>OX638139.1:48185430-58185430 GCA_951805005.1 Othius punctulatus | reverse complement strand
GTTTATTCCGTTGGAGTTACAATTTTATATAAAAATAATTTCTGATAAAACAAAACTACATAAGTACAAAACTACTAAACAGGGAATGACAGACGATAAATTGAGAAATAATACAAACACATTAGAACGTAACTAAAGTAGTACCAAAACAACGTAATTTAAGTTAGGAAAGTATTTAAGACTATACAGGGTCCTGCAACAGTGCGTCGTTCATTCCTAGCGCGTTTCCCGTAAGAGATAGAAAAAAATGTTTCGTACAAAAAGTTATTGGATTAAAAATCTTTATGCCATAAAATTATTTTCAAACATACAGGGTGTCCCAATTTTGCGGAATAACAAAAACAAACATTTTTTTTAAATGGAACACCCTGTATTTATTCAAGGTTTCTGATGACATTTTTCAACCTCTACATTGCTGTCTATTTAGTTTTGGATTATCTTACAATGTTGCCAATTTAATTTTTTTTTCTCCAAATATCAGGCATAAAGAAGCTCAACTTTAAGAAATGGTAGCGACCTCGTTTTTTGAAGGTTAGAATAAGTTTTAGCAATATTCTCAGTGTGGTTAATAAGCAACATGTTGGTAATGAGAAATTTGAATTTAGTTATACAGGGTAATACAGGGTATACAGGGAAAAAAGTGGTATAACCCATTTTTTTTAAATGGAATGCCCCCTATTTTATGTCATTATTCGATAGGTCTTTTTCTTCTCTTCAATTTGATGGTACATGTCTTATGTTTGAACCCCATAGTTGTTGAGATATTCATTATTTTTCACAAAAGTAACCATTTAATTACATTTCTATGCACTTAAATATGTCATGCTGAGATAAAACAACTGTCAAAATGTAAGTAAGAATCAATGTGAGATGAACGAAAATAGTAAAATAGTAGATAGTACTTTTGTAATACGATTAATTATTTTATTCCAAAACCATGAGAGATAACAAAATTATCAATACAAAAGAGAAACGATCCTACAGCAATGTTTGAAATGTTTTTGTTCATCTCACATTGATTCTTACTTACATTTTGACAGTTGTTTTGTCTCAGCATGACCTACTTCAGTGAATAGAAATGTAATTAAATGGTTACTTTTGTGAAAAATATTGAATATCTCCATAACTATGGGGTTCAGACATAAGATATGCACCATCAAATTGAAGAGAAGAAAGAGACCTATCGAATAATTACATAAAATGGGGGGCATTCTATTTAAAGAAAAAAGGATTATACCGCTTTGAAATTTGCAAAGTTTGGCATTTTTTTCTGGGCACCCTGTATTACAAAATTCAAATTTCTCATTACGAAAAGGTTGCTTATTAACCACACTGAGATTATCGCTACAACTAATACTTACCTTCAAAAATTGAGGTCGTTACGACTTTTTAAAGTTGAGCTTGCTTATGCATGATATTTTTGAAAAAAAAATTGTAAATTGGTAACACCGCAACATAATCTAAAACTAAATAGACAACCTGATTCATCAGAAAACCTGAATAAATACAGGGTGTTCCATTTAAAATAAAATGTTTGTTTTTGTTATTCCGCAAAATTGGGACACCCTGTATGGTTGAAAATAATTTTACAGCATAAAGATTTTCAAACTAATAATATTTTGTACGATACATTTTTTTCTATTTCTCACGGGAAGGGCGCTAGGAAAGCTCGACGCACTGTTGCAGGACCCTGTATATGTTCCAAAAAGTTTACTATTATGATTAATGCACACCTTTTTAAAACAGAATTTGTTGCTTTTCTAACGGAGCGTCCATTAATATTAGGAAAAACTTGTAGTCCACCTTCTCTAAGGTCATCTACTGTGACGTACGTTGTTTGATACACCCTATCTTTTACCATTCCCCCTAAATAAAAACCTAAAACAGACAGATCGGGAGATCAGCCACCTCGATAATTGTCGTTTGTATCTATCAATTGTCTCTATAGCGTACTACTTCGAATAGTTCGAAACTGAAAAGAAGAAAAAGGCCATAATTTAATTATTTATAAAAATAACTATGTAATATGGTATATCATTACAATCGTTGAAAAGAGGCCTTTTTATAAAGTCATGGCCGAGTATGGTTTCCATTACAAAAAACACAAGTTTGTGTCATAACTCAAAATTTAAAGCTTAAATAAAATAATCGGTTAGACTGTATTATTAAGCACATAATTACCTATAACTTTTTCCTTTACACATTTTTTCTAAACTCAATAATAACAGAGCCATAGGCACCGAACAAAATAACAGAAAATATATTTTTTCGAGTTATCTAGTTAGCCATGCAATTTCTCCAAAAAACAAAAACCTCATGAAATTTAGCTCGTAAAACTGCAATTCTTTCCCCATTTAATCGTCCCTCTATCTCCGCTAGTTTCCGAGATCCAGGGGCGCGGCCCTCATGCGCGGCCGCTCATGTGTGCGATGTGTGCGCCGCACACAGGCGCCAGGGCGGCAGGGGCGCCGCGGGACCCCTTTGGCGCCTCACGCGCGGAGCGGAGTCATTAAGAAATTAAAAACTTTTTTTTTTAAACCAAATTTCATTTCTAACTTCTTTATATCTCTGCAACCAAGTTCACGTCTATGGTTTAAGTTTGCATTATTTGAACTTTGCGCTGTAAACATTTAAAGTTGTCTCCTTTATCGTTGTTGCCTATGGACCCGGCGCGCGTGCGTCGATGGCCGAGTCGGCGGGGAATTACCGAATTTTGCCGATAAAGAAAATAAACAAACAGCATTATAAAGGGTGTTTTTTTTAGACATGTGGTTTTCAAGATGGCTTTACTTTTTTCGGAGATTGTCTTTTTGACAGCTGTCACTTGATTTATGCTCTGTTTGGTTTGCCATTTCATAATGAATAGACTTACTTCTGAACAACGTTTGCAAATCATGCAAATTTATTACCAAAATAATGGTTCGGTTTGCGCGACGCATCGCGCGCTGCGTCCAATATTCGGTCGACATTATCGCCCTGCAGAGTCGGTAATTCGAGCAACCATGGATCGGTTTCGCACCACGTTTACTCTAGTGGATAATGCGCATCCTCAGAGACGCCGTACAGTGCGCACCGAAGACGCTATTGCTGCTGCGGAGCAGAGTATCGAAGAAGACCCGAATGAGTCCATTCGCCATCGCGCGCAACAATTGGAGCTGTGCCCATCAACTTTATGGAAGATTTTGAGGAAGGATCTTGGTTTGCTTGCTTACAAAATCCAACTCGTGCAAGAATTGGTGCCAAACGACCATCAAGCGCGTCGCACGTTCGGTGAATGGGCCCAAAACGAGATGGCCACCGATCCTGATTTTCACAAGAAAATTTGTTCAGCGATGAAGCTCACTTTTGGTTAAATGGGTATGTCAATAAGCAAAATTGTCGCTTCTGGAGTAGAGATAATCCACAAGCTATTGTTGAGACGCCGTTACATCCACAAAAAGTCACTGTTTGGTGTGCTCTATGGGCAGAGGGAATCATTGGTCCATATTTCTTTAAAAATGAAGCCGGCCATAATGTTACAGTTAATGGGGAACGCTATAGAGCCATGATTAATGACTTTTTCGTGCCTGAATTGGAGGATGTTGATGTGGACGACCTATGGTTCCAACAAGACGGACGGTGCTACATGCCATACAGCCAACGCAACAATCACTTTATTGCAACAAACTTTTGGTGAGCGCATTATCTCGCGTCGTGGACCTGTGGCGTGGCCTCCAATATCGTGCGATTTAACACCGCTGGACTATTTCTTGTGGGGTTATGTGAAATCGCTTGTGTACGCAGATAAGCCCGAGACGATTGACGCCATGGAAGAAAATATTCGGCGCGTTATTGCTGACATACGGCCCCAATTGCTGCAAAAAGTGGTCGGAAATTGGGTCTCTCGGCTGGAATTTCTTCGAGCCAGCCGCGGCGCCCACTTACCCGAAATCATTTTTAAAACATAATGGCAAACCCTTATCTTTCTAATAAAGCTAAATTCTTGGCCATAACATTAAATTACATGCGTTTTATTTCTTCTCGAAAACCACACGTCTAAAAAAACACCCTTTACAAACACTCTCATTATTATTTGGATTGTATTCAGCCTGCATTAAAAATGAAAAGGACCCAGAGTTGTCTCTACGTTAGCAGCAATCGACCGGCGCGGCGCCGGCGCGAGACTGGGGCGGGGAATTACCGAATTTTATTAATAAATAAAACAAACAAAACGCATTATTGAAAGAAGGTGCACTTCCAGTTATTAGTTTGATTTTGTTCAGTTAAGTCATTCATCTATACCTGCCTTATAAAAATACTTTGTTGTATTCTAAATTGATTTTATTTATTACATTGTCGATTTTATTTAACGGGTTTTCACGATGCGTGATCAAGATAAAAAAAAAGAAATTATCGGGTTATCAAAATCTAATGCGAAAGAGAAAACGAGAAGAAGAACGAGATAAAAATACAACGAAAATATGTAATTATTTTGCGCCCATGCCATCCACTTCCAAACAATCATCTAAGAGTTTTGAGACAGATGAACCTATAGATGAAGGTGCTGAAAGAATTGAATAATTCGATTCGTGCAGTGGTAAGAGTTTTTATAATCTTATAAGTCTTATAATATTAAATTACCCCTTAATAATAAAACAACACAATTAAATACCGACTCTGTTTATTCTAGTATGATAGTAAAATTGGGAAATTTTGAATATCATAATATTACTATGAGGCGTTTATTTAAGTTTATTTAAGAGGTATTTGCTTTGGTGGTAGTAATAATTCCACGTTGTGGATAATTTTCAGACGTCATGATCGCTGACGGGGGACAAATATTAGATGACGCCGATGAAGTAACTTCGTCACCCCCAATTCAAATACCGCCATCGCCGCTAAAACCATCGTTGCCGCTGACACCAACAATTTGCAAAGATGATCCTGGACTCTGGCCAGAAGTTTTAAATACTACATTGATGCAATATTTGGTTGAGAATCCACCTAAACAAATAAAGCATCATGATTTTCCGCGTGACTCTTCGGGTCGAAGGTTTTCTACATATTATTATAACAGGCAATTATTAAATGGCGAAAAGTATCATAGAGAGTGGCTGCTCTATTCAGTGGCCAAAAATGAAGTTTTTTGTTTCTGTTGCAAGCTATTTGAATTGAAAAATAATAAATTTTGCCAGGGATTTAGTAATTGGCAACATTTAGCTCTGTATTTGAACAGACATGAGAAAAGTTCTGTACATTTTACTAGCTATAAAAAATTTACAGAGCTGTGTCAGTCTTTTAAAAATAAAACGACTATCGATAATATTCAACAAAAGCTTATAGAAGTCGAAAAGCAGCGATGGTATGAAGTCATTAAAAAAATAATATATGTGGTACAATTTTTGAGTACCCAAAATATGGCGTTTCGCGGCCAGAGCAGCAAATTATTCGACCGTAATAATGGCAATTTTTTTAAATGCATTGAAATGTTGGGAAAATTCGATCCTACGATGATGGAACATATACGCCGCACAACCAATGATTCGGAATTTAAGAATATGCCTACTTATCTTGGAGATAAAATTCAAAACGAAATTATAACTATACTCGCTACCCAAATTAAAAATAACATTTTGAATTTATGTAGGGACAATAAATATTTTTCGATCATACTAGATTGTACTCCCGACGTTGCACATGTAGAGCAAATTAGTATAATAATTAGATTTGTTTATTTTAATATAAATTCGAGAGAGTTAGAAATAAGAGAGCACTTTTTAGCTTTTTGCCCAATTATAGACACAACTGGCGCTGGCTTAACGTCATTCATAACGGGAGAATTAGAAAATAATAATTTAGATATAAACAATTTAAGGGGACAAGGTTATGATAATGGCTCTAATATGCGCGGCAAAAACAATGGTCTCCAAAAAATATTGCTAGATATAAACCCCCGTGCATTTTATGTACCCTGCGCTACTCACAGTTTAAATTTAATAGTAAACGACGCAGCTAATTTAAATTATCACACAAACGGTTTTTTCAGTACAGTGCAGGAATTATACAAATATTTTTCAGCCTCCACGAAGAGATGGGATTTATTAAAAAAATACATTGGGAACCTAACTTTAGAACCGCTGTCCGAAACAAGATGGTCCAGTAGAATAGATGCCATAAAACCTTTATTTATTAATTTGCCAGAAATGTATGATGCTTTATGCGAAATGGCAAATGAATCCATAGAACAAAAATCAAAGTATGACGCTAAATGTCTGGCAGAAAAAATATCTTCATTTACGTTTATTTGCTCAATATATGTTTGGCATGACGTACTGAAAAAAAATAATTTTGTAAGTAAAATCCTTCAATCAACAAATATGAATATGCAAGTTGCTTTAGATGCTTTATCTAATTTAAAGACATTTTTAAAAGAATTTCGCAATGATGATAACTTTGATAATATTGTAAATAATGCCAAAAAAACTGCGGAAAAATTAGGTATAGACATTGAATTCGAAATATCAAGACCGCTAAGACGGCGTAAAACTCCAAAACAATTTGATTATGAACACGAAGATCAGCCTGTAATGGATCCGAAAATAGCGTTCAAAGTCAATGTATTTTTTTATATTTTAGATCAGGCTTTATCCTCGGTGGATGAAAGATTTGAATTATTGAATACTCATAATGACGTGTTTTATTTTTTATTTAAACTAAGCGATATACAAGATAAAAACCGGTAAATCACAAACTGCACTCGTTTGCAGGAAAAACTGTCTGCCAATAATTCATCCGATATAGATGCCGACGATTTGTGTGAGGAAGTTCTATCATGTGAGTCCCTTTTTAAAAAATTGGACAATGATGTGGTTAAAATACTAGAATTTATATTTTTAAATAATTTGACAGCAGTATGCCCTAATATCACAATAGCTCTACGAATTTTATTAACAATGCCAGTTACGGTAGCGAGCGCAGAAAGATCATTTTCGAAATTGAAGTTAATAAAAAATTACCTGCGCTTAACAATGAGCCAGGAAAGATTGTCACATTTGGCTACAATATCTATAGAAGATAGCATATTAGAGCGCATAGATATACATAATATTATTATGGATTTCGCAACTAGAAAAACGAGAAGAGTAGAAATAATTTAATTTGTTTTTTAATTTGTGTTTTATTATTATGATGACCATATTGTAAACATGTTTAATAAGAAATTTATGTTATGTTATGTTATACGACTTTTATTTTTGTAATTGCCTCTACCTGGATTTTCTCTATTTTCAAAAATTATAGAGGCGCTTTATAGGTCGTGCACACAGGCGCCGCCGAAGGGCGGCGCGGCCCTGCCGAGATCCCCATACTAAACATCCGAAAAAACTCGCCCTGTATAAAAATCGCTAGCTCTCGATGTCTGAGGTGGGGTGGGTGAAGACGGCCTCTACGTAATTTTACCCTCACACATTATTCCGGACCTTAGTTAAGGGAGTGCACAAATGAGTTGAATGACCGTTGTACCGGCACCATAATAAACTATCGAAAATAGTGAGTATGAAAATCGTACCCGCCGTTCCTCGCCATGAGATGTATAAATGTATTGGAGAGCCATCTACCTATTTAGTTTACAATTATATATCTTTTATATTTCTTATACCGCGCGTTTTTTTTAATCTCCGAACATAGGGTATGCTTTCCTATGCTTAAATTCAATGTATATGCAACCAAATTTACTAGCGTGGGTAACTCAATTATTAAAAAAGAAAAAAGACGAATTCATAACCAGGCTTTACGCACTCCCTGTATATTGCGATTTTGAGATGAGTTGATACTCACTTTCCGTCTTTGTCGCTAGCATCGGCAGCATTTGGCAGTGTTCTACAATTATTTATCGGCAGCAGTGCTCGCTAATGGCTTTACCGGCTGTTGCATGACGAATTTATTTGATTTATTTGACGTTTAACGAATTATTTTAAAATCGGCATATTTCCGTCCTACTAAAAATGTGGAACAACTTAGAACCCTTGAACATGCTCTTCGCAGACAGTCGTAGACGCCACGGTAAGTATGAAGTGGATACGATAAGGTAAGAGTTATTAGTTATAATCTACCCCTTATCTCTTACCCTGCTGCTGGTGTTAACAAATTGACGATGGACTTGGGGAAAAGGCTGCCCAATGGTAAATATTTACAATATCTCGAGGAAACGTTAACGAATGTATGAAATCTAGATTCATTTGCTGAGTGTGCTTCGTAGCTGTTGTTTTGTTTGTCAGTTGAATTTTGAATTTCCCATTGAGGTCCATTCTGCGATATTAAGTTTTCCATTGATTTTGATTTTGTGTGTGCGCGTTGCATTGTGACTTTACTTGTTGACTTTGTGTTTGTGCGTTGAATTTTGACTTGGTGGTTTAGTTGTTTGTTAGTTATATATAGTTATCATTAGTTATCGGACAATTTATCTTTTAGTTAGTTGTAATTTATAGCTAAAGTTAATTTAAAACAATTTCTCGTTTTGTTAGTTTATTATTAGTATAGTAAAGTTAGTTACGGACAATTTTTAGTTTTGTGATATATAGTTATAGTTAGTTTGGGACAGTAAAATTTAAGTATGGTTCACCAGTGCTGTGTAAAAGGATGTGGAAATAGTAGCAGAACTGCGAAAATGCACTTATTTCCTCAAGATTCAGATGTAATTATTAAATGTCACAATCAGATAATTTCCTTACTAGTATATCACTTTTGCAGCTCTTTAAGAAATGGGTGATTGCAGTAAATAGAGCTGAATACCTGGACAAGGGAGTTAAAAAAACCCGAAGGACTAACGGATATGCGATCGACACTTTGATGGAAACGCAAGATTTCCTTGCAATCGCAATCGGTCAAATTTAAAAATAAATGCTGTACCTACATTATTCCTGCCGAATATTTTGAGTAAGAGAATTTCATACTTGTTGAACAATCTATGCTCATCTAATGATTTACAGGCACATACATGATAGAGACTGAACCACAGGAGGAATTTGAGACAGTTGTAGTAGATGAATTTGGTAACTATAATGTTAATAATTGCAAGTCTTACCTACCTGTAGCATAAATATTATTATACCCGGCAATAGATGAAGTTTATGAGTTTTATATAGGTCAAGAATCAGCCTGTGTGTGACCAAATAAATACCTAAGTAAAATATTCTAGTTGACGGTTCCATCCAGCAAGAAGTTATAGCATCAACCAGTAATAGTTTACTGCGAACAGGTTAAATAATGTTAATGTTAAATAATAATATAATTGTGCATATTTGATTTCAAACATTAAAGTATGTACTATTGTTAATTGTAATATTACTAATATTTTACTAATTATTTGGACGCTAACATTGTAGCACATATTTATGTAGTATGTAGGTAATTTACAAAAGTACGGCTTGTATTTCTGCAATATCAGTATCAAAGGTATTACCAATAATTAATAGGGATGTAAACTATAAATACATTTTAGAGGCAAATAATGCGTATGTCTAATAAATAGATGCTCTAACGTTGCACCAATGTTAATAACTAAATCATACATTTGAAGATGGTATGTATTAAATATAGATTTTAAGGTTTAGTTCGGGATAGTCGGTCAATTTTTGTAAAATACAAATTTTAACTGAAATTTGTTTGTGATTTGATTGTGTTTGTTATAATTATTAATCTCAGTTATTTTACTATAATAAATGTTGACATTTTTACAAATGTATAAACTAATCTTTGTAAACATTAGCTTTACTAATGTTCAGAATTGAAAACAGTCCCTAATAAAATTGATCTTACTCATATACATTTTGCATTTTATTTTCTATGTGAAGATTCAAGAACAGTTTTAATATTTATTGTATTTGTATTTTTAATATTGTATGATTGCATATTATTTATGTGTACCTAAGTTAACTGATTCTCTAAACTTTGTACTGTGAACACAATAAATTTTGAAATTGTTTTTGAAAAGAGTTTTATTTTCAAATTTTGAATTTCTATTCCGTTTAAAGTTCCCGCCAAAAATCGTCCTGTGATCAGCGCCGATCACGGAAAGGGGCCGACAACTAAGTCTGAATTTTTTTGTAATGTGAGTGGCCTATCTATAAGGGGGTTATCTATGTTCATAACCCATTTCATAAAACGTCAAAACTGCAGACAGAAAATGTATTCAACGTAAGAAAGACACAATCTGGGCAGTGCATCTGTACCAATGCACAAATACAGTGCACTGGCAACAATGTGGCATTAGTATACGGACTGTGCGCAATTTATTTTCTGTGCACTATCCTGAGAGACCAATACCACAAATCGGAACTATTTGTAATATAATCGCCAAGTTTAAAAGTAGAGGATGCATCTCCGGTAGTCATCATAAAATAAGTATGAGATGCCACGTCTTGACTGAAGAAATGAAATTAAACCTGTTATGTTATGCTGAAGAAGATACTGGTGAAGAAAATTTAAATACTTTCTTGCGTTGAATACATTTTCCGTCAACAGTTTTGACGTTTTATACGTTACGTAAATATATATGTTATGAATTTGTCTTTGTCTATTAATCGAGTTACACACGCTAGTAAATTTGGTTGCATATAATTGAATATTCGCATAGGATTGATCCCGTCGTTTTAAAACTGAACATACCCTATGTTCAGCGATTAAAAAAATGCGCGGTATATGCTTTTATGTGAGGACCAGTTAATAAAGTCATGCCAATGAGACTAGACACATTATTTATAACGTGCATATACCACAACATGGCGCAGTCGGTTTAGAACAATCAAATAGTTACGTGTAAATCAGTGCAATGGAAGGCAGAGAGGTGTAGCTACAATGGTTATGGAAGGCAACATAGCAAAAAATTGGAAATTTTGGAAAGGACGCTTCAAGAACTATTTAGCCGCGACGAAATATTCGAAGAAGGAGGAAACTACACAGTGCGCCAACTATTGCACTACATTGGAGAATATGGATTCAGAATATATAACACATTTACATTAAAATCTGAGGAAAACAAGAAGATAAAGGTACTTATTGAAAAAGTCATTTTCTGCCTAAGAATAGTATGGAATACGAACGTTTTACACTATTCACACGAAAACAAAAAATAGGAGAAACAGTGGAGCAATATTTTACTGAATTGAAAAACATCGCATTGTCCTGCGAATTTGGCACATTAAAGGAGGAACTAGTAATAATAGTCCTAACATGTGGTCTGCAGATAGACGAAGTGCAGAGCAATGGAGAGCTCAAAGACCATCGCTACAACAGTCGCGGGGAAAGACGTGGAGGACAGCATCGGAATGATACGGAAAACCGCAATCACTGGAAGGAAGGAAAAGGACAACGCAGCAATCCAGGATCAGCTACAGCATCGATGTCACAAGCTAACAGTGATGTGCGCAAGACCGAATCAGTGCGGAGTAAATGCTATCGGTGTGGGAAAAACCGAAATTCAAATGCCCGGTGTACAATCAAAATTGCGACAAGTGCGAGAAAAAGAGGTCATTTTGGGGTAATGTGTAAAGTACATTTCTTACAAATAGAAAAACAAGAGGAAATGGACCCTATATTTATTGGTATTGTAGATAATACAAGCATTACAAATTGCTGGAGCGTAAAGTTATTAATAGAGAAAATATACAAAATTAATTTTAAAATTGATACCGGTGCTATGGCAAATTTAAATCCAAAACATTTGTTTCAAAACATGAATTTAAACAATCGGCTAGAACATAGTTGTATAAAGTTAACAACATTTACTAAAAAGCCGATACCAATTGTAGGAACAATAGAGTTAATTTGTAAATATAAAAATACTACTAAACGGTTTAAATTCTACGTTGTCCATTCACCTCAATCTCCCGCAATACTAGGATTAAATGCAAGCATACAGCTTAATTTAGTAAAAAGAGTTGATAACGTTAACATATATTTAGTTAAAAATTACGAAGACTTATTTGAGGGAATTGGTTGCTTGCCACAACCATATCACATTAATATAAATAAAGAAAACAATCCAACTATTGGTGCTCCACGTAAGATTCCTTTGGCGATTCATGATCAATTAAAACAAACAGTTGATGAAATGGAAGCACAAAATATTATTATTAAAGTGGACGAGCCCATTGAATGGGTACATCGCACGGTAATTATTAAAAAGCGAAATGGGAATTTACGTGTATGTAATATTTTCAGTTGCCCACATTTGAAGAAATTACAACAAAAATGTCAGGGGCAATTTTAGTCACCTGGACTCATCGCAGGCATTTTGGAATATATTATTAGACCCCGAAAGTTCAAAACTTTGCACATTTGCCACACCGTATGGGCGGTACAGATTTTTAAGAACGGCATATGGGCTTAAATGCGCACCTGAAATTTTCATTAAAAATTTTTTGACATCACAGGGGTTGACATTTATATTGACGATTTAATAGTCTAGGGCAAGACATTAGAAGAACACAATGAAAGGCTAAAACTAGTTAAAATTTAATAAAGAAACTAGCTTGTTTTTTCAAAAATAATTGCAATTTATGGGACACATAATTACTGAATAGGGAATAAAACCGGATAGTTGCAAAATTGAAGCAATGGTGAGATTGACCCACAGACAAAAACATAATTTCAGCGTTTCTTAGGAATGGTAAATTTGGTCGGAATACTTGTATATAATTTATCGTCCATTACAGCTCCACTTCGGGACTTAATTAAGAAAAATAACATGTGGAGCTGGACACTAATGCACGATGAATGTATAGACAAATTAAAACAAATTTTAATAAATACACCAGTTTTACAGCATTATAATGTAAAAGAGAAACTGTGCTATCAGTGGATGCGTCGAAGGACGGTTTACGAAGCGATTTACCGTGTGCATACGCGTTAAAATCAATGACGGACACGCAAAAACGATACGCGCAAATTGAAAAAGAATTAGGGGAGAGGTGGCATGAAATGGACACGTATTGAAAGGGACAATTCAAATTACGCGACAATTACACTCAGATGCAAAAAAACGGGTCATTGGATCGTTGTTTGCAAAAAATCCATTTTTTAAAATTTTAAGTTGGTATAGTCCTTAGAATGATAGTTTTTGTGTTTTACAATCAAAGAGACCCTCAGGATGTAGAAAAAAAACAACATATGATACTTATCAGTTTATTTAATAAGCGAAAATAACATATAAAAGTATACGTTCTTCACTACCTATTGCTCATTCGGCCTTATGCATAGAGGATCAAGGTGGCTACTGGGGTTTGACTTGTTTGTTTTCGATTAACTGTCATTTTCATTATTAATCTCTGTTAAGTTTATTTTGCAGAAATGCATTTTCTTTCGTGTATACGTACAATATCGTTTTCGCTTATTAGTGTTCATTAAATAAATAATAAGCACCATATGTTGCTTCTTTCTACATTCTGACGGTCTCTTTGATTGTAAAACACTAAAAATTTTATTCTAAGGACCACACCAACATTCTTTTGCAAACAATGACCCAATGACCCGGTTTTGGTATATACAAATCTCACTAAAACAAAAGTATTTATGTTGTGTGGCTACACCAATGCACACCCATTTGAACCTAACTACAAGCATCTGTCATTTTATAGATTGCGGAATTATGCTTGTGATTTTATTCGTGCTCCAAAGTAACATTTTTGTAATTCTTTCCAAACGTTTTGTGAAATGTTGTAAATGGTTTCTTGAACTGTTTGTCATTGTATATAATTAGTCGTATATTCAATTATTGGAGAACGAAAAATCAGTACCTTTTAGCTAATATTATAGCTTTACAAGTTATGTTTTCAATTTGTGTGCGATATTTATGAAAAGGACACAGAAAACGGTTATGAAAGTGCAAGGTTTCGGAATATCCATATTTTGTATAGATTAATTAAACAAAAAACCACGAAAAATGACTGATATTAATTGAGACATTTAGTAGTAATTTTAAAACAATTTCAGACTCAGGTATAAACATTGGAGGCTAAAGTGGCAAAACATTATTTAATTATGAATAATTAGTAAAATGAATTTGAATCAAATGAAAATTAAGTTTAAATGAGAAACATTACAAAAATAAAACTAAAGGTTATTTAAATGAAATCAATATAATTAGCGAAATTTCTTGTTTAATAAATCTTACTCTAAATTTATAGCTGAAATCTGAAAACGATAATGTTCTACAGGGAATAAGTACAAAATATTAAGGTATAATTTACATAATAACTGGGCAATACTGTGGCAAATTATTGGTTGTTTTGAGTAATGTGTATAAACGAGTTATAAATAATCATATCGCAAATTCATTAATATCAGTTATCATTTAACAAAATTGCATCTATCAAAACCTAGTTAGTGAATCCTGTAGTAATAAATGGAATGTGGCATCGGAAGGCACAAACGGTGACATATTTCATGAAGTGCTGACATGCATTCAGCAGTTTTGCGGGCACGTAGAATTGATTAATGTGTGAAGTCATTGACGTTACTAGAAATTTCCAACTGATGCACGGATAACATGGAATGTGGCATCGGAAGGCACAAACGGTGACATATTTCATGAAGTGATGACGGTACTAGAAATTTCCAACGGATGTACGGATAATATTGGTGTACATAAACACGACCATTATCTATGTCGTGGGAACATGTGTCATATAGTTGCATGACAATTGTATGACTTGTGAACTGGCTGAAATGTACATCTTTTATCCAAAATTAACTAATACTTTTTGAGTCACTAAAGAAAGTCATTATATTCTAAGTTGATGTTTAATTGTTGTTGCAAAATCCTTTAAAGTAAATAAATTACAATTAATCCATAAATATGTGTCTTTATTTTGTTAACACTATTGTTACTAACACACGCATTACCTTTAACAGAAGTTGAAGTTGTCTCGATAATGATTTAATATCAAACATAACGTAAATAAGTACGCCATTATACGATCACGCAAAATAAAAATAAAATGGATAAATCACTAGCCAAAACAAATATCATAAATTATAAGAATTTATGATTACAAGTAAAATATACCTAATTATTAAATATTGGGGAAACGGAAGTTTTACACAAGGGACGGTTATATCAAATACGGATTTTGACTTGATGGATGATGAAAACTGTGAGACTCTGAGTGAACTTCCTATTAAATCACTTACAACATAAAGGGTGGGCCATTTAGTGGTTTCTTTTTAAATCATAGGTTATTTTGACACTGGCAGCTTTTTCCCGCTCGAAATCTTAACAGAAAGTCAGTATCATACCTCCGCGGTACGAAAAGAGTCGCTTTACGATTGAACAACGTTGGGAAATATTGCACATTTATTTTCAAAGTGAGTGCTGTGTAGCCCAAACAGTGCGTTTGTTGAAAATAAGTTTTGGCCGAAATAAATCACCCATCGCGCCTGCTGTGCGCAAGTTTGTGCAAAAAGTTCGTGAGACTGGCATGCTAGTGGACAACACTCATGGTCCTCATTCTCGTACGGTGCGCACAGATGAGAATGTGGCTGCTGTAGCCCACGAACATCAACTCGCCGTCGATCTCAACAGCCAAACATTTCACGCACTAGCCTGAGGAGAATTCTGCACAAAGATCTCGGATTATTCGCTTACAAGGTCCAATTGACTCAGCAATTGAAGGCGCACGACCATCCGCTTCGTTATCGCTTCGCAGTTTGGGCCTTAGAGCAGCTTGAATTGGATAACAATTTTGGGCGAAAAAACATCTTTTCTGACGAGACGCATTTTCATCTTTGCGGCTACAAACAAAATTGCCATATCTGCTGCTCAGAAAGCCCGCACGTTATTGTCGAGAAGCCAATGCATCCACAAAGCATCATTGGACCGTTTTTCTCCGAAAATAAGGCTGGGAATAACGTTTCGGTCAACGGTGAGCGTTACAGAGCCATCTTATCCGAATTTTTTTTACTGAAATTGAAGACATGGTTCTGCACGACGTCAGGATCATGCAGGATGGCGCGCCATGCCACACAGTCCATGCCACAATCGATAATTTTCGCACCAAATTCCCAAATCGTATTATCAGCCGTCTTAGCGATGACAATTGGCCGCCTTGGAGCTGCGATTTGACCCCTTTGGATTTTTTTTTGTGGGAAACATTGAATGACCAATGTTATGCCTACAATCCAGAAACGATTTAAGCACTTCAGGCCAATATCATCCAAGCAATCCGTGCGCTACAGCCCGAAACTATCAATAGGGTCTTGGAAAATTGGAGTGACACAATGCGGTACTGCGAAGCCAGCCGAGGTAGCCACTTCAACGAAGTTGTGTTCCATATTTAATGGAAATGTTTGCACTTTCTCATGAAGCCATAATACATGGAAAAAAAATTGTTCATTTTATTGCATTTTTGAAAATAAACTTGTATTTGGCCCACCCTTTATATGCAAGTGTTAATTTCATTGAATTATCTTTAAGAAAAAAATTATAGACCGATTTCAAAATAATTTAAAAAATGTGATTTTAAAGTATATATAGATACTTAACAGTACACGTACTTATCGTGTAACGTATACGTATACTAGTTATTTAGCATGTGTAATCTGAAATACCAGTAGGTACAAGATGATTTTCTTTGTAATTACGCACTGTCCCTTTCACAAACTATTGTGTCCCTTTCAGTACAGTCTAGTGACGAAAAGGACAAAATTCCTTTTTTTTAAATTACAACATATACAACTAAGAATAAAAAAAAGATTTACTATTATATTTTCTTTCAGTAGTAAAATAATTGAAGTATTCTATTCGTAAATGTTCAAATTATTTCCTCATTTATTTACTAGACCCTTTAAAAGTAAAGTGTCCCTTTCATGCCACCTCTCCACTACTTGCAATTGTTTTTGGGTGTGAACGATTTTCGCAATTTATTTATGGAAACAAAATTGACGTACAAGGTGACCATAAACCCCTAGAATCAATTTTTAAAAAGAAATTAAATGATTGTCCACTACCAGGACCGTTCCTATCCGGGGGTGCTTGGCGTGTAAAACACGCTGGCGCCAAGCCAAAGGGGCGGGGAGAGCCCCCAGATGAAGGCTTTAACGATATTTTTGAAGTGGCAAAACATATTGCCGAGGATATAGATTGCGACGCTTCATTTCCACCGCTTAATAATGTTAGACCCCGAACAAAAAAACCTTTATTTGATCATGAGAGCAAGGGCAAGGCTCCAAAAAATCCGCGGGATTTATTTAAAAATATTTTTTATTTTTTGCTGTTGGACACTGCATTATCAAAAATAGAAAAAAGGTTTGTAACGGTCCGAAAACGGCTTTGGCAGAAACTGCATTTTAATAATTAATTGGCGCATGGACCTGCACTGTAGACCACCGTGCTCGCACTTTTTTGTTGTGGTGACGCGTTTCCCCTGTGAGCGATTTTTAAATTCGCCGGCGAGACGCCGCCATTGAGCAGACTTCAGCTGACTCGTGCCCAGTACGGTGTGCCAGAAGAACCGTTGAGATAAGGTGTACCACCATCCGGTTTACGGGATAACCAACGGGGACTCAGTTAACCACCCTTGAGGGGATTGAGGCACCAGGTACAGGGCAAGGGACTTCCAAACGCTCATAACACCTGAGCGTTTTGTTACGGGCTAAGTAGCTCGGCCAAACCATTCTTGGCTGGAGGCCGCGATCATCCTGCGCTGAGGCCAGAATCGGGTGATCAGCGTCCACGACGCAAACCGCCGCCATTCAGGAGCTGTAGCCAGCCGCCAGCGACGACCACCAGGAACACAGGCCAGATAACCAGAGATATATATATAGATATTGATACATTTTTTTGTGGTCTCAATTGAGCCAGACCTCCGTTTAATTCCTTATTGACATATTGTTTATTCTTTTGTGTAAGAGTTGCGTTTACGTGTTGCGTGCCGTACGTGCTTTGCGCTTGTGTAAGAGAAAGGTCGCTCCGTCGGCCCTTTAAATCGCGCGATTAGGAGCTTGCTATATTCGGCCGAATAGAGTGAACCCTGCGTGAAAGGGTTGCGTGCGGAGGTATTTATTTCAGGAGCGCAGACACGGTGTCCGTCGTTTGTGTGAATAAACGCCGATATTTTACACTACAAAACTCACACCTGTTATTTTTTGTTCCCCCCACGTTTTCTCGATCGGGCATTTATTTCAGTTTCAGTTTTTTTATTCTCACTGCGAGATTTAAATCTGGTGGTGTTGGCGCCAAACGGTCAGCGTTGTGACAGTTCGTGATTTCTGATCTTCGCTGACTGTCTGCCGTCTACCCACGCAGGTAGGGTGGAGCCACCCTTTGCGACGAAGTAGCGACGAGGTTAAAATTACGTGGAGCCTTTTTTAACCCCCCCTATGGGGGGGTTAAAACCCCTATGGGGTCGATAGCCTAATAAAGATTGTTTATATATATTTCATTGGAATTCATTTTACAACTGAACGAATGCAATTTGTGACACTCACACATTGCTTGAAAAATAGTCTTAGCAACAAAAGCCGCACGGATATTTTGTTCAAGTTGCGAAAATGAATTAATCAAACACAAACAATTTAACCAACTACAGTAGTGGAAAAACAGCAATTAATTAAGCTATTTAATATTAATTATAAGTTATAAGCAATTCGAGAGGTAAGTTTTAACCATTCTCGGCCTTTATTGCTAGCCCTCGCTTGCGCTCGGGCGCAAACTCGACCTCGACTGGTACATAATACTTACCTCCATTAATGCTTAAATAACTATTATTTAATTCCGTTTTGAAAAGTCAAATTTGACATCAATTTCTGTCGTCATGAAACGTAAAAATGTTCACAACTGTCACGAATACAGTTATGTAATGTAGTTATGTATAGTTATTTAAGCAATAAGGGAGATAAGTATTGTTTACTAGTCGAGGTCGAGTCTCAAGAAAAGTCAATAAAAGCATTATGAGTGATATAATCACAATAATAAAATTATTTATGTAACGATATAAACATATGATGCAAGAAGGCATAACAATTATGAACAAAATAAAGGACTCTATACCCCATATACAATAATGTCAAGTAAATAATAAATTAAATATGCCATATAAAAAGTTTATACAAACAATAACAATTTGAATTATAAGGTTATGTAGTTCGCCAAATGCTTTGATAGCTGGGATGCGTTCTTTTATTCAAAAATACCGTCGGCTTAGTCGGGAGTCACGTGGTATAAAAATAGCGTCGCTCTGCTCGCTCGAAAAATGTATTAAGAGCGCGGGTTTTCAGGCGTAAAAGTGTTTTTCAACTTAAACGCTGTTAATAATCACTTTCACGTTATATTTTATGTACCATAAATTATCAAAATAAATACTACGTGTCGCTGTATAGTTAGTTTTTCGATTATTTACGTTTTTCTATGAAATTTCATTAAATCGTCGCTTTTTGCTGTTTTTCATCTTCATGGATTGTATTTGCAAATATTTGCACAATTTTAAAGCTTTACATGAATATAGACCTGATTCTACGTGTCACTGTATAATTTATAATTAAAATTGCCAATTGTTTACCATATTATTGAAATAATTTGATTCAGAGAAATTATATTTATTCATTCCAAAAATATATCCTGAAACCTTGTAAAATACTGTATCTAATAAGATATAGTACTTATTAATTAACACATGTTTTTATGGTTTTATTAATTATTTAAAATGTACCTAAATTGAATTTCCCGCCGTGAAAATAGTTAAAAATTAGCACCAAGCAGTTCATGTGTTCGCTACGAGATGGAGCAATGACATAATTGCAATGCCATGTTGCCAACAATTCCTAACAGAAGTTTGAAATATGCGAATCAAGTGCCAAGGTCATTTTTTACCGTTGTTTTTTCAACTCTCTCGGTGGCTCTGCCGTTTGATCGAACGCCGTCTTTATTTTGCGGACTTCGCATTTAAACCGCAAAATATCGTAATTCTTATAATTTTGAATGCAGCACATTCTAAATCATTGCAACGCGAATGATGATTAAAACAGTGATAAGGCCCATTAATTAAATCATCAATAATTGTTGCCCCATCACCATGGGCATTATCGTAAATGGGTTTTTTGTGCACTTTTCTGTAATAAGGAAATTCGTTTATTATTTAATATTTTTCTACCAGCTAAGGAAACATTTTTTGTCATTTTTTAAAGACTATAATCTCTTCCCATAATTTTTTATGGTATGGTTAGCACATTCAATTTTTGTGACATCCTTCCCATACACACAAATCTCGCAATACGCAAAAGAAATACACAGTGCACAAGTAAATTGTCACAGGAAGATAAAATAGTCTAACTAATTATAAAAAATGCTATAATAATTGTCATAGTGAGGAATTAGTCATGCACAGTCATTTCATGATAGATCTGTATTTTGTGGGGATACATACCAAAGTCCTTCAAAATTATTTGGCAGGTTCCATCACACTCACACAGTCATGGCCGCCCCTTATCTAAATAATTGTTAATCGCACGGTATACATTTTTATATCAAACGTACAATTTCGTACAATTTCCGGAAGAATACAAAATGTATAAAATTGCACTAATTTATGTAACATGACATCTTGCCATAAATTATCATCTCTGGCAATCTGTTCCACAAAAAGGGGCTCATTTTCTCTTGTAAAAACGATTAAATACGCAGATTTTCTTTCACTGATATGAAGAGCCCCTTGCACCTAAAAAGTTTGTTGAAATAGAATTAGACATTTATGGAAAATGTTTTATGGAAAATTTACTTATTTGATAGTAATATATGTGCTATCTTTTAAGTCTCAGATTGTCATTAATAATTTTTTGCTATTTTGGACAAACGTTTGTGTTTTTAACCATCGATGCGTGTAATTGACCAAATTTAACTTTATATAAATGCATAATTACCCACGGCGAAAAGGCTACGGCCGATAGCATTGCCTAATAAAGATTAATTTCTCTCTCTCTCTACAATTACCTGATTTAAATTTTCCTGTATTTTAAAAAACATATTTTTGGAAATTGACGGAACATCCATTACACTAAATAATTCCTGTGTGTGTTTGAAAGTGCTACCACTTGCTAAGGTACCCTAAACTGCAGCAATATTGGTGCTGTCAGATTCTGATGTAGAACATTGGTATATCTTACTGCAAGTGTTGCATTTTAAATTCATTTTACTTATGAGACCTTCTCGCGATTCTTTCTCCATAATAAGGTTTCCTGCTGTACAATTTCTTGCATGGTTTTCCGCAATAAAAATTATGTTTTGTAAATCTTTTAAATTTACAATTCTATTGCCTGAAATTGACGAGTCCGAAGGGTGTTTTTCCACTGTTAATTTTTTCATCATTATTCTAATAGTAACAAAAAAAATGAATATTAAGTAATCGGAGAACTGATATAGAAAGTTTAGAGATTTATCTACAATTAGAAAAATAGTTTTAAGAAATAAATCAAAGGTGACTTATTTCTGATGACATTTTCGGCAACCATTTTCTGGTTGTTACTTTCAATTTCCATATTCACGTTTTTGTTAGAAACAGAGAAAGCTGAAGTCGTGACTGCAGTCAATGTTGCTTCGTTTTCTTCATTTGAATCCTTCTGATTGCAGGTTGAACAATTTTTGCAATTTTTCTCTTAGACATAGATTCAGCAATATAATTTATATTACCATAACTACGTCTAGCTACAAATTACCTAACACCTCCGCATAATAAATGTCAAGCAATTTATTTTAAACTAGTCAAATGAAGGTGGAAATAAAAGTTTGTACGTGACACGCTTTGCAATAAATCTTTACTAGGGTCACTGGATTAAGGGTTCTCGCTCCTTCGTCGCTCGCCCCACAAACTTCCAGCTCGCCCATGGGGATTAATTTACAAAGCTTGTCACGTAAATAACTATTACCAGCCATTATAAATAATATTTCAGTTAAAACATCGTGAGAGCACCATTTATAATTGGTACGATTCTACCAACTATTCAATTCAGGAACTTCTTCAGAACGGAGTTTTAGTAAAACTTTGAAATTGGAAGTTTCATCGATATGGCCTCTAATTGTTAACCCCTGTACTGCCAAAAATTGCAAGGTAGAAATAATTTTTTTTAAAGCAACTCGTGATTGAATCATTTCTTTCCGTTTCGCCACCGATATTTCTTCGTGAATATTTTTCCCGGTGGAAAATGAATTGTAAGTTTCCATAGCGGATTTGTGTAAAGAAGAATTTTCATGTATTTGATTTTTTTCCAACGCCTTTTTCCAATTAGAAAATCCGCCATTCACAAACGCATTTATTGATGCTTTATCATGTCTATTCATGGTATTACAAAGAATGTCCACTTCATCAGAGGATTTACAAATTTTGCAAAATACCATGTCTCTTCCTGGATTATATTCGATCCACTTATATGTATTTTCCCAATTAGGGAGAAACTTCCTTTTTCCATCACTGCTAGATGGACACTCTGCTGTAGTGTCTAGATCATTTGATGTCATTGGGGATTCTTCTCTAGCTGGTACATTTTCAGAACCGTCTGAAATGTTCCTCTTTCTGCCACTGTGCGCCGCACAGTGGGACAGGAGCGATTTTGACCGGACAGAAATCTGAAATCTTGTATTTGGCTTTTTGACACTTAAAGTCGACAAAAAAACATCAAAGTGTAGATTCAATTATTTAAAATGAAGGAAGGGGAGCCTTTTTTATTATCAGACGTAAAAATCGCATAAAGCATGAATGTAGGTCAGTTTTTTGAAAGAAAATCAATAGTAATGTTATTAAATGAAATTTTCAATGAAATTGACATTCCAGAATAATTTAATAAAAATTAAAACAAAAATATGTAAGTAGAAAAGTGACTTTGTTTCATTTTTGATAGGACACGCCCTACATTCATACTATTAACTCCGAAGGTGGTAAAAGGTGGCAGATGAACGAAATGGCATATGATAGATGAAGGTTGAGAGCATACTATGCCATACAATTTGAACCCCTGCGAACTCCTGCATAATTCGTGCACCCTATTTCATAAAAAATATCGCCTATTTATTTGCATATCTTATGGAAAAATAAACAAGATGAAATTATTTGGTTATAATTTAGCATGTATATGTCGTTCAAAATAACTGATTACTAAAAAAAAAACTAAGCAAGTATAATAATCAAGACTCTACGTTAAAAAGTAACTACAAGTTGACCAAAAAAACGCGTGGATATTAACGCGCCAGAATTATTCACGACACGCGACTCGTTTCGGTAAAACACTGGCATTCAAACTATTCTTAAAGAGAAACCCTTTGTATCATGGGTGCATTAGACTATAATTAAAATCCTGGCACTAGTTTTAACGACATTGATGATGTTTCTGCTTTTCTGTTGATTTTTGTCCGGCTAGCGGCCAAAGCTGTCCCACTGTGCGCCGTTCACGTTAAAATTCACCCACAAAAAGTGTGCTCTGCCAAAATTACCAAGAGGGGCAGTGCCCCCCTTGGAACTTCTCAAGGGGGGTATCTGCCCCGCTGCCCCCCTGTAGTCGGCGCCTATGGTAATGTATGTTTTAGTATATTTAGGTTTATGTGCGGTGGTTTGTAAATTATTGTGAGGTGAGTCTGTTTCGATCGAAGATTTATGGTCGTTAGTTCGATTTCGTTAATGATGATTTTTCGTTTGATCTCATATTTTTTTATATCTCTGAACATAGGCTATGTTCATTTTTAACACGACAGAATCAATTGCATTGCTAAAATTCAATGCGTATGCAAATAACATAATAACAACAACAACAATAAGACAAACGCGTTAAACACGGTAATTTCAATTGTCAAAATTGCTGACAGAAAATGTATTCAATGCAAGAAAGTGTTTAAATAGGGTAATGATACCGAGCTGGCAATAGTATACGGATTGTGCGAGATTTCATTCCAATGAATTATCCTGAGAAACCAATCCCATCAATCCCGTTCAATCAACAATCATTAACCGTTAATCCCGAAATAGTAACTCATTTGTGAAATGCAAGATATTGGTTCTTCTTCGGTATAACATAATACATTTAATTTCATCTCTTCCGTTAAAATGTGGCATCTCCTAAGTTAATTTATAATGACCAATGGCGATGCATCATGTACTATTAAATTTTGAAATTCTATTAGAAATTGTTCCGATTGATGGGATTCGTCTGTCAGGATAATGCACTGAATATAAATCTCTCACAATCCGTGCCTACAATGCCAGCTTGGTACCATTTGAATTTAAATATTTGAATACTTTCTTGCGATGAATAAATGTTCTGTCAACAATTTTGACATCTGCAATTATCAATTTGCAAGCGCTAGTAATTTTGGTAGCATAACCGTTGCATTTTATCAATGCAATTGAGCCTGTCGATGTCGTTTTAAAACTAAACATAGCCCTATGTTCAGAGATTTAAAAAAACGCGCGGTATATACTAAGCCACCTCCTTTGGTACGTTTTGGAAGAAATGCTGCCCTGTACACACACGAGATATAAAAGAAATATAATTGTAAACTAAATAGGTAGATGGCGATTCATTTAATCTCATGATATCCCCTTTTTTAGAAATTAAACAATAAGCTCAAATATTTACATTTTGTAATTAATAATGTATAATAATTTTTTTAAAGTTTGTAGCGGTCGGGTATTTTTATATGTCTACCGCTACTTGTGTTCTCAGGTGGATTATAAATTAAAGGATCATTGATAGGGGCATCAGAATCATCAACATGAGTTTCAATTCTCATCGTCATTATTTATCTTTTCATCATCGGGAATAATAGCCAAAAATCGTCGGTTTCGTTTAAGAAAATTACCATTATCTGTCTGTATTTTCTATGTTCGCGAACGAAGATTTTCTATTATTGTTTCCGAATTCCATGTCTTATTTTATGGTATATTTACCCTGTCTCTCTTCTTCTTTAAAATGGGCAATGTTTTGCTACCATTATCATAATATTTTTTATTTAAGAGTTGAATATGTTTTAATATTCTTTTGGTATGTTTTAATTTAATTATTTTAGGATTTAAAAGAACATTATTTGTTGCTATTTAGTTTCCGAGACATTAGAAGCTCAGCTGGCGAACCCATATTACCCACTGGTGTATTTCTGTAATTTAATAATGTTAATTCTATGTCATTTCTTTCCTCAATAGCTTTCATAAATAAATTTTTCACTGTTTGAATTGTTCGTTCCGCTAAGCCATTAGATTGACTATAGTGTGGACTCGAAATAATATGCTGAAAATTCCATAATTTTGGAAATTCTTTGAATTTACTAGCAGTAAATTGGGGGCACCGTCAGAATAAAATATTTCGGGTATACCATGCCGTGAAAAAAATGCGTTTAAATGATTTATAATTGTTAACGCGTACATGTCCCTTTCTAGAACGTGTACTTCTACATACTTAGAAAAACGGTCAACAACTAACAAGTAATTTTTATTATTCATATAGAAGATATCACACCCTACATATTGCCGTGGTCTGTCTGCTATAATTCTTTTAATGAGAAGTTCTTTGATATTTGATTTTTTAAACTTCATGCATATTTTACATGTTTTAAATAATATTGTTATATCTCTAGTCATTCACCGCCAAAATAAAGATTATCTTGCTAAACTTATGGTTCTGCAAATTCCTTGATGAGCATAATGTATTTTTTCTAGAATATTTGGAATTTGTTTTTCCTGAATGATTAGTTTATTTTGTTTATATATTAACCCTTCAAATTCACTAAGTTTATTTCTTATTTAATAAGATTAATAACTAGAGGAGTATGATTCTTAATCTGTTTTGGCGAACCCTCTTTTAAAAATAATGATATTTTACTTAAGAGTGGGTCATTCTGAGTATCGAATACCAATGAATTTCGTTTCGTGTTAATCATATTTACATTGATCTCAATTAAACATACATGCCCTTCTATAATTTTATCTAAATCTTCATGAACCTCTCTTAAAATTCGAATGAATTTTCTTAGATTTTATTCGTTTAAATGTTTAAAATGCTGATGTAGGTTAATTTTATTTAATGTAAACTTGCGCATGGTAAACGCCACTTTGTACAATGGTTATTTTTTGGATTCGCTACGTTGTTTGCGGGACGTATGCAGTGATTTGGCCAAATTTGCGTAGTTACGCGAAGCGGATCGGAGGTTGATAAAGGAAGCCATTCATTCGGGGCGCCCTTGCGACTGGTTACTCGAAAGAATAAAACGTACCTTATATCGCAATACCACGTAATATATCATTTTTATTTACACCCCGCTTTCTGTATAGTTATCTTGCAGGAAATCTAGGGCAAAAATTCTACGAACTTGTTCAAGCTTTATATATTAGTAGTTTCACTAGGCACGCTGTGGGCGTGCGTGGGTGACAGACTCGAATTTTGCAGTTTTCTTAGTATCTGTCGTTCCCCCACCCCCCATCATTATTTCTTTGCAGGGCCTCTTCAAGGACCGGAGGAGCGGTGAGGGTTAAAATTGCGTGGAGCCCTCATATAACTCACCCTCTCGCCGACAGCGAGCAAACCCGAGCTATGTGCGAGCTAACCCTCTCACATACCCTCCGAAGGGACACCCTGGGTTGCTGCACAACCTACACGGGTGCGTTGCCACTGGGAGCGTCACAAAGAAGCAATTCAATTGTACTCTTGGCATTAATTGATGCCGATTATAAGTTAATTTCAGTTGATGTCGGCTCATAAGAAAGAAATAGTGATGGAGGCATATTTTCTAAATCACAGATAGGAAACAAATATATATATATATATATATATATATATATATATATATATATATATATATATATAGATGTTTCCTATCTGTGATTTAGAAAATATGAAAATATGCCAGAAATAGTGATGGAGGCATATTTTCTAAATATATATATATATATATATATATATATATATGTTTCCTATCTGTGATTTAAAAAATATGCCTCCATCACTATTTCTTTCTTATGAGCCGACATCAACTGAAATTAACTTATAATCGGCATCAATTAATGCCAAGAGTACAATTGAATTGCTTCTTTGTGACGCTCCCAGTGGCAACGCACCCGTGTAGGTTGTGCAGCGACCCAGGGTGTCCCTTCGGGTTGCTATATATATACAGGGTGTCCGGAAAATACGTGTACAACGTTTGACGACAGACTCCTGACGTCAAAATAGGTCGATCTAAGCCGACTTAGTTATATCCAAAATTGTCTCGTTTAGCCGGTAGAGGGCGTCAAAAAAAACAAAAGTATAACAAAGTTGAAAGTATCTATTGTAAGAAACTAAGTAAAACAAAAACATTACTTAAGCAAATGTGTAAAATGACCGCCATCTTGCTGAATACACTTATTAACACTCTTTAAAAAATGATATTGGACCCTATCTAATGTCTCGGGATTATTAAAATGGTTGCCTGCATTTAAAATCCGCTGCAATAAATCATCGCGTGTGTTTACCGGAGTCTTGTAAACTTCTGTTTTAATAGCGCCCCACAAAAAGAAGTCACACATATTTAACTCAGGAGAACGTGGTGGCCATTTTACTGGTGCATCATTGCCTCTTCCAATCCATCGGTTGGGATACTGATGATGTAAGTATTGCCGAACGGCAACGGAAAAATGGGGCGGGGCACCATCATGCATATACCACATTTCCCTCCGAAGTAAAATGGGCAAATTCTCCAGAAGAATTGGTAATGTGTCTTGCAAAAAATTTAAATAAATATTTCCATCTAACCTGTCTGGAATAACAATGGGACCAATAAGGTAGTGATCAATAATACCTGCCCAAATATTAATTTTAAATTGATGCTGATGATGTGCAACTTTAATGGCATGTGGATTTTCATCGGAATAAATATGTTCGTTGTGCAGATTGGTTACCCCAGATCTTGTAAAGCATGCCTCGTCAGTAAACATAATTTTTCTACAAAAATTTGGAACAAGGATTCTTTTGTTTCTAATAAATTGACAAAATGTAAGCCGCATGGGGGGATCAGTCGGTAAAAGTTCCTGGACTTTTTGTATGTGGTAAGGATGTAACAACTGTTCTCTTAAAACCTCATTGACAATCGTTTTAGGAACATTTAACTCACGTTCTAAGAGACGGGTACTGGTACTTGGTTCTTCTTCAACTCTTTCCAGAATCATCTCTTCTGTTTCCACAGTTCGAGTTGTTCGCATACGACCCCTGCCTTCAAACTTTTTCTCAAAACTGCCCGTTTCCCGAAGATGACGCTCAATATTGGCAAATGTTTGGTGGTTTGGTATTCGACGGTTAGGAAACCTCTCCATGTAAACCCTAACACTCTGACGCCCATTTCCTCGACAAAACCCGTATACCAGGAGCATGTCAACTTTCTGAGAGTTTGTATAATTTTCCATTTTTAATGGTAAAATGAACTTGTAATTCAATAATGTTGATCGTATACTTGAGTAAATATTATACTTGATTAATTGTCAAATTATTAAACGTCATTGATATTAATTTTTGACGCCCTCTACCGGCTAAACGAGACAATTTTGGATATAACTAAGTCGGCTTAGATCGACGATATATGAGGTGTGGCAATTAAGTTCCGAGACTGATTTTTTTTAATGAACACCTGCGTAGCTAGAAGAATAAAAATTTCAAGCAGCTGCAACAAATAGTCTCGTTGTAATCGTCAAATAACGTAGGTGAAAAATCTGATCGCGCCGAAAAAATGTTGTATACAAAAATTTGGCAAATTGTGAATTTAAAGTTTTTGTTAAAACTCGGGAAGTCCGCGGCCGAAAGCTATGTAACTTTGCAGAGGGTTTACAGGGATGATTGCCTTTCCCATGCCAGAGTTTTTGAGTGGTACAAACGTTTTCAAGAGGGGAGGCAGAATGTTGAAGATGACGAGCGCCCCGGGCAGCCTGTGACTTCAAAAAGTGACTTGAACGTGCAAAAAGTGACCCAGATGGTTTGAAATGACCGTCGATTAAGTATTAGGGCCATTGCTGAATATGTGGACATTAATAAAGAAACTGTAAGACAAATTTTGCATGAGGAACTAAACATGAGGTCTGAAATGTGGAAAGAGAACTCCTGGATCCTCCATCAAGACAACCCGGCTCACAACGCGCACTCTGTCAAGGACTATTTGGCCAAAAACCAGGTCACAGTAATGGAGCACCCACTTTGTTCGCCAGATTTAGTATCCTGCGACTTCTACCTGTTCCTAAAAATCAAATCTTGCTTAAAATGAATCCGCCACGAGTCATTAGAGGACGTAAAACAAAAATCGGCGCAGGTACTCAAGAGCCTGTCGGAAGATGACCTGCAGCACTGCTTCGTACAGTGGAAGATTCACATCGGCGGCAAATGTGGATAAGTTTTATTAAATACTCTACACGTTAGAGTAACAATTCTATTGCAGTTGTAATGTATAAAAAATAAATTGATAATTTGTTGATTTGTGTAATGCTTCATTTTGTTGATTTTGATTTCTGTAATACTTTATTCTAAATGGTTTTATTATTTGACAGTTTGCATTACTATAGCGACAAAACAAAAGCATGTCACATGCCTACTAAACTGCACTTGTGACATGCAAAATTATACCCTGCAGAAATGCGACGAAAAAGTAATCCTCGAAATAATTCAAAAAAATACTTGCTTTAGGAGTATGGTTGTATTATACTTTTTTGTAGTAATTTTTTGTCCCAATCGTGCTATGCGATAAAAAATGGGTCATTACATTTAAAAAAATTGAATTACAGGATATTTAAAAGGGGACTTAGATATTGACATTTTATGAACACTTATTATCAAAATTGACAGTTTCCAATTATTTTACTCATAGAGGCATCCTCTATGTATAATTAGAAATTTAACTCATAATTTTATCTTATTCCTAAGAGAAGTTATAGACAGATTTCAGGCTACCTTTTAGAGGTCAAAATTTTAGAAAAACTTTTTTTTTCTTGAAAACTAGAAGAGATAAGTGTACATACGTTTTACAAAATATGTTCCAATTTAAGCCAGGAATTCAAAAATATAATAATATATGGGGTGTTCTATTTAAAATAAGAAAGTGGGTGCTACTTCCGGTGGAACCGGAAGTGATAGAAACTTGAAAATATTTCACATGAGGATAAATGATTAAACCGTGTGACGAGGATTTTCTTGAAATTTTTAGTACAACGGCAACCCCGTAAACTTTTAACGAACGGTTTAGCGTAGACACCCTGTATATATATATATATATATATATATATATATATATGTTTGAACATGTTCCGGGTCTTTGAACTTCCGTGTATTGTTTTGTGTGTCCTGAAAAGGACCTTTTTCACGACGTTTCGGCAAAATCGCATTTGCCATCTTCTGGTGGATTCTTCTCGAGTGTTAGGAGAGAACTGAAGAGAGTTGATTGCTGTGTCCTTTTATACCTCCTTTCTGGCTCGGCTTCTGGTCATCGGGCCGGTTGTGTGTTGTTGGTTTACGTGATCAACGGGGGGCTTGGGTAGTCGGTGCGGATGAGATGGAGGCTTCGTAATCCGACTTAATGAGCTATTCAAGGAGTTGTTAATCCGTTGCGTCGGTCTTCTTGGAAGCTTAATGACCGGGTCCACGGGTTTCGGTGTTTTACCTGCAAGGGTATGTTTCCAGGCTTTCGGCAGGCGTTGTGCGTCGTCACGTTTGTTTAAGGTGTGGGGATGTTTTTCAATTTCGATTGCCTCGCGTAATATTCGCAGCGGAAATATTTCGGCTTTCGCTATTGATCGAGTGTTGTCAAAATCGATGGTGTGTCCTGTGTTGTGTACGTGTTGGAAAAGGGAAGATGTCAAGTCGCCTTGCTGCACCGCTTTTTTGTGCTCGTCCTTGCGTACACTCATTCGTCTGTTGGTTTGGCCAATGTAGGTTTGGTCGCAGTCTTGACACGGAATTTTGTAGACACCTTGGTTATCTAGAGGTATTGTGTCCTTGGGATTCCTCAGTATTTGTCCGATCTTTTGTGTAGTTGTAAATATAGTTTTTATGTCGTTTCGTTGCAATATTTTTCCGATGCGGTTTGTTATACCTTTTACATAAGGGAGGAAGGCTTTGTGTGTCATATTTTCTTTAGTTTGTGCAGTTTTGTTGTTATTTGCTAAAATTTGATCGATGCATTTTCTAGAAAACCCCTTCTGAAACAATGCATTTTTTACAGTTTCCATTTCGGTGTCTACGTTGTCTTTGTCCGCGAGTCTTTTTGAACGGGATATCAGGGTTTTTGCGACGGAGTATATTTGTGCTGGGTGATGATGTGAAGTTGCATTTAGATAACGGTTCGTGTGAGTGTCTTTCCGGTAAACGGTGGAGTCTGTGGAGTCGAATCCGCCATCCACATATTAGATGAACATGCAAAAGAGACAGTTCGACAAGACGTCGGGTCAGTCTTACGAAAAGCCCACCCACCAAAGTCCAATTTGAGCAAAAGTGAAATCAGAGCACTGATCAATCTCAGAAAGAACAGCAAGTTAATTACCCTTGCAGCAGATAAAGGTAATGCAACAGTGGTGATGAGCACTGAAGATTACTCTGCAAAAATGAACGCTCTGTTAGACGACGTTAGCTACAAGAAAATCAACACTGATCCCACAACGTACCTGGAAAAAACAACTAGGACAAAAATCAAAGCGTCGCCAATCGACAAGGAAACTCAACAACAACTCATCCCTCGGGAAAAATCGTCTAGATGTCCTAAATTATACGGTCTGCCTAAAATTCATAAAGCAGACGTCCCGCTACGGCCAATAGTTTCGTCGATCGGATCACCCACACAAAATTTGGCAAAATATCTCGCTAAGCAACTACAACCATACTCAGAAACAGCAACATCATATGTGAAAAATTCTGGACATTTTCTGGAAATTATAAAAGGACTGAAAATACATTCAAATGACATACTTGTCAGCTTCGATGTCAAATCTCTATTCACTCAAGTTCCAATTAACGAAGCTCTGGAGTTAATCCAAAATAAACACAAACAACCGAAACACATCGTCAGCCTTGCAAAACACTGCCTGGACAACACATATTTCATGTTCAACGGAAATAGATATAAACAAGTTGAAGGAGCCCCCATGGGATCACCGCTCTCACCCGTAATGGCCAACATTTACATGGAAGATTTCGAAACCAAAGCCCTTAAATCGTCCAAGACTAAACCGCATCTGTGGCTCAGATACGTTGACGATACGTTTGTTATTTGGCCACATGGGAGACACCGACTCGATGAATTTCTAAATCATCTAAACAATCAACATCCAAGAATTCAATTTACTATGGATGTCGAAGTAGACAACAAGTTGCCATTCCTAGATCTACTAATAAGACAACGAGAAGACGGATCCCTAGGCCACACCGTTTACCGGAAAGACACTCACACGAACCGTTATCTAAATGCAGCTTCACATCATCACCCAGCACAAATATACTCCGTCGCAAAAACCCTGATGTCCCGTTCAAAAAGACTCGCGGACAAAGACAACGTAGACACCGAAATGGAAACTGTAAAAAATGCATTGTTTCAGAACGGGTTTTCTAGAAAATGCATCGATCAAATTTTAGCAAATAACAACAAAACTGCACAAACTAAAGAAAATATGACACACAAAGCCTTCCTCCCTTATGTAAAAGGTACAACAAACGGCATCGGAAAAATATTGCAACGAAACGACATAAAAACTATATTTACAACTACACAAAAGATCGGACAAATACTGAGGAATCCCAAGGACACAATACCTCTAGAGAACCAAGGTGTCTACAAAATTCCGTGTCAAGACTGCGACCAAACCTACATTGGCCAAACCAACAGACGAATGAGTGTACGCAAGGACGAGCACAAAAAAGCGGTGCAGCAAGGCGACTTGACATCTTCCCTTTTCCAACACGTACACAACACAGGACACACCATCGATTTTGACAACACTCGATCAATAGCGAAAGCCGAAATATTTCCGCTGCGAATATTACGCGAGGCAATCGAAATTGAAAAACATCCCCACACCTTAAACAAACGTGACGACGCACAACGCCTGCCGAAAGCCTGGAAACATACCCTTGCAGGTAAAACACCGAAACCCGTGGACCCGGTCATTAAGCTTCCAAGAAGACCGACGCAACGGATTAACAACTCCTTGAATAGCTCATTAAGTCGGATTACGAAGCCTCCATCTCATCCGCACCGACTACCCAAGCCCCCCGTTGATCACGTAAACCAACAACACACAACCGGCCCGATGACCAGAAGCCGAGCCAGAAAGGAGGTATAAAAGGACACAGCAATCAACTCTCTTCAGTTCTCTCCTAACACTCGAGAAGAATCCACCAGAAGCTGGCAAATGCGATTTTGCCGAAACGTCGTGAAAAAGGTCCTTTTCAGGACACACAAAACAATACACGGAAGTTCAAAGACCCGGAACATGTTCAAACACATTTCGTCCGTGAAAACATACACATGAACATATGTATATATATATATATATATATATATATATATATAGTAATAATAATATACACTCAGATGCAAAAAAACCGGGGTCATTGGGTCGTTGTTTGCAAAACACCCATTTTTTTTAAAATTTTGATGTAGAAAATTAATAAGCGAAAATAACATTTAAAGCTATGCGTTCTTTACTACTTATTGCTCATTCGGCATTATGCACAGAGGATCAAGGTGGCTACTGGGTTTTCACTTGTTTGTTTTCGATTAACTGTCATTTTCATTATTAATCTCTGTTAAGTTTATCTTGCAGAAATGCATTTCATTCGTGTATACGTAAGGTGACCAGATCCTAACGATACAAAAGCGGGACAGCGTGATGACGGGGGGGGGGGGGGGGGGGGGGGGGGGTGATTTTTAAATTAATTTTAAATTAATTAACAAAGAACACAAAACGCAAAATATACAGGGTGTCTCAAACACCCTGTAACACGCCGCTGGCCAATAACTCCATAACTCCCTAACTATTTATTGCCCGATTTCAATAAAACAAAAACCCAATTAAATATCTCCACATGTTCTACAGATGGGCCCTAATTTTCTTTGTTTTTGCAAAATCAACTTTCATTTCAGTGATAGTCTGATAGATTTTGCAAAAAAAAAATAGGGCCCCTTAGTAGACATGTGAAGCCAATTAGTTTTGTTTTCGTTTTATTGGAATCGGCCAATAAATAAAGTTATCGCAGGCGGCGTTTTCTAGCAGACACCCTGTGTAATATTATATTACAATTTTTTTTAACAACATGAAATATAATGTCATATTTACAAATATAATAAATACGAGGCATGTTTTTAAAGTACCGTTTTGTATTTTGGCCGCTGCAGCGCTGCTACCAAATACAGATGTTGGCGAAATATATACGCTGATAACTTCAAAATAGCGAATAAAAAAATTAAGAATAAATACCCCAATCTTTCAAAAGTCGGGACATTTTTGAAACGTCGCGGGACGCGGGACAAATTTCTAAAAATCGGGACTGTCCCGCCAAAATCGGGACGTCTGGTCACCTTATGTATACGTACATTATCGTTTTTGCTTATTAATGTTCATTAAATAAATAATAAATACCATATGTTGCTTCTTTCTATATCCTGACGGTCTCTTTGATTGTAAAACACTAAAAATTTTATTCTAAGGACTATACCAACATCAAAAGTAAAAAAAAAAATAGTTCTTCTGCAAAACAATAACCCAATGACCCAGTTTTTTTTGCATCTGAGTGTATATAATATATAGGATATAGGAACCAAATGTGCCACAACCTGCACCTCTGGTAGAAAATGGAGAACCACAGCCACATGTCGTGGTTGGCGATGAAGCATTTGCACTAAGAATGTTATATGCTACGCACATATAGCAGGAGTCATTTAGGAAACAATGAGCCTAATAAAATATATAACTATAGATAGTCAAGAGCTAGACGAGTCGTAGACAATGCCCTTTGAAATATCAATTGCGCGATGGAGATGTTTCCGGAGGTATTTGGAAGTTCAACCAGATTTTGCTGACAAAATACTACTTGCTTCAAGTTGTCTGCATAACATACTTTACGCAGACAATATATTTGAACCCGATATTGAATCACTTGGACTATCTGAAGTAGCTCTATTTTATTTAGTTATTTAGATTATTTATGAAGAAATAGTCATGAAGCGTTTCAAATCCGAGAGTGTTTCAAGGAATATGTTAATTTTGATGCTGGTAATACAGTATGGCAACTTGATAGAGTTCGCCGAGGCAAAATGCAAACTTGATAATGTCTTAACTTTAACAATTAACTTTATATACAGGGAATCTCATAAAAAATGCCGCTGGCCATAACTCTTTTATTTATTGGCCGATTTAAAAAAAACAAAAACAAGATTAAATGGCTCCACATGTTCTACAAATTGGCCCTAATTTTGTTTTTTGCAAAATCAACTTTTATTTCAGCGATAGTCAACTTTTTTTTCAAATGGTTACACATATTTTCTTTTTTTTTCTGGTAGAGATTATTTTTCTGAATTCAAAGATGTATAATAAGTTGACCTAGCGAGGGAGCCGGTGCGTAAGTTTGTCAGAAAAATTTGTAAAAAAATCAGTTGGTAACTAGTCAGAAACTCTGATGGATCATTGGACTTTTAATTAGAATCACGAATTCGTTTTTGCTGGAAAGCTTTTGCTATTTTGCTCATGCGTCAGACAGCTTCCAACCGATTCTGATCGCTGCTGGAAGAAACCTTTACAAGCGTCATATTCACGTACCCCAGTAGAAATTTATACCGAGTGTCTGGGATAAGAGGCGAACATAGGAATTTAACATGTAAAATTAAATATGTGTAATTATTAGCTACCCTATTAATTTCTGAGAATAGTAGATTATACCACGAGTAAATAATAGCCATTATTACGAGTAGTATAATTTACTTTATCTTCGACTAAATAGGCTAGTAGAACATTTTCAGAAAATGATTTTGCGTTCTTTCGAAGACGCCACTTGTCGAAGGTTTCGAACGTTTGATTGTAAATGGAATTCTATGCTTCCGGTATCAAGTAGTTGTTGTTATGACGTGCCTGAAGGCCTATCAGCGCGTTAGACCGCGGAGCGAGTGGAGGGTCCCTTCGAAGCAGCGACGAGGGCCAGGCTCTCGGTGTCGGAGAGTGGGGGGTTAAAAAAAAGGCTCCACGTAATTTTAACCTCGCCACTACTTCGTCACAAAAGGGGGCTCCACCCTATCTGCGTGGGTTGACGGCAGACAGTCAGCGAAGTTCAGAAATTACGAACTGTCGCAACGGCTGACCATCTGGCGCCCACACCACCAGATTTAAATCTCGCAATGAGAATAGGAAGTTAAACTGAAAAGAATGCCCGATTGAGAAAACGTGGGGGAACAAAAACAATATGACAGGTGTGAATTTTGTGGTGTAAAATATCTGCGTTTATTTACACAAAAGAGGGGACACCGTGTCTGCGCTCCCTGGAAAAAAAAATACCTTCACTCGCAGATCTACCGCGCCGCATTCACTGGATTCGGCCGAATTCCGCGTACGCGTATCGCGCGATGCGAAGTACAATCGGAGCCACCTTTTTCTTACAAAAGCGCAAAGCACGTACGGCACGAAACACGCAACGCAAAGTTACACAAAGGAAAATGATATATATATATAAAAAAATTAAAGACAATAAAAGAAAATTATGGATCTGGCCTCTTCATCCACCACGTGGCGTCTCCGCTGCCGGTTCGGGGCTCGGCTCTCGAAACTGGATGCCGCCACTAGCTGCGGTCTTCAGATAACTCTGGCAGGGTGGTCGTCGCCCCTAGCCAAGAACCTGACTGGCTGGGTGGTTTCAGTCGCTACCCCAAAAAAACGCCTGTAAAGCAGATGGCCTTATTAATAATGACCGGACATGTGTCTTTACAAAAATACTAGGGTTCTAATGACTTACTCTGGTGTTTTGAGCGTGTATAGCTGATTCTTGCTGCTCTCCCCTGTCAATCCCTTACAGAACGGTTAATGGAGTACACATTGAAATCCCGGAAACCGGTTGGCGACCGGCCCAAAGAAAAACGTGTACCTCCTGACACTTCCACACTCGGAGACATTCAGCTATGTTCTGCGTGATCTCAGCACCTCGTGGCTGAATCACAATTATACTCATGTCGGAAGCGCATCGACGTTTTTAATTAAAAAAACGTGTGTACCGATTGCCTACGGTGACGGTCCGTGCGCGCAATTAAAAATTAACACAGAATTAGTCTTAACTGACCGGATTCATAATTGACCCGTTACAAGTTGTACAATTTTTGGAGGTGTACAAGTAAAAAACTCTTCATTTTCATCCATCTCAATACAAATACACAAACACTACTCGTTTAACAGTGACACTTTTGAGTTTGTGTATTTTGTATCCATGGTATTATTTAATTTGAGAAATTTTGTAATTGGAGTGCAAGAGGGAATAATCACTATTAATCCATAGTCATTATTCCCTAAGGGAATAATATATAGCATTATATTGCAAAAACCTCAAGTATAATACTTACATTATAAATTAGTTGTAGATAAAATTGTAAAAGAATATTTTTTTTAAATTATGACAAATAATTATAAATTCATGCTTGTCGTTTGGAATAAATCATAATAATAACACGTAATTAGTGGAAGAAAGATAATTTATTCATTATCAAAACATTTTAATGTGGCATCAGTTTACGCAGAGTTCGTGACTTCTTTTCGGTTAAAGTTAATAATCGACCAATTCCTTCTGTATCAGCAATTAACAAGTTTGCGAAGAAGTTTGAAATTACAGTAAGTGTAGAGATAGATGATTCAAAAGGCATTTTAATACTCCAATTTAAATAAATATTATTTCAACAACATTAATATTACACGCAAACGAAACAGAAAAAGCAACGATGATTGGAAGACAGAGTTTTGGGTTTGATAAATGCTGAACCAATAACTTGAGTTATTAGAGCAAGTACACAGAAAATTCTCCGTTCTAGTGTAAACAATAACCCAATCTGTTATAAAATGCCTGCCTTATATTAACTATCTGCCAATCTGTAATTAATCTGCACTCCGTAAAAAATGCTTCCCGCAAAGATTCAATATTTGGATGGCGTTTTTTTTTTATAAATTTTGTTTTTCATGTGACCCCATAAAAAGAAATCGCATGGTGCTAAATCAGGAGATCTTGGTGGCCAGTTGATAGTGCCACTGCGACCAATCCTGCAATTGGGAAAATTAGAGTTTAAATATCCCCTCACATTTAAACCATACTGGGCTGGATCCATCATGCTGATACTATATCTCCAGATTTTCACGTGCAACTTCTTCAAACGCTGGACCAACCTAGTCGATTAAAATGTCTAAATAACAATTCGAATTTAAATTTCCATATATTTCGATCCAAATAATATTATTCTTAAAAATACCAGCCCAAATATTGTTTTTTTTTGCGAGAACTGGGTTCTAGTATTAAAGCACATCCGTGGATTTTCCTGGGTCCACTATCGCGTGTTCTGTGTGTTGGGCTGGTTGTTAAGTATAAGCATTCATCGGTAAAACAGATAGACTGCAAAAAGTTTCGGCCTGTATCTGATCGATAACGAATTCTTTCGCAGAATTCATGCCTACTTTTTTCATCCACTAGCAGTATCTCCTGATGGCATTGATGATTGTAGGGATGATAACCATGCTTCTTCAGAATCTTCTGTACAGCGAATTTAGACACGTTGCACTCACGAGCAATACATCGTATGCTAGTTGTTGGTTCAGCATTAATCAACCCAAAACTCTTTCTTCGAATTCATCGTTGCTTCTTCTGTTCCGGTTCCTTGTAATACTACTGTTTTTGAAATAATTTTTGTTGAAATTAATGAAAGTATCTTTTGAATCATATGCCGCTACACTTCTTGTATTTTTAAACTTTTTCACTTTTTCACTAAACTTGCTAATTGTTGATACATACGGAATTGGTCGATTGTTAAATTTAACCGGAAATAAGTCACGAACTCTGCGCAAACTAACGCCACTGCAAAATGTTTTAATAATGAATACCCTCTCTTAATTGGAATAACTTAGATTATTGTTCACAGTAATTTATATCTGACAAAGAATATCTGACTGGCAACATTATTTTCACTATAACATGACATTTGTAAAAGTCATAGCAAGGGTTTTTTTGGTACATTATTCAACTTATTTTTATTATTTCTGAGTTTGATTCTGGTACAAACGTAAATTAAATGGATGATTCTTTGCCGGTTTTTAAGACTTTTATTCCTTTGCGATTTTTCTCTAAAATTGATAGGGGAGCTAATAATTGCACATATTTAATTTTATATGTTAAATTCCTATGTTCAACTATTATCCCAGACACTCGGTATAGTTTTACATAGCACTATATTGTGCATGCATGGATTGTAGATAGTAATACTATAGAGTAAAAGTTATTATAAATCTATGTTGTAAGTATATAATAATAGTATATACAGGGTGTCAATATGAAAAGTTGCCATCGACTTTTTTCATAGAACACATGATTATTTTTAAAATTATTCAAAACCGTTTGGGTGATCTGAAGGGGGAACCAAAATGGCGTGGGTAGTGTCGACCCCCTACCCAACCTTTAAGCCCCCTCCATCTAAAAAAAATAAATGGCACCCCCCTACTTGTGATACATCGTTGGATAGCTCTTGAAAAATGCTTTCCAGTCATTATTAATACAATATGATTTGATGAACAAGTTTCGGAAATAAGTGTAAATAAAGTGCAACAGTGTTCAATTAATTAAATAACATGTTAAAGTAAAAGTTGGAAATGGTTTTCATTGTTTTCTAACCAAAAAATATAGCCTGCTTTCAAACTCCTGGCGAACTTTCTGAAGGTTTGTCTAGTAATAGCTCCAAATTCTTGTGTTATTCTTTCTCGTAATTGTACAATACTTCTACGTAGTAACTATATAACAGATGTTCACATCACTATATTGTGACTATACCGCGCATTTTTCATCTCTGAACATAGGCCACGTTCAGTTCTAAAACGACACTATCAAATGCATTGCTAAAATGTAAGGGTTTTGCAGCCAAAATTACTGGCTCGTGCAAAAGGATCATTTCAAATGTCAACACTTTATGTTTGTTTTTATTCTGTATTCTGTTTTTATTTAAAGTTTATATTTTTTGGATTACAATGCATTTCCTAATTAGTAAAAGATTTTTAATAATGAACTATGTATTACTATTCATAGATAAATTATGAATTTGACTGACGTTTATTCTTAAGAGTATAAGGAATACTGAAGGAATACCATTTTTTACATCCATAAGGTTTTTTGTACACTATTACCACCACTATTACCACTATTACCATAAGTACACTATTACCCTATTACACTATTACCATAAGTCATCTGTGCTATTACCATTGATTATAGTACCCTTATTAACGGTATTATAATCAATGATAATAGTGTACAATAGTTACTTAAGCATTAAGGGAGGAGTATTAAGTATTGTTTACCAGTCGAGGTCGAGATTGCGCCCGAGCGACAGCGAGGGCTGGCAATAAAGTCCGAGACTAGTCAAAACTTACCTCTCGAATTGCTTATAACTATTTTCCACTCTTGAAGTTGGTTTAATTGTTTATGTTTGATTAATTTATTTTCGCAAATTGAACAAAATTTCAATACGGCTTTAGTTGCTAAGACTATTTTTTAAACAAAGTGTGAATATCAGAAATTGCATTCGTTCAGTTGTAAAATGAATTCCAATGAAAATAAACAAGAAATGGCAATTGAAGAGGCTGCAGATGCTGCCTGTTCCTTCCTACTGCCGGATAAGTCGAAGGGGCGTTATCAAAATGCGTATAAGTGTTTTAAAGAGTGGTTCCAGAGAAAGAACGCTATTGATATTATTTTACTTACCTCCCTGAGGAATGTAATTTTTTACTTACTTCCCGTTGTTCATAGTAACCACAGTTTTATCGGTAAGTGGAGCTTACTTCCATCAAATCAATGTTATAATAGTGTACTTACCATGCAGGGAGTGGAAAAAAAGGTGTTAGTATTACCTATGGGTATTATAATCAATGCAATTACTAAACGAAATTATTTTCTGAAACACAGTTGGTGTAGTACAGAAGACAGAACCAAAATTGTATCATTCTAGCTAAAGTAGCAGTGCATTTGAAAGGATTTTTAGTGGACGGGTAATAAAAACGCAGAACACAACTCATCATAATTTTACTAAATCATTTATTACTACACAATAGTTTAATTTTTTTATATTTTTTCATGTTGCTTGTAGCTAATCAATAGCTATCATTTTTTTAAACTTGACTTGAGACAGCCTGCAACTCACTAGTCGACGAACTCATCTAATAGCAATCGTCATGTTCAACATAACACATAATTATGTAAAAATATATGTAACAATTACATTCAATTATCTCCATATATATTATGTATAATCCATATGAAATAATCAATACATATGAAGGAAAACATCGATATAATTTGTAGTACACTTAAAAAAGAAACACAGCTGCGGCCCGGCCCGTTATATTTTTTTATTATTATTTATTATTATTATTACTTCAGGGTCTCCCTATAGCGTAGTGTAGATACTGCGGGCCGGCGTACCGCGAATACCTCGAAGAAATGAACGAACCGTAGTAAGCGTTTTTTTTTTGTGTATTTACATATACAATATTGTTTAACAACGTCGAGTAGTATTAACAATATTAAAGAATTCATTACGAAATGTTTATATACTCCCGTGTCTAGAAGGATATCAAAAATATATGTCATATATTTTCTGTATATGAATTCCCCATTACAACATCCTCCGTCGTTAAGGTGCGTGCTAATTAGTGTAGTTACGTGCTCGAATGGAAGGTGAGGCGAGAAAGAAACGGTGAGAATTGACAGTACATTCAGAATTCGGATATGTCACAACTCTAAATCGGACCAGTCTTCGCACTTGCGCGTGGAAAATTCTGTAACATTGTTAATCGTAATCGTTGGCAATTAAACACCTAAGTTTCTTCTTTTAAAACAGTTTTATTTACTTCTCTTTTTTAACCTTCTTTAAAATTACGAATACATAATTGTCATTAAATAACAATACTAGGTTCTTCTTCCTACACAAAATATATTAAACATTATTGTTTCAGTGAGCATTATATAGTTTCTGTTTCATCGCTCTTATAGGCCTTACGAGTCTAGGTATGACGATTGAGAGATTTTCGGTTCAATTTTGATTCAATTTCGTATCATTACAAAAATAAAAATTAAAAAAACGGGCGTTTCGCACCTATGCGAAGTTTTCTTGAATTTCGTTGCACGTGGAGTCCTGCACAAGTCTTAGGCAGAACGACATCGATTCAATTTTATAAGCTTGGAGATCGATATGTAAAAATATTATAAATAAAATATTTTTTATAACTGAGTATAATTGAAATTGAAACATAATTACAAATTATTTCGGCTATTATATTACACATGTATTAATTTATTCATACCCATTTAAAATATTTCGAAGCACCACTTAAAAATTGTACTATTCATATCACTTTTTGAAGTTTGACTCGTGTAAAATATACATGTGTGCAAATATAAGGAATTAAAATTACGCCTGCAAAAATTGAACATATTATAGCAATTAAAAATATTTCATTTGCTAAATGGTGCATAAGTGTAAAATAATTTAAATACTAAAGAAAAGTAACGATAAGTGCATGCAGCCAGCGCATTGTGTTTAATATTGCAAGTTACTTTATATGCATTCCATTGCTAGATTTGAGAAGACGAAAATACTAACGCAAGTAAATTTTAATATAAATTGATTCACGTAAAATAATCAATTAACATCAAATTTATAAAATTTCTCTCATTTAAGTATTTTATTGGTTTTCTAAAAAATACTATTTATTTATTAAAATTAGAGTGATAGAATTGTGAAAAAGAAAACAAAAAAAATTAAATTACATATAAAAAATTAAATGAAATTATGAAAAAATTAAGATGAAAAAATGAAAAAAATTACCTGAAATGAATAAAAAGATTTGCACAAAAAATCTTTGATTTAAAATTATTAGTATACGTTATTAAATGAAAGATTTTAAGGGTAGGTATAAAAGATTTATAATATATAGTTATTACAATATATTTTTGTCATATCGATTTCCAAATTACTTTTAAAAATCAAGGGATAATAGTTTAAATGAGTGAACTTAATAACAATTAAACATTTTTGATTGAGTGAACTATTTTTTTTAACTCTCAGATGGATCAATCGTCGGGATGACAACGAGATAATTTTAGTAATTACTTTGGGTGAAATAGGCACACACATTTATTAGTTCTCGTATATAGTAAACTTATTTAAACCCTAAGAGAGTGGTGCATCAATCGAAATGAAAAGTGACTTTAATTAATCTCTTAAATTTTTTTTGTGGTATCACATCAATACTTCGAGCCTAAGACGTTCGAAACTAGTTTGCACAATGCGGATACTAGAAACGGAACACAGAGCAAATGAACAACAATGCGGAAATGATACTCGGAGAAATGCACGAACATCATCTTAGTACGCCTAGTGTGGAAGTTTCAATGCAAAATTTACAGAAATGCTGCTCTAACGATTTAAGGGGTCAGTGCCATAAGTGCGCAAGTAATAAATATTGAAATATTAACATTTATCAAATACAGTATTTTTATTTTGCTATTTCCCTTTTGCCAATTTCGCAAATAACTTTCCGTAAAAGAAAAAGTAATATAAGTAGTATAAAATGCAAGTAACAAAAATGGAAATCTATTTTCTTCAAATAAAGTCTTTTGCTTTTGCTTTTCCCTTTTGCTAATTTGCTAAATAACTTTCCACAAAAAAGTAAAACAAAAATGATATATCAGTAATATTAGGTTTTTTTAAATTCGTTTATTTAACGACGATCCTATTTCCTCTTCTATGACTAATTACCGTTGCCAAAGAGCAATAAATCGCACTTGGAATCGCAATTTTGCCTTTATGGATCTGATCTATACCACCCGCTAAAATAATGTCCTGGCACAAATTAACAGGACTGATCCCGTGTCCTGTTAATTTGTTTACAACATTACTTGTGAACTATATTTATGATAACAAAGGTTATTATCTGCAGTCGCTGTAGATACCACAATTCGGTTTGAATTTTAAAATTTTTACTTGCACCATTTTGATTGTGACCCCTTCAATTGTCAATGAAAATGAAATTTAAATATTTATGCAAAATTTTGGATGAAACGAGGAGATAATATTTCTCATGCTGTTGCGTGGAGAACACTTCGAAACAACCGAATAAAATTTTATAGTAAGTATCATTCCAGAAATTCGTATAGTTTTCAATTATTTTTTTTTAATTTGAAAAATCATTTTATCTTCAAAATTGAAATCGAATAATTAAATTAATTATTCTTACTTAATAATATATAATAATAAATTATTTAATTAATATTTAATTCAAACAGAAACGGTTTCATAAGTTTATATTTTTTAAGTGCAGTTGAGTTATGTGGTTAGGAAAAATGTAAACGAATCTCGCGAACTGCAAAATATATAATAATTTGTGTTGTAAGTCTGAGATAAAAACGTAAACGAACTAATAGCAGCTCTAATTTATACATAGGATGATACAGTTTGGGAGTATTTAAGTTTAATTATTGTTTCATTCAATACTTTTACAAGGAGACTAGAGAGTGGAGTGCGTTTTGAATTGCTTTTGCTTTAAAAGTAAATAATTGCGGTCGTAATTGGCACTGTTTCATTGTAGATGTGAGTTTGTATTGTTAACATTATTTTTCATACAGGATTTTTGAAAAAAAAATATACATATGTTTAATGTATACTTTTATATTTTCATTGCAATCTTTGTAATACTTTTTACTTGATTGAAGAGATTATCAAATTCTCTAAGTATAGTGACACTAAAAAGTTATTTCAAATTTGTAATTATTTTGGGTTCCAATTATTAAAATTTGCTACGAATTTTGAAGTTGACATTATTTTAAAATTTTAGTCGAATTTTGAAGATTAAAAATGGCACTTTTGTGGTAATAATTCTAATGTTAATTGAATATACAAAAGAAAATCAAAATAAGACGATATAACAAAACTTATCTATATACAAATGTGTTTGGTTTAGCCAGTATTCAGCTTCAAAGTTAATTTAAAAAAAAAAAGCTTAAAAAAAGACTATGTTTACATTGATTTGGATGTTGTTTGGTGAACGGGTATCACTCTTAATTTGACATAATATTGTTATTATCAGTAGACCGGTTGTGTATAAAACAAGTGAAGCCCAACATTAATACATTCATATTTTTTTAAATTTACTTTGAAGCTGAATACTGGCCAAACCAAACGCATTTGTATATAGATAAGTTTTGTTAAATGGTCTTTTTTTGATCCCAGTAATCTGTGGTTAAGCCATGTCCACGTAATTTAGAGACACCCTGTATATCGATTAATACAAAAATTTATGATTGCAATTTATAATTAATTTATCAATTTTGTTATCATTTCACAAATTCGTGTATGTTAAAAGTGATTTATTTCGACTGAATGGATTTTATATGACTTTTTTATTATTTTGTTAAATATATATTTCGAGTAATACAAAAATATATTCATTGAATTTTTAATATATTTTTAAATTTTGTTTTCTATAATCATTGGGCATTTCATAGTATATCACAAATTTGTGTATTTTTGACTGAATTTATTTTAATTGAAAGCGTTTTATATGTAAATTTGTTTTTTAAAAATCCAGCATTATTTGTGCAATCAATAATAATTAACAAATTGCTTTGAATAATTGTCGGCGCTCTCCACGCTCCACTCTTCGCGACATAAAAATTGGCCTACGTTACGGACCCCACGCTACGCGTCATCAGGTCCCAACAATAATATTATCGCTTATTAATAAACGCCTAAACGAGTTCCTCTGCGGAGTGGAAAACCCACCGGGAAACTCAAATATTCCGCTAGAAAAAAGCCTCGTCTCCGCGCTACTTCTACTGATAATAATACTAACGAAGTGGAAATCAATAACGAACTAGAGAACGGAAAATATCTTTAAAAACAGAACGAAACCCGCTGCCAGCGGCGATTACCTTCGCATTATAAATTATACTATCCAATCAATCAACTAATAGCTAAATAAAGCTTCCGCTAAGACTAAATGTATAAGTACTTAATATATACACTATGTACAAATATTACATCAATTGTTTACAACAACTATATAATGTATTAACAACATCCTTACTTTACTCATTTTTTTGTGGGGTTGGGTGGGGGAGCTTTACGCTTCTCAAAGAGATGTCCGAATTAAGAATTAATCTTTCATGGTTTTAGTGGGCTTATAGAGAGCTCTTATTCTAACACTCATCTGAGTAATTGTGCAAAATACTTTAAAATCTTCAACAGCAATAACTCTTACAATATAAAATAGACACACAAATTTAAACAACAAATTTATATCTGAATCGCTCAAGAAATAACACACGCATTTATTCTATGCATAACTAAAATGATTTTTATGGTTTTAAATTTAAATTTTTCGCAGTATGTGTATATAGGCACCCGCTGTTACGTGTTTGTGTTTCTTCTCTGCGCACTGCAACGATTAGATTGTATGTCCTATTTTTTCTTTGTATAATTGAATTCATTATTTATGAAGCTATTTGTTGTTAAATCTGTTGATTTTTTGCATCAGTATTTTCGTTAATAGCTTGCACAATTATCTCATGTACCTTTGATTATAGATACAAACGGCGATTAACTAATAGTGAACAACGACGGGTCGCAAATCAATCGTTTCGCACGCAATCTGAACTACATACGTCTAAGAAAGTGGCACCCTGTCCAAGTACTCGACACTGTACAGATGCACTCGCTCACACGAAAACGGACACGTTATATGTACACGTACAACGATACAAATTGAATTTCAACATCTCACCTACAACGAGAGGATACACATCATCTCCATTCCGGGGGGGCAACTAAAAATATATATCACATTTTTTATTGAATTACGTAACCTTTCCGCCATAGCGTTCGCACACTGACAACTGGGACGCCGATAAGGTCAATGATTATGCTGCTGATGACGCTGATGATGTGCCTGCCAATGGTGGTGACTGATCGTCTATGATCGATCCGATCGTTGCCTCTGATGCGGCTGGTGCAGGTGGTGATGATGTAGCAACTTCCGGCACTGTAACCGATGACAAGTTCTCATGTAGTAACCTTCCGCTACCGATGAAGCAACTTTCGGTACTATAAATTGCTAATTGCTAATTTTATAATATCAATCGGCACCGATAGAGATAATTCCGGGACTGGCAAAGCAATCTGATGCAGCTGATGCAGATGGTGACGATGTAGAACTTGCGACACTGATGTTGCAACTTCTGGTAATGATTTTTTTAACCTTCGCCACCAATGTAGAAACTTGCAGTACTGTTGACGCATCTCCTAGCACTGCAATAACTCAACTTTTAATGTAGCAACTTCCGGTACTGATCGAGTAACTTTCGCAATCGATGTAGCAAAGTTGCATAACGTTGTAGCACGTCGGAACCTCAATCGGCATCGATTCAGATAATTCCGGGTTTGATGAAGCGATTTGAAGCAGATGCTGATGTAGTAATATGAGGAACTGGCGTAGCAACTTCTAGTAAAGATGCAACAACTATCGAAAATGATAATTTTCTGGTACTGATAAAGTAATTCATGGCACCATAGCAAACGCCAACACGTTGAAATACTCGTGTGGCACCTTCAAATCCTGTGTCAAGTTTGTTCCAATCGTGTTATAGCAACTTCCGGTACTGACAGAGTAATAATCGGCACTGACATAGATCCGGTGGTAATGATGAGTTTTAGTACTGATGTACAAAATTCAGGCATGGATATAACACGTTCAGGTACTGATCGATCAAGTATTGTTCAAAACTTCCGGTACTGATCTAGCAACTTTGCTTACCGATATTCTGGTACTGATTGTTTTATAAAACGGTATTAATCAAGCAACTTCCAGCACTGATGTACTAAATTTTGGCATATATGTGACAATTTCAAGTCCTTATCATGCAAATTAAATCATCCATGTAACTACTTATATAGTCGGCACTGATATAGATCCGGTGGTAATGATGAGTTTTGGTACTGATGTACAACATTCAGGCATGGATATAATACGTTCAGGTACTGATCGATCAAATATTGTTCAAAACTTCCAGTACTGATCTAGCAACTTTGCTTAACGATATTCTGGTACTGATTGTGTTATAAAACGGTATTGATCAAGCAACTTCCAGCACCGACGTACTAAGTTGAGGCATATATGTGACAATTTCAAGTACTTATTATGCAAATTATGTCATCCATGTAACTACTTCCATCACTGTTGCAGAACTTCCGATACTGACCTAGCAACTTTCCTCAAGGATATTCTGGCACTGATTGTATTACAATGTATACTGACAAAGTAACTCCCAGCACCAATGTAGGTTATTTAAGTTCTGGTAGATAACTTAAAAATCTGATGTAGCAATATGCTATACTGGGGTAGAATTTCTTGTTCTGATCTAACCACTTTTCTCAACTACATTATGGCATTCGTTGTATTATAATCAGTACTGATAAAGCAACTTCAAGCGCCGGTATTAAATATTCTTCCAATTCTGGCAGGTACATAGGCATGAAACTTCAAATCCTGATGTTGCATCTTGCTATACTATTTTAGAACTTCTGGTTCTGATCGAGCAGCAACTTCAAGCGCTGATATTGAACATTCTTCCAATCCTGGCAGGTACATAGGCTTGAAACTTCAAATCCTGATGTAGCATCTTGCTATACTATTTTAGAACTTCCGGTTCAGATCGAGCAGCAACTTCTAATACAGTTGTAGCAAATTTCAGTACTAATTCATTTTACGTACTGGTGTAACTGCTGCTACAGTTAAGAAAACTGCTGTGGTGAGTAATTCCGGCCAACACTGATATAGAGCCTAATAGAGTTAAATTTACCAGGATGCAGCTATCAAAATTGTATTTAGTATTTCTGATAATGATGCAACTGCTGCCAATATTAAGAAAACTGCTGGCGTTGATGTATTTACTGTAAATATTGATACTCATGTATGCTGATGTTGATGAAGTTAAGGAAACTGTCATGGTTAGTTGTTACTGTTGCCTCTGATGTATTTACTGTGAATATTGTTAAATTCAGGTATGTTAATGCTGATGCAGTTACAGCAAATATAGGAAAAACTATCATGGCTAGTAATTTCCGTTTACACTGATTTATTTACTATTAATACCTGTATACTGTTAATATCGGTAAATTCATGTATGTTGATGCTGATCCTCATGCAGCTACAGCAATTTTTGAGTAACTGTAGTGGCAAGTAATACATTTAAAAATAACCTTAGCTGTTAGTGAAGAAGTTGATGGGTCTAATACACTTGCTGTAGCTGCCGAAGCCATTGCTGGTAGCGTAGAGGTAGCTACTGGTAATATATTGAATTTTCCAGCTATAATCGCTGCTTTTGTTTCTGACGGAGCAAATCATTCATAATCAGTTGTTTGTATTTGCGACATCAGTGTAGCTACTGCAGTTACTTCTGTTATTTAAGTTACTTTTAATGTTGTAACAGATGTCACCACATTTGTAGCAAGTGCTAAAATGACTTAGCTACAATACTAGGGTTATAGACATTGGCGTAGCTGTTGTAACAGATACCATTGCTAGTATTTGTGATATGATGTGATGTCGCTAGTGATCACGATGTTGAAGTTACTTTAATTTCACATTCTTTTATGACGTACAGCTACTCTTAGAGAGTTGTAGATTGTGTCATACCGGTTGTGACAAATGCCGTGAGTGATTTTTTGCTGCTACGTTGATACAACAATAATCGATGCTGAGGTGACTACTAATCATTCACCGATGTTTATGCGGCTACTGCTAATTCTGATACAGTTACCGGCGACATTGATGTAGCTGTTGCGCTCAATGAAGAAATTATGACTGTATACACAAAAGTAGCTTACGCTTATTTGTGCCTCATTTGATAACATCAGTTATTCTCCTTGTAACCTCACATATTACAACTATTTATACAATTGCAACTACATCAGCTACTCTTAGGTTTCCTATGGTCTTTGTATGTAGCTTAAGCACAATCATTGATCAGTTATGTTTGTGTGACTGTGTGAGGATCCGTCGTACCGGTGAGGACTTTTTATACAAAATGCTGCATAGCTGTATCAGCCATTATCATGATTTGCTGATTTAGGCACCACCACCAATTGGGTTGACCGCGGCTGTCCCAGTTGTTATCGCAGCATTGCAGACTTGTGCGTCGCCTTTTGTGTGTGTGCAGACAACACGCATCCCACAGTAGCCACGCTATTTACCAATGGATATTGAGAAACGCGTGCTGTGCGTGACACCGCCCGAAGGGGGCGCTCTCAGTCGATGCAGCGCATCAATCTCTGTGCAATTATACAGGGGGGTGCCCGCTGACGGGCGGCGCGGAGATTAGCTCTAGAAGCTGCGTCGGGGCGTTTCGCTCGCTCTTTCTCTCTGGCTAGTGATTCGGATGGGTGCGGGTGGGTGGATGGGTGGGGGCGGGCGTGGATCGGACATCTCTTCAATAGTCGTCCATCACTTCCATGCGGAAGGCTTTCCGTACGCGGTCCATGTTGACCCTGGGACCGTCGTCATCGCTGTCGTCGTCGTGGTAGTCGGGCAGACGGTCTTCAGAGTCATCGGAGTCATTGAGCTGCGAAAGATAATGAAACCATCAATATATAAAGAAAGAGATTATAATGATTATAATGATGCTAATTTGCTTAATTCAAAAACAATTGAGAGGCTTTTTGGCAAGAAGCAGATAAGTCCACTTTCTTCAAAAATAGTAAACCTATATTGCGTAGGCCGGACTAAGTGCGAGCAAGTACTAATAATACTAAAAATTTGCATTTGAAAATAGTTTTTTTTAAACTACCAATATTTTTGGAATTAGCATTGCAATTCGAAAGGATTCTTCTTAAAATATTTTAGTAAAACATTTTGCTATTATGTACTATGACACTTCACATCCATAAATATGGCTACATAAAATAAAGAATTGATTGAATTGAATTAAACAACAATAAAGCAAAAAATGATAAAACGAAGAATTATAATTTTATAAATTTTTCTATTTATAAAAATGTCTTCTCAATTGCGCAAGAATCGTCAAAATAAATTGTTAATATTTGAAATCAGCTTTGAAAATTTATAATTTTTTTATGTAGAGGATCGTTAATACTGGTTTCAAAATTTTATTACACTAACTGTTTTTTTTTTTCATAATAATAATTCGTTATAATAAAAATTACTACGATATAATTTTATAATTATAAAATATTATTTTATAATAAAAATGATAATTACATTTTTACACTGTAATATTTTTATGATTCTCCTCACAATATCGCCAAAAATAATGGGCATCTAGACATTCATTTTATTTAAAGAAATATTCCTCGTTTTTCCGATATAACTATTTTATTATCTGGAAAAGTATTTAAAAATTTCTCAACTAATTAAACAGTACAAATTTGTATCGATGCATAATAACCATCAATATTACCTGGACAAATAGACAAATTTAAGAAAAAACACCGTAGGAAAACTGTTTGCGATCGAATTCCCTAACACCCTGTATAATCTAAATGTACAATATTGAAGACGTTTTGACATTGATGACATGATGCCATGACATTAGAGTGCTCTTAAAATTTTACACCCCTAGATCTTTAAACGTTTACTTTTATACTATATTCAGTGTCAAAAGTACTTTTTGAATGATTGTAGATTAATATATTTTTTTAAATTTTTGCAATAAATTAAAAATTAGTCATTTGCAGTCCCCTGTAAAAATTTTATTTTCTGGACCTCATGGCTCTTGCACCAAACCCCGCAATTGTCACAAAAGGTTTTTGAAAGTTTTGCTTAAATTAAGTTTTTAAACAATTATTCATATATCGTTATTAAGCTACCCGGCGAATCCACCAGAAGTATTTTTAATGCGTTGCATAATACCAAACTATTTTACTGGAAATTAATTAACAGTTTCTAATTGAGCGGCCTAATATGTTCATGTACATGTAATTAACTTTAATAGATGCATCAAACAGGGTACGAGGTAGGGCCGGTTAGACAATCAGAGTCCGGCGCATCCACCAAAGGTGTAATCATGTTACGTAGTGATAAAATAAATTGACCAAAAACATCTTATTGGTAATTATTATTATTTTATATTCAGTTTCTAAACAGTTTGCAATTTTTAATTACACCTCAGATAAACGTGCCATAGAGTTATTATTATTATTATTATATTTGTATAACTACTATAAATCTGATGCTTAAATTAGATTTTATTAGGCGTTTGCAACTTTGTAACTAAAATCATAAAAGCTAAATTTGCAATGAATCTTGCTTTGTTGTAGCATGCAGAAGCAGTAAACTTATTATTGCGCTCACAAAGAAAGCCGCAGCACGTAAAACCAACAGATAATAAAAGCATGCTACTTACCTAGACACAATCTACCAGACATTATTTTACAGTATGTCCCCGGTTTGAGTTTACAAGAGGTTTTTTTTTAGTTTTTACTTTGAAGTAAAAATGTTATAGGAATTAAAATTTATGCTTAGCTTGAACGTATCCATTTCAGTTATTAAAACATTGATTTATTTATACAGTGTGCTGGCTAATTAAAAAACAAAAATCTAATTTTGACATTTCAACATCATTTAAACAATCCCCCACAATTTTCTTCACACAGTTCAAGCCTAGTGTGCAACTCCTGAAAACTGTTTTGTATTTCTTCAATAGTTATCGATGCAAATGCCTCTCGATGGTGAATTTTAAATTTTGAGTATTATTTTCTGCATTTATGGGATTGTTTAAATGATTATATTTTTCTATAATGTTGTTAGATGTAATTTTAAATTCTTTTTGCAAATAGAAAATAAATAAGTGTAAAATAAAGATTTAAAAATTCTGATTTTGCCAACACCCTGTATAAATAAATCAAAATTTCAATAACTGAATTGGTAGTTTCAGACCAGAAGCAGGAATTATAATTCCTATAATATTTTTGCATAAATGTAAAAATAAGAGAAAATTCCCTTTTGTAAACTCAATCCGGGGACATACTGTATACAGACAATATTAATACATTTGATGCCACAATTTCTTGTGTTCAATTAATTTCAGGCATGCAATTAAATTCATATGCAGTGTGTTAAAACTAAAATTACAATTTGTGAAACACATAAAATAATTTACTGCGAATTTATGATTTAAATATTTAAATTAAAAGTACAATTTTTCTAGTTTAAATTAATAAAAATAAATTAGAACAAACTTACAAAATGATAATTAGAACCTTAGCATGTGAGTGAAAATTATAACTGCATTTTTGGTGTTTCAGTGCACGTGATAAACTGCTTGATAGCTATCACCGCATCATAGCCAAGCAAATAACGAAAATAATTTTTAACTCCTCTCTAGTTTGTGCCAAATCATGTAACATTATTTAAATATTTTAACTACAATAAATTTTAACTGGGCACCAACTACATGCAATCAACGCCAAACAATGGCGCAAACTTCTTGTAATTTACTGAATATTGTCGCCAATTCTCGACTTTCAAGTAGCAGTTAATAATAAGAAAGTTTGTAGATGCATGTAACGGTTTCAAGCGCCAATTTATAACAAAAAAAGTTCGGAGATGCAGAGTAATAACAATATCTACATTCCATAAACGAGCTACCAAGCAGTACTTACATTAGACCTCAAAGTCTCCGATAGTGAATTTATTTTTGCGCGTGTTGGACGCGGTGACACACGGTCCCTCCGGACTTGTTAATTGCTCCTGGCCAATCAAAGAGCACACACACACACATGTTAGCACAGTAAAAATGTGTCAGTCGGGCGAAGAAGGATTGTTATGGAGGCGTTAGTTTTTTAGGTTTTAAATGTATATACAATAAAAAAATTGTAGTCAATACCCATAAAATATGGAGAAAATATATCTACTAAAATTTTTGTTTTAGTATTAGGTTTAGTAAGTTACCTCATTCGTTATTGCAAAATAATTTAATTATCAATGGTATTAGATTTTTTGGCTCGACCAACCAAATCTCGACTAGATTTGGCATTAGATGAAACATTTTGTCTGAATTAAATTATTACATAATGTAACCGGTACAATTAATACATAATTAACGGTGGACTATACGCCCAATTTCGTTACAAAAACACCAATTTGAGTCATTTGCTATTTTATTATTTTTACATCATAAATATATGTTACTATAGAATACTTGAACATCATATATGTGTTAGTAAAAAAGGGTTATCTCCATTAGTAAGAAAATTAGTGTTAGTGTATTCCAATGCACGAGCTGCCTTTATTAATTATCCGATTTTTTGCTCAATCGAAAGCTGACAAAATTCTCTTTGGTGTGACATAAAATAAAATTACATTTCGATAAAGCTGTTCGAAAAACATTGCTAACAATTGAATAACTCATGTTTTTGTGTACTTTGCGACATATATCATCAAATTTATCCCATACTTACGTTCAATTTTAATTTTAAAACTTACTGATACCGTGGCCAACACTATTATAATTAACTATCTCAAAAATGAAATCTGTAACTACCATAGTTTTTGTGGCACGTGAAGTTAATCTATTACTAATAGAGATGACCCTTTTTTACTAACACATATATGATGTTCAAGTATTCTATAGTAACATATATTTATGATGTAAAAATAATCAAATAGCAAATGACTCAAATTGGTGTTTTTGTAACAACGCAATTGGGCGTATTGTCCACCGTTAAGGCCCAGTTGAACGATCGTGGATTAACCTTAACCATGGTTCAGTTACCTGGGATACAATTATTAATACAATGGTATCATTAGAAACTGAACCACGATCAAGGATTATCAACGATCATACAACTGGGCCTTAGTATACCGGGTTTTCATTTAAAAACTAGCCAGTCTCAATAACTTTTGAATTCAAGTTAAATTGATGAAAACAAACACGTCGATTGATTTTTCGAGAGGGAAGTTTAAAAATAATGTTAAATACATTTTATGTTACCCCCTCCTCCATTGCCTCCTACACTTTGAAATTTCAAATGACACCCCCCATCTTACGATACCTCATTTTAAAGTTTAAAAAAACCTAATGTAATGAAGTAAATGTAATTTTTTTTGCAATATCGATATGGGTATTTATTTTGAATCACCAATTTCGCGATTGTGTGGGTGAAACCATGAGGCGGACTTACATCGACATCCGTGATCATCTCTTTGGTAGACACTGTGGTGTCGATACGCCTGATGGAACCTTCGTGGATGTTGATGTCCATCTTCAAGCACTGGTACCTCCTGAGGAGGAACACTATGGGTATCGGCAATATGCCGGCCATAATCATCGCAACTGCGACGCCCATCACCCACGCAGGATACTCCACCGACATAACTTCACCCTGAAAAATAATGAAAGAGTTTAATTTACGATTACGCAAGATTACGGATTTTGTGGTTCGCATGCAATGCAAATTCTTTATTTGCACAATGCGCCTAAATTGAGATGCAATGCAAATTGTTCAATTTTCTATCTTAATTTAATTCCGTTTTGAAAAGTCAAATTTTACATCAATTTCTGTCGTTATGAAATATTAAATTTTTCACAACTATCACGCACACAGTTATGTAATGTAGTTATGTCAAGACATTACATAATTGCAGTTTGCACCAAGCTTCAAACTTTTTGTAGGTTACAGCGTATCTATTTCTGGATTTTTCTGGTAGTAAACTACCCATGGCTACATTAGCAGATTCTTCAACAGCACAAGTTAGTTCTGAGTCGCTATTTGAGGACATGTTTTGCATTATTATTAAATTTGTGAAATATTTTAGTTTCTTGACAAATTTATTTATGCCAGTGCAATCATGTTTCCGTAGAAACGGTACGTATAAGGTGATCTGATTTTGTGATGTAGTAAGGAACGTTCTTATTCAAATAGTAGATTAAATAATTCTGACGAAATTAAATCAAGTTTTGTCTCATGTAATTTGCAAAACTCGCTTCCCTCGTTTTGTCAAATATTACACTCGTCGATCAATATCGCACTTTTCATAACTGGTTACGTAAATAACTACTACCTTTCTTATTCATTCTTATTGAACGTTTTAAAAACTCTAATTGTTTTATATAAGTAGTTTCTTTTTAACAGTAATAAGTTTAAATGGAATTACGTAATCGGATTGAAATGAAATAGCAAGTAAAGGAATACATTAAGAATTATTATTCTCTCATATTGTATAAATAGACTGTATATTTACCCAGGGAGAATAACAATAAAAACAAAAAAATATATAAAAAATTAAAAAAATAAACTTAAAAAAAAATCTGTAAAACCATTGAAATCTGTATCTGTATCTCCATGTATCTTCAATAATAATAATAGAAATATAAAGAATGAAATAATCCTCTACGGCCCGATTTAATAATATATGTAAAAAAATGCAGTTTATCATTTTAACAAAATTTAGTACATAATAAGCAATATGAAACATTAAGCAGCAGAATTCACGCACCCCACTAGGTTTTAGGGGTGTGTATCTTCTAGGTTACAGTGGGAAATAAAAATTTACTGATTATGAAAATGTATAAAACAATTTTGTGTCGGCGTTAAACACAAGTGCACCTTGCACTTGACACAGAAAATTTTTGGAACGCCGCTACATCCTGGAAATTAATAGCTTCCTCGTTTTTCCTGAAACACAGGCCAATGTCCTGTACCATCCCTTCTTGTGTCCAAAGTAGGCATTTCAGAAAGTTTGCCTCTCTTCTTTTTCTTCAATTTCGCGTTGGACACATAAAGAACTGAGACGACCTTTTTTTTCATTTTGCTGATCACCCATGGCGCATAGGGTGCTAGCAAATAAGCCTTGAATTGCAGCAAGCTTAACTGTTCCTTTTTTGATGTGCTACAGAAATTACAATATCTTCTGTATAAGAGTCAGCTGTTCACTACACACAAATCCATGAGGTGAAAATAGAGTTTGTGATACCATATTTTACTCCGAATGGTAGTTCGATATAGTGCTACAAGAGAGTCAACCAAATCTACCCCTCCCATAAACTGATTTTAGATAGTTACATCATTAGGGCAGTCTACATCAATTCTGCTCTTGATCTTAGAATCCCAGCGTTTGACTTGTGTTGCAGGATACGCCCCAACGAAGGAACTTAGCAAATGCACTGTTTTATTGTCAAACAACTTTATTGCTACTAGTTCCACACCTTCTATAACTGCCCCCTTCTGTTCCACACATCCTCGGCCCTTTTTTTCTTGTCTTTATCACTTGAAAATTCGCATCCTTCTAAACGATTGGGACGTACTGTGCCCAAACTATGAATATCACATTTATGAAATTCAATTTGTAACTGCAAACTGGTGAACCAATTATCAAAGTATATCTTGTGATACTTATTTCTTGGAATTATTTTGCCTAAGCGCAAGATAACATATCCATTGACACCAACATATGGAAGGTCAGGATCGTGATCTACAGCACCACAGTAGAGCTCCCAGTTGTACACAATTCCATCAGACCCACATAACACGAAGACTTTGAAACCCCATTGTTTTAGGTTTTGATTTTATATACTGTTTGATGGAATGGCGACCCTTGTATGGTCATTTGCTCATCCACACAAATTTTCTCCCCTATTTGGACTTTGTTGAAGCTTTTGACCACTTTGTTAATAAATAGGCGGATTTTGTATAATTTGTCATTGCTTTTAGCAAGATCAGTGTTGTTATTAAAATGTAATTTCGCTTTTATCTGCTCCCAGCGGTTTATTGGCATAGTCTGTGCCACCATCGGCACCTGTGTAGCTCGGTGCCAAAACCACGGGGTAAGCCATAAATGGACATCAGGAATGTAATTCCTATAAATCGGTCCAATTCTTCTACTGACAATGAAAGAGGCCTATTCAAATCAGACTGGAGCGCATATACGTTACTCTGTTCCACCATATGTTCCAATATGTCTCGATCAATAAACTTTCGAAAATAATATAAAGGGAGGCCAACTTCTTCAGGTCCATCCGGTAACTGTCCTTTCCACGGTAATACAGGTCGAATTTGACGTGCCTTTCCAGACATCCATTTTACTACCCTCTTTTTCTTCTTGTTTTTTTGTATATATTTCTGTGCAGAAATATCTGCCAATGGTAAATCATCTTCAGTTACCCATTCCATAGGATCTTCTTCACCAAAGTTATGATTGTTGCATGGATCGTTCACAAGAAAAATGGCAGCCTCTTCATCACTATCGCTCAGAAGCGGATCATCAGAGTCTTCAGGATGCTCTATGACTTTAGTGTATATTTTAGAATGTTTTGTTTGTGAAGTTTTTCCGTAGAACATTGACGGATTGATGGTAAAGACACTCAAATCATCAAATGGTATGTCGCTCATTGTGGCTTGCTGTAACTTTGAAGTAACACACCTATTTTTTGTTGCCAATATGAAAATAATAATAATTATTACCTTTCAAATGCACACACACAACAACTAAATGTACACCAAATCACTAATATTTTTTTATTAACAAATATAAAAATTATTTTGCACTTAATTACGACTGATATTTTGCTCAACATCAGTTGGAGGCCATTATTGGTGAGTCACATGAAATATAATTTTAAAGTCTTCAAAAATATCCTCTAGATGGCACAATGTGTAGGACGCTATAAAGCCATGATGTTACTTGAAAGTCACAGCCGGCCACAAAGGATTTATAACTCGTATTTAAATAATAATAAGGAAAAATGTAGTATGTGACTTTGAAGTCACAAGGGGCGGTAGAGAGTTAAAACTAATTATCCGAGATCTGAATATCCATTTACCTTTAATAATATATATTTTTAAATGTTTGAGAACTGTATTTCCACTTACCTTTTCTGCGATCCATGCTTGGTAGGTGGGCTTCTTCAGCACCATGAAGACCACCGAGGAGATCAGCAGGACGGTCATGATGACAGGAGCGAGGAACCTCCACGTGACTTGCCAGAAGAGTCCCGGCCTGTGGCCGGTCATCTCGTAGATGTCTTGGGTGAACTTCTCGTGGCCGTATATGTAAATCACCGACACCATCTCCATTAGGGCCACAACCGCCAGGCCGATGGTCGCGGCGAAAGAGTCGAACATCTTCAACCAGTACTCCCCGGCGCCGGTCGTGAAGATCATGCCGACCAGGAAGCAGATTATGCAGACCACACCTGAAATGAAATCAAGAATTATCGAGGTGAAAAATCTTAGCATACAACTTTGAGCATCAGTTTTCAGAAAACACCTACAACGAAATAAAGAATTTTAGAATAAAGAAGAGGTGGAAAGTTAGTAAGTTTCCTAAAAACTCAAATATAAACTATAAATCAAATATCAATATAAAAAACTTATAATAATGTTTCGATAGATACCACATTAAATAAATACCGATAAGTAGATGTTCCGTTTCAGGTTTCAAGAAATTTAGATATTTATTTAAAAATGATAGTTTTAGTTTTGAGCAGGTAAGGGTAAATATGTTATTTTAGACGGTCATTATATTATACTAAATTTCCTGCAAAAAAAAACAATGACTCGGAGTGTTTTAAATTTTGTATCTATTATCATTCAAAAAGTGATTACTTTTGCCACTGAAAATCGTGTAAAAAGTAAACTTTTAAATATCAACTGCTGTAATAGTATATTATTTCACATGGAGGAGAAGTGAGCTTGTCCTGTGTTGTCTTCTATTACGCACCTCACTCCCTTCGGCGCGGAAACTCAGGCGCTCCATGAAAAGTCACTTCGCCTCTAAGTGAAATATACTATTTTTTCTTTAAACGTACTGCAAAATACGAAAACTCGTAATTTTGATATATAACTTACAAATAAATTTAATATCAAAGAATGCATCGTATGGTTTTTTTGTTTTCTTGACAGAATATACTTCAGCATTTGACAGTGACAGTGATTATTTTTGTTGAAGAAACCATTTATAGATGTAACCTACTATTAGTGAAAGCAGTATATCTAGAGGAAAATAGGAAACGAAATGCAAAACACGAAATGCCGAAAATTTTGATGAAATTTATAGTATTAGTGATTAGGATGGTTGAGACCTTAACTTTGTGGTAATCCATATTAAATTCAGAATAAAACACTACTATGTTTTAACCACACAATTTATTGTTACATATATATATATGTATATATATATATATATATATATATATATAAGACTACATATATACATATAGCCATCACAGGTTGAAACTCGAGTCGTGGTTTACGGTTTATATGTGTATATATGTAGTCTTATATGTATATATATATATATATATATATATATATATATATATATATATATATATATGTAACAATAAATTGTGTGGTTAAAACATAGTAGTGTTTTATTCTGAATTTTATAGTATTACATCGCGTTGTTTATTTAATGTTGCCATGACAACAGTTTCCCTTCCGCTGACTGGAAAGGAAAAGTAAAACTTCCGCTGGCGGAAATGTGACATTTTCCACAGTCTGACTGAGTTAAATAATGACATAATTTTCTGACGTTTGAAGAAAAAATCTTTTTCTGCCTAACCGCTCTGAAACTTCATTTTTCGGTCCTAAATTGTGGGCGGAAAATGAGATTTAGATGCCCGGGGACCTCTAAATTTTTTCAGAAATTTTCCCATACATCGGATATACAGGGTGTTAATACTAAGTTGTAACACCCGAAAATGGCAGTTAGAACTCATTGAAACAAACAACTTTTCTTAGTTCAAATTTTTGAATTGGAGCCCAAGTTCATAGTTATTGGAGTTCTTTTGTTTTTCGAAAAATGGTCATTACTCCTTTATTTTAAGGAATATTTAAAAAATACAAAAACGTTTAGCATGTGATTTCGGTTCTCTAAAACATTTGTATTTACAATTATTTTCTATTTTATCAAATAACAAAATGGCGACCGACCAAAAATTTCGAAACAAGATATTTTGAAAACCATTCGATTGATTTTTCAAAATAAAACATTTATGAAATCCTTCAACTATATTATAACATTTGTCTGAAACATTTTTTTCGATCTGTCCAAAAATTTTTTTATTCAAATTGAATTACAAGATAAATTTTAACAAACTGAAACAATCATTTAAAACAAACCAGGCGAACCTTAAGTTAGGCCATTAAACAGGTAGAGGCGCGTGTTTTCTAGTTTGTACGTTCAAATTTAAATACTTTTTGATCTTATTCTTTAGAAATTTCTGCTTCATCTTGAAAGCAAAGCATAATTTGTGTATAAAAATGCATAATTAGCAAAACGCTGAACTACTAGACATGCTTTTAGTTTTTGGAGATTCAAGGCGTAATGGACGTAGCTCGTAGAATTTCTCGGAGAGAATATCCAAATCTTCAGCAACCAAGTTTCCGCATTTTTAGAAAAATATGTAGACGTTTGTCAGAGACTGGAAGTTTTCACCCAAGAATTGGTGGGAATTCCAATAGATTGCGTCGAACCCCATGCATTTGAAGAAGCTGTTCTTAATATTATTGAAGATGAGCCATCGACGAGCACAATAGTAATAGCAAACAGATTAGGTGTAAATCACGTTTGTCAAGTTCTGAAGGAACAAGGTCTCCGTCCATTCTCTAGACAAAACGTGCAAGCTTTGGGACCTGAAGATTTCCAGCCAAGATTGTTGTTTTCCCGTTGGTTTATTGATTGTTGCAATCTTCAAAGGCGTTTTCAAAAGTTTATTTTAATTACAGACGAAGCTTGTGTCACAAGGGACGGTGTATATAATTCTCGCAAACAGATGTTACGATGTCAGATCGAAAAAAAATGTTACAGACAAATGTTACTAGATAGTTCAAGGATTTTATAAATATTATATTTTCAAAAATCGATCGATTGGTTTTCAAAATATCTTGCTTTGAAATTTTTGATCGGTCGCCATTTTGTTACTTGATAAAATAGTAAATAATTGTAAATACAAATGTTTTAGAGAACCAAAAGCGCATATTGAACGTTTTTGTATTTTTTAAATATTCCTTAAAATAAGGGAGTAATGACGATTTTTCGAAAAACAAAAGAGCGCCAATTCAAAAATTTGAACTAAGACAAGTTGTTTGTTTCAATGAGTTCTATGCCATTTTCGGGTGTTACAACTTAGTATTAACACCCTGTATATGGGACGGTCCCAAAGTAAGGGCGGCATACTTTCATAAACAAATGACATTTTGACTGATACGGTGACATATATATATATATATATATATATATATATATATACATGAAAAACGGCCAAAAAGGAAAAAAAAACATTACAGAAAATACAGTACTGGCCTATATAGCAGAAATAAGCAAATAGTGCTACATTGTGGTCTGAACATTCAATGTTGAAGTCGGTTCTTAAAATAAAACAAAATATTGGGATAAAAAACTGATCAAAGTACAGCCGTACCTGAAACGAAATTCGGTTGATTATAGAGCAAAATAGTCAGATATTGTAGGTAGGCGGAAAAATAGCATGTGTCCCGTAGGCCAAAGGGCCAAGCACCGCGGGCTGCTAAAGCCTATTTTCCGCCCTTGATGCACAATATACTATAGAGCTCTAATTTCATAGCATAATATCATTAATGTCAAGACGTCTACAATTTTGTACATTTAGGTTAAATAAAAAACGGGTTGCACCGTTTATATTACTATAACACGTCTCACATTTAAGATATCACATAAAACGATTATTTTAGTAAATTATAAATTTGGTACATAAAAAGTTATAAGAACATGTGCAAAAAGTCCGTTATTTTAACTCGATCGACTTTTTACACTTGTATCTTAAAAAACTATTATCTACGATCATTTAAAAAGTTACTACTTTTGACACTGAAAAACGTGTAAAAAGACTCTTGACAGCAAGTAAATTTCCAGAAAACTGAAAACAAAGTTGTATGTTTTTACAAAGTGAAAGTCGAATTAAAAGAACAAAATACTGACTTTCGCACGGAAAAACATCATAACTGGTAGGTAGACTTGGCGTTTCACGGTTCATAAAATTTAAACTATTCTCTAATAAGAGTACTAAATAATTTAAAAAAATAAACAAAAATTTGCCTCAGAGAACATTAAATTTTAAAAACGAAATAGTTAAATACATGTATAATTTATGTATAAAATGTATAAAAAACGTATGTATACAACTCTAGGTATTAATAATGTAATAGTTTTCCTTCTAGAGCTTACAATTTTGACAACAAATTTATTTGATGAAGACTTTTACCACTTGATGTATTAATAGTTTGTCTCTTGGAGAGTAAAATGTTGAAACAAAACCAACATTTAGTAGAAGCAAACCTACCACTTGTCGTGTTAATAGTATGTATCTTGGGGTATAACATGTGTGAATACCAAAAACAAAATTTAGTTGAACCAAATTCGTTGGGTGCTCGTGTGTGTATAGTGTAGCTTCTCAGAACATAAAAATGAAAAATTTGATTTTTTGTATAATCAAACGTTTGCTATTCTATACGTTAATAGTTACCCTCTTTTTTAAAAATATGTTGCACCATTTTTTTAACAAGTCGTGCATTCCTTCACAATTAATTCACCAGAATAATTATCAAGACTCATATTTAACTAGGACGATGAAAATTTTGCAACATTGGAAGTTATTTGATGCAAAATCTGTTTTCTGTAATTTATGTACTTTGTCTTGTGTTGGTCTTTTACCTGTAACGTATTCTTTCCTGATGCGCTTGAAGATCTCGATGTCGAAGATGGTGCACAGCATGCCTTCAAGTATGCCGATCTGGGAGCCGAGGCCGAGGGACAGAAGCATCATGAAGAAGATGATGGCCCAGAAGGGCCCTCCGGGCAGCTCGACGATGGCCTGAGTGAAGACTATGAAGGCCAATCCTGTTCCCTCAGCAGCCTAGAAGTTACAAAGCCATTAGTCAAAATTGCTATTGCGGGTAAATATTAAAAAATAAATAAATAATAAGTATTCAGAATACTGAAAACGGCAGAAAATGTGGATTCAGTTTTTTGAATGTATTTAGTCTTGTTGATATGAGATAGTATCATAATATATCAGTTGATATAGAGGATAAGTAGGTATTAAATGTAAGTATAGTGTTTTCACTTGAAATTGAAAATGTACCTGCAATGAGGGTTTATTACGGTCAAGGGTTCTACATTGTATGGCGTGCTGCGAAGAAGCTCTGGACTCTGTTCTCTTCCCATTACCCGTCATAAAATTCCGTTCGCACAATGGACCGCAATAAACACCCTTCGTAGGTAGATTTTCAATTTCAAGTAAAAACACTATAGCTACAGATCAAAATATTTTTGGAAATTTAAAAATTAAAAAGGCGGAAAGACCCCATGGGGTCGATAGCACAATAAAGATTGTTTATACAGGGTGATTCATTGGGAAATGCACATACAGTAATAGTAGATGCGGCACACCGAGGTGATTCTAAATAAACTATATTTTATGGGTCTATCGTTCTTTATAACCAATATACAGGGTGAGTAATTAATATTGCCCATTTTTTCAATTAATCATAACTTACGAACCACCTTATAAATTTTTGTAATATTTGTTTCGTATGTTCTTTGTCCACTGTGGTGGCGATTAACATAATAAATAAATATCTTATTCTAGGCCCGGCCCTAAAAAAAATAATAAGTTGATTTCGACTCGAACCAAACCCTATATATCAATATCTTAAAATTTGGTTTGCATATTTGGAAAGAGCCGGAAAAATTAAGTAACACTGTTTTGGTACTTCCGCATACAACTTTGTTACTTATTAACTTCAGTCAAATCTAGATGTTTCGATAATGAGGTGGCACAAAATAAAATAAATTAAAATTTCCTTTTCCTAAATGATAATTTTCCAGCTGTAATCCATAAAATCTTCAACTAATTCATATTCTCCTAATTTCTGGATCCTAACCTTAATGTAAAACGAGAGGGCAGGTCCGTATTTGGGACAATATGATATTATTAATGACTAACTTTCAACAACCTGTATGTGTAAAAAAATGATCATAACATTTGTTCATTGCGCTACTTTAAAAAAAAAAAGCTTGTGAAAGTATTGTAGAAAATAAAACACCTCCGCAAAAAAAACACATTATTTACCAAATGCACATTTCGGCCCAATGCAGCCATCTTCAGTAGCAATACAGTAATGATAGGAGTGCATCTTCTTAAATATGCGTCCTAAAATTACACACAATAGTTATTTCACAATATGTACACATGTACAATATTGATAATATCTTATAATGAATGGGATTTAAATTTTACAACAACACTTAATACTATACAAAATAATGGGATCTACTCCGAAAACGTAAATATCGTAGAAATAGAAGAATAACGTAAATCCATTAAGTATCCATTATGTATTTCTTTTCGTTTAAAAGACGCGGATAAAGAAAATTTATTTTGTTTTTAATTTACGTTATGTTTAAATTTAAATTGTAGATTTTTTGCAACGTTATTGTTATTTAAAATACAGTTGTGCTTTTCTCGAAAAGGGCATTTTTTTCATTTTATAATTTTTTTAAATGTAGAGCAATGAACACATGTTATGATAATTTCTTATATACACAGGGTGTTTGAAAGTTAGTCATTGATAATAATATTTTGCCCCAAATACGGACCTGTCCTCTCGTTGTACATTAAGGTTAGGATCCAGAAATTAAGAGAATATGTAATAATTGATGATTTTATTGATTAAAGCAGGAAAATTATCATTTAGGAAAGGAAATTTGTATTTTCTAAATCTTGTGCGACCTTATTGTCGAAACATCTAGATTTGACTCAAGTTAATAAGTAACAAAGTTATACGCGGAAGTACCAAATACATTCAGTGTTACTTAATTGTTTTCTGATCGTTCCAAATATGCAAACAAAATTTTAAAATATTAATATACAGGGTGTTGTTTCAAGTCGAAACTTACATATTAATTTTTTTAAGGCCGGGCCTAGAATAAGATTTTTATTTATTATGTTAATCGACACCACAGTGGACAAATAACATACGTACGGAATATTACAAAAATATAATTGGTTCGTAAGTTATGATTAATTGAAAAAAAAGGGCAATATTAATGAATCACCTTGTATATTGGTTATAAAGAACGATAGACCCATAATATATAGTTTATTTAGAATCACCTCGGTGTGCCGCATCTACCATTACTCTATGCGCATTTCCCAATGAATCACCCTGTATAAAAGAGTTTTCAAAAACCTTTGCAATTTTCAGGAAGCGGCAAGAATTGTATACCCAGTTTTATGAATTATTTTCATTATTTCATGAAACACTTTTCTGTAATGTCGACTGAATATGATCCACTATGTCAGTGGATTAAGTATTAAATATAAGTTCCGTGCTGACTTGATTATGACGGGAGGCAACAAACAACACCTGCGAGCGATAAAAATTAGCGGCGCATCAAATTTGGAGAAGAACATTTTTTATGGCAATTATCTGCAGCAGCCGAAATAAGTTTTCGAGATATAAAAACAAAATTGCAAGTTTTTATGTTACCGAAATATAAATAAAGAAACTTATGACCTCTCAAGGCAAGTACGTTAGTTTGAAAATCACAATTAGGTTTTTACAAAATTTCTAAGTGAATAAATAATCCTTCGATAACTCAACAAATTTACAACTCTTTATGTGACCCAAATCTAAGTAAGGCCTATAAAGGCAAATAAGGGAGAATAATGACCTATAAAGGTAAATAAGAGAATACGAAAATCTCAATGAGATTTTCAACATTTCAATTCTCCAAACATCTTACACCATCTTTTGGCAATGCACTTGGTATGCGATAGTTTTCTAGCCGAGTGCCGAGTGCCTGCGTTCCTTTTTCGCGGATTATTTCCGAAGCGCCGCGTGTGTTTATATCTCAGGTCACGTTCGCAGATTTGGCTGTCAAACACGTAAACTCACCTCGTCAAGCTGCTTGGCCAGGTCGCAGGTCTCGATCCCGAAGCTGTGAATCTCATCTCCCGTCAGATTGGCCACGGCCTGCTCGTAAGCGCTCTCTTCACTGGAGTTGGTGAGCAGGTGGTGGGCAATCAGTTTGATCTTGTTACTGCAATTAAGAAGAACAAAATTAGCTTGAGTTCTAAGAAGGGAACATGGCCCATAAATTATGCAGAATTGTGATAGATTCGAGGGTAAACTGAAGTATTTACTGACAGAAGAAGAATGGTTATGATTTGTTTTAGGCTCAGAAAAAATATGGGGAATTTGTGCAGAGAAGATGATAATTAGTGCTAAAAGTACGATGTACAGGGTACAAGAGGCCAATTTTAAAATCATTTTAATAACGTGAAACGTTTTCAATATCAAATATTTAAACGAGAAGTACTGCGTATCGATTTTCAGCAATACAAACTTTTAGGGAGAGTATTATTTATCCACTGTTTGAATTTACGTGCATCCCTGCACTGCACAAAGTCAATGGAGCAGCAATATTCACATACCTACACACATACACACACATACATAGAATTGCACAGGCGTGTTCACGTAATGAAATCATTCGATTTCTACGCCCACGTCTGCTCGCTTTATTCGATTTCAGCCGCTGTTTTGATTCAGTTCCATATATTAAATTCTTCCGGTCGCGCTGTCGAACGTGATATTACGTTCTGTCGGCTCGTTATTTCCAAATGCGCTTTTCCCATCAATGGCGTATTTAAAATCGTTCGGTTTTCATCCAATCTATTGGCGCATATTGTAAATTTAATCTCGGCAGAGCGCCGAAATCGTTTGGTCGATGGCTTAAAATTCAATTTTTCTACTGCCTTTGTCCCAATAGAGGGACATCAAATTGCACTTTGTTATATGATGGATATCCTACACAATGAAATGCAGAAAGCTGCAATACCTTTGTCATATTATAAGGAATTAAAGCAATATTGCAAGAAAAAGTAGCAGGTAGAAGATCTATTGGAAGAAGAAGTTAAATCTTGGTACGTGGTATGCCAAGATACAACCGAGCTTTTTCGGTCAGCAGTAAGTAAAATAATGATTCCAGAATAAGAATAAGAATAACAACATATGTGTGTATATTTTAATGACAAATTACAAATTATGAAGAGGAGAAAACATATATGTGACCTGGTCTATGAAGAGGCCTAATTCTCAACATATCGATATTTACTTTTTGGGCAATTCTGATAGAGACAAGTATGCTATTTTAAATGAAACAAACCACAGATTGCTAGGTTTTTAAATGGCTTGCAAATTGTAAATTAAAAATCAAAACTTAAAAACGTGAAAAATTCGTATTCGTTGTCAGTTGCTTGCACGAAAACGTTTCCTTTTTCTGTCCTTTTTCGTAGACCAACTCACATATAAAGGGGCTTTGCTTTGTCCTGAATTTTTGGAAATACTGTGACAATTTCTTGATAATTTTAAAAATAAATTTAAAGTTGGCCATATACTTGTCTTACGCAAGTCGTTGGTTAATAGTTTATGGGGTTCCTGATGAAATATAAATTTGAAAAAAATCAAACAAACATATTCGTCGTAATCTCCCAAAATAAAATACGTACATGTTTCTATCACTTCAGCTTCTACCGGAAGTGGCCATCAACTATGTTATTTGAAATGGAATACCCTATATATTTTTACAAATTCAGATTGCTCGTTCAATTCTGAAGACAGTTTGTTAAGCTTATAGAGCACTAATCTTAAGTAGTTTTTGAGAAAAAAAAAATCCGATGTTCAAAATGCTGAATCCCTGATCTGACGTCATTAGACTTCTTCTTATGGGGATATGTCAAAAGTAGTGTATACAAAACTAAACCCCTCGACTTAGCTGACTTAAGAAGACGAATAATGCTTGCGATTAGATCGGTCACGCCTGAGATGTTGAGTAACGTTAGAAGAAATTTCTATTTAAGATTAGGATGTTGCCAAGACGTTCACGGCGAGCATTTTGAACATCTCCTCCATTGAAATTTATTGTTTTTTTTTTGTTTTTTTTACATTATCAAGAAATAAACAGTATTACTTATTAGTTTTTGAGTGTGTTGTAACGAATTTCTGTAATCAAATAATTTTCTTTTTTTAATGTTAATTTTTGCAATAAATCTGAAAACACTTAATATTTCCGAAACAGTTGAAGATAGGTATAGGACATTGTACATGAAATATGTCTAGAATTTTCTGAAGAATCCAAAAATTGAATAATATACCAGGTGTTGCGTTTAAAATAAGAAAGTTGGTATTGGCCACGGTCACATGACACACCCTGTATAAAAAGTTTTTGTTGAAAAAAATGCGTAACTAAAAATAACAATCGACGTGTCCGAGCGTTTTTTCAAACACGTCCCCATTTATTTATTATCGAATTTATTCCATTTGGCTGATACACAGTGTATCTCTATCTATATATTATTATATTATTGATTATTATACAAGTTGCAGTGGAATATGGGGGAGCTTCATCCATTTGAAACCATACATCATTGACATCAAGTTTTGGAACTATGATATTATTTGTGTACGTAAGTAAGACTAACAAGGAATTAGAATTTAAATTTCCGTAGATGAAAAATGGGCCAATTAACGTAATATTAATAACACCTGCCCATACATTAACCCTACAGTTGTACTTATTAAATTTTAGAAGTGGTGATTAGTGCTTGACCAATATCTGTAAGGAAAGGGATTGCAAGGAAATAGGGAAATATGATATGATAAATCAATAGAGACTAACCGATAATTTTGAGAATTTACTTCGCCATTAAGTGTAAATGATGCTTCGTCTGTAAATACTATTTTTATTAATATTTATTCATTGTTATTTATTAAATGAAATATCCTTTCACAAAAATTAAGTCTGTTAATTTTGACTTCATTAGTTAGTAGCTGATGATTTCTAAATTTGTAAAATTTATATTTACATTCTTTAAAAACCTTTCTGATTGAAGAACACAAAACTATAAAATACTTGCTGGTCATTCTTAATGATGATATCGGGTTTTCTTCCGCATAGCATAAGATGTTTAACATAGTTTCTTCTTTTAAGACATAGTTTGTTCTAATTCATTTGTGGTGGTTATACTCAATAAATCCGTGGTTGTTAAAATTTGAAATAATGTTAAAAATTGTTCCCATTGATGGAAAAGGTCTATCGGGATAAGTGACTGAAAAACTGAAAAAAATTGCATTATTGGTATCTTTTTTTATACATTTCTTTAATGTAGTTTAGCACAATAATAGTTCAAAGAACTTGACAATTCTATTTATTTTGATAACCATCAAATAGTTATATTGACGTTACCTAGGTCACTTGATAATATCCACGCATTGACCTGTCTTTTTTAAAATTAAACATAGGGACGTTGTATAGATTATGTTTAGAGTTAAAAAATGTCGCGGTATGTTACATATGTTTTATTTGTATAATCATAAAAACGAAACAAAAATATAAAGGCTTCTTGCCATGTTCTCAAATTTTAAATCAATTGTGACAACTTTTTTAATAATAAAATTCTTGAAAGATAAAAAAAATAGGCCTTATATTTTTGAATGTTCTACTAGTTTTTAAATTTGTAACTATAAACTACAACTATAAAAGAAAAATGCTACAAAAATTGAAAATGTATATAATTCATGAAAGTTTCATGAGTGGAAAAGTGTCAAGTAAAAAATCCTTAAAAAATATTCAAACACTAAAAATGCTATAGCAATATTCCCAAAATGAATAAAAACAACTAAAAACCAATAAAACTTGGAAACTGTATACAAGGTGTTCACGGAAATCGTCCATTAAAAGTTTATAGGTTGCCCGGTAAAATAAATATTTGAAAAAATCATCCAAACATAGCTGATTCCGATCTCCTCAGGTGATATACTTTCAACTTTCTATCACTTCCTGTTCTACCGGAAGTAGTCATCAACTGTTGTATTTTAAATGGAACACCCTATATGTTATTATGTTGACACACAATAAAAAAATATCATTGATATCTTGTGTGATTTCCGAAAATTAGTACCATTTCGATTTTCATCATTTTGAAAAACGAGATTTTCTAGGTAAATAAAAATCACTCGGGACATCTGATTGGGGCTAATCAGGTTTTTTTGTAAAAGCACAAATAAATGCCGTATTTTTTTTTTAAATCAATAATAAAAAGAAACCCATATGATGCTAATACTGTTACAATTATGACGACAACATCAACATTATTATATAACCTGATTTTTTTATGTGAGTTATAAATCTAGTAACTTTAGTTACTATTGTCTTGTGTTACGAACTTTCAACTTAGAGACTTTTGTATTGTAAAACGGATATTCATGAGGTTATGTTAAAATGTCAATGATACAAATGGCAGTTGTTAATATTTGAAATATCTTGTGAATATGTTTTCTATCTTGTCAAATAGTTTTCCATCTATATTTGTTCATTTTGTCCCAACGATTGGTCGAGTTGAGTTAAGTGAAAAACATTACAATAGAATTTATTTTAACGTCAACAAATGTCTGTCAAGTTAAATCTGTACTACAAATTCCCCAGCTAGGTCAAAACAAAATAAACTAGTCAGTACCAATCTCAGTAATGACATATTCCTAGTGATTAGTCACATTAAAAAAAATCTGATCTAATTTAATCTAATCAAAGTTCCAAAATAATTAACTGCAAAAACATCCATTAGACATTTCTTTCTCTTCTTCCTCTTACATATTCCTATTCCTACACATTTTGCAGGTTTTTTTAAAATAAATTTTGTAAGAATGTTTACACATTTTGTTGGCAATGCTTACAAATTTTGTAGAATAGTCTTGACTTCGTGCAATTAAATCGTTTCAGTAAGTCTTTGCTGCGATTATCTCACTTTGCATAAAATACGAGCGAGACAATATATTTAAATTTTTTATATTTAAATATATATAAATATATTTAAATTTATATTTAAAAACCCATTAGTTAATGTATTAATATTCAGTATTTCTTCTTACGTATCGATGCACTTGTCGACGTTTGCCATCGCTTTGAAGCCGAGGATGGCGAAAATGACGACGCTGGCGTAAATGGCAGTGATAGCGTTGCAGCAAGAGACGAGGATCACGTCCCTGACGCAGTTGTTCTTCGGCTGATTGTAGGATCCGAAGGCTATTAGCGAGCCGAACGCGAGGCCGAAGGAGTAGAAGACCTGCGTGGCGGCCTCGAGCCAAACCGTCGGTTCCAGCAGCTTTTCAGCCTGGAAAATAAATAAAAGATAATACAAATATATAAAAAGAAATCATGGAGTAAAAATAATGATCAGACAGATTTTTCAAACAGACTAAATTGTTGATATGTGTATTTATTAATTTTCAGAAAGCGGTAGAAAATGTGTACACAATTTTTGAGAAATTTCATTTTCACTATAAAATGCTATCATCTACTCACAATTCTTCAGATGAACTTTTAAAAACAAAAGCTCAATACCACACAAAAAGATTAAAAAAAATCCTTGATAAAAATAATGATCAGTGAGATTTTTTAATTGTTGAAATTGTTGATAAATTTAATAATTTTCAGAAAACAGTAGAAAATGTGGACACAATTTTTGATATATTTTATTTTCATTATCAAATTGTATCAGCATATCTAAAATTCTTTAGATGAAGTTTTAATATAAAAGTTACTTAATCATACAAAAAGTTAAAAGAAAATACTTTTCCTGGTTTACAAATAATAATCAGTAAGATTTTTCAAAAGGTCGAAGAAATTGTTGATTAATTTCATTTTCATTATCAATTCTTTACAATCTCTACAATTCTTCAGTTGGAGTCATCATATATCTTAATAAATGGTTAGTTTTTCATTGATCTGGAGACACAATTAATGTCTGTGAAAGCTTCAGGATAAATATTTTAAGGTTTCCCAATTTTGAAAATCTGAAAGCCTTTGTGATGGATGATTATTGATTGCTTAAGCCCTAATCGAGATAATCAAAGCTTAAATGATGCAGTGAGTTAAGCCTCCAATTATTCACTAGTCGTGGGTTCAATTCTCGCCACGTCAATATTGAAATTGAAGGCTTAATGTTCAGTTCAAGTTTTAAAATTTATGTAAACAAAATTTTGTTCAAAACAAATTGTTTAGCTAATGCCCGATTTCATAAAGTGTTAACTGAGGAGTTAACGCGATAACTGAGCGTTAAATATACATTTGGGTTTCATAAAAGTCAGTTATCACTAACTTTCTGTTAAATTTTAGCCGTCGCGAAATCTCCAGTTAGAGATAACTACGGCTAATTAATATTTAACTGATATGCCGTGCGTGCGTGTGAAGGGTGCGTACTTGTGTACCTACTGAAATAATTAATTATAACTAGAATGAGAAATAATAAAAAGTATGATGTGTTTTAATGAACACATGAACGATTATGTAAATAATATTCTTTTCATAAGTATTCCAGTGTCCCGCCCATTATCGGTACGTTAGTGACATAAGAACTAATGCTAGGCATTATAAAATACAATAATCCCCTGTTCAAGAAGCTGTAGATTGAAATTTTAAATATTCATGTGTAAACATTTCCTACATCAATGAAATACCTTACTGTCCTCTCTCTTTAATGTCATAAATACCAATCTCATAAAAAAACTATACATTTTAGTGATAAATTGAAGTAAAATCTTAATAACTTTTATTACTATTTTAATAAAATGTAATCACAGAATGGTAAGTATTTTTTCGTTTTCTAATTATAGTTCATAGTCCTAACCAAAACATCATGTTATTTTTAGGACCAAACCTAACCTAACCTAACAAAACATCATGTTTTCATTTGATATGTTATATCCCTTCGACTCCAAGTACCCACAATTGTGCGGTCCGTATTCAAAGTCACTTTAAAGGTCATAATGGATATGGTAACGCCTGACTCCTGATTCATATGTTTGTGCGATGCGTATAATACGTCAAATTCATGAGCCTGCATTGTTTTTTCGTCGAGAACACATTGAACACACACCTGCTAAGTGCTAGATAATTCCGTGCCATGGCGACAAAAAGTAAGTATTTTTATTTTCAATTATTGGTTTAGCTTATTTACTCCAGATTGTAGATTACGTTTGTTGATTAGTTTTACTTTCATTGTAAACTTTAAAACATGTAGATTGAGGTTACGTTACCATGTAATTAAGTACACAATTTGATTTTCACAATTGTGAGCTCCAGGAGACTACTTGTTTCGTATTTCCGATATAGTCAACAAAACATATTATTAATTCTGCAGAAACCAGTGGTAAGATTGATTTGGAGCATCTCGCAAACAACCCCGAAGAGCTCTACATGTTGTTGGACAAGATTGAATCAGATTTTGATGTCGATGAGGAACAAGACGACTGCCTTTGGGGAGCAGATGGCCAAGAAAATTACGTAGGCGAAAGTGATACTGAAATAATTGATGACAAAAATGGAGAATTGCCAGAAAATGAAGACGAAAGTGAAGAAGAAACTTGGAGTAGCGATGATGAAATACCTCTGTCAACAATGTTTCGTTAGGTAAAAGGTTCCTTCCAGAGTCTGACCGCACCATCAGATGCCGATTCTGTTCAAGGCGAAGTACTCACTCCATGGAAATATTTTTCTAAATATTTGAATGATGACTTTTTTGAACTTAGTGCTCAATGCACAGCCCAGTACTATCTACAGCAAAATGGAAAGTCGATTGTTGTAACTGCCCAAGAGATAAAACAAGAGAGTTTTTTGGTTTACACGCTCTCATGGGCTGCTTAAAATTACCGAAAATTTATATGTACTGGGATGCAAAATATCAATGTCCGATGGTTGCAAATATTATGCCTCGCGACAGATTTTATTCGTTAAGGGTCAATTTTCACGTGGTTGACTATCTTAGCTTTTCTGATGAAGAGCAAAAAAATTACAGATTGTGGAAGGTTCAGCCTATGATTGATGTATTGAGAAATCGATGTCATGCTATTGTCAGAAAGCAGAATTCAGCATTTTCTGTTGATGAGCAAATGATACCGTTCTTGGGTAGATGCCCAGTGCGTCAATATGTAAAGAATAAACCAAGGCCGGTAGGACTTAAGAATTTTGTCGTAACTACATCTGATGGCACAGTTTTGGATTTTGAAATATGTTAAGGTCACCCCACTAATTAAAATAGAGTTAGGATTAGCACCATCGGTGATCATTAGAGTCTCACAGACTTTGCCTGAAAATAGTTTTTTATTTTTTTACCGATATTTCTTAACTTTAGGTCTAATGAATGAATTGAGCAATTTAAAAATTTATGGAACTGGCACTATTATGGACAACAGTATAAAAGGATTAAATTTCAAGAAAGATACGGAAATGAAAAGAGGGGAATCTGAAGAAATTTAGAGCAGTGATAAAAAAAAATTGCCTACGAAATGGAAGGACAACAAAACTGTGCTGATGATTTCAACAGCTTTTGGTAAAGAGCCTGAGTGTCTTGTAAAAAGATGGGATAAGACACAAAAACAGCGGGTAGAAGTAACTTGCCCTAGAGTAGTGAACATGTACAATCGGCGGATGGGTGGAGTGGACATCTGCGAACAGATGATAGAATATTATCGAACATTCTTTAGAACGAGAAAATAGACATTCAGAGTAATATTGCATCTCTTTGATCTATCCATTGTAAACAGTTGGATGGAATACAAGCGAGATTGTAAAAATACTAAAACCAAACCTATGAAACTTCTCGATTACCGACTTAAGGTTGCGGAATACTTAACTGCTGGGTCCAAGAAAAGATTAACTTTTCGAAGTAGATACGGGGATGGAGAAGAACAGATTCCAGTGGAAAACAAAAGAAAGAAAAGAAAAACGCCTGCAGCTTTGCCATGCAAAGATACGCGTTACGACGGGTTTGAGCATTGGCCTATTGCCGATGACCTCAAAAATCCTGTTAGCTGCCGAATGGAAAATTATACAAGTCGATCAAGAGTTCGCTGTAAGAAGTTACCCAACTGAGCGACAAAATCGTTTTATGAAAACGTCATTGCAATTTAACTGTGGGTTACCATAACTTCGCAGTTAGTTAACCTATCGTTAGCGAGAGTTTTTGAAATCGGGCATTAGACATGTAAAATTGCTAAAATTAAAAATTCATTTTTGTATATAATTTACACATTTGTGCATAGTATTTAAGATTTCGATACAATGAAAAGTTGTTATTAGTCGAAATTAAGTACGCAAAGAAAATAATTGAATTTATTTTATTTGTTTCTCAATAAAAACTAAATTATCATGTATACGCATTTAACAGTTTCATCGGAAAATGTGCACAACATTTGTGCGCTAAACTATTGACTTTTATTATAATATTATAGAGAGAGAAACCATCTTTATTTCCCTAGGTTATATCTCGTAGATTTATGGAATTAAAGATTTGACAGTTTCTGCAAAATGCAGGTTATTTATTTAAATAAAACAAATTACCTTTTATGACTTGTCTAAATATTTAAATTATTTGTATTTCCAGATGTTTCAGTTTTTGCAGTATTCATGAACATGTATTTATCTACTATATCTACTAAAATAATGATAATAATTATTTAACAAAAAATGATAGCATGGTTGAATGTAATATTTTATTCCTTACAACAAACAATATATGCTGATGATTTTTTTTTATTACATAATTTGTAAAATATTATAAATTTTGTTAATTTCTTTTCCAAATTGTTGGTAACTATGTCAATGATACCATTGGGGGTATTTGGAGTATACGGAGAAGTTGCCCTCACGTGGAAATGCCATAGCTTACGAAGTAAATATTTTCTTTTTCATAGTCAAAGAAATTGGTCATGGCATAGCCAATTATCATATGTGTGTTTTCCTACACTTTGTATTATAATTTAAATGTATTATTATGTTTGTAACAAGACTCACCTTTGGAGTATACATGTGAGCCAGGCCAGCACTTGCTCCTTTCAATGTTATGCCTCTGATGAAGAAAATTGTCAACACTACGTAGGGGAACATTGACGTGAAGTACACAACCTGCAAGTTAAATTAGTTTGAGACATGAATAATTTATTTGTAATTGTGAACAACAAAGAAGTTACCCATTAAAATTTATAAACGTAATTTAAATATTAGGTAATGAAGTAATGGATTAATTGATGATTATGAACAATATTATTTATGGAAGGAATCAAGCATTCAAATTTATATTCATAAATTGTAATTAACAAACATTACAATTAGTTATTCCATTTTAAAATTTTCTAAACATGTATTACATTTTTACAATGAGCTTTTAATGGTGATAAAAAATAATTAAATTCCAAAAAATACCGGAAATGAATAAATTACGTACATTCGAACAGAAACTCAAAAATCGACGTTAATATTATAATAAGTACCTAAGTATATCCATTCTTCTTGCAAAAAGTAAACATTGTATCAAAATGTTAATTTTTATGCTTTAATATACTGATTTACCTTTCCTGAGCTTTGAATTCCCTTCATCACAATGAAGAACACGATGCACCAAGAGAGCAGTAGGCACATGACGATCCACCATTTGGGTGCTCCAGGCTCATCTATGGAGGGGGCAGCATCCAGAGTCGTCCTGTACCAGAAATACGCAGTTTCCGAGGACTTAGCGCACTCGGCGATGTCAGTGCCGTTCACTTGTGGGCACTGCGACCAAGGCAGTGGATTCTGCAAATTAGATTTAAAAAAAATGTAGAATATTCGCAGGTTAGACACATATTGCCTGAAACACCACGAGACGCGCAGCGTCGAGTGGTGTTTTAATAGGCAATACGTCGAGATTCGAGTATTTTCGATCGTCGAGTTGTATATAGGTAAATTCTTTCACAAACAAAATAAATTAATTACAATAAAGTACACAGGAAATTTATAAATTTAATAATTATTAATGTTGAATGTTCAATTATTATATACATTTAATCGATTATTAGTTTTTTCTTCGTGTTCTTTTCAAGGATAAGAAAGATTTTCATGAGGCGATTATACGAACCTTTGTATCATTGATAATACAAAGCAGTCTATAATCGCCAGTTGTCATGGTTCCTCAAATAACCGTTGCAATACGTTATAACTAAGAAAAATCGCGCTTTCTTAATGGATTACCAACTCGCGAATGAAATAATCACCAATATTTTTGTGCATTGTTATTCAAATGACTATTTCTCAAATAAGCTAAAAAAATGCTAATATGATGGATCTATCGATATTAATTATACAAGTGTGTCCATGGTTTCAATTCGTAATGGGAAAAACTTTTCAATTTATGATTTAAAAAAAAAAGATTTTTTTAATGACAATTTTTGTTCTTAAAGTCACAATAACGTCATGAAATGTTGAATATTTTAATCAATAGTTGAAATTACATCACATATTAAGGCCTAACTATCAATAAGCGGCCAAATTGGCCGCATCCCACACTGATGCGTTTGCCGTTTGCGTTCCAGTTGTATTCGCTGTTACGGCTGATTGGCAATTAATTAATTTCGAAATTAATTAGTTCGTGCATTTGCACGCCAACATACGCAAGCATTGTGCGCCGCAAATCACGGTCAGCTCATTGGGATAAATTGGAGCACAATGCTGTTCCATTATTACCTCCATTAGTGCGGTTAAGAGGTTTTTATTCGCTTTATTACTGCTTAATTCGATTGTTCTAAGTCCCCCCAATCCGCGTTATCATGCGCAGTTTTGCGTGTCAATATTTAACGTGCGATAATGCGCGCGTATGTTTGGACAGGAACGATTTACAAACTGATAATTACACTAATTACGATTGTAAATTACACTATACTCGAATGTTATCAGGGAATTAAAAGGCATTGTATTATAACACCAACATATTGTTCAATGCCAATTTTGGACAGAAAATTATCATACTATTACATTGCAAATAGTTTAAAAAATTAAATATTTATAAGGATGAGCTTAAAAATAAAATATTAAAAATGATTTATATAATAGAAAATTTATTGGAATAAAAATTTGATAGCTATTAGGTACAATTTTAATGCAATGAAACACATAACGCCAATAAAATCTCCTGTACACAGGGTGTCCAAGATAAGGATCAAGAGCATGGGGATCTCCGAAACCGTAAAAGTTACAAAGGCGGTTAAATTACAAAAAGTTGCTCAATTTAGTGGTCAGTAATATTCTGTGAAGAAAACCAGAAAATTCCGCTTACTTTCGGAAGTATTCGATAAAATCCAAAATTTTGCGATATCGTTTTTATGTTTTTCTGAAGTTATTTGAAAATGTATAAAAAACAAAAGGCAGTTTCTTATTGCCACTTTATTACCTCTACAAGACAAGTTTCGAAGAAACCATCATCAACTTTATTTTTTTTATATGGCCCGTAACAAAAAGTACACCCTGTATTAGATAGCATTTACTATTACGAATTCAACGATTTATATCACAGTATTATTTCTCTTGTTTTTATTCCGAAAAAAGGCTTGTTAATACATTTCAAACATTTTGGTTCAAATGACCGACGACGACAAAATTTATCAATTATCACCTAATTTTAAGATTTTAAGAAAATTATATGAACAGAACAATTCTCATACCACAGTAAAACAAATAATAAGTGTGGTTCTCAATAACTAAAATGATTCAATGTTTAGCAACTATTCTTGCTAAATTGTTTTTAGTTACTGTTTTGGTACCTATTCTGATTAAAATTAGGTAATAATTTTTGTCTTCGTCGCTATTAAATAACCGGAACAATTCTCATTATCACAGTAAAAAGAAGAATAACTGTGGTTCTAAACAACTATAATGTTTCAATGTTTAACAACTATTCTTGCTAAATTATGTTCAGTCACTATGTTGGTACCTGTTCTGGAATAAAAGTAGATAACAATTTTATTCTTCGTCGTCATCATTTCTACGCATACTACAAGAAAATGTTCGAAATGTATTAACAAGCTTTTTTCTGAATAAAAATATGAGAAACCATGCTGTCAAACGTTCAATTCGTAATAGGAAATGCTATCTAATACAGGATGTACTTTTTTTACGGGCCATATTAAAAAATAATATTAATAATAGAAATTAAACATATGGGACTGCAAGAACAAATAATACTTTTAGATGTGTGCAATAAGGTGTGGAGATAGAAAAAATACCGATAGACTGGGAACTGGCAGTGATTACGCCAATACTCAAGAAAGGAGACAGCAGGGAGTGTAAAAATTACCGGGGTATATCACTAACAAGTGTTCCAGGCAAAATATATGAACGGATACTGGAGATGAGGCTTCGAAAGAGAATAGAAGAACAACTAGATGACGCCCAAAGTGGATTCAGACCTGGACATAGCGTTCAAGATCAAATTTTTACACTAAAACAAATAACAGAGAAGACGAGACAGTACAACAAGGAAATACTAATGTGCTTCATAGATCGGGAGAAAGCCTTCGATAGTATTAACAGAAAGGAAATATGGAGGAGGGTAAGTGGAAAAGGAGTAGAAAAGTTGAAGCAATAGAAGTCATGCACAGTAACAACCAGGAATCATATTAGAATCGCCGGCAAAGAGTCGGGCCAATTCCGAACAGTACAGGGGGTTAGACAAGGAGGAATAATCAGCCCATTATTATTTATAACTGTTTTAGACGACATAATAAAGGAAACAGAGAGGTGTCACAGTAGGGTACAGAAATATGAAAAAGGTAGAAATAAAGATGTGGACGCATCTGCATTTGCATTTGAGGATGATTTGGTGATTTTTGGAAGATCCGAAAAGGAACTTAACACAAACTTACAAATATGGAAGGAGGCTTTAAGCAAGCGAAAGCTAAGAATAAACAAGGGGAAACCAAAGGTCCTGATGGTAGGAAAGGAAGAAACGAAAATCAACATACAATTAAGCGGAGAAAAATTAGAGCAAGTACAAGAATTTAAATGCTTGGGTACAGTTATTGAACCAGGGAAGTACGACACCGAAATAACTAATAGAGTCAAGACGGTCGGCAGACTATAGAGCACCTTAAGGCGAGCTTCTATAAATAAAAAGGAAATAGAAAAACAAACTAAACTAACAGAATTTAAACTAATCTACGCGCCAATATTGACATACGGGAGTGAAACTTGAGTAATGAGTACAAGACAAAAATCGAAGATACAGGCTATGGAAATGAAGTATCTAAGAAGAGTGGAAGGAGTCACCAAAAAGGATCGAATGAGAAATGACGACATAAGAGCAGGGCTTGGGGTGGCACCTATACAAAAGAAAATAGGGGAGGGAGAATTAAGGTGGTATGACCATATAATCAGGATGAAAAACTCACGGCAAGTAAAGCGAGTGTGGGAGGCAAAGGCTACTGTTAATCATGCTGTTAATCCTTATCTTGGACACCCTGTATGTGGTGTATGAAAAAAATTAAGCTAGTTTAATTATCTAAACTTATTTAGATTTAATCAGTCGATAGCTGCACTTATTTGCCTTATCAAGTATCTATTAGATATTAAGAATATAGCAGAGGGTAGATATATTTGAGGGCAGATTCAACAGTTTCACTTGGCTTTATCGAACCCACGACTATTAAGAAATTGGAAGCTGGCCTACAAATATATTTAATTTCGGTCAAAAAATAACGCTTCCCACACATTACAATTTTACACATGTCACACTTGGCTATTTGACTTCCAGTTTTAAATTTACGCAGTACAATTCAATTTCACACATGCCACACTTGCCAATCTGACTTCCAGTTTTAAATTTTACTTTTGCGTTTTTTTTTTGTTCTTAGGGCGGAATATTTGGCGTCGCAGTTTAAAAATAGGTAATAAGCGAGGGAATTCAAGTTCGGAATTTATGTAGGTTACTGGCGTTACATTTGTGCGCTCTTATTTTTAACCGACACATTACGAGGACGCGTGTTCGAGAACGCGATGAAATGAAATATGCTTATAGAGCGGGGCGTAAACTTAGCTGCGAACTCGTAAAGTGGACCGTGACGCGGTTTATAAAGTATTTCAGATCCTGGAAATTGTAGTCTGCAAAAGTTGAAAGAAGTTGGTAACTTTTAAACCGTTTTCAAGTGTTGATTATCCTGAGTGAAATTGAAAGGAAAATTTCTTTAATAAAATACAATAGTCAAAATTCATAATTTAATTACTCGAAGTTTCAACGCTATTGTGAACATACTGAGTGTCCACGAATTGAGTTCTCAATAGGAACAAGTTTTTGATTTTTGATTTTGATCCTGAAAAAAATGAATTAGTGAGACAGATATACCTAAATGACATCAAAATAATCATCACCTAAAATTATTCACGAAAATTCGGAGTTCTTCAACACAAATATCGCGAACGAGAAGTTGATAGTTAACGATCTATTGCAGCAAAAATCGTGTAACTCTTACATTGTAACTGTTTATGCGCACATCTAAATTTGCAAGATTAATTACCTCGCCGGAGAGGAAAACAACTTTTTTTGGCTCGCGGGTCCCATTAACGTGCTAATGAAGCGAAATTGAATGATGCGAACATGGAGAATTCGCTTTAACTCCGCTACGAAACTGGATTAAACGCAGAGGGTGTTAATGTTTCTGCGTCTTGTGAGCGGCAATGAAGACCGACTGCCTCAGTAATGAATGCAAACCCGACAAAAATTGCATTAGTCGTTCAATTTCTCAAAAGCCTATTTCTGATTCGCGAATCCAAGTTAATTCTGACGATCTGATGATGTGTGGCGGTGATTTATAAGTCAGGACCAAATGTACTTTGGGGCAGAAATTGTTTCGTGTTGATGTGGTAAAATTTATTTTTGCTAGCCATTCCACGAACAAATTGTGCTCTGTTCAACAAAAATTGATTTTTTGGTAATCAGATAAAAATAATACTATTATTACATAAGTATGTACTATTATGCGATCATTTGATATACGGAAAAAAACATTTCTGTTATTACTAAAAGAATTATAATAATAACACCAGAAAATATTATACAACTGTGGTCAAATGTTTTTCCACCATTTTATACTAATGGCATTCCTATTATCTATAGTAATAATATATATTACAATAATAGAAATAATTTCGGAAAAAAATTGTACCACATTAATCTAGTGGGTTTCTTCTCACACTTGATACACGTATTTTTGAGGAATTCCGGATTTTTACGATAATTTGATCAGCATACAATTATTACTATAAATAATAATAAGAGAAATATTTTTTTTTTTATAAAACTGTAGTCAAGTGTTTTTCTAGCAATTTTATACTGTTGCATTCGTTTATCAGACTAATTCCGGATTAGGTATTAAATAATTTAATATCCAGATAATAATATTTTTCTCTCCCTCCAGAGTATTTCGGATTTAACAGCCTTCTAGGTCAAACTAGTGTTTTACACTTTTTGCAAAAATTCATAATATTACCCTACTAAAAATCTAGACCGGTGAAAAGTACTTAACAGGCTCTACAAGAATATACCAAAAATATATACCGAGCCATTTGAAAAAAAAAATGGAGGTGACAAATCACGACAAATAAATGAAGGTGTTTAAAAACATTTTTTTAACGACTATTCTACTTAATAATATATCTGATTTCCCGATGCTTAAATAATAATTGAAGTCTTGGGATCTTCTTGAAGGACACACTGTATACTACTGAAAATCATAATATTCGACTAATTTTGGATAATCGAATTATTTAAAATTCGAATATTTTATTTTACTACTTTCTACTTATAGTATTGTTATTGGCGCGAATAAAACAAATGAATTAAGACTTTTCATAATAAAGTAACGCGTGTTCTGTTATAAAGGGTGTCCAAGATAAAGATGAACAACATGGGGATGTTGGAAACCGCAAAAGTTATAAAGGCGGTTAGATTACAAAAAAGTTGTGCAATTTAGTGGTCAATAATATTCGGTTCACAAAACCAAATGTTTCCGCTTACTTCCGCAGATATTTGACGATATCCGAAATCTTACGAAATCGTTTATTTTTAAATTTGAATTTCTTTCTGAAGTTATTTGAGAAGATTTGAAAAAACAAAAGGCACTTTATCATTGCCACATTTTTAGCTCTACAAGACAGCGTTTACAAATTTTCAGTACGTTTCGATCATAAACTTTATTTTTTTGTACGGCCCGTAAAAAATGTACACCCTAGATAGCATTTCTTATTACGAATTTAACGATTTATATCACAGTATGTTTTCTCATGCTTTTATTCAGAAACAGACTTGTTAATACATTTCGAACATTTTCTTGTAGTAGGCGTTGACATTATGGCGACGAAGGCAAAATTTAATACCTAATTTTAACCCAGAATAGGTACCAAAACAGTAACTAAAAATAATTTAGCAAGAATAGTTGCTAAACATTGAAACATTATTTTTTTACTGTAGTATGAGTATTGTTCCGTTTATTTACTTATCTTAAAATCTTAAAATTACGTAACAAATTTTGTCTTCGTCGCTCATATCAACGCCTACCACACCAAAATGTTCGAAATTTATTAACAATCCTTTTTTCTGAATAAAAACATGAGAAACCATACTGTGATATAAATCGTTAAATTCGAAATAGGAAATGCTACCTAATACAGGGTGTACTTTTTTCGGGGCATATAAAAATGGAAAGTTGAAGAAGGTTCTTCGAAATGAAACGTGGTCCCAATCGCCTTAAACCTGGATAAAACTCGGATTCTCTGTATTTGGGTTCTGTATGAATTTTAATGAAAAATAAACACATAAGTGTAGTTTTCATTATTTACAATAGCAAAGGGAGAGGGGGTGGCTTTTAAACGGTTGTATTTAAAAATTTAAAAATATATGTAAAAAACTGCAAATTAAGTAAACTCTCAAATGAGCTACCCTCAACCAATACTCGAATTTAAAAAAAAAGGGCTTACTTCCTCTGCGGCCGGAGAGTTAAATAATTGAAGATCACTTGCATGTCAAAAGTTGCTCCCCCCTTTAATTAAAAATTGACTTATTTCAAAGATTTCGTGAAAAAAATATATATTCGTAGATATTGAGGGTGTTTCCTTTCTCCCAGGACACCCTGTAAATTGGCTCTTACACCCTGTAGATTGGCAAGTACATATATTTTTATAAATTTAATAGCGAAATTAAAGTTGTATTCATTGCTTATTTCAGAGCAAAACATCTAAATAGTCACTAAAGTAAAATTATCATATTTTTTTAAACTTCAAACTTCGGCAAGCGCTTTTGCTATTCATTAAATGTACGTCAAATATGCAGTTAGATGCAGCCAATTTTTATATATTTCACAACCTAATAGTGTAATGCCTATAATAAAATGTCTGCGGAATATGGCGGAACATATAACTTTTCCCTAATATGAAAACAAAATTCTCACATTATGAGCTCATAATGGCAGTAAGTATTTATTGTTTATTACGATAAATCCTGGGATTTTAACTATGTCTCTGTCAATATATTGTGATGTTATTTAATAGATTTAATTTGTTATTTCATAGTATACGTTAGATAGGAATAAGTTTATAGATAATTATACTGAATATACTAGATTTAGGATATTTAGATATTAATAGGATTACTTAGGTAGTCAAATAGAATTTGTATAGCTAGAATTACAATTAATTGAGGGCACAATTAACGTAAAATAATTGTAATGAGTCAGTAACATGTATAAAATTCAATGGAAAATTCAAACTCATCGTACAAAGACGTTCGACATTCGTATAGAAGCAGAAACATACAAGGATCTCGAATATCAGATTCAAATCACAATTGGAATTATGGTTTCACCGGTATATGGATTATTATAACCATAATTATAATTTTTTGATTCGTTGCCGTGGTTACAAACTGGATTCGGGTAGCAACTTGACAATTTACACGCTTATTTGGATCAATGTAGACGGATTTTAACAAGCGAACATCTCTTATTTAACCGAGGTTTTAAAAAGCCTGAACGCCGATAAACAATGAGATTCGCTTTAGATCCCGGAGCATCCACGTCGGTCAGCAGAGAAAAAGAAAACAGTTGTACAGAAACAAATACCGTCGAACAATAGTTATTTACATTCACGCGTTATTCAAAAACAGTTTGATTTACGTTTTGTTTACGCGGATATAATCAATTACGGGACAGTAATTATTTGCGTACGAGCATCTGTAAACACTCGACGTGAACTAGGGATCATTATCAACACGGAACAGCTGAAAGGAGTCCAAGAGAACTTCAACTCCAAAGACGATTCAGCGAGAACGTCAACTATAGAAGAGGATCAATCGAGGACAGCAGGACTTTGAATCGAGGGAATTGGTGCCGACTTAATCGAATTTACTCATTCAACATCTGCAACCAGGATTGCCGATCACCACAGCGACTTGCCGCTATTCACCAGGCATATGAACATGAATGCCAGGTAGAAGTTACTAAAATTACTACTCAATTAGGGATTAATTGTGCGAATTAGGAATTTAGGGAATTATTGTTATTAAATATTGATAGTGTTAGTTTGTTAATTAGTGATAGGACTTGCTTTCTATTGTATAGCGTTCATTTTGTTTCATATAGAATTAGTGTAGTGTTTGTTTTGTCATCAATTATCTAAATATTTAATATTATAAAAAATATTAATTAAAATTCATATTATTTGCCTGCCATTTAATTTATTTTGATCCCACTGTTTGACCCTGAGAAAAGAGAAAAACCAAATAATAAAATTCATAAGCTATAAACAAAGAAGTGCGGTTATACAATATTAAAGTCGTAGTATTTCTTTTATAATTGTAAATTATAAATTGGCGCCCAACAACACAAAAGTAAGTAACAATTTTATCATTCTTAATTATCAACCTAATAATAAATCTACGCAGTTAATAGACTTAGTATAACAGCACATTTTAAATACCCGAACGTGGGACAAATAAAAACCTAAGTAAAAATATCTCATTTTGGAGCCCAACGTGGGGCAAATATAAAACTTCAATCATAACATTACATTTTAGACACCCGAACGTGGGGCATTGTCTATAACATCTCAATATATTATAAATACCTGATAGAAATGATTGGATCCATGCCGTGCAAATAAAATAAATCTGGTAATTATCACAAAATTGGCTTTTAAAGTCACAGCAAATTTTGCTCCCTGGAGCACTTGTATGCTCAATGAAGGTTCACTTTAAAGTGATGTATCAACAGGGACCATTATATTAGGTACCTGTCATTGAAGAAAAAGATGCATCCATCATCTGGTTATCGACTCCATTAGCAAAATTTCCTGAACACGAAGTTTCATTTTTTAGATTTTGGCCAGCTTTCGAGCATTGTACAGAGGCCAATAGAGCCAGTTTAGCTTGCCAAAAGCGGAAATATTCATGGTGTTTCTTGCATAAATTCTTGCATAAATTAATAGCCTAGTTATTAGGGGTTATACTGGTAAAATTTTAAAAGTTACAATTGGCCCCGGTAAGCGGCAGTGTAACTATAAACATGAGGCATTTTTAAGTAGTACTATCAAACGCATGACAATTGCTGTGTACACAGAGACCTACGGATTTTTTTTCCTGCTTAGCTAAACGATTTATATAAAAATAAAAATATGAGCAATATAACTGAAGGCATTCTATTTTTTCTTCTTGTTGTTACATTGATATTAATTAATTAAAAAAATGTCTTAAAATAAAGCTTCCGTATAAAGAAAAATGATAAAATTTTCACCATATTGTGTGGACTGGCAAACAACTCGTCCGATCTCGTCACATTATAATATTATCTAATTATATATTTTTTGCATTAGGACATGTACAGAGCATATGCGAAACCTTTTTTTTTGCGGGAAAATGCAGCTTTCTTGTTGTTACATTGATATTAATTAAGTAAAAAAATGTCTTAAAAGAAAGCTTCCGTATAAAGAAAAATGATAAAATTTTCACCATATTGTGTGGACTGGCAAACAACTCGTCCGACCTCGTCACATTATAATATTATCTAATTATATATTTTTTGCATTAGGACATGTACAGAGCATAAATAAATTTTCCTTTATAAATCCGTTTAGTTTTTGCAATTCGCTTTAACCGTTCGGAAGTTGTTCAACGTTTTTCTAAAAATTAATGCGTTTGCAGGAACTTATTAAAAAAAATTTCATTTTCATTTTTGCCTCTTATATTTTTTTCTTAAAAGTTGGTAGTTGAGAGTTAATTCTCATTTTCTTAAAAATTCACACAGATCTCATCGATATAAACTTAGCGATCCATGAAAATCACTTAAGTCTGTCATGCCAAGTCAAAGTGACATTTATTGTACTATTCTTTTTATTTTACTTAGCGCATGTTCCTAACGATTTTTTCTCAGAATGAAATAGTTGATATGGTTTATGTACACGCTGACAGCGCAAACCGTTGCTGATGACCAGATTCTATTGAGGCATAACAAATTAATAGCAAAAACATTTGAAACAAACTACTTCATCATGCGAAAATGTTTTGAATGTTTTTGAAAATTTTTGTTCACGACAAAAATTACAACGTGTCGTACAACAAATGTCACTCTGACGTTGACATGACAGAAACAATTGATATTCAATGCACGTTATGTTTATATCGATGAGATCTGGGTTCATTTTTCTGAAAATCAAAATTATTTCTTAAACTATGAACTTTTAAAAAAATATATAAGGGGCAAAACAGATGTAAAATAAGATTTTAAGATAAGTATTGAAATATAGGGTGTGCAATTTGAAAAAATCAAGGTATGGCCCTTCAAAGTTTACCAAAATTAATGTCCCACAGCAAGTTGATGCCACAATGCAAATCAACGATCTTGCCGCCAGAAGATACTTCATATAGATGTTTAGAATCTGACAAAGTCCTAACCCGATATCCTAGAAAATAAGCGCCCTGCGATTTTTTTAATAAGTGCCTGTAAATAAATTAAATTTTAGAAAAACATAAACAACTTCTGAACGGTTAAAGCGAATTGCAAAAACTAAACGGATTTATAAAGCCCAAAACAGGGCAAATTCAAATATGTAAGTTTATACAGCGAGTGCCATTTAAAAAAACTAGGTCCAAGGCTGCCCTGCAAAAATGGAACACCCTGTATATGGCAAAATAATTTTACAAACTACACTTTGGCCTTTAGTTTGCAGTGCCGTTTGGTACATTTCGATATAATTAACGGTGTAATGGAGCCTGCCCGTCCTATTGACTCACCCTGTATATATATATATATATATATATATATATACAGGGTGATTCAGACCACCCGTCCCAGGCCTTTTTCTGGGTAATGTGATGTCTTAGAAGTTCGGGGAAAAAAATACATAAAAAGAAATATCATAACAAATATCATAACAAAAGCCAACCTGAAGAATTTAACGGTAGTTGTTTCGATTTTCCGGAAGTAGGCGTAACTGCACTCAACTTCAGAATTTTTAATGGGAACCTAGATCGTGTGACATCGTTGGATAGGTATGGATAGGTATGGTTGATCGGGGGGGGGGGGGGGGGGGGGGGGAGATTTTCGGGATCGCTTGGATTTTTGTAGATGGTTGGCAAGGAAAAACGAGAGCTTCCACCACCGAATTCTTTGGACAGATGAAGCAACATTCAAAAATAAAGGAGGTGTTAATATCCATAATGCACATTACTGGTCTCGCGAAAACCCTCACTGGCTACGTGCAGTAAATAATCACTATGTTTGGAGCCTTAATGTCTGGTGTGGCATTTTAGGAGACCAGATAATTGGACCTTATTTCTTTGACGGCTCCTTAAATGGCGAAATTTACAGAGATTTCGTAGAGAACCAACTTTATGATTTATTAGGCGATGTCCCGCTAGCAACGCGTTTAAGAATGTGGCTGCAACAAGATGGTTGTCCAGCTCACTTTTCGAGAGTGGCCCGCGAAACCATTGATCGTATCTTCCCTGGCTGTTGGATCGGAAGAGGAGGCCCGGTTTCGTGGCCAGCTCGTTCCCCAGACCTGACACCAATTGATTTTTTCTTGTCGGAACGTCTTAAAGATCTAGTGTATCAAGAACAACCAACGACTAGGGACAACATGAAAGATAGGATCCGGAATGCCTGCCGCATGATTAGTGGAATTGAGGTGTTAAGGGCAGTAAATAATATTCCAATACGGCTGCAAAAATGTACCAATCAAGGTGGTAGACACTTTGAGCATTTATGAAACTTATTGTTTAAAAGATTTGTGTTTATTTTATTTTGATATTAAGGTTTTTATCAAGTTTAAGCTTTTATTGATTAATTCGTTTTATTTACATAAACTATTCCAATAAAAATCGTTTATTTCTGGTTTCTCTTAAAAAAAAATAGTTTCTTCTAGAATGGCTTAGGTTCCCATTTAAAATTCTGAATTTGAGTACAGTTACGCCTACTTCCGAGACTTCCGGTAACTTTCGAGAATCGGAACTACCGCCATTAGATACATCAGGTAGGCTTAAGTCATGCTATTTTGTTTCGGAACCTCTATGACGTCAAACTTTCGAGAACATGCCCTGGGCTGGTTGCCTGACACAATAATGTTTATTCCGTTAAGTATGTCATTTATAAAAAAACTTTTCTTACAAAATATGTTTCTTTTTAAAATACCTATCTGTCGATGTCACATACGACCTAGGTTAGCATTTAAAATTCTGAAGTTGAGTGCAGTTACGCCTACTTCCGGTTACTTCCGGAAATCGAAACAACCTCCATTAAATTCTTCAGGTAGGCTTTTGTTACGATTTTTTTTTCCTGAATTTCTAAGACGTCAGATTACCGAGAAAAAGGCCTGGGACGGGTGGTCTGAATCACCCTGTATATATATATATATGCCGGCCTTTTTTTTCTTTATTACACATATGATGGACAATGTATAACTGGTTGCCTGCATCTACCCGCAAAGAATTTCCTATGTTTAATTCTAAAAAAAAAAAAAAAAAACTCATTAGCGGGTCGGTGCAAGCAACCTGTCAATTTTGGCATATGTTACACATAGAGGTTATGTTTTTACTCAAGGCAATACACGACAGGGTTTTTGAAGACACGCAGAGTATTCGTAATGTATTGTGGATTTATTCCATTACATGCAGTACGTATACGGCCTTTCAATTTATCTACGTTATGTATTTGTACGTCATTAAAAATTTTACTTTTCAGGTAACCCCAAAGAAAATAATCATTTGTTGACATATCAGCTGATCTTGATACATTACGAATACTCTCGTGTATTGTCTTGAATAAAAGCATAACCTCTCTGTGTAACATATGCCAAAATTGACAGGTTGCTTGCACCGACGCCGCTAATGAGTTGACTATTTTTTTTTTAGAATTACACATAGGAAATTCCTTGCGGGCAGATGCAGGCAACCAGTTATACATTATTACCGCCTTTGTAATTTTTAGGGTTTCCGAGATCCCCATGCTGTTCATCCTGATCTTGGACAGCCTGTATATTTAATCATACGGATAATAATTAAATCTGCAAATTACATGACTCATTCTGTGGCAGTTCTGTTTGTTTTAGGCTGTGGCCCCTTTTCTTGGCTTGCGTTCGTGTTTGGGCGGACGATAAGTTCCTTGTGCCCTGCGTCGCAACCGAGAGTAGTCCCGTTGTGTCGGTTAATTGGGGGCGGATGACAGACAGACATACAGACCCTGACGTCGTGGTGTGCAGCCGCACTAAATTTACATTCGGCTGGTGACGTGCATGCACAGAACTGGATTGGACACGCATTTGGCGACCGATCAATACTTCACCACCCAGCATTTCGACGGGATGCGAACGCTCAATTTGCCAGTGCTCAATTGACCCGAAAATAGATGCCAGCAACTTAGTTTATACTAGACTTAAAATTGTATAGTTGAGACCAGATTAACTCGGGTACGATTAGTCTCTGTTACTTTTTAGAAACGAACGTCCAAAATGTTTTGTTACACTCCAACTTGATTTATACACGAAGCAGGCAATCATCGTATCAAAAAACGTTATGTAAGTTACGTGATAGCATCACATTCGAGTGTCAGATGTATTTATGACATAAATGCATCTGACATTTGAATCTGATTCTATCAAGTAACGTACACATTACTTCTAACGGGTTTTTGATATGCAAAACACGTGAATGTTGTTTTATCTGTGTCTGCAATGTGAAGTAAAACAAAATAGTTTAATTCTATCAAATACCTACGATGAGTAGCACCCAAGTTGATATGGTGAAATACTATATTTTGTTTGTTTTTAATATATCTTTATAAAACAACTACTTGAATCGAAATAAAAAATAATCCAAAAAGTGAATTATGTATTTTGTAATTGAATCATTTCTAAGTGAAGTTTGTAACGATTGCATTTCCGTGCAATCGTTTATGGTGCGTTACGGGTCTACTAAAATGGTTTCGCGACACAAGTGGCGGCATCTAAGCGACCGATTGAGAAGTATTTCCGTCAATACAGAGTGCGTGGCGTGAGAAGAGAATGATGTTTACTTTGCCCCAGCTCAAGCCGGCGCCACACGATGCTACGAACACCCTCCAACGTTGGACGCTTGATGGGTGGGCGCATCGTGTGGCCGATGTTCGAACTATGAGTGTCCAGTGTCAAGCGTCCAACATTCGTGCTGGAGGATGTTCGGCCTGTTGTCGGTCTTCTGACCCGCTTCAAAGGGTTTTTTCGCTGGACGGTACAGTTGGAAGGCATCACTGCTACACGACTCTGTCCAGTTGTTGACATTTTGTCTTGTGTTTTGCATAGTGTTTTGACTTTCAAAACTTTAAATACAGTTGTATGTATTTTTAAATTCATATTTTCTATATAAATATAATATTGAAACTGTACATTTGATATTTATCTTTATTTATAAAGCAATAATAAAAGTACCCAAACCCTGTTTAAAAAAAATACTAATAGATATATTATTATTATTATTAATAGATATTATCTTTTATTTGACTTTATTTATTACAGAAAGAAATTACAGAAAGTTAAGCATAATATAAGTTACCTAATATTATGAACTTATGCAATGAATTTACTTTAATTTTCTTTATATTAAAAAATGCTTTGCAACAAGACAACAATATTACTGTTGCGGCAGCAGTTATCACAATATCATCATCATCGTCAACATCTATTTTTAAATAATTAAAAACAAAATATATTTAGAAAATAAAAACATTTCACCACAATAGCCAACGTTGGATCAAATGTACATGGATAAAACATTCGCCGCACCGTGTAGCAGGGCACTCGCCATGTCAATACTCCAACGTTTTGTCTCAAACGTTGGAGCCCAACATTTGGTCAAATGTTGGTAGCATCGTGTGGCGCCGGCTTCAGTCTCCGTGTGTCGATTAATATCGTCAATTAGCAGTTTTTTCTCCGTGCGTTAGAGATTCCTAACGGCCCGTGTCCAAATGCAATCATAGCATCCGGGTTTATTTGAGACTTCTGCGGGCTAAAAGGGCTGTAGAGTTTGCTTGTGTAAGATACCTCGCAAGATTGTTCACCCAAACCGATATTGTAGGTTAATTGATTGAGTTGGCAGAATTTGAGTCAGTGATTTGTAATTGCTGAATCGTCTTGCGAAGTACCAGTCTAGTTATATTAATTTCTGGCGTTCTGTGTGACCTGTGTAATTTTGTGTTTAGTAATCATCCACCGCGTGCGTCTCGATCCATATCGATTTACTAAGATATTCGATCGAGACGAATGACACCACCCGGCAACACCGCAACACGTGGCGTCGGTGTTACAGGGAGTCTTTTTACTATCCCGGAGCTTGCTCGCAGAATTCATAACGTGACTTTTGTATGGATTTAAAACCGATTTGTAGAATTGTTAACGATCCTTCAGCTTGACAGACGCATCGGGCTGAACCATCGAAGAGCCCTCTTCGTAACCGACACGCATCTCGACGTAATCTCTTTTCCATTTCAAGGACTGCTCGGGAAAAGGCTAAGCACGAGCGACTAAATCTGTCAGCTGAAGGTGATCGAACGTGGGCCTCCCCCAGGAAGAGTTGCAGCCGTCCAGATCCTTGACGTAGCCATCTCAATCTCACCAACACAAAATACTGGAGCCTCCCCGATCTTCGACTGCTACAACCCAAACTCCTTTCCCGTTCAGCAACCAGAAAACGTAAAGAAATTTGAAGCAAGGAGAAAGCGTACCGAGAGGGAAGTCAACGAGAAGGTTCAGCCCCTGAAGAAGACCATATAATCATCCCATTTAACCGGCAAATCCACAGGTTGTATTGTTTTCGGCAAATCCTTCGAGGAAATTTTCGTTTTGTTTATTAACATTCAATTTTGCGCGTTATCCCCCATATATTGTGAATCACCTCGCCTCATCTTCTTTCATTATGAATATGTTAATTAAACCATGGTAGAAAAATACTTCTTAATCACACAAACCCCGTTGATTCCCCGTGCGATTTATCACCGCACTGGAGCCCATTAGCCGATTAAGTCACTTGGACCCGCGAACTTCATACCCCGCAACCAAAACTGAAACGCTGCCGTGGCACGAAGTAACAGGGTTTTCTCACGTTGGATAACACCATCCTCACCAACGGAGAAAACATTGTTACAAGTGGTTTTTTAACTTGAGCTAACTAAAGAGCTAATGTTAAAAAATAAACAAAATTAAAAAAAGATAACATACTAATAGACAAAAACTCAATAAAGAACACATGGAAGACATATATCGAACAACTATTCCAAGACGAAAGACCAGAAATACATCATATACAGCCAGAAACAGGCCCAAGCATTCTGAAAGATGAAGTACGAAATGCCATAAAACAAGTTAAAGACGGCAAAAGTCCAGGACCAGACGGATTCCACGCTGAATTTTTGAAACTACTATACGACGAAGGAATTAAATGTGTAACCGACATCCTTAATAATATCTACAATACAGGTATAATACCACAACAGTGGTTGAAATCAGAATTTATAACACTCCTAAAAAAGGCATTGGCAAAGAGATGCGATGAATATAGAACAATAAGCCTAATGAGCCACCTATTGAAAGTTCTAAAAATTATACATAAAAGAATATACAATAAAGTGGAAGGACAACTGGGACCCACACAATTTGGATTTAGAGACGCAGTCGGGACAAGGGAAGCTCTCTTTAGTGTTTAAGTATTAGTACAGAGATGCAGACATGAATTGTGATGTATACGCGTGTTTCGTTGATTACAAAAAGGTCTTTGACAGAGTCCAACACTAAAAACTGATACACATTCTGGAAGACACCGGAATAGACGACAAAGACCTCAGAGTAATTACAAACCTATACTGGAACCAAACGGCAAGCGTAAGAATCGGAGACGATAGCACAGAAAGAATGAATAAAAATTCTACGCGGTGTGAAGCAGGGATGTGTACTGTCTCCTCTGCTATTTAACATCTATTCTGAAGTCATATTTTGGGAAGCCCTAGTAAATACACAAGAAGGAATTTCTTTAAACGGAAAACGTATAAACAACATCAGATACGCAGATGATACCATGCTCATGGTCGACAACATAGAAGACTTGCAACTAATAATAAATATCCTAATAAGCACTAGTCACAGACATGGACTAGATATCAACATGGACAAGACCAAATTCATGATCATAAGTAAGAACAACCCACAACACCACCAACAGCAACTGGAGCTGGAGCAGGGGAACATCGAAAGAGTTAAAAAGTATGTATATCGAGGCACCGTTATTAATGAGCAATGGGACCAGACACAGGGAATAAATAGCAGGATTGAAAACAGCAGAAATATATTCATTAAAATGGCCACAGCCTTTAAAAGTCGTGATCTAACTATAGACACCAAAATGAGACTCTTACGCTGCTTCGTATTCTCTGTGTTATTTTATGGAATGGAAGCTTGGACGCTGACGGTTGCTTACACAAAAAAAAACTAGAAGCATATGAAATGTGGCTCTACAGAAGGATATTAAGGACATCATGGAAAGACCGTATTACCAATGCCGAAACACTAAGAAGAATGGACAAAACGACAGAAATCCTGACCACGATTAAATCCAGAAAAATAACAATACCTGGGACACATCATACGTAACTCAAGTAGATACGGACTCCTTCAGTGCATACTACAAGGCAAAGTTGAAGGAAAAAGAAACATTGGGAAGAGAAAAATCTCGTGGCTTTAAAACTTGAGAAGTTGGTTCTCCACGACAACCACAGGCGTCCGGGCAGCTGTGAACAAAGTAAAGATAGCCAATATGATAGCCAACATCCGGAACGGATAGGCTTTTGCAGAAGAAGAAAAAAAAGATAAGCACTTGGGATCGTATTAAGTTGGGTGTTGCTCATCGTGCTTGTTTTTTGGTAACACAGTATATACGAGATAAAAAGAAAAACGGGACACTTTTCTCCACCTGAAATTCGTCTGCTATGCGCCTCATAGACCACCCTTCTTCAATTTTCGTATAAATTCTACTCTCCGAACGTCATTTAAATGAGGCATTTGACTATTTTTTGCGTTACTTACCTAAAATTAAGATAAATTTGCTTTAAGAGCTGTCCCGTTTTTTTGTCTAGTTCACTTCAGTAAAAACAACTTAAAATAATTCAAACGAAACCAAATTACTTTGAAGTAGCACAACAACAAGCAAAATTATATTGTTCCCGAATGTAATCGATTTATTTTTAAAACGTGTATAAAAATAAATAAAATTATTTATTTATTCATTGATTGTTGTGCGTCACTTAATTATATATTCCGATGAGTAATTCCTCACCTGGAAACTATTAAATAGGTAATAAAAGCACCACGTAATAATGACGTTGTAGTAGAGAGCGACGAAGAACGTCACCACGCAGGAAGAGATGCCGATCCCTCCCAGCCAGGGGTGTATGGTGTTCCATACTCCTAACGAGCCGAGCCTCATCTTTTGACCGATGCCCAGTTCGATGAGGAAGAGCGGGATGCCCTCCAAAATCAGCATTATGAAGAACGGTATCAGGAAAGCACCTGCAACAAAAAAAACGAATGATATAAATGAGACCATTTACATTAAATAAGCGAGATAAGTATCCACAGTAAGTTTTTCAACAAAGTTGCGAAACTCAATGTTTAGAGAGTAAATTTCTTCGAATTATTTTTAGACTTTGAGGTTCTTAGGCTTTTTGCAACCACTTTTTCCTAAAACAAAATTGCTCACGAATTAATTAATTAGATTATTTTTCTGAGTGACATGAAAAGTTTTTCAAAATTTCTAGTGTCTCCATAATTTAAAGAAACATTCAAATCAAGGTGGTTTCCAGAAATTCTTAGTTGCAAGTATACAACAAAATTATACGACCAGTACTAACGTATGCCGAAACGTAGCGAAACCTGGACTCTAAAACAAGCAGACAAAGAACGGCTGACAATCACAGTGAGGAAGGTGCTGCGTATCATCTTCCGCCCCACACATGAAAACAATGAATGGCGAGTTAAAATGAATCATGAATTTGTAAGGTGCCAACATATACGGCTTGATATTTAATTAAATGAGTAAATAAAAGACCAATATTTAAAATAAAATATGAGTACGACAACATTACAGTTATATTACGTAAATTAGTGCCAGAACCATGTGCGACATCGCGACGCCAACGAAGCCCTTAGTAAACAACAGAGATCCGAATGAACACGAAAAAGGCATGTCAAGCCAAAGTATTCCATAGGAACACCACATATGGGACACCATCAGGTAGATATGTGCCCAGGCAGTTCACTGTAGAAAAAAAGACCAGATCTCTAGTGGAAATTTCCATTCAACCACCATGCAAGGGACGCGATAGTTTTAGCTGTAGGGATGCGCGGGGAAAATTTGAAGTAACGTCCGTGAGATTATTTAAACTCAAAACGAAGACAGAGGGGGATCAGTCGGTGTTCAATCGTAGAGACATGCGTACGAGAATTAAAGTCGAGCAGATGTGTTACGTCGGTCCGCGAGATAACATAGTCACGATAGTTCCCAAGTTAACTTAAAATTCACGCGTTACCCAGTTATGGTAATTATCCTCCAGAAAACACGAATCAACGCAGTTGTACCTAAAACACGCAGAATTATAGGTACGAGGCATAATAACATTGCAAATCAACCGGGTCAATATTCATAATTCAGGTTCAGTATTAATTCACGGTAGTGTTATTCTATCCAATAAACCACCAAATTATCAACCATTCACCTATATCCTATCAGGGAACAAAAGCTGATGGACGAGTCGCTTTCGTGTTATTCTATCCAATAAACCACCAAATTATCAACCATTCACCTATATCCTATCAGGGAACAAAAAATGGTGGACGAGTCGCTTTCGTGTTCGAATAATTAGACGAAGCAGTTACAAATGTAGTTGACGCATTAGATATAGCGCAACCCTCAAACAAATGTAGTTGTGGAATCGCCTCCTGCACTGCTTCAAATTGACAGAAAGTAGTGTGTTTAATAACCCACAAATTATTGCAAATTATCAACTATTCACCTATATCCTATCAGGGAACAAAAGCTGATGGACGAGTCGCTTTCGTGTTCGAACAATTAGACGAAGCAATTACAAATGTAGTTGACGCATTAGATATTGCGCAACCCCCAAATAAATGTAATTGTGGAATCGCCTCCTGCACTGCTTCAAATTGACAGAAAGTAGTGTGTTCAATAAACTACAAATTATCGCGAAATAATCAACCATTCACCTATATCCTATCAGGGAACAAAAGCTGACGGACGAGTCGCTTTCGTGTTCGAACAATTAGACGAAGTAGTTACAAATGTAGTTGATGCAATAGATATAGCGCGACCCCCAAACAAATGTAATTGTGGAATCGCCTCCGGCGCGTCAGCCTCATACGTATAGGAGCCAGTGATTTTGAATAAAATCAATTACAATGTTAGAGTCACGCGGTACCCTCTCAACAATCGGCGGGTCAGAAATCGCGAATCCACGCTGTTGTAATATCAACAGCTGTTGCAGTATGAATAACTGGCACGAGTAATCATAATTCAAACAAACGCGTATTTTACTTAATAATTGGCATCGTCATTTTGGTTCGTAAAAAGGCAAAGCGATTCGCACAATATCAAGTTAGATTATTAGAAGTCATTAAAACCTAATAGGGAAACTATACACATGTCGTACTCATTTAAACCACAGATAATATAATATAATGTCAAAGGTAGTAAACAAATCACAGGTGGAATTATTAACATCTTATATGGTCCCTCATGAATGATCGTAGAGAAAATGAGGCATGAATTACTATTCAATATAGATATTAAACTGCTCTAAATGTTCCTAATGATAAACTATAACAGTACTTAAATCTTTCTGATTGAGGCAGCAGGAACTGTTATTTGACACAACTTTTAACATGTCTGACGGTGAAGGGCTACTCGTGACAGGAGCACTTGCTTTGGTCAGCAGTAGAATAACTAATTGACCTCAATCAACATAGACAATGGAACTCCTATAGGGGCATTTGTGCGGACACCGGCCGCAAACATCTGATTCGGGGAGATCGCGAGATATCATGTTTAAATCGTGCATTATCGATGTTTCATCATCTTTAAATAGTTTTATTTTTGATCATATTAATTTCCCGTAGTTCAATGGAATGAAAGAGCATGGTGGTAAATAATCTGAGAAACAAGAGATATATGTGCATTTGTAACAACTTCACCTTAAATAAACTTCACAGTCACAATAATTTTCGAAATAGTAATTGAAAAAATAATAAATATCAAGAATTTATAACGCCCTCATAAGGTCAATAAATCACAACCAGATATTCTACATGCCCTCATAAGGCTAACGAATCATAGAAAATAAATCAATTCACGTCATCATCGTCAACCTGTGTTTTATTTCCCTGTCTGTTACCATTTCAGCGTGTCTATAATTGAATAAATAAAACAAATCCATAAATCTGTGCTTTATTATACTAACCTATGATTTGCATTTTCTAACACATTACCAATAGCAATGTACCTCGAAGGTAATCACGGTAGTTAATTAAACGTTACGACGTGTAAGTACTAAATACGATCACAAATCACGAGCCAAAAATAATCAAGAAATGATATAATAATTTCACGATAAAAAATGCAACGATAAATATCAGTATTAACGGATTGTTACAAATTAGACCTTCTAATCAGAGGTGCGAATATAGTTCGCCTTATAAAACCTAGCGGTTGATGTGGTTCGGGCATATGATGATAATGGAAAAGTCGAGGCTATGTCGACAGCTCTCAGACTGGGTACAGGGGAAGCAGGTATGAGAACGAGACCAAAGAAGAAATGGAGGGAAGATGTTATGAAAGACCTTAGCATAATGAAGGTCGCAAGTTGGAGGGAGGTTGTCAAGGATAGAGTGTCTTGGAAAAGGCTGGTGGATCAGTCCAAGACCCACAGAGGGTTGTAGTGCCACAGGATGAATGAATGAAAATTCAAATTTAGAATTTCTATTACAAAATGTCGAACATAAAATTTCCGAAACGAATAGCAAGATATGTACAGTTTTATTCACAAAATCCAAAAAAATATGCAAACATTGTGATAATCCTAAATTAGAATATGTCTTGGAGTTGGTATATTTAAAAAAAATATATATCGCAGTAGATTGCTACTGTCCCAGATGGACAACAAACTTTTATTGTCACCAGGTCGACATCGTGCACGGGCGATATCAGTAAATTCTACTCTTAAAACGCGACACGCAGACCACCAGGGCGCGCACGCGGTCAGGCGAATTTGATTTCATTGGGTTCTCCGCACCACACGCACGAACATCTCGAGCGGTTTCCGTCCATTTGGTATTCAGCCGATAATTCGGGATATTTGGGGATACCACAAAGAGACCTTTGTCTTAACCCTATGATACGGATAGTAAGGGATAAATGTGGAGACAAATCCGAGAGATGAACCGCAAAAATAAACTTTCTGAGCCACCCACCGTAAGTCCTTCCTTTATTTCTTAATCACGAGGGAGCCTCGTTCTTATTGTGACATATCTGTCTGTAGCCACATTTGTGACAAATGGGTTATTTTATCTGCCGTTACGCCGCACGAATCCGCCATTCGCCACGTGTTCTGCCCCGTGGCAAGAAACGGCGCAGCTATCACCATTTTTTTTGCCATCTTTCATATATCATTTTATCATCTGAATTTCATCCCATACTTTATTCCATATGCGCCTCACCCATGTATTTGTAAATGAATTAGCATAACTTTGCCCTTTCGGAGTTCCCGGCGCATATTAAATTAAAGCGCGCGACGCGGGTGGCTACTTACGCCGGCCGTACGCACGTAATTCTCGTGTTGTGTCCGCCCAGTCGCGTGACTCTCGGCGCCAAATTCAAAACACACATAAATAGCTGTGGATATCTTTAAACTCTGTTGCGTACAAGTCGATTTCCCAATTTTATCAATTTCCAGGGCGTCAAGTGTGTCAAATTACCTCCATCATTGTTATTTTGTAAATCACAACTTGGGTGCACCTGTACTTACATTGTTAACGTGAGGGGGGCGGAGTCGCTAGTTTTCATAGTTTTGGTAATCGTCCTCCCCCGCGTCAATTATTTAATTTGTGGAGTCCTTATTTTGTTCCCCACTCTCCGACATCGAGAGCTAGCAGCCCTCCTCGTAATTTTTCAAAGGGGACCTCCGGTTGTTTCTAGGGCCCTTTTGTGCTTAATGCCCTTTTAGGTAGGTCACAAGATATTTAATATGATATTTTTAAAATGTGAGAATTTCTACATTAATAAAATCCAAAATATCTCAACTGTCCCTCCTTTATTTTTCATGTACAGATTCAATGTAGATTTTGTCTATATTTCTTATATTTGAGTATTTTATAGGTTTTTAAAGAAGTTATATTAAAATTGACTACATTTCTTATTATTTGTTTATGGTTTTTATAATGGAAATTTGTATGATTTTTCATCATCTTGTAAAGATAGGGATTCAATTTTATAGAATCTTCCAGAAATACTGACCGTGAAAAATATTGCATAGGTACTATGCACGACAAAAAAAAGGGAAAACTCTTAGAAAGGATTTTGACATAATTTTATTAAATTTAACTAGGCTTTAAACAATGTTGACAGATAAATAACACGTCTTGCAAATTTTTTAATATGGTATCTGTTTATAAATCGGGTGGGTTTAAAATGGACTGTATATTGATTTTAACTATGGTAATAAAAAATCTCTTGGTGTGAGCGCGGCGTGGGCGCTAAAGTGGTCGGCGAAATGGGGTTCTGACTTACCCTCTGGTTGGCTGCTCAGGGGATGACGGCACGGGTTCCGTGGCACGGTTTTCGAACGACTCTGCCAGGTGTCCACTCTTTTCGAGCAGGCTTAAGATCGGGCCTGCGCTCTCGTCAGTTCCCGACAATTGGCCGACCATAGGCGCAAAAAAAGGCGAAATTTATCCGAACAAACAATATGCAAATAATAAATAAACCACCCAACCAAAGTACTAAACATTCCGCCCACCAAAATTCCTATGAAATTACGAATTTTCCAAAATTAAACTATATTATGATAACGTAACTATAACAAATTAATCGAATAACTAAAGTACTAAATCCTATTTTAATCGCGCTGTGTGCCAGGCAAAGGGCACAGTTTGACGATTGGTCGCTGCATTATGTCGCCGCGAGTGCGAACTGTAGCTACGCGTGCCACCCCATCGGGTCCAGGGTGCAACTGCACAATTCGACCTAAATCCCATTGAAGGGGAGGAACAGAATCCCGCTTTATTATAACCATATCACCTGCAGCCAAGGTAGGTGAAGCCTGGTTCCATTTGTTTCTCTGCTGCAGCGTATGAAGGTATTCAACATGCCATCAGCGCCAAAAGTCCTGCTGACAGCGCTGCAACAATTGCTAACGAGACAATCGATTCGGCTTTAACTCGGACAAGTCATGGTCTGGAGGCGCGGTCAATGGGCTTAACGTCAAAAAATGCCCAGGGGTGAGGGCAGTCAGATCATTTGGATCCGTGCTCATCGCGCTAAGAGGACGAGAGTTCAGCACCGCTTCAATTTGAACTAAAACGGTGTTGAACTCTTCATAGGTGAGGATTTGTTCTCCGATCACGCGGACTAAGTGCGTCTTTATCGACTTGACTCCGGCCTCCCACAGCCCTCCAAAATGTGGCGCGGAAGGGGGGTTAAAGTGCCATTGAACGCCGAGGGAACCAGCAGACAGTTCTGCATTGGCTAGCAACGATTTGCTAGCACCGACGAAATTAGTGCCACAATCGCTATACATATCGCTACAGCGGCCCCGACGCGCAATGAATCGGCGCCAAGCTACAAGGAAGGCTTCCGAAGAAAGATCTGATACTAGCTCAATGTGAACAGCCTTTGATGATATACACACGAAGATACAAATGTATGCCTTAGATGTTTTTGCCCCACGATGTCTACCCATTGTAATGACGAATGGGCCGGCGAAGTCGACCACCGAATGGAGAAAAGGTTTGAGCTGCGATACTCGAGCCGAAGGTAAATCGCCCATCATTGGGAGAATTGACCGGGGATTCGTTCTGAAACAACGATAACATCGAGAAATTCTGCTTTTGACAGCCTGGCGACAAGACAGTATCCAGAATTGTTGCAAAAGAAGAAACTGAACTTACGAATAAATCGCAGACAATAGGCGTCAATTCCTTGAATTTTACGAAACGACGAAAATCCAGTCAATAAAGAATCAAATAAATTACTAGATCTTTCAATAGCTAGAGCAACAATTTTCTCTACTTCGCATCCCTCACTTAGTTGTGGTGCTACAGGGCAGGGCCAGGATTCCTCGGATTGTAGTAACCATTCGGGGCCGTCCCACCATAGGGAGCACTCTACTAACTCTTGAGGGAGCAGACCGCGGGAGGCGCAGTCCGCCGGGTTGACTAGTGTGGAGACGTGGCGCCAACTGCTGATGGGCACTCTCTCCTGGATGTGGGTAACACGATTGCTAATGAAAGTTTTCCAGCGATGAGGGGATGATTGGATCCACGCCAGAGTAACGATGGAATCTGACCACGCAAAAATGCGATTAACAACGAGAGTGCCGCGGTACATGTCGATTACATACGCGATGAGATCAGCGAGTAAAACTGCAGCACAAAGTTCGAGGCGAGGCACTGAAATTCTTTGCAACGGCGCGACCTTTGACTTTCCGCACACAAGATATGTCGAAACCTTCTCCGACGCGACAACTCGAAAATGTATAACTGCAGCATATCCTCGTTCTGAAGCATCACAGAATCCATGTAGTTGGTAGGAGAGTGGCTTGTTGATGGCTATGTACCGACTAATGCGAAGCGAGGCAATGTGAGGAAGTTCTGTTTTAAATTGGGACCAGCGGGAAACAATTGCCCTAGGTGGCTCTTCGTCCCAACCGAGGTTCAATGTCCATAGCTGCTGAATTAAATGTTTGGCGAAAAAGGTGAGTGGAGCGAGGAACCCTAATGGATCAAAAATTCGAGCAATTTCCGATAAAATTGCTCTTTTAGTACACACTCTTTCGAGTGGTTCCAGCTTAAAGAAAAAGCAGTCATTGTCTGGTTGCCAGTGTAATCCAAGGATTTTCACTGAAGACTGATCTGAATTATCTAATGAGATGGGAGTGGTTCCCAAAGACACATCACTCAATAGGTCCGGACAATTACTGGACCATTTGCGAAGCTCAAATCCTCCAGACTTACATAACTCAATGGCCTGACGCTTCAATGAGTGGGCTTCTTGTAACGAACTACAACCTGTGACACGCGAGGCGACAGGAAATTTGGTACGTCCAAGTTTGGCCAATTCTCGAATGGTCCGAAGTGCGAGAAATGGCGCTGACGATACCCCATAGGTTACAGTGTTGAGTTGATACACTGCTAGATCATCTGACGGCGAAAATCGCCATATAATCTGCTGATATTTTCTATCTTCTGGGTTTATGAGAATTTGCCGATACATTTGTTTAATGTCCGCAGTAAAAACGACCGAATGCAATCTAAACCTACAAAGTATGGAGAGAATGTCGGTTTGTAGTTTAGGACCGATTAAGAGGGTGTCATTCAACGAACGCCCGTTGGATGACTTGGCCGACGCGTCAAACACCACTCTCAATTTGGTGGTGAGACTATCTGGTTTCAGGATGCAATGATGTGGAATGAAGTACGCGTCGGAACGATCAATAACACCATCTATCTGCTGCATATGACCGGAGTCCCGATAATCCTCCATAAATTCGACGTACATCTTACGAAGAGTCGGGTGACTGTTAAGTCGGCGTTCCAAAGCTAAAAATCTCCGAACGGCAATAGATTTAGAATCGACAAAAGTAGGATTATTGGTTTGAAAAGGCAATGGAACGGAGAATCGTCCAGAATTCTCCCTTGAATTAGTGTTCGCGAACATTTTCTCCGCCAAATTGTTTTCCGGAGAGTCTAGTGTCTTTGTCGGAATCATTTCTAATTCCCAAAATTTGGTTAATGTCGAATTTAAAGGCTTACAAGTAGTTAGACACAACGAATGTAGCTCGTTTATGGGCTTATATCCAATTTTACCCATGAGAACCCAACCAAACAAGGTATTGAGGGCAATTGGTTGCGACTCATTATTCCCTTTAAGACGACCATCTAACAGGAACGACGGGAAGACTTCAGCTCCCAATAACATATCGATATGCGTGGGCGTGCGGAAGTCTGGATCGGCAAGTTTCAAATTTATGATATGTTCCCAATTCTGATCTGGTATGTAACTTGCCGGCATTTCACTGCAAATTTGTTTCAACACGATGGCCTCGATTGGGATTCGATGTTCTGATGACTGCTAGGGCATGATCGTACATGATGTACAGCCTTTTGGAACATGTGAAGGCATTTCTGTTAGGCCTTGAATAGAGGGAACATTGGCGGGGGAATAATGTAGTCCTAACTTCTGCAAGGCGCGTTCCGTGATAAAGTTAGCTTGACTACCACAATCGAGAAGTACACGCAGTGTTTGATGATTACCGCGTGCGTCTAGTCCATTCACAATGGCAGTAGATAATAAGACCTTGGTGATCGAAGTTGATGAGTTCGTTAACGCGTTCAAGGGCGATGAGGAGGGAAGCAAGGTTGTGGATGGTCTAGATTCTGCCACGGGAAAGTGTAACATCGTGTGATGTCTAACATGACAAACTTTGCAACTATTCGATGACGGGCAGTTATTCGACAAGTGAATCGCGCGAAGGCAATTTAAACAAAGTTTTAACGATTTAGCAAGCCGAAATCGCTCTGAGGGAGTTTTATCTACAAAAAGTTTACACTGAGCTAGGTAATGAGAGCCCTTGCACGCAGGGCACACAAGACAAGGCGAATCGAGGTTAGTTAACAATGTATACCGTGCATGGGTACGACTGTTGCCCATGGGTTTTGGATTTGTATCCACCATATTAGCTTCATTAAAGGTCGCCTCAATGGCCCGACACTGAGTTTGCAAAAAGGTAATTAAGGTTTGAACAGATGGTATCGATTGATTATCCACGGAAAGCTCAAATCGTTCCCTTGTCCGGGAGTCGATTCTTTTCCGCAACATGTCAAACCACAAAAAATCCAGTGTTTCTGCGGCTGACATATCGAGTGCGTTAAACGCCTGAAAATTTTCCAAAAAGGTATCCACCGTGTGACGTAACGCTTTAGCACAACTCTTGGAATTTACCACCCGTTTCAACGAATTAATTACATTCAAGTGTTTGTGTGCAATTAACCTTTTGTCCAAAAATCTTGCTGTGAGAGTGTCAAGAGCTATTTTGTAATTGGCCGCTGTCAATGAGAGACCACGTATCAAGGCAGCCGCCTCACCCCCTAATGTGGCTTGCAAATAATGGAATTTTTCAATTTGTGACAAAGCGTTGTTCTTATCAATCAAATCACGAAATAATTCGATGAAGGCCGGGAACGCTCGAATGTCCCCTCTAAACGACGGAAGATTGATTTGAGGTAACCTTGCATTACTAATTGGCGATGAGGGAGGAGAGGAGGGTCTGCAGCCGGAGTCGTTTTTTTAAGCTGCGAGTATTTCGACTTTATGTCGAACATAACATCGTCAATTGCCATAACCGCATCCTCCAGCGCATCAAGTTCCGAGGATGCCTCGCTAGCAACCGTCACACGCCCATATTGAGAATGAAATTCATTGAATGCCGTTAGAGCCACCTCATGGCGCGCTTCAAAATCAAAAAATAGGGCGGGATCCATAATCGCATTGTGCCCTACCGTCGCAATGCGTTGAATGCGCTTTGTGACATTTACAGCCAAACGCATCGCTTCACTAACCGAAATCTTAAACTGCGACATTTCCCAAAGAAATATCGCTGGAAGCGATAAATGCGATGGAATTCAATGAATAGACGCGCACGATACTAAAGAATGCGATACTCAGTGCGAGAACGATATCTCGCCTGGCGCTCGTAAAAACAGCGTGCGACACGTGCTTTTCAATGTTTTTCGAAACGTTAATTAAACCTAATTAACTGATAAAATCCGGTTTTGTTGGACCAAATGTTTATAAATCGGGTGGGTTTAAAATGGACTGTATATTGATTTTAACTATGGTGATAAAATCTCTTGCTGTGAGCGCCGCGTGGGCGCTAAAGTGGTCGGCGAAATGGGGTTCTGACTTACCCTCTGGTTGGCTGCTCAGGGGATGACGGCACGGGTTCCGTGGCACGGTTTTCGAACGACTCTGCCAGGTGTCCACACTTTTCGAGCAGGCTTAAGATCGGGCCTGCGCTCTCGTCAGTTCCCGACAATTGGCCGACCATAGGCGCAAAAAAAGGCGAAATTTATCCGAACAAACAATATGCAAATAATAAATAAACCACCCAACCAAAGTACTAAACAGTATCTATAGTAATATTAGACACATTCATGTTAGGACATAACTTGTTATTGTCGCGCACAGTACATTAAAATTGGACTGATAACACTGGTCAACACTAGTCATGCCACTCAAACTTTGATAGCTAATACTGTTTTAGCTAACTACCCTCATTATTAAACTGCAGTTGTTTTGTTTCAATTAGCCTCAGTTTTCTTGTGATACGATAATACTTATAACTAGTACTACGGCAATAAATGCAAAGGAATGTTCGCGAAGAAATAGTCATTACACTACTTGTCTGTGATTTCATCAAAATATTGTGATATATTAACTGCGTTAACATGTCGAGAAAGTATAGTAAGGATCGTAACTCTTTTTGTTATATTTGTGGTGAACGGACTTTCAAAAAACAAAGACGAAATTTTACAAAACTAGTCTTGGAGAGTTATCACCGGCATTTTGGTTTCGCTCTTGCCCACCAAGACAAATCCTGGGCCACTCATATTTGTTGCATAACGTGTGTGAAGAATTTAACCGATTGGAAGAAAGGGTCCCGTCATATGCCGTTTGCTGATTTGGACCGAACCAAGAGATCACGTTTCGTACTGCTATTTCTGTCTTACTGACGTAAATGGTATAAATGTCAAGAAAAAACACAGTTATTTACCCTAATTTACCTTCAACCATAAGACCAAGATATTGACGATACACAATTCTCCACTACAAGCCAAATGTGTTGATGAAGACGATGACTCTGATAAAAGAAATTTTTGTATCTAAAAAATATATTCCCCAAAATACGTGGTGCAAAGATAAAAGAGGGTATTTTTGTAGGACCTCAAATCAGGGATTTAATCAAAGATCCGGCATTCGAAGAAAAATTGAGCGATTTAGAAAATCTAGCACGAAAATCATTTATGAATGTTGTTTTTGGGCAACCATAAAAGAGAGCTAGAGAGAGTTGGTTAGCGAGCTAACCGGGTTAGCACTGGGTTGCAACATGTCACTCAATATTCATTTATTAGATTCACACTGGATTTTTCCTGAGAATTTGGGGGCCGTGAACGATAAGCACGGAGAAAGGTTCCGTCAGAACATTTCTAAGATGGAAAAACGTTACCAGGGCAAATGGAACCCAAATATGTTGGCAGATTACTGCTGGACAATTAAAAGGGACTAACCAGGAGCTGAATTTGCTAGAAAATCTTAGAACGTAACTTCATAACAAAAGTTTTTTCACATTTTTTGTTTAGTAGGTCATTGTTTTTAGAAATATTTTAAATTACTTCAGAGAATACAATTCTTGGCTAATAGATTTTTTTAATATTTGTTTTTACTGCCAACCACCTATTGAAGTAAAAAAATATCATAAAATCCATGTGGCACGACAAAGTTACAATTTTGTTTACCAGTGTAATTATCACACTTACCGCGAAACTGCATACATGAAAATAAGTATTTATTACTTATTGTGTTTTGATTATCGATTATATTAGGTTAAACCGACTTTGCAAATGACAAAGCCCATCTTTATACCAGAAAAGGCAAAAGAAAATATTTTTGTCATAGGTAGTTCAAATTTTCTATTTAGAGTCTTATGTCAGTTATAACAAACTATTCCAAATAAAATTTTCATATATCTTAAAAACCAAGGGTAGTTTACTCTTTAGCTGTTTAACTATTTGGTTATAAGTACCTCGTATACGGAAGCATATAATTTTACTTCGATAATCGATTATTGAATTTTAAATAATGCAGAAACCTTTTGAAAGAAAAACATTATCTGAGAAATTAATAATAAATTTTTCTTCTTTATATGTCCAACTTTCTGGCGGACACTGTATATTACTTAACAGTTAGGAGGGAATTATTTGTATGATCATTGGCAACATTGTTACATCTAGTTTCGAAATTGGCAAAATTGTCATTATGAGGTCAATATCAAATATTTCCGAAGAAGAAATATGTATCAATTTGTGCACTTTTTCCTAATAACGACTGGGAGTAGAAAAAATAGTGTACATTACTTGAGTTGTAAGGCAATTATGCACTGGAAAAATTCCACAACTCGCCGTTTCGCGACTCGTCGCGTAAACTGTCTCGTCGTGCGTAATATGCTTGCTACAACTCTCGTTATGTAATATACTATTACGTTACTCGTTACCGGTACGTTACTTGTAATAGAACAAGTTAGACATTATGGATAAGGCGACGTTAGGAGCCGAGTCCAGAAGGTCTAAACGAGCAATTGTAACAAGTACTACCGTACGTACTCTTCTGTATCATTATTTTGTTTCAAAACTCAAAAAAATCACATTATATTGTGAAAATCGCACCATCCTTTTACCTGTAACAGCTGCCGTTGTTGTTTGTTTACATTGTTATTTGTCACTTTAAAATAGACGTCAAACACGTTTGTACCTCGACATCGAGAACCCCGGTATTAGTGTTATGGGCAATACAAATTCAGCTCTCAGCTTTCCCCAGCACGCTGTATTCAAATCGTGAACAAAACGTTTGTTGTGTCGCTCTGTCGCTCGCCGCAGCTGCTCGCCGCTCATATCGTAGCCGAGGCCTTAGGGTACATGTTAATATTCCCAATACACAATTAAGACCAAATGTAGGTTTCCGTTTGTAATAAATGTCATATTTGATTTATAAAAATAACACTCTGGTAAGTGTTGGTTACTTACCGGCTCTGATGCTGTAATAAGTATAACTCACCTACCGGACTTAAATTGACTATTGCACTTGTCACATTTACATATGCAACTTCACATTGACGGACCAATGAAATAACTCAAGTTTTAAATTGTAGGCTAATTAGAAACCACTTAAAGTGATAATTGCTGTCGATCACTCATGACTTTCGAGGAGGTTAAGATTAGGACCTACAAAATCAAACACCTAATTTGAATTTTATTTAAAAATTTGTGTACATACTGGTATTTTTTGTAATTATTTTCTCTTTGCATTTCGTGCATCTCTAGCTGTTTTAAAATGTATATCTTTAAATGGGCCAAATTTAATATGTTAGTTATTAAAACAATTTTCCTGTATTTTTTTACCACCGTGTTACAAAATAACTTGACAACTCCTTCTTTGTACTCAGTTCCGTCTTCTTTTCTCATATTGTATGCCCAATCGGTTAAAATCAATTGCAATTTGGTGCAGTTCTCGTAGTTTTATTTAGTACATACTTTTTTTTATCGCAAAATTTTCTGAAATTATTTCTAAATATATTCTTGTGCCTTTTTAGTATTCTCTGGCGTGGCGCCAACAATTTATTGCTTTATATTTGTAAGAGATTTGGTACCAAACCGGTTATAAAACATTTTATAATATTTATTAAATATTTGTCAATGTCAATACGACACGTGCAATAGTAATGCAATAGTTATTTAAGCATTAAGGGAGGTTACCAGTCGATGTCGAGTTTGCGCCCGAGCGAGAGCGAGGGCTAGCAATAAAGTCCGAGACTGGTCAAAACTTACCTCTCGAATTGCTTATAACTGTTTTCCACTCCTGAAGTTGATTTAATTGTTTGTGTTTGATTAATTTATTTTCGCAACTTGAACAAAATGTCAGTACGGCTTTGGTTGCTAAAACGATTTTTCAAACAATGTGTGAATGTCAGAAAATGCATTCGTTCAGTTGTAAAATGAATTCCAATGAAAATAAACAAGAAATGGCAATTGAAGAGGCTGCAGATGCTGTCTGTTCCTTCTTACAGCCGGAGAAGTCGAAGGGGCGTTATCAAAATGCGTACAAGTACTTTAAATAGTGGTGCTAGAGAAAGAACGCAATTGAAATTATTTTACTTACTTCCCTGAGGCAGGTAAGTGTTTACTTACTTTCCGTTGTTCATAGTAACCAAAGCTTGATCGGTAAGTGGGGCTTACTGCCATCAAATCAAAGTTACAACAGTGTACTTACCATGCAGGAAGTGGAAAAAATATGTTTCGTGCATAGTTTCTTGCTTAGATAATACCCGCTATAGTGATGCACTCGAGGCACTCGTGCTTAGCACTCGCGCACATTTTTACGGCAACAAGCTTACCTGCCACTATAGCTGGTATTATCGCCAAGTCACTATGCACTTAACATATTACTATTGATAATATAATCGAACATCTACCGGATAGTATGAAGTAAATAATTGAAAGGGATGATTAAAGTTGTACTCACTGACACTACATTTCGATAATACACAAATTATGATTAAAACTCGCTATGAACCTTGAAACATCGGAGTATCTGATAGTCGGTATTCTTAAATAAATGATATTTCAAAGATTTTTCAACAGGTGAATTATAATTAATATAATTCAAGTTGTGCAAGTAATTTGAACTTAATGATTAATCTTGACGCCTGCTAGAATTTAGAGGATGATTAAGCTTATGACATTATCATTTGATGATATTATTTTTGACGCTATACATATCATTATCTTTATTATCATTGTAAGATATTGAATATGCATTGCTTTACTTTACATATCAGTTAGATCGGCGGGTTCGTAGGTGGCAAGACTATACTTATCATTTGCTTTAATTCCGTTAGCAATAGAATTAATTACTTAATTCTAAATAAATGTTAGATATAATGAACAAAATTTCTTGTAAGGATGTGAACGGATGAAAGAAAATTAGGAAAAACTACCTTTTAAAATAATTGTCTTCTACTCATAGTCACTATGTATAACTTACTAAGCGCAGACCTCTTCGTTTATCATAACGTGTAACATTTCGGAGTAATGCAATCACCAAACCCTCGGTTATGAGTTCATCGGTAATTACTACGCGTTACGAGTGTAACGTAGGTGTCAGCGCTGACGTAAAACTGCAGAGATAATTCGGCAATTATTAACACGTCAGCTGTGCATGATACGTTCACAGCGGCCACGGCGGAGCAGAGAATAATGGGGATTCAGCAGAGCACACAATGCCGAATTTAAATGGACAGCGGTTGGTGTTTTGGTTTGTGAATTCCTTAATTGAGGTTCATGGCTGCTGGTTCGTGGCTCCTGCTTGCGTCAGCCACTGCACGAATTATATCTGGATACGATTTGCAAACAAAATAGATGCGCCAATGCTCCAGTTGAAACTAGATTAATAATAAAGATATTCATTACAATAACGCACTAGCTTTACCATGAATATGACCACATACGTTATGGCAATTTCTCTTTATATGGCGAATTTAAGAAATTACACTAAACTTTTAGATATTCTAACAAATTTCGTTTTAAGTTCTATTCAGGTTCCAGAACTTGCATAAATCTGTAAAATCAATTAATAATAGTGAGAGCAACCATAAAGTTTTGTCCAGAGTATATAGAAATTCCGTTCCATGTAAAATCAATTATCAATAGTCATTCTTATCGCCTCGTTTTTTCTATGAGGTCTTAGATCTAATCAATTACGAGATATTAATTCATTCGCGATTTGTTATTTTTGCAAACTTATAACGCCATCTGCGAACTGGCCATTTGGCTATCATATTAACACGTAGTTTGCAAATGTTGCATTGAGGGTATCAATCAGAACGTGCCATGAATATTAAATAGGTGCGCCCCACATATGTTGTCCACAAAAACTGCCCAGTCACATTATTTCAGTTAAAATTAGTAATTGCCGTTTTATTAAAACATTGCCTGATTGGTCTGCATCTACGATCTTAATTGCAGCCATATCATTAGCTAATTCAGGTATTCAATTTTAATATATTTATCATTTTAACATTTTATGTTATGAAGGCCACCCGAAGCCCTAGAGACACATTAATGTTTTCACTTAAATCACTTTTCAATACCTTTATTTCAGCATGAACCTTTTATTAATTATATCGCGTGAAATGGCTGGTTTGATGAATTTAGATTTAATTTGTACATATTTTTATGCGAGGGTAGAGAGCAATAAAAGGATGGTCGTCGGAGAACTCGCCAGTAGGAGGTGAAATTATAAAATCAGACTGAGGTTTGATACAAGTCTCTTTTCGCTGGTGTCTTCTCCACTGTAAGGTTCATCTTTTAATTTGTTTTAAGTATATCTGCACATCGGGGAAGTTTGCCGGTGGAAATTGCACGGGGGTAAGAGGCTAACGTCAGAGCATCCGCCTCTGTCTCGCCCCTTTGTATATTTCTAAGAATTTTAAATCTCGTGTATATCTCGTGTAATTATTTGTGTGTATCTTTTGTAAGATATGTTTTTCCCCTTCACAATTATTATTGTTTATGCAGCGATTGTGCGCTGGCGAACAAATCAATTCACAAGTCACATTTCATCAATCAAATACTACAGTCACTGGCACCAGAATTCGCCCTTACGGTGAAGGCGCCCGGGTACATCATATAGATATATTTATGTGCAGAATCTTGAGAAATCCCCCAAAAACATAAAAATACACTTCATGAAATATTATGAAAATTATCTACAATCTACACACTAATTCAACTCGAGAGTACTAATAATAATTAATTATGAAAATCTCACTTGAACAGTCGATATATTCAAATGTTGATAAGAATATTATACCTCAAGACTTGGGTACCCAAACTCTTCGGCAGCAGGGCCATGTAGGATTTCATTATGTTCTGTGGGACACTGATCTTTGATTATCTGCTCACAGAGAATGTATTTATGTTGAGAAATTTAATGAAAATGCCAACTTTTGGAATCTATGAAAATTTTGTAAGTATACCAAGTTTCGCCATTTTCTGTAAATTTCATTTACAAAGTAGTTTTGTTATAAATCTAAAATAATTAGTGAAAGCAAAATAACAAAAAAAAAAAATGAATGCTACTTGCAGAAAATTTATTGAAAATATATGAGTTGCAATGAGAAACTTTAGAAAAAAATTCTTGGAATGTTTCAGAAATTTACCTAAATTTTCTGAAACATATGAAGAAAGTAGTAATGAGAAATTTTCTGAAAATTTTATCATAATAACAAAATATACAAAAAATATAGATATTGCCAAAAAAATTATAGATTTTTTTAATATGCGATCAATATATAATAATAATTATTCGAGCAAATTCTAAATTCAATGCTGTAATCGGTCAAAATAAGTAGGTAATAGTATATTAAAATACCAGTTGCAGAAGGCATCTATTCAAGCACGAATTTGAAATTCTGAAACGAGCTGCGTAGCAGCGAGCTGAGGAACAAATGAGTGCTTGAAGGACCTTCTGCAACGAGTGTTACTATTTTTTCTATTTTGCCGCATTATACTATTTTATAAATAAAAAATTATAATTTTAAATCTAGGGGATTTTGAGGTGGTTGGTGACATTTATGTGGCGTAAATTTAGGCAGCTGTGGAAAAAAAATAATTTGAAAAGTCAGATTTTTTTTTCGCAAAAATTGAAGTGTCACAAATGCTTGGGTCTAGGCAAGCTGATTCAGCCTTACCTGGATGTTCTACCATTGCACAACAACGGTCTGATTATGGCACAAATAGAAACATTTGTGTTATAGGCAACAGTAATGTTAATCAAAATATTGTGTCGGATGATAATTTACATGGTGTCACTATAAATTCTCAAGACAAATCGCTTGTAACTGTTAATGTGTATAATAATTGTACTTTCTACGGTAATAATTTAAATTAAACTTCGTTTTCATTAATTTGCTGTTCTCTGTGTAATTAATTTTTTGTCGTATGTCAGTTCACAGTTCAACGTCAACCGTCAACGCTACCAACATAAATGAAAAAAAATTGTAGTCTATTCTAGCACACCAACCGCACCACACTTATTCTAACACTCAAATGACATCACTTGGGTGCTAGAATCGACTTATTCTAAATGCAAAATAGACAAATAATATTTTATTATTATACCGAGTGTACATTTCAAAACCAGCCAGTCTCAATAACCTTTGAATGTAAGCTAACTTGATAAAAATAAAAAATAAACACGTCGATTGACTTTTCGAGGGGGAAGTTTAAAAACAATGTCAAATAAATTTTAAGTGTCACCCCCTCCTCCGAAGCCACCCCCACTTTGAAATTACAAATGACATCCCCCACCTTGCGATACCTCATTTTAAAGCTTAACAAATACCTAATCTAGTGGCGCAATAAAAAAAGATTTCTGTCGATTCGTTTTGGAAAAAAAAAATAAGAAAAATTCCAAAACAATTTATATTGAATTAATCTAAGTTCTTTTCAATGAAACAAAAGAACAAGTCGAACCAGTTTTCGAGGCAGATGTTAAAAACTATGTTTATTGAATATAAAATGTTATCCCCTCCCCATAGCGACTCTCACTTTTATTACAAATTTTAAATTACACCCCTAAGTTGTGATACCTTGTTTTGAAGCTTAAAACAAATACAATCTAGAAGTGTAACAAACATATATTTACGTCAAAATAACTTATATACAACATACTTACTACATCGCACAAATGTCTCATTTATTTTATACATAAAAAAAATTATTATAGTAGTATTATTTATTATGTAATACCCGTATTAAACATATTATATGGGGAATATAACTCATACGTAAAACAGCGACGTCATAACAATGTGGTTTCTATAGTTACGCATGTACTAATAACTGACAATGTTGATAATACCACGGTTGTATTTTCAGGGGTAATATAACAAGTGGTGTTCTCATTATCGATTTTTGAGAACACCACGACTTATATTTACATTTACACTTTGATTGTGCCAACGATGCCACGTTAACTTCCGGAAATCGAAACTACCTCTACTATATTCTTCAGGTAGTATTATGTTATGCTATTTTTTTTTCTTTCTCACTTGGGGTAATAATAGAATTATTATATAAAATTGTCAACCGGGCACCTCTCCCCTAGGGGGAGATGTTGTGCGAAATGGTGCCTACGCTTTTTAATATGTTGATCACGTCAGTAGTGTGTTGGAATTTGTATTGTATTATTGTGTATTGATGTTTACTGTGTTTATTGTGTACTATTGTACATTTGATATGTTACTTTTAATATTACGTATAATTTTATTTTAAAATATAAGTATTGACAATGTGATACCGTATGACGGTCATAAACTGAATGATGAATAAAAAAATAAAAAAAATATTTTTTTCAAGTCGCAATAAATTCTTAAGAAAGAAAATCATTTTCACTAAGAATATCTCAGTCATTTTTGCAGTATTTCCAGGTTGATATCTTGATAACTAGTGAGTACACATTAAAAAAAAAACCTTCTAAATGTGTCGATTTTTGTCAGTGATTTGTGTCGACAAAATTTAATTTGGATATTTTATAATTATTTAATTAATTTAATTCATTTATTTGATTTTTTAGAAAGTTGTGTCAACTATTTTTAAAATTAATTCTTTTAAAGAAAAAGCCCCTCAAAAAATAAATATTAATCGTTTGAAAGAAGAAAATTTCTCCATAATGTCGTGGTCATTGATATATCGAGTACAAGAAAAATCGATGACGAAGTTGACGTTGCCAATCTACAGTCATGTCTGCACTAAAATTAAATCTGACATGTCAACATGACAGTCAGCATTGCACGCGTACGCGTGTGAACTTAGTGCAGACATGACTTGAGATTGCCATCGCCAACATCAACAACGCAACAAAATTTCGGATTTTGACGAATATCTCGGGAAGTAAGCGGAATTTTCTGGTTTTCTCAACAGAATATTACTGACCATTAAATTACGTACCTTTTTTTCTAATTTAACCGCCTTTGTAACTTTTATGGTTTCCGAGATCCCCATGTGTGCTAAAGTTTTTCCATCTGTGAGCTAAACACTTTAGCTCACTTGTGGGTTATGAAGTACTTTATTGATTCCAAATCACCATAGTTATAGCGCCATAATTGAGAAGTGTTAGATAAATAAATTATAGGTTTTTATTTAGAAAAATCATTGAAATAATTATGACAGATGTTCGACCTGTAATCCTCTATGATGAGCTTGGCAGTATCCTAAGTACTAAATGAACTTTGGTTGAATTTTGTTTATGGTTTCTGGCAATATTCTATCAATTTATATTTGAATTCTATCTTTCAGGTCTCCTCTATTGTCATATTTGATTTTGGTTGGAATGCATTTAAATTGTCCCCAAAGAAAAAAATCAAATAGACTAAGGTTCTGCGACCTTGGTCGCCACTCAATAAGATTTTATTTTCCAATTTCTCCTTCCGGCTTTCCCAAATAGGTGGATGATTTTTTTTATGTAAGGTATAAAAATATGTATATCGCTATATCCAGAAAAAAATGTCTATCAAATAAAATCATAAAATATTAGGGTTGCCATCTAAACAAAAGTCCATAACGCCGTAACTCAAAAACAAATGATGACAACAATTTTAGATTATAACAAAATATGTATTTTACAATTTGGAAAGCAACGTGTCCAAGGATTTTTCCAAAATATTTAAAATTTCCGAAATAATGAATTTATATATACTATGTAAAAATAAACATTTCCGTATTATTTGGCCCGCAGCATTTGCTCAATTAATTGTAGTTTTTTAGGTTTGCGTGTTCACTGAGCTCACGTAATACTAATTCTGGCGCGGCAAGGGTTATTGACTGCTAATTTTACATCTAACAATGAATGCTATAATTATGTTAAACTTATATTAAGATATTGTCATTAGGTGAAATCAAATCATCTTGGTTGCACGTTTCACTATATTGATAGAATTTCCTCTACAATCGTTTCGGTCTCACGACCATTCTCAGGAGTAAACAGAGAACATTAAAATTGATAAATTTACCTAATCATCATGTTTCGCCAAGTGGTATCCACACACACTTTCAATTTAATTTTGTCATTATTTTGTTTACCAAAAATAAATATAGATTACTTTTTCCATATATTATTAACACCTACTTAGAAAATTGGCAAATATTTATTTTTTTCTTATACTATCTTATATACAGGGTGTCTAAGATAAGAATCAACAGCAAGGGTCAAACCTAAATTTATCCCATATCTCCAATAATAACTCCGAGAATATAACATCGTTTAATGTTTAATAGTTATTTATTATTAAGGTTTACATTAATGATAAAATTGAAAGAAAATCCATCGCTTCTCGAATCATCCAAATTATTAAACACAAAAGATACTTTCCTTTCACCTCAAAACTCAGTTAAAACTCACTTCATTTACAATTTCACAATGGGCGGATCATTCCTTTCACCACGTGAAGTGGAAGTCTGAACCAAAACACAAAATCGGTAACAATAAAATAAAATAAAAACAAGAACACTAACAAGTGAGTGACGACATTCCTGACCACAATTGTGAAGCGAGTTTCCCAGCTCAGACTCACTTCAGTTCACACTCACTTAAATGCTGAAACGAAAGCACATATCATGAATTGTGATGTTTGAAATAAAAGTTTACCATTCAATTCAGGCGTTCATTTTACCATACAAATTCTTGACACTTCAAAAATACAGCCTCCTATCTTAAACATTAATATGAAATATTGATTATTCTTCTACTCTAAGCGATATTATTGGAGGTGTTGGATAAACTTTTGTATGGCACACGTGTGTTATACTACATATGTCACTCAAGAAAAGTAGCACTTTTTCCTCGTGACTTGTTTGTAGTATAACACACTTGTACGATAAATAACTTTTATAGCTTTCAATTGCTCATTTTTTTTTCTTACCGCGCGTTTTTTTATCCTTGAACATGCCTATGTTCAGGCTGTGTTCAGTTTTAAAACGACAGTATCAAATGCATTGCTAAAATTCAATGGAACCAACATTACAAGCCGCGTGAAACTCGGTCATTTCAAGTGTCAAAACTGTTGACAGAAAATGTATTCAACGAAGAAAGGGTTTAAAATATAATTTAAATATATAAAATAAGTTCGTATACCGAGCTGGCTGGTATATGGATAATCCCGTTCAATCAACAATCATCAACCGTTAATCCCGAAATATTAACTCATTTGCGAAATGGAATATATTGGTTCTTCTTTACATAATACATTTCATTTCTTTAATTCCATTGCAACTTGCCTGATACACTAGCCATTTTCAATTTATCTATTATTCTTGCTTTATTAAGAGCACTAACTTGAGGGCCCATTCCAAAATGTGGCTTTTTATTAAGTAACATGTAGGTATTTATGTCACAATAACAATGACATGTTTTTTGATTTTTCTTTGCAGATACGAATGACTTGAGTACACAGCTCAATTTTAGACAAATTCACTATAAGACTTGTCCCACTTTTTTGCCGCGACCGTACATACAGATCATCCATTATAGATATGAATTGTCAAATTCAAGGTTGGCCAAAATGTCACATTGTATAATAATTTTAACAGTGTACTTGTAAAAAACTAGTAACAAATATGTCATTGATGTCAACATGTGTTTTGAGGTAATGATACCTATTAGTTTTTAATAATTTAAGTTGGTTTAATAACAAGAAATAGGTACCGTTGCAATTTTTAGTAAATAAATTGTAAAAATGAGAAAGAAACAAAATTGGATAATTCGTCATCAGATTCTGACTCTGACACAAAGTACTTGTCAAAATTTGAAACAATCTTTTCTTATATTGCCGCCAAAATTAAATAGTTAAAATACCCATTGGCGTTCCTAGTAACTTTATCAATAATGCCAACCCAATGACACTTTGACAATTCATATCTATAATGAATTTAGTTTACAAAGAAGTAATTTTGTTTTTTTTAAATTTAATCATGCAGATATTTTTTTTAACTCACAAGCCTATATACAGTCTGTCCACAGGTTGCGCTCACAATAGAAAGAAAATGCATAAAACTTTTAATAATATTTTTAGAATGCTCTAAAATTTGAATTGCAATTTAGATTGCAACAATTATGTTTGATTATTGGATAAATAAATTGACGGATTTTTTTTGCATATCCGAAAACTAATTTAACTGTCCTCAAAATGTTTGTACCATGTATCGTTAAAAAGAAAGTACATTTATTTAAAAATCAATCAATTTGTTTTCCAAATCTCCAAATTAACCATTAACAATTTCGTTTTTTTATTCTATAATCTACATTGTGTCCACCCGCAGTTACACATATTTTCGCCCTTTTTCTAAATTTCTTGTAAACATTTCTTGAAACTTAAAAAAAATGTTTTATTTTGAATTAATTTTGTTAAGACGTAGGATAATAAACACATAATATTTCGTATGTATCATTTGTTTTATAAATTCTTGTAAAAATAGTATGTACTGAAAATACTTTTATTTTTTCTTTGTTATCCGAATATAAACATGTCTACACTAAATATTCAAATTTCTTAATAAACGTCGCTCAGTGTATAAAATCATTTACTAACTGAACTACAGCTTTTGTGCCTAATCATAAAATCAATATAAACTCTCGTGAAAACCGTACGTACGGTTTCGTGAATTATTTATTTGCGTCGCACTAAAGCTATGCAGGATTATTTTTTAATGAGCTCGCAAAGTGCTGCGTAATTCGTACATGCTTATACGAAAATCCATTTTGCTTCTAAATATAAGGCAGTCTATGCGTCGCGTGCGCACGTGGGCGGCCAAGACCGTGTGATTTTTCTGGCCGCGTCCTAGAATTACTGTAATTACTTTAACGGTGTTAATAACTCATCACGTGAAAACTTATTTAAATTTTTGAGACACAAAATTGAATTTTAAAATTTTATATCAACTAAAATTTAAATAATTAATAATTATAAAAATAAGACATTCAAGAATAAGCGTCGAACTGAATCAGTTAGCGATAAATTTCATTATTATTTTTATTTATAGAGTTAGGGACAGCCTGTATATATGTGTTTAGCAACCAATTTTTTTATCCAAATGACATTTAAAAAAATATCTTTTCTTTTACATCTTTTAAATTTTTACAAATCTAACACATTTGTATTTACGTATTGGACCAGTTCCACAATGCAGCATAAAATTTACTTTAATTTTGGATTGCGAGTCTCCATCGTGTGCACGTTTATATTTTACTATCGGATCAGCTTCGTTATGCGACATAAACTTTTCACGCCATTATCCGCCAATTGACGGCAGGAAATCTTCAACGTGCTGTCTGAATTGAGTCTGCTTATTTCGCAGACCTTAGCACAGTTTCGCGTCTCTCGACATTCCTGAATTAACTTGCATTAGCCGGCACACAATTGCATAATGCAGGGCAATTTTGTGGCGTCTGGAGTGATCTCGAAGTTCTCATTCCGGAATTGCCTGTATCTACTATAAATGGTGAAATATGCAAAATATTTTAGCACGAAATGTTTAATTTTCGCATTCATATAAGTATGTACTGTGAATCATGCGCGGTTCACATTAGGAAATACTATTGAATACCCTCGTTTACGGTTTGAAGATATTGAAGAAGGTAGTACTTTAGAAGTATACCGGGTGGTCCATTTAAATGAAGACATCAAAATATTTCTAAAAATAGGCATCGTACGAAAACGTTAGTTCCAGATAAAAGTTAATATAATTGAGGGGCCCCATTCACTCGTACTAAAATTATAACCACCCCCATCATCCCCAATGAGGAGACGGGCGGTAGATTTGAAATCTTAAATGGGAACCCCTATTTTATATTGCAGATTCGGATTCTACGATAAAAACTATGAAAGTTTTAATCAAAACATTGTTTTATAATTGTAGATGGAGCTGCAACCGGCGAAAATTAATTATGTTCGTTTTTCAAACAAAATCCAGGTATTTCATTACAAACTGATGCAACAATGAAAACAAAAGTTTTACTTATTATCTGACTTAGTGAGTCCCCTTATATCTCACCACCGGGGTAATCTACGAAGATTTAAGAAAAATGTTCAATTAAAACCTGCATCGTTTTTGTCATAGAATCCGATTCCGCAATAAAAAAATAGGTGTTCCCATTTAAGATTTCAAAGTCACTCCCCGTTTTTTTGTGTTCATTCATAACCAGTCCATTTTTCCGTAGTATTTGCAAACAAATCTGAAGATTGCGCAATTTAAGCAATTTATGTTCAAGTCGTCCAATTAAACAGCTCCTTGCCCTTAAAGCGGCGTGCGGATGTGGGTCAGGGTCCTCTTTCAGGAGCCTCGGGGGCTCTCCTTTGTCCTCGCAGGAAGTGACGCGAGTGCGCCACAAAGCTTGTAACGCGCGCGAATTAAGCGCTCCGTGTGTAGGAGCGGAAGTGGCCCAAGGGACTCCTTTTGATTCGAACGAAGAAGCTAACACGTAACGAGTTCGATTGGATAATCGTGCAACAGTACAATAAATATTTTATTGTACTACGCAGTGCACCCCAAAAGAGACCTATAAATTTTGTCTATTTGCGATGTGTTGAAATATCTAATTGATATCTTCTTTAAAAGTGACGCTTTTTTATATAATAATAATAATAATATAACAGCTGTACAGGTCTCACAGCTTGGCCTTTGGCCCTTGGCTATCTTTATAATCTTCCTGAATTCATTCCTGTCTTGCGCTCGCACCTTCCAATCCTAGATTTTTAGTTTCCTCAAATCATTCTGCACGCTTTCTCCCCAACCTTTCCGGTGTCTGCCTATCCTATTTCTTCCTTCTGGCTCTCCCAAGTGGATCATTTTTGTCGTTCTCGTATTTCGTTCTCGTATTATTGTTGTTGATATTGGTTCTTCTTTATATAATTCGATAACTTCTTTATTTGTTCTTCTTCTCCAAGTTCCGTCCTCTTTCACACCTCCATAAATTACCCTCAATATTCTTCTCGCCCAAGCTTCTATTCTATTTCTTTGTTGGGTGTTCATCACCCAGCATTCACTTCCATACATAGCAACTGGTTTTATAATTGTTTTGTATAATGATACTTTGGCTGCCCAGGATAGGGTTTTAGACATGAACAGCGTTTTAAGACTTCCCATACACTTTGTTCCCATCTCTTCATCTCCCAGTCTCTTCGATATTTCGCTTGCTAATGTACCGTTGGCTTCAATCTCCATGCCAAGGTAAGTCACTACACTCGCTTGATTTACCTTTGTTTTCTGCTGGCCTTGTTGAATGTAGAGTTGCTCGTTTTTATCTTCCGCGCCCATTATCACGTAGTGTGATTTCTTCTCATTCATTACTAATCCGACGGTTTTTCCTTCCTCTATTAGTCTTGTCGCTATTTCTTGAAGCGCTTTTTTGTTCTCGTAATCAATAGAAGTCGTCGGCGAACGCTATGCACTGGTATGGTCCGTTGAAGAAGTGTTAGTTACCTTTTATTTGACTTGCTCTAATAACTCCTTCCAACACTAAATTAAACAGTGTAGTAGATAGTGGGTCTCCTTGTTTTAAGCCTATATAGGTTTGGAACTTCCTTAAATTATCTTTACCTATTCTAACTCTGCTATACGTTTCAGTTAGAGTCAGATTTGTCTTCATTATCTCTCTTCGTTCAATACTACCATAGTCTTTTCTAAAGATAATGAATACACTTTCATATCTTTCTTCCAGCATTTTTCTTAAATTTGTCTAATCATAAATAAGTTGTAAATCGTGGACCTATTGGATCTAAATCCGTTTTGATATTCTCCTACTATTGGGTCTAATTCTGCTTTCATTCTGTTACCGATAATTTTTGCTAGTATCTTATACACTATATTCTGCAAGCTAATAGGTCTGTAAGTTTCGCATTTTATTTTGGTCCCTTTTTGTGTATGGGTACTATGGTTGACTCTTTCCACTCAAGGGGTAATTCCTCTTCTTCCCATATAGATTTAATTAGTTCTGCTATTTTGGTTACTAATGTTGTTCCCCCATATTTTATATATTCGTTAAATATTCTATCTCCTGCTGCTGATTTGTTATTCTTCACGTTCATGATTATTTGTTCTACTTCTTCTGTGTCTGGTGGCTCTATTTTAACTTTTCTCAGATCGCTAGTAGTTTCTTCATTATCTTCCCTATTACTTCCTTCTTTAAACATATCTTCGAAGTAGTCTGCCCATATTTCTGTAATTTCTTGCTTATTTCCAGTTTTCTATCCATGTCTCTCCATGAGTATTGTTTGCGTTGGTCTTTTCTTCACTGCCTTAATTTTATTAAAAAAACATTTAATTTTGTTCCGTTTGAAATCCGAATTAACCTCTTCGATTTGCCTCTCGTCGTAAGCTCTTTTCTTTTCTCTAATTATCATTTTTTTCATTCTCCTTATTTCTTCGAATCTGTTTTCAATTTTCCGATTTATGTTCAAAAAATTATATTCTTACTTTCCTTCGTTTTTCGATCAGCTGGGTACATTCATCATCAAACCAGTCTTTGACTTTCCTCCTTTTTTCTGTTAGTGTTTCTTCTGAGGTCTTTTCTATTATTTCTTTTAACATTTTCCAATTTGTATTTATATCATTCGTTGTCTGTTTGTTACCTATTTGTTTTTCTATTCTTTCCACAAAGTTTTCTCTTATTTGGTCGTTTTCAGTTAATAAATTGGGGTTTATTCTTTTGTTGTTTAATTTCATCGTTTTTTTTTAATATTGCGCCTACATCCGATGTAGTTATACTTATTTGAAAACCTAGGGTGCGAAATCATTCCTTAACGTACCGATGGAGAAATTTATACCGAGACCCCTTGCGGCCGAAGCAAGACAATCCCGAGGACGATAATGGATTTCGTGAGCGAGGTGTACACAACATGTTTTATGCAACCGATAATTGAATAGTTTATTTCAGAAACCTGCCAAGTGCACGTTTTCAAATAATCGTGAAACAAACAAAAACATTATATCTTTGGTATTACTATAGATTTTGGCTTGAACATTTTTTGAGTATTAGTTAAATGGGTGTTATTGAATAATGTGAATATTGCCCGGAATTAAATTAAAATATTTATTCTTTACATGTTAAGAAATTTAAAAAAAAATGCATTTGACGGATTTCTGCAATAAAGCACATGTTGACTGTAGAAAGTACATTTTTAATGTTAATTTCCCAATTTTGTTGTGGTATTAATGATTTTTAACAAGAAAATTTAATGTTATCAACTATATTTTTTTACTTGAACACTGAATAAGACACTGAACTGCGACAAACTGAGATTTCCTCATATTAAAAAGAAGTATTAAAATAGTTTTAAAAATCATTCTATAGTAAAAAATTACTCATAGCTGCTTTGAGTCTATAGACCTACTCAACTTCCTATTCCCTTCTAGGGAATACTACATTCTACTGGCACATGTTAGGGTAGAAACTGAACTACTTAGCTTTTTCAGGTCAACATTTTTTTTGTTATTGATGGCGAATTTTCCAGAAGGGTACGCTTTAACTGTTGGTAGTACAGGAACATCCTTGTACTTTTTTAAGATAAACACTGAGGACTGAGGACGAAAAACTATCAATAAAGTGCCTATCAACAACTTTGAGTAGCTTTTTAAATTTAAATTGTTTATAAAATGAGACTTTGAATCGGATTCTTTGGTTGTTTGAAACACAAGTTTCAGATGTTTAATATGAGAAAATAGGTGGTGCAACAGAACAAAAATTAAGAAATTAAGTTTAGGTACTGCAGAAACACGCTATGTGATGTCGCTTGCCAGGTTTCTGCAACAAACGCAACATTCACTGTAAATAATATGACATAAATTGGAATGGCAGTTGAAGGAATAAAAACAAATATGTTACCTAAAAAAAATCCATAAAAATGTCTACTGACGGGTTTCTGAAATAAACGATTCAATTTCTAGTTATTAAAACATGAGAAATAGTACACTACATACCGAGCGGGGAAACGGATCATTACAACCAAGTGCTTCTTTAGATGCCCGAGCCGCGAAACGCCGAGGGTAGCTATAAGCACGAGGCTGGAATGATCTTTCCCGCTAGGTTAGTATATTATTTTACTCACAATCTAGCATGGTTTATAAAAATAACAATCCAAGGGAAAATAACAAATTTGTCATTTTGGCACAGTGAAATCGAATGTACTCCACCTGATCTGCGGGAAGTGGCAGCAAAAGCAATAGACAGTTTAATTCCAGAAAAAAGAAGGACGAGGTATGAAAAAAAAACGCTTTGTATAAACATTGGTGCGAGAATAAAAGGGCGCAGGAGAGTTCTATCCTATAGAGTTCTAAATTATACAATAAATCGCTACCGGACCGCTTTAAAAGGCATAAATGCACATATTTTCAACTGATTGTGAGTAAAACATTTATTTATTATGGATAAATAGAAAGTCGGCTTGCATGTTGATATGGAAATGATATAATTAACATCATTTAGTAAATTTATAGCATAAATGTTAAATGAAAGCGATGTTTTCTTTTCGTGTACTAAGCCAGAATTAAGAAATATTATTTCTTATTTCTGCTATTCTGCTATTTTCAGTTTTATTCCAGAAATTACTATTACAATATTAATTCAATTTATTTTAAAAGGTACTAAAGCAATAAATTTAACAGCGTGTTAGTAACAGCGGTTACTGACAGTTAATGTTACCGACACATTAAGTGACGTTTGGTTTGGCGGCCGTCGCCCAGGGCAACGGACACGACATAGAATTTCGCGGCCTGTTTTGCGTACGCGAAATGGGCACTTCGCGTCCGGTTGCACGAAAAATATTTTATTCAAGTCCGCTTATTCATCTGCGCAAGATATGAGAATTAAAAAAAATCCATATTGGATTTGAATACAAAAAATCAAGTCCGTTTATAAAATTTCCGTCCAAAAATATTTTTTTATATTCTGATGAAAACGCTGTACTCCTGCTTTGGTGAGGTTTGATATGTGGAATGTGCAGCTGAAACCACCGGCTCTTAGATGGGCTATTTTCGCCACCAAATAGATGTTTGTGCCGCAAATTGTGGTAATATTTACGTAGGAAAGCAGTGATCAAAAATAGTCACTGCGGACGCACGTTGAACGTCCGTGTGCAACGAATGCAGATTGACCGCAGCACTCAATGAAAATCCCAGCTGCGCACAGTAAACAATGAAATTGTAAATTTTAAATCTGTCGAGGATATTTTTGGTATGAGAATTTGTTACTAGAAAATTATTATTACAAAAATAAACCTGGTGGTTTATTGCTGCTAATAATTCTGGAAGTTATGATAGGTTGTTCTTTATCGTCAAATATGTAATGTTTTCTTGATATCACTAAAATGTATTATGAATTATTCCTTATCACTTCCACGTGTCGTGAAAATGCACCACATAATGATAATGTGCGAACATAGCATTTTGCTCGGGTGTAAAGTTTCTTGAGAACGTGATCAGTGAGACTCATAGATAGAGCAGCAATACCCGCAGTTTCGTACTAGATACGGATTTCAAGGTTATCAACACTGCAGGATTCTAATTGCTCTACAACAGATGCAATTATCCGGATAAACTTACACATTAATTTTATTTTCCTACAATTGACACACAAATGCTTTCTGCTTGCTAATGCGAGCGAAAAGCTGACGTTTTCTGAGCACCTTAACTGTATCGCTCCTTGCTATTGACAACCAGCAAAAAGTTCTGGTAAACACTATGTCGCTTGCGAATAGCCGTTAACCTGATCGCTCGATTAATTACATGTCATTGAAAAAGTCAATCATAATTATTGTATCCTGTCATACGCATAATTAACGATTGTATTATGGAACAATTCGAGCCCAAAATGCCATTGTTACTCTCGGGGGAAAGTTGCTGTGCGACGCGAAGCGCTTGCGCTCTTATTGCACAAATAACTATTAAATTATATTGGTCTTTCGAAGTAAGTAAGTTTATTAACATCACATTTAATCGCCTACTATTTGTCAGTTTTTTCTATTGTCAACTTGAAAATTCCCGATTTCTTAATATTCAAGTGACGACATGTTAAAATGATTGTCTTGTCTAATGTATTTTGCACCTATGTTTGTTCACTTTATCACAAGATTGGTCGAGTTGAGTTAATTGTAAAATGTTATTCTCTCATTTCGACTTTGAATATGATGCTGCATACGCCATTTGATTTTTGCACACCTGTTACTAAATACCCTGTATATTTTTATTGTGAAAAATAACGTTTTTATAATTTGTCGACTGTTTACACACGCGTTTCCGTACGTTAACGAATGGATATTTTACCTTGGTATCCATCGGCAAAATAACTTCCATTCTTGAACGCAAAAGTGACATTTCGCGTGCTAGATACAAAAATAACTATGGTAAATAATTTTATGTCTTGATTAAAATATTAAATATCTACTGCTATTTCATTATGTAAACTAAACTTGACCTGATTTGGACATCAAATAAAAGTAAAAGCGTCGCAGACTTGAGGAACAGGCGGCACACTTGGCACGGAAAATGGCAATCGTGAAATTCAGGCCGTGAACTGTGGCAGAAGTGGGTGTAAAAATAAAAAAATCGTGTGGTAATATTAGTGCTCCTCTCCTCAAAGAATAGGCACGAGTTAGTTCGTACCGTATTTCCGTTTATAAATTTTTAATAATAGCACTAAAAAGTTTTTAGGTCATTTCTTATATTTAACTGTCTTTATAAGGCTATTGTTTGGAAATATTTCCTTGTGTTTTATTTTATCAAACAATAATATAGGTAAAGTATTGTAATTATGCAAAATCGGATTTTTTATCTATACAGCAGTAGCATTTCGTATTTTGGTACATACCGTTTTGTAGTGTTAGTAACAATCCTTTAGTGGCTAACGACCAGCTATCTTTCAGGCGATTTCTAATATTTATTTATATTCTTATATTTTCTTCTACAGGGTGGTGCGTTGGGAAGTGCACCATGGGGATTTTCATATAAAAATTTAAATCTTTAAATATTGTCTTCCGTAATTATTAAAAAAAAAAACTGTAATGAACTCTATTGTAGAGCAAAACATTCTGCGACAATTTATGCTATTGCTTTTTATTTTCCATTATCCATAACCGAAAAAAAATCGACGAAATAAAAGTAACACTTTTAAAAAATCATAGGTGCCTGGAAATTTAAAAAAAAAACTATTATTTGTTCCATTTATTTATAATTTGCTTAAATAATTCCTTTCTCTAAATCCCCTTAAGTCCTGCCACTGGTCAGTACCAACCTTAAAAGTTTTTAAATGAGCTTGAGATTCAAACAGCTAACAATTATTTATAAACACTCTGTATACAGGGTGTATAAGACAAGGATTCAACGATTTATATCACAGTATGGTTTCTCATGTTTTTATTGTGGAAAAGGCTTAATACATTTCAAACGAGTTGGTATAGTAGGCGTTGAGTTGAAATGATGGCGACGAAGACAAAAATTATTACCTAAGTTTCAACCAAAAATAGGTACCAAAATATTAACTAAAAATAATTTGGCAAGAATTGATGATATAAAGTCAGGGCTGTCCAACTGCAAGTGCCCCAAGGGCCGCTTTAAAAATAATGCGCTTTGAAGGGTCGCATTATAAATATAATACACGTTATTTTATTTGTATTTTATAGTTAATGTAAGAATTGTGGATATTTCGGATTTAAGAGTAATTTATACATTTTTGTAAGTATCTAGTTGTTAAAGGTTGTTTTGAGGATTGTTTGTTACTATACTCTATTTTTTCTAAACTGGCGTTCACGTCATCAAAATAATAATCATAATAATGATGACACAATTTTACAAGGTTGCCAGCTGTCCTAGGTATTTAAAAATGGCTGCAATCAGCTGTTGCGCCCGTGCAATCTTGTGCGACAGTGCGCGGTTCGTATCAAATGGTCGACTTCTCTGCCGTTTGTCGTACAGATATCAATCTTGTGGTTATGGTTTAACATCTACAATGGCAAAATATGCATTGTAATAATCGATCAAATGTAACAAGTTAAACGTCAAAGAAGTTTGGTTATACACATATGTATGAGCATGTGTTGAGTGAAAAAGATTTGGCATCGTCGCCGAAAAGATATCACGGCCGCCAACATAACATGATTTGTTACATGATTGGCAGGCGAAAATTGTGTCGGCGGTTAATACACCGATTACCTATTTATAACCACCGGTGATCAGTGTTATGTAACAAATGATCCTCAGATTAATTTAGATTCTTAAACTATTGTTATGCATATTCTCGAAAACAATCACGTTGGTACGAAAAAACCTCATCACACAGCTGTTTGATGACGTGAACGCCAGTTTAGAAAAATTAGAGTACATGTAACGACAATCTTTACGGCCGCCAAGCCGTAAAGAGCGGCCGTAAAATCACTATAGCAACGTAAATATGTTCCTGAAGAGGGGTGATTTGCTTGAAATAAATAAATAAATAAACTTGCTCTGCGGCCATTCTAACATCTTCAGGAATATCTTCATCGCAATTGCTTATTGATTCCATTCGTTTCAAATCGTTTCAAACTATTTTCAAGGTCAGTTGAATATATGAATTGAAATGAATTGAACAAAAAATATTTTGGTTGATGACTTTTATTTATATAAACAAGATTTGACAATTACGTCTCGCCTACTCGTAATAGTTTTTTTAATGAAAAATATGCCATATGTGCCTTATGTTGGAAAGCCCTGTATAAATAATTAAATTCGTAATCGGAAATGCTATCTTATATGGGGTGTACCTTTTTTACAGGAATTCAGTGTGTTTCAACGCTATTAAATAGGTTATTAATAATAAAAGTCTATTAAATAATATATTAGTTACTCTAATATTTTGGGAAAAAAATTGTAAACACTGTCCTGTAGAGCCAAATAAGTGGCAATAAGAAAGTGCCATTTGTTTTTTTATACCTATACAAATAATTTCTGAACAAAATAGAAACGACTTCACAACATTTTTGAATTATTTCGAATATCTCCGGAATTAAGGGAAATTTTCTGGTTTTCTCAACAGAATATTATTGAACACGAAATTGCGCAACTTTTTTGTAATTTAACCGCCTTCGTAACTTTTACAGTTTCCGAGAACCAGTACACCAAACTCTTACATAATTAAACTTAAAGCTGTTAAACCGCGTCAATCAATTAATTAATTAGTATAGGTGTTTTGAGGTTCATATGTTACCGGCAATCTGTATAATCCGGTATTCTATACAATACCCAGGCAATGTATAGAATACCTAAAACGTGTAGGTAATGTATGAAATAAAATTTATTTCATACTTTGCCTAGGTATTCTATACAATACCGAATGCGCAGCCGGCAATGTGTGTAACCTAACCTAACCTAACCTAACCTACTTATTATTTTTACAGAATTGTATTGTTTCTTAAGTTTTTTATACTTATTACGTACCTGAGTACTTGTAAGCAAATTACATTATGTTACTTAGGAGCACCCCAATTGTTCATTTTAATAAAGTTGATTTTAAGTAGTAGAACATGTTTTATTTGCCCGTCATTTTATAGGTAGGCCGGTTAACTAAACCGATAAATATAGACCAAAATCTATTAATTTTACACATTGCCGGTGGACCAGCAGGTACTCTATACAATCCCTAGGAATTGTATACATTACCTAGGTAAAGTATGTAATGGACAATAATATTCATAATATTTCATACATTGCCTGGACGCCCCAGGTATTCTATACATTGCCTAGGTATTGTATAGATTGCCTGAATTATACAGATTGCCGGTAACACATACACGGAATAGCCATGATTCAGTCAATATGTAACGACCGAGTAACCTAATTGCATGTATTACATTGATGCTGCGCGCAGTGTTAGTGTACTTATGCAGCACAAAATAGCGTATCTACATATCTCCGTTACCTTGACGCATTTTTGCTTTTCGTGATAAAAAATATTGTCAAGCTAACTGCAATGCTCGGCTGCAATGATTTTATGCAAGAACACTTATACTGCTATACTTCTATACTGCACTATACTACACTATACTGCTATACTACACCAATTACCGTCCATCATATACAGGGTGTTAAAAAATGCTTTACACGCTTTGACCAAAACAAGAAACAAATGCTACTGAATTTCTTAAATTTTAATAGTTATTAAATATAAAACTATATAAATATATAAAGGCGGAAAGACCACAGTTCGATAGCCAGTAATAGATTTTTACTACTACTATAAAACTTAAATAATGTTATTATGAATATTAAATGCTTTTGTACACATATTTTGAACATACATTATCTTTCACAATAAATTCTTGCTATTTGGGTTATTTTTGATTGTCTAATAAAAATAGAAACTACATATTTGCGATACAAGTCAATGCAATTTAATCTGGAATATACTATAATATTTAATGTAGTTAACGGTTTTATCCATAAATTACCAATTATATACAGGGTGTCTATTTGAAAACTTGCCATCATTTTTTTTTTCATAGGACCAATGATTATTTTTAAAATTACTCAAAACCGTTTAGGTGGTTCGGAGGGGGAACCAAAATGGTGTTGGTAGAATGGACCCCCTACCTACCCTTTAAGCCACAGCCACCTTCATCTAAAAAAATTAAATGGCACCCCCTACTTGTGATACATTGTTGAAAAGCTCTTGAAAATGCGTTCTAGTCATTATAAATACAATATGATTTGGTTAACTAGTTTTGGAATTAAGTGCAAATAAAGTGCAAAAGTGTTCAATGTATTAAATTCAAATACAATTTTAAAGTAAATATTGCAAATGATTTCCTTGTTTTCTAAACAAAACAAATATGGCCTGCTTTCAAACTCCTCGCGAACTTTCTAAAAGATTTCTCTAGTAATAGCTCGACATTGTTGTGCTATTCTTTCTCGTAATTGTTCAATAGTATCTGTTTACGTTTTATAAACTACAGACTTTTAGTGACCCCATAAAAAATACCTAGAGGTGTTAGGTCTGATGATCTAGGACGCCATTTGATGGGCCCTCTTCTTCCAATTCACTGATTTGGATAGTGACGCTCTAACCATGCTCTAACTGGAAGTTCATAGTGAGGAGGTCCACCATCTTGTTGAAAATGTAATGTATTTTCGGAAAGTCCATAATTGCCATGTTCATCTATTTGGTTTTCAACCTCCTGACGTATGAGAAGCTCAATGAATTCATCCAGCAAATTAGCATAAATTTCGCAGATCAAATTTTCATTAATTTCAACAGCGAATTTTTTTAAGGGTTTACTTGAAATCTGTAGTATATAAAACATAAATGAAAAATGAACCGGATACAATTGAACAATTACAAGAAAAATAACACAAGAATGTTGAGCTATAAGTAGACAAACCTTCAAAAAGTAAGCGAAAACTTTGAAAGCCGGCTATATATTATTGTTTAGAAAACAATGGAAGTCATTTCCTACATTTACTTTAACATGTTATTTGAATTTAATACATTAGTTCTATGAAAAAAGTCGGTGGCAACTTTTCAAATTGACACCCTGTATATTTAAGGTTGTTATATTTTGTACTTACTGGTAAGTAATATTTATTTTGATTATATGTTATGTCTCATTTCTTACGCCTGACTAGTTTCGGTTATGAAACAATAAATAAAAATTGTAAATAAATTTAAAGTAATACTGAAAACCGTTATGATTTTATTATGATGAACCCGTTATGATAAGTAATAAATTATGAAGGTTGTTAAACTATGAAATATTTATCTTCGTGTGCCAAATGTATAAAATCAATACACCAAATACTAGATTTTCCCCATTGTTTTAAATGTTTTGAAAGTAATATGTTTTTGTACAGAAAACATCTGACAAAATTTGATAATACTCGTTCAGAAAATACCCTGTCCACAGATCTTAGAAGACACCATTTTCTTACCATAACATACGATTTTTACACATTTTATTAAAAACAAAAACAATTTTGCTACAACTTTGCACGCTGCTCTAATAAATATCTCGCTACAAAAATTGAAAATACTTAAAATAACACCGTCAATAGTTTTATATAGCTCTCAAACGATTAAAATAATGTATATAATATCTGAATATGCATTCAATCTCAAAAAACTGTAACAAATTAGTATATGCCATCTATCGTTTTTTCACAAGTTTGTCTAAAACATTTCCTTGCCATAATTTAAATATCAATTTCGCAAAACAAATGCAACCACTTTTTATAAGAAAGTGTGATGACTGAATTTTACACAATGCTCCACCAGTAATTTAATCCAAAAATAAAAACCAAACTCAAATTACCCGATCTATAGTTTTCCCAGCATTTATATTTTCGCAAATTCATACAATAATACCTATTTATATTTACCTTTACCTATATTTACCTTATTTATTATTGCACATATTTTGTTTACCGAAAGTACAGGACGAATTTTGAAAATAAATTATATAATATTTAAATAGGCATTCTTCTTCAAGAATATGTAAAAGATGAACATTCCCAAGCTATAGTTTTCCCACATTTTTCACTTTCATGATTGTTTCCATAATAGAGAATAATACAGTTTGGAAATTCGTTTTGATAGCCACAACATGTAGAAAGATTTGATTACTAAATTTTGTAACATTTTACACAATAATTATCCCTCTTTACGACAATCTTTAAAATCTAAACTACCCCAGCCATACTTTTTATTTAAACAAACTTATAACACAAAACATTCTATTAGATTTATACATATCGTCGGTGCTCTGCCAACAGTCACCAAGCCCAATAAGGTCAGTTTTCAGTAGACACATTTTAAAAGTTAAAAAGGTACGACAAATCGCTTATTTAAGATTATAGGAACGTTCTGTATACCATACGTACATGTATACAAATACATATGATATACAAAAACTACGTGACGAATTTTGAAAATAAATTATACAATACTTTCTTAGACTTTCGTTTTCAAGAAAACTTAAAAAATAGAAAACACCCCTTCTATAGTTTCTGCACAATGTTAAACCGTTTTCTTGTACAATGTGAGAAATTTGATGACCTATGACTCATGACCTCCCAAGTAACAATTTAAATGTATTTCGTCTTAGCCTTGCTTTATTATAATAACTTATTGTTATAAAGCAATCATAACGACCAAGACGAAATGCATTTTAATTGTTACTTGGGGTATGTCATGTCATGTCATATTTAATTTTCCTGAAATTTAACACTAAATTTTCCAATAAATATCCCTTTTTTTTAATCTTAACAGTTCAAAATATTCCATCTGTAGTTTTTCTAGTATTTATATTTAAATATAATAATGTATTAATTATATTTTTGTTTAATATTTTGTAAAAATATTAAAATATTGAATATTTTCTTATAAAAAAAAATGTAAATTCCTGATCTATAGTTTTCCTACAATTTTCGCGTAAGAATTGGTTAATCTTATTAACCTTACATTCTTCCTGATCACAATTAGTTGTCTGGTAGTTTGGGTATTATGTAGTCGTAAATATAGGAAGCAGACGAGTCCTCGCGTGCACAGGGAATTGGTGTAATTGGTTGGGAACATTACGCAATTTATTGTAATTGCATAAAATTCCTGGTCCTAAGTTCTCATTTTAATTTTATGCGAGCGTGTCTCCAAGAAAACTTTATGAGTTTATTTCTGCATTACTATCTTATTATATAATATATTATATTATATCTGCGTTACTATGAATACACTAACATAAACCAGGTATATTATTATAAGATAATCAATTAGTAATTAAATAATAATAAAAATAAAAATTATATATCCCTTGCGTATTCGCTTCGTATATTCGCCTCACTTGTCTATCTTCCTTCATTCTGTGGATATGTCCCCAGTAGCCGAGCTGTCTCTGTTCGATGTACTTTAATATTGGATGTAGCGATATATCTTGTCTTATTTGTTCACTTCTTATTATATCCAGTATTCATACTCCTCGGATCCTCCTAAGGAACTTTATTTCAGTAGCTTGTATTTTACTCTTTTGTCTGTTTGTCAGCGTCCAGGATTCTCAACCGTATGTTAGTATTGGTCTGTAAATTGATTTATTTAAATTAAATATTTATTTAAATAATTTAAATATAACTATTTACTTATATTTTTGTTTGTTTCGGTATTTATTTTTTATTTATAAATTTGTTTTTCATATTGTAGTATAACTTATAATTTTTTTTGTACTCTTTCATTAATCTCGATGTCTTGTTTTCCCGTATCATCTAAGAGTACTCCCAAGTATTTAATTTCTTTTGCCTGTTCTAAATTGTTCTCTCCTATTTTTATGTTTAATTTGTCATTTCCTATTGTCATTATTTTGGTCTTTTCTATATTTATTTTCATTCCTTCTTCATTAAGTACTTCATTCCAGATGTTTATATTTTTTTGCAACTTTTCAGTTCTTCCAGATATTAGTACTACATCATCCGCGAACACTCCTGCCGATAATTCTATTCTCCTTAATTTTCTGTATACTATACACATTTTTGTAGTTTTTTGTTCACACTTCTTTATTATTTCAACCATGTATATATTGAAAAGTGTCTTAGGCTGCCACCTTGTCTCAATCCTGTCGTTATTCTAAACTCTTCTGATAGCGAGTTGTTTTTGATGACATATTGTATATTGTTGTTGTACATACTTTGTATTATTCTTATTATTTCGTTGCTAATACCCTTATTTTCCATACTTTTCCTTACATATGTTCTTGGTAATTTATCAAACGCCTTTTCCATGTCTCAGAAGGGTATGTATACCTTTTTGTTTTGTTGTTTTCTTTTTTCTATTATTTGCTTAATGATAAATATGTGTTCTTCTGTGCATCGACCAAGTCTAAATCCAGTTTGTGTTTCTCTTAATTGTGGCTCTGTAATTACTGTTATTCTGTTCTTCAAGATATATTCGTATATTTTCACTATTGCATTGTATTAAGTATTGTATTAAGTATCGTAATTGCTCTGTAGTTAGGGCAATCTTTGTCATCCCCGTTTTTATAAATTGGCATAATGAGTGCTACTCGCCATTCTTCTGGTAATTTTTCTTGTTCCCAGCTTGTGTTTAGTATATGTAGTAGAACCTCTTTGGCGGTTTTGCCAATATATTTTATCATCTCCGATGTTATTTTGTCCAGGTGTCTTTCCGTTTTTTAAATTTCTGATTACTTCTTCGAGTTTTTTCATCGTCATTTCTGATGCTTCTTCTGTGACTACGTTTTCTGATTTGTTTTCTTTTCCCTGTTCTGTTTCCTCTCGGCTTGGTTTTTATGTGCCTAATAGTTCTTGGAAATATTGTCGCCATCTTTTCATTATCTCTTCTTCGTTAGTTATTATTTCTTGTGCCTTGTTTTTGATATATATATATATATATATATATATATATATATATATATATATATATATATATATATATTTCTTTGGCTGATTTTTCTATTCTAAATGATTTTACTATCTTATAAAATAGTTTTTGGTTTTCTTTGCTGTTTGTTTCCATTATGTTTCCAAATTCCGTCCATGATTTTTCTTTGGCTCTTCTTATCATTTTCTTTACTATATTTCTTTTCTCTTTATATACTTCGTCAGGGGTTTTCAGTTGTAAGTATTTTTTCCATTAAATTTTTTTTATTCTGACGTTTTCTTTGATTTTATCGCTCTGCCACGCTGTCTGCCTTCTTCCATTGTTTGTATTACACCTTCATTGTAATACACCATTGTTTGGTGAATTTGGTGTAATATGTCACCATATTACACCATTGAATTTATTAGCGTCTCTCTGAATATCTTCCATTTTTTGTCTAGCTCTGTTTCTTTTATAATTATTTATTTTTCTTGTAGCTTTTTGCTTCCAATATTTTCATAATTATTTGCTATCTCCTCATTTCTAAGTTTATATGTTCTTATTGATGTATGTTTACTCTTTTGTATACTTTTGTCTCTTGTTATTTCTTTGTTGATTTGTGCAACTACTAGGAAGTGGTCACTGAGTATCTCTGCTAATCTTTTTACTCTCCCATCGGTTATTGCTTTTCGATTTCCTTGTTGTAGTATTATTATAATTGATTTTTCATTTCAATTGGGTTGCACTCTCGTGTATTTATGTATTTTCTTGTGCTGGTAGAAGGTTTTCGTTATGATTAATCCGTGTAGTTGGCAAAAATCTATCATTCTTTTCCAGTTATTATTCCTCATTGTTTCTCCGTAATTACCAATTACTACTTCGCTTACATTGCTTCTTCTACCTACCCTGCTATTAAAGTCTCCTACTATACAAGGTGTTAAAAAAAGTATAAAATATTTTAGGGGGTAGTAGTATGAACCACAATAAAAAAAGAGAATTGATAAACATGGGTCCTCAAAGTAACGGTTTCGGAGATATGGAAGATTATACTTTTTTACCACTTCTTTTTATTTTGCTAAAACTTGCATTTTCTTATCATAGTTGGCTGATGTTTTGTGAAATAAACATTCAGTGTTTGACAGTTGTTGTTAGTGCATAAGTTTTCACTGCTATGGCTGTTTACTCTAAGGTAGAATTAGCCGACATGCATTTCATGTCATTATGTAAAAGCTTATCCAAATCGCCAGATTACTTCACATCGTATGTTTGGAAGAATTCACCAGAGATTGTATGATTAGTCTATGGTACTATGGTGATAACCAATAGCCAATGAGGGTGTTTTAGAAAGAGTTCGAATATTCTTCAGACAGAAGTCTGAAGATGTCGTGCCTGCTTGGAAATGGAAGGAGGGTACTTCGAACATCTTCTGTAACACTGTTTTTGCTAGAAGCTTACTTTGATTGTTTGACATAATCAATAAGTAATAAATAACTGCAAATATGCACATAAATGTTTCAAACAAGAATAATCTTCCATATCTTCGAAACCGTTACTTTGATGACATTGTGCACTAACAACTACTGTCAAATAATGAATGTTTATTTCACAAAACAACAGCCAACTATGATAATAAAATGCAAGTTTTGACAAAATAAAAAAAGGAGGTAAAAACGAATAATTTTCCATATTTCCGAAACCATTACTTTGAGGATCCATGTTTATTAAGACCTTTTTTTATTGTAATTCATACTACTACCTCCTTGAATATTTTACACTCTTTTTTTAACACCCTGTAGATATATGGTTCCTTTGGCTTCTTCTTCTACTATGTTCATCTCTTCCCAAAATTTCTTCCCAAAATGCTTTCTGGAAAGCATTTTTCAAGAGCTTTCCAATGATGTATCCCAAGTAGGGGGGTGCTATTTACATTTTTTAGATGAATGTGGCTGTGGCGTAAAGGGTCGATAGGGAGTCGACACTTCCTACGCCTTTTTGGTTCCCCCTCCGAACCAGCTAAACGGTTTTGAGTAATTTTAAAAATAATCAATAGTTCTATGAAAAAAGTCGGTGGCAACTTTTCAAATTGACACCCTGTATATATATTTTTATATACCCGCTTATCTATTAACCGCACTTAGATTTTAATTTTATCTTTATTTCGTATCTTGCTACGTTTAGCTTACCCTTTTATGATCTGCTATAGATTATCACTACTATTTAACTTGTAAACGAGTGAATTGTAGTCGATTTCCCCTCTGTATTGCTCGATTTATCGAGTAAAATACAGGAGCGATATAAAAGACGAATACCACGTCCGTCACCCGTCACTATCACTATATAAAAATAATAAAGTATATGAAATATGACCACACGAGCCGCAAGCGAGTGCTGCATCATAGGGGAACATCAAATAATTTGTAAAATACAAAATGCGTGTTCCATCAAAATGATTTCTTGTTTGTATTATAAATAATGCTTATTTTTACTAAAATAGCGATGCTTGAACAAATTTGCCAATATATATACAGGGTGCCTGTAAATTACGTAGACATGGGCAAACCACAGATTACTGGGATTAAAAAAAGACGATTTAACAAAACTTACCTATATATAAATGCGTTTTGTTTAGCCAGTATTCAGCTTCAAAGTTAATTTAAAAAAAACAAAATTTGCTTATACAAAGAGAACGTTTACATTGATTTGGATTTTGTTTGGTATGACACTTTATACGGGTATAACTCATATTTTGACATAATATTGTTATTATCAGTAGACCGGTTGTGTATAAAACAAGTGAGGCCCAACATTAATACATTCATATTTTTGAATGACAAAAGCAAATACATTTAAAAAAAACAAATCGGACGCAGGCATTCATTATTAAGTTTTTTTGTATCTTTAAAGTTTTTGTTATCTGTTACAGTTTCGACACTAAAAAATAAAATATGAGTGACTGCGCTACACTCGTTTGGAAACAAGTCATCAGTGAACAGAATTTTCTAAGTAAAAAGAACAGAATTTTCTGGTTAAAAAGTATATGTTCAGCTTTTTTTCCTGAATAAATCGACAAAACGCAAAACGTAGGTCGTAATCAGGTGGTAAAAGCTCTTGCACTATTTGGATATCGTATGGATGAAGCAATTGCTATAATTTCCAAAATTTCTTCCTTGTTATTAGGGCTCCTAAAATCCTAAAACCAACAACATATCTGTTTTATCGGCGTAAGTGTACTTTATATTCATTATTGTGAATAAACCATCATCAACCCGGTAACTAGATTACATTTGTTTCCAAACGAGTGTAGGGCAGTCACTCATATTTTATTTTTTTGTACCGAAACTATAACAGATATCAAAAACTATCAAAATACTAAAAAACTTAATAATGAATGCCTGCGTCCTATTTGATTTTTTTAAGTTATTTGCTTTGTCATTAGAAAATATGAATATATTAATGTTGGCCCGTCCTTGTTTTGTACACAACCGGACTACTGATAATAATTGATCCAAATCAATGTAAACGTTCTCTTGTTAAAAGCAAATTTTGTTTTTTTAAATTAACTTTGAAGCTGAATACTGGCTAAATCAAACGCATTTGTATATAGATAAGTTTTGTTAAATCGTCTTCTTTCGATCCCAGTAATCTGTGGTAAAGCCATTTCCACATAATTTAGAGACACCCTGTATAAACCGTACAAATTTAGAAATCACCAGCTACTAATTAATGAAGACAAAATTAAAAGAACTAATTTTTGTGAACGAATATTTAATTTAATAAATAACATGAAGAAATATTAGAAAAAAATAGTATTTAGAGACGAAGCATCATTTACACTTGAAAGTGAAGTAAATTCTTAAAATTACCGGTTAGTCTCTATCGATTTATCATATCCTCTTTCCTTGTAATTCCTTTCCTTACAGATATTGGTCAAGGACTAATCCGCACCTCCTAAATTTAACAAGGTCTCGGTACACCCGTAGGGTTCATGTATGGGCAAGTGTTATTAATAACACGTTAATTGGCCCATTTTTCATTGACGGAAATTTAAATTCTAATTCCTTCTTAGTATTACTTCGTACACATCTAATATCACAGATCCAAAACTTGAATGTCAATGATGTCTGGTTTCAAATGGATGGAGCTCCCTTACATTCCACTGCAATAATAGAACGTTATTTACATGATTTTTTTGCGGAGCGTTAGATAGGAAGATTTGGGCCAACAACTTGGCCAACTCGGTCACCAGATTTGTCTCCAAATAACTTTTTCCTTTGGGGCGATCTTGACTATAAAATTTACAATAATATTATGACAAATGATATTGATATTGAAGAACTGAAAGATCGGATGAGGCATTCTTGCAATGACCTTCATCCCGATTTCATTAGAAATGCTGTTCAATATTTTTACAATAGGCTGGCATATTGTCTAGAACGTGAAGGTGGCCATTTCGAATATTTATTAAAATAATATATCATTCTTTACCTAATTAATTATTTGTTCTAATTCGTTTGTGGTCTTTACGCATCCGTGGTTGTTAAACTTCGAAATAATTTTAAAAAATGTTCCCATTGATGGAGTTGGTTTATCGGGATAGGTGACTGAAAAACGCCACGTACATTTCTTATGCTCTCATTTGCATGGTATAAAATAAATTTCACAAAAAAATATTTTACTTTACTTGAATGATCTTAAATGATAGCTAGCTCGACAGAATTTTTGACAGGATTGTGGCATAATTGGTTGCATAGCTAATACTTGCAAATCGTTGAAGTGTGTTTTTTTTAAATTGAACATAGGGTCGTTGTATTGACTATGTTCAGGGTTTAAAAGAATGTAACGGTATAAAAATAATAAAGAATATGAAATATGACGACACGAGCTGCAGGCGAGTGCTGCCTCATATGGAGACATCAAAATAATTTGTAAAATACAAAATGGGTGTTCCATCAAAATGATTTCTTGTTTGTATTTTAAATAATGCTTATTTTTACTAAAATAGGCACGAGCATTAGGAAAATAAAATTAGAATACAATTTGAATATGAGAAATTGTGATGCTTGAACAAATTTGCTAATATATGTTTTTTGTGTAAACTGAAGGAACTTTCAAAATATCTCTGAGGTTCAGTTATCAACATCTGCTGTATGGCAATACCAGCTAGAAAACGCTTGATTTTTTTATGCATGCATAACATTCAATACATTTTGTTTAGTTTGCAAGGTTTGTAATTTGTTACTTACTAAATTTACAAAGGTTTCAAAACGCATATGAAGGGCCCGAAATAATTTGTTGAATTGATTGGGCTCGCGCCCAAGTTATTCTGGTCGTGACTATTCAGCACGACGCAGGTGCCACCGAACCGCAAAAAATTAGCGCCTGACCGCATCTCCGCCCCATCTCCTTCCGCTTCCTGATCGGAAGCCCCGCGTGGGCGACACGACCGGGTGCTCCATCATAGACGCAATGATGGACGTAGGAGGACCGAAACGGGTATATAACAACCCCCTAAACGTTGAGCTCTGACCTACTCTCGGTCGAGCAAGGTTTATTGATTCCTGCATCACAAGCCAGACGTCCCGCGGGATAAAAGGGAGCGCCACGGAACAGGAGGCATGGGGAGCACGGAGAGACGTCACTGCGTGAAAGGGCGAACACTGAAGGACGACGGCGCGCTTGATGTAGACGTCGATGGTATTTTATGAAACTGAGAAAAATGTGGAAGAGGTCGATTGAATGGAGAAGAAAAATTATGGATATTAGTAGTATAAAAATGTTACGAAACGAAAAAGTGAAGCTGCTGCTCTACATCTTGTCTTAAAAGCGTCGTAATTGTAAGCAACATATACAGACTTCATTAATTGTATACTTACTTCAGTAATGAATTTAGAGATAATTTAAATTGATTCCTGGCGGTACTGTCATAATAACTCGACCACTCATTTGTGCTTATTACGTTGGTACTCCCTTAAATAACTTGAGTTTTTGAATGTATTTATTCATTCAGTGATTATACAAGTTGGACAAATGATTTTAAAAAAGTGCATTAAAATAGCAATCACCATAAACTTGTTACGTAAAGCACAATTACGATATACTAGAAGTGATGTGCTCGTGCATTTAGTGCATTTTTAATGGGCGCCGCGGCTTTGGCCTAGATTGCATACAGCGGTCGTTAAATCCAGGCGTGGAAACGTTGCAGTGTAAATAGTAAGGCTTCGTAGATCAAATGCACGCGATGCCCGCTCAAGACTACATACAGTCATCGATTTTTCCATTATTGGTACGGTTTTGGGCTGAAGCCAGGAGATTCTGGGAACGCGTACCTGGCGTGCACGGAATGACGCAATGATACAAGAACATTTCGTGTCCGCGAGGCTTTTATGGGGCTAGAAAAATGAGGAATGGGTTTGTTACAGTTGCACGAGTTAAATTGTCTATGATAATATTTATTGCAGAACTCAGAGCTCTAGGAATTAATCCACTTCCTGTATCGAATATCGCCAGATTTTGTAGGTCCGATTCCGGGAAACAGGTGATAAGAACAAAATTCTTCATGGACTCTTGAAGGAGTTGCTGGACTCTGGAACTGCTAACAGGAAAGTAAGTGTGACTCCTTGGCCCCTTACTGACTTACCAGTGCATGATAACTCCAAAAATCAAGCTAATAAACCAACTAAGAATGTTATTACCAGACATATACCAAATGCTTAAACCACAAAACTTTCGGTAGGACATACTAACAGTAGCCCCCCGATCTGCGAAACTATTCATCTTCTTCTTTGGTCATATTACTCCACCAGGGAGTGTAGGGCATCTTTCGATGTTTCTGTGACTGATGTACCAATAAAATGTCGTCACCATTTTACTGTCTTCCTCCTGCAACTACTCCTCTTCTTCTTCGCAGAGTTGATCCACCATTTATTTCCACCTGCCTTTATTTTGTGCAATGTGTTTTGCATGGTTCCATGTTATATTTCGGCGTTCAAGCTCTTTCTTTACGGTTTTTCACCATGTGGTCTGTGGTCGACCTCGTTTCCTTTTTCCCCTCATATTAAAATCTAGTGACTGTCTGGTTAGATCTCCCACTGTTTTCCTTAGTGTATGGCCAATCCATCTCCATTTATTCTTTTTAATAGTGGCCTTTATTGGAATTTGGTTGGTCTGTTCCCACAAGTCTATGTTTGATATTTTGTTTCGCCAGTATATTCTTAGGATTCTTCTCAGGGCTTTGTTTACAAATGTTTGTAATTCTCTTTCTTGTGATTTATTTATGGCCCAAATCTCAGACCCGTATAATAGCACGTTCACTATATTCCTGTTAAAAATTCTTATTTTAGTAGTTTTTGATATTTCATTTGAGCGCCATATTTTCCGTAGCATGTTGAATGCGTTTTGAGCTTTTCCTATTCTGGTATTTACATCTTCCTGGCAATTTCCCTTTGCCTCTATTACGCTGCCCAGGTATGTGAAGTTGCTAACGTTTTCTATGCTGGCTCTTTCTATATTAATGATTGATTCATCAGGGGGGTTTGCGCTCATTGTTTTTGTCTTTGCAGTATTTATTTCCAAACCGATTTTTTTGGCTGTGTGATTCAATAGATTCAGTTTTTCTTGTAGATTAGTTCTATTTTTTGTGATTAGGGTTATGTCGTAGGCATATTCAAGTTCTTCGAGTTTTTGACGGAATGTCCACTGCAACCCTTTTTTATTGTCAGTAATTTGCTTCAAAGTCCCATCGATCATTATGAGGAACAACAAGGGTGACAGGATGCAGCCCTGTCTGACACCTGTCTCAACTTTATTTTTTTCTGAGAGAGTCCCGGAGTGTTCTATTCTAGCGTAATAGTTTTCGTATAATAGCTTGATTAGCAGAATATATTTCGCGGGCAGGCCATATTTTCCTAGGATGACCCGCATATTTTCTCTATCTACCGTATCAAAGCCCCTTTTAAAATCAATAAAGCTTATATGTATTTCTTTATTCCATTCATTTACTTCATCTAGTAGTATTCTTAAGGTAGCTATGTGGTCTGTGCAAGATTTTCTGGCTCTGAACCCTGCTTGGTTAGTTCTGAGCAGTCATCTTTTATTCTAACCAGTATTATCTATAACTTAGCTGTTATTATTTTCTGTTTTTTGATATTTCTGTAATGTACTGTACGTGGATTTATCTACTGTTTTTATGTTAAAACAGCTTTCGTATATTACTATATTAGTGTTTCCAGATGTCAAAACTGTGATATTTTTCTTCACTAACATACTTTACAAACTATGTACCTACTTTGACTTGTGTATGCTGTATAGCTCTAAACACAATAAATATTATTATTATTATTATTAGCTATATTATCTCAATACGCTTCGAGAAACTGAATTTTGTTACGGACTGATCCCGTAACAAAATTCAGTTTTTCGAAGCATTTATTCACCACACATCGATAAACCTCTTAGCACTACAGGAACACTGGCTTCTGAGGGTGGAGATGGAGGCTATGAAACTCGGAAACTTTACTGCTATGTCAAGTTTCTGCAGAAGTGAACCCTATGGAGGAAGTGCTATTCTCTCTAATAACTCCATTTCCGCTGTTGAAAAAGTGAATGAGCAATCTTTTAATATTCTAAATGTATGTGAAATGTCCGCTGTTGCGATGTCCGATATAATTATTGTGAGTTTGTACCGTCCCCCGACGGCGATTTTAAAATGTTTATAGAAACTCTAAATAAGTTTATTTCCTGCTGCAATTCCTTGAGTGCAAGATTAATTGTGGGGGGTGACTTTAATGTACACTTCAATACAAATGAACTCCAGGCTGGTATGTTATTTCAGGGATTACCATTTTCACGTGCACAGAACGCTTCTGGGGCAAGTGTGCTATCAATTCAGTCCAATTTATCTCAATCTTCAGTGCGTTGTGCTTGTGCCTTGTGTGTATTACGTGTTTATAAGTTTCTTGTATAAAATGCCGAAAGTAAAACCTTCCGTCAATGAATGGATACGTGGACATCCTGAATTAAAATATGAGAACGGCAAATTAATTTGCAGGGCTTGTATCAAACCGGTAAGTTTTATTTTGTGTTGCTATTGGCCTAGGTACAAGCATGTATTATGTTGTAGATTAACTGCGAGAAAAAATTTAACATAACACAACATATCAAAACAACAGTTCACCTGGAAAGTTTAAAAGAACACAAATCTGCAAGCAGTACCCTGAGTACCAAGCAAACTATTTCCGAGTCTTTTGCGAGTTCTTCTACACAGAATGAAAAGGAGTGTTAATTTGATTTATGCAATACGATGGTATCTTCTAACATTCCGTTAAAAGAACTAGATAGTAGTATGTTTAAATCTTTTTTACAAAAATACACCAGTAGACATATTCCTGTCAAATCAACCATTAGCAAAAACTATGTCGAGCAAGTATATAAACACACTATTGACATATGGTTCTGTGTAGATGAAACTACTGATTCATGTGGTCGGTACATCGCCCATTTAATGATTGGAATAGTAAACGAAGACTCCACCAATGCATTTTTAATTAGTCCCAAGCAGTTAAAAAAAAAAACAAAAGGCAATACCGTTGCCAAATTCGTTCACGATAGATTAACACTTTTTTTTGCCAAAACCCGTACCAAATGATAAATTATTATTGATGCTTTCTGATGCCGCTGCATATATGTTGAAGGCATATTCTAATTTAAAAGTATTTTATGAGCAATTAATGCATTTCACTTCTTTGGCACATGGTTTTAAGCGAGTTGCTGAAACGATTAGACTGCAATTTCCCCTGGTCAATAATTTGATAGAAACCGGGAAGAAAATTTTCCTAAAAGCTCCACTGAGGGTTGAAATGTTTAGGGAAAGAATGCCAAATGTACCTCTTCCTTCGGCACCGGTTATAACTAGATGTGGTACGTGGCTAGATGCTGCCTGCTATTATGCCGACCATTTCGATTCATGTAAGGAGCTTGTGTTTCCCGAAAATGTGTCAGAGACAATTAAAGAATGCCACAAAGTTTTTAAAGATAGGAGGGTTGCACAAAATTTAGCATTCCTAAAAACCAACTACAGTTTCGTAAGCAAGGCGATTGATAAACTCCAAGCAAAGGACACAACTTTGGTAGATGCGGTTCAAATAGTTGAAGATTTTAGGAACGACGTCTCAAACGTACGGGGATCTTTAGGAGAGATTATTAAAAAAAAATTGATGCAGTTTTGTCAAAAAATGAAGGGTTTCGTGGAAGATTTGCTGATAGATATTACAATTGTTCCAAATTTAAATATGCACCGATTACAAGTTTGGACCTGGAGAGAAGAAGCTTTTCACACTTTAAAAATGTGCTCAGTAATAGGAGAATGGGATTTTCCGTTGAAAATTTAGAAAAACATTTAATTATTCGTTCATTTAAAAATGGGCAGTAATCATTATTTGTTATTAATTATTATTGTTATTGTATTAATATTGATCACCAAAACCTATGATATTAAAATATTACTTTTATCTACCTATAGTGCGTTTTTGTTAATAAAATTATGTATCGTGTTGTATTTCTGTATTTTCATAAAACATAAAATATGCCTTTTCATGCTTTTTATGCGTTTTTGTGCTTATTCTAATTTTTATGCTATTTTATATTCTTGTTTTCTAAGATTTTTTATGCATTTTTAAGCGCTTATCTTGTAATTTTTTGGGTATGATCTATAAGAACCAATTGTTAATTACCGCCCTATTGCCGTGTTACCAGTCATATCTAAAATATATGAAAACGTTTTGTATTTGCAATTATATAATCACTTTGAAAGTAACAATTTGTTCAGCAACTAACAATTCGGGTTTAGAAGTAAATCAACGCAGGATGCAATAAACTGCCTCATTGAGAAATGCCTGAATTCATTGGAAAAGGGAGAATATCTGCATGCAGCTTCCCTGGACTTATCGGAGGCGTTTGATTGTGTATCGCATGTAATTCTGCTAAAAAATGTACTTTTATGACGTAAATCCAAAGAGTTGTAGGTTGTTGCTTTCATATCTGCAAAATCGCGAGCAATGCGTCTACTAGAGTGGCGGATTCTCATCAAGGCTCTCCCTGTTGATATTGGTGTTCCACAGGGATCAATCTTGGGCCCGCTACTGTTTATAATATTTATTAATGACTTTCCAGGGATCCTTGATAACAATGATGCAATTTTGTATGCCGATGATTCCAAGGTATTTTCAAAAGGTAGTACCTGCAACAAGCAATGCAGATTGCAGGCGGTCGGCGGTCGACGGCCAGGGAATGGTTCTGTTGTAATAAGCTTAGTTTGAATGAGTCCAAAACAACAAACATCTTGCTCTCGTTGAAACCATTTAAGCCAGTACAGGATTTTAATGTAACAAAATTCCTTGGTATATACGTAGACAATCAAATAAATTGGTATGAACATACTCATCTAGCAGCCACTCTTAACAAAAACATCTTTCTACTCATATATCTGTACTGCAACCTCTCCATAAATACCATCAAAATCGCATACTCTGCACTATTTCAAAGCAACATGACTTATGGGTTACTTGCATGGGGCCATGCGACAGCGCCTCGAACGAAAATTTTTGGGGTTCAACGACGAGCAATTCATGTCATTACAGTATCTGGCTACCGGAAAGACTGTAGAGCTCTGTTTAAAAAAACTCGGTATTTTGCCACTACCGTGTCTTTACATACTACAATGTGTATTGTACATTAAGAAAACTAGGCACTTGTATCTCAAACACAGTGAACTACATGACCATGATACTAGACAGAAGGATCGTGTCTGTCTGGGGAACACTAGGCTATCGCGCGCCCAAAATGGTACGAGGTATCATGGTGTTCTACAGCATAATGCACTGCCAAATAGCTTACGGTGCCTGGAGGGCATTCATTTCAAGATGAAGGTCAAGGAAATGCTAACACAATTGTTGTACTCCACTAAAGATTTTTTATACGATGATCTATAACCTTAGATGTTATTTTGTGATTTTGTGTTTCAAATATCTATTGGATTTTGTATTTTATACTTTTATACTTGCTCTATGGCCTGTGTAAGACGTATTTGTCAATAGCACCAATAAAGATTATTATTATTATTATTATTATTAACACTGTTCGACGCCGTTCTGCATACAGTCGCCATTCTGCATTGGTAGACAACGGACATATATGGGTCGCTCGGAACGACCACGTGTGCATTCAGTGCATAAATAATTGTGAAAAATATTGCAAATACGACATATAAAAACACCACCCTAGTGAATGTGAGTTCCCTATTGTTTAACTAACGGCCTTATGGCCTAAAAATGGAGATGGATGGCCCCTTAAATGCATCAAATGCATCCCAATGTGTCGATTCACGCACACTCGATAAAGACGAGATAAATAAACTTATAGAAGAAAGAGCGCAAGAAATTGCAAATGAATGAATCTCCTCGGAGCTCAAAAAACTGTCTAACAACGACTCGCGATGGAAGGAAGCGACCAGCTCTCGAAAGCAAAAACGTTCATCGCCAGAAGTCCAAAGAAACACACGCCAAAAACTAATTACAGATTTTAAAATCAAATCAATCAACACTACCAATATGTTCCAGTACCTGGAAACGTTACAGGAAACCGAAAACAATGTAAGTGAACCTCAAATAAATAACCCAATAAATCCTAATACAAAGATAGACCCAACCCCGAAAACCCCGCCAATATATATCACGGAAATAGAAGATATAAATCCACTAATCGCAGTGCTAAATACTGCCGTAAATAATAGTTACAAACTCAAAACATTTAATAACAACCGAATTAGAATAATGGCACAAACAATTGAAAACTACCGATCAATAATTAACGAATTAGAGACGAAAGACGTAAGATAAAATACCTTTCAACTTAAACAGGCCAGAAGTTTTCGTGTTGTCATTAAAAACCTGCACCATTCAAACAAGCCTGAAGCTATACTAAAATTACTGAGTATGGCCACTCAGTCCGGAACGTTATAAAAGTAATAAGTAAAAAAACTAAGAAACCGTTGCCGATGTTCTTTCTGGACTTAGAACCTCACACAAACAACAACAAAATTTATAACATTAACCACATTCAATATTGCAGTATAGTAATTGAACCTTTAAGACAAACGAGACAAATACCTCAATGCGGCCGCTGTCAAAGGTATGGCCATACCAAATCATACTGCACAAGACTTGAACGTTGCGTTCAATGTGGGGGTTTCCATAGCAATAAGGTATGTTCTATTACAGAAAGGAAAAACCTAAAATGTGCCTTGTGTAAAGGCAATCATCCTGCCAACTATAAAGGATGTACAATATATAAAGAAATACAACAACGGAAGTACCCCTCTTTAAGACCTAAAATCAATACAGATAGACCCACTGACAGAACATCTTATTCCGTGGTTACCAAAAATGAAGCGGAAATCTCAAGTAGTAGCAATGATACTATATTAAATCCCTAAAAACTGAAAAAACCGAGGATAGAATGGATAGATTAGAAAACATTGTGGAAAATTTAGCTAAAAACATGAGAATGATGATAAATCTCATAACAAAAGAACTAGATAAAATAAACTAGTAGGTGATCAAATCAAATTATCAGTATGGAATGCAAACGGTCTCATAGCGCACGGACCCGTGCTAACTCATTTTATCAAGTTTCACGATATCGACATTATGCTTATATCAGAAACTCACTACACAAACAGAAGTCATCTTAGAATCCACAACATCTATGATACCGAGCACCGAGACGGCAAAGCTCATGGACGATCTGCTATTATCATTAAAAATACAATCAAACACCTCGAATTAGAAAAATTTCAAACTAACCACATCCAAGCAACCAACGCCAAAATTGAAGATTCACGAGGGCAAATCACTATATCTGCAGTGTACTGCCCACCAAGGCATGCTAATAAGAAACAAATACACTGATTTTTTGCCACTCTCGGAAGTCGCTTTATTGCAGGTGGCGACTACAATGCTAAACAACAGATGTGAGGGTCTAGACTTACCAATACCAAAGGATGAGAACTAGCCAAGTCCATGAAATAAAACAAACTTAACGCACTTTCCGCCGGAAAACCTACGTAATGGCCTAACGGCAAAAATAAATTACCGGACGTGATCGACTTCTGTGTTTCAAAAGGTATTCCCACACGACACCTCCTACTAGAACAAAACCTAGACCTTTCTTCAGACCACTCCCCAACTATGGTCAGCCTCCCTTATTGAGAAATCTAGACAAGCTAAACTTTTTAATAAACGCACAAACTGGGAGCTCTTCAGAAAGCTCTTGGACGATAAAATTAATCTAAAAATCGCACTAAAACTGACGAAGAAATGGACAATGCCGTAGAATATTTACGTGTGCCATACAAAACGCGGCCTGGGATAGCACTCCGGAGCAGGTCAAACTTAGTAGGAGACAAACTACTTCAATCATTGTTAAAGAAGCAATCCTCAAAAAACGGAAACTACGGAAAGCTTGGATGGTCACTCGATCTCCTCAAGATAAATCCAAATTCAATAAGGCAATACGAGACCTGAAGAAGCTCATGAAAATTGAAAAAGACCTAGAAATAAAGAAATATCTAGAAGAACTGACACCAGGTGAAGTCACTGACTATTCGCTATGGAAAGTAACCAGCAAATCTAAACATCACGAAGTAAACATTCCACCCTTAAAGAAACCCGACAGGAGCTGGGCAAGAGAAAACAAGGAAAAAGCAGACATTTTTGCAGAACATCTGCTTAAAGTGTTCCAACCTTTATCTCGGGATATTAGTCTGGAGCCAAATAACGCTTTTCCTAGATACAACGCACCAATTGGCCCTTCCCATGAAGACAATAAAGTTAAAAGAATTAAATACCATGATCAAACAAAACCTAAGCCCCATAAAAGCTCCAGGGTATGAATTAATCACAGGCACAGTTATTAAACAACTTCTACATAAAACACTACTACTTCTTGTCTACATTTATAATGCTATCCTAAGAACTGGACCTTTCCCCTCCGAATGGCAGGTGGCACAGATTAAAATGATTCCAAAACCAGGAAAATCAGCAGAGGAAGTCTCATCGTACCGATCTATCAGCCTGCTACCCATCCTATCTAAGCTCCTCGAGCATATAATAGTTAAGCGACTAAAACCAATACTAGACATATTAAAAATCATACTTGAACATCAATTTGGATATTGTGGAAACAATAAGAAATTGTTTGGAAAATAAAAAATATTGCTCGGCAGCCTTCCTGGACATTGCCCAAGCGTTGGACAAGGTCTGGCACCCAGGGCTACTCTACAAACTTAAACGAGACCTTCCCCACCCATTCTACCAACTACTGAAATCTTACTTGAACGTCAGATACTTCATGGTTAAATTTGATGATGCAACATCAGAGTTATACCCAATACAATCTGGGGTACCCCAGGGCAGTGTTCTTGGTCCCATTTTTTACCTCTTACACAGGGCAGATATACCACTAACTCCCAAATCAACAACAACCAATTTCGCTGATGACACGGAAATTATGGCAACAAACACCAACCCTGCAAAAGCATTCGAATACCTGCAAATATCGCATGACAATCTACAAAAATGGTTAAAAATATGGAGAATTAAAGTAAACGAAGCCAAGTCAGTGCATGTATCATTCGCGCTTAGATCATGAAACTGCCCTACAGTCTTCCTAAACCATCAACCTCTGCCACAGACTGAAGTTGCCAAATACCTGGGGATGCACCTCGATAGGAGGCTCACTTGGACGAAGCACATTTTCACAAAACGCAAAGAGCTGGGTCTGAAATACTCCAAACTTGTCTGGCTGCTGGGACGCCAATATATGTTATCACTCGAGAACAAACTGTTGGAGTATAAAATTATACTCAAACCTGTTTGGCAGTGCTAGCACCTTTAACATTGAAATTATTCAAAGATTCTAATCGAAAACTTTGCGAACCATCTTAGATGCTCCCTGGTACGTTACCAACAACCAAATACATAGAGATCTTCAAACACCCTTGATAAAAGAATAAGTGAGGTCCTCGAGTGCTCGTTACCTAAAAAGACTAGAAGTACACCCAAATGTACTAGCCATGAATCTCCTGGATAATAGTGCCACGAGGTATCACCTCAAGAGAAAACACATATTGGAACTACCATATACATAGGTTCCCACTAGTTCCTTATTTGTATGTATGCACATATGTATCAATTTATGTATGTACGTATGTATGTATATATTTATATTTACGTATTTCTATAGTTTCTATATACTTCTATATATTTTTAACAAAAATTAGGCGGGGATGAGCGCCCATAACATCGCAAGGGCAACAAGGGGAAAACAATGGGCCCAACTAAGCGACCAGAGAAAACATGGGCTTCAATCCACGATAATCATCCATCTAAGTTATTAAATGCCACCGCATATTTACATAATCTTGCGAAATGTGGTAAAAAAAACAACTTACAACTGATGTTTTACGCGAAAGTTATTCCATTAAATCACGCCGAAGCGCTCTTTCAAAATTAGATGCGCGGCTTGAGGGTACGAGGGGGCTGGTGAATTGGGGTTTCGCGGCGTGGGGCGCGACCTAGTTTCGCGGGCGGCGGGGGCAGATGGCCGCTATCGATCGCCGCCTACGGCCGCGTTAAATCCACCTCCAGCCGCCTCGTACCAATAATGGACCTCTGAAATGAATTTTGTGGGCCATAAGCCGTAAAGCTTATTTTCCAGATTGTGGTTCGGGCGCCTTTATTAATTGTTCAAAAGATTGATGCAGATTAAAGCGGAAAGTAGATTGATGGCAACGTTTTTCTAAAGTAATCAACTATTTGAGCTTTAAATTTGATTAGAAAGATAATTCTGTAATGTAATTAAGTGATAATTTGAATTCCAAAATAAAGTAGGTACGCAACATTTTTTTTGCTTTCAGTGCAATGGAATCGAGACCAGGCCCGGTCCAACATAGCTGCCAGCTACTATACAAGGCGGCACGTCATAGGAGCGGTGACAAGCCGCCCTTGATAATTTATTTTGATAAAGGTAATGATAATGATGTTCAGCCGATACCATATCCGCACAGTTGGCTAGACGCTGGACGAGATTGCGAATAATGGGACCCAGGCATTCAAGGATGATGGCTTGATGTAGCAATAGGTACGAATTAAATTGCGAAGTTAAGCGAAGTTTTTATTGCGAAGTTTTTAGGGTGTCTCCTAAAAAACACCGCTGGCCATAACTCCTTTATTTATTGGCTGATTTCAATCAAACAGAAACACGATTAAATGGCTCCACATGTTCTACAAAGGGCCCCTAATTTCCTTTTCTTCCAAATTCAACTTTCATCTATAGTCAACTTTTTTTTTAAATGGTTACATATATTTTCTTTCTGGTAGAGATTATTTTTCTGAATCCAAAGATGTATGACAAGTTGGCTTTGATGGAATATCCGTTACAGAAAAATAATGTTTGTTAACATTAAAGTTGCATTTTTGTAAGTTTATCAAGTGTGCCATGGATAAAAAGTGAAAAAAGTGTGTCAAATTCCCTTTTTTTTTCGGTCCAATTTTTGTGAAATAACTCAAGGGATGGCTAACAATATTGACAATCCATTGAAAGACATGTTACAAGTGTATTTCGAATGCAATAAAAATCGCGATCAAGCAGTGCTCCTGTACATAGATCGTTTTCCGAACAGAGAAGTCCCAGAGCCAAGAAAATTTGGAAGAAAAATTTAAGAAAGTATGATGCTTTTAAGAAACCGAAGAGAGAGGAACGAATATTTCGCGGAAATGAGGAATTAGATATACTTCTTAGTGTGCAAGAAAATCCAAGATCATCTGTTCGGAAAAATGCAAATAACATTGGCACATCAAAACGACCTGTAAATGCAACTCTTAAGAAACACACATACAAACCTTACATACCTCAAAATGTTCATGGATTTGAGAAAAATGATGGTCAAAGACAGCAATTTTGTGATTTTTATTTAAATTTTATGTAAAGAGATCAGATTTTTATAGAAAACTCATCTTGACAGATGTATGCACTTTTACCAATAATGGAATTTGTAATAGAAGCATCCATCGATATAGAAAATCATTTTCAACAAAGATTCAGTGTGAATGTGTGGTGCGGTATTTTGGGTGATCATAGTGATTGATTTTCATAGACGGGAACAACCTAATTCAAGATAAATACCATCAACTGTTGACCGAAAATGTTGAACAAGTTTTAGACGATTTGCCTCTTGCAGAGCTCAATCGACTTTATTTTCAACAAGATGGGGCAACACCGCATAATGCCAGAATACATATTAACTGGTTAAACGAAAAATTTGATGAAAAGTGGCTTGGAACGTATGGTCCAATTTCTAATAAAATATTACATATTGTTTTACACGTTGTTTTCGGTTTGTTTTTCACGCTACACTTGAAAAACTATTTGAACATTTAATTTTTTTCTGTAACGAAAATTCCATCAAAGCCAACTTGTTATACATCTTTGGATTCAGAAAAATAATCTCTGCCTTAAAAAAAAATAGAAAATATATGTAACCATTTGAAAAAAAAAGTTGACTATCGCTAAAATGAAAGTTGATTTTGCAAATAACACAAATTTAGGGCCTCTTCGTAGAACTTGTGGAGATATTTAATCTAGGTTTTGTTTTATTGAAATGGGCCAATATATAAAGGAGTTACTGCTAGCGACGATTTTTAGGAGACACCCTGTATACACTTGACCACAAAACGGTAGCACCATAAAAAGGTAAAACATAAAATTACTTTCATATTTCTTTATTCATGAAGTTTATAAAATGAAATCAAAATTTTCAATTTTGGCGTAAGTATGTAATCCAAAGTTTAAACGTATTTAACTGTATTGGCACTTTTAAATTATTTTTATTTTTATATTTCAATGTTGATTAATCTTTCTTAAGCCGCGACTAGACTACGTGTTATACTACAGGGTGAGCCACAGGGTGGGCTACGTGGGCTACATACAGGGTGGCTCACATATCCTCGCTCGGACCATTGCTGCTAGACTGATGAAAATTGAGGGAAAAAAGGTGATTGGAAGTTATTGGACACTTGATGTGCTACATTTTGAAATTATTTTCGAGTGTACAGAGGGGTACCATAAATCAGGGACACAACATTTGGTATCTTTTTTTAAATAGATCACCCTGTATAATCTTTCATTTTTAGAATCTACTTTCTGTGGGCTTCACAAATCATTTTTATTTTTTGGGATCAGATTCAACGTTGCCAAGTTATTCACATTTTAATCAAATATAACGAAAAATCATGGACGTTGAACAAAATTGAACAAAACCTTATTATAAGAGATCAATGAAAGAATCTGCGTATGCAAGTACCCAAGCAATGTGCTTAAACATTCACAATATTTTAAGTCACGTAGAATACATAGGGTGTTCTGAAACAACAATACAATTTTGCTATTTTCAAATGGCTAAAACTCATTTTTTTAAATGGAACACCCTGTATATAGAATCTAATTATGAGTACTTATCTAATGAGCTATTCAATGGTAGCATATGGACTATAATCTAATAATACTTTTTAATACGTAAATAACTTTCAATCTCGATATGATTGAGCCATTTGAAAATAGCAAAATTCAACGTTGTTTCAGAACATCCTGTGTGTTGAACGTAACTCCTAATATTGTTCATGTTCATTTAATATTATTTCATTGATCTCTTATAATAAGGTTTTGTTGAATTTTTTTCAGGCTCATGATTTTTTGTAAAAAAATTTTAAATGTGAATAACTTGGCAGCGTTGCATTGGATCCCTCAAAATAGAACTGATTTGTGAAGCCCACATGAAGCAGATTCCAAAAATTAAAGAATATACAGGGTGTTGCATTTAAAAAATAGATCAAATGTTGTATCCCGGACTTATGGTACACTCTGTATATTTTTTTAGTTTTAGCATTTGCTTCATGTGGGCCTCAAAACTCATTTTTATTTTTAGGGATCAGATGCAACGTTGCCAAGTTATTCACATTTTCATCAAATTTAACGAAAAATCATGGACGTGCAGATAAATTCAACAAAACCTTATTATAAGAGATGTATGAAAGACTCTGGGTATGCTAGTCCTCAAGCAATGTGCCAAAATATACACAATACTTGGATATACGTTGAATACACAGGGTGTTCTAAAACATCGATCGAATTTTGCTATTTTCAAATGGCTAAAACTTATTGAGATTGATCGTTATTTACCTATTAAAAAGTATTATTAGATTGCAGTCCATATGCTACCATTGAATAGCTCATTAGATGAGTACTCAGAATATGATGCTATATAAAGGGTGTTCTATTTGAAAAAAAAAAGAGTATTAGCCATTTGAAATTAGCAATCGTTCGTTGTCTCAGAACACCCGGTGTATTCTACGTGACTCTAAATATTGTGCATATTTTGACACATTGCTTGGGTACTTGCATTAGCAGATTCTTTCATTGATCCCTTATAATAAGGTTTTGTTGAATTTTTTTCCACGTCCATGACATTTCGTAAAATTTTATTAAAATATGAATAACTTGGCAACGTTGCATCTGATCTCAAAAAATAGAAATGATTTGTGTAGCCCACATAAAGCAGATTCTAAAAATGAAAGAATATACAGAGCGATCCATTTAAAAATAAGACCAGTTTTTGTATCCCGGATTTATGACACACTCTGTATACTCGAAAATAATTTTAAAAAGTAGCACATCAAGAATCAAATATCTTCCAATCAGATGATTTCCTTAATTGTAATTATTCTAGCAGCAATGGTCCGAGCGACGATTGATGGGCCACGCTGTATAACCATGTGATGCAACAAAAGTTAGACAAATTTCTGCGTTTTGTCATACAACGCGGGATTTACAACTACTTATATATGTTATCGCTTTGGTAGCGGTAAAGGTCAAAGAATGTCATAAAACAAGTGTAATGCAAGGTTTTATAACACGCTCATATATGTTCTGACAATGTAACTTAGAATTATAACACGGGCTGCTGCCACGAGAAGTGAATCCTTGCATTTCCGACATCATGAGCAGATCAGTGTAGTGTGGACGTGCGAATGTCATACAACATACAACGGTAGCACGTAAAATATTACGTTATACACGCTATACACGCTATACAACTTTGTTAAAAGGTGTGGATGCGGCCTTAGGAAAGCAATTCATACTCGATGAAAATGTTGTATATCATTTTAATAAAAATATATATACAATGTGTTTCACATGAAATGGTATTACCTCGGTATTTTTTTAAGTTACGGTATGTGAAACTGGTGAAGCTTTGTTGAAGGGGGAAACAGCCTACTGTGATCAAAAACTAATTGAACAAACATAATAGGGATATTTTTTTCAAAAATTTTCCGATACATTTAGAAGGGAATTTTTTGGAAGTATATCCGTAAAAATTATCCAGATATTTGCTTGGTAAAGCTGCAAAAAATACTTATATATTTCTAGTGATAATGAATTATTATCTTGAGAATTTTTCAAAATATGTCAAACTCTTGTGAGATTTTCAAGAATTGTTAAATCATTTACATAGTGCTTTATTTTAAGAAATACTAATAATATGTTATCCCTCTTGCTTTTATGAGTTTAACAGTTATTTTCTTTGGAATTTTTCAAAAATTGTCATCATTCAAAAAATTATGTTTTTGTACGATGTTTATTTTTCGAGATATTTCGATGTCTTCACTTAAATAAACCACCCGGTATATTAATGTTGAAAAATGACACTAAGTTATTTTTAATTGATTATATTTTATTAACCAATTAGATATTTACTAATAGAGTTATTTTTAATTTTTTTAATCTCTCTTTTTGAGTTCTTGTGTTGCGTTATTTACTCTAGTTTTATCTGCTGGGCATCTAGATTGATGCCAAATTCTTCTGAGTCTTCTCATTTCGGAAATAAGGGTTCGAATTTCTGTGGGGTAATTGTTGCGTTTTGTTCGTGGGGTAATAATAGGCAGTGTTATCCCATGTAGCTTGTTGGATTTTATCAACATTTTTTTCCGCTTCATTATCTAGCTGGTCTACGTTTCTTATCGAGGATGACAAGTTGATAGTGTTTTCATGTTGAAGTTTAAAGCTCTGCCAGTCAGTTAATCTGTTAGTCAATCTAGCAGGTAATTCCTTTTATGTACTACTATCGCTTAGGGTGAGGAAAGAAGGCTGATTATTCACTTTGGAAAGCTACTAAGATACTTAAGAGACCAGTTTTGCAGAATTCTCCAATGAGAAGTGCAGATGGGACATATGCAAAAAGCAATACTCAAAATTCTAATAGATTTGCCGAATATCTTGAAAATACTTTCCAACCGAATGAGGGTGAAGCCATTCTAGACTGGGAAAATATTACTCAGGAAGAAGGTGAAATCAGACCCTCTACCCCTAAAAAATTGCAACGGAAATTAAACAAAAAACATTAACACTAAGAAAGCTCGAGGATTTGACTTAATTACTGGCGAAATTCTCAAACAACTACCTCGTAAAGTAATCGTAAAACTTACATATCTTATTAATGCATCTTAAAGATTAAAATTTGTAGCTAAGATATGGAAAGTAGCAGAAGTAATAATGATTCCTAAACCTGGAAAACCACCAAATGAGGTTTCTTCTTACAGACCAATCTCGTTATTACCTGTAATCTCAAAACGGTTGGAAAACATATTTCTTAAAACAATAAAACCAATTATTGAAGGCAAAAACATAATACCAGAACACCAGTTTGGTTTCAGAGAATCTCATTCAACTGTAAATTAAGTCCATAGAATAACAGACGTAATTGAAAAATCATTGGAAGAAATAAAGGTTTGCTTTACTATATTTCTTGATGTAGCGCAATCTTTTGACAAAGTGTGGCACGAGGGACTTAAATACAAATTAAGAACACTTCTGCCCAGACCATATACATAATTACTAGAATCATACATGTCAGATAAAGTTTTTAGAATTAAGCAGGAAGATGCTTACTCTGAACTAAAAGAAATAAAGGCAGGTGTACCACAGGGCAGTGTGTTAGGACCTCTATCTATTATACACCAGCGATATACCTGCATTAGACCATAATACGATAGCCACTTTTGCCGACGACACTGCCATATTGGCTATAGGCAAAGAAGCAGTATTAAATCTGCAAACCTCAAATAAAAAAATTAACAACTGGACTAAGCAATGGCGAATCAAATTAAATGAGACTAAATAGATCCATGTCAATTTCACAAATAAGAGAAATCAACATATCCCTGTTAGTATGAATGATATCCAGATCATAATGGACATAATAGACATAGTCAGACATAGTCAGACATAATACGCTGCGCTGGAGAGCTTATATCAAAAAGAAAAAAGAAGAATCGGACAACAAATGTCGAAAAATGTATTGGCTGCTTGGTCGGAATTCCACCCTGTCAATCGATAATAAAATACTTCTGTATAAACAAATTCTTAAGCCCGTATGGATATACGGCATCCACCTGTGGGGTTGTGCCAAAAAGAGCAATATAGAAATAATCCAGCGATACCAAAACAAAGTACTAAAGAGTATTGTCAATGCACCTTGGTATTTCCAGAACAGTGACCTCCACAGGGACTTGGAAATGGACACTGTTAATGAAACAATAAACAAATTTGCCAAGAGTCACGAACAGCGACTTCTTCAACACGTCAACGTCGAAGCCATCCAGCTCCTCGATAACACGAATTTGACCAGAAGACTACAGCGGACCAAACCGTTCGAGTTTAATATTGTGTTAGTTTAGTGCAAAAGCAGAGCATAGTGCTAGTGTACACGCTAATATTAGTGTAATTAAGTGATTAGAATCTAAGGGATACTAATGAGTAAGCCCTTAGTATTCAACTTTCATTTAGTAATTTAAGTTGGCATAACATTACTCATCGATCCATCCTTGATCAGATTGTAATAATTATTGTAAAATACGATTAAGTGTTTTGCATAATAAAAAAACAACTGCTGCATAGGTATTTGAGGAATACTCTGTTTTTTAACTGTTTTTATATTTATAGATTATGTACTACTCTTAGGTCGAGAGACTAAAAAGATTTTCAAATTACAAAATTTGATATATAATTTTGATGTAAACCTTTGTAAGCAGAAATTTTCAAAAAATAACTGCTTTTCGTACACCTCTTTTGTCAATACTGTTTTTGTTTTAAAACAAACTATTAAAACAACAATTTTGTTTTTCCTTGAATAATCATGAACACAAATTTAGAAAGAAAATTTACCATCTGCTCGCTTCAAAGTTTCTCATATTTGTAAGAATCAAGATTTGCTCCAGTTTTGCGAATTGCCAAACTGCGCATTATGCGAGCGGCGTATTACCAGGACACGCTCAGCCTTGACTTTCACCTCGCCACCCTTCAACCCTTTCACTCAGGGAGCGGGTTTGCACGCGACCCCGGGGAAGGACACCGCCGCCCTTGTTTTCCGATTTCGCATCGATCACCCCCTCGCCCCACCCCACACGTCAGGAGTGTATTTATAGCCCCTGGACGGCGCGAATCGATCGCCAATTGAGCACCTGTTTAATTAACATCGCCAGCGTCAATGGAGCCGAGTTTAATTTAGAATGGAGCGTGCGAGCGTATCAAAAAACGAGTCTGTTATTCCAGCAGGAAGCATAATTGGAGTAATTTTTAATAATTATATTATATTTTAGATGTTATGCTTATTTACATATTATCACTTTTTTATTATGCAAAATTTAAATTTCGAAAATTAAACGCTAATCTAAACAAAATTTAATTCTCATCCTTAAAATGTACTATATTATTATTATTATTATTATTATTATTATTCCACATTTAAATAATAAATATGGTTTTCTAAAATTGGAATCTGATATATCAATAGAAAGATGTTCGTTGGAAACATCTAAAAAATGATTGCCTATTTATTAAATCATGTGGCTCAACTTGGCTGTAAACAATGTGGGCTACAAGTTCGTCGGAATAAATTAATGTTGGCGATGTCATCGAAGCAGACAAAATCAACGCCACCCGAAATTAATTTTCACGTAATTAATTCAGCATTAGAGTCACGTGCTGTGAATAAAGCAATCTACATTAATTTCAAGCGATGGTTCGCAGAGGAGAGAGACCTTGGCTGTCCAGAATTAATATTGGGTTTAAAAATTAAATGGATACGCTCAACTAAAATTATAATTATTTTACTTCGCGATATTAATTTTAATTCTGTTTGAAATTATAGTTAATGAACTAAAATACAAAAACATAGTTTTGATGGTATTAAATATGATAATTATTGAAAGCTAATCTAACAACTACAAATAACATTTGACTAGAAAAGTGATATAGAAAAGTGAATAAGTGATAAGTGAAAAGTGAAATAAGTCAGCATAAAACCCTGTAATAAAAATTAAATAAAAATTTGATTTTAAAGTTCAGTAACAATTAAAAGATTAAAATTTGCCAGCACAGTTTTACTTGTGAGCATAGTTAAAAATATGCTGGGTATTTGAAAAATATTTAAATAAACGATAAAAATTGTCGTAATCCTCATATTTTGCTGCAAAGAAAATTTCACGGCACTCTTAAAGAGAACGAAAATACAGAAAAGGTACTGATTCTTTAAGGCATTAAAATAAACTAAAACCTAAATAAATTTAAATAAATTAAAAAAATAATTGACAGTAGGGTCTTCCGCGATTTTTCAAAAACCTTGAAACTGAACTCTAGTCACATTAAAAACATCATTGCACTAATTTTTGTGTTGAGACAAATCGTTGTAATTAGCAAACACGATTTTAAAATTAACGGCGTTTGAAAAGGTCCCGAAAGCCTGCCATGTTGCTGTGACGTCACAACGCACGTTGGCGCTCAGCTGTAGCATTGCTTACAATGCAGCGACAAAAAGAAAACGTCGGTTTTACGAAAAAAGGGACGAATAAGTATTGCATTGTGCCTGGATGTGATAGCAGCAGTAAATGCGAACCAAATAAGTTGTTTATAAACGTCCCAACAAGGGATATACGGAAAAAGGGGTTACAACAAGTCCGAAGTGATTCCGCGAGTGTCACTTTGACGTCCCACTATTTTTGTGAAGACCATTTTAATGTAAGTACATAATTTTCAATAAATTATCGACGAAATTCGACAAATATATATAATTAACTACCATCATTAGTAATGGTTATTCAAGGGTATTTCCGATTATATATATACATTAGTAATAACATAACCTCAAAATAGTTTTGTGGGTTCCATTCTAAAACAATACCTTCCATTACATTATTACTTTTTAAAAGTACTGTGAGATTTTGTACAATATGTTTTTAGACAAACATTTAGTTAAAACTAAAAAACATGTTTAAATAATATTTGTAGCAAACTGTTGATTTTAGAAATTTGTTTAGATGATTAATAATTACAAATTTTGAAATCAGCATTACCAATTCGTATGAGATGTAGTATATATTGCAAAGTTTATACAGTATTTTATTTGTTCTTACAGCTGGAAGAGGATTTGGAAAATTACATGTGACTCCACGCGTTTCGGCTACGATGAAAAATTCACTTTTTGAGAAAAAGTTGGGAATCATTAACACGTGAACTTCTAGCAGATTATCTGGCTATCCCTTTACTAACCCATCAGAACTTATTTTATGTCAGACTGGATTCTAAGTCGAATTAATCCACGATTCCTATCCCTTATGCACTGACTCACGATCGCCAACATGCGTAATGACGTCATAGTGCCGCTCCGCCAATAACAGCGTTTCGTCGGTCACGTGACAATATGTGTAAGTTTTACGATATTGTATGTTGTTTGATGATAAGTTACAATGAAAACCAAACGTTTTCTCTGTGGGATGTTTAATTACAGGTTATAAACTTTACGTTAAGACACAAAAAGGTTATATTATTTTTTTTCAGGAAGACCCTATTTAAAACGTTTTATTTTAGCTAATGGTATTATTTATACAATATATTAACGAGAAGAATAATAAAAAATTGCAAATGAAGAATCAAAATTTCAATGTATATTTCAAAATTTGACAAAACATGAGTAGCTATATAAATTTTAGAGTAAAACCAAAGTTATCAATTGAAAATGGAAAGATGACAAAAGTTTTAATGGTATTATATAATTTGCATTGTAATTTATAAAATTTCAGTGGATATTATAAAACTTATAGACCAAATGACCATATTTTCGTTATTTTAACACTATTCTAAACAAAGTTTTAGTGGTATTATATAATTTGCATTGTAATTCAATAATAATTTAATAATAAATGTATGGACAAAATGACTAAATTTTCATTACACGTAAATTCAAAAATACCAATACAATTGGGAACTAAGTACATAATTTTCAGCGAGAATTAAAAAATTTTAATGAAAATTATGAATTTTTCATTGTAAATTACAAATTTATGTTATACATTGTTATAAAAGTAATCTATGTTTTATAACAATCTACAAAAAAAAAACAACTTACGCCACAGCCGCCCCTGATTGACTTTTTGGATGAATATACGTATAAAGTTTGTGATAGTACAATTTTATTTGATAACGATTTTGTATAAAAACATATGAAATGAACTTTTTGAAATTTAACTTATTGATGTGTATCTGGTAAGCAATCATACTAAAGGGCTCGCCAGTGAGATGGGAATATTTCAAAAAGCTAAAAGTAAATGATTTGTTTTTCTATAATTTAATAGGTATAAATGCAACGTGATGAGTTACCATTTCGTATACAATAAAACAGAATTGAATATTATATCTCCCAAATGAATTTATGTGTTTAATAAGACATATTGTAAATAATAATCTGTGTATGAATAATGAGACGCGCTTCCACCTCTCTGGTTTTGTTAATAAACAAAATTTCAGATATTGGGCGGGATGAAATCCTTGTTTACTTTATGAAAAGCTTCTCAATTCGCAAAAAAATGCAACAGTATGGTTCGCAATTTCGGCATATGGAATTATCGAACGATTTTGTTTTTCGAAATTTAGAGAAAATAAGGCTGGAAATACAGGGACAGTTGATATGAATGCAGAGCACCACAAATCGCCCGTTTTTAAGCAAATTAAAACACACTTCTTCAGTAAGATGGTTCAACAAGCCACACAGCAAAAATCTCAATAAATGCTGTGAACACTTTGTTTCCGGGCCGCATAATTTCTTGGAACAGGGGATATCTTTTACAATTTTGTTGGGTATTATACATCAAATGATATTTCATGTACTAGCCATTTTTAAATTTTTTTTTTTAGCCACTTCAAATCTGCTCATTTTATTTTAATCTTTGAGCCAAGGCCTACTTAGAATCGAAAATAAAAGTTTTAAAAATTGAATTGTTTGGCTGCCACTGGCGGAAAACAAAATTAAATATATTTTCAATTATACTCTTTCGCTTGTTTAATCAATTTATATTGAAATTATGTTTTGACATTGTTAACGTACATTGGTAAACTACTAAAGTATCATTCATGGATATTCTATTTTATTGTAGAAAGATTTTTTTAACAAAATTTCTTTAAATACAAGTAATAGTAGACGATTGCACATTCGTAAAGAGCATAATCTTCTGTTTTAATGTATGTGCGGAAAAAACAGTGGGACAAGTGAATTTGTCTAAAATTGAACTGTGTTGATTAGTCATTCGTCTCTGCAAAAAAAATAAAATCAAGTAACATGTCATTGTCATTGTGACATAAATACCTACATATCAGTTAATAAAAAGCCACATTTTGGAAAGGCCCTGAAGTTCGTCTTTTAATATAGCAAGAATAATAGAGAAATCAAAAATGGATGGTCTATCAGGCAAGTTGCACAATCTTCAGCTCAACCAAAGTCACACTAATCAAAAAACCTGTACCACTTTTTTTATGGTCCCGACCGTACATAAATTTGGTTGGAATTTTTTTTAAAGGTTGCATTACAGAAATATTAATAATTTAGTAAAATATGTGCAATTTATTTAATTCGAAAAGAGTTACTTCGGTAGCTATCTTTTAATAAAACAAAAAGTGGATATGTCAAACCACTGTCAATAACATATTGGATTTATATGCCAAAATTTACTTTAATAAAGTCAATATATTATCACAATTATAAGTTATTTAAACGAGCTCGAAAGAAAAATTGAAATGCATTTTTTTGGCATATTTTTGGCATCGTACTAACTTTTTTTTAAAATTTTGTTTGGGAACTGCAGGCCTCATGTTTTTCTGAGATCATTTCTCTGTTAACAACACAGATATTTTATTTCCGTTACGTCCCCCACCCCCTTTATTCCAATGGATTCTTTCATATGGAGTTACATAAAGAATATAAATTATCAAACAAGATTTGAAACTGTAAATGTAAGTGTGTAAGGAATAATATCTCTATGTAAATAGATGTTTTGTGCATAAAACAGTTCACTCAGTCCATTCGAACATTAAGCTGTTTTACATTTAAAGGTTGAAATTTTGTTGTTTTTATTTTTTGTTTGTTTCCACATATATTTTTGTTATTTAACAAAATGATTTATTGTTATAACTCTTGCAATAATTATAATAAACCCAATATGATACATACATTAAAATGAAAACAAAATCTCATTCCGAAAATGTCATTGCCAACTATGATTAGCAGTTGAATTAAGAAAGTTTGTGTCAATGTCTCAATATCCATAAATTACACGTCAGTTTTAATAATATATTTGAATTCTACTCAAAAAAAGCCTTAATGATGTAAAAATACCATTTCAACGTAAATTGGATTAAACTAACTAGAGCGTAAGATTGAAAATATATCATTTTCGTTGTTTGCCAGTGGCAGCCAAACCATTCAATTGTTGATACTTCTATTTCTATTTTCCCGGGCAAATAGACCTTGGCCTCAAGATTATTTTGTCTAATTTAACTAAGTCTCTATCTCTTATCGTTTACGAGATGTTAAGCACGATAACCGGGACACCCTGTTTATACATAGATATTATACACATATGTGTTCCCGGCATATGCGTATAAATTAATATCTCCGAAATTTCAGATCAGTTGAGGTGCTTTCATTAATATTTATGCAGATTAATTTCAGTTTCGCTGGTGTCTATGCAAATGACAGGTTTGTTCCGTTAATTATTCAAAATTACTAATCGTCATACCCATTGGACTTGCTAATTGCGAGAGTTATTGTTAATTATGTAAGTCTCGGATTTTGCACTAGGCTTGTTTTACCATTGTCATTTAAGTTCCTTAATGGCCTACTCTTTCAACTTTAAAAAGGGCATTTTTTAAAGTTGATTTAATTTTTCAGCTCGAAAGTTCTTAATCTATTTTAGCAATGTAAATATTTGATGAATACTTTTATAATTTTTATTAAATAATAAATGTAACAATAATTGGAATTGATTGAAATGTTGCTACCACACGAATCGTCCTGTTATTGATTTCCTTCATTGAACAGTAATGTCGTCGTCGTTTCAATTTTGATTGATCTAAATTGGTTTGTGATGTAATGTCCCCATGCATGGACGCAGTGTGTGTGACTCGGTGTTTCGTAATTAAACGATCACAATAGATCACTGATTGTTTCAATACCAATGCTCGCTCCTTCATATTAAAACTGAATATTTTTATTGTGCTCGACGTGGTAATTACAAAAGTCATGGAATTCATGTGCGTGTGCAATTGCTATATTTGAATCATGAGAATTGTAGTAATATAAAAATATGTACGATTTTAATAACGTGAGTTTTTTTGTTAAAGAGCGAATAATTTTTAATATTATATTAACGACTACTTAATTAGGCTATGGACAAGTGATTGTTAAAATACAACTAATATAAATGATGACATAATTTAGTGGTGACTTGTACGATTATGCCGCAGTATATAACTTTACAGGGTGTCTTACGCAAGTCGGTTCCGGATGGAATATATATATATATATATATATATATATATATATATATTTTTTTTAATTTTGAAAAATGATCCACGTGCACAGATAGAATTAAGTGCTGCAAAAAAATTACAATTAAGGAATTTTCAAAACTGACAAGCCGCTCCTTTTAGGGATAGGTTTGTCTATTGCTCTGTCATACAAAAAATATGAATTAATACTGAAATACTGAATTATGACATTTTGAAGTATACCTGTAAATAATTGAACTTTTGAAAATATGAAAAAGTACTCGTAAAATATCATCACATACGAATTATTGTAATGATAGAGCTATGCTTCTGCTATAATATGCAAAACAGTTTAAGTCTCTATCTCATTCATAAGAGAAATTTCGAATATTTTTTAAATCGCCCATTTGAAGCAAAATTTTCGGATTTTTGTTTTCTCTCAAAAACTACTAAAGTTAAGTATTCTATAGGCTTGATGAAATGTGTTCAGAATGGAACGAGCAATCTGAATATGTTAAAATATATAGGGTGTTAAATTTAAAATAACAAAGTTGATGGATACTTCCGGTAGAAGCGGAAGTGATAGAAATATGTACGTATTTTATTTTAGGAGATCACGACGAACCATGTTTGTGTGAATTTCTTCAAATTTTACTTTATCAGGAACCCCATAAACTTTTAACCAACGACTTGCGTAAGACTGTATATGTATTATTAGATTGGAGGTTACCTAATTCTCAAATTTTGAAATAAATAAATTTCTTAACAAATATTTAATAAATCTAATCAGCTGAAACCGGTTGCAAATAATAATAAACCATTTTATTAAGGAAGTACGACTTTTCCAGTGTTGTAACAAATACATTTTTTTTTTGTATCTAGACACAGATACAGATTCATTTAAAAATAATCTAGTTACTTCTAGATACATTTCAGATACATGGAAAACCAAACCAAAAATAGTTTTCTTTTTACATACACATTTTACATGTAAATGAAAATGCTCTTAAATATTTAATAAAATGTACAATACTACATTTATTTTTTATCGTCTGCTTATAGTTATTGGTATACTCATCCCGTCCTGACAATGACTCATCGATCTATATTGCATGAATTCGTTATACGTTTCTAATTTCATTTCATTCTAATACATGTGTCATTGTCAGCTTTCGACGGGCTACTATACGTAATAGATACAATAATAATACACAATGAAATAGCAAATTACTGACTCGAACTTAAATTAAATACGAGAAAATTAATCGAAGCCCCAAGGTAAAAATTAAAAAAAAAATTATATTGCTCTAAATTTAATGAATCAATAGCTAATTGTATGTAATTAACGTGAAATGCAGTGTTGTAACAAATACATTTTTTTTTTGTATCTAGATACAAATACAGATACTTCAGAAAAAATGTATCTAGATATAACTTTAGGTAATCAAGCAAGAATGTATCTAGATACGTATCTAGATACTTGAAATGTATCTAGATACGTATCTAGATACTTGAAACGTATCTAGATACATTACAACACTAGACTTTTTACTCAAAATTTATATTTAAATGTTTATTTAATGTAATTTAAATGATCAAGTTTTATGTTATCTAGTCAGAAGAATTTGGACAAATATTTACTCAGTTCAAAACACCTAAAATTAAAAATGCCAAAATTGCAAATTTTATATATTTTTTATATAATAAAAAACTAAAGGGCCTAATGATCAAATTTTACATGTCTTGGTTGGAATAATTCCAAACAACAAGATGTTAAATTTTTACACGAAAAGGTGCCACATTTTGAAACTATTTTAACTATTTTATTGAATAAAAAAAAATTATAAAGTTGTCACAATTAATGACTTTTGATCTTTGATCTTTCATCATCCAGTAAGAAAACGTTTTACCAGGGGTAGAAAAGAACAATATTTTACGATTAAAGTAGCAACAATCAAACATTTTTAATCAATTTGCTTAACATAGCATTTATTCATCGCCTGAATCATCATATAAAATATATAAATTGTCAAATCATGCCGCAAGAAATTTGCAAATGTATTTGCATGATGTAGCATGATTAAAAAAAAGTTTAATGATCATTACTTCGATACGCTTTTGTTTTGGACTTGGAGATAAAAGGAAATCTTTGATTTTTTTAATTAAATGTTTAAAATTATGTTATAAGATACCACGAGTATGTTGGTCCTCCTTTAACTATATCGGTGACACACATTATTAATTACAATGACCATAGATTTGACCACATACACGGGTCATTACTTGTATAACAAGTGGCTTCAATATTGCTGATTATTTCATTCGAGAGTAGATAAACCAATAAGAATGCGCGATTTTGCTTAGTTATAACGTATTTCAACGGTTATTTGAGTAACCAAGGCGACTAGCGATTATACGAACCTTGGTTTTATGGATTATATAAAGGTTCGTATAATCGCATCATTAGAATCTTCCTCATCCTTAAAAAAACCGAGGAAAAAACTAATAATCGATCAAATGTATATAATAATTGCACATTCAATATTAATAATTATTAAATTTATATATTTTCTGTGTACTTTATTGTAGTTAATTTATTTTGTTCATGAAATAATCTACCTATATACAACTCCACGATCGAAAATACTCGAATCTCGACGTATTGCCTGAAACACGATTACCAGTGTTCGATTACCAGTAATCGATTATTTTCCATCGTTTAGTTGTATAACTTGCGATTATATTTCGACTTGAATTTGACGAGTTTCTATGGTAACAGAAATGCAATGTGTCACTTTTTGAATGTACGTAGATAATATTATTTAAGATACAACTGTATAAAGACGATGTTCATTAATGGTCACAAGTTGAATGAACAGATTTTTTCAGAAAGTTCGAAGAAAAGCTTCCAGTGTTAATAAAAATAATAGTCAATGATTTAAAAAATACTTTATTTCCTAAATTGTCAACAATCGAAGTGAATGCGGTCGTAAGCTGATCCACAATCGGCAATAATTTGAGCCGAAAATAGTGGAAAACTGAGCCAAAAAGGTACCAAAGTGATCCATCATTCTACGATTTGTACGGATGATGATTATTTCTAATAAAAGCAATGTGTATCACCTGACGTAATGTAGAAAGTTTTTAAATGCTTCTAAAATCTATAGCTAAGTTGATTAAAAAATTATTTTGAGTGGAAATGCAATGAAGCTTTATTGAAAGTTTTTAAATGCTTCTAAAATTCATAGATAGCTTGATTCAACATTTATTTTGAATGGAAATGCCTAAAATATGTATGCAACAACCATATTTTAATACAAATTGAGTATAATTGCATCAGTATTTTTCTTATTTTTAAAGCTAGAGATCTGGTTATATGGGCAATGTTCTGCAGTTTTGTGTGCTGATTCAGATAACATTGAACAATTTTCAAAATTCCGAGTAGTTTGGAAATTATTCTGAAAAACTAAAATCGCGATTTTCTAAAACATTCAATATTTTCATAATTATTAAAGATATGGAAACAAGTTTCAAATGAAAGTTACTTGGTTCAACCGCACAAACTTACGAATCAAATCAAAACAAAAGTCAAGATGGCGGTTTTTGAGACATAATAGTAACTTTCTTATTTTAAATAGCCGCCATATTTGCTTTTCACACGTCTAAATAGACTTTTCTCTTTTCAACGATGTATAATAACATATGTGAAAATGAAAAATATGGGAAATATTAATTGGTCTAAGTTTAAATCAAGAAGCCAGGAATAAATATGAAACAAAATTTATTATATCGACTAACTGTCATGTTGTATTAGTTTATCAGTTGTATAAATCATTAATACTTGTGAATTGTCTTAAGCTTTGTAGTATTGACAAATCAATCAATTGAAATGGCGAATTATCAAATACATGAATATGATTTGTTTTGTAATTACATCAAGTGTTATAAAAAAACCATACCTTGCCGCACAAATATTCCAAGCAAAGTTTCCTAAAAGAAGACAGCCAAACATTAAGGTATTTAAAAGATTGGATAGAAATATGCAGCTATATGGAAGTTTTAAAAAACCTAAGAGACGCATAAATATGGGTGTTGACGATGAAGAGTTAACATTGGCTTGTGTGGCAGCTAATCGGAACATTTCAAAATAGAAAATCAAGTTAAGGTATTAAAATCAATTTACAATTTAATTTAAACAATTTAAAAAAACCACAAGTTTCGCCCTTATAAATTGCACATTTCTCAGACTTCACAGCCGAATGATAACATCCGTAGATTAACATTTTGCAGATGGTTAATCAACAAAATTACGGAAAATGGTAATTTTATCAATACAATTGTATGGACTGACAAATGCTACTTTTGTAATTGTGGACTATTTAATCGTCATAAGGAACACTATTGGGACAAAATCGACACATAACAGATAACAGTTCACATAACTGTGAAACCAAGTGCGGTTCGACTTTAATATTTTTTGTGGCATATTGGGAAATCCTTTACTTGGTCCTATAATATTTGATAGAACTCTAACTGCACAGCGTTATTTGGAGATTCTGAGAAGATTTATTGGATGATTTATCTTTGGCACAAAATATTCAAATATGGTACCTGTAAGATGGCGCTCCTGCGCACAACACTAGAGATGTTATTACTTTTTTAAATGGCCGTTTTAATAACAAAGTAATAGAGACTGACACAACTATTCAGTCGCCATCGAGATCTGCAGACTTGACGCCTCTTGACTTTTATTTGAGGGACAATTTAAAAAACAAAGTTTATGGAAGTAACTTCAACTATAATAATGTAGATGAACTGCGTGAAGCAGCAACAGAGGCAATAAACGGCTTTAATTGCAACGCGTTGCGTAAAGTAACTGTCAATTGTGCTTGGCCAATGACGGTCAGCATTTTGAGAATTTTTTATAATTTAGTATTATTTTACTACTTAGTTGTATTGCGGTTTTTTGTTTTGTTACATTTGTTTTACAAATAATTTAAATAATAAAAATAAAAATTAGAACAATTAATATTTCCCATATTTTTTATTTTGGCATAGGTTGTTACAGATCATCGAAAAGAGGAAAAAAAGTCTATTTAAGCGTGTAAAAATTAAATATGGCGGCCTTTTAAAATAAGAAAGTTGCTATTATTATCTAGGAAACGGACATCTTGAATTTTATTTTAACATGATTTTAAAATTTGTGCGGTAGAACCACGTAACTTTCGTTTGAAATTTTTTCCGCATCTTTAATAATTATGAAAATATTAGTTGATTTAGAAAATCGCAATTTTTAGTTTTTCATAATAATTTCCAAACTGCTCCGAATTGAAATAAACATTGCCTATTTAACCAGATATCTAGCTTTGAAAATAAGAAAGATGCCCATGCAATTCCACTCTACTTAGGACACCCTGTATAGGCACCAATACTGCTTGTACTACTGTACACAGTATTTACCGAAATAGGCATGAACGTACTCCAGTATTGTGCTTGATTCTACCCCATGTATATTATTGATTTATAGGAATGGCGATATTTTAGTCAATTTTTAGTTAAATTGACAACCAAGATGAGAATGAACGTTATCCAGTATTGTGCTTGATTCTATTCCATGTATATTATTGATTTGTAGGAATGGCGATAACTTAGTGAATTTTTAGTCAAATTGACAACGAAGATGAGAATATAAATTAAAATCTTTAAAAAATTTGCCATTCTGTATTAAGAATTTTTAAAACTGCGTTTTTTTCTAAAATTGTCAGTAAAGTAGTAAAATAAGAGTAAAATAAGAGAAATCAACAGTAAAGTGAGCCGAAACCAGCATAAAGTAATCAATTATTGTACGATATGTACGAAAAATTATAGTTTACAGGCATGCATTTATTCAAATCGGCACTAATGTATACAAAAATACAGTAAAGCAAATAATTATTGTACGATTTACACAAAAAAATATATTTTAATGCAGGCATTCCTGTGCTACTATTATATTTGCTGAAATCAGCACTAAATAAATTGTTGATTGTATGATTTATACGAATAATGATATTTTACAGGGATCATATCCTGTACTACTGCGTTTGTCGAAATTGGCACTAAAGTAATTCATCTCTATGTTCAATGTCCGCCTAAAGTATGGAATAAATTCAGTAAAACAGAAATAAAATAAAATGGAAAAAAAATCCTGGAAAACGTCGATTTTCTTTGATAAAAATACACATTTTTGCATGACGATTTTCAACCATCATTTGTTTTTGAGTAATGACGTCATCCGTTGTTTTGACAGCTTAATGACAACCCCCTATTTTTTTCTTGATTTTGAGAGATCTTTTCATTGTCAAAGTGACGGTATAAAAATGTTGCCATGTTACATAAGACATTTTTCGAGTAAATGACAATTGAAAGTGAAAAACTTCGAGAAAAAAATTCGGGAAACTGGTGATGTTAAAGATATTTCAAAACCTAGACGTCCAAGGGGCCGCATTCGTTGAGTTCCTGCACGAGTTGTATTTTGTAGGAATGATATTTTTCCATCCTCATGATACGTAGCACCGTTGTCTGAAGCCTCGTTAACATTTGGAAAGTTTACTGGCGGAAAGTATTTACCACCAGTAAACTTACGATAAGTAAACCAGAAAAACGTCTGTCAAGAAAGAAACTAAACAAGAAAGTAAGACGTTTTTCTGGTTTACACATCGTTAGTTTACTGACGGCAAGTACTTTCCACTAGTAAACTTTCCAAATGTAAACGAGGCTTTACTAATTTCATTTTCTTGTGAAATCAATCGAGATGTATTCTGAGGATTTTCTTCCATACTTGACCAAATATTTAATTTCTTATCTTCAATAACGTTTGGACATCCAGGTTTTGGAATATCTTTAACATCACCAGTTTCTCGAAATTTAGGTTCAATCTTACAAACTATAGATTGGCTGATAAGGCGATACGGATATTGGGCATTAAACAAATCGCATACTTCCTGCTGAGTTCTCATTCCTACATTCGATGAGAATTATTAATTTTTTTTTTTTTTTGTGTGACAGTTAAATGTGCCATTATGTTTAAATTGCAATGAGAGTTTTGTATCGCTTAGGCTAATATCACACGGCTTATAATAGCGCGGAGGTTATTGTTTGTTTCATCCTCAAGTACTTTGAAGAACTAAATCTGATGACGTTTTTGCTTTATTTTTCATGATTTTGGTTTTTCACTTTCAATTGTCATTTTTTCGAAAATCTTCTTATGTAACATGGCAACATTTTTATACTGTCACTTCGACAATGAAAAGATCTCTCAAAATCAAGAACAAAAATGTTGTCATTAAAACAAACAATGGATGACGTAATTACTCAAAAACAAATGATGGTTGAAAATCGACTGTCATGCAAAAATGTGTATTTTTATCAAGGTAAATCGATGTGTCCGAGGATTTGTTTTCAAATTTTTAATTTCGGTTTTAATGAATTTATTCCATACTTTAGGTGTGCACTGTATTTTATACAAATAATGAAATTTTGGTACACACATCAATGGTTGCGATACTGCCTGTATTTACTAAAATCGGCATTCATGTAATCCGCTATTATTCGATTTATGTGACTGATGATATTTTAGTTCAGGAATCAATACTACATACATGTACTACATGATTGAAATAGGCACTAAAGGAATCCATTATTGTACGATTTATACGAATAACGATATTTTACCAATACACTCTGTACAACTGTATTGACTCTTAATGAAATCGGCAGTAAAGCATCCATTATTTATTACGATTTATATCAATGGCGTTATTTTAGTACTAATATTTCTGCGGAATTTGCTGGTATTTAATAACTATGTTGTTGGAAACATGACGAAGGCATTATTATGCGGTTTTGGAGGAAGTCCAAAAGTTGCAAAAGCTGCGTATTTAAGGAGTGTAGGCGGTCAGAAGGATTAAATCGTCCATGTGTTTATGTTTACGTCCTTGAATAATTGTGAGTTGAATGGTTTGGACGTATGCAGCCGTGGCGGGGTGTACCCGACCAAAGTGAACAGCTATTTATTTTTATTTTCGATCGACGTAACCGCGAAAGCTGCGCGTGTTGCGAAACGCGTCCGAAATAAACTCGGTGAAGGTGAATGCTAAACGGTATCCTGAAACCGCGACTGAAGCCGAATTGGGGATGGATTTTTGTTGTTACGTAATGTCGCGTTATGCGTTATGCATTATGTACCTCCTCCGTTCTGTTGGCATAGGTAGGGAAACCTCCAGATGTTGCCGAGTCCGACCGAGTAGCCGATGATGGACAGGAAGAACTGCATCTTCCCTGACCATGCCGCCCTGTCGCTGTCGGGCTCCATCCCCGTGCTGTTTCTGGATCCCCTGGAGATGATGGATCCCCTGGGCCCTTGCAGGACGATGGTGACGCCGTGCCTGCCCTCCTGCCGCGAGTTCAGCGGGGCGAGCTCGTGCCCGTTGCGCACCTCCGTCGACTTGCTTGCCATTGCTGCCCCTTTTTACTGTATTTTTTCGATTTATATTTATTATGCTGCTAGGGGAATGTGTTTTACACGCGCACACAGTCAATCAGCAGATTCGCTATATTTCGTCGGTCACTGGGGGTGTTTTACCCCATCTTCACGGGAGAAGGAGCGGTCGCTAAGGAGCTGTACGAATGTTTGTAATTGTTTTTTTTTTCTTTGCTGAGTACGTTTACGATGTCACGTTAAAAAGACTTGCACGCGTCAACGTGTACCGAACACTGAGACTGTGAGGCTCCCGGAGTGCGGCGCTCTCTGGCGCCACCGTCGCTCCTACGTACTGCGCCTGAGCTTTACGTATAAATAACAGTCCGGACGCGCGCGAAAAAAAAAACGCGTCCTCCCATTCACGCTCGCGTTTTCCGCGTAACGCTCGGATCGTTAAAATTCCCGCCGCGATGATCGCGCGGATATTCGCAGGAAAGCCAATTTCCGCCGCCTGCGCCTAATTGCATTTTTGCAAATAATGTTCGCTCGTGGTTTTTCCGGGATTTGCGTGATCGATTTTTCCGGTAAATATGTCGTTTTCGGGGGTGGCCGGTGCGCGCGTAACGGCCGGTATCGATTTTCCCTTTGGGAGGCTAAGGGGGGTAGCGGGGTGCCGCGGGGCCGCCGAAATCCAGGGCCTACCCGGACCCAGACATTGTGGTCGCGCTTGCGCCACGCGTCGTTGCTGGGGTTAGGGTCGCGATGGGGAAGAGCAGCGGAAATTTCCGCTGTCCTCGAGTAGCACTTTCTGTGGAGGTGCCGGACACATACGAACACGCCATCGCACGACGACCATTAAATGGTCAAATGTAATAATAATAATGATTTATGGGTAAGCGTCAGGTATTGGGAAAATTTGTAAAATGTATTTCGAATACAAAAATATATCTTTTCTAAAATAAAATAAGTTGCATATTGTACTTACGTACATATTGTATGCATACCGTAAAATGAGGTTACTTTGCTCCATTTTTAACTGAAATTTTAAATAGTAACTTACCTTTTCATTTCCATAAAATGTTGATAATATAGAAACTGCTAGAACAACGTATGATAATGGGCACAAGAGATTCATTTTGCAAAAAAAAATTATGGAATTATTTTTTTAATTATTATTTGGTTTGGGGCAATGTTCCCTCATAGGGGGAGGATACTTTGCACCAACAGAGACATTGTAAGTTATTCAGCTTTACAACATGTATTGGAGCATAGTAAGACTATATTATGGGTTGTAAATGTACCACACACAAAATAGTATGTAGGCTATCTAGGTATGGAATATATGTGTCGGAAAAATATATTGTCATATTATTAATACACACTTATCATTGAAAACCTTTACAATAGGTACTAAAATAACTCAAAGTAGGTTTGAAACATTTATCTGAAGCACATCTTCTCCTTAATCTACCCCACAGTCTGTCTAAGACTTGAACAGAAAATAATCCCCGATTCGAGACTTTTTTGGCTCTACAATTCTGCCCATAATATCATTCCAATCATAGTGAAGAGTGTCTGACTTATCAGGCCTTTTCCAGTTTTTTAAGGACTTCATCATTGCATTTAGTGTAGCTCTATTGTTATCAAATGATATTATTTTACCCGGAAAAATTTCACTTTCATATTGGAAGAGAACATATTCCCCTATTTCTTTGATAACATCCGGCAATGAAAGAAGGTCTTTAATGCTCTTTTGTCCAGAACCGACCATTTCAGTTACATCATCCTCCGCGGTTTCTCCTAATATAATTCCCACAAAATCCTCGTCTTCAGAAGAATCCCGCAAAGATATGTCATCATTTGACAAGTCACTATCCACATTTATTGATTGTTTATTCATTTCTTCACTGATGTCTGTGGTTCTTCGCCAGCTTGATCATCATCAAGGACTTCAATCCCGATACTCTTACCATCAACAACAGTAATTTTCTTTCTCCTCCTGGTTTTTGTTTCGGTTAATTCTAATCTGTTTGATTCTAAAGATTGTAGAAATGAATATTCTACAGCATTATTGTCACCTGGAGGTCGTGGAATAATTGCCAAAAGCTCTTGAACATTAACTGGATAAATGCCACATTTTCTGAAACCCGAAATTAAATTTGCAGCAGCATTGGGTTCTAAGGCAGCCATAAGTTGTTTTAGGAGAAATGGAAAATGTTGTTTTTATAGAACTGTGTTTTTGGCACCATCTGCAGTCTCCTTCCAGTTTGCTAATATTTTCCGCCACGCAATTTTCATTGACCGAAAAAAGCCACATCCAGCGGTTGTGTTAAATGCGTGCTGTTTGGTGGCAAGCATACAAAAGATATATCATTATCTCTGCATCGACTTAGAACATGTACTGATATATGGGAGGATAAGTTGTCGCAAATTAAAACTTTCTTGCCTTGAAATTTTTTAAACTTTGGTAATATTAGGCTTTCAAACCAGTCTGAAAAGCTATTGGCATCGAACCAGCCACTAGCACTATTGCTATAACGGCAGCCTTTGGGACCATTCTCGGTCCAGGTTGTCCACATGCAAGAAGATTTGTAACCTACGCATGGAGGCAAGAGTTCTCCGGCAGCACTACCAGCAAACATAATAGAAATGCTAGTTTTGGATGAATTACGAATCTTTTCAGGATATTTACAACCACGTTTGGTTATCACCTTCTTTTGGCCAGGGTTATCTGTCAGATTCGACTCATCACAGTTCCAAATGTTCCCTGGTGGCACGTCTTTCACAACTTCCGCCAAATTTGAGTTGTAATCCGTTAATATTTCAGCATTTATAGATGCTCTACTGCGTTTTATATTACTAGCAAATCGTACAGTGAGCTCTGAATGGCGTTTCAGAAAATTTAAGACCCACTCATGACCAGGTATATTGTTTTGAAATGTTCTCACAATTCTACCAACTCGGCTAGTGGGAAACCAAATGTGCTGAAGGCTAATATACAGTTTACAAATCCAGTTTCTTCTTTCTCGGAAAATGTCGTGGGTCTTCCAGGCTTTTCAAGTAGATTGCCTTTACGTTTATTAATGACAGTTCGCCGCGGAATTTTAAACTCTTGTGCGGATTTTCTCTGCGTCATTTCGCATTTTCTAACTGCTTCTAAACATTGTTGCAAAGTTTCTTGGATATAATTTTGATAAGCCCGAGAGCCTAGTTTTCTTTTATACACTCTTGGCATATCTTCAACCAAATTTATAAGTAAATAAAATAAACAAGTATCGTTTGGGGTAACTTTGTTTCAAAAAAATAGTGGGGCAACTAGTCAGAAAAGTCAGTATCCTCATATTCGGCGCAATATAACCTCAAAACCGTAAACATTACGAAAAAAATCGAAATACTTTTTACGATTGTTCAACTCACGCGACTTTCTAGAGCTAACTTGATAATACATTAAATCAAAATACAACTTACCTTATTATTGATATAGTGATTCTTATACACAATGATTTTTACCGGCCACAATTGTTGTCTAAATGGGTGCTTTCAAACAAGCAAGTGTTTGAAGATCAAGAAGTGGGGAGAAGTATAACTGCGTTATTTTAGATGCATATCGGAGTGCCCTCTACTGGAAAACAGACTTTACCACGTTTTATTCTGTTCAACTATCACAATGTAACAAAAATTGTAAAGTCAGAAATTGGAGCAATGTATGTCCCACAGGAGCAAAGTAACCTCGTTTAACGGTATCTATTATTAGCAGCGATCAAAATTGAAAAAAAACTTCTAGTATTTCTATAATTAAAGAAGTCATTTCAGTAATGTACAGGGTGGCCCAATCTGAATGTTTCTATAGGGGATCTCGGTAACTAGAAGAGATAGAGAAAATCGGATGGCGTATTTTCGATCTCAATGGTGAAAATAAAAATTGACTATCGCCTATCATTTTCGAGTTATGGCCAAAAACTCATTATTTTCCATTTTCGAATTTTGTCAATATATTGACAATATACATGATTTATTTATCATTTTATTATGAAAAGAGTTGTATGTTCTTGAGGCACTTTTTTACGGGGAATTGAATGAGTTTTACAGAATTTTGATATCTTCGTTAATAAACAAGATACAATACAAAGTTGTATTTTTTAAATAGAAGTCATAAATAAATAGGTTATTTTTTTCTCTTCTCAATGATGTATCACATGTGGATGTTATAATTGCATTTTTGTTGAAATCTACTAAAATTCTAACAAAACGTCATATGTTCTCTTATTGGGCGCTTATCGCTTATCTTAAATATTATAAGTTTGATTGTCAAACTAACACATTTGACGTGATCTTTTTATTTCAAAGTGTTTAACAATAGCGTACTTGTGCTTTATTCAAAGCACAAGTCTATATTTCCAGCACGATGGTGCACCTTCACAAATATTTCGATTATTGAATATAAATTTTGGCGCAAATTGGTTAGGAATATACGGACCCGTGAAATTGCCACAGCGATCACTCGACTTGACGTCGTTAGATTTCTGTTTTTGGGGACATATAAAGGATAAATTATATAAAATGAGAACAAAATTTTATTGATTGTATAAATTCAAATTCAAATATTCACATTCATAATGTTTGCAGAAGTGTAATTAACAGATGCAGTACATGCATTTTGTATAATTGTCATCAATGTAAACATTTATTGTAATTTAAATATTGTGTCTATGCTTCTCAATTATCCATTGACGGGTTTTTCTTTTAATCTTTGAAAAATAAATTTATTGGGAGGTCTTCCTTTTAGATAGAGATTGTAATATGTTTCCAAGGCAATATGATAATTGTTATTTATTTAATAAACCATTCTAGCATAAATAGTATTGTATTCATATGGTATTTTGGCATTTTATAATTTACAGGTGGCAAATGTATGTGTTTCTCAAGAAATAATTCAATACAAATAATTCAATACTCTAAACCAGCGTTGTTCAACCTCTGTTCCGCGGAACCCTTGGGTTCCGCGAAGTTTCTCATGGGTTCCGCAAATAATTACCATGGAACTTTAAAAATTCTCTAAGAACTGCGAAATAAGAATTTTGTAAAGCGAACATGCATTTGAGTTAGCTTACAAATTAAATGATATAAGATAATAACATATGTCGCATATATATTTACCTATTTTGTCTATTTCCAAGCAAAGAATCTGAATATCTTCGAAGTACAAAATATAATTAATGCTACTATTCTCAAATAAAAATTTTGCTCAGATTGCATTTTAAAAGAAAATACTGAGATTTTTACTAATTTACATGGAATTATGATAACTAATAATGTTGAATAATGAATAAAAAAAGTACAAGATAATATACTGCAGCACTTATCAGATTTACAACAATCGTTTCAGGAGTATTTTGTTTTTGAAAAAAAAACCTATCATGGATTCAAAGCTCTTTTGAAAAAGCTTATGATAAAAAGCAGTTGTCAGTTAAAGAACAAAAACAAATTATCGATATATCGACTGACTCTCACTAAGAAATAGAATTTAACAAAGTTGATATTACTGTTGACATTTTTTGCTACAAAGTTTGCATGAATATCCCAAGATTGATAAAAGAGCTGTAAAGCACTTGATGTCTTTCGTCTCAACTTATGTCTGCGAGAGATCATTTTATCTGTACACTGCGACAAAAACCAAATGCAGAAGATGACATGCGCTTACAAATTTTTCCTATTGTTCCAGACATAAATATGATTTGCAATAAAAAAACAGGCCCAGCCTGTAATTTCATTTAATATTTATTTTTTATTTTAAATTTAAAGTAACAATACATTAGTATTTGTTACTTTATTGTTATATTACTTCTAAGTTAATTAAAATAACAGTCCAAGCAACAAGCCAGTCTATTTATTATGCCCAATAAGATAACATATGACGTATGGATAGAATTTTAATAGATTTCAACAAAAATGCAATCATAACATCCACATGTGATACATCATTGAAAAGAGAAAAAAATAACCTATTCATTAAAGTCAAAGCCAGCTATCTCTTCTATTTTAAAAACACAACTTTGTATTATATTTTGTTTATTAACGAAGATATAAAAATTCTGTAAAACTCATTCAAATCCCCGTAAAAAAGTGCCTTAAGAACGTGCAACTCTTATCTTAATAAAATGACAAATAAATGATATATTGACACAATTTGAAAATGGAAAATTATGAGATTTTGCCCATAACTCGAAAACAAAAGACGATAGCCAATTTTCATTTTCACAATTGAGTTTATCTTGAAAAAATAGACTGGTACCTCCCAAACTTCGACTTTACTATCCTTCATTTTTTCTGCAAAACAACTTACGGAAAAAATATCTTGCCCTTGTAAAACAAAGCGATCGGCATTCCTCTTTACTGCTCCACCAATTCCGTCCATAGCCCCTTTCCCATGCCCACTTGAGCTGTAGTTCCAAGATTTGGATTGTTCATCCTAAATGGGCAGATCGAGAGACTTGTGCATGCACTAAACATACTAATATTCAACTAATATCAACCAAATTATTTGTATATGGTATAATTGTACCATATACCGTATACAAATAATTTGGTCACACAGCTGTTTGATGACGTGAACGCCAGATTAGAAAAATTAGAGTATACCGTGAAATTGTAGCAAATAATTATCCATCAAACTTTTGTTCAAAACTTTATTTTCTAACAATAATTATAAAGGCTCCAGAGATGTGGTTCCTGACATTTTACTGAGTATAGGTAAAGAAAATAACACAGTTGTAATAGGTATTTATATAGCAAGTGAGTTAAGTAGATGTTTTATCACAAGAATAAATTTATTGTCGTGAAAAACATTCACTTAACTCACTTGTGCTATAAATATACCGAGTGTCTGGGATAAGGGGCGAATATAGGAATTTAACATGTAAAATTAAATATGTGTAATCATTAGCTCCCCTATTAATTTTAGAGAAAAATCGCAAAATGATATTTTTTTAAATGATAACAAATAATTATAAATGAATGCTTGTCGTTTGGGATAAATCATAATAATAACACGTAATAAGTGGAAGAATGATAATTTATTCAATATCAAAACATTTTACACTGACGTCAGTTTAATGTTGAAATAATATTAATTGAAATAGGAGTAATAACATACCTATTGAATCATCTGCCGCTACACTTGCTTTATTTTCAAACTTTTTCACAAACTTGCTAATTGTTGATACAGATGCAAGGGGTCGATTGTTAAATTTAACCAAAAATAAGTCTCCAACTCTATGTAAACTGACGCCAGTGTAAAATGTTTTGATAATGAATACCCTCTCTTCATTGGAATAACTCAGATTATTGTTTATAGAAATTGATATCTGACTAGCAAAATTATTTTCACTATAACATGACATTTGATTATGGCAGTGGTTTTTATGGTACATTGTTCAACCAAATATTATTATTTCTGAGGTGGATTCTGGTAAAAACGTAAATTAAATGGATGATACATTATAGTTATTAACACTCTAAATAATATTCCTTTGCGATTTTTCTCTAAAATTAATAGGGGAGTTAATAATTACACATATTTAATTTTACATGTTAAATTCCTATGTTCGCCCCTTATCCCAGACACACGGTATATATATTAATTCACGAGCGAATTAAAAAATATATATTTCACTTTTCACATAAACAATTATTAATGACGTGTGCTAAGAGGTGTATAACGTTAGTTTAAAACGTCAGAAATGAATAACAAAATTGAAAAAATATCACAATATATTTATTATTCAATTTTGTCGCAAAACGACTAGTCGTTACACATTTAATTTTTATAATATCAATTAAGAGTTGTAGTTTTGCTTTGAAGATGTGTAGTGATAGTGTAGGTAGGTATCTTATGAAATTGAATTTATACAAAAGATATGAAAAATTCATAGCTATCGTAAAGATTTTCATGAAAATTTCTACATATCCTAAATATATTCATAAAAAATTATAATTTGCTTATGGCCATTTGTATACTTTTTAGTCAGTTTCAACAACAACAAAACATTACAAGCTTTCATAAGACGACAAAACTGAAAATTTCAAAGCTTGATCAAGAATATTTCGATATGTTTTGGGTATTTTAACTACTCCAATTTATTTTACAGTGACAGAAAAATAGTACTAGTAATAGTAATAGGCTTAAAAATAATATTTGTAGTAATGTTAGTAGTAATAGTGGTAGTTGTATTAATTACAGTAGGTTATAATCGAGCAATTTATGTGTGGAATAATGAAACATTCTTCGAATAATCAATGTAATGGGTTGGATTCTCGCTCAGTTCATATTAAAATAGTTCAATTTCATATGCCTATAATATGTCAATTTTACGGCATTTTCTAAGAAATTGGGTATAATAAAAAAACTTAAACAATTAAAAACAACGCAAACCACTGAAAAATTCCGGAAAAACAACTGAAAGTAATTTAATAGAAATGAAAACTGTGGAGAGGATAGCGCTATTATGCAAAATGAACTATTATTGATTGAAATTGTATCACCCAATCAATATGATGTAATATATAATATATAATATGATATAATATACATCAAAAATCCATTATTTTTACATTATTATGTTTCAAATTGTTCTGTATGATTTATTATGCTTAATAATTGAAGGGTAGGCCGGAACAACAATGTAGCAAAAACATTGAACAAGTAAATCGACAAAACTTTGTTCAGGCAAGAACTAGTCCTTCATCACAAATTAAGTTCATGGTCATTGGACAACAAATCTGTCAGTAATCATCAGGATGGTTTTAACCTTGACTACGTGGTGGTCCATATTTAAAAACAGAGAAACTATCAACTTTACCCAATATAAAAAAATTCAGGCGGCGCACAGTGTCGCCGTGGAGCGAAAACGCGGTCAAAACCTCCGAAAACACTCATATTTTAACAACGTTATTTAATGAAAGTAATAATAGAATTCAATTACATATACCCCAGAACATGCACACAAGCTTTTATGTTATAGTCTTGGGTTATAAAGTTATTAAGCCATTAAGTTAACCAGTTTTTGTGTTGTGAAATTATGCGAAAATAGCACCCACGCAATTGGCCTGGACTTATGCTATTAATTTAAACAATTGACGTGATTTTATTCCCCTGGATAAAGGGACATAATTTCATGGTTACAGTGTTAAATTAAACGAATGTTATGTGTTTAGAAAAGTATGAGAAATAAAGCAATTTTATCATTTTTTATAGGAAGAGAAAATTTTGATGGAGCCGCAATTTATTACATGCAAAATTAGAGGTTTGAATCATTATTCAGTATAAAGCTACATATATAGTTTACTTGCAGACCAAAAATAATTTCTCTAACTTTGCCCGTTCGGCAACTATCGTTTTTTTTGTACTTGTGTGTCTGCTAAATCAACCCAGCTACACTATTTAAATTAAATTTACTTAATACATAGCAGGTTTTTAGTTTTACAAATATACCATGCATACTTTTTTTTTACGAAATGAAGGCAAATTGTAAAAAAACGGTCGGAATTTCATCAAATTCGGAATACTAGTTCATTATGGGATAATTTAAAACATAAGGTATATAACATACAAATATTACTACTAACCAGGGCGACTAACCTTAGATGTCAAATTGATAGGCTGGAATAACTTCACTTTGTCGGTATTATTTTCACAAACAAGTAAATCTACATCTAACTATTATGAAAAACAAAATGCATTTGGTTTTAACAATATTCGGGCGATTCATGTGAAATCGTAAGTTATTATTTGATAGGAATTTTATTAAAAAAAATATATTTAATATACACAAATCGTTAAAAATGTTATTAAAACATGTAAATAGCACTTTGTGTTACTAAACATTGTAATATACTTATAATTATATTGAATTAATGCAAACACGATTCACATATTTACATATTTTGGAGAAATTATTAAAAAAATATATATATATATATATTTGTTTTGGAAACGTACTGGCGTAAATATATATATTTCTTATACCTCTAGATTGTATTTGTTTTAAGCTTTAAAACAAGGCATCACAACGTAGGGGTGTAATTTAAATTTGTGATAAAAGTGAGACTCGTTAGGGGAGGGGGTAATATTTTATATTCTATAACATACTTTTTAACATTTGCCTCAAAAACTGGTTCGACTTGTGTTTTTTGTTTCATTGAAAATAACTTAGATTTGTTCAATATAAATTGTTTTGGAATTTTTCTTATATATTTTATTTTTTCAAAACGAATTGATAAAAATCGTTTCTTATTGCGCCACTAGATTAGGTTTTTTAAAACTTTAAAATGAGGTACCGCAAGGTGGGGGGTGCCATTTGAAATTTTAAAGTGGGGGTGGCTAGTGAGGAGGGGGTGACGTTGTTTTTAAACTTAACCCTCCAAAAATCAATCGACGTGTTTTTTGTTTTATCAAGTTAGCTTGCATTCAAAAGTTACTGAGACTGGCTAGTTTTGAAACGTACACCCGGTATATGTAGCTTTGGACAAAGCCTAAATGCAAAGCTCTAATTTTGCCTTGTGTAAAGTTCTGCTCTAATAAAAATAAATTATGTTTTAAAAAATCAACAAATTTTAATTTAATACAAAACTGTTAAAAACGAAAAAAATAAAATTAAAACACCCTCGATAAGCAAAACAGAATGTTCATCTTCAAGATATAAAAAAAATCGGTTTTATTACTAAACGGAATTGTTTCAATTCAAGCAAACTAATTAGCGCATTTTTGTCATCATTCAGCGATAAACAGAACAGTGAACATACAAGGTGTGTAGATTGTATTTAGCATGAAAAAACTAAAGTTCGATGAGATCTCGGTAATAACTAAAGTATCTAGAAATTATTTATATTGAAATTTTTGCAAAAAATGGACCTTCCTTTTTTGAGGGTATTGGCCGCGTATTTATCAAACGGCGACACAGTGCGGCGCGCGATACGAGATACTTGCGAAAAATAACACAAGTTCACCGTTCGGGGGAATTTTTTTCAATATTTAGGGTTGAAGCCCCCACCGGGGGAGGGGAAACTTAACGGATATTCGATTCTAGAGTACTTAAGAGTAAGTATACAAAATTTCAAAACTATATAATTTATTTAAGCCAAAAAGTCTAATTTGTCTTGTTTTCGAATATTAATAACTACTGGAGTTCTGAAAATAAACGCTCTACCTCTTCGCTCACTAGAAGCTGTAATGCAGGAGTAGATGAATTTCGATGAAACTTGCAACAAAATGATTATTGTTTCAAAATCAAGTCCACAATTGTTAAAGGAAAGTTTAAATTCAGAGAAATATAATTGTATACAAATATAATAAAAAACCGCTAGTTTGGCTGACAGGTTAGAATGCTTGCTTAGCATGCATGAAGACCTGGGTTCGAGCCCCAGTACAGGTAGTACATTTGTACTGAGAAACTAGTGCCATTCGCCGTTGGGAGCTCATTAACGGCGCTCTAGAGATCGAGGGCGAATTTCTAGAGTAACAAGCCCTAACTCAATACACACATTTAGACAAATCACACGGCAGAAGGACCCACGTTGGTCGATAGCCAGTTAGGGATAATATCCATAACAAATACAGTCACTACTACTACAATAAAAAACATTTGTTTAAGTGATCAATTTGTTATAGTGTTATTAATGTAATTTTTTTCCTTAAAAAATTATGGTAACCATATGCCATATCTATGGTATTCTTTTTTTCTGGTCCTTGTTGTTCTTGTATTTTATGTTGCTTTCGTATGTCCTTCCCCCGCCATTCGTGCTATATATAATAATTGTCAATGTGCACTGCAATTTCGTAAGGTTCGCAATTAAGCAGCACCGGCACAATTGATTTCGCAATCCACAGCCTCTTCAACCAATTGCCCATGCAGCATATTAATCTGCCGGCGAATCGATACTTACATACGATCCCGCAATTTAGGTCACGTCCAATTTGCTGCGGTGTTCCTCCAGAACCCCCCGACTCATCCCGTCCGCGAATCCTGGTCGCCAGACTGGATGCATACGGGAGAAACACGGGAGCGCCTATCGATCCGGGGCGCCAGGGCCGCCGCGCAAATTGAAAAAGTTTACGGGCAAAAGCAGGGGTGTGAGGAGACGAAGAACCCCTCGCAGGATCAACACGTTCGGCTGGATCCAGCAAGACTTAGATGTTGGACAAATTGAATTGAAGGTCGTATTAAATGTAAAGTTGGTGAAAATAAGCCAAAAGTTTATATATATCAAAGAAAGAACAATAAGTATACGAAGATGATGAATGAAAGGAAAGTCGTATAAGTTGGCGAAAATAAGGCAAACGTGTAAAAGAGGAGAAAAGCGAAGATATAGGATGATGACGAAGATGATGAAGGGAAGCAAAAGTTAGCAAAAAGAAGCCGAAAGATTAAAATAAGAGAAAGGAGAATACGAAGAAGATGATGAAAATGAAAAAGCATAAAGTTAGGTTTTTCATAATCCAATTTGTTAAGCACCCTATACCCCAGGCGAGCGACCGAGAGATGAGATGGAGTCGGTTCACAGCTGTCGGTTTGTAAAGATGTGATTTATAAGGGGTCTATATCATTGAACAGGTTTTCAATGGATATCTACGTCTTTCGGAGCACACAGAATTGGGTGCCGAATGCTTCGGATGTTTGTATCGTTAAATATTGTATTAATGGAAATTGTATTGCTGGGCGCCAGTCAGGGCCGCGCCTAGGTATTTGGCCGCCCGTGTGCAATAGTATTTTGGCCGCCCTACACAGAGTAGCTATCCATTCTAAAGACAGGTCGGTGAATAATAATAATAATAATAATAATAATAATAATAATAATAATATAAAATACATTATTTTTTCGCAATGATACTAACATTAATTCAGAATATATTACAAATAATAAATTACATTTTTATCACTAATCACAACATAGGAAAAATATTGAAAAATCTACAAGCAAAAAACTACAAAAAATATGTGTTTCGCGCTTTGCACAGAGCAAATTCTGATATTAAATCGTGCATGACTAGCTAATCCAATATCTCATGTTCAATAGATATCACTGATAAATTTACTAACGTTCTTGTGACATTGTAGATCGTAAGTATTTTTTTTTATAATCTTTAATTTCGAAAAAGATCGCTCACGAGATGCTACGGAGACTGGCAATGTTTACAAAATTCTTATGGAAATAAATATATTTGGGAACGTTGCCTGAAAATCATTTTCCAATATGTATTCAAGAATTATTTGTGGTTCTGTGACATCTTTTGATGGTAAATGGTTTTTCAAGGATACACTTTCTTGAAAGAGGTCTATCCCATCAATATCAGACTCTGTTCTTTGCTCATCTCTTATTTTAATTTGCAAATCCTTGCAAGATTTTAACAACATTCCATTCGAAATGCTATTAATATTGGTCATAAAGCCAAATAAATCGTTGTAATACACAAGTGTTTCAATTCTGGTCCCGATAGATGATAAAGCTTGGTTCAATAAACAAATATAAAAATTTACTTTTAAATTGGTTTTTGGATTTAAAATTGGCTCATCCGCAGATTGATGATCAAAAATTTTGGGTGTTCGCTTTACTCCTATATTTTCCACTGTAAGGAAATTACATTCAACCTTCCAATTCCATAGCTAAAGTGTTAGCTGCAACAATAATGTCTTCAAAACTTTTATCGGTACGATATTTCTTTAAAAGGTTTGTCAAATTTGTTAAATACGTCAAAGAGGATCTTACCTTTAGTTTTGGGTTTTGAAAAATGACTACGTTGATTTGGAATAAAAACATAACCTCTCTGTGTAACATATGCCAAAATTGACAGGTTGCTTGCACCGACGCCGTTAATGAGTTGTTTTTTTTTTTTAGAATTACACATAGGAAATTCCTTACGGGTAGATGCAGGCAACCAGTTATACATTGTCAATCATATGTGTAAAAACGAAAAAAAAGCCCGGTATAAGAAACAAATTGAATATCAACATCGTCACACATTTATTATCATATTTACATTTGTTCACTTCTGTGAATACTAATCCAGAGTTACGTTGTGTCTTTATTGGGTAAATACTTGAATGACTGAATAAAATCAAATATCTTGGATAGATATTCATAACAAATTAAATTGTAAAACCCATTGTTGACAGTTAATTTGTGAAATATCATATACGAACCCTAACAACTTAAAGTTCGGACGATACCCATTTTTACTATTACTTATAGATTATTTTGCTGAAAGTTGCTACTTACTTATTATATTTATGGTCTCATATAAATGCATTATTAAGCACCACTTATGCCAAAAAATAAAAATTATTTGTCTATATTTACCTCTTTAGGAAGAGAAAAATGAAAAACTGAACCAATTTTACTGGCAACTTAATGTTCAGACGACTCCTTTTTTACATTTTTTTGGTTGTTAACGCTGTTATAATGAAAGTTATTAATGTGATAAGTTTCGATTTACTGCTTTATTTTATGTGTGTTCATGAAAATGAGTCGTGGTAAAGTATCCTCAAACAAAATTCGTCAAATTGTTGTGAAACCCTACCATGAAGGAAAAAGCATGACAAGACAATCGGCGATTATTTAAATTTAGTGAAGCCAACGGTAGGAGATATGTACCAGTGCTATGGAGATAGAGCGAGATACAAAGTTCGGGGTAAAAGTTCCGGTCAACATAATGAAATGATATGCGAAAAAGGAAGCATCTCGTTAAAATATGTAAAAGTCAGCAAAGAGTGACTGTAAGGGAGATAACGGCCTTATTTAATGGGAAAACAGGGGCAAATATTTCGCGAGAATGTTGTAGGCAATGGATCCATAAGTGAGGGCCCAGTTCTTATAAGGTACATAATAAATGATATGTTAAATAACATTACCTTTTTCAATTCACTAAATTTTATCTTATTGACGCCTAAAGAAAAACCCCTGTTAACAAACAAACAGAAGAACAATAGTATAGCTTGGGCTAAGTCTAAATTGTCTTGGACTGTAGAAGACTGGTCCAAAGACATATTTAGCGATGAATCGAAATTGGACGACTCTGTAGGTTATTGCAGAAAACAAATTATTCGAGATCAAGCGGAAGCTTTTAAAGCGGATTGTATAAAAAGTACTGTGAAGTTTCCAAAAGGGGTATTAATTTGAAGATGTATGTCTGGAGAAGGTGTGGGAAAAATGGAAATAATGGATGGTATATTTAATGCTCTTAAATATCAGACAATTCCGAATAATAGTTTTATTCCCAGCGTACATGAGCTTTATCCAGATGGTAATTTTATATTCCAGCAAGATGGTGCATCAAGCCATATAGAAAAGACGACAAAAACATGATTTTGAGATCACGGATTGCAAGTTCTGTAACACTTCTAACACTTCGGACTTAAATATTAATGAGACCTTGTGGCAACATGAAAAGTCAGTTGAGGAACAATTCTCAACGAAATGTACATGCTTTGGAGATAAAACTGAGATAAATATAGAGATCTTTCACGCAAACTTATTGCAAGTCTTTGCTGGAAACCATACCAGCCAGAATACTAGAGATCATAAAGTCGAAAGGTGATGTGACAGCGTATTAATAATTTAAACGGTCGTCGGCCGAGCATTAAGTTGTCAATAGAATTTGTTCATTTTTAAAGTTTTTTCTCTATTTTTGTTTCTTGTTGATATAAAACTGTAATATCTGCTGCTGCTGGTTTGTACACACTATGGTACTTGTTAAAATAAATAACGTGATACGGTAAACTGAAATCTTTATTGTCGGACGTTACAAATTCAACTGAGGTGTGCGCGCTCTTAACCTATACAAAAACATGTACAGTTACTCGGATTTCTATTGACAGTTCCCGTGCGAGAAGGATTATTCTTTTCCGATATGCTCAGCTCTCTCGGGGGTAAGTACTGTTTATACGTATTTCGCTTCTGAAACTGTTCTTCATCGATAACGACCGTGCCTCGGTGGCACGGTCTGCACCGTGGAGAGATAGCGGGTATAAAATGTTGCCGGCTTATTTTGCGGAAGAAATAACTTAATTCAGCCTGGACCCTGTACGGCTCATTTTGCGATAGAAAGATTTAAATTCTGCCTTCACCTTGTACGGTCATTATTTTAATTGTAATTAGTATTAAATTACCCAATAAATATTTTTTTTTATTTTAAATCGTTTTTTAAACAATTTTATTTAATAAGAATTAATAACTTACATATTTATCAATCTTGAATTGTGGTCATATTTATGCATATACAAAATTAAACCTGTATCTGGGTTCGATACTTGATTACTCCCAACAAAAATTATTGTATGAACATATTAGAACTTACGAAGTTTATAATTTTCTTTTAATTAGATTATAATAATATAACGTCAATTAGAACATATATCATCCTCTTTCTACGATTTTGTGTTAATATTGACAAAAAGTATTGCCTAAGTAAATGAAAACTATTTCAAGTTAAACTGATTATAAATTTTTAAGCATGAATATTATATTACAATGATATGTATTATTAATTAATTAATTTATATAAAGAAAATACCTGATTAAGTTATAAAAATTCAAGAAAAACGTGTAAAACTTTCCTAGATAATTAATATCATTTAAAAAGAACAATTAAATTGGCATACATAATAATTAACTGTCAATCATCTTTTGTAATATTTCGAAGAAAAATAAGAAATAAATTAGGTCTGTTCTCAACTAACTAAATGTCTTTGAGTTGTTTAATGTCGATGCCGGATGAATTTATACAAAATATTAAATAGTAAGTTCAACAATGTCAAATTTTGATCAGTGTCCCGCAGAAAGTTTTTTCTAAAATTTCTGCATTATTTCCAACACAATAATTAATCATCGAAGTTAAATTATCTGCTAGCGCATACCAGGTATAAGCAAAAATAGTAAAACAGTTTAAAAGTAAGCCAGTCTTGTTTTTTTTTTAAATATGTGAAAATATTATTTGGGGAAAAGATACTTAGAACTGACAGAAGGCTTTCTGGTAAAACATTGGCCGTTTGTTGTAAACTCAAAACTGGAGCAATTTTCAGTTGATAAATTCTCAGTCAAAATATTCAGATATTTTGATTATATTAGGTTAAACTGTCATTGAAAATGACAAAGCCCATCTTCAAACCAGAAAAGGCAAAAGAAAATATATTCCCCGTAGGTGGTTCTAATTTGGTATTTTGAACTTTCTGGCAATTTTAAGTAACTTTTCCAAATAACATTTTCACATATCGTAAAAAACAAGGATATTTTACCCTCAAACCGTTACTATTTATGGTTGCAAGCAGAAAATTTTACTTCAATGATTGTTTACCGAGTTGGAAATAATGCAGAAACTTTTTGAAACAATAAAATTTTCTACGATGTTAACCTTCCAGTAGTCGCGCTAAAATATGTAACATGAGTAGTCGCGCCGGTCTCTCAGACCGGGTTTTTTTTAAGCAAAATTAGAAAATAAATCAAATTAAAGTAATTAACACAGGAAGAGTTAATAAATAAACTACCAACTGGTAAATTAAAAACGAAAGAAAATTATTATTTAAGTGTTACATTTAAAAATATAAAAATTTATTTCAACCAAATATAAAAATTCGTAATTAAAAAAAACAGTGAAATAAAAATTTAACAATAAGTGGTTTCATGATAATTACATCCTATTGAATAAACAAACGTAGCTTGAACTCAATTGTCTGCTGATAAAGCACTTTGTTGGCATACTTGGTAGACAGCTGTTAAGTGCTCTGAAAACAGGATTTGTTTGCAAATTAAGCACGAAAATCTTATTTTCCGATTATTTTTCCAAATACAATATCATTTATAATATTAAAATATTACCATTTGGCTGCAAATATCTTTCTTCGCCACGATTTAAATTTTCTTCTACCAATTTTTGCAGACGCTCCTGTTCACTTTCATATGACCATAGTGTTCGCACTGTTATATAAATAATAAAAATATTATTTGAACATAATTTATGTTAATAATAAACAGGTTACCTTTTATTTGAGAAGATTTTATATAAAAATTAAAATTACGCCGTTAGTCGCGCCGGTCTCACTGATCGGGATTATTCTTTATTTATTAACTACACGCACTGCGGCGTTCACGATCACACTACAGATTTATGGGTTTATTCTAGGAAGGTACTATTAGTTTAAGAAGTCAGCGATTTATACTTCATTAGTAATATAAAATTTTGTATTGGCCCGGTCTCAGAGACCGTGCGCGACTACTGGAAGGTTAATATTAAAATATTTTTTCATATGTCAACTTTCTGGCGGACACTATGTATATTTTAATTCATAATCTTTATTTTGTAAATAATTCTTATATAATGTATGAAATAAAGTTACGCACTTTTTAAATTTTCAAAATTGTTTTTTATTGTTCACGACAATTGTTTCGCCACACTGTGGCTTCTTCATCATTTCTTCACCTGAAGAAGCCACAGTGTGGCGAAACAATTGTCGTGAACAATAAAAAACAATTTTGAAAATTTAAAAAGTGCGTAACTTTATTTCATACATTAGTAATTATGAATTTTCAACAAATAAAAGCCACATCGATCAACCAATTCTTATATAAATATATATATATATATATATATATATATATATATATATATATATATATATATATATATATATATATATATATATAGCAATATAGCAATCAACAGCAATACAGCAATCAACTCTCTTCAGTTCTCTCCTAACACTCGAGAAGAATCCACCAGAAGATAGCAAATGCGATTTTGCAGAAATGTCGTGAAAAAGGTCCTTTTCAGGACACACAAAACAATACACGGAAGTTCAAAGACCCGGAACATGTTCAAACATTCGAACCCAGGTGTTGTACAAATTCTCAGAATTTGTAATATTATTTAACTGCAATTCATCCTTAAATGCAATTGGATGCATTTAATTTCTTTAACTGCATATTACATGAATTCTTATAATTCAAGTAATTGATTTGGCTCGTGATTTACAAATTCTCGTAATTTGTAATATTGATTTGGCTCGTGATTTAGTGGTAGTACTCCACGTTATGCTTGATTTTTAAATCAAAATCGTGATAACTCAGTTTGGTTCGTTTTATGGGTAATGTGTCTGTTAGTAATTTTTGTTAGCAAGTAAAACACAGATACATGGATTTCATATGATTTATTCATTTTAAAAGGTTATGCAAGCGACAGGTAAATAAAAGACAATTTTGTTACTCTAATTGGACGTTATTTATTTAGTTACATTTATTTAAATTTTGGAATAGATTTGTTTAATAATTATTGAAAATTTATGATATTCTTTGAATTTGAATGATTTATTTTATTTTGAAAACTGAGTAACTTATTAACACTGCGGTTGGAATTACAAAGTGTTACTTAGCGACTTCATGCACCACAATCTTCAAATTGTGCCGAGAAGGATATCTGATACATGTCATCACTGCATAGAAATTCATTAGCACGGTGCCTACCAATGTATTTCAACGCCACCTTGTGGATGGGAACGAATCACATAACTTCACATTAAAGTACTTCAAGCAATTCCAGTGCTTCAAGCACCCAATGTGTCCTCATTCGGAGATATTGCTAGTACTCGCGTCTACCAACATTATCAGCCATGTGATCGTGAAAATTTTAATAGGTATTGTTATTCAAAATTGATTATAGATTAGTATGATAAAGCTCTATTCTACTTCTACTTTTCTATCTACTTAAGCACATACAAACATTCGTTTCATTCATTCTAATTCTGAGATTTCTTGAATATCGGAGGGCTGAGCAAGTTTAATTATACGATTTAATTACAAATATCATTGAATTATTTATTTCGAAATTATTAAGTTATGTTCCCCTGACGCAACTTTTTATTTAACTACCGATTGATTAATGAGGCCACACTGTTTATCAAATGTTTGCGACGAGGAAAGGAAGGCATATTACAATATTCTCCTGTCAGAACGAAAATATTGCCAGGACAAGGTATAAAATGCAGTTAGGTTCAACTCCGCATTTAGTGGCGTGAGGCTCCCTACATTTCATACCTTTATTAAACTTCGTTCATTACCAGCGGCAAGGCGCGGTAATATCACTAGATAGGTTACATTATTATGGATAAATTACTTTAGAATTGTTAGTGTGAAAAGATGTTTGATCAAATGTTTTGCGACGACGGAAAGGAAGGCATGTTACAATATTCTCCTGTCAGTACGAAAATATTGTCAGGACAAGGTATAAAATGCAGTTAGGTTCAACTCCGCAGTGGCGTGAGGCTCCTTACATTTCATACCCTTATTTAACTTCGTTCATTACCAGCGGCAAGGCGCGGTAATATCACTAGATAGGTTACATTATTATGGATAAATTACTTTAGAATTGAGAATTGTTAGTGTGAAAAGATGTTTGATCAAATGTTTTGCGACGACGGAAAGGAAGGCATGTTACAATACTCTCCTGTCAGTACGAAAATATTGTCAGGACAAGGTATAAAATGCAGTTAGGTTCAACTCCGCAGTGGCGTGAGGCTCCCTACATTTCATACCCTTATTAAACTTCGTTCATTACCAGCGGCAAGGCGCGGTAATATCACTAGATAGGTTAAATTATTATGGATAAATTACTTTAGAATTGTTAGTGTGAAAAGATGTTTGATCAAATGTTTTGCGACGACGGAAAGGAAGGCATGTTACAATATTCTCCTGTCAGTACGAAAATATTGTCAGGACAAGGTATAAAATGCAGTCAGGTTCAACTCCGTAGTGGCGTGAGGCTCCCTACATTTCACACCCCTATTAAACTTCGTTCATTACCAGCGGCAAGGTGCGGTAATATCACTAGATAGGTTACATTATTAGTATGGAATTGACTTTGGAATTGTTAGTGTGAATTACATTTGATAAACTTGTGTTATATATTCACCTGAGGAATTAATGTTTAAAGTATATGAGTCGTCGTCGGACAGCGTGACGTTCTGTCTCGATCGGTACATCTAACTGGTCTCGTTTGAGTTCCGCACTTCTATTTATACTGGTCCCCCACTTTTTACTCTTCTTCCCCCGTCCTATGCTAAATCTGCGTACCGCTTCAAAGTGACGCAATCCCATACGTGTCCCCGAATTACGCAATCGCCGTTTCGAGTTCCCGTCGTATTCCCACGACCTATTTCTGTGTCATCATTTTGATCGTGTGCTTATTTACATTTGCCTAAAATTAAGAAGTCAGCAAAATGACTGACCTCGCTTGGGCCAGCGCGTCTGATATGATATTTACGCAGTTTTGTTCCGACTCGTAAAATTATGGACTTTAATATTATTAGGTTCTTACACACTGTATATTAGGTATTAATTTATATATTATTTTATATTGCGTATTATATTGTATATTATTCGAGTTTATTATAATAATTAAATACTTTCTTGGATTTGTATTTAGTTCTATTTTGTATGCACCTATTCTGGTTGGGACCTTTACTACGTGAAAATCAAGATAAACACTAAATAAAATACTACTATATTTTTACCATTCACTTTGTGTGGTAAAAAAGCAGTATGTTATTCAGTATTACTATTAAGTTTATCGCCAATAATAATGATTATGACAGTAATTTAATAGACATTTTGATTATGAAATACAAAAGAAAACAGGGACGAAATTATTATTATTTATAATTGTTACAATTAATTATAATTATTTTAATGGTGGAATTTAATTTATAAGTGATACTAACAAAGTAACCAGCAACCTTTTTACGTATTTATTATTAATAGATAAATAAATAATCTTTAATTGATATTTATTTTGATTAAATTAAATATTATTCGATATACTAGACATATTCTCTGAAAATTTGAAATTATTTATTATTACGTCACAGGAAATTAACTATCCAGCAAAATCGTAGAAAGAGGATGATATATGTTCTAATTGACGTTATATTATTATAATCTAATTAAAAGAAAATTATAAGGTTCGTAAGTTCAAATATGTTCATACAATAATTTTAGTTGGGAGAAATCAAGTATCGAACCCAGATACAGGTTTAATTTTGTATATGCATAAATATGACCACAATTCAAGATTGATAAATATGTAAGTTATTTATTCTTATTAAATAAAATTGTTTTAAAAAAACGATTTAAAATATTTATTGGATAATGTAATACTAATTACAATTAAAATAATGACCGTACAAGGTGAAGGCAGAATTTACATCTTTCTATCGCAAAATGAGCCGTACAGAGTCCAGGCTGAATTAAGGTATTTCTTCCGCAAAATAAGCCGGCAACATTTTATACCTGCTATCTCTCCACGGTGCAGACCGTGCCACCGAGGCACGGTCGTTACCGATGAAGAACAATTTCAGAAGCGAAATACGTACAAACAGTATTTACCCCCGAGAGAGCTGAGCATATCGGAAAAGAAAAATCCTTCTCGCACGGGCACTGTCAAAAGAAATCCGAGTAACTGTACATTCCCAATTGCTCATACATTCCTAATAAATTGGGTATATTAAGTTGCCTGTATATCACAAAAACAAATATGTTTTCACAAAAGCGTCCCTTCATAAAGTTGTATTCCTGATTCTTGAATAAAAAAAAATATAAACAATTTACAGAACAACAATCAGTAAATATGTATACAAATTGGTACCGTCCGAACATTAAGTTGTCAGGGCTCGTATGTACATGTTTCGTGGACATAAAATTTGTCGCTGCTTATTTGATGGCTATCTTTTTTTATATTTCGTTATTAATCTGTACTGTCCTTCTAAATTAAAGGTTAGCAGCTAATAGTTAATATTTGTTGAATACTTATTTGACTTACATTAAATAACTACGTTCCTTTTAAATAATTTGTGGAAGAATTTAAAGAAGTGTTCAATTCATTTTAACCATTTTAACACTTAACTGTTAACTTCTAATTTAGAAGAAGAATTTACATTCAAAAATAGAGTATTAAATAAAATTACACCGCCATGAAATGATCAGTGACATTTCTTATGTCAGCCAGTTTTGTTTTTCAATTGCTAGGTTGCATGGCTTTATAATACTTAACACTTTAATGTGATTGTTTTCTATCAATGCATACATGTTTATTATATTTTATCATTTGTTAAATTTTATTCTTGTAGCTATTCTATTAAGATATTATTGTACTGTATTATGTAAATTGTCTATGACATTTTAAGTCTTGTGTACTTATTTAATTTTACATTTAATATAATAAACTAAAAGAAATATAATTTCAAGTTTTTTTTTTAAATTTAATGTGGATATTAGATCCACCTGATAAATTTAGGCCCTATCTTACAGCCTTCGATTACCTACCTAAAACCGGCAGTTATTCATTTGATACTATTGCGGAGAGAGAAAACTAACCATCAATTAACCTTCGAGCGCGCGGATGTCAAATATAGTAAAAGTAATAGTTTTCATAAATATTCTTTTATCGGTTTTAAATTTTATGTACCTTCCCAAAACATGTCAAGACATGTAATTAACAACGTTTTAAAGAAAATCAAATTTTACTTTTTGAGTGAGTACGAATGTTGGTCCCACAGACCAACCGTTGCGCTAATGGGGGTTTTATATGCAAAATAATGAAGATTATATAGGAATAAATTTATCTGTCCACAACTGCGTTTGATTCAAATTTTAATTAAAATAGATTACATCTAGCTTCTAACGACTTGACATGAAGAGGGAAATCATCTTCATACACTTTTGTATAATGGAAATGGTAGTAAGCTTCTGATTTTAAAAATACACTAAATCACGCTGTAATTTACATTTAATGTTCATCCAATTCCTCGAATGCTGGCGCCATCACTGCTTCACGTCCTCTGTCCTGACATTCTGTTCTGTCGTTTGCTTGGCCCCCACGCTAAGCCAGAAGATGTTAAAAAAAACATAGACAGCAGTTACAACAACTGTTATATAAGGTGGACACCACAGTGTCATTAACAAACATGGTTAATATATTTGTTTTGAATTTTACATACTGTGAAAGTATTGAGTATTGACAGCTGAATGCAGCGTTGCCACATGTATTTCTGTAATAATCCCCTCCACTTTTTTTCGATATATCGACAAGACTCCATTGATACGAGTACTCAGTAATATTGGCGCCCAGCAATACAATTTCCATTAATACAATATTTAACGATACAAACATCCGAAGCATTCGGCACGCAATTCTGTGTGCTCCGAAATACGTAGATATCCATTAAAAACGTATTCAATAATGCGCTCCGATTTATAATAGTGTTGAAATCGACAATGAAGCTTATATTGAATAGCACCTACGTCTATTTTTTGAACCATAATACAGTCCACTACACATCGTAACAAAATTGTATAAATCCATTTCTTACAGAAAGTATATATTTACAATATTTTGTGATCAAATTTGATATTAAGGAATAAATCCCTAAATTCTATGTAAGGATTTCACAAAATGTAAACTTTTGTGCAAAATTTTTAAAGAATTCATAAATATTATCTTAATAGTAAATATTCATCCATTGCACAAAAAAGCCTTAAATTTCCTTACAAGATGACAAACTCGCAATTTATTAAAATTTTATACTATCTATTTATTACATCCCAGGGGAATTACAACCATGAACATTATTTAGATATCAGAAACGCTTGAAAAATTTGTCTCTGAATTCCAATGTGTCCAAGATTTTCAAAATCAGGACCAACATTGTAAGATTTATTGAAATTTTGAAATTTGTGGCTTTATAATCCATGGTTCCTGACGGTTTTATAATGTAAGTGTACATATCTGTTGAAATACATCGACAACAAATAAAACGCAGTTTTCAATATCGACAGCACATTACATATTAATCGCACGTTATTGATACAACATTAATTTATTGTCACAAATGCGGACATCGATTAAATAATTTGCTCCAAAAATAATTCACTGGTACATGGCAAAAACGCGACCGATCGATGGCCCCTTATTGCCGTCCCCCAGCTTATTACAGCCCCCAGTAAATCGATACTCGGTGGGGGTCCCTTCGCTCCCCTGTACCCCGTTCGATTACGGTTATTGGAAGTGAATTCCGCGATGGATTGCTTAACGCTGCGAGCACGCGCCTTGGATATAATCCACGGTTTATATTGGACCGCAATTAAAAGTAATGGGGTAATAAAACCGCAGAGATTCCTATGACGTCCGTGTGAGATACTAAAGCGATTATTCACGGCCAGCATTTGGAGATGTTGAAAATGTTTATGATGTGCCTTAAAAAATATTTGTCCACGAGTATCTGATAATATTATGATATATAATAATATTATGTTTCCTCAATTATAATATTATCCATTAATCTCACCAGTTCCATTACTCACTGCCCGCAGTGATATTTTTTTTAATATCGGTAATTTTTCTACTTAATTAAAAACGTTCATACATAAATGTTACACCAAACTTACAGAAGGCTTTAATGAACGTGTTTTGTCATTAATTCTGTACATTTAGAGCCTAGATTGAAGCAATGTTAACGACGAAAATTGCATCATTAAAATATCCGATTTCCAAGGCAAATGACCAACACGAATGATTAGAGCGGGAGAATGTATTCCGCGACTCGTTCTAAGTCACGTAGTTTAACGTATCTTCTTTATCACCTGTACCTGTAGATATTCCCATGTATATTCATCGCACCCACCGAAATTACGCATGGACGACCAAATTTAAAATAGTATTATACGTTCGATATACATACTACGAAAAATACCTACAACTCAGGAGAATAAAGTTTAATGAGGTTAGGTTAGGTTAAATTAGTTGAGGCTTACTTAATAAGCTTCGGTTTTAATTATTTAAATTTACAGTTAATCGGTAGAACAAAAAAACCTAACGAGCATGTCGTTTCTAGAGTTATATCGTGTATCCATGGATTGAGTTAAAATTTTAAAAATGTTTTTATTTTTGATTTTCGAAAAATTTCACTATTTGTAAAATTTTTGCTTGTTCTCTAAATAAACGTTATGTCAATAAATGTATTTATTTATTAAATTTATAATATAAATAACTAAATAAGCATTTTTGAATTAACAGTTTTGAACTTTTCTTCAACTTTTCCAACCTACCTACCTACAGTCATGATAGCATAAATCTAGTACAAACATATCGATACACTCATTCTAATACCACGTAGAATTGATAAAATCTTTTACAGGAGATTGAAAAAAAAACTGATTTTTTCAATATAGGTTTATATAATATATTATAGAAGTATGTATTTTTTATAATAGTGAATAACATTGTAAAATAATGTTGCTGATACTTGGGATTAAAACTATTAGATAGAGAGGAAAAGGGATGTTCAGGAACACACCGACACTTAAATTCTCATTTTTTTTGGATAAAATCTGGTATTAGAATGAGGCTATCGATATTTATATTGCTATATAAAATTGCTATTGTAACCTAATTTCTTGTACTAGATTTATGTGAGCATTAGTGTACTACGCATGTTATTGAACGACCAGAGATTGTTTAATGGAAATTTGTAATACAGTCGAGTCCGCTTAATTGGGACACATCCCTACCGATCACATACAGGTAGAAAAACATATTGGTATACAAGAAAATAACAATGCCCAAGACATGTACGGACAACATAAAGATCATAAAAAATGTGGCGGACATCATATCTAAACCGCTAGATGAAATTATCAATAAATCCTTCTCCGGGGGGGTTTTTCCTAGAGGGATGAAAGTAGGGAAAATCGTCCCAATATATAAAAAAACCGAAAAAAAACGATCCAATAAATTACAGACCAATCCCAGTGCTACCAGTGTTCTCAAAAATATGGAATCCATAATGGCCGAAAGATATCAAACTATATGGAAAAAAATAATTATTTCACCACGGACCAATATGGATTCAGAAAAGGAAGAAGTACAATATACGCCATACTAGCTCTATCCAACTACATTTACGAATCTTTCGAAAAACGTGACAGATGTGAAGCTCTGCTTCTAGATCTAACAAAAGCCTTAACTGTATGTCCCATAAAATCCTGCTAGACAAGCTCTCCCATTACGGCGCCGGCGTGAGAGGCCAAACGATTAAATTCATACAATCATACCTGCAGGATCGAGAACAATATGTAACGCACAAGGGAGAAATACTCAAAACAAGAACAACAAATCGAAGTATCCCCCAGGGATCCATACTGGGGCCGCTATTTTTATAACACACATAAACGATCTACCATCATACTTAAAAGAATGCTGCACAATAATATATGCGGACGATACAACAGTGGCGATCCACGACAAAGACAAAAACCTGCTTAAGAAAAAAATAGAGCAAATAACTAACAAAATAGAGAAATTGATGGCGTCAAATGAACTAGCACTAAATAAGAATAAGACAACACAAATAGGATTCTCCACATCAAAACTGGAACAAACAGATAAGATCTCGACAAATCTGCTGGTTGTTACCCTGGACTCGAGATTGTCATGGAAGAAACACGTAGAGCAGATGCTCCCAAAGCTCAGGCGGTGTACGCATTACGGAGAATAAGATACTGTGTAGGTGAAGAAGCAGCAAAAATTGTGTTTTATGCAATGTTCTACTCACACATGACATATGCCTTAGATGCATGGGGACATACTTCCAATCTGAGTAAAATCCTCATAGCTCAAAAGAAAGCAGTCAGAGCACTAGAAAAGGTGAGAAACCAAACATCCTGCAAACCTCTATTCGTAAAATACGAAATACTCACTGTACCAAGTGTGTACATGCTAAACGAAGTAATGTCTAGATGGGACAATAAATCAACCACTGAAACATGGAGAGAGGTACACAGCCATAACACAAGACACAGCACTGAAAACCAGCTCAGGATTCCACACAGGAGATTATAAACGACCGAGGCAACGACAATCGGCCTAAAATTGTACAATAAAGTCCCAACACTATTTAGGGAGCACGCAAGAAACCGCAAACATTTCAAGGCAAAGATGAGAAAGCTGTTGCAGTCGACGGCCTGCTATAGTACTAGTGAATATCTACATCTAAACTTTCCACTAACTGATTATTAATTATTAATAACTGATGACATATGCTTTATGACTTATTTTTGTAATTCAATTCAATTCAATAATTCTATGTTTTTAAAATTGTATGTAATGTATTGTATTTAACCTGTGTAAACATCTAGAATGCAATGACACCTAGAATGTAGTGACTAGAGTACGGAAAATATGCACTATAAAATATAAAAAATATGCACTATCATATGCACTGTAAACAGTAAAAATATGCACTATTAATTTAAAATGTGCACGATCGACACAGTTAATATCTTTTATATGTATATCTATAAATCGAGATATGTAAATCACTTTGAAACAAGATGATAAATATTGCAATAAAGACACACGACCCAATATTCAGTTTATAAAGATCTATTTATCATACACATAATATACAAAATATACGTAGAAACAAACAGATAGAAACAGATACAACAATAAACATGAATAATTTTTGTAGCAATAGGCTATTATATATTTTTCTCAATTCTCTGGAGTGTATCTATGACGCTTATCAGACAAGATTAATATATATGCAGAAAATATGCGTTCAACATCATATCTGTGACGGGACAATGTTTACATAATGGTAAAATATGTAAGAGGATTTCCAGATTTTCTACAGTGGTTCCATTGATGTGATTGTTAATTTTACATAATGTATCGAAATCTGGATACTTTTTAAGTACATTTTCAAAATTTTCACTTATGTTCGTAGAAATCCTTTTTGGAATATGAGCGAATTCATATCGTATTTCAGAAATTTTTGTAATACTTTCGTATAGTGACAAGCCGGCTGTTTCCAAATATTTCACAGCTTCAGGCAAAAATGAGAAGTGGGTATTAATTAACGCCAATTCTTTTCGAAGGGAACACAAATGACAAAGTTGTTTGGCATTTAAAATAGCAACAGAATAAGCACTCTAAGCTTGGTTGAATTTCTTCTTTCCCGCAACATTTTCTTTGAAGAATATTTACGAAATGGGGATTCTCCAATTTACGGAATGGAATATTGTTGGAGACTAACCATTCACACAACTTCATTGGTAAACTGGTGGTAGGTTTTGGAGCCAAAGCGTGAGAATTAATGTCTGCTTGGGCTTGGGCGTTAAATTGTTAATATTTTTCGATCGAATGTATCCAATTGTTTTCACATGTTGCACAATTTGGAATCTCTTTTCACAGTGAATGTTTTTTCGCACTTTACACAATAAATCACTTGTCCATCCGTGGTAAATTCCCCGGGAAAATCAAATATCCACGATTTCATTAAAATCCCGCGAGTCTGCTTAATAGGAGGCATTTTCTAAAACTTATATACCTGATTTCCTAATATGACAAATCGTGAGGTGCACTACAGACGGTATCAGCACAAACTGATAGAAGCATCGAAATATTTTTCTTTTATACTTATTTCTTAAAATATTTACCTACCCCTCTCTGCTTCTAATGGACCAATTGTATTAGTCAAATTATGTTGGTTCAAAATTCGAAGAATTTCCGATGAAGGTAATTATGCGCTGCCATCATAAAACTTTTAATACATAATATAACTATCAGCAACTAACTGCAATAAACTCTCGATTTAGGTAAAATTCCACGTAATATTCGGCAATATTCGTAGAATTTGGTAATACGGTCATAAGCAACAATAACATTGACAATCAACAAATACTGTATAAGTACTAATGGAGGTAGGTGTCAAAAAATTTGAGAAAATATGCACAATAAACGTAAATCTCTAATTATATGCACAATCCATAAAAATGGGCAATATATGCAAATGCATATGCAAATATGCATAATGCATGTTTTCCCTAGTCTAGTAGTGACATTAATAAATCTATTCTATTATATTCTATTCTGTTCTATTCTGATCTATTCTATTCTATTCTATTCTATTCTATTCTATTCTATTCTATTCTATTCTATTTTATTCATCAGGACTTGACTTTTTGGCCCAATAAAGTGGCTGCTCCAATTAAGCGAATTTTGACATAAAATTAAACATTGCTTATTTTTTTTACTCAGTACCCAGGATCTATATTTACCATACAGCAAATTATAGAAAAATACAGAGCACGCAAAAAGGAAGTATTAAGGTGTTACATAGATTTGGAGAAAGTATTTGATAGAGTAAATAGAAAAATGATTTGGAAGACCTTGGAAAAATTGGGAATAGGAAAAGAATTAAAAGAAGCTGTAAGGAGTATCTACCATAAGAATCAAAACTATGTGAGAACAAGAAACATGACATCGGAAATATTTACCATAAACGAAGGGAGTTATACAAGTAGACCTAGGGGCACTTGGGCCCGTTTTACTCCCATAAGAATAACATGGGGTCTATCCCCTCCACTTTCCCTTTTAGGCCACGCCCCTTTGTCGACGTGCAGCCAATGGGAGCGCCCCATTCAGTCACGTGTTGCTGGGTGGGAGACATGAGTTGTTAAGGTTTGAGGTTATGTTTAAGGTTTGAGGTTATGTCGCCTTCGGTCCCCAGTCCCCAGACTTGAGGTTATATCTATGGTTTGAGGTTATGATTTGTACAACGGCGTGCCCCAGGGGTGAGGAGTTCGTACGTGGGACTCTGCAATCGCCAAGCACGGGGCAGGGCCCCCGCAAGGCCTACATCCGTATGCATCCACCCTGCGAACGCCGGCTTGAGGTCGCGCCCCTTCACATCTGAATTTGTTTACAAGGCGCCGAGCGGGAGGCTGATATACACGTGGATATTCGTATGCGGAGCCCCCACTCCCCACATTACTCACGGGCCGCGGGGAAAAACTTGTTGGCTTCCAAAAGCTGCGCCGCCGCAAGGAAGAACCCATCTAACGAGCGATAACCGAGAGATAACCGATGATAACCGAGAATACCAACTGTTATACCAACTTAAATCTTTCATAATCCCGGTGATTTGATAATATACGGGTGCCGATTGAGAAATAAATTTCGCGTCAATATACGAGGCCGTAAAATATTAAAACGTATGCGAGTGTAAATTCAAGATGGAGTCCGGCGCAACATGTACAGGAGGATCGGGGTAACAACGTGTACCGAGTGTTAAAAAATAAATTAAACATTATATTAAGGTAAACGGGTAAAACGTACATAGTCTAATTGTTTTTCTCGATAAGTATGGAATATATGTCGAGGGTGTGCAAGATAATAAAATAATATTAACTCTAGGTGTCACTATAATGTTTAAAAATCCATTTAGTTACTAATTCATTTGTTAATGCCTGGCGAAAAGGGGTAGGCGTTTTTATCAACTAAACATTGTAAGTCTGGCAATAAAACTTCTGCGGTTTTATTTAAACAAGGATGTGTATATTTTCACACACATAGGTAAATATCTGCATTAATTAACTACGAGCGATCACCGGCAGATGCCCGATATGCATGACACACCCGACAAACAAGCCACGATGAACCAAATAAGAAGAGGAAAGTGGAGGAACACCTAGCACCTATTTTAAAAACACATATTTGGCTTGGCACAGAAACTTAGAGTAGATGTGATAATGATCTACAGATACCTGTCATTTCCGTATCAGTCGTGTGTCACAAAGGCTACAACAGATGGCGCTCCAAACGTCAAATTAAAACTTACGATAACGCCGTAAACCAAGGTGCACACTCACGTCACTAACCAGCTAGCCATTATTATTAGTATGGCACGAATTAATTTTAATTACGAAATGTGTCAATTTAGCGCTATTTAATTTGAATTATCTGAATCATCGTATGTTGTCGGTGGTTGTCGTCATCGGTGTCGCGCGAGTTTTGAATTATTTGATTATTATATATTAATTACATTAAATATTTTTACTGAATTAGAGTCCATTCATTTTCGGTGTGTTTACAAAGCGAGAGATTAGCGCAGTGCGTCAACTGATAAGAACCGTTTTAAACGTTTCTGTTAAATATATATTCTTACAACGGAAGAGTGGAAGAGCAACGAATGGCACACAAATGTGCGTTTTTTATCAACTAAAAATTGTCCTTTTTCAAACAAACAAAAATAATAAGAGGGAAAAATTTGATAAAAGGTTCTACAAACGCAACAATTGGTCGCATCATAAATGAGGATTGAGTAACCATACATTTGATTGACATTTGAAGTAACATAACCTCAATATCATTTTACATTAGTTTTCAACCAAATCATTTTCAGTGTTGCCATGTGTAAATTACGCTGTTGGCGATTTGTTGTTTTATTAATTAACTGAGCATAAATTAAATTGATTGAAATTGAAACGCACATGCCCAACAACAAGGACATTATCATACAACTGATAAACAACAACTTCACTCTTAAAACAAACAATAAAGAATCCAAAAATAGACTCCAGGAACTGATGGGCAAACATCTCATCAAAACACCCCGAACCCAACAACAGCTAACTACCACACCGAACACACAACGCACATACACCGAATCACACTACATAATCCTCTGAAGTTGAAAAGGAAACCCCAGACGACGAAGATATTGGCAAACAACTCACTAACAAGAAATACACTTATAGATACTGCAAACGTATCATAGCAAGAGCAACAGACATACCTACATCGATGATAAGAATTATAACTGGAGACACCGACTCGTTCGAAAGAATGACACATGACGGGGGACTGTATTACCTAAATAGGTTCTACAGGTTCATACCAAGCCCCCCACCCTAACCAATACCACAAGCATGCAGCAAGTGCTCCGCATACGATCACACAACCGAGGAATGCAGGAAAGGAAACACATTCACAAAGTGTCAAGGAGTACATGACGCAACTAAATGCGATTCGCCACAGCCACCGAAATATAATGCCTACAACGCAGAGAACCACGCAGCGCGGTCGCCCAGATCCCCAAAGAGACCGACAACACTCATAGAAGGCAACCCCAGCATAAGGATAAAAAAAACATAAATAAAAAATCTACAGATACGCCAAACTCAACCACTCATAACAATAGAATCCCTAACCCTCTGACTATACCCGACCATATCATTATCACACACACACACACACCCACACACATGACATAAACAACACACAGAACACTAACAGAGAAGAGATTCTCAAAAAGCTCCGCAAACGCTTTATAATTAACTATGTCATTGACACACAGGCTGTACTTTCCGGTAACATAATGTATATAATCATGTTCGACAAACAAGCATCAGATAGCATACCACCGACAGAACCCTCAAATCATACCACACAAGCCACCATGCATGTACAGAACGATCGACCAACCATCATATACGCAAACATCAACTGCCCCAGTAACAAACGGACGCCAATAAATAATTATATAGAGAATAACAACATTCAAGGTTGCCTTCTTTTCGTAGAAACAAAGACCAAAACCGACACAAACGTGACATACAAGAACTGGGAAATCATACAAAAACAAGGACACATCAACATCAACGCACGAGGAGGGATAGGTATCCTCCACACCGCACGTAGAGCCAACCGCCAGTACCGAACAACCCACAAAATGATTGCCTCTACTTTACGATCCCATTTGACAATGACAAACTTCACATCTTTCTGATATACATTCAACCACACACACCAATCGAACAGAACATCGCCATAAACGCACCCCATGAATAGATATTCGATTATCATTAGTGACGTTAATCTAAACCCCAAGAGGAGACGTCAACTACAAACGTTCATAAATAACTCTGACTTCAGAAGACAATACACACACAACCAACACTCATCATGCCCAACAATAATGACACAATCCCAGGTATACTACATGCATACTGACAATCTAGCAAATAATATAACATACATCGAAGTAACACAAGACCGTTGCTCAGATAACTTGGCTATTAAATTTACATTTCAACTAGACCGACCACGAACTACCGAAACAATCAAGACAAAATTCATTCTCAAACTCACAAATACAAAAGCAGTAAATACATTCATGCCGACATACCTGAACGAAATCGAAAGAAAAGACATAGAACTACATCACCTAACGGAATTTTAAACAAAACTCACTAGCTCTATAATAAAACATAGCCCCTAAACAAAACGAAACATTTTACAAACACAAAGTACCTAAGTACATACTTACACTAATCAAGTACGAGTGACAAACGTGCTGAAAATAAACTCTGACAGGAGGCAGAAACACAAAAACATTAATGAATAGACTAAACAAAACCATACAGACACATGGCAATAAAAGGCACATACATGGTTCGAAGTATGCAAAGAAATTGAGAGAGACCGAGGAACAACCTATTGGACTAAAATTAAACGACAGACAAAATACAAAAAGACGTCACATACAGCTACACTCCAACAAGATATTAAAAAAAAAAAAAAAAAAAAACGACAGACGAACATACGGCATACGCCTGCGCAACCCACTTCACATCTGCTTTCACCCCCATCGACGACCCTACATATAACGACGATAACTCCACAAACGTGAACGACTAATACGATAGACATTGTAACCAAAACACAGCGGGATAGGTATCCACCACACCGCACGTAGAGCCAACCCGCCAGTACCGAACAACCCACAAAATGATAGCCTCTACTTTACGATTCCATTTGACAATGACAAACTTCACATCTTTCTGATATACATTTCAACCACACTCACCAATCGAACAGAACACCGCCATAAAAGCACCCCATGAATAGATTTTCGATTATCATTGGTGCCTTTAACCTACACCCCTAGAAGAGACGTCAACTACAAACGTTCATAAATAACTCTGACTTCAGAAGACAATACACAACAACCAACACTCATCATGCCCAACAATAATGACACCATCCCAGGTATACTACATGCATACTGACAATCTAGCAAATAATATAACATACATCGAAGTAACACAAGACCGTTGCTCAGATAACTTGGCTATTAAATTTACATTTCAACTAGACCGACCACGAACTGCCGAAACAATCAAGACAAAATTCATTCTCAAGCTCACAAATACAAAAGCAGTAAATACATTAATGCTGACATACCTGAACGAAATCGAAAGAGGAGACTTAGGACTACATCACCTAACGGAATTTTAGTCAAAACTCACTAGCTCTATAATAAAACATAGCCCCTAAACAAAACGAAACATTTTACAAACACAGACTACCTAAGTACATACTTACACTAATCAAGTACAAGTGGCAAACGTGCTGAAAATACACTCTGACAGGAGGCAGAAACACAAAAACAATAATGAATAGACTAAACAAAGCCATACAGACAATGACACGGCAATAAAAGCCACATAAATGGCGCGAAGTATACAAAGAAATTGAGAGAGACCGTGGAACAACCACAAGACATACGACAGACGAACATAAGGCATACGCAATCCACGCCACATCTGCTTTCACCTCCATCGGCGACCCTACATATAACAACGATAACTCCACAAACGTGAACGACTGATACGACAGACATCTTAACCAAAACACAGACAATAAGGAACCACCAAACATAACAGAAGACGAATACTATGACATACTAGATACAGGTAAAACAAGATCATACCACAAAACAACTTCTTCGAAGCCTATCATACGAAATACATAAACACATAATATCTATTATTTCATGATAAAATAGCGTAATATTTAAACAGACTTAAATCATACTAGTTGCTGATTAAAATATTCCTAAAATGTAGTAACGTGTGAGACGATGTGTTACACATGTGAGACGCTGTGAGACAGCTATAAGACACCTCTGAGACAGCTGTGAGACACCTCAGAGACAGCTGTGAGACACCTGTGAGATACCTGTGAGACACCTGTTAGTGGTGGTGGTGCTGCTGCTGGTGTGGAGGTGGTGGTGGTGCTGTTGCTGGTGTGGAGGTGGTGGCGATGCTGTTGCTGGTGTGGAGGTGGTGCTGGTGATGCTGCTGGTGATGGTGGTGATGGTGGTGCTGGTGTGGAGGTGTTTTTTTTATTTATTATCTTGTACTTTTGTCATATTGTATGTATATTTAAATACTATTGTACATATTTTTAAGGATTTTTCTTTATTTAATATGTTGTCCTCTCTATGCACTATGGAGGGGGTGAATAAAATAAAGTTTTTTACATTGTATTATTATTTTTTATTACCATATAAAATATTCATTACATAGTTGTACAGTACTTTAACATTTCTATATTACAAGCTACATTCCGATAGTATAACGGATATTACCACATGAAATATCCATTACATACTCGTGACGGAGGGGCAGAGGGGATGGTATATGTTGGTGGGGGCGGCGGTTGGTGGGGGCTTCGGGAGGGGTTGGTGGGGCTTCGGGACGGGCGGGTGATGTTGGTGGTAGCGGAGGGGCTTCAGGAGGGGCTGGTGATGTTGATGGAGGTGCAGGGGCTTCGGGTGGGTACGGCGGTGCTTCAGGAGGGTACGGAGGTGCTTCGGGAGGGTCCACATACTAGCGCCCAAATGTAAGCTAAAAATTAGGCCTAATTAGCCTAATATGAACGTTATTTATGAACGTTTGTAGTTGACGTCTCCTCTTGGGGTTTAGATTAACGTCACTAATGATAATCGAATATCTATTCATGGGGTGCTTTTATGGCGATGTTCTGTTCGATTGGTGTGTGTGGTTGAATGTATATCAGAAAGATGTGAAGTTTGTCATTGTCAAATGGGATCGTAAAGTAGAGGCAATCATTTTGTGGGTTGTTCGGTACTGGCGGGTTGGCTCTACGTGCGGTGTGGAGGATACCTATCCCTCCTCGTGCGTTGATGTTGATGTGTCCTTGTTTTTGTATGATTTCCCAGTTCTTGTATGTCACGTTTGTGTCGGTTTTGGTCTTTGTTTCTACGAAAAGAAGGCAACCTTGAATGTTGTTATTCTCTATATAATTATTTATTGGCGTCCGTTTGTTACTGGGGCAGTTGATGTTTGCGTATATGATGGTTGGTCGATCGTTCTGTACATGCATGGTGGCTTGTGTGGTATGATTTGAGGGTTCTGTCGGTGGTGTGCTATCTGATGCTTGTTTGTCGAACATGATTATATACATTCTGTTACCGGAAAGTACAGCCTGTGTGTCAATGACATAGTTAATTATAAAGCGTTTGCGGAGCTTTTTGAGAATCTCTTCTCTGTTAGTGTTCTGTGTGTTGTTTATGTCATGTGTGTGTGGGTGTGTGTGTGTGTGTGTGATAATGATATGGTCGGGTATAGTCAGTGGGTTAGGGATTCTATTGTTATGAGTGGTTGAGTTTGGCGTATCTGTAGATTTTTTATTTATGTTTTTTTTATCCTTATGCTGGGGTTGCCTTCTATGAGTGTTGTCGGTCTCTTTGGGGATCTGGGCGACCGCGCTGCGTGGTTCTCTGCGTTGTAGGCATTATATTTCGGTGGCTGTGGCGAATCGCATTTAGTTGCGTCATGTACTCCTTGACACTTTGTGAAAGTGTTTCCTTTCCTGCATTCCTCGGTTGTGTGATCGTATGCGGAGCACTTGCTGCATGCTTGTGGTATTGGTTAGGGTGGGGGGCTTGGTATGAACCTGTAGAACCTATTTAGGTAATACAGTCCCCCGTCATGTGTCATTCTTTCGAACGAGTCGGTGTCTCCAGTTATAATTCTTATCATCGATGTAGGTATGTCTGTTGCTCTTGCTATGATACGTTTGCAGTATCTATAAGTGTATTTCTTGTTAGTGAGTTGTTTGCCAATATCTTCGTCGTCTGGGGTTTCCTTTTCAACTTCAGAGGATTATGTAGTGTGATTCGGTGTATGTGCGTTGTGTGTTCGGTGTGGTAGTTAGCTGTTGTTGGGTTCGGGGTGTTTTGATGAGATGTTTGCCCATCAGTTCCTGGAGTCTATTTTTGGATTCTTTATTGTTTGTTTTAAGAGTGAAGTTGTTGTTTATCAGTTGTATGATAATGTCCTTGTTGTTGGGCATGTGCGTTTCAATTTCAATCAATTTAATTTATGCTCAGTTAATTAATAAAACAACAAATCGCCAACAGCGTAATTTACACATGGCAACACTGAAAATGATTTGGTTGAAAACTAATGTAAAATGATATTGAGGTTATGTTACTTCAAATGTCAATCAAAAGTATGGTTACTCAATCCTCATTTATGATGCGACCAATTGTTGCGTTTGTAGAACCTTTTATCAAATTTTTCCCTCTTATTATTTTTGTTTGTTTGAAAAAGGACAATTTTTAGTTGATAAAAAACGCACATTTGTGTGCCATTCGTTGCTCTTCCACTCTTCCGTTGTAAGAATATATATTTAACAGAAACGTTTAAAACGGTTCTTATCAGTTGACGCACTGCGCTAATCTCTCGCTTTGTAAACACACCGAAAATGAATGGACTCTAATTCAGTAAAAATATTTAATGTAATTAATATATAATAATCAAATAATTCAAAACTCGCGCGACACCGATGACGACAACCACCGACAACATACGATGATTCAGATAATTCAAATTAAATAGCGCTAAATTGACACATTTCGTAATTAAAATTAATTCGTGCCATACTAATAATAATGGCTAGCTGGTTAGTGACGTGAGTGTGCACCTTGGTTTACGGCGTTATCGTAAGTTTTAATTTGACGTTTGGAGCGCCATCTGTTGTAGCCTTTGTGACACACGACTGATACGGAAATGACAGGTATCTGTAGATCATTATCACATCTACTCTAAGTTTCTGTGCCAAGCCAAATATGTGTTTTTAAAATAGGTGCTAGGTGTTCCTCCACTTTCCTCTTCTTATTTGGTTCATCGTGGCTTGTTTGTCGGGTGTGTCATGCATATCGGGCATCTGCCGGTGATCGCTCGTAGTTAATTAATGCAGATATTTACCTATGTGTGTGAAAATATACACATCCTTGTTTAAATAAAACCGCAGAAGTTTTATTGCCAGACTTACAATGTTTAGTTGATAAAAACGCCTACCCCTTTTCGCCAGGCATTAACAAATGAATTAGTAACTAAATGGATTTTTAAACATTATAGTGACACCTAGAGTTAATATTATTTTATTATCTTGCACACCCTCGACATATATTCCATACTTATCGAGAAAAACAATTAGACTATGTACGTTTTACCCGTTTACCTTAATATAATGTTTAATTTATTTTTTAACACTCGGTACACGTTGTTACCCCGATCCTCCTGTACATGTTGCGCCGGACTCCATCTTGAATTTACACTCGCATACGTTTTAATATTTTACGGCCTCGTATATTGACGCGAAATTTATTTCTCAATCGGCACCCGTATATTATCAAATCACCGGGATTATGAAAGATTTAAGTTGGTATAACAGTTGGTATTCTCGGTTATCATCGGTTATCTCTCGGTTATCGCTCGTTAGATGGGTTCTTCCTTGCGGCGGCGCAGCTTTTGGAAGCCAACAAGTTTTTCCCCGCGGCCCGTGAGTAATGTGGGGAGTGGGGGCTCCGCATACGAATATCCACGTGTATATCAGCCTCCCGCTCGGCGCCTTGTAAACAAATTCAGATGTGAAGGGGCGCGACCTCAAGCCGGCGTTCGCAGGGTGGATGCATACGGATGTAGGCCTTGCGGGGGCCCTGCCCCGTGCTTGGCGATTGCAGAGTCCCACGTACGAACTCCTCATCCCTGGGGCACGCCGTTGTACAAATCATAACCTCAAACCATAGATATAACCTCAAGTCTGGGGACTGGGGACCGAAGGCGACATAACCTCAAACCTTAAACATAACCTCAAACCTTAACAACTCATGTCTCCCACCCAGCAACACGTGACTGAATGGGGCGCTCCCATTGGCTGCACGTCGACAAAGGGGCGTGGCCTAAAAGGGAAAGTGGAGGGGATAGACCCCATGTTATTCTTATGGGAGTAAAACGGGCCCAAGTGCCCCTAGGTCTACTTGTATAACTCCCTTCGTTTATGGTAAATATTTCCGATGTCATGTTTCTTGTTCTCACATAGTTTTGATTCTTATGGTAGATACTCCTTACAGCTTCTTTTAATTCTTTTCCTATTCCCAATTTTTCCAAGGTCTTCCAAATCATTTTTCTATTTACTCTATCAAATACTTTCTCCAAATCTATGTAACACCTTAATACTTCCTTTTTGCGTGCTCTGTATTTTTCTATAATTTGCTGTATGGTAAATATAGATCCTGGGTACTGAGTAAAAAAAATAAGCAATGTTTAATTTTATGTCAAAATTCGCTTAATTGGAGCAGCCACTTTATTGGGCCAAAAAGTCAAGTCCTGATGAATAAAATAGAATAGAATAGAATAGAATAGAATAGAATAGATCAGAATAGATCAGAATAGAACAGAATAGAATATAATAGAATAGATTTATTCTACGGGGGCACTAAGCGCACTACTTTTCAAAATCAGTACCCGAGATGAAGAATCTTTGTGTCGGATACAAAAACATGCAGACAATGAGCGTTAACATATGCGCGTTTGCAGACGACATGGTGATATTTGTAGAGAATGAAAGGGATCTACAACACAATATAAATATTCTGGCGAAACAACTAACCCCCTTTCACCTAAAAATTAATGAAAAGAAAACGAAAGTAATGAGAATTGCAAAAGAGGAGAGGGAAAGACATTTAAAAATAAAAATCGAAGTCAAAGAAATTGAGCAAGTACCGCAATACAAGTACCTAGGAGCGATTGTAGAAGAGAGCGGTAGTTTGGAAGGTAAAATTAATAATAGAGTAACAGCAGCCTCGAAAGTGTTCCACAGCCTATGGACTAAGTTCCTAAACAACAAGGAAGTATCCCAGAAAACTAAAATAGTGGTGTTTGACGCAATATACATTCCAACACTCACATATGGAAGTGAAACGTGAGTCACAAATAAAAGACAAGAGAGCAGACTGCAAGCAGCCGAAATGAAGTATCTGAAGAGAACGGACGGTGTTTCAATGCTGGACAAAATTAGAAACACAGATATTAGGAAGAACCTAGGGGTAGCACCGATAAAGAATAAAATAGAGGGAAATAAACTCAGATGGTTGGAGCACTTTAACAGAATGAAGGAAACAAGACTTACAAAAAGAATATGGGAAGCAAGACCGGTTGGAAAAAGAGGGAGAGGTAGACGTGCAAAAACATGGAATGAAACAATATGTGACATTTAAAAAAACAGTGGTATAGATTTTAAGGAAGCAAAGAAAAAAGTGCGGACAGAAGTGAATGGCGAAAGTGGGTCAATGACAGTACGAAAGGTTAACAGGACAAAACCTGGACACCCAATGGGTAAAAGAGGGATGGATTATGTATGTATGTTATTTCTTTTTTATTTTCTCCTTGTACGTTTACGTTTATAACAAAATAATATAAACTTTTAAGAATAAATAATAAAATATTCTTAAGTAAAAAGATGGCAAAAAAATATTGTCGAAAATTGATAATTTGATAATTATCTATAGGAACTTGTATATCATTTTCTTCATTGTTTCAAATTTAGGGAACTTCTGATGGTTTAAAGCTGCAAATAGCAACGTAATTGTGTATAGTCACTGATCTGTATATTAACTGGATTGGACTTAGGCCGTATTCTGGCAAATGAGAGTGTGCCTGAACGGCACCATGACAGTGAAATTGAGGTTTTGTGACACGATTCAGCGGCAATCGGCGCAACTCGGCGGTAATTCGGTGCGGCGGATGGAAACTTCAAATAATTCACATCAAAACATCGCAATAAACATAGGTTATGTTAACTTATTTCCTACAAAAAGACAGTTATTTCAGATTATTTCGTTGTACTTACATATGCAGCGTCAACTTTCCCGATGAATCGGAGATTTCTTCCCCCAAAACATGCACTCGAACACCATGTTTTTAAAATACCGTCAGACAAAACTGCTACATCTGAGAAATCGCGGCAATACAAAATTGTCACAAAACCTCAACTTTTGCCCAGATGGTGGCGCTCAATAAGGAACGCACTCTACCGCTTAAGCCAAATCCAGTTAATATACAGATCAATGTGTATAGTGTTGATTTTTATAACTCGTGCACGGTTAGTATCGAACCGTATTGTTTGCAAAATGGAAATTTTTGCACTAATCTCTTAGGCTGTGGTATTTATTAAATTTTTATCAATAGATTCTAGTTAATGAACGAATTTTTGCATTTTACTGTCCCAATTAAGCGGAATATTGTCAGAATTAAACCGCTGCTTACGATTTGGCCCAAATAGGCGGCTGTCCCGATTAAGCGGCGGCCGAATTAGGCGGAATCGGCTGTATTAAAAATATGTGAATGCGGAAAGACTCCATGATGGGTTGATGGCCGAATAAAGATTTTTTCAAATCTAACAATAAAATAACAATGAAAGCAAAATATTCACAAATACGAGAGTTTTCATTTAATTGCAATGATTTTATAATATATACCTATTTGTAAATATAAAAACATTTAAGTTAATTTGGTCGCGACTATAAAGTCTACTTACTTACCACGGCCTTGATTTAAGCCCTTCAATGGATCTTTATTTGCTTAAATATCCACATAAATATTTTCAGGAGTATATCACCTTACTGATGTCTATTTTCAACACGGCTAGTTGTACAAGCGATTTTATGGAATTCGAGTTGACCTTTACTGCCATCATTATTGAGAGCATAAAATATCGGATCTCCGATACCCGATGCCGTCGTTAAATGGAAAATCCACGTATTACTGGCTCGAAAGATGAGGCACGCTCACCCGCGCGGAACGTGAAAGGTCAAACCCTGCAGCGCGCTTTCCTCGAGCTTTCCTCGGCCGTTTTCCCACGATTTCAATGCACACGTGTCGAGATTGATTTCAAAGTGCAGCGGTACGCACAGATGCCTGCAAGCTTTGAAGCTGCCTTTGTAGAGATTCGTTCAGGAAACTTTCCCGGAATAAATGTATACATTCGAAGTGCGAATTTCTTACAGGCTTATATTTTCATACAGCGAATCTACGGATTGAGTTGACAATAGAATTTTTTTCGAATTTTTGATTATCAAAAATTAAATATTTGGCAAACGTTTAATAATTTGATTTTTACAAAAAAACTTCTAATAACAAAATTGATTAGAAAATTACTTTTTTTTAGATAAAAAAATAGAGAGATTGGGTCTCGTCCTTTCTGCCTTTAAGAAAATATTTTTGTAGTGATATTATTGAGAAAGTCGGTAACAAAAATATTTTTCTTATTGCGAATCTTCACACTTTTGCAAATAAAATTTGAAAATACTTATTAATAAATTACGGTTGCAATATCAACCGTAGATATCTTTCTTCATATCGTAGATAAAAATCTACGTCTAATATATACGTACTATATATTAGAACGTATTTTTCTTGTTGTTTATTTTGTGAGACTTTACAATTTCAAAATGCAAATTTTCGTTATGAACCGTAAACACTGGTATATTTTGTGGCGATTCCCGTGTCACGGACAACGTCCAATTACTTGGCGAAAATGCAAATCGTATTCTGCCCTTTCCAGCGTCCACGTGTCCGCACAATCACCATGTCTGCGTTTGTTTGTGCAACCCCAGACTGGATTGTCCAATCAGGAAGAATGGGCTTTAACACGCTGACCGAGGTCGTCGCTATTTACAAGTGAATATATATTCCGGTTTAGTTTCGAGGACGCGTATTCAATTTTATGAATGCGCCAATGGAATTTGGAATAATAATAACAAAATAAAAATATTTTACGGATTCATTATCTATCTAAATGTATAATCATTACGAGAATACTAAAATTAGTTTTCAAAGTATTCGCATTCATCGAGGAGAAATGTTTTCCTATGAAAAATTGTGTTCTAAAAGTAAACGTGGAATCTTTAACGTTCGATTTTGAGAGCATTTTGGCACGCGGACGAAATAATCTCAGATGCCAAATCGATGCATCATGCGTGTACAAATTTAATTAATTCGATCTATTTATGGTTGTATTAAATTATTACACGTACTCCCGGTTGCATTAACATTGTTTTAACTCGGGTTATGTAACCGTGAGATATATTTATGTCTGAGTGACGTTTCGAATTAGTAGCATAAAAATTTGATGATGTGGAGTAACTTATAGCAACACAACCTCTCGGGTTAAATAAAACGGGTCACTTGTGAATGCATCAAGTTCGTATAACTCGCATTTTAAGGTTTATTTCAGATATTGTGTAAGTCGTTTTTGAGGTTCATCCCGAGTTAAATTTATAACGTGAGTTGATATTTAACTCGCGTTGATGTTACCGGGAATTCGTCAAAAATTAATATGTAAATTATATGTTTACAAAAAATCATATAATTGATCGAAAAATGATTGTACTTAGTTAAAATTTGTTAAACTTTAAACTTACAAATAAAATTTAAAAAAATCTAAAATTTTACATTTATCTGATTTTAAAAAGGAAAACGCGGCAAAAGAAGTATGTGGAACGACAAAAACTAAAAGCAGTGTAAAGCAAACAGTCACTAGGCTGTTTGCTGATACGATAAAATCAGAAATTAAATTAAAAAAGCAGATATGGAAAAAAATATCTGAGTGATAGAAAACTATAATGAATACAAAACATACAGACGAAAAGTCGAAGCATTGGTAAGAGAAGCAAAACCATTAACATGGGAACAGTTTGGGAAGAAAATGGAAAAAGATAGCTATGGAAACAAAAAGGTATTTTACAAGTGCTAAAAACGTTAAGAACAGAAAAGCAACCTACTAACAGGTATATCAAAGCAAAAGATGGAAACTCACTAAAAAACAACGAAGAAATAATAGGACGTTGGAAACAATACTTTGAAGAGATATTAAATGTGCAGCAAATGCCCACACGACCTTATAGAAGTAGAAAAATTAACAGAAAGGAAAGCAGCAATTGAAAATATGGCAGGACAAGACGAAATAACCCAGGAGGAAGTTAAAGAACAATAAAAATACTGAAACGTGGGAAAGCGGCAGGACACGATGGAAATCACGTCGGAAATGGTTAAAAATATTGGAAATAATGGAATAGCTGCATCAACATATTCATTTAATAGAATACGGACAGTGTCAAAAAATACCAAAAGACTGGGAGATAGGCATCCTGTTGCCACTATACAAAAAAGGGGACATACGAGAGGGTATCAATTACAGAGATATCACACTGCTAAGCACAATGTCTAAAGTATACGAAATGATAATAGAAAAACGCTTAATGTTCGGACGGCACCAATTTGTATACATATTTACTGATTGTTGTTCTGTAAATTGTTTATTTATTTTTATTCAAGAATTAGGAATGCTACTTTATTAAGGGACGCTTTTGTTGAAAAAATATTTGCATTATCTCAACAAGAAATGAAAAGATAGAAAAAAATTTAAAAAGGAACAAATTCTGTTCGGCCGACGAACGTCTAAATTATTAATACGGTGTCACATTACCGTTCGCCTTTATAATCGCTCGTATTCTAGATGGCATGGTTTTTTTTTGTCGTCTTTGCTGTATGGCTTGATGCACCATCTTGCTGGAATATGAAATTCCCATCTGGACAGAGCTTATGTACGATGGGAATTAGACCATTATTCAGAATTGTTTGATATTAAGAGCATTAATTTTACCATCTATTGTTTCCATTTTTCCCCAACCTTTTGCAGACGTACACCCTTAAATCAACATCCCTTTTGGAAACTTCACAGTCCTTTTTATACAATCCGCTTTAAAAACTTCCGTTTTATCTCGAATAAGTCTTTTTCTGCAATCACCTACAGAGATGTGAAATTTGGATTCATTGCTAAATATGATTTTGGACCAGTCTTCTACTGTCCAAGACAATTTAAGCTTAGTTTAATTGTTCTTCTATTTGTTTGTTAAATGATGGTTTTCTTAAGGTTTCAATAAAATGAAATAAAGTGAATGAAACAGAGTAATGTTATTTAATATTTTATTTATTATGAGCCTTATAAAAACTGAGCTCTGACTTATGGATCCTTTGCCAACAATATTCTCGTGAAATATTTACCCCCGTTTCCCCATTAAATAGGCCGTTATCTCCCTTACAGTGACTCTTCGCTGACTTTTACATATTTTTACAAGATGCTTATTCTTTCTGCCTGTCATTTTACTGGGTTGACCGGAACTTTCACCCAAAATTGTGTATCTGGCTCTATCTCCATAGCCCTGGATAATATCTCCTACCCTTGACTTCGCAAAATTCAAATGATCGCGGATGGTCTTCAAGCTTTTTCCTTCATCGTACGTACTGTTTCACAACAATTGGACGAATTTCGTGTGAGGTGGCTTTACCACGACTCATTTTCACGAACACACATAAAATAAAGCAGTAAATCGACGCTTATCACATTAATAACTATCATTTTAACAGTACTAACCCCAATTTTTTTTAAAAGGAGACATCCGAACATTAAGTTGCCAGAAAAATTGGTACCGGTTTTTATTTTTTCTTCTTAAGGAGGTAAATATAGACAAATAATTTTTTTTTTTTTGGCATAAGTGGTGCTTAACAATGCATTTTATGAGGTCATAAATATAATAAGTAAGTAGCAACTTTTAGCAAAATAATCTGTAAGTTATAGTTAAAATAATATAGTAGCGTCCGAACTTCAAGTTGTTAGGGCTCCTAGAAGAGTCGCAGTGTGGATTTAGGAAAGGGCGCGGGGTTCAAGATCACATATTTACCATACAACAGTTAATAGAGAAAAACGTACAAGGCAAGATAATTGTGGCCTTCTTGGATATAGAAAAAGCTTTTGACAGCATTTCTCGGAAAAGAATCAGGAGCAGCCTAGCAATCAGAGGAGTAAATAGGAAATTAATAAATAACGTAAGTAGCTTCTATGTGAGAACATAAAACTTGCGATCAGAGGAATTCCAAACCAAAGAAGGTCTAAGACAGGGGGGGGGGGCTGACACTATTTAATATAATAATGGATGATATCCTAAAAGAAATCAAAGGGAAGACAAGGAAGCTAAGCGTGGGCTATAGATTCATGAAACCAGTGACTATAGCAGAAGGAGCCTTTATCTGCAATACAATCTAGATGTATGGACACAAGCTCTAAAAGATAGAAACTTAACATCAACATCAATAAAACATCAATAAAACAAAAGATCAACATGAATAAAACCAAAGCAACGGTGATAGGGGATGAAGGAAGAACAATTAACATAAGACTAAACGGACAAGACAGATAGAAACAAGTAGAAACGTTTAAATACTTGGGGGTAAGAATACCCCCGAAGAAGCAGAAATCAACGACAGAATCGAAAGCGCTACAAAACTGTATTATGCGCTAAACTACACGTTTATAAAGAAAGGGGAGGTGTCAGCGAAATCAAAATTAACCATATACAATACAATATTCAAAACGATACTAACATATGGATGCGAAACATGGACACTAAATGATCGTTAAAAAAGTAGAATCCAGGCTACCGGGATGAAATACCTAAGAGCAGTAAGAGGTATCACCCGAAGAGGCAGAATCTGGAAAGAAACCGTACGAGAGGAAGTAGGAGTCCCACAACTATCAAAATACACAGAACGCCAGCAACTGAAATGGTTTGGCCATATAACCAGAATGAAGGAAGACAGGCAAGTGAAGAAAGTATGGCTAGCAAATGGAACCAACAGGAAGAAACGGGGGAGACCACGGAAAATATGGGATGACACAGTGGCAGCATACTTCAAGGAAAGCCGGCTGAGCTAGAAAGAAGCTACAGACAAAGCTAGGAATAGAAAGAAATGGGCTGAATACTTATAATGTCAATATGTATATTACCTTAACACCCTACGGGTAGACTAAGGATTTGATTATAATAATAATAAATAGAAAAATATACAGTTGACTTTTTACATTTTTCAAAGAATTAATTCGAAATCTCAAATTCAGGTACCTAGTATTTCAATAAACAATAAAAAAATATTGTTATTAATACTTGTGATTTTTTTGGACGACTTGGTCCACGACCTCATGATGCACGTCTTCGCAGTCGTATTGCATTTTGCCTGTATTGACAACTTATAGGAATAATTTCTCTCAGATTACATTATTACATTACATTATTGTTTCAATTATGCAATCCATATTAATCTTCTGCTTAATAGCAACATCACGTGTCGTGAAAACTTCGTATTGTATTCGAAACGTCAACATTTACTCTCAAGCTCGCCTCGTAAATTCCACAAATTACTCAGCCTTCCACCTTTCGGCAGGAATTCCCGGCGGAGAGACGTGCAATTTACGCATTCTCCTCCCCCCGTGTGCCACGATTAATCCACGTGAGCATCGCATAATGGCGATAAAACGCGACAATCCCAAATTAGAGGGCGCTCAAGTTCGGGTCGAGCTATCGATTATATGATTACTATTGTGTCTGGCACAATGGTCCAGTGGCAATACGTTATCCAGCACTCAGGTCGAACTTGGAATGGCTAATGATCGGCGAGCGTTGAACGGTGTCGCCATTCAAATTTTCAAGTCTAGAGTTTGAATAACGACGTGAGGATATCGAAGCAACGGCGGAAGATATAAACCAGAAAAAAGACCCAGAAAAATACCCAGTTAAACGTGTATTAGAAAATTTTCGAGCAAAAGACAATGGGAAATCAAAATACATACATTTTATTGATAACAAAAACAATATTTAAATTACATAAAGATTTCAGAAATTGCCAAAAAATAATAAATATTTAATGCAAATATCCATAGTAACAGATAGTTATAGATTCGCATAGATTCTTGTCGCCAGCAACGGGATCCGCTCACTTTCGCCCAGTAGATAAACCGTATCCATCATTTCATTATGCGAAAAATAAATGTACACGAGAAAATTAAAATGTGACGATCACTGGCAAATACTATTCAGAGCTGTTGGACAGATTCGACACTGATTTGAAGCAAAAACGACAGCATTTGGCAAAGAAAAAAGTGTTGTTCCAGCAGGATAATGCACGGCTGCACACGTGTGTAGTCTCCATGGCAAAAATCCATAACCTGGGCTACGAACTGCTACCCCATCCAGCATATTCTCCCGATTTAGCCCCTTGCGACTATTTCCAATCCCGAACCTGAAAAAATGGCTCGGGAGTAAGAGATTTGGGTCGAATGAAGAGGTAATCACTGAAACCAACGCCTATTTTGAAGCCCTCGGGGGTACCTATTATTTGGAAGGGATAAAACAATTGGAACAACGCTGGACTAAATGTGTTGAGCTGAAAAGAAATTATGTAAATAAATAAAACGTTTTTTTGCCGAAAAAAGATCCCTTGTCACTGACTTATCAAACTGCCCTCGTATAATTAATAACTAATTATATTGTAAGAAATATTTCTATATCCTTGATCATTTCTAATGAGTCGAATGCCCATAATGTTAATTACACAATGCGCAATAAATACAAAACTCTCGGTCTAAGAGAAGTACTTGCTAGTGGTATAGAAGTACAGATCATTACAGATGGTTTTAAGTATTAGTAATATTTGGGGACAGTAGTACGATAACGGTACAAATATAGCAGGTAAATACAAAGAGGTATAAACACATTAATAAGAAAAGCTTCTCCCCTGAATTTGATGAATTTGTTACATGTACTGTAGAGTGAATCGAATTTGTTTTGACAGTGCCCATATGAGAAGCACCTCTTCAGGGGACCAAGGACGAAGACAGCCGATCTAGTAATAGCAGAAAAATACTCATGGATCTTCGTGTCTGGGCTAGCGCCAGACACAGAAACGGGAGCAATAATCATATATCTACAAAAGATTAATCTAGACGAAGGATGTGTCTGTAATAAAATGAACACAAACAAAAACAAACAAAAAAGTTCTTTTAAATTAGTGGTACCACTAGAAAATACAACTAAAATCTTAGACCCCAACGTGTGGCCCAATGTGTGTGTACATTGTTTGTATATCAGAACATTGGCTTAACACTGACGAAATTAATAATATTGTGATTCCTGGATTTAATACAATATCGTCTTTTTGTAGGACCACTCATAAATCTGGGGGAACAGTAATATTGGTAGGCTCAGATCCATAGACACCGAACCAAATAACAAAAAAATTTTTTTTTTCGAGATATCTAGTTAGCCATGCAATTTTTCTAAAAAACAAAAAGCTCATAAAATTGAACTCGTAAAACTGCAATTCTTTCCCCATTTAATCGTTTCTCTATTTCCGCTAGTTTCCGAGATCCCCATACTAAACATCCGAAAAAACTCACCCTGTATATTAACCGTTTACAGATCTCCTGGGAAAGGAGATTTAAAAATATTTAAATATAAATTAGAACAAAAACTAGACCAAATTGGGTTATGTAAACGAATAATTCTGGTAGGGGATTTTAATGGACCAACAAGAAAGCAGAATTATATTGATAACGTGTTCATCAATTTCGCTGCTGATCTGAGCATCACCACAATACTTCAATTAAGTCTTTCCGATCACTCAGCTCAGATATTATTATTCCCAGCTAAATCAAAACAGAATGAAAAAGAGACAAAAATATTCAGACCTATCACTGACCAAGGTATATTACTTTTCTTTACATTAGTACACTCAAAATTATTGGATTTCATATATTACAATGAATTAGACCTTAACACAAAATTCCATACCTTCATAAAAAAGCTACAGGATTCGTTCTTTAGCGCTTTCCCACAAAAAACGTACACAAATAATTCAAAAACACAGAGTACCATTACTTGGTTCCATCCAGAGTTACAAAAAATGAGAGATCATCTTAGTTTCTTGACTGAAATGTACAACAATTATCTACCTGTAGAGTTATTACTGGAAAGGCGAGAATATCGAAAGCGATATAAAAGGTCCATCAACTCGGCAAAAAGAAATTTTAATAATAAACGCACACCGTCATCCACAAATCCAACTAAAGAAATGTGGAGAATAATAAACAAACAGAGAAAAACGAAACAATGCAATGCTCATGGTTGTACATTGACATCACAGGATTTTGACGAGTACTTTAACAGGGCTGTTCAGGATGCACTAAAAAATGTTGAACAGAGAGGTCTCTATTTAAAAAAAAAGCTACATCGAATCTCATCGATCATCGATCTCCAACATTAAAAGTAAAACGTGCAGGGATGCACACAACTCGTAAAGTCAGTAAAGGAATATATCCCCTTACAAAGCTAATAAACCAGATTGCCTCAAATGCGCAGTTATACCACCCATTCTAAAAAAAGGAGATAGTAACACTACTTCAAACTCTCGTACTATATCTATCTTACCAGTCTTCTCAAAGATCATTGAAAAATACATGGCAGGTCAAATAAGCAAACATCTTGAAAGTAACAATCTGTTAGATATAGCTAAGTTCGGGTTCAGGAAACGATTAAACAGGACATTAGCTATTGTTGATCTAGTGTCATATGTCGTCGGTCATATGTCGGCGATGCATTTTAGAGATCCGAATATGCAGCGATAGTATTCTGTGATCTCTCAAAGGCATTTGATTGTGTCAGTCATTACTTGCTGGTTGGAAAATTGTCTTACTACAACTTCAGCATCGAAAGTGGATCACTGATACGTTCATACCTGTCAGGTAGAAGCCACAGAGTAAAATTCAAAAATGAAATATCCACGAAAAAGGAAATGTCAGTCGGGGTTGGACCCCTGGGGGACCCCGACTTGGGCCATTGCTATTTCTAATATTCGATTATTCGAATCATATTTACCGAATAATGTTTGCGGATAATGCGAGCGTGTCAGTAAGAGAGAAAAACTGTAGAGTCACTTTTAACAGCAATGGGCGAAGCACAGACGGCTGCGGAAGCCTGGTTCAAAAGTAATACACTGGTCTTAAATAAAGATAAGACAAACACAATGATATTACGTACATTAAGACATAAAGAAGATCAGATCGGAGTCAACTCGGCAAAGTTCTTAGGCGTATACTTAGATGACAACCTGAGGTGGGATGTTCACATAGTTTACATTGCGAAAAAATTGAGAAGCAATATTTTTGTCCTACAAAACTTACGAAATCGGGTATCAAGAGGTGTTCTAAAAACGTCGTACTATGCACTCATACATCCCATTATTTTATACGCAGCTATCGTGTGGGGACAGGGCACCAACTGGAAAATAATCTTTCCTTTACAAAGAAAAGCAATCAGGCTAATATCGACACTGAGGTCTAGGGATGATTGCAGGCCTGAGTTTATAAAACTTAAAATACTAACGTTCCCCAGCATTTATATCTTACAAAACATCCTGTACATAAAAAATAATTTGACAGAATATATCACTCACTCTGATATGCACGGGCATAGTACTAGAAATAAGAATAACCTCATAGTGCCACAGTATAGACTTCAAAAGAGTAAAGACTGCCATCATTACGTGGCAGTTAAATTATTTAATAAAATTCCAACAAAAATTAGAGTACTCCCAATAAAACATTTCAAGCAGAGAGTTAGCCAATATCTGGCTACAAAAGCCTTCTACTCAGTGGAACAATTTCTGATCTCAGGTGTGACTATGTAAGCATGGCTGTGTTATGTCTCTCTGTTGTAGTATTAATATCTAAATGTTATGCTTTTCTGTGAACTGTTAACTTGTGAACATGTTAAATTGTTAACAATATATTACCTGTAAATTGACGTACATAAGTACAGAATACTGTGCAATAATGTTAAATAAATTATCCTATCTTATCTTATCTTAACAAGAATAAATAACTTACATATTTAGTTGCCATAGTAATCTTGAATTGTTGTCATATTTATGAATATACAAAATGAAACCTATGTCTGTGTTTGATAGTTAATTCCTCTCAACAAAAATTATTGTAAGAAAATATTTGAACTTACGAAGTTAGTAATAAATTTTTTAAATTAAATTATAATAACTTAACGTCAATTAGAACATACAGGGTGTCTTAAATAAAGTTGGATTTCATGGGTATATTTCTTATTCTTAAGGCTAGAGATCTGTTTAAATGGGCAATTAAAACTGCACAATATTGCTGGTTGCTGGTTGCCAATATATGCTGGTTCAGATTATGTTGAACATTTTTCAAAAGTCCTGGCAGTTTAGAAGTTAATCCGAAAAAAAAAATAGATATATTCATAATTATTCAAAATGCGGAAAAAAGTTTAAAAAGAAAGTTACTTGGTTCGATCGCACAAACTTCACAAGTCAAGATGTCGGTTTCCGAGATATTAATATCAACTTTCTTATTTTAAATTGCCGCCATATTTGATTTTTATACGTCTAAATCGACGTTTTTTTCTCTTTTCAACGATGTATAACAACCTATGTCAAAATAAAAAATATGAGATATATCAATTGTTCCAATTTTTAATTTTATTCTATAAATTATTTTTCATTATGATGCGAAAATGTGAAATATCAATCAAATTGACAAGATCCCAATTTGTTTGATATTTCACATTTTCGCCTGACCTTTGCGAAATGGCATATAAAGTAGATATGCGAAAGTCCATCTACAACTTATTTGGACGCCTCCCGAAACGAACTATAGTGGAACATTTTTTGTGGGCATAATACTTTTCAAAAAATATTGTATATCGGATAATTTGGGAATGTAATGGTTTTAGTATGACACGTAAAGCATTCAAAATAATTCCCAAAACTTATGTAACTGGAATGTATGTGGAAATAATATTTAATTTTCAAAATAAATATCAATTAAAGATTATTTATTTATCTATTATTAATAATTAATAATTATCTATCCATATTATCAATCACATATAAAGATATTGTTAATTTATTAAATAATTAATACAAATAAAATTCGCGCAGCTTCAAACACTATTTGGGTCTACATAGCCCAAAATGCAGAGTGTCCCAGGATAGAAGTAATTACACGTGTATTTATTTTACACGTATAATTATAATTAAACGTGTATTTATTCTACACGTATAAATATAATTAAACGTGTATTTATTTCACACGTGTAATTATGTAATTACATATGTAATTATAATACTCTCGGTTCTTTCATTCAGTAATTTATTTTATACTTTGGAAAATAAATATGTACATTAACTTAAGATATCGTAAGATTGTGATGTAAGTAAATAAGTTACTAAGTAACTAAAAAAGTAAAAAGTAGTAAGTAAGATATTGTTAATTTATTAAATAATTAATATAAATAATATACCTGATTAAGTTTTATAAATTCTAGAAAAGCGTTATATACGTATGTCCCCGGATTGAGTTACAAGAGGGATTTTTTCTTAATTTTTACTTTAAAGTAAAAATGTTATAGGAATAAATATTCCTGCTTGGTCTGAAACTACCATTTCAGTAATTAAAACATTGCTTTATTTATAGAGAGTGTTGGCTAAATAAAAAATATATCTAATTTTGACACTTTAGAAAAATAACATCATTTAAACAATCGCCCACCACTTTCTTCACACTTTCAAGCGTTCAAGCTTTCAAGGCTGGTATGGAACTCCTGAAAACTGTTTTGTATTTATTCAATAGTTATCGATGCAAATGCGAGTTTTTAAATATTCAGTATTATTTCCTGCATATGGGGAATTTTTTGAATGATTATATTTTTCTATAATGTTGTTAGATGTAATTTTAAATTATTTTTGCCAATACTAAATAAATAAGTGTCAAAATAAGATTTAAAAAAATTGATTTTGCTAATACCCTGTATAAATAAATCAAAATTTCACTAGCTGAACTGGTAGTTTCAGACAAAGCAGGAATTATAATTCCTATAACATGTTTACTTAAAACTAAAAATAAAAAATAAATCCCTTTTGTAAACTCAATCCGGGGATATACTGTATAATATAAATACAGGTGCATAATTATTATCCCATTAGGGTTTCCATAACTGGTTAACCGTAGTCACTTTAAATTTTACACGTTTAAATTCCGGGGTTTTCCAAAACTAATGTTATTTTTACGTTTTCTATGTATATTTTTTAATGTAGTCATGCTCACATTAATCTAGTACAAACAATTTGACATTGCCATATGAAATTGCTATTGTAACCTAATTTCTAGTACTTGATTTATATGAGGATGACTGTACATTTATTTAAATTTAACTGTGGCAATGCAATAAAAAAAAATTGTAAGTCTTGCTTTTTATTATTTTTCTAGGGGCGCAAATTTATCTATTTGCCACAGGCGCTGATAGATCTTGTTACGGCTCTGTTGGCATGTTAGAATTATTTGATTTTCATAGCACGTTAAGTTAATATCTATGATATCTGGGTTCACTTTTCCGAAAATCCGAAATATCTCCCAAACTATCAACTTTTGAGAACAAATATTAGGGGTGAAATCTTGTTAATTGAGACGCTGAATATGACCACGTAATAAATACTTAGGGATGTGCTATTTAAAAAAAATAAGTTAGGGCCCTCATAAGTTTACGTTTAAGTATATATGTCACAGCAAGGTGATGCCTCAATGCAAATAGACGGTCACAGTTGCCGCCGAAAGATACCCTAGGCAGTTGTTTAGACACAGTCAAAGTCTTAACCTGATGTCCTAAATACCAAGTTCCCTGCGATTTTTTTAATACGTGCCTGCAAACGCATTAATTTTTAGAGAGAAAAAAAACTTCTGAACGGTTAAAACAAATTGCAAAAACTAAACGGGTTTACAAAGTGTAAAAAATGCATAATTCAAATAGGTATGTAAAGTTATGCAGGGAGTTATTAAAAAAAAAAACTAGGTTGAAAGCTGCCCTGTAAAAATGGTACACACTGTATAGTGCAACATAATTTTTCAAACTGCACTTTGCCCTTTACAGGTCTATTTGGTTGATTTAGATATTATTAACAGTGTAGGTGCAATCGAGGTTTCCCATATGAATGGCTCACCCTGTATACAGCGTGTTCAAAATTATCATAAATAACTTGAGGGTAGTAGTGTATTAAAAAGTTTTTGTTCACAATAAAAATATCCTTTAAAATATGTAAAAATATACAGGGTGTTCCATTGAAAGAAAAAGTTTTGTATTTAAATAACTCGAAAATCTGATATCCAATTGTTTTTATGATGTCGTGATATTAATCAGCGGAAAAATTACTACTTGTTTGTTAAGTAGTGTGAACATTTATTCCATATACAATTATACATTTGCAGCATACTTAATACATATAATAACATAATATTGATTATAGATTGATAGATATATGACATACGATGTAATACATGATATATGGAATGGGCTATCGACTTTCGTCTTTCGGCCCATGAACTGTTGTGAATATTAATGATTGTCTAATATTAGTTCGTGAGGTTGTCACTGTCATGATGGTTTGTCAGTATTTCGTACAATGTTTGGGAGGGATATTTGAATTTAGGAGTTTGGTTGAAGTTTCGGATATGGATGAAAGGTGTAATAGAGGGAATGTTAGTTGCTTTGTGGGGAATCTATTCGACTATTTCGGGTGAATTTAACTGACTTTGTAACTTCAATAATAATTGAGTTGGCAATGGTGGAGCGATAACTTTGTACACCCTGTATATATTTTTTAAAAATCAGGAGATGTTTTAATTTCAACGAATATGCATAACATTATGTTCACGACAATATTACTTTCCCCATATACTGATACGAAGAAAGTAGAAATAAATATTCGATCGTTAATGCTTTCGTTGGGTTGCAATTGAATGACGGGATTTAAAAATCGACACAAGGAGTTACATAAAACAGAACATTTGGCTCCATGTCTAGATAAATATTAATAATAGCTCAAAATACGCGACTCCCTGATGTTATTGCCAAATTCTTGTAAGGTTTGTGTAAACAGAAATTATACGAATGTCACGAATACATAACGATCGAAAGTAAATTTCATGGGCAAGCAAGTAATAAATCGATGCATATATTTAAGTTTACTGTAATCTAAGTGATTCGATTATATTAAGAAAAACGTAAAGTAGTAGCAGTTAGTAGCAGAAATATAATGTAATATATATATATATATATATATATATATATATATATATATATATATATATATATATAAATATATATTAATCCTGTAATACCATTTCTGGTGTAGGATGCTGTAATTGTTTTTGCTTAAACTTTGTTGCTGTTAGCTGTGAATTCTTTCCAGTTCCCTCTGTTGGTTGCCTTGAGAGCTGCTTCTTTCTTTGTAATCCCTCTGTTTGCCAGGATGCTGTCCACCGATAGGTCCCATATTACTTGTGGTCTTCCTACGTTTCATTTCCCGCCTGCTCTTGCTTTCCACACTGCTTTCACTTGTTAATCGTCATCCATTCGTACCAAGTGTCCCCACCAATTTAACTTCTTTTCTTCCACGGTCTTGCTTCTTTTATATTCAGTTCTGTCCTAATTATTTCGCTCCTTATCTTCTCCATCTTGCTGACTCCCTTGGTCCTTCTCAAGAACTTCATCTCCGCCTGCTGGATTTTTAAATGTTGCTTTTTGCTTAACACCCACATCTCACTGCGATAGATCAGTACTGAGAGGTATATTTTCTTATATACAATCAATTTTGTTTCTTGTGTGATAATTTTATTATTGAGTATTGTTTTCGTTTAAAGCCTGGAATGCTTTGTTTGCCGATATTAGCCTATTATTTAATTCTTTTTCAGCTTTCCCGTCATGTGTAATAATTACTCCTAGATATTTGTAATCCTTGACTTGCTCAATATACTCCCCATCAAGTTCAATATTGCAGATCTTCTCATTTTTCCCTATCATCATGTTTTTTTGTCTTTTTAATGTTAATCTCTAACACGGCTTCTGCTAGTTCTATTTGCCATAAACTCAGATTGCTTTGCAAGTCCGCTTCGGTTTTAGCGAATATTAGTAGATCGTCCATTATAAATTGTGAAGTTAAGCGACTTTCCTCCTCTTGTTCTCACGTAATTTTTTTTATCTTTATATACCGAGTGTCTCGGAGAAGGCCGAACACAGGAATTTAACATGTAAAATTAAATATGTGTAATTTTTAGCTCCCCTATTAATTTTAGAGAAAAATGGCGAAGAAATATCTAGGAGGAACTCTACCGAGCCAAGTTTGCAGCCTGAGCGTAGCGAGTAGAGTAAAGAGAGGTAGAGTAAATCCCGCTTCCTTCCGTTGTAATGTAATATACTATTCACAATATCATGACATTTGTCAAACTGACAGCAAGAGTTTTTATGGTACAATGTTCAACTTATTTTTATTATTTATGAGGTGAATTCTGGTACAAACAAATATTAAATGGATGATATATTTACAGTTTTTAATACTCTAAAGAATATTCCTTTGCGATTTTTCTCTAAAACTAATAGGGGAGCTAATAATTACACATATTTAATTTTACATGTCAAATACCTATGTATCGTGTTTAGTAATTTTGTCCCAATTTTTCTTTTCACTAACTCCTTCCACAGATACTCCCTTGAAATCATATCGAAACCTTTCTTTAAATTCGAACAAATAAATATGTCTCCTTATTTGACCTCCTCGTGTTTGCTATAATATGCTTAATTGTGAATATGTGATCGTTAGCGGAGTGCCCCTTCCTGAAGCCACTCTGAAAGGTTGCCATGTCATATTCTGGATTTTGTCTGAGCTTAGTTTCTAGGATCATTTCGTAAAACTTCCCCACTACGCTTAGTAGTGAAATACCCCTGCAGTTTGTCGACTTACTCCCTATCTCCCGGCTTACTGGTATACTGGCATTATGATTGCTATTTTCCCGTCTTCTGGTATTTCTTTCATTTTCCAGACACTATTGATGAGTTTTTTTAGTAGTTGTTTTCCTGTATCTCCCATATATTTTAGCTGTTTCGTTTTGATACCATCATGTCTCGCTGCTTTTCCTACTTTTAACCTGTCGAGTGCATTTTGCTGTTCCTCATCGAAGGTTGCGAAGGTTACCCATCTCGGGTGCGCACATATTGAAATTACGCTGACTTCTAATTTTTGGGCGAATTTAAATTAGCACGCGATCGAATGATGAAACATAAATAGGTCAAGGGAACACCAGGGGATCTCAAAAGGGCAATTGCGTAATTCGATGACTCATATGAGATTGCGTCACTTTACGGCGGAACACAGATTTAGCATGGGACAGGGGTAAAAGAGTAAATATTGAGGAACAGTATAAATATTACTGCAGAAATTAAATAAAACCTGTTAGATGTACCGATCGAGACAGAACGTCACGCTACCCGACGATGACTCATATACTTTGGGCATTAATTCCTCAGGTAAATATATTACACAAGTTTATCAAATGTACCTCACACTAACAATTCTAAAGTTAATTCGATACTAATAATATAACCTATCAAGTGATATTACCGCGCCTTGCCGCTGGTAATGAGCGAAGTTTAATAAGGGTATAAAATGTGGGTTCCTTACGACGAAAACAGCGGAGTTTAACTTAACTGCATTTTATACTTTGTACTGACAATATTTTCGTACTGACAGGAGAATATTGTAACATGCCTTCATTTCCTTCGTCGCAAACATTTGATAAACATTGTGGCTTCATTAATCAAAGACGTAAAATATAGTTTGGATTCGGGAAGTTTATAATGATAAAATATGATTTCTTAATGCCGGTTGCAGATTTATTTGCAATCGGTAGTTAAATAAAAAGTTGCGTCAGGGGAACATAATTTAATAATTCAATATAAATAATTCAATGATATTCTGGGTAATTAAATCGTATAAATAAACTTGCTCAGCGTTCCGGTATTCAGGTAATCTCGGCATTATGAATGAATCAACTGAATGTATGCATGTGCTTAAGTTGTTAGAAACGTGGACGTAGAATAGAGCTTTATCATACTAATCTATAATCAATTTTGAATAACCTATTAAATAACCTATTAAAGTTTTTACGATCACATGGCTGATAATGTTGGTAGACACAGATACTAGCAATTTCTCGCGATGAGGACATACATGAAGTATGCATCACTTGAAGTACTTTAATGTGTGAAGTTATGTGATTCGATCCTTTCAACAAGGTGGCGTTGAAATGCATTGGCAGACACAGTGCTAGTGAATATCTATGCAGTGATGACATGTATCAAATAACTTTGTAATTCCAACAGTAGTATTAATAATTTACTTTTCTCTCAGTTTTCAAAATGAAATAAATCATTCAAACTCAAAGAATATAATACAGATTCAATAATTATTAAATAATATTTATTCCAAATTTTGAACAAATATAATTAATTGGTTGTATGGTTGTGGTATGTTGTGTGCTTCCTCAACTTTTAAATGTTGAGGAAATGCATAATGTACCGTAGCTGTGCAACCAATACATAAAATGAGAAACATTAAATAAATATAATTATATATATATATATATATATATATATATATATATATATATATATATATATATATATATATATATATGTTTGAACATGTTCCGGGTTTTTGAACTTCCGTGCATTGTTTTGTGTGTCCTGAAAAGGACCTTTTTCACGACGTTTCGGCAAAATCGCATTTGCCATCTTCTGGTGGATTCTTCTCGAGTGTTAGGAGAGAACTGAAGAGAGTTGATTGCTGTGTCCTTTTATACCTCCTTTCTGGCGCGGCTTCTGGTCATCGGGCCGGTTGTGTGTTGTTGGTTTACGTGATCAACGGGGGGCTTGGGTAGTCGGTGCAGATGAGATGGAGGCTTCGTAATCCGACTTAATGAGCTATTCAAGGAGTTGTTAATCCGTTGCGTCGGTCTTCTTGGAAGCTTAATGACCGGGTCCACGGGTTTCGGTGTTTTACCTGCAAGGGTATGTTTCCAGGCTTTCGGCAGGCGTTGTGCGTCGTCACGTTTGTTTAAGGTGTGGGGATGTTTTTCAATTTCGATTGCCTCGCGTAATATTCGCAGCGGAAATATTTCGGCTTTCGCTATTGATCGAGTGTTGTCAAAATCGATGGTGTGTCCTGTGTTGTGTACGTGCTGGAAAAGGGAAGATGTCAAGTCGCCTTGCTGCACCGCTTTTTTGTGCTCGTCCTTGCGTACACTCATTCGTCTGTTGGTTTTTCCAATGTAGGTTTGGTCGCAGTCTTGACACGAAATTTTGTAGACACCTTGGTTCTCTAGAGGTATTGTGTCCTTGGGATTCCTCAGTATTTGTCCGATCTTTTGTGTAGTTGTAAATATAGTTTTTATGTCGTTTCGTTGCAATATTTTTCCGTTGCGGTTTGTTGTACCTTTTACATAAGGGAGGAAGGCTTTGTGTGTCATATTTTCTTTAGTTTGTGCAGTTTTGTTGTTATTTGCTAAAATTTGATCGATGCATTTTCTAGAAAACCCGTTCTGAAACAATGCATTTTTTACAGTTTCCATTTCAGTGTCTACGTTGTCTTTGTCCGCGAGTCTTTTGAACGGGATATCAGGGTTTTTGCGACGGAGTATATTTGTGCTGGGTGATGATGTGAAGCTGCATTTAGATAACGGTTCGTGTGAGTGTCTTTCCGGTAAACGGTGTGGCCTAGGGATCCGTCTTCTCGTTTTCTTATTAGTAGATCTAGGAATGGCAACTTGTTGTCTACTTCGACATCCATAGTAAATTGAATTCTTGGATGTTGATTGTTTAGATGATTTAGAAATTCATCGAGACACCGAAATGGGAGACACCGACTCGATGAATTTCTAAATCATCTAAACAATCAACATCCAAGAATTCAATTTACTATGGATGTCGAAGTAGACAACAAGTTGCCATTCCTAGATCTACTAATAAGAAAACGAGAAGACGGATCCCTAGGCCACACCGTTTACCGGAAAGACACTCACACGAACCGTTATCTAAATGCAGCTTCACATCATCACCCAGCACAAATATACTCCGTCGCAAAAACCCTGATATCCCGTTCAAAAAGACTCGCGGACAAAGACAACGTAGACACCGAAATGGAAACTGTAAAAAATGCATTGTTTCAGAACGGGTTTTCTAGAAAATGCATCGATCAAATTTTAGCAAATAACAACAAAGCTGCACAAACTAAAGAAAATATGACACACAAAGCCTTCCTCCCTTATGTAAAAGGTACAACAAACCGCATCGGAAAAATATTGCAACGAAACGACATAAAAACTATATTTACAACTACACAAAAGATCGGACAAATACTGAGGAATCCCAAGGACACAATACCTCTAGAGAACCAAGGTGTCTACAAAATTCCGTGTCAAGACTGCGACCAAACCTACATTGGCCAAACCAACAGACGAATGAGTGTACGCAAGGACGAGCACAAAAAAGCGGTGCAGCAAGGCGACTTGACATCTTCCCTTTTCCAGCACGTACACAACACAGGACACACCATCGATTTTGACAACACTCGATCAATAGCGAAAGCCGAAATATTTCCGCTGCGAATATTACGCGAGGCAATCGAAATTAAAAAACATCCCCACACCTTAAACAAACGTGACGACGCACAACGCCTGCCGAAAGCCTGGAAACATACCCTTGCAGGTAAAACACCGAAACCCGTGGACCCGGTCATTAAGCTTCCAAGAAGACCGACGCAACGGATTAACAACTCCTTGAATAGCTCATTAAGTCGGATTACGAAGCCTCCATCTCATCCGCACCGACTACCCAAGCCCCCCGTTGATCACGTAAACCAACAACACACAACCGGCCCGATGACCAGAAGCCGCGCCAGAAAGGAGGTATAAAAGGACACAGCAATCAACTCTCTTCAGTTCTCTCCTAACACTCGAGAAGAATCCACCAGAAGATGGCAAATGCGATTTTGCCGAAACGTCGTGAAAAAGGTCCTTTTCAGGACACACAAAACAATGCACGGAAGTTCAAAAACCCGGAACATGTTCAAACACATTTCGTCCGTGAAAACATACACATGAACATATATATATATATATATATATATATATATATATATATATATATATATATATATATATATATATATATATATATATATATATATATACACTACTCAAAACAATTATCTCATAATCCAAAAAAACATGACTTTTTAATTTATTTTTTTATATTTTTCAATTTATTATGTTAGTGGTTCAAAGAATAACAAAATTTAAGATAATGTTGATAAAATTTAAAGAAAATTAGGAACAGATATTTGAAGTTAACAAAAAATACTCAAAATATCATAAAACAAATTTTTCAAAATTACTGGTATCTGTTTAGAATTATAGTTTTAATACTCGGTGTTCCCTCCTCTGGCTCTTATTACTGCCCTACAACGCCTTTCCATGCTGAGAATTAAATTTTCCACTAGCTGCTGAGGAATGTTATTCCATTCTTCCACAAGTGCTTCAGATAACTCGTTTAGAGTTTGTGGTACATTTAGCCTACTTCTTAGTCGTCTGCCAAGATTGTCCCACATGTGCTCTATAGGATTTAAGTCGGGTGATCTTGCTGGCCAGTCTATTGCTTCGATATTAACCCTCTGGAGATACTGTTGCACTATTTGTGCGGTGTGTGGGCGGGCATTGTCATGAATTAACAGAAAATCATGGCCAATGAATGGAGCAAAAGGCATGACATATTGTTCTAAAACATCTCGGATATACCTGTCTGCATTTAAAGTTCCGTTATGAAACACATGTAACTCTGTACGTGCTTGTGAGTTGATTGCTCCCCAAACCATGATTCCGTCCCCACCAAAGGCATCCAATTGGCGGATATTGCATAGGGAAAATCGAGTCCCTGGAGTTCTCCACACTCTGTGACGTCGATCGTTGGATGAAAGAGTGAATCTCGACTCATCCGAGAACAAAATATTCGCCCATTGCTGGTGAGTCCAATCCACATGTTCTCTTGCAAAAGCAAGTCGCCGTACTCGATGTTCCCTGGTTAAACGAGGGCCCGTTGCTGGACATCTAGCATTTAAATGGATTTCATGTAGTCGGTTTCTAACTGTTTGATCTGAAATTCTTGTATTGTGCACTCGGTGTAATGAGTCTTGTAAGAATCTAGCGGTAACTGTTCTATTTCTGCGAGCAGAAAGTGTTATGAAACGGTCTTCTATTGGATTTGTGGCCCTTAGTCGTCCTTGTCCTCGGCGTCTGGAATATCCATGAGTTTCTCGAAAACGTTGGTACACCCTACTAATGGAGGATTGGGCCACATTTAAAATTTGAGCCACTCTCACTTGTGTCAGCCTTTCCCGGAGAAGAAGAACTGCAGATTGAGCTTCACCATCTGTTAAATGTCTTGTATTGCGTCTATTATTGTTTTCCATTATTTAAACGTAGTTTTAGAACACAGAACCGACGAAATTTCGAATTTAAAGTAGAACCGCACAGTTTGTTATTTGGACATTTAGAAGAAATTATTTTTCTAAACACTATCAAATTAAAGATTTTGATTATTAGTGCAACAATATTCTTAGACAGATAAATGCACAAACTTTGTTTTGTTTTTCTTTCAATCTAAGCTTACTTAAATCCATTTCCATCAATATGCGTTAATTGTTTTGAGTAGTGTATATATAACGTCCAATTTGAGTAACAAAACTATATTTTATTTACCTGTCGCTTGCATAACCTTTTAAAATGAATAAATCATATAAAATCCATATATCTGTGTTTTACTTACTAACAAAAATTGCTAAGAGACACATTACCCATAAAATGAACAAATTGAGTTGTCACGATTTTGATTTAAAAATCAAACATAACGCAATGTACTACCGCTAAATCACGAGCCAAACAAATATTACAAATTATAAGAATTTGTAAATCACTAGCCAAACAAATATTACAAATTATAAGAATTTGTAAATCACGGGCCAAGCAAATATTACAAATTATGAGAATTTGTACAACACCTGGGTTCGAACCGTTACAGTCTTTATCATTAATTTGCGGCATCTCGATTGTTTTTTTCATTTTTTTGTTGCTTTATGATCTTGTAGAATAATTTTTGATTGTCATTTCTATTTGTTTCCATGATGTTTCCAAACTTCTTCCATTTCTTCTGTTTTTCGTCCTTCACCATTAGTTTGACTCCCTTTCTTGCTTCCTTGTGCCTTCCATAATCCTCCTCGTTTTTTGAGTTCAGATATCTGGTCCACTTTACTTTCTTCCGTCTTATCTCTTCCTTGATGGTATCGTTCTACCATGATGTCAGCTTGTGGTTGGTTTTACTTTTGTGCACTCCACAGGCTATCCTTGGTGCTACGTTTGTTATACTTTTAAGCGTTGCCAATATCATTTCTGTATATGGTCTTCGTTGTTGCCTAACTTTGTATGCATTTTATCAATTACTCTCTGGTATCTATCTTTGATTTCTGGGTTTTGGAGCTTATTATAATTTATGTTCTCCTTATAATTGTTCTGATTTGTTGTTACTTCTTCGGGTTCTCTGCTGCTTTTAAGATCCATTCTGGTCAAGAAGTGATCACTCCCAATTTCAAATCCTCTGCTTACTTTAATGTTCTTTATTTTCTTTCAATTTGTGGAGCTAGTTAAAAAGTAGTCAATTATTGATTTCTCCTGTCTTGATGGCTCGTGTCGTATTATCTTATGTATCGTTTTGTGCATAAAAATTGTGTTTAATATTGTGAGACCATTAATAATACAGACATTTATTAGTCTTTTTCCGTTATTGTTTATATGGTCTTCACCGCACGTCTTATAATGTAATAAATAAGTAAATTTGTCGATTTTTTGGTTTATTTATTAAAATCAAAATATTGATCTAGTATGGATATTCAATTTTCACTTATAATTACACGAGAGCATTTTTTTTGCGAATTAAACGTGACATTTCAATGAGAATTTTGTTGGACAATTTGGACGAGTAATTGTTTCTGGCAGTTATTTTTTGAGTAAATGTCAAGGTTACTTCGATAAAAAAAAAGCTTGAGTGTAATTCGGTAAGACAATTTAATGAATAAGTAAATCTCATTTTGTAACATTTTTGCTGAAGTGTTCCAAATCGTCTTGACTGCACTTTCTTTATAATCTTCTCTATTGTTCTTCTTCATGTTAAATGCCCAGTCACATAAAATAGAAGCTAACTCTTCAGTGGATGTTTCGTCAACGAGTCCGTTTTTTTGCCACACAAAAAGTAGTTTGAATTACTGACGTAGTTGAATTCACAGTATTGCGAGGCACATTATTGTTGATGGCTTTTTTTTAATTTCTCCAATCGAAGACTCTCCAAAATCGCGACATTTTCACAGATTATATACTTTTCTGACAACGCAAGTTTGAGAAAAAAATGTTTACAATATTGGTTCTCATGCCAGGGATGCACATGAAATCGAAGATAGTGATAGCCACATGAAGTCACAAACGAGCAATAAGAAATTATACTCACAGTCATTTATTAAATTAATTAAATTAAATTTATTTATTAAATTTCGAGGATATAAAACTTACCACACGATTCATCCGGACAATTACGCGAAAGGTGGGAGTGCGATAATAATCAAGGAAAACATTCAACATTGTGAAGAAACCAAATGTGCAACAGAAAAAATTCAAATAACAGTTGTAAATATAAAAACGAAAAGATACTCTTTGACAGTGTCAGGAATATACTGTCCACCTAGGCACTCGATAAAAAAATATGAATACTTCGAAATGTTTAAATGTTTAGGCAATAGATTCGTAATAGGAAGAGACTTTAATGCAAATAACACCCACTGGGGATCTCGACTAAACAGTACTAAAGGCAGAGAACTCCTCAGTGCAACAAATGAACACCGTTGTGAAGTTGTGTCTACAGGCAAGCCAACGTATTGGCCAACGGGCTCTAGCAAGATAGCAGACCTGATCGACTCCTTTATTTTCAAGAACCTCTCGGTAAGCTAATTTCAAATAGATGAATGTCAAGACTTATGTTCTGATCACTCAGCAATACTTCTAACTCTGAGTGAAAGGGTTATTCACAAAGAAATTTATCCAATGCTGGTGAATAGGAGCACTGATTGGGAAAGCTTTAAACAATCACTCGAAGAAAAAATAAAATTAGATGTTCCACTTGAAACAACAGATCAATTGGATTCATTTAGAAAGTAGCTCTGATGTCTTATCAGAAGTGGAGACATTTATGAATGATATTCAACGAGTGGCCTGGGAGAATACTTCAGAAATTAAAAAGCGAATGAAAGGTAGTAACTATCCAAAAGAGATAATAAACTTGCTAACTGAAAAAATAAAAGCAAGAAGGCAATGGTTTCAAACCAGAGCCCCACAAGAAGAGACTAACTTAAATAACCTCGCACAATTACTGAAAAGAGAGATAAGAGAACTGAAAGATGAATCTATTAACGGAGTATCCAAAATCCAAAACCGGAGTATATTTCGATAATCTAGTCTCATCAAACAAAAGGATAGTGTTCCTTAACGTACCTAAACACAGGCTCAGAATATTTGAAAGAGGTTGCTTTTATTCTTGTATAACCATGTTCAATAATCTGCCAAATAAACTTAAAATCATAAAAAACAGAAAACTGTTCAAAAAACTGATATATCAATTTATCTTAGACCTAGAGCCATACCACTTGAATGAATTTTATAACCGTTAATTACAATGTATTATGTACCATTAGAATTAGTAACTGATTTTGTGACATGTATTTCATTTTATTATTATTAATCATCTCAAATAAACAGTATTATTATTATTATTATTATTAACAGCTATCTGAGAGAAATGACTAATAACAACATTAAAGATTATTCCCTCTGGAAGGCAACTAAAATAATAAAGAAACCAATCATGCAGATACCGCCAATTAAGAACGAGGTCGGAAGCTGGGCCAGAAGTAATGGACAAAAACACAACGGTTTTCCGAACACCTTGAAAACATCTTCAAACCGCACGATGTACAAGAAGAGGAAACATTCACTGATCACATTATACAAGAAAACAAAATAATTACACCTGTATCTCCTAAAAAAGTTGTGAATGAAATCAATAATAATACTAATTCGAAAAAATCTCCTGGTTTTGAACTGATAACCGGTAAAATATTGAAACAGTTCCCAAGAAAAGCACTGGTCAAACTCACTAACCTCATCAATGCTGCCTTTAGACTCAAGTACGTACCTACACTATGAAAAGTGGCGGAGATAGTCATGATACCAAAACCAGGTAAACCCCTACATGAAGTCACATCATATGGGCCAATTTCACTTCTACCTGTCATGTCCAAACTCTTTGAAAAACTACTTCTCAAAAGAATTTAACCCCTTATAGAAAGAAAAAACCTAATCCCAAATCACCAGTTTGGATTTAGGCATAAACACTTTACAGTTGACCAAGTTCACAGAATATTTAGTGTTATTGAAAAAGCATTAGAAGAAAAAAGTGTTTGTCCTGCAATAGTCTTGGATGTGGCGCAAGCATTTGATAAGGTTTGGCATGAAGGGCTGCATCACAAACTAAATCACACTCTTCCCAAACAATATACAGAAATTGTTATGTCATACTTATTAGAAAGGTATTTCAGGGTCAAGCAGGCAGATTCCTACTCTGATCTTAAAGAAATTAAAGCTGGAGTGCCGCAGGGTAGTGTCGTAGGTCCTGTGCTATATCTACTCTTTACATGTGATCCCCCAGAACTTGAAAATAACACAATTGCTACTTTCGCTGACGATACTGCCATTCTAGCTGTCAGCAAAACCAACGAAGAAACAGCAAACACTCTTCAAATGGCCATCAATAAAATACAAAGCTGGACGATAAAGTGGAGAATTAAGCTTAACGAAACTAAGTCAGTCCACATAGATTTTACTAACAAACGCATAGAGCACTTCCCGGTAACCATGAATAGTCACACAATACCATATGCAAACACGGCCAAATACCTCGGCTTCATACTAGATATAAAGCTGCCTTGGAAAACGCATCTAAGAAAGAAAAGAGAGGAGTTAGGTATTATATATTGAAAAATGTATTGGCTATTGGAGAGAAACTCAGCTTTATCAATACATAATAAGCTTCTTCTGAATACGCAGATATTAAAGCCTGTGTGGACGTATGTCATACAGCTCTGGGGTTGTACCAAAAAAAGCAATATTACAATAAAACAGACTTTCTAAAATAAAGTATTAAGAAACATCGAGGACGTGCCCTGGTATATTAGGAATCACAACCTCCACGATCTTGGAGTGGAATCTGTAGATAGTGAAATCCGGAAATGTGTAACGCGGACATTATAAGAAGGCTCAAGAAGAAGAAACATTTTGAGTTGGTGTAATGCGTCAGGCGCTAGTGATAGTGTAAAAAGCATAGAAAATACTTGTATTAGTGCATATGAATCGAGCGCACCAAATACCAGAACAACTATAGGATACCAGTGGGCGACTTGTTAGAAAAACAATTATCTTTAGTATTGTAAGAATAGATTTAAGCTACATATTAGTCTATTAGACTAGATTGTACCATTATTTATTAATAATAAAAAAAATTGCCAGGGTTGCTAAATATCGATGATGCAGACCTACTAGAATCAGACGCTTTCAAACGTTAGGTTCCGTTTTGTCGCTGGAAAAGTTAGGGCAAACTTTTTTCGCTGTCATAATGACAAAAACGCCGTTGCTTATGGGCATTTTAGTGTATAAATTAAATTGTGAAAATTAAAAATTTTCAATTTCAATTTTTGATTTAAATTCACTCAAAATCTAATATTAACTTGGAACTGCACTTAAACCCAAAATTCACGTATAATTACCCGGAATGGATCCAAACACCTATCAATATTTAAAAATAATTTTCTTTGCAAAATTATACACTGTGTATCAGCCAAATGGAATAAATTCCTTAATAAATAAATGGGGGCGTGTTCGAAAAAACGCTCGGACACGTCGATTGTTATTTTTAGTTGCGCATTTTTTTCAACAAAAACTTTTTATACAGGGTGTGTCATGTGACCGTGGCCAATACCAACTTTCTTATTTTAAATGCAACACCTGGTATATTATTCAATTTTTGGATTCTTCAGAAAATTCTAGACATATTTCATGTACAATGTCTTATACCTATCTTCAACTGTTTCGGAAATATTAAGTGTTTTCAGATTTATTGCAAAAATTAACATTAAAAAAAGAAAATTATTTGATTACAGAAATTCGTTACAACACACTCAAAAACTAATAAGTAATACTGTTTATTTCTTGATAATGTAAAAAAACAAAAAAAAAATAATAAATTTCAATGGAGTAGATGTTCAAAATGCTCGCCGTGAACGTCTTGGCAACATCCTAATCTTAAATAGAAATTTCTTCTAACGTTACTCAACATCTCAGGCGTGACCGATCTAATCGCAAGCATTATTCGTCTTAATATACACACTTAATATTTCCGAAACAGTTGAAGATAGGTATAGGACATTGTACATGAAATATGTCTAGAATTTTCTGAAGAATCTAAAAATTGAATAATATACCAGATGTTGCATTTAAAATAAGAAAGTTGGTATTGGCCACGGTCACATGACACACCCTGTATAAAAAGTTTTTGTTGAAAAAAATGCGCAACTAAAAATAACAATCGACGTGTCCGAGCGTTTTTTTCGAACACGCCCCCATTTATTTATTATTGAATTTATTCCATTTGGCTGATACACCCTGTATATCCCGTGTCGTCCCTCTGAACCGAAACCAAATAATTCAACTTTTTTTTTTCAAAATCAGGCGTGTGAAACATTCCTCGTGGCTTTCCAGCGTTGGTTGAGGACCCCTGGGCCGTGAAATCCGCGTGGTTGCGAATCCTCGCTCGCACAGCAGGAAAACGTCGATACCGCTCCCCCGCCAGCACCCTCCCGCGCGCCGCGACGCCCACTCTCGCAGCGTCGGGGCGTCATCGTCGTGACGTCACCGCGGCCCCCGGAGTCCCGGGACGCGGCGGCGGCTCCGCCTCCACCTCCGCCGGGGTCGATAATCGGCCGCCCGAAGCCGGTGGCTGCTCCCAGGGAGCGAGCGGGACGCTCCAGGCGGGGGCGTCCAACGGAGACGTCGCTAGCCCACGCGTCCTCTGCTCTCAAGGACGTCCTGGAGGACCTCCACAACGTGCAGGAGATTACGAACGTCCCGAATGTAGGTGAGACCGAACCCCACGCGAGCGCCAGAACGCAAGGGATGGAAGGTTGCGTAGGTTGGCGCCGCAGCACATGAGACCCACCCATGACGTAGCTAATGGGTGAAGATTTTCAAGGACAATCAATTTTTATAAGGGACACGTTTTATTTAAAACAGACAGGAGGATCCATCAAGAATTCGAGTTCTTATAGCTGCAAAATATTGCACTGTATCTCGCCGAATCACTGAATTCTACAATGCAAAAATATATAAATATAAATCAATCTGCCAACTACTGAAGTTGATCGCATTACGATCGAAATATATTTAGAAAACAAATAAGTGCAGCACTTTACTATCATAAGCAGTTTTAACCTTACAATGAAAAAAAAAGGATAATTTTTATTATATACAGTATGTCCCCGGATTGAGTTTACAAGAGGAAAAACTTTTTTTTCTTTTATTTTACGCCAAAACTGCAAAGCAATAAGATTTTTTGCTTGCCCAGAACCCAGCAAATCTCTAATTAAAACTTAATTATTCTGACTCAGTGAAAAGAAAAGTTCATTTTTCTTTTGATTTCGGACTTTCTTTGCTTTTTAAATCATATCACATTAGCCGTTTTTTTTTGACGATGTCACTTTGACAAATGAATTAAATAACAAAAATGTTGGTGAAAAACAGAATTTTAATAAACAGCAACAGCAACAACAGCAAAAGTTATTTTTAACAAGAACAATCATTAGTCAATTAACCCCCCACCCAATTCTGCGCACAATTCTACTCTAAAACGAAGCTCCTTGAACCTTATTCGAATTTCTTCGATAGACAATGATGCCACTGCGTCTCATATTCGATTTTTTAATTCTTCGGCATTATTAGGTAGGTTATCCATATACACAATTTGCTTTAAACGTCCCCACAAATAAAAAACAAAAATTCTTAAATCGGGACTTCTGGCGGGCCACAATACTGCATCATTTCTTCCAATTCACAGATCTCCAAATATAACATTTAACCAGTTAGTAACAATACGAGAATAATGTGCAGGACAACCATCCTGCTGAAAAAACATTGTACGTCTGTAATTAATTTCTAAAGCATGAAGCCCATCGCTAAGAAAATTTTCTAACATATCTAAATATGTGTGCTGATTAACGTTGTTATAAAAAAAGTATAGACTTATTATCCCGTGATAACCAACGGCACACCACACGGTTAATTCAATAATGATTGTTCTTGTTAAAAATGACTTTTTTATCTTAAAGCTGTTTCTCTGAGTTGCTGTTTATTAAAATTATGTTTTTCACAAACAGTTTTTTTATTTAACTTGAGTAAACTCATTTGTCAAAGTGACATCGTCAAAAAAATAAAACGGCCAATGTGATGGGATTTAAAAAGCAGGAAAGTCCGAAATCAAAAGAAAAATGAACTTTTCTTACCACTGAGTCACTATAAATAAGTTTTAATTAGAGATTTGATGGTTTCAGGACAAGCAAAAAATCTTATTCCTTTGAAGTTTTGGCGTAAAATAAAAGAAAAAAAGTTTTTTATCTTGTAAACTCAATCCGGGGACATACTGTATATATATTATATATATTCAACTTATTTGTTTACGGAAAATAAAAAGATTGAAAATAAAAATAAATAAATATTCAACTGCAATGAAAAATGAAATATCAGGATTTTATTATATCCAACTCTAGTCATCACTAAATGAATATGGTTTTAACCCAATACGGTTTAACTCACTACTCGACATGGCTAAAAATCATAGTTATTATTATTATTAATAGAAATAGAAATGGAAGTAGAAATATTTATTGATTGACATACATTTTCAAGTTTACAATAGTAAAAAATCTACAGGAAATAAATTTGTATACATACAGGGTGAATTAATATGACGGGCAGGCTCGATTACACCTACACCGTTAATGATATCGAAATGAACCAAATCGCACTGCAAACTAGAGGCCAAAGTACAGTTTGTAAAATTATTTTTGCCATATACAGGGTGTTCCAATTTGTCCTTCTTTGGGCTTTATAAATCCGTTTAGCTTTTGCAATGCGCTTTAACCGTTCAGAAGTTGTTTATGTTTTTCTAAAATTTAATGCATATACAGGCACTTATTACAAAAATCGCAGGGCACTTTGGGTTTACTTTGACGTTGACACGACAGAAACAATTGATATTAAATGGACGTTAAGTTTATATCGATGATCTGAGTTCATTTTTCAGAAAATCAAAATTATTTCTCAAACTATGAACTTTTAAAAATATATATGAGGGGCGAAACAGATGTCAAATGAGATGCTGAATACGACTAAGTAATGAAACATAGAGTGTACCGTTAAAAAAAAAACAAGTTATGGCCCTTCAAAGTTTACCAAAATTAATGTCCCACAGCAAGGTGATGCCACAATGCAAATCGACGATCTTGCCGCCAGAAGATACCTCAGATAGTTGTTTAGGCACAGGCCAAGTCCCAACTTGATATCCCAGAAACCAAGTGCCCTGCGATTATTTTAATAAGTGCCTGCAAAATGCATTAATTTTTAGAAAAACGTGAACTACTTCCCTTGGGCTGAAGCGAATTGCAAAAACGAAACGGGTTTATAAAGCCCAAAAAAGGCAAATTCAAGTATGTAAATTTAAACAAGGGGTGCCATTTAAAAAAACTAAGTCGAAGGTTGCCCTGCAAAAATGGAACACTCTGTATATAGCAAAATAATTTTACAAACTGCACTTTGGCCTCTAGTTTGTAGTGCCGTTTGGTTCATTTCGATATCATTAACGGTGTAGATGTAATCGAGCCTGCCCGTCCTATTAACTCACCCTGTATATAGTCAGAACTAAATGAATTTGGTTGTAATCCAATATAACTTTAGATGGCTCAAATACACAGTTATCAATATTTACAGAAGTGGAATATAAATAGAAACAGATTGTTTTTTAAATTAAAAAACATACAGGAAAAAAATTCTACACATGGTCTAGTCAGAACCAAATGAATTGGGTTGGAATCCAATATAATTTTACTCAATGCATCACATGGCTTCGAACACTTGCTTACACAATTATTATTATTAATTGAAATGAATTAGAAATAGATATAGAAATGTTTATTTTATTATATACATTTCGTAGGTAGAGTATTGACCTTCTAACTGCTTTTTTACTCAAATATAATTATTGATAAATAACTTTCAAATATAGAGGATCTAATGCATTAAAACTGCTGACTCCAAATTGTATTCTAAGTCGAGAATTTTCGATGTCTGGACAGCTGCTATCTTTACAATTTAATTACATGTAAAATACGTTTCACGGACCGAATTGTAGGTCTTTTAAAACTTTATTATTTCAAAACTTTAATATAAAATACATTATTAGTGCAAGTTACGAATACAGAGTATGTGGTGGAAAGGCCAATCTGTTAGTAATATAACTTTATTATAAATGAACAATAAAAGATAATATATAATGCTCATATGCATTTGTCTTAAATCATACTCTTTATATAATAATAAAGATGCTGATTGTTTGTGACGGCAGGTAACTTGTATCTTCATTAAAATACACCATCAAGGGCGGCTGTGAAAATTCAAACATGTGTCCGTATCTGTGACTTGAATCAGCTTTATAAAAATGAAATGGCTACAAAAACGATTGGAAATTGACTCAATTTTCGCGTAAACGTAATGGAACTCGTCGTTACATGTTATCAAACGTGTTCTAGAGCAATGTTGTCCAACTGCAAGTGCCCCAAGAGCCGCTTTAAAAAATAATGCGGTTTGGAGGGCCGCATTATAAAATACTTCGTATGCAACTTTATCAGTGAATTTTAATAGGTATGGTATACAAGGAAGAAACGCGTTTGTATTATTATTTGAATTTATTAAAAAAATATGAAATTACAAAAAAAATAGTGGGAAATTTGATGATGTTGGTGTTCAATAACTACAGCGTCAATATTAACTTTAATATTTGTTGTTGATAAATGAAGCAACTGAGTAAGTGACTTATCAGAGAGGGAACATCTATATTTTGCCTTTATAAATTTCATGTTGAAAAAGCTGCTTTCGCATAGATACGTGCTTCCCAGTATTGAGCACAGGGTAAGCCCTAAGTTTCGCAAGTTGATGTATCGTTCTTCTGGCAGCGACTTGAAAAAGTCAAATCCAGTTTCAGTTCTTCCTTGGTAAAAAGTATTTGATTGCAAATCACACAATTCCAGTTGAAGGTCTGCTCTGCTTACATTCTTAACTGAAATTGTAAGGGGTTGAGTAAAAAATGAAATCTCTCTTTCGATTTTTTTAAAGTCGCTAAATCGATTCTTCTGCAATTGTGTCATTGTATTTTATGTGAGGTAAATTTGAAACTTCCTCAAAATCCTACATTTCTTCAAAATGTTCTTTACAATACCAAACTCCCCTAACAACGAAAACAACGACTTCACAGCAATAACAACAACAGAAGAACAAATCATCAACATAATCAGAAAACTCAAAAACAACAAAGCACCAGGCTTTGACCTAATTACGTACAACATAATAAAATAAAATGAAACAATCCTCGCCCCCATCCTAACTAATCTAACAAACATGATACTAGAAACCGGAAAATACCCAGAATACCTCAAAACTACAGTAATTATTCCGATCCACAAAAAAGGAGACACAAGTGAACCAGAAAATTATCGACCGATAGCCCTAACCTCCGCATTATGCAAAATCATAGATACTGTAATAAAAAGAGATCTAAGAAACCACCTGGGCGAAAACGAAATAATTAACCATCATCAATACGCTTACCAAAAGAGATCCGGTACAACCACAGCAGTAAACGACCAATACAAATATTGCGTATATTTTGGCACATTGCTTGAGTACTTGCATACCCAGATTCCTTCATTGATCTCTTTTTTATTTTTAGGGATCAGATGCAACGTTGCCAAGTTATTCACATTGTAATAAAATTTAACGACAAATCATGGACCCGGAATAAAATTCAACAAAACCTTATTATAAGAGATCAATAAAAGAATCTGGGTATGCAAGTTCCCAAGCAATGTGCCAAAACATTCACAATATTTGGAGTCGTTGAATACACAGGGTGTTCTGAAACAACGATCGACTGTTGCTATTTTCAAATGGCTAAAACAGATCGAGATTGATCGTTATTTACCTATTAAAAAGTATTATTAGATTATAGTCCATATGCTACCATTGAAAAGCTTATTAGATTAGCACTCAGAACATGATGCAAGAAACACAGATGTTCCTTTTGAAAAAAATGAGTTTTAGTCATTTGAAAATAACAAAATTGTATTGTTGTTTCAGAACACCCTGTATATTCTACGTGACTCAAAATATTGTGTATGTTTTGGCACATTGCTTAGGTACTTACATACGCAGATTCTTTCATTGGTCTCTTATAATAAGGATGTGTTGAATTTTTTTCCACGTCCATGATTTTTCGTTAAATGTTATAAAAATGTGAATAACTTGGCAACGTTGCATCTGATTTAAAAAAAAAGATTAGTGAAGCCCACATAAAGCAGATTCTAAAAATAAAATAATATACAGGGTGATCAATTTTAAAAAGAGACCAAATTTTGTGTCCCGGATTTATTTTACAGTCTGTACACTCGAAAATAATTTTAAAAGGTAGCACATCGAGTGTCTAATAACTTACAATCAGATGTTTTCCTAAATTTTCATTAGTCTAGCAGCAATGGTCCGAGCGAAGATAGGTGGGCCACCCTGTACGTGGCATCTTCTTCGGCTAAAAATCACGGAACTTTCTGTGAGTCAAAGCACGATTGCCCCCTCTAATAATATTAGTTATTTTAACAACCACTTTCATGACATTCATTTGACGTAAGGATTATCTACATAGGGCCTCTTGGTGAACAATACAGTGTATCACAGGACAGTTGATGTTGTTTTGTTTCAAAAATCCTGCAAATCCAATTTCAGTTCCAATGGTAGCTCTGGCTCCAGTGACAATACTATAACTATAACTGACAATAATAATTTATCGAATCCCCCGTAGTCTGACACCAATATATTTACAGCTTCAAAAATATCCGTACCATTGGCTGTACCATGGAGAGGAATGAGATCAAGCATATCTTCTGCTACACTGAAGTCGTTTGAATACTTCGGAGAAAAATTGAGGAGCTGGGTGCAAGAACAGCGTAAGTCAATTTTTGCGGTATTTGAGCAAATTTGTTTATTTGAATATTTGTATCCTTATTTATATTTCTGTTAAAAAATATATAGCTACTGTTCGTAGAAAAATGTATAAATTATAAAAATAAAATATAGCAATTATTGCTATATTACAACTTTTATTAAGTTTTGAATCTTTAAACGCGTTTTTCTCGAAACTCATTTTTTCGACACGCTATTCTTGCACTCAGGTCCACAATTACAAGCTGGCTAATATCGGACAGATCAGTGCTTTCATCCAGGCATATAGGTATTTTTTTTATACATATTCATTAATATGGTCCACCCGTCTTGTAATTGTTTGATGCGACACTGAGACTGTTTCGAATTTTTCCGCAAATTGTGTTTCATTGAATTGTTCTGCCATTTTGATTGCACAATTTTTAATAAGTACTCTATCACTAAAAGGTTTCTTCGCTTTGACAATTTCCAGCGCTACCTTATAAGAAGCGGCAATACTGCACTTGTTATCAGTGTCAGATTAAAAAAAAAAATGTTGTAACCACTCACCGCTTGTATCATGCACGAGGCGTTCCTGTCAACTCCAGAGTATGTGAACATAGTTCGCGTTAGTTGGTCAAGATGGTTATCACCATGGCACGAAGCCAAGAACAACAGGCGAAATGTAACCACCTAATACCATGACGAGAGTAGCATGCTTAGGATGCTGCACCACGTCCTGCAGAGGATGCAGCCGAACGGGTAAAAGAGGACATGTCGGAGCAGGCTGGCTTACGATATGAGGATGCTGCACCAGGTGCATTATAGGAAGCAGTCGCACGGGCAGCATATGACCTATGGGCGCAACGCGATTTACGAGGATGTGAGGATACTGAACTATGGTACATGGAGCACCTGCAGAATATCGATGACATCCAGGTAGATGCAGATACTATGGTCAACAGTGTCAACACAAATTGTATGGAGCGCGAATTTGCAACGTGGAGGTGCCATAAAACTCTCGTAGCTAGAACATGGAAATTGTGGCCAGTATTCGGATGTCCTTCCAGTATAATTGTAGTCCAGGATTACGGAAGAGACTCCCTGGTCAAGTCGATACCTGCGGTGCGAAAGATGCGATATTTTTGACATTGACAGACAGCTCAATGACATTCGATTTGGATTTTATGTATCTGAATCAAGTCACGGACATACGTTTGAATTTCCACAGCCGCTCCTGATGGTATTTTTTAACGAACATGCGGTATATTACGATAATACATGATTCTTTGTGCACCCTGGAAAATTGTATTTCAGGAGTTAGCGGGTTAACATTCGTAACCGACGATTTCTAGATTTGCACTCGTAAACATATATACCAGAAATACCTTTTTATGCAGGCTATTACAATCCATGAAGACATTTTCCCTATCCTCTAATTGACATTTTGAGGCACGAAATTATATGTAATTCAAATATAACATCATTTGGAGATGACTAAAAATGATGACTGGAAAAATGTATGGGCCATAAATCACATCATCATATTCGGATCCTCTTGTAGCTTACGGTGTCGAGGAGTCGATGCATAGGTTTCTCCATCCTTGACGGGTCTCTGCTTGTTCCAATTGATCGCTTCCCAATTCCTATTTGGCATTCCTTTATTTTCCTTTTACAGTCTATTCCTGTCTTCTAGATGGTTTTCACTTTTCTGTTGTAACTCATTCGTACCATATGACCAAACCACATCAGTTGTCGCTTCTCGATTATTTCTAATAAGGTTTTGGTATTCATTTGCTCACGTTATACTTCATATAATTTCATATCCGGTTTTTTCATTTTTCGTTGCACCAATTGCAGCTCTATGGTAGCGCATTTCACTGGCTTATTACCTGGATTTGTCCCTATATTTCTTTCTTCCGTATAAAGCTCATGTTTAATGCATAGTATGGCCTGCTACTGCACTATAATAGCACTTGATATTCTGACATCAATTTCAATTTCTAATTCCCCATTCATATTTATTACAGAGCACAGACATTTATAACTGTCTACTTGACAATAACTGACTTCCGTTACTGCTTATATTTATTGTTCATTTCCTCCCATTACCAAGATTCTGTTTTCCCATAGTTGATACTCATTCAAAAATTTCCTTATAATTTAACATTTTTTCATTTGTTAACACATGTCTTATTAAAGGAAATTTTATTTAAATGTCCAGGTTACTTATGATAAGTGTTATAAATAAGTGCTTATTTGTTGGCGTTAAGGTTTTTCCTGGGGCAAAGCCCTTCCTTTTGACAAGTCACGAGCCGCCACTGATTCCAAATCAGTTTGATTGACAGGCGGGCGGGTGTACTGACTAACATCCTTCTAATTTATTTGCATATTAGTATTTAATTTAGCAAGATTTCCATAGGGTTTTGAATTATCGAAATATGAATTCATGAAAATCTGAGAAAATTGAGAATAATGTTCAAAAAGTTCTTTAAAATATTAACCTGAATTCCAAAACCTCTCAAAAACATCATAATTGCAGAAACTCAAAAAAAAATGTAGAAAATTGCGAAGATAGGTTGTAAATTCTAAATCTCTAGAAACAGTAGAATCATATTATTATTATTATTATTATTACATATAATAAGGAATGCTAATATGGAATAGTGTAGAAATGAAAATTGTAGATTAAAAGAAAAATTGTAGAACTTATACAGGGTATCCAAGATAAGGATCAACAGCATGGGGATCTTGGAAACCGTAAAATTTAGAAAGGCGATTAAATTACAAAAAAGTTGCGCAATTTAGTGGTGAATAATATTGATTTTTTTTTTCTGAAGTTAATTGAATAGAAAACCAAGCGCACTTTCTTATTACCACATTTTTAGGTCTATAAGACAGCGTCTACAGATTTTCAGCGCGACATTTCGTTTCGAAGAAATCATCATCAATTTTATATTTTTATTTGGCCCGTAAAATATGAGTTAGATTTCAGTAGAGCACCGTTTCCTTTTACAAATTCAACTATGTACATCACAGTATGGTTTCTCATATTTTTATTCCGAAAACAGCTTGTTAATATATTTCGAACATTTTCTTGTAGTAGGCGTTGAAATGACAACGAAGAAAAGCAATGTATTATCTAATTTTAACCCAGAATATGTACCAAAATAGCAACTAAAATTAATTTAACAAGAATAGTTGTTAAACATTGAAACATTATAGCTGTTTAGAACCAAACTTATTATTTTTTTACTGTGATATAAGAATTGTTCTGTTCATTTAATGGCGACGAAGACAAAAATTATTACATAATTTCAACCCAGAATATGTACGAACATAGTAACAAAAAATAATTTAGCATGAATAGTGGTTAACACACATTAAAATGTTATAGTTATTTAGAACCACATTGTTTGTTTGTTTATAATGTAGTATGCGAATTGTTGTATGACAACAATTGACAAGATGACGACAAGACCAAATTTCAACCCGTAATGTGTACCAAAATAGTAAGTAAAAACAATTTAGCACGAATAGTTCTAAACATTGAAACATTATAGTTATTGAAAACCACACTTATTATTTTCTTACTGTGGTATTATGAGAATTGTTCTGTTCATTAAATTATCTTAAGGTCTTAAAATTGGGTGACAAATTTTGTCTTCGTCGTTCATTTCAACGCCTACTACATCAAAATGGTGTAATGTATTAACAATCCTTTTTTTCTGAATAAAAACATAAGAAACCATACTGTGATATAAATCGTTGAAATTGTAATAGGACATACTACTATTTAATACAGGGTGTACTTTATTTACGGGCCATATAAAAATGCAAAGTTGATTGATGATGGTGTTTTCGAAGCGAAACGTTGAACTGAAAATTTATAAATGCTGTCATGTAGAGCTAAAAAAGTGTCAATGAGAAAGTGGCTTTTGTTTTTTTATACCATTTCAAATAACTTTAGAAAAACATTAAAACGATATCGCAAAATTTCGGATTTTGTCGAATATCTCCGGAAGTAAGCGAAATTTTCTGGTTTGCTTCTGGGTTGGACATTCTTCGCCTTAGTTGTTCTTTGTTTTCGGCCTGCTACCCTCCTTCATACACTTTTCGAGATAAAAGTGCCCAAAAGTTTCAATTGGATAGACCTGAGGTAAATTAGGGGGACTGTCGATTTTTTGTACAAAAGGTTACCCTGGCATAATGGCAGGATGCCAAGTCGGGCCAAAATATTTTATTGTCTTCAACGTAATGTTCCTGTACAAAATCAACTAATTTGGCGAGACAATTATTAATATATCTCTCAACGTCCAGATATTCGCCCCTTACTCGTCCCACATAAGGTCTGGATATCCCTCTAGTCGAAATCGCACACCAAACTAGATCCTTATCAGCGAAATTCGCTTCTTCTTTGTATTTTAAATTGTCCTGATACTCTTATACATTATCCGTATAAAAACCATCGTTTCCTTTGATTTCCCAGTTGGCAATCTGGGAAGAGTAAAATAATTTATATGTTACTCATTTGTAAACGTCATTTATTGACACTCCACACAAACTATCAAAACAATTCGTTACAAGCTACTAACTTGCAAAAATTTTATAGGTAAGCTGCCAAGTTTACATGTTAGTAGCATTATCAATAATACTAACAATTATAAGTTATTTATTTTCAACATTGACCGTTTAAACCACAACGATGTTGGACTAAATTTTGTCGAGAGTTGGCTACGCTAACAGTACCTCTTCCGTCACGCCAATTACGCCGTTTTCTTTCTGCCACTCTTTAAAGGAGTAGCAATAAAACATTATAAATATATGTTATTTGCAGATGACACAATTATGTATATTGTAAGCAATAACCACAAGGAAGTTAAATTAAAGGTTGAGGAAGATTTGGATACCCAGATGTGCTATATCAATGCTAACAAGTTAAATCTGAATATTGAAAAATGTAAAACAATGATAAATGGCGCAAAGAATTATACTTGCGGTCTGAATAGACATGTGTGTATTAATATAGGGATAAATAAATTAGAAGTGGTTAAAAGGATGAAGTACTTGGGCTTCATTGTGGGTAATGTATAGAAGTTCGACATGCATTGTGACTATATATGCAAGAAAATATAAAAGAAGCTGGGGTTCCTAAGTAGGTGCGCTTGATACCTGTCAAAAGAGACAATACAGAAAATATATAACACTATAGTTCTTCCACATTTTCATTATGGATCCACTGTACTTTATCTATTAAACAAGACATGCATAGATATATTACAACTATTACATATTGGGCGTTGAGGATATTATTGAGACAGAATAGATACACAAAAATTGGGAATGGGATACATAGATTACAGTGGCTAAATATTAGAGATTTCTTGAAAATGAAAGCGCTAATTCTTGTGCACAGAGTTAAAGTTGGACAAATCCCGGAGTATCTTAATCATAAAATACATACATTTAACCATAACTACGGAACTAGACATAAGGATAACTTTATATAAGATCATAGGAAAACTGCACATTGCCAGAATTCACTATTTTTCAGGAGACTACTAGTGTACAATAAGTTAAGCCTAGAATTAAGGGAGTGCAATGTTTTACAATTTAAGCTTAGAATTAAGAAAATATCTTAGTAAGTAAATAACAAATAAGAATAACTAATAAATGATTGTCCACCTTTTAAATGTAACAACCCATTTGATATGTAAGTGTATAGCTGTAAGAGCTAAATAAACGTAATTATTATTATAAGTAGACAAATTGCCGCTCGTACCTGGCACTTGATTTTTTTAGTACAGCCACACTCGTGGCTTCTCTAAGAATGGCTTCTGGTATATTCATTTTGCTAAATTTCAGCAAAATGTGAAATAAATAATTAAACAATTTGCATTGTCAAGATACTTCCAAGACTTATGAGAAATTTAGGATAATTTTTGATACCGTAACTGACAAGATTGATTATAATTTTACTATCTATATACATCAATTTACTATTACAAAAAAGTATCATATAAAATATTATACAATATGCGCAGTATAACAGTATTTACTTGCTCATGGAGGATAGGCTCGCCTTTTGGCTCGCAAGTCAAATCTTCCTATTGCCTGTAAAAACTGTTTTACCCTGCTGTATAATGACTCTCTTGTTCGAAAAATGTACCCGCTTTAGTTGACGACAGTATCATATATATTTAGTACACTTTCGTCTTTTTCGGTATTTTTGACTATTTCTTGCTAATGTCCGCGATATTATATCCTTGGAAGTTTGATACGCACGCAAAAAAAAATCTTGCGGATACCCCCAAGTCTGTCTTTTGTTCTTCTTAACAATCTTTCTGCTCTTTCTCGGGTAAAACTCTTTGGTCCTTCACTTTTTGGGAGATTTAGACGGTCCCTCTTAGGCTAAGAGATAAAGAGGGACTAAATTTGCACATTTAGTCCCGCAAGTGCCCATTTAGTCCCGGAACGTATAGTATAGATTTAGTACAGAAATGAAACATTTCTTGCTCACATAATTATTCAATTATGACAACAGTCTTCAAAAAGCTACGTCTGATTTATTCTAGGAAATGTTTTGGTTTCAAAAGTATTACTCAATTACATTCCTCGGCGTAACCGTTCTCTAGTAAATATTGATGGCTGCAATTTTGCTGTTTATGCATTATTTCGTTGTCTGCACGTTGGTTGGAAGATTGGAAAACTTCGCGCACGCGCTTTCCGGAAAACCACCGTGGAAATTTCCGCTCCGACTGCGCCATCTGTATAACACAAGGCGTGGCTACTATTGATCCCTCGAACGGCGGGGTGGAGATCTATAAGCCGCCGCAATGAAAGTTTTATATAGGAAACACAGATATTGCGCAACATTGTGCATAACGAAGCGAAGAAGTCTTCAAATGAATTCCTGGGGCAGCACATAAATGTTGAAATATTTTTAAGAATTGAAGGGTGGAGTAATATTTATATTATAATGTTTATAATAAAATTAGATTTTAAGTTTAATTTCATTTGAAAATATATACTTCATTTCCTGTACCTATTTTTTATACGATGAGTGTAACACGTAGGTGTGAGTAATACAATAAAATATTTCTATTAATATATATTTCTATCGTTTTCTATTTCTAATGTATTCAATTTAAGGTGGAAACTGGTGAAGGTAATTATTATTATTATTATATAAACAAATATTGTTTTAAGGTGCATGCGCCGCGATATAATTATTATTATTATTCAGGTTTTACACTCCCTTTTGGGATTTAGCCACTCTTAGGGAGTCTTCACAATCCAATTTCCGAGGTGGCTTTTAACTATTCCTCGCCGTTCCTTTCTATCTTCTACGTTTTCCTTCCATCTCTCTATTCCCATTTCTTTTTTTCTTTTTCAACTTAATCAGAGCAACGTTGGTACGAATTATATAATAAGAATCTCGAATCCTTCATTTAATTTAACATTTTTAACATTTCAAAAACATCGATGCAAAAGATGTATTCTAGAATTTGTCATAGCAACAAAAATATTCGTATTTTAAATTGCTACTTGGGAAATTTTGTACATTATATAACGAAAAGTGATAGTAGGTGGGTCGTAATTAAGCGTTAAGACTGACCTTTCTTTCATTTTCCCATTAAATCTTGGTTTTTATTGTTGTTATCTTTCTTGGGATGTTATACGATTTGCTACATTTTCTACACCTTTTAACTTATATATTTGATTGAAAACAAGTTTTTATATTTCCAACTATGTTTATACCATACCAGTCTTTAATTATCTTTGCAGACGTGTATCCCATTTCATGGATTTATCAAGGAAATTTGGTTACACTTTACTGCACGGCTGATATATTTGACCTATGGTGATATTTTTAAATACTGATTTTTGAATTTGTATTTAATCAAACAGGATTTATTTTGACAAAATATTTCATTCAATATTTGGTCTTGTTCTTGTCGGGCACAAGTTTGGCAATCATTATTGTTTGTTTTAAAAAAAATTAAATTACATCTCCATTAGAATTGTGCAGATTATTCAGATTATTTTTTTGATATCTCAAAAAATATAACATTTAGGTATAGAACATGCATTATAAAAAATGACGGAAATATGATAAATATATCAATTCAATATATCATATATAATATATCATTGAATTAAAAAAAAGGAATTATAATGAATTCAAATTTATCAAGTTTGCCTGTCCAATAGAAGCCATTGAAATAACTATTCATAACCAATTCCGTTTTTCTTAGTTTGTAAATAGAGCCTCAGAACTTTTTTTTGTTGGCCCTTGTTTTCAACATTGTTTTGCAAAAAATCAAAATAATTTGGCAACCCTGTATTGAAATTTAAAATAAAAATGGTTCTGATTCAACAAAATTGTGCTACAATAAAATATCCCAAATTATACAGTGTTCCATTAAAAAACATATTATATTGATTTTATTGTATATCGATCACGCTGTATATTTGAAACTAATTTTAGTACATGCACTTTTTGGTATGCTGAAACTTTTATATGAAACATTTTTTTTGTATTTTCGAAATTAAACGAGATATCCTCCGATCCCACACTGTTGACTCACCCTGTATACAGGATTTTTAAAATTAAACTACCCAAATTGTTATTTCCATTCACCAGATGGCGCATATTTAAGGTAAAATATATTGTAGTGTGATCTGGCCCCGTGTTTTTCGTGCCAAATATATACTACTCTCCTTCGCTTACGTAATTTGCTTTGTATTTACCTGCTCATGTTTTAGTACAGGCCTCAGGGTTCTTGCGGGTTCTGTGTGGGCTGTCACTCTACGTACTCTTATTAACAAAATCTCTTTTTTTTATGTGAAGAACTTATTTATTCTTAACTTGCGCCTTGAATGTTTTCACACTGGGATTCCTGTGTAGGTCCTGTATCCATAAGATGCGTCTCCCAATCCGCTGCAACTTCAGTCTGCAGTCGTACCGCCGTCCATACACAGGGGCGGATGGGACTAGCAAAACCGGCGCAGGAAATACAGTCACCGGCGCAATACATAAAATGTGGACAAAAGAAATAATCAGAAAGAATCAGTGCTCAAATGTCAGTTTTAAAAGGTTATAATGAAAAGAAGTAAAAGCGTCTGCATTTTTTTTACAATTAAAAAACCAAATGTATTACAGAAGTAAATAAGCAAAAAATTAAAAAATATATAATATTTTTACTTTAAAACGATAACTTTTTTGATAGAAGAGAACTGGAAATACCTAACGCGGTTACAATTTATTTATTATTTAGTTCATTTAAATTCTCTTTCTCATAACTCATGAACATAAGAACTTCAAGGCGAGTATGAGATATCGTCGATCATAATCTGTTTCTACATATTTTAGCGTTAAGAAATATCCTTTGCGGAAACTTGAGATATTGGAAGAGTTCTAAATACGCTAGACTAGAGTATAAGTATTGGGTATAAGGTGGAGGACACTTCTCGAAATAAATTGTATTTAAAAATAACGTAGTTACAACTAGCACAGTTTTGCAACTTCTACATGTTAGTATTTCTTCATTTGTTTTGCCACATGCTCACACATGCTTGCTTGATTCTTCTATATGTTCTTCTATAAAGTCTATCTGCAGTTGAAGATTTTGGTCTACTAACGTATGGTCCTAAAGTTTTTGGAAAATTTTTAAATGCTAATAATTTTTTCCAAACTCATTTAATTTGAGAAACAAATGCTACAATAATTAACGACACCAATAACAAAAAATAATTACTAATTACATTGTGGAGAGTGGCCTATTATTCTCAATAAGTCGTCATTTTCTTCGGACTAGTCCCATCTTCCTTTGGACAACTTCAGGTTCAATTTCGCTAATCTTTTGGAAGATGCGACGTTGCATTTGATCTTCATTTGTAACTTTCCATCCTGTATCGTACACTTTCCTCGATAGTATTGACCAGAATTCTTCTATTGGTCTAGTCTGAAGTACATTAGGAGGATTGTCCAACTTAGCTACAAAGTCTATGTTATTTTCATTTAACCACTGTCTGGTAACATCAGCATTATGGCATGAAGCTAGATCAGGCCAAAACATTATATTATCGTTGGCATGATGTGTATTTAAAAAATTAAGAAATTTAGTGAGACAACTTTGAATATAACGGTCTGCGTTTAAGGCTTTTCCTTGAACATGACCAACTGCTGTGAGATAAATCCTGTTTCAGAAATAGGACACCACACAAAAATTTTATCCTCAAATTTTGATTTACCTTTAAATTTAACATTGTCTGGTGTATTTTCTAATCTCGTCGTTCTAAAACCCATCGTTTCCTTTAATATATGAATGGGATATGGTAAAATATTTCTCATCATCCATTAGAATTAATTTATTATCAAAGTGTATGCGCCTTAATGCGCGACAACAACGCAGAATTCTTTCTAACTTGTCTGCGGTGAGTTTTGGTGCCTTTCTTCTCTTTCCAAACACTAAGTTTGTGCGATCAAATTTTTCTTTCGCTGCTTCCATCAGTCTTCTTTTTCTTATTCCTCTCAAAATTCTTAGTGTACCGCTTTTGGGCAAATTAATGCATGGTATACCCTCTTCGCAATTCCTTATGGTGTTGTAAATGGTTGACTTCCCTACAGTTTGCTCTCGGTAGATTGTAACAATATCATGCTTAGGTATTCGTCCAACTTGATTGTAAATACCTTTACGGATATCTAATTTGAAAGACATTTTGCTACAATCGATTCGCAAAACTAAATTGGCATAATCAAATTTGATTACTTGTGACGTTTTAGTTTCCATGGAAACTTGATTAAATGGCATTGGGTATAAAAACGAATCAATTAACATTTTTCCAAAAACTTAAGGACCATACGTTATAATAATTAAAAGATGGATATGAACGTTATAGGTCTATTTTTGGCAGGTTACGTATGCGTATACCACCTTATATTGCCTAAAATCGAATTTCCACTAATAACCAAGTGCTTTGATAATGAATGAAAAAAATAATAACCATGGCAATACAGTAAACAGGTCATTCTAAAATCGGTATCAAGCCCATACATCCAAGATGAGGGATTTGGGCGAAGTAGAAGTCTCACAGGCTGTTGCTTTACTCCAAGATGGACGATCAATGCGATATGTTGCAAGAATGTTAAACGTAAGTCCCTCTGTGGTATGCTGAGTATGGTACAGGCATCAAGAGACTGGACGATATAAGAGAAGGCCAGGACAAGGGCGAAAACGGGCAACAACAGCTCGTCAAGACATTGATGGTGACTTCAGCTTTGCGAAATCGCACATTAACAGCAAGAGATGTTTAAAATGATTTTAGGATAGTAACGGGCATGGTTATTTCGGACCGAACAGTTCATAGAAGGCTTGGTGAACGTGGTTTAAAACCCAAACGGACTGTTAAAAAGCGTCGTCTAACATTAGCTCACTGAAGGAACAGACTTGAATTTGCAACACGTTACCAAAACTGGGAAATCCAGCAGTGGTCCTCAATTATGTTTACGGATGAATCAAGATTTTGTATGACGCGTTATAACGGACGTGTTTGAGTCTGGGCATAACTTGGAGAACGATATTTAGACGGCGTTGTTTAGGAAATTCTCGGATTTGGTGCTGGATCAGAGATTTGGTGATGGATCAGACTTACGACAATCGTACCGACTTTGTTCTTGTGCAGTGGACGATCAATGCTGTTCGCTGTATTGACGACATCCTTAGCGAACATATTTTACCTGCTGCTGCGGGAATTTGATCTCAGTTTTGCTTCCAACACGATAATGCAAGACGTTATGATGCTCTCCAGGTTACAATGTTTTTGCAAGACCATAATATCCCGGTGTTCAATTGGCCAGCCCTTAGTCCAGACCTCAATCCCATTGAGCACTTATGGGATAATCTTGATCGGATGCTCAGAAACCGACCAGAGCCCCCACTTAACCATCAGCAACTGTTCGACGCACTTCTTGAAGACTGGGACAACATACCACAACAATATATCCAAACTCTGATCGCAAGCATGCCTCGAAGATGTGCTGCTGTCATTCAAGCGCGCGGAAGCCACTTACGTTATTAATTTCTTAAATAGCGGTGTTGAATTACATTTCAATGTTTTTCCTTTTTGTTTATTTTTGGGTTTTTAGATATTTTCTTTGTTTATTTTAAGCACATGGTTTTAAAATACCCCTTTTCTATTTAAATAAATATGAATTAAGATTAATCAGTATTAATTAATTCCGTGGAATTGTTAAAACTCAATTTTACCCCTTTTTCATAGGTGTTCCCCTAATTTTGTTGAGCAGTGTATTATTACATTGAATGTTTCAAACAAACATTTATCATGATCATCGTCTAATGATTCATCTCCACATTTTTCTCCATTCTTTCGACATACGAATTACTTTTTTCTTCGCAGTTCATTCAATATTCTCTCAAATGTCATTTCAGAATTATGTACTGTATGTTTCATTACTAATTTTTCGTCCGCCCATACTGCGAATTAGTCTGAAAGATATTTTACTGAGTCGCAATTCTTTGAAACTTCTGTACTTTTGTACTTTTGCACTTTGCGTCATCTGTGTAGATTTGTAACAATGGTATTTGCAAATCAAGGGCTACGGGGAAAACGATCAGAGCCCAATCTGGTCGATTTCCAGAAAACTAAATTGAAAGTTTCAAGTCTAATAAAGGACAGAAACGATGAATGAAAAACTAACTGATTATAATTGATCTACTTTGACAAGATGTGAATTAGAATTTTGAGCAAAAACATGAAATACACGTAAGTAAAACTATTAAAACAATATATTTTTATTAACAAGTCTTGAACTCTGATAGTTTGTAAAAGTATTTTTAGATTTTTTATGTAGGGTACAGTACAGTATAGGTATGTACATATAAACAATATATTTTCAAATGAAATACAAATTTTTGATAAAATATTATTATGATTACCGATTATTGTCCATTAGGGGGGTCGTCAATAAATTATTCTTCTTCATCTAGATCTCTGATCGTCTTAAGTCAACATCATATTCTATTTCTTCGGTTTTGAAGCGAACGGTGATCGTTTTTCACTGTTTTACTTCACGTGTCGAAACTACTTTTTCCATACTACAACATGGCACCATCAGCTCGATTTCAATAATAATGGAATTAAAATGGAATCAAATTGAAGAAATAGAAATCATTCCTCCCCGTAGCACTTCAAATATTTTGACCGTGGTCCAGTAATGCCGAATCTTTTGAAATATATAGTTGCTGTAAAAATTACTTCGTATTTCAAATATTGTCTGTGAAACTGTTTGCCATTGCCCTCACATTACTGTTCGTCTTTTTGGGTTTCTCTATTGTTTCTAACACCAATTTTACTTCTACCTACAAAGGTGGCTTAACATTCCGTATTTGCCGAATATTTTTTAAAGTGCCATTCTTCAGCCCATCAACTACATTCTCTCTTGTATCTCAAATGAAGATTAACCTTTTCTTCGTTTGGTTTTGAAGAACATATTTAAAAATTAACGAGCTTTGGTCTATTGTACACATTTTGAGTGGTACTAGTCTAGTCTACTGCTATTGATTAAATTTCAGCAGTATTTCTTTTTTCTGCTTCTATTTAGATATATTTTTTAGTTTTTTATTTATATCTTATTATTAGATTTCGTAATAATTTAATTAACTGTAATATCTGACAGAAACCAGTTCTAATTTACCTAAATATTTTGATGTAAAGTCCATTAAAATTTGCCCTAATTTTCGCTATGTAGATTTCTAGTAGCACGATTCAAACTCATGGCATGTATCACGTCTTCCAAGAAGTTTAATAATATTTATTATTCTATCAATCATTTGTCTATTATATAACATTTTTCTCTTTGACTTTTAACTGTCCAGACCACAATAATTTATCAATACGATTTGAATTATAAATTATTTTGAAACAAATATGATACATATTTATTGTCGCGTTTGCGTAAATCGCGTATAGTGGTAGTAGTGACAAGATTCAACAGAAAAAAATGAGTTTGTTGCGCCGGCGCCTTACAACTATTTGCAACCGGCGCACCGGGAAATTTCCCGGCTTCCCGCCGACCCCATCCGCCTCTGTCCATACATATTATGAAGTCCCACGTTCTAATGCTACTCACTTGAAGTTCACCAAATTTGCCGTGGTCCGTCCTCCTGTCCTCGTTGTGAAACTGGTACTTGCTGTTTTCCGTCATTGCCTTACTCCGTGTCGAAATCTCTCGTTCGTTCGTTTTCTACCGTTGTTGATTTTCTCACCATTTAATTATTCGCGTTGCTAACTTGTTAGCATCCTCCACGCTACCCAAATCACAGTCGCGCGCGGGTACGTTGCTACGACGACCAATACACAACTATTGCGTAACACTTCTTATCAAATATACATGGATCCTAAACTTAACAACTATTTACATTTCTGTTTCTGTTTCTGTTTTGTATGTCTAAAAATATCATCACAATATATATATAGTAATATATATATATATATATATATATATATATATACAGGGTGTCACAGAAATACGTGTGTTAATTTTAAACATTGGTAGAACTCGTTATATAAAACATTTTTTCTTTCACTCTCTTTCACAAATGAGTTACTATTTCGGGATTAATAGTTGATGATTCCTATTTGAACAGGAATGATGGGATTGGTGTCTCAGGATAATTCTTGCGTAGAATACATATTCTGTCAACAGTTTTGACATTTTAAATGATCGAGTTGCAGGCGCAAGTAATGTTGGTTGCATAACTGGTTGCAATTGATACTGTCGTTTTAAAACTGAACATGGCCTATGTTCAGAGATAAAAAAAACGCGCGGTATATACAGGGTCCTGCAACAGTGTGTCGGGCTTTTCTAGCGCCTTTCTCGTGAGAGATAGAAAAAAATGTTTCGTACAAAAAGTTAGTGGTTTAAAAATCTTTATGCCGTAAAATTATTCTCAAATATACAGGGCGTCCCAATTTTGCGGAATAACAAAAAATAAACATTTTTTTAAATGGAACACCCTGTATTTATTCAAGTTTTCTGATGACATTTTGCAACCTCTACATTGTAGTCTATTTAGTTTTGAATTATGTTACAGTGTTGCCAATTTACAATTTTTTTCTCCTAATATCATGTATAAGCAGACTCAACTTTAAAAAGTCGTAACGACTTCATTTTTTGAAGGTAAGAATAAGTTCAAGTAAAATAACAGAAAATTGTAAGGTCTATGGATCCGCGGATGGAGGTTGTTGATCGGTTACCACGGATGACAGGTGACTTCGTGCAATAATGGGGAATTGAATAATTGAAAATCGAAAATAATCAACAAGAAAATTGACGAGTAGAGGGTAGACGTGTGTGGGTCGAGAGTCGAGATGTTGGCCTAATACGAATACATTACATAAATTTAACGCGTGTTCAACGATTGGAGATAGGACTGGAAGAAGGCTGTCAATAAGGAGAGGACTTCAACAAGATAGGAGCCGTGACGGAGATATTCAAAAATCAGGACTTCAAGCCGCTCAACATCGCACACAAAAGTAGCTGTTTACTTTTGTGGGAATCAACAAAGGATCAGGAGGAGAACGCAGGGACAAAAGGACGACTTAATCAAGGGACCAAAAGCAAGAAGATAACTGCAAGTAGAGAGTTTGTGTAAATTACAAGAGTCATATTATCACATCAGTTAGCTTGTGTATATAGGATTTATTTTATTAATGTTGGTCATAGTTTATTAATTATTTAATAATTCTGTTTTCTATTGTTTTGGATTTGTTTGATTTGTTCACTTTATATTAGACGTTTTTAAGATTTTGGTTATTTTTAATTCATTAAAGCATTCGAACAAGACTCTATTTAGTTATGATTGAACCTACTATTGAACCTGAGATAAGAGAAATAATAAAGAGTTACAATACAAGTAAATAAGTAAATATTCAACACCTATAAAATAGGCAAAGTAAACAAACGTAACATTTGGCGACCCGAACGTGGGGCGATTTAAATAAATCAAACAAATAGAGGTTATTAATGAAAACAAAAGGAAACAAATATATTTAGTAGTGTTAGGAATTTATTTAAGTTAATTAAGATGGAAAAGGGTAGCAAAGTAGGTAGACCAAAGAAAGCTCCAGTGACAGAGTCTGAGGACGTAGAATTATTAGAGTCTGGTCAGGGTGAGGCATCTCAGGTTGAAAAGCAAAAGATACCTGAACCATTACATAGTCAGATTCATACGGAGCAGGGCAGTATGAAGGAGCTCCCAGAAATGTTGTTAAAAGGGCAGGCATGTGCCGCAGTGCAGGTGAAAACACTACAAGACAACATTAATAGGGTACAAGATACACAAGAACGGGTTGAGAATAAATTAATTAATTTGCAAACTGAAATGGTGCATAGTTATGAAAATATGCAAGATATTATTAAAATGGATTGTGACAACAAGATTAAAGATTTGCATGGTGAAATTATGAAGGAAATGGAACACCGGGATAGATGTATATTCGAAAATAAGACAGAAATACAAGGGTTAGGACTACGGTTGGGAGAGTCAATAGACGGTATTCGACAAGAAATAGTCAGCAAGGAAAATTTACAGCAACAAGAGCTACATAAAATTCACCAAAATTTAAGCAAATACAGAACAGCACCCAGTTCAGAGCATATTTCGGCAATTTCACACAGGGAGTTATTACCAAAATTTTCAGGGGATAATCGGGCGAGCCCAATGACATATTTAAAAGCACTCAAAAATTTATTGAATTATGTGGAGGACAATACACAAGTTTTTCAAATCATACAAAGCACACTTAGGGACTCAGCACAAACCTGGTATACAACCATTGAGGAGGAATGCAATAATTTTGAGCAATTTGAAGCTAAATTTAAAACACAATATTGGGGTGACTTCAGACAAGGAAAAATTAGGGAAAATTTGTATTCGGGTAAATTTAGACAGGGAAATAGGCTAACCAGAGAACAATATGTAATAGAAAAGTACAGTATTGCTAAGCAGTTGGAGCCGAGATTACAAGAAAAAGAAATTACTAAATTTTTAGCTAAACACTTTGAGGGAGAAATTTTGAAAACAACTGTAATTCAGAGGATCGAGACAATGACGGAGTTAATTGACCTACTAAAACGATACGAGGACGTTGATGAATTAGACAATAGAAATAACAATAGGTACAGACAGGATTATAACAGGGGGGAACAAGGTTATAGGAGACAGGGATTTTATAATCGACAGGAATGTAGATATGAACGAAACGGAAATAATAACAATAATTACAATGACAGACAAAATCATAATTACAGACTGGGGAACAATTACAATGGGGATAATAGACGTAACTTTTACCCTAATAATAATAATCAAAATAACAATAACAATAATTATGACAGGAGAGGACGTAACGAACCTGAACCTGTACAAAATAGGGGACAAAACAGACAACATGAATTAGGTAATGTTATGGTTGACAGGCAAAATCAAGGGATAAATCCAAACAACAATCGTATACAGGAAAACCGAATTAGACGTGGACTTGATATAATTGTGGAAGAAAGGGAACTACAAAATTTTCAATAAATGGTATCAATGGGAAGAAAACTATTTCAAATTACGAACATCCGGGGAATTTTATTAAAGTAAATGGGGGCGAAGATAACATTTCGAACGGATTACCATATATTAGCTGCAAAATTGGGGAAAATAATTTAAAAACACTTATTGATACCGGCGCTGAAGTGTCAATGATCAATAAAAGGATCATTGATGAAAATATTAAAATGTTTAAAAGGTTTATGATGCCTACAAAAAGAATAAAGGTAATTTCGGCCGGCAATAAACAAATTGCAATAATTAATAGTGCAATAATGTGCAATATAAACATAAGTGGGGAAAAATACTCACATATATTCTTAATAATAAATATGAGACACGACATGATATTGGGTATTGATTTTCTTGACAAGTGGGACGCGATAATTGATCTAAAAGAGTACTCGTTGGAAATTGCTGAGAAAAAGTTCAAACTGGAGGTTGGGAGGTATGTAGAAAATGAATGTGTAAATGATACATGTAATGAAGATGAAGAAATATTAAATAATGTTGAGGTAGACATTAGGGGACCAAATTGTCCTGAAAAATATAAAGAAATTGTAGATGATATTCTACACAATAAGAGTGAACTGGTAGATGAAATACCGTACATAGCAATTGGACACGAGCACAAGTTAGAGGTAATTACCAACGAACCATTTAAAAGCAAGACATACCCGATACCGCAGGCGTATAAGCATTTAGTTAATGAAGAATTAGAGAAAATGTTGCAATCAAGAATCATAGAGAGAGCTGAGACAAATTTCATAAATCCTATGGTAATTGTTAAGAAAAAGAATGGGGAAATTCGAATGTGTTTAGACGCAAGAAAGCTAAACGAAATCACTATGCCTCAATATGAGACACCTCATACAATTGAGACAATATTGAGTAATTTTGGAAATCAAATGGTATTTTCAAAGCTGGATTTGAAAAATTCTTTCTGGCTAATTCCGTTGCACAAAGATTCTCGAAAATACACAGGATTCATGATAAATGGATATATGTATCAATTTCGAGTAGTACCATTTGGCCTATCAAGTTCAAGTGCGGCATTAGTAAGGACAATGCAAAAGGTCCTAGGGAAACATGAAGGGTACTGTAATCATTATATTGATGATGTACTAATATTCAGTAAATCACATGACGATCACATCCAACATTTGGAGATTATACTGGAGGAACTTTGAAAGAATGGTTTGAAGTTAAATATTGAAAAATGCAAGTTCTTCATGGAACAGGTGACATTCCTAGGACACATAATAACACAAACTGGAGTACGAATAGATGAAGTACGTCTGGAGAAGATTAAGCAGTATCATCGACCAACTAATTTGAGACAACTTCGAAGGTTTTTGGGAATGATGAATTACCACAAGAAGTTCATTCCAAGATATGCTGACAGATCCTGGATTTTATACAATATGCTGAAAAAAGGGGAAAAATGGAGATGGAGCACGGAAAAGGAAGAGGCGTTTGAAGATATTAAAACAGGACTATACGAGACATTGACGTTAATCCATCCAGACTATGAGAAAAATTTCATTATCCAAACGGACGCGTCAGATAAGGCGATATCAGGAGTGTTGTTCCAAGGAAATGAGGACAATTTAGAACCTATTCATTATACATCCCGAATACTACGAAACAGCGAACTAAATTACACAATCGGAGAGAAGGAGATGCTGGCAATCATACACACTATCCAGAAATTCAAGTATTATTTAAGTGGAAGAAAATTTTGGCTACAAACAGATAACATCGCACTTACTCATTTATTAAAAAACCGATTTGCCAACAACAGGATTTACCGATGGAGTCTTCTACTACAAGAATATGATTTCGAAATCAAGCATATACCAGGCAAGGACAACGTAACAGCTGATGCATTTAGTAGGATGTATGAGGTCGATAGAAGAAATCAGGAGATTAATATATCTGCAATCGGACTGGAAGACACCGAGGGCATACATCAACAAAATTACATTGAAAATATTCAACACAGTAAGGAAATGGTCGAAATTGAGCAAGAAGCTCGGCGAGATGAGTACAAAATAATTGATGGCATTGCTTATAAAATCATAAACAGCAAAACACTAATTGTATTAGACAAAGGACGAGCAGAGAAGGTGATCAAGGACATACATGAAAAATTTATACATATTGGAGGAAGGAAAACGTGGTTAATATTCAGGGAGAGATATTACGCTAAGAACGATTATACATTGGTGAATAACGTTATACGCACATGTCACGTGTGTATGTTGTCAAAAGATAAGAACTATGTGAATTTCTCAACACCTAGGAGTATTCAAGTCAACAATATACATGAATTAATAGCCATAGATTATATCTCCAATCTGATAAAGGGTAAATATGGCCACAAACACATTCTGGTATTAGTAGATGTGTTTACCAAACAAGTGAAAGCATACTCGACCAAATCCTGCAACACAAAGATGGTGATTAACAAGATTGACCAATATGTGAAGGAGGTAGGCAAGCCACGATGAATTCTTTTGGATAATGCGACGTATTTCAACAATGACAAGATAAAAAGGGAAATGAAGAAAATAAGTATTGAGGTATCGTGCACAAGTATCAGACATCCACAGGGTAACCCATGTGAACGATACATCAAGGAAATAATTAAATACCTGCGAATTTTAACTCATCAACAACAAAACTTATGGGTTGAAAGGCTACAACTGGTGGAAGACGTGATTAATGAAACGCCAAACATTGTCACAGAATTAGCACCAAATTCCATCACATACAATAGAAACGCCGAAAGACCATGGGAACAAGAAAACCACCGCAATGAAGACATCGTCAAGGAAGAGTGTAGAAGAAAACTTGCAAAAGTGGCAAGAAGGTATCTACAACGTGAAGAGAAGAAGAGAAAGAAGAGACGAAAATTCGAAATTGGAGACAAAGTTACAAAGAGACGCCTGAGAACTGGTCATAGAGACAGGTATCAATGCAAGAAACTGAGTTTGCCTTACGAAGGACCGTTTATTGTAAATAAGGTCATAGGAGACTCAACCTATGTGTTAGATACTTTAAGAGGGGAAATCTTACGAGGAAAGTATAATATACAGACGTTATATCCTTATTGTGAGTAAAAATGGACACTAAAATTGACAATAATAGATTAGTAACGACTCTAACAGGGATAAAAATCAAATCAGTAAAATAGACAATTGAATTGCTATGTTTTCTAATTTTATTTTGGGAATCTGTGATGGTATTTGTATTATTTATTTAGATTAATTAGAATAGAGTTATTGTTATTATTATTAGATAGGTATTAGATAGAATTATAATCTTAAGGGCACAAGCTAACTAACATTATTGTAAATATTGTAAATGTGAATGTGAACAAGTATGCACAAATCTACAGAGAAATGTGTCAGACATTTTATGGACACAGAAAATCGCAAGGTCTATGGATCCGCGGATGGAGGTTGTTGATTGGTTACCACGGGTGACAGGTGACTTCGTGCATAGACGCATGGGGAATTGAATAATTGAAAATCGAAAATAATCAACAAGAAAATTGACGAGTAGAGGGTAGACGTGTGTGGGTCGAGAGTCGAGATGTTGGCCTAATACGAATACATAACATAAATTTAACGCGTGTTCAACGATTGGAGATAGGACTGGAAGAAGGCTGTCAACAAGGAGAGGACTTCAACAAGATAGGAGCCGTGACGGAGATATTCAAAAATCAGGACTTCAAGCCGCTCAACTTCGCACACAAAAGTAGCTGTTTACTTTTGTGGGAATCAACAAAGCATCAGAAGGAGAACGCAGGGACAAAAGGACGACTTAATCAAGGGACCAAAAGCAAGAAGATAACTGCAAGTAGAGAGTTTGTGTAAATTACAAGAGTCATATTATCACATCAGTTAGCTTGTGTATATAGGATTTATTTTGTTAATGTTGGTCATAGTTTATTATTTATTTAATAATTTTGTTTTCTATTGTTTTGGATTTGTTTCATTAGTTCACTTTATATTAGATGTTTATAAGATTTTTGTTATTTTTAATTCATTAAAACATTTGAACAAGACTCTATTTAGTTATGATTGAACCTACTATTGAACCTGAGATAAGAGAAATAATAAAGAGTTACAATACAAGTAAATAAGTAAATATTCAACACCTATAAAATAGGCAAAGTGAACAAACGTAACATTATATATATATATATATATATATATATATATATATATATATAGGGTGTCTAACGCTAAACCGTTCGTTAAAAGTTTACGGGGTTGCCGTTGTACCAAAAATTTCAAAAAATGGTTGTATCAGGTATCCAATCATCTGCCACAAGAGTTGCGCCCCCATAACGCTATTGGCATCAGCCAGGCGAACACCAAGGCCTGAAGAAGCCTTAAAATAAAGGCGAAACGTTGCTAAATAAACTTTAAACTGTGCAATTAGCTACTTACTATCTTCAGCTTCCTATTTTTGACTTTAACCCGTTAACCTCTATTCAATTCAAGTAAAGTCGTTACGTCTAGATATTATCATATTCGAAATGGGAACCTTCCTTGGGAACATCAGATCGTTAGCCGGCGAAGCGGCCGTGCGTGATTGTAAGAGATACATGGATTTGACGAAGAAATTAGCATCACAAAAAAATCGGGTGATTTTCCTACTACAATGCAAATCACACAACACCATCCCTGCATTCATCTCCAACAGATTCACCAGATGCCATCTGCCACAAGAGTTGCGCCCCCATAACGCTATTGGCATCAGCCAGGCGAACACCAAGGCCTGAAGAAGCCTTAAAATAAAGGCGAAACGTTGCTAAATAAACTTTAAACTGTGCAATTAGCTACCTACTATCTTCAGCTTCCTATTTTAGACTTTAACCCGTTAACCTCTATTCAATTCAAGTAAAGTCGTTACGTCTAGATATATATATTTATATGTTAGCTCAACTTTTGCCACTTCTGATATTGTTTGCCCAATTCAGATATTTTTAGGCCAGCTAATTACCTTTAGTTTAATAATGACTATTTTTAATCCATAAAAAACAGTTTCAGTACCAATTCTGCTGTCTTATTCTTATGATAGGTAATTATTTGCATTGTCAAGACGTCGATTAATAAACAATGGGATTTGCATTAATGAAACTTATTTATTTAATACAAACTAATGATACAAAAATATAAAAGGTTATATAATTAAATAATTATATAATTATATAATAAAATATGGCAATCGCTCTCTTCTTTTGCTCCTTCCAACGACCGTCATTCTGTAACAATTAGAAAATGATCGTGAGTTTACAACTCAGTGAGACAATTGTATTTTTGTTGACCCGAGTAATAATTGGTCAACCCAACATCCTTGGTTAATTACGGTGAAACAATTATCCTTGGTCAATTGCTTTTGGTCAATTACGATGAAACAATTAGCCTTGGTTCTATTGTTATCATCTGGGACAATGGGACACCGAAGGGTCAACCTCAACTCTCCACAACCATACAATGACTCACTATATTTGTTGATCCGAGTAATAATTGGTCAACCCAACATCCTTGGTGAATTACGGTGAAACAATTATCCTTGGTCAATTGCTTTTGGTCAATTACGATGAAACAATTATCCTTGGTTCTATTGTTATCATCTGGGACAATGGGACACCGATGGGTCAACCTCAACTCTCCACAACCATACAATGACTCACTATATTTGTTGACCCGAGTAATAATTGGTCAACCCAACATCCTTGGTTAATTACGGTGAAACAATTATTCTTGGTCAATTGCTTTTGGTCAATTACGATGAAACAATTATCCTTGGTTCTATTGTTATCATGTGGGACAATGGGACACCGATGGGTCAACCTCAACTCTCCACAACCATACAATGACTCACTATATTTGTTGACCCGAGAATAATTGGTCAACCCAACATCCTTGGTTAATTACGGTGAAACAATTATCCTTGGTCAATTGCTTTTGGTCAATTACGATGAAACAATCATCCTTGGTTCTATTGTTATCATCTGGGACAATGGGACACCGACGGGTGAACCTCAACTCTCCACAACCATACAATGACTCACCCTTCATTTATCCATACGGACACAAAACAATAAAACCTTACTGAAACTATTCTATTAATTCGTCACGGCCGGCTTCGCTTGGTGACACTCACTTAATGCGCTCCAAACGCGTCTGTTCCCTTCGAAAGGGTCTTCGAGTGGAAACTTTTCCTTGAATTTATAAACAGAACTGCGACATCGGCCCGTACTTAAACTTATAAATTGGGTGGTATAACATATATGAGCATTTCCATTACTTTTCGACAACTTTTTTTGGGTTAAAATATTTCCCAAGCATGAAAATGTTAAACTTTTTTTGGGAATAAATTGCGGACTTTTCCCGCAAAAAACTATTTTTTTCGATTACCGAAAAAAGTTATGATTTTTTTTAGATTTGAAATTTAGGTGATTTTTTGTAATTTGTAATTAAGCACGGTGGTTTGACTTCGTCTTTAAATATTTTTGAAGACCTAATTATAAGCAATAAAATTTTATTAGGCAAAATACAACTTTTTTGTAGGTAAACGAAAAAAAAAGGTTTTTGCGAGAAAATTCCGCATTTAATTCGTTCAAAGAAGCCTATACTTTTCAAGCTTGGGAAATTTCAGACAAAAAAAAGTTGTCGAAAAGTAATGGAAATGCTCATATATATACAGGGTGTAACAGAAATACGTGTGTTAATTTTAAACATTGGTAGAACTCGTTAAATAAAACATTTTTCTATATGTTTTTATTTTCAAAAACCAACGTTAAACTGATTTAAAATATGTTCTAGTTTATCTACTAAAATGCGTACCCGCCTATGGTTAAAGGTGTGCAGCCATAAAATCTTTTGTTGTGATGGCAACGGTGTCATAAAGGTACATCATTGCCTGTTAGGCAAAACACGTTCAGGATATTGTGCACTGTACAATCTACGGGCTTCTGCTGCATTTCCAAAAGCTCGGCCATATACCAACACAGTATCTGTTAATTATTGATTAGAAAAATTTGGCATTTTGAAATAAACTTCACTTGACAATTATAGTGACAGTACCTGAGAACGGCTCATTTAGTCAAAATTATGGGGCAAAAAAATGTAAAAAAACCTGCAAATTTTGAAAAAGAACATATAGAAAAAATGTTTTATATAACGAGTTCTACCAATGTTTAAAATTAACACACGTATTTCTGTTACACCCTGTATATATATATATATATATATATATATATATATATATATATATATATATATATATATATGTATATACCGGGCTTTTTTTTCGTTTTTACACATATGATTGACAATGTATAACTGGTTGCCTGCATCTACCCGTAAGGAATTTCCTATGTGTAATTATAAAAACAACAAAATCAACTCATTAGCGGCGTCAGTGCAAGCAACCTGTCAATTTTGGCATATTTTACACAGAGAGGTTAGGTTTTTATTCAAGACAATACAAGAGAGTATTCCTAATGTATCAAGATCAGCTGATTTGTCAACAAATGATTATTTTCTTTGGGGTTACCAGAAAATGAAAATTTTTAATGACGTACAAATACATAACGTAGATGAATTGAAAGGCCGTATACGTACTGCATGTAATGGCATAAATCCATAATACATTAGGAATACTCTGCGTATCTTCAAAGAACCCGTCATGTATTGCCTTGAATAAAAACATAACCTCTCTGTGTAACATATGCCAAAATTGACAGGTTGCTTGCACCGACGCCGTTAATGAGTTGATTATTTTTTTTTTAGAATTACACATAGGAAATTCCTTACGGTTAGATGCAGGCAACCAGTTATACATTGTCAATCATATGTGTAAAAACGAAAAAAAGCCCGGTATACATATATAATCATACTCCCTTTTACCACAGAATGGTGTAGGGAACTTTTTCATGTTGTTACATTTTTGTTTAGTTTAAACTATCTCATATACAAATTTAGTCCATTCTTTCTTGTTTCTTGACAGTACTCTTGCTTCCGTCCAGGTTTTTTCTTATTTCTTCAGTATCTCGATCATGTTTTGGTCCCATGTTTTCCTCGGTCTCCCTGTCCCTTTTTGTCTTCCGCCTCTTGCTTCCCATACTTTCTTGACTGGTCTTTCTTTTCCTAACCTTTGTAGATGACCCCACCAGCTCATTTGTCTTCTTTCAATAAAAGTTTCTAAAGATTCTATTTGTAGTTCTTTCCTGATGTCAGTATTTCTTATCTTGTCCATCTTTGTTACTCCCCTTGCTCTTCTCAAAAACTTAATTTCCATTGGTTGTAGTTTGCTTTTCTCATTTCTTGATAGGACGCAGGTTTTACAACCGAACGTCAGTATAGCTCTGTATATAGCTTTAAATACGTCAATTTTAGTTTTTCTTGACACTTCCTTGTTACTTATTAGTATTTTGTTCATTGCATGATATACTTTGTGTGTTTGCTCGACTGTTTATTTCCATTTCTTGTTTACCGTCCCTTTCAAGTTCTACTCCTAGATATTTGTAAGCTTGTAAGCTTCTACTTGTTCTATTTTTATGTCATCGATCGTTATATCCATCGTTGATTGCTCCCCTATCATTAGTGCTTTTGTTTTGTCTTTGTTTAGCCCCATTCCATAGTCCTTTAGAGTTTCGTTCCATATACATAGGCTTTCCTGTAGGTCTACCTCTCTTTCTTTTATTAATACCACATCGTCTGCAAGAGCTCCTTCTGATATTATCACTTTGTTCATGTTTCTATGTCAGACTACTAGTTTTTTTGTCTTTTTGGTGCACTCTTTTATTATTTCGTCCATATGGGCTATAAACAGTAATTGAGTAATTGACTCAGGCCTCCTCCCTGTGTTAGTCCTCCATACCTTTTGAATGGTTGAGAGCTTTGGTTCCGGTGTATCACCAAGTTTGTATTTGTTTCATATATTTGTCTTATTACTTTTATTGTCTTGTCGTTTACTCCTTTGACTCCTAGAATTTCCCATAATTTTTCCGTTTTAACAATGTCGAAAGCTTTCTCTAAATCGATGAATCCCAAACATACATTATTTTCTGTACTCTGGTTTTCTCGATTATCTGTTGTATTGAGAAGATATGGTCTTGTATGCTTCGTCCTTTTCTGAACCCGCTTCGCGATTCCTCTAGTCTTGGTTGTATGATTTTCCTGATTTTTTGTCTATAATGCGTTCAAATATTTTCATCGCCGTGTTCGTTAGCGTGATCCCTCGGTAGTTTGTGCATTCCTTTCTGTCTCCCTTTTTGTAAATATGTACTATGAGTGTTTCTTGCCATTCTTTTGGAATTATTTCGTCTCTCCATGCTTTGTTGTATATTTCTACCAGTAGTTCGGTTCCCTTTGTTCCCATCTTTTTGTCTTTCCCTGGTATTTTGTCGTTTTATTTTTGGTTTCTTAGTACTTCAGTTGGTTCTTCTATCGTTATTTGTTCTTCCGTTTTCTCCTGTCTTGTTGGGTTTTGTTGTGTGATTTCTGTTGTAATTACCGTTTTTTTCAAGAGCTCTTCAAAGTATTCCCTTCATCTCTCCATAATTTTTCTTCCATCTGTTTACTGTTCTCCTTTCTTGTTTTATATTTAGTTTGAGCTGTATACCTTTTCTTTTATGCGTGCTTTGAGTACTTTGTAGAAGAGTATTTGGTTTTCTTTACTGTCAGTCTCCATTTTTTCTCCACATTCTGCCCATGCTTTTCGTTTTGCTTCTATTACTAGTTCTTTTACTCTGTTCCTATTTTATTTGTATATTTTGTATATGTTTTCTGTTTTTTGCGTTAGGTATTGTTCCCAAGCTTTTTTTATTTATTTTTGTTGTGTCTCCGATTTCTCTCGTTCACCATGCTGTTTGTTTCTTTTCCACATTCCTCTTTTTGTTCACCCCACATACTGTTCTTGTTGTTCGTAGTATGATGTGTTTAAGTATGTCCCACATTTCTTCTGTGCTGCTGTTTTCGAGTTTTTGTTCTTCTTTTTCTATTTGTTTCTTGATTCCTTGCTTATTCCTTCGTTTCTTAGTTTATATGCTTTTATCTGTTCATACTGTATGTTATTTTCTGGGTTTGTTGTAGTTACTTGTTCTACATCTTCTGCGTGCTTTATTGTAGTGGTCACTCTCAATTTCAGGGCCTCTTCTTACTTTGGTATCTGTTATAGATTTTTAATTGTTTTCTTCGACTAATATGTAATCAATGATTGATCTTTCATTTCTGCTCTTTACTTCCCTTGTGTATTTATGTATCTACTTATGTTTGAAGAAGGTGTTCGTTATAATCATGTTTTGTGTTATACAAAAATCGAGTAGTCTTTCTCCGTTGCCGTTTCTTTTTACCTCTCCTTGACTACCTATTACTCCATTATATACTTTATCGCTTTGTCCCACTCTGCCGTTGTAGTCTCCCACTATATAGATTGCTCCATTTACCATTTCCTTTGCTAGTGTCAGTTCTTCCGAAAATGTGTCTTTGTTGTTTCTTGTATCGTCTTCATTTGGACCATATACGGTTATTATGGTTCTTCTTACACCCTTAGTGGTCTTTAATTCTACTGTGAGAATTCTTTCCGAGCAGGTATTCCAGTTTTCTACGAGGGTCGTTCAATAAGTAATGCCCCATATTTTTTTTTCTCTACAATGAGCAAAAGCTGAAAGTTGTACTTCTAGATACTTCAAGTTCAGTGTTTCTCCCCCCGGTGGACGAAGTTTCAAATCATTTCAACAGATGGCAGAGCTGTAGTGAATTTTAAAAATTGCGTCTGTTAGTGATCCACGTTACAAACAGCGAGCAGTGATTGAGTTCTTGAGTTTGTGATCGAGCAGTGATTGAGTTTCCGGCGTGTTAGGCATGACAAGAATCAGGCTGAAATCTTGTTCCTTCACGATAATTCACGCCCGCACACAAGTCTCAGAACCCGGGTATACCTCACCAAATTGGGTTGGACAACATAGCCCCATCCACCATATAGCCCAGATCTGGCACCATCAGACTTCCATCTCTTCGGACCTCTTAAAGACGGCTTGCGTGGAAGACACTTCAATGATGATGGGAGCGTAATTCAAGCGGTGAAAACATGGCTTCGCGCACAGGTCAAGAGTTGGTACCGGCAGGGAATACAGGCACTTGTTTAACGCTGGCGTATGACTGTACAAGTAGATGGAGACTATGTTGAGAAATAGTACGTGTAGTAGAAACATGTAGCTATATTGTCACCAAAATTTAACACTTTTAAATAAATAGTTTCTAAACAAAAACTATGGGGCATTACTTATTGAACGACCCTCGTATTTCGTGTTCTATTCTTTTGTGTATAATACATCCCTCCCCCGCAGCTCTTTTGTCCACTTCTACTCCAGTATATATCATCACGTGTCCCGTTCCCATCTTCATGCTTCCATTTATTTTTCTTTGCCTCTGTATTTGCTATCATATCCGCTTCGAGCTGTTCGATCACATCCTCTAATTCGTTCGCTATCCCTTTCAGGCTTCTTATGTTCCATGTTCCCAGTTCTATGTCTTTCCCCTAGATGTCTATATCCCCTTTCTATGTCCCCTTTGTCATTAGTAATTATTTTTCTATACTTTTTCAAGTTCAAAATGAGACCAATCAATTTCATTTTGGGAAGTAACAAATTCATATTGAGACCAATCAAGTTCAAAATGAGACCAATCAATTTCATATTGGGAAGTAACAAATTCATATTGAGACCAATCAAGTTCAAAATGAGACCAATCAATTTCATTTTGGGAAGTAACAAATTCATATTAAGACCAATCTTCAAACTTCAAATTGGAAACAATCAAATTCAGATTGAATTGAAATAAATTCAATTTGAGATTTAACAATTTCTAAATGAGATTTTTAATTTCAAATTGAGATTAATCAAAATCAAGTTAACAATAAACAATTTTAATTTGAAAATATTAAAAATATGTATATTAACGAAATAAATATTATTATAATATAATTTATTTATTCATTTAATATTAAATATTACCATTATACAACAAAGATCTAAGGAACAAACTACTAAGCTAAAAGTACGTGTCTTCTATGTTTAACCCAGCAGAAATAAATTTTTGGATACGTGCCAGAAATCTCGCATTGACAACCTTATTTTTTTCTTACTTTTTCATTAATTATGTGTTCTAACCTTTGAAGGCTAAACTCTGTATGTATCAATTATTCCTGCCTTCTCCATTCAAACTTTGTGGCATTTGGACCGCCAAATCTACTTTCATGCCAGATATCATGACATGTCATGCATTCTCAATCGGGATCATCATTGGGCTATATAAACGTAATCGAAGTAAGTCATTATTTCTGAATTGATTTTCATGCCCATCGTATTAGCAACGGTTTTCCAATCTCTATTATTTTTATAAACAGCACACAGCTGCTTCTTGAGATGTACTGCTTCTGCGTTTTTTTTTGTAGCGTGGCATTTTTTATACGACACATAAATTAATTATGTTGTCTAATACATTTTATTTGTTTACTCGCAACTTGATATTGTTAAGTGTGTAAGACTTCGGTTTTCCCAATATTTAATAATTAGGTATATTTTAGTTGTAGTTGGGGGTGTAAGGGGTGAAGGTTAACCTCTTGGTAAAGCCAACCCAAATGACAACCTCACCTGCCCGCGGTGCACCCTGCTACACTACTAACGAGGCTCTGTCGACCGAATATTTGCCGGAATAAGCAGACCTCTCCTACCAGCCAACAGCTTCGGGTGGAAGAGCTGGCAGGAGAAAGGGCACCCTCTTGTCCATGGGATGAGAAATCATCCCAAAAGGCGGAAGAACCAAGAATTGGTCAACGGCATGAGGATGCAGCAAGCAAGGGGAAACTACTGCATTAATGATCTACGGATATCCTTAGTATAAATCATTATGGCGACGTTCAAAACAAAATTTTCCGGAGTAATAAGTTCCCCAATCGGATCTCCGGGGGGAACAGCTATGAACAAAACTATAAAACTAAACAAACTAAAACCAAACAAACTAAAAATTGGCACATGGAACGTGAGATCCATGTATGAATCTGGAAGGATGCACAATGTTGTACACGAAATGCAAAGACTGGAACTCAACATATTAGGAATCAGTGAAACCAGATGGCCAGGTCACGGCCAAGTCTCAATAGAGAATGGTATGCTATACTTCTCTGGAAACGAAGATAGTCATCACAGACACGGTGTCGCAATTATGGTGTCGAAAGATATTATGGCGTCCATCACAAACTTTATTCCTATCTCAGACCGAGTCATGCTCCTACAAATACAGACCAACTCAAGGAAGCTAAACATACTACAAATATATGCTCCCACTGCAGACAAACCTGAAGAAGAAATCGAGCTATTCTACGAACTAATCAAACAGACGCTTCAATCACTAAACTCAAGAGATATCACTATAATACTTGGGGACTTTAACGCGAAGGTTGGTAAAGGAAGATGTGACAAATACATAGGTGAATATGGGCTGGGCACAAGAAACGAAAGAGGCGATAGATTAGTACAATTTTGCCAAGAGGAGGAACTGATAATAACAAATACTTTCTACAAGCTTCCAAAGCGACGGCTCTACACATGGAAATCACCACAGGACAAGGATCAAAAACCAATAAGAAATGAAATAGACTATGTCTTAATAAACGCGAGATATAGAAATTGCATCAAGTCAGTTAAGGCGTATCCGGGCGCTGATGTCTCCTCAGACCACAATCCGTTAATAGCCCAAATGAACATCAGACTTAAAAGAACACCGAAGAAGAGAGACAGTCAGATAAATGTAGAGTACTTAAAGGAACAAGACGTACGAAATGAGTTACAAACAGAAATAAATGAAAATTTGAAAACACTTGAAAATAAAGAAGAATACCGACAATGCAGGGACGTAAACGAAAAATGGTGCGGCATCAAATCAGCCCTATTGGAACCATCGACAGCCATTCTAAAGAAAGAAAAATCCCGAGGAAGGAAAAAATGGATAACGAATGAAATACTTAATCTCATGGATAAGAGAAGAAGTTTTAAAGGAAAAAGTTCTCAACAATATAAGGAAATTCATCGAATACTCCGCACAAAGATCAGAGAAGCAAAGGAAGAGTACTACAAACAACAATGTGAAGAAATTGAGGAGTTGCAAGCAAAACACGACAGCTTTAACATGCACAAAAAAGTCAAAGAATTCGCAGGCTTCAGTACACACAAACAACTCAATATATTGTATGACAACAACGGGAAAATAGTCTCAGAGATAGGGCAAAAACTTGAAGTATGGAAGAACTACATAGCACAGCTCTTCGATGATGAGAGACGGAAAACTATTCTCGAAAATATAGAAGGGGAGGTGGGCCCGGACATAATTAAAGAAGAAGTAATATATGCACTGAATACACTAAAGAACAAAAAAGCAGCAGGTCCAGACCAACTGCCAGCAGAAATTCTTAAACTGATAGAGGAGGACCAGATTCATATTCTAGTAGAAATAATTAATACCATATACACAACAGGAGTGATACCAAATGAATGGTTGCTATCAACTTTTATAACCCTCCCAAAAAAGAAAAGTGCCAAGCATTGCTCCGACTACCGTACGATTAGCCTAATGGCACACACACTGAAAATCCTGTTGAAGGTGATCCATAATAGAATATACAGGAAACTAGATGCAGACATCAGCGACACACAATTTGGATTCCGCAAAGGCCTAGGAACAAGGGAGGCACTGTTTGCACTTAATGTCCTGTCGCAAAGATGCCTAGATATGAATCAAGACCTACACGTTTGCTTCATAGACTATAACAAAGCCTTTGACAAAGTTAGACATGACAAACTAATAGATACGCTAATAAAGAGAAAGATAGACCTTAGAGACATAAGAATAATCTCAAACCTCTACTACAACCAGAAGGCAGTAATAAGAGTAGCAGACACAACATCCGAAGAAATAGAAATACAGAGAGGTGTCCGTCAAGGGTGTATTCTCTCACCAACCCTCTTTAATCTCTACTCAGAGGACATAGTAAATAAAGCACTCGATGATCAAGACATAGGCATAAAAATTAACGGCATGTCAATAAATAATCTGAGGTACGCCGACGATACGGTTCTTTTAGCTGAAACGCTCGAAGACCTACAGACGCTAATTAATAAAATAGTCACAGAAAGTGAAGAATATGGGCTATCACTGAACATAAACAAAACAAAATACATGCTAATAACTAAAACAACTCAGGACAACCATCGAGTATATGTAAAGAACCAGCCTATTGAAAGGGTAAGAGAATACAAATACCTAGGCACAACCATTAATGAAAATAATGATAGCTCCCAAGAAATTCGAATCAGAATCGAACAGGCAAGAAGCTCCTTTTCTAAAATGAAGAGCCTTTTCAGTTGCCGAGATCTAAACCTCGATCTAAAAATTCGAATGATGAGATGCTACGTACTATCAATACTATACTACGGAATGGAATCCTGGACATTGAAAGCAATCGACATAAAGAGACTGGAGGCATTCGAGCTATGGATATATCGAAGAATACTGAGGATCTCGTGGGTAGAGAAAATAACGAATGTAGAAGTGATGAGACGTATGAATAAAGAAAAAGAAGTAATTCTGACAACTAAGCAAAGAAAACTGGAATATATAGGACATATCATGAGAGGAGAAAAATATCAAATACTACAAGTAATTATGCAGGGGAAAATTAGAGGAAAGAGGTCCATAGGAAGGAGACGAAACTCATGGATGAAAAACCTTAGAGAGTGGTTTGGCTGTACTAGCAACCAATTATTTAGAAATGCGGTCTCAAAAGTGAAGATCGCCTTGATGATTGCCGACCTTCGTAGCGGAGATGGCACCTAAAGAAGAAGAAGTTGTAATCATAAATTCTTATAATTTATGATATTTGTTTTGGCTCGTGATTTATCTATTTTACTTTTATTTTGTGTGATCGTATAATGGCAGTACTTCTTCACGTTATGTTTGATATTAAATCATTATCGTGACGACTCAAACTTCTTTTAGAGGTAATGCGTGTGTTAGTAACAATAATATTAATAAAATAAAGACAAATAATTATAGATTAAGTGTAATTTATTCACTTTAAAGGATTTTTCACCAATAATTAAACATCAACTTGAATTTAATGACTTTCTTTATTGACTCAAAAAGTGTTAGTTAGTTTTGGATAAAAGATGTACTTAACGTCAATGACTTTCACACTTTGCTCAATTCTACGTGCCCGCAAAACGGCTCAATGCATGTCATCACTTCATGAAATATGTCACTGTTTGTGCCTTCCAATGTCATTTTTCATTTTATCCGTACATCAATTGGAAATCTTTAGTAACGTCAATGACTTCACACACTGATCAATTCTACGTGCCCGCAAAACTGCCCAACGCATGACACCACTTCATGAAATATGTCACTGTTTGTGCCTTCCAATGTCATTTTTCGTCTATTACTTCAGGATTCACTAACTAGGTTTTGATAGATACAATTTTGTTAAATACGTCCTATAAATTGTTCGTATGACTGATATTAATGAATTTGCAATGAGATTAAATAATGTTTTGCCACTTTAGCGAAGAGATATTATTTAGGTAATATTTTAATAATTTATACTTATTCCCTGAAGAGTATTATCCTTTCTACACTTCATTCAAAATTTATAATGACAGTATTTTATTAAATAAGAAATTCAATTGATATTATTTATTTCGTTTTAATTGATATTTTTAGACGAATTGTTTATCATGTCTACTAAGGTAAAGACAATTGGAGATAATAGCATTCTCCTGTCTGAACGCGAATGACACCGGAAAGATTACCTCATTAAAATCCACGACACCGCTCATAGCGTATGCCAGAAATTAACAAAGCTTTCGAACATCCCACGTATGTGTAACCGGAACGATTACCTCATTAACATCCACGACACCGCTCATAGGGTATGCCAGAAATTAATAAAGCTTTCGAACAACCCACGTATGTGTAACCGGAACGATTACCTCATTAACATCCACGACACCGCTCATAGCGTATGCCAGAAATTAATAAAGTTTTCGAACATCCCACGTATGTGTAACCGGAACGATTACCTCATTAACATCCACGACACCGCTCATAGCGTATGCCAGAAATTAATAAAGCTTTCGAACAACCCACGTATGTGTAACCGGAACGATTACCTCATTAACATCCACGACACTGCTCATAGCGTATGCCAGAAATTAATAAAGCTTTCGAACATTCCACGTATGTGTAACCGGAACGATTACCTCATTAACATCCACGACACCGCTCATAGCGTATGCCAGAAATAAATAATGCTTTCGAACATCCCACGTATGTGTAACCGGAACGATTACCTCATTAACATCCACGACACCGCTCATAGCGTATGCCAGAAATTAATAAAGCCTTCGAAAAACCCACGTATGTGTAACCGGAACGATTACCTCATTAACATCCACGACACCGCTCATAGCGTATGCCAGAAATTAATAAAGCTTTCGAACATCCCACGTATGTGTAACCGGAACGATTACCTCATTAACATCCACGACACCGCTCATAGCGTATGCCAGAAATGAATAAAGCTTTCGAACAACCCACGAATGTGTAACCGGAACGATTACCTCATTAACATCCACGACACCGCTCATAGCGTATGCCAGAAATGAATAAAGCTTTCGAACAACCCACGTATGTCTAACCGGAACGATTACCTCATTAACATCCACGACACCGCTCATAGCGTATGCCAGAAATTAATAAAGCTTTCGAACATCCCACGTATGTGTAACCGGAACGATTTTATATATATTTCACGGGGTCTTCGTTTTTGGTACTTTAGTAGGAATGTAGTGATTATTGCTACTCAATTTCCAAATAATCAATATCATCCTGAACACAGTCACTTTCAAAATAAATCGGATAATACTCTTTGTAATGATATTCGCGGATACTATTAACGAAGATAATAACGGACTGACGCCACGCTAATCTGGAACCAACTAAACTTTTCGTATGCAAATCGATGCTATTTATATTAAAATTTTGCCCACTCAGCGTTGTTGTGTGATTCCCCGTAACATTATTTCTAATTTCGGTGATCTCACATGGGCCCTATAGCAAGGTTATTGACCTAAAATTACTAAATTGTTATGATTTGTCATCGGCCGGCTTGGGCGCCTGTGTTTTGTTTATAAAATTGCGTCACCACGCATCGAACGCGTCTTAATAAGTGATTATAAAAGTTCTCGTAATTTCGTTTGCAATCTATTCAAATTGAATTCATATTTAATCAAATTACTTATAAAATCCCCCAAATGATCACCCCCTTCCTGTTCTAACACAATACTTGGCTTTTACGTGTGTTTTTCAATGTTTATACCTGAGTATGAAATTGTTTAAATTCTATCACGAACAGTTTCAATTAATATCAGTCATTTTTCGTAATAATATATACAAATTAATTCATACAAAATATGTACATTTCGATCCCTTACAAGTGTCAACTTGACTTTGATTAATCTCAATTTGAAATTGATTGGTCTCAATTTGAACTTGATTGGTCTCAATTTGAAATTGATTGGTGTCAATTTGAATTTGTTTGGTCTCAATTTGAACTTGAAAAGGTATAGTTCCATTTGTTAAATAATTAAATAATTAGATTCATAAATAATGTTACTGTATTGTACACAGATTATAATTAATAATACTAAATACAGAATCTATAAAAAATATACACGCTGACCGGCCCGGTCTAACATAGGTGCACACGGTGCGAATCACATAGGGCGGACTTCGTAGGGGCGGCTAAATCCGCCCTTAATAATTATTTTGCTTCCCACATTTTCAAAAAAATAATATATTATAATTAATAACCTACTAATGAATTTGAAGTACTAAGAAATAATTCACACAACTAGATACGTTTTGCCGGAATAGAAATATAAAGTATCCATGAGACGATATCAACTTACCGAGCCTCGACATCCCATTAACGTTTCCAATAACGTTTTTTATAATATTATTAATATCTAATAACAATTGCAATTGGTTTATATTTCTATACATATTTCTATTAATATGTATTTTTTTTCTTATACAGCGTCATGGGTCGATGATTAAAATGAGACTAAAATTAAAATACCTTCGATGTCTGAAAATATAAGAGTAATATGATATGAAAATATAAAGATCGTCAAAAAAAAACATTTTGAGAATATTTGATTACATCTTGATAACATTGGTCCAACAGGGCTTACGTTCAATATGTTAAAAGTTGATGTATTTATATATTTATATTATATACAGGGTCCGTCATTTCACCTCCCGCCTTCTATAGCTCAGTTACTAATTGAGTTAGGATTTTGATATTTTGCAAGCTTTACCTGCATTCTGGGGCGTATTTCAGGAAAGTATTTTTGATTATGCAGAGTGTCCCAAAAAAGTGTGACGTCATGATGATGTATAGTTTTAAATTGCATGGTATATTTTTTGTTGCTTATTTGGGTGCCCTTTATGGATGCCTACATACCTATAAAATATTATTAAAATCGGGACAGTGATTTTAGCACCAAAAAAATAAAACTGAAAAAAACAGTTTTGCACCATTGGTTAAGAAAATTAATAAGATATAAAAATATGCCTTGTTAATAAAACCATACAAGGTACTCAATGAATAAGGTCTGATAGTTGCGTTAACCAAGTTTTATTGATATGCATTATACCGAGTGTCCAAAATTTAGTGTCAAACTTTTCAAATTTTGAAGCACTTTATTTTTCTTATTTTAAATTGGAGCCCCTGTATATTTTTATGTCATTCCATGTGGAATTAAAAGGCAAACATTTTTCCTAATTACAATTCTATCGCAATTCCTAACACATTAAAAGTTATGTGCAGAAAACACGATTTATCAATAATTCCAATGGCCATTTTAATTAATCAAAATCGAAGGTGGGTTTGAAAAACAATTTATTGACATATTAAAGTTTAACAAAGTGACAAGAGCCAATGTTGACTATAGTAATATAAAATTTTAAAACTTTTTTAGCTAAGGTCTTTATACCCAAGATACCAACATTATTTTTTATTGGATTGCATCATAAAGTAGTATTTTTCGGTATGAAAATCTGAACGAAAACGCCATCATTTTGTTAAAGACCATAGTTGCTAGGTAACGGTCTTTTTCGTCCTAAATCGAAAAATATTTTTCGGCAGCAAAAATAAAAAATGAGTAACTGTTGACGGCTCTACTTTGTGATATATTGTTAAATAGGTAAAATTAAACGCAGATTACTTTGTTTATATCACTTGAGTTTATTAAATCGTGACTATAGTTTCGACACTTAGCGTGTCATTTTCGAACGTACAATACTATTAGTATACTAATAGTAATACTATAATACTATTAAAAAATAAAAAAGTCAATGGTTGCTTAATTTATGGCATAACATGGCTCTTACCACAAAATAGTGGACCATACAGTCGAAGATTTAATTTGTTGAAACAAATTTGAGAAATATGCCAGTAAAACACTCTTAAACGAGTTTTCTGCAAACATCTTTTAATGCGTTAGGAATTGAGATAGAGTTGTAATTAGGAAAAATGTTTGTCTTTTAATTCCGCATGGAATTGCATAAAAATATACTGGGGTTCCAATTTAAAATAATAAAAATAAAGTGCTTTAAACTTTGAAAAGTTTGACACTAAATGTTGGACACTCTGTATAATGCGTTTTTTAACGAGGCACTATTTTTATCCCTTATTAATTTTCTTAACCAATTGGGCAAAACTGATTTTTTTTAGTTTTTACTTTTTTGTGCTAATATCACTGAACCGATTTCAATAAAATATTATGGGTATGTAGGCATTCATAGGGGGCACCCAAATAAGCAACAAAAAATATACCATGCAATCTAAAAATATACTTCATGATGACGTCACACTTTTTTGGGACACCCTGTATAATCAGAAATATTTTCCTGAAATATACCCCAGAATGCAAGTGAAGTCTGCAAAATGTCAAAATCCTAACTCAATTGGTAACTGAGCTATAGAAGACGGAAGGTGAAATGACGGACCCTGTATACAGAGTGTCTCTAAATTACGTGGACATGGCTTAACCACAGATTACTGGAAACAAAAAAAAACGATTTAACACAACTTATATATATATATATATATATATATATATATATATATATATATATATATATATATACGTTTGGTTTAGCCAGTATTTAGCTTCAAAGTTAAATATAAAAAAACGAAATTTGTTTATTACAAGAGATCGTTTACATTGATTTGGATGTTGTTGTGGTATGACACTTTATATGGGTATAACTCATATTTTGACATAATATTGTTATTATCAGTACACCGGTTGTGTATAAAACAAGGGTGGCCCAACATTAAAATATTCATATTTTTTAATGACAAATAAAAAAAATCAAATCGGACGCAGCCATTTATTATTAAGTTTTTTTGTATCTTTACAGTTTTTGGTATCTGTTACAGTTTCGACACAAAAAAATAAAATATGAGTGACTGCGCTTCACTCGTTTGGAAACAAATCAGCAGTGAACAGAATTTTCCGGTTAAAAAGTATCTCTTCAGCTCTTTTTTCCTGAATAAATCGGCAAAACGCAAAACGTAGGTCATAATCAGCTGGTAAAAGCTCTTAAAATTTAAATCGCTATTAAATCCTTTTAGGTCCAGTGCTTTTATTGCTATGTTGTTTTTCTTGCGGTCGCTCTCTATATTTTCTAATTGGCTTTCCAATGTTTCAATTCTGGCGGTCGGTCCCTTCTTTTCTGCGTTCCATATTTCTTCTTTGTTTTGGATTTCTCTTCTAATTTATTTTAGCTCTTCCTTTATTTCGTCTTTGTTATCTTTCATCTGCTCCATCATTTCTTTTATCATGCCTTTAATCTCCTCCATTTCGGCTCTTTGTTTATTAGTTTCTGTTCCTTCCTGTATCTTGGGCACTGCTTTGTATCTCTCTCCCTCTATTTTTCTTTGTTCTGGAGACTTTAGAATCCTGTTGAAATTTCTGAATATTTCTTCCACTGATTCTACTTCGCTTTCTTCACTTCTCTTTCTTGTCTCGCTTTGGTTCTGCACTTATTCGCTTCGGCTTTATGTTGTGCTGTTATTATTTGCTATCTGCCTTTATTTCTCTCGCGCTGTGAGGAGCGCGTCCGCCTCGTCGCCTCGGAGACGCTCACTCGTTATTTCGTTTCTGCGGTTGCTCTTATGTTTTTATTTCCACTCGTCTTCACTGTTGGTTGCCTATATTAGCGATGCCTGCAAACTGTTCGTTTTTATCTCTGAGTCTATTTTTGTAGAATTTACCTTCATTCCTCCTGCTTCCAATCACCTTTGTTTCATTATGATATCTCCTCTTCTCCTCTCATTTAGGTATATTACCTGTTTATGTCGCTTTCTGTTCTGTCAGTTGTGATATGATCTCGCTGCGTCTCGTTAATTCGAGGTCTCACTGCGGAGCTCTTTCACACGTGTTTACTCACGTAAACCTATGTGCTATTACTGATTTAAATAAATACTCACGTCTAAGTGTAATATGGCCATAGTGGCCTCGATAACGCGGGCGTGTCCTTTTTTTATTTAAATCATGCGCGAGGGGCAGACTCTAATAATGTCATACTTCACTTTGGACCCGTCATATGTGTAGTAGTAATACAGGATCCAAAAATGCAAAGATATATAGGGTGTTTCATTAAAAAAAAAAGTTTAATCTATATCTTTTATATGAACCACCCTGTATATACTCGTTATTCTACTTTACACTTTATAACGTTACTCGTTATATACAATTTTTGTAAAAAAAATATATTTTGATATTTTGTTCAATAACCCCGTGGTTGACCGTTCCCAGAGCGTTGAGACACCCTGTATTAAATATTCGTAAATATTATATAGGTAATATGATTTAATTGGAGGAAAAACTGTTTCCAAAAAAACTAGCAGCAGATAAAGAAAGCAAAATAACGACCACGACGACGAAACAGGAAAACGAAAAAGACAAATTAAAGAGAAGCAAAGAAGAACAGAAGCAAACAAGGAAACAAAGAGGCACCGACAAGGACAAAGGGAAAGAACACCGTAAAAGAAAATCCGAAGTACAAATCGATAAGAAACAAATATTAGTAGGAACATGGAACGTAAGGGGACTGCATGAAGAAGGACAGCTAAACCAACTCGTCAATGAAATAAAAAGGTACAGATTCGATAAAGTGGCATTAATAGAAACCAAAAAACTTGGCCAAGACATAGTAGAAATACAAGACTATTTATTTCAAAACAGCGGAGGAAATAACAGAAGACTGGGTACGGGATTTATGGTAAGCAAATACATAAAACATCAAATTGTAGAGTTCAAACCAATATCGGAAAGAATGTATTTGCTAAGGCTGAGGGGAAAGTACCTGAAGATTACGCTACTGAACATGCACGCACCTTCAGAGGAAAAAGGAACTGAAATAAAAGAAAATTACTATAACGAACTGGACACAACATACGATAAAATCCCGAGATATGACTTAAAAATGGTATAGGAGATGCAAATGCAAATATTGGGAGAGAAGATGTTTTCAGACCTACTATAGGACAATTCAGTAAAAACAGCGAAACAAACGAAAACGGACTTTTTCTAATTGATTGGGCAGTAGAAAAAAAAACCTGATAATCAAAAGCACATACTTCCAAAGGAAAGAGATCTACAAAGGAACTTGGCAATCACCGGATGGGAGAACTATAAATCAGATTGACCACTTACTTATTGAAAAAGAAGAAGAGGAAAGTATAGAGAACATAAGATCATACAGAGGAGCAAACGCAGACTCAGATCATTTTTTAGTCGGGGTAAGAATGAAACAAATAATACCATGGCATAGAAATCATGCAAGTAAGAAGCAGAGAACATCAAGACCGACGCGTCTGAAAACAATAGAAGAGCAAACGAAGTACGAGGAGGACGTTACTAGAAACCTAACCGACATGAAGATAAACGGACAAGTAGAAGACATTTGGCAGAAGATAAAAATAACCTTAGAAGAAGCGGGAAAGAGAAACAATAAGGAGACAGAAAGAAAAAGGAAACCGTGGAGGGATAATGAGTGCAAAAAAGAGCTAAAGAAAAGAGACAGCCTACGACTCCAAATGATAAAAGAGAAAACAATAAAGCAAAGGCTAAATATGAAGGACAAAGAAGGAAGACAAAGAAGCTAATGAGAGAGAAAAAAAGGAAGCACTATGATAAATTGGTAGAAGAGATCGAAGAAAACCACAAAAACAAGCAAATAAGAAATATGTTCCAAGGAATAAAAAGACATAAGAGAGGGAACCAACCCAAGACAGCGTGTTACAAGGACAAAAATGGCTAAATAACAGCGGGAGACGAAGAGATACTAGCGCGATGGAAGGAATATTTCGAACAATTATTAAATGAGAAGAACGAAGTAAACGAACAGAACGAGGAATTAATAATAACGGAATCTCGGCCAAACTAAGAACAACCACCAGCAAGAGAAGAGATCAGGATCATCATCAAAAGTCTTAAGAACAACAAGAGCCCGGGTGGTGACGCCATAATAGGGGAAATGTTTAAGCATGGAGGTGAAACGCTAATCACCCAAATGCAGAAACTGATAGATAAGATATGGACAGAAGAACAAATGCCGAAGGAATGGACAGAAGCAATTATCTGCCCCATACACAAGACAGGGGACAAGAGTGACTATCAAAACTACCGCGGAATAGCACTCCTAAACATAGCGTATAAAACCTGACAACAAGTATAAAACAGGGTAACGGAGAAGATGGAAAGCATAGTAGGGGAGTATCAATGTGGCTTTAGAAGAGGGAGAAGCACTACCGACAAGATATTCATATTAAGGGAAATAACAAGCTGAAAGCTACGAATACAAGAAAAACACAATAGCGTGTTTCATTGACTTTAAACAAGCCTACGACAGGGTGAGCAGAAGGGAACTATATAAAGCCCTAGAGGAGATGGGAATAAACAAAAAACTAACAAATATGATAAGACTAACACTGCGACAGACAGACAACACGGTAAAAATAAACAACACAACATCGGAGAAGTTCCCAGTAACAGAAGGGGTGAGACAAGGCGAACCCCTGTCAGCAGCACTATTTAGTATAATACTAGAAAAATCTATAAGGACAGCAAACATTAACAGAACGGGACTAGTGTATCAAAGAAGACATCAATGCCTAGCATATGCAGATGATTTAGTAATTCTAGCTAGAAACAAGCAAGAAATCAAAGAGGTAGTAATACGACTAGAAGAAAGTGCAAAGAAGCTAGGCTTACACATCAATGAGGCATAAGCCAAATACATGGAATCGTCAGATCACGTGATAAAAAAAGAAGAACATCTAAACATAATAACACAAAGAGGGAAAGTCTATAAAATAGAAGAGGTATAAAAGTTCACATACTTAGGCACAATATTCCACAACAAGCCAGAAACCAAAGAAGAAATACACGTGAGGTTAATGATGGCAAACCGGTGTGTGCAAGCACTAAGAGGAGTACCAAAGAACAATAATGTCACGACCAATACAAAGCTGAGGATTTATAAAACGGTAATACGGCCAATAGTTCTGTATGCAAGCGAGGTGTGAATCTTGAATAAGGCAGAACGGAAGATGGTGGAAGTGTGGGAAAGGAAGGTACTACTAAAAATATTCGGTGGAAAGCAAATAAATGGCGTGTGGATAAGAAGAACAAACGCAGAGGTAAAAATACTATTCAACGACCACAGCATAGCCGCAGTAATTAAGGGACAAAGGCTTCGGTGGCTGGGACACGTTGAAAGAATGGAGGAGAGCAGACTACCTAAAGCCATTCTAACCAGGACAATCGGAGGAAGAAGGAGACAAGGAAGACTAAAGGCAAGATGGAGGACAGAAGTGGAAAAAGACATGCAGCTCGCAGGCATCACGGAGTGGAAAGCAAAAGCAAGAGACAAAAAGAAATGGCGAGAGGCAATCAACCAAGCCATGGGCCTACTAAGCCTGTAGTGCTATCATATTATTATTATTATTTAATATGATTATTTTATGTTTCCTAAAAGTCAAAATAAACGAAATCTACATTTCTCTATAATAATTCCTGTAAATAGATGCTATCATCTATAATTAATTCGTAATGACTTGAATGTTGCGTTTAATGAACGGTAATTAATTAGCATTCTGCGACTATGTCATGCCCCACGGAATTCCTCGTTGCCCTGCTCCGGATAAGTTTTCCGGGCATTTAATTACCTCCACTGCGGAGATTTAATAAGCGTCCGAAAGTTTCCGTGCGCAGAATGTGCGAATAATGGAGAGACCCGCACGGGACAAGAGCGATAATGGAAAATTTCGCCTTGCCCACACGTAAATCTGAAAATAAATCGAACAGACAGTGCTTGGCATTCCTTCCTTCGAAGTGCGTCAACTTTGCGTGTAACCGTGAGTTCGCAAAATTCTTCAGTGCCAACCGACAGAAGCGGGAAATATTGGAGAGTTCTTGAAATTTCGTGATTAACAACTTACAGATGTTTAAAATTGATGACTGGTGGAATTCAGGGAATGATTATATTTGTACCTAAAATAGCTAATTAATACCTAACTAACGATAAGGAAAATAACAACTTTACGCCCTTTATTAACGACTCGAAGACATTTACCAAATGTCTAAATGTAATAAACCTCATAAGTAATTAATATTATTGTGATATATATTTCGTTTATGAGGATGTGTAATCGTCGTTTATTGTAATTGTAATTAATTATAATTGTAGATATTGTAAATATAAATAGATATAAATTAAATTATAATATCTAACAAAAAGTTGTAATAATGATATGACATAAATGTAGAGATAAATAAACTTGATGACATATAAAATCCTGGAGATGATTACACTCTATCCTCTCGAACCAATTCAATGCATGTGCTGTTGACTAGAAAAACTAATTATTGTGTGTGCAAATACAAAATAAAAACTGTTTGCCGAGTTAAATTATATTTTCTCGAATCAGTGCTCGATAAATGCAATTATAAGGCGAGAAAGGCGTAGCTCGCACATTACCCGATAATAATGAAACGGATTTTGTTTAATCCCAATAGTATATAGGATATCGGAACTATACCTGTAGATACTATGGAAACGAGAAGGATTCCATTGTATCGGAAGCCGAGAGCAGAATCGGTGATGATTGGATAATGTAGTTTCTCGTGTTGTATCAGTATCGATTTATTACTACGATTGCTTCGTGCTGCTAAAATGATTGTCTGATTCAATTTACGACATTAATATATTAGATATATAGATAATATTAGTTCTGTTTGAAATTTCACTTAACAAACGGAAATACAAAAAAAAATGTTGAAGGTAGATATTGTAAGGTCTCCTTCTGGTGGTATGAATAAAGGGCCTTATCAAAGACCCTAATATTACTCGGGTCGATCAGGATTCGATCTCTTTTTTAATTATAAGGATGAAATTGAATACAGGGATATAAATAACTATTATCTACAATTAATTTATGATGTAAGAATTATACTTGGGGTTTTTGCAGTATAATGCTATACCGGGTGTACATTTCAAAACTAACCAGTCTCAAAAACTTTGGAATGCTAGTTAACTTGATAAGAACAAAAACACGATATTAGGAGGGGGGAGGGGGGTTAAAAACAATATCAAATAAAATTTTAGGTGTCACCCTTTCCTCCCTAGCCTCCCATTTTAAAGCTTAAGAAAACCCTAATCCAGTGGCGCAATAAAAAAATCGATTCGTTTTGGGAATAAAAAAAAAAAAAAACAAAATAATTTATATTGAACAAATCTAAGTTTTTGACTTTCAATGAAACAGAGAAACAAGTCGAACCAGTTTTCGAGACATATGTTAAAAAGTATATTAATTGAATATTAAATGTACCCCCTTCCCCTAGCGACTCTCACTTTTATTACAAATTTTTAATTACACCCCTGCGATGTGATGCGTTGTTTTCAACAGCTTAAAACTAATACAATCTGTAACAAACATATACTTACGTCAGTACATTTCAAAAAACAAAATATAATTTAAAAAAATGAAATATGTTTGAATATTTACTAAAATATTTTTTGTAAGATAACAATATGTTTTTTATTTGATTGCATCATAAGACAGTATTTTTCATTATGAAAATCTGGATGAAAACCCCATCATTTTGTTAAAGACAATGGTTGCTAGGTACAGGGACGGTCATATGTATTTCGTAAGGGTGAGGGGGTGGGGGGCAATAAATCGAAAGAAAAAAAACTATAAGTTTCCAACCATATTTTAATCTCAATTAGTATCACACAATAGACACATATAAAAGTAAATATCCAACTCTAAGACAATAAATTCCAAATTACGTTTGACTCCCGTAGTAGCAAATTTATTTATGATATTTTCTACATTAATATCTATATCTCTGTGGACATGTAGTAATGCCAGTACTACTATCCTATCTTCGCACATTGTAGATCTAGTCCAAGATTTTAAACGTTGCAAAGCCGAAGAACTTTTCTCTGATAAAGCAACAGAAATGGGTGAGGTGGCCAAAATTCGTAAAAAGGTATTGATATAAATATATATATAGCATGGACAATGTTCAAGACCAATTAGTGCAGTCGATGGAATTTCCCCGCAATCCTCATTTTCCCACTTCTTCTTCCAAATTACTAGTTCTGACACAAATTGTTACTTGCTTATATTTTCATTAATTTAGCCTATAATTGCAGAAGTATTTATATCTTTTTTTATTCAATCTAATAATTTCAGATGGAATAATATTATTAAGATAGAATATATTCATTCTATATGTTTATGAATATATTCTAAGATAGAGTATATGATGAAAATCTTCTTGTAAATTAGATATAATGTGTCCTAAAATTGGAATATAAATTGAAATTTTATAATAGTCGGAAGGAGAATGTACTGTAGGGTTCGATCGTTTCGTCATATGTTTGACAATCCTTGCGGTTTCAAATTCAACGTTCAGTTTTTCAAGACAGGTTAAAATCGAACATATTTGATGTTTGAACTCTATATCGACATTTATTCTCTTTTCTCTAAGTAATAATAATGTATTTTAAACGATACCATTGACATGCTTTATATCAATATTTTTAGTCTGAAGAATTTACCACTTAGTGGTAAATTCACATCTAAGATACTATTTAGACAATGCAAGGTTACAATAAATTCACAACTTGTTACAGAATATATTGAGTTTTAGCTTTGCTTGGAGATTCTGATTCTTTCCAATAGCTTATTTATACATTGAAGAGCAGAAATAATATCGTTTAAAGGTTCTCTAAACTGTAAAACAGCATAATGCCTCTCAGTCCATCTAGTTTCACATAAATGAGTCAACTTTCCTTCTAATTTTGTCTCCAATACAAAATTTCTTTTGGAAAATGATGAGAAAAATGCTATGATGTGTTTCATTATAGCCATGGCATTACGAACTTGCATCACATCAGAAGCTATAGATATGCTTAAATTTAGAGCGTGGTTATAACATGTAGTTCTTGTAGCAAATTTTAAAAAAATCGGAAATTGTTTCACAGCACCTCTTTGCTCAGAAGTCATTACAGAACATCCATCGGTGCAAACTCCAATACAATGTATTTGTGATAAATTGATATGATTTAAATAATTAGTGACTGTGTCCCCTATAACCGTTCCACTCAATATAGTTATCTTCGTGACAATCCACAAAACCAATAAAATCCTCCCTGGTGCTGGAATCTTTATCAATATAGCGTAATATGATTGACACTTGGGAAATGTTGGAAACATCTGTAGTTTCATCAAATATAACACTGTAGTAGTTCGCACATTTAATACTTTCTAAAATATGTTTCTTTATTTCGTCTTTACAGCATGATATAATCGGGTTTATCGGTGATATTTTTTCAATGTATGGGGGCGGGGGGCATGGCCCCTATGCCCCCACCCCCCGTATGACTGAGCCTGGCTAGGTAACGGTCTTTTTCGTCCAAAGCAGAAAAATATTTTTTGGCAGCAAAAGTAAAAAAGGCAATGGTTGATTTAAGGTTTCTGTGGTTGTCTTAAAATTTATTTTATTTCATGGCTACAAATAACTGACATTTTTAGAAATGTTCTCAGTTTTTACTGAAATTTAGAAATCTTTAGGTTTTTATGATCATTTTAAAAATGATCTATAGTTCTAAGTGAAACTTCCTAAATATGCAAGAAAACTCTCCCAGGAAATTTCAAATTTTAAAGTTTTAAGATTGTCTTCAATTTAATGTCAGCTATGAATAACTGGCATTTTCAGAAATGCTCCCAGTTTTTACTAAAATTTCGAAATTTCGATGCTTTCAGGATGGTTTTAAAAAAATACGCTTATTACGCTAGTAGTTCGATTTAACACGTAAAGTGCCACCATGGAAGGGTTAGTTAGCGTGACCTACTGGCCAACTATGGTTATTAGGCTTTCTTTACTGAAAATCAAATACTTTTTGAAAAATGCTCTTCTACATAGTCAAAAATGTTATTTTAGCCAAAAAAAAATGTTTTTTTTGCGGTGGGCTACATTGATCCACCGCGGCCTATATGATAAGAATCTGCAATTTTTGCGGTGGGGGGTGAACCACGCCCACCATAAGAACATGTATGATCTTGTATTGTTTTATCCTGGTTTAGAGACAATTTTGTTAGTGCATCGATGTATGTTGTTGTGTGTGCATCTGAGCAAGTCTGCTGAAGTTTTTCGTGATGGCATACGAACAGGAGCAGGCTGGGTTGCAGAAATTATGGGATGAACTGTTGTCTGACGAATCCGATTTCTCCCCTGATATATCAGACTATGAACCTTCCGCTGAAAGTTCTACCAGTGATTCAAGTGCACGTAGCTTGGGAACGTGTAAAAAGTCCAAAATCAGAAAAAAAAGTAGTGCGCGTGAAGGGAAACTAACAAAGCAAAACGGCATTTTGAGCGAAATGGACCAAAATATAGAACAAGTAGCAAGGTCGACAAAAGACCTACCTTCAACGAGTAAAGGTAATGGTACAGATATACACTGCATTCAAGATATTGACCAAATAATAGAAGATGTCATTGCTCAAAATGCTTATAACAATTCTACTGATTCGGAGGACGGCCATGTAAACGATCAACCATCAGAAGTAATTTCATGGACACCGGTCACAGGCTCCTTCAGAAGGCAATTCAATTGGTCAGAAGTGAATCCTGGAATATCTGCAGATTTATATGACAAATATGACAAAACTCCATATGATTTTTTTAAAATGATAGTAACTGATGATATTATTGAGATGTTTGTCACAGAAACAAATAGGTATGCGGCACAAGAAAAAGAGAAAAATAATTTCAGAAAATCCAGAATCCGGGATTGGAAAGATACTGGGAAAGAAGAAATGGAAAAATTTATAGGGATTATATTTTGGATGGGGGTTATTTCATTGCCATCTATTTCTTCCTACTGGTCGAAGTGTTTTTTGTACCAAAATAATATTCGTGATGTATTTTCTCGGAATCGATTTCAAATGCTACTAAAACATTGGCATTTTGCTAATAATGCGGAGCAACATGATGAAAATGATAGGTTGTATAAAATATCTCCTCTTCTGGACAAATTGAGGGAATCTTTCCAATCCAAAATTGTGCCAGGAGAATATATTTGCATAGATGAAACTTTAGTGCCTTTCAAAGGAAAACTAAAATTCAAACAATATATAAGTAACAAAAGACATAAATTTGGAATAAAATTGTTCAAACTATGTCTACAAGGTGGTTACCTATATGAATTGAAGGTGTATTGTGGCCAAGAAAAAGACAACCAAGAAAAATCTGAAACTGTTCCCACTAAAGTAGTTATCAACTTGGCAAACAAATTGCTTGGAAAGGGACGAACGCTATGCACCGATAATTATTATACGTCAGTTGAACTGGCTCATAAGTTAATTGGCAGAGAAACTTATTTATTGGGTACACTAAGGAGTAACAGAAAAAATAACCCAAAAAACGTGATCCTGAAAAAATTAAAAAAGGGAGAGTGTATAGCCGAAGAGAGCAATACAGGCATATTTGTTGAGAAATGGAAAGATAAACGAGATGTTATGATGTTGAATACCAAATTTGTTCCTGAAATGATTACCATTCACAAACGTCTAGGAGTTACTCAAAAACCAAAATCTGTTATAGAATATAATAAATATAAAAGTTACATTGATATATCAGGTAAGTTTGATTGTTTACTATTTTGTTAGTAATAATGCTAATGACTACTAATGGTATATATCATAATATATTTTTGGCAGATCAAATGAAAGCATATAATACATCACTGAGACGTGGAGTTAAGTGGTACAGAAAATTGGCCATAGAATTGGTGACTGGTGCTGCGTTGGTAAACGCGTATTGGCTTTACCAGAATATTACCAACAATAAAATAAGTATTACTACATTTAGAGAACAAGTTATAGCAGGTAAAATAAACTATCTAGTACAAAACAAGAGAATCAAATTTAACCAATTTTATTTCTCAGGATTGATTGGTAAAGAGTTGCCACTTCAAAATAATCCACTTGATCAAAACCATACTCTCAAAGAAATGGAAAAAAAGCAAATTTGCTCTGGATACTACCATAAAAATGTTCTTATTCTTGGGCGAAAAGAAGCAAAGAATAAAACATCCAAGACAAAAACCCGGTGCTGCGGTTGCTCAAAATATTTATGTTTAAATTGTTTTTTTAATTTACATAAGTCTGATCTTAAATAATGATCTTAATTTATTTTTTAAATTAATCTTCTTAGAGAATATATAATAAACTTTCAAATTGATACTACTTTTCATTTTCTAGCCGCGGTGGGTCACATGAGTGCACCATCAACAGGCCAATCTGACTACTAGATTGCCAAAACAGTTCTGAACGCAGCAGCATGCATATAATGGAGAAACAGTGCATTACTGCAACCCACCATGGCCAAATCAAAATTAAAGTGTGGTGGATTGGGTCAACCCACCAAGGCCAGTTTTGCTTGGTTTTTTTTCTTTATCTGGTGGGCCGCGTAAACCCACGGTGGCACTTTACGTGTTAATGCCTGAATATGCAAAAAAAATCTCCCAAGTTTTATTGAAAGTTAGAAATTTTAAGGTTTTTGCGATTATCTTAAATTTAATATTATTTTATGGCTATAACTGTAATTTTGAAAAATATTCTCAGGTTTTACTGAAATTTAGAAACTTTGAGCTTGATTGTTAATAATGATAATAAGAAAATTTATTAACATACTACATAATACACACACAAAGCATAATTCAAAATTGGTTTTTTAAAACAAATAACAATTTCACCTGGACTGGTAAACACTACTTACCTCCTTTAATGCTTAAATAACTATTAATTTTTTCGTTGTTGATCGAACGTCACATTGACAACGTAATAAAAATTTCATCGCAATTTGATTAACTTAATTTATTTGTTTTATATTTTATAGCTTGCAAAGTTCTTGCAATCGAATAAAAAAATATGTATGATATACTGACAACAAAAATATTTCGTTTTTCGTTCTTATAACATAAAATACTAGTATAGATTATTTATATTGATATATTACTTTACTTTACTTTAATCCTCTTTACTCCGATCGGAGCATAGGGCTTCTACAAGCTTCTTCCATCCTTCTCTATCTTTAGCTTTTCCTTTAACTTCGTTCCATGATAGGTTCCTGTCTTCTATTTCTTCTGTAGTGCTCCTCTTCCACGTTTTTGCTGATCTGCCCACTTTTCTTTTCCCTGCTGGTTGGTAGTCCAGGGCTTGCTTGGTTAAGTCATTTCCATCCTTCCGTATGGTGTGGCCAATAAACTTCCACTTCCTTCTGGATATTGTCAGTTCCACTGGCTCTTAGTTGGTCCTTTCCCATAATTCCTTGTTTGTTATGTGGTTCGGCCAGTATATCCCTAAGATTTTTCGTAGACACTTGTTGATAAAGGATATTGATATTTTATCAATGTATAAATTAAGGTATATTTGTTTATTGCTTGTAAAAATAAATGTGTAACTAAAATGTATAAAACTACATCGACGTGATTTTTTATCAAATTGATAACTTATTGAGACTGGTTACTCCTGAAATGAACGTCGGCATAATTTATTTTTGAAAAAAATAATTTTTGGTTTTGGAAACGTGCTGACGTAAATATATTTTTGTTACACCTCTAGATTGTATTTGTCTTAAGTTTTAAAAGAAGGTTTCACAACGTAGGGATGTCATTTAAAATTTGTAATAAAAGTGAGAGTCGCTAGGGTGCGGGGTTATACTTTATATTCAATTAACATAGTTTTTAACATCTGCCTCGAAAACTGGTTCGACTTGTTTTTTGTTTCATTGAAAGGAACTTAGATTTATTCAATATAAATTGTTTTGGAATGTTTCTTATTTATTTTTTCCAAAACGACCAAAACGAATCGACAATTTTTTTATTGCGCCACTGGATTAGGGTTTTCTTAAGCTTTCAAATGAGGTATCGCAAAGTGGGGGGTGCCATTTGAAATTTTAAAGTGGGGAGGCTAGGGAGGTAAGGGTGACACCTAAAATTTATTTGACATTGTTTTTAAACTTCCCCCTCCAAAAATCAATCAAAGTATTTTTTTGTTTTTATCAAGTTAGCTTGCATTCAAAAGTTATTGAGACTGGCTAGTTTCGAAATGTACACCCGGCATTTTATTCCCTTAGAGAAAATTGACAAGGGATTAATAGTCCTTATTCCCTCTTGCACTCCAATTACAAAATTTCTCAAATTAAATAATACCATGGAAACAATACACAAACTCAAAAGTGTCACTGTCAAATGCGTGGTGTTTGTGTATTTATATTGAGATGGATGAAAATGAAGCGTATTTAACTTGTACACCTCAATAAATTGTACAACTAGCTCAACTAGCTACAGAAACAACATTTACCTTGATACCGGAAACATCGAAATCCATTTACAATAAAACGTACGCCTTCAAACCTTCAACGAATGACGTCTTCGAAAGAACACAAACTCATTTTCAGAAAATGTTCAACTAGCCTATTTAGTCGTAGATAAAGTAGAGTATACTACTCGCAATAATGGCTATTATTACCTCTGAATGTTACTCCCTCGCCGCTCACGCGGCTCGGTTCGTAAATATTCGTCCGGAATAATAGAATCTGGTTGGCAATGTTAACTTCTTCACGATATGATAGGATGGAGATTCTATTGGCTATTCTAAGATTCTAAGTCTTACTTTGGACGTATGAACGCTGGAACTCTTGATGTGTGGAAATGGGATAGTAATTCTAACACTGGAAAGTAAACGAAACTGGTTCGCAGAAACAATCAATATAACGACTTTATGTGTGTTTCATCCACAACTGACAATTGCAATGACTGATTGATGTTCAGATCGTTTGTGTATGTGGATGAAATACCTATCAACTTGTTGTACCGAATATTTGTCCGATCTTCAATACAACTTGTCGTACAGCATATTGCATAGTGTGTGTGTGCCATTTTAGGTGTACAGTGAACAGATGAACGGAACGGGAGGGAACAGTAAATGGGAACGGTGAGTGGATGTCTTCTCCAGGAAAGAGCTGGAAAGAGCTACACTAAACTTTTGGTGAGTTTAGATTTACAATTTCTGAACCTTGGGAGACCCTGGAATTTGTATATCTATACTGTTCGGTAACTATCTTTCTTATCGACGACTCCTAACCGAACCCTTCCTAGTTAGTACTTTTGTTAGAAGTGAGCTCTGTGCTCCGCAGGGTTCATAATTTCAATAGTTACATATTTACGTCACAATGATAGCAATGTATCAAAACGTTCTTTTTTAAATGATACATACAAGTAATTCTCTATGAGGCAAATATTTCAGTGTATAAAGTGAATAATGTATGCACCTAAAGAAAGAGCTCAGTTATTCAAATGGATAATACTGCAAACCTCAGCTTAACATTGTTTACTTGGTAAACTATAATATTTGCCGCACAGACAACTAATTTTACATGTACTTTGCATTTTAAATAAGACGGTTTGATACATTGTTGTCATTGTGGCAGAAGTGTGTCTACAAAAATGATTGACCCTATATTGCACGATTAAAAAAACCCTCTATATACAACCAAGTTCCTTACGTTACCATGAATCGGGTTTTGTAAATAATACCTGCTTTTTTTTAAATTTGATCCGGCATATGTGATTTCGCGCATTGTGAACGGATTTATACGATCTTTTCATGTAGCCCAAATATCCTCTGGTTTTGTATAGATATTTGAATACTTTAGCAAAGATACGTCGTTTCAATATTAAATTATTATTATTAATAGTATAATTAATAATATATAATTATTGTTATTGTTAATTATTATTATATTATTATTATATTAATTATTAATAATATTTAATATTATTAAAGTAAAAAAATAGTAGAAGTTAATTTAACTCTCCAAATAACACCTGATTAGAAAAGTAATATGTGTAAGTAATCCCTGAAAACTAAAATATCATACATCATACACACATATCATACAATATATTTTCTTGTTATTTAAAAGTTAAAGTTCTTTAAAAATGTTGACATTTCAGTCAGACTGTAGAATTTATAAAACAAATAAATCTAGTTTTCATATTGTATGACATACTTGTCAAACAAGAAATTATTTCTAAAATCATCAATATGAATTCTAATATTGAAGAAAGTGAACTACCGAAAAAAATTTAGGAAGGTGCTACCAGGGCGACTTTAAATTTGCTCCCTACCAAATCGAGGCAACAATATGAATTGGTGTACAATCGCGTTGTGGAAAGGTGTGATGTTAACACATATTTAAATTTAAATAATTCTCTATCTTATTTGAATAGTTCTGAAGTTACCACGGCATCATCACAAGGGATAAACATTAACAATTGTTCTAATTGCACTATTAATATTAGTATTTCAAAATAGTGTGTACCTACTTAACTCTGTTATGTTATTTCTTATTTTTGATTAAATAAATGTAATTTTGACAGATTATTGGCTGCTTACTTATAACACTAGCATTAAAAGTGAAGCACTTTTAACACGTCATTTCTCTATAATATTGCATTTTGAAGTGAAGTATGCCGTGTTAAAAGTTCAACTTTTAATAGTGTTTGTAGAAAATAATTATTTATATAACAAGTGAGTCAAGTAGATGTTTTTCACGAGAATAAAATGTAGGCTAATTTATTCGAGTGAAAAACATCATTAACTCACGTGTTTTATACAATATTTTATTCAATTTTGTCGAAAAACGTTTAGAAGTTACACGTTTCATATTTATAATATCAAGTCGGGAAAAGTTAAAACTAACATTGCAACGGGTTGGTTTTGACTCCGACGAAATCTGTCTTTATTTTTAATTGCGCTCACGGACCGTCAACGTAGGCAACCGCTACGCACACGTTTTTTAAACGTCGACGCGTTTCCGGCCCGCATATAATTGTGATTCGGCCACGAGGCACTGGGATGAACGCAGAAGGTAGCTGACTCTCTTCGAGTGTAAAAGTGTCGCGAGGTACACGGTTTTTTTGGGCTTATCGCCAACCGGTTTCAAATTTGTCCTCCAATAACCGCCCTATGAGGGATTGACGACATCGGCACAAGGCAAGGGAGAGCAGCAATAATCGGCTATACACGCTCAAACACCAGAGCGTTTTTTTTTGGGTAGGGGCTGAAACAATCCAGCCAGTCAGGTTCTCGGCTAGGGGCGACGACCACCCTGCCAGAGTTTTTCTGAAGACCGCAAATTAGCGTCTCCGGCGATTGCCAGCAGTACGAATTCCTAAGAACCGAGCCACAACACCGGCAGCAGAGGCGCCATGTGGATGAACAGGCCAGATCTATATATTTTTTCCTTTATTGTCTTTAATTTTTTTGTTATATCGTTTTCTTTTGTGTTAATTTGCGTTGCGTGTTTCATGCCGTACATGATTTGCGTTTTTGTAAGAAAAACATAGCTCCGAGAGCACTTCGCATCGCACGATAAGCGTTACGCGGGATACGGCCGAATTTGGTTAATGCGGCGTGATAGATCAATGAGCGGAGGTATTTTCTTTCAGGGAGCGCGGACACGGTGTCCCGTCTTTTGTGTTTAATACACGCAGATAGTTTACAACCACAAAATTCACATCTGTTATTCTTTGTTTCCCCACGTTTTCTCAATCGGGCATTCTTTTCAATTTAACCTCTTTCTCATTGCGAGATATAAATCTGGTGGTGTGGGCGTCAGATGGTCAGCCGTTACGACAGTTCGTAATTTCTGAACTTCGCTGACTGTCTCCCGTCAACCCACGCAGATAGGGTGTAGCCCCCTTTGTGACGAAGTAGTAGCGAGGTTGAAATTACGCGGAGCCTTTTTTTTAACCCCCCCACTCTCCGACATTGAGAGCCTGGCCCTCGTCGCTGCTTCGAAGGGACCCTCCACTCGCTCCGCGGCCTAACGCGCTGATAGCCCTTCAGGCACATCACACGTTTTTGGAGCCCAACGTGGGGCATACGTTGGTATCATATTTAGCTCATTAACATCATTAGGGACCTAAGGGTTTTGTCAGCTCTTTGTAAATTTTTTCTAGCCCTTCAGGATTTTGTATTTTTATTTTAAATAGACCTGTAACTGTTCGAACCCAGGTGTTACAAATTCTCATAATTTGTAATATTTATTATTCATTGCATTCATTTAACTGCACTTCATCCTTAAATGCAGTTGGATGCATTCAATTTTTTTAACTGCATATTACATGAATTCTTATAATTCAAGTAATTGATTTGGCTCGTGATTTACAAATTCTCGTAATTTGTAATATTGATTTGGCTCGTGATTTAGTGGTAGTACTCTACGTTATGTTTGATTTTTAAATCAAAATCGTGACAACTCATTTAGGTTCGTTTTATGGGTAATGTGTCTGTTAGTAATTTTTGTTAGTAAGTAAAACACAGATATATGTATTATATATGATTTATTCATATTAAAAGGTGATGCAAGCGACAGGTAAATAAAATACAGTGTTACTCAAATTGGACGTGATTTATTTAATTATATTTATTTAAAATTTGGAATAGATTTGTTTAATAATTATTGAAAATTTATTATATTCTTTGAGTTTGAATGATTCATTTTATTTTGAAAACTGAGTAACTTATTAACACTGCGGTTGGAATTACAAAGTGTTACTTAGCGACTTCATGCACCAAAATCTTCAAATTGTGCCGAGAAGGATATCTGATACATGTCATCACTGCATAGAAATTCATTAGCACGGTGCCTACCAATGTATTTCAACGCCACCTTGTGAATAGGAACGAATCACATAACTTCACATTAAAGTACTTCAAGTGATTCCAGTACTTCAAGCACCCAATGTGTCCTCATTCGGAGATATTGCTAGTACTCGCGTCTACCAACATTATCAGCCATGTGATCGTAAAAACTTTAATAGGTATTGTTATTCAAAATTGATTATAGATTAGTATGATAAAGCTCTGTAACGGTCCAGAGATAGCGTTGGCCGAAACGGCATTTTAATAATTAATTGGCGTATAGACCTGCACGATAGGCAACCGTGGTCGCATTTTTTTTTTGTTGTGGTGACGCGTTTCCCCGTGAGCGATTTTTAAAATTCGCCGGCGGAGCGCCGCCATGAGGCAGAACTCAATTGACTCGTGTCCAGTACAGATCGTGCCAGAAGGACCGTTGAGCTAAGGTTTCATCCATCCGGTTTACGGGAATAATCAACGGTTCTCAGCTAACCACCCTTGAGGGGGATTGAGGCACCGAGTACGGGGCAGAGAACACGCTCATAACACCTGAGTAAGTAGTTATTTCTTTTCCTCTTCGTGAAGCCACGTGTCCGGCCATTTTGATTAAGGCCATGTGCTTCCAGGCGTTTGGCTACGGGCTACGCAGCTCGGCCAAAACCATTCTTGGCTGGAGGCCGCGAGTCGAGCACCAGGCGTCCACGACGCGAAACCGCCGACATCCCGGAGCTGAACCCAGCCACCGACGAGACCACCAGGAACACCAGGCCAGATAATATATTGATACCCAACTTTTTTGTGTGCTCAAATTGAGCCAGACCGGTTTATTTAATTTTTCTGTTTATTCTTTTGTGTAAGATTGCGTTTACGTGTTTCGTGTCGTACGTGTTTTGCGCTGTGTACGAGACAGGTTGCTCCCTCGGCCCTTTCAATCGCGCGATTAGGAGCTTATTTTATTCGGCCGAATAGAGTAAACCCTGCGCGAAAGGGTGGCGTTCGGAGGTATTTTTTTTCAGGAGCGCGGACACGGTGTCCGTCATTTGTGTGTGTGAATAAACGCCGATATTACACTACAAACTCACACCTGTTATTTTTTGTTCCCCTACGTTTTCTCTTATTTCAGTTACAGTTTCCTATTCTCACTGCGAGATTTAAACCTGGTGGTGTTGGCGCCAAGCGGTCAGCGTTGTGACAGTTCGTGATTTCTGAACTTCGCTGACTGTCTGTCGTCCACCCACGCAGGTAGGGTGGAGCCCCCCCTTTGCGACGAAGTAGCCACGAGGTTAAAATTACGTGGAGCCTTTTTTTAACCCCCCCCACTCTCTGACACCGAGAGCCTGGCCCTCGTTACTACTTCGAAGGGACCCTCCACTCGCTCCACGGCCTAACGCGCCGACTGCCCTTCAGGTACGTCACACGTTTTTGGAACCCAACGTATGGGGCAATAGCAACAATAGCTATCGTTGGTATCTTTATTTATTTAGCTCATTAACATCTTTTGAGGCTTAAGGGTTTTGTCAGCCCTTTGTAAATTTTTCTAGCCCTTCAGGATTTTGTTTTTCATTTTAAATAGACCTCATTTAATTAATTTTGCAGCCCTTTTTCAATTTTTGTTTTGGCCCTTTTTGCCCTTTAGAAAATTTTTGTGCCCTTTTTCAATTTTATGCGTTTTAGTAGTTTTGGCACTAATTTTCATTTTGACCCTTCAGCCCTTCGCGAAAACTTTTTGGCCCTTTGGTTTATTTTTGTGCCCTTTTTGATTGGGAATATATTTTTGTGGTAGGCCTTAAGTTTGCGCCAAGGAAACTGAACTGGGAGTTGGAAAATTTGACAGTATTTCAAATTTTTAATCAGCCTTCAGCATTTAGTATATTGAGAAAATTTGGGGTGGTTGTTTTGTCAGTTGTTGAGAATTTCTGTGAGTTTTGTGGGTAATATAGAATACACACAAGAAAATATTTTGACTTTAACGTTAACTTTAAATTTAAATATTTTTAATTTAGAGAATTTTCTGGCCTGTTTTCAGTGTTTGTTGGTATAATTTCTACTATAGTGTAGAAATTAGTTTATTATTCGCTGGTTACAAAAACCATAAATTTATTGTTGGTTTTTGAAGGTTTTTGTAGAAACTTGGTGAGATAGTGAACGGGCGACCACGAATCATACATATTTGGTTGATTGGTTGATTTATATTTTGATTTTTGGCGTATGATTTTGTGGGTTCGAGCTCACTACGACTAGGTTAAATTTTTTTGGATTTTTGTGGTAATCGTAATAATTACGATAAGTTAGTTTAAATTTTTGTTCTTTTTCGGTACACGTATACCGTATATTTTTCTTTCAATTTGAATTGAAATTTGAATCTTTTCCTTTTGTTCACTAGTCCATTAGTTGTGATGGATTTCAAAGTAGAAGTTAATAGGCTATCAGCCGATGAGCGGGTGTATGAGCTTGAACGTCGAGGAGTTACAGGGGTAACTACTGCTGATGCGCAGCGTAGCACCTTACGAACTCTAATTAGATTGGAGTCTTCTGCCTCCTATGTGCCGGTGCCTAATCCCTTTGAGATAACTGACGACCTTGCGGCACTAGAATTGAAGTTGACGGAGATCGAGGGGTTAGTAAAGGACTTCGAGGAGCCTACTACCTCTTCGACCTATTTGAAGCTCGCCACTAAGTGTGGACACGCACACGGGCGAATTAATCGTTGTGTCGTTACGACTGACGAAGAACGAGTCAAGGTCTCCAGACTTTTAGTACGATTAGCAACGTGCGCCGGTACTATGCGTTCCGGGGCTAAATTAGCTAAGCGCAAAACCACTGCAACTCAGAGTTCGTTGCTTAATTTGTCCGTAATTCAAGCTGTCGCTCATTCATCGCGAGTAGTTGCTGAATCGAATAGTTCAAGTTCAGATTCTGATTCAGAAAATGAACAAGATCGTCTGGCTTCTACAGATGTAAAACCTGTCGCGGTTAGGTTTTGGAATCTCACTTTTGGAGGAGAGCAGGGCAAAGTTTCGTTGTCCTCATTTTTGGAGCGAGTAGAAGAACTACGCGTTGCGCGTAACGTATCTTCGGCATTATTGTTTGCGTCAGCATTAGACTTGTTCACGGGGAACGCCCTCATTTGGTATCGAGCGAACCGTAGATCTTTTGGGAACTGGGATGAGTTAGTCCTAGGGTTGAGAGAGGCCTTCCAATCTCCTGATTACGAAGAACGTCTCTTCGAAGAGATCAAATCTCGCACACAGCGACCTAATGAGACCATCAGTCTCTATGTTTCTGTGATGAAAAATCTGTTCATGCGATTGCCTAATCCTCTCCCTGAAGATATTCAGCTCAGAACTGTAACCAAAAATCTACATCCTAGATACAGAATGGCTTTGTGGTCACTAGACATTGTTACTTTTGCTGATCTACTTAGATTAGGACGTAGGCTGGAGGCTAGTACGGTCGCTAACGAATCGTATACACCCCCACCAGGGAAAGGTCGTGTGTTAGAGCCAGACTTGGCGTATGTGGAGGCTGTGCCGAGTGTGTCTTGTCACGAAGTCACTCCTCCTACAAATATTCGTCCGCCCTCTCAGTCGCGTTGTTATAATTGTCAACGACCGGGACATTCAAGTCAGGATTGTCGCGCGCCGAGACGCTTATATTGTTTTGGTTGTGGGAAAGTGGGAGTAACAAAACCAAGGTGCCCAAATTGCACTCCATCAAATTCGTTAAACCGGTCGAGGAGAACTTGAGTCGAACGAGTTGCTCCGAGGTTTTGGGAATTTCGACAGATAATTTTAAGGGGCTTAGTGAACGTACACGTATTTGTTTAGATTTTGTGTTGTCTAGTTCGCGGGGCGATGAGCGTCCATATTTAAATGTAGTAGTTTATGGGGTGTCGTTGTTGGGGTTATTAGATTCAGGAGCAAACCAGACCATACTTGGCGGTCCAGGGTGGCAGATGTTCAAAAATTTAGCGGTACGGTTGAAACCTTCGTCGGTGAAATATTGTACGGTGGCGAATGGACGTAGTTGCGAGGTAATTGGAATGGCTACACTTCCGATGATGGTTGAAGGCGTGACGAGAACGTTAGATGTATTAGTAATTCCGGAAATTACGAGGCCGTTGATTTTGGGAACCGATTTTTGGAAACGGTTAGGAATTATTCCAGACCTACGTAGTGGTCATTGGGAGTTTTCGGGTTTGGAAGATATGGCTGTAGATGAGTTAAACACCAGTGAGGTTACCTTCACACCAACACGTCCAACTTCAGTCATCATTAACCAGTGCTTTCGAGAAGATGAGTGATACTCTCGGGTGTACCAATTTGGTAGAGCATGTCATCAGCACTAAAGCTACGCCAATTAAGCAGCGCTACTATCCGATGTCTCCCACACTACAACGTCACGTAAACGCGGAGTTAGATACCATGTTAAGTTTAGGGGTAGTTGAACCTTCTAAATCGCCGTGGTCTTCACCCATTGTGATGGTGAAAAAGAAGGATGACACATACCGTTTTTGTGTCGATTTCAGGCGAGTCAATAGTGTAACCGAAAGAGACGCGTATCCTCTGCCGTATATTTCTCATATATTAGATCGGTTAAGGGACGCGAAATATTTGTCGAGTTTGGACATTCGATCGGCTTACTGGCAGATCCCTGTTCAGGAAGAATCGAGGCAGCTAACAGCATTTACCGTTCCGAACCGTGGTCTATATCAATTTCGACGCATGCCATTTGGCCTTCATAATGCGCCAGCCACTTTTCAGCGACTCATTGATAGAGTGATAGGTGCTGATCTCGAGCCGTCATGTTTTGCATATTTAGACGACATCGTGGTCGTAACTTCGACGTTCGAGGAGCACATTAGAGTTTTGGAAACTGTTTTGAGTCGTCTGACAGAAGCAGGTTTAACGCTGCGTCGCGATAAATGTCATTTCTGCAGGCCACAGTTACGCTACTTGGGTTATGTTGTTGATCAGGGAGGGTTACATGTCGATCCAGAAAAGGTTTCAGCGATTGTTAACATGCCAGCACCCATTAATGTCACAGGTGTACGTAGAGTTATCGGTATGGCTAGTTGGTACCGTAGGTTTATTCCGAATTTTTCCACAGTCACTGCACCAATGTCGGCATTGGTCAGAAAAGATACTAAATTTATGTGGTCGGAAGACTGTGAATCGGCATTCAATACCATTAAAGATTGTCTTGTTAGCGCTCCTATTTTGTCTTGTCCTGATTTTACTTTACCTTTCGTCATTCAGACCGACGCTAGCGATTTTGGGCTAGGCGCCGTATTGACGCAAGTTACTGATGAGGGAGAGAAGGTAATAAGTTACAATATTTGTTCATTGAAAGGACCGGAGAGGCGTTATAGTGCTACGGAGAAGGAATGTTTGGCCGTAGTATGGGCTGTAGAGAAATTTCGACCTTACATTGAGGGTGCTAAGTTCACCGTGATCACCGATCACTATTCCTTGCTGTGGCTTAACCGTTTACAGAGTCCTTCTGGTCGTTTAGCGCGTTGGAGTGTACGGCTCCAACAATTTAACTTCGATATCATTCATCGTAAGGGGAAGGACCACGTGGTTCCTGATGCGTTATCACGTTTAGTACCGGTTTTAGACGCTGTAAACGTCGTTAATCATTCCGAAGGCGACGCGTGGTTAGTTAAGATGCGTGACGCGATCGCGAAGAGACCGCGGAAGTATCCTCTTTGGAAAGTCGACGCTGGGGTCGTATATAAGTTTTTGCCTCCCAGGTTTGGGGACCTTGAGGAACCCCAAGACTCGTGGAAGATAGTAGTAGCGAAACCGCGTCGGCGTGCCCTTATTTCGGAAAACCATGATTTGCCAACTGCTGGTCATGGGGGCGTGTATAAGACCTGTCAAAGGCTTAAGACACGATATTACTGCCCGAAGATGAAGGCAGATATAGCTCGGTATGTTCGTGAGTGTGAGGTGTGTTCGGCACACAAGGTTGAACAAAAGGCTCCACCTGGCTTTTTGGCGCCTAGGGCTCGAGCGACGAGACCCTGGCAAATTTTGTGTACTGATTTGGTGGGACCTTTGCCGCGTTCAACCAAGGGTAATTGTTATATTTTGGTTGTGGCCGACACCTTCACCAAGTTTAGTATGTTTTTCCCGTTGAGACGAGCTACTGCTTCAGCTGTCACGAAATCCATAGAAGAACAAGTTTTCCTTGTATTTGGAACCCCTCAATACATCATTTCAGACAACGGTGTTCAATTTCGTAGTAAAGAGTTCACTAAGATGTGCGACTCCTATCGCACTCGGGTATTGTATACTGCTCGGTATCACCCGCAGGCTAATCCGGCGGAACGCATTAACCGGGTCCTTAAGACTATGATCGCATCGTATGTGAGCAATAACCACCGCGTGTGGGACGCGAGTCTTCCAAAGATTGGTTGTGCCATTCGGACGGCAAAACACGAGGTGATTGGCCATACGCCTTACTTCGCCAATTTTGGGCGAGAGCACGTATTGTATGGCAATACCTTTGGTGGACCTCCGGAGGTTGACGAATTGTTGGAGGACCCCATCAGGGACAAACCACGCGATCCTGATAAGTTCGACGCATTACGAGAAGAGATAGCGGGACGTTTGGTGAAAGCGTATCAGAAAAATGCGAAATCGTATAATTTCCGTAGAAGGCATGTACAGTACAAGTTGGTGATCGAGTGTGGCGTAGAAATCATGTTTTGTCGAATGCTCTAAACTATTTTAACGCGAAGTTAGCTCCTAAGTTTGTTGGTCCTTTTGTAGTGGCCCATAAGAGGTCTTTGTGGACGTATGATCTAACCAATGATTTTGGTGATCCAGGAGGGACATGGCATGTGAAAGATTTGAAACCTGCTCTGGACGATGATCATTCGCTTTCGAACTAGGTGTTTGTTAGATTTTTCTGTTTAAGTGTAGTTTAGTACTTTTTCTTTTTGGAGTTATCTACGAAACGAGAGTAGCTCTTATCTTCTTGTTTCCTGTATGTGTTGTGGTGGTAGAGGTTGTGTTTTGACGGGCGATGCGGGTCGCTGACCTGACCCCTGAGTGGATAATTGCGGGCGTGATCCTCAGCTCCCAACGACTCCGGAGTAGTTATTTCGGTAACTACTGGTGGAGAGGGACTGAGGTGGGGCAACTCCACCCTGGGAGACGGGAGGTTATTCGTATCGGGTTGTCTGGACACAATGCTCTACGGAGGGAATTCATCACCTTGTTCCACGGGCGTTTACGCGTCCGGCGATCGGAACAGAGTAAGGTGGTTTCGGAATCTCGGGTACTGGGGGGATGAGACGGGTTTGGAATAGTTGGGGTTCGCGCCGCTATTCCCTACAACTTCGGGTTGGGTCCGTCCGTCTACTGGGCTTTGGGTGCCCCGGAATCGCAAGCCTTACTCTGGGAAGTTCGTTGGAGCCACGCGTACACTACCCTTCATTTTTTTTTTTGATGAATTCCTGGGTTTAAGTCGGTCGAGGAGCGGACCGATGATGCCTTGTTAACTTCTGAGCTCATTAGGTTAGTTGTGTTAGTTTTGTTAGTTTGATTGATTGTAATTAGTGGCTGTCACTTGCCTAAAACCATACGGTGTAAGTAAACTTTTATATTCTATGGGATCGTTCGTGTTTTGTCCTTGAGTGACATGCCGCCTTGCGGAATTTTTCGACGACTCCCTAGTTTAGCTATTTAGCTTAGCCCTTTGGGGGATTTAATGAATATGATTGTGGTTACGCATCGAGTGTGTCGGGACATTGTTACTCCCACTAGTACTATCTTTCTTTCGTCATTTTTATGAGTTTATTTTTCTTTTTGGGGGTTTGAAAAAAACATCCGCTTCCCGGAGTTTTTAATTTTGTTGGGGGGGAATTTGTAACGGTCCAGAGATAGCGTTGGCCGAAACAGCATTTTAATAATTAATTGGCGTATAGACCATAGGCAACCGTGGTCGCATTTTTTTTTTTGTTGTGGTGACGCGTTTCCCCGTGAGCGATTTTTAAAATTCGCCGGCGGAGCGCCGCCATGAGGCAGAACTCAATTGACTCGTGTCCAGTACAGATCGTGCCAGAAGGACCGTTGAGCTAAGGTTTCATCCATCCGGTTTACGGGAATAATCAACGGTTCTCAGCTAACCACCCTTGAGGGGGATTGAGGCACCGAGTACGGGGCAGAGAACACGCTCATAACACCTGAGTAAGTAGTTATTTCTTTTCCTCTTCGTGAAGCCACGTGTCCGGCCATTTTGATTAAGGCCATGTGCTTCCAGGCGTTTGGCTACGGGCTACGCAGCTCGGCCAAAACCATTCTTGGCTGGAGGCCGCGAGTCGAACACCAGGCGTCCACGACGCGAAACCGCCGACATCCCGGAGCTGAACCCAGCCACCGACGAGACCACCAGGAACACCAGGCCAGATAATATATTGATACCCAACTTTTTTGTGTGCTCAAATTGAGCCAGACCGGTTTATTTAATTTTTCTGTTTATTCTTTTGTGTAAGATTGCGTTTACGTGTTCCGTGTCGTACGTGTTTTGCGCTGTGTACGAGAAAGGTTGCTCCCTCGGCCCTTTCAATCGCGCGATTAGGAGCTTATTTTATTCGGCCGAATAGAGTAAACCCTGCGCGAAAGGGTGGCGTTCGGAGGTATTTTTTTTCAGGAGCGCGGACACGGTGTCCGTCATTTGTGTGTGTGAATAAACGCCGATATTACACTACAAACTCACACCTGTTATTTTTTGTTCCCCCACGTTTTCTCTTATTTCAGTTACAGTTTCCTATTCTCACTGCGAGATTTAAACCTGGTGGTGTTGGCGCCAAGCGGTCAGCGTTGTGACAGTTCGTGATTTCTGAACTTCGCTGACTGTCTGTCGTCCACCCACGCAGGTAGGGTGGAGCCCCCCCTTTGCGACGAAGTAGCCACGAGGTTAAAATTACGTGGAGCCTTTTTTTAACCCCCCCCCCCACTCTCTGACACCGAGAGCCTGGCCCTCGTTACTACTTCGAAGGGACCCTCCACTCGCTCCACGGCCTAACGCGCCGACTGCCCTTCAGGTACGTCACAGCTCTATTCTACTTATACTTTTCTAACTACTTGAGCACATGCAAACATTTGTTTGATTCATCCATAATTCTGAGATTACTTGAATACCGAGCGCTGAGCAAGTTTAATTATAAGATTTAATTACAAATAAATCTGCAACCGGCTTTAAGAAATCATATATGTTATCATTATAAAACTTCCCGATTCAAAGCTATTTTTTACGTCTTTGATTAATGAAGCCACATTGTTTATCAAATTTTTGCGACGGGGAAAGAAAGGCATGTTACAATATTCTCCTGTCAGTACGAAAATATTGTCAGGACAAAGCATAAAATGCAGTAAGGTTCAACTCCGCATTTAGTGGCGTAAAGCTCCCTACATTTTATACCTTTATTAAACTTCGTTCATTACCAGCGGCAAGGCGCGGTAATATCGCTAGATAGGTTACATTATTATGAATAAGTTACTTTAGAATTGTTAGTGTGAAAAGATGTTTGATCAAATGTATTGCGACGAAGGAAAGGAAGGCATGGTACAATATTCTCCTGTCAGTACGAAAATATTGTCAGGACAAAGCATAAAATGCAGTAAGGTTCAACTCCGCATTTAGTGGCATAAGGCTCCCTACATTTTATACCTTTTTTAAACTTCGTTCATTACCAGCGGCAAGGCGCGGTAATATCACTAGATAGGTTATATTATTAGTATGGAATTGACTTTAGAGTTGTTAGTGTGAATTACATTTGATAAACTTGTGTTATATATTCACCTGAGGAATAAATGCTCAAAGTATATAAGTCGTCGTCGGACAGCGTGACGTTCTGTCTCGATCGGTACATCTAACTGGTTTTATTTAATTTCAGCAGCTATATTTACACTGTTCCCCAATCTTTACTCTTCTTCACCTGTCCTATGCTAAATCTGCGTTCTGTTGCAAAGTGACGCAATCCCATACGAGTCACCCAATTACGCAATTGCCCTTTCGAGTTCCCGTCGTATTCACACGACCTAATTCTGTGTCATCATTTTGATCGTGTGCTTATTTACATTTGCCTAAAATTAAGAAGTCAGCCAAATGAATGACCTCGCTCGGGCCAACGCGTCGTCGGCCGCGGCCTTGTTCCGACTCGTAAAATTATGGAATTTAATATATTAGGTTCTTACAGACCTCATATAGTTCATTTTGTAGCCCTGTTCCAATTTTTTGTTTGGCCCTTTAAGCCCTTTAGAAAATTTTAGTGCCTCTTTTCAATTTTATGGGTTTTTAGTAGTTATGGCACTAATTTTCATTTTGACCCTTCAGCCCTTCGCGAAAACTTTTTTGCCCTTTGGTTTATTTTTGTGCCCTTATGATTGGGAATACATTTTTGTGGTATGCCTTAAGTTTGCGCCAAGGAAACTGAACTGGGAGTTGGAAAATTTTACAGTATTTCAAATTTTGGATCAGCCTTCAGCATTTAGTATATTGAGAAAATTTGGGGTTTTTGTTTTGTGATTTTTTGAGAGTTTTTGTGAGTTTTGTGGGTAACATAGAGTACACACAGGAAAACATTTTGACTTTAACTTTAACGTTAACTTTGACTTTAAATATTGTGATTTGGAAATTTTTATATCTTGACTTGAACTTAAATATAAATATTTTGTATTTGGAGAATTTTCTGGCCTGTTTCTAGTCTTTTTTGTTGGCATAGTTTCTACTATAGTGTAGAAATTATTTTAATATTCGTTGGTTATAGATTTATTGTTGGTTTTTGTAGGAACTAGTGAGATAGTGAACGGGCGACCACGAATCATACATATTTGGTTGATTGGTAGTTATATTTTTGGGTATGATTTTGTGGGTTCGAGCTTACTACGGCTAGGATTTCTATTTTTGGTACTATTAGTAGCTTTTATTATAGATAAGTTGAATACAATAAACGCATTCCGAAATGCTTCATAATCTCCGTACTCTGGTGAGAATTTTGCGTATCGCGTCGTGACGTAGGCGATGCAGCTGTGTTCGATGATTTTCCTAGGTAACCATCTTTTCACTTTTCTATTGTTGACTATCTAGTCATGTCCTTGGTGTCGATTCGTTTCAAACCACCTGAGTTTTGCGATTGCTGGTGGGTGTGGGAATCGATTGTTGTTAGTCGTAGACTATCCGTCTTGTTACGGGAATTTTTGGATGGTGATTCCTTAGAGACCACGACCATTAGTATGTTCAGGGTGCATTGCAATTCGATATCTTTCCTTCTTCTTCATTTCGTTAGAGAGCTCGCGGTAGCGCGTGGGTGATCTAATTTTTTGTAGTTTGTGTGGATTCGGATCAAACGATTTCGAGATCCTGACGACGGCCATTATTTGTTCGCACTCGGCTCGTCCTTTTAAACAGTATGTTTTGTAGGTTTCGTAACTTGTTAGTTATCGCGTACTGTTTTGTTTTGCGTATTTGTATAACGTGAGTTAGTTATTTTTGTTCCGGCTACCCATAGCGGTGAGTCGATTTTACTTTACTATAGTTGGCGCGTATGCCGTTTTGACTTATTGTTGGTTCCGACTACCTGTAGCGGTGAGTCGACGATTTAGTTAGTTAGTTCGTTTGTCTTACGGATACGTTGCTTAAACTCTTCTTTGTTGTCATTTTCGTGTCGCGTTCAGCCCTTATGGCGTTAGGATTGTAACTTTTTGGTAATTAATAGTAATTGTAGTTTAGAATTCATGTCCTTATGACTTTTTTTTTAGTAATTTGCTAACGCTCATTAACTGTCACACACTTTGTAGCACAATCTTGTAGCCCAACCTTTGTCATTTGGTAACGATTGTATCGATGCTAAAACCTGTGGGATCGTGCATCGGGAGATCTGTCGTGTTGGTTCTTTGTAACCATCCGCTTGCGGGATTTTAGCGACAATCTTCCGAGACACGCCAACAGAGTTCAAGGTGCACCGGTGCTTCCTCTTTCTCATTGCGAGATATAAATCAGGTGGTGTGAGCGTCAGATGGTCAGCCGTTGCGACAGTTCGTAATTTCTGAACTTCGCTGACTGTATCCCGTCAACCTACGCAGATAGGGTGGAGCCCCCTTTGTCATGAAGTAGTAGCGAGGTTAAAATTACGTGGAGCCTTTTTTAACCCCCCACTCTCCGACATCGTGAGCCTGGCCCTCGTCGCTGCTTCGAAGGGACCCTCCACTCGCTCCGCGGCCTAACGCGCTGATAGCCCTTCAGGCACGTCACAACATTTATTGTCTAATCAAAATTTTAAAAGGCCGATTTCAGTGTGTTTATACAAGAACGGGTTCTACCCCAGAATCAGTGGGAAATTTGGTATCCACGAAGTTAAAGGTATTCTATCAAATCGATATTGTATGATTTTGATTTCGAATGAATTCAAAGTTTTAAATTCACTAGTGGAATTAAGAAAAGATCATTTTACTTGAGGATAAACAACTGTTTATGATGTCTGCTAAGAGGTATATAACGTCAGTTTAAAATGTCAGAATCGAATAAAAATATTCAAATTCAAATTTTGTTAAAAGTTTTACATAAAACCTTGTATAGGTACATATCGTATGGTAAAACCTCGCTCTTATTATTTAGTTATATTATCTACACTATTATTAAAAAAATATATCTTTATCTATGTATTTGTTTATGAATTAATCTTAAAAAAATTACAAAATATGTACATTTGCAATAAGCCTAATTCATAAAAATATATCATCAAACCAGATTACATTAGATTTTCACTGGAATTATTATTTGCGGCAGAAATTTTCTGAAACAAAAAATATGCATTAATAACATAACAAATAATATAAAATTTAAATAATTGTACATTTAGGAATTAACTTCGCGGACTGAAGATCGGTTTCGGCCTAGTGGTTTTCATCAGTCCAGTGATCCGGAAAGTGAATTCCGAAATGTACCATCGATCGCCTTCATAGAAAACTGGTGCAGCCAATTTTCAGCATATTGAATTAGGCTGTGATGTGACAAATTTAAATAAACTCCTGTCATATGACACTGACATTGATTGTTTACACTTCGTATTTACTCAACTAAAATTTTAAAAAGTTAAGGTATCTTGATATTTGCTCTGTCTTAGTTTTCTATGAAGGTGATGGTACATCCTCTCCTTTTTATGACGCGACCATGGTATAGTAATGCTAAAGACCCTATACCGAGTGTATGGCATAAGAGGAGGACATAGGAATTTAACATGTAAAATTAAATATGTATAATTAGTAACTCCATTATTCATTTTATAGAAAAATCGAAAAGGAATATTGTTTAGAATAATAAAAACTCTAAATGTATAATCCATGTAATGGATTAGTATATATATATTATTATTATTATATTAGTATAATTCGTTGATAACAGAATCCACCTCAGAAATAATAAAAGGAAGTTGAACAATGTGCTCATATACAGGGTCCTGCAACAGTGCGTCGGGCTTTGCTAGCGCCTTTCCCGTGACAGATAGAAAACAATGTATCGTACGAAAAATTATTAGGTTAAACATTTTTATGCTGTAAAATTATTTTCAAATATACAGGGTGTCCCAATTTTGCGGAATAACAAAATCAAACATTTTGTTTAAATAGAACACCCTGTATTTATTCAAGTTTTCTGATGACATATTTCAACCTCTACAATGTTGTCTATTTTTATTTCAAAATATCATGCAAGCTCAACTTTAAAAAAATCGTAGCGACCTCGTTTTTTGAAGGTAAGAACAAGTTTTAGCAATATTCTCAGTGTGGTTAATAAGCAACATGTTGGTAATGAGCAATTTGAATTAAGTAATACAGGGTGTTCAGGAAAAAATGTCAACTTCAAAAACATTTTGAACATTGCTGTAGGATCATATCTCTTTTATATTAATAATTTTGTTATCTCTCATGGTTTTGGAATAATATAATTGATCGTATTGCAGAAGTACTATCTACTATTTTACAATTTTCGTTCATCTCACATTAATTCTTACTTACATTTTGACAGTTGTTTTGTCTCAGCATAACCTATTTCAATGCATAGAAATGTAATTAAATGGTGACTTTTGTGAAAAATATTGAATATCTCTACAACTATGGGGTTCAGACATAAGATATGCACCATTAAATTGAAGAGAAGAAAAAGACCTATCGAATAATGACATAAAATAGGGGGCATTCCATTAAAAAAAAGGGTTATACCGCTTGAAATTTGTAAAGTTTAACATTTTTTTCTGAACACCCTGTATAACTAAATTCAAATTGCTCATTACCAACATGTTGCTTATTAACTACACTGAGAATATTGCTAAAACTTATTCTTACCTTATTAGCCTTCATAAAAATCTTGCCATGAGTTTGACAAATGTCATGTTATAGTGAAAATAATTTTGCTAGTCAGATATCAATTATTAACAATAATTACAGTTCCGTTTGCCTCTAATGTTAATATGTTTGAAATTATATTTGTTGAAATTGGAGTATCAAAAAACCTATTGAATCATCTACCGCTACACTTGCTCTATTTTCATACTTGTCACAAACTTGCTAATTGCAAGATCTGTATCAGCAATTAGCAAGTTTGTGAAAAGTATGATAATACAGCAAGTGTAGCGGTAGATGATTCAAAAGGTATTTTAATACTCCCATTTCAACAAATATCATTTCAAAAACATTAACATTACAGGCAAACGGAACTGTAATTATTGGTAGTAATTTATATCTCACTAGCAAAATTATTTTCACTATAACATAACATTTGTCACACTCATGGCAAAGATTTTTATGGTACATTGATCAACTAATTTATATTATTTTTGAGGTGGATTCGGGTACAAACGCAAATTAAATGGATGATACATTTACAGTTTTTAATACTCTAAACAATATTCCTTTTCGATTTTTCCCTAAAAGTAATAGGGGAGCTAATAATTATAAATATGTAATTCTACATGTTAAATTCCTATGTTCACCCCTTATCTCAGGCACTCGGTATAATAGTAAGATAAGAGATGAGACATGGAAACCAGAAACCAAGGCCCATTTGATTAGTTCAATTATTGTGATTATTAGTTTGACAGTGACAGTGACAAATTACAATATTAGGTGCTTTCCTTTCAGAATTTAAGTGAGTGTAAACTGAAGTGAGTTTGAACTAGTGCTCGACTGGCAACTACGATATGTTCTTGAAGTTTAGCATTTCTAACAAATGTTTCAGAAGCCACACAGAAATATGCACTTTCTTTTAAATCAATTTAATCCATTGTTAATGTGCATTTCATCTGAAAGTCATTCATCAAATCCACTTGAATCCTCATAAAATCGAATACTTCATGCAGAATGAACAATGCCACTCTCAAATTTTAGATATTGAATTTTTCTGTCTACAGGTCTACTTGAATGAAAAAGTGAAAAGGTGGTGAAAGCAGGTGTAGATTGTTACACCCACTTGCCCCACAAGTAAATCTAAGGTGTAACGCTTATAAACTGAAACTTAGTTGACCAGGGTACAAAGTGATTACTACCACGTTGGATAGCATCAATTTGGTCTGCATTAAAAATCGTGTCAAATTTACCAGTGCTAACTTGTTGCTTAAAATATTTAATTTTGTTTAAAAATTGTTATTGGTTTTTGAAGTCTAGATACAGTTGTCTTGTAAGTTAGAGCAGTGGTACATAAATCCCCTAAAACCACAACAGTATAATTTGATAATTTAATGTTTTCGTGTTCTTCCTCTGCTGGTGTACATTTCTGACTTAATGTAATCTCTTCCGGTGCAACGAATATTATCGGAATTGTATTATAAAGGGTTTTCCAATAAGAGGTGTTATTTTGATATTCAAAGAAAAATGCCATTTTTTATTATAAATCATCAGATGTTTATTTCATTACAAAGAGGAAGGTATGCCGTTAATAGTGGAAAATAACATCAAGCAAATGACCACCACGGCCACGCTTACAGGACAAAATCCTTTTCATGAAATTTTCCATAACTAAATCGCAAAGTGGCTGCTGGTATCGAGGACATAGCCTATCGAGGCTATGTCCTCGATAGCCTCACGAATTCCATCTTTGAGGTCTTGAATCGATACTGGGCTGTTGGCGTAGACCTTCTCCTTCACGTGGCCCCAAAGAAAGAAGTCGCAAGGTGTTAAATCACAAGATCTCGGTGGCCAATTGTGATCACCTCTTCGAGAGATAACACGGTCCGGAAACTTTTCCCTTAAAAGATCAATGGTTTCGTTGCTTGTGTGGCACGTAGCGCCGTCTTGTTGAAAGTGAACGTTGTCCAGATCAATACCATCCAATTCCGGCCATAAAAAATCGTTAATCATCTCTTGATAGCGCAATCCATTCACCGTAACTGTTGCGCCAGCCTCATTTTCGAAAAAGTAAGGTCCAATGACTCCGCCGGACCATAAACCGCACCAAACAGTCACACGTTGAGGATAGAGAGGCTTTTCAACAATAACTCTTGGGTTTTCTGAGCCCCAGATGCGACAATTTTGCTTGTTGACGAAGCCACCGAGGTGGAAATGGGCCTCATCACTGAAGATGATTTTTCGATGGAATTCCGGATCATTTTCATGCATTTCAACGACCCAATCAGCAAAGTCACGACGTTGTTGATGATCGGCCGGCTTGAGTTCTTGTGTTAACTGGACTTTATAAGCCTTAAGACCCAAATCTTTATGCAAAATACGGTGTAATGACGTTTGTGGAATACCTAATTCCAAAGAACGACGAGGAATGGACAAACCTGGGTTTTCTTCAACACTTTCGGCTACAGCAGCAATATTCTCGGCTGTTCTTGAGCGACGTGCACGGGTTTTATTCTTCTCATCACTAACTTGTCCCAACAGCTCGAATTTTTCCACCAATTTCTGTATTGCGGTCCGACAAGGTGCTTCACGACGACCCAAAAATGTTCGAGTTTTACGAACCGTCTCTGCCAAATTTTCACCATTTTTATAGTGAATTTTAATAATTTCAATGCGTTGTTGAAGCGTGTATCGTACCATTTTTATTAATGGCGTAGTTTCTACTTGTCAAATGCCAAGAAATGACAGCTTCAAAAGTGACATCTACCGAAATAGCGGGCTATTCAAAATAACACCTCTTATTGGAAAACCCGTTACTTTAAAGTACTACGAACAGACATATTGCACAGACATTTTTGAAAATAGCTACCAACTAGTGGCACCTATCAAAATTGAAGATCAGTCCAAAATTTTAAGTATTTTTAATTTAAATCGTAAAGTCTATGGATTCAGGTTCAAACCAATTAGAATGGGCATTCTACATATCTGATCTCTTATCTAAATATTATATAGAGTCTCCAGTAATGTATGAGAGAAACGCCATATCTTGTTTAATATTTAGTAATTTGATTTTCAAACAAGAGGGGATCACACGCTTCTCACATGCATAACAATGAATTATACAATTATTAGTTATAATGTTTCGTGCGCAAGGCATTCGAAAATAAATAAGTATTTATAAATTTTCAATACATACAAAATAAAAATGATATGTGTTTTTAATGTTTAATCACTATCGTATAGACATGAAAAAATACTAGGTACCTATCTATCTATTTAATAATAACTAGTTATCTCCAGATATATAGCTATTACTTACGTTGTGTATTCCGTTCAATCCATGGGATGTACGAAGACACTCGCGTGTTGATCCCTGGACTGGAGGTTGCACAAGCGAGTCCATTGGATACCAAGCCGACGAGCTTGTAGCGACGGGTTGAAAAGTCATACAAAATTACAGGACCACCGGAATCGAACTGGCAGGCGTCTCTGCCTTGTGCGAAGGTGCACAGCATCGATCCCATAACTCCTTGTGCACCGCGCCGTGTACAATCAGTATTCGATATTACCGTCAGCTGGGCATACCTGAGGGAATCCGACTTGGGTCCGCTGAATTCCGTACTGCCCCAACCTAAGAACCCAAAACCAAGTGAATAGAGACAGTCAAGTTGTGAAATATAGAGATATCTAGAACAGACGACATGAACCAGCAATCTTACTTACTAAACGGGCTTAAACGGTTTATAATACAGGAAAAAGTTGATATAGGGTAAACTTTCAGGGCTGATTAATAGATTTTAGACATAGCAACATTTTCAGCTTTCAGTCAGCTTCAGTTCAGTTGTATTTGTGAACTCGTGACATCTGCGGATTTGGTCATTTGTTTGTTTTTTCGCACGCCAACGAGCGCACAAGAGCACCCCAGACTATAAATATTGTTTTCCTCTACCCCCCACCCCCCGCCGCAGAGCTACTTGGTGTACAAGTTTACAAATTACAACATTTTTAAGCTCTTATTCCCATATAGTCACTATTTTAATATGATTATTGTTTTTATTTTATAGTTTCCTACTCATATAGCTGAATGAATCGAGGTACTTTTAATATATATTTAATGAAGTCAGTTAAAATTACTTTTGCTAAGATAGAAATTATCTTGTTAAGTGACTGATTATTATTGCGATTTGTGCGTTATAAACTTTAATGATTCCTGTATTTCCATTATTATAATTACTATTGTACACTGCTCATTGTCATCTTTTATGTCCTCATGGCAAAGTAAGACTGCTGGTCGGTTTGTAATCTATGTTCATGTAGAGGTTGTAAATTATTACCCATAACCAACACCTCCGTGTTTGTGAGATCGAATGTAGATTCGAAGTACGGCAAACAAACGGGCCCAATGTTTATGTTCAATGGGATTTGCGTATTCGTTGTGACGACTGCAATATCATCGTGGTATTGTCCCGATCTGTAATTTTCATGAATCCTGTACGTCTGGACTAGAAGCAAACTTGCTTGAGCTTCAGATTCTGAAAACAGCAATATTTGATGAGAAGGGTGAAAATTAAAAAAAAAATGTACTGCTCTATAGATAATTAACGTTATACTTCAACGATTAACAATACAGAAAAAATTAATTAATTTAAAAATATTTAAATAATTTTAACATATTTAAAGTGATACTCCTATATATAATGAGAGGAGGAAAATATGAGAAACTGTACCTGATTCTACAACTCAAGGTGGACGGGATAAAAGGCCTTTGAAAAGGGCCTAGCTGTACAATCATGGACAATGGACAGGATTAACGACTATCACTCTATTCATCAGCCGTAGATAGAATAAAACGGGCTAATGTGATCGCCAACTTCTTCAGCAGATCAGGCACTCGAAGAAGAAGAAGAAAGACTCATCAGCAGCCGAAGGAACGCACAAATTCGTTCATGTTTGACTTGTAGAAATAGATTTTTGGTTTTGTTGTTTTTGTTCACAGAAACGTCCACATATCGCATGTGATACCTTTTGTTTTCTTTATTCAGCGCTGGCGTAAAGTGGGTTGTCGCGTGGACAAAAAAAAATCAAACGATTTATTTCACTATTAAAAATTACTCCATAATGAAGCGCATTAGCCATATTCTAATAAGCAGTGGTTTGCACAGGAATTATAAGTAGTCTTGTACCATCTCTGGGAACCTGTCAATACAGTGACAAAGGTGTAAAATTTAGAGGCTTTAGTCCAGTTCGACATTTTAAGCATCTTCGCAATTTATTAGTGCAGTGTTTTGCAATTTTTTCGATATTCTGAAGGTAACTACTTCTTAATAACACAATAATTACATCTGTCAAATATTAATAACCACCCTACCATCTTAAAAAGGAACGTGCAAATTGAGGAAAACATTCAAATTATCTTATTTTAAGTAAGCTTTTGACAAATATAGCAAAAAAATGGTTCCGTCAATTTTATATAAAAACGATCCCTAATGCTTTATCTTTCAGGTATACTCTGATTTTTCTAAACTGGCGTGCACGTCACCAAAATAATAATCATAATAATGATGGCACAATTTTACAATATTGCCAGCTGTCCTGGGTATTTAAAAATGGCTGCAATCAGCTGTTCCGCCCATGCAATCTTGTGCGACAGTGCGCGGTTCGTATCAAATTCGTCGACTTCTCTGCCGTTTTTCGTACAGATATCAATCCTGTGGTTATGGATTAACATCTACAATGGCAAAATATGCATTGTATTAATTGAACAAATGTAACAAGTTACACGTCAAAGAAGTTTAATTATACACACATGTATGAGCATGGTTAGTGAAAAAGATGTGGCATCATCGCCGAAAAAATATCGGGTCTGCCAATATAACATAATTTATTACATGATTGGCAGGCGAAAATTGTGTCCGCGGTTAATACACCGATTACCTATTTATAACCACCGGTGATCAGTGTTATGTAACAAATGATCCTTAGATTAATTTCGATTCTTAAACTATTGTTATGCATATTCTCGAAAACAATCACGTTGGTATGAAAAAATCGCATCACACAGCTGACGTGCACGCCAGTTTAGAAAAATCAGAGTATAGTAGTCAAATTAGCTGCTACTATTTGCTTAAAATGATAATATTTTCATTTTTCAGTGCTGCCGAGAGAGGTGCAACATCTTCACAGTGGCTCACTTCTTCAGTAAAATTACCACGTGATATTAACAATTTGACGAATCTCACAGTGGAACATCCGAATAATTCCCTTGGATGAACTATGAAACCGTTTAACGGCAGCTCTAACGGCTGCTTTGACCGAAGAATTAGTTTTTGTAGCTGAAGCTTCATCTGCCCGTTATTCCGCTATTAAGAATAAACGAAAAGGCCTCACTGCAAGTCAAGCTTTAGCCCTGTTTTGTGATTTAGATCTTTCGGAGAGGAAATACACAATTTTACGATCAGTCATCAATGATCTATATAAAGACTGTATCCCTAGTCTTTCCTAGCTATAAATCAAGTTAGAAACTGCTTCTCCCTCAAAATATCACAGTAACTGAAACTTCAGCTTCAGTAAACGTTCAAAAGTTACTTTTTGAACTCACCGCCTCGAAAGTGACATTTGACGCACTCTATTGACAACCGGAAATCCGTATTTCCCGGTCTAGTAGACCGGGAAAACGGCAAAAAAACACTGTCATAAATAAATCAATACATAATTATTTATTGTGAACGATCTACATCGACTTAAGCAGGGTTATTATTGTACACATTTATCGTACAATTAGTACAATTTGAAATGCAAATTCCCAACTCGTACCAACTCGTACCTTCGTTTGGATTTATCCGGCAATAAATTTTTAATTGCCGTATTAGCGGCATTGCGGATTTCCGGAGGTGTACAACTACTTATATCCGAATCGGAAGACATTTTATTAGAAACTGAGACTTTAAACGACAGGCTTTAAAAAATCAACTGTCAAAGTAACAATCATTGTTTTGCTATACAGCCATGGCTTGCTTTATTTCATATTTTGAAACGGAATGAAAATTATTTGAGTTTATGCTGATCGTTCTGTTCGTTTAAAAAAAAATGAACAAACCACTTGCGGGAATCATTTTCCCGCATTCACGCAGATGAAGCATTCGCTCCCTTCGGTCGCTCATGCTTCAAAATTGCGTTCATGCGGGAAAATTGTGTTCCCGCACTTGGTTTGTAAATAACTATTATAAAACTGTTGACAGCATAAAAGCTTTAATCACATTAGAGGAGGACACGACTGCTAAATTAATTTGCAAGTGGGGATTTGATGGGAGTTCCGGCCAAAGTAACTACAAACAAAAATTTGGAGATCAAGAAAGTACCGATAAGTACATATTTGTAACAGCATTTGTACCAATAAAATTAGTATTTATTGGAACCGGAGTGGACATATGGTCAAATAGTAGACCAGGATCGACATTGCACTGTCGGCCAATAAAATTTTCTTTTAAAATCGAGACATCAGATTTAGTCAAAATAGAAGGAAACATCAAGACTGATTTAAATAATATTCTTAATTATATTTCTACGTCAGGTGGTTATAAATTTAAAATTTGTTTTTAATTCTTATTCGCCATGGTAGATGGAAGTATATGCAATACTTTGTTAGGAAGAAATGCAGCTTTCAGATGTTATATTCGTGGTACAACATCCGTACAAATAAATAAACCTGAAACGGAACAAAAACTTCCGTCTATCAACCCTCGACTCTCCTCCATATCTCATATCGACTACCTTTTATATCATGGCAAGTAAGATGCAATGAAAACAAATAAATGTTCTCGCAAAGGAAACTAAAAATTGATATGGGGTTGTTAGTCGACAAACTGAAGGCGGGATTTGGATCAACTAACGATAGTAATACCGCGAGAAGGTTTTTTTCGAATCCAAAAGTTAGATTTTGAATTTTGAAAGTCATTACAAGCGGACGTAAAATAAACATTAATACGTTTAGCATTCTATTAAAAGAAACAAATGCTTTCTATCTGCAATTGTACAACTGGTATTATATGCCCAGCAGTATATACAAAGTTCTTGTGCACGGATGCGACATTATAGCATCATTTGATTTGCCAATAGGGCAGTTATGAATATGCTTTAGAGCAGTGATTCCCAACGGGAGCGGTACCGGCCCCCGGTGGGCGCTGAAGGGATTTGGGGAGGCGTTTCTGGTCCAAGGTATATTTAGGGGGCGTTGAGGACCAGCTGCCGCCCCCCGGGCAAAAACGGAGTTCTGTCAGAGCAAGAGTGTAAACCTAAAATCTACAGATCACATTCAAAAGAACAATTGAATGTTGGCTCCACCGAATTAACATGGGATTCCCCATACTGACCGATATCTGTACATCGGCCCACTTCGAGAGCCTGGGGATTACCCCGCTTGCCCGGTTTGATGTGCAAGGTGCCGGAGCGGGGACGCTCTGGCCCGCATTCTGACTTCCTGACTGACACGCAACGAGTCAAGTATATTTGACCTATTGTTTTTGGATTGTAATTAATTGTCATATTGTGATCATTATTGTAAATAAAGTAATATTCATATTAAGTGGACCCGGTAATTAAAAATTTATCGTTGGTGAAATAACTGTTGGAATAGAGATAAGTATTATCTATTGTTATATTTGATGGGCTGCAATTTATGTACATATAGTTCCAAATATTTTATATTTTTTGTTCCATATAATTTGTGTAACGGGCCGGCTTTGCCTCCGACGGAAACTGTCTTAATGTTTAATTGCGCTCACGGATCGCCAACGTAGGCAACCGCTACGCACACGTTTTTTTAAACGTGACGTGTTTCCGATATGCGTATGATTGTAATTCGGCGGCGAAGCGCTGCGATGAAGTAGAAGCTAGTCAACTCTCCTGGAGTTAAATTTTTTTTTAACCTAGGATCAGGGCTTAATTTCAAAACATGAAATAATCATTCCTATAGTCTTGGTTAATGTATCTATAAAAAAATCTTATAACATCTATCCGAAGACACATTGTATATTACAAGCGATTAAAAATTAAAATAAATGTGACGTGCCTGAAGGGCAATCAGCGCGTTAGCCGCGGAGCGAGTGGAGAGTCCTTTCGAAGCAGCGACGGGGGCCGGCTCTCGGTGTCGGAAAGTGGGGGGGTTAAAAAAGGCTCCACGTAATTTTAACCTCGCCACTACTTCGTCGCAAAGGGGGGCTCCACCCTATCTGCGTGGGTTGACGGCAGACAGTCAGCGAAGTTCAGAAATTACGAACTGTCGCAACGGCTGACCATCTGGCGCCCACACCACCAGATTTAAATCTCGCAGTGAGAATAGGAAGTTGAACTGAAAAGAATGCCCGATTGAGAAAACGTGGGGGGAACAAAAAATAACAGGTGTGAATTTTGTGGTGTAAAATATCTGCGTTTATTCACACAAAAGACAGGACACCGTGCCTACGCTTCCTGAAATAAATTCCTCCACCCGCAATTCTATCGCGCCGCCTTCACCAGATTCGGCCGAATCCCGCGAATACGTAACCCGCGATTCGAAAGGCCGTCGGAGCCACCTTTTTCTTACGAAAGAAAAAACGATATATCAAACGAAATTAAAGTAACAAATGAGAACAAAAAAATATATAAAGATCTGGCCAGTGTTCCGCGTCTGCGACTTCACTGGCGATTCTGGTTCTTATGACGGGCGGACGGCCGGCGATCGTCGGAAACGCTGTCGCTGGATTCCAATTCTCGGAACCACTCTGGCCGGATGTTTGTTGCCCCTAGCCAAGAACCTGGCTGGCTGAGTTACTTAGCCCTTACCCAAAAAAAACGCTCTGATGTTGTGAGCGTGTGGAGTTGAATCGTACAGTACCCTCCCTTGCCTTGTGCTTGGTGCCGTCAATCCATCTCAGGGTGGTTAAATGAGGGCACGTTTTGAATCCCGGAAACCGGTTGGTGATATACCAAAGAAAAACTGTGACCTCGTGGCACGTCTGCACTATAGGGGAGGTGACCAGCTTCTCTTTCTCACGGTAGCGTCTCGCGACGATTTTTAAAAATCACACGTAGAACGGAAAACACGTCACGTTTTATAAAACGTGTGCGTACGGTTGCCTACAGTGGAGGTCTGTGCGCGAAATTAATAATTAAAAGACAGTTTCCGTCGGAGGCAATACCGGACCGTTACACTTTCCTCGGTGAAAACAAGTGATGATGACATTTTGGTTTATTGCAAGCATTTAGAAACCCTTAAAGAAGATTGTTTTAATAGATTTCAAGATATCCTTAATATGATAATTCCGGACAGGGTCTTGGAACCTTGCACAAACATTAAAACAGCAGAAGTATTTTTACAGGAGCAGCTCATAGAATTGTCAACAAACGAAGAATTAAAACTAAAATTGAAACATGGCTACAAAGCATTTTGGCTTCAAAGACAAATTCCATTTTTATATCCGACCTTATGGGGTGCAGTAAAGAAGTTTTTTCTAGCATTCCCCTCATCGTATTTAGCCGAATGACGATTTCGTGTTGTATCCAATCTAATAACAAAAAAACGGAGCCGATGGTCAATAGTACATCGCTTTGACTTAATGTTGCTCATGACAAAACTAGCACCCAATAAAGACAAATTAGTGTCATTACATCAAGCTCAGCCCTCTCACTAGTGCTATTTTTTTTTATGTATATAGGTATGTGTATTTTTTTGTTAAGACCTAATAAAATATTTTTAAACATGAGTCCTTGTTTTTAAATATATACGTAGTATAATATAGTTCACTAAGAGGGGCGCTCTTGAAATGCTCTTTGAAAAGGTGGGAAACCTATATTGATTTTAAGTGAGATTTTATTTCTGAATGGGGGGGGGGGGCGGTGAGTAATTTGTTTTTTCGAAAGGGGGCGGTAGGCTAAAACAGGTTGGGAACCTCTGCTTTAGAGGTAACGCATAAACAGATTCGTCGAAATCGTTTATACCATACAAGAACATCTTCAAGAGGAAACACTATCACCGATTTAATGAATACGTTATTAATGATTTCGGACCCTTTGAACTCCAACCTGAGACGGACCTTCACGAAGAAGCCCCAAAATATAGACCAAGAAATGAAAATGTATATACTTGAAGATGAAGCAAACATTTCTAACTATTGTCTTCATGATTTCGATAAGGAAAAATAAGTGACCAGGGAGAGACCTAGCCGATGTTCTACATAGCATTGTGCCGAGTCGAATAATCCTATGACTCGAGAAATTACGACTCGTAAATATTCTAACTCGATTGATTATTCGAGTTGACCAACCCGAGTCAGCACATGTGTTTGTTTACTTGATTTCCAAGTCGCGTGCCGCAGCTGGCCGCAGCTATTCGTTCCTTCAGGGGATTTGTGCCGTTGCAGTCGTGTGCTCCTGACGTGCCGACAATTGTTACTGACAATGCCGCCAATATTAAAAAAAGCAGTAGCTGAATATTTACGCCAACAAAATCACTATTGCGTAGCGAATACTTTGAATTTGGCAGTCCAACACTGCATAAAAAGTAACTCAGAATTTTCTGAACTCTGAAAAATTCAGATGTATAGTTAAGCATTTTAAAATGAGTAACTTAGCCAGTTATAAATTAAATGAAATGCAGCAACAAATGGGTCTTCCACAGTTAAAATTGAAGCAAGATGTTCCAACAAGATGGAACTCTGCATTAATCATGATTCAAAGATTAATGGATACTCGGTCACCATTATCGGCTACATTGGGTTTATTGGAATCGCCACCACAAAACTTATGAGTGGACAATTATAACAAATTGCATTAGTCTTTTAAAACCTTTGGAAAAAATGACAAACGAACTGTCCGGAGAAATGTATACTACGTTGTCCCGTGTCATTCCATTAGTTAGAGGTTTAAAAAGTGCAATACGAAATAAAATATTAGTAACACAAACAGGCAATAGTCTACATTCTAAATTGTTAGATGTACTTGACAGGCGGTTAAGACATTTGGAAACGAATAGTATTGTAGCAAATTCCTTGATCCGCGATTCAAATAAATGGGATTTAGCATTGAAGGTAACGCAGATAGTACCATGCAGTCGATTATAGATGAGTTAATTCAAACTACTGAAACTGAACCAATTGGTGAGGTCAAAAATCTGGCTCCTGTTCCCCCGTATTCTGAAAATGTTGAATCCAATGATGAATTATAGGAAAACTTCAATATGGCAATGGGTGAGAATGTTTATTCAACAGCTCCAGTTTCGGAATCTGAGGTAGCCGTGAAACAATTCTTAGACCTTCCGCTACTGGACAAAAAACATAATGCGTTAGATTTTTGGAAACTGCATCAAAATTTCTTTCCAGATTTATATAAAATGGCCATCAAATACTTCATTTGCTACTTGCATTCTTGCTACTTCAGTTCCGTCTGAGAGAGTTTTCTCAAAAGCCAGACAATTAACAAATCAATACAGAAATAGACTTCACCCGAAGAAACTTGACCAAATATTGTTCCTTAATAGTGAATTGCGTGATTCTAATTCAGTTATTTCCTAAATAGTAGTAGCGAAAAGTAAGAATTATTATTTATTGTTATATTTATTTTGAATTGTTTTCATTAACTTTTAATTATTATTTATTGTTATATTTATTTTGAATTGTTTTCATTACTTTTAATTATTATTTTTATGTTATAAGAAATTGTATTGTGGTTTCCTTATGTAGACCATTCATTATTATAGAGTGCATTTGCGTTATATATTTTTTATATTATTGCCTTAAACGTTGTCTAATATATTATGTTATGTTAACAAATGCCGTATTTAATTTGAGTCGACTACATTATGCTTCTATTAAAAGATATTCAAGTCAAGTTCATTGGATCGCCGACCGCTCGCGATTGAACACGAGCCAACTCGAGTTGCCGCTATTAATATCTCGAGTCATTCGATACATGTATAACTCGAGATGAGCGAATACATTTATTCGAGTCGGCGCAACGCTAAGTTCTACACACTATAAATTTCTAAGCAAATAATTTATTATTATATCATTCATGTCTAAAATAAGCGATAAGATAAATGTATTGCATGTACACAATTCGGCCCAGAAAAATCGTATAATCACAAGTAAATTAATGTGTACCAACTCGACTGGGGAGTCATAGTGGCCCCTTGGGTACGCCACTGAATATAAATATGGATTTGATAAATAACTTGTTAATATTAGATATTATGTTACAATTTTTGCCCACAAAACCATGTGATTCAACGCACTGTGCGGTGGTGTAATTGAGGTTGCGTGCAAAACCGGTTATATCCATTTATACAGTAAAGGACAAAAACTATTCGGCCCTGCGCATTAATTCGAAGTATTAGCTGTACCTTGAAACACTTGAAGACACACAACTATTTTAAACATTGTCTATAAAGAATTCATGACATTTGAATTTAAAAAAAGTTGAAGTACTATCTGTAGCTTGAAACAGCTCAATACATATAAATTGTTTTAATCCATTGTTTATAACGAATTGATGATATTAAACTATACAAGTATTAGTATTATATACTAATTCTAAAACCCAAACAAATGAAAGAACGCCAATTTTACCTTACAAATAGAAAGGGTCGTAGCACGTCATCCTATGAAGTCCTAATCTAACCTACGGTAACATAATCTGTCCTAACTATGTTTCTTACCTTGTATTATATTATGCTCTCCTACTAGGACGCCCAGGTCACTAGCTGCTAAGTTAAACACGCAATGTGCAGCAGTCAAGACATGAAATCGCGATATGATGACACAGCCACACCAAACGTCACGCGACACCTTATATCTAACCAAGCCCGCCATGAACGAGAACTGGTTGACTGCAGTTTCTTGGCCACCAACAACACGAACCTAAGAGCAAACGAAATTTCAAATTCTGTTAATGACACTACCATACGGATTCACACAGAACATTTATACGTTGAATGATCATTTATTGATAAATAATTAATTTCAATATTAATTGAAGTTAATCGATAAAAAACAACTTATTAATGATAAGTTTGCTGAGAAATAACTTGTTCATCGGTTGAGTACCGCATAAATACTTACAGTCTTTGAAAATCCGCAATCGCACGAACTTGTCGGCGGCTGCGTTATTGGTGGTGCCTGCGTTACTGGTGGTGGCTTTGAGGGTTTACCTCCAGGTTGCAGAGACAAAGTACACACAAAGTAACCATTGGGAGCTGCGGTATTGCGAATGTAGCCTGGAATATTTTTTTGTAGGGTTAAAAGAAACGCCTAATTTTTCTCTCATAATTTACTCAGTCTGAATTAATGTATGCAAAACAAAAAAAATTGGGGAAAATGGATCATAGGTTAAGCACAATAATCTATATTAATGTATAAATTGAATACTGGTAAAAATATCGCAAAATAGGATATACTTGAAATTTATCGAATTTTGGTGTTAATAATTTTGAATTCACATAATTTTATGGCCGATCAATATATTCATTCAGCATCTTCCTTGCAGACGATTCAAAAGTTGTAGTTACGACTCCAGCATTACACGGATTTTAAATAATAATTTCTTACCAATACTTGTGTCGTAATAGAAGTTGTGCTGGACAGCACCACCCGTTTTATAGGTAAATCTGCTTTCTTCTTGGAAGAACAGTTCGCTGTTCCACAGATCCTAGAAGTCAGGTATAGTTATACTGTTACTAGTAATGATGGGCTAATTCGAACGATAATAATTGAATAGATCGATTTTTGCTATCATCCGGATTAATTCGATTATATTTTCGTGAAAATTATTCGATTATCATTCATGAAAATCATTCGAATTATCATTCATGAAAATCATTCGGTTTATGTTTAGTTAAGAGTTAATGGGGAACGCACCTACTCATTTCTTATCGAGTTTTTAACGATTTTTAATGAGACATTGAGCGGCAATGAGATTCGATTTAATTAATTAAAAATATCCATGAGCAACCTAAAGTATCGGAGAGGTTCCCTATTGAAGCCAATTAAAAAAAAAAAATTAGCATGAAAAACAAAATGTTGAAAATTGTGAATTATTAACTGTATTTCTACATGCTATTTCAACGTTTCCAACTTTTAAATGAGCAAAAACACTTTATAGGGAACTCCGCAGATCTATTATCTACAAATACGTATAATTAACAGCAAAATTGACAATGCCATTTTCCTGAAATATCTCATGAAAAACCTCGGTAATTTGATGTCGCGTTTCTGGGCATTGGAAGACCGCCTACAATTTTCCCTCTCGCACGGTTAGTTCTACAATCGACAACGATCGGCTCTTGAACACCCTTACCTCGAACTTCTCATTAAGCCGGCGCCACACGATGCTACCAACGTTTGACCAAATGTTGGCCTCCAACGTTTGAGACAAAACGTTGGAGTATTGACATGGCGAGTGCCCTGCTACACGGTGCGGCGAATGTTTTATCCATATACATTTGATCCAACGTTGGCTATTGTGGCGAAGAGTTTATTTTTTCTAAATATATTTCGTTTTAATTATTTAAAAATGGATGTTGACGATGATGATGATATTGTGATGACTGCTGCCGCAACAGTAATATTGTTGTCTTGTTGCAAATTGTTGTCTTGTTGCAAAGCATTTTTTAATATAAAGAAAATTAAAGTAAATTAAATGCATAAGTTCATAATATATCTATTAGTATTTTTTTAAACAGGGTTTGGGTACTTTTATTATTGCTTTATAAATAAAGATAAATAAAGACAAAACAAACGCACTACAAAATTACATCCGACAAAAACGCTTCATGAATCATATTACACTTCATAACACTCTTTTCACACTATCAAAACAATCACTCATGAATCACATATGTAGTGTAATGTATAATGTAACGTACGTATAATGTAATGTATTATGTTAGGCAAGGCGGAAAGACCCTATGGGGTCGATAGCCTAATAAAGATTGTTTATATATATATAAAGATAAATATCAAATTTACAGTTTCAATATTGTATTTATATAGAAAATATGAACTTAAAAATACATACAACTGTATTTAAAGTTTAAAAAGTCAAAATACTCTATGCAAAACACAAGACAAAATGTCAACAACTGGACAGAGTCGTGTAGCAGTGTAGCAGTGATGCCTTCCAACTGTACCGTCCAGCGAAAAAAACCCTTTGAAGCGGGTCCAAAGACCGACAACAGGCCGAACACCCTCCAGCACGAATGTTGGATGCTTGTCACTGGACACTCATAGTTCGAACATCGGCCACACGATGCGTCCAACCATCAAGCGTCCAACGTTGGAGGGTGTTCGTAGCATCGTGTGGCGCCGGCTTTACAACATTATGGACTGGCAGCGGCATTATTGCAGTTAAACATTTCTTGTGACATTGCTGAAATCAACAGCATGTAGTGTAGGGATATTCGGATGTAACCGGATATAATTGAATACTGAACCGAATAAAAAATTTGATAAGGACTGCGCATGACTGTCCATATATTAGTTTACTTATAAAAAATAAAGGAAATAATAACTACGACTGGTACTTAGACAAGTTGCCATTCGAAAATACTACCACAAATTAATATATCTTATGTTGTATTAGCGAAGTAATTGTTTTTATAGTTTAATTTAATTTAAAATTAATAAAAATGTATCACGATATTAACGCTACCACCATTAAAAAAAATGTTAATAAAATTTATTTCGACGATCATTTTCCTTTCAAAAATCTCTTCTAAATATTAAATTAAATTAACTTATCATAAATTTAAGTTACTTGTTCATTTTAATATTATTATTAACTCATATTTCTGAAAATTATAATTATTATTTATTAAAAATAATTATATGTAAAAACTAATTTCACACGGTAAAAAAAATCAGTTTAAGATTATTATTTCAACAAAGAGTAATTTTATATGTATGTATGTGTAAGATTAGTTTTATTAAAATACTTCATTATGATGTAATATTAATCATATTTTAGAGAAATGATTAAAACACATAACTATGCTAATGTTAACACTTTATATATTTCAATCATTTATGTAAAAAAAATAATATGAGAATAAGAGAATAAGAATATGAGAATAATATGAGAATAATAAAATTGATATGAGAAATATTACAGAACTTTATATATTATTTTATCTTAAAAACTTTTCATTTAGTGAAATCGTAATAAAAATAATTTATTTAATTATGTTATAAATTATATTTGTTTAAAAAACGTCAGGAAACAGTTAATTCTATAAGCTATAAAGGTTCTAGAACAATATACATATTGAACTTCATTTAAAATCGGCATAGCTCTAAATTTTCAGCATTATTATTTGTCATGTTTTTGTTTTTAATAAGGCTGGAGCTATAATAAATTAGTCTATTGAAACCGGGCATAATATCGTTATACAACCCACAAGTTTTCATATCTGGTACCATATTCTTTTCGTGCTTCAATTTCGTAAATTGAACTTGAAAGTTTTGAACTTGAAAGTTCTCTAATATCTAATATTTTATAAACTGCAATATCGTAGAAAAAATAGCATTTCCTACTCGAGATGAAATACGTTTTTTTTCATTCGTGGACTTTCCCCGCTCGCCACAAAAAAAACGGTGTTTTCGGAATTACAATTGACTGATCTGAATTACATTTGATGCTTTCTGAATTACAATTGACTAATCTGAATTACATTTGATGCTTTCAGAATTACAATTGACTAATTTTAATTACACTTGATACTTTCTGAATTACAATTGAAAAAGGTGTAGGGAGTAGGGTTGAAATAAATCAAGATTTTTTTTAAATATATCAAAAATCAATTATTTAAACAAAAATCATTAGTCAGTTTTTACCAGGGTAAATGTGATTTAAATCAATTGATTTGCATCACAATTTAAATCATTATAATCACAATATAAAAACACAATAGAAATCACAAGAAAAATCACAATATAAACAATTATAATCATTTGTTTATTTTTTTAATAAATCGATTTTATTTTGTCACATTGAAGCATGGTCAAGATTTGTAATCATGCGAAAAAACACAGATTTCAAGCGATTTACATGTTTTGGCATCCCATGAACAAGAATTGATAATTCAAAACCATTCCATGTATCAGTACAATGTGATGGACCAAAAATGGAAGAATAGAACATTATTTTACTTAGAATTATCTATGTTAAAGCTTGCTAACTCTATAGTTACATTGTATTTTGAATTATTCACCTATTGGAATGCATAAACAGTGTAAAAGCAATGATTAATTTAAAAGAATCAGGTTTGATTTAAATCAATGATTTATTTAAAGGAATCTTTGAGATAAATCATGATTTAAATCAATTGATACACCAACCCTGGCAGTTAGAATTTAAAATGTAAATGAAAAAAAAACAATTTATAATATCTTTACCTTATTTTTGCAAGCAATACTTTCTGCTTCTTCTCCAAGAACACAGAGATAATTTTAATTTCTTTCCCATATTGATTACACAATAAATCACAAATCTCAAGTAACACGATTCTGCAAATAGTGCATCAGGGTTGCAAGTTGCACTGCTAATAGCCATAAAGAAACAGCGAATTATATAAGTACAACAATAGCCATCACTTCGTGGCGATAGTTATTTTTAAAATTTCACTATGTGAAAGTAATGTTGCCAGTAATGTTAACTGATTAGTAAATTCGTACCCGAATTTGCCCATCCGATGATAAACCAGAGAAAATATGCCAATTCGTGGAATAATGATCTTATATTTCTGCCAATAATTCCGGGCATATAAGAGATATAAAAAAATCAAGGTATAAAGGTATAACCTCTTAATCGTCCTTTGTGTGGGACACCCTGTATATACCGGGTGTATATTTCAAAACAAGCCAGCTTTAAACATTAGAATGCAAGTTTTTGATTTAAGAAAAAAACACATCGATTGATTTTTCGAGGGGGAAATTTAAAAACAACGTCAAATAAATTTTGAGTATCACCCCCTCCTCCATAGCCACCACCACTTTAAAATTTCAAATGGCACCGACACCTTGCAATACCTCATTTTAAAGCTTAACACACGTCCAGATGTTTTGGAAAAAATATAAATCTGAAAAATTCCAACACAATTACATTGAACGAAGTTCCTTTCTATGCAACAAAAAAAACATGTATTTTCAGATATTTAAAATTCAAGTAACATGGTTTTTAACATCTACCTCGAAAACTGATTCGATTTGTTTTTTTCTTTGTTTCATTGAAAGGAACTTACATTCGTTCGATATAAAAATTTTTCCCAAAGTTATGGACAAAAATATATTTTTATCACGCCTCTACATTAGTTTTTTTAAGCTTTAAAATGAGGTGTCGCAATGTGGGGGTGCCTTTTGAAACTTCAAAGTGGGGGTGGCTAGGCAGGAGTGGGTAATATCAGAGCCATAGGTAACACCAGAGCCTAGGCCAAGTAGGCCCCCCGAGCATTGGGCGGCAATATTTCTGGGGCGGCAGATTTTCTAGATTCGAAGAAAATTGTAAGCAGTGACACTTGACGGCGCGGCGGCAATTCCTTTGTAGGCGGCCGCCGCTTTATCCGTTTGTCGGTGAAATTCCGCCGCCTTCGAAGCCCCCCCCCCCCCCGCCGATTTAGTAAAAATAAGTAAGAGGCGGTATTTACCGAAAAATACGATGCCCTCCGAGTGTCACAGCTATTACAACATTCCCAATAAAGTGTAAACATAACGTCGCTCTAAGCGATTTATTATTCATTTGACTGACTATAGGAACTCTAAAGCCAGTAATTGATATGCACTGTGCACAAGTGAGGTAGAGATGAAAAATATTATATTTTAAATTTTGTACTACGTACCGATGCACGTCCGGATGTGTAGGAAACATTATTCAATAATTGCAAAGTCGCCAGCAAAAATAAAAAGCGTTCCCCCTTAAGAGGATTCCTACCGCGCGCGTAGTGACGAAAATTAGGCAAAACACGACAATCGCCCGCCTGTATGGCGCCCTTATTTCTCAATAGATTTTCATAAAAATTTTTTATAATGTGCTAAAAGGTTGAAATAAGAATCGTGCAAACTTATATTGACTCTGAATTAATTACAATTGCGACAAAAAAAATTCAAATGTGGGCGATAATGTAAATTTAGGTCTTTTCAATTTACATTTTATGGTTAGTTCCGATTATATATATGACTATATCAGTTTGCTCAAATGTAGTATGATTCTTCCTTAACATATTGGTAAAAACTATGCACCGCTAAGTAAATTTGGGAAAGAGTAATTAAGGCGGGCAATTTGCGGGTTTTGCGTAAAAATAAATCAAATATCCCATCGGTCCATCCCCACCACATCGCAGAGCGCAGGCTATGCAGGCCATCCGTCGACAGAGACGCGAGAACTTGTCGTTGCATTTTATCTTTCGTGCGGTCAGCATTCGCGCATGCGGCGTAGTAGTGACTGTGTTTATGCAAGTCGGTGACAAACTAAACTGCGAGCACGTAATTTAGGAAGCTGCGATTGTTTTAATAATAATAACAAATTTATACATAAATATATAATTATAGGTAAATATTGAAATAACAATATTTTTGGCTGCATTTTGACTCACTGAACTGATGAGACCCAATAGGTCGAAACCGTCTTCAGTTGTCCTTGGATATAATGTCTAAATGTGCACACAAAAATACTGTAATTTCCATATTTACTGAAATAACTGAAATATATATATATATATATATATATATATATATATATATATATATATATATATATATATATATATATATATATATACATATTATTAACGTCTACAATCTACAATAACTGTAGTAATTTTGAAGTGTGAACTGTGAAATTTTTAACTTTGGATTTCGAGCTTCACTTTAAAATGGGAAAAGTGAATGAATCTAGAAAAAAGGTGTCCACTAAATATAATACACATATGAAGGCTAAAACAAAAACATGCAAGAATTTGTATTTGTCAAGAACAAAGAAGTTTATAAGCTCGTTGTTAGATGAATGTCTTGGTAAGTTACTATTTTTTTGTTCAGATTTGTAAATTTCATAAAGTAGATAAGTATACTCGTATAAGTTATTTAAAAATCATTATTTCTGCAATTAGATCGAGGTGGTATTAGTGATACTCCTAAGGTTCCTGACCAATTTACAAATGAAATTAAACCATATGGTGATGTATCAAAAGTATTGGATACAGATGCTGATACCGATGTTCTAAATTTATCCAGTACGAGTACTGGCTCATATTGCCCCGAAGTAGCTATAACAAGTTTAATTTTGGAAGAAAATGTCGAGGTATTGGATACAGATGCTGATACCGATGTTCTAAATTTATCCAGTACGAGTACTGGCTCATATTGCCCCGAAGAAGCTATAACAAGTTTAATTTTGGAAGAAAATGTCGAGGTATTGGATACAGATGCTGATACCGATGTTCTAAATTTATCCAGTACGAGTACTGGCTCATATTGCCCCGAAGAAGATATAACAAGTTTAATTTTGGGCGAAAATGTCGGGCGAAAAAACAATACGAACAAACTGCCATTAAACAACTGGAGGAGCAAGAGCACATTAAGGTTGAACCAAATGGACTTTTCATTGATGAAACACATCCATTTTTAGGGGCTACTCCTGATGGTCTTGTTGGTACAAATGTACTAGTAGAAGTAAAATGTCCATACTCTGCATATGGCTTGGAAGTGAAACACGCGATTGAGCAGAAAAAACTTAATTTTTGGATTTTTAACAGCGAGACAGGAACATATTCTGTAAATGAAAAGCATTCGTGGTTTTATCAGGTACAGGGTCAACTTCACATTGCCAACAGAAAGGGTTGCATTTTTGCCGTATGGACGGGGAAAGACAATCCTCTAAAAGTGGAATACATATTCCTGGACATAAAAAAGGCTTTTGACACTGTATGGCACACAGGACTACTATACAAAATGCATACCCTACAAATACCTAGATCCCTCATCCTATTCATCCACAGCTTCCTGACAGACAGACAACTACGGATAAGAACAAACAATTCATACTCAAGATCATTTTCGCCAGAACAAGGTTTGCCACAGGGTTCTCCTCTCTCGCCCCTCCTGTACAACATATATTGCCATGACATATTAGGAACAGACAACAGGCAGACAGACTTAGAACAGTATATCATACAATACGCCGACGACACAGCATTAATAACACATAAAAAACGACTGGATGACACAATAGACACACTTCAAATACTGACTGACAAAACAATGGACTGGTTCAACAAATGGAGACTCGAACCCAACCCCGCAAAATGCCAACTCCTTATTCCCAACCACAGAATCAATAACAACTCACCGACAATACATGTTAACGGAACAAACGTATACCCCACAACGACGATAAAATACTTAGGAATGACGATTGACAATAAGCACAAATTCGACAAACACTTACGGAACACAAAGACGGAAATACAAAAACGAGCAAAACATTTTAGATGCCTAACATACGGAGGAAGAGGGATATCTATTAGTACAGCAACAAAAATTTACAAATCCATCTGCAGGCCCATGATTGACTACGGACAGATCATACTAAAAAATGTAAGAAACACCTGCAAACGAATTACGGACGTAACTGAACGGAAGACATTAAGACTTATCACTAAATTAAGACATAAGGACAATCATCTTCATAACATATCAAACATAAATTTATACAAGATCACCAAAATCATACCCATCCAACAAAGACTAGACAAACTACGAAATAAATTTCAACAAAAACAGGACAATAGGACAATACTCGACGAATTGTGTATTAAAAGACAAAACAAACGCACTACAAAATTACATCCGACAAAAACGCTTCATGAATCATATTACACTTCATAACACTCTTTTCACACTATCAAAATAATCACTCATGAATCACATATGTAGTGTAATGTATAATGTAACGTACCTATAATGTAATGTATTATGTTAGGCAAGGCGGAAAGACCCTATGGGGTCGATAGCCTAATAAAGATTGTTTATATATATATGGAATACATTAGAAAAAAATGGAATTTTTGGAAACAGAAAATGGAATATAAATTGATAAGGTTCTATAAAGACTGTTTGTTGCCGGAACTCGTGGATCCCCGGCACACACGAAAACAGCCAATACGAGAACCGTTATGCATAACTGAAGCTAAGCAAAAGAAAAAAAATGAAAGAAATACAAAACCACCTCTAAATAGAAAATTAATTTAATTTATTAGTGCGAAATATTTAAATAAATACCTGCATTTCCAATCATTTCTAACATTTTTCATTATAAGACACAGTGTACTTACTTGTAATTTTTTTAAATCATAATTTTACTCATAGCTGTGTATTGTTATTTGCTACGTTGTATTATTATTTGCATTTTATGTTTTATTATTCTACATTATTATACTATTACGAAATTGTTTTTTAGATATATAATTTTGGATCTACTGGTAATAAGTATTGTTTTAATTGTAAATGTATTTTAATGTATATATTAATAATACTATGTTAATACTATTTTAATATTATGTATTTATTATTGATTTTAATGTATATACATGAGCGTGTGCGCATTCTCAAACGGGTCAATCAGTTTTTCAATCAGTCAAATTAGTTTCCAAAACAATTTGATTATGAACACGAAGATCAGCCTGTAATGGATCCGAAAATAGCGTTCAAAGTTAATGTGTTTTTTTAATATTTTAGATCAGGCTTTATCCTCGGTGGATGAAAGATTTGAATTATTGAATACTCATAATGACGTGTTTTATTTTTTATTTAAACTAAGCGATATACATGATAAAAACAAGTTAATCACAAACTGCACTCGTTTGCAGGAAAAACTGTCTGCCAATAATTCATCCGATATAGATGCCGACGATTTGTGTGAGGAAGTTCTATCATGTCAGTCCCTTTTTAAAAAATTGGACAATGATGTGGTTAAAATACTAGAATTTATATTTTTAAATAATTTGACAGCAGTATGCCCTAATATCACAATAGCTCTACGAATTTTATTAACAATGGCAGTTACGGTAGCGAGCGCAGAAAGATCATTTTCGAAATTGAAGTTAATAAAAATTACCTGCGCTCAACAATGAGCCAGGAAAGATTGTCACATTTGGCTACAATATCTATAGAATATAGCATATTAGAGCGCATAGATATACATAATATTATTATGGATTTCGCAACTAGAAAAACGAGAAGAGTAGAAATAATTTAATTTGTTTTTTAATTTGTGTTTTATTATTATGATGACCATTTTGTAAACATGTTTAATAAGAAATTTATGTTATGTTATGTTGTACGACTTTTATTTTTGTATTTGCCTCTACCTGGATTTTCTCTATTTTCAAAAATTATAGAGGAGCTTTATAGGTCGTGCACACAGGCGCCGCCGAAGCGCGGCGCGGCCCTGCTCTCAGGCATTCTACACAATATCTAAAATATCTGTATTTGCAATAATAAAATACTCTACTAACGGTACGATATATTGACTGTTGACTGCAGTTGGGAACGAACTAGCCTGGTTGCCTCGTCATATGCTCAATTGTGGCAAGAGGGGAATAGTCTGCAGTCAACCAATAAGCAAGGAGCGCAACTACTAGTCGTCCGGGGGAACTTTCTCCTATTTAGCTGCCGATGTTCGTGAACAGGCTGCGGTAGGAATCGTCTTAACGGGGCAGAATAGTCGGATAGCCACTGAACGAATGCAAAATACTTCGAATTATATTTAAATCGATATTATATTTCGATATTTTAAATTCGGATTTTTAAATCGTATTCGCATAATTCGAATTATATTTCGATTATTTCAATAATTCGTATTCGCATATTTCGATTATTTTAATAATTCGTATTCGCATTATTCGATAATGTCCATCACTACTCATTATAGGCTTAAGATGAGGTGTGATCTTATTTATTACTTTATAAGTATTTTCATTTGATTTCATTTTTATCATTTTTCATTCTTTCAAAGAAGATTAGTTGCAACTATTGCACTGATTTTTTGTTATTATCGAATTGGAGAACTTTCAATTATCGTTACAATAAATTGATTCAATAACGTTTTGACATGTGGTGACTTCCCCCGCTTGCAACGGTGTTGTGTGTGTTGCTTGTATTTTCATGCCAGCTATCGTTATTTGTAGCCATGAGATTAATATTTATATCCAGTTCATTGGTTTAATTAAATTTTATTTGAAGAAAAAAACTTCGTACATTCGAGTCTTATTTTAAAAAGTGGAATATTTTGCTCGCACTGTATATTAGTAGAAAGCATTTACACATTTCGATTTTGATTTATTGAATATTTGAGATCCAACTTACGAAATTACATGATGCCACAACGTGCTGGTTCAATGGGATTCCATAGATCTGCCAGAAACAGGTCGTGTCTCCAAAGTGCTGAATTTCGACATATGGATTTTGCGTCATGAAATAAGTACGAAAGCAGTCTTGTGCCGAAGCGAGGGCTCCGAGGGTCATCAGGAGGAACACCTGTTGAGATTCTAAACAGAAAAAAAAAACACAAAAATAGTCCTAAATTTAATTCTATTAACTGAGAATTGGTAAAGTTGACAAATTTATTGAAAAAATAATGCTTATATGATCGAAAATAGAATGTCAAAAACTGAAAAATTTAAGTGTGTAGTTTTTCTGAAAATAAATAATTGCAGAAAGTTGCTCAGAATCGGAAAAACAGTGTGATTCGTTGAATATATTTTAATTTTCTTCGACACTGACGACGTCCATTTTTTGTAATATTTTTAATATTTTTTTAAACCGTTCTATCAGCAAATAAGAATGAAACTATGTTCGTAATCAAAGAAGTAAACGGTATTACTAAACGGAAGTAGACGGTATATTATGAAACAGGTGCATAAGAGAGCCTTCCTTCAACCGTGCTCGTCGGGTTTAAAAGCATGACGCGAAGAGTGGATGATATTTATAAACGAGCAGGGTTGGCATGTGTTGCATCAATGCTATTTTCTACAGACGTCAGTGTCTTCATCGAAATTCCAAAGGTCTGAAGGTCATTTCCAAATATCCAATAGCAATAAGTATGAAGCTTCTAGTTTCTGGTGTTCGGATTATATCCAGCAACAGTAAGTGTAAATTTAATATTTATTTGAATAAAAATCAGTACAGCTTGACGTTTATTGTCGATCAAGGTTAGTCAATAACTGTGTTCTTACTAGGCTACCTTAAAACACGCCGTGCTAGAAAGACGGCATTCTGGAACGCTTACTAGTCCGATTACTAAAGATTGTGATGCAGGATACTTATGATAAAAATTATAATGAGATGGTAATGCTCTATTATTGAACCCGAAGTTCAGTGGCTCCCCGAAATATGTAAAATTTAAATATGTAAGTGAAAGCAACAATAAAGGTTCGTCTAATCTATGCGCATTGAAAATGTATTTGTAAATGAGACGAAGGACGCAAATGCATGATATGCATGTAAATTTTGAGTAACTGAAATGAAATCTACTACTTACTTAGCTATCTATTCAGTGGAAATTTTTAATATTCGATATATAGGTTTCAAAGCCACACAATATTAAAAATATTGGCAAATATACTCTGATTTTTCTAAACTGGCGTTCACGTCATCAAACAGCTGTGCGATGAGGTTTTTACGTACCAACGTGATTGTTTTCGAGAATATGCATAACAATAGTTTAAGAATCGAAATTAATCTGGAGGATCATTTGTTACATAACACTGATCACCAGTGGTTATAAATAGGTAATCGGTATATTAACCGCGGACACAATTTTCGCCTGCCACAATTGCCTGCCACAATTGTGCCATCATTATTATGATTATTATTTTGATGACGTGAACGCCAATTTAGTAAAATCAGAGTATAGTAAATATATTGGCAGTAATTATTTGAAAAATTGCGTATTGCAAATTATTAGTAATTATAAATAGGTTCATTATAAATATTATAAATTTGCATGAAGTAGCTCATTAAATGATACAATATTCTTTTATACAGAGAGCCAAGTGGCAAAGTAACTTTATTAGCATGAGGTAGAACATAAAATGATAAATTCTATTATAGGTACAACTTCAGAAACGTCAAACAAAAAAATTGAAACATTAGAATTTAGATTGGAAAATTTTGGAAATGTGAATTTCTCATATACAGCAAAGAGAACCAACTACATATTTTATTGTATTTTTTAAACTAAAACGTGATAATAAAGTAATATTTATATGTAATTAATTATTTTTTTTTTTTTAATCATAATTTTTAATTCAAATATAAATCAGCAAAAAATGCTCTAACATATTTGTAACTACAATCTGTCACTAAAGTGCAATAATTAATTTTATTATAATATTTATTTATGTATAATGGGTATTATGATGAAGTTTATAACTTACGAGGGCGACAAATTTGTAAATCGCCTGAGGGTCATAAACATAGTGTTGCCCGTGGTGCATACAACGCTTCATACCGTGAAAAACTTGTATATAAGTATATAAGAAATATGTATTAAAACATACATATGTACATTGAATTAACGGTATTATTTATAATTTCGTATCCATGACAATACCATGGTTTGTTTATTCATTTGGGAGACACTATAAACGTGCCATAGTTTGGAACGTCAGTTAGGATGGAAGGTGCAATTCTCGACGAAGTAAGAGAACGACTTAAAAAGTAAATTGTAGAATGAAGCAGAAGTCATTTTCAACCATATGCATTGCATGTCGACCCTAGTAGCTAATAATGCTTAGTAGATATTAAAAACAGTTAGAAAGTACTAATCTTTAGTAGCTAGTAAGGTCGACCATGCATATGACTGTTAATCACTGATGTCAACTAGAATGTTAATAACATGTGTTTCTAACAAAACGACATTTCGTAGCCAATAAGAATGGCGAGATTACCAGTGCCGCCTTTTTTATTGGTTGCGAAATGTCAATTTGTTATTGAAGCAGAAGTCATTTTCAACCATATGCATTGCATAGTCGACCCTAGTAGCTAATAATGCTTAGTAGATACTAAAAACAGTTAGAAAGTACTAATCTTTAGTAGCTAGTAAGGTCGACTATGCATATGGCTGTTAATCACTGATGTCAACTAGAATGTTAATAACATGTGTTTCTAACAAAACGACATTTCGTAGCCAATAAGAATAGCGAGATTACCAGTGCAAAAGGCGTTTTTTATTGATTGCGAAATGTCAATTTGTTATCATGTGTTGCTAACAAATTTACATTTGCCTCTATTGTAGCCTCTGTACCGCACGAACTATAGTTTTTGTGGCACACCGTGTACCATAATTTTTGTTCAAAATTTTATTACCTATAACTTTACCCATATAAAAATTTTCAGGCAGTGCACCGTTTATGAGATAATTACGAAAAATAACACATGTGTGTGTATACCGAATTTCAAAAATATATAATTTATTTCTGCCAAAACGAGGCTTTTTGAGGCTAATATGACTGGACTATAGGGAAATATCTGTGTTACGCTGATTTCAAACCATTCACAGGGCACTGTCTGTGCAAAGCATAGATGAGGGTAAAAGTTCAACACAAAGTTCATTTTCTGTAATAGTTTACTTTCTAATTGTAATATCAACATTAACATTAAATAGGATTAATTGAAATTGAATCGTTTATTTCAGAAACTGGTCAAGTGCACCTTTTCAAATTGTTTGGAAACAAAAAAAACCCATTATATCCTTAATATTTTAACCGATTTTCGCCTGAAAAAATGTCTAGTATTAGTTAACATCTTCTCGAAGTTGATGCAGCCTATAATTAAATTATAATACTTCTCCCTTAATTGTAAAAACATATTGAAAATTTCTCCAATAAAATACGATTTTAATGTAGATACATATATTTTTAATGGTAGTTACCTTTTTTTTTTGTATTATGATATTTAACAAACAAGACACTATTATAAACTTTTTTTTTTATTTGAAGACAGAATAAAACACCAAATGTTCTGTGTTTTCAATAAAATACAATAAAGAAATTTAAACTAATTTTCTGATTTGTTAAATACACTCAACTACTAATCAATGGTAAGTAATGGTAAACTAACGGTAATTATTACCATGGTATTAGTATTATACAAAATACCACAGGACTTTTACTGCAGAAATTGAAGTTTACTGCAGAAACACGCTATGTGATATCGCTTGACAGGTTTCTGCACGAAACGCGATATTCATTGTAAATTATATCCCATAAAACGGAATGGCAGTTGAAGTTATATTGCAGAATAATTATGCCCTAACAATAGGAGATACTAATTCCGAAAAAAAGAAAAATCCATAAAAATGTCTGTTGACCAATTTCTGAAATAAACGATTCAATTAGAGTTTAGTAGACTCTTTATCTGTCAAATCTTATAATTAGTGTTAGAGTAGACTCTTTATGTTTCAATCTGACATAAGATGGCATAATGGATGGCCGTTGGGCGAAATATACTATTTCTTAATTCATAACCTAGGTGTAATAAACAAATAATAGTTGACGAAACATAAAATTTATTATCAATGATTATAGTTTTGCATGTAATAAAATTGCAAGTAATAAAATGAAACGTTTGCACAGTCAATCAGTTTTATTGACATAAGCATACGTACCTATCATGCTTAATATCTTGAATGAGCACCTGTCTATCATGCAGTGAATATTGTTAACTCGCTACTTCACAACTGGCGATTTCCCCGAAATTTCACTCAGTGTTGTCTTATTCGTTATCAACGTCTTATCAGTTAGTTATATTATAGACGCGTCGTGAATTTTTAGCGTTTTACATAAAATTTCAGCAATTATATATTTTTGCTTCGCTACATAACGCAACCAAATATTTGCTAGGAATTTATATCGCCGGGAATTTAACGTATACCGTTGATAGTTAAGTAGCATGCTCACAATTGCAGTTCAATAATAAACAGCACTTTTTACATAGTGAAAATTAAATGTGAGCAGTTATAAATTTGATAAGAAGTATGGATAATGGTAATTACAGTTCAATTATAAATGGCACAAAGTAAAAATTATGGAATAATGAGCAGTTATAAAAGTGATTAGGAAGTATGGATAAGGAAATTTACTACCATATACATGGTGTCTAGACAGTTTAGAAACACCCCCATTAAATTGGTGGTTCGAATTTGTGCAAAAACGCTAAAACAATGCCAAAAATATTTGCAAAAATTCACATTTAACCTGCATCCATTTTCTGTTAACCTTCAATACGTTATGACGTCAATTAATGATTTTAATTTTAAGTAAAGCAAGTTCAGAATTGCTGTATTTTTTTATACTATTTTATAGTTCATGTGACTCTCTTAATATGCATGTAAAAATCTCCACCAAACATTAAAACGTTTATACAAAAATCAACTGTTCAAAATATGTGCAAAACGTGCAAAACGTGTTATATTATTATTTGCAAAAATAATATATTATATAATAATAGTATTGTGTACTGCCAAAATGGTCAAGTACTGTATAGCGAGCATTACATATTTTTTATAACTAAATTTGTAACTATTTTCCGATACAGATTTAACAAGCTACAAATAATTGTTCATAAACTATGAGTACTTTAAAAGGTCTGGCTTGCAAACATTATTGAGATATTAGAATCATTGAAAACCTATTCATTTTAGCTAGAAAAACAGAGGGACGTCAGTAATTTCGATTAGATAAATAAAAATAAATTATTGTTAGTTAACAAACATGGATGAAATGAAAACAGGACAGAGAAAGACAATAATGTATGCAACAAATGGAAACCGAACGGAGATCAACAAACACGAAGTTAAAAGTCTTATAAATGGGAACATGGAATGTGAGAAACATAGAAAATAAAAAAAAAACAGGTACTCACCTTATACAATATGAATTTGAAAAAGCAAAGTTAGATAGTGAGCATAAGTTATTTCGGAGCGGGGTACAAGAAAAAAAAAGAGCTTTATTGGGGATTGGTTGTATAATGCACAAAATTATAAACATTTCGTCAACACATGGGAAGTTATATCGGAAAAAAATGTACTAATAGACTTGAAAGATAGAAATAAGTTACAAACACTGATAGGTGTGTATGGGCCAAATGAAAACGATCTATATAGTGTATATAGAATACATAGTTAGTTATTATAAACCTGACATTAATATATAGTTTATTCACATGTAAGTAACTTAAACATATAATATTCAACATCAAATACACCCAAATGTAATTAATAAAATAATTAACCTCATCGAAACACGTGCACATTGACATAGCCTGAGCGATAATCTCAATAATGAACTGTATGTATATTTTGTAAAACTATTGCCTTCTTCATTTATACTGTACCTGTTATTTTAGTTTTGCCTGATGATGGTCTGGGTACAGACCGAAACCGGTAGTAAATAAATATTTTATAAAAGATTAAGGAAGTACATTTATTTCAGCAATAAAAATAAAAACAATCTTAATACGAGAAACCTAATGGACAGGGTGTCCAAAAATATTGGGCAAGCTCAACAGCATGTCACTATGGTACGGCCACTGAGTCCTTAAAAAGCACGAAATGAAAAAAAAAAATACAAAAACATAAATCATAGACTGTTTATTTTTCTACAAGTTTATTTTTGAAATATTTAAATACGCTATTAGAAATGGAAATATACAATGAGATTATTTGAATAAATTATAACTAAACAACTTAACACATGATTAGCAGTTAATTCTTTCTAGCAGCCCTTCTAAGCTTGGTGTAATGTGACACCTTTGACTAGTAATATTTCGAAAATTATAGCCCGACATTTTTTTATGGTATTTTTTTAATGACTCAGTTGCCATTACCGAGTGGCGTACTATTGAGCTTGTCCACTATTTTTGGGACACCCTGTTTAGTAATAAACCAAGAATAATTTTGGAAAGACATAACACTCACTATGGAAAATGCAAAAGGAAAATTATGTGTACTGGACAATTTTAATGGGATGACAGTAATAAGATACAACATATACACATCAGTAATAGGCTGAAATGGGGATGCAAGAATAAATAGGAATGGAGATATATTATTAGAATTTTGTATGGAACATAATATGATAATTACAAATACCTTCTATGAACACAAAAATATACACAAATATACAAGAGAAGAACCAAGCATTAGGGAAAAATCTATAATAGACGTTGTGTTAGTAGAGAAAGGAAATAGACAATCAGTATAAAGGTTACAACATTTCACTTTCATTGGCAGCGTGTCACTATTTAGTAATAGCTAAAATAAGAGAAATATTTAAAGAAACTAGAAACAATAAAAGTGGAGGAGAACAAAAACACGAGAGTATTAGAGCATACAAGCTAAAATATATAGAAATTGCAGAAAAATATGGAGAGATGTTACGCAGAGCATGGCCAGAAAATAATACAGAGGTGCACAATAGAAAACTGGAAGAAATGTGGTACGAATTCAATACACGTTTCAATAAATGTGGCACGACTGGCACGGAAACAATAATTATAACCTCAAAACTGATATGCACAAAAAAGTGGTGGGACGAATCAATAATACATAAAGTAAGAAATATAGAATACAAATAAAGAAACACTGGCAAAAATACCTGAAAAATAAATCAAGCAAAAACTATAAACTATAGAAAGAACAAAAATCAAAAGTGAAAAGAATAATAATAGTAGCAAAACCAAAACAATGAACAAAATTCGGAGAAAAGTTGGAAAAGGACCGCATAACCCATCAAAACACGACAAAAATAACATAGGAAAAAATAGAATAGGATATTAAAAGATGAAAAACGGATTATAGAGAGATAGAGCAATTAGTCTGAAAAACTACTTGAGACAGTAAAAACAGTAATTAATAAAATAATGAGAGAAGAACAAACAAAAGGAGAGGTTGAAAAAGAAGAAGAAGAAAACAACGAGGAAATAGAGATAAAGGAATTGAAACCGGCAATAAAAACACTAAAGAATGGAAAATCAATAGGTGAAGATAGAATAACAACTCTCTAATTATAAAGAATATAGACTAAAAGGGACTAGAATTTTTCCTGGAAATCATTAGCAAAATATGGACAGAAGAAAACAAACCGGAATACAATAATAGGGCTGATAGTACATACTAATATACAAAAAGGGGATAAAAAAGACTGCAACGATTACAGGGGAATAACGCTTCTAAGTACAGCAACAAAAATCTATAAAAAAAAATTAGAAAAAAGCTAATGAAGACAATAGAAATAGAGTTAAATGAAGCACATATAGTGGCTACAGAAAAGGAGAAGTACGCAAAATCATATATTTACAATGTAATGTACTTATATGTACTATGTGCTCATGGATGTGAAAATATCTTTTGACCGTGTATCAAGGCATGTGATACACAAGATCCTGAATTTCACCTCCCGTCTTCTATAGCTCAATTACTAATTAAGTTAGGAATTTGATATTTTTCAGACTTTACGTACACTCTAGGACGTATTTCAGGAACATATTTTTGTTTATACAGGATGTACCAAAAAAGTGAGAAGTCATGATGACATATATTTTTAGATTGCATGCTGTATATTTTGTTGCTTATATGGGTGTATTTATGGTTATCTTCAAATGCCTAAAATTTTTATTAAAATCGGTGCAGTGATATCAGCAAAAATAAATTAAAAACTAACAGTGCTTTAAGGTTTGGAAGGTTTGACACCAAATTTTGGACATGGACATTTTTATATCAATCAAATTTGGTTAACGGGACTGTCGGTCCTTAATTAATATGTACCTTGTATAATTTTATTAACGGAGCACTATTTTTATTTTTTATTAATGTTTTAAACCAATCAATGATACAAAACACAAAACAAAACAAAATCAATGATTTTTTTTTTAATTTTTGTTGCAAATATCACTGAACAAATTTCAATAAAATGTTACTGGTGTGTAGGTAACCATAATATGCACCCAAATAAGCAACAAAATGTACAGCGTGTAATTTAAAAAGATATGTCATCATGACGTCTCAGTTTATTGGGACACCCTATATAATATATAATATTTTCCATAAATACGCCCTAGGATGGAACTAAAATCTGCTAAATATCAAAATCTTAACTGAATTAGTATATGAGCTGTAGAAGACGTTAGGTGAAATTCAGGACCCTGTATATAACGAGACAAAGACTACGGCAAGGAGGAGAGCTAAGTCTCCTGCATTTTATAAAACTTATGGATGAAATAATAAGCAAAGCAGAAAGAAAAACGAAATCATTAGTATCAGGACACAGAAAATTAAAATAGTACAAATACAATAATATGCATTTTTAAATTTTCAAGTAAATCTTTTTCACTTCCTGCTATAAGTACTACATCATCTGCAATGTAGTACTTATAGCAGGAAGTGAAAAAGATTTACTTGAAAATTTAAAAATATGAAATAAAGTGATGAATGAACTAGGTATGAAAACGAACAAGCAAAAAAACCGAAGTAATAGTCATATCAAATAAAGAAAAAATAATAAATATAGAGATAGAAGGAGAAAAGATAGAACAGAGAAAATACTTTCAATATTTAGGAGTAACTTTTAAAGAAAAAGGAAAACAGAAAATAGATATAAACCACAGAATAGAGAAGGCAAATAACCTATATTACGCAATACACCACACATTTATAAGAAAAATGAAATGTCCAAAGAAACAAAAAGATATATGCAACCATATTTAGACTCATTTTGACATATGGATGCGATACATGGGTATTATCCAAAGGCAAAAAAGTAAAATTCAAGCCATGGAGATGAAACACCTCAGAAAGGTAAAAGGGGTAATAAGAAGATCCATGATTAGAAATGAAAATAATAGAACGGAATTGAACGTATAACCAATTGAAAACTTCATGGAAAAGAGACAACTAGGATGGTGGGGACATATGCAGATAATGAGAGATAATGCAGCGGTAAAGCAAATATGGGAAGAACGAGTAGCTAGAAGAAGCAAGAGAGTAAGACCCACATAAACGTGGAATAAGGTAGTATAAATGAACCTAACAAAAAGAGGAAAGACGTGGATCTAAGTGAAGGTAATGGCAATGGACAGAAAATAATGGAGGAAATTTATAGAAGAACAACAAGAGAAGAAAAGAGAAAATCCCTACACCTCATGGGTAGAAGGGGACACCATTATATACAGGTTGAATTTTTTTCGATGTTTAATTTGGGGACTCGGAAACAAAAGCAGATAGAGGGACGATTAAATGGGGAAAAATTACAGTTTTATGAGCTTAATTAATGAGCTATTTGTTTTTTCGAAATAATGTATGGCTAACTAGATATCTTGAAAAAATATATGTTTTTGTTATTTTGTTCGGTGCCTATGGATCTGTTATTACTGAGTTTAGAAAAAATGTGTAAAGGAAAAAGTTGTAGGCAATGATGTGCTAATTAATACAGTGTAACCGATTATTTTATTTACGCTGTAATTTTGGAGTGATGACACAAAGTCGAGTTTTTTTCTAATAGAAACCATAGTCGGCCATGACTTTATATAAAGGCCCGTTTTCAATGATCCTATTGATATACCACTTGATATAGTTATATTTATAAATAATTAAATTATGGTCATTTTTTACTTTTCATTTTCAAACTATTCAAGAAGTACCCTATGGAAACAATTGATAGATGCGCAACGCGATAAATAATAAAGTTCAAGTTAGTTATTAAAATTTGTCTTTTCATTTCGAAATTATAAACATTATTATTTTGCTGTGAAATGTTCTGATAAAACAAAACCACATAACTACAAAGCAATGGTAAAGAATGACAGACGATAAATTGAGAAACAATATTGGATATTAGAACGTAAATAAAGTAGTACCAAAACAACGTAATTAAAGTGAGGAAAGATTTAAGACTAAAGATGTTTAAAAGGTTCACCATTATCATTAATGCACAAGTTACACCTTTATAAAACAGAATTTGTTGCATTTCTAATGGAGCGTCCATCAATATTAGCTAAAACTTGTAGTACGGCTTCTTTAAGGTCATCTACTGTATCGTACGATATTTGATACACCGTATCTTTTACCATTTTCCATAATTAAAAATTTAAAAAAGACAGATCGGGGGATTGAGGTGGTCATGCAACCGGCGCGTTTTTCTGTCGTAATCTTGTTTACCTTACGACTAATAATTAAGTTTCTTGTAAATACAATATTCTAGTAGTATTAGATTTATTTTCGTTAAAAATGTCTAACGTATTATTTTATTATTTCTATAGAAACTCGTTTCATGGCTAACTGCCATTCAACCACATACAACATGGCAAATCCAATATGAAACGCTGGCTCCAATCTGTCCACAGACACGGTGTCTGGCTTAATATCAATTAACAAAGTGAAATATTTTGAGAACCTCTCTAATACTTTGAATGGGCCATCAAATGTTTGAGCCAAACCACTTTTAATCTTATCATTGCGAACAAAAACTTGGGAGCAATTTTGAATGTATTTTTGTAAAAAAAAAACCTACGATTCTCTGAAAACACCCGGTGATAATCCCATCATGGCAGATTGCAATTGTGTCATAAATTCAGGTCCATAATCGTCGTGATGGGTAACATTTGAGGGAACAGCGACGAAATCATGTGGCAATCATATGTAAATCACTCCAAAGTGCTATTTTGATCTGTTTATTCAAATTTTCGACCAAATCGTTGGACTGAGGGTGGTACGAAGTGATCATGCTATGTTTAAACGCAAATAACTGACTTTTTTTCAAAATACCTGAGTTGAATTAACCACCTCTACCTGTTACCACTGTATGAGGAACACCAAACCAGGAAATCCAGGCATTGATGAAAACAGTGCAAAACCGGGCAATACAAGTTAATATGTACTTATAACCTATAACAATTAAATCCAAATTTACACATCTAAATTTTTTTTCCACTCCCTGCATGGTAAGTACACTGTTGTGACATTGATTTGATGGAAGTAAGCCCCACTTACCTATAAAGGTTTGGTTACTATGAACAACGGGAGGTAAGTATAGTATATTGTTAATCAAGGGCGGAAAATAGGCTTTAGCAGACCGCCGTGCTTGGCGCATGAGCGAGCGGAGCCAGCGAGGGTGCCAAGAAACGAAGGGCTTCTAAAGCCTTTCGGCCTGCGGGACACACGCTATTTTTCCGCCTACCTACAAAATCTGACTTTTCTGCTCTATAATCAACCGAATTTTGTTTTAGGTACGGCTGCACTTTATTGAGTTGATGAGTTGTTTTATGTCAATATTTTGTTTTATTTTAAGAACCGACTTCAATATTGAATGTTCATACCACAATGAAGCACTATGTGTTACTTTATGTTATATACGCTGTATTTTCTGTAATGTTTTTTTACTCTTTGGCCGCTTTCCAACTACAAAACTTATTATATTGGAGTACATACCGAGTCTAAGATTTAATTGGTTAATTAGGTTAGCGGAAGCGACTGCGGCAACTTCCCTTATATCGAGTGGTGTAAGCCAAGTCTTCATCGCTGCTAACATCAAATATACTTAATACACTTTTTAATTAGAGAGAGGTACAATATATCTGTCACCGTATCAGTCAAAATGCCACTTGTCTATGAAAAGTATGCTGCCATCTATGGGAAAATTTCTGAAAAATTTTAGAGGCCCTAGAGCTAAGTTTTACCAGTCGAGGTCGAGTTTGCACCCGAGCGATAGCGAGGGCTAGCAATAAAGTCCGAGACTGGTCAAAACTTACCTCTCGAATTGCTTATAATTAATGGCCGAGACCACAACAAGTTCTTGTTATTTTTATTCATACTCGCAAATTCGTTCAAATGATTCAATGAATCGATGATAAAAAATAATCATGCCTAAGAATCGTAACAATTCTTTCTGATCCAGTGACAATGGAAAATCACAAATTGCTTTAACTTTGTCAGCTGAAGGTTTAATTCCATCTTGTGATAATGTGTGGCATAAAAATGTAATTTTTGATTTTCCGAATTCACATTTATCAGGATTGATTTTAATTCCGTATTCATCCAACCGCTTGAAAATAATTTCTAAGTGATTCAAGTGTTCTAACTCACGACACACATAAATATAACTGTATCATAACTGTATCGATGAACCTCTGGAAAGTTTGGGCAGCGTTCCGCAACCCAAAACTCATACGAGTGTATTCGAATAAACCGAACGGAGTTGCAATGGCTGTGTTAGGTATGTGTGATTGTTCAACAGGAATTTGGTGATATGCCTCAATTAAATCAATCTTTGAAAAAAAATTACAATCCAAACAGTTATTACTGAAATTCTGAATATGAGGCACAGTGTACCTATCAGGTTTGGTGACATTGTTTAGAGCTCGATAATCGCCACAAGGTCTTTTTATTTAATTAAATTACTTTAAGAGGGTTGAATGAATTTGAATTGTGACAAATATTAGAATTGTTGCTTAGCCAAGATTAATTTTTCGGGTGAAAGGCGACGTAGTTTGAAAAAATGGGGGGACACCTGTCAATAATTGTCGTTTGAATCTACTAACTGTTTCTACAGCATACAACATCGAATTGTTCGAAAATGAAAAGAAAATAATGGCCATAATTTAATTATTTATGTGGTATATCATTAGGATCGTTGAAAAGGGGCCTTTTTTTTAAACCATGGCCGACTATGGATTCCATGAGAAAAAACTCAAGTTTGTGTTTTTTCTCACTCTCAACACTCAAAACCCTTAACTTCTCAACACTGTATGACTGTATTCTGAAGCACATAATTACATACAGCTTTTTCCTTTACACATTTTTTCTAAAGTCAATAATAAGAGAGCCATAGGCACAGAACAAAATAACAAAATATATTTTTTTTCAAGATATCTAATTTTAGCCATGCAATATTTCGAAAAAAAAAACCTCATGAAATTGAGCTCTTAAAACTGCAATTCATTCCCCATTTAATCGTCCCTCTATATCCGCTAGTTTCCGATATCCCCATATTAAACATCGAAAAAGACTCACGCTATATATAGTAAACAATATTTCAATCAGATAATTACTTGTAATTATAACAATTTGTTAACTTCAATTATTCGATACATAACTATGCGAACTCTATGCGTATAGTTCCTGGAAAATTAATACGATAACAATAACCAATAATTATTATTATACTGGCTAAATATTGACGTTACTAAAAAAAAAGTAGATAAATTGAGCCTATCATAGCAAGAATGGAAGTATACCAGAAAACGTAATATTCCAAAATTATTTTGTATCTACGTGCACTTTCTTGGCACGTTTGCAGAATATGTTTAAAATCTAGCCGATAGCTTGTAACATCTTGACCTATCAAAAATGTGGACAAGGTTCAACAGGTAAGGAGTGAACGATTTTCAATCCGTTCGTAAAAAACTGAAAAATCTTACAAAATATTCATCAACGTCTGAATAAAATATGCATATTTTAAACGTAATGGAGGACCAGGAGGGCTATTGTCAGTAAGAATGGTAGAAGTAGAGAAAAATCTGCGTAACATTGTAGAGGAATATCCAGCAGTTTCTAGCAGAAAAATTGCAAACGTGTTGAATATACGTAATACACAGACACAGAGTAGTACAGTTCACAGTACGGAACATTTTGAAACAATATCTGGGCATAACAACTGATGTTCACATTCAACGCATTCAGCCACTTATTCTTGATGATTTTCATCAACGTATTGCATTTTGTCAGTGGCTTCTGCAACCAATGGTTCGGATTCTTCAACTACTGGCACTGATTCTTTTCACCAATGAAGCAAACTTGGAATTTCTCAAGAAATTCAATAATGCATTTTCGCAATCAACAAAAATTGTCATGAAGTACAAGAAAACTGTTTTCATCATCAGTTTAAATTGAACGTTTGGGGTGCATATCTGGCCAACTGTCTAATTGGACTGGATATGCTACCAGAAAGGCTTATGTGTAAGGTATATCGAATTATTTTGAACTCACGCTACCTGACTTACTAGATCTAATGCCCGGTTGCATCAACATTGTTTTAACCCGGGTATGAAACCCAGAGTTATATTTATGTCAGAGTGACGTTTCGAATCAGTATCATCATAATTTGATGATGTGGAGTAACGTATAGCAAGAAAACCCCTCGGGTTAAATTAAACGGGTCACTTGTGAATGAATCAAGTTCGTATAACTCGCATTTTATGTTTTATTTCAGTTTTGGTGCAAGTCATTTTTGAGGTTAACAACGAGTTAAATTTATAACCCCGAGATTAGGAGATTCGGATTAGTATCTCTGTACTCTTGATAATGGTCGGGAGGCCGAAACAATTGTAGAGGTTTATTCTTCCAATACAGTGAAACTTTAACCAAGTGTTTGATTTAACCTTATAACCCCGAGTTAATATTTAGCTCGCATTGATGCAACCGGGCATAAGAGGCATCTGTTAATAAAACATTTAAATTCTTTTTTCCGCTCCCTGCATGGTAAGTACACTGTTGTAACATTGATTTGATGGAAGTAAGCTCCACTTACCGATAAAGCTGTGGTTACTACGAACAACGGGAAGTAAGTAAACAATTACATCCCTCAGGGAGGCAAGTAAAATAATTTCAATAGCGTTCTTTGTCTGTCACTACTCTTTAAAATACTTATAAGCATTTAAATAACGCCCCTTCGACTTCTCCGGCAGTAGGAAGGAACAGGCAGCATCTTCAGTCTCTTCAATTGCCAGTTCTTGTTTATTTGCATTGGAATTCATTTTACAACTGAACGAATGCAATTTCTGACATTCACACTTTGTTTGAAAAATAGTCTTGCCAACCAAAGCCGTACTGACATTTTGCTCAAGTTGCGAAAATAAATTAATCAAACATAAACAATTAAACCAACTTCAGGAGTAGAAAACAGTTATAGGCAATTCGAGAGGTAAGTTATAACCAGTCTCGGAATTTATTGCTAGCCCTCGCTGTCGCTCGGGCGCAAACTCGACATCGACTGGTAAACAATACTTACCTCCCTTAATGGTTAAATAACTATTATCGCCTTTTATTTCCAGAGCAAAGCGACATAACGATAATTATCAAAGTACAAGAGATTCTTAAAATAAGCCAAATAATAACCCTTTCAATTTTGCCCCATGTTTAGTAATCACCCTGTATATGTTTACATTTATATTTGTAAAAGTCTGGTATTTATTTTGCGTGAAAATACTTGAAAGTAGTATTGATATTCAAGTGCACATAAATTGTTCAACAATATTATAACGATGCAATAGATAACTGTGTGTAGATATGGTTTATGTCGGTATATAACAATGAAGGCGATATAGATATTAATAGTAAGTTTTTTATTGTCAGTGTTTTCTTGCTGTTTTTTCTAGCTGGTTTCTATCGACGCAACTTCTAATATATTGCAATGTTTATAAAAAGTAAGTAAATACATTTTTTGTGTTTGTTGATAACCTTTTCGCAATCATTCAGATTGTAATCATGTATCCATATTTTATCTATATCTTATACAATGTGAATATATATTTTTTTTAATAAATCGTACTTAATGAGTTTTACTTCCAAACCGATGATATAATAAGAATACATTGGTCCATTTTTGTAAAATAAAACTTTTACTAAACTGCTTTTATTTAAAAAAATGCCAGTATTTGTTAGTAAACTAAGTGAAAATAGAGTTACTGAAATTTATATTTTCTCTTTCATATATTATAATATACCTCATGATAATAATAATAACTGAACCATATTTTAGGAAATTCTTAAAAAATGTGCTGTAAATACAAATACAAATGAGACAGTGATATAAATTTCAAAATCACAATATTTCTAAACTTATTACACACAAATTACTAACTCCATATTTTTCGAAGACCTTGAAAAGAGTATTATAAGTACAGCGCAAATTAATTTACTCGTAAAATAATAGCCAATAATTGTACCAACATTTAACACACTAAAATATTAAATAATTTCATGTGTGAATACTAAAATTTTATACACTTATTTTATAATTTCCAAAACATATTTATAAAATGCTGTACAAATTTCAAACAATAATTTAACTGTACCCGTGATAAACGTGCACATTACAATCTGCACATAATATTTCTAGACATCCTGTAACTAACATTATACATTTAAAAAAAAATCATGCTAAAGCTGCGGCTAACCAATTTTTTCCAATTTTTGTCTAATATTTTGGTTATATTATATTATATTATAATTATATAATTACAATTGTGTTATATGTATAATAATAGGTATTCTATGGAGCTCTGCAATTCTTTTCTTGGCTTCCAAAGTAACAGCCCAATGCAACTACTACCAAGAAATGGAGGTGGGCTTGAAGTACTACATCTATAATAATGAGTATCCAAACAACTATGGTCCAAACGCACAATGCATGTGGAGGGCACACAGCCCTGTAGGAACAAGAATCGTATTATCTTGCACTGAAGTGGTAAGATAATTAATATTGTAACCTCATAAACAGAATAAATAATTAATGAAGTCATACTTTTTTCTGTATGCTTCAGATTTTTGAAAATTTATCAAATATTTATTCTGTCTTTTGAGGATGTTTGATGATGTCTTGCAGTACATATTGATCAGTTTTCAAAAAAAAAATCATGTTTTGTTCTGCTGGAATTTTTATTTTAAAAATTTAAACAGTACAAATCATATGGTTAGAGGACGTTTGTTGCTGTACAAATTTATCAAATATTTATTCTGCCTTTCAAAAAACATCCAGTTTATTTCTACTTGAATTATTATCTGAAAATGTATCCGAAGTATTAAGGATGTTAGGGGATATTTTCAAAGGCGGAAAAAAACATTGAAAAATTACATGTCAACATTTTGTTTAGTATACAAATTATCCGCCCCATAGGATATTTGATTAAAAAATATCGATTTATGAAACCAAATCCTGAAATTAGCCCACAGCATAAGCTGAAAGTAAATACATTTTTGGTCAAATATACCTAAGGGGCTGACAATCCATGGATACATTGCACATATATAGAGCGCTCAAGAATGTAGTGTCAACTTTTCCAACAAAATAATGACAATAATGATATTTGAAAAAAACTAATTAAATTATTTGCTTGCATCCTAGGAAACATTTCAGCAACGTTTCAAGAAATATTTTATTTCCATCTTCAACAATGACATCTATTGGTATCCTACATAAAAGTTGACATCTCTTTTTTGAACACAATGTATGATATTTTTTAAATTTTATGAAAAAAAAATTCTATATAAAAAACTCTACTACTTTTCAAACTTCAGGGCAGTGCATAAAACGTAGATTTTCAGTATAATTCTACAGCTGATGTATTTGTTAAAATAGTTGTGGGTAAGTGTCTGGTATTGGAAGAATTTAGGTCCCATGCTATGCTGTGATAAAAATAGGAACAATTTCTGCAAATAATCAATGCAAAGTTTGCTCAAACATGTTACTTTTGCACATGAATGTAGTGATAAATGTAATCACACAAATTTTGGACTTTCTCTAGACATAGCGCAAAATGAAATTGCCATAATACCATTTGGGAAGGTGCCAAACCTCATTCATTATGTAATATTATTTATTTTCTTCTACAAGTGAACATTAGCTACCTTAATATTGCTATTTTTCTAAAGTAGAACAATCCTACTAATTAAAACATGTGTATAAATGTCCGTGATTAATTATAAAGTTGCATTAATTAAATGCTATACTTTGTCCACCACTTTTGTGTCATTTCGGTAATGCCGAGCTGTCAGGTGGCTACCTTATAAACCACAACTTGGATGCGCTAATGAAAGGCTCAGTAGTTAACATCATCGACGGCACACCACTGTTTGATTGGTAAGTACTTTTATTTTTCCGTATTTTGACATCAATAACGTAGTTAATGTTACATTTTGATACCGTATGTTTAATACACGTCATATCGGTAATGCTCTATGTGATTAGCTCCTGTTGAATAAAGAAAAACTAATGTAGTGATAAAACATGCTTTATAAGCCTGAACATTACCTCACTTTTATTCCCAAATATTATCGTAATAGAAAGTGGTCTGGTTCATTTTTCTATAGATTGTCATTTCGGTAATGGTCATTTCGGTAATGATTCCACATTTCCGCAATGACGTATTCATTACCGAAATGATAGATTTTAATTTTCTGATGGTTTTCCTTTAAATGTTGTTACAGCGGGTTAAAATTGAAAATGGAAAGTGAAAAAGTTATAAAATATAGAAATGCACGTAAAAAACTGCAAAATAAAGCAAGATTTAAAAAATTTCGGCAGAAAATGTCTGAAGCTGCTTTAGAGGGAAAACGGAGAAAAGAGGCTATAAAATACCAGCTGAAGTTAAAATACGATTATTGTTTGGTCAAGTATTGGTACACCAGCTCTAATATAAGTTAAATAAATAATGAAAGGAGAAACAAATACTAAGAAAAGTAGTTAGTGGTAATATTTTGAAGAAATGTCGTCTTATTGGTGAAGCAAAGACACTAACTAGCTACAAAATGCATAAAAAGTTCCACGGCAGTGTTCAATTAACACAGTATGAAAGAAAGAAAAAAAACAAGAAATAAGGTCAAAAGGCAGAAAAGACTGCTGCAAGATTCGCTGAAAAAGCTTTATCTCTCATTTTTCGTATTAATATAGGATTTTAAACAAAATAACGTACATTACCGAAATGACACTATGCATTACCGAAATGATATTACGCATTACCGAAATGACATTGTACATTACTGAAATGACTTCTTTAATTATAGAAATACTAGAAGGTTTTTAAATTTTGATCGCTGCTCACAATAGATATGCATACAATATGTAAGTAAGTACAATATGCAACTTCTTTTATTTTAGAAAAAATATTTAAAAAAATTTTTGTTTTCGAAATACATTTTACAAATTCTCCCAATACCTGACATTTACCCTTGTATAATGCTTTTTTAAGTGCGAAAATAGTAGATTTTTAGTTAGTTTTTAGTTGTTCATAACGAAAAATATTCTTTAAAAATACCTGTTTTTGATTTTCTCTTCTACCTCTCTTTTCGTCTAATATTGTTGATTTTAATTATTTCTTAATTTTAATATTTCAATTATCTATCAAAATAACTTCATTGATCTCTGGTCGATAGTCCAATTAGGATTGTTACTTCTATTCTCAATGCATTTTTTTTTAATTTCCTACTTATTTCAAATTCTACCACGACGAATACAATTTTTCAATATAAGTTCTGACACTTATCATTAACCATTTCATAGAAACAAGTGTTACATAAAATGATAAAATGACATAAAAGAAATCGGACGTTTTTATTTTGTTTTATTATTGTTAAATATTTTTTTTGTTTTTTATTATAAATAGGTCATCTCTTTAATTTATATTTATAACGAGAGATGGCGCTCACATGCCCTTCTAGCACACTACTACATGCAAAAATACATGCAAAACTATGGCATATAAAATGACTCTTTGAGTCAAAATCTATACCGCTGCCATATATTGATTTGTTTCTTTTTGCAGAGTGTGCCCTGTTCCGACCAATTGCTTGTATCACCAACTGGAGACACAAATCTTGGAGATGCAACCAATTACTGTGGAAGCGCCAATATCCACGAAGTATCCATGGGCAGTTCGATGGTGATAGGTGAGAATTGTTGAAACGATAAATTTTATATTTAATTTTCCAAAGTGAACACCCTGTGTAGTATACAGGGTGTATTTGGCTAAAATCTAACATGGCGTTAAAAGTTTATGAGCTTTCTGTAATACTGGGTGGTAACAATAACTAATTATTTAATATATTTGAACATTTATTAAACAACTGTAATAATTTTAACACCATTGTGTGTCCTCTCCTCCCGCACACACCCACATCATGTTCTGCAGAGTTGATACACTACCTCCATCCTTACTCTCGACTTGCTTCACATCTACAGGGAGAGGTGTTTCCATGCCTTTTGTGTGCTCTTGCTGCGTCTTTTTACCGGTCAGCTTTCCGAGCCTCCTATTACCGAGCCTCCAGTTGGCTGCTGATCCCCGCCTTCTTCTTGTCTCAAAATGTTGTATGGTTGAAAACAGATAAAAAAAACTCTACACTCTACAGATACAAAAAATAAAACATGTAGGTTGTTATTTTAAAAAACATTAATGACGTCATAACTTATAAAATTTTGTTTTATTTTAAATCTGAATAACATATTTTTATATGCGCAGTAATTTATATCGCTATCTTCCTTTTAGATTTTTTCTCTCTCATACACATTAACGGAGTTACCGAATTTATCCGCTACATAATTTCCACACTGTAGGTATATTGACTTCACAGTTAATGATCAGCGGTACAGGGACTATATCCTCCAAGTAGTCTTCGAATACTACTTACTGACTACGAACTGCAAATAGGCCTCTTCTTATAGGGCTCGTGAAACCATTGAATTTATTCACCACTTTTTCGATGACGAGGTTATCGGCCTGAACTGCAGGCCCGATTTCCTTCGGGATCCTCTGATTTGATCCTACTCGGCTACTTCCTTTTTCCTCACCTGAAAAACAATATTCAAGACGTGATTTACGACATTGAACATCTTTGACTACGTACTACTGAAGAATGTGGCTACATCACTTCTCAAACCTTTAGAATATGTTTAAAAACATGATACGAGTTCAATTATGTTTACACGATAAAGGAGGTTATTTTCAACAATTAGCCATTTCATTTATAAGTATGAATTAAGTGGCAGACACAGACATATGTTTGAATTTCCACGGCCACCCTAATAGTGTTTTTTAATTAACATATGGTATTAAAGGGGTACAAATTATGTGGGCTCAGATATTCTTTCGATCACTTCTTTCTCGACTAGCTAAGTCAGTCTAGCTTCCTTAATACGGATTTCACTTCTTCCATCAAGACGAATGGTATTCTTCTCGGGTTACTGATTCTGAAGGGTTTCACCCCCTTTTAAACTTAAACTTTGTATTGTTCTCTTTCTATTTTCCTTAATCCTTTAAATACTTCTGGGAATTCTTTTAAGATACATTAGTTATTCACCAGGACGAAGGACTTTTTTAAAAGGGATGCAAACGATACTTACAAAGATTTTATTATCACTGAAGTTTATATTCATAGGGTAGGGTATTTATAAGTAATTAATAGCTAATAATCATTAATTTATTGATGACACAGGACGTGTCAGCGGCCTGTGGTCGTTCCTAAGCCGGGAACTGCTGAGTTATTTCTTCCTAAGACCGTTTATTCGTCATATTATTGAATTATATAACTGGATATGCTCTTTTCATGTCTCTTCATGTAGTTCTTGGATCCTTGCTTCTCTCGAGGGTTCTATAACCTGAAGGTTCCCTTTTTTTCCTTTTGAATCTACCAATCCACGGTTTATCATTTCAGGACGTCCTAACAAATTCCCCTTAGTTTTTGCCATATATATTTTAAGAGTCCTTATTTTCCCCTGTTGTGCCACGAGTACCGATATTTGCCCTATAATGTCGAGTGCTTGGCCTCCCGGTCCTCGTAGGGTTGTCCTCGTATTGGTTTTTGTACATAGAATGCTCCTACTATCCCTTCTTGCACAGTTCGAGTTTGTTTTATCTAAAACAAATATTAGCTACTTGCGTTGGGCATTCCTTATACGGTTGCCACGGCATTTTACCGCACCTACCACAGCATTTGTTGCTTTCTGCTTTCTGGTTTGTTATATTATTTTCTGGATTTGATTCTCTTTTATATAGGTAACTGTTTTGGTTTCTTCCTTCTTGCCATTTTTTTATCACATCAACTTTCTCTTCTTTTTTTCCTAAGTTCCATGATTTTCTTCTTTACCTCTTCCGATTGCTGTATTTTTTCTATTTCTTTCCTGACAATCAATGTTTCATCTAGTTGTAACGCTTCTGAAAGCTGTGTATCTCTAATTCCTATCACCAATTGACCTAGGATGAGTTGTTCTTCCGTATTCCCATATTTGCATGATTTCCCCAGTTCCATTAATGTATCTATTCACTCTTCTACATTTTCACTCTCTGTTTGGATTATTTTCGAACTTTGCCCGTTCATAACTAGAAATAACTTTCAAATATGGTTACTGTTTCTGTGTATGTTGTTAGATCTTCCTCTTTTTTTTACTGGTGTATTCGGTACTTTACCAACCATAATTCCCATATACAGGAGTAAATTATTAATTTGAGTTTGTTCGTCGCATTTATTCAGTTCTACTGCCAATCTGCACCGTTCGTAATTTTTCCTCCTGTTTGGCCAATTTTCTTTGTTGTAATTAAACGTTTTTAGATGCGGTACCATGCTATAACCTTTTGATGTGTTCTGCCCCGGATCATGTTGTACTTGCATACTCACTAATAATCTCGTTACGTTATTCACTTGATCTTTCAGTTGTTTGATATCTTCAGCCATTTTCCTTTTTAAGTTATGTCGCGGATTATTGTAATTGTTTCGTGTACTTTCGCTATCCACTTATTTTACTGTTTATGTTATTACACCTGATACCATGTAATGCTGGGTGGTAACAATAACTAATTATTTAATATATTTGTTCATTATATTTGTCCATCGACTGTAATTATGTTTACACCATGTGCTCTCCTCCTGCACACACCCATACATACATGAACTAACTTCCCACATTATGCTCTGCAGTGTTGCCATAGCTCCACGTCCCATTTGCTTTTTTAATTACATATTTTTGTATAAAATATTTTACCTTAATTTGCTGATTGTAAATTTTCTTATTTAAACGTACAATTTACTTTTCGTGAAAAGGGGCGGTTGAAAGTTTATAGACTCTCTATTTAAATAGTTTTTATCACAATTAGACCTTAGGAGTTTTCGTATAATTTTTTTCATAAATAAGAAAATTTTCTTATTTAAACTTTTTTTTCAGTATCTTTCAACACAGAATTGATCACGCTCATTTGCATGAGCAAACATTGTTTACAATATTATAATAAGTGCAATATAATTTACAATATTAAAACCTTTATCAACAAGTGCAAAATTAATTGAAAATCTTTTTAGTAATTTGTTAATTATCGTAATATTGCAATTATTGTAATGACTGATCATTTCTAGTGAAATATTTTATTAAATATACTTACGATCTTATCTAATATTAATAGTAAATTTTAAAAAAACTTAAAAAAAAAATGGTCCAAATAAAAATAAAATTTATCATTTTTCAGCCTTATATAGCGCCTACTACAGTTCTGGTGGAAGATTCTCCTGTGAAATAAGTACATTAGAAACATGTGATTGTGGGTGGAAACAACAAGTAAGAAATATCGGATTAAAATTTATTATTGTTGGATAAATAAAATTTGGATAAAAGTCTTTGCCTGTGGTGATTTTTGATTTGTTTTTACTGATACTTTACAAATATTCAATAAAAAACAGAAATATTGTCATTCGAAAGTAAATCCATCAACGTTTATATATAAATCTAACTATTTTCAAAATCTTGGTAAGTTTTCTGACATTGAATTTTAATATCAAATTAGATATTTGAGATTCGTTGTGATTACAAACAACTGTTTCTTGTAAAATTTAATTATATTAAACGATTGTTTTGGTGGAAATGACGAATTTTAATATCAAATTAGATATTTGAGATTCGTTGGACATTACAAACAACTGTTTCTTGTAAAATTTAATTATATTAAACGATAGTTTTGTTGGAAACAACAAATTAGAAAAGTTTAATAATTTATGATTAATCTATTAAAAGCATTTAAACAAGTACATAAAGGCATTATTTTAGTTATTTTTTTTTATTCGGAAATTAGTTTTTGTCTGTGATTTTTAATGTTTATATTATATTTTTTTTTTCATTTTTCATTGTAAAAATTAAATTAAGAACGTAAAGATGTTATTCAAAAGTAAACCCAATTACATTTACAGATAATTCTAATTATTTTTTAAAATCTTGGTAAGCTCTAGCAGTGTTATTCATAAACATTAAGGCCGTAGTTTAACCGTTGTTTAATCTTAGTAACCTTGGTAACCCTTTGTAAAACACCGCTAAACCACCTCTAATCCACGGTTTATATTTTTATGAATAACACTGTAGGTGTCTGGGTCTTAAATGTATCTTTCTGGCATCAAATACGTTTTTGAATTTCGATATCAAATTTCATATATGAGATACGGTGGATATCACAAATAATTTTAGTCTTAAACATTTTATTGTAGGTATAGCAAAACAAAAAGTTAGGTGCCTATCATGTTTTCTAATGTTTTGAACTGTTCATGAGACACGAAATACGTTGATTTATTAAGCTTATTATAATTTGTATCCACCATTTAAAAAAAAATGCTCATTAATGCTTGGACTAGTTCATATTTAATATTTTTGGCAATCTATTTTTTTTTTTAATATTACAAGAAACGAATTGTGGGAGGCGAAGAGACTGGGGTCAACGAGTTTCCCTTCATGGCCGCCTTGATACACACAGCATTTAAGCAAGTCTGGTGTGGATGCTCCATAATATCTAAACGAATTGTTTTAACAGCTGCACACTGCATTTACAACCAGGACATGACGCAGTTCGGAGTTCTGGTAGGAGACCACGACCTTGTGAAAGGTACTGTATCAGCAAAAAGATAAAAAAAGGAATCAGAATTCCATTAGAATTATTCAATCATCAACAAAGTTACTTTAAATACAGTAGAACTTGGCGACGGTTATTAGCCATAGCAGCAGACATGCACGTCATTAAAATCAAATAAACAATGTAATAACAAGCAGCAAAATTTACTCTTCCAATCACTTACTATAAATTAATATTTTGGTGCCGCAACCAAATTTGAGGATTTTGCAAAACATGTTTTTTATCATTATTATTGATTCAATGTACTCTGAATATTTTTGTAGAATTAAAATGTTCAATATTTATAATGATATTATAAGTAATTCAGATCAAGTAGAAGAAAATAATAACAAATTTAATTGAAAATCATAAATTTATACCTACAGATCGGAGTCAGTAATTCTCGATGTAGATAAATAATCATTTTTTGTCTATCAACCCAAAATGGGATCTTTCTGCAATATGCCTTATGAATTAATATATTATTAGAGTAAATATTAATAGTATTGCGCTTTGATTTACGAATATAATTTGTTTGAAGGTAATAAAAGGTATCCCAAATTGGACGCCGGTTTTAAATTTCGTGCCATTTTTTGTTTGTTTTGCTGTTGGTAACTTTGATACTTATTGATACAGTTATCTGCATAGATTTTTCTGATTAAAAAAAATAGTTTAAAACATTTCTTTCCATTTAGTACTCGGGATATGCTTGCCTGATTAAAATACAAGTACAAGCTTGTCGAATCCCAATACAAATCCCAAATTTGTCGCCAGATTTAAATTGTAAATAAAACGACTTAGTTATGGAATTTATATTGGATATTTATAATATTAAACTGCACACTCTCCGATTAAATATTAAACAAAATAATTCGGACAAATGGCCACCTCAGCTTCGGCTGCACATCTTGATTTATTTACGACAGAAACTTAATTATAATTGGTCATAGTGTGCGGTTAAATTATAACGTAGGTAATCCAATTTGCACAAAATCGTACAATAATTACTTCACTGCCAAATTTTGCTGTCTTTGCAGCTTACATCTCTTACTTGTTTGTAATATATTTTTAGAAGATGAAACACCATATGTAGCGCTGTATAAAATCCAGAGTTCCAGGTACCACGAACAATACGACCCACGTAATATGTACAACGACATCGCTATCATTTGGACTTCAGCAGACATAAAATTCAGCCTGGGCGTTGGTCCAGTATGTCTGCCGTACTACTTATCGGAAGGAGATGCACCTGCAGCTGGTTACAGCCTTACCGTTTTAGGTATTTACACGAGTTTACAGTTCAATAATACTCGACTATCTCTCGTCTACAAGTCCTATGCATTTGCAATCTAAGCTCCATGCGTGTAATTTTTGTGACAAGGCACTAAAGTATGTATATCTTTTTACCATGAATGTAAATATCATTTACAAAAGCGGTAGTCGAGGCAAAAAAAACACCTGAATCAAATTTGCACAGAATCGTATAATAATGGATTACTTTGCTGCCGAGTTACGCTCTCATTGCAAAAAATTTCTTTAACTTAACTATTTAACGATTTCAGAAAACAAAATTAATGTTATAGAATTTCTCAAAATACTTTTTATACAGTTACACAGATCAAAGTGATCATTTTAATTTTTTATTCTACTTATATTTTTATTATTATAATAGTTCTCATTACACCAATTAAGTAGTTGGACCAGATTTATCTATCAATAAAATGGCAGTGATCAGTCACACAAAATATAGGGCAGAATTAGTATTATTATTATTGATTTTCTCTGCTTATACATAGGATGGGGCACAACAGAATTCTCCGGCCCGATATCGGATTATTTGCAAGCAGCCAATATATCAGCGATTAATACTGCGATCTGCCGATCCGAACTTCCTAATAACGACATCACCTCCAAGCAGTTCTGTACGTACACCAAAGGCAAAGATTCGTGCCAGTACGACTCCGGCGGTCCTCTGGTTTGGTACGACTCGTACACCAGGAGGCTGAAGATTATGGGCCTGGTATCTTACGGAATGGCCTGCGGCAGCGAAAAGCCAGCGGTTAACGTCAGAGTCGCCAGTTACCTGAACTGGATCGAACGTGTGACACGTGAGTAATCATTTTGAATACAACTAATTGAGAGTACATATTTCTGATTGTCGGGTTCTGTAGCGTGGTGAACTCGTGGTGTTCTTGATGTATATTGGTCTTCTTCTCAATCTTCTATACTCTTTGTTTTTTAATTCGCTGGGTGTTTATGTTTGGTTACATTAGGATAAGTTAGGTTTCATTAGGTTAGTTTAGGTCAAGGTGATGATGAAGGCTTTTGTATCGGCTTATTCAGTTCTGTTAGTTTCTCGATTGATTCTTCTCCCAAGTTCTTTACCATTTCAGTTGTTATCTAATCTATGCCCGCTGCCTTTCTATTTTTCATTTTTCTTATTGCTTCTACTACATATTCTTTTTGTATTTCGTCACCCTCTTCTACACCTGGTTCTTCCTTTTCCTTTTTTTCTTATTATTTCTTCTATTCCATTAGACTCAATTTTTCTTAATTCTTCAAAGTATTCTTTCCATGTTCGCATTATTTTATTTTCGTCTCTGATTATATTTCCTTCTTTGTCTCTTCTGTTCATCATGGCGAGTTCCTTCTTCTGTCTGAGCTGTTTTATTATTCCATAGAATAGTTTTTGGTAAGCCTAGAAACTCTCATTCATCATTTTTCCGAAATTTATCCAGGAATTTTCTTTAGCTTTCTTTACCTCTTGCTTTACTTCCTTCTTTGCCTCTTGATATTCTTAAAAGTCTTCTTTCTTTCTTGTGCTTAGATATTTTAATCACTTTACTTTTTTACCTCTAATTTTGCTTTTTATCTCATCGTTCCACCTTTCTGTCCTCTTCCTCACTTAATTTTTATTTTTCTCGTCCCTCTGCTTATTTTTGCTGGTTCCGATCATTTGAAATGTCAAAACTGTTCACAGAAAATATATCCAACACAAGAATTATCCTAAGACACCAATTCCATCAATCCCCTTCACATAGGAATCATCAATTGTTAATCCCGAAATAGTAACTAATTTGTGAAAGTGCCCTATTTAAATACTTTCTTGTGTTGAATACATTTTCTGTCAACAGTTTTGATTTTTAAAATGACAGAGTTGCACGCGCATGTAATTTTAGTTGCATATCAACTGTATTTTAGCAATGCAATTGATACGGTCGTTTTAAAACTGAACATAGCCTATGTTCAGAGACAAAAACAGAGCTCGGTATATATACAGGGTGATTCGGGAGGAAATGGAATTATTTTAAAAATATGTCCAGGAAGCAAAAAAAAGCAAAATTAGCTCATATTATCAAGCCCGATTTTCATTTGTTTCAGAGATATTTTGAACAATTTATAAAAGTAATAGAAAATATATTACTAAACTTACAAACAAAACTAAAACACAAGTATTTTAGATTGAAGATCAGAAACTGAATATTTTGTTAAGTATGGAAGAAAATCTTGAGATCACATCTCGATTGGTTTCACAAGAAAATGAATCTAGTCAGACAACAGTGCTACGTATCATGAGGAAGGAAAAATATCATCCCTACAAAATACAATACTTATAATAGCGCGCGGGGTTATTGTTTGTTTCATCCTCACTCAAGCACTTCTGATGCACCTCAATCTGACGCTTTTGCTTTATTTTTCATGATTTACCTTTTTTCACTTACAATTGTCATTTACTCGAAAAATTTCTTATGTAAAATGGCAACATTTTTATACTGTCACTTCGACAATGAAAAGATCTCTCAAAATCAAGAAAAAAAAATAGGGGCTTCTCATTAAAAATTATCATTATCATTAAAAATCGACTGTCGTGCAAAATCTACATATCACTGTTACGTTATAACTGATTTACAAGCCATGCAGTCCGTGTGAAATTGACAACTTACTAATGTGAGAGTAGAAAAGAGCCTTTTCCCACTCTTGGTCCATTCGGAGGATGATGCCTTATCACTGTATCTATTTTTGGCATGTACCTTTGCTTTCTCCTGGTTTTCCTCACTATGTGAATCCTCTTTCTCCCTTCTTGTCTGTGTTTCCGACCTGCTATTGCCTCTGTTTGTTATGTCGGCTGTGATGATTCTCGGTGTGTCTCCTTGAGTCGAGGTTTCACTGCGGAGCTCGTCTAACCGTGTTTACCGTGTTTAAGTGCAGAATAGCTATTTGTGCAATAAGTTAGAAAATGTCATTTTTTCTGTACTAGGCATGGGATTTTTGATCGAGGCGATAGCCGAGATTAAAAACATGCTGTGAAAAAACCTAGAAACAGTGCGGATCGTTTCCTACACTTAAAAAAAAACGTTTGGCAAATGTTTCGCTCATTTAAATATTTGTTGTGTAATAATTAAATATAATTCTTATTTCTTCCCTTTAGAGACTGCTTATTGTAAAAAATGAAGAGCCCTGCAGCATTGAGAAGCAGCATTACGGATCCTCTGCACTGCAACATTGAGCAGCTACATTTTATAGGTTAAATAATATAATAGTTTTATTAACTGCGAAAGTAAATATGACATATGAAAAAATACATTTTTATTTTAATATACTCTACTATTCCAAATAAGATTCGTTTCCAGCCATAATTATATATGTATACTCTCCATTCACGATGTTTTTGCGTCAGGGGAGTCTATGAATATCTAGTCATTTTGTTGGTAGTGTTTCGGATATACCGGAATTCCGCAATGGAATTTGTCAACATTGTTCAACAATGTCATTTTTTTAGGTTAATTTGTTTTCAATTTGAGGTTATATTTTTGAAATAACATTGTTGCCAGATGTAAAGTTTAAACTATTACAGATTAAAATGGAACGGCATGAAATTATAAATCTGACAATGTGGTAGGAAGTAAATGCCTAATAGACATCGACACAAAAAATAATTAACTTCCGTTGCATCACTGAATCACTTGGTCAAACATGACAAAAAGAAAACCCAGCCAACTCCGTTGCAAAAAGGTCATGAAGGTATATTATTCGAAGTATTTCTGGTAGATTTTTATTAAAGAATCTAATAAAAAGTAGAGTAAAGAAAAATTATATTTAATATATTACAGAATTAAAGAAATTTTAAAGTATACATCTCTTGTGACATTTTTGAGAAATTTTCACCTGTTTCCACGAGAAATTTTCAAATTTCTATTTAAAATTTGATGCCTACTACGGTGATATAATAGATAATTTGTAAGTTTTACCAAATTTTGGTAAATGGCAATTGACGAGGATGCAGATTCTGCCTGTTCCTTCCTACTACCCGAGAAGTCGAATGGGCGTTATCAAAATACGTCTAAGTGTTTTAATGAGTGATGCCAGAGAAAGAACGCTACAGAAAACTGTCTACTTACCTCCCTGAGGGAGGTAAGTGTTTAATTACATCCCGTTGTTCATAGTTACCAAACCTTTATCGGTAAGTGGGGCTTACTTCCATGAAATCAATGTCACAACAGTGTACTTACCATGAAGGGAGTGGAAAAACAATTTTTTATTGCTAGTAATTGAATAAATCATATATTTTATTACATACGCACGACTTCAGTCTATAGCCCTTTACCAGGCAGAAAGAAAACAAAAATTAAAAATAGAAAAACAATAACAGTTTGCATCGAAATACGTATAAATATCTGATAGGTAATAATGTGCATAAATTATTAAAATTATAGGAATTTAAACGTTTGAGACAATATTTTCAGAAAATTCATAGAATGCAAAGAATTATTGAAGAAAATCAAATTTGGTTGTTTGTGGCTGAAATATTAAAATATTCTTCAAATTTCTTAAAACAAAATAAATACAGCTTAAATCAGTTATAAATTATACCTTAATCAAGAGTTTTTACCAAATGGTTTTACCACAGACCGTTTAACTTAAATAAATAATTAATATTGAGCAATGATTACATCGAATAGTAGAATACTAATCAATATTCTCTACAGCAAAATTCCAACGCATTCAAACAATTTGATGGAAGTTTGTTTACACATATTTTTTATTATTCTTCTAGAACTTCCAAAAGGTTGTCTGAATATTGATCTCTCGAGCATCAACCTATCAACGAAGAAGTTTAAAGATCCCAAGTATCTACTTTATGCAATACGTCGTGCCTGAAAATAAAAAAATATATTTAGTACATATCTAATAGTAAAGCATACAATGTTTTAGTTCATTATTTGGAAATTTCGCAAACTTAATTTTGATATTTTACATGGAATTTTGACATAAGTACCTACGTATATCTATTGAAATATTTTATTTGGAATATTTCGGAATTTTCATCGGTTCCTACCAGATATTTTCAAATTCAATTTATAACTTTCTAAACAAAACGATGATTTGGAAAAACAGCGACATATCAATATTCGCTTAATGTTGTCCAAAATTAAAGAGTGCTATAATTTTATATTGTAATAATAATTATTATAAAACTATTTTTTTCATATAAAAACATACAGTTTTTGATTATTTATTATGATTAGTCTAATTATCCTTATAACTTGTGCAAATTTTGTATAAGAAATATTGTTATTTTATATTATTATTGTTAAATTATCCTTACCACTTGTGCTTCTGACTACCCATGACAAGTAGCTGGAAACCCTTGTGTTGACCGCTGGTATTTGCGTGGCACAGGCTAGACCGTAGGAGACCAGCCCAAGAAGTTGGTAGCGTCTGGTGTTGGACTCGTACCATATAAGGGGACCACCAGAGTCGTACTGGCAGGCGTCTTTTCCGGGCGTATACGTGCACATTTGGGTGGAATAAATTTGGTTCGCCGAAAGCCTGCTTTGGCACTCGCTGTTGGAGACGACCGACACATTGGCAGCGAGCAGTACTTCAGATTTGGGATCTGAAAAGTCTGTTGTTCCCCAGCCTAAACACAAAAAGTGTTCAAATAAAATAATGTATCTTAACTCGAGGAAATGTGCAAGTTTTTGATATTTTTATAAAAATATGGCTTGCTATTCTTACCCAGAACTGTAACAAAATTGCTCTCGAAAGTTTGGTCCGTAAACCTGAAAGGCAGGCATATAGGCCCGACGTCATTGCTGAAGTCCATAATGTTTTGTGTAGTCACTACTGCAATATCGTTTTGGTTTGTACGGTTATCGTACTGTTCGTGTATTTGATAGAAGTCCAGGATGTATAAGGCTGCTGAAGTCGTTTCTGTGCCTAGAAGCAAACATTGCAATAGTAATAGTAATGACTATTAATGAAAATATAATAGTGATGGTATAATTACTTACACTGGTTGAAATCGACAAACCATAAATCTACATTACGTTAGACTACTAATTTACATATGATGTAAATGTATAATTACTTTGTAAACTAAATTGTTTTAAACCAAAAATCTACATTAATATTTTTCTAAATTTCTAAAGTCACTACAAATTTACATATTATTATTTATTATATTTAGGTAATGTTTGTAAAACTTTGTTAATCGTAATATAATATCTATAAACTTTACCTGAAGACAAATCATGCACAACTTTATCAGTAGCGATTTAACACTTTTTTTTTACCTGAAGCCAGATCATGATCTCCTACAAGCAAGCCAAGATTTCTAGCCTCCTTCTGATACAGGCAATGTGCTGCTGTTAATGCGTGCTGTTTGGAGATGATAACAGCTCCACAGTAGAGATTTGAATTTGGCAAATCAATTATAGCTGCCATGTATGGATACTCGTTGATTCCAGTCTCTTCGCCACCAACTATGCGACGCTAATATTATAAATAAGAAGAATGTGTGGTAAGTAATTACAGGTATGTAAAAAAAGGTAATAGATGTCATAGAAGATGAATAAAGTATATCTTATAACACTGAATACCTGTTCCACATCTTGCATTTGTATACTAATATTAACTAAAACGAAAACATGATGAAAGTTCTAGTATGGTAAAAAGCCTTGCATGGTAGAAGCATTTGCAGGTAAAAATCAAAATGATTTACATATATTCTTGCATAAAATGGACGTTGCTGTACTTAAAACTAATTCTAACATGCTTTATAATTATCTTAAAATAACTAACCTCAAACTTAATGCTAGTTTTCCAGATTTTTTTGTATTAACAGCACGTTTTATTGAATATAATTCGATAATTATCTTAACTAAAACGTAATGATAATTTGAGTAAGAAATAAATCTAAAATTATGATAGGTTTGTGCCTTGAATACAATGCCCAAAACTAATTTTAAAATGCTATAACTTCATAATTATCTTCACTGAAACTTAATTAAATTCCAATTCTTGGTAATATGGAAATATTTAATAAGCATAGTGGTTTTGTCTTACAATGCCTAAAACTAATTCCAAAATGTTAGAACGTGATAACTATCTAACATTAAAAACTTTATCTTAATGCCAATTGAAGTAAGCTAGAAATATGGAATGCTCATAGTGCTTATTTCTTAAATAGAACCATTTATAAAATTCTAAAATTTTATAATTATCTTAACTAAAACTTAATGCTAATTTAAGTAAGATGAAAATATTTTATTAGCATAGCGATTTTACTTGATTATAATGCATAAAACATATTCTAAAACGTTAGAACTTGATAACTACCTTAACTGAAACTTAATGCAAATTCTATTAAATTAGAAATCTGTAATTGACACAGTGGGTTTTCTTGAAAATAATGTTTAAAAGCATTTTGTAAATTCTAGAACTTTATAATTAACTTAACTAAAATGTATTGTAGTTCTAGTGCATTGTAATGCTAGAAATTCAATTATTTTGTGTATATTTACAAGAAAATATGATAGCTTATACAGGAAGATTGTTGCATTTTACTTATTGTTGTCTACTTATAACAACACGAAATAAGTTATAGATTTTTCGAAAGATTAATAAATATGTTATGAAAAAAATTAAAATTCCGTTAATATGTTGCATGATTGTAGTACCTGTTGTCTCCATCCACAATCACAGTTCTTGGGTCTAGCTGTGGTCGTAGTTTGAGGTGCTTCTGATCTAATAGCCACAACACTGCATTGAAACCTTCCTCCAGAAGAAAATCTAGCAGTGAACAAGCCTAAAAATTAGATGTTATAAAAGCCTGGGTGTACAATGTTAGAATAATAATAAAAAATAAAATAATCATGTCCATTGGATTGGCTTTGCCACTGGATAACTTCGGGCATTCACAAAAAAAATAATATCAATAACAATATTTGTGCTAATAATAAATCCAATATTGGAGATTTTTGCGATCACTTGATTTCACATATCAGGTAATCTATCGCTATAGTAGAAATCACGAAAAGTGGCTCATGGCTCATCGCTTTGGAATGTATGGTTCAAATTTTCGTGTACGTATGTTTAGGCTATTAATTAGTTCAGCGGCTTCGTGTATGAATGTCAGATATGATTGTACATGCTTTATGTAGCATGTAGTATGTATATAAAAATTAACAATTAAATTAATTAACAAAATCACACTTCAGCAGTACCGTACCAAAGCATTGGCATTCGAATAATTTCCAGGAACACAGAGGGTACATTATAAAAAATTTGACAAAAATGGGCGCTATATATTTTAGATAGTTTCCAAGCTCTTTCCAAGGTAAACATTAGGTTATCTATACAGGGCTCTTCAAATTCGATTATCACTCTGGGGATATCGGAAACGGTAAGAGATACGAAATCGGTTAAATTAGGGCAAAGATGGGTAATCATGTGGGGAACAACAATCAATAAAAATAATTACGAAAATTTCAATGGTTACTGATTTTTTTTTTTAAATTTAAATTTTCGACAATCTTATTTATTTTTTCCTGTTGTTATTTGAAGAGATATTAAACAAAAATAGTCACATTTTCATTGCCACTTTTTCTAGTCTAAAAAGTAAAATCTAAAAAGAAGATATAGGTATAGAAGATATTTCACCAAAAAACAAATACTGCATATAAGAGGGTGAATTACTTTTCTCTTTTTTTAATAGTTATATGGTTTTCCATTCGACGCAATATAGCCAACTTGAAAGAAACATACCAAAAAGTAAAAATCATCAAAAATGTCACATAGCAGGATGGTCCCGAAGCGTTGATATACTATACTCTGATTTTTCTAAACTGGCGTGCACGTCATCAAAATAATAATCATAATAATGATGGCACAATTTTACAAGGTTGCCAGTTGTCCTGGGTATTTAAAAATGGCTGCAATCAGCTGTTGCGCCCGTGCAATCTTGTGCGACAGTGCGCGGTTCGTATCAAATTCATCGACTTCTCTGCCGTTTATCATACAGATATCAATCTTGTGGTTATGGTTTACCATCTACAATGGCAAAATATCCATTGTAATAATCGATCAAATGTAACAAGTTAGACGTCAAAGAAGTTTGAAGCATTAATGAAAAAGATGTGGCATCGTCGCCGAAAAAATATCGCGGATGCCAACATAACATGATTTATTACATGATTGGCAGGTGAAAATTGTGTCCGCGGTTAATACATCGATTACCTATTTATAACCACTGGTGATCAGTGGTATGTAACAAATGATCCTCAGATTAATTTCGATTCTTAAACTATTGTTATGCATATTCTCGAAAACAATCACGTTGGTACGAAAAAACCTCATCGCACAGCTGTTTGATGACGTGCACGCCAGTTTAGAAAAATCAGAGTATACTATGCTAATAGGAACGTACTATTCTTGTTGGCATAATAGGGTCTTACGCGATTTTTCAAGAACCTTGAAACTGAACTCTAAACACATTAAAAACATCCTTGGCACTAATTTTTGTGTTGAAACAAATCATTGTAATTAGCAAACACGATTTTAAAATTAACGGCGTTTGAAAAGGTCCCGAAAGCCCGCCATGTTGCTGTGACGTCACAACGCACGTGGCGCTCAGCTGTAGCATTGCTTACAATGGAGCGACAGAAAGAAAACGTCGGTTTTACGAAAAAATGGACGCATAAGTATTGCATTGTGCCTGGATGTGATAGCAGCAGTAAATGCGAATCAAATAAGTTGTTTATAAACGTCCCAACAGGGGATATACGGAAAAAGGGGTTACAACAAGTCCGAAGTGATTCCGCGAGTGTCACTTTGACGTCTCACTCTTTTTGTGAAGACCATTTTAATGTAAGTACATAATTTTCAATAAATTATCGACGAAATTCGATAAATATATATAATTAACTATCATCATTAGTAATGGGTATTCAAAGGGATTTCCGATTATATATATACACTAGTAATAACATAACCTCAAAATAGTTTTGTGGGTTCCATTCTAAAACAATACTTTCCATATCATTATTACTTTTTAAAAGTACTGTGAGATTTTGTACAATATGTTCTTACACAAACGTTTAGTTAAAACTAAAAAACATGTTGAAACAATATATGTAACAAACTGTTGATTTTAGAAATTTGATTAGATGATTAATAAATACAAATTTTGAAATCAGCATTACCAATTCGTATGAGATGTAGGATATATTGCAAAGTTTATACAGTATTTTATTTGTTCTTACAGCTGGAAGAGGATTTGGAAAATTATATGCGACTCTACGCGTTTCGGCTACGTAGAAAAATTCCCTTTTTGAGAAAAAGTCGGGAACCATTAACACGTGAACTTCTTGCAGATTATCTGGCTGTCCCTTTACTAACCCATCAGAACTTATTTTATGTCAGACTGGATTCTAAATCGAATTAATCCACGATTCCTATCCCTTATGCACTGACTCCCGATCGCCAAGATGCGCAAATACGTCACAGTGCCGCTCGGCCAATAACAGCGTTTCGTTGGTCACGTGACAAAATGTGTAAGTTTTGCGATATTGTATGTTGTTTGTTGATAAGTTACAATGAAAACCAAACGTTTTCTCTGTGGGATGTTTAATTACAGGTTATAAACTTTACGTTAAGACACAAAAAGGTAATATTATTTTTTTTCAGGAAGACCCTATTGATGTATCACTTTGACACTAACATTATTTAAGTAATATGTCGACAGCAATGAAGGTGGAAGTCATGTGCTACTTTTGTTAGGTTAGTAGAAAAATGCCCCAAAGTCAGTCTAATCACAAGTCAGTTGTAATCAATATTATTAGTTATGTGCTGCTCACATGAGATTTATCAGAATGAAACTACGTAATCCTTTCGATCGTTTGCATGAACTGTCTTATAAATTAAAATTGGTAATATTATATTATACCTATGGCCAAAGAGTTTGCTTTGCTCAGCAAGGAGATGGTTCCAGACCCACAATAGTTATGGGCATCCGATAATGTTAAATTGCCAGTAGGAGACACAGACAGGCGATCTTGGGCACAGTTGTTGCTCTGCAAAATAAACATAAGTGTTAATATTGCAATTAACCATATTTTGTAGTAAAATCACATAACAATCTACTCCACACAAAAAAAATAATATTGTACTGCGACAATTTTTTCGCCACACAGTGGCTTCATCAGGCAGATGAAAACTGATATTCTGCAATTACAGATGATACTTAAGTACTAAAAACGGGGGCCAAAAAATATTTTGTAAATATAGTATCTCTGCTATTACTTACTGCAGGTAGGTTGACTTCAGGACACGACAGAACGATCTGCGAGCCTGGAGGACTCTGTGCTATCCATCTGCAGCTGGTACCTCCTGCATAGTAGCCTGGGTACTCGTTGTTGTAGACGTAGTACTCCATGCCCATGGTCATGCTTTGGAAGTAGTCACAGTACGGGTTGACCATCATAGACACCGGCAGGAAGAAGTTGAGTACGTCGTTGAGGATCATCGCCACCAGCAAATAAGTATCTACAAATAAAGGAAAATATTTAGAAGAAAATACTATGAATAACACAGGTCAACAATTTTGAACTTGTTTTCACATGCCTTAGGTCTTATACTTGTTTTTAACTAATCTTGGTGTCGTGATTTCAAATATGCTAACCGTTGTTCCATATCACGTCAAGTGTTTTTTTTTGTTTTTTTTCGTTTTTTTTCCACATTTTCACGTTTCGGTACTACGACTACCTAAATTCGAACTTTATTATTGATTAAATTCAAAAATTCTGTAATCTGGGATGCAATATGAGTATTAAATTTCACTTCCCTAATAGCCATCTTGATAAAATTCCGGAAAATTTAACAGATGTGAGTGACGAACAAGGCGAACGATTCTATCACGATTTAAGGGATATGGAGGTGAGATATCAATGAAAGTGGGGTGTTCAGATGATGGCCGACTACTGTTGGATTATAAAAAGAGATTGTGCAGAAATACAGCATTCTAGAATATTGTACAAACGAAAATTTACTTCGTACACCGTATTTTTGTGTTTTCGAGTAAAAGTTGATGTGAATATACCAAACTAGTTATACGCAGTAGCATTATTATTACAATTTTATGAATATTCTCAAGTGATTTGTGCCTATTTTTTACCGAAATTATATCAATTATAAAATCAGTGCTCTGAATAAAATGATCAGAACATAATTTTCTCAAAAATGATGGTATGCTGTAGAGGAAAAACTGGATGTGGTAGGCTAAATCTGACGTGATATTTGAATTCAGCACACCGTTATTAGTTAGAAACAAATGTCAAACGTAAGTCATCAAAAATTGTGTGGGCCAGTGTAATATAAACGCATACAGAAGGAAAATGAACAAAATTACAAAGCGAGCATTCCGAAGAATACAAATATGTATACTTTAAATTGACAAAAAAAATTAACATAATAAATAAAATGAATCAATTTATAGAAGGTGAAAATTATAAATAGTTGCGTCATTGGAAAGGATTACATAAGATTAAAAAAATATATAATCCCTACAAAATTAATAAAAACCAAAAAGATTTACAAAATATTGATATAAGAGTTTTTAGGGTTTAATTGCTCGCTACGTAGGGCATATGAGAGTTTCTCATAATAACCAAAACGGTGTGTTTTATTTATATTTATAACGTGTGTATACATATTTAAGTATATTATTCAGTTACTATGTCAAATACTACTGAAGATGATTACAATTCAATTGAAATATATATTTAAATGTACAAAATAAAACTGTGAAATAAGGTAAAAATTAATTAAGTAATTATGTATAGGTATATTTGATATATAAGTATTAATAATATAGTGATTAACAAATAATTTAAATTACGAAGAATTTTAGAAACACAGGTAGGTACGGTCGCGGAAAATAAAATGGGACAAGTCTTATTGTGAATTTGTCTAAAATTAAGCTGTGTAATCAAATCATTCATCTCCGTAAAGAAAAATCAAGTAACATGTCATTATCATTGTGACATAAATATACCTACAATATAACATAATAAATACCTACAAATACCTACATATAACATACTAAATACCTACAAATACCTACATATAACATTATAAAAAGCCACATTTTGGAATTGCTCCTCAAGTTAGTGCTTTTAATAAAGCAAGAATAATAGAAACATTGAAAATGGATTGTCTAATAGGCAAGTTACATATTTTTTGACATCTTCAGCTAAACCAAATTAACACAGTCAAAAAACCTGTCCCACTTTTTTATCCGCGACCGTAGCTACTTGTGATTTTTAATCACTGGCACTTAGATACTAAGTTTAAGTACAACCATTGAGAACAATGAACCTGAACCTGTTTCTCGTAATCTTATCAATGCGAACTGTATGATACCTTTTTTTATTCATATCACCAAAATAAATAAAATACAACGTATTTCAAATTAAACCACCCAAATCACCGTTTTTAGCCACCAGATGGCAGTTATTATTCCCTACAAAAATGTAAGAAAAGAAGTTTGGCAATGTGTATATTAGAAATTATTTAAAAGTCAAAAGTATGGCAATTTCATCCAAATGTCACCAGTTTAAAACAATTTGAAGTAAATAAAACTATGGCAAGAATTACTTTATTGAAACACATTTCAATTGTAAAATGGTTGTACCAATCCCAAATTGGCCATACAAATAATATTGCAGTATAACTAGTACAGCAAAGTAGATACAAATTTACCGTACACTCCCACCACTTAAACAAGTAATTTTAAAATTAATTTACAAATTTGAAACGATTCGACAAATAACTAATCAGAAGAAAGAAAGATGTGGTGGACGCAGTACTGTTTGAAATATTGTCAATGCAGAGGTAGTGCACAATGCATTAATTGAGGAGCCAACAACTTCGCAGAGACAACTCTCAAGACATCTAGAAATTTCTGCAACATCAGTGAACCGACTGATTAAGGACATCGCACAAAATGAAGACAATCCGGATAGAAGACTAAAATTTTGCTGTAATTTTTTTGATATGCTGGCAGAAGAGGATCATCCTAATAACCTATTGGATAGAATTTTATGAACGGATGAAGCAAAATTTTACCTCAATAGTCGTGGTGTTAATAGACACCGAATTGTGTCGATTATGTTGATGAAAATCCTTATATTACAGTAGAAAGGGACTTTCAATCTGCGGGAGTTAACGTTTGGGTAGGAATTTGAAATGGTGGGATAATTGGAACTTTTTTATCAATAAATATTTTGAATATTTGATATGAAACCCGAAATTTTGAAAAATTGTCCCCCGAATATAATTTTATAACAGCGTGGAGCGCCACCTTAACATGCGATACCAGTTCTTAGATGATTATTTTCGTGGTTCATGGATTGGGAGGAGATGACCTATGGAATGGCCAGCCCGTTCATGTGACTTGACCCCACCAGATTTTGGAGTCTGGGGACGTGTACCAGACACAGGGTACCAGATTTTGTACATTCACAACGTCATGATGATATCGAAACATTATGTGAGTTTATTCGTGAAGCTTTTTTGACATTTTATGCGGAATTGTGTACACAAATTTGTAGAAGTGTGAAACGTCGGGTTGGAAATTGTATTGAAGTTAGTGGAACACAGTTTGAACATTTAATGTGATTTCATTCTTCCGATTAGTTATTTCTCCAATCGTTTTAAATTTGTTAACTAAGTTTGAACTTGCTTGTATAAGTAGTAATGGTGTCTGGTAAACTTGTATCCTTTCTGCGGAACTGAATTGTTCTGCAATAATTTTGTGTAACCTACTTTGAATTGTTGTTAGCATCTCACAATTAAAATTCCTTTACAATTTAATACATTTTAATAATTAATATATGAATCCTTGGATAAAATAAATTAAACCAGCAGGGATTAATTTATGTGTCCATGTTCAAACTTTAAATGTCTTTAAATGTACTGAGACATTTATAATCAAACTGACTTCAGTGATATGATGACAATCGGCGGATAATTCAGAAACCTAGTTCTAAATTTTGCCTTAGATGCCAGATTTCCTTTTTTTAATTTACCCTAAATAACTGCCATCTGGTGGCTGAAAACGGCAATTTGGGTAGTTTAATTTGAAACACGTTATATAACAAATGTATATCCATTATGCTGTGCGAAAAAAAAATTGATATGGGGAGGTTGTGAAGAAATTCATGAGAAAAAATGTGATGACATAACCTTCGTACCTTCGAACGGTGTACGTCGATAATACCGACTACGTTTTAATTTTCTTAAACAAGTTTATTAATTTAATCATATTGCAAATAAGTTTCCCTTTCAATTAAACTACAAAAAATAAAATTTATAAATTGAGATAAATAATTTCTTTATACATTGATTTAACCCAAAAGTTTTGCTGCATAAATGATTAGCTCATTTTTAATGTGCAATTTGCCTGCCATGCGAATCGTGGCCACACTCAAGTTACTTTATTGATCTTGTTGAAACTTCAAGTTGCAAACTATTGCAAGAGGATACTCATGCCCGACAATTCGTCTACTCCTTATTTGCATACACAACTTTATCCCACAGCATTAAAGAGTCTCGTGCAAGTTTGATATGCATTCAAAACAATCTCCAAGAAAATTTGTCTTCAAACTCCCAACAAGCAGAAATTTAAAGTAATCCAGATGAGTACGTAAGAGAACAATGCTAATATGTAAAACTTTTACAACCGTATGCATCATTATTTTAAAATTATTATTATTACAGTAAATTTGTCTAAAATTAAGCTGTCTAATCAAGTCACTTGTCTCTGCAAAGAAAAATCAAGTAACATGGCATTGTCAATGTGGCATAAATACATACATGTAACTTAATAAAAGCCACGTTTTGTATGGTCCCTTAAGTTAGTGCTTTTAATAAAGCAAGACTAATAGAGAAATTGAAAATGGATCGTCGATCAGGCAAGTTGCATAATTTTTTGACATCTTCATCAAGCACATGACAAACAGTAGGACATCAAGCCTGTCCTACTGTTTTATGGCCGCGACCGTACAAGTTTGAATTGTATGCCTACTGATACAGACAGATGCCTGGCAGAACAATGGACTATTATTTGCGTGATTTGAGATAATATGGTAATGCAAACAATTGTTTTACAGTTTAAAATGAGACACTATTGAATGAGTTTACACAATTTGTTTGACCACAAAGTGGCTTCATCAAATAATTACATAGAGCGTTTGACCTCCTGTTATTCGTGAATGAAGGTAAACCATTGTTATATTTATTATTAAATATTATGTGTATGAGTCATCAGTTTCTAAAGATATAAAAATGTGTAATCTATGAATAAGGATTGTGTTCATTTGAAATTCATATAATAATAATATAAAAATAAAGAAGTTTAGTGTTAATAGCTGTAATACCTATTACTTTTATTATTATTTATATTCTGTATGATATGTATATAATCTTTCTGTATATAATAATAGTTTTGAGTACTGCCAAAATGGTCAAGTGCTGCATTTTGAGCATTACATATTTTTTACAACTAAATTTGTAACTATTTTCCGATAGAGATTTAACAAGCTGCGTCCATTTTCTGTTAACCTTCAATATGTTATGACGTCAATTATTGATTTTAATTTTAAGTAAAGCAAGTCTAGCAATGCTGTTTTTTTTTGTACTATTTGATAGTTCAAGTGACTCTTAATAAACATGCAAAAATCTCCACCAAACATCAAAACGGTTACACAAAAATACTACTGTTCAAAATATGTGCAAAACGTCCAAAACGTGTTAAATTATTATTTGCAAAAATAATATATTATATAATAATAGTTTTGAGTACTGCCAAAATGGTCAAGTACTGCATTTTGAGCATTACATATTTTTTACAACTATTTGTAAAAATAGTAGTGTATTTGTAACTATTTTCCGATAGAGATTTAACAAGCTACAAATAATTGTTCATAAACTATGAGTACTTTAAAAGGTCTAGCTTGCAAACATTATTGAGATATTGGAATCATTGAAAACCTATGTATTGTAGCTAGAAAAACAGAGGGACGTCAATAATTTCGATTAGATAAATAAAAATAAATTATTGTTAGTAAACAAACAAGGATGAAATGAAAACAGGACAAAAAAAGACAATAATGTATGCAACAAATGGAAATGGAACGGAGATCAACAAACACGAAGTTAAAAGTCTTATAAATGGGAACATAGAATATGAGACGCATAGGAAATAAAGAACAGGTACTCACCTTATACAATATGAATTTGAAAAAGCAAAGTTAGATAGTGAGCATAAGTTATTTTGGAGCAGGGTACAAGAAAAATAAAGAGCTGCAATAGGAATTGGTTCTATAATGCACAAAAATTATAAACATTTCGTCAACAAATGGGAAGTTATATCGGAAAAAAAATACTAATAGACTTGAAAGATAGAAATAAGTTACAAACACTTATAGGTGTGTATGGGCCAAATGAAAACGATCTATATAGTTTATATAGTCTATATAGTTAGTTATTATAAACAAGACACTAATATATAGTTTATTCACATGTAAGTAACTTAAACATATAATATTCAACATCAAATATACCCTAATGTAATTAATTAATTAATTAACCTCATCTAAACACGTGCAAATTGACACGACCCGAGCTATAATCTCAATAATGAACTGTATGTATATTTTGTAAAACTATTGCCTTGATTATTTATACTGTGCCTGTTATTTTAGTTTTGCCTGATTATGGTCTGGGTCCAGACCGAAACCGGTAGTAAATAAATATTTTATAAAAGATTAAGGAAGTACATTTATTTCACCAATAAAAATAAAAACAATTTTAATACGAGAAACCTAATGGATCTATACAGGGTGTCCAAAAATAGTGGGCAAGCTCACAGCATGTCACTATGGTATGGCCACTGAGTCCTTAAAAAGCCCGAAATTAAAACAAAAATTAAAACAAAATCATAAATCATAGACTTAATTTTTTAACAAGTTTCTTTTTGAAATATTTAAATACGCTATTACAAATGGAAGTATCCAATAAGATTATCTGAATAAATTATAACTAAACAGCTTAACACATGATTGGCAGTTATTTTTTTCTAGCAGCCCTTCTAAGCTTGCTGTAATGTGACACCTTTGACTAGTAATATTTCGAAAAGTATAGCCCGACATTTTTTATGGTATTTTTTTAACGATTCAATTGCCATTACCGAGTGGCGTGCTGTTGAGCTTGTCCACTATTTTTGGGACACCAGGTTTAGTAATAAACCAAGAATAATTTTGGAAAGACGTAACACTCACTATGGAAAATGCAAAAGGAAAATTATATGTACTGGGCAATATTAATGGGATGCCGGTAATAAGATACAACATATACACATCAGTAATAGGCTGACATGGGGATGCAAGAATAAATTGGAATGGAGATAAATTATTAAAATTTTATATGGAACATAATATGATAATTACAAATACCTTCTATGAACACAAGAATATACACAAATATACTCTATAATAGAGTATAATAGAAAAATCTATAATAGACGTTGTGTTAGTAGAGAAAGCAAATAGACAATCTGTATAAAGGTTAAAAGATTTCACTTCCATTGGCAGCGTGTCACTATTTAGTAATAGCTAAAATATGACAAATATTTAAAGAAACAATAAAAGCGGAGGAAAACAAAAACACGAAAGTATTAGAGCATACAAGCGCTCAAATATATATAGAAATTGCAGAAAAATATAAAGAGATGTTACACAGAGTATGGCCAGAAAACAATGCAGAGGTGCACAATAGAAAACTGGAAGAAATGTGGCACGAGTTCAATACACATTTCAATAAATGTGGTACGAATGGCACGAAAACAATAATTAAAACCTCAAAAATGGTATGTGCAACTAACAAAATAATAGCAGACAAAAGTATGAGTAATCGGTAAGGCAATTTATTCGCAATTTACTCTTCCCTGCCACCTACACGTCCCGCACTGCAACACCTGGCGAATTACCTGCGCCAGTGTCCGCGCGAGACACGAGGGGGCCATCCGCGCGTCTCCATGGCGACACATTCAAACAAAAGGCATGAAATTTCGCCCTCATGACAACGCACACGTAAACACGTAAACAGTGCCAAAAAATGTAGAGCTCATGACGGTCTCCACAGATACATCGATCACTCAAACTCTGGGATCGATAATCCAACAAAGTCTTCAGAGGTAAGTGAACAGGGCTTAATCATCCACCACAATGCACCATCACCAAAGAGGCGCACTGATTACCTTTTAAATACAGCACCAATACTCGACACCAGTGATAGTAATAACAGTACCATTTTAGATGTGTGTCAATATTATTATTATTATTACTACATAAAAATAATAATAATAATCGTAGTGCTTCTAGATGTATGCTATAATTGGTTACTGTCATATCTATGGCCCTATTCTGTAGCTGTTTTGAAGCTGCGCTCCAGCTCCCATATTTTTTAATCGACCCCTGCCAATTTTGTAATTTTGTCGTGGTCTATTAAGTTGCCATTTATCACGGTCTACTGGAAATATGGATACCAGCAGGTGTTTATTCTGGACATCTCTTACAGACTTTCGATAAATTTATGGTTAGAGTTTTGAGCAGTTTTTGTAAAGAAGTTTTGACAAATTTAGTTATAGAAGTTTTGACTATGTTTTGTATAATATTATTTAGGATTTTTCGTATATTAACAATTTTGTAGAAATTACAAAATAGAATTTTTGAGGAATTTTGATTAAATTAATAATTTTGGATTTTAAAACGTTTTTACTTTTTTTTTATAAATCCATGTTTAAATGTTTTGAGCAATGTTTGTTAAGCGGTTTTAAAGTATTTATGTTTAGAAGTTTGACAAATTTAAGAATAGAAGTTTTGAGGATTTTTGTATATGCTGTTCAGATTTCAAGGTCCACCACCTGTTGATTTATAATAAATAAATACCCCTTGATTTCAATCAATTTAAAGTTTTTGACAACTATATCTCATAATAGTTGTCAAAAACTTTAAATTGATGCTATTGCACGAAAAGAAGACAACTTGCTTAACATAAAATTTAAATACAAAAATACTGATTTTTTCACTAAAATATTATCGTTTCAATTTAAAATAAGAAAAATAAAGTGCTTTAAAGTTTGAAAAGTTTGACACTAAATTTTGGACTCTGTTTAATGCATATCAATAAAACTTGGTTAACGCAACTGTCAGACCTTATTTTATGAGTACCTTGTATGGTATTGTCTCTTATTAATTTTCTTAACCAATGGTGCAAAACTGATTTTTTTTTAGTTTTTATTTTCTAGTGCTAAAATCACTGAACCGATTTCAATAAAATGGGTATATAGGCATCCATAAAGGGCATCCAAATAAGTAACAAAAAAATATACCATGCAATCTAAATATATACGTGACGTCACACTTTTTTGGGACACCCTGTATAATCAAAAATATTTTCCTGAAATACGCCCCAGAATGCAAGTAAAGTCTGCAAAATATCGAAATCCTAACTCAATTAGTAACTGAGCTATAGAAGACGGGAGGTGAAATGACAGACCCTGTATAAATTTGTTTGTAATACCTATGCATAAACAATCAATTAACTCCAGAGTTACGAGCATACTACATAACCTTTTATGTGAGATGTCTTAATTACAGGTAGAACACACTTTATAACGTGCGAGCAATTTTTAATTTTTTTTAAACCGCCATTTTAATAAGATACAGCTGAATTAAAAAAAAACGGGAATAGTCAATAAAAATGACACTTTCCACTTTTGTTATAGTTTGAACATGGTTTTTAGAAATAGGTTAGAATTATATGACGGTATGTCAGTTTATAAATAACTAGGTTAAATTTGAACAAATTATATTTCTTAATACTCTGCAACAAAAAGATGCAGAAACAGTAGGACCTACAAAATACAATAATGGGTAATATTAATAATTATTACGTTTATTATTTATTACCCATGTATCTAATTAAAAAGGATTATGATTAAATCATGTACTGTGAGGTACTGTCAAGTAGACAATGAATTGACAGATACTTAAAATCAAATTTACGTTGAAAAAATTTTCATTTCCCACTTTTTTTAATTCAGCTGTATCTACATTAAAATGATTACAAATGAAATGTATACACTTCTTTAGTACTCAATAATTAACAATCGTTCTTCGTCTCTCCAAAAATTCATCATTTGGCAGTTGCGTTTTGGTTTCTCCGGAACGGCGATAAGATATTGTAATACTCACATAACATGCTGTAAGCCTTTTATAGATATCCCGTGATGTTTTGAGTAATTGCATTAGTAAACCGCGCGCTTCTCATGCTTGGTCAAAAATATCTGTACGAGAGAGGTTTTTCTCCGATTCGCACATTTTTATACGTCAGTGTGACAGTAAATTATTGATACACCATGACATTCACAAATAATTTAATAATACAAAATACGCTACGAATTACGAACTACTACGCAGGTATTACAAAATACGTTTTATGATATATGTCCTCTAAACGGTTTATAAGAGCTCGGACGGTTAAATACTCGGATAACGCCTCTCATTTAATATTCCGATCTCGCTCTTAAATTTGCACCATAAGTATACACTGTTCCCTTTTTATTTTTAACTAAATTGGCTCTGAATCACCGAGGTGATTCTAAATAAACTATATTTTATGGGTCTATCGTTCTTTATAACCAATATACAGGGTCAGGGCCCTATATAAATATAATACTTTAGGTTTGATACATAATCCCAAATTTACTAAATTAAACAATACGTACAGGCTGCTTTATTTTATTATTATTATGTATCAAGAATGCATCAGAAGACTCCAGAAATGATCATGCTCTAATTGAAAAATTAACCAGACGCGGATAAAAAAAAATAATGTTTTGAATTTCTGTTATGTTCAACCTTTAAAATGTAGATTTTTTGCAACGTTATTGTTATTTAAAATAAAGTTATGCTTTTCTCGGAATAAACATTTTTAAGTTTATTATTTTCTTTAAATGTAGCGCAATGAACAAATATTATGATCATTATTTTACATACGGGCTGTTTGAAAGTTAGTCATTGATAATAATATTTTTCTCGCAAATGCGGACCTGTACTCTCGTTTTACATTAATGTTAGGATCCAGAAATGCGGAGAATGTGAAATAGTTGAGGATTTTATTGATTAAAGCTGGAAAATGATCATTTAGGAAAGGAAATTTATTTATTTTTAATTTTCTGCCACCTTATTATCGAAACATCTACATTTGACTCAAGTTAATAAGTAACAAAGTTGTATGCGAAAGTACCAAATACATTCAGTGTTACTTTTTTTTCTGCTCTTTCCAAATATGCAAACAACATTTTAAAATATTGATATACAGGGTGTTGCTTCGAGTCGAAACCTACTTATTAATTTTTATAAGGCCGGACCTAGAATAAGATTTTCATTTATTATGTTAATCGACACTACAGTGGACAAAGAACATACATAAAAATATTCCAAAAATTTATAGGGTGGTTCGTAGGTTATGATTAATTGTAAAAATGGGCAATATTAATTAATCACCCTATACAGGGCCGGCCACAGGGGCGGGGGGGTGCACCGGGTGCAAGGCACCCGGGCCCCTGGCCCCCAGGGGGGCGGCGAGGGGGGGCGGTGGAGGATACCCGGTTTTTGCGCGGGTCAAAATCCTGCCCAAGATCACTAAGATGGGAAATTTCCCAAAAAGAAACGGGTGATGAGAGCAATGAGTTCAATAATCTACATGAACCTGGCTTGTGGCCAACAGTCGTTAATGATGACTTCGGATTATTCAGATTATCATGTGTCAGATGCGGACCAAAATAAAAAGAAAAACCATATTGTCCTAGAAATGCAGATGGTAGATCATTCTCATGTGCGTTTTATGATAAAATTATGCCAAATGGTGAAAAACAACATTTCAGCTGGTTAATATATTCTAAATCTTTAGATTTAGTGTTTTGTTTTTGTTGTTTGTTATTTTGTAAGAATAAATAAAAGGGTATTAGGTTTATTAGTGGATACAAGAATTGGCAAAAATTGAGTTCAGTAATTCATCAGTAATCATGAGTTATCAAAATGTCACATAAAAACATTTATTTCTTAGCAAGAATTATCAATACGTCTCAATTTAAGTTGTACAAGTGATAATAATATTTCGTTGCACAGAAGTAAGAAGATTGAAAGGCTTAAGTTATTACTTTGCCGTATAGTAGATGCAATTTTATTTTTATGCAATCAACAATCTTTCTCTTCGAGCAAAAAACTTGGAGTTGCAAATAACGGAAATTTTCTAAGTTTAATAGAACTATTAAGCAAGAATGCTCCTATTTTAATGGACCATATAGCTAGAATTAAGGATACAAACACAAGAATTGTTGATCATTTAGCACACCACTCACAGGCAGGGATTCTTACTGCTTTGAGAAATGAAGTACTTAATATAATTATATTTATATTATTAATATAAAAATATTATTTCATCGACGTATTATAGCATTCAAATGGACAGTACACCAGGCATTTCCCATACAGAACAAACTTCAATAATAACAAGATACGTAATTTTTTTTACGTAATACAAAGATGTGCAGTCCAGGATAATTACTATAAATAATCGTGCAATGTACGTACCTTATTTGTCACACTCATTTAATTTATTAATATGTGATGCTGCCTCCATTAAAATTCATTGCAAACATTGTTTTGGTACTTTGCAACGATTGTATACTTTTTTTGTTGCATCTACTAAAAGATGGGTTATTATAAAAATAATTCGGTAAGATTCGGTAAGAGCAGTACATGAGCAATTTGAAGACACGTGTAAGACACTAGAGCAGTTAATAAATACAAGTGCAGATAATGTTGTTACATCTAAAGCTGAAAGCATTTTGAATGCAATACAAACTGTGAAATTTCTCTTAAGCTTACAAATTTGGTTTATAATTTTACACAAAATAAATAAAATTAATAAATTATTATAATCAAAAACAATAATTTTTGATTCATCCTATAAACTTATAACTGCAGTAAAACAATAAGTAATTGATTTAAGATTTAAATTTGATGAATTACTTAACGAAGCTAAAAATAAAGCACAATAATTAAATATTTCCGAAAATTTTCCTGAAAAAAGAATTCGAAGAAGAAAACAGTTCTTTTCTGAATTAACGCAAAATGATACGCCTACAAATCCCATTTGTGAATTTAGAAACATTTTTTTATGTTATAATAGATACGATATTAATTAAAATTGAAGAGCGATTTACAAACATTCCAAAATATACAAACAGTATATTATAATACTGATTTTGACAATGACATAATACAAGAAATCCTATCTCTAAAAGTATTCATTTCAACGGAAATAAATGTAAATTGCGCAAAGAATATACTAAAGTTTATGTTAAATAATCATTTTAATGAACTATTTCGCAATGTATTGATTGTATTGAAAATGTTTCTTACCATACCGGTTACCATAGCTAGTGCAGAACGCTCTTTTAGCAAATTAAAGCTAATTAAAACATATCTTCGCTCTACAATGACTTCCCAAAGATCAAATTCACTCTCTAAATTGAGCATTGAAAATGATCTAGTTAAGAATTGTTACTTTTCTACGTCTGATCAACGAAATGGCAATAAAAATATCTAGGACTCCATTCAAAATGTTTATTGTTTATTAGAATGTTTATTTTATTTATATATTTATTTATTATGTGTTCAATAATATATAATTGTTTCTTAGGTCTTTGTCTTTTCTGTGTTAATTATTTTTAAATTGTTAGAAAACTTGCCACAAAGTAGGGAACCCTCAATTCTATTTGACCCTGTATATTGGTTATAAAGAACGATAGACCCATAAAATATAGTTTATTTAGAATCACCTCGGTGTGCCGCATCTACCATTACTGTATGCGCATTTCCCAATGAATCACCCTGTATAAAATGTAGTTGATGATTGGTTTACTTAAAAAACTAGCACACTTGAATGAGTGAAGCAATAATTTATTTATTTTAATATATGAATTAGGCAACTTTGTTAGAAATCTGAATCATTTTTCATGATGAATGAATTTAATCATTTTTTCACTGTCAAATCATTTTCGTTGGTGTTCATGTGTGAAAATTTATAAAATGAAACCACGGCCTTCTTAGTTAAAAATAAAATTGGAACAGAGTTTAACTATTTGAGGATTTTATGTCAGTTTTGCAAGAATTTTTAATTTAAAAATACTTGGAAAGCAATACTTGTTTGAACTTTTAATGCAAAGTGATCTATTAATTTAATGTTTGGTTAAAAAAAATCATAAAATACTGATTGAAATTTTAATGAATATTGAAAACAAAAATTGTTTGAAAATTGAGGACTTTTTGTATAGCATTTTGAGGGTTCTTTAAAAAGAAGGGTTTAGGATTTTGTTTTGATGTTAGAAACTTTTAAAGAATTTTGATTAAATTATGAATTTTCTTTTTGAAAATTTGAAAGTTTTCTAAGAATTTTTCATGAAATATTGATTCGTAGATATGTAGCACTTTGGCATTATTCTGGATACAGTCACTTAATAGATACAGTATTGACATTTTTGGCGCGCACTATAGCAAAGCCTCGCATCATTCCCTCTGAACTATAGTCAACGTCAACATTGTGAAATGGGAACATTAAATTCTATAATTTTATAGAAATTATGAACATTAACCTCTGTCATTTAATAAAATTTAATATTAATATAAAAGCAAACAGGCTTTGTTTGAATTTTGATACAAAATTATCTCCACAGATTTCGAAACAACATGACGGCTTCGGTCCAAATGTAAAGTCACTGTAATTCTGGACCTATATTACCTGACATTTTTTTTTTAGGTTGATCAAAATGTCAGTGTCAAACCAATCATCAGTCGCTTCCGTGCATCAAAACCACCATCCGAAATAGTGAGATGCAGGAGCCGGTGAAGCCTCGAAGGACCAGAAAGCTGGAGGTGCCTGTCCACGGCCACAAAACCTTTAGCGCCAATTTCGACGGCGGGCACGGCAAATCGCAGACGGAGCCGAACCTGGCTTCCGAGCTGTCGGAGAACGTGCACAAGACCAGCAGGAGGCACCTCGCCAGGGAGAACGAGCGGTTGCTGCAGGCCAACCAGGAACTCACCAACGCCCAGGACCACCTCAGTAGGAAGAACTGCAAGCTGAAAGAGAAGCTCGCGCTGGCGGCTGGCGCGAACGAGGAGCTGGCCAACGAGAACGGCGTCATAAGACTGCAGTACCAAGAGCTAGTAAACCAGTACAACGAGTGCCTGATAGAGCTAGAAAGGCCTAAAGTTTGCCAAAACTGCGTCGAACTCAACGACCTTGTGGATAAAACGAAGCGCGACTACGGCGCTTTGAGGAAAATGAACCAAGAGCTGCAAGAGGACTGCAGCATGCTTAAAAACGTCGTATACAGGTTAAACGTGCAGCTAGAGCGTTACCAGCAGAAACTCCACACGTCCAACATATCCATTGTGGCCTCCAAGCAATCGAAAGCTGAAACTAATGCTTCAACAGTGGCAGCCGAAGAACTCGGCCTGGGTGCCAGTCACTTCGACCACACGCACACGCCGATCTCCTGGGGGAAGGTGAACGCCCACACTTTGGGTCCCCTCCTCAACGCTTACCAAGAAACTGTACTCGAGAAGGAGGACATCATCGACGGCTACCAGGCGGAGCTCGGGGAGTTCACCGGGAGGCTCAAGGACATCATCAAGGAAAACGAGCGCTTGCATGTGAGGCTTACCGAAGACGCGGAGTGCAGCAAGGTGCTGGGCGTGCAGCTGGAGAACCTGAAGGTGGAGCTGAAAACCACCAAAGAGCAAAACGATCTGTTGATCAAGAAATGCGCCCTCAAGCAGGACAAGATTGAAGAGATTTTGAAGTGCTACGAGCAAAAAAGTAAGTGTTTTCTTAAATTTTTGATCTTCGAAAAAATGGTGTTCTTTATAAAATGTTTTCCTTGTTCTCAAAATTCCATGAATGCATTAAAATGTTGAAAACGTTAATGGAAACAATTTAGAAAATTTGCAACCAATATTTAGTGATGTAGGAGAAATTGAAGAGAAAATAAATAGAGATAATCATTGTCGTAGAATTGAGATGTTGATAGTGTCATTAATAAACGAAACCAACGAGAATATCAATAAAATAAAATCATAATAACAGAAAATAAATAGAAACCATTATTATTGAAGAATTGAGAGAATGATAATTGTGTCATAAATAAAAGAAAAAAAAATCTCTTCATCATTATTGTCTCAGATCATTATGGTTGATGAATTAAGATAATTGGAGTATTATTAATAAAACAAACAAACAAAAGTACTGAACTTATTTGACGTCGTAGCATCAAAAACAAAACAAAAATAGAGGATAAAGTAAACAATATTAAGATGATCAGCACCATGACCGCCAAAAACAATAATTCTTATAGAAATTATCAGAAAAGTAACTAGCTGAGATTGCCTAATCATCTCTAAAACAAAATAATAGCACAGGAATATTGGAAAGAAAATTACACGGCCGACCAAAATATCACTAAAACAACGTTTCAAAAGAATAAACATATTAAATAGATTAGTGTAATAAATAATTAAATATCATCATCTTCATAATGGCATCATGAAAAACACAAAAAGATAAAGGCAAATCAATCAACTAAGACAACGTTTGTGTCACAAAAAAATTGAAAAAACCGAGAAGAGAACATAAATACAAATTATTGTGGATGCAGATTTGAGACGATGATGGTATCATTAATGAAACAAATACATTAATAGTATTTTATGTTATAAGGACGAAATACGCTTGTCGTCCGTATATCATACATATTTTTTTATTCGATTGCAAGAACTTTACAAAGTACAAAATTTAAAATAAAAACAATTTGCCGTGAAATTGGTATTACGTTGTTATTGTGGCGTTCGATCAACAACGAAAAAATTTAAATTATTTTAAAATGTCGAGTGAAGACGAGGAGTACACATTAACTCCTCCTAAAGTGTGAAACGCCGCAAATCAGGTTTCGGTAGAGTTGGTTCCACTAAAATCAAAATAAGTTTATGACAGGGCATATCAATTATTTGAAACATGCCGCCAAGAAAATAATATTTAATTTTTCGAATTTGTCTAAACAAATGAAATCTTCGACTTTATGGTATCACTATTCTATGGTAAGAGCCATAAAAAAATAATAAATTAACCAACCATTGACTTTTTTTTATTTATGCTGTCGAAAAATATTTTTCAACTTAGGACGAAAAAGACCGTTACCTAACCTAACCTAACCTAACCTAACCTAACCTAACCATGGTCTTTAACAAAATGATGGGGTTTTCGTCCAGATTTTAATACCGAAACTATACTATCTTATGATGCAATCGAATAAAAAGATAATTATTAAACTTAAATGACCTTAGCATCACCAAAATTAAAAAATCTATTTTTTTAATAAATTATATGACAGAAATATTCGAAAACAAGTAAATGAAATAAAATCACTAAAAGATAATTTAATACATTTAGATAACTTTAGTATCACAGAAAAAAAAGAAAAAAAAGCGAAGATATAATAAATATAGATAATTTTGGATAACGAACTGAGATGAGGTGATGTATCATTAATAAAACAAATAAATCAAATAAAATCAATACACTGAAATTACATAGAAATTAAACAGAAATGAAAGATGATTAGGGTTGAAGTATTGAGAAGATTCAGATGCTGGTTGTGAACTTGTTACCGCCAAAATTTTAAAAAAACGAAACCCCTTTTTTCAAAAATTAATAAAATGTCAAAAATAATTGAAAAGCAAACAAAATAACAACAAATAGGAATGGAAATTAAATAAATACACCTGTAGATAATTATGGCCAACAAAGTTATTTTTCGAGATCTGTTGTATACCCTTAACGATCGTATATCGTACATAGTTTTACGCACAAAATCGCATCAAACTCGCTTAGAGATTTATCAGGTTTTTAAAAGTGACATTAATTATCTGTCCCTGTCAAAATTTTCCATTCATATTAATATTGCAATAACTAAACCTTATGGAAAACGACGAATTATATTCATCAGAAACGCATGAAAATCATTAAATAGAAGAGTTGTTTAGAATAGGTTGTCGTCGGTTCTTTCCGGAGAAGTTTGGTACAACAGAATTCTGTATATATCGAAACAATCGGAATGATGTAACATTAAGTTTACATAGCATGACGCAATGTCGGTAAAAGTGATACAGAGCACGATCGTGTGAAAAATATATGTATTAAGATATATGTTGATATATCCTGATGTTGACATTTCCGCCACGGAAGTTTTACTTTTCCTTTCCCTGCCGGCGGAAGGAAAAGTGTTGTCATGGCAACATTAAATAAACAACGCGAAGCAATGCAATAATTTCATCATATAACAGTTAAATATTGTGACGTACCTGAAGGGCAATCAGCGCGTTAGGCCGTGGAGCGAGTGGAGGGTCCCTTCGAAGCAGTGACGAGGGCCAGGCTCTCGGTGTCAGAGAGTGGGGGGGTTAAAAAAAGGCTCCACGTAATTTTAACCTCGTCTCTACTTCGTCGCAAAGGGTGGCTCCACCCTACCTGCGTGGGTGGATGGCAGACAGTCAGCGAAGTTCAGAAATCACGAACTGTCACAACGCTGACCATTTGGCGCCAACACCACCAGATTTAAATCTCGCAGTGAGAATAAAAACTGAAACTGAAATAAATGCCCGATCGAGAAAACGTGGGGGGAACAAAAAATAACAGGTGTGAATTTTGTAGTGTAAAATATCGGCGTTTATTCACAAAAACGACAGGACACCGTGCCTACGCTTCCTGAAACAAATACCTCCGTACGCAACCCTTTCATGCAGGGTTCACCCTATTCGGCCGAATATTGCGAGCTCCTTATCGCGCGATTCAAAGGGCCGACGGAGCGACATTTCTCTTACACAAGCGCAAAACACGTACGGCACGAAACACGTAACGCAAATTTTACACAAAAGAAATAACGATATGTCAATATGGAATTAAATTCAATTGAGACCAAAAATCAAACATAAAGGTCTGGCTCAATTGAGAACAAAAAAAATAGGTATCAATATCTATATCTGGCCTGTGTTTCCTCGTCTGCGTGACTTCGCTGGCGGACTCGGGTTCTTAGGACGGGCGGCGGCCGCGATCGTCGAGGACGCCGTCGCTGGATTCCAAACCTCAGAGCAGGATGATCGCTGCCTCTAGCCAAGAACTGGCTGGCTGAGGTGCTTAGCGCTTACCCCGTAAAAAAACGCCTGCAAAGCACATGGCCTTAGTAACAATGGCCGGACACGTGGCTTTACGAAAAGGAAAAAATATCGGGCTTAATTACTTACTCGGATGTTATGAGCGTATGGATAGTTCCTTGCCCTGTACCTGGTGCCTCAATCCCCTCAAGGGTGGTTAACTGAGTCCCCGTTTATTATCCCGGAAACCGGATGGTGGTACGCCAATTTAAACGGTTCTTCTGGCACTTCCGTACGATACGCAAGGCAACTGATTTCTGCCTCTATGGTGGTACGGTCGTCGTAGTACGGTCGTCTACAGTGCAGGTCTATGAGCCAATTAATTATTAAAATGCAGTTTCTGCCAAAGACGTTTCCGGACCGTTACAAATTATGAGTGTTTTGCAATTCTTTTCCTATTTTCTGGTAGATATATCGTCGGCTTGGTGTTACAAGGTTGCATGTAACATATTTTTTAATTTTTAGTTCTATAGCTTTGCAGGGCTATATGTTTTCAAAGCAGGACCTTTCAACTTGTTGGAAGATTATAATTGGATCATTAGGAACCTGTGATAAAAACATATCTATTGACAGTGCATTTATCATTTTTTTATATAGCAAACATATTTAAAATCCTTATTCCCAAATTTACAAATTTGCACATACAACCTTGTAACATAAGCCGACGATATTACTTTCACTAATAATAGATTAAATCTATAAATAGTTTCTTCAACAAAAATTATCACTGTCACTATCAAATGCTGAAATAGTTTCTGTCAAGAAAGCAAAAAAAAACATAAGATGCATTCTTTGATATTAAATTTATTTGTAAAAATTATATATCAAAATTACGAGTTATCGTATTTTGCAGTACGTTTAATGAAAAAATAGTATATTTCACTTGGAGGCGAAGTGACTTTTCATGGCGCGCTTGAGTTTGCGCGCCGAACGAAGCGAGGCGCGTAATAGAAGGCTCTTCTCCTCCACATGAAATATATATATAAACAATCTTTATTAGGCTATCGACCCCATAGGGTCTTTCCGCCTCACATGAAATAATATACTATTATTAAGCTTCAATGCTTCAAATATAGTAGCATATATTTTTTATTAAGATTAAAATGTTCTTCATTTTTAGAATTATGTTCAAAACATAATCAATAAATGCAAGTAATTATTTATTTCAGAATTTCTAAATTTCAGTCATTAATTTTTCGAGTCTTTAAGGGCATAGATATGTAATGCGAAAATAAAGTCTCTGTAGTCACTAATCTTTTACAGCAAGTCTTCAGAGATAGGAGTCACTTTTCCGAAAATATAAGTTTTTAGAGGTGCGATGTAATGCATTAATATGTAAATGCGTACTTCAGATAAAAGAGTTACTAATCTTCATATACAACACTTTTTAGATTTAAGATTTCAGTCAATAGCCTTTCCAAATGTTATGGGCATAAATTCCTTAGTCTCTAGAGTTCACTAAGTCACTAATCTTGAATGCAAGACTTCTGAGATAAGAGTCACTAATGTGGAAGTACAAGTTTTTAGACGTATGAGATCGCTATTATTGTAAGTCACTATTTGTAAATGCAAGACTTCGAAGTTAAGATCAGTAACCTGGAAATATAAGTTTTTAAATGCTTGAGTCACTAATCAGGGATCAACTATATAAAGATGTGAGTCACGTGGTCTTAAATGTGTCTTTTAATGCAAGTCTTGAAGGCAGTTCATTCCAACAAAGGAGATAATATAAGAAAAAGGCGAGCCACGAATTATTCCAGATAAAAGTCACCAACTCTGCAAATCATCTTCCCGAATTAAATCATATTAAGGAGTCTTTAATGCGTTTTTGTTTCAGTTGATCAAATGAAGAGAGATTACACGGTGCTCCAGGACCAATATTGCAGGACCAAAACTGACATTGTTGGTTTGAAAGAGAAGAATAAATCTCTCACAGAGGTGCACGATGATTTCAAACACGAAAGGTCGCAGTACATCCCCATTTCTGTGCACACGTCCAGTGTAAACGAGTGTAAAAGGTGAGAACCAAGGAACATGCAGGGTGTCTACAATAAGGAGCTCGAACTCGAAATATTAATATAAAACTATTTATAAAAACAAGGTTGCAGTCAATATCTAAAAAATTACACATGTTAGAAGTAAACTAATTCACGATTTAAAAATATGATAAAATGTGTCATACTGTCAAAAAATTGTCAAGATATCTTGAACAACAGGCGAGATATGAATAATAATCGTAAATCGATTTTTTTTCGCAATCAACTCTTTTATTACTTTGACTATAGATATAGGTACTTCTTGAGGTAACCGACGCTCTATCTTAAGAAATGCCTATGCATGGGATCCTTCTTCCATACACCCTGTATATATTATATTTATTATCGTAATTCTGTAGCAAAAAATGGATGCAAGCGAGTGTCTGTTTGCTTTGTCTGTTTCATGTTGGCTTCAGATGGTACGAGGAACTGTTTTATTACTTTGACTATAGATATAGGTACTTCTTGAGGTAACCGACGCTCTATCTTAAGAAATACCTATGCATGGGATCCTTCTTCCATACACCCTGTATATATTATATTTATTATCGTAATTCTGTAGCAAAAAATGGATGCAAGCGAGTGTCTGTTTGCTTTGTCTGTTTCATGTTGGCTTCAGATGGTACGAGGAACTGAAGCACCAGTACGAGATTGAAAAGGGCAAGATGACGGACACAATGGAGCAATTAAAGGAGCAAGTGAACGATCTCACTGCCAAGATTGCCTCTCTGAACGTCGAGAAGGTCGAGCTCGATGGGAAATTGAAAACTGCCGACAAACACATGAAGTAGGTGGAAATGTCATCTCTGCTCTTAACGATATTTGATATTTGTCTCGCATATTTTCTTACACATCAAAAACAGGTATTGGTAGCATATACAGGGTCTCCAAGATAAGGATCAACAGCATCGAGATCTCGGAAACCGTAAAAGTTACAAAGGCGCTTAATTACAATAAAAAATGCGCAATTTAGTGGTTAGTAATATTCTGTTGAGAAAACCGGAAAGTTTCGCTTACTTCCGATATTATTAGATATTCGACAAAATCCGAAATTTTCCGATATCGTTTTTATGTTTTTCTGAAGTTATTTGATAAGGTATCAAAATACAAAACGCACTTTCTCAGTGCCACTTTTTTAGCTCTACAAGACAGCGTTCTTAAATTCTCAGTACGTTTCGTTTCGAAGAAACCATCATCAACTTTATCTTTTTGTATGGCCAGTAAATAAAGTACACCCTCTATCAAATATCATTTTCTATTACGAATTCAACGATATAAATCACAGTATGATTTTTCATGTTTTTATTCAGAAATAAAGGCTTGTTAATACATTTCAAATATTCTGGTGTAGTAGGCGTTGAAATGAGCGACGAAAACTAAATTTATCACCTAATTTTAAGATTTTAAGATAATTAAATGAAGAGAGCAATTCTCATAATACTACACTAAAAAAAGTGTAGTTCTTAATAACTATAATGTTCTTGCTAAATTGTTTTTAGTTACTATTTTAGTACCTATTCTGGGTTAAAATTAGGTAATAATTGTTGTCTTCGTCGTCATTAAATGAACAGAACAATTGTCATACCACAGAAAAAAAAATATATACAAGTTTAAGTAAAATTAGTTTTATTAAATAAGTAAGTAATAAGTTTAGTTCTAAATAACTATAATGTTTCAATGTTTAACAACTATTCTTGCTAAATTAATTTTAGTTACTATTTTGTTACCTATTTTGGGTTAAAATTAGATAATAACTGTTTCTTCGTTATCATTTCAACGCCTACTACAAGAAAATGTTCGAAATGTATTAACAAGCATTTTTTATGAACAAAAATATAAGAAACCATACTGTGATATAAATAGTAGAATTCGTAATAGGAAATGCTATTTAATATAAGGTGTACAGGGTGGCCCAATTTGGATGTTTCTATAGGGGATCTCGGTAACTAAAGAGATAGAAAAAATCGGATGGCGTATCCTCGATCTCTTTTTTTAAGACCACCTCAATGGTAAAAACAAAAATTGGCTATCGTCTTTCGTTTTGAAGTTATGGCCAAATACTCATTATTTTCCATTTTCGATTTTTATGAATATTTCATTTATTTCTCATTTTATTAAAATAAGAGTTACACGTTCTTCGGGCACTTTTTTACGGTGAATTGAATAAGTTTAACAGAATTTTAATATATTCGTTATTAAACAAGATACAATACAAAGTTGTGTTTCTTTAAATACAAGTCGTAGTTGGCTTTGGCCTTAATAAATAGGTTATTTTTTTCTCTTTTCAATGATATATCACATATATTCTCTTATTGGGCATCTGGTAGTAGGTTTGTATTGTTTGGAGTAAAATTATTTATTGAAAATGCACAAATTTGCCATCTGTAAATTACAAAATACCATGTGAATACAATATTATATATGTTAGAAAGGTTTATTAAATAAATAACAATTATCTTATTTCCTAGGGAATATTACAGGTTATATCATCTAAAAGGCAAACAACCCAATAAATTGATTTTTTCAAGATTAAAAAAAAATCTTCAATGAAGCATTGAAAAGCATAGACACAATATTTAAATTACAATAAATGTTCCAATTGATATCCATTACTCAAAATGCATATGTTGTATCTTTTAATAACACTTCTGTAAGCAATACGAATGTGAACATTTGAAATTGAATTTATACAATCTATAAAATGTTGTCGTAAATTATTAATATTATCATTTCTCATTTTATATAATTTATCGTTCTATATCTTGGTCGTTCAAATGGTGTCTTTTTCGAATAATGTATAGTCTAAATTTAATATTTTTTAAAATTCCAAGTGTTCGATTCTTCGAAATCCCGGATTAATCCTCAATATGCCGGCTGGAAATTGCTGGATTCACTATTACATCTAAAATTACATTAGTAGCAGTTTCTTCGGGCTCTACTATATTGTAAGACCTTGATTTTGGCTACTTGAAAGATCCGTGGTTGATAAGATTTTCTTTTAGTCTTTGAAATATTGATTTATCCGGTTGTTTTATTTCCGGATAGCGATTAAAATATGTTTCTATGTCAATTAGTGATTTGTTATTGCTTTGAATAAAGCATCTAACATATCAAATATTTCATAATTTTCGTACGACATTGTTAAACACTTCGAAATATAAAGATCACGATGAATGTGAAACAAAACAAGCCTACTACGTCCAATAAGAGAGCATATGACGTTTTGAAAGAATTTTAATAGATTTCAACAAAAATTCAGTTATAACATCCACATGTGATACATCATCGAAAAGAGAAAAAAAGAACCTATTTATTAAGACCAAAGCCAACTACGACTTCTATTTAAAAAAACACAACCTTGTATTGTATCTTGGTTATTAACGAAGATATCAAAATTCTGTAAAACTCATTCAATTAACCGTAGAAAAGTGCCTAAAGAACATGCAACTCGTATCTTAATAAAATGACAAATAAATGAAATATTGATAAAAATCGAAAATGGAAATTAATGAGTTTTTGGCCATAACTTGAAAACAAAAGACGATAGTCAATTTTTGTTTTCGCCATAGAGTTGGTCTTGTAAAAAGAGATCGAGGATACGCCATCCGATTTTCTCTATCTCTTCTAGTTACCGAGATCCCCTATACCTATAGAAACATCCAAATTGGGCCACCCTGTACATTTTTTTACGGGCCATATAAAAAAAATAAAGTTGATGATGGTTTCTCCTAAACGAAACCTTGGACTGAAAATTTTTAAACGCCGTCTACCTCTTGTTTTCTTATATGTTTTTAAATAACTTCAGAAAAAAATAAAAACGGAATCGAAAGATTTCGGATTTTTCGAATATATCCGAAAGTAAGCAGAAATTTCTGGTTTTGTCAACAGAATATTGCTGACCACTAAATTACAACTTCTTTGTAATTTTGCCGCCTTTGTAACTTTTACGGTTTCCGAAATCCCCATGCCGTTGATCCATATCTTGGACACCCTGTATAACGAGTGATCATCTAAATTTCAGCACTAGTTATCCATGGAAATTTTCGCAGCCAATAATCAAGGTGAGATCACCAATCTCGCCTTTCTTATTTGTTGTAAAAAAATTCATGGAAAACTAGAGCTGAAATTTAAATGATCATTCGGTAGAAATAATGCAACTTTTACTTGGTTTGTGAGGAGAAAAAATATTATTGTTATTTTTATAGAAAAGCTGAGATAAGGTTTTTGGAGCTTGAGCATACTCTGAATGAAGTGCAGCTCTCTAGGAGTGCATGTCGTAAGCAGCTCCATAAGGCCATGAGTTTTGCCAGAGATTTGGTCAATGAGCAGGAATCTCTGCTCAAAGCTCTAAATCAACGACACCACGAGAACAAGGTGGTGAAAAAATTGGGCACGGACATCGCCAGTCGTATGGACATCCTCAGGAGTCAGCTCAAAGTAAATAAATTATTATTAAATATTAGATATTATATTAGAATTAGAGTATTATTTAATTTTTTCATTTGTTTTTTATATAATTCTTACATTTTTTCTTCTTATGTTTAATTGTTTTATAAACAATATAATATACTTTTCATAGAATTGTTACCGATTCTATATAATGTTACCGATAATCTAAAATCTATCAGTTTTTGCGTGTGAATTTCTTTGTGCTCCTGTTGAATTTGCTTGGCTTTTTTTTATTAATATGTTGCTGAGTGTTTTATTATTTGAGGATTTGTTTTCGTTTCAGCTGTTTTTACTCAGCTTTTCTTTTGTGGATTTGTTTTTGTTTCAGTAGATTTTGCTCTGTTTATTTTTTGTTCTATTTCTTAAGGATTTACTATTCTTTCAGACGGTTCAGAAGGAAGCGTGGCAGGAGCTGTCCACCGTCGAGGAGAGGATACAGGAGCAGGACAGCGTGATAAACTCCATGAAAGAGGAGCACGAAGAGGAGGTCGAGAGGCTGAAGCGGATCATCAAGGAGAAGGAGAGCAACGTGATGTTTAAGGACAATTCTTCCATGCACCAAATGCAGCAGTACGCGGTGTACAAAGAGAGAGGTGTAAATAATTAGTTTGTTTGGTTAGGGCTCGTTCTTTTGTACATTTGTACGTTGCTATATATTGTAGATTGTTAAGTGCAATAATAAATATAATTTTGTAATAAAAACGTTTCTTCATTAAAAAAACTAGATAAATAAACCCTTAGACATGTGTCAGGCAAAAGTTTGAATTAAAAATACTACTGTTTTCACCATTCAGTTTGTGTGGTAAAAAAAGTAGTATGTTATTCAGTATTACTATTAAGTTTATCGCCAATAATAATGATAATGACAGCAATTTAATAGACATTTTGATTATGAAATACAAAAGAAAACAGCGACGAAATTATTATTATTTATAATTGTTCACTGTACAGTGAATCGAATTTCATTTGACAGTGCCAGTGCGAGAAGGATATTTATTTTCCGATATGCTCAGCTCTCTCGGGGGTAAGTACTGTTCATACGTATGTCGTTTTTGAAATCGGTCGGCATCGGTCACGTTCCTGACCGTGCCACTGTTAGAGAAGCAGATATATATTTTTCCGGCTTATTTTGCGGGAAAAAGGACCTAAATTCTGCCTGCACCCTGCACCGCTTATTTTGCGGGAGAGAGACCTAAATTCTGCCTTCGCCTTGAACAGTCATTATTTAAATTGTAATTAGTAATAAATTACCCAACAAATATTTTAAATCGTTTTTAAAAACAATGTTATTTACTAAGAATAAATAACTTACATATTTAGTAATCTTGAAGTATCGTCATATTTATGCATATACAAAATTAAACCTGTATCTGGGTTTGATAATTAATCCTAACTAAAATTATTGTAAGAAAATATTTGAACTTACGAAGTTTATAATTTTCTTTTAATTAGATTATAATAACATAACGACAATTGGAACATTTGTCCTCTTTCTACGATGTTGTGTTAATATTGACAAAAAGTATTGCGCAAGAAAATGAAAATTATTTCGAATTGAACTTATTATAAACGTTTGAGCATCAATATCATATTACAATATAGCAAAGAATTAAAAATGTACAATATATTTAAGCTGGATAGTTAATTTACTCTCTATTTTAATAATAAATAAATTCAAATTTTCTGAGAATATATCTAGTATATGGAAATAATATTTAATTTTCAAAATAAATATCAATTAAAGATTATTCATGTATCTAGTATTAATAATGAATAATTATCTATCCAAATTATCAACCAGATATACAGATATTGTTAATTCATTAAGTAATTAATATAAATAAAATACCTGATTAAGGTTTTTAAATTCAAGAAACGCGTTATATATAATATAAGTACAGGTGCATAATTATCATCCCATTAGGGTTTCAAATACTAGTAAACTGTAGTCGCTTTCAATTTTACCCGTTTAATGGTATTTCCAAAACAAATGTTTTCGTTTTCAAACTTCCCCGTTGCTTTTCTAATCTCAAAAATCCATATCATGCACCGTATCACACACAGCATAAACGAACTAAAGCACAAAATCGCGAGGTTCCTTTCAACCACAATTGTAAAGTGAGATTCTCTGCTCAGACTCACTTAAGTTCACACTCACTTAAATGCTGAAAGGGAAGCACCTATAGATAAATAAAACCCACATTTATACAATAACATTTTGAGGGCAAACAGATACAGGAAACTGTTTGTGTCTACTTTTTTGCCTTCAACTGCATATGTTGTAATGATAACTTGATGATAAATTACACATAAAGGGTGGGCCAAATACAAGTTTCTTTTTAAAAATGCAATAAAATGAACAACATTTATTTTTTTCCATGTATTATGGCTTCATTAGTAAGAGCAAACATTCCCATTAATTATGGAACACAACTTCGTTCAAGTGGCTACCTCGGCTGGCTTCGCAGTAGCGCATTCTGTCACTCCAATTTTCCAAGACACTATTGATGGTTTCGGGCTGTAGCTCACGGATTGCTTGGATGATATTGGCCTGAAGTGCTTGAATCGTTTCTGGATTGTAGGCATAACATTGATCATTCACGGTTTCCCACAAATAAAAATCCAAAGGGGTCAAATCGCAGCTCCGAGGCGGCCACTTGACATCGCCAAGACGGCTGATAATACGATTTGGGAATTTGGTGTGAAAATTATCGATTGTGGCATGGGCTGTGTGGCATGGCGCGCCATCCGGCATGAACCAGAGGTCGTGCGAGACCATGTCTTCAATTTCAGTAAAAAAAAGTCGGATAAGATGGCTCTGTAACGCTCACCGTTGACCGAAGCGTTATTCCCAGCCTCATATTCGAGGAAAAATTGTCCAATGATTGTCTGTGGATGCATTGGCTTCTCGACAATAACGTGCAGGTTTTCCGAGCAGCAGATGCGGCAATTTTGTTTGTTAACGTAGCCGCAAAGATGAAAATACTCTCGTCAGAAAAGATGTTTTTTCGCCCAAAATCGTTGTCCAATTCAAGCTGCTCTAAGGCCCAAACTGCGAAGCGATAACGAAGCGGATGGTCGTGCGCCTTCAATTGCGGAGTCAATTGGACCTTGTAAGCGAATAATACCAGATCTTTGTGCAGAATTCTCCTCAGGCTAGTGCGTGAAATGTTTGGTTGTTGAGATCGACGGCGAGTTGATATTCGTGGATTGTCTCCCACTCTCGGCTACAGCAGCCACATTCTCATCTGTGCGCACCGTACAAGAATGAGGACCATGTGTGTTGTCAACTAGCATGCCAGTCTCTCGAACTTTTTGCACAAACTTGCGCACAGCAGGCGCGATGGGTGATTCATTTCTGCCAAAAATTATTTTCAACAAACGCACTGTTTAGGCTACACAGCACTCACTTTGAAATAGTATATTGTAATAAGAGTGCGGAAAGGGCTTCATTGCAAAACGAGTATGAAAGTTGGAGCACGAGCGCCAGCGAGTGCTCCATTCATACGAGTTTTGCAATGGCCATTTCCGCACGAGTGTTACATACTATTTTTTCTACGAAAGTGTAGAAAACTAAAGATTAATGTAAATGTAATCATTAATTTAAAATAAATGTCATTGTCATTAATTTAAACGTCAGAAAATTTATAAATCGCTTGTCGCCAAATCGAGACTCGAAATTTATACATTAATACTGGAAGTAGAAGAATATCAATAATGGATTCCGATAGTGACGATATAACAAACACTCCGCCGGAACTTGCGGCCATTGCATCCACAGTTTCGCCCGATTTATTGCCTCAAAAATCAAAAGAGAGGTATTGGAGTGCGGAAAGTGAGTGCGGAAAGTACTTTCCGCACTCATATAAGTGCGGAAAGTACTTTCTGCACTCCTTGTAACAAATACCAACTTTCAAGGTTAAATTTTATGACAGAAAACGTGTCTTTCAACACTTTCGTAGAAAAATAAATTTGCAATATTTCCCAACGTTCTTCAATCGTAAAGCGACTCATTTCGTACCGCGGAGGTATGATACTGGCTTTCTGTTAAGATTTCGAGCGGGAAAAAGCTGCCAGTGTCAAAATAACCTATGATTTATTAAGAAACCACTAAATGGCCCACCCTTTAGTTATCTTATAAAATATATCAATATAATCGATTTGAGTGTTTCAAATTTAACCACCCGAATTACCATTTTCATCCACCAGGTGGGCGTGTTTAGGCTGTCCATGTTCATGAAGTTGAAGTTTCGTGATTTATAACAAAACGATCTTATATATATAATGTATTATCCTTCAGGATATTATCATGCTTGGAATTCATACAACCATTTCACAAATGAAACTCGTTTTTGTAAAATAATTCTAGCCGATGCACAGTTGCAAATTTACAAAGGGCTGACAAAACCCTTAAGCCTCAAACGATGTTAATGAGCTAGATAAATAAAGATACCAACGATAGCTGTTGTTGCTATTGTTGCTATTGCCCCACGTTGGGCTCCAAAAACGTGTGACGTACCTGAAGGGCAATCAGCGCGTTAGGCCGTGGAGCGAGTGGAGGGTCCCTTCGAAGCAGTGACGAGGGCCAGGCTCTCGGTGTCAGAGAGTGGGGGGGGGGGGGGTTAAAAAAAGGCTCCACGTAATTTTAACCTCGTCGCTACTTCGTCGCAAAGGGTGGCTCCACCCTACCTGCGTGGGTGGACGGCAGACAGTCAGCGAAGTTCAGAAATCACGAACTGTCACAACGCTGACCATTTGGCGCCAACACCACCAGATTTAAATCTCGCAGTGAGAATAAAAAAACTGAAACTGAAATAAATGCCCGATCGAGAAAACGTGGGGGGAACAAAAAATAACAGGTGTGAGTTTTGTAGTGTAAAATATCGGCGTTTATTCACACAAACGACGGACACCGTGTCTGCGCTCCTGAAATAAATACCTCCGCACGCAACCCTTTCACGCAGGGTTCACTCTATTCGGCCGAATATAGCAAGCTCCTGATCGCGCGATTCAAAGGGCCGACGGAGCGACCTTTCTCTTACACAAGCGCAAAGCACGTACGGCACGCAACACGTAAACGCAACTCTTACACAAAAGAATAAACGATATGTCAATAAGGAATTAAACGGAGGTCTGGCTCAATTGAGACCACAAAAAAAAATGTATCAATATCTATATATATATATCTCTGGATATCTGGCCTGTGTTCCTGGTGGTCTTCGCTGGCGGCTGGCTACAGCTCCGGAAGGGCGGCGGTTTGCGTCGTGGACGCCTAGCGCTCGATTCCGGCCTCCAGCCAAGATGATCGCGGCCTCCAGCCAAGAATGGTTTGGCCGAGCTACTTAGCCCGTAACAAAACGCCTGCAAAGCACATGGCCTTAGTAACAATGGCCGGACACGTGGCTTCACGAAAAGGAAAAGAAATATCGGGCTTAACTACTTACTCAGGTGTTATGAGCGTTTGGAAGTCCCTTGCCCTGTACCTGGTGCCTCAATCCCCTCAAGGGTGGTTAACTGAGTCCCCGTTGATTATTCCGTAAACCGGATGGTGGTACACCTTATCTCAACGGTTCTTCTGGCACGGCCGTACTGGACACGAGGTAGCTGAGTTCTGCCGATGGCGGCTGCTCGCCGGCGAATTTAAAAATCGCACACATGGGAAACGCGTCACCACAACAAAAAAGTGCGAGCACGGTTGTCTACAGTGCAGGTCTATGCGCCAATTAATTATTAAAATGCAGTTTCTGCCAAAGATATTTCTGGACCGTTACACAGTGGTCCCAAATCCCGAAAACGTGGACAAAACCTCAAAACGTGTTTGAAAATACTCAAAAATTCTCACTCGGGGGTTTTTAGGGTTGCTGATTACGAATCCGATGTCAACATTACCGAAAACAAAATGGCGGATGCAATATGGCGGACACCTCACCAGAGGTTTTTTTAAATTTATTTATAAAAATCTATAATATAGACCGCTAGTTTGGTTGACAGATAATAACGCTTGCTTAGCATGCATGAAGACCTGGGTTCGAGCCCCAGTACAGGTAATACATTTCTATGGAGAAAATAGTGCCGTTAGCCGTTGGGTGCTCATTAAGGGCGTTCTAGAGATCGGGGGCGATTTTCTACATTAACAAGCACTGACTCACACACACACACACACTTACACAAATCATACGGCAGGACCCCCGTTGGTCGATAGCCAGTTAGTGATAATATCCTCAACAAATACGTTCGCTACTACTGTATAATATATATTTTATATAGCACCCAAATACCATACTTATTTAAATCATATATCAAAAGAAAACTTTCCAATACACACTATCAATTTTATACCAGAAAGTAAAAAGAAGACGAATCCTAAATAGAACATAGGTATATAAAATAATTAGTACCAAGAATGAAAAACCTGGTCGCTAATAAAAAGTAAGTGTCAATGTTTAATCTGGTAAAATAGGTCACCTTTGAAAAGATGTATACTATCGTATGTAATGTTTTATTTTCACAAGTGCCTTCTCACATTTGCCTAATAAAAATAGTAGGTAAACACAATTTTCACAAATATATTTACAACAATTCTGCGGCTACATTGCGTGGATGCTATGCAATAATTTTTTGTGAAAATTTGGGTAGTCTTTTCCTAAGCCATAAACTTTGCTTTGATGCAAATTTATTTGTCATTTTACTGATAAATTTTCTGTAAAAAGAAAGTGAAATACCTACAAAATGCTGAAATTGAATTATGTTTATTATTTAATTAGGCAAATACGAGAAGGCATTATTGAAATTTGAATGCTGCAAATGATATTATACAGGGTCCTGCAACAGTGTGTCGGGCTTTCCTAGCGCCTTTCCTGTGAAAGATAGAAAATAATGTGTAGTACAAAAAGTTATTGGTTTTAAAATCTTTATGCCGTAAAATTATTTTCAAACATACTGGGTGTCCCAATTTTGCGGAATAACAAAAACAAACATTTTTTAAATGGAACACCCTGTATTTATTCGAGTTTTCTGATGACATTTTTCAACCTCTACAACGTTGTCTATTTATTTTTGGATAATGTTACAGTGTTACCAATTTCCATTTTTTTCTCCAAATATCATGCGTATGCAAGCTCAACTTTAAAAAATCGTAGCGACCTCATTTTTTTAAAGTAAAAATAAGTTTTAGCAGTAATCTCAGTGTGGTTAATAAGCAACCTTTTTGTAATGAGAAATTCGAATTTGATAATACAGGGTGTCCAGAAAAAAATGCCAAACTTTGCAAATTTCAAAGTGGTATAACCTTTTTTTTTTTAATGGAATGCCCCCTATTTTATGTTATTTTCGATAGGTTTTTTTCTTCTCTTCAATTTGATGGGGCACATCTTATGTCTGAACCCCGTAGTTATTGGATATTCAATATTTCTCACAAAAGTAACCATTTAATTACATTTCTATGCACTGAAGTAGGTCATGCTGACACAAAACAACTGTCAAAATGTAAGTAAGAATCAATGTGAGTTGAACAAAAACATTTTAAACATTAGTGTAGTATCGTTTCTTTTTTGTATTAATAATTTTGTTATCTCTCATGATTTTGGAATAAAATGAATCGTATTACAGAAGTACTATCTACTATTTTACTATTTTCGGTCATCTCACATTGATTCTTACTTACATTTTGACAGTTGTTTTGTTTCAGCATAACCTATTTCAGTGCTTATAAATGCAATTAAATGGTTACTTTTGTGAAAAATATTGAATATCTCAACAACTATGGGGTTCAGACATAAGACATGTCATATCAAATTGAAGAGAGGAAAAATACCTATCAAATAATAAAATAAAATAGGGGGCATTCCATTTAAAAAAAATGTGTTATACCGGTTTGAAATTTGTAAAGTTTGGCATTTTTTTATGAACACCCTGTGTTACTAAGATCAAATTGCTTATTGCCAAAATGTTACTTATTAACCACACTGAGAATATTGCTAAAACTTATTATTACTTTCAAAAAACAAGGTCGTTACGATTTTTTAGATTTTAAGTTGAGCTTGCTTATGCATGATATTTGGAGAAAAAAATTGTAACTTGGCAACAATATAATATAATCCAAAACTAAATGCACAACAATGTAGAGGTTGAAAAATGTCATCAGAAAACTTGAATAAATACAGGGTGTTCTATTTAAAAAAATGTTTGTTTTTGTTATACCGCAAAATTGGGACACCCTGTATATTTAAAAATAATTTTACATCATAAAGATTTTTAAGCCAATAACTTTTTGTACGAAACATGTTTTTCTATCTCTCATAGGAAACGCGCCAGGATAGCCCGACGCACTGTTGCAGGACCCTGTATATCTTTCCAAAGGTCTCTGTATAGTTTGTAAAATAGAGTCTCAAGAAGTCCGTATATATTGCTTGTTTTGTACCAAATTTGCTGTGCGGTCAAGCACTAGGAGGCCTCTTGAAACTGGCTTTGCAAGCAAAATGGCACCTAAAGGCTTTTTTATGGATTTTAAAGATAAAGGCGAGACATGCACTACATGTCTCAATAAGTCATTTGACATAATTCGGCGCGATTTAGAACTTATGACTTATGTTTGTTAAATTTTCCCGACGGAGTATCAGTATTATTCTCACGCGTTATATGGATGATATCACAATGTTATTATTAATTGTATTGGTTAATCAAGTAAATTTTAGTACTCTACAAACTACTAAAGAATTTTACAGTTTGGAAAGTTCGGGTGAATATTATTTTCTCTGCTTCACTTTCAAGTTGCGCTTGGAATACCTATTGGAAAGCTTCCGCGAATTTATTCCACGAAGGCCAACTTTGAACTGAAATATCACGGCAAAAATAATCCCGAGGGTTTTCTTCCCCCTACCATGACATGCCTATATTAGTCATTAATCCCCCCAATAGTTGAAATTTCCGGAAAAAAAAGATTTTATGTGGGGTTTTGTCCACGTTTTCGGGACTTGGGACCACTGTGCGATGGGTCGAAACCGGTCTTTAGTTCTCTGGGGAAAAAAATCCCAAATGCACATTTCATAGTTTTCACAATACTATAACTGTAATACCTGAGAGTGCATAAATCTTTTTAATTACATTCATTTAACTCAGGATGGATCAGTACATTTGTACAATTTTAAATAATCCATAGCAAGATGACGGCTATGGACGACGGCTGATGATCTAATTAATTTCAAATTGAGAAAAATCTCCCATGAAGTGTCTCCCAAGTCCCGGTGGGCATTTAGTTTCATGACTAAACGTGCGATGGCGTTCACTTCACTCTCACTCTCACGGATTGCGGTCGCGGTGTAACTTTAAAATTGTGACAATATGCATTTGGAAATTGTCAAATCGGACACACACTGAACTGACGAGACCCGATAGGTCGAAACCGGTCTTGATTTGTCCAAGGAAATTAATCCAAAATGCACATTTCATAGTTTTCACAATACTAAAATTGTAATACCTGAGAGTGCATAAATCGTTTAATTAAATTCCAGGTATATTTACTAGAAGTAGAAAATTGTTTTAAATTAACAGTGACATTTGGTCATTTATGAAATATAGCCCGATTTTTGCAATGTGAGTAACTATTAGGAATATTTCATAACTGCGATTGCTACTGACTAGTTTATTTGTTTTACCCTTCTGAACGATTAGGGATACTGATTTAAAAAGGACATTTGACAGCAAAATTTCTATTTTATTGTCACTTTTTCAATTTAGTCAATACGAACAATATTTCTGGCAAAATAAACAAACATAGGTGCAAAATTATTAGAACAGTTACGATACAACATATTTACAAAAAAAAATAATATATTATTCGTGACATTGACATTTCAACATAACCTCCTTTATACCCTTTTTACGTTGCAAAAGTTTCCCTTGCTTGAAAGTTCGTAACACACGATAGTACCACTAAAGTTACTAGATTTGGTTATTCTTATTAAAACAATCGGTAAATAATTATAAATTTCACGCCATCGCACAGTGGAACGAAAGTCCAAAATCAGGTACATGGCCTTTACCTTCGAAAATATGAGTTTTTCTAATATAATCCATAATAACTTTATTATACAGCAAGAAGAGTTCTATAAAAAGGTAATACTAAAATGCCATTTCCGCTTCCGGTTTACCCAGAAGAACATGCAACTTTTGTAATTTTTAGTTTTTCGAATCCGTTTTATTTTTAAATTTTACATACGTTTGGATGCCATTCAATCCCTGAATTGCGTCTAAAGTACTCAAAAAATGTAAAAGTTATGGAGACCAAAATTTGTAAAATGCAAGTGGCCAATGTTTATTTTTGTAAATTTAACTATTATCAAATATTTCATAAGTTTTTAAGTTCCAACAGAAAAAACGAGTTGTTTTTTGTTACTACACTTCACTATCTATATGTTTGAATATTCCTAATGTATCTGGGTGATAAATATATTTCTTGTCATCTGTATATCGTACACGTAATGTCAAAATGCATAAATCCTTGCTCATTCACTTTCCGCTCCACTATACGTTTCTTCAATATTTTTTTTCACATCAGCCAAAGTGGCCAAAATATCTTAGTTATCGCTGGCTGATCTTCATGAATTAATGTCTTCACTTAATATTGCGCTCTTCTAGCACCGACAGATTAGTGCGATAGACAGAACAGATGATATTCTGTATATGATGATATTCAATATACCAATAGCTCGAAACTCTCAATTCTCTTTCTGTCCATCTGCTGTAAGCTCCAAGTTTCTGAGGCATAGTTTAGAAGAAAAATTAAGAAGTTAACTGATCAGATATTCGTAAATTTGCTTATATTTCTTTCGTTCCATATTCTAATTAGCATTGTTTTTGTTTTTGCCATTATTAGTCTTTTTTTCATTTCTTTAGTGCAGCGTGCAGCTTCCTTGATTAGAGATAATAGAACCCAAGACTTTATGACTTTATTTTTAAATGACTTTTCGCCCAACCTCATGTCCATCCGCCATTACAGCATTAGGCTGATTATGTCTCGGTATAGCAATGATCATTACTTTTGATTGTAATTTAAAACCGCAATTTGCCTGTCATCCGGTATTAAGAGCGCGGTTTTTCGGGCGTAAAAGTGTTTCTCAACTTAAACGCTGTTAATAATCACTTTCACGTTATATTTTCTGTACCATAAATTAACAAAATAAATACTACGTGTCGCTGTATAGTAAGTTTTTTGATTATTTACGTTTTTCTATGAAATTTCATGAAATCGTCGCTTTTTGCCGTTTTTCATCTTCATGGATTGTATTTGCAAATATTTGCGAAATTTTAAAGCTTTACATGAATATAGACCTGATTCTACGTGTCACTGTATAGTTTATAATTTTAATTACCAATTATTTACCATATTATTTAAATAATTTGATTCAGAGAAATTATGTTTATTCATTCCAAAAATATATCCTGAAACCTTGTAAAATACTGTATCTAATAAGATATAGTACTTATTAATTAACAGATGTTTTATGGTTTTATTAATTATTTAAAATGTACCTAAATTGAATATCCCGCCGTGAAAATAGTTAAAAATTTGCTCCTAGCAGTTCATATGTTTGCTATGAGATGGATCAATGACATAATTGCTAAGCCATGTTGCCAACACTTGTAACAGAAGTTTGAAATATGCGAATCAAGTGTAAAGGTCATTTTTTACCGCTGTTTTCAGCTCTGTCGGGGCTCAGCCGTTTGAACGAACGCCGACATTATTTTGCGGACTTCGCATTTAAACCGCGAAATATCGTAATTCTTATAATTTTTAATGCAGGACATTCTAAATCTTTGCAACGCGAATGATGATTGCCCCATCACCATGGGCATTATCGTAAATGGGTTTTTTGTGCTATTTTCTGTAATAAGGAAATTAGTTTTTTATTTACTATTTTTCTAGCAGCCAAGGAAACATTTTTTTTTTGTCATTTTTTAAAGAGTTTAATCTCTTCTCATATTTTTTTATGATATGGTTAACACATTCAATTTTTGTGATATCCTTCCCATACACACAAATCTCGAAATACGCAAAAGAACTACACAATGCACAAGTAAATTGTCACAGGAAGATTTGATAGTCTAACTAAATATAAAAAATATAAAATATGCAATAATAATTGTCATAGGGAGGAATTAGTCTACATAAAATACAGACACAATAGTTGTCACAGGGTCAAAGTAGAAAATAGTCACGGGGGAGACAGAAGTTTATAAAACACACACACAACCAAAACGCACAATAACCAAAGCAGAAACAGACGAAGAAAGCACAACCATAATTGAATAGGATTTTCAGATTAACTACGCACCCGAATGTAAAGAAACCTAAATGAATCTGTTTGCATGTGGGGTGTTGTTGAAATCTCTAGGGCGAAATGCACGCACTTATAATACTTTAAGAAGGGATAAGTATGTACACAAAATTTGGGTCCTGAGGAGATAAGGAGATAAGTTCTTGGGTCGTTTGTAACTGCCATCTTAATACTACCTCTGTTCCATAATAAGTGAGCCATTTGAGTTTTCTTTCAAACTTATTGACACTTAGTTATTTTTTTAATTTATATTTTGATATTCTTAATATACGCAAAACTTATTTTGTGAAAAATAAACATCGGTAATGGCTCACTTATTATGGAAAAAAAATAAAAATCGGTAATGGCTCACTTATTATGGAAAAACTAAAAATCGGTAATGGCTCACTTATTATGGAACAGAGGTACTAGTTTTTTGGACAGTTGAAGAGGTCACCAAGAGCTTGCTTATATTGACACCAAACATTTGATTTGAAGTCAAAAATAAAAGTATTTAAAATAAATATGATCTCAGTTTACTTATAGTTTTATTAGGGTGAAATTGAAGGAAACTCGTTTTCCAATGTTATTTCGGGATCAAATAATCCCTCGTCACGACAACGAAAATGGAATTGGCTGTGTCAGGGCATCTATTTATTTTAAAATAAAAGTGATCTTAAAGTGTAAGAAATGTTTCATATACCTTTTTTGGCTAATAAGCTTACAGTAATCTTAATAAGACTCAAATTTGGTCACATAAATTACAAAACTTGTAAAAGGATTTAGTGAATTTAATTAAATAAATATAACATTTTAAAGAAATTATTCCCTGATATTGAGAGGCCTCTTTACCCCAGCTAATATACGGCATTATTAATAAGCGACAGCCAAATAATTTATGAACGGGTTAACATAATTACAATCGGAGAACTGATATAGAAAGTTTAGACATTTATCTACAATTAGACAAAGTTTTAGGAAATAAATTAAAAGTGACTTATTTCTGATCACCTAATCGGATTTATGTGCAGACAAGAATACTCCATTATAATTCAAGATATTGGAACAAAAAAAAGAAGGTGGTTCACAACAATATTAGCTCCAAAGAAACCGAGGGAATTTCCATTTTATGTACCCTGTCTTAATTAAATAAATACAGAAGAAAATTTCATAAATCTGCTAAACAGCCATTCTTTTAATAAACATAATAAATCACCGTTTTATTATTTTCTAAAACTACTCGGCTCACTTGTAGATAAATATCTGAAGTTTCTAAATCAGGTCTCCGATTGCAATTATGTTGACCCGTTCATAAATTATCTTGGCTGTCGTGTACATGCAATTCCACATACCGCCTTTGGGTAAATACGGCTTTTAAAATATATAATATAATATAATATAATATAATAATAATAATAATAATAATAATAATAATAATAATAATAATAATAATAATAATCCCTACTACTCCTCACCTATGGCGTAATTGGTTACTGTCTTTGTTTGAAAGAGAATTGTTACCCAATTATATAATATAATGTATCGGAAAAAAAGTGTTTATGCTCATAAATTAGCACGCGTCGAAAAAAATCTCGCGCTGCTTCATCGTAAAATTATTTGTGGTCCGCCGCAAAAAAAGCTGGCTATACAAATTAAGCACATGGCAACACGTTCAATTTTTTGCACGCAAATTTCGTTAGTAAGGAATGCAAAACATATTACAGAGCGCTTTTAAAACAAATCCTGGCGGATTTATCAACAACTAGAGGCCAGTTTTCGCGCCAAAACCCCGCTCTTAAATACATATGTACTTAATTTTATTAATTGCGCCTAGTTGCAGCCAATTTCGATGGATAAGATAAGTTGAGAAGCCACAGAATCTTGATATGAAAATCTCAGAGATGGGAAATGAAGGGAATTTTTTAAAAGTCAACTTAACATTAAAATTGTAGAAAAAATAGTACTCATGATAATATATTCGTTATGCAATGAAATTATTTACGAATATTTCCGTAATAAATACAAATTAAAGCTTAGATGTGACTCTCACAAACAAAAAATAATTGACCTTATAATATCTAATTGGGATAAATTACAGCCTCTGAAAGTTATCGCGTATTTTTTTATAAAATGCAAGGTATTTCAAACGGTCAACTTTACTGCTTCGTAATTTCACTCCCACGATAACCACTGTCCATAGAAATATCATTTCGCATACTTTACGCAAGTAAAGTTTACGCATACGCAACTAACATTTTTCCATAATTCTACAGCGATATATTTGATTAAATTTCTGAAGTTGGCTTTTTCTCTCCCTGATTTCTGAGAATCGGTCCACTGTGCATCGGATGGATGAAAATGCGATTTAGGTTGTTTCATCAACACCCTGTATAAGTGTTGCCACTACAAAACAGATTTTATCGTCAATACAATACAAATCAATTACCTTCGAGAATTTATCTCCAAGTCTCTTATGTTTGGGTATATCACTGCTTATAATATTAATTATATAATCATCCAACAATTAGCTCATCCATAAGACTCTAATTAAAATTACTGATCATATTATTGAAGATACTATCAAATACAATATTATGAAGCAGATTTGTAGATAGAAACCAGGAAGCTTGTAGAACATATCTACAGGCAACGTAAGTTGCACATATTTAGTTTGTTTGGTTGCCTATGGCAAATCAATACTTTAGTTATTAATTATTTAATCATCAAACAATTAGATTATTTCTAATTTATTTAATTGTATGCCACAAACAGCACTTTTTTAATTCAGTGCTGCGCCCCTAAAATATTTATTTAATATATCAACTCTCCCAGGATACTAATTTTGATTTTTATGATATTCTATGAAACTATGTAATAGTTTACGCTTACAAATTATAATTATTATAACACAAATTGGTTATTAGTTACTTATTTGAGATTTTTGCAATAATACTGCACAAATAAAACGTATGAACTCTTCTTCGAAGAGTCCTAGGCCCCGGGGAGATTCGAACTCCCGATCTCCTGTTTACTAGACAGGCGCTTTAACCAACTAAGCCACGGCGCCGTTGAACTCTAAGCGAATGACGCAATTATAATAGTCGTAACCTTAGACTTCAAAATTTTGCAACTGCATTAAATATGTAGATTCCGAAATTATTACATCGAATTAAAAAATCCAGATGTTATATATATTTTTTTAAATTGTTACTAGAAAGGTGATAATAGATCAGGTCGATAACGAGATAATGGTTTATACACTATACATTACATTGTCGCGCACAAGCACTGCTTCAGCGACTTTGGATAAATTAATTAATTAATGTAAAATATATTTTCTGTAAATGTAATATGTAAATGTAATGTGTGTAATGTGTGTAAAGTTGATGATTAATAAACAAACAATAAATAATAATAATAAACATTTCAAAAACTATTCTACAGGATGAACTCAATTTTCAAGAACCAAACTTCTCGAACGTGATGAATGGAACAACTGTGAAAAAAGTTTGTTGAATTGGTCCTTAAAAAACAAAAAAGCAATATCTTATTCGAATTCTACACATGTGATAATATTAAAATTCACCTGTAAGTTTTTGTAGTAAGTATTTCACGTTCGTAAAGTGTGTTCAAGCAATTCAGTTACATCCTGTATACTTTAATTATATTATATTATTATACAATTCAAAACTAGCCAGTCCCAATAACTTCTGAATGCAAACTAACTTGATAAAAAAAAACACGTCGATTGGTTTTTGGAGGGGGAAGTTTAAATACAACGTCAAATAAGTTTTAAGGGTTACCCCCTAGACCCTAGCCACCCCCACTTTAAAATTCCAAATGACACCCCCACTTTGCGACACCTCATTTTAATGCTTAAAAAAACCTAATTTTGTGGCGCAATAGGTTAAAAAATATATTTTCTTTTTGGAAACATGCTGACGTAAATATATGTTTGTTACACCTCTAGATTGTGTTTGTTTTAAGCTTTAAAACAAGGTATCACAACGTAGGGGTTTAATATAAAATTTGTAAAAAGTGAGAGTCGCTAGAGGGGTGGGGTAATATTTTATATTTAATTAACATATTTTTTAACATCTGCCTCGAAAACTGGTTCGGCTTCTTTGATTTGTTTCATTGAAAGGAACTTAGATTTGCTCAATATAAATTGTTTTGGAATTGTTCTTATTTTTGTTTCTAAAACTAATCGACAATTTTTTTTATTGCGAAACTAGATAAGTTTTTTTAAGCCTTATAATGAAAACTGAAATTTTGAAGTGGGGGTGGCTATGGAGAATGGGGTGGCACTTAACATTTATTTGACGTTGTTTTTAAAGTTCCCCCTCCAAAAAACAATCGACGTGTTTTTTATATCAAGATAAGTTGCATTCAAAAGTTATTGAGACTGGCTAGTTTTGAAATGTTTTCTCTGGATAACAAATGTTGATTGTCAAAATTTTCACGTCAGTTCAACATCAATTAAATCAACTTTTTTTTCATTGGCGTACAATTTACATGCGGTTGAGTGAATATCAAAATACCTAATATCTGCACCAACCAAGAGTATGCAGACATGCATATGTTTTATGGGAAGGTATTCTCTAAATATCAAAGTTGATAAGTACGTAGTTTTTCATTGTAAATTTGCGCCAGTCATAATCAATATCACTTGCGACGTTGTTTTTAAAGTCAGACAACTTCAGTTTCAAATAAATCGGAATTAGTCTTCATTCAAACTTCTTTTGTTGCTAAATGAAAAGAGTTAATCGTCGAAATATTGCACATTTGGGTTCCAGGCAGTCATCTTAACATTATTTTAAACTTCACTTACATAACACCCTGTATAACAATTTTAATTATTGGTGATATTAATTAGTATTATAATATTAATAACTTATAATTAGTTTGATTATACCATGTATATGTTATAGCATGCAAAATATTCCAAAACTAAAAATAATTCTTTATGAGTTCATCTGAATTAAATAAAAGAAATTCGATTTTTTTTTTCTAACAACCATAATCCATGGTTTCATAACAACTTTGAAAAATATAAATGTAGGTATTATTCATTATGATTAAAGTGATCAAATCTTAAGTTTACAAATCAAGTTACTTTCGTTTACTACGAAAAATATAAAGAAATAGCAGCAGATCAGTAATCAGTCAGTAGCAGATCAGTTAAGATTTGGGAAAGCTATTTTATGAAGGGCAGAAATTATAAAAAGTTGCTAGCAGAGCGTGGTTTCGATCCACGGACCTCTGGGTTATGGGCCCAGCACGCTTCCACTGCGCCACTCTGCTCTTGATCCTACCTTGATATAATACCGCTATACAATTTGAAGTATTAATAATTACAAGAATTTAAATACATACATAATTTATTAGTTTCTTGCACATCATAATAATGCATTCAATAGTTTAGATCCTTACTTATTCATCGTTAAAGCTAAATTTCTACATACGTTGCACCATATTAATGTTTTCGTACCCGCCACGCAAAATTGGTTGCCTATAGTAAATTTGTATCTCTATTTTTTAATATCCCATTCTTATCATAGGATATCTTAGGTCCACTAAGGATGTCCCACACTAAAGAGAAGAAGGTGCTTTAATTACGCTTTAATTTCCTACAGTTTGTAATGAAACAATAATATGTATTTAAATTATTTGCAATTACAATTTTTGTCTAGCTACATAGGGTGGTGGGTCGGACGCACTATAGGGATTTTAATGTAAAAATTTAAATCTTTAAATCTTATATTCCGTAATTATTTAGAGAAGAACTGTCATGAACTCTGTTGTACAGCAAAAAATACTATGTCAATTTATGCTATTACTTTTTGTCCATAACCTAAAAAATAGACGAAATAAAAGAAACACTTTAAAAGAACCATAGTTGCGATGCCTTGAAATTAAAAAGCAAAGAAACCAGATTCTACATGTGTCAGTAATGTTTTATAACCTCAAATTTATAGATATAATAAGTAAATAATGGCTTATTTACATATTGACTTAAAAACAGAGAATAAGTATTACTTTCACAACAAAATTGCATTGTAACAATAAAAAAAAGTAATTCAGTAAATGTTCAAACAGATCACCTTTGACTGCCTAATAGTGACACAACCAATCGTAAAACTTCCTTGTTACATTGGCTATTTAATAATAAATCATATAGATAATTTGGCACACTCTAACTGAATAGATTTATTTAGTAAACTCAATATTTAAATAAGCCATAATTTGCAAACTATTAAATATAAAGGTTATACGACATCACTGACGCATGTAGAAAGCATTTTCTTTGCTATTTAATTTTAATTCACCTATGATTCTTTTACAAGTATAACTTGCATTTCGTCGATTTTTATCGTTATGGAGCATAAAAATTATAAGTAATAGCATAGATTAACGCAGTATATTTTACTTTACAAATAAGTTCATTACAGTTTTTCTCGAAAATAGTTAGGGAAGATTATATTTCAAGTTTTTAATTTTTACATGTAAATTCCGATGGTAAGTTGTCCAACGCACTACCCTGTATGTAGTAGTTACAACTATTTAAATACATAGATAGTGATCTAAAAAGTTTGAGGATAGGTTGAATTTCCCGTCAGAGATTTTAGTGTAGGTCAAGTAATCGGTCGCCGTGAAAAATGTCGCCGCGTGTGGCACAATTTTTAAATTGTTCTAAGAACAATTATGTCTCTTCTGGTGTATTCTCTGCTCTTGTTTGCATTATTGTGCTTTCCCACGTTGTTTTGAGATCTTATTGAATTTTTGATATATTTAGCTTTAGTTTATTATTTTAGATAATTGTATTGACAAGTAAGTTTATTATTTAACATTCATGAACTTTAAAATCTATCATTTATTTTTGTTAGTTATCACTCCTTTTAGAGACACCACCGTAGAACCAAAACGTCTGAAACATATTTGTGTTACCAACGTGAGAATTATTTCACGTGGCGGGAAATTCAACGGTTGTATACCATTTATTAGTATCTTATACAACCTTTATGACGTAGTCAATACTTTGATATGTTACTCATTTGTAATCGTCATTTATTGACACTCCACGCTACTATCAAAACAGATCGTTACAAGGTACTACCTTGTAAACATTTTACAGGTAAGCTGTCAATTATACACGTTAGTAGCATTAACAATAATACTAATAATTATAAGTTATTTATGTTCAACATTGACCATTTACACCACAAAGATGTTGGACTAAATTTTGTCGAGAGTCGGTTAACGTACGCTAAGAGTACCTCTTCCCTCATGCCAATTACGCCGACTTCTTTCTGCCAGTCAAGTGGGTGTATTGCCGCTCATACTTGATTTTTTTTTCTAATAAATTTACAGCCACACTCGTGGCTTCTCTAAGAATGGCTTCTGGTGTAATTATTTTGCTTCTTAATTTTTAGCAAAATGTGTAATAAATAAATAAAATAATTCGCGTTGTCAACATAATACATACTTCCAAGGCTTATGTGAAATTTGGGATATTTTTTGACATCGTAACTGAGAAGGTTGATTATAATTTTACTATATAACATCAATTTACTATTACAAATGAGTAGCCAATAGGCTCGCTAGTCAAATCCTCCCATCGCCAGTAAAAACTGTTTTACCCTGCTTGTAATGTAAAATACTATAAATCATGAAAGTAAAATTTACAAATACATTGCATAGTATTCAACTTTTCTCAATATGTACCACGTCACTGTAAAACAAAAACGTCTGAAAAATATTGGTATTATCAACGTGGGAATCATTTAACTTGGCGGGAAATTCAACTTGTCCTCAACCTTTTTGGATCACCCTGTATACTGATTATATATTTTTTATTTGTATTATATCCATTTTACCAGTTATTATTAATTATTATTTTGCTATTTTTTTATTAGCAAAATAATATTTTTTTTTTACACATCACCTGATTTAATTTATTAGATTCATTAAGAAAATGGCACACTGAAGAGTAAGGAGTAGATGATACTTTAATTATCATTTAATGGCTGCAGGTCGTTAAGGCACATTAATTTATCACTGAAGAAACAAATATTTCAATATTAACATCTGCAATAGCGATAGTATTGAGAGGAAGATAAATCAAGTTCTTAGTAATTAAAATTTTAATTCATTGTCCGTCATTTTTTTGTAAAGTACACATAATAGAATACAAAATCGTGTTATCATATTTTGAATGTAGTTAATGTTCAAAAAATGAAGCGTATGAGTGCTGAGTCAGTTTCTAAAAAGTGCGTCTTCCAAAATGAGTGCCTCAGTGGTCAGTACAGATAATAAAGTTGCCTAGCAAACTGGAGCGGAAGGATAGCTGAAGGACCTGTTTTGCGAGACCATAATGTCGGTAACAAATACATCTAAGTATAGTGTTTTCACTTGAAATTGAAAATGTACCTGCAATGAGGGTTTATTACGCTCAAGGGTTCTCCATTGTATGGCGTGCTGCGAAGAAGCGGGCGTCCAGGAACGTAACCAAATAATTTACTTTCGACGAAGATGCTACTTAATTGTTTTCTCTTCGATATATACACAATTATATCACTATGATCATAATATAAAAATGATTTATTAATTATATTTAATTCAATAATCTCACAACTATCTACATCGTTTTTTATGAGTCGGCGGACGTAATTCTTTTTACAAATTTACAATTCGATATAATTACAAGACTACAGACGCCAGTAGATAATTAAGAGCCGTCACCTAGGAAACGGTTTTAAAAGGATTATACATTCTCCCATGCAATTAAGGTTCATTATACCTTAATTGCTGGGCGAATATGCAGTCCAGGTAGACAATCAGTTGAGGCTCCCTCAAATAGTCTTCTCTCAAATAGTCTACATCTGTCTTTCAGTCGGTGTTAACCTTTACATTGCAACAGTACTCATTCTACATACGTGTGCATATTATCATTTATAAACTTGTGAAAAGGTAGAGTTTATTAAGATGGAAACGTCGTTAAGTGAAACTGCAACACTTATTTCATCAATTTATAATGACACTCAGTTCGACAATCTATTTCAATTATGTGAGGAAAGAAGCCATTCCGAAAGTTTTGTTGAAGAATCCCTTCGACAATCTACAGAGGGAAGCTGTTCTCCAACTGATTTTGATAAATTTCAAAACAACCATCATCAAATGGACACATCAACTATCGAAAATGAAAATCAGGGATTAATAAAGCATGCTTTTCTTTCAACTGATACTAAAAGGATAGTCGTAAATATTTATAAGACCCTTATAAGCGAGAATCATGCATCTCCACTGCAAGGAATTTCCATTCTGACAGGAATATCATATTCAACGGTTTGGAGAATAATTACGAAAGGACCGCTAGAAAGGAAAAGAAGAATAAGTTCCAAATTTACCGAAATAGACGATGCCATCGCCAAGAGGATCAAAAATATAATTTACAATTCCTATAAATCAGGTAACGTTCCCACGGTCCAATTTATTTTGGAAACTCTTGGAAATGATTTTCCATATAAGGAAACTACTTTGTATAAATACCTACTTAGTCAGGGTTTTAAGTATAAAACTTTAGACAAACGAGTTGACATCATTGCATCGCCGAGATTGCAAAAAGAGCGATAGAATATTTATCTAAAATAAACGAATATAGAATCCCTCCATTTCTATCGATAATTTATTTGGATGAAACATGGTTCGATACTCACGACGTCGTTTCCAAGGGATGGGTCGATAACACAAATAAGTGTCACCTTAGAGCACCGTGCAGTAGAGGAAAAAGAATTGTTATTCTTCATGCAAGAGGAGACGCAGGTTTTGTGTCAAATAGTTTGCTCTTATCAGCCAAGAATATTGCATCAAGCTCGTTAGACTATCATCAGGATATGAGCGCCGAATTATTTGAAAATTGTAATGGATAATGCGACTTATCACTCAAAGCAAATTAATAAAATCCCAACCGCCCCTTCCAGGAAAGGCGATATTGCGGATTTTTGCATTCAAAATGGTATTGTTATTCCCCTAAGTGCAAAGAAAAAAACATTATTTGAACTTATAAAAACACAAAATTTCAAAAAAAAAGGTATGTGGTTGATAACCTGGCAGAAGAGTTTGGTCACCAAAGTGTTGCGCCGTCCACCTTATTACTGTATCTTCAATCCAATTGAGCTGATATGGTCAACTTTAAAAAGAAATTTGCGGAAAAATAATGCACATCCCAAAATGAGTGAAGAAACAATTCAACTTGTTACCAAATCTAATTATTAATGTTCAAAGTGAAAGTGATAGCGATGAATCTAGTTGTGCGGAATAATATTTGCTTGTTACATTACTATTCATGAAAAAATTAACTGATGTTAACGTCGTTATTTTTTTAACGCAATGAACAAGTCAATAATGTTATGGGTAACTTATTAAGTTATTTGTTTCGCGAATCATACTGTATATAAATTTTCTATGAAATTATAACTACATTTGTAAAACACAATTAATTATATGTACACTTAAAAATACAATAAAAAGTTCAATTTAATGATAATGAATCACTAATGTTAATTTTCTACTGGGCACTGAATCTGTATTTTCTGATGCCGGCTCTGGACTCTGTTCTCTTCCCATTACCCGTCATAAAATTCCGTTCGTACAATGGAGCGCAATAAACACCCTTCGTAGGTAGATTTTCAATTTCAAGTAAAAACACTATACTGCTCGAATTGAATTCGCCTTTAAGAAAATATAATTATTTCCTGGCCCTGTCATATAGGTTATCAATATAGGTGCCAACGGAGCAATAGCACAGAGCGCCCTTGAAAATTCATTTTGATAAATGTAATGATGATGATGGTAATGAGTGGCAACCGATACCATATCCGCACACATTAAAAAAAATGGTAGGACCGGCCCTGATTATCACTTTAATCAGAGAGTAAATAATAAGTGGTCATAAGAAAGTATTTTATCTTTCCCAATATATTTTGCTGCAATGGCCCGTGTCTAAAAAATAAGTTTCTTCACTTTCTTATCGTTTAAAGTTAGACTACTAAATAAAGGCAATCGTTAGATTCATTTCTTCAAATCGTGCAGATTTTGTAAGCAATGTTCTGGAATTTGTTAAGTAAATGTTGGCTAATTTGATCAGGTACAAATTCGCTGCTTGTAGTCCTGTGAATTATTAAACAACTGCAATATGACGCCACAACAAAATTTATGGTTCGATATTTATTTTATTTCATACAGTGCCCAGTGTTTAAAATTCTTTGACAGTGTTCCTGTGTATTGTTAGGCATCCTTGAATCGATCTTGAAATGTAACCTGTCAGCTTGAAAGCCTACAGGTGAACAATTCCTCCTCTCGAGAACGCATAACCCGTTTAAAGGGGCCGACTCTATTCGAAATGTCAATTAGCTTAACATTTACACAAGGGCACTTCTAGCTGGGCAGAATCAATTGATGCTCACGATTGTGAACTTACACCTAGGAGAGTTTGTTATATCTTTATAAGGAAACATCGATGAATACAGTTCACGGTGTATTATGTAATACAAATAAACACAGTTGGAGTGCTTTATAATGCAAATATGTATGTTTCGTTGCTGGAATCATAGAATATGCAAATCTGTTTTCAATGTTCTGGCATTTTTGAGAACTTATCTTATGTAAGAACGAAATAAATTTTAGTATATTGCACGAGAGCCAATTTCTGCTTCTATACCTATTTGCCATCGCGCATCACAATTTAATTTACATTCGAATAAAAAAATTTATAACCATTAAACTTTTACTACTTATACATCCTCATTTTATTCACTATTACGCTCTTTTCGGACCAATCAGAGTGTAAAGCACCGTTCCAGCACATCACACCAAGTTATGAATGCGCATTCCATTAATAAGTAACTGCACGCCAGTCCGGGATGATGTAAGGCTCGCATTAATAAACCGCACACCCTGATTAAAACTAATTCTCCTCGGTGTTAGATCGTAATCAGTTGGAATGATGGAGACCATAACTAGTCACACAAGCACACACAGTTTCCACGTGGGCGTAAGCCGCATAAATCTTTCAGTTCGTATTTTTTAAATGAGTACAGAATTATAACCACTTCTCATGAATTAAAACCACATCATTTCCAGCTGCAAATAGACGTGACTGCCATTGCCATATCAATTCTTGGGCTATTAAATAATAATTGAGGAACATCAAAATGAAGGGCTACGGAGAAAAACGAGCAGAGTCCATTTTGGTAGTTTTCCAGAAGACTAAATTGAAAGTTTCAAGTCTAATGAAGGACAGAAAGGATGAATAAACAAACTAACTGATTATAATATAGGACTATTTCCCTCCAAAAATTTCAACGAGATTGCAACCAATCATATTAATTCGTATTCTAAAAATCACCTAGCAACGAACGAATACCATTGCATCCATTACCATGCATTAAGCGAATATTTTTGATATTTTAACATTTGTAGTACATTTGTACTGAGAAACTTGTGCCATTCGCCGTTGGGAGCTCATTAACGGCGCTCTAGAGATCGGGGGCGAATTTCTAGAGTAACAAGCCCTTACTCAATACACACATTTACACAAATCACACGGCAGAAGGACCGCGTTGGTCGATAGCCAGTTAGGGATAATGTCCCTAACAAATACAGTCACTACTACTAAAAATATTCGGCCTATAAATGATCAAAATACATTTATTGATTTAAATTACAATTCGTATTTGAACAATAATAATTATAGTTATTATTGAAAGTGCAATTGCTATAAGTACTGGCTCCACTGACACAAGTAATTATTTTTGGTAATTCATTATTTATATCGTGAAATTCCTACTTCGCATGAATTTTTTTTTTCCACGATATATACCCCTTGCATGCCACCCTTAATATTTTTACTCGTGCGCGAAGTGCACGAGTAAACTACTGAGTATCTACTTAACGGGTGAACTAAAATATTGAACGAAACAAGAAATACACATAAGTAAATCTATAAAAAAAAAGTTTAATTACAACTCTGGTCGTTTTTACATACATACAAACGGGAGGTAGAAATGCAAATAATTGATAAAATATTATTATGATTACCGATTAATTCGGAGGGTCGTCTATAAAATCTTCTTCTTTATCTTGATCTCTGATCGTTTTTAGTCAAAATCCTATTCTATTTCTTCGTTTTTAAAGCGAACGGTATCGTTTTTCACTGTTTTACTTCACTTGTCGAAACTACTTCTCCCATTCTATAACATGGCACCATCAGTTTGATTTCGATAAAAATTTACTCTGATCGTCCTTCCCCGTAGCCCTTCAATATCATTTGATCGCAATAGTTGTGAAGGTTATAAGAGAAGAAAATTCCAAAAAAATCTAAGAATTTGCAGACATACAAAATAGTCACATTAGTTATTTGAAATTTCATAACTACAAGAAGTCTGGAAAATTCTTCCAAAGGGTGCAAGACATGTTTAGTAGAGATGGGCGAAATCGTTACTTTTGGATACTTGTAACGAATGGTTACTTTCAGTACGAATACTCGTTACTCAGTATTCGTTACTCGGTACTTGGTAAGAACCGATCGCGTATCGGATCTAGTTAGTAAAGTAACGATGTGCGGTATTGTACCGACTACCGAGTTGCGCAGTGTGCGGGTTTGCGAGCGTGCGAATCGTTCCTTTCGGTACAAATACTCGTTACTCAGTTTCGTTACTCGGTACTTGCTAAGAACCGAGCGCGTATCGGATAGTTAGTAAGTAACGATGTGCGATATTGTACCGACTACCGAGTTGCGCAGTGTGCGGGTCTGCTAGCGGATCTACTAGGATTCTTTGCAATCAACGAATAACGAGATCGGAGACGGCCATATATTCTATATATTAAAAAGCCTATATATTAAAAGGGTTCTAAAATTAAAATATTTATTTAAATATGAACATTTGTTATAACTTACACTATAGTTACTATTATAACTACATTCGTACAAAAAAATTTGTATTGCATATATATGAGAAACCAACAAACATAAATATAAATTTAAAATAAACTTCTCTATAAGTAAAATTAAACAACTAAATACAATTTTGAATATAAATAAAAGTAACTATGTATATAAACAATTAAAAAAGTCCTTGATTGGCGTTCAAAAAAATAATCTTTTGCACGTTTTTTTAATCTAATCGATTTCTTTTTTCATTTATAATTTGTCCAGCTTTAGAAAACATTTGTTCGCTTGGTACTGATGATGACACAACACATAACTTTTGTTTGGCCAATTTTGATAAATTAGGATATAATAATTCCCGTTTTTTCCACCAGGACAAAGGATCGTCTCTTCTGTTGATATTATCTTCGCCAGAAAATTGTTGAAATTCAATCGACGCAGAAGTTTGCAAACTACATATTGTAGATGAAACGTTTTTGTCAAATTCTTGCCAAATTGATGACATTTAAAAAGTCACGAAACCACAGCACCAGAAATATATTGAAATGTAAACAAAACTTATAAGCTTGCCCGGTAAGCAGTCTATACGCAAGCAATACTCGGTTCGGCTGCTCCCGTGCTCGCAAATCGGTGCCAATCGTATAGTAACGAGTAACGAGTATTATCGTTGGTTCGGATTTTCGCACTATGCGGGACTGTGCGGCTGGGCCGGTACTCGCGACCAATCGAATAGTAACGAGTAACGAGTATTTATATATTCTGGTAATCGTTACTTCGAATACTTGAATGTAACGAGTACTTATGTAACGAATAGTTACTATTCGCCCATCACTAATGTTTAGAGATATTAATTTGATTATCCGAAGTTTCATAAATTTTTAAATACAAGAAGTCTGCAAATTGATTTCAAAAGATATAAGACCAGATATTCCAGAATGTACACCAAATTTAATGAATGATTAATCATTGGTGATTATTAATTACATTAATTAGGATACCTAATAAATTAGACTTATTGAAATAATTACCTAGTTGCGTAATTACGTTTTGATATTAATTGCACTTCCACGTTCGCTCGGCGTCCTGACGCTAGCAATCCATCCGTTTAATCATATAAAAGTTGCTATTTGATCTATAAATAGGAAGTGATTAAGCCTGAGAAACAAATTCTTACAGGTACTCGGGAGCTCGTTAATTAATATTAATTAATTGTAATTTATTTTCTCGGTAATAATTTTCATTATTACGTGCGACTTCGCTCCAGCTTCGTTTTAAATGCGGCCGTGACGTAAGTGCGATTCCGTTTGTGGTCGAGGGAAGTCGTAAATCGTTAGAGCACTTTTCTAGAAAAATCCGTGCTTATAACCACTACGACTGGCCAGTATTATTCCGCAGAAATAAACAATAAGTTGATACATGTCATCATGTGTAAATATTTGTCTAGTTTGTTTTCAAGAAACAAGAAGAATAAGAAGAATAAACAAAAATAAACAAAATAATAGTGATACACCCAATAAAATAATAGTAATAATTGAAGGAAATAACGTCAAGAATATTAATTATTTTCAAAAAATACTAAAAATTGTTAGAAATGTCTAAGAAATTCCTTCAATTTGTAAAAATTGGATGAGATAAGAAAATTGTAACCAAATTGCAGAAAACTTAAATATCGAACTCTAATCATATCTACTACTACTATTAGCTAACTAACAATCGACTGACTGAAATATTGTAGTATAATCATAAAATTAAAAATAATTAATATTGTACTTACAATAACCAATGAGAAGATGATGATTCGAGATGTGATCTCCTAATTGTAACCAACGACTAACCGTAATTTTTGTCAAAATTTCAAATATCTGTCATATACTGATCCAATTCAATTGACAACAGTCAATGACACTCTCTTCATATCAAACTACAATAGCAGGTCATTGCAAATAACCAATTGTCACCGAACTAAAAAAACGGAAATATTGGAACAAAATGGTAACTGTAGATCTATGGTTAGTTTTTTTTAAAGATCCACCACCTGTTGCTCATGTTGGTCAAAATAGAAATGACTACAAAAATCAATACATATTCTACCGTAACTTCGTTTTCGAGAAATATTAATGACACTAACAGAGTTGCCACTAATATTTTCGAGATAAATTGGGACGTTGGTCGATCTTTAAATAAAAACAGACTATAAAAGACCATAATAATTATCTATTGATAATAACCAATGATAATACGATAACCAAGATTTGCCAACTCTAATAAACAAACAACAACAATTTCTGTCAATATTGTCGATAATCAGAGACGAGATGAATCAATAATCAATAAACAGAAACAGAAGATAGCTGCGATCTACTGACTTTATGCAATGATTGCAGACAAATACTGCCAATAACCGTGAAGATGGATCGAGTTAGACTTTATGAAATGTCAGAATGTCTAAACGAGTAACTGTTACAAGTACTCCCGGACGTGTATAGTAATGCATTTTTTCTAATCATATTAAAGAATCTGTACATTTCTTATACAGTTTTAATTAAAAAAATTGTTCAGTCTTCAGCTGTGGAGAAAATTGAACACTTTCTCCACGGGTTACTGACCAATGTGAAGACGAGATTTTACTCTTTTCCACGGGTAGTATATATCGTTAATATTAAAATTAATTGATATTGACATTTGTCATCGAATCTGTGTTTGTTCCAACTCTACAAAATATCAAGAAAAAAATGGAAATTATGGATGATATAGAGAATTGTACGCGGCCAGAAGTGCAAGAGGCTGCCAAACTTACAATACTAACCTCTTGCTACAAAAGTCGAGAAAGAAATACGAGTTAAGTTACAAAACTTTCATGGATTGGCGCAGCACAAAGAACACGGATGCATTCTCCGAAATTGTTCTCTTAGCGTATTTCTCCGGACTGGCAGAGAAATACAAATCCTCTTCATTATGGTCTCAATATTCTATGCTAAGATCTACTCTGAGCATACACAACAATATCAATATTGAAACCTATCCTAAGTTACGGGCATTTAAAAAAAGAAAATCCGAGGGCTATAAATTCAAAAACATTTACGTCCAAGGAAATTGATGAATTCTTATGCAAACTCCAGATGAAATATATCTTGCAACAAAGGTAAAATATCAACTTCTTAATAATATGCTGTCATGTCTTCCTACAATTAAGGATATTTTTTAAGGTTGCTCTTATAATAGGCATTACGGGTGCTTGCAGGACCACTGAAATACATTCCATGAAAGTGAATGATATTGCTGACATTAACAAATCAATGTTGGTCACCATCCCTGTCACAAAAACTAAAACTATACGGAAATTCACCATAACTGATTAATTTTATAATGTTGTTCAAAAATATATCAATTTACGTCCGCCAAATGTGTCGACCTATAATTTTTTTTTAAACTACCAAAAAACCAAGTGCACTTCTCAAAATATAGGTGTCACCAAGATATCCAAAATGGGGCGAGAAATAGCCAACTATTTAAAACTACCGGAAGCTGAAAAGTATACTGGACACAGTTTCCGAAGATCATCAGCTACAATACTAGTAGATGCAGGTGCCGATATAACGGCTTTGAAAAGACATGGTGGGTGGAAGTCCACATCAGTAGCCGGAGGTAATATAGACACTTCCATTAATAACAAGATGGACTCGGCTAACAAAATCATCAACACAGTTCAAGCTTCTAGCAGCAGTCTACGAAATGCATCGGAGAATGAAAATATAACGACAAACACTTAAACATTGACACTAGTGTAGATGTAAAATCGTCTGCCTTTACTATCGTTAATTACGGGGTACATTTAATGTATATGTTGGTTATAAAAAAGATATATAAAAAAAATATTACAATTATTGTACAGATTGAGAAACGTCCCTCTACTCAACGAAGCTCATAGGTTTAGAGCATTTATTTGTTGGCTAATTATACAGGATAGGCAATCTTATTCAATAAAAGTAAATTACTCCGAACATTAGATAGCGAAAATTGACCCTAACAAAATTTGTATCGCTAAAACGAGGCAAAATCTGATAATTACCCTGAAATTTCTTAGAAGTTAACTTTCAATATCATTACAAGGCCAACTTGAAAATTTTAAATGATAACCCTACTTTGTAAATTTTTATTTTGGAAGAAGGCCATTATTTTAATTTGACTACGTAAAAATAACAATATGTTTCATAAGAAAATTTTCGAGAAAAGAATTAATGAAAAGTTTACTGAAATAAAGTTTTTGACTTTAATTCAATACTTCAAAACTTCACTTAGAAAGGAAACAAAGCAATATTTCTGGCTACCAACATAATAAAGCCGTAGTATGGCAAGCGGTTGACAATAATAAACAATAAATATTAATGGAGTTATAAGATTTTTCAACTATTATTAAGAAGAATTAAAATATATGACCAAAATATTTCCATTTTGCTAGATACATAAATTAATTTGGCTGAAAATCCTGAACTGTACTTAACAATGCTACCGTTGGGATATCTTGGCAGCCACGGTTCGGATTACATCAATCATATGGAATTTTGCCTCGGTTGTTGCTATAATGGACACATGCGTGAGTACTCGTTTTATTTTAAAGGATGATCATCACGTTAATACAATTAGATACATGCATAATAACTAATGAATTGTTGAAACAAACTTGTTTTCAAAAAAACTTTTAGTAAATTTGTCTTTAATTTTTCTCTTGAAATTTTTATATGTAATATTTTTATAATATTTTTATTGAAAATTTTACGCAGCCGTACTAATATTGTAATAATCAGGCCGGGGTCCAGTGATATTGTTAAAAAGGCATAAGTTTTTAAACACATTTGGGGATCTACTTGGGCTGGGAAGCTTCAGAGCAGGTAGGGAATTAGATAATAAAAGGACACATGAGGCGATGGGTTTAACGCCAGGGGAATTTCTGCCGAACAAATTACGTGCGCCTGAAAATATAGAACGAACTATAACATTTAATAAATCACTCATTAATTGCATATTTGAACACAAATTTAATTTAACTGTACTAGAATTGAATGGGAGGATTAAGTATATTCAAAGTAATTCAATTAAAGAAAAGTAGAGGACATAACATAAATAAATGAATGCTCACATTGGATGTATGAACCAAGGTAAAAGAAAAAATCGTATATAAGGGACGGACGGACTAGGCTCGTGACAGTTGTTTCCAGATAAATCAGTATCGTCACTCTGTTGGTAGGCTCGGAGTCGAGACATTAACATTGCGTTCAGTTGTATGTGTTGAGTTAAATAAAACGCGAAGTTAATCACTAACTTAAAAATACTAAATGTTTAACAAAATTCAACATTTCATATCAAATAAAATAAAATAATGAATTAATATAAACGACAAGTCAGTGATAAATTTTAAATTTTTCACTAAATCAGAAAATATATTAAAATAAAATAAAAGAAAAAAGGATTAAAAATTAATATCTCTCGCATTCAAAACAAATTTGAATGGAACCTTCGGTCGTGACTACCGGCTGAATTGCGAACATTCATATTTGAAAAATGGTATTGGAACCTTCGGTCGTGACTTCCGACTGAATTGGGAAAGATACCATATTGTTATAAAAAAAATATGAAAACAAATTTAAATGGAAATTAAATTAAGAGAAATATTATTAAAGTTTAAAACAAATTTGAATGGAACCTTCGGTCGTAACTACCGGCTAAATTGGGAAAATTCATATTTGAAAATGATATTAGAACCTTCGGTCGTGACTTCCGGCTGAATTGGGAAAGATACCATATTGTTATTAAAAAGATATGAAAAGAAATTTAAATTGAAATAAAAGTGAGAGAAATATTATTAGAGTTTAAAACAAATTTGAATGGAACCTTCGGTCGTGACTTCCGGCTGAATTGGAAAAATTCATATTTGAAAAATGGTATTGGTCGTGACTTCCGGCTGAATTGAGAAACATTCTCCCAATCGTGATATGTGATAAAAAATGAGTCATTCCATTAAAAAAAATGAATTACGGGATATTTAAGAGGGCACTTAGATATTGACATGTTATGAACACTTATTATCAAAATTGACAGTTTCCAATTATTTCACTCATAGAGGCATCCTCTAGTTACAATTAGAAATATAACTCATAATTTTATCTTATTCCTAAGAGAAGTTATGGACAGATTTCAGGCTACCTTTTAGAGGTCACAATATTAGAAAAACATTTTTTTCATGAAATCTAGAAGAGATAAGTGTACATACGTTCTTACAAAATATGTTCCAATTTAAGCGAGAAATTCAAAAATATAATAATATATGGGGTGTTCCATTTAAAATAAGACAGTTAGTGCAACTTCCGGTCGAACCGGAAGTGACAGAAAGTTAAAAATATTTCACATGAGGATAACTGATACAACCGTGTGACGAGTATTTTTTTGAAATTTTTAGGACAATGGCAACCCCGTAAACTTTTAATGAACGGTTTAGCGTAGACAGCCTGTATACAGTGTGAACAATACATAACATATATTATAAGATTTAAAACTTTGAATCGAACAGCGGTATAATCACAAATGAGTGCGAAAAATGTCTTAACATTTTCGGATATATTTCCCGCTTATCTGCTTTAGGTCAGATGCGGAATGCGAATGCCACGTATAAGTTAAAATCAAAATGAAAACTGGTTTTCCAAGTTTTCCATATACTTCAAATATTTTATTATTCTATTATTTTTTAAAATCATTATTTTCCTCATATAGCCGCCCCCACCGCCGTGCGCCCGGGGCGCTTGTCCCCCTTTGCAACCCCCCACCACCCCCCGCAGTAGATCCTTCACTGCTCGAGAAGCGAACTACTTCGCATTGCAGGTACCTATATTTGGATCTTAAGAAAATAAAGGCTACAATAGACACAAACGACGCTTCGCTTCGCAGCTATCTTTGGGGCTAATGAAAACGGAGGCATCTCGAGGAACAAGGGAAGCTTCGTAGCTATCTTTGGGGCTAATGAAAACAAAAGTCTGTCGACAAACAAAAGAGCTAGGCAGCTACCTTTGGTTGGGGCTGTGACACGAAAACTCCCGAGAAACAAACGACGCGTCACTTCGCAGCTATCTTTCGACCTAATGAAAACAAAAGCTCGAGGAACAGGTTTTCGGCATGGACAGAGATGCCGGTGAGAAAAAAAATCGACTCGCGATTGTTTCGGCCCGGAAGGCGGAAGTTACGCAACGCGCTCACTTTCGCGTCCTGGCGCTGGCGTTGTCGCCCGAGCGACTGGTGCAGAGCGAGTGCGTCCGCTCCACTTAAAAAAGCCGGCGCTGGCGCTACACCGGGCCGGCGGAGGCATGGAGGGCCACATCCGTAGCTCGAAGCGGCAACGCCGCACTATCGGCCGGCAGTTGTCAGTCCGCGACGCGAATGCAACCGCGACGCTGGTGCGCGTCGTACATATACACTTGACAAGCACACGGACAGACGGACGTATTGTATAACCTACAGTGGTGGTAGTGTGGGTAGTGCTAGCAGTAGGACACGCGCACAAAAAAACAAATGCAGGGTAGATGAACCGTGGTGCAAGCACATGGGAATCGCACAGTGACGACTTGGTTAGCTGAGGGGTTCCCTGGGTGTTCGCGAGTGATGGTACAGTGCCCTCGCACTGGAAGCCAGGACTTTACGGGGAAATCCACCCCGTCACTGTATTGATTTTCTACATAACCTCAAACCCTTGTAAACCACCCCGTGACTGGATCAAGTTGCTCGCCTCTGCATCTTATAAATTTAAATATTAAAAAAAAACAGCTGACTCGATATAAACTGTCGTTTTGAATCAAATCTGCAATTCATACTCCTCATGGCCACTGGAGACGCTTAAAATATAAATAAGAGTGTTGTTAGTAATAAATTGACTAATAAAAATTGTTACGAGCTAGGTGTGAATCTCGTTGTGCCTGTGCGACTGTTATTTTTTTCCTGTGTGCGCCGTGCTGGACGCGAATGTTTCGTGCATGCCGGATGGTGATCACTGCCGCTTGGTGAGTATGTCAGTCAGTCAGTCAAGTCGATGCTGCGTTGCATTCGCCGGCGATAACGCCGGCCACGTGCTCTTTTTGTAGTACACAAACTATCGACCATCCGGGTTTTTTGCCTCACTAACGTCAAGTAAAGCGCAAATAATAACAAATGAAACGTGAAAACCTTCGATCGACCTTTGTTAGCGAAGACACAACGCGGAGAAGTGTTTTGTTTATTTTTTTGTTTTGTTACAGCCGTCGTGATCAATTTCAACAGAATATGCCGGAGAAAGAATATAAAGAATATTCATATTGTAAGCGAAATTCAATGACTTTTCATTGCGCACATTCAGCATGAAGCTGCATATATTCCGGGCAAAGTAAAAAATAACAAATGAACATGAAAACCGTCGATGGTTCTTTGTTAACAAAGATACAACGCTAAAAGTTTTCATTTGTTTATTTTTTGTTTCATTAAAGCATTTGTGATCAATTACTAAAGACGTGTTGGAGAAAGAAAATTCATTTTGTTTAGATTGTATATTACTGGTGGGAAAAGATTAAAAGTTGGTGCCCAAACTAACTACGTCGCATATATTTTTGCACAAAACCCCACAGTACTGCTATCGTGTTGGATGCCTACCAGGTACGAAATAAATCATGATTTAAAAAAAAACATAAATCGACGATTTAATAACAATCCTAAAAATCGTTATTTTATTGATTTTTTTTGGGGGCGGGAAGACCCCATGGGGTCTATAGCACAATAAAGACTTTATATATATATACAGGGTGTCTCTAAATTATGTGGACATGGCCTAACCACAGATTACTGGGTTCAAAAAAAGACGATTTAACAAAATATATCTATATTCAAATGCGTTTGGTTTAGCCAAAATTCAGCTTCAAAGTTAATTTAAAAAAAAAACACAATTTGCTTATAAAAAGAGAACGTTTACATTGATTTGGATGTTGTTTGGTATGACAATCTATAACTGGTATAACTCATATTTTGACATAATATTGTTATTATCAGTAGACCGGTTGTGTATAAAACAAGCGAGGCCCAACATTAATACATTCATATTTTTAAAGACAAAAGCAAATAACTTAAAAAAAAAAATCAAATCGGATGCAGGCATTCATTATTAAGTTTTTTTTGTATCTTTATAGTTTTTGATATCTGTTACAGTTTCGACACAAAAAAATAAAATATGAGTGACTGCGCTACACTCGTTTGGAAACGTTCAGCTCTTTTTTTCCTCAATAAATCGGCAAAACGCAAAACGTAGGTCATAATCAGCTGGTAAAAGCTCTTGCACTATTTGGATATCGTATGGATGCAATTGGTATAATTTCGAAAATTTCTTCCTCGTTATTAGGGCTCCTAAAATCCTAAAACCAGCAACATATCTGTTTTATCGGCGTAAGTGTACTTTATATTCATTATTGTGAATAAACCATCATCAACCCGGTAACTAGATTACATTTGTTTCCAAACGAGTGTAGGGCAGTCACTCATATTTTATTTTTTTGTACCGAAACTGTAACAAAAACTATAAAGATACAAAAAAACTTAATAATGAATGCCTGCGCCCGATGTGATTTTTTTTACGTTATTTGCTTTGTCATTAAAAAATATGAATATATTAATGTTGGGCCACCCTTGTTTTGTACACAACCGGTCTACTGATAATAACAATATTATGTCAAAATATGAGTTATACCCGCATAGAGTGTCATCCTAAACAATATCCATATCGTTGTAAACGTTCTCTTGTTATAAGCAAATTTTGTTTAAAAAAAAAATTAACTTTGAAGCTGAACACTAGCTATACCAAACGCATTTCTATATAGAAAAGTTTTGTTAAATCGTCTTTTTTTTATCCCAGAAATCTGTGGTTAAGCCATGTCCACGTAATTTAGAGACACCCTGTATATATATATATACAGGGTGTAATAGAAATACGTGTGTTAATTTTAAACATTGGTAGAACTCGTTATATAAAACATTTTTTCTATATGGTTTTTTTCAAAATTTGCAGGTTTTTTAAATATTTTTTTGCCCCCTCATTTTGACCGAACGAGCCGTTCTCAGGTACTGTCACAATAATTGTCAAGTGAAGTTTATTTCAAGATGCCAAATTTTTCTAATCAAGAATTAACAGATATTGTGTTGGTATATGGCCGAGCTTTTGGAAATGCCGCAGAAGCCCGAAGATTGTACAGTGCAAAATATCTTAAACGTGTTTTGATTAACAAGCAATGATGTACCTTTATGACACCGTTGCCATCACAACAAAATATTTTATCGCTGCACACCTTTAACCATAGGGAATAGAAAAAATGTTTTATTTAACGAGTTCTACCAATGTTTAAAATTAACACATGTATTTCTGTTACACCCTGTATATATATATATATATATATATATATAGGGTGAGTCAATTGGACGGGCAGGCTCGATTACACCTACACCGTTAATGATATCGCAATGAACCAAACGGCACTGCAAACTAGAGGCCAAAGTGCAGTTTGTAAAATTATTTTGCCATATATAGGGTGTTCCATTTTTGCAGGGCAGCGTTGGACCTAGTTTTTTTAAATGGCACCCTCTGTATAAATTTACATATTTGAATTTGCCCTTTTTTGGGCTTTATAAATCCGTTAAGTTTTTGCAATTCGCGTTAACCGTTCAGAAGTTGTTTATGTTTTTCTAAAATTTAATGCATTTCCGAGCACTTATTAAAAAAATCGCAGGGCACCCAAAATATCGGGTTGGGACTTTGCCAGATCCTAAAGAACTGTCTGGGGTATCTTCTGGTGGCAAGATCGTCGATTTGCATTGAGGCATCACCTTGCTGTGGGACATTAATTTTGGTAAACTTTGAAGGGCCATAACTTGACTTTTTTAAATAGCACAGCCTATATTTCGTTACTTAGTCGTATTCAGCATCTCATTTTACATCTGTTTTGCCCCTTATATTTTTTCTTAAAAGTTCATATTTTGAGAAATAATTTGGATTTTCTGAAAAATGAACCCAGATCTCATCGTGAGATTGACGTGCATTAACTTAACGTGCATTGAATATCAATTGTTTCTGTCATGTCAACGTCAAAGTAACATTTGTTCATGATCGGGTGTACGAAGTAGAAGTTACTACCAGGGAAAATATGCAGGAGAGAATTAGAGAGGCTTTCCGCAGTAGCATTGATCATGCCACATTAGAAACAGTGAATGATTCATTTTTAAAAAGAATTGACGAATGTATTGCACAAGAGGGCCGTCATTTTAAACACCTTTTATGTTATAATTATTGTAAAGTTAAATGTTATTTTTGTTATGTTATAGTTTAATTCAAATGTTTTTACTATTGATTTGTTATGCCTCCATAGATTCTGGTCACCAGAAACGGTTTGCGTTGACAGCGTGTACAGAAACCATATCCATTTCATTATGAGAAAAATTCATTAAGAAAATGCGCTAAGAAAACTAAAACGTGTCGTACATTAAATGCCACTTTGACGTTGGCATGACAGAATTAAGTGATTTTCATGGCACGTTAAGTTTATATCGATGAGATCTGTGTAAATTTTTAAGAAAATCAGAATTATCTTTTAACTATCAACTTTTAAGAAAAAATATAAGGGGCAAAAAAGATATAAGCCGAGACCCCGAATAGGACTAAGTACTGAAATATAGGGTGTGCCATTTAAAAAAATCAAGTTGTGGCACTTCAAAGTTTACCAAAATGAATGTATCACAGCAAAGTGATGCCACAATGCAGGTAAGCGGTCGCAGATAAGCGTTTGCAGTGTATTTTGGTTCATTTCGATATCATTAACCGTGTAGGTGTAATCGAGCCAGGACGGGCAGGCTCGATTGACTCACCCTGTATATATATACATGGTGATTCAGACCACCCGTCCCAGGCCTTTTTCTCGGTAATGTGACGTCTTAGAAGTTCGGAAAAAAAATCATAACAAAAGCCTACCTGAAGAATTTAATGGAGGTTGTTTCGATTTCCGGAAGTAACCGGAAGTAGGCGTAACTGCACTCAACATCAGAATTTTAAATGGGAACCTAGGTCGTATGTGACATCGTTGGATAGGTATTTTAAAAAGAAACATATTTTGTAAGAAAAGTTTTTTTATAAATGACATACTTAACGGAATAAACATTAATGTGTCGGGCAACCAGGGCATGTTCTCGAAAGTAAGACGTCATTGAGGTTAAAAAAAATGCATAACACAAGCGTACCCCATGAATTTAATGGTAGTAGTTTTGTTTCTCGAAAATCACAGAAAGTAGGCGTAACTGCACTTAGCAATCAAGTATTTTTGTAAATAAAATACCTTTTCTCCTCCGAACACTGTCGAAATGAAGTGTTTTCAGGCGCTTACTGTCTGCAAAGTCCACAATTTCAATAAAATACGTTATTGCTGGGCAATAATTCAATATGGTGTTCTCAAATTTGGAAGGGTTTGATATGCTGATGGTGCTGGGTGAGTATAATCAAAGTTTATTAATTAATATGTTTTATTTACAAAAACTATTCCAACAAAATTCGTTTATTTCTGGTTTCCCTTAAAAAAAAAAGTTTCTTCTAGAATGGCTTAGGTTCCCATTTAAAATTCTGAATTTGAGTACAGTTACGCCTACTTCCGGTAACTTTCGAGAATCGGAGCTACCGCCATTAAATTCATCAGGTAGGCTTAAGTCATGCTATTTTGTTTCGGAACCTCTATGACGTCATACTTTCGGGAAAATGGTCTAGGCTGGATGCCCGACACATTAATGTTTATTCCGTTAAGTATATCATTTATAAAAATACTTTTCTTACAAAATATGGTTCTTTTTAAAATACCTATCCAACGATGTTACATACGACCTAGGTTCCCATTTAAAATTCTGAAATTGAGTGCAGTTACGCTTACTTCCGGTTACTTCCGGAAATCGAAACAATCTCCATTAAATTCTTCAGGTAGGCTTTTGTTATGATATTTTTTTTCTCGAACTTCTAAGACGTCACATTACCGAGAAAAAGGCCTGGGACGGGTGGTCTGAATCACCCTGTATATTGTTTTTTTTTATATTTCTGCTCTGTTTTTGCCAAGGTAAATGTGTTTTAAATCATATAAGTTACATCACGATATAATCATATGATTATTTTTAATAAATTTTACTCTATCAAGTCTCTATCGTGGTTAAGTTTTGTAATCGTGCGAAAAAAAATTCAAGGCATATACATGTTTTGGAATCCCCCGAACAAGAATTGATTGAACATCTTTGTGACTGTATCATGTGATGGGCCAAAAATAGAAAAAAATAAAAATATTTTACTTATCTACAATTATCTACTTTACAGCATGCTAACTCTACAGTTACATTATATTTTTAATTATTTACGTATTAGAATGCACAAACAGTGGTGCAAACGCAGTAATTAAATTAAACAAATCAATTTTCATTTACATAATAATTAAAAAATATATACAGTGTGCTCCTAAAATATGGAATAAATTCAGTAAAACCGAAATAAAAATTTTTGAAAAAAAATCATTGGACACTTCGATTTTCTTTGATAAAAATACACATTTTTGCATGACAGTCGATGTTCAACCATCATTTGTTTTTGAGTAATGACGTCATCCATTGTTGTTTTTAATAACAACTCCCTATTTTTGTTCTTGATTTTGAGATTTGATTTTGATTTTCATTGTCTAAGTGACAGTATAAAAACATTGCTATGTTACATAAGAAATTTTTTGAGTAAATGACAATTGAAAGTGAAAAACGGCAGATCATGAAAAACAAAGCAAAAGCTTCAGCAGATTTAGTTTTTCCAAATGCTTGAGGATGAAACAAACAATAACCCCGCGCGCTATTATAAGTCGCTGCTATTAGCCTAAGCGGTACAAAACTCTTATTGCAATTTAATCATTATGGCACATTTAACTGTTACACAAAAAAATGAAATTTTAATAATTCTCATCCGATGCTGGGTTAAGAACTCAGCAGCAAGTATGCGATTTGTTTAATGCACAATATCCAGATCGCCCCATCAGCCAATCTATAGTTAGTAAGATTGAATCTAAATTTCGAGAAACTGGTGATGTTATAGATATTTATGCATTAAGGGAGATATGGATGTTTTTTTCCTGAGGTTGACAGGTTTGTAAGTCAACCGAGGGTAAAAAACATCCATATCTTCCGTGGTGCATACAATATTTTATTTTTTAGAAACATATTGGTAAAAATTATAGGTATTGTATCGATCCACAATGTTTATTTCCGAGGTTGCTATGAGTTGTTTGACAGTATATAAAAGTCATAATAAAAATGGCAGAAGGTATACTCTGATTTTTCTAAACTGGCGTGCACGTCATCAAAATAATAATCATAATAATGATGGCACAATTTTACAAGGTTGCCAGTTGTCCTGGGTATTTAAAAATGGCTGCAATCAGCTGTTCCGCCCGTGCAATCTTGTGCGACAGTGCGCGGTTCGTATCAAATTCATCGACTTCTCTGCCGTTTATCGTACAGACATCAATCTTGTGGTTATGGTTTACCATCTACAATGGCAAAATATGCATTGTAATAATCAATCAAATGTAACAAGTTAGACGTCAAAGAAGTTTGAAGCATTAGTGAAAAAGATGTGGCATCGTCGCCGAAAAAATATCGCGGATGCCAACATAACATGATTTATTACATGATTGGCAGGCGAAAATTGTGTCCGCTGTTAATTCACCGATTACCTATTTATAACCACCGGTGATCAGTGTTATGTAACAAATGATCCTCAGATTAATTTCGATTCTTAAACTATTGTTATGCATATTCTCGAAAACAATCACGTTGGTACGAAAAAACCTCATCGCACAGCTGTTTGATGACGTGCACGCCAGTTTAGAAAAATCAGAGTATATTATTCCTCAAAATGCAAATGAAAAAGCCAAAAAAGCCCGTGAATTATTGGTACCCCCAAAAGTCGGAACATTTATACGCAAAAGAATATGATCGATTGCATGAGTGGATGTTAAAAAATGATGTCACAGTTATAAGTGTAACTGTAATGTTGGCATATTTTCAAGATTTGTCAAATTCGTTTAGTCCGAATCAGGGCTCCGACAGGCTTATGGGGGAAAAGGAGACAAGTTATAGTGCGGTAGAGCATTATCAGAGGCGCTGATGTTCACATTTCAAATTTACCGCGTTCTTCCTACCAAGTTGCCATAGCGCGTATTTATGATTTCCATTGTTTATAAATAACTCCCCGTCGTATAATTTATTTGTTTGTATCTTTGTGCAAATAATATATAACTATTGTGTCTTCCTACATTTGTATTAACTACTGTGTTGTGAAAATTTAATCTCGTCTTTGTTTCGACGCCCAGTAAAAAGTTTAAACTCTAAAACTGTAGGTAAGTACAATGAGCATTGACAATTGGACAATTTGTAATTGTTCTCGTGTATTATATACACTACCACGAATCAGATTCCTGTGCGATGTGCTTGGGTGTAGAAGGAATATTTCTAAGGACCTTTCTGTCAGACTGCATACTATTCCGAAAGAAGGAGAACGTCGGAAGCAATGGATACATTTGCTCGGCTTACGTCAATTAATGGAGAAAAGTACATCCACAATACATAATTATCAAGTGTGAGATACTCATTTTGAAACTTCGCAGTACTGCACACCCGAGCGTCTAAAATTGCACACCCGAAATGCAATTCCGTCAATATTTCTAAATTCAATTTCAAACGATAATAACAATAATGAAGGCTTTATGCACAATCCATTGCAGTGCTTGAATCAACAACACAATCAGAAGTGAAGCAGCCTTCGTCATCTGACAATGTTGGCAATGAACAATGTAAGTTTCCATATATCGATTTTGTTACTACACTTTTGTATTTGATAATGTAATTCAATTTTAGGCTCTGAAGATGCACCAACTGAGGTGCGAAATGTTAGCATGAATATAGCAATAAATTGGGCCTTGAGCAAACTTTACCCTACATGCTCCCTACGTGAACAACCTGATTTGTATTTGGACTTCTCTCCCGTTAAACCTTTACTCTTATACATAATTGTAATTATCATACTTTTGTTATTGTGTATTTAAATGCATAATATATATTGCAAAATAAGGCGTATTTGATTTACGTAATAAATATTGAAAATGCAATTAAATTTAAATATGGGCGGCAATTTTTTTGTCGTTTAGTTAGGTAGATGAAATTCAGATGGCGCTACAAACTCGTCTACTCAATTTAACATTGAGATGTCGCTTCTTTAGGTATATATTCTTTGGTCCGAATACGTTGTGGAGCAAGCTTTCGATGATTAAATCTATGTTATTATTGAGAGATGGCATTGATATTTCAAATTACCACGAATTGGAAACATTCCTTAAAAGAAAAAACAAAGGATATGAACCCAAGAAGTCTGAGGTCTTGACGCGTGAACAGGTTGATATGTTTTTACGAGAAGCACCGAATGACACTAATTTGATGTTTAAAGTGGTAGTAATTATGGGTATGTTTGGCGCTTGCAGAACTGACGAATTGGTCAAAATGCAAATTGGAGACATCAGTGACAGGGGTTCAGTAATTGTGGTGCAGATTCCGGACACTAAAACATTGGCAAAGAGATCCTTCACTATAGTTGAAGAGGAGAGACTGAATGCGTTGTCGCTTATCAGAGAATACATGTGTTTCCGTCCTGCAGGAGTCTCAAGGTTTTTTTTATCGTACAGAAACAGAAAATGTACAGTGCAACCTGTTGGGAAAAACACATTTGGCAGCATTCCGTCAAAAATTGCTGTCTACTAGGGTTTGCCGAATCCGAAATCTTTCACAGGTCACTGTTTAAGACGAACATCTGCAACTTTGGCAGCAGATGGAGGAGTAAGTATGACCAATCTGAAGCGTCTGGGTGGATGGAAAAGCTCTACAGTAGCGGAAGGCTACTTGGCAGACAGCATGGCATCCAAGAATAAAATTTCACGCGTGATTGCTGGACTGGAAGAGACTGAAAAAGTAAGATCGTCGGCATCTGCTAGTGGCAGTGGAGGCCATGAGCAGACGCAAAATTGCTCATCTTCAAGTACCGTCTTGAATGGAAAATTTGTCAATTGTACGATCTATTTGTCAAGTGGTCATATGGTTGAAGGAGAAAAGAATGTGATTGAGAGTGAAAAAAATTGACATCTCCCTAGGGAGATATGAGTTGCTTTTCATAGATTGTATCCATGACGAAAATAAATAATATCATGTTTCTAAAAAATAAAAGATATTTCCAAATCTGGACATCTAAGGGCACGTCTTCGTTGAGTTCCTGCACGAGTTGTATTTGGTAGGGATGATATTTTTCCTTCCTCATGATACGTAGCGCTGTTGTCTGACTAACTTCATTTTCTTGTGAAACCAATCGAGACATATCTGAAGATTCTCTTCCATATTTAAGAAAATATCCAGTTTCTGATCTTCAATAACGTTTGGACATATTGTGATATTGTGCATTAAACAAATCGCATACTTCCTGCCGAGTTCTTATCCCCACATCGGATGTTTTTTTTTTTGTATGACAGTTAAATGTGCCATAAGGGGGTGCATACCCTTAAGGTTATTTATGCTTAAATTGCTATAAGAGTTTTGTACCGCTTTGGCTAATATCAGACGGCTTATAATAGCGCGCGGGGTTATTGTTTATTTCAACCTCAAGCACTTTGAAAAACTAAATCAGATGACGTTATTGCTTTATTTTTCATGATTTGCCGTTTTTCACTTTCAATTGTAATTTACTCGAAAAATTTCTCATGGCAACATTTTTATACTGTCACTTCGACAATGGAGTGATCAATTAAAATCAAGAATAAAAGTATGGGATTGCCATTAAAAAAAAAACAATAGATGACGTCATTATTTATAAACAAACTGTCATGCAAAAATGTGTATTTTTATCAAAGAAAATCGACGTGTTCGAGGATTTTTTTTCAAATATTTTTATTTCAGTTTTAATGAATTCATTCCATACTTTTGGCGCGCACTGTACGAGGTGTGGCTATTAAATAACGAGACTGTTGTGATTACAGACGAACTATACATGTCAAAAAGTTGTACCGCACACTATTCTTTAGTATAAAACCCCCTTTATCGGCTGCCGTAAACTGCATCCCAGTAAATAGATTTGTCTGCACGTGGCATTTATTTTCATAACTTATGTTTTTCTAGTTTTCCGGAAAAATGTTAACTAATATTATTGAACAGAGAGTTGTCATAAAATTCCATATGAAAATTGGACAAAAAGGCTGAAGAAATTTATGAGTTATTAAATAAAGTGTATGGCAACGAATGTTTATCCCGTTCACGTGTTTTTGAGTGGTATAAACGTTTTAAAGATGGTCCAGACGACGTTGAAGATGATGCCCGCTCAGGTCGTCCTGTCACATCAAAAACAGGCAAAAACGTCGAAAAAATTACTTCACTGGGTTCCAGAAGGTCAAAATATCAATCAGGTACTACTTTGAAATCCATGCTCAGCTGCGAGAAAGAATTTGTAAAAAAAGACCCGAATTATGGAAAAATAAATCATGGGTGCTGCATCAAGACAATGCACCAGCTCACACTGCATTGTCAGTTAAATCATTTCTCGCGAAGCACAGCATCCCGGTGTTGGACCACCCGCCTTATTCACCTGACCTGGCTCTGTGTGACTTTTACCTGTTCCCCAAGATCAAATCCGCGTTAAAAGGGACACGTTTCGACAGCGTTGAAGAAGTTAAAAAAAAAGCGGCAAACTTCATGAAAGAGCTGACGAATGATGACTTCCAGCACTGTTTCGATCAGAGGAAAATTCGTATGGAGAAGTGTAGGGATCGTGGAGGGGTGTATATTGAAGGGGATAACAAATTTATATAAATAAATTTAAAATATTTTTTACCTCGTATATTTGATCTAAATTATGTTTTAAATCAATTTAAATCAAATGATTTAAATCATTTGATTAATTTATTAATTAATATTTATTAATTATTTGATTTAAATCAGACCAACCCTCTGCCTATTGTGGACGAAATGAAGATGAGCTGGAACTCTTAGTTGAAATAATAGCCATTTAAGGTATAATTCCAATTCGTTATCAGAATTGAAAAATTTGCGTGAAATGTCACATTATCAGGTGACAACGAAAATTTCAAGGATATTTACGTATGTTTTTACTTTATTCACGTTGTCAATGGTTATAGCGAATAAAGTGAAAATATAAACATTTTATTCACCCATTCGATTAAAGTGTTGTTTTAATGATGAGGTTCAATATACATAATGAGCATTTTAAAAATGCGAATTGAAAAAAACATTTTTTATCTGTAACTATTTGCTAAACTTTCAAACAAATGTAACTATTCGCTACAATACTGTTTCTAAACAAAATCCTGTAGATGTAGATGTAGATGGCAACTGTAGTTCTTTCGTTTCATATAATTTACGCCTTTCGGGATGAGATATTTAGTTACCGTATTCTTTCTTCATGTCAACATTTCTATACGGCTCAGTTTTTCGGGTTTTCTTAAATTTTCCCAGAAAATCGTCGCAGAAATCGTTTTACAAACATTTTTCCAAAAATCGTACGCAGGCGGCCCCTGAACGCACCAAAACACTGATATAAAAGACTGATACTGATTCTACTGGTGAAATAATCAGGAATTTGTAAAATCAAGCGTTACGTCCTCCAAGAACTGCCAAAGTAGAAATTTGTTTCGAGATAAAATGTTAAATTATCAACTCGTGGTTGCCAAATGCCGTGGTTGTGTAAATTTGAATCATAACATTTTTGTAAGATTTCTGCATTTTTTTGTGTTATATGACATAAGATATGTCGGCATTAACATATTATTGACATTAGATGTTACGAAGTAATGAGTAAAAACAAATTCTGTTGATTAATAATAATAGTATTAATCCCTTCTGCTCCTCTACCTATGGTGTAATTCGTTAGTGTCATTATTTGACAAATAATTCTGACCCAATTACATTAATTTTCGTGTACTTCATGGAAAAATAGAAATTGGTAAAATATTGTAATATGAAAACTGTATTTACTATTTGTGTCTTTGCTTTTGCATTGTTATTTTTGTTGTTTTGTTGTATTGTTTGTTGTCATGTATATACAGGGTGGCCCACCTATCCTCGTCGGACCATTGCTGCTAGACTAATGAAAATTGAGGAAAAAGTCTGATTGGAAGTTATTGGACACTTGATGTGCTACTTTTTGAAATTATTTTCGAGTTTACAGAGTGTACCATAAATCCGGGATACTACATTTGATCTCATTTTTAAATGAAACACCCTGTATATTATTTCATTTTTGGAATCTGCTTCAGGTGGGCTTCACAAATCAGTTTTATTTTTAGGGATCAGGTGCAACGTTGCCAAGTTATTCACATTTTAATCAAATTTAACGAAAAATCATGGACCTAAAAATAAAATCAACAAAACCTTATTATAAGAGATCAATGAACGAATCTGGGTATGCAAGACCCAAGGAATGTGCCAAAACATAGACAATATTTGGAGTCACGTTAAATACACAGGGTGTTCTGAAACAACTATCGAATTTTGCTATTTTTAAATAGCTAAAATATATCGAGATTTATCGGTATTTACCTATTAAAACATATTATTAGATTATAGTCCATATGCTACCATTGAATAGCTCATTAAATGAGCACTCAGAATATGATGCCATACACAGGGTGTTCCATTTGAAAAAATAAATTTTACCTATTTGAAAATAGCAAAATTGTATCGTTGTTTCAGAACACATCGTAGTTTCAGAACACCCTGTGTATTCCAGTGTCAAATAATTTCCAATCAGATTTTTTCATTAATATTAATTAGTCTAGCAGCAATGGTCCGAGCGAGGATAGGTGGGCCACCCTGTATTTACCTTTTATATATTATGTAGCTTTTCTGATAATAAATATTCTTTATTTATAAAAGAAAATAACGCCTTTTCTACATAGAAAAGAGTGAAGAAATATGCACTTTTCTAGTTAGCAATACATATCGTCATAGAAAACCCCTTTTTACATAGCAACCATTTCATTTGGTTGGTGTTGATCCATTTTGCAAAATTAAACTTGTTTATTTACTTGTTGCGATGTTTTGTTACCATGTTAACAACACAAAATCTTATATAGCTTATATGGCAAAAAAAAATAATTGGAGGCAAATTTTAATTTTATTATTTTATTTTTTCCATAAAAGTACCCACACGAAATATAGCGTGTTTTACACGTAAGAAAACGTGGGTTTTCCAGTTCCTGTAACTTTAATCTCTCGCTGTGGTCGCTCGTGAATTAAACATTTAGACTCACTGGAAAACGACCACTTTTCTACACGTATTAAACAATCTACTATTAATATACAGGGTGTTTCAGACCACCTGTATCAGGCCTTTTTCTCAGTAATTTGACATTGCAGAGGTTCGAAAACAGAAATAGTATGACATAAACCTACCTGAAGATTTGCATGTAATGTCGACTTCCGGAAGTTACTGGAAGTATGCGTAACTGCACTCAACTTCAGAAACTTAAATGGGAACCTATGTCATGTGTGGCATCGTTGGATAGGTATTTGAAAAAAGAAACAACTTTAGCATGAAAAGTTGTTTTTTTGTAAATGATATCCTTAACAAAATAAAAATTAATCTTTCAGACAACCAGGCCCGCCATTTTCTCGGAAGTATGACGTCATAGAGGTTCGGGAAAACACAATAGCACAACATAAGCCTACCTAAATATTTTAATGGTGATAGTTTCGATTCTTAGATATAACCGGAAGTAGGCGTATCTGCACTCAGCGTTCAAGTATTTTTGTAAATACTATACTTTTTCTCCGATTACTCTCTAGTGATTTTTTTGGCGTGTTTACTGCGTAAGTTGTCAGAAAAATATGTGGTTAAGGCTGGAAAGAACATTCCAGTACATTTGAGTTTTACTACCTAGCAACAATGTATTGTACCAGAATAATATATATTACAAGCGAAAGCACGCCTAAATCAGTCACTTTGACAGTAATCGGAGAAAAAATATAGTATTTACAAAAATACTTAAAAGCTGAGAGCAGTAACGCCTAGATCCGGCCATTTCCAAGAATCGAAACTATCACTATTAAATACCTTAGGTAGGTTTATGTCATGTTATTTTTTTCTGAACCTCTATGACGTCATACTTTCGAGAAAATAGCGGGACTGATTGTCTGAAACATTAATTTTTATTTCGTTAAACATATCATTTACATTAAAACTTTCTTGCAAAAGTTGTTTCTTTTTCAAATACCTATCCAACGATGCCACACACGATCTAGATTCTCATTTAAAATTCTGAAGTTGAGTGCAGTTACGGTTACTTCCGGTGACTTCCGGAAATCGAAATTACCTCCATTCAACTTTTCAGGTAGCCTTGTTACTATTTTTTTTTTCGAACCTCTATGACGTCAAATTACTGAAAAAAAGGCCTGATACGGCCTTACAGGGCCTATACGGCCTATACAGGGTGGTCTGAAACACCCTGTATAAAGAACAAGCATGTGTTATAATTTGACAAAACATGAATGCTATTTTTTAACATCTCACCTCTTGACATTTCATACACTGGAAAGTCATTTGACAAATTGTTGAACACAAATGAGAAAAAGTGAAAAGAAAATGAAAAGACTATTATTATTAAATTATTATCAGTAGCTAGACGTTGGAAATTTGGGGAAGCCAAAAGCGTAATATGTCATAAACAATGCGTCAATTATATTTTAAAAAAAGGATATTTTTGGCACCACCGGAAGTGATATAAAGTATTTCCTTTGATGAATGACGGAATCTCTCCATTTGGGTGATTTTTTTTCCAAAATTTATTTTATGTGGTACCCCATAAACTTTTAACCAACGGTTGTCGTGAGACACTCTGTGTATTGCAATGTAACTCCGTATGAAAAAAAATAAAATTTTAAACCAATTAGAGAATATTTAAAAGTATTGAATTTGAATATTGTACGTCTAATGAAGCAAATATTCATAATTTCCGATTTAAATTAAATCTCCAAACACAATCTTTTCTGAAATCATCTACAATTGAAGAAATAAATAAACCGAGCAGTTGGTGCAAGTGGGACAATGAGTAAACATTTGCAAGTATGTCCCAGAATTCCCAAGGTTTTTTTACCATTAGCTTAATTTTTATTTGAAACTACTTTGCAGTTAATTCTGTTAGTTGAAAACTGTATTCTTATATGTGCATACACCTGCACTACACTTTATAATCTCTTACACTGCACAGCCTTAGAGCTGAACAACTCATTAATTAACGTTGGTCAGTTAAATTTGCATACATATTGCCATAAACTCCAATGCAATTGCAACCACTTCTGCTTGCTTTCTAAAGGTTTTCGGTGAAGATTAATGGCGCAGAGTGTGGGTGGTAGTTTTGCTTTCAAAACACAAAGTTTAAAGTTGATGGTATCCAGAAGAAAGGCGCACCCAACGATCTAAATCGAGAATCAACCTCGTTCAAAGATAAAGCAAGTTATTTTGTTTGTTGTATAGTTATGAGTGTCGTTTTCACGGACGATGGCCGTTTATACAGTTTACACGACGCGAGCGAATTCCTGGGAGTTAATTAGGGAATCGCTGATGGATTAAAGTGTAAATTTTTAATTAACAGCTCTTGTAAATAAATTCCAGGTCGCTCATGAAGCATCAGTAGCGAGTATGAGATGTGGTTACAAGTTGCCACAATTTTCGTAAAAATATCTATTATTAGCTATACGCACATTTCGAACGCGCAGTAATAATCATCTTCTAGACATTATAGGCACACAACAAGATTAAAAATATATCTGAATTAATCTTTTTTTATTGATTTAATCAATTTTTCTAAATGATTTATAGTCGTATCTAACATTGTAAAACCTAATCGCTAGAATTGAGTTTCTATAAACGGTTTTGGAAATTAATTATATACGAGGGCAGTTTGATAAGTCAGTGATTTTTTGGACAAGGGAATTTTTTTTCGGCAAAAAAACCTTTTATTTCTGTACATAATCTCCTTTCAGCTCAACACATTTAGTCCAGCGTTGTTCCAATTTTTTTATCCCTTCCAAATAATAGGTTCCCCCAAGGGCTTCAAAATAGGGGTTGGTTTCAGTGATTACCTCTTCATTCCACCCAAATCTCTTACCACCGAGCCATTTTTTCAGGTTTGGGAATAGAAAATAGTCGCAGGGGGCTAAATCGGGAGAATATGCTGGATGGGGTAGCAGTTCGTAGCCCAGGTTATGGATTTTTGCCATGGAGACTAGACACGTGTGCACCCGTGCATTATCCTGCTGGAACAACACTTTTTTCTTTGCCAAATGCGGTCGTTTTTGCTTCAAATCAGTGTCGAATCTGTCCAACAGCTCTGAATAGTATTTGCCAGTGATCGTTTTACCCTTTTCAAGGTAATCGATGTGAATGACATCGCGTGTATCCCAGAAAACTGTCGCCAAGACCTTGTTGGCCGACAGACCCACCTTGGCCTTCTTCGATGCACGTTCCCCCGGAAAAGTCCACTGCTTTGATTGTTCTTTAGTCTCAGGTGTATTGTGGTGGATCCATGTTTCGTCCACGGTTACGAAACGGCGCAAAACCTCCTTCGGATTGCGGTTGAACATCGCCAAACACTCTTGTGAAGTGGTTACACGGTTGCGCTTATGGTCGAGTGTGAGCAATCGCACCACCCATCGGGCGGATAGCTTTTTCATGCCCAAATATTCGTGTAAAACGTGATGTACCCGCTCTGTTGAGGTGCTTACAGCCTCAGCCAGCTCACGCACTTTCATTCTCCGATCGTCCAATATCATTCCATGGATTTTATCGACGATTTCTGGCGTAACAACCTCTTTTGGTCAACCTGAACGTTCGGCGTCACTTGTGGTGGTTGTACGTCCACAACGGAATACAGTAGACCACTTTTTAACCATTGAAATTGATGGTGCAGACTCCCCATAGTATTTTTCAAGCCTTTTTTGGTTTCGGTGACAGTTTTTTTACCCAAAAAACAATGCTTAATGAGCACACGAAATTCACTTTTATCCATTTTCGTCGAAATTCACGAGGTCGTCTGCTTTCAATAGCTACCAAACACAAATCAAATGACGCAGCTTGCTCAAAATTTTACAGAAGTCTATCGACAGATGGTAGTTGTCATGAGCAGTGTTGCATTTTATGTTACTAGGCGGGAAATTCGAAAAGTCACTGATTTATCAAACTACCCTCGTATAATTAAGATCAATGTTCTCAAATCTAATCAATTACTGATACATTTTCTACCATAAACTGTTTCGGAGATTAACTTATACACCAATTTTCTGATATCTATTTGGGGAGAGTAATATTTCATGAACGATAAAATAATGAGAGGAGTGGTATTACAGGAAGAAAAATTTAAATATATTATAATCAACAATACAATTTCCGTATTTTCTCCAATTACACACGCACACACACCTACACATACAACAAAGCTAATTAATTACGCCGCCAATTACATTTTTATTATTGTTTATTTAATTTTCCTTCAAGAACAAACGCATTCGTATATTTCCCACGCATTTTCTTTTCCCCTTGCGATTCGCTAGATTTAATTAATTGATCACAATGGATAATTGTTCGTACAAGTAAGCGTATCTACGGTAATTAATGTGGAAGTTAGGAATAAGAAGAGTGATTACTTAATAAACACATTCATTACGTGTGCTGCATTGTATGATTGATAGCTTTATTGTGCGTGCTCGCCATAAAAAAGCTATTGCCTCGCAATTGCACATATTTTATGGTTTTAGTGACTGCTTTATTGCAGTAGCATTAAAATGCCACGGGATAAAATATATAATTTAAATTTAATCAAAGCAATAAAATTGTAATCCATTCGTGCATTCCAAATAAGAAAATCGAAGGTATTCGAAGCCACGTACGCAACGACGACACATATTTTAGCATTTTATTTTTCAAAATGTTATTCTACCAAACAACTTTATTCTACCAAAGTTTCCAGTTATTTTTAATTTTTAAAACTAATTATAACATTTTCCATTTCTAACAAAAGTAAAGATTAAGTTTAATTTTGACTTCCAAATAATCGGATAAGATTTTATTTAAATACCTGAATTTCTTTTAAACTTTGAGAGAAAGAGTTTAGCTGTGGACGTTAATAATATTACCACATATTTTGAACGAATTTACGTATCAAGATGATAACACGATCGTCTTAAGAATTATATTCATTCACATATGAAAGTAGCAGGAAACGCCTGAAATACTTTTCGTGTACTGATCTTGCGATCATTGATAATTCAGTGGCCGCGTCAACCCACACACTCCAAATTAATCAGATTATTTCGGCCCTAATTGCCGTTGATCCGCAGGAGTTCACACATTGAGATTTGAATAAAGTGTAAATGACCCCATCCAAACCAGACCTCAAGCTCGAACGGAACTCGCAATTATAAATTTAAATCAACACAATTCAGTTCAAGCCTCCAAGCAATTTCACCGCTACATCCTAAAATATGAGTAAACAGTATGACTCTCAAAATATATATAAATGTAATATATACAGGGTGGCTCACCTATCGTCCCTCGCACCATTGCTGCTAGACAAATGAAAATTTAGGACAAAATCTGATTGGAAGTTATTAGACACTTGATGTGCTACTTTTTAAAATTATTTTCGAGTGACTCTACCATAAATCCGGTACACAAAATTTGGTCTCTTTTTTAAATAGATCACCCTGTATATTATTTCAATTTTAGAATCTGCTTCATGAGGGCTCCACAAATAATCTTTATTTTCAGGGATCAGATGCAACGTTGCCAAGTTATTCACATTTTAATCAAATTTAACGAAAAATCATGGACGTGGAATAAATTTCAACAAAACCTTATTATAAGAGATCAATGAAGAATCGGCGTATGCAAGTACCCAAGCAATGTGCCAAAACATACACAATATTTTGAGTCACGTAGAATACATAGGGTGTTCTGAAACAACGATACAATTTTCCTATTTTCCCTAAATTTGATGAAAACGTGCATAACTTGGCAACGTTGCATCTGATCAATAAAAAGTGAATATGATTTGTGAAGCCCACATGAAGCAGATTCCAAAAATGAAAGAATATATAGGGTGTTCCATTTAAAAATAGGACCAAATGTTGTGTACCGGATTAATGATACTCTCTGTACACTTGAAAATATTTTCAAAAAGTAGCAAATCAAGTGTCCAATAACTTCCAATCAGATTATTTCCTCAATATTCATTAGTCCAGCAGCAATGGTCCGAGCGGGGATAGGTGGGCCACGCTGTATACTAAAAAAAATGGTTTGAAACGTTGCATACAACAGGATGCAGTACGACACTTTTACAGGTATTGTACAACGGACGCATTGTTTTTTTTTGTCTGCCCGTATATGTAAGAATAACAAAAATATTACAATTTGTTCTATTAGAACTAGTAATCAAACACAGCATCTACAAAATCTATTGATGATAATAGTAATAACATATTCATTATTGTTATTTGTTTATTTAGCGATGGCCTATTTCTGCTGCTATCGCTAATTACCTTGTGTAATGTTTGTACATTTTACGTACATCTATTCTACGTATGATATAATGAATATAAGAAACTTAGAAAATCTAGATATATAGCACACCAAAATGCGTTGCATTGAACAATAAAATTTTACGTGCGGTGCTTGAAGCTGTTGCGAGTAGCTTATAGACACGTTTTTTTTTTTGTTCTCATATTTGACACGCCATACAATTACTTTAAGTAGTGGTAATGAGGTGTAATTTGTTTATCATGAATTTTGGTGTTTTTCATTACGTATTGCTGTAATTACTTCTATTGAATTATCGGTTTGTAATGGACCAAGATTACCAAAATATAAATATTTAGAAATACTAAACATACTTTCACAAGCTCCAACTCCCCGTTATATAAATATTTAGTATGAATTATTTAAAGAAAACCACGAAAAATATATTATATTAATTGGGATAATTGGAGTAATTTTAAATCATTTAATACGCCAGGTGAAATTAAAATGCAAATGTGCAGGTCAGATTAAAGGTTCAGAGCGTGGCTGATAACTTAAGTGCACCTGAGAAGGGTCGGCAATCCCGGCGAAGGTTTGAGAATTTCTAGGGAGCCATATATAAAATATTATGAAGTGTGCATGGTAGGTGGTGAAACAACAATAAATACAATATTTGCATTTAAGGAACTGGGCAAATATTGTTTAGACTGAAACTAGATGTGTTGGTTATAATTATTATATAATCGTGAGATTGTTTAGATTTATACAGGACGTGAGTAGACCGGCCTTGTTTCGGAGGAATCCAGAGAATCCTACGGGAAGTACACTAGACGTTATATGAATGAAACGGGATAGGGAATGGTATAAATAGAAGTAATTTAGAAATAACCCGGTAAGTTGATCCAGAGCAACGAATCTAACATCACGTTAGCAGCATAAGTTAGTATCAACACAATTATAGGTATAAAGAGTATTATTCTAGTTATAGAGAATAAAGTTAAATAAAAGTTACATTTTTGTGTGAGGAATTAACAAATATATTTCTACGAATAAGTATATTTTATTAAATACTTGGAGACGCTTTATTGCGCACTAGTGGGAAAGATAAAAGGATCTTTTTGAAAATATATTTCTACAAATAAATAAATTTTATTAAATACTCGGCGACGCTTTAATGCGCGTTAGTCTGAAAAATTAAATGATCTTAATAAAGGTATTATCAATTAAAAGAATGAATGGTTGTTGGAAAATATCAAGAATGATACTCTTCAGGGAATAAGTATGAAATATTAAAAGAGTAATTTCAATAACATTTTGGTAAACAGAGTAGAATACATAATATTTAATCATGGGTAATGAAGTACAAAATTGACATATGAATTAAATTATATGTTAAATTCCAACACACGTGTGCCATACAAAATTTTATCCAACACCTCCAATAATATCTCTTAGAAGAAGAATCGTAATTTCAAATTAATGTTTAAAATATAGGTGGCTGTATTTTTAATGTGTGAAGAGTTTTCATTGTAAACTGAAATATTTATTTGAAACTTCACAAATTGTGATTAAGTGTTTAATAATCTGGATGGCTCGACAAGCAAAAGTTTGCTTTCAATATTACTATTAATAAACCTTAATAATAAATAACTATTAAACATTAAACTCTCAGAGTTATTATTGGAGGTATGGGATACATTTAACTTTGACAAGTGTGCTAAAGTTTTCTGACAATAAGCTAAAAACTTGAACTCACTTGTGAGTTATTAACTACTTTATTGATTAAAAATCACCCTAGTCATTCTTCAGCATCATTATTGACAGGCGTTGTATAAATTAATTTATAATATTGTATAACCTTCACCACACAAGTACAATTTAACAGTACACGGGGTCGCCTGCTTTAGATATTACATATTTTTTACTATGTATTATTAAATTGTAGAACTGTCCTAAATTCTGCAATAATTACAACTTTAATTTACAATTGTCAGCATTGGCATAGTCGTTATTGATAAATACGTCGAGACCAACTTACAATGATCTAAATACGACTGGAAATCGTATTTATAATCATCCCCTAAATTCTCCCTTCTGTACATGTTGTTTTATATTTTACAATGTCTGTTATTACGTCTGTTAAAGTAAATATTGTACTCGTACATCATTATAAACATATCTATTTTCGATGGTGATGCGATGGTAATAAAATGGTTACATTGCAATTATTCAACCTATCTAAGTGTTTTCGTACTTTATTTTCCATTTGATAGTACAATTTACTGCAATTTCAATGGCATGTAAGTGTAAGCCTTTATCAGTCGCCTTGGAATCGACAAGCGGTCGTTGAAATTATGCAAAATATTATGCACGTGTGGCTGTGTGGGTTTTAATTTAGGTGATGATTCACATTGATGGCTGGCCTACAATCGACATTGTCCTCAAAAAATACAGGTGCAATAAATAAGGCCTACAAAATTAATTGCCTATATGGGTTACATTTATGTTGGTGTCCTAAATCAAAATTATTATACACTGAAATGTTAAATGTTAATAAAAAAATAGAGGGTATAAAAATAACACTTAATTTAATATTGATGAACACAGTAGACTGCTTATACATTAAACATAATATGTGCTAAATTATTGAAAAATATTCGCTGTGTTATTTTTATGCTAGACTTATAAAACGTTGTTTTTTTTAATCTTAAAACATTGATACACGTTATTATGAGGTTTTAATTATATCAATAATACTGTTGAAAAAATAAATTTGAATTGATGCTACGTTAAGTGACTTACGTACTTCAGGATCTCTATAACACGTTTTCAGGTGTTTTAATTTTCTACGCGTACATTTAAGAAAAACAAAAAGGAGTTCTTAATGATAATAATAATAATTACTAATATGTAATAATGATTTGAAATCAAGACGGATGAATTAACTTCAATATACGAACGAGAGATGGCATTCACATTGCCTCTCTCACAAATTGTCGCAATGCCACACAATGTGACAAGAGATCCGAAAGGTCGAAACTAGTCTCCTGTTAGTTCGAGAAAATAAATCCCAATTGCACATTAATAACAATTTAAACAATCTGAGTAACTGCTCTTTGCTTATGTATTTTAAGATGTGGTCTCGTGGCTAGTAGCAGTAAAATTAATTGAAGAAGAAAACCTGCGAATTACTAACAACAACAAACGTGCAGAGCCGAGAAGTTCACGCAATTAGAGAGTGAACAGATTTCTATAGTAGCAGTTTATTATAATTGTTACAAACGAAACTTTGACTGGTTCACACGACACACTGCTCACTCCATTGATTAGGACAGTTCAAGGCTTAAACATTTAAGCTAAACCTTTCAAGCCACATAAACAAACAAATATATATATATATATATATATATATATATATATATATATACAGGGTGAGTAAAAAATAAAGAACCTCTCCCTGGAGCCGTTATTATAAATTTTTGAAAAAAAAATTAGCAAAAGTTTGATTGATAATTATTTGCCACAATTGGTAGATTTAATATTAATGACAGAGAAATACTTTTTAATGCAGTTTAATTTACAACCTTATTAGATAAACACAAACAGACATTAGTAAATTGTATTTGATTAACTTGTATCATTTGTTTTCTAAGGCAGTCTTCACTTATTTTTCATTTTTGTCATCTGTCATTAAATACGATTTTCTTAGAAATTTTTGTTATGCAACCTCATGGTATTTTTAGATATTCACAAAGAGAAAAAAAATGCCGTCAAATTTGTTAGTACAAAAATGTAAGTTGCCATTTAACAAAAATAATCGATGACGTCATTGTCAAAAGTCACAAAAATAACTAATATAGTCAAATTGTGGCAAATAATAATTAATTATTAACTAATAAAACCGGCTCCAGGGAGGAGGTTCCTCAGGTCGTGTTTTACTCACCCTGTAACCTGTATAATAATAAATATATATGAGCACGAGTAAAATAATTTTGTGATTGCAAATCCAGATAACTATGTACTTTTTTTTTCAATTGCCTGTTATTGTGTCATTGAAAATAAATTAATTAACTAGAATTCCTAGAAAACTTTTCGAACGTGTATTTAACAGATATGTATTAACAAAGATAGTAAAGTATGATATCACATAAGCTTATAAGCCATAACAAAAGTGGCAATATCTCATATACGTATATTTTTTTAAATGTATGGAATATTTTTATTACTTAATACCTTCAATTCTTTACCGTCCATATGAATGTTATAGTTGTTTAAAAATGAAAAACAGAATAAAAAATAATATCGATACAGATATATCATTGCAAAGTTTGATTTAAAAAAAGGGTTTTTTATTCATTTTTTTTAATTTATGGAAATTTATGGAATTGGTTTCACACATTTAAGAGTATATTGATGATGTATATCAAATTTCATTTTACACCATCAATTATTTACTGTGATTAATATTTCATTATTGCCAAAAAAAGAATAATAAAAAACCAAAAAGCTGTAAGTTGATTGCAAGTTTCGATTTTTTTTTTATAATTTGTTGTAAATCTTATTAAGTTTTGTTAGAATTGGTTTCAGAATTTTTAAGAGCAAATTTTTAACATATACATTTTTTTAAATGTATGGAATATTTTCATTATTTCATACCTTCAATTCTTTACCGTCCATATTAATGTTATTGTTGCTTAAATATACAAAAACAATAAAAAATAATATCGATACAGAGAATTGGTTTCACACATTTAAGAGTATGTTGAAGATTTATATCATATAATTTTTATGTATTACCTGCAAATTTCATTTTACACCATCAATTATTTACTGTTATTAGCATATCATTATTGCAATAAAGAGACTAATAAAAACCCGAAAAAGCTGTAAGTTGATTGCAAGTTTCGATTTTTTAAATTAATTGTTTTAAATCTTGTTAAGTCTTGTTAGAATTGGTTTCGGATTTTTAAGCGCATAATGTAAATTTATAACATGTATACATTTTTTTTAAATGTATGGAATATTTTTATTATTTCATACCTTCAATTCTTTACCGTCCATATTAATGTTATAGGTGCTTAAAAATTAAAAACACAATAAAAAATAATATCGATACAGATCTATCATTACAAAGTTTGATTAAAAATTTTTTTTATTGTTTTTTATTCATTTTTTTATTTACGTAAATTTATGGAATTAGTTTTACATATTTAAGAGTATGTTGGAAATTTATACCATATAATGTTTATGTATAACCTGCAAGTTTCATTTTACACCATCAATTATTTACTGTTATTAATATTTCATTATTGACCAAAAAAATAATAATAAAAAACCTAAAAACCTGCAAGTTGATTGCAAGTTTCGATTTTTTTAACTTAATTGATGTAAATATTGTTAAGTCTTGTTAGAATTTGTTTCGGAATTTTTAAGAACATATTGTAAATTTATAACATTTATACATTTTTTTAAATGTATGGAATATTTTTATTATTTCATACCTTCAATTCTTTGCCGTCCATATTAATGTTATTGTTGCTTAAGTATAAAAAAATCTATAAAAAATAATATCGATACAGATATATCATTGCAAAGTTTGATTTTTTTATTTTCTTTAATGGTTTTAATTATTTTTTTTAATTTATGAAAATTTATGGAATTGTTTTTACACATTTAGGAGTGTGTTGGAAGTTTATACCATATAATTTTTATGTATTACCTGCAAATTTCATTTTACACCATAAATTATTTACTGCTATTAATATTTCATTATTACCAAAAAAGAAAAAGAAAAAACCGAAAAAGCTGTAAGTTAATTGCAAGTTTTGATTTTTTAAATTAATTGTAAATCTTGTTAAGTCTTGTTAGAATTGCTTTCGGAATTTTTAAGAGCATATTGTAAATTTATACCACATATTGTTTATGTAATTTCTGCATTTTCTTTTATACTTTTAAGTGATCACAATTTGCCGTGATAGAAAATGTGCGGAAAATAATATTTTATATATTGCACTACAATATTGTCATAGGCCTAAAAACACACGAATTGGACACATCACCACGGCATTGCTACTATTGAAATTAAAAGTAACACAAAAATAAATTGAAAATAAATTCCTGCACATTGTTCACCCCCCCATTAACTAACTGTTATTTTTAGTTTTATGCATCCAAACTTGCATATAATTGTACAATAATGGGCTAGTACGATTTCTCGTACTTTAACTGGCAGTTTTAGGAAAAAAATAGATTAAAGTAACAAGAAAAGGATCGAGAAATTCCTCTTGTAATAGTTTTAATATAATAGTTTTGATAGTTTAAATCTGATACTTTACACCTGTATTAATAAGAGACATTGCATATTGTGCACTCTCACTAAACCGACTGGTGTTTTTAGTTTTATGCAACCAAACCTGCACACAATCTTACAATAATGGGCTAGTTTATGGACAGTTTCAGAAAGAAACTTTTTGATCTACATACTACCTGTTATATATTCTATGTAAGCCATTTTGGCATCAACATTCAACAAAATTACTATTATGTATTATTAAATGCATTTCTGCTGTTACGGCTAATTACCGCAACAAGGAGCCATCTGTCACCCGTTAAAATGTCTTTTATGGGTTTCACTTCATCCATATCCGGTTTTTTGTCTCCCCTAAAGGAACAACAATTTAATGATTGCGAATTTGGCGATAATGATGGCGATAATAAAATGTATAACTAAAGTACAAATTACGAATTTCGGTTTAAACCTTCTGATAACGATCATTCTAGGCTATCTCCAATCTCATAATCTATAAAGATATTAAATTGTTATCAGTATTGTAGGCTATATCTCGAAACTATATTCTTTTGTTTAATTAGACAATTGCATTACATTTTTTTTTTTCAATAAAATATCGTTGATCCGCCCGGCAAAATAGATTTGATGAAAATTAGTCTTCCTTTGATGGCTTTAAATTAAAATTGATTTTATGTAGGTTATAGGTACAAAACAAAATAGATCTTATGTTATATCTACAAAACTAAATATACAGGGTGAGTTTTTTAACCTGAAACTTAAATCGTAAATATCTCCAGTAATAAGCACTCTATAAAAAACATGTCTATAATTAATATTTATTCACTAGCCTGGGGAAATACATTAGTGCCAAAATTAGTCCCCCACCCCTCCCCCTCCTTTTATTGTAGGTGGGGCGGGCGGTCAATTTAAAACTTAAATGGTAACCCCTAATTTTTATTGCAGATTCGGAATTTACGGCCGAAAATACGTAGGATTTGTATGAAACATGTTTGTCGATTAATGATTATATAGCGCTGTAATCGACGAAATTCAATGATTTTCGATTTCTCCTACTGAGAACCTAAGCATAAGATTCTGCAACATGCTTACAATAAAAAATACCACATTTTAACACAGTATAAAAATAAAATAAATAAATTATGACAGAAAACAAATATCGTAAATTATAAGAATTTATGATCACCAGTCAAATTTTCTAATCAATCAAATAATTTTGTTTGCGAAACTTGACAATAGTTTTAAAATTAAATACATTATTTATTATAACTTTAAAACAAAATAGATGTCTTACAACGTTAAAACAAAATTTATCCGATTTGTAGATTTATAACAAGTAGATCAGATAGACTCGGCTCTAAAACAAATCACATCCAGGCACTGGGGTAAAATACATACAAAATTAATTATATTTATCTAGTCATGTCTGCACTAAGGTCACACGCGCACGCGTGCAATGCTGGATTGCCAACGCCAACTTCGTCGTCGATTTTTGTTGTAGAACAAAATAAATCTGATGCTACGATTACATAATTATATAGATGTCATGTGCTCAAAAAAAAAATAAGTCTTTAGAAAATCTTGATAATTCGTTGCCCGTCGCACTGCATTATTTAATTTTGCACTTTACATTTACAAATGCAATAAAAATGGCAGTCTGTATACAGATTCCACATTAATTATCAATGCGTGTGTCTGTTATGATCCATATGTGCTGCACATTACATTTCCTGGAAAGCTGACATCCTCCATTCCTAGTTACGTGACTTCACCGTTGCTCAACAGCTTTGCGGATTTACGATAGGAATTTCTGTCGACGGATGAAAAAGCGCAGACGTAGACCATTGTTCTCGTCAAAGCATTGTTTCATATCGTCAGATTTTCATTGCGTATAATTTCTCCTGTAGTTTAAGCTGAAAGTGATCGGGATGCAGGTTCGTGAAGTTTGGCACACAAAAATTAGCGACTACATATTGCTATGTTATTGTTAGGGTTTAATTATTTTAACACAATAATTATGATTTACCCCACGTTAAGGGTGCCAAATGCTACGTTGTAGACAATGCCCCACGTTCGGGTGTTTAAAATGTGCTGTTATACTAAGCCTATTACCTTCGTAGATTTATGATTGGATTCATAATTAGGAATCATAAAATTGTTACTTACTTTTGTTGTTATGAATTTTATTAGTTTTGTTTTCTCTTTTCTCAGGGTCAAAAAGTCGCATCAAAATAAATTAGATGGCAGGCAAAGAATTTTAATTTTAATTAATATTTATTATAATATTAAATATTTAGATAATTGATAACAAAACAAACACTACACTAATTCAATATGAAACAAAATGAACTCTTGACAATAGAAACCAAGTCCGATCCCTAATTAACAAACTAACACTATCAATATTTAATAACAATAATTCCCTAAATTCCTAATTCGCACAAATAACTCCCTAATTGAGTAGTAATTTTAGTAAATTCTACCTGGCATTCATATTCATATTCCTGGTGAATAGCGGCAACTCGCAGTAGTGATCGGCAATCCTGGTTGCAGATGTCGACTCGGAAAATTCGATTAAGTCGGCACCAATTCCCTCGATTCAAAGTCCTGCTGTCCTCGGTTAATCCTCTTCTATAGTTGACGTTCTCGCTGAATTGTCTTTGGGGTTTGGTAAAGTAACTATTGTTCGACGATATTTGTTTCTGTACAACTGTTTTCTTTTTCTCTGCTGACCGATGTGGATGCTGCGGATCTAAAGCGAATCTGATTGTTTATCGGTGTTCAGCCTTTTTAAAACCTCGGTTAAACAAGTGATTTTCGCTTGTTAAAATCCGCCTACGTTGATCCAAATAAGCGTGTAAATTGTCGAGTTACTACCCGAATCCAGTTTGTAACCACGGCACCGAAAATCAACAAATTATAATTATGATTATAATTATCCATATCCCGGTGAAACCATAATTCCAATTGTGATTTGACTCTGATATTCGAGATCCTTGTATTTTTCTGCTTCTATACGAATGTCGAACGTCTTTGTACGATGAGTTTGAATTTTCCATTGAATTTTATACATATTACTGACTCATTACAATTATTTTAGGTTAATTGTGTTCTGAATTAATTAAAAATTCTAGCTATACAAATCCCATTTGGCTACCTAAGTAATCCTATTAATATCTAAATACCCTAAATCGAATATATTTATATAATTTTCTATAAACAAAAATACTATAAAATAACAAATGGAATCTATTAAATAACATCACAATATATATTTATAGCTTCTGTTAATTATACACATATTTTTAAATAATGCCGGTAAAATATGAAACTGTACTGATGTAGTACACTTGAAAACTGTTCTTCTGAAATGTTGACGAGAATTCTGTTTAAATAAGTGAGAAAATCGAAATTGAAATTTGTTAAAAAAAAATGATATGGCCATAATCACAATTACTACTACTACTAATACTAATAATTTAAATATTATTTTTTTCTATAAGCCAAGTTGTGCACAAATTTTCAAATAGTGCCAGAAAAATATAAAATATAAAAGTTTTGGAAATTTTGCAATATACTTTTACATTAAGCCAATTATCCCTTTAATTATATAGCTATAATTCACCTTTAAATCCTAAATGTCGTCCACTTTCATCCCTGTTTTGCTGTTTTGTAACCACACACAATGTTCGCAAACAATTTCCCACACCTATAAATCTCGTGTCTTCGACCGCACGCTTCCCATTCAATCCATTACTCCAACTATTAATGCCCTTTCATTTGCACCCTTACGCCTAGGGGAGGAAGCACCATCAAAGCTAGTATTAGAGACCCCATACAAGATGTTCATGCTTGAGCAACAACAGAGTGTAGAATTGCAGCTTTTGCAGACAGTCGTCCTCGTTTCCTGAATTAAACGACCCTCTCACATTGCCATTGTATCTTTTAGAAACGGAAATTGTCGCTTTAATATTTATATTGTGTTATATTATTAATAATTCAAATTAATAACTAATATTAATAACAATTATCAAGTTTAAATATCGTTCCATACTACTAGACAGTTTTCTAATCAATTGTGTTGTTTTTACTTTCTCATTATATACCTTCTCGATACATAAGCGAGTTTTCATGAAACATTTAGTATTTTAAATTTCAATTGAAATATCAGCTTTGAGGTGGTCTCCCGTGCGTGGACTCTTAACAGTAAAAGCATTTTTTTGAAATGGAAAATATTTAAGTGTACGTAGACACGATATGTCAAAAACGGGCCAAGATATTGTGCAAGACATTGCCATTGTATCTTTTAGAAACGGAAATTGTCGCTTTAATATTTATATTGTGTTATATTATTAATAATTCAAATTAATAACTAATATTAATAACAATTATCAAGTTTAAATATCGTTCCATACTACTAGACAGTTTTCTAATCAATTGTGTTGTTTTTACTTTCTCATTATATACCTTCTCGATACATAAGCGAGTTTTCATGAAACATTTAGTATTTTAAATTTCAATTGAAATATCAGCTTTGAGGTGGTCTCCCGTGCGTGGACTCTTAACAGTAAAAGCATTTTTTTGAAATGGAAAATATTTAAGTGTACGTAGACACGATATGTCAAAAACGGGCCAAGATATTGTGCAAGAAATTGAAATTAATACTTTTGGAACAAAATATCAATTAAGATTGAAATATGTTTCGGTGCTCTTATCACTACATCTACAAAATCTAGATTTGAAAAGGTTTTGGATAAAAAACAAGAATGGGTGTTTACTCTCATCGACTTTTTGCCTTTATCATTAATTACAAAAATATTACATTGTAAAGACAATCATAAACTGCATATTCTTGTACGATTATTTTTCTTTTTATAAATAGTTACAAAAATTATATATTTTAATTCTGTATCTGTACATTTCTGTAGGATTAAAAATTAAGAACAGCGATGACACCTCACACATTAATTACGTAAAATGTGCGTGCAAATGTTGTTACTGTTGACCAAGTCATGGTTATAAATAGGCTGCCATAAAGTTGCGTCTAATTTCTCCGCCGCAGTAAATATTAATGCTTCATTAACCTTTGCATTCCGTGCACACACTTTCAAAGAGCAGGCTGTAAACTGTATTAAATATTTAAATGGAGATTGTTTATGCAATCAGCGTCGCAGTCGTTTAAACTAATAACTTCTTAATTAAATATTTAGATTTGCCGGAGAAAATGATAACACCAGTGAAATAAATAACACGCACGGGAAAAACGTATTACAAATAAATATTTAAAATTTAATATTGTCTATTTTTTTGCAATTACAAGAAGTAAAAAAAAAAAACAGCGCCAGTGGACCTGCAGTTAAGAATATACACTGCTTCTGCTATAAATGAATAATTACTAATTTGTAACTTATGTGGGATCGATTATGATGCCGAAGTTTTACGTTTTAAAATTTATACACCCGAATGAAAATTTAAAGTTTTCAATTATACCTACTGTTTTAGACTATTAACACTTAAAACTTCAGGTTTTAAAATTGCTTGATAACTCGAGTGCTTTAAGGTTTTCAAAGTCTAGAATATAGATTCAAAAGTCTAATTTGAATATTAAATTTTATATGTATAATTTTGCTATCTTCAAAATCATTAAATCTATTTCAAAATACCTAACTACAACACTTATAACAGCTTCAAGTTGAAAATTCAAGGGAAATATAAGGTTTAAACATTCATAGATTTAAGTTTCTATTTAAAGAAATGAGGAGTTATGTTACAAAATCAATTCCAACCACAATAATTGAAAACCATGGAAATTCATACTCTTGTAATATACAGCGTGTCCCATGCTTATGGACCATTAAATGTTTATGGGGTGCCCGATAAAATAAAAATTTGAAAAAACTTGAATAAACATGGCTGATTCCGTTGTAAAATACTTTCAACCTTCTATCATTTTCGGTTCTACCGGAAGTAGCCATCAAGTTTTGTTTTTTAAACGGAACACCCTATACCGGGCGTTTTTTTCCCTTTATTACACATAACATTGTTTGGTTGCTTACTAGTGACAATTGACAATGTATAACTGGTTGCCTGCACCTACCCGTAAGGAATGTTCCTATGTATGTGTAAGTTTAAAAATAAAAATGTCAACCCGTACGTAGAGGTGCAAGCAACGAGTTGTACATAGATTTCACGGTGTAACATAAACCACAGAGAGGTTATAAATAAATCGCAAAATATCAGTTTTAATGAAGAAATTCTAACTGTTTGATATTTCAAACTCTCTGGCTACATCTAATAGCGGTCCTATAGGCCTTTCCTGTACACGACATAGGATGTTCAGTTTCTCTTCTGTTAAAACACGGTTGGTTTTATCACGTAAAATTTATAATAACTATATATATATATCACTTGGATGAACTAAAAATCCGTATACGTACTGCATAAGCCCACAATTCATTACAAATACTCTGCGTTGCTTCCAAGATCCCGCCTTGCGTATTACCTTGAAATACACGGAGGGCATTTTGAAAACTTGCTGGGACATTCAAGGATTCAACCACACTTAACCTTTTATGTTGTTTTGTTTACCATTAGAATTGTATGAATAAATTAATTTCTTCATTTAAAACTGAATTTTTGTGATTCCTTTATTGTTGAACACATAACCTATTTGTGTAACGGTTTATGCCAAAATGGTGACAGTGGACAATAGTGTATAACTGGTTGCTTGCACCTACGCCGCTATATGCGTTGACTATTTTTTTAAAGTTAAGTTTTAAAAACACATAGGAGGGTTATGTTTAATAAAGATATAAAGCCCGGTATATTATTAATGTTTCTGGATTCCCCGTTTAATTTGAAATATCCTCTGTAGAGATAAGTGTACACTTATCTTTTTTACTGTCTGAGATAAAAATAAAATCCTAAGATTTTCACATCAAAAGGACGTTATGCAAAATTGGCTTTAATTACTCTTACATATAAGATAAAAACATAAAAAAATTCTCGAAGTGTACCTGAAAGGTACCTCTATGGCTGATATATGTTGCAGCTTAAAATTTGGACAATTAGTCATTCAAAAATGTCATTAGTTAAGTGCCGAAGTAAAGTAAGCGTATTTCATTGTTTTTTACTGGAATGACATACTTTTTATTTCATAGAGCAATTGCTTTATTATGCGCCCTGTATTATACAGGGCGTGGGACACCCTGTATGATGCAATGACATCACTTTGTTTTGTAATGAGACGTCTAGTCGGTCTCCATGAACTTTAGAGCGCATTATTAACGTTTCATGTGGTCAGTGTATCGATTTCGCCACGTGACGACCAAGCCCATGTTTCTATTTTAATGACCACCTCATTCATTAGGCGTGAGAAAAGATGCATTCCTTTATCACCCAACTGGCAATATAACAGAGTATCACTTTACTAAAAGCCACAATTACAAAAATAAGCCATTACCAGGATCAGAAAATAATTAAGATAATTAAATAGCTGCACTCCATAATATTGAAATAATTAATTAAATAAGATTTAAAAAACAGATGTTGAATTAATTAATTTCATTGTAAATATTTAAAAATAAACCTGCAGAAAGCACTTAAAACAGAGTTTTCTCTCAAAATATCGAAATTACGAGAAAAGAACGGCACAACAAATACTAAAAATAGAATATTGAAGTATTTTTTAAGTACATTATTGATTAAGTTAATAAAGTTGATTAAGAAATTTCATTCTCAAAGCATTAACATACAGGGTCGGTAAAATGTTTGGATACGGTTATACATATATTTTGAAAACGGTTTATCAAAAACTATTGAAATATGGTACCTACACTTAAAAGTAATTAAATTCTATCGTTTGAGATATTTTTCAAAGTTTTGTTCTTATTTGTTTCGGATTTTTTTTTTAAATGGCGCGATGGGTCAAATCTAATATTTTTTAACAGAGCATACAGGATGTTACAAAAACAAAACTGTACACTCTTTGACAGGTGACAAGAAACAAATGCTAATAAACCAAGGTTATTTTTTTACTAGTAAATGTTTAATTACACCACATTTCGAAAACAATCGAGTGTTCGACCTTGGTTTATTAGCATTTGTTTCTTGTTTTGATCTTTACTATCACCTGTCAAAGCGTGTAAAGTTTTTTTTTTACACGTATTTTTCTAAATTCAGTGATGTAATACACGCATATCTTATTTTTTACATAACCTAAAACATATATAATATACAGGGTGTTTCAACGGTCTGTGAATGGTCAACTGCGGTGTTATTAATCAAAATTTCAAAAATTGTTTTATTCAAAAGTTCTGTACCATAATGAGTTGCATTTAGTAAAAATGTTGAAATTTATTCAGGGTGTTTTATATGAATGTCACGGACCAAACTTATGTTTTGTTTTTTAAATGGAACACCCTATATTCCGGGTGGTTTATTTAAATGAAGACATCGAAATATCCAGAAAAATAAGCATCGTACGAAAATATGTTCCAAATGAAAGTTAATATACTGAGGGAGGCCATTTACTAGTACTAAAATTAAACCACGCCCACCCCCCCCCCCCTTTTTGAGAAGATGGGGGGTAACTTTGAAATCTTAAATGAGAATCCCTATTTTGTATTTCAGATTCTGATTATCCGACAAAAACTACGACGGTTTTAATCGAAGCATTTTTATATATTTGTAGATGGCGAAAATTAGTAATGTTCATTTTTCAAGGAAAATTCAAGTATTTTATTACAAAATGATGCAACAATAAAAAAGGTTTTATTTATCATCTGAGTGCTTGTTCTCAGTGAGTCCCCTTATCTGTCACCGTCGGTGTGTTAATAAGTTAATAAGTTTAATAAGTTATGTAGACATATCTACATAATTTAAAAGATGATTTCAGAGCCGATTTGATTTGTTTTTATTTTTATGCCGAAAAGATGGCTTCTGCCGCTGGATAGTGTCAGAAATTTGTTTTGATGGCGCAGGTTGCATGCAGCGCCATATACAAAAAAAAAATATTCAATTGAAACCTTCATAGTTTTTTTCATAGAATACGAATCTGTAATAAAAAATAGGGGTTCCCATTTAAGATTTTAAAGTTACCCCTGACCAATTTTATTAATTTGCAATGTTTTATGTGACATATCTCATGGTGTTTAGGTATTGTTAATAAATCATAGCAATCTGTGAGAATAACATTGAATTAGATTGAACATATTTTTGGGTGAATTTTTGTTTTGTTTTCAACCAAACTTGGGATGTGCGGTTTTGAGGTGACTCCGAACAAGTTTTCTTCGTGAAATTTAAAAAAACCATAATGTTTTTCATTTTTTGCATTAATTTTTTATCAACGTATTTAAGTTATTTACTAAGGCTAAAATGTAGTTTACCCATTCATCAAAGCTTCACTAGCTTCACATATTGCAAACAGTTTTTTTTTTAATCCACCGAAAAATAATAAAGTTACTCCGGTGTTACCATTTCAAGTGAAACCCACTGTATATTATTTTACAGTTATGGATTTGTATTAGCTTTGGCAACAATGTGACATTTAGAATTGTCAAAATTATCTTATGACGGTCAATATTAAGTATTGCCATGAGAATCTGACAACAAAATAGTATCAATTTATGTTTATTTTTCATTAATACGACTGGGAGTAGAAAAAATATCGTGCACTACTCGCCGCTTCACGACTCATTGCTTAAATTTTCTCTTCTGGGCAATGTGCTTTTTACAACTCTCGTTGTGTAATATATCATTACTGTCAATACAAAAATATTGAGATGCTTAATTCATGTTACTCTTAGGTCCGTATGTATAGTCATTACTTGAGCATGAGTTCGACTCAAGTCCTATATTAGGTTGCGTATTTTCTATAAACGTGTATGCACCAAACGCAACCAAATTTACGCAAATATACGACTTCAGTCGTACTAATGCTTAAGTACGGACTATAGATACGGGCAATAAACATTGAAATATTGAGAAAAACATAAACAACTACGAAAAGTTGAATCTACAAGTTTTTCTTTGTTAGTTTCGATATTGAGATAGTTGTTTCTCAATTTTACTCTCAAGACATTAAAATGATAAGATTTTTAAGTAAGATTTATTAACTTCTCTCAAGACATTGAAATTATTTGATTATAATGTTTATTGTCAAAAAATGGATATCAATTCGAACACTACATTTAATAATTTTGTTTGCTTATGAACAGCCTTTATTCTTTTATTTTCTAATTTATTTCTGATAATAATAAAATTTACGTTTTCTTTACTTTTCCATTGTCGTTTGGTCGAAAATTCTCTTATACCAAAATATGTATGGTGTCATTTTAACATTTAGTAGGTACAGATACTACAAAATCAAGAAAAAAATAGGTGGTTTACGTTTTATAATAATTCCATCGCTTCATTAGTCAAAAACAAGTTATGACCGGATATGAATTTTGATATATTATTTTTATAAAATAATATGTCGACAAATCAAACTGTCCAATGTTTTTCCTTCTAAAATATGTTTTGCGTTTAAAGACAACGCAAAGACGAGTACAGTCGATAGAACCTAACTTGCTCACTATATGATATTCAATTAATTATTTAATTAGTTTGCAAAATCGAAAATGGTATTTTATTTAAGTCAATAATTTCACTCTATGAATCTCGTAGATTTGAGTTGTGTTTAATTTAAGACGTCGACTGCCATGATTATTGATTTAATTAGTATGCAAAATCGAAAATTGTATTTTATTTAAATCAATAATATCACTCTATGAATCTCGTAGATTTTATTTGTGTTTAATTTAAGACGTCAACTGTCACGAAGGTGAATTTCTGAGATTATGGCACGAAATAGACTTATTAGAATGGGAATTGATTGGGAACAATTTTAATGTTGCCTTTGTGTGATAATCGAACCCACGAACTAGTGATTAGTCGGGGCCTTAACTCACTGCGCCACACGGGCAGTTTATACATACAATGAGCATACTTATAATAATGCGCACCACTACATTACGTTGAAATTACTATCCTCCTTGTTATCATATCTTAACTGCCAAGGGCATCAAACATTCATTTACGGCCGGACGAAACAGTTTTCCTATTGCAATAAAACGCACCCACGTAGATGTGGCAATGCCGAACTTTTGATTATGCAGGCAACTGTAATTTTGTTAAAGTAATGGGGAAGTCCCTAATTTTGATATAAATTCGCACCAAAGGAAACTTGTAATATAACAAAAATTAAAGGTATTATTATTGGGAAAAGATGTCTTTCAAAATTCCAATTAATTACAAATATTTATGGTAAAAATAAGATCAAGATATATACATAGCAAAACACACATATCATGCGTCCGATGATGGTTGGTTAGAAACTGAAACTAGTCAGGCAAAATAAAATAAATAAAAATAAAAATAATTCTACCACTAAGTACCCAATAATAATACCTTAAATAAATAACTGGTAACTTATGGATAAAACTTTAATTAAAAAAAAATTTTTTTGTACAGAGAGCTCAATATTAATTGAAAAAAGGAAAACCAGCAAATTAAAAATTAAAGATTTCTGAACGTAATACCAAAGTATGTAAGTAAGTTTCCAACGGTAGGCAACTCGAAATTTATTTATGTTAAAATTTAATGCCTTATTACACAAATCGCTATGTAACGGGACAAATTTCCAAATTAAAAAAAGTTTCAAAAAAGAAAGGAATTGGATTAGTACTGTTATTATTATTATTATTATAGTATATGGAGCACCAATGGCAGTTATTAATCTTGCCACACAAATGATCAATTGATATTGATACCAACTGCCACATTAAAACGAATTATTAATCTATTTTCGACCTAATACAAACGGCGATTTTACGCTCCGAGTTTTTTCACAACTCCGGTCGTATTATTTATTCGTTCGACATTTGCACACCAATGCGATATATCATACTAATGGTCCCCGTCGATTGCAGAATAGCAGAAAAAACCGACCGGCAATTAACTCCTAATATTTATTACGGCCTTTGCTGCCGGCTGACGTTAATCTATAATTTCCTTTATGTAATACTTTAATCTCAAGCTCGCATCTCATGAATAGCAGAGTATAATTTCATTCATACCGTGTAACTGGATGCTCTGTGGTTTTCAATTATTACTGGACTAGTGTGTGATGGCAGTTTTTTTTTTTTTTTGTTAAATTCACGAGTAAGTTTATTTGATTACATAAAATTATGCACAAAGATTAGGCATGGTGTAGAGATTTAACATTGGCGACCATAATTATTCAATTTCGTACTTGCCAATCTATTCTACATCTAAAGTGAAATTACAAAATTTGGAAATGAAGGTTTTTTTAAACAAAATATAGATTTGAAAAATGGTTAACAAAATGTAATACTATAATTTGTACATGAAGGCTTACGAAAGTTATCACCGATATAAATATAAATTTAAACATGAGAGAAATTAAATGGTTATAATTAATACTCGTAATATAAAATCAGACACGAGAAGTCGAAAATGGCTTAAGATATGAATATAATTTTGAAATCATTGAAATTTTTAGAACGAAATCTAGATTTGAAAAGTTATCTAGAAAAAAAATCGGAAACCGGAATTGTGTGTATTGTATTGATTGTATACTATGTTTTCATATTTTTGTTTTTTATTAGTAATTTCGAAAATAATAAAATAAGTAACTCGCACAGTGTTTTGCTTCAATTTACCATTGCATACATACTTAATACCTGATTAGTTATATTACCACGTTAGAGTTTGCCATTAAAAAGGAGACCACCACGTCGATTCAATTACCAGCATCCTCGACGACCATCGACGGTTTTTCTGCACGACTCTTCGTGGAGCCGAGCGAAAATACAAGAATCCTCAATTAAGCAGCGCCCATTCGGAAGCAACGTAATGACTTCTTTACGCGGCTCTTAATAAGCTGCAAGCGTTTAGAATCATTCCTTAGAGTTTCGTGTTTCTTCACACGCTCGTTGAGGAAGTAGACACGGCGTGAGGTTTTCCAGTAATTAATATTTCTGATGCGCAAATGTAATCGCAATAATGTTATTTCCTCGAATGCATATTACAAATGTCCCTTTCAGTGTATATAAATAATTAAAAGTTCCCCAAAATGTTAAAATATATGTTTTGTAAGAAATTAAGAAATATTCGCAAACATAAATATATAGGGATTATTTTTCGCAATGAACTAATAAAAAAATATTAACCGGGTGATTCAAATTTTATTACCACGCCAAAAATGGCGACTTCTAATTGAAATAAAAAAATCCTAAATAAGTACACATGTTTAGATATTGATGAAGCCCAATCTGACCATAAAAAAAAATAATTTTAACCATCCGGTAGTTTATACGTTATTTCACAAAGAATTCGTAATTTTATTTATATAGTTTTTGTCAGAACATACTTTAATGCTATTCCAAACATTCCAGTGTAATCCAAGTCAAAAAAATTGCACCAATTATTGAATTAAATGAATTTTGATATTGCAGCAGTAAGATTTATTACTAAGTAGTAAAATATGACGCCTCCTTCCAGTAATAGTCCCTATAATGGATTTTATGATAGGGCCGTACCCAATCCCTCGGCCTGCTGGGTGGATACCGACGCAAGGATTTCTTCAGGGCCGGAGCTCAAGATTTGCTTAATAATAAAGACATAAAACGTTCCAACGGCACCGGCGCGGTCAATGCTTTGTAGGGCTCTTGACTTACAAAATCATAAATCATACCGAGGAAAGATGGTCAGTAATGTAAAAAATGCTTAAATTTGAAATCTAATCATTTTCGTTAATTTTTGATTTCATAAATGGGTTCTATGAATAAAATAAAACAGGTTAGGGCAAAGAGAATTTTGCCAGAAAAGTTTTTTTTAAATTTTATAGCCATCTATATAATTATATCGAAAAAGTCAAATTACCTTTCCGTAGATTAGTATCAGACCTATATAAATCCAAATTTTAATATTTTTTGGGCAACTCCAAATGCCTAAAAAACCCATGGTAATAAAACTTGAATCACCCGGTATACACCTGCAATAATAATTCATCTATTCCCACAGGCAGTGTGCAGATATGAAAAGACAATCTTTGTATTTGAATTTTATTTGTATAAAATCTTCAATTTGATTTTGTTTAATCCAATTAAATCCAAATTAAATTCCTTACCATCATTTGTTTTTGAGTTATGACGTACTTTTCGAATCTCCCAAGTATATAAATATATTGTTGCAGTTATTGTTAATATTTAAAAAACATTTTCTGTGACTTTTTTGTTATAATAACAATTATTTCATTGTCTTTTCTTTGTGTGCTTTCAGATTAGACAATGAAGAATGGATTTCGACAAAGACCCGACCTTACAGGAGTGGACTAGGGAACAGCCACTGTCCGTCCTCGCCTTGGATAGCGCGGATAGGGCCGTATTAAGAATAGCAGGTAAGTCACTCAATTGTACTATTAACTTAATTACAGCATTATACAACAATAATATCACATAAACGCCATTTTCAAAATTTATATTAGCGGACTTTTATTTCCTTCAATACAAATAATATTAAATTTATTTGTGATCAGCAGATTTTTATTTCCTTCATTGCAAATGCTGGATTAAATTTTGAATAGTAGATTGTTATTTCCTACATTACAATAGTATACGTATTATTTAACGAGCACATAATGTAGGATGATTATACACTCGCCGTCGGCTCATGTTTAATAATAATCCTCGTGAATTATAGCCATTATGTGTAAGTCTAATACGACATTTTATTTATAACCTTTTTAATAAAACAATTCTTATTAACAATTTTTTGTCAATAAGAAACCAATTGTTAGCAACCAAATGTACATGTACAGTCATGCTCACATAAATCTAGTACAAACATATTGACATTGGTCTATAAAATTGCTATTGTGACCTAATTTCTTGTACTAGATTTATGTCAGCATGACTGTACATGAGCTTGCATGGGATGAATGAAAGATAACAATGACAGCGTACATACGGAAGAGAGAAATAAAGAGGTGTGAAAAGTGTTGCACATAGCGAAGAGGCCGCACCATATTGTATTATGAAGTAATAATACAACACCTGTTGTATTATGAAGTCATAATTCAACCCCTGTTGTATAATGAAGTCATTATACAACTCCTGTTGGCTAATCAAGTTATGTATTATGTTAACCATAGTTACGTATACATGGTGTCCAAGATAATGATCAACACCATGGGGATCTCGGAAACCGTAAAAGTTACAATGGCGGTTAAATTACAAAAAAGTTGCACAATCTAGTGGTCAGTAATATTCTGTTGAGAAAACCAGAAATTTTCGCTTACTTCCGGATATATACGACAAAATCCAAAATCTTGAGATTTCGTTTTTATTTTTTTCTGAAGTTAGTTGAAAAGATATAAGAAAACCAAAGGCACTTTGGTGAAGAAATCATCATCACTTTATTTTTTTTATATGGCCCGTAAAATATGTACACTCTGTATTAGATACAATTTCCTATTACGAATACAACTATGTATATCACAGTATGGTTTCTCACGTTTTTATTCAGAAAAAAGCTTGTTAATACATTTTGAACATTTGCTTGTAGTAGGCTTTGAAATGAACGACGAAGACAAAATTTATGGAGAATTGGAGATTTGGAGATTTTAAAATAATTTAATGAACGCAACAATTCTCTAATACCACAGTAATAAAATAATAAGTGTTGTTCTCAACAACTATAATGTTTTAATATTTTACAACTATTCATGCTTTTTCGTTTTCGTTACGAAAAACAAAATTATTATCTAAATTTAATCTAGAATAAGTACCAAAATAGTAACTAAAAATAATTTAACAAGAATAGTTGTTAATCATTGAAACATTGTAGCTATTTAGAACCAAACTTATTATTTTTTTACTGTGATATGATGATCTAAATAACTATAATATATCAATGTTTGTTAACAACTATTTTTGCTAAACTATATTTTGTTATTATTTTCGTACATTTTCTGGGTTAAAATTATGTAATCATTTTTGTTTTCGTTGCCATTAAATGAACAGAACAATTCACACTTATTATTTTTTTATTGTGGTATGAAAATTGTTGTGTTCAATTAATGACGACAAGACAACCATTATTACCGAATTTCAACCCAGAATGGGTACCAGAGTAGTAAGTAAAAACAATTTAGCAGGAATAGTTGTTAAACATTGAAACATTATAGTTGTTGAGAACAACACTTATTATTTTATTACTGTTGTATTAGAGAATGGTTCTGTTCATTAAATTATTTTAAAATCTCCAAAATAGGTGATAATTTTGTCTTCGTCGTTCATTTCAACGCCTACTACACCAAAATGTTCGCAATGTATTAACATTACTTTTTTTCTCAATAGAAACATGAGAAACCATATGGTGATATAAATCGGTGAATTCGTAATAGGAATTATGATTTAATACAGGGTGTACTTTATTTACGAGCCGATAAACGCTATCTTGTAGAGCCAAAAAAGTGGCAATGAGAAATTTCCTTTTGTTTTTTTATACCATTTCAAATAACTTCAGAAGAACATAAAAACAATATCGCAAAATTTCGGATTTTGTCGAATATCTCCGGAAGTAAGCGAAATTTTCTGGTTTTCGCAACAGAATATAACTGACCACTAAATAGCGCAACTCTTTTTATAATTTAACCGCCTTTGTAAGTTTTACGGTTTCTGAGATCCCCATGTTGTTGATCCTTATCTTGGACACCCTGTATAATAAATGTATTATTTATGAGTTATAAATAAATGATATTACATATTATATTTGATACAGTTGAATGCAAAAAAAAAATAGACCAGACATTTTTGGCTGCTTGAACAACCTTGATGTTAGAAATGTCACTTAAGTCTCATTAATTACAATTAAACAACATACTTCTGTGACATGTTTTGTATTTTGTGAACTAGTGAGCCCAAAGTGTACCCCGAAACTGATTCATTAATAGCCCCCAGCCACGGATTGATAAATAAAAGCCACATTTATATAATAACATTTTGAGCAAAAACATATACAGGAAACTGTATAACCTTTTTTGCATTCAGCTGTATATAACCAAATTTTAATTAGCAGATTTTTATCAATGACTACAAAATAAGACATATTTGAAACTAGACAATCTATAACAGCAATTTTTTTGTAGGAAATAAAATGTTGCTTCAGTCTTCATTAAAAAACAATAAAGAAATAATGATGAAAATGTAAAATGAATTATTGCATATATTGCAACTTCTTTCTTCACCAATGGTAAGTAAATATTTAGCAATGATCAGCAATCTGCAATAATCGAATGTACACAGCCTAAGTATTATTTTACGTTATAAGTTCGGTTGTAACAGTACGAGTTAGACATTATGGACGAGGCTACGTTAGGATCCGAGTGAAGTGAAGTCTAAATGAGTAACTGTTACAAGTACTACCGAACGTGTATCGTAATGCATTTTCTTACATACTGCAGGTCTGTTCTGTATCATTATTTTATTTCAAAAGTCAAAACATCACATTATAATTAGGGCTTCGAACCGGATCTGAACCGAAAACCGGAAACGGAAAAAAAAACGTTATTTTTGTCAGAACGAAAACCGGAGCCGAACCGAAAAAATGTCGGTTTATTTCAGTTCTGTACACAATCTTAAGCTGTCCGTCCATTAGGTCGAAACCGTGGCGGGCCTCGGTCAAGATCAGATATTGTATAGGTAAATATACATACTTTCAAGGTGACAGTATATTTCAAAAAACACCCGCGCCGCGTGCTATGGCGAACGAGCCTACCTTTGCAAACTGATCTAACCACGGCGCGTCGCGTTTCTGACCTAGTGGACCGACATCGTTAGTCTCCAATTCAGTTGTAATTTGTTTTTAAATTTATGGATTCTTTCATATTATTTCTCAATCATTTATAATTTGACTAGCAATTATTTAATGAATTGATTAAAAAAATGCATTTAATTCGTACACTCAGATGCAAAAAACCGGGCCATTGGGTTATTGTTTTCAAAAGAACCATTTCTTTTTAAATTTGATGTTGGTATAGTCCTTAGAATATTTTTTTTAGTGTTTTACAATCAAAGAGACCGTCAGGATGTAGAAAGAAGCAACATATGGTTCTTATTATTTATTTAATGAACATTAATAAGCGAAAACGATCATGTACGTATACACGAAAGAAAATGCATTTTTGCAAAATAAACTTAACAGAGATTAATAATGAAAATGAGAGTTAATCTAAAACAAACAAGTCAAAACCCAGTAGCCACCTTGATCCTATACGCATAATGCCGAATGAGCAATAGGTAGTGAAGAACGCATAGCTTTAAATGTTATTTTCGCTTATTAAATAAACTGATAAGTATCATATGTTGTTTTTTTTCTACATCCTGATGGTCTCTTTGATGTAAAACACTAATACTTTCATTCTAAGGACTATACCAACAAAAAAATTAAACAAAAATGGGTTTTTTGCAAACAACGACCCAATGACCCGTTTTTTTTTTGCATCTGAGTGTATATTATGAGATTTATTATTTAATTTAATTTCGCAAAATTCAAGAGTATAGTGTAGAACAATTGAATGGAATTTGCAATTTAGGTTTTATAAGATTTTTTTAAATTTGGAATATTCACATTAAGTTTTGTGTATTTTATATAATTTGAGAGAAGCCCAATTTTCCCTTTTCGCAAAAAAAAAATTATTTTACCTAATGGAAAAACAGTAGGTAAGTGGGAAAAGGAAAATTGTCTTTTGCTTAAATTACAAAGCTTTTAAAACTTTTGGGCATTTTTATTAGGATTTTCGTCATTACGTTAGATTTTTTTTATCAAATTAGGAAAATTCTATGCCTATATTAGATACTGGGAATTTTTGGTTTTAATGTATCTGATGAAATTTAAACTTTAGGCTTAGGAAATAAAATGTTTAGGTATAATATACAAACGTACAGATTATATTTATAATCATGTCACATCAATTATTGCAAAATGTTCGCAAAATGTAGAAAGTTTAAAGCTAAAATTAACTAATGGCGAAGAAATTATAATTTTGTTTGCATTTTCAATTACTATATTGTGAAATTGTTGGCATTTCCATCAGTATTTTGTGGCATTTCTTTGACACATTTGTTAAATCAGAGGAAGTTTTACTGATATTGTGAACATTAGGAATTATATGCCATTTTATAGAATAATTTCAGTTATTTTTTAGGTTATTCCCTTATAATTTTATTACATGTTTGACATTTTAAACGACATTACATTACATTTGGTATAATATACAGCTATAGATTTATGCTTCAATATTACAGTGCAATTTTCATAACACTCGGAAAGTTTAGGGCAAGAACTTTTAAAAAAGAATTTTATACGCAATAATATCATAAATTTTATAAATTCGCCCTAAAAAATATATGTCAATCATTACAGTTTTGAAATAAAACTTTTTGCGCCAATTATCCAATCAATTGCTAAGGGCATCTTCGGGTATTGTACAGGTGCGTGCTCCTAAGTAGGTCACTTGCTCCATGTCCTTTCTCACTGTTGCTCACCGAATTTTGCATGCATTTGTGTCGTAATAAGAACATTTTCATCTTTCTTACGCCTATTGTGGCGATTGAAAATACGCAATTTAGTAGTGAGTGAACTATCAACGTGTGAAATGTATCTGTTCATTGCTGTGTCCATTGCAATATTCTTTAAGGGAGGATATTGATGGTATTAATTTTAACGTCGAACCTTTGTCCTTAGGTTAATTGAACCACGAATAAAGGTAAATTAGTTTAATCTACAGGGTGGGGGATGCATTAAGTGATCATTTATATAATAAATCAAAATTAATAATTTTCAATCTTTTTTATAATAATATGTATAATTTTACTTTACTTTTTACTTTTACTGATTTAACATTGGACATTTATGAAATTCACTATTCCCTAAACATGTTGCACCTAAAATGCAAGTTATAAACTTTTTTTTGTAAAAATCTAAGATTTTACTTGATGGTGTTAGTTTTGATGGTTTGCATTTTTAGGCTTCCTAAGTTGAAAATTGCAAAAACTTAAATTGTTTAATAATTGTGTCGTTTAATGTCATTATCGTACATATTACTATAAATTAAATCAACTTATTCTTATTCATGATACGTTCAGAATTATTCGTATTCATGGCACATTCAGAAATTATTATCGACTATTTAAAGGCGCGTTCACACCTTGTAACAATGTTGTATAACCTGTCATGCAACTTTGTTGAGTGCGATTGTTGTATGACATCCGGTCGTCCTCACTATACCGATATTCTTGAAGGCATTATATAACTTCAGCAGTTTAACCGCCCAATGCAAACTATTTTGTGTTCGTCTGCTACACTGTCAGTGGATATATGGACATGTTATATAACTTTATATTCCACTTGTTTTATGAAATTCTTTGATTACCGCTACCAAAGCGTATAACACGTTGTAAAACATGTGTTGTATAGCAGAACGCAGAAATTTGTGTAAATTTTGTGACTTTACATGGTTATATGAAACTTAATATGTAGATTTGGACGCGGCTTAATAATTCGCACTGCTATTGAACTAAGAACGTGGGATGATGAATCGATCCGCTCGTATTTTTGTTATCTCGTCTCGCTTATCGCAAAACTAAATTCGTCGTACCTGTGTAGTTCGGTATTTACTATATTTATGATGCTATATCTACTGATAAATTTCCATTAAAATTATGCTCCGGTTACATTTGCTATATCTTCAATGCATGGCAAAAGTATTGTTTATTTAGCGCTAGTCATGAATTACATTTTTTTATGGATTCTACAAAGTAGTTAATATCATCCGAAAATTGTATCTTAGGAAATGCCATACACGTTCAAATGTGTACTAAAAGTTTTATATTAAATCATCAACTTGTCCATTCTAGAATTTTAATTTTGTTTCAAACAATTGTCTTCAAACAATTTATTAAAGTAGAAATTTATGTTGCAAATTTTCATATTCTGTTGCATTTAAAAAAAATCTACATGAATAGCAAACAATGTCAAGAATGTACCCTCAAATTCTAAATTTTTATTACGTATAGTATTTTTTATCAATAATTATACGGGGTGATCGATTTGCCGTGGAACCTAGGGAAATAACATGGGGAAATATGCACATTCATGCATATTCAAAGTATGTTTAATAAAATTAACTGCGCCCTTAAATCGATAATTTTGTGGCGCTTCTTATGGATAAACCAATTCTCGCCAAACAATGTCTTAACATAAAGTTTTTAAAATAAATAAAATCATTCAAAATTAGTACTGCCTTTGTATTATTATCAATTTTTCCTGAAAACGATAAATTAACTGCACTGTAAAAAGTATTTAAAACAAAAATTCAACACAAATAACAATTCAAAAATCATTATTACTGAATTGTTCATGTTATATGGCCTCAGTTCCCTTACAGTTTAATTAAAATTACAGAAATCGAAAGGAATAAGATTTTCAATATTATTTCTCTATTTTCCGCGATCAAAAAATCACTAGTCTCGGCAAAAATATCAAAGGCAATACTGTTGTTTTTAATGATTTTAATTATTTTAAAAGTTTTCTACACATGTTTAGACATTGTTTGGCAAATATTGGTTTATACCAGGCTTGGTATGATTTATATCAACTGATATTTTTGAAGAAAATTGATTTTTTTTTAAATTAAGCGTTGTATTTGCCCTGTTTGTACATTCCAACAATGAAAAATTTAATGTAACTATAGAGTTAGCTGCTTTTAGGTAGATAATTGTAAATAAGTAAAATATTTTTCGTTTCTTCCATTTTTTTGTCTATCACATGGAACAGCTATACCTTTTTTTTATCATCAGTTCCTGTTAAAATATAAGAATTTATAAAAAAAAAATCATATGATTTAAATCGTGATGTAAATCAATTGACATAAATTACAACAAAACTGGCAAAAACTGATCAGAAACATAAAAAAATTAAATAAATAATGATTTATTTGATTTTTTTTAAATCATTGATTTTTATTTATTTTTTAATCATAATTTATTCCAATCCTAATCTATACCAAAAGAACCATCGTCCTGAAAAATGCACTTTTCGACTTCGATACATAAATAAGTATTTCCATTGCTTGTATCTGTTTTTGGTAATACACATAAAAAATATATAATTATTTTAGTTTTCGACCGAATATGTTTATAGTCATGACCTGAACCACCCAATCACTTTGTCCCCAAGTTTGAGTATAATATACTTTTCATTACTTTTAATTTCGTTGCTCATTAATTAAGGAAGCTCCTAAAAATAGACACATTCACTGAGCACATTGTATGCAATGCGTTAGGCCGCTTGTTTAAATAACAATCGATTGTCATAATACAAGCGCAAAATATCCTGTACACGCTTTTACAATTAAAACTGCCAGTGCAGAGCTAATTAATTAACATTGAATGCTTCCACGCAAAAATAATAACAGCGAGGTATTTGCCACTCTTTCCATTGTTGGACAATAGCACGTAACGTCTCGGAAATCATAAAACATAGACATTCGTTCAAATGAGGAAAGAGTTGTCATTTTACGAGCAAGATATGCTTTTGTTTTTTGATGAAAAAAAAAACACAGTTTTTGAGTTATAATAGAAACTTTTTTAATGGCATAGTTAACTTTGACATTTCTAAAAAGGATATTTTTTCTCTTTAGAACAATATAAGATTTGCAATACTTACTTTCATAAATAAATGAGATGCAGGAATTTTCTTTGTATACATTGAATAGAATTTAGTATAATTAGAATAGAAAAATTAATACAATTCTCGTAGTAAGAGAAGTAAGAAAAAAAATTTTCCGTGGCAAACCCTGTTTTTACTACTCTCAATAATACAAATAGTAATGTATCGTGTTTATTTGTCAAAGTAATAATTTTTAGACAGTTAATTTTCGAAGATGGCCTTTATCTATCAAAGTAAGTATAGCAAACCTTGTATCATTATAAAGAAAAAAATTGCCCTTTTTTAAAATGTCTAAGCCAAATATGACTGCCATTTAAAATAAATAAAGATTGTATTGTAAGTAAGGAACTGTGGTCTTTTTTCAAAAAACAAAAGCATATCTTGCATAAGCTCCTAAAACAACAACTCTTTCTTCATATAACCGAATATATATATGTCTTATGGTTTCCGAGATCCCAATGCTTAAAATGAAAAAAAATCTTACCCTGTATATACAGGGTGTCTACGCTAAACCGTTCGTTAAAAGTTTACGGGGTTGCCGTTGTACAATTATTTTAAAAAAAATCCTCGTCACACGATTGAATCAGTTATCCTCATGTGATTCCTTATGTGAAATATTTTCAACTTTCTATCACTTCCGGTTCTACCGGAAGTAGCACCAACTTTCTTATTTTAAATGGAACACCCCATATATTATAATATTTTGAATTACTTGCTTAAATTGGAACATATTTTGTAAGAACGTATGTACACTTATCTCTTTTAGTTTTCAAGAAAAACATGTTTTTCTAATATTTTGACCTCTAAAAGATAGCCTGAAATCTGTCTATAACTGCTCTTGGGAATAAGATAAAATTATGAGTTATATTTTTAATTGTACCTAGAGGATGCATCTATGAGTAAAATAATTGGAAACTGTCAATTTTGATAATAAGTGTTCATAAAATGACAATATCTAAGTGCCCTCTTAAATATCTCGTAATTCATTTTTTTTTTAATAGAATGACCCATTTTTTATCGCATAGCACGTTTGGGAAAAAATTTTACTACAGAAAAGTATAATACAACCATACTCCTCAAGCAAGTATTATTTGAATTATTTCGAAGATTACTTTTCGTCGCATTTCTGCAAACTTATATATGACCGGCCAAAGGACGAGAAACAATAATAATAATAATATTTTATAAGTAAATTGTATTTCAATTAAAAAATATATATTTCTTGTGTATCTTGCGTGAAAACCTAACAAAAAATGTTTAAAACTTGTATTGAACATCATTTTTTTAATAGTTTTATGTGTATTTCATGTTTTGCTCAATATTTTAATACATCTGTTATCAGGTTGTATCATCAGTTATTTTTTAATCATCCTTTCTTAGGATGATCATCCTTTTAATCATCAAGTTTTATTAGACTTGAAACTTTCAATTTAGTTTTCTGGAAAACGACCAAAGTCTACTCTGATCATTTTCCCCGTAGCCCTTTATATTTTTTCAAAATTTAATTTGTTAAGAACTCATATTATTGTAGATATATTTCGTTGGCAAGCAACATCGCTAGTGTTTAAACGACTTGAGCTTTTGAAGTTTTAAATTAATCTTTTAGTAAAGTTGTCTTTCATTATTTTCTCGCATATTTTCTCATGCAAGGTATTGAAATTTGTACATATACTAACCGTACTAAAATGATGACTCCCTTTCAAAATAAAAATTAAAAAAGTATGGTTACCATTTAAAATTTTCAAGTTGGCCTTGAAATGACCTTGAAATTCAACTTCAAAAGTCAAATTCGAGGTTATCATCAGATCCACCTTGTAGCCATATAACTTTTGTAAGGGACAATTTTCGCTATTGGACAACCTTCGGAGTGATTTACGTCGATTGATTAAAATGACCTATCCTGTAGAAATTACTCTCTTTTCCACGAAGTACACCAAAATAGTATATTTCATTAGGAGTCTGAAAATAAGAATTTTTCTGTGCGCGCTTGAAAATTCCCGTGTGAGACGTAACTGAAGACGTGAAGTCATGCAAGACTGAAAAATGTATTTCTCCGCGTGATACTTTTTATTATATGTACTTATCTGAAAACAACGCAAAAAAGGATAATAAGTAAATTTAGAACATTTTAGTAGTAGTGAACGTATTTGTTAGGGCATTATTCCTAACTGGCTATCGACCTTCTGCCGTGTGATTTGTGTAAGTGTGTGTATTGAGTTAAGGTTTGTTACTCTAGAAATTCGCCCCCGCTCTCTAAGTAATAATAGTAATAATAGTAATAAAATAATAATAGTACAACGTGATAGTACCTAACATGATTAACATTTCCTTGCCAACGATTTATTTACTATCGGCATAGTTTTACTTTCTGTCAGTTTAAATTCATGTCAGTTTAAAAAATGTACTCTGAAGAAAATCCAGATATTCTACTGTCATATCCCAAGTGCACGCCAAGTACCTGAAAAACCTGAACTATTCAGATTCGTATTTGACGTGAGTAGTAAAGCTAGCGGGCTCCTAGGACACTTTTCATCTGCCCCTCGTATATTCACTGCGGATGGCACGTGTCCATCAGGAGAGACCATACCCCCCCTCGTATATTTAGTTCTTCGAGGCAAGTGGACAATGACCAGAGGGTTCTTTCAAGGTCATTGGTTGACCTTGAAATTTGGTGGGAAAATAAGAAAAAAAATCGTTAGTTTAGGGGGGAAAATGAAAAAAATTCAAGAAAAAATTTAGTGGAAAAACCGTTACTTTTTGGCGGAAAAATTTGAGGGAAAAACGTTATTTTGGCGAGTAAATTAAAAAAAAATAAGAAAAAATGCGGGAAAACCGTTATGTTTGGCGGGAAAATTTGGAGAGAAAAACGTTATTTTTGGCGGGAAAATTTGAAAAATGGTGGTAAAAAGAATTGTTTGTTTGGTGACAAAAATGGCATGACATTTAAATTTCCAAAAAACTTGGTAAGAAAAATCCGCACTAGTCTAGTGTAGACTAGACTGGGCGAGGGATATACGGGAAGACTATTGCCCGAAGAAAATATTCAGTAGTTATATCCCGAGTGCATGCCAAATATTAAGGATGGCATGCAAGATTGATATATCGAGGACTATTTCCCGACAAAAATTTCATGCGAAGTAGGAATTTCACGATATACGAGGGCTGTTTGACGGAAGAGTGACTTTTTAATGAAAACGTTATTTTTCTGTTCAAAATATATTTTATTTGTCAACATAACACCCTTTCAAGTGTACACACTTAGCCCGGCGAGTTTACAATTTTTTTAAACCTTCCAAAAAGTAATATTTCGGAAAGTCTTCAAAATATGCATTTGTGTCGGTTATCTCCTCTTCATTTGCCTGAAATCTTTTTCCACACAGCCATTTTTTTAAATTTGGAAATAAGAAGAAATCACTGGGAGCCAGATCTGGCGAATATGGCGGATAAAGCAGTAATTCGTAATGCAATTCAGTCAATTTAGTTGTAGCAATTGCAGACGAATGAGAGGGCGCATTATCGTGATGGAACAACACTTTTTTTCTTCATCAAATGCGGTCGTTGTTTTTCAAGTTCGGCATCAATACATGTCTGCATAATCAGCATAATACTGGTCAGTTATGGTTTTTCCTTTTTGTAAACAATTAATAAAGATTACACCTTTAGAATCCCAAAAAACTGTGGCCATGACCTTATTGGTCGAAAAAAGTGTGTTTGCCTTTTTGGGAGCATATTCGCATGGAGAAATCCAATATTTAGACTGTATTCTTGTTTCTGGAGTATAATGATGTATCCAAGTTTCATCTACTGCGACATATCGACGAAAAAAATCCTTTGAGTTACGTTGAAAACGGCCAAACATTCTTCTGAATTCTTAATGCGAGCGCGCATTTGATCACCATTAAGCAAACGCGGCAACCATCTCGCGGATAGCTTTTTCTTATTGAAATGTTCATGCAAAATATTGTATACCCGTTCGGTTGAGATGTTTACTTCATTAGCTATCTCACAAACTTTTATTCGACGATTGCCAATTACAAGGCCATAGAGTTTATTAACCATTTCTGGAGTAGTCACAGTAAATGATGGTTTCGGACGATCTGCATCAACCGTGCTCATATGGCCACTTTTAAAAGCAGAAACCACTTACAAATCATTCCATGGGACGGAGCAGATTCTGGATAATATTTACGTAACTTTTCCTCGGTTTCTTTAATTGTTTTTTCACGTAGAAAATAATGTTTAATCAACACTCGAATTTTTTTTTTTACATATTTACAAAACAACGAAAACAGTTTCCTTCAAATAAGTATAAAACATAATCTATCTGTCAGATTGGTGCCAAATTTTGACAGTAGACCTCCGAAAGACCTCAGGAGCTAGCAACATAATCATTATAACGAAAGTGTTACCAACCTTTGAAAAGTCACTCTTCCGTCAAACAGCCCTCGTAAATAATGAATTACTAAAAATAATTACTTGTGTCGCTGGAGCCAGTACTTATAGCAATTGCACTTTCAATAATAAGTATAAGTATTATTGTTCAAATACGAATTGTAATTTAAATCAATAAATGTATTTTGATAATTAATAGCCCGAATGTTTTTAAAATATCAACAATATTCACTTAATGTGCACCATGAAAATACCCGGGCATTTTCATGGTGCATCAAATACTCGGTGGTATAGTCGAAATCAGGAGAGATGTCTCATGACTCATTCTAAATGAATTTTTAATGCAGGAATAAATGCAAAATCGGTGTCGCTATATTACCCTAAACCGCTGAAGTAAAGTGAGAGAGTAAATATCCAATACGTCTGCTGTACGTTTTAAATGAAACCCGTGAAAACGTATGTCTTCGTTAATTCATTGAATCTGTCAGTGTCGCTGTTAACCTAACATATATTTCGTGTTTACATACTTGTTATGTACAAATAACCTACACAGCGAAATTATAGCATTGGAGATTTGACATTAAACATCTGGCTGACCGCGTGCGTATAAGTGTAGACACACGTTCAAGATAATTTGAACCATACACTCCAAATGTATGAGTCATGAGACCCCTCTCGTGATTACGAGTATATTCGTTCATTGCTAGGTGATTTCTTGAATACGCATTAATATGATTGGTTGCAATCTCGTTGAAATATTTGGAGGGAAATAGTCCAATGCATTGCACAATATATTCCAATTGCACATGTGCATATACCCGGGTATTGTACATGTGCATGAATACTCGATGATACTCTTATCTGATTGGCTGAATTGTAATAGATGCTATTACTGGATTGGTTGAAATGTTCTGAAGGTAATAGTATAACTAAAATATTAGAGCAAGCGGCACAATCCAGTACTGATTTGTAACCTTCAAACTCCAGGTCCAAATGTGTATCAACTTTGTATGGAATGGCGAGATCTTAAAAAAGTGAATAAAACTGTAAGTGATAAATTCTTCTAGCTTATTTTGTCGAATAAGAGAAAAATATGAAATCTTCCACGTTATGGAGTCGATTCTCAATGCTAAAGAGTTGTCTGGCTACAAAAGAATATGTTGGTAATACAAAATATCCAAAAACGATTGCTTTTTAGAAGCGTCATGCTGTGGGCTATATGTATATCAAAAAAGTCCAGGGTACTGTACTAACGTCAGTAACCACATTTTTGTGTTAGGATACAGATGCTATTAGTGTTTTAGATCTTTGGCGCATGTCGTAGAGATGATTTAATACGTTTGAGTTTAGATGATTTGGAAGATAATGGGCTTAAGATAATTACTAATGAAGGATGTGCATTCGAGACATGTGCACTTTACTGTAAATAGGCAGATCTACGGCCTAAAAATATGAACAGCAGAAGATTATTTATTGGAATGTGTGTGGATCCATCCTGAGTTTTGAGGTAATAAAAATATGTGTATGCACTCTCAGGTGTAGGGTAATGAAAACATTTGTTTTTATGAATTAGTTTCGGCTTGGGAGAAGTTTAGTAGATTATTGGTTGCATACTGAAATCGTAGGTGTTACGCCCAACATGTTGGGTGCAATACCATCAGTGGGGTTCCGAAACTTGTTGGAATATACTTGAAACTGAAAAAATCCGACGAATTTAGGCGTTCTTCGGCAACCATGTTGGTGGAAAGCAGTGCTGATTTGCTCACTCTAAAAAGGCACGGAGGATGTTCTTCCAACGTAGCAGAAAGATACATAGATGAATCCATACAAGGAAAAGTAGAAGTATGTATCACCAAAAATTGTTTAATCCTTCTTATTTGGAAATAACAAGATCTGCAACATTCCATCAGGAAAATCGAAACATCTGCGAACCGTCTGCTTCAACATTTTTAGTTCTAAAAAATGAAATGCCGAAAGAACTAAACTTCTGCAATAATACAAATTGAACAATAAATGTTACTATTAATATCAACGGTTCCCAATTGTATATTCAAGGCTGAGGGATACAAGGCGGGTGGTCAATAATGATATCACACTGGGGTGTATAGACTATCTTTTTTACTACTAGCACAAAAGCTACCAAATAAATAAACATTTAATAGTGACATTATTTATTTGACATGATAATTTATAACGCAATTATGACATTTCATATTATTTAATGAAGTTAAATTATTATTAACTGATGAAATGGTGTGGTTGTAAAAAGGAATGTTCATCTCCGAATTGTATGATACTTATAAGTTATTATAGTGTGGTACTGCTTAGTCCACGCAGTAGTTCGACGAAATATAATGTTATTGATTGACTTGATTTTTGATGACTTACCTTTGACAGTTGTTTTTTACTAATAACGGTGAGCTGAATTCAAATATCACGTCAGATTTTGCCTACCACATTCAGTTTTTCCTCTACAGCATACCTTAATTTTTGAGAAAATTACAATATTATCATTTTATTTAGAGCAACGAATTTATAATTGATATAATTTCGGTAAACAATAGGCATAAATTACTTGAGAATAGTCATAAAAATGTAATAATAATGCTGTACATACAAATTTATGACTACTTTGGTACATTCACATCAACTTTTACTCGAAAACAAAGAAACACGGTTTACGGAGTAAATTTTCGTTTGTACGATTTTCTGGAATGCTGTATTTCTGAACAATCTCTTTTTATAATCCAACAGTAGTCGTCCATCATGTGAACATACCACGTTCCTTGATATCTCACCTCCATATCCCTTAAATCCTGATGGAATCGTTCGCCTTGTTAGTCACTCACATTTTCTAAATTTTCCGGAAATTTATTAAGATGGCTATTAAGGAAGTGAAGTTTAATGCTCATATTACATCCCAGATCACGGAATTTTTTCTCCCAAAAGTCTTAGTAATTTTTCGATTTTTTGTTCCCCAAAAAAAAATTTAAGCACTTTTTTATCACATCATTTATGGACCTTGTAAAATACTCGTATTGCATTAGTGTCCTAACTTGTGGGCCGTCAAAAACACCAGCTTAAATTCTCTCATAACTGAGGCTAGTAAATGTTGTGCATATATGTTTAAAGGAGTCGAATTCTACGCTCAAAGCTTTAACAAATTGCTTAATTAAGCCTAGTTTTATGTAGAGAGGCTCAAAGATATGTTCTTCCCGATCTACCAATGCGTCATAAAGAATGTTTGGATCCCAACATTTAAACTTTTTCTCACCGGCCAGTTTTTCAGAGTCCAATGCTTGTCTCTGGCTCTGCTATCCCATAAACATAAGAAGCACGGATATTTTGTAAATTATCCTTGTTGGCCGAGTCAGAAGTTTACCATTTTGAGATCCACACAAATGATCCAATTATGGTCATTATATTTGATCAATTCAAGTTTTTCTTTTTACATTTTCATTGTTCATAGAATTCAGGTAGTCGTAGTACAGAAACGTGAAAATGTGGAAGAACGGTTAGCATATTTGAAATCAACACAACAAGATTTAAAATTTAAAAAAAGGATCAGACCTTTTTAAAGAACCTTCAAAATATCGTTCATGCGGGAAAATTGTGTTTGCGCACTTGGTTCGTAAATAACTATGAAACTTCAAGTGAAATACCTCATTGTTTATAGCACGAGTCCAAATTTAAAACATACAATTGACTTATTCACAAGTTTTTTTATACTATTTTTTATCATTTGCGCATTTTTTTAATATAAAATAAGTATGCATTTTCTATAAATAATTCATCAGTTTAAATACTTCTTTAATTTCAGTTGGTAACACTCATTTTACATTTGTTTAATTTGAAGTTCAAATTAATTTAATGACATTTCTACATATAACTTACATTTCATACATTATTCACTTCTTTTAGTGCTTATCCAGGTTGATAATCGTTAAACCGAGACTTTCGGTGGTCTCGCCCGGCGGCGCACAGTGGTCGGAATTTCAAAAAAATTCAGACTTAATCTAAGGAACCATCCAAAAATCTCAAAACCATGTAGGTGTATTTCGGACTTAGAAATAAGATTCTGAGGTAACGTTTGAGAAATTCTAAAAAATCAAAATTGCCGATCAAATATGGCGCACAAATATCCAAAATTCATGTGCAATTTGAAATCTGTGTTGACAATCATTTCGAAAAAAAAATTGTTTATCTATCTATTGACAATATTTAACAAAATGTATAGATTTTATTCGAAGCAATGGATAGAAATGAATTTTTACCCATGTTATCTGAAACTGTTCATTTTTTTTTTAAATTGGTCTTACTTCACTGTCATATGAAAATTAAGATATTTATTGTCGTTGAATAAATTTTAGCGTCAATTTTATCAGTAATTGTCCTAGAATTTATCGACTATACAAAAAAAAATGTATGTTTTACCAAGAAAAATTCATTTTTTATAGTCTGTAACTTTCATCGGGGCAGCGCGGGGCAGCAGTATGCTTTGGAAACAAGGTCTGGGTACTTTATATTGTTTACACCCCTAGGAATTTCTGGGGGCACGAGGGGGCCAATTTTTTTTTTCGCTGCTAAACTTTATGCTAGAAATAAGGTAATATTGCATACATTTCATAAACTGCTGTATTTTACTCAACTATTTGCATTTCAATGAGTATTTAGTATTATTTAACAATTATTCAATTGCAAAAATATATTGTCTTCTACAGGGTGTCTACTAAAAAACGACGCTAGCCATAACTCCTTTAGTTATTGGCCAATTTCAAAAAAACGAAAACATGATTAAATGGCTCCACATATTCTATAAAGAGGCCCTAATTTTGTTTTTTTTTTGCAATATTAACTTTCATTTCAGCGATAGTCAACTTTTTTTTAAATTTTCAAATGGTTACATATATCTTATTTGTTTATCTTATTTGTTTTAAGGTATAGATTATTTTTCTGAATCCAAAGATGTATACCAAGTTGGCCTTGATAGAATATTTGTTCAAGGCGCGGGTAAAAGTAGCTATTGCCCATGTGGTCCTATTGTCATTGTGTCAGAAGATCCTGCGTTTCACATAACACATAACCATCACAAATAATATTTTCATTGCAAATGCTACTGCAATGTTTTCATATATCAGAAAAGCCCTTATCCATGGATAATTCCCTTGTACTTGTGAAATCATATGTCATATGACGCGAAGTCGTCAGTCGCACTGCGTACCAACTTCGAAAAAGTAACTTTTGCGTGTTATTAACCTACGCGTGAGAAAACGGCTAGCAAATTATAAAAAGTCTATTTTTGTTCTATGTTTATACACTGTAATGTCATAACTGAGTTGCGTTATAAACGACGATTGAAATCAACTTTCGGGCCGTTCGTGGACCTCGCAAACCAATCAAGATCTGAGCACGCGACTCAGCCGAGTGATTTCTTAATTGGCGTTTCTCGATTGAATCGTCGCTCGCGGGGTTTGCCAATTACGACACGGTTAATAAATAATTTCAGTTTGAGCGATTTAATCGTCCCAGTGCGCAAATCGTAAATTGCGTTTCTGGAAGGGTCGATTTACAGATTTATCGATTATTACCACGGCATTCCGAGCGCACGCCATCCACTTCCCGATCCCGATACCGAATTAAGTATCCCGAGTCGATACTTAATTGAATTAACTGCAACTTTTCTGTAATTTGATACCTATCCGAAAGGCGAATTCGGAGCGAAAAGGGAATTTAAAAAAATGCTTTAGTAATGTATAACGAAACAAAACTACTATTATTACTGGCATTATTACATTTTGTATAAAAGTTAATAATAAAGTTATTAAGTTCCCTTCTATTAACTTTGTAATAGTTCGAAACTCGGTGTTGTACAAATTCTCATAATTTGTAGTATTTACTTTTCATTGCATTTATTGAACTGCAATTGAATACATTTTATTTCTTTAACTACATATTACATGAATTCTTATAATTCAAGTATTATTTGAGTATTCTAAACTTTTGGCTTGGGATTTACTGATAGTACTTTACATTATGTTTAATTTTTCGTTAATCGTGACAACTTCATTTGGGTCGTTTTATGGGTAATATGCGTCTTAGTAATTATTGTTAGTAAATAAAACATAAATATATAGATATATGTTAATTCAATATGATTGATTCATTTTTAAAAGGTTGTGCAAACAATAGTTAAATAAAATACTCATTTGTGACTAAAATTCATCAGTGATTCTTTATTGAATTGATTTTATATTTTTATTATTATTAATAATTCTAATTCTTTCATACCAATCAATTAATATAAGAAATAATTTAAATACCGTAAACCAACCTTTCCAACCACCGTTCGTTTATCCATTTTTTATCTGTTATTTACTTGATTTGATTTATTCAATTAATTATTTTTCTTTCATTATATTTTTCTTTTGTTTTCATTTGATCTTTTATGCATATAATTATGAGGTAATTTAGAATCTATGATTTGTGCACAGTTGTCTTGTTTGGCAAAGGTGCATATATGTGACCTTATAGCGAATCTCAGACCCTAACACTTTCAGTCTGACGTGTATGATACATAAGCCCCTTATTTATTTTTATTATTATTTTCTTTGATTTTAACTAGATTTATATGCATTCAATATTAGGTAATTTAGAATCTATGATTTGTTCACGGTTGTCTTGTGTTTGGCAAAGGTTCAAATATATGACCATGTGGCGAATCTCATACACTAACCCTTTCAGTCTGACGTGTATGAGACATAAGCCTCTCATTTGCTATTATTATTATTTTCTTTTATTTTCTTTTCTTTTATATGCATTCAATTATGAGGTAATTTAGAATCTATGATTTGTGCACGGTTGCTTGTGTTTGGCAAAGGTGCAAATAACTGACCTTATATCGAATCTCATACCCTAACCCTTTCAGTCTGACAGGTATGAGACATAAGCCCCTCATTTATTTATATTATTATTATTTTTTGTTATTGATTGTTTTTTTTTATATTATAATATACTTTTGCAATCTATAATTTGCGCACGGTGGTCAGTTTTCTATAGCAAAGGTGTACAAGGTACATATTGATACTAGCCAGTCTCAATAACTTTTGAATGCAAGCTAACTTGATAAAAATAAAAACACGTTGATTGACTTTTGGAGGGGGAAGTTTAAAAACAATGTCAAATAAATTTTAAGTGTCACCCTCTCCTCCCTAGCCACCCCCACTTTGAAATTTCAAATGGCATCCCCATCTTGCGATACTTCATTTTAAAGCTTAAATACGTAATCTAGTGGCGCAATAAAAAAAGATTTTTGTCGATTCGTTTTGGGAAAAAAAAAAATAAGAAAAATTCCAAAACAATTTATATTGAACAAATCTAAGTTTTTTCAATGAAACAAAAAAAAACAAGTCGGACCATTTTTCGAGGCAGATATTAATAACTATGTTAATTGAATCTAAAATGTTACCCCCCTTCCTCTAGCGACTCCCACTTTTATTACAAATTTTAAATTACACCCCTACGTTGATATCTTGTTTTAAAGCTTGAAACAAATACAATCTAGAGGTGTAACAAACATATGTTTACGTCACCACGTTTCCAAAAACAAAAAATATTTTTCAAAAATATATTATGCTAACGTTCATTTCAGGATTAACCAGTCTCAATAAGTTGTCAATTTGTTATAAAAATCACGTCGATGTAGTTTTACACATTTTAGTTACACATTTATTTTTACCATCAATAAACAAATACACCGTTAATTAATACATTGATAATATATCAATAGAAATAATCGATAAAACATATTGTTATTTCAATTTAAAAAAATTAATGTTCAAACATAATATATTTTTGTAAAATATAATTTGTTTTTGGAAACGTAGTGACGTTAATATATGTTTGTTGTACCTCTAGATTGTATTTGTTTTATGCTTTATAACAAGGTATCACAACGTATCACATACTTTTTAACATCTGCCTCGAAAACTGATTCGCCTTGTTTTTTTATTTCATTGAAAGGAACTTAGATTTGTTCAATATAAATTGTTTTGGAATTTTTCTTATTTTTTTTTTCCAAAACGAATCAACAAAAATCTTTATTTATTGCGCCAATTGATTAGATTTATTTAAAGCTTTAAAATGAGGTATCGCAATATGGGGGGTGCTATTTGAAATTTCAAAGTGGTGGTGGCTAGGGCGGAGGGGGCGACACTTAAAATTTATTTGATGTTGTTTTTAAACTTCCCAATCCAAAAATCAATCGAAGTGTTTTTTTTGTTTTATCATTTAAAAGTTATTGAGACTGGGTAGTTTTCAAATGTACACCCGGTATATCCGATCTTATGACAATCAATGACAAACATGAAATTATTTAATAACCATTTGCTTTCACTCTTTAATTGTAATATTTCTAACGGTCCAGAAATGACGTGGTTCATTTTTGCGCGGAAGTTGCGATTGGCAACGTCGCGTATTAATATCACGATATTTGTGGGTTATATAGACGCACCCGAATTCCGGGATTTAATCGTGTGCACCCTAACATCTCCACTGGAGGATTAAGATACTGCGTACAAGGCTGAGAGTCGATTGAATACGCTCGTGAAACACCTAACTTGAGTAAGTAATTAAAACGAACGGGACTTAGTTTTTTGTGAAACACTTGGCGATATTTCTAATGCGCCATGTAATTCTAGACGGTTGGGTAGGGATTGGCCACCCACATAGGCACAGGCCAACCATAACTTCGACCAGGACTTCTGAGAGTTCTGAATGCGTTCTGAGAACGCCGGCTGTCGTCCACGTGGACGAAGATTTGCTGCGAAGCGGGGAGGCAGACGCACCGAGGTCGCTTGCGGAGTCGCCGCAGACCAACGGAGTCACCCAGAACTTCCGAAACAGGCCATAATTATTCAATTCTATAATTTATTTAATTCCCTCATTTATTTGCTTTAATAATAACTTCAGTTTAAACCTTATAATGTTTGTCAGTAGCTTCAATTTAAATTTTACATTTTTTTGCGTGTATATTTGTGTATTACTTTGTGATTACTTCACCTTGCGCAATTCGGGTTTACGAAATTTGGACCCAAGTTCGGTTAACGAGGTATAATTATTTACAGATGTTTTTGGAGATATTTTCTTGCAGGAACCAGTGGAACACGGTGTCCGTCTTTTGTGTGAATAAACACAATTGTTTGACGTCATAGAGCTCCGATTTTTATTACCCCAAAATCGCTCAATAATTTTAGTAATGACTCTTTCTTCATTTCAAATTTATTTTCTTTTTATCAGTTATTCAATATCAATTCTCACTTTGAGACATTTTAAATCTGGTGATGTGGGCGTTAGATAGTAAGCTGTTGCGATATTTTCGTAGTTTTTAGTATCGCTGATTATCTTTCGTCAACCCATGCGGATAAGGTGGAGACCCTTATATTGAAGTAACAATGAGGTTAAATTACGTGGAGCCTTTTCTAACCCTACCCACTCTCCGACATCGAGAGCTCGGCCCTCTTCGTTACTTCAAATCTTCACGTCACTTCACGTCACATATTTATATTTCATATAAAATACGTATAAACGAGTCATGTTTTCTTAATTTATGTAAGTTATATTCTTCGTAGCCTTACACCGAAAGTAGAAAGGTGGCTGATTAAATAAATGTATTCTTCGTTTTAACTCATTTGGTTTATATTTAAATAAATTTAGTATATTGTTTTAAATATTATTGTTTACATCGAATGCTTCATTATCAGCATTAACCCAAAATTATAACACTAACACCTTTATTATTACCGTTATCCCTAAATAATACAGGATGTGGCGAGACGCAGTCACATACCACCATTTATCATTTCTAGGCAATGCCTAACTACTTCACTCAAAATAAAACATGATAAGTTGCGCACTCTCACGAACAAAATCAAGTTTTATTTTGTAGTAACACTAACACTCTCAGTTGATTGAATTCAAATTAATTCAATATTACTATTAAATTTACAATTTTTAATACGTACATAAATAATTATGCTGTGACGTTGTTCGGTTGAAATATGGGCAGCAACTCCCGATATATATTATATTCACGCCTTTTATACTCTTCTCTATTATTTTTATCTCATATATGTTTAGTATCGGAACTTCCCCGTTATCCCGGGAATGTTCTTCGCTCCTCACTCGCCCTACAAACTAAACAATCTTGAACTTTTCGACCTCTATATCGCTCAGACATGTAACCTCGTTGTTCCATTTCATATTCCATTCCCTATATTATAACTGCATTTGCATTCTATGTTTTATCAATCTCAATTCGTTAATTAACATTTTTGTTAGAATATTTAACTGTACTGACTCTTAAGTTCCTACAACTTTAATAAAAATTTAATAATGATAGTAATAATAGTAGGTAGTTGTTTTTCAAATTTAGTATTATTATTTAATATAATATAATAATAATTAATATTTCTTGTGATTAACTTTTATATATAGTTTAATAGTTCCCTTCTATTAACTTTATTACAAAATTCACTAACGATAATAATAATAGAAGTTAAAAGTTTTTTCTCGTGCACGTTACTTTCAAAATATAAATTTACAACAAGTTCATTAACCAGTATCTACAGCAAACTAATGAATAGTTATAAATATCACGAATTTCACTTAGCCTTTCAAACGTTTGCTATAAATAATTGTAATAACATTCTCCACTAGCATCCAGTGTTAATAATTTATTATGCATTAAGATTGGCGTTGATATTCATTAGACCATCCAGCGACAATTAAATAATCACCGTCCTGTAAAAACCGCTCCTCAGACGTCGACATTAATTACTCAAATCGCTTTCTCGCCGCCGAACGGCGAGAGTGATCGCACGCGATCGACAAATTACCTAATTAACCAATTAACCGTTGAGCGCGAGCTTCAAAAGAAAGCCGTCGGCTATGCCGAGTCTCTAATAATAGGCGAAGATGGGCCTTGAAGAATGCACGACTCGTGGATTAAAATAGGCGAACTTGAACGCGGCTCGAGGCCGGAGATGCGTTTTCGTCTCTTTGTCTCTATACGCAGAGACCTTGACATCAAACGCATCAAAAATAATAACGCATTAATATAAAAAAAAGCTCCATAAACAGTATGCAAAAAAATATTCATTTATTCGTTTTATTTAACAAAGGTCTATTTCTGTTGATATGGCTAATTACCGCCGCCAAGCAGAGACGCACCGGTATACGAACAAATTATTAATTTATTCTTTTATTGAACGACGGCCTATTTCTGGTGCTATGGCAAAGTACCATCGCCTACTACAGATACACTAGTATATTAACCAATTATTACTTATTATGTATTCGTTCTATTGAACGACGGCCTATTTCTGCTGCTATGGCTCTTTACCATTGCCAACGAGACATAGTTGAAATGTAGCCTTTGCAAATTTTGTTCCATCCGTATCCTTTGTCTGGATAGCATTTTTTGAACAGTTTAATTCACAACACAATTTTCCACCTATTTTTGTACTCATATTAAACAAAAGTGTTTATTAAGTTAAGTATTCTGCTATACTCTGCAATATATCAATAAATATGGAAATAGAAAATGTACCCCATCCGAAGTTTTTCAAGAATTTTCATCTACAGCTCTGATTCTAAAAAAAATAATCTAATTATGTATATCTAAAATTTTGCTCAATTTTAAATTTTGGTTACAAATATATTTTTTTAAATTTTATTACTAATATTCAGCTCAAATTTCACATAATTATCAGAAATTGGTTAATTTGTATAAGAACGTAAAAAATACAACACGGAATATTTAATTTAATAATTTTTTTCGGCAGTTTCAACTGATCTGGTGCGGTGTTGTACAATTTTGGTGTACTGGTGTACAATAAAAAAATTATTGCAATTTGCATTCTGCTATTGAGCTCAAATATCACATAATTATTACAAAATGGTCAATCTGGAAGAAAATACGAAAATTGGAATATGCCAATCTGATTTTTTTCCATGACTTTTATCTACAGCTAGAACAAGTTTTACAATATTTCCTCTTTATATCTTCTACATTAATCACTTAACAGGAAACACAGTTCAATGTTAGTTGTAAACAACTTAATCTACTTTTCAATTACGTGATATTTTGCTCCAAAATTCATCCAAACGGAGATAGTCACGGAAATCAATAAAAATGTATTTTTTCACTTGCTTTTTTTTCAATATGCCGGCAAAATTCGGGGTCGCTAGACCGTGCACAATTAATATGTTTTTTTGGAGGTCCTAATGAAGAGAATTAGATATAATCAAGCTTACCACTATTTATTTCCACAATAAATCGTTTTGCCGACTGGCCTATTTGGTTACGTATAGATTTTTCTTGCAATTTATTGGGCGCAAATTTAACATATTACAAATATATGTCAATATATGTAAGGACCCGATCCATATTTAATATTAATTAAATATAATTATTCTATAAATAAAACCTATAATACAAAAACGCATACGTAAACGTTTTAGAGGGCGCGGGAAGGTATGCGACTACCCGCATTTTCGGACATCCACAATTGAGAGAAAGCGGACATATATTAATGTGAACCCATAAACTAACGTCAACTCGAATTTTAAACTACCTACAACTTCAGATAATGGGGAAGCTGAGTTCTCCACCGGCATGGCGACCTTGGGCGTACACATGTGCAGAGATAGATCAAGTTCAAAAAAACCAGCGAAAACAGGGACCTGGGTGGTAGAATATGGAGGGAGAAAAAGTATAAATTCAGAAATTCGGCACTTACTCAAATCAGTTAGTAGTAACTACCAGCGCAGAGCGTTACTCTGCTCGACGAAGTCTCAAGACTTTAAGCATTCATTTCTCAGGTAATTATACGAACGACGATATCAAATGTACACCTTATTAACCAACGCTAATGTCAATTTCCGTACTAATGATGACACCTATCTAGTGACATTTCAACGCGATGGCGTCTGTGGGTAGAACGAATTTAATATAGATAGAAATGTTGGTTTCTATCGCTGTATCAGCGTAGTCGAGCTTAACTACATTTAATACGTTGTCCTGACAATATTTTCATGTGACAGTAGAATATTGTAAATTTCATTCATTTCGCTCGTCGCAAAACATTTGATAATCGTATGTATTCATTGATTAGAAACGTAACTAAAAATCTTATCGATTCAGGGGAGAAGGTATTGGCGGTCATAACATCTTCTAATAACCTAACCTAACCTAAAGTCAATTTCCATACTAATGATGGCATCTATCAAGTGACATTTCAACGCGATGGGGTCTGTGGGTGGAACGAATTTAATAAATGTAGAAATGTAGGTTTCTATCGCTGTATCAGCGTAGTCGAGCTTATCTACGTTTCATACCTTGTCCTGACAATATTTTCATATGACAGTAGAATATTGTAAATTTCATTAATGTCCTACTCCGAAACAATGAATGCCGATATAATGAATCAAGTTTGTTTACTATTATCTAACTAGTAACAAGTACATATAATGGGTACATAAAACTCTCAATACAAATAATTCAATCATATTCTGGTTCAACGTAATCTCGTAAATAAAATTGTCAGCGCTCCGATATTCAAGCAATCTCAGCATTTCAAACCAAACCAATCATATGAATGTACGTTAGTATCGATGTGTGTAGCAGTAGAATTGAAGCTGATAAAACAAACCGGAATCCGTTTTATTTAAATAACGTTACCTCATAAAGTTCTGATGGATCATGTGGCTGAAATTAATAGTAGCCACTAATGCTAGTAATATCATGCGATGATGGCATGCGATAACTTATCTGCACAATTTGAAGATGGGTTATGGCATGAATTAATTCCATATTAAACAATTCATTGTTTTTATCCACAAGGTGGCGTTGAAATTCATTGGTAGACACAAATGCTCTCGAATTTCTATGCAGTGATGATATGTACTGAAGGAACATCTCGGAAAAAATTGAAGATAATATGGTATGAGGTCGCTAATCTCACATTGTAAATCCAATATTGAGTATTGACGATGACCAATTTTGCAAAAATTTTAATAAAGCAAATTAAATAAATAACGTCCAAGTTGAATGATAAAACTGTATTTTATTTACCTATCGCTTGCATAACCTTTCCAAATTAATAAATCTCATCAAATTTATATATATATATATATATATATATATATATATATATATATATATATATATATATATATATATATATATATATATATATATATATATATATATATATATACATCCTGCATCTTTATGAACTCCTTTCATAATTCTTCCTTATGACGTCCACGTATATTTATTTTCAGGCTACTATCCTTAGAACGTCCGGTTTTCAGTGTACTATCCTTAAAACGTCCTGCGTATATATTTTGTACAAACGACTACCATGCGGCGTCAATTTGTATATATTTCCGTTTAGTTAGACGCTTTCAAGAGTCCAGCGATGTTGCCGACTGTCTGGATACGCTGGACATCGCTGGATGTCTAGCAACTAAAATGAAATATTAGCGCCCCGATACTCAGAGAAGCCGCGTCGCGGTTGGAGAACCAGCGCCAATCTTTGACAATAAAACCTTCTCTGCTAATTTACATTGCTACTTCACTACAGTAATATCCCACCAATGTTTACGTCTATAGTTTAAGTGAACTCTGCGCTGTAAAAGTCATTCTATCAGTCAGTTTATCTATCTATCCCTACTTTATAAACATACTTGTATTCGTTCTTATTAATTTCGTTATTAATTTTATTGATGATGTTTTCACGACGTGCGATAAAGATAAAAATAAATAAATGATCTGTTATCAAACTCTTGTGAGCAAACGAAGCGAGAAGAGGAACGAAATGAAAATATGTACAACGAAAATAAAGAAGAATATATTTTACGATCTTGCCATCATCCTATTTCAAACAATAATCCCAAAGTTTTGACACTAACAATTCTATTAATGAAGGTATTGGTGAAGAGAATTCCAAAAACGTTTCATGCGTTATACATGTATAATATAAAATCTATTTAAATGTAACCAGTGTGTGCCACGTAAGATATTGGTTCAAAGATTATGGGGTTCCTTTTGAAATAAAAAGTAGAAAAAAATATCATACTCATGGTTCATCGCTATCTTCCAAAAGAAAATATGTACATGTTTCTATCAATTCCGGTTCTACCGCAAGTCGCCAACAATTTTGTTATTTTAAATAGAACACCCTGCATATTTTTACATATTCGGATAGCTCATTCACTTCTAAATATATTTTGTTACGCCTGTTGGGCACTTATGTTTTGTAGTTTTTGAGAAAAAAAAATCCAAAATATTTGATAACAACATAAATTAATGAAATATAAACTTAAACTTTCTTGCATATAGTAGCAGCAGCATGGCTCCATCATTAAAATAGTTCGTACATGTTGATATTTTCCCAGTACTATTTCAAAAGTTTATTTATTTACATGTACACGTTAAAGCGTCATATTTTTTTTTTTTAATGGAATGGCATACACTTTTGAATGACAGGGTAATATATAGAACAGTTTTCTACACAGAAGTGTAAATCAAACCTATCCCTAAAATGAGTGGTTTGACACTTATTTAGAAATTTCTTAAAAGTGTTTTCCAGTATTTAATTCTATATGTGTACATGGAATCATAGCAAGTAATACATGCTTCATGTATTTTATATTTTTTACCATTGTTTTTCTCTTTGTATGTTTTTCTCTTCATATCATCATAATATCCAAAAGTTCCACGAGGTTGCATAACATTTTTTTAAAAGAAAATCGATTTAAATACCTGTTAAATACCAAAAATCTATTAAATTAAAGACCTCCTTGCAGAACAAATGTAAAATAAAAGTAAAAAGTAAGAAAGTTCCTCTCTAGAGCCTTTATTATTGTTTTTAGAATAAAAAGGTTTTAACGGAAAATAGCTATAATTTTTTTTAATAGCTTATTATTTGCCACAATTTGACTTTTTTGTTTTTCTTTGGCAATGGCAATGTTTTAAATGGTAACATAACTTTCTTTTTTTTTTCTATTAACAAAATTGATAGCATTTGTTTTTATTTTGAAGCGAGTTTAATGCGCGATAACAAAATTGTGAAAAATTAAAGATTGCCTTGGGAAAAAATTATACCAGTTAAACAAATACGTTTTATTAGTGCTAGTTAGTCAAATAAAGTTGTAAATTTATCTATATTTGAAAGTATTTCTCAATAATTATGGTATGTTTAACAGAGATAAAACGAATCAATATTTTGATATTTTTCGGTGCGCCGAAAAAATATTTTTGTAGGATTTATATGAAGTCGTAGTTGTAATTGTGTGTATAATTTAATTTCGATAAAAAATACTTTTTTTCGGCACCCCCCTGTACTATCATTCCCTCCTGGTTTACATAGGACTTCGCCGTATTTTTTTTAGCAAAAATGTAACCCCCTGCGGCAACGGGAACACCATTCGTAAAAAATGGTAAAATCGTCTGGTTTTGCGTGTAATTTTAAATTTTAAAAATTAATTTCGAAAATAGGCTGTAATTTTTTTTATCGGACTCCCTAATACTTACTTAATAGTATTTATAAAATTAATTAAAACTACTTCCACACATAAATTACAGTTGCATTTTTTTAGGATTAACAATTAGTAGTACTTTATTAAACTTTACTTTATTAAATAAACACAGGGTTGCCAATTTTTTTCGTCAACAACCCCCCCCCCCCCCCCCCGCCAGTTATTTCGAAAACAATTTAATTTGATTAAAAAATAGATCATAAATCATAACAGACATGTTTCATGTTTTTTGTTTTTTGCCATTATCAATAGCATTAAATTTTAAATTTTCGGTTAGGTACAGCTTCACTAATAGTATATTTAATGATGTATGTTTAATGATTAATTAATGCACAAATGTACTAAATGTAGAAAATATAAAATTATTTAATACAGTATATATATTTAATACAGGACAAGTGTGACAGAATTATTCTTCGAACTTGCAGAAAATTTAATGAAACTTATCTTCATTTACCGTCGGCGAACCAAAATAAATTTGGAATATTGGAATAAAATATTCTTCATGCTGGACAATTTCATGGGAGAATAAATGTACGAAAGCCGGTTTTCCAAGTGCATCCAAACGCATCGCATTGTTGTCAAGAACATTTAGGCTTTCCTAATCCTTTATTGCAGAGAATTGCTTGATTAACCATGTAAGGGATCGGTATATCCATATTTTGTATGAATTAATTTAACATAAAACCACGAAAAATTACTGAAATTAATTGAGACGTTTAGTAGTAATTTTACAACAATTTCATACTCCGGTATAAACATTGAACAACACGTAAAAGCCAAATATTTTGTTAGAATAGGAAGGGGTGATCATTTGGGGAAATAATAAGTAATATGATTAAATATGAATTCAATTTGAATCGATTACAAAGGAAATCACAAGAACTTTTATAATCACTTATATAAGGGCACCCTTGTGATTTTGTTCTATTTGTGTAAATTAAATCAACATTAGCAGAACTTCAAATTTCAAACTTTTATTGAGCTTCGATTGGGATATTTTATGTTTCTTAAACCATAATAAATTCTGATGACACAAATTTGCTTTAAAATCAAACCAAAAGGGACAATAGTAATCTGCAATTGTTTAATATAAATATGTGCGAGTGTGTGTGTGTGTGTGTGTGTTTGTGTAAATGTATGATATTGCAATGGAATTAGTAATCATTTAAATTATTATATTTAACGAAAAAGACATTTTAAGTATCAATGTGTTTATTGGTTGCGTTTATCATTAAGACGCTTCGTTGTGAACTTGATATACAAAACCAGAGCGTTTTTCTTAAAGCCACAACCCTTACCTATAAAATTTCATTCACTACAAAGAGCCGCTACTGTTGATGTAGCGACTTGCGTATAAAGAGAGAAACGTAATTCGGTTCTCACTCTTACAACACGATTGAATAACTAGCTGAAAGGAGCAGTCTCGATACAGTGTTGCCGTCAGTCGGATGCTCTATGGTCGCATAATGAAAATTTGTATATCAACTTTTCAATATACGCTTCCAACTACAGCGCCACCAATGTCAATAACGTGAACAATACGTGAAATACAAAAATATACAAAGAAAACCATGTAGCTATCCATACCGCGTCCAAGTCGATTTTCGCCAATCGATTCTAAATGGTGCATAATGGCAATAGAAAAATTTTTAAAGGCGATACATTAGAGCGTCCATATTCGGACGTTCCAAAGCGAAGGACGCCGTAAAAATAACAACAAAATGTCAATGTGAGGACGGCGTAAAGATAGTGGGATATATATATATATATATATATATATATATATATATATATATATATATATATATATATATATATCTGTGTTTTACTTACTAACAGAAATTAGTAACAGACACATTTACCCATTAAATGAACCCAACTAAGTTCTCACGATAATGATTTAAAAAATCAAACATAACGTAAAGTACTATCACTAAATCGCAAGCCAAATAAACATTACAAATTATGAGAATTTGTATAATACCTGGTGGCGAACCATTACATTTACAAGAAAACATGAAAATTGTAATACGTCAATCCGTAGTTTTTCCGAAATTTCCATCAAAAGCTGAAGATACCTTTTTCTTGCACTTGAAAATTTCTGTACAATAAAAGTTTTATTGCAATTTCCAAGCTTTTATTATACACCCAATTATTAAAAAAAAGCCTATTTATAAAAACATGAAAATCTTTATACGCCAGTCCGTTGTTTTTCTAGATTTTTTATCTAAAGTTTGAGAAGCATTACAATGTTTCTTCTACTTTAAATCATGGTTACAAATCAATATTTTCTTGCAATTTTATAACTATATTGATCTCAAAATTGACATTTTACAAAATTTAAAATTCGTTTATTTATAAGAAAACGTGAAAATTATGCTATACTACCATGGTTTTTCAAGAATTTCATCCAAAGCTAATGATTTCGTTTTTCATTTTGCTGTACAATAAATATATTCTTTCAATTTTAATACTTATGTTTAAGCTCATATTTCACATAATTATTACAAAATTAGACAATTTACAACTAATTATGAAAATTGGTAAATAAAAATTTTCATCTCAAAATTGAGAAGTTTAATATTTTGCTTCTACTTTAAATCTAGGTTACAAATAAATTTGCTTAAATTTCACATAAATATCTGAAATTAGTTAATTATAAGAAAACGTAAATAGTTTTTCCAGAATATTACAAAAGCTGGTGAGGTTTTTTTCGTTTATTTTACATCCTGGTATACAATTAACATTTTGTTGCAATTTCCATAGTTTTATTATTATTATTATTATTATAGTCATAATATTTCTACCCTTTTGGGTGTAGAATATATTATAGTTTTATTAAGCCCATATTTCATGTAATAATTACAAAATTGGAGAATTTACAAGAAAATATTGGAATACGACAGTCCGTCGATTTTCCTGAATTTTCACCTAAGCTTGAGAAGTTTAATATTTTGTTTTTCTTTTGTACTTAATTTATATGAAAAATATGAAAATTATATGCCATAAGCCAGTTCGTAAATTTCCAGAATTATCATCTAATTTTGGTTAAGTCTTTTTTTGCAATTACATTACTTAGAAAAATACTTAAAGTAAAAAATAAATAATTTTCAATAAAAACTATGTGACTACAACAAATGTTAAAAAAATGATTAAAAATATTTTGTTTGGGTTTTTTTATTTTTATATAAAACGACTTGGGTGGTTTTTACTTGGAATGCTACTAGTCGCATTAAATTTTAATTTGAAACATAAATAAATAGAAAAATATTAAGGTAAATGGTTCATTTGTGTCTTGCAAGATTTAATTAATAAAAAAAAAAAAAATGGAACATAACAGAATTCTTCGTCGTTTTCGACATCTGGACTATAATTTTCCTCTGAAGTTGGCCAGTTGAAAATTCTGTCTTGGATGACACTATTTTTGACCTGTTTGATATTTTCTTTGCAGGTTTTTGCAGTGAATACTGCAACTGAGACCGAAGTAGTCAATTAATGTGGTATGGGACTTGTGTGGGTCTTAACACACAATGTGTAAATAACCTCATAGATGCGGTTCATAGTAAGAACCAGGGTTGGAAAAAATCATGATTTAAAAAAAATCAATGATTTTTTTAAATATTTCTGATCAGTTTTTGGCAGTTTGCTAGTTTTCTAGATATAATTTAAATCAATTGATTTGCATCACGATTCAAATCATAATTTTTATTTAAAATAAATTCTTGTATTTTAATAAGAATTGACGATTAACAAACAATCGGCTATGTCTGTACCATATCTTCGCTCGGATCATTGCTGCTAGATTAATGAAAATTCAGCAACAAATCTGATTGGAAGTTATTGGACACTTGATGCGCTACCTTTTGAAATTTTCGAGTGTACAGAGTATACCTTAAATCCGGGACACAATATCAGGTCTAATTTTTAAATGGAACACCCTGTATATTATTTCATTTTTTGAATCTTATTAACTTATTGAGATTGGTCGTAATTTACCTATTAAAAAGTATTATTAGATTACACTCCATATGTTACCATTGAATAGCTCATTAGATGAGCACCCAGAATATTATGCTATATACAGGGTGTTCCATTGAAAAAAAAAGAGTTTTAGCCATTTGAAAATAGCAAAATTCGATCGTAGTTTCAGAACACGCTGTGTATTCTACGTGACTTAAAATATTGTGTATGTTTTGGCACATTGCTCGGGTAGTTGCATACGCAGATTCTTTTATTGATCTGTTATAATAAGGTTTTTTTGAATTTTTTTCCTCGTGTAGGATTTTTCGTTAAATTTGATTAAAATGTGAATAACTTGGCAACGTTGCATCTGATATCAAAAATAAAACTGATTTGTGAAGCCCACATAAAGCAGATTCTAAAAGTGAAAGAATATACAGGGTGATCCATTTATAAAGAAAACAAATTTTGTATTTCAGATTTATGGTACACTCTGTATATTTGAAAATAATTTTAAAAAGTAGCACATCAAGTGTCCAATAACATCCAATTAGATGTTTTGCTCAATTTTCATTGGTCTAGCAGCAATGGTCCGAGCGAGGATAGGAGGGTCACCACCCACATTATATTTTTAATTGTACGCCTATTGGAATACACCAACAGTGCAAAAATAATGATTAAGTAAAAAGAACAAACTATTTTGATTTAAATTTGATTTATTTAAAAAAATCATTTGATTTAAATCACACCAACCATTCGTTCATTTGAAATGAACGATTTAAATGTGTTGCAATTTTAATATTTATATTGAACTCTAATTATTATAAAATTGGATAATTTACAAAAAAAAAATGAAAATTTTAATTCTCCAAACCACAGTTTTCTTGATCAACGATGACGTTCAGAAAACTTTAGTAATTTAATATCGCAAACATAATCAATTCACACTACAAACCTACGTCGATGTATTCCTATTTTTACCCTTTTTAGTAGACTATTTAAAAATTCCACCCCAAGCCCTGCAGCAAATTACAGGTTTCACAGAATAGCCTCCCAACCCTCGTTTCCACTGACCGTTACATATTTTATGACGCTTTTAACCACCTGGATCGAGTCTTCTAGAACGCTGTGCTTGGGGTGAAGGCAAGGAATTACCATAAACACGAAACGTTTGTGCGTTATGCTGCTACGAATCCAGACACGCAACCGCGGCCTTTGTCACGAGCCTCTTTCGCGGAGGAAACCTGAACCTGGCCCTCACCCTTTGTCACAGAAATAGACGGGAATATTTTCGTAGCGCCCAAGTGGATTGAATAAGACGTGATTCATTCAGTTTTCAGGTTGACAGAGAAGCGTGGCTTCCTGTGAGTTTTTTTTTTTTAATTTTCTTACGAGATTATAAGAGGTACCCGGTGAAACGTGGCAATCGGTGATTGCAGCTTTGCAACTATAATATTAGCCTTAATTATCTACAATAATTGTATATCTATCGGGTGTCGCATAAAAAATGTATACACACTTTAATAGCTGTTTTGTTTTTGTCCTGTTGTACGCAATACCTAGTCGCGATGGAAAAATTAAAGCTGTTGATATCGTTTTTTGCGACACCCTGTATATACAGTCTAAATTTTGGTTACCTAAATATGCATTTAACACATTTTCTGTTCCGTAGCAGAATAAGTTTCCATAATAATCTCGTGGGAGGAATTAGATTTTATTCCCACAAGTTTCCACGTTCAGTTTACTCCCTTATTTCGTGTCCACATGGGCTTGAATTCGGTCTTCCACATGCGATGAAACGCGGCGCGGTTTTCCCAATTAATTAGTGGACACTAATTGAATAATGTGGTTTAATAATGTGCATCGCTGCATCGCGAGAACTGCTGGATAGAGCGATGGAGGAAAGCGAGGTCAAGAAACTCGCCATTGAAAGCCATTGAAAGGGGCATAGGAGCCGGTAATAGTCTACGAGCACGCCTCTTCCATAGATTCCTGAATCGATAAATATCAGGAGAGATTTGTGGCTCCTTGGCGAGGACGAGAAAATTAATGTGGCATCGACTATAAGCCATAATCAGAACTTTTATTCCATACTCCTGAAGTAAAATGGTAATTTAGTCATGCCAGCATTGCAATTTATTATACAAAACTATTATAGTGATTAATATTTTATAACTAATGACTCTCATATGCAGACAATGTACCGTGGGACGATGGTATAATTTAAAAAGAAACAATATAGTTTAGCTCTCTGTAGTTTGGTTTCGTAGGACCGCGTATATTTTGTGTTTTGTGATTTGTGTAGTGGTTATTGTTATAGTTAATTAATATTTTTATAAAACGTTTTTTTTTCAATAATAAAAGAGTGATCATCGTATGTACATCACGAATATTATAACTGGAGGTGGGCGTGCGCAGCTGACCAAATTGTGTAGGGGTCGTGCGTTTTATTACTCGTTACACACGTTACTCTGTTGGCCTACAGATCTTAATAAAATTCCAGATTTAATTGATTTTTTTATAACACGAAATGTGTCTGTAAACTCTATGTACGTGGAAGAGGCTTCGGATCTGAACTCTGACCATTCTCCGATGGTCCTCACCCTAAGCGATAGTAGTATACAAAAGCAAATACCTGCTATATTGACTAACAGATTAACTGACTGGCAGAGCTTTAAACTTCAACTTGAAGACACTATCAACCTCGTCATCCTCAGTAAGAAACGAAGACCAGCTAGACAATGAAGCGGAAAAATTTGTTGATAATATCCAACAAGCTACATGGGATAACACCCCTATTATTACCCCACGAACCAAACGTAACAATTACCCCAAAGAAAATCAAACCCTTATTTTCGAAAAATAAGACTCGGAAGAAGACTCAGAAGAATTTGGCATCAATATAGATGCCCTGCAGATAAAACTAGAGTAAATAACGCAACACAACTACTCAAAAGAGAGATTCAAAAAGTGAAAAGTGACTATTAGTGAATATCTAATTGGACTATCAAATGACAGTAAAACTGATTATTCACTTTGGAAGGCTACTAAGAGACTTAAGAGACCAATCTTGCAGAATTCTCCAATTAAAAGTGCAGATGGGACATATGCAAAAAGCACAACTCTAAAAGCTAATAGATTTGCTGAATATCTTGATAGGACTTTCCAACCGAATGAGGGTGAAGCCTTTCTAGACTGGGAAAAAATTACCCAGGAAGAAAGTGAAAGCAGACTCTCTACCCCTAAAGAAATTGCAATGGAAAAAAACATTAACGCGAAATTCTCAAACAACATCCTCGTAAAGCTATCGTAAAACTTACATATCATATTAATGCATCTTTAAGATTAAAATATGTACCTAAGATATGGAAAGTTGCAGAAGTGATAATGATTCCTAAACCTGGAACACCACCAAATGAGGTTTGTTCTTACAGACCAATCTCGTTATTACCTGTAATCTCAAAACTGTTCGAAAAAATACTTCTTAAAAGAATATAACCAATTATTGAAGGCAAAAACATAATACCAGAACATCAGTTTGGTTTCAGAGAATCTCATTCAACTGTAGATCAAGTCCATAGAATAACAGACGTAATTGAAAAGTCATTGGAAGAAAGAAAGGTTTTGTTCTACTATCTTTCTTGATGTAGCGCAAGCTTTTGACCCAAGTGTGGCACGGGGGACTTGAATACAAATTAGGAAAACTTCTGCCCAGACCATATACACAATTACTAGAGCCATATATGTCAGATAGAGTTTTAGAATTAAGCAGGAAGATGTTTACTCTAAACTAAAAGAAATAAAGGCAGGTGTGCCATAGGCCAGTGTGTTAGGGCGAGTCCTCTACCTATTATACACCAGCGGTATACCTGCATTAGACCATAATACGATAGCCACTTTTGCCGACGACACTGCTATATTTTCTGTAGGCAAAGATCACGAAGAAGCAGCACTAAATCTGCAAACCTCAATTAATAAAATTGACAACTGGACTAAGCAATAGCGAATCAAATTGAATGAGACTAAATCGGTCCATGCCAATTTCACAAATAAAAGAAATCAACATATCCCTGTTAGTATGAATGATATCCAGGTACCCTACGCTGATACAGCAAAATATTTGGGTATTTCATTGGACGGTAAGCTACGCTGAAGAGCTCATGTTGTAACGGTTCGAACCCAGGTGTTGTACAAATTCTCATAATTTGTAATATTTGCTTGCTTCGTGATTTACAAATTCTTATATTTTGTAATATTTGTTCGGCACGTGATTTACAAATTCTTATAATTTGTAATATTGGTTTGGCTCGTGATTTAGTGGTAGTACTTTACGTTATGTTTGATTTTTAAATCAAAATCGTGACAACTCAATTTCGTTCGTTTTATCGGTAATGTGGTAATGTATCTGTTCGTAATTTTTGTTAGTAAGTAAAACACAGATATATGGATTTTATATGATTTATTCATTTTAAAAGGTTATGCAAGCGACAGGTAAATAAAAGACAGTTTTGTTACTCAAATTGGACGTTATTTATTTAATTATATTTATTTAAAAAAAATTAAAAGATATTATTTAATAATTATAGATTCTTTATTATATTCTTTGACTTTGAATGGTTTATTTTATTTTGAAAACTGAGTGAAGAGTAAATTATATATACTATTGTTGGAATTACAAAGTGATATTAGCGACTTCACGTACAAAAATCTTCAAATTGTGCCGAGAAGGTTATTTGATACAAGTCATCACACATTAAAGTACTTTAAGTAATGCACCCCAATGTATGTCCTAATCCGTAGATATTCCTAGTATCTGTGTCTACCAACATTATCAGCCATGTGATCGTAAAAACTTAAATAGGTAATGTTATTCAAAATTGATAATAGATTAGTATGATAAAGCAATATTCTACTTCCACCTTTCTAACTACTTAAGCACATTCATACAATCAGTTGATTCATTCATAATGCTGAGATCACATGAATACCGAAACGCTAAACATATCATTGAATTATTTATATTGATATTAAGTTATGTTCCCCTGACGCAACTTTTTATTACCTACCGATTGCAAATCAATCTGCAACCGGCTTTAAGAAATCATATATGTTATCATTATAAAACTTCCCGATTCAAAACTATATTTTACGTCTTTGATTAATGAAGCCACAATGTTTATCAAATGTTTGCGACGAGGAAAGGAAGGCGTTTTTACAATATTCTCCTGTCGGTACGAAAATATTGCCAGGACAAAGTATAAAATGCTGTTAAATTCAACTCCGCAGTTTTCGGCGTAAGGAGCCTACATTTCATACCTTTATTAAACTTCGCTCACTACCAGCGGACCGCGCCTTGCCGCTGTCACTGTCACTAGATAGGTTATATTATTAGTATGGAATTGACTTTAGAGTTGTTAGTGTGAAGTACATTTGATAAACTTGTGTAATATATTCACCTGAGGAATTAATGCTCAAAGCCGTCTTCGGGCAGCGTGACGTTCTGTCTCGATCGGAACATCTAACTCGTTTTATTTAATTTCCGCAGTAATATTTATACTGTGCCCTAATCTTTACTCTTCTACCCCTGTCCCATGCTAAATCTGTGTTCCGCCGCAAAGTGACGCAATCCCATATGAGTCACCGAATTATGCAATTGCCCTTTTGAGTTCCCGTTGTATTCCCTTGACCTATTTATGTGTCATCATTTGATCGTGTGCTCATTTAAAATTACCCAAAAATTAGAAGTCAGCGCAATCTCAATATGTGCGCGCCCGAAATGAGTGACCTCGCTCGGTCCCAACGCAACGCCGGCCGCGGCTTGAGCCGATATTTACGCCGTTTTGTTTTGACCCGTACAATTATGGAATTAAATATTATTAGGTCCTTACACTGTCAAAAAGAAACAAGAAGAATTGGACATAAAATTTCGAAAAATGTACTGGCTGCTTGGTCGGAATTCCACCCTGTCAACCTATAATAAAATAATTCTGTATAAACAAATTCTTAAGCCCGTATGGACATATGGCACCCAGCTGTGGGGTTGTGCCATAAAGAGCAATGTAGAAATAATCCAGCGATACCAAAACAAAGTACTAGTGAGTATTGTCAATGCACTTTGGTATTTCCGGAATAGTGACCTCCACAGGGACTTCAAAATGGGCACTGTTAATGAGACAATAAACAAATTTGCCAAGAGTCACGAACAGTGACTTCTTCAACACGTCAACGTCGAAGCCATTCAGCTCCTCGATAACACGAATTTGACCAGAAGACTACAGCGGACCAAACCGTTCGAGTTAGTTTAATATTGTGTTAGTGCAAAAGCAGAGCCTAGTGCTAGTGTACACGCTAATATTAGTGTAATTAAATGATTAGAATCTAAGCGATACTAATGAGTAGGCCCTTAGCAATAAACCTTCATTTAGTAATTTAAGTTGACATAACATTACTCATTGATCCATCTTTGATCAGATTGTAATAGTTATAGTAAAATACCATTAAGTAGTTTGCATAATAAAAAAAGCACGTTACAGTGGTGCATACACGCTGTGAAGATTTAATTATTAATTCAAATAGTGATAGCCAAGAGGACAGTGATTTAGACGGGTTTCAAAGTGATTAGTGATTACGGCGCAATATTCATATCATCTCACAGGACGCATTATGTAAGAATTTTCAAAATATTGTATAGCGTTTATTTTTTCTTTATAACATATAACATCCCTATGTGTAACTTAAAAAATAAATTGTCAACGCGTAGGTGCAGGCAACCAGTCACCATACTGTCACCAGTAAGGCCGTTAATAAACCACAGAGAGGTTATGTTTTTTTTAAATAAAGCGAATATTCAGATTCTTTCTAATGAATTGTGAATTTATGCCATTACATGCAGAACGTATACGGGCTTTCAGTTCATCCACGTTACGTATTTGCACGTCATTATAAGTTTTACTCTTTAGGTAACTTTGCTTACTGGCGACAGTGTATAACTGGTGGCCTGCACCCTCGTGTAATTCGTAATGTATGTACACTGAATCGAATTTCTTTTGACAGTGCCCCTGCGAGAAGGATATTTCTTTTCCGATATGGTCAGTTCTTTCAGTCTTTTCAGTTTCTTTCGACCGACGTCGATCGATTTCAGAAGCGACATACGTTATAAACAGTACTTGGACCGACCCGGCCGAAAGACCCGGCACTGTCAAAAGAAATTCGATTCAGTGTACATTCATACACTCTGGGAATGACGCGTCCGTCCATCCGAGCAGTCTTCTATCCTTGTATACGGTGCTCCTTCCTTGCGGGACCAAACACGGAAGCAGACTGCTCGTTCTTACATGCGCGTCATTCCCAGAGTCCGCGGCTGTACAACGATACTACGCGGCCCGCATCTCTTTCTCAAATGTTTTGGGTCACTCTCGAGGGCTTTAGGTTCGAGGGGATGTGGTCGATTGCTGCCACTGGGTTGCTGCCATCACTCAACTCTAACTTGCGGAGTAAGGCGTCCAAATAAATGTATTAAGTATTTTTCCGCCTACCTGCTCTGAAAGTTCACTTTTCGGTTCGAAAATGAGATTTAGAGGCTCTAGGGCCTCAGATGTTTCAGACATTTTCCTATAGATGGCAGCATATTTTTCATAAACAAATGTGACAGTGACAGATATATCGTACCTTCTGTCTAATTAAAAAGTGTATTAAGTGCAATTGATGTTAGCAGCGATGAAGACTTGGCCTACACCACTCGATATAAGGGAAGTTGCCGTTGCCGCTACCGTTAACCTAATTAACCAATAAAATCTTAGACTCGGTATGTACTCCAATATAATAAGTTATGTAGTTGGAAACGGCCAAAAAGTCAAAACACATTACAGAAAATACACTACTGGCGTATATAGCAGAAAGAAGGAAGTAGTGCTACATTGTGGTTGAACATTCAATGTTGAAGTCGGTTCTTAAAATAAAACAAAACATTGACATCTCATCAAAGTGCAGCCGTACCTGAAACGAAATTATGTTGATTATAGAGCAAAACAAGTCAGATATTGTAGGTAGGCGGAAAAATAGCGTGTGTCCCGCAGGCCGAAAGGCTTTAGCAGCCCTTCGTTTCTTGGCGCCCTCGCTAGCTCCGCTCGCTCATGCGCCAAGCACCGCGGGCTGCTAAAGCCTATTTTCCGCCCTTGATGCACAATATACTATGTAACATCATTATAATAATACACAAATAACTAGAACAGGCCTCTAAAAAAATGCAGTATGCCACAGCAATACTATAAAATATCTAAAGTCACTATAGTAATACAAACTATCGGGTGTCTGGAAAATACCATACGCCAATTATGTTGGTATCTTGGATTTTATTTTTCTTCAGTTGGTACTGCTCAGTGGCTTGCGGGGTAATTTCAACGGGGCGAACATAACCAACAAACATTGGGAATCAAATAAAAACAGGATTGAAGAGAATAACTTCATGATCGGTTTGGGTTTTGCGTTGCACACCCAAAATGGGCTATACGGATGTACGCATCTTGTTCTGGTGTAAACATTTTGGGATAGTCAAGAAGCTAGTTTTTAATCATTCTATCAGCACGGCACTGCAAACTGTCATATTGACTGCCAAACTGCCAAAACATCAGTGTTACAACTGTAATTGCAATCTTTGGAGTGCTGTTATAGTACAGGGTGTTTGTAAATGATTGTAGAAAAGGCGGCAAAATTTAAATGAAATTTAGGATTTTAATTGCCGTTAAGTTTTTCCATGTCGGTGCTTAGTGTATTTCACCGCAATTTGTCACAAGTTTAATGTCATTTTCGCCAGTAGCGTGCAATCATTGTAAAGTTAATCTAGGTAAGTTATTTCAAGTTAGTTATTTATGAAGGGGAACGGGTCAACAGGGTTTTTTCGTCCAGTGTGGGTCAGTTAAGTTGTTATGTACTGATAATTTTCTCTTTTGTATCTATTTAATTGTCGTTGTTTCGTGGATATTTCATCAGGTATATCATAACAACTTAACTGACCCACACTGGACGAAAAAAAACCTGTTGACCCGTTTCCCTTCTTGGATACAAAGTAACGTCCGTTGCTTCTTGATTCAATTAGTTACTTATGTTAAAATAAGAAATGTTAATTTTCAGAAACAAACAAGAGTTAGTTTCTTAAAACTATGGTGTTTACACCGCAACATGACGCCTTTATTCTCATGGCGTATTTCCGTAGCGGGCAATTAACTGAAAACGGAACATGGGTGTACTCATCTCAGTCATGCAAAGAACAATTTCGTGAAGAATTTCCCGACGTAATTGTTTCTGATAAAACATTTTCAAGTCACAGAAACAGTATAGTTAGGCGTTTTACAGAAAAACATTGTATTTACAAAAGCAAGAGTTCTGGACGGCCGACAGTTCTTACGCAAGATAATGTAGCTGACATACAACACCGCTTAGAACAAAGCCCCAACAAATCGTTAAGGAAATTATCGGCTCAAACAGGTTGTTGTAACATATAAATGACTCTTTCAGTTACTTTTGTTGGTTTTTAGGCATGACTCTAACTAGTTGCCATAAAGCAGCAAAAAAAAAATTACATCTGCATCCATATAAAATCTCAGTAGTTCAGCAATTATTACCTATTGATTATGAACGAAGAGTTAGGTATTGCGAGTGGTTTAATGCGAATTTAAATGACAACGCTATATTAGATTTGACATTCTTCTCGGATGAAGCATGGTTCCATTTGTCTGGATACGTAAATAGTCAAAACTACAGAACTTGGGCGGCTGAAAATCCCCATAGTTGTGTTGAAACTGATTTACATCCAGTCAAAGTTGGAGTTTGGGTAGCAATGTCGAGACGGCGAATAATTGGGCCAATTTTTTTTAATTACAATATTAACGTTGAGAATTATCGTCAAATGATATTGAACCCATTTTTAAACTTACTGCATGATGATGAAATTCAGTACGGATATTTTCAACAGGACGGCGCTACTGCACACACTGCCAGGAATACAATTCAATTTTATTATGGCGATTATGGCCATCGCGTTCTCCAGATCTCACTCCCTTAGATTTTTATTTGTTTGGAAGTTTAAGAAATAAGGTATTTAGAAATCGGCTACAAAATCTAGACCAATTAAAAGAAGAATTGGAAACAGAAATTAGAAACATTTCTCCGATAGAACTTGAAAATGTGTTTAGGAGTATGCAGAGGAGAGTAAATTTATGTCTAGAAAACAACGGCCAACATTTCCAACAATTTTTATAAAATTAAAAACTAAAAATAAAAGCACAAACAAATAAAGTGGTACATTTTGATTGATTTTTTTAAAACTAATAACGTGTAAAGAACTCTACCTGTATCTTAAAATTACTTAACTTTTAAAACTGACAAAAAAACAAAGCTGTTGAATCTCAACTTTAACATTATGTTACACCAATGAATCCTTAGTGATATTTTTGTTGTGTTACCAACGTGTATGTTTGGTTGCCTAAAATACAATCTGCACTCATTTACAAACACACTGTATATTAAAATACCAGTTGCAGAAGGCATCTATTCAAGCACGAATTTGAAATTTCGAAACGAGCTGCGTAGCAGCGAGTTGAGGATCAAATGAGTGCTTGAAGGACCTTCTGCAACTAGTGTTTTATACTATTTTTTCTATTTTGCCCCATTATACTATTTCATAAATTAAAAAAATAAAATTTTAAATCTAGGGGATTTTGCGGTGGTTGGTGACATTTATGTGGCGTAAATTTAGGCGGCTGTGGAAAAAAATAATTTGAAACGTTAGATTTTATTTTCGCAATTAACTGTTGATGTGTATAATAATTGTACTTTCCACGGTAATGATTTAAATTAAACTTCGTTTTCATTAATTTGCTGTTCTCTGTGAAATTTATTTTTTGACGTATGTCAGTTGACAGTTCAACGTCAACCGTCAACGCTACCACTACCAACACCAATGCAGTAAATTTTACTAGCCTATTCTAGCACACCAACCGCTTATTCTAACACTCAAATGACATCATTTGGGTGACATCATTTGGATGTCAAATGACATCATCATAGAATCGACTTGCGTCGATTTGCGTACGGGTTTTTCCAGGCACCCGATATAATAAGTCACCATATGATTACAGCAAGTTTTACAGCAAGCCAACAAGTTTATCTGGCCTCAACTATACTATAAATTATGTAAGGTCACCACGCAACTACTGGCTTCAATTATACTATACAGTATCTAAAGACTAAGAGCTATACTCTAAAATATCTAAGGTCAACATACAACTACACGAAATGTAGTTGTATGTAATGTATCTGGCCAAATGTATCTGGCCTCAACTATACTATAAATATCTAATTTCACTGTAAAAATAGTAGCTATAATAATTTTATCTCGTCAGCCACACCCAAGTTCATCTGGCCGGTGTACTACTATATTACATTCACGACCTTTTTGCAACCGAGTTGACTGGGTATTCTTTTTATCATGTTGGTCAAACTGACTCAGGGATCCAACGGAAGTTAATTATTTTTTGTGTCGATGTCGATTAGACATTTAATTCCTACCACATTGTCAGATTTATATATTTGTTTCACTACTAGCTTTTAAAGACATCATTATTTAATTTTTTTTACTTCATATTAACGAACCCAATAAATAATTTTCACTTCTGTGAAAATATTAATCATAATGCCAAATATTATTCAACTGCAACTATAATAATTTAAACTTTATAACCGGACAACAATGTTATTTAAGAAATATAACCTAAAAGTGAAAACCTAACTTAACCTAAAAAAAAAAGACAAGTTCCATTGGGGAATTCAGTTATTTCTGAAACACTACCAACAAAATTACTAGACATTCACAGACTCCTCTGACGCAAAAACATCGTGAATGGAGACGTACTTACAAAGAAAAATAACTAAATTGTAATTTAGTTAATAAAAGCCTGAACAAATTACTGATTTACACCTAGACGATATTATGTACCACTTAATTTTGTGCTGATGATAATGAAGTAAGTCACGTGGTTTATTATTAATAAATAAAGAATGAATTCTGCTGAAATTATGAATAAGTACAATACTGACGGTTTCACTTTCAAACGGCCAGTTTCTGCATAAAGCATTCCATTTACGTTGTACATTTATGTAGAAATTCGTTTTTTGTTCCCATAAAGCAGAGTGAAACTGGCACTTGTATTTTCAGAGATTTCTCACGGCGATTGTAAGCCTCCGTGTCGGTTTTCGAGGATTACAGCGAAATTATAATAACACTGAGAAATGGATTGTTTACCTTTTAAGACACGTTTAAATTTCATCGTACAATTCGCTCGAAAATTTTAAAACCAACCAATTATTCGTGTTGTTTCAACTCTTTACAAAATCCAGGGAATTGTTCAGAAAATTGCTAAAAAACCAAAATCAAAAGCAGGATATTATTACTGACTTTTGTTTGCAACTACACCCTATTTATTTAAGAAACATCTAAACAGTATTGGTAATTGCAGCAATTAAATCATAAACGTTTGTCAATATGATCATAAGGAAATTGCAGTATAACGCGTTTTGCCAACTTTTTGTTGACAAAAAATGTTTTTAGAAAGTTAAAGTAAAATTATAAAAAAGTGAGCGCTCACGAGAAATTGCAGTTTTCTAAAAAAAGAGAAAAAATGCTCTCCTAAAAATAAATTTTGCACGTTAAAGTTAATTATTTTAATGAATGCAGGACAACGTTCCTTGAAATCTCTGATATTTCAGAAAATTATACCCATACAAATACTTTTAATTAATCTTCAGTGATAACAAATATCATAAATATGATAATGATAAAAATATAAATGTGATAACTTAATATGAGCAAGATATATTGTTTACATAACTATTTTTTTTAAATATTTTATTAACACTGGAGGCTTTTACTTCGTGATACATTATGTATAAATAAATAATGCAATTTTTACTTTGAAGGTATCTCCGTTTATTTTAATAAAGTGACTATAGTTTTGACCGACTGTTCGGTCGAAACATAGTCACTTTATTAAAATAAACGGTGATACCTAGAAAGTAAAAATTGCAATATTTACTAATTATTTTATTTAATAAAATATACAATCTGCCTCGAGATAACAACAATTTTTTTTTCTCGAAAATTGTCACTAAAGTAAGTGAAATGTGCAGTGAATGTATTAAAATCGGCAGTAAATAAATAAGTATATTATTCTACTATGTTTGCACCTTGCATTGCATACACCGACTTTTCAAAGAACTGACATGTTGCAGAAAATTTAGTAACATTTCTCAAACTTTTTTTTCTTATGTAACATATTAAAAATATTGTATGGTTGAAAACAGATTAAAAAACTCTACCGAAATAAGAAATAAAAAATATAGGTTGTCATCTAAAAAAAAACATTAATGACGCAACAACTTTTAAAATTTGTTTTTTTTTTTAAATCTGAAAATAATATTATCGTATGCGCAGTACTTTCTATTGCTACGTCCCTTTTAGATTTTTTTAGATAGAAGTTACCGAATTTATCCGGTACTTAATTTCCACACTGTATATTTTGTGCGATTTATTTTTGTTACACTTCAATTAAATGTTTTTGAAATGTACAGAAAAATTAATTAATAAAAGTTTCAGAAAATTCGGTAAAAAAATCTTCTGGTAGACTTAAGAAACTGTTGAAGGATTTCTGCTTGCATCATTTAATGAAGAAAAAAGCCGCCAAAATGTTTTGAAGTTCATGTATTAGGTGTATGTGTATGCACTGGTGACTTACTTATCCAGAATTGTCTGTATTCTAATATCACAGGCCAACAGTTGTTTTGGTGCAGGGGCATTTAGAGCTGATTTCATATGAATTTCATGCACTGAATTAAAAAATGACATTAGTTTTTGCCTATCAGCTCAAATTTCTAAGATATAATATTTTATTGGAATATACGTTACACTATTTTCATTTATTGCTACGGTTGTTTCGATTGATTCCATTAATATTTACTAGGCAGAAATATTAGTGTTCGAAGTGGCTTTTTGGTTCTCTCCAAACCATAGGTACGCCGAATTTCAGACTTCTTCTTTTCCCGATAGTCCACTGTCGTAAATGTTCGTACAAGTCTTACAGACCTGATGCGGTGCCCAGGTTTTATCCTCATCATCTAGCCTAGCACCAAAGTATCCAAGATAAGCTCTCTTTATAAAGTCACTAATTGTTTTTCTGTTTTCTATTAACGTGTATTCTCCGCATATGTAGCAAAACACATCACGATGATTTACACAACTACTTCTACTTGAACTCGTTTTATTGATTGCTATTCAACAACACAAATACAACAATCTACAACACAGTACGTTTTTAGTTAACTTTATAATAACTCTTTCCTCAACACAAATATCACGCGTGGCTCAACTTCAACACATTTCTTGTAGAACTGCCCATTAAAAAACATTATCTGAAAAAGTAGAGCCGACACAGAAAAACTGATTTCATATTTAGTTTCAATGACGCAAATCTAGTTGAAATCAGTTCCAAAATCCTCGGCACCAAAACAAAATATATTTTTTTGTAGGCGTGTGTAATAATTCATAAAAAATAATTATTCTTGACTAAGTTTTAATCATCCATGTACAATTACAAGCGTGGGTGGGAAGCTATGACTACAATCATCATTATACTGTATCATGCATCAATTTTAATCATCTCAAGCAATTGATCTAATCAGCAAATATTAATATTATTATTACCAGTTAACTATAATTGAATTGTTTTTTGGCAGTTGGTAGAATGAAAATGACATGGTATTAGAGAAATTACAGTGGCGTATTTGCTATAACATAATGTGACGAAAAAGGTAAAAAACGTATCTTTACATAATACGTTATCAATTCGATTAATTACTTTAATTAATTTAATGAGTTTTTCCAGTCCACTGCTGTTATATATTTTTTATTACATGTTGCAAGGACTCCACTGTGAAATCAAAGCCTATAAATAGACTGAATTAAACGCTCGCTCTTTACGTAACGGAAACTGCTTTATTGGAGAGCGACGGAGTAAAAGCCAGCGTTGTTTAGCGTTACGGCCGCTAATAATTGTTGTTGTTCAACGTTGTTTATGGTAGCGCAAGAGGACGTAAAGTTTTAATGCAGCAATAGATACGAGGAATTAACGTTGCAGGAAATTGCAAGTGGTCTCAATTGAGGCGCGGCTCTATAAAGTTAACATTTTAAACAAAACTTTCTCCCTACAGCAGCTATGAAATTATATTTACAAAATTATGCAGGTTTTGATTATACTCAACTTGTATTACGTGTATGGCAAAGTGTTATATTACCGGTGGAAGTGCTTTCTTGCCTATCCTAACGGGTTATAAATAGGGACGATTTCATTGATTTTCCAATTTCATGAAAATCGGAACAATGTAGATACCACTAATGAAAATTGAAAGAGCTTTTCCAATTTCATGAAAATTGAAACAGCTTTTCCACTAGCTAGTGGCACTTGATTATTCCTGAAGATGATTGCATTGCAGTTGAAATGCTTATTTGTTTTGTTTTTTGAGGAACTTTGCTATTTACTTAGGGATCCCAACACAGTAAATGTCATTGTAGAAAGTTCAAATACAATTTCCACTAGGAATGGCACTTCAATTCATACTGAGGATGATTGCATTGCTATTGACGCGTTTAGCTTTTTGTGTGATGAACTTTGATGTTTCTCAGGGACGTATAATTTTTGCACATGCTTCTGTAATTGAGGACCGGTCTTGCATTCTCCGATTAACTATAATCGGCGGTTAATTTAATTAAAATAATTATATAGAATCTTAATTAATAGAAGCAAAAAAAATGTGTAACCTTAAATTATTGTATTAATTTGGTAAGTAGAGGTAGATTTAATATGAATGGGTTTAAATACAAATGGACGAAGGAAACGTCAATCAATCAAGACTGGTGGGAGCTCGAGCATTGAAAGGTTTCAGTACGGTGTTAATAATTTAATTGGATTTGTCTGCTACTGAAATTCGATTTAGGGATTGCGTTCGATAATCTGCCAAGTCTCGCGTATTACACATACAAATTAATTTCTGTTAACATTACAGATTATACAATACACACAATTGTTTTGAAACAGTACAATTGTTACTGATATAAATTATTCCACGTACTAAATTTCACGTTTCCTATCAATACCGTAAAACGAGGTTACTTTGCTCCATTTTTAACTGAACTTTAAATAGTACTTATAAACCTTACCTTTTCATTTCCATAAAATGTTGATCATATAGAAACTGCTAGAACAACGTATGATAATGGGCACTAGAGATTCATTTTGAAAATAAAAAAATAATGGAATATTTTTTAAAATTAGTATTTAGTTTGGGGCAATGTTCCCTCATAAGGGGAGGATACTTTGCACCAACGGAGATATTGTAAGTTATTCAGCTTGACAGCATGTATTGGAGCATAGTAAGACTATATTATGTGTTGTAAATGTACCACACACAAAATAGTATGTAGGTTATCTACGTATGGAGTATAAGTGTCGAAAAATATATTGCCATATTATTAATACAAACTTATTAATGAAAACCTTTTCAATAGGTACTAAAATAACTCAAAGGAAGTTTGAAACATTTATCTGAAGCACATCTTATCATTTATCTGCCCCACAGTCTGTCTAAGACTGGGACAGAAAATAATCCCCGATTGGAGACCTTTTTTGGCTCTTGAATTCTGCCCATAATATCATTCCAATCATAGTGAAGAGTGTCTGACTTATCAGGCCATTTGAAGTTTTTAAGGACTTCGCCATTGCACTTAGTGTAGCTCCATTGTTATCAAATGATATTATTTTACCCGGAAAAAATTCACCTTCATATTGGAAGAGAACATATTCCCCTATTTCTTTGACAACTTCCGGCAAAAGATAAAGAAGGTCTTTAATGCACTTTTGTCCAGAACCGACCATTTCAGTTATATCATCTTCCGCAGTTTCTCCTAATATACTTCCCACAAAATCCTCGTCTTCAGAATAATCCCGCAAAGATGTTTCATCATCTGACAAGTCACTGTCCACATTTATTGATTTGCGACATTTCTTCACTGATGTGTGTTTCTTCGTGAGCTTGATCATCATCAAGGACTTCAAGCCCGATACTCTTACCAGCAGGAACAGTAATATTCTTTCTCCTCCTGGTTTTTGTTTCGGTTAATTCTAATCTGTTTGATTCTAAAGATTGTAGAAATGAATGTTCTACAGCATTATTGTCACATGGAGGTCGTGGAATCATTGCCAAAAGTTCTTGAACATTAACTGGATAATGCCACATTTTCTGAAACCCGAAATTAAATTTGCAGCAGCATGGGGTCTAAGGCAGCCATAAGTTGTTTTAGGTGAAATGGAAAATGTTGTTTTTGTAGAACTGTGTTTTTGGAACCATCTGCAGTCTCCTTCCAGTTTGCTAATATTTTCCGCCACGCAATTTTCATTGGCCGAAAAAAACCATATCCAGCAGTTGTGTTAAATGAGTGCTGTTTGGTGGCAATCATACAAAATATATATCATTATCTCTGCATAGACTTAGAACATGTACTGATATATGGGAGGATAAGTTGTCGCAAATTAAAACTTTATTGCCTTGAAGTTTTATTAACTTTGGTAACATTAGACTTTCAAACCAGTCTGAAAAGCTATTGGCATCGAACCAGCCACTAGCAATATTGCTATAACGGCAGCCTTTGGTCCCATTCTTGGTCCAGGTTGTCCACATGCAAGAAGATTTGTAAACTACATATGGAGGCAAGAGTTCTCCGGCAGCACTACCAGCAAACATAATAGCAATGCTAGTTTTGGATGAATTACGAATCTTTTCCGGATATTTACAACCACGTTTGGTTATCACCTTTTTTTGGCCAGGGTTATCTGTCAGATTCGACTCATCACAGTTCCAAATGTTCTCTGGTGGCACGTCTTTCACAACTTCCCCCAAATTTGATATGTAATCCGTTAATATTTCAGCATTTATAGATGCTCTACTGCGTTTTATATTACTAGCAAATCGTGCAGTGAGCTCTGGATGGCGTTTCAGAAAATTTAAGACCCACTCATGACCAGGTATATTGTTTTGAAATGTTCTCACAATTCTACCAACTCGGCTCAAGAATGATTTCACGATCATGCGCAAATCATAAGAGTCTAGTGGGAAACCAAATGTGCTGAAGGCTAATACACAGTTTACAAATCCAGTTTCTTCTTCCTCGGAAAATATCGTGGGTCTTCCAGGCTTTTCAAGTAGATTGCCTTTAAGTTTATTAATGATAGTTCGCAGCGGAATTTTAAACTATTGTGCGACTTTTCTCTGCGTAATTCGTTTACTTGTAACTGCTTCTAAACATTGTTGCAAAGTTTCTTGGGTATAATTTTGATAAGCCCGAGAGCATAGTTTTCTTTTATACACTCTTGGCATATCTGCAACAAAATTTATAACTAAATAAAATAATAATAATAATAGTCTTTATTTCGCTTCGAACAGAAACAGATACTAAACAATATATATATATATATATATATATATATATATATATATATATATATATATATATATATATATATATATATATATATATATATGTGCAATACAATAAAGTAAAATAGAATAAAATAGAATAAAAGCAAAGCAAACTGACAAAGTTTATAGGTTAGTGTGGGAGCCAGCGGCAAGACATTCTATAAACTGGGCAAGCGAACGTCCCATTCGCTTATCGCAATTCATTAGGTGATCCCGTCCTGTAGTTTTCTCACATAATTGGCAGCAGCAGTCTTCGTCGATGTCATGGAAGTGGCGTTTGTTGCAGATTAGGTGGTGAAACCCATGGTATGTGTATCTGGTTATTGTGTGTCTTTGTTGTTGGTTGGCCCCTCTCCATATCTCCGAATTAAACGCTGGTCCTTCTGTAAAATTCTTGATTGCAAAGTCCATGTTTTTAGCCTCGAGGATCTCGGCATATTCGTCTTTTACTTTCTTTGTTATTCCTGGGAAGTTCCTAATAATCTCTAAATAAAATACTATATAATAATAACTAAATAAAATAAACAAGTAGGTTTGGGGTAACTTTGCTCCAAAAAAATAGTGGGGCAAAGTATCCCCATATTTGGCGCAATATACCCGCAAAACGGTAAACATTACGAAAAAAATCGAAAAACGTTTTAAGATTGTTCAACTCACACGACTTTCCAGAGCTAACATGATAATGCATTAAATCAAAATACAAGTTACGTTATTATTGATATAGTGATTCTTATACATAATGATTTTTACCGCCCATAATTGGTGTCTAAATGGGTGGTTTCAAACAAGCAAGTGTTTGAAGGTTAAGAAGTGGGGAGAAGTATAACTGCGTTATTTTAGATGCATATCGGAGTGCCCTCTACTGGAAAACATACTTTGCCACTTTTTATTCTGTTCAACTACTACAATGTAGCAAAAATTGTAAAGTCAGAAATTGGAGCAATATATCTCCCACAGGAGCAAAGTAACCTCGTTTTACGGTAGGTAATATTTGAAAAATTATTATGTACTTCTATTGAAGATCATAGCTTCAAATGGGCCTAAATGCCAAATTAATATTTATCAAAAAATACAAAAATTAATCTACAATCTGGTGTTAACCTCCACTTGATGGCAGGACCTGTATTAAAATAATTGTTGCATTTTCTACTTTCGGTGAAATGTAATAAAGGTGCTTATACGTATCGTTGGCGTATTCCAATAAACTGTGAGTCTAAATCGGGGAACAAACTTCCTCGCAATGCTGGGAAAATTGGAGGCAACGTTGTACGTTTCCTGTAGTTAATAACTTCTTGCTCTAATGGCGTGCGTAAAAGAATGTTGAAACTGAGGAAGGCTGTCAAATTAACGTCCCCGAAGGAGCAAGCCAGCTGGGAATTAATTTCGCAGTTGAGCCTAGATTATTTAACATCCTCCGATACAGTTGCTAAAGATTGAATCATAACAATGCTTGCATCGCCTACGAAACCACAACGTTTCCCTGCTTACCAGCTCCGCATTGCGCATAAACATATCGGTGAATTGGTAAACGGAGCCCCAAAATCTGCGAAATCGTGCCTCGTTATGCAAGGCTTGCCGATCGAGCCTTGAATGTGGCGCGCGGATTCATGCAGATTAACGGTGACGAGATGCGAAGACGTGCTAATAACAGACGATTTTCGTCCTTCGTATTCGTGATTGCGGAATTCCGGTGGCTTTTAAATTTGGCATTGATTTTGTTATTCTAGCATGCGAATTAACGAAGCAATTAGCGACATAATTCTGTGAAAAATATCGTGGCTGCAATTTAACGAAACTATACCCGTATAATGAAATTATATCCAAATCATTTTTATTGCCTAATCAAAATTAATTAAATTATTAGGTATTTGTACACTGAGAAAAATAGAAATTGAATAAAAAACAATTAAAAAAAATAAAAGAACTATATCAGAAGGTTTTTTTTGTGGTTAAAATGTATTCTTTATTTAATAAAGAGAATGATGCAAAAATTGGATGAGAACAAGGAAGAATTGAAACAAGCGATGAGAGAGCTGAAATCGAAAATTGAAAACGAATAAATTAAAGGACAAGAGGAAATCACTAGGAGAGGCAAATATCCTGGGAGAAACAGGATACAGTGGTCAGAATATGTATATAAATAAATTCACACCCTACACCGATATGTAGAATGTGTGAAACAATATTGCGACAATGAAAAGGTAATGCATTTCGTAATGCTAGAAAATTTGAAGGCAACGTTACGTCAACTGCTGCCAATACTCCGCTTATTTTTAGAGCGCACTTGCGAGGTAGATCATTATAATTGCACTGTAGTCCAATTCTGGACGTCCAGGAATCCGGGAGTGAATCATCCAGTTAAGCGTTCAAGTGGCGAGATGGTGAGCGAGGAATTGTAATGGTTTCTATAATGAGTGTACATTCATTAACGCCACTAATAGTTCCATCAATAGAGAAGAGATCTAGATACCGATCAAAGTGTTGATTGATCGTCTTTTGTTAACTTAAGAAAGTTACGAAAGTAAACATCAAACATACTCCGATGAAAATAAGATTTTATTACACAAACGTAGCAATTCGTTAAGTTATCAAACCTGCAAAACTTATTTTAAAATTAGATTAAATCAAACACGTGGTTAAAGTTTCACTATATTGATAGAATTTCGTCTACAATCGTTCCGGCCTCACGACCATTCTCAAGAGTAAGTAACAGAGATACTAACTTAATAACATTAAAATTAATAAATGTGCAATATACAGGGTGTCCAAGATAAGGACCAACAGCGTGGGGATCTCCGAAACCGTAAAAGTTACTAAGGCGGTTGAATTACAAAAAAAGTTTTAGTAGTCAGTAATATTCTGTTAAGAATCCGAAGTCTTGCGATTTCGTTTTTTATATTTTTCTTAAGTTATTCGATAAGGTAAAAGAAAAAAGCACTTTCTCGTTGCCACAATTTTAGCTCTACAAGACAGCCTTTACAAATTTTCAGTACAACGTTTCGTTTTGAAGAAACCATCATCAACTTTATTTTATTATATGGCCCGTAAAAAATGTACACCCTGCATTAGACAGCATTTCCTATTACGAATTCAACTATTTATATCACAGTATGGTTTATCATGTTTTATTCAGAAAAAAGCTACTTAATACATTTCGAACATTTTCTTGTAGTAGGCGTTGAAATTATGACGTCGAAGAAAAAAAAAATCTAATTTTAACCCAGAATAGGTACCTAAATAGTTACTAAAAATAATTTAGCAAGAATTCTTGTTAAACATTGAAACATTATAGTTATTGAGAACTACACTTATTATTTTTTTACTGTGATATGAGAATTGTTCTGTTCATTTAATGGCGACGAAGACAAAAATTATCACATAATTTTAACCCAGATATATACCAAAATAGTGTCAAAAAATAATTTAGCAGGAATAGTTGTTAAACATTGAAACATTATACATAGTTATTTAGAACCACACTTATTAATTTTTTACTGTGATATGAGAATTATTCTGTTCATTTAATGACGACGAAGACAACAATTATTACTTAATTTTAAGCCAGAATAAGTACCAAAATAGTATCAAAAGATAATTTAGCAAGAATAGTTGTTAAACTATTCAAATATTGTACATAGTTATTTAGAACCATAGTTATTATTTTTTTACTGTGGTATGATAATTTTTCTGATTAATGTTGACGAAGACAACAATTATTACCTAATTTTATGCCGGATTAAGTACCAAAATAGTAACTAAAAACAATTTAGCAAGAATAGTTGTTTAACATTGAAACATTATATTATTGAGAACCACACTTATTATTTTTTTACTGTAGTATTATGAGAATTTTTCAGTTAAAATCTTTAAATTGGGTAATAATTTTTGTCTTCATCGCTCATTGCAACGCCTACTACACCAAAATGTTCGAAATGTATTAACAAGCCTTTTTTTCTGAATAAAAACAATACTGTGATAACACTGTGTTGAATTCGTAATAGGAAATGCTATTTAATACAGGGTGTACTTTATTCACGGGCCATATAAAAATATCAAGTTGGTGATGGTTTCTTCGAAACGAAATGTTGTACTGAAAATCTGTAAACGCTATCTTGTAGAGCTAAAAAAGTGGCAATGAGAAGGTGCGTTTAGTTAAAAGGTATACACTTTTCAAATAACTTCAGAAAAAAATATTAACGAAAACGCAAGATTTCGGAATTTGTCGAATATCTCCGGAAGTAAGCTCAACTTTCTGGTTTTCTCAACAGAATATTACTAACCACCAAATTGCGCAACTTTTTTGTAATTTAACCGCCTTTGTAACTTGCGGTTTTCGAGATCCCCATGCTGATGATCTTTATCATGGCCACCCTGTATACTAAGCTAGAAAATTTACAACATACAATACAAAAAAATAAAATACAGTCTTGGTTTTGCCGAACGAATACCGCTTAACAAAGGGGTGTTATCAAAACTTAATTGTTCATTCACAATATTTTCTCGATTAGTGACTGAAGAAAATCAACAAAATTTTATATAAATTGAGATATTTTAGTGCCCAAAAAATTGTTAGTTAGTGTAAGTAAGTTAATTTTATAAAAATTACAACTAACAGAAAAAAAAAGTTTCAGATGACTGTATAGTTATGGAGAAAAAATGGAGTAAATTTCAAAAGCTCCTGCAGCCTGCTGCACCCATTAACAATCGAAGAAAAATCCACAAAAAATCAAATAACTTAAAAATATGTCATTACAACTCGACAAAATTGAATTCAAATTTGAGTAGAAGTGAAGTTGAATCAACCTCAATAAAAATATCGTAACATAGAGGCAGTATGCAACTTGCTGAACTTTCTAAAAATGGCCTTAAAATTAAACTAAATAAATAAGAAAAACATTCAAAAATTGCTCCACAAATTTAATACAACTGGACCCTTTTAATAACTTTGCAACCATTCATATAAATTTAATCAATCAATTGATAACGAATAAAACGGTGAAGTTTATTTCTGCTTATAAATTATAGAATTTCTAAAATAGTAAAACTGCTATATGGTACACTAAAAATATATAATGGAATACGGCAATTCGATCGAAAAAATGCAGGCAAAATTGATAGATATTCTATATTTTAAACAATCTATAGATGCTCTATAATTCTTAAAAGTGTCTAGCTTTAATACAGTTCATACAAGTTTATGGAAATTCTGCATTTCCTCCAATATTACAATTGATCTATAATTCTAAATAGGTATTATATAATTCTATACAGATATATCATATTTTCACCTTATAGCTATTCTATAATTGTTGAAAATTTACGGATACTCTCTAAGTGTGTAGCTAATCTCTAGATATTTTATAATTCTTAAACTTGTATAGTTATTATAATTCGTGCAAGATATATAAATTCTTACAAGTTTATAGAATATTCCACAATTATTCCAAGATAAGCCAACAGTTTTGTAAGGGCCCAAGATGACCAAAACATAAATATTTAGTGAGAACTAATTAAATGTAAAACCACGAAAAATAAATGACATTATTTGGGATAAATGGAGTTAATTTTGAATCATTTAATATGTTAGGTGAAAATAATATGCAAGTGTGCATATTCAGTTTAAAGGTTCTCGAGGAGCGTGAATGATAAGTTACACTTGAGATGAGGATCGATGATCGGTTATGGGAATTCCCAAGGAATTGTATATAAAATATAAATATTAAGAAGTGGGTGGTAGGAGTGACTTGGTGGCAACGATAATGCATACAATGCTTCCATTTAATGAACGCGGACCGTATTTTTGTTTAGACTGAAAGACTGAAGCGAGATGTGTTGGTTTAGTTTATGAGAAGACATGCACGTGATAATTATAATTATTATTATAAGTGCGAGATTGTTTAGTTTCAATGGGAAGTGCGTAGACGGGCATTGATTAGGGGGAATCGCCGAAAGTAAATAATATAGGGGAAGTCCAGTCGGAATTATAGATTATAGAAGGAAAATAGCGGGAATGATGTAGTATAAATAGGCGAGATTTTGTAATAAACGGGCTAGTTGATCCAGAGCGACCAAGCTAACATCACGTTAGCATCACATGTTAAAGTCGACGCAAATATCGCAAGTAAAAAGAGTATTATTCGAGTTATCGAGAACAAAGTACAAAGTTGAATAAAAGTTATATTTCTGAATAACTAATTAATAAATATGTTACTACAAAATTTTATTAATAAAATAAATACTCGGTGACGCTTTAATGCGCGCTAGTGGGAAAGATAAAAGGAATATAAGAAATATGTTATTACAAAATTTGATTAAATACTCGGTGACTCTTTATGGCCTGCTAGTGGGAAAGATAAAATAAACTTGATAAAGGTATTATAAATTAACCGATGAATTATTAAAATATCAATAAAATCAATAAAGAAAAAGAAAGAAATAAGAAAAATAACAAGAATAATAATCTTCAGGGAATAAGTATAAAACATAAACGAATAATTTCGATAACATCTTGGTAAATAGGATAGATAATATAATATTAATCGTGGGCAATGAAGTTTAAATTAAATCAATTAGAGTAAATTCAGTTAGAGTTAATTTCAATTTTAGAAGGGTATTAAATTCAGAAAAGGTAATAAGTACAAACTAAATATAAATGCATCAAATTATATATTAAATTCAGGTTAGTTCAGGTCAATATTAAAAGTATCATAAATTTAGAAATGAGTAAAATTTATATGATGATTTAAATTAAATAATATTAATTCTGGTAGATAATAAATGGTCGTAAATTCATTGATTGTTAACAAAACTATATTTCAAAACCTAGTTAATGAATCCTAAAGTAATAGATGCAAAATGGCATTGGACACAAATTGTGCCATATTGCATGAAGTGGTGACATAAATATTAAGTAGTTTTGCCAGAAAGTTGAATTGATCAATGTGTGAAGTCATTGACGTTACTAGAAATATTCAACTGATGTGGCTGACTATGTTGATGAACATAAAAGTTAACATTTTCTATGCTGTGGGAAGATACAACAAAGATATCACCATGGGCACAGAGGTGTCGATTTCTTTGATGTAACCTGCTGAAATGCATCTTTTATCCAAAAACCACTAATACTTTTTGAGTAAATTTGAGAGTAAATAAGGTAATAAATTCTGGGTAAATAAAGAAAGTCATTAAATTCAAATTTGGTGTTTAATTGTATTGCGAAAATCCTTTAAAGTGAATAAATTACACTCAATCCATAAATCTGTAGCTTTATTTTATTCATGTTACAGTTACTAAACCCACACATTACCTCTAAAAGAATTTGAAGTTATCACGATAATGATTTAAAATCAAACACAACGTAGTTGATATACTACCATTATAAGAACACACAAAATAAAAATAAAAGAATTAAATCATGAGCTAAAACAAATATCATACATTATAATAATTTATAATCACGAATTAAATATCTAATTAATCAAATAATAGGGTATGTCGAAACCTTACAGTTTATTCTGAAGATTTTTAGATTTTAATTGAATTCGTTATATATTGCTATTCTATAATTAGATATTGTTCTATTTATTCTTATCCTTATTCTTATTATCCTAGAGAGAGTATGCTCGAATTTGCACAAAATGTGTAACAAATGCCAAATTGCTCAAAGTATCTTAAAATTTCCATAGAGTAGAAAACAATACAGAACTCATATACATAATTATGAAATTTCTTGCAGTTTCAGTAATTATTTACTTGTGTAAATTATAAATGCCATATTATTATTAAATAATTACTAAAATAATTGTACTTATGCCAATAATAGTATCATATACTCGTTTATGAAATTTCATATTTCCTTCTCAGAGAGATACTTTTTTGTTTAAAGGACACTTCTCACAGATAAACTGCTTATCAGCCACAGTAATTGCTCGAGTTTCATAATGATGTATCTATATTTAACGACATATTTACGTTATTAGATCTGATACTACGACGAATATTTAATAAGCACTCGTAATTACAGTTCAATTTTATTAAACTGTCTTTCAATGTGTGAATGAAGATTATTAATTGCGCAGTTTTTTAAGAAATAATTAATTTACACTTTTGCGTGTGTGTATGTTTTTCAATTTGCGTTGCAGTAGCATGAATTCTGTTCACAAATAACGCAGAGTGATTAGTGACAGCATTGTTAACTTTTAAGTGTTTTGTGTTTCGCGCAAGTTCATGTGTACCTGAGAATTCATCCGTGAGATTGTATTTTGTCGTAGGCTGTGTTTTCCACATTTTCGACTTGCGGCGCCCTTTTTGAACAAACGTTTTCGCAAGGCGCTCTTTCATAAATCTAAGCATTTAGTAAGAGTGATTTTAATTTTTTTTTAAATATTTAATATAATATAATTGAAAGCAGTCTCGTTGGAAATTATAAGGCGAGTCCGCAAAATATAGGCAAATTATTTATTTCAATATATTATATTATTATTATATTTATTTTCTATTTGAGTTTAATCGACTTAATTTTTTTAAATAAAATTGTAAACCTTTTGAAAATCCTACGTCGCCTCTTTAAAGGCCATGGCGCACACTTTGGAAATTACTGTTGTAGAGAATAAATTCTTATTACTATAATTATTAATTAAGTACACAAAAAGTAATTATTGCAGATGTTTTTTTTTACCCACAATAATTAATATTATTACAAGTGCGCAAATAGTGAATAATAGCAATTAACCCTATTGCAAATATTAACATTCTAGTCACGTTCGTGCAAACGCCTGTGAATATTTGCAGTAATTCGTTGACGAACATTGAAATCAGGAAGTCAGTCCACCTCGACCTTGCCATAATATTAACATCTTTATGACTTTTGGCCGTATAGAGAGCGACTCATTGAGGATAACGTCACGGTTTAAACTTGTCCTAATCGTGATTTATTTTACTTAAAATAATTATTTACATGCAAGCGAAACTTGGAACTTCCTCCCTTATTTTCTTGCTCGCAATAAGGTTGAACTGGAATGATTACCACAAAAATTGTCGCACATGTACTTTCAATAATCCGGCCTTCGTCAGCTGCACTTTTTGCCCTGATTTATTAATCAACAGGAAGCGAATCGAGCACGTGATCACCAATATCGCGTGTAAAAAACCGCATACATGTCCACCACCAGCATCGAGCGCAATTAAATTAGTTGGCCATGCACAGCCGAGAACCGCATTAAAGCATCACATTAGCCATTAATGATTCCGCATTGCCTCCCACAATCTATTGATTCAGTTTACTTGGGAAAACGGCCTGGCTTCATGGCGATGGTCTGGAAAATTGGTATTGTCGGTTATTTGTAATTACGAGTAGTAATCATTCTAATACGACGCAGTTATGCGTACATTATTAGTGAGAAATTAATTAATTTAAATCTCTAACACTAATTAAATATAAAATTTCAATAAAAATCAGTTGTTTTAAATTTAGTTCTATTAATAATTAATCTAATTCGTGTTCTAAGAGTGTATAAATATTCAAAATGAGCTCGGAAAGCGAAGAAGAGCGTTTACCAGAAGAAGCAGCACAAAGTGCTGTTGCACAATTGATCCCGAAGAAATCGTCCAGACAATATGAGATTGCATACAACGAATTTAAAGGTTGGTGTATTTTGAAGAAAATTGAGCCGTATTATTGGCATATTTCGAACACAAAGTGAAGAAAATTAAACCTTCCACTTTGTGGTCGGTATATTCGATGTTAAAAAGTACATTGAATGTCAAAGAAAATGTAGATGTAGAAAATTTACGAAACTAATACCATATTTGAAAAGCAAATTAGTTGGATACCGCCCGAAAAAGTCCAAAATTCTAATGAATGAAGAAATTGAGAGATTTTTGAAAGAAGCACTCGGTAATAGATTTCTTCTAGAAAAGGTAATTCAAATCTAAATAAATCAATCGATTCAACTAATTTTGAACAACTTTTCAAGGTATTTTAATAATTGGTGTTTGTCGAGCTTTGAAAGGAGATGAGCTATTAAAGATAACGATCGATGATTCGAAGAGAATCAAAGAAGACAAATATTCAATTATTATTATAAGAATTCCCGATTCCAAAACTACATGTAGTTTTCGTATGTTATGTATTTAATTAATAAAATTATAAATGTAAGTTGAATAATTGACAAATTATTTTGACATTTGTTTTATGTTCTAGAACGAAAAAGACTTTGGCGTTCTAGAACATAAAAATACTTCGCAGCTAGGTGACAAGAAAGACTCACTTTGTCAACTGAAAATTCAACGTAAATGTCAACTTTTTATGACAATTTTCGAAAAAATATATTTTGGCAGCAAAAATAAAAAAGTCAATGGTTGAATAATTTATGGCATAACATGGCTCTTACCATAGAATAGTGAGACTATACAGTCGAAGATTTATTGAAACAAATTTGAAAAATATGCCAGTAAAACATTCTCGGAGGGAGTTGGAATATTATTTTCTTTGCGGTATGTTTGAAATCTTTGATATGCCTTTTCATAAACTTCTTTTGATTTTTGCGGAAGCAACCTTAATTTGCGGCGTCTCGCATCTTATGAGGAGTACACATTAACTCGTCTTCACTCGACATTTTAAAATGATTTTTATATTTTCTTTGTTGATCGAACGTCACACTGACAACGTTATAAATATTTCACGGCAATTTGATTTTTTATTTTTTATTTTGTAGTTTGCAAAGTTCTTGCAATCGAATAAAAAATTATGTATGATATACGGACGACAAACATATTTCGGACTCATTGCTGTTGCTCTACTCGGCGTTGCCTCGTCCAGCAATTTCCAGCAAATCGTGAAAAATATTTCGTTTTTCGTCCTTATAACATAAAATAATATTTAATACTTCAATTTCAACAAATATTATTTCAAAAACATTAACATTACAGCCAAGCGGAGCAGAAGAAGCAACGATGAATTGGAAGAAAGAGTTTTAGGTTTGTCCTGAACATGTGGCGAGATAATGTTTATGTATCAAATCAAATGGGCCATGTATCCATGTATCAAATGGGCGATGAACAGAACTAACTACGATTAGAAATATATACCTGTACTTAGTATACGTGAAATTTATTAATGCTGGTACATTTAAACCATACGCGTAAATTGACGCTCTCCATTTTCATTGTTCGTATATTGACTATACTCTATTTGATAACCTGGAGGAGTAAGTACCAACACCCAATTTACACTGTAAAAAGTTACCAGAAAAATCACCAGATACTTCTGGCGGCAATTTTAAATTATTTCATCTGTATAATCACTAGTTTAATTTTACACAAATAGTTTTTTAAACGATTCGTAAAGGTTATACTGTGGCCTGCTAAAGATATAAGATATTATTATCTTAGTCAAATAAAGTGGATTTATACGTTACCTTCAAGTTACCTTCAGTATTCAAAGTACTGAGTTTGAGCATGATGTAGCTTTGATTGCTGATATTGTAGGTTATCACTTGTTTAACTATTGAAAAGATCAGTATTGGAACCTAGCTGAGCTTGTACTGGGTTCAGAATGCATCACAATAATAAATGCAAATCTAACTATTAACACTGCGAACGTAACTTCTGAAAAGAGCCGAGTTTGTTTACTTGCTAAATTTCACGGAATAGAACGAAAATAAGACTGACAGTTGCAACTCGCTGACGCTTCGAATTGAGGTTATATCCGTTAAAAACGGCGATTTGGTGCCTTGTGAAATGGGCGTGCTTTCAGCCAATCACAGGTGTAGGCATTCGCGCACAAAATTTGAATCACTCCGCCTAGTTTTTAAATAGAGTATAATTGGGCTTAAATTGGACATTGCCTTATTGCAAATATTGTTAAAATTACCACTTTGGTAAATCTTCAATTTTATTGTTGACCTTTATTGGGGTGTCTGAAAACGGTGTTTATAGTTTTCGTAGGTTTTGGTAATGTCCGCCCGCACGTCAATTATTTTATTTTTATGGAGTCTAGAATACCCTAGAATAACTTACGAGGTAAAATTGCGTGGAACCACCCCCCACCCCTCCCACATCGAGAGCTAGACGCCCTCCTGTTTGTTCAAAAGGGACATTCAGTTGCTCCATGGCCTTATGTGTCGAAAGCCCTTCAGGCAAGTTGCAAATTAATAAATGATAAATAAAAACTTGTTTAACATTTCCATAGCAACGATTTATTTATTATCGGATTTGTTTGATTTTCTGTCAGTTTAATTCATGTCTGTTTAAAAAATGTACTCGGAAGAAAAAAAATCGAAAATAAGAACATCTTTGAGCAAGCGACACAAGCCAGTGCTGATTGTTACCAGCAAAATACAGGCGCTTAACTTAGCACACGGAAAAAAATCGGCGGAGATTGGGAAAAGTTTTCCGTGCGCTGTTCTGAAAATGCCACCATTACGTCATTGTAAAAACGGATGAAAACTAGGTCTTTTCAGATAAGTATAATAAAGAAATAGTAGTATATTACTTACAATTATCTACTTTAACGGTAGATAAAGTTAGAAAGGAGGTAGACAATTTTTATCTACTTTTTTACTTCACCTATTGGAATGCCAATAGTATGCAACAGAAAAGATTCATTTCAAATTTTTTTTAATAAAAATCGAAGATTTATCTAAAAAATATTTGATTTAAATCAATGATTTATTTTAAATAATCATTTGATTTTACTAATGATTTAAATAATATCAAGTAGGTTTCTCATATTAAGGTTGTTATTCCTTTACCGGTTAATTGGTCCGGTTTCGGTCCATCATCAGCCAAAAATGTCAATAAACCATATATTAGTGTCAGGTTTATAATAAATTTCCATCTTAGATCCATACTAGGTCCAAATTTCCATCCTTAAATAAGTGATAATTATTATTTACTTCAACTAATTGGAGTGTCAGGTGAAATTATGGATTGTGCAATGGTTATGGTTATGGTTTCTGTAACTTCAGATTACTAAAATTATTCTTATTACTGTGTAAATAATTCATATTTTTTTAATAGAATTTACAAATACTATTAAACTTTCCAGTAACATATTATTAAAGTTTAACGAAGTTAGAAGAGTATTGCAGTTTTCTAAAAGAACATTATAGTATTTTGTGTCTTAACTTCTTTTTATGAAATTTAGTTCGATTTTCATCGATCTCAAATTCACCTTTTCAAATTATAAATATTTATGAAATTTTCTATGATTATATTCTATAGTTTTCTGCAACTTTCTCCAGATACATTGAACTTATTTCTGATACACTTTAAAGTTTCCGTAACTTAAAGAATGTTTTAAAATCTTTTGTGTAAGTTTGGTGAAATTAACTTTTATTTACAGAAATTTCTACTTTTCGAGTACGAAAATAATTATTTTAATTTCGTTTGTTTTTTCCCGAGTTTTCACAAGTTTTCGTATTAGAGGATTTTAATTGCATTTTCATTGAATTGTAATGGGACATTTTTAAGGTTTCTTATTTTTGGTAATATTTTCTTTGATTTATTGAACAGTTTTCTGGAACTTTCTCGATTAAGTACATTAATTACCACCACGTAATCTGCTTCCCATTCATGTAATTTCCCATGATGCGGCTCCAAGCTTATAAAACCCTGGTTGATACATGCCTTGTAATAACAAGTCGATCAATCACGGCCGAACCGTAATTAAAGATCCCTCCCGACGGTCGTCTCTCGTTATCCATCCATCATCTGCGACAGACCTTTTCTCCGCAGCTCGCTTCTTTCATCCACGCAGACGTATCAAATGATATCCAAACGATAAGGATAATCCCGCGATAATAAGGCTCGATTTTTTATATGTAGGCCGCTTCCCGAACACCCACGCGATAATCAAACTTTTATTTTATTATTCTGTCTTTTATTTATGTTTTATAAACTTTTGGTCTTTTATATTATTATTTATTGCGCTATAACTATATAGAGTGTGCACCAAAAGTAACGCATAAATTAATTATTTCGTGATTTTTTGGAATATTAAAATCAGTAACGGCGGCGATATAATTTTTTTTTTAACAAGTTGGTAAATAATTTTTATCTAGCTATGTGCAACATGTAGTTTAAACTATTTAAAATCAAAATTGCCATATATTCTATTCTATCGCTATATAAGATAGCTAGCTACAAAGAAATTCCAGTTTTCACTTCCAAGACCAAGTGGAATTCCTCTCTGCATTACAAACACACTTTCAGGCATGACTCATGCACAACACGAGTGCAGCATTTCAATCCCACGTCGTGCACCGTCCTTTAACCGTTCTCTTAAAGTTCATTAACAAGGCTAGAGAAACCTTCGTTTAGTTCAACATGCCCAGAAAACGTTAACTCGCACAAAATGTATACATTAGTTCCTATTGGCTTCAACATTGTTTTTTTACTTAATTTTTTTATATTTTTTGTAGTTGTATCAATATTTACTTAGTACACTATTAATTAATAGTTCATGCCTTTCATCGCAGTTATGCCAGGAGGTGCGAAGTAAAGCACTCAAGTTTATCTGGTCTCGACAATAAGCAGATAACTTCGCAATCGTCATCACCATTTCCATAACACCACACTATGATTATGAGCCTCGAAAAACAATACAAATCACGTGAACCTCAGGTCTCGCTTTCTAGGTGCATTACAGACATTGTTATTCCTACGTGTCGTTTGTGCGGTCATGTGAAATCGTAGAAATACAAGATTTCCAGGCGCCTGGCGTTTCACGACGTATATAACCGTCCCACTTGCGTAATAGAAGGCAATGTATTTATTCACTAAATGGGCGATTTACACGTGAAAGCACGTCGCGCACGGTGCTAGCCGTGGCACTTCGGAATAACAAATTAAGGCTGGATTTCTAGATCATCTCGGCTGAAAGTTTCCAAAAGGAAGTGATTTTCGTGCAGTGACCTCACGTGAAGTACTGCCATGCATGAATTGGGCGTTAATAATTCATGAATATGAAAATAGTTTAGGTATAATTATTGTTTGAACAAAATAGGTTTACGGGTGTAAAACAGAAGGTGTAAAATAGAGAGTGATTAAACGACATGGATATGATTGAATGGTGTGAAGGTATAGTGTTTTCACTTGAAATTGAAAATGTACCTGCAATGAGGGTTTATTTCGGTCAAGGGTTCTCCATTGTATGGCGTGCTGCAAAGAGGCATGCGTCCAGGAACGTAACCTAATAATTTACTTTCGACGAAGATGCTACTTAATTGTTTTCTCTTCGATATATATATATACAATTATATCACTATGATCATAATATAAAAATGATTTGTTAATTAAATTGAATTCAATAATCTTACAACTATCTACATCGTTTTTTATGAGTCGCCGGACGTAATTCTTTTTACAATTTTACAATTCTTAAAAATGATTATACATTCGCCCATGCAATTAAGGTTCATTGTATCTTAATTGCTGGGCGAATATGCAGTCCAGGTAGACATTCAATTAAGGCTGCCTCAAATAGTCTTTTTCTCAAATAGTCTTCAGCTATCTTTCAGTCGGTGTTGACCTTTACTTTGCAACAGTACTCATTTTACATACGTGTTCATATTATCATTTATAAACTTGTGAAAAGGTAGAGTTTATTAAGATGGAAACGTCGTTAAGTGAAACTGCAACAATTATTTCATCAATTTATAATGACACTCAGTTCGACGATCTATTTCAATTATGTGAGGAAAGAAGCCATTCCGAAAGTTTTGTTGAAGAATCCCTTCGACAGTCTACAGAGGGAAGCTGTTCTCAAATTGATTTTGATCAATTTCAAAACAACCATCATCAAATGGACACATCAACTATCGAAAATGAAAATCAGGGATCAAGAAAGCATGCTTTTCTTTCAACTGATACTAACACCCTTATACGCGGGACTCATGCATCTCCACTGCAAAGAATTTCCATTCTGACAGGAATATCATATTCAATGGTTTGGATAATAATTACGAAAGGACCGCTAGAAAGGAAAATAAGAATAAGTTCAAAATTTACCGAAATAGACGATGCCATCGCCAAGAGGATCAAAAATATAATTTACAATTCTTATAAATCAGGTAACATTCCCACGGTCCAATTTATTTGGGAAACTCTTGGAAATGATTTTCCATATAAGGAAAACTACTTTGTATAAATACCTACTTAGTCAGGGTTTTAAGTATAAAACTTTAGGCAAACAAATTGACATCATGGAATCGCTGAGATTGCAAAAAGAGCGATTAGAATATTTATCTAAAATAAACGAATATAGAAATGGAGGGAGATCGATAATATTTGGATGAAACATGGTTCAATACTCACGACGTCGTTTCCAAGGGATGGGTCGATAATACAAATAAGTGTCACCTTAGAGCACCGTGCAATAGAGGAAAAAGAATTGTTATTCTTCATGCAGGAGGAGACGCAGGTTTTGTGTCAAATAGTTTGCTCTTATGAGCCAAGAATATTGCATCAAGCTCGTTAGACTATCATCAGGATATGAACGCCGAATTGTTGCCGAATATCATCGAATTATTTGAAAATTGGTTTCGCAATCAATTATTGCCCAACATACCCAATAACTCAATAATCGTAATGGATAATGCAACTTACCACTCAAAGCAAATTAATAAAATCCCAACCGCCGAAAAATAATGCACATCCCAAAATGAGTGAAGAAACAATTCAACTTGTTCAGCGAGAATGCAACAACAATTCAAGTACCATTTGGAAAAGCTGCATCGATCATGTGATTAAAATTGAAAACGAGTATAGGACGCTTAGTGTACCAAATCTAATTATTAATGTTCAAAGTAAAGTGATAGCGATGAATCTAGTTGTGCGGAATAATATTTGCTTGTTACATTACGATTCATGAAAAAATTAACTGATGTTGACGTCGTCAATTTTTTAACGCAATGAGCAAGTCAATAATGTTATGGGTAACTTAGGTTATTTGTTTCGCGTATCATACTGTATATAATTTTTCTATGAAGTTATAACTACATTTGTAAAACTCAATTAATTATATATACACTTGAAAATACAATGAAAAGTACAATTTAATGATAATGAATCACTAATGTTAATTTTCTACGGGGCACTGAATCTGTATTTTCTGATGCCGGCTCTGGACTCTGTTCTCTTCCCATTACCCGTCATAAAATTCCGTTCGCACAATGGAGCGCAATAAACACCCTTCGTAGGTAGGTTTTCAATTTCAAGTAAAAACACTTGAAAGAAACACAAACTAGAGAATGGGAGTATTTTGCTTCCCAATGATTAAATAGCGGATTATAGGCACTAATAAATTGGTAGGCAAATGCGCAGGAATAAATCAAAATAGCACAAATAGGGAGCAATATAATTTGATAGGAATTTAAAGAAAATAAAAGGTTTATTGCATAAACTATAAGAAAACAAAAATACATATTGTCACTAAAATACCAGAGCATTTGTACATTATAATGTCTATTTCCGCAATGATAAATTAATATCATTTCAATATTTTTGTAATGGCCCAATACGACCAAAATATAAATATTTAGTAAGAATTAATTAAATATAAAACAACGAAAAATAAATGATATTATTTGGGATAATTGGAGCAAATATGAATCATGTTATATGCCAGATGAACATAATAATAAAGTGTGCATATTCAGTTTATTGGTTCTCGAAGAGCGTGAATGATAAGTTGCACTTGAGATGAGGGTCCATGATCGGTTATGGGAATTCCCAAGGAATTGTAAATAAATATTATAGAAATTGCAGCAGAAACAGGATTTAGATTTTATAAGGGAAAATGTGTATTTAATCAAACTAAAAATAAATTTCTAGGACACAGATTTGGAGCTGACGGAATAGGGATAGATCCAGATAAAATAAATGCGGTTAAACAAATGCAATCGCTAAAAGATAAAAGAGTCTGCAAAGAATGTTAGGCATGTTTAATTATGTAGCTTAATTCATACCAAACTACACAGATTTATCGAGACCTCTAAGGAAAATTTAAAAAAAGGAAAATTGCTTTAAGTGGAGTAATTACTTAGAAGCCCGGTTTCAAGAGATTAAAAAGAAGCTGATAACAGCACCAGTGTTAGGATTTTTTGACCCTCAATTCAAAATAACATAACATTAGATGCGAGTCTTACCGGTTTAGGAGCAGCTATGTTACAAAATAATAGACCGATTGCTTACGCATCGCGGGCCTTGTCGGACACTCAGATTAGGTATGCACAAATAGAGAAAGAGTTATTAGCGATCCTGTTTGCTTGTCAAAAATTTAAGCAATACATTTATGGCCAAGAAATAATAATAGAATCAGACCTTAAACCATTGATTTCAATTTTTGACAAACCTTTATATAAGGTTCCAATTCGATTACAGCGGATGCTATTAAATTTGCAACTATTTCGATTAAAAGTCACGTACAAGCCAGCAAAATTTCTTTACTTAGCAGATACATTGTCTTGAGATTTTAACAGAAATAGTTGCGATGGGGTTACAAAATTAGAGGAAGGCATTGAAATACAAGTAAATGCATTTATTAAATTCACTTCCTGTGACCGACAATAATTTAAAAATAATAGAAACAGAAACTTTGAAAGATCAGACACTTTCCAGATTAAAAAAAATAATAAAGACGGAATGGCCTGAAGATAAAAGGCAACTAAAATCAGACATATAACCATTATTTGATTTTTAAAATGATTTACATGTCATACAAAACATCATTTTTAAAAATAATACAATAATTATTCCCACCTCATTAAAACAGGAAATGTTACAAAAATTACATGCAAGACATCCGCGGATAGTTAGAAGCAAGGCGAGAGCAAGAAGTTCTTTCTTTTGGTTAGGAATACATAAAGATATCACAAACTACATGGAGTCATGCCTCAGGTACAATAAATTTCAAAGAAATAATTAAAGAATTGTTAATGAAGCATGGCGTTCCGACATTTCCATGGGAAGAAGTAGGTTCAGATGTTTTTGAATATAATAAAAAACAATATTTCGTGATAGATTACTTATCAAATTTTATAGAAATTGAATACCTGCCAAATTTATTGAGCAAAACGGTAATTGACAAACTAAATTCAAATTTTGCAAGTCATGGTATTCCAGCAAAATGTTTCTTAGATAACGCAACTTATTAGTGAACAGTTCAAGGAATTTGCTCATACTGGAATTTTACTGATATTACATCAAGTCCACATTGTCCTCAATCAAACGGCAAAGCAGAAGCCGCAGTAAAAATAATAAATCGTATATTTAAGAAATGTGATGTATTTAAGAAGAAGATGTCTTCTTAGCTCTATTACATTTAAGGAAAACTCCTAGAGATAGCTTAAATTCTCCGGCAAAAATATTTATTAATGGCCCGTAATTTAAGAACTGACATTCCTTCATTTTTCCAATTTTTAAAACCAAAGGTTACAATTCATGAAGATAGAAAGGAATTAATCAAAGCAAATGATTTATTATTAGATAAGCAATTAAAGTCAAAGAAAATAGAAAGAGAAGATTATTTAATAGGAGAGGAAGTAATGTTTAAGAAAGCACCAACAGACAATTGGGTTTTTGGAACAATTTTGAATTAAGAGAACCAAGATCATACATAATACAACATGAAAAAGGTTCAAGCTGCAGAAGAAATACAATACACATTTCACCAATAAAATATCCAAGTCGATTTCCAAACATATTAAATAATCCAGTTACGGAGGATTCAGATAATAAACCAGATACAAATAATCTTAATCAGAATACAGATAACTATATTACAAAATATAGAAGAGTAGTAAAAGCACCGGAAAGATTATAATGACAATAATAATTATGTATAAGTAGTTAATTAGTTTGTAATAGAATTTATGTTAGGTAATTGATACTTAGTATGTTATGACAGGAAAAATTAGAATTTAAGATTATGTTTTAGTATGTTATTATTTAATTATTGGCATTTGTTTATGTTTAACAACTTTAAATTAATATAGAATTAATTTTGTAAAAAAGGAAAGGTGTTACATTTGGATATTTAAAATGTATAATGGGTTGCGGATGTGACATGGAGAAGAGCACGAGGACGAACGATATTGAAGGCAGTCGTGTACAAGACGGCGAATAAAAGAGTTATAAGCAAAACTATAGTTTTATTACGCCGACATCATATCGTGTTCAACCGATATGAAAGAACAAACATAACAGCCACAGAGGTGTCGATTTCTTTGATCTGTAACCTGCTGAAATGCATCTTTTATATAAAAACAAGTAATACTTTTTGAGTAACTTTTTGAGTAAATAAAGTAATAAATTCTGAGTAAATAAAGAACGTCATTAAATTCAAATTTGGTGTTTAATTGTATTCCAAAAATCCTTAAAAGTGAATAAATTACTCTCAATCCATAAATCTGTGTCTTTATTTTATTAATGTTATTGTTACTAACCCATACATTACCTCTAAAAGAATTTGAAGTTATCACGATAATGATTTAAAATCTAACACAACGTAAAGAAGTACTGCTATTATACGATCACACAAAATAAAAATAAAAGAAATAGATCATGAGCCAAAACAAGTATCATAAATTGTAAGAATTTATGATCACGAATTAAGTATCTAATTAATTAATTACATTTTCTACTGTTAAGTTTTGAAACAAGAAATTGATCGTTCAACATCACACGATGTATCTGGAATTGTTTAATATATCGATTATACAGGGTGAGTCGAGAGGAACGGACCAAACTCCAGGAGTGTATTATACACGTGAAAATAATTAAAAAAAAATCATATGTTGTTATCCGATCTTCATTTGTTTTCAAGTTATAGTTTCAAATCTTGAACATGCAAATGTGGTGTTTGTCTATGGTTTTTGTAATGGGAGTGCTACAGCTACCGTTCAAAGATATCGTCAACGGTTTGCACATTAGAAACCTCTGGATAAAAATGTATTTATCCGACTTTTCAACAAATTATTCGAAACTATCACTTGAAAACAAATGAAAATCGGATAACAACATTTGAGTTTTTTTAAATCATTTTTACGTGTACAATACACTCCTGGAGTTTGGTCCGTTCCTCCCGACTCACCCTGTATAAAAATACTGCTAACTAGGCATTTTTCGGAATTAGTTTTATTCTTTTAATTAAGTAAACATTTTGTCACAACAAAGTAAAAAAGAAGATGAAGAAAAGAAGAATTATATCACACAGAACTCTCAGAAATCATTGAAAGTTAATAAAACTTCAAATTAAGTGAGATATAATTTCTTTTCCACAACGATGGTGGAACATTGTTTTCTCTGGAATGGCGATATTTTATATTGAAAACCACTCATGTGGCTAAAAAAGGCTATTACTACAAAAATAGGTAAATATGACATACATTGACACATTAGGCAAAAGTAGACAAATATGACGCACAAAAGGACGTAAACATGAAGTTTTTTTTTATAAACTACTGAAATAGGCAAAAAGGACAAAAGCATATATGGCGTAAAATTTTGGAAAAATTACGAAATCTAGTTCTGTACAACCCGTTTGTGGATTCCTATAAATTGACTAATATGCATTTAACCTACAATCCACTCTTTATGAATCATCGGGATTTTTCTATAATAATAATAATAATGTTTATTCATGCCAGTATCCAAAAGGATTTACATATGTCAAATATGTTCTATATTCTATAGAATATGTTCCAATAATTAAATGAGTAATAATTACGCACTACATATCGCAAAATGGTCATCTGAAAGTATCTGTCTTTTGTGGTAAAACAGTTTCATGTGTTACTATATTAGTGTATCTTAATGTAAAAACTGTGATTTTTTACCTCACTATCATCCTATATTTCAACTATGTATTTTGACTTGTGTATGCCGTATAGCCCTAAACACAATAATGGTACCACATCCTGATGTAAACTCCGCAGTACAATTTTCCAAAAGTTCTTTTGGAACTTCTTTCATGCAGTATCTTTGCGTATTTTGGAATAGGTAAAACATTTCCTGCAAATAAAGCATTCATTTTTTCATATCACATTCAAAATGAACCCGATTTAATAAAAATATTTTTAAGTAAAAGTAAGTAAAAAGTAAATATTTTAAGAGAATGCTGATAAACAGCAGGTCGATAGCTATTAAAATATTGTTACTACATACTACTATCGTTGACTACTATTTTGAAGTGATATTTTAAATATTATTTCTTGCCACATTTATTAAAATTACTGGCCGTAGTTGATTTTAAAGCGTCTTTGATTTATAAATAATTTTGAATTCATATATTCCAAAATTGAGTTTATTTCCATGATTAGATTAAAAAAATTGTGATTTCTCGTTGCACGTCGGAATGAACACTGCTGTTTGAATCGCATATATAATATCGATGACGTATCAATCAAGTGTGTGACGAGATAGGTCCCGTTTTACGCGAATACGGAAGATAAGAGTGAATAAATCAGGAAAAAACAGTAGTAAGTGACGTGAGCGTGGAGTCTGGAGGACGTAGAATGAGCTCTCAATTAGCGATTATTTAGTAAATAAACGCCTCGGTTAGTACAAACAGTGTGGGTTCAATGTGGAGATTATCAATAACTGTTTCGATTGTTTCGGCCGTGAATTAATTAGCGTCAATTTCGCTAAAACACGTACTGAAAGTATTGATTTGGCACAGTTTTGTTGAGTAATAAACACTGGAATCACAGTTTATTAATTACTATGATTATTTCATTCACTAGTGTTAATAAACCAATACGAATTTATTATTATCGAGATTTTCCTTAGTTACAGTTATTTGAGTAACTAAGACGACATCGATTATATGAACCTTTGTAAAACCGGTTATACGAACCTTTGTATAACCGCTTATACGAACCTTTGGTATTTGCATCATTAATATCTTCCTCATCCTTCAAAAGAACCAACGAAAAAACGATACTCGATCAAATGTATGTAATAACTGTAATTCAATATTTATAATTATTAAATTTATAAATTTTCTGTGTGTGTACTTCTTTAATTTATTTATTTTGTTCATGAAGTAATCTTCCTGTATACAACACGACAATCGAAGATTCTCGAATCTCGACGTATTGCCTATTACAACACCAGTCGACGCTCATTCACATATGTACATTTTGTTGGTAACAATTATTTGTTTCTTATTGACATTGACATGCGAAATTATACCCTGCAGAAATGCAACAAAAAGTAGTCTTCGAAATAATTCAAAAAATACTCGCTTTAGGAGTATGGTTGTACTATACTTTTTTGTAGTAAATTTTTCTCCCAATCGTGCTATGAGATAAAAAATTGGTCATTCCATTTAAAAAAATTGAATTACGAGATATTTAAGAAGGCACTTAGATATTGACATTTTATGAACACTTATTATCAAAATTGACAGCTTCCAATTATTTTACTCATAGAGGCATCCTCTCGGTACAATTAGAAATATAACTTATAATTTTATCTTATTCCTAAGAGAAGTTATTGACAGATTTCAGACTACCTTTTAGAGGTCAAAAATTTAGAAAAAACATTTTTTTCTTGAAAACTAAAAGAGATAAGTGTACATACATTCTTACAAAATATGTTCCAATTTAAGTGAGGAATTCAAAAATATTATAATTTAGGGGGTGTTCCATTTAAAATAAGAAAGTTTGAGTCCGGTAGAACCGGAAGTGATAGAAAGTTGAAAATATTTCACATGAGGATAACTGATTCTCGTAGTACAACGGCAACACCGTAAACTTTTAACGAACGGTTTAGCGAAGACACCCTGTATATATATATATTTTTTATAGGAGTATTAATTATTAGCATTGTGAAACTTTTTGTGACCTAGCAACGTCAACATGGATTTAAGTATAACATTATATCTTCCCATATAGAGGAGTCAATCTGGGAACATTTTAGATGTGGTTGGGATATTTTGGTAAAAGCAACGAGGCACAGTGGAACTTGTTTGTTATAGCAAAAGTTAGAAAACCCTGAGTTTTTAGAAATAATTAGAAATAATTAATAATAAGCCTAAAAGTGGTAAATTTAGCCTTTTTGGGGATTGTTTTTGTTTGAATTTTTCTCCGATCTCTTAAATCAGTAGCTAAGGTACAATAACTTTACAATAACTTACAATAACAATGGTACACTTTTGTTGCCAATGTAAAGAACCTCCAAATAAATTTTTGTGGAGTTATGTTCGATATTTTATTCGCAGCAAAATTTATGACGTTTTATTTACTTTTTTTTATCTCATCACAGCAATATACATTTTTCAAAAATTAAGTAGCGGATAAATTGGGTAACTTTGTTAATGTGTATGAGAGATAAAAAAATCTAAAAGAGAGATAGCTATATAAATTACTGCCCATATGAAAATATTTTGTTCAGATTTAATTTTTTAAGTTTAACCTATTCAAAATGTTGTATGGTTGAAAACAGATTATAAAACTCAACCGAAATGAAAAATTAAAAATATAGGTTGACATTTAAAAAAAACGTCACAACTTTTAAAAATTTGTTTTTTTTAATACTGAAAAAAATATTTTTATATGCGCAGTAATTTATATCGCTATCTCCCTTTTAAAATTTTTCTTTCTCATACACATTAACGGAGTTGCCGAATTTATCCGCTACTAATTTCCACACTGTATAAATGTAATAATACGCACACAGCATTTATGTTAATGTATTTTTTTTTGTTGGAAATTAAATAAAGAACAACTTTTATTTCCTTTTTGTTTTTTGCATATAATCCAAATTTTCCGATATATTAATCATAGAGGCAAGTTTTGCGTTAATGCCAGGTTAGATGTGCGCAGTAGGCTGTGCGCCGTTTTCCAACAATAAAATTGAACGCCAAACAATTTCTTGTACGAGAAATTTTAATACCAGATTCTGTGACATGGTCTAATATACCAAGGTCACGAAATCGAACAATATTTCGTACAATAAAAGGGATCGTGTCACATGGACTTAATCCATATTTTGTATTGATGCCTGAGATTTTTAGTACCTACTATTTTAACATTTTTAAGAAATTGCTGCAATACTATAAACTATTGCTATAATTTTCATTTTGAAATTTGCATTACTTTTCGAGGAATCTGAACTAAGAAAGTTACATTTCATCAATTTTCAAGGCATTTTCGTTTAGACTCAACATGTTGATATTTTTGATATAGTAATTTTGATCTGTGTATTTGTGTCACATTTTTGTATATGTTGTATAAAGTTCATTGTATTTTCTATAGAATTTGCACCATTTATTTAAACAATTTTCAAGATATTTTCTTTTAGACTTCACATTTTGAGGTTTTTATACATTTTGTTGTATTTGAAATATTTTTATTCTGTTAACTGTAAACATTTTGAAACTTCCAAACTTCCATTACGTTTCAAAGAATTTGAAGTAAAAATATTTTAGTTTCATTAATTTGGTATTTTTGATGTTTTGATGTTTTTGTATATGTTGTACAAAGTTCATTGTATTTCCTATGGAATATCCACCATTTATTTAAACAATTTTCAAGGCATTTTCTTTTAGACTACACATTTTGAGATTTTGATACATTTTGTTCAGTGTTATAACAGATACATTTCTTTTGTATCTAAATACAGATACAGATACTGTAGAAAAATGTATTTAGATAGATATCTAGATACAAATTTGAAAATGCATCTACCTACAGATACAGATACATTTTACAAGTATCTAGATATTTCTAGATACATTTCAGATTCATGGAAAATAAAAGCAATAATTGTTTTCTTTGTGAAACTGAAACTGAAATAAATTTAATCAAAATATAAACTTCAAACTATTTATTATTCTTAAATAATGCGAGAAACTAACGTTAAACTTAATTTAAGGTTGTTATTTTCAGTACTTACTGGTAAGTAATATTTATTTTTTATTTTATTTTATGATTTATTTCTTTAGCCTGACTAGTTTCGGTTATGAAATACATTTTCAGAGGCATATGTATTTAATGTTTATATATCTTGAATTTATTTTAAATATAATTATAAATTTGATAGATGTCTAATTTTGTAAAATTAATACCGTTTCACAATGTTCATCTGGCAGAGGATTTCGACGGGGTGTTACAATTTGTCCACCAGCATTGAAAAGCTTCTCTCTACGTAAGTCGAGGAAGGCAAAATAGTGTTATATTTTTTGAAAACTGAGAAAACAATGCAGTACTTTTTCATTTCAGACTTGATAAATCGCGGGACTTTAATGTATTGATAATACTCGATATCAACACCATTTGTGTTTGATGCGGAAGGTGTATCTGAGCACCTCAGTATCTTAGTATCTGAGTATCTGAGATACTTGGTAAATGTATCTAAATACAATTTTAGGTCCTCAAGCATGAATGTATATGATGCAGTATGATATGATACGATATAATATGATATGATATGAATGTATGACAATGTATGATACGTATCTAGATACATTACAACACTTATTTTGTTGTTTTTGAAATAATTTTCTTCTGTTAGCTGTTTTAATAAATAGCTGCAATTCTTTAAAATATTTATGAATTCTCATTTTGAAACTTCCATTACGTTTCAAAGAATTTGAAGTTATTTTGAAGAAATATTTTCATTTCATTAATTAGACTACACATTTTAATATTGTTGATGTTTCGATGTTTTTGAAATATGTTCGCATTTGTGCCACTTTTGTTTGCATACGTTGTAGAAATTTAATTTAATTTTGACTAGAATTTTCACCATTTTTTTTATTTCACATTTTAATATTTCTTAAATTTTTTGATATTTTTGTAGGTACCACATTTTTGCAACCATTTTTAAGGTATTTTCTTTTAGGCTCCACATTATGATATTTGTGATATATTTGTATGGATTTGAAATATTTTTCTATTGGTGCCACCTTTTTGCATATGTTGTATACATTTAACTGCATTTCGTACAGAATTTCTGCAAAAAAAATTAACAACCACCTGTCAAGTGGCAGTCTACTTATCACTCATCGTTCAGCCTCTCCATGGATACCCACGAGCTGCTGCATTTTTACAGCTGCCCAGATAATTATCTCGAGCCAGATAACTCAATCATCTCAGTGCAAGTGCAGCAGCGAGCAACTCCCATCCATTTCCCATTAAAAATTCAGCCTCAGCACGAGGAAATCGTTACTAGTTTTCTTCCACTCCGATGACTCTTCGAGCAATTAAACGCGCTCCAAGGAGTACGCTCTGATAGTAGAGATAAGCATCGCAGGTACGGCATACATCTTGCTTACATTTCAAAGACCTGAATGAACTCATAGAGACAAATTATCTGTGTATAGTACATTTCGAATTAGGCATAGAAGCAGAAAATGGCATTCGTTCAAATAACTAAACAAATAAATCAGTAAAAGGTGTCATAGATCTATTAGGGTAATGATAATTTACCCTGGAAGCAGAACTTGGCTGTGCGGTTTAATAGATCTATATACAGGGTGGCCCACCTATCCTCGCTCGGACCATTGCTGCATTTCAAAAAGTAACACATCAAGTGTCCATCAACAATAGGTGGGCCACCCTGTATCTAGTAACGCCTTCGTGAAGAGAATTGTTTAATTCACAGATTAGTTAATTTAAGACTATTTAGGTGAAAACAAACAAAAAATTGTTTAGAAACGTGAGGAAAGTTGAAGATTCTAAGCCAAATTGTACCTGTTTTAGAATGATTCTCATAAATCCGAAATTACAATTTTATATGGCACTTCAAAACTATTTGGCAACCCTGTATATGTTTACCCGATATGTTGCTACCACAATGGCATAAGGTCGTATGTGAGTTTTGCATTGAATTTAAGAAAATTTGCGCTTCTGCTGTAGAAATTTCCTATACGCGATGAAGTTAAAGAAAGACAATTCTTCCATTTCTTCCGCTCAAATCGCACAGTTCTTCATTCAGATGGTTCGTATACCGTAATTGACGGGAAGAGGGCGTACAGGAAGACAACGAGCACTTCGCGGAGGATAATGGTAAGGCACCTGCGGCTGCGGCTCCGAACAGGTAGCCGGAGAACACAATGATTCACCTCCTCCACGGTCGGCTTAACACCTAGGAGACAGAGAACTGCCTGTCCGCAGCAGAGAGACGCCTCGCTAATGACAGTATTGACAAGTGCATGTGGCCCATTATTTCGTTCATTGAAATTTACGGCCTGGAACGCGAGTCGCCGCGATTGAATCTGGAGGTGCAGAAAGTTTAACGCTCGAGAAGACACAGATACTGAAAATCGTGATGAAAGCCAAATTTTCGAGACGAATCTTGTAGATTTTTATATTTAAATTAGTACAAGTGAGAACACTTTGACTTATAGAAACTCATCAAGAAAATCGACAATTTAACAAGTTAACTAATGAAAGTCAAAATTTTATTAACGATCTTGATGGTTTTACCATTTAGACTAAGAAAACTAAAAAAAGCCTAACTTACAGAAGGAACAGTGAAGAAAATTGTTTAAATCGCAGATTAGTTAATTCAAGACAATTTAGGTGACAACAACAAAAAATCGTTCAAAGTGATTCTAAGTGATTCTAAGACAAATTTTACCTGTTTTAGAATATGTCTCATAAACCCGAAATTACAATTTTATATGGCACTTCAAAACTATTTTGCAACCCTGTATATATATATATATATATATATATATATATATATATATATATATATATATACCCGATATATTGCTACCACAATGGTATAAGGTCGTATGTGAGCTTTGCATTGATATGGCATAATGAGATAATTAGATCATTTGCCATGTTAAAAGTGTTACCGATATTCACATACTAATTAAAATATTGGTTCAAGCCCAATTACTTTTCAAATAACACATACGACATTATGTCATATTATTGAGTAGAGTTACAAAAATATTCCTATGTAAATAGGTATAGAATGCAAACAATGTCACACATGGCCTTCTGCCATTATGGTAGCGATATACAGACTATTGTTTTAAACACATTTTGTATAACAACAATAATCCTACTGCTAGTTTAGCTGCGGCGTAATTGAAATTTTGATACTAAGAAATTCTCGAAAACAAGCACATTTTCGAGAACTTCTAATGTATATTCAGTTTGGTACCACGCAGGAAATTGCAAAGTTAATCAGCAATGCCCCAATTTTCGGCACGTCCAGAGATCCGTTGCGGTTTTAACAATCACATTATGCATTCAGCCAGCAAACTCCTCGCTAATTAGTTCTGTAGAATTGTGCTTGTTTCGTGTTCGCACTTCTTAAACCATCCTGACCGCAATGTACTGTTATTTTGTATCGTATGATCACCTCTAATGAAGCCTTAACACATTTATGAGTAACAAAAAATGGTATGAAAAACTTAAAACGCAAGAAAAAATACAGAAATTGCTCGTTTGCTTAATAAATTATACCTATACAGGGTGTCGTAAATAGAGTGGTATTGCATGGGTATCTTTATTATTCTTAAATCTAGAGATCTGGTTAAATGGGCAATATTGTGCAGTTTTATTTGCTGGTTTAGATTATGATGAAAACTTTTCAAAGTCGGAGCAGTTTAGAAGTTATTCTAAAAAAACTAAAAATCGCGATTTTCTAAAAACTCAGATATATTTGCAATTATTAAAGATGTGGAAAATAGTTTACAATGAAAGTTACTTGATTCGATCGTACAAACTTGAGAATCAAGTCAAAACAAAAGTCAAGATTGCGGTTTCCGAGATAATAATATCAATTTTCTTATTTTAAATGGCCGCCCTATTTGATTTTTATACATCTAAATACACTTTCTTTTCTTCTTTTCAACGATGTATAACAACCTATGTCAAAATGAAAAATATGGGACATACTAATTATTCCAATTTTAATTTTAATTTTTTTAATTATTTTTAAAATAAATGTAACAAAATTTAAAAAAAACGTAATACAACTAAGTACTAAAATAACAATAAGTTATAAAAAATGTTCAAAATTCTGACAGTTATTGACCAAAAACAATTGACAACTTTAAATTTCAACTCGGCAAATAGAAAATCAAGTTAACGTATCTAAATCTAGAGCATCAACAATTTTAAACAAGTTTTTCCCTTATAAATTGCATATTTCTCATAATTTTCAAGCATTTTATTTATTAACATTTTGCAGAAGGTTAATCAACAAAATTACGTAAAATGGTGATTTTATAAATACAATTTTATGGATAGATGCATCCTACTTTTCTAATTGTGGATTATTTAATCATCATAACGAACACTATTGGGCTCAGGACAATCCACACAAAGTGATTCCATGGCAAATCCATCCAAGTTCGGATTTAATGTAGTTTATGGCACATTGGGAAATGATTTACATGGTGCTATAATGTTTCTAAGTGCACAACGTTATTTGGAAATTCTACACACAGCCTAATAAGATTTATTGGATGATTTACTTTTGGCACAAAATATTCAAATATAGTACCAGTAAGATGGCGCCCTCCACTCAGTGCTGTTGAGATGTTATTACTTATTTAAATGTCCGTTTTAATAACAAAGTAAATGTGACTAATAAAACTGTTCAGTGGTTAGCCAGATCTGCATACTCGACGCCTCTTGACTTTTATTTGTAGGGTACTTTAAAAAGCAAAATTTATGGAAGTAACTTCAATTATAATAATGTAGATGAACTTCGAAAAGCAATGACAGATGCAATAAAAGGCGTTATTCGCAACACATTGCGATAAGTAACTGTCAATATTGTAAAACGCTGTCAATTGTGTTTAACAGTCAGCATTTTGAGCATTTTTTATAATTTATTGTTATGTTACTACTTAGTTGTATTACGTTGTTTTTTTTACATTTGTTTTAAAAATAATTTATAGAATAAAAATTGGAACAATTGATATATCTCATATGTTTTATTTTGACATAGGTTGTCATGCATCGTTGAAAAGAGAAAAAAAAGTCGATATAGACGTGTAAAAATCAATGGCGGCCATTTGAAATAAGAAAGTTGCTATTAATATCTCGGTCACCGCCATCTTGACTTTTGTTTTGACATGATTCTTACGTTTGTGCGATCGAACCAAGTAACTTTTATTTTAAACTTATATCCGCATCTTTAATAATTATGGAAATATCGTAGTTTTTAGATTTTTAGTTTTTTTAAAATAATTTCTAAACTGCTCGGACTTTTGAAAAAATTTCAACATAATCTGAACCAGCATACAAAACTGCATGACATTGCCCTTTTAACCAGATCTCTAGCTTTTAAAATAACAAAGATACCCATGCAATCCTACTCTATTTAGGACAACCTATATACTGTAATAATAAATAATGCCTAATACCAAATAATACCTATAAACAGAAATTCTAACAATTACTATTAATATAATAATAATAATAATAATAATAATATATAATATGTATATTAGAAAAATGTTGTACCATTTTTCTATCACCACAATTCACTAATTTAAAATCAAAATTAATGGGTGCATTAATCACAACAACAAAAATGTACCATTTTTCTATAACACTTCACTAACGCAAAATCATAAATTAGGAAGTGATTCACTAATTAAAAATAAAAATTAATGGTGCATTAATCACAAACAAAAGCAAGACAGTTTTTGTCATTTTTTCTATTACACTTCACTAATTCTTCTTCTTTTTGTGCCGTCTCCTGCCTGAGGTTGGCAGTAAACATGGCTATCTTCACTTTTGATACTGCTGCCCTTAACAGGTCACCAGATGTACATTTGTTCGAGTACATTTGTACTTCACAAATTAGTAATCATAAATAAGTAAGTGATTAACTAATTAAAAATCCAAATGAATGGTACATTAAATGCAAACAAAAGCAAGAAAGTTTTTGTAATTTTTCTATTACACTTCACTAATTCTTCTTCTTTATGTGCCGTCTCCTATCGGAGGTTGGCAATTAACATGGCTATCTTCACTTTTGAGCCCTAGACAGGTCACCAAATGTACATTTGTTCCACTACATTTGTAGTTCACAAATTACTTATAAATTAGTAAGTGCATTAAAGCACAAACAAAAAATCAAAGTTAGTATAATTTTTCTATCTCAATTCACCGATTAAAAATAAAAAGTAGTAAGTGCATTAACATTAATCTAAAAAAGGAAGTCAAAAGAACTTAGCACGATTTAAAATAAAAATAAGGTATAATTATGTTCTACTCCTTTGAAAAAAAAACATTATTTTTTAATTATGTTAATTTTAATGTGTGTAAATTTACTTTTGAATAACTTTATTTTATTTTGTAACTAATGCTCTACTCCTTAGAGAAAAAAAACATTATTTTTTAATTATGTTTATTTTAATGTGTGTAATTTTACTTTTGAATAACCTTATTTTATTTTGTAACATACTCCACTACTACATTTTTTCTTGGAAGTGATAATTAATCTTTTTAATTAAATGATAAACCTTCAATTTTATTAAATGCAGCATTTCCTTAATTTTGTTTACCAAAAGTTAAAAATTCTTTAATATATGTTTTATTGAACTGCTATCTAAATTTAGCATAATTAAAAAGCAATTACATAAAAAAAAATTTTACATATTTTTAAGTTTTTGCTACTATTGGATCTTCTTCAAAAAGTCTTAAATTGGTCACTTTTGCTAAAATTTATAATAATAATAACATGTTTTATTTTTCCTAAGAATTGCTGCAACCGTAGAATTGTTGTAATTCTATAATGTATTTTTGAAGTTTATTCAATTTTTATGATTGACTGAGCTTTGAGATTTGAAAATGAAAAATTAGTTGACATATTTACTGCATGATTGCGTCAGTTAAAAAACATAATTTTGGATATTTTGGGTAAACATAATTTTGGAATATTTTTTAACTTTTACATAATAAATATCGTATATCCAATACCTATGGTTATGTATATTAATATATTTTCTCTTTGTTCTAGGTATGTCGAATTCTTGGCAATTGTGTTATTTGCAACAGCACGAGTGACAAAATGGTAAGATATTAAATGTTCAAATATTTTTCAGCAATAATTAATTCAACATACATATAAGCAATATACTGTTTTTGCTACAAGTTTCACTTAATTTTAATCCTTAGAGATAGTTAAATTAAATTGTGCAAAATACTAATCTAATTATAGTAATAATATTTCCCCCTTTTTTATTACAAAATTACCAAAGATTTTGACTAATTTTATAAAATTGTTAGTAACAGTTTGCAAGTAGTATTATTTTATTAATGATCTTCATTTTTCTATAGCAGGCAATGCTATATTTGGTTATTGTATTTTAAAATAATGTCCCTAGTGTTCTTTGTCAGTATATGGCAAGGATCAATATATTACTAATTATTGTAAAACAGACCAAAAATGGCAGTAAGCAATAATTAAATTATGTATATGGAGAAACCATAGGGATCCCTATTTAGATTATAATAATTATTTCTTTATATCGTATTCCAACAGTGACTGCAGAAAGCATTCAAGTACTGCTGACACTAAAATTGCAATAGGCATTATTTTCATCTCAGTGCCGCATCATTATTGAACTTTGTAATTATTCACTCATATATTTCATATATTATAATATTATTATTTTAATAATTATTAATAATAAATATTACTTCACGTTACTCAAAATATCACAATTGAATTAACTTGTCCGTGATAATTGTCAGCACAGCATGCATTTAGGTTTCATTAATATCTCTTTCATAATCTTAATTATTTTTATTAAAATATTCTTGGAAGTTTTGACAGATTTTATTTTTCACGTAAAAATATTTGCTGGCACTATAATACTTGAAGTATTAAAATGCAACACTACTATTAATTCCTTCATTTAATGGGCATTATCCGATATTGTGCATTAAACAGTTCATTTGCACGTCAATTAACGAATTTCCCAATTTTATTTTATTCGACTTTTCATGGAAATTTTGACCGTATATATTACGAAATAGTAAATAAATAAAGTAAAAATAGTAAATTTCGATGATAAATATAACAATGATATAAAGCTAGCAAATGTTTATGTCCTATTATGTACTTGCCTATTTTTTACTCTTTTGATTTTCATGGAAATTTCGATGATAAATATAACAATGATTAGAAAGCTAGCAAATGTATATTTCTTATTTTGTACTTATCTATTTTTTTATGTTTTGGATTTCATGGAAATTGGGACAATAAATATAACAATGAAGCAAAGCTAGCAAATGTTTATTTTTCACTATTTGAATGTGCATGAAAATTTTGTGCGTATATTCCTAAAGTTATGCTTGCAAATGACTATTATTTTAATTAACGTATTAGGTTGAAATATAACACATTACTTCTTATAAGAGGTACTATACTTGGGTATTTATAAAAACGAGAATTCCGTTTAAAATTGTTCTGGTTTCTATGCACAACGCGCCATCTCTGCCGCGAGAATCGAAGCAGGCGGGGCACAGTGCACCACTTACGAGTGGTTCGTTTCTTGGGCGAAGTGAGTTCTCCAATTTGTCCGGCAGATGGTCTCACGGTGCTAAACTGTACTGAGTAACTTACTGCAATAAACCAACCAATCAATTTTTTATATTAGTTATTAACACAGTAAACATCTAACACTAATATTTTCTTTAAGTTTAAGGTTTTATCCATAAATTACCAGTTATGTATTTAAGGTGTTATTATTAGGTACTTACTGGTATAATTATTTTTATTTTATTTTATTTCGCCTGACTAGTTTTGGTCTCTAAAAAAAAACATCATCAGAGGCATGATATATGTATTTTAATATGTATGTATCCTGATTTTATTTTTATGTTAAATATTTGTAATCAATTTGAATTTTGAAATTTGAAATTAACAGAAGTTTTTGAAACTAATATTTTCATTTTGAATAGTTTACGATTTTGATAAGGTAGTAAGAGCATAATCTATTTTTTTTATAAAGTATGATCTGTATTAGTAGTAGTAGTAGACAATCTTTATTAGGCTTCGACGATCTGTATTATTTTTGTGCTTATGGGAATTGGTGATAGTTTTGTAATTTAAGTAACGAACAATTTTAATTTTTCACAAAAAAAAACAAGAATTTCATTAAACGGTCCATACTTATAATGTACAGTCATGCTCACATAAATCTAGTACAAAAAATTTGAGATTGCTATATAAAATTGCTATTGTAACCTAATTTCCTGTACAAGATTTATGTCAGCATGACTGTACCTTTATAGAAATATTTATTTTTGTGAAGAAGCAAAATTGTGCTTTACTTAAATTCATAAAGATTGGGTTCTTGTTATTCTTGTTAATTAATTACTTCTTCACATGCTCCAGAAATACTTCATAAACATAGTTAGTGGATAGGTATTTATTTTCATGCTGCATATTTGTGTATTGATAAATTTAATTTCCATACAAAATGCGGCCGACGCAATTTCTGCCACATTTAGAACTGAATAACAATTTCGAGGTCTCTTTAAAAGAATGCAAAGTATAGTTGTAATAACTTTAGATAATAAACTTGAAACTTTCACGACACCATTTAACTTACAAATGCACTTCTATTTATGAGGTTAACAATGTATTTATATGCAAATTGCGTTTCAACTTAACGTTCCTGCATGAATATAGGGATCTTGATCATTAATTTAAGCCTTGCGGTAGTTATTAATTCGCGGGAGGTGTAATATAATATAAAATTGTGTTTATTGTTATTTGCTATTATTTATGTAGAAAGTAGTAGTTATAACATATTTTTTTAACATGTTGTGTCTGAACTAACGTTATAAATTCTGCATCGAAGTTCACAGAAATTAAAAAAAAACGCACTATGGTATAACGATCCATAATCTAGCTGGTCTATTAACATCTTATTCTTTAAATCTTGTAGAATTTCTAGTTCATAGCTTAGGGAGTTGCAAATGACAAGATAAAATATTTTTGATTATTTCATTCATGCTCATATTAACCAATCACGGCGCGAGTTTGGACCAAGCTACACGATATTTCAGTGTCTATTTCCCTCCAAAAATTTCAACGCGATTTCAACGCTATCATATTAATGTGTACTCCAGAGATCAAATAGCAACGAACGAATACCACCAAGTATTTGAGGCGCATGAAAATTGCCGGGTATTTTCATGGTGCATTAAGTGAATATTTTTGTTATTTTACAAACATTCGGGTAATTATGTAATTATAAAAATACATTTATTGATTTAAATTACAATTCGTATTTGAACAATAATAATATAGTTATTATTGAAAGTGCAATTGCTATAAGTACAGGCTCCACTGACACAAGTAATTATTTTTGGTAATTCATTATTTATATCGTGAAATTCCTACTTCGCATGAAATTTTTGTCGGGAAATAGTCCTCCATATATCCCTCTTGTATGCCATCCTTAATAATTTTGAGAAAAATTAGAAAAAATATTCGCGTGTTTGGCATGCACTCGGGATATAACTACTCGAAATTTTGAATATTTTGGTTATTGATCGATTATCTAGTTACGTCCATACATTGACAAACTACACTTCATAATTATAACTCATGTCAAAGCAAACATCAAAATTTAATCAAAACGAATGAAAATAAATTATTATTAAAAATGATATTTTTAATAATACCCTGGCCGAGATAGCATATCATAAATCATATTGTATTCATTAAATAATCTGATCAAATGCCATTCATGAATTTAGGATATTTATCTCTAGCGTGCTGCATAGAAAAACTCGTGTTAATTTGTCAAAAGTATTGATTTTTTAACGTACAAATTAACACTCCTTGCTATACAACACTCTTTCGTAAAATATCCGGCAATTTTAATTCACTTATGCTATTACTACAGATCTTTTTCTCATCAATGACCAACAATATTAATTACAATTATCGTTGCAATTTTGACTCACCGTATAATGGTTATTATTTATTATTACTTAATTGTACATATTTTGTAAGTGTTCTATTTCTAGGTTGTGTCAAACTTTATAACACTTACCTGAACTTATGTCTTGTTGAAAGTTGTCAAGTTTTTAAACTTAAAAAATAAATCGTTTTTTCCAATGTACACTTTATTGTACAACAGCAACACTTAATTTATATATTTTTTGATGGACTATAATATTTCACCAAGCATCACTAAATCACAACTTAAATCCAAGACAGTGTAAAAATATGAACCTCGAATGTAACATTCATCTGTATTATACAAGTGTTATTTCAAATCAAAACTGCCTTTCCCCAAGAGTGCACCACAAAATATTCGATATTTTTCGATCAAAATCTGTGTACTCTTAACATCCACATCGGGAGGATTATTCTGTGAGTGGACGTGAAACTGACCGACACGGTACTAGTTTTTAGTACACATGAGGCCGTCCAATTGCCCTGTTAAGCCAGCCAACAACAACACTCGCAATGCTATTACTACAGATCTTTTTCTCATCAATGACCAACAATATTAATTACAATTATCGTTGCAATTTTGACTCACCGTATAATGGTTATTATTTATTATTACTTAATTGTACATATTTTGTAAGTGTTCTATTTCTAGGTTGTGTCAAACTTTATAACACTTACCTCAACTTATGTCTTGTTGAAAGTTGTCAAGTTTTTAAACTTAAAAAATAAATCGTTTTTTCCAATGTACACTTTATTGTACAACAGCAACACTTAATTTATATATTTTTTGATGGACTATAATATTTCACCAAGCATCACTAAATCACAACTTAAATCCAAGACAGTGTAAAAATATGAACCTCGAATGTAACATTCATCTGTATTATACAAGTGTTATTTCAAATGAAAACTGCCGTTCCCCAAGAGTGCACCACAAAATATTCGATATGTTTCGATCAAAATCTGTGTACTCTTAACATCCACATAGGGAGGATTATTCTGCGAGTGGACGTGAAACTGACCGACACGGTACTAGTTTTTAGTACACATGAGGCCGTCCAATTGCCCTGTTAAGCCAGCCAACAACAACACTCGCAGATTGGACGTGCGTTGAAATTTTTTAGATCTCCCGATTCGTTTTAGAAATGTCTTGTGAACCGTTACGTTTTACGGTTAACCCACACGCGGAAAGGACGCTTCCTCTTCGCCCGTACATGTGCATTTCTACGGTTGCGTGTGTATGTGGATCTACGCGTGTAACACAAACGTATTCTACATACACTTAATTGCCCGCCTACAGTTTGAGGTCGAAGACGGAACAGGAATACCCAAAAGAGAGCGCAATTACGAATCGAAAAAAACAACAGGCAACTATTTAATGGTTATTAATAGGGGCCGGAATAATAAGCTGTAAATAATGAAAGAGGCACAAAGTGCCCAGAAGACATTAACAGAAAGAAGACCTATGTCTTCATGGCACATGTGTAATTAATGTTGCAATTAACACAATTACCTAAAAATAAAATAAAATCGGAAATTTAATTTCCATACATAAAAATCTATAAAGTATAAACCAACGCAAAGTTATAAAGAAATAAGTAAAATACTGAAAAATGTCATTAAATTCTATTGACGCAAAAACATGAAAAAAAAATGTCGAAAATTTCGTGGATAAATTGTCAAACTTCCTTAAATAATGAAATAATGAAAATTGAAGGCATAAGAATTTGTTAAACGTTCCTCAAATATGTACTGAAAATGCAACTCATTATTGTACACAACTTTTGTATGAAACAATTTTTGATATGTTGATTAAAAACCCTGTCATTACCGTTCCCAGTTCCCAGAGCGTTGAAACACCCTGTAGATCCAGATATCGTATAAGTACTATTTGAGAGTATCATTGAACAGCTTGCGATCATACCAAAATACAAATATGTCAATAAATACGCATTAGACTCTACATAATTTGACTATAGGATGAACTAATATATCACTTAACATCGGTGCCAAATTTTATTAAAAATGACACGCTAGATTTTGAGGTATCGCTAAAAAGGTATCAGCACTATTTTAAAGTATCCTCCAAAACCAAGCGGCAAGCGATCATACTAAAATACAAATATCTCAATAATTATGCATTAAATATTAAATCAATTAAATTTAGCATATACCAACATATAACTCAATATCGGTGCCAAATTTGATTCAAATTGATACAATAGTTTTTGAGGTTTTGCTAAAAAGGTATCAGCACTATGCAAGTGTATCATCCAAAAGCAAGCAATCATACTACAATACCAATATCTCAATAATTATGCATTAGATATTAAATCAATTAATGTAGGATATACTAATATATCGCTCAATATCTGTACCTAATTTAATTACAATTGATTTTTTACATTATTTACTTTTTTTACATTTAAAAATATCATCCAGAAGCATACAAAAATGCAATTATCCCGATAATTGTGCATTGGAATTAAGTATGATTTCTCCGGTGAAATCAGAAAACACTAACAAAATACTGGTGAAAAATTTCAACATTCTTGTAAAAATAAAATAAAATATCTTTTGAACTCGCAAAATTTTATTGTAAAACGCATAAATGAATTACAAATTGCATATATTTATTGGAATTTAGACTTTACACGAAAACGATAATATACGGCGGAAAGACCGGTTATTCATTAGAAATTTTATTTCTGAATTACATTTTTTTAGGAAATTATGATAACTTGATTATAAATTAGAACATTGCAGTGGAAATTGGCAGTACAATATGAAATTTCTGGACAAATTATGAAGTATTGAGTCAAAATAATAAAATAGTAGTAGAAAATTTCAACATTATAATGAATAATTATAAAATTTCTTTGGAACCTGCAAAATATTATTGGAAAATGCACAACTTCGTTAGAAATGCCATTCATTATGGAATTTAGAGTTTTTGCAAAAACGGCAATATTTTCAGGTTTCACCAACGCAGACTGAACAGATTGAAGTCTTATTAGCATTATAAAATAAAAAAATGAATTTTATGACAATTAATTTTCTCATAACTAACACTTCTACATCAGGATGTCAGAAATCATAATTTAATATCGGGCTTTTATCAAATTCCTTACTCGGGAAGTCCTTTCTCCTCAAAGCATCAAAGATCTGCTAGATGGTATGTAGATACAGGAAAAATTCTCCGTCTTATTCTGAGGTAATCCTTGGAAGATGACGCAAAAATAGGAAGGATGGTGGAAGTGATGAATGGCAATAAGATTTCTCTTGTTGATGATCTCGTATGTAATCGATGTTTAAAAAATTATTTATTGAAAAATACAAAATTTAAAAAAAATACAATACTAGAGACTGAGAAATAAGCTTTAAAGAAGGGAAAAGGGATACTTAGAAAGGTAGAACAAATTGTATGAAAAGGCAAACAAAATTACGACAAAATTTCAATAAATTTAATTTTGCTCCAAACTAGTTACTACTGTTGCAGTTGTACTAAATATGGGAATTTTTATAATTTTATAATTTTATATTATTCAAAATATTGTAAACTATAATAAATTTAAACATCTTTGATAAGTAGGTATGTATAAATTTGGGAATATTCCGCAAAATACGGAAGATCGACGAAAATTTTACAATTTAACAAGAAAAAATGTTAAAATTACTTATATAAAATATGACAATACATATTTTTCTCCCGACCGGGAATAAACCGACGCCGTATCCATCTGACAATCGAAACATACTAGACCTCTTTATTCCGGAGAGAATAAAATATGATCTTTCCCGAGGGAATAAAGTGAATGGCTTGTAGTATATTTAATTACTTTGTAATAGCAATATTAGATGAATTCACAATAGTTACTTACAAACACTATGTAAGACTGTTACTTCAGGTGATGGGTGCGAGGCGTGGGATGTCTGTGTGGTAGTTAATACTCAGCTTTTGAAAACGACAGACATAAATATGTTTCACATTAAAAATTGTCTAGATGACAGGTGTGGGCTATACTGTCGCTATGCTAATTTTCAACGAGCGTTTCTACTATGGAATTATAAATCGAAATATGTAAATATGTAAACTTAAGTTTTCAACTTGAATTCAACTTGAATCTTAAATCAACTGAATAAACCTCAATAATCCCTTTAAACATAAATATTAAAAAATCTTGAAATTTTCATCAATTTCGAAAATATAGGAAAACTTCAAATAAACTTTCAAAAGTTGCGATAAAAACCTTAAACATGTTACTAAAAAAATATGAAAATCTTCGAAAATGTCTATTGAAAACAACAAAATCATGAAAAATTTGTGTCGCGATGATAATTTTCAAAGAGCGTTTCTACTATCAAATTATAAATCGAAATAGGTAAATATGTAAATAAAATAAAATTAATAAACATAAATTTTCAACTTGAATTCAACTTGAAACTTCAATCAACTGAATAAATCTTGATAATCCCTTTAAACAAAGAACATTAAAAAATCTTGAAAATTTAATCAATTTCGAGAATATAGGAAAACTTTTAATAAGTTTCCAAAAACTGCGATAAAAAACTTTAAATATTTTACTAAAAAAATATGAAAATACTTAAAAATTTCACAAATTTCTATTGAGAAGAACAAAATCATGAAAAAATCGTCGGGTAATCCGTGGATACATTTTTCTTTCTACCTAGGAATAAGAAAAAAAGCATGAAACTAAGTGAAATTGACATAATATTTTATCAACAACCATAGAAATCGTGAAAATTGCGTGAATCATACAATTGCTATCAAAACTTCTTCGAGAAACATAAAAAACCTACAAAAATGTACATCACCATACTGTATTTAACATTTTTAAAGATTTCACAAAATATAGGTCGGAAAACTAAGCATTACAAAATGCACTTGAAATGAATTATTTAAAATGGCATAAAATGTATGCTAAAAGCTGTAGGTATTTAATAAAACAGCATGCTCGACATCGTAATTAAGTATGTATTTCTGAATTCCATTCCCAAAATTCCGCGTAAAAACGCACGTCGGTGCTACGAGAAAATGATTCGGCAGGGTCGTTAAATAAATAATTTCCAAAATTTACAGTTAACATTTCGGCAGTGTAGTTTTCTTGTCGGGGATTCCCTGCGGTGCTTGAGTTCTTCGTAATGGCACGATCCCACCGCGGGGGTCTTGCTGACCACTAGCAAATATCACCCATTATAATGCCATTAATGATGATGATCGGTAGAATTGTGGAAGACCTGAAACGGGATCATGATGATTTAAGTGTAATATATTTACAATTGATGGTTAATTATAATCGCGTGTTCCCCCTTATTTAATAAAACAAAAATATTTAGTTTGTGTAACGAGTGTGAATATGATCTTCGTGCCCATAAGGCGAGTGCCCCAAATGCCAAGTGCGATATGGGCATATATCCACACGCATTATACAATAGGATCTTCATGAAAAAAAATAAAATAATATAACCTTTTTGTGTCTTAACGTAAAGTTTATAACCTGTAATTAAACATCCTACAGAAAAAAAGTAATAATTATACGGAAGCTATTGTTTTAGAATGGAACCCACAAAACTATTCTAAGGTTATGTTATTACTAATGTATATATATATATATATATATATATATATATATATATATATATATATATATATATATATATATATAATCGGAAATCCCCTTGGATACCCATTACTAATGATGATAACTAATTATATATATTTATCGAATTTCGTCGATAATTTATTGAAAATTATGTGCTTACATAAAATGGTCTTCAAAAAATATAAGTTGGACATCAAAGTGACACTCGCGGAATCACTTCGGACTTGTTGTAACCCCTTTTTCCGTATATCCCCTGTTGGGACGTTTATAAACAACTTGTTAGGTTCACATTTACTACTGCTATCACACTCAGGCACAATGCAATACTCATTCGCCGCTTTTTTCGCAAAAGGGACGTTTTCTTTCTGTCGCTCCATTGTAGGCAATGCTACAGCTGAGCGCCAACGTGCGTAGTGACGTCACAGCAACATGGCGGTTTTTCGGGACCTTTTCAAACGCCATTAATTTAAAATCGTGTTTGGTAATCACAACGATTTGTCTCAACACAAAAATTAGTGCCAATGATATTTTTAATGTGTCTAGAGTTCAGTTTCAAGGTTTTTGAAAAATTGCGGAGGACCCTATTGACACTTTCTACGACGGACATGTAAAAGTTTAATTATTTAGAGATTTACAGATTTCATTATTTATTATGGAAAAATGTACAATTTTCAAAAATACAATGAATATAGATTTGAGTTTTGATGTGACAATTTCTCGTCTCCGCGGCCGTTGCGCAAAAGTTACGGTGTCGTCTGCTTATCTACATTAATTTTATATGGTTGTAATTGTTTGTAACCTGGCAATGTTCGTATACACACACGATACCGGAAAGTGTCTTATATCCGTACAGTATAGTGTTTCGGATTTAACAAATATACCGTTGGAAGTAGAAAATTGTATACTGTCTATTCTATGAAAAGCGTAATGTTTTAATTATTTATAGTTTTTACCTAAAGATGATTCCATGTGGAATTGAAACCGGTGGCAAATGTAAATAAAAAATATTGAGAAGAATTAAGGAAGTACATATTAATCCTCATGCAATAATATCAATATTTATATTGATTATTATTTGGCCCCAAAACAATGTTTTGCGGTTGGTCAATAATTGTAACTTTCTTTATGATCGGGTTGTTATTTGCAAATTGTACTAGTCATTGATGCAATCATAAATGATCAATATAATTATAAAAGGGCGAGCATATATACAGGGTTATTCACGCTATACGGCACCGAATATTGTGGCCAAAATACGTGACTTTCAAAAAGTTTTACTTTTGATATATATGGGAGTCTATTATAGTTACTTTCTAAAATTAATTTTATATTATACAGGGTGTTCCAAAAGCCCTAAAAGTATCAAAGTTGTGTTTTTAATGGAACCCCCTGTACAACTTTGCATATTTGCATATTTGCAAATAATTGCCCCTTTTAGGATTTATAAATCCGTTTAGTATTTAAAATTCGCTCGAACTGTTCAGAAGTTATTTATTTTGTATGCGTTTGCAGGCACTTATTCGAAAAATCGCAGGGCACTTGGTTTTTGGTATATCAGGTTTTGGGACTTTGCCTGTGTCTAAACAACTGCTTGGGGTACCTTTTGGCGGCTATATATATACAGTGTGAGCAACAATGCTTGAGGTTTGATAGGCAGGCAACCAAATACACATGTTAGTATAACTGAAAATATAAGAAGAATGTCCCCTAGATTGTTTTTCCAGTGGCGTAGCAAACAACAAAGAAAACAACAACAAAATGAATAAAATATTTAATCATAATTACATATTTTTAAACGTTACAATAATAGTTTACAACAAATGTTGAAAATAGCGGCCTTCGTTTTCAGGGCAGATGTTAATTCTACGTTTTTTATTTTCAAAAACATATTGGAGCTGCTCTGGAGTTGTTTCTTATCTCTTCTTCAATTGCTTCTTGGAGTTGGTTTAGGTTGTGCATCCTATTTTTAAAAATATTATTTTTCAAATGTCCGAAAAGATAAAAATCACACGGCGTGAGGTCTGGTGAATGTGGAGGCCATAAATTCCCTTAAATAATTAATTGTCGCAAACGCAGTATGAGCAGGGGCTCCGTCTTGCTGAAAATAACCCATTATTTGTTATCATCATGCACCTGATTAAGAAATGCATCCAGGATGATTGGTCGGTAACGCTCCGCATTGATTGTTTCATTGAAAGATATTGGGCCAATTATCCGACGTCTCGAAATTGCTTCCCAAACACCAATTTTAAGTGGATGTAAATCTATTTCGATATGAGGATTTTCTGTAGCCCATGTACAATAGTTTTGGCTGTTCACATATCCTGATAAGTGAAACCAAGCCTCATCAGTGAAAAAGGTCCTGTCCAGCATATCGTTATCATTTAAATGCTGATTAAACCAATTGCAATAATCAATTCTTTTTTGAAAATCAAGTGGGTGAAGTTGTTGAACTACCGATACCTTATACGGGTGCAAATTGAGAATTTTCTTCGCGACTTTTCGGTAACTCCCATACAATACTCCTGTAAGCGGATTTAAACATTAAAATTTGTATGCCATAAAGACCACATGAACAATAAAAAATAACTTTTTTGCACCCTTAAATTAAGAACCAACCTGTTTGTGCTGAAAGTTTTCTTATAGATTTTGTTGGACTTTGTTCAAGCCGTTGTTAGACATCGGCAACAATCTCTTCTGTTAAGGTAGATGGTCTTTTAGTTGACTTGCCCTTACAAATACAATTCTTTCCTTCAAAGCGGTGAATAATACGGGTTTTATGCTGGATAAATATTTTGTAAGTAATGTTGACATCGGGGAAGGTTTCGTTAAATTGATTTATACACGATTGTAATGCATATGTCCATGTCCCGTCCCCGTCTTCATTAAGTGTTCCACTTCGATAATGAGCCTTCAGGATATATATATATATATATATATATATATATATATATATATATATATATATATATATATATTCAAATTATTTTAAATTATTCAGAAAATATGGTGTTTACGTACATATTGAAAAATGTTAATAATACGAGCCCAATCCAGATTCAGTTGGCCCACCCGATAATACAAAATCATTTGAACTAATAGAGGTATAATTATCCATTTTTATTTTGAAAATATCATTTTGAGAATATATTACACAAACATAATGGAACTCCAACAACAATTGGAATTGGAACTAATTAGGATTAAAACAGAAATAAAAGATGTTTCATCAATTGCTTTCCTCTTCCCATTATTGACAATAATTGCATATTGTCATAAATGGTATAATTATCCATTTTTATTTTGAAAATATCATTTTGAGAACATATTGCACAAAAATTATGGAACTCCGACAACAATTGGAATTGGAACTATTTACGTTTAAAACAGAAATCAAAGATTTTTCATCAATTGCCTTTCCTCTTCCCATTATTGACAATAATTGCACTATCAATTAACTATTTTACAATCGAAACATCTGTCACACTGTCATTTCCGACAAAAAAGCGTTGTTTCCATACTACTTACTTAGGTAATGGATTGCAAGATTGCAAGAAAACTACTATTTTAAATATTTTCGATTTTGTGCACGCTCCATTGAACCCAGATCTCTTTTATATTTCTCTGAATAGCATATTTTGTCTTAGATATTACATTGTAGCAGTTGGTTTTGCTCCTTGAGCGATAATTGCCAGCAACACTGCATATTTTTTATGTGGGGGCCAACTGAACCTGGACGGGGTTCACTGGCATACTTATTAAAAATATTATTTAATATTCGCACCTAATAACATTAATTATCCATTGAAATATCAACAGTGAAAGTATTCGCCTGTGGAGTTTCCCGGTATGATCTTTGAGCAAACCTAAAATATAATAATTACGTTCAAACGAGCACGGCACGTAGCGCTTTTGCATATTAAAATTTTAACATAATTACATACGCGAGCGGCGCATTTTCTGTAATTTAATTAACTTCCTCTTCGCCTACGCGGATAGCTGTGCTTTATTAAAATTAATTGAAATTACTGCAATTGACCTCACACCTAAACAAATTTCATTGAGAGAATTGCTAACGGTTAGATTATAATATGCTCAATTAAGGATATTGCATCGCGGATAAAATTGTACTATGGCACGTGCAAAAAAATATAATTGCTGGGACTTAAAATATTAATAATTAAATAAATATTATGAATAATTATTATAATTTGTTTATTTAACGACAGCCTTTAACGATATTAGTTGGTAAAAGTTAATAAAAAAATAAATAACTAATTAAATTTTAATTTATTATGCAGGGTGTTAAAACAAAAGTTGTCGGATATTTTACCCAATTTTACCCAATTATGGTATTGATGGAAAGAAACAAAAAAATCTTATTCAACTGGGGTCTCGCAACTAAACTGTTTCTGAGATTTTATATTGTTTTATTAAGATGAAAATTACAATGAAATTCTAATAACAATGTGTATAGAACAAAATATAATTTGAGGGAAAACTAAAGTAAATGCTCTACATATCAACCGTCCATGAAGGAAATTTCGATGATGAGGTTTAAAAAAACTAGTAGAAAGTCCTAATTTTGTCGATTTATTTTAACACGAAGCTGTCTTTGCAAAGGACGGGACATTAAATTTTCATAACAAACACGTTTGGGCAGATGAAATCCCATGCTGCAGTAAAACTGCGTCACCAAAACCGTTTCGCACTAATTGTTGGCTTGCTCTTTTCGGAGACCGTTTAATTGGTCCAGTATTTCTCCATAATCGTTTATCGGTAGAATTATACTTGGATTTTTATAAGATATGAATTTTCCGTTTGGTTAGAAGGCTTACCACATTTTAATAGGTTAAACTTATCAGTCTCATCAGTTTAATATAATTGGGTAAGAAATCCGACAAAATGTTTTTAATACTCTGTATATGATAATAATAATAATTTATAATAATTAATTAATTTCAGTATTATTTTAGGGTATAATAATAAATTATATAATGAGATAACAAGAATCGAAATATATAAGTACTAAATAAAGAAATAAATAGTTACTTTCGCCAAGGAGCCATCCACCATACTTGTTTCTTTATCGACGATCTAGTTTTGCTGCTACGGCTAATTACCGTAGCCAATTTCGCTTCATCCGATCGGGTTCTTTAACATGTAATTAATTATTATTAATGGTAATAATCATTTATTGGGAATGTAATAAATGTGAAGTAATTTATCGGCCTTGCTAGATGGCTTAATTTTCCATTAATTATTATTAATTTCTAATCAGTATTAATTATAAATTACCTCAATTTCCATTCCTGCATCCATTTTTTGTGTACATTTCTGTGCGAACTAAAAATTCTACCTTATTCAAACAAAGCTCCGAGAGGAGTTGTATGCTGTTTAAATTTGCATATCCATGGCTCATATACCGAATATTAATATTTAAAGTTTTCATTACTTGGGCTCATTGTACGAAGCACATGTAAAATGAATCGTGGAAACTCAATATCTCGTGAATATTACAGACCTGGTATGATTTTTATTGCTTTGGATCGATATTATTCACGGTGTTTGTTAAAGCTGTTCGGCAAATTTGGATATCGTGTCAGCGATGGAAAACATACAAGAAAGTTTATATAAACATGAGGGTCTCATGCCACACTAACGTAATACGTTTAATATCAAGTTACCACCACCTAAGTAATACATACCTACGCCAAAACATAAAATATTGAATATCTGCTTACAGCGCCATCTATACCCACATGTTTATAAACACTTTTTGTCTGGTTTCCATCACTGACTCTGCATCCAATATTACGGAACACCTTTAGGTAAAACCCTGTACAGCATTTAAAAAATATACAGAGTAGTCACTTTTACGACGCCCACCATTAGGATCTATTAAACGGAAATATATACAGAGTTGGTCAAATGGGTGAAAAGTTTCTTATTTTCATGCCTTTTAATATTCTGAAAAGCGAAATTGAATTTTACGAAACTTGGCGCTCTTACATTTTTCGACGTGAGCTTTCTGATGACAGTGCCAAACATTTTCTGCGCCAACTAGAGGCCCAAATTTTCATAGCCAACTTTTGATTTTCTTATGGCCGCAAATAGATCCTAACCGTGGGCGTGGTAAAAGTGACCACCCTGTATGATTGCTCTTTATGTAGGTATGTAGAATATTATGACGATTTTAATATAAACTTTAATATTTTACAAGAAGTTGTGACAGTATTTTTCCACGTGGTAAAATTTTCGCTTGAAATAGTGAAATTATTTTTGTAAATTGCAAAATTTTCGCTATAAATTACAAAATTCCGTGTACATTGCAATTTATTTGGTAGGTATTAGTATCTACAGTATTTTAATAAGTATGGAATTTATCAAACCTCAGTCTAAATGAGAATATTATTTTTTTAAATTAATAGTTTATGTAAGTGATTTAATAATTTTCACTGGAAATGACAAGATTTTCGCGATATGATGTTACAAAACTTTCATATAAATTATAAAAATGATTTTAATTTCCTCATAAAAACAAAATATTTCTTGAGTGTGGCAATTTGTAAATTGCAAAATTGTTATTGGATATTATGATATATTATTCTCCGAGTTTTGTAAAAATATTATTATAATAATCAATTAAATTACTTTTACATTTTTTTAAAGAAAGTGTAAAGAGGTTAAAGTAATTTAATTGATCATTGGGATATTATGATGTTTGAAATACAAAATACTGAAATTTTCGTAGTTAATTACAAAGTTTCAGAGGATTTCGGAGGAGATGAAATTGGAAAGAGATAACATTTTCTTAGAAAATTAGAATTCTTGTTAGTTGTTTTTTTTTAAATTACCGTTTACTTAATTTGATTAGCAATTGGAAACATTGTGCAAGAAACTTTGGAAAATACTTGTGGTTTAACAACATTCGTGTATCAAAGAAGAAAACATTAAAATTCTACACTCCCAAAAGAAAGGCTTTAAGCTAAAATTGCTTGAAAATCTGGAAATCTGCAAACACCGTAGATATACAACACCGATATTTCTCTTTTCTTATATCTCTCTCCCACTACATAATGCAATAACATAGGCCACATTAAATACAATTAAATACACACAGGAAACGACTAAATCACAAATACTCCCGCCAATATAGCGACATACACACGATTTTATTAACATACAAATACACATTGACATGAGAAGATGCTATAGTAACTATTTTATATTATAAACACTGACAAGTGAGTATCCAGATACACACACCTCTAACAGTAATCACACTACAACTTAGTCATGACAATATTTCATCCTATCTGTATATGTGCATAAAGCAGCATAACCTCACATATATAGCACAACTTATGAAATATAAATATACAACACATGACATCCCTAAAACACAAATGTATTACACTTCTCTTCATCACTCAATACATGTAATCTCTTTCTTCCTTATAAACACAAACAGAATCAACACAACATACAACGGAGCTTTATTTTATGATGTTTTTTATTGTCTACTTTATATTGTTATTTTTCTATAGTTAATCTTAGTTAATGTTTAGTCCTAATATATACCTTTTGTATTACTTTTTATATATTTATTTTGTTAGCTTGTGTCAGACAAACGAGAGCATATGAGGACGTATACAACCTTATGTTCCACTTGCTGTATGACATTATTTGATCTTTACCGTTACGTAAGCGATAACATATAACTTGTCAACATGGGTTGTAAAACATGTAACCATACATGGTTATATGTTAGTATAACCTCTACATCTGGACGCGACTTAATTGTATGACAAGTTATACAACTCGGTTACAATGTGTGGATGCTGCTTGAATTGTATGACAAGTTATACAACTTGGTTACAAGGTGTGGATGCGGCTTAAAACAGATATGTGCTTTCTTCGCACCGTCTTTATTTAGTCCAGTCAAATTAGACTTATTGGCGGAAATAAATTATATAGTTTTGAAATTTGGTATACATACTCTTGAGTACTCTAGAATCGAATATCCGCCGAATTTCCCCTCCCCAGGTGGTGGCTTCATCCCTTAATATTGAAAAACACCCCCCAAACGGCGAACTTGTGTAATTATTGTGCACCCTTAACGAGTTAATTGCGAAGAATTACACAAGTTCGCCGTTTGGGGGGTGTTTTTTCAATATTAATGGACGAAATCCCCACAGGGGAAGGGGAAACTCGACGAAAACTTCATTCTAGAGTACTGAAGAGTATGTATACCAAATTTCAAAAGTATATAATTTACTTCCGCCTAATTTATTTCCGACTGGATTTACAAGATAATTTCACTTCCCGGCTGTATTGCGTGCGAACTATATATTTTGTGGCAAACCGTGTAACATAACTTTTTTGTTTAAAATTTTGTTCCAATAAACTTGACCCGATATGAAAATTTTCAGGCGGTGCACCGTTAATGAGATAATTGCGAATAATTACACAAGTTCGCCGTTTGGGGAGAGTTTTTTCAATATTAAGAGATGAAGCCACCACCGGGGGAGGGGAAACTCGACGGATATTCGATTCTAGAATGCTGAAGAGTATGTATACCAAATTTCAAAACTATATAATGAATTTCCGCCAAAACGTACTTTTTGAGGCTAATATGACTGGACTATATGTCTGATGAGAATCTGTTCGAACCGTTATTTTGTTCCTTTCTATTTTCGTTCTGGTTCAATAAAAAAATGTTTTTCTGTTTTCGGTTTAGTGCTGAGTTACTGATTTATATTTTTTTGTTTGTCTTTGGGAATGTTTTTTTTAAATAATACAACGGAAGTGGAGAATAAGATGGTATAGTGACAATACGCGAAAGTTTGACGTGCATGGAACAGAAATAAATCGATGTATTTTTTCGGTTCGGCTCCGGTTTTCGACAAAATAAGGTTTTTTTCCGCTTTTCGGTTCAGTTCCGGTTTGAAGGCCTGGTTAAAACCGACTATTGCACGAGCGTGGGGGCTTCATTTATGACAAATTTAGGAATCTTGCACTTTACGTCCCCTAATTTCAAGCAACTGTAATTTGTGTTTTGCGATGTTGCCAGATGTAGAAATTTTACCTCGACTGAATGCATTATAAAATAACTAACCTTTAATTTTAAGTAAGATAAATAAAATCAACACTGTTATTAGAGCTGTGCACTGGCATAAAGAAAGTGTTCAGACAACAAAATAAGAGGTTATCTTGTAGAATGCGGGAGTGATAGGATTAATCACGTTTAACCGAGTTATTTGCATCATCATGAAGAGTGATAGTATCGCTATTAGTACTTGAAGTATATTCTTCATCAGCTCGTTTTCCTCTGCTAAAGTTGGTTTTCGTCGTTTAGCAGGAACATTTGGCGATTTTGATCTTGTGAACCGTTTCCTAGGGACGACCACAGGCAGATCAAAGCTACTTGACTCAGATGGATCTTGATCAATGTTGTATAAGAGTATCTTGGAACCGTGATCATTATTAGTGGTGTTCCCTTTTTGTACCGTATCAAAGCAGTTGCAAATTATGGCCGATATAAACATTTTTTCAGCTCTTACGGTTATTAAGCTATTTCTACTTTTGGTATGAATTCGGCTATATGAACTAAAACTTCTCTCGATAGCGGCTGATGTTGTAGCCATTGGAGCAACAGTAGACAGCGGATGTAGAATACATGCATAGGCGCCGACTTTTCAGAATCTCAAGGGGGGGCAAAAAGTAGAGTCAGTTATTTGGTCATTTAGAAAAATAAGTTGATTTATTTGGCAATAGTTAAGAGCATTTTTGAAGATCCACCGAAAGTATTTTGGTGTTCGCTTCGGTTTTATAAGTCTCTTTATCCTGTCGCTTTAGTTTATACCGATTATCTGCATCAAGAAGATTTGCGTCATAGTTAGTTTGTAATTCAAGGCGTTCTTCCAGGGATACAGACTCTTTGACTTCGTATCCCTGGGACAAGGGATACAAGGGATACACTTGTATCCCTTGTATCCCAGGTGATGGAAGTTGCATCCCATGTGTCATATGTATCATTTCCTGGTTCTTTGAAGGATAAATTAAATTCCGAATTGAAAATTTCACTGTATAACCATTGCTTGGGAATATCTTCTTTAGGAATCGGGTTTTCTACACAGTCTTCATAAAAGCACCGATTCGTTACTGAAATATTGAGATGGTTGCCTAAATACTCTCTCTGGGATTTATTCCTGGAATAATGTGACTCTATACACTCTATAGCACATCTGCATGTGCTCTTTGATATTGTTTCTAACATTTGAGGAAATTTTGTTTGAGGGTTCATGTTTACCCCTTTGATCAGGTATTAATAATAGTCTTTATTTCGCTTCGAACAGAAACAGATACTAAACAATATATATATCAGGTATTATGATTATCAAGTCGTCTTTTCGATAATGCGCTATGTACAGAGGTTTGTGATATATTTAAGGTGTTAAGAAAATAAGTACGACGCACGCTAAACTTTTAGCATTTACACTAAAAATATGTTTGAACGACGTTATTCTTTTTCCAACACGAGATTCCGATATAGCATGTACACGCTCAACGGATGCTAATTCCGATGCAACTATCTACGAATTGTCTTTTCTGGTCCAGTTCGATGCTACCATTCCAAAATTGTGACTGAATTAGAGCACGACTTTCAACTGATATGTTCTGTTTTCACTGCTGTTTACATTCATCAGGGCAAGGTACTTTCATTTCATTTTTTCCAATAAGCTTATTGGTGGCTGACATATTCTTTACCAACAGCTCTCCTTTTCTTTCTAATGTTTTTCTTCCAATTAACAGAAATAATTTTTCTTTTCCTTCCTTTAGTTTCTCGGATTTCTACAGCTTCTTCCTGTTGTCTTCTTCCTGTTGTCTTCTCCCAGTTCGTTTGTATCACTACTTTCCGCAGGTAGATAAGGTGGGTCCTCAGATTCAGTACAGTCTTCTTTATGTTGTAAATTATTTGCGTCTACTTCATCCGCTTTATAGTGAGGTCCATTGTCATTATTTTGAATAATAATATTTTGTAAAATATTAATTTTAGAAGTTTTCCCGAATTCGTTATTTTTATATTTATTTCCATTGCTTTGTACAAAATGTTCTGGTGAGCTTTCTGGTAGCTGAGACTTGTCTGCATTAACTCTGACAATTTCTTCGGTATTGGAACAATTGTTTTTACTAACAAAGATGGTATTATACACATCATTATTCAAAGAAATAACATCCCCTGTACCATTGCCACATCCAGTTGCAAGAATTTTTGAATTTTCATAAAGGTTTCCTGCATGCTATTAGTGGTTGGAAATATTTCAATGACGATCTCACCATCTTCTATAATATTATCTTTCGTGTTATCAGCAACAAAATTTAAAAGTAAAACAATAACAAATTTTGTTTTGATAAACTCATGTATATTTTTAAATACCGTTCTCCTCGGTCAAAAGTGAGGTTATAACAGGTTTTCCAGATATTTCGATGCACTTGGCTTATGTTAGCGTTATTTGTAATATTTTTTGGCCTCTTGGTCATGTCATCATGTTGACCCTGTAACCCTGTAACCCTGTACCGGTCGCACCCAGGTGTTGTGCAAATTCTCATAATTTGTAATATTTATTCTTCATTGCATTAATTTAACTGCAATTCATCCTTAAATGCAATTGGATACATTTAATTTCTTTAACTGCATATTACATGAATTCTTATAATTCAAGTAATATTTGAGTTTTTTATAGTTTTGGCTCGTGATTTAGTGATAGTAATTTACGGTATGTTTAATTTTTTGAAATCTTTATCGTGACAACTGAATTTGGGTCGTTTTATGAGTAATGTGTCTGTTAGTAATTGTTGTTAGTAAATGGAACACAAATATACATATCTATGTTGATTCAATATGATTTATTCATTTGAAAGGTTGTGCAAACAATAGGCAAATAAAATACTCATTTGTGACTAAAATTCATTAATTATTCTTTATTGATAGTTTAAAAAATTATGCAATTAATAGGTAAATAAAATACTCATTTGTTACTAAAATTCATTACGTTTTCTTTATTGCTATTTTAAAAGGTTGTGCAAATAATAGGTAAATAAAATACTCATTTGTGACTAAAATTCATTAATTATTCTATATTGACTTGTTTTTATATTTTTTTATTAATAATTCTATTTATTTCGTAATAATCAATTAATATTAGAAATAATTGAAATACCTTAAACCAACCTTTCCAACCATCGTTCGTTTATACAATTTTTACCTTTTATTTACATGTTTTGATTTATTCAATTAAGAAGTGAAGTGAAGTAACATTTATTTTCTTTTATTATATATATATTCTTTTTTGATATTTTTTTAAAAATTTTATTATATTTTTCTTGCATTATAATTCTCTTTTATTTTCATTTGTTTTTTATGCATATAATTATGAGGAAAATAAGAGTCAAGATTTGTGCACGCTTGCCTTGTGAGTGACTAAGATACATATATCTGACCTTTATAGCGAATCTTATACCCTAACCCTTGCATGTCTGACATGTATGACACATAAGCCCCTCATTCGAGGGGCTAATATTTTCTTTCACTCTTAATTGAATTTTATTCTATTTTTTTTGTTCTTATTTGAATTTTGATTATATTTTCTTTTATAATTTACAATCTATAAATTACGCACGATGATCAGTTGTTTGGCAAAGGTATATATATATTTATTTTTATTGCAATTAATGACATAAAATGAATTTATTTAATAATAATTTCCTGTCCCTCTTCATTTGTAATATTTATATTTCATTTAAAATACGTATAAACGAATCATGTATTCTTAATTTATTAAATTATATACTTCTTTTTAACTCATTGGGTTTAAATTTAAATAAATTTAGTGTAATTTTTTTAAATTTTATTGTTTACATCGAATGCTTCTTCATTATTACCATTAACCCAAAATAATACAGGATACGACGAGATTAATCTACGAATCGCCCTATATTATTTCCAGGCAATGCCTAACTAATTTACTCAAAATAAAACATGACAAGTTGAGATCCGATCTCGAACAAAATCAATATTTATTTCGCAGTAGCACCAAAACTCTCAGTTGATTGAATTTAAATTAATTCAATATTACTATTAAATCAATTTAATATAACTAACAACATTCAATCATCACAATTTTTAGTACTTACCAAAATAATTATGCAGAGACGTTGTTCGATTGAAATTTGGGCAGCAACTCCCGATAAACATTTGATTCACGCTTTTTATAACCTTACCTACTCCCTACTTTTTGATTTTCATCTACTTTTATTATAATTCCTTCTCGTTCTTCCCTGGAATGTGACCCGTTTCCCATGCGCCCTACAGACTAAACATACTTGACTTTTTTAACCCTCCATATCGTTCCAATGTGCTATCTCGTCGTTTTAAATACGTTTAAAATATTTAACTTGATTTCACATTTCATTCCCCATATTATAACTGCATTTGCCTCACATTTGGACTTAATACCTAAATATTGGATATCTTCCAAAACCAAACAGTATTGAAAACCTTTAATACTGGTTGGTTCTATTTAATAGAGGAGTTAATATCAATAATCTCCACCTATCTCGTAAACGGAAAGAAACTACACTTAATAAGGGTCGCCATTGGAAAGAGCGGAAAAAAATAATAAAGGGCCAATCATAACCTCAAAAAACGAAAAAAGTGGACTTAATACTGTTTGCTCTGAGCTCCAGATTTTGATATTTAATTGGCCGATAATGTATTTTCATGTTTGGAAGGACTGGTCCTAAATCAAGACCAACAAAAGTATATAAAATGTGTATCCTATTAGCGGTGGCAGGATGAAACATTTTGGCATTTAGGAATCGGCCGCATTTTCCCAGCAGCATTCCATTCACGTTTTTTTTTTGTGCGATAAGCCAATCGGTTCGCTTCCTGCCGGAAGAGCTCGGATCTATCTGGGTGCCCGGTCGTCATGCAGAAGGTGGAAAACCCGATCGCGCCGATCCTCCCAGAATCCGGACAGGTCTCCGGGCCGGCATTCCACAGCGGCGACGGCGTCCGACGGGCCATCAAACCGCGAGATTACGTAAAGCAACGCAGCCGTGCGCCGCTCCTGAGCCGCACATGCGCACCTGGTGGAGCGACACCTGAGCATTCCGCGCCTCCGGACTCTAGAGAGGCCGTCTCAGTAACTACGTGGGCACACGCTGAGGAGACGCATATGGCGGCGTAAACAAAGGCCGGCGATGGACATTGGACGGACACAGCCGCCGGTCAATCACCAACAGCGACGACACCCGCAGGAACAGTCGCGGATCTCTGGTGCACGGTGAGAGACCCCCTATGACCGGCGTCTTGGTGCGTTTCGACGGTGCGCGTGTTCGGTGTGTGTGCCATCTACGTATATGTTATCTGATGTCTCTGTGTGTGCACGTGTGAGTAGTAGTGTGCAAGTGTTTGTGTGCGAGTAGTGCGCGGCCCGGGCAGTGTGGAATGCGCTCCTTTCGTATGGTCAGGTTAGGACAAACGACTCTCCTCGAGCACCATCACGACACCGCTGCTCTTTCCGCGACAAGACACCCACACACGTACGTACCAAAAACAACGAACAAAATTGCAACAAAACAGCGCAGCGCATGCCCTTGTATCGATAACCGACGGCGATGGTGCGGTTAGTCCACCAGGAAGTCACTACCGAACGCGGTTCTTATCTCGCCGGATTGGCGCGAAACAGTCGAAAATCGCACGCAAAACACGGTTTCCTGAAAGCGGCTTTTAACCCAATTAAGCCGGTTTCCGTCAACTCTAGCGATAACGATCCGAACATCTATCCGAAAATAGATACTGTTGTAGTTACAACTTTCTCTAAGAACTGCGACATACATCTTCAGTTCAAGGTCAAGCCATTGGTGGTTAGATGCTTCAAAAGTAACTATTACGTCCATGATGAATGTCTGAAACTACTCAATTATAGTTTTGATTCTATCGGATTCATTTATTTTGCAGAGTAAGTTACTTACTCTGTTTTGCAGAGTAAGTTACTCAAGTACTATCAAGTACTCAAGTAGAGATAGTACTCAAGTACTATCAGTAGTACTTGAGTACTATCAGTACACTAAAATAGTATTAGAATTGCTGATGTTAATACCCATTTCAATATTGTCGAAGAATCAGTAAACCTCGGCAATATAATAATTCTCGAATCTAAAGGTAACTACAATTAGCTAGAATAATCGCGTCTAGAATTTAAGTGAATAATCAGTCAACCAAGACAATGTGGTATAAAAATACGGTAACAGTAACGTGTACATTATTTGACAGCAGCACATTCAAATATCAAATGCTATTTATTATGTCATAAATTGCATTTGACATTTGAATGTGATGTCACATATCGAAGACATAACTATTATACATTCACAACCTTTTTGCAACCGAATTGGCTGGGTTTTCTTTTTGTCATTTTGGACAAACTGATTCAGTGATGCAACGGAAGTTAATTGTTTTTTTGTGACGATGTCTATTAGACATTTGGCTCCTACCACATTGTCAGATTTATAATTTTCTACCGTTTCATTTTCATCTCTAATAAATTAAACTTTACATCTGGCAACAATGTTATTTAAGAAATATATAACCTCAAATTGATAACAACTTATCCTAAAAAAAATGACAAGTTCCATTGGGGAATTCTGTTATTTCCGAAACACTACCAACAAAATTAATATATATTCATAGACTCCCCTAACTCAAAAATCAACATCCACATAAACCACATCGTAAATGGAGAGTATAAATGGTTTTTGGTACGCAATACACCTGCCTATATACCTCATAGTTAAATGGACCAATCACAATATTGAATTTTCCTTAGTTGCTTCGTATTACAGCTTATTACTAATTACCTGGTTCTCATGGGGCGTCTTTTAAATATATCGTTAGTTTGCCTATTTCGATGAGGTGTTAATAAAAATCAAGTTGCCGTGAATCATAATATTTTTACACAAAAGTCAAAATGACATCACATTTCTTGCATTCAGTATATAATTAGCGGTCTATATGAATCGATTTCGATCTGATGAGATTCATAAAATTGAAGAGTCCGTCACATCCACAAAACCCATTCATACAGTGCGAACAGAATGTTATGTTTTCAGACAATTTGATCACTTCTGTTCAGAAAGAAATTATGATAAAAGCAGAAAAGTCGGATGAAGAATTGTGTAAAATTTTGGAAGACTGGGCTTACAACATGCGAAAAGTTAATGGTAAAGATTATAAAGAAGGAGTATTGAAAACACTCTGGAATCGCACAGCTAAGCATATTCAACTTACTTATTATAATAAATTCAAAAGAGTTATAGATCCTTTCAAAAGCGTTATATTTCAAAAAGCAAGACATGTTCTCAATTCAAAGAGAAAAATTTTACAACGCAAGTTGGAAAAAAAAACGCAGTTCGTCGGCTTTAACCCATGAAGAACAAACAAGAATTATACATTCGTTTAATGGAAATACACCCGATGGTCTACAGCGAATGTTTTACCATATTCCGTCTTTTGAACTTGCGTGGAGAGGAGGAGAAAATGTTTTCTAAACGGACACCTAACATTAAAACTAATCGCCTGTTTCTTACAGTAAATAAAGATTGGCAAAAACGTGAAAATAGCTATTGGTATAAAAACATGCCCTTAGGATACAATCAGATTAGCAAATGGACAAAAAGTGCTGCTAAAAGCATCGGAATAAATACCAAACTTGTAAAAATAAAAAATCATTCTAACAGATCGTCTACAGTTAGTCAGTTATCAAGTACGGGTATTAACGCTGAAGAAATTATAAAAATAACTGGACACATCAATACTGCTTCAATTCAACCTTATTTGAATCCAAGTGAAAATCATCATAAAAATCTTATTTCAAATTTAAGAAGTGAATCAATGGAATCGGAAATTGACAATTCTTCTATCAATAATTCTACATCAGTTTATCTTGATTCATCTAACAATAATAATAATTCCAGTGGTTCAGTAATTTATAATAATTGTACTTTTAATATTACATACCATAAATAAATCAAGTTCTTATAAGTAATAATTATGAATTTAATTTAATTTAGGTGTTATTAAAAATCAAGTTGCCGTGAATCATAATATGTATACACGAAAGTCAAATTGACAAAATATTTATTGCGTTTACATTTATTATTCGGTATATAGTCCTCCGAATATAACTCGAGCATCAAAAATAATCTGAATATAGCGACTACTGCTCAATGTGTTCTTTAAAATATTTCTCAGAACACATTTCGGATACGTCAGCTATATTCGATTATTTTTGACGCTCTTGTTATATTACTTCGGATTATTTTTGACGCTCTTGTTATATTACTTCTGATTATTTCCCTCCAACATTTTCTACGAGATTGCAACCAATCATATTAATGCGTATTCCAGAAATCACCCAGCAACGAACGAATACCACCGAGTATTTGATGCACCATGAAAATACCCGGGTATTTTCATGTTGCATTAAGTGAATATTTGTGATATTTTAAAACCATTCGGGCTATTAATTATCAAAATACATTTATTTATTTAAATTACAATTCGTGTTTGAACAATAATAATTATAGTTATTATTGAAAGTGCAATTGCTATAAGTACTGGCTCCACTGACACAAGTAATTATTTTTGGTAATTCATTATTTATATCGTAAAATTCCTACTTCGCATGAATTTTTTGTCGGGAAATAGTCCTCGATATATCTCTCTTCCATGCCATCCTAAATATTTTCTCGTGCACTTCGTGCACTCGTAAAAATATTCGTGTATTTTTCATGCACTAGGGTTAACTACTGAATATCTTTTCATTATTTTACAGGCATCTAAAAGTTGCGTAAGTGACATAAAATGGAAGAACAATACAATTAAAATTGTTGTAGGTGGAGTTCTTTATTTGCAGCTTTGAAGATAAGGTCTATCCTGATGATTTTTTTTTTCTCTTTTGGGAAATTTCTATTACCTGATAAGTGCTAAACCCGTAGTACTAAAGCCCATAACAGAAACAAAAATAACCAAAGGTTTGATTTTTCTCTCAGTTCATATGTCTCTAAATACCGCCTCAGTGACATATGACATACGTGCAATTTTTATATAATTTAAATAATTTCTAAAAACATTCACATCCCCAGAAATCGCGCAACCGACTAAACAGCTGGGTGCTATAATTTGCTTCCTTCAGATGTCTCTCGATGAAGTCGTTTAAGCGACATACAACGAAAGAAGTTTTGAGGTCTTTACCAGTCGTTTAAGCGATATACTACGAAAGAGTAGTTACAGTTTTAATGAGTCTCTTAGATTAGATAGATTAGATTAGATTGAAATATCTCCATAGATCGCGTTAGCGGTGTAGGTTGAAAGGGCAATTGTCTTTTAATTCGTTTGTTCAGATTTGTTTCAAGAAAGTCAAAGTCTCAAGTAAGTTAAGATGTCTCTAAACGAGACTCAGCGATATAAGTACTACATAAAAGAGCTCTAGGCAACCTTAGTTGAGAACGGAATAACAGTTGCGAGTTTTGATTCTCTAAAAGTCGAGTTGTCGACATATAACGGAAGAACAGTTAAATATTTCATGTGTGTTAGTTCTCTTTAATAGTCGCGTTACCAACCGGAGGACAAAAATGCAACTGTTCTTTTTTAGTTATTTACATATGCAGTTGTCTCTAAAAGTAGCGCAGTTGTTTACTCATTTGTTCGGAAGTTCAGACGTTTCCGTAAGTTGCGTGACATTGCACAAAAAACAGCTTTAGCTGCCTAGACTCATTTTGGTTTGAAAATTAATAATAAGCGGGTACTTTTATAATATACACTTCCGGACAAAATTAAGGGACAACCAAATAAACTTGAAATAACTTTTCCAATTTACAAGTTGTTGTGAATAGACATTCATATGACATAAATTGACGTTTATTAAGCACTATTCAAATAGTTTGCCATGAAACAATTAATAATATCAGGACATTATCTGCTAGGAAACGAAAAGTTAACAAAAAGCTCTGATAGTTGACCCACCTTTTAACTCATTTATTTAATAAAGCGTGCTTTGTGTTTCAAAAATTAGTGAATTTGTTTGCATTAAGTTAATTAAGTATGCCTAGACGCCATTGCGGACCAAAAGGAGTATCCCAAATGATTATTCTTCTTCGTAAAGGATATTCACTAAGTGAAGTTGTTGGAATTCTAAATACCAACAATTCTGTGGTCTAGATGGCCGCAGCACGGTTCATAGGGACTGGTAGTTCCAAAGAAGATGTGGACAAGGTGCTAAAAGAAAAAAACAACACGCAGAGAATATCGTTTTATCGAACATCAGGGTTTCAGAAAGCGGTTTGTAACATCTAGCATCTAGTGAATTAAAAAAAATGATCTGCGATTAGCCACTGGAACAGATATTTTAACCAAAACAGTAAAAAGGAGACTGAAAGAAGTCAATTTATCTGTTAGAAAACCAGCAACCGGTCTAATCTCACAGCTACGCACAAAAGAAATCGCATAAACTTTTGTCAAAATCATCAAGGTTGGGACGAGGGGCAGTGGAACTCCGTTTTGTTTTCAGATGAGTTCAGATTCCTCCTTAATAAGAATCATCGCCGTGTTCTTGTCTTACGAAGACCACCTGAACGATTTGCACTATGTACCATTCGAGAATTTGAGAAATATGGTGGGGGTCTGTAATGGGTTTTGGGTGGGATACAATTTAATGGTCGTACAGAATTGGTTTTGATACGAAGTGGGTCGCTAACAGCAAGAAGATATAGTGACGAGATTATTGTACCCCATGTTCAATAATTTGACGAAAATTTCGGCAATGGATTCATTTTTGTGCAAGACAATGGCAAACCTTATACAGCTAACATTGTCAAAACTGCGTTGAAAGTTGCGAATATCCAATGTTTGGAGTGGCCTTTCAAAAGCCCTGATCTCAATTCAATTGAGCATCTCTGGGAACAATTGGGCAAAAAAAATTAAAATGCACCTAGATCACCTGTAACTCTTGATGAGCTCATCATGCTTGTTCAAGAACGGGAACAGATATCCCAAGAAAGAACACGAACCCTAATCTCAAGCATGCCGAGAAGATTAGAAGCTTGTAGTGCTGGAAGAGGAGGGCATACACACTATTAATAATGTTACTTTTAATTACAAATTATGATTTCAGTTCATAAGAAGGCCATTGGTATTTTTGTCTGATTTTTAACTTTATTTCTTCAAGTCCATAAAAGTAAAGTTTGTTAATTTTAATAGCTCTTAAGTCAACTAAACTATAAATAAACACTTGGATTTATATATTTATTCGTTTCATTAAATTTCGCTATTCGGTTTTAAATTTATTTTGAATTTTACTAGTGGTCCCTTAATTTTGTCCGGAAGTGTATAATGTAATTTTTTTAATTAAAATTTAGAAAAAAATAGTAGCAATCTTTGAATATTTTTTAAAACGAAAAATGGTGCACATTGTACGATTTGAAAATTCAAGCTGTCAAAAGATGACTTCATCAATTGACATTAATTTACTAAAATAAAAACAATATATAGACGCTTTGGGGAGAATACCTCCTATGTGAAAAACAAAAACTTTTCAGGAAACAAAAATAACATTTCACCATATTATATTGGGACATTATACAGGGTGTTAAAAAAGAATGTAAAATATTTAAGGGGGTAGTAGTATGAACCACAACAAAGAAAAAGTCTTAATAAACATCGGTCCTTAAAGTAACGGTTTTGGAAATATGGAAAATTATTCTTTTTTGCCTCCTTTTTTATGTTGATGTTTTGTGAAATAAACATTCAGTATTTGACAGTTGTTGTTAGTGCACAAAGTCCTGAAAGTAAAGGTTTCGGAGATATGGATGATTATTCTTGTTTGAAAGATTTATTTGCCTGTTTGCAATTATTTATTACTTATTGATTATGTGCAAACAAACATAGGGAGCTTCTAGCAAAATAAAGAACAGAGTTACAGAAGATGTTCTAAGTACCCCCCTTCCATTTCCAAGCAGGCACGACATCTTTGTCTGAAGGATATTCGAACTCTTTCTAAAACACCCTCATTGGCTATTGGCTATTTACAGGAGTACCATAGACTAATCACACAATCTCTGGTGAATTCTTCCAAACATACGATGTGAAGGAATCTGGCGATCTGGATAAGTTTCTACATAAAGACGTCGTGTTTCGGTGGCAATTCCATTAGCACGACCATACATGAAATGCATGTCGGCTAAATCTGCATTAGAGTAAACCCGTAGCAATGAAAACTTGTGCACTAACAACAACTGTCAAATACTGAATGTTTATTTCACAAAACAGCCAACTATGATAAGAAAATGCAAGTTTTAGCAAAATGAAAAAACGAGGTAAAAAATAATAATCTTCCATATTTCCGAAACCGTTACTTTAAGGACCCATGTTTATTAAGACTTTTTTCTTTGTTGTGGTACATACTACTAATCTCTTAAATATTTTACATTATTTTTTTGACACCCTGTATAGGTAAGCGTCTCATAGCAGATTGAGAAATATTATATTGTAGACCTAGGCGGTATCGTGATAATTTTCCAGGTTAAAAGAAGACATGGACAGGCGCGTTTTAGCCAGCCTGGACACTTCAAGAAGCCTGGAAAGGAAACTCACTTTACCGTCCGTGGTTTACACATTATTTTTCATCGTACACAACGATACTACGTATATTACGACGTCGCAGGTAGCAAATTTATCGAAACTTCGTGAGCTTTGTCGTTGTTTTTAGGCGGCATACAATACTCGTTCTCTTTGTAATTTAGGTATACAAAATCCATGATCTTAATAAAGTATTGATTCAAGTCAGATATAATACTATAATTAAATAAAAAGAGCTCTAATCTAGGTTCATATGTTGACATTGGCGGAGCTGTCAACAATATTAATAATTGCAATAATAACAATTGGCGAATGTTTTGCCGGACTACAAACGTATAGATACCAATAATAAAACAATTGGCGCATGTTTTACTGCTACTTTACTTTCTCGTCGCTATGGAGATGGTAAAATTCGATTTTCTTATAGTGTAGGATGAAAATAGTATATTACAGTACAATGGAAGGAAGCGGGATTTACTCTACCAAGCCAAATTCGCAGCCTGGCCGTAGCGAGGGCTGCAACAGGCGAAGTAGAGTATTTTCTTTTTTTATATTTCCGGGCCTTTTTATCACGTATGACATTTATCATTTATCACATATGTTTTCCATTCGACGCAGGATAGCCAACACGCTAGATAAATTGTCCCGAAACCGTCGATATATTTTTCTGTACTAACAAATCCTCTTACCTTTTGATTATGAAAATAGTGGTCTAATTTGTTGTCCAAATTTAACTTTTGCAAATCGTAGTATTTTTTAATCTTTTTGAAAAACCCAAATTTATAAAAAAAAATACAAACCCTGTGAGCTTAGAATTAAATTTACCGAAGAACATATAATGTTCCTTCAAGCCTCTTTCTCGTAATTGTTTCAAAACATATCTTCAGTGTCAGTTCATTAACACTCGTCGTATAGCAATTTCATTTTGCAATAGTTGAGGATTTCGTATGCTAGAAACCCATTAGTGTGTTGATGCTGTGCCAGGTTTCTCACTGAAACGAAGAGGAACGGATAAGGGCAGCCTTGACACGAGACGTCCAAGTCGAGGTCTGTTTACTCCGCAATTACCGCAAACGCGCAGACAGAAAAATTACAGCTAATTGCACAGTGGAAATTTGTGAGCACAAAATTGTAACCATGTCGTAAAATAACAATAGATTTGAGCGAAACGTACAATAATATGTGCTCGTATGTAAATACGTACACGTGATTTTATTTTAAATTGGTGATTTATGTTGATAAAGTTATGACAATAAATGTGCGCGAAAAACTATCCAAGCTTCAAGTTTGGAAGTTTTTTGTTTTTTAAATGACGCTTACTTGTGAAGTATTAAGTGACTTGTAGTTTGTAGTTATTATATGACTACATTATTATTAATAATCGTATATTTAGATACAATTACCTACATAAGGGAGCCTTTCAAGCACGCTCGCGGGTTTAAAGTGCTGTTAACGGTGCAGTGCTTAAAATGCCTCTGAGCATGTGTATCATACGTTGATTTGTTTTATGCATGCTCTACAATGTGGAAATAAAGAGAAAGTAAGAAATATTTTGATTCATTTTACAAGGCGCAGATGCGAGAGGGTTGGCATTTGTTGCATCATGTCATCTGCTGTAGGAGTCAATGTCATTAAAGAAATTCTGAAGGTTGAAACTGCTAGTTTTTAAATAAATAATAATAAGGAGTATGAGCTTACGATTTCTGGTTTTCGAATTTCCAGCAATAGTAAGTCTGTAAGATTTCCGAATACTCAATTGTTTAATAATGAGATATGTTTTACTTGCAATAATAAATTTATATACCTTATGACATTTGTTTTATCTCATGATTTATGTATTAAATTTTTATTTTGTGTGATCGTATAATGGCAGTACTTCTTTACGTTATGTTTGATATAAAATCATTATCTTAACAACTTCAAATTCTTTAAGAAATAATGTGTATTAGCAACAATAACTTGAATAAAATAAAGACACAGATTTATGGATTGAGTGTAATTTATTTACTTTAAAGGATTTTACAAAAACAATTAAACGTCAAATTTGAATTTAATGTCTTCTTTATTGACTCAAAAATTATTAGTTGTTTTTAGATAAAAGATGTATATTTTAGCAAGTTCACATGTCATGCAATTATCTTGTAACTCTATGACACATGCTCCCTTAGCATAGAAAAAGGTAGTGTTTCTGTCCACCAACATAATCCGCACATCAGTTTGAAATTTCTAGTAACGTCAATGACTTCCACACATTGTTCAATTCTACGTTCCCGCAAAACTATTCAATGTAAGTTACCACTTCATGAAACATGGCACCGTTTGTGTCCAATGCCACACTCCATCTATTACTTTAGTTAATTTATATTTAATTAATGTATACAAAACATAGATATTCCGAACCCTTACTAGTGTATATTTAACAATTATTTCAATTAAAATTAGTCCGTTTATTGTCGATAAAAGTTGGTCAATGATGTGTTGTTACTAGGCAATTTTAAAACACGCCGTACTAGAAAGACGGATGTTCGCACTGTCATTAGATGGATAACCAAAGATTATGATACCGGAATGAAAATAAATTCCTTTTAATTTTATTGAACTGTGGCATAATTCAATGGAAGTTTATAAATTATATAAAATAACCATGAGTAGAGCAGTCCCAAATCGACGTATAAATGTTCAACCCCTAAAAAGCACGGCATAAATAGCCTTAACTCATTATAACTCACAAGCTATTTGTTTTTATTATCCGTATAATTTTAATTGATTAGGTTGGGTTTTTTAAAATTATTATTCATAAATCGACCAACGGACATCTCGTTTGTGATTGTTGTATTAAAACCAAGGCCAGGACAATTATCAGCAAGTTGGGCCGGTGTAATACGTGTCATTGATTAATGCACTGATATCGCCTTTATCTCGATGACTAACCCACAAAAAACAAGATTTGAGGGTTTTGGAAATTTTGCTATTCAGCTGTGAACTAACTGGCTTCAGAGCCGGGTCTTTCCATCCAGTGGTAGAGTTGCTAGACGGAATAGGCCAATTCATCTATCTGCTATTGCATATGACTCGTACTTAAATACAATTTCCTCAACTATTAATATTCAGTAAAACCAAGAATAAGGCGATACAACACACTCGTAATAAATCAATTACTTTGCGATTTCTCTTCTTTCGCTGCTGCTGCTGTAAAATAGAACGGTGACCGCTGCTCGTTCATCTATCGAGCTCGCTGCAATTCCACTGATTAGTCTCAGAATTGCAAGAATTTAATTGCGATTCCAGTAGTTTAATGTTCGAACCGGAGCCGAGTGTGTATTTAGCAAAAATTGTTAAGTTTCGTAATTGTCTGCGGTTATTAACGCGCTTGTCCTTAAGAAGCTGCTCAGCGAGCGTTTAATTATCAGCACGGCGCTAATCAGCACCTTTAAATGTCACAGTTTTGTGTAACGGTTGTAACCCACAACAACAAAGGGAATATCAATCATAGCTTTAATTGCGAACGCAAATCCTAGGCTTTAAAATTACATGTACAGATAAAATATGAATAGTTTTATTAATTAATATTAAATGGGCGTAGATGTGTAAATTACCTAGCATTTTATAAAATGTTACAACGGAGTAATCGGAGCCATTATTGTGTTTGTACACTCTTCTGATTTTTCGGCCAGTCTTTCGAATATTTCCACCAATTTTAGTCTTCAGGTAACAACATTCATTCATGCATTAAGATCTTCTCGGAGATTGTTGCTAAATCCTCAGCCGATTTATTGATTCTCGGAAGCTTGGATGTTCCGTCTACCTGCGGACTCCGCCACAAAGCCGCACAAGACCTCCAGAATTGAATGAAATAAGCCGTAAACTATGCGCAGAATTTGTGTCGATGACGGCTGCGTCTGTTTACACACAGTTTTCACTTTATTTAAGAATTATAAATACCAAGGCTGCAAGGTAACGCTGTTGTTTATGTGTTTTGTTTAGATTTGATGACTACACCGTTCTTGCAGGAAAAATATTCAAACGTAAACTCTGGAAATGCAGAAGAATTCAAATGATGAACAATATTAAATGTAAAACTTATATTTTTAATGGTGGTGACTTCTACTTTGTGATACATTTTATCAATTATATATATAACATATACATACCTACTTGGTTAGTAATATATATGTAGTATTATAGTTATAGTTAGTATTATACTAAATGAAAATAGCAGTCGAACATAGCACGTCCTATATTTTGCAACGTTAACGAATAAAAAAAATATATCGTAATGTAAAATTTTTGGGTAGTTTTATCTATTTTGATTTGTTTAATGAACGCCGGCCTATTGCTGCTACTATGGCTAATTACGGTCGTTAACTAGCGATGCACCACACAAATATGCAAATACATAACTAATATATAACTAACTATATGCGTGCAAATATATAACTAAATTTTCATGCTTAAATTTTTTTTTTTTAAACTCTTAAAATCGGGTCTATAATCAGAAGTAATATAACAAGAGCGTCAAAAATAATCGAATATAGCTGACATATGCGAAATGTGTTCTGAGAAATACGCCGAGTCCGTAGGACGAGGCGTATTTCAAGAAACACATTGAGCAGTAGTCGCTATATTCAGATTATTTTTGATGCTCGAGTTATATTCGGGGGCCTATATACAGAATAATAAATGTAAATGCAAGAAATATTTTGTCAATTTGACTTTCGTGCAAACATATTATGATTCACGGTAACTTGATTTTTCATATACCATAACAGCCATAACACCTAAATTAAATTAAATTCATAATTATGACTTATAAGAACTTGATTTATTTATGGTATGTAATATTAAAAGTACAATTATTATAAATTACTGAGCCACTGGAATTATTATTATTAGATGAATCAAGAGAAACTGACGAAGAATTATTGATAGAAGAATTTTCAATTTCCGATTCCATTGATTTACTTCTTAAATTTGAAATAAGATTTTTATAATGATTTTCACTTAGATTCAAATAAGGTTGAATTGAAGCAGTATTGTTGTGTCCAGTTATTTTTATAATTTCTTCAGCGTTAATACCCGTACTTGATAACTGACTAACTGTAGACGATCTGTTAGAATGATTTGTTATTTTTACAAGTTTGGTATTTATTCCAATTCTTTTAGCAGCACTTTTTATCCATTTACTAATCTGATTGTATCCTAAGGGCATGTTTTTATGCCAATAGCTATTTTCAGGTTTTTCCCAATCTTTATTTACTGTAAGAAACATGCGATTAGTTTTAATGTTAGGTGTCCGTTTAGAAAACATTTTCTTTAGAAGTCGAATGGGGCACATGTCTATATTGTTTGAATTTGGGGTATACCATTTACTATCTGCAATTTTCTTATTACCTCCTTGTGCTGTTTTGGAGAAAATTGTGTTGTATTTCATCGGACCTGTTGGCAAACCGTAATTGTTTATTTCTTCTTTGAAATATTCTGTCAAGCAAGCACTTGCTTCTCCTCCTCTCCACGCAAGTTCAACACACGCAATACGGTAAAACTTTGGCTGTAGACCATCGGGTGGTATTTCCATTAAAATAATTTATAATTCTTGTTTGTTCCTCATGGGTTAAAGCCGACGAACTGCGTTTTCTTTTTTCTAAATTGCTTTGTAAAATTTTCCTCTTTGAATTGCGAGCATCTCTTGCTTTTTGAAATATAACGCTTTTAAAAGGATCTATAACTCTTTTGAATTTATTATAATAATATAATAAGTTGAATATGCTTAACTGTGAGATTCCAGAGTGTTTCCCTTCTTTATAATCTTCACCATTAACTTTTCGCATGTGTGCCCAATCTTCCAAAATTTTACATAATTCTTCATCCGACTCTTCTTCTTTTATATCATAATTTCTTTCTGAACAGAAGTGATCAAATTGTCTTATAACATTCTGTTCGCACTGTATTAATGGGTTTTGTGGATGTGACGGATTCTTCGATTTTATGAATCTCATCAGATCACAATCGATTCATATTTACCGCTTATTATATACTGAATGCAAGAAATATTATGTCATTTTGACTTTGTGTAAAAATATTATGATTCACGGCAACTTGATTTTTATTAACACCTCATCGAAATACTTAAACTAATGCTAAGTACACACGGCGACACTTTAGTGTCGACACCGAGTGTCCTCGTGTATACGGCAGTGTATCTGATTGCGACATTAGGTTGCGACACTAGTGTAAGTGTCGCAGTGTCCCCCGTGTGTTCGGGTTGTGTCTTGTGTCCCGACAGGCGAATTGAGTGTCTCGCAGTCGCGACACTTTTAGCTAGAGCAGAGGGGTTGTTCAGATATGATTGCAATTTAAATGTCGAAAACTATAGCCGTGTTTGGACAAGAGATGAGCCAAATCATTAATTAGTTACCTAGAGGAATTGTAATTGTATTTATTAGAGAAACTTTGTGCAAAATAAATTCGAAGTCTTCGTGTAACATACGAATAATTTTTTTTGCAGATTTTTGGGTCTTCTTTCCTAAGTGCCATTAATAATTGGCTGTAAATTCCCTTTTCTTCTCTCCTTCTTATCCAGTCTTTAACCCAAACTGATCGGTTTTTCCTTCTGATTTTTTAAATTAATATGCATGATGCAATAACTGCTGCTGCTCGAGGTTTGTCCATAATATATTGAATGTAGTGTGGACCACACCAGACGTTCAATTCAAGACTATTAATATGAAGACGACACGATAGTGTCGCGAGACTACAACATGCAGTGTGGACACACCAGACACTCGTATCGCGACACCGCATCAAGACACTGGTCTAGACACTAGAAATTGCGTCTCGTGTGGACGCCGTCGACACTTAGTGTCGACATAAGTGTCACCGTGTGTACTTAGCTTTACGATATATTCGAAACACGCCCCATGACAACCAGGTAATTAGTAATAAACGCTGTAATACCAAGTAACTAAGGAAAATTCAATATTGTGATTGGTCCATTTAACTATGAGGTATATAGTTAATAGTAACGGTGCGAGGTGGTACCCAAGTTAATTTGCTCCTGACTATAATCCGACCGTCTGAACAAAAAACAACTCTGCTCTACATCACAAGTTTAGTCCGCGATGTCCTTGAACTACAGAAAACACCAAATCATCCAGCACCCAAAAATTCCTGTGCTTTATTATGCCGACACGTTTTTCAAGTCCGCAGATAAATTCTTCGGTCGAGAGGAAAATTGCCCAAAACTATTTTGCACGTCGCATAATCCGCGATTGACCGCGACGCGTTCTCATGGCTGATTTATAGCACCATAAAAACTGGTCCCATGCATACTCGGACTTGCGCACAAACACACATACATACACACACTCACACACTGGTACTGACACATGCACACACTATATATGTATTCGTGTTTTTCGTGGTGGCGCGAAGAACGCCTCCGGAACCATATTATCACTAACAATGAGGAGTCCGATTCTCACCATTGATAGCGGCCGATTCTCATGGGCTTAACAATAATACACTCCGGAGCAGCGAGGAGTATCTCGGCTGAAGATCAAAACGCCAGAGGACCGGCGTGCGGAGGGGAAAGCGCGAGGCGTGACCGAGAATTTAAATTTGGACCGCGAGTAATAACCGAGTGCGAAGATTCTACGTATTTAGATGCGATAACTTAAAAATAGGTAACTCACTGTGAACCACTGAACTTATTTGTTGTTGACTCGTCATTGTACGCGTAACAACGAGTGCACAATAGTTTCAAACCTATTAAAATTCAGAAAAGTTCCAGTCGCCAATAAAATTGCAATTTATCTGAAGGTAAAAAGATTCGTAATACTCAATGTGTCTGATGGTATATCAAACTTAAAGTTCGAAGGACCGTTGGATACATGAAATAAACTTAAAAGTTGTTGACCATTAGATATAGAAGGTGTATCTAAATGCTTGTAATTACGTCACCATGTAAAATATTTTTGTTCCGCTCCAGTAAAATTTGTTCTATTTTTGACATAGGCAACTTCATTTACACTCATTATGTTTTACAAAATGTTTTACTATTGCAAATTGAGGACTAGTAGACAATAAAACAATCACATAAAGTTACTAAAGTAATCAAACACATGAATATGGCAATACTAAATTATTATTAGTTTCAGCAATATTTGTGGCTTCCAAGCACATGAAAAGACTACAATGAAGAATTACTTAAGGGCCACGAGTTTATATGTACATTATTTACATAACCTTACTTTTAAAATCGAGGGCATTCTTAAATTGTGTGTACATAAAAATAACCAGATATGCATGAAAATGAAGTCCTCACAGGTAACATCCCCAAGTGGCAGATTACTCCACGGCACAAACAAGCTGTAAACTGAAAATCATGCAGGAATTAATGATATAAACGAACTGCGACAAATCTAATAATTGCTCCGCTTTAAATCTCACAATGTTACAAAATGTTTTACTATTGCAAATTTAGGACTAGTAGACAATAAAACAATCACATAAAGTTATTAAAGTAAACAAAGTAAATTATTTAATAAACAAAAACATAAAAAGAAGTAAATATTTAGAAAACATAATTAATAAATAAAATATATAATCAAAGCAGATGTTGAAAATGTATACCATTTGCTTGTAAACATATTTGCACTCGTCTTCTTTTATTGTTCGTCTTCTTCATGTGCATATCCGATTTCGGATGTTTGCGATGAGCATGACTTGATCTTCACTTTACTGGTTGCTATTCAGAAGAGCTCGTTCGACGTCTTTATTGTTAAAAATGTTGATTAGCATTTGAGGAGTTATGGTTCGGCAAACATCTATCTTTTAAATATCCAAAAATTGAGTAGTCCAGTGGAGTTAGATCTGGAGGGCGTGGCGGCCGTGGTCCTTGACCAATTAGTCTATTATCAAAGAGCTGTTGCGCCATCCTGTTGGAAATATCCGTTCTGCAATTCTTCATCATCGGGTCTATGAAAGACTGGACAATATGTTGCCGATATCTCTCACCGTTTATTGTGTCATGAAAGAATATAAGCCCAATTATTCTACGGCGAGACCCAACCAACCAAATTCCAACCTTCTGTGGATGCAATGGTGCTTCCACAAAAAGATGAGCCTTTTCAGCATGCCAGCACCTATAGTTTTGTGAATTAACATATCCTGATAGGTGGAACCAAGCCTCATGACTGAAGATATTAAATCGAGCAATCGATCGTCATTTAAATTTTCCATAAACCATCGGCAATAACTCAATCGGCGTTGAGGATCCAGTGGCAACAATTCTTGCACCACTGAGACTATAAGGGTGTAAATTCAACCTCTTTCTCACAATTCTATGGCAGGTGCTCGATGGAATTCCAGCTTGCATAGCCAATTTACGAATTGATTTTTGAGGGCTCACTTCGAGTCGTTCACGAACATCTGCAACAACCTCGCCTAATACTGAGGGTCTGCCTGAATATTTCTCTTTCTGAACACTACCAGTTTCCCTAAAACTGTGCACTTTTCGTGAAATATGTGTATTGACAAAACCGAATATTCAAATTGGTGGTCAGGGAACTTGTTGAAATTCCCGAACGCACTCTGGAATTGAATAAACCCATTCTCCATTTTCAAATCGTCCATTACGAAAGTAATCCTCAACAATAAAAGTGTTCTTCTGATCAGTGTACATTTTAACAAACTACTATTATTATGTTGTTTGACGGTTGACAGGTATGGTTGACAGTGATAATTCTCAAATAGTACGGTATACAAATTTGAAAGGCGGCACAATTGAATTGAAGTGATTACGTAACAACAATCATTTAGGTACACCTTGTATTACAAATGTAATGATTGTAACGAACGTTCGTCTTAGAATGTATTAAATTTTTGTATAAATTCTCTGTGGGATGCGCAGTTTGGCGTGTTGCCCGCATGGCGGTCGGTGATTGGCTAATTTATTCTTTCAAAAATTGGCCCTGTTACTGGCTCTCGCTCTGACTGACTGGCTATAGTCCATGCCAGATAAAATGTCACTTTTCACATTAAACCGTAATCCCCTCTGCAGGTGGAATTGAACCAATAAGAATTCATCCCAAAACCGCACGGACTGTTTTGAGCCATAAAGCTATAATCCTTAAATTTATTCCTTTGATCCCTTAGAAATGAAGTGCTGTGAATAAGCAACCGCATTAGTCAGGGACTTCAAGATCACCACTGTACCTCAATAAACAAGGATGCTGCAAGAGATGCATTTCTGTTGACCAGTCCGACAAGACAGAGGAAGAGCTTTTATGGAGAGGTTTTATGTAAAAAGTAACATATTATCTGGCATTGGCTATAGATGGCTCGTTGCTTAAATTTCGGAATTCCTGAATAACCCCGCACAATACACACAGGCACACAGGACTTTTTAAATGGTATATCAATAAACGAAAAGCTATAAACGAGAGCGAATTTCGAGGTTATTGGTAATCGGGGTTTGGGCACGTAGAAGTAGAAATACATATGCAAAACAGCTAGGCCCTCAAATGTCCATAAGGCGATCGCAAAAAACCGTGTTGCACTTCGAATGTTGGCGATTGTTCATTTTAGCAGAGGCTTGCACAATATCTAAAATATTTCAAACCTTCAATATGATTGTTTTTTTGTGTGTTACTAATAAATTGCTTTAACTGAACGTTCACAGATTCATAATATTCTAATATTCTTGAAAGTATCTTCAAAATCAAATTTCTTATCCAGCGATTTAAGGTGTACACAAGAATATTTATAATGTTTTAATCTTAAACCTTAAACTGTTATAATTAAGTATCAGCACTGAAATTGTTACACAATTTTAATTAATTTTCGTTAAAAGCTACTTCATTTCCATAATTTATGGCTTCTCGACCAACAATCAATATGCAGATGAAGGTTCGTTATATATCGCACACGAATTATATCAGAGGAAGAAATCCGGTGGGCCAATTATAAACCAATTTCTTGTGAAATTTTGGAACTAATTGCTTGATATTAAAACATCGGGGTCATTGACATGTTACCCAAATCGAAAATTATGTGCAAGGAATTCTACCTTCACAGATGTTATACAGTGTGTTTGATAAAAAGGGCCCAAGATGTAGCGACTGCATTTGTTATTTAATCATTAACAAACCATATATATTATTAAATGAGACAGTCTTAGCAACAAGTTGGTAAGAAAAAAACTTTTTTAAACACCTTAATTTATTTGTTATGACGTCACCGACAATTTTTTTAAATGGCTCGGTATATTTTTTTTGTGTACTCTTGTAGACCATTTTAAGTACTTTTCATCCACCTGATTTTTTAGTATAGTTATACAATGATTTTTTTGCAAAAAGTGTGAAAACTGATTTGAGCTAGTAGGCTATATAGTTCCTATTCCTATATACAGTAGGAATAGTATTTAAATTTACTAATATTAAAATAATAACTTTCTAAATTTAAATTTGTCATTTTTAAAACATTTTTTTTTTTAAATAAACAGTAGGTATATTGCATAGACAGAAGAGTTTCGTTACTGCCGAGGGCTAATATAGCAAACCTAGGAGCGATGCGCTGTGGCAGCCCGAGGCAGAATGAACTTCCACCGAGGAAAGAAAATATTTTAAACTATTTTATTCACAATCACTATAAGAATATACACATTTCCAACTTTCATTAAGTTGGGATGTCATCGCTTTCCTTTGCAATCCCACGGTTAGGAAGTGATAGAACCATTCATATGACAGCAATGAAGCAAGTAGACATAGAGGTCAGTAGAGATCAGTAAAGATGTAGAAGTCAGTAATGTGACACTTTCAAGCTTTTATAAAGCAGAAATGTCAACATTACATATGGTAATGCAGGTAATTTAGAGGGAAATTGATTATATTACCGTGAAAACATTAAACCGGTTGTAATAGATAATTTTACTAGTTGTAATGGCTTGAAAATTGTATGTAAAATAAAGAACATGTAAATTTGCAGTAAGATAATTGCTTTATATATTTTTAATTAATAGTCAATTTTCATGCCTTTTCGATAAATATTTACTTCACTCAGTGGCAAGATATTCCTTCACTCAGTGGCATTTATTTATGCTCTCTGAGTGATTTAATACAAAAAGTAATCAATATTTTAATTATGCGTCATATATTTTGGACCTTTACTAATGCATCAATAATGATTCCAAAACCGGATTCCAAAGAAGCAAAATCAACTCTGTGATTGTCCCATGAATTGCACTTCAATTTCTATAAGCCACGACGAGAAAACACCGGTGCATCTTCTAATTACCATTCTCCTGGTGAGACTAAGCGATCGTGCATTAATTAAGAGCCATTTAACACGATAACCTGATCCAGAAACAATTAGACCGTGCTTCTGCGAAGAATAGCGGCGTTTGAAAAATATTCGTTTCGTATGCAAAATTCTACAAAAAAAATCGGCTATGTTAATTTTGTGAATATTAATAACAAATAGCAGCCACGAGAAACTTGGGGAAATATTGAATAATTTTAATATTGAACACGAACCCATGAATTAGTCAGAGCCTGAACTTGCAAGATTGTTTACTTAAGGCATCGATTTGTATGATGGATGGCTTCAACAAGGTCAATTTCTTGTATATGGCCCAAATAATTGTACAATTTTAATATTACCCGGAGTGAGAATTAACTCACTCCGGTCAACTTAATCAGACAAGGATTAACTTCTTGTATATTATAGAAAATTAATATTCGCAATTATTATTTTCTACATTTCATAAATACATACAAAGAATTTATACAAAATTATCGGCAGTTGAATAGTGGTTTAAATTTCTAGATCGAAAAAATATGCACCGGCGACATTTAATTGTTTGCTCATTTCGCTCGCCACGAATCTGCGAAGACAATGCGGGAGCGTTCACCCGGAACAATGGCGAATTTATATTCAACAATAGGTCCTAAAAACCTATTTCTTTGGTCGACTCATTGCGCGGAGCACGAAACGTTTCTACCACATGTGAAAATACATGTGTCTGAGTAGTCTTGAGTACAATCCATGAAAAGAGATAGTTCTCTGAATTTACTGCACGACTAACATGCAATATTAGAAAATGAATTAATTGTTCCAGAAAGTTGTATTTTTAATTATTGAGAGTAAATTGTAATTATATAGAATAAGGAGTGGAAATATAGTTTAAATTAAATGGTACCAAAATGAATGAGAAGTTACATATTAAATAATTTTTTTAAATATATTTTTTTAAATTTCATTACTGTTTAATATATTTATATTGACACTTTTATTAAATAGAAGTTAATAGAAACATTGAAACCGCTAGTTTGGCTGACAAGTTAGAACGCTTGCTTCGAAGACCACGGTTCGAGCCCCAGTGCAGGTGGAACATTTGTATTGAGAAACTAGAGCCATTCGTCGTTGATAGCTCATTAACAAGCGCTCTAGAGATCGGGGCGAATTTCTAACAAGCCCTAACTCAATACACACACTTATTCATTCTGCATTTTTGCATTATGGAATTTATAGATTTAGTTTTGTCTTTCATGGTTATATATTCGGGTGTTCTTAATAGTTTTCTATATATATTTTTCCAAACGTATGTATTAATAGTTATTTACTGAAGGGTCGGGAAAACGATCCATTAGTTACAGAGGAGTCACAGTGAAATACAAGCCACCCTGTGCAAAGTATTTTACAGGGCACCGAGTAAAGTAGGACATTTTTACTGACTAGTCGTGTATTTTTTTTTCTGATACGCGCGATTATATTTAACATTAATATTTTTTAATTTAATAAATTAATTGGGCGATTTTCTACGTTCCTATCTAGCAGGATGTTTCTCTGTTTCTAAAGAAACCTAGACATAAACACATAATGTACAATACGTAAATGTTTTCGTGACTAGTCCAGGGAAATGCAATTTTCGCGCCGTATTTCCGGAGCTAAAATAGTACTTTCGCTCCGGTTTTAGATAAATATTATTCCTCATCATTGCACAATGTCAGTGTGCGATTTAATTCTGATTGCATCCTGGCGAGTACAGTGCTTATCTCTATTTAACGTGATAATCTTATAATTCCACACTAATCTAATAGTTTATCGCATTTTTTCTTTGCAGAATTCACCCTAATCCGTATATGTTTGCAAAACGCGCATTTTTTATGCAATCGCCTTTTTTACGTGACTCCCCCCGTTTGGTAATATGCTTGGATTATCACAAGGGGGAGCTTATCTCGTCGGTAATCTAATCTGGGCTGTGAAAATAAAAGTTCCTTAGCCTTTTTCACGCTATTTTTGGAGCCGTGAATTGTGGAAAGCTAAAAATAATACTTATAAAGCGCGTGTTATAGTTTCACGGTTTAAAACTTATTTCACGTAAAATAGTGTAACCATATAATTTACTCCATCTTCTTCTTCACTAAAGAAGAAGAAGAACATGGATTAAATTATACGGTAACACTAATTTACTTGAAAACACCTCTAAAGTATCGTCTAGTGATAGATTCAAATCAACATTTAAAAACAAAAATAGCCATCCCAAGTTGTTGCATGATGGGTCATTTCTGACTATTTGCCATGGGCGTTTCCATGAAAGTAAGTTCAATTTACCAGTTGCTATAACTACGACGACAGTAATAGCTATTTGTATTACAAGGGAGCAAAGTGCATTATTTCAGTATTTCCCCCGAGGATATCAAAATCTATAGGAGCATGGCACTTTGCTCCTGACTAATACACATAATTTTTTTTACAATCTTTCACAGTGTTTTGCATAAATATTGTATTTTCTTGTGTATGACAATTAAATAATAAAATGTCAAAATGTAATTTATAGAAAAATAACAAATTATTCTTTTTCACAGCGACATTTATTTCTCTAAATGTACATTTCAACTACTACGTGGTCATCTTCAGTAGACATTTCTAATAATTTGTACAAATGCCTACTGAAGATGACCACGTAGTGGTTGAAATGTATCTTTAGACATATGTCGTTGTGAAAAAGGATAATTTGTTATTTTTCTTTAAGTGTTAATATTTCACAAGCTCCAACCGATTATTACAAAATGTAATATTTAGTATATTAAGTAAATATTATTAAAAATCAAAGTATACCAGGAACGTATGAATTTTTATAAATATAAATAACAGGAGGTTTTTGTCCCACGTTGAACGGATTACGGCTACCGTTGTGGACCGGGTGAATAAAATATGCAATGTATATGCATGACATGCAGTTGATTCAATACGTTTATTTAGGAGCTTCTGTTAGACGTTTTAAGCTGATTAAAATAAATGTGAATACATACGTTGTAGTCAGGTATGTAGCTGGTAAAGTTTTCGTCTTTCGGGGAATCTTTTTGTAGTTCTCGCGTGATATAGGTACAGTCGTGTTCAAAAATATGTTGTACACAGATAATTGGCTGTTGTATGTCGTGTTTAAAAATGTGTTGTACAGTAATAGGGTGTATATCTTGTCAATGGTAGATACATTTCAGAACTGTCAAAGTGACAACTAACAGTGACATAAAATATTGTTATTGTATTCTTTATATGAAAATTAATTACTCTACATCTTTCGTATATTCTGCTATTAAAAGTTTTATCGGTGGATCTGTTTTTAGTTGACAAAGGCTCGCCCTGCGTTTATCATTAATTAAATAAACCTACATCTAACCTTTCAAAATATTTGTATGTACAACACTTTTTTGAATACTTTGTGAAATTAAATCATATTTACACAGCAGAAATGTTGTACAACACTTTAATGAACACGACTGTACATACACTTAGCCGACCTTAGCTGGTCGCATTTTCACTATATTCGTTGAAAACGTCAATGTCAAATTTTGATTGATGGGCTTACATATGTTTGTTGTACCTTAATATTTAATTTTAAATGATTTTAATTGTTCTAGTAGTGAAAAAAAATAGTAAGTACACTACGGTTGTGGACTTATAGTCCATTTATTTTACATATACCCGTCAGTGTCACATCATTTAAAATTATCTTGAATGTGCCTGTAAAATAGCACTAAAATAAGGTGTTGATTCAGACTGTACACCTATTTAGTTACTAAAATGTCAACAACAAATGTTTGGTTATCGTATGCGCTTGGTCATGGATGTTGTTTGAAAACGACCCAAGTATTTAAGTCTTTGTGTTTTTAATTAGTAATTTCTGCCCTTGTGGCTTTACTATTTGATTGAAAGGACACTAGTTCGTTTTCTTGCTAATATCCATGTTTTCCATTATGAAAATATTTGTTGAATTCGATTTTTTTACAGTGTCTGGCAGTGAATAATTTGCACGAGGTACCAATAGGTAAAAATTAAAACCAGTTTATGAAAAATAACAGTGATGCCAACACACTGTCAGTTTTACAATGCAGATGTCAATTAAATGGACTATATTCTAAAAACAGCCCCGCCGCATTTCATGGTCGATGGCCTACCTTTGCAAATCCGCTCTAAACGCGGTTCCGGAGGAAAAAGATAAGGTCGATGGGCAAAAAAGGATTTATGATTCATTAAAAACAAGCGATTTTCTAGTTTCTTCTATGTTTTCCTGCCCTGTGCTTTGCTCGTCCATTTTTATTTGATATATGCAACAATGTTTAGAATTTTGCCCCATATTTGACTATTTGTTTCCCTCATCTAAAAAAAAAACTTTACGCGAAAAATTTTCAGTTAATACAATTACCAATTGGTAATTGCCTACTCTTAAACAAGATTTTTATCGTGTTTATAATTTTGATTTATTCGCCTTGTAAGTTATATGTTACAATTTTACATTGGTGCAGGTAAACGAATCCGAGAACTCGTTCCTTGCACGTTGGATTTTCTACTTTCTTCCATGTTTTCCTGCCCTGTGCTTTCCTCGTCCATTTTTATTTCATACTTGCAACAATATTTAGAATTTTGCCCCATATTTGACTATTTGTTTCCCTCATCTAAAAAAAACTATACGCGAAAAGTTTTCAGTTAATACAATGACCAATTGATTGCCTACTCTTAAACAAGATTTTTATCGTGTTTATAATTTTGATTTATTCGCCTTGTAAGTCATACATGCAACAATATTTAGAATTTTGCCCCATATTTGATTATTTGTTTCCCTCATCTACCAAAAACTATAAGCGAAAAGTTTTCAGTTGATACAATTACCAATTGATTGCCTACTCTTAAACCAGTTTTTATCGTGTTTATAATTTTGATTTATTCGCCTTGTAAGTTATGTGTTACAATTTTACATTGGTGCAGGTAAACGAACCCGAGAACTCGTTCCTTGCACGTTGATTTAAGCAACTCGACAAATTGTGAGCTGGTACGTCGTAAAATGAGCACACAGGAAACACAATAGCGCAGTGGTAATCCGTAAAACCACATCGTCCACGATAATTACAAATTGTTTATCGTTTTTATTATGGCAAATTTACTAATATCAATTTAAATTTGAGCCATCATCAACGATGATAATGTAAATGATAAACGTGTACGTGAGACATTGCCATGTATAATATACAGTATGTCCCCGGTTTGAGTTTGCAAGAGGGATTTTTACGCTTTAAGTTTTACCTTTAGTAAAAATGTTATAGGAATTTAAATTTCTGCTTGGTCTGAACTTGGTCTGAAAGTACCATTTCAGTAATTACAATATTGATTTATTCAATCCCCCACCATTTTCTTCACACAGTTCAAGCCTGGTGTGGAACTCCTGAAATTTGTTTGTAAAGTAGGCGATTTTTTTAATTTTCAGTATTATTTTCTACATTTGGGGGATTGTTTGATTTTAAATAATGTTGTTAGATGTAATTTTAAATTATTTTTGCAAATAGTAAATAAATATCCAATTAAGATTTAATTTTTTTTTGCCAACACCCTGTATAAATAAATCAAAGTTTTAATAACTGAACTGGTTGTTTCAGAAGAACCAGGAATTATAATTCCTATAACATTTTTACTTAAAAGTTGAACTTAAAAAAAATCCTTTTGTATACATACTGTATACGATGGAAAAAATATTATGGTATAATAAGATTTCGAGCATAACTCTTTTATTAGATGTATAAAACGTTACTAAATAAGATTGTAATTTTGTAGTTGTGATGTAATTTTGGAGTTGCCAAAAACAAATCAACTATTATTTGTATGAATGCATTTGACTTAATGCTTATATTTATGGTGACCTCGAAATGTGTGACGTCACCCCGTTTAAATTTTATGTTGACCCTAGAAATGTGTGACGTCACCCCGTTTAAATTTTATGTTGACCCTAGAAATGTGTGACGTCACCCTGTTTAAATTTTATGTTGACCTTGAAATTTTTATAACTTCAATAATCGGCTTTAAATTTCTGTTGACCTTGAAATCTTTATAACATCCCCTAATTATTGTCATTTAAATGTCAATGCCATATTTGCTTCAGTACTTTTTAACATGTAAAAATGTTAATACTCGTAATTATCTTAGATAAAATCGGAAGAAAAATTTATTCGTAAAAAAAACAAGTGTCCAATAAAGAAAATAGAGTTTTATAAATCATGTAATGGAGTAAATTCGTCGTTTGTATTGGGCCTACTTACGACACACCACATTAAGATGTCCAAATCCGCAAACGCAGACAGTCACAGTTTTAAGTATCAACTTAAAAATAATGATACCGTAATTAATTCCGCCTCGAGGATTGATTTATTATATGCCTCTCCACTTTTTCACAAATTCAATTATGACGCAACTCTCGCACGATAACTTATGCAATCTAATTAACACACACCTTCCTTGAGGCTCCGGCGACGCTTTTTTATGACCGTCGCACACCTCGATGTTCGCATAATCAATAGTCGGCACACAACAAATTTGAATTTCAACGAGACACTTGCGCTAAACAAACACTTTACCAGATATAGATATCGTATCAGATAACAAATTTGTTGAAGGATCAAAAGATCGAAATTATTTTAATATAGCAGGATCAAACTGATTCGTATCTATATGTGTCGCCTCAGGGCATACATATATTTTAATTAGCGATAAAAAAAAGAACGGAAATTTTCTGATGCGAGTATTATTTTCATGATTTTGCTAGTTATTTATTGACATCTTGTTATATTTTCAATTGGAAAGCGTGGGAACACAATCGCTGGTAGCATTTTTAATTATGACATTTTCTTACAAAGCAAACAATATGTAATACTCGCATAAATTTTAAAAATATATAATACAAGAAAATACTTTAAACTTCCATTAAAAATTTAGAAATGTAAAAGATGCAAAATTCAGTTGGAAATTGTAAGAAAATTATTGATCGTTTTTTTTTTAAAGTTTTTTTACATTTTCCTGTAGAGCAGGGTTCTTCAACCTTTCATTGCTTTGGGAACCTTTCTGACTTGTGGTATTTCTAAAGGAACCCTCTTGATAAAAAATTATCAAGTTTAGGGTTATATTCATAAAATACCAATTATGGTAAATAATTTTTAAAAAAACATCATCAGAAGTCTGTTTTTAAAAAAAACAGAAACTAGTCGCCCGAAATAAAATAAATAAATAATAAAATTCAATTCAAATAAATATTTACCAGTAAGTACTTTTATAAATATATTTATACAACAACCTTAAATAATTATTATTGAAATTTGGCTATATTCTTTATTAAGAAATTCTAATCACAATAATTAACAGAAAAATAAAATCTAGAATAAGTAACACATTTGCGAACGAATTTAAATTCAAATCACAAAATAATATTAATACCAGGCTGGACTGTTATTTAGAATTTTCAATTGTCACAGTAAAATGTTTGATTATGTCTGTATTGTTTTCAATTCTTGTTGATTTAATGATTGCTGTAGACAATTAAATTATTTCTGTCAAAATTGCAATAATTAATCGCCAAATATTTAATTGTAAGTTCAAAGATGACAAATTTTAATTTTTAATCAAATTTGAGTTATTACTCTTACAATATCAAAGACTATTTTCAAGATTTAAGGTCAAAATTTCAATTATTACTGACAAAGCTGCACTGATTACTGTCAAAATTGTAAATATTACTGCCAAAACTGCAGTGAATACTGCCAAAATTGCAATGATTGCTGTTTAAATTACAATGATCATTTTTTGCATCTTTTCAGTTATTCTTGTTCAAATTTAAAAAAATATCGTCAACAATCCTATAGAATTAAAGCATTGAAAGCAGGGTTGGAATAAATGTTTGTTTTTTAATCAAATATCAATGATCAAATCAAATCAAAAGATCAAATAAACCGTGATTGTCAGGGTAGATGGTTACTCGTCAAAGCAATAATTGCAAATTTAAAAATTATTGGTAAATTGTAATTTTTGATAAAATTTGAGTGAATACTTGTTAAATTAAAAAAAAAACAATTTTTAAAGATAAATTTCAATTATAACCTCAAAGCTGCACGTATTATTATAACAATAGCAATTGTTACTGTAAAAATAGCAATTATTATCGTTATCCTTATACAAGGATTATTGAAAACAATTAAAATATTTCTGATAAAATTTAAATGCTCACTCTTTAAAGTTTTAATTGCAAATTCAAATCTGCAGCAAAATTTTAATTTTTGATGAAATTTGAGTTATTTTTTCTTCAATTTCAAAACCAATTTTCAATTTTTAATGATAAAATATCAATTATTACCATCAAATGTGGACTTATAACTGTCAAAATAGCAATTATTGTTATAATCTCTATTCATGAATTACTGTAAACAATTAAATTATTTCTTCCAAATTGCATTGATTACTCATCAAACTATTCATTGCAAATTTAAAGATTACTGGCAAATTTAAATTTTTGGTAAAGTTTCAGTTATTACTTTCTCTTAAAATTTCGACTATTTTCAATTTTTAATGACATAATGTCCATTATAACCTCAAAGCTGCACGTATTACTGTCAAAATAGCAATTGTTACTATAAAAATAACAATTATTGCTGTCAAAATTACAATTATTACTATCAAAATTACAATGGGTAACTGCCAATAATTTAATTCTATTGAACTGATGCAGTTCTGCCTTTCAATTGTAACATTTTCAATTGTTGCAGTAAAATATTTAACATTTACTTATGTGTAATATAACAATATAGTAACAAATACTTATACATAAATAATTATAATTTTATAATTATTATTGTAAATTTATATAAATTTGCCTACATTCTTTAGTTAACAATTTTAAACAAAATAATTACTGGAAAAAAATCTCATTATTAGCTAAACTGTCTGGTATTGCTTCGCGCCCTTCACACTATGTAACACTGGAGCAGAAGCTATTTTTATAACAAAACCTAGAATTAGTAACTCATTTACGATCGAATTTAAATTCAAAACACAAAATAATATTAACACCAGGCTTGGCCTGTTATTTTAATTAACTTAGAAGTAATATAAAAATAAAGTAACAAATACTACTGTATTGTTACTTTAAATATAAAATTAAAAATAAATATTAAATTAAATCACATTAATGGCTAGGCTGGGCCTGGGCCTGTTTTTTATTGCAAATCATATTTATGTCTGGAACAATAGGAGCAATTTGTTTGCATTTTGCATTTTGTTTTTGTTGCAGTGTACAGAGAAAATGATCTCTCGCAGACGTAAGTTGAGACGAATGACATCAAGTGCTTTACAGCTCTTTTATCAATCTGGGGATATTTATGCAAAATTTGAAGCGGAAAATGCATAATATCAACTTTGTTAAATTCTATTTCTTACTGAGAGTCAGTCGATATATCGATAATTTGTTTTGATTATTTAACTGACAACTGATAATTATCACAAGCTTTTTCAAAAGGGCTTTGAATCGAAGATAGGTTTACTTTTTTAAAAGCAAAATACTCCTGAAACGATTGTTGTAAATCCGACAAGTGCTGCAGTATAATATCTTGTAAATTTGTATTCATTTTAACGTTATTAGTTATCATAATTTCATGTAACTTAGTGAAAAACTCCGTATTTTCTTTTAAAACGCAATCTGACCAACATTTTTATATGAGAATAGTAGCATTAATTTTATTTTGTACTTCGAAGATATTCATATTTTTGCTTGGAAAGAGACAAAATAGGTAAATATATCTGCGAGATATGCTATTTTCATTATCCAATCTATATCATTTAATTTGTAAGATAATTCAAATATGCATGTTCGCTTAACAAAATTCTTATTTCATCTTTTAATTCACAAAATCCAAATCCACATTCTGCACTACGCAGTACTTAGAGAATTTTTACAGTTCCATGGTAATTGTAATTGCGGAACCCTTGAATAAAAATCAACTAATTTCATGTTTGTATCTTTAGTTGTCAGTTGGAAATTGTGATAAAACTATCGAGGTAAAGCCGAGGTAAATACTAAGGTAACATCTAGATATGTGGGAAAACCCACATATCGAATTTAGATATCTTATCTTTCAGGTGAAAAGGAGAAAAGAAGAATCCTATAGAGTAGGATTCTAGATTACTCATGAATAGATTACTCACTTAACGATAACTTATGTGCCCCTATAGCTAATTACCATCGCCAGGAAGCAATCGTCACCGCTTCAAATCTGCTCCTATAAAAATTCCTTCAATTTTATTAATACCTGATTCCGCTTAATTACCTGTTGGCTGTTGCGTATTATTGTACTGTTTACGCTCGAGCAGAGACGAAATAAAATTAGAAACTATAATCTCGTGAGTTTCACGAGCCTCCCTGCCTACACTCTTTCTCTCCTTCAGCCTCTCCTTGGCTAATTGAATTCGGGTCATACCTAAGCGAACGCACGCATTAGACGCGGTAAATAATAGTTGCGCAATGCAGGTGGGCAGCGTGCGGGCCAATTAGAACGCGAAACGTTAACGAATTAATTAAAGACCGAATTTCACCTGCATCTCGCCTTCACCTCTTGTAAACAAACAAATAAATCAACAAGCTGCGAGCGAAATAGACTTTTTTGTGGTAATACATTCCAATTTTGGAAGTCGAACTGTGAATGTGGCCTGGTACATTCAACGAACTGAACGCCGCGAGTGCGACGATAACTTCGGCACGCGTACAAAATCTTTTATTTAGAACTCATTATATTATTGTAACCCATGAATTATTTAGAGCGGCAACCAATTTTGGGATTGGGAACGTTCAGGTGATTTGTCAATTCAACGAATTTAACGTCACGTGTGCCACAGTAAGTTCGGTACGCGTACAAAATCTTGCAATTAAAACTCATTATTTTACATTACTCAGTACTGCCATCAATATTTGAAGTAGCAGCGTTCAGATGTGTACAATTCAAAGAACTGAACGCCACGTGTGCGACGATAATTTCGGCACGGGTACAAAATTTTATAATTAAAACTTATTAATTTTGTAATGTTCATGTTAACTTAATTTAATTTTGATTATTCGGAACTTTGTTATTCAATAACCGAAATGCTCAATGTGCTTCAATAACCTTGACAGGAGTATAAAATCTACAAAGACTCAATAATAACAATAACAACAATTTATATAATAAAATGTATTTGATATTTATAAATTATTATATTTTTTGTCGTATTTCACTACTCATGTATTTTCTGTAATTAATACACCCACAAATCATGACATTTAATTAAGATTAATTAATTACAATTGTCCGTTAAATGCCCAATTGACTTCACACACTGCATTATTTTCCTTGCGACTCAGTTCGCATTCGATTCCGGGCCTGGCGTTTGTCGATAATTCGTGCCGGCGATGTATACCAAGTTGGCTGCCAGGTTTAAGCCCAAGAAAAGTCGTGGTCCGGTGGTGGTCATTGAAGCCGCAAGGAGCGACTCCGGAGAGAATAATGGTGAGTAGAGTGGATTGTATAACCGCGGAAGTTAGCGAGATCTTTGGTTTGTTACACGATTGTGCACGTGGGAAAGTGCATCGTTTATAATTAACTCGGTGTCTTAGGTTGTGCATAATTTAGATAGATGTATAGGTACAGTAAATTGTATTATACCATAAAGTATGGAATAAATTCATTATTTCGGAAATTAAAAATATTTTGGAATACTCCTCCAAGACGTCGATTTATAAATTTGTAAATACACACTTCGTTATAACTGTAAAATTTTTGTCATCATTTGGTTTTGAGTTACGAAGTCATCGACGTTTTTTTTTTAATGCAACGTTATTGTTTTGTAATTTTATTAGATTGTCTCTTTAATGGTATACATATTTTTATACCTTACATAAGAAAAATCACCCACAAAAAGCAATTGAAAGTAAGAAATTTCTTTATAAAATCCACCTATTCGGGAAAGCTGGAAGAAGAAATTGGAAGATGTGGGCCTATTGAGTGGCGACCTAGTTGATTTTTTTCTTTGGGAACAATTGAAAAGCTTTCCAACCAGCCTGAAAGATAGAATTCTATTTTATACAAGATATAGTATACTGTAATATCTAGAAAATAAGAGTATCAAATATAAATATAAAATATTAGGGTTGCCATTAAACAAATTCGATGACGTCATGACTCGAAACCTAATAATAAAATGTTAATTTTTAAAATTAAAAATCGAAAGTTGTAGATCGTTCTTTGGCGACGGTAATTTGCCATGGCAGCTGAAATAGGCCAGGTGCAATAAATTGTATTATAAAATAAGTTTCTGTAGATCGTTCTTTGGCGACGGTAATTAGCAATAGGAGCTGAAATAGGCCTTGCTAAGTAAACGAATTAAAATATAAATTAAAAATTTATTTGAATTGACAGTTTTATGACTTATAGAATTATGAATTTTGAGTCAATCGAAAATCTTTTGAAGGAAGTTTTTATTTGCTTTTGACTTTTTTTTTGCTAAAAATTTGTTTCTAGTTAAAAATTATAATGTGTGAATCGCTTGTTCAGTATAGTAGTGCCGTTAAGAGGCCTCTTTACCCAAAGGCGGTATGGGGAATTGCATGTAAACGACAGCCAAGATAATTCATGAACGGGTCAACATAATTACAATCGGAGATCTGATCTAGAAAATTTAGACATTTATCTACAAATGAACCGAGTAGTTTTAAGAAATTATAAAATATTGATTTATTATGTTGATTAAAAGAATGGCATATTTAGCCGATTTGTGATATTGTCTTCTGTATTTATTTAATTAAGGCAGGATACATACAGTGTGGAAATTAAGTAGCGGATAAATTCGGTAACTCCGTTAATATGTATGTGAGAGAAAATATCCAAAAGGGAGATAGCAATAGAAATTCCTGCGCATACGATAATAATTTTTTTCAAATTTAAAAAAATCAAAATTTTAAAAGTTGTGACGTCATTTACGATGTTTTTTTAAATGACAACCTATATATATTTTTTATTTCAGTAGTTTTTAATCTGTTTTTAACCATACAATATTTTGAACATGTTACACAAGAATAAAATTAAAAATAAAATTGAAAAACGGCCTTAAAGTTAAAAAAGTAAAGATGAATGAAAGTATACTCTATTTTTTTCTAAACTGGCGTTCACGTCATCAAAATAATAATCATAATAATGACGACACAATTTTACAAGGTTGCCAGCTGTCCTGGTATTTAAAAATGGCTGCAATCAGCTGTTGCGCCCATGCAATCTTGTGCGACAGTGCGCGGTTCGTATCAAATTCGTCGACTTCTCTGCCGTTTTTCGTACAGACATCAATCTTGTGGTTATGGTTTAACATCTACAATGGCAAAATATGCTTTGTAATAATCGATCAAATGTAACAAGTTAAACGTCAAAGAAGTTTGGTTATACACACATGTATGAGCATGTGTTAGTGAAAAAGATTGGGCATCGTCGCCGAAAACATATCACGGCCGCCAACATAACATGATTTATTACATGACTGGCAGGCGAAAATTGTGTCCGCGGTTAATACACCGATTACCTATTTATAACCACCGGTGATCAGTGTTATGTAACAAATGGTCTTCAGATTAAGTTCGATTCTTAAACTATTGTTATGCATATTCTCGAAAACAATCACGTTGGTACGAAAAAACCTCATCACACAGCTGTTTGATGACGTGAACGCCAGTTTAGAAAAAATAGAGTATAGCAGACTAATCCTAGTTATTGGGGTTTAAAACAAAAAAAATATATTAAGGGATCGACAATTCTGTAAATGTTCAAACTGATGACCCTGCACCATCTAGCAATACCCAAGACGATAATAGAATGCATTCACCACGATTTGAAGCATTCGAGGCGAAGTGCCCCCATAGAAAAAGGTCTTATGGCGTTAGATCAGGGGACCTAGCCGACCATTTCACTGGACCCCTTCTTCCTATCCATCTCCCTGGGAACACTTTATTCCTCTTTACTTTTTTAACTTTAACGTGATTTTTCTATATTTTTTTTTCTTATGTAACCTATTCAAAATGTTGTATAGTTGAAAACAGATTAAAAAACTCTACCGTCACAAAAATTAAAAAATATAGGTTGTCATTTAAAAAAAAACATGAATTACGTCATAAATTTTTAAATTTGTTTTTTTTTAATATCTTAAAAAAAATTTATATGCGCAGTAATTTATATAGCTATCTCCCTTTTAGATTTTACTCTTCATACACATTAACGAAGTTACCGAATTTATCCGCTACTTAATTTCCACACTGTATAATGGAAATTCCCTCGGTGTATTTGGAGCTAATATTGTTCCAAATCACCTTCTTTTTTTTGTTCTAATATCTTGAATTATAATGCAGTATTCTTGTCTGCACATAAATCCGATCAGGTGGTGAGAAATAAGTCACCTTTAATTTATTTCTTACAACTACTTTGTCTAATTGTAGATAAATGTCTAAACTGTCTATATCAGTTCTCCGATTGTAATTATGTTAACCCGTTCATGAATTATTTGGCTGCCGCTTATTAATAATGCCGTATACTAGCTGGGGTAAAGAGTAGTGATGGGCGAATAGTAACTATTCGTTACATAAGTATTCGTTACATTACATTCAAGTATTCGAAGTAACGAGTACTAGAATATACAGGGTGTATCAGCCAAATGGAATAAATTCAATAATAAATAAATGGGGGCGTGTTCGAAAAAACGCTCGGACACGTCGATTGTTATTTTTAGTTGCGCATTTTTTTCAACATAAACTTTTTATACAGGGTGTGTCATGTGGCCGTGGCCAATACCAACTTTCTTATTTTAAATGCAACACCTGGTGTATTATTCAATTTTTGGATTCTTCAGAAAATTCTAGACATATTTCATGTACAATGTCCTATACCTATCTTCAACTGTTTCGGAAATATTAAGTGTTTTCAGATTTATTGCAAAAATTAACATTAAAAAAAGAAAATTATTTGATTACAGAAATTCGTTACAACACACTCAAAAACTAATAAGTAATACTGTTTATTTCTTGATAATGTAAAATAACAAAAAAAAAACAATAAATTTCAATGGAGGAGATGTTCAAAATGCTCGCCGTGAACGTCTTGGCAACATCCTAATCTTAAATAGAAATTTCTTCTAACGTTACTCAACATCTCAGGCGTGACCGATCTAATCGCAAGCATTATTCGTCTTCTTAAGTCAGCTAAGTCGAGGGGTTTAGTTTAGTTTAGTTTCCGAAACAGTTGAAGATAGGTATAGGACATTGTACATGAAATATATCTAGAATTTTCTGAAGAATCCAAAAATTGAATAATATACCAGGTGTTGCATTTAAAATAAGAAAGTTGGTATTGGCCACGGTCACATGACACACCCTGTATAAAAAGTTTTTGTTGAAAAAAATGCGCAACTAAAAATAACAATCGACGTGTCCGAGCGTTTTTTCGAACACGCCCCCATTTATTTATTATCGAATTTATTCCATTTGGCTGATACACAGTGTATAAATACTCGTTACTCGTTACTATTCGATTGATCGCGAAGTACCGGCCCAGCCGCACAGTCCCGCATAGTGCGAAAATCCAAACCAACGATAATACTCGTTAGTCATTACATAGAGAACAGCCGAACCGAGTATTGCTTACCGGGCAATTTTATAAGTTTTGTTTACATTACATTTATGTTGCTGTGGTTTCGTGACTTTTTATAATGTCATCTAGAAAACGAAGTAGTTTATGGTTGCATTTTAGTGCAATTAATAACGAAAATAAATGTTGGTTTCTCATATATATGCAATACAAAAATTTGTAGTACGAATGTAGTTATACTAGTAAATAATAGTGTAAGTTATAATAAATGTTCATATTTAAATATATATTTTAATTTTAGAACCCTTTTTAATATATAGACATAGTAATATATAGACATATACAGATCCACGTTCCAATATCCAATATTTCCAACGTATGGCCGTCTCAGGTCTCGCTTATTCGTTGATTGCAAAGAATCCTCGTAGATCCGCTCGCAGACCCGCACATTGCGCAACTCGGTAGTCGGTACAATATCGCACATCGTTACTAACTAGATCCGATACGCGATCGATTCTTACCATGTACCAAGTAACGAATACTGAGTAACGAGTATTCGTACTGAAAGTAACGATTCGTTACAAGTATCCAAAAGTAACGATTTCGTCCATCTCTAGTAAAGAGGCCTCTTAAGAGCTGACAATGTCTCATCGCTCCATATTGCCGGAGTTCGGCATATGTTTCGTATTTCATTTCACTCTATTACATTTACTGTAAGCATGCGATGAACGTAGAATACTCTATTCTTAGTACGAATATATATGAATCATTGTCAGATCTCGTCGGGGTTATTATATACCTACATTTAACAATACATTTAACAATATAGAGTTGAAATAACTATAGAGTTAGCATGCTTTATAGTAGATTATTGAAATATACCTACATTTAACAATACATTTAACAATATAGAGTTGAAATAACTATACAGTTAGCATGCTTTATAGTAGATTATTGTAAATAAGTAAAATATTTTTCTCTTCTTCCAGTTTTGGTCTATTACAGAGTACAGATACACATTTTTTTTAAATCAATGTTCAGGGGATGCCAAAATATGTAAATCTCTTGAAATCTCAATTTTATTTTCGCACGAATACAAAACTTTACCAAGCAGCAGTGTGATAAAGTAAAATCAACGATTTATAAAAAAAATCTTTTTCCCAAAGTGAATCAGAGTCAATCTACCTTGACAAAAACTGATTAGAAATATAAAAATAAATAAAAAATAAAAAATAAAAAATCATGAGTATTTTGCAACCCTTTTGCACAGTAATGGTTATTATTGAAAAACGGTGATACAAAGTTTCAATCATCATCAGAGTTTGATTGGAGGGTGGGTGTTTACTAGGGTATCTGTTATGATTTTTTTTGTCGATATTTGCTGATTACGGGTCTGGAAAGTGTTCGAATCCCGAAAAAAAACTATCTCTCAGATTGGTGCCAAATTTTGCCAGTAGACCTCGGAAAGACCTCAGGAGCTAGCAACATACTCACTATAGCGAAAGTGTTACCAACCTTTGAAAAGTCACTCTTCCGTCTATCCGCCCTCGTATTAGCAGATTAACACGTGTTTCAAAGCGAAAAACTATCAAAAAACAGCTAAGATCGCTAAAAAGATGCCTTTGCCAAAACTCTTAAAAGCATGCTCAGGATTATTTTTCAGTTTTTTTGTCACTGAATCGAATGAACCAATGTGGAAGCCTCTACGATATGCAGAAAACAGGTTGTGAGCATAACAACTTTTGGTACTTTATAAAAATGTCGAGTTTTTGAAGTCAAGTTTAAACTTGAAGAGTAAACGTGTCCTTTGGATATAAGACTTATTTATGTGTTCTTATGGTTTTTCATCGCTGAATCGAATGAGACCAAGTGAAAGCTTCTCTGACTCTAAAAAATTGATTTCAAAAATTCGATATTTTTATAAAGTGCCAAAAGCTGTTTTGCTCACAAATTTATTTAAAGTGCATGTGTAAAAAAAAATTCGTGAGCACACTTTTAAGAGTTTTTGCAAATGCATCTGTCAGCATTTTTACCGAATTTCGCCCCTTTGGTGTTTTTGAAAGTTTTTCGCTTTAAGGCACGCGTTAATGTCAATCAATCGGTACCAAAATGTAGGAGGCCTTTTTTTCCGGATGCGAACAGTTTCGAGCCCAACAAAATTCGAGAAAATATTTTGAAGCAAGTCAAATTATTTTCCCCGATATAAAACACAAATTTGAGGGTTTTTATGTATGCAAACTTCATCATTTCGTCGGCTTAATGTTAATAGGTTGTATGTGCAAATTTGCAAATTTGGGAATAACGACTTTAAATATGTTTGTTATTATGGAAAATGATGTTTTGTGCACTGTAATTAGATTTTTTTATCACAGATTCTTAATAATCCGAATTTAACCTTCCAACAAGTTGAAAAGTCCCGGTTTGAAAACATATAACCCTGTACAGCTATAGACATAAAAATTGAAAAAATGGTACATGCAACCTTATAACACCAAGCCAACAATTTGCCGGCCATACAAATGCTAAAATTATCTAACGAAAACTGCACGGTTAACAACTTAAACGACGAATATTCTCGTAGATTTGCGATATCCGTAGAAGTGAAGTAATTTGTTAATAGTGCGTGAGTAATTTTCTACGGAGATAAATAATTCACCGATGCCCAGTTGCATCAACGCGTATTAAATATTAACTCGGGGCTTATAAATTTAACTCGGGGTTAACTTCAAAAATGACTTGCACCAGATTTGAAATAAAACATAAAATGCGAGTTATACGAACTTGATTCATTCACAAAGTGCTATGTTCTGTTGCTATACGTTACTCCATATCATAAAATTTTTAAGCTACTGATTCGAAACGTCATTCTGACATTAATATAACTCAGGGTTACATAACCAGAGTTAAAACCGTGTTGATGCAAACGGGCATGAATGATCTACAACTGAACTTAATTGATCTCAGTGTACTCCGATTTTGAAAGAATTGCATCGCAAAGAAAATATTTGTATGTTTTACAATTCTTTCGATTCTATCGTATTCAAAAAACGTGAACCTGCCCGAAATTTTGCGAAAAAATGCTTATCATTTTAAGGATTTCTGCAATATTTAATCCAAGTATGGGTGATTTAATTCTTGAAACGTTAAATCCTTCAGAGCATCTTGGACAATACCAGCTCTGTGTACCGGAGTATTGTCATGCAAAAGGAAAATACCATTTTTGAAATTTTCTTTGCGTTTTTCTTTTATTGCTTTTTCCAGTTTGCCTAAAATTTCGGCATAATAGATTCCTTTCATGGGGGATTTACGTAGCAGGTATTTAATCAACAAAATTCCTTCTGAGTTCCAGAAGACCGTGGCCATACTTTGCCTGCAGAATGCCGGACTTTAAATTTCTTTGGGGGCGGACACCCCTTATGTTTCCATTGCATGGATTCCTGTTTTCAGGATCACAGTGATGAATCCATGTTTCATCACCGGTAACAATTCTTTGTAAAATCCCTTCTTTCTGCCCTTCACAAAGCTCCAAAAATTGTTGAGAAGTTTCAACTCCACGCTGCTTATCGAACGGGGTCAGCATTTTTGGGACCCATCTTGCACTCACCTGTGACATTCCTAAATAGTCACGAACGATGGTCCAAACATGTTCCCTGCTGATCTGCAGACTTTCAGCTAGTATATCAATGTTGACTCTTCAATCTTCAAGAATAAATTCTTACACTTTTCGAATAGTTTCTTGAGTGATGGCTGAATTTGGACGGCCACTGCAAGGATCATCTTCAATGGACTCCCGACCCCACTTAAATGGTTTTCACCAGAATTTAACGGTTTTATAGGATGGACAAGAATCGCCATAAACAGACAGACGATTATTAATTTCCATCGGACTATTTCCGTCTCTTGTGAGGAACTTGATGACGGCACGGTGCTCAATTTTTTCCATTATAAAAAAAAACTTTGACACGTCAGGATTAGAACATTTCTGTAGAAATGTACAACCAGAACTGAAGAATGATAATTGCGTGACAGTTTTCTGACTGTTTAAGGAATATAATAATTTTTGTTTGTTTTTATGGCCTCCTTCATAGGTACCTTTTTTATCAGCTTGCCCTCGTAAGATAATATAATATATCACTTATTTGGTTTGTGGCAAATTTAAATTTAGATATTCCTCAATACTACTCTATACACTATAACAATCCTCTAATTTAATCCGAGACAGTAATGAAAATAAATTAGAATCAACTTTTAAATTGTATCAGTGATAATAAGTAGCTGGTGGTAAAAATATGCGACTCCGTTTAGATCCGTATCACTGAGGAGCAGACTGGGGCAGGCAAATCAACAAACGTACACAGTTAAGTGAACGTTTGAACGTTTCCTTAATGGATAAATGTGTCTTCAATTGAGAAGAAGCTAATGTACGGAATGCCGGAGTGCGATTTACATACCGTGAAAGCGTGCCTCTTATATTAGTAATTAATAACATCGGCGTAATTAAGTTTTAATTAATGTGTGAGGCTGCAAACTTGCCTAGATCTGCGCTCTAATAAGTTCATGTTTGAATATGTGCGTCTAAATAATAAATTAAAATTAGACAATCTCGATATTTGTACATTGTAAAGAGGCAATATTTAAATTGGTTGGCACATTTTGAAACGTTGAACGAAAAACTGGAAAATTTTACCTATACAAAATAATTTTTTAAAGGACAAAACAGATTTATGTCATATTTTAGAAAAATTGCAAAATTAACTTGTATATAAACTTAATCGACACAAAATTATTTCTGATATTGTCAGTAGTGGCCGTATTTATAGGTATATAAAATCACTAAAATAAATATTTGATATATGTATAATTGGCACTACATTTTTTTTTAAATATAAACCAAAGGTCACTTATGTTTAACAAAAATTCAAAATTATGCTCCAAATTTGGGATTAAGTATGTAAACTTGCTAGACACATAATTATTTCTGATATTATCAGTGGACATATTTATAGACATATAATTACAGAAATAAATATTGAAGTGGTATTAACGCAGATATGGTATTATTAATTAAACATTTCCGAAATTATGTATATGTACATAATAAAGTATCCCGCGGATAAATTTTTATGTGCAGAACTAGTGTGATGTTCTTGCATTTACTTTTACTGTCTGATGGTATGATGATACAAATTGAGTGCCAGAGATCAATGTATGGCGGATATTGAGAACAGGTGTCCGGAAGACTACGTGTAAACCAACACGATCCTTGGCATCGAGTTGGAAATATAAGAAGCCGGCGCACGAAAGCGACTGGAATTTCCGCATTTCACGTCACATTTGAGCGCAGGTTTCGCAGAATTCGAGCTCGGCCTAAAGCGCGACATGCGTACGATATGCGATACAGTTCAGCTCGGTGTGCATGCAAAAACCGCATCCCACTCACACAAAATCTATTCCTGGACACGAGGAAACGACAAAATTAACAGCATGTGCTGCATATGAATAATCAATCAGGAAATGTATTATAATCAGGTTAATGTACACAAAATAGTCATAATCACTCAATAAATGTATTATCATATTTTTATGCTGACAAAATAGTCATAAATTTTATTGGTCCTCGCCTGCCAGTCCACTTCCTGAAGAGACGTTGTGTAGAGCTAAGTGCAGGAGGGTACACCGTTTAGCAGCTATATTTAGCCCTATGCTTTTCGCTTACGTTGCCTTTATTAGGCAGTTCTAATAATTGTTAATATAGAATTAGTTTTACCTTGACATATTGCAATTAATCGATGCAATTTATATAGTAGCGTCGTGAAAAACTGACCTTCAAATATTCCCAATTAAGGATATTAATTTTATACGTTTTGCTACTTAATAACAGTGATATTACGGCCAATTATAATAAACGCCTGTGCAGTAATTGATGGCCAAAATAAACTTTGTAATTGCAATGTTATTAATATTAAACACCATTAAGTGAAGGTGGATACATGTTTATTTGATTTTATAATTATGATCGCAACAATTACTTTCAATTATAATTATAATACTTGAATTACAAATAACAACAACCACCGATATTCTCTTCCGCTATTTCTCAATAAAAAAAAACACGAACTTTAATGCGACGATCTCTCCTAATCAAACGTTTGACAATTTCACAGTTGTCATTTCTGTGTGAGGTCCTTGCTCTCTGCCTCTTTTCTTCTTCAGGTCATCATTGAGCTCCATTCCTCCATTTTTTAAATATATTGCACCAAATAACTAACTTCCTAACTTCCTTTTGGATTATAACATTCAGGCTGCACACCACCTCTAATCTGCGATGAATTTCGCTCTGATTAAACTCTTCCGCTTGCACAATCTGATAACTACGCACCTCAAACTTGGAATGCTCTGTAATTACACACGCCATGTTTACTTGCTTACCGAAAGCTAAATTCAGTCTTGAACACGTCAACGCTCCAGATTCTAATAACTACACTCCTGAACGTCATAGTCATGCGTATGACGTTATACACTTAATTTTCGAAACTGGCGTTCACGTCATCAAAATAATAATCATAATAATGATGACACAATTTTACAAGGTTGCCAGCTGTCCTGGGTATTTAAAAATGGCTGCAATCAGCTGTTGCGCGCCCGTGCAATCTTGTGCGGCAGTGCGCAGTTCGTATCAAATTCGTCGACTTCTCTGGCGTTTATCGTACAGATATCAATCTTGTGGTTTCGGTTTAACATCTACAATGGCAAAATATGCATTGTACAATCGATCAAATGTAACAAGTTAAACGTCAAAGAAGTTTGATTATACACACATGTATGAGCATGTGAAAAAGATTTGGCATCGTCGCCGAAAAAATATCACTGCCGCCAACATAACATGATTTATTACATGATTGGCAGGCGAAAATTGTGTCCGCGGTTAATACACCGATTACCTATTTATAACCACCGGTGATCAGTGTTATGTAACAAATGATTCTTAGATTAATTTCGATTCTGAACTACTGTTATGCATATTCTCGAAAACAATCACGTTGGTACGAAAAAACCTCATCACACAGCTGTTTGATGACGTGACTTTTATATCGGATTCCCCTCGTACGTACATACACAAACATGATAATGATAAAGGTACATCAACAAGATAGTAAAATACATACTTGGAAATTACGCTACATATTCAGATAATCGGTAGCATTGTCACAATTTAATATAAAGAATTGCTTACAAAAATATCCTTTTAGTTCAAATTTAAAACCATTTCAGTTAATTAGAATTACTTACGTAGGTGTTAGAGAATTAGGACGTAAGATATTGCTGCAGTGCAAATTGATGCTTTGTTTAACATAACATTTTCGAGCTCGAGAGAACGACACGGTCTATATACAGAACGCACATTTGACTTTTGCATACGGTCACGCTTAGTAAGGTGTGAATTAATTACGCTTATTCGGCAGTTTGAGAGATTCCTAATCTGATGAGCAACGCTTGAAATATAAACTGTACGTGATTATTTGATTGAATTAAATACTATATTCGCCTCCAAGGCACCAATGTCATAATTATTATTCTTGATTCATAACCACGCGATATTCATCTCTAAAGCTTGAATTACATTATACTTTATCGGTGGTTTTTCGTCTTTTTTCGTCTATATTTTCGTTCGATTTTGGTTGGAGAGAATCTAGTATGAATGTAAATCAGAAAATGTTATCCAATTTGCGTTCAACTTTGTTGAACAGAAATATGCAGTCGGATCTCAGGGTTACATAACCCCAGTTAAAACAATGTTGATGCAATCGGGCAATAAAGTTCTATATCAATTTTTTCCGTCCAAGTTTTAGGCGCTATTGAAAATGCCATCTCTAGGAAGATGCACGTGCAGAAGTCTAAACAAATCTAGCCAATGCATTTCTAATATCCTTTTGACCACCACGTATTACGCATTTCCATTTTTTCCTGGGTATCTTGAATCGTCAGATAACTATTCGTTACTTGGGTGGATAGAAAGTCCGACCCTATTCTATTGAGAAAACCTTACAGACAAAAACGATTTATATTATATATTTTTATATTTATATAGAGTATATCTTAGTTATTTTTTAACTACCAGATTATTCTTTATAATTTAATTAACTTAATCGATTAATTAATCACTGCCTCGGCAGCCTTGGGAGTTAATTGTGTCTCTGGGACGCTTACATCTCCACCCGGCTTCCCACAATTATCCCGTTTCAAGTGGCAATTCATTAGCGAAGAGTGACGTTATTGTTCCTGTCGTAATTGGAAACTCATTAGTCTTCCACGGGTGACAATTACGCGAAGCGCTTCTAATTATCAAACGCTAAGATGAGGTGGCGAAGAGAACACGTTCTAGAAATATTGTTTGGTACTTGATCAAGTTTAATAGAATACATGTAACATCCATCAGAATATATGAATATACTAATAACTTACTTAAAAAAGTACTAAAAAGCTTTAACGCAAACATTTAAGTTTGAAATACAAACTATGACGGGTGAAGGGTTGATATAACAAAAAAACCTTAAAATTAAAAAAAATGTCATAAAAATTAGAAATAAATACACAACAAAACATTGTATACATGAAATTTTATTAAAAAAATCAAATAATTTTTAATTCAGAACGTCCAAGAAAGTGGCTCTTACAACTAGCTCCAACAAAATAATAACAAATAATGACATGGGAAAAAATCTAGTTCAATTATTTGCTTGCATCCTAGGAAACCTTTCACCAACGATGCAAAACATATTTGATTTGTATCTTGAACATGTCATGTATTAGTACCCAGAGTAAAAGTTGACATCACTTTCTTGAACGCTCTGTACTTATAACTCCAAAGCAATTGTACAAAGCAGTACAATTCATAACCTATTAGTATAACTCCTATTGCTACATAAAATCTGTTAACGCGCTGGTGCAACCTCCCTCGGGAATGTCGAGCGAGGTTGCCAAATTGGGGGGTGAGTGAGGGGGTAGCGCACAAGAACCGCCAGAATAAGTACGCCGATGCTACTCATCCTGGCTAGTTCTATTGAGACAAAATAAATATCAAAGTCCTAAAATCATACACGTTGTGTTTTATTAACGAACATCGAAGCAATCGCCGATTCAGCTTGGCATCGCAAACAAAATCTTTAGCAATAAATACCGCCAGAAATCGTATATTCATATATTTGCAAAAGTCATATATCTTTGTAAGTCATATATTTGTAAAATCGAAAAATAAATTCCCAAAATAAGCATTATAGTCAGATTTTAAGAAGTTTGTTTACAATTGTTTTCTAGCATTCTTATTTGTTCTATTTTTTTAAATCTTTTTTATGCAAATCCTTGATGCGCTCTAATTCGATTTTATCGCTCGTCAATTATACCCGACTTGTTGGACGTGAGCAGACAATCAGCCTTTAATCGCTGCATTACGGTGATTAGCCATGGAACAATTCGATTCTGCAGCGTGGGCTTAAGAGTATTAATTCTTCGACCTCGTTATGGAACTGACTGTAGCCGATGGTAACGATGCCTTCGACTTAAGCACAAGGTCTTTGTGTGGGATAATCTCGACGGGTTCTTGTATCCATTCCGGCACGCATTTAATCACCAAATTTTAGCAACCATTTTGACTATATTGGCTCAAGTACTTCATACAATTCATCAGTTATGACACACAATATAGGCATATGTGCGAAATCAGGTAACTAAAGATTTCTTAAAGCTTCGAAATGATTAAATTGGAGATTTAAATACAAAAATACTTAAGAAAATACATATTTGAATATCAAGGCTTGGATATTTGAAAATCTAGGAAATTCCCGATTTGGAAATAGAGACTTAAAAATGTTTCAAGATAACCACATGGAAGCTTGAAATATCGAGACCTAGAAAATCTAAACTAGAATAATCAACTACCTATACTAAATTATAAGACACGGATTTCTTCAAAATAGCAAGTTAAAAAATTGACGCTTGAAAAATGAGGACTCGAGTGTTCAGTCCGGCCAAAGATCCAGACTTGCAAAATTGAGAATTGAATCATCCAGACTTCAAGTATGGAAGATTGAGGCACGAACAATCAAAATTTGGAAATAAGGAATCGAATAAAATTAAAATTTGAATTTCGGGATTAGGAAAGGTAATTTAGTTTTTTGAGTCTTGAAAGATTGAGAGTAGGAAAATAGAGATAAAAAATAAATTACTTTTTTAAAATGGCGAAATTGAACTCAAATTGAAAGTTCTTTTTATTTTTTAGACAGAAAAATAATTTTAGGCATCTCCCAAGTTGAGAGATGCCCTAACGGGCTCGTGGCCTAATTTATTCCAGTGAAAAACATCACTTAACTAACGTGTTTTATACAATATTTTATTCAATTTTGCCGAAAAATGTTTAGAAGTTACACATTTCATTTTTATAATATCAAGTCGGTAATTGCAGTGTTTTTGTATCAGAAGGTATTCCAAATGAAGCCCTAGAAGCAGTGGGAACGTTTGTGTCCACGAAGTTAAAGGTATTCTATCAAATCGATGTTGTATGATTTTGATTTTGAATGAATTACAAGTTTTAAATTCACTAGTGGAATCAAGAAAATTTTATTTCACTTGAAGATAAACAACTGCTTAGGATGTCTGCTAACGTCAGGTTAAAACGTCAGAATTGAATAAAATATTTATACATGGAACTATAATAAAATCGATACGAGCCTAGTCATTCATACATCATCCGATGAACAATCCAATCAATGTTTACTCATTTTATGACCTTATATGTATCACCATCCATATTATGACGAATTCTTAAGATACTCAGTATCACGAAACCACCAACCATCTCAATTATCTCAATACGAGACTACAGATGAAATCACGTCCCAGATTATCAATTGTGGCTATTGCCGGCCGCGATAGTGCCGTGTGACCCAATTCCTATTGTGAATCACCTGTCGATCGTGCTCGAGTCTTCGCGTGACGTGTCGTCCGCCTGCGAGCGTGTGTATGTATGTGAGTGTGCAGCCGCACACTCCGAGACTTCCGTAAATGGAGCCTGGACCGATTTCAAGTGGGAAGTCGCGGTCCCATTGTCGCCCACACACAACATCACACATGTACACTTATGCACGACAATATCATATCTCTCGATCGTTCGACGAGGAAATTGTCACACATCGTCAGTCGGTATGGTAATTAAGAGAAATATTTAATACGTGATTGGGCTTCATGGCAATTGGGCGGAATAAATACACGACATGCTTCCAGGTTTGAGCTTTTGAAACCTCGTCCAGTTTAGCAGAGCGAGATTCTACAATCCCATTGAAAATGTCTCAAAAATTTAAAATAAAATCACTTTTGCCCATAAAACTGTTTTCGCACGCGCGGGCAAAAAAATCGATTTGTAGGCTCCTTCACCCCTTTGGGGTAATAAACACGTACCTCGAGGGGCAAGGGACGAAGACCAAAGTACGGTTTGAAAGGGAGGTACATTTTCGCGTGCGGGCCAATATGCTGGCCAATCACTGTGACGCCTGGGCCGTATGGGTCATCTTGACCTGGGAAGGGTCTTGGGGTACATGAAATTAATATTTATAGTACTCCTAATATAAACAATTTAACATTATTGAAAAGGGACACGATTTTTAATACATTTCAGATATCATGTAATAAGTCGCGATTACAAATCTATGCAATTAAATGATCTAAATATCCACTTTTACTCTTAAAGAATTTATTTTTTGTTATATTTATAAGCAGCCTTTTATAAAGAGCCTTTTATAATTATTAGTTATTTACGTGACAAGCTTTGAAAATTAATCTTTACGGGCGAGCTGGAAGTTTGTGGGGCGACCGACGCAGGAGCGACCGTTTTTTGATACCTTGCATAAGTAAATGATCGTCTAATGACAATTTTAGAATTGTAAAAGTAAGAAAATAAAATATATTCAGTATTTATTAGTTAAAATGAAAATATTTTACGTTTTCTTGTCCTCCAGACCTCCAGAGTAAAATTTGGAGAATATATATTTAATTTATTCTGTATGTTTACGTGCTATCAACGCAAAATAAAATTATTTGACAGATAAATTGTGACAGCAAATGATTTTATTGGTTTAGCGTCAGTTTACTAGGAAAGTAATGTTATTTGTCAAATAGTTATTTAAGGAGTTATTTATCGTTTATAATACCGACTATGAGTCGGATACACAAACCTATGGATTTTATTGACCTAATTTTTCTGTCAAGATTTACTTAAGCATTATTTTAACTGGTGTTTACTTTCCGTGTCCAAGTAAAGTCACAATCACAAAAACAAAATGCTGTCAGTCCAAATAATCTACACAGGTCCGAAGTAAAACGAAAATGGTTGAACGAAGAAATGATGCTGGTAGAGGTATTTTAAATTATTAAAATATTAATGAAAACATTTATTGTATTTCATAAACCATTCTAATTAATATACACAGTCAATTATAATATTTCCGCAAGTTTAGCGCTAAAAATATTGTGGAAAAAATTGATGATTTTTCTTTCATTGTATTCCAAAACTCTTCATTGTGCTGTATTACTTCCAAATGAGGATCACCAATAGGTGATCACTAAAGCACGGACTATATGCAAAATGCATGTCCTGAATTAATGATATGACTACGAAAATTTCAATAGATCTACACGAATCATAAAGAAACAGAGCTAATTAACCAATTTTTTTTTTTGCATATAATGCATATTTTATGTGTTCAATGCATATTTTATCAATAATTGCATATTTGGTCATATAATTGGATATTTCTGACCGTTTTTTTTTTTTTTTTTTTGCTAAAAATTGTATAAGTTTTTAATAAAGTACCTAAAATGTAGTATGCAATGAAAACATAATTCAAATTCATTCAAATAGTATGAAAAGTTAATTATTAATAATCGAATACAATATGATTACTTCGGGGATTACCCTATTTATCTTGTTCACTACTCATTTTGTGTTGTCAGCAAATAGTAGATCGCTCTGTAGTCAGTGCCTACGTAGCATAAACCGACTGCGATTGTGTGTGGTAATATTAAAATTGTGTGTGTATAATGCCGAAAGTAAAAGACAAGGGAATCGTGTCTCAATGGATTAGAGATTATAAAGATCTAATTTTGGAGAATGGTGTTGTATTTTGTAGGCCCTGCAGTAAAGCCGTAAGTTTTATTTTTCTACTATGCCGTTGTATAGTTTGTAGACATTTGTTTTTTTTATTTTCATGTTACATCAGATTCCATGTGAAAAAAAATTTCAAATAATACAACACATTAAAACAAGTTTACACGAAAATAATGTCAAAACCCAAACATCAAAAATACAACAAACGCTACATGAAAGCTTTAGTTCAAGCTCGAAAATGAAAGAGAAGGGCGCTTTTAATTTTTAATTATGTAATGCTCTAATATCTGCCAATATTCCGTTTAGCAAACTGAATAACTCAAAATTGAAGACGTTCTTACAAAAATATTGTAAAATTGACATACCAGACGAGAGCTATTTAAGGAAAAAATATGTTGATGAATTGTACAGAGATACAATGCTTACTATAAGAACAATTATTGGAAATAGCTTTATATACTTCATTGTCGACGAAACGTCGAATAGCTGTGGACGTTACATCGCAAATTTATTAATTGGGAGTTTAAACGAGAATAAACCAGGCAACTCGTATTTAATTAGTACAAAATAACTTGACAAAACAAATAATGCCACCATATCTAGATTCGTACATGAAGGATTGGCTAATTTTTATTTGCCTGAGATAGTGCCAAAAGAAAAAGTGTTGCTAATGCTTTCAGACGCAGCATCATACATGGTGAAAGCTGGACAACATTTGAAAATATTTTATAAAAACCTTATTCACACTACCTGCTTAGCCCATGGAGTCAATAGAGTCGCGGAAGAAGTTTGAATTCATTTTCCAATGGTAAATAATATTGTTAACAACGTAAAAAAGATATTTCTCAAAGCTCCATTAAGAGTACAAGTGTATCGAGACACATTACCAAATGTGCCATTGCCACCACAGCCAATTATCACAAGATGGGGTACTTGGATTGATGCTGTTGTTTTCTACGCTAACCATTTTTTGGCCATTAAGGATTTGGTTCTCAGTTTTTCCAACGATTCGATATCTATTAAGGATTGCAAAACATTTTTTAATGATCCCAAGATTCCACAAGAATTGGCTTTCATAAAAACGAATTTTAATATATTTAGCGATACTTTAAAAAAATTAGAAGAACAAGGCATCAACAAGTCTCTAAATAAATCAATAGATCTTGTGAAAAATTTAAGTGACAAATTGAATGAGGTGGCGGTGGGCCTGGCAATCGTATTAAAGAAAAGCTTAAACAAGTGTTATTAAAAAATGAAGGTTTTCAGATACTAAAAATAATGTCAAATATTATGAAAGGAGAATTTGACGAAAATCTACCTGTTGAAATGGATCCTTCAATAGTTGCATGTTTTAAATTTGCTCCTATAACTTCCGTTGATGTGGAAAGAACTCTTTCAGTATGGAAAATTTGGAAAAATATTTAATAATTAATATTTTTTATTTAATAGTTGAATGATAAACAAATTATTTTCATATATATACATATATATATATATATATATATATATATATATATATATATATATATATATATATATATATAAAGTATTTTTAATTTTTAAACGTGATTTGTATTAAATATATTTGCATATATTGGCATATATTTGAAATGTTGGTGCATATTTCTTTAATTTTGCGTGCATATATATGCGCATATTTTCGTCTTTTTTCGTGCATATTTGTCCGTGCTTTAGTGATCACGCAAAAAATAGCATTTTTTTTTTGCACAAATATAACTGCCCTTGTATTTGGAAATAGTAACCATGAGTCTTTTTAAGTTGAACAATATTATTCTTTTTTTCCAAAAAAGTGTATTTTGTTGTTCCACTGCATCTCCTATACAGGGTGTCCTAAATAGAGCAGGATTGCAGGGGTAACTTTGTTATTTTGAAAGCTAGAGATCTGGTTAAATGGGCAATGTCATTGAGTTTTGTATACTGGTTCAGATTGTGTTGAAATTTTTTCAAAAGTCCGAGCAGTTTTGAAATTATTTGAAAAGAACTAAAAATTGCCATTTTCTAAAAACTGCATCATAATTATTAAAGATGCGGAAATAAGTTTAAAATAAAAGTTACTTAGTTCGATCGCACAAACTTAAGAATCAAACAAAAGTCAAGATGACGGTTTTCGAGATATAAATAGCAACTTTCTTATTTTAAATGGCCGCTATATTTGATTTTTACACGGCTAAATCGACTTTTTTTTCTATTTTCAACAATGTATAATAACCTATCTCAAAATAAAAATATGGGATATATCAATTGTTCCCATTTTTATTTTTATTGTATAAATTATTTTTAAAACAAATTTAAAACAAATAAAAAAACGTAATACAACTAAGTAGTAAAATAACAATAAATTATAAAAAATGCTCAAAATGCTGACTGTTATTGTCTAAATGGCCAAAAATAAGCCAATTGACAGCGTTTTAGAATATTGCCAGTTACTTATCGCAATGTGTTGCGAATAACGCCTTTAATTTCCTCTGTCATTGATTCATGAAGTTCATCTACATTATTATAATTGAAGTTACTTGCATATATTTTGTTTTTTGAAGTACCCTACAAAATAAAAGTCAAGAGACGTAAAGTATGCAGATCTAGCTAACCACTGAACAGTTGTATTAGTCGCTATAACTGTGTTATTAAAAGGGCCATTTAAATAAGTAATGACATCTCTAGCATTGAGTGGAGGGGCGCCATATTACTGGTACTATATTTATTTTGAAGAATTTTCAAATGACGTGCACTTAGAAATATTATAGCACCATGTAAATCATTTCCCAATATGCAACAAAATACATTAAAGCCGAACCGCACTTGCATTTACCATGGAATCGCTATGTGTGGATTGTCCTAAGCCCAATAGTGTTTGTTATGATGTTTAAATAATCCACCATTAGAAAAGTAGGATGCATCTATCCATAAAATTGTATTTATAGAATCATCACCATTTAATTTAATTTTGTTGATTAACCATCTGCATTATGTTAATCTACGGATATAGTATCAGAAATATGCAATTTATATGGGTAAAATTTGTGCTTTTTTAAAATTGAAGATCCTCTAGATTTAGATACGTTAACTTGATTTTATATTTGCAGAGTTGAAATGTTCGGATTAGCGAACATTTAACGTTGTCAATTGTTTTTGGCCAATAACAGTCAGAATTTTGAGCATTTTTTTAATAATTTATTGTTATTTTACTACTTAGTTGTATTAGGTTTTAAATTTTTTTATATTTGTTTTTAAAATAATTAAAAAAATTGAAATAAAAATTCGAATAATTAATATTTTCCATATTTTTTATTTTGACATAGGTTGTTATGCATCGCTGAAAAGAGGAAAAGGAAGTCTATTTAGACGTATAAAAATCAAATATGGCGGCCATTTAAAATAAGAAAGTTGATAATAATATCTCGGAAACCGCCATCTTGACTTATGTTTTGACTTGATTCTCAAGTTTGTGCGACCGAACCAAGTAACTTTCGTTTAAAACTTTTTTCCGCATCTTTAATAATTATGAAAATATCGGAGTTTTTAGAAAATCGCGATTTTTAGTTTTTTTTAGAATAACTTCTAAACTGCTCCGAAATTGTAAATTTTATCATCATAATCTGAACCAGCATATAAAACTGCACAATATTGCCCATTTAACCATATCTCTAGCTTTAAGATTAGGAAAGATACCCATGCAATCCCACTCTATTTAGGACACTCTTTAGATAGTTTACTAGCTGTAAAAGGACATTTTATTTCAATTATAGCATCTTCTGCTAAAATGATTCCATCAAGACTTGCACACAAATAAAATTCTTCTTCCGTCCCAATAAATAGGCCGCATGATTGCACGTCTTTTCCTGTTATTTTTTTTAAATGTTCCAGTGCGATCTCTTCACTATAGTTGCCATATTGTGTGGCTGAATTTCCTGAAAAATTATTGTAGAGCAAATTATTAAGTAACTTTTCAGGATTTGTTGTGTTGCGACGTTTGCATATTTTTCCAGGAGGAAGCTGTTGGAAGCTGTATGTTGATATTGCCGCTCTTGAAGCCAAAGTGGATTGCTGCTCTGTCCTCTTGTTTTTATTTCTACGTCTAATGTCTCTTCCAACGTTTTTGACAAACAATGTTTAATTTTATCTTTTAGTTTTTCTAAAATTTCTGGATCCATTGCATACACATGCTCTACTGCTCCATATTCGCCACCTGGATTGGGGATCTGCTTTTTTTTGCTGCTAATCTTCCTGGCTGAACGTATTCGGTTACGTTTCACTGACCTTTTTGCAGAGAATTTTTGAAAATATTTGTCATTCCGTGATTTTTTTTTAAACAGAATATTACTGATCACTAAATTGCGCAACTTTTTTTGTAATTTAACGGCCTTCGTAACTTTTACGGTTTCCGAGATCCCCATGCTGTTGATTCTTATCTTCGACACCAAGTATATGTGTCCTATCAAAAATAGATCTGTATAAATGTTATATTATGTACCGCTAATTGCCGAGAAAATGTGACATTAAATATTCTTAAGTATGTACCATTGGCATTCGGAAACGAAGAAATATTTCTACCCTGCAAATCGACTCGATTTTTGTCCGAACCTGTAAATCTCTTTATGGTACCATAAAATGCAAACAAGCAGCTCCCTGGTCTGAAGACACATATTCAGAGTACAATAACTTTTGACGCTTGGGGGCGTTTTTATTCCGGTGCTTCGTTTCGCATTACAGTTTTGATGATGTCATTTATATTGCAAAAGTAAAAAAAAAGTACAAAATCGATTTATCATCACCTGTTGCACGGGTCTGCAAGCTTGTATTTTTGGATTTTTTATATTTTTTAAATTTAATTTGGTTATAATAATTATTCTTAAAAAAAATCAGGGAATCATGTTATAAGACGGTACGCAAAAAATCGTTGTAAAATGTTAATCGTAGTCGGAATTAACTTCATTATTCAAATTAGCTGTTGCGGGAGTAAAGTAGCACTGTTCAGCTCTGGAGTCCGTTTTCTACCCGATGATGGCTGATAAATTTAAGTAATAAAGATTGAAAAAACCAATTGGTAACAATATTTATTATTTTAAAAGGAAAATTATATCAAACTTATAAAATTAAAATAAATAAAGAAATATTAATCATCGTTTTGAATCGCTCGTCCAAAAATTTTTGTAAATATTTCTGGCGTGAATTGCTTTTTGAGACCTTACATGGTTGCAGCCCTGCTAACAGTCGGCACTGCAAGTTGCATGTACGGTCCCAAAGACCTATTTCACACCCTTGATATTTAAATAACAATTATTTTTTTATATCGGGACCTAGGTCTATAAAATTGGGTGCAAATAATCTTCAATAATCTTATAACTCCACAGTGAAATAATACCGTGCGATCAACGGATTTAGATTTAGATAAGGGTCGTCTATGACTCTCAGTATTATGGAATCCGAAAAAAAAAATGAAGAAGGATTGGATATGCATCCCTACAAACTACAGGCCTATCATGAAATTCTGCCACCAGATTTTATCAAACGTCGCACCCTAGCGACACACTTCCAACATCTCAAGGATTTCTTTTATCGAAATAATTGTTGATCGCACTGTACATACTATTAAACTAAATATAATTACATAAATATATTGCTATAAACTCGCACACATTTTCAGTTTCTCTGTTTGCTCCCAGGTCACATATCTTGTTAATACGGATACGTACGAGGCCTGCCTGCGGTTTCTAGGAACCCGCACAGCGATGTGTGGGCCTCGAAAGACCACGACTTTCTCGCGAGGAGCGTGTGCGTCGTTGATGTATATGTAATCGCATTCGTTGCACACTTTTGGTTTCCACGAAATCCTCATCAGGAGGAGATCCGAAAATACACATAGGCGCACGCACACACGTACACACACAATAAGGTACTTAGGTGTGAAGCTCCAAACTGAGCTGGCAATTTCAATTGCGGTGAATCATCGCCGGGATTTTAATATGATCAACGTGGTTATGGCATTAATCATCTCCTTAATGAATGAATGGGCGAATAGGTGTCGAGGAAATCGTACATGGAGTGTGAATGTAAAGTAGTAATAATTTGCCATTCTTAAATTAATTATTTTGTACAGAAGAATAACAGCCTACATTATGCGCTCGTTAAATAACATTCAATTATTAAATTATTTACATTTTACAATTAACTGATCTCTGGCATAAAATATTTTTTAAAACAAACAGAAACAATTACATCCGCCATAATAATGACCTACATTAGGTGCTAGTTAAATAATACGTTATTGTTTTATGTTTCACCATTAAGTTATTTAAATTGATTTAATTGAAGGATCCTTATTATTTTTTAAACAAATAGAAACTAATGAATCTCCGTGAATAATGGCCTACATTATGCGCTCGTTAAATAATACGCTATTATTTTATATTTCACTGTTATATGTCACTTAAGTTGCCATTATACAATAATTTACTTGCGATGCCATAAATTATCCCATAAGGAAGCTTCCACAAGCTTAAAAGTGGTGTGTTTAACTGGGTAGCATCAAAGAGAACGTCCTGCGAGATGCAGTAACTCATGCAGGATTTACGAGCTCAGGGCTTCCTCGCAAGCCCCTCCAGATCTTCGTATTTAATGGCCTTAAGGGCAATTAATTTCACATTGTGAGTCTCTTGTAGTTTTAATGACACCATAAAGTGTGTTTACAAAGTGCAGTGCAAATATTGCACATATTTTTCTGTGACCGCTCGCGACATTTAGTAAAATTCAAACTGGTATTACTTAATTTGGTTCTTTCAAAGATCATATATCAGAGAGAAGTTAAAAGTTTGCACGCTGAGAAAAATATATTTAATCAAGCAGCAAAGAAATATTACTGATTAAATTGTGGTAATAGCAGTAACAGTAGTAGTAACTATGGGAGCGAGTAGTAGAAGTAGTAGTAATAGCGGAAAGAGTAGTTTTTTCTGACTCTTGCCAACAGTCTTACGTAGCCCTTGAAAGTGAAACAACTACTACAAAAAAAATCAATTAAAACTTTATATAATACTACTCAAGACTAGTCAGAAATTTAGAGAACTGTAACGAAAGTACCTACATTATTATATATTTATTGAAGATGATCGACTTGGGGTCGAAATGTACAGTTGATGCAGAAAAAAAGTAGGACGGACACACTGTTTAGCCTAGTTTGATTGTGGTTTTTATCTCAATGTACAACGCTGAGACGTTGACGCAAAAAAAAGTTGGAATCACTGTTTAGCCTGATTCACACCACTAGATTTTAGTAAAAAATCGCTGTAAGAGTTGCCCTACTTTTGTTCTGCGTCAACTGTACTTATTTATAGGATATAAGAAAAGGTACTTACATGTTTTTGTGAAACATTAGACTTGTATATTTAATCAATGTGTAATTAATGTACATTTCACAAATTCAAACTGGTATTACTTATTAGTATATATTACTAATTTGGTCCTTTCAAAGATTATATATCAGAGAGAAGTTGAAAGTTTGCACGCTGAGAAAAATACATTTAATTGAGCAGCAAAGAAATATTGCTGATTAAATTGTTGTCATAGTAGTAACAGCAGTAGTAACGGTAGGAGCAGTAGAAGTAGTAGTAATAGCGGCAAGAGTAGTTTTTTCTTACTCATGCCAACAGTGTTACGTAGTCAAAATTTAAGCCTTTGAAAGTCAAACTTAAGGACTACTAAAAAAAAAAATCATTTAAAACTTCATACAATACTACTAAAGACTAGTCAGAAATATAGAAAATCGTAACGAAAGTACCTACATTATTATATATTTACTGAAGATGATCGACTTGGGGTCGAAATGTACAGTTGACGCAAAAAAAAAGGAGAACACACTGTTTAGCCTAGCTTGATTGAGGTTTTTATCTCAATGTACAACGCTGAGACGTTGACGCAGAAAAAAGTAGAAATCACTGTTTAGCCTGATTTACACCACTAGATTTTAGTAAAAATTCGGTGTATGAGTTTGCCCTACTTTTTTTCTGCGCGAACTGTACATATTTATAGGATATAAGAAAAGGTACTTACATGTTTTTGTGAAACATTAAAATTGCATATTCAATCAATGTGTAATTAATGTACATTTGCAAAATTTGTTTCTTTTTACAATTTTCATTTCGTGCGTTTACTGCAAGAAAACGCTATGTATTTTTTTTATAGTTGGCTCAGTGGTTGTTTAAAAATGAGCAATTCAAATTAAATTGCCAAATCCCTTAATCCAAAATAGTAATAATTCGAAGAACCTGAATTATATTATTTTGGTAGAATGCAAAAATTATACTTGTGAAATTAAAAAATAATTTTTCTCGAAACAAAAAAAAGTAGCACTTCTTTATTTCAAAATGGATAATTTTATTGAATCGAATAGTAGTAAATCGTTAACAGCACTTTAGGCAAACATTAAATTTGTTGAAATTAAAAATCGATTTTTATCAAAGCATTGGTACCAATCATGACAAAATGACATATGCTTGGTTGCAACAACTCGAGTTAAATCAGGGTATACTCTGGGTTAACCTCAAAAATGACACACCAGATCTGAAATAAAACATAAAATGCGAGTTGTACGAACCTGATTCATTCACAATTGACCCGTTTTATTTAACCCGAGGGGTTTTGTTGCTATACGTTACTCCACATCATCAAATGTTGATGCTACAGATTCGAAACGTCACTCTGACATAAATATAACTCTGGTTACATAACCCGAGTTATAACAATGTTGATGCAACCAGGCACTAACGACATGTTTTTGATTTTGACCATAGCGGTTCTGCAAATTGTGCAATTTTTGAAAATTGTGTGATTGGTTGAAAGGTTAGAATGCTTGCTTAGCATGCACGAAGACCTGGGTTCGAGCCCCAGTACATGTAGTACATTTGTGCTGAGAAACTCGGGGACAAATTTCTTGAGTAACAAGCCCTAACTCAGTACGCACACTTACACAAATCAGTTATCCCTAACAAATCTTCACTATTCACTACCAAAACTTGAAAATGAAAAAATGACATTTGTTGAAGTTAAAAAATGTTTTTTCTGAAAACCTACCTCATGACTTAATGGTGCTTGCAGTCCACGGCGTGTTACACATTGCAAAGATAAACTTTACTTTTACTTGAATGATAAATGTGTTTCGGTATAAAAACCGCAACTAGATTACGGTCTCATTGTTGTGCAGTCTGAAAATAATCTGCAGTATAAATAAAGTGCACTAATTCCTCGAGAATTCGGTCGATTGTGGTGCAAATAGCGGCCGCCGCCTGTCCTAATTTCCTCGTCTACTTCACGGAATTAAATGTGGAGTTAAGTGGAAGGACAGTGACATAATTCGGTATATTTAAAGGATTGTACAGGTTTTGTGGTGCGGAAACCACTGGCGATAACTAAATGTTTAGTATACCACACGGTAATGTGCCGCATATGCAGAAACAGGACGTCCTCAAGTAACGGAAAAAAAAGTTCCTGGGATTTAAGTCGTATACGGTAATTAGTCGTAGCATAAAAAACGGGACGTTTTAAATAAAAAAGAAAATGTGTTGTTTAAGTTCTTAATGTTGTGTGCCAAGCAAGCCTGAGCGTGATGTTTTAATTAATTTATTATAATATGTCTCACACATACAAAATGGTATTTATGACTCCCCAAAAATGGATAAAAATATTTTTTTTGTGTGCTGGAAATTACACATATTTTTTATTTTTGATAAATGCAAAAGTCATCTCGACAATTTTGAGTTTATCATTTAGTAATCACATCATTACACCACCAGTGCGATTTTATTAGATACTTAATTTTTTATTGTAAATGCAAAAGTCAGCTCGTCAGTTTAGAAGTTATAATTTAGTAATCAGTCCATTACACCAGTAGAGCGGTTTTATAAGATAACTGCACAGGGTATAATTGAAGATTCGTTTACTATATTGAAATAGAAATCTCCAAATCCGTTTTTCTTAGAACCAAGAGTGTACTAAACAAATTTGGCAGTAGAATGCCACAGCAAGGGGACAATCCAGGTAAATTATACCTCATTTCTAAAGCTATTAGAGCCCACTACCTTTCTCCCATTCTAAGAATTTTTAATTTACAATTATTGGGTACAAGTTGGAATGTTAACTGTAAGCTTTCAGTAAGCTGTTAATTTTATCAATTCATATCTATACATGATATACATTACCTAAGTGCATTATTAGTTATACCTATAATATATGTGAGGTGGGTCAAGTACGTACTTAACTATTATTATTTTCTAGAGTCTACAAGACTGTAAAAAATTATAAAGTTAAGTACCCACCTCACCTGCCCCACATATTTTATACATACTTAACTTTGATTTATGACTGCCCAAATATGGATAAAAATCTTTTTTTTGTGTGCTGGAAATTACACATATTTTTTTAATTTTTAATAAATGCAAAAGTCATCTCGACAATTTTAAGTTTATTATTTAGTAATCAGATCATTGTCTTGCCAGTGCGATTTTATAACATACTTAATTTTTTTATGATAAATGCAAAGTCAGCTCGTCAATTTAGAAGAATTTAGAAGGCACAGGGTGTAATTGAAGATTGCATTTACTATATTGAAAAGAAATCTACAAATCCGTTTTTCTTACAACCAAGAATGTACTAAACAAATTTGGCAGAAGAATGCCACAGCAAGGGGACAATCCAGGTAAATTGTACCTCATTTCTAAAGCTATTAAAGCTCATCACCTTTCTCCCATTCTAAGAATTTTTAATTTACAGTTATTGGGTTCAAGTAGGAAAGTTAACAGTAAGTTTTTAGTAAACTGTTCATTTGATCAATTTATGTGTCCATAATATTCCTTATCTAAATGCATTATTGCTTATACCTATAATATATGTGAGGTAGGTTAAGTACGTACTTAATTTTATTATTATTTTCTAGAGTCTACAAGACTGTAAAAGTATTTACATATTTTATACATACATATTTTATACATACTTTACTTTTATTTTTATAAAGTCTACGAGACCATGAAAAATAATAAAGTTGAACATGGACTTAACACTATATTTTTTTAATATAAAGTTTTCCGGTGTTTATAAAAATAATAAAGTCAAGTACGTGCATAATCTACACCATATATATTATACGTACTTGACTTGTTTAGTTATTACTTATAATATAAAACACTACTATAAAAACAAATATTATAAATTAATTATAATTAAGGAAGTACAGGAAAATAATCTTATTTGGTATATACTGGGTGATTTAATATATAAATAATAAAATTTATACAGGGTATAAATCACCCTGTATAAATATTATACCAAACTATACAAAATAATCACGTTAGGTACGTACGTAACCTACCCCACATATTAAATTTGTAATAACTGGTAGTACATGGCTCAAACAATCAAATTTCTTAACTGTAACGAGCAGTTCTAAGATATGTTGAATTATCGCATCGAGCTCCTAAATTATTTGATATTTTGCAATGCGTACATGCTATTATTAGAGTGGGAACGTTTATACTGTAAACAAGAAACTTTATGCAGTTTTGCAACCTTACTGCGGTCTTAATCTTAATATATTTTAATGACTCAGAAACCTCAAAACACCACGTCATCGTCCATTCATGCTGAAACCGTGTGGTCGTTTTGAAATTCCCCTGTGGGCGTCACAATAGAAAATCTCTCTCCATATGCAAAAACTCCACGTTACGACACGAATCTGGTGTAAGCGAATCGTGTGGGATGATCCGATAATAAACAAATATACAGTCAAAAGTTTAAATTTAATCAAATGATTATTGTTTATTGGGAGAATAATTAACTTTATAGCAGAATTCTATTATAATTTTCAATTGGATTAAAAGACAAAATCCTAACAACCAAATTGTTACATTTTAAGAAATTTGAGAAACCTTTCCCAAACGTTTTATTAAATTGCAATTTTATAATAAATACAGAAATCCAATTCAAGTCGATGAGGATTGAATTCAGTCATAAAAAAATACCAAGCATAAAAAAAGAAAGACGAACATTTCCAAAAATGTACCTAAATATACCTAAATGCAAAAGCAATTGACCAATTCCTAAAGTTATTGCAAATGTCGAAATATAATAGATTATCAGAAGCATTTTTCAATTCTCTATTCACCTACAGTTAAGGAGATTAATAAACCAGTCTATATTACTAAGAGGCTAGGGTCTGTAGAGAATAGCGGGTTACCGCACTAGTGATACGTAATATGCTCATTAAATAACCAATTAAATATCACTGATTTGTTACTCCAGTTTAAAATAATGACATTTATCTCGTTGCTTTCATTCTATATTTAAAATAAACTGACTTCACATTTGTCATAAAAAATATTCAAAATGTGAAATTTGTGTAATTTCAAGCAAATAATATTGATTTCTATGAATTTTTTGATAGTCGAATATAAAATTTTGTATATTAATAACAATAACAATTTGTATCCACCAGATAGCACATGTCCAATCATAGGAAAATTCAATAATAATAATAGTAACTTGTTTCCAATAGAGATATATTACTAAAAATAACTAAAAGTAGAAAATCGTGATATTTTAGGACCGGTAAACGACTTTGTATAATTCACTCTCTTATTGTACCAACTTACGTACCACAAATGTTGTAATACCCATTACTCATGGATTAACACCCACCCATCACCCATCCGATGCTCAAAGATTGAAAACCCATTACCCAAAGATTGTAATACCCGTTGCTCAAAGATGGTAAACCCGTTAATCATCGTACCGGATACCGTCTCTTATAGCTTGGATATTATCAGTCCCGATGTCACTGAGCCGATTCCAATTGGAGTACTAAATACACAATCAGACACTGATAATATCAAAAGTTGTCATGTCTGATGTTGCTCCAATTATAATAATGCACGATAAAACAAATGAAAATTATCAGTTCCAATGTCGCTGATGCGAATCCAGTTTGAATCATGCATAATCAGATACCAAAACAAAAAACAAATGAAAATGATTTGTACTGATGCCGCTGACGAGACTTGAGTAACTATGATCGATTAGTATCTCTTAGATCGAATCCTATCAGGCCTGAGCGAATTGAATTGAAGTAATACACAATCAGACACTGATGAATTGAAAATTTCATGTCTGATGACGCCAACGCTAATACTTTAAATAATGCGTAATCAGAAATCAGTAAATTGAAAACTATCAGTTCTGATGTAGCTGACGCAACCCAATTGGAACAATGATCTATTTATAACTTACAAATCGAATATTATCATGACGCTAGTGCGACTCCAGTTTGAATCATGCACAATCAAATACCAAAACAAATGAAAATGATTAGTATTGGTGCCGCTGACGAGACTTCAGTAACTGTGATCGATTAGTATTAAATCGAATCCTATCAGGCCTGAGCGAATTCAATTGGAGTAATACACAATCAGTACTGATGAATTGAAAATGATCATGTCTGATGATGCCACCGCTAATACTTTAAATAATGCGTAATCAGAAATCAGTAAATTGAAAACTATCAGTCCTGATGTAGCTGATGCAACCCAATTTGAACAATGATCTATTTATAACTTACAAATCGAATAAAATGTTTTATTTTTATTTTACTAAGTTTGTCATTTTTATTAGTCATTTTTAAAAGGAGTATCTGAAGGAACGTATCAGGCATGAAATGAGAAATATTTCACCGGAAATGTTTCAAAATGTAAGGGATGGGTTTTATCACCGATTGGCTATTTGCCAAGAGAGAAACGGTACTTATTTTAAATATTTCTTACATATTTTTTTTTAATTAAGTTTTATTTTTTTAATTTTTTAAAATAAAATTTAAAAAAAACAGAATAATTCTCATAATACCAAAGTAAAAAAATAATAAGTGTAGTTCTGAATAACTATAATGTTTCTATGTTTAACGACTATTTGTGCTAAATTGTTTTTAGTTACTATTTTATTGTCTATTCTGGGATAAAATTAAGTAATAATTGTTGTTTTCGTTGTCATTAAATGAACAGAACTATTCTCATATCACAGTAAAAAAAATAACAACTGTAGTTCTAACTAACTATAATGTTTCAATGTTGTTTAACTATTCTTGCTAAATCTCACAGTATGATTTCTCATATTTTATTCAGAAAAAAAAGCTAGTTAATACATTTCCAACATTTTTGTGTAGTAGGCGTTGAAATGAGCGACGAAGACAAAATTTATCACCTACATCTATGATTTTAAGATAATTAAATGAACAGAACAATTCTCATAATACCACAGTAAATAAATAATCAGTGTGGTTCTGAATAACTATAATGTTTCAATGTTTAACAACTATTCTTGCTAAATTATTTTTTGTTACTATTTCGTACGTATTCTGCTATCATTTCAACGCCTACCAGAAGAAAATGTACGAAATCTATTAACGAGCCTTTTCTGAATAAAAACATTAGAAACCATACTATGATATAAATAGTTGATTTCGTATTAGGAAATGCTATCTAATACAGGGTGTACATTGTATACAGGCCAGATATAAAAATAAAGTTGATGATGGTTTATTCGAAACGAAACGTTGTACTAAAAATTTGTATACGCTGTCTTGTAGAGCTAAAAATGTGGCAATGAGAAAGTGCCTGTGGTTTTCTTATACCTTTTCAAATAACTTCAGAAAAAAATGAAAACGAAATCGCAATATTTTGGCTTTTGTCGAATATCTCCGGAAGTAAGGGGAAATTTCTGGTTTTCTCAAAAGAATATTACTGACCACTACATTGAGCATTTTGTTTTTTAATTTAACCGCCTTTGTAACTTTTACGGTTTCCGACATCGCTATACTGTTGATCCTTATCTTGGACACCCTGTACATACAGGGTGTGCAAAATATCTGGAATACATTCATTATTTCGGAAATTAAAAATATTTTACAGAAATCCTCGGACACGTCGATTTTAGTGTTCAAAGATACATATTTTATTATAAATCTAAAATTGCTGCCATCAGTTTTTTTTTTGTTTTTTGAGCTATAACCTGGGTTAAAACCAGGGTAGTATAAATTTAAATAGTGTAACGGAGGGAGCTATTTAGAGCAGCGGTGAATTAGAAAGAATAGTTATGATAGTGTCCAACCTCCGGTAGGAGAAGGACTGCAAGAAGAAGATAAGTGTAAATTAATTATGATTTAAAAAGAAATCAAAAATCGTTGATTTTTTTAAATCATAAAAATCATGATTTATTTTTATTTTTTCGTTTTTTATATTTCTGATCAGTTTTTGCCAGGGTAGATGTGATTTAAATCAATGAATTTACATCGCGATTTAAACCATATAATTTTTGTTAGTAAATCATTGATTTTATTTTATTACATTCCTACACTGCATAGCTTTTTAAATTTGTAAATTTTGTAATAGTGCGAGAAAACAAAATCAGATTTCAAGCGATTTACATGTTTGGCTTTTGATTTACATGAACAAGAATTGCTGATAAAAAAATGTCTGTTTATTTGTACTATGTAATGGACCAAAACTGGAAGGGAAGAAACATATTTTACTTACTACTACTCAAAAAAATCAAAATGACGTCATGAGCCGCCATGTTGTATCAAAATTCAAACCGAGCCTATTTGCTTTTATATAAAATTTTATTAAGTCACAGAGTTTAATGTTCGTAATTTCTATGAAGTTATAGAGTTTAATGTTCTTCATTTCTTAATGTTGGCGTTGACTGCCTTATCGGTACAGAGGGACCGATGCAAGACTTCTCTGCAGTGCGCGCCAATTCTAGCCAATCACGAGAAGCAACACTAATGTCAACACTATTTATTAAGTCACTGTACCTCATACCACAAAAGTAAAAAGAACTGATTACCATTTGGCTGATGACTTTTCTCTGAGGAAGTTAACGCGCCGAAACTAGTCGTAGTTTTTTGTTTTAATTTCGGGAATGAAGATAATATTTTGAATGGTGGTGGCATCTACTTCGTGATACATTTTATTAATTATAAATAAAACACATTACTTTGTTAGTATTACATAAAATTATTTATTGATTTGTTACTAGTTTCGACTACTTTAGTAATCATTATCATGATAATATTTTATTGAAAACTTCATATAGATCATAACACAAATTTAAAAAAAAACATGATCACCATTTTGCCTGGTGACTTTTGTCTTACCCTATATAGTAGTGTTTAAGTTAGTTCACAAAACATGCAGAATTTATATATATTTTTTAAATCTTTTTTATTAGCATCACCTTTTAAAACCATAATTTGGTTCTGATGGAAATGTGTGTCTTAAACGACCAGCCGGTCACGTCGTCTTGTACGACCTACAGAATTTCGCACCTACGGACATCCACGGCCTACCTTGCTGCCGGTATGGTCCCCATATGTGGCAATCAAGCGGCCTATGGTAGGACCCCACTGCGTCGCTCATTGACTGCGTTTAGTTTAGTTGTCCGCGACTTGCGCCGCGACCACACGAAAAGCGCTCTCACTCTCCTCGAACGACTCGAACGGTAATCGAACAGCGTCCCCTCAACCACGTGGGTTATCGATACAAGCGAAGCGCCGCGGCGCCCCCCAGCAGCAACTCATTTGTGTTTTTCTTCTCCCCAACCAGTGAAGGTGCCACGAATTGAACCTCGCCAACACCAGCGACGGCAACGAAAGAACGACAACGATACATTCCTCGAAACGCTCAAAGTACAATTTACGATTTAGTGGGATCATCCGCAGTCATCTGGCGAGGCTGTGATTGATTCACTTCGGAAATCGCCGATTAAAAATCCTGTGGTGCAGTGCGCGCGAATGCCGGCGTAATGTCTTCGACGCACGCCTATTACAAGGACCGCCTCGGGTTCGATCCCAAGGAGGCCCTGCACGACGGCCCCCCGAACGAGAAGTACAGGAAGACGGACGGCAACAAGCAGGACAGATACGAGCAGAATCTGACCAAGTTTAAAGGTACCACGATATGGGATTTCTTTATCGATGCGAAAGGTACGGTGGTGGGTTTCGGAGGTGTCCTCCTCGGTGTTGTTGGTTTGCTTTTTGGTTTTTGCGAGGCATGCTGCACGGTGGAGCTGGCGATCGCCATGTGTTGGGGATACACGTGTGGCGCCTGGCTCTTCCGATACTTATCTTTGTATAATGTGTGGTTTGTACACATTACGCCTGGCGATTAACAGTTGGGCCGGTTGTTTGTTGAAGAACAAAAAAGGGCATTGACGTGGATTTTTAAACCAAAATTAATTTAAGACAATAATCATGTTTGCTTTTACGAATAGTTATTAAGTCGAAATCACTGAAAATACACTTAAAAATAATTTTTCTGATTATTATCTTTAAAATTATCTTTTAAAGCATTATCTTTTAAAGCAGTAAGAAAATCATGTTATCTGCAGTAAGTAATATGAGTCATTTTTACACTGAAATCTCGCATAATTTATTAATTACTTTAGTACCAGATTTGCCAATATTACACCTGAAAATAACTGTTCTGAAAATTTTGCGAAGGTTCCGTTTTAAATAAATGCCTGCAAATCAGTGTGTATTGCAATCTTTTGTGTGACAGTAAAACGTGTTTGCGACCATTTAACACATTAAGCATAGATAATTTATTTGCATAGCGGACATAAGTAGTTTGGAAAACAAACATGAATTATTTAAACACCGATTCCCTAAAGTGTTGCTCACCAAATGCAGGAACGACCGGCCCAATCTGTTTACAGTATAACTAGGCAATTGTGAGTATGCATAACAAAATAACCATACATAAAATATGTACTTTACTACGGATTGTGTGGAAATTAAAATATTTATCTTTTGTGTAATAACTGTGTTAGTTTTTCTATTAACTATGAATTAATGTAATACAGGGATAAACACCTACTGAATTTTGATATTTTTGCACTTCCGGGTGTAAAGTGCTTATGTAATATTTCTGCATAATGACTTACGGAACCTTTTTAATCACTAGGGATTAAAAATGTTAACCAGTAGGTAATATTTTTTAATATAATACAGAGAATTAAAAACTACTGAATTTAGATTTTTTTTTACTTTGAGGAATAAAAGTGCTTATTTAATATATTTTATGGTTTGTCTTCTTGGTACGGCGTCTACCATCGGGGGTAGGCAATCCAAATGGTCATAGTTTTGGACAACCACTTTATAAGGATTTTTTTTGAAACACAATTTAATAGTTCAATAAACCTATGTGCCAGTACATACAGATAGTTTTTTTTATCATGCAACATAAGGTTAATCATTTTATAGTTATACCCTTCTGTCACAATGACAGCAATGTATCAAAGCGTCTTTTTTAAAATGCAACATACAAGTAAAATTAATTCTCTGTGAGCCAAATATTACAGTTTATGAAGTGAACAATGTTAAGCTGCGGTTTGCAGCATTGTCCATTTGAATAACGCTTTCTTTAGTTGTACGAGGGCTGATCAAAAAGTTCCGGGACTTATTTTATATAAATTTATTGGTAATAGATAAACAAAAACAAAAAACTAAATCCCCTTCAAAGTACGCTCCTTGGGTAGATATACACTTTTCCCAACGCCGATTCTACTGCAGGAAGACCCTCTGAAAGTGTTCTTCCGAAATGCTATTCAGTTCCTCCAGCGTTTTTTTTTTATTGCTTCAACATCATCAAATCTATCTCCTTTCATGGGCCTCTTCATTTTTGGAACCAAAACAAAGTCTGCTGGAGCCAGATCGGGTGAGTAGGGAGGCTGGGGGATAACTGTCATTGCATTTTTGGTGCAAAAATCGCAAATGAGCAGCTAGGAATGAACAGGGCAGGGTCATCAACTTTGGGACAAACTTTGCCGCCACTCGACGCATGTGTAGTTTTTCTGCTTAAAATTTCTTGGCATGAACCGAATGAAATGTTGCATTCCTCTGCCATTTCCCGAATGGTTAAACGACGATTTGAACGAACGAGGTCATTTACTTGGGCCACATGATCGTCGTCAGTCGAATCTGACGGGCGTCCAGAACGAGGATCGTCTTCTGTTGATGTGCGGCCTTCTTTGAACCTCTTGAACCATTCGTGACACTTCGAACGACTCAAATACTCATCCCCAAAAGCCATTTGTAACATGTGAAAAGTTTCGTTAAAAGTTTTCCCCAACTTTACAGAGAACTTGATGCAAACGCATTGCTCTTGCTTTCATTCCATCACAAAAAAAAACCCACAAAATCGCCGAACACAAAAATGTCGGTTTACTAAAATAGCTGTAACAACCTATGACGATCTGCAAAAGCTGCTGTACTCAGGGAGAACCCCTCTACACAGTGCTGCCAACCGCGTTTTTCTCCGTCGCTTCGTTGGCGCGCTATTTTAAGTCCCGGAACTTTTGGATCAGACCTCGTATACATAGTTCACTTCGTAAACTGTAATATTTGCCTCACAGAGAATTTCCTACTTGTATGTTGCTTTTAAAAAAGACGTTTTGATACATGCTGTCATTATGACAGAAGTGTGTAACTATTGAAATGATTAACCGTATGTTGCACGATAAAAAAAAACTCTCTGTATTATAGGTATGTAAAATTTTACAAACAAAAAAGGTGCATAAAAATATAATTTTTCGAAAACCAATAAAAAAATGTAGGCATATACATGACATAAAACAGTTGTCTAGCCTTTTCAAATTGCAAAATTCGATCGTTGTTTCAGAACACCCTGTGTATTCAACGTGACTCCAAATATTGTGTATGTTTTGGCACATTGCATACCCAGACTCTTTCGTTGATCTCCTATAATCAGGTTTTGCTGATTTTTTTCACAGTCCATGATTTTTCGTTTAATTAGATTAAAATGTGAATAACTTGGTAACGTTGCATCTGATCTTTAAAAATAAAAGTGATTTGTGAAGCCCATATGAAGCAGATTCCAAAAATGAAAGAATATGCAGGGTGTGTCGTTTAAAAATGAGACCAAATGTTGTCTTTCGAATTTATGGTACAGTCTGTACACCCGAAAATAATTTTAAAAAGTTGGACATCTAGTGTTCTATAAGCCAATCGGATTTGTTCCTCAATTTTCATTAGTCTAGCAGCAATGGTCCGAGCGAGGATAGCTGGGCCACCCTGTATAAACGCAAATATTTAAATTAATGTTGAACTTTCCTTCAGTAATATAAACCTTCTATATTTTTTTCAATTTCTGTTTTGATCATTTATTCTGTCGATACCTACACTTTTATTTGTCAAATATGGCATTCATTTTGAATTTTTTTCTATATTTACATTTTATTTGAAGTTCAATGTTTTCTTCAACATATATGTTACATATATGCTGAAGAAAGCATTCAAACAGAATAAATGGACCATAGTGTTAGTATCCACATTTTCTTAGCTCTATGTTCCCAATAAGCCAGCATTTCACTTTCAGACACATTCTTCAATTTCTTAAAGCCAAACCAATTCATGTAATTCTTGGAAGCATATTCATATTGTCTTAGACTTTATCCGGGATAAGACTAGAAACTGCGTTTTGTACCGCTTCTAATCCATCCAACGGCAGATCATCTTCATCTTTCGGAACTCATTTTTTATTTTTTTTATTTTTCACTACAAATTAATTTAAACATCAGTATTTTTCACAAAATTGCAACCAAACGTTATAAAATTAGAGATTATATTCTTTGTTTGATGGATGCTATCATAATTAGTTGGTGGTTTGATATTTACTATCATTATTAGTTGGTCAGAACGGTCAGAGCATACCGAATGTTTTCTCGAATGTTCTCAATCTCCAATGCAAAACAAGCATTTCGCAATCTAGAATTAAAAAAAACTTTTTTCGAAAACTAATACAATATGTTGACATTTACATGACATAAATCAGTTGTCAAAGTGACTGTTTTTTGTTCATTAGATGTAAAAGTTTTCTATATAGAAAACAAATTTATCTTAATCTAGAACAAAAGAAGACTTACTTCCAGCAATTTTTAATTATAGAAGAGGTCACAATATGAGGGAATCTTTATTTTTTATTATGCAGTATAATTTATTTTTATGTTGTATATTGTAGGCATTGATCTCGATTAAATCTCAGAAGTTATTCTTTGAGTTTCCATTAATGTGGAGCTGCAGTTTTCTAAATAAAATAGTTTGATTCTCGATTGCGAAATGCTTCATTTGCACTCTCGAATGTTTTTTTGCTGGCGATGCTCGCAAAAAAAAACTTAATTCTCGAATGCAGAAGATTTCGCAATCAACAATCAAAAATAACTGTTTGTGAAATTTTCAAACTTTCTGAAAACAAAATTTAAGTACGAAATTTCCTTACCAAAACAATGCAAATATTTCATATTTGTGTATAGTTTGTGAATTATTTGAATTATTAAATGGTTCATTCAAAAAAAATGTAATCTGCAAAATTCGTAATTGATAATGTTATATTGGTGAAAATAATTTCAACCGATCTAAAAGTTATACAAATTTTAAGATAAGAAAAGTACAAAACCGAATATTGGAAATGTCTTCAATGATTCTGTAATATTTTTTTGTTAAAACTCCAAAAAATATTTCCATAAACATTGAGAATATTTTCAAAATTTCATTTTCTACGGACACCGATTCTTGTTGTCCAACCGTCCACCAGTAATCAGTTTAATGAATTATTGCTTTAGAAACACTGTCTTGTAGAGCTAAAAAGTGGCAATGAGAAAGAGCCTTTTGTTTTTTATACCTTTTCAAATAACTTTACAAAAAGATAAAAACCAAATCGCAACCAAATTCTTAACAGAATATTATTGACTCCTAAATTGCGCAACTTTATTCTAATTTAACCGCCTTTGTAACTTTTACGGTTTCCGAGATCTCCCATTCTGTTCATCCTTATCTTGGACACCGTGTATACAAATAATAATTATTTTAATCTACTTCAATTAAAAAGTATATAGCTCAATTTCTCAGTGTCAATAAATACATTTAAGATTAGAAAATATTTTTTCTTTGATTAAGCGTCATAAATTCAAATAATCATATTCTTTTATAACAAGGTTCAAACCTGCTACATCCAAATTAAGAACACTTAAAATTCTTCACCTTAACTTGTCACAAAAATATCAACAAAATATTTTTAATTATTTCAGTTTAAATGTTCAACAAAAAAATCCCATTAAATCGGAGATATAATCTAAGTACAGCGACGTTAAAAACAAAATAACCAGCATTTCGTCAATTGCAGAACGGTTTAAAACATACAATCACTAGTAATAACATTTTTTAGCACCTCCTTAAAAAATGTCAGAAATCTTAGTTTTAAATAATATCTCACTTCAACAACGTAATAATCGTTTGAATAGTTGCAGTATTGAAAAGAAAAGAAAAACAATGACCACATATGCTTTCCATATAAACAAAAATTGTCTAGTATCATCTACGATTTCATTATTTAACGAGCCGGTTTTCATTTAACAGTTATTCCATGATGTCACTGTCTTCATTATACTCGCATTATGTAGGTAAAAATATTGCAGTCAAATCTTACGTCATGTCTGATTCTGAGAAAACTGTTAAACCCAGAGATGATGGTTGCTCTCAGCAATGACTAGACCATTAGAAATGCTCGAACGCGTTAAGGTGAAACGATTAAATGAAGATAATTAATTAGAAAGAACAAAGAATAAAATAAAATTCCATTAAAATTAATTCTATTGACAAATCGTTCATCATTAATTCGATAATACAAATATAATTTCTTCATTAAAAATTTAGGTTTTTGTATTAAATTAGTATTAGTTATGTTCTCGGAACTTAAAAAAAAATCACGAATCTAAGAATTTTATGACTATTTAAATATATGGATATATAGAATCTAGGGACCTAAATACAGGGTGTCTCCTAAAAAACGCCCTGGCAATAACTACTTTATTTATTGGCCGATTTAAAAAAAAAAACAAAACAAGATCAAATCGCTCCACATGTTCTACAAAGGGGCCCTAATTTTGTTTTTGTTTTTTTGCAAAATCAACTTTCAATTCAGCGATGGTCAACTTTAATTTTCAAATGGTTACATAATTTCTTATTTTTCTGAATCCAAAGATGTATAACAAGTTGGCTTGATGGAATATTCGTTACAGACAAAAAATATGTTTGAATAGTTTTTCATGAATAGCCATTTAATCTTGTTTTTGTTTTTTTTTTTAAATCGGCCAATAAATAAAGAAGTTATGGCCAGCGGCGTTTTTTAGACACACCCTGTATGTATGTTCCATTTAATTTTTTTTTAATATTTGAGGAATTTATTGTCGTAATTATTTTAGAACATTAGTGCATTAAATTTGCCTTAAGTTTTAACTGTAATTAATTTTTCTATAAACATAAGCGAGAATGTTATTTTTTAAAATAAAAATAAAATAAAAATCGCTGAATAAATACTCTACCACTACAAATATTGGAATTACATTAGCAGTTTTTTTTTTAAATTGATACACCGGGTGATTGAAATTTTTCGCCCAGGGCGATAATGACGATTTCCCAAAGAGATAAATTAGTCGTGCTTTATATCTAAAATTGTATATTATTGAACTTTGATATTTTTCACTCGGATAAATTTTTCGAATTTTTATATATTCTCACTAGTGCTGTGCAGTTTTCAGTATCATTGTTTTGTCTGATAATATTGTTACATATTGATACATTTGGTAGCACAATTAAAATGAACTAATATGATTCAGTATCTGAAATAAATGTATTTTAATATTTCGCAAGGAATCTATACAATTATTTATTGAAATTGTGTAAATTATTTTTCACATAAGGACAAATTATTGCCACTAATCCCAGGAGCACCCTAATTTTACGAACCTTGGCTTACCACTGTATTAAACTCTTTTATTTCGGCCCTAAAAACCAATGGTTTGCAGACCGGCGAGGGTTTAGGTCATAATTTTTACCTCTGCATTTGTAAGGACCATAGCTGTTAAAAATTTCTGAACTACTTGACTTTTCTACTTCATACGAGACCTTAAATCATCGAAAAATAAATTAAATGTGTGATATACTTACAATCCAATAAAAAAATTAAATTCCGAGTTCATAATTGGGTCTTATGAATTAAAAGGGTCATTTCGGGCTATTTTTTGCAAACAAATAAAAATTAAACATTGGGTTAAAATTTGATTTTTGTTAAGTTATAGCCGTGTTTAAAATGATATTGAAAATTTTAAACTACCAATCGGTAGATTAATACCGTTGGTATCTAATTCTATATATTTGTCATTTTTGCACAACCGTAAATCGGTTTAATTTGCCTGGACAATAAACTACAATCACCCTGTATTATGTACATTTCGGACTACTTGAGTAAAAAAAAAATAGCTCAAGTTGTCCTGGATTATTTTCATTATATCTAGTGCTCAGCATATTTTAGAACAAGAAAAATAAAATTATGCTTGCACATAGCTCCAACCATATAAATAAAATAACCGTATTTGATGAACGGGAACAAATTTTCTGAATTCTTGAAACAATTACAGCAAATTTTCAGGATAACATTTTCTAATGATAGGCTGCTACATCTATTTTTTTTGTAAGTATGTCATTTCTGTCCCCCTTTCTTGGATATAAATCTGTTTTAATTCAAAAATAAGAAATTTTACCGCATAACTTTTCCTCATATAAGCTCTACTTACTACGAAAGCCACATTTCCGCCGACGCACGCATTAATAAACTTCAGGCGAACGCCGGTTTTCCAAATCAAGGATTTTTTTTCAAACTCTTTATCAGCTTCTGTAAAAAAATTGAGTTTCTGGAACGATAAGGTTTCCCAGATTTGTTTGTTTAATTTCACCAGAATCCATAAAAATTATCATGCAGCCAATAACCATGATAAGAAACGAGTTTATAAATTAGGAATTGACGATTTACGAGAAATTAAGAACATATAAGTGAAATGTTTCGTGGAACTGGTTATGAAAATATCGTATCGTTAATGCGTTATTGCGATGACGAGCTTCTTCATGTTCATTCGGACGAATAATACAAAAATATTTCATATTTTTAGATCACGTGATGATTATTGTAAACTTAATTCCAAGGTTTTCTTGTTTGGCGAATAACAATATTTATTCTAAACTCAATTCAAAAGTTTCATCCTATTGCGAATAACCATCGGCAATGCAGATTGCGAGATTGTTTAGCTTCTGGTCGCGTACGTAATGCAATCTTGCACGTCGTTCTCAAGAATTAATCGCTACCAATATCGGATTATCCTCTTAATTTGCATCAGAGCCGTATCAAGCGGAGTGCCTGACAACTCGCCGACTGTCCCCAACCATGTGACGCAACTCAGGTCGTTAATGAGATGACGTCATGGAGCGTGGGCGAGCGAGAAGACGTTGATTGATAGGAGCGTGGCGAAAGCCGAGGTGAAACGCTCGAAATCGGCATAAATTTCGATACAAACCTACGACTTATCAGGCTTAAAGTTACAGTTTCAGATTATTTTATCAGTAGAGCCTTTTTGTGTGTACAGCGGTTTCTGTGGAATGTAGACAGATATTTTATTGTTTGGAGACCGGTAAACTGTTTAGGAATTTTAAGTGTTCTTTATTTGGAATTTTTAAACACGAAAAACAAGAAATTATGGCACAAAGGGAAAGAAATAAGGAAAAAAACATTTTCTGTTTAAAGGTTTACCTAGATTATACACAATATTTATTGGTATAAATGTAACCTTCTCTTCTCCCAACATTTCTTAGATTTAGCTTAAATACCTCGCTGATAATTTACTTTTAATTTACCAATAATTATTTTAGAAATTTTAATTGACGAGTGGAATATGATAAGTGCCCACATGTTAATTTTAAGATATTAAAAATTAAACTGTATAATTTACAAAAAAGCTATGAATGCTTTATTTTTTGTTTTGTACTGCTTGAACACATGGCTCATGTTTGTGCACAAAACAGCTTTTTTTGCACTTAGCCGGCTTCCATTCCACTCTTCAATTTCACTTTAGCTTTAAATGTAGCGTTATATATATATATATATATATATATATATATATATATATATACAGGGTGATTCAGACCACCCGTCCCAGGCCTTTTTCTCGGTAATGAGACGTCTTAGAAGTACGGGAAAAAATATATCATAACAAAAGCCTACCTGAAGAATTTAATGGATGTTGTTTCGGTTTCCGGAAGTAACCGGAAGCAGGCGTAACTGCACTCAACTTCAGAATTTTAAATGGGAACCTAGGTCGTATGTGACATCGTTGGATAGGTATTTTAAAAATTAACATATTTTGTAGGAAAAGTTTTTTTATAAATGACATACTTAACGGAATAAACATTAATGTGTCGGGCATCCAGCCTAGGCCATGTTCCCGAAAGTATGACGTCATAGAGGTTCCGAAACAAAATAGCATGACTTAAGCCTACCTGATGAATTTAGTGGCGTAGTTCCGATTCTCGAAAGTTACCGGAAGTAGGCGCAACTGTACTCAAATTCAGAATTTTAAATGGGAACCTAAGCCATTCTAGAAGAAACTATTTTCGCTCGTTCCCCAGACCTGACACCACTTGATTTTTTCTTGTGGGGACGTCTTAAAGATCTAGTGTATCAAGAAGAAGCAATGAGTAGGGACAACATGAAAGGTAGGATCCGGAATACCTGCCGCATGATTAGTGGAATTGAGGTGTTAAGGGCAGTCAATAATATTCGAATACGGCTGCAAAAATGTACCGATCAAAGTGGTAGACACTTTGAGCATTTATGAAACTTATTGTTTAAAAGATTTGTGTTTATTTTATTTTAGTATTAAGGTTTTCATCAAGTTTAAGCTTTTATTGATTAATTCGTTTTATTTACAAAAACTATTCCAATAAAAATCGTTTATTTCTGGTTTCTCTTAAAAAAAATAGTTTCTTCTAGAATTGCTTAGGTTCACATTTAAAATTCTGAATTTGAGTACAATTACGCCTACTTCCGGTAACTTTCAAAAATCGGAACTACCGCCATTAAATTCATCAGCTAGGCTTAAGTCATGCTATTTTGTTTCGGAACCTCTATGACGTCATACTTTCGAGAACATGCCCTGGGCTGGTTGCCCGACACATTAATGTTTATTCCGTTAAGTATGTCATTTATAAAAAAACTTTTCTTACAAAATATGTTTATTTTTAAAATACCCATCCAACGATGTTACATACGACCTAGGTTCCCATTTAAAATTCTGAAGTTGAGTGCAGTTACGCCTACTTCAGGTTACTTCCGGAAATCGAAACAACCTCCATTAAATTCTTCAGGTAGGCTTTTGTTATGATATTTTTTCCCCCGTACTTCTAAGACGTCACTTTACCGAGAAAAAGGCCTGGGACGGGTGGTCTGAATCACCCTGTATATATATATATATATATAAATATATATATATATATATAAATATATATATATATAAATATATATATATATATATATAAATATATATATATATATATATAAATATATATATATATATATATATATATAAATATATATATATATATATATATATATAAATATATATATATATATAAATATATATATATATATATAAATATATATATATATAAATATATATATATATATATATATATATATATATATATATATATATATATATACATCCTGCATCTTTATGAACTCCTTTCATAATTCTTCCTTATGACGTCCACGTATATTTATTTTCAGGCTACTATCATTAGAACGTGCGGTTTTCAGTGTACTATCCATAAAACGTCCTGCGTATATATTTTGTACAAACGGCTACCATGCGGCGTCAATTTGTATATATTTCCGTTCAGTTAGACGCTTTCAAGAGTCCGACGGTGTTGCCGACTGTCTGGATGCGCTGAGCATAGGATCGCCCCGATATTCAGAGGAACCGCATCGCGCATATGTGCAATATACGTACAGTCATGGACTCAAAGAATGTCACTGGTCGCTGGGACACGGCGGTTCGCGGTCCTTGTCTAGTCGGGCATTTGCATTCGGTGCTATTCGGCGTTCAATGTTTGGTTCAGTGTTGTCACTGAGTGACCGGCTCCCTAAAATTTACCTGGAAAGGCTCTGGGTCCGCTATTATGTATGCATCCCATAAAAGAAAAATATTTTTCGTCTACATCATTGATTTATATAGTGTCCGCCAGAAAGTTGGACACATGGTAAAATATTTTATTATTAACTTTTCAGTAAATGTTATTCTTCCAAACAATTTCTGCATTATTTAAAATCAATCTATATTAATTAATCCAGATAATCAAATTATCTGGTGGCATGTTTTGAAATGCTTAATATCTTTTTTCTACAATCACTAAATAAAGTAAGCTTTTTTGCTCGATACTGAAAACGAAAAGTTGACGTTTATCTAAGACTCGTTTTTCTCGCTCGCCGCACAATAAAACTAAAAACTGCGCGTCGCCAATAGCAACTAATAAATCAACGTTCTTTTTAAAGAACTCAATCATTTTTTAAGTGATTTTAGAAAATATTTTGTATGTAATACGAGCAAAAAGTGGTATTATTGCTTTTAAGTTAATGCCAACTCTCACTATCAACTCAACTTTTTGTTGTCAGTGTCGAGCAAACGAGCCTACTTTATTAGTGATTGTAGATAGAATTTATTAAGTAATTCAAAACATGTAGTTGTTATTAACATAATTAATAATAGAAGATATTACCAGAACAAATTAGCAAAAACAGGAGTTTTATATATTTTGAATACAATAGTGTTTATAAAACCAAAATTCCCAAATTTTAGGCTTTATGCGCCAACTGCAAACCTAATTGCAGCAATAAAATAAATGCAATCCATGAAAAACCATAAGTTACTTTTATGAAAATAAGAGGAGTATAGCCTTATAAGGCTAACTCACACACTAACATTAACACAACACATACACTATTAATAATAATAGATTTTATATTTGTATTAACCATTATTCTAATCTTTGTAGAATTGTGCCTGTGATGATGGCATAACTTCCCAAACTAGTAATAGTTAGGAATAAATAAAGATTTAATAAAGATAAAAATACATCTTTTATTAAAAATATATATATATAAAAACTAATATTTGGTATAAAAACCATTATTATTTATACATTCTTGTAGCCTGTTCGGCATTGACACCACACAATTTCTGCATAAATGTTTGCCTCTTAACATTTCCCACTTTTCGTTGACGCGGCGCTGCAGATTCTGAATAGTCCGGATCTCAATATTATCTGGGTTCCAGACACGAACCATGGCACCCCAAATATTCTCAATTGGATTGAGATCTGGATTCTTCGCAGACCATGGAATAATTTCTATTTGATTGGCATTGTCGTCCAGCCACTCTTGGACAACACGTGCCGTGTGTATCGGACTATTGTCCTGCACAACCGTAATTATGTCCAGCTCCTCCTCCGGGTATAGAGTTCTTCTCACCGTCGGAATTCGACTGTTTTCAAGAATATCCACATATTCCCCTTAAGTAAATCTTGGGGGCGCACTTGAACTAATTCTCCAGGACAACTTTCCATTATCCACCCCCAATATCCAGAAGAAACTCGACATGCTGCGGTTCAAATCTTGTTCCATTGATTCTCCAAAGAGAGACTGGAGCATCATCAGAAGACGAAAATGTTTTTTCGTCGGTAAATACGACTTTGCTCCAGTCTCTATTGACAAAATTTCTTGACAAAATGGCGTCAACAGGCATTTTCGAGCCGGAGACAGATTTTTAATTCCCACTTGCAGCAATTTCAGTCCAGCGCTTTCAATAATACCATCAAATATCGGCGTATTGTCAAAATACACTTGCTTATTTACTAGATTCCCCATCGCTTTACGCCCCCCATCGCTTTACGACCCCCATCGCGTAACGCCGTTTGAATTTCATTTAATCTGATTAAAACTGGCCTATTAGAAATTATATAGTCTATTAAGTATGGAGAACGGTAAGAGTTTGTTACCGTTCGAAGACAATTGTTTGGAGGAGGAACGAAGCGATGACTCGATCTGAACAGACTAAATAAATCTAAGTGATACTAACAAAGTAACCTGTGTGTGTTTTTTACCTATTTCACAATGTATTACAAAGTAGAGCTGTCAAGCGTTACTCATCTAGACATACAAGGTTTTTAAGGAATGGCGTGAAGCAAAGAAGATTGCTTTAAATGAAAAGGGCTTGTTAGCGTATTTTGTGGTGAGAAGTGGACAACTGAAGCCCCCCAGGCAGTTTATGGGCGCAGTATTCAATGCTAAAGAGTACAATTTTTCTCACTTACCGTTCACTGAATGGTAAGTAAATTACTTACCGTTTTGTTAGACGTAGCAACCAGTAACAACAACTTACTGTCATGGAAATAGACATGGTAAACTGATAAAAACAACCTATCGTGCAAAAAAGTTACAACCTATCGTGCCAAAGTGCAGTTTGTAAAATTATTTTGTAATATACAGGAACCACCAGAACCAACTGCGACAAAAATATTTTCATTTGCTGTTTCTGATATACAGATGGGCTTTGTCATATTTAAAGGCAGTTTAATCTAACGTAATTGATAACCGAATCACTTTTACATTTATCTAAATCAACACAAATATTTTCCAAGTAATTATTTGACTTAAATTTTATTTATCAATAGAAAATGACTCCAGTTCTGAGTTTACAATAAAAGGCAGAAATTGTGTCAAAAACCATCACCATATTTAGTGATGGTTTTTGATGGTGGTGATGGTTCAAAAGACAAAATTGATCGCTTAAATTATTCTGGAGTTTCTGAATTAGCATGTTCCCGTAGTTTCAAAAAACGGTATGACGAACATTTTCGCGCTTTTAGACATAATCAAAATTGTAATGCATTCGATAATCATAGTTTTGTATACAGGGTTATTCAAATTCGATTACCACTATGGGAATATCGGAAACGGTAAGAGATACGAAGTCGGTTAAATTGGGGAAAAGTTGCGTAATCATATAGGGAACGATATTCAATAAAGATAATTAAAAAAACTTCAATGATAGCTGAGATTTAAAAAGAAAATTGAAATTTTGCAAAATCTTATTTATTTTTGCCTGTCGTTACTTGAAGAGATATTAAAAAAATATAAATACATCTTCATTGCCACTTTTTCTCATCTACAACATGGGAATTTTATATTTTGGATTAGACGTTTCGTATGAGTGCAACCGTCATCAAATTTGAATTTTTAAATACGGACCTGCAATGTTTATTTTTATTTTGAGTTATACTCATCAATACTGTTACAATGATGTGCAACACTTGGGATTTTAATAACGTTTTAATATAAAAATAAATCAAAATCTACAATTAGCACTAAACTGGATTTAAAAAAATAAAATATAAACCAGAGTGCCATGAAAACAGTTTAAATTTGGAGTAAACATTTTTACAAATCTGCAGCGCCGCGTCAACGAAAAGTGGGAAATGTTAAGAGGCAAACATTTATGCAGAAATTGTGTGGTGTCAATGCCGAACAGGCTACAAGAATGTATAAATAATAATGGTTTTTATACCAAATATTAGTTTTTATATATATATATATTTAATAAAAGATGTATTTTTATCTTTATTAAATCTTTATTTATTCCTAACTATTACTAGTTTGGGAAGTTATGCCATCATTACAGGCACAATTCTACAAAGATTAGAATAATGGTTAATACAAATATAAAATCTATTATTATTAATAGTGTATGTGTTGTGTTAATGTTAGTGTGTGAGTTAGCCTTATAAGGCTATACTCCTCTTATTTTCATAAAAGTAACTTATGGTTTTTCATGGATTGCATTTATTTTATTGCTGCAATTAGGATTGCAGTTGGCGCATAAAGCCTAAAATTTGGGAATTTTGGTTTTATAAACACTATTGTATTCAAAATATATAAAACTCCTGTTTTTGCTAATTTGTTCTGGTAATATCTTCTATTATTAATTAAGTTAATAACAACTACATGTTTTGAATTACTTAATAAATTCTATCTACAATCACTAATAAAGTAGGCTCGTTTGCTCGACACTGACAACAAAAAGTTGATAGTGAGAGTTGGCATTAACTTAAAAGCAATAATACCACTTTTTGCTCGTATTACATACAAAATATTTTCTAAAATCACTTAAAAAATGTTTGAGTTCTTAATAAAGAACGTTGATTTATTAGTTGCTATTGGCGACGCGCAGTTTTTAGTTTTATGGTGCGGCGAGCGAGAAAAACGAGTCTTAGATAAACGTCAACTTTTCGTTTTCAGTATCGAGCAAAAAAGCTTACTTTATTTAGTGATTGTAGAAAAAAGATATTAAGCATTTCAAAACATGCCACCAGATAATTTGATTATCTGGATTAATTAATATAGATTAATTTTAAATAATGCAGAAATTGTTTGGAAGAATAACATTTACTGAAAAGTTAATAATAAAATATTTTTCCATGTGTCCAACTTTCTGGCGGACACTATATAAATCAATGATGTAGACGAAAAATATTTTTCTTTTATGGGATGCATACATAATAGCGGACCCAGAGCCCTTCCAGGTAAATTTTAGGGAGCCGGTCACTCAGTGACAACACTGAACCAAACATTGAACGCCGAATAGCACCGATTGCAAATGCCCGACTAGACAAGGACCGCGAACCGCCATGTCCCAGCGACCAGTGACATTCTTTGAGTCCATGACTGTACATATATATGTGCAATATGTGCAGCGCCCACAGGTGCCAAGGTCACAGAGCACCCTTGCGCTTATTGTGGAGAGCCAGCGCCAAGGTCATTCTATCAGTCAGTTTATCTATCTATCCCTACTTTATAAACATAGTTGTACTCGTTCTTATTAATTTCGTTACTAATTTTATTGATGATGTTTTCACGACGTGCTCTCGGATAAAAATCGGATAAAAATCATTAAATGATCTGTTATCAAACTCTTGTGAGCAAACGAAGCGAGAAGAAGAACGAAATATAAATATGTACAACGAATATAAAGAAGAAAATATTTTACGATCTTGCCATTATCCTATTTCAAACAATAATCCCAAAGTTTTGAGACTAACAATTCTATTGATGAAGGTATTGGTGAATAGAACTCCAAATACATACGTTTCATGCGTTATATATGTATAATATAAAATCTATTTATATGTATACAGGGTGTGCCACGTAAGTTATTGGTTCAAAGATTATGGGGTTACTTTTGAAATAAAAAGTAGAAATAAATCATACATGTGGTTCATCGCGATCTTCCAAAAGAAAATATGAACATGTTTCTATCAATTCTATCAAGTGGCCATCAATTTTGTTATTTTAAATAGAACACGCTGCATATTTTTACATATTCGGATAACTCATTCACTTCTATAGATATATATTTTGTTAAGCCTGTCGGGCACTTATGTTTAGTAGTTTTTGAGGAAAACATTAATTTCCAATATATTTGCTCGCAACAGACAGATTTAAAAAATCATTACTTATCTTATGAATGAATATAAACTTAAACTTTCTTGCATACAGTAGCAGCAGCATGGCTCTATCATTAGAATGGTTCGTACATGTTGATATTTTCCCTGTACAATTTCAAAAGTTTATTTATGTTAAAGAGTCGCCTTTTTTTTAATGGAATGGCATGTACTTTTGTATGATGGGGTAATATATAAAACAGTTTTCTATACAGCAGTGTAAAACAAACCTATCGCTAAAATGAAGGGTTTGACAGTTATTTAGAGTTATTTAGAAAATTTCTTAAAAGTAATTTTGTTTCGGTATTTAATTCTATATGTGCACGTGGCATCATAACAAGTAATACATGCTTCATGTATTTTATATTTTTTGCCATTGTTTTTCCCTTTGTTTGTTTTTCTCTTCGAATATCTAAAAATTCCACGCGGTTGCTTAACAAAAATTTCTAACAAAATCGACTTAAATACCTGTTAAATACAAAAAATGTATAATATTAAAGACTGCCTTGGAGAACAAATGTAAAATAAAAGTAAAAAGTAAGAAAGTTCCTCCCTGGAGCCCTTATTATTGTTTTTTAGAATAAAAAGGTTTAAACGGAAAATTACTAGATTTTTTTTTAATAGCTTATTATTTGCCACAATTTGACTTTTTTTTGTTTTTCTGAGTTTACTGCCTGATAACAAAATTGTGAAAAATTAAAGTTTGCCCTGGGAAAAAAATATACCACTTAAACAAATACGTTTTATTAGTGCTAGTTAGTCAAATAAAGTTGTAAATTTAACTGTATTTGAAAGTACTTCTCAATAATTATGGTATGTTTAACAGGGATAAAACGAATCGATATTTTGATATTTTTCAGTGTGCCGAAAATATATTTTTATAGGATATACCTGAAGTAGTAATAGTATGTATAATTAAATTTCGATAGAAAAATACAATTTTTTTTCGGCACCCCCTGTACTCTCATCCCCTCCTGTTTCACATAGGGCTTCGCCGTTTTTTTAGACCCTCTGCGGCAACGGGAACACCATTCATAAGAAAAGGTAAAATCGTCTGGTTTTGCATGTCATTTTAATTTTCAAAAATTAATCAAAAAATTTGGCTGTAATTTTTTGTATAGGACTTCCTAATTGTTTACTAATAGCTTGTTAAATTTAATTACGATAGAAATATAAACAACAGGGTTGACATATTTTTTCGGCACCCCTGCGTCTCACCCCTTCCTGTTTCACTTGGAGCTTCGCCGTATTTTTTTCTGAACTTCCTTATTTTTTTCTACATTTATCTGAAAAAGATGACCCCCTGCAACAACGGGAACCCCATTAATCCCAAAAGATAAAATCGTCGGGTTTTAGGTGTCATTCTAGTATTTCAAATATTAATTAAACTTACTTCCTTATAGAATTCAGGGCAGTAATTCTTTATAGGATGCCGTAATAGTTCACTGATAGTATGTTAAATTTAATTGCGATGGAAAAATAAACACCACGACTGACAGATTTTGCTCTGTCAACCCCCTCCTGTTTCACTTACGGCTTCGCCGGATTTTTTCCCGGCTTCTTTATTTTTTCTACGTATGTCTACAAAATATGAAATCCCTGCGATACTGGGAACCGCATTAATCAGAAAAGGTAAAATAGTCCTATTGTTGGTGTAATTGTAGTATTTATAAAATTAATTCAAACTACTTCCACATAGAAATTTTAGTTGCATTTTTTTAGGATTAATAATTAGTACTAATTCTGTGAATTTAATTCCGATATAGAATTAAATAAACACAGGGTTGCCAATTTTTTTCGTCAACACCGCTCCCCCCCCCCCCCCCCCCCGCCAGTTATTTTGAAAATTCCTTGATTTTAAAATTGATTATAAAATCGATCATAAATCATAACAGACATGTTTCATGTTTTTTACCATTATCAATAGTATTATATTTTAAATTTTCGGTTAGGTACAGCTTCACTAATAGTATATTTAATGATGTATGTTTAATGATTAATTAATGCACAAATGCAGAAAATATAAATTTATTCAATACAGTATATATATATATACTTAATACAGGGCAAGTGTGACAGAATTATTCTTCGAACTTGCAGAAAATTTAATGAAACTTATCTTCATTTACGGTCGGCGAACAAAAATAAATTTGGAATATTGGAACAAAATTTTCTTCGTGCTGGACAATTTCATGGGAGAATAAATGTACGAAAGCCGGTTTTCCAAGTGCATCCAAACGCATCGCATTGTTGTCAAGAACATTTAGGCGTTGCTAATCCTTTATTGCAGAGAATTGCTTGATTAACTGTGTAAGGGATCGGAATATCCATATTTTGTATGAAATAATTTAACATAAAACCACGAAAAATTACAGAAATTAATTGAGACGTTCAGTAGTAATTTTACAACAATTTCATACTCCGGTATAAACATTGAACAACACGTAAAAGCCAAGTATTTTGTTAGAATAGGAAGGGGTGATCATTTGGGGAAATAATAAGTAATAAGATTAAATATGAATTCAATTTGAATCGATTACAAAGGAAATTATGAGAACTTTTATAATCACTTATATAAGGGCACCCTTGTGATTTTGTTCTATTTGTGTAAATTAAATCAACATTAGCAGAACTTCAAATTTCAAACTTTTATTGAGCTTCGATTGGGATATTTATGTTTCTTAAACCATAATAAATTATGATGACACAAATTTGCTTTAAAATCAAACCAAAAGAGACAATAGTAATCTGCAATTGTTTAATATAAATATGTGTGAGAGTGTGTGTGTGTGTATGTGTATGCGAGAGTGTAAATGTATGATATTGCAATGGAATTAGTAACCATTTAAATTATTATATTTAACGAAAGACATTTTAAGTATCAATGTGTTTATTGGTTGCGTTTATCATTAAGACGCTTCGTTGTGAACTTGATATACAAAACCAGAGCGTTTTTCTTAAAGCCACAACCCTTACCTATAAAATTTCATTCACTACAAAGAGCCGCTACTGTTGATGTAGCGGCTTGCGTATAAAGAGAGAAACGTAATTGGGTTCTCACTCTTACAACACGATTGAATAACTAGCTGAAAGGAGCAGTCTCGATACAGTGTTGCCGTCAGTCGGATGCTCTATGGTCGCATAATGAAAGTTTGTATATCAACTTTTCAATATACGCTTCCAACTACAGCGCCACCAATGTCAATAACGTGAACTAATATATACAAAAATATACAAAGAAAACCATGTGGCTATCCATACCGCGTCCAAGTCGATTTTCGCCAATCGATTCTAAATGGTGCATAATGGCAATAGAATTTTTTTTAAAGGCGATACATTAGAGCGTCCATATTCGGACGTTCCAAAGCGAAGGACGCCGTAAAAATAGCAAAATGTCAATGTGAGGACGGCGTAAAGATAGTGGGATATATATATATATATAAATATATATATATATATATATATATATATATATATATATATATATATATATATATATATATGTATATATATATATATATATATATATATATTACTCACTTCGTGGGAAGTGACATTCCGCGCACTCTACTCTCAACACGAAATGAAAAATTTAAATACTCTTAATTTCGGTGGGCACTTAGTAATGACATTTTGAATGACTAATTGTAAAATTGTACCTATCAGGTACAATTCGAGATAAATTTGCTGTTTTTATTTTATTTGTAAGAGAAATTGAAGCCATTTTTCATAGCGTCTTTTTGAGGTCCAAAATCTTTGAATTTTATTTTTATCTCTGAATGTAAAAAAAATAGGTATACATACATCTCTGCAAAATATGTTTCAAATTAAACGCAAATTAAATTCGCTTTTGGCTTCCATAATATATAGGGTGTTCCATTTAAAAAAAAACAAAAGTTGATTGCTACTTCCGGTGGAACCGGAAGTGATTGAAGCTTGAAACTGTTTCACCTGAGGAGAACGGAATCGATCATGTTTAGATGATTTTTATTTTTTTTTATTTTATCGGGAACCCCATAAACTTTTAATGGTTTAGCGTGGGACACCCTGTATAGTATATCAAGAATGAATTTTCAACAAGTTTTCATTAGGGCAGCAATTCCAGCTTTGAAGTAGTTACTTTAAGATATAAATTTCGCTTTATGTTTAAATGCAACGATTTTTTACTTCGAGATGGCGCTCATTTTATTTTTATTTTGGTTTTACAACACTGAGACAATAAAGTTCACAATTTCGAAAGAAATGTAGCTTTCTTAATTTTTATGGTGGTATTTAAATCAAAAATTTAAAAAAAAGTAATTTTTTTGTCTATTCTATTTTAATTTTATTTAATGAAACTTCAGGGTTAATAAATGAAATAAATATTTTATCTCGGATTCTACCACAAAGTTAAACACAATAATTCTTTCAAAAATATCAATTCAAGTAAAACAAAAACAAAAAATCTTTTGCCTAAGCTTTAAAAGGCTTTTGCCTTTTAAATTTAAATTTTGTTTTTATATTAAAGAGACTTCAGTGTTAACAATTTTAGAAAATAATTTTTTCCCAATTTTGCGTATTAAAACAATTTTGCGTATTAAAACAATTTTGCGTATGCTCATTACATATATTGAATTTCATTATTAAAACAACATTTTAATCATAAAGGTGAATAAAATAATCAAAACAGTGAATAAAATGTTTCTAACACGTTATTCACACTGCTATTGACAACACGAATAAAGTTAAAATAAAATTAACGTCGCACTACCTTTAAAATTTCCCTTGCTTGGATCGATTGTTTCATGTATCATGTGACATTTCACGCAAATACTTCAATTTGCCGATATGTCCTAAATTGTGTTTGAAATGGCAAATAACCAAAAAGAAACCAACCATACTAGAAGATGTTCTGGACGCAGCTATAATTGCAGTATCGAATTTATTGCCAGAAAAATCTAAATTAGTTTACGAAAAAGAGTACAACTCATTTTGTGACTGAAAGAAAAATTTTGACAAATGTAAATTCAAATGAAAGCCTGGAACTTCCACTGCACTTGACCCTGACGAAAGTAGAATCAACTTAACTTCCACTAAACTTGACTCTGACGAAAATAGAGCAAACTTTCCTGGTTTAAGAGTTCATCAAATTAATAATAGTATAATTAACAATTATGTAAATAAATTACCTAATCAATAAAAAATTTAGAGAATTCTGCACAATTGGAAAATATCTTGTATGATACACGTGAATAAACAAAATTTTATCCTACACTATTATTTATGTAAACAATTTTTTCGTGGATAAAATTTGACCACCATAATATAAACCATAATTATAATATTAATACCATAAACTTTACAATAATTGTTATAAATATATAAAAACATCTTTTTATTTTTGAATGTACACATCGTTCAAGAAAGTGATGTCAACTTTTGTGCTGGATACTAATAGATGACACTGTTCAAGTCGCAAATCAAATATGTTTTACACCGTTGCTGAAATATTTCCTATAATAATAACAATAATAAATTTATTTCTTTTAAAGTTAAAGTAAATTACACAGGTCAAACATATACATAAGAATATTAAACTAGACAGAATACAATTTAGTGTATAAATAAAAATATTGCATATATTTAAAAGACTACAAAATAAAATAGGTTGTATAAACAGAATCGCTGTATCACAGATCACAAGTACAGTTCATTTTAAAATGTACACGACATTTATTCCTCAAAGGAGTAGAAGGTGTTTTTAATTAATATACAGGGTGTCGCTAAATTATGTGGGCATGGCTTAACCACATATTACTGGGATCAAAAGAAGACGATTTAACAAAACTTATCTATATACAAATGCGTTTGGTTTAGCCAGTATTCAGCTTTAAAGTTAATTTAGAAAAAAACAAAATTTGCTTATAAAAAGATGTTGGATGTTGTTTGGTATGACACTTAATACGGATATAACTCATATTTTGACATAATATTGTTATTATGAGTAGACCGGTTGTGTATAAAACAAGTGAGGCCCAACATTAATACATTCATATTTTTTAATGACAAAAGCAAATCAAATTAAAAAAAAAAGAAATTGGACGCAGGCATTCATTATTAAGTTTTTTTGTATCTTTACAGTGTTTGTATCTGTTACAGTTTCGACACAAAAAAAAATGAGTGACTGCCCTACAACATCCAAATCAATGTAAACGTTCTCTTGTTATATGCAAATTTTGTTTTTTTTTAAATTAACTTTGAAGCTGAATACTGGCTAAACCAAACGCATAAGTAAAAGTTTTGTTAAATCGTCTTTTTTTGATCCCAGTAATCTGTGGTTAAGCCATGTACACGTAATTTAGAGACAACCTGTATTGTGTATCTCGATCTTATATAGTTTGATCGGTACGTTTCTAGTGCACTCAGGCAACTTATTGAAGAACTTTACTCCGAAGTATCGAGCACCATTCATACTCTCGCTAAGTCGTATGTTTGGAAGATATAGTTCGCAACGTTTCCTACTATTGTACTCATGAAATTCATGAGTGCAATACTTGGCAAGATTAGTTTGAATATGGACCAAACACAAGAAAATAAAATGACTAGGTAATGTTAACAGCTTAAAATGCTTGAACTGCGCGCGCTCTACAGCAGTCTCTGTATGCAAGACCAGACCATACTCGAATTGCTCTGCATTGAAGAGGTAATATTCTATGGGTAATGGTTGAATGTTCCCACAGGAACAGACCTTATATGATATGTGAAGAGAATAAGGAATTATATGCTGATTTCAGGCTCTTTGACAGGATTCCTGCTATGTATTCACCGCGCACTGTCCATGTAAGCTTTGAGTCGAGATGAGTATTGCAATATATTTGACTGATGGAACATCAGGAATATCTGTTTTTAGCTTGAATATTATTTTTTCTGTTTTATTTCGATTCAAAGTCAGGTGGTTTGTCAAACAACATCTTCAACAGAGTCACATTTGGAAGTATTTCTATTCAATATAACAGTTTCATCTGCATATAGTACATTGCCGCTAATGTTAAAAGGCAGGTCATTAATATAAAATAATAAATAACCAAGGTCCCAGAATAGATCCCTTAGGTACACCATAACGTATTGAAAGAATTTCAGAGGCTGCCTCTTTAAATCTCAACCTGCTGCTTCCTATGGGATAAATATGAGGAAATTAGTCTTATACTAACTTTTACGCTGGATACTAATAGATGACGCTATTCAACACCCAAATCAAATATGCTTTGCAACGTTGCTGAAATATATCCTAGGATACAAGCAAATAATTTAACTAAATCTTTGAAATGTCTTTACTTGTCAATATTTCGTTTGAACCAGTTGTAAAAAAGTTGACACTACTTTCTTGAACTTTCTGTATGACAAGCAATCTCACCAGATATCAGAATAGATCCCAGAGGTACACCATAACCTATTGAAAGCATTTCAGAGGTTGCCTCTTTAATCTCAATCTGCTGCTTCCTATGGGATAAATATGAGGAAATTAGTCTTATACTAACTTTTACGCTGGATACTAATAGATGACACTGTTCAAGACGCAAATCAAATATGTTTTGCAACGTTGCTGAAATATATCCTAGAATACAAGCAAATAATTTAACTAAATTTTTCAATGGCATTATTTCGTTGGAACCAGTTGGAAAAAAGTTGACACTACTATCTTGAGCGTTCTGTATCAGAAGCAATCCCTATTTATACATATGCTGCTTTAGCATGAGGATTGGAATGTGATTACAATCTATCAACGAGTGGCAGTGTTTTGTAGTGCATTCCACAGCTCAGTTCATAAGCCTGCTTGCACCAGAGACCACTTAATCGTGAGAATTGGCTTCATTAAGCCACTCACAATAACCATTTATGATAATCGAGATTAATACGACGCACTCTCGTTCATTAAACTCTTTCATATGTGGGGTACATTATGATTTTTTAACATCTTAATGTAAAAGCATTAAGTAAGAGATTTCAATTACGAGTATGAAAAACGATGATTGCATTTGATGCAATGAACAATTTTCTTCATCTTCAAATAAGTACTAATTTTGTACGATATTTGTTAAAGTCGCTTTTCTATGTATATATAAGTGTATTTAGTTCAACAAATACCTTTTTTTCTAAAGCACTAAGTTTTCTTCTCTCTCTTTAAGTAAATTTTTACATTTTTGTAGGAGTGATTTTTTTTTTCGCTACTGCCCATAAAATTCAAAAATACCCAAAAATTGTAATCAACTTTTTCTTAAAAAATCAATAAATGTTTATTAAACTGAATGGGGAATTCATTAAAAAATTGTGTAAAACAAGTTTCTTTGGCTCCTTATTCAATTACATAAAAACAGTGTATTGCTCTCTTGTATTACAATCACTCATGCTGGTGCTGAGCGCGAACCCATTGTGTGCTCCAAGATTATTAATCTCGCCCTCTCTTTGTGTGTGTTGCAGACGAACGAGACGCGATCCAAAAGAAAACGTTCACGAAATGGGTCAACAAACATCTCAAAAAGGTAAGGCATCTCGGCCGGCCCGGCCGCATAATTCATTGTATCACATAATAATATTTAACGTGTCCATATACGTACACGAAACGTGCCTCCGTTTATTGGATGGGATACTTTCCTGGGCTCAACCCAGATAGAAGCACATCCACCGTAATAAACTCGGCGCACTGGCGTTCTTGTAAAACACCAGGAGCTAGCAGTTTTAATGTAGCAGGAGATACGTTATACAACCAGGACAGCTGTTGGTACTTATCGCATATTAAAATATAAACTTTTCAATTTTTTTAAAATTCAATTTTTTGAGTCAAAAATACTTTTTCTCGTAATTTAAAATAATAATTAACCTTAATATGATAAACATACCAGAATATTTTTTTTTTACGATTGATATAGCAGCACACGTGATAAATGTAAAAATTCAAATACTCGCAGGATTAATATAAAATTTGCGCAAATTACACAGGTTGTGCTTGATTTTTGCATATTTGGCTGTTTTACTAAGAAGGTTATTAGAAGGGTTAGTTATACTTGAGATGTTAAAAAGAAGTAAACATATTCTGAAATTATGGCTGTTTTTTCAAAAAAATTCTTTTGGATTTTCAAAAATTGTTGCATAATAACTTTGGTTTTAGATTTGCATGTTTTTACTTTTTTCAACAACGAAAAAATGAAAATAAAACACAATGAAAACTAAGCGTTGCTTTACCGTTCATCTTATTTTAAATTACATCTATTTTAAAGATAACATTTAATTAGCGTCCATACACATTTTTTTTCATATCCAAACATGTCCACTAAAAAAAGCTAATACTTTTCTTCGTAGCTTGGTAATTGCTTGGACGATTGTACTTTCCCATATACTACAGACAAGATATGTTTTGCGTAAATCTGATATCAAATTTGGATTTAATTCAGGAAATTAACCAGAAACAACCATTAATTCATAAGGAACATATTATGGACAATACATATGTTTTTGTATGGACATTTGTATTTCTGTTATACAGGGTGGTCACTTTTAGGACGCCCAACATTAGGATCTATTAAACGGAAATACATACAGACTTGGTCAAATGGGATAAAAGTTTCTTATTTATATACTGAAACGAAATCCGGGATATCTTGCACAGTTCCTGAAATATCGCTGAAAACCTGAAAAAAGTGCACTTTCATTTTCCTCCTCTAACTTTTTTACTTTTGAAGGAAATTTTACGAAACTTGGCTCGCTTACATTTTTCGGCGTGAGCTTTCTGATGACAGTACCAAACATTTTTGGCGCCAACTAGATGCCCAAATTTACATAGTCAACTTTTGATTTTCTTATGGTCGCAATATTGGATTTTAAAAGCATTCAAAAGATAGAAAAATTCCAATTTCAACCATGTATTACACATGGGTAATCTGATATTATTTACCACCAAAAATCGATAATTTAAAAATGTGTTGCAAAAATCAAACTGTTGTGGACTGCTCTAAAAATCAAGTTGCCATGGAATAACAAATTACCATGTTGGCATTTCTTCATACAAATAAATAAAATAACTTCTGAGTAATGTTATTGTGTTTAAAGTGCAAAAAGGAGATAATATCTTTGATTAGTAAAAATGGCAAGATATTATCCTCAACATGAAAAAAATGTGTACAATCATGTACAATCTCTATAATGTAATATCTTACATTATATTTCCCTGACCGAGATTGCAAATCATAAATCATATTGTATTGTTTAAATAATCTGATCAAATATCATTCTTGAATTAAAATTTAGGATATTTAATTATTGCCATTTTTACTAATGAAAGATATTATCTTCTTTCGTGCACTTTATACGCAATAAAATTACTCAGACGTTATTTTCTTTGTATGAAGAAATGTGAAATTTGTTATTCCATGGCAACTTGATTTTTAGAGCAGTCCACAGCAGTTTGATATTTGCAACAAATTTGTAAATGATCGATTTTTGGTAGTAAATAATGTCAGATTACCCATGTGTTATACATGGTTGAAATCAGATTTTTTCGTTCTTTTGAATGCCGTTAAAATCCAATATTACGGCCATAAGAAAATAAAAAGTTGACTATGAAAATTTTGGCATCTAGTTGGCGCAGAAAATGTTTGACACTGTGATCAGAAAACTGACGTCCAAAATTGTAAGAGTGCAAAGTTTCGTACAATTTCCTTCAAAAGTAAAAAGTTATAAAAGGAAAAGGAAATTGCATTTTTTCAATTTTTCAGCGATATTTCGGGAACTGTGCAAGATATCCCGGATTTCGTTTCAGTATATTAAAAGGCACAAAAATGAGAAACTTTTATCCCATTTGACCAACTCTGTATATATTTCCGTTTAATAGATCCTAATGGTGGGCGTCGTAAAAGTGACCACCCTGTATATTGGAAAATTTGGGTATTACTTATGTTTCACAGATTTTTCTTCTGGAATCTAGTGCGAAAATTGGAAAGAACTTTTCCATTAAAAAATGCGTTTTTTTGTTTACTTTTCTTCTTATTTTTGCATAGATAACAATAGATGTTTTAAATTTAATTTTCTTCTTTTTTTTTTAAACAACATAACATATACCGGGCTTTTTTTTCGTTTTTACACATATGATTGACAATGTATAACTGGTTTCCTGCATCTACCCGTGAGGAATTTCCTATGTGTAATTCTAAGAAAAAAAAATCCAGTCATTAGCGGCGTCGGTGCAAGCAACCTGTCAATTTTGGCATATGTTACACAGAGAGGTTAGGTTTTTATTCAGGACAATACACGAGAGTATTCGTAATGTATCAAGATCAGCTGATTTGTCAACAAATGATTATTTTCTTTGGGGTTACCTGAAAAGTAAAATGTTTAATGACTTACAAATACATAACGTAGATGAATTGAAATGAAGTAGACATTACGAATACTCTGCGTGTCTTCAAAAACCCTGTCGTGTATTGCCTTGAATAAAAACATAACCTCTATGTGTAACATATGCCAAAATTGACAGGTTGCTTGCACCGACGCCGCTAATGAGTTGTTTTTTTTTTCGAATTACACATAGGAAATTCCTTGCGGGTAGATGCAGGCAACCAGTTATACATTGTCCATCATATGTGTAATAAGGGAAAAAAAGCCCGGTATACGGTGCATATATGACATTTTAGTTTTTTTAATCATATATTGTTTAATTGAAATTTATAGATATTTAAAAAATTTCAAACATTTCAAAATGTTTTTATTTTATACGAAACTATAGTCTATCCAATTTCAAGCTGCAGTTAATGTAAACATGTTCACGTGAACAGCGATAATGTACAGGGCCGCACTTGCTCAGTTGCCGACTACAGTGCGCTAACAAACAAAAAATACATGAGATAATAAAAAAGGACAACAAATAAATCAGTAAATATTAAATTTATATACAATAAAATATTTATTACTAAGTTGAACTACTTTCATCGTCTGTATTTAAATTTATAATAAGAGGCTCGACATTAATTTCAATAATATTGTCAAGTGACCGCATTTTGGACTCAACTTTTGCAGTCCCCAAATTTAAAAGTAATATTTTTTGAGGCCACATAATTTTTAATTTCTGCCCAAATTAATTCGATGGGGTTGAGCTCACAGTGATACGGTGGAAGTCGTAATATAAGTTTATTATGCGACCTCGCCATTTCATCAATAATATATTTATTATATTGCGTTTTATGCATATTAACAATAGCCAGTAATTCAATTCTCAGCATATCGGCTTCGAACGGAATATTTTTGGACAACAACCAGGTCTGGATATCTGCCTTCTTAGTAGCCGACGAAGGAATTTTCTCTAACTTTCTGGAATGATACGAAGCGTTGTCCAACACAATCACTACATTCTCCTCTAATTTCGGCAATACATTGGAAAACCATTTCTCGAAGGATTCACCCACCATTTCTTCGTGATAATCTCCGGTTTTTTTCGATTCAAAAGCCCATAAAGCATCGGGGACAAAGCCGTCTGTACTGCCAATGTGGCAAATTATCAGTCGTTTACCTTTTCCTGTAATTTAAAATTATCATTAATAAGTGAATAGTAAGTTTATGAGCCAATTTTTACCCGAGGGATTCTTCAACCCTGTTGATAAACCTGACAAAAAAGCTGCTTTAGAAGATTTAACACTTTCATCCATCCAAACATGCGATTTTGTGTGACCAGCGTTAATCCAGGTCTCATCAAGATAATATATTTTTTTATTTTCACTCCTGTATAATTTTTTTTTTTTTTAAATAATTTCAGCTCCATAACGTAATTTCGTCACTGTCCAATAGCATAATATTTCTTCCGCGACGTTGGTATTTAAAATTTAGCGATTTCAACAGTTTATGAAATGTTGATCGCTTAAAATTTGGCAAATCGTTGTCTTCATTCGCCTCTATTAAAAGCTTGTTCAGGGTTGGCATTTCATTTCGAAAGAAAAATTGGTGTACTTTTCTTCGTATTGCGTTTCTATCAAAATCATCTACTGCATCAACGCTATTTTTTCAGTGCTGATTTGTGTTAGGTGGTGAAAATTTTGCGGAGATTTTGTATTCTCCAATAATGTTATAAACAGACCTACAAGATACCCCTGTTTTATATGCCACTTTTTGCACCATATCATTTCTTAAATCCGTAGGGTTTTCTCGAACTTCACATTTATACACATTTAAAATTAATTGTTTGGTTTCCACACTTAAATGACACTTTTTAATGCGTTTTTTAGGAGGGCTCAGTTTCGCACTTACTACAACTTCAATATCTGTATCTGTGCTCGATTGAGTTTTTGTGTGGAATAAAACAGCTGACAAATGACCGCATCGGCCGTTGCAGCACATTATTTCTTTTGATTAAATTTTCCATAACATTTTGTCATAATTTCGGGCAAATACAGCAATGTTGCGCCAAATTCTTTTAAGTCCTCTATGGTTTAAGGTTTAGTTATGTATTCTTTGTCCTTAAGATAACCCCACAGAAAGAAATCTAACGCTGACAGGTCACATGATCTTGGCGGGCAATTCGCCTCGTATAACTCGTATAAAGTATAAACCTTTACTCGTATAACATAACTATTAAATTTTGTTTCCTATAACTGCATGGTTTCATTGGCAGTGGGACATTTTGCTCTGTCTTGTTGAAACCACAATCTATTCTATCCATATCATCAACTTCATGCCATAAAAAATATTATGCTTTCACGATATCGAATTTCATTGACGGTAACGGCAATTCCAGTTTCATTTTCGAAGAAGTAAGGCCAATCAATCCCCAAGCCTAAATCAGCACCAAACTGACCGTTTACCGTTTAGGATGTACAGGAAGATATTCAATCACTTTTGGATTTCCAGTTTCAAGAATTTTCAGTTCAACTCACCATCAACTTTTGGATTTTCCAAAACCCAATTTGACCTAAAAAAGTGAGGAATTGTGTTCCACAACATTTTCACCTGTTCTAAAGTGAATTTTAACAATTTCTACACGTTGTTCGAATGTATACTTTTCAATAATTTTCGTCAACTTTGCTTTGCTGCAAAAAATAAATGGCGGCCAATTTAAAGTGTCAGTTCATTTTATGACACCATTTATGTATTTCTGGCATATTTTGGAAATTTCAAGTAGAGATTATGAAATAGAATGTTTTTTTTTTGTTTTACCTCAAAATTTTCTTACGGAATTTCCCTCACGGAAATTTAAAATAATTTTTGAAACAAATTTAGATTATGCTTTACTTTTCTACTATTTTTTTCATAGATAACATTGAATTTATTTTCTACGCTGCTACGTATTGTCTTGTTATGCGGTGCGGAAGCCAGGACACTAAAACAGGCAGATACAAACTGGTAGCATTCGAACGATGGTGTTACAGAAGAATTCTAAAGATATCTTTAGTAGACAAAGCTTGAGGTGCATCAAAGGCTCAACAAAGAAGAAAAACTAATATACAAGGTGGAAACTTTAACTGGAATAAATTCGGTTCATTCCGCTCTCATGTCATGGCCCAGCTACTACAATTTCCGTTTTTTTAAATTGTATTTATACAGGGTGAAAACCTTAACTGGAATAAATACGGTATTTATGAAATGAGAATTTCCAGAAAAAAAACCTCGGACAGGTCGACTTTTGTTCTTGCGCACTTTTTAGCGTCTTCAAAACAAGTATGATGACATTAGCCTTTCACTTATGACGTCATCGGAATTTTTTTAAATGGAAAAAATGTTTTTTTAATTTTTAATTTAAAAAAAATATATATTTAATGTAAGAAATGTTCAAAATGAGTACCGTTTATCTCTTGGCAAATAGCCAATCGGCGATAAAACCCATCCTTTACATTTTGAACCATTTCCTGTAAAATATTTCTCATTTCATGCCTGATCCTTCAGATCCGCAATAAAAATTTAAAAAAAACAAAATATTTTTACATGGTCGTACAGAGAATGAAAAGGGCTACAAATTTAATGAAATAAAAAAAAATGTTTCCATTTAAAAAAAAAATGCGTATCACGTCATACGTGAAAGGCTAGCGACGTCAGACTTGTTTTGAAGACGCTAAAAAGTGCGCAATAAAAAACAAAAATCGATCTGTCCGAGGTTTTTTTTCTGGAAATTCTCATTTCATAAATACCGAATTTATTCCAGTTAAGGTTTCCACCCTGTATAAATTCTATTTAAAAAAAAAAGGGAAACTGTAGCAGCTAGGTCGTGTCATGAGGGCTAATTATTGAAGAAAAGGTAATGGTAAACAGAAGTATAGGAAGATGAAGGATTTCCTGGCTTATAAATTTGAGGGAATGGTTTGACTTAACATCCAATCAACTATTTATAAATCAGTTGTCAACAAAGTAAAGATTGTCATAATGATATCCAACCTCTGATAGGACATGGAATTTTAAGAAGAAGAATTTACCTTCTTATTTTTGCATAGACAATATTTTTACATGTATTACCTACTTACGTATTTTTGACATATTTTTCGATTTTCGAGTACAGATTATAAAATATATTGGAAATTTGTAGTATTTTTTAGATTTTGTTTTTCTGGAATCTCGTATCAAAATATGAAAGAATTTTGAGTACACATTTGACAACGCAGTTGGGTTTTGCTTCACTTTTCTTTTTATTTTTTCATGAGATGAAAAATGCGGTGAATTAAGATAATTTTTCGATTATTTTTTTCTATTTATTAAAATTTTCATGACATTTTTGAGAGTTTGAACACAAATTTTCGAAAATAAAATTTAAAATAGTTTTTGCTTTTGTGAACAGTCACACGGTATATTAGTGCCATTCTCAGTTTTACTTCACAGTGCAGAAGTACGAGTTAGACGAATTAATTCGTTCTTCGTGCGCAAGCAGCGGGGATTGAAGCAAAAAAAACAAATAGCCCGTGTTATATTTTGGTGCTGACTATAACGAATTATTTATTTATCTAATTAAAAACACCCAACAAGTTGTCACTGCTGCAAACGTTATTTTCTATTAAGTATAAGATTATAAGATGTAAGACGAATGTCTTACATCTTATGAGAAATTTCAAGGAATTCCATAAGAAACTTCAAGGTAATTCCATAAGACATTTCAAGATTGTTAATTGCGTAAGAAATTTTAAGACGATTCCGTAAGAAATTTCATAAGAAATTTTGATGTGATTCTGCAAGACATTTTAATACAAATACCATCAAAATTTACATTGCAGTTTCAAGAAAATTCCGTAAGAAATTTCAAGAAAATCTCTTAAAGAATTTTAAAGAAATACCAAAGAAATTTTACAAATCCATATGAAATTTCAAGGAAGTTCCATAAGAACCTTTATTGAAATAACTCGTATAGTGGAAATGTGTACTATTTTTTAGAGTTTTTTTTTTCTGGAATCTGTCGTATCAAAATGTAAAAGAATTTTGAGTACACATTTGACAACGCATTTGAGTTTTGCTTCACTTTTCTTTTTATTTTTTCACGAGATGAAAAATGCGGTGAATCAACATAGATTTTCGATTTTTTTTAACTATTCATTAACATGTTAATGTTTCATGAGAGTTTGAACGCAAATTTTCGAAAATAAAAATAGAAATAGATAAAATAGGTTTTACTGTTGTGAACATCCACACGGTATATTAGTGCGATTCTTAGTTTCACTTCACAGGGCAGAAGTACGAGTTAGACGAATTAATTCGTTCTTCATGCATAACAAAATAGCAAAATAGCAATAGCAATAGAAACAAATAGCCCGAGTTATTTTGGTGCTGACTATAACGAATTATTTATTGTAAACACCCACCAGATTGTTACTGCTGCAAGCGTTATTTTCTATTAAGTATAAGATGTAAGACATTCTATGAGAAATTTCAAGGCACGGAATTGAATATGAATATGAAATTTCAAGATAATTCCATAAGAAATTTCAAGATAATTTCGTAAGACATTTCTAGATAATTAATTGCGTAAGAAATTTTTAGACAATTCCGTAAGGAATTTCAAGAAAATCAGAAAGGTATTTTAAAGCAATACTATAAGAAATTTTAATACTTACAAATCTATATGAAATTTCAAGAAAGTTCCATAAGAAATTTCAATAAAGTGCCTTAAGAAATTAAAAAAAAGAATAGAACAAGAATTGAAAAGAGAATAAGAAATAAATAAAAACAAAGGGAATTTATTTAAAAAAAAATGTTGTTTTGTATACAAACATTGCAATTCGTAAGAAATGTTATAATAGCTCAAGTTAATTTGGTGCCGACTATAACAAATGATTTATAGTTAAAAACCCCCAACAATTTGTTTCTGCCTCAAACGCAACTCGTTTGCTTCCCATCCCTGCTATTCTCTGCAAACTTATTTCCCATCCAACAGCCAATTTCCTAAGCAGAAGAGATTAAATGCAATCCGCGTCACGTTATCCATCATCGCCGCAGAGCGATTTAAGACACGCTTTTCCGTAATTACCGCATTTCCACCGACTACAGTGCATGGAGGGAAAGGCACCGGAAAAACCGCAACACTAACAACGTCCTCCGCTCGACCCAGTTCCAAACGCAAAAACCAGTACATTTCCATCGGGAACGCTTAACTACAGTTTAATCGCTCGACAATTATCTTCTGCGCGAAAATTCGCAGAGCACGGAAATTGTAACGATCAAGATAAGTGGATTGCGGAATTACTAGAAATAAATTTATGCTTAAAATAATTAATAAGTTATTTTAAAGTTATTATAAAAGGATATTTTTTTTATGTTGACTTATGGAGTTGTAGGTATAAAGTTACACGTATAAAAGGAATATTTTTTTATTTTTATTTCTTTGTGGGCAAGGGCATCGCCATCTATGACCTATCATTAGCATTTACTTACATATTTTAACTTGAGTAACTGATGCAGGCAAAACCGAGCAAAAACTTTTTTTTTTATTACAAATAAAATAAATAGACGAAATAATAAACTTAAGGTTTATTTTTGGGACACACTTTACACATACAAAATATTTGATTATTTACTAACTCTTCCATCTTTCCTTGTTGTCTAGCGTATATTTTTTAAATAAAAAAATAAACGTAATAATATTTTTACGCTTTATTTTTGGCTGGCAGCTTATGTGATTAAATACCAATTCTTCCATCTCTCGTCGTTTCAGGAACGTATTTAGATAATCTCGAGCCGCATTGAGACGTGCAGTGCAATGCGCGAATTTGCGGGGGAATAATCGCGCAAACGTAAATATTTAGACGTGTAACGAGATGAAACGCGTCCTGCGGGAAGATCTATGACCCGGCAGGATATTTTAAGACGTCGACACGTCCCGGCGGATTAATGGATTTATCGCACTGTTATTCAAGTTAATATTTACAGCAGGAACATCCTGAAGATGCACAAAGGGCAGGAAGTGTTGCGACACTGCTCTGCTTGAGTAACACGTGCAATGTGCACGATTTTGCAGTAATGCGTTTCCGCTACGGGATGATTATGATGATGTTGAAGGGTCATCACATTTTTATTGGTTTTGGTCCATTTTTATTAGTTAAACAATGATATAAATGAATTTATAAAACATATTTTCTGTTCATACAATACATCGAAAAACGTCGTTATATTTCTTGAGTCTTGGCACTCATGAAGCCTCATATTGCAAGAGTTTGTTCGAGTAATTGCGATACTTGTAAAAATCGTTCAAATAGGTGGACGACGCTGCTTCGCGGATTGCTGGCGTCGCCATTTGAGCGTCTGGCATATAAAGAGGGCGACCGTCGCCTGCCCATTAAGGTGGTCATTATGTATGGCCCATTGAACGAGATAAACAACGACATTAATTGAGCCGTCGTGTGTTACCGATTCGAACTGGTGAGCAACGCGCGATAAGTTCGACACCAGAACCAACACGTAAGAAAACAGTTTAAGACTTCATGCAAAAACTGTAATTTTGGTTTATGCAAAAAAAATGTTTTTGATAATAATAATCTTGTGAATTTTTTTTTCGCCTTAACAGGTTAATTTCTTATGATGAAGATATTCCTGGAGCAATTGAATATTGGCATAGTCGAAAGTTCAATACGTTATTATTATTTCAAGTGATACTTGTATCTTGAAGAAACTGTAATTTTGGTTTATGCAAAACAAAAGATATTAATATTAATATTAATAATCTTGTGATAATTATTCTTTTCGCATTAACAGGTTAATTTCTTATGATGAAGATATTCCTGGAGCAATTGAATATTGCCGTAGTCGAGAGTTTAATACGTTATTATTATTTCAAGTAATACTTTTATCTGGTAAAAACTGTAATTTTGGTTTATACAAAAAACATATTTTGATATTAATAATCTTGTGATAATTATTTTTTTCGCCTTAACAGGTTAATTTCTTATGATGAAGATATTCCTGGAGCAATTGAATATTGCCATAGTCGAGAGTTTAAAACGTTTTTATTATTTCCAGTAATACTTATTAGTTTGAAAACAAATCGAAGATTTCCTACCCAAGTGTCATGTTTACGATTTATTTTTATTCATTCCAGATGTTCGTTTAAACATTCATTTTAAAATACGTTATTTTGCTATGCTTATTTTATTTTGACAAAACTAGATTTTTGTTACAAAATCAGAATTTCTTTTACGAAATTAAAATTTTCTGTTACAAAATTAGAACCAGGGCTTCGAACCGTTATTTGTTTCGTTTGGGTTTTCGTCCTGGTTCAATTGAAAAATAAATATCTGTTCGGTTTCGGTTTTCGATCCGGCAAAAATAACGTTTTTTTCGGTTTTCGATTCAGTTCCCAGTGGTTGATTTTTATTTCTTTGTTTGTTTTTGAGAATGTTAAAAAAAAAAATAACTGAAATGGGGAATAAGACGGTGTATACGCGTGAGTTTGAACATGCATGGAACCGAAATAAACCCATTTATTTTTTCTGTTCAGCTCCGGTTTTTCTTCCGACAAAAATAACGGTTTTTTCCGGTTTTCGGTTTCCGGTTCAGTTCCGGTTCGAAGCCCTGGTACAAACTTTTGAGTTGTTATCATAACTTGTAGTTGTTATCTGTTATACAGGGTGTCCAATAAAAGTATTAACAGCAAGGGGATTTCAGAAATTGAAAATTTGTACGAGTACGAGTACGAGTTTTAAACTCTGTTTTGTTGTTTTGTAGAGCTAAAAAAGTGGCAATGAGAAAGTGCCTTTGGTTTTCTTACACCTTTTCAAATAACTGCAGAAAAAATTAAAACGAAATCGCAAGATTTCGAAAATCGCTGAAGTAAGCGGAAATTTCTGGTTTTCTCAACAGAATTTAACTGACTTTATAACTTTTACAGTTTCCGATCCCCGTTGATCCTTATCTTTGACACCCTGTATACTATGGCGTATACAAAGGAATCTATTATTTTTTTTTTTTAATAAATTCTAGCTGTGCTTATTTTTTAATTAGATTTTTTCAAAATAAGATTTGTTTTACGTTGTTTTGTTTGATTATAATTTTTATCACTTAGATGTATCCGTCTGTAGTACCTCCCCATTTATGATTTTTTTTACACCATTCTAAAGTGCGTTTTAAAATTCCCTGTAAAAAAACGCTGTTTAGCTTATTTATTTAATAAAATTAGATATTTTTTTTTACTTAATTTGAATTTGTTTTATGAAAATAAAAATTTCTGTTACAATTTTTTTTTTTTATGGGTACCAACATACTTTTGATGTCCATAGTTTTTATCTGTTACACATTGCTGTAATTTTTATTCCTTTTTTTGAAAAAGGACGCTAAACTGTGTTTTTTTTAATAGATTATTTTTCAAATTTAGATTTTCTTAAGAAACTAGAAATTTTCCAAGATTTTTTTGTATGGTTGTAATTTTAATTCACCTAGATGAACATTATCTATTTTGTATGTGAAGTACCCAGTTGTACCACGTCGTTTTGCTGTGCTTTTTTTTCTCTATAATATTAGAATTTCTTTAGGAAATCAAATTAGAATTCTTTGCTTTTCCAACAAACTTTTGATGTTTGTACGCTTTGTAGTTTATATCTCTTACACATTGGCCTATACAAAGGAAAATATTTATATTCATTTTTTTTAAATTAGTTTTTTTTTTCAAAATTAGAATTTGTTTTTCGAAATTAAAATTTTTCCAAGATTTTTTTTGCCGTTGCATTTTTTTGTGGTTGTAATTTTTTTCACTTAGATGTACTTTTATCTGTTTGAAGTACCCATTTTATGTTGAACGGACTTGTTTGCTGTGAAACTTTGCGTGCATCTTCTAAAACTAATAGCTGCTTGCCCCATAAATCGTTAAAATTGAAGAGGTAATGTACAGTGAAGGCAAGTGAGATTTATGGGTGAAATTTCTTGCAATATTTCAATCTCCGAGCGGAGCGAACGACAGAGGTCAATAAGTTTTACGCCCGACTGGTTCGACGAAGCCTGCGGATTTCAGCCAGTTGCAAAGGAACAGAGCATTTCCAGTTAATTGGTGTTAATCGGACGAACGGCGCATATTAGCATTTCAAACTTGTCTGCCCAATAATTAGTGTGTTATACATTATAGCTAAGAATATGGGTACATGATAAAGTCAAAATTAATTTTACCTCAAGTTTGGTTTACCTCAAAATAATCAAAATGATTTTGACTTAAAAATCAAAAATAAGAAAGTATGGCACACACTGTGTAACTTTTTTGTACGAATATGAAGACATTAACGAGTTTATGGGCTCGCGAGTGCTGTAATGAGCACTTTCCTCCTCCCATTACGCGGCCTCACTCTTTAATAAACCTCGGAAATAACACCTCTCGTGCAGTCGGAGTAATCGCCCAATAAAACCCGAAATTTATCGCCTCAATTTGCCACTTACCTGCCCATTCATTGCTCTTTAAATGCAAGAAAGTTGCATCGTTCATACGATGGCAAGACGGATTTAACTTCGAAAATATTGTATACGTATTTTATTATTATAATCGATTTGAATGATGAATTTGGTGCTATCGCATCATCAAAATGTGCGAATTAGTTGGGTTTACAAAATTGATGATTTGATGGTGTTTCTCCAGTTCTGTTATTTAGTTTTGAATTGACGGGTCTAATAAAATAAGCCGAAAATTACATAATGACTTATTTTATTGGACTCGGCAATTAAAACTAAATAACAGATCTGGTGAAATTCAATGGAATTTCAACTAATATGGAAATTTTACATTAAAATTTTTGTCAACTATTTCATAAATGTGATTCGTAACTAATCAAAGACTTCGCATGTATACTCAATTGGGCCCATTTTTTTATATTAATAATTTGTATGATACACAAATAGAAAGTATAAATATCTATATAAATTATAAGATGAGCGTATCAGCCTGTAAGAATTTAAAATGTGTGTAATTGTGAAAAGTTGGCTTTGGTTAACCTAACCTAAGAAATTTGGCTATCAAGATGTTTTTAAATTATGTAACCAAATATGGTTGTATACGTAAATTACAGCGGTTTGCCCCTAGTAGTATTGGCTGATTAGACATTTTTCGTGGATAAATCTTGCTATTACCAGCATTTATGGATTGTTGGCGAGCATAATTCCTGCCGAGATTTACAGAAAATTTAGATTTACGTCTGACCGTCAGGGCCGGGGGCAAGTCTATTTATAAGAGAGTGTCGTTGACATCCGGCAAGGAGGCTTTTCGTAAGACAAACGTTCCTGTTTTACTGAAAATCGAGGTGAAGGCGCTATAGTCCCAAATTTTCCACATAATTGTAATAATGCTATTATAACTAAATCATCAACGTTCGAATACAAATATGTTACTAAAAAAAAATTACTAATCTATCCCAAGATAATCCCAGTTAGCACATGTCTTGGCACGTACATGAATCCTTGTAATTTCGCCTGGTGTTTTATTGCTGCTAATAGGCATGCAGTAAACTGTGAAATGACCTGTTGTTCAGTACTGAGTATTTATGATGCCTTATTAGGAAAATAAGGTGGCGTGCGTGACCTCACCGTGTGCATTTAGCATAATTAATTCAGAGTGTCGAGAGGTCCATTAAATTACATACACACTCACACTCGCAGATGCACATCATGTTTATTAATTCGAGTAATCGATGAGTTTTCACGGTCCGACTAGCTCCACGAATTGCACTCAACTGGAATAACGTAATGCAACGATTGTCTGTGCAGATGCGTACAGAATATTGAGCATCATAAATTTGTACGTTTTTCCACATATAAATTTAAAACTAATGGCAGAGTAGAGCGAAAAACGCACAATTTAATTACTATTCAGATCTTCATAGTTTTTCAAAATATCGACCTTATTTGAGACTCATCCACATGCATTACTAATGAATAACATCTTCGTTGATTAACGGCAAGAAACCTTTGTGATTGTAGAAGTGTTTTGGATCGATTCCCCGAAGAAACACAAAATAACCGTTTGCCAATTTTAATCTTGAGGGACTATTTATAAATTCCAGTCGTGGCTGTAACGTACTACAAATTCTAATTGTAAACAAAAAAATGTCAATTGTACTCGTTAATAAGCATTGTGTAATACTAATCTTGATGAATATATTACCAATTCTAGTCATGTACATTTATCCCTTTTAATACACAAGTTGCTATTTTGTACGTTAAATTGTAACTACTTCTCCATTTTTCATATTAATGCTGAAACAAGATGACCAAACAAAGTTTTATCTAAATATGTCCAAATATCAACGTTTCGTAATCTCTTCAAGCGTTGAACAACATCTTAATATAATTGTCTTCTCATGGCTGGTGGTTCTAAAAGTTTTCTATTTATACATCTGCACGTTTTACACGAGTTTTATTGCCGTTGCGTAATACCATGCGAGCGTATGCATTAATTATTATTACTCGAGCTGCAGTTGGTCAATGCTGCTGCACGTTACAGGATTTTAGCAATTACTCTTAGATCATTTAATGCATAATTTTAACACTCATTTTTACACAGCAATTGCATTGTCTGCACGTTTGTTAAGGTCTAAATTACGTAATATTCATGTAGTTTGGTTGAACACTTTTGAAATTATGTGACTATGACTTTTTTCAATAGTCCAACCTATTAAATATAGCTATTATTTACAGTAATGACATTAACAAGATTTAGAAATTGTCAAATTAGATAATAATTCCCAGTTTTTTTTTTTAATTTTTCTAATTTTGAATTATGAAACAAATTCAAAATTGAATTATTACGAAGGTATTAACTAATTACTCTTATTATATTTACGTTATGCTGTAAAATTTAATGATATAAAATAGTGTTCTTATCACTATTATACAGGGTCCTGCAACAGTGCGTCGGGCTTTCCTAGTGCCTTTCCCGTGAGAGATAGAAAAAAAAATTGTAAAAAAAGTTATTGGTTTAAAAATCTTTATGCCGTAATATTATTTTAAAACATACATCCCAATTTTTCGGAATAACATAAAAACATTTTTTTAAATGGAACACCCAGTATTTATTCAAGTCTTTTGATGGCATTTTTCAAGCTCTAAATTGTTGTCTAGTTAGTTTTGGATTGTGTTACAGTGTTACCAATTTACAATTTTTTTTCTCCAAATATCATGGATCAGCAAGCTCAACTTAAAAAAATCGTAGCAACCTCATTTGTTGAAGGTAAGTATAAGTTTTGGCAATAATCTCAGTGTGGTTAATAAGCAACATTTTGTAATGAGAAATTTGAATTTAGTATTACTGGGTGTCCTGAAAAAAATTCCAAACTTTGCAAATTTCAAAGCGGTATAACCCAATTTTTTTAAATGGAAAGCCCCCCCATTTTATGTCATTATTCGAGATCTTTTTCTTCTCTTCAATTTAATGGGGCATATCTTATGTCTGAACCCCTTAGTTGTTGAGATATTCAATATTTTTCACAAAAATAACCATTTAATTACATTTCTATGCACTGAAGTAGGTCATGCTGAGACAAAACAACTGTCAAAATGTAAGTAAGAATCAATGTGAGATGAAAAAAATATTTTAAACATTACTGTAGTATCGTTTCTCTTTTGTATTAATAATTTAGTTATCTCTCATGGTTTTGGAATAAAATAATTAATCATGTTACAGAAGTACTATCTTCAATTTTACTATTTTGGTTCATCTCACATTGATTCTTACTTACACATGTTGACAGTTGTTTTGTCTCAGCATGACCTATTTCAGTGCATAGAAATGTTATTAAATTGTTACTTTTGTGAAAATATTGAATATCTCAACAACTATGGGGTTCAGACATAAGATATGCGCCATCAAATTGAAGAGAAGAAAAAGACCTATCGAATAATGACACAAAATAGGGGGCATTCCATTAAAAAAAAAATGGGTTATACCGCTTTGAAATTTGTAAAGTTTACCTTTTTTTTTGTAAACACCCTGCATTACTAAATTCAAATTGGTCATTACCAACATGTTGCTTATTAACCACACTGAGAATATTGCTAAAACTTATTCTTACCTTCAAAAAATGAGGTCGTTACAATTGTTTAAAGTTGAGCTTGCTTATGCATTATATTTGGAGAAAAAAAATGTAAATTGGCAACGCTGTAACATAATCCAAAACGAAATGAACAACAATGTAGAGGTTGAAAAATGTCATCAGTAAACTTGAATAAATACAGGGTGTTCCATTTAAAAAATGTTTGTTTTTGTTATTCCGCAAAATTGGGACATCCTGTATGTTTGAAAATAATTTTAGGGCATAAAGATTTTTAAACCAATAACTTTTTGTATGAAAGATTGTTTTCTATCTCTCACGGGAATCGCGCTAGTAAAGCTAGATGCACTGTTGCAGGACCCTGTATACTATTAAAAAGCAACGGCTTTCATCATATCATCATAGATGTCCTATTGATTTTAGTCAATTATTGATATAATCTATGGGTGTTTAAAGACAATTGATTTTAACAGTTATAAATTATTTAATTTTAAGCATATCCATGCTACTATCTAATTACCATATTAATTCCACGTTTATTACATAATACTTACAATAACACTAATTTGTTTGCCTAACGCACCGTTAATTAAATTACAATTATAATTAAATAGCGATTTGTTCCGCTGGCAGTGCGCTGCTTTGTGAATGAGTGTGGCTATTAAAAATGACACCAAATTGAATTGCCGATTTGGTAGGTGCAATTAAACTGAAATCATAATTAGATGAGCGCGTTTCTTTCAAGATGAAAAATGTATTTATTGCATTACTTCATGTCCATGCCATGCAGTGTTCCATTTTTTTATTTCACATACGAAATCATATGGATTTTTTTTAATAATGAAATTTCATTCACCGCATTGCTTTTTATTGGCAAGCCAGGGTTTACCCGATCATAGAGTAATGATAAAGTTATTAAAATTTTGTGAAATATATTGATGATTTTATAATAATGAATTTTATGATAATTTAGACTAATATAAGATACAAAATCACAAAAACCAAAACAAATCGAGAAGAATATTGATGATTTTAAGACCATATCATTTCGATGAAAGTGAAAAATCCTACTGATTTTAAGACGTAGAATAAGAGTATCCGAATACAGTAGAAATTGTGAAAAAATTTACTATTTGTCTTGAATTGTCTTGAAATTTCTTGTGCAATTTCCTTGAAACTGTAATGTTTTTATATACCTAAAAGAGATTTTTTTTTTTAATTTCCGATGTGATTTCCTTGGAATTCCTTGAAATTTAGCTTTTTTTTTTAGGAATTTTAATACGAAACAGCCTTTAAGGCTGCATATATTACTAATAAAAACTGTAATTTACAATTGCACTGGCGTTAAATCGCATTTTATTCCTATTATTTATCTATTCGCTGCATCCTTCGTATTTTTTTTTTCAATTTATTTCCACATATAATGGATTTTTATGTAGTTAACTAATTTGTTTATTTTTTAATCTACTTCGTGGATTAAAATCGCATTTTATTCTTGGTATTTATCTATACGCTGCATCCATCTTTTTTTTTCAATTTATTTCTACATATAATGGATTTTTATGTAGTTAACTAATTTGTTTATTTTTTAATCTACTTCGTGGATTACCGAGTTATATACACTTTCAGGTTTCAATCCTCGTATTCCAGAAGCAGGGTTTGAAAGCAAGGAAAATATTTAGAGTGCGGCTATACATAAATCTCTCCACACCCCTTCTCGATAATCGATTCCCAGGACTTGGATGAAACCCAGAACTGGGCTCAAATGTAATCCAAAGAGAAATTCTATCTAAACCAAAATATAATTTACAGCGCGCTTCTGTATACATATTACATTTGTAATATTATTTTATACATGTATTTCTGATTAATTTTGTTTTCGGCAAAATTTTATAAATTTAACACTTTATACACAATTTTGTTTTTAAATTCTCTCATATATTAGTATTTACTCTCCTCTTTAAATACGCAAATGTATTTCTGGGAATTACGAATCTGGCTATATCGGACTGATGAGTACTAATAAGAACGAAACCGGTCTCCGATTGCCTGAGGAAATAATTCCCAGATGTATATTTCAATTAACTTTGCCGTTTATAATTTCACATTAGTGAATCTAAAGTGTTTACTTGAGAGTGCATATATCTATCGTTTTAATTTTGTTTTTATTAATACATAATATAAGGAAAAAAGTATCGTCTTTAAGAGTTTTGGAAATCCAAAAGTTTTTTAGATGTTTGGAAATTCAAAAGTGCAATTTTAAATCATTATACTCTAGCCTAAATGAGTAAATATAAATAGTTACTGTTGTTATTAATAATTTTAAAAAATCTGTTAAAAGTTGCGGTGAATTTTCCCAACAAAAGAAAAGAAGTTGCGACTTTAAGATTTTGAAAATCCAAAAGTTGCGATTTCATGGTCCACCTCAATACGCCAGCAGTTTTGATTTACAGGAAATTTTTGGCCCCATTTCGAAAGGGATAATTACACAAAACTTTATACAATCAATCTTGCGTTTGAAATCGTGTTTGTTTCACGGCGACCTTTTCGGTATTATTACGAGCGTCGAAAGAAGACACCATTTCTCTTCCATTACTGGTGTCCATTAGTGCGCAGTTACCATTAAACGCCGACCCACTCGGACTACTGATGCTCAGCCGAGAAGTGCAGAGACGTCTCTTTCAGTCTTCGTTCCTAAAATGGATTATTTACGATCAAGCAAAGATAGTCGTCGCCCAAGGAGGAAGAGCAGAAAATAGATTAGCCGGTGTTTCCCAAGATTTTTTCAGTTACTTAAATAATGTGGTACTTTAGAAAATTGTTCAAATTTTGCAATGCAAAACAAAATATCACATTTATATATGTAAATAATGTTGTATTTAATGCTACGTTTAATTTACGATCGTAATTAGCTATTGCAGTAGATGTAGGTCGTCGATAAATAATTAATATAATAAGCTATATAATATTACACTGTGCAACAATTTTCGGGTCATCGCTTCCAGCCCAAATGGCTCCAACGCAAAATGTAAGTAGGTCAACAGACTAACAAAACCCCTACATGGTTTGGCTATATTAGATCGCATTTTTTTATAACCTCCTGAAGTTGGCATATTTTTAGGCCTATGTTTCGACTTTTTGCGATATTTTTGTGACATTTTTCGCATTTTGACCCAATTTTCGCAATGTATTTCTGATTAATTTTGTTTTCAGCAAAATTAACGAAAAACAAAAAGTAAATGAAGAAAATAGGATGATTTTGTTAGTCTGTATAATTTTGTTAAATTTTTTTTGTCTGTGCCTACTTTAATTTTGTTATAGCCCCTGGGCTAAAATTTCTTGTTGTACTGTGTTATAACAAGTCGAACCGGACCCCAACCGAAACCGAAAACAGAAATTAACCGGAATTTCAACCTGAACCGAAATCGTAACAGGAACAAAAAATTGTAACAACTCAAAACCGAGACCGTAACCTGAACGATATTTTAATAACGGTTAATTACGGTTTAAAACAAAAAATAATTTTTAATAAGAGTTGTTTATTCTTAATAATTTTCAGTAAGAGTAAGGTTTGTAAAATAAGAAATAATTTATACCGGTGGCAAACAGTTTTTCAACCACATTTTAGGGCTTTTATTCGCGACGAATCCTGAACCAAACCGAAATATTCAGACAATCCAAAACAGAAAGCGGAGCGAAAATAATTTACCCGGAACGTAACCTTAAACCGGAATGAAATCAATATCGGTTCGGCTGAAGAAGGACTTGGATATGCATCCCTACAAAATACAGGCCTATCATGAATTGCTGGCACCAGAATTTAATAGATGTCATGTACCTTAGCAGAGATACTTCCAACATCTAAACGGCTTCTTTTATCTAAAAAAAATGTTGCTCGCACGTTACAATGCATATACATCAAAATGGATTTAAATAATTTGTGTGAATATTAAGATACAATAATACTAATAATATCATATGCTAGTACGATATAGTACCTATTGGTGAGATTGTTGCGTAAATGTGATATTTGTTATAAATTTTTATATTTCTTCGTAAATATCTAAATTTGGTGATTTCTTCCTGGTTATTAAAACTTTGACGTTTCTCGGTGAATATTAAAATTTCAACATTTCTTCAAGATTTCGACAATCCTTTACAACCTTGAGTTTACTTCATAAAACGCAAAATTTCGAAGTTTCAAAGTTAAAGTATAGCACAATCTTAATTTTTCGCAAAAATATTTCTTTTCTCAATGTACATTTTGGATTCTAAACGATTGTCTTTGGCAGATTTATAATTGCTTCATAAATATCAAAAGTTCGGCATGTTTCACGAATTGTTTTGTTACATAACTTATTATTACAGATGGAAGCAAGAATTGCAATGAATTGATAGAAAATAGAAATTATGAACGGTTTAAATCTTCAAACTCGTTAAGTATATTATCGACTTGCGCTTCCACTTGCAAATGGCGAAGTTACTGTTCCGGAATTGCCGTAATCTGCCCTTGAACATAGCTCAACCGGACTACAAATAAGTAAAATAATGACAATTATGATTATTTGTTTTACACACCGAAAGGCCAAACCATCTCAGTCGTTTTGGCTTTCATTAACTATCCTACACTTAATCCGTTAAATTACTCACATAAATGATCATAATCATTATAATTAATTAAATTGATATAAGGTTCTCCCAATAGGACCGATATGTTTTTAAAACATCATAGCAACCATATCTAAAATTGTAGAAATCTCACTAGCTGTCATTTGTTTTTAGTATAGTTTGACATTTCATCATGGCGAAATACACGCTTCAACAACGTTTGGTTATTATCAAAAATTTTATAAAAATAATCGTTTTTTTATTCAAACTCAACGCCATCTTCCTGAAGCTTTTGGTCCACATAATCGCCCTTCTGTACTTGTTATTCCTCGAATTGTTGAAAAATTCGAAACAAATTTCACTTTACACGATACTAGAACACCAATAAGACAATGAAACGCAAGAGACCAAGAGAATATTGACGCTGTAAGTGCCAGTCTTACAGCAGCTGCGTATCAGGCGGTTAATCGATGTTTTTAGGGGTTTATGTATAATAAATACAAAGGCTTTGTTTCAGCCGGAAAGCAATTTTATTCACAATGTTGTCATGAATATGATTACAAACATAAACATCAGCAGCGACAAGTTCAGTTTGGTGACTTGCTTAATCTTATGTTTAATTAAGAGTGTCATTTTTTCTCCCACTTATGCGCATGTCCGTTTTACGTTGAGATACATCCCTTGATGTTATATGTACACAATAAGCAAAAGAGAACTACGTAACAATCGATGTTCTCAAGAACTTGGTCTTTCAAGAAAGACAACTAGGCGGAGTTTCAGAAAAGATTTGCGTCGTGTTTTTGCTGATTGGACTCTAGAGCAACTTGAAATTAATCCTGATTTAAAAAAATATATATCTTTTCAGATGAAGCCCATTTTTATTTAAACGGCTTCGTTAACAATCACTGTTTGGTGTGAAAATAATCCACAATAGATTCATGAGAAGTCTTTGCATCCTGCAAAAGTTACTGTTTGGTGTGGTTTATGGCATGGTGGCATCATCGGATCATATGTTTTTGAAGATACAAATGGAGATGCAGTTACAGTGACTGGCAAGCGTTATCCATCAATGTTAACGGATTTTTGTGGGAAAAATTGGATAAAATTAATTTGCAAGACGTGTTTTTGGTTCAACACTACATATTGCTATCGCCACTATTGAGTTACTCAGAAAAACGTTTGGTGAGACTGTAATCTCCAGAAAAAGAACTGTTAATTGGCCTCCAAGAAGTTGTGATTTAACACCTTTGGACTTCTTCATGTGGGCATATTTAAAGTCGTTGGTATATGCCAGGGAACCTCGAACTATAGACGCTTTGAAATTGAACCTCGAACGCTTCATTAACGAAAATACACCTGATTTATTGCACAAAGTTACCGAACATTTGGTTCATCGCATTCGATCCTGCAAACGAAGCCGAGTTGGACATTTGAATAATGTATTATTCAAAACATAATTGTCATAAGTTGTGCTATAAAATAAAGAAAAAGTTATGCCTTTTCTCAAATATTTTGTATTTCATTTAATTTTAAAAACATATCGTTCCTATTGGGAAACCGTTTAGTTCCAAATGAGATTTAGAATGATCTAAATGATTAGACAAATGATTAGAATGATCTAAATGATTAGACAAATGATTAGAATGATTTAAATGTGTTATTTAACATCAACTTTTGGTAGCTTAGCGTTTCCTGTAATAACAATGCCAATGAACTTATCTCTGTTGGTACCGTTTTCTAACATATTTTAGAAAAATATACTTTTCTGAGAAGCAAGTCAAATATCGTCATTTCAATTTTGGGCATCATCGTTTTTGCTTAGACTCGATGGATATGTGGTATTTTGCACAATTTATTAAAAAACCAACAAAAGAAAGTACATTAAATGTAAAATAAACAGAAATAAAATGTTTAGTAGTGTTTTATTCATTGTTTACTAGTTATAATTATTATATAGATTTTTTAAATAATTTTTTATATTTTAATAATCATACCTTTAATATAAACACTAACACAAAACTTCTACACAATAGTAATAAAGGATTAAAACAAATTTTGAGCGCGCTCGATCTCCTTTCGATTTTCTGGAGCAAGATCTGCGCCGCGTTTGCTACATGCTACAGATACACAGAATTTTGTTTTAATCATCAATTCTTATTCAAATTCAAGAATTTATAAAAGAAAATCATATGATTTGTTTAAATCGTGATGTAAATCAAGTGATATAAATCACATCTACCTTGACAAAAATTGATCATAAACATTAATTTTTTTTAAATAAATCATGATTTGTTTGATTTTTTTAAATTGTTGATTTTTTATTCTTTTTAAGTGATAAGGTATGATGATTTGTATGACCAGAAGTGACTATTGAAAAATTGAAACAATAAGTTTATGAATAACCATAAAATAGTAGAACACTTTCTTAAATGTTGTCCCAACCAAATATTATTAATGGTTTTCATTTCTTTATCATAATTGCAATTACAAATTTCTCAATTAATTAAATAAATTATTATTAATAAGGCTGTTACAGCTACAAAATGCGGCCGTTTAGAAATCTGTTTAAATGCTGTTCTGCTCTTAATAGGTAGCGACAAATGATAATTCATTATAATTAATAATCACCGCCGTTATTATATCGTAATCGATGCCATAAATCTGCTCGAGTTATACCCAAATACAGTACAGAACACTGCTACAGATTTGGTTTATTTATTGCTTGGCTTAATAAGCGCTGTTATTTTTTGCAGTCTCATAAATGGAGAAAGTATATAAGTGAGTAATGACGTTAGATCAATAGTAATAATAATAAAGGCATTGCAGGATTACTATTTTTCACGTAACAATTTCCACAATATACTTATATTATAACAGCTTGGAAGTGTAAATAAATGTTTTGTAAATACCTCATTTCAGTCGGTAAAAAATTATAATTTTATTTTATTGCAACATGACATTTAAATGACTAAATTGTTATTTACAGATTTACAGGCAAATTTATTCATTTTTAAAATTTTTAGTAGCCTATACAATTAAAAAGGTTCAAATTTGTCATGCATTGTTTCTCAGGTTGAATGTCGTCGAAAAATTTAGTAAACATCCTACAGACTGTATGTTCTCGGCAAACATTAGCCTTAGCCAGATAAGCGATTGGCTTCGAGTCGGCACCTTTTAAAACCCGCATATATCTCCTATAGTCGACGATTTTATGTGAGTAATTTAAACGCCGGTATTTATTTAGATACCATATGGAGGATAAGCTGCCATAGAAATTTCAATGAAGAAACGTCGAATATTGGCTGCAACGAATAATTAATTCTGAAATATTGTAATTCATGCTTCTCTCGTGCTTCATTAAGTTGTGCAGTTATTCACCTAATATAATAATTTATAAAAATACGCCAATGGAACTTTGTAATTTTTAATAATCACAAAATACTGCAATGTCAAATAGTGCAATTGTCCACGACATGGTAAACAGAAGGCTTATTTTGTATTTCAAATTACATATTTGTAAAGTGTACGATTGACAGCGCCTCACTGTGCTGTCCATATAAGTAATATTCTGCATAATTAAGTAAGCGACATAAACTTGTCAACTTTTATGAAAAAAAACATCGCAAATTCCATGGATAATTTTGTTTCAAACATTTCACAAAGCAAATATATTTTTTTGAATACTCACGAACCAGAATAAATCTATGAAAATTACATTAAAAAAGGTCACTCTATTTATCATCTTGCATTTACTCATCAATAGGATATATGTCGGAAAATTACATAACCATGAACCATGCAAAGCACATTTAAAAATCTCACTTAATGTGCCAACTGGATTAATCACCGCTTCACTATGGTGTATAAGTTATCAAGTTTCTGATAATCATTTTCGTGTTTCGCGTTTATTTTTGCTTCTTCTAAACCCATCTACGTGGGACATTTACGTGACAAACCATCTCAAAACTACCGCATTAATCAATCCCCTGACCAACTTCAATGCGCCGCAATTACTTCCTTCCTCCCATTATCCTCTCGTGCTCGTCCAAGAGTGCATGTGCGTGATGATCACGTGCTGTTTACCGGATTCGCAATTAATTTACGTGCCGATTAATTCGTCCCGATAACGACAGATGAGAGAGGCTTGCGTAATGCATAGGTGGGCCCGATCCCAGTGGGCTTCGCAATGGCGACACCATAAACATGGGAAATTAAAATTTTATGAACTTGGCCTCTATAAAGCGCGCGGCTCTGCGGGCGTTTTTATGTTCTCGAGGTGATGGGAAATAACTCGTTTGAATACGAGATTTTGCGGAATTTCAATAGTCGTAATGTAACATTTTAGGAGTAACGTTACCTAATATACGGTGTGCCTATGGTTTGAGTTCACTACTTCGAAAAAAACTGTTATAATTTGTTTTGTTTTGAATAAATGTTATTTTTTAAGAATAGTTCCTTTCGCTTCTCAAAATCGCAAGAATGTCTGTGGATTCATTGTATATAAATACAAAGTTTTCCAATATGCATAGGTGCATACAAGGAACAAATTAAAGCACCCACATTGCATCTTTGTGCACCTAATGGCGCTTACTTGCGACGAAATAAATAAATCTGATAAAGAATATTTGAAATTTTTTTATTAAACATATCGATGATAAAAAATCTATATCACAAAATCATCATATTTTCATAAAACTGTTCAGAGCTGCAGCTTCAAAAATTTGAGTCGCCATGATTGCTATCCTCCGCTAGAAAACAATACGAGAATAAGAAGATAATATCTTCCCCTCTCTTTCAATGAATTTGTTAAATTGCGTTGTGAATAAGTGAAAGCTGCACTTAAAAAAATATCGTGTATGAGAAACTATTATGTCCCTGTGACAACTAATTGAATTATTATTATTAATTACAAAATAATTTAGCAATACACCTCTAAGTTTGCAATTTCCTGAAATTCTTGCATAAATTACCGTCCTACGGTTTGATTTGATTGCTGCAAGGTCGTGTCTGGCGTGGAAGTTTAGCGCCAGGCTGTGATTTAGCCCCATTTAACCTTAATTGAAAGACGTGTTAAATCAATGCTCTGAACATTAACGTTACTAAATATAAAATACGCGTGCACGTCGTAAACTAAGGAATCAACACCATAATTAGTGCAAGGCATGTAAGCCGTTTGATTAATTGTGCCCTCAAAACAGAAATCATATTTTAAGCATTCAGATTGGCCAAGTAAATTACAAAGAATTTTGCAATGAAATGTTAACATTTGTAAAAACACTATGGAATGTTCACTGAAGTTTGCAAATTAGAACAATCATTTCATAATATGTAAAATGAAAATTCGCAATTTCCAGCGATATTTTACAACGAAACTTCTAAATTTTCGATACTTGAGATTACAAACTTGAGAATCAAGTGAAAACAAAATTCAAGAAGGCGGTTTCCGAGATATTAATACCAACTTTCTTATTTTAAATAGCCGCCATATTTGATATTTATACGTCGAAATAGACTTTCTTTTCCTCTTTTCAACAATGTATAACAACCTATGTTAAAATGAAATATATGGGAAATATTAATTATTCCAATTTTAATTTTATGTTTTTAAATTATATTTGAAACAAATGTAAAAAAATTGATAAAACGTACTAAACTAAGTAGTAAAATAACAATAAATTATAAAAAATGCTCAAAATTCTGACACGCTATTGCTATTTATATCTCGGATACCGCCGACTTGACTTTTGTTTTGACTTGATTCTTAAGTTTGTGCGATCGAACCAAGTAACTTTTATTTTAAACTTATTTCCGCATCTTTAATAATTATAGAAATATCGTAGTTTTTAGAAAATAGCAATTTTTTTGTTCTAATAATTTCTAAACTGCTCGGACTTTTGAAAAATTTTCAACATAATCTGAACCAGTATACAAAACTGCATGACATTGCCCATTTAACCAGATCTCTAGCTTTTAAAATAAGAAAGATACCCTTGCAATCCTACTCTATTTAGGACACCCTGTATACAGGGTGTTCCATTAAAAAAAGAGTTTTAGCCATTTGAAAATATCAAAATTCGAAACCCTGTATATTTTTTAAGAAATACCATTTTATGAGTGACAATTGTGTAATACTTGTAAAGTGATGTAATTATTCATGAAAATGTTTTCGTGTTTAACGAGACTTATAAATTTCAGTGAAATATGTTACTTATTAAAAAAAATTGCTATGTACATGAAAATTTATATTTTATGAAACTTATATGCAATCAAAGTTTCACAATTTTCGCTGAAAGTTTACAATTAACATTCACAATTTCATAATTACCTACACAAATTTTCCAAAGACTAACAAAAAGTGTCTTTAAGTTAAATAAGTTTCCAATAAAATTATGTATTTTTCACAATTTTGCGATTTACTATGAATTTTCCATACTATCCAGTGATCCTTTGTTATTTTTTTTTATAAGAAAATTGAAATATTTTTTGTGATTTATAAGAGATTTTTGAAACATACTTATTACCTATATTGAAAATCTGAACATTTCTAGCGAACATTATGAAATTTCTTGCAAAATTCTGTAATTTAAAGTAGTATATTATGCAACGAGCATTTAATAACCATTAAATACGAGTTGCATACACTATTTTTTCTACGATAAAGCATAAAAAATGGCAATTGTCAAAAATTATTAAAAGTAAATATACAATACAATAATTTTAATATATACATAACAATATGTTTTCTACGACACAGCATAATAATAATAATAATAATAATAATAATAATTAATAATAATAAATATTTAACATCTGGGGCGTCTGTAATAAATTGCTTGATTTCGTTGGTCGCAAACGTTTTAGCTTTTTTAGGTTTATATCCTTTAGATTTTCTTTTTAATAAAGCATGTAATTTAGGATATTTGGATATGTCCACATTGTTTGATACCCAACGCAGATTTCAAAATTGAATATTGTGTCCATAAAGTTGGGAGTTTTTTTTTTTTTTTTGATAATTCATTAAAATAAACAAGTAAGACGGTTTCGGAAAAACTGCTGACCTTATTTGTGTTTCTCCAATCCATAAAATTAGAGTAAATTTTCTCGTAAGTTTTTAACGATTTCACTGGGAATATAACTCATACGTAAAACACTGACGTCATAACAATGTGGTTTCTATAGTATTTTGTATATTAATGTATTTTCATGAAAATACCACGAACAAATGCTCGCTGTCTGAATTTCGAATCCCAACAACGCAGCGAAGACCGTTGTGATGGTGTTATTTATCGGTTGCTCGCACAAACAATCTAGTCGGCCGCTAATAAAAACATAACCCGAAATGTCAGTATGTCTCAAGTACATGTAAAATTGTAAAATGTGGTAATAAATGTGGTTTGCTGTTTGAAAGATGAAGTGATCTAAATAAATATAGGTATTTAAACTGTATATTTAGCTTCTTGTTTATTCTGCTTTACTAGATGACTCTATCAATTAATTATATTCCCTTCCTAAATATAATTCGTGGTGTTCTCAAAAATCGATAATGATTTTAAAAATAAAACTTATTTCAACCCCAAACTTTGGAAAATGACATTTTCGTCGTTTTCGTCGTTGGGGTTGAAATTCGTTGTTATTATAAAATCATTATCGATAATGAGAACACCACTTGTTATATTACCCCTGGTATAAATTGTTTATTACTCTTGTGGCTGCTCCATAATGTCCGGTGGGGTTAAATTTTCCATATCACTATCACGATTCGACATGTTTCATGATTTTATTTAAAAAAGCAATAATTTATTAAGAATACGAATCACCAATTCCCCATGTCAAAACTAATTAATTTTACATCTGTCATTGTCATGGCTTTTTAAATATACTTGTATCTTAATGAAAAAAAATGTATCTAAATGACCATCATTTAGGTACAGGTAACTAATGTTTAATATATCAATTCAAGTGTAGGAGTAGAAAAATTACGATTTCAATTTACAATGAGAATAATAACTTCCATTAATATGTTGTATACTAAACTAATTGCATCTACGTAATTTTGTAATTTATAACATTTTTCAATTTAAAAAATACAAACTATTTATTATTTATTTATTATTTTATTTAAAAAAAACTAGTGCAATCTATATTATAATTATCATCACTTTTGTTTATCGTTTAAATCGAAAATTTGGTAATTCCTCTTAAATTTATGTATTTGTAAATTCAACTAACAAAGCCACTTTCATAAGTATTATTAAGTTAAATTGTAAGTATTGGTTTAAAAAATATATATATAATTATTTGTATTTTCATGTTCATTATATTAAATGTCTTGCTGACCTGAAGATTAAGTACAATAATAACACAAAATATAGATAATGAAGCAATGTATAACATGAAAATTGCACATGAACACGAATAGCTTGCACTAACGCGCGGCTTTCACTCCTTTACGACGCAATTAAGTCTAATTCTTACTAATTCATTCAAGAGACGGAAAAAAATCTGATGTCTTGAAGGCGTTGTGAAATGAAACGGGAAACGGGAATGCGTCACAGTTTCTCAATGAGCCAACTCTCACCTCGTCCTTGCATTTGCAAGAGAAAAAAACACGCAAACTGTTCCATATTCACATTGGCTGGTAATTGATTGATTTAATTTTATTGAGGAAACAGTAATTGTCGCGGTTTAACATGCGAGCGGATAATTAAGTGCGGCTTTGTTTGATGGCATCGGTGCATCGAGCGTTAATTTGCAATTGATCGCTTTGCAGAAGGGAAATGATTCATACCTTCTGCGAATTTGTTGTTTGCGAATTGAGTCAATCAATTCAGTTTACTTGGTTGTAGCAATATGTAGAACTTTGCTACGATTGAAATTATGCTGTTTTAAATTTGCTGTTTGTTCCCACAGATATTTCTGTTGTTTAAAAAAGTGATTAATTGTTGTAACTCTTGCAATAATTACAATAAACTTAACATGTTATACATCAATAAAATTTTAAAAAATCCCATTTCTAAAATGTTATAGCCTGAATAGCACTTGAAATAATGAAGTTTTTGTCAATATCCATGAATGATAACGTCAGTTTTTTAATAACATATTTGAATTCTACTCATAAAAGTGCATTTATAATGCCACAATAAAATTTCACAATAAATTTCAACGGCCTACAGCGTATAACTGAAAATGCATTTTTTTCGTTTTTTTGAAAGTGGATGGCAAACCATTCAATTTTTGAAACTTTTATCTTCCCTGCTAAGTAGACCTAGGCCTCAAGATTATTTTGTCTAATTTAATGAACTCTCTATCTCTTACCGTTTACGATATCCCCATGTTGAGCCCGATAACTGGGACACCCTGTATATCTAAAAAGGAATGAGTTTCGAGTTTAATTACTAATAATATATTTTAAATATTACTTTTTTGTTATGGATTTTACTATAACATAACGAAGTTACTCGTATATATCTACAAATTCCATACCTGTTTTTACCTATTCGTTTCTGCATGTGAAATGCATTCTTTTCATTAAACTCGAATTACCCAGAAGACATCCATCACAGGATTTCACATCACAGGGTGCCTTGCACGCGCAGAGCTGCACAAACTGGCACCCAGCCAACACGATCCCCAGGGCAGAAATAAGAAAAGAAAGATATTCCCGCATCGAGCGAGCTTCACATTTCAAACGAAGACCCGAGACGAAAATTTATTGCACACTTCACAGTGACTTTCAGAAAATGAGGGAAAACCTAACAAATAAGAAAACAAAAGACAAATAACAAAAAATAACAAATATAAAAATACGGATTTAGTTTACGTAATCAATAATATGCTGTTGTAAATGAAAATAAGAAGTTATTATTATTACAATGTAGCATTTTAATATTTTTAATATAATTGAATTGTGTTTTGAGATTCACGAATATTCACTTTATAAGAGGGATCCTCATAACTCTCCAGAACCACTGACAAATGCAACAGATAACTTATCGCCAATTTTGGAAACATCGGCTCTAATTGTAATGCAATCGCAATGGTTATGTGAATGAATATTCAAATGCATCTCGAAATATATCTGTATGTCTTTATACAGTGTTTAAAAGACATATTCGGATATTTTAGCCAATTATAGTACTGATGGATAAAAACAAAAAAATCTAAGTCAACATGGGCCCGCAGCTGTTGGAGACAATTGTTCCGAGATATAGCAATATTACACCTGTAAAGAGAATTTGAGCACCATTGTAAAGAGAATTTGATCTAGAATCTGATTCTGTAAAAATATATTCCATTAAAAAAAAACGTTCGATTTCTTCCGGATAATTGGTAGGGTATGGAAAAACATGATTGCGCCATTTTGTAGACCCGGTTGCGTATGACAGTTTTTTTTATGAAACTCTGTTTTTGTATATCAGTGTCTAAGGAATAAAATGTGATTGAAGAGGCAAAATTGAATAGATATTTTTATTAAAATAAATAAATTTTTAATGTTGCTATTTAATTTTAATTAACATTTATATTTCTATGTTATATGTATATACAGGGTGTCACACGTTAATGCACCTTTAACAGTTTATAGGGTTCCCGGTAAAATAATAATTTGGAAAGAATCATCCCAACATGGTTGATTCCGTTCTCCTCAGGTGAAACACTTTCAAGCTTCTATCACTTCCTGTTATACTGGAAGGAGCCATCAGGTTTTGATTTTAAATGGAACCCCCTACATAATAATGTTTTTGGCTTCCCCATTTAATTTGAAACATCTTTCTTAGAGATATATGTACACCTAACTTTTTTTTAGTTTCTGATATAAAAATTAAATTGCAAGATTTTGACCTCAAAAAGACGTAATCAAAAATGGCTTGAATTTCTGTTACAAATAAGATAAAAACTGAAAATTTGTCTGTAATTGTATCTGAAAGGTATCTCTATGACTGATATATGTTGCAGCTAAAAATTTTGATAATTAGTCATTCAAAAATGTCATTGGTAATCAATAAAAGTGTAAAATTCTTGAATTTTGGATGTAAACCAAATCGTTGGTACCAACACAGGCCCAATCTGTGAGTGTGGGCTCTTTATTCGCCCGACTTATCCCCACTAGACTAAATTCGTACATGAAATTGCATATATTGTTCGTTAATTTAAGCTACTTTGTCTTGTTTTGTGTTAATTAGAGTTTATAACGGTTTCCTTTTTTTCGGGCCCTGTATATATATTTTATATATAGCAACTGGATATTTTTAACTTAACTGACCTGTGAAAGCGTTCGACCTAAACATTACATTACTATTACTATTACTGTTAGTATAGATTATATTATTTTAAGACACAGATCCTGCCAACGGTGTGTCTCTGTCTGGGTCGTAAATTAAGTACCAACAGTTAGTCGGTTAGTGTTAGAGGTGTGTTCGATTGCAAATATGGAACTTGCAAATAACCCAAGACACTAATCCATTTCCTCTTTTCTCATCCGCACGCATAGCATTGGAAATACGTGAAGGTTTGTACCATTACTACATTACACTTACAACCATCGCCCCAAATATATCTCATACCGACACAAATGAACATTTGAACATTAATATGTGCTAATTATATGAGCACATCGTTAATGCTAATATGATGATTAACACTGGAGGCACCAAATATGTGATATCATGAATTTGCTCGTGCTGTGAACTTCTTTCTCGTGGACAATAGCCTAGATTATCTGCTCAATATTATTCTTACATTTGCTCCATTTTGAATAATTTTTTTACGTCAACTCTAAAATAAAATTCATTTAACTAGTTGGATCGTGTATATTAAAGTAAGTTTAAAAATACACTTAGTTGTACTTTTGAAACACGAGTGTTTTATGATTTATAAAACTCATTGAAAAGTGATGTTAGTTTCCTAGCCATACTATTATGCCAATGAGAATTTTAAGTGTTAATGTTTTTGTTGTTATTGTAAAAATTATAACGTACAGTGTAGATAAATCAATAATATGACTAGCAACTCTTCACTATTCATGTAGTTGTAATTGCTAAGTTGATTTCAAATATTTTGAACGCCGTTTATTTTTACTGCTATAATATTTCAAGGTTACACAGATTGTTTTTGCCAAAAATTACTTTTTATGATTTTTTTCTTTAATAAGGGTGCCCTATCGGTGGAATGAAATAATATTGCTTCCACACGGACCTGCAACTATTTGTAGTCGGAGCCTTAACACGACCTAACCGTTTTCATCACCGATTTTGATCACGTAGGGTATAATCAGTGTATTCTGAACGTTGACAATCGTTTTTTGCCGGTGTTTTAATTGGCTCCTTAATTAGATTATCGATCGGTCCGTTGATTAATTCAATAACTGGCATTACGGTTCTCATGAAATATTGAATAAGCGATATGTATAAGGGCAGAACTTGTGTGGAAATCGTGTGCCGTTTACGTACAATTGGGTTATATCTAGAGGACTGAAGCCTTTTTAAAAACGCTCCTTTCCCATCGACTTATTAATGAGCAGAATCCGTTTGCACAACTCCTCAGTCCGCAACAAAATCGATAATCGCAGAAATTGAACACGCAAATTGAAAATAATACGATTTTATGCAAAATCAGATCAGATTATAATTTGTATATTTACTATAAATATATAAATAATGCTAATTTAGAGCTGTTCTGACTATGAAAGCACTGAACTAGTGATATTATTATCGTCATTGTTTGTATTATTATTAATGCAATTAAAGCATTGTTGAGTTTTGATAAGATTTATATGCTGTAATTGCAATTCACATGCAGTTTTATATCGTATTGATTGTTGTGCTGAATTAATTGTGGGAAAGCAACCGACAAGGACGTTGGTGACCAAGACAGTTTCCTTCATCAGTGAGAATTTCCATTGTCTTGAAATTGCGGAAATCTCCTATTTTTTCTTGTTCTCAGCAGCTGAATTATTTTCAATGGGATTTTATTGTGCTTGGCATTGAGGAGCGCGAAATTAATGTGAAGACACAACGAATGACGATTGTATGGTTGTGTCTATTGACACAAAAAAAAATCATATTTTGTAGATTTTGGGCTTTTTCTCTTGTGGCAACCTTCAAATCTGTAAAAGATCTGTAGTTGAACTGTTAACAATAAAAATAATAATAAAATATAAAAAAATCTATTTCAATAAAATTTAAATAGTTACATAATAATAAAGTGTCAACAATTTTATTTCCACTGAAGGGGCACGTAAAAATCGTGATACTACAATATTTGGTCGTTCACAATACCATAATCCTATTTTTTGAAATATCAGATCCATCAGATATTTAAATAATTTGGGCCTCCAGAATGCAATTTTGTGCACTGAAGATCGTTTTGTGCGATAAGAAGAGTAGATATACTTATAACTGATTTATTTCAAATGAAAGCTTTAATACTACAAACATGGTTTTCGGTACAATACTACGCCCAAAAATAATGCACAAAATGTAATACTACAGTATTCTCCAGAATAAACAGTACTCAAGTTTAGATAACCAAGCTTACGCACCGTATTGAATATGGCACAATGCGCATGCTTGGTTGCCTGATCTTCAGTATACTCGCGAATAATGTATTATTTTTAATTTAATTAATTATGATGAAAACATTACCACTCCAGTCAGTTTCCACTACAGCACCATACCCAAATTTAATATCCAAATATAGCAAAGTCGTTGTTATACAAACAAAATGTATTCAAGAAATTATTTTTTTTTAAATCCCACCCCTTTCAATTTATTTCCTAGTTCGTGTTATTGAATTATCTTTTAGCTACTTCATCTTATCTACTTTTACAATCGTCAATATAATTTAAATTTAGTTTCTGAATATTTGCTATTGATTTCTTGTTGAATTGGAATTATTGAATTGGTACTTAATGATTGATTTGTTGATAATTGCAGACATACACATGCCTTCATGTGTGCGTCATAGTGAACAACGCTCCGTGCTGTCCGCCCCCTGTAAGTCTCGCTATTGAGTGTGTTTTGGATTTTAGGTGTCGAGCTGTCGTGTTTTGCTGTTGTGCCTTGTGTTGCATTTGCATGCGAAATTTAGTTTGACTTAGTTACTTATACACAACCACATAACGTGCAGGAAGCAAATCTAGATTGTACCTCCACCTAACTTGAGAAAACTGTATCTGTCGTTGTACTGTAGAATTTGGTCGAAGAAATATAGGAAAAAATGGACACCATAATTATTTATACCTATTATTAAAAGAAAAATTGAAGTTGTAAAATTATGATAGTAGAAAAAAAATCGTGGTTTTTATTGATAATGAAGCTATCTTGAATATGTTGAGGTTGATACCACGGAATTTTGTAACATCTGGCCTGTACAACCTACCATAATGGTATACAACCTACCATAATGGATAATAAGTTTTTTTCAAGTTGCAAACAACGTAAATAGGGCTTGGTTTGGAAAATTTGAAATTTTGCAAGTAGAAATCCTATAATTTTTTTTTAGTCTACCCGAAGTTTCTGAAAGTTGCCCAATTTTCTGAGACCTTTATTTATTAAATTTTCAGATACATCTAAAACATAGATTGAAACTATAAACATACATACATGAACATATATAAGCAAACATTACAGAAAATGTATGCAAATTATAGAAAATGTAATAAAAACAACAGAAGTTGCAATTAAAAATTTTAGGCATTAAAAAGTTATTTTCCGAAACATGCCAGTTATTTCACATTTAAGCAACCAAATGTGCACAAAATCGTAGAATAATAGATTCATTTACTGCCGATTTTGGCACAGTTCACAACATATTTCTCTTAATTTATTGGAAATTCAGAAAAAAATATTGTTATCTTGAGTAGGCGGATTGTATTATTTTATTAAATAAAATAATGGATTAATTTAATATGAGCAAAACTTATGCTATAACTGTCTATGCTATATAGCATATTACCATTAAATAGGTTTTTGTCGTTCGTAAACTTGCCCCATTCGCCGCTCGCGTGGCTTGTGAACAACTGTCCACTTATGAAATAAGCGGTATTTTCATTCTTGTTGGAAAATATACTATTTTTTTAACGTAAAACTCAATTTCGAAATCAGTGTTTTGTTGAACAAATTACTGTATTAAGTTTGGAAGTATTATTTGTAAAGTCGTAATACGGGGTATCCTGATAGTTAATAAATAAAAACTAATTACACGACAGCAACCTTTATTCTGCAAATGTACAGCGGAGAAAATCATTGAGTTATTTATTTAAATCTAATCGATTTTCCGTCTGCATTTTTTTGCTTAAAGTTGCAAGTTTAATATTGATAAATATTTAAATTATGTAGGCCTCCAAAATGTGCCTGCCTAATTTGCTCTTTAAATATTAATAAATCAATAAATATTGGGCTCATTTTTTTCTGCTTAATTTTAAAATTTATTTCCATTGCTTTATATTTCTGCCATCATAAATAATATTGATGTTTTTGTTTTTTTTTTGCTAGTTAAATATTAATTAACAATTAAACAATGTTGGGCTCAAAATGTACCATCTTAATTGGCTCTGTAAATATTAATAAATAGTAAATTAATTAACCTTGGTCCCTTTTTTTACTGCTTAATTTTAAAATTGATTTACGTGTCCTTATATTTCTGCCGTAATAAATAAAACTTATAAAACTCCTTATAATTTTGGAATTTTTTGCAATTTTGTTTGGCGGCAGGATTTATTTTATTTGTTTTCCGTACACAAATCACTGAAAAATCAGCACACTTTTCACAATTTCGCCACATCTCACCGCATCGCATCCCCTAAGTATTCACCCCTGTAGTAAACTTCGCCGCTAAACAGCAAACAACCCTCTAACTTTCTGTTATCTTTCCAGAGCGGCCGGCAGATCCGGGATTTGTTCGAGGACCTCAGGGATGGCCACAACCTCATTTCTCTGCTGGAAGTTCTCACTGGCGAACAACTTGTAAGTAAACTCTGCAAACCAGAAAACACAAATAGAAATTTACGTTGCATGACCAGAACTACCAACAATTAGTATTTGGTGATACAAATATGTCCATTTTGTAGTGGAGGCAATTGAAAATTTAACCACTAGTTGTGCTTAATTATACTTTATTACATTTGTAAAATTTGTGTTTGCTAGCAAAAGGTTATGTTATATAAAGCTCGTCCATTTATAACATGGACGAACATTTATTACTGCAAGACTAATTAGCTGTAAATGATTCGAAAAAAAAAATCGAAAATACGGGAATATCTTCTGTCGGCTCATTACAGAATAATTATTGATTTACCTAAACCTGAAACGCAAATTTCACAAATTCATTGCATAATTTAAGAAAAAAACGATGCATAATTTTTAATTTACAGTTTTTTAAACTTTTTAAACAATTATTGCAAACATCTGCACCAGGCAGACTAACACCCGACATTCTGGCGAATTCGAGGAAAGTAGAAATCGCAAAGGACAAGGCCGAGGCGTTCCTCCTTATAAGTCCATCGTTATGAATGAAGCCGCTGTTGAGGGAGATTCATTAATGGGCAGTGCGGTCGGTCCCATATTCGGAGGTCGTTTTGGTCGTTGTAATTAACACGAAAAAAAATCGAGCATGCACGCTCGCACGCACGAAGCCGACCCAATTCCTTGCACATCTGCGCGAAATTGCAGTCATTAAAATCTCTAGTAGCGGCCACCGTTAATTAATTACAAAAAAAAATTAATGAGAACGTTTTTTCCAATTAACCCGGCGCCTTCACCATAAAACCATCAATCGGGACTAACTTTTCTTTTCTTCAAAAATTAGCTACTCAACAAAGCTGACATTTGAAATGTCAAAGAAATTACATTTCTAACGAGTCATTCTTTATTGTCATGGTAACGAGATTATTTTTTTATGTATGGGAACTTCCGTAGTCTAAGTAGTTATTAATACGCCCTCGTAATTGTTAAGGTTTCGTAATTTTATTGTGATCACACGATTTTAGGTTAACGACCGGTTCCATAATGGTATTAAAGTTTCTTTTAAACAGAAAAGGCGCCTTAAGTACTGTAACGTGTTCCATAATTGATTTGTCGTCACTTTACGAAAAAGTGTCTTTTATCATATGGAACAGAAGCAGACTTTAAAGTCGACTTTTCTATTAAGTAAGCTTTACATAAAGGATACTTTTCTGCGATATTATGGAACTGGCCCTTATTGACGTTTGTACCAATTTTAACATCGAATCAAATTCGGGTTCTCCTCTCTTTTTCTGGGCGATATTTCTTTTAAGTTTTTATTTTATTTTACAGCCGCGAGAAAGGGGTGTGATGCGATTCCATATGTTACATAACATAGACACGGTCCTCCACTTCTTACATTGCAAGAAAATCAAGCTGGTGAACATCCGTTCTGAAGACATTGTGGATGGCAACCCCAAACTGACCCTGGGTTTAATATGGACCATAATTCTGCACTTCCAGGTTAGTGCTAGTATTAAATTTATTGCGGATGTTTATATTGTGAAGTGTAACTCATGTATTCATAGTACCATTGCGAAACGTCCAATGGTCCAAAGCTTCAAATATCTGGGCATTCTGAGAAATACATTTACTTTATATTCAGTTACCTGACAGAATTTCAATGATGTATTATCATCATTATCAAAGAAGTAGGAAAATATTTAAATGGCAGCAAAGATAAATATCTATGTTTCGTTGCAACTTTTAAAACTTTCTGCAAAATGGAAAGTTTGAAAATAAAAACAGTAAAATATAAATTAATTCGTGCGTCTTCGCGATACATTAAAACTTTTCAAATTTAATTCTGCAAAATGACTAGTTTTGACCTTGTTATTTTTAGCAGTATTCCTTCGATATTATCGTCCCCCGAAGAGGCGACAATGACTCATTCTTTTTCGAACAAAGAATCGCGTTTTCTATGCTCGTTCGCAAGTTTAAGGTAAATTTAATAAAGCGAAATGAAATAAGAAATGTATGTCGATTTCCCGCAATATGGAACTATGAGTCGTTGTCAGCTCTCAACGGGACTACTTTCCCGCAATATGGAATTATGAGTCGTTGTCAGCTCTCAACTGGACTACTATATATGAATGTTATGCTACAACTTACAAAAATGGAAATATATAATATCATATGTATCGAAAAATAAAATTAAAATTATATAGGCTACTAAAACTATTAATAGTACTATGATCGTGGAAAAAAAAACAATCATTCTATTAAGGGCGGAGCACTATCTTGTGCTGTATTTCGCATTGCAATTTTTTTTACAAAGATAAGTTTAAGTTTCAACTGGTGGCAATTTCACGTGTCATCTTTCTATAAAAAAAAGGTTTAAGTTAAGGTCATTTCAATTTCAAACAACAAATTCGATTATTAATTAATATTTTGTATCCATCCAGGCTCTAAAAGAATAGTAGCAGATTTTTGTTTTTTTTTATATTGGCATATGTTGTATAATTCTGGACAAAATTTATGTGATTGCTATCTATTTTTGTAATTCTGATAGTGCACTCGAGAATCTGATGCCATGGGTAGAACTAGATCTGTTCCAGATCTAAAAGAAAAGTAGTAGATTTATGTTTCTTATATTGACAGGTGTTATATAATTCTGTTATTGTAGCACAAGTATATCTTCAATAACTGATATGGTGCTAGACATAAAGATGTCATTGGTATAAGTAAAATAATACTAGCAGATTTAAAGCTTCTTACAATGTTTTTTTTTTATATTGGCATATGTTGCATAATTCTGGCACAGTGTCACAACATCTATGTGATTTCTATATATTTTTGTAATTCTGATAGTGTACTTGAGAATCTGATGCCATGGGTAGAACTGGATCTGTTCCAGATCTAAAAGAATAACAGTAGATTTATGTTTCCTATATTGACAGGTGTTATATAATTCTGTTATTGTACCACAAATATATCTTTATTAATTCTGATATGGTGTGACATAATGATGTCATTGGTACAAGTAAAATAATACTAGCAGATTTAAAGCTTCTTGCGTTGGGAGGTTTCACATAATTCTGGCACTGTGCCATAAATATTTCAATTCACTGCCATGGGTACAATTATATCTATTCCGGATCTAAACGAATAGTAGTCGATTTATGTTTCTTACATTGACTGTTTTATAATTCTGATATTGCATCACAAATATGTATAGTTTCAGTTTACTATTCTAGAGCGATTCAGAATATAAAATAATACAAGTAGATTAATGCTTTTTACTTTGAGAGTTTTTACATAATACTCGCATTGTGCCATAAATATTTCAATTATATGCCATGGCCATCATATCCAAGGGTATCGATGGATAATTGTATATATTCCTGATCTGAAAGAATAGTAGTTGATTTATTTTTCTTGTATAGGCACATGTTTTATAATTCTGTAATTATACCACATATATGTATTAATTTATACCATGGGTATATCTTTGGTAATTTTGATATTGTGCTATAGATGTGATGTCATGGGTATAACTAGATCAATTCCGGATATAAAACAACACCATTAGATTAATGTTTCTTACATTTGTAATATTGTACCACAAATTTCAATTTATTGCCATGTGCACAATTATATCTATCCCAGATATATATATATATATATATATATATATATATCCCATTCTGATATTGTAGCACAAATATTTAAAACATATGCCATTATTATTTATCCTTAAGTTTCCAACATTACTAAGTATTTGTATTCTGCACGTAAATGAGATACTGATTATATACAAACAAATTAAAAATGGTGTTCAACAAATGGTGTTTTTAAATTTATATACGTATCTGACATATTTGTAAATTTTAATTTATTTATTTACTTATCAAGACGTATTGAAATTTTTGATATTAGTAAATTTTAATTTCATTTTGAAGGGAAGTTTACTACTGTCTTAATCGTTTTCGCATATACTCTTATTATGTAGTATAAATGATAATTTTACCGAACACTTTTTCAATTATTTGCATATCAATAATTGACATGTTTGTATCTTTTTATTTTTATATTTATTCTTTTTCATACCAATTAGTTTAAATGATTTTTTTTTCCAGACAAATTATTTTAGCATATGTATTTGCATAACAATCATTGGCATATTTGTACCTATTTATTTATTTACATGGTGTTTACTTAAAATATATATATATATATATATATATATATATATATATATATATATTAATTTGAATGGTATTTTGATAATATCGTCGGCTTACAATTGAAATCACCAAGTCAAAAACTATAAAATGTGAGAAACTGCAATTAAAGTTGTATATTCTGCTGTAACCTTTCCTACTCAGTCATTTAATGGGATAATAATTTGGAAGTTTGGCTACAGAACCCTTTACTATACCCCTACTGAGCCTGAGATTTGTTACAATTTAGCAAACCATCAAAATAAAACTTAACTAAAAACAGAAAAACAGCCAAAAATTGACATAGAGTATTTCACTTGTAAGCCGTCGATATTTTCTTATATGAATATTAGTATAAATGAAAATTTAAGCAGGCATATTTGGTCAGCTATTTACATATTTATAACTGGAAATTAGCAAAATGTTATCAAAATTCTCTTCAAAATGCTATTAGCATTTTTTAAACATTAAGTATTCCAAGAGTATTTACAATAAAATTCCTAAAAATGCAAACTATATTTATTAATAATAACACTAAATATTTTTTTAAATTCAAATATTTCAGTTATATGTACATAACTGGCATAGTCATTTATTACACTAAATATTTTTTTGAAATTCAAATATTTCAGTTATATGTAAATAACTGGCATAGTCTCTGTCATAAAATTTCCTTATCTTTCTGTAGAGTTTCTTGACCATTTTAACGTCTTATTCTAAACGGCCTTTAATTAAATGCAACTTTCTGAACTGCGTCTAATTGGAAGCTAATGATATTTTTACAACTCATTGAAGATGCGTTTAGTCTTCTACTTTGCAGCGAAAATGTGTCACTTTATTTGGATACTGCAGCAAACTCGTCACCTGGATGCTAATTACTATTTACCTAACACTATTTGTCACACCTACTGTTGGTAATCATTTATAAATAGAAGCTGAAAAATATGAAATGTAGATTTGTTGCACAAACATCGGCATCAGAATCATTAAAAAAACAAATGGGTTCTATAGTTCTATAATTGCGTTATTGCAAAAAATTACACAAAAATAAAAATCATGAATATTTTGGAATTATAAAAATAGACATTTTGACACTTGAATAATTTAAAATTTGAAAATGTAAAGTTTATATTAACAAAAAAAATAATCAAAAACTAGTTGCGAAGTAAATGAAAATATTGCAGTAAGAATTCGAACTGCCACTCACCGGAAAAAATAATCTTGATAAACTTAAATCCAATAGAAATACAAATTTTTATCAAAATTCATGCTCACTTTTGTACGTTTATAACTATGTGATCGATTTCAATTACATGAAATGCTTAACTTTTGTTCAACGCTTACGTTTGTACGTTTTTAACTAATATAAGGTATATTTTAATTTCACGTGTTAGACTGCACTGAAGATATCCAGTAAGTCAAAAGATGTCTTCCATTGACTATACTAAAGATGCCCAATAAGTCAAAACGTATATTCTGTGGATAACTGAAGATACCCAATAATTAAAAACGTGTCTTCTATTGAGGTGTCAATAATCTTAGATGTTTAACTCTTCATAAACCTGCTCTAGTAAACCACTCAACACTATTACACTTTTTTCTATTTCCAACGTGCACAGACAGGACTGAAGGTAAGATAAACCGTATTATCAGTGAGGATGCAGTATTGTAAAGTGCATTGAGGCTTTCATTAATAACTGTAGCTTTCAATCCCTCAACTGTACTTAACATTTTGGCGCTCTTAAAAATCGAACTGGCTAAGTAACTTCTTGTGCACGTGACTGTTAACTGTACTTACCCAATTACCTGCTGCATGCACTGCGCCTGCGGTTCGTACTCAAGCTGTGGTGTGAGCGGCGTGCGCTAGATGGCCGAGGCTTGCGCTCTTCGCGGGTTTCACTAATTGTAATTACCTGCTCCACGTGCATTTCATTGTAGGCAGACAAACCCGCTCACGTGAATGCGCATGGCCGCTTTTTCGTGTTGCAGCTGCAATTAATGCGCGCCGTAAACAAACGGGGCATCTCCCACATGCGCAAACTTAAAAATTAATCCGCTAAACAAACAAGTTATAAATAGCACTAGCAGAGGAATGCAATTACATGGATGTTCGTAGGATTTGTTGTAATGGTAGTTAGACTTTATTATTCAGCAATTATAATCACAAAGATATTTGTAATTAAATTCAAAAACATTAGAAATCTGTTTTTTCATATACATATAGGTACATGTAATTTTTATGATTTATACTGAAAATTTACCATGAGACATTGATAAATTTCATTTAAATATAGTACCTACTTTTAATCTTTTTTTTTTTTTCATATTCACACCGAATTTACGTACATTGTTAATGTAATACTTTGTATTTGCAAGATTTTGCATATGCCAATGAAATTTTATTATCTATATTCACAATGTTGCAGTCGACAATGAAATTTTGTAACCTATAATCAGATGTTACAACTAACAAAAATACTTTTATAATTTTCCAATGAAATGTGAAAGTAGTAGTATGTTTAATAAAATATATAAATAAACGCAGTACATTAACATATCAGATTTGTTTTTATATAATTAGACATAACACGTTTAAAACTATACAGACTAGGTACACATTTAATTTCAACAGGTAGATTGCTAAAGTCGTTTAGACCCTTAAGTCTGTACTAACACAATGTGTTAGAATTTCCACTGAAGTTGGTATTTAAGAACATATATTTGACAATTACCAGTGAAATCATCGCTATTTCCAGTGCTATTTTCGCAATTTGCAATTTCGATACTCTCGATATCAGTCTTTGAAAGAAAAACTAATTATATTTTGTAATTCATCTGAAATTTTCATAGTTTCCAGTGAAAATGTATGTTGTAATTTATAATGAAAAACGTTTAATGTGCAATATGACTTTCATAAATTGCAGTGAAATGTTGTACTTATTACAAAACAATTGCTAAGCACACAGAATATTTAAATTTCTCATGAAAACTAATAATTTTTCATAATTTTCAGTATAGTTCGGCAATTTGTAATCAAAGTTTCAGAATTTTCGCAGTAAGGTTGCAACTAACATTCACAATTTCATAATTTCCTACACACATTTTTCAATTGCCAATAAAATTATGTAATCGGTAATAAAAAAAAGTCGACTAACAACAACACTAATTTTCTAATAAAATTTTATCTTTTATAAAAGTTTTGCAACTTCCATTGAAAGTTTGTAATTATATAGTTGTTTTACCTAATTTTGGATTTCGGCCATTAGGTCATTACCAGGGGTAATATAACATGTGGTGTTCTCATTATCGATAATGTTTTTATAAATACAACGAATATCAACCCCAACGACGAAAATGCTTCGAGTCCGAAGGGCGAAGTGCATTTTCCAAAGTTATAATACACAGGGTGAAACAACGATACAAATTTTCTATTTTCAAATGGCTAAAACTCTCTTTTTTTAAATTGAACACCCTGTATACAGCATCATATTCTGAGTGCTCGTCCAACGAGCTATTCAATGGTTACATATGGACAATAATCTAATAATACTTTTTAATAGGTAAATAACGGTCAATCTCGATATGTTTTAGCCATTTGAATATAGCAAAATTCGATCGTTGTTTCAGAACACCCTGTGTATTCAGCGTGACTCCAAATATTGTGTAAGTTTTGGCAACATTGCTTGGGTACTTGCATACGCAGATTCTTCCATAAATCCGTGATTTATGATCTCATAAGGAGATAAGGAGAATAAGGTTTTGTTAAATTTTCTTCCACGTCCATGATTATTCGTTAAATTTGATTGAAATGTGAATAAGTTGGCAACGTTGTATCTGATCCCAAAAAATAAAAATGATTTGTGAAGCCCACATAAAGCAGATTCTAAAAACAAAAGAATATACAGGATGACCCATTTCAAAAAGAGACTAAATTTTGTGTCCCGGATTTATGGTACACTCTGTACACACGAAAATAATATTAAAAGGTAACACATCAAGTGTCCAATAACTTCCAATCAGATGTTTTCTTCAATTTTCATTACTCTAGCAGCAATGGTCCGAGCGAGGATAGGTGGGCCACCCTGTATATTCTAAATCTTGAAATTTCCAGTAACATTATGAAATCACTTACAAAAGTTTGTAATTTAATAAATAATATTGCAATAATGGCGAGACTTTCATAAGCTCGACTACAGTATTATGCTAATACCAAACACTGCTAAATTGCTATATCCTCCGAATTTTATAATTTATAACGAATATGTTACAATTTATAAAAATAATTTCACAAGTTTTTACCATAATTTGTGATTTTATATGAAAATTCTACTTACATGAAATGTATTTAAAAAAAAAGCAAAAAATCTACAAATGTCCAAAGTTGTGAACAGAAATTCTGTTCTGAAACTTGTATCTCAATTTGCGAATTCTAAGATTCCATGAAGAAATATGTTTGAAATTGTACATAAATATACATTTTTGCACAAATAAAAATTGACATAATTTTCGAGAATAATACATGTGTATTAATGATTTTCGAAATACAAATTCCTTCGATTTTGAGAAACAAATTATGTTGCTATTATTATTGAGTTCATTCGATAAGATTATTTCATGAAATACACATTTAAAACGAATAAATTATTATTTATTACGAATATTGATATTAAATGTGCAGTTCGTACAATTGTTAATTTTAACAGTAGTAGTGACTGTATTTGTTATGGATATTGTCCCTAACTGGCTATCGACCAACGTGGGTCCTTCTGCCGTGTGATTTGTGTAAATGTGTGTATTGTGTTAGGGCTTGATACACTAGAAATTCGCCCCCGATCTCTAGAGCGCCGTTAATGAGCTCCCAACGGCGAATGGCACTAGTTTCTCAGTACAAATGTACTGGGGCTCGAACCCAGGTCTTCGTGCATGCTAAACAAGCGTTCTAACCTGTCAGCCAAACTAACGGTCTAATTTTAACATTATCCAAATCTAATTTGTTTTTATTGGTATTGCTAAAAGTTGCGTCATGGATATATTCACATCTTCATTTCTTAAATTGGACATTATTTCAGCATAATGGTCCTTGTTCAGTTGTAAATATGGTTTTATGGACGTTGAACTATTATAGCCAGTTACTTTAATTATTTGCTGTTCCCAATTCCAGAACTTGCCAGCTGACTTACTGCTGTAGATCTGTTGGAATGGTTTGAAATTTTGACATTCTTTGTATCTAAAGCAATCTTTTGTACGGCAGATTTAGTCCATTTGCTAATTTAATTAATGCCAACTGCCATGTTTTTAAACCAAGGACTATTTGGTTCCCGATCGACTATTTTCAACCACAAACAACAGTTGGATGTTTGTGGTTGAAAATAGTCGATCGGTTTTAATGTTTTCTCCCCTTTTTGAAATTAGTTTGTTAAATAATCGAACTGGGCAATTTTCTGGATTTTATTTGTTTCGTGCAAGCCATTTACTTTCTAATGTATTTTTGTGCCGTTTTTGTAAATATAGGATTATATTCGAGTCTTCCGGATGGGACTCCATTATTTAATTTTGTCTTTAAAGTACTAAATTGAACAACGGCAACCTTCGCTCCCCGCCAAGCTAATTCTATAGCTATAATATGGTATAGTTTCCTCTGCTGTCCATTTGGAGTATTTTCATCCCAACTTTGAACAATATTCCTCAATTCTTCAGATGTAAAAGGTGCACTAGATATTTTGCTCTGTTCCGGCATGACTTGCAATTGTCTTCTCTTCGCATTTTTCGTAATTCTAGCAGCTTGGAATGTTATATCTTTAAATGGATCATATCGTTGGTTGTATTCGTTATAATATTTCCCTTGGAGTAATTTGGCTGTATTATTCCAAATTATTTTAACAACCATCTCCTTATATTCACTTTCATCAGTTTTCCGAATATTGTACTCCCATTCGTAAAGGATGTCTGCAAGTTTTTTATCAGGCGTGTTTTCTTTGAGGCAGTGATTTTTTTTCTTTGCAAAATTCCGTGAGATGCTTCCACACGTAATTTTTTGTTAGCGCACAGCATTTTGCGGCGTTTGTTCTTTCACTTTATTTTTTATTTCGTCCAAATTAAACTTTGCAAAACGGTTATTTGGATTAATTTTCGCTACTCGTAAACTTTGACGTTTCTACACTAATCGCGAAACTTGGTGTTTCGTAGTCATGCAAACAAGATCACAGCTACCTCATACTTCAATATTGAATAAAATTACCAATGACAAACCGAAATACAAAAACGAAAGCATGGGCGTTTGACAAATCAAGAGCCGAAATACTAAATTGAAGTCATAGTGTTTTCAATTATCAATACACACATTTGAACCATTAAAAAACGTGTATTATACATTGAATGAAATAATCGCTGAAAGTATGTAGTTTACATTGCAAGTATCATATTTTCTTGCAACCATAATATATTTATTTTGTAATCCGGAATAAAAATAACAGTAGGAAATAATTTCCAAGTGATGGTAAATTTGTTATTACTTATTATCATAAGATAAAATAAGTTCACAGCAGAGGTATTGTACGAGATTCTACAGCTTCTGTAATCTGCGAATAGTAACAGTCGACATCTGAAACTTCTAAACTCATCAAGATGAAAATCCAGAAGCATTGCGCTCCCTAATTTTCCTTAATATATACCGTATGCCAATGTATGGATTGAGTTTACAAGAGAGAAGTTAAAAAAAAAATGTTTTAAGTCAACATGATATAGGAATAAAAATTCCTGCTTGGTCTGAAACTACCATTACAGTTATTTAAACTTTGATTTATTTATACAGGGTGTTGGCAAAATAATTAAAAAAAATCTTATTTGTAACTTATTAAGTTTTTTCCCAAAAGAATTTAAAATTACATTTAACAACATTAAAGAAAAATAACATCATTCAAACAATCTCCGTAATGCAGAAAATTATACTGAAAATTAAAAAAAATCACATACGAGAGGACGCAGTTGCATCAATAACTATTTAAGAAATCCAAAACAGTTTTCAGGAGTTCCATACTGGGGGATTGTTCATATCATGTTATTTTATTGTTTATTTGTTTATTTTAAATAAATGTCAAAATTAGATATTTTTTTAAATTTTGCTAACTCATTAACCCGTTAAATTTGTTAATTCTTCCTTCGGTTCTTCTAAAATTAAGAGTTAAAAAATTGTTTGACTAAACAACCATTTTTTTCTTCTGATTTTGACCTTTCCGAAATTGAATCTTCCCTAAAACTGTCGGTTCCAGAAAAACAACATGCACTTATAGCAGTTATGTATTATTATATTAGTTAATTTATTTAGGAATGATTATCCTATACAATCCTATTAAATGATTATCCTATACAATTTTAATACGTAGATACAAGAAATTTCATTGATAAAAAAATTCACGTGTTATTTCACCTCATTGATAATTCTCGCTCCTGAGAGAGGAGTCCTTGCAATCTGTTTGTGCGTACATTCTTTATTACATTTCATTGATCGATTCTGTATAATGAAATACAAACAGGATCCCACGCATCGTGACGCTGGATGGAAACGTACATACATACACATTACGTTACGTAACGGCCTTTATATGGAGCTGCAGATTGCGGAACGTGGCGATTGTGAATTCGGAGGTGTCGCTTGCGGCTTGCGGAGCAAAAATGAGAGGACTCGAACCTCTTCCCACGATCCAGACCATATGGTCGGCGATGTTGTTTCGTCGATTTGGTGACATTTCGCCGCCTTATCGCCGCCTGGTAGGGATGCATAAATTTTATGATATGTTTTTTTATTTTATTTTTTCTGCAATACTCCATGGGAATGAGTGGGTTTAAGCTGGCGATAGTCAATCAATACCCATTTAAAAGTCATAAAAAATATTTTATTTTGCAACAAATAGGTTTATTGAGATAACTTTAAAGTGGCAAGAAGAAACTTCTTTATCTATATCATAATTTCATTTTTTTCATATTCCCCATACCTGCATATATTGTGCTCTAACGAAAAGTTTATGGAGGAGGAAGGTGTGGTAAAAAAAGGCAAGAAAGATGAGCTCTTCGAAGATCCACTGCCATCAGGGCCGGATTTAGCCTTGATAAGGCCCTAAGCTTTTTGAGATATCCCTATATCCCTTTAAAGTCTAGATATTATATTTCAGTGCCAAATATGATTTTCGGATACCTAGAGGGTTAAACTGAAATACAATTAAGAAGTATATAGATAGTGAAATAATAAATCTTTTAACTTAAAATCATTTTTATTCATAACAAACTTTAAAATGCAAACTCTGGTAAAAAGAAACAAAAGTTCTTTTAAAAGGCACAATTTACAAATGCGTATTATCTAATCTCTTGAAACATGTTATAAGGATTAGGAATTATATTAAACTAAAATATTTTCTTTCTTGCTTTTACCAGAGCAAATACACTGATGACATCATAAAAAAATAAACTGCTTAGTTTGTGACTTTCTATGCACATGAGACTGAGGGAACATAATTTATCTCGAGTCATTGTTGTTCTAAATTCATTTTTATCCTCTTCAGCTGAGAAAAAGATCTTTCTCCAGAGCAATGTGCAACCATCATACTAAGAAACAATCTCAAAATTGCTTCTACACTAGGAAATGCTGATTGGACAAGATCGTTAAATATTACCCTATACAGATCCTCAGACTATCATGTTCCGCTGAACCATAGGCTTGCCTATGTCTAAACATATTGATGAAAATGCTTCTCCTACAAGATTCATGTCCATATCTCAGGATATGTTTGCCATAAAGCTCCTTCACAAATCTCTTCTTCTAATTTTGTTAAGAATAAAAACTTTTTTGCAGCATCATTGTATACTGAGGCCCTCTGTGTCAGACTTTAGTCTAATACATCCATCACAGGTGTATACATGTTTTGATTCTGAACTTGTCTCTTGGCTCAAGGTTCTCTAAAGCATCATCTTCATCATCATTGATATGCCTTCTTATATATCTGTTGTTATTGTAATCAACATCCGGCTATTTTGCATTTGATTTTTCTTCAAAATGGTCGAATATAGTCTTGGAACCTATAACGAAATCCGAAAGTGAAGCATACCATTTCCGTCTTGTGAAATTCATCCAGCAAGTAACTCCACAAATATAAAATTTCTATAAATTCAAACTCCTCCATTTTATTTAAAATGTTTATGGCTTGATTTGTTGTTTCGCCTCTCTCTGTAGTATCAATATGCAGCTGATGCTATGCAGAAATTATTCCATCACTATCAAGTATTGCACTTGTGGCCATTGAATGTGCTTCCCATCTAGTCTTTGACATAGACTTTGGAACTTTTGAATCATCTTTGAAGAATGGCAACAGTACTGCCCATCTATGTGTAGATGAAAAAAATAAATTATATATTTCTTGAACAATTTCAAAAAAGTGTACTGCATCTAAACAGCAGTCAACTGCTGCTCTACCAACAAGATTCAGGGAATGACAAGCACATGGAATGTACTTAGCATACTTGTTAATCTTCAATATTATTTCTTCATACCCTTGTATTTGACAGACATATTGGCAGCATTATCGTATGACTGGCCTCTACACTTACTAAAATCTATTTTGCACTCATTTGTAAGGTCCGAACGTGCTGCATTAAACGCAGCAATAATGCTGCAGTATATACTCTATTTTTTTTAAAACTGGCGTTCACGTCATCAAACAGCTGTGTGATGGGGTTTTTCGTACCAACGTGATTGTTTTCGAGAATATGCATAACAATAGTTTAAGAATCGAAATTAATTTGAGGATCATTTGTTACATAACACTGATCACCGGTGTTTACAAATAGGTAATCGGTGTATTAACCGCGGACACAAATTTCGCCTGCCAGTCATGTAATAAATCATGTTATGTTGGCGGCCGTGATATTTTTTCGGCGACGATGCCAAATCTTTTTCACTAACGCATGCTCATACATGTGTGTATAACAAAAATTTTTGACGGTTAACTTGTTACATTTGATCAATTATTACAATGCATATTTTGCCATTGCAGATGTTAAACCATAACAACAAGATTAATATCTGTACGATAAACGGCAAAGAAGTCGACGAATTTGATACGAACCGTGCACAGTCGCACAAGATTGCACGGGCGCAACAGCTGATTGGAGCTATTTTTAAATACCCAGGACAGCTGGCAACCTTGTAAAATTGTGTCATCATTATTATGATTATTATTTTGATGACGTGAACGCCAGTTTAGAAAAATTAGAGTATATTTAAGTATATATGACAATTGCTCACTCAGGCAAATTGATGGGGGCCCCCAAGAAAGTGGGGGCCATAAGCTATAGCTTGTGTAGCTTATACGTAAATCCTGCACTGACTGCCATCGTCGTCGTAATCATTATATCCTTCTTCGTTGACTTCATCCTCTGATTCTGCTTCTTTTTCTTCTTAGCATTCTTCTTCTTCTTGTTCGTATGTTAGGACTATGTTATCGCCAACGGTTAATCCTGGGATGCTGGGGTCCTGTATATAATTTTAAACTTATAAATTAATTACTTAACTTCTTGCATTTATCATCGCTTTATCAGCAAGGACAAAATTTCAAAGTGTGATGGATTTCTTCTTAGCAAAGGCAGCACATGGTCGTAAATAAATAAACAAATAATAATTAGTACACAAATGTAACTGTAGTTTTTTATGTATAAAGGAGAGTTTTAATTCTTTTAATTCTTACTAAAAATTAAGAATAGATATTTAATGGTGGTACACAAAATTGTTTGCACAAGTCACTTAGGCGAAACGCGTAATATTTATGGATGCTGAGACCGACAGGGGCATAAAATTATTTATTTACTTGTTATTGTTTGCAGACACAATGGGATATCTTCGATATTTAAATTATTTAAACTATTATACTTTTTATTTATCTTTGTTCGTGTGGTAACTTTTCTACATTCCTATGCAAATTTAAATTTAGACCGAACTTTAACGGCTATCACCTTGAGGATTATGCAAATTAACGCGAGCAAAAAATTGTGTGTGAATGTATTGGCTAAGCCAGTAGTTAACACGCGTAATGCAACTACCGCCATTTGCATTACTCTAGAATCCATGTTAGTGGATAAGGAGAGTTCTGTAGTATGTAAATGTTTTGCAGTTATTATTTACTTTACTACTACTACTTTACTATTTACTCATATGTCAAATTAGAAGTTTCTGGCAAGCTGAGCTTTCATTTCCTACTACTTATACTGAAAACACCACACGTGGGATGGTTTCATTTATTTCAATGTCAGTCTGATAATGGAACGATTAAGTAACTTCCAGGCTGCAGAAATAAAGGAAAATATCGAGTACATATCAATAGTTGTTAAGCCATAAGTCGTGGGTTTTGAGAACGATTAGTTTACCTTTAAAACATTCTTTGTCCAAGTATTTGGATTAACATTTCCATTACTTTTTTTATTAAGTACTTTAGGACACCTACTTACTTCAAAATGATAACCAAAGACCTGAAGGGTTTCAACAATTGAGAACTCTCGAGATTTTAAAATTCGTATGGTTCGAGGTCGAATTTATTTAAATTCGAGAAGACAACCAAATTATTAAAAAAAAACGTATGCTTCAAATCGTTATTTCAATTAAATTTGCCACCAAATTAGAATTGCAAAACACGTCCACATTACGTATTTAAAAAATGCAGCCACCGCGTGGGCCACAACTGCCCACGCATCACGTTGTGTTGTGTTCCCTTATTAAAAATCGCACCTGTGACGTTTGCTGTGGTCTACATTCGAAGACGTGGGGGGCGAAACCGTCACCATTAGATAATGGTATCAATGCCACAATTACCATACCAGCAGCTATTGTGGCAACAAAACAGAGCCAAAGGTAATACTGAAAAATGCAAATGTCAACGCCAATGCCGAACGCCTCCTCGTGGCTCCGATAAACAAGAAGCATGTGGCTGGGTGGGTGTCAGTCGATTGCGAAGCAATGAATTGGGATGAATTACTGCACCGCAAATTGGCGGTTGAGTTCCAGACCGGTAATTAGTGGTAATGGGCCGCTATATTAGCCGATGCTTTCTAAAGCGATCGCTGATGTAATTGTCGCGTCTCTTGTGATTATTGTAATTGCTGTAATTTGGCTTGGCCGTGTATATCAGTCCAGTTTTATTCAGTCGCAAAAATGAGAGCGTATTTGAGGAACGTGGGATTTTTACAGAGCACAGCGTGAAGGAAACGTGATCGAAGAAATTAGCGTTGAAAATGATCACAAATCAATTATTTAACGATTGCCTTATTTAATGCACAACATTGTTAATCCTATCACTGTAAGCTGCAGCTGCTTACATATAACCAATATTAATAGTTCCATAATTCTCAACGTTTTACATTTTCAAATATTAATAATTCAACTTTCGAAAATGTCTGCTTATGTAGTTAATTTTTCCGTTCATTTAGTAAGGCATACTTTATAAATGTACGGTGTCAAAATTTAATTATGAGCACGTATCTGCGCGAACAATGGGGGATCTAGATTAGATACAGGCTCCCATTTAGCAACAAAACCCAACTAATTAACCAACCTTGACTCTATTATTTGACAAATGGTGGCGCCGGTATGGCCGGCTCGTATTCGTGCAGCATTAATCTTTATAACCAATACACTTCACAGCGAAATATCGATTATAAAGATGAATCAAAGCTCCATGAAAATTACAAGCAAATTTTAAATTGGCCAGTGCCGACAAAAAAATGTGCTAATTGATTATTTAAAAACCTATAATTACTTTCCATTATCGACGAGCGATATTTTAATGGGCACACGTTTCGCTTAATCGATACACCTTGCGGTGGTAATCGCTCACTTAATGTAATTAATTATCAGCTAAGTGAGCATTACGTAACACACTGCAAATCAATCTATTATTTATTTTAAAATCGAATTACTAGTAAGTATAACTTTTAAAAATCTGATAACCACATGAGTTTACTCTAGTTCTTAAAATATTAAAATTTTCTGTAATTCAAGTTCGAGTCCTATGAAAATTATTTTCCTTAAAAAACCTAATATGTCCACCACATGACATAATCGTGATATCGAAAATTCTAGAGCTTTCAAAAATAAATACTTCGGTAATTTACACTCCATAAAGTAATTAACATTTTTGCAGACTAGGTAATATGAAAAATACCCGAAATTTAACAACGAAAAAACATGTAAAATCTACAAATGTTAACATTTCAATAATTAAAAAAATAAGTTTTTTAAATATCACAAGTAACCAAAAACTTCAGAATAAACTTGTTTAGGCAGAGAGTAGGACATACAAATGCTCTACCAAATTTCTTGAAAATTCCATAAAATATAAAAATAAAATGCAATTCAAAATTCCATACAGAAAGAAACATAAAGACTATGAACATCAGCATTACTTTTTTTTCTCTGTAATTCAAGAGTCCTCCGAAAATTATGTTCCTTCAAAAATCTGATATGTCCACTACATGACATTAATCTTCATATCGAAAATTCTCGAGAAATTTCAAAAAGTTCTGCTATAATTTCTATACCTATTTGTGCATAAATAAATCTAGGACCGTTTAATAATAAACTTTTTTGACTTTTCGAAAATTCTACAAATGATTACAAGATCTAGAAGAAAAGTATTCCAGGTGTCGTTAGACGACAACGACGACAATAACGTTAGATATTATAATGTTCTCGTTGCGTTGATTCCAAAACATTTTCTGTGGGTTAAACTGGCGAGCAGGAAATCGCATAAATGTTAAAAAGCAATATCAAATCCGAATGTTCGTTTTTGTAAACGGACACGTAACAAATGTTTAATTTGTTTTACAATTTATAAATAATTTTGCACTGGAATTGTAACTGAGAGTACCCTACTTATGGAATTGAACAAACTAATTATGACTTGGGGTAAAATTTCTATTTTCATTTACTATTAAAAATCTTGAAATTTAATTTTTCTTTAAACATTTACTTTAAACAGAATATTTAAGAATGGCCTACAAAAATCTTGAAATTGCAACTATCAAAAAATGTGTGACCATTTATTGTACATTATACATTAAAGTTTCAATAAAAATACGAAAATTATAACAACATTCAAATTATTATGCAAAATATCTAGATTTAGTTCGAAAAGTAAAAAATATAGGTGTTCAATGTACATTAGGGTGTCCGTTATCTCCCAAATCGCGATTTTAAACTAGTTAAATGTCTTATTTTCATAGTAAAAAACTATTTTGAAATAAAAAAAACATTGGTAACCGTATTTTTGCGTGCCTTTAAAAATCGTCTTTAAACGCTCAGTTTTTTTTTTTTTTTATATAAATTGTAGGTATTTTTATATGTCTACATACCGTCTAACAGAACTAAAATTTGCGCCAAGAAATGGTTTTCTTGTTGCAAAAAAAAACCTTAAATTTAATACACGGTTTTTGAACTTTGTTTTGCTACGGTATGTTAACATATATGAAGACCTACAATTTGTAAAGAAAAAGAGCGTTTAAAGACGAGTTTCTCATGTTAATCAAGTGGGAAATTTCATTTGCCTGCAGGCACGCGAAAATACGGTTACCAATGGGTTTTTTTTATTTCAAAATAGTTAAATGCCATGAAAAGAAGACATTAACTAGTCATCTCAAAAAAATCGCCATTTGGGATATAACGGACACCCTAATGTATATATATATATATCTACAAAAGGTGTTTCAAAGTAAACGGGGAAGCTAAATACATATTAATATTTAGGGTGTTCTATTTAGATAGCAACAATTGTTGGCTACTTCCGGTAGAACCGGAAATGGTAGAAGGTTGAACAGAATCAGCCATGTTAGGATTGATTATTTAATTTTTTTATTTTATTGGAAATCCCATAAACTTTTACTGTATATAAACAAATTTTATTTGTTTAAACACATATTTACAACTTTAACTAACCTTTTTTTTCTTCAAATCCGCAAATAATCGTGAAAACAACATGATAAATTTACAAAAAGTGAATTTTTTTTTTAAAAACAGAAATTTAGAAAAAAATTACACACATGGGAAATCGAGGTGAATTGTACAAAAAATGTATACCTTTTCAAATAACTTTAGAAAAACATAAAAACTATATCGCAAAATTTCGGATTTTCGCGAATATCTCCGGAAGTAACCGAACTTTTCTGGTTTTCTCAACAGAATATTACTGACCACTAAATTGCTCAACTTTTTTGTAATTCAACTGCCATTTTCAAATACATAATTATTGCCCCACTCATGGCACATCGAGGTGAATTATATAATATAATGACTACATAATTATTTGCCCCAACCGTTTTTGTGAGGAATTGAATAAAGTAACAGACATGTTTGTCATAAATTTTATTATTGGGAAATGTTTGGCATACCGTTTCCATTTCCAGTTCCAATTCTAAAAATAAATTTATGAAAATTGGGGTGATAAAAAAAATCTAACTTGCATAAATTTTTCATATGTTTTAATGGTATTTTTAAGTGTTTACTAGAATATCATAGAATAGTCGTACATGTTTGTATTTTTTAACTAATTTTCATGGTTTCATTTTTCGTAGATTTTTGTTATCAGTTTGTTAAATTTTCTGCGATTTCTTGTTATCATTCGAATTTTTACACATTTAAAATACAATAATAATAATAATAATAATAAATTTATGACAATTCGTGACCATAAAAAGAGAATTTCTTAAAAAATCATAAGAATTACACGAAAATTGTAATGCAAAAAATAGGAAACTTCCAATAATTCCAATAATTCTACAAAATATTTTGAAATGTTTAAGACCGTTTTATAAACTTTCATAAAAACCATTAAAATTTAATACATAAATAATCAAAGTAGTTACAAAAAACTCAAAAACCTTGAAAAAATCATCGAATATTAATGGAATTAATTGGGATGGAATTAATTGCATTGTCGCTAAGAATAACCAAATTTATAATATTATTGAATATTACATCATCAACTTGGAGAAATCTATGAAAATACGCAAAACTACAAAATTACGTACAAAACCATGACAAATTTATTTCATTCAATATAACTTGAAAAAGTTATGTCATAATATTTACGGGAAAAGTGTGGTCACGTCCTAAATCATGTTAAAATTTATGAAAATTTCTCTAAGAACATTATCATTATACGAAATAGTATGAAAAATCATGAAAATTTCAAATACCACAAACCATTGCAAAATGATCTATGAAATTTAATGGACTCTATTGACCTTATTTATATTTATTAGATTCAATCATCTATGACATAATTTTATTAATTAACAGTTTAGTTGCATGAAGCGCTTCTTAATTATTATTAATTATTGCCCAACTCCGCGAGAAAACCTTTAAAACCCGCTGAATAATTTACTCGTTAATAATTAAGCGTAAAATAACAACGCTGTGTGAATACTGACGTCATACTTAATGATGACCCCATGGCGATGCTATTCCACCTCTTTTAACACCATAAAGCTACGTGGACGGCGATACTGGCTCTTTTGGGAGATGACCTGTGGGTGGATCGGTATTTGCTTATGAAGCGTAGCGACACACCGGTTCCAAAAAGGTCAGCCAATGACTTAATCCACTTCGCCCGCGGTTGCACAATGAGCCACAGAAACAAACAAGATTAAATCGAAAGTAAAATTTATTAAATTATCGTCCAAAAAAAAAACACATTTTGAAAAATAATCTATCTTACATAAAATTCTTCATAAAACTTCTAATCAAATCTTGAAAATTCATCTTTTTTTTTTTTAATTACAAAATTGAATGTAAACGAATTATGATACCAATGTATTCATTTGTCAATCAAGCCTTAAAATAAAGTTTATTAAACCGAAAGTAAAATTTACTAAATAATCTCACTGTAACAAATTATGATACCAATGTATTCATTAGTCAATCAAGCCTTAAAATACAGTTTATTAAACCGAAAGTAAAATTTACTAAATAATCTCACAATAACAAATTATGATACCATTCATTAGTCAATCAAGCCTTAAAATACAGTTTATTAAACCGAAAGTAAAATTTTCCAAATAATCTCACATAATAATACATAAATAATCACACATAAATATGATAATAATCTTACATAAATTTCTGTAAACTGCATATCAAATCTTGAAAATTAATCTTATTTTTTTATATTACAAAATTGAATGTAAACAAGTTATAATACTCATATTCCTTATATTATTATTATTATTATATTATTCTTATTCATTAGTCAAGCAAGCCTTAAAATACAGTTAATTATACCGAAACTAAAATTTACTAAATAGTCATGGAAAACCCCGAAAATAGAACTATTATTTTAAAGGAAAATAAATCAATTAGATAGATGATAAACGTTGCAATAAGACTACCCGATTCTAAATTTGTACAATTACATATTTTCATCACTAGAAAAGGGATTTTAAGAGCCATTGTTTTTAAAATTTGTTAGTATATTTGCACGAATTCGACAAAACTTAAACTAATATTTATGTTACTTAAACGACACGTAAGGTAATAATCGACACAGGAACAAGCGTCTGCCGGATGTTACGTATTTGCAGTAAATCTGTTGTCCATGACATCACATCCTTGCCCGATCTAATTGCGAAACAAATCAAGAAACGGCCTCCCCAGGCTACAGAATAATAGAGTTCACAGTATCTGATTTTTTTTGCATATTGCATAAAAGTCGAGCGATTCAGTCTCCATTTGGCTGCAGGCAGATCGCAATGATTAGAGGTGTTGCATTGAGTGATTCTCTGCGCAAGAGTAAATTGCTTTAAATGAATATTTCACAACTACATAAAAAAATAGAGAGTTTTGTATGCTGATGTTATTGAAATAATCGAAAGCAAAAACGTGGACACTGAAATGTTTAGGTTTTGGAAGTGTATGATAATAATTATGTATAACGTCAAAATACTAAGAGTTTCTATATTTTATGGAATTTTCTAGAGTTCTCGTGGTTCTTAACAGAATATTTTGTCAGTAGAAACATATTATGAAGTATGCAATTTCATTCCATTATGAATAATTATGTCTATTATAAAATAATTTTCACTGTGAGTTTTCCTTTTTTATAGTTCCTTGTAGAAATTGCACGACTGTGTTCAGATTTATATAATTTTGCGATTTTAATGGTTGATAATGGAAAGGTCGTGAGTAGGGAAAAAATATTTCAATATAATAACACTTTACTGCGTTTTGGAGCGCTCGTTTGTGATAACAACAAAGTGCTGATACAGCGATTAAAACACGCATTATTCCTGCTATATGTAACATATTTGATTTGGCCGATGTGTCATTTTACTTATATTGTTCAAAACATCGCATGCATCTTCTATCCTACTTTACAAAACGTCTCACTTGCACGCACAAAACCTCTATTTTTTGCTGACGCAGCAAATTATCTATATATTCAATATTGCGTAACATGTCACTATTTCTCTATCCCATATTTTCCAAAACGTCATGCACATATTTCATCCCACTCTTTCATCGTCTCGAAATCTCTATCTTACCCATTACCTCTTATGGAGCAAAGTCCATTCCCTCCCAACCCTCATCCGGGCTGACCTGAAATGCATGTTAACTTATGGGAGCTCGCTTCTCAACGTCCCCTTTATTTCCCTACTGTTGTGTAAGCCATACATATTTTATCCTATCAACAAAATTATAACAATTATAATTCTACCTCTTAAGTGTACATAATAATGATCCTAAAAAATAATTATTCCTCTCGGAATACACGTTTCGTTCATTAATTCTCGTCGCAGTGCAGGTAGCAGTTCCGCTCTCTTGTCGTGGGAATCCTCAAAACGACAGATGCTGCTTCGTTTCGCGAAAATAACCGCGAGTTAACGGTCCAAATCGACCAATAAAATTTTACACCTCCAGTAATTGTAACATTTTTAAACCAGATTCTCAAGTTTATGAACGTACTTAAAAAGTTTACCGCTCGCTCTCCTTTGTGAGTTACAATGTTCTTCGTGATTAAATTTTAGTAAATGCTTGCCTCGGTAAGGACTGTAAGATATCTTGTAGATATTATGCATATTCTGGGAGAAACGTTGCTAAATTTAAGCAAATTTTCTTTTAATTTGTCATCAAAATATTCGAAAGTGCCTTCATGTTTGCCTGTGAGAACTGTACGTACATAATTATGTCTCCTAGATTTCGTAAACATTCTAGGAAAAATGATTAAATTATTAATAAATTTTAGTTAGATCATAGATACATTTATTAATCTTAATGCACACAGGTACTTAAACAAGTAAACATATCTCAATGCGGAAAAGACATATTGTTATTTATAAAATCTTGAAAACTACATTTAGATAGATAGATAGATGTTTATTAACAGTCCATCACATAACATGATATTTGTTCAGTCGAGTAGATATTCATCACACATTACATCAAAGAAGGAAAAAAAAATACATAGAAAACAAGTACACGTTACAAATTAAACCTAAAAACGATAGTCTAGAATTTAAAAAAATCGTTCACAGAGTAAAAAGTATTTTCCATTTAAAACATTCCCAATTTACGATTGAATAGCCTCAATGTTTTGCAGTTTTTGACATGTTGGGGTAAATTATTGTACATCTCCAAACATGAAAAATATGGAGAATCTTCTTATAGAACTTATTACTCTTACTCTTTATTTGCCTATTTGGAATTATTTCTTACTTATTGGTTATGTGCAAACAATCAAAGGGAGCTTCTAGCCAAAACAAAAAACAGAGTTACAGAAGATATTCGAAGTGCCCTCCTTACATTTCCAAGCAGGCACGACATCTTTGCCTGAAGAATATTCGAACTCTTTCTAAAACACCCTCATTGGCTATTGGCTATCACCATAGTACCATAGACTAATCATACAATCTCTGGTGAATTCTTCCAAACGTAAGATGTGAAGGAATCTGGCGATTTGGATAAGCTTTTACATATTGACGTCGTGCTTCAGTGGCAATTCCATTAGCACGACCATACATGAAATGCATGTCGGCTAATTCTGCATTAGAGTAAACACCCATAGCAATGAAAACTTGTGCACTAACAACAACTGTCAAATACTGAATATTTATTTCACAAAACATCAGCCAACTATGATAAGAAAATGCAAGTTTTAGCAAAATGAAAAAAGGCAAACCGCTAGTTTGGCTGACAGGTTAGAACGCTTGCTTAGCATGCACGAAGACCTGGGTTCGAGTCCCAGTACAGGTAGTACATTTGTACTGAGAAACTAGTGCCATTCACCGTTGGGAGCTCATTAACGGCGCTCTAGAGATCGGGGGCGAATTTCTAGAGTAACAAGCCCTAACTCAATACACACACTTACACAAAACACACGGCAGAAGGACCCCCGTTGGTCGATAGCCAGTTAGGGATAATATCCCTAACAAATACAGTCACTACTACTGAAAAAAGGTGGTAAAAAAGAATAATCTTCCATATTTCCGAAACCGTTACTCTAAGGATCCATGTGTATTAAGACTTTTTTTTCTTTGTTGTGGTTCATACTACTATCCCCTTAAATATTTTACATTCGTTTTTTAACACCCTGTATATAAAGAGTAATATGTAATATGTAATATGTTCCCTAAAACTAGGTCTGCATGATTCTTTCTTGGCTAAATTGAAAATTAACCTAATTATACGTTTCTACTACTTTCACCCGATATGAATCAGATGATTTCCCCCATATTATTGCATTATATGACATATGACTCGAAGCCAATGCATGGTATACTTTAATAAGATTATTTCTTGATACTGTACTACATGTTGATACTACATGTTCTATATGCATTGTCCACTTGAGGCTTGGATCCAAATGACAGCCCAAACATTTTGTAGGTGTAGCGCTGTCGAGTAGAATTTGTTGAGAACTTCTATTCTTGATAAACTGAAGACGTACTGTCTTGTGGCTACTTGAAACCAAGTTGTTTTGTCTACAACAATGTTCAACACTATCTACCACCGACTGTAACCCGACATCAAGCTCTTCTCTTGTTGGTACATCAATTACGATGAGAATATACCTCATACGTAAAACAGTGACGTCATAACAATGCGGTTTCTATAGTTACGCATGTGTTAATAACTGACAATGCTGATAATACAACGGTTGTATTTTCAGGATAATACCATGAACAAATGTCGGTTCCTTCGTGACGATCGTCGCTTCGTATTTATCGGTTGCGCCCACAATCTAGTCGGCCGCTAATAAAAACATAACCTGAAATGTCAGTGTGTTTCAAGTACAGGTAAAATAATAAAATGTGGTAATAAATGTGGCTTGCTCTTTGAAAGATGAAGTGATCTAAATAAATATAGGTATTTAAACTATATACAATAGTTTGATTTATTATACTTAGCTTCTTGTTTATTCTGCTTTAGTAGATGACTCAATCATTTCATTATATTCCCTTCCTAAATATAATTCGTAGTGTTCTCAAAAATCGATAATGATTTTAAAAATACAACTTATTTCAACCCCAAACTTTGGAAAATGCACCTCGCCCTTCGGTCTCGGTGCATTTTCGTCGTTGGGGTTAAAATTCGTTGTATATATAAAATCATTATCGATAATGAGAACACCACTTATTATATTACCCCTGAAAATGTCATTTGCCAAAACAATATAATGTTCATGTGTTATATGGTTCGGCAAGTCATTGATATACAATAAACATATTAATGGTCCCAGTACAGATCCTAGGGATGGATTGCATATCTTCGAGTGTGCACCTGCAATACTAACATACATTTTGCAACATCGAATGCACTCGACAAATCGAAAAACAATCCAGCTGAATAGATATTACCATCAATTACTTTTTGAACGTGCTCAATAAATTCAAAAGTTGCCGTTTCTGTACTACTATTTATAAAGCAATGCTGATAGGGATTTAGCAACTTATATTTTACTATAAAACTATATATTTGATCGTATATTGTTCTCTCGTAGATTTTGGAAAGCACATTTAATACTGATACCGGTCTGTAGTTCTCCATAAGTTGCTCGCTTCCCTTTTTGTAGACAGGTACTACTTTGTCAATCTTTAATGAAGTGGGAAATTTGTCTTGAGTTAGTGTGCTGTTTTTCGGGTAGGTTAGTGGTCTAATAACAACATCACTAATGTACTTGATGATTCTAGTTGAAATACCATCAGGACCCATGAAGTTCTTATTTTTCAGCTTATATATTATAGTCTTTGTATCTTCTTCTGAAGTCTCGTGCAGAGCCATTGCATTTTCATGATGCAACCCCACAGTACAGGAAGCTGATGTATTTATCCCAAAATGATGTTGTATTTTATTTTCAGAACTTTTGAAAAAATAAGTACTAAATTCATCCGCAATATCCTTTACATCGTGTATAATTTTGTTATCATTTGTAACAGTAATGAGGTGTTTAGTTTTTTTTTTCTATTTGTAACATGATTAACCACCTACCATACCTTTTTTACTTTATTTTCTGAGGTTTCTATTTAGTCTCATAGTATGACATTTTTGTCTTTACAATCAATTTTCTGTGTATTACGTTCTTGTTTGTATCTCCCATGTCCATCAGTAGTATAATTCTGTTTTAGTTCTATAAATTTGTGTCTAAGGTTTGTACTGGATTGTTTCAAGGTTGTATCAATCCATCGAATCTGTGATTTCTTATTAATATGAGTGTGGGTAACTTTCATCGGACAAGCCTTATTAAAGTTGTTTAGAAGACATTCCACAAACTCGTCGAATTGGTGGTCTACATTATTGGTAAAGTTAATACCATCCAAATCGAGCTTTATCATATTTTTTAAGACTTCCAAATTGGTATCACTTATTATTGTAGTTTGTCTTGCTGTATAATCAACACTATTTGTTTTCGTTTTATTTCCTAATTTGAAACACATTTATTGAGCGTAGTGGTCAGATAAGTTGGAAGTAATTATAGTGCATGAACTTACTTGCCCATCCATATTCGAGACAATATAATCAATACCGCTTGAAGTAACTCTTCCATTCTTATTATAAACGACTCTAGTGGGTTCTGATATTTTGTTCAATAAGTGGAAAGAGTCAAATTAGAGTCACTATAGAAAGCATTCTCTTGTACGAAGTGTCTAATTACAAGTATGAGTTGGTTATTGTATTTGCCGCAGATATGTATTTTTTATAGGTTTGTCATATTTATTTCACGATTCTTTATGATTTTTTTAAATTTTTGAATGTTTTGTAGACATTATAAGAAATTATGACATGATCAAACTTATCTAAATTTCGATTAACACTTTAACACTGATTTTCGTAAAATATTACATAAAATTGAATTCCCGAGTAAATACTTTTCAAACAAATGTTGTGTATAGCTGCAATTTTCTCGAGACCATCATTCGCGGGATTTCCCATGGGAAGATGCGCGCGTATGTGCGGCAAAAATTCGTCTGGATCACGAGCGTAACACATAGAGCGAAAGAGCGCAGCAAAGGTTGAGAGTTCACTTACGCCAAGTACAATAATCCTCATGCCATTTCTCGTCCGGAGAGAGGTCCTCCAATCTTTGCTTTACCTTGTCACGAGTTTCAACGTTAGCGGCTGCACCCAACGATTCGTCCTATATTTGGTCAACGGGCAATGAAACTGTTTACAATAACGTAGGCGGAGAACAGTAGTATCACGAAAATGTAATCATAATTATTTACCTATTGTGTGCTTTTGATATTTGTTTTTTAACGAAGACAAATTTGCTGCTATGGCCAATTACCACCACCAAAGAGCTAATTGTGTATTAATTATAATGATGTAATATTTCGTGGAGCAAACAGCTATAGGTAAAGTGAGTGCACGTCAACATTTTGAACTTATAAATTATAGGGTGTGGATTTTGTACATACCTAACCTATCACAAATTTGCAATTTATCGCGTAATTAGGCCATTACAGTTTTTTTTAATGTTTGGCAAATATTTATTATTTCCGAATTATTAGTCTAAGTGTATTTTTAAATAAAGCATTCGTTAATTTAGTACATAGATAGATATACAGGCTGTATAAATAACCATCATCCTCAATTAATGATTAGATGATTAAAATTGATGACTGCCACAATTCGCGGGATGATTATATTTGTAACTCGCAAACGCCCAGAATACTTCAGTTCCAAAATGCAGATTTATTTTCTGGTGCTCAATTAACATGTGAATGTGAATACGTATCGGATTTCCACACTTGTCGTCTCCGATCACCCACAATTTCTCGGTAACGATTGAGCCGGCATTAATCTAGGAATACGTGGAAAGTGAACGTGTGCAGAATCCCATAATTATCACGTGGAAAAGGACTGTTGATCTAGGAGTGTGCAGGTTTCACTTTCTGTGTGCAATGCGGACGAGTATGGACGAGGAATGTGTCGCTGGAAAGCGAGGGACGACCATTGACAACATATGCGCATGTTGGATTCGCACTCTGAAAAGAATACATGAAAATTTTATCAAGAAAATATTGATTTTCTAGGGTTGTAGAATTTTCTTCGTGGCTCTTTTAGTGTTTAACATTCATAGACTTTTTGTAGTTCGTTGTATGTATTTATAAAACAAAAAAATACTTGCAGATTTATGACAATTTTCATTTATTTAAAAGTATTTCTCAAGGGTAATTTATGGCAATATAAATAATAAATATTTTTTAGTATGATAAATGCTATTATTTGTATTAAATTTGGACTAAAGTAGTAGTCTTGATTGTCATTAAGGCGATATTTTCGACAACCCTAGCATTCTTTGATTATTTTGATGCAAAGAAATAAACATTTTCCAAAAATTTTCATCAAGATTTTGGGAGATGAAAATCATCAAAATACGAGTATAACGAAATAGTCTAGGAGACATATGTATATATGTATACTGGGCTTTCTTTTTCGTTATTACACATATGATTGTCAATGTATAACTGGTTGCCTGCATATACCCGCAAGGAATTTCCTGTGTAATTCTAAAAAAAAAAACAACTCATTAGCGGCGTCGGTGCAAGCAACCTGTCAATTTTGGCATATGTTACACATAGAGGTTAGGTTTTTATTCAAGACAATTTATAAACTAAAAATAACAATCGACGTGTCCGAGCGTTTTTTCGAACACGCCCCCATTTATTTATTATTGAATTTATTCCATTTGGCTGATACACCCTGTATATATAATTTCTTTGAAATTTTTGATTTTTGTTTTTTTTTAAATCATAATTTATTCCAACCCTGGTAACAATAGAGTCAGCTTGCTTTTAAGTAGTTGTAAGTAAGTGTAAGTAATTGTAATTAAGTAAAACATTTTTCTTTTCTTCTCTTTATTCTCCACATGGTACAGATACACAGATTTTTTTAAACATCAATTCTTGTTCAGGGTACGCCAAATAGTGTAAATCCTTTGAAATACGAAAAAAAATATTCCCACGATTACAAAACTCTTGATCAAGTTAACTTGACCAAATGAAATCAATGATGCATAAAAAAAATCATGATTTAAATCGTGACGTAAATCAATTAATTTAAATCACATCTGGCAAAAACCGATCAGAAATATAAAATTTGTATGTTTTTTTTAAATCATTGATTTTGATTTTTTTTTAAATCATGATTTATTCCAACCCTCTTAATAGTGTATTCAAAAAATGCATTATTCCTTGTAGAATATTGACTTTTTTTATGTGGTAAATTTTCGGCAATTCTTTCCGCGTTTTTCGTGGTTGCCCTAAAATTTTGGAGCATTTTCCTTAAGCCTTTGTAATATTTTCATGGATTGTTTATGATCTGTACATTTTTTCAACTTTGTGGTTATTGTAATGGTATCACTTTTATTATTTTTGTTTGTATAACAATTGTATAATTATAATTGTATTATACTACTATATTATCATTATTTCATGTAATTTTCATGGTGTATAAACTTCAGAGTTTTCGATTTATTTATATAATTTTCATAGTTCGTATATTTTTCGTAATTTCTCATAGTTAATAGAATAAAAAACAATTTGTTTGTGGAACGTTCGGCGAGGTTTTTTCTTGTTTTATGGTTGTCCTAAAATTTTATGGAATTTTCGAGCCTTTTCCTTAGTTCTTTATAAAATATTAATTTATTTTATTATTATTTATGGGTTGCTAATAATTATTTCAAGTATTTTGTAAAATTATTATTTGCAATTCTCGCAGATTTTTTAAAGTTAATGGAATTTTGAAGGTAAATTTTGCTCTATTGAATTTTCACCAATTTTTGTTGTTGAATTGTTTGTTGAATCTCTTTGTTATTTCTGCTAATAAATATTATTTATTACTATTATTAATTTAATTTTCATTTTCCTTAGTTCTTTATAATATATTAATTTATTTTATTATTATTTATGGGGTGCTAATAAATATTTCAAGTATTTTGTAAAATTATTATTTGCAATTCTCGCAGATTTTTTAAAGTTAATGGAATTTTGAAGGTAAATTTTGCTCTATTGAATTTTCAGCGATTTTTTTGTTTAATATTTTGTTGAATCTCTTTGTTGTTTCTGATAATAAATATTCTTTATTATTATTATTATTATTAATGAAATTTTCATTTTTATAATGGAAATTGAAATTTTGTGCCAAACGTTACACAATAAATGAATGTGTAAGATGAAAAAGAGACATTCCTTAGAGTAAGATTTTGGGAAAAGTTACAATTGATAATTTATAGCTAGTGTTAATATTCACTGATAAAATATGTTATAGAGGGTGTCCCAGGAGAAAGGTAACACCTTACATATCTACGAATTTGATTATTTTCACAAAATCGCTGAAATATGTCAATTTTAATTCAAGGGGGACAACTTTTGAAAAGCAAATGATCTTCAATTGTTTAGCCCCCTGGCGGCAGGGGAGGTAAACCCATTTTTTGTGATAGCTTATTTGAAATCTTTCTTAATTTTCAATACAACGGTATATTATTATTTTTTAAATCTGTCGATTAGTTTTCAAGATTTTTTTTTTAATTGAGCAAGTACAAAATAAACATGCCAGTTCAGCAACAAAATTGTATGCAGCAACAAAAGTACAGAGTAACAAATGATCAGTTTGACAGTACTAAGATGGTTTATTCCATTAGAAACAGTTTTGATATTTTTATGGGGATTATTTTGATTTAAAATATGAGATGCAGCTCTGAAGCAATCATTGTTATTAAAATAAAGGCTCACAGTTTCAAAACACTCTTTAATGGAACGAACCACCCTAGTACTGCCATATTGACTTTTTCTTACTCTATATTTTTGTTGCTGGATACATTTTTGTTGCTGGTATGTCGATATTTATCTTGTACTGTGCTCAAATTAATATATTTGAAAACTAATCGGCTGATTTTTAAAATTGATACACCGTTGTATTGCAAATTAATTTATCTGCTTTCAAATGAGCTCACTCGACTCCTACTCCAATTTAAAAAAAAAATAGGTTTAACTCTCCATGCAGCCATGCAGCCAGGGGGTTAAACAATTGAAGATCATTTGACTGTTAAAAGTTGTCCCGCTTGAATTAAAACTTGACGTTTTCAGCGACTTTGTGAAAAAAAAAACAAATTTCGTAGATATTTAGGGTTTAGGTACCTTTCCCCTGGGACACCCTGTATATATTTTGAATACATCTGATAATTAAGATATAAATAAAAAAAAGTAATGGAATGTGTCCGTGTTTCAACTCATTGATTCAATTTCTAAGATTTTCGATAAGTAAAATGAAATACATGCAATAATAAGTATTTATTTAGCACAAATGAATGAATAATAATAAGGAGGACATGAGTGAACAAGGTATAAATATATTTGTCTTTCCTTCTTGGTTTTCATTAGTAGTAATATGTTTTATTAGTATTCATTTTTAGTATTTATTGAATCGTTGAAAACCAGATGGTGTAGGGATGTTCCTTGTGTATTTCTCGACAAATCCGAATTTAAAAAAAAGTAACTTACACCACAATGGTTTTCAACTGCTCAATTATTGTTCTATTACTGGCAGCAATATGTTTTTGTTTAGGCTAATTTTTAGTCACTTTATCAGAACAACTAAATGGCTATCTCAGTGTATTTTTAATATTTTTGGAATATGTCCCTTTTTCAACTCGCTCGTTTAATTTTGTTAAATATAGAATAGAACAGTTACTATGTTTTATTCTTTGTTCAAATATAATCTCTAATCTTATAAAACATGTACACATAATTTCCTTTCCTTTTCTTTATTGTAATACCTGTATATCCCGCAATGGTACATAGAGACAGCAGTTTACTTCTGGCTTCCCTTACCGGTGCACTAATTACTCGTATAAGGAACTGCAATGTCTTAATTTTTTCAACTAAATCCGACCGGGAGGCCGTCCGACCACCTCCCATGCCATCAATCACCCGCACAAGGAGCGACAAACTCCTATTTCTCGGCGGTAATCGAAGGCCACTTAAAAATCCCTTATGCATGAACCGCCTTGGGATTTTCCTTTCTGCACTTTTCCTCCGCGCGGGATCTCGAGGTTCACAGATTGCCTCCGATGATTGCTGGAAAGGTGAGCATGATTCACGCGGAGGAAATGAGAGACATCAAAAATGGTCGTGTCCGCGCGCCGGGCACGAAGCCCCAGTGAAAGCTCACAGGGGGATTTTTACGCGTTTCAGCACGTGCAGAGTATTAAGATTAACTCGTATCAAGGAAAAGGTACTGCAGGAGCTAGTACGTGATGTACAACAATGCGAAATTAATTTGAAATATTGTAATTTCTCTCAATTTCTCAATTTTTTCGTAGCTCGTTTTGCAGTGTTTTTCTGGATTGTGGAATTTTCTGGATTTTTGTAGTTTTTTTATAAATTTTCTGGATTTCTCATAGATTTTTTTAGCAAATGAATTTTTTGATTTTTGAAATTATCAGGATTTTTCATAGTTCTTTTAGCAATCAGAAAATTATTTAGGATTTTTCAGTTTTTTTAGAATGTTTTCATGTTAATTTTTTTTTCTCCATTTTTTCAATGCGATTTTATTTATAATTTTTAGAATTTGTCATCGTTTTCATAGTTTTCCATGTTATTTCAATGCAAATTTCGCATCTTATATTATGATTTATAGTACCAATTATTTCACAATTATTTTGTTTAATTTAACAAGAAAACTTAATCCCCATATGAAAAAGTCACGGCTTTTCTGCAAAACAAAATCACTTGCACTTTTAAAAATAATCATCATTGATTCGCGAAAATTGCTGTAAATGTTAAAAAAACAGTCATTTTCCTATAAGTACATTAATGGGAGAAACTCTTCTGATTATTCCCCACGTGAGTTTTGCTTTTCATCGGTTACACAAGATATTTACATTTTTATTGAACGAATCACCTGATGAATGCATAACTCTTGTAATGGGCCATCAGGTGAACCGACAATGGGCGTCATCCGTGCACACCTCGCGTCTTGCTTCTCATTCACAGACGACTGCACCAACACAATGCAACGACCAACCTGTCCCCGATGCCCGTCTACTAATGCACCCACACAATGGGGCAGAAAAAATCGTCTGGTAATCCCATTTAATCCGACACATACAAATACACTTTCACGTCTCGCGACCCATGAATGCCAAAGCATATCATTACATCTAGAATCTCGAGTATCAGGTGAAAGCAATGAAAATGAAGGGGAGATTCCTCCGAGATGATGCAAAAAAATGTCTTGAGTACATAGATTTATGGAGAACTAATTGCTCATTTAATCGTAGCCTCCCAAGATATTGCAAAAGAAAAAATGGCTTCAAGGCACAGATTTATAGAGAAGTAATTGCGAATTTAATCGTAGAAACAAGAAATAATAAAATAGCTGAGATTACAAAAACACTTATCTGCGTTGATGAATCATGAATATCATCCATCATGAATAACACAGGCCAACAATTTTGTACTTTTTTTCACATGATTTAGGTCTGATACTTGTTTTTAACTAATCTTGGGGTGCTGATTTCAAATATGCTAACCGTTGTTCCATATCACGTCAAGTTTTGTTATAAACTTATTTTGTAATTTTTCCACATTTTCACGTTGCGGTACTATGACTATCTGAATTCGAACTTCATTATTGATTTATACTGTATGTTGGGAATCTAAACATTCTTTATGAGGCATTGGTAGATCGGGAAAACATTATCTTTCCGCCTCTTTACATAAAATTAGGCTTAATTAAGCAATTTGTTGAAGCTTTGAGCCTAGAAGGCGACTGCTTTAAACATATACGCACAACATTTACTAGCCTCAGTTATGAGAAAATTAAATCTTTTTTTGACGGCCCACAAATTAGGACAGTAATCCAAGACGAGTATTTTACAAATTTCATGAATGATGTGGAAGAAAGCGCTTGGAATTCTTATGTGGCCATTACTAAAAAGTTTTGTGAAACAAAAAATCGAAAAATTATAGACCTAGTTGGCTCATTAATTCAAAAATTCCGTAATCTAGGATGCAATATGAGCATTAAATTTCACTTCCTTAATAGCCATCTTGATAAATTTCCGCGAAACTTAGGACATGTGAGTGACGCACAAGGTGAACGATTCCATCAGGATTTAAGGATTATTCAGATGAGATATCAAGGAAAGTGGGGTGTGCACATGATGGTCGATTACTGTTGGATTCTAAAAAGAGATTGTACAGAAATACAGCTTTCCAGAAAATCGTACAAACGAAAATTTACTCCTTAAACCGTGTTTCTGTGTTTTCGAGCAAAAGTTGATGTGAATGTACCAAAGTAGTCATAAATTTGTATGTCTAGCATTACTACACTCAGCTGCAAAGAAACCGGGTCAGTGGGTTATTGTTTGCAAAAGAACCATCTTTTTTAAATTTTGATGGTGGTATAGTCCTTAGAATAAAATTTTTAGTGTTTTACAAGCAAAGAGACCGTCATGATGTAAAAAGAAGCAACATATGGTACTTATTATTTATTTAATGAACATTAATAAGCGAAAACGATAATGTACGTATACACGAAAAAAAAAATTGCATTTCTGCAAAATTAACTTAACAGAGTATAATAAATGAAAATGATAGTTAATCGAAAACAAACAAATCAAAACCCAGTAGCCACCTTGATCCTCTATGCATAACGCCGAATGAACAATAGGTAGTGAAGAACGCATAGCTTTAAATGTTATTTTCGCTTATTAAATAAACTGATAAGTATCATATGTTGTTTTATTCTACATCCTGATGGTCTCTTTGATTGTAAAACACTAAAACTTTCATTCTAAGGACTATTCCTACATAAAAATTTAAAAAATGGGTTTTTTTGCAAACAACGACCCAATGACCCGGTTTTTTTGCATCTGAGTGTATAAAAAGTTTATGACTATTCTCAAGTGATTTATGTCCATTTTTTACCGAAATTATATCAATTATAAAATCAGTGCTCTAAATAAAATGATAAGAACATAATTTCCTCAAAAATGAAGGTATGCTGTAGAGGAAAAACTGGATATGGTAGGCAAAATCTGACGTGATATTTGAATTCAGCACACCTTTATTAGTAAGAAACAACTGTCAAATGTAAGTCATCAAAAATCGTGTTGGCCAGTGTAATATGCAATTTATTGACCATTATTAGAAAACTTTTGAGGACTAATGTTCATTAATTTAGTATTTCAATAAGTACCTACGATTGGAATGGTGGGTGTAACTTTAATCATCCCCAAAATTATATCAATCATAAATTTTAATATTATCTGCATTAATTACCTAAGTCACATAATAATAATATCAATCTTTATTTGATAAAAATTAATTTATAAATTCTGCATTAATTTCATAAGTCATAGATTAGGTACGGTACAATCATATAAAGTCATATTATGACTTACATTTTGTATATAACTGATGTGTGTAAGTTAAGCAAAGCCACACATTTGTACATACATTCAAACGGCTCTTTATAAAAGTAATTTGAAACTAACACGATTTTTGTTTACACTCTAAATTACGAAACTCATTAAATCATCTAATTTGAATAGCAAATGGCTTTCGTTGATTACCTGTAATTGTCAATTAAAACGACTGTAATGAATTGCGCACACAAATCTCAAACCAGAAAATTTCGCAATGTTTTTTTTACGAACTTCAAGACCTTCCTTTCACTAGCATTCTCGCAATCAAATGTTTTGCTAACATTTTGTGTTCCTCGGGAGTTTTGATGCTGATAGATTATTGGTGTTAATGCCAGTGGGCTAGGCAGGCTCAAAACAAGAGATACATGAGAACATGACATTGAATGACCAAACTTTGAGTATTGGTGATTATTACTTGGTTAAGTATATTAAATTTAATATAGAATAAATTTATTTAAAGGTATATTGAATTGAAAAAGATATTGAAATTGGGGTTTGATAAATTGTTTAACAATAATCATCTTTTTGCACCGAATAATCAACGAAAACATATTAAAAAGTTCATTTTTTATGTTGCTTCGCTGAATCATTGTGCTGCGAAGAAATACATTTTTTTTTTCAATAATTTTAAATTTAATCTATTGATTTATAATCCATATTCAATGCCAATTACTTTTCATCCTTAAATTTTCAGGATATTTTTGTTGTTTTTCTAAATGTTTGGCATTTATCAGAATATTCAGAAGTAGGGTTGGAATATATCATGAAGTGATATCATGATTGAATCATGATTTAATTGGTTTATTTAATTTTTGTATGTTTCTGATCAGTTTTTGCCAGTTTAGATGTGATTTAAATCAATTGATTTAACAAAAATCAAATTGACAAAATTTAAAGAAATTAAAATTATTTTACTTACTACCAATTATCTATTTTAAAGCATTCTAACTGTACAGTTACATTATATTATTAGTTGTACATCTACGTGCTTGCAGAAACAGTGCAAAAACAATGATTTATTTAAAAAAAATCATTGATTTAAATCACACCAACTCTTTCCAGAAGTATGAAATTTGCAGGATTAGGATTTACCTAATTATGGTCTTGAGTATTATTTTATGGTTTATTTAAGTTTTTTGATCTTCCATAGTTTCTTTAGCAACGTTTTTCTGGTTTTTAGAATTTTTACGATATTTCATAAATTTGTAGTATTGTTTTGAATTTTTTGATTTTTTCGGGGTTTTTCTTACTTTTTTTGGAACGTTTTACTGGTTTTTTGAATGTTCAGGATTTTTCCTAGTTTGTTACTATTATTTTATGGGATTTTTATAAATTTTCTAAGTATCGAACATCTCTAGGAATTGTGGAGTACGGCTCTGCGCGTTAACATTCACTTACGTAAAATGCAAATAAATCGCACGCCGGCCGGCTCTAGAGAGCCGAAGCTGCTGGAGGTTCACTGTAGGCAGATGGGAGAAGGCAAGAAACCTGATCGCGATACGGCGGAAGATAGAAATTGCCTTTTTTTAAATATTTTATATCCTGAATTTGATTGTAGCACAATTTATGTGCAAGTGGAGGTTGGGTATGTTAAGCCGAAGCCTCACCTGCCTCGACTAACGGAAGTCAAGACCGGAAACGGTCAACATCACGTGTTAATAATAAGGCACACACGTATACCAGTGCACATAAAAATTATAGATGTGGAAGGATACATTAAATATATAAAGAAAAAAAAACCTGAACGAGTTTCCGTAAAAATTGTAAGTGACGAAGTGTTCACTACTACAATTTTTACGTGGACCACTTATAACAAAGAGAAAAAAAAAACTCTTATAAGAGTACGAAAACAGACATTTTGAAATAATTTTCTGTTGGAATTGAATAATTGAGAAATTAATTTGTCTACATATATCTGCGTGATAAAATATGGGATTTACCAAAATTACAATTTACAAAATTTTAGTTTGTTGAAACTTTTCGTTTCCAATTACAACTCAATTTTTCTGTAAATAAAGATATAATATTATATGACCATATGAAAGTTGAAGAAAAACCTATTTTTTTTCACAAGAAAAAAAATATTGCCTGAAGATGCTCACATTATGATTCAAATATTTTTAGGTAGTAAATATTTTATCAACCTTTGGTTATCGAATTAATAAGCGTGCAAAAATTCGTCTTTCTGCCATTGAGTGTCTTAAAGTTGCCTAGTAACAACACATTTACTGACCAACTTAGAACGACAATAAACATGTGGAAGTTCTCATTTTTATTCAATTAACTATTAAATGTACATTTACTATTGTTGGAAATCCGAAAACCAGAAGATATAAGCTCCATACTCCTTATTATGGGTTATTTCTAAACTAACAGTATCAACCTTCAAAATTTCGTTGATGACATTTACGTATATAGGAGACGACATTGATACAACAAATGCCAACCCTTTCCATGGTAACGATTCTTAATGACATCTACGCGTACCTACATTGTAAAATGAATATAATTGTTTCTTATTTTCTCTTTATTTCCACATTGTAGTGCAGGTATAACAAGAAACAACGTATGATACACGTGCATAAGGGCCTTTCAAGCACTGCGCCGTTAAAATAACTCCGCTTCGCGTATTTCCACATTGTGGTGCAGATATAATAAAAAAACAACGTATAATTCTCGTGCATAAGGGCCTTTCGAGCACTGCGCCGTTAAAAGCACACCGCTTCGCGTCATGCTCTTAAACCCGGCAAGCGTGCTTGAAAGAGTCTCTTATGCACTTGTATCATAAAATACTATTTTGTGAAAAAGGTTATCAGTTTTTCAATTATTTATAATATTTTAAGTTTGTTTTTTATTTTGAGTACCTACTTACTGGTAATAAATAAATGTTATTGTTATATAATATTATTTATTATTGCCTGACTAGTTTCATCTTTGTGGACATCTTCGGAGGCATCAAAATTTATAATATTTATATACTAGTGAACATTTCGATAATATTTATTTAATAATTATTAAAAAAAAACTTAATTAAAAATTCAATTTATTATTCATGAATTTGTAACAATCTTATATACGACTACAACCCAAATATATTTTTCTACTCCCTTAATAGAAAGTTCACACTTCTGTCCCTCATATGAGGGCGGAAAGTTCTACTTTTCGTCCCATGGGAGGCAAACAACTTTGGCTCCCGCATATACGGAAAGCAAACAACTTTGCCTCCCTAGAATAATACTTAGAATATAAACATTAAAAAGCTGCGATAATAGTGTATGGTTTTCTTTTATTGATAACGCTGAGGGTTACATAACCCGAGGCTGTAATAGTATTCACAACCGTAGTGTATATACTATTATTTCACTAATAGAAGAATTACAATAATTTAAAATTAAATATTAAAATACAACAAACATCTGTCATTACATTAATCAAAATTTGACATTGATGTATTCAACGAACTAGAGTGAAAATGCGTCCAGCTAAGGCCGGCTAATTGTGATTGCCCGAAAGACGAAAACTTAACAGCTACATACCCGCTTGTAAAGTATGTATTCACATTTATTATAGTCAGCTCAAAACGTTCAACATAATCTCCTACGAACGAAGCACCTGGTTTAATAATCGTATCAATCCATTACGTATTTTATTCAACCGGACCACAACGGTAGTGCTAATCCATTCAACGTGCGACATAAGCCTCGTACTATTTTTATTTATAAAAATTCGTACGTTCCTTGTATATTTTGATTTTTAACAATATACTTATTCTAAATATTATATTTTGACATTTGGTTTTTTAAATGTCATGCACTAGAATAGTATATTAAAATACCAGTTCCAGAAGGCATCTATTCAAGCACTAATTTGAAATTGCGAAACGCGAGCTGCGTAGCAGCGAGTTGAGGAACAAATGAGTGCCTAAAGGACCTTCTGCAATGAGTGTTTTATACTTTTTTTTTTATTTTGCCGAATCATACTATTTTATAAATTAAAAAATGAAAATTTTAAATCTAGGGGATTTTGCGGTGGTTGGTGACATTTAACGATGTACTATCGTTAAAGTGTCACAAATTCTTGGGTCTAAGTAAGCTGATTCAGCCTTACCTGGGTGTTCTACCATTTCACAACAACGGTCTGATTATGGCACAAATAGAAACATTTGTGTTATAGGCAACAGTAATGTTCATCAAAATATTGTGTCGGGTGATAATTTACATGGTGTCACTATAAATTCTCAAGACAAATCGCTTGTAACTGTTAATATGTATAATAATTATACTTTCCACGGTAATAATTTAAATTAAACTTCGTTTTCATTAATTTGCCGTTCTTTGTGAAATTTATTTTTTGACGTATGTCAGTTGACAGTTCAACGCCAACCGTCAACGCTACCACTACCAACATCAATGCAGTAAATTTTACTAGTCTATTCTAGCACACTAACCGCTTATTCTAACACTCAAATGACATCATTTGGGTGCTAGATCGACTTATTCTAAACGCAAAATAGAAAAAATATAATATTTAAGCAAGACACTGTGAAAGGTCGTGGAAAAATACTGAAACTCGTTTAGACATTCTTGACTATATTCCTTTAATACGTTACAGCAATTGATTTGATATGTTCGTGAAGGCGTTCGGTTCATTCTTGCCCCGTTAAGACGTAGCTCAAGTATTATAATACGCAGCAGCAAGTGCTTGTGCGATTTTATCAATTACTACTACGTGGAGGAAGTGTTACTTATCATCTGCGATCATCTTGTGCTTTGTGTGTTTTCGGGTCTGTTACACATCCTTTCGAGTGGCAAGCACTGAAACACGAAACTCTGGAAGAGCGTGTAAGTCCTAATTTGAAATTTTAATTAGTGAATACACGGTACAGCAATATAATAATTGTTCTTCACATTTATTCACATATTGCTTATAGATATTATGTGAAATATCGGACAAAATATAATCTTTACATGCAGCCACATCCAACATGATTATTAAAAATAAAAAGTGACTTTTTACTTTTAATTATTTTTAGAATCACTGTACTTCGAACTTTTAAGAAAATTAAACGATTTTTACCAGTATTTTCTTCAAAGTTGTATTCCGATGGTTATGCAAATATTTGCCAAAATTTGCATATGCTCGCAATTATAACAATACTCCGGAAAGGTTCACTGAGTAAACGCTTCATTCTGCTCGAATATAATTTTCTCTCACAACGCCTCCTTGGATTATTGAAATTTGATTTAATTTTTTTATATAACCTAACCTAACCTAAGCAAAATAGGCATTTGCTCGTAATATACGAGGGTAATTCAAATATAAACGGTATTTTTTTGAATGTAAATTTATTGATTGATAATGTGCATAAGATAATTGTTCAGTTTTTTTTACATATCCTTCTTTATACTCAACAGACTTGCCAGCGTCTTGGAAGCTTAAACATTCCTTGATTATAGAATGTTTTCGGGCACGTCATCAACCAATTGCGCACGTACTCCTCGACTTCTATATCGCTTTGCAATTGATCCCCTCCAAGTGATTCTTTCAGAGGCGCAAACAAAAAATAGTCACAGGGAGACAAATCTGGACTGTAAGGAGCGTGTTACATGGTTTCCCAATGCATTTCCTCTAAGTTTTCCCGTGTGAAAATGGCCGTGTCTAGCGTAATCAGGCCTAGCGTTGTCATGAAGAAGAATGACACTTCTGATGGCCGTACCTCGTCTTTTGTTTCGGTAGGCGGCTTTTACTGACTCGTAACAACTGGCAATAGTAAGCTGCATTTATTGTACGTCGATCATGAAGAAAATCAATGAGTCAAACTACCCTATAGTCAAAAAATCTGTAATCTGTAAGACTTGTTCTTGGGCGTCGATTATGACTTTGGTGTTCAACACGTTCTCGACCACCTTTAAATTCTCTGCCCCAAGTAAACACTCGGTTCTGAGACAGTGTTTCTTCCCTAAATTGTGTCTTCAAACGAGTTAAAATTTCTGACGGTTTAACTCCTTCATTGGCTAAAAACTTTATAATAATACGTTGCGCAACGGATACAGGAACCTCCTGCTCAGACATTAATGTAGTGAGGATAAAACAGAGCGGAAGCTGCTGCCCATGTAGGTTTCCCCTTCAAAACACACCAAACTTCAAACTCTCACTCTACTATCCTGCCAGAAAGAACTTACGGAGTACACCAACTTTAAATTACCGTTTATATTTGAATCACCCTTATAACATTAATATTGACAATAATCCAGAATCGTTCAACGAGTTGAGGCTTAAAACTGCACATTTTCTCGAGACGTCTCATCAAAAAGGATGCAGAGAACTGCGCGATCGCTCCACTTTATGACTTAATGGCTTTCGATTAACAGGACGAGTTATATGCACCGATAAACCTCCACTTTGCTGATTGAAATTGCAGCCATAAGCACGTCGTTAGATACCAACAACACCTATCACTTTATCTCACAGATACGAGAAAATATTTTAATAACGCATTAAATCATCAAGAATAGCTATTTGTATTACAAGAGAGCAAAGTGCATCATTTCCTCCCGCGGATATAAAATCTAAGGGAGGAAATGCTACTTGGCTCCCGAGTAATAATACATATGATTTTTTCTACCACCTTTCACAGTGTTTTGCATAAATATTATATTTTCTTGTGCATGACGATTAAAAAAAAAGTCAAAATATAATATTTAGTAATATAATAATTTATTTATTTATATTGTTAAGAATCAAAGTATATAAGGAACGTACGATTTTTAATAAATAAAACTAATACCAGGCTTATGTCGCATGTTAAATGTATTACGGCTACCATTGTGGACCGGTTGAATAAATTACATAATGGATTGAATACGTTTATTAAACCGGGTGCGTGGTTCGTAGGAGCTTATGTTGAACGTTTTAAGCTGATTAACATAAATGGCATCAAAATCTAAGGAAGGAAATGGCACTTTGCTCCCGAGTAAGCGTCAGCTGAGGGATAGAAAATGCTGTGGGGCCATGGAATCAGATACGCCTGCTATAGATACACTATTTTATGCACAGAATAAGTTTTTATTTATATCTCATATCAATCATTGTGTAATAACAATTATAAATATCAAGCACACTTTAAGTAGGTATGTTACGCTAGTAAAAGCAGTAAATAAGGGTATTGATTCCAATAGTTTGGATTGATTGACATGCGTCAGAAGTTCATAATGTGAACTTGTCATCTAAAGCTGAGAGCCCACTAGGTAGGTGGCGCTTTGCAGTTTGGTTATGAGCTGATTTGGAAAAGTCCACCTTGACGGTCCACCATGAAACGCAGCGCGGCACGTATGTTTTTGGAATATTTATTCTGTCAGTTTGAAGTTTCATTACCGCCCGCCGGGCTGTAATGGAGACCGGCGGGCACTACTGGAGCTCGGCGGATAATTAAAAGTCGTTTATGTTTAGGTGAGTCTGGCAATAATATTGTATCTGTGCATTTGTATAAGTCATTTATTGCGCTGCTATGAATTGCTACGTCTAATTAACTTCAGGTATTTTGTTTTCTTCGCTTCAATGGTTTCGTTTCTTCTTTATCAGGTCCTATTAATCTACACTCGAAATATAATTGTTTTAGTGCCTTGTTATTAAATTACTTCTATGACTAAAAACTGCCTTCAGTGTTCGAGACAACACACCCAGGGAATTTGCTGATCCATACTTTGAGAGTCTTCTAGTAGATCCTGCACAAGTGATCGCTTTCAGATACTAACATGTTTTTGCAAGGTATCCCTGAAACTCGAATAGCGAACACCGTTATTTCCTCGTTGCCTACATCATGGGCGCAGTTATCCTTTCCGGCGTTTTCGTGCCGATCTACGCACACTGCATGAATGCAAATCGGATCTGATTTACACGCCCACGCACACTTTTCGTAACAAAGTGTTTCAACGAAAGGATCTCGCTGCAATTGCAATATGGACCATATTTGTTGTGGTTCCACGCGTGCATAATGTACACACACACACACATGTTGATTAGAGGATAAGTAGGTGGGCTCCTGAAACGCCCCCGTACGGCCCTGGATCCTACACCTAGAGCTCCGTCACGGGCGCTGGTAAGCGCGATGCCCACCAGTACACTGCGGTGCTCACCTGGCGAAACACCTGTGAACGGACGATCCTGCGTGCGGACGCGACCCGACGAAACAATCGAGAATCGATAAAGCGAAACAATCGAAACACCCCCCGACAGTGTTTTGTCGTGCGCGAGAAACAATCGAACACAACGTAACAAAAGAATAACCCACTAACATGACACCTTAGTGTCACCTCGCGTTGGGTTTTAACCAAAAAATAAACAAACAGACGAAACTTTTGTGAAATGTCGATGTACAAATTCACCAAGGACGGCTCCGGGGGCTCGAGCCGCCTCTACGTGCAGGGCACCGGTTCCGGGGGCGGCCGCCTGGGGCCCCCGATAGTGACCAACCTGTCGGAATCTGTGAACCTGGAGGCGAAGTTCACCAACAAGAGGCTGTCCACCGAGGTCCTCGGCAGCTCGATCGAGTCGACCCAGACCAGCAGGCCTCGGGAGGACGGCACCAAGAGGATAACGACGCGGATCGTGCGCAAGGTGACGACCCTCACCAGGGGCGAGGAGAAGACCCACACCAAAGGGCTGAACAACAGGGCGCAGACGAAGAGCATCGAGTATACCGTCGACGTGCAGGACATGGGCATAGTCAGGCCCAAAAAAGTCAAGGTAACCGGCGGGCGATGAATAATGCATTTTGGTTTGTGTACACTCGCCTAGTGTGTGTGTGTGCATGTGTGCGCTTCCGCTCGATGTGCGGATCAATTATTTATGTCGCGGTTTGCGTGGTGAATTTGTGATTGGCAATAATAATGGTCGTGGTTGCGGAATCGGAATTTAGAGTAGAGGATTTTTGCACCGTGGAGACCCGTTTGGCTAATTGTTCTCGTTTAGCAATACTCGATGGCTCGTGTAGTACAGCATGTCAAACGACGTGAGTAAGTGTCCCAGTTCAACTTTCATCACAAAGTTGACAGCTAATTATTTTTCATCACAGCAATGTTTTCTGAATACCGTGCTCCCAGACATACTTGCCACAATGATTACGTCCCCGAGAGATAATTCATCTGCATAATGAATACTTCCTCCAAGAGATATCTACTCCTTCATCTACTGTCAATTTTTTTGTTGATTCCATATAGAATTGGAGCATATAATAACACGGAACAACGACATTCATATCGCCCGAAAATCGGAAGACCGTAAATAAGTCACCAACCTACGCTCCTCGAGAGGATGCAATTTTGAAGGTTCCACAAACTGTGGAAAATCTGTTCAAATCTGATAAGTAATCACAAAAATACTCAAAACTCCCAAATATTATATTAATTATATAACCAAAATTGTGAAAAAATTGATTAATCATAAGAAAATAGTGCCAAAAATAGTACTTATGTTCCACGAATTATAATAATATCCAGTAATCACTACCAGATCCATTAATCACTACTATCAGTGAGTAATCACTACTATCAGTGATTAATATCATTATTCACTACTGATATATCATTCGGACTTGTAATTTTAAAATAATTTAAATTTTCGACAGCTACGCCACCATGGCAGCAATTGCTAACCGTCTACATAACCCTTGAGTGAAGGAGTTTTACTTCTTCACTCAACGACATAACTTAATCTGTCAGTTATGTCTCACTTATGTCTCGTTTTATTTTAATATTATCGTTCAGTTCGCCATGTGTGATCAGTTAAAGACCTCTTTACCCCAGCCAGTATACAGCATTATTAATAAGCGACAGCCAAATAATTCATGGCTGTCGTTTACATGCAATTCCCTATACCGCCTTTGGGTAAAGAGGCCTCTTAAATTGAAACGTCGAAACATCAATGTCGTTTACACTCACGTTAAGAGTGTCTTGAAATGATATAAAATAACGTTGTGGACAAGTACTATACTCTATTTAGTAACTAGGAGGAGCGATTCAAATTTGGCGCTAATGCCTACACCTGTGATTGGCTGAAAGCATGCCCATTTCACAAGGCACCAAAACGCTGTTTTTAACGCATATAACTTCAATTCGAAGCGTCCGTCAGTCTTATTTTCTTAATATCCCGCAAAATTTTGCAAGTAAACAATCAGTACTGTTCAGAACTTATCTTCATAGTGTTAATAGTTAATTTTGCTTATATTATTGTGATGGATTCTGAACTCAGTACAAGCTCAGCGATGTTTTCACGTTCACCTCCAAAAAGGCGTTCACGGTTGGATTTGGGTCATTTATCTTTATGCGAAAAATCCGTGTTTTAGTATCTGGCAGAGTAACCAACAAATATGCCCCTTTATCTTCAATGTCGTCTAGTTCCTTTTTGGTGAGTTCTTCACACCGACATGCCCCAGATATACCCATTATTAGAGCAATTTTCTTCATCAAATATATCCTACCTTCTGCCTCCGCCAAAAATCTCTTGCATTCTTGGAGGTATAAGTTCCGGATTTCCCTTTAAGGTACGCAATTAGCTTCACGAATCTATAATATTGCAAAAATAAACACATGCCTATATAATGTATATCATTCAGGCGTAATAAATAAATAAAACTAACCTAGAAATGTCCACATTGTCATAGGTTTATAGGTTAGCTTTATGACTGGTAAAAAACTGAGTAAAAATGACTCGGCCCGGAGGGCCTCGTGGGCCAAACTTTAGTGGGCAATCCATTACTTCGCTCACTTGTACAGTAAATGACGGTTATATTATATTGGATTTGTTTAAAAAAAAACTAGTGATTATACAGATGAATTAATTTAAAATTGCCGACAAAAATATCTAGTGATTTTTCTGGTAACTTTTTACAGTGTAAATTGGGTTTTGGGACTCACTCCTCCTAGTTATTAAATAGAGTATAATAAGAAATGTATTGGAAAGCAGGGAATTGCGCAATCATGGTTACCAATATAAAACCCCTAAGGGCCACCTGACCAGAATTTTTGGATGGCACCAGCCGTGCTTGCTGTAGCAATATTTAAAAGTGTATGGATCCATCCTGAGTTGAATTATTTAAATGTAAAGATTCATGCACTCTAAGGTTTTAAAAATTTAAAATTGGAATGTACATTTGGGAATTACTACCGCGGACAACTGAGAGAGCACGGCCGATACGATCCAAAAATTCAATACGAGACAAATCTCCCTTGTAGCGGCTCACAAGCCCCGGGAGATGGGCATCTCTTAAATTCATTTTTCGAACGAGAGATGGCGCTCACGTGCCTCTCTCGCACATTACTGCCACAGTGCCACTTTGTGAATGCGCACTTGGAAATTATAACTGCGGATTGGACCGACGAGACCCAAGTAGGTCGAAACCGGTCTCCAGTTGTATGCGGAAATAATTCCCAAATGCACATTCCAATTTTACAATTTTAAATTGTTAAACCTGACCTGAGATGGCATTAATCTTTACATTTAAGTCGCTCAACTCTGGATGGATTCGTACACTTTTAAATAACGTTTGTGTTTGGTGCAGAAAATATAGCGAGACAATTGGTAATGAGAAGTGGAAGAGGGAGGGATTGACAATAATGGGACAACCCAAGAAAGGTGTCTATTCTTCTTCTTTTGGTGCATTTATCCAAGAGTGAATGTTTGCGACAATGTGGTACATTTCTTGACGGTTTCTGAGGGTATGAATCAAACTACCGATAGTACACTTCCGGACAAAATTAAGGGACCACTAGTAAAATTCGAAATAAATTTGAAACCAGATAACGTAATTTAATGAAACGAATAAATATAGAAAACCAAGTGTTTCCCAAGGTTTAGTTGACTTAAGAACTATTAAAATTAAGAAACTTTACTTCAATGGACTTGAAGAAATAAAGTAAAAAAATAGACAAAAATATCAATGGACTTCTGATGCACTGAAATCCGAATTTGTAATAAAAAGTAACATTATTAATAGTGTGTATGCCCTCCTCTTGCAGGCCCTCCCCTATTTGTTCTTATTCTTAAACAAGCATGTCAGAGAGCTCATCAAGAGTTACAGGCGAAATTGATCCCAGAGATGCTTAATTGAATTGAGGTCAGGACTTTTGGAAGGCCACTCCAAACATTGGATATTTGCATCTCTCAACGCAGTTGTGGCAATGTTAGTTGTATGAGGTTTGCCATTGTCTTGCATAAAAATGAATCCATTGCCGAAATTTTCGGCAAATTGTTGAACATGGGGTACAATAATCTCGTCTCTATATCTTCTTGGTGTTAGCGACCCACTTCGTATCAAAACCAATTCTGTACGACCATTAAATTGTATCCCACCCCAAACCATTACAGACCCCCACCATATTTGTCAAATTCTCGAATAGTACATGGTACAAATCGCCTAGGTGGTCTTAGTAAAACAAGAACACGGCGATCATTCTTGTTTAGGAGGAATCTGGACTCATCTGAAAACAAAACGGGGTTCCACTGACCCTCGTCCCAACCTTGATGATTTTGACAAAAGTTTAAGTGATTTATTTTGTGCGCAGCTGTGAGAATTGAACCTGTTGCTGGGTTTCTAGCAGACAAATTGATTTATTTCAGTCTTCTTCTTACTGTTTTGGTTGAAATTTCTGTTCCAGTAGCTATTCGAAGATAATGTTTTAATTCACTAGATGCTAGATGTTACAAACTGCTTTCTTAAACCCCGAAGTTCGATAAAACGATATTCTGTGCGTGTTATTTTTTTTCTTTCAGAACCTTGTCCGCATCTTCATTTGAAACTACTAGTCCCTCTGAACCGTGCTGTGGTTATCTGTACCACAAATTTGTTGGAATTTAGAATTCTAGCAACTTCACTCTTGAATATCCTTCACGAAGAAGAAAATCATTTCGGATACTTATTTTGGTCTGCAATGGCGTCTAGGCATATTTAATTAACTTAATGCAAATAAATTCACTAATTTTTGAAACTCAAAGCACGCTTTATTAATTAAATCTGTTAAAAAGGTGAGTCAACAATTAGAGCTTTTTGGTAACTTTTCGTTTCCTAGCAGGTAATGTACTGATATTGTTAATTGTTTCTTGGCAAATTATTTGAATAGTGCTTAATAAACGTCAATTTATGACATGTGAAAGTTTATTCACAACAACTTGTAAATTGGAAAAGTTATTTCAAGAGTATTTGGTGGTCCCTTAATTTTGCCCGGAAGTGTAAAATGTCCAGTCCATTGCCTTATGTTTCTGAGCCACGACATCTTCTTCCTTACTATTCCTCGTTTTCCTATTGTCATGGTACAGATGTCGAAAAATGTTGAGCAATATTGCAAAGTACGGCAGAACTTGGGTTTGGGTTGGGTTTTAGAGCCTAAAAAGATGGAGAGAATTGATTAAAAATTTGGGACCCACAAGTTTACGTTCGTATATTGAATTTACAATTTTACATTTTTTTTCCTCAAATTATATTTTAATGAATAATTTTTGCAGTTTATAGAAACTAAATTATTGCAGAAAATATGCTTCAATGGAAATTTTCAATTTATGCAACGTGTCTTAAAAATAATAACATGAAGTATACTTCAAATTTCCCATGCTAACTAAAATATGAGGCTCTCGCGCAATGCTGTTGCGCTAGTAGGCGGAAGAATAATATAACCTCAATAATACAATTTGACAGTTAATGAGGGACAGTTGTGATGATAAAATTATAAAATTTTCGGGGTACCACTGCTATATACCGCGTGTTTTTTATATCTCAGAACATTGGCTATTTTCAGTTTTAAAACGACAGGACCAATTACATTGCTAAAATTCAATGATACATACAAGGTTTACCATTTGACGCAGGATATCCAACTTGATGAGAAAAATACAAAAAAAAACTCTGTCTTACAGGAGGTATTGCCCCGAAAGCGTCGATATCCACCTTCCACACTACTGAAATTGCATAACCTAACCTAACAACCTAATCTTATCCAACCTAGCTTAACAGAGCCGTAATAATAAAGAAAAGGAACTACAGATTCAATAGTCAGGGTCTTAACACACCTGATTTTGCAATTCTGCAAATGCTATATGAAAATGTAAACGAACTCAATAACGATTAAAAATTCTAATAGTCTTCGAACTATTATACCTATAACTATTGTACCCTGGGCAATTCTGCAAAAGCTCTATGAAAATATCAACAAACTCAATAACGATTAAAAATTCTAATAGTCTTCGAACTATTATAGAACTCGGAATGGGGAGTTGGCATTAATAAAAATCTCTCAATTTCTATATCATCAATATTTATCAACTTCAAACCCATTTTTTATCATTAAAAAAAAATGATTACGTACGATCAACCAATTCTATCAATTTTAAAGTAGTATATGGGACTTTAATCAATGTTGTGTACAATTTTAAAATTGCATGACAAGTGTCCAGATATGTTTATTTATTTCGAGTGACCACATATGTTTATTTATTTCGTTATTATGGGAATTGCATGAAGGTATGCCCTTAAAAAAAACAATTAAAAAAATTTTAGATATTCTTTTAAACTGATATTATTGTATTTTTGTGATGGAGTAGATTTTATTTGATAATTATGGATTATTATTATATAATTTTAAATAGTTATAATCAATTCAAGGAGTAAAAAAGTAGTTTTTGTCCACTTTCACAACATGTAAACAAATTTTGTCTAAAACCAACAGTTTAAGCTGTGATTTGGTCTCGTATATATTTAAATAATTTTTGTATGCAGCAATTAATATGGTTTTGACAGGTTGCTATCCAAATACGCAAAAGCCTCGTAACCGTTAATCGCCTGGACACGAGCAAACACCCGCTGAGGCGCTGAAGTGTATGATCTTTAACACTCTCCTACACCATTTTAGGAGGCGCTACAGATTGAAACCGCACGTCAGAAACGATAAATCAACACTTGCACACACATATTATTCAATTAGTAACAATCCGTGTGACATTGACATACTTGCAGACCTTTCCTCGTCCGCCGCCACACGAAGAAGCGGTGGGGAAATATCGCACGCCCACGATTGATCTTGAATCGAGCACCAGTGCTGGACTACCGCCAATAGTAGAATCAATCGCGACAAATAACTTTTGCTACTGTTCTCTTTTATTGATTTTTTAGCAGCTCTTCTCAAAGACATTAAAATAAAATATAAATGCCGTGCAGATTTTTTGCGAAATTATTGGTTAAATATTGAGTTTTTCTTTTACAATGTATTCTTTGTTGTAACTATAACTAGAATAGTCTGATGCAGAAATTTTGAGATTTCCTAAAATCTACCAAAGTCAAAATATAATTCAATAAAATTGTTGGCATGAACTTTTATTCAAAGGTAGCAATTTCAGATTACCAAATAACGCTAAGGTCAAAATAGAAAGACAAGGTAAATAAATATTTCTATTTCATTAAGTACTTGTTTTAATTGTTCGAATGACAAGCGCAGGGGTGGACTGGACAAGGTCAGTACTAAAATCCTGATCGACGTGAATGGATACTGATTAAAATCGAAACCATAGCGGCGGATTAAGTGGCATAAGGACCCAGCAATAGAAGTGTCAATCAAGCCGATAATCACCTTATAGCATATGCTAATGATTGTTGTGGCTTTCAACTCATTAGCAATAATAATACTACCCACTGCAATGACTGGGTGTAATATGTTAGGACTTCGACTAGCTTACTTATACTTCTTATCATTACTGATACATTTTTCGTAGCTTGTCGTTAAGTTAATTAGAGGGCCGTGTCTGGCAGATTGTGATTATTAAACATCAGCTTTCTTATTAGCCGAAGAAGCTGCCGGTAGACCTGGAGCCATTGTCAGACTCTTGAGGAGGAAACGCAATATAAATGCCCATTTCCTCCGGAATCGGATAACCTATTTCCCACCAATCCATCTCTTAAATAATGAATTCACTGTTGAAACCCAATTACTAATTGATAATTAAGGAAGTGGATGTTAGGTAATGAGCTGATTTATGGATTTATTTAGTTTTTCCTATTAGTCGTTACGAAATATCGATATTTTAACATACAAGAGTTATTCATTTCATCAAGTTTAGTGTGTGGCTCTAAAAGTGTTAATTAATATTGTTTTGAATATCTATAATGTTTCAGAAATTAATCATGATATTTAACTAAAAATGTAAACGTGAAAGTTCACTTTTTTTTCTAAAACCTTTCCATATTTTGTTAAAAAATATCATTTAAATTTTTTTATCCAAATATCTTGATATTTTTGTAACTTAACAGGTCTTATTGAACTTGTAGGATTGTATCAGATATATGCGGAGGAAAATGTTTCACGCAAACAATATAATTAGAATTATTTATTGTGCTAGAATGTTAAAAAATTTAGACGTCTCAAAAGAAGTACAAAACATGCATGTAATAATAACATATCGTCGGCTTGGTGTTATAAGGTTGCATGTTACATTTGTTCAATTTTTAGGTGTACAACTTTACAGGACCATATGTTTTGAAGGCAGGACCTTGAGCTTGTTGGAAGGTTAAAATCGCAATATTAAGAACTTGTGATATAATAAATCTAATTACAGTGCGCAATACATCATTTTCTGTAATAACAAACATATTCAAAGTCCTTATTCCCAAATTTTTAAATTTTCACATAGAATCTTGTAACATTAAGCCAACGATATGATTTAATAGATTCTCTTACTTTAATTACCTACAATCAGCAAGTACGTGTAAACTATATAAACAAGTGAAACATACAGATAACTTTGTTTGTGTGTTTATAAATAAATGTAGTGATATTAATAAAATAAACAATGTTTTGATTTATATTACAATATGTACTGGGTGCATATTCTATGAACAGTCTAAATATGTTTTAATTATCATTAAGATGTTAATACTCGTACATTAGGCATAATACGAAGTTCTGTTAGATTATACAATTTAGTTTAATTTATTTAAAAATGACTAGGTCGACGGTGGCCAAGAGGTTAGCGCATTTGCCTCGCCTGCCAGGGGTTGCAGGTTCGAAGCCCCAAAATTGAGCCATTAAAATTCTCTAACATGAAAATGCCTGTGGAGGGGAACTGAAGCAGGCGATCCCGTGTACTGTTAAGTTGTACTTGTACGTTAAAGAACCCTATATGAATGAAGCGAAATTTCCAAGTGTGGTGGATCGCTTCTTGGCGACGGTATTTAGCCATAGTTGCAGAAATTGGCCGACGTTAAATAAAACAAAAACAAAATAAAAATAAACATTATTACTGGCCAGGTTTGATTAACAGGGTAAAAGTTTTTGAATAATGACTACTATTTTTTAATAATTATTTAAGTAATACTATAATTAATTACTTTTTTTACGTTTTTTAATTAAGTATAGCTATAATCTCATTGGCGAACAAGTTACAAAGACTAAAAAAAAAAAAAAAACTAGGTAACAAAATCAAGTATATAGTCCATCTCACATGAGTTGTCACTTTTCCAGTAAAATTGTGCCCAGCCTTTTCTTTTGTGAACTTCCTGGCGGGCAGTCCCCTCGATGACAAGCAAGAAAACACACTTTAAACTATAATGTGCTTTAAGGCGAGGAGTGGTAAAGCCGCAAATCGATATTATAATTTAATGAAAATAACCGCAGTGGAATGGGGATGAAATTACTCACTGGCTGGCTGGGCCGCATGCGACCAAATAGCGCCTTTACTGCTCATGCCATAAAGCTCATAATAGTTCAAAGACCCTCTTTGTCTGGATTTTAAAAAGGGCTGGTCGCATTTTACTGCAAAAGTGACAACACATTTGACATGGACTAGAGCTATCATCGTGGGTGAACAAAAATAAACCCAAAAGACTAGATATTCAAATATATCGTTATTTTATATGTCAATTTTGTTTAGCATATTTAATTAAATAATTAATAATTAATTAATTAATAACTTCAAGAACTAAACGTTTGGATGAGATAATAAAACGAGGACTTGTTATATCCTGACTCATTAATATTCGAAGTGTTTTGGCACGAGGAATATCAGTCGGACTTCCGTGGCGCGGTCGTGCCGTGAGTCGGGCAAATAATGGCCAAATGACCAAGGTCTAAATATGGAAATGATGACGAAGACTGCGATTATTAATTACCCAAGAAATAATTAGATATTTGGACAACTTCGACTTGTTTGATCATTTTGTTCTCTACTTATAAAAAACAAGATTTCATCTTAGTACGGTACTGTACATTTTAAATTTATGAGAAAATTATGCAGATCATAATAATTGCGTTTGGAATAAGTTCTGTTTAGAGTCGTGGATCGTGATTAGGATCAGTCGATGGTGTAATTGGGGAAGTGAACGCCGTTACTGAAATGGTCGTTGGTTTGAGTTGTATCGGTGATCTGCGTGGGTTGGAATTTGCCATGTTTGTGAGTCACTCGTGGGAGGATTTGGAGAGGCCCCTGATTAATAGCCTTATATCCAAATCTTATGCAAAATCGATAATAATGAGGCAGTCCGTAATGAAAATAATTCAGATATTTCTGTGGAATTATGGATGTACGAATATTCGGCAAGGTACGACGGGCGTTCAAATATGAGCGAGAATGAGTTTAGAACATCTTTAGTATCAATGGAACAAAAACATGATATATACCTACTATCGGTTTCATAAGTTTTGACCCCTGAGTTTGAAATGTAATTGAAACAAAAGTACGGAATCAAAAAATTAAAAAAAAAAATACAGAAGATATCTGGTACATTCATTAATAACGTATTAAAATTGTAATGTGATTATGCAGTTCGTTAAATTGTTATTGCGGAAAGTCTTCCGAAAAGTATGGCATTTCATACATATTGTCACTGCGCTGTAACTTAACCTGATTTAACTTTTTGCTGTTACAATATTATTTAACCAAATTAAAAACGCAATAAAAGGAATGCAGTAACCCTCAAATGATGTGAAAATTTCGCATATATTCTATTCAACTTATTTATTAATAATGTTTTTGTAATGTCGTGTTAAGTTCGTTAATATCAATCAAATCGTCCCACTTTTTCGAACATAATGAAGAAGATTAACTCAGACAACAGTTAAATAATGTATTTTGAACAGCACACGTTAGATATTAATGCAATTTAAACAATTATTGTCGGCGCGTAGTAAATAGAGACGAGAGATTGGTATCGCCGTACTCATATTGCGCCAGAGCGGCATTTAAATGGACACGTATTTTTGATGCCTGATAGAAAATAAACCACTTTACATATTTCTGGATCTAGCGCTGTTCAATTCAAATTGAATTATAATCAGGAACGTTCATGCCACTTGTTATATTACTTGTTATTACCAATAATTTTTCATATAATTTAACTTGAAACTCGAACTTTGAGCGATATTTTACGGATTGTAATAAAATACCAAAACGCCGCAAGCCTATCATTGTGGCACAAGTATGCATGCCGGCGACAGCCTCCCAGCGTTCTTACCCTTGGCGTCACTCCGTCCCGCGACACATTTGCATTTTTCCTTTTCTAAACTTTAATTGTTGCTGTAGTCATTCTATTTTTAACGATAATTTTGCTTTTTTAAGTAAACTACGACCTATTTACGTATTACAGTGCAATGGCACAATAGTTTATTTGATATTCCCGGCCGTTGCGAACTTATTTCCCGGCAATACATTTGCAATTTAATGGGAAAGTATAAACAAATATCACTTGAAAAAATCTTAAATACCTCGGCAACAGTCCTACAAACATTGACAAAAAATTACAAATTTTTTTTTGCACATAATATTCGATACAGAAAAAACGGTTATGGCAAAAATTATGAAATTAAAATACGTTACATGTGTGTTCTTGTGATATATTTTTGATTTACGCTATTTGGATAAGTAGTTTCCCTTTTATGTACGTTGAAACACATAGGTCAAATCTTTTGAAACCGATAGTAATCATTTTTAAGGGAGTCCCCCTGGACTGCAATACACCAAACGCAACAATTGTGTCAACATTCTGGAAGCTTACGGATACCATTTTTGAAGAAGTTGTTTGGTAGCGTGCGTACATAAAGTTTTGCACAGTTGTAATGACTTAAAAACTCTTTCAATGGTGCAAACAAATTAAAATTCTGACAATTTTCTCACAGTTTTTCGGAAGATCGCCACAAATAAGCTGATCAATCGATTAATCGACCCAATATTACCCACCCACTATTTGAGTGTTTTCGGGTGTCTCAGATGGGGGATGTTTACTACGCGATCTCGACCTTCTCCAAACTTTTTCGCCCAACCAAATACCCTTGACTAAGACATTTATTTGTCCTCAAACTGCGCTTCTTCTTCGTACAGTTCCATCTGTATATCGGACGTTGGATATCATAACCTCCAATATCGGAGGTTGGATATCATCGTAATATATTAACTGTGCTTGAAGTCGGAAAAACATTGTCTTTTGCCAGAAATTTAACAATTATGCATTGTTCAACCAAGCACAGTAGGTACTTGTTTCTGTGAAATGCTAATTATTATTGGCAGGTGTAACGAGAAGAATTTAATTGTTACTAATCGCAAGTGGGAACATATCAGAACATAACCCAGAGTGTTTGTTTTCCATTCAATGTTTTCTATACTCAAGGCAACGAGGAGTTAAGTTATTCCTCGTAACTTAAGTAACATATTTTGGAAAACACAAATAACTACGTTATCTTAAGTAGCACTTGGTGTGACAGGTCTTGCCAAAGTACAGTAGAGATACATTATAACAGAAGAGAAATAGAAAAAAATATTGAATGGAAATGGAATTTCTAAAGAAAATCAAGAACAAGACGAAATAGATTGAAAAGAAATGGAACATGCAGATGAAAACTATATATTGGATCCATAAATGAAAAAATAACAGAGTAAAATAATAGAAGTACCTAGACAAAAAAAACATGACTAGATAAAATCAAGAACAAGACGAAATAGATTGAAAAGAAATTGAACATGCAGACAAAAACTACGTATTGGATCCATAATTGAAAAATTAACAGAGTAAAATAATAGAAGTAACTACACAAAAAAAAAACATGAGTAGGTTCACTGAAAAACTAGGAAGCAAACTAAGAAAAATAAGAAGTGATAGGAGAAGCGGAGCGAAAGATATATCACGGTATGTCATGGGAAAGAATAAAACAGCTAACACGGGACAGGCAGACATAGAGAGAAAAATATCAAACCGGAAAAGAAACAGATAGTCGCAGGAATAAATAAATAAATAATTAACATTAATGTGAATCGGCAGATGGAAAAAATCAATAAAGTTTGTGCTTCAAATGACGGGAAGCAGACACCGTTATATTTAACATAGTCTTGATTGCATTATTAAATGCAAGGAATTTTAATAGATGCGGTCATGTGTCGATCTGCGCTGCACGTACTCAATCAATTACGAATGTGATAAACGGGAGACTGCGCCTCATTACGGCACATAACACCGCAATGTCCGATTGAAACGACAATTATCGACATTTGCCAATATCGATATTAAATAGGAATGATGTCATCCCAGTGCTTTAAATACCTCGTCGTGTTGTATGTTGACAGTTCGCTGTTTGCCTTTGTGATTATTCCATTACTTCGCGCACATGCAAAAACGCAGCGAAATGGAAAGCTATTAGGATGGTTCGTTATTACACCGGTTTTCGTGGAAATACTAACGCTACATACAATAACACACATACATATAACGTTGTATGCAGTATAAAATTAGTGCATTAATTTTATTTAGTACAATCGAAATGTAATCTAATAAACTCTGGATATTTTTATCATAATCAGAAGTAATATAACAAGAGCGTCAAATATAATCGAATATAGCTGACGTATGCGAAATGTGTTCTTAGAAATATTTTAAGGAACACATTGAGCAGTAGTCGCTATATTCAGATTATTTTTGATGCTCAAGTTATATTCGGATTATAAACCGAATTATAAATGTAAATGCAAGAAATATTTTGTCAATTTGACTTTCGTGTATACATATTATGATTCACGGCAACTTGATTTTTATTAACACCTAAATTAAATTAAATTCATAATTATGACTTATAAGAACTTGATTTATTTATGGAATGTAATATTAAAAGTACAATTATTATAAATTACTGAGCCACTGGAATTATTATTATTATTAGATGAATCAAGAGAAACTGACGAAGAATTATTGATAGAAGAATTATTGATAGAATAATTTTCAATTTCAGATTCCATTGATTCACTTCTTAAATTTGAAATTAGATTTTTATGATGATTTTCACCTAGATTCAAATAAGGTTGAATTGTAGCAGTATTGTTGTGTTCAGTTATTTTTATAATTTCTTCAGCGTTAATACCCGTACGTGATAACTGACTAACTGTAGACGATCTGTTTGATTCATTTGTTATTTTTACAAGTTTGGTATTTATTCCGATGCTTTTAGTAGCACTTTTTGTCCATTTACTAATCTGATTGTATCCTAAGGACATGTATTTATACCAATATCTATTTTAATGTTAGGTGTCCGTTTAGAAAACATTTTCTTTAGAAGTTGAACGGGGCACATGTCTATATTGTTTGAATTTGGGGTAATCCATTTACTATCTGCACTTTTCTTATCAGCTCCTTGTGCTGTTTTGGAGAAAATTATGTTGTATTCCATCCAACCTGTTGGCAAACCGTAATTGATTATTTCTTCTTTGAAATGGTCTGTCAAGCAAGCACTTGCTTCTCCTCCTCTCCACGTAAGTTCAACAGACGCAATATGGCAAAACTTTCGCTGTAGACCATCGGGTGTATTTCCATTAAAATAATTTATAATTCTTGTTTCCTCATGGGTTAAAGCCGACGAACTGCGTTTTCTTTTTTCCAAATTGCGTTGTAAAATTTTCCTCTTTGAATTGCGAGCATCTCTTGCTGTTTGAGATATAACGCTTCTAAAAGGATCTATAACTCTTTTGAATTTATTATAATAAGTAAGTTGAATACGCTTAGCTGTGAGATTCCAGAGTGTTTTCAATACTCTTTCTTTATAATCTTCACCATTAACTTTTCGCATGTTGTAAGCCCAGTCTTCCAAAATTTTACATAATTCTTTATCCGACTTTTCTTCTTTTATATCGTAATTTCTTTCTAAACAGAAGTGATCAAATTATCTTGTAACATAACATTCTGTTCGCACTGTATTAATGGGTTTTGTGGATGTGACGGATTCTTCCATTTTATGAATCTCATCAGATCCAAATCGATTCATATTGACCGCTATATAAGATATGCACTATCAAATTGAAGAGAAGAAAAATACCTATCGAATAATGACATAAAATAGGGGGCATTCCATTTTTAAAAAATGGGTTATACCGTTTTGAAATTTGTAAAGTTTGATATTTTTTTCTGAACACCCTGTAATACTAAATTCAAATTTCTCATTACCAAAATGTTGCTTATTAACCACACTGAGAATATTGCTAAAACTTATTCTTATCTTCAAAAAACGAGGTCGCTACGATTTTTTAAAATTGAGTTTGCTTATGCATGATATTTTGAAAAAAAATTGTAAGTTGTTAACACTGTAACACAATCCAAAACTAAATAGACAACATTGTAGAGGTTGAAATATATCATCAGAAAACTTAAATAAATACAGGGTGTTCTATTTAAATAATGTTTGAATTTGTTATTCCCCAAAATTAGGACACCCTGTATATTTGAAAATAATTTTACGGCATAAAGATTTTTAAACCAATAACTTTTTGTACGAAACATTTTTTTCTATCTTTCACGGGAAACACGCTAGGAAAGCCCGACGCACTGTTGCAGGACCCTGTATACTGAATGCAAGAAATATTATGTCATTTTGACTTTTGTGTAAAAATATTATGATTCACGGCAACTTGATTTTTATTTACACCTCATCGAAATACGCAAACTAACGATATTTTCTAAACACGCCCCATGACAACCAGGTAATTAGTAATAAGCTCTGTAATACGAAGTAACTAAGGATAATTCAATATTGTGATTGGTCCTTTTAACTATGAGGTATATAGTCATTTTTATTATTAATGATGTTGTACACAGATCTTCTCAATCTACTGCAGAACTCGTACAATTGTACGAATACGTTATATGCAGTATATTTTAATTGCTACAATTGGAAATTGTAATTTCTGGGCTGTGTTAATACCTTGCGTGTACACAACACGATTTTTCTTGCATATGGATCTTTTCCATCTATGGCAGAACTCTTGTATTGTAGGTTTTATTAGTTTGCCATTGTTTTAACTACTAACAATATTCGGTTTACTCATTTTATGCACCTCATCAATTTTTACCACCTTTTTTCTCGCAATATTCGGTTTACTCATTTTATCCACCACATAAATTTTCAGTACCTTTTTTTCTCGCAAACAGATCTTTCCCATCTACTGCGGAACTCTTGCAATTGCACTTTTTTTAAAGTTTGCTATTGTTTTAACTACTCGCAATTTTCATATCACTCGTATTACGCCCTGCGACCAGCATCCAATTATCACTATCTATTTTCTCGCAAACAGACCTTTTCCATCTACTGCGGAACTCGTGTAACTGATTTTTTAGTTTACTGTTTTAACTACTCGTAATTTTCATATCATTCATTTTGAGCCCAGTGACAAGCCGGCAATTTTCATCACCTCGCCGTCAACCGGTCGAACCAATTAAGCCCGTCACGTCGCCGTGCCCCAGGTTCTCCGAATCGCCGACCGCCATCTATCTTACGTGGGGCACCGCTGCGTGAATTCACGGTGCGCTGGGCACCGCGAGCCGCTGCCGACGAAGAAGAGGATCGAGTCGTAGGCATGCGAGGAAGAAAAGTGCGGTGCGTTATGGTCGTGGAGCCCGACGTGGGGTTCATTGTATCCCTAATTAATTTCGTCCATCGAGCGTGTACGGAGAGCCCCCAGTCCTGGTCAGGCCGACCGCCGCACTCCACCGCGAAATAATTACCCAAAACAAACAATTATGCAGACGAGCACGAATTTTGTGAATTGTGTGGGTTTTTAGGATTAATTGTTGAAATATGAGGCGTTTGGCTGCCAGGCGGCGAAAATTTTGTAGATATATATCATTGTCGAAGGGCCATTATTTATAAAGTGCTGTTATTTTTGTTTTTTTTAATCAATTCCATTTTCAAATTTTTGAAAATTTGTTATGGTGAGCGCATCGCCATCTGTGGCCATAAGTTTTGCGTTTTGTTTTTTTATATAATGTGTGTCCAGTGATTAGGTTCAATAGTACAAACTTTGACGAGAAAACGTTATTTTTATTAAAAAAAATGCTTGTTCTAAAAATCCCAAAACTTTTAATGAACAGTTAAAAAATCTCTAGGAAGTGGTGCGCATCACTGAAATTTCTCTGGCAGATTATAAAAATCCCTGCCAACACACTTGTGTGTGTGTGTGTGTGCCTCAAACAGAGCGAGCTGAGTTGTTTGTTTTGAGTGCGTGAATTATACGCGCCACGGCAGTCTAATCTTTGTTTGCACGTAACGAGGTGTTAAATCCGTACCGTTTCTGGATGGACGTGAAGAGAACGTTCCTGCGAGCGCACGCTCTCTCTAAACGAACAGCTCGATGCGTCCGAGGATTGTTTCTCACATTACGGATAATAGGAAGATCCCCGGTTCACACACATCCAGGAATGGTTACTTTGGTACGCTTCAAGTTTAAGTGAGAGGATTATGGATGGCACGCAGGCTTGTAGTGCAACAATGTTAGCGGTAACGATGATTGATTGTCCGCGCTGTAACTTGCACGGATTACGAAATTCGTGTTTGTATAAGAGCGATGGAAAGTTTATTGAAACGGACATTGTTTGAAACAATATAACTTTTATTTTACTTATCTGAAAACTCCTTGTTTCAATCCGTTTTACATGGACCAAAAGGTGACATTTTCAGAACAGCGCACGGAAACTTTTCCCGATCTCCGATTTTTTTTCCGTGCGCTAAATAAGTTCAGAACAGCGCACGGAAAACTTTTCCAGATCTCCGATTTTTTTGGTGCGCTAAATAAACTAATAATAAGTCATAATAAATATAATAAAGTATAATAAAAAGTATCGTGCCTTTCCTTTCCTCACACGAGAATTGTCACGCGCGATATATTTTAAACCTTATCAGTTTTTATTAAAAAAAAGTCGCCGATTTTTTACGTAAGTTACGTAAGTGTAGAAAATTTAATTCTTTACAATTAGGTTTCTATATTCTAACGTTTTGGAGTCCATTCAATTTAAATCGGTAAATTTATTGAGGAAACTATATTTTGCACATTAGCAAATTTTTCGCAAATAATAAATAATAAAAAGAAAGGTCTATTCATTGCATAGACAAATTGTATTAATGACAACACTGAAATGGCAAAATAATGATTGATATTATTCAGACAAGAGTGGGGACTGGGGAGTGAGATGCAGGTCGATACACACGTGTTTATTTGGCACCTACGAATTACCACTAAATCGAGAGTTGTAGTGATAAATCAATATTAGCGACGTAAGACGAAAACAGATGCACAAGCAGAAGTAACACACAAGGAACAAATTTGGAAATTGATAAAGGTAAATAGCTAATTTTAGAATAATAAACACATGAAATAAAACTTCAGCCGGGGAACAGCTGAAAAAAACTAACGATAAACCCGCGCGTAGATACGGTGCGACGTAGCCAATACGTTCAAACAAGCCCGTATACAAGGTTTTCTCTGATAAAAGCGAAGATCTTCCGAACCGAGGAGGTGAGACAGCTTTTTACGGAAACAAACAAGCGACAACACCGCTGAGACGAACAACCGGGGAAAGAACAAAAATGAAGAGAGATATGGAGAAAATCGCAGAGATGTATACACAAATAAATAACAATATACAAGCAATGAATGAAAAATTAACACAAATAGTAACGGAAATAAATGAACTTAAATTTGAAAACCTGGAAATGAACGAGAAAATAGAAAAACAGAACGATAAAATAAACTCCCTTGAAAGAGAAATGAGAAGAAGGAAAAACTTAATAATAACAGGCGTAGAAGAAAGCAACACGGAAGGAAATGAATATACGAAAGAGAAAATAATTAAAATAATAACAAAATATGCAAATAGGAATTAAACCAAAGCAGGATATAGATTAAATAATAATAATAATAATAATAATAATAATAATTGGTTTATTGATGTCAGTACATACAAGTGTTTACATAAGTCCAAAATAGGTACATAAAATATATAAAATTTAGTAACTCCAGCGGTCATAAAATACATGTAAAAAAAATTACTATATTCAGAAAAAACTGCGTATTATTTCATGTCGTATCGATATCAGCTCTTATGTTGCTTAGGAACTCTTCAAGAGAATGATAAGACATTCGAGCCAACACAAATTTTAGCTTAGAAGTAAATTTCTTCACGTCTAAATCTTTTATCTCCTGAGCCAATATATTAAACAATTTTGCTGCTAGATGTCTGGCACCGTCCTGAGTGCGCAATAGCCTATTCGTCTCTGAGTAAAGGTTATTCCTTTATCGTGTTTTGTGACTATGCTGGACGTACACGAATTCTGCAGGTTTTTGTTTTTTGCTAGTTTTGGACATTCCAGAATGTATATATAAATAAGTCGACAATTATCTCTGTAATTCAGCCCTGAGATAATGCGGATGGCCCGTCTTTGTACTTTAAAAATTGTATTTCGAGTGGAAGAATGCCCCCAGGCAATTATTCCATATTGAATATGACTCTGAAATAGGCCAAAGTACACCTTTCTTAACACATTAATCGACACGTTGTTATATAAGTTACGCAGCACAAGCGTATAACTGTTGAGTTTTCTGCTCAGATATTCGCCATGTTCTTTCCATGTGAAATCCATGTGAAATCTGAAAGCTAGGAAAACCTAAGAAGGGGGTGGAGAGACCAGTGATTGTAAAGCTATCAACGAGCAACAAAAAAATTGAAATACTCAAACAAATCAATAAACTGAGAGGAACCAACATTTGGATGGACGAAGACTACCGCAGAGAGATACTAGAAGAGAGGAGAAACCTGCTACCACAACTAAGAGAGGCTAGACAGGAGAGAAAAAAAAACTTTTCTGAGATACAACAAACTAATAGAGAACGAGAAAATAGAAGAATTAATAAAAGGACCAACAAAGAAAAAGGAAGGAAAGGCGGAAGACTACAAAAGAAAAATAAATGAAAGGAGAAAATATTCGAACAAAACGAAATACAAGGATTCCAAAAAATAAAAACGGAATTAAAAACAGGAATAACTGAAATTAAAAAGAAAGGAAAAGGTGCAACCTGTCTGAAAGGCAATCTACTAATATACAGTGGATTAGAGATAAATGAAAGAGCAAAAGCAAGAGTAGCATGCATAATCAAACAACAAGAGAGCAAGCAAGTAATCGGTTGTACCCGGTTGGACAGGACACTCCATACAATAATACCAACAGTAAATATGAATAATAACGTTAAGCAGACAAACTATCTAATAATTTATGGACCAGACGAAACGGAAAGAAAGAAAAAAAGACTAATTCTATAATCAACTGCAAGAAGTAATAGGACATATCGAAAATCCACTGTATCTATTACGAGATTTTAATGCAAGAATAGGGAACCTTAATACAGGAATAGAGAACGTGATGGGGAAACATCGACAAAAACATAGAAACAACAATGGAGATAAGCTGATTGACGTCGGTGTAACAAATAACTTAACAATAGTGAATAAGATACAAACATAAAACATACACAAATACACGAGGGTAGAAAACAGTAGAAACTAAAAATCAATAATAGATTATATAATTACAAAAGATGAACAAAAAAATATACTGAAGATGTACGAGTATATAGAAGCTGTGAAATAGGGAGCGACCACTACCTATTAGGAGCAACAATAAAGAGAGACAAAACAGTAGACAAAAAAAAACAACTATGGAAGAAAAGTGCATAACAAGTACAAACAACACATAAATTAAACGACCCGGTAAAGCAACAACAGTATCAAAAAAGTATGGAACAAACAATTGAAAGACTTAACAGAACACAATTAAAAGAACCCGAAGATATCTGGAAAGCTAAACATGTGGAATAACAAAAACAAATAGAAACTCGAAGCGGACGAGCTGGTGAACAGAAGAGATATAAAAAGAAGTTAGAACCAAGAAGCAACTATGGAAAACATACCTAGAAAAGAGAACAGCACAAGAATGTGGCAGATATAAAGAACACAGAAATAGAGTCAAAAAGATTATAAAACAATCAAAAGAAACATCATGGGAAAAATTCGGAGAAAAAATGGAAAAAATAGACATGAAAACCAGAAACTATTCTACAACAATATCATAAGAAACAAGAAAGACAAAACGATAAAACTACACCAAATAAAGGATGAGAAGGGAAACATACTTACTAAGAAAGACGAAATAGGAGAAATATGGAAACAATACTTTGAAGGTTTACTGACAAAAAAATGACAAAACAATAGATAAACAGAATACACGAAGAACCATAGAAAACAATAACAATAAGAGAGACAAACAAGACAACGAGGAAGAACAAGATATAGGTATCGAAGAAGTTATAATAGCTATAGGGAAAATAAAACTTGATAATGCACCAGGAATAGACAACATGAAAAATGAACATTTGAAATACATGGGAGAAGAAGGTATACAACGTTTTACAAGCATATTAAATAAAATATGGAATTCAGGAGAAACACCTAGGGAGACCCTAGGTCTGCCAGTGGCAGACGTCGGTGATACTGCCCATACACAATAAAGCAGACAACAACGAATTCAGCAACTATATGGGACTATCTCTACTGTGCGTCGCGGAAAAGGTATATGAGAACATACTAGAAAGAAGAATTAGACAAACACTTGAAAATGAAATAGCACCATCACAAAGCGGGTTCAGGTAGCACATTTTACAATAACCACCTATTTACAATAAGAAACCTAATAAATGAGACCATAGAACACGAAAAGGATATGTATATCTGCTTTGTAGACTTAGCTAAAGCGTTTGATAAAATCTAAAGAGAATTTGTGTGGCAGACAAAATGAATGATGGACAAATAGGACCTAAACTGAGGACCTAAATACAGAAAATGGTATGAGAACCTGAGACATAATCACAACGAAATTTAAAACCACAAATGGTTTGAGACAAGGGGTGGACTGAACTAAGCCACGCTTTGTTCATAATAGCAATGAATGAAATCATGACGAAGATTAAAACCAAGACAAAGAAAACAGTGTTAGGATACAACAAATTAAAACCCACAACAATAACTGAATGTATTTTCGCAGATGATGTGGCAATCATCGCAAAAAATAAGAGTAAGAGAGACTTACAAACAAATATTAACATATGGGAAATTGAACTAGAAAAAGCTGGATTAAAAATAAATATATCAAAAACAATGGTAATGAAAATAGGAGAAACGAAAGAAGTAATAAACATTATAATCAATAACGAGAAAGTAGAACACATAAAATACTTAGGACAAATTATTGAAATTAAAGGCAATATGGAAACATAAATAAACAATAGAATACAAGCAACGACTAGAACCTTCCATGCGATTAACAAAATTATACTAAACAACAAAAATTATAATGTACAAAGTACTATTTGTACCTACCCTGCTGTACGGCTGTGTAATGTGGATACTCACAAGAGACAAAAAAGCAAAATCCAAGCCCTTGAAATGTACCTGAGGATAGTAAATATACGGAATAACAAAACTAGCCAGAGTGAGAAATGTGGACATCAGAGAAATTAACTAGAAATGGTAGACCTTAATAAACAGATAAAAAATAGACAATTGGCTAGGGCACCTAATCAGGAGAGAAAACAACAACCAAACAAAGAAGATATGGGAAACAAAGATAACAGGAAAGAGATGAGTTGGAAGACAAAAAGGAAATGGGACAAAAATATTGGAAATATATTAAATAAGAGCGGGATAACCAATGTGCAAGTGAAGGAAATAGCAAGAAACAAGAAACGGTGGAACTAAAAGATCAAAGAAAATACGTTAAGGAAAGATAACACCACTTCACGCCCGAAAGGGTAAAAGAAGTATTATTATTCAGACATTGCTTGGTGATCGGACGAAATATTTTTGTGAATTCATAGATATTGTTTTCAATTGTTGATTAAAATTTTCAATATATCTTAACACTCTTGGGATTTTGAGAACAAGCAAAAGAATGTCACTTTTTCGAAAATCTAAAATTTTGCATTTTGCTTTTCAACTCAATACATGTATTGAGTTGAAAAGAAAAATGCAAAATTTTCATAATGAATGACATTTATTTGAAAATCAAAAATTGCCACCACTGTATAACAATGTTTGAATTAATTTCCTTATTGAGTTTATAATGTTACAATCTTGATGGTTTACCATGAAATGTCTAGTGCTCACAACAATTTTAACGACTACACGCATAATTGCTTAATTATAACATAATTTAATGCAAATTAATAGATTTAAAATCCTAAACAAAATTGAATATGAAAAATTCGTAATTTTATCTTAAAATTCGTTCATTCGTGCATTGTCCCGTTCGCCGCAGAGGCTCCTCTCGCCCCCTGCTTATAATTACGCCGCATTTTTTCATGGAAATATCCGCATGGAACCGTTAAGAATGTGGAGGCTCAGAATTTATTGCAATGCCCAAATAAAAACGTGACGAGATAAGTGGAGCACACTCGCCTCTTTCATAAGCGCCATTAAATTCACACCCGTTAATTATTTCGGCTTATTGTGAGAATTTGTTATCGCCGTCTATCACGAACACAATTTTCCGGCTCTCAAATCGTAGATTCGGATTTGAAGACACGACTTGCCTAATTAATCTAAAAAAAAAATGTATTCGTGCAAAAAATAAGTTCTTCTCAATATTCACTCTCATTATCACCTAATCTATGAATATAAATAATTACAAATATTTTTTGTCGATTTTGTGATTTAAGTATATAAGAATCACAAAATTAGTTTTTTTGTGAATATATTTTCGTTTTAATTTAAGATTTTCAATGTATAATTAGAATCTGAGATTTTGTTTTGTTTTTTGTGTTAATTTTGATTAATTTTTTTCTTTCCAGATCTCCGACATAGTTGTTGGCCAGGAGCAGAACATCTCCGCCAAGGACTTCCTGTTGCGCTGGGCGAAGCGCACCACCCACAAGTACCCGGGCGTCCGCGTCGTGGACTTCACCAAGTCCTGGCAGGACGGCCTCGCCTTCACGGCCATCATCCACCGCAATCGGCCGGACCTCATCGACTGGAGACAGGCCAGGACGCAGCATGCACGCCAGCGCATGGAGACGGCCTTCTACATCGCCGAGAAGGAGTACGGAGTCACCAGGTTACTCGACCCAGAAGGTAAGGAAATTTGGTAGAAATTTCAGAAAACTATAACCGGAAGAAATCGTTCATCAAATCTATTTATAGCACGAAAGGTAACGATTCTGTGAAATTACAAGTCAAAATTTGGGAAAACAATGAACGAAAAATTCAAGAAAACAATGAATGACAATTTTTAGAAAATTGCTCCACAAAATTATTAATATTTAATATAATTAATTATATAATGTGGGTCAGATTACCTAACCCAGAAGGCAGGGAAATTTGAGTTAAAATTTTAGAATACTATGCGAAACAAATTGTTCATCAATTTTACCAAGAAATAACCTAAGGTAAATAAATAAGGTAAGGATTCTGGGAAATTTAAGTGAAAGGTATTGAAAATAATATTAGAATAGTAGGGGAGACTAGGGACCCTTGATTCACAGAGAGGCTTGATACACATTTGAATTTCCTTCTTCCCATACCTTTCGGGAGCTGAGGTGTATATGGTCTGAGTTTCCGTTCCGAGGATGCAATAGTTTATAATTACGTGGTGCTCACATGTTAGTTGAAAGTTTTAGAGGTTAACGTGTGTTTTCTGCCTTTCCAATGTAAGTTGAATAATAAGTTGATAAACGTAAGACTTTATCGATTGTCGATTTTATAGCTCAAAACAGTAGATATAAGGACGGTTGGGACCAGTTTATTCATATGAGAAATAACATGGACTTTCCCCCTCCACTTTTCCGTTAGGTTAGGAGTAAGAGTAAGCTGGTCCCAAGCACATAGGCGTGCACATGGGAGGGGCCGTAGGGGCCATGCCCCCCCCCCCCCCCAATTAATACTCACTCAAGTGCCAATGTTGTAAGAATATTTTCCACAACACATTCCCTAAAGACTAAAGAAATGAATAAGCTAGGTACGGACACAATTGTAGGGCTAATACATAGCAAACACCTAATCACAACTACTTCTTTAAATGTCAATCCCAATTATTATCTACGTTAGTTAATGGCCGTAGACATTTATAAAAACGTTTTATAAAAAAAATCAAGACCAGGAACGTTTACGTAACCATGAAATAATGAGAAGACTGATTTTCTAAAAATAAAAAAATCAAGACCAGGAACGTTTACGTAACCGTGAAATAATGAGAAGACTTAGTTTGCTTAGCAAAAGGAGAAAGATCAATTCGAGAACATAATGAAACAATAGAAAGTTCTGAGCATGGGCTTTTTTGAACTCGTGGATCTTTCAGGGTATGACCCTTTACTAAAAAACCATTTAACGCAGGAGCCCAAAAATGCTCTATATACTAGTAACAGAATTCAAAACGATATTATTTCATCAATTCATAATGTAATAGTTCACGATATTATATCTGAGTTGAATGGAAAATATATTAATCACAGACGAGATATCAGATTTTTTGCCCCCTCCGCTAATGCTCCAGTAGAAATTTTTGTAGGTTTGTACAGATTAATGTCTGTTCATTCAAGTAATGAGATCGTTCAGTTTTTTAAATTACATTGAAAACAGGTAAGAGTGGTCTGCTTTGATGGGGCTTCCGCAATGGCTGGAAATATTTCTGGCGTACAATTTAGATGTAAGCAATAACATCCTAGTATAATTCAAGTTCATTCCTATTTGTTTAAATCTTAACTCTAGTTTATTCTTGTAACTCTCACTCAGGCAACAAATTTAATTTTGATTTTTTTGGAATCATTCTGTGTGTATATTATTTTCTTGAAGGGAGTTGTGTAAGACATTCAGTTTTAGAAAAAATAGCCAAACGCATTAATAGTTCACTTAAAACATTAAAGTCCTTATCAACAACGAGATGGACATGTAGGGCCGAGGCAGTTACTGCAGTCAAAAAAAATATGAAATTCTAGTTGAAGCACTTGAAGAAATAATTGAGACCACCAAACCCCCAGATGTTAAACTAAAAGGCAAAGCTTTACTACATCAGCTTAAATCGTTCGATTTCAGTCTGTTTACTCCTATTTTAACAGTGATCCTTATAGTAAGCAAAGTATTACAGATGGAAAATTTTAATGTTACTTGCTTTAAACTGTGTTTGAAATTTAAAATCAAGTTTGCAATCATTGAGAACTGATTCGAGTTTTTTTTTGACAAAATTTACAGTGAAGTCGAGGAAATGTGCATCAAACAGAATATCACAATTCCGAAAATAAGACATCGAAAAGTTTTCCGTAAAATAAACGAAAACTAGAAAAATCAACATGAAATTCAAAACAAAAAAACGTGATATTAAAATTATATCCTTGTACCCATTTCTAGACTCTCTTATTTCTAGAATTGATAAACGTTTTAGTAAAGATACTAGTAAAGATAATAGAGTGTGTGGGTGAACTAGTGGATTTTAATTGTGACGTTGATCTAATTTTACTTGAAAAACAGTTTGGAATAAATAAAGATGAAGTAATCGCAGAATGCAAACTTATTAAATATGACGAATCCATACCGAAACGAAGTAATTTGGGTAATATAAAAGAGTGGATTACTTGGCTTATTGTTTCTGACAGATTTAGAATATACAATAATTTATTTGCAACTTAAAAGCATTTTTCTGTTATCCCTGTCACAAGCTGATCCTTTGAGCGTTCATTTTCTAAGATGGTTCAAGTAAAATCAAAATTAAGAAACACAGCATGGCACAGGAGATATTAAATTCATTCCTTTTTTAATTTATGAGATTGTAAAAATGATACGTCAATGTTAGTGTTCTTGTTTACAAAAATACAGTCTTGGTAAGTAATCTAATCTTATATCAAATGAAATTTCAGTTAAAAAAAATGGTATGGTTATTTATTTTCTACCAACTCCAAGAGCCAATGTTGCCCTCTCTAAAGAAAAAATCTGCGCATGCCCGCCCATGCCCAAGGGTCCCTATGTCTAGTCCCTAGTAGGTCCCTAGTAAGATGACATGAATCAGCAATTAATTTCGAACATAAATCAAGTATTCTTACCCATAAATCTAACGATTTCATCTGCTTACATTGTTAATTTTAAAAATATGACATCTCTGGAGCTTTTATACGATTTTTTTTTGGGGAAGGTTGCTTCGGGTATTAAACCTCCCTGTTTGGGCGTATTCAATGTCTTTATACTGATTGCATTACAAATTATGTCGTATCACACCAATTGTTGATTTACAAAGTACCGTTTTTGAGGTAGTAAACCTACCTCAAAAACTTAACTTTACGAAAATGTATCATACAAAGTACGGCAGATATTATGAGAAACGGCTAAAATTTGATGCAAAATACTGTCTATTTTTTAATGACGAGTGAATGAACTGTGTGTACAACTTATTTTACTCACACTGCAATGTTTTTACGTACAGGTATTTTTTACGCACTTGTGCTTAAAAAGTATATAAAAACGTAGTTTACGCACTGTCGTAGAAAAATCTAATTTTCTCGCCTAATTTTGTCACTTCGCAATATATTTTCCGTTGAGGAAAGAAACCTTCTAATATGTGCTAACCTTTGCTGGTTTTTATTATGGACAGACACACAAGAAAATTTGCTTATCAATTTGACCAGGTAAACGATAACACAAATACCTGAGAATTGGAAGACTAAATTATCTACTTCCTACGGTTGACTAAAGTGTTTTATGCTCCGTCAACTCAATTATTGTTGCCGATAAAACATATATTATTATGGAGAGAGAGAGAGACATCGAAAATAGCAAAATACTGGTCTAATTAAAAGTTCAGAGGAAGTTCGACAATATCTCAACCACAGCTGAGAAAGTAACCCCCTTTTACTTTCGACTTTCGGGGGCGAAAGCGGGAGAGAATGTGATTCGTTGCCAAAATTGTAAAACTCTATTCGTGCAGATGTCAGTAGGGGCATATAAACATTAATTTTTGAGATGTCAACTAATTAAAATTCTGCTAGTTACATTCTCTAGTTACATAAGCTAGTTACGTAAATTAAAAACTGCGATGAAAACCTTTTTATTCCCAACTAATTTCCAAATTTGTATATCGTATCAAACCTCCCAGTTATTGTATCAACCGTCCCATATATAGGGAGGTTTGAGACAATTTGCCAGGGGAAAGTAAAATATTCATAAAAAAGAGAATAATTGCAAAAATTTTAACGGGAAAATTTTTCACTTAAAATATAGGTTTAAAATTGTATTCATGTGCGAGAGGATTGGCGCACGGCTACCAAAATCTTTTTTTTTTCTTCTAATAAGTGTATCAGCCCTCCACAGTCTCCCCTAATAATATGTTTGCAAATTATACCAGAATTTATCGCAAACGTTTCAGAAGTTCTCAAGAAGAAAACAGAAATTTGGGAAATAATGTGAAAATTTCAGAAAACACTAAAACTAAAGGTTCCGAACATTGCTGAACAGATTTATTAAAAACTAAAAATGAAAGAAACATTTGAATCATAGTAATATTTTTGCAAATAATACCAGAATTGATCACAATAGTTGCGGTAATCCTAATAAAAAAGAAATTTTCATTCAGAAATTCTAAAATAGCCAAATAAATATCTGAAAATAGCAATTAAAAATGCGTCTCTTTCGTCGTTATTATTTCTAACCTATTCTCAAATGCCGTTTTCGAAAGAAAAAAAAAGTTCATTAAATTTATTATGAAGTAGCCCAGAAGGTATACTCTGATTTTTCTAAACTGGCGTGCACGTCATCAAAATAATAATCATAATAATGACGACACAATTTTACAAGGTTGCCAGCTGTCCTGGGTATTTAAAAATGGCTGCAATCAGCTGTTGCGCCCATGCAATCTTGTGCGACAGTGCGCGGTTCGTATCAAATTCGTCGACTTCTCTGCCGTGTTTCGTACAGATATCAATCTTGTGGTTATGGTTTAACATCTACAATGGCAAAATATAAAAGAGTTTGCACCGTATTCGGGTCCAACACTGACAGCGACAAAAATCTTGAGGTTAGATTCGATTCCCGGCTGCAGGCAAAAGAAACGTGAAATATGTAACGAAGTCAAATGTAACAAGTTAAACGTCAAAGAAGTTTGGTTATGCACACATGTATGAGCATGTGTTAGTGAAAAAGATCTGGCATCGTCACCGAAAAAATATCAGGTCGGCCAACATAACATTATTTAATACATGATTGGCAGGCGAAAATTGTGACCGCGGTTAATACACCGATTACCTATTTATAACCACCGGTGATCAGTGTTATGTAACAAATGATCCTCAGATTAATTTCGATTCTTAAACTATTGTTATGCATATTCTCGAAATCAATCACGTTGGTACGAAAAAACCTCATCGCACAGCTGATTGATGACGTGCACGCCAGTTTAGAAAAATCAGAGTATAACTAACGTCATAATTTTAGGGAACTATAAACAAAAGAAAACACGAAAATTTCTCAACAAATTTAATAATACATAAATACGAAAATAACGTTAGAATCGTAATAATATGTTTGCCAATTATACCAGAAAGAAGGAAGAATCAGAAAAAAACAGGAATTTGGGAAATTAATGGGAAAATTTCAGAAAACACTAAAGCTAAAGGTTTAGAACATTGATCAAGAGATTTATTAAAAAATAAATATGAAAATTATATTAGAATCATAGTTATATTTTTGCAAATAATACAAGAATTGGTCACAATAATAGTTGCGGTAATTCTAAAAAAAAATTTTTATTCAGAAATTCTAAAATAGCCAAATAAATATCTGAAAATAGCAATTAAAAAAACGTCCTTTTCTTCACTTTTGTTTCTAACCTATTCTCAAACGCCTTTTTCGAAAGAGAAAAAAAGGTTCATTAAATTTATTATGAAATAGCCCAGAAGGTAACTAACGTCATATTTTTAGAAAACTATATACAACAAAAAACACGAAAATTACTCAATAAATTTAATAATACATAAATACGACTAACGTTATTTTCGTATTTATGTATTATTAAATTTATTGAGTAATTTTCGTGTTTTTTTTTCGTAAAAAAAAATATGTTTGAAAATTATAAAAGAACTTGTCGTAAAAGTCGCAGTACTCCGCAAGAAGAAAACTAGAAGCCTGGATAAATTAATGCAAAAAAACTATAAACGAAAAAGTTTAGAAAATTGCTCAACATTTTTATTAAGAAATAAATATGATAATAAGATTATTATCTTGAAGAAGTAATAAGCGCTATCAGGTAATGAAGATTCAGTATTTAATTTACATGGACTAGTTTCGACCTGTGGGGAATTTAAATTCAACTAAACTACGACATAGCGGACTCTTTCAATCTATCCATCAACAACACCTTTAAGATGTCAACCGAAAACATAACTCTATTTGTGGCCACCCATTTTTGACTGTAAGTTTAATTATTTCTGTTAATTTATATTACAATGTAACACAAATTTTATACATGCAATTTTTCCTTTAATAAAAGATTTGGACTCAACTGATGATGACCCCCAGGTTGAAACTAGTCCATGTAAATTAAAAACAGAATCTTCAATACCTGATAGTGTTTACTACTTCTTCAAACCTACTTAATCAGAATGGATCTAAACACATTTAAATATAACATTATAATCGTAATAATATTTTTGCAAATAATACCAGAATTGATCATAATAGTTGCAGTCATCCTAAAAGTACAAACTTTCAAAGAAATTTTCATTCTGATATTCTAATATAGCAAATTTAAAAAAAAAAACGTTTATTTTTTCATTAATATTTCTAATATCTTCTCTAATGCCGTTTCTCCCTTATATTCTTCTGTTCTTGGTTGAATTCACGCAAAACATGATTTCTTGGAGATATTGTACAAGCTTAATTTCCGTCAAAATTCCCTGAGAATATTAGGACTCTTGGGCAAAAGTATGAACCAAATTTTTAGTGCAATTAGGTATGTGTAAAAAGAGTAAAACATCGGTGGGAGTCTATTTTTTCCATAAAGGGCGGCGATATTTGGAAAATGAATACCCTAATTCTATAGTAGACAGTATTCCCTAAAGTGTCATATTTTTTAAGAGATTAATTTTTTAAAGTCAAGTCATCAGGACGATGGCAACAACGCAGAAACACGGTCGTACTCCTCTTAAAAAATTACATCCAACTTGCTCCATTGCCCCATCACAACGCACACATATTTGGATTGCGATTAGGCATCACAATCTCCCATTCTCCGCAATGTTCACGCTCGCCTGCGTGCGAAATGGACACAATGGACCAATCCGTTGGCCAATTTCCGGATGCGGCAGACGGCTATTGTGCGTGGAGAGCATGTGGAAAAGTGTATGGCGAACGGTTGCCACAAGACATGATGCAAAAGCGTGGGCGGCGATTGTGCCTGATCACACAATTTTTCGTGACAAGTGAGGCCGCAATAGCACCCACGCAATCATAAAATGATATTTTTCGTTCAAACTGAACAGTTAATAACGTAGGAAATCAAAGAAAGGAGAAAATTGAGCTCATATTGAAGGAGAAAGGAACATTAACCATATAGCAAAGGCGAAATTAATTTGACCCCATTTAAAGTTATTATTATTATTTAAAGTTATTATATATCATATTATTATTTTTATTTCTAGTTATTATTTATCATATTATTATTATTATTTTTTTTTTTCATTTTTCGTGAACTAGACTCGTATAAAACTAAAGTTGAAACCGATTTCAGTTCAAATCAGTTCTCTAAATTTTCCAATTTTGTACAAAACTGCAGAAAATTTGAAACAAAATAAGTTATATAAACAATAATAAACATAGGTACTTTTTATTAGATTATTACTATTACGAATATTGTTATTGATGAACCCATTTCTGTTAATCTCCCTTAAAAATAAAGTTATAACAGATTTCAGTTCAAATCAGGGCTCCAAATTTTCCAATCTAAAGACACGAGAAACTTAGACGGAAAATAAGTTCCATGGTTTTGATTAAATATATTTAAACCCATTTCTTGTTAATGTAATCTACCTTAAGAGGCCTCTTTACCCCTAGGTGGTGTAGGGAATTGTTAGACAGCCAAGATAATTCATGAACGGGTTAACATAATGACAATATTTCTGATTTAGAGAGTTTGGACATTTATCTTCAATTATGCCGAGTAGTTTTAAGAAATAATTAAATGGTGATTTATTGTGTTTATTGAAAGTATGGCATGTTTAGCCGCTTTGTGATATTTTCATATAAGGGTACATATAATTGAAATTCCCTGGGGGTATTTGGAGTTAATGCTGTTTTGAACCACCTTTTTTTTGTTCCAATATTTCGAGTTATAATGGAGTATTCTTGTCTACATATACATACGATTTGTAGATCAATAATAAATAACATTTTATTTATTTCTTAAAACTACTTTGTCTAATAGTAGATAAATGCATAAACTTTCTAAATCAGGTCTCCGATTGTAATTATGTTAACTCGTTCATGAATTACCTTGATTATTTTTTACTTATAATGCTCTATACCAGTGTTCAAACTTTTCAAACTTTGTTATCCCGGGGGACCCTTTTCTGATATAAAATTTTCTACGCAACCCTATGTTAAAAACTTTATACAAGATATAAATAAGCCTTTATTCCTGCATCCTGCGCATGCAAACTTGTGTGCAAACGTAAATTGCCATCATATGTGCAAATTCCCTAAACGTGACGTTGCCGGACGTTATACTAGTAACTAGTGTGACAGTTGTATAAATTTCAACGGAACCCTTAAGAAAAATTAATATCAAAATACTACTTATGTGAATTTTAGTATGTTAAAAAGATATATTAGTAAAAAAATATTATTTTCAATGTTCATTTATTATAAAATTACAAAAATAAAATACAAATACAAAGTAAAAAAAAAATAGACAAAATTCAATAAAACAAAATTATATTGCATGCTAATGGGCGGGGCTGAGCTTGTTTGCCCTTACATAATATATTAAAATCCGGCAAAATATTTGTTATTTGTAGACGCATCTCACTTTCTGCATCGAGCTTATTTCTATATTTTGTGTTTGCTCCTACATATATTGAAAATCAATGTTCGCTTAAATAGGTAGAAACGAAAGGTATTAATATTTTAATCGCTCTTGTTGATATTGCTGGATATTCTGTGTACAATTTTATCCAAAACTCTAGGAAGTCTTTTCTCTCAAATTCTATTTTAAAATTGAATCCGTTGATATATCTACTAATTGTTCTCTTTCTTTCAATATTAAATTTTCAGAGTTAATGAATTTAATGGATATTGAAATTGATCTTTTATCCATTCATACGATTCTGATGTTTCTGGGAAGTATATTCGTATATTGTCCGTTTTAATTGGATAATATGTTCCTCAATCAATTGTCGAACATCATTATTTGTGACTAATACATTTTCGACTAGAAAACTGTTTAACATTTGCAAACATTGCACGTTATTTGATTTGACGTAAGATTCCCATAAATCTAATTTCAATAACGAATTGATTTTATCATGCATTTTAATAATATTGATATGAATTCTCTGAAGTGAGTTAGTGTATTCGTTTAAAAAAGAGAATATATCTGCCAAATAGCATACGGTTTGTCACCATATTTCAAAATTCAGATTGGCAGCATATTTGTGATTATGTTCATTTAAAACTAATCTGACTTCATCTTTCAACTGTACAAACAGATTAAAAAAATTACCACGTAAAATCCAGCGTACTTCTGCACGCAATAACAAAGTTTTATGCGGACTAGATAGCTGCTCACATAGCCAAGCAAATAATGTGGAATTTAGTTCCTTCTTTATAAAATTTATAAAATGCACTGTTTGTATCTTTTAGTTTTTGCGGCATTCGTCTTACTGCTAACTGATGCCTATCAATACAGCAATGAGAATGTTTAATATGGGAAGCTAGTTGAATAATTTGTGATATTGCTCCTTTTTTGCGACGCAATAAGAATTTTTCTCCATCAGTATAAATATGCGTGCATAAATTCCAACTTAATTCATTTTTTCCATATACAAATTAATCAGTTTAAAAAATTCTTCTCCAGTCGTCCTTCCTACAAAGGGTTTACAGAGGAGCATATCTTCTTGCACTGAAGAATTAAAAACATAGCGTACCAGTGCAATTAACCTAGAAATTATGCAACATCTGTGGTTTCATCCAACTACAATGCAAAGAGATGGTTCGAAGTTTTCAGACGATTTATTAAATCATTTTCACAAAATAATGCCATTTCTTTAATCGTCTTGCAACTGTGGTGTCCGATAATCGAATGCTTTTCCCTTCTTTCAGATAATTCTCTTCAAATTTGCAATATATTACAACCTCAATGCAGGGTTTTATTAATTTTTCGGCAATTGTGTAAGGTTCTACTTCTTTTGAAATGCGATAGCTAATGCGGAATGAAGCTTCGCGTGATTTCTCGTTATCAGAAAGCATATATTTAGAAAACGCATTTGCTTTGTTCTTCAATTGGTCATGTCTACGTTTGAAATATTTTTACAAAAAAAAAAAAATATAACACCTTTATTGCAAAGATTTGGATGGTTCGTTTCAAGGTGACGCTTTTATTTTGCCGCATTCAAACTGCTGTTACATATTACCTTTTCACATACTATACAAAGACCATTCGGTGCATTTGCATCTCCTGTCCAGTTTAATCAAAATTGTAAATAATTTTCATCATATTTTCGCGTCTTTATGCTCTCAGATATTTTAATTTTCTTTGTAATAGTACTTCGATGGGCACTTCTTGAACTTCTTGGCACATCTGATAATGCAGTGTCACTTACATTACTTTCAGATGTTGAAGATCTTGCAGTAGTATGTTTTAATGTTCCCGTTTTTAACCAAAAATCCATCTGCAACGGGATTGCAAATATTTTAAAATATACCCTTTACAAGCAATTAGGAGACGAAGTTTTATACGAAAATGATTTACTATACTTTTTTCAACTATGTAAATTTACATTTACATTGATAGAAGGCAAAACCTATATATTTCGAATAAAAGTTTGTGTGGAACTACTTAATTTTTGAAAACTAAATAATAAGTAATTCGGAGAACTTAATTTCAATATGAATTTAATATACTCGTACTTGTATTTTTCAATCAGAAGATTTTAAATATAAAACACTTTCCTTTGCTTTCGCATTATAGTTCATATAACGATAACCAAAATAAAAGAGAATGTCAAAATAAATGCAACGGTGCCTATATCGCTTACACTCACTAATGCTGCTACTGTCACTTCAATTTGCAAACGTAAGGCACCGATCAGCTGACTCCTGCGATTGCGACGTAACATTTTTAGCGCGAAATTTAAAAATTATAAATACGGTTTTATTTTTATAACTATCCCGCTTTATGAACATGATTGAAGTTTTAAAAATAGTACAGTTATTTATTACATAGAGGTTGACTTGATAAAGAAATACTTGGAAATGGCCCACAGAACCCTTGGGGATGGCCCACGGAACCCAGTTTGAATGCCGCTGCTCTATATTGACTGGGGCAAAGAGGCCTCTCAAATCAGTCCGTTCCCTGTCTACTTCAGTTCCAAAGTCCTCCAGTTCAGTTTTTGTTTCAATTTTTGACTAAAAGGAGGAGAAAATTTTGCACAAAATACGTGTAAGTTCCATGGAAATAATTAAAGATGTAACAATATCCATATCAAATTGCTCCTCCTCTCGATTTAATTGTGATGTAATATGCCCATGACCCGGTGGTGTTGCAATATTTCTTGTTGTCGGACGACACGGTTGGACGTTTTAAGGAAATTTCCACTGTTTTGCATTCCCTAATGAGCACCTTGTGAATGTGTGTGATCCTGAATAATTCGCCTGTCGCAATTGTTCGTTTGTATTCCAATGAACAGCGGCGGGTGCGGCGTTCCTCTTTCTTCGTGATTGAATTGCCGTGATTGTGTTTGTCCGGTGGCGGGCCTGCCTTTTAAATGTCAATTTGGATGTCGTGCCATTCAAGTGAATACAGCGATTGGGTTGCTAATGAATTGGGCAACTCGTATATTGAGAAATATAGTATTTTTCTACTCCCTTAATAGAAAGTACACACTTTCGTCCCTCGTACGACGGAGCAAAGTTCTACTTTTCCTCCTATGGGAGGCAACCAACTTTGGCTCCCTCATATGCGGGCAAACAACTTTGCCTCCCTAGAATAATTCTTAGAATAGAAACATTAAATAGCTATGATAATAGTGTATGGTTTTCTTTTATTGATAGCGCTGATGGTTACATGTAGTCCAGTCATATTAGCCTCAAAGAGCCGTTTTGACGGAAATAAATTATATAGTTTTGAAATTTTGTATACTTACTCTTAAGTACTCTGGAATCGAATATCCGTCGAGTTTCCCCTCGTCCGGTAGGGGCTTCATCCCTTAATATTGAAAAAACATCCCCCAAATGGTGAACTTGTGTTATTTTTCGCAAATATCTCGTCAACGGTGCACCGCCTGAAATTTTTTATATCGGATAAAGTTGATGGGAATAAAATTTTGAACTAAATTTACATTACACGGTTTGGCACAAAAGCTATTGTTCGCGCGGAATAGAGGGCGGAAGTAAAATTATTCAGTAAATCCAGGCGAATAAAGTGATATCCTTAGGGCTACTTGGCTATGATTTAATTACAACCTAGCGGTCAGTTCGTTGACTCACAGAACTGGGCGCGAGGTAAATGAATTGAAAAGTGATTACAAGACATTATAGCATGATTCCATCCAACTTACGTTTGCATATTATATACGCATAGCGATGTTTTCGTAACAACGAGGCGCTCAGGTTATTGAAGTACAGGACACATGTGAGCATGATTCCGTGCAATTTACATTTTCATATATTTGCGCATGGCCATGATTTCATTTTTTTTTTCATCACAATTCAAATAGTAATGATGATAGCCAACCTCCAGAATGGAGACGGCACATGAAGAAGAAGAAGATGATTTCATCACAACGTGTAACTCGGTTCATTGAATGTATACTGTAACCCTCCCATCATTTGATGTAGCAATCAAAATGATCAATTTGTTGATACGAGTTCCTTGAATTACAGAATAGCGACGTGAGAAACAATCTGACTTTCAATTTCCAATATTTTGCACCCGTGTCGATTATTTCGTTGCACACCTGGAGACGCTTTATTTGTATTAGATCATGTTAATTTAATGTTTTTGTTGCTTAATTTGCAGATGTGGACACTCACGAGCCTGATGAGAAGTCCCTCATCACGTACATCTCCTCGCTGCACGAGGTGTTCCCAGAGCCGCCCTCGATCCACCCGCTCTACGACTCGATGGCGCAGCAGAAGATGCAGGAGTACCGCGAGCTGGCCTCGAGCCTTCACCTCTGGATGAGGGAGAAATACAGCCTTATGCAGGTAAGAAAATTACTTCAAGAATAATCACATACAATCGATTTAACAACGTTGCAATATAATTATAATTACTTATTGCCAGTCATGACCTATTCTAGTAGTATTTATCATTACAAACCCACGTGATCATCAGTTCATTGAATTCCAGAATAGCTTCGTGCGAGATGATCTAACTTACAATTTCACACCTGGCAAATACAAAATGTTGTTTCAAAGTTTTCTTTGTTTTTTTTAACATTTTTATAGCGGCATCGACCACCATTATCAATATATTTATATGTACAAAATACACATTTTTGTTCTGGTATTGCAATAGACATGTATACAATAAGTTGCGAAATGTAAGTGTTTTTCTACTCATTTTAATTGTGCTACTCCACAAGCACCACTGCATAAGTGTTACAATTAGTGAAAAAAAAAACATTTTGCACGCATGGTATAGGTACCTACCTACACTATTTTTTGCAATTTTCATTTATAATAATAAAATTTTACAAGTTGTAACCTACCAAAACTTATTTTTTTCAACGGTCCATCTGACACTGATAAATGTGCAAATGTCAACATTAATTAGTATTTGCACTATACGGGGTATCCTAAATAGAGTAGGATTGCATGGGTATCTTTCTTATTTTGAAAGCAAGATATCTGGTTAAATGGGCAATGTCATGCAGTATGCTGGCTCAGATTATATTGAAAAATTTTCAACAAAGTCCAAGCAGTTTAGAAATTATTATAAAAAACTATAAATTGTCATTTTCTAAAAACTCTGATATTGCCATAATTATTTGAGATTCGGGAATAAGTTTAAAATAAAAGTTACTTGGTTCGATCGCACAAAGTTAAGAATCAAGTCAAAACAAAAGTCAAGATGCCGAATTCCGAGATATTAATAGCAACGTTCTTATTTTATATGACCGCCAGATTTGATTTTTTACACGCATAAATCGACCTTTTTTTCTCTCTTTTCAACAACCATTGTCAAAATAAAAAATATAGGATATATGAATTGTTCGCATTTTTATTTTTATTCTATAAATAATTTTTAAAACAAATGTAAAACAAATAAAAATACGTAATACAACTAAGTAGTAAAATAATAATTAATTTAAAAAAAAATGCTCAAAATGCTGACTGTTATTGGCTAAATGGCCAACAAGAAGCTAAACACAATTGGCAGCGTTTTAGAATATTGACAGTTACTTATCGCATTGTGTTGCGATTAACGCCTTTTATTGCCTCTTGTCATTGCTTCACTAAGTTCATCTACATTATTATAATTGAAGTTACTTCCATAAATTTTGTTTTTTAAAGTACCCTACAAATAAAAGTCAAGAGGCGTATGTAGATCTGGCTGGCCACTGTACAGATGTATTAGTCGCTATTACGTTGTTATTAAAACGGTCTTTTAAATAAGTAATAACATCTATAGCATTGAGTGGAGGCGCACCATCTTACTAGTACTCTATTTGAATATTTTGTGCCAAATGTAAATCATCCAATAAATGTTATAAGGTTGTTTGAAGAATTTCCAAATGACGTTGTGTAGTTAGAAATATTATAGCACCATGTACATCATTTCCCAATATGCCACAAAAAACATTAAAGCCGAAATGCACTTGGTTTTGCCATTAAATCACTATGTGTGGATTGTCCTGAGCCCAATGGTGTTCGTTATGGTGATTAAATAATCCACAATTAGAAAAGTAGGATGCATATATCTATAAAATTGTATTTATAAAATCACCATTTTCCTTAATTTTGTTAATTAACCTTCTGCAAAATGTTAATCTACGGATATTATCATTTTCTTGTAAAGTACGAGAAACATGCTATTTATAAGGGTAAAACTTGTGCTCTTTTAAAATTGTTGATGCTCTAGATTTAGATCCGTTAACTTGATTTGCTCTTTGCCGAGTTGAAATGTTCGGATTAGCGAACATTTAACGCTGTCAATTCTTTTTGGCCAATAACTCTCAGAATTTGTAGCATTTCTTATAAAGAATTGTTATTTTACTACTTAGTTGTATTACGTTATTTTAAATTTTTTACATTTGTTTTGAAAATAATTCAAAAAATAAAAATAAAAATTGGAATAATTAATATTTCCCACATTTTTCATTTTGACCTAGGTTATTATAAATCGTTGAAAAGAGGAAAATAAAATCTATTTAGGCGTATAAAAATCAAATATGGCGGCCATTTAATATAAGAAAGTTGATATTAATATCTCGGAAACCGCCACCTTGTTGACTTTTGTTTTGACTTGATTCTCAAGTTTGTGCAATCGAACCAAATAACTTTCATTTTAACCTGTTTGCTGCATCTATAATAATTTTGAATATATCGTAGTTTTTAGAAAAACAAAATAGATTTTTTAAGTTTTTTTAGAATATCTTCAAAACTGCTCGGACTTTTGAAAGATTTTCAACATAATCTGAACCAGCATGTAAAACTGCACAATATGTCCTATTTAACCAGATTTCTAGCTTTAAGGATAAGAAAGATACCCATGCAATCATATTCTATTTAAGACACCCTGTATAGTGCATTGTCCTTATCACTGTAGTTTGTGTAAATAATCATCAATATGCAGAAATACCACCTACATTAATAACGAAAATCGTTTCAGAAAATAGTTTTGTTTCTATCTCAACTGCGGAAGAGGTTTCTGTTGGAAATATTTTTTAAGAAATAATGTCCTGCTACAAAAATTTTAAGACTCATCGATATAGAATATAATAAATGCCATTACATATAATAAAATATACAGGGTAAGTAAAAAGTAAGGATAATCCTCCCTAGAGCCTTGATAGCTGCTTGATAGCTAATTATTTGTTGATGATTTGTCACTCAAAATGAGCGAAAAGAGTCATCATTATTTGTAGTAATTTTTCAAATACAGAGTATTCAAGAAAGTAGTGTCAACTTTTAAGATGGATACTAAGGCCCAGTTGTACAATCGTGGATTATCTGTGACAGTGGTTAAGTTTCTAGAGATACAATTGTATCAACAATTATATCCCTGGTAACTGAACCATGGTCAAGGATGAACCACGATCGTACAACTGGGCCTAATAGATGGACTGTTCAATATGCAAAATAAAGAGGTCTTGCAACATTTTTGAAATGTTTCCTGGGATACAAGAAAATCATATAACCAATTTATTTCAAATGTCATCAGTTCTCACTATTTTATTTCATGCTGTTTATAAATAGATTTAAGCGTGACAGTTGATTTTGAACAATTTAACCTAATTTACAATTTACATTGACACTGTTTTTTGATATTGCCATATATCACATATATTTTATGGCATCAGCACCATATGTTGGCAATGACTGGAAAAGTGTACACCACTTTCTTGAACGCTCTGTATTTGCAAAATAATTACAAATAATGATTACTCTTTTAGCTCATTTTGAGTGAAAAATGATAATTAGTTATCAATTTTTTGTTAAGAATTTTTTTTTTAAATAATAATAAAGGGTATATGGAGGAGGATCCTTACTTTTTACTTACCCTGTATATTTTATTATATGTAATGACATTTATTATATTCTATATCGATGAGTCTTGAAATTTTTGTAGTAGTGTCTTTATTTATTAAAAAAAACTAAAAACCACACCGGAAAAACTTTCTACTTTAAATCTCTTTTAATTTACATTCCTAAAATATTCTCGTAAAATTAATATTTGTTTGATTTTTTTTTAGATATTTATGCTTTAATCAGTCTTGCAATATTTGTTACAGCGTCAATATTTATTGAAGAAACTAATATAAATACACAAAAAAACTATAAAAATTGATTTTTAATACGAAATTGCATTTCTGATTTTTTTTAAATTCATTTAAGTTGGTGGCGTTGCCTACTATTGACTATCTTAAATGTGCGTAACATTTAATTTTTTAACTTAAACATCAATTCTCTATTAAAACAAAATATAAATCGCAAAAAGTTGTTAAATTTTATAAAAGTTGAATTGTTTTTATCACTTATACTTGCACAGAAAGCATTAAAATCTCATCTTCTCGTCGCCTTCTTTCCAGGATCGTTCATTCCCGCCGACGCTGATCGAGATGAAGAAGCTCGCCGCCGAGTCGTCGCGCTTCCGCACCGACGAGGTGCCCCCCAGGCAGCGGGACAAGCACCACCTGAACCAGCTCTTCAGGGAGCTGGACAAGTACTTCAAGACCATCGGCGAGGTCGACGTGGAGCCGGAGCTGCACATGGAGACCGTCGAGAAGAACTGGAACCGCCTGATGGTCGCCTACCAGGAGCGCGACCGCCACATCATGGACGAGATCAAGCGGCTGGAGAGGCTGCAGAGACTAGCAGAGAAAGTTCACAGGTGAGGCCGAAAATTCTTATTTAGCCCAAGAATACGATATACGATACGATAATACAATCACTAAATAAAATAAGCTTTTTTGCTCGACACTGACAACGAAAAGTTGACGTTTTTACGTAGTTGATGTTTGTTGACTTAATTAGGACAGTTCAGTTATTATGCGATAAATCGGATCATCTTAACGAAAACATTGAAGAAGATGAAGATGATGAAAATGAAGCTGACGAAAAAGTAATTGTTCGTGATGACCTTATGACAACAGTTCATGAAATTGGCAGCAATTATGAAAATTTGTTTAAATCGACAACAATGATGACAATATGGTAACTTCCATACATTGCAACTGTCTATTTATGACGGAGTAAATGACAAACGAATTGAAAAATATATATGAGCCGTTTAAAATCAAAGTAGGTACCCCAGTCTATTTTTGTTTTAATTGAGATAAGTGTAGAAATATACAAGGGACAACATTTCTATACTCTGATTTTTCTAAACTGGCGTGCACGTCATTAAACAGCTGTGTGATGAGGTTTTTTCGTACCAACGTGATTGTTTTCGAGAATATTCATAACAATAGTTTAAGAATCGAAATTAATCTGAGGATCATTTGTTACATAACACTGATCACCGGTGGTTATAAATAGGTAATCGGTTTATTAACCGCGGACACAATTTTCGCCTGCCAATCATGTAATAAATCATGTTATATTGGCAGCCCCGATATTTTTTCGGCGACGATGCCACATCTTTTCCACTAACCATGCTCATACATGTGTGTATAACTAAACTTCTTTGACGTGTAACTTTTACATTTGTTCAATTAATACAATGCATATTTTGCCATTGTAGATGTTAATCCATAACCACAGGATTTATATCTGTACGAAAAACGGCAGAGTAGTCGACGAATTCGATACGAACCGCGCACTGTCACACAAGATTGCACGGGCGGAACAGCTGATTGCAGCCATTTTTAAATACCCAGGACAGCTGGCAACCTCGTAAAATTGTGCCATCATTATTATGATTATTATTTTGATGACGTGCACGCCAGTTTAGAAAAGTCAGAGTATACTACTAAAATAATTCAGATCTTGAAAGAAATAATGTAATAGAAATTTTGTCAAACATAATTGATAATTTGACACGAAGTATTTAGATGTTATAATTAATTGAAATTTTGACAGGAATTATTGAAATATAACAAAAATAATAAAAATCCCACCATATCAATTGACATCTTAATATGAATTATTAATTAAAATTTTAGTACAATTAATTGATATTTGGACAGACATAATTGAGGACCTGGGTGCAAGAACAGCGTAAGTGGATTCATGCGGTTTTTAAGCAAATTTGTTTTTCTTCAAACGTCATAAAAGTGACACCTTTAGTGACTCGATTCACAATCTTAAAGTTTTACTTCGTCTCCTAGTCAGTAAAAGTTTCACTTTTACTGACTAGGCAGTAAAAGTAAATTTGACAACATGATTGGATAATTTGTAATAAGAACGCCCTATGAGGGCGGGTTTAATATTGCACATACATATGGTGCGCATACATGATGAACAAAACAAAAAATTCAAACAAAACACAAATTTATTTATTGTTAAAATGTAAATTAAAGGTACAATTTGATATTTTAGCCCCTTGAAAACTGATTGCGCTGGCAGCAACAGCAGCACTTACAGCAGCACCGCTGTCGCCAACCATTTTGCTGCTACCACAGATATTTTCTACTTTTGATGTCTTACTATCTGGTATTTTTACGTGTAGCAAAGATCCCAAGTCTTGAATATCTGTCGTGTTCATTTTTACGAGTTCATCGCAACGGCATGCCCCTGATATGCCAAATATCAAAATAATCTGAAAATACGATTTAGGGTTTAATTTTGTATTTGTTTATTATTCTAAGAACTCACCTTTGTCGCCAAGTATTTCTCGTTAGGAGCATCGGATAAGAACTTGTCGAACTGTTCCTTTGTCAGCACTCTTGCCTTTTTGGGTGTATAACCCTCATTTTGTTTTTTAAATATGCACGTAGTTTTAAATATTTGGTAATATCTACACCATTTCTAATATTTAATAACGATTTTACCATGGAATACTGAGACCACATAGTGGAACTTTTTACTTTCTTCTTAGCCATTTCCGAAAAATATGCGAGTAAAACATTTTCACTATAATTGCTTACATTTTTCTCGGCGCACCACTTAATAAATTTTTTGTAGGCCACTTCATAGATGGTACTGGACTTAGTGGGCAATAATTTCTCTGTTGCAGCCCTTGCCGATTCTAAAATATCTGGCGGTGTACATTGAAACATGTCTTCGTCCATTTTATACACTTTAATGTCAAATAATGAATTAAACAAAACCATAGCAACGCTCTGCATAGCATGCTTCTTTGGGAATTAAAACTATACGTATTCGGACAATTAAAAATATTAATTCCATTATCTTTTTAACTATTTTCGACGTTTGAAGAAAAAATTACATGTTTTATTCGGAGTAGAAGTAACTTTTTGTGGCTCGTCTGTAGTTGCCTGCCTCGCTCCGCTCGGCAGCCAATACCTACAGACTCGCCACAAAAAGTGTCACTTCTACTCCTAATAAAACAATATACTATTATTAGAATATTTGTACCCTTATTTATAAGTCTGTTAAAAAATATATAGCTACTGTTCATAGAAATAGCAAAAAAAAAACGATGTCTCTAATTGCTATATTACGACTTTTATTAAGTTTGTGTGGATCAGCACACACTAATAATAATATACAAGACAATGTTTGAATCGTTGTTAAGATACGGAATAATATTCTATGGAAATAGCGTTCAGTCCAAACAAATATTTCGGACACAAAAAAAGCAATGAGGATTATATTTGGACTTAAAAATAAATATTCCTGTAGAGGTCTTTACAAATCAGCAAACATATTTACTTTCTACAGTTTGTATGTACTAGAAATTCTAGTATTTAATTTCAAATACAAGAACAAGTTCATCCAATATCACTTCCATCATAACCATAACACAAGAAGTAATCGTAGCTATGCTTATCCTGTACATAGGCTAACGGTCTCGGAAAAATCTCCAACATATAATGGGCTGAAATTCTACAACAACCTACCTCGCGAATTATAAGACATAAACGAACTTAACCTGTTTAAAATTAGATTATCTGAATACCTTATCAAAAGGGAATTTGTATGACATAAGGGAGTTGTAAACTCCCGCGTATGTCTTATATATCCTAAGTCAAAATGATAATAATTCTGTTGTCGGGGACAGCACGACCCCAAATATTTGTGACGACCTTCATGTTAATGAATGTGCAGATATGTAGCTCATTGTAATATTATTTGTGTATTGCCTGTACTTCATCATTCGTGAATAAATATTGATTTCATTTGATTTGAAGTTTTGAATCTTTCGACGCGTTTTTCTCGAAACTCATATTTTCGACTTACGCTAATCTTGTACCCATGTCCACAATTACAAACTTGACAGAAAGAATTATATATTGACCAAAAATAAATGAAAATTTGACAGGAATTAGTTAGTTTGAACTATCTTCAAATGCATTACGTATCGAATAAACCCACTGCCCATCAATTTTTCTACCATTTCTAAAGTACATTTCCAACGGCAGCGTTTTAGGTGGTCGCTGAAAGCCATAGCGTATCATTTCATGTTGAGAAAAAGTGGTCAAATTCGCCTCGCAAGTTTGTTCATTTAAACACACGCTTCTGTGTGTTGCAAATCACTCATTTTCGTCTCTTTAAACTGATATAAAAATGATAAATCTTACGTGATTGGACCAAACTTGGAGATGGCACCATAAAATCTCATATTGTTTTCATAGCTGGGTGGATGAGATAAGGGAACTCCTCTCGTATTATTGTTTTCTAAAAAGGTAACATTCTAATTTAACATACTTAATTTTTAGTCACTTTTGTGGGTTTCATGCTTTCGTTAAGTTTTTGAATTTTATTACATTATTTTTTCTCGCTCTGGGAACGGTAAACCACGGGGTTATTAAACAAAATATAAAAAAAATATTTTTGCCGAAATGAAATGTTTATTTTATACTTTGCTCAATTTATAAAATTAATTTCTTGAAAACTAATCGACAGATTTTATAAGTTAATATACAAGGTGTACCTAAATGATTGCAGTTACGTAACCATGTAAATAATTTTTTTACCGCTCTAGTCCAAATAGTTCAATTTTGGGCATAGGGAACTTCATTTACACGTATTAGACATGAATATGGCAATAAAAGTTACCTTCATGCTATTCTAATTTTTATTGTGGAATTTCATATTTAACTGCTCAAATACGAAATTATTATTAGTTTCAGCAATATTTGTGGCTTCCAAACACATGAAAAGACAACAATAAAGAATTATTTAAAGAGACATCTTACTCATTACTCATAAAGATGGCATTAAAAGCTATCTTCATGCAATTGAAATCTCAATTGTCAGTCGATATTTCACTACTCAAATACTAAATTATTATTAGTTTCAGCAATATTTGTGGCTTCCAAGCACATGAAAAGATTACAATGAAGAATTACTTAGGGCCAACGAATTTGAATGTATATTGTCTGCATAACCTTACTTTTAAAGTCGAGGTTATTCTTAAATTGTGTGTACATAAAAATAACCAGATATGCATAAAAATTAAGTCCTCACAGGCAACATCCCCAAGTGTGGCAGATTACTCCATGGCACAAACACGCTGTAAACTGAAAATCATGCAGGAATTAATTAAATAAACGAGCTGCGACGCAGCTAATAATTGCTTTAAATCTGACAATGTTACAAAATGTTTTACTATTGCAAATTGAGGACTAGCAGACAAAACGTTTTACTATTGCAAATTGAGGAGTAGCAGACAATAAAACAATCACATGTAGTTATTAAAGTAATCAAAATAATTTATTTAATAAACGGAATCATACGAAGTAAAGATTTACAAAACATAATTAATAAATAAAATATATAATCAAAGCAGATGTTGAAAATGTGTACCATTTGCTTGTAAACACATTTGCACTCGTCTTCTTTTATTGTTAAAAATGTTGATTAACATTTCAGGAGTTATGGTTTGGCAAACATTTATGATTTCTGCCATTAACTCTTCCAACGTATGCAGTCTTCTTCGAAAAACTCTTTAGATTCGAAGAATAGATTAGAAATCTATCTTTTAGAAATCCAAAAATTGAGTAGTCCAGTGGATTTAGATCTGGAGAGCGTGGCGGCCATAGTCCTTGACTAATTAGTCTAATATCAAAAAATTCTTACAGATAGGCTAACGTTGCTCGGGCTGTATGAGCTGTTGCACCATCTTGTTGGAAATATCCGTTCTGCAATTCTTCTTCATCTAATTGTTCTATGAAAGGCTGGATAATTTGTTGCCGATATCTCTCACCGTTTATTGTGTCATGAAAGAATATAGGCCCAATTATTCTACGGCGAGACACAGCCAACCAAATTCCAACCTTCTGAGGATGTAGTGGTGCTTCCACAAAAAGATGAGGGTTTTCAGCATGCCAGCACCTATAGTTTTGTGAATTAACATATCCTGATAGGTGGAACCAAGCCTCATCACTGAAAAATGTTAAATCGAGCAATCGATCGTCATTTAAATTTTCCATAAACCATCGGCAATAACTCGATCGACGTAGGATCTACTGGCAACAATTCTTGCACCACTGAGACCCTATAAGGTTGTAAATTCAACCTCTTTCTCACAATTTTATGGCAGGTGCTCGAGGGAATTCCAGCTTGCATAGCCAATTTTCGAATTGACTTTTGAGGGCTTACTTCGAGTCGTTCACGAATATCTGCAACAACCTCTCCCGATACTGAAGATCTGCCTGAGGATTTCCCTTTCTGAACACTACCAGTTTCCCTAAAACGGTGCACTATTCGTGAAATATGTGTTGACAAAACCGAGTGTTCAAATTGGTGGTCAGGGAACTTGTGTTGAAACTCCCGAACGCACTCTGAAATTGAATAAATCCATTCTCCATTTTCAAATCGTCCATTGCGAAAGTAAACCTCGACAATAAAAGTGTTCTTCTGATCAGTGTACATTTTAACAAACTTCTGTTATTATCTTGTCTGACAGTTGACAGGTATGGTTGACAGTGACAGTTCTCAAATAGTACGGTATACATATTCGAAAGGCGGCACAATTGAATTGAAGTGATTACGTAACTGCAATCATTTAGGTACACCTTGTACTATTGCAAATTAGATAAGCTTTCAAATGCGCTACCACTCGACCCCTACTCCAACCAAAGTTGACGTGTTTAAACGATTTCGCTAAGAAAACATTATTTTCGTAAATATTTAGGGTGTTACCTTTCTTCCGGGACAACCTGTTTAGGGTGTTCCATTTAAAAAAAATGAACAAATGGCGCAGTTTGTAAATATCGATCACCCTGTACGATATCATGAGTTATGTACCAAATGATTTTTTTTTAGTTGACTATTTGACTGAAAAGTCAAATAATTTAAGAATATAATATAAAATACAAAAAACTTAAATAAACCCTATGATGGCCAAATGAAATTAACCCGAAACTAGTTGGGTGAAATAAATAAATAAATAATATAAATGTATGTAAATGTAATGTAAGTACTTAAGACTTATTAATTGCAAAGTTGGTACCTGATTTGTATGTAGTATACTTAAAAACTATATTTTGTGTAAATTTGACAAACGCAATAATAATCCGTTCGTTAACCTGTCGAATGACCAAACGAACGTAATTTGCATACCGCATTTCAAAACCCTATATTATAGTTAAGCGATTTTTCAAAATTCTACCTGAGTAGGACGGCACTGAACGCCGAATTTCTCCGAGTGCGGCTTCGTCTCTGCCGTGCTCGACGAGACAGGGATGGCGAACCTCTGGCTCTTACCGACGGTGACATTCTTAGAGTCCTAAAGGGAAATAAAAAACGTAATATAAAATACGTTTCTCCTTCGAGTGTCCAAGAATACGATAGAGACATTATTTTCTTCTTCCAGGGAAGTAAAACAAACCGACGCCAACCTGGACACGATCGAGCGAAAAATCGACGACGAATCGCGCCGCATAGACCGCATCCACCCGCTGGAGGCGAAGAAGATCGCGGACCAAATCGACACGGACCTGTCCATCACAGAGAAGCACATCCTCTCGCTGATCAACGACGTGCACATCCTGCTGAGCGGCCGGTACCCCCAGGCTCCTGAGCTGGACAAGCGCGTGAAGAAGCTGCACGAGCGATGGGTGTCTGTGAAAAGGTTCATGCACCACAAAATCCTGGAGCCGTTGGCCAACCTCAGCTTCCCCGTCGAGGAACGGACCGTCACCAAGCACATCAAGACCGTCTCGGAGACGCGGAACGTGGACACGAACCCGCACTTCAGGAACCTGCAGGAGTGCATCGAGTGGTGCAAGATCAAATTGGTGAGTGTACTCTAAAACTGTCGGCTCTCAAATGAGACCATAACCAGTTTGAAAACCATTCTTACATCGAGGTTTTTTTAATCAAAATTTTTGAAATTTTTAATGATAAAAACTTGAATCCATTCCTGCCTTCTCCTCTAGAAACAATTACAAGAAGCCGACTACGGCACCGATCTGGCCTCCGTGCAGACGGAGCGCGACACGCACCAGCATGAGCACAAGCAGATCGACCACTTCCACACGAAGGTAGACATCTGCGTCAAGGGCAGGCAGTACTTCAACTCCGAGGAGCTATCTCTGTACAACCAGTACCTCAGCAGCCTGCAGAAGGTCTACGCGGAGCTGCTGTCGCTGTCGAACAACCGGATGAGCGACCTGGACAGCCTCCTGGACTTCATCCAGCTGGCCACCAACGAGCTGCTCTACCTCAACGAGAAGGAGGAGGTGGAAGTCACCAGGGAGTGGTCGGACACACACATGAATCTGCACTCCGTGGAGAAGTACTACGAGGTAAGTCAGATAATGGTAACATTGGCATGCCTACAGTCATTATTGTATGGGCTTATGGCGAAAGTAGATAAGTAATTTTTATTTCTCATCACCATATTTAGGAGAATGTTTCGTTTTCTTCATTTTCTGTGTATTTGAATCGTCAGCAACCAAACATCATAAATAATTGATTAAATTATATACCGTAAAATATAACGCATAAAATAAAAATAAAAATGTCAGACGGTTCTTATAAAAAATCGCTTGTTTTAAAGTCTTTAAGTTTTAAGTTTTTTTCAAAAATTTTAATGTGTCCACTTAATACTCGACAAACTAGGCAATGACGAGGTTTAATTTTTGTAATTGGATGGAAAACGAAACAAAACCTGAATTCTGCATAAATTTCAATAAATTTCAACAATAATATATTATAAACATAATTAGGTGCTTTAAAAAATAAAATACGTTTTTGTGTTTTACTAATGCAGCATTCTTACGGGAATGGAGGAGAGGTAATGTATCATACAACCATGAAATTAAACTGTTTTTGAAGTGTTTGATGATTCAACTCTGTCTGTAATTCTGTGTAGTCAAATATACCATGCGATCAACAATTATTTAGATAATAGAAGCCCCTGAGATGTTGGAAGTATGTCTGCTAGAGTACAAGACGTCCGTTAAAATGTGGTGGCTGCAATTCACTATAGGCCTGTATTTTGTAGGGATGCATTTTTTTACAGGTTCCATAACACTGCTCAGTCATAGCCGCCTCTTAGCAAAATTATTGTTGATCGCACGGTAGAACAGAACGATTCATGAGGAAGACCAGTTAATCAAAATTTAATGATTTTAGTCTCCACAATTAAAAATTGTTTAACAAATATCAAAATTGAGAACATAATATTTAGCAGAATATTAAAATGAAGAACAGACTAATGAACGGTGTAAACAATAAATAAAAATAGAAAGCACAATAGGTATCTAGCAGAATGTGAAAATGAAATGTAAAGCAAAATAAATTAAGTATACTACAATCTTAATGAATTCTAAAGAAAAAATTTAAAAAAAAATGGAAAATGTAAGCAGCAGATTATGAAAGCTTAAGAAGATAAATTTTGAAACTCGATGGACAAAAAAAAGCACAAATACAGGGTGTAACAAGAATTATGCACGAAAGTTTTTCTGGGGACTCCTGGGAAATAATTAAACAAATTAGCAATTTTAAAATTTCAATATTAACAAGAATTATGCACGAAAGTTTTTCTGGGAACTCCTGGGAAATAATTACACAAATTCGCAATTTTAAAATTTCAATTTTCCGAAATAAAATATTGAAGTTCCCCTTTAGCTTAATATAAAATTGGGACCGGCGCGACGCCGCTGTTTAATGATACCTGCAATAAATGTGTTAACCCATAAATTTTCGATGAATAGTTTATAACCCTTTCCGTTTAAAATCCAAATTGAACTAGCAGTTAATCTCGTTCTTAATGTATTTAAAACGACTAGAAAATATTTAATAGAAATAAAAGGTCATTAATTGCGCTCTGAGAGCCGTAGGTATTAATTTAATTTAAACGGGATATTCAATAATTTATTACCTAAAATTGAAATTTCAAATTTTCCAATTCGTTTAATTATTTACCAGGAGCCCCGAGATACAGTTTCGTGCATGATTTTTGCTGCCCCTGTATAACAGATTTTGATACAAATTTAGAAAAAATGGAAACCAACATAAAAACTAAAATTAATGCAGGATTAACCTATAATTTGTTCTATTTAGAAATAGTGAACCAATAATTTATTGTTGCCTATGTAATTGATCAATGAGATTCTTGATGAAGGGATTTTTTTTAATTAAAATGGCCATATAATGCATTTTAGATTTTTTTTTTTTTTAGAATATCGAGTTATTTACTTTCCGAGTTGACCAGTATAAGTTATAATAATAATAATAATAATAATATTTATTAGCAGAAAGCTACATACATATTAAAAAAAAAATCCTTATGAAACGGCCAAAAATTAAATAATAAAACTGGGGAATGAAACTTTCCTCTAATATATTATTTTAAATCCTTACAATTTTCCATCATATATACTTTATTTTTTTCTGTCTGTATGTTGCGAAATTTTATCAAGTTTTCTATTTAGCTTTCTCTTTATACTGCTATTTTTTGTACATTTAATTTTTTTCGATATGTTCTTAAAATACTTGAATATATTTGTCCGATCTTTATATTTTTAGATCGAAACTTTCCCGTTTTGATTTATTTCTGCCAAATCCTTACGGTTTTGCATAATTTTTAAGTTTTTGTCTGTATACACTGCAAATTTACCAATTTTCCATTTGATACTAATTTTTCTTTGATACTGATTTGATATTTTGATTTCTTTGATATTGATTCCTCTTGGTACTGCTATTGTTTGTATGTACCAATCTAATTCGTTGTTTTTTCTTTAATTTTTTTATACTCATATTTTATATTCTTTCATATTTAGCTTCCTCCCATCTTTATGTTTCAACTCTTCAATTTTTCCTACTAAGTTTCAAATTTTCCTCTTTTCTAAAATCCACTTCGAAAATTTTCTTCAGATCTTACATTTTTTCTTTCTATACTGAAAATGTATATATTTTTCTAAAAGAACAACTATGAAATGTTCCCTTTTCTTTTCCTATACAGGGTTAGCGTGACACGATGCGCATAGCTTAAGAACGTATTTCTTGGGCAATTTTTTTGTCGAAAATGCCTTATACACTTTGGTCCAAAACTTAATTTTAGATTTAGAAGAGCAAAAATGTGTTGTGAGGCAGCAGGGGGTCATTTTGAACAAACACTTTGATTAAATTTCTGTTTATAAAAAATATAAAAAAATTGTTAATTAATAAAACATTACTTTATTCTACATGTTTTTTGCTTTCTTAAATTTTGCTCATAACTCTGTAACTATAATGTTTTGGACAAAATTGTATAAGGCATTTTCGACTAAAAATTGACCAAGAAAAACGCTCTTGAGCTATGCGCATCGTGTCACGGGACCCCCTGTATTTATTTTAACCCTTGCAATTTTGCAATCAGATTTTACTTTTGTTCATTTTCTACACCGATTATTTATTTTTCTCAAAATAGTTGATTGTTTTCTTCATACTTTAATTTTCATCTCTTCTCCGAGAATTTGTCCTTTTTCTTCTTCATACTTTAATTTTTATCTCTTCTCCGAGAATTTGTCCTTTTTCATATTTATCTTCCTCCCATCTTTAGCTTCTATTCTTACTTTTTTTTTTGTACCTAACTACAATTTATTTTCGTCACGTTGTCGATTATCTAAAATCCATTCGAAACATTTTTTTCAGATATTATGTTTGTTCTTTCAATACTAAAAATATAATGTTCTATTAAAACGACCATGAAATGCATTTTCGATTTTCCCAATGAAATGACCAAAAATTGGATATTAAAACTTAAGAACTCTTAAATTAGAAGTCATTGCAATTTTGCTTCAGATTTCTTTTTTTCCCCTCTCAACACAGAACATTTATTAATTGTTCTATTGAATTTTCTCTCAATGCTTGTATACTATTTTTTCCAAATACATACAATTTTCTTCATATTGTCATTTTCTTAACATACTTCAACATTTTTACTTTTTTTTCTGACTGCACTAATAGTTTATATATTTTTTAGTTAGCTTTTTTTCATCTTTATTTTCCAATTTTTTGTAGTCAATTTAAAATCTTTATGTTACTAATTTTATGCGTCTATTCTCCTTGTTCCATCTTTATTTGTAGTCATTAAGACGGACTTTTTTTGTAGTCAATTAAAATCTTCATGTTATCAATTGTATGCTTCTATGTAAGATTTTAAATTTATTACATAGAAGCATAAAATGTAATAAATTTAAAATCTTCATGTTCTGAATTATATGCTTGTATTTTATTAGTACGAAATTTAATATTTTTTATTCTCCCATGCTTTGTTTTGTAATACATTCATTTTTTTCATATTCTATTTTCTTGCCTTATCTTTCCCAAATTTTTAATTTTTGTGCATACATCCAGAATTCGTTTATATTCCTTGAACTTTCATTGGAACCTTTACATTCCAGTCTTTAATGAGCGAACTAGAAAAGCGTGAAATCCAATTCGGCGCGGTGCAAGACCGCGGAGAGCGCCTTGTAATGGAGAACCATCCGGCCAGCAAGGCCATCGAGGCCCACATGGCCGCCATGCAAGCCCAATGGGCCTGGATCTTGCAGCTCACCCACTGCCTAGAGGAGCACCTCAAGAACGCCCACATCTACCAGAGCTACTACAAAGATGTTGCAACTGCAGAACAGTGGCTCAAAGAGTAAGTTACGAAAACTTCTTTGTTACCAAATGATAATGTTCTTTGCAGATTAATAAAGTGATAACCATTATTGATACTTTAGTCTCATATTACTAAATTAACACATTTCTTTACAGGAAAAATGAAGTGATGAACAACGAGTACAGCCAAGGAGAATTCACCTTGGACGCCGGTGAAAGGTTGCTCCAAGGGATGCAGGCTCTCCGTGAGGAGCTTAACGCCTTTGCCGACCAGGTGCAAGCACTGAGTGCCCGTGCCGAAGAAGTTGTTCCGTTAAAACTTAGGAGGCAGCCGGTTACCAGGCCATTGAGTGTGATCGCTCTTTGTAGCTACAAACAGAACAATGTAAGTCAATTCCCAACTTTGAACTTAATATGAAAAAAAAAAATCCTTATTTTTGCTTACAAGATTTAATGGATTAATAAAGGTTTAAAGTTTTTGTCATAATAATTATGATGAAGAAGTCACATTTTTGAACGGAACTTTGTACTTTTCCTTTTTACTTTTACTTTGATTTAAAAATGTTATAATAGTCATATGTCATTTTATTGAATTACTTGAAAGACTTCCGATGGTTTACAGTTTGTCATTGAAAAGAATAAGGAGTGCACATTGACCGACAACTCGGGGCGAATCAAGTGGCGGGTCCACAACGAGAAAGGCATTGAATGCCAAGTGCCCGGGGTATGCTTCATAATTCCACCACACGATAAAGAAGCGTTGGATGCTGCCGAGCGTCTGCGCCGCCAATACGACCTCTCCAGCCAACTGTGGCAGAAGAAACAATTACGGATGAGGCAAAACATGATATTTGCAACGATTAAAGTGGTCAAAGGCTGGGATCTACCGCAATTCATTGCGATTGGTGCAGAGCAGAGAAACGCTATCAGAAGAGCTCTTAATGAGGACGCCGACAAACTTTTCGCTGAAGGCGATCCCTCAGATCCGCAGCTGCGGAGGTTGAGGCGGGAGATGGATGAAGTAAACAGGCTGTTTGATGAGTTCGAGAGACGTGCCAGGGCGGAAGGTAAGATTTTTGCAGCATTTAGTATGCAGTACTAATAATTATTTTTCAGAGGAGAGCAAGAACCAGTCACGCATCTTCAACAGCCAAATCTCCACGTTGCAGCAGTCATTAGACGAAGCCGAGCGCATCATTAACCAACGTGTAATCGCGCATCTGCCCAGAGACATCGACACGCTCCATCACCTCGTTTTGGAGCACAAGGAGTTTGAGTCAAGGTTGCAGAACCTTGAGACCGAGATCGAGCAGGTCAAAGACGTGTTCCGCTGCATCACCCTCAAGACACCGCAGCACAAAAAAGACCTGGAGAAGGTGATGACCAAGTGGAACAGCATATGGAACGTCAGTAATTTATACATCGAGCGCCTGAAGTGCATGGAGATTGTCTTGAATGGCATGGATGACGCCACGCAGGTGATCTCCGAGTTTGAGAGCAAGCTGGCATCCGTGCAGGAGCTGCCCAACACACAAAAAGCCCTGGAGATGGTGCACGACGACCTGCTCAAGCTGCAATCGGCCGTCGGACAACAACAAATCGTCATGGACCAGCTGAATGATGACTTTGACAACACCAGGAGGCTGACGGAGAAGTCGCGACCCAACCACCGGGGGCCACATGCTGACGTCAAGCGCCTTGATGACGAGATCCAGAAGCTCAACAACCGCTGGGGCAATGTCTGCTCCCAGCTGGCCAGGTCTCTCAGTGGCTGTGAGCAGGCCTACAACCTGCTCAAGAACTACAAGAAGGCGAAGGAAGTGGAAGATGGATGGATCGACGAGCACTACGTCAAGTTTGAGACGCTGCAGCCCCTCAAGGAGCGCGCCAAGGATAACTTGGAAGCGACTAGGGTGAGTCCGATGGTTATCTCGGGGATTAATTATGTTAATATCTAATGGATAATCAATGGCACTGTAGATGTGAGGGAAGCATGCCGAATATTTCACAAACATTCATCACTGTTGTGGAAATTTATCTATGATTACTCCAGTAATGATAATAAATTGAAAAATTTATTATAATAATAACTTTTATAAAAAGTTTTGTTAATAATTTGTAGGTGTATTAATTTTCCTCAGTTCGGAGTAGTAATATTAGGCAACACTGCCAGTACAACTGTCAGAAAATGTTCGCATTATGAGATCTATTAAAATGCATGCATGCAACTTGATAAAAAAATATCTCAGTCAACTTTGATGACAATAGATCGTGAATGGTATGCTGCATTTTTTGTTAAGGGTGCAGATTACTTCTTATTAGAAATTATTACTGGAAATAATCTATAGATGAAATCACTCATGTTACACATTATAATTCTTGGTTGTAGTAAACGGTAGATTTGATTTACTGGTGTAGTTTGCTAAGTTCACTGGTGTTGTTAGAAAGATTCGTGGGTGTCGTTTAATCACTGTGGTGTAGTAATTTGGGTGTGTAGTTGAGAAGATTATATAAGCACCCGAGCACGTAATACACCCACACAATAGTACTCGAGTTACTAATGACTAATCCCCTAATCCGAACTAATTTGTTATTTACAGAATCTTCTAAACACAGTAGTAGACCGTGCACCTAACATTGAAAACGTAAACGACAAGGGAGGACGGTACATACGCGAAGGAAAGGTAATTGTATACTTTTTGTTCAGCAACATCTTGGCAGTCACCATTTTCTGATTTATTTTTAAACGGCATATGCAATTCTGTTCTCTATAATCTATAAGTAGAATAAAAGTTATTTTTTTAATTTGAAATATAAAGTTCAATGTCAAAATATAAAACCAATTGCTTAAGAAATTAAATTTATAGTGAATTTTTTTTTTTAATTTTTAAAATCCAAAAAGTTCTTCAACAGAATAGGGGTGCAATGGATGATTTTTGTATACATCAAAAATTAAAAAAATAGCTATTATAAAAAATTGTCACCTTAGATCAGTGAATTGGTGCCGTGATCTACAGGATTGCAAGTGTTGTTTTATATTTTTATTATTATTATTTTACATACATATCATTTTTGTTACGTTTTAAGTTATTTTATGTTAGCGTATGGAAGGGAGTGTGAATGTGCTCTTTCCCTATTGTGTATCATCATGTCCGTTCATCAAAGCACACCCGTTCTACTCTTCACAAACTCTTCCTTGCCCTCTAAGTCTAAACCATCTTTGGGCGTGCAATCTGTCTATCAAATCTTCTTCAACGCTTCAGATTAATCCGCGAAGTAATTCAAGATGCTGAAACCTCTCTTTTCAGTGTGGTAACTCACTAAACTCTAAAATAAGTACGGCGACTTTTAACACTGGTGGCTGGAACAGTTGGGTCTCTTCCAAATAAAGCTCTTCAAAATTTATAGCTATTAAGGAATTATTAAATGCTTAGATTTTTATTTTGGAATTTGATTATATGTACTGGATATACTTGTTCTATGAAAAAATAGTATTTTATGTTATAAGGACCAAAATTCGATTATTCGATTGCAAGAACTTTAAAAACTACGAAATTAAAAACAAAATTAAATTAATAAAATTGCCGTGAAATTTTTATTACTTTGTCAGTGTGACGTTCGATCAACAAAGAAACTATTAAAATCATTTTAAAATGTCGAGTGAAGATGAATTAATGTGTACTCCTCCTGAGATGTGAGACGCCGCAAATCAAGTTTCGGTAGAGTTCCTTCCGCAAAGATCAAAAGAAGTTTATGAAAGGGCATATCAAAAATTTGAAAGATACCGCCAACAAAAAAAAAATATTCCAACTCTCTCCGAGAATGTTATACTCGCATAGTTCTCAAATTTATTTCAACAAATGAAATCTTCGACTGTATGGTCTCGCTATTCTATGGTAAGAGCCATCTTATGCCATAAATTAATCGACCATTGACTTTTTTATTTTTTCTGCCGAATAATATTTTTCGGACCGAAAAAGTCCGTAACCTAGCAACCATGGTCGTTAACAAAATAATGGCGTTTTCATCCCGATTTTCATACCGAAAAATACTATCTTATGATGCAATCGAATAAAAAAAAAAAATCTTTATCGACTAGTCTTTTGTTTTCTTGTATCTGTTCAAGAACAAAAAGTTTCTAAATCAATTAGAATTATTGAAAATAATTCAGTTATTTTTCAAATTCTTATAAATAATGAATTTTGCCTAAAACACCACAAAATTCAGGCTTCTGGATCACCATGTATAATTTTCGTACTCTCTTAGTTAAATAATTAAGGAAATACATAAATTATGTGATTAACTGTCGGATACCTATTCAAAACTTTAGACAATAGGCTGTACAAGCAAGCAAATTGTATAATTTATTTGTTAATTATTTAAATACTCCAGAATCTGTAAAAAATGTATGATTAAAGTATCAGAATATCATATATAGCTTTATCAGAAGTTTAAAAAGCTGCAAAACAAATAATTAAGTACTTAAAACTATGCAACCATAAGTAAACATAGATATCGCAGCTACAAATAAAATATTTTAATTTGTATTCCATGCATTCAATAATTTTTAAATCAATTTTGCGTTTCAATTTCTGTGGATTCATTGTGGGAAATTAATTCTTCTTGGTGATAAAACTTCTGCCTAAAGTCAACTTAATTGACCGAGCAACTCTTCTTCATTCACGCAGGATGAATGCACCACAGCAAGCTGCAAATTCACTACTTTAGGGCCAGTCTTTTAAAAGTTGGCAATAAATTATCTGATGGATAGATGTGCCCAATTATCTTGTGGGTAACTTATCAGGTAACTATTTACAGACTTTTCAGTCGAGAGGCCGGTCCATAAGTTTACAGATTGGTAGATTTCGGTTCAAATTTTTACAAATTACAACACTGTTAATTTAACAAGGCAGATATCAAGTAAATGTACTATAGACATTGTGTTTTAATAAAAACAAAACAATTGCCAGTAAATGGACTAAGTAAGTGTAATGGTCGAATGGGCTTTTTAAAATAAACCAATATTAAAAAGCTCGACTTTAAGGACTTTAATTTAAAAAAAATATTTTTTAAAAATTTCTTTGAAAAATAATCTACCAATCTTAAACTTTCAGCTTTTAAATTTAGCTTGCTATAAAATCAATGCTTCCATTTGGAAGAGATGTGGTTATGGTTCTCTTCTTCACCTTTTTATTTCTTTTAAATGTCTCTCATTGGACTCCAACCAAAAACTTCGCCATCATCCTCTAATTATTGTATCATAGGAAAAATGACCACCATTTACATGTATCATCCTTAACTACATAATCCTCATTTTGAATTCCATTATGATGATGGGTTCACCACACAAAGGTGTAAATTTAATTTTTTTTATTTAGATTTTGTTAAACATGATTCAATAGGGCTGTTAGTTGTATTGAATTACATATTTGAAAATTAGTCAATTGCTCTCCACATATATTTTTTTCATGGCATAATTTAAAAAGTGCAAAGCTTACAGCAAAAAAAATGCATTCGATCAGTCTTTTTAAGCTCGTAATCAGGTTTTGTGTACATCACATCTTCTGAAATCAGTTATCTTGAGCTTCGTTTAAATGGAGTACATTATAGTTGCAATATAGTACCATCTTCAAATCTGACATTTCAGACATACTGTTAGATCATTAATTATTCTTGAAACTTGCTTAAATCAACTTATCACATGTATCCTCTGAAATCAGGCATTTTTTAACACTTGGGACTTTAGGCTTCAACTCTGTAGCAACTATATTTCATCTTCAAATCTTTTTGCCTATATTTCATCTTGTACTAGATCAGATTAGTAATTATTCTTGGACTTGTTTGTAAACCAACTCTTTGCTTGAATCGTATATTCTGGTATCATACGTTCTTGAAGCTTTCTTGAAATTATCAACTGTATTAGGACTTTTTCTCCTCAAAATAATAGAAGCAGTATTTTATATTCAAATCATTTCTACTCTTCACCGATATCGTATCTTCTGCAAAATAAATCATTATTCTTGGAGGTATCGGTAAACCAACACTTTGCTTATACAGTGAGTTTTTTATTTCGTTGAAATTCCTATGTTCAGTTTTAGAAAATACAGGTCAATCTTAATAGAGTATATATACAACCAAACTTACATATGGCACCGAATTTGTTTTACAACGTAACATTAATTCATTTTTCGGTTATTTTTTGGATGTGGCTAGTGTTTTAACGGACGAATGCTAGAATTGACTAATGAACGAGCATTGTATACTATTTTTTTACAATTTGCGCCTTCTTTTAAATAAAATTAATATATATATATTTTCTATAATTCATTGTTTTATTGTTATTTAATTTGAGTTGGTGACTCTCATTTCACATGGAATAATTTATACTTCAAATTAAACAACTGTGAAATGAGTGCTACCAACTCAAATTAAATAACTAATGAAACTATGAATTATTTATAGCAAATATATATTTATTTTATTTTAAAAAAAGTGCAAATTGTAAAAAAAATGTTTTGAAAAGCTCGTTAGTAGGTCAATTCTAGCATTTATCCGTTAAAACACTCGCCGGTTCTAACCCAAAAATGATTTGGAGGTTATGAAATAAAACAAATTCACTGCCATATGCATGTTTGGTTGCATAGTGACTCTATTTAGATTGACCAGTGCGTTAAGCGAAATAAAAAACTCCTCTTGTATCAATCGTTCTTGAAGCTTTCGTCAAAACAACGATATTAGAATTTTTTCTACAATATAATAGAAGCAATATTTCATATTAAATTCTTCTCCACTACTTTGCTTATCGCTTATCGTATCTACTTGAAAAAGCTTCAAGAATAATTGGTATGTACCATCATTCTTGAAGCATTTTTATTACGACGAATTATGACTTTATTATAAATATGATTTTATTTCTAATTTACACGTGTAAAAGAAACAGAAATTCATCTTCAATTCGTCTCCACTTCTTTTCTTTGATCTCATCCTCTGGTATCAATCCGACATTTTAGTTCAAATAGTGAACCTTATGGTGTACCTACACAACCTGTGCACACGTATATCATCCTAAAATAGCCACCGTTATTCCTTCATCATCAAAAACTGATGCAACTGGTATTACACCTGAACACCAACCAATATTCATATTCTTTTTCTTTGTTTTAGTCCCTTAGTTCACATACACCTCTCTATTATTATCAATTCTCTTTTATTATTGTTTTCGATTCTTGGTTTTCTCCACTTCTATTTCAATTCTCTTTGTTTTTTTTACCCACGCGAAGTACACGAATACCATCACACAAACACACGATCACCGATCACAGGCTTGCGTAAAATCAACTGACCCCAAGGCACTAACCTAACCTAACCAGTCTCTCTAACCTCTAACACGTAGATATGGAGCAAGGGGCTGCAGCGGTTCAGGGAGTCGCTGCTGGAGTACCAACCCTCTCTGGATGCCGACCTAGCATTCATGAGCCGTAACGGAAGCCACTCTGGCGCAGACTACACCGCCTCCGAGCTGGACGAGTTCAACGCCAGGTACCAGTACCTCATCGATGTGCTCTACGCCAGGCTGAAGGAGATCGCCGCCAAGTGCCCGGGGGACATCGTAACGCTGGTAAGTCATCTTACACCCACAAATAGTTTAAGACTTAGGTACATAAATATCGGATTGATGAGGCTGATACATGATGAGACTCCATGTTAATATGTAAATAAAACGCAATTGGTGTGAGTTTCACAAAATATTTAATGTTGTACTGCCACAATTGTTTTGCCACACAGTGGCTTCATCAGGCAGATGAAAACTGATATTCTACAACTATAGTTGCTTCTTAAGTGCTAAAAATGGCGGCCGGGGTTACATAATGAGAATGGGGTACATTTATAAATTCAATATTGTTGAACGACCAACTTGAGGTTAATAACTCCCCACTTTTGAAATTATAAATGTACCCCATTTTCATTATGTAACCTCCGCCCCCATTTTTAGTACTTAAGTATCAACTGTAGTTGTAAAATATCAGTCTTCAGCTGCCCGATGAAGCAACTGTGTGGCGAAACAATTGTTGCAGCACAATATTAAATATTTTGTGAAACTCACACCAATTGTGTTTTATTTATATATTAACTTAGGTACTTTTTGTTACGCTAATCACGTCTAAATTGGCACTAAAATAATCCATTATTATACGATTTGGTGCAACTTAGGTTGCCTACATAACATGTGGTTAGTATATTGTATGGCTCGGTTGTCGCCCTGTCAAATAATCCCATGAATTCATTTAAACTTGTTAGTTCCAATTTTGCGCCATTTTTTTTTTCTTTTGTCATTTTGGTCAGTTTCAAGTCAGAATTTTATGACCAACATCGCCACGTGTAGTTCTTTCGCTAATTTATACACACCCTGTATATCCTCTGCTGTGTTCAAACGTTTCCAAAATTTGAAATAATTGAATACATTCTGCAACGTACGCGTATTGAGCAACACACTCGCAACTCAAATTTACAAAGTATTACTCTTTGTAGTGTCGGCCATAAATCATATTCGCGCAATTTACTGTTGCACTTTTGAACCTGCTGGTGAATTAGTTAATAGATGTACAGTGTACATTCCGAGTTAGCTAATCAGGTGCTAGTTATTCTGACCTTTATCTGCGGTTTTCATGATACAACTGTCTCTCTAAACAGATTAATATTTATTGTGCAATTATGTTCGGAGTACTCGCTTAAATGAATCAACAATGAGCAGGCGTATGCAAAATTTCTTGTGATGGAGATTTATTTTGCAATTCATTTTAAATCTGCTCATTCAACACTGATAAAATACTTAAGTATTCTTAATTATTCAGTAATAATAATAATAATATTATTATTAATATGTTTTTGTTCATTTTTTCCCTTTCACTGGAAATGGATTGGATTGATTAATATAAGTAATAGTAATAATACATACACACGTACATAATAATAATAAAAATATAATGTATTAGTAATGCCAAAATACAAAAGATGAGTTATAAATCGAATCCACTACTGTTGATTAGTCAGAGCCTTAACTTACTACTCTTAATATTGAATGACTATTAAGGCTAATTTTCCCAACTGCACGATTATGAAATTACGTATAACTTGGCAACCGATATTGTCTAATGATTATGATGAGGATTTGCAGTACATAATGCAATTTAAAGCACAATTCTGTAGTTGTCATTTTTTTACTTTAATTGTAAAACGGATTTCCGGATCTTTCAATAAAAGATTGATCATCATGAATGAATAATTATTCCGATTATCCACAGCAATTCGCCTAAGCCGTGAAAGGATATGAGTCAGAGTTGCGCACAAATTGCAATGAAATTGCGCAAAATGAAGCCCTGCCTTGATTGTGGAGCAGTTAATCGGTATAATTTTAATTGGTTATCCACGTTGATTTACATCTTAAATATTCAAATGCTGCCATTTAGTTCAAATATTTCATATAGTAATTACTGTTATTTTTTTAATAACATCAATCGTATGAAATTACTATGAAATGACTAATGCAGAAATAATGTAATAAATTAATAATATTAGATATTGCGTGATCGGTAATTATGTTTAAGTCTATACATTATTATAGTGTAATTAATCAGAAATCATTTATACAACAGATACATGATATTTACTTTAAAGTGGATATTCTCTGTTGTATCATCCAACTGTAGAAATACAGTTACAGTTTTGCAGTTACAACTAAAAGTTTCGATGTAGACTCCTATGAAAATTTGTTTTCTACCAAAAGTAAGTGTATAATTAAAAATTTGGAGCAGCAAGTAGGTAATTCGGTTCAAGTAAGTAATTATAAACAGATTTTTAAAGTAAATTTTAATAGAATTTCGTTTTTAATTTTGACGCTATTTTGAAACCATTAAACCGTACCTAAATTTTGGTGTCCAGATGTTGAAATTTTGTAAATTTAGGATCAACGTATAATTCAATTACATATTTGATTGACTTCTCAACCCACAAGTAATTGTTTGTACATATTTCTGGCTTTTCAGGCCTTTCAGGTACTTATATTCTACAGAATTATAAAATTTAGCGTATGTTTACCTTGTAATATTTTAATAGCATTTATTTATAAATTTTCAAAGCTATGTAAAAGTTTTATTTGAGTTGAGAAATAGAAAAAAATGTTCAATTTTTCGACCCTCAATTTTGTTTTATTTATTTCATAGTCTGCTAGTCTTGTATGCCCACACCATAATATAATCTATAAGCATCATCCAGTACACGAATATTAAAAGTTGAATGGGTTCGATAAAACGCATCTAGACAATGCAGACGATTTGACGTAGGTGTCGGCGCCTTGCGAAGAAACGTGGGTCCTCGGGCGTGATAAATGAATTCCACGGCAGGATTCGAACTGTCCATATTTGCAAATCCGAGTGGGTGTCGATACGAATGGCAAACAGCACGTAATGTACCACTAAAAAGCCTTACACTTGCAGAAATAACAATCACAACGTGCAATAAGAGAACATTGCAGTACCATTTGTTAAGAATCGAGGGCGGAGAAAGAGTAGTATTAGAATTGCTCGTATAAATAAATTAATCTAAACATAAAGATTAAATAATTAAGTCGAAACTTAATAGCATAAGAAAAAAATGTGTTCTTCTTTATTAAATTATTTAATTGAATAAACATATTGAATTAAATTAATTATATGTGAAATTTTAAATTTATGATAATTTTTATGCAGATGAATTTATTAAAAATTGTTCGCCAACATGATTATTTTAAAGGTAAAATTTAAATTACTAAATTTATACAAGTACTTCTTGACTTTTGAAGCTGATACGTGTGTGGCAATTAAAGGTTTCAATATAATAAATTGCGTATACTTTAAAGGATTACTTGACATTTTGGTACATTTAAAGTTTAAATGTAATCTTTTGAAAAGTTCTTCTTGATTAAACAGTTTTGTTTGCTTTCGGATATTCATTTAATTCAATTCAATTCATTTTGTTTGTATATTGACTTTCAGAGGAATATTAGGTACCTGTCTTCTATTACTAAAAATAAAATTAATTAAGACGTTTGATTTATATTTTCCTCCAAAACAAGGACACATTTTATTGTGCATTTGCTTTATTATTGCTCAAGCAGCAAAGGCGTGGGTGTGCGATGGTAGTCCAACTCCCAACTATAAACACTTCAGCTGATCAAGTTTATCAGGCTTATGACCAATTCTTAATTTGCATACAATTCAGTTGCTTGACACGTTGGTGGCACGTTCTTAAGCTTCGAAATATACCCGAATACCAAAGAGATTGCACGTATAATTATTTAATCAGCCACACCAACATTTCAATTAGTGCAGTCACGAACTCGACAACTCTATAATTGAGTAAATTAAAAAAAGGCTATATATTATTTGGGCAGTGCCTACTTACATGAACTCCACAACTCAATTATAGCCAGTAAAATAAAATTAAATAAAAATTGAGCAGCATGAATATGAATAAAGTTATAAAAATTAAATTTTAACCTAGTTTCACCCGCAATGCAACATTTTTCCTACATAAAGGCAGTGTCTTGGAATTTAATTAAAATATTTATTTTTGTACAAAAAAAAAGTATTCATACAAAACTACATATTTTGGTTGGATCATTTTACAGTTTTCGGTCAGTTAATTTTCATTACATCACATAGCTAACAAAACCTATGCACGGGCACACCGTGACATGACATCATTGCTGACCGCGATCCATGCCCCAGCACTTGACGCACTTTCCTCTCTCGTATTTATAATCAGTGTGCACTAGAAGTGAATGAATTTGAAGCGAGGTTGATCTCGGATCAGTGCTATTTTTAGACGCCCACTCTAATCGCTATTCTGTTTTGGTCCAAAATTACAGCGCTCACTTATCTATTCAAGATATCTAAGAGCTAAAACGTGATTCAAATGTTAAGGTGTGGATTATCCGGTTCGTTTACAGTGAGCACCCATTAAAATGTTTGAATTGAAACTGGATTATTGAAGTATAGGTTGGAAGTGGTTAATTGTTCGGCCAGTACATGGACAATTATGAATGACGAAATCGAAATGCCAAAAGTAATAAAAATTGTTGACCAAGTCGAAATGTCAAAAATAATATAAATTTTAATAAAAAATTTAATAAAAGCTCGAAACCATGCCATTATTGAGAATGTAATCGAAATAATTAAATTTGCCATCCATAATAACGAAGCCGAAGTTTCAAAAGTTGTTGAAATTGTGGGGTCTAGAAGTAAAAGAGTTTTAGTGCATTTTTGGTAGTTCTGAGATAAATGGCTTTAAAGTTAACTTGAATTTCAAAATTCCTGGAATAAGTATAGAAAACTGTGTTAATATTTTAGACTAAAATATTATTAACACAGTTTTCTAAACATATTCCTGGAATTTTGAAATTCAAGTTAACTTTAAAACCATTTATCTCAGAACTACAAAAAAATCACTTATACCCGTTTACTTCTAGACCCCTCAATTGTTATAATAATAAATTCACAATGTCAAAAATAATTTAAATTGTCATCTGTGATAATAAAGCAGTTGAATTATTAAAAATAATTGAAATTGTCACCAATGATTACGATTTTCCAATAACCTAACCTAAGTATTAGTATAAATAATAAATTTGTCAAGTTTCATTTTTCTTAACCATAGAAAACTTTTTATAGAAAAAAAAAATTAAGAAAGAAGAATTAAGAATTAAAGAGGTGTATATTTCTATTATTGCATTTTCTAATAGTGTACGCATAAAACAGTTTTTTTTAACCATACAAAAAAATATATTAAAGAGATGAAATTCAAAATGAATTTTATTGCTCTACCAATTTTGGACAAAATTTCTGGAAAAGGTAAGGACGGCATACAGTGTGTCTCAATGACTACCAGACATAGCAAAATTAACATAGGTAAAGTATGTAAGGACAAATGAAACAGCAGTAGTTGAATTAATCAAATTACATTACTATCGGATTGCTGTTATTTTTAGAATTTGCTGGCTGCATCATACTCAATATCACCATTTAATTATCAATATTCTTTTAAATAATTATGTAATATGAAACTTATTTGACAGAAGTAAATTTCTGTTTGTTGTAAATATTTTGTTTCGCCACTCGGAAAGAATATACAGAGAGTTTTTTTATCGTGCAACACATGGTTAATCATTTCAATAGTTACACACTTCTGTTACAATGACATCAATGTATCATAGCGTATTTTTTTAAATTTCAACATAAACTCTGTTCCATTTTTTATTTTTAACTAAGTTGACTCTGTTAGGGTGACAGTATTGTTGGTCAATCTAAAAAGTCACTAGGCTTGAAAAAAATAGGTTATATTTAAAAAAAGAGGTTATATTTTATGACAGTAGGGAAATGTTGCCATCAAATTGAGTATCTATTGAGTACATAATGTATTTGCTATTTTTATTTTACCAAAGCAAATCGGTCAAATTATAATGTAAAATATATGGTTGGTGGTGGTGATGATTGGTTTACTTCAAGCATTAATGTAAATAATTTAAAAAAAAACAGTACACTTGTACACCAATTATTTTAATATATGAATTAGGCAACGTTGTTAGAAATCTGACATTTAATAATCTTTTCACTATCTTAGTTAAAAATAAAAATGGAACATAGTATATAAATAATTTTCTGAGAGGCAAATGTTACAGTTCACGAAGTGAACAATATATTCAACTGAAGAAAGAGGTCAGTTATTCAAATCGATAATGCTGCAAACTGCAGCTTAACATTGTTCACTTCATAAACTGAAAATATTTGCCTCACAGAGAATTAATTTTACTTGTACGTTGCATTTTTAAAAAGACGCTTTGATACATTGCCGGTGTGACAGAAGTGTGTAACTATAAAGTGTTTAACGCTATGATAAAACAAAATTCTGTATACCTCATGGCAATAGTTGATCCTTATATAATTTTCCAATATCATGAGATAATTGCAATGTCTGATAGTCACTGAGACGCACTGTATTTAAATTTATGTATTTTCTAAATAGTAAAAAGGAAAATATAAAAATTTTGATCTATTTTAGTTTTTTCTCAAATATATAAATTCAAATCAAAGCTCATTACATTGATCAAATTTTACCGGGTTTGTTTTTGTAACTAGGGATGAGGTATATTTAAATTTTTGCATGTCTTTGGAGCTTCGGAATGATTAATACATTTGATGAAATTATTCTTAATCTTATAAGATTTAGATGCAGATTGTGGAACAACAGTACAAGATACGACTAGTGAGTTTGTCTCATTTTTAATAATCGTATAAAACCTTCTTGAAAAGTTCATTTTGAAATTATATTGGATTAAAGTTCAGGAATAACTTATAATATTTGCATTTTGTAGAGCAATGACAAATTTGTTTCATTTATCACTTGATCAAAGAAACAAATATTTGAAGAATTAATATAACATTTGACAAAAACCTTCTTCAAAAGGAAAATATTTGTTAGAACTTGAGGAACAACTCGAAACTGGTATAAAATTGTATACCAGTATAAGGTATAATTGACAAATTTGCATTAATTTCTTTTGCACAAATGCATTAATCATATGACATAAAAAACAAATTCATATTTGTTGTTTGTCATTAATCATATGACATAAAAAAATATGTTTGTATTCATAAATCACAGGACATAAATACAAATATTGATTTTTACCCATTAATTATATTACATAAAAAACAATTTTTTATTTTTTATTTCATTAATCATGACATAAAAAACAAATATTTGATCTTTTTTCATTAATCATACGACAAAAAAACAACTATAATACTTAGACAAAATAAAGTAAAAATCTTATATATCACTTCACAAAAACCTTCATCAAGAGCAAAATATTGGATAAATCTTAATTTATGCATTTTCTCATATGTCATTAATCATATGACAAAAAAAACATGAATTAAATCAAGTCAATTCTGTTACTTTATTAAATTATTGACACTAAAATATCTTTTAAATTTAATTCAAATAGTAAACACTAAATTTTATGACAACTTCTATTAAATACGAAATTCTATTAAATACAAACACCTCTCAGAATGTTTTTAATTTCATACAATTATCACACAAAATGTTAAAAAAACAATGGATTTTTTCGTATAATTTTGTATAAATGGAAATGGATCGACCACCAACATTCTCTATTCGAATTTCCAAACACTATTTCATGCTAGGAATCTTCTAGTTTCAGATTAAAACATATTCTCGTTCTCATTTAGCATTTTTGCAATAGACGTGGAGAAAACCGTCGGTGACCTTTGTCGCCAGTACAACTCCAGCCTTGACATAGTTCGTAACAGTTTGAATTTTAATTTATGAGTCTCTCAGTGTATTAGTGAGAAAAACATACACAAATTCATTCTTCCCGAGCCAAAGCTGTGAATCATTTGGTTTTGAGTTTGCATTATACGCGTGTGTCGTAATTTTAAGGTACCTGCAGGGCTCAGGCTAATGCCAATGATCACATCAATCAGCGCCTTAAGTTAACAACAAGAAAAAAATCATTTAACAAAATATCAAGCTGCAATTTTTAATTGTACTTTGGGAGCATATTGGAAGTTATAAAAAAAATGTACTGAATTTTAACTCATGCATCCTGTATTTTTTTTGCATTTTGTAAAAAAATGTTTTGCTAACATTTGACTCATCTACTGATAGAATCTGTATTGTTTCTTTGCATTTTGTAACGAATCATTAATTTTCAACTTCCTACAACACAAGTTATGCAAAGGCATGATAAAACTGTCGTAAATACTTCTATGATGTCATGCTTTTATGTTTACTTACCGGCGAGTTCCAAAGCTGCGCGACCAGTTTCGTCACCTCTCCTCCAACTTCTGGAAACGCCTTATCTCTTCCACTAATCGCGCGAAACGCTAAAGCACAGACCAGTTACTCATTGCAGCGATGATAACCTGATGATGTCACCGCGTTTCTTTATCATTAATTGGGCGCCAACGTCGTCAATACACAGATGATAGCAAGCGATATCTGCAATGCAGTATTGATTGCCGAGTTAATCAAGAATTGGTAATTGGAGGGATGAAAGCAATAACAAAAGAATCATGTTTTGCGCTTAAAAATTGCACGTCCTTTTTACCGAATCAAATAGGCAGACGGATATCATTTATGAACTTTAAAAAATAGGAATACAAATGTTAGTAGAATAAAGTAGATGGGGATCACATTTATCTGAAAAAGTTATGATTTCCGTCAATTTTATTTCTAAGGTCAATGATACATCAAACATTTTCACAATTTTGATATTTGTGACAAATTTCTATATCCATTATGATTGAATAAAGTTAAAAAACATCCACAAATATTCAAAATTTTGAGAATCTACTAGTGCTTACTTTATAAAGTTTAAAGTAAATGAAAATACAAAAATTCGAATTACTAATAAGTAATTAAAATTAAGGAGATAAAAAAAAAACGCGATGCATATTCAAAATGTCACGGGCTTACAAGAAAGTGTCTCCTAGTCAAATAAGACAGTTTTGAGATAAATTATTTTAAAATTAAAAACTTCTTGATAAATCAAGTTTTAAATATTTATTGTTTTTGCAAAGTTATTATTAACATTTCAGTGAACCATGATACAACATAGAAACATTTTCCTGACAATTTGACTTATAACGAACTTTTATGGTACCTGGTCATTTTAACAAATTTTTGGAAAATGTTTACTTGGTAATTTCTATTGTATGCCTACGATATGCAGAAAATGTAAAATTTTGTTTTCTCCCCTCTTTGCTTGCAGTGCAAATTTGGTGCTAATATACAGGGTGTCTCAAAATTATGTGGACATGGCTTAACCACTGATTACTGGGATCAAAAGAAGACGATTTAATAAAACTTATCTATATACAAATGCGTTTGATTTAGCCAGTACTCAGTTAATTTAAAAATAACAAAATTTGCTTACAAAAAGAGATCGTTTACATTGATTTGGATGTTGTTTGGTATGCCACTTTATACGGGTATAACTCATATTTGACATAATATTGTTAATATCAGTAGACCGGTTGTGTACAAAACAAGTGCATTCATATTTTTTAATGACAAAACCAAATAAATTAAAAAAAATCAAATGGGACACAGGCATTCATTTTTCAGTTTTTTTGTATCTCTTTAGTTTTTGATATCTGTTACAGTTTCGACACAAAAAAATAAAATATGAGTGACTGCGCTACACTCGTTAGGAAACAAATTATCTGTGAACAGAATTTTCTGGTTAAAAAGTATATGTTCAGCTCTTTTTTCATGAATAAATCGTCAAAACGCAAAACGTAGGTCATAATCAGCTGGTAAAAGCTCTTGCACTATTTGTATATGGTATGGATGAAGCAATTGCTATAATTTCCAAAATTTCTTCCTCGATATTAGGGCTCCTAAAATCCTAAAACCAGCAACATATCTGTTTTATCGGCGTAAGTGTACTTTATATTCATTATTGCGAATAAACATTTTTTTCCAAACGAGTGTAGGGCAGTCACTCATTTTTTTTTGTGCTGAAACTGTAACAGATATCAAAAACTATAAAGATACAAAAAAACTTAATAATGAATGCCTGCGTCCGATTTCATTTTTTTTTTTTAGGGTATTTGCTTTGTCATTAAAAAATATGAATATATTAATGTTGGGCCACCCTTGTTTTGTACACAACCGGTCTACTGATAATAACAATATTATCTGAAAATATGAGTTATACCCTTATAGAGTCTCATACCAAACAACATCCAAATCAATGTAAACGTTCACTTGTTATAAGCAAATTTTGTTTTTTTTTAAATTAACTTTGAAGCTGAATACTGGCTAAACTAAACGCATTTGTATATAGATAAGTTTTGTTAAATCGTCTTTTTTTATCCCATTAATGTGTGGTTAAGCCATGTCCACGTAATTTAGAGACACCCTGTATATCTTTGTAATGTATTTGTGTTTATATTTTGTTAATTTCGTAATTAGTACGGTATTGTTGATGCAGATTTTAATTTTGGAAAGTTCACTTTACATACACAGCTAATGGGAAGTACTGCCAGGAACTCTTGGCGCTTAAAAAAATTCTATTTTAGGCACTAAATTACACGTAACCAAAACAAGGCTCTATTGTCGGGCTCGAAGTGTCCACTGCGCTTGAAAAATATCTTCTGGAGCATCAATTGCATGCAGACTTGGAAATGATTGATTTTTTTGTATAATTTCAAGCGATTTTGGGCGTAAAAATAAATATATTGATTTTTTTAGTCGCACACTATAATCAAATAGTTCGATTATTCTGTTATATCAATTATTTTATTGGAATAATATAACACGAGGTGGTTGCCTGTCCTCCTCTAGCGAGCTGCTTCATGGGCGAAGGTAGCAATAAGGACATTTATTTCCCGAGTTGAATTCACATTATAACACAAATTTTATTACTAATTAAAATAATTTAGTTCGACTTGTACTCGTTAAATCGCTGTCGCATAATACAAAGGTGCTGGGTCAAACACCCAAAAATGAAAAAAATAAGAAAATTGTTACATAACGATCTCCCACTTTGGTTTGTCGATGTATTCTTGATTTATGTGCTTCTAAATCTACAGCAGCATATTGCGTATAATTCCAATCGGCTCATTCTAATTTTACAATTCCGTGATTGCATTTTCAATGTGATCGTTTTCAGTGTTTGGTTAATTGTTTGCTTAATTTCCCGTGGTAGTAGGCGATTTGGATAATTACAATCGGATTATGTTGGACGTAAATACGTTATATGGGAATTCGGGTCACCGCTGTATTTATAATCGAACACTTCACGCAGGGCCAGTGTGCAAAATCAATCGGGAAAACGTGGAAAACCGCGCTCACAGCCCTAGTCACGCACATGGAAGGTGTTTATTTTGTGGTGGAAACTGGGACACGAGAGCGATTAAAATTCATATTGAATTGAGTAAGTCTTCAGGGAAATTTCCAAAAACAAAATTTGATATTTTTGGAAATTTTCGTGTTTCCTTTTGCCATTAGACTTTTTAATTCGGTAGTGTGAAAATTTGCAATCCTAGATTTTCAGAAAATATAATAGGCGGAAAGACCGCAGGTCGATAGCTACTAAAATATCGCTATAACTACTGGAAATTTAACTATGCTCTTTATTTATACTGTCGCTTCAAAAGAGAGGCAATAATCAGTGTTTGGGGAATTTGCATGTGAACATTTTGAAAGCGATCTATCCAAGTCCCAAGGACTGTGAGTGCACCAGATGGGCTTCATTGATAAATAATAAACAAGCGATTATGCACAGTCGGAGTGGTCCTTGATGTAAGGATATCGTTTCAATTTCATTCATGAGTGCGATGGATATGCATGACTCTCGTAATTATTTGTGGAGCATTAGGCGAGACGAGTCAATGCCACCATAAGTGCGCTCCGTCTGCATACTTGTAAATTATCACAACCACAAAAAATAATAATAATTACACTTGATTAATAAAATTGTGGCATTATTCACGTATGGTGGAAACACTCTTCTGCGTACTTCATTCATATACTGCAAGGGAAATTAATATTACCATCATTTTTATGACAGGATTAAGCGCTAATCATAATTAGCGCTAATGATAATGGTTAATCCAGGTAATAATTTCATAAAGAAACCTGTTACTATAGCAATAACAATAAATAAATTATACATTTTGATGCTCATCTCGATGGAATATTTTTGAAATAATTAGTTTCAATTATAACTTATTTACTTTTGGAGAAGTTGACTGCAATTATTTCTTGCAGTGCAATATTTGTGTTTATCTGCGATAACGCCAAGTAAAATTGTTCGGCACACCAGGATAAGCAGTAAATACCAAATAGTGTGGTGGTGATGCAATTTTTTATTCCTGCTGCGGCGGGGACTTATGATCACTAAATGCGCATGTGCGCAAATTTTCATGGGCACGCGATAAATTTCCACGTTCAGTCTGGCGATAGAACCGCGAGCGTGATGGTCCGCGCCAACAAATATTATTTACGTCGTTTCATCGTCGGTTTCCTGCTGCAATTGTGAACACAAAAAAACAATAGTTTAAACAATAACGAACAATAAACAATTAATTACATGTGTAAAAAAATGTATTATATTTAAATTACGTGCGTGCGATGTTAATTTGATTTGGTTTAAGTTGTTTACAATTGCGTGCGGAGTGAGTTGTGGAAATTGTTGTGAAAATGGGTGAAAATCATCACTTTGACTTCTCGCACAAATCTATGGATCCCAAGTACAACTTCAGCCACGAGCTTGGGAACATACCATGGGTAATTCGGTTTGGTCTATTTGGTTGAGAGTTCGTCAAACTCTGCTGTCGGGGTGGTTTCCACCAGTACACCCCATTTTCATCGATTTTCCAGCACGGAAACCGTGTGACGGCGAAAAGCCGGTTGGAATCAGCTGTTCTCAATAGTGTCCTATCATCTTGTGATCGATTCGTGCGCTCGACACTGTTAGCATTGAAGATGCTTATAATTAATTGATTGCAAGCGTGCACTTCTAATTATAGATAAATTAGTTTGGTAATAATTAAAAATGAAACTTAGTAGTATTAATACACTTTTGCAAAAAGGATCAATATGACGAATTGAAAAATAAATCAGATCTATTAGAATTTCGGCAATTTGAATATGAAAAACAGTATTTGATATATTGACATTTTCACTTTTGTTTTTTCCATTTTGCATTTTATGAACTTTTTTTATCAGTTTTATAAAGAGCAGTGAAAAATTGCGAATGTTGAAATTCAACAAATTTTGAAACGAAAAATAATCAAAATTTTGAAAAACAATAATCGAAATTTTGTGAAAATTTTTCATGTACCCGTTTTTCATTATACCCTGCTCTAAGCTTCTTAAGGCTATGTTACAAGAAGCAAGAAGCAAACAAAATCTAGTTAACAATATTTAAAAGTATGTGAAATTTTGATGTTCCCCTTTCTGTCAAACTTTTGGTGGTATTACCATTTGGTGATATTACTATTATTACCATTTTTGTGGTATTAAACCTACAGAAATTAATTTCTGAAGCTGCCAAAAATTAAAAAAAAATCTTGTTGCAATTCAAGAAATTTTGAAACAAAAAATAATGGGAATTAGCACACTTTTTGAAATTTCTGTTTTCCATTAAACTTTTATATGCACTTTGTAATTTAATTTTGCAAACAGCAATAATGGGCAGAGTTGACAAATATTTCATACAGGCATACCAGACCTCACGAAATAAAAAAAAAAAAAGCATTAGGGACTTTAACAGAACTTAATTCAAATTTTGCAGAATGACAGCAGCCTACAGACATTAAAAATATCAAAATTTCCATGTGCTACTGCAGTTATTGTGAATTTTCAAATTTAGTTGGAATTTAGGTGAAAAGATGAAAATAGGGACTTTAAGAGGACTTAACTTTATAACGTAATAAACATTTTCCGTTTCATTCTTCTATTGTGCTTTTTGTTAACTTTTTTTCAATTACAATTTTATTAAATTGTGAATATATTTTAGAATTTCATGATATAATAAACTGAAGACAAATGTTTGAATAATAATCATTAAACTGGCAAAGACATTAATTTGTGCCGTGTGTGTGAAGTTGGCGTCGCACTTCGCGGAAACTCAAGATCTTTTAAGAGTTCTCGCTTCCTTTTGAAGAGTTCTAGAGTTCCTTATAGTTTAAATTAAGAGTACCGACCGTTTAGGCCGGAATTTTTAATTTAAAAAAAGTGAGACGCTAACTTCACGCAGCGTCTCACTTTTAAAGAAACGAGTTCTTAGACACATATCTTATAGGATTTTGTAATAGGAAGAGTTCTATAACAGTTTTGTAAAGAGTTCTGCAATAAAAATTCAAAACAAAGCAATTTTAATAACAAAAAGTGATGACGCGCCATAGTAAGAGGACTGGGAATGAGGAGTTCTGGCGAACCTAAATGCGTTTTCTTATAGTATTTAATGTAAACAATTATAGTCTGAAGAGTTCCGGGTGGTGGCATTACCGTGGAATGTTTAAATAAATAAATTCAGTCGAAAAACAATTTTGCAAGATGAAAAGGTATGAGACGCTATCTGATAACGAGGAGTTCTGGCAAACTTAAATGCGTTTTCTTGTAGTATTTAACATAAACAATGATAATCCGAATAGTTCCGGGCGGTGACATTACTGTGGATGTTTAAATAAATAAACTCCGTCAAAAAACAATTTTGCAAGATGGAAACGTGTGAGACGCTGTCTGATAACGAGGAGTTCTGGCAAACTTAAATGCGTTTTCTTGTAGTATTTAACATAAACAATTATAATCCGAAGAGTTCCGGGCGGTGACATTACTGTGGAATGTTTAAATAAATAAACTCCGTCGACAAACAATCTTGCAAGATGGAAACGTGTGAGACGCTGTGTGATAACGAGGAGTTCTGGCAAACTTAAATGCGTTTTCTTGTAGTATTTAACATAAACAATGATAATCCGAAGAGTTCCGGGCGGTGACATTACTGTGGAATGATAAAATAAATAAATTCCGTCGAAAAACAATTTTGCAAGATGGAATCGTATGAGACGCTGTCTGATAACGAGGAGTTCTGACAAACCTATTTCCGTTTTCTTGTAGTATTTAACATAAACAATGATAATCCGAAGAGGATTTAACATAAACATACCTTTCCATCTTGCAAAATTGTTTTTCGACGGAATTTATTTATTTAAACATTCCTCAGTAATGTCACCGCCCGGAACTCTTCGGATTATCATTGTTTATGTTAAATACTACAAGAAAACGCAACTAGGTTTGTCAGAACTCCTTGTTATCAGACAGCGTCTCATACGTTTCCATCTTGCAAAATTGTTTTTCGACGGAATTTATTTATTTAAACATTCCACAGTAATGTCACCGCCCGGAACTCTTCGGATTATCATTGTTTATGTTAAATACTACAAGAAAACGGAAATAGGTTTGTCAGAACTCCTCGTTATCAGACAGCGTCTCATACGTTTCCATCTTGCAAAATTGTTTTTCGACGGAGGTTATTTATTTAAACATTCCACAGTAATGTCACCGCCCGAAACTTTTCGGATTATCATTGTTTATGTTAAATACTACAAGAAAACGCAAATAGTTTGTCAGAACTCCTCGTTATCAGACAGCGTCTCATACGTTCCCATCATGCAAAATTGTTTTTCGACGGAATTTATTTATTTAAACATTCCACAGTAATGTCACCGCCCGGAACTGTTCGGATTATAATTGTTTATGTTAAATAGTACAAGCAAATGCATTTAAGTTTGCCAGAACTCCACGTTATCACACGGCGTCTCATACCTTTCCATCTTTCAAAATTGCTTTTCGACTGAATTTATTTATTTAAACATTCCACGGTAATGCCACCACCCGGAACTCTTCAGACTATAATTGTTTACATTAAATACTATAAGAAAACGCATTTAGGTTCACCAGAACTCATTCCCAGTCCTCTTACTATGGCGCGTCATCACTTTTTGTTATTAAAATTGCTTTGTTTTGAATTTCTATTGCAGAACTCTTTACAAAACTGTTATAGAACTCTTCCTATTGCAAAATCCTATAAGATATGTGTCTAAGAACTCGTTTCTTTGAAAGTGAGACGCTGCGTGAAGTTAGCGTCTCACTTTTTTTAAATTAAAAATTCCGGCCTTAACGGCCGGAACTCTTAATTTAAACTATAAGGAACTCTAGAACTGTTCAAAAGCAAGCGAGAACTCTTAATAGATCTTGAGTTTCCGCGAAGTGCGACGCCAGCTTCACACACACATTTGTGCCTTCAATCATTTTAGTACTTCAAAGAGAAAGACAATATATAAAATTCCAATTATATACAGTATGTCCCCGGATTGAGTTTACAAGAGGAAATTCTTCTTAATTTTTACTTTTAAGTAAAAATGTTATAGGAATTATAATTCCTGCTTGGTCTGAAACTACCAGTTCAGTTAGGAAACTTTGGGTGTTGGCAAAATCTAAATTTTATAAACTTATTTTGGCACTTATTTATTTACTATTTGCAAAAAGGTTTTAAAATTACATCATTAACAACGACATTATAGAAAAATATAATCATTTAAACAATCACCCAAATGCAGAAAATAATACTGAACATTTAAAAAAGTCGCCTACGAGAGGCATTTGCATCAATAACTATTGAAGAAATGCAAAACGGTTCCACACCAGGCTTGCACTATGTGATGAAAATGGTGGGGGATGGTTTAAATGATGTTATTTTTCTAAAGTGTCAAAATTAGATTTATTTTTGTTTTATGTAGCCAACACCCTGTATAAATAAATCAATGTTTTAATTACTGAAATGGTAGTTTCAGACCAAGCAGGAATTTTTATTTCTATAACATTTTTACTTTTAAGTAAAAATTTAAAAAAATAATAATCCGTCTTTTAAACTCAATCCGGGGACATACTGTATATTCAGAAAAATGTTAGGTGAAGAAAATGGGAATTTATATGAATAGATTATTAAATCATGTGAAATGTAAAAAAGCGGGAAAGCTTTATTAGGCTAATAGCCTAATAAAGATTGGTATCTCTCTATACATCTTTCAAGAATATAACAAGACCAAGAGAATTCATATAGAACCTGATTTTGTCTGTTAACGATAAAAATTGTTTTTGCATTGAAAAAAGTTTCGATTAATCTTGAGAACCGAGACCATCGAGAACCATTTCTGAAAAAGAATTTCTACTTGCTATTTTTCTTACTTTTAATTGTTTGTTTTAATTCAATATTTAAATTTATTTTAAATAAAAGGGAAATTAAATAGGAAATTATTGTGGTTTTAATTTGAAATAGGAATTTTTTACCTGTCTATGTACTAACAAACCCGTTTTCTCGAAAAACAATACAAGTCGCGTGTAACAGGCCAATGAAAACATAGCAATTCTTTAAAACACATGTATATAGGGTTTCTTTCTTAAGTGTCAATATCTAAACAAAAAGCAAGAAATATCGAAAAAGAAAAGTTTATTTTGTATTTAAACTTTATTTTGTATTTTCATTTGTTCGCATTACAAAATTTCCACGTAAAAAGGTCCAACTTTTTTCACTGTTTTTTCTTTTTCGTAGTTTCGTAGTTTTTATTTAAAATCATTTTTATTTTTAAATAAGTTGAAATAAATACAACAGAATAGCCTGATTTATTTTCCCAGTACTTTGAGTATAACTTCCACTGTAACCTTTTTTAATTTTTCCCACAAAACTGATTTTTGGACCCTGATTTATTTTCCCAGTACTTTCAGTATAACTTTCACTGTAACTTTTTTTAAATTTCCCACAAAACTGATTTTTGGACACGTGCATAAAATAAACGCCTCAATTAAGAGGGCATAATTTTAATACTTATTGAATAATTATTTTGTATCCTCCTGCATCATAATCTTTGGTTATCGAACTAATAACCGTGCGGAAATACCCATTTCTATCACGACGTGTTTTCAGGTTCCCTAGTAACAACATTTGTTACCCATTCAGATCGATCGACGAATAAACGCCAGGCAGTACTTTTTTTATTGAAATAAATATTAAATGTGCACTTACTTTTGCTGGAAGTCAGAAAACCTGAAACTAGAAGCTTCACATTCCTTATTATTGGATATTTTGAACCTGCCGTTTCAATCTTCACAATTTCATTGGTGAAATTGACGTGTATAGCAGATGAGATTGATGCAACTATTGCCAACCCTCTCCATGTTAACGATTATTTATTTATTTATTCACAGGCTCGGCCCTACTACCTTCATAACATAATGCATATAATATACAGGGTCCTGCAACAGTGCGTCGGGCTTTGCTAGCGTCTTTCCTGTGAGAGATAGAAAAAAATGTATCCGTCAAAAAGTTATTAGTTTAAAAATATTTATGCTGTAAAATTATTTTCAAACATACAGGGTGTCCCAATTTTGCGGAATAACAAAATCAAACATTTTTTTAAATAGAACACCCTGTATTTATTCAAGTTTTCTGATTACATATTTCAACCTCTACAATGTTGTCTATTTAGTTTTGGATTATGTTACAGTGTTACCAACTTACATTATTTTTTTTTAAATATCATGCATAAGCAAGCTCAACTTTAAAAAGTTGTAACGACCTCATTTTTTTAAGGTAAGAATAAGTTTTAGCAATAGTCGCAGTGTGGTTAATAAGCAACCTTTTTGTAATGAGAAATTTGAATTTAGTAATACAGGGTGTTCCATTTAAAAAAATGTTTGTATTTGTTATTCCGCAAAATTGGGACATCCTGTATATTTGAAAATTTTACGGCATAAAGATTTTTAAACCAATAACTTTTTGTACGAAACATTTGTTTCTATCTTTCACGGGAAACGCACTAGGAAATCCCGACGCACTGTTGCAGGACCCTGTATATATAACATAATACATATAACATGTCATTTGCATTAAAAATGGCATACAGGCATATGACTACCTTGTAAAATGAATCTAAATGTTTCTTATTTTCTCTTTATTTCCACATTGTGGTGCAGGTATATTAAAAACAACATATGCTACACGTGCATAAGGACCCTTCAAAAACCCCGTTCCGTTAAAACTTTAAAAGCACTCCGCTTCGCGACGTACTCTTAAACCCGGCGAGCGTGCTTGAAAGGCTCTCTTATGCACTCGTATCATAATATACTATTTTACACTGAAAATTTTAATATATTTTTTCAAGAGGCAACTATGTACCTGAAATGAAAAAAACATGGTAATTTAACTTTAACTTTAACTATTTTTTTTCCACATTCCTGATGCTGTTTTTGATTTTTGATTTAATCTAGTATATAACACATTACATATAATTTAGCCCTAAATATTTTGGGCATCAACCAATTTAGCCCGCTTCTTGTATTTGTTTCTACATTCTTATCGCAAGCAAAAATATACCTTGGTAGTAGCAGACAACTTACTATTCGAGAACTTTAAAATTTCTTAAAAGTGCAAACCTATTTCCATATGTTTCTTCAACATAAACACAATTTCGCTTATAAATAATTACACTAGTAATTAGCTCGTGAACTGCTATTTCGCTGTCAGTTTACAGCCACAGTTTCGTAAATTAGGACGTCCAAGGACGCAATTGTTCGCAATTAGAAATTTGCATTGCCTGGGTTATCGTTGTTCACTGTAATATAACCCGATCGGTGAGAATTAACGACAAATGTGTGTAAAACGCGCTAAATATACATACAATGGACTGGAAGATATTATCGGATGGTATGCAAATTGGTTACGAAACATTCGACGAAATTAATTCCATGTCCGCGTTGTAATCATCGTACAGCAGCTGCTTCCAAATTTTTTCGCAGCGGAGTTTTTAATTACTAAACTGGGTTAAATACAAAAATAAACTTATAAAATTATAAGTAATAAGTTTTTCACAGCTGAGTTTATTATATTACTAAAATTGGGTTATATCCAAAAATATCGCTTTTAATGGCCTATTTATATTGTTATTGTCAATTATGAATTCTTAATAGTTTTCTTTCATTTTTGTATTTGGGTATGTTTTATATATGTTTTTGTCTTATTTTATAATTTTATTTCTTCAGTATTCCACTTACAGGTATGTTCTTAAAATCCTTAGCAACTGTTTTTGTTATTCCGCAGCTTTCTTTGGCTACTTTTAGTAAGCTATGTTTAAACGTTTGCCAGTTTTCTTAAATTCTCATCTTACTCGTTTTCTACATTTCGTTTATAATGTCTCTTGTTGTATCTCGTGTATCTTTTGGTGTTGTGTTTCTTCGTGTTTGTAAGTTCTTATTCTCATTTTTACTTTTCTTGTTCTTTTGTCTGTCTTTCCTTCGTAGTTTCTCTTCATGTCCATCTTTACCAGGTGGCCACTACGTTTCCCGCTCTGTTGCCTCTTTTAACATTTTTTTACGTTTTGCCATATTATTTTTAATTAGTTTTTGGATCGAAATTTGAACTAGCAAGTCGTCATTTTCTGCTAAATAAATCGGAGACTGCCGGTTCTTACTTTCATCTCGCAATACTGCAGCACCAGCCTCACTCCCGTGCATTAAAAATACAAATTATTGCGCAACGTTTTTTTTTCGGCGTCGCAGCGTCCTAGATTGCTTTTAAACGGAACCGTTAACGAAATACCGTGTTGCTTAATAATAATAATAATAATGGCTTATCAATAAATAAACACAGAGTGTCGCAGGGTATTAAGATACGAGTGCTTGTATTATGATTAGACGCAGCATCGAGTCTGATCAACGTTGGGAGGAAGGCAAACTATACGAAACATAGTATTTCCTTCGTATTTTTTTTTTTTAAGTACTTAAATATCTTAATAGATTGCCCTCATGGGCGCCCGAGCAGGGTGGGGGGACTTGCTAAAATTTTTAAATAATTTTTTTAAATTACTGAAAAACTAAATTTTTAGTAGGGTTATATTATAAAATATTTGCAAAAAATATAATAAACTGATTAGAGCTTTAGAGCTAGTATGCTGTTAATTCCGAAATTATCTGGAACAAATAATAGGGTCTTCCTGAAAAAAAATAATATAACCTTTTTGTGTCTTAACGTAAAGTTTATAACCTGTAATTAAACATCCCACAGAGAAAACGTTTTGTTTTCATTGTAACTTATCAACAAACAACATACAATATCGTAAAACTTACACATTTTGTCACGTGACCGACGAAACGCTTTTATTGGCCGAGCGGCACTGTGACGTCTTTGCGCATGTTGGCGATCGGGAGTCAGTGCATAAGGGATAGGAATCGTGGATTAATACGACTTAGAATCCAGTCTGACATCAAATAAGTTCTGATGGGTTAGTAAGGGGACAGCCAGATAATCTGATAGAAGTTCACGTGTTAATGGTTCCCGACTTTTTCTCAAAAAGTGAATTTTTCAACGTAGCCGAAACGCGTGGAGTCGCATATAATTTTCCAAATCCTCTTCCAGCTGTAAGAACAAATAAAATACTGTTTAAACTTTGCAATATATCCTACATCTCATACGAATTGGTAATGCTGATTTCAAAATTTGTAATTATTAATCATCTAATCAAATTTATAAAATCAACAGTTTGGTACATATATTGTTTCAACATGTTTTTTAGTTTTAACTAAACGTTTGTGTAAGAACATATTGTACAAAATCTCACAGTACTTTAAAAAAGTAATAATGATATGGAAGGTATTGTTTTAGAATGGAACCCACAAAACTATTTTGAGGTTATGTTATTACTAATGTATATATATAATCGGAAATCCCCTTGAATACCCATTACTAATGATGATAGTTAATTATATATATTTATCGAATTTCGTCGATAATTTATTGAAAAATTATGTACTTACATTAAAATGGTCTTCACAAAAATAGTGAGACGTCAAAGTGACACTCGCGGAATCACTTCGGATTCCGAAGTGACTTGTTCGGACTTGTTGTAACCCCCTTTTCCGTATATCCCCTGTTGGGACGTTTATAAACAACTTATTTGGTTCGCATTTACTGCTGCTATCACATCCAGGCACAATGCAATACTTATTCGTCCCTTTTTTCGTAAAACCGACGTTTTCTTTCTGTCGCTCCATTGTAAGCAATGCTACAGCTGAGCGCCACGTGCTTTGTGACGTCACAGCAACATGGCGGGCTTTCGGGACTTTTTCAAACGCCGTTAATTTTAAAATCGTGTTTGCTAATTACAACGATTTGTCTCGGCACAAAAATTAGTGCCAAGGATGTTTTTAATGTGTCTAGAGTTCAGTTTCAAGGTTTTTGAAAAGTCGCGGAAGACCCTATTGGTGATAATAATTAAGCAAGCTTAAAATAAGTCTATTCGTTTAGCAGCATCATTCACCCCTTCCAAACCCTTAAAAAAAAATGCGGGCGCCCATGATTGCCCTTGGTGAGAATTTAAACCATGACTATCGTTTAGTCTGAGCCTTAACCTACTACAACACTTGTAATGCATTTCCAGGTTGCCAGGATTTTGTGGTTTATTTATGATTATCACGATTATTTATACATTTTGCGTGTGTAATAAACGGAAAGAGCCTTGGCATTGGAGCTATTTTTGGACTCAGTCAATGGACACTCGTACTCGATCACTATCTTGACAGATACAAGAGGTTTTCAAATTGCACGCCATAATTTGCAAACCAAAATTTACACACTAACATGGTAATGAATTTATTCTTTGAAGAAAAAAATATGTTATAGCAGTAAATGTGTCTACTGGCGTGTAAATGCATGATTTTTTAAAAGAAAAATTAACACTTACATAATAACGAATCGATTCTTACCGGCAAAAATATTATCTTACATAGTATAAATCTTCAACCGTATTTTTTCCGCTTCTGTTTTCGTTCCGGTTCAATTAAAAACTAAATATCCAGTTCCGGTTTAGTTCCGGATAAATAACGTTGTTTTCGGTTCAGTTCCGAGTGATTGATTTTTATTTTGTGTTTTGTGAATGTTTAAAAAAAAATTACAACTAAGTGGAGAATACTATGGTATGTCTACGCATGAGCTTGAACATGACTGGAACCGAAATAAATTAATTTATTTTTTCGGTTCGGCTCTGGTTTTCGTTCCGACATAAATAACGGTTTTTTCCGGTTTTCGGATCAGTTCCGGTTCGAAGCCCTCCTATAAATAGAACATTGTAATAGTGCAAAAAATATTTTTGTAATTTTGATACAATTGCGCGTTGTGTGGTACACTTAAAACAAATTGACCCTTTCCAAAATTTACTAAACAATATATTTGACATAATTACTCAAAAGTGCAATGGAATATGGGTTTGAACTTAAACTTTTTAAGGTTAATTTAAACATGACCAACCACAAGTGGTTTTGTGTTCGTTTTTAATATTTTTAAATTATTAATTAATTATGTATACAGGGTGTCTTAAATAGAGTAGGATTGCATGGGTATCTTTGTTATTTTTACCGGTTCAGATTTTGTTGCAAATTTTTCAAAAGTCTGTGCAGTTTAGAAATTATTTTAAAACACCAAAAATTTCGATTTTCTAAAAACTACGATATTTTCATAATTATTAAAGATGCGGAAATAAGTTTAAAATAAAAGTTATTCGGTTCGATCGCACAAACTTAAGAATCTAGTCAAAATAAAAGTCAAGATTTCAAGAAAAGCGGTTTCTGAGATTAGCAACTTACTGATTTTAAATGGCCGCCGTATTTGATTTTTACAAGTCTAAATCGACTGTTTTCTCTTTTCAACGATGTATAACAACCTATGTAAAAATAAAAAATATGGGATATATCAATTGTTGCCATTTTTATTTGTATTCTATAAATTATTTTTAAAACTAATGTAAAACAAATAAAAAACGTAAAACAACTAAGTAGTAAAATAACAATAAATTATAAAATTATATTATATTATATATTATATATTTTTTTTTTTATTTTTTACTTTTGTTTTAAAAATAATTAAAAAATAAAAATAAAAACTGGAATAATTAATATTTAATTATTAACTCCTTAATTACAGAAATACAAGCAATTTTTATTTTAAGTAATTTTAGATGTTGACGGTTAATAGTATCAAGTTAACTATGAATTTATTGTTTATTTTATATATTATTTTTAAGTTTTTATGAACACTTTAAGGCTATTAACTGATTAATATGTTGAAATGAAAATATTAATTATTCTTATGGGATTTAACCGAAGCACGTAAGTACTTCAAAAACCACTACTCCAACTACAAGTACTTCAACTACTTTACTTGAACGAGCGATTACTTTAACTTCAATTACTTCAACAAGAAAATTCTACAACTCAAAAATACTTCAACTGCTATTTAATTCAACTCGAAATAACTTCGACTGGAAATGAGTTCAATTGTAAAGACTTCAAATCACAGTTACATCATACTTCTCCATACTTTACGAACACCCTACATGTATTGTTCGTAAGGTATGGAATAAATAATCTAATTTTTAAAATACACATTTTGTTTTGAATTTTAAAAAAAATGTCACTATTTTTTTTTTGTAAGTTATTGCTTGAGTTATGTTTTTGTTACAAATTCGTAAGACATTTTCGATTTTAAATGACCTGAGCATATCACACTTACCGAATGGCAGTATGTCACACACCCTGTATATGATACATTGTTATGGAAAAATAAATATTCGGGTTACATTCATTCTACAATTCATTCATTCACTTAGGCCTGCATTCACTTAATTAGGCCTGCATCCTACAGAGTATCTAGTCGGCTGTTCCCGCTGATCACCAATAACATGACATAATTGATTGCTAATTAACCGTGACAACGCAGGCACCAATTCCAGTCCAAACGCGGCTATGACCTCACACGCAGTACAGGTGACTTCCACTCGGTTCTAGAAAATTCAGAGAACAACCTGAAGCACGCACCCACGTGCGATCCAAGCAGTCGACAAGTTTATTCAAACGCTGCATGCAAATTGGATTTTATTGTGCAATTGAATGCAAACGATGTTTATAGAGCGTACGTGAAAGTTTAATGCTTGGAAAACACATTTGTATAAATAATGGATAATGGATTGGTACCAACAACTAATGTATTTTTGCTTCTGAATTTGCTTTTATTTGGCAAATATTCACCACATGTAAAATTTAGTTTTATTTACAATTGCGAATGAAAGTGGTAATGTAGAAGAGAAAACAATCAGTAAAAATTTTAAATCAAATTCAAAAATCAAAATATTGACAAGTCGTTTACTTCCCAGATGTATAAATCTGAATAATAAAATAAAAAGGTGAAAGAAAATAGAATTAGAATATAAAAATGAGACAAAAATATGGAAACAATATATTTTTTTTTATAAATTTGCAAACATCGGTCAAAATATTAGATAATTCCAGATGTGGCTAATGTGGTAAAAATAAATCATATCTGATCTAATTTCAGGCACGAATGGAATAGAAATAAAATTTAATTAACAGAAAATTTTAGGAAATACCTCCTGTTCTAGTACTTAAAAATGGCATAGGTATTAAGTATTCTTTTAATGTGCATTATACAGGGTGTACAAAAACATTGATGCTTCAGCCTTTATTATTAGTTTCAGGTAAAAAAAAGCAAGAGAAGTTAAATGACCAATCTTTTGTCACAATTTGACGATTTTTAATTACAGTGCAGCACTGCAGTAACCATATCCTCAAGTCGTCAGCTTCACAAGTGTACCATTCACCTCATAAATTCTATTATTTGTTGATCACGTTGTTTGTTGCTTATTTATTATTGCTGCAAAATTGACCTCTAAACGTGCACTTGTGAGAATTCATAGCGATCGATGATTTGCATAGATTATCCGCGCCGATCGACATTGACACACATTCACGTTGGCAATAAAAAAAAGAGTTAGGAATACGGTGATGTCAGGAGTGTGGATTGTCGGATAAAAAAATAGTTTCGGCCGCGTAATTGGCGCTTTCTGGAATTAATTCATTAATTTCACCTCAACATTTCGTAACGCTTATAAGTTCACTAATAATAAACTAGTGATGTAAGCCGCTCATTAATAATGCAAAGGGGAACTATTATTATCGCCGATATTTCGTCGCTGCTTGATTGAGTTTATTTTTGGTGTGCAAGTCACTTGCCTTGGAACTTTTAATAAACGTTTTGATATCTCTCTAAATATTCAATAAATTATTAGCGTTCGAGTCCAAATTGATATCCTAAAACAACACAATTGAAATATGTTTGAGATTTTCAAAAGTATTTTATTTTATTTTTTATAAATAAGTTTTAATTTTGATATTGTATTTTGATCAAAATATGACTTGACAGAATAATATTGTTTTTATTAATTAATATGCTTTAATTTTTTACTTTGTATATACAGGTTGTCCCGAATTTCCGCCAAAGCTTTAAATAGCAGGCTTCGGTAGAGCCTCGTTTACATTTAGAAAGTTTACTGGCGGAAAGTACTTACTATCAGTAAACTTACGATGTGTAAATCAGAAAAACGTCTGTCAACAAAGAAACTAAACAAGAAAGTATGACGTTTTTCTGGTTTCTACATCGTTAGTTTACTGGCGGTAAACTTTCCAAATGTAAACGAGGTTGTAAACAAGAAAGACGTCTTTCAAGAAAGACACTAAACAAGAAAGTAATACGTTTTTCTTGTTTACACATCGTAAGTTTACTGGCGGAATGTGTAAACAAGAAAAACGTCTTTCAGGAAAGACACTAAATAAGAAAGTAAGACGTTTTTCTTGTTTACACATCGTACGTTTACTGGCGGAAAGTACTTGCTAAATGTAAACGAGGCTTAAGGTATATTGTTTCCTCATAAGAGGCATTAAAAGAAAATTAAATCTTACCACTGTTATTTTTGATTAATGAATGTTAACGAAAAGGCCGTTTTTCCGTCCAACTTAGGGCCAAGACAAGGCCCTATCACAACAAAGAGAAAGCATGCTTGTCATGTTTCGTCGTAAACCTCAAGTACTTATATTATAAATTAGTCTTAGATAAAATAAATTATAGTCAATACTTTTGATTCTAAATACATTTTCTATTGATTAGATATGCGTTTCCTTTAAGTTTTCTTTAGAATTTGTTGTTGAAGATAACAACTTTAACCACACCGTACAAGAAAACTAAAATGCAATGGCATTTTTTTGCACTTTCCTTCAGTTCATATTTGATGACAGAGAAAGGTTACCTGAAGCTTTGATGGAAGTTTCGGGGCACCCTGCATGTATATTGTTGTATTTTGTAATAATTATTATGATTATAGTTCCACTGTCATTTAGCATGATACAGTCATGAGGCCACGTCGTTTTTTTTAAACCATATACAATGCACTTTCTTATAACAGGCATTCTACATAACAGGCATTCGATCTCTTGATTGATGAGCAAACTGTTAAAAACGGAATAATTTCCATGAGATTCCGTATGGATTTTCCAGCTGCCCGACTCGCGGGCCATGTGGACATATTGCGCTATTGATCATATGCAGGGAACCGGCTCTGGGACTTCATGTCCACACAATCCTTGAAAATTTCTATAATTTATTGACTCGTGCTTTGTAGAACTACTTAAATATTTAATGGGAAAATCGACTGAAAGACAAGCTGCAACTTTTATTTCATGGAATCTTCAGTAGTCTCAACATGTAACACAACTTATTCCGTCATTGTCCATAGTGTGAATAAATCTTTACTGCAGGATTTATATAAAATGAATTTATAATTAGTTTTAAAATTGAATCAATTAACATAATGAATATATGCATACATTAAACTATCCAACCTGATTTGGATGAGATATTAAATTTGATAATATTTTCAAAACTAAACCCAGATTTATTTTTTATGGAAACGAAAATTTCAATTGTTTTAATGAATTTCATTAATCTTTCATCTTCAGCTATCCTATGTTTAGAGTGTCCAAATATCTCAGTGTAATAGTTGTTATTTAGGCTTTCCAAAATAAAGTTATAAAAGTTTCCATCTGCCGTCAATAAAATTTATTTCTGAAACATTACTGCACCTTCAGAACTATAGGACGAGTGTAAACGCAATTAGTAACGCAACGGACGAAAAAGTTCAACCGTGAACAAAGCATACGCTTCAGGAATTCGCCTCAATTAATTACGTACCTGCTGTAATGATTTGATGACAGATAAGCAGAAGTTAATTAAAGCAAGTGAAATAATTTAATTACAAATTAAATAAGAAGATAGCAACAACCGTGTCAAGGTTGGTAGTAAGATGTTCATTGAACGGGTTATTATGCAACAATTAAAATGATAATAAACCTACTAAAATATGATAGAGGTTTTCGTTATATGAAAAAAAAAACAATACATTTCGAAAATTTCATAAAAACACTTTCAAAATAACTACAATTATCACATTAACAAAATCATTGATGAAGGAAAGTAGTCACAATGATGATGTTTTGATAGTTTTAGTATCTTTTAGTATTTAATAGTAGTTGATGATTTGAAGTGATAATGGTGTATTAAAGTTGGAGGGTTATTCTCGGAAATTTCCGGAATTTTTTTAAGATTAGTATTTTACGTTTCCCAGGAAAAAAAATTCCCTGGAAGTGACAGACGAAAAATACAATAATATTGCATTTTAACACATTATATCATGGCATTACTATCGAACAAATTTATAAAAATAGATAATAAGTTCCTTTAAAAATCCCCTGGATATAACGACAAACTCGTTATAACACTTTTGTTAGGTCACTGTGCGCCAAATGTACATTGAAATACAACGTCATAAATATTTTATTTTATTAACTCTTTCCGTATTTGTAAACTCGATACAACCCTAGTATATGTACAATCGCCGACAATCGAAGTGCAACACGGTATTTTTACGATCTCCTTATGGACATTTGAGGGCGAAGCTGCTTTGCATATGTATTTGTACTTGTACGTGAATAATCCCCGATTACCAATAAGGTCGAAATTCGCTTTGGTTTATGGCTTTTAGTTGCACTTCAAATTGTACGTGGCACAAGAATAGGAGGGTTATCACCATAAAAAATCAAATTCTATTTAACAAAAAAAAAATAAAAAAAAAATCTTATGACTCCCACAGCAAACGTTCAATGATTAATCCATGGGACGTGAAGTACGCATACCATCCGTGCAGAAATACCGTGACTGCTACTAAAGTAATTTAGATAATAAAACTATAAAATTGAAATTGTCTATATTTGAATGCGGTTCGAATCTGTTTCTACATTCTACCTTCAGTTCAGTTTAGTTTAGGCTTTACCTTTTAATTAACATGTTTCACCAATTGGTTACCACAAATACATTTAATTTAATTAGTTTAGGGTACTGTGAGTTCTGTTCTTCTTTCGTGCTTGCCTGTGTTATTTCGTTATTATTCAGTTTTTATCAACCTGCACAATAATACATTATACTTGATTATTACAAATAATTCGAAAAAGTAAGTAAATTTATAGTTATACAGTAAAAACATCCATACAACGATACGACTAGGAGCCGGACACGAATGTCGTTGTGTAGAGTCATAAATTAGGCAAAAAAAAAGTTATCCGAGTAATATAATAAAGTATTATATTAAATCACTTAAATAAAATTTGATTTAATGTTTTTCTGAAAACGCATGGGAACCAGTATATTAGGTTAGGTTAGGTCAAATTAGGTTTTGTAAAAAGTCAATAAATCTTATTAATCAGATTTTAATAAATTCTTTTAAATTTTTTTTTTTATAGGGAATTATAGAAATAATGGAAGATTCTGTGTGGACATATTTCACAAAAGAAAAAGGAGGCGAATCAGCAAAGTGCCTAAAATGTGCAAATAAATTATTGAGTTGTAAGGGGTCTTCAACCAGTGGCTTAATAAGGCATTTACAACATATACATAATATAAATTTATTAAAAATGAGCTAATGTGCTAATGACAATCGAGTCGCTGGTGCGAACAACGCGGGCAGAGTTTCCAAGAAATCATCGATGCAGCAACCGTGAATATATATATATCAATATTCACTAAAAGGCAATCTATGTCGGAAATCATAGCAAAAGTTGCGGTGGTTGACGGATTTTCTATTCACGGACTAACCAAAAGTGTATTTATTAGGCAATCATTAAGTGAAAGACATTATAATTTAACAGAGGACAAAAACAATGTTATGAAGTTAATTCACGAATTTTATGAACTAGCTAAGAGTCAAGTCCGAAATAAACTTGACCGACGATATTTAAACACCAACATTCATTTTTGTAAAAAATATATTAAGTCAGGTCTAATTAAAATAGTAGGAAGTTGCACGGCTGATAAAGTAATTGAGTAATTTTAAGCTACTGGAATTTAACATTAACAAATCTGATGTGGTTTCATAAACCACTGATGGAGCTTCCGTTATGATAAAATTCGGAAGATTATCTGAATATAATCATAAATTATGCTACAACCATGGCATACATTTGGCAGTTATTGATGTAGTTTATAATAAAAGTGAAAATTATGTTGATAGTGAAAGTGAAAAGGAATGTAGATCAAGAAATGATTCATTTTCTGGGTCTGATGAAAAACCAAAAAATGCTTTCATCCAAAGATGCGAAGTTCGAGAAATTGTTACATTTTTTTAAACTTCTCCATTAAGAAACTCGATCTTGCAAGAACACGTAAAAGAAAACCATGAAGTAGAACTAAGTCCGCTGTTGGATTATAAACCAAGGTGGAATAGCATTGTCACCATGCACGACATATTTTTATTAATTAGTGCTTCAATTAGAAGTGGATTAATTGAATTAAATTCCCTCTCACTACTCTATAAAAATAAGCTACCTATTTTGCAAAATGTGTGCAATGCCTTTACGTCAGTCAAATTAGCTGTCGAAGCTTTAAGCAGACGTGATGTGAAAAGGTAACGGCGGATGCTATTTTAAATTTTTGGTTTCTTCAGACACTTGATATTAAATCCTCTGCTACTGGAAATTTCCCTTTATCTTCTAAGACGACAATTTATAATTCTGCAACTTGGATGTTTAGGCGGCTATTTGATAAAGAAAGCCGCGGTAATGAGGATGACAATTCATCAGATGTAGAAGATAATGAGGTACTTTCTGTTCCTGACTTGAAGACTAGATTGGCTAGTGCTATATATAAAGCTCTAACAATAAAAATAGTTGAAGCGAAAAGACATCATCAATAAAAATACAAAAATAAATGCAATTGTTTGAAAGTACTGGAAACATTACAATGAATTTAGAGAAATCATTGGATTCCCTGATGACGACGATACAGCTTAGATCCACTAAAAGTGAAAGGGCCTTCTCCGCGTGATCAATTTTTTGTAGAAAAAAAAAACGATAATCTTTGAGCGATGTCTCGCTGAACTGGCTTTCTTTTTTAAAGTCTTTTTTAACCAATAAAATATTATAATGTTACTTGATTTTAGTATTAATTAGGTGCTTTGTTTTTTTTTTGTTTTTGTAATTAAACCAGGTTTTTCAGATAGTTTTTTTTAATTTAAAACTTTTTTATTTCCCGGAATTTCCGGCATTCCCGGAAAAACCTGTTGCTTTATGTTGGTCAAAACAAAAATCATTACATATTGTACAGTAACCTCGTTTTCGAGAAACACTAATGACACTAACGGAGTTGCCTCTAATACTTTCGAGAGAAATTGATACGTTGGTGAATCTTTAGAAAAAACAGACTAGTATTGCCAGCGACTGACAAGGTACAGTCTTGGTCAGATTTCAATAAATGTGTATGTTGTGGTTTCACCTTTCAATGACAAAATCAACTGTTCATTTAATAATTGACCAAACATCAAATACACTTTTTCATTCATTCACAGGCTTTATTACTTTTCACTTAAAATATTATATACCTTTAACTGTACAGGGTGTTAATACTAAGCTGTAATATCCGAAAATGGCAGTTAGACTTCATTAAAACAAACAACTTTTCTTAGTTCAAATTTTTTAATTGGAGGCCAAATTCATTGTTATAGGCGTGTTTTGTTGTTTTTTGAAAAATCGTCAAAAAATGAAATAGCGACCGATCCAAAATTTCAAAACAAGATATTTTGAAAACCACTTGATCGATTTTTGAAAATAAAACCTTTATAAAATCCTTAAACTATCTTATAACATATGTCGAAACTTTTTTTTTCGATCTGTCCAAAGAAAGTTTTTATCAGAATTGAATTACAAGATAAATTAAAAATAAACTGCAACAATCATTTAAAACAAAGTAGGTTTCCTGCTATTAAACAAGTAAAATAAACAAGAAAACAAATTTATATTTCAATTGAATTTTAATAAAAACTTTTTTTGGACAGATCGAAAAACATGTTTCAGACAAATTTTATAAGATAGTTTAAGGATTTTATAAATGTTTTATTTTCAAAAATCGTGGTTTTCAAAATATCTTGTTTTGAAATTTTGTATCGGTCGCCATTTTGTTATTTGATAAAATAGAAAATAATTGTAAATACAAATGTTTTAGAAAACCAAAAGCAAATGCTGAAAATTTTTGTATTTTTTAAATATTCCTTAAAATAAGAGAGTAATGACGATTTTTCGAAAAACAAAAGAATGCCAATAACTATGAACTTATGCTCCAATTCAAAAATTTTAACGAAGAAAAGTGGTTTGTTTCAATGAGCTCTAACTGACATTTTCGGCACCTAGACATAACTTAGTATTAACACTCTAATTCAGTGGGTTGGCAAACAATAGGAAAGGGAATATATTCCGGCCCGATCTGACATTTGATTTTATTAACAAAAAATAATAGATTGCTTAAGTTCGTCTTACGACAATAAAATTTAAAAATTTGTATTATGAAATTAGTTTATAATTCATAGGATTGTGGCATGCGTAAATGGTTTTACGAATTTCACGAATGCCATCATCTGGAAATTTAAACGAATTTCTTATACTATTTTGTAGTCGAGTAGACACTAAAGCATTATTATAAATTTCTGATAATAGTATATAACGCCATTAGGCCGATATGTAGCAAATAACAGGCGCGGGTTGAAGTTTGTAAACCGAGGCGAAGCGAAGCGGAGCGGAGCGCAGCCGAGGTTTATATTCAACCAAGCCTGTTATTTGCATATCGGCCGTATGTTGTTCGATACTTTTTGTAATACCTAAATTACAAAAACTGGTCAATTTATCAATATTAAATTTCAAAATTAATAAACTAGTTATCCAGACGCAATTTGATACCATAGCAACATCAACGGTTCAAATACGAACAAACAAATCAAAGTGAAATTAGAAAAATAATGTCAGATGTGCAAAGTTCTTCGTTTTGTGGTATCCCCGAAGATGTACTAAATGAAGCAAATGCTGCCACAATCGATTTACTTCCCCAAAAAAGCAGCAGCAGGTATGAGAAAGAATATGAAGACTTTATTGCTCATAAATTTGCGTTGTCATTTAAATAACGTCCACGGCCGTTAATATAACGGCCAAGGCCTTTACGCCTGTCATATCGATCAAGCACATAGTACTGATAAATGTCAATAACACAGAGGTATTACAAAAATAATTGTTCAAAACTTATCCGCGTATTAAAAAAACTGACAAGAGGTGGCCTGTGCTGACATAGTTTTTCGATGATGATCTGATTGATACGGTTACTAAGCTGTTGTTTATGGTAACCATTTTTCTCAAATTCTGCCAAAATGAATAGTTGTGACGAAGATTTAATAAGCGGTGAAATTTTAAAAAAAGCTGCCGAAGCTGAGCTGAGTCTGATTCGTAAAAGTCGGAAGATGTTTATAAGAAAAAGTATGACATATTTTGCTAATGGCTAAGGATCAAAAAAGCGGAGACAGTTGCAGAAAAATTTTTGCTTGAGTACTTTTTAGATCAGGTGAACTGTTCGAATTTAGATTATATTATTTATCTATTAATTCGTCGTACTTTCTTTTATTAGTCAAAATTTCGTCTTCTTCGTTATGGTGTATGTTTTTGAAGTTGAAATGCATGCTACGAATAAAAGACAAGGTAATCTTTGACTGTGCTTATTTTGTTGTTAAGCTACTTTATGAAAAACTTTACGGCACAATGCCATAAAGTAGGTGTTTATGCATGATTGTATCTATAACAAACATAGCATTATGAATCTAGTCGACTACAATAGTAGTTTGTACAACTAGAGTGGATACGATGCCCATATCTCGATATGGGCAATCCACTCGAGTTGTACACACTACTTTTTCTACGACAAAAACGAATAACAATGTTATGTAAATGGTATTTACTAATAAATTTCAGTGTGACACATTTGAATGTCATTCATCATTCAATACATTTAATATATTAGAATTAATATAATATAATATACTTTGCCTTCGACTTTTCCGGAAGTAATGATTTATATGTATCATTCGCGGACTGCCGAATATCGGGGGGTGTACAGCTTAATGATGAATCGCTTTCATTGGAAATCATAATTCAGCACTGTAAAGATAATTGTAATAATGTCGATTTGACTTTTTGCTTATTAATTTGTCGTTGACAACTATGACAAATTTATGAAAAAACATGTTGCTCTGCAATTTTCCATCTCTCTGATTGGTGGATATCATATCCGCACACGTGTGTGGGAATGAAAATATATCCTATTGTTCATTGCAATAGGCCACATATATGTATAGTAGTCTATGAAAGAATATGCTAATATACATATAGGAGTAGAAAAAAGAAAATTAATGTTGTACACATTTATCTGATCAAGACTGTACTAGCGTCGCCGAACTACTTCTACTTACTAGTTGTGGATTTGTTGATTACACCTATTTTACAGTGTTAGAGTGTAAGTTGTAATGGCGTATCTATAAATATGGCCGTTCATAAGTACAGGTCTTAATTAATATCCACTTAAACTTGTGTGGACGTGATGATGTAAGGCAACGCAAATTAGTCAATTAACTTATCGTAAACCTTAATCATTACAGAGACTCGTGGAGAAGATGAAGCCAGAGCCGTTCAGAACATTCCGCTCAGAGTTCCACATGAGCAGCGCGACGGAGCAGTCCTCCACCTTCACGACGACGACGCACTACACCAAGCAGTAAGTCACTTTTTTTGCGACCCCCACCTGTGGCGTAATTTGTTTAGCGCGCATTTCGCGCATTTCGTAATTCCGGTGTCTCGTTTTCCTCCTCTAGGTACGTTCAGACGAAGACTTCGAAGAATGAGAACGGGACGACCGTGAAGATCACGCAAGAGGGACCGAACAACGCGGATCAGATCGATAACATAACCAACGGCCGCCCGCCGGACAAGTACACCACGAAAACGCAGATCACCCAGGAGGGGTCCGACTGGGGCAACAGCATGCAGTTCACAGAGATAAAATCCCTGAAGCGGATCCACAAGGTGCACGAAGGCATAGGCACCGATCCCATTATAGATACGCCCGGCATCATCAACCCTTACACGGGAGAGGTGATGACTGTGAGGGACGCAATAGCATCACGTGTACTTGACGTGAGGACTGGGAAGATTGTAGCCTCACGCGACGGCACCCAGGTGACCATTATGGACGCGGCCGCCTCCGGGTTGATCGACGCGAAGATTGCCGAGAGGCTGTACAGTCCGTGCGGTGGGCAGAACATGACGCTCCTTGAGGCCATCCAGAAGGAGATCTACGAGGCGGAGCACGGCTTCCTGGACCCGTCGGAGAAGCGCATTAAGGTAACCGACGCCACCAATCTGAGCAAGGCCATTGATGATGGAAGAGTCGATCTAGTGACTGGTAGTTATAAGCTCGAATCTGGGGAGGTTCTGACCACCCAGCAGGCCTTCCAGCGGGGGTACCTGACCACCACTAGGACGGTGAAGATAATGACTGGAGCCGTGTGCCTTTACGACGCGATTAGCATGGGCTCGCTAGACGAGCGCACCGGGTGGATTGTGGATCGCAACTCCGGGAATAAGTACCAGGTCGATGCCGCGATCAAGACGCGCGTCCTAGACGGGGACGTCCGCGAAATCGTCGACCCCAAGGCTGATAACAAAATAACCCTCAATGAGGCCATCGATAAAGGTATTATAAACGCCAAGCTGGGCAAGTACATCCTACACCATGAGAAACTTCCGTATTTGGAAGCAAAAAGGAGGCAGTTGATCATCAAACCCATGACCCTTTTAGATGCATACGATTTAAAACTATTGGATGAAGAGTGTAAAATTTGGTCCCCGCTTCACCAAGTGAAGCTAACTATCCTTGAAGCCATTTCCCGAGGCGTTTTAGATTCTAGTTCCGTTCAATCCGTCACTAACGTAAACACAGACGAGTTGTTGACTCTAAATGACGCAATTGCTCAAGGTATCATCCTCCTCGAAGGTAAGTACATCAACAACTCGACCGGCGAAGTAATCCCAATTCCGGACGCTATCCAACGCGGATACATCACTTCGGTCACGCAAACTCCGGTATTCGATATTGACGGTTTCCAACCGCCAGACAAATCTGATTACATTAGCTTCAACTCAGCCAGCGTCAAAGGGTACATTAGCAAGAAACACGGTGGTAGTTTAGTTACTAACTTGAAGACGGGGAAGTTAGTCTCGTTCGCGGACGGTGTTGCATCTGGCGAGGTACGGTCGGATGTGTACGATTCGTTAACGCGCAATATAGGTATATTCGAGGATGGCAGGGAGCTGACCTTGCTCGAGGCGGTTTTTAAGGGGTACATAGACCCGAAAACCGGCAACTTCATAGACATAACCAAAAATAAAGTCGTGCCTTTAAACGAAGCCATAGCCCAGAATTTGATTACCCCGGAAGGTGCTGCTTTACTGAACACCCTTTTAACAATTCACGTAACCCGCCGGACCACCGGCAAGTTGGTACAGCGGTATGTATCTGTGTCAACGTCCAGCACGGCTTACGGCCAAACAATTATAACCTATACCGAAGCGTTGCTTAGAGGCCTTATAGATAACGATAGTCAAACGTTCAGGGATCCGAAGACGAATAAAGTGGTGCCCATAGTGCAGGCTCTGAGCGAAGGCATTCTCGCTCCGGACACCGACAGCGTCAACATCACAGTGTCCAAAAATACTGGGGCATACCCCAAACACCAGTCGCCCACGAAAACGACGATTAAGGTGGTGCAACTACATCAGGAACCCAAGCAAACGGACACCAGCAAGTCCTACGAATTCATCGCCAACGAAAGACAGCTCGCCAAGGAGAAGCAGGTGTTTGAACTACCCCCAGACGGCTGGCCACTGGTGGACGCCATCAACCAGAAAGTATTCGACCCAGTGACAGGATTATTCACTATCCCCGGCACTGACCGGCTGGTGAGTTTCGAGGAGTGCATTGAGATGAAGATTATCAACCCCAATTCGGCACTCGTCGTAGACCCAACGACCAAGCAGCACGTAACTTTGAGCAGGAGCTTAGAGAAAAAGGTCGTCGATAGCTTGGGAAGATACAATTTAAACAACAAACGTATAACCATGAAAGAAGCCATCAATAGTAACTATATAAGATTCGAGGAAAAGGTGATAATCGAACACTCAAGCCAAAGGCTTCTACAAATAACTAAGGAGCCGGGCAAACCTGATAAAGTGGAGGTGTCGAACGTCGTCGACAAGAACCCGCCGATATACACCGAAATTAAAATATCCGAAGGAAACCTAGAACCCGTTCAACTGGACAGCGGCGTAATCTACGAACCATCAAACGCCATGGTTATCGTGCCTCAACAGAAGCGATCAAAAACCCTGTTAGAAGCCATTAAAGACAAAACTATACCCCCCAATTTGGTAAAGGTGAAAGACCCAAGCACAGGCAAAGACATTAACATAAACGAAGCAATGCGCAAGAACATAATCGACAGGGAAACAGGCGATTACGTAGACACGTCTGGGCGGAAAATTAACCTTGCCGACGCCGCCAAGTTTGGCATCGTCGCAGTCGTAGGGGCCCCACTGTTGGCAGCACAGTCTCTTATAAAAGTAATCAAGAAGTCGATCATTATAGATCCAAAAACGGGGCAGCAGCTGCCAATGGACGAAGCCCTCAAGCAAGGCGTAATCGACAAGGACAGCTACAACAAATACCAAACGCAAGCTTTGCTGGCCAGCGAAAAATCCCCCGAGTACACAACCAAATCGATAATCTCCACCAAAATAATGATAACGGACCCCAAGTCCGGCAACACGTACCCCGCAGAGGAGGCCGTGAAGATCGGCCTGATCACGCCGCAGCAGTTCGACGAGATGAGAAGCAGCGTACCGGTGACGCCTGAGCAGGTGGAAGTCATCGATCCGCAAACCGGAAAAGTGATCACCACCGAGGAGGCCTACCACAAGGGCATAATAACCACGGAGGAGCTCCACAGGATGCACAAGTCCACGACCCACGTGACCACACACTCCTCCACCGTCCACACGACCACACTTTTCATAACCGATCCGAAAACAGGCGAGAACATCCCAGCGGAGGAGGCCGTGAGGCGTGGCGTCATCACCCCCGAAGAGCGTAGAGAGATGGAGAGCGGCAAGACGCCCTCTCTGACGAGGCTCTTCGTCAAAGACCCAAAAACCGGCGAAAGCATTCCTGCCATGGATGCCCTGAAATTCGGCATGATTACTCAAATGGAACTCGACGATTTGCAAGCGCAGGCTCTGGAGTCTCCTCAGGACACCCAGGTATTGAGGACACTAAGAATCATGGTGACGAACCCCAAAACAGGCGAAAGCGTTCCCGCCAGTGAGGCGTTGAGGATTGGTCTGATTACCCAGAAAGAGTTCGACGACCTTCAGCTCCAAGCGCAGAGGTCGCCGCAAAAACCTCATACGCTAACAACCAGCAGGATTATGATCACCAATCCAATGAACGGCGAGCAAATTACTGCAGAGGAAGCTCTCACTATAGGCATAATCACCAAGAATGAGTTTGATGATTTAAAACGACAAACCTTGGGGTCGCCGCAAACAACCCTACGGATGGCAAGGATAATGATCACCAATCCCAGTACGGGTCAACAGATACCTGCGGAAGAAGCTTTGGAGTTAGGCATTATTACTAGAAGAGAATTTGATGACTTACAACGGCAATCCTTGGAATCCCCTCATAAAACTCTTACAACAACGAGGATCATTATTACCAACCCAAAAACGGGCGAGCAAATTCCTGCAGAGGAAGCTCTCAGGAACGGAATAATCAGCAAGAAGGAGTACGATGATTTACAGCAGCAAGCTTTAGGATCGCCTCCGACAACTCTACGAAGGACCAGGATAATGATCACTAATCCCAATACGGGTCATCAAATAAGTGCAGAAGAAGCTTTCGAATTAGGCATTATTACAAGAAAAGAATATGATGACTTGCAAGGCCAATCCTTAGAGCCCCCACATCAAACGCTAAGAACCACAAGGATTATCATCACCAACCCCAACACAGGCGAGCAAATTCCTGCAGAAGAGGCTCTGAAACAAGGCGTCATCACACAAACGGAATTTGATGACTTGCAACGTCAAGCCGTAGGTTCACCGAATAAGACATTAACAACAACACGGATAATGATTACTAATCCCAATACCGGTCATAAAATAACTGCAGAGGAAGCTTTGGAACTGGGCATTATTACAAGAAAAGAATATGATGACTTGCAACGCCAATCCTTAGAGTCCCCACATCAAACGCTAAGAACCACAAGGATTATCATCACAAACCCAAAAACAGGCGAGCAAATTCCTGCAGAAGAGGCTCTGAAACAAGGCGTCATCACACAAACGGAATTTGATGACTTGCAACGTCAAGCCTTAGGTTCGCCAAATAAGACATTAACAACAACACGGATAATGATAACTAATCCCAATACCGGTCATAAAATACCGGCAGAGGAAGCTTTGGAACTGGGCATTATAACAACAAAAGAATATGATGACTTGCAACGCCAATCCTTAGAGTCCCCACATCAAACGCTAAGAACCACAAGGATTATCATCACAAACCCTAACACAGGCGAGCAAATTCCTGCAGAAGAGGCTTTGAAACAAGGCATCATCACGCAAACGGAATTTGATGACCTGCAATGTCAAGCCTTAGGTTCACCGAATAAAACATTAACAACAACACGGATAATGATAACTAATCCCAATACAGGTCACAAAATACCTGCAGATGAAGCTTTGGAACTGGGCATTATAACAACAAAAGAATATGATGACTTGCAACGCCAATCCTTAGAGTCCCCACATCAAACGCTAAGAACCACAAGGATTATCATCACAAACCCTAACACAGGCGAGCAAATTTCTGCAGAAGAGGCTTTGAAACAAGGCATCATCACGCAAACGGAATTTGATGACCTGCAATGTCAAGCCTTAGGTTCACCGAATAAAACATTAACAACAACACGGATAATGATAACTAATCCCAATACAGGTCACAAAATACCTGCAGATGAAGCTTTGGAACTGGGCATTATTACCAGAAAAGAATATGATGACTTGCAATGCCAATTCTTAGAGTCCCCACATCAAACGCTAACAACCACAAAGATAATCATTACAAACCCTAACACAGGTGAGCAAATTCCTGCCGAAGAGGCTCTGAAAGTAGGTGTCATCACACAAAAGGAGTTTGTTGAACTGCAACGTCAAGCTTTAGGCTCAACGCACACAACTTTAAAAGCAACACGAGGAATGATAACTAATCCCCAAACAGGTGAACAAATACCTGCAGAAGAAGCACTGGCACTGGGCATAATCATTCCCGAGAAGTTGCAAGACTCTCAACGAACGCATACAATAAATGTAAGGTTTACTCTTCCGGACGAGGGAAAAACTGTGTCCACCTCAGAGGTCTTTAAAGACATGCATACAACCACGTCAACAAAAACTATGACCTTAACTCGCTTAATGATACAGCACCCGCAAACGGAAGAAATCATTCCTGCCGAAGAAGCTGTTAAACTCGGTGTAATCACCCAGAACGACCTTGAAGGTATGAAGCACCCCCAGAACGAACATACAAAAGTGTCTCTTATTTTGATAAAAGACCCACAGACGGGGACAAACGTCACCGCTGAGCAGGCACTACAGAGGGGTCTAATAACACCCGAGGAGTACCGCAAAATGACCCAGGGGATAGTGAATCGTACCGTAATCATCGACCCAAACACAGGAGACCGTGTGAGCACCGAAAAAGCTGTTAAATTGGGTATAATCACGCCAGAGCAGCTGGAAAATGTACAACCAAAGCCACAAGCACCACCAAGGAGGAAAGTAACCCTGACGAGGATTATGATTTCGCACCCGCAAACGGGTGAAGTGATCCCCGCAGACGAAGCCCACACACTTGGGTTAATCACACCTCAGGAGTACACCCACTTATTGAGCGGCGTTGATGAGGTGCCGCCGAAACTAATCAAAGATCCCAAGAGTGGCGAAGTGCTGCCCTTAGATGTAGCTCTGGAGAAAGGTGTGATTACACCACACGAACACCAGGAGATGGCTGAACCTGCAGTGATGGTGAACGATCCTAAAACAGGGGAGACCATGCCTGCCGAAGGTGCTCTTAAAATCGGCTTGATAACGCCTCAACAATTCGCCGAATTGCAGAAACAGTCGTCGGGGGTTATGCGCACGAGCGTAACTTTAACCGACCCCAAGACTGGCGAAAGAATTTCTGCTAAAGATGCCGTTAAATTAGGGCTGATAACTTCGGAGGAATGCCAAGACATTATTAAACCCAAGCCGATGAAGGTCACGACCATCGACCTGGAAGAGGGTCCAAGCGAGGCGCAGAAAACCAGAGCCAGGATAACTACGGAGCCAAAATACAGTGTCGCCATAGGCAGGGCCCATTCACTGAGCCCCGACCGCGGCGCCAAAAGGGTCGTTCTCCAGAAACTGAGGAAACGCATGGTCAAGCCCAAAGACGCGGCTCAGAAGGGCCTGATCGACCAAAAAACCGCGGAGCTGCTCGAAAAGCGCGACACCTTCACCACCCCAGACGGCGAGAGCCTGTGCTTGCAAGAAGCGGTCGAGGTCAACAAGATCGACGGCGACACGGGCAAGATCGTCGACCCGCAGAGGGGCGACGTCCTCACCATCAACGAGGCGATCTCTCGCGGCATATTCGATCCTAACGGCACCAACGAGGTTCTGGTGCCGCTCAACAAGAGTCTCTCGGTACCCGAGTTATTCGAACAAGGCCTGATCGACCCAGAGACATCGAAGGTCGTGCACCCGGAAACTGGCGCTCACCTGACTTTAAAAGAAGCCATTATATGCGATATCGTGGATCCTCTGAGCAAAGTTAACTCCCCAAGCGGCGAGAAGGTCACCTTAAACGAGGCCTTGGAACGCGGCCAGATTGATGATGACAATGCTAAGGTGAAAACGCGGAGAGGCAGCGTGGATTTGAAAACTGCAGTAGATCAAAGCGTGTTCGATAAGGATGCCATAGAAGTTGAGAATATGCCTCCTGCAGGTATGACGTTCCCCGTTGCCTTGAAGCGCGGCGTGATCGACACCAAAAGAGGAGAGTTTGTGCACCCTATTACGGGAAAGAGGATGCCCGTTGAGGAAGCCATAGCGGAGGATTACGTCATGGCGTTACCTTTTGGGGTGCGTCCCGGCGCTATTGATATTAAAGATGCTATAAAGCAGAAGCTGATTGACGCCGATAAGGGTACATTTATGGATCCTAAGACTGGGGACCTAATCCCAGTCGGCGAGGCCATCGAGACAGGGCTTTTAATAATCAAACCATTAGATAAATTCACGTTACCCCCGATTACCAGCAGAGTCGAGACCAACACGTCGCTGCACATTGTTACCACGAAAACTATTGAATTGCTCAAAGGATATTCGCTTTTGAGCACCAACGAAATCAAGAATCTGCAGACCGGCGAGATCATTTCGTGCGAAGAGGCTAAAACTAGAGGTATAATTCTGAATGATGTTGAGGTCAAAAACACGACCACAGTAAAAGATGTGAAGATGTCGTTCTCGGACGCCCTCAACAGGGGCTTGGTGGATATGAACGCAGGTACGTTCACAGACCCGCAATCGGGTGAGAAGATGTCGATAGGGAACGCATTGAAGGACGGTGTACTGGCATCAGACGTTAAACATGAAGTAGACACAATTAAAACCACCGAATTAAATATAGCACAGGCTTTCGATACGATCTACGACGAAACAACGAGCAAATTCCAGGATCCCAATGCGCCCGACAAGCTACTCGACTTTAACGAGGCCCTAGCGAAGGACATCATCGACCCGAATTCGTTGATTTACGACGTCCATTCGCAGAAACCGGTGACCATACAGCAGGCGGTCGACAAGGGGCTGATTGATCCAAAAACGGGCAAAGTTAAAGACACTGAGACTGGTAAGAGCGTGGATTTCAAGAAGGCCGCCAAAATGGGGCTTATTGCAGTTCTAGGTGGACTGGCAGCGCCAATCGTGGCGCCGGTGATAGCCGGAGCCGCAGCTGTCAATGCCGTAAAAAACAGGTTGGCCAAAAATAAGACACCTGAGCGTGAAGAGAAGCCTAAGCCTAACGATGAAATTGACAAGAAACCTAAAACAGTGGAATTGAGAGCGGTTACTATTGAGAGCGACAAGAAGCCTGATGATGTGGGTGCTCAAGTGCTGAGTAGAACTGAGATTATAAAACACGATAGCGAAATTGTGGACACAAGTCTTCAAACTACTCTGATTACTGTGACAAAAGCTTTTGATGAGTACGAGGAGAAAATCTTGCTGCATGAAGCTATATCTACCGGCAAAATTGCTCCTAAAATTTGTAGAATTATCTACGGGCAGCACGAGCTTCCGTATACAGTGCAAGATGGTCTGGACCAGCACGAGTTGAGTCCCACAGACATAGTGCACGTGGTGAGTAAAAATCAAATCGTCCTCCTCGACGATAAACCGAGGTATTTGTTAACTCTCTCCAGGAACTTAACACCGACTGCTTTAGCCGAACTCGGTTATTACGATATTGAACGCAGATACTTTACGGACCCGCAAACCATGGAGAGAATTTCGTTCGACGACCTAATCTTTACGCTGCAACTCATCGACCCTGAGACGATTTGGGTTAAAGATATTAGCATCAAGAAACCCACGTACATGCCACTGGATGAAGCATTGGATATTCCCCTTATCGACAAAAACACGGGACATATGGTCGATTATAAAACTGGGAAGCGCGTGCCGTTCTTTGAAGCAGTGAAGATGCGATGGATTATAAACGTGAATGACTTACCTAAAGAAAAGTATCAGCCGCTAACTTTGGAAGAAATCGTTGATAGTGATAATTTCGACTTTAAGACCATCGAAGTGAAGGATCCGCAGAGTGGCGAGCTGGTGCCTCTGAACACCGCACTAAATACTAATATAATTGATCCCAAGTCAATAACCATTCGTGACCCCAAGAACATGCAGATAGTGCCCTATTACCAAGCTGTTGACCATAAAATTGTCGACCCGAAACGTGGGCTAATCGTCAACACCGTCTCCAAAAAGACCATTGAATTCCCAGAGGCATTCATGCGTGGGTACATATTAAACATCACACGCCCAATCTCGCTAGAAGCTGTTGTCGCAAAAGATATGTACGACCCAATAACTGGTAAGATTAAGGATCCGTTAACCAAACAGCTGATACCCGTGGATGAGGCTATTAAACGTAACGTAATTGACGATAAGATAAGCGAGGTGAGGGATACCAAAAATAACGCTTTAGTATCTTTAGATGAGGCCATTAGGAACAATTTGGTGCTGCCTCAGAATGGTTCGGTGCTCGACTCCAAAACAGGAGCATTGGTGCCATTTAACAAAGCAGTGGACATGAAATTGATACAAACCAAGCCGGTAGTTTTGAATTTGCTACAAGCCGTTCTCTTGAACTACTACTCGCCTAAAACCGGTAAGATTCTAGACCCTCGCACAGGCGATGAAATAACGTTACAGAAAGCCATCGAGTACAAACTCATCGACCCAGCAGCTACGAAAATAAAAGACGACCAACGCGATCAAATCCTGGAGGTGCACGAAGCAATCGAATGCAAACTCTTAGACCCCGAGAAGGGTGTGCTAACCCACCCCCAGTTAACCCTCGACGAGGCGTACATGAAAGGCTACATCCTTAGCACGATTCTGCCATGGTCGTTACAAGAAACGCTAGCACAAAAGGTGTACGAGCCTGAGACTGGGCAGTTTACAATTGGCAGTGCGACTATGTCTCTACAAGACGCCATCAATAAAGATATCATCGATTCGACAGTGCTTACTGTGCGCGAGCCACTATCCGGGGATATAATCACCCTGAACGACGCAATTACGGTGAAAATAATTGATCCCATCAAAGGCCAGGCCATTGACCCCGTTAATAACGTGGAGATGAATCTGCTGGAAGCTCAGGAAAGAGGCTTGATTGTCCCCCATAAGACCCAAATAACGCTTCCCGAAGCTGTCTATAAGGGCTATTATGACCCAAGCACCGGCAAGTTCGTGAATCCCCAAAGTAAGGAGAAACTCAAAGCCCAATCGGCGATCAACCGCGGGTACCTGGACACGTCATCAACTCTAGTGACGATCGACGAGGACGTTCTCACGTTCGAGCAGGCCATCATGGAAGGAATCATCGACGCCAAAGAAGGCGTGGTGCGAGTTGATGAACAGACTCAACCGCTGGACTTCAACCAAGCTTTCGACAAAGGCTTGCTGGTGGAGGTGGCGGTCCCGTTGTCCCTCACGGAAGCGCTGGGCAGCGAGATTTTCGATCCGCGAACGCAATCATTCTTGGATCCCCGCTCGGGCAGCTACCTCACTCTATCGGAGGCGGTCGAGATCAGGTTGATAGATCCGGAGTCGGTTTCCGTGAAAGACACCAAGTCGGGGGTGTGGCGCAAGCTTCCATTGCTCGAGGCCATCCACAATGGCTACATAGACGGCGAGACCGGTAACGTCAAAGATTTTTCGAAACCGGAACACGTCGAAGTAACACTGCAGGAAGCTCTGGATGTTGGCATCATAATCGACAACAATGCCGCGGTTTCGTTGCAGAGAGCCATACACCAAGGCCTCTACGACGATAAGACCGGCAAACTTTTAGACCCCTCGAACGAGAGGAGGATCACGCTTCACGAAGCCATCCGCAAGTTCATCGTCAATCCGTTGCTGCCGTGTTACTTCGACAAGAAGTCCGGTAGGTTGTTGAGCTTAAAAGACACATGTATATTGGGAATCATCGACAAGCGTAACGGTACGTTTAAAGAGAGGAATGGGGCTAGCATTTCGCTGAGCGAGGCCATGGAATTGGGATTAATCGTCGACATAGAATCGGGCAATTTCGGATTGTACGAGGCTTTAGACATGAACCTTTACGACCACAAAGCCAATCTCCTCATCCACCCAAGCACCAATCAAAAGTACTCCCTTAAAGACGCCATCATCAACGAGCTAGTTAATCCCAACCTGTCCCTTGTTAAAGATAATAAATCTGGTAAGTACGTGAGGTTACCCGAGGCCTTAAAGACCGGTTTGCTTAGCGACGAGGTTAATACTTATAAACTCCCCACCGGAGACGTTTCGTTGTTGGAAGCCAAGCAGAGAGGGTTCATCGTTACGATTCACCGCTTGCTAACGGTCGAGGAGGCCGTCAAGAACGGGCTGTACCGTCCCGAATCAGGCAAATTTGCCGATCCTTCGAGCAACGAATTCCTGGACATTGCTCAGTCGCTCAACAACGGGTTGATAGACGCCAACACGACGGGTTTCAAAGACCTAACGACTGGTTACGTTAAACCGTTGCCCAACGCCATATCAGACGGAAATATTGATGTTGAGAAAGGTAGAGTTTTGGATCCTAAATCTAAGAAAAGTTATAATTTCGATAAAGCACTTGAGAAGGGTATTTTGGTAACTTTGGATAGGCCACTGATTGAGGACATGAGCCGGAGGGCAGTAGCAGAGGTATCAAGACCTATGGATAGCAAGCAAGCACGCGAGTGCACTCTAGAGGAGGCCATAAAGTTTGAGGTGCTGGACCCTTACATGGCTGTCATGAAAGACCCTCAGAACGGCAAATTCAAAACCGTCGAGGATGGGATTAATAATAAGCTGCTCGACATCAATAAGACCGTAGTGTTCGAGCCCAATACAGGAAAAATAAAATCGTTGATAGCTACTTACGACCAAAGCACTACTATATATCTCAAAGAACCGCTGACGTTCGAGGCAGCAATCGACAAAAGGTACTTGGACATCAACACCGGGAAGTTCACCGATCCACAAACCACCGAGGTACTGACCTTGAAGGAATCGATAACTTGCGGCTTCATAGACCCGGACACGGCTCTGGTCAAGGACACTAACAAGCGGAAGCTCATTAAGCTTCCCGAGGGTTTCCGCAAGGGTCTGGTGGACGCTGAGAAAGGCAACGTACTCGACAGTGCCACCTCCAAGCTGTACATACTTCCCGCCGCTTTAGACAATGGCTTGCTCACCACCCCGAAGCGCAGTTTCACCCTAATCGAGGGTGTGCTGTATGGGATTTACAACCCGACCACCGGCGGGTTCACCGACCCCTTCGTCAACACCTCAATAATCGACAGGAAGCGCTTGACACTAACAGACGCGATCCAGGACCACCTAATCGACCCGTCGAGCACGGTCATTAAAGACCCGCAGACCGGCGCCGTGCTCCCTCTGCTGAACGCCATTGATAGCAAGGTGGTGGATCCTGTCGGTGGCAGGATCTACGACAAGTCTGACGATAAGCTGCTCGACTTCAGCAAGGCTCTGGAGAGGGGGCTGATCCTACCGGCTGAGCAAAGGGTAAGTCAGAAATTCTGTAGTCAGACCGCGGCTGGTTGGCGCCCGCGCGCCACAATCGGACGCGCTTTGGTGATGAGCTTAACTATGTCTAGCCCCCAGATTGCTTCCAGGCATGCCAAGAATCATGCATCACCATCTATACTCGTACACCATAAAAATAATAAGACATACATTCACTTACATATTAAAACTCTCGGTTTTATGGTACGTGCAACTTTACATCTTCACCGATAACGAGAGGTTTGCACGTGCCACAAAACATTCAAAATCACCACAAATAACGATAAAAAACAAAACTGTAACACACAAACACCAACAAAACTACACTTGATTATTGTATTATTTCCCCTCTATCGGAATTAATAATTACAGCCGTTTCTTTAGAAGTACGTAACCCATTCAAGTATTTAGAAAAAGAAAACGTGTCGCCCTGCTAGAAACCAACTGACAGATGTAATTTTTTCCAGCGCTGTGTTACACCCCCCACACCCCTCCGGGAGCTTATCATATTTATGTGGTGGTCCCCCCATTACTGCATACACATACTCGGTGCAGACAAAGGCCATGCGACTTGCCTGTGCACAAATAACCATCTAGCATACATGTACTGGACATGGCTTGTAATACGCTTTAACAAAATATACAAAAAAAAATGAGTTGTTACCTACGTAATAATAGTAATAATAATAATAATGAGTACGCAGTATTAGGCTAATCGAGTAATACGAGTAATAATAATACCAGTATACATCGACATTCCATCATCATGTTCTTGTTTTAATTCGTACGAGATATTGTAACCGTAATTAATCGACTAAAATTAGCGTAACAATAACTGTGATTATTTTTTATATGTGTCTCTTGTGTTTTTTATTTATTCTCTTGATTTGTTTACAGGTCTTGTGTCACACTTTAAAATTGCGACTTGTTCTCTTATTAATCTCGTTTTTTTTTTACACTAACAACGATCATACTGTGTGTGCTTGTGTGCATGTGTCTCTAGGTTTAGGGTAATTGTAACTGTTAGTTTTGTTGTGCATCATGTTGTCAGCCGGGACGCGAGGAATCGCAGGTTCCCGCGCTCCGGCCACTCCTTATTAGTATCCGTTGTAACAGTTAGCAGTAAGATTTTAGTCCTTAAGCTAGTTTAAGGGAAGGTAAGTGCTATTTGGCAGCGCAGGAATGTAGCCGTTCATGCATTAAGCGCATCGCTTCAGAAATAGGTAAAGACAAGTTGCATGCTGCATTAAGCTTGTTTCGGTGGGTTGGAGTTACTGTCATGTGATCGAATTACTTAAAACTTTATTTTTTTGATAACCACTCTTAAACCGAACCCACGAAACAAGGATCAAAGCATTAAAGTGCATGCCGCTGCGAGCGACGACCGCACCCTCCCAACCTGCACAACTGCTCTAAACATTTCCCCAATATTGCAGCAAGCCGTCGAGGAGAAGTATAAACTCTGTGACGAGACCCTCACCAAGCTCCTGCACTGGATCAGCGCGGTCGAGGACAAGATCTCCTCGCAAGACGTCCTCCACGAGGTCGAAGAGGAGCTTCGCAATCAGATAAACACCATTAAGCAGGTCAAAGACGACTTGGAACAGCACTCCGGGCCCGTGTCGCATTGCCTGGATCAGATCAGGCAGCTGGTGCTTACCGCCGGCGATATCCTCTCGAAGAGTGAAGTCTCCACGCTGGAGAAGAACGGCAGGAACCTAAAGACGAGGTACGACAAGGCGTATGACCGCTCAGAGAGGCTGGTCAGGCGCATGCTTACCGCTAGGGACGAGCTGCACAAGCTCAACGGCGAGCTCACCAACTTCTCGAACTGGCTAAGTAAGGCGAGACGATTGCTGGAAGACAAGGAGCGCGCCTTGAGCGACTTGCAAAGGTTAGATTCTAGTGCTGACAGCACGAAAGAATTTGTTTCGGATGTGATTGCCCACCAAGCAGACCTGAGGTTCATCACCATGTCGGCCCAGAAGTTCGTCGATGAATCCAAAGTAAGTAAATTAATATATATTGCAGATGAGGCCGTCAATATTTAATCCTACAGGACTACCTCAATGTGCTGAATGAATTCCGAACTACCCTTCCGTCCCGGCTTCCGCACATCGAGCCACTCTCCGCTCAAGAATCGCCTGTCAGAAGCGAAGTGTCTCTGGTGACCCAGCAGTACAAAGACCTGCTGAACCGCGCCAACGTGCTCTCTGACAGACTCTCGGGAGTCGGCGGAAAGCAAAGAGATTACAACGAAGCCGTCGACAAAGCGAGGGCTTGGCTGCGCGATGCCGAACCGAGGGCCAACAAGGTCCTGATGGAACCGATCGCGGGCGACCCAAGGACCGTCGAGGAGCAGCTCAACAAAGCAAAGGCTCTGAACAACGAGTTCGTCGCCAACGGACGCCTGGTTGACAATGCAAAACAGGTAAGTGGTTTCATGGGCCACTTTATTTTCGAAAAAAATATATATACCCACACATTGCTATTTTTGATTCCGATACGTTCTGCCTTCCAAGTATCCCGGTATATGAACCCTTTTTTATAAAGTATCTTATTCTTCTTCAGCCTAGCTTCATCCACTCCTGAATACAGACTTCTATAATTTTTGTCTCTGTAATTATATTCCGGTCAGTTTGGAACCAGTTGGTCTAGCAGCCATTTTGTGTCGGTCGTTACAAGCGATATAAAAGTATAAATGTGAAGTATAGATATTCCCAGCCTACAGCATGTCTTCCTCGCTTCCTTCTATCCCCAGACACTTATTGTACAAATTTGTCCGGCGATGGATCTTTTGGCATTCGATGAACACCAAATTATCTTATTTACAATAATTCGCTACCTTAATCGATTTATCTTCAGGCCACGCAATCTTTACTGCGCTCTCTGGAAGGCCAAATCTCGCCCGCGGACATTTCCCGCATCGAGCATCCGGTCATCGAGCTCGATGAGAAGTACAACCAACTAAAGAACGCCCTCGCGGACCGTTGCCAGGAACTGGACACTGCCTTGGTGCAATCCCAAGGGGTCCAAGACGCCCTGGACAACATCGTTTCCTGGCTGACATCTGCCGAAAATGAATTCAAGAACATTCAGCGCCCGGCCTCCCTGATAAAGGAGCGACTGGACGAGCAAATTCGCGAACACCAGGTGTACCAATCCGACCTGGACACCCACATTTCCTCGATCGATTCGATCTACCTGTCGGCAAGCGAGCTGATATCGTGCGCCAGCAACGCACGCGTGGCCAAAAAGATTGAAGACAAGCTCAGGGACGTCAAGACACGCTTCGAGAAGATCCTGGATCGCACCCAGCGGCGCGGGGAGTTCCTCCACGAAGTCCACAGCGGCTTAATCCTTTTCACCTCGCAATCCGATCAGTTTGAGAAGTGGTACAACAGCATCATCGAGATCATCGAATCACGCGAGTTCTCAAAGCTGTCCATCGAGGAGTACTCCTTCAGGATGCAGGAGATCAGCGTAAATCGCGATAGCAAGCGGCCTTTGGTCGACGAGACTGTGCACGGTGGCAAGGATTTGGTGAACAAGCGCGATGTGATCGACACCGCGCCTGTGCGCGACCGGATCAAATCGATGGAGAACCATTGGCGTGAGCTCAACAATCTGCTGGACGAGAAGCAGAAGCTTTCGAAGCAGCGCTCCGAACAGCTGAGTGCCTACGAGAACCTGCGCGAACAGGTGAACGAGTGGCTCTCGAAGACGGAGATCAGGGTGACTCGATTGGAGGTCGTCGCCGTCGACATACAGATAATTCAAAAGCAGAGCGAGGAGATAAAGCCCATAGCAAAGGAGTACAGGGATTATGCAGTGACGATCGACAAGGTCAACGATGTTGGTAATTTGTACGACAGTCTGGTGCGAGGTGACCGTCCGGATTCCCCGAGCAGGAGGAGGTCTAACGTCTACAGCCCCACTAAGCGACCAAGTCCATGTAAGTTATCATTGTTATACAATTGTAATTCGCACACTTCATCGGATAAAACTCATGGCAGAATACCAAAATTGCTGAATGTTATATTCCTGGAGATTGTTGTTACCCAATTTATGTGAAGATGAAGACATGCAGAAGTAATAACCTAACTTTGATTAACATATTCGTATTAGAACGTTGAAAATTTCCCCACATTCGTTGGTGTTCCACTAATGCACTAAATTTATTATTTCTCTTTACAGTGAGTCGCTCTTCTCAAGACGGGCGCTCTCCGTCTCCCACGAAAGCATTAAGCCCTCTGTCACCGAGCGGATCCAGCGGCTTCTCATCGCGCCGCTCTAGTCAGGACGGCTTCCACCTGGAAGACCTGTCCCCTGTGCAGCAGCAATTATCAGAGATAAACAACCGATACTCGCTCTTGGGGGTGAAGATCAACGACCGCCAGAACGAAATAGACTCGATCAAGGATGAGGTCAGGCGGCAGCTGGAGAACCTCAAGGTGCTCAACAGCTTCCTCGACAAGGTGCAGCGCCAGCTACCTAAAGACGTGGTGCCGTCCACCAAAGACGAGGCCGATAAGGTGACCAGGCAGCTGAAGCAGATCCTGGAGGAGATGTACGAGAAGCAGTCGCTGTTGGACTCCACCAGGAGCCAAATCAAAGATATCGTGCGGCGCAAGCCGGGTGCCGTGGGTGCCGACAGCCTCAATGACGAGCTCGAAGACGTCGTCTCGCGATGGAAGGCGGTGAATGACGTGTGCAAAGACCGCATTCGCTTCATGGAGGACATGAAGGAGTTCCACGACACTCACGACTCGCTCGGCTCATGGCTCAACTCCAAGGATAGGATGTTCACAGTCCTTGGCCCGATTTCCAGCGACTCGAGGATGGTACAGTCACAGGTGCAGCAGGTACAAGTGCTCCGTGAGGAGTTCAGAACCCAACAACCGCAGCTCCAACATCTCATTGACGTCGGCGACTCTGTGCTCACATTTGTCGACCCCAACTCCTCGGACGGAAGGAAGATCAACGATAAGCTCGTGAGCATACAAAAGCGTTGGGCCGATTTGTTGGGCAAGCTGGAGGAACGTGCCGACTCGCTGGGTGCTGCGGCTGATACCAGTCGCGAATTCGATGCACAATTAACGCGGCTCAGAGATGCGTTGCAAGGAATATCCGATGCTCTCGATGAATTACCGCTGGATAAAGACCCCGAAGAGCAATTGCGCAAAATCGAGAACCTCGAGAGGCAGCTCGAAGGCCAGAGACCGCTTCTTGCAGACTTGGAGACGGCCGGCGCCCAATTGTGCGATGTCCTGAGCGATCCGGCCTCGAGGGCCGATATACAAGCCAAACTTGCCTCCATAAGCAGGCAGTACAACGCCTTGCAAAAGAAGCTGGACCACAGGAAGGCGGAAATCGAAAATTCGCTACGTGATGGCAGACAGTTTGAAGCGTCCTGCGCCAAAACTTTGGGCTGGTTGTCCGACGAACTAGGGTCACTCTCAGAACGCCTTCTAGTATCCGCAGACCGCGACGTGCTTGAGCAACAGTTGGCACACCACGAACCGGTTTATAGGGAAGTCATGTCAAGAGAGCACGAAGTCATCATGCTCCTAAACAAAGGCCGCGATTTACTTTCCCGCAACAACAAATCGGATAGCAGAAACCTGCAACGCGATATCGATAAAATTCAGCAAATCTGGGACAAACTCAGGAAAGAAACCGTCGACCGACAGACCCGGCTGCAAACCTGCCTGGAGCACTGCAAGAAATACTACCGCACATTGGACACCTTCTTGCCATGGCTGCGACAAGCTGAAGACAAACTCGACAGCTTGAGACCTTCGTCGTTCAAACGCGCCCACATAGAAAAACAGCTGAAGGAGCTACAAACGTTCAGAAACGACGTCTGGAAGAAATCAGGGGAGTACGAGAACACCCGCACCCTCGGAGACACGTTCTCGACGGCATGCGATATCGACAAGGAAGTCGTCAATACAGAATTGACGACGCTGAGGGAACGATGGGATAAACTGAACAACGATCTTATCCAGAGAACCCAGGCGCTGGAAGATCAAGCCAGGAAGCTGCAGGACTTCAACGAGAACCTCCGCGATTTGCACCACGGGCTGGAGCGTTGCGAGGACAAACTCGCGTCACACGATTCATTGGGCGGAGCCGCCCGCGACCCCAAGCTCCTCGACAGGATCAAGGCGTTGCGCGAGGAAGTTCAGCACCTCAGAAAACCGCTGCAGTCGTGCCATCAGCAAGCCAGTGATTTGAGCCACGAGGCGCAACAGAATGGTATCGACGGTCATCATTTGATCGACGAGGTTGATGGTACGGGTGACCGCATCAACGAGCTGCAAGCTAAGCTCGACGACCGCTGCCTAGACCTACAATCGGCAGCCACTGCAGTCACCCAGTTCAATGATAAGGTCAAAGCTTTATCACACGATCTATCCGGATTGGAAACTGAGCTGGATGAAATGAAGCCACCTGGCAGGGACGTTAAGGTGGTACGCGTGCAAATTGAGGACGTCAGCAAGCTGATCTTCAAGCTCAACAAGGCTTCGGATGACGTTAATGAGGCTATAAGTGCTGGCGAACGGCTGGTTGATAGCGGATTCGCACCTGATACAGCGCAGACAAGGCAGCAGGTTGATAGTCTGAGGAAGCAACTAGGTAAGTCGCTAAATGTTTGCTATTTTTTTTTTTTTATTATCGGACTCTTTTGGGAAAAAAATTAGCTTTCGATATTTCGTTATCAATAATGTATGTGATTTTTTCAATTATATTTTCAATAGTAATATGTAAGTGCATAGTGACTTGCCGATAATACCCGCTATCGTGGCAATTTTCACGGCAACAAGCTCGAATGCATCACTATAGTGGGTATTATTGAATTATATGCACGAAACATATTTTGTATGACTATTGCACGTGTCGTATTGACATTGACAAATATTTAATAAATTTTATAAAAATGTCTACCAACCGGTTTGGTATCAAATCTCTTACAAATATAAAGCAAGAAATTGTTGGCTCCATGCCAGAGAATACTAAAATGTCACAAGTGAAAAATATTGCAATAAAAAAAAGTATGTGCTAAATGAAACTACTAGTATGCACCAAATTATCCAAATTGCATTCATTTTAACCGATTGGGCATACAATATGAGAAACCTCTTGAAACCTAATATTAACCTCCTCGAAAGCGTTAAGTGTCCGACAGCAATTATCAATATAAGTGGATTCTAATAGGCCAACTAATTAAAATTTGGGTTATTTCATTGTTCCGTCTGTGTGAAGTTTCATATGTAAATGTGACAAGTGCAATAGGCGATTTACATCAAGGCGGCAGCGCCACGGTGGCGAATTTATGTACTCGCCAGGGGGGTATTTCCAGTTGCTTCCAGTCATGTGTTCCTATGTGTTTCTTGTGCTTAAGTGTGCGATTTGTATCAAATTTGTCGACTTCTGCCGTTTATCATAAAGTTATCAATGTGGTGGTTATGGTTTAACATCAACAATGGCAAAATATAACAGGGTTCGTACCGTATTCTACGCTAGTTTCCACCGATTCCCGGCTGCAGGTAAAAGGTGTGCGATTCGTATCCAGTTCGTCGATTGATACGCGCATTATAACTATATGATGAATACTGCAATGTATACGATGGATACGCAACTTGGTATTTTCAAGAGAAAATTCAAACCTTCTCTCATTCGAAAATAGTTTTCAGGAAGAAAATGCTTGGAATACATATGTAAACACTTTAATGAACACGACTGTACATGCTTTTTTATGCCCATTCTTAATTTGAGCATCCATGCTCTTTGTATATCCATCAGCTCGGTGTTTGCCAGCTTCGTTACATATTTCACATTCATTTTGCCTGCAGACGGGAATCGATGCGAACTCACGTCAAGATTTTTGTTGCTGTCAGCGATGGAGGAATACGGTGCAAACCTTTTTATATTTTGCCATTGTTGATGTTAAACCATAACCACCAGATTGATAACTGTACGATAAACAGCAGAACTCGACGAATTGGATACGAATCGCACACTTTAGCACAACAAACACATAGGGACACATTTAACTGGAAGCGTCAAATACTCCCCATGGCTAGTACGTAAACGCGCCACCGTGGCGTTGCCGCCTTGATGTAAATCGCCTATAGTCAATTAAATTCTCTGCGTATACATCTATTTTCTCATTTCATTAAAGGAAAACTTGATGATCGTGCAAGGGCACGCGAGCAAGAGCTCGAGAACATGCTCAAAAAGCTCGAGAATTTCTACGTGATTCATTCGGCTGCCATGGACGACATCCAGGAGGCTTCCGAGCAGGCCCGCAAGTTCAAACCCGTGGGCACCGATGTTGACTCGATCCGCGCCCAGCAGCAGGAAATTAAGCGCTTCAGGGCGAAAACCATCGAGCCATTGGGCAAGCACGTGGACGAGTGCAACCGCGGAGGCCAGGGTCTGATCCAGTCGGCTGCTCCCGGCGTGAACACCACCAACTTGGAGAAGGACCTCGAGAAGATGAACGAGCGGTGGAACGACCTCAAAGACAGGATGAACGAACGGGAGAGGAGGCTTGACGTCGCGCTGCTCCAGTCAGGAAAGTTCCAGGAAGCCTTGGACGGCCTGGCCAAGTGGCTGACGGACACGGAAGAGCTAGTCGCCAATCAGAAGGCACCATCCGCCGACTACAAGGTAGTGAAGGCACAGCTGCAAGAGCAGAAGTTCTTGAAGAAGATGCTGCTGGACAGACAAAACTCCATGTCGTCGCTGTTCAATATGGGCAACGAGATCGCCAAGGAAGCCGATCCGGCTGAACGCAGAGCTATCGAGAAGCAACTGAAAGATTTGATGGTGCGCTTTGATGCACTCACCGAGGGCGCCCAAAAGCGCACTCTGGACCTCGAGCAAGCAATGAAGGTCGCCAAGGAGTTCCTCGAGAAGCTCATACCCTTACAGGATTGGCTGGACAAGAGCGAACGCAAGGTTAAAGATATGGAACTGATACCCACCGACGAGGAGAAAATACATCAGCGCATCCGTGAGCACGACGCTCTGCACACTGACATATTAAGCAAGAAGCCAGACTTTAATGAGTTGGCGGACATTGCCTCGAGCCTGATGCCTTTGGTCGGAGAAGACGAAGCCATTACGGTCGCTGATAAACTATCTGAAGTTACCGACAGGTACGGAAGTCTCGTTGAAATTAGCGAGGAAGTCGGAAGACTCTTGACGGCTTCAAGACAAGGTCTGCGGCACTTGGTGCTCACGTATCAAGATTTGGCCGCCTGGATGGACACCATGGAGCAGAGATTGGGCAAGTACAAGGTACTAGCCGTGCATACCGATAAGTTACTGGAACAAATGGATGACTTGGCGAATCTAACCGAGGATATTGCCAACAGACAAGGAGATGTTGATGGCACTGTAGATGCCGGTGTCGAACTGATGAGGCATATTTCATCCGACGAGGCTTTGCAACTTAAAGACAAACTTGACTCGTTACAGAGGCGCTATAATGAGCTCACCTCTAAAGGCGCCGATTCGCTAAAGCACGCCCAGGACATCCTTCCGTTGGTGCAACAATTTCACACCAGCCATAACAGATTGGTTAACTGGATGCAGGACGCCGAAGGTATCTTGCAATCTGGTGATCCCCATGAAGGTGAAATTGCGCGATTAGAAGTTGACTTGCAGGAGTTGCGTCCAGTTCTGGAGGGCATCAATTTGGTAGGCCCCCAGCTATGTCAGGCGAGCCCTGGAGAAGGTGCGGCGACCATTGAAGGCCTCGTAACGAGAGACAACCGGAGATTTGACGCCATCGCCGAGCAAATACAAAGACGCGCCGAGAGGATACACCTGGGCAAGCAGCGCGCTTTGGAGGTAACGTCAGACATCGACGAGTTACTGGAATGGTTCAGGGAGGTGGAGCATCAGATTAGGGATGCCGAGAAACCATCGGCAGATCCGGATTTGATTAGGGTGCAGCTTAAAGAGCACAAAGCTTTGAACGACGATATTTCAAGCCAAAAGGGTAGGGTGCGAGACGTTCTCTCGACGGCCAAGAAAGTGCTGCGCGAATCGCCGCCTAGTGAAGACATGACTATAATCCGTGAGAAGATGGAAGATCTTAGAGAGACGATGGATACAGTGTCTGCGCTAAGCAGCGACCGTTTGGGTATTCTTGAGCAAGCCCTTCCGCTAGCGGAACACTTCCATGATACCCACAGCGTGCTCGCCAATTGGCTCTCCGACATGGAGGAGCAAGTCGCTATGCTATCGATGCCGGCACTCAGGCCTGACCTTATAGCGCAGCAACAAGATAGAAACGAGATGTTCCTGCAATCTATCAACGAACATAAACCATTAGTTGACAAGCTTAATAAAACCGGTGAGGCTTTAATCCGGCTCTGTAACGATGACGACGGCGGCAAGGTGCAAGAACTCATAGACAACGATAACGCTAGGTATGCGGCGCTGCGCTTGGAGCTGCGCGAGAGGCAGCAAGCACTGGAGCAAGCACTACAAGAAAGCTCGCAATTTAGCGACAAGCTCGAAGGCATGCTGCGCGCCTTATCAAACACGGCCGATCAAGTCAACAACCAGGAGCCGGTATCCGCCCACCCGCCTAAAATCCACGATCAGATGGACGACAACGATGCCCTAGCGAGCGATCTGGATAAGCGAACGGAAGCCTACGCAGCCGTCAGACGCGCCGCCGACGACATTATCAACAAGTCGGCGAACAGGTCCGACCCGGCCATCAAGGACATTAAGCGGAAGCTCGAGAAGCTAAAGAACCTCTGGGACGACGTGCAGAAGGCAACCAACATGAGAGGCCACTCTCTGGAGAACACGATGGCCGCCGCTGAGAAGTTTTGGAAGGAGCTGCACGCCATCATGGGTCAGTTGCGCGAGCTCGAGGACTCGCTGCAGTCGCAGGAGCCACCGGCGGTCGAACCCAAAGCCATTCAGAAGCAGCAAGTGGCGCTGCAAGAAATCCGGCACGAAATCGACCACACCAAGCCTCACGTCGAGCAAGTCAGAACGTCTGGGCAAAAATTGATGCAGCTGTGTGGCGAGCCTGATAAGCCAGAAGTCAAGAAGCACATCGAGGACCTCGATAACGCGTGGGATAACATCACGGCTCTGTACGCCAAGCGGGAGGAGAATCTTATCGATGCAATGGAAAAGGCGATGGAGTTCCACGAGACGTTGCAGGTGAGCACGTCACTCTTTTAATTTTGTGTTTTGCTTGTGCTCTGTTATGTTATTGATTTGTTGTGGAATAATTTCTTTTTATTAAATTCATCGTATTTCGTCGCAATTTCGCAAATTCATGTTCGCGAATTTGAATTAAATATAAAGTATTATGGGATGAAGCTTTTCGTGCTAAACATTTCATTTCCTTTAGAACCTCATGGTATTCTTGGAGAAAGCGGAGGAGAAGTTTGGCAGGATGGGTCCCCTGGGCACCGACATCGACGCCGTCAAGAAGCAGATAGAGCAGCTCAAGAAGTTCAAGGCCGAAGTCGACCCGCACATGGTCAAAGTGGAGGCGCTCAACAGGTACTGTGCACCAACCCGCTTACCCCTAAAACGATTCTTTTTTCTAGTCATTGGTGTACACACGAACCTTTAATACGTGTTATTCTTTTATTCTAACACTGTGTTTTTTTTTCTTCTTTCTATCTGTACACACACTCATGGCAACGGAACAGGAGTCTCATAAGGCAAGAACTGAGTGATTTTTGCTATATTTTTATGTTAGTGCAGAAGCGCTGTCGCCTGTGTGTTAATGCCGCGGCAATTCCGTTCTAGTATACATAGGAATATACGTCAGAATGGGATTGCCCTTGACGTTCTGTATTTTTTTTTATCTCGCTGCTTATTGTGCCTCATGTTTCGTGTACATACCGTTTGAAAATCTGTGTTATTAACTCGATGCATTAATTTATGCTTATTATTATTTATGCTGTTTATCGCCAAGATAAACGACTTCATGCAATTCTCTAAAATTGTTGGCTTTCTTCATAATAATATGCAATTTGATCGGTAACTCATCTTGATCTGACTGTGCCCTTATATAATTAAGTTGCAATGGGGTTGCAATAAGTATTGCATGCTTTCGTTATTGCCATGCGTTGTAAAGGAAATACGGTTGTATAGCCCGTTTTAACTTTTGGGTGCATGTTAATACGATATATACCTTTTGTTGTCAAGACGTGTACCATTTGGAGGAACCGTTCAGGACCGAACGAGTCACATGCAACCGCAATGCTTGCTTCTGAGCTTTAAGCATGTCTAAACTTAATTACAAGAAAGAAGTTACAAATCAACTATGAAAATTGAATTCAAACTTGTATCTTTGTACGCCAACAAACGGTTGTGAATTGGTAAGTTACGGCTTTTAAAGTTAATCTGCGTTTGCAGGCACTGAATTTAACTCTGATTTTTCATAAAATGTCGAAAAAATTTAAATGTAGCAATTTTTCATTGGATGTGTTGTTTGGTAATTTGCAAATCTTTGAATTGGATGCGGAAACTGTTTGACAGTGTTGATTTGTAATTTCCGATCGCATCCAAAATTCTAATCCTGGCGTTGTTTAGGCAAGCTCAAGAGCTGACGGAACGCACCTCCGCGGACCAGGCGGCCGCCATCAAGGAGCCGCTGGTCGCTGTGAACCGCCGCTGGGATGAACTCCTCCGGGGCATCGTCGAGCGACAGAGGCAGCTGGAGAACGCGCTGTTGCGCCTCGGCCAGTTCCAGCACGCTCTCAACGAGCTGCTGGTCTGGATCGGCAAGACCGACAAGACCCTAGACGAGCTGAAGCCGGTGGCAGGCGACCCGCAGATCCTGGAGGTCGAGCTCGCCAAGCTCAAGGTGTTGATCAACGACATCCAGGCACACCAGACCAGCGTCGACACTCTGAACGACGCCGGTCGCCAGATTATAGAGAGCGGCGAGGATGAGGCGTCCGTTACCCAGGACAAATTGAACACGCTCAACTCGCAGTGGCGTACGTTGATGCAGAAGGCTGCCGATAGACAACGCGAGTTGGAGGATGCTTTGACGGACGCCCAGAGGTTCAACGCGGAGATACAAGATTTGTTGAGCTGGTTGGGAGACGTCGACGGGATAATAGCCGCCAGTAAACCGGTGGGTGGACTCCCTGAGACGGCGAGCGAGCAGCTGGAAAGGTTCATGGAAGTATACAACGAGCTAGAAGAGTGCAGGCCCAAGGTGGAGACGGTTTTGGCACAAGGGCAGGAGTATCTGAAGCGGGGCTCCAACGCGGCTTCCAACTTGCAACACAATTTGCGCACCCTAAAACAACGTTGGGAATCTGTGACGTTACGGGCGAACGATAAGAAGATCAAACTCGAGATTGCCCTCAAAGAAGCCACAGAGTTCCACGAGGCACTTCAAGCATTTGTTGATTGGCTGACCAACGCCGAGAAACACCTTTCCAATCTGAAATCCGTATCGCGTGTTCTGGAAACCATACAAAACCAAATTGAGGAGCACAAGTTGTTCCAAAAAGACGTAAGCGCCCACCGCGAAATCATGCTTAACCTGGACAAAAAGGGCACACACCTGAAGTACTTCAGTCAGAAGCAAGACGTCATCCTGATCAAAAACTTGCTGATAAGTGTGCAGCATAGATGGGAGCGCGTTGCCTCCAAATCGGCCGAGCGGACGCGGGCCCTGGACTTGGGCTACAAGGAGGCCAAGGAGTTCCATGACTCCTGGTCCGGACTCATGGCGTGGCTGGACGAGACGGAGACACACCTGGATGAGCTGGACGACAGCGTCGGCAATAACCCCGACATCATAAAGTCGCGCCTCACCAAGCACCAGGAATTCCAGAGGATCCTGTCGGCCAAGCAAAGCACCTATGACAGCACCATGAAGATGGGTAAGACCCTCAAGGACAAGGCCCCGAAGAACGACGAGAGCACCATCAAGCAGATGCTGATCGAGCTGAAGAACAAGTGGACTTCGGTCTGCGGCAAGAGCGTCGACAGGCAGAGGAAGCTCGAAGAGGCTCTGCTTTACTCAGGACAGTTTAAGGAGGCCATCGCCGCTCTACTGCTATGGCTGAAAAAGGTAACAATTTTGCGATTTTTACTAATAAATCCATAATATGGGGCATAATTCTAATTATGTCCAAATTTTAGGGTTCTATATTAATTGTCGCAAATATTTTTGTTTTCACAGGTCGAGAAAGATCTCTCCGACGACAGACCCTTGCACGGTGACTTGGATACTGTTAACCACCTCGTAGATCAGCACAGACGGTTCGAGCAGGACCTGGAGGCCCGTAATGTCCAAATGGATTCGGTCATGCGCACTGGGCGGGAGCTCAAACTGAAAGCGAACACCACTGATGCCACTTCAATCACTACTCAGCTCACCGAGCTCACAGGGCTCTGGGAGTCAGTCACCACGCTGACCAACAGGAAGTCGTCGAGACTGGAGGAGGCCCTTCGTGAAGCCGAGATACTGCACAAGTCTGTGCATATGCTTCTCGATTGGCTGTCCAATGCCGAGATGAAGCTCCGGTTTGCTGGTGAGTTTTTCGTTTGGTATATGGTTTCGTAGGTATTAATTCACGTAAATGTTCCTTTTCAAGCTGTTATATCTCCAAGGAAAGGTACGATATTTCAGGAGATTGATTTTGTTAAAGCACCAATGTTGTACCGTTTAAGGGCTTATTTTTGTAACAGTTGTTTACGTTTTATTTAAACTGATTACTTATTAGTTATTAGTTTAGTTTTTTATAACCCATTTTGTTTCTTAAAGAAAAATTGGAATGAGTATATTTTGAAATTCTGGTGGTACACTTATTACATTTTTCAATTTGTTTAAAGAATTTAAGACTATAGCTTTTATTGAGTTTTATGATTTCTTCTAGGGTTTGGTACCTGTTTAATATATATGTGTATGCTAATATTCATGCATACTCGTCTTCCGAAAGCTAAGATGTTTATTTCCTAATTTTTGTATTTTATTGAAAAAAATTACACCTGCACCCTTTCACCTTTTCCTATTTCATCAATTTTTCTAAAAATTGCTTTTGCTATCATTTTCAATATCTGCTTTATTTTTATTGAAATTTATTCCTATATCAAATGTTAGATATTAAAGTTTGTAAACCTTATTAATCGTACACAATTATTCTAATCCAAAAACCACCTTAAAACGATTTGTCTCTTCTAAATTAGGCAACACACCAGAGGATGAGGCGACTGCGATCGAACAGCTCCGCGTCCTGGAGAAGTTCCGGCACGAGCTACGCGAGAAGGAGGTCGAGAAAGACACGACACTCGACCTGGCCCACACCGTCCTGGGCAAGTCCCATCCAGACGCCATCAACGTCATCAAGCAGTGGATCACCATTATCCAGTCCCGCTGGGAGGAGGTGTCGCAGTGGGCCAAGCAGCGCTACGACAAACTCTCCCTGCACATGCAGTCCCTGAAGGACCTGGACGAGTGCGTCGAGGAGCTTATCGCGTGGCTGCTCGGCCTGGAGGGTACCCTGCTGGCGCTTAAACAGGAGGAGCTGCCGATGGACATACCGGCCACCGAGCGGCTGATCGCCGATCACAAAGAGTTCATGGAGAACACGCAAAAGCGGCAGCTGGAAGTCGACAGGGTGACCAAGGCCAGACAGGTGAAGGCCGTGCAGGCCACCAAAGACTCGAAGAAGTTTGTTAAGGGCAAGACACCGATGTGAGTATTAAAGTGTGGACGGATGTTTCGTACATAGCTGTAAGACTAGAGAGTGGGTTGTCTTAGTTTCGTGCTCTTTGTAAGAGTAGATTTTAGCAATTTTCTGTAGGACATGGTATACAGTATGTCTTCAAATTTATCACTCTATTTGTTTTTGTTATAACTTTCAATGCAATCGGAATAAAAACGACAAATGGTAATTTAATTCAATAACTTTTCATTATCAAGGATCCAAGAAAATTAGAGCCCTTGTATGACAAAGAACAAATGGGGTGATAATTTTAGAACATCTTGTATTAATTGACGATCAATTAATTGGCAGTTATTGATTAGAGGTTCTAATTTATAAATTTTCATAACAATGAACATAATAATTTTAGGTCAAAAGTGCACCTTTTATATACGCAGATGGTAAATGAGTTGTTTATACTGCAAAATATGAGCTCAAGGGTGCCCATAATTTTGCAGTTAAATATTTGCACATTTTATAATTTATTTACTATTTGGGAAAATTGTCCAAATACTTTATTATCGTCTTGCAATATTCTTTTGTATGCAATGCAATATTTAATGATTTTACTAAATTTTACAGCTACGATTGTTACTCAATGCAACACAAACATGCTTTTCACAAGGCAAAATTTTACATTTTATACACCGTCACAAAACAGCAACACCACACCAAACGCACATAACACCAAAAAACACATTCATGCATTTCTCACTGGACACCGCAAATACTCTGCTGAACCGTTGCTTTAATACTATTTCTGTTACAAATGCCTGTGAATGCCACATACATTTTTATTGTACTATTTAAGAAATATTTGAATTCTGAAATTACTGGGTTTTTTTTTATGTTAAAACAATATTCTAATTTTGAAACGAATCACAATTTTGATATAATTTTATAAGAATAGAGTTTATATGTCACTAGGTCTAAAATATTGCCACTGAAATAAAATTCACGTTTAAGATTATCTTTAAAATCATAAAATGGTGTTCATGGGCGTTTAAATTATTGTTGGCTTCACATTTAAGTGTGCAACATTGCGCCCAATTACCTTTGTCTCTGACCCAGTAAACGTGCATGTAACACTCGTCATTTTTTTTGTTTCCGTCTGCGTCTGCCGCATTTCAGTCGTGGATCACAGCATGACATTCGTGAAACCTCACCTGATTATGGCAATCTTGGCCGCAAGCAAAGGTATGTCTGTAGCACTGTGCACCTCCAATTTTGTATGTCATGTAATCAATCAATAATATATATAACGTTCACGATCTATTCTCACCAAAGTTGGCTTAATTTGTACTTGAAATTGTGGAAACTTTATGATGTTTATACTGACAGCGTTGCCAAGTAATTTTTTTTAATGCTTTAAAGTTATACCTAGATTGCACTCGCATATTTTTGCTGCAACAGTGGTGGCTGTCATGAATAATAACTGCAAATTGAAAACAGCGTAACCTTATTATTTTCTCGGCTAGTTACTTTACGAAGCATACCAACAAAAATAGCACGCTACATAGTCTACTTTGCTGAGAATAGTCATTTATTGATGTAATAATTATAACAATTGTTATTGTCTAATGTCTTACTAATACAAAGTAACTAATTTATTTTGTTAACATTGGATTAACAAACAAAAAATATTATGGATTTTATCCCTTTGCCCAGGAGTACTTCTGATTTTACAGTGTCCGATCAACTACAACCAGTGGTTAATTACTGTTAATACCACTGTTGATACAATGGTTACCATGGAAAGTAACCATTGATTAAAGTCAAAGATTGAGTTGAAGACCAGGTCTACCTGAGTTACATTTTTATTGTTTTATTAACAAACATGTCTTGATATCATTTTAATTATATTTACTTCTTATAAATTGGATAAACTGACCAAAACTTAAATTACTTTACACTTATTGATTCGATAAATGCCAAACTAAATGCAACAATTTTTGCTTTTGCTTGATTTGATGTTCTGCTTCGTTTGTAGCTTCAAAGGATCCCGCGACCTGTACCCAGGCCAGAAAAGGTTTGAATGTGTTTTTTTACCTGCCCTAAAACTTACTTTCATTGCTTTATTAACGTTGCCTTAGCTATTATATAATGTTCTATCTTCTAATCTTCTACATCATTATTTAGAACAAATACAAAAAAAAAAATTCAATGAAATTTTGTTACTTCCAATCACAACATCATTCATTGTAAAACGAGTTTTTTATACTGTAACCCATTTTGCGCCTTTTGTGCTCTTATTAATCAAAAATCGATTTTTCAATATTTAGGGGAAGTTGTGGTGGTTTGTAGCACCGATGTGACATTTTAAAAAAAATATCACATCAGTTGGATGGTGGTTATATCTTTTACCTAGACTTGTGTTTAGATGGTTTTGACATTTGATGTTATAACATTTTGAAGCTTTAAACTTTACCATACTACATTTTTTAAGGCTATTAGCGTGCCCAAGGAAGGAGGCTTTTAATTAGCGATGGGATAATTGGATGATAATAATATTCGGAATTTTATATTCAGATGATGTCAATAATCGGAATATCATGTGAAATCAAGAATCGGAATAATAATAGCGGAATAAAAATAGAATTCGGAATGAAGTGTAAGGAATTTATGTGAATCATTATAACTTCTTCATTCCTTACACTTCTATTGATAGACCAAAAAATCATAAAAATGCATTAAAAAATTGGTTAAAAAACAGCATTTAAAATATGAAGAAATAAGTTTTTACCGAAAAATTTAGACCAACTTATACTTTTAAATAGTTATTTTTAAATTTATATTACTGCGCCAAATATGTATTATTTATGGTAAATTGCAATAAATTTATTTTTTCTGCATTACAATTTGTAATGTATTATTTTGTAACTAGAGTTTTTGATATGTTGTCTTATATATAAGAATATTTTTATTTTGTTTATGAATACATGCATTTTTATAAATTATCACTCCCGTCCTTAATAAAACATAAACATTGGTATGTGAATAATAATAGGATGATGTTGAAATATTCCAGAAGTCGAGTATATTTCAGTATTCGGAATCAGTGATTATTTCATCCGAATCAGCCCATCGCTACTATTAGTGCACCTAAATGAGTATGGCTCTATTACGAATAGGAAATAGATAATCTAAATTAATAAGCGGATTTTAAACCTCCATCCTATTCTTCATGATTAGGTTCCAATGCATTTAATTAATGAAATCATTTTTAGTTACAGTTAAAATTCTTAATTTAATCATTCACGAGGTGTTTTGTGTTGTATATTTCCAAAGTTTTGAGTGAAGATCGCTCAAGTCAAACATAATTCACTTGTTTTAAATATTATTGTTCTCATTAATTGCACTTGAGTAATTCTTCCCGTATTAACAATCACCTGCCCTTAGTTGTACGCAACTTCTTACACTAACCGTTTTTTGTGTGTGCCGCATGTGTTTTTATTTTCTCCCATATTCCCCCCACAGCCGAGCCAGCCCAGGCAGGGAAATCAGCCCCGATCCGCAGTTGCCCCACTACGGCCCCCGATTCCCAACCGGCAGGTTAGATTAGACTAGACCTAGTTAGTTTTTAGTGACCCCAGTAGTTTGGACGTTTATAGGCACGAAACGAGTGTAGTGCATGTAAACTCCGAAACTCTTGACAAGACTGAGAATATTGATTATTCGCGCACTAGCAACTGCTGTGCACATAGACTGTCATGTACGACAAGTAAAACAAAAAAATGTTATGGTGTGATTTATTGTATAATGTATATACTATGTGTTTATTGTGGGAGAATAATTGGCTATGGTTACGGAATTCTCATTGTTAAAAAAAAAATTATATTTATATATGCAATAATATTTTCTAGCTAAGTGAATTGGTTGGTATGGAGTACGAGTTTCTTGCTTCTAAAAAATTTAAATAACCGTTAAAATTGTAAAGGAGAGAGATTTTGACATTTTACTTGACAAACATTTGACGGCTAAATGTAATTTAAAATTGATGGTAAATGTCTGTTAAAATTTGTTGATAACACTCTTACTGCATGTTTACACCTATGTTTGTTACATATGTTGCTAACAAATCAACATTGGTGTAAACTTGCCCGGTTTTCTGTTGCATTTTTAGGTGCCGAAAAAGTTCTCACAAAAGCAATTAAGAAACACGAAACTCAGAACTCACAGAAAAAATTTAGAAACCATGTGATCTTTGCATCATTCTACTCCCCATTTTCTTGTATACATTCTCCATCGAAATGTCGTGACATCAGATCATGCTTTCCGACATGATCCACACAAAACACACACAACTGAAGAATTGATACTAAAATTGTACAAGTCCGTTCTACGAATTTTCACAATATAAAAGTTACCTAGTTCAACTGGAATTTTTGGGTTTAGCACCGAACCGGAGTTCAAGGATCAACGAGTTAAGCTGCTTTGGGACAAGTGGCGCCACGTCTGGATGCTCTCATGGGAGCGCCAGAGGGAACTGTACAACCATTTGGCCTATCTGAAGGAGAAGGAAAGGGCCGACAACTTCTCATGGGACGATTGGAGGAAGAGGGTAATTCAATGTTGCTATGTAATTCGTCGTTAATGTTTTTTATTTAACGATTCTAAAAAATTGTTTCAGTTGCTCAAAATTATATCTAAATTTGTATAATCAATATTGTATTTTATTAAATTTTATCTGTGTTTTGTTGTGTACAGTTCCTGAAGTTCATGAATCACAAGAAGTCCAGGTTAACTGATCTCTTTAGGAAGATGGACAAGAACAACGATAATCTGATTCCAAGACATGACTTCATCGATGGAATCATCAACACCAGTAAGTAACATTTCACTTCCTCAATTATAACTAAGCAAAATTCAAAATTAATATTTGTGTATCATGAATTTACAATCATATTAAAAATTCAAAATCAGTCCCTTTGTCTCATAGATAACTGAGAGAACTGTTTTAACAACTAATTATAACTATATTTGTTTTGCAGAGTTTGATACGAACCGTCTAGAGATGAAGGAGGTAGCTGATATGTTCGACAGAAATAACCAGGGCCTTATAGACTGGAAGGAGTTCATAGCGGCCTTGCGGCCGGATTGGGAAGACAAGAAGCCCGACAACGATGCCCAGAAAATCCACGATGAGGTCAAGCGGCAGGTGATGTTGTGTACTTGCCGGCAGAAGTTCAGAGTGTTCCAAGTAGGAGAAGGAAAATATAGGGTGAGTGATATTTTAGATTTTCAAGTGGTAGCAATGATTATTTTGTTAAAATTCAGGGTGCCTTTTCAATTGGCGATAGGTTTGTTATTATAAAGAGTGAGTCAATATTCACTCTCCAGCCATCGGATATGTATTATACAATTGAAACAAAATTTAAAATGAAGTATACTAAAATCTTGAAAGCGGGCTCTTCCCAGGTAACATTGGTATTAAAAAAAAAACAGCAATTTGTATTTTGTTAAATGTAATCAACTCGGATAGAAATATGAGTCAAGAAATAGTTGTCATGAATATTGACTCAAACGCTGGCATCCGAGCGCTGGCATCCGAGCGCTGGCTAGTGAATATTGACTCACCCCGTATGTGGTGGGGATATTATAGGAATATGAGTCTCACTGAACAAAACTTTTCCAGCTAGTATAGAACTCGCATACAGATGATTGTTTTGTTAAAATCCAGGGTGTATTATGGAAATATTAGTCTTACTAACGAATATTTTCTTGCTATTCCGGAGCTCTTGAAATACATTTTTGTCGTTGCATAGAACCATGAAACCATGAAAATTATGACAATTATTTTACAATTAATTGAAATTCATAACGAATGTTATTAAAGTAATTTATTTATTGAGGCTGATCTGATTCAGCAATGACATTGTATTAATGAATTATTAACCAACTTTTGTTGTAGTTCGGCGAAAGTCAAAAACTTCGCCTTGTGCGAATCCTTCGCAGCACCGTGATGGTGCGCGTCGGCGGCGGCTGGATAGCCCTCGACGAGTTCCTCCTGAAGAACGACCCGTGCCGAGGTATGTTTACACCCATTCCACAGAAGCCTGTGCGGGCGCCACGTTGGCTATACACCCTCGCCCCCCTGGCGTCCGACCGGCACATGTTCACACACGACATCCACATGAGTTTTAATGAAGAGATAATCAACGGGGAAAATAATTTTATAATAAAAACAGATATTAATCAACAATTTAATTAACCGGGCAGAAGTTGATCCCTTAACAAAAAAACGACTCACCGCCAGTTTCGTCCTCTAATCTCCCGCCCACGAACCCCCGCCCCCGCTCACACAAATTAAAATAATAAAATTATTAACTGTCTCTCCTGAGGAAGCCATAACGATTTGGCTCCGATGTCTAATAGGCGTCCCCCATGCGATCATCTTAATGTTCTAATTATGTATGTCACCGTTTCTATGTATGATACCGGCTCACGGACAAACCGTTTAACATACATTTAAATGATCCGGAGTTACTTAATGGTTAACAACGGTTGGATAAATTACTTAGTAATCATTAATAAGGAGATTTGCGGAGATAAGTTTGTTTTTTAACGTCACCGAGACATTATTTTTTGTCAGTAATACAGATATTACACAATAAATATACGTGTACGTTAACATGTTAGAAAACCTATTTTTTTGGTTCAAAACAGTTTACAAGTATGACATATTATTGACAGGTGTTATAGTGACGGTGACAAAGAACTTAAACAGCAACGATAAATTTTATCAAGCCTGTATAATTGCCGTACAAAATTTGAAAACATTTGACATGTCAGTAATCAATTACCTGTGATTATAATTTGTTTTATTTGTCCTTTACAATTATTTCAGTTTATTACATAGTATTGCCTACGAATACTATGTAAAAAATAAATCCAACCGTAAATCATCAATAAGTAAACCGGCCGTAATATCATATGCTTGAAGTAGTGGCGACTGTACTAATCTACTTATTTTGTTTCTCTTTTTTAATTTTTATCGCCCATGTTCACTAATGATCCTCGCCTAATTATGATTTGGTTTAATTTTTGTGCCCACGTAATACGTCAATTAATCCTGATTGCTGTACCTAATTTTTTGTCTGTCTAATATTGCCGTTTTTGTCCCGTACTTACGTCCACCGCCCCATCACACGATTTTCGGTTACGCATTTTGATTTCGGTGGTTTACTTTAACATATTTAACGAACGATTAAGTTACGTTGGTTCTACCCCTGCCCCACCCCGATAAACCTGAACAGCACGAGCCTTGGTGCCCACTTGGTAAGCCTGCATGGGTGTTGAAGGTCACATACACACAAACTCGTTTATCGTCGCACAATACGAAAAGCCAAAATGAGGCGTAATTGTTAAAAAAACAGTTAATTAGTATCATAACTACTGCAGCTAAGTAATTTGTTAATTATTTTATTAAATTAATGATCTCTAAATTACGATCTGCTATAATAGCAGTACTATAACTACTATAGTCTGGCCAATTTCAAGACGGAGCTAATATAAAAATCTTCACGTGAACGGCAACATTTACAGGGCCGAGTCTCCACAGCATGAGTTCAACACAAGTGTAGCGATTGCAGTAACACATTATATTTAGTCCGGGTATACCAGAGACTGCTGCACGACCAATCGTATGTTTGTATAGAAGGGTTCACTTGCCACTCACGCATGAAATTGTGTTTATATCAGTTCAGTCTTAAGATTGGATAAACTATTGAACTATAGAAATTTTTCATGTGTTATTAAGGATCAGTGAATTACCATTGTAACTACAGTTGAGTAATTTTTTTAATGATTTTATTAAGTTGGCCAGTTAATTGCCAACGTAACTACCATAGTTAAGGTATTATTAAGGTAATATTCCTTTAATAACCATTGTGACTACTGGTGGCAAGCCATTTTTTTAGGATTGTATTAAATTGATCATCTGTTAATTACTATCGTAATTACTACAGCTAAGAAATGTTTTTCGATGATTTTTAGTTGTAACTACCGAGCTAAGCAATTGTTTTAATGAAATTATTAAGTTAAACATCAGTTAAATACCACCGTAACTACTGCAGCTAAGTAATTTTTTTGATAATGTTCGTAAGCTTATGATCATTAAAATACAATCTTAAATAATGGAGTTAACAAGTGTTTTGATGATTTATTAAGTTAATGAACAGTTCATTGATTTGATCATAACTGCTGCCCCTAGTGATTTTTTGATGATTTGTTTTAAATATTGTTAAATTCTACAGTAATGCTGTTTGCTCACTCATTGTAAATGATTTTTTGATTATATTGTCAATTTTGTGATAATTACTGGAGCTTAACATGTTTTTTTTTAAATTATAGTAATTTTGCGATTACGTTTTCTTTATTATCAAAATTATGATAATGACTATTAAATTTTATAATTATTTTAATTGTTATAAATTTTGGATTTTCTTATTGTCTAGCGATTAAAGTTGTGGTTTTAGTTTGTTATTATTTTTTGGTGCATGGTTTTACGTACACAAAGACACACTTACACACCGTAGTCGTAGTTTATTTCCCTTGCATTTGGTTTTACTTTGTCTGTAGAAACGACTTCAAGTATTATTTGCGTCTGCTTGAATTTACTTTCGTTTCCTCCGGCAATTGTTTAGTTTAGTTTATTCAGTAGAGCTGTTTATTTTGCACACACTTAGCACAGATCGGTGTGGTGGTGCGTATAATTTATTTTATCTGTTCACGTGAAACTCGTAGAAACGTAAGTTCCTAAAGTTGCAGTTTTTCACGTTGAGCTGTATCGGTTTCCTACAATCAGTCATCGCAAAGATACAAATATAAAGCATCGATTGCCTTAATGAATATTGCTGTAGTAGTAATAAAAATACTAGGTGCAAGTTACAGGCTTCCATAGGTTAAATGTTCGTAATGTAGATTGCTTTTCAAATTCCGATTTGAAACATTGATATTTCCAAACAATTTTTCACATTTTTAAATAAGAATCAAAATCCAAAGATGACACATTCTCATTGACTACTTTCAAAATCAGCATGCAATTTTTAATATACGATTTATGACCTTTTGTTATTATATTTTAAGTTAAAATACCTTTTTAGGTAAGGCGCAATGTTGGTAATGTAGATTGTGTTTCACATTTCCATAGGAGACATTTATATTTCGTACTAAATTTTCACGGTTTTAAGTATTAATCGGAAGTCAGACTTTTAAAATTAAAACATAAGCGTGAAACTTTTATTGATAACTTTAAAAATTAAATTTTTCCAAAATTTTATTATAAATTTCTTTGCATAAACAGGCTGCTTGTAGGAAATTGTTTTTTTTTTTTTGTAAATTGCACAAGTATTTATCACTTAATGCTTTTGTGAAGGATGTAAATCACTGCCAGAAACCTCTGGCCTCAAAATACTTGTGACATTCACCAATTTTGATGAAGTTTGCTTATGTGTTTTTTTGTTTTTTTTTTTTCTTTTCCCCTGACTACCTAAACGTCTGCTTATACCTTTATAAACTCAACACTCGTACTCTGCCTCCGACTACTCACTTCTGTACTAACTATCTTCTTTCTCTTTTATTTCTCTTTCACTACTCGTCTCTTTGTTCATCTTATTTATTCATTGAAAATAATTTTGTTTCATCATCCAAACTTCAACCGTCTAAATATTTACTTGTACACTTTTCATCATAACCTCATAATCCATTTAAAATTAATCATACACTTTTAAATATTCATCATATCCTTAAAATTAAATTAATTTCAACCTAAATCCTTATAATAAATAATTCATTTATTTCAATATACAATTTTTCTAATTATTCTATTATCAATATTTTCTATTTATCATTTTATTATTTTCTATTATTACGTTTCCATTTATTCACCTCTGCTCCCAAATATTGTTTTTATAAACATTTTTACATGTTTTACTTTAAACCATCGTCGTTATTACTTACCTCGTTAATATTTTTTTCTAAATTTTGTCTATTACCTTGACATCATCTTTATCATCTTCTATTCCTTTACCATTTTTATCACCTTCTACTCTTCGATCATCGTTATAATCACTACACCCAATCATTTTTCATATCGTATTACTATTTCACCTCTTCATATTCTCAATAAAATCTTCAACCTACTTCTTCTCTTATATCATTTTCTATTTTCTTAATCCTCATCTCTGTCCAATCCCAAATCTTCTCTCATACCCTCTCTTTTATTTTGTCTCATCTACTTCTTGCCATCTTGGAACTATTTTTCTTCTCGTCTCCCCGGCCCTCTCCGTTTCCCACGCACACATATAGCTAAGGGCCGCACCAACATTGAGCTCCGTGAACAATTCATCCTGGCCGACGGCGTCTCTCAGACGATGACCGCGTTCAAGCCGAAGACGTCGGCCTCGACGCCCGCCTCCGGTTCGTCGGCCAGTTCATTGCGCACCCCATCGGCTGGACCTATCACCAAGGTATTTTCTTCTAGTCCGCAGAACGTTGGCAGAACGTTTTGGGTATGCTGTGAGAATGTGCAGGGAGTGTGAGGAGCTTCGCATTGGCCGGACAAAGTTTAAACCCAAATGAACAATCGATGATTAGGTTAGAATTTAAAGATTTTAATAACAGAAGATGAATAGATTTTGTCTTTAAAGAAAACATGTTTGAAACGGATGTAAAGAAATTAAAGTTTTGATTAGATGACTTTTCATGATTTGAAGAACTAAATGAATGAAAATGCAATTAAAATTGTAGAATTTTGACCGAAATTTTCTGCGAAATAATCACTTTTGTTGTAATTGAATCCACGGTAATCTAGTCCTGGCTACAAGTGCGTGTTAAAGTATCCAACTCTTGAAATTTCTAATGTTACATCATTTATCTTAGAAACCTCTTGAGTTTTTACACATAAATCTTAATTACTGCATCTGCAATGCGAAGTGAAACAAAATATGTAATCGTCAGACAAATAACTGCTATAAGTTATACCAAAGTTTATTTTGTCAAAACTAGTATATTTTTTCTGCAGGTATTTAATTTTCTTAATTTTAGTCAGTAACTTCTAATCCAAATGCTTTAAGAATCTTGTATTGTAATATACATCAAGTTTAATCAATTATAGTTGACTTCTAACATTTTGGTTCATTTTGGCTTAAAACTTGCCCTTGCCCGATTATGCAAATTTATTGGTTGTATGTACAATTTAGTTCTGAGCATTTTGCTGGATAGATAGTGCACTTTTGGTGGGCGCATACTTGATGGCTTTTTCCCCGCACAGTCGGATTGCATCCCCCCACCCCCTTTGTACGTAAGTTTTGCATGTCAGACTCCGGTGAGGGAAGAATCGTCCCCTAGCACACAGAAACACAGGTACAGTATGCTCGCGGTTGGGGCCTCAGGAGAGCTCGGATAGTGCGGCGGACACTCCGACACACCCGAACCCGAAACAGCCCCCCCAAAATAACCCTCCAATCCCCGAAGTTCGAGACACGGCGGTCTTGGTTACGTGCGGACCGTTTGGGCCGAGCGCTTTATGTGTTTCTTAGAGGTGTATAGGCTCATCTGTACAAAAATTTTAGCTGCCCGAATCATGTGCATGTCTCATTTTGTTTACAGTTCTCTCGGAGGCTTTATTATTTGTTATTCTATATATATTTTTTTGTGTTTTCAACCTTCACACTACTCTCTATCTCTGTCGCTGAACGTTTTCAGGGTAATCTAGTTATTTATCTAGTTATTCATTTAAAAAAAAATCTAGTTATTGATTTTCATTAATCACTGAAGTTGACTTTATATGCAGGGTGATTCAAAAATGGCACATTTCCTCTGCAGAGGTTGCTAGGAAACAGTAGCAGAGTACAGAAAAATCACAGAATGAAATAATTTTTAATTTTAAAATAAATTTAAATGTCTTGTAATGACTCAAAAATGTAATAGACAAATCTAAACCTACTTGAACAAAATACAGAAGAACGAACCAGCTAAAGCATCGTTGACAGTTCCATTTTAAAACTAATCATCAAAAAATTAAATTTTGAATTTCCCAATTTAAATTGGGATGTTTAATAACAAAATACTCTTCGATTTAAACTTTGAATTAAAAAAAAAAGTTTGTAAATAGCTTATTTCAAAATGTATCTACAGCTGTTAATAGTTTACACGAATGATTAAATAGATTTTTTTTTGCGTTTTTTTTGTATACTTCACTAGTAGTCCTCAACAACCCGTGCAGAAGAAATGCGCCATTTTTTAATCACCCTGCATGGATTTCATGGGTTAAAACATCGGTCAATGTGACTTTTATAGGTTAGGATTTATGTCACGTAAAAAATGATTGATTATAGAAGTCCTTCATAAAAAAGTTGACTCGTGAAGAAAATTAATAATTAATAAAATTTATAGTTTAAAAAATCTATTTAAAAAATTTAATAATTAAATGACCTCAAAAAAATAAACCTCGGAACTTCGTTATTACATTATCATTCTGGAAGCTTTATACCAACGTCCTCGTTATAATTTATAGAAATTGGTAGTACTGTTATTAATAAAAAGATTATTTTGCCCTGTTCGCTAATCGATGCAACTCATTATTTCAATGATTCATAATACAGTGCAATCAACAATGTTTGGGGTCGATTCAAATTTCCCCCCAAAAATTGGGAGATTTTGATTTGTCACCTAACATTGTTATTCACACCGAATATCACAAAAACATATTTTAGCACAAGCCACTAAATATTCTGTGCATTCAAAACGCAGTGGTAATTATTTATTTCAGTAATCGCCATTTTCTCATACATTTAATTTTCATGTTAATACATGAGTCATCAGTAAACGGTCCAAAATGTTTACTAATTAAACTACCATTTCCATATGAGAGGTTGATTTTCATAAGGATGGAAAAATAAAGAAGTGTAAAGGCTTGATTCTGTATCTATGATCAGCCAGACATTGATTGCATTAAATTTAAAATCTTTTTGATGTCCTGAGTATTACTGAAGTTGCACTTTATTTTGTTTTTGTTGTTCAGTAATCATTTAATATATTTTTGACATTATTGTTTCTTTTTTATTGGACATTACTACTTAGTCATGTAAAATATTTTTTACTTTATGGTTATTCCAGAAGTGAATCGGCTGAATGGACTGCTGCAGATCAGTCCTTATTCACAAATCAGTGAAGCATTAAGATTACATAATTTTATTAACTATTGATTGCAATTTTTAGATATTCTTTATGAAACTCAACCTTTTGATATATAAATAACTTGGATCAAAATCAGTTGGGATCAAAGTTTAATAGTATTTATGTACCTTAAAAATGTTATATACCGGGTGTTTTTTTTTGTTATACATAGGAATTTAACATGTAAAATCTCATTTGTTCATTTTCTTGCTTTCCGAATTATTTTAGAGAAAAATTATAAAACGAAACAAATGTTAGAAATGTTAGAAATCAAAAATCAACCTAATTATAGTCGAAATCAGGAGAGATGTCTCATGACTCATTCTAAATGAATGTTTAATGCAGGAATAAATGCAAAATCGGTGTCGCTATATTACCCTAAACCGCTGAAGTAAAGTGAGATACTAAATGTCCGATACGTCTGCTGTACGTTTTAAATGAAACCCGTGAAAACGTATGTCTTCGTTAATTCATTGAATCTGTCAGTGTCACTGTTAACCTAACATATATTTCGTGTTTACATACTTGTTATGTACACATAACCTACACAGCGAAATTATAGCATTGGAGATTTGACATTAACGCGATACAAATGAACTAATTCGTAGGCCTAATTGACCGGGTGAATTTTTGCGCAACCAAACATCTGGCCGACCGCGTGCGTATAAGTGTAAACACACGTTCAAGAAAATTTGAACCATACATTCCAAATGTATGAGTCATGAGACACCTCTCGTGATTACGAGTATACATGTATATCTATTATCGATGTCCGACCGGAGAGGAGAAAATGTGAAAATTAAATGGTGGGTTATAATACCCACCATATGTAAAAATGACCATAGCTCCGACAGTGAACAACTGAAACCAGAAATTACCGTCAGTTTTGAAGTTTCATCAAACATACATTGCGGCTGCAGTGACAAATAACCCCAATATTAGTACGGCCCATATTGGAAGAATGTTAATTGTGTAATGGTAAGCCATTTTCAACACACATTGATTAATGAAACTTCAAAACTGAGTAAAGTTTTGACTGTTTTGACTGTCTACGATAATTTTTACATGTATTTATCACCATTTAGTTTTTACATTTTCTCCTCACCGGTAGCACATCTATAGTATATATAAATGTAATATAGTAGATTTTTTGTTTCTAAACATATGTTTGCTCTTGTACTTTTTCTCTAAAATAATCGGAAAAAGGAAACTGAACAAATGTGGTTTAACATGCTAAATTCCTATGTATAACTAGCCAATTCAACACCCGGTATATTTGATACATCAATATTATTGAGACTGCACATAAAGTTCCTTCCGTTTCGCTCTCATTTCTCTCTTTTTCTTTTTTGTGTTCTTTTATCTTGTGGGTGATGACAATGAGGTTTATATAATATGTACGCAGCCGAAGAGCATTTGGCGGAGCTGATGCCGATATTCGAGCAGCTGAGGGCCCGTGGAGAGGTGGGCAATGCATATCCGATGCATGTCGGTTCCACCTCCAGTCCCACCGTGCACATGGCTCACACGAATCCTTACTCTTGTCACTGGGTAATATACACTGAACATGACTTTTTCGTCTTTTTTGCTGTCCGTCTGTTTATTTTGATGTTGTTTTATTGGTGTTCTGTGTGTGCTGCGCGAACTGGGTGTGGCTCTACTATGTTTTTACATGAATCGATTGGGAAAGTGATGCTGAAATTGTATGTCCATCCCGAAAATCCGGATTTGTATGTAAGACTTTGTGGATTCAAAACGTGAATCATGTCAATAATTGGTACGATTTATTTCATTGATGTCATAATCTTGATTGATTAACAATTAATGTTATGATTCCTAAAATTAAAAAATATGTGAATATACAATTTTCGCATTGTTTTAATAAACGTTGATTCAATTACCAACTTTAATACAGTGTAAATAGTAATCAAATTTCCAGGCAAAAATTTGGGGACGTCGTTAGCGTAAACGGAATTCTCAAATTTTTGGTGGGAAATTTGAATCATAATGATTGTTGATCTCACACTTATTGGTTTTTATTTGAATCGACGTATTGTTCCTTATTGTTGACTTTCTGGAGTGTGAGTTGCATGCTATGTGTCTGCACGAATTTGTTGTTTTTTACATTTACTTTCCATTGATATGGAGCACCGCTACACAAAACTGCAATCTCATCAATCATCACTTAGAAACTAGGACTTCTGTACAAAATGCGTCCGTCTATTCAACACTAGTACAAATGGCACAATTATGATTACACATTTATTGACTATTATTGAACACAGAATTAGTAATTTGATGATTGTATGCTATAACCATAACAAGAAAGGTATAGTGCCATCAACAATGTTTGTGGTGGATTCAAATTTCCCGTCGATTTGTTTTGTCATTTCATTAGCTAATATTGAGTTATAAATGTTCGCATTTCCATTGCCTCAATGGAGGCTTTTGTACTATTGCAAAATAGTCGTGAGACTGCTTAATTGAGTAAATGGAAGTAGGCTACGATATGAAGTCAGCTAATGCATTCTTAAATTTTTTGCGAGAAAGTTAAATTGACTGCAAGCATTATTAATTGCACCGTATTTATCTATTGTTATCAATACAATTTTAGTTATATTGAAACACTACAGTAGTACGGGTATTCTAGCATATCTTGCAATTTGAGAATATATCTGTCTTGCATAAAAGGCTATAATAGTTCAGAAAATAGCTATTAATTGACAAGCTATTGATTATTCGTTAACTTTACAGTGCTTTGTGTTAAAGCACTGGAAGCTTTAAATCGATCGTGTTTATAGAATATCAAACTTCTTAATTTCCGTCATTTAATTTGGGTCATAAAAATATTTTCTCCGATATGGACAAAAACTCACACATCCACCGACTATGCACTTTTGTGGTACTATTTTCTGATTGATTGATTGTGCAGTTGCCATGTACGGTCCCGAAAAAGATCACCACAGGTTATTGTACCTATCTCAAGTGCCCATGGTACGTATTTCTTGAAGCCGCAAACCAAACGGGTAAAGTATGCAAAACTAAAAAATTTAACACTCAAATTATTCTAATAAAATGGGTTTCAATCGAGGGATACGTGAAAATGTTGTGCGCACAATATTTGAAGCTACGATATGATGTCAAATAGTTATTACTCTGTTCACTAGCGGCCATGGAATGCCATTATATTTCTTATATAGATATATAGATCACTAATAAGATTGAAAAGTGCTATTTGTTTTAAGGCCCTGTCTTACAGTCTCCGATTAACTCTAATCAATAGAAAAATATTAGGCCTGCACCCAGAATGGAATACTGCTAATAAAAAAAATAAAAAATGTAAGAAATTAACTAATTTAAGTAATTATCTGCTGATCAAAGTTAACTGTATTGTCTTAATTGAGTACAAAACAAAAAGGCAAAAAAACATTCCTAATATTCATTGGCTTTTTTTACAGTCACGTAAAACAAAAGCTTATTTAATAATTCAGTAACATTCTAATTTATATCATAACTTCCACCTAGTGACTCATTTTCACGATAAACCTCTTAACAACGAACAACCCAAAGAAACCAGTAAAGTAAGAAGCCGAGCTTTAGTAAGTAATTAACACATCGGTAAGTTACATATCAATAATCTTTGTGCAAGTTTGCTGCTTTTCCTCCAACCGACTCCCCCAAATTGCCGGAGCATCATGGTTCTCTCATCTCCCCAGGTGCGGGAGCGCTCGGCCAGGTCCGTGCCCATGGGAGGCAGCAGCCTGCCGAGGAACTCAAAGTCTAATCTGTCGGTCGGAACGCCCGACTCGCTTTCTGACACCGAGGGGCCGTCCTACAGGACGCCCAGAAAGACGACAACATCTACTTACAAATCAGGATTAACTCCAGGTGGCTCACGCAATAATTCGAGGCCTGCATCTAGGACAGGCAGTCGACCCGGAAGCAAACCGCCGAGCAGGCACGGATCCAATCTGTCTCTTGATAGTACAGGTATGAAATTACAACAATTAGTAATAATAATGAATATTCACTAGGTACAAAAAGTATGGAATTACAAAAAATAGTAATAATAATAATAATTAATCTGTGACAAGATCGGTTTAGGTATGAAATTATTATAATTAGTAAAAATAATAATGAATCTGCCATTGGATGGTACAAATATGAAATTACAATCATTTTTTAATTATAATGAATCTATCACTAGGTAGTACATGACCATGGTACAATTATTACTTATAATAATTAATTAGAAATGGAATATCTAAATTGCTTAAATGTCATCTTTCAATTTTCTGTTTGTAAATTTTGAACGTTGATATCATCATTCTATTTTCTCCAGTTATAATTGATCTGAATTTTTTTGATTGATTCTATATTTCTTGAAGACGATACTCCGTCGCGCATCCCAAGGAGGACGCCAATGTCAGGGCGCACAGCGACGACTGCTGCGTCTTCCGCACGCAAACTAAACGTTACAAACGGTGGGACGTCTCTTTCGAGGCCAAGGACACCGACAGGGCTCTCTTCGCCTGTCAGTTCCACTGGAAGGTAAGGAATTTTCAAAGCTGTTGCTTTGCAATTATTGCAATTAAGGTTGCTTAAAATGATGCTTTTAATGCCACATATAAACAATTCATGACAATATTGAAGCGAATTACCCGTTTCATCGATAACATTCAATATAAATCAAAAAGTAAAAGAGTAGCTGATATTTTAGTGCAACCAATCGAGCTTTGGTTTTTAGTTTGCTTATAAAATTAAACCAGTCCATATTTGATTTTTAGTTTATTCATAAAATTAAACTTTAGCTTTGTACAAGAACTTAATATTTCGTGTTACTGTTTAATAATTAAATGACTGAATAAGGTTAAAATTGAGGAACTTCAATTCTCATTAAAAAGTTATAATCTTAATTATCTATTTAGTATAAAATCCATCGTCTGTAATAAGCTTAAGTTTTAAATACAAATCTTGCTACTGTTTTTCATTGGTTTTAAAACATTTTCAATTTTATGGTTGTAAATGTGATCAGCTTAGCTTATAACATTAAAATGAGTAATTTTAAAGCTTAATTTATTACCCTCAATGTTTCTAATCTTTGCTTTAGCAATCTTTTCATTTTAATGCGGTATTGAATCTATAATTTTATTTATAAAGTAATCAGTCGAATTTATTTATTAATCTCGATATTGTTTCTAATCTATTCTTTGCTGAGTAAGATATTTAAACAAATTAGTAATATTGTATTTATTAATCGACGTTCATTAATAATTATAATCAAACTCCGTTCATGATCTATCCTCGCCAAAGTTAACTGTGATTTTTTTCAAGTTGCTTGCATCAATTCTGACAGTTCACAATGTGATGTTAAAAATATGATTACGATTTTATGACATAGTATTGACAGTGCGGCCAAATGAATTTTGTACTGAGTTATGCAATAGTGCCAGATGTCAATAAATGTGGAAACTGTCACCCTAGTGCAGATTGGATGTGAATAGTTCAAGAACTGTGTTTAATAACTAACACAAATTTAAATCGCTTAAACAAACCACAAAGTATAAAAATGCAAGACTAATCAAAGCACATTATAACTCTACTAGATCAACTGGCATTCCGAGAGCATCGAGCATACCTACATTAACCACACTCACAACACCAAGGTAATTCAAAGACGAGTTGAGAACACTTAACACTGCACATTTGTTGGTTTTCATTGACTGCACTAATCCAAACGCTTTAAAATTAAATCCCTTGTGACTGGTTTCTGCATCCACGAATACTTATCTGGCGATTTAAAATACCCACTTGTAGGTTAAAAATATGCCAACTTTGGAAAGACCAGACCTTGCAATGCTAGGATAATTTTGTTGTTGTTATACTGATTAATATTGATACAACTCACGATAATTTGATAAAATTTAGTTTTATATTTAATACAATGAGATCATTTTTTTTTTTTTGTTCGATTTAAATTTCTCTGTAAATGTTTTTGAGATTTGTTAACTGAAATTGTATTGTATAGGTGCGTGACCTGCCATTAATTCAATGTTCTTGTTCTTATGACAAAATTGTGCTCCATTAAGTAACGAAATCCCAAAATTTTTCAATAGGAAATTTGATCGACCCCAAAACGTTGTTGATGTCAATGTAGTACAAAATAATTTATTTTTGGTATATTTAAATACTTACGGTAAAGTACTATTTTTTTTCTAAATATATACATTGGTAACTTGTTCCAACTTTGTTGGTAGCACTTAACCATCTATCTTAACTCAAAAGGTTGAGGAAGTTTATGGTGGCTTCTTCGTTTTTCTAAGGGTTTTTGGTGTTAGCTTTTAGCTCGGCTTGCTAATTTCTGCACAATGTTCTTGTTCTTGCAGGTCTAAAGAGCCGTGGCGCCTAAAAGGCAACGACGACTTTTAGATTTGTGTGTTTTGTGTGTATAGCTTAAGGTTTGTCAATACATTAAAAAAATCTATTCAATTCTTATTAATTACCTCATTAATAGACTAAATTTGTAGTTAGAAGTTCGACTAAATTTGTAGGTTAAATCGATAACCAAATTTACAAAGTAGAATTTATATTTATTCGAAACTGTGAACTTCAATTGTGAAAATTAGAATTCATGATTCCCAAACTTTTTGAATTGTAAATTATAACTGACAGAACTCAATTTTGATTGCTGCTGAAATAGTTCTTGTTCTCTTAAAAATTGAAGTCACATGTATTAGAAAATAATGGTAAAGGTACACATAAAAAGTTTTTGACCCCAATTAATTAAAATTATTTTGGTTCGCTTTAATGGCCAATGTAATTGATTTTGATGGTAATCTTAAATATAATGGACCAGAGTGTTTTTAAATCTGACCTAAAATTTGACAGATACGCCTATCATTTAATGATTGGTAATCTTTGAATTTCAGCATTTTAATTGAAATATAGGTTGGTCGGATTTCAATTAAAATGCTTATGACATATACTCTGTTCCAATTTTATTTTTAACAAAAGCTGTGGTTTCATTTTATAAAGTTTTACACATGAACACCAACAAACATGATCTGAGAGTGAAAGCATTATTAAATGTAAGATTTCAAGCAACATTACCTATAGGCCCATTTATAGATTTCATACGCGACGCAATATTACACTGTGACAATGCTCTCGCTATGGCCATTTTCAATAGCGTCAATACTCTGTTGAAAATGCCTATAACGATAGCATTGTGACAGCGTAGTGTTGCGTCGCGTAAGAAATCTATGAATGAGCCTTAATTTGTATATTAAATAATAAAATTATTGCTTCAATCATTAATTAGAGGTAAACCAATCATCAACTATATTTTTTATTATAATTTGACTGATTTGCTTTTGTAAAATAAAAATAGCAAATCAATTCTGTACTCAATAGATAGTCAATTTGATGGCAACATTGCCCACTGTCATAAAATATAACCTCTTTTTTTTTAATATAACCTATTTTTCCAAGTCTAGTGACTTTACATCAACTTGGTTAAAAATAAAAATGGAACAGAGTTTACAGTTATGGTAGGTGTATGTCAATTTTTAGGTTAGATTTCAATAAATACTCTGGTACCTAACATTACCCAATTGATTATTAATTTTGAAAATAATTATTTATACAACTAATTATGACACATAATATTAATTCGTTATTTTAACGATGAAACATAACCTACGTATTCTTCATATTTCCTCTCACAATTTTTTTTATTAACATTGTGAGTTCTTGCAGAGCTTACGTTATTATTTACGTCATTGTCATTTAGTTTACACATTAAATTTAAAATTATAGAGTGATTGTACCGCTTCTGTTTTTTTAAAGTTTGAATGTGTTGAGTTACATGAGTCACAGAATTGATAGAGTGAATGTGCCGCTTCCGTTTTTTTAAGTTTGAGTTTGTTACATAAGTTATAGTTTTTCTAATCGGAACCTGTGGTTCTGTGTTGATTGCATAGGTCTCGCATTCCCGTGTACCGGGGAAGCTCCGGCGACCTAGAATTAGAGTCGCCGTCCACCTCCAGCTCATGCTCTGTCTCTTTATCTTCTGGGTAAATTAACACGCCCTTGCACCGTGTGAAGTTTGCTTTACTAACGTTTCTTTTGTTTCCCCGCTAACCAGCTCAAAGTCATCGGCCAGTAAATCGAGAATACCTATAGTGCATAGGTAAAACGGTTTTACTGCGCATGCTTCTATTCTGTTATTCACTCTTTCGGCATGTATTGATATTTTCATGGCAATTTGTGACTCAATTTTACGACATAGAAATTTGGACAAATCAATGAATTGGTTGAATGTAAAATGTTTCCAATTTCAGTTCGTTATTGTAGAATATTCTTTTGAAAACCTACATTTACCACAAATGCATGTGTGCACTTTGTAGTTGAAGTTTACTTTGAAAAATCCCTGAAACTAAAAAATTCTAGTCTATTTTACAACTTTTTTTTAAACACATTCCCGTGCATGGGCATTTGCCTGTGTTCTTAAAGATAGTTTTAACACTTTTTTTATTTTATTGTTAATGTTCTTTGACACTCATGAAGAGTCCGGAGACCCTGTATAGCCTCACTGAAAATTTGTAAATAATGACACATATTTTCTATTCTGCATGGTGTCCCCCAGGGGTCTTTTGGAACCGCTCTGGTTGTTTGCATGACTGTTGAGTATTTACTTCTAGACAAATTTACAAGCACGGTTGTTGTTTCAACTTTTTGTGCACCCAAACACAATCTCTTAAAAAATTGCATGACTTTTTAGTCATCTGACTGCATGTCTGTAGTGAATTGTGAATGAAGTTTGAACTGATTTACCCTGTCTAATTACGTGTAACCTTATTAACTACAGCATGTGCTTGGTTTTAACTAGGCCCATTACCAAGACAAGGACTCTGTCTACTTCCTCTAATGCTCCAATACTGAGAACCGCATCTAGGTAACTAAAACAATAATCATACTATACTAGAGTTTACCAGTAATAATAACTACTTGACTACTTGAATTGCTTTTAGTGTTAATAGACACAATTGTATCAACAATAATATTCAAGGAAACATATTTCCAGATCAGCGTAAATTGAAAATCCGCATCTTATAAGTTGTCATTGAAATTTTTTAAATAGACCAAGCAAAAAGTAGTCATTGTTTTGTAAATACAATTCCCGGTTTACTAAAACGATTTTATAAACTTATACCGATATATGTCCATTAATTTGTCTGTGAATGATTTAGGACTCGTACGCCGTCCGGATCGAACACCCCAGTGCCAGCTGGCATGCAGACGGCGGCCTCACGGCTCCTCAGGAAACCATCGGGGGCATCTGATACGGCGACAGGGCAGGCGAGGAAGACGACGACCACCACAAAGGAGCCTTTCCGGCTGTAAACTGTCAACCCGCAACCGTACCAGCGGTCTGCGCTCTAAACTAAAAAAAAGACTCACTAACTAACTATTCCATTCTAACTGACTGACAATTAGGAATATTATGCGTATTTTTATATTTGTAAATGTGTAAGTAAAATGCGGGCCGCTCGCCGCCGGGGACCCTGTGGGAATCGCCAGTCCCATGGGGCACTCGTCGCCAGTTGGCCCGCACAGGCGCGGTAACGGATGGCCAGCCGATTCTGCACGAGACGCGAATTCTCATACTGTATGTGTACTGTTTTGTATTCGCTATTCGCCTTCGCTCGTTTTTAAATTGCGTACTTTTAAAAATTGTTGATAGATGCCATATTGATAGCAAAATCGAATTTTCTAGGAACACTTCTGGAATTGAATTGTGATTTATATATTTTGTAAAGGAATGTAGTTTAGTTTTGAGTAGGTTCGATTTTGTTGTTTGTACGGAAGTTTTCCGTACCGAATTTTGAATTGGCTTCATGGGGGACCATTTTTGTTTTTTTTTTATATAGTTTCCGTTTATTTACTAATCCCTACTACTTTTTTGTTAAGTTAATCCTATTTTTACGGTATTTTTACTGTGGGGGCGGCAAGAGAATCCACCCAAGTTTGATGATAATGATGAATGTTTGAGTGTAATGGCTTGTCATTTATAAGAATCGCCAGTTATAAATGAGTTGCCTTGAGTCATTTATTTATATAGTATTTTAAATATTTTTGCTTGTAATTTAACTATAATTGTTATTTAATAAACTAAATTTTATTAAATTGTTACATATTTTTACTGTGTAGAACATTAGTACCTAGTTATTAATTATAATTTCTGGCTTCTAACCTAGGGTCCGTTTTTTTTTAAAGATCCACCACCTGTTGATCTATATGGTCAAAACAAAATCCAGTACATATTGAACAGTTTTTTTTTTTCGTAGAATCACTAATGATACTAACCGAGTTGTCAATAATATTTCATAGAAAAATAACGTGTAACGTTATAATTGGACGTACTGTGGTGGTGGCAAGACTGTCTTCGTTAGCGCCCCGGGCGCGATTTTTCAATTTTTTCCCCCCCTAATATCAGTTTTCTCGTTTGCGAACATTTTGATTTAAACATTAAGGGACACACGCAAGTGGTCAAGAATTTGTCTGTGATGAAGCCGGTAAATTACCGGAATAGCGACCGCCATTAAGCATGATTTGTGAAGTGAGTGGCCCTTTACGGGTAATGTTGTATTCGTATACTGTAACACCTACCACCTGCAGGCGGTGCTCCTTGGGGTTCGTGTAAGGTATGAACGGCGGTGTTTGTAAGGGTTTAACTTATTACAAGTGAAGCCACACGTTAATTAACTCGGGTATTTATTCACTGCTCTATGTACAATGGGATGTCTCTATATATTCGGGCATGACACGTAACAACCCCACAGGCCCATATCACCTCCGAGTACGCACTGCCGGCCGATTCCTTTTCACCCATATTTTTCTTTTAAAGACTTATTCTGTAATTATTTTGTAATTATAACATATAGAGGAACCACGAGGCGCAGTAAACAGCGCCAACGAGCACCAAGCACCCCCCTTACACGGGTTCGAGGAGGATACCAAACAGATATGATTAGACTTTATTTTACTTGTTTCTACCCTTAAATTTTCTTGTTAGTCTCCATCATTAATTGGTTAATTTATGTGATAATATAAAGGCACGTTGCCAGTTCAACCGACACCCCGTCATTACCGGTTCGAACTGTTCGCATGTGTTCACATCCTTTGGCGTCGAGAATTATATTGTATATCTTGTCGATATACAAATTGATTACGGGGTATTTTTCGTAATTTAAATGAACTATCCCGAGTTCACCCTACCGTCTTGTAATTTAATTACCAAGACGTGCCCCCATACTAGATGACCTAGTATTGTTAAATTTTGATTGTAATGGTAATGATTTTGATAGTAATGGTTTTAATAAAGTAGTTTGTTTCATTTATATCTGCAATAATAGGCATAGTCTAGGTTAGTCATAGTTAGGTTAAAATAACATATATGAGCTCATTTAAATTAAGAAGCAACACCTCGACCTTCGCTAAACTTTTAAATGAGACATGCTTTTGATCAGGATGTACTTTTTGGCGAGTAAATCCCGAAAATTGATTTCTATTGAATCCTTAAAATATTTGAAGCAGTGCTTAATCCGGTCATCGCCATCGTTAATGACTAGATGACTAATGGCTCGATGGAACTAGTACAAAAGTACAAAAATGTATACCTGTCTAATGTTGTAAACTATAGGTATACAGGGTAGCCCACCTATCCTCGCTCGGACCATTGCGCTAGACTAATGAAAATTTAGGAAAACATCTGATTGCAAGTTATTGGACACTTTATATTATATGCTAGTTTTAAAAATTATTTTCGAGTATACAGAGTGTACCATAAATCCGGGACACAAAATTTGGTTTCTTTTTAAATGGTTCACCATGTTATTCTTTCATTTTTAGAATATGCATTATGTGAGCTTAATTTTATTTTTTGAGATCACATGCAACCTTGCCAAGTTATTCACATTTTAATCAAATTTATCGAGAAATCATGGACGTGAAAAAAAATTCAACCAAACCTTATTATAAGAGATCAATAAAAGAATCTGCGTATGCAAGTACCCAAGCAATGTGCCAAAACATACACAATATTTTGAGTCACGTAGAATACATAGGGTGTTCTGAAACAACGATACAATTTTGCCATTTTCAAATGGCTAAAAGGAATAATTTCAAGAATTTTCCTCCGCCCGTAGGAGGGATCCAATATTATTTTTTTAATTTTTACTATGATTTGTACAACCCTAAAACGTGTGACTCGTTCAAATACTCTGTAACGGTCCGGTATCGCCTTCGACGGAAACTGCCTTTTAATAATTAATTTGGCGCATAGACCTCCACTGTAGGCGACCATACTCACACTTTTTTTTTGACGTACGTCTCGACGACGTTTTAAAAATCGTCGCGAGACGCCGCCATGATGACAGAAACAAGTTACCTTCCCTATAGTGCGGAAGTGCCACGAGGTCACCGTTTTCATTGGTATACCACCATCCGGTTTCCGGGATATAAAACGGGAACTCATTTAACCACCCTTAAGGGGATTGAGGCACCAGGTACAAGGCAAGGGAGGGTACTAAACGATTCAACTCCATACGCTCACAACATCCGAGTAAGTAATTAAACTCGACATTTGTTTTTCTTTTCGTAAAGCCACGTGTCCGGCCATTGTTACTAAGGCCATGTGCTTTGCAGGCGTTTTTTTGGGTAAGGACTAAGTAACCCAGCCAGCCAGGTTCTTGGCAAAGGGGCAACGAACATCCGGCCAGAGTGGTTCCGAAAATCGGAATCCAGCGACGATCGACGCTCGCCGACCGCCCGCCCGTCATAAGAACCAGCCCACCAGCGAAGTCGCGGACCAGGAACGCAGGCCAGATCTTTATATATATATTTTTTTGTTCTCATTTGCGCTTTAATTTCATTTTGATATATCGTTTTTTTCTTTTGTGTAAAATTTGCGTTACGTGTTCGTGCCGTACGTGTTTTGCGCTTTTGTAAGAAAAATGTCGCTCCGACGGCCCTTTGAATCGCGCGTTACGAATTCGCGATATTCGGCCGAATATGGTGAAGGCGGCGTGATAAAGTTGTGGGAGGAGGTATTTATTTCAGGAAGCGTAGGCACGGTGTCCTGTCTTTTGTGTGAATAAACGCAGATATTTTACACCACAAAATTCACACCTGTTATTTTTTGTTCCCCCCACGTTTTCTCGATCGGGCATTCTTTCAGTTTCTATTCTCATAGCGAGATTTAAATCTGGTGGTGTGGACGCCAGATGGTCAGCCGTCGCGACAGTTCGTAATTTCTGAACTTCGCTGACTGTCTGCCGTCCACCCACGCAGGTAGAGTGGAGCTCCCCTTTGCGACGAAGGAGCGGCGAGGTTAAAATTACGTGGAGCCTTTTTTAACCCCTCCACTCTCTGACACCGAGAGCCTGGCCCTCGTCACTGCTTCGAAGGGACCCTCCACTCGCTCCACGGCCTAACGCGCTGATTGCCCTTCAGGCACGTCACAACTCCAACTCGAAAACTCGAATTTGTTTTCAAGTACAATTCACCTGTAAATAGATCAAAATAACCTAGATAATCTGCTTAAAAAAGGTATCGTAATCCCAAATATAGAAAATTATGTAAATAAATACAAATAGAAGAAACGCTGATTTTGAACAAAATATTGTGTTTGTTTTAGGAATGATGTCATAAGCAGTAGAAGAATGGTTGATATAATGTTTTTGTTCATACAAATTGTTGAAAGTGGTGAACATACCCCGTTTGGTTGTACAATATTAGATATGGAAGTTGTACACGAAAATAAAAGTGGATGATTTTCTACATTCTGATTTAAATGTAAAATGTGCCCGAGGAAACTCACTGTGTATAGTAATAAACCCGATAGTTACCATCATAATATTAATGTGGAAATAACATTGGCCGGAATGTCAGTAGGTCTAGGCTATTCACAAATCTACGAGTTTTTCAGTTCTCTAAATCTTCCGTTTATGTCAAATGATACATATGAAGAAACACATACTGAAGTTTTCAAAACTATCCACAAAACTGCATGGAAGAGTATGTCCGCAGCTGCTGATGAAGAAAGAAAAATTGCAAAAGAAATAGGCGACGTCAATGAAGAGGGAATACCTGAAATTAGGGTTATTTGCGACGGGGCTTGGTCAATAAAGATCCTATAAAACGAATTACAATGCTGCTTCTGGTGTGGTAAGCTCTTTTTCATATTTTTATATTGCACATTTCTTTAAACAGTTCTTCATACTCAATACTCAATACAAAATATAAGGATAAGGATTACATATTCGACTAACATTCAGGGTATCCCACGCTAATGGACCATAACAAGTTTATGGTGTTCCCGATAAAATAATTAAAAAAAAAACATCCAAACATGGTTGATTCCGTTCTCCTCAGGTTAAATAGTTCCAACCTTCTATAATTTCCGGTTCTACCGGAAGTAGCCATCAACTATCATTTTTTAAATGAAATACCCTATACAGGATGTCTCAAAAATGGTCTCCATCGTTTATACGTTACATACTACTAACCAATATAACTTTAAATCCACAAACAAAATTTTCCTGTGATGGTTAGTTTTGAAGTTATAAGCATATGAAATTGCGAATGCCGATTCTCTTTTTATAATATTTTTTCAAAAAATTCGGTGTCAATCATTTAAAACGGTCCAAAGTTAAAGATAAAAAATATTAAGAACAATTTTGTAACACAAATTTTGAAAAAATAATGAGTGTTGTGAAACTTCGATTAAAGCAGAAACACATCTGGCAACTATGGAAGTCCTTACTTACGAAGTAACTACCTACTTTTATGTTTTTATAACCTAGGCCATGAAAGTGATTTCTCAATTTTTTTCATCTTGATAACTAACTTATAGGTATGTCATTTTCGTTAGCGATTTCGTACTCGTAAGGAATAATAATGTAGCCTTATTTACAGAAATTTAAAGTATGAAAAGTTCAATTTAATTTTGTCGATATCATTGAGCACCTTATGGAAGTAGCCATGGAATTATTAATTCCATTAATATTCTAAATTAATTTTTAATAGAACTTGTACAGTTTTTAACGAAACCTAACTTATAAAACAAAATTTAGAAGATGACTTCAACTTTGTTTAATTCGAACAAGTGTGTGCAAAAAGAAATGCATAAAAGCCGGTTGTTTCATTATTTTAAAATGATACTTCCATGAAGTGCTCAACGACATCAACAAATTTAAAGTGAACTTTTCAGAAGTGAAATTTCTTTGTTAACATTGGTTATGGTTATAAGTTATAACTCAAGACAGGAAAAATATGAACAGCACTTAATTTAAGTGGGCCCTGAAATCAAAATCTTGGCACACCCAGCGTGGGATAAGCTGTATAAGTTGACATTATATTTATTGTAACAAGAAAATTTTAAATTCACTAAATGTTCAAACATATCATCATTCACTGCACATATTTGCTCTACAAAAGAGTTCATTACAATTTTTCTCTAAAATAATTAAGGAAGACAATATTTAACGATTTAAATTTTTACATGTAAGTCCCTATAGTGTGTTGATCGACGCATCACCCTGTATAGAATAAATTCACAATTTCTTGAATTGTGTAAGCATTCACATTAAAATATTTACAAACTCGTGAAGCTCTACCCAACAGAAACTGTGAAATGCAATGCGATTGCATGAATTAAATGCTAGCACCCCACCCCAAACTTTTAACTATCATATTCTAATAGTTTTACTGTTTTATTTTAGGAATGTATTGAAGGGGCAAAAACTGGGAAGTTGCTTTTTTTGGGAGTATGCAATAAATATTGCGCAGTTTGCGCCAAATCGAAAGTTTTAATCGAAATTGTACCCCTACATGTATGTTTCCTCTATTGGGATGGACCTTCAATACCAATGGCGACGGATATCATTGCCGAAGTTTTTAAAAATAGTGTACCTATGCATAGTTTGATACATAGGGTGTCAATTTGAAAAGTTGCTACCGACTTTTTTCATAGAACTAATGATTATTTTTTAAATTACTCAAAACCGTTTGGGTGGTTTGGAGGGAGAACCAAAATGGCGTAGGTAGTGTCGACCCCAGACCCAGCCTTTAAGCCACAGCCACCTTCATCTATTAAATTTAAATGGCACCCCCCTACTTGTGATACATTGTTGGGAAGCTCCTGAAAAATGCTTTCCAGTCATTATTAATACAATATGATTTGGTCAACTAGTTTTGGAATTAAGTGCAAATAAAGTGCAAAAGTGTTCAATTAATTAAATTCAAATAACATGTTAAAGTAAATGTTGGAAATGGTTTCCTTGTTTTCTAAACAAAAATATGGCCTGCTTTCAAACTCCTCGCGAACTTTTTAAAAGGTTTGTCTAGTAATAGCTCGACATTATTGTGATATTCATTCTCGTAGTTGTTCAATAGTATCTCGTTGCGATTTATAAACTACAGACTTTACGTGACCTCATAAAAAATACACAGAGGTGTCAGATCTGATGATCTAGGAGGCCATTTGATAGGACGTCTTCTTCCAATGCAGTGATTTGGATAGTGACGCTCTAACCATGCTCTAACTGGAAGTACATAGTGAGGAGGTGCACCATCTTGTTGAAAATGTATTTTTTTAAATCGCATTTGCCATCCGATGGCAAATGCGATTTTGCCGAAACGTCGTGAAAAAGGTCCTTTACAGGACACACAAAACTATACACGGAAGTTCAAAGACCCGGAACATGTTCAAACATATATATATATATATATATATATATTTTTTTTTAATATTTGTAATGTCTTACATATCAGGTTCTTCGAGATTACATTTTTTTTAATGAAATGGTTCCCAAATTAAAACTATTTTACTTTAATACTTTGCTACCAGGGATTCTAAATTCCAGATTAAATCTTTAAATGTACTTTTTTATTATATAAATAATTTTAAAAAAAACTTCGGCAATTTGTCGAGGTCGCAATTTTAAGAAACGATGTTGAAATATGAACATAGGTCCTTTATCGATTTGTGACACAACTGCAAGAAATTGAAGTTTATTAAAGGAGTAGTAAATAGTAGGTCTTATAGTAGGTCTAGTTACAGTTGAAAAACAAAACGTTCGATCACTGAGCCAAGCACACGCACCACGAAATTATCGTTACAAGTTTGATTGAGCTCGTCCGTTATCTAGAAGTAATTGCTTACGAGTGTGTGTTTAAAGGTGGGATTTCGTTGCGACGGCCAGCGTTCGCGGCCTGCTTCGACGTTCGGCAGTGACGGTCAGCCGTTACGATCGCACGATTTGGTAGAAACATCTGGCGTTTGCGTTTCGGCAGTCGTTTTGAAAAGTTATGGAATAAAAAGTACTTACAAAAATGAATCCAGAAACCTTTGCGGCATTGGTTTTGATAGGAGATGAAGCAGATGATGATATTCTGATCCATATGAAAAGAAACCAACAAATTATACAGATCTAGGACCCGAGAAGGATATTACAGATACTTATTGAAACTCATCTTGATGCCGACGATGAAAAGTTTCATGGCTTGTTTAGACTCAATGAAGAACAATTTGATTTTATTTTCAATCTCATTCATGTAAATTTGAAAAAGCAATCTACAAATACTTTGCTAGTTTTGCAATCCTTAAAGTCCTTATTTTCATAGTCGTATAAACACGGGAATTCACGAATTGGCCAATTAACAGTTCATCATTAATATCAGATAGTTTTTTTTTAGACATTTTTTGTTTGACGATATTATCTAGGTTCATATTAAACCAAATTACTATGCGCTCATACTTCGCGTCTCGACTTGTTTTTGAGCAGTCGAGACGTAGCCGTCGACGGCGCACAGTGGTCGGAATTCCCCAAAAAATGGGATTTAATCTAAGGAACCTTCCAAAAATCTCACAACCTTGTATGTAGGTGTATTTCGGACTTAGAAATAAGATTCTGGGGTAACGTTTGAGAAATTCTAAAAATTCAAAATGGCTGATCAAATATGGCGTACAAAAATCTAAAATTCATGTCCAATTTGAATTCTGTGTTGACAATAATTTCGAAAAAAAAAAATGTTTACCTAGCTATTAACAATATTTAACACAATTTATAGATTTTATTCGAAGCAGTATATAAAAGATTAATTTTTACCAATGTTTTCTGAAAATGTCCATTTTTACAATTATTTTTTTTAAATTTGATCTCACTTCACTGTCTCATGAAAATTAAGATATTTATTGTCATTTCACAAATTTTAGTGTCACTTTTATCAGTAATTGTCCAGGCATTTATCGATTATACGAAAAAATGCACGATTTATCAAGAAAAAGGCATTTTTTATATAGGGTGTAACTTTCACCGGGGCAGCTCGGGGCAGCTGTTTGCTTTGGAAAAAAAGTCTGTGTACTTTATATTTTTTAGATCCTTATGAATTTCTGGGGGCACGAAGGGGGCTATATTTTTTTTTCGCTGCTAATCTTTATGCTAGAAATAAGGTAATATTACATAAATTTCATAAACTACTGTATTTTACTGCACTATTTGCACTTCTATGAGTATTTAGTATTATTTAATAATTACTCAATAGCAAACAAATATTGTCTTATACAGGGTGTCTCCTAAAAAAACTCCTCTAGCCATAACTCCTTTAGTTATTGGCCGATTTCAATAAAACCAGTTTTAGACGATTTCCCTCTTGCAGAGCTCAATTGACTTTATTTTCAACAAGATGGGGCAACATCGCATAATACCGTAAATATTAACTGGTTAAACGAAAAATTCGGTGAAAAGTGGCTTGGAACGTATGGAACGTATGGAACGGTTGAAAAAAAGTAGACTATCGCTGAAATTAAAGTTGATATTGCAAAAAAAAAACAAAATTAGGGCCCCTTTATAGAATATGAGGAGCCACTTAATCTTGTTTTTGTTTTTTTTTTAAATTGGCCAATAACTAAAGGAGTTATGGCTAGCGGCGTTTTTTTAGTTGACACCCTGTATAAGACAATATATTTTTGCAATTGAGTAATTGTTAAAGAATACTAAATACTCATAGAAGTGCAAATAGTTGAGTAAAATACAGGAGTTTATGAAATGTATGTAATATTACCTTATTTCTAGCATAAAGATTAGCAGCGAATAAAAAATATAGCCCCCCTCATGCCACCAAAAATTCCTGAGGATCTAAAAAATATAAAGTACACAGACTTTATTTCTAAAGCAAACAGCTGCCCCGATTTGCCCCGGTGAAAGTTACAGCCTATATAAAAAATGCATTTTTCTTGATAAAACGTGCATTTTTTTGTATAATCGACAAATGTTCGGACAATTACTGATAAAAGTGACACTAAAATTTATGAAATGACAATAAATATCTCAATTTTCACAAAACAGTAAAGTATGACAAAATTAAAAAAAAAATAGTAAAAATGGACATTTTCAGAAAACATTGGTAAAAAATAATCTTTTATCTATTGCTTCGAATAAAATCTATAAATTTTGTTAAATATTGTTAATAGCTAGGTAAACATTTTTTTTTCGTAATTATTGTCAACACAGCATTCAAATTGGACATAAATGTTAGAGTTTTGTACGCCATATTTGATCGGCCATTTGTAATTTTTAGAATTTCTCAAACGATACCTCAGAATCTTATTTTTAAGTCCGAAATACGCCTACATACAAGGTTTTGAGATTTTTTGAAGGTTCCTTAGATTAAATCCCATTTTTTTGGGAATTCCGACCACTGTGCGACGTCCAGCGTTCGCGGCCCGCCGCAGCATCCAGCCGTCGAGCACTGCTACAATGGTTTATCAATGGCAATGATTTTGTTAAAACGGCTCATCTTGAAAACGCAACGGCCCGCCGTCGACGGCTACGTCTCGACTGCTCAAAAACAAGTCGAGACGCGAACGCCACTAGTTTTCATTGTGTGAGCGCTTGGTCTGTAATAACTTAGATTATATTTTAAAGTGAAAATGTCTAAAAAAATTTCGGATATTGATGATGAAATGTTAATCAATCAAGTTCGTGAATTTCGAAGTATATACGACAATGAAAATATAGATTATAAAGATTACCAAATTCGCGAAAACAGTTGGAAGCAGATCGGAGAAGTTATATCGAAGAGCTGTAAGTATCAATAATTTTGTAGGTACTATCTACAGGGTGTCCGGAAAATACGTGTACAACGTTTGACGACAGACTCCTGACGTCAAAATAGGTCGATCTAAGCCGACTTAGTTATATCCAAAATTGTCTCGTTTAGCCGGTAGAGGGCGTCAAAAAAAACAAAAGTATAACAAAGTTGAAAGTATCTATTGTAAGAAACTAAGTAAAACAAAAACATTACTTAAGCAAAAGTGTAAAATGACCGCCATCTTGCTGAATACACTTATTAACACTCTTTAAAAAATGATATTGGACCCTATCTAATGTCTCGGGATTATTAAAATGGTTGCCTGCATTTAAAATCCGCTGCAATAAATCATCGCGTGTGTTTACCGGAGTCTTGTAAACTTCTGTTTTAATAGCGCCCCACAAAAAGAAGTCATACATATTTAACTCAGGAGAACGTGGTGGCCATTTTACTGGTGCATCATTGCCTCTTCCAATCCATCGGTTGGGATACTGATGATGTAAGTATTGCCGAACGGCAACGGAAAAATGGGGCGGGGCACCATCATGCATATACCACATTTCCCTCCGAAGTAAAATGGGCAAATTCTCCAGAAGAATTGGTAATGTGTCTTGCAAAAAATTTAAATAAATATTTCCATCTAACCTGTCTGGAATAACAATGGGACCAATAAGGTAGTGATCAATAATACCTGCCCAAATATTAATTTTAAATTGATGCTGATGATGTGCAACTTTAATGGCATGTGGATTTTCATCGGAATAAATATGTTCGTTGTGCAGATTGGTTACCCCAGATCTTGTAAAGCATGCCTCGTCAGTAAACATAATTTTTCTACAAAAATTTGGAACAAGGATTCTTTTGTTTCTAATAAATTGACAAAATGTAAGCCGCATGGGGGGATCAGTCGGTAAAAGTTCCTGGACTTTTTGTATGTGGTAAGGATGTAACAACTGTTCTCTTAAAACCTCATTGACAATCGTTTTAGGAACATTTAACTCACGTTCTAAGAGACGGGTACTGGTACTTGGTTCTTCTTCAACTCTTTCCAGAATCATCTCTTCTGTTTCCACAGTTCGAGTTGTTCGCATACGACCCCTGCCTTCAAACTTTTTCTCAAAACTGCCCGTTTCCCGAAGATGACGCTCAATATTGGCAAATGTTTGGTGGTTTGGTATTCGACGGTTAGGAAACCTCTCCATGTAAACCCTAACACTCTGACGCCCATTTCCTCGACAAAACCCGTATACCAGGAGCATGTCAACTTTCTGAGAGTTTGTATAATTTTCCATTTTTAATGGTAAAATGAACTTGTAATTCAATAATGTTGATCGTATACTTGAGTAAATATTATACTTGATTAATTGTCAAATTATTAAACGTCATTGATATTAATTTTTGACGCCCTCTACCGGCTAAACGAGACAATTTTGGATATAACTAAGTCGGCTTAGATCGACCTATTTTGACGTCAGGAGTCTGTCGTCAAACGTTGTACACGTATTTTCCGGACACCCTGTATATACATTTCTTTATTACATTTATATTATTCAGCACAAATCGCACAATATGTAATAACACAATATACAGGGTGTTAATTACAAAAACTTTACACATTTTGGTGATAATAGAGATCAAAACAAGAACAACAAGAGTGTACAGTTCAGTACAGATTTTAGTTCAACTTGACAGTCTGAAAACACGATCATTTTGCCAGTCCAGGGCACCTTCTTCATTAAAATAATTGGTGAACATTTCCCTTATTTCCAAACCGACTGCATTTGCGAAGCCTCCTGCTCCTGTTAGCGGTATTATATTGCTAGACATCTGTATATTAGGGTCAAATTCGTAAAAGGGTCGATTATTTTTTTCCAAAAATGCATCTCTTAGTAGATTGTGTAGGCAACAAGTTACCATAATCAGCTTATCACACAATTGTGGATTTATCGCTATTGGGGTGTAGTAGATTCTGAAAATTTGGCACAAGAGACCAAATGCATTTTCCGTGACTCGGCGAGCTCTGCATAATCGATAATTATAAATAGTTTTTCTCTTATCAGATTTAGCAGACAACTTGGTATACGGCTTCATGATATGTCTATGTATTCTAAAAGCTTCATCGGCAACCACAACGTATGGTACCTTCTTATTTGAGTTATTAGGAAGAACTTCATCTGCTGGAAATAATCTTCCGGAATATACTTCATTTCCCATTTTAGAGCTACAAAATATAGAACTATCTCCCTCTTTGCCATAGGCACCAACGTCCACAAATAAAAATTTACAGTTCGCATCTACCATTGCTAGCAGAACAACAGAAAAATATTCCTTGTAGTTAAAAAATAGTGATCCACTTTTATTGGAGCACAAAATGCGGATATGTTTACCATCAACCCCTGCAACGCAGTTAGGAAAGTCCGACTTATTATAAAATTCTAAGGCTTTCTCTTTCATATTTATTTCATTTTGAGGAGGTAGAAATATAGGAATTAAGTGCAAACACATTACTTCTATTGTCTCTCGAACAATAATTGAAATGTAGCTGGGTGAGATACGAAAAGCGAATGCAAGTGATCTGAATGTTTCTCCTGTAGCCAAAAACCTACAACAGATTATTATGAATTAAAATAACATAAACATATTGTTACAATAATTAATATTACATAGTTTTATAATTCTGACATTGTTTTTAAGCTGAAGAGTGTAAATCACGATGGAAGCATATTCGTGATAATTACTTAAAACACAGAAGAAAGCTGAAGATGGGAACTGGTAGTGCAGCATCGAAACGACCAACAAAATGGCCCTTGTTTCAACATCTACAATTTTTGGAGCTTGTCAAATCCGAAAGGAGGTATTCAAACACTTTCTGTTTGTTTGCGTTTTCTCATTTTTTTAAATTAATTTTCAGCCGTATTCAAAATTGTGATGATGGAAGCCAAAATGAAGAATCTCATGATATACCTGATTTTGTCGATGGCAGTGACTCGGAATGCCAAAACCTGGACGAAACTGTGTCTGAACCCAGATCACCAGAATATAATGATTTTAACCCGAAAAGAAGGAAAATAAATGTAGAAACCACAAGTGCAAGCCATTCATCATCCGCCCCACGTTCTGGAAGTTCAACGCCCAGTACTACATCAGCAAAAGCAAAATTATTAAATCAGTTGGAGGAGCGTTCTCACCAACGCATGCAAATGGTGTCACAATTGACTCTGAAGAAAGAATATGATGTAGATTTATTCATGAGAAGCGTCGCATTAACAATTAAAACACAACCTGCACATTTAATACCTCATGCTAAATTGCAGATTTTGACAATAGTCAGCAATCTGCAAGCTTCTTCTGATGGGAGTTCGATTCCGACAATACCCCGGGCAGCACCACCATCAGTTAATCCTAGAAATTTTTCGTTTTCAAGTAATTTAGAGGATACACACACAACTCCCACTGACTCAAGTATTATTAGAACTACACCTGATGATTTTATGTCCGATACCAATACTCACTATTTGGAATATAACAATACCAATTATAATACTTTGGGTTACTTATAGACAATGTAATATTTTCAATGAAGACTTTTCTAAATTCATGTGTTAAAAATAATCCTTACCTTAAAGTTAACGCCAATTTTTCCTTCGGAGAAATTGGGACTTTTACAGTATTTGTCGATTGCTTCTTCAAATCTACATGAATGAGATTTATAATAAAATCAAATTGCTGTTTATTGAGTCTAAAAAAGCCACGAAACTCATCATCGGCATCAAGATGAGTTTCAATGAGCATTCTGTAATATCCTTCTTGGCTCCTGGATCTATATAATTCGTGGGTTTCTTCTCGCATGGAAAGCAATAACCTCAGAATATCATCATCTGCTTCATCTTCTATCAAAACCAATGCCGCTAAGGTTTCCGGATCCATCCGGATCCGGATCGAAACCAAATTACTATGAGCTCACACAATGGAAACTCCTGGCGTTCGCGTCTCGACTTGTTTTTGAGCAGTCGAGACGTAGCCGTCGACGGCGGGCCGTTGCGTCTTCAAGACGAGCCGCTTTAACAAAATCATTGCCATTGATAAACCATTGTAGCAGTGCTCAACGGCTGGACGCTGCGGCTGGCCGCGAACGCTGGACGTCGCAACGAAATCACACCTTTAGTTGGTAAAAAAAATCTTTTTTAAACACAGTCATTTATTTGTTGTCACCGAACCATTTAAAAAAATGGTTTAAATATAATATGAACTGATTTGAACTAGTATTCTGTTATATCCGAAATTCTCTGGAATAACAAGCACAAAAGCAAAATACAAGCACAAAATACGTTTGAATTTACGATGCTATTTTGTAAGTGACTATTAATCTCTTGAAGTTCTGTAACTAATAGATATAGGAGAGCCGTGTGTTCATATAACATTTTATACTTAAAATTGGGGCCTCAACAAGTTGCCCAAGTTTTTTACACCCTTTATAAATCACCCTGTACAAATTATAAATAATAATGAAAAATATTACGGTCAATTTATCTATTGGAACTTATTTATGTTTAGGTATCTCTTATTTTTACTACCAAGTTTAAACGTATACTAATATACAAATACATTTCAACTAGTCATGTAGTAAAATTCGTTTGTTTTTGTACCTTTTTGTGCGATTTGATATTTTGGATAATAGAAAAATTAATGCTGCTTAAAGTCTCGATAATATTAAATGAAAATTAACGCCGTTAGTTTAATAACGATTTGCACGGTTATAAAATTTATTAAAACTACAATTACTGGCCTTCATTTACATCCAATACTTTAAATTATAAAGTATAAAATATTATTCAAGAGTTGCAAGAGGGTTGCAAGCGACGTTGGTGGATCTTACAAAATATACACTATAAGAATCATCTTCAATTTCAAAAGTTTTAAACAAACGTAGATACCATAATATGCAACGCTATATGGGGATCAAATCTTTGAGGTACTTCCACAACAATAAATTGATAAATAATAAGTTTATAGTTACTTGGTGGGGAAGTACGCTTCTTCTAAGGAGATTGGGTGTTTCTGAGGGATCAAGATCAATTTCAACTAGACGATAAATCTATAGTCTGTTCAATTTCGAGACGATGCTAATATAAACGTGCCGGCCACGCATGTAAAAGTGTTTATATTAGCTTCGTCTCGAAATAGGATAGACGATAGACAATGTCAAAGGATCCCCCTTACTGCGCATATGCACAAAAATGCCGCCTTTCGGAACGCGGGTAAAATTAAAAGGTGTTCACTCGCATTTGTAGGAGCCTCTTCATTTAACCCAGTAGTCTCAAACTCAAATTACATGCGAACCAAATGCATGATCTGAAAGCAGCTCACAGGCCGGATTATTTTCTTTGTAATGCCGTAAAAAAAATTAATAATAATACATTTTTCCTGATAGGTTCATAATCTTTGACAATTTAAAAATTTAATTTGCCTCGATCATGATTCAACAGAAAATTTATTTCAATAAAGTTTATATGTATACAGTGTGTTCGATAAAAAGCACCCAAGACTGTAGGACTTCATTTGTTATTTATTCATAAAAAACGATATATATATTATTAAATGGGACAGTGTTAGCGGGACAAGTTTGTAAAAAACTATTTTTTAACACCTTCATTTATTTGTCGTGACGTCAGCGGCAATTTTTTTAAATGGCTCGCTATAATTTTTTTGGAGTTTTCTGGTAGAGCAAATTAAGTACTTTTCACTGGTCTACATTTTTAGTAGGGTTATACTATGAATTTTGAAAAAATGTAAAATACTGATTTGAGCTAGCAGGGTGTTAAATCCGAAATTCTCTGGAACACGCAATTAGTGATAATAATAATATATACGTCAAAATAAGACCACAGACGTAACAACAATACCGTTTTTTATTATACCGTTTTTTTTTTAGACATTTTATTATCCAAACTCTTCTTCTATTCGCTTTCTCTTTAACACAGAACTTGTGTTGCACCCACACTGCAATTAACATAATCTGATTAAAAGGGGGCAAGGGCCTCATTTCCGTAAATCCACCCGCGGCCGTAATTGACAGTTGTAGTTCGAAGATTTATTTAAGTGCCAGTGCTAGCTGCGCAGACCCAGCTTATCGGGAACCATTTCATTCATTTGGGATTTGGTTTTCCTTAAGTACCACCAATTAAGATAATTTGTTTATAGCATGTCGTTAAGGGTTCTTGCCAAATATAATTTGTATAAGGTTCTCCAAATCGCTTTATTGGGACCTCTAAATGGCCCGCTAAAGCGATTTGGAGAGTCCTATTATAATTTTTCTAATAAAGGAATGAGACCAGGACCAATCTGGCAACATTAGCCAATCCCTCCCCTGCAGCTGCAAGATTTACCCCGGACCAGAAGATTATGAATGTAGCTGGTCTAACACAAATCTCGGCGACGACCATCTCGCCTGTAATTTAACTACATACATTAATTAAAAATACAAATATTAACTCAGACAACTAGTTGAGCAATTATTTCTACGGTCCTTCGAACAAAGGTGATAACATCACGAAACATTAATTCTCGCGCCGCACACACACGCATGTGGTTTTACGAACCAAAATCGCCAGGTGTCGCCGGGCAATACAACTTGCTTTGAATGAAAACAAACAATTTATTTGGCTGAGGAAAGTAGTGGAAAGTTAATGCAGGTCTTGCGAACTTCTTTGGGTGAAATCCGTACACACAGCAAAACCGTTATGGCACATTGAGACATTGAAAAAACCTGTCCCACTATTTTTATGGCCGCGACCGTACCAATTTTATTTACTAATTTAAAGTACGGTCATGGCCATAAAAAAGTGGGACAGTTTTTTGCCAAGTGTGAATTTGGTTGAGCTGAATATGCAACTTGCCTGAAGACTATCCATGTTCAATTTCTCTATTATTCTTGCCTAATTAAAAGCTCTAACTGTGTTTGTGAATATAGCTTTACGCTCTTGTAAATATTTCTAAATTCGATTGTGATAGCATAAAACATAGTTAGAATGAATCAAAATCGATGTAACACATATTTTGTTGCATTTACCAGAATAAGATTTATAGTCTCCCATTAAGAGTTGACAATGACTCATCGCACCATATTGCAGAAATTCAACATACAATTGATTACAAAAAGAAGTAGACCTTGATGTTTGAAATGTCACGTAAGTGTCACTGTCACTAATTACTATTATACAGCTGACTTCTGAGTCATTTTATGTATTTGGTTAACTGGTAAGCCGAAAGTGTACCCCGAAACACTGTTTCTGAATCATTTATAGCTTTGGTTTCATCATCTAAAAGATGCATTTTAATTCTTTACCGGTTTCAGGCTATTAAACATCTGTTTGCATTCATAAAGTTGGCTGATAAGTAAGACATAACTGTATACTGTATGTAAAATCGACAAGGTATAGTTATTTAAGCATTAAGGGAGGTAAGTATTGTTTACCAGTCGAGGTCGAGTTTGATTCCAAGCGACAGTGAGGGCTTGCAATAAAGTCCGAGACTGGTAAAAACTTACCTCTCGAATTGCTTATAACTGTTTTTCCACTCCTGAAGTTGGTTTAATTGTTTGTGTTTGAATAATTTACTTTCGCAACTTGAATAAAATGTCAGTACGGCTTTGGTTGCTAAGACTATTTTTCAACCAAAGTGTGAATGTCAGAAATTGCATTCGTTCAGTTGTAAAATGAATTCCAATGAAAATAAACAAGAAATGGCAATTGAAGAGGCTGCAGATGCTGCCTGTTCCTTCCTACTGCCGGAGAAGTCGAAGGGGCGTTATCAAAATGCGTATAAGTGTTTTAAAGAGTGGTGCCAGAGAAATAACGCTATTGAAATTATTTTACTTGCCTCCCTGAGGGAGGTAAGTATTTACTTACTTCCCGTTGTTCATAGTAACCACAGCTTTATCGGTAAGTGGAGCTTACTTCCATCAAATCAATGTTACAGCAGTGTACTTACCATGCAGGGAGTGGAAAAATAATATTACCTTCCGGATGTGTCATTGCCAACACTTGTCAAGAAATTAAAAACCAATTTAGATGAAATTCATTACAATGAACTTAGCAAAGAAGGTGTGCATACATCTCCACACATGGAGTTTTCACCAGTCTCTAATTTGAATTTGCCAGAAATTACGATTTCAGGTTTGAAAGATTGCATTACCAATGTTTATTTTGACGGCCACTAAAAGCACTTGTAACCATGGTGTTACCTCAATCCGTATATTCGAAAGTGAAATCGAGTCTGTTCATTAGGGCTTTTTGTAGTTCACAATAATGGATGAAATTCAGTGCAGCACCATTGCCCTAATTATCTCGCATTGAATATATTTTCCGTAATTTTGGTTGAATAACCATTGCATGTTAGCAATGCAATTAAACGAATTGATCCTGTAGTTTAAAAACTGAACACGGCCTATATTCAGAGATTAACAAAACGAGTGGTAAAAGTTATATTAAAAAGTTTTGTATTTTTTTTTACAAATTTTTGTAACCTCATTCGTTTCTTACTTTATTATTGATTAATTTCGTTTAACTTTATATTCTTTAATTAGTATCTTAGCACACACGTATTACATGCATTGATTATACATGCATATTATTCAAATTGTTGCAACTTACTGGTGAATGTAGTAAAAATTAACGATGTATTAAGTATGAGGATGAATGGTTTTTGTTATGATAAATAATTGTTAATATTTTCACGTACTTATCACCTACAAATAAAGTTATGGAATGTTCTCGAGTACCCGTACCTGTAATATTGAGGCTTTTACTAGAACTAGAACACAATTTTAAAATGTTTCAATATTTGCTGCATATTGTAAGTATGGTTTTATTCATGAGTATAGATTTTACGTTATAGGTATAATCTTAGTAGTAACGAAGATTATGATAGATAGGGGCTTATATGTATTTTTTTACTTTAGTGTTCATTACGAATTCTATTAAAATTATAGTTGAAAAATGTGAGTACATTGATATATAATTGTTTACATAATATGTATAAAGAATTGTTGAACATGGTCTCAAAATTCTTAGAAAAATAATGTAGAGCCATTAATATTAAAAGAAAATGCTGTAAAATTCTTTTGAAATCGCTTCAAATATAGATTTTCCTCGAATGTCGTAAGCTTTGATATTGTAAACTATTTGTTTTAGGTAACATTTGTCGTCTTGGTGTTAATCTCAGTGGAAGCATTGTTTTTATGGAGCCCAAATTATGATAATTTTAGACAGGACTATCTTCGCATAAGGTTTTATTTTATATTATTATTTTCTTTATCAAAATATAGGTGAAATTAAAAAAAAAAGTATTATTTTCAATGCTACTCATGTGGAAAATAAACCAAGTCAGGATAAGTTTACATACTCGAGTTTTTATTATTTCGAGGTGCCAAATGAAATCTGAAATATATTATTTATAAACGAAGAAGTCGAATACATTTTTCAAACAATTGACTTATTTGCTCATTAATTGGTAATTATGGTTATACTGTAATTTCTTAATTAGAGAATTAGAACTAGATTGCCTTATCTCTGCATTAAATGAATTGGAGACTACATAAGGTTACTCGAGTTCTCATTGATTAACAAATTCTGTGCGCGCTCAAGAAAATACTTGTATTTCATCTTCTTACTAAAATTTCGGATGTAAGTTGTAACAATAATTATGGAAGATTGAAACACCTGTTCCACCAATAAACATTAAGAAAATTTAAATGACATTTGAACAGCTGGGCAGCCATCCACCTTACTTATTCAATTGTAACTGTTGTAAAAATAAGTTTAGTAGTTTTGATGCAATACATTTTAGGAATCCTGTTAATAATAACTATGGGGACGCATACGTATCGGGGGGTGGATCAAGACTTCCAATACCTACCAGCTGGCTTCGATATCTATGATTTTATGTTCTACAATCTACACATTTAGACAATATGTATGTCTTCTTTATACCCAGAAATAGAATTACAAAATAAAATGGCAAACTATTAGGAAAAATAGTAACATATTTTTATTTTATTTAGTAATATATGTTAGAAATTTACTACATGTTTGCCCCATGCAGGTTTCGATTCTTATTTACTTGCGCCCTGAGTTTTGAATACCTGCCTCAATCAAATTAAATATTTAACTCCTACATATTATTTAGTTTTAGTTTACATAATTTGAGTACACACAATGCAGTTTATTTACATCAATATTACATAAAATGCAAACAACCATTTTAACACGTATGCATTATATTATTTAAACCCCTTGTCGTCATCCCCAGAATCTGCCTCCAAACCCTGATCGATATCCATAATAGTATCTAAAAGGTGAGTAGTATCGTGGAAATATGTTAAAGAAGAATCGTTTTTTACGAGATTTGGCGTCCCCATCTTCGGAAGATTTTAGTACACATTCAGTTACGAAGTTGATAACCACTTTTGTCTTTCCTTCAGGACATTTTACCTCCACATCAGGTTCAGGGGTAATATCGCCCAGCAACGTAGTTATATACGTGGCAAGAACAAAAATTGTAAAATATATTTTCATCTGAAAGAAAAAAAAAAATATATATAGTATAGTTACACGATCAATGGTGGGATTCCAATTCATTGTCGAAGTGAATGTCGAAAGGGTCTGGCGATTCGACACGAACAACGAGAGTGGTGCGTTCACAGCATTCAAATTCACTGTAGAACGTGAGTGTCGAAAGCATATGTGGCAACATCTCATTTAACATCTGTGAAGTTATCAACACATAAAGTCGTGAAGGTAGCTACTGATTTTATAAGGTTTGTTTACTTGTAATTCAACACAATTCTTGAGATAATCGCAAGTATATTACAAAGCTCACCTGCAGTAAGCATCGAAAATTATTGGAAGACAGATAATGACAATTATATGGAAGTGTATTATTGTAAATGATAAATTTAAGTTGTATTTTCATTTAATTATTGCAATATATGACTGAATAAGAACTTTAAATGGTTATTATAGCTTTCGTTTAATTGTATAACTATAGTTAATAATTTTGAAATGTTATCGATTATGCATGAGACAGTTCATTTATTGTATTGTGAAATTTAATTAAAAATATAGTAGGAACTATTTAAATTCCAATTCAAGTTATTCATTCACTATTAAATACTACTAGAGGTGAATAAGTATTATATTTTTGTAGACAAAATTGATTAAAAAAACCATGAATTAATTTTTACAATAATATTTTCAAAACATAGGCAGAGTTACGTTTATGCACATTGTAATGCGGTTACAATGCGATTGAGATTACAATGAATCTACAATGATTCCTTCATTGTTACAAACACATATCTAGCTAAAAATGTATGGAATATCCAGTAACATATTCTCAAGCTGTATTTATCGAGGTCGGCAAATACACCCAAATATAACCCCACCGAGAAATAGTGACGGAACAAGGCTGTGTATGTGTATAAGAGAGATAACTATAGTATCGAACCTCCGTTCGGCATGACCGGAGATGTCGAAGGATTTCACCCTGACGTTCTACACCTCGTGACTGTCGTTTCCCTATCACGGCAGATTGGAATGCCGTGAATCGAATCGAATCGACATATCGAAAGAAATTATGACGATTCGACACGAACCGAATGAATTGGAATCCCACAGCAAGCCTGATGCAAGAGTTGTCTAGAACAGGGCTTCTTAAACTGAAAGGGGGTCGCAAAGATCTGATACTTTTGAATCATTATAAATAAAAATTTAAAATTAGTATACACACTACGTACAAATATAAATACAAATAAAAATCGTACAAAATACTATTGTAGTTTTATTATAACTATTTTTTGAAAAAAGTGGCAATGCAAAACTGTTATGTAGGGCTTATAAATGAAAATATGGAAGTAGCATTTAAAATAATAAATACAACGCGCTCCTCGATTTTCAACTGAACGTTCGACATTGATGTCCGGCCGCCGGCGTCAGTGTTTGCGCGCCGCAAGATAACTTAGTGATTATAAGTACCCAGAAGCCGCGTCGCCTTACACATACAATACGGCTTTGATCAATACGGGTTGATCTGATCGTAATTTGTTGTCATTGCACTGTTAAAGATTCGAGTGTAGTTATTTTTCTGTTTGTACTTCAGTTTGGACTCAGCTTTGTCTTCGTAGTGACATGTGTGTATTTACTGTGTAATTTTCAGTTGGTGTTTTTAATTATTACGTTAAAGTTCAACTACATTTTGTTTAATTATTTATTATTATTTAACCACCATGGATAAATGGCTAATTAAAATTCCAACTATTAAGTCTGCCACGCCGTCACAACCAAGTTGCAGTGCTTCAAATCCGACTTCTAGCAAAACAAAAAAAAGAAAATATGACGAATCATATTTGCAGTATGGGTTCACATGCTCTTCTCACAACAATGAAGAACAGCCAGTGTGCTTAATTTGCAAAGAAGTTTTGGCTGCAGAAAGCATGAAACCGTCAAAACTGCAACGACATTTGAATACTAAACATGCAACGTTATCAAAAAAGCCAATAGAATATTTTGAGCGTCTTTTGCAAACATCAAATAAAGAAAAGAACACTTTCGAGAAGTATGTTACTTTGAATGATAAATATCTATTGGCATCGTATGAAGTTTCGTATTTGATAGCAAAAACGAAAAAGCCTTTTAATATTGGAGAGCAACTTTTACAACCTGCAGCTATAAGAATGTCTGAAATTGTTCATGGAAAACAGTATGCTGCTGAAATTAGTAAAATTCCATTATCAAATGACACTGTGTCCAAAAGAATTTCAAACATTAGCAATGATCAATTTCAACAGCTTCTTATGAGGCTTAAAGATAGCTCAAAGTTTGCAATACAACTGGACGAGTCGACAGACATTTCAAACATGGCACAGTTGTTACTTTTTGTAAGATATATTTATGAGGGAAGCATTCATGAAGATATACTGTTTTGTCGTCCTCTGGAAGGTCATACTCGTGGAAAAGATATATATAAAAAAGTAAACGAGTTTTTTGAAAAAGAAGGATTAAATTGGAAAAATTGTGTTGGTGTGTGCACGGACGGTGCTGCAGCAATGACCGGACAAGATCTTGGTTTTACAGCATTTGTTAAAGCTGGTGGAAATGATCATATTACATTTACACATTGTATGATTCACCGAGAGGCACTTGTTGTTACAAAAATTGCACCAGAATTAAACACTGTGTTTTTTGATGCAGTCAAAATCATTAACTTTATTAAAAGTCGAGCACTTAATAGTCGATTGTTTAAAAATTTGTGCATTGATATGGATTCTGATTATACAAGTTTATTGCTACATGCTGAAGTTAGGTGGCTATCAAGAGGTCGAAGTTTGAAACGATTATTAACTTTAAAAGATAAAGTTCTTATATTTCTAACAGAGCAAAATTCTAATTTGGCCGATTATTTTCACGATAATTTATGGCTTCTCAAGCTATGCTATTTGGCAGATATTTTTGATAAAATTAATGATATGAATTTATCAATGAGGGAGTCTGCGTTAATATGTTTATGTTAAAAAATAAACTTGAGGCCTTTGTTAAAAAAATTCTTATATGGAAGAACAGAGTGGAAAGTGGATCGCTCGAAATGTTTCCATTTACTGACGAGTATATAATTAGTAACAATATTTCAAAAAAAGATACTCCTATAACAAAAATTATAGTTAATCATTTGAAGGATATGGAAGTTTACATGCATAGGTATTTTCCCAATGATATCGATACACAACAATGGATTTGCAATCCATTTTCAATTGAAATGGAAGAAATTATTTTTTTAAACTTAAAAGCACAAGAAGAATTTGCCGAATTAACAAGTGATACTACCTTGAGACTCAGATTTTCTCAAGTGCCTGTGCATGAATTTTGGATAGAAATCAAATCAGAATATCCCCTACTATCGGAAATGGCAATGAACAAATTACTGCCATTTTGTACAACATATTTATGTGAATCAGCCTTTTCCACATTAACTTACATAAAATCAAAATACCGTTCAACTTTAATAAACGTTGAAAATTTATTAAGACCTGCACAACTCAAATTGAGCCTAGATTTAATTATTTTTGTAAAAATAAACAATCACATCCGTCACATTAATATTGTTTGATGTTAATAATATGTTTTTATTAAAAAAATTGTTACAAAAGTTTATTTTTTCTATTGAATATATAGATATAGTTTTATGTTTTCTTATAAAAAAATTGTTACATAAGTTTATTTTTTCTATTGAATATATAGATATAGTTTTATGTTTTCTTATAAAAAAAATGTTACATAAGTTTATTTTTTCTATTGAATAAATATATATATATATATATATATATATATATATATATATATATATATATATATATATATAGTTTTATGTCATTCTATTTATTGTGTTTTATTTTGACCGATATCCCGTCAACGTTTCCAATTATATATATGTGAAATGAATGGGTATGTATTCTTTAATCCTTATTTTATTTACATTGTAAAATAGTGCGATATTACATCTACAGCTACGGTTAATATATATTTCATTATATGGAGGAGGGGGTCGTTTAAAATTTCCTAAGCTTGAAGGGGGTCGCTATATAAAAAAGTTTAAGAACCCCTGGTCTAGAAGTCTATAGTGCAATTTCGGCACGGAGCTATTATAAAAGTGTTAACGTGAACGGGCATAATTTACAGGGCCGATTCTACACAACACGAGGGTATATAGCAACGGTGGGCAAATGCGGCTCTTAGAGCCGCATGCGGCTCTTCGTTACCTAAATTGCGGCTCGCCAACTCCAACTTACAAGAACCAGTAACACTGAGTAAAAATGTACTTTTCCAAAATTTATTGAATGATTTTCAATAAATCGCGCCCGGTGCTGCGCCCCACCACCGGGCGCAGCACCGGTGGTGGGGGTTTGCAATTGCGTACTGCACAGCGCTGCACAGCCACAGCATCTTATTTGAAATAGTAAACTTTTAACCGCTTGAGTGCAAGGAGCAATTATTTTCTATTTTGTAAACCGTTTGATTGCAAGAAGCGATTATTCTCTATTTTCTAAACCGTTTTATAAGGAGTGATTATTCTCTATTTTGTATCTAACGTAAGTAAGAAATTTTTGCGTACAAAAGTTTTATTTTCACGGTGTGAATTGAAGTTTATCTAGATTTCCGATTCTATTTCAGATGTTTATTGAAATTTAATATGTAAAAACATGACGGAAAATGCGAAAAAACGAAAATACGAAGATGAAAACAGAAAATTTCAAAGGGAATGGACAGAAAAGTATGCCTTCATTGACAATAATGGAAAGTCATTGTGCCTTATTTGTAAAGCAACAATTTCAAACTATAAAGGTGGTAATTTACGTAGACATTACGAAGTGAATCATGCAGATTTTCCTAATCAATATCCAGAAAAATCAAACTTGCGGACAGAGAAACTTAAATCTTTACAATCTAGTCTTCAGAAGCAACAAGGGCTTCTACTTTCCTTTAGCAAGGAAGATGACAGAGTGGTTGAAGTTAGTTTTAAGGTAGCTTGGAACATTGCACGTGCCAAACGTCCTTATGGAGAGGGAGAATTTATAAAAAAGAATTTGGAAGATTCAATTAAAATATTGGATCCTGATAATAAAAAACTGCATAAATTGATCGAACAGGTTCCATTGTCACGTCGTACAACTGAGCGTCGTATTAGTGAAATTAGTGCAAACATTGAAAATTGTCTTAAATTTGATTTGAAAAATTGTACAGCGTTTAGTTTGGCTCTAGATGAATCGACAGATATTCAAGATATTCCACAATTGGCCGTTTATATTCGTTACGTATTTGCAGACATACAAATAAAAGAAGAATTATTGGACCTAGTACCTCTTATCGAAACAACCCGAGGTGTCGACATTAAAAACGCACTTGACAACATAATAACCAAATTTGAATTACCCACAAATAAATTGGTAAGCATTGCAACTGATGGAGCTCCTGCCATGGTAGGAAAAATCCATGGTTTAATTGGACTTTTAAATAAAGATCCAACAATTCCACGCTTTTTACCTCTCCACTGCGTAGTGCACCGTGAGCACCTAATAGCAAAATATTTTAAATACGAAAATGTGTGGAAGACAGTCCTTCAAATTGTCAATTTAATTAAAGCCAACGCCAAAACGCATCGGCAATTTAAAAATTTCATTGACAACTTGAAGGAGAAGGAAGATTATTCAGATGAATTGCCCAGCGATCTATCTTTTTGGTGCATGGTAAGATGGTTGTCGATGTTCAATGTTTTGAGCCGCTTTGTAGAACTTTTAAATCCAATTAAAGAATTTACAAAACAAATTGGAAAAACATTTAATGACTTACACAATGACAGTTGGCTTTCCGATTTAATGTTCTTCACAGATACGCTGGAACATTTACAAAACCTTAACTTGGCTTTGCAAGGAAAGGGAAAAAATATTATTGATTTGTCGCAAACCGTATTCAGTTTTAAGGCTGAACTGCAACTTTTTATTAACGATTTGAAGAATAAAACATTTAATCATTTTCCAAAAATAAAAGCGAATGTTATTAATATTAAGGAGGAAAAGTTAGAAGAATATGAACAAAAATTAATTGAACTGCAGGAAGATTTTCAACAAAGATTTGAAGATTTACAAATTTTGAAATCTTCATTTACATATTTTTTGAACCCATTTGCTTGTAATATTGTCGAGGATGGATTTTCAATTTCTGAAGTATTACTCGCAGAAAAAGCCTCAGGGGAATTGGAATTGTTAGAGATGAAAGAGGATCAGGCATTGCAGATTCATCACAAATCTGTTCCGATGTTAGAATTTTGGCAACTTGTACCAGAGTCGAAATATCCATCCTTAAAGATAGCTGCTTGCCGACTGTTATCAATTTTTGGCACTACTTACAATTGCGAGTCAACATACTCCACTATGAAGTTTGTGAAGTCAAAATACCGCTCACAAATGACTAATAAGCATCTTAGTGAATTGATACGAACGGCTACGACAAATATCGAGCCAAATTTCAAAAAATTAGTTAAAGATAATCGCTAAAAATTGTTTCAAATTTTAAAAATAAATTTTTTCTATTTCCAAAAAAAAAAAGGTTTTTTATTTCTTTTTATTTACACTTTTCGGATAGTTTTGTGCGGCTCCCGAAATAAAATAAAAAATTAAACGTGGCTCCCAATAGCTCCGTGTGTGCCCACCTCTGGTATATAGCGATCGCAGTAACAAAATATCCCTAGTCTGGGTAGACCGGAGACTGCGACACTACCAATCCTTTGCTTGTGTAGAAGTAAGTGTTCACGTGCCGGCCACGCATGTAAAAGGTTTATATTAGCTTCGTCTTGAAATTGGGTAGACTATAGATACAATAGTCTTCAATAGATTCTTAAGAAATAGTTAACTAGACAATACATGTATGAGGACAGACTAATAATATTAAATTTTATATCTGAGATAGATTAGACATTACACATTATGGTCTTAATGGCCTCGAAATGAATCAAATGAATTTGACAAATATCACGGAGAAACACCTAAGGATACTTACATTGAGAGTTATTTCGATATTTGCAACTCCTTAGTTGTATTGGAATTGGCTAAAAACAACGTCGAACTAATTGTTTTGGCCAATCCGAGTAGTTAAGTACCTTTTTTAGCAGATAATTTCTTATATCTATTCGCAAAAATAGTCTATTTATAAAATTCTGGATACATTTCAACATTTTGTTTCCGGAGTTGATAATTTGTTTAAATATTCAAAACGTGTAATTATCCAAAAATGATTGTTTTTATCAAGCCCACAGAATATACTGTGTACAAAATAGCATAAATTATTTACAAGAAAAAACAGAGAACAACAGATAGAAAAGTATAGGTTAATGCCTTATATTAATATCATTCTTCTATTACGGTACATAAATAAAAACGAACATTAGAATTGTTAATAAATTAATAATATCTTGTATAAAATTCCAAATAATTCAGCCTTTTTGTGTGTTTTAGAAATAAACATTAATTTAACTAGATGCACATTTCGACATGCATGGAGCGCTAATATCAATAGATGACGATGCACTCACCCTAACAGAAAAAAAATGTCATGCTCTTCATTTTGATATCATCATCATGACTTCATACTCTATTCTAACCGAACATAAGCCCTATCCCACATTGAATCTAGATAATGATGGAAAGAATCAATGTTGATTTATTAAAATCACGGCCGTTTGTATTAAAATCTCTTACATTCGGTATTTGTGTACAGGGTGGCCCAATTTAGATGTTTCTATAGGAGATCTCGGTAACTAGAAGAGATAGAGAAAATCGGATGGCGTATCCTCGGTCTCTTTTTTCAAGACAAACTCAATGGTGAAAATAAAAATTGACTATAGTCATTTATTTTCAAGTTATGGCCAAAAACTGATTAGATTCCATTTTCGATTTTTATCAATATTCCATTTATTTATCATTGTATTATGATACGAGTTGCATGTTCTTTAGGTACTTTTTTACGGTGAATTGAATGAGTTTTACAGAATTTTGATATCTTCATTAATAACCAATATACAATACAAAGGTTTGTTTTTTTAAATAGAAGTCGTAGTTGGCTTTAGTCTTAATAAATAGGTTATTTTTTTTCTCTTTTCGATGATGTATCACATGTGGATGTTATAATTTCATTTTTGTTGAAATCTATTAAAATTATATCAAAACGTCATATGTTCTCTTATTGGGCGTAGTAGGCTTATTTTGTTTAAATGGTTTGATTTTCAAACAAACACATTTGACGTGATATTTATATTTCGAAGTGTTGAAGTGTTTAACAATACCGTACAAAAATTATGAAATATTTGATATGTTAGATGCTTTATTCAAAACAGTAACAAATCACTAATTGACTTAGAAACATATTTTAATCGTTATCTGGAAAGAAAACAACCGGATAAATCAATATTTCAAAGACTAAAAGAAAATCTTATCAACGACGGATCTTTCAAGTAGCCAAGATCAAGGTCTTACAATATTGTAGACACCAAAGAAACTGCTACTAATGTAATTTCAGCTGTAATAGTGAATCCAGCAATTTCGAGCCGGCATATTAAGGATGTATCCGGAATTTCGAAGAGTCGAGCACTTAGAATTGAAATTAAAGAAACATAAATTTAGACCATACATTATTCGTAAAAGACGCCATTTGAACGATCAAGATATAGAACGAGAAATTATATAAAATGAGAAATGATAATGTTAATAATTTACGACAACATTTTATTGATGTATACATTCAATTTCAAATGTTTACATTCATAATGCTTACAGAAGTGTTATTAAAAGATGCAACATATGCATTTTGAATAATGGTCATTAATTGGAACATTTATTGTAATTTAAATATTGTGTCTATGCTTTTCAATGCTTTGTTGGAGGGTTTTTCTTTTATCTTGAAAAAAACAATTTATTGGGTAATCCGCCTATTAGATGATAGAGTCTGTAATGTTTACAAGGCAATAAGATCATTGTTATTTATTTAATAAACCTTTCTAACATATATAATATTTATTCACATGGTATTTTGTAATTTGCATATGCCAAATGTGTGCATTTTTAATAAATAATTTTACTCCAAACAATGCAAGCCTACTACCAGTCTACTACGTCCAATAAGAGAACATATGACGTGTTGACACAATTTTAATGATTTCAACAAAAAAGCAATGATAATATTCACATGTCATTGACAAGAGAAAAAAATAACCTATTTATTAAGGCTATAGCCAACTACGACTTGTATTTAAAAAAACACAACTTTGTATTGTATCTTGTTTATTAACGAATATATTAAAATTCTGTAAAACTTATTCAATTCACCGTAAAATCCGGTGGCTAAAAAAGTGGCTGAAGAACGTATAACTCTAATTTTAATAAAATGAGAAATAAATGAAATATTGATCAAAATCGAAAATGGAAAATAATTAGTTTTTGACCATAACTTCAAAACAAAAGACGATAGTCAATTTTTGTTTTCACCATTCAGTTTGTCTTGAAAAAGGGGATCGAGGATACGCCATCCGATTTTCTCTATCTCTGCTAGTTACCGAGATCCCCTATAGAAACATCTAAATTGGGCCACCCTGTACAATTCATAAAAATAATTCGCGGTTACTTTTTCCTTTTTATGTATTATTAAATTATCATGTATGTATATGATGAATGGCTCTATAATGCTCAATTTATTATGAAAAAGTCATATTTGGACCTAAATTGGTCGATTGTTAGCACGAGCGAGAATCGAACCCATGATTATTATTGATTAGAAGTTGTCGGAGCCGTAACTCACTACGCTTCATAGACATAAATTTATGGCTGTTATTAACGCTAATAAAAAAATGACAGGTAGGAGTAATTCGCAATTGTATTTTTCCTCACGTACTTGTCAGCTGCACGCGATTGCACAGAAAATCCAAACCTATAAATGTACATTTACCACTACGTATTATTAGTAGTTGAAAAAAATCATATTTCAACATGTTGAAACATGTGGTCGTTACTGTAAGTATTACTTTCAGTACAATATTGTTTCAGGAACATATTATTTATTTATATAATAAATAACTTTGTACATATATTTATTATGTATTTATTTTATATTAAAAATTATTGAAACGAATAGCAGTTCAAACATTATATAGACTAGATTTTTAATTTTATTAGGAATATTTTAATGGTACACGAAACCGCCGGCCAAAACCGATCCTTTCTGGAGGAATGGTATATTATGCAGTGTTAAATTATAAACTTCTGCCACGAATTGGGATGTACGTAATATAACATGTGCACACTTTATTTCAGGTTGCTGTTGTTCTCACAGCATCTACCATGGTAGAAGGCACATTTTGGCTTTGGGGTTTTGCACCTTGGTACCAAAGCTTCCGAAATGCATACTTTCCAACATCGTCCACGTCTTCACGCACATCATAAGTAAATTGAAAGAAAGTGTAAAGAGCAAAGAAATAAATAATATGTGATTGAATATAATAATAATAATAAATGAACTTTATATGATTTATAAATTAGAACAAAAATCATAAGTACCTTATAACTGAAGTATAATAGAAGTATGTACAGTCATGCTCACATAAATCTAGTACAAGGAAATTAGGTTACAATAGAAATTTTATATAGCAATCATTTTGTTGAACTAGATTTATGTGAGCATGAATGTACCTTTTTATTATGTTCAATGTTCAGGCAATAATAATGTAATTTGTCTATTTCTTGATAAACAATTATGTATAGGTATAGTTTTTTTACTTGAAATTGAAAGTCTAGCTACGAAGGGTGTGTATTGCGTTTCATTGTGCGAACGAAATTTTATGAGGGGTAATGGGAAGAGAACAGAGTCCAGAGGCGGCATCAGAACGCCATACAATGGAGAACCCTTGACCGTAATAAACCCTCATTGCTGGTACATTTTCAATTTCAAGTGAAAACACTATACCTACACTATTCCTGTGGAAGTAGCGCAGTAGGATTAATTTGATATCACTTGTTTTGGTGTTTTCACATCTGCCACCAACCTAGTTTCTTTGAATTTTTTATCAATCTTTCCAATTGCACTCCAATTGGTTCGTCGAATATCCTGACCAAAAGAATCGCGAAGTGTACCAAATGCATTATTGATTAAACGCCCATTTTCATAATAGGCTTTAATAACTTTTATTTTCTCTTGACATGTAATAGTTTGTTTACTGTCATCTTGATTGATTCGGTAAATGAGACTTTACAGGCACGGTGCCTGTAAAGTGTTGCTATTATTATTTATTAATCAATAATTACAATACATTATTACATTGATTAGAATCACACATATTAATATTAATTACACATTTTGAATCAGCATTAAAGTTAAAGATTGACCCGGGAACACCTTGAATACAATCCGCATTCGATGCTTGTACATCAGAAATATGTGAAGCAGAAATGTTTCCACTGGGACCTGCATCACATTCGTTTTGACTTTGTATCATTCTAGCAACTTTTATTTTATTGTTAAGTGAATATGCCACATAACTTTCGGCAATAGATCCCGATTTCCAAGCGCCATGACGCTTTAACGTCAGTACATCTCCACCAGCATCTGCTAGCAGAGTCGCACACGATCTCCGGTAGCAACGGCCTGTGTAAGACTCCGGATTTTGTAATTCCAAAAAAGATGCTACCATACTCGGGAACTTGCCAAATGATTTTATTCCTACCGGTTGAATGCTACATTTTCCGTTACGATATGAAATGAAAAAACGGTTGTGATTGACATGACGTGGCCGTAAGGATGCATAACGACGATACAGTTCCAAAGGATTGAAACCTTCTCCATCTCCAATAATTGTAAATTTTCTAGGCACACGTGTCTTTGAATCCGGGATGTTAGCAACTACGACTTCTCCTCTGTCTTCGATATTATTAACCAGCAATTTATACAACTCCTCACGTCGACAAGTCCCATTTATCCCAAAAATTGTCGCTACTTTTATCATCAGGTACTTATCATCCGGAGCCTCTCTCATAAATTTATCAATGTCTTGCCTTCCCAAATTTGCAGATTTTTTCGGTTTATAACGTAATGACTTCCTTTTCAAAAAACAGGTAACTTTTATGAATTTTCCAATATCTACATTTTCGTAAACTAATAAGGTACTCTTCAACATCGACATAAATGCCCACAATGATGATGGCTTGTAAATAATTGACTTTTCATAAATATAGCTCATAATTAAATCTTCATTAACTCCCTTAAAGCCTTTTTTCTTCCTCCAGTTGTTAAATAAGTTGTATTGCTGCTGATTCCTTTCTCTGGATTTTTCTGGGATCAAGCACACATTCGCCGCTTCGACATTTTCTTTAATTTCACAAATACTTGCATCAAAATCACCTTGGAATTCTTCATCTCTATCAAATTCCATAATTAATTGGCCACAATATCTGTCTGTATTCACTATTGACGGCTTTACTATTTGTAAACAATGACAATTGTCAATCAATTTACACCACAGCAAACTATGTGTAACTATGTATATGTTTCTGAATATGTCAAAAGATAATGATTTTTTTGAATTTTCAGCAAGAGAAAATAAAATGTTGTACGCGGCTCGCTTGCAATTAGCCTTTATTGGGGCTCGCCGCATTACAGGGCTCGCTCCTACGTCGCTCGCCCTGGAAACTTTCTAGCTCGCCCATAAAGGCTAATTTACTAAGCTTGCCACGTTAATAACTATTATTTCCACCTTCGTAGTAAATGACATTTTATAGGGTTATTTTGTTGTTTATGGTAACCAAGTAAACGATAAATTATAGGAACAGACCTGTATTATTTTACGGGCTTGAATAAAAGACCAGGCTTGTAGAAAAGCAGACAGATTGAAAACTAATTCAAATTTTATTACAAACACCTTAAAACTATAATGGATCGGGCTTATAATTTCACACATTTATTCATTTTCAAAATTCATTTGTACATTTTCAGCAACCATTTTCTGGTTGTTACTTTCAATTTCCATATTCACGTTTTTGTTAGAAACAGAGAAAGCTGAAGTCGTGACTGCAGCCAATGGTGCTTCGTTTTCTTTATTAGAATCCTTCTTATTGCCAGATGAACCATTTTTGCATTTTTCTTTTGATACACATAGATTCAGAAATATAATTTACATTACCATAACTACGTCTAGCTACAAATTACCCAACGCCTCCGCATAATAAATGTCAAGCAATTTAATTAAAGATAGTCAAATGAAGGTGGAAATAAAAGTTTGTACCTTACACGTTTTGCAATTCATCTTTACTAGACTCACTGGATCATGGGGCTCGCTTTTTCGTCGCTCGCCCCACAAACTTCCAGCTCGCCCGTAAAGATTAATTTACAAAGCTTGTCACGTAAATAACTATAACACGTGGTTCGATTGCCTCCAATCTTTCCATGGTTGAAATTGCCAAAGACTGAACTTGCCAAATCTGCAAACAAAAGGCAATACACCTTTTTGCATTTAAGCCTCATTCACATGTAACATCGATCCATAGTATTCTAACACCTTTTACATGGTGTTTTAAATAGCTCTTTACACAAAACTTAACTAAACAATAATTTGTACATATTTAGCAGAAAAACCTGTGGTAGTTGTTTTTTTTTACTGCGTAATTAATGATACAGAGAGAAATATAATTATCTACTCAGAAACTGAGCTAAGAAAAGTTCGGTATTTAATTAAACAATCTTATTTATAATAAGTAGATTATAACTATGAATATAATATTGAAATAATAACTGATTGCAAAAATTTCAATGTAAACAATATGCAAAAATTCACCAACTACCATAATTTATTCAACATTATTAAAATATGAGATAATGCAAGGTCTCTAAATAAGGAAAATTATGTCAAGGATTGTTTTTGTTCTATAACTTATAAATACAAGTCATTACAAATTTCAAAAATTATACCTCGACCATACTACATAATTATAGCAAAAGAGTATAAAAATCCTGTTGTCAACGAAATTTGTAATTTTTGACAGAATATTCAAAATCCTGACCAAATCAAATCAAATTTGGGAATAAGGATTTTAAATATTCTTGTCATTACAGAAAATGATGTATTGTGCATTGTAATTATATTTTTTATCACAGGTTTGTAATATTCCGATTTTAACCTCTCAACAAGTTGAAAGGTCCCGCTTTGAAAACATAAAGCCCTGTAATATTATAGACCTAAAAATTGAAAATGTGTTACATGCAACCTTGTAACACATTATAAGACTAATCAATTCAGTGTATGTGTTTTAAAGTAAAATTAGATAGGTTAACAAATTCAAAAAAATATGTTTTGTTCTGGAATATTTCTCATATTAAGGTTAATTTTTTCAATAATTTTAGTAAAAAAATGTAAATGTAGCCATTTGAAAATATCAAAATTCGATCGTTGTTCTGTATGCACCCTCTGTATTCTACGTGACTCAAAATATTGTGTATATTTTAGCACATGCACATGGTCATGCTTGGGTACTTGCATACGCAGATCCTTTGATTGATGTCTTATAATTAGGTTTTGTTGAAATTTTTTCCACGTCCATGATTTTTCGTTAAATTTGATTAAAATGTGAATATCTTGGCAACGTTGCATCTGATCCTCAAAAAATAAAAATGATTTGTGAAGCCCACATAAAACAGATTCTAAAAATGAAATAATATATAGGGTGGTCCATTTAAAAAATAGAGCAAATTTTGTGTCCCGGATTTATGGTACACTCTGTATAATTTTAAAAAGTAGCACATCAAGTGTCCAATAACATCCAATCAGACGTTTTCCTCATTTTCATTAGTCTAGCAGCAATGGTCCGAGCGAGGATAGGTGGGCCACTCTGTATATGTAAATCGGCAAATTTAGGTAAGGGCAAAACTTCATATTAGTCGAATGATATAGGTGACGATTTATTGAATATTGTGTCAAATCATGTTATTGATTAAATCGTTAAGCAAATTTGGGCGAACAAATATAATTTGATAAGCGTAGATTCAACACCTGACAGCACATTTTGATCAATTGACAGTAATTTTGAGATATTGTAATAATAAAGGATTTCTTATGGAGAGATTCGTGGGCTTTTATAAAAATACTGGGCATGGTGTACAAGAACTTGAAGGAACTGTGAGCAATGTGTAAAAATCTTTAAATTTAGATACTAAAAAGTGCAGAGGCCAATCCTATGACAATGCCAGTAACATGAGTGGCAAGTATTCTGGATTGCAAGCACGTATTAGATTCCATAATGATTTAGCTTTCTATGTACCTTGTGCTGCTCACCAAATAAATTTAGTTGTCCTAAATGCAACAGGTTGCTGTTTGGAAGGAATCTCATTTTTTATGATGGACAATTCCCTTTATACATTTTTTTTTCTGCATCTACGCACAGGTGGGACTTGTTGTGTCGTACATTGAAGGAATCTTCAGGATCACAGTCACAGCAAACACTGCTAACTAAAAGACTTAATACAACTCGTTGGTCTTCTCGTTTAGATGCCATAAAAGATTAAAAAGCAGTTACGTTTTAATCAAAGCGTGTTTGACTGAAATTGCAACCAATAAAAATGGGAAAAATGTAATAAGAGTCAGATGAAGCAGCTTCTCTATTGGAAAAACTCGACTTACTGGAAAACGGTATATTATTAGTCTTTTGGCAAGACGTTTTGCAAAGGGCGAACGAAGGTAATTAAGCAGTGCAAAGAGAAACTATGGATTTATGCACAACCCCCCACCTTTTGTCATCTCTAGCAGAATATTTTAACTTTTCACGTTATCACTTTGATCATTACGAGACCTTAGGAAATTTGTTAAGAGGGAACGAAAATTATGCTGAAAAAAAGAAAGCTGCAATTAGGTGAATATAATACACAGACAAATGAAGATCAAAAATAAAAAATGCGGACACAATGTTTCATTTTAATAATAGACAACCTTTAAGCAGAAATTATCCGTCGATCAGAGAGCTACACGTCTTACTCAGAAGCATTTGAATTTCTATTCAATCTGAAAGCAATAGAAGATCAAAATATTTAAAAAATGCAACTCAACTAAGTGAAAAGTATGTGGAGGATTTAGACGAATATTTTCCTCAAGAAAGTATTCATCTGAAGAAACTATTCTATACTCTTTCGGAAATAAAAATATGAACAAGGTTGAAATTGGTTCAAGTTTTATACGATAATTAGTTAATATCTTCTGTTAAATACTAGCCACCCCTTGCGCGGGGTACGAGCGGTAAACCGACCCTTCCTGACCCTTCGGGTCTGCAGAGGAGAGATTCTGCCTGACCACTGCAGCTTAAACACCTAATAAAAATACAGTCCACAAACAAGTTTTTCATTTAGCACACCCGCGAAAGTCAGCAAGGAGTTTTGTCCAAGCACTCAAATCGTAACATCTTCATTTTTTAATATAAATATTTGTGTGCTTATTTTTTTCTCTATATGGTCACAAACTCAAGCGGTGAAAGTTCCTTTTCTACTCTTAAAAGGGTAAAGACCTACTTAAGAAATTCTATTTCCCAAGAAAAATTTAACTCCTTGACAAGAAATAATAAGAATTAACAGAAATAACGGGTATTATTGAACAATTTGCTTCAATAAAAGCTAGAAAACAGTCTTTTATATAGTCACACTATTCAGGTAAAAATTAGCAAGGAGTTCAATTAACATATTATGTAAGTTATATTCTTATTATTTGAATATGGTTTTATCTTTTACCTTTTGTTTCTATTCGAATGTGATTTTATTTTATAGTTATTTTTTATTTGTTTTTCTGGTTATGGTTTATATAAACCAAAGAATCATGTTTTTAAATTTTATTGGCATTAGCGTAAGTAAAATGTAAGTCTTTTTAGTTTGTTCGTTGCTTTATGTTGTAATTAAAAAGAAATAAAACTGCTTTTGCATCAAAAGTTTTTATTTGATAAAGTATTTCTTTCAAAAATATCATAAGATTGTCTATTGTTCTGTCTGTCGAATTAGAATTGAGATTAAAAAGTCTAGTAAAGAATTCCGAATTCTAGTAAAGAACCCCGACAAACACTAACAAAGCAAAGCTAGTGTTTGTCAGGGTTGTCGACGGAAGCGAGCAAGGAGCTGCAGCCCCATAGTAATTACAGGGATGGAGAGAAAGCCAAGCATTTTATTGTTGTCAGGGCGAGGCATCAGTCATCAGCACCGGGCGGCAAACTACCTTAAACCGGCACTGCTTGGTGGAAATGTTCATAATCTTCGTTGCTTACGGCATCAAAATGTTTCGGAAGAAATCTAGATATAATACATAATGAGATTAAATAAAACAATGTTGTTTAATTTAATTGAAATAAATAATTTCCCAGTAGAGCAATACGACCAGGGCATGCAGAATTGAGTTAAATGCTTAAAATGTAACACTAAAGTTAAGGTGGTACATGGAGTACATGGTAACATAACCGATGTTATATACCCGATGACCACGAAGCAGATCACCTCTGGATTGATCAGCTGAGATCAGCTCCAATTACTACTGAGACAACGACAACGCGTATGGTTAATACACTAAGACAGGTTTATAGTCATGAGTTTTGTACATTTTGGTAACTACATCCGGACGTACTGTACTGATGAGAGGTATCAGGTCGAAACCGGTCTGCGGTTGTCCACGGGTGTAGTGACCAAAATGTACACCATATGTTTTTATATGGTGAATGCTTGTTATTAAATATCTGTGGGTGATAGGCAAATTGTATTTTAAATTTGTTTTTAGGGTGCTACAAATTTCCATGTCACAAAATGTGTGTTTAACAGTGTTATCAATCATGCATTTTTCTATAGAATTTGACAATACATATTTTTTCTATGAATTCTAATCCAACTGTATACTTTCACTGAAGCGTTATTTAACTGTATTTTCCTATTATTAGCAATTGTATCGAGGGTATATTATATTAATTTAGACAAAACAATTCACCCGGGGCGATAAATATTCTTATTTTAATTGATCTGAATAACATACAGCAAAATAAATACTTTGTAGCAGGTTAAAACATCTATTTATTTATAATTTGATGTCATCTCCGGTCAGCACTGAACTGACGATACGCACTAAGGGCACCCACATAAGTCGAAACCGATCTCTGTAGAGATGTACAAATGTATAATATATGTATTTTAAAATTAGAATCGTTGTTTTGATTTGATGGGTTGAGGCCAGTCTGCCATTAGAATTACTAGAGGAGTAAGTTCTGCTTCTACTAAGTAGAATTACTACTTAGAATTATTAATAATCGTTAGCAGTATGTACTTCCAGATCCGAAACACGGACTGCTACGTTGGTCAAAGCACCTAAAATTTGTCTCTTCGTTGTTTAACAACATTTAAACTCATGCATACTTATCAGTGTGGCCCAGTTTTTAAGTTTCATCTTTATTGAACTTGGATTTTAATTGTTATGGATAACATATAATTTAGCATAACATTAACAAAATATAGATAGGAAAAATTATCATATTTGACTAGTATTTAAAGAGCACCATCTACGTAAAAAAAATTATAGATATTCTCTGTTGACATCAGTGATTACTTTGCATGAAGTATTTAATGTAAGTAAATGTTATATATTTCATAAAATTTACAACTGGCGGTTTCAGTACCATATGATTTTAACAGTGTTATTCATAAAAAAATAAGCCACAGTTTAACGCTGGTAATAATAAAAGTTACTAATCTTAGTAACTTTGGCAACCCTTTGTAAAACACCGCAAAACTACGCTTTACATTTTTATTAATAACGCTGTTAGTGTTTTCTCTTTAATTGAACCATTTATTTTGTAATTTACAAATAATGTCTTGCTTATCTTAATATTCTAGACCAGGATTTGTCAATTTTGCATCAGTGCATCAGTTAAAGTTAAACTGTCAATTATTTTTATGATATTATTTATTATATTTTTATGGGGTTTATTTTGATATAAAACAAAAGCTGCAGCTCTGGAACAATCATTGTAATTAAATTAAAGACTCACAATTTAAAAACGCCCTTCAATGGAATGAACCATCTTAGTAGTGTGACATTTACAGTTTCTTTTCTCCCTGGACACCCTGTGTTATTAGTACAGTACAGTAATACTTGCATTTTACTTCCAGATGAAATTACTTGTGGTTTTTACATTATTGATAGTGTACACCGTTGGCGGACCTATTGATACTGGCAATCCCAACGAACTCAAACTTGCCACAACAAAAAAAGAATGCCCAAAAGGTACCAGGCAATTAATAAAAGATGACACCTATGAATGCGTCGGACAAAATATTGATCTAGGACCAAGGAGGCGACAAAAACGGTTTATCCTGGGCCCCATACTCGATGCACTGTTTGCTCCCCCAATTTTCTATGATCCATACTACGATCCGTACTATGAACCATACCCACCACCTTATTGGAATCCTTACTGGTAGTTGTGTGAAATATGTAGGACTTAATATAAACATGTAATGTAATTATTTATTAAATACAGAATATATTATAAAATATATTTCGTGCAATCATGATCTATCATCTATCAAAGTTTGGAATCGAGAGGATACATATTATTCGATTTACTTACGACTGCTAAGATAAGAACCTATTATGACACGCATTTGCATTAGATAATGAAGTTTATTGCCACTCTGAGAGTGGTAAGGAAATTATTACGTAACTCATTTACATGTCCCCTCAAATTTGTTTATTTATGCTTATACGAGGGCTGTTTGACGGAAGAGTGACTTTTCAAAGGTTGGTAACACTTTCGCTATAATGATTATGTTGCTAGCTCCTAAGGCCTTTCGGAGGTCTACTGTCAAAATTTGGCACCAATCTGACAGATAGATTATGTTTTATACTTATTTGAAGAAAACTGTTTTCGTTGTTGTGTAAATATGGAGAAAAAATAATTTTGAGTGTTGATCAAACATTATTTTGTACGTGAAAAAACAATTAAAGAAACCGAGGAAACGTTACGTAAATATTATCCAGAATCTGCTCCGTCCCATGGAATGATTTGTAAGTGGTTTCTGCTTTTAAAAGTGGCCATATGAGCACGGTTGATGCAGATCGTCCAAAACCATCATTTACTGTAACTACTCCAGAAATGGTTAATAAACTCTATGGCCTTGCAATTGACAATCGTCGAATAAAAGTTCGTGAGATAGCTAATGAAGAAAACATCTCAACCAAACGGGTATACAATATTTTTCATGAACATTTCAATAAGAAAAAGCATTCCGCGAAATGGTTGCCGCGTTTGCTTAATTTTGAACAAATGCGCGCTCGCATTAAGAATTCAGAAGAATGTTTGGCCGTCTTCAACGTAATTCAAAGGATTTTTTTCGTCGATATGTCACAGTAGATGAAAGTTGGATACATCATTATACTCCAGAAACATGCATATAGTCAAAATAATGGATTTCTCCATGCGAACATGCTCCCAAAAAGGCAAAAACAATTTTTTCGGCCAATAAGGTCTTGGCCACAGTTTTTTTGGGATTCTAAAGGTGTAATCTTTATTAATTGTTTACAAAAAGGAAAAACGATAACTGGCCAGTATTATGCTGATTATGCAGACACGTTTTGATGCCGAACTTGAAAAACAACGACCGCATTTGATGAAGAAAAAAGTGTTGTTACATCACGATAATGCGCCCTCACATTCGTCTGCAATTGCTACAACTAAATTGGCTGAATTGCATTACGAATTACTGCTTTATCCGCCATATTTGCCAGATCTGGCTCCCAGTGATTTCTTCTTATTCCCAAATTTTAAAAAATGGCTGGGTGGAAAAAGATTTTAGGCAACTGAAGAGGTGATAACCGAGTCAAATGCATATTTTGAAGACTTTCCGAAAGATTACTTTTTGGAAGGTTTAAAAAAACTGTAAACTCGCTGGGCTAAGTGTGTACAGTTAAAAGGGTGTTATGTTGAAAAATAAAATATTTTTTTAACAGAAAAATAACGTTTTCATAAAAAAGTCACTCTTCCGTCAAACAGCCCTCGTATGTAGATAAAATATTAATTAATTGCCATAAACAGAAATTTCGAATATCTAGGGAACGGGAACGTTGAAACAAGCCCCCTCGTGGGATACGCATCTCCAATATTATCAACAACTGGATTCCATAAATATACTGCCTCACTTGATATGACTGCCCAAGCTGAAAACACTATCTGAAACATTAATTAAATTAAATAATTGTAATATCAACTATATTTTTTAATTAACACAGTATAGTCAAAGTTTCATCTGACTTTTTTTTTTGTCAAGTTGCATGCATAGATTTTAGAAGTCGTAAAAATTTGACCAATTTATGACATTTGTACTGGTAGTTATTTTTTATGCATATCAATAAAAATGTCACCCTAACCCGGTCAACTTTGAAGAGATCAATTCTCAGTACTTATTCCTCCATGTGTGAAAAAAATAAGTACAGGACCAAACTGCTGGAATTATAATATTATTTTAGTTTTGTAGTATAGAGTATTAAAATAGCCTTATTTTTACTTAAATTAAATAAAGTTTTAGTTTAACAATAATTTAAATCTTGAAAAATACTCACAAAATGCATGAAATATTGAAACATCTTCAAATATTGTTCTATTGTTATATATAGCTAAGGCGTATGACTGGTTTCAACATTGGAAAACACTCTCATACTTAACATTGCATGATAAGAACGTGACGATATTATAAATTCTTAGTCATAACTTTTACCTTATCAATATTTGCTAATAACTTACAATTTTTTGAATATTCCATTAAAAAATATTCAAATAACACTACAAAATCTCCTTTTACCTGCAATTGAAAGTTTTTATACGAGAATTGTATGGTATATTTCATTCACGACCTTGCAGCCCAGTTGGCTGGGTTTTCATGTTCACATGTTGGACAAACTGAATCAGTGATGCAACGGAAGTTAAATATTTTTTCTACTCCCTTAATAGAAAGTACACACTTTCGTCCCTGAGGGAGGAAAGTTCTAATTTTCCTCCCATAGGAGACAAACAACTTTTCCTCCCTCATATGCGGGAGACAAACAACTTTGCCTCCCTAGATTAATACTTAGAATAGAAACATAAAATAGCTGTGATAATAGTGTATGGATTTCTTATATTGATAGCGCTGAGAGTTACATGACCCGAGGCTGTAATAGTATTCACAACAGTGGTGTATATACTATTTTTTCACTACTAGAACAATTGGGGGGCCTGGAAGTAAAAGGGTTTAAGTGTACTTTTTTCAAAAAATGAACTAAGTACAACATGCTGCACCTGAAAGTTACCTCTACTTGTAGGTAAATAGATTGATGTGAATTTCGCGTTCTCTGGCGGGATATTTCGTGATCTTAATGAACGCCTGAAAACATTTGCAGTTTTACTTTGTGGTAAAACGGTTCATGTGCAGTACTTGAATCCTCTTGCTACTAAAGGTGGAAATATGCACGCGCGATTTGCGATTTGCGATTTGCGATTTTTTTGCGCAAAGCGTTCTGTTTGGTTAAATTCCACTTCTTGCTTAAACTGCGTTCAAATTTTAGTAATATTATAATTCCAGCAGTTTGGTCCCGTACTAAAATTTTTCACACATGGAGGAATAAATACCGAGAATTGATCTCTTCAAAGTTGATCGTTTTAACATTCTTATTGATATGCATAAAAAATAACTACCAGTACCAGTGTCTTCTAAATTTATGCATGCAACTTGACAAAAAATATATATCAGAGGCAACTTTGACTATACTGTGTTAATTAAAAAATATAGTTGATATTAGAATTATTTAATTTAATTAATATTTCAGATAGTATTTCAGCTTGGGCAATTATATCAAGTGAGGCAGTATATTGATGGAATCAATTTGTTGATAATATTGGAGATGCGTATCCCACGAGTGGACTAGTTTTGACGTTCCCGTTTCCTAGATATTCGAAATTACTGACTGAGAATATTTTAGAGTAAAGTAATAATTTCATTACCACCCTACCACCCTCCGTGTGGCAAGAAACTTCATTATCTAATGCAAATGCGTGTCATAATAGGTTCTTATCTTAGCAGTCGTAAATAAATGGAATTATATCTATCCTCTCGATGCCAAACTTTGATAGATGATAAAACGTGATTGCACAAAAAATATTTTAAAATATATTCTTTATTTAATAAATAATTACATTACATGTTTATATTAAGTCCTACCTACATATTTCACACAACTACCAGTAAGGATTCCAATAAGGTGGTGGGTATGGTTGATAGTACGGATCGTAGTATGGATCATAGAAAATTGGGGGACCAAACAATGCATCGAGTATGGGGCCCAGGATAAATCGTTTTTGTCGCCTCCTTGGTCCTAGATCAATATTTTCTCCTACGCATTCATAGGAGTCGTCTTTTATTAATTGCCTGGTACCTTTTGGGCATTCTGTTTTTGTTGTGGCAAGTTTCAGTTCGTTGGGATTGCCAGTATCTATAGGTACGCCAACGGCGTACACTACCAATAATGTAAAAACCACAAGTAATTTCATCTGGAAGCAAAAATGTTACTGTACTGTACTAATAACAAAGGGTGTCAAGGGAGAAAGGAAACACCCTATATATCTACGAATATATATTTTTTCACGATATTGGTGAAGCGCGTTAATAATTAATTAAATGGGGACAACTTTTAGGAAGCAAATTATTTTCAACTTTTAATCCCCTTGCCGCAGGGGTAGTAATCCCAATATTTATAAATAGCAGTAGGGTCTCAGTAACAGCTTATTTGAAAGCTTATTTAAATTTCAATACACGGGGTATTACTTGTTAAATCTGACTATTAGTTTGCAAGTAATTATGTTTTAACAAAGTTAAAAGTTTTACTAAGTAACACCAATGTTAGTATCATGTGTTGCTAATAAATCTACACTTCGCAGCCACTAAGAAAGGAGAGATCACCAGTCTACTAACATTGGTGTTAGTAGACGCGGCTTTAGAAACTGTCAATTTGACACTAGTAAGATGGTTTATTCCATGTAAGGGCGTTTTTAAATTGTAAGCCTTTATTTTATTTACTATGATTGTTCCAGAGCTGCAGCTTTTGTTTTATATCAAAATAATCCCCATAAAAAATATAATAAAATAATATCATTAAAATAAATGACAGTTTAACTTTAATAGTACTTTTGGAATCTATTTCGATAGTTTAATCCATATTAATAACAGAAGTGCTGTTAACCGTTTCTAGGATAAACTGATGCAAAATTAACAAACCCTGGTCTAGAATATTAAGATTAGCAAGATATTATTTGTATATTACAAAATAAATGGTTCAATTAAAGAAACTTGGGGATTTTAAATCGCGCTAAAACACTAACACCTTATTAATAAAAATTTAAAACGTTGTTTACCGGTGTTTTACAAAGGGTTGCCAAAGTTACTAAGATTATACCACCGTTAAACCGCGGCTTATTTTTTTTTATGAATAACACTTAAAATCATATGGTAGTGAAACTGCCAATTGTAATTTATTTTTAATATATAACATTTACTTACATTAAATACTTCATGTAAAGTGATCACTGATGTCAACAGAAAATGTCTATAATATTTTTTACGTAGATGGTGTTCTTTAAATACTAGTCAAATATGATAATTTTTCCTATCTATAGTTTGTTAATGTTATGCTAAATTATATGTTATCTATAACAATTAAAAACCAAGTTCAATAGAGATGAAACTTAAAAACTGGGCCACACTGATAAGTATGCGTGGGTTTAAATGTTGTTAAACAACGAAGAGACAAATTTTATGAGGTCTGACCAACGTAGCAGTCCGTGTTTCGAATGTGGAAGTACATACTGCTGACGATTATTATTAATTCTAAGTAGTAATTCTACTTAGTGGAAGTAGAACTTCTACTAAATAGATTCAAGTGAATTTCGCGTTCTCTGGCGCCATATTTCGTGATCTTAATGAACGCCTGAAAACATTTGCAGTATTACTTTGTGGTAAAACGGTTCAAGTGCGGCACTTGAATCTTATTGCTACTAAAGGTGGAAAGAAGCACCTGCGATTTGCAATTTGCGATTTTTTTGCGCAAAGCATCCTGATTGTATAAATTCCACTTCTCGCTTAAACTGCGTCCACATTTAACCAATGAGCTAAGTGCAGAATATCATACCTAAAGGGTAACCTAACTTGGAGGTAAAATGTTTCAAGTAAATTTTGCGTCCCCTGGCACGAAAAAGAAACAAACCCAGACCATGACATTGAGCCAAAAAGAACCTGATTTAGATCAACCCCAACCAAGACCAGCTGATTTAGACGTAGAAAATGATGAAGACAACATCGTAATATGAGATTCTGATTATGAATAAGAAATATTGTTATAAAAGTTGCCTATACTTTTAGAAATAAAATTTATTTTACTGCAGTAATTGCACTAGAATTATTTTATGTATTCAAATTTTTGTTTTTTTGTATTTTCGCCTTTAAATAAAACTAAAAACACAGTTTCTAAACTTATACCTGGAATTTTTAAATTCAAGTAAATTTTAAAGCCATTTATCACAGAACTACAAAAAACCCTTTTACTTCTAGACCCCTCAATTACAATAATTTAAAATTAAATATTAAAATACAACAAACATCTGTAATTACATCAATCAAGATTTGATATTGATGAATTTAACGAATATAGTGAACATGCGGCCAGCTAAGGCCGGCTAATTGTGGTACATACAGGGTGGTCACTTTTACGACGCCCACCATTAGGATCTATTAAACGAAAATATATACAGAGTTGGTAAAATGGGAGAAAAGTTTCTTATTTTTATGCCTTTTAATATTCAGAAAAGAAATCCGGAATATCTTGCACAGTTCCTGAAATATCGCGAAAAAACCGAAGAAGTGCCCTTTCCTTTTCCTTTTATAACTTTTCTACTTTTGAAGGAAATTTTACTAAACTTGGCACTCTTACATTTTTCGACGTGAGCTTTCTGATGACAGAACCAAACATTTTCTGCGCCAACTAGATGCCCAAATTTTCATAGTCAACTTTTGATTTTCTTATGGCCGCAATATTGAATTTTAATAACATTGTAAACAGCGAAAAAATCCGATTTTTATAACATGTGTAATCTGACATTATTTACCACTAAAAGTGCACATTTTTAGTTTTTCAGCGATATTTCAGGAACTGTGCAAGATAGCCCGGATTTCTTTTCAGAATATTAAAAGACATGAAAATAAGAAACTTTTCTCCTATTTGACAAACTCTGTATATATTTCCGTTTAATAGATCCTAATGGTGGGTATCGTAAAAGTGACCACCCTGTATACTTAGCACGCGAGCAGTACAAAAAGATACGTACAACCCCGAAAGACGAAAACTTGAACAGCTCATTGCAAAGTATGTATTCACATTTATTTTAGTCGGCTCAAAACGTTAAACGTAATCTCCTACGAACCACACACCCGGTTTAATAACCGTATTCAATCCATTACGTATTTTATTCCACCGGACCACAAAGGTAGCCGTAATCCATTCAACGTGCGACATAAGCCTCGTACTATTTTTATTTATAAAAATTGGTACGTTCCTTGTATACTTTGATTTTTAAATATATACTTATTCTAAATACAATATTTTAATATTTGGTTTTTTAATTTTCATGCACAAGAAAATATAATATTTATGCAAAACACTGTGAAAGGTCGTAGAAAAAATCATATGTATTACTCGGGAGCGAAGTGCCATTTCCTTCCGTAGATCCCGAATATCCGCGGGAGGAAATGCACTTTGTAATACAAATAGCAAATTTTGTGTCTATGTCTATTAGACATTTGTTTCCTACCACATTATCACAATTATAATTTTTTTCACTACCAGCTTTTAAAAATATCATTTTTTTTTGCTGCATATTCGATTGAATTAAATGAATGTTTTTAATGCATTATATTTTTCATTTTCTTTCCTGCCGTTCCATTTTCATCTCTAATAATTAAAACTTTACATCGGGTAACAATGTTATTTAAAAAATGTAACCTAATATTGAAAACACCTTAACTTAAAAAATGACAAGTTCCATTGGGGAATTCAGTTATTTCCGAAACACTACCAACAAAATGACTAGATATTCATAGACTACCCTGACGCAGAAACATCGTGAATGGAGAGTACTACTACATACTTAGTTTGATACAAATTGGGTTATAGTGGGGGGGGGGGGGGGGGGGTAATAATAATAATTGGTTTATTGAAATAGTCTTATCAATAGAGAAATAGTTAAATGGTTGTATATAGGTACAATAAAAATAAAAATGTAACTATGTACAGAATATATTGGTTTTTAGTTTTTTATATTTAGGAATTAAGTTTAAGATACAATTACCAATTACACGAGTTGACAGATATCCGAAAACAGAACTCTCAATGGAATAATACCCATTTGTTACAAACTTAGTTTTTTAGAATAACCTAAACTCAGAATAGGCATAAATCTTGTGCGTGTTGACAGTCTATTGTACAATGATCTTCCTGATAAATTCTAGTAATAATAGTGAATAAATTGTAAGTAACTCATGTTGAATAAATAGAGTGCGACAATTATCTCTGTATTTCGCCTTTGCCAGAATAAGCAGAATAAGCATTGCTGTTTTTTGTAGTTTGAAAACAGGTATTCAGATTTTTGTTACTATTGAAACCCCAATACACAATAGCATATGTTGCTTGGGATTCAAACAAAGAGACCCCTAGGTTAGTTTGCCAGCCTGAAGACCATGTCCATAAACAGAATTATTGACCGCATAACACCTTGAAGCTAATTTGCTGCATACAGCATTTAAATGGTCATCCCATTTTAGTGATGGTTTTAGGCTGGCTCCTAGAAACACTGAGTAAGTAGAATTATGTAGGTGAACATTATCAACAAATACTTCTATAGGCTGACTAGAGATATTTAGAAGTTTAGTTTTTGAAGTATTTAGGCATAAGTAATTTGATTGAAACCAGTTTGACATTTGAATCATATCAGGATTGATTGATGATTTAAATTCCTCAGCATGGTTGGCTGGCCAAGAAACAGCTGTGTCATCTGCAAAAAGAGTACACTTACCTTTCACCGGTAGGTAATCAAGATCGTTAAGAAAAATAAGGACGAGGACCGGGTCTAAAACACAACCCTGTGGAACGCCTCTCTTCCTACATACATAGCAATAACTGAGAGTCAACTGGCAGCGATTATTACAAACTATGATCCTCCAGATAGATATGTTTTCAACCAGCTAGAGGCGATTCCTCTGAAACCATAGAATTCCAGTTTCCGTATGAGAATGGCATGGTCAATAGTGTGAAATGCTTTAGCCAGATAGCAAGCGAATTGATGCAGTCATATACCATTTGTATATAATACATGCAGTTATATATAGCATCGCTCGCATAATGCTACACTTAGTGAGAAATGCAGTCATTCTAATCTTGACAATAGTCTCCAGCAGTTTCGAGAAAATTGACAACAAGCAGATTTGTCAGAAATTAGCTTCTGTAAAAGTAGAACCGTCTTTGTCAAGAGGTTCCACAATATATATATATATTTAATTGATCAGAGAAATGACCGGATAATAACGAATCGTTGAAGAGATATACCAATATATCTGTAATAGCAGCATTAAGCGTATTAAATAAGTTACAGCATCGAGTCCCGATGAGGTTTTATTTTTTACTGAGGATAAATATTCACGTAATTCTGGACAAGTGACAGGCATTATAAAGGTTTCTTCATTGTAGGTTTTATTAGAATTTCTTAAGAAGGCACTAATGTGAAGCGGACGGTTTTATTCCTTTAATTGTTTTATCGACAATTGAGGTAAAGTTAAGTTCAGAAACTACAGCAGGTTGGGTTATTGGTCCATTCCCTATTTCAATGGAAATATCAGTTTTTTGCTTTTCACTCATCTCAAATAAGCTAATGGCAACTTTACAAAGTTATTCTAAATTTGGAAACATTTTCTTGAAAAAATAATCGCTTTATTTGATTTGTACTGGACAGATTTTTTTGGTTTCGAAGATTTTTGAAGTAGACTTGGGAAAAGTAGAATCGGTGCATTTACTTATCTAACTAAGCTGCGCTTACTGTTGCTAAAATTATCGTAATCTCAAAGTTTAAGATTGAAAAGGTATCCTGATAAATAAAATCAACTATAGTTGGCATCTCTAAGTACTGGCGATTTTACTGGAAAAAGTAAATTTAAAGAGTAAAAAAAAGCTTAAGAAAGAGTAAATTTAAAACGTAAAAAAAAGCTTAAGAAAGAGTAAATTTTTATTTATTTCATTTATTTAATGCTTATTACAAGTGCGCTAGCATTCTAGTAGTTGTAACCAGGGTAGCCGTGGTAACCGCCATGGTGTCCGTGTCCAAGTCCGTGTCCGTATCCTCCAACGCCAAGTTGTCCTTGAAGGTATGGGTAGACGAGGTGATCCGGAACATATTGGACTTGGTTCTGTTGTGAGTAGATCATAGCCTTTGGATCTTCAGCGAAGACTACGCCGAACACAAAAGCGAAGAGGAGCTAGAATAAAATAAACTCTTTTATACAAAATTTGCTTTTTATGTTTTTTAACTTTTCCCTAAACAAAAACAACATGTACTTTTCCCTTAGGAGTATATTATTAGTTTTTCGAACACCTTGAATATTTACAATCAACGTTGTATATCGGAAATCAAATATTTCTCTATTAATCTGTCTTTTGTTTTTACAAACAAAAAACGATTATCCAAATAGGGAAATATTCCCTATCTGAACACTAATTCGTGAACACGATTGTTTTTAAATAAAAGTGCAGAAAACATACTCAGATACCTAAATAAAATCAATAATTGACTTACTAAAAATAATTATTGATACTTACGGCGCTAAGTACAAACTTGGACATGTTGAAGATATTCAATGAACACTACTAACGATTCGAAAAAGCAAGTGACTTTTATACAAAACGAAATATTAAATTACCTGTATGTCTGTGAAATGATATAATGAATGAAATATTAGCACACATAAATTAGACGTACGTGAAATGTAATTTAGATAAAGTACACTTTAGAGAGACATTGTTCAAGCGTTACAGTGCAGTCATTATTTAAACTGTTATCAAATAGTCAATCAACTGTATCAGCGACAATTTGTGATATATTTATTACCTACGTAATAAATAATATTATACTTGTAATTTTCACACAATGTAATACATTAATTAATGCCCTTTCCAGCTTTGGAATCTTTCTAGATCTGGGTTATCTTAAGACGTACAAATTCGATAAAATTGGGACAAAGTTTTCTATTCTTATGAATATCAATAATCAGGAGAGAAATCTGCTCGATCTTCCAATTTTGGTTTTCAAAATTTCTCAGAAAATTGAATTAAAATTTCCAACCCATCTTAAATATGGACAAAGTTTTCTATTTTTATGAATATCAATAATCTGGAGAGAAATCTGCTCGATCTTCCAATTTTAATTTTCAAAATTTCTCAGAAAATTGAATTAAAATTTCCAACCCATCTTAAATATGGTTAAATATGGTTGGTAGTTAATATAAAGAAATTAAATATATCTCCATTTAGTGTGAGAAAAATGCAAGAAATTTAAGTTAACTTAGCTTAACTTAAAACGATAGTCGGATAAAGTAAAGAAAATCATTTCAATCATTATTTCATTAAAAGACAAACGCTAAAACAAACATTGTGGCCACTATTAGAACTGAGGCAATTTTTTATAAAGTTCGAAGAACGTTCAATAAACTCTTCAGAAATGTAATCACATTCGACCGAATCGTATTAAACTTCCAGGAAATTATTGAGAATCATCAAGACTTGAATGAAAATTGAATTATTTTTCAATGTGAAACAGGAAACATTGTAGAATTTTATAAAATTCGTTGAAATTCTATAACATTTCGTAACATTCCATAAATATTCCAGCATATGTATGAAAATGTACACACTTTAAAACTTTAGTAAAACCTACTTTATACCTCGGTAAACCACAATTAAATATGATCTTCAGACGAGATCATATTACGAGTTTATGAACATTGAAGACAATTTTATAAAAATCGCACGTTTTCAAAATGTTATAAAAATCAGAGAACGTTTTTATAAATCCTCATGAAAATTTTATGAAAGTTGTAGCCAAATTTCAAATTGTAGAAAGTGTAAAAGTCTCCTGATTTTTTTAAAACTTGTATCCAAATTTACGAATGAAGAAAATTCTATGAAATATCCAGAATGTTTTGCAAAATTTCCGGAAAAAGTACAGCCAATTTTAAAAATGAAGACGATTCCATAACATTTTATATAATAAGTTTTATTTTATTAGCGTAAATGAAGTTTACAGCACAATTTAATACATTATTCATATCAAAGCATTTCTCTCTATGTTATTTAAGAGCTCGATAAACATTTTTAGAAAGTATCTGCTCTAGTATTGTTATCTGCAGTCCTAATTGGATATTTAAAAGTCTTGAACGTCATAAACTTACAACTTATAAACTTTATTGTTGATAAATTTCCAAGAAGGGCACAGTAGAACAGGTTAAGACAGTGGCGGATTTTTGAACAGGAGCACAAGGCGTGCGCTTGGGGCTTCTTTAAGATGGAGCGTAAATACACAAGTTTAAAAAAAAATACACCTTTAGACATATTTTTGTCGTTTTTCAATTTTTCATAAATCTTATGCTCTTTACAATAAAAAAAATAATCATTTCAATAATAAAATTTCAGGGATTAAAAAGAATTCAAAATTTTTGAATAAATAGCTATCAGCTAACAGCTGATGAATCATCAAAATTTAAATAGTAGTTTCTTAATCTTTAATCCAAAGAGTTTTTAAATCAAATTTGCAAGTACATTATTCGATAATTTACTGCATAGCAGGGTTGGTGCGATATAAATCATGATTTAAATCATGCTTAAATCTTTATTCAATTATCAACAGATTTTTTTTAAATAAATCATTGATTTAAATCAAAATTGATATATTTTTTAAAATTACTCATTGCTTTTGCACTGTTTGTGCATTCCAATAATAGAACAATTAAAAATATAATATATCTATAGCATTAACATGCTTTAAAGTAGATAATTGTAAATAAATAAAATATTTTTCTTTTCTTCAATTTTTTGGTCCATCACATGGTACAGATACACAGAAATTTGTTTTAATCATCAATTATTGTTCAAGTGCAAGAATTTTTTTTTTTTAAATCGTCACTTAAATCGTGATGTACGATAAATCAATTGATAAAAATAACATCAAAATTGGCAAAATCTGATCAGAAATATAAAAAAATCATTGATTTTTAATTTTTTTTTAAGTCATGATTTATTCCAACAATGCTGCATAGCTTTATAAAAATAAGTCAAATACATCAGATTTAACCAAATGTGTTAAAGTGTAGTTCTTCAATTAATATAGTTCTTCGATTATGGAGACTGAATAAAATTACATTATAGAGATATTTGTGTCAATTAATTTTCATGTAAAGTTTCGACTCTGAGTAATCATTTTTAGATCTAAACCATATTCTCTAAATTGACATGACAGCTAGAGAATTTTACAATCGTTAAATAATTATCATCAACAATATTTTTGCTGCAGAAGTATTATCTCGGTAGAGAGAGAAATAATCTTTATTTGACTATCGACACCTCGCAGGGTGTTTCCCCCTAGCAATAAATATCTTTATTTTGCTAAATTTAATTACACTAACTGCATGTAAATACAACTACAATAGGTAATATTTACATTTCAAAGGGCTAACGGCCATCGGGTCTGTTTGACCGGGATTTTATGTCTGCCTGAATTTATTTTAAATTGCGTCGTGTACTGTCTATTATTTAAAATAGTATATTAAAGTATAAGTGGATATCAAGGCCTTTCAAGCACGAACGTTTTTCAAAAAACCGACCCGTCGCTCCCCGCGCAGCGGGGAGGCGGGGAGGTTTTTTGAATAGAGTGAGTGCTTGAAAGGCCAGATATCCACGCATACTTTAAGCTATTTTTTATCATTGATGCCGTAAATTGGCCTAAACATTTGTAATTATAATTTCTATCTGATGTGCCGTCGATTTTGCCGTACAGTTTTATTATCGTTGCTAAGATACTGAATAAATAACTAGCTAACATGGCGGCTGATACTATGCAATCGTTCTAGCCTTGGTTGTCAAAGTGTTGAATATAGTATGTAACAATCTTTCAATTTGGAGTCAGTTTTGATTTTGGTTGAAAATGCAACGAAACATTGATCAATTAAGCTCCGAAGCAGAGAGGCGTTTAATTCCCCAAAAATCGGAATTGGCATATAAGAAGGAATACGATAAATTGGTAAAATGGATGGACGAACAGGAGGTGAAAACTGTAGATGAAAGAATGATTCTTGCTTACATGCAGAAAATGTCTACATGCTATAAGGCGTCAACAATGTGGGCAATACATTCGAAATTGCAATGCATGTTACGGTTAAACAAGGGAGTGGATATAAAATCGTTTGTCAAGGTTAATGCATTCATGAAGGCGATCAACAAAAATCATGTGGTAAAAAAGGCTTACGTGTTTAGAGAAGATGTTCATGTCCTCTCGGAATTGAAGAAAGGAAATTTAACGTTTTCAAACAATGTAAATTGTACATTTAATATTCATTTAAATTAAAATAAATTGGTATTTATATGAATTCATTTTTTATGACGTTATTTGTTTTGTATCCATGGAAACCTTTGCAGGAAACGCGCGTTTTTGAAAGCCTGTTTTATGCACGCTACACGATGTTTTAAACAAGCAATATGATGCATCAATGATAAAAAACAATTTTCTCAGAATATTTAAATTTGGGAGGGGAGTTGAGGCTTCGTTTGAAACAATATAACTTTAGTAGATGGAAGTTGGATGAGGACTTGGGAAATTCATTTAGGAGGTTGGTTTGTCTTTGGTCTATTGATAGGATGTTAGTGAGTTCGTACAAGTATTCGTTGGATGGATTATGAAGTGCATTGTCGGGGTGGCGGATTTTGGCAAGAGAACGAAACGACGATCTTTGGGCAACTTGTTTCTTGTTTCTTGGTTTTAGTGGGGTTTTTGGTATTAGCTAGGAGGATTGTACTGTAATCGACCCAAAGTCGACAGATCATTTTGTCAATTTTTGTAGCTGTGTAGGTACTGATATCTCGGTTTTGATATGTTAGTGATCTGAAATGCCAAGCCCTTGTCGCAATTCGAGACTGTTTTGATATTTTGACAAATCTCAGTAAAAGCGGAATTTTGAAATTATGCTTTTTACAATGACATTATAGGAGTTATCTGGAATTAAAAAAAATATATTCAGGAGCTGAAGATTTATACAACTACTATTTTTAAGAGTACCTGCCGACAGAAAAAAATGTTATTATTCTTATTTATTCTCAAAATATCTTATATTTTCAAATATATTTTATTTACGCAGCAGTAGTATTTTCGTTATAATACGACATTACTGTTTTTTTAAATGATTAAAAAGCTGAAGATTTGCCAAAATCTGAAGGAATAAAAACGCATCAACCGACTGTTACACTTCAACCCAATTTTGAAATTTTGCTTTAATAACGGCATTATAGGAGTTGATAGGAATTAAAAAAATATATTAAAACTAATAAATTTAAGATTTATCAAGAGAGAAAAGTTCATCAGCTAAATTGTTGCCCGTTTGATTTGACTGATTAGACCAACACTATTTATTCTCAAAATTATCTTTTAATTTAAAATGTTATTTTTTTGACAAATATTTGCGGAACTATAACTATGATATATTTTTGAATTAATTTTCATATCAAATATTCGATTTTCTTTAGTAAAAATTTCAAAATGAAAATCATTTTATTATAATATTTGTAAAAACCTCAAAAGTTGTTTCATTTACAACTGATTTTTTCCAACCTTAATTAATAAATTTTAATTGAAGTAATTTTTCTAATATACAAAATATGAAACAATCCTGGCAAATATTGCGGTATCGCCTGAATTATCGCCAGGCAACCTAAAAGACTTCAAAGTTTTATAAGCCTGGCTTCATTGATAATTGATTACAGCAGGGGCGGATGGGTAACATCTAAGCGGCCCGGTAAATAATTTTTGTAGGCCCATTTTATATTCACATAAAATTGCAATAATACCATATAATTTTTTCATAATACTTACTGATTTGTAAATACAGAGGTACCCAGTGTGCGTCGTGGCGCCATGTGGATTTTTGCGGAATATTGCAAAAAATTATAATCTAATCGAAAAATTCGAATAGAAAAAATTAACCTTTCTATTTTGAGAACTCTATTTATCATTTCCAATGAGACTGCTTTCAATTATATTAAATAAAATATGAAAAAGGTTAATTAATTTTATTCATTTTTTTACTTATATCCTATTTTCCTTATATCCTACAATTCTATTACAATAGTAGGAAACGCCATCATGTAGTTTATTGATGGCTGATATGTTTATAGGTGAATTATAATATTGAGTAGAAGTAGGAATGTAATAATACATTATAGAATTAGATGTTTAAATTAAGTCAGAAGTTTTTAGTAGAAATTATAAAGAATTTATCCACGAAGCATATAGCTTACTGACTTAATATTATTCTGACAGAATTTTTCTAAAAAATTAAAGGAAAATACAATAGTTTTATTATAAATTTAATTTTTTCATAGAAATTTTTAAATTTTCATTGCAAATGACAAAGTGTGAATGAAAATTTTCTTTATTTTATGTATAAATTAAGAAATGTTATTACAAATTGCAAGTTAATCCATTAACAAAATTGCATTTCTATTGGAATTGCTAAATTTTGATTAGAATTTTTAAATATAATTACCAAAATTTAAATAAATTGTAAAGATTAATGGAACTTGCGAGTTTTTTGTTGGAAATTATAACGTCTTTTCCCAGAAATCGCATTCCTTGCAGAGTTAATAAAGGTGTCATAGAAATTTGCAAAAACTGTAATGGAAGGTGTAAAATGTTGATTATAAATATAAAAGAATTCAATAGAAATTTTCGTCATTTTAATTACAAATTGTAAAATTTCTTCGAAAACCCCCATAAATAGTAATAACATTGTGAAGAATATTTCGAACAGTTGATGATGGATTTCAATATTTCAATAGAAATTATGGAATATTAATTGAAAATTACAAAATTTATATAGAATTTGTAAAACGTTGAATTTAAATGGGAACATTTATAATATTTTTATTATAAATTTAATTTTTTCATAGAAATTTTTAAATTTTCATTGCAAATGACAAAGTGTGAATGAAACTTTTCTTTATTTTATGTATAAATTAAGAAATTTTATTACAAATTGCAAGTTCATCCATTAACAAAATTCTCATTGAAATAATATCGTTTCGATTGTAAATTACAACTAATGTTGAATTTCTATTGGAATTGCAAAATTTTCATTAGAATTTTTAAATATAATTACCAAAATTTTATTAAATTATAAATATTAAGGGAACTTGCGTGTTTTTTGTTGGAAATTATAACGTCTTTTCCCATAAATCGTATTCCTTGCAGAGTTATTAAAGGTGTCATAGAAATTTTGCAAAAACTATAATGGAAGGTGTAAAATGTTGATTATAAATATAAAAGAATTCAATAGAAATTTTCGTCATTTTAATTACAAATTGTAAAATTTCTTCAAAACCCCCATAAATAGTAATAACATTGTGATGAATATTTCGAACAGTTGATGATGGATTTCAATATTTCAATAGAAATTATGGAATATTAATTGAAAATTACAAAATTTATATAGAATTTGTAAAACGTTGAATTTAAATGGGAACATTATATTGAAAATATCATCAATTTGTAAGTAATCATCATTATGTAATAAATATGTTTAATTGAAATTATATTATTTTCGTTGTGACTTGCAAAAATTTCAATGAAGATTGCAAAATATGCAATCAAAGTTACAAAATTATGCAATAGCTTTATAAAATTTTTGTTGTAAATTGATAAATGTCACTATAAAATGTAAAATATCAGTTTAAATTTCGACAGTCGTATTATAATAGTTAGAATATCAAATCTCAATACGAGAAACCAAATGAATATACTTACTAAATTTCAGCACCAATTATGAAAATTTTATTGTAAATTGCCAAAATTTCACTGCACAATGCATAATGTCTTGGCATTTGCAAAATTTGTATAAAGTTGTTAAAATGTTTATACATAGTTATTTATAGAAAATATAATGAAATTAAACTTAATTGGAAATTAACAAATTTTTATTATAGATTACAAAATTTTCATTAGTAATTATGAAATTCTTATTATAAATACCTAAATTTTAATTATAAATTTCAAAGTTTAATTAAAATAGAAATTTGCAAAATTTGCTGTTACGCAAAATTAGAAAAAAATATTATAAATTAAAAAATTCAATAGAAATTATGAAATTTTCGACAAATTTTATATGCACATTTTCTACATTTTCGTTACAAATTACAAAATTTTATTCAAACGTACAAAAAGCTAGTCAAACCATAATATTCTCATTAAAATTATATCATATCGATTGAAAATTACAAAGAATGATGCATTTCTGTTGGAAATACCAACATTTTTACAAATCACAAAGATTAATGGAACCTGCGAATTTTTAGTTGAAAATTGTAACGGCTTTCTACACAAATCATATTCCACACAAAAGTATTTCATATTTCATAATTTAATTTGCAAATTTGCAAAAAATATTATGGAAAGGGAAGGGCACGATGCAAAAACTCTAGTTCAAAAAGGGAGCCGCGAGGCGAAAAAGTTTGGAAAAAACTACTATGTTAATACTTGAAAAGAAAATTTTTACTTTAGCAAATTATTAATAAGCTTGTCGTCGGCCCAAGAATAGGAAATTTCCCATTTTCCCGTATGGCCCATCTGCCCCTAGGTTACAGGGACATGAAACATAAAAAGTTGTAATCTAAGAAGATAAGTGAAAGAAATTAAAGTGATTTGAGAAACAATAAAAAAAAACCAACAACTGGACAGTTATAGGAACAAATAGAGTAAAACTGCTTGACTGATTTAGAAACAGACGAGTGCAACATAAATGATCCTGAAAATTAGTAATAAGAGAAGAGAAGTACAAATAAAAATAAACTCATAAAAGTGTTACTTACTACAACACACGCTGAAAATTAAGATTCAACTGCCAGGAGTAACTAAAATACGACAAAGAATTTAGTAACATGATAAGAAAAGATTTTTCTTAAAGATGCAAATGATTGCGTACAAGTTCACCAGTAAAATTCTTACTTAAAAATACAGGGTATCACAACGCTCTGGGAACGGTCAACTACGGGGTTAATTATTTTATACAAAAGTTGTGTATTTCGTAAAAATATTGAAGATTTATACATCGCAGTTTATATGAAAGTTACAGACTAAACTTATGTTTTTTTTAAATGGACACCCTATACAGGGTCAGTCAATAGGACGGGCAGGCTCGATTACACCTACACCGTTAATGATATCGAAATGAACCCAAATACACTGCAAACGGGAGGCCAAAGTGCAGTTTGTAAAATTATTTTGCCTATACAGGGTGTTCCATTTTTGCAGCGAAGCCTTGGACGTAGTTTTTTTAAATGGCACCCCCTGAATAAATTTACATATTTGAATTTGCCCTTTTTGGGCTTTATAAATCCGCTTAGTTTTTGCAATTCGCTTTTACCATTCAGAAGTTGTCCACGTTTTTCTAAAAATTAATGCGTTTGCAGGCACTTATTAAAAAAATCGCAGGGCACTTAGTTTATGGGATATCAAGTTGGGACTTTGACTGAGCCTAAACAACTGACCGAGGTATCTTCTGGCGGCAAGACCGCCTATCTGCATTGTGGCATCACCTTACTGTGACACATTAATTTTGGTAAACTTTGAAGTGCCATAACTTGATTTTATTAAATGGCACACCCTATACTTCAGTACTTAGTCCTATTCAGGGTCTCAGTTTACATCTTTTTTGTCCCTTATATTTTTTCGTAAAAGTTGACAGTTGAGAGATAATTCTGACTTTCTTAAAAATGTACACAGATCTCATCGATATAAACTTAGCGGGCCATGAAAATCACTTAATTCTGTCATGCCAACGTCAAAGTGACATTTATTGTACGATACGTTTTATTTTTCTTAGCGCATTTTCTTAATGATTTTTTCTTATAGTGAAATAGTTGATATGGTTTATGTACACGCTGACAGCAAGCTGTTGCTGACTGGTGACCAGATTCTATTGAGGCATAACAAATCAATAACGTGTCGTACAATAAATGTCACTTTGACGTTGACATGACAGAAACAATTGATATTCAATGCACGTTAAGTTTATATTGATGAGATCTGAGTTCATTTTTCTGAAAATACAAATAATTTCTCAAACTATTAACTTTTAAGAAAAAATATAAGGGGCGAAACAGATTGTAAGAACCTAATAATATTAAAATCCATAATTTTACGAGTCGGAACAAAACTGCGTAAATATCATAGCAGGCCGCGGCCGACGACGCGTTGGCCCAGCGAGGTCATTCATTTTGCTGATTTCGTGGTTTTGGGCAAATGTAAACAAGCACACGATCAAAATGATGACACAGAGAAATAAGTCGTGGGAATACGACGGGAACTCGAAACGGCGATTGCGTAGTTTGGTGACGCGTATGGGAAGGGGTCAATTTGCAGCGGTAAGCAAAATTATCATAGGACGGGGGAAGAAGAGTAAAAAGTGGGGGACCAGTATGCCAGTATAAATAGAAGTGCGGCACTCAAACGGAGCCAGTTAGATGTACCGATCGAGACAGAACGTCACGCTGTCCGACGACGACTCATATACTTTAAACATTAATTCCTCAGGTGAATATATAACACAAGTTTATCAAATGTAATTCACACTAACAATTCCAAAGTCAATTCCATAATAATGTAACCTATCTAGTGATATTACCGCGCCTTGCCGCTGGTAATGAACGAAGTTTAATAAGGGTATGAAATGTAGGGAGCCTCACACCACTGCGGAGTTGACCCTTACTGCATTTTATACCTTGTCCTGACAATATTTTCGTACTGACAGGAGAATATTGTAAAATGCCTTCCTTTCCGCCGTCGCAAAACATTTGATCAAACATCTTTTCACACTAACAATTCTAAAGTAATTTATCCATAATAATGTAACCTATCTAGTGATATTACCGCGCCTTGCCGCTGGTAATGAACGAAGTTTAATAAGGGTATGAAATGTAGGGAGCCTCACGCCACTGCGGAGTTGACCCTTACTGCATTTTATACCTTGTCCTGACAATATTTTCGTACTGACAGGAGAATATTGTAACATGCCTTCCTTTCCGCCGTCGCAAAACATTTGATCAAACATCTTTTCACACTAACAATTCTAAAGTAATTTATCCATAATAATGTAACCTATCTAGTGATATTACCGCGCCTTGCCGCTGGTAATGAACGAAGTTTAATAAGGGTATGAAATGTAGGGAGCCTCACGCCACTGCGGAGTTGACCCTTACTGCATTTTATACCTTGTCCTGACAATATTTTCGTACTGACAGGAGAATATTGTAACATGCCTTCCTTTCCGCCGTCGCAAAACATTTGATCAAACATCTGTTCACACTAACAATTCTAAAGTAATTTATCCATAATAATGTAACCTATCTAGTGATATTACCGCGCCTTGCCGCTGGTAATGAACGAAGTTTAATAAGGGTATGAAATGTAGGGAGCCTCACGCCACTGCGGAGTTGACTCTGACTGCATTTTATACCTTGTCCTGACAATATTTTCGTACCGACAGGAGAATATTGTAATATGCCTTCCTTTTCTCGTCGCAACCATTTGATAAACAGTGTGGCCTCATTATTCAATCGGTAGTTAAATAAAAAGTTGCGTCAGGGGAACATAACTTAATAATTTCGATATAAATAATTCAATGATATTTGTAATTAAATCGTATAATTAAACTTGCTCAGCCCTCCGATATTCACGAAATCTCAGAATTATGAATGAATGAAACGAATATTTGTATGTGCTTAAATAGATAGAAAAGTAGAAGTAGAATAGAGCTTTATCATACTAATCTATAATCAATTTTGAATAACAATACCTATTAAAGTTTTTACGATCACATGGCTGATAGTGTTGGTAAACGCGAATACTAGCAATATATCCGAATGAGGACACATTGGGTGCTTGCAGCACTGGAATCGCTTGAAGTACTTTAATGTGAAGTTATGTGATTCATTCCTATCCACAAGGTGGCGTTGAAATACATTGGTAGGCACCGTGCTAATGAATTTCTATGCAGTGATGACATGTATCAGATATCCTTCTCGGCACAATTTGAAGATTGTGGTGCATGAAGTCGCTAAGTAACACTTTGTAATTCCAACCGTAGTGTTAATAAGTTACTCTGTTTACAAAATAAAATAAATCATTCAAATTCAAAGAATATAATAACTTTTCAATAATTATTAAACAAATCTATTCCAAAAATTTAAATAAATATAACTAAATAAATAACGTCCAATTAGAGTAACAAAATTGTCTTTTATTTACCTGTCGCTTGCATAACCTTTTAAAATGAATAAATAATATGAAATCCATGTATCTGTGTTTTACTTGCTAACAAAAATTCCTTACAGACACATTACCCATAAAACGAACCAAACTGAGTTATCACGATTTTGATTTAAAAATCAAACACAACGTGGAGTACTACCACTAAATCACGAGCCAAATCAATATTACAAATTACGAGAATTTGTAAATCACGAGCCAAATCAATTACTTGAATTATAAGAATTCATGTAATATGCAGTTAAAGAAATCAAATGCATCCAATTGCATTTAAGGATGAATTGCAGTTAAATAAATGCAATGAATAATAAATATTACAAATTATGAGAATTTGTACAACACCTGGGTTCGAACCGTTACAAGATGTAAAATAAGATGCTCTATACGACTAAGTAATGAAATATAGGGTGTGCCAGTAGTTATACAACAAGAGTTCTACTTCACCCCCCGCGAAGATTTCGATTAATTTAATCCGCGTTTTGATCGAACTTTTGATTCGCGTAAGTAGAGCAATTTGGGGGTAATTAGAGCATTAAAGCGGCGGATTCGCGTTTTAATGGGATAATCCCGGTAATTATCCGCGGTATTTGCATACAATTGCTCTAATTACGCGATTATCCGCGGTATTTGCATACAATTGCTCTAATTACGCGATTATCCGCGGTATTTGCATACAATTGCTCTAATTACGCCAGCTATTCCGCGGTATTTGCATACAATTGCTCTAATTACGCCAGCTATTCCGCGGTATTTGCATACAATTGCTCTAATTACGCGATTATCCGCGATACTTACATTATGGTGATTGTATTGGTGGGCAAGGGCCGGCCAACATACCACCCCCACGCCGCCCCCCGCCGCCCCCGAGTGACATACCAGACTAGCAGCCGCGCCGCCCCCGCCGCCCCCCGCCGCCCCCGCCGCCCACGCACTGCCACCACGCCGCCCCCGCCGGCCCGTCGCCTCACTGCGGCCCCCGACGTGGCACGAATCTCCCGCGCACCGGGGGGTGGAGCGCATCTGAGCCGCATATGTTTGGCGGTAAATTACAAAGCACGGTCACGGAAATCATCCATCACCGCACACAATAAAAACTGCACCCTTCACCGATGGGAGCGTGGGAAATTAAGCCTTGTATATTAGTACTACACTGCTTATCAAAGGCGCACATCTGCGCAGATGTTTCGTGGTAAGACGCCGCCCAGAGACCGTCCATCCATCACATGACACAATAAAAACTGCACCCTTCGCCGTGTTAAATATCCGACAGACAAATACATTCCTGCATGGCTACCTGTGCACCATTCAGACGAGCCATAAATAACCGGCGGGCGGAGCCTGGGAAATTAAACCAGGCATCATAAATATGTCAATTTCATCCCGCTCACAGACATGTTTATGCACGGGTGCAGCTGCCATGCTCTCAGACAAGCCCTTCAGCGCGGCCTGAGCCGGTTATCTGAAAGGCGCAGTGTGATTTATAGGTATTAGACCCAAGCCAGATATGCACGTGCACCAATTAACTTGCCGCAACATTCCTACCTGCGCGAACACAGGGGCCGCCGCACCCCACTCCAGCGAGGGTTATATAAACGAAAAGCTTTGTGCCACGAGAACCAGTCTACTCCGAATAGTGTCGAAGCTCACATCTAGCCCTTCAAGTTTCTTGTGTTACCCTCTGTGCCAGCACAGATCTCCTAGTGAGTGTTATCGTGTTAACTCACCGTTCAACATACAGCCATAATCCAGTGCCCGGCCAGTTTCGAATAGGTAAGTGCTCATTTATATTAAATTAAATATCCGCGGGCCCCAATTTAAATAAAAATTATTAGTGCAGCGGTATAAACTTAATCGATTTAAATGCATTTTCCTGGATATATAGCAGATGCCTCACATCGTAATTTAATGTAGCGTTTGAATCAGCATGAATTAATAGTTTGTATTTTATTGCTCGCAGATATGGAGTTTGTAAGCAGATTGAATAAGATTGGGATGGTAAAAGCTATCATCAAAATCGGCGAACTGCAGCAGGACGTTCAACATCGCATCATCGAAGGCAGGAAAATCACCACCAAATTTGGCGAGAAGCAAACGGTCGAGCTGGAGCAGGGGATCCTATTCCTACCGAAGCGTTTCAACAGCATCAGTAGCGATGAGTTTGGGGAGGCAGTCGCACGCGGTCTGTACATCAGCAGGAGATCGGACAATGGACTGTCGTTTGAGAGTGATGAAGAGAGAGCTGCGAGATAGGACGCTGATGCTAAAGTATAAGATCGATGAAATCAGTAGCATGGTCGAGATGCGCGAACTCACGAACCAAATGGCGAAGCTAAAATTTTATGATTAAAATATTTCTGTAATATATCTAACTAAGCAGCACAATAAATAAATAAATAAATAATAACAATAATATATACTTATTCAACACTAAATTTTCCTACATTGCAAGAGAGAGTGAGCGATCGAGTAGCCGCGCAACATCGAAATCATCAAGCAGATTGCAGCATTAAAGATAAGTGACAGCGCAAAGAGATGGATCGCATCGATATCCTAATGAAGAGGTTTGACCGAGAATTCACATTGGAGGAGACGCTTCTGGGCGGCTCTACATTCCCACTCAATAAAGCCCAAACAAAGCACGTGAGCATTGGGATAAGTCCGACTGAGGGTTTCATACCCTTCGTCAAAATATGGGGTTCATTGACCTCGATATTCTTCACAGCGGACGAGTGGAAGCAGTTTACCACGCTCGACATTGGAGGATTGACAGAGCCCATATCGATGGACCAGTTCGAGATATATAGAGCGGCCTCACTGTGGATCGAACAGCGGGAGTTCAAGATAGCTCTGTCCGAAGAGGCTGTACATATCCTGGTGCGCATTAAAAAGCTAGTAGACTCTAAATTGGATATTTTATCAGAGTGCGCGTTTAAAGACTATTATAATGACCTGCTATATACATGCGCAAAAATGAATACTGGAGATTTAATGGATAATATTATGATGTTAATAGCTCCACATAAAAACTTGTTTCGAGCACAAATAATGTTAGAATATTTATGTATGTATAATGATGCTATATTGTCAACATATGAAAGTTTAAAATAAATATCTCCTATATCTAATTATCTGTCTTATTAACCACCAGCAATAAATAGAGAAAAATAAAAACACCGGATAATAATAATACAGATTTATTGCTCATCATGTTACATCTCTATCAGGGAATTACATATATTACAATACATTTGTACTATCTATCCAGGAATTAAATTAATTATCATGGCCCAGCCACTTGACAAAGACTTTGCTGCCCTTCCGCTTCAAGACCTTCTCAACGAGGTAGGTATCAGGATGTTTCGTCAGCTGCAGCTCTTCATTATAGAATGCTCCGCGTATGGGGGGTCCCAAGCATGTCCTCGAGCAGATATGAGGCAGGATCTGTGATTCGAGCATGCTTAATTTTAAATAATTCAGCCGACCAATTTGGCGTGTACCCCTTCTCGAATAACGCTTTCTGCCTGCTTATTAGAACTACATCATTAACGCTAAACTTTCGCACACCGGACATTTAACGTGCGAATAAACGGTATCTAGAAGATGTTGTTCATGCTTCTTGGTGACGTCACAGGGTCTCATGCCAATAGTACGATGTTTCCTGACATTATATTCGGCGGTGGCATCGGTGAGAATGTCTATCCATGAATATGTCCCCCTCAGACTAAACGATCGATAAAGACTATTTTTTATAGTACGTATCACGCGCTCGGCCATGGATGCATTGATTTTAGTGTAGGATGAATAATGATTCACTTTATATTTAGCTAGCAACGCCTTCATCGTAGAGTTGTAAAATTCAGTACCATTGTCAGTCTGCAAATTCTTCGGAGTACGACGCCCGCGAAAAATATCAGCGAAAGCGGCACTAACGCATAGTCCATAGGAACTTGGAGAAGCAGTCAATCACCACCAGAATGAAACTGTGCCCCTTATTATCTCGAGCGTAAAAGGAGAATTCTGCCAAGTCAGCTTGCCATAGATCATCAAGACCTTTAATGACAGTACTCCTTCTCCCAAAGTTAACACGGGCGGGCCTATGGAGCTCATCAACGATACCGCTCTTAATAGCATTCATTATTTAGGTGCGGCTACGGGCTTGCGAGGAGTGACGCCCGGAGTACGTCTGCTCTCTCTTATAGTCTGCTGTACTTTGGTATGTATCAGCTCTAGCAAATGTACATCATCATCCTGGCGCTTTTTCGTCAGGTCGGCTAACTCGCCTATAACAAGCGCATCGTGAGCCTGCATTCTTTCTTCCTGATGCTTCTTCGCATCATCCAACTCCTGCTTAAAAGCAGCGCCATAAGCCTGAAGTTTTTCTCTCTCAGCCGCCAACTGAACAAATAACTCGCGCAGCTGCTCTACTTTGGTGAACACCATCTCTTTCAGCTTTACATCTCTATCCTCACTCTTCTTCTTCAGATCGTCTAACTCACGAACAGCAATCACATCATGGATCTGTAGTCTTTCTTCCTGCTGCTTCTTCAGACCATCTAATACCTGATTAATAGTAACGCCATAAGTATGCAGCTTATCTTCCTCCTGCTTTTGCAGGATAGATAACTCCCACACATTAGACGCATCATTAGCCTGCAGTTTTTCCTCCTGCTGCTTCTTCAGATCAGATAGTTTCGCATCGGTATTTTTCTGCAGATTTTGCATATTATGCGCAGCAGCCTGCGAATAAAGTACCAGTTTATTGCGAGCAGCACTAGCCGCACGCTCTAAAATATCAGCCTCCATCTTGTTCAAAGAATCTTCCACGAACCTCCTGCTAGCCGCATCGTCCAAATCCGCGGGCTCCTTTATGCGTGTGAGACGTCTATTATTTAAATCATAATGACCGCTCGACGTTAGCATAAATCCTACGCCATCGCGTCCTCGAAAGCATTTTCGCGTGCCTCCCGCTCTAAAGAAACGGCCGAACTTGTCGACGCTCATCGTATATTTGAGCAGGTAGCGCACATGTCGTTCGTTTTATTCAATTATATCAGCTTCGCGGAGCTCATCTTCAATAGCCAGAATCTCATTACCGACGCTGCTATACCCAGCAGTCCTAGCAGCATGTAGCAGGCATAGCCTATCCACCAGCTTTTCTATTTTATCCCAATAGCGGTATTGTACGGGGGTTTTTAAGTCGCACTGCATCTCAGAGTCGAACTCTAGACCTCCAGTAGTTTTAGCGCGGGATCTAGTTAGAGCTGGCGAACTCACGCTGTTTAATAGAGGCGCGATAAACTTCTTATATTTATGTGAGTTATTTACTCGAACGCGGTTGTTATCATCGAAATTGGAATATGCTATATTGGTTTTATTGATGATATCAGCATAATTGATTACATCTGTGTGGCTAAATGGTTTTGGCTTCTTACTAAAAATCAGATCGTAGAGGCCAGGGGTCCCCGCATAGATGCTTCGCCCGGCTAAAAGATCCTCCCCATCTGGGATAATGGCTGAGTTACCCAGATGAAATCCTCCAGCATGGCTATTATACACTACGCCGAATGTCTTGTCTAAGTCCTTATCATCACCCCTAACTAACATGGTGAAATATTGTCTAGGTGTAGACAGCATGTCGTCCAGTAAATGTAAGAGCTCACCCCCTCTAGACGTCGTATCCATATCTTGCTCATCGCCAGCCTCACTACCATACTCCGAAAACGATAGATTCCTCGTAGCCTTTAACTTGGCCGCATGACGTTGTGCTACTGCTTTCGGTGTGGAGCGTATAACAGGGGTTGCAGGTGTTGCCTGTAAAGCCGGGAGTATGACAGGCATAGACATGCTGGTTGCAGGTGGTTGAAGCAGAGCAGAACGTGCTGGAGGTGCTGTCCGTGGATAGGATATATCGAATGTGCGCGGTCGATGTAGAGCAGAACGTGCTGGAGGTTAAGAGGAAAACACATGACAACACGGTAAAAGTATTAAAAAATAAGTCCTGCATTTATCGAATGCGTTAGCCTATTAGCGGCAGTGTAAAGACAGGGGCTATTATAATGATGTGAAAAAATGAGCACGCCCGATGTGATGGATAATAGGTTCCATAAACAAGCACTTCGAGTACAAATAATGTTAGAGGACATTTACATGTATAGTGATGCTGTATTGTCAACATTTGAATGTTTCAAACAAATGACTCTAATTAAGTGTTTTATCAGCCTACAATAAATAGAGAAATAATTCGATTTATAACTCATGCATATCCTCGAGTAGCTAGGAAACTAGATCTGTAATTCGAGCCTGCTTAATTACAGTATTAACTCTAATCGCCCGCTAGGTCATAGGTGCATTGATTTATACACCTGTCAGAACTTGTAGCTGGCAGGGCGCTCCTCCCCACCACATGAGTTTCGGGGGGCTATCTTTAAGCTTGATTTCTGCATACATTGGGGTAGTTCTCAGGCAGCAACGACGAAGCATGCATCCACCCAAGAGCACTAACACTCGCAGTCCTCCGCATATTAAGAGAAGTAAGTACACCACTTCTAGCCAAATAATTATGAATAAATCATATATTTTATTGCTCCCAGATATGGACTTCGTAAGCAGCCTGAATAAGATTGGGATGGTAATAGCTTTAATCAAAATCAGCGAGCTGCAGCAGGATTTATTATTAAAAATAGTATTGTATATGTTTGCATGATTTTTCTTTATTTAATATGTTCTGTTCTCTCTATACACTATGGAGGGGTGAATCAAAATAAAGTTTTACATTGTATTATTATTTTTTATTACCATATAAAATATCAACTACATACTCGTGACGGAGTGGCGGAGGGGCTTCGGGACGGTACGGAGGATATATATAAGAGAGACTGGCACAGTGGCTGTCACAGAGATATCAGTTGCATTCGATCCATCAGCATGTATAAGTGTAATAGATGTGAGTCTTCTTTCCGGTGGCTGCGTGGATTGAAAAGACACAAGACTACTAATTCTGCCAGATTATTGAAGTGTTTGCACTGTGAGAGAACATTTACAAGAAGCGATAATCTCAAACGGCATGAAACTAAACATCAAACAAATGCCACGATGAGACAACCTAAGACCGAAAAGGATGCTTTGAATGGATCAGGGAGAACCTGTAATGACCAGCAAACGTTAAAAGGAGGTGGTGAGCTAGAGTCTCATCCGCGGTGTGAGAGGTTTGGTACGATGAAGGTCGTCAAGCAGCAACAATCGCTAGAGGTGATCAATATGGATCAATGGACAGGGGTGCTGGATTCGAGCCGAGCTTCATTAGACACAGCAAATTGCTACCCTATACAATCAGGGCGCTAGTATGCGGACCCTCCCGAAGCCCCTCCGTACATTCCACCAGCCCCTCCGCCCCTCCCGAAGCCCCACCGCCATCTCCAACACCACCAGCCCCTCCGTACCCTCCACCAGCCCCTCCTGAAGCCCCTCCGCTACCACCAACATCACCAGCCCCTCCACCCCTCCCGAAGCCGCACCTGCCCCTCCGCCCCTCCCGAAGCACCACCGCCCTTTATATTCTTAAAATGTAGTAACGTGTGAGACGCTGTGATACACATGTGAGACGCTGTGAGACAGCTGTAAAACACCTCTGAGACAACTGTGAGACACCTGTGAGACAGCTGTGAGACACCTGTGAGACAGCTGTGAGACACCTGTGAGATACCCGTGAGACACCTGTTGGTGGTGGTATATATATATATATATATATATCCTCCGTACCGTCCCAAAGCCCCTCCGCTCCTCCACCAACACAACCAGCCCTTCCGCCCCTCCGCTCCTCCCGAAGCCCCACCGCCCCTTTAGGATTTAGCAGCAGCAGGATTTAATAATAAATCCTGCTGCAGCTCGCTGATTTTGATTAAAGCTATTACCATCCCAATCTTATTCAGGCTACTTACGAAGTCCATATCTGGGAGCAATAAAATATATGATTTATTCATAATTATTTGGCTAGAAGTGGTGTACTTACTTCTCTTAATATGCGGAGGACTGCGAGTGTTAGTGCTCTTGGGTGGATGCATGCTTCGTCGTTGCTGCCTGAGAACTACCCCAATGTATGCAGAAATCAAGCTTAAAGATAGACCCCCGAAACTCATGTGGTGGTGAGGAGCGCCCTGCCAGCTACAAGTTCTGACAGGTGTACAAATCAATGCACCTATGACCTAGCGGGCGATTAGAGTTAATACTGTAATTAAGCAGGCTCGAATTACAGATCTTGTTTCCTAGCTACTCGAGGATATGCATGAGTTATAAATCGAATTATTTCTCTATTTATTGTAGGCTGATAAAACACTTAATTAGAGTCATTTGTTTGAAACATTCAAATGTTGACAATACAGCATCACTATACATGTAAATGTCCTCTAACATTATTTGTACTCGAAGTGCTTGTTTATGGAACCTATTATCCATCACATCGGGCGTGCTCATTTTTTCACATCATTATAATAGCCCCTGTCTTTACACTGCCGCTAATAGGCTAACGCATTCGATAAATGCAGGACTTATTTTTTAATACTTTTACCGTGTTGTCATGTGTTTTCCTCTTAACCTCCAGCACGTTCTGCTCTACATCGACCGCGCACATTCGATATATCCTATCCACGGACAGCACCTCCAGCACGTTCTGCTCTGCTTCAACCACCTGCAACCAGCATGTCTATGCCTGTCATACTCCCGGCTTTACAGGCAACACCTGCAACCCCTGTTATACGCTCCACACCGAAAGCAGTAGCACAACGTCATGCGGCCAAGTTAAAGGCTACGAGGAATCTATCGTTTTCGGAGTATGGTAGTGAGGCTGGCGATGAGCAAGATATGGATACGACGTCTAGAGGGGGTGAGCTCTTACATTTACTGGACGACATGCTGTCTACACCTAGACAATATTTCACCATGTTAGTTAGGGGTGATGATAAGGACTTAGACAAGACATTCGGCGTAGTGTATAATAGCCATGCTGGAGGATTTCATCTGGGTAACTCAGCCATTATCCCAGATGGGGAGGATCTTTTAGCCGGGCGAAGCATCTATGCGGGGACCCCTGGCCTCTACGATCTGATTTTTAGTAAGAAGCCAAAACCATTTAGCCACACAGATGTAATCAATTATGCGGATATCATCAATAAAACCAATATAGCATATTCCAATTTCGATGATAACAACCGCGTTCGAGTAAATAACTCACATAAATATAAGAAGTTTATCGCGCCTCTATTAAACAGCGTGAGTTCGCCAGCTCTAACTAGATCCCGCGCTAAAACTACTGGAGGTCTAGAGTTCGACTCTGAGATGCAGTGCGACTTAAAAACCCCCGTACAATACCGCTATTGGGATAAAATAGAAAAGCTGGTGGATAGGCTATGCCTGCTACATGCTGCTAGGACTGCTGGGAATAGCAGCGTCGGTAATGAGATTCTGGCTATTGAAGATGAGCTCCGCGAAGCTGATATAATTGAATAAAACGAACGACATGTGCGCTACCTGCTCAAATATACGATGAGCGTCGACAAGTTCGGCCGTTTCTTTAGAGCGGGAGGCACGCGAAAATGCTTTCGAGGACGCGATGGCGTAGGATTTATGCTAACGTCGAGCGGTCATTATGATTTAAATAATAGACGTCTCACACGCATAAAGAAGCCCGCGGATTTGGACGATGCGGCTAGCAGGAGGTTCGTGGAAGATTCTTTGAACAAGATGGAGGCTGATATTTTAGAGCGTGCGGCTAGTGCTGCTCGCAATAAACTGGTACTTTATTCGCAGGCTGCTGCGCATAATATGCAAAATCTGCAGAAAAATACCGATGCGAAACTATCTGATCTGAAGAAGCAGCAGGAGGAAAAACTGCAGGCTAATGATGCGTCTAATGTGTGGGAGTTATCTATCCTGCAAAAGCAGGAGGAAGATAAGCTGCATACTTATGGCGTTACTATTAATCAGGTATTAGATGGTCTGAAGAAGCAGCAGGAAGAAAGACTACAGATCCATGATGTGATTGCTGTTCGTGAGTTAGACGATCTGAAGAAGAAGAGTGAGGATAGAGATGTAAAGCTGAAAGAGATGGTGTTCACCAAAGTAGAGCAGCTGCGCGAGTTATTTGTTCAGTTGGCGGCTGAGAGAGAAAAACTTCAGGCTTATGGCGCTGCTTTTAAGCAGGAGTTGGATGATGCGAAGAAGCATCAGGAAGAAAGAATGCAGGCTCACGATGCGCTTGTTATAGGCGAGTTAGCCGACCTGACGAAAAAGCGCCAGGATGATGATGTACATTTGCTAGAGCTGATACATACCAAAGTACAGCAGACTATAAGAGAGAGCAGACGTACTCCGGGCGTCACTCCTCGCAAGCCCGTAGCCGCACCTAAATAATGAATGCTATTAAGAGCGGTATCGTTGATGAGCTCCATAGGCCCGCCCGTGTTAACTTTGGGAGAAGGAGTACTGTCATTAAAGGTCTTGATGATCTATGGCAAGCTGACTTGGCAGAATTCTCCTTTTACGCTCGAGATAATAAGGGGCACAGTTTCATTCTGGTGGTGATTGACTGCTTCTCCAAGTTCCTATGGACTATGCGTTAGTGCCGCTTTCGCTGATATTTTTCGCGGGCGTCGTACTCCGAAGAATTTGCAGACTGACAATGGTACTGAATTTTACAACTCTACGATGAAGGCGTTGCTAGCTAAATATAAAGTGAATCATTATTCATCCTACACTAAAATCAAGGCATCCATGGCCGAGCGCGTGATACGTACTATAAAAAATAGTCTTTATCGATCGTTTAGTCTGAGGGGGACATATTCATGGATAGACATTCTCACCGATGCCACCGCCGAATATAATGTCAGGAAACATCGTACTATTGGCATGAGACCCTGTGACGTCACCAAGAAGCATGAACAACATCTTCTAGATACCGTTTATTCGCACGTTAAATGTCCGGTGTGCGAAAGTTTAGCGTTAATGATGTAGTTCTAATAAGCAGGCAGAAAGCGTTATTCGAGAAGGGGTACACGCCAAATTGGTCGGCTGAATTATTTAAAATTAAGCATGCTCGAATCACAGATCCTGCCTCATATCTGCTCGAGGACATGCTTGGGACCCCCCATACGCGGAGCATTCTATAATGAAGAGCTGCAGCTGACGAAACATCCTGATACCTACCTCGTTGAGAAGGTCTTGAAGCGGAAGGGCAGCAAAGTCTTTGTCAAGTGGCTGGGCCATGATAATTAATTTAATTCCTGGATAGATAGTACAAATGTATTGTAATATATGTAATTCCCTGATAGAGATGTAACATGATGAGCAATAAATCTGTATTATTATTATCCGGTGTTTTTATTTTTCTCTATTTATTGCTGGTGGTTAATAAGACAGATAATTAGATATAGGAGATATTTATTTTAAACTTTCATATGTTGACAATATAGCATCATTATACATACATAAATATTCTAACATTATTTGTGCTCGAAACAAGTTTTTATGTGGAGCTATTAACATCATAATATTATCCATTAAATCTCCAGTATTCATTTTTGCGCATGTATATAGCAGGTCATTATAATAGTCTTTAAACGCGCACTCTGATAAAATATCCAATTTAGAGTCTACTAGCTTTTTAATGCGCACCAGGATATGTACAGCCTCTTCGGACAGAGCTATCTTGAACTCCCGCTGTTCGATCCACAGTGAGGCCGCTCTATATATCTCGAACTGGTCCATCGATATGGGCTCTGTCAATCCTCCAATGTCGAGCGTGGTAAACTGCTTCCACTCGTCCGCTGTGAAGAATATCGAGGTCAATGAACCCCATATTTTGACGAAGGGTATGAAACCCTCAGTCGGACTTATCCCAATGCTCACGTGCTTTGTTTGGGCTTTATTGAGTGGGAATGTAGAGCCGCCCAGAAGCGTCTCCTCCAATGTGAATTCTCGGTCAAACCTCTTCATTAGGATATCGATGCGATCCATCTCTTTGCGCTGTCACTTATCTTTAATGCTGCCATCTGCTTGATGATTTCGATGTTGCGCGGCTACTCGATCGCTCACTCTCTCTTGCAATGTAGGAAAAGTTAGTGTTGAATAAGTATATATTATTGTTATTATTTATTTATTTATTTATTGTGCTGCTTAGTTAGATATATTACAGAAATATTTTAATCATAAAATTTTAGCTTCGCCATTTGGTTCGTGAGTTCGCGCATCTCGACCATGCTACTGATTTCATCGATCTTATACTTTAGCATCAGCGTCCTATCTCGCAGCTCTCTCTTCATCACTCTCAAACGACAGTCCATTGTCCGATCTCCTGCTGATGTACAGACCGCGTGCGACTGCCTCCCCAAACTCATCGCTACTGATGCTGTTGAAACGCTTCGGTAGGAATAGGATCCCCTGCTCCAGCTCGACCGTTTGCTTCTCGCCAAATTTGGTGGTGATTTTCCTGCCTTCGATGATGCGATGTTGAACGTCCTGCTGCAGTTCGCCGATTTTGATGATAGCTTTTACCATCCCAATCTTATTCAATCTGCTTACAAACTCCATATCTGCGAGCAATAAAATACAAACTATTAATTCATGCTGATTCAAACGCTACATTAAATTACGATGTGAGGCATCTGCTATATATCCAGGAAAATGCATTTAAATCGATTAAGTTTATACCGCTGCACTAATAATTTTTATTTAAATTGGGGCCCGCGGATATTTAATTTAATATAAATGAGCACTTACCTATTCGAAACTGGCCGGGCACTGGATTATGGCTATATGTTGAACGGTGAGTTAACACGATAACACTCACTAGGAGATCTGTGCTGGCACAGAGGGTAACACAAGAAACTTGAAGGGCTAGATGTGAGCTTCGACACTATTCGGAGTAGACTGGTTCTCGTGGCACAAAGCTTTTCGTTTATATAACCCTCGCTGGAGTGGGGTGCGGCGGCCCCTGTGTTCGCGCAGGTAGGAATGTTGCGGCAAGTTAATTGGTGCACGTGCATATCTGGCTTGGGTCTAATACCTATAAATCACACCGCGCCTTTCAGATAACCGGCTCAGGCCGCGCTGAAGGGCTTGTCTGAGAGCATGGCAGCTGCACCCGTGCATAAACATGTCTGTGAGCGGGATGAAATTGACATATTTATGATGCCTGGTTTAATTTCCCAGGCTCCGCCCGCCGGTTATTTATGGCTCGTCTGAATGGTGCACAGGTAGCCATGCAGGAATGTATTTGTCTGTCGGATATTTAACACGGCGAAGGGTGCAGTTTTTATTGTGTCATGTGATGGATGGACGGTCTCTGGGCGGCGTCTTACCACGAAACATCTGCGCAGATGTGCGCCTTTGATAAGCAGTGTAGTACTAATATACAAGGCTTAATTTCCCACGCTCCCATCGGTGAAGGGTGCAGTTTTTATTGTGTGCGGTGATGGATGATTTCCGTGACCGTGCTTTGTAATTTACCGCCAAACATATGCGGCTCAGATGCGCTCCACCCCCCGGTGCGCGGGAGATTCGTGCCACGTCGGGGGCCGCAGTGAGGCGACGGGCCGGCGGGGGCGGCGTGGAGGCAGTGCGGGGGCGGCGGGGGGCGGCGCGGCTGCTAGTCTGGTATGTCACTCGGGGGCGGCGGGGGGCGGCGTGGGGGTGGTATGTTGGCCGGCCCTTGCCCACCAATACAATCACCATAATGTAAGTTTCGCGGATAATCGCGTAATTAGAGCAATTGTATGCAAATACCGCGGAATAGCTGGCGTAATTAGAGCAATTGTATGCAAATACCGCGGAATAGCTGGCGTAATTAGAGCAATTGTATGCAAATACCGCGGATAATCGCGTAATTAGAGCAATTGTATGCAAATACCGCCGATAATCGCGTAATTAGAGCAATTGTATGCAAATACCGCGGATAATTACCGGGATTATCCCATTAAAACGCGAATCCGCCGCTTTAATTACCCCCAAATTGCTCTACTTACGCGAATCAAAAGTTCGATCAAAACGCGGATTAAATTAATCGAAATCTTCGCGGGGGGTGAAGTAGAACTCTTGTTGTATAACTACTTGTGCCATTTGAAAAAATCAAGTTATGGCCCTTAAATTGTTACCAAAATTAATGTCCTACAGAAAATTGATGCCACAATGCAAATCAACGATCTTGCCGTCAGAAGTTACCCCAGACAGATGTTTAGAATCTGGCATTGTCCCAACCCGATATCCGAGAAAACAAATGCCCCGCGTTTTTTTTAATAAGTGCCTGTAAATGCATTAAATTTTAGAAAAACATAAACAACTTCTGCACGGTTAAAGCGAATTGCAAAAACTAAACGGATTTATAAAGCCCAAAAAGGGGCACATTCAAATATGTATATTGATACAGGGGGTGCCATTTAAAAAAACTAGGTCCAAGGCTACCCTAAAAAAATGGAACACCCTGTATATGGCAAAATAATTTTAAAAACTGCACTTTGGCCTCTAGTTTGCAATGCCGTTTGGTTCATGTCGATATCATTAACGGTGTAGGTGTAATGGAGCCCGTCCTATTGACTCACCCTGTATATCTTTACATTTTTGGATTCTAACCGTTTGCATGTTATTCAGATGTTAAAAAAAAATTATACAATTTTATTAATTTTTTCTACTCTTATTGATGGATCTAGTAAGCTATGATTCGGTGTGTAGTTTTATTGATAGTTGACCTTCAATAATAAGTTTTCATTTAACTCATAACATACTATATCACACATGGTGATCAATATTCGCAAACTACACCATTTGTTATTTTTTTAGATGGAACACCCTATATATTATTTCATAGTATGGAAGTCCATTAAATAATCTTTCATTTGATATAGGGTTTCCTACACCTAAACCTAATAGTTACTCTAATATTTCGGAATATATTCCTGATTAAATGCTTTGTGAATTAAATTTGTGTTGGTAAATCAGAAATAAAAAAAAATGTATATAAAGTTTATTAGGTAGTGAAAACTAACAAAAGAAACATAACTTTATTACCAATGTTTTTAAAATATTTAAAACAACAATATTCTAAGGTGTGCAACTAATGAATTTTGAACTATTTCTAAAATGTGTTGCGTTAATGTGATAAAAAGCACAAATGAAAAAGCTTAATAAACTCCCATGGCCAAAAAACTTTTGGCAGTGCCCTTGGCGTGCTGGGTGAACCGCAATCTGCGATCAAGCATCACGCCAAGGTAACGCACGGCGCCACCAGGCCGAACCACTTCACCGTCGACCCTCACCGAACACTCTACCACAGAGCTACATTCCTTACACAGGTTTAGTAACAGAAATTAATTTCTCTATGTTTTAGAATGTTCATTGCAGACTAATATTTATAATTCAATAACAAAACCAACAAGACGTAATGTATACTTGCATATTGGAACTATTCAACAAATTTGAAATAAAAAAGGAATTTTGTTTGAACATTTATTTTTAAAATTGATAAAACAATATGTTTTATCGATTATTTCAATTGATATATTATCAATGTATTAATTTAGGTATATCTGTTTATTGATTCTAAAAATAAATGTGTAACTAAAATGTGTAAAACTACATCGAAGTGATTTTTTAATCAAATTGACATCTTATTGACACTGGATACTCCTGAAATGAACGTCAGCATAATTTATTTTTGATAAATATTAGCGGCAGGTAAAATATTTTATTTTTACAGAAAGTTAAAGCGTTGGTTTACTTCCGAAAATCGCTATTGACGGTAGGCGACATTTCCTTCTGCTGGCGGAAATGTGACATTTTTCCAGTCAACTGAGTTAAATAATGACATAATTTTCTGAAGTTTTAAGAAAAAAATTTTAACAAACTATTAAACAAGTATACAAGTGTCCTTGGAAAAAACGAGCTATTTCACGAAATCGCTGAAGTAGCGATTAATAGTTTAATGGGCACAACTTTTAGCAAGCAAATGATATTCGTAAGCATTTTTTTTATGGTGTGCAATACACACCGCGTTCAGTCAGTTCACGCTATAAGATGGTTATATGCGTAATTAAATCACGAATTAACCCTTTTTCATAAAAACATGTATTAATAAATTTATCAATAAATGTTTTTGTGAAAAGGGGTTAATTCGTGTTTTAATTATATTTCACTTTTTACAAGCTGAAACGAACCTAATGGTTATATGCGATTGACTTATTCTGTGTTTTTTAAATTAATATTTAAATAAGCCATAATTTACTTGTAACCATAAAATTTAAGGTTATAAAACATTACTGATACATTTAAAAAGCAATTTCTTTAATTTTTCTCTTTTAACCGAATCTCTATGTCTTATGGTTTCCGAGATCCCAATGCTTAAAATGAAAAAGAACTTACCCTGTATAGTTATCAAATAAATGTTGAAAACATTTTCTCATTTATTAACATTGCCTCTAAAATGTTCAATATGCGTATTTATTTTTGAAATTTATGAGTAAATTAAGTAAGTAATATTCATTAAAAAAAGTACACTACCGCCCCAGTCTCGAACCAACAAAGCCTGGACTTGGAGCCGTACACTCTACCACAAGGCTAGCTTCCTTACTAACATTTGGAAGCCGAACGTGCTGTATATATATTTAAGAAGATCATTACAGACTACTGTTTACAATTAGTTATTATTAGTAATAGTATTAGTTTACAAATAAGTGTTTATTCTAAAATTTAAATCGCCATTCATTTTTGTAGTGTCTACCTACAAGGTTAGGGGAACTATTAAATAGCCAGGTATACCCATTTAAACTATTACTTATATTTGGATCGTTGCGTACTCTATGGTAGCTCATGGCACACTGCCGCATGTGACAGGCCCATGCATACAATATCTTTATACATATACTACATTATCCTCCCTTAAAATTACAACGCAAATATATATAATAATAAAAAAACAACTTAATCAGAATCCTAATCTATCTGGGGGTGCACGTCGTCGCTTAGGGCGTGTTGGTGTTTCTGGTGCTTCCCCAGGCGAATCCGAGGTGGATGCTGTTACATTGTCATTTTCAGTTGACTTATCCGTATTTACATCCATTTCAGATTCAATATTTGCAAAAGGCGTTTCGCAGTCGCTATCTCTATCATTGATGTTTGTTGAGATTTCACATTCACTATCGTCTTCTTTAGCACCTATAACTTCACTATCATCTCGATTTTCGTTCACTTCCAAAATTTGGTTGATGTGCCGTTTCCATAAATTTTTACAATCTTCTACCTTGACATACACTATACATTTACCTTGAAGTTTTACAATTATTCCTCTTAACCATTGTGGTTTTATGGGTCGGTAATCTTTCACCAAAACATATTTACCTAATTTGATATTTATATGTCTTTTACCCTTAAAATTTCTACGATTACGTACCTGGCTGGATTTAATAGTATTTAAAATTGTTGTTGAGTCCTTATTTTTTCTAATAATATCATTTGGTTTAATAAAATCAAGCCTGGTTCGTAATGGTCTGCCCAACATCATACGTGCTGGTGACTCTCCAGTAGAGCAGTGTTCTGTATTTCTATAGTTTATCAAAAATCTGCATATAGCACGTTCAAAATCTATTTTTCCACAACCTTTAATTTCTTTCAGCAAAAATTGTTTAATTGTATTAACACTGTTTTCTGCAGCACCATTTGATGCTGGGTGGTATGGTGGTGAAGTTAAAAATTGTACATTATTCATTTCAAGAAAACTTCTGAATTCCTTAGAAACTAATTGTTTTCCGTTGTCTGAAACTAACACTTTTGGAATACCAAACCTTGCAAACACTTCTCGCAACTTTACTATAGTGGTTTGTGACGTAATATTGTTCAAGACAAATATCTCTGGCCACTTCGAATAAGCATCCGTGATGACTAAAATATTTTTATTGTGAAATGGTCCGAGAAAATCTATATGTATCCTTTCCCAAACAGCACTTGGGATAGGCCAACCCTGCAAGGGCATTCTCTCGGGGTTCTTTCGGAACTGTTGACAAATTTTACATGAATTGCACATATTTTCTATGTCTTTATTTAATGATGGCCACCAAACATAAGACCTAGCCAATGATTTACATTTAACTATTCCCTGGTGGGTATTGTGAAGTTCTTTCAGTACCAACTGTTGCAGTTTTAATGGAACAACTACCCTATATCCCCATAGTATAATATCATTTTCAACACTAAGTTCATTTTTTCTATTTGAATATGCCTTTAATTCGGATGACGCATTTTGTGGCCAGCATTTAGCTATAAATATTTTTATTTGTTTTAAAATTTCATCGTTTTCTGTTTCAATTTTTATGTCATTTACGTTTAATGGTAAGTCAGCTTGATTAAGGTAATTTATTCCTGCGCCTTCATCAATAATATTAATTTCATTATCATCTTTTTTTAGTGGTAACCGTGATAAAAAATCAGCACAATTCCTTTGAGAGGTGACATATTTAATATTATAGTTAAAAGCACTTAGAAACAATGCGTATCGCTGCATACGATTAGCTGCCATGGTTGGGATTCCGTGCTTTGGACCAAAAATAGATACTAAGGGTTTATGATCCGTATATAGATTAAATTTTCGACCAAACAAATATTGGTAAAATTTCCTTATTCCATAAACTATAGCTAACGCTTCTTTGTCTATCTGGGAGTAATTTTTCTCTGCAGATGACAAAGTTCGCGATGTGTAAGCGATGGGCCGCTCGACACCGGAATCGTACACATGTGAAATAATCGCACCCAGTCCAAATTGCGATGCATCTACCGTTAAATTTAACTGCAAACTTGGATTATAATGTACTAAAAATTGATCAGACATTAATATTTTTCTTACAGCCTTGAACGCTGTTTTACATGATTCTGTCCAATTCCACCTACCGTTTTTCTTAATTAAATCATAAAGGGGGTGTAATACATCAGGCATATTTGGAATAAAACGGTGATAGTAATTGATCATTCCCAGGAATGAACGTAATTCAGAAACATTCTTGGGTTCAGGCATATCGATAATTGCTTTTAGTCTTTCTGGTGATTTATGTAATCCATGTTTATCAATTGTAAACCCTAAATATGAAATGCTATCTTGAAGGAAATGACATTTGTCGGTTTTGACCGACATACCGGAGTTTTGTAAAATATTCAAAACGTTGTGTAAACGGTCGAAATGTTCTTGTTTCGTTTTACCGGTGACCACAATATCGTCCAAAAATACACATACTCCATCAAAATTTCCTAATAGGTCGTCCATAATACGCTGAAATTGCGAGGGGGCTGAACTAATACCAAAGGGCAATCGGTTGTAGACGAATGTACCTCTATGTGTGGAAATTGCCGTGAATTTCCTCGAAGTATCATCCAGCAATACTTGCTGATAAGCGTGAGTTAGGTCTATTTTAGAAAAACATTCACCTCCTTGCAATTTCGTGAACAAGTCATCTATCCTTGGTAAGGGATGCCGATCTAAAACGATGTGTGGGTTTATAGTGACCTTATAATCACCACATATCCTTACAGAATTGTCTTTCTTTAAAATTGGAACAATCGGGGTTCCCCATTCGCTATTTTTAATGGGTGATATAATACCTGCATTAATTAATCTATCTATTTCCTCATTTACTTTATTTTTTTAGAGAGTATGGTAAGGCTCTCGGTTTATGAAACTTTGGTAAAGCGTTTTCTGCCATATTTAATTTTAATTTAAAATTGTTAAGTGTGCCCAATTTATCGTTAAATAAAGACGGAAACTTTTTTATAATATTCTTTGTGAAACTGTTATCTTTCTTCATAAAGTTTAATTCTTTAAAACCAAAATTGAAAATCTCCATAAAGTCGCGTCCTAACAAGGGTGGACCGCCACTTTTTATTATAAAAATATTAATTAGTTTTGTTTTATTTTTGAATTTGATGGTCATAGATGCCTTTCCCAGTGGTCGGATACTTCCGCCAGTATAATTTATGAAAAAAGTGTTAGTTTCAGTCATCGGGTGTGTTTTAAATTTTTGCAACCATACATCTTGTGAAATTACAGAAGCGGCCGCACCTGAATCTAGCTCCATCTGCAGCGGTATATTGTTTAGTGCAACATTTATCATAATTGGTGCGCCGTTTTGGCTTTTTAAACTAAACAATGACGCTCCAGATGGGCTTCGGTCTACCTGTTCCGCATTCATATAGTGAACAGGTGTTTTCTGTTTACAAACATAAATCAGATGACCTTTCTTGCCGCACTTTTTGCAATTGTACTCACGATACCGACACTTGTCCGTTGAATGGTTTGTACGTCCACATACAGTGCAATTATGATCATCGTGTGCTGGTTTTTCGACTGCACGATCCTTCCGCGCCGGCGTCCTTTTTCCATCCATGGTGCGCGAAGTGGCCGCCGATGATCCTCGATGATGACGTAGCTTCAACCGATGCATCTCCATGGCCTCTTCTGGCTCCTTTTTTATTCCATAGTCGTCCTGCGCAGACTCTTCTCCTAGTGCAATTTCTAACGCTCTTTTCCACGTAATATTTTCATTTTCTAGAAACAAACGTTTTCTTATTTTCTTACAATCCAAGGCAACAATGAATTTGTCCCGCAGAACCTCTTGCAGCTGTACGCCGAACTTACAATCCACGGTCAAACTTTTTAATCTTGCCGCCCATTCTTGAATTGATTCGGTGCTCGCTTTTTCCGCTTGATAAAAACGTCTTCTTTCAGCGAACACAGATTTTGCACGTGTATAATATGATTCTAATTCTCTTATAATTAGACTGTATGAACATTTATCGGGCTTTTCTGGTATCACCAGATTTTCCAATAGTTTATAAGCTTCCTCTGTAAGCCCATTAATCACAATTGCACGCTTAATCGCGTCGTCACTAATTGCATTAGCCACAAAAAACTGCTCAATTCGACTTTTATACACAGAGAAATCATGAATTTTGGGATTGAATTCCACTTGAATTCCAATCGTGTTCGTGAATTTCACTGTCTGCACCTGGTCCTGTTCACGGCCGTCGGCCATTATTAAAAACGTGGTTCGTCAAATTCTTGTTCTCTTCTTTTCACTTCACTTTCGGTACTTAAGAATTTAATTTAATTACTCGTCGCCAATTTGTAGTGTCTACCTACAAGGTTAGGGGAACTATTAAATAGCCAGGTATACCCATTTAAACTATTACTTATATTTGGATCGTTGCGTACTCTATGGTAGCTCATGGCACACTGCCGCATGTGACAGGCCCATGCATACAATATCTTTATACATATACTACAATTTTAAAATATTATCAATATTGTACATTGTTAAATAACTATTATGTGTAATTTACGACTCATATTTAAGAAGATGCACAAAATTGTTCCCATCAGTACTTGTTTGCTACTGAAGATGGCTGCATTGACATAACTCAGAATGGATATGAATATATACAAACAATAAGTAACATTCAACAATGGTAGGCGGCTTTCATTAAGTGGCAATTAGTTTATATTCAAATAAGTTTTTTTCCTTAAATCTACCTGAGTAATCTTTGGTGAAATTATTTGCATACAATAAAATATTCGGGAAGTCCACCCAGAAGATTTGGGCATTTGGCTAATATAATTGTTTGCACAGACATTAGGGATTATGCGATTTTATCACCCCAATAGAAGCCTGGAAGGAGGAGTGCCCGGGATTAAAAATTATTTGTATCTACTAAAATGCCGCTATTATGAATATTACGCTGTTAAAAGGTTGCCGAATATCTCAATTGCATTTGTAATTTGTCCTAAATAATAAGTTACGATTCTTAATCAAGGGCCGTAAATTTTTTGACATACCCTATATTATACGTTTTAAAGTATTATTAAAGTAGTTTGAAAACGTATAGATAGATCAGTCATATTTCGGATATAACATACATTTACCTATATTATTACAGAACAATGTAATTTTCACAGTTTCCTGCCATTGCCTGTAACATACGTAAGTGCTAACTTACTAACCAAAATGTTAAACCCTGATGCATCATTTTTATGAACATACGGTATATCATATTAACATTATGTTGTATACATGGTGGAGCATTGGACAACGCACAATGGGGATTTACATGTGAAAATTTAAATCTTTAAATATTGTCTTCACTAATTTTGCTAGAGACAAATTGAATAATAATGAACTCTTTTATAGAGCAAATACTGCGTCAATTTATGCTATTACTTTTTATTTTTTTTATCCATAACCTAAAAACTCGACGAAATAAAAGTTACACAAAAACTCAGAAGTGAATTGAAATCAAACAGCAAAGAAAATGCGTTTTACATGTGTCAGTGATGTTTTGTAACCTTACATTTTAGACTCAGTAAATTATGGCTTATTTAAATATTGATATTACTAAAAAAAAATATTCGGGCTGAGTGTGGCAAACTATCAATTATTATATATTATCAATTAGTCAATGTAAGAAGGAAGTTTTACGATAGGTTGGATCACTGTTAATATTTTTCTTGTTACAATAAATATAATTTTGTTATATAAGTAATAGTTGAATCGCTAACTGCAGAAAGGAGACATATTATGTTTTTCCCAAAATGACATTTTTGTATATTTTTAATGTAGATGTATTAAACATTGACATTATTATATTAGTATAATTTCAAGTATTAAAGTTCGAGTAAAACGTATTTAAAAAAAAAATTATAAGGTTTTTTTCTACAATCACTAAATAAAGCAGGCTTCTTTGCTCGACAGTGACAACGAAGAGTTGGCGTTTATCGATGACTTTTATTCGCCGCGTTTTTAACGCTTGCCGCGCGATAAAAACTAAGAATCGCGCGTCGTCAATAGCAACCAATAAACAAGCGTCGTTTTAAATACTCGATCGAAAAGTTTGAACAGTATGATTGCTCCGCTACACTTTTCGTTCTTAATACATAAATAACTGTTTTCTATCAGCATTTCAATAAATAAATAAATTTTCACCAACTTTAATTATATTATTTATTCTATTGTATTTCATTTATTATATTTATTATATATATATATATATATATATATATATATATATATATATATATATCATTTAGGGGGGGGGGGGGGGGTTGAAACAAGCACGACGGTAAATTAAATTAAGTATAATGCCAGTGAATTGTTTTTCAAATCAAGAATATGCTAATATTTACTTACCTGTGGATAATGTCGTGGAAATGACTGAGACTTAAATGATACATTATTAATTATGTGTGTAATGTATGTAGGTACGTAATATAATGTGTGTAAGAATAATGTACCTACTATACACCATTTTTGGTTTTCACATTTAACAACTGGAATGCATTTCGAGACTTTGTGCGTAGGAACATATAAAGATAACATATGCGAAGAATAACACACATCTGTATCCCTGTTTACGGTTGTTCATAAATTTCTGTGAATTAATGTGAAAAAATTAAAATTAAATCATATTTGTTAATGAAAGTCGTATGTCATTTGTTTCGTGATTTTTATTGGTTTGATGATTGGTTTTTTGGATGAAGCACAAGCTTTTATCCACACCAAACATTTAAGTAGTAGTGATAGTATTTGTTAGGGATATTATCCCTAACTGGCTATCGACCAACGTCCTTCTGCCGTGTGATTTGTGTAAATGTGTGTATTGAGTTAGGGCTTGTTACTCTAGAAATTCGCCCCCGATCTCTAGAGCGCCGTTAATGAGCTCCCAACGGCGAATGGCACTAGTTTCTTAGTACAAATGTACTACCTGTACTGGGGCTCGAACCCAGGTCTTCGTGCATGCTAAGCAAGCGTTCTAACCTGTCAGCCAAACTAGCGGTTTCCCAAACATTTAATTATTGCGTATATTTAAAATAAATTTAATATATTGTTGGGTACGACCGTTGAGTGAAGGAGGAAGTCCTTCATAGGACGCACGGTCTTAGCATCGGGCAGCATCGGGCCTCTGTCACCAGATCATAAATTATGGTGGCCAGCAATTTGGGCCTTTTGTGCTATTTATCAGTACAGCCATTACAAGTATAATGCCCACAATGCGACAATAGACCCAAGGCTCAGGTCAAAAATATAGGTTTTGGTATAGTCGCCATTTTAAGTAATTAATAAAACCATAAAAACATCTGTTAATTAATAAGTACTGCATCTTATTAGATACAGTATTTTATAAGGTTCCAGGATATATTTTAAATTATATACGGATGCACATTATGGGGGCATTTTTACTTAGTAATGGAAAGACTTCATTCTGAGTTGTACACTGGATGTAATAATCGTAATTTTGAATAAAAATATTTTATACCTTTTATCATAAACTTTATTTATGCAAAACCCCATTTATTTTGTTTTCAGTAGTGCGACATATCAACGGTTACACAAACTAGCCTAAATATTTATAGCTATTATTAATTAATCAATGATGAATCAAGAGTGTATACTCTTTATCGGAGTATAAATCGCCAACTTCTTAAACTCATAGTACCTTCCCAGAATAAACCCATAAATCTGTAGGTGACCGTAAACGACGTAGTGTATGTAGTTAATAAAAAACAATAATCCAGATCTATGAGACCGGGGTGACTAACGAGACAATTTTAATTTTTATATAAAATCTTCTCAAATAAAAGGTAATTTGTATATCATCACCATAAATTATGTTTATATATGAAATGTTTATTATGTATATAACAGTGCGAAAATGTAGTCATATGACAGAGAAAGGAGAATCGGCAAAAAAAATTGACGGAAGAAAATTTAAATAATGATGAAGAAAGATATTTGCGGCCTACAAGACGATAAGAACCCTTCAGAAATCAGTAATCAAGATAGATGTGCATATCGTAATTGGAAAAAAAACGGGCAAACAAGGTTTTCACGCTTAATCTAAAAAAAAAACCTGTACTTAGAGCTCTCAACAGCTGTCCATCGAGTATGTCAACAAAACGCTTTATCAGCAGACAAATGAGCTCATGTTACGTTTGTGTATTCAATAGGTTTCAATTATCATAAAAACACTTATTTTTTATTTCACTGATTTTTTAATTGCAAATTTTTATATTTGGTTGAAATAAATTTATATATTTTTCAATGTGGCACTTAAATAATAGTATTGTTTCGTTTTTTCTTTCATTTACCAGTTGGTAACTTATATATTAACCCTTCCTGTGCTAATTTTTTAATTTATTTTTTACTAATATTTCTTTAAAACTTCATATTTTAGCGCGACTATTCGAAGGTTAAACAGTTCGTACACTATGCAATCAGTTATAAGGTAAGTTGTACTGCTAATCTGAGAAACGATCGGTTTCACAAGTTAAAATACTGAGACAAGAATCAAGAGTCTAAAAGTGGTACAGATAGAAGTATTAATCATTCCGGATAGGGTTAGTAGAAAATGTGAATAAAAATATAATACATCCTGTTATTATACAATATGTATAAAAAGAGTACTCCGCCATAAAATCACTCTGGGAGGTTCAGCCACATGCAGATATGATAGCTATTAAGCATGGCAGAGGGCGCTGGCCACTAGGCACAATCCCGAAATTCTTTGTATCTGGGCGAACATGCCGCGGTCGTATTAAACTGTCTGCACTTAGCTGCCGGCCCTCCCAGAAGAGATGATAATTTATGACTTGGGACAGTTCAATAGGTTTCGTTTGTCCAGGCCCGGCTCTGATTTTTTATGGGCCCTATCATAACCTATAGCCGGGATTGTACATACATACATACATACATTACTATTTAACATTTTACTACTGGGGTTATTCATAGCAAGGCATACCCTAGTTTATTTAATACATTTTAAAATAAAATTATACATTTGATTATATCCATTATTTATTAATCAATTGCCTGACACGATTTTCGGGGAATTTCTCCCCACTATGAAATAAATAGTTTAGAACGAGGAAGGGTTGTAGATTACATTGTATTGTCATCTACAACCCTTCTTTGTTCTTTGTTATTAATTTGATAATGGGGAGAAATTTCAGGCTAGTGATTGACAAATAATGGAAATAAACAAATGTTGTATTTTAATTCAAACAATGAATCATCAATCCCTTCAAATATGTAGTAGATTAATTATACTTTATATAAATTACGCATATTATTATCACACAAATTTTAGTATTTTATTTTATCGGTACGATAGTTAGACATACGTGCCCGCTGAAAAAAATGCGTTTACGTTATACAGACCATTATTTGTTGACATTGTGATGAAGGGTGCAATTTTGTATTCAATATGAATAATTTCTCAAACAAAGAGTGAGTGTTGATGGTTAAAATATATTACAGTGGCGTTAGTTTGCAAAAAGTGAGATCTGTTTTATGTTAAATTTAAAAACTGTACAAAACATATGAAACATGAAAATAAACATGGAAAATTTCAGCGAAAGAATAGATTCATTGCTATGGAAACGGCCTTATGAACATTAATTTAATTAATTTGCATTGTGAGAGTGGCAGTTTATTTGACTTAAAATTAACTAGAAAGTTTTGAACTGGAAAGTTCTCTAATATCTAATATTTTATAAACTGCAATATGCAAATACGGCGCAAAAGTTGAATTCACTTGACTAGTCAGGGAAAGTGTTTCTCTGCTAAGGAAAACTATCTGTCACGTTAGAAACATAGAAACACAGTACTTGATATGTAGGCACGCAGAAAATCTCCCATACAATTTATTAAATTAATAAATATTAATTTTTATTATAATTGGGGGTTTCAGAAAAAAAAATATTAAAAGCCTGTAAAAGTTGTGAGGGTCACGTAAAACTTCATCACCCTGGCTTTTTTTAAATCAAGAATACACATACTTTTTGTAACTAAAAATAACCAAAACAATTCAAAATTCTGCTGGGGGTATTAAATATACGATATGGTTTAAGGACAACAAAAAAATTATACTTTGTACCAAAAGGAGCACAATAGCTGTTTATGGTACAAGTATGTTACAAAGAAAATAAGTCACGAGAAAAAAACGGGTAAGCCTATAACACACAAGTTCCATACATACTTTTATTCAATACTTCCAGACTTTCGTTAAAATACATTATATTTCTGATGACAGTTGACATTTCTATTCTACAAATTAATTTGAACATGCCAGGTAATTATACATCAAGTGATCAATGTGGCTGGAACTGAGGGCAAATTTACTGAGTTACATTGAATATTAATGTGAATGTAAATAAGGAGTAGGACAAAGAATCGTTTATTTATGAATTTTAAGATTTCCGTGAGCGTGAGTTATGAATCATGTATAACTCACGCGTAAGTTATAGGGTACATAATTCAACTGACATCAGTGGAATTATGGTTGTATAATTAGGAGGTGTTCGATGAAACATATAAAAACACTAATTGAAATATTTTTATAAAGACCATAATTATTTACCCGTTATAATTGAGTAGGGAAAGTAATATTTTCTCTGGGAGTATCATTATTCATTACAATTAATATTATATTAATAATATATGCATATAATTTAATCGGTGCCCGAGAGGTTAGCGCACATGCCAAGGGTCGCAGGTTCAAACCCCGTGGACCCGAGCACTTTTAAGCGATTGAAATTCTCTAACATCAAAGTACGTTTTTTTTTTGGAGGGGAACTGAAGCAGGCAATCCGGTGAAGTGTTAAGTTGTACATGCACGTTAAAGAACCCGATATGAATAGAGCGAAATTCATAAAGGCATGATTTCTATGTGTGGTAGATCGCTCCTTGGCGACGGTGTTTAGCTATAGCAGCAGAAAATATTATATAATTATGTTAATTTCTTAATATAACAAAGTGTTGAAGATAACAATAGTAAACTTGTTATAAAAATGAATAGAAAACAGTTTTATACCAAGTGTTATATTGTAATCTTTAACCCTTCTTTGTTTTCATTCCTTCCTTTGACAATGGAGAGAAATTCCCCGAAACACGTGTCTGAAAATGATTAATAAATAATGGAAAACATTATTTCACATTTCATTTCATTTCATTTAATATGAACTGTTTTTTCTGCTTATAGGTAATGTTTAATAAGTATTATAAAATTATACACAAAATATTCTGTTATACATACATTAACATGAGTACTTTGATGTTTTATATTTTTAAGAAATTTTAAAAAATGGTGATTATTTATGATGAAATTTATGTCGCCGGGTGAATGTGCATCCCTACCAGCAGTATTTCAATTTTAACATAAAACGGTCGGGGACGTTCGAAAACCTCTACTCTATTGGGGCCCGAATTTCCTTTGTGGATTTTACGGGGCCAATAATCTGTGGTCTGCATTGTCAAAATAAGGTTCTTCCGAGCAATTTATGGGTAGGCGACACGCGCCCAAGTATCCGACAGTGACCGACCGACTCAGACCTCGCCAAACAGACTTGCACTTTTTTTTATGTGCACCATGTATCTGGATTCGGGTGTCATATACAGGTTTGAAAAGAACCATGCGGGTCGGGTGTACCTACAAAGAAAGTAACGCATAAATTCGACAACACCGTTAATATTAATTTTCTTACAAAACAACTTGAAGAGGTGTGGCGATTGTAATTAAATGTCGTTATATTACCATTAGCATTACCATTTTCATCTTGTGGTGTCATTTATTTTTAAAGTTATGACGTCAAGAATATTATTTTTAAGGGCAACCTATTTTTTATTATTTATTTCGATAGTCATTTTTATTCTGTTTTACACGGTACAATATTTGCAATATTACATTACAAAATCTTTAAATTTGCAGAATGCATCTAGTTACCGTACGAAACAAAGTTGCATTTGGTAACAATTGACCCAGTAGACCAAGAGTGGTGTAGATATAATTTATTATAGATATTAGTTTTCTAAAATTTTTAATATGCGATTTGTTATATTTTGAAATTTATGAGTAAATTAAGTTGATATATTCATTTAAAAAAAAAAAATACATTAGTGCCCTAGTCTCGAACCAACAATTTATGGAATTTGAACCGAACACTCTACCACAGAGCTACATTCCTTACACAAGTTTAGTAACCGAAATTAATTTCTCTATGTTTTAGTATGTTCATTGCAGACTAATATTTATAATTCAATAACAAAACCAACAAGACGTAATGTATACTTGCATATTGGAACTATTCAACAAATTTGAAATAAAAAAGGAATTTTGTTTGAACATTTATTTTTAAAATTGATAAAACAATATGTTTTATCGATTATTTCAATTGATATATTATCAATGTATTAATTTAGGTATATCTGTTTATTGATTCTAAAAATAAATGTGTAACTAAAATGTGTAAAACTACATCGAAGTGATTTTTTAATCAAATTGACATCTTATTGACACTGGATACTCCAGAAATGAACGTCACATAATTTATTTTTGATAAATATTAGCGGCAGGTAAAATATTTTATTTTTACAGAAAGTTAAAGTGTTGGTTTACTTCCGAAAATCGCTATTGACGGTAGGCGACATTTCCTTCTGCTGGCGGAAATGTGACATTTTTCCAGTCAACTGAGTTAAATAATGACATAATTTTCTGAAGTTTGAAGAAAAAATGTTTTAACAAACTATTAAACAAGTATACTAGTATCCTTGGAAAAACGAGCTATTTCACGAAATCGCTGAAGTAGCGATTAATAGTTTAATGGGCACAACTTTTAGCAAGCAAATGATATTCGTAAGAATTTTTTTGTATGGTGTGCAATACAAACCGCGTTTAGTCAGTTCACGCTATAAGATGGTTATATGCGTAATTAAAACACGAATTAACCCTTTTTCATAAAAACATGTATTAATAAATTTATCAATAAATGTTTTTGTGATAAAGGGTTAATTCGTGTTTTAATTATATTTCACTTTTTACAAGCTGAAACGAACCTAATGGTTATATGCGATTGACTTATTCTGTGTTTTTTAAATTAATATTTAAATAAGCCATAATTTACTTGTAACCATAAAATTTAAGGTTATAAAACATTACTGACACATTTAAAAAGCAATTTCTTTAATTTTTCTCTTTTAACCGAATCTCTATGTCTTATGGTTTCCGAGATCCCAATGCTTAAAATGAAAAAGAACTTACCCTGTATAGTTATCAAATAAATGTTGAAAACATTTTCTCATTTATTAACATTGCCTCTAAAATGTTCGTATAAATGTTAAATGTTCGTAATATGCGTATTTATTTTTGAAATTTATGAGTAAATTAAGTTATTAATATTCATTAAAAAAAAGTACACTACCGCCCCAGTCTCGAACCAACAATGCCTGGACTTGGAGCCGTAAACTCTACCACAAGGCCAGCTTCCTTACTAACATCTGGAAGCCGAACGTGCTGTATATATATTTAAAAAGATCATTACAGACTACTGTTTACAATTAGTTATTATTAGTAATAGTATTAGTTTACAAATAAGTGTTTATTCTAAAATTTAAATCGCCATTCATTTTAAAATATTATCAATATTGTACATTGTTAAATAACTATTATGGGTAATTTACGACTCATATTTAAGAAGATGCACAAAATTGTTCCCATCAGTACTTGTTTGCTACTGAAGATGGCTGCATTGACATAACTAAGAATGGATATGAATATATACAAACAATAAGTAACATTCAACAATGGTAGGCGGCTTTCATTAAGTGGCAATTAGTTTATATTCAAATAAGTTATTTTCCTTAAATCTACCTGAGTAATCTTTGGTGAAATTATTTGCATACAATAAAATATTCGGGCAAGTCCACCCAGAAGATTTGGGCATTTGGCTAATATAATTGTTTGCACAGACATTAGGGATTATGCGATTTTATCACCCCAATAGAAGCCTGGAAGGAGGAGTGCCCGGGATTAAAAATTATTTGTATCTACTAAAATGCCGCTATTATGAATATTACGCTGTTAAAAGGTTACCGAATATCTCAATTGCATTTGTAATTTGTCCTAAATGATGAGTTACGATTCTTAATCAAGGGCCGTAAATTTTTTGACATACCCTATATTATACGTTTTAAAGTATTATTAAAGTAGTTTGAAAACGTATAGATAGATCAGTCATATTTCGGATATAACATACATTTACCTATATTATTACAGAACAATGTAATTTTCACAGTTTCCTGCCATTGCCTGTAACATACGTAAGTGCTAACTTACTAACGTACGTAATACGGTACGTAATATTATTAATATTATTATTATTATTAATTAATATTATATTTATTAAGTAAATCCTCTATAAATGCTAAGGTGATTTGGAAATCTGTACATACATTTAAGAATATTAATAATGATTAGGGTGCTTCGGGTAATCATTGATACACTAGTTAAAATCAATGCATTTCATCCACATTGTCATTTTTGTATAACGAACAGATACATTTAAAATTCATGCAATTTTCTATGTTGGATGATGATTGGAAGCATCCGATGAACATTCTGCGAGATATAATTAGCATATAAATCAGTTTCAATAAATTGTTTCAAAGTAATGCTTCTCGAGGTAAGGGGCAACATCAATGTTTTGTTGATATTAATTGAAATGGAGATTGTATCCGTAAATATATTCTATAATTCATATATCAGTAATATATGAAAATATTTTAATCATTTCAACTTATCCTAGTAAATATGTAATTATTATAATATCTTAAGAGGGATTAAGATTTAAAAATACAATGTGTCTCAGTGACAACCCGACATAACAAAATTAACATTGGTGAATTAAGTAAGGATCGGCTATTGCTGTGCCTATATCTAAAAATGTGATTGTCACAAATGAAACAGCGGGTAGTAAGTAGTAATTAGAAGAATTAATTAAATTTACATTACTGTCAGAATGCTAATATTTTTAGAATTTGTTGACTCAATATAACTATCACCATTTAATATGAAAATTATTTTATCAGATGTAAATTTCTGTTTGTTTTAAATATTTTGTTTCGGCCACTCACAAAGAATATTTAGCTCATGGCAATAGTTGATCCATATACAATTTCCCTATGTTAATTTTGCTATGTCTGGTAGTCACTAAGACGCACTGTATATATTTTAGTATTATACTAAAACACAATTATAAGTGTAACAGTAATTATATTGTTACCAATACGAGTGTTTCCAGAATCATATTAATTTCCCCACGTGAATGCAATAAAGTCGTATGTCATTTGTTTCGTGATTTTAATTGGTTTGATGATTGGTTTTTTGGATGAAGCACAAGCTTTTATCCACACCAAACATTTAATTATTGCGTATATTTAAAATAAATTTAATATATTGTTGGGTACGACCGTTGAGCGAAGGAGGAAGTCCTTCATAGGACGCACGGTCTTAGCATCGGGCAGCATCGGGCCTCTGTCACCAGATCATAAATTATGGTGGCCAGCAATAAATTTGGGCCTTTTGTGCTATTTATCAGTACAGCCATTACGAGTATAAAGCCCACAATGCGACAATAGACCCAAGGCTCAGGTCAAAAATGTAGGTTTTGACATAGTCGCAAACGGTCGGGTGTAAAATTGAATGAGACCAGAAAAGGTTGTTGAATACCAAACATCTGTTGTCTAATTCTAAGAAACACGATACCCTACACATTCCACAGCATTTCGTAAAGATATTTAGGCGGAAAATGGCATATTGAGAGGTATTGCAGAATACTTCTTTTCATACAAAACAGTTTCATGGCTCTACTGAAAAATTAACTACTTGGACTTATATGGTTTTTGAAATGAATGATTTAATTGAATAATTATGTTATCAAATTAATGTTTAAAAGAATATGATACTAATGAAAATCTGGCTATATGATGTAAAAAATTATTTATTACATACTAATCACAAACACTTTTACGAAACTTTGTAACTTATAAGGTAAGAAACACAGTTTTTAACGATTTAAGATTTACGAATTTTAATAAATATAATGCAGTTGTGCAATTTATATTAACTTATGTAAGTTAAAACAATGAGCGAGATTATTGCTTAGTGATACAATACGAGATAATAAAAATATACATATAATAAAATTATACTGAATTAAGTATATACACATATTATATATATATAAACAATCTTTATTAGGCTATCGACCCCATGGGGTACACATATTATTACTCTAATATTTATAATTGTTATAATTTTCAAGTGTGATTAAAACCTAGTATGCAAGTGTTTTATATTTTTACCGAAATGTTTTACAATAAATTACTTCTATTTAAAATAGAATTGTAAATATTTGTTTTATTTAAACCATACCTTTTAAATCCTTTACTTAAAAACAACGGTGATACCGTTGAGAATACGTACCCAAGAGACTAAATTAAAATGACGAATTCATACTTCTAGATTTAGTGAAGCGGAAGGCTTGCAAAGTTATACATAAAACAATTGTGTACAATTTGAAATTAATATTATTTGGAATGTCATATCAATCAAATATATCGTGATAATTTAAAATCTTGACCAAATTGACACTACCAAGTTATATACATACTGATAATTAATAGAGGTGGTTCCATCCCCTCTCCGGGCAGTCGCTAAATAGTAAAATTAGCAGTCTTTGGTATATTCTAAGAATATAAGCCTGTTAATGATCATTGCTTACAGATTTTTTTTAGCAATACTCTAATTTACTTTTGATATTACCTAAACACTTCGAATTACACTTACTGAAAATATCCATAATATGAAATAACCGATCACGAAATAAAATGTTAAATGATTCTCAACATAATTGAATAAGAACAGAAACCAATCTTTTAATTGAAACTGGTAACATTTTCGTCATTAATAAAATAAAACACACACACATATATTATATATATATATATATATATATATATATATATATATATATATATATATATATATATATACTCTGGCGAGCAAAAAATAGAGGTCACCTTAAAATTATGACTTATTTTCGGATTTTTTTGTTTTAACTTTATGTTTGCAAATTGTAAACAATTGTACTGTATTTTGCACACTAAATTAAAAAAGCAATGTTGAATCGTAAAGTATATTTATTGTTTTTATTGCCTATTTTGGAAATATCACAAATGTACAGTTCAGACGAAGTTCGAATATTTGTTCCTAGGACCAATATGGAACAAAAAATAATGAAAAAAATGACGTGTGAATGACCAGTTTCGCAAAGGAAAATCAACACTAAGTAAGAAAACCACAACGAAACGTAGGTTTTCAATTAGAGCGAAATGGATGTTGTTTCATAAAAGTCGGTAACACGGTGATAGTAACTGACAGATAGATAACATTTGTCAGGAAATGTATTATTAAACGCCTACTTTGGTTTACAATTTGCAAACATAATGTTAAAACAAACAAAATCCAAAAATAAGTAATAATTTTAAAGTGACCTCTATTTTTTGCTCGCCAGTGTATATATAAACTATATTTTGCATTGATTTAATCGTAGGCTATAATAATCATTGAAAATAATAGTCGGTATAACGTCAACGCACTTTTTTCAATGGGAACACTCGCTAAATATCATGATGATAAAAACAACCTGCTGAAATAAAAATATTAAATGTGTGCATAATTTGCTCGAGGGTACCAAATTTTGGCGCCCGGTCCTGCATTTAACTTGCCTGATGCCTCTCGGAGCGTTGGTTTCGAACGGCGACTCTGCCAAAACCTATATTTTTGACCTGAGCCTTGGGTCTATTGTCGCATTGTGGGCTTTATACTCGTAATGGCTGTAGTGATAAATAGCACAAAAGGCCCAAATTTATTGCTGGCCACCATAATTTATGATCTGGTGACAGAGGCCCGAAGCTGCCCGATGCTAAGACCGTGCGTCCTATGAAGGACTTCCTCCTTCGCTCAACGGTCGTACCCAACAATATATTAAATTTATTTTAAATATACGCAATAATTAAATGTTTGGTGTGGATAAAAGCTTGTGCTTCATCCAAAAAACCAATCATCAAACCAATTAAAATCACGAAACAAATGACATACGACTTTCATTAACAAATATGATTTAATTTTAATGTTTTCACATTAATAATTTACTTTAAATAATAATTTTAAAAAACAATGTAGTGACTTAAATACTAAAATTTTAACACAATAAAACACTTGAATACCGTTTCCTCACTAAATTTATTATTATCTAAATGTACATTTCGATTTTTTTATTTTTTCATGAGAATGGCCTCGAACATAATGAGAGTTTTGGAGCTGGATCTAAATAATCTTAATAATCTAAATAAATTTACATCTAAATATTCTTACAAATCTAAATAATTTTACATTAACCAGGGGAAAATGATATCCGGTCGAGATGGCGTGTCCTGCTACTGCGGATTTGTCGCTGTTTAAATATCGATCTTAAATGGAGAACATCGTTTTAAATCACTATCAAACAGAGAAGTTACATATTTTGTCGAATATCCGCTCGCTTAAATCTACACAGCTTCCCATACCTACAAAGCTTCCCATAAGTAATAAAGAACTTTATTGCATTCACGTGGGGAAATTAATATGATTCTGGAAACACTCGTATTGGTAACAATATAATTACTGTTACACTTATAATTGTGTTTTAGTATAATACTAAAATATATACAGTGCGTCTTAGTGACTACCAGACATAGCAAAATTAACATAGGGAAATTGTATATGGATCAACTATTGCCATGAGCTAAATATTCTTTGTGAGTGGCCGAAACAAAATATTTAAAACAAACAGAAATTTACTTCTGTCAAATAATTTTCATATTAAATGGTGATAGTTATATTGACTCAACAAATTCTAAAAATATTAGCATTCTGACAGTAATGTAAATTTAATTAATTCTTCTAATTACTACTTACTACCCGCTGTTTCATTTGTGACAATCACATTTTTAGATATAGGCACAGCAATAGCCGATCCTTACTTATTTCACCAATGTTAATTTTGTTATGTCGGGTTGTCACTGAGACACATTGTATTTTTAAATCTTAATCCCTCTTAAGATATTATAATAATTACATATTTACTAGGATAAGTTGAAATGATTAAAATATTTTCATATATTACTATTTTTACTTATTATTAGTGTTACATACTATTTTTTCTACGAAAGTGTAGAAAACTAAAGATTAATGTAAATTTAATCATTAATTTAAAATAAATGTCATTGTCATTAATTTAAACGTCAGAAAATTTATAAATCGCTTGTCACCAAATCGAGACTCGAAATTTATACATTAATACTGGAAGAAGAAGAATATCAATAATGGATTCCGATAGTGACGATATAACAAACACTCCGCCGGAACTTGCGGCCATTGCATCCACAGTTTCGTCCGATTTATTGCCTCAAAAATCAAAAGAGAGGTATTGGAGTGCGGAAAGTGAGTGCGGAAAGTACTTTCCGCACTCATATAAGTGCGGAAAGTACTTTCTGCACTCCTTGTAACAAATACCAACTTTCAAGGTTAAATTTTATGACAGAAAACGTGTCTTTCAACACTTTCGTAGAAAAAAGCATTTTCTTTGCTGTTTGATTTCAATTCACTTCTGAGTTTTTGTGTAACTTTTATTTCGTCGAGTTTTTAGGTTATGGATAAAAAAAATAAAAAGTAATAGCATAAATTAACGCAGTATTTGCTCTACAAAAGAGTTCATTATTATTCAATTTGTCTCTAGCATAATTAGAGAAGACAATATTTAAAGATTTAAATTTTCACATGTAAATCCCCATTGTGCGTTGTCCAATGCTCCACCATGTATACAACATAATGTTAATATGATATACCGTATGTTCATAAAAATGATGCATCAGGGTTTAATATTTTGGTTAGTAAGTTAGCACTTACGTATGTTACAGGCAATGGCAGGAAATCGAAATATGACTGATCTATCTATACGTTTTCAAACTACTTTAATAATACTTTAAAACGTATAATATAGGGTATGTCAAAAAATTTACGGCCCTTGATTAAGAATCGTAACTCATTATTTAGGACAAATTACAAATGCAATTGAGATATTCGGCAAACTTTTAACAGCGTAATATTCATAATAGCGGCATTTTAGTAGATACAAATAATTTTTAATCCCGGGCACTCCTCCTTCCAGGCTTCTATTGGGGTGATAAAATCGCATAATCCCTAATGTCTGTGCAAACAATTATATTAGCCAAATGCCCAAATCTTCTGGGTGGACTTCCCGAATATTTTATTGTATGCAAATAATTTCACCAAAGATTACACAGGTAGATTTAAGGAAAATAACTTATTTAAATATAAACTAATTGCCACTTAATGAAAGCCGCCTACCATTGTTGAATGTTACTTATTGTTTGTATATATTCATATCCATTCTTAGTTATGTCAATGCAGCCATCTTCAGTAGCAAACAAGTACTGATGGGAACAATTTTGTGCATCTTCTTAAATATGAGTCGTAAATTACACATAATAGTTATTTAACAATGTACAATATTGATAATATTTTAAAATGAATGGCGATTTAAATTTTAGAATAAACACTTATTTGTAAACTAATACTATTACTAATAATAACTAATTGTAAACAGTAGCTGTAATGATCTTCTTAAATATATATACAGCACGTTCGGCTTCCAAATGTTAGTGAGAAAGCTGGCCTTGTGGTAGAGTGTACGGCTGCAAGTCCGGGCATTGTTGGTTCGAGACGGGGGGGGGGGGTAGTGTATTTTTTTTAATGAATATTAATAACTTAATTTACTCATAAATTTCAAAAATAAATACGCATATTGAACATTTTAGAGGCAATGTTAATAAATGAGAAAATGTTTTCAACATTTATTTGATAACTATACAGGGTAAGTTCTTTTTTATTTTAAGCATTGGGATCTCGGAAACCATAAGACATAGAGATTCGGTTAAAAGAGAAAAATTAAAGAAATTGCTTTTTAAATGTGTCAGTAATGTTTTATAACCTTTAATTTTATGGTTACAAGTAAATTATGGCTTATTTAAATATTAATTTAAAAAACACAGAATAAGTCAATCGCATATAACCATTAGGTTCGTTTCAGCTTGTAAAAAGTGAAATATAATTAAAACACGAATTAACCCTTTTTCACAAAAACATTTATTGATAAATTTATTAATACATGTTTTTATGAAAAAGGGTTAATTCGTGTTTTAATTACGCATATAACCATCTTATAGCGTGAACTGACTGAACGCGGTTTGTATTGCACACCATACAAAAAAAATGCTTACGAATATCATTTGCTTGCTTAAAGTTGTGCCCATTAAACCATTAATCGCTACTTCAGCGATTTCGTGAAATAGCTCGTTTTTTCCAAGGACACTTGTATACTTGTTTAATAGTTTGTTAAAACATTTTTTCTTCAAACTTCAGAAAATTATGTCATTATTTAACTCAGTTGACTGGAAAAATGTCACATTTCCGCCAGCAGAAGGAAATGTCGCCTACCGTCAATAGCGATTTTCGGAAGTAAACCAACACTTTAACTTTCTGTAAAAATAAAATATTTTACCTGCCGCTAATATTTATCAAAAATAAATTATGCTGACGTTCATTTCAGGAGTATCCAGTGTCAATAAGATGTCAATTTGATTAAAAAATCACTTCGATGTAGTTTTACACATTTTAGTTACACATTTATTTTTAGAATCAATGAACAGATATACCTAAATTAATACATTGATAATATATCAATTGAAATAATCGATAAAACATATTGTTTTATCAATTTTAAAAATAAATGTTCAAACAAAATTCCTTTTTTATTTCAAATTTGTTGAATAGTTCCAATATGCAAGTATACATTACGTCTTGTTGGTTTTGTTATTGAATTATAAATATTAGTCTGCAATGAACATTCTAAAACATAGAGAAATTAATTTCGGTTACTAAACTTGTGTAAGGAATGTAGCTCTGTGGTAGAGTGTTCGGTCCAAATTCCATAAATTATTGGTTCGAGACTGGGGCACTAATTTTTTATTTTTTTTAATAATAATAGTTCCGGTTCTATAGAGACTGATTTCTCCTTCCGGTTCCATGTCGCCATCCCCGCCGATTTTGCCAGTCTCCTTCCTGGAGATTCCTTTCCGACATCGCTCTCCTGATGCCATCGTTCCAGGTCGCTGCTGGTCTCCCTCTACGTCTTCTTTCCGGTGGTACCCAATCATATAGTTGTCTGGGCAGCCGTTCCTCTGACATCCGTTTTACGTGGCCATACCATATTAGTTGCCTCGTTTGAATGTCCTCTATTATGGTTTTTTCTGATTGCATTCTTCTTCTAATTTCTGTATTTCTTATTTTATCAAGGCGTGATATACCCGCCGATCTTCTTAGGAAATCCATTTCTACCACCAGTAGTTTGTTCTCCATGGCTTTAGGCTTTATTTTTTTTTAAATGAATATATCAACTTAATTTACTCATAAATTTCAAAATATAACAAATCGCATATTGAAAATTTTAGAAAACTAATATCTATAATAAATTATATCTACACCACTCTTGGTCTACTGGGTCAATTGTTACCAAATGCAACTTTGTTTCGTACGTTAACTAGATGCATTCTGCAAATTTAAAGTTTTTGTAATGTAATATTGCAAATATTGTACCGTGTAAAACAGAATAAAAATGACTATCGAAATAAATAATAAAAAAATAGGTTGCCCTTAAAAATAATATTCTTGACGTCATAACTTTAAAAATAAATGACACCACAAGATGAAAATGGTAATGCTAATGGTAATATAACAGTAGATAGGGCGGCACCTGGGCCCGTTTTTTTCCCATAAGAAATAGCATGGGGCCTTCCCCCTCCACTTTCCCTTTTAGGCCACGCCCCTTTGTCGACGTGCAGCCAATGGGAGCGCCCCATTCAGTCACGTGGTGCTGGGTGGGAGGCATGAGTTGTTAAGGTTTGAGGTTATGTTTAAGGTTTGAGGTTATGTTTAAGGTTTGAGGTTATGTCGCCTTCGGTCCCTAGTCCCCAGACTTTGAGGTTATGTTTATGGTTTGAGGTTATGATTTGTACAACGCGTTGCCCGCGAGGGGTGAGGGGTTCGTATGTGGGACCCTGCTATCGCCAAGCACGGGGCACGCCCCCCGCAAGGCCTACATCCACGATGCATCCCGCGAACGCCGACTTGAGGTCGCGCGCTGGAGGGTGCCCATGGATATTCGTATGCGGTGCCCCACTGCTATCGGTAAGCACGGGGCGCCCCGCGCCCCACATTACTCTCACGCCACGGAGAAAAACGTGTCGCCTGTTTCCAAAAGCCGCATCGGCGGCGGAGCCGTGTTTGTTTCAGAGTTTGCGCCCCCCGAAGGGGGGTGGGGGGCTTCCTCTGTGGCATGCCTCGTCGCCGCAAGGAAGGAACCCATCTAACGAGCGATAACCGAGAGATAACCGATGATAACCGAGAATACCAACTGTCATACCAACTTATATCTTTCATAATCCCTGTGATTTGATAATATACGGGTACCGATTGTGAAATAAATTTCGTGTCAATATACGAGGCCGTAAAATATTGAATCGTATGCGAGTGTAAATTCAAGATGGAGTCCGGCGTAACATGTACAGGAGGATCGGGCTAACAACGTGTACCGAGAGTTCAAAAATAAATTAAATATTATATTAAGGTAAAAGGGGAAAACGTACATAGGCTAATTGTTTTTTTCGATAAGTATGGAATATATGTCGAGGGTGTGCAAGATAATAAAATAATATTAACTCTAGGTGTCACTATAATGTTTAAAAATCCATTTAGTTATTAATTCATTTGTTAATGCCTGGCGAAAAGGTGTAGGCGTTTTTATCAACTAAACATTGTAAGTCTGGCAATAAAACTTCTGCGGTTTTATTTAAACAAGGATGTGTATATTTTCACACACATAGGTAAATATCTGCATTAATTAACTACGAGCGATCACCGGCAGATGCCCGATATGCATGACACACCCGACAAACAAGCCATGATGAACCAAATAAGAAGAGGAAAGTGGAGGAACACCTAGCACCTATTTTAAAAACACATATTTGGCTTGGCACAGAAACTTAGAGTAGATGTGATGATGATCTACAGATACCTGTAATTTCCGTATCAGTCGTGTGGCACAAAGGCTACAACAGATGGCGCTCCAAACGTCAAATTAAAACTTACGATAACGCCGTAAACCAAGGTGCACACTCACGTCACTAACCAGCTAGCCATTATTATTAGTATGGCACGAATTAATTTTAATTACGAAATGTGTCAATTTAGCGCTAATTAATTTGAATTATCTGAATCATCGTATGTTGTCGGTGGTTGTCGTCATCGGTGCCGCGCGAGTTTTGAATTATTTGATTATTATATATTAATTACATTAAATATTTTTACTGAATTAGAGTCCATTCATTTTCGGTGTGTTTACAAAGCGAGAGATTAGCGCAGTGCGTCAACTGATAAGAACCGTTTTAAACGTTTGTGTTAAATATATATTCTTACAACGGAAGAGTGGAAGAGCAACGAATGGCACACAAATGTGCGTTTTTTATCAACTAAAAATTGTCCTTTTTCAAACAAACAAAAATAATAAGAGGGAAAAATTTGATAAAAGGTTCTACAAACACAACAATTGGTCGCATCATAAATGTGGATTGAGTAACCATACTTTTGATTGACATTTGAAGTAACATAACCTCAAAATCGTTTTACATTAGTTTTCAACCAAATGATTTTCAGTGTTGCCATGTGTAAATTACAGTGTTGGCGATTTGTTATTTTATTAATCAACCGAGTATAAATTAAATTGATTACGCCTGTTCATATCTAATAAATTATACTATCGTAACATAACTTTATTTTAAATTAATTAACCCTGAGCCGTGCATCAAGTGTGAGTGCGATGGACACCCAGCCAATGTCAGCATCAAACGAGGACAGCGCACCTATAAACAGCAAGGAACCTAAAAAAAAAAAACGCCCCAGACGCCGACCGCGGAAAAACATCGAATAAGAAATTAAAAACCACACCAAATCTAACAGAGACACAGGCATCACACGCACAGCCCTCTAAAGCACACACACACACAAGCGCCCACATAACACAGGAGAGACCACAGCCACCAAATGAATTCAACTCCTACAAACACAACTATGAAATAAGAACGGATGCCGCCATCACACGCATACAACTTGCACGCTTATGGGAAACACACATGCCCAACAACAAGGACATTATCATACAACTGATAAACAACAACCTCACTCTTAAAACAAGCAAAAGAGAATCCAAAAATAAACTCCAGGAACTGATGGACAAGCATCTCATCAAAACATCCCGAGCCCAACAACAACTAACTACCACACCGAACACACAACGCACATACACCGAATCATACACCATAATCCTCTGGAGTTGAAAACGAAATCCCAGACGAAGATATTGGCAAATAACTCACTAACAATAAATACCCTTATAGATACTGCAAACGCATCAAAGCAAGAGCAACAGACATATCAACATCGATGATAAGAATTATAACTGGAGACATCGACTCATTCGAAAGAATGACATATGACGGAGGACTGTATTACCTAAATAGGTTCTACGGATTCGTACCAAGCTCCCCACCCAAACCAATACCACAAGCATGCAGCAAGTGCTCCGCATACGATCACACAACCGAGGAATGCAGGAAAGGAAAAACATGCACCAAGTGTCAAGGGGGTGCATGACGCAACTAAATGCGGTTCGCCACAGCCACAGAAATATGATGCCCGCAACGCCGAGGCCCATGCAGGGTGGTCACCCAGATGCCCAAAGAGACCGACAACACTCATAGAAGGCAACCCCAGCATAAGGATAAAAAAAAAACATAAATAAAAAATCTACAGATAAACCAAACTCAACCACTCATAACAATAGAAACCCTAACCCACCGACTATACCCGACCATATCATTATCACACACACACACACACCCACACACACATGACATAAACAACACACAGAACACCAACAGAGAAGAGATTCTCAAAAAGCTCCGCAAACGCTTTATAATTGACTATGTCATTGAAACACAGGCTGTACTTTCCGGCAACAGAATGTATATAATCATGTTCGACAAACAAGCATCAGATAGCATACCACCGACAGAACCCTCAAATCATACCGCACAAGCCACCATGCATGTACAGAACGATCGACCAACCATCATATACGCAAACATCAGCTGCCCCAGTAACAAACGGACACCAATAAATAATTATATAGAGAATAGCAACATTCAAGGTTGCCTTCTTTTCGTAGAAACAAAGACCAAAACCGACACAAACGTGACATACAAGAACTGGGAAATCACACAAAAACAAGGACACATCAACATCAACGCACGAGGAGGGATAAGTATCCTCCACACCGCACGTAGAGCCAACCCGCCAGTACCGAACAACCCACAAAATGATCGCCTCTACTTTACGATCCCATTTGACAATGACAAACTTCACATCATTCTGATATACATTCAACCACACACACACCAATCGAACAGAACATCGCCATAAAAGCAGCTCATGAATAGATATTCGATTATCATTGGTGACTTTAACCTACACCCCTAGAAGAGACGTCAACTACAAACGTTCATAAATAACTCTGACTCCAGAAGGCAATACACGCACAACCAACACTCATCATGCCCAACAATAATGAGACAATCCCAGGTATACTACATGCATACTGACAATCTAACAAATAATATAACATACATCGAAGTAGCACAAGACCGTTGCTCAGATAACTTGGCTATTAAATTTACATTTCAACTATACCGACCACGAACTGCCGAAACAATCAAGACAAAATTCATTCTCAAACTCACAAATACAAAAGCAGTAAATACATTCATGCCGACATACCTGAACGAAATCGAAAGAAAAGACATAGAACTACATCACCTAACGGAATTTTAGACAAAACTCGCTAGCTCTATAATAAAACATAGCCCCTAAACAAAACGAAACATTTTACAAACACAAAGTACCTAAGTACATACTTACACTAATCAAGTACGAGTGACAAACGTGCTGAAAATACACTCTGACAGGAGGCAGAAACACAAATACAATAATGAATACACTAAACAAAACCATACAGACAATGACATGGCAATAAAAGGCACATACATGGTTCGAAGTATGCAAAGAAATTGAGAGAGACCGAGGAACAACCTATTGGACTAAAATTAAACGACAGACAAAATACAAAAAGACGCCACATACAGCTACACTCCAACAAGATATTAAAAAAAAAAAATACGACAGACGAACATATGGCATACGCCTGCGCAAACCACTTCACATCTGCTTTCACCCCCATCGACGACCCTACATATAACGACGATAACTCCACAAACGTGAACGACTGGTACGATAGACATTGTAACCAAAACACAGCGGGATAGGTATCCACCGCACAGCACGTAGAGCCAACCCGCCAGTACCGAACAACCCACAAAATGATTGCCTCTACTTTACGATTCAATTTGACAATGACAAACTTCACATCTTTCTGATATACATTTCAACCACACTCACCAATCGAACAGAACACCGCCATAAAAGCACCCCATGAATAGATTTTCGATTATCATTGGTGACTTTAACCTACACCCCTAGAAGAGACGTCAACTACAAACGTTCATAAATAACTCTGACTTCAGAAGACAATACACAACAACCAACACTCATCATGCCCAACAATAATGACACCATCCCAGATATACTACATACATACCGACAATCTAACAAATAATATAAGAGACATCGAAGGAACACCAGACCTTTGCTCAGATCACTTGGCTGTTAAGTTTACATTTCAACTAGACCGACCACGAACTGCCGAAACAATCAAGACAAAATTCATTCTCAAGCTCACAAATACAAAAGTAGTAAATACAGTCATGCTGACATACCTGAACGAAATCGAAAGAGAAGACATAGGACTACATCACCTAACGGAATTTTAGACAAAACTCACTAGCTCTATAATAAAACATAGCCCCTAAACAAAACGAAACATTTTACAAACACAGACTACCTAAGTACATACTTACACTAATCAAGTACAAGTGACAAACGTGCTGAAAATACGCTCTGACAGGAGGCAGAAACATAAAAACAATAATGAATAGACTAAACAAAACCATACAGACAATGACACGGCAATAAAAGCCACATAAATGGCTCGAAGTATACAAATAAATTGAGAGAGACCGAGGAACAACCTATTGGACTAACATTAAACGACAGACAAAATACAAAAAATACATCACATACACCTACACTCCTACAAGATATTAAAAAGACATACGACAGACGAACATAAGGCATACGCAAACCACTCCACATCTGCTTTCACCCCCATCGGCGACCCTACATATAACAACGATAACACCACAAACGTGAACGACTGGTACGACAGACATCATAACCAAAACACAGACAATAAGGAACCACCAAACATAACAGAAGACGAATACTATGACATACTAGATACAGGTAAAACACCGCCCCGGACAAGATCTTACCACAAAACAACTTCTTCGAAGCCTATCATACGAAATACATAAACACATAATATCTATTATTTCATGATAAAATAGCGTAATATTTAAACAGACTTAAATCATACTAGTTGCTGATTAAAATATTCCTAAAATGTAGTAACGTGTGAGACGCTTGTTACACATGTGAGACGCTGTGAGGCGCTGTGTTACACATGTGAGACGCTGTGAGACAGCTATAAGACACCTCTGAGACAGCTGTGCGACACCTCAGAGCCAGCTGTGAGACACCTGTGAGATACCTGTGAGACACCTGTTGGTGGTGGTGGTGCTGTTGCTGGTGTGGAGGTGGTGGTGGTGCTGTTGCTGGTGTGGAGGTGGTGGCGATGCTGTTGCTCATGTGGAGGTGGTGCTGGTGATGGTGCTGGTGATGGTGGTGATGGTGGTGATGGTGTGGAGGTGTTTTTTTATTTATTATCTTATACTTTTGACATATTGTATGAATATTTAAATACTATTGTACATATTTTTAAGGATTTTTCTTTATTTAATATGTTGTCCTCTCTATGCACTATGGAGGGGGTGAATAAAATAAAGTTTTTTTACATTGTATTATTATTTTTTTATTACCATATAAAATATTCATTACATAGTTGTACAGTACTTTAACATTTCTATATTACAAGCTACATTCCGATAGTATAACGGATATTACCACATAAAATATCCATTACATACTCGTGACGGAGGGGTAGAGGGGCTGGTGGTGCTGCTGATGGCGGAGGGGCTCCGGGAGGGACGTAGGGGCTGGTATATGTTGGCGGGGTCGGCGGGTGGTGGGGTTTCGGGAGGGGCGGAGGGGCTGGTGGGACTTCGGGAGGGGCGGACGGGCGGGTGATGTTGGTGGTAGCGGAGGGGCTTCAGGAGGGGCTGGCGATGTTGATGGAGGTGAAGGGGCTTCGGGTGGGTACGGCGGTGCTTCAGGAGGGTACAGAGGTGCTTCGGGAGGGTCCACATACTAGCGCCCAATTGTAAGCTAAAAATTAGGCCTAATTTTTAGCTTACAATTGGGCGCTAGTATGTGGACCCTCCCGAAGCACCTCTGTACCCTCCTGAAGCACCGCCGTACCCACCCGAAGCCCCTTCACCTCCATCAACATCGCCAGCCCCTCCTGAAGCCCCTCCGCTACCACCAACATCACCCGCCCGTCCGCCCCTCCCGAAGTCCCACCAGCCCCTCCGCCCCTCCCGAAACCCCACCACCCGCCGACCCCGCCAACATATACCAGCCCCTACGTCCCTCCCGGAGCCCCTCCGCCATCAGCAGCACCACCAGCCCCTCTACCCCTCCGTCACGAGTATGTAATGGATATTTTATGTGGTAATATCCGTTATACTATCGGAATGTAGCTTGTAATATAGAAATGTTAAAGTACTGTACAACTATGTAATGAATATTTTATATGGTAATAAAAAAATAATAATACAATGTAAAAAAACTTTATTTTATTCACCCCCTCCATAGTGCATAGAGAGGACAACATATTAAATAAAGAAAAATCCTTAAAAATATGTACAATAGTATTTAAATATTCATACAATATGTCAAAAGTATAAGATAATAAATAAAAAAACACCTCCACACCATCACCACCATCACCACCATCACCAGCACCATCACCAGCACCACCTCCACATGAGCAACAGCATCGCCACCACCTCCACACCAGCAACAGCACCACCACCACCTCCACACCAGCAACAGCACCACCACCACCAACAGGTGTCTCACAGGTATCTCACAGGTGTCTCACAGCTGGCTCTGAGGTGTCGCACAGCTGTCTCAGAGGTGTCTTATAGCTGTCTCACAGCGTCTCACATGTGTAACACAGCGCCTCACAGCGTCTCACATGTGTAACAAGCGTCTCACACGTTACTACATTTTAGGAATATTTTAATCAGCAACTAGTATGATTTAAGTCTGTTTAAATATTACGCTATTTTATCATGAAATAATAGATATTATGTGTTTATGTATTTCGTATGATAGGCTTCGAAGAAGTTGTTTTGTGGTAAGATCTTGTCCGGGGCGGTGTTTTACCTGTATCTAGTATGTCATAGTATTCGTCTTCTGTTATGTTTGGTGGTTCCTTATTGTCTGTGTTTTGGTTATGATGTCTGTCGTACCAGTCGTTCACGTTTGTGGTGTTATCGTTGTTATATGTAGGGTCGCCGATGGGGGTGAAAGCAGATGTGGAGTGGTTTGCGTATGCCTTATGTTCGTCTGTCGTATGTCTTTTTAATATCTTGTAGGAGTGTAGGTGTATGTGATGTATTTTTTGTATTTTGTCTGTCGTTTAATGTTAGTCCAATAGGTTGTTCCTCGGTCTCTCTCAATTTATTTGTATACTTCGAGCCATTTATGTGGCTTTTATTGCCGTGTCATTGTCTGTATGGTTTTGTTTAGTCTATTCATTATTGTTTTTATGTTTCTGCCTCCTGTCAGAGCGTATTTTCAGCACGTTTGTCACTTGTACTTGATTAGTGTAAGTATGTACTTAGGTAGTCTGTGTTTGTAAAATGTTTCGTTTTGTTTAGGGGCTATGTTTTATTATAGAGCTAGTGAGTTTTGTCTAAAATTCCGTTAGGTGATGTAGTCCTATGTCTTCTCTTTCGATTTCGTTCAGGTATGTCAGCATGACTGTATTTACTACTTTTGTATTTGTGAGCTTGAGAATGAATTTTGTCTTGATTGTTTCGGCAGTTCGTGGTCGGTCTAGTTGAAATGTAAACTTAACAGCCAAGTGATCTGAGCAAAGGTCTGGTGTTCCTTCAATGTCTCTTATATTATTTGTTAGATTGTCGGTATGTATGTAGTATATCTGGGATGGTGTCATTATTGTTGGGCATGATGAGTGTTGGTTGTTGTGTATTGTCTTCTGAAGTCAGAGTTATTTATGAACGTTTGTAGTTGACGTCTCTTCTAGGGGTGTAGGTTAAAGTCACCAATGATAATCGAAAATCTATTCATGGGGTGCTTTTATGGCGGTGTTCTGTTCGATTGGTGAGTGTGGTTGAAATGTATATCAGAAAGATGTGAAGTTTGTCATTGTCAAATTGAATCGTAAAGTAGAGGCAATCATTTTGTGGGTTGTTCGGTACTGGCGGGTTGGCTCTACGTGCTGTGCGGTGGATACCTATCCCGCTGTGTTTTGGTTACAATGTCTATCGTACCAGTCGTTCACGTTTGTGGAGTTATCGTCGTTATATGTAGGGTCGTCGATGGGGGTGAAAGCAGATGTGAAGTGGTTTGCGCAGGCGTATGCCATATGTTCGTCTGTCGTATTTTTTTTTTTTAATATCTTGTTGGAGTGTAGCTGTATGTGGCGTCTTTTTGTATTTTGTCTGTCGTTTAATTTTAGTCCAATAGGTTGTTCCTCGGTCTCTCTCAATTTCTTTGCATACTTCGAACCATGTATGTGCCTTTTATTGCCATGTCATTGTCTGTATGGTTTTGTTTAGTGTATTCATTATTGTATTTGTGTTTCTGCCTCCTGTCAGAGTGTATTTTCAGCACGTTTGTCACTCGTACTTGATTAGTGTAAGTATGTACTTAGGTACTTTGTGTTTGTAAAATGTTTCGTTTTGTTTAGGGGCTATGTTTTATTATAGAGCTAGCGAGTTTTGTCTAAAATTCCGTTAGGTGATGTAGTTCTATGTCTTTTCTTTCGATTTCGTTCAGGTATGTCGGCATGAATGTATTTACTGCTTTTGTATTTGTGAGTTTGAGAATGAATTTTGTCTTGATTGTTTCGGCAGTTCGTGGTCGGTATAGTTGAAATGTAAATTTAATAGCCAAGTTATCTGAGCAACGGTCTTGTGCTACTTCGATGTATGTTATATTATTTGTTAGATTGTCAGTATGCATGTAGTATACCTGGGATTGTCTCATTATTGTTGGGCATGATGAGTGTTGGTTGTGCGTGTATTGCCTTCTGGAGTCAGAGTTATTTATGAACGTTTGTAGTTGACGTCTCTTCTAGGGGTGTAGGTTAAAGTCACCAATGATAATCGAATATCTATTCATGAGCTGCTTTTATGGCGATGTTCTGTTCGATTGGTGTGTGTGTGGTTGAATGTATATCAGAATGATGTGAAGTTTGTCATTGTCAAATGGGATCGTAAAGTAGAGGCGATCATTTTGTGGGTTGTTCGGTACTGGCGGGTTGGCTCTACGTGCGGTGTGGAGGATACTTATCCCTCCTCGTGCGTTGATGTTGATGTGTCCTTGTTTTTGTGTGATTTCCCAGTTCTTGTATGTCACGTTTGTGTCGGTTTTGGTCTTTGTTTCTACGAAAAGAAGGCAACCTTGAATGTTGCTATTCTCTATATAATTATTTATTGGTGTCCGTTTGTTACTGGGGCAGCTGATGTTTGCGTATATGATGGTTGGTCGATCGTTCTGTACATGCATGGTGGCTTGTGCGGTATGATTTGAGGGTTCTGTCGGTGGTATGCTATCTGATGCTTGTTTGTCGAACATGATTATATACATTCTGTTGCCGGAAAGTACAGCCTGTGTCTCAATGACATAGTCAATTATAAAGCGTTTGCGGAGCTTTTTGAGAATCTCTTCTCTGTTGGTGTTGTGTGTTGTTTATGTCATGTGTGTGTGGGTGTGTGTGTGTGTGTGATAATGATATGGTCGGGTATAGTCGGTGGGTTAGGGTTTCTATTGTTATGAGTGGTTGAGTTTGGTTTATCTGTAGATTTTTTATTTATGTTTTTTTTTTTATCCTTATGCTGGGGTTGCCTTCTATGAGTGTTGTCGGTCTCTTTGGGCATCTGGGTGACCACCCTGCATGGGCCTCGGCGTTGCGGGCATCATATTTCTGTGGCTGTGGCGAACCGCATTTAGTTGCGTCATGCACCCCCTTGACACTTGGTGCATGTTTTTCCTTTCCTGCATTCCTCGGTTGTGTGATCGTATGCGGAGCACTTGCTGCATGCTTGTGGTATTGGTTTGGGTGGGGAGCTTGGTACGAATCCGTAGAACCTATTTAGGTAATACAGTCCTCCGTCATATGTCATTCTTTCGAATGAGTCGATGTCTCCAGTTATAATTCTTATCATCGATGTTGATATGTCTGTTGCTCTTGCTTTGATGCGTTTGCAGTATCTATAAGGGTATTTATTGTTAGTGAGTTATTTGCCAATATCTTCGTCTGGGATTTCGTTTTCAACTCCAGAGGATTATGGTGTATGATTCGGTGTATGTGCGTTGTGTGTTCGGTGTGGTAGTTAGTTGTTGTTGGGCTCGGGATGTTTTGATGAGATGCTTGTCCATCAGTTCCTGGAGTTTATTTTTGGATTCTCTTTTGCTTGTTTTAAGAGTGAGGTTGTTGTTTATCAGTTGTATGATAATGTCCTTGTTGTTGGGCATGTGTGTTTCCCATAAGCGTGCAAGTTGTATGCGTGTGATGGCGGCATCCGTTCTTATTTCATAGTTGTGTTTGTAGGAGTTGAATTCATTTGGTGGCTGTGGTCTCTCCTGTGTTATGTGGGCGCTTGTGTGTGTGTGTACTTTAGAGGGCTGTGCGTGTGATGCCTGTGTCTCTGTTAGATTTGGTGTGGTTTTTAATTTCTTATTCGATGTTTTTCCGCGGTCGGCGTCTGGGGCGTTTTTTTTTTTTAGGTTCCTTGCTGTTTATAGGTGCGCTGTCCTCGTTTGATGCTGACATTGGCTGGGTGTCCATCGCACTCACACTTGATGCACGGCTCAGGGTTAATTAATTTAAAATAAAGTTATGTTACGATAGTATAATTTATTAGATATGAACAGGCGTAATCAATTTAATTTATACTCGGTTGATTAATAAAATAACAAATCGCCAACACTGTAATTTACACATGGCAACACTGAAAATCATTTGGTTGAAAACTAATGTAAAACGATTTTGAGGTTATGTTACTTCAAATGTCAATCAAAAGTATGGTTACTCAATCCACATTTATGATGCGACCAATTGTTGTGTTTGTAGAACCTTTTATCAAATTTTTCCCTCTTATTATTTTTGTTTGTTTGAAAAAGGACAATTTTTAGTTGATAAAAAACGCACATTTGTGTGCCATTCGTTGCTCTTCCACTCTTCCGTTGTAAGAATATATATTTAACACAAACGTTTAAAACGGTTCTTATCAGTTGACGCACTGCGCTAATCTCTCGCTTTGTAAACACACCGAAAATGAATGGACTCTAATTCAGTAAAAATATTTAATGTAATTAATATATAATAATCAAATAATTCAAAACTCGCGCGGCACCGATGACGACAACCACCGACAACATACGATGATTCAGATAATTCAAATTAATTAGCGCTAAATTGACACATTTCGTAATTAAAATTAATTCGTGCCATACTAATAATAATGGCTAGCTGGTTAGTGACGTGAGTGTGCACCTTGGTTTACGGCGTTATCGTAAGTTTTAATTTGACGTTTGGAGCGCCATCTGTTGTAGCCTTTGTGCCACACGACTGATACGGAAATTACAGGTATCTGTAGATCATCATCACATCTACTCTAAGTTTCTGTGCCAAGCCAAATATGTGTTTTTAAAATAGGTGCTAGGTGTTCCTCCACTTTCCTCTTCTTATTTGGTTCATCATGGCTTGTTTGTCGGGTGTGTCATGCATATCGGGCATCTGCCGGTGATCGCTCGTAGTTAATTAATGCAGATATTTACCTATGTGTGTGAAAATATACACATCCTTGTTTAAATAAAACCGCAGAAGTTTTATTGCCAGACTTACAATGTTTAGTTGATAAAAACGCCTACACCTTTTCGCCAGGCATTAACAAATGAATTAATAACTAAATGGATTTTTAAACATTATAGTGACACCTAGAGTTAATATTATTTTATTATCTTGCACACCCTCGACATATATTCCATACTTATCGAGAAAAACAATTAGCCTATGTACGTTTTCCCCTTTTACCTTAATATAATATTTAATTTATTTTTGAACTCTCGGTACACGTTGTTAGCCCGATCCTCCTGTACATGTTACGCCGGACTCCATCTTGAATTTACACTCGCATACGATTCAATATTTTACGGCCTCGTATATTGACACGAAATTTATTTCACAATCGGTACCCGTATATTATCAAATCACAGGGATTATGAAAGATATAAGTTGGTATGACAGTTGGTATTCTCGGTTATCATCGGTTATCTCTCGGTTATCGCTCGTTAGATGGGTTCCTTCCTTGCGGCGACGAGGCATGCCACAGAGGAAGCCCCCCACCCCCCTTCGGGGGGCGCAAACTCTGAAACAAACACGGCTCCGCCGCCGATGCGGCTTTTGGAAACAGGCGACACGTTTTTCTCCGTGGCGTGAGAGTAATGTGGGGCGCGGGGCGCCCCGTGCTTACCGATAGCAGTGGGGCACCGCATACGAATATCCATGGGCACCCTCCAGCGCGCGACCTCAAGTCGGCGTTCGCGGGATGCATCGTGGATGTAGGCCTTGCGGGGGGCGTGCCCCGTGCTTGGCGATAGCAGGGTCCCACATACGAACCCCTCACCCCTCGCGGGCAACGCGTTGTACAAATCATAACCTCAAACCATAAACATAACCTCAAAGTCTGGGGACTAGGGACCGAAGGCGACATAACCTCAAACCTTAAACATAACCTCAAACCTTAAACATAACCTCAAACCTTAACAACTCATGCCTCCCACCCAGCACCACGTGACTGAATGGGGCGCTCCCATTGGCTGCACGTCGACAAAGGGGCGTGGCCTAAAAGGGAAAGTGGAGGGGGAAGGCCCCATGCTATTTCTTATGGGAAAAAAACGGGCCCAGGTGCCGCCCTATCTACTTATAACGACATTTAATTACAATCGCCACACCTCTTCAAGTTGTTTTGTAAGAAAATTAATATTAACGGTGTTGTCGAATTTATGCGTTACTTTCTTTGTAGGTACACCCGACCCGCATGGTTCTTTTCAAACCTGTATATGACACCCGAATCCAGATACATGGTGCACATAAAAAAAAGTGCAAGTCTGTTTGGCGAGGTCTGAGTCGGTCGGTCACTGTCGGATACTTGGGCGCGTGTCGCCTACCCATAAATTGTTCGGAAGAACCTTATTTTGACAATGCAGACCACAGATTATTGGCCCCGTAAAATCCACAAAGGAAATTCGGGCCCCAATAGAGTAGAGGTTTTCGAACGTCCCCTTTCGAACGTTGGGCTCATAAATAACATCTGCGGTACCTTCTGTTGACATTTTACAATGTAAACATTTACTATATAAAGAACGCGGTTTTTCAAAAGGTTGTGGATTTTGGACCAGACTCATGGCAGATTACCGACCCTAAAAAGTGGGACACAACTATTAAATCATTCCTGATGGGTCGTGGAATATGTGATTAAAATACGATGCATCTGTGGGTTTATACAGGATGTATAAAAACAGTGCCCCGCCATATAATCACCCTGAGAGGTTCAACCACATGCAGATATGATAGCCATTAAGCATGACAGATTACCGGCTCAATCATTCCTGATGGGTTCGTAGAATATGTGATTAAAAATACGTTGCATCTGCGGGTTTTATACAGGATGTATAAAAACAGTGCTCCGCCATAAAATCACCCTGAGAGGCTCAGCCACATGCAGATATGATAGCTATTAAGCATGACAGATTACCGGCCCTAAAAAGTGGAACACAACTATTAAATCATTCCAGATGGGATCATGGGTTATGTGATTAAAAATACGAGGAAGATGCTGATAAAAGTTGGGTACATCTGCATCTAATAATGCTTCAGCTGTAGTTATTAATTCATTCGGGTGACCGGCCTAGGGTATATAAGCATAGATTTTATTAATCCACCTCAATCTCTTTCGAAACCTATGTGTGTGTGTGTGTGTGTGTGTGTGTCGTCTACTTTACCACAAGTTTTCATCTCCGGGTGTTTTTTTTGTGAAGTTTTTTTTTGTTTCTTTATTTTCGGTAAGTACAGCATATTATTTTTATTACTATATAAAAATTTTGTAGCATGCCGCCGTTCGATCACATACACCAATCTCGAAAGTAGGGACTGTAAATTTATTGCCTTTTTAATTAGCAGTAATTCAATAAAATTTTCAATCGAAACCGGCTTGCCGATAACTAACCAGTTTTACAATATTATTAGGTGTAAGAGTAAATATTTAAAAGAAACATTTTATTGAAATATAATCTAGCATCACAAAAATATAAGTAGATAAATCTACTCTGATATATCAAATAGCATAAATAAATTGATAAAGTTATGGAAATTGTATGTAACAGTACTTATGAAATACTAGATTTTATATTACACCCTAAAAACAGCGGAAAAAAATGGGGGCAGAATTAAATATATTTTTTTAATACGCTTATATTTAAAAATTGGCACGCGAAATATATATATATAAAAGGGATCGTTTCGTACCACAAAAATAACTTTTTAAAAAAGGTTAAGTTTAAAATTAGTTTATTTAATATTTTGAAACACCTAGCTCGTTTGGATGCAGATTCTAGACTGCCGGTTAAAATTAATACAATAATAGAATAATGCTTATAAACGAACAGTAACTGATTATAATATGCAACTTAAGTATCTAAATATATAATGAAATATAAGATGCATTGTCTCTTAATTAATGGGTTGATTCAGGTGAACGTCAGTTAACTCCTCCCCGTTTAGAATTCTGTCATCCCTCGGAGGGCAGAAGTTGGTTTCGGTGGTGGTCTTCAGGTGATGGCCTTGATGTTTCTTCCTTTGGATCCTCTTGATAGTAATATATCCAACAACAGCTAGTATAATATTGTAGAGGGTTACACTCCACATACTTGGGATCAGCATGTTAGATGATTCATTGAATTTTGGGGGTTGTTGAATTGCAGAAATTTCTTGTAAATCCAATTTCTTCAAATTGATAGTAATTCCAGTGAACTTTGCTTTTGATAGTTCGATCCGTGGGTTGTCTATCAAAATGGGACTCCCAAGAGTATATTCCAAGAATCTGACTTGTCGGTTTCGGAATATAATCTCGCATCCATCTTCTCTTACCAAGAAAATTCCGGATAAAATTTTTGTTTGTGTCTCTCGATGGCATTTGATTTTGATTTCTTCTGGTATTGGGAATACCCCCAAGTATTGCTTTTACTCTTGTATAACCATGTTCAATAATCTACCAAATAAACTTGAAATAATAAAAAACAGAAAACTGTTCAAAAAACTGATATATCAATTTATCTTAGACCTAGAGCCATACCACTTGAATGAATTTTATAACCGTTAATTACAATGTATTATGTACCATTAGAATTAGTAACTGATTTTGTGACATGTATTTCATTTTATTATTATTAATCATCTGAAATAAACAGTATTATTATTATTATTATTATTATTGGTTTGCATCCATGATTAATTCGAGGTGGTTTATAGTAATGTTTAATTTTGTGTACTGACATTCTGTGTTGTCTCCATTCAGTACAATTCCTTTCTCACATTTAGCGTAGTGGCTCAATGTCAAATGATCAGGACATTGATAATATTTATTGTTCCGAGCACACAAGTGACTTAAAGCTTTAATTTCATTATTGTTTTTTGATTTTAGTAAATATTTAATATCGGGTATAATAGTCACGAACTCAGACTCGAATTTAGTTGGGATAGGGTTCAAATGATATAATTCGAAATCATGCTCATAGTTAATCGGGATAGAAAGGAAGTAATGGATTTTCGAAATTTCTAATTTACATGTTACTTTAATTATTGATTCGAAATCGAACATATTTTCAGTTTTGGCTTCGAAGGGAAATTGTTCGTTATAATACAGAGAAATCTTTTGAATTTCCATGAACAGTTCGGTCGATTCTATAATGCTTGGATGTAGTATTCCCAGTTTACAAAATAAAAGTGAGTTTTCAACGTCCCTCAATATATTCAGTATTATATTATATAGTATTAACAGCTGATGGAACAAATCCTTTGCGAATAATATGTTTTCGTGATTTATTTCGCTTTTTAGAATTTCATTTAATTTTGTAAATCTTTGACTTTCCTTCTAGGCCTTTTAATATTAGAAAGGTGGATTTTCTCTACCACATTATGGTGTTTAGGATCAATTTTATCTGTCTTCAATTCTTTATTAACCTCCTTAACAATTTCTTGTTTGTATTTGTTTTTTGTTTTTGCCTCTTTCTGTTTATTTTTTATAAACACTTTGTCAGGTATTTCGGGCAACGTTTCCCTGTTTTCATTATGTTTAGTAATAGTCTTTGTTTTATTTAGCAATAATTGTTCATTGATCGCCTGATACAGTAATTTAATCTTATCGCGGTGTTTTACAATATAGTTATTCACCAGCCTGCTTTCAATGTCAATATCGAAAGGACTATTGATATCTAAATGCCCTGAAATTATTTCAATTGGTTTCAATTTTGTTACTGAATGAATGGAGTTGTTGTATGCCATAAGTGCGTAAATTACTTTGTTTTCGACAGAGTCTCTTTTTACCATTTCCGGATTATTCAATAATCGAATATGTTCTATTGTTGTAGAATGCATCCTTTCTACTATCCCGTTTGACTCCGGATGTTGTGAACTAATAAAGTGTAAATTTACTCCGTGCATTTGTAACAATTCTTTTACTACTGTATTCTTGAACTCCAAATGATTGTCAGAAATTACCTGTTCAGGGATGCCGTGGTGTGTAAAATGTCTAATTAAATTATTGGCAACTTCTACTGCCTGTTGGGAGTGCAGCTTATAAAGTTGAGTGTATTTAGAGAAAGAGTCTATTACGGTGAGGAATTTGACACCTTCTAAAGATACGGTATCGACATGCACAATCTCAAAAGGTTTTGTTGCAGTTGGTGTAATATTAAATTCTAATCTTAAAGGTCTCCTATCATACTTGCTAATAAGACAAATCTCACATTGATTTATGTAATTTAGTATTACGCGTCTTTGATCTGGCCAATAATATCTTTTTTTTATTTGCGCTGCCGTTTCATCGATCCCTCGGTGATTCGTTTTCCCTTCATGATATTTTTTTATAATTCTAGTAATTTCTTCTTCATCTTCTATACCAGGCAACATTCATGCGGTGCTATATACGTTTTTATAAATTGAACAACTTCTTGTTCAAAATTAGATTTGGAAAATTGAACGGTTATTCGTTGTTTTTTGTTATCAAATAATGACCTAACTACTGGTATTGATGAATCAAAGTTGACTTCAGAAATGATTATTTGATTATTTCCATAATTGATAGGTTTATTGGAGATGGGTATGGTAACAAAAGGGTTTTCTACGTTTGAGTGTACAGTGGTATTAATACCTAAAATTTCTTCAACATCTAGATCAAACAGCGAATCTCCGACTTGTGCTATTATGGATTCTAATGAGTCATTTATATTTATAGGTTCTTCTTTTTTACTTTCAATTACATTTACTTCCATTCGTGACAAAAAATCTGCATTTTTATTCATAATTCCTTTCTTATAGACGATCGTATAATCATATTCAGAGAGTTAGAGTCGCCACCTATTTTTTTATAACATTTTTACAACATTTTTAGATAACTCAAAACAACTCTTATAATCGTCGTCATTAATATTAATAATTGCATTCTTTTTCAATCTTTTTGTCAGGGGTTTGGTTAATTTAGCAAAATCTTTTATAAATTTTCTATAGTAACCCAATAATCCTAAAAAGCCTTTAATTTGTTTGGTTGTTTTCGGAATAGTATAATTTTGAATAACTTTTATCTTTTCTGGGTTTGGTTTGACACCGTCAGGGGTCACTACATGCCCCAGATAGGCGACTTCTTTTCGCAAAAATTCTGATTTGTCTAACTGTATTTTTAGACTCGATTCCCTAAGACGATCGAACACTTCTCTTAATCTCTGTACATGCTCCTGCAAACTCGTACTGAATATAATTATGTCGTCCATGTAGACTAAACATTTCTCGTTCTGAATCCCTCTCAACACATTATCCATAACTCTTTGGAACGTGGCGGGGGCATTCTTTAAACCAAAGGGCATTCGTAAAAATTCGTAATGCCCATTTTCGGTATTAAATGCAGTTTTCGGCACGTCCCTTTCTGAAATTTCTACCTGATGAAACCCGGATGCCAAGTCTAACGATGTAAAATATTGCGAATGACCTAACTTATCGAGCAAATCGTTTATATTTGGTAATGGGTATCGATCACCTATGGTTTTTTCATTTAATCTGCGGTAGTCGATTACTACGCGCCATTTTTGTTTTCCGCTGGCATCTAATTTTTTTGGGACAACCCAAATTGGTGACGATCAGGGACTATGAGACGGTCTAATAATTTTTTGATTTAACATATTTTCGATTTGTCTTTTGACCTCTAATTTATGAATGTGTGGGTATCGATACGACTTGTTATATATCGGCATTTCATCAGACGTGTTTATATTGTGTTTAATCTTATTAGTAAATGTTAATGTTTTATTTTCTATATGAAAAATATCCGAGTATTCCCTAATTAAATTATGAATTACATTCCTTTCTTCTTCATTCATGTGATCTGATCATATTTGAGAAATATCGAATTATTCCTTGCAATTTAACATATTCACATTGAATTCATTGAATAGTTGCCAATCATTTTCATTGATAGGTTCTACTATTAACGGTTTTTGTATTATGATACGTTTATCTACTTCAGTGGGGTTAATTATAGTGCACAATGCCTTACCATTTCTAACATGCACTGCACATTCGGGTATTTCTAAATTATTTTGATTTATATATGAAATAATTACATCGCCGTCCTTTACATTCTTTATTTTTATTTCAATCACTTGTTCGGACCTTGCGGGTACTACTACGCAATTCATACTCGCGGTTTCACGAACCTTACCATAATGTAATGGTATTTCACAATTTGGGGTTATCAGAGTGCCCCTTTCAATATCAATAACGACTTTAATATGTCTTAAATTGTCTATACCTAACAAAACATCGAAGTTTGAATGAAAATCAAAGAGATAAACCTTAATATTCGCCCCTTGTGTTCTCAATAATTTATTTACAGGTATGACGGTACTATTCTTTCCATAAGTAGTACCATGTGCACTGGTTACTTGGAAAGGATCTACGAGAATGTCATTTTTGAAAAATTGTTTATTACAATATTTGGGTTAATAAAAGATCGCGAACTACCCGTATCTATTAAAATTTTTAACTTATAATATGGATCGAATATATGGGGTAGTTGGCTTTCGTTATTTATTATACTCATTAAGTTGGGCGACCCGTCGACGGATCGTCCATGTCTAAAAAAATAGTTTCCTCGTGCAGCAATTTCTCATCAATAGTGTACAATTCTTCAACATTATAATTACGATTATTCGCGCGATTTTCGCGTGGTCTTTCCACCGTGTTTCTAGTTGAAATCGACATCGGCGTCGGTCTTGACTGACCTTGCGAAGAATTTGGGAAATTGCGATTGGGACTTGGTCTGTTAACATTGCAATTTCTATTCTGATAAGAGTTGTTATTCCACGGTGTATTATAACTAGGTCGTGGAGTATTAAAGGCTGCATTGTTATTCGGAGTGAAACGAGGGCCATTGTTATAATTATTGTAACGCGGCTGGAAATTATTAGCATTATATTTCCGCGGGCTAATTTTTGTCCTCTCAATTTTATTAATAATTGTTTCCAATTGAAAATCATTTATTAGCATGTTTAGTGCTTCGTTTAAATTTTGTGGGTTTTTAACTCGCATCTGGGAGCCCACTGGTTCTTGCAACCCACGCAAAAGCACTCGTAATGCGTTTGCTCTGAAAAAGTTACTTATAATAATACGCTCTTGTGCGCATTGAAGATGGGTTGTTAGGTATGAAATTTGTAAGTTGAATAGATGTTGCACTTTGTTAAAAAAATCGAAATGATTTTCACTGGAATTTTGTTTTAATATTGAGATTTCGTAATTTAATGTAAAATAATCGCGCTTGTCGCCATACGCATGAGCTAACGCGGTTCTTAGATCTGCCCAATCGGTAATAAGGCATGAAGAAATGTTCACAGCTGCGTCTCCTTTTACTTTTGCCATAATACTTGATAACAGATATTCATTCTGGAAATCTTGTACATCCTGGTCATTATAGAACTTATCTACTACTTTTTGGGCGATTTCTATAAGCCTTGGTAATTAATGGGAAAGCCATTATAGCGGGTATTCTATTAATAGGAGATCGGGATCTATCACGGTTTTCAGGTATTGAGTCTGGGTGCGTAACCCTTATTTCCAACGAGTTCATTAAGTTTGAATCAGGAGAAAAAAAAAGCAATCTATCAACTTGTGGTACTCACAATAATATTTTATCCATCAGAATATACTGTTGTGACTATCATTAAGTGGCGGCGAAGCGGCGGTATATTGGAGGGATTAAAATGTATTGTGCTTTCGGCGGTCTTTCCGGCGTAATCCGCACATTTGGCAAAACCCAAGAAATGCAGATGTTCCCTTCAATTAGCCATCGCGTCGTCGCCACCACCCCTGTCCGCCGCTCGTCGATACGACATTCATTCTTCAGAGTTTGCACAGAACACACCACCAATATTGCGTGTAGAAATTTGAACCATAAATAAATACAGTCCACTAATATCACTTCTCATTTCTGGTATCCACATAGTACCCTTAAATAACCACCATCATTGTTATCGGGTGTACGTGCTAAATACTCAACATTTGGTCCAAACGAACCGGATTTCTACACATTTTTTGGTAATTTCAAACCATAATATGCAAACCTCTGAGAATTGTGGCTGATAGTGCAGCGACGCGCAAGTGCCCCTATCATCACAACCCGACGCCGACAGCAGCAGTAGGAGCGACGCCTGTGACCAGTCCACTACTACGCTACAAGCACCAGGTGAATCAACGGGCCCCAGGTGATCCAGCAGCGACGAATCCTGCCCGGCTCACATCCCCAATCATCAGGAGGATCAACACACGGCGGAAGTACCTCACCCACCAGGTTCCCAGGAGCGACGCCTGCGACCAAGTTCCGGTCCTCTACGAGGGTAACAAGTAAGTGAGCTTCCTGTCTATAATCCTAAACCTCCTGGTCTGAACAAACAATGGCTTCTGACTTGAAGTTATTAATCCGCAAACGCGGCGCCATAAAAACGCGAGTAACTTTATTCAGTAAATTCATTAACAATACCTTAACAAGGTATCAATGTACCAATCTGGTATTACTGCCAGATAAGGAAATCGATACTATAGAAGTCAAACACGGGCATATAATTAACGTTTACAATGAATTTAAATTAATTTACAACGAAATTGAAAGCATTGTAGATGACGACGAGTTACCCACTCACATTGAGGAACTCGATAACTTTACAACCGTCTACGCAGACGCAATTGATTCTATAACGAGACAGCTGAAAGCCACTCGCACGCAGTCTAATGCCAATAATCAAAATAGTTCTACTACACCAAGTCTTACACCTGCAATAGTGTCGCAAAACAATGTCAAATTGCCAACAATCGAATTGCCTAAGTTCGACGGTACATATGACAAGTGGCTCGAGTATCGCGATACCTTTGAGTCATTAATTAACAAAAACCCGTCAATAAACGATATTCAAAAGTTTCATTACTTGCGCGCTTCACTCCGCGGAGAGGCCGCGGAAGTTATAAAATCATTAGAGTTCACGGCGTCCACATACGATACCGCGTGGAAAATTCTTTGTGAGAGGTACGACAATAAGCGTCTGCTGATCTATAATCACGTCAAGGCCTTATTTCGATTGGAGAACGTACACAGGGAAACTCCAGCCAAATTAAGAAAAATTGTAGACGACGTGTCAAAACACCTGCGCTCATTAGATGCATTAAACCAGCCCACAGATCATTGGGACACTCTTTTAATATTTACTATTTGCGAAAGGTTAGATCGTAGAACCGAGTACAACTGGGAGGAGCATTGTCGTAAGGGTTCTGAAACCCTCAAAGATTTACTACAGTTCTTGCGCGACAGAGCCTATACGCTAGAGCGCATGGAACACTCCAAAAATCAAATCAACACAAAAACTCTATCACATGTCGCATCAACGCGTCCTACAGTTAATTGCGTCAGATGTAGACAACGCCACTATCTAAATCAATGCCCAGATTTTATTAAACTCACGGCGAAGGATCGACAAGCATATGCAAAGACAAAATCACTCTGTATGAATTGTCTTGGCGCCGATCACAGTTCAACAAATTGTAAAGCGGGAAATTGTCGCAAATGCAATAGGCGGCACCACACTCTACTTCATTTTGAAGTAAATTCAAACAATGCATTAGAAACACGCGAACTCGAAAATTCACCGGTCGCAGGTACTTCAACATCTATGTCATTTCATGCCAAAACAAACTCTGTCATTCTAGGGACCGCCAAAGTAAAAATTATGGATTCGGCGATTCAAATTCACTATGCGCGAGCACTACTTGACTCTGGATCTCAATCAAGTTTCATTGTCGAATCGCTCCAAAATAAACTAAACCTTAAAAAATACCCTAGTCAGTGTAATGTTGCTGGAATTGGACAATCTAACATGCAAGTGCATAACACGTGCCGTACTAATATGCAGAATCGAACTGGCAGTTACCAAGCGGATGTAACATTCATGATAATTCCGACCATAACTGGATTAGTGCCCCAAACTAGAATAAATGTTAGTCAATTAAATATACCCGAAAACTTGTCATTAGCTGACCCCGATTTCAATCAACCACAAGCCATCGATCTACTAATCGGAGCGGATTATTTCTGGGACTTATTGACTAAGGGTCATATTAATTTAGGTAAAAACAACCCCATTATACAAAATCCGCGGTTGGGCTGGGCTATTTCTGGAAAAATCCAACATCCTGCTACTCACACTAACAGTTTTTTAATTACCAATCTTGACGTGCAGGATCAACTCGAAAAATTCTGGTCGGCTGAAACGTTAAATGTAGATGAACGAATAATGTCCGATGAGGAAAAAGAGTGTGAGAACTTATTTATCAACACAACTAAACGCGCCACAGACGGTCGATTTATTACCCAAATACCTCTAAAACATGATGAGACAGTATTGGGTGATACAAAGTCAATTGCAAACCGCTTGTTCCTACAATTAGAGCGTAAATTGCAATTGAATCGCACCTTACGGGAACATTATATACAATTCATGCGCGAATATGAATCACTTGGGCACATGCGACTTATTGATGAACTAAATGACAACAAAGTGTCTTACTATTTGCCACATCATGCAGTGTTCAAAGAATCCAGTTCGACATCAAAACTGTGTGTAGTATTTAATGGTTCCGCGAAATCAACGTCTAATTACTCTCTTAATGACATACAGCACACGGGTCCTAGCATTCAACAAGACTTATTCACAATTCTGCTGCGTTTTCGTAAGCATACATATGTGCTGTCAGGCGATATAGAGAAAATGTATCGGCAAGTCCTTATTGCACCACAACAAACTCACCTTCAGCGTATACTATGGCGCGAGATGCCGGAACACGCGCTACAAACGTATGAATTAACGACAGTTACGTACGGGACGGCATCTGCTGCATTTTTAGCCATCCGTGCATTGAAACAATTATCGTTAGAATGCGCCAAGACTTTACCCGAAATATCAACAATTATAAATGTCGATTTTTACGTGGACGATCTGCTCACCGGCGCAGAGTGTATCGAGTCACTAAAATTAAAAAAAACACAGTTAATCGAGGTTCTCAGCTCAGGTAAATTCACATTAAGAAAGTGGGCATCAAATCATCGCTCACTTATGGATGATGCTGATGTGCCAAACGAAATCAAAATTCAGGGAGAAAACAAAACCCTAGGCATATATTGGCTACCTGCAGAGGACACCATCCGCTATTCAATCCCAGCGTACTCATGCAGTAATCAGATTACCAAACGGGAAATGCTATCGGAAATAGCGCGCATTTTCGACCCATTAGGGCTACTAGCACCATCTATTATAATTGCCAAGATAATGCTTCAAAAATGTGTCACCGGCATGGCCTACCCTAATTACCTTTCCCTGGTTTTTCTGCCGATTTCAATGAAAACCCATCGTCGGCACTCGTCGTAATCCCGGTTGTTACGTTGGGAATACCCGGCCCCCTAATGCGTTTTGTCGGCGAAGTACCGCCGACAATGGCACCCCCAATTTAGCACGATCAGGGAAAACCGTATTTCATGCCTGTGACTTCATAAGACCCATCGTTTCATTCACTCGCCGCATTTAATCACATAGTTAACCATTACTTAATTAACATAATCCGAATCTCATTTAAACTCGCGTCTATTCATTTATTTATCCAAAATAAGTTTAATTCCTATTGATAGGCGTCCTCATCCAAAATATTAATCCGCCTCCCCCTCTTTCATCGTACACCAACACACACACACTACACACAAAACACGCATGCGCGTCTCTTAAGCCAGAGGAGCGCGAGGGAGAAATCATCCCTCCAGACAGTGAGTCCATTCCCGATCGCGGGACAAGTCGGGTCTCTACCACGAGACACAGTCCACTCCCGATCGCGGGACAAGTCGGTTCTTAATCACAGTAGAAGTCAGTTCATCAGTTCACTCACCGCTCCAGCGACAACCGCGAAGAGTTCGTCACCACGCCTTCCGAGACACCCACACACACACACCCACACATCAACACATGCGCGATCCGTTCCGCACCTCACTTCTGATCTTATTTTACTTCATTTCCTCTTCTGTTTGTTATTGTCATTTACTCATTTATTAATTTAGCTTTCTTATTGTTGTTATCGATTTTAATTAAACTAAGAACGTGCAACCCCGACTTTATATTCCCCCCCACCCCCCTCGCAATCCAAAGTGCTACATCGTGTTGCCGACGTCGTGCCGCTCCCGGAGGCCCCATTGTCGTCTCCTCCTGCAGAAGGTCCCAGCCGCGAGCAGATAAGTAAACCGTGCGCTCTTCGGAAAAACTGAGCTAGTTATGTTCCGGGCCAATCTCGGGGGTAATTAACACTTCGCGTCACAAAGCGCGAGGTCGCTATTGCCCCCCTTCGAAGACCCCCCCCCCCCCCCGATGATAAGTGGCGCCCACCTCGGGGCCGAATGACCCAGCACGTCTTTTGCTAGACCTGGTGAACCGCCAGAGACGATTTAAGTAACGCGAGGTCTCCCGGGGCCGCCGCCGACCTCGTGTGATATTAAAATACTCAGTACTTTTTTTGTGCGCGCTTATTCGTTGCGCTAGAACGTGACATTGTGTTTTCTAACAGGGCGCTGCGATTTCTTGTGCATTTTCGTGGATCTTTTTTTTCTTTCGGGTTTTAGACTGAGTGCTGCCCCAGAACTCCGCTGTGACATTTGTGTTTGCACCCAAACTTTTCTTTCAGTGCGCCGAGCAGCGACACTGTGCACTGTTTTCCTTCCACAGACAAGCTGCCGCCCCCACGCACAAACGTTTTCCCAGTTTTGTTTGTTGTTCAGTTGTTTATTTTGGATAGATTATCTCGCAAGTGCCCGTGTAAATAGTGCGCCTCTCCCGCCGTGTGTCAGTGCATAACACGACGGAAAATGCATTTTCATTTTTCGTGCGTAACATCGCGGGCCACCCGGGGCCGCTAAGCCGACGCTCGCGCCGCCTCCAGGGTCTTGCCCCTACGACCACGATGTCCGACTCCGACGCTGAGCCCCATTACGTCGAACGCCACAACCCGCGCCGCCACGATGACGGCGCCGAGCGCCACAACCCGCGCCGCCCCGATGACGGCGCCGAGCGCCACGCGCCAGCCCAGCCACGCTATCGCGACGACGGCTACGATGCACGTCACCTTCACGAACCACCCCGGCATTACCTCCCAGTGGACGCCTTCCACGACGGATACAACTTGCGCCAGCACGACTCGCTGGCTCTTCAACCATGCTTCACAGGCGCAAGTCATGAGGACGTGGAGGAATTCATTGAAGAGGCGGAGAGGATCCTCCTCGAAGCTCGCGTGGCCAAACGTGATTGGACGCGAATCGCCGGGCGATGGCTCAAGGGCGACGCCAAAGAAGCTCTCAGCTTTATCGTTGAGAATAACGAACCCTGGCCCGAAATGTGCTTCTCGCTCAGGGAGTCGTTCGCGGACGAAAACGCCCGGATCGACGAGCTTCAAGAATTCTGGTCCGGCATCCAAGGGTCGACTGCGGCCCATTGCTTCGTCCAGAAGAAGATCTTGCAGGCACGGAGAAGGCTGCCAGATGAGCGGGAGAGTCTCTTGGTGAAGTTAGTGCTTCGCTTGGCCAACGAGGAACTCCGGTGGGCCACCGCTGTAAAGCCCCGAGACCTACACTCCCTGCTGGCAATAGCACTAGGCCTTCGGCACCGAGAACGGATGACCAGACTGCCTCCAGCTGCCGCCAACGATCGCCCTCCGCCGCTGCAGCAGCCGCAGGCGCGGCCACCTCGACGGCAGCACCAGGAGAGACGCGATCGGCCGCCCCCGCAATCGCAGTCAAGCCAGCCGCGACCCAATGATGCCCAGCGCGATGACACCCAGGTGCCACGGTGCCGCTATTGCCCACCGGGCACAAGGCACTGGCACAGTGATTGCCCGAAAACCGCCGCCCGACGGTTCCAGCGTTCGGGAAACTAGGCGCTGGCCGTGGCTCTGCCTGCACCACGGCCCACACTTACACAAGTGCCAGGCCCCCACAGTCATCGCCCCCGGGATCACCAACCCCAGCACCGAGACCAGCTCCATCGGAGCTCTCATCATCCCCGTCGCCGTCGTCCGGCACGATGGCCGTAAAAGCGGACGTTCATCCGGTCCCGAGCGGACCACGACCCCGCCCCGGGAAGCTGCCGCCCCGCGCCCAGACGGCCGCCGCCGAAGATGACATCCAGGTGGACCCGCACCAGCCGCGTATTTGCCCCGCATGGTTTGCCCCGAAACCATGCGTCGCGACGCCCTCCGTCACGGCGCCTGGCGCTGCGACACATACACGTCTCGCCGCCCCCACTTCCCTGTATATTGAACGCTCCGCGAGTGCATCCCTCCCCGCCACACAGTGTCACACCACCGGACATACTCTCCCCGTAGTGCCGGTTCACGTGCGGAACGAGACATTCCCGTGTCTCTTAGACACCGGTGCCGACAGGAACTTTGTACAAGCGAGTCGCGCACCCGGGTGCCGCCCCGTTCAAATCACCACTCAGCTCGCCTCGTCCGAAGGCACGATGCGCATCACGGGCATCGCGCGTGTTCGAATCCGCCTCGGCGACGCCGAATTCGATGAGGAGTTCTTGGTGAACCCGGACTTGCGGTTTGAAATGATCCTGGGAACGCCGTTTTTCAGAGCGCATGATGTCACGTTTGACTTCCAGCGATGCCGCGTGCACATCGGTGAGAAACGGCGTTACACGCTCTAGTGGAGCGCCCCGAACGAGCACCCACGAAGTCTTCCCGCGATGGACCATGGATTCCCGCCTGAATTCGCGCCCCGATTCCGCGAGATGACCGCGCGGTTCGCGGAACTTTTTGAGAAGCGAGATCAATTCACCAGTGCGCAGCGTACCATCGAACACGACATCCGCCCGGTCCACGCGGACCCGATTCGATCGCGCCCGTACCGCGTGAGCGCTGCCCGCAAAGTCGTGATCGACCAGCAGGTGAAGGACCTCCTGGCGCAGGGGGTGATCGAGCCCTCAACGAGCCCGTACAGCTCTCCGGTAGTCCTCGTGCAGAAGAAGGACGGGGAACTCCGATTCTGCGTTGACTACCGGAAGCTCAATGACGCGACACCATCCGAACCGACTCCGATGCCGATCATACAGGAAGCGCTCCGCGACTTGGGGAAGGCCACCATCTTCACGTCGCTGGACCTGAAGAGCGGATACTGGCAGGTGCCTATGGGGACGGCGTCCAGGCAGTACACCGCCTTCAGCGTGCCCGACGGCGGACACTATCAGTTCCGAGTAATGCCGTTTGGTTTGAAGAATGCGCCAAGCACATTCCAGCGGATGATGAGCCAGGAAGTGCTCTCCGGATATCTACACCAGTTTACCATGGTATACCTGTATGATATTATAATCTATTCAGATAGCTACGAGGAACATCTACGGCACCTGACCCTAGTTTTCGAGCGATTGCAGGAATTCGGGCTCCGTCTCGGCAACGGCAAGTGCGCATACCAGGTCAATGCCGACGTCACGACCCCGCTCACCAAGCACCTCACACAGATCCGTCACCACCCGCTGCCTCGAACACGGAAGCAGCTACGCAGTTACCTGGGGCTCTGTAACTGGGTGCGCCAATACGTCGAGGGCTTCGCCGACATCGCAGCTCCGCTCACAGCGCTCACCGCGACTTCCCGAGCGTTTCGCTGGACGGCGGAAGCCACGAACGCCATGAAAAGGATGCAGCAGGCCGTTTCGCGGCCCCTGCAACTTTACCGGCCCGACCCGGACCTGCCATACACCGTCCAGACAGACGCATCGCAGCTAGGCATCGCGGCGGTTCTCTACCAGACCAACCACGCAGGGCACAGGCAAATCGTGAGTTTCGATTCGGCGAAGCTCAACGATACAGAGAGACGATATCACATAAACGAGCAGGAGTGTCTCGCTCTTATATGGGCGCTCGAAAGATATCGTCCTCTTGTAGAGGGCCGCCACTTCACCGTGCGCACCGATTCCCGGGCTCTTACGTGGCTGCAGAAATTTAAGGACCAGCGAAGCAAGCTGGTGAAGTGGGCATTGTTCCTGCAGGCGTTCGACTTCGAGCTCGAACACTGCAGGGGCAAAGATAATCAGCTCGCCGACCTTCTCAGTCGTGACCCGGAAGAGCCGTCCACCGGAAACCGACAAGATCCGGCTCTCCTGCTTCCACCCAGCCTCCACACCGTCAGGCGTCGGCGTCGGCGCCGACGCCTGACGATGGCGCAGTACTGCTTGGCCCCACCCTTCCACCGTCTGCCCCCGATGGCCCGGCGGGCTGTTTCCACGACGACGTTAATGGCATCGACTGTGGCCCTCGCTTTCCGGAACCCGTACTGGCTAGGTGACAGGCCCCGCGCTCCCTCGGCGATCACCTCCAACCGGTTGTATATTATTCTCTCCAGCACTTTGCCCGCCGTGTCCAACAGGCAAATAGGGCGGTACGAAGACGGATCGTCCGGTGGCTTATTCCCTTTCGGGAGGAGAACCAACTTCTGCTTCTTCCATCGTGCAGGGAAGATTCCTTCCCCAAGGCAGGTATCGTACATTAGTCGAAATGCATCTGGTCTTACTCTGATGGCGGCCTTAAGAGCGATATTAGGAACACCGTCCGGGCCCGGCGCTTTCCGGTCCCCGATCCTGCTACAGGCCCCGAGTAACTCCTCCTCCGAGACCGCCGGCACCTCGTTGTGATGTTCGGTCGGTAGCTCCTCGATGTAGGTGATATCCGGATGGTCTGGAAACAGGGCTGACACGACTTTATCCAGGAACACCGGGCAGGACGGAGGCACCGTTGCATGGCTTTTAAGCCTCGACATGACCGCCCTGTATGGCCGTCCCCATGGGTCACTATCGACTGCTTCGCACAGTTCTCTCCATGTGCTTTGTTTCCTGAGCCTGATTGCCCTCTTCGCCCCCCCCGGGCCTCGTGGTGTCGAAGCCGAAGGGCGTCGTAGTCCCCGCGACCACGGGCGCTCTGTGCCAGGCGCCGGGAGCGGTGGCATAACCTGCGGAGTTCGGCGATCTCCTCGGTCCACCAGAAGATCGGCTCATTGCGGCCCCTCCCGCTGCTCCTCGTCATAGCCGCATCGCAGGCGTCGGCGACTTGCAACATAAGCTGAGAAGACATTTGCTCTGCGGATCCAGCCAGTCTCACATCCTCACCCATCATGACCTTCAGCGACCCGAGATCGAAGGACCTCACGTTCCACTTCGCGGGAGCCGGAGGCCCCCTATCTCTTCGTGCCTCCTCAGCGGCAATTTCGAGAACTATGGCCTGGTGGTCACTATAGGTATAGTGGTCACTGACCTGCCACGATGTAACCTGAGGAGAGAGACTCTCACTTGCAAAGGTCACGTCTATGATCGAGGAGTTACCGTTTCGGGTGAACGTCGGGGTTGTCCCAGAGTTGAGTAGAACTATTTCTAGGGAAGCTGCGAAGTCAAGCAGGGCCGCTCCTCTCCTGTTGGTATCCCTGCTGCTCCACTCCACTGCCCACGCATTGAAGTCTCCAGCGATGACGTGGAGTTGCCTACTGCTAGCGTCCGCTGCCAGCTCGTTCAAATGATCTTCAAACTCCCTTAGCGTGCCACTCGGCGGGGCATACACGCTGTATATGTAGATATCCTCGACCTTGGTCCAGGCGAAACCCGCTCTCTGTATCTGTTGGATTGCCTGGACAAAGGTCTGTCCGCATACCCAGACCCAGATCCAGGAGCGAGAGTTCCCCATATCCTTGTACTGTTCCGACAAGATGGTTACGTCTATTCGGAGGTCTCGCAAAGCTTGCGTCAGCAAGTCCTGCGCTGCCTCGCAGTGATTTAGGATTAGCTGGAGAATTCTCATAACCGGTTTGCTAATAACCTCACTGCCACGTGATAGGCCGGGCACCCGTAGCTTCCCGAAGAGTGGTTTCTCCCGGTATATAAGCGTAGAGATTTTCATCGGTTTACTCATTCTTCTTGAATACTTTGCCGAGTACATCGTGTTTTAAAATTTAAGCAGTCCGCCTGGCTTAAGTCATACATTGATCTGAACACACGTTTGAGGACAGCCGCCACTAATGAGTTTGAAAAGAATTTGTTCAAATTAATTAATAACGCCGTATTTAGCAAGACAATGGAGAACATCCGCAAACACTCCATTGTAAAATTACTGACTAAATGGGAGGGTCGATACGGTGCTGAGGCATTGATCGCGAAACCTAATTTCAAATCCAGCACAATTTTCGATCCGAATTTAGTAGCCATAGAGCTGAACAAAACCGAAGTTTATATCAACAAACCCATATATGTAGGCATGTGTATTCTCGACATTTCAAAATTAAAATTATACGAGTTCCACTACTCGTATATGACGAGCCGATTCGGTGATAAGGCCCGCATCTGTTATACAGACACCGACTCCCTCATATACGAGGCGGAATGTCCCGATTTGTATGAAGTAATTCGATGCGATGCTCAAAATTATTTTGATACCTCAGAAGATGCTCGGCGTGATGAAGGACGAGAACACCGGTTAGGTGAGGTAGTTTGTGGGGCTTCGCTCAAAGATGTATGCCCTGCGGGTGAAGGGGCAGGACAAGCATAAGAAGGCGAAAGGTGTTAAGAGGTACATTGTGAAGCACCGCATCACCTTTGATGATTACATCAAGTGTTTGCGGGAGGACACCGAAACAACAGTACAGCAAAAACTGTTTAGGTCTGCAAATCACGAGGTTACAACCATCGAGCAGACGAAAATTGCCCTCAGTCCTCACGACCACAAGCGGTTTCTGATACCCAACTCTGTAGAAACTTGGAAAAACTTGCAAAAATGCGAAGCGCTCGAAAGTTCCACGCTCAATAACAAAGAGCACTACACAAGTTGCAATACTTTCGTACAAGCTGAAAAAAGGTGCGATTTATGTAAGGATTTTCATTCATTGCATAAATGTGGGATATTTCTAAAAATGTCCGTGAGTCAGCGCATCGATAAATTAAAAGAGATAAACGCATGCATGAATTGTCTTAAAACGGCCAATCATTATGCAACAAAATGTTACTCGCGGCCATACATTAAATGCAACAAAAAGCACAACGTATTGGTTCACATCAATAGACAAAAAAAACGAGCCCTCAAAGGGGTAGAATGCGCACGCGACTCAAGAAAGTACAACATCAATGCCTTTAGTGTCAGAATTTGAAGTGTGTTTGTCTACCGCTGTAGTAACTGTTTTTGATAGAGCAGGGAATAAACATCCGTGTAGAGCGCTACTCGACAATGGATCACAAGCAAACGTTGTATCCAGGGATCTAGCGGAAAAACTAAGGCTCCCGCGCGACCGAATTAATATTATTATCGGGGGGTTTGTAACGGTTCGCACCCAGGTATTATACAAATTCTCATAATTTCTCATATTTATTTGGCTCGTGATTTAGTGGTAGTACTTTACGTTATGTTTGATTTTTAAAATCATTATCGTGACAACTTAATTCGGTTCGTTTAATGGGTAATGTGTCTGTTAGTAATTCATGTTAGTAAGTAAAACACAGATATATATATATATATATATATATATATATATATATATATATATATATATATATATATATATATATTATGTATAATTATTTATAACACAAATATAAATTAAAGATTTCTTTTTGGAAAATCGAAATTTGTAGAATGTAGGGAGTTTCGCCCTATAATAGCCTGTATAATAATAAACATGTCATAAAACTTGCGAAGGGGAAAAATTATATAAGTTTTGGAATTGCAGGCTGACGCACCTAAATTACATTTAATCTTTTAAAGGAATGTTCAATCTTTCATGTTCATAAGTTTACAAAGGTATATCGATTGGAACTTATGAAATAATCTACTTTGAAATTTAATTTCACTCAAATTTTACAATACGCGATAATATTTTTTTTTTGCATTTCAAAATTCCCAATTGAATTTATAGTTATGCATTGTTAACAACTAATATTTAATGTTTAATGTTTAATGTTGAAATAATGTTGTATATTTATTTTTGCTCTTTTACTTTTTATTGGGTTGAAATAAATTAATGAAAATGCAACAAAAACCTGTTAAAATAGCTACTCATTTCAAATTTCAACTATAGAGCCTTATCACAGCCACGAAAGTAAAAATATTGCCTTTTTTAAGTGGTATCATAAACTTCAAACATATTTGATCATTAATTTAATTTTTTTATAATGATTTGTTTGATTTAATTTTTCTACTAAAGTAAGGTCTAAGTCTAAGTGTAAATTAAATTTTGAAGAATTAAGCATCCTTCTCATTCAAATGGAGGCCATCTTAAATTCCCGCCCGCTAACTTCCATCTCCAATGATTCAAACGACCCTACATATTTAACCCTGGGCACTTCCTCGTCGGAGACTCGCTATTAGTCTTCGCCGACCCGGACGTGTCCGGGATAAAACTAAATAGATTGTCCAGGTGGCAGCATCTCCAGTTCATGAAACAGCACTTTTGGAAAAGATGGTCGAAGGAGTACCTGCCCAGCCAGCAACTACAGACCAAATGGAGGACCCGATCAGCGCCGGACCAGCCACAGGTTGGTGACCTCGCCCTCATCAAAGAAGACAATCTGTCCCCTATGCAGTGAAGAGTTGTACGTACATCAGAGCTTGACCCAGGAAGGGATGGACTAACACGTGTGGTTTCCATCAAAACCCCTCAAGGGGAGTATAAACGAGCCATGGCCCGTATAGCTGTTCTACCCAATCAGTAGCACCAGAGGTACTACAAATCTGCCGGAAGTGACAGCCATCATACCTAGTCGACAGCACCAGAAGTCTGCAGACCTGCAGGAGGTGGCGGCATGTTCGGTTTTGGTGATAATCCAGTCACAGCAATTACACCCCTAAGACCAAATGTGAAGTTTGCGACTTCGTTTGTCGGTGCCCGCTTTGGTGACCGTACAATGACATCCCTGTGTCTCAGCCCCTTTTCTGAGTGCCCAAGGAAACTAAGGAAATTCCCCGAACTCTGGAAACCAAATGTTGGACGAAGCGTCTTCAGTGCGGCAATGTTGCCGGATTTATATTTTAGGTTTTTAATTTGTTCCTCACTCCACAATGAGGTGGGAGTATTTCACCCTTATGTAAATATATTTTTGTTTGTAAAATAGTATTAGTCAAATCGTTGTAAGGTAGAGTAAATATAAAATTATTTAGGACTGAACTGCTTTTATTCTGGTCGTTACAACCACGCTTCCCTTACAAGGAACACTTAACAACAAACAACAATCTTTCCAACCAACAGAACTTTATTTAAACATAGAAGATAGCATTATATTCTTAACATTACATTCATCAAAGGATTTACATGTCCATTGATGTATATTTTCTTTGTCTGTTTCTTTAAAGCTATATAGCTTTTTCTTCTATGCGCCGATTGCTGACTCTCTCAGTGAAGTGACCAACAGTAATCTCCCATAATGTTGGTGTTCCAGCGTGCCTAGTAACGTTTTTCCATCACTATATCCCCAGCTATCACCTAGGTCTACACCTAGCTGTAACTATAACCTAGCTATACAGAGAAAATGATAAAATGTGAACAAATGGTGGATGATATGGCATTTTTAATGTTATTTTTGGAATAAGCACACTTAAAACGACAATAATTAGGTAAACACAAACAATAGTTATTTACGTGGCAAGCTTAGTAAATTAGCCTTTATGGGCGAGCTGGAAAGTGTGCAGGGCGAGCGACGTAGGAGCGAGCCCTGTAATGCGGCGAGCCCCAATAAAGGCTAATTGCAAGCGAGCCGCGTACAACATTTTATTTTCTCTTGCTGAAAATTCAAAAAAATCATTATCTTTTGACATATTCAGAAACATATACATAGTTACACATAGTTTGCTGTGGTGTAAATGGATTGACAATTGTCATTGTTTACAAATAGTAAAGCCGTCAATAGTGAATACAGATAGATATTGTGGCCAATTAATTATGGAATTTGATAGAGATGAGTGAATTCGAAGGTGATTTTGATGCAAGTATTTGTGAAATTAAAGAAAATGTCGAAGCGGCGAATGTGTGCTTGATCCCAGAAAAATCCAGAGAAAGGTATCAGCAGCAATACAACTTATTTAACAACTGGAGGAAGAAAAAAGGCTTTAAGGGAGTTAATCAAGATTTAATTATGAGCTATATTTATGAAAAGTCAATTATTTACAAGCCATCATCATTGTGGGCATTTATGTCGATGTTGAAGAGTACCTTATTAGTTTACGAAAATGTAGATATTGGAAAATTCACAAAAGTTACCTGTTTCTTGAAAAAGAAGTCATTAGGTTATAAACCGAAAAAATCTGCAAATTTGGGAAGGCAAGACATTGATAAATTTTTGAGAGAGGCTCCGGACGATAAGTACCTGATGATAAAAGTAGCGACAATTTTTGGGATAAATGGGGCTTGTCGACGTGAGGAGTTGTATAAATTGCTGGTTAATAATATCGAAGACAGAGGAGAAGTCGTTGTTGTTAACATCCCGGATTCAAAGACACGTGTGCCTAGAAAATTTACAATTATTGGAGATGGAGAAGGTTTCAATCCTTTGGAACTGTATCGTCGTTATGCATCCTTACGGCCACGTCATGTCAATCACAACAGTTTTTTCATTTCATATTGTAACGGAAAATGTAGCATTCAACCGGTAGGAATAAAATCATTTGGCAAGTTCCCGAGTATGGTAGCATCTTTTTTGGAATTACAAAATCCGGAGTCTTACACAGGCCATTGCTACCGGAGATCGTCTGCGACTCTGCTAGCAGATGCTGGTGGAGATGTACTGACGTTAAAGCGTCACGGCGCTTGGAAATCGGGATCTATTGCCGAAAGTTATGTGGCAGATTCACTTAACAATAAAATAAAAGTTGCTAGAATGATACAAAGTCAAAACGAATGTGATGCAGGTCCCAGTGGAAACATTTCTGCTTCACATATTTCTGACGTACAAGCATCGAATGCGGATTGTATTCAAGGTGTTCCCGGGTCAATCTTTAACTTTAATGCTGATTCAAAATGTGTAATTAATATTAATATGTGTAATTCTAATCAATGTAATAATGTATTGTAATTATTGATTAATAAATGATGTGTTTATTAGAAGTATAAATAAATTGACACCCATCCATTGACAGAAGTGCTTTCTAAAGTTACCATAGCCACACTTTACAGGCACCGTGCCTGTAAAGTCTCATTTACCGAGTCAATCAAGATGACAGTAAACAAACTATTACATGTGAAGAGAAAATAAAAAGTTTTTTGGTGGTTGGCCTGTGAAATTAGTATTTGGAGGGCCCCAAAATTGAATTGCGCCTGGGGCCTCTCAAGTGCTAAACCCGCTACTGGGCCAAGACCCAAAAGGAGTGTAAAGTCGCCTTAGATAAAATTACCAGAATTCATTCGTCAGATTCAAAAATAGGCAAACAAATTAAACATATTTTTGTTTCTATTTTGCGTTTAGAATAAGCCGATTCTAGCACCCAAATGATGTAATTTGAGTGTTAGAATAAGCGATTGGTGTGCTAGAATAGACTAGTAAAATTTACTGCATTGATGTTGGTAGTGGTAGCGTTGACGGTTGACGTTGAACTGTCAACTGACATACGTAAAAAAATAAATGTGACAGAGAACACCAAATTAATGAAAACAAAGTTTAATTTAAATTATTACCGTAGAAAGTACAATTATTATACACATTAACAGTTACAAGCGCTGCTACAATTGCGAAAATAAAATCTGACGTTTCAAATAATTTTTTTTCCACAGCCGCCTAAATTTACGCCACATAAATATCACCAACCACCGCAAAATCCCCTATTACAATATAAAATTTTCATTTTTTAATTTATAAAATAGTATGATGCGGCAAAATAGAAAAAATAGTATAAAACACTCGTTGCAAAAGGTCCTTCAAGCACTCATTTGTTCCTCAACTCGCTGCTACGCAGCTCGTTTCGAAATTTCAAATTCGTGCTTGAATAGATGCCTTCTGCAACTGGTATTTTAATATACTATTATGCAGTTCGCAATTTATTTAAAAACTTCTAAAAAAGGAAAACGAAAACAATGAAATACCTTTCTTATTCGTATCTAATTAAAGTACTAAAAATGTAAAAAATACTTCAGACCAATGGTAAGGAAGGAAAAACAATAAAATCGATTTTTTCATCAGTACGTTGTTTATTTAAATATTCCTTAGACTAAAGAAACGAAAAAAACGAATAAAGAACATTTGTTTTGAATCTATACGTAATTTATGTAAAAAATGCACTCAAAAGGAAATTCTATAACATTCACCTTGTCTTACAAACCGGTATGCTAAAAAATAAATATATATATATATATACATTACTTACATTTCATTCGAGAGTGCTAAAACTTACGGAATCGATTGTTGCAATTTTCAATACCCAATGAGCATTTGTTCCCAAACGTTTTGTACTCTCCGAAAGTATTTAATCCACATACAGGAGCATAGTTCATAGGACACGCTGTGTTACAACGAACGGGACTTGTTGCCAAAGTCGACGAAATAACAGCCACTGTATATAGAATAATTAATGAGTCGATAAAAGGTTAAAAGTATAGTGGGAATTTTATACAAAGAGTTTTTCATATAGAGCGTTCAAGAAAGTGTTGTTAACGTTTCCAAATAGTTCTAACGTCATAATGACAAATAATAACATTTGAAAAGAATTTATATTATATACTTGTATCCTGGGAATCAACTGATACCACTTTCTTGAACGCTCTGTATAATATACATATCGGGTATATGTATACAGTAAAACTTCCTGTATATACAATGATTTGCTATATGCTAGATTTGATAATATTATAGAAAAAATATAGTAAAATTGTTAATGTAGGTACTTATATAAACGTCGAAAGAAAAAAATTAGACTTTTTTCGTGGAAATAAAAATAAATCAATATCAGTTATAACGAATATAAAGAAACTGTTTCCAAATTTAATAATATTTTTATTATTACATTTTGTAATATACCTATCACTTTAATATTTTACTCGCCCATTGTCATGCCTCAGGCACATTTTGCATTGTTTTTACGTTATATATACATATTGCATTGTACTTACAAATGACAAGTAAGAAGACTGCAACACGCATTTTAATTATTCTGAAACAGAACGTAAAATAACTGATAATGAAAAACATTTCTCATACTGAGGCATATTTACCTACCAATTACTACTTGCTGCAGAATAAACCAATAAACTAAACGCAATAATTCGGAGTGCTGCGTATTTAAACTATATTTAGGTCTAATTTATATTTATTAAGCATTTAATTTTACACGTATCTATTAAGACGTGAACAATCAAGAATCCAAAAGAGTTACTTTGAATTTAAATAATAATTTATTACTAGGTAAATCATAATGGGGAAGTGGTGCATATCAAAGTCTCTAAAATACGATAATATATGAGGTACAACTTATGTTTTGCAAATTTTGTGGTTGATAAGTTGATTACTTATATTTTATATTTTTTACACAGACATATTGACATGGCAACAATATAATTTCAAATGCCAGTATCAGTAAATTTAATTTACAACTTTGCTGTTCAGAATCCGATTAGGTATCGTTATTGTGATTTATAGTATGCATAGTTAATGTAAATATTTCAGCAAATATCTAAAAGTTACACTAAATAAAACATGACAAAATGATCACGTACTGATCATTGTCAAACTTAAAGTGCTTTAAGTTTGACAATGATCAGTACGTGATCGAAACTATAGTCACTATTTTTCAATAAACGAGTGTGATATAAACAAAGTAAAGTGTTTGTTTTATTTAATTTAATCATGTATCATGAAGTAGATGCCTACAACATTGACCAATTAAAAGTTACACATAAATTTAAAACGGTTCTTAAGATGTTACAGACTTTTGGAAACATATTTTTAGAGCCGTGAACTGTAAGCATATAGAACAATGGCGTTATTTTCTGGTGTGATATATATGGAGTGGATGAAATGAAAGGCACTATATTTTGTACTGTTTAATGTTTAATCTACAATTTTATTCAAACGCATTGGCGGGTTGCTCCTCTTCAGGTACGAAACAGAGGTCGATATCGTCTCTGATGTATACTAAAACGTACAATTGTTATTAGACATAGGAGTAGGAATAAGCCGTCGTTATATAAATCATATTTGTATTACTAATGTGGTTACCTTCTCCAGTCATGCAAATAAATTTAGCCAGCTCGCATTTATTTCTGAAGAGCCTTGTTGAACCGGCAAGAGAGCGGCCACAAAGAAGATTACTAGGTTCTGACAAGCATGAAATAAAATTACAGCTCTCGGTTTGTGTGTCACATAATAAACAATGTATGCCTAGAGAAAGTTTCTAGTTATTACTAGTATTGTGGTAACTTTTGTATATGTACTCACCAAATGCAACAAAAATGTAAAACATTATCAGCATTTTTGTTATTTTCAATTTTCGAATACTTTGAATCGAAGCTACTTTTCGAATCTAAGAAAATCAAATTGAATTAAATTAATTATCGCAAACCTTTGTATGATAAACAAATTATAATTAATATATATTTAGCCCAGATTGTTTGTTCAAGTATCGCTATGATTTATTAATACGTGGCTATTGTTTCGATACCGTTTGCTTGGCATTATTTAGTATACAACTTAAAATTATTACTGCAATAATATTTACTAAGTTATACTATTTAGAAAGAGGGGGGATATATTAGGCGAGTAAAATTGTTATGAGCGTTACAAATAATAATTACAGAAATATAATTGATTACAGGTAAACGGTTTCAAGTATTTTCAATTGTATGCAACTGAATGAAATACAAGATTTGCGAATCTGCGTATTTTACAGTAGGTAATATTTATTATATTAAGTCGTGATTAATAATAAAATTACAACTTGATTACACAATTTTCATTTGATAGAGTGAAAGTACCTCAAATGTACGTATAATTAGAATAAATGGAGAGTATCAAGGTTTGATTTTGGTTTCTAAAATATATGCCGCTTTTGTGACCAAATTTATTGCAAACTCCGCAATCTAAGACATAATTTAGATAATTAGCATTATATTTTGAGTCACTGGCAGCAAACCATTGTTGAAAATAGTCGAAGCTCAATTCTAATTAATTGTACAGCTACTGGAAGCGCCTGTAAGTAGTATATTGAAATAAACTGTATTACCAGTATGTAACTAAAATATATATTTGAAACAGTTAGGAACTGATTTTGCAAGTTGCAAATTAATTTTATTAATTTAAGAGGCTGTGCGAATACAGATATATTATGTACATACATAATAAGACTCAAATTGTGCAACTTTGCACGTTAGTGATTTGTGAGTGTGTAATTAGTTGTAATTATTTAAAACTAATTGCCAAATTCTAGTGGCACTTATGCCGTACACGTTGACCACTGAATATGAATACGAGTATGGTTGTGGTTATCCATGCCCATTGAACCACTGGCCAATTTGCTCTAAAAACGCATTGGGAGAATACAAAACATTCAATAATTTGTGTGAAATGGACAAAAACAATTGTTGGAATCCGTATCGTACGTATTGTCAACTAAAAGTCGAATTTATTATTTGTAACAATTAATGTGTTTCAGCGTATCGCTACTTTGTTTCGGGAGAATGCGAGGAATACTTATGGTTGAAGCCAAAGTTGAGCTTTAAGTATGATTTTGACAAATAACTACCAGAGAATGAACAGTGTATTGCATAGCAAATATATATTTGCACAATAACTAAACGCGACAATTATACTAAAATGTACCAAAATCACTTAAAAAAAATCTTCTTGAAGCTTCAAAAGATCTAAATAAATTTGTAATCATTTTCAATTTAAAGTGTTATTTTTTTTTTAATGTTATAAAACTTTGACATACTAATTATGATCATTGTACGGAGATAGATGCAATAATTAAAAATCCCACTAAACTGGGAACCGTATGTTAAATGAAATAATTATTATAATAAGATCTGATTAGGTGAGCTTATGTTACGATTTGTTAGGTTGACTGACATCAAATATTCATATTCATAAGGCAGTTGGTATTATAAAGAGGTGTGATTTATGTGTTAATAATAGTCAGCCTCATTTGTACTTTTATTTGAATTACAAACTCAAATTATGTGTATTATGTACCCCAAATTTTAAACTGCAAAGTTAACGATAACGTCAGAAAACATTAAATCCTTCTTAGGTCTAGGTCCCTTCTTCTAGGTCTAGGTTCTTAGGTCACCCCGTATATATTAATTGTTCAAAATTTACTATATTACAGTGAATTACACACAATTTCACAATTTTACACAATTTTAAAATAATGTAATTTTGAATTTTAGATAAGTTATACTAATTTTTTGGCCAAGGTTATATATGCATAATAAACAACTAATAATTGTATTCTATAAACTTTTATTGCTTATACCACAAACACATCTCTTGCAGTAATCATTTTGTATTGCAATCAGCACCGTCTAGATTGGACTACAGTGAATTCTGAAATAACAATAAGTTATTCGCACATCTTTAATTTAAATTTATTTACTTACTCTGTTCAACGATGCAATTAGCCTTTTTTAAGTTGCATAAATTATGGAAAGTCCTTCTTTTCCCAAACGTGTCTTCACCACACACAGGCTCATAGAAACCGCCACAGACTATGTCATCAATTTTTGAGCAATCAAATGGCGTGTAAGTTGCCTTTACCTCAATGCAGATGACCAGTACTAATAAATTAACATACGTGTATATGTAAGTATTTGGAGTGTAAAGTATTATAACGAAATGCTTAGTTAAGGATCAAAGCTGTTTCGACTCAATTTGATAATGACTAGTACTAGACTAGTTGAAACTGCTGACACTATTGTAGGTTTTGAATTTATTTATTTAAATAAATGTGCAAGTAGAAATTAAAACAAAGTAAATTGCTTACACTTAAATTCTTAACATTACTGATGACTTGGAGGTGGTCCACCTCCAAGTCATAAAATATTGGTTGCTGTTGTCTACCACAAGGTACGAGCTTACAGCCAAATGTAAAGTGTTCTTTGATGTGGACCACTTACCAATAATAACTGCAAGGAGATATAAATACTTCGCCATTTTTCTAAAAATAATTTTAATTAAGTATTAATACTTTTGGAACTATTAAGGTATTGGTATACATATATGATTTGTCATCACCCCAAACTACTCAAAAAAAGCAGAATTCAGGCTAATGACTAAAAGTAAAAATGATGTTCAAAATTTACTTACTAGAGAAAGCATAAGCTTTAAATGCAAAAATGAAAAACTAATTAAAAAAAGCAGAATGCAGGCTAATAACTAAAAGTAAAAATTAATGTTCAAAATTTATTTACTAGTGTACATAAGTACATAAACTTTAAATGTAAAAATTCCAACTAAACCAATAAAGCATTTCAGCGTACTATTAATTAAGTTTAATTTATTATTTCACTTTTGTAACAAATAGAGCCTCCAAGCACGTAGCACTAAATTAACTTGTCAGTGATAATCATCGCTTCATATTTTAGTAGCAATAAATATTCAAAACTAAAACATAATTTATAATTATTTTAGAGGACATTCTACGAAATAAATAAATTTATTTTAATTTACATAGAAAATCACAAGTGAATAATAATATTTTGTATTTTTTCCAATAGTTATTATGTTACATGAATAATAAATACAAAATAACTGTTAAAAATATCAACTAGAAATGTTTTTTGTGAAAAGTTTTGATGCTGTGTAATAATGTACACGATACTGTTACTGTTTTTTGATACGCAATACACCCCGCTATGATGTGTGTGTGAAGCTGGCGTCGCCCTTCGCGGAAACTCAAGATCTATTAAGGGTTCTCGCTTCATTTTGAAGAGTTCTAGAGTTCCTTATAGTTTAAATTAAGAGTTCCCGCCGTTTAGGCCGGAATTTTTAATTAAAAAAAAGTGAGACGCTAACTTCACGCAGCGTCTCACTTTCAAAGAAACGAGTTCTTAGACACATATCTTATAGGATTTTGCAATAGGAAGAGTTCTATAACAGTTTTGTAAAGAGTTCTGCAATAGAAATTCAAAACAAAGCAATTTTAATAACAAAAAGTGATGACGCGCCATAATAAGAGGACTGGGAATGAGGAGTTCTGGCGAACCTAAATGCGTTTTCTTATAGTATTTAACGTAAACAATTATAGTCTGAAGAGTTCCGGGTAGTGGCATTACCGTGGAATGTTTAAATAAATAAATACTGCCGAAAAACAATTTGGCAAGGTGGAAAGGTACGAGACGCTGTCTGATAACAAGGAGTTCTGACAAACCTAATTCCGTTTTCTTGTAGTATTTAACATAAACAATTATAATCCGAAGAGTTCTGGGCGGTGACATTACCGTGGAATGTTTAAATAAATAAATACTGCCGAAAAACAATTTGGCAAGGTGGAAAGGTACGAGACGCTGTCTGATAACAAGGAGTTCTGACAAACCTAATTCCGTTTTCTTGTAGTATTTAACATAAACAATTATAATCCGAAGAGTTCCGGGCGGTGACATTACTGTGAAACTCCTCGTTATCAGACAGCGTCTCATACGTTTCCATCTTGCAAAATTGTTTTTCGACGGAATTTATTTATTTAAACATTCCACAGTAATGTCACCGCCCGGAACTCTACGGATTATCATTGTTTATGTTAAATACTACAAGAAAACGCAAATAGGTTTGTCAGAACTCCTCGTTATCAGACATCGTCTCATACGTTTCCATCTTGCAAACTGCAAACCGCATTTCATAAACCTCAGGATAATGACAATATTCTCCCTATATCTCAACAGGATGACAATATATATGTACGATAACCTGGGCAAGTTCCACACAAATAACTCGATATGCGGAGTAAGCACACGCAACGCCTCCTCCCTTAGTATACCCAAGCACCGCACCACCTACTATGAAAGAGGAGTGCACTACATGGGCATCAAAATATACAATAAACTCCCAAATGCAATGAAAGAATGCAAAAACAGGAATCAATTCAGACATGCGGCGAAGGAATATTTCATGGAGAACCCCTATTATTCTATCAATTAATTTTTGGATTAGAAGGATTGGGTTATATTGTAAATATGTGTTAGTATTATACATCAATTATACATCTATGTAAATTGTATTGACTATAAATGATTGTGATATGATTGTATCAAGTGACTATGAATAATGTTATGTTATACTATAATCAAGAATATGTAGGAGAATATGGGGACGCCCCAGAATAAATGTCCTCAAACTGCCCGACTATTGTAATATTCTATGAATCGTAATACAATAAAGATTTTATTTATTTATTTTATTTATTTATTTATATTGCAAAATTGTTTTTCGATGGAATTTATTTATTTAAACATTCCACAGTAATGTCACCGCCCGGAACTCTGGGAATAACATTGTTTATGTTAAATACTACAAGAAAACACAAATAGGTTTGTCAGAACTCCTCGTTATCAGACAACGTCTCATACCTTTCCATCTTGCAAAATTGTTTTTCGGCCGAATTTATTTATTTAAACATTCCACAGTAATGTCACCACTGGGAACTCTTCGGATTATAATTGTTTATGTTAAATACTACAAGAAAACGAAAAGAAAACGGGTTTGTCAGAACTTCTCGTTATCAGACAGCGTCTCATACCTTTCCATCTTGCAAAATTGTTTTTCGACTGAATTTAGTTATTTAAACATTCCACGGTAATGCCACCACGCGGAACTCTTCAGACTATAATTGTTTACATTAAATACTATAAGAAAACGCATTTAGGTTCGCCAGAACTCCTCATTCCCAGCCCTCTTACTATGGCGCGTCATCACTTTTTGTTATTAAAATTGCTTTGTTTTCAATTTCTATTGCAGAACTCTTTACAAAACTGTTATAGAACTCTTCCTATTGCAAAATCCTATAAGATATGTGTCTAAGAACTCGTTTCTTTGAAAGTGAGACCGGAGATCCGGCCTGAACGGCCGGAACTCTTAATTTAAACTATGGGGAACTCTAGAACTCTTCAAAAGGAAGCGAGAACTCTTAATAGATCTTGAGTTTCCGCGAAGTGCGACGCCAGCTTCACACACACCGCTGTCATAATTTTCACATCCGTGGTATATGTATGTATATGCATGTTTTTCTCTACTAAATCAATTACAATGATTTAAAAATGACAACAAACATATGTCATCCCATCAATCAAAATTTAAGGTTCACATTGCGACGCTGGATTATTCTTTGTCTCCTAGTGTGTAGAGTGCTCTACTGGTTTGGGCCGCTAGCCGCTAGCCTAGATAGAATGGAGACGGCGGAGTTCGGATATTAAATGTATTTATCTACGACTAATTTATAATGTAAGTATTATACTTGAGGTTTTTGCAGTATAATGCTATATATTATTCCCGCAGGTAATAATGACTAGGGATTAATAGTCATTATTCCCTCTTGCACTCCAATTACAAAATTTCTCAGATAAAATAATACCATCGAAACAAAATACACAAACTCAAAAGTGTCACTGTCAAATGCATAGTGTTTGTGTATTTGTATTGAGATGCATGAAAATGAAGAGTTTTTTTACTTGTACACCTCTACAAATTGTACATCTAGCTACAGCAACATCTACCTTGATACCGGAAACATCGAATACCATTTACAATAAAACGTACGCAACCTTCGACAAATGGCGTCTTACAAAATTCGCCAATTCGAACGCAAAATCATTTTCCGAAAATGTTCTACTAGCCTATTTAGTCGATGATAAAGTAGAGTATACTACTCGCAATAATGGCTATTATTACCTCGGAATGTTACTCCCTCGCCGCTTACGCGGCCCGGTTCGTAAATATTCCCCGGGAATAATAGCTATCATTATTGACTCGTGGTATAATCTACTATTATGGGCGCCACACAATTTTCCGCCCCAGTAGAGCTTGACTATGTCTCAGCCACCCGACGGTGAAGAAGGGGGGAATAACATTTAAATGGCCCCGCTGATGGGTAATATAAAATAACGTATGTCAGATAGGATATTATAATATTTTAATTCTCATAAAATAACACATACATAACAGTATAAAATGCATTAAAGTTAATAATTAAAGTTAATACTTAATAATTAATATTATTAATAATCTGATCAGTTTTTAGAACACGCAATGAGGGTGTAGGTACATATGTATAACGAGAACATTCCATACTGAAGCGAATCATAACAAAATCAATTAAGTTCTGTTAAAAGAGGCTGTGCACAAAGGATGTGTTATTTTGGAGTATAAATTGTTTAGTCATATTCTTGAATTGTGACCGTGGCCAGTTTGTAGATTTCATCTCGGTGGGCAGTACGTTGTGGAATTTTACAACATGGTGAGTAAAACAACGTTGCCCTATGGATTTTTCAGAGATAGGTGTTTTTAATGAATGGTTAGTTTTTGTCCTGGGGTGGTCAACATAAGGTAGGGTACTTTTGTTTTATTTGGTAATATAATAAGACTTTAAAAATATATAACTGTCTCATGTCTAATACTTTAACTTCTTCGTAGAGTGCATCGCTCGAAAATAGTCTATCCTTTTTATAGATGGTTTTCAGGAACGCCTTTTGAATAACTCCTATTTTTTTTACATGCGTGAATGCCGCTTCACCCCACCCAAGAATTCCACAACTTAAGCGTGACTCATTAGAGAATGGTAAAATGTTCTACATTGTTGTTCATTAAAATATTTAGTTATATACTTAAACTTATACAGCAGTGACCTAAGGGTTTTCACGACAGTGTCTATATGTTTGTCCCACCTTAAGTGGTGGTCAATTACTAGACCTAAATATTTTATTTCAGATGTTGATTTAATATCAGCATTTTTCCCATTCAAGCTTATCTTTAGTGTCTCAAAGTTGGGTAGACTATTTCCATGACTGGCAAAGGGTAAAAAGTAAGTTTTGTTAAAATTGTTGGTAAGTTTCCGATGAATAATCCAATTAAAAAAATTCGCATTCTGCTATTTGTCTTAAGTCATTCCAAGAATTACCTTGATAAAAGATAACCCCATCGTCCGCGTAGCTTATTATTTTACCGTCGAAATTTTCGATTTCAAGCAAATCATTAAAGTACAGTATAAAAAATATAGGACCTAGTACCGTGCCTTGGGGGACACCGCACTTTATTTGTTGCATGCTACTAGTTGCTTCATTTATTTTTCGTATTGACAACGATCGGCTTAATAACTTTTATATACTTTTAAGAACTTTCCCTCTGAAGCCATAGTTTCCTAGGACCTCTAGTAGCTGCCTATGACAGACTGTATCAAAGGCCTTTGCAAGGTCCAGAAACAGTCCAAGGGAAGGCTTCTTTTTATCAAGACAATTGTAAATATTAGAAGTAAGAGACGAAATTACGTCCTCTGTTGATTTTTCTTCCATAAATCCAAATTGATTTTGTGATAAGAGATTGTCCTTCTTTAAGTAATTAATTATTTTGGTTTCAATGACTTTTTCAAAAATTTTGGTTAGATTTGTGATTAATGAGATCGGTCTATAATTTTCTACAAGGCTCTTACTACCATTTTTATGTAAAGGTGTAACTATTGTAACTTTAAATTCGTGAGGACATGAGCTAGTCTCAATAATTTTGTTAATTAAAAATGCGAGTGGTTCAGCAATTTCTTCCTGTATTTCTTTTAAGGTTTACGCTTTTATATTATCAATGCCCGGGCCTTATTATTTTTTAAAATTTAATAATATTAATGATTTCTGTATTATTTGTAGGTCCTAGAAAAATTGATCTAGTAGTGGGTGATCGGTTAGGTGGTGGTAGGTCCGGTTTTTGAATTTGTTAAGACAATTTTATTCCTATATTACCAAAATAATTATTAAAATAATCTGCCTTTTCAAGATCATTCGTGTAAATAATATCATTATCTATGTCGCGTATTTCTTTCATAGAGTTTGATTTATTTGACATATTACTCACATTCTTGAAAGTTTTCCATAGCGTTTGAATGTCTTTTCCGCCACGATCTATTTGATTGTTGTAGTAATTTTGTTTTCTAGTTTTGATTAAGGTGTTTAAGAGATTCCTCTAGTTTAAATACTCCTATTTTAATGCTATGTTTAGGGGGCTACTCTTATGCCTTTTATAGAGTATGTCTCTTTTATTAATTGACTTGACAAGGGCATTTGTAATCCAGTTTTTCCGTTTATCTCATTTTTATTAAGGTTGACTGTATAAGTGGACAGGTTAATTTGCTCACATAGTAATTTGACGAACAGCGATGAGATTTCGTCTACGTCCTCTTTGTCATAGAGTTGTTGGAAGTTCTGATTTTTAAGTTCAGTTCTCAATTTGGCGTAGTTTATGACTTTAATTTTTTTTGTAGTTTTTTACTGTGTTGTTTTCTAGTTTTTCATGTTTAAAGTGAATATTTATTAGTTACGCATAATGATCAGTTACGTGTATCTTAACTGTGAAGGGCTAATATGTTTCGTTGATATTACCGATTGATTTCACAAATATATGATCCAGGCAAGTTTTTGAGTCTTCCCTTGTGACTGTGTTTATTGTACTTATATAACTATATTCACTTAAAATATTGAGTTAAGCCTTAGATTCTTCGCTCTCGTTCAGAATGTCTATATTTATATCTCCCACAAAAATATGATAGTCTACTATTTCCTTACTATTTAGATATTCCGGTAGGTTTTCCGAGAAAAAGTGATGCATTTGTTGAGGGTGGTCTGTATAGTGATGATATTAATATTTTTTTATTGTTAGTCTCTAACTTAGTTTGTATAATGCGATATTCCCTAATGTTGACAATGGCATTTACAGAATCTATTGATTGTTTTACGTATACTACCACCCCATCATTTTGGTTTACTGTGCCTACATTATAAAACATGTCATAACCCCTTATTTTGAATATATCTAAGTTAACTATTTTTCATGTTTCTGACAGTACAATGAAGTCTACTTCTTTGTCTAATTCACTTAGGTAAATCTGTAATTTGTCTAAATTCCGTGCAATTGATCTTATATTTTGGTGCAACAACACAAAATTTGAGTATTTCTTTGTTATGATTCGATTCAGGTCCGTCATGTTGTCCACTACACTTGTATTAACTGGAGAGTAATTATAATCTCTAATATATTCGTCCATGTTTAGTTCCGCTCTGGATAAAGTTTCACAAAATTAGTTATTATATACTGATGTAGCACAAATTATTATAGAAACCCACCATTTAATCCTTAAAATAAAACAAGCCAAAACTTAACAAAAGTGCACTTCGAATTCTGAAAATAAAAGTTATAAAGTAGGATGGATTTAATGACACTTTACAATTTATCTTTGCTCGCGTACAAACTTGATGGTGATCGCTGATCTTTAGAGATGATGAAATATGAGTGAAATAATTGTGAACGGTGGGTGGCTTTAGCCACCCCAGGGTATTGAGGCTGATTCTGATTCCTGCGCTGATACAAGCTCGAAGGACAGAATTTGGAAATTCAACGATTCCTAGGCTGATACTATTTTTTGAACTGCATAACATTTGTAGTGGAAGTGGAGAAACAACCACGTTTCAGGTCGGCTAGATCTGCCCGATTCGCCGATGGGCATATCCGCCCTTAATATCCGCCCATAACGCTTCTCTCTCCATTGCTAAATGAGGAAATATTGAAAGGCACCATAAAACTGTCCACTCGACCTTTCAAAACTCATTCCCATTACATTCTGTCGCTAGAAAAGAAAAGGCTGAGACAATCGAAAAATCAGTAAATGAGACAAGTCAATACTTAAAAATATATAGTTGACAAAAATAAGGCTGCATCATACCGTGTGTGGCAGATAATTTCACACAAAAATAAACCTTAAGAAGATGGAGAAATGATATAACGGGCGTTTTTACAAGCTGCTGATATGTTATTTGCCAACTTAAGAAATGCTGACGAGATAGTGTATGTCATAAGCTCGATGCAACTTTCTGCTAATACACTGATGAGACGAGTAGAAAAAATGAGCAATAAAGTTTATTTACAGTTAAAAAGTGACTTAGATCACTATAGTTATTTTTCGATGCAACTTTATGAATCAACATATGTGGTTGCTACCGCCCAGATGGCCGTTTTCGTCAATATGGTTTTTAGTGATTTTATTATTAAAGAAGAACTTTGTAGCAATCGGACCGGGGTTCAGTGACTTTGTTTATGATAAGTTTTTAATTACATTTGAGGGCTGCTAGGGCTTCATAGCAGGTAGAGGATTAGATAACGAAGGGACACATCAGCCGATGGGTTTAACGCCAATGAAAAATCTGCCCTTGCAAATTGCACCGCCTGAAAATCTAGAACCAACTATAGCATTTAATGAATCACTTATTTATATCTTATTTGAACACAAATTTAAGTTAGCTTGTACTAGAATAAAATGGGATGATTCAGTATGTTCAAAGTAATTCAATTAAAGAAAAGTAGAGGACATAACATAAATAAATTTATGCTCACATAGGATGTATGAAGCAAGGCTCATACATCAGACGAAAAATTCTTACAAAATGGAGAGGAGAACGAGGCTCGTGACAGTTGATGCAGTCTAAAGAAGCATCATCACGTTAACGTTATATTGTGTGTGAGTTAATTGAAATAAGAAATAAGTTTTTTTTAATGATTTATTGCAATCTGTCTTACATGACAATAAACAATAGTTTAATATTACATTGACATAGAAGCAAGTTCCCCAGTGGCAACTCCAGAAAATATATTTACATGAGTAGATATTTTGGATCAAATTATCACTACACTGTACGCTGAGGAAGGTCCAACGAGTCGAGCCGCTTTAGTCTTTTTACACTGGGTATTATGAGGAGGTCCTTGGCCAGGGTGTTGGGGTGATGACTGAGGCGATGGAGATACCTTTGACTTGAGGAGGCTATTTCTTCATTGATGGTGGAGATGTGTAGGTCCCGATGAATCTCTTGATTTTGTAAAGATGTAAGTGAGAGTGAGAGTAAGTGATGAAATTAAAAATTTCATCACAAATGTTTAACAAATTACAACATTTCATATCAAATATAATAAAATAATGAGTTACTATAAACCAAAAGTAAGTGATAAATTTCAAATTTTCCACTAAATCAGAAAATATATTAAAATATACAGAGTGAGCAACAATGTCTGAAGTCAAGTTAAATTTCACGCCCAAAACACTGGGGAATTTCTTCGCTCCAAGTTTATTATTAATTAAATTTACTGTAAAGTCAAAAGATTTGACAGCCCCAGCCCAGTGCCGCCCGCGTCGTATTATTATTTATTACCATTGTGCCAATTCGTCGGATATAGTTATTTGATTTCTGGTAAGTGATTTGCAGTTTTTAAGGTTATAAAATTATAAAAGTTAAGTTTTATACTAAATTTACAGAGTTTAAGTGAAATCGCTTTCCTGTTGCAATGGTTTTTACACCACAACATGATGCCTTCATCCTGAAGGCTCATTATCGAAGTGGAACACTAAATGAAGACGGCACATGGACATATTCATTACAAACGTGTATGAATCAATTTAACGAAGGCTTCCCCGATGTCAACATTACTTACAAAATATTTATCCAGCATAAAACCCGTATTATTCAGCGCTTCGAAGGAAATAATTGTATTTGTAAGGGCAAGTCAACTGGAAGACCGTCTACCTTAACAGAAGAGATTGTTGCCGATGTCCAACAACGGCTTGAACAAAGTCCAACAAAATCTATAAGAAAGCTTTCAGCACAAACAGGTTGGTTCTTAATTTTAGGGTGCAAAAAAGTTATTTTTTATCATTCATGCGGTCTTTATGGCATACAAATTTTAATGTTTAAATCCGCTTACAGGAGTATCGTATGGGAGTTGCCGAAAAGTCGCGAAGAAAATTCTCCATTTGCATCCGTATAAGGTATCGGTAGTTCAACAACTACGCCCACTTGATTTAAAAAAAAGAATTGATTATTGCAATTGGTTCAATCAGCATTTAAATGATAACGATATGCTGGACAGGACCTTTTCACTGATGAGGCGTGGTTTCACTTATCAGGATATGTGAACAGCCAAAATTACCGTACATGGGCTACAGAAAATCCTCATACGTTCATCGAAACAGATTTACATCCACTTAAAATTGGTGTTTGGGTAGCAATTTCGAGACGTCGGATAATTGGTCCAATATTTTTCAATGAAACAATCAATGCGGAGCGTTACCGAACAATCATCCTGGATGCATTTCTTAATCAGGTGCATGATGATGAACAAATAATGGGTTATTTTCAGCAAGACGGAGCCACTGCTCATACTGCCTTTGCGACAATTAATTATTTAAGGGAATTTTACGATGGTCGATTGATAAGATCAGGAATATGGCCACCACGTTCACCAGACCTCACTCCGTGTGATTTTTATCTTTTCGGACATTTGAAAAATAATGTGTTTAAAAATAGGATGCACAACCTAAACCAACTCCAAGAAGCAATTGAAGAAGGATAAGAAACTAAGAAATTATAACTCCAGAGCAGCTCCAATATGTTTTTGAAAAAAAAAAACCTAGGATTAACATCTACCTTGAAAACGAAGGCCGCCATTTTCAACATTTGTTGTAAACTTTTATTGTAACGTTTTAAAATATGTAATTATGATTAAATATTTCATTCATTTTGTTGTTGTTTTGTTTGTTCGTTGCTACGCCACTGGAAAAATAATCTAGGGGATATTCTTTTTACATTTTCAGTTATACCAACCTGCGTATTTGGTTGCCTACCTATCAAACCTCAAGCATTGTTGCTCACACTATATTAAAATAAAATAAAAAAAAGAAAATAGGAATAAAAATTAAAATCTCTCATATTTAAAAATAAATTTGAATAGAACCTTTCGTCATGACTTCCGGCTGAACTGGGAAAATTCAAATTTGAAAAATGGTATTGGAACTTTCTGGTCGTGACTTCCGGCTCAACTAGGGAAGATACCATATTGTTATTAAAAATATATGAAAAGATACGAAATTGAATTTAAATTGAGACAAATATTATCAAAGTTTAAAAGAAATTTGAATGGAACCTTCTGGTCGTGACTTCCGGCTGAACTGGGGAAGATACCATATTGTTATTAAAAATATATGAAAATATATGAAATTAAAATTTCAATGAGAGAACTATTATTAAAGTTTAAAATAAATTTGAATGAAACCTTCTGGTCGTGACTTCCGGCTGAACTTCGAAAATTCATATTTGAAAAATGGTATTGGATCCTTCTGGTCGTGACTTTCGGCTGAACCGGGGAAGGTACCATATTGTTATTAAAAATATATGAAAAGATATGAAATTGAAATTAAATTGAGACAACTATTATTAAAATTTAAAACAAATTTTAATGGAACCTTCTGGTCGTCACTTCCGGCTGAACTGGGGAAGATACCATATTGTTATTAAAAATATATGAAAAGATATGAAATTGCAATTAAATTGAGAGAACTATTATTAAAGTTTAAAAGAAATTTGAATAGAACCTTCTGGTCGTGACTTCTGGCTGAACTGGGAAAATTTATATTTGAAATATGGTATTGGAACATTTTGTCGTGACTTCTGGCTGAACTGGGAAAGATACCATATTGTTATTAAAAATATATGAAAAGATAAGAAATTGAAATTAAATTGAGAGAACAATTATTAAAATTTAAAACAAATTTGAACGGAACCTTCTTGTCGTGACTTCCGGCTGAACTGGGGAAGATACCATATAATTTTTAAAAGATATATCATTAAAAACAATTATTTTAATAAAGAAATAAGAATGAAGATAAAAGAACGAACACTTAATTAAATAGGCTTCCTTTTGTCGAGATTATCGGTAGAATTGGTTTCCTTATGTTATATAAGTTGTAAAATAAATCATAAAAGATACACATATTTTCAATAATACTATAGTGACTAATATTATCATTCATTATTGAAAATTCATAAACATTGAATTATATCATTGTTTGTTTTGTGTGGTATTGATTTTGATTTCTGTTACACTTTAGCCTCAATGGTTTTATTATTTGACAGTTTGCATTACAATAGCGATAAAACAAAAGCATATCACATGCTTACTAAAGTGTACTTGTGACATGCAAAATTATACCCTGCAGAATGCGACGAAAAAGTAATCTTCGAAATAATTCAAAAAATACTTGCTTTAGGAGTATGGTTATATTATACTTTTTTGTAGTAATTTTTTTCCCAATCGTGCTATGCGATAGAAAATGGGTCATTCCATTAAAAAAAATTGAATTACGGGATATTTAAGAGGGCACGTAGATATTGACATTTTATGAACACTTATTATCAAAATTGACAATTTACAATTATTTTACTCATAGAGGCATCCTCTAGGTATATGTAGAAATATAACTTATAATTTTATCTTATTCCTAAAGACATAAAAGTTATAGACATATTTCAGGCTACCTTTCAGAGGTCAACATTTTAGAAAAACATTATTTTCTTGAAAACTAGAAGAGATAAGTATACATACATACAAAATATGTTCCAATTTAAGCGAGGAATTTAAAAATATAATAATATATGGGGTGTTCTATTTAAAATAAGAAAGTTGGTGGTACTTCCGGTGGAACCGGAAGTGATAGAAAGTTGAAAATATTTCACGTGAGGATAACTGACTCCACCGTATGACGACGATTTTTTTGAAATTTTTAGTACAACGGCAACCCCGTAAACATTTAACGAACGGTTTAGCGTAGACACCCTGTATATGTAATCGAAATCTATTTGGTGGTACTTTTTTTGTAGCTCAATGTCTTTTTAAAGCAGTATAAAAAAACATGCTAACATTCTTTAGGAGGTGCCATCCATAAGGTGGGTACAGACATGCAACAGAACTTCGTATCGTAACTCTTCCGCAGCAGTATGCACTTTGGTATGCACCAAGACCTTCTGTATGTAGCTTGGTAGAACCAATCTTGGATATCGAAAGTCGATTTTTTAAATTTTTCTCCAGCTTTTCGAGTACTTGGGATGACTGTGCGCCGCGTTGTAGCGTTTTTCATATTAAATTACTTCAAAAGTTGCAAAAAGTTGCAGCTGATTTTATCTGTACTTTAAAGTACACACTATAATCTATAAAATGTGTAATATCTGATGGGAGACTTCGCGGGGGAAACAAGTTAAACTTAAATATCAACATTAATTCATTAATGACGTTAGTATGTTTAAAAAGTAAAATAATAACAAATTGTATACTTTCTTCTTTACATTCCATTATCTATCCACCATCAAACTGAAATATTGCATTACAATGAAAATTGGCAATAGCGGCTAACAAAAATCTGCTATGATAGAAATGTTAGAAAATAAGTCTGTCAGTTTGGAATCCGAATACTGTTATTTGGCGATTAATGGAGTAAATATTTGCGGCTGCATTATGTAAGGGGTTTAAGTAATGTAATAAGCATAAATATTCCGAGAATTATTGACATCATTATTGTACCATTGTGACCGTTCTCCTCATATACGGAGTGCCACTGTGTCACTGTGTAGTGGTGTAATTTGTTGCTTCACCCTTCACTGAAATAAATATTAAGCAATTTGCAAATTGTGTTATGCAAAACTCTGGTGAATGACCTCAGGAACAGAAATGGAAGTTATTATGCTTCACAATGATTTATTTTTAAAATCATTAGTTTCAAATACATAATTTATCTGGCCTTTTGTAAGTAAAGACAAATATTCAATATTATGTCGGGTAGCCTTGAAAGTGAAAGCGTTATTTAGTTTAACATATTTGTGTGAATCTTCTTTCTCTAATATGAAAGTAATTAAGAACAAATACCGCAATCGACTTACAGATATATCGACGTATTTTGATAATTACATTTGGGTATTCGAATGGCTGTATCAAATTATTCTGCAAATATTAAAAAAAAAATATGGATGAGTCTGAGTTTCAGCCTTCTCATTAAATACATAATTTTTTCTACTCCTTGTTTAGAAAGTAGGCTTTTTCTCCCTCAAATTAGAGCCAAAAGGAGGCAATGTCCTCTCTAGGGAGGAAAAAAAATGATAGTCCCCTGAAATACTTAGAATATAAACTTTAAATAGCTATGATAATAGTGTATGGTTTTCTTTTATTGATAGCGCCGATGGTTACATGGCGCGAGGCTATAATAGTATTCACAACCGTGGTGTATATATTATTTCTTTGACTACTTAAACAATTACAATCGTTTAAAATTACATATTAAAATACAACAAACATCTATCATCACATCAATCAAAATATGATATTAACGTTTTCAGCGAATATAGTGAAAATGAGTGCTGAATAATAAATGGGCTGAACACACCACTTCTTTCCATATTTCATTGATAATAGAAACACTCGTTTCTTTCTCTATCAGTTTTTCTACGTTATTAGCAGAGTTAGACGTAGATGTACCACTATTCAAAACTTTATTTGCAGTGTTAAGTTTCTGATGGATTGAATCTGCAACATAACTATTTGCTATTGCGGAAGATTTCCATCCTCGATGTCGTTTGAGACTAAGAACATCCACTCCTGCATTTTCCAATAATGTTGTAGATGTTCGGCGAAAAGGACTAATATTTTAATAATAATTTATATAGATACCTTGGTAGTGAAATAACCAATGTACATTACACAAGAAGAAAGGATTTACTTTACGTCGCCTGTTGCAGCCCTCGCTACGCTCAGGCTGCAAACTTGGCTCGGTAGAATAAATCCCACTTCCTTCCCTTGTAATGTAATATATAATTTCACACAATTACATTTTAACCACCCCATTATGATCCTAGATAACAAGATCACTGAGAAATTCAAACAATTGTTATTGCCTCCTGTTATAAGTCGGGTAGAAAAGCCTTTACTCGATACAAATTGTAATGTATTATTAGCTGCATCTGAACGTTCAAAGTGAAGAGTATATTTGGTAATCGGTATATTTTGTGATGTAACTTGAATTTTGTTTAAAAAAATGATTATAGTACATAAACTAACGTTTTAAAAAGTAATAATTAACAACGTGGGGTAGTTCTGAAATGTATACTGAAGTTTCATTAAAATGTTAAAAATTCTTCATTTTTGTTGGTCTCCAAAATAGTGATACCGACGTCGCCCAATCAATATTTTTATAGTACTATAAACGTCTATTCGTGTAGATTATTTACACGAAACAAATTTTTGAAGCCGCTCATAGTTTGATTTTTTTTCACTTCTTGGAACATGCAAGAATATTACGCGAAATGTGCTATTTAACATATGGAAAAGGGAAAAAAATCAAGAGAGAAAAGCTACAACCTTTTATTTGATTTTGGATAATTTGGGTCTCTATAGTTGTGAGAAGTATCTTATAATATTCTGCAAATATTTCGTGGGAAGATTGCGGAAATGCCACCGTGTAATTGGCCGCGGGGAAGCAGATAATTCTAATTGGTTGGAGGGTGAAATTAGTTTTAGGGATTGTGTGAGAACGTGTAAGTAATCAGGAAGACCTCTCAAGTCTTGTGGTGAATGTAGGCACATATCCCAAATAAGAAACTGGACCCGCTTGTAGAAGCTGTTAGTACTGAAGAACTCAGTTAAACTACACACTTCGGTTGCCTGAAATTCATCAAGGAAACACTGCGTCAGAAGAGGTCAGTGATAAGGAAAATATATTTTCTGACTGAATACATTGTAATAACTGATTTAAACTTTTTATATTAAACAACTGTTTTTTTTCCATTTTGTTTTATTTTGCCATCATCTTCTTTTCTTATTTTGAACAATACAATTACAATTACAATTATTATTACAACTTTGTTGTATTTTATCAGAAATCGACATTTTTGTAAATATTAGCTAAAGTTGACACTTTTTACACCAGGAAGGTGTAAAAACTTGCTTTTTTACTCGCAAGAAAATTTGCAACAATATAGCATCAACTCAGAATTTTGTACCGCTAGAATCATCGAATCAACCACTGAGCACTGATTACTTCCTGACCGTTCCTGCTTTTCCTGTGACCGTCAGCATCTGCAGTGAAGCCCAGCTATAAGGCATGCTAATTAGTGTATGTAGCTGCATCACGCGAGAACTACAAAAAGATTCCCGGAAAGGCGATAACGTCACTTGTATTCACATTCATTTTAATCAGATGTTTTTGGCACTGTAAACGTCTACTCATGTAGATTATTTCCGCGAAAAAACACAATAAAATCTAATATTTATGCAAAACACTGCGGAGGGTCCTACGAAAAATTATATGTGAGTAATACAGGAGGAAATAATAGCAGCCAAGTGCCATTTCCTCGCTTAGATTTTGATACACTCCGCTTCGCGTCGGGCATCAAATGATGACCCAGTGACGTCAGAGGCTCCAACCCCACACCCCCAACCATCAATCGTGTGTCAAAGTATGTATTACAATGTACAAACATAGGCAACCTCGGTTATAATGTAACATGGTTATAATATAAATGCCCGAAAGGTGGACCAATGTGCTCAGCACGTCCGTACTTCGTATAGCCACTGCTATGTGCTTTGCTGATAAAAGTGCTAATGGTAATTTGGCTGGTTTCATTCGAAATACCCTTCGAATCTATGCATTACCACTTAACGTTTACCACATTTTGAGAGCCTTTCGCAACGTAGGCAACTTCATATATACATGTGGATAAAAAGTTATGCGTGGACTAATCATAGTTATTTGAGAAAGCAATAGATGTCATCACAATTTATATTTACTATTTATATTTGTTTTTAACTTCTTTGTGTTTCAGTTTTTTTTTTGTTGAACGGACGAGTGGTGACACCTTCCATACAACGATTTGCATATTTATGATGTTAGTGGAGGCTCATTGAATGTACAGGTATGTAAAGTTCAATTAATTATCCATTTCCAATTTCTCACCACCACCAGTGACGTCTGTCATATACTTTTGACAACAGTGAAGTAACTACGAAGTTTTTAAGTGAAACTTTTCTGTCTGAAACACCCAGTGTAGGAAAATGCCGATAGATTTTACTGGATTTGCGTACGCTGCGGCAGTTGCCGCAGGGGGTATAATGGGGTATTATAGAGCAGGTAAGTGCCAACTTTCACTTAATTTGTGCATCAAGTTTTTATTGAATTGCCAGTTCAGTAGTTGTTTACTCGTAAGTAATGTCTAATCGTAACTTAAAATTCCAGCAAATTGGGGAGCATTGATTATTTACGTTACATAAAGCTATGCTTCAAAGTGTTAAGTCATCGCGTTCATATTAATGTTAATCGTAACCTCGATTCCCCATGTGTAAGTTATTTACATATAGCAACTTGCACATGACGAGTACAATAATCATTATAGTGCTAGAGCTCATGAACGAGTTAAACATGTGACACATTAAAAAAGGGGCGGAACCGCTGGTATCATGGGTATATAAGCCGATGTACTAATATCAATGTAGTAATATACTTTTCCATTCCTTTTTAATGTACTATGAAAATAAAAGTGTTTATTATTACAAACGCTCATGTCTAAACCACTATTACAATTTCTAGTGAACTTAAATCAGAGATTAGTTGTCATAATCGTTGGCACAGTTATGTTGGCTCAAACTAGCCAGCAGTTAACCAACAGTTACATTGTACAGAGTGGCTATTTAAACAGGAGACACTGGAGATATCTTTGCAGCCAGTATTTCAATTATATTTTTCCTTCAGAGGGCTATATGTCTTGGCCCCAGGTAGAAAAGTGATTACACTATGAATAGCTGCTCTGTATAAATTATGAACAATCGAAGATTTTTATTCTTAGAATATCCCACTCTGTCATTCACGATCACAGTTTTATATCCTCGTTCAGGTTAATATTTTAATCAAACTGGTTACAGTTATCTAATCTAATATGGTCAATAATTGCTTGGACCTCTCAATAAATCAAACAATTTTCACCTATCAGTGATAAGCTGCATAGAAATTTATTTTATTAGATAGTGTTGAATCATCAAGAAATTTCCTAAATTTGTCTCCACTCGTGTTTTTCCACATTTGCTTAATTTATATTTACTTATCTAACGAGAAATCACTGATTTAAGTGGAAAACATTTCACAGAGACTTTGAAGATATTGAACATAAAGTGAGTCCCAAAAGTAATCCACATTTTCTAAATCTGTTCTAAAAGCAAGACAAACTGAGTGCACAGCAATATATGATATATATAGAGTGTTCCAAAAGTAATGCAAAATTACAAGACAAACTGGGTAGACAATTCATTGGGCATTAAAAACAAATATTTTTTTTATTTTACAATTTTAATGAACATTACATCAAACTAAACATACCCAAACAAAGTTTGATTATGAACTTCATTATCACACTTTGTTCATCATCAAACATTCATTTTAAAATTTATTTAAAGTTAGCATATCTGATTATTATCTGACAGTAAAACATAAATGTCAAATGAAAAATAAATTATTTTCTCCAAACCGGGAATAAATTGTCATCTGACAATCGACACATACCAGACTACTTTATTCCCGGAGGAAATAAAATATTAACTTTCCCTCGGGAATAAAGTGAATCATGTGTAGTTTATTTATTTATTTTGTAATAGTAACATTAACATTAGATGAATTCACAATATTTACATAAAACCATCTGATATCTGCGAGGTTCCATGTTACTTCAGGTAATGGGTGCGAGGCGTGAGATGTGTGTGGTCATGCGTTGATACTCATTTACTTTACCACTAATTTATTTTACATTAAAAATTGTGAAGATGACATCTGTGGCTATGCTTTTGCTGCGAGAATTTTCAACGAGTATTTCAACTATCATATTAAAAATCAAAATATATATGAAACTTCATGGTCAGGAGAAAAATATTGTATACAATTCGGAAATAAATCTGAATAATCCCACAGCCGAAAATGTTACGGCCCGTACTTACAGCTTCGGGATTATAACCTTCGTTTATTCCCTTAATGCATAAATAACTATTACTTTATCAAAAGAGTTATTTGTTGTTTATTGTGCAACTATTGTAAATTTGCACTTTATTGTTTTCATGGACATTTATGGTTAATCCATCGGGTATAATCTGATTGCTCACTTCTTTGCGGATATTTTTTTTTTAATCTTAAATATTCAAGATCCACAACTCGTAGGCACTAAATCGGAAAAAAAAAATGGATTTGTAATACTTGTAAGGGAATAACAATGTTTCATAAGACTTATTGGAGCGCTCGTCCATTGGAAAACGCGTCGCTACCATTGAGTAAGAAACATTTCTTACTTGATGCTGTTACGCCAAGTCCAAACTTGAACACGTTCGCTAATATTCGTTCTTATAAAACTTGTTTTTTAATATACTATATTACACCTTCAAAAAGTACAAAAATCTTAAAAGTTTCAACCAAAATTGGAAAAAATATTTCCCCATAAAATTATTTTATTTATTTCAGTTAATTTTAAAGTTATTAGAGCACTCAGAAATGTTTTTCTTCTTAAAGACATTTATTTAAACTAAGTGGACAACAACCGAACTGTACTGAACTGTTTTTTCAAATTTCATAACCTCCAGATCATTGAGCAATTATTGAGTTTTTTTTTTAATAGGATCTGTACCATCACTTGGTGCGGGTTTGCTGTTTGGAAGCGCTTTGGCGTACGGAGCCTACCAAGTCAGCCAAGACCCCGCCAATTACTCCACGCAACTGGCCACGAGCTCCATACTTGCCGGATTCATGGGGTATAGATTCTACAATTCCGGGAAGATCATGCCGGCGGGTATCGTGTGTGCCCTGTCAGTTGCGATGATCGTCAGGATCGCCATCAACGCCTCCGGTTTCAGCGAGAGGAAACTGAGCCGTTGAACGATCCCTTCAGCATTTGCGATAGAGACAACGTAAGAGTTCAATTTCAATTCCTCAGACTACGATAATTAAACTGTTGACTAATTTTATATGCCTTGTAGTCTTCCCTCTCTTTGTTACAAATTTTGTTATGACTAGCCAAGTATTAACGTGCAATAATGTTTTGATGGTTCATAAGTAGGTGTTATATGTAGTCAAAATACTTATACTAATAAATAAGGCCTAAAAGTTGTTCTTGTATTTTATTTCTTGCAAGCGTCTGAATTTTGCGCCTAAGTTTTGTAATCCCAGGTTATCATTAACTGGACGGTAGTTACCTGACAGAAACTAACAAACGGTTAATGGTAACTGGAGATTGTAAAACCGGGCCAATGTGTATTATGTAGCTTATATGAAGGCAGATCACTGCCTCTAATTATGTTATTAGCAGATCGTTGGTTGGTTTTGGAATCCAGTTAAGAAAAAAAACATACACTGAAATCAATTGTTTATATATTAAATGGTCACACTGTTTCGTGCATCAATAACGAGAAATAAATTGGTACCCAATTTATCAATTATTACTGAAGCTTTTGCATTAACTATAATTAAACACTTAAGCATGAATTGAGAACAGTTTAATAATAAAAGATTATATAGCAAGACTATAATTTACAATAAGACATAGGAACTTAGATCTAGCTTAGACACTGGAAAATACAAGTTTCATGTAGCACACAGAAATTAAATACATATTTTGTTAAAAAAATACTGTCTTTCTCGATTTGCAAAAAGTAATAATAATTGTTGCTTAATATCCCACTAAAATAATGGATGCACAACTTAAAAGTAATTATTTAAAAATCACAATTTCCTCTATTTAAATTAATACAAAGACGTTATTATTGGCAGTTTGTTTTAAATTTTTTTGTTTGGTAACAGAACACAGAAATACAAAAAAAATGCTGTAATGACTAACTTCTGAACAAATGATATTTATATATACAACTTAAAACTAACAGAGGTGTTTTTTTATATTTTAATATATACACAGAATTCACTCTTGATGCACTTAAATATTTTATTAGTCTCTTAAGGCACTTTTAAATGTCTATTAATAATACATTCACACTAATATTAAGTACGGGTGTGTGTAAAAAAGATACTTAGTATCTTTAGAATGTAGTCCTCTCATGTATACATTACAATGCATACTTTGTTGATATTTTACTGGCGAAGGCTGAAACACAAAATGAACCGATTAGAAACAAAAAAATCAACAGATCAGATGAATGATGCTTATTTCAACTGGAAAAATATGCGAGCGTACATGAAATCGTGCGGTGACTGTAAAATTGTAGCTATGTATGTAAATAGTTGTAGAGTATAATGTGTTGTAGAGTATATGTTGTATTATGTGACTATGCGATGTAATGATATTGGCCAGTTAATAAGGAATAGATACAGTCATGTTGTGTAAAAGTTGTTTATGTACAAAGACGTGTAAGTGCAATTTATTTGGGCAAGGATTAGATTGGGTTGACCTGCCCTAGGTCAAGTCAGGTCAGGGCCATGTAGGGCAGATGTTTGCTGCAAAAAGTTGCACTTACTTACAGTTGTACATAAATAACTATTTCTGGTAGCACCTTAATGAGAAGTTCCTTTTTATTTTTTCCCATATATTTTCTATTGCAGCATGTTCAAAAAGTATTATAACAGAAAAACGTCTAAAATATATATTAATAATGTATTTTGGGGGGCAATATCATAAATATTGCTAAATTGTATCATTTATTTTATAAAAAATATCACAATAAACTTTGGCCCTTCCAAAGAGGGTTTTATCTTTAAGTACATGTGATTCTTGATTTAAAAAAATGTGATTTATATATACAGTGCGATCAACAAAATTTGGTTTCCATTCAAATTTCTCGCCAAAAATTTGTGGATTGCGTTAACTAACATCATGATATGTAAGCACCTCCATTTACTCACAAAATCCCCAAATTTTTGGCGGTGCAAAAAATATTGTTGATCGCACTACGCTAATACAGTGTGTTCTTGAAATCAGTAGTAAAAAGTTGCGTAAAAAAAATAGGTAATGTTATTTTGAGGTTATATGTGATAGGGTTGCCAACAAAATGTGTGACATTCATTCTATGACAATTGTCATAAAACTGACGGAATGTATTTCACTTATGCCCGGTTAAATTTAACTCGGGGTTAGCCTCAAAATTGATTTACACCAGATCATAAATAAAACATAAAATGTGAGTTATACGAACTTGGATTCACAAATGACCTGTTTTATTTAACTTGAGGGGTTTTGTTGCTATACGTTACTCCACATCATCAAATGTTGATGCTACTGATTCGAAACGTCACTCTGACTCAGGGTTACATAACCTGAGTTAAAACAATGTTGATGCAACCGGGCATTAATAATAAAAAGCAACTTCTACTGGCTTGACATAAAAGAAAATATTTTGATTTCCTTATTTATTGGACCATTTAGGAATATACGAATTCTATGTAGGAGAGAGTAACACATATTTTAGTTAATAGAGCATCCAGAGAAAATAAACTAAATACATAGATCAGTAGACATTGGTTGTAAGTTGTAAGTTCGGAGATCCGGGAAGTAATGGTTTACAGAGTACGTCTGGAAGTAACAAAGTGTAATGTATGTATGTTATGTAGTCGTAAACTAGAAAATGTAGGGTGTGTTAACAATAGAAATAATTTTTTTGTTATTTAGAAATCTGATAGAACATACAAATTTAAGTCACTAACGGAGATAAAGTTGTTTTTGAAGATTTAGTGCTACAAAGTGTGAAGATAAAGGGGCCTTCTACAAGTTCACAAATTCCATACGAGAAATATTGTAGTTATGCAGATGAAACAAATTAGAGTCGGTTGTTACTTTCTGGATGAATGATTGGCTGTCCCGAGCTTACCCTGAAGTCCTATCCTATAGTGCTCACATTTCTGACATTACTACTGTCGCTATAATAGCTTGCCGAATTGTACGATCGTTTCAGGTAATTGTTATTTATATTATCGTGGTAATTGGCAGTGTTCGTTGTTTGGTAGTTCTTGCCAAAATTGGCAAAGTCATACGGGTTTCTTGTAGTCTTTTGTCTCAGTATGTAATAGTTGCCTATGTAAGGGTTTTTGGTTGTTTGTGTGTCAGGTTTAGCGGTTGTGTAATATTGCTGGGCTGTACTAGCATAGTAGTTTTTGGTTGTATAACTCGGCGGTTTTGCCGTCTGCTTAGCGTAATGTTGGAAATCGTATGGGGATTTCGTCGTCGACAACGAGAAATATTTGTATGTGCTTTTCTGTGTGTATTGGTTCTGGGTGGATCGGGTGTAGTACGGGTGTAGGGTGGACGTGTAAGAGTTCTGCGGGTACGCTCTTTGCGTCGTTGTCGAGTAGTACGGCCTGCTCGTCACAGTGCTGTAATAATTGTTTTGGTAGTACGGGTTCTGTGTGGAATAATAAGGACTTTCCGTGTTGTAAACGTAAGGGGATTTGGTTGTGAGTTGTTGGTAGTTGTATATGTTTGGTGATTCAGGGTTTACTTCCTCTTCTTCGTTATAGAACCTAGAGGAGTATTAAGTTGTATATTATTAAACTGGTGCAACTCATTTTTCGTGTGCATTTATTTTATAATTACGCAATTCAATCTATTTTATTATGGCCACAAATAATTAATAATTAAATAGATTTCATTACACATATAATTTATCTTAGATTTGGCGGTACTCACAATGGCCTTCCTTGATTGCTTTGCCCGTCCCTTCGTATGTATGATGGAGTATTTTGTGAATAATCAGGTATTATATTTTCATGTTCTGCCACACACCTACCATTCAAACAATACTAAAAATAAATACATAGATTAACATTTGTTGAAGACTGAAAATTAGGTACATTTTAAGTTATAATATATAAAGAAGTTAGAAGAGTCAAATTACAACCTCAGCTAATTTTTTACTGTGTTTGGTTAAACTCACATACCGTACTTTCAATATTTTACAGAACATAGGGGATGCTTCATCCCGACTCGACATTTGTAGTAAAGGGAGGGGATGAACTGGCGATTCGGCCGTCAGTCCCATTGTGTATGTGGAGCACAGTGTATCGTATTCAAATGTGGGAAAAACATCGTAATATTACTGTTAAAAGAGGATCAAGTTAGTTAAGGAAACAATAATTGGTCACATTTAACAGTAAACCAAGATATTTGCATTAACATATTTTATAATTAGTTGTGCATTTAACTAAAAAGTAACTTCTAATAATATAGTTGAACCATAGTGGCCCCATCCCACTATTGCGGACGCGTATTCTAGTCTGCCCTAGCGCTGGGCTATGTTCTGTATAAAGATTAAAGTACGGTATAAGAATAATTCACGTACGTTTCTTATTAAGCAGAAATGAAAATAGCCACACTTCTTACCTGTCCGTCTCCACACGGAGAACCTTCTGCAGCCGGCCTGTAAGCAACACAATAACCGCTGCCGGCATCGAAACAGAATAATTGGGCACACACCCTATCGTCCTTCTACAAAAGCAAATGCACCAATGACATACCTGCTGCAGTACCTACAAATTCAACAATACTCACAAAACATGCGCTTGTACCGCGGTCTCGCCTGCACTGCGCGTCCAGTGTCAAGAGTTTACCTGGTAGCACACGTGGCAAACTATCGTCTTCATGTGGCGAATTATACAAACATGTAGCCGTATCTCCACTGAAATAATATCAATCTTTTAGAACATTCCTGCATATCATCAACCTTGCAGTCGTTGCCTTTTGCATTTCCCCTTTTTGCTAATTGTTTCACAATTTCTCAAATGATTAGGGGGATGCATTCAGTTGGGGGAGTTGTGATGTAGCATTGACAAAAGGGCAAAAGAAATAGAAAAAGACTAGTAGCCTCAGCAGTGAGATATTAATACACTTGCTTTAAAAAGTGGTGAAAACTGGCGACGCTGCAGGAGGACCACCTAAAGCCTCGCTCTGTATGTCTCAAATCGGACATGATGTAGCCATCGGTCCACTGGCATTTCTCTGCTCCCGGGCCACCCAGGTACGAAGGAGGTGGACTCCCGTCGTGAACAGCACCGAGCCTGCATTTTTACCAAATTAGCTGTTTGCTGTAATTACCGGTGTTATACATACAAGTGACCGACTTCATGAGCAGCCACAATTATTCCACTGAAACCGCCGGTGTCCTCAATGATGGCAACGGAGTTGACCTTCTCTAAGCGTTTGTTGACTACGCAAGCTCCTCCAACGTAAGCAAAACCTAGTGGATAAATCGTTTTTGTAGATGCGTCCAAAATTAAGTTTGATAAACTACATAGTTTCAAGGGTCTTGGATTTTCGTGACTAATTATACAAATTTCACAAGAATCTCGAACATATATGTTCACTGTGCATTTATCCAGTAGCAGGGCATGGTTGTATTGGCTTATATTGGCTGTATGATTTTTTTTTTAAATATGTCTGTCATATTTGTGACAATTTGTTTATTGAAATGGAAATTTAACATTGACATATTTATGACAATTTATTTTTTTAATTGAATTTTTTTAACATATTTGGGTCACTTGAACCCTTCGAATCCATTGTATGGGTTTTCACATGAACATTTGTAGTACAAAATACCGACTTGTGTAATACTTAGTGACCATACGTCCCACGAAATTTAGTTTAGTCCAACAAATGTGTGCCACTAACACGGCCTGTTTATGCCGCTATTTGTGCCACTCTTGGCGTAAAGGTGGACCTACAGTTTTATGTTGATTCTGAACCACCGACAACCGGAGAAGATTTTAGCCATTAAATAAGACCTACTGCTGGAGAAATACATCATGAAAGGTGTTTACTACTTCAAGGGATGAATGAGAAGGGTTTTGATATTAAAGCAGAAATACGAAGAGAAGGATTATACCTGAGTTATAGGTGTATTAATAAGATATTAAACTTGATTATCACAGACTTACTCATCCAAAATATTAGCAGCGATAGCACAAAACATGTTAATGATTAGTACTTTTAAATACGTGGTTATTTAAAATTCATGCAAAATTAATGAGTACAGCGAATAATAGGGGTAAAATATTATCAACTCACTGCACAGTGTAAGTAATATAATTGAAAAACTACAAAACAACTTTTGTAATGGAAAATATTAAGGTCACTGTAAAAAATCGAAAAGAATTTAGATAAAAGGTACAGATGAAATTGTAAAATACTGAAAATTAAGAATTTCGTTGAAATGGAGAGATATTAATTTTGGAAAATAAATTTAAACATCATAGACAAATAGGAAACCATTTAAGGAGAATATTATAAACAATACTGGCATGCGTGCTGTGGTATATATGAACCTCTGGTGCAGGGCTTAGTTCACAGTAAAGCTTAAATATTCGCAAATGGTTTCCTAGGCATAAATCATGTGAAAGGTAACAAGTCAGATACAAAAGGGACAGCATGTAAAATAGTGATTGTAATAAGATGGTGCAACGTCTAATTATGATTTGGGCATACCTGCCGTGCCACGATTGCACACATCTGAGGGATACGAACGTCTGCACATGTCTAGTCTGCAAACAATAAATAAAATCGCCCGGTCAAATCGGGATTTTGAATGGTGAATGTATGAATGTTGTTCTGATTGCAAGGGGATGGCCTCATTGATCTCGGTCCTCGCCTATTGTTAAACCACCTAGCAGATAATACGGTCTGCAAATGTTGAAAAACAGCATTAACATCTAATTAATTAATTATGATTACGTCGAGCGTCGGGTCATTGCGACGCTCAAGCACAGCGACCGTTGTTATTATCTCCTCAGCTCGACTCGCCCCTCGACTCCCTCTCGACCCGTCGCTCGACTCTACAATTGCAGGCCGTATTAGCGACGGTTAGAAAAATATCTGGTTAGTAAAATGTATTCCCAATGCGCCAGCCGTGGTCCGTCTGAAACCTTGCATTATGGGATAATTTGGTTAGTATCCGCTCAATATGTACACGCATTAATTATGATTTTAGGCGGACTCAGTCCTTCCATACCGGCAGTTCCTTTTGTGCAACGACCTCCCTTTCTGCGACGACACATGTCATACCTAGATCAAATTTTAGTTAACACCAAAAAACTCAAATGTTACAAGTATGAATGTAAAATTGCTCAATATGGATGGTGTCGTGGAAAACCTGTTGGTGTGGAATTCATAAATGATTTGCACCTTTAAAGCAGCGGCCCTTAATTTATTTAATTGTCGCATCACAAGGTGGTTGTATGCGCAACTTGTTTTCTTTCTTTGTGAAACACTTTTAGCAGCTTTGGATGTTTTACAATAAGATGATATGTTTAAAAAAATCTAAAATCAATCATTTCAAAGTATTATTTTGTGGATTTTTTTAAGCTAATGAAACATATACCAATAAATTTTATCTATTGTTTTGGTGAACCTTAAACAATGGATGGATAGATAATTACTTTTGATTGAACAGAGCTAAATATAATTTGGTTTTTTGTTTTTTTTCCAAAATTTGTTTTTTATTTTATTTGATTTTTATAAATTAATTTAAAAAAGTTTTTCACTTTGTTGGATTTTGTTTTGGTGTGTAGAGCCATTCATGGTTTGATTTGAGTTCTGATTTGAAAATTTTTGTTATTTTTTTATGCATACTTACAAAAAAATCATTTAACATTTTTAATTTTTTACAATAGAAAATGATTTTGTTGACTATTTTGGCTAAACTTGAATCTTTATCTTGCTATTTTTTATAGATTTGTTTCAAATGTAATTAAAATTTTGATTTGCAATTTTGGAATTTTTACAACAAAGATGCGATGTGTTAAAATATATATCTAAAATGAATCCAGATAGTATTTTAGGTTATCTTATTGTGCAAATATATTTTCTTTATTCACTGTTTGACATGTGACAGGTTTGTAGAAAAATGTTGCCAAAATGTTGTGGTTTGTAAATAAATTAAAAATTTTATGCACTATTTTGGATTTTGTTTTAAAATATAAAAAGTACCTACACAAAGCAGAAAGGCCGAGGGCCAATAGCAATGGCAGCTCGTGACTTGTCGGCATGGGAGGGCTCTGCTCTAGGAAAAACCTTATCGCCAATAAATAGGCATTTGTAAATTAGGAACTTACATATAAATAAAGTTGCTTTAAATAAGACATGTGTTAACAAATGAAAAAAAGTTAAATCAAAATGAAACTTTTGGAAGCGCGACGCCCTATAGCCCTTCCTCACGAGCCGTCACTGGCCAATAGCCTAATAAAGATTGTTCTCTCTCAATAAATATTATATTTTATATTTTGGTTTAAATTTTTTTGTTTGTTTCTTCTTTGTGGATATTAAATATATATATATGTTGTATTTAAGATGACAAAAACATATTTCCTTGAATGCTTTGATCAAGTCTGTACATTTGTTAGTCATTTTACGAATTTATTTCGAACAAAAGTAAATTGATTTGTAATGTTGGAATTTTTACAATAATTGAGATATTTTTAGAAATTCATAATGCATTTTAGTGTATCAATTTCGACGCAATTCAGAAATGTAGTATGTAAATAAAACAAAAAGCTACAGAAAAAATTGAATAGGACTACCTATTATCTTAATATTTAAGGCCCCGGTCTTACAATCTCTGATTCATTCCAATCTGTAGTTAATTGCATTGAACGTCATGATATACTCGTATTTAACATTTTTTAATCTTTGATTTAATTCATCTTTAATTTGGAATTTCAATGTGAATAATAAAACTGAAAAGCGATCAATGAAATTTGATAAAACTATTATTGTATTATCATTAATATTATTAATATTAATTATTAGTATTATTATTAGTATTGTATTGTATAAGTATTGTCCCATTTTTTATGGGTCGGTTTTACAGTCTTTGATTAACTCAAATCGATGTTTAATTGTCTTGAATGTCTTATATTTTTATCTTTGACTCCAAAAATCCTCCAAACTTTAATACAAAAAAAACTTTTTTGATTCTTTCGACTCGGATTTTCATTTTTGACATATTTCCGTAGAATCTAACCACATCGACTAATGTGAGCAGTTATTTAATTTACTGCAATCATGGAAATAAAAACCAATGGACTATTCTTTTCATGACATTTTGTGGATACAATTTGTGTAATTTTTCTTAATTTCTTCCGTTTGAAATTAAAAAATCTCTCAATATTTTTAGGGACCGTTCTTACAATCTCCGATTAGCATTGTCTTGAATATCATATATTTTACATTCATATCTTGGACATAATGTTTAATTTTTATATTGAAATATTTCCATAAAATCTCACCCCATTGGATAATGTGTAGGTAGAGATTTTTAAGTTTATTACAATTAAAAAAAAGATTTCCATTAACGTTTCTTGACGAAATAATGTTTTTCTGTAATTACTTTCAGTGATTAATTTTTTAATTGAAATGGAATTATTGCGGAACTTTTTTGGACTATTTAAAAGAATAAAATAAACTAAAATCAATTCATGGATAAAACTTTGATTTTTTTAACAACGTATCACAATCTAGGAGCAGTATGGGTTATTATTATTATTAATAATCACCAACTAACTATAATGAAAAGTTAATTGTTGGATATCGTAGATTTATCATATGAACTCTTGAACTCTTTCTAAATTGCAATGCCAAGTTAAAAACAAATCAAAATTGTAACTAAAACAACTTTCTCTTGAATCAAATTTTTATTTTGAGTATTTCGTAATATGTGTAAAATTGGGTCACTTTGGATATGGCCTACAGATTTTTAGGTACTGCGATTCGTGAAAACAATTTCCCATCAGTTCCGTGAAGTTTTGTAGATAAAATGGATTTTTGCAGTATTTAGTTTTAATACGAAGGAAAAACCAGTTAGCTAATAATGATTATTTACTATTTGTATTTAAAATAAAACTCCATAAAAAATATTTAATTTTTTGAAGCCTGTTATAATTCCCAGTTAATTATTTGCATATCATATTATTGGTATTATTATTATTGGTTTAGAATAACAATAGCCAAAAAGTTATTAAGGTCCAAATTCCTGCCATTGAAAGATTCAAACCTAACTTGACTCCCTGATTGCGTGGGGATCAATAAGAGCGATTGCAAAAATAGATCTGAAGTTGAGCACTAATACTGACTATTTTGTTCGCAGGGGCTGCTAAACATTATATCGCAAAAAAAATTAGGGCCCAAGTTTATACCATTAAAACTTCAAACGTTTTGTTCTGGCAATTCAAAAAATTCTTGCATTATTCCTGACTATTTCTTCTTCATTTGTGTTAAAATATGGCTGTGAGAAATATGTCGTATGGTAGATTAAACAAGAGTAAAAATTGAGCATATTGCTGTAAGACGAGGCAAAAATCTGTAACAATGAATATCATCATTTAAACGAAACATGTTTGTTTTCATTGTTGTTACGCATGAACCACCAACTGTTGCACAAAGAAAAAAGTTGCTCATTGGTTTCGGACCATTCTGTCGAAAAACCTGAAAGACAGACGTGCCACCACAAAATGATTTAGCTTTTTTTATCACTACATATCGAATTTTCAAATAATAAATAAAAAATTAACTAACAAAGATACAAAATACCTACTATAAAACATTCGAATTGTTAAAAATAATTTGCACAATTTTTGTATCTATTTTGATTATAAGTATTACTGCATTGATTAACTGGCTAACCTTTGATTTAGTACCTGAATTGGAAAATATACAAAAGATCAAAGCATATTTGTGGAGCGCTCTGTATATTCGTAGGTGGGAGTTTTATGTGATGCACTCGTGTAAACGAAACGCATAAAACCTATCTGAATCCATTAAATGAGTGAATACTGACTTTGTTATGGCCACAGCAATGTCGTAGACCGGCAGTCTTCTTTCCCTAAATAGATATTTTCCCATATCTGTCAAAGCAGCTGCTGAATCGATTGCATCTCTTCCTACACGGTTCCTCTCCAAATACGGCGTTGCGTCTCTGCCCTAAAAGAAGATATTTTATTCCACGATATTTCCGACCATTTATTTGATTACAGTTATACAATAAATTAATTCTGAAGACATACGTATTTTTACAGATCCACCTTGTAACCATGGCAAACGAAGAAGTGTACCAATTCTTCCAGAAAAACATACGCCCGTTTTCGATCAATGATGTGGCACAGAACGTGAGCAAAGAGCTTGGCAAGTCCGCCATACAAAAGGCGCTGGACAAATTGGTTTCGCAGAAAAAAATCCTGGAGAAGTCTTACGGAAAGCAAAAAATATATTGCCTATCACAAGACGGCGATTGTGATGCCAACCAGATAAGCGAGGATCTGCTGCTGATAAACCGGCAAATTATCGAAGTCGAAGGCAACTTAAAAGAAACCACCGGCAAACTAGACACCGTTACTGCCGAGCAAAATACTTTGACCAAGCAGCTGACTCTGGAGGAGGCGAAGGCCGAAAAACAGAAACTGGTCACGGAAATCGGCGAGTTAAAAGAGAAAATCGAGGGCCACAAAGGTTGCAAAGTGCAAATATCAGAAGGCGAGAAGGCAAAAATCGGCGCTGCGCATGAAATTTACGTCAAGGAGTACAAAAAACGCAAACGCATATGCACGGATATGATTAACGCCATCTTAGAAGGCTACCCTAAAACCAAGAAGCATCTGCTGGAAGAAGTCGGCATTGAGACCGATGAAGAGGCAGGATTTATATTGAAATTGAACTAGTAACGCACAATTTTCCCATCAATTGCCATTTTCTTTTATGAACTAAAAAATGTACCAATAATTTTGTACATAAATAGTTTATTTTTATAAACAAGTAGTTTAAGTTTTGTAATAAATTTCCTTGTATAAAAACCGTTTGACTCACCCTACTAATGATGATCCCCGCAATTGATATCCTGATTTTGGGCCCTTTCAGGAGTTTGTACCTGAGGTCCACGCCGTTCCAAAATGAGACGAAGTATCGCTTTATCTGCAGATTATCTCCGCCGTGAAGCCTATAGCCGTCGTAATCAACGATCACCAAAATTTCCGGGTAAATAGTGTAAGGGGCTTCGCGCTTCTTGCGGGAACCTGTGGAGTTCGCTTGATTCTGAAAGCTGCTCCTCTTATATCTCTTGTTTAAACGATCCGGCTCCATAAACGCTGAAATGATATAATAATAATAAAAACAATCTTCATGGCTATCTACCCCATATGGGGTCTTTCTGCTTTTTGTTTTTAGATTTATAATTTATAATTTTATCTATTTATAATTATGTTTTTACTTTATAATTTTATTCCAAAAACACTTTTTTTAAAATTTTCATTAACACATTCTAAAACAACCAACCTTTAAAATCCCCAAATTCAAATACTTCTCTATATTTTTAATCATAATAAACATCGCTAAAATCAAATACACTATTTCAATATTTCTAAATAAACTATATTTCAATTATAATGATAAAAAATTGCCAGAATTGGTTGTGAGATGTATCAACTTGGGGATAAATAAGAACGATTGCAGAAAATAGATTTGGAGTTGAGCATTAACACTTACTGTGTTAATGTTGGACTAAAAGAGGTAGATTTCCGAAAAAAATATCAAACTTACCATAGTCACTGTCCGTGTCTTCTTCCCCATCTTTCCTCTTATAGACGATATGGTGGTTAGTCTGCTGCTGCGCCTGGTCCTGGCTGTTGCCGTTCGTCCTGTGAATGGGCAGTCCTGTATCGATGGCCACTTCGGCGCTTAACTCGCCGTCCGCATCCAAAAACATTTCGTCATCGTCCGCTGGCGAGGGGCCACTTGCTTCGGCGCTTTTGCTCGCTGCTTCCTCGGAGTTATTGGATTCTTGCTGCCTGGCGGGGACCAGCGAGTGCAATCTTTGCGGCAGAGGTTTTATCACCAAGTCCTGACCAATACTACCCTCCTGAAAATCAATTTATATCAATATGTAGACAATAATGTGAATACTATTAAACAGAAAAGCAAAAAAGATTTGCTTGATCCAGAAAATGAAATACTTCTGATCTTGACATATTATAGGTGAATCATCAAAGAGAAGAAGTGCTGAGTGCAATCAATAATCACATTCTTTAATCCATTCATCTACCATCAAAGAGGTAAAGTGGTAAGTCCCTACAGCAATGGTTTATAGTCAAATAATATTTTAAATTGCTAATTTAAAGGTCGCCAAACACTTGTATCCATTCATCATTAAAAAAAAAAAAAACGCAACAATCCACAAAATTTCACGATTTTCCTAAAACAAATGTGTTTAATATGCCATTCGTTTACTTGCATCGTGCTTAATGTTATAACTAGAGAGCGGATTCTAAGTTTTATGCTTTTTGTAAATATCTAAAGCATTAACAAATGAATTAAATTTACATCCGATTTGGAAATAAACGGATCATTCAACAATACATGTTTTGTTCTTTTTTTGCTTTTTTTGCAATGTTGTGCTTATTTTACACTTTTGTGCTTATTTAGAGCTTTTTTCAGCTGATTATAGATTGGAACGAAATTTAATTATCGTGGTGATTATAATTTGTACATGTATCAACACTTATGCATACTACATAGTTTTATATTCAGTGCGAGGTGCGAGGCATTACTAATAAAAATAAACAATTTTCTAAACCCTGTGCTGGGTAAGTTTTTTCTATGCTTATTGTTCATCTAAATAAATTTAAAATACAAGTAAATACATTCATATCATTCATGTCGCAGAAGTTTAATATTTTTCTACTACAGTTCTACGCATTTGGATTGGGTGATTAATTTAAATTAAATACAAAATCTTCCCAATGAACAAGCAATCATAATTCTGGACATTATGCAATTAGTTTAGCTCCGTTTGTTACTCTGACAACGTCTCGTTAGTACGGTTACATTATTTCTTGCATAATGCCTATACAAAAAACCGCTAAATATGAGAGATGAGCTACTGTTGACGAGTAGATTAAAGAAGACACAAAGAATTGAAATTTCAAAATAACAAAATATTTTGCAGAGTTTGTGTAAAGTCTGTAATTTATTTCGCCTTAAAATACTCTTTAATAATAATAATTAATTCACTACTTTGATTTGCAGTTTTAATGCAATAAAAAAATATGATATAATTCAACATGTGAAAACAATATTACACAAGCAAAATTAGAAAAAAATTAAAATCAACCAAGAACACAACAAACTACAGTAGCATCCATAGCATCAACTTCCGGCAACAATCAACAAAAACAATTTAATTTTGATTTGTGTAAAAAAATGCTTGAATTAAACATTCCCTTCAAAATATTACAAAATAATTCATTTAGGACATTTCTGGAAAAATATTGTAACAGAAATATACCAGATGAAAGTACACTGCGCAAAAAATATGTTGAATCGGTATATAAACAAACTATGCTAGAAATTAAAAATATAATTGGTAACAATTGCATTTGGTTCAGTGTGGATGAAAAAACAGACTCTTGTGGGCGATATGAGGCCAATTTTATTATAGGAGTTATCAGCGATAAATGTCAGACGAAAGGTTATTTAATCTGTTCTAAAGAATTAAACAAAACCATTAGTAACACAATTTCAAAATTTATTAAGGAAACACTAACCAACTTTTATTTACCGGAAGCAGTCCCAAGTCAGAAAATTTTACTAATGGTCACGGATGCAGCAGCATACATGATAAAAGCTCATTCTAACATGAAAATTTTCTATGAAAATTTAATACATTGTACCTGCATAGCCCACAGACTAAATCGCATTATGCTGAAACTATCTGAATCGACTTTCCATTAATTAATGAATTAATAACAAATGGAAAAATATATTTATTAAAGCTCCTCTAAGAGTGCAACTATTTAAAGAGTGAATGCCCAATACTGCTGCAATATATTACGCAAATAATATTGAACATTAAAAAAGGTTATTTTTGAATTTGAACCAACAACTGGCAGAGATTGCAAGAAGAAATTACAAGATTGCAAAAGAATTTTAAACGACAAAGAATTTAAAATTTAAAAAATAATAATTTAGAGTTTATCAAGGCACATTATAGTATTATGAGTTATTCAATGACCTCATTGGAGAAGCAAGGAATGCCCTTAATGGATGCAATTACGATTGTTAACAATTTTAAGGAAGCTATTTGTGGTGTCCCGAGAAAAATTGGAGGGAAGATAATAGTAAAATTAAATGAAGAAAATATATGAAGGTTTTCAAACGTGAAATAATTTTGGGAAAATTTAAGTGGTGAAAATGTGGGGGATTTTTAAAGCAGCATACCTATAGCATGCCTATAACAAGTGTAGATGTTGAAAGAAGTGTCTGTCTATAAATATATTTCGAGCGATAGAAAACACAATTTAATCATAGAAAATTTGGACTTATATTTAATTGTAAATTGTTTTCAAAGAAACTAGTATTTTATGTGATTTTGTAAATTAGTATTACCTCCCTATACTTAGGATATTTTTGTATTTTTTTCGGTAAACACGTATTTTTAAATTTAAAATGAAATTTACATTTATAAAAAATAAATGCTTTAAATTGAATTCATTGTTCTATCTATAACTCGACGCTCTTTCAGTCAATGCTTTCTTCAACTGTCCTGTGTTTTGAACAAAATAGTAAAAGGCACATCCATAATCTAGGTAAATTTACCAAACTATTCTGTAGTTACTTTTATAATCTAAGGTAAAAACTAAATTTGTAAAATAAACATTTTTTTAAATTTGGTTGATCTTTTTGCAAATTTTTGTGCTTTTTTATGTAAATTTATGCTTTTTTGCGTATGTTAATGCTTTTTTTTTCAAAAATATGTGCTTTTTAAGTGCTTTTATATTGTTTTTTTAATGCTTTTTATCCGGTCTTTAGTTATAACCTTAATAGTCGGCTAAAGGCTAAAATATTTGAGCTGGCTTGCAGCTTAAGGTTAGGGCTAAGGTTTTCAAATAATTTTCAACAATCGGAACATTTTCGAAGCTCCACAAAACTGGCATTCGATTTATCTAACTTTGACCTGACTGCTATTCATGGTGTCGAAAATCGTGACTTTTGCTCTTCTTTGCTGGCTGCGCTTATTTAATCAACATGTACTTTCTACTGGCGCTATTGAGGTGCGACTATATACATATATACGCTGGCTATAAATAAATCAAGGATGCAAAGTTTCTCCGGTATTAAATATTTTTTTTATGTAATGCTGCGGAAAATTAATTCCATTTTTTTTCGATTCTCTAGCGCTTTACTGTGCTGATAATTTATCTTCTAGTTTGGGCGTCACAGCCACATCATTTTGTATAAATTATTGCATCACAACTGGCGAGGGCCATATAGTATGCGTAATTTGATGTATAAATTAATTAACATTATCTGACTTGGAATACTGAATCGAGTTCATCAACTGAAATTTAGGACTTTACTTGTTTAGTATTTTTCAAAAGATGTAATTATTATAATTAGCAAATTTATTGTGCTAAGAGTAAAATACATTTGGCTCAGAGCCAAAGTTGCTGCGATTTGTGGGTTCGCTCTCCACAAAAGAGGTTCAAAAGAGTTCTAAAAATCATAATATCAAAATATGATCCATTTATCTCGAGCAACTTTTGAGTTATTCTATCGTTAGTAAGGTTACTTGTGGTATATTGTTTAGATACTTTTTTACTTATTGTACTTTGTTTAGATATTATATTTTGCACCATTTAATTCGTATTTTATGATTGGATTGATAAGATTTATTTGGTTTACACCCTGTAGATTGTTTCTTCGGACATTCTATATATATATATATCATTTCTTTGCAGCGCCATCTTGGATTTAATTTTTTACACCCTGTATATTTTTTCTTTGAACATATATTATTTCGTTGTGGCGCCATCTTGGATTTAATTCTTTTACGCCCTGTATATTGTTTCTTTCGACATACTGTATATATTATTTCTTTGTGACGCCATCTTGGATTTAATTTTTTTACGTCCTGTATATATTTTTTAAATTTGGCGCCGATTTTATTATTTGACGACCCTGTATAATGATTCTTCATGCTTATATAACTTCCGACGTACGTCCCGGGGTTCACACGATTCAAGCTACGCCGCACGTCATTGACGATTCCAATATTAAAAAATGTGAGCAGACTTCCTGGCCCCGTTCCCGCTAAGCCCCTCTACTTAGACAGGGTGGAAACCTTAACTGGAATAAATTCGGTATTTATGAAATGAGAATTTCCAGAAAAAATTCCTCGGACAGGTCGATTTTTGTTCTTTATGCGCACTTTTCAGCGTCTTCAAAACAAGTATGACGTCACCAGCCTTTCACGTATGACGTCATTGGCATTTCTTTTAAATGGAAACAATTTTTTTTAATTTCACTAAAATTGTAGCCCATTTCATTCTCTTTACGACCATGTAAAAATATTTTGATTTTTTAACATGTTTTTATTTAAAAAAAAAGCCTATGACGTCATACGTGAAAGGCTAGTGACGTCATACTTGTGGCTATAAAGAAGTGCGCAATAAAGAACAAAAATCGACCTGTCCGAGGATTTTTTTGGAAATTCTCATTTCATAAATACCGAATTTATTCCAGTTAGGGTTTCCACCCTGTATATAAATTCTTAAATTTTGTCAAAAACGGGTCAAGGTAAATGAATAAAATGTAGAATTCAGATTATTTGTTTACGAACACAAAAACACTATATACGAAACAGAAAAATGGATTATTCAGCTTATCTACAAACCTTCACAAAATATCTGTTTCTTTCTACACACTTATATTCAGAGCACATTAACCAATTTCGCCAAATGTAAACCTACCATCTGGAAAGAAAATGTATAATCAAAACTAATTTAATTATTAGATAGTTATTTATTATCTCAATAAAAATGTGCCTCTTTGCAGCACTTGATCAGGTTGTACAAATTGATCGTGCATTCGCTTTCAACAAAAAATGTTTTGCTGTTAGAATGACCTAAGTAAACAAGCATTTATTTAATTCTTTAATGTATACGAAACAAGACGTGCGTTGAATGCAAGCGGAGGCCATAAAATCGTCAGGCAGTAAAATATAAAGAAAATATCTATTGTCCAGAACACATTGAACTTGCGTTAGTTGAAATAAATGGCTGGAGTGTACTTCCCGCAATTGCAATAAAATGTTGGTGTACAGAGGCGTAATTCATGAATTCACAATTGAGGGCAAGAACCGGAAAGATCTAGAAAATGTCGATGGAAGTTTATTAGCTCATAAAGGATTCGGCTTCTCAGTATAGAAAAGTAAAAATTGATGATAACAATTGAATACAACCCAATTTCAGATTTTACGCTGTAATAAATAAATTTAAAAAATGCAATGGTCATGCGATGGCGAGGAATTGCACAACATGGTCATGGAGATCCTATGGTCAAGCGACGAACCCAAGGCAAATATAATCAAAAATGCCTAAAGAACGATATTTTATTTATGTCATATTTGTGATATCACAGAACAAGATTTCTACTTCCAGCCATGAAAAAAATGTAAAATTTACAGTCTCTTATTATTATAGAATAAAGAATGAAGACATTTTTAATATTGTATTTGATGTATTTTTGATATATTTTTGCCAATTGTTCTGTCCGCCATCCCCTACAACGGATGGGATTGAGCCAAATTCCATCCAATATAGTGCTGCTTGAAGAAGAAGTACAAACATCGAGACATAGCATCTTAAATTAGCATCCCTTTGTGTAATCACGTAATGCAGCTCTTGCCATATCGAGCTTGTACTGGATTGGCCTGCGAGCATCTATGGTTGGATACTTTCACTCCTCGCTGGCACTTTGCTTGAATATCGTGGTGAAATCAATCATCCCATCCCATGTTCGAGTGTGAGAATTGGTCGTTAGGGTTTTACGTTTTATGGTCATGCTCGGAAATCAGTGTCGAAATGTACTTACTTAACTTAACACGTAATTACTTGAAATAAAACCACATCTTTTACAGCGTTTTAATGCTCTTAAAATTATACAGGGTAATTTAAAATGTGCGGACATAAATTTAGGCTTTGATTAGTTACATAATTTGGAGTAAAAAATAATTATATATTTGTATCTAATCCTCAATGGTAATTGAGATAATAGGGAAAAACATCTAGTTACCATTAAAACCAATAGTAAAGCAAAACAAGTTCTTTCTGTCAAACAATTTGTGACAGTTTATGTGTAAGTTGGTTCAAGTCTTATTATTGATACGTGATAATAATGGAATATGCGAATATCGCGAATATGCCGATGTGAAATTTATACCCTTAAATGCATGATTTATTATTTTATTTTGAAAACAATATTTTTAGTTGAGAAAATGTTTAAGGAAAGAGGAAAAAATATAGAAAAAAATTAAATTTTCAAAATTTATTTTCGTAAAAGGTCAGTTGTTGCAGATACCTAAGCAAATCTATACAAAAATATATATACAGGGTGGCCCACCTATCCTCGCTCGGACTATTGCTGCTAGACTAATGAAAATAGCGGAAAACATCTGATTGGTAGTTATTAGACACTTGATGTGCTACTTTTTGAAATAATTTCAAGTGTACAGAGTGTACCATAAATCCGGGACATTACATTTGGTCTCATTTTTAAACGGAATACCCTGTATATTCTTTCATTTTTGGAATCTACTTCGGGTGGGCTTCACAAATCATTTTTAATTTTAGGGATCAGATGCAACGTTGCCAAGCTATTTACATTTTAATCAAATTTAACGAAAAATCGTGCCCGTGGAAAAAATTCAATAAAACTTTATTGTAAGAGATCAAAAACACACACAATATTTGGAGTCACGTTGAATACACAGGGTGTTCTAAAACAACGATACAATTTTGCTATTTTTAAATGGCTAAAACTATTTTATTTCAAATAGAACACCCAGTACATAACATCATATTCTGAGTGCTCATCTAATGAGCTATTCAATGGTAGCATATGGACTATAATCTAATAATACTTTTTAATAGGTAAATAATGATCAATCTCAATAAATTTTAGCCATTTGAAAATAGCAAAATTCGATCGTTGTTTCAGAACACCCTGTGTATTCAACGTGACTCGTTGAACGTATTGTGTATGTTTTGGCACATTGCTTGGGTACTTGCATACCCAGATTCTTTCATTGATCTGTTATACTAAAGTCTTGTTGAATTTTTTCCACGTCCATGATTTTTCGATGAAAATGTGAATAACTTGGCAACGTTGCATCTGATCCCAAAAAATAAAAATGATTTGTGAAGCCCACATAAAGCGGATTAAAAAAATGAAAAAATATACAGGGTGATCCATTTAAAAAAGAGACCAGTTTTGTATCCTGGATTTATGGTATAGTGTACACGCGAAAATAATTTTAAAAAGTAGCACATCAAGTGTCCAATAACTTCCAATCAGATTATTTTACTCAATTTTCATTAGTCTAGCAGCAATGGTCCGAGCGAGGATTAGTGGGGCACCCTGTATATATATATATATATATATACAGTATGTCCCCGGATTGAGTTTACAAGAGGTTTTTTTTTTAAATTTTTACTTTTAAGTAAAAATGTTATAGGAATTATAATTCCTGCTTGGTCTGAAACTACCATTTCACTCATTAAAACATTGATTTATTTATACAGGGTGTTTTCTAAGTAAAAAAAATAATCTAATTTTGACACTTTATGTCAAATATTTATGAAAAATATCATCATTTAAAAAATCCCCCACAATTTTCTTCACACAGATCAAGCCTGGTATGAAACTCCTGAATACTGTTTTAGATTTCTTCAATAGTTTTTATATTTCCACTATAATTTTCTGAATTTGGGGGATTGTTTGAATGGTTTGCGGTTTGTGGCTTGACACTACCTACGCCATTTTGGTTCTCCCTTCGAACCACCCAAACGGTTTTAAGTAATTTTTAAAATAATCGTGTGAGAGTTGAAATACTTGTTAAATACTTTTTACTTAGTGAATTAATATTTGCTGCAAAGTATAATTATTACAGAATTTTTATTCTTCTTTATGCACTACCAAGTGTGGCACCTGACGCTGACGGTTGAAAAATTAAATTATTTTTCTAGTAATATAGCACCATCCTAATGAAAAATTTCTAACGAATACTTACAATAGATTGTTGCGAATGTACTACATTGTGCATTTACATCAAAACTAGACGATTTATACCAGCTGAATACTGCAAAGTTGCAAATATGCAACAACATGCATTTAAGGGTTAACTTAACGATAGTGCAATGGAAATGATTATTAATGAAACTTCCCAATTCACTAAGATTGTTGTGAATTCTTATGAATACGCGATGATCCGGATGTCTACGATTTCAATATCACTGGCGATAGTCTTCAGATGCAGTTGGTGCATTTCCGCTGCACAATCCGTAAATAAGATGAATCAAAACTTCTTTCTCGCAGGTTTTTAAGTTCGCTGATTACGAATGCAGTGTCAAAAATCTAATTTTCAAATTGCGAAATCCAAAATGGTCTGCTAAAAAATTTTGTTTTCCACAATATTTGAATGTTTGATGTGCAACACAGTATTCGGGCGTGCTTGGGCTTGTTAATTTCGAATATGAATTCAAAAATTAATCTTTCGAAACGTCAGATCCAAAATGGTTGGCGATGTAGGTCATAATAGTATTTTATGTTTTAAGGACGAAAAACGAGATATTTCGGACGACTTGCTGGACATAAGGAGTCCGAAATATGTTTGTCGTTCGTATATCGTACATATATTTTAATTCGATTACAAGAACTTTAACAACTTGCAACTACAAAATTTAAAAAAAAAAAAAATTGCCGTGAAATATTTATTACACTGTCAGTGTGACATTCGATCAACAACGAAAATATTATAATCATTTTAAAATGTCGAGTGATGACGAGTTAATGTGTACTCCTCCTGAGATGCGAGACACCGCAAATCAAATTTCGGTAGAGTTGCTTCCGCAAAAATCAGTTAAAAAGTTTATGAAAGGGTATAACAAAGATTTGAAACATACCGCCAAGAAAATAATATTCCAACTCTCTTCGAGAATGTTTTACTGGCATATTTATCAAATTTGTTTCAACAAATGAAATCTTCGACTGTATGGTCTCACTATTCTATGCTAAGAGCCATGTTATGACATAAATTAATTAACCATTGACTTTTTTATTTTTGCTGCCGAAAAATATTTTTCGGCTTAGGACGAAAAAGACCGTTACCTAGCAACCATGGTCTTTAACAAAATGATGGCGTTTTTGTTCAGATTTTCATACCGAAAAATACTATCTTATGATGCAAGCGAATAAAAAAAAAGTATTTTTCTAAAAAAGTACACCCGGCAACGGTGACCTTCGCTAATGTCAGTATCAAATTTTGACACTTAGAATAACGAATTCATTTTAACATGCTTGTTCCAATTTTCGTTGAATTTTTTTTCTTCTTCCAACACTTGGGTATTAAGATTTTCGGCTCAGAATTTTATGACCAATATCGCCACGTGTAGTTCTTTCGACAATTTATCCACGCCCTGCATAATATTAAATGTAATTTAAGTTAAAACAATAATTTGGCCTTTGTTTACAATAATTATTTCTGAGCCTATTAATTGTTATATAAGTGGCTTAGCATGACTAAATCTATTTGTTTTCCTGCTAATTACAACGGCGCGTGTATCTGTTGTTTACAGAAATACCCATTAGCCAGTGGACATTGCTTATAGTCTGCACAATAATTTAGGGCGCGGCTTACCGAGAATTATTATTTTGAAATTAATAGCGCAAAATTGACAACTCTTGCGTATGCTTCTCGATGAAGCGATACGGCCGGTATGCAGAGCTGTGCCAATTTTGCGTAAGTGGTGATGGATTATGCGATTAGTCACTGTAAAACTGCTTGATTAAAATCTGGGTGCGCTGCTAATAAAGTTGTCTGTTAATAATTAAGAATTTGTGCAATTAGTTACACGCGGACCATGTGAAGTGGATGTAACACAAGACCTAAAATTGAAAAAAAAAATCATAAATGTTTAGAAAAGTTTTAAATAAAAAAATATTATTACTATTCTCATAGAAGAAATTGATAAACACTTTGACAGAAAATGTATTAAAAATAACAAGAAGAATATAAATTAATATTAATACTATTCTCATAGAAGAAAATGATAAACATTTTGACATAAAATGTATTAAAAATAACAAGAATAGTTTTCAAAAGTGTTACGACTCCAGCACATAATTTATACATAAATTCCAAAAAAGCTAGAATTCCACAAACAAATCCCAATGAAATAAAAGTTCTGTAAATTTCATCACAATATTATTCTATGAATAATTCACAATTCAAATTCTATCCAAATATAAATTTCTAAAAATATACAAATTTCTATAAAAATGAAGCGATCAATAAAAAAATAGTATATTATCCAACAAGTTTAGAAAAGTAATGTTTTACGAGCGAGCGAAGCGTGCGAGTAAAAATGTCATAGTGTACATCAAACTGACTATGAATGTCAATTTAAACTTGAATGATACACTTTCAGCACTTAAAAATCATAGATCATGTTAGTCAACTAGAAGGCTAAAATGTATAAACATAATAATAATAATAATAATAATAATAATAATAATAGTAATAATAACAACAACAATAATAATAATAATGAATCCTATTACCCCTCTATCGAGGAAAGCATTGCCAATAAGTTAATCATAAAATAGTATATTTCACCACCAAGAAGTAGAGCCACCCCAAGAAGGTATTTCAGGAATTCAGATAGAGATATTTATAAAGCAAAGTGCCACTTTATTAAACGATTTTGAATTTAGTAAAATAGTACATCACTAGATATAAAAATGGGAAAAAAATGTTTGAGAAATATTAGTACAGTTTCAATTTTCTTTGATTATAAATATTAGTTCTGAAAATGAACGGTAGTTTCATAAATTAACATTATCATACAAATGATTTTTACTTACTAATCGCCTTAAAACTGCTTAAAAAACGGTAATTAAAGTGCAATAAATATTCAATACATTACCGTATTACGCAAGAATTGCATACATTAAATACTATTTCAACACAACCGTAAGAATGCATATGTGCCATGTACAGTTTGCATTAAAATCTATTTCAATTGAATTGTTCTAATGTGATATGCGATTACAGAAAAAAAGGTGTGATAGTTTAATTGACTTACAAATTGGAATTTGTGCAGTTATGCTAATATGCATTGCACTCTACCCCGTTATAAAAGGAAATCACAGTAGAAGAATTAACATACCAACAATTTTTCTTTTTGCCTCGCGAAACACAATGACGTGAATTTGCAGTGTGTAATATAAACCGAAGTAAAGCACTTCTAAAGAGTACTGCACATGCTACTTACATTTTTACGTCCACTTGGTCGTGTACGTAATATTGGAGGTGCTAGTTACAAGGTGTCATTTGAACACTGCGAATTATCCCTGGCATTTGTGAAATATTCCCCGAGGAGTTTCACGCTTATGTATCTAATTAACCACGCATGAAATAGTTTTATGTCATTCAGAACAACAGTATAAAATGTTCACGGGAAAAGACTGTGGATTCGCTTCAAACGAACGTCTTGTTTGCAACGGACAATAAAACTGCAGTCAAAACAATATGAAATGATGATGAAAATTGATGATTTTGCACTGAAGTCATCGAATTATAGAACGCTGCGTCATCTGAAATTTAATTTTGATTAAAGCTATTCAGTTCGTTTGATTACAGGCTCGTTCATCTGTAGTTCGGACTTGCCTAAGGACTTTGAAGATCATTACAAGTTGAATACGTATTAGGTGACTCGTCAAAAACAAGATTTCCACAGTTTAATTCGATACGTGATTGGATGGCTTATTCCCAACATGGCGTTATCAATGATTAAATCATCACAGATGCCGAGTCATCCGATGTAAGACTCTCACGTTTGAAATTGATAGTTTTTCAAAACATTAAAAATTGGCAATGTGTTGCCTACCTGGCATTCAGTTCCTTTAATTATAGATTGCTGACTCTTTTAAATTTGTGACTTGCTTATTTAAAATTTGATGAACGTGGGGATGATTCTAAGTCGGCTCCGCATTCATTTAGTTCAATTATAGAATTCAGAGTCATTTGTGTGGCGAGATGATTCTTCGTCTACTTTATTTTTTTATATTGAGACCCATTTTTTTTACAATCTGTCTTTAGATATTCAGTAATTCATATGACTTTGTTGGTGAAGGACAGATAGGGGTTTGCCCCTTTTTTTTACTAACTAAACGTTAGTGTTTGACTACTGGGTACATTATTGCAAGATGTATCTACTTGCTTCGTCTACTTAGCATTAATTCAGTACAATTATAAAAGTTATTTATATTGCGACTTACATATTCTAGATTTAATACGCGAGTAAATTCATAACCAATTCAGATCATTTTCCGGAATGCTGACTCATCTGGACTGATGGCTCGCAATAAAAATGATTTCATAATTTGTTGATCTGGATACAATTTTTTAAATTTGGAAATTCTCGATTAGTAGAAAAATCAGCGTGAAAAATCGTCGAAATCTAAAACACCGATTCATATGAATTAATTATTTGTACATTTCAAATTGTATGAATCATTCGTAGATATGTTTGTGGCATTATGATGGACAGTAGAAGGGGTAGATTTAAAATCCAATTTTTCTTGAAAGGCAGAATAAATTCTAGGCTGTTGTGGCACTAACTTTGACCCCGCTTCAGCAGCGAGATCCAATACATCCTGGGGCGCATTTATAAGAACCGGTTCTTAAAAGTTTTGTAAGAGTAATGATCCTTTCTGTTATAATAGGTTATAAACCTCTGATTCATCTCTTCCAACCCCATTCAAGTGGTTCTTGTTTTCCTCCCATCCATTTCATCATCTGGTGATATGCTCGGAAGGCGTGGAATTTGGCGGCAGATTAAGTTTGGTATTGCTGGAAATACATTTATTGTACCTTATACAGGTGAGGGATTGGGCCAAATATCTGTCATACAAGTCTATCTGCTTCAAGCAACAGTTGTTGTTTGTTAACAATCGGCAAATAAAAAACTAAAAATCGAATAGGTATTTTGAAGGTGAGGTACACTCTGATTTTTCTAAACTGGCGGTCACGTCATCAAAATATTAATCATAATAATGATGACACAATTTTCAAGGTTGCCAGCTGTCCTGGGTATTTAAAATGGCTGCAATCAGCTGTTGCGCCCGTGCAATCTTGTGCGACAGTGCGCTATTCGTATCAAATTCGTCGACTTCTCTGCCGTTTATCGTACAGATATCAATCTTGTGGTTGTGGTTTAAACATCTACAATGGCAAAATATAAAAGAGTTTGCACCGTATTCGGCTCCAACACTGACAGCGACAAAAAATATTGAGATTAGTTTGGATTCCCGGCTGCAGGCAAAATAAACGTGAAATGGATAGATGGATAGATTTGCTATTGTTTAGTATTAAAAGCTTTCTTTAAGTGCATTGCGTATGAAACGTGACATAAATGCATCTGACATTCGAATCAAATCGATCAAATGTAACAAGTTAAACGTCAAAGAAGTTTGGTTATACACACATGTATGAGAATGTGTTAGTGGAAAAGATTTGGCATCGTCGCCGAAAAAATATCACGGCCGCCAACATAACATGATTTATTACATGATTGGCAGGCGAAAATTGTGTCCGCGGTTAATAAACCGATTACCTATTTATAACCACCGGTGATCAGTGTTATGTAACAAATGATCCTCAGATTAATTTCGATTCTAAAACTATTGTTATGTATATTCTCGAAAACAATCACGTTGGTACGAAAAAACCTCATCACAGATGTTTGTTGACGTGAACGCCAGTTTAGAAAAAATAGAGTATAGTGTCGCAGCCACTTATTGCATGCGGGAGCAGAACATCCTCCAGTGAGTTGTCCTTTAAAGATGATGAGCTGTATTTAACATCCAGTGAATTTGGCTCTCCCTGGTTTTCGGAGGTAGGTACAATCACCACTCCCTCATACTTTGGTGGACTTAATTAATACATCCTTTATAAAGCCTTAAGCTCAGTAACGAGAAGTGCTATGAAGCGTTTTTTATTTTCTTTATTTCGATCATTTCTTCTCTTGAAGTTAGATTTACTATTGTTTTGTCAAACAGAACTTCAGCTGATGTGTTTGTGTTACACCTCCTAGCCCGTTTAACACTCTTGGTGCGCTGCAGTGCTGGCTCTTCAGGGAAACTATAAAAAACCACCATCACAGCAGTCCCTTAATGTTTATGGATGTATTTAACATAATTAGCACAAATGCCCCTACACGTATAAGTTCAGTTCTAAACGACATTATGAAGATATCCATTATCAACTGCAATCTTATGACCTTTAGGGATTTATTAAATTACTTTGAAGAGGCGAGAATGCCGCATACAAAGTTGATGTAGTGCCTTTGCGCATATCGTTCTCTTGAAAAGATACGCATAGAAAATGGTGCAAGCTCATGGGACAGGCTATTTTACAAACCTTCATGAGATTGCCTAGCTATACACATTCATTGGTACTTAGTCCTTGGTAATGTATGGTAGGAGATAATTACTAGATAAGGAAACTTAGACGCAAGTGACAACTAACCAGACAAGACAAAACAAATTTAAACAACTCTAGCCAACGACTAAAAAGAGATCCTTCAAAACAATCGATTGGATCTTACCTAAAAGACCTAACAGCTAACAAGTTCCACTAAATATGCAAATCCCTCCAATGAGACAAGGAAAATGGGCTAGAAACAGTGAACAGAAACTTAATCTTTTCCCAAATATGTGGATAGTTGGGGAAGTCTTAATGATCTCAAATCCCAATGAAGTTTCGTCCTGCAGACCCATATCTATACTTCTTCCAATATCAAAACTATTAAAAAAAAATAGTGCTGAAAAGGCTAAACCCAATTATAAAGATGAAGCATGTTATATTCCGAAACACCAGGTGGATTTTGATTAAAACATTCGACTATTGATCAGATTTATAGAATTAGCAATACTATAAACAAAATCCTAGAAGAAGAAACAGTGTGCTCTGCAATATTTCCAGACGTGGCACAGGCATTTGATAAGGTATAGCATAATGGCATAGCTTACAAATTGAAACATCTCTTATCTAACCAATTTTCCAAAATCTTGGAATCTTACATCTCCGACAGATACTTCAGAGCAAGCACAAAGATACTTACTCGGATATCAACTAAATCAAAGCAGTGGTTCAGTGGTGAATTATAAGGGACTGCAATACGATTATCAACATCTAAAAGACGAAAATTAAAAGCATTTGCTTCATTTAAGGGAATTATACAAGAATCAAATTCAATGTTTTTGAAATCTGAATATTCATAAGATCAATATCGATAAGGGAGTATTTAATGACCGGCCCTTTACCTTATTTAATATGTTGAAAAATCTAAAACTACCCGACCATTTGTAGGCTTAAACCTAAATTCACTGGATTATATTGTCCGTATTCAAAACTTTCCACAATTATTAACAAAACCTCAATACAAAATAAAATTGTTAAGTTTTCCCTTCTGTGGTTAAAAAAAACATCAATTATGCTTAGATTTTAATGTTAATAAAAATTTATTTACAATTTTCGAATTTCTATTTAGTCCAATTTGTACGAAATTAATTTATATTTTGACTAATGAGAATAATTTATAAAATGTATAACCAACTTTTTAAGCAATTTGATTAAGTTTAACTCTATTGACACATTTGTTTCGCTTTTCTTATAAAATATTAGCTTATGTGTGATTGTTTTAATAACATTTTAGAATTATTCAACTCTTGGGGTTATGAAAACTTTTCTTATACCGGGTGATTCAAGTTTTATTACCATGGGTTGTTTAATCATTTGGAGTTGCCCTAACAAAAAATATGAAAATTTGGATTTATATAGGTCTGATACTAATCTACGGAAAGCTAGTTTGACTTTTTCGATATAATTATATAGACGGTTATAAAATTTAAAAAAAACTCTTTTCGGGCAAAATTCTCTATCGTTATTTTTGCCCTAAACTGTTTTATTTTATTCATAGAACCCATTTATGAAATCAAAAATTAACGCAAATGATTAGATTTCAAATTAAGGCATTTTTTGCATTACTGACCAACTTTCCTATGATGAAAGATTTATTTTATTTTTTCTATGTTTTATGATTTTTTAAGTCAAGAGCCCTACAAAGCATTGACAGCTCCGGTGCGGTTGGAATGTTTTATGACTTTATTATTAAGCAAATATTGAGCTCCAGCCCTGAAGAAATCCTTGCGTCGGTATCCACCCAGCAGACTGAGGGGTTGGGTACGGCCCTATGATAAAACCTATAAAATCCATTATAGGGACTATTACTGGAAGCAGCCGTCATATTTTACTATTTAGTAATAAATCTTACTGTTGCAATATCAAAATTCATTTGATTCAATAATTGGTGCAATATTTTTGACTTTACATTATTACACTGGAATGTTTGGAATAGCATTAAAGTATGTTCTGACAAAAACTATATAAATAAAATTACGAATTCTTTGTGAAATAACGTATAAACTACCGGATGGTTAAATTTTTTTTTGTCGTCAAATTTGGCTTCATGAATATTTAAACATGTGTACTTATTTTGGATTTTTTATTTCCATTAGAAGTCGCCATTTTTTGCCTGGTAATAAAACTTGAATCACCCGGTACAATGTTGGAAATTTTAACTTATGTGATTTATTTATAAGATTTTTAATCAAATTTGTATCATGATGTTTTGGGATGCCGTGTATGTTTACTCAAAATATATACAAATATGTGGGAAGAATTGTCGATTCTGTTCACGTGCCATAACAATTATAAAAAACACGTAAACGAAGTGTATTTAATCACTTTGTGGAAATTGCTGAACATGTGTGTGGTGATTATGATATAATATGTGAAATGCGTTACTAATAGTGAAGCATAACGGTAAAGTAATTGGTCTTAAATGAACTGTGCGAAACAATGCAAAAAAATCAAAGTATTCCAGTAAACACAGACATGTCACCTTGAAGCGATAAGGTGGGCGATTTTTGTTGCTCTCTCGTTATGCAACTTGCAGGTCGCGGAATATTGTTGAAAGTAGAGCTGCAAAAACTGCAAGAAGGGGAACACGTGAAGTGAACTTTTTTTGTCCCACAAAGAAGTACCGTATTTTGATATTAATATACATTACGGTACATTTGTTGTGATAAGTCGTTATGAGTTTACGTCATTTTCAATGTTAGTAAATATATTTGAACGATATGTTACAACGATGTTTTTTGTATTTATTTATCACCCATCTATTAGATCTATGCAAGGACTTTCGTAATGGATTCCTTTTGAATATGATATACAGTGACCGCCAAAAAGTCATCATACGGGATTTTTTTTAATGTTGATTTAAAAAAAAACGGCATTAATTTGCGCTTGTCTAATAGTAGATTATACTACGAGTCAATAATGATAGCTATTATTCCCGAGGAATATTTACGAACCGAACCGAGTAAGCGGCAAGGGAGTAACATTCCGAGGTAATAATAGCCATTATTGCGAGTAGTATACTCTATTTTATCTACGACTAAATAGGGTAGTAGAACATTTTCCGAAAATGAGTTTGCGTTCTTTCGAAGAGGCCATTCGTTAAAGGTTGCGTACGTTTTATTGTAAATGGATTTCGATGTTTCCGATATCAAGGTAGATGTTGTGGCTAGTTGTACAATTTCTGGAGGTGTACAAGTAAAAGACTCTTCATTTTCGTCCATCTGAATTCAAATACACAAACACTACGCGTTTGACAGTGACATTTTTGAGTTTGTGTATTTTGTTTCCTTGGTATTATTTAATTTGAGAAATTTTGTAGTTGGAGTGCAAGAGGGAATAAGGACTATTAATTCGTAGTCATTATTCCCTGAGGGAATAATATATAGCATTATACTGCAAAAACCTCAAGTATAATACTTACATTATAAATTAGTCGTAGATAAAAACCTTTATAGCCCCTATCAGATCTACCGAGTGATTTTTCTTACCTAGAAAATCTCGTTTATCAAAATGATGAAAATCCAAATAGTGCTAATTTTTGGAAATCACTAAAGAAAGCAATGAAATTTTTCTTTGCGTGTTAATTTGAGATTACTGAATCATTTAAAAATTCTAAGTTTTTTTTTGTTTTCCTTAAATTTTGCAAAAATAGATTTTTATTGTTTTTTCATATTACCGAAACCAAATTTTTAATTTCATTTCCGGCCATTTTTTTTAAGTTCTTAGAAAAAAAAGAGAAAAAAGTTTTTAGAGAAAAGCAAAAATTAATGCCATAATTTTTTTTTAAATTAATTAAAAAAGAAAAAATCTCATATGATGCCGACTTTTTGGCGGTCATTGTATACAATTATAAACGCAAATTATTAGAATTTATTCGCTAGGTATTGTTAAAGACGAGTTGAGTCAGATGTGGGCTTAAGTCGATGCCATATTTAATATACTGTATGTATGAGATAACCAGCGGACATAGATCTCGATTCTAGTTTTTACCATACATTCGGATTCGCGAGAGTGACGTCATTTTTGGGACGCCATTTTCAGTAGGTCGTTTTGTTTTCGAGAATTTCAACCTCGAATTCGAATTCTTCGACCCAGAGAACATAATTACTGATTTTCAAGATTAATCGCTCGAAAATCGATTTTTGTGTGCTTGGGACCACTTTGCGGGAGGAAATTTTTGTATTATCTATGAAGGAAAAGAAAAGAGTTAGAAGAAAAGTAATATTTCGTTTTTCAACATACATAGTGAGACATCCACTAACGGCCACATACTTATTCCAATATTTTTCCAATAAAGCTATACCTTCCACAGAAATCCTTAAGGCTGTTCGAACCCCCTCAAATTTCCGTTTCCTAAATTTCTTCTATTAAAAATTAACATAAAGCCATCAAATTTTGCACAGGTTCCTAAAATATGATTATCTACAATGTGACAAAGCTTTTTTTAAATAAAAATTATTGTTAATAAAATTTATCAATCAATGTGACATATTGGAAAAAAATTGTGAAGCTGTCAGCAATTAAATTTTCTACTTTATTTCTTTTATGAGTTTTTTTATATTACTAATAATTAATCAATCATTTGAGAAATACAATTGCAAAAATCAGCATCCATCTTGGATGCACTGAGCGTGGGATGTGACTACGCATGATACAACGTGGACCCTCGTCTTTGGGATCCGCCCATCCTCCTGATTTTCACTACCTCACGTCCTACCCATGGACCCCTGAGAAACTCTGCTAGGCCCTACCGAACACCCTTAAGTCCAAAAAACCAGTAAGTCTTTAAAATATTCCTCCGCTGCTTCTAGGTGTTCATCCGAAGAAAAACGTCGTCCGAGCAATTGTTTTTTTAATTCTTTTTAAATGTAATTTTAATAATCGCTCAATGCAAAGTCGGAGCTGTAGGGCACATGCTCCATATCTGTAAAGCCGCACTCATTGATGTAATTGTCATGAATCAGCGCAATCTTTTGGTCACAGTTCTGGTGCATTTATTGCTGTATGACGATTTGCAAATCTCTAATTGTTTCCATCCCCTGTTATTGTATATCTTGTATATCCTTCTGTATCTCAAAACACCATTGTCATCAGTTTTTTGGAGGAATTTTGTGTTTCTAACTTCATTGGTGGTGGAGATCCCTTGTGGAACCACTGCATGGATTCGTGTTTTGCCAGTGGATCGCAGTGATACACCTATGTGTCATTGCCTGTTTAAGTCTTCGGAAAAATACCTCTATCGACAGCAAAATCCCCCAAGTTTTCGTCACAAATTTGTTGCCTACACAATTTTCGTTCAAAAGTAAGCAATTTTGAGATCCAACGTACTAACACCTTATTGATTCCTAAATCTTCAAGCAGTATTTTTTAAACTGTAGCTTCTGATATCCTTACTTCAGTGACAGTCCCCTTATTCTTCGATCTACAAGGACCAATTCCTCAACATTTTCGACGCTTTCGCCGGTTCGTTCGTCAATAGGCCTTCCGCATCTTGAGTCATCTTGCATTGAATCCCCACCCCATCGAAATTGCATAGACAAAAATTTTATTGCAAAATATCATTGGATACATTTCATTCCTTTATCTGCAAAAATCAGTATTCCCCTTTTTCTACCTTTCTCTTCAATACGTTACCTTTGTTGTTGATGTTCTCTTTCGTTTACCTTTGTGAACACCACCGCTTGGCCCTCGCCAACTGAGTGCAGATGGCGGCCGTGTGCAGTCCTTCGGCCTTAACTAGTTGGTGGAGCGGGTTCACGCAGTCTAATTACACGGCGATTTGGTGAACTCGGGAATAGTGAATTTAAATTCCGAAAAATATCCCGTACTTACGTAAATTTATTTAATTAAAAATAAACAAAATGAAATGTGATTCGTACAACAAAAAATAAACAGGGAGGGTACGTTGGACGGTCTACGGCCGCGACGCAATTTTACGCAAAAACGCTCCTCGGCGTCGTTCACAGCCCACCTCGTGGTCCCTTGGACTCAGCGGGGCTCAAGTCCCTTAACCCAGTCGTACTCGGGGGTGTGATGTGCGGTTGTAATCCGTATAGCTAAACGCGCCAAGAACCAGCCTAAAGATAGGGGGTGGCATTAACACCACGCGTGAAGAAGGATAAACCTTACCTAATGGCGGTCGATCTGAATTGTAATCTAGGTCGTTTTTAATCCAGTCCCTGACTGATAATGATAATGGATTGAATTGATTATCGCGACCGGGTGCTATCGTAGGCAACCACGCAATCTCCGCTGTACGCTCAAAATCTAACATTACAAAGAACGTAATCACGCTTCCATAGAAGCTGAATTTCACTAATTATTTTGTTAGGTAATGCCTTATAAAAACGGTACAACTCTTTGAATATGAATCAAGCTTGGTCAATATGTTTGGAAATGTCACTGCTACTTGACAGCAAAAAAATGCGATCATCACTTTTTTCTTTCATGGGGTAGATAATATAAAAACCTCCCCTCAATACCAAAACAATTTCTGTGGGTTAAACTGGCAAGCAACAATTCGCAAAAATGATAAAAACAATGTTAAATCCCTATGTTTACCCCTTATCTCAATCACGCGGCATAAATTTTGGCTATTTTACTTCCAAATTTGCACATTTTGAGTTATATATTACTTTACAAAGTACAGACACTGTACAATATTTCATGGCCTATCATTAATTAGAGGTTTTCCTTGTTTTATAATTTTATGGACATTGGACACCAAATATACCGAGATATTTTTTTAACTCTGAACATAGTCCATACAACGTCCCTATGTTCAATTTAAAAAAAAACACAGGTCAATTCGTGGATGTTATCAAGTGGCCAAGGTAACGTCAAAATAACTATTTGATGGGTAATCAAAATAAATAGAATTGCCAAGTTATTTGAACTATTATTGTGCTAAAATATATTAAAGAAATGTATTTAATAGAAGAAAATATACAAATAATGCATTTATACCATGAAAGTCAGAATATGAGAAATGTGCAAGACGTTTTTTCAGTCACTTATCCCGATAAACCAATTCCATCAATGGGAACAATTTTTAACATTATTTCAAGTTTTACCAACCACAGATGAGTATAAACACCACAGACGAATTAGAGCAAACTATGTCTTAACACAAGAAACTATGGTGTACATCTTATACTTTGCAGAAGAAAACATACTTTGGAGTTTCGTCTTCTTCGATCAGAAAGGTTTTTAGAGAATTTAAATCTAAACCTTACAAATTTAGAAATCACCAGCTACTAACTAATGAAGACACAATTAAAAGAACAAATTTGTGTGTAGTGATGTATAATTTCATAAATAACAATGAAGAAATATTAGAAAAATAGTATTTACAGACGAAGCATCATTTAAATTTTATTCTGAAGTAAATTCTCAAAATTATCAGATAGTCTCTATTGATTTATCATATCCTCTTTCCTTGTAATTCATTTCCTTACAGATATTGGTCAAGGACTAATCCGCACCTCCAAAATTTAACAAGGACTCAGTACAACAGTAGGGCTAATGTATGGGCAGGTGATATTAATAATACGTTAATTGGCCCATTATTCATCGACGGAAATTTAAATTCTAATTTCTGCTTAGTCTTACTTCGTATACAAATAATTCCACAGATCCAAAACTTGAATGTCAATGATTTCTGGTTTCAAATAGATGGAGCCCCACATTCCACTGCAATTATAAGACGTTATTTACATAAAAGTTTTGCGGAGCGTTGGATAGGAAGATTTGGACCAACAGCTTGGGTCACCAGATTTGTTCCCAAATGACCTTTTATTTTGGGGGCATCTAACAAAATAAGTTTACAATAATATTGTGATAAATGATATTGAAGAACTAAACGATCGGGCAAGGCATACTTGTAGTGGGAAAGATCCCGATTTCATTAGAAATGCTGTTCAAAGTTGTATTGTCTAGAACGTGAAGGTGGCCATTTCGTATATTTATTAAAATAACGTATCATTCCTTATCTGTTCCTGTTACCTGATTAATTATTTGTTATAATTCGTTTATGGTGTTTAGACTCAGCTCATCCGTGGTTGTTAAATTTTGAAATAATGTTAAAAATTGTTCCCATTGATGGAGTTGGCTATCGGGAATAAGTGACTGAAAAACATCCCCCACATTACTTATGCTCTGATTTGCATGGTATAAAATAAATTTCACAAAAATTACTTGACTTTACCTGAATGATCTTAAATGACAGATAGCTAGACTGATTTTTTTATACAGGTTAATGGTATAATTGGTTGCATAGCTAATACTTGCAAATTGTTGACATGTATTTTTTAAAATTAAACACAGGGACGTTGTATTGACTATGTTCAGCGTTATAAAAATGTCACGGTATAGGTATTATTGTTTTCATAAGCAAAACCTATTACCTAAATATTATTACACTGCTCTGGACACTTTTTCATGAACACACTGTACAAAATTACCTAACCTAACCTAAAGCAACTTATCTTATAAGAAATTAAGGTCATAATAATAGTAATAACACCATACTATTGCAGATCAAACAAAAAATAAAACAAATAAACCTTTGGTTTATTCCATGTTAACCTGCTTCTGCACTCTAATCAACTTTTACCGTTTAGTCCTCGAATTGCCACAGCACAGTGATAATTGTTTAAGCCATTTGGAAACGTTAGCCTCCAGTTCCACGATTCATTACGTAAACGCCGCGCAATAAGTGTAAAAATTCGTACCTATTACGGTTTTAAAATTTGGTCGTGTTAAGGCTGAAGGTTTTGCAAGTCCTGCGGTTTTTCCGATCGCTTTAAAAAATGCAGCGAAATAGGTCGACAATTAATGCGGCTGCAGTGTCTAATCGATGCATGACAAATGGCGATCTGGTTTCAATCGGAATACATTTGAATATTTTATTATTACGAGAGGCGCCATTGTCAGTCCCTACGCCGAACTGAATATGTGTGCACAATGCACGTATTATTTTTTATTAATGAAATATATAAATTAATAATTATTATTCATAAAAGACAATTTATAATTACAAATATTCAATGATGTATTTATAACATACACCTTCGTAAGAAAAATGTTGAAATTCATTTATTGTATTTATTATAAAATTAAAATGTAAGTTAAGGCTCTGATGCGTATATCTTGTGCGTATATTCTAAGATATTATAACACCAATCCAGAACTTAAATCAAACCTAAAATATTAAAATACGATTCAAAGTTAAAGCAAATTATCAAAATGTGCAAATCTGAATGAGAATAAAAATTCATGAATGGGACAACAAGGGTCCCATTCATGGGACAACAAGTGTGCAAGAGACAAGTGCAACAAGAAATTTCAGCCTGAGTGGCTACAACGTGAAATGATAGTAGGCCAACGGACTAACAAAATCCCAAGGGGTTGGCTATATTATCTCGCTAATATTTTTTATAACCTCCTGAAGTTGGCATGTTTTTAGGCCAATTTTTATGGACTTTATGCCATATACTTTATGCATTTTGGCCCAATTTTCAGAATCTAATTCAGATTTAATTTAGTTTTCAGTAAATTTAATGCTAAGACAAAAGAAAACGAAATCATTTAAAGCGACTACATAGTTAAACGACATAGTTAAATCCTTTTTTGTGTATGTTTTCATCCAATTCATTGGAAAAATATACAAACAATACAAGAATAATCACTTTTCATTAAAAAAATGAATCTGAATTACATTTTGAGCTAATATTAATATTAATTCAAAAGTGATTATTCATAAAAAATAAAGATAAAATCTAAAAATGAAAAAAAAACGTAAATAAATAGAAAATAAAAATAAATAATAATATTAATAGTTAAAAAAAATATATATTTTAATAAAAACACACTTAAAATTAATACTAATTAATTAAAAAAAAATATATATTCTTCTTTTCATTTAATTTTTTCATTAAATTTACTAAAAACAAAATTAATTCGAATTACGAGTACATTGCGAACATTAGTCCAAAATGCAAAAAATGTCACATAAATATCGCAAAATGTCGAAAAATTTGCCGAAAAACATACCAACTTCATGAGGTTATAAAAAACAAATGCGAGCTAATATAGCCAAACCCCGTGGGGGATTTGTTAGTCTGTTGGCCTTCTTTCATTTCGCGTTGGGGTCATTTGGGCTGGAAGCGATGACACGAAAATAGTTGCACAGTGTAATCAATAGCCATGATTTCATTCTCACCAAGGGAAATATTGAAATAAGTTAATTTTTCTTGGGATCTTTTCTCTTTGGTATAGTCTACATTCAAAGGTGTACATTTTTTTGGATTTAGATCGTATAAGAAATTAATCAATTGGCGAAAAACAAAACGAAAATATGGTTTTAAACAATTTTTGGAAACAACATTTTTTGAGAGGTCAATGTTTTAAACGGCAAATTTGTTTACGATAAGTAATTAATCTTAGCTATTGACATCAAGTCCATCAATTAAAACATAGCTTTTGAACTATTTTTAGAAGCAAAATTGTGGTCTGGCGGGAAAAGGGTATAAATCATTTTTAAAAGTTAAAAGTTTTGCTATACATATTAGGCATTTAGGTAACATAAACGGACGTATATCATATATTACAATAATTTAACTGAAAGTTGAAACACTTTGCTTTCAGTTAAATTATTGAAATATATGATATACGGCCGTTTATGTTACTTAAATGCCTCATATGTGTTGCACAACTTTCAACTTTCAAAAACCACTTACTTATACCCCATTTACCGGCGATTATTTGAGGGCTAAATAGGTTTAAACCTTTGAACATCAAGTTTATGCATGATAAGATAAGTAATCGACGCCATAAATGATGGTTTTTGAACAATTTTTGAAAATTATATTTTTTGAGGAATAAGTTTTTCAAATGGCAAAATTTCGAAAATCACTATCTTTCTGGCCTAGAGCTACAATAATTTAACTGAAAGTTGAAACACTTTGCTTTCAGTTAAATTATTGAAATATATGATATACGGCTGTTTATGTTACTTAAATGCCTCATATGTGTTGCAAAACTTTCAACTTTCAAAAACCACTTACTTATACCCCTTTTACCGCCGATTATTTGAGGGCTAAATAGGTTTGAACCTTTGAACATCAAGTTTATGCATGATAAGATAAGTAATCGACGCCATAAATGATGGTTTTTGAACAATTTTTGAAAGTGATATTTTTTGAGGAATCAAGTTTTCAAATGGCAAAATTTCGAAAATCACTATCTTTCTGGCCTAGAGCTGTATGCAGTATTATTATTCTACCGTGCGATAAACAATTATTTAGATAAAATAAGCCCTTGAGATGTTGGAAGTATGCCTGCTAGGTACAAGACGTCTGTTAAAATATGGTGATAGCAATTCATGATATGCCTGAACTGAGTAGGCATGCATATCCAAGTCCTTCTTGAATAACCCATCTGATGTGACTGTAGCACATTCTAAGAAGTAATACTTAATGGCGAACCTCATTAAAGAAAATTTATAAAACTTTGAATATCAGAATGAAAATAATAGTTAACGATTGGTATAATCTGTAGGGCAGTAAATCACGCATAGCGTAACTAGTTAAGACTCTGACTTGTAACCAATGATCGTGCGTTTTATTCCTGTCCAGGGAAATATTGAAATATTAAAATAAGTTTTTATTTTCAGATATATTTCCTCTATAGTACATTCTATATTCTACGTTCATTGCCTTACATTGAAAAATCACTTCTAACTCACTAATTCGAATACTTGGTTATCTAAACGAAAAATCAGGTTTGGTTGGTCGCGTGACGTAGCATAGGATCTCTAGAACCATGTTACATAAATGCTTGCCATTACATGCCCATTGCATATTTTTCAAACTGTTTTCGGAATCTGAACGACATAATTAAATATTATTGTGTGACAAATTTATAGTTGTAAATTATGTATTTAATAAAACACAAACTCCAAAATTCGGTTACAAAATAGTACACGCTCTTCTTATTTGCCCAGGTCATGTTTTGTTTTAAATGCGATTATATTCCGTACAAAAAATATTAATTATGTTTTTATTTTTTGAAGATATATATTTTGGAATCTCAACGTTTTTTCTTGTCTTAATACGTTGTTGTAATTTATTTCATACTCCAGTATATCTACTCCTTTAAAATTCCTACTCTAGTGATACTTGTATATACATTATATATGGCCATACGATGCATACTTTATTAGATTTACTAATTATTTACCTGTGACATGAATACGAACCACTAACACCCATTATGAATACGTTTTTCATGTGAGATAATAAAGTACTACTCAAAGGTTAAAAAAATAAGCATAATCAACCTTCGTAAGAAGAAACTGCCATAGGAAGAATAAGAAAAGGTTCAAACAACTGACGCATTGTTTTTGGTATTTAGTACAAAGCAATGATACCATCTCGCACAATAAATATGTATCCATAGGGATAACATCGATGCAATCGATCAATGAAGATTATTCGCATACATATCCTATCGCTGAGGAAGAAAACGAACGTATTTATTACCATAAATTGTTCGATATTTATCTAAAAAAACAAAACATTACAAGGTCTCTATTACATCCACTGGAATTCCAATGACTAGATATAACGGAATTGATGTTGAAATCGAGTGAACTGGTAGATACATGAAATGGCATCTAACGGGCTTAATTAAAAGCTGCTGCACTCTTTATGAGAACAAACCATTTGCATCGAGTATAACTTTCACATGAAAGTCAAGGAATTAAAACAGGCGACTAACGTCCAATTCAGAATTATTTAGCAATTTATAGCCACCATACGGATTTAAGAGATTTATTTCCTCATGCATGCATGACTGTTTTGCTTATTTAGAGACAGCCCAAGTGAATATTCACGGTCGACAAAAATATATAAACCACACCTGGACTCGTAGATGTGTGACTTCATCTGTTCTAGTATTCATTGCAAGTTTACCTAAAAACTTTTTCAAAAATAAATAATAAATCTACAAAAAATGAAATATTATCATACCCCCATTATCATACCCGTTTATTTGATCATAAATCATGCAATTATTATGATATTATTATGATTATTAAATATCAATTTAAGGGTTTTCTTATATTGTATTAAAATAATATATTTTGACTACGTAGTTATATTGACTTGAAACAATATTTTTATTATTCGTAACTGTTTCTAATGCAAAATTTTAACGTCATGTTAGGTTAGATTAGATCCAACTTCCTTTTTTATAAAATGTAGCGCTGCATGAAATTCCCTAAATTTCGTATATCTAACTCGAATTCGGTAATCTCATTAACTATCAAACAAATTCAACCATTAAGTTATGTTGTTTCTTATTCTTCTTCAGTTTTACGAAAAATTTGAAAATATTATTGGTAGGTATAAGATATTTTGTTTAACACTCTACATAAGATATTGTATGTAAGTCTAAAAAATCTTCATAATTATGCAAGCTATAATTTTCATCAAATAATTTTGCATTCAATTACAATTTAATATTTACGTTATTTAACCATAGGAAAACCTTGTACTCCCACCTAAGGTTACTGTACTTAAAATTATGAGTCACGAATGTTTATAACGTTGGAAGCAAATAAATTATTAGTTTAAAATTAATTAATAACAAAAATCATGCGTTGGATGTAGTTATTTAACGCATTTATAATACACATGCAAAAAATTATCAAATAATTATTCACATGCAATGGCTGAAATAAACAAAGAGAAATAAATCGCACAAGAGAAATATTTATTTACGAGTGTATTGCCCATTAAATTATAAACTAATTTGACTATTATTTATGCGGCCTTCGGGATGTCTCGTAAAAAACCCAAACGAAAGCCTAAACATTAGAATACTTCTGAAATCATTAAATAATAATTATGCGGATTGTCTCCTGTCATTATTACACGTGTGATTCGTACTACCGTTTCTCCAGGCCATCAATTATAGTAATTAAACATTTATTAATTTGTATTATTTATGATGGTAAATATTAAAATTTATCAATATTTTTTTTTATAATGAATATAAAATTTTACAGGAAAATGCGAATTAAAAGAATAAAATTTCCTAATTTTAGCTTAAATTTAAGCTCTACATAAAAAATTCTCAGTTCATGTTAAATAGGGGAGAAAATAGAGTTATTAGCTGAATCTGGATCTAAAAATACCTGACTGGCGAATCATCAGAGAAATATTTATATAAATTTGTGTTTTCTTAAGTCGTAAAAGTAATGAAAATTCAACAAGATAGTAGGTAGTAAATTTTAACTTATTGAAAATTATCGAAAATTAATTAATTTGGAAGTCTTATAAAATTATAAATTTATTCAATGCACAAAAAGGTTACTCCTTTACGACCCTGGCCTTCGATTACGACCGTATATCCATAGAGATCTGACGACACTCAACAAGAGAATGTGCTTTAAAATAGAACTTTCATAAATTATGTAACAATTGAATAAAAAAACGCATAAATACTGAGCATTACTTACGTTTCGCACATTTTTTAATCATTTGTTTACAATAACAAATTATTCTCTCGCACAAGATCCATTACATGATTATTTTCTCACATGTACGTAAAGAATAAATAAGGGCAAACGCCTAATGTGCAATAGTTTCACGTATTTAGGCCAAGATGAAAATAATACGTTTCATTCAGTTCTGTGCCAGTTGTGATATAGAGGTAATCAACCGATGACGGGAATAACCGCCATTGTCGCAATATCCTATGCAAAACTTTTTGAGTGACACGCAGTTGCAAAATAGAAATTGGTTTATGCAAAACGGTTCTGATTAAAATACAGCAAATTGCACATTAATACAAGTCTGGAGCAGATATGCTGCTGCTTACCAACAGTAGGTGGCCCAGCTGCTCATCATTGCGCAGCAGAATTGCCGCCTGATTTTCCTCGTCCTGATAGATGTCTCCGACGTTTTCGTGGGGCTGAAACAGAAAAACCAGTTGAAAAATATGTCATCGGCAAGCAAATCCACATTTTTTTTTAAATATTTTAAAATCTGAATTTTGCATTTAATTTCTTTTTTTTAAATTTTTATGTTTTTGACAAAATATAACAAATTAAATGTATAAAAATGTAACAGTTAAATAATTGGAAATCAAAAATCAAAATTATTTTCGTTTATTCTGTGAAGATAATTTGTAGCACTCGCAATACAGTACACAAAATTTTCGTTTGGAAAAATTAAATTTTGGCACTTCTACCAAATCAAAATATCCGTATTATTCAGTAAAAATCAGTAATTTTAAGGCGATTTTTGGCATTATACTGGACATTTATTTTGTTTTCTGATACTTGCTTGCATATGAGTGCGTTTTTAAATACTTAAATTACAACATATGCGATTAAATTTGTGGAATAAAAAATATATTTTTTTCTCACTACTTTTCAATATCTTTAGAACTATTTTTTTCCAATTCGCATTATTAAAATGCTCATTATATATATATTGAATCTCATCGTTAAAACTACACTTTAATCGAATAGGTGAATAAAATGTTTACATTTTCACTTTATTCACTATAACCATTGACAACGCGAATAAAGTAAAACAATAGGCAAATTCGCACTATCCTTAAAATTTTCGTTGTCACCTGACAATGTAAAAATCTTGTATGATACACGCGAATAAAGAAATTTTATATACTCGAAAACATTATCGCAAGTTTCGCCTCTTGCGCTAAACTGTTTTTTCGTGGATAAAATTCGACTTTATTCACTTATATCATAAATAGCTATTTTGCTGTTGAATTTGATTAAATATTATTCAGTTTTAGAATTATGTCTTTTTGGCACCTAATTATTTACTTTTTAATTATTCCTTACATATTTTGCCATAATTATCGAATTTCTAAATATTTCTATATCTATATAGTAATTCCCTGCCCTATTTCTTTGATATTAAAAAAAAACAGCAGAAAAATTTATGAACTGATTTGGATTATTTTAAATGTTATTAATTTATATTTGATTTATTGCTGAACTTTTAATTTTTTTATCTTTGGCATGTTTGAAAAATTACACCCCGTTCTTTTAAAAAATTTAAATAAAAGGTTTTCATATTTTAAAATAAATTATAAAATAAAATTTTGAAGTTTATACCAGTAGATGCTATTTTTGGCATACAGAATATTCCAGAAGATATAGATAGATACAGAATTATTAAAGCAATTTAAAAATAGACTACAAATTCGATTAGTTTTTTGATATTTTCATATTTCTTATCGTTTCTGAATATTAATATTACAGATATACTATGAAATAAAATTTGTCGAAGAAAAAGTCACCCATATTTACTTTAAAAAAAATTTTCACTGCCGAATCTGCTAAAGTATAAAGTTTTAGAATTATGTTTTTCTGGCACTTCATTATTTACTTTTTAATTATTATAGACATATTTCTGGAATATTGAATAATAATAATAATTTTAATAGAATAAAATATGTACATAATTGGTAGAATTTAAAGATTTGGTACAATTGTATGAATAATCAAAGTTTAGTAGAATTTTCTATAAATACAGCAGAATTGTCTATAATATATATGTATCTATTTGTATTTTAAAATAAACTTCTACTATCTTTTCTCGAAAAAACGTAAATCAAAAGGTGTGTAGGCACACTATATAGAAATTTAAAAACTGCGAATGCAAACCGTGAATTCGCATGTAATTGCTAATTGCTTATAAACGTAAATAATTATGCATTCCGTTTCATTGAATAGCGTCCTCAACTTAATCACGGCATCGACATGCTGACATACGTGCATTGTTAATTGCAGTGAATGCAATAATGACGTTCAAAAATGCGCGTGTTTTCTTGTGGTGCAGTCTTAAGAGAATAATAACAGACCATGCGTGCACACGGAATTTATGTGACTGGCCGTCAATATCTTGAATCATCCATTATAATTGGAGGATAATTTATTACATATTCCATGACATAAGATTGCGTCGGGAAGATTCATTGTTTTGACCTTATAAAAATGTGTTATTCTGCAGCCGAAGAAAAAACTTCGCGTTTCTCTGTTAAAAGTCTGATAATTGAGGGAATTAGCATTCTACTGATGTTCTTGGAGTGACAGCGTATACGGTTGTGAGCACGTTATTTATTGAATTATTGTTTTCCATCGGACGCGTGAGGTATAAAAATAAAACAAAATGCTTGTAATGGCTCAAAAAGTTTAAGGCGATGCAGATTTAAATAATTTCAAGGGAACCTTGACCATGGTTTGTCGATATTTGGGTCATGCCTTCTCGTCAGGCGTTGTCCGCAGTGCTGTGACTCTTTTGCAACGAGCAACGATCCTCGAGTCTCTTGACAAAGAGCGCCGACATGAAATTGCCACTCTAGTAATTCAACAGGCTTAATGTGCGCCGCTTGTTGCAAAATAATTCACATTGTTTATACATGCATATTGTTCTATATGGGCTCGTTTTGTTTATTACCCATTATTGTTATGTGCGTTGCATGCGCCGTTTTTATGTAACACTCTTTAAATGTAACATGAATTCAACTACTGCAGCCAAGAAACAGTTCACACCTTTACAAATGTTTGCAAACTATATAATACATCGCTATTAAAAATACATATACAGTCGATTTAGCTTAATTTGGATACAACAGGACTAGGATATTTTGGCCCAATACAGTAGCCGCCCCAATAAAGCGAATTTCACATAAAATTAAATATGTATTGTTATTCAATATTCACTCAATTTTTCAAGTTTAAAGTTTCAACATTTCCAAGTTTCGTGACTAATTGGACTCTCCTGAGTCTACTTCCGTTCCGGATCCGTAGCTCCATGGGTCCCCGAGAAGTCCGATATCAAAGTACGAAATTTATATTAATATTTTATCTATGACTCATAAATAATACATTCATTATATACGTAACTATAGTAATATACTCATTATACAACTGGTTGTATAATAGTTTAATTGTACAACAAGGGTTGTATTATGACTACATTATACTCTTAAATTAAACTATGTGTAACGATTTTCACATCTCTTTATTTTTCGCTTCCCTGTGTACGCTGTCATTGTTATCTTTTATTCATCCCATGACAGTTATCAGTCCAACTGTCATGTTTACAATACATTTTACAGTGTCGGTCGTCACTATTTGTAGCTCAATAGTGTAAATATCAAGATTAATTACTGTTGTCCTGCCCAACACTTCTTTATATTTTTTTATAATATATTTTTCAATATAAAATAATATATTTTAATATTATAAAAAAATATATTTCGTTATATTTGGTTGCGTATTTTCTATAAACGCTTATGCACCAAATGCAACCAAATATACCCAAATATACGACTTGAGTCGTATATTAACTTGGTTGATAATAGGAGTGATATAGGAGTAAACTTTATCGATCAGTTAAAACTATATCCAAAATACCAAAATTGTATTAAATGTTCAGAGATGTTACCATTTTTATAGAAATTCGTGTGACTTAGGCCCGTATCTATAGTCCGTACTTGAGTATGAGTTCGACCTAAGTCATATATTTGCGTATATTTGGTTGCGTTTGGTGCATAAACGTTTATAGAAAATACGCAACGAAATATACGACATCAGTTGGACTTATGCTTAGCGTTGCGCCGACTCGAATAAATGTATTCGCTCATCTCGAGTTATACATGTATTCGTATAACTCGAGATATTAATAGCGGCAACTCGAGTTGGCTCGTGTTCTATCGTGAGCGGTCGGCGATCCAATGAACTTGACTTGAATATCTTTTAATAGAAGCATAATGTAGTCGACTCAAATTAAAAACGGCATTTGTTAATTCTTAACAAAATTTAATAGTATTATTCATAACATAATATATTAGACAACGTTTAAGGCAATAATATAAAAAATATATAACACAAATATAAAAACTCTATAATAATGAATGGTCTACATATCTATATAAGGAAACCAAAATACAATTTCTTATAACATAAAAGTAATAATTAAAAGTTAATTAAAACAATTTAAAATAAATATAACAATAAATAAAAATTCTTACTTTTCGCTACTACTATTTAGGAAATAACTGAATTAGAATCACGCAATCGGCTATTAAGGAACAATATATGGTCAAGTATCTTCGGGTGAAGTTTGTTTCTATCTTCAGTGGTTAATTATCCGGCTTTTGAGAAAACTCTCTCAGACGGAACTGAAGTAGCAGGAATGCATAAGTATTTGATGACCATTTTATATAAAACTGGAAAGAAATTTTGATGCAGTTTCCAAAAATCTTACGGATTATGTTTTCTGTCCAGTAGCGGAAGATGTTAGTATTGTTTCACGGCTACCACAGATTCCGAAACTGGAGCAGTTGAAGAAACATTCTCACCCATTGCCATATTGAAGTTTTCCCATAATTCATCATCGGATTCAACATTTTCAGAATTCGGGGGAGCAGGAGCCAGAATTTTGATCTCACCAATTGGTTCAGTTTCAGTCGTTTGAATGTACACATCTATAATCGACTGCATGGCACTTCTGCGTTACCTTCAATGCTAAATCCCATTTTTTTGAATCGCGGATCAAGGAAACAAGATTTTGCTACAATACTACATTAGTTTCCAAATGTCCAATTTTGATTGTAGACTCTTGCCTGTTTGTGTTAGTAATATTATATTTCGTATTGCACTTTTTAAACCTCTAACTAATGGAATGACACGGGACTCATAAGTTTTGTGGTGGCGATTCTAATAAACCCAATGTAGCCGATAATGGTGATCGAGTATCCATTAATCTTTGAATCATGATTAATGCAGAGTTCCATCTTGTTGGAACATCTTGCTTCAATTTTAACTGTGGAAAACCCATTTGTTGTTGCATTTCATTTAATTCATTGTCAGTAACAATTGTTGGCCCAGTCTGAACGAATGAATAGCTGCGGCCAGCTGCGGCACGCGACTTGGAAATCAAGTAAACAAACACAGGTGCTGACTCGGGTGGGCCAACTCGAATAATCATTCGAGTTGGAATATTTACGAGTCGTAATTTCTCGAGTCATAGGATTATTCGACTTGGCACAACGCTACAACACAAGTATGGGTTATAAATATAGGCCTCAAATACGAAAATATTTTGGTTTAAAATTTTAAGAAAATATTCTCAAAAAGTGTCAATATTTAAAAGTGTTAAATTCAAATAATTCATCTATAAAATGAGTTACTAGTAAAAGTTGTATTTGTTTTTTATGAAACTATCTAAAAAGTCTAAAGTAGGTAGCTTCAAAAATATTAGGTACTTCATTTTTTTTAACTCTGCCTAATTTATGCCAATATTTTAGAAATATGCATCCTAAGTAGGAAATAAAGTAACACCCCCACGAGGGGTCGACATCCTAACAAAGGTGATTTTCTTTTTCCGTGTCCTAAAATAATTATTACCTAAAAATTATAAAATTTACGAAATTCGATAAAATAGTTTATTCAAAATATTCACAGATTTGCGTAAAGAACAAATCAATTTAAAAAAAGTTAAATAATTTTAATATTAGGCACAATAAGTCAAAATAAGCTCAAGATAAAAGAACAAATTTTAGATTTGAAACTTACAAGCACAATACTTCTCGGGATTCAAACCTAGCACTTCTAGGCCATTGATCGTACGCTTAACCGCTCGGATATCAAGGCTGATTTTTAAATTCTGTTTGTATATACAGGGTGAAAAAAAATACAGGGTGTCCCTGTATTTATTTACATCGCATAATATCAACTGAGTGTGTACTATTTTTTAGAACTTAATTTCGGATTTGGCGCTATAATAAATAAATAATAGTTTATTATTTAACCAACATATACTATAGGCTATAATTCATGAGGAGGAATATATACACAAGCCGAAGGCTTAACCATAAACATGATTATGGTTATATTAATATGAATAGTTCTTATCGTAATTGGAAGGCAATGGTCTTCGTATTCTTCAACATGACTATCGATATCATGTTTATGTCTATGGCCCGTATTTATAGTCCGTAGTTGAGCTCGAGTTCGACTTGAGTCGAATATTTGGTTGCGTATTTTCTATAGACGTTTATGCAGCAAACCCATCCAAATATACGGCTTGAATCGAACTCAAGCCCAAGTACGGACTATAGATACGGGCCTATGTGAGATATATCAGGAGATCGTACGGATTGAACTATTGTTTGACCGCGAGCTGCCCTTTACCGTTACCCTTGGTACACCAGGAAGAGGCAAGCTAGGATTTGCACTTATCACTGTCACTATGTTATTATTGTTATCTTGTGAGATCTCTACTCCAACCGAGCTCGAAGCTAAGGAGTGTAGCGCATTATACCCATGCGAACAGCTCCTTAGTAACAAACAGTATCAACCGATACTGTAATATGTATTGTTGCACTGACAACTGTCATTGGATGAATGAAAGATAACAATGACAGCGTACATAAAGAAGCGAAAAATAAAGAAATGTGAAAAGCGTTACACCTAGTTTAATTGAGAGGCCGCACCATGTTACATTATGAATGGAGTTATTAAGAATGTATATGAAGGGGCTGTAATATAACTTCTGTTATATAATTAAATCGTCATCTAACTACGGTCGTATAATGTAATGAAGTACATTATATTATCATAGTTACGTACATAATGAATGTATTATTTATACACTAATACGCAACTAATTTTTGACGCAATAAAAAATGATTATTAGGCTTTCAGAATCCGAAAACAGTTTAAAACATATTCAACTGCTATGTACCCCCAAGCAATTGTACAATTTGGTTTTGGAGATCTTATGCTGGGTCAAGCGACGAACCCAACCTAATTTCTCATTTACATAGTCAAATATTCAAGTTAGTGAGGTCCTGGGTTTGGATTTTAATATTAGAATGATTAGAATTACGGCGTTGAATGTTAAATGTAGAACATAACTAAGCAAAAAATTAACAACTTGTAAGATGCTTAAGATAAACGAATACAGTTCAAATATCTTTATTCTTGTTTTAATAAATAATTTTGAAAATATTACAGATATTTGAAAACTATGTCTATACAGGGTGTCCTAAATAAAGTAGGATTGCATGAGTGTCTTTGTTATTTTGAAAGCTAGAGATCTGGTTAAATGGACAGTTTTGTATATTGGTCCAGATTATGTTGAAAAATTTTCCGAGTAGTTAAGAAATTGTTCTAAAAAAACTAAAAATGGCGATTTTCTAAAAAACTACGATATTTCCATAATTATTAAAGATGCGGATATAAGTTTAAAATAAAAGTTACTTAGTTCGATCGCACAAACTTAAGAATCATGTAAAAACAAAAGTCAAGAAGGCGGTTTCCGAGATATAAATAGCAACTTTCTTATTTTAAATGGCCGCCATATTTGATTTTTACATGGCAAAATCGACTTTTTTTTTCTCTCTTTTCAACGATGTATAACAACCTATGTCAAAATAAAAAAATATGGGAAATATCAATTGTTCCCATTTTTATTTTCATTCTATAAATTATTTTTAAAACAAATGTAAAACAAATAAAAAAACGTAATACAACTAAGTAGTGAATTAAGTTTGTCGGATCGAACTAAGTAACTTTCATTTTAAACTTTTTTCCGCATGTTTAATAATTATGGATATATCGGAGTTTTTAGAAAATCGTATTTTTTTGTTTTTTATAATAATTTCTAAACTGCTCCGACTTTTGAAAAATTCTCATCATAATCTGAACCAGAATATAAAACTGCATAATATTGCCTATTTAACCATATCTCTAGCTTTAAGAATAAGAAAGATACCCATGCAATCCCACTCTATTTAGGACACCCTGTAAAAGATAATATAATACAGTAAGAATAATCGTTGATTATGAGAAATCATTATGTTCGTATTATAAAATTCGTTGAAATTTTCGCAAGTTAGACAAAATTCAGTGAAGACTTTTGAATAAATAGCACGACAAGAAGATAATGGAGCAACAGACTATGGCACAAATATAAAAGCACTTTATTTAGCTAATGCTATTTAGTTCTAAAAAATTAATTCTAAAATTTAATTTAAGTACACTTAAGCCTTGAGTAGTTTGTGACACAATGTAAAAATTTAAATTCTTATTTAATTCAATAATAGATACGATAAGTTTAATCGAAATAATAGTTGTGTGTGCATTATGAAAATATAAACGAATATATTAATCCCGAAGCCGTAAGGTGTACCATATTTGGCTTAGGGATTATTGAGGTTTATTCCCGAATTGTATCCATACGTTTTTTTCCCGACCGTTAAGTTTACATATCAATTTCGATTTTTAAATTGATAGTTGAAACGATCGTTGAAAATTATCGTAGCGACAGCATAGCCACAGCTGTCATTTTGACAATTTTATGTCAAATAAATTCATATATGTTGCATTCAAAAGCTGAGTGTCAACCCACGACTACACACGTCCCTCGCCTTGCATCCATTGTCTGAAGTAACATCGAACCACCGAGATATTAGATGATTGCCTGTAAGTATATATTGTGAATTCGTCCAATGTTACTGTTACTATTACAAAATAATTAAATAAACTACTCGTGATTCACTTTATTCCCTAGGGAAAGTTGACATATAATTCCCTCCGGGAATAAAAGTATGTTCTTACAAGAGTAACGTTCAATTTCGCGCCGCGAGGACGGATATGCTCCCGCGGGTGCTGCCCTCCGGTGAGATGTTCACCCGCCACACAGTGGGACAGCTTTGGCCGCTAGCCGGACAAAAATCCACAGAAAAGCAGAAACAACATCAATGTCGTTAAAATTAGTGTCAGGATTTTAATTATAGTCTAATGCACCCATGGTACAAAGGGTTTCTCTTTTAGAAGAGTTTGAATTCCAGTGTTACACCAAAAAGAGTCGCGTGTCGTGAATAATTCTGGCGCCTTAATAACCACGCGTTTTTTTTTTTGTCAACTTGTAGTTACTTTTTAACGTAGAGTCTTGATTATTATACTTGCTTAGTATTTTTATTTTAGTAATCAGTTATTTTGTACGACATATACATGCTAAATTATAACCAAATTATTTCATCTTGTTTATTTTTCCATAAGATATGCAAATAAATAGGCGATATTTTTTATGAAATAGGGTGCACGAATTATGCAGGAGTTCGCAGGGGTTCAAATTGTATGGCATAGTATGCTCTCAACCTTCATCTATCATATGCCATTTCGTTCATCTGCCACCTTTTGCCACCTTCGGAGTTAATAGTATGAATGTAGGGCGCGTCCTATCAAAAATGCAACAAAGTCACTTTTCTACTTACATATTTTTTTTTTTTAAATTTTTATTAAATTATTCTGGAATGTCAATTTTATTTAAAAATTCCTTTAATAACATCACTGTTGATTTTCTTTCAAAAAACTGACCTACATTCATGCTTTACGCGATTTTTACGTTTGATACTAAAAAGGCTCCCCTTCCTACATTTTAAATAATTGAATCTACACTTTGATGTTTTTTTGTCGACTTTAAGTGTCAAAAAGCCAAATACAAGATTTCAGATTTTTGTCCGGCCAAAATTGCTCCTGTCCCACTGTGCGCCATAATCGTTCAGTCAGTAATAGCGCTCCAGAATGAACATGACGTCAGTGTTGAAACCGCGTGGTTTGTTAAGTCGATGATCTGCGTGAAGCAGAAGTAAATCTGAGCGCTATGTCGGAGGCAGGGCCGCGCCTGTGTGCACGACCTATAAAGCGCCTCTATAATTTATAAGGGACTGACATGATAGAACTTCCTCACACAAATCGTCGGCATCTATATCGGATGAATTATTGGCAGACAGTTTTTCCTGCAAACGAGTGCAGTTTGTGATTAACTGGTTTTTATCTTGTATATCGCTTAGTTTAAATAAAAAATAAGACACGTCATTATGAGTATTCAATAATTCAAATCTTTCATCCACCGAGGATAAAGCCTGATCTAAAATATAAAAAAATACATTGACTTTGAACGCTATTTTCGGATCCATTACAGGCTGATCTTCGTGTTCATAATCAAATTGTTTTGGAGTTTTACGCCGTCTTAGCGGTCTGGATATTTCGAATTCAATGTCTATACCTAATTTTTCCGCAGTTTTTTTGGCATTATTTACACTATATCAAAGTTATCATCATTGCGAAATTCTTTTTAAAATGTCTTTAAATTAGATAAAGCATCTAAAGCAACTTGCATATTCATATTTGTTGATTGAAGGATTTTACTTACAAAATTATTTTTTTTCAGTACGTCATGCCAAACATATGTTGAGCAAATAAACGTAAATGAAGATATTTTTTCTGCCAGACATTTAGCGTCATACTTTGATTTTTGTTCTATGGATTCATTTGCCATTTCGCATATAGCATCATAAAATTCTGGCAAATTAATAAATAAAGGTTTTATGGCATCTATTGTACTGGACCATCTTGTTTCGGACAGCGGTTTTAAAGTTAGGTTCCCAATGTATTTTTTTAATAAATACCATCTCTTCGTGGAGGCTGAAAAATATTTGTATAATTCCTGCACTGTACTGAAAAAACCGGTTGTGGGATAATTTAAATTAGCTGCGTCGTTTACTATTAAATTTAAACTGTGAGTAGCGCAGGGTACATAAAATGCACGGGGGTTTATATCTAGAATCTTTTTTGGAGACCATTGTTTTTGCCGCGCATATTAGAGCCATTATCATAACCTTGTCCCCTTAAATTGATTATATCTAAAGTATTATTTTCTAATTCTCCCGTTATGAATGACGTTAAGCCAGCGCCAGTTGTGTCTATAATTGGGCAAAAAGCTAAAAAGTGCTCTCTTATTTCTAACTCTCGAATTTATATTAAAATAAACAAATCTAATTATTATACTAATTTGCTCTACATGTGCAACGTCGGGAGTACAATCTAGTATGATCGAAAAATATTTATTGTCCCTACATAAATTCAAAATGTAATTTTTAATTTGGGTAGCGAGTATAGTTATAATTTCGTTTTGAATTTTATCTCCAAGATAAGTAGGCATATTCTTAAATTCCGAATCATTGGTTGTGCGGCGTATATGTTCCATCATCGTAGGATCGAATTTTCCCAACATTTCAATGCATTTTAAAAAATTGCCATTATTACGGTCGAATAATTTGCTGCTCTGGGCGCGAAACGCCATATTTTGGGTACTCAAAAATTGTACCACATATATTATTTTTTTAATGACTTCATACCATCGCTGCTTTTCGACTTCTATAAGCTTTTGTTGAATATTATCGATAGTCGTTTTATTTTTAAAAGACTGACACAGCTCTGTCCATTTTTTATAGCTAGTAAAATGTACAGAACTTTTCTCATGCCTGTTCAAATACAGAGCTAAATGTTGCCAATTACTTAATCCCTGGCAATTTTTTTTATTATTCAATTCAAATAGCTTGCAACAGAAACAAAAAACTTCATTTTTGGCCACTGAATAGAGCAGCCACTCTCTATGAAACTTTTCGCCATTTAATAATTGCCTGTTATAATAATATGTAGAAAACCTTCGACCCGACGAGTCACGCGGAAAATCATGATGCTTTATTTGTTTAGGTGGATTCTCAACCAAATATTGCATCAATGTAGTATTTGAAACTTCTGGCCAGAGTCCAGGATCATCTTTGCAAATTGTTGGTGTCAGCGGCAACGATGGTTTTAGCGGCGTTGGCGGTGTTTGAATTGGGGGTGACGAAGTTACTTCATCGGCGTCATATAATATTTGTCCCCCGTCAGCGATCATGACGTCTGAAAATCATCCACAACGTGGAATCATTACCACCACCAAAGCAAATACCTCTTAAATAAACTTAAATAAACGCGCCATAGTAATATTATGATATTCAAAATTTCCCAATTTTACTATCATACTTGAATAAACAGAGTCGGTATTTAATTGTGTTGTTTTATTATTAAGGGGTAATTTAATATTATAAGACTTATAAGATTATAAAAAACTCTTACCACTGCACGAATCGAATTTTTCAATTATTTCAGCACCTTCATCTATAGGTTTGTCTGTCTCAAAACTCTCAGATGATTGTTTGGAAGTGGATGGCATGGGCGCAAAATAATTACTTATTTTCGTTGTATTTTTATCTCGTTCTTCTTCTCGTTTTCTCTTTCTCATTAGATTTTGATAACCCGATAATTTCTTTTTTTTATCTTGATCACGCATCGTGAAAACCCGTTAAATAAAATCGACAATGTAATAAATAAAATCAATTTAGTGTACAACAAAGTATTTTTATAAGGCAGGTATAGATGAATGACTTAACTGAACAAAATCAAACTAATAACTGGAAGTGCACCTTCTTTCAATAATGCGTTTTGTTTGTATTATTTATTAATAAAATTCGGTAATTCCCCGCCCCAGTCTCGCGCCGGCGCCGCGTCGGTCTCTGGGTCCTTTTCATATTTAATGCACACTGAATACAATCCAAATAATAATGAGAGTGTTTGTATAATGCGGTTAGTTTATTTTCTTTATCGGCAAAATTCGGTAATTCCCCGCCGACTCGGCCATCAACGCACGCGCGCCGGGTCCATAGGCAACAACGATAAAGCAGACAACTTTAAATGTTTACAGCGCAAAGTTCAAATAATGCAAACTTAAACCATAGACGTGAACTTGGTTGCAGAGATATAAAGAAGTTAGAAATGAAATTTGGTTGAAAAAAAAAGTTTTTAATTTCTTAATGACTCCGCTCCGCGCGTGAGGCGCCAAAGGGGTCCCGCGGCGCCCCTGCCGCCCTGGCGCCTGTGTGCGGAGCACACATCGCACACATGGGCGGCGCGGCCCTGGTCGGAGGTGTAGTGAGTCCGAGTCCACCATCTCCCCTGTCCGATGAGACAGGATTAAAGTTCTGAGCGACCCGACCTCCATATTAACCAGCAAGTAACGTTTCTTTATTCTCTTTAAATTCATGTGTCCACGTGCTTATTCGATGCACAATTCTAACAGCCAAACAGGCTGAGCGTTCTGTGGTCGTGTATTTTCTGCATCCCCGTACTCCTGGCGTTCTGCGTTTTGGGTCTTTGGCGTACCCGTTGTACACGCAGTTGGTATATATGCCAACCGTCGACACTCCGTTATGCCCCAGTCCTACGAGCAAACAAGAGCTGCCCACCGACCATCGTGGGAGCCAGAGCGTTGGAGGACCTTATCTTCGCAGGAACCACACAGCGAGGGACACCACCAGATAATATATTTACTTTTTAATTCGTGCAGGACCGCGCGCCCTAGAGCGCCATTGAACGGCTCCTCCTTTGCAATTAGCGCACGCAATCATTTGCCAACAAATATAGTGTTCACCAGAGAGCGCCCTTCGCGGAATAGTCGCATGTTGTAGTTTACTGAGAATAAACCATTTGTCCATCGAGGCCGACGTGACAATGATTATTGAAGTTTTCATATTCTTTTCTTTGGTATTGTTTCTTTTCCAACATTGTATGCCGTCCGTCCCGCGCCATGTAAAATAAAAATGTGTGGGCCCTATTGCCAACTTGACCAGCGACAGAAGGACCCTCCCTTATTCACTGAGCTACTGAGTGCCGAGGTCGGGACCGATGGAGGGCATACTTAAGGGAGTCGCAGAGAGAGCTTTATTGGCCTTCAATAAGTAGCGGTCACACAATCCTCTACAATACTGGCCTCCGGTACGTATTGCACTATGTGTCAATTGTCAGATATATATATATATATATATATATATATATATATATATATATATATATATATATATATATATATATATATATATATATATATATATATATATATATATATATATATATATATATATATATAAAGTGTCGGTTTATTCCCGGTCGGGAGGAAAAGTTATTTATACACCAATTGCGTTATGTTCATGATAATTCTCGGAGGACGTCGGTGTCGATTTACAAAGTAAAGAAACTATGAATAATTCCGTAATTTATATACATAATTATCCTTGATAATAATTGAAATATGTGTCTTAGTAATAATTGTTGTATTTGCATGCATCATCAGGTTATTCGTTTTTTTTAATTATTAAACATACCTTTAATCGATTAGAAAATTAATGATTAGCTGGCTATAAAAATTAACATCGATTTAAAATTGCTCGGCAGCTAATAATCTCATTAGTATCGTTTTAGGTCGTGTCCCATAAAATCGCTTTATATATAGGTTATGGCAGGTGTGCACGTTCTAAAACATTGTGTTCGATTGGCCAACCGAATTTACTTTTACTTTTAAGTATAATCACTCTTGATCACACCCGAATACAATTCGTGCGGCAGTTAATAACATAAATTTTACTACTGGCAGCCTCCGGCACTTCCAGGATACATTCACAATGCATTTGTCGGTCCATATCTTAACTTTTTTTTTAAGCAGTATCGCCATCGGATTCCTTTCTAGCTTGTCGATATTTCGGTATTTGCTTTCTTACGTAAGCCAGGTATGCGTGTATGATCAGCGATTGCTGAGGTAGCAATCAACTCGATTATCAAATAAACCAACCTAATGCATTGTTACAAAATATTAATAAAAACAAAATAAGCCAAAGTATCTTGAGTTTCTTAAGAGATGCGGATTCACTTAACTAGTACAAAGTTATGACTGGGCAAATAACGCACGTTTTGAGTTTTGAGTTAAAACATTATTTTATTGTCTGCGACACACAGTGTCTTCATCGGGCAGATGAATAAGATGAATAATATGAAGACACTGTGTGTCGAAACATGTCGCAGACAATAAAATAATTTTTAAACTCAAAACGTGCGTTATTTACCCAGTCATAATAATGGAGTTTATAGAAGTATGCGCTAAATCTATTTGCATGTTAGTACAAAGTTGCTTATCATGGTTATAAATTATCTAAAAAATAGTAATCATATGTTTTACATACAAGTAGACCATTTTTCGAACTTATCAAGATGATTTTAGTTATCTTAAGATATAACCAATTTGGCTAAATTGGGGCAAAGTCTTCATGCTTATTAACATTCTGAGGAAAAATGTGAGCTGTTAATTTTAAAACATCGCAAAGAAACTGCAAATTTTGATTTTTATTTATATTCTTCTTTTCGAAAACCTATAAAGTTAGCCATTTCCAACTAAAACATTATTAGGGTAAGGTATAAGGCTATGGAAACATTCTTACGTAACCTCGAAAATTTTGAAAATATGACTAATTAATATAAATAACAAATATATTAAATTTCTACTAAATTAAAAATAGTAAGCATATTAAGTACAAATAGTATTTTTTATTCAAGATTTTTTGCTCAACGTCTGGTTTAAATTTTGCCACATAACTATAAATCACCCTGTATTCGCCATTTTGAGTAATAAATAATAAAATTCTTATTTATTATCAAGTAATACAAAATTGTAATGTATTATAACTTTATCAACATTATCATGTATTTCCAATTCATAAATATGTTGTCCGACTTTTTGATGTACTAGCAGTTGTCAAAATTGAGCATTTATAAGACTGATTTTAAAATTTGTAAATTGCACGGTTGGGTTTACATCGATACCAAAATATGACTAATGCGGTTTCATTTGCAGAAAGTTGTTCAAATTGCTCATTTTAGAACTGATGTTATGAAATAGTGCCCAAACCACTCCTATTTTTACGCAACCAAAATTATTTGTTCCTTTCATTTTATAAATTGGTGGCAAAATCGAGTCTTGCAGATATTTTGTTGTATAAATTGATATGTCATTGAATATGTCAAAATTTGTATATGATACTAGTATGCTCGTATCTACATTATTAAATGTATCAAAACATTAATTGTTAAATGTTTTTTTCTTATTTTGTTATGTAAGTTTCATTTATAATACAAATATACTCCAATTTTTCTAAACTGGCGTTCACGTCATCAAAATAATAATCATAATAATTATGACACAATTTTACAAGGTTTCCAGCTGTCCTGGGTATTTAAAATGGCTGCAATCAGCTGTTGCGCCCGTGCAATCTTGTGCGACAGTGCGCGGTTCGATTCAAATTCGTCGTGCTTATGGTTTAACATCTACAATGGCAAAATATGCATTGTAATAATCGATCAAATGTAACAAGTTAAACGTCAAAGAAGTTTGGTTATACACACATGAATGAGCATGTGTTAGTGAAAAAGATTTGGCATCGTCGCCGAAAAAATATCACGGCCGCCAACATAACATGATTTATTACATGATTGGCAGGCGAAAATTGTGTCCGCGGTTAATACACCCATTACCTACTTATAACCACCGGTGATCAGTGTTATGTAACAAATGATCCTCTGATTAATTTCGATTCTTAAACTATTATTATGCATATATTCAAAACAATCACGTTGGTACGAAAAAACCTCATCACACAGCTGTTTGATGACGTGAACGCCAGTTTAGAAAAAATAGAGTATAGTTGCCAAATTTTGTCATTATAAGAACTGATTATACAAATTGGTCATTTTGTGTTCAAACATATGTCAGAATTAGACTTGTTTACGACACATTTTATGATTGTTGCCCATAAGTTCTATAAGGTACCACATACCATAATCACCACCTATATTTGCTACAAAACCAATAGCGTGCAATTTTTAATTTAAAACAATATTTTGTTATTTGAACGTTGCTATAATAGCTAAACTCTGTTCCATTTTTATTTTAAGTATGTTGGTTCTGTTAGGGTGACAGTATTGTTGGCCAATGTAAAAAGTACTAGACTTGAAAAAATACGCTATATTTAAAAACAACAGGTTATATTTTATGACAGGGGATGGGCAATGTTGCTATCAAATTGAGTATCTATTGAGTACAGAATTTATTTGATTTTTATTTTACAAAAGCAAATCAGTCAGATTATAATATATAATATAGTTGATGATTGGTTTACTTTAAACCAGCACACTTGAATGATTGAAGCAATCATTTAATTATTTTAATATATAAATTAGGCATGTCAGAAATCTGACATTTAATAATTTTTTCACTGTCAGATCAATTTTGTTGGTGTTTATATGTTAAACTTTATAAAATGAAACCACAGGCTTCTTAGTAAAAAATAAAAATGGAACAGAGTATATTTATGTAACCAGTTATCAAATGCAACATTTTGTGTATCGAGCGAGGTATTTGCGGAACGAGCGAAGCGCTACTGCCAGTTTTGAAAAGTGACACTTTATATACCAAAATTAGAAAAATAGTACTCCTATATTATATAACGAGCATATAATGTTGACTATAATTCACGGGGATGAATATTATACACGAGCCGAAGGCGACTTTATAATTAGGCGAGTGATTATACTTTGATGACTCGGATGATTATACACTCTGCTCGTGTATAATATTCAACCTCCTGTATTATAGTCATTATGTGTGAGTCAAATACGACGTTTTATCTATGAATTTTTAAATAAAACAATTCTTATTAACAAATTTTGGTCAATTTGATACCAATTGTTAGCATCCAAATGTACCTACATGTATAAATGAGCTTAGATGGAGTGAATTTATTTATCGTATGGCATACAGAAACATGGTTATTGTTATCTTAATGCGAGTAGCTCTTATCGTAATTTGAAAGCAATGATCTTCGTATTCTTCATCATGACCATCGATATCATATTCATGTCTATGTGGTCAGGAGATCTTAGTGGTTGAACTATTGTTTGGCCGCCAGTTGTCCTAGGCCCTTTGGCGTTACCCTTGGTGCACCTTGTTGGAGGAGGCAAGCTAGGATTGCACTTGTCATTGACACTATGTTACTATTGTTATCCTGTGAGATGTCCACTCCAATCGAGCTCGAAGTTAAGGGGTTTAGCACATCATACACATGCGAATAGGTCCTTAGGCAGAAGAACAATAATTAAATTTCTTCTTTTCACTGTTAAGTTATAAATAGTGACAACCGACACCGTAAAATTTATTGTAAATATGACATGTGCACTGACAACTGTCATGGGATGAATGAAATATAACAATGACAGTAAAGGCTGTACCGTGTTGTATTATTAATGGAGTTATAAAGAATTTATAAGAAGGGGTTGTAATACAACCCCTCTTGTAAATATAATGAAATCTTTATACAACCCCTGATACAACAGGGGTTGAATAAAGATTTCATTATGAAGTACTGAATGAAGTACATAGTTATGTACAGTCATGCTCACATAAATCTAGAACAAGAAATTAGGTTACAATAGATATTTATGCATTAAGGGAGATATGGATGTTTTTTCCTGAGGTTGACAGGATTACAAACCGAGGGCCTTTGGCCCGAGGTTTGTAAGTCAACCAAGGGTAAAAAACATCCATATCTCGCGTGGTGCATACAATATTTTATTTTTTAGAAACATATTGGTAAAAATTTTAGGTATTGTATCGATCCACAATGTTTATTTCCGAGGTTGCTATGAGTTGTTTGACAGTATATAAAAGTCATAATAAAAATGTGACAGGGGTTCAGTAATTGCGGTGCAGATTCCGGACACTAAAACATTGGCAAAAAGATCCTTCACTATAGTTGAAGAGGAGAGACTGAATGCGTTGTCGCTTATCAGAGAATACATGTGTTTGCGTCCTGCAGGAGTCTCAAGGTTTTTTTATCGTACAGAAACAGAAAATGTACAGTGCAACCTGTTGGGAAAAACACATTTGGCAGCATTCCGTCAAAAATTGCTGTCTACTTGGGTTTGCCGAATCAGAAATCTTTCACAGGTCACTGTTTAAGACGAACATCTGCAACTTTGGCAGCAGATGGAGGAGTAAGTATGACCAATCTGAAGCGTCTGGGTGGATGGAAAAGCTCTACAGTAGCGGAAGGCTACTTGGCAGACAGCATGGCATTCAAGAATAAAATTTCACGCGTGATTGCTGGACTGGAAGAGACTGAAAAAGTAAGATCGTCGGCATCTGCAAGTGGCAGTGGAGGCCATGAGCAGACGCAAAATTGCTCATCTTCAAGTACCGTCTTGAATGGAAAATTTGTCAATTGTACGATCTATTTGTCAAGTGGTCATAAGGTTGAAGGAGAAAAAAATGTGATTGAGAGTGAAAAAAATTGACATCTCCCTAGGGAGATATGAGTTGCTTTTCATAGATTGTATCCATGATGAAAATAAATAATATCATGTTTCTAAAAAATAATAGCAATTTCATATGGCAATGTCAAATTTTTTGTACTAGATTTATGTGAGCATGACTGTACATAATAAATGTATTATTTATGAGTCGTAGATAATGTACATTATACTATCATTAATCTGTTTAGATGAGTGTAAATATTTTCTGTAAATATTTTAACACAACAAATTGAACTAAACTAAAATACGTTATAAAATACAATACATAATTGAACTTTGCTGTATTTAATAGAATCAATTTAATTTATATTATTTGCCTAATTACCTTGCTTTTCCAGCATTAATTATTTTTCTTCGATAAGAAAATTGCTATTTAAATAAATTTACATCCGATATAATTTTGCACATAATTTTATAGCCATGTACATTAAGGTCAAACTTATTAAATTAATTATTATAATGGCGATCTGATAATTATAATGTTGATTAAATAGTAAATTAATATAATTGTTAAAGTTTTAATGTAGAGTCTTAGTATCTATTTTTATTACTACTGCCTATAAGAGTTATTTATTATATCAACAGTTAAAATAGACGTTTAATGAGCGGACAGTTTAAGAGTTAATAATCTCCAATTAAACGTATATTTTAACCTGCGAGTGTAATATAAGTTTTTATATAATTTTCCCCATCTGATTTCTGTATTTCATGTTCTTTCTTAGGTTTTTACTGTTTACTTCGCCCTTTGTAATGACACAAGACTTGAAAGTTTTGACACGTCCATTTGATAGGCTTCAGATTTAAGCCATCAAACCGTCTTCGGTATGACGTTATTACTCTATGCCAAAGACCTACCCGACGGTATCTGAGAATATTGACATCGGAAGGAAATATTGTATCTAATAACTTTAAAACAGCGAATCAATAAGTGACCTATTTATACTGCTAGCGAAAATTTTTATTTGGTGGTTTCATCAAATAACCGCTTTAATCGTCCGTATGTAAGGAATAACGCCTTACACATAAAAGTAGATAGTCGTGTACGAATAAAAAAAATCTAAATAAAACATAACTTTAAGTGGTAAAATTGAATAAATATGATTAATTTTATGAATTTTTTCCGGAAACGTTTTTTTAGTAATGATCGAGCAAAATTAATTCATGAAATTCAGATTAGCGTTGCTCAAATGTCGATCCATGAAAAATTCAAATATTTATTATCAATTTTGCAATCAATGTTACGATTTTTACAGCATTTTTAGTGCTTTTCGGCATGTACTTGGGCCAAGCTACCTTGTACGATCAAAATTTAGCCATAACTCAATAACACTATGACAATACCCGATTGTGTTGATATTTGTTTTGTCAAGGTGTACTAAAGTAAATATGCCCATCAAATAGTTTAAACAAGTATTACACTTAGTTGCAGCAGGTATTTATTTGCGCTTGCAAAATTTCACGCCAGCTGAGAATAATCTGTCAAAGATTGCAACATATCCTATACATCGTACAGAAACAGTACTAATTGGCAATCTATGAAATAAAAACCATTAAATTGCGCAACTTTATTAAAAATATACGCTAGACCAATTAAGCAATGGTACGTGATTGCCACATCATGGAACCTTTCCAATTTCCCATAAAGAAATGATGGATCACTAATTTGCTTAGGATTATTTTTACCTTAAAAGTGAATGACTTAGTCTAATAATAACAAGCAATATTTTGCTAAATATAAATACTCGCATAAAAATTTCAGTATTATATAAATATTGAAAATATTCACATAAATAACTGCATAGAGGTGACACCATTTTTTCGCTTACAAACGCAACGAAATATTCATCCACAAATTATAATATTTAATACCTTAACGGAAACCAATATATAAAGCAAATTATCGTCTTGATGACAAAAATATTAACTGCTATAAATTTCAAAGGTTAAACACAATCGTCTGTGATTTACTGGCATAATAAATTTCACAGGCTCTTGGAACATAATACTTAACATTACCAAACCATCAATGCCAGCGATTGTTATCTCTGTTTAAATTATTAAATTTTATGATTATTAACAGTTACTTAGCATAAGATATACTTTTTAGAGACAACACGTCCTTTAGCTGTCTTCACTGGAACGTAATTAATACATCTGTATTATAATTTAAAAAAAATATGTTGGGAAATTTGTTTATACGAGTTTTAAAATTTGAGGCAATATACCTACAGGGTGTTTTATAATAGGTCTGCAAAAAATGACGTACGCAGGGTCACATTCTAAGTCGAAATGACAGAATACACTTTTCACAAATTTCCTCTCGTTTCCGAGTTATCTGAGTTTAAACATTACGTAAAAAGAATAATTAATTTATTAAGAATAACTTAGACCTGGGAATGAAAAACTAGTAAATACATATTATCTGTCATTAGACAATTGACCACATGTGTATTAAGTCAATAAACAGATAATTTATAATAATCATCCAATTCAATTCAATTAGTTTGATGATTTAAATGAATTCAATAGAACAGAGAGGATTTTTAATGCTCTTTCAGATATCCGGAAGAGACAGATATTTCAAGATGATTTCAAGAATAATTAATTTATTAAGAATAACTTAGACCTTGGAATGAAAAACTAGTAAATATATATTATCTGTCATTAGACAATTGACCACATGTGTATTAAGTAAGTAAACAGATAATTTATAATAATCATTCAAATCAATTCAATCAGTTGAAGATTTAAATGAATTCAATAGAACAGAGAGGATTTTTAATGCTCTTTCAGATATCCAGAAGAGACAGATATTTCAAGATGATTGTAACAATGTTACAATAATACGTTCTAATTTGTATTCTTTACTAAGACAAGCACTCTGAACGATTCTTATAATGTTGTGTATTATCTGTCATGATTTTGTTTTTGTTCGCCATTTTCATTGCAAAGCCTATGCATTCTTAATAAATAAATAATTTATTTTATCTATTTTTTTAACTCCGTTAAGGCCGAAACGAGTGAAAATTTGTACAAAGTTTTTTCTCTTATTGCGACTTAGAATGTGATTCTGCATATGTCATTTCATTTTTGCACAATGGATATAAAACAACCTGTATACACTTTTTTTACACAGTTTTGTATAATTAGAATGAAAATAGATATAATATTTAATTCATTTTCAATTTTAATAATTCGTCCAAAAATGATTAAATAAAAATTAGAAGTAATGTATTGATTTGTTTTGCCGCGCCGCCCACGCCGGCCGTTTTGTCATCTATATATATATATATATATATTTTAATTTTCCATAATCTAAAAACATACTATAATCACTATAAACCATACAAGAACCCTGTATGCTCAGGAAGTTAGTTATAACGTTGCTGATTTTACTTTTATATGTGTAAATACAGATACTTAATCTTAATTTTCAGATTTCAGCACTTAAGTTTGTGCACATTGATATGGTATTTATATTTTATAGGAAGTGTAATTTCCGAACCACGTATCTTGCGGAAATGGGTGCTACATATTCAACCGATGCAATGATGATGGGGAAACGACCAGATTTGTGCAGCATTAAAGTTATTTGCAAACGTTCAGCCTAATGCATTATGAAAGTCTTTCCTTCGAGCCTATAAATTAAGGATACCACTTTGCGAAATATCGTGGAAGAAAATTTACCAATTTGCCTCATAGGATATATATATATATATATATATATATATATATATATATATATATATATATATATATATAGAAAAAAAATGAAGAATGTTCATGGTTTCCCCAGGCCGGGAGAATTAGACATTTGGTTCGAAACGAGGATAAAGAAGGATAAACAAGGAAAATGATTGAGCCAATTAGATTAAGAATATAATATAAGAAGTATAAAATAGTAAGAATTTGGCCAGTGATAATATAAGGGTCTTCAACTGAGTCTAAATCAATCGATACCGCTGGGAACTATTTTTAATTCTTTATTCTACTACTAAATTAAATTACCCGTTACCCGCATTTTCCAAAAAACTGCCCAATTTTTGGACTTTTTAGCAAATAAGTCTCAAGATACGCTTCCTTTTTTTTCCTATCGTAAAAGTTACCATTTATAGATTGTAGAGCATTAAACTCTGCGTCTATTGAGTATCTAAAGTTGAAATAAAAAAGAAAGAAAAAATCAATATAGTATAAAGTTTAAAAATTGGTGGTGTCCAAAAGCTGGTTTGAAGAACTGCCATTTTTTTCCGACTTTTTAGCAAATAAGGCTCAAGATACACTTCCTACTAAAAGTTACCATTGATAGATTGTAGAGCATTCAATTCGACGCCTATTGAGTACCTAAAGTTAAAATAAAGAAGAAAGAAAAATCAATATAGAATAAAATTTAAAATTGGTGGAGTCCAAAAGCTGATTTGAAGAACCGTAATTTTTTTCAAGTTGGTGTGAAATGTTCGAATGTACTGTAGTTTTTCGCAGATAAAGTAAGTCACAAAGTAAGCTTCCTACAGAAAAATAATATGCTCCATTATTCATCAATGAATATCTACAGAACAACAACACAGCTGGAAAAGATATAATTGATGAGAAGTTAGTAAAATATCATGCAATAGATATTGAATTAGAGTTACTCATATAAAACATGCTTGAAAAATGATTGATTGCAAATAGGCCGTTTAGGGGCTGGCACACCAGACCCTTATCTGCAAAGTGCTATGCTCACATTCTTTGTCCTCATAGTACTCTTCTTGACAATCATACTATTGATCAGTATCATTGAGATTATGAGGCTCATCCACATCCTCATTTACTTCCTCCTCATTACTGGTGATATTCTGCAGAATCTCGTCATCGTCAGTAATGAGTTTAGGTAAGAGTTCCTTTGCAGTTCTTGCAAATGGTTGAGCATTTCATGCCACTCTTCCAGAAACATCGTTGGCACATACGCAGAACACTGAGTTCCGAAGCTTTTCTGGTACTGCTTTCTCAATCGTTGGGAGTGCTAAGAGGCATTTCGAAGCTCGAACTTTCTTTTTATCATATACCTCGTTAACAGTTTCAATTTCAGGCTTCTTAATGGTCATAACTGCCTCCGCATAGAGCTGCAATTAATTGCTGCTCTGCTTTTGCCACTTTATCAGCTATAGATTTACTTTTTTTGAAAAACTTTACAATCTCTTGCAATTTCTCCAGTAGCTTGACAAACTTGAGGTTCCGTTGCCGGAAAATATTGACATGCTGTCGCATCCACTGATAGCATGAAGTAATCAAATATTTTCTTGCACAACTTGTGTGTATGTGTGTGTTTGAATTCTGTTGGGGTGTACTGCATGTTATTGGGTTGGGTTTTCCTTTTCCTGGCTTTAATATCTACGAACTGGAGGAGTTAGAGCAAGCAAGCAGGAGTCAGTGTAGTAAAGAGCGGGTTTTCAAACCAGCTTTTGAGCACTTTTTACCACCAATTTCTTAACTTGAGGTACTCAATCGACGCGTAATTTAATGCTCTGCACATTAGTACAAGTAACTTTTAAAGTAGGAAGCGTATTTTGCTAGTGATTTGTAAAAACTTTAAAAGGTCCAAAAAATTTGCAAAATTTTTGGAAAATGCGAGTACGCAGACCTAGTAAATTGGGACAAGCTTAAACTATTTAAATTAGTACCAGATTTTGAAATGTAGTACTAGAATTTAAAACAATTTCCAGCATTCCTCTAATCATTTCGAACCTCAGCCATATTTTGTTAATTTCCCTGACCTATGATCATAATATACACACAGGGTGTCTCACACCACCCGTATCGGTTTTTTTTATCGGTAATATGACGTTTTGGAGGTTCCGCAAAGAAATAGCATAAGATAAGCCTATCTGAAGAATATAGTAGAAGTAGTTTCGATTTCCGGAAGTTACCGGAAGTAGGCGTAACTGCACTCAACTTCAGAATTTTAAATGAGAACCTTGGCCACGTGTGAATTCGATAGATATGTACTTCTAAAAGAAACAACTTTTGTGAAAAAAGTTATTTTATAAATGATACGCATAACTATATTATAGTTATTATTATTCATAATTTAAATCTACTAAATTTATAGCTGCCCGACAAGAATTTAACGATTTGGTACATCATGTGCAAACTTGGTATCATTTGGTGTCATTTTTCGAGGAATATGTGTAAATTTAGTTGTACATATTTCAAAAGAATGTGTCCAAATGGTGAAAATTTAGTAGAATCATTCACATTTTGTAATTTTGTAAATATGTTGAACATTTTGTTAAATAATGTGTATTTTCGATACTTCAGGATGTCACTCGAGGATTTCGCCGTACTTCGCATATGGAATAATTGAGCAATTCAAGAAAAAAAATATTAAACATTTGTTGAATTTTCAACGAGAAGTTTCGGGGGTCAAAGTTGGTCACTTGCCTAAACTGTTTATGGCGTAATGTTTGACAGATTCTGCAAAACTTTTTAACACAAAAAACAGAATTTTTAAAACACAAAATTGATGAGTGAATGATGAACACTCGATGTTTTAGAAGTCAAAACTGACTGAAAAAAATACCTAAATTGATTTTTAAATATGTTATTTAATAATAGCATACTAGTAAGCATAGTAAGTAAACTAGTGAGCATAAGAATTGCCTCACAGTCCTTCTTCCTCAAAGTAAGTCCTCCTCAAAGTTTCCTCAAAATTACTTTAGCAAAATTTTGAATTTACCATGAAAAAAAGTTTAACTGCAGCACTTTATCCAAGTAGATGTAAATTGTAAAAGTGACTTATTTCGTAATGTTTCGGCAATTTTTTCGAAATTCCCAATAGAAAACAAAATTATATAAAAAATTCAAATAGTAACACAACGTTTCTATTAAATTTAGATGTCATATATTTTTTGTGATCAGCACAAAATACAGGGTGTCCCAGCTCATTGACCATTAAAAGTTTATGGGGCTCCGTATAAAATAAAAATTTGAAAACATTCATCCAAACATGACAAATTCCGTTCTCATCAGATGAAATATTTTCAACCTTCTATCACTTCTGGTTCTAGCAGGTCTTTCGGGTCTAAGTAGCCATCAACTTTTGTTTTTGAAATGGAACACCCTATATATTATTGTAGTTCTGACTTCCCCGTTTAATTTGAAACATCTTTTGTAGAGATATGTGTACACCTACCTTTTATTTCCTTCCGAGATAAAAATAAAATTCTAAGATTTTGACCTCAAAGAGACGTTATGAAAAATGGCTTCAATTTCTCTTGCAAATAAGCAGCATTCCGTTAATGCAGCATACGGAAAATTTATCTCGAATTGTACCTGAAAGGTACCTCTATGACTGATATATCTTGCAGCTGAAACTTTTGACAATTAGTCATTCAAAAATGTTATCAATTAAGTGCCCACTTGAAGTAAGCATAATTCAGTTTTTTTTCTTCAATAGAATGGCATACTTTTAATCTCATAGAGCAATTGGCATAATAATTTGCTATAAAAAAGTATGATACAACCATATTCTTGAAATACGTAGTTTTTGAAATATTTTGAAAATTCGAATTTCTGTATCATGTAATTTCGCCTATGCTAATTACACATACATCATAGTTTGCAAAATATGCTTATTTTTCGTTACTGCCGTAATCAATGTTTCTAAAGAAGTTTCAAACTAAAAATATAGATATATACGAGGGCTGTTTGACGGAAGAGTGACTTTTCAAAGGTTGGTAACACTTTCGTTATAATGATTATGTTGCTAGCTCCTGAGGTCTTTCGGAGGTCTACTGTCAAAATTTGGCACCAATCTGACAGATAGATTATGTTTTATACTTATTTGAAGGAAACTGTTTTCGTTGTTTTGTAAATATGTAAAAAAAAAAATTCGAGTGTTGATTAAACATTATTTTCTACGTGAAAAAACAATTAAAGAAACCGAGGAAAAGTTACGTAAATATTATCCAGAATCTGCTCCGTCCCATGGAATGATTTGTAAGTGGTTTCTGCTTTTAAAAGTGGCCATATGAGCACGGTTGATGCAGATCGTCCGAAACCATCATTTACTGTGACTACTCCAGAAATGGTTAATAAACTCTATGGCCTTGTAATTGGCAATCGTCGAATAAAAGTTTGTGAGATAGCTAATGAAGTAAACATCTCAACCGAACGGGTATACAATATTTGGCATGAACATTTCAATAAGAAAAAGCTATCCGCGAGATGGTTGCCGCGTTTGCTTAATGGTGATCAAATGCGCGCTCGCATTAAGAATTCAGAAGAATGTTTTGCCGTTTTCAACGTAACTCAAAGGATTTTTTTCGTCGATATGTCGCAGTAGATGAAACTTGGATACATCATTATACTCCAGAAACAAGAATACAGTCTAAATACTGGATTTCTCCATGCGAATATGCTCTCAAAAAGGCAAACACACTTTTTTCGACCAATAAGGTCATGGCCACAGTTTTTTGGGATTCTAAAGGTGTAATCTTTATTAATTGTTTACAAAAAGGAAAAACCATAACTGGCCAGTATTATGCTGATTATGCAGACATGTATTGATGCCGAACTTGAAAAACAACGACCGCATTTGATGAAGAAAAAAGTGTTGTTCCATCACGATAATGCGCCCTCTCATTCGTCTGCAATTGCTACAACTAAATTGACTGAATTGCATTACGAATTACTGCTTTATCCGCCATATTCGCCAGATCTGGCTCCCAGTGATTTCTTCTTATTTCCAAATTTAAAAAAATGGCTGTGTGGAAAAAGATTTCAGGCAAATGAAGAGGAGATAACCGACACAAATGCATATTTTGAAGACTTTCCGAAAGATTACTTTTTGGAAGGTTTAAAAAAATTGTAAACTCGCCGGGCTAAGTGTGTACACTTGAAAGGGTGTTATGTTGACAAATAAAATATATTTTGAACAGAAAAATAATGTTTTCATTAAAAAGTCACTCTTCCGTCAAACAGCCCTCGTATATATATATATATATATATAGCTGTACAATTGTTTTCATGGCACTCTAGTTTATATTTTTATTTTTTAAATCTAGTTTAGTGCTAATTGTAGATTTTGATTCAATTTCATATTAAAACGTTATTAAAACTTCAAGTATTGCATATCATTGTAACAGTATAGACGAGTATAACTCAAAATAAAAATAAAAATTGCAGGTCCGTATTTAAAAAATTAAACTTGATGACGGTTGCAGTCGCACGAAACGTCTGATCCAAAATCTAAAATTCCCATGTTGTAGATGAGAAAAAGTGGCAATGAAGATGTATTTATATTTTTTTAATATCTCTTCAAGTAACGACGGGAAAATATAAATAAGATTTTGCACAATTTCAATTCTTTTAAAAAATGTCAGTAATCGTTAAATTTTTTTTAATTATCTTTATTGAATATTGTTCCCTATATGATTACGTAACTTTGCCCCAATTTAACCGACTTCGTATCTCTTACCGTTTCCGATATCCCCATAGTGGTAATTGAATTTGAATAACAATATATTTTATGTTTCGCCGCTTTTATTTCACATTTAAGTGGAAATTAATTAATCCAATTCGCATGTTTGCATTACTTCTTGTAAAATGCGTTCACTGAATACATACTCCCGATTTAAGAGAAACTCTTAAAACGCACTTCTTCCAGACTAATTTGCAGGAATCGCCTCTGAGATAGCAAAACAAAAACGCCATTGTTCCCGATTCGTCCAATTATGAACGGAAAACCGCGGTCTCCTGGGAGAAACTGCGTTATAATTTGCGACGATTTAATTAGCGATCATTATAAAGGAATTTAACATAGTTTTTAAAGCAGTTGCGTAACAAGAAAAAGAAACGAAAGCATAAAATTGATAATAACGTTGCGTAACCGTTGTTTGCAGATCACATTAATTTAAAAGAAAACTGCAGCGCATTGTTGGCAGCATGCATTATTTTTACAACCGGGCATTAATGTAAATACCAATTGAAAGCTTGCATTTGCTTTCAATTGGTTATTAACAATGCGCGCCAAAAGACATCCGCCGGTGTAGTCAGACGTATCCGGGCTGATTGCTATTCACAACAGGACCTTTGCAACCCGGAACCGGAAGGGAATGAAAACAAAACTCGCACAACAAACTATTAAATGAAACAAGTTTTTATCAAGGCATCAATCGATAATGGCTCCTTAAGGAAAGTGAACCGGCTTTATATTGGCAGTTACGTGTGTACATTAAACATGAAAAATCGTTCATTTTACAATCGTTAATACACTTCCGGACAAAATTAAGGGACCACAAGTAAAATTCAAAATAAATTTAAAACCAGATAACGAAATTTAATGAAATGAATAAATATATAAATCCAAGTGTTTGCCTGCAAGTTTAGTTGGCTTTAGAGCTATTAAAATTAACAAACTTTACTTTAATGGACTTGAACAAATGAAGTTAAAAATTAGACAAAAATACCAATGTTCTTCTTATGAACTGAAATCCTAATTTGTAATCAAAAGTAACATTATTAATAGTGTGTATGCCCTCCTCTTGTAGCACTACAAGCTTCTAATCTTCCCGGCATGCTTGAGATTAAGGTTCGTATTTTTTTCTTGGGGTATCTGTTCTGGAACAAGCATGTTAGAGAGCTCATCAAGAGTTACAGGCGGTCTCGGTGCGTTTTTAATTTTTTTGCCCATTTGATCCCAGATATGCTCAATTGAATTGAGGTCAGGGCTTTTGGAAGGCCTCTCAAACGTTGGATATTCGCATCTTTCAACGCAGTTATGACAATGTTAGCTGAATGAGGTTTGCCATTGTCTTGCATAAAAATGAATCCATTGTCGAAATTTTCGGCAAATTGTTGAACATGGGGTACCATAATCTCGTCTCTATATCTTCTTGCTGTTAGCGACCCACTTCGTATCAAAACCAATTCTGTACGACCATTAAATTGTATCCTACCCCAAACCATTGTAGACCCCTACCATATTTGTCAAATTCTCGAATGGTACACGGTGCAAATCGCTCAGGTGGTCTTCGTAAGACAAGAACACGGCGATGATTCTTGTTTAGGAGGAATCTGGACTCATCCGAAAACCAAACGGAGTTCCACTGCCCCTCATCTCAACCTTGATGATTTTGACAAAAGTTAAGCGATTGATTTTGTGAGTAGCTGTGAGATTTGACAGGTTGCTGGTTTTCTAGCGGACAAATTGACTACTTTCAGTCTTCTTCTTAATGTTTTGGTTGAAATTTCTGTTCCAGTGGCTAATCGAAGATCTTTTTTTTAATTCACTAGATAGATGCTGTATGTTACAAACCGCTTTCTGAAACCCTGAAGTTCGATAAAACGATATTCTCTGCGTGTTGTTTTGACTTTCAGCACCTTGTCCACATCTTCTTTTGAAACTACCAGTCCCTCTGAACCGTCCTGCGGCCATCTGTACCACAGATTTGTTGGTATTTAGAATTCCAGCAACTTCACTTCTTGAATATCCTTTACGAAGAAGAATAATCATTTGGGATACTTCTTTTGGTCTGCAATGGCGTCTAGGCATATTTAATTAACTTAATGCAAACAAATTCGCTAATTTTTGAAACACAAAGCACGCTTTATTAATTAAATGAGTTAAAACGGTGAGTCAACTATTAGGGCTTTTTGTTAATTTTTTGTTAACTTTTCATTTCCTAGCAGATAATGTCCAGATATTGTTAATTGTTTCATGGCAAACTATTTGAATAGTGCTTAATAAACGTCAATTTATGACATGTGAAAGTCTATTCACAACAACTTGTAAATTGGAAAAGTAATTTCAAGTTTATTTGGTGGTCCCTTAATTTTATCCGGAAATGTATTACCACTTTTTTTATCGAACATAATAATAGGAGATTATACGTCTATTGCGATAACTTTTATTTTGAGAATATTAGTCAGTCAAGTTTGAGCCATTGAAATGCGTGCAAATGCGTTTATCACGCGTTTATCACAGGGATTATTTCATTCATCCGTCAAATCATGCAGTTGTTAGAATTTTATTGGAGGATCACAGCACAGCTCATCGCTTTAAATGCATCGACGATTTACTTATTCGACCATTTTTTCTTCCTAAATATCACTATACCCTTTCAAGTTCAAATTGAGAACAATCAAGTTCAAATTGATACCAATCAATTTCAAATTGAGATCAATCAATTTCAAATTGAGACCAATCAATTTCAAATTGAGACCAATCAATTTCAAATTGAGACCAATCAATTTCAAATTGAGATTAAACAACATCAAATTGACACTAAACAATATCAAGCTGTCATAATAAATTTTATTTGTTTACTCTCAACTTGATATTGTTTAGTGTCAACTTGATTTTGTTTAGTCTCAATTTGAAATTGATTGGTCTCAATTTGAAATTGATTGGTCTCAATTTGAAATTGATTGGTCTCAATTTGAAATTGGTTAGTATCAATTTGAACTTGATTGGCCTCAATTTTAAATTGATTGGTCTTAATTTGAACTTGATTGGTCTCAATTTGAAGGGTTAGAATTGAACAAATTCGCGACTATTTATTGTTTTAAATTTTCCTCGTGTACTTAACAATTTGGCAATTATTAAGATAGAATCCCTTGTGCTTTACACTCGGAATTCTTGATAAATTACACTTGATTTACTTGATAAATTGAAAACAATTAATAGTCGGCTCTTTGTCGAGTTTTGGTGGTATTACTTGTGATAATTCTTATTTTGATGAATTTATGAATCTCTATAGAGATAGAAGAAGATATTGAACAGAAACGAAGGAAATATCAGATATACTTAAGTTCCCGAAAAGCCGAAAATAAATAAGAATACGAATGAGCGCAAACGAAGGTGAGACAAAAAATATGTAAAAAGAAAAACGAAACCTGGGAAAAAAACTGTCAAAGAGTGAACACGTACTTAGGACGAAGCAAAACCTCTGAGAGTTGGAAAATAATAAAAAATCTTAGAAGCACTAAAACTAAAGATATCATAGCAACCATAAAGCCACAAGAGTGGGAAGACTATTTCAAAGAATTATTAGTAGAACAACGACAAGAATTTAGAAACCACGAAAATATAAATGATCAAAATATCAACGTAACAGCATCACCAAATAGATTACGAGCAGAAGAAATAGCTAAGGCATGCAAAACACTAAAAAAAATGGAAAATCTGCTGGACCTGGAGATATCCCAGGTGAATTGCTGAAATACGGCACAAATAACCTCTACAATCATCTAAGAAGATTATTTCAAAAGTGTATTAACACATTAGAAGCTCCAAAGGAATGGTTGATATCATATATGACCACCATACACAAAAAAGGTGATAAAACGAAATGTGAGAACTATCGTGGAATAGCAGTTACAAGCACCCTGAGCAGAATTTACGGAAAAGTATTAAAGAACAGAATAGAACAGGAATACGAAACAATGGAAGCAGAAGAACAGGCAGGTTTTAGAGCGGGTAGATCTACGATAGACCATGTTTTCTCCCTAACACAACTAATAGAGAAAAAGATGGCACGAAATCAGGAAGTCCATCTACTTTTCGTAGATCTACAAAAGGCAAACGTGTCAAAACGTGACAAACATATTTTTTTATTGCGCCACTAGATTAGGTTTTTTAAGTTTTAAAGTGAGGTATCGCAAGGTGGGGGGTGTAATATGAAATTTCAAACTGGGTGTGGCTAGGGAGCAGGGGGTGGCACTTAAAATTTATTTGATGTTGTTTTTCAACTTCCCCCTCCCCCAAAAATCAAACGACGTGTTTTTTTTTATAAAGTTAACTTGCATTCAAAAGTTTTTGAGACTGGATAGTTTTGAAATGTACACCCGGTATATGGTTCAAGTTCTCTTATAACAGATAGAGATGCGTTCTTACTCAGATGAAAAGTTTTAAGAAATGGCACTTGTGGTCATTCGAATGAGTTCTTAGTTTTCTGTTTATTGCGTCTAAATACTGTATTCGCATTCGTTGTATGAAGCGAAAAAAAAGCACACTTTAGCTCAATAATTTGACTAAAATGTACTCACCGTTTAATATTTCTTGCTGCTGTCAGCGAAAATACACTTAGCCTACAACACTACCATTTTTAACAGCCTTAATAATTTTGAAGGCATACATTTCAATGCTGTTAAAATTTTAACTTTAACACCAAATTTTAAAATGTATGTCAATACATAAAGATAATCTTACAGAATACAGATTTTAATTTTAGCACCTGTTAATATTATATTATATTAATATTAATATTATATAATATAATATTTTATAGGGCAAGTTACATGGACTAAATTACTCTTCGAGATTAATGGCTTCAAATATTACGAGCGATATTTCGACATCTGCCTCAGAAGTGAACCGAAATCTTAATAATAAATATGTGATATAAATGTGGGTGTTCATTGTGAAATAAATTATTTCGTGCATGTGCCTATGCACATTTGAATATAATGGTGCGAGCGACCAACAAAAGTTTGGCAATATTTTTTTTCGCTTCACCCGTATGTAGGTTTGTAGGTATATGACAAGGAATACGTTTGGAATGCCACAATAGATGCTAAATATATGGTTCGTAGGTGAGTATGTCTGTTTCTTTCAGTATGTGTATATGTGTGTGTTGGCCCATTAATTATACAATTTTGCACGGCAGTTTGGCCTAGGAGTGTCATGTGCGATGAGAAACTCCATTGTTTCGTATGTGGACACCATTCTTAGAGAGACGGCGTAACCTTTTGGATTCATCTGACTCTGAAATTTATTTTGTCTGAAAACAAATATTACAAAAAATAAATTATACAGGGTGTCTCTAAATTGTGTGGAAATGGCTTAACCCCAGATTACTGGGATCACAAAAAGACGATTTAACAAAACATATCTATATACAAATGCGTTTGCTTTAGCCAGAATTCATCTTCAAAGTTAATTTTAAAAAAACAAAATTTGCTTATAAAAAGAGAACGTTTACATTAATTTGGATGTTGTTTGGCATGACACTTTATACGGGTATAACTCATATTTTGGCATAATATTGTTATTATCAGTAGACCGGTTGTGTATAAAACAAGTGAGGCCAACATTAATACATTCATATTTTTTTAATGACAAAAGCAAATCAATTAAAAAAAAATCAAATCGGACGCAGGCATTCATTATTAAGTTTTTTTGTATCTTTATAGTTTTTGATATCTGTTACAGTTTCGACACAAAAAAATAAAATATGAGTGAGAGTATTATATAATTAGCATAATATTATTATAAATTAGGAATAAACATCCACTTAACTCACTTGTTTTACAGGGTGTCTAAAATAAGGATCAACAGCATGGGGATCTCGGAAATCGTTAAAGTTACATTGGCGGTTAAATTAGGAAAAAGTTAGCAATTTGTGGTCAGTAATATTCTGTTCAGAAAATCAGAAAAATTCGCTTACTTCCGGAGATATTCGACAAAATCCGAAATTTTGCGATATAGTTTTTATGTTTTGCTGAAGTTATTTGACAAGGTATGAAAAAACAAAAGGCACTTTCTCGTTGCTACTGTTTTAGCTCTACAAGACAGCGTTTATAAATTTTCAGTACAACGTTTCGTTTCGAAGAAATCATCATCAACTTTATATTTTGATATGGCCCGTTAATAAAGTACACCATGTATTAAGTAGCTATTCATATTACAAATTTAACGATTTATATCACAGTATGATTTCTCATGTTTTTATTCAGAAAAAAGAACTTGTTAATACATTTCGAACATTTTGGTGTAGTTGAAATGAGCGACGAAGACCAAATTTCTCACCTAATTTTATGATTTTTAGATAATTAAATGAACAGAACAATTCTCACATCACAGTAAAAACATAATAAGTGTAGTTCTAAATAACTATAATTTCAATGTTTAACAACTATTCTTGCTAAATCATTTTTTTGTTACTATTTCGGTACATATTCTGGGTTAAAATTATGTAATAATTTTTGTCTTCGTCGCCATTAAATAAACAGAACAATTTTCATATCACAGTAAACAAATAATAAGTATATCCTAATAATAATGTTTCAATGTTTAACAACTATTCTATGTAAATAATTTTTAATTGCTATTTTCTTACCAATTTTGAGTTAAAATTAGATAATATTTTGTTTCTTCGTACAACTCGTGTCAATAATGATTACCAAAAATTCCTTTTCTTTTTCAATACAAATTGTGTTGCTTTAGAAAAGCGCTAAACGCGCTCGTGTGGTTTCCAAACAACATAATTTGTTTCTCAAAATTGAAGAAATTTGTATTTCGATAATCATCAATACAATTGTTTTATTATTCCCGATTGTATTATTCTAGACGATCGTAAAAATTAAGGCGTTTTCAATCAAGTGCGCGCATATCTTCGATGGCGAGTACAACTGTGTATTCAACACCATAGAGAACAGTTTGAACAATATTTGCTATAACTTTTAATACCCTAAATGCGTTATTAGTTCTATTTGGTTACTTTTAAATTTTTGACTGGTAAGTGTTTAATTAAACCATGTTTCGGAAAGAATTGAGTGTTGGACTTGGGTTTAATAGATTTGTTTCTTGTTTTCATCTCTACTATCACCTGTCAAAGCTTGTAACGTTTTTTTTATAACACCCGGTATATTAGGCGTCATTAGTCAAAAACTGCTCCAGATAAAGTACAAAATCTAGATTTGAAACACACAATTCCAAGACTTCACCGGGACTCAAACATAGTATTTCTAGGCTATTGAAGCTTAAGCTTAAGCTTGTATATTGAGGTCAATATTTTAAAATTTTGAAGTATTCCGTATATTGTTTTATAGCGCATCAAAGCGCTAATGCCTATTGGTGGCGATAAGCATAGACAAAAAAAACTTATAGCCCATCAAATCAAGTAAGTGTACAATTTTTTATAACCCATCTTATGAGTATATATTTATTCCTATAGAAATTAAATAAATAAATAAATAATGCATGTAATGCGTTCATAATTGGACCTTACGGAAATGCCCGACGTCTGGTCCTCGCGAGCGAGTGAGCTCGGACCTTAGACTTTTAAGGTTGATTCATAGATTTTTTACGCGACGCAACGCTACGCTGTAGCAATGCTATGGCTATGGGCATTTTTAACGCGCATTGAACGCTGTCGAAATTGCCTATAGCGATAGTATTGTCACGGTTCAGCGTTGCGTCGCGTAAGAAATCTTTGCATCTGCCTTAAGGTTCATCCATAAATTCCAAAATTATGTACTGAGTGCATAAATAGCTATACTGCATATTTTTTTTACACAATAACAATTGATTATTAATTAGTCTTTCATATTAGGGAAATGATTTAGAAAATATGCACATGCCATGTAATGGCAAGCAATTGTGTCATTTGAGATCCTTTTCTGGGTCAAGCGACGAACCCTACAAAATTTATCATATACATTCAAATATTCGAACTAGTGTGGAGCTGGGTTTGTTATTATTTTTAAATTTATTCGATTTGAGGTGATGAATGTATCTGCTTCTGGTTTATTTGATATAAGGTTGGATAGGTATTGTCTTACAAATAAAAAAAAATAGAATACAAAAAACCTCGATGAAAATCTCAAACCCAGTTATGGTGCAATTAACCTTGATTTAATAAACTACTTTGTCTAGTTTGCGTTTCGTGGTGTACTTAAGCGATTAAATTTAATGAATATATTCAGAAGGAAGCAAATTAAACGTTCCAATAGACTAAATTGCACGCCTCGAGATGGTTAATGCAATAAATAATTGCAGATCCTTACGACACAAATCGACAAGCTAAACAGAACAGATTGCAGATTTCAAAACTTCCAATTGCTTCCATTAGGAGACTTACAAGGTGCCTACATTCTAATGCGACTCACCTCCTCTATCTCGACGTACTCAACCCCATGCTGGGAGGTGGCGTTCGGCTCCACCGTCCAGATCTTCAGTCCGCCCTTCCTGAACAGCCCGTCGTTCCTCACGAGGTTCAAGTTGAGAGGCCTTCCGAACGCCCGCAGTCTTATGTTCGTCACTCCGGATGACCCAATGGCTTCACTTAATTTACCACCCCACTGTCTTCTGTCCCAATCCTTATTACTATTTAATTTACTGTACGAATTATCATCTAACGTATTGTAATCACTAGTCCCGTCCGTACTCCGTCTTCTTACATTGTGAGGAATGTGAACTACTTCATATTCAGGAACTGAAAAAAATACAAAATAATATTAATAATAATTTATGTTTTAATACCCATATTCATTGTATTTTTGAAAGATCATTTTTAGCCCTATTTTTAGCGATATGTTTTCCTTTTTTTTAAATCACCCTCTGAGCAATCAGAAATTTCTCTATTGAGGTTTTAAACTTTTATAAATTGAATTTTATTAATTCTGTACAAATAACCATCATTGGCAGGAATTTCAATACATAATTTGAAGTGTAACAGCTAAATATACATTTTTTTTTTAAGTTTAAAGGTTATTAGACTAAATTCAATCTAAAAACTAAAGCTGGAGTATTTATATTTTGTTCTTCATTTTCTAAAAAATTGAATTTTCAATATTGTTATGATTTCGAGAATTAGATTATTTTTATTATTTTTATTTTGAATTAGAAGAAAAAATCAAATATCTGAGGTCTCACATTTAAATATGAATAGCAAGGGTTGTAACTAATACCTTAAAAACTAATGGAGTGTTTTGAGTTTTCTATTTTTGCAGATAGCGTATAATCCAAAAAAATATTGTCGCAATATTTAATACGTAAAATATAAAATATCCCAAAAATTCCATTGCATTTCTAGAAGCTTAAAAAAATATATTGCAGAAATTTTAATAGTTTTTGTAATTTTCATAAATATTCGGGAAAGTTCTACACATATTTCCGAATTTTAAGAAAATGTGCTGACATTCTATAAAATAGAACAAATTCATGTGAAGTGTCCAGATTTTTATAAATTTTTTAGAAGTTCAGAGAAACACAAATATTTAACTAATACGAATATACAGGGTGTTCCTTAATGACGTGCTAATATTTAAGGGTGTAATTCCTCAGGTCATTTTATAAAGAAAATTTTATATGAACCTATATCCGCAACCGCTTATTTTTTTCGCTATAGGGTGTTGAAATATCTTTTTAAATATTAAATTTTTAGAAACAGCGAAACTACTAAGTAAACTAACTAACGAACTAAGTAAATTCAATTAAACACTAAAAATTGAACAACACTTACAACTTACTTTATGTCAACATTTATTGTTTAGTATGATATTTGTAAAAACTTTATGTGTTTCATAGTAACTAGATTTAGTGTTCAAAATTTATTCATCAATTCATGAATAGAGATATTAAAAACATAACGATTATAAAAAAATTTCAACACCCTGTGTTCATATGAAATTTTCTTCATAAAATGACCTGAGGAATTACACCCTTAAATATTAGCATGTCATTAAGGAACACAATGTATTTTGAAAATTCTTGAAAACTCTATAATTCTATAATTTCTGTAATTTTTTATAGAAGTCTCATAAATAGTATTGAAAATTCCGTAGGTACATACAGGGTGTCCAAAATATGAATCAACAGCATGGGGGATCTCGGAAACCGTAACAGGTACAAAGGCGGTTAAATTACAAAAACAGTTGCGCAATTTAGTAGTAAGTAATATTCTGTTGAGAAAACCTGAAACTTCGGCTTACATCCGGGGATATTCGGCAAAATCCAATATCTTTCGATTTTGTTTTAATTTTTTTCTGAAGTTATTTGAATATATAAAAGAAAACCATAGGCACTTTTTCACTGACACCTTTTTAGCTCTACAAGGCAGCGTTCACAATTTTTCAGTACAACGTTTCGTTTCTAAGAAAGCATCATTTAATAAACAATGATATACGAAGTTGTATTGAAAATTGCCTACATTTTCGAGATATATACAAATTCTATAAAATTTAAAAAAAAAAGTATACAGTGTGTACCACGCTCGTGGGCTATAAAATGTTTAAGGGGTTCCCGATATAATATTTTTTCATTCATCCAAATATGATTGATACCGTTCTCCTCAGGTGCAATACTTTCAACCTTCCACTTCCGGTTCTATGGGAAGTAGCCATCAAGTTTTTTTTTAATTGGAACACCCTATATATTATTATGTTATAATTAATGAGCCATATATATATATATAATTATGGCAACTAATGATTTCTAAATTTGCAAAAGTCAGATCAAATAATAATAATCCTAATAAAAATCGAAGACTCAAGGATCCGGTTAAGAGGCTCGTAAATTAGAAGACGAATTGTAATAATCCTGCCGGTTTGTTTCGCTAATAATTATAAATTTCATGTAAACGGATACGCCAATGACTGGTTATCTGGTTATAGAAAAAATGGATTTAAATTTTTATTGGATATTAGAAATCGGCGCTTTGTAGACCCGATTTACAACTAATTATCGCAGGCGATGTGTTTTATTGCCGTGTTATTTAAATTGTATATATTGTATTGGTTAGATAATTGCTGTATGGTAATTCATTTAAATCAAGCCTAATGGTGATACACGACACCCATAACTAAATAGTTATTGATATAACCAAAAACATTATAAATACAATAGGTATAATTAACTGATATCATAAATCAAGTAATTTAAATCTACAGGTATTGACGTTCTCCATACAAATAAGTAAGTATATGCCAAAAATATTGTCTTCGTGAAATTTTCTTTTTAAATTAATACTTTCTTTGCTAATATCTTGTTAAAACATTTCATTATTATTACAAATGTATATTATGCATATTTACTCTGGTTTTGTTTCATATATTTATTTTATTAGTTTCCTGACACGTGTTTCGGCTTATTCGGCCATTTTCAAAGGATGTGTTACAATTTTATTTAATTGCTGACACATTTTTTTTAATTTGATTAATTCAAATGTATCCCTGCTTTAAAAATATCATTGCCTTGCTAGAGATCGTTTTGATTATTATTTTATTATTATTTTTGATAGAGATTAAAATGTCTATGCACTAACAAACCCGTTTTCTCGAAAAACAATACAAGTCGCGTGTAACAGCCCAATGAAAATGTAGCAATTCTTTAAAAGCGACACATGTCCATGGGGTTTCCTTCTTCAGTGCCAATATCTTAACAGAAAGCAAGAAAAATCATCAGCAAAACTGAAGAATCTTAAGGACTTAATGGGTTTCTTAGAGGAACCCCAAAATATATTATTTTATGAACTGTTTTTTGCTGAGCAATATGTAAGTGTTGTTGATGAGGAACCCGAACTGGACGAGGATGACAACAGTAGTGGTTGTGAAGAGTTTTAATTACCATCTAATTTTTTTGAAAAAGTAAAGTTTATTTTGTATTTAAACTTTATTTTGTATTTTTATTTGTTGGCAAATTCCACCTAAAAACAACACAAATCCAACTTTCTTCCCCGTTTTTTCTCTTATTTCACAGTTCTTATTTAAAATCATTTTAATTTCTAAACAGAATACCTGATTTATTTTCTCAGTACTTTGAGTATAACTACAGCGGAAGTTTTTTTTTATTTCCCACAAATCTGGTTTCAGGACATGTGTTGTTTTTGAAATACACGCCTCAATTAAATGCAATTGTAACTCATATAATCCTTTGAAAATGGCCGAATAAGCCGAAACACGTATCAGGAAACTGACAAAATAAACAAATGAAACAAAACATGAATAAATATACATAATATACATTTATAATAATACTGAAATGTTTCAAAAAGATATTAGCAAGGAAAGTATTAATTTCAAAGTTATGTTTTGTTTTTTTAGCTTGTTTATTTTTTGTTGAAATAAACTTCATTGTAACACTACTTTTAATGATTATAATAATAATGAAATGTTTCAACAAGATATTAGCAAGGAAAGTATTAATTTCTAAGATATGTTTTGGTTTTTTAGCTTGTTTAATTTTTGTTAAAATAAACTTCATTCTAACACTACTTTTGGTGCTATTTCATTTTGGAGATTGGTGCCTCAGACATATTGACATTAAAATTAAATTGATTGTCAATATAAACGCGATTTCACGTAAACTGACAATTACTAGTCACGTAATCACTATCACCAACAAGTTTGGAATAAATCATGATAAAAAAATCAAAAACCAATGATTAAAAACAAACATTCAAACCATGACGTTTTAGTTTTTTTTTAATTTTTTTTATATTTCTGATTAGTTTTTGTCAGGGTAGGATTTAAATCAGTTTTACATCACAATTGAAATCATATGAATTGTTTTTGATAAATCATTGACTTTACCTTGTCACACTGTTGCGTGGTCAAGTTACGTTATTAAAAGCATGTCTTTGTATCTTTACCATGTGATGAACAAAAAATTAACGCAAAGAAAAATAGTTTACTTACTTACAATTATCAACTTTAAATAATGCTAACTCTATAGTTACTACACTTTTTAACAATTCACATACTGCAATGCACCATCAGTGCAAAAGCAATAAGTAATTAAAAAAAACATTTTGATTAAAAGAAATGATTTATTAATTAAAAAAATCATTTGATTTAACTCATGATTTAAATCACACCACCCTGAAACCAACACATCAATTTTATCAACATTTTCCTAGCTACGAATAGTATCAAAAAGTCGCTACAGAAGGCTTTTACAGCACTCGTCCATTCAGTTACTCACCACTGCGCGGGTCTTTGTAGAATTTCGGACTCGTGCTCTAACTTGTATTTGAATATTCCATTCAAAGATGTAAAAATCGACCTGTACATTAGTTATAGCAAAAAAAATTACTCATATATTTCAATAACAAATGAAGTTATAAAACTGAAAATATACAAGTTATTTATTGACCCTTTTCTTCGCAATTTCAAACTGAAAGCTCCAATTTTTCAATTTTAGTGTGATTCAGGCATTTGATAATTTCTTAAGCGGTATATTTGATAATTTTTAACTGGTAATGGTAATTTATTCGTTAAAATCAAAATTTAAATATTTTTCCATGCGAGTACATTATGATATACACGTACATTGCAATTTAACACTCCCACTCAGTGGAGCATTAATAACGCAATTATGGACTTTCTTATTACGCTTTTAATACGGTTACATATTGCTTCCTTTTCCTCATTCTCGATGACGGGAAATTGGTACGTACTTAGTTTTCATTTGCACTGATTTAAATGAAAACAGTTTTTTGCACACGCAATTACAATAATTACCGCTGCACTTTTTGGCATTCGTAAAGGAAAGTAATGCAACACTTACCTAGATCACGATTATCTACATGAAATGTGCTCCTCAATTCTTCTAATGTCATGTGTTTGTGAATCTGCAACAAATAGAGAAATAAATCTATACGTGTATTATACGTGTATTGTTTATAAATTCCCTGTATAAATTTCTATATACAATTACCTTTCATTCTAGTTCATACTAGTAGTTTCTAGTATTTCTTAGTATATTACGCATCGTTTTAAAATTTAACCAAAGAAAAAATATCAAAACTCAAAGCTTTATATTTAAATATCAATAGCAAGGGTCGGTAAAGCAATGTAACACAAAATACTAATTATATTCTATTTTTTCTGGTAATATATAAAAGTATTGTCGTAATCGTAGTAGATCGATCTTTAATCGGCTATCGACCTAACTGGTCTTTCCGCCGTAAGTTTACATTTATTTAATAATTACGTTATAAAATAAGTCTATATTACATAATATTACATAATGATGGATGATGGGTGGGGGTGATATGTGTGCTAAAAACATGAATGCCAAAATCACTCTTTGAATATTTCATGTAGAGTGTTTGTAGGGTGTTTTATGTTTGTACATCTAGTGATTCGCTAGATGCATAATTTATACATACTGATTTCTGTTGAGGTTTTCATGTCTGTGTAGTATGGGCGGGATGTTAGTAATGTTGTATTTTGCGGGGATGGATATATCGCGAAGGGGTTGTAGGGGTGTGTGAGTTTAGTTTTTAATGAGTTTAGTGACTCTGGTGGATTTTTATTCTGTCTTTTGGTTTGTGCGTTTTGTAAGTTCTGTGGCATTGCTTAAATATGATGTGTCCATAGTTAATGATAGGTCTGTATTATGCTTTTGGATTTTTGCCGCTATATGCGTGGCAAATATGAATAAACATAGACAAATGCCTTGGTTTTTGTACGTCAGACTACGAAAGTGATTTGAGCGTATAATAATTTCGGATTTTCTCCCTTGTGCATGTGTCTGGAATTTATTTTTAGTGTCAAAAGTTATGCCTAGATAGTTACATCTTGTGGCTGATCGTACTATAATGTTTTGAATGTCAATTGAGGGTGAGTTGTTGGTTATAGTGTGGTTGAGAATAAGGAGCTGGCATTTGGTGGGATTGGGTGCGAGCCTCCACTTTCGGGCAACCATTCCATTGTAGTATCTGTTAGTCGTCACGTCAAGTATTTTGTAATCAGATATAATGGCAGTGTCATGCGAATATTATAGAATATGCAGAATGTGCAAATATGATTGATTTGAGGTTTATATGACTCTTGTTGGCGAAGTTATGATTGTAAATGTCATGACAGTATATGTTTTAGATTTAGAAGTTTGTGAGATGGGGAGCCTTGGGGCACCCCTTGAAGTGGTAAGAATGTTTGTGAAAATTTGCTATTTGTCTTGATGTGCAGTTGACTGTTTGTTACGAATTGGTTGGTAAGTCTATGGTACATAGTACATGGTATTCCGAGGGTGCACATTTTGTAGAGCAGGCATTTGTGCCAGATAGTATCGAATGCCTTGTATATGTGTAGGAATACCGCGGCCGTGTGTCCGTTCAGTAAGTGTATGGTTTGCATATTATTTGTCCTGATAAACAGTGAATAATCTAATGGTTAGGTTTGAACACGAATTGATATACCGGGTGGTGCATTGGAAGAAGCACCATAGGGATTTCAATGTATTTTTTTTAAATTGTGTGTTCAATATATTGAATAGATTTTAATAGTACCTACAATTAACAGGGTAATTACTGGTAGATGTCTATACAAGTAATAAATAATATCAAGTATAACGCATGACATAACTTTTGCAAGGTAAGACATATGCTGTTTCACGCACTGTTCTAGACGGTTTCACTTATACAGGATGCGGCAGAAGAAACGCATGCATTTATGTGCATGCAACTTAATAGATTTCATAAGGAATGACGCCACTTGACGGATGTTATTTTTTGGAAGTAATTCAAAAATTGTCAACAGAAACTGCAGTAACTAGCTTTATTTCTCTGTAATTAAATGTTGTATATACAGTCTGTTTGATTTATTGTGACACAGCAAATATTTCTTTTATTAGTACAGATAGAAAAACAAGTTGAAGAAAAAAGTGTTTGTAGTGTTTGTCGTCTATTTAATCCTAATTTCAGAAGAACAATTGAAAATCAAATAAACACGTGAAAGCTATAAGCTTCATTTTCTTTAATGGAACACAATGTATATTTTGGTTATTTCTAATAGGCAATAACATTGGCTTTATAATGATACCACATAAGTACCCCTTAATTATACAAAAAACGCGACAATTGCCAATAAATGAAATTTATCACTTGACATGAATTACATTGCATGCTGATGTAAAACAATTTCCCATTACTTTTATGTCAAAGTGTCTTAGTAACTTCCCGTCCTCCGTATCGTTGATTCGCATCTTTAGAGATGGGTGAAAATTATTATACTAACGATGAAAAAATGGATATGCTGAAGGTCTTCGTTAGATGCAACGATAATTCTAAAGAAGATAGTATCACATGGAAACATGTTTTCAGAAATAAGACAACCACATTATCGCACTTTTGCAAGACTTGAACAAAATTTACGGAGAAATGGCTGTTTTAGTAATAAATTGTGAATGGCAAGAAATGAAAGTGAAGGAAATGATACAGTTTTGATATTGCCCTATTTTAGAGCACATCCACGACATTCAATAGTTTTTAAAATATTTTCTATTCTAAGAAAACATAAAATGAGACCGTATAAAATTAAATTAGTACAAGGTTTAAGAGATGGTGCTTCTAACAGGAGGATAATATTTTGTAATTGGCTTAACAATAATCAACAATTATTAAATTTAATTCTTTGGAGCGATGAATATAACTTCAACAACAACGAAATCTCCAACCGAAAAAACGACCATTACTGGGATACTGAGAATCCACGTCAAATTCGGGAATGCAGATTCCAACACAGATCTGCAGTTAATATGTGGCTTGGTCTGTCAGGTGATACTATAATAGGGCCTTTTTTTATCAAGGAACATTGAATGCGGAGCCATATGCCAACTTTATTTTGACAGAATTCGAAGATTATTTGGATGATATCCCCCTAGAAATACGTCGTGATATGTGGTTCCAGCAAGATGGAGCTCCTTCCCATATCGCAAGAATTGGCAAAGATATATTGGAAAGAAAGTTTGGTGTGAAATTGATTGCAAATGGTAGCCCCAGAAACTGGCCAGCAAGATCACCAGATCAGTCTATTTTAGATTTTTTTATTTGGGGATTTTTAAAGCAAAAAGTTTATGTTACTCGTCCAAAAAATTTAGACGATCTGAAAAATCGTATTCGTAGGGCATGTGGCCAAATAACACCACGCATGTTGCAAAAAGCACGACGAAATTTAATAAAGAGATCTGTAGAATGTATTTCAAACAACGGAGGTCACTTTGAACAGACACTTCAAATTGTAATTCATACCAACTGATAAACTAAATTTATTGGCAATTGTCGCGTTATTTGTATAATAAAGAGGTACTTATGTGGTATCATTATAAAGCTATTGTTTTTGCCTATCAGAAATAACCAAAATATACAGGGTGTTCCATTAAAGATAATGAAGCTTATAGCTTTCACGTGTTTATTTGATTTTCAATTGTTCTTCTGAAATTATTATTAAATAAACGACAAAAAGTAAAAAAACTTCTTTCTTCAACTTTTTTCTCTATCTGTACTAATAACCGAAATATTTGCTATGTCACAATAAATCACACATACTGTATAAAAAATCTATTGAATTATCGTTATTTGAAAAGCATGGGTTTATTCTGCCGCACTCTATACGTATATTTAAAGGAAAAGTTGACGACGACCTAGGATCTTCTTAGAATCGACGATTCCCGGATCTTCATCCGAAGAACTACACATCTGGAAACAACACAGAAAAGAGAATAAATCTTGAAGTTTAACAAAAATCGTCTCTCAAAGTCGAAGTCTAATTTAAATTTTTGTATTGTTTGTAACCGCGTGACTGAGAATGTGAATCAAATCAAATGATTATTTTGGAAAATAATTATGATCGTAGATAAAATGTTGTAAGATACAAGTGTAACAAGTCTGTACATTCAACTTGTGCCTAGTTAAGCAGTCGTTCATACCTCGCTCGTCTTTACTAGCCACTTGTAACGTTAGATTTTGGACTTACTACCGAGGTCACGAGGTTGCCTACGATAGCGCCCTGGCCATCGACGCGTGATTTATGGTTTGAGTGGCCCTTTGTGGCTTTTGGTGGTCATCAGTCAAGGACTGGATCAAAGCCACCTTGATTAAAACTCATATTGGTGACCTTTTAGGTAAGGATTAGTTTGTTTCACGCGTGGTGCTAATACTACCTCCTATCTTTAGGCAGTTTCTTGAGGAGTATCTTTTATGGTTTACAACCCCTTTCTCATCCGAGTACGCCCGGCTACGCCGAGTCTAAAGAGGGACTACGAAGGCATGGTGAGCGGCGCCCAAGGGCTTTCCCCCTCCCGAACCCGAGTATCGAGGAGGACACTCAAACCAGATAGGTTTATACATACACTACCTATTTACTACCTATATACATACACACTACCTTATTTTTCTGCTTTCTACTCTTTAATTTTCATCCTTGTATGCGTCATTTGTTAAGTTAATCAATCTGATATTATATGGGCACGTGGCCGATCCAGCCGACATACTACCATTTCCACTTTGAAGCGTGCGCATGTGATCACATTCAAACGGCCTCGTGAGTTTTTGCGGAAAATTGTGTCGCGGAATTAGACCGCCAGCGATCGTTTTGATTTGTCGACATATCGATTAAATGTATTTTGAACGACCACCAATTATTTTTGGTTAAATAAATTTACGTTGTTACGCGATATTTTTCGTGATTTAAATTAACTATTCCCGCTTCCACCCTGCCGCCTTGAAATTAAATTACGTGGGACCGCACCTCCAACTAGTTAAGGCCGAAAGACTGCTCATGCCGACTTCACTCAACTGGCCAGGGCCAAGGTGGTATTCATAGGAGTGCACGAACGAGAGCATCAACAACAAATGTGGAATATTGGAGAGCAAAGAAAGGAGAAAAAGGGGGTTGCACACATCGAGTTTTTATACTTGTATCTTAAATAGTATCGAATTTAGATAACAAAATAATATTTAAAATAAGTGCATTAAACAGAGTTTTTTTATCTCTACAAAAAAACTATCTTATGAATTTTCGCTACATAACGTGGGGAGCAAATAATTGAGAATTATAAAAAATACATTGAAGTTCCTATGGTACGTTGTTCGACACACCACCATATACCACCACCACCATCACCACCACCAACAGATGTTTGCATCTGTTAGTATGGATATTCGATTTTTTAAGATGTGTTCATAGTATTGTTCATGTGTACCATAGAGTACTGGTGGTAGTGTTATGGGTCGGTAGCTATTGGGTAGTATGTGGTCTTCTCCGGGCTTTGGTATCGTTATGATAGTGTCTCTTTTACATACCGGGTGATTCAAGTTTTATTACCAGGCCAAAAATGGCAACTTCTAATTGAAATAAAAAATCCAAAATAAGTACACATGTTTAGATATTGATGAAGCCCAAATCTGACGAGAAAAAAAATTAACCATCTGGTGGTTTATACGTTATTTCACAAAGAATTTGTTATTTTATTTACATAGTTCTTGTCAGAACATACTTTAATGCTATTCCAAACATTCCAGTGTAATCCAAGTCAAAAAAATTGCACCAATTATTGAATTAAATGAATTTTGATATTGCAACAGTAAGATTTATTACTAAATAGTAAAATATGACGGCGGCTACCAGTAATAGTCCCTATAATGGATTTTATGGGTTTTATGATAGGGCCGTACCCAATCCCTCAGCCTGCTGTGTGGATAACCCACGGGCGACTGGCGGAATCATAAAAAGTTATAAAACGTTCCAACCGCACCGGCGCGGTCAATGCTTTGTAGGGCTCTTGACTTACAAAATCATAAATCATACCGAGGAAAGTTGATCAGTAATGTAAAAGATGCTTTAATTTGAAATCTAATTATTTTCGTTAATTTTTGATTTCATAAATGGGTTCTATGAATAAAATAAAACAGTTTTGCCCGAAAAGAGTTTTTTTAAAGTTTATAACCGTCCATATATGTATCAGACCTATATAAATCCAAATTTTCATATTTTTTTGGCAACTCCAAATGCTTAAAAAACCCATGGTAATAAAACTTGAATCACCCGGTATATCTGGGTATTTTTTCTGTCGTAGCCATAGTTCGTACAATTTTATTGTGTTTATATCCAATCACATTAGCCTCAAAAAGAATAACATAGATAAAATGCTGTAAAATACATCAACTTTTACTTTGGATACTAATAAATTACACTGATCAAGATGCAAGTCAAATATTTTTTGTAACATAGCTAAAATGTTTTCTAGAATACAAGATAATTTTTAACTAGGTCTTTTCAAGTGTAATTTTTGTCATTATTTTGGTGTAACTAGTTGGAAAAGTTGACACTACTTTCTCGAACGCTAAATAACTACACTGCTCAACATATGAACTGGTACACTTACAAGAACATATATAAAAAACAATTGACTACTTTTTGAACAACACCTTCTTGCTTAATTGATAGTACAAGGTTCTGGAAGCACTATTAGGGCGAAGAATTAAAATACTAAAACTGAAATAACGAATTTCAACTGTTAAAATAGAAAAATTACAAAATCTTCATTTTAGTATTATAGAAAAGTATGCTCTGGAAAGAAATGATAACCAAACACTTTAAGATTAAAAATGCGTGGGACCTAGTCTAGCTCTTATGACCTCTTGGCAACGTCTTGGCATGCTGGAAATCAAATCCCGAATGTAATACTGAGGAATATTTAGCCATTCTTCCAAAACAGCAGTTCGGAGCTGATGGTGATTGTTTGGATCCACTCCTCGTGACCTTATCAACCTTTTCAAGTAATCCCATACGTTCTCTATGGGATTAAGATCAGGAGAGTTCGCTGGCCAATCCATGTGCGTAATATTGTTCTCATAAAAAAATGCATTGATTTGCCTTGTTCTATGAGGACGCGCATTATCATCAACAAACACGAAACCATCGCCTATTTCATTGGCAAATGGCAACACTACTGGTTCTAATACCTCATTAAGATACCTGACACTATTCATTGTAGCATTTCCAAGCATAACCAATTCTGTACGACGAGTTGCAGAAATACCTCCCCAAACGGTAATTGAACCGCCTCCATAAGCTTGATGGTAAGTCACGTGGTTCTCAATATAGCGTTCTTCTCTGCTTCTCCAAACTTTCACTCTTCCATCTGAGCTATGGAGACGCACTCTGGTCTCGTCACTGAATAAACAACAACCCCAATCTTCAACACTCCAATTTGCATGTTGGTGTGCCCACTCTAGCCTTCTTCTTTTGTGGGCTATGGTCAACAATGGACATTTTTTAGAAGATCTGGACCTTAAATTTACCCCATGGAGTCTTCTTCTTACTGTTTGAGTGGATACTTGAGTACCTGTTGCATTCAATAACTGACTTTGGAGTGTTCTTGCAGTAGAAAATCTATTCCTTCGAGTCTGAATCGTAATAAACCGGTCCTATCTGACTGTTGTAATGCGATTTCGCCCTTCGCCGTGCCTATGTTCGACAGATCCAGTATCATTAAAACGCATTCGAACTCTTCTGATCACATTGTGGCTCACATTGAAATGGGCAGCAACAGTTCTTAGCGCTGCACCAGTCCTAAGCATTCCCATAGCTTGGCTCATATCTTCAATACTTAAACGCCTTAATGGCATCTTTATAATACAGTCAACCACTAAGAATTAAAACTTAATCGAGATATTCGCCAAAATTCTCTTAAACTTGATAAAGTATAAGCGTCCGCGAGCTCAGTAATTGCACTGGTGACAGATAAACAACAATTGTTTCGCATATGTTATTCGATAGGCATTTGTTTGCATTCCGATACACAGCCCTGATCATATAGGAAGTTATGCCAAACGCATAAGCATTTTTTTATTTTTGTTTTAATTTTACTCCATTTTATATAAGTGTACCAGTTCAAATGTTGAGCAGTGTATTTCCAGATTTTTATAACTTCTATATTATGTTTGTGTAATTGCTATGTGTATGATGTATGGTGTATACAGTATGTGTGTACGCATTTAGGTACTAAACGAAGGTTATTATCCCGAAGCCGTAAGTAATTTTTCTACTTGGGGGTTATTGAAGTTAATCCCGAATTCCATACACATTTTCTCTCCCGACCGTTAAGTTTACATATTTATTTCGATTTTGAATCTGATGTGACAGCTGCCATCTCGACAATTGTGGATCATAACTCGTACCCTTAACGTGCCGTAACATAGAACCTCCAAGATATCAGATTTCGTATGTAGGGTAAAGTACCCAGTTATTGGCATCTCAATGAGGTTGTTTCAATATATTACAGTTAAAAAAAAAAAAATGTAAAAGTGCGTGACATTTGGTAGATATATAGTACTTCAAGTACAAAAAATAATATTAAGTATTTTTAATAGGTAGTCCCTAACTAGGAATTTATAATCCTGATGTCAAGCAAACCTTGCATGTGTAAAATTCGCGATAGGTCTTATGTTTTTTAAGGCACTTGAAATGATATCGTTTGACATTTTTATACCAAAATTAATTACAGAAAAATTGTAAGTGCATGTAAAACAAAGGCCTTTATTATAAATTATGTGCTTTTGGTAAGTGCTGATGTAGAAGGGACTGTTTCAGTAAGTCACACTACTTGTTTGAGTATTTTTGAAATTTTCAATAGAATTTTGGGTTCTCACATGACATTTTTTGTATGTGTTAGTTTCTCATCGGTATTCTCAGTCAGGGTGTCTTCAGTAAAATTTGGGTATATTGGTATTTTTGATATTTTGTTGAAAGTCTTATTTACTTCTATATTTTCAGAGGAAGTTAGTTTTCTTACATGCTTTGGCTTAGTAATACATTTTATTGTCCTAGTCTTTTTCTCAATAGTATTTGGATTTTTTACTTGCTTTGACTTTTGCTTAGCATTTTTTTTTTACTTCTCTCTTGCGTTCTCTTTCTTGTTTTTCGTTCTCTTTTTGCTCTTTTCTTTCTGTTTATCTTCATATACTTTTTTTCCAACCCCTGGACGATTTACAAATGGCAGTCTTTCCACGTGCCTCTTATTTTGCGTTCCGGAGTTTTGGGCTACACGAGGCAATCCTTTAGTGCAGAAGAACGAATCTCATTATTATTGTTCTCTATTTGCTCGCTCAATTTATCCGGTGGTCTATCTAGAAGATTAGGACTTGATGGATCATGGATCATGGATCATTAAATGGATTATTAAATGAGGGTTCAAGAATTTCAATAATGTTCAATAGCTCAAGAAGTTCTTCGGCATTGAAAGTATCTTCTACTTATCTCTACTTTATCTCTAAAAATAATATTAATATCATCTAAGTTATCTTCTGTAAATTCCCTTGCATCATAGCGGCCAGAACTTATATTTTACTTGTATTTTTTGTGGCACAGTCATAAACAGGTTTCGTCCCCGTTGAACATTTTTGCGGAATCTTGAAGAATTTCTTCCAAGTTTTTTTCTTGGAGATAGCTTTCTACTTTCGTAAACCAACTTCTACTACAGACATCACTATCCCTCACGAAGCATATTAATAACAAGAGCAGAAAATGGCCCAAATTATCGGTAGGCGGAAACATCTGCAGAAAGTTAGCATGGAGGTAGCAGAAAAAATCTTCAAGATAATGCTATGGCCGGCGATCACGTACGGCCTCAAACCATTAAGCCATCTAGTCACCGCAAAGCACCTACTCGCTATGGATAAGATAAAAGCCCGGTTCTATAAGAAAGTCCTGGGTCTCCCAAAGAACGCCTTAAATACATTTACTTTTCTCCTAGCGGATGCTAAAATATGGGAGAGTGTCTCATTAACAATCTAGTAGGAATCACAAGGAGGCAAAAGTTGGAATACGAAGAAATAAGAGAAGACAAAAACTGAGATTTTGTTGTAGGTAAATACACCGATGGTCCTGCCTTTAGTAGCAGCTCATGGAAAGGATCCAACCAAAATAATAGACACCTTCTATCATATCTGACATGGCATGGGTATCATCATCTAACATGCAAGAATCGATCCTTCCATGAACCAGGAGGAAACTGCTGACTGTGCAATGCAGAAGCAGAAAGATATCACACCCTAAGTTGTAAGGAAAGAGGACAACAATCCATAACAAGTTACATAGCACAACTGACAAACGAGATGAATCAAAATAATGAAACATCTATGTAATTATATATTTTATACTATATTATTTAGAATTTTTCTGTAACGTAGGTTGCGAATAAGGAGAGACATAAACCAACTTCTAATGTCCTTTTCAGGTACGTTAGCACTTGATGATGTAACGCCTTCAGGAATCCTGTGAGCAAGCAAGCGATGCCTTTTTAATCCTGAAGTACTATTTTTAAAAGAATTTGGCCGAAGGTTTTATCCAGAAAGTATTTCACTGCTGATTCGTCTCTCCTACGTGGAAATTCTTTTTTGTGACTGTCAAAATAGGAAGAAGTCAATAAGTGGGTTTTTTAATTGTTTTCCCCCAATTGGTACTGAAAAGTCTGGCGTGGTAAATTATACATTTCCGCAGCTTTGACTATAGATATTCCGTTGTTTACAGCTTCTAAGCGCCTATTCGTTGTATGATTTATAGTATTCAGAGTTTTTCTTTACTTTGGCATTTTTAATTAAAACTCTGCAATAAATATAAAAATAATCAGTTGGATAGGACCTATCAATAGATTTTATTTTGTCATTAAAAGATATTTTATCACCTAAAATTATAAGAGGTTTCCTACAATTTATTTGTATTTACGCATTAAACTGTAATTTTTTTTTTATTGTACTGCAAAAATTAAAATTTAATTAAAGATTGAAAAAAAAATCTATTAAAAAATAGCAGCCAATAACTGATATGCACTATAATATGAAATAACCCAGTTATTGGCATCAATGCCAATTACTGGTTTTGGGCACAATTTAATACCCAGTATTGGCATATTTAAAATTCTGGTATAAAATATAATAGCAAGCTCAGTCAGCAATTGTTGTTGGTAGGTGTTTTTGGCTAAGTATTACTGCTAGTAAATTTGTAATCACTTATTTTATAGGGAAATCGAATATATTCATGTATATGCATGATTAGAGACTAAAATTGTTATTTAAAACTAACCATTTCCTAACAAAATGGCCAATTTTCAGCGCGTAAATCACAACCCTACTTTACGCTAGTACGAACTTTAGTATACTGACCCATATGAAGCCAGCTTCTGTTTAAAACGAAAGTACAGGGTGGCCCAATTTGGACGTTTCTATAGGGGATCTCGGTAACTAGAAGAGATTGAGAAAATCGGATCGCGTATCTTTTACCTCTTTTTTCAAGACCAACTCAATGGTGAAAAAAAAAATTGGCCATCGTCTTTCGTTTTGAAGTTAAGGCCAAAAACTCATTATTTTCCATTTTCGATTTTTATCAATATTTCATTTATTTCTCATTTTATTAACATAAGAGTTACACGTTCTTGAGGCACTTTTTTAAGGTGAATTGAATAAGTTTTACAGAATTTCAATATATTCGTTAATAAACGACATACAATACAAAGTTGTGTTTTTGTAAATACAAGTCGTAGTTGGCTTTGGCCTTAATTAATAGGTTATTTTTTCTCTTTTCAATGATATATCACATGTGAATGTTATAATTGTATTTTTGTTGAAATCTATTAAAATTGTGTCAACACGTCATATGTTCTGTTATTGGGCCTAGTAGACTGGTAGTAGGCTTGTATTGTTTAGAGTAAAATTATTTATTTATAATGCACACATTTGCCATCTGTAAATTACAAAATACCATGTGAATACAATATTCTATTATATGTTACAAAAGGTTTATTAACTAAATAACAATTATGTATCTTATTGCAATGGAAACATTACAGGCTCTATCATCTAAAAGGCAGACAACCCAATAAATTTATTTTTCCAAGATTAAAAGAAAAACCCTTCAATGAAGCATTGAAAAGCATAGACACAATATTTGAATTACAATAAATATTCCAATTGATGTTCATTATTCAAAATGCATATGTTGCATCTTTTAATAACACTTCTTGTAAACATTATGAATGTGAACATATGAAATTGAATTTATTCAATTTTATTGATTGTCGTGATGTTCTCGTAAATTATTAATATTATCATTTCTCATTTTACATAATTTGTCCCGTATATGTCTGTATATGTCACAATTCCGTGAGCAGATTGCCCTATAAAATATACCCGCAGAGCTCACGTGTGCTTCATCCGTCCAAATCATACAGCGGTAAAAGTTCGGATTATCTACAATTTTGAGGCTGCACCAGTGGCAAAATCCCAACCTTAGTTGAAAATCTTGGTCGTTTAAATGGTGTCTTTTTCGAATAATGTATGGTCTAAATTTAAGTTTCCTCAATATGCCGGCTGGAAATTGCTGGATTCACTATTACAGCTGAAATTACATTAGTAGCAGTTTCTTCGGCTACAATATTGTAAAACCTTGATTTTGTCTATTTGAAAGATCCGTGGTTGTTAAGATTTTCTTTTACTATTTGAAATATAGATTTATCCGGTTGTTTTCTTTCCGGAGAGCGATTAAAATATGTTTCTAAGTCAATTAGTGATTTGTTATTGCTTTGAATAAAGCATATAACATATCAAATATTTCATAATTTTCGTACGGCATTGATAAACACTTCGAAATATAAAGATCACGCAAATGTGTTAGCTTGACAACAAACTATTTAAACAAAACAAGCCTACTACGCCCAATAAGAGAATATATGACGTTTTTATAGAATATTAATTGATTTCAACAAAAATGCAATTATAACATCCACATGTGATACATCATCGAAAATAGAAGGAAATAACCTATTAATTAAGACCAAAGCCAACTACGACTTCTATTTAAAAAAACAAAACTTTGTATTGTATCTCGGTTATTAATGAAGATATCACAATTCTGTAAAACTCATTCAATTCACCTTAAAAAAGTGCCTCAAGAACATGCAACTCGTATCTTAATAAAATGATAAATAAATGAAATATTGATAAAAATCGAAAATGGAATATAATTACTTTTTGGCCATAACTAGAAAACAAAAGACGATGGCCAATATTTATTTTCGCTATTGAGTTTGTCTTGAAAAAAGAGTTCGAGGATACGCTATCCGATTTTCTCTATATTTCTAGTTACCGAGATCCCCTATAGTAACATCCACATTGGGCCACCCTGTACTAAGTCCTCATTTGATAATAATGCCACTCGGCTAAAACTAGGTATGGAAATTTGCCAATAAAATGTGTTTCGTTTTCAAGCTGCCAATATCTGGCCCCTGCCAACTATTGGGTGTTTTACGCTAAATATTGTGAATTCATCTAATATCACAGTCACTATTACTAAATAAATAAGAAAAATACACGTGATTTACGTAATATCTGGGCCCCTGCCAACTATTGGGTGTTTTACCCTAAATATTGTGAATTCATCTAATATCACAGTCACTATAACTAAATAAATAAGAAAAATACACGTGATTTACTTTATTCCCTAGGAAAAGTTGATATTGTATTATCCGGGAATAAAGTAGTCTGATACAATCACGGCCATCCAAAAGTGAAACAATACTTAGTGAAAACTAGCGTATTTTTCATTAGATAAAATTAGGCTTTATTAATTGGCGTTCGTGCAGCATGAGTTACTATTCAAACTGTGAGATTTTAGAACGCCTATGATTAAAAGTAAAAATAAAACTATAATAAATAGTTCACATTTGGATGGCCGCGGTTGTACCTATATTCCGATTGTCAAATGTATACGATGATGGTTTATTCTTGGTCGGAAGAAAAATATTATTTTAGGATTTACGTCTTTCTATGAAAAAAAACATTAAACCACATAAAAATATCATAGCCATTCGTCATGTTTCTATTACTAGCATTATTATTAATATACTATTATTATTATTATTATTATTATTATTATTATTATTATTATTATATTAAAATCTCAAATCTGTACTGGAATTGTATGTACAAGTCGGCGTTCGAATGATTATTTTCTTTTCGAGAGGAATGAGAATGGAAAGCCGCGCATCGCATTATATTTAAATAAGAAGCGCAACAATTAAAAGGAAGAATGGGTGAATGAAGAACAACGGTTATGCAAATGTTGGCGGCACTCTCGGTTTCAGCCACTCAAAACTCCATTCATAAAGGCGTCAAAGGAGTTGCGTTATTTCTGTTTGCACTTGCCACTACTTGGTCGGATACGTGCCGCCGCAAGTGGGCTCAATCGGCAATCATATTGTTGAAACGCGACATTGGACCCGATTTAATTGGTACGAATGCAATACACGTGTAATTACCAAACTTATCCAGGAATCATTACCTACCTTAACCTATTTAGTTATGCCTGCATTAATATGTACTGCGTACACTGCCGATAATTTGTAATGTAACAGCGCTTATCTAACTATGGTCAGTGCATGGAGCAATGTGATAATGAAATTAATTTATTTTCAATGAACATTCAATTAACGAAATGCACTGCTCAATTCACCTCACAACAGAAACACATTTTTTTGCGGAATACTTTGATGGTGATAGTTTTTGAGGAAAACAATGTAAACAGCGAATTATTATCGCCTGCATCTACTTCTAGCGACCTTAGTGCACTAAAATAAACTTCCGAATATTAGTATTTTGCTATAAAACAAAACTTCTTTATTTTTGTAGGTATCCCATCATTTAAAATTTTAATTAAGCTATCTTAAGGCTTTCATTGATTTGTGAATAAATGAATGAAATTTGATAGAACTATTATGGAACTATCTAAAACACATATTTAGAAATTCTGAAAATTTTATTTAATTTTATTTTTGTAGATTTCTGAAATGTTAACTCTTCAGGTGACACTTCTTATCATTTTTCATTTTAGTTACCTTTGAATAAAACATGAAGTGAGGTATTTACAATTGCAATTTCATAAATTTTATGAAAATTTTATGGTGACGAATTTTTTTAGTCATATTCAACTTAATCTGATTAATGGATTAGATTCATTTATGCTCAATTATGCGTTTAATATTTTTAATGAGCCAACCACGCCCTCTAATTACGCAATCATTACAGGCGAACACAATGTCTGCTCAGTTCCCAGGCTGAGGCAACATTTGGCATTTTTAAGACAATAGGCATAAAAATGCAAATTATTCAGAAATGGAAATGTATATATCGCGAGAAACACTAGTCATTCTCAAAACCAATTAAAACCTCAAATAGTTGCCAATGCGACTCAGAGTTACCTCAACTGTAATACAAATTGCAAATTAATGTAATTCTCCAATTAATGACCTCTGAACCGATAAATTAACATTCCGTAAAAGGCAGCCAAATCGCTTTACTTATATAACAATGACGCTATTGGGGCCTTCATAGTTCTGACCTTTAAGAAATTTGCATACAAAATATACTTTGATGGTGATAGTTTTTGAGGAAAAAAAAATGCAAACAGCGAATTATTATCGCCTACATCTACTTCTGGCGACCTTAGTGCACTAAAATGTAAAAGACTCAGGCATTGAAAGAACAAAAACGAAGTACACTTGAGAGATAGATGTGCATGATAAATCATACATCATATATCATAATTACAGAAACAAACAGCCGTGATGAAGCCAAGCAAAATAACTTCGGGCATTTCCTATTCTTAATGTACGAGGATGCATAACGAACTTTTCATCATTAATTCTGTATTACCTCATTAGCCCGTATAAACCAATAAAAAATAAGCGAAAAGGAATGTTTTTCTTAATAGAATACAATTAGTAAACTTCATAACGTAAATATGGTTTTAAAAGCTTGTGAAAGTGTGATTAACTTAGACGTTTTTCACAAAACATATTAATTTTAATAATTATATTGATATCGCATTGATCATCTTCAGTAAGATAATGAGCCATTACTGTGTGGCAAAATATTAATTCAATTTGATTATTATTATTATATATATATGAGCATTTCCATTACTTTTCGATAACTTTTTTTGGGTCAAAAATTTCTCAAGCATGAAAATTTTAGGCTCTTTAGAGCGAATTAAATGCGGACTTTTCCCGTAAAAAACATTTTTTTTTCGTTTACCTAGAAAAAAGTATATAGTAGTAGTAATAGTAATTACATTTTTTTTGAAAATGCGAAAATGCGAAAAATCTTTAAGAAAAATCACCTTTTTTCTAGTTAAACGAAAAAAAATTGGCTGGAAAAGTCCGCAATTAAATCGCTCAAACAAGCTTAACATTTTCATGCTTGGGATATTTTTCACGTGTATGTATTTATTTATTTCTCCAGTAAGACAATAACCAATTAATTTATGATAATTTATGAATAGAATTATTACTTTTAAAAAGTGATAATCGAACAAGAAACAAAAAATGATCACATGTATGTATGTCATTATTTTATATACAGGGTGTCCAGAAACTCTCCTGCCAACCGGAAATCCCACATACTAGACGTCATTTTATGTCGATTAACCTTAATTACCTTTATCCAAAAATGCTTCCTAAATGATCCAGAACCCTTATGACTGTAAGAACGATTTCTTTATTGCCACCACCAACGGTCCATTTAAAATACAAAACAACAATTTTCATTTAACAGAATAAACAAAATAAAGGCATTTAACAACAAGAACAACAAAACTAATTTTACAACGGGTACTCTATAGGGCGACCATGTACTTCAATACATAAATCTATTATTTACTGCAAAGATTGTCTAATTCTTGCAAAAAAATTCATGGCTATTACTAATTTCATTAGAAGCATCTTCAATTTTTGCCCAAAGCTGATTACGAGTTTCTATTGAAACAGCTAAAATCATAAGGGTTAAAATCTGGGGATCTTGGAAGACAATCGTTCCATTTCAAATCCATTGGTTTCTATAAGACATTAATTTACCTTTCTAAGACAACACAAACAACAATAACTTTTTGATTGAAATAAAAATAATTCGACATTTGTAAATTTTTTAGCGGCTTAGTCCTTGTACTTTTCAAATGGTTCTAGATCCCTTGGGAAGCATTTTTGTATCGACATAAAATGACGTCTAGTATATGGGATTTTCGTTTGGCAGGGGAGTTTCTGGACACCCTGTATAGTGTTTTTTTAATTTGTACTGCACATACCTGGAATCGTGGAAAAAACTAGCTCGTTATAAAAAAGTGGATCACTTACGAAAGTGAAAAAATACTAAATCGAAAATAACTACTCGGCACTTGGTAAACAAATAAAAAATGTGAATGTAGTTTCTTCGCTTATTTTCTAAAACGTACTACAACCTTGCCATCATTTCCACTTACCCGTTATTAGAGCAAAACTCGAAGTGGAAATAAATGGACGATAAAAATTAGACCTTGGCGATGATTGATCGAAATGAGAGCCCGAAATTCCTCATACGCAAATAAACACTTCCTCTTAATGACTGACCATTATTTGGCCTCATTTGAATAATAATGAAATAAACGCGCCGCTGTCTGTGCACCTGATTAGTGTGTTTATTTATAGCAGAGGTCACAAATTGCAGTACTAAACAGAGGCATTTTTGTACACTGCGATAATAACCAATTAGAGGTCCAATCAGAGTATTATTAATATTATTAATTTGGCAGTAATGTAATAAAAAGGCTTAATTAAAATATGAAGTTAAAAGCATTTAAAGTTAAAAAAAATGTAAGCTATATTTTGAAGAGACTTTATTTTTTGCGTCTTTCAATTTTATATACATATTATGTATATATTAATATCTAAATACATATAATTCGATATTGCCAAAAATTTTAATAAAGAAATATTTTTTATTCGTTGGCAGAATGCTTTTCAAAGAAATGAAAAATTATACAAAACTATATAAAATTTTACAAAAAATTACTGTCAAAAATAAAAAAAGATATATGCAACATGTCCACGTTCACCTAAGTAAAACAAAGGTAAATCACTGTTAATGATTAAACTGAAAAATTCCCAATTAAAGAAATAAGATACCAAAAATAAGCTTGTAACTTAATTTTTTAGGGATGAAATTTCGTTATTAATTCTATTTATTATTTCTGCAACATATGGGAAACTTATTTATTCGCTATTTCTCAGAACATTTTATTTGTTATGAAAAGTTTGTATGAAAATTCATTGAAAATATGAAATTTTGCAAGAAGAATTTTCTCAAAATTTTATGAATTTATTCTCGACGATTTCTAATTTACTGTCAAAAATAAAGAAAAAATATATAAACGGGTCCATGGCCCCCTAAGTAAAGAAGAGGTAAATCACTGTTAATGATTAAATTGAATAATTTCCAATTAAAGAAATAAGATACAAAAAATAAGCCTGTAACTTATGTTTTTAGTGATGAAATTTCGTTATTATTTCTGCAACATATGCAACATAGTTTTCCGAAAACATACCAGTAAATCTGAACACAAAAGTGCAAAAATTGAAGAAACCAGAAAACTTGAAAATTACAGAAATTTTATTTGTATCAAAATATATAGATAAATTACAAATTATATTTCACAAATAATTCAGAAATTGTCACAAAGTCTGATGAATATTTCAAAAATGTGCAATAAAAATATCAAAATAATAAAAGAGGTAAAATGTTTTTACCGTTTTAAATGTTTCAGAATTTTAATCAAAATATTAAATGTATCTGAAGGTTCAGAAATTGCGATTATTGTAGTAAAATTTAAAAATAATAATGCAACCATTATGAAACCAAAGAAATTAAAAAAACAGTTTTTTTGCAATTACAGAATACTAAAAATAATGTCAAAATATACCTACTAACAAATATAGGTACTTTTAAACAAATAATGAAATTACATAACATTTCCTGAAGAGATTAGACATTTCCAAAAAGTTGTGTGAGATTGAAAATTAAAAAAATTAGACATCAAAATATCAATCAAGACAATTAGAACATCAGACGTTTAACAAGAATATTAAACGCATCAGAATGTTCAGAAACGGTGAACATTATATCAACCAAGGTTTCATATTGAAAAAAATGTCCGAAACTGTATTTAAAAAAAATATTTTCAGTATAATATTTCATTCAACATTCAAATATAAAATCTTTATACAAATAGTTTCAGAACATATCTTCAACTTTCAGAAAATTGCTCAAAGTTTTAAAAAAATCTGAAAACGTTAATTAAAAAGAGTAATCAAACTAAAAAATAAGTGAAACTTTAAACAGTTTTGGGTACCTACATGAAATATTATGTATAGAAAAATTTAATTTCAATTGTAACTATAAATAATGCTAAAATATTCTAGATTTAATTTGTATTTCAAGAAAATGTATTAAAAGTGCGTATTACTTAAATTAAATGTATTTGTGGTTACCACTTGATGAAACATGTTAATTAAATCGTAAATAAAGCACTTGGTTTAAAGTTTCACGGAATTTATAGATCACTCAATACAATATTATTATGCGTAAGTATTACTTACCTACTTTAGAAAAAATAAAAATATAATTGAAAATATAAATAATCCTATTTTTTTAGATTTAATGTTTATTACGAGAAAAAGTACTAAAAATCGTTTGAAAATAACATTTTTTTGTTGTTTAATTTTGGGTAATTTTTAATTTTGCAACATTTGGTATTAATATTTTTGACTCGGAATTTTATGGCATAACTACGTGTAGTTTTTGTCCAATTTAAAAGCATACTGTATCATTACTTCAGAATTTAATTCGAGTGCAATAAAAGTACAATCAAGTTCAAGTACATTAAAATATTGGCGGGCCGGATAAAATCCCTCCCGTGATCTCATTAGACCCACCGGCCAGCAGTTTATGGACCTTTGTACATATTATACTGTATTATTTGTATACTATCTTATATAACCCAATTTCTTGCAGCGCGAATTGACGCTGTAATAAATAAATGATTACATAAATAAATAAGTATTATACGCAATCGATTTATGAGTTTATGACGCTATCATATTTGATTATCTATCTTTCAGATTCCGGAAACAGTTGACAAAAAATATGCAACTGGGATGTAATGGCAAGCAATTACGTAACATTGTCATGCAGATCCTATGCTAGGTCAAGTGACTAACCCAACCTAATTCATCATTAATAGTTTTTTATGATGCAAGTCCTCTGTAAGAGGACTACTAAGGACTACTACTAAGAGGACTACTTACTGTAGTTTGTAAGAGCGAGGTCGGAATATTAAATGCGAGGCGTAAGCCGAGCATTTAATCATCCGCGCTCTTAAGACTGTTTAGAGGACGTGTAAGATACAACGTTTTTTTTGTATTACTTACTATTGCATTGGATTAATAAAAACCTAAATCGTAGCGTATTTTTTTATTATTATTAAATTATTAAATATAAGTATTATTAAATTACTTGTCATGGCGTGGCTTCAATAATTTACTGTCACACATGTTTAAAAATGTGCGAACCAGAGAAAAAAATCTCTCTCCTGCAGATATTTTAGACCAAGCAAGAGAAGCGAGTGCTTTAGAATTACCCAAAACATCAAGGGATATGTATGAAAAGGCCTACGGCATGTTCTGTGAGTTTAAAATACCATATCGCCGTTCCGGAATAAGAAGGCCGCAACTGCAAAATGATCAATTCTTGGAGAGACGAAGATCAATTGCTAATTATTGAGTATTAAAGAATTGAACACATTTTTTGGTAGTCATTTTAACGTAAATATCTTATTAAAATAGCGTTAAAAAATCGGCCAATTATTATCCTGTTTAAAGCTAGCAACAGCCCCTTTTTTTTTAATTTTACGTACGACCACAACCGTCAATTCATAAAATTGTACAACTTTTTCGTTCGTGCGTAATATACTATTTACAACTCTCGTTACTTAATATACTATAACGGCCGTTTTACCTGTAATTAAGGAATCGTACATAAAAGGTTATTTAGCATGCTAGTTACTATAGAGTTTATTGATTGTTTATGTATAGGTATGACAAAAAAATTGTAATATAATACGCAAAAAAAAAAGAAAAATATTTTTATTTATATTTATTATGCTTTATTTCATCTAACGTACACTGTTTATAAAATTGTAAAACTAAATAATGATGGTACAGTACGTTGATTAATCGTCATTTATTAAGCGTTTTCACTGTAAAGAATGATGCTAATTAATTAATAATAGCGAACTCTGTTTTCGCGTAATTAAGTTTTATTTATTGTTCACAATTTCATTGTGCAAAGCAAGATAAAGAGTGCGTGTAAATTGCTCATTAATAGTAAGTAATTGAAACTTGATAAGTTTTATTATTACAGACGAGGACGCTATCGGATTATTAACGCCAGACAATACGTCGCGTCTGAATGCATCTGTTAATTGCACGTCCACTTTTGGCTGCATTTGAATATAAAAGTTGCACCGATGTGTAATTGGCCAATTCGCACACGTTCAGCCAAAGCGCATTAGCGTATTACCCGCCGAGTCTCGCCGGGTAAAGTGCTATGGGAAAGTGAATTAATTAAAAATGAATTATTCAATTAACGCGTTATGCAATCCCCTGCACTTTAATTCAAAGTAACTGCATTTGAGATATTATTGCGGTAACCTTACTACCAGTTTCTTAATATGAGGCACATAAAAACCCACATTTTTCCATCGGTTTCCACAATGAGCAATGAGTGTGTTTACGGTAACCTTTGCGGATAACGGGGCTCGCTGCAATTTTCACGATCGCACACAGACATGTATATTTCTCTTTGGCATTGTTGTTATTACTTTAACAAACAAGTGACCTAGAAGCGTACCTCGTCACTATAATTAGCATGCGTAAAGGACGAATTGAGGCTGCTCTTGTTTTTCATAAAATTATAATTATTATTACCTACATAATATCTAGAATCACATTGAAATAATTAATTCTAAAATGATGCATTTATTGCAGAATACTTATATGATCAAACCAAAATTCATGACCACATAGTTTTAAATGCCGACGGTGGGTGCATCTACCTACCATCGTTGATTGAATATTGGTATTTAATGTTAGATTAATTTAAAATAGCAGAAAATAGCACAATGTGTTAGTCAACGCTACCTTATTAATGATTACAATGCAGTTGAAATTTTTTTTCGGAAAAAAAATATCATTAATTTTTTTTACAATAGGTACTAAATAATACAATTCTTATAACAACGTTATATTACGTAACTATCCCCGTTTTCCCAATATATTAGAGCGACAATTTCTTTTTCGAAAAATTTATTATTAAAACACACAATAAAATAGCAAGCTCCCAATTATATAAAAAAATTAATGATCTGTTCAACTTTTCCCTACATTTTAAAGTAATGAATCGAATTATAACACCGTCTATTTCAATAGTAGAATTGCCTTCTATAGAATAGAAGGCCACGCGAAATTCCTGCAATTTTCCAACATTTTAAAACGACCGTTGAGCCACAAAAAATAACTTATTTAAAATTACTCTAAAACAAAGAGCGATCTCACAATTTAAAAAAATATCAAAAACAAATTCAACTAATATTCTCTCATTTTTAAAATATGACAGTTACCTTGTACAGTTATCTTGTGCCAATCTAGCAATATAAATGGAATCAATACATTATGTAAAACCATTTTACATTTTTTGAAGAGTGCAGAGTGAATGTTTGCGCGTAGGTCTCCACCGTGACTGATTAAATGATTATTTTCATGTAAAGTTTAATAACCTGAGAGTTCAAACAACAGCAGTAATACACGGCGTAATTGTGTTCGGCGTTACAAAACAAATATGTTTATTAATTGTTGACATGCAATCCCATGCAGCACCTGACGCGTAAAATTAATGCAATTAGGAGCTGATCCTTTCGAAATATGAAGCGCGTGACATTTACAGATCGAATCAAAATACTTATTTTTACTTGAACAAAGTTCAATTTGATATTGAAATTGCAAAACGCCAATTGTAGAGGCAATAACCGGGATTCTAATGCTGTAAGTAATTGTGTCTTTTAAATTAAATTTTGTTATTAATATTATAAATAATCACCAGTGGGTAAGCACTTTACGACTTTTAAGGTGCTGAGGGTCAAACAGGAATACTCAAGCTTAAAAAAAACATCAATATGATTGGCTTCTGAATTAAACATATTGACTATTTTTTTGACTTAATTGTGTTTTACATGGACACACACATTTTAAATATCAAAATTTGTGCTTGCATTTGCAATTTGTGACATATAAAAAAAATATAAATGTATTAATGTTGGCCTCACTTGTTTTATACACAACCGGTCTACAGATAATAACAATATTATGTCAAAATATGAGTTATACCCGTATAAAGTGTCATATCAAACATCCAAATCAATGTAAACGTTCTCTTTTTATAAGCAAATTTTGTTTCTTTTAAATTAACTTTGAAGCTGAATTCTGGCTAAACCAAATGCATTTGTATGTAGATATGTTATGTTTAATCGTCTTTTTTTTATCCCAGTAATCTGTGGTTAAGCCATTTCCATACAATTTAGTGACACCCTGTACAAAAATGAGTGCGTTCATAATTGATGAATATATATTTTTTATAAATACAATATTCAACCAATATGTAACACTTCAATATAAGTGAGTTCAATTCATTAAACTATTATAACATTATAAGTTTTTTTATCTAATATTGTTTTAGACAGTGGCGGATATGTTTTAATCAAAATTAGTGTATTCTAATTTTAGCAATAAAGTACTTTTCAAAACTTAGAGTAATTGCGTGACTAGTTAGTCACGTCGTACTTTTCGTAACTAGTTAGGAAATGAAGGATATTTCGCAACTGGTGATAAAAACTCATTTCAACACTTTGGATTTTGGTGGAATTACTGATGAAAGATAGAGCATGTTGTCTAGCTTTTAAAATATGTTGCATTTTTTGTTACTAATTTCACCAAATATGTTAAAGTAATAAATTATTCTCAATTTACTAACGTACCGCTAATTGAAGTAAGCACAATAATTAATAAGCTGTTATAAAACAATAATATTAACCCGGTATTATCGTCCAAAATCTTAAACCTACTAGATATTTGCATAACACAAAATTATTTATAGTTTAATGACAAATACTATCACCAAAAGGAATGGTTAGCGATGGGAAATTCCCTAAGCCCTCTAATGTCAGAAATATTCATAAGCAATATTGAAGAAAGATTTGAGAAATTGCAAATATTTAAGAATTCAATTTACTGGTACAGGTATGTTGATGACATAATTGTCGCATTCACAGGTACTGAGCGACAACTAAACTTGTTTTTAAGCATATTTTAAATACACAACATAACAAAACTTAATTTGGTATGGAAACAGAAGCAAACAATTCAATAAATTATCTACATATAACTATTACACGAATAAATAATAAACATGAACTTTCAATTTATCATAAACTAACTAATACAGATACAACAATACACCAAAATTCGAATCACCCATTTACACATAAATTCGCAGCATATCAGAGTATGATTAACAGTTTAATGACGATACCATTGCCAACAGAAATGTTTAAGAAATAATTAGATATTATTTTTACAATTGCTAAATGGATATGAAACATCAATTATAGAAAAAAATATTCTGAAAAAACAAAAATTCAAAATTATAAATTCAATTTTTCCAAATGAAAAGGAATCTTGATCACATAATTTTGCAGTAATTTCTTATGTAGGTGAAGAAAGTAAACAAATTGTAAAAATGTAAAAAGGAACTCCACGTAAAAAAAACATTTAGTACAGATATTTTTTCAGGTAAAACAATTAAAAACAATAAAGATAAGACCAATAAAACTCAACAAAGTGGAGTATATTTGTTAAATTGTAAAGACTGCCCTAAAATGTACGTAGGACAAAGTGGAAAATCATTCAAAGAAAGAATAGAATAATGTAGATAATATTTCGTTAATAAAACATCGAATTCGACGTATTCCAATCATCTAACAAAACAAAATTATCAGTTCGAGGAAGAGTTCATATATCATATAGGACAGATAATTTTTTAGGTAAAACAATTAAAAACAATAAAGATAAAACTAATAAAACTCAACAAAGTGGAGTATATTTGTTAAATTGCAAAGACTGCCCTAAAATGTACGTAGGACAAACTGGAAACTTATTCAAAGAAATAATAGAAGAACGTATACAGGGTGTCTAGGCTAAACCGTTCGTTAAAAGTTTAACGGTAAGGCATACGGCGGCAAATGTGGATAAGTTTTATTGAATACTCTACATGTTAGTGCAACAATTCTATCGCAGTTTACATGTATAAAGAAGAAATTGATAATTTGTTGATTTGTGTAATGATTCATTTTGTTGATTTTGATTTCTGTAATATTTTATTCTAAATTGTTTTATTATTTGACAGTTTGGATTACAATAGCGACAAAACAAAACCATATCACATGCCTACTAAACTGCACTTGTGACATGCAAAATTATACCCTGCAGATATGGGACGAAAAAGTAATCCTCGAAATAATTCAAAAAATACTTGCCTTAGGAGTATAGTTGTATTATACTTTTTTGTAGAATTTTTTTCTCCAAATCGTGCTATGCAATAAAGAATGGGTCATTCCGTTTAAAAAAAATGAATTACACGATATTTAAGAGGGCACTTAGATATTGACATTTTATGAACAATTATTATCAAAATTCACAGTTTCCAATTATTTTACTCATAGAGGCATCCTCTACGTATAAATAGAAATATAACTCATAATTTTATCTTATTCCTAAGAGAAGTTATAGACAGATTTCAGGCTACCTTTTAGAGGTCAAAATTTTAGAAAAACATTTTTTTCTTTAAATCTAGAAGAGATAAGTATTCATACATTCTTTCAAAATATGTTCCAATTTAAGAGAGGAATTCAAAAATATAATAATATATGGAGTGTTCCATTTAAAATAAGATGCTACTTCCGGTGGAACCGGAAGTGATAGAAAGTTGAAAATATTTCACATGAGGATTACTAAATCAACCGTGTAACGAGGATTTTTTTGAAATTTTTAGTATAACGGCAACCTCGTAAACTTTTAACGAACGGTTTAGCGTCGACACCCTGTATAATGTTTCGTTAATAAAACATCAAATTCGACGTAATCCAATCATCTAATAAAACAAAATCAGTTCGAGGAAGAGTTTAAGATATTACATACGGCCAATAAAAGACAAAACCTACATCTTTTGGAAAATATAGATATTAATAAATGAAAAAACATCGGAAACATATTGAATGATCAAACAGATTTTTCGTCGTCACCGTTGCTGAACATTTTCAAAATCCAAAATCTTCCTTAAATATTTAAATACTTGTTGGCGTTTAAATTTATGACAGAAATGCCAACAGTCAAAAAATTTAAAAATAATCGTCAACATAAACAAAATTTAATCAATATCAAGATTCTTCACCTGAAGAAGCCACAGAGTGGCGAAACATTTAAGGTAGTGGAAAATAAAAAATACAGTTTTGAAAGTGATAAGAAAATATTATTAAAGTAATGAATATAAGTTAAGTGGGTTGGGTTAGGTCAAGTAATCAGGTCAGTTAGGTAAGTTGTTTTTAGTTTTAAATAAATTCAAATTGTGTTAATTTTACACAATCAAAATTTTGATCACATTGATGCCTTAATGAAACTTTTTTTTAAATAGGCAAAGTTTGGAATTTTTATAATATTTTTAATTTCATAAATATTTAATTCAATATTGCGAAAGCTTTGTATTAAAAAATTGTTTATATTGGTACCACAAGCGGTAACATTTTGCAAAAATATTCAAAATTGTGTCAATATCGCATTAAATATTTATATAGATTAATGTAAACTCAAAATTTTGTTTGTTTTGATACCAGTTAAAGGGGATACAGAACCCATATTTATTAGGCTAACGACCCCTAAAGTTGTCTTTCCGCCTCCACATTTTTTTTTCGAAAATATTGAAAATTGTGCCAATATCGAATTAAATATTTATAATGATAAATGTAACTTATCTAATATTTCTAAATGACTGAAAATATAGTATACTTTGATACAAAAATGGATAAAATTTTCCATAACCATACAAAATTTTGCAATTTGAATTCATTATACCTCTGGATTATCGTAACAAATGTATTCTGTATTCAGTATTCACTTTATTAGTATTTTAACTCTTTACAGAGTATAACATTGTCAATATATAAAAATTATGACATCTATCAAAATTATGGGTACTAATCTTAGGGTTATATACATAAAATTACATACAATGAACTACACGCTAACGTTTAAATAAATAAATAATAATAAACCAAAATTTATCCAACCACTTCTACTGTCTGTTCGGTATAGGTAAAATATTCATCATAATTATAAAATGGATGATCTGTAAAAAACCTCTTTGCTTTATTTTTAATTTGGTAGTGGGATGTTGCTTCTTTTAGATCTCGTGGAAGTTTATTATATACTTTGATACCCATGTAATGGACATTTTATTTCAAATACCGTTGTTTTGTGATCGGGAACACATGGTTGGAGGCATTTCGTGTCCTGATATGACCGATGTCATAATTCATAACGAATTTTGTCTTGTTGACATTCATAAACCAGGCCATGTGGTATAAATATAATGAATAGATTGTCATTATGTTATATCTTCTGAACAGTTGTATTGCAGTGTTCGTTACGCCTTGCGTTGTGCATGACTCCCACAATCTTTTTTTGGACGATAAATAGTTTTTTAATGAGTGCTGAGCCACCCCATAGGGTAATGCAATATTGAATATGGGTTTTTATGTGTGCATTATAGTATAACAATTAGATATCAACGTTCACACACCTCCTTAAGTTTAATAGAACAAAGTGAGACTTGTTTAGTTTCCCTTTAACATAGTCTATGTGTGCATCCCAAGTCATATGTGTATCAATATAAATTCCCAGATATTTTGTTGTTTTTTCAAATGGTATCGATTTCCCCTCATTTTTTACAAGAATGCTTCGCTGATTCGAGGGCTCTTTTTGTTTAGAGAATACTACGACACGGACTTTTTTGAGTTGAGTATAAGATTGTTTATATTGCACCAAGCACTTCATTAGTCACTTCATTTGTCACCTCACTTCATTTGTGACAAAGTCTTGTATTTTCCAAGTTTACTCTTTTTATCAAGACATTAGTGTCGTCGGCATATTGACTAAAAGGTAGACCCACGTGTGATACCATTTGTTCACACTGGCACCATAACCGAATTAAATATTTATTAAAAATAAAACAAATTTTCAAAGACATTTGGGAATATTGATTTAAGCAACCCTTTGAATTATCGTAACAAAAAGCAAAATCTATAATACAACATTTCAAAGCTCTGTTCTGGTCTCTTAACCAGTTAATCCCCTTTAGGGGAACTGAAGTGGGGTATCCCGTGTACTGTTAAGTTGTACACACGCTAAAAAAACTAACAGAGATGAAGCGCATTTAAGGCTATGTATGGTAAATTTGCTCCTTGGCGACGGTAATTAGCCATAGCAAAAGATATAGGCTGTCATTAAATAAAACAAATAATAATATTGTAACGGTTATGTGAAGTGGAAATTGATTTCGACATAAGTTTGAATTATTCTTTAATTTCTCAATAATATCAGAAACAGCCTGAGAGAAGCCATAAAATTGAAGACCAGTTGTGAGTGGCGATGAAGACAAATTTTATATAAGTCTAACGGAGTCCATTCACGTACGACCTTCTCTTACCGACATTTACAAATATAATCGGCAGTTCCCTGCAATGCATGAATTTATGTATTATACTGTCTGTGCAAAAATATTACATAAACAACGTGGAATCATTCTAATAAATCTACTTGTAAAAAATTCTGAATAAAATTGTCCCATATTTCAAAGTTTATGGGTTGACTAATACTTTAGAATTTCATATTAGCCTAGTTCTTAAATACCAATCTAAGCTGAATTGTGTATAAACAAATACATACATACATTGATTAATTAATTAATTCACTCAACAATAAGAGGCTAAGCATCAAAAGGATTCTCCTTGATTTATGAAGAAAAGAAGAAGAACGAGCAGCACAAGAACAAGAAGTAGAACCAGAAGAATAAGAAGCATAACAAGAATAAGTACAAGAACAATAACAAGAACCAGAACAAGCCGAAAATATATTTGGGTGTTTACGGCTTTACTAACTGTGTATATACAGCAGTGGTTCTTAAACAATACGTCATGATTCCTCAGTGGGTTCTTTACAGATTCTGCGGGTCGCCAAAACTAGTGAGATACTTTGCAAAATTTGCAGTTAATTGAATGAAATTGATTTGCAATGACTTTAAAATGTAGTTACTAATTTTCAAGAGTAATAAAACTTAAAAAAAATAATTGGCGATCTTTAATTGCAAAATTCACAAATTCGCGCCTGATGGTTGAATCTTGGCATTCATTCGGTCTCGGCTGTTACCTAACGGTTTTAACATTTACTATAAAGGCGCCTTTCATTTCAAAAACTCGTCGGCGCGCACAGTGAAAGTGGCATTCGATAAATGTACATCCACGGATTTATCAAGCGGTGTCATCCTTATTCAATACGTGATGATTCCAATTCGACGATATAGAGATGGATAGATGGAGATTCCTTGCGAGCGCCGGCAACTGCACACTGGCTATTCGTGACTCGGATTCGAGCGTTTCATATTCAGTAATTTACGTAATTAATATCGATGGGAGTAAATAACCTTATATAATCCCCGCGTTACCCAATGTCTTACAAATTAAATTGAAATTTTTCCTTCAAGCGCGCGCCGTTTATTTAATTTACTGCTGATTGAGTAGGTACAGTAGGAGTGAATAGTTAACCATCGATCTTACCTTAGCTCCTGTTATTACATTGCACATAAGTAACTTAAGTAAGTAACTAAGAATGTTATATTACTCCCAACAAATATGAATTCGGTTGAAGTTTAGAATACCTAATAGTACCCATTGGAAAACCATTACAAGCCTTGTAATCAATAAAAATGCCATTTCATATAATAATTCAATTGAAGTTTAGTTTACCTGGTAGCAACCATTTGAAATATAATTGATTAACAAGTAATTAATAAAAATAAAATTAATCCCAAGGGCTCATTAGACAAGATTGAGTTCAAGTTGTAGAGGCAAGAACGTATTCAAAAGTGTTCATAAAATCCACCTTGAATGGCGGTTAACCTCTGACTGGTCTCATTACCCATTTCGTAAGGCAAAAATAAAAATTAATTTACTTTTTTATTAGATTACGTATTACTCGCATAAAATATATTTCAATACTTATTTAATTATCAATGGTACAGTAAATATAAATACAAAAATCTGATAGCTTCTCCATATTAATATTAATAAAACAAAAAAGCAACAGTGCTCCGAAATTTTGTTTCCTGTTGCAGCTTGATTTATCATCAGCAATGTTATTGACAGGTAGCACACGCTTTTGTTTCCTACCAATTACCGAATAAATTTGCCGTACTTACACGTTTTCTGTTTAAATATTAATATAGCCTTCGCACATTTAATATAAGCAAATAAGACACGGCAGTCTTAGTTCTGAGTATTTAAGCAAAACCGCGCACTTACCATAAATGTTAATAAATGCGCGAAATTATCCATTCATAAAAGATATCAACTCAAAAATTAATATTGCTAGTTATTAATGTTCCGTGCACCTTTCCAAATAACAAGTGATCGATTGGCTCGCAGAAGTCGCCGAAAATGATTACCTACTTCTGGTTTATTTTAATTATTTAATCCATTAGTTTTGTCAACTAATTGAAATTTTAATTTATTCTGGCCGTTAAATGGGTTTTATTTCCTTCTCAATTTTATATACACACATAAACATTTGCATAATTAAATTTACAAAAAAGTAATTGCAGACTCGTTTAAAAAATTGTTAAATATTCATCATCATACAACTGCAATGACTTGTAACGGGTACGAGCCGTAACAATTTCATTCAAGAAGACGATTATATCAGTATTAAATAGATTTGCCCACCTATTAAGATAAGTAATAATACCAACCATCAGTTAGCTATCCGGTAATTTATTAGTGGTTGGAAAGACTAGACTTTAATGGTTATTAGCAGAATATTTCTTCCTCTCAAGTTTTAGAAGTATCAAATTGAATGTGTGTATGTGGTAATCACTTGGTGAAACATATTGATTAAGGAGATATAAAAAAAAAAACACTTGGTATAAGTTGCACAATTTTTTTTAATAAAAATAACTCTACAACTGTTTAAGTCGGATATCTCAATAGATGTCAAAATATTTTTTTATATTGCATAATTTTTATATAAAACTTAGTAAAAAACGTATTCAGGCAAGACGTTCATTCATACGCATTCATTTATACTTAAAATATCTAATTAATAAGGGAAAATTAAAAAAAAAACACCTATTTTGAATTTTTATTATTTTTTTTAATATGTTTCAAATGAGGTGTCACATAGTGAGTTTCGAGAGATGTTTATTGAAGGGGAGAGAGTAATTGACAAAAAATTACGTGTTTCGTTTTTTTTTTAATTTGCCCCTATTTTCTGAGAAATCCGGGGCGCGTACTTTACAAAAAATCACCCTGTATATTAAACTTTTAAAGCGGAATGTACAGTCATGCTCACATAAATCTAGTACAAACAAATTTACATTGCTATAAAAAATTGCTATTGTAACCTAATTTCTTGTACTAGATTTATGTGAGCATGACTGTAGGTGGTACTTAAAATTAAGTTTTTATAGTTTATTAATGTTTTCTTAGCTTTAAACTTGGAAGACATTTAATAATAATAATAACGAAAGTAATAATTTATTTTACACGGGCAAATATACGGCGCGTTTTTTTATCTCTGAACATAGGCAATGTTCAGTATTAAAACGACAGTATCAATTGCGTTGCTAAAATGCAGTTGTTATGGAACCAAAATTACATGCACGTACAACTTGATCATTCGAAATGTCAAAACTATTGACAGAAAATGTATTCAACGCAAGAGAGTGTGTAAATAGGGCACTTTCACGAATGAGTTACTATTTCGGGATTAACAGTTGATGATTCCTATTTGAACAGGAATGATGGGATTGATGTCTCAGGATAATTCTTGCGTTGAATACATTTTCTGTTAACAGTTTTGACATTTCTAAAGATTGAGTCGCAGGCGCATGTAATTTTGGTTGCATAACTGGTTGCAATTAGTACTGTCGTTTTAAAACTGAACATAGCCTATGTTCAGAAATTAAAAAAACGTGCGGTATATTTAAAAATGCAGCAGTACTTATCATTATTATTTTTTTTTTAAGTCAAAAATTTAAAAGTGTAAAGTAAAATATTTAATGTATTTACAAAAATATTATTACATAATTATTTTTTAATTTAATTTACAATAATTTAAAATAATTTAAAAACTAAATAATTGAAATTGTGGTTTATTGAAACTATTATTATTATTCAAATTTTTTCGTAGTGAAACTTTAAAACTTTCATAAATATTACTGAATTTGATTAAAATTCTACAAATGTTCTCAAATTTTATCAAAATTTTACGAAGGTTATAAATATATGACAAAATTAATAATAATTTATTTCGTGCTAGTTCAAAAAATGGCCTAAATTTGTAACGACAAATACGTATCCATTCAAATCAATTATGTTAATATTAATAGATTGCTAGATTAATATTTATATTAATTGAAAGCTCTTATTACTTGCGCAGTAGTGGATAGTAATTTCTAACTATTACTATTAAGTTCAATATAATACATTAATTGATCAGAATGATTTATAACTATTAATTACAATTGTTATTGTTATAGTTGCAGCTATAATACATTATACATTACTTAAATTTACATATCCATTAGAATAAATACTAGATTAAACTTGATATTAACTTTACTGGCAATAATAACTATTGTTATTATTAAACTCGGTAAAGTACATGAATTGATCAGATTTAATACTAAGTATTATTTCAGAAATATTGCTTCTATAAGAAAGTGTATTTCTCTTCATCGCAATACTACAATTCAATTTTCAACATTTACACCTCCAGAAATACCAGTAAAATGAATTTTTCTGTACATCCTACAGCAGATTAAAAGCTCTCATATGTGCAGATTTTTACACAAGGTGCAGTTCATGAAACTACGTCTTAACAAAATAAATGCAAGTGATTATGAACTAGGGCGCTGGAGATCTTATGCTAAGTCAAGCGACGAAGCCAATTTGAAATATCGCAAAATCACAATAAAGCGCAAATAATATTTATTATAGTCTGGTTTTTATACAGTATGTCCCCGGATTGAGTTTACAAGAGGGATATTTTTTTAATTTTTAGTTTTATGTAAAAATGTTATAGGAATTATAATTCCTGCTTGGTCTGAAACTACCAGTTCAGTTATTGAAACTTAGATTTCTTTATAGAGGGTTTGATAAAAACAAAAATTTTGAATCTTTTTTTGGCACTTATTTAATTACTATTTGCCAAAGGAACTTAAAATTACATTTAACAACATCAAAGAAAAATAAAATCATTCAAACAATCCCCCAAATTCAGATCATGATACTGAAAATATAAATAGTCACCTACGAGAGGCATTTGCATCAATAACTATTGAAGAAATCTAAAACAGTATTCAGGATATCCATACCAGGCTTGAACGTGTGAAGAAAATGGTGGGGGATTGTTTAAATTATGTTATTTTTCTAAAGTGTCAAAATTAGATTTATTTATTTTTTATTTAGCCAATACCCTGTATAAATAAATCAATGTTTTATTAACTGAAATGGTAGTTTCAGACCAAGCAGGAATTTTAATTCCTATAACATTTTTAATTAAAAGTAAAAATTTAAAAAAAAATCCCTCTTGTAAACTCAATCCGGGGACATGCTGTATATATCCGATTAATTTAAAAATATTATATTTTCAATTGATGAAAATCTCAAATTTAATATTTGCTTATGAGAATAATTGAAATACTTACATCAAAATTTGAAGTTTAGGTTTTCATATGTAGACTTCTCTTTGTACAAGAACTTAAAATGTAGGTTACATGTACTGTTAAATTATGATTTTTGTTTCATTGAGACTCTGGGTATAAACAATAATTCCAAAATGACCCAAATTAAGGCTTATAGAAATATGAAATAAAGAAAGTGCCGTGATAATCACTTTAATAAACTTTAGAACAGTTATATTTGGAGAAAAATTAAAGAAAGTATACTTTTTTAAATGGGGATGAAATCCTGGAGATTTTTCAAGATATTGATTCAAAGTTCGACAAACTGCGCGGACATTTCAGATCTTTCGTGTCGATTAATGGGTTGGAAGTACAGTAATCTTACGGTACATGATAAAACGAAATAGCGATGGGAAATATATTTCCTGGTCCATATGCTGCTCTGCAGAACCATAAAACGCACATAACCTTCGCGTTATATTGTTATAGCCATGCCATATATCCGATCATTGCATTAAAATTCTCATAAAGTATCGTGATGCAAGCCGTTTCTTATCTCAATTTTCTAATTTCGTTACATTAGATGGTACGATAGACGCATAAACATCTACAAATAGAGCTATAAATGGGCAACGTGTTTGCCGCAAGAAGCAGCGTGAGATTGTAATAAGTTTTTTTTCCGGTGATTCTTCAACAATTGTGTAACACAGTTACAAATACCAACATTGCATTCCATTTCATAATTTCTGAATCAATGGACATTTCGATCATTCAATGATTTGTGCTTGAATCGGAAATGGGCCAGACAAAATGAACGAAATCACAAATAATTGCGTTAATAGAGTAACGCTCATATACCTTTACCAGGTTTGAACTAAGAATCTAGTAGTATTAGCGGGTTCTACCAGCCGGCTGCTATGAGAAATTTAATATGCTTCGGTTATGTTTACTCAATGCAGATTGATATAATGCAACACCTCTTTTTACGAAGAATCGTAAATTAGAAAAACGTGATGACCGCACAAGGAAGGAAATTAGCAAACATGCAATTATGCATTACTGAACATAATGCGATGGTTTGGTTCATTATTATCGTGCACGGTATTAATTACGTGCTTTCCAATTGTAAAAATGGAAATTTAATAACGCTAATGTTCGCGTGTAAACGAAAAACTTCCCATTTCGTAATAATCACTGCATCTCCCACATTTCGTGGGTTGCTCGTTGTCGTTTGTATCCATTTAATATGTTAATTATACATTTTGTACATTTGTCAAGGAGACCGTTTGTAATATCGCTGGCGTAATATTTTTCTACACGTAAAACAACGTACTTAATGTGTCCACCATAATTAAGTATTTAACGATGGTCCGCGGACGATAAAACAATTACTCAATTACGAAAACACAAATAATTAAATAATAATTCTAGGACTAAACATTTTGATTAATACAAGTAAATTAAATGAGTTAGAGGTAGAAAACTAAACTTCAGTAGGTAACATTAAAAATTACACAAGTAATGAAAAATTCCTCAGACAAAATTAAGTTCAATTCGATTTTAATATTAATTTATTTCATTATATATATATATATATATATATATATATATATACAGGGTGATTCAGACCACCCGTCCCAGGCCTTTTTCTCGGTAATGTGACGTCTTAGAAGTTCGGAAAAAAAAATATCATAACAAAAGCCTACATGAAGAATTTAATGGAGGTTGTTTCGATTTCCGGAAGTAACCGGAAGTAGGCGTAACTGCACTCAACTTCAGAATTTTAAATGGGAACCTAGGTCGTATGTGACATCGTTGGATAGGTATTTTAAAAAGAAACATATTTTGAAAGAAAAGTTTTTTTATAAATGACATACTTAACAGAATAAACATTAATGTGTCGGGCAACCAGCCCAGGGCATGTTCTCGAAAGTATGACGTCATTGAGGTTAAAAAAAATGCATAACACAAGCCTACCCCATGAATTTAATGGTAGTAGTTTTGTTTCTCGAAAATCACAGAAAGTAGGCGTAACTGCACTTAGCATTCAAGTATTTTTGTAAATAAAATACCTTTTCTCCTCCGAACACTGTCGAAGTGAAGTGTTTTCAGGCTTGCTTACTGTCTGCAAAGTCGACAATTTCAATAAAATACGTTATTGCTGGGCAATAATTCAATTTTCCGGAAAGTATGACGTCATAGAGGTTCCGAAACAAAATAGCATGACTTAAGCCTACCTGTGAATTTAATGGCGGTAGTTCCAATTCTCGAAAGTTACCGGAAGTAGGCGTAACTGTACTCAAATTCAGAACTTTAAATGGGAACCTAAGACATTCTAGAAGAAACTTTTTTTTTTAAGAGAAACCAGAAATAACGCAAACTCGATTTTTAACTCAAATTAATTTAATTTGAGTTCTCAAATTTGGAAGGGTTTGATATGCTGATGGTGCTGGATAAGTGTAATCAAAATATATTGATTAATTCGTTTTATTTACAAAAACTATTCCAATAAAAATCGTTTATTTCTGGTTTCTCTTAAAAAAAAAAAGTTTCTTCTAGAATGGCTTAGGATCCCATTTGAAATTCTGAATTTGAGTACAGTTACGCCTACTTCCGGTAGCTTTCGAGAATCGGAACTACCGCCATTAAATTCACAGGTAGGCTTAAGTCATGCTATTTTGTTTCGGAACCTTTATGACGTCATACTTTTCGGAATATGGTCTTGGCTGGAAGCCCGACACATTAATGTTTATTTCGTTAAGTATATCATTTATAAAAAAACTTTTCTCACAAAATATGTTTCTTTTTAAAATACCTATCCAACGATGTCATATACAACCTAGGTTCCCATTTAAAATTCTGAAGTTGAGTGCAGTTACGCCTACTTCCGGTTACTTCCGGAAATCGAAACAGCCTCCATTAAATTATTCAGGTAGGCTTTTGTTATGATATTTTTTTTCCCGAACTTCTAAGAAAAAGGCCTGGGACGGGTGGTCTGAATCACCCTGTATATATATAACAAAAAAAAATATATATATATATATATATATATATATATATATATATATATATATATATATATATACATACATATTACTTTTTATAATCTTCATTAGCTGTAAAAAGTATTCTAAAGCTGGATATTACTTCATCCTACATCCAAATAACCAATTCATCAGCCTGTATGAGTTCTAATCGACTTCAAGTCTTCCTTGCTTTCTACTAAACACTAATAATTATACTCAAATATTACATCAATTAAAATATTGCACAATATCAAAATAGTGCCATATTAAAATTGATAGCATCTTCATAATTTAACTTAAAACACCATAATTAAACAGACATTATGTTTTAAACGAATCCTGTAAAATTCCACATGTGTGCACTGCTTCTAATTTACATCTGATCCCCATTGTCCCCGTCTTGCAAGCGATCCTTAATTTTCAACGCTGTAACAACTGGTTACTCAACTTTTCAATCCTCGGCTGACATTGACGGAGTTAATTACGCGCAATGCTAATGACTTTAAAATAATTGGAGTGCTTCTAGCATTGACATAATTATTGTTGTCGGTATGATAGGCATTACTCGTGCCGTAAAAACGTTGAGTTTAGTCAATATTTGTGCTGGCAAGAAATCCGTTGAAGTGCGTAATAATTGGAGAGAACTTGTCGTAGATAATCACTGAAGTCGAAGTATTGGCGTGAAATGCCAATTAATAATTAAACCAGTCGGTTAATTGAGCGGGTTTATTTCACGCTCTAACATTTTTCATTGTCGTTACGTTCGAAGGTCCGATCATAAAAAAAACTCATTAAAGGTTATTTCACAACTTTTGGAAGTATAAACAGATTCCTCAAAATTCCCGATACTTGCAAACTGGAGTAAGAAATGAAATATATACACAAAATCTACATTGGATCCATAAATGACAAAATTATGCTAAGCTGGTTTGCGCATATTTTTTTTTTTTAATTGCTGCTATATTTTAAATTTTTTATGCAGAAATCACACGTTCAATTCTCTTAATTCATATTTGAGGACGAAAGGACGAAGTATTAATAAAATTTATTTTAATTAGATTATAGTGAGTATATCGATTCCAAATAATAGAAGCACAGAAATAATATACGAAATAGGGAAAAACTACAAGTGAAGATCGATAAACACATGATGATAGTATCAGAAAAGAAGCAGGGAGAGAGAGAGGGGAAATGGCATGGGAAGGAGTCAGCAGGTGATAACGGGCGGAAAAAAATAGAGAGATAAATATAAATTCGAAAAATAAATATAAATCGGATACATCGGACATATTTTTTTTTCCATTAATAATACAGAGTGAGCAACAATGATTGAAGTCAAGTTAAGTTTCCCGCTGAAAATACTGGGGAATTTCTTCGCTCCAAGTTTATTATTAATTAAATTTACTGTAAAATCAAAAGATTTGACAGCCCCAGCCCAGTGCCGCACGCGTCGTATTATTATTTATTACCATTGTGCCAATTCTTCGCATATAGTTATTTTGTCTTCGGCTTCATAAACATCAGTTCTTATAAGGACTACTCTGAGTAATTCTTTGATTTCTGGTAAGTGCTTTGCAGTTTTTAAGGTTATAAAATTATAAAAGTTAAGTTTTGTTCTAAATTTACAGAGTTTAAGTGAAATCTCTTCAATGGTTTTTACACCACAACATGATGCCTTCATCCTGAAGGCTCATTATCGAAGTGGAACACTTAATGAAGACGGGACATGGACATATTCATTACAATCGTGTATGAATCAATTTAACGAAGCCTTTCCCGATGTCAACATTACTTACAAAATATTTATCCAACATAAAACCCGCATTATTCACCGCTTTGAAGGAAACAATTGTATTTGTAAGGGCAAGTCAACTGGAAGACCGTCTACCTTAACAGAAGAGATTGTTGCCGATGTCCAACAACGGCTTGAACAAAGTTCAACAAAATCTATAAGAAAACTTTCAGAACAAACAGGTTGGTTCTTAATTTTAGGGTGCAAAAAAGTTATTTTTTATCATTCATGTGGTCTTTATGGCATACAAATTTTAATGTTTAAATCCGCTTACAGGAGTATCGTATGGGAGTTGCCGAAAAGTCGCGAAGAAAATTCTCCATTTGCACCCGTATAAGGTATCGGTAGTTCAACAACTTCGCCCACTTGATTTTCATAAAAGAATTGATTATTGCAATTGGTTTAATTAGCATTTAAATGATAACGATATGCTGGACAGGACCTTATCACTGATGAGGTGTGGTTTCACTTATCAGGATATGTGAACAGCCAAAATTACCGTACATGGGCTACAGAAAATCCTCATACGTTCATCGAAACAGATTTACATCCACTTAAAATTGGTGTTTGGGTAGCAATTTCGAGACGTCGGATAATTGGCCCAATATTTTTCAATGAAACAATCAATGCGGAGCGTTACCGAACAATCATCCTGGATGCATTTCTTAATCAGGTGCATGATGATGAACAAATAATGGGTTATTTTCAGCAAGACTGAGCCACTGCTCATAGTGCGTTTGCGACAATTAATTATTTAAGGAATTTTACGGTGATCGATTGAAAAGCTCAGGATTATGGCCACCACGTTCACCAGACCTCACGCCGTGGGATTTTTATCTTTTCAGACATTTGAAAAATAATGTTTTTAAAAATAGGATACATAACCTAAACCAACTCGAAGAAGCAATTGAAGAAGAGATAAGAAACATAACTCCAGAGCAGCTCCAATATGTTTTTGAAAATAAAAAAACGTAGAATTACCATCTGGCTTGAAAGCGAAGACCGCCATTTTCAACATTTGTTGTAAACTTTTATTGTAACGTTTAAAATGATGTAATTATGATTAAATATTTAATTCATTTTGTTGTTGTTTTGTTTGTTGTTTGCTACGCCACTGGAAAAACAATCTAGGGGATATTCTTTTTATATTTTCAATTAAACCAACATGCGTATTTGGTTGCCTACCTATCAAACCTCAAGTATTGTGGTTCACACTGTATATTATGACACATGTGCATAAGAGAGCCTTTCAAGAGCGTCCGTTGAGTATAAGACCACGACACGAAGCGGAATGCTTTTAACGGCGCTGTGCCGTAAAAGCTCATATTATGCAACTGTATCATATGTTGTTTTTATTATACGTGCAACACAAAGTGGAAATAAAAAGAAAATTAGAAACGTTTAGATTCATTTTACAAGGTAGGTACGCGTGGATGTCATTTTTAATTGTTAACATGAAGATGATTAGCATTTGTTGTATCAATGCCATATGCTATAGACATCAACATCATGGACGAAATTCTGAAGGTTGAAGTAAGTAAGTGTACATTTAATATTATTTGAATAAAAATTAGTACTGCCTGACGTTTATTTTGGGTTTTGGGTCCAAGTTGGTCACCGAAGATAAAGGTACTAGAAACTTTAAAACTCGCCGTGCTAGAAAAACTTTTTTAAAAACGCTTATTAGTTCGATAACAAAGATTATGATGCAGGTAGGATATGATTTCAGTAATAACCCAAGTCACACATAACTAGTTTTGAAATTATTAATGAAAAAATTAATTCGTCACGGACTAAGGTTGTTTTTTCCATCAGTTGATATTTTCAAAGCGTCTAATGTCTAACCTCTAAAATCTTAGACTTTAGTTGTTTTTGAACTCAATCGAGAGAACTACGCCTTTTAAGTACCATCTCATGTATAACACAAATGTAACCAAAATTGGACTTAAGGGGTTTCTAAAATTAGTGAATTAATTAAAATCTTACTGCGTTTTAATTTAATAGTTTTAATTGGTTTAATTTATTACGCACAAAATAAATTTTGTCTCTATGAAATCCCTATGAAAATGAAGTAAATACAAAAATACAAAAGTAAAATCAATTTTATGACAGTGAAAGTTCGCTACTTTTATGATTTTGTGAACAACTTACAGTGTACAACTTTTATTATTTTGTGCACTTCAATTTCATTTCTTGAGATTTTGTAGACATCCAAAATTTTTTTAAACCTTAATATTCTATTTCTTGTTGAATTACTGCTGTTTCGAATATTATTTTTTTCTTGAGTTTTCTTTCTTTGTTTCTGAAATTTATTGGTACCTACCTAAAATTTTATTGAACACCACTTAAGAGCTTTCAGAAGAATCTGGATATTATGTAAACCACTTTTGTAAACTAATATCTGGAGATTTTGTGGACTTAATTTTTTTTTTTCAAGATTTAGTAGATCTCTATTTATTTATTGGGGCAGAAAACTCTATTTCTAGTTGAAATACTTCTTCTTATCGTGCCCTATACTCGGTGGACGTGACGACTATCATTTCCTATCTAAGTATGTCTACCGCTGATCTAAATAGTTCTTACGGATTCTTGGTCCAATTATTATTGACTCATGCCCGGTTGTATCAACGCGAGTTAAATATTATCTTTAGGTTAACCTCAAAAATGACTTACACCAGATCTGAAATAAAACGTTAAATGCGAGTTATAGGAACTTGATTCATTTAGAAGTGACCCGTTTTATTTACCCGAGGGGTTTTGTTTCTATACATTACTCCACATCATCAAATTTTGATGTTACTGATTCGAAACGTCACTCAGACATAAATATAACTCAGGGTTACATAACCCGAGTTCAAACAATGTTGATGCGACCGGGCATTAGTGGTGTTGCGTATTTTTTTGTTTTTCTAGAATTTTCTTTTCTTTTTGTTCTGAGATTTGTATCATCTTTTTTTCTTGAGTTTTCTGTTTTTTTTCCGATTCTTAGATTCGTATCATTTTACCGGAGGACATCTAATAATATTTCAAAAGTTTCAGCATATTATGTGAACCACTTTTATAAACAAAAATCTGGAGATTTTTCGGATTTCAATTAATTTTCTCGGGCTTCGGCAGACCTCTGTACATTTTATGAAGCTTAAAATACTACTTGCAGTTGAATTACTGCTGTTTCGTTTTTTTTTCTTGATGAAACAAAAACTCAAGAACAAAATTATAATTGAGTTATAGTAGTAGTAATAACAATATTTGATTGGTTATCGACCTGCGGTCTTTCCGCCTTGAGTTATATTTTCCTGTTGTAATTGATCTGTATCATTTTATGTCGATGTGACAAGATTTCAAATATTTCTAGATATTTTCTGAACCTTGTGTCTGAATAAATTTGTTAATAGCAATTTGGAGGTTGGACTTTTATGAATTTTCCTGAGATTTTATGTTCTTATATAAATTGTCTGCAACTTAAGATACTATTTCTGTTTGAATTACAGTTGTTTCTTTTGTTAGAGACAGAATAGCTGATCTGGCTAATATGATTTAAAATGTACTGCGGACTACTTCTATAAACAAAAACCTGAAAGTTTTATATATTTCAATTAATTTTCCCGAGGTTTTGTAGACTTTTATAATTTTAAACAAAACATTAAATTACAGCCATTTCGAATTATTTAAAAAAAAATGTTAGTATACATTAGGGTGCCTGAGAATTGTATACAATCCAACCCCCGATTCATCCGGTAAACACCTATTCAATTAAAAAAAAACCTGTTGTATAATAAGAAATTTAACCATTTGGACATTCTTCTGTAATTAATTGAACTTTCGCTCAATTCTTGAATTTGAATTTTGAATTTTAGAAAATGTGACCCACTGTTCATTGTTTTATTCATTAGAAAACTAGGTACTTTAACCCTTATAATTTAGTAGGTTTTTAAATTTGATTTGAATTATCATAGAATTTTTCATTGCAAACCTGTAAATTTTTGCTCCTTTATGTAGAGATATTTGTTTGAAACTAGAGTCATTTTTTATATTATTGTTGCATAAGTAACTGGCGCAATTGTTCAATTTCATATATGGAATGATTAGGAATTTGAGCAATTTTAATCGTAAAATATTTCTTCTATGTTCTACTGTTAAGATATTTCCATATTTCTTTCCTTTCTGCAATGGATCTAAAATTTTATAATTGTTATCTATATTTTTGTTATAAAAATTAAAATATTTTTTAAATTATTATCCTTTATTTTAATTGTTAAGCAAAATGATTACAAAATTTGCAATTCTGGAAACATTACTATAGTCCAGTCAAATTAGAGTTTTTGGCGGAAATAAATTATATATTTTTAAATTTTGGTGTACTCGTACATACTCTTGAGTACTTCGAATATCCATCGAGTTTCCCCTTCCTTGATGGGGGTTTCATCCCTTCATATTGAAAAAACACCCCACTTACGGCAAACGTGTCTGCATATTATGTGAACCACTTTTATAAACGAAAATCTGGAGATTTTTCGAACTTCAATTAATTTTCTCGGGCTTCGGCAGACCTCTATACATTTTATGAAGCTTAAAATACTACTTGTCGTTGAATTACTGCTGTTTCGTTTTTTTTCCTTGATGAAAAAAAAACCCCAAGAAAAATATGTTAATTGAGTTATAGCGCTAGTAATTAGCAATACTGTATTGGTTATCGAGCTGCGATATTTCCGCCTTGACTTATATTTTCCTGTTGTAGTTGATTTGTATCATTTTATGTCGATGTAACAAGATTTCAAATATTTATAGATATTTTCTGGACCTTATATCTGGAAATTTCTTAATAGCAATTTGGAGGTTTGACTTATGAATTTTCTTGAGATTTCATGTTGTTCTATAAATTGTCTGCATCTTAAGATACTATTTCTATTTGAATTACTGTTGTTTCTTTTTCAGAGACAGAATAGCTGATCTTGCTAATATGATTTAAAATGTACTGCGGACTACTTCTATAAACAAAAACCTTTAAAGTTTTAAGGATTTCAATTAATTTTCCTGAGGTTTTGTAGGCTTTTATAATTGAAAACAAAACATTGAATTATTGTGATTTCATCATTGTGTTCATTAGGGAGCCTGAGAATTTTATATAATCTAACCCCCGGTTCGGTTCCAAAAAAATTAAAAAAGATAGGCAAAATCTCTGTCCAATTGATTAATGTTAACACGTGCCACTAATTAATAGAAATTTCCACTTTAAAATAAATGGGGATCAACCATTTTTTTAGAAAATACAAAACTTGTTCAGTTTTCTTTCAACAATCTGCCTCGTTACAAATTTCAGCTTTAGATGAACTACAAGGCGTTGCTTTAGAAAATAAAAATTATTAAAAACAAATCACAATGGCGAATGGTCAAGTATGGACCACAAAATTCATCTTACAACGTAATACTTTTTGATATAAATGTTGAAGAAAATTGATAAAAACTTGTTTCTCTCGGGTTTTTGAGGTCATATCCAGAGTCAAAAATCTAATTTAAAAAATGCATAATATAATGGCCTACTAGAAAATTTTGTTTTTTACAATAATTAACATTCAACAATTCATATTTCGAACAGTTGTAACATGAATTTTATCGTTTGACATTAACATCCAGCAATTGAGTATGATTATTACATTGCCGCTTTGAAATTCTACACGTATGCGTCACTGAATATCATAATATCAAATTATGTTATAAAATAGGCATAAACAGATTAACTGGAATCACATATATCAATAACGTGGCCGATTTTAATTGCAGCAACGCCACGCCACAAATAAATGCGCTATTATATGATGCCACCTGCACTTGAATAACCTCTCGATGATAAATTGCCATCTGGCTCTGGCAAACGCGGGGGTTATGCTATATGCTGTGATCGATTACGGTTTCATCCGAGCCCAGTAAACTAGTTTCTCGAAGATATTACGGTGAAAATCGAAAGTAGACCAGGAATGGAATTCACTTTTATTTTCCGCCAAAGTTGTAATAATGCGATTTCTTCTTACACGATTTACGGTTTTATAAGCGACCTAAAATCGAAAAAGGATTCCTCCGCGGAGGCGCAATATTTTAGCGCTCTTCAATCGCACAATTAATTTAACCAAGTGAATGGAAATCTTCATATTTTGCCACGTTAACTGCCCATTTAGTATTAGTCCTTGACTTAATAGGTACGTGCACTATTCATTCTTCGGGTTATTAGTGCCATCAAGCTTGCATAGTTATTTAATTCAACTAGAGCGAACTGTTCCCAACCATAAGTATTACATATTACCGTAACAACAGCAATGGTCATAAAATAACGGCGAAAGGATTATTGCCGTCATTGCGCGAGGGTGTGAAACTGATTAGCATAAAATTTCAATGTTGTAGCAATGCAACGAGACTTCAGCCGCTCTCCTCCATCTCGTACGTTTGGTATTTGCTGTATTAATATGAGCGAATAAATTATCACTCGCGCATCTATTCACTAATTTATACACAAATACCTACGTTATGTAACTTGCACCACTTTTATCGTCGGCGTTTCAATCACGATCCCGATAGAACAATGCAATCTGAAAATATTATAAAAGGTCACTCCTGTAGGTGTGACCCCCGCTTTAAAATTTAAACTAACGCCAAATTACATCCTTTGTCCGCCCAGAAATTTCATTAATCGATTTGTATGGTCAACAGTTGACGGATTTAAATTCCGATTTGTGTGGTATAAACCTATAACGCCTTAATATTAACTGTTGATGGATTTAAATTCAGCTTATGCAGACCTATAACGTCTTTATATTGCATATTTGGGTCTTTGCAGGAATAGAAAGTTCACAGGTCATGCAGCAGGCCAGATATACCATTAATGTAGAAATCTTGCAAAACCAACCAAGTGAAATGCAGGCGGGTATAATTTATCACGAGAACGAAAAAAAAATGCACGAGGGTTGCGAAATTCCTTCCTGGTCGCTTGAGCATTTTGGACCTTTATATTTCACATAAAACATATGCCAAGTATTAACATTAGATTATGATTAATCTGTTCCTCTTCCTTTTCCATGCAATGATGGTTATTACCGTTCATTAAAGGCGTATTTACTTTATAGGTATATTGTGTTGCGCAACAGTTTACGTAAAACTGGGCAATTTTATGCACAAAAAAATCATTCGGTGTACATCTATAGTTGATCTAATCGATTTCCCTGGGAGACACCGCACATTGCATTACATGACTTGTTATACAACTACATTCAATCATTAGCAACGCTCGAAAACTATTTGGAAAGTTATGGCGATCCTTCAAATTTTATGCGTACAGTCTTAAATGCCAATATTCGAAAATTGCAATATCATTAGAATGACAAAAAATGAAAGGTAGCATCATCAAATTTTAGATTTCCGAGAACCTTCTATGTGATATGCAACTATGGATGGATGAGAATAAATTTGTCTTAAACAACCAAAAAACAAATATTATGCTATTCGAGGCTAAATCCTCCAGTGTTCAATTAAATGATATCACTTTAAATGGTAGTCTTTGATATTAATCCTTGTACAAAATTTCTTGGTATACATATAGATAAAAAATTAAACTGGCATGATCACTGTTGACATTTGACTTCACTATTGTTGTTGTACCATTCAAACTTTGAATCTATTCTGCGTTATTTTAGAATCATTATGATTCTGGCTACTTTATGCTGAAAATATAATAAAAAAACATTACATTTTTCTTTTGTAAAAAATATATTTTATTGAACAATAACCGACAATTAAATCTTCAGCCAAAATAAAACTTTATGCTAAGAAGTAACAATTTAACAATTTGATACGGCGTAACATCGCATTTTGCTGCAATTACTGCTCGAATTCTTCTAGGCATGGAGTTTACAAGAGATTGACACTCTTCTACTGTCACTGAGTCCCATATATCTTGAAGTTTAGCACTCAAACGTTTCTGAGTTCTTTGTAGATTGTTTCTCAGTTTTAGTTTCATTTTGTGCCAAAGGGTTTCGATGACGTTTAAGCCTGGACTACTGGGAGGCGACTCCAATACTGCCATGTAAAACCAAAATGGTTTTCCAACCATTTTCGGGTGTTTTGGCTGGATGGCTTGATGCTCCATCTTATTAGAAGATAACTGGCACCGCAGAGTACAATTTTTCAATGCTGGGAATTAAGCTATTTTCGGGTATATCTTGGTATTTTACAGAGTTAACAGTTACTTTTATGGACTGAATATTTTCTACGCTCTTTGCGTACATACAATCCCATATTATAAGCCCCGAAGGAAACTTGAGACAGTATGTTTTAAGCAATGAACGCTCTTATTAAACGCCTCTGTATTGTTTCTAATTACTCTGTTTCGATTATCTTCCGTACATATATCAGATTTTGATTCATCACTAAATATAATCGTATTCCACTGCTCATGTATCTATGGTCGCTGTTCTGTACACAAAACCAAGCGTGTTTTTTTTCTGATGCTGGGCTAATAATGGTTTTTCTTTGGCCTAAAATGTTAGATAGTTTTATCCCTATCATATTGAAGTAGTTGACATTGATAAAATTACCTAAAAACCAAGGCCACTACATTGTACCCGCTTTCTGCAAGTTTCCCTGGAAAGAGATAATCCTGCAGCCTCATTCCACTCGGCCGATATTTCTCTTAAGTGCCTCTTCTGTTATTTTTGCAGGCTTTAATTAGCTCTCTTCTTTGCCGATCCGAAACTAAACAGGGACGTTCTGAGCCTTTTCCCTTAATATCGGTGTTACCGTTTTGATCATATAATTTTATGATGTAAGTTACCACAGAGTTTGATAATTGCAAGTCTCTGGCAATTTGTCTAATTTTTCCCCAGTCCAAACACGCTCATTATTAAATCGCTCACTTTTTTTTTGGTAGTTGTCATACCTCGAGCCATTTTTAAGCAATCTGTTCACTTAAAGTTGACAAACACACTAAGAGACATGGGTTAACAAGACGCCTTGTTTGCTTCAACATAAAAACAGTATCCAAAGCTATCCAGATTTCGTGATGTATCTAAAATGCCTAATATTTTGGCCGAACATTTAATTGTCGGTTTTTGCGCAACAAAAATGTATTTTGACAAACATAAATTGTGATTCTTATTATATTTTATCTCCAAAGTGCAGCCAGAATACTGCTGATCCAAAATTTACGAAAAAAATATTACTAAGTATGATTTGCTGGTAACAGTCTATGTTAAACAAAATTTAGATAGAAATTATGAAATGGCCGAACATATAGTTGTTAGGGCTCGTAGTAGCTCCTCTAAAAAAGTATTCGTCACCCAGAAAAAAAACCATTTGAATTATATTTAGTTTGTGACAATTAATCATATAGATCAGTATTTCCCAACCTTGTCTGGCAAATACAAGGGCATGCAAGAAATAATATTGAAGATTAACAAATATTCTAGGTATATTCCATTTATAATTTATATATAAAACAGAATTGGTGTTGGTTTCACAAAATATTTAATGTTATACTGCAACAATTGTTTCGCCACACAGTCGCTTCATCAGGCAAATGAAAACTGTTGGTGAGTTTCATCTGCTTGATGAAGCCACTTAGTGGCGAAACAATTGCTGCAGTAAAACATTAAATATTTTGTGAAACTCATACCAATTGATTTTATGTTAAAGATTTATTATTTCGCTATTTATATACTTCTTAATTGTATTCCAGTTTATCCCTCTAGGTATCTGAAAATCATATTTGGCACTGACATAATATCTGGACTTATAAAGGGCCCCATATATCAAATAGCTTACGGCCTTATGAAGTCTAAATCCGGTCCTACATACATGACTTGAGATTGTCAACGCCAACTATGTCGTTGATTTTCGTTGAACGGTCGAAATAATGGTCATCAAGGGCTCTCTGTCTCTCAAACATGATTCATCCATTTGTACTGATATTTTTCTCATCTACAGTTTTTCAAGATTTTTTTTAAATATTTTCACTCATTTTCTCTATTCTTCTGCTCACTGTATTGTTACTGAGTGACAAAATTTAATAACTATTCTCAAGAGTAAAATTGACAGTGGCAGTGTAAGCCGTAAATGGAGATTTTAATGTTGCTCTTTTTTTTTAATAAAGTTTAATAGTTAGGGTGCGTGTCCCACGTTGGGAAACATTGATGTAGAGCATTTTTTAAGAAAGCCGGTGTACTAATGTTATACAGTCTATATATATTTGAGTTGTTGCCTTTCATTTAAAAACAAGGCAAAATTTGCAGAATATCTAAGTTTCCTCACCATAGATTAACGTTATACGAGAGAAGTCATAAATACGCTACCATTAATTATTTCTGCAACAGATTGGCGGATTGCATACGGAATATATCGAATATCATGAAATTTAAGTTGAAAGTTAGACAGTTCCTGTTACAGAAAGAACTGTACGCATTGGATGATTATTGAAGTTGCCATTTCATTTCACAGTTTAAAAAAATTAAGTTGATGATGGTTTCTTCGAAACGAAACGTTGTACTGAAAATTTGTAAACGCTGTCTTGTAGAGCCCGAAGTGTGGCAATGAGAAGATGCCTTTGGTTTTCTTATACCTTTTCAGACAACTTAAGAAAAAACAACGAAATCGCACGATTTCAGATTTAGCAGAATTTTCTGGTTTTCTTAAAAGAATATTACTGACCACTAAATTTCGCAACTTTTTTGTAATTTTACTGCCTTTGTAACTTTTATGGTTTCCGAGTTCCCCATGCTGTTGATCCTTATCTTGATAAGGTATATAAAGCATACGAATAACTTTCAAAATGTTAATAATTGATTCAAGAAAATTAAATTTTACAACACATATTCAATTAAAAACATTCCTGTATCATAATAAGAAATTTAACCATTTGGACATTCTTCTGTAATTAAATTAAACTATCGTTTAATTTTTGAATTTGAATTTTGAATTTTTAGAAAATGTGGTTCACTGTTCATTGTTTTATTCATCAGAAAACTGCGTACTTGAACCGTTTAAAATTTGTAGGTTTTTAAACTTGAATTGAATAATCATAGGATGTTTCATTGCAAACCTGTAGGTTTTTTGTGGCTCTTTGATATTGAGATATTTGTTTAAAACTTAAGTATTTTTTTATATGATTATTGCATAAGTAACTGGCGCAATTGTTCAATTTCATATTTGGAATGATTAGGAATTTGGGCAATTTTAATCATAAAATATTCTTATTTTCTACCAATTCTTTTTTCTTCAATTTCTTCAATTTTCTACTATTAAAATATTTCCAGATTTTTTTTCGTTCTTGAATGGATCTAAAATTTCATAATTGCTACCAATATTTTTTGTTAATAAAAATTAAAATATGTTTAGGTTAACCTCTTGTTTTTTTTTTAATATTAATGTTTTAATTTTTTTTTATTTAACGAAGGCCTATTTCTGCTGCTATGGTTAAATACCGTCGCCAATACCGTCTTTTGCCTATATGAATTTCGCTTCATCCAAATCGGGTTCTTTGACGTGCACGTACAACTTAACAGTACACGGGATCGCCTGCCTCAATTCCCCTCCAAAGGAACGACACTTTGATGTTCGAGAATTTTAATTATTTTTTTAATAAGATTCTCGGGACCACTGAGTTCGAACCTGCGACCGTTGGTAACCTCTCGGCCACCGTCGACCATTAACCTAAAATTTGATTACTCTATCCTTTATTTTAATTGTTAAGCAAAATTATTACAAAATTTGCAATTTTGGAAATATTACTATTAGTCCTGTCAAATTAGACTTTTTTTCGGAAATAAATTATATATTTATAAAATTTGGCGTACATACTCTTGAGTAGGTACTCTAAAATTGAATATCCGCCGAGTTTCCTCTTCCTTGCTAGGGGCTTCATCCCTTAATATTGAAATACACCCCCCAAATGACAAACTTGTGTAATTTTACGCAATTGTCTCAAAAAGGGTGCAAAACGGTGCACCGCCTGGATTTTCTCATATCGGGTAAAGTTAAAAAATAAATTTGAACAAAAATTATATTACACGGTTTGCCACAAAAACTATAGTTCGCACGGTATAGAGGCCGGAAGTAAGGGGTGAATTCTGGCGCGCAACGCACAATTAGTTTCTCGGCTCCCGTTTCATAAATAACTACCAAACGGCTAGATTTTCGTTAAAATGATTTACTTACTCGGATCGAACATTTCTCGCTCTGCAACTTCAGTTATGAGAACATTTAACGAAAATCTAGTCGTTTGGTAGTTATTTACGAAACGGGATTTTTATTATTTATTAAATACTTACAGTAAGATTTTTATAAAGTTAAATTTTTGGTTGCACAAAAAATGTTGTGTATACCTTGCCCGCGAAATCCTTTAACATCCTCGAGATTGTCTTGCTTCGGCCGTAGGCCGAGTATAAATAAAAATTAGTAATAAAATCATTATTATTTCATCTCACAATTCTTTACTTGGTATGTTATGTAATAATCTACCTATTACCACCCCCGGTAGTAAATAAATGTCCGAATAATTCTACACTACAGCCCTCAAGTGCTTGAGTAAATGCTATGAATCTATACGTCACTTGTAAAATTTATTATCAATAATGAATTTTAAATTACATTTGTATAATTTCCAATAAAATGATATTAAAAATTGTATCCCCAGAAATAAACACTTTTGTATATCTACAGGCTCACAGACGTGCGAATGCTTCAATTGCGGTTCGAATGGCTAAAAAAATTGCAAGGAAGTTGGGCAAATCTTAAAGTTGATCCACTTTCTAAACAATAAAAATGACCTTTTACGTCCGCGCAGGGCTTCGACTGTAACAAAGCGCGAGTCATTTCCTTCCGGCTATGTCTAAAAATGACATTTAATAATTGATTTGTCACGCATTTCTCGAGGCCGCATAAGTTTTTTTCGAAGCAAATTTCACAAGATGGTAATAAAGAAATGCGTTGCTATACGGTTTACAAGCGAATCCTGTGTAATGTGTTATTAATGGTGCAAGAATCCCTATTACCATTTAACCTTCCGATTATTAGTGTTCCTCCGGTATATAATTACGTCCATATATTTATATTCGTGTTCAGGAAACGAATCGCTTATTATGCTCATCAAGGTGAAACTATTTTCCGATTACGATTATTTATCACGTAAATCTAATTTGCGAATTTCTCCGCATCCTGAATAATTGCTAAAGTGTTAACATCGCTCATATAATTTAACATTTATATTTGGGGTCAGCTTATGTTAGTGCAACAGTACCAATGTGCACGTCGGATTGACGGACTGTGTTTGCCGTATACGGGGATTAGACCATGCTGCATGGTTACTTTAGTGCAGTTAACATTTAATTTTAGAGAATCTTGCTCAATGTTATAAAACATACATTAACCTTTTGGTACGGAGGAAGAAATTAAAGGTTGTATCTCATTTCCCATGCATATTGGTACATCAGTATGTCCAGGTTTTATGAAATAAAATCTGTATGCATAAGTGGAGTTATGAATTTCAATTTAAGCCTAATTCTACAATAATCTACAACTTTTACCGGGTTGTATTTATGTATACAGTAATGGCACATTACATAACGAACATGGGAAGTGACAATGAATACACGAGTGGGAATTCGCCACGAGGTCGCAAGCAGAGTGCACCGATCAAAAAAACATCACTTACAATTTAAAATTTCAATTGCAATTTTTGAATTTAACTTATAATGAAATGTGTTTTGCTGCAATTTATGCATCGTCGCTACTAGAGTGAATATACACATTTTTTTATTAAAATTGTGGTGGCTGCAGTATTGCAGCCATCTGCAATGAAGATTGTCTGCATTGATATTCTCAATAGACGAGCAATTATTGCCACCAATAATGCATGATGAAACGCATTGTACAGCTAGAAACCGATATTGCCCATTAAAATCTATTTACGTGATTACGCAACGGCACGTACGCAACCTTAAACTGTTAGACGCATGTGAAAATTCTTGCCAAACGCATCAGCGTGGAAGGTCAACAGTTTATGTGACCACTGTACCATCTGACTGAAACAAGTGCTCTTCTAAAAACAATAGCACAAAATGAGCGACACCTTTTCGCCTGCGAGTGTCTTGAGAACAACTGCAGGTCGGCCGCTCCGTGAAGGCCCCAACTTTTCATTTATTAATCTTTATCCGCCAAGGTCGTCTGCTTACCGTTAAAAATAAGCACTATTGAAAAGGAGTGTTCATTATTAGTTTTGTATTACAATGAGAGAGGATATTTTTCTCGTTACTTTCCATCAGTCAATACATCCTTATGGAGTGATTGATTATTTTTACAATTACAGTAGGTATTATAATATTCATCATCTCAAAATAACATCTCGGCGTGGTTATGAATTATAAATTTATCTTACGTATGTAATACGTATAATTTTAACAATGTTTCCGCGTAATTGTGGTAATACGTAATGTCTTACAACAATTGTATTACGTTCGCAAATCTCAAAGTAGTTGCGTTTGACAATTTTCACCATTTGTAATGTAACTGTACCCCCTTTCAAAATCATCATTTGCAATGTAACTACACTGCCTTACGAAAAAATAGAACACCAAGTATTTATTGGGCGATTCGATTAAATTTAACCGAATTTGACGACCTTAACAAACTATATCGATGATCAAAAATTCAATTGTTGTGGTACTTATTTAATGGTATTTTTTCTTGATTTTATCATTCTGAAGAACTATTAATTTGTTATTGTAACAGCTTCTAATGTCTAGGTAGTTTCTGACTAGTTTGACGTTTTAGTTTGTAAAACTTAAAAAGGTGGCTTGTATTTGTTGTCATGATGAATATCATCATCTAAGTGATTTTTATAGAGGTTGCATTATTAGTATGCGAGAAGTGGGGTTTTCGCTTCGTGCCGTTTTTCAAAGGGTAGGCTATGGGTCATTGCAGGTACGCTGCTGATCTAGAAGATGAGAAGCTGTCGAGAACCCACGTAGATCGGGATCAGAACGTCCAAGAAATACCACCAAGGGTGAAGATCAGTAATAATTGAGCCTCTCGAATTATTGATTCATGGATGGCTTCTGGTCTCCTGAGTACGGAGGTTTTAGTAGGTAGTAATCTGACACTGCCTCTATACGGGGTGTCTTTCAGAAGATTTCCTTTCGTTTATGTATATAAAAGAAAATTGTAACCACATCCGGACGTACGGGGTGTCTTTCAGAAGATTTCCTTTCGTTTATGTATATACAAGAAATGGTAACTACATCCGGACGTACGGTACTGATGAGACTTACCAGGTCGGAACTGGTCTGCAGTTGTCCACTGAAGTAGTAACCAAAATTCACACCATATATTTTATTTATTTAAACATTTTCGTCGGTATGTGGTGATATGGAGGTTACAAAAGATAGATGGATAGATACTTTATTCATTTAGGCCACATTACAATAATACTGGTTTGTATAATCATCTGGTGGATATGAGCGTCAATTAGTTTTATAATTAAGTAAAGTACAATTTTTTATTTTCCCCAAAAAAAAAGATCTTTGGACATTATTTTTGGCTCTGTACAGTCCGTACGTAGATGTGTTATTATGTTGTGGTTGTGGCAACCAAATCTGCATACAATCGTACAGAATTTGGCTATTTTAGCACCTATTTATCTTACCATACTGTCTATTAACGAAATGTATTTTTCTGTGAGATTTAACAAAAAACTGACAAATCAAGTAAATTCCTATTTCTCTTTTCCCAACACCATTTATTCTTTAAATTTCATGGTGAAAATGCATGTACAATGCTCGTAATACCTTGTTGGAAAGCTCTTGAAAAATGCTTTCTAGTCATTATTAATACAATATTATTTGGTCAACTAGTTTTGGAATTAAGCGCAAATAAAGTGCAAAAGTGTTCAATTAATTAAATTCAAATAACATGTTAAAGTAAATGTTGAAAATAGTATCCTTATATAAACCTTAAACAAAAACTTTTTTGTTTCCTTAAACAAAAATATAGTCTGCTTTCAAACTCCTCGCGAACTTCTAAAAGATTTGTCCAGTAATAGCTCGACATTATTGTGCTATTATTTCTCTTAATTATTCAATAGTATCTGGTTGTGCTTTATTAACTACAGACTTTAAGTGACCCCTATAAAAATACCTGGAGGTATTAGATCTGATGAGCTAGGAGGCCATTTGATGAGCCATCTGATGATCATCTGTTTGGTTTTCAACTTCCTGAAACACCGTTCAAATTTTCATTAATTGCAACAGCGTTTTTTTTAATGGGGTCAATTGAAATCTGTTGTTTATAAAACATAAATGAAAAATGAACCGGATGCTATTGAACAATTACGATAAAGAATTACACAATAATGTCGATCTGTTACTAGACAAACCTTCCAAATGTTCGCGAAGAGTTTGAAAGCAGATTATATTTTGGTTTAGAAAACAATAGAAGCCACATACAATATTAACATGTTATTTGATTTTAATACATTGAACACTTTTGCACTTTATTTGCACTTAATTCGAAAACTAGTTCATCAAATCATATTGTATTAATAATGATTGGAAAGCATTTTTCAAGAGCTTTCCAACGATGTATCACAAGTAGGGGAGTGCCATTTAATTTTTTTATATGGAGTGGCTGTGGCTTAAAGGGTGAGTAGGGGGTCGACACTACCTACGCCATTTTAGTTCCCCTTCAGAACCACCCAAACGGTTTTGAGTAAATTGAAAAATAATTATGTGCTCTATAAAAAAAAAACGATGTCAACTTTTCAAATTGACACGCTGTATATATATTTCAAGCGCTATGCGCTGATCGTCAGTGGCAGCTGACATTTATTATATCAATTAATTTATATGTACTTCAAACTTTGAAAGATTAAATTTTAAAAAGGGATTAATTAAAGGAGATGGATCATTATTAAGTACCAAAGCTGGAATTTTTTCATATAAATTGCTTCCAAAAGGTTTAAATTTGTATCTATACAATGTTTAAATAATGTAACACCTTAAAAATTAAAAAAATAGAAATACTTTTCACAAAGCTCTGAGAATAATATATACAATCATCAATATTTCATAATTCGATAAAAAGAATGGAGATAAAAGTACAATTGTTGATAGAAAACTATGATTCTAATAATAAATTAATTCTATACTCTAATTTTTCAAAACTGCCGTTCTCGTCATCAAAATAATAATCATAATAATGATGACACAATTTTACAAGGTTGCCAGCTGTCCTGGGTATTTAAAAATGGCTGCAATCATCTGTTGAGCCCGTGCAATCTTGTGTGACAGTGTGCGGATCATATCAAATTCGTCGACTTCTCTGCCGTTTATCGTACAGATATCAATATTGTAGTTACGGTTTAACATTTATAATGGCAAAATATGCATTGTAATAATTGATCAAATGTAACAAGTTAAACCTCAAAGAAGTTTGGTTATACACACATGTATGAGCATGTGTTAGTGAAAAAAATTTGGCATCGTCGCCGAAAAAATATCACGGCCGCCAACATAACATGATTTATTACATGATTGGCAGGCGAAAATTGTGTCCGCGGTTAATACACCGATTACCTATTTATAACCAAAGGTGATCAGTGTTATGTAACAAATGATCCTCAGATTAATTTCGATTCTTAAACTATTGTTATGTATATTCTCGAAAACAAACACGTTGGTACGAAAAAACCTCAACACACAGCTGTTTGATGACTTGAACGCCAGTTTAGAAAAATTAGAGTATACCACCAATTTTAAACCCTATTTAAATCGATCTAATTGAAACTGAAAATATAAACAACATCAGTTCATTGAACAAATTATAAATTTTTATATGAATATTGTTTCTTATTATGGGCTAGAATTGATAAAATTACTCATTTTGAATGGATTAATTTAAAACTTGAAGTGGAGTGGAATATAGAATAAAAAATAGTTTTCTTAAAGAAATATTTGCATGAAAACGAGTATTGGAAAATTGGTACTGGAAATGAATTTTTCGATGAATTTCGGTTAATAACTTAACCGGTCATTGTCCTGTATAGTGTTTCGCAAAATGAACAAACAATATCAAAACGTATTGAAATCCTGTAAGTGTTGTTGTACTATACATATAATTATTAATCATTTATATTAATAACTAATTAACAATAATTGTTGATCTAGAAATCAAATAAAATGTCATCTTTATGACTATTCATATTACAGTTGCATGGTCACGGTGCACAAATATGTAGTGTGTCATTTAATTATGTATACATGTAGTACACCAAGGCAACATTCGGATTTACTATTAATGATTTATTATGTTATGCCTCTATTGTATAATACATTACGTGAGTGCGTATAAAAATCAAGAATATTGTGCACATTAAAGTGATGGTTATAGTTTTTACAGAATGGCGAAACGTAACGGACAATTTTTAGTGACTCAACAAAGAACTTTTACTATAATTTTATACAGCTGCAACGTGGAGTAAGGGCAATGAGCTTTCTCGCCATCAAAATACTAATCCTGTTGAAAGCGTGAAGGTTTATCTGTTCAAAGCACATGAAGGATTGAGACACGTGAAGACAATTCAATTTCGTATTACATTAATTTAATTTTTATGATTGAAATAAAATTTAATTGTACATAAAACGTTATATTACTATTATTAATGAGTAACATTGGTAGATATAACCAATAGCACTGTGGTGAACTTAATAAATTATACTTACTAAATTTTTCACCGTTAATTTTTTTATAAAAATGAGTTAGAGGGGAATTTAAGCTGAACTGGTGGCACGGCCAAATTAACCTGTACAATTAATAGGGAAAAACGGCATTAACATAACTTTAACGTAACTTTAATGAGAATTTTCTAATGAAGTGACAAATACAATTTGTCCATTTAGGTACCTATTCTGGGTTAAAATAAGATAATAATTCTTTTCTTCGCGTCATCATGTCAACGCCTACTACAAGAAAATGTTCAAAATGTATTAATAAGCCTTTTTCTGTTTAAAAACATGAAACCATACTGCGATATAAATCGATGAATTCGCAATAGAAAATGCTATTTAATACAGGGTGTACTTTATTTACGGGCCATACAAAAATATAATGTTGATGAAGTTGAAGTCATCATTTCAAGGCCTACTACAAGAGAATGTTCAAAATGTATTTAATACAGGGTGTACTTTATTTACGGGCCATACAAAAATGTAAAGTTGATGATGGTTTCTTCGAAACGACACGTTGTACGGAAAATTTATAAACGCTATCTTGTAGAGTTAAAAAAGCTTGAGAAAGTGCCCATGCTGTTGATCTTTATCTTGGACACCCTGTATACTGTAAATATATACAAGACAATTTGACATCAGTTGGAGCTGCGTCCTTTCTGACAGTAATTACTATGGTAACAGAAATTGGCCGTCATTATTACATTGCTCTCTTGGAAACTTTATATTTTAATTATGAATGTGGTAACCACATATTTGTTTTTTTTTTGTAAAATACATGAAAGCCATTATAAATTTTAAATTTCATAAAATTGACAAGAAAAAGCGAGATATTATTGCAGTAACAAATGACCTCTGAATTATTGCATAGTTGAAAATAATCCGTGTCCACTTCCTTCTCACAATTAGCCTAGAAGCTGTCACCAAATATTTCGCAACATGCGAAATTAAAAATTAATATTTATAACCACATATTGGCACAAAAATACCGGAAACGGTTAATGTTAATGCATTTGTCATAGTTTACCACTCTATTTAATTGGCAGGTATGAATGGCAAAGTGTGGAACAAGATGTACAAATGAATGTTGAATACAAATAAAGGTACAATTGAACTGATATTCTATGGATTCTCCAAAGACATGAAGAATATAAATAGTTGTGAAGGTGTCCAAATAAATATTTCAAATGTAAATTATGGAATACAAATGCTACCTCGAGTACATTTCTTACTTTGTATTCGAAGAAAACGTCTAATACGTAGGTTTGGTGAGATAATAATGCATATTGAAATATGGTAATTTTGAGCTACTGAATAAATAGTCGTCACACATGAGCAGGAGATTGCCATCGATACTGTCATTATGTAAATATTATTGATTAAATAATTTTCGGGTGAAATTTACTCCCACGTCCAATCTACGTACTTCCAATTCTCGAGAAATCTCCTAATCCATACTTTACATTACTTTGATTCAATATGGACGAAGGAAAATCCATAAAACAAAATTTCCAAGTATGATAGATCTTTCGTTGTCAATAGTAATTAGACAAAGCACTAGAAATAGACCTCCAATAAATAAATAAAAAATAATAATTATATCAAAATGAAATATTACTTGAACCTTTGTTAATTAATAAAAACCAATCTCTATATTTTCGGGAAAATTATAGACATATGTGCATCAAATGTAAAATATTAGGTCGAAAAGAAGATAAGACAATTTAAAAAAAAATACAGTTGAAATTTTTTATTTGCGTTCAAGTGATGCACTAAAGCATTCGAAATCACTTTAATGAATTTTTGTATGCAAAATCAACTAAATTTACAATTAAGACACTGCAATTTTGTAACCACATATCGTAAAAATTAACTCATTTAATTTGGAAATAAATTTACATAATTATTATTGGAAGCAATAAAGTACTCCAAGTTAATAGTCGATGAATGTAAATTACGCAATAAAATTTACTGTTATATCATAGAATATTAATAACCACATGACTACATTTAATCAAATTAACGAGTCAGTAGCATTGACATTTGCTATGACGTCGCAAACCAAAAAATAAATATTAGTTTAATTCTAATTGTTGCTTTATTACTCGAAATTCCCACTGGCCTGGCGGTTTAATATCACAACTTTCTCCGTTATTTAACATAATTCATCTAAGCACAATTATGTTGAATAATAACCATAGTGCAGACATTCGTGAAAAGTCATGCAGAGAATTGAATGCCTGCATTAACCTGTGATCTTGATTGAGGCATTTTATTTTGCAGCCATACAATACGCTCAAAAATGGCAAGGCCGCCTCGTTCTTTCACAAAAAATTAAATTGCTTCGCCAAACTTGTTATAGTTCCATGTGTATCGGTTCACTTGGCAGAAAGAATGAGCGGGCAAAAAGAATATTTCCTGCATGCCCAAGTTTACTTCCTGTTCCTCGCCAGGATAATTAAGCACGACTTTTACTAGGATACAGCCAGGATACAAATTAAATTATTTACCCGGATTTAATTGCCCAGCATTGTACGGTGCAGAAGTGAACGTTATGGGCTGCCCATTGCTCACGCTGGTAAATGAAAGTGCACAGATCCTTTGCACAAACACCAATCCACAATGGAGCTGTAATTATGGGAAGCAGCCAGGTTCAAGTGCGCAGTTTTTGGTGCCCACATCCGAATGTGTTGTGTTAATTGTGCATTTCTGGGAAGTTGTAAAGCGTCGCGCATTGCCTCATCGGACGTAGTAAAATTTATTTAAATGAATAATAATAAAACGTTTATGCATTTATTATAAACAAATATGCTTTTGTGTACGAGCATAAAAACTTTGGGTTTCGTTTTTAATCGCCGACTTGTTAAATTGATTGGCTTGTGAGTACTTCCGGTATAATAAAGCCGTAAATAATGGAATATGAAACAATAAAGTGGAAATGTCAAAAGGTCTAAGGTTCTTTCAGATTGCAAGCAATTATTAAATACATCCTCACAGACAAGTACGCTTTAATGTGGTAATTAATGATAGTAATTATTACTGAACAAATTTGTTATTGTCCGTTTATTCTTATATTATATTACTGAAAATATATGAGCAGAATGTCTCGTAGCAACTCTTCGTTAATAGTTTATGGGGTTCTAGATTAAAATAAAAATTCATGAAGTTCGTGCAGATTTCCTTAAAATACATACTTGAAACTTTCCACCTCTTCCGGTTTCAGCAATAACTATTTTGGCTATGTTATCGGTATCCCCGTTTAATTTAAAAACAATATTTTTATGTACAAATGGACCATACAAAATATAAAATTATTACTAAAAATATAATATTTTAGTTATAAACATTGTAAATATTTATAATTGCTACTGCTTACTTTGTACGGACACGCCATGTATTTGGCGAGACAAATAATTTATAAAATCAGGTTTTCCGTCTGGTACAAGGTTAAACACTTGAATTGCATTATAAAAATCTTAATGAATAACTTGCTTTGCCAATTAATATTTTTGTGCTAATGTAAAAACTTTTAAAATACTGTTTTGAAACTCGAAAACCGAATTATCATAATAGTAATAATTGAAAACATTTGTCGACTGAAAAAGTTGCACGAATCATCTACAGAAAAATTATGTTCTTAATATTAAAATGATAAAATCTCGGATAGTTCAGAAATAAAGTGAACCAAATCCATGAGACACAATTTTCAGAAAACCAATGTTTGAAACTGTAAACTGTAATTTACAGTAAACCGTATTTTGTAAAAAAAACTGTAATTAGCCATCTTTATTTGTGTTTAAGTGTTTAATTTGTAAGACATGTTCACTTTAATTCTATTGCATTGCCATCATATATCTATATAATTCAATGGTAGCCTTAGGTACTTGAGTTGTAAATATTTTGCTTATTCTCCAGTTTTTTTTTAAACACTTGTGAAGCTTTTGATCAATAATGTATGCAAAGTAGTGCTCTATTTCAGTATCACAATTAATTGACATGGAAATCGTTATGTAATAGCTTTGTGAACTTTGCGGCTAAGGAGTTCATAAAAAATCCTCGCATTGGGGTCAGTAGGTACTGCTAAAGAGGTGAAGGTCATATTGACTTTATTGTGAAATAAAAGTTATTCCATATAAATGTATGATCAATGATTTTAATTTTCAATATCGTTGGTATTGGGTTTTGCCAAAAATAGTGCAACACAAAAATAAATTAACTGTATTTTTCAAATCAAAGAAAATTCTATACAGGGTGTCAATTTGAAAAGGTGCCACCGACTTTTTTCATAGAACTAATGATTATTTTTAAAATTACTCAAAATCATTTGGATGGTTCAGAGGTCGAACAAAAATGGCGTAGGTAGTGCGACCCCCTACTTCCGCTTTAAGCCAAAGTCACCTCCATCTAAAAAAAAAAATGGCACTCCCCTACTTGTGATACATCGTTGGAAAGCTCTTGAAAAATGCTTTCCAGTCATTATTAATACAATATGATTTGGTGAACAAGTTTCGGAAATAAATGCAAATAAAGTGCAAAAGGTTTCAATTAATTAAATTCAAATAACATGTTAAAGTAAATGTTGAAAATGGTTTCCTTGTTTTCTAAACAAAAATATGGTCTGCGTTCTAACTCCTCGCGAACTTTCTAAAAGTTTTGTCTAGTAATAGCTCGACATTATTGTGCTATTATTACTCGTAATTGTTCACTAGTATCTGGTTGCGTTTTATAAACTACAGACTTTAAGTGACCCCATAAAAAATACCTAGAGGTATTATATCTGATAATCTAAGAGGCCATTTGATAGGCCCTCTTCTTCCAATCCACTGATTTGGATAGTGACGCACTAACCATGCTCTAACTTGAAGTACATAGTGAGCAGGTACACCATCTTGTTGCAAATGTAATGTATTTTTGGGAAGTCCATAATTTCCATGTTCATCTGTTTGGTTTTCTACCTCCTGAAGCATGAGAGGCTCAATGAATTCATCCAGAAAATTCGCATAAATTTCGCCCTTCAAATTTTCATTAATTTGAACAGCGATTTTTGTTATGGGGTCCCTTGAAATCTGAAGTTTATAAAACATAAATGAAAAATGAACCGAATACTATTGAACAATTACGATAAAGAATAACACAAGAATGTTGAGCTGTTACTAGACAAACCTTCAAAATGTTCGCGAATAGTTTAAAAGCAGGTTATATTTTTGTTAAGAAAATAATAGAAGCCATTTCCAACATTTACTTTAACATGTTATTTGAATTTAATACAATTAACACTTTTCACTTTATTTGCACTTAATTCCAAAACTAGTTCATCAAATCATATTTTATTAATAATGACTGGAAATAATTTTTCAAGAGCTTTCCAACTATGTATCACAAGTAGGGGGGTGCTATTTTTTTTTTTTAGATGGAGGTGGCTGTGGCTTAAAGGGTCGGTATGGGAAGTACATTTTGGTTCCCCCTTCGAACCACCCAAACGGGTTTGAGTAAATTTAAAAATAATCATGTGTTCTATGACAAAATTCGATGGCAACTTTTCAAATTGACACCCTGTATACAGGGTGGTCACTTTTACGACGCCCACCATTAGGATCTATTAAACGGAAATATATACAGAGTTGGTCAAATGAGATAAAAGTTTCTCATTTTTGTGCCTTTCAATATACTGAAACGAAATCCGGGATACCTTGCACAGTTTCTGAAATATCGCCGAAAAAGTGCACTTTCATTTTCGTTTTATAATTTTTTTACTTTTGAAGGAAATTTTACGAAATTTGGCACTCTTACATTTTTCGACATAAGCTTTCTGATGATAGTGCCAAATATTTTCTGCGCCAACCAGATGCCCAAATTTTCATAGTCAACTTTTGATTTTCTTATGGCCGCAATATTGAATTTTAATAGCATTCAAAAGAGCGAAAGAATCCAATTTCAGCCCTGTATAACACATGGGTAATCTGACATTATTTACCACCAAAAATCGATCATTAAAAAAATTATTGCAAAAATCAAACTGCTGTAGACTGCTCTAAAAATAAAGTTGCCATGGAATAACAAATTACCATTTTGACATTTCTTCATACAAAGAAAATAACTTCTGAGTAATTTTATTATGTATAATGTGTAAAAAAAGAGATAATATCTTTGATTAGTAAAAATGGCAAGATATTCCTTCAAAAGTAAAACAGTTATAAGAGGAAAGGGAAAGTGCAATTTTTCAGTTTTTCGGCGATATTTCAGGAATTGTGCAAGATATCCCAGATTTCGTTTCAATACATAGAAAGGCACAAAAATGAGAAACTTTTATCCCATTTAACCAACTCTGTATATATTACCGTTTAATAGGTCATAGTAAATGTGACCACCCTGTATAATCCATAAGAAAAATAATTATCTTAAAAACATTTTGATAATTTTTTTATTTATATTAAGAGCTCAAGCAACTATGTATAATATTATTTTTGAAGCCTCTATCCATAAGTCTCTGGCTAGAACAACCAACTTCATTTATTTTCCAATAGAACCTAAAAACTAAAATCGCACTTCTACTTTTTTGTGAGGGGATTTAATTTAAATCTGCAGTGAAGGATCTCATTTAACTACATCGAGGAATGTAAACTCTTGATTAAATATAATGAATTTCATCTTCCAATGATATTTAATGTAGTAACCTTTCGCGATTGCATAACATATAATTATAATTATCTACTGACATTCATTAAGCTCAATTTATATTTTTGGTGTAATCCTGGGATGCTGTAATATGCTGTTAACTTATTACTACTGAAATGATAAATTGTTGGGAATATTGATTGCATTCTATTATCAAATGAAGCTAGATAATAATAAGTAAAAGTTGTATAATATGTGTTGTTGAGCACGTGAAGGAAATTGTTAACGAAAATAATAATTGTGGCACCTTTTCTTCACTATATTTATTGGTGACTAAATGTACATTTCGATCACAATGTGACCATAATCATTAGTATACACAATAGAGTGGCCCTTATTTTTCGACCTTAATTTTTTTTTCGCAGCACTTCGTAAAATCGTTTCATCTGGTGAATAATTAGTCTGTGCAAAGTTTGAGCTCAATTGGATAACGATAAAACGTGCCGTTTTATGATTTTGTATTCGAATTTTGAGCTACATTTAAAAAAAATGTATTTACACTAGAAATGCGATTTTATACTTGGAACAAAATTAATAATACATAAGTATATTGTTCTGATAATAAAATACTTTATTAATGTAAAAAAATAGTAGTATAATATAATAAACTAATGATAACACTTCATTATTTGTTAAAATCGAATTATAATTCTTAAATAAGTTTGTTTTCTCTTTCTGCCGTATCATTTACTACTCGTAGCTTCGTCACAACTGCCATTGCTTAATTATAATAACAGTTTTCACTCCATGTTAATGGATCTTGTCGGAGAAAATCATCTTCTAGTTCCAAACGTTTAAAATTGAAAATAAAATTGTCGCCTTGCACCCCGACACTAAGTACCATTAATTGGGTAATTTCTTTCACTTCGTTACCAAGCCAGATTTTTCAAGAGATGTCTGATTTAAATTTATGTAAAATATAATGTTTAAATTCTTGCAAAATAATAGTAAAATAATAAAAGTGTTTGAACAATTTAAAAAAAAATGTCTCCTCGAAAACAAATCTTGACAAAATGTCTTCTCAAAAAAATCGTCGAAATAAAATAGCAAAGCTTCCTTAAAGTTTCCTTTAATTTTGTTATTTTCAAACTTGGCACAAGATGTTTTCTCACCAAATGGAACTATAATATAGGGTGCCGTAAAAAAAATCGAAAAAAAAATGTCAGCAAGCAACTATGGCCCACCCTAACGGCCGGTTCCATAATGCTATTAAAATTTCCTTTAAATCGAAAAGGGGCTTTTATGTACTGTAACGTGTTCCATAATTGATTTTTAAACGTCACTTTACGAAAAAGTGTCTGTTATCATATGGAACAGCAGCTGACTTTAAAGCCGACTTTTCTATTAAGTAAGCTTTACATAAAGGAGATATGTATCACAGATATTCTGTGATATTATGGAACCGACCCTAATTCACACGTATACACGTGTACAAGTTGTGACCGAAATGTACATTTAGTCACCAATAAATATAGTGCAGAAAAGGTACCACAATTATTATTTTCGTTAAATAAAAGTTTATAATTGTATAGATTATGTACAATTGTAATTGTATAAATTTCATATTTAAGCATTATTTACAATTATAAATATTTATATCTACGTTCATATGATACAAATATTAACAACATTTAGGCCCAGTTGTACGATCGTGGATCATCCTTGACCATGGTTCAGTTGGTCCATCTAGGATACAGTTGTTAATACAATGGCATCCTCAAAAACTGAACCACGATCAAAGATAATCCTTACCTAAGAAATCCTGTTGGACAAATTTATAATTCAGCATATTGACTGAGGTGAATAAAGTGAAAAGGAAGACGTGCGATTTTATAAATTCGTTGATTTTTACTAAAATTAAATACAGCCTAAATTCTGAAAAATTGAACAAATAATAGTATTTGATGTATTATCATTTATTAAATAATGCACATTATTATTATATTAATTATTTAATAATAGTATATTTAATTACGATTCTGGAAATAAGGATTTTCCGTGCGCGGGCGACAAGACATGCAAGCACGGAAAAATCCATATCTGGACCTGTAATGCACGATACTCGTACAACTGGACCTTCGTGGTAAAAATAGTAATAATTGTTTTGTATGCCTTGTATGACATGTCTTGTATGACAGACATTTCAAGAAGATCTAACTCGTATCTTCAGGCATGTTCTTTGATGAAGATCAGAGAGAACTATAATAATAATATGTATATGTATTTAATGATCTATAATTTTATATTTGCAATTTACTATTTTTATTAATATCTTTTAGACTTTATGATACTCTTGTACTGAACAAATTGCCATTATTGGAACTTTTTACTAATTTGTCTAATGTCGGCATTCAAATAATGTTTTTTCAGAAAGTATACTACACAAAACTATTTGGCAGTACTAATTACTTGAATACACGAAACTCACCAATCGTGGATACTACGAAGTACAAATACAAAGTAATACATGTTTTGCATTTTCTTCTTTTATATAATCTACAATTTTCATTTCAACTTTTTTTTACGATTATAAACTTTTACTAGACATTATTAAAAAACTTCTTATTTTACATCGTACACATACACACATACAGGGTGTACAAAAACAGTTGAGTTGCGGACCCATTTTGACTAAGATGTTTGTTTTTCTTCTTTAATGTACTTTAATTGGGTACAATATCAGACAACCTTTTTAACACCCTGTATATTAGATAAGTTTAAAAATGGTCTCATTCAATGACAAAAACAATCTTCATTTCTGTGTTTACGTAAACAAGTATATTTCAGTTTTTTTGTTAAAAAATATGAATATATAATTTTTAATCAAATTTCACATGCTTCAAAGCATCAAAGCCTTTAAAGCCATCAAAGCATACAAAGGAGCAAAATAAAAATATAAAAATATATTGAAAAAGAATAACTGTGGCACTTCGAACATAGAATTTTGTATTCATGAGATTATGTCACATAATTTTAAAAATTCCAATAAAAAAAATTAATGAGCTTTTAGGATTGGACAATAAAAATTATCAAAAACATTTATAAATGGCAATCCAATCTGGGTTTAGCAAAATTTTGTTTTTTGTAATGTATTGTACTTTTCTGAGTGTTCCTCAAATTTCCTCGGATATCCTGGGTGCTGTAAAGTGTATATGGCGATGTTTTTATGTTGTGACCAATAGTATAAATATAATAAATTACAACCGTCTTTCAAAACATATTAGAAAAATTATTGATTGGCATTCTCGAGAGATGGTTCACTAACACCATTGCAACTCAAAGCAATTTCCAACAATCTGCACATGTAAACTTATTATGCATCAACTATAGGCAACAAATTACACCAGCTGTCATACAAGAATTATCTGTCTGTAAGAAATTATGGAATTATGAATCACTGACATTTGGAAAAACAATTCTTATCAAGTTTTCGTCGACATACAGTCTTTAAATTTTGCATACATATTAAAAGTACTTCGTATTAGTAGAAAATGTCAAAATATATATATATATATATACGCACGCCATCCTTAGTTTTCCGGATATTTCATGTAAAAGCAAATAATGAAGCAAATTAGCACTAACATTTTAAGACAAACATTCTTACCACGTGTTCGTCGAATTGCAATTTTGTATCGTATTAAATGTACCTCACACTAATACAAAATATCATAATCGAACTATACCCTATCTTGAGTTTATCCGGAATTTTCGTGTAAAATCAATTAATGAGGCTAATTAAAGAAGCACTGAAATTTAAAAAACTAAAGTTTTCATGTACAAAATTTTCAAATTTTGTATACGTATTAAATGTAAAACTGCGGCCATCCAAAAGTGAATGTTTTTTATATTTCGATAGATTGATTTTTAGTTGTCACAGTTTGAATGGTAACTCATGCTGCACGAACGTCAATGAATAAAGCCTAATTTTAATCTAATGAATACTGAATACGGAAATTTTCACTAAGTATCGTTCACTTTTGGAAGGCCGCAACTAAAATGTCACAATCGAATTATACCGTATCCTTAGGTTTTGCGGAATTTTTATCTTAAGACAAAAAATGAGGCATTTAGTTAATGCCTCAATGCCCTAATGTTAATGTTAAAATTAATGACATTTAGAAACTAGAATATTTGAAGCCCAGTTTTCGTTGACTTAAAATTTTCGAATGTTGCATACGAATTAAATATACCTCATACTAATAGAAAATATAATCGAAATATACCCTGTCATTAGTTTTTATCCGGAATTTTCATGCAATAACAAAAATTTAGCAATTTTAAAAGAGATTCGAAAATCGAAAAAAAATCGACTACCTAATGTTTGTAAAGTTGATAATTAGTAATTAGGTGTATTTTTATTCTTATTGCAATAATTAATTTTTATGTAGAACGCAAGTATGAATTTTTACATCTCACTTTAACTAATTAAGGAGCCAACGATTCATTTCTGATAATAAGAAACTTCCTTTTCCTTTCCTTTGTTGGTAAATGCCCGCGACGGCTGTTTCGAAAGCCAATGTAACCTGACGGAAACAATAATGAAACGTCGGCCAAGAGATATTAATTCCAAATAGATGCTGCATTCAGCGGAATCGCATTGTCTCCGCACAATTTTCTGCCCGACTACCGGTTGCAAGGTTACAAAATTGGCAAGCCTCTCAGTTGGCCGCGGGCAAATTAATCAAGCGGGCGATTAGTGAAAGAACAGCCCTAAGCAAAATTTCTCTGCAAAAAAAATCCGCACGGCCGCTTACGCAAACAGTTGAATAACGCACGATAATTTTTCGGAAATTTCGGCGGTCTTCGTCGATCCAGTAGTCCTGCAGCCTGAGAAAAGTGCGCGCAGAGGCAGACTTATGTATGGAAGGAATGAAATGAAAGTGTTTTACTTACGTCATAAGCGCACGCGCCTAGAAGCCATGTAGTAAACAAAAGTAAAACGCGACTCGCCATCTTAATCTGGAAAAAAAGAACGAACATCATCAGCTGTTTGAGAAAAGTGAAAGCATTATATGAATATGATGTATATACACTTATGCACGCGAGGAGGAACAATGTGCGCCCGCAGTACTACCGTTGCCGGTGTATATGGCCGTTTGCATTACATTGCGTTACAATAATCTGATATAATTGGCCGCCTGGTACTCATGCGTTATATTATGTTGTTATGTTTCATTTGTTTAATTACTTCCTTGGAATATAATTAGCCAGAACAATTATTTGAATAAATGCAAGTAATGCCCACTTTCGAAAATTTCTAAAATACTACTATCTAAATAAATACTAATACCTATATCTAAAGTAATAATAATAATAAATAATAAATAAATAATCTAATTAAACACTAGTAAGTGTTTAATTTATATCAATATCCTATATACTTTTTTTCTGATACAATTGCGATTATTTTGTGCCATTTATGTAGTAGGTACGTAAACAAAAACTGAAATCAATTGTCACTGATATAATTTCCACTGCCATTTTCACTGATTGACAACGATTGTGTAACTGTTTATACTATCAACTGTTTTAATGCGGCTTCTATTATCATTCGTCACTGATGTTATTCCTCCTGTCATTCACTGCTAACATGATGATTTAAAAACGGTCACGATCTCTACCGTTTTGTAAAGATTTTCTGCTACAGATTATCTCTGAAACTGCGATTTAAAAAAAAAATTAATCATCTCATTTCAGAATTTTAGTGAGTACATTCCTAACGCCTTGAATATGGCAACATGGCGCAGAAGACTAACAAATTTGCCATTACATTAGAAAAAATAAACAAATATTCCATTTGCACCCAGGTAGATTTCAGAATCTTAGTGATAAAATCATATTTGAGAACATGTACGAATCATTTGTAATATTTACCTTTTCAACCAATGACAGCAATCTTTATTCTATTATCCTAAATGAAAGTCCAAGAAAATTCAAAAAAATTGTTCAAAAAATTAATCGATTATAACTGAAAATTGTAAAAAATAACTACCATGAAATTCGGTGGTGACAATTAATTTTGATATTATTAAAATTTATATTGTCTTTACTAAAAGTGTAAGCAACAAAATTTCATTTAACATATTCCAAATTCAAGAAATTTGAATAAAAAATGAACAAAACAAAGATACGCATTCTGCATATTTTAGTAATTTTTTATCACAATTTTTACAGCGAAACAATTTTCAAAATTTACATATTTATAATACCTACTTATAATAAAATGTAAAAATCAGAATGCCGGGTGTCCTAAATAGAGTGGGATTGCATGGGTATCTTTCTTATTCCAAAGCTAGAGATCTGGTTAAATGGGCAATATTGTGCAGTTTTATATTCTGGTTCAGATTATGTTGATTTTTTTTCAAAAATCCGAGCAGTTTAGAAGTTATTCTAAAAAAAACCTAAAAATCGTGATTTTCTAAAAACTCCGATATTTCCATAATTATTACGAATATTAGAATATTTTACGATTAAAATTGCACAAATTCCTAATCATTCCAAATATGAAATTGAACAATTGCGCCAGTTGCTTATGCCACAATAATATAAAAAATGACTTAAGTTTTAAACAAATATCTCAATATCAAAGAGCCAAAAAAAAACCTACAAGTTTGTAGGTATCAATTGTTTCAATTTTTATTTTAATTCTATAAATTATTTTTAAAACAAATGTAAAAAATAATAAACCTAATACAACTAACTAGTAAAATAACAATAAATTATAAAAAATGCTAATTATCTGCATTACAATGTGACAATAAAGAGAAAATAAATATTATAAATCAAATGAGCACCTAAATAGATTGATTTAGTATCCTAAACTTCAAACTTACTTCAAAGGTAGGTACGAGTGGATGCCTTTTTAATCGTTAACAAGGCAAGAAGTTGGCATTTGTTGCATCAATGTCATCTGCTATAGACGCCAAGATCATGAATGGAATTCTAAAGGTTGAAACTGTTGGTTTTCCTAACCTAACCTAACCTAACCAATTATAAGGAGAATTAAGCTTCTGGTTTCTGGTTTTCAGATTTCAAGCAATAGTTAGTGTACATTTAATATGCATTTCAATAAAAATTAGTACTGCCTAATGTTTATTGTGGTTCAAAGTTGGTCAATAAATGTGTTGTGACTAGGCAACTTTAAAACACGCCGTGCTATAAAGACTAATTCTCGCAAGCTTATTAGTTCGAAGACCAAATATTATGATCCAGGTATGCAAAACATTATTTTGCACCTTTGCAGTATTCTAGTGACTTGGTATTCATTTTAATTTTACATACTTATCAATTAGTATTGAGAATATTGGAAAATACATTAAGCAGAATACACACTATCTCTAGTTTTTTCTGAATTTTAATCTGAATTATTCGAGCCTAAAGCTATACTTTTAGTAAACTTATATTTTTAAATATCACAGGTTTATTAAGGAAACTTAACCTCATTAGAAAAGGCAAAATAAAAATATACGCATCTCTATTTGTTTTCAAATTCCAATCTGAAGTTATTAGTTTAAGGAGTTCATACAAGATTTTAAAAAATCTTAACAATTATTATTGACATTTTTTTAAGATTTTTTTATCTCACTTTTAGTAGCTCACTTTTAGTAGCTCAAAATGTAGTAGCTATCTTACTTTTAGTAGTTCAACAATATTGAAAATCTGCACTACTATCAAGTATACTTCATACTATAGTAAAATATAAACAAAATAGAATACTCCAGTTTCTCTGGAAATATAAGTTACAAAGTTTACAATATACGAGTATAAGATACACGTTTTGGATATTTTTTGATTATCTTTTTATCTCGCTTCTAGTAGTTCAATAAGATGGAAAAATCAGAATAAATACATAATTTTATTCTTAAGTCATGGGATCAATATTATACACGTACAAAAAGTGCATTATGCACGTTTTTTAAACTAATTTGGCATTACACTTGCGGCAGTTTAACAATTTTCAAAGAATACTTCCCTTTCTCTGGAAATTTAAGTTATAAAGTTAACAATATACGAGTGATTGTTATATATACGAGTATATTGTTATACGAGTCTTGATTTAAGTTTTTATCTCGCTTCTAGTAGCTCAATAAAATGGGAACATCCGAATAAATACATAAATTCATTCTAAAGTCATGGGATCAATATTATACACGTACAAAAAGTGCATTATGAAAATTTTTAAATTAATTTGGCATTACCCTTTTAGTAGTTTAACAATTTTCATTTGCACCATTATTAAGCACTACAACTATAAATCTTAATAAAACGTAAAAATCAGAATATACCCCATCACTAGCTTTGCCGGTATTTAAGTATGAAATCATTTATATAATTTGAATTTGAATTTGAAGTTATAGGATTAATATTGCACACACAGAAGTACTTTGGAATATGTTTATCAAACTTTTAGGAACTCAACAATTTATAAAGTTTTAGCGTTATTTAGACCAGTCTTTGCTATTGCAATATGTAAAATTCAGAACATACCCCATCACTACGTTTTCAGGAATTTTTAATTTTAAGTTATAGGATCAATATTGCACATATTATACCTAATATGTTCTTCGATGACTTAAAATTCCCAAAAAACTAGTAATGGGCTATGTTCTGATTTCAATTCTGAATTAAAATCTTAAGTGTGTTTAATAAGTGTGCACATTTTGCAAGTTTTGTTTTCAACTTTTTATCAAACTTTTAGGAGCTCAAACAATTTTCAAAATCTGCACACCTATTTAGCACACTTCAGATTTTAATTCAGTATTGAAATCAGAACATAGCCCATCACTAGTTTTTTGGGAATTTTAAATAATAGAAGAACATATTAGGTATGTATGATTTGGATATTTTGTGAATTTCTTTATAACCTTTATAACCTAAGTAGCTTAATATGTATATGTGACAATTTATGTCGCAAGTTGGTGATGTAAATTATCTAGGACTAAACTGATCATTCAATCAGCGTGATGCGCCACTTTTTTTTATATAAAAGTATATACAGGGTTATTCAATTTCGATTACCACTATGGGGATATCGGAAATGGTAAGAGATACGAAGTCGGTTAAATTGGGGCCAAGTTGCGTAATCATATGGGGAACAATATTCAATAAAGATAATTTAAAAAATTTCAATGATTGCTAAGATTTAAAAAAAATGAAATTTTGCAAAATCTTGGTTATGTTTTCCTGTCATTACTTGAAGAGATATTAAAAAAATATAAATACATCTTCATTGTCACTTTTTATCATATACAACATGGGAATTTTAAATTTTGGATCAGACGTTTCGTGTGAGTGCAACCGTAAACAAGTTTAAATTTTTAAATACGGACCTGCAATTTTTATTTTTATTTTGAGTTATACTCGTCTATACTGTTACAATGAAGTACAACACTTGAGGTTTTAATAACGTTTTAATATGAAAATAAATCAAAATTGACAATTAGCACTAAACTGGATTTAAAAATAAAAATATAAACTAGAGTGTCATGAAAACAGTTTAAAATTGGAGACATTGTTACAAAACAATAAAACTGGACATTTTAGTTACTTCTTAAAAATGTTTTCTAACAAACACAAAACAGATATGTTAAGAATTTACTATCATTGTAAGAGAAACTCTGCTCGAGCAAGTGAAAACTATTTACAAGTGTATCCCGAAAGATCCCAGCCATCACAAACTTCGTTTAAAAAAATCTTTCAAGAAACCCAGAGTGGCTTATGGAAACCGTGTTTTGGAAGATGAAACGGCGACGGTTCTGCAAGAGGCAGCTAGAAAATTGTAAATACGTATCGTTATCTAAAAATCAGGTATTTATTGTGGATAAGAAACGATCCATCGAAGTCGACCATCGAAGTCGACCAATGAAGTAGCGGTTACTTTGAATTTGCCACAAACAAAAGTCTGGCGGATTCTTAGAAAAAATAATTTTAAACCCTACAAAATTCACATTTCCCAGAGTTTATTTCCTGGTGATTGTGAACGGAGGTTACAGTTTTGTAATTCAATTTGTGAGCGTATTGAAAATGATGATCATTTTTTAAACACTATAATTTGGTCAGATGAATGTAACTTCACAAATTGTGGACTGTTCAATAGAAAAACTTGACACATCTGGTCAACAGTCAATCCACGAACAAATACCGAAGTTAGAAACCAAGTTAGATTTTGTATTAATGTTTGGGCTGGTCTGTTGGGAGACAGAATTATAGGACCATTCCTCTATCAGGAAAACCTCAATGCGGAGAGATATTTGACCCTTCTCAGAGAGGAATTAGAAGAATTTATCATGGAAATACCTCTCCGTCGACTAAATTGAATATGGTTGCAGCAAGACGGGACTCCTCCACATAATTTTAGGGCAGTTAGGGAGTATCTAAATGAGCAATTTCAAAGTAGGTGTATAGATAACCGTGGACATATCGAATGGCCAGCTAGGTCGCCAGACTTATCGCCATTAGATTTTTTTGTGGGGCATATTAAAAAATAAAGTTTATCGCAGAGTGCCAAATAATATTGATGAACCTCGGGCAAACATTTTAGAAAGTTTTATGAGTGTAAGGCAGCGTGATATACAACGAGCAGTGAATAATATTCGACGCAGAGCAGCCCTTTGCATTAGAGAGAATGGCAATATATTTGAACGTTTATTATAAAATTAGTATTCATTATTATAACACATAAAATTCGTATTCAATTGTTTAATTCTATTTAGTAATAATATTAGTATTAAATGTAATGTAAATGTAAATGTATCCATTTCTTGTTAAAAACTTAGTGTTGCATAAGATGCAATTTAACGTTTATAATAATTTTAAACTGTTTTCATGGCACTCTAGTTTATATTTTTATTTTTTAAATCCAGTTTAGTGCTAATTGTAGATTTTGATTTATTTTCATATTAAAACGTTATTAAAACCTCAAGTGTTGCACATCATTGTAACAGTATAGACGAGTATAACTCAAAATAAAAATAAAAATTGCAGGTCCGTATTTAAAAATTTAAACTTGATGACGGTTGCACGCACACGAAGCGTCTGATCCAAAATTTAAAATTCCCATGTTGTATATGATAAAAAGTGGCAATGAAGATGTGTTTATATTTTTTTAATATCTCTTCAAGTAACGACAGGAAAAAAATAATTAATATTTTGCAAAATTTCAATAATTATCTTTATTGAATATTGTTCCCCATATGATTACGCAACTGTGCCCCAATTTAACCGACTTCGTATCTCTTCCCGTTTCCGATATCCCTGTAGTGGTAATCGAATTTGAATAACCCTGTATAGAAGATATGTATAACTTTCTATGTGTTCGTAGTACACATTTTTGTATGTTTGCCAATAATCTGTCAAAAATAAAGCTTGCTATTAAAAAAATATAGAAAACGTCGTTACTCCAAAACAAATAATGGTCGGAAATTGAATATAGTCTAAATATTTGTATTTTAATATAAAATTAAATCAACCTCCCCGAAGATTTAGGTTTTTCAATTTTTATGAATTTGTGCCGACGTTTTAGTCGCCACTGTATATTTATGAAAAGTGCTTTGGTATCAAGTATTAAATTTTCTTTTGCACGACGCAAAATTTATACATACGCATTAACGGTATGTATAAAATGCAATGCCCATTAAAAATAATGTATTAAATTATTAAATGAATGTCGATAGTTTTGCAATCAAAACTTTCACCTGCCGTAAAATAAATACTTAAAATTACACTTCGATATACTGAAATGGTTTTAGCGTAAAATTCGTAGATGCTAGAAATGACTGACTTATTTACTCCTATAATTGCGTGTCTCGGCTTTACTGTCCAATCAAAATCAAATACGGATTTATCGAAATGGCAATGTCCCTAGTCGTGACAAGTGTTCAATCCAAGCGACTATGTACGGCGCTCGAGGTAAACACTTCCGGTTGAGAGAGAGTAGCTTACGTGTATTATCTCAGAGCCGCGGTGAAATAGTGCATGGCGGTTTCAATATATTTTATGTATCTAATTAGAGCCGTATTCCGTTAAATTCTGGTTAGCTCCTTAGGTAATAATAAATCGGGCAGACACAGTTGAATAATTATTTCCAGGCGATTTCGCTCGGAACATTGCACTGGTTAACCAGCAGTTTTTCGAATGGCACGAACGGCCATCGGGCACGGGCAGCAATGCGTGGCTCGGATACCTCGAAATTGCGGTTAAATTAAGTCGTATTATTTACCAAAAAGAAATAAACATTATAATCCTCCGCCAGTTCCGTAGTTTGCACGTGATAAAGGCACTTTTTTGTTCCCATATAAACTTGACACTGACACTGATACACTGACAGAGGCAAATATTTCTGCCATTGTTATTATTTTGAAGGCGGCACATATACCGAGGGGTCATTTAAATTTCAGTTCAAGTTATCCGTGGAAATTTTCGCCGCCAATAAGAAAACCGAGATCACCAATCTCGCGTTTCTCATGGGCTGCGAATATTTCCATGTTCCATTTCCGTTTTATTTTGTTCACTTTAAGGTTATAATGACGTACTTTGTCGCACTAATGCTGTAAAGTGTCACTTTGTCGTACTAATTTAAGGTACACTATTTGTCGAATTTATTGTACTCTTTCTTGTACTTCTATCGCGATTTGACTGGCACCAGTCAGTGTCCCAAGAGGAGCATTTGGTGCTGCTTGTACATCAGAATCAATGCTTTCTAATCGTCACTAATTACATTCAAGTATTGACAGACCTCGAAACTAACGGAAGAATATTCAAAACCTACTAATTTGGTTTTGGAAAAAATATTTACCTACTTAATAATAGCTAATAATTGATAGTAGATAAAACATTGCACGATATTCATATCATAACATTATAATACATATCAACCATTATGATATATACATATACAGGGTGTTTCAGGAGGAAGTGGAAATATTGGGCCAAAGGGGCCAATTTTGGCCGAAATTCCACCGTATGGATTGCGCGGCGCTCATAACGGAACGCCAAGATATTAGAAGAGCTATTAGAAGAGCAACGAGCAGCATTACTAATAGAATTACGAAATGTATTGACGTTTTCGGTGGAATTTTTGAACAAACAAAGTAAATTTGTTTAATTTAAATTCATATTATTAAAAATCAACAATGTAATTTCTCGTACTTTAATAAATCTTATAATGACCCTATCTCAGTATCTATTAACGATGGGACACATGCTCATATGACTTTTTTTTACTTAGAATCACCATTCTACAAATTCCTAAAATATTCGCACATCCTCCTGAACGTTTTGTATTGTATATCATTACGATACTCAATGGTTTATCAAACTCGGTTGATAATTTTGCCATATCGTATCCTAATATGATACGTTCCCATACTAATATCGTAAATTACTATAACGTCGACTTTAAGATAATATCAACATCAGCACTTTGAATGGTACAACTTAAAGTTAATTTGAAATCATAATGAAACCCAGGACTAAAGTGACCGTAACCATTCTCTAATTTGATACAACAAGTTACACCATTATTTCGTACGAAATCTCAAATTTGTACAATTCTAACAGTTGATAAAACAAATAAATGAAAAATCAGTATTTAAATAATTATTATTCAGTGATAGAATTTATAGTTGATGAAAATTGATGCGGATAAATTTCAGGTTGCCGGATCAAGTTAGAGGATTGTTATAGAATATAGATATTAAATATATTTCTTGACAGCTGTCAATTTTCTAGTAGAAAAGTGCCCAGTTTTAAAAATTATATAGGCATCCAATATCCTTGAAATAAACTATAAATGTTTTAGTAGAAAACTGCCAAATTTATAAAATATATACAGCGTGATCAGATAATGGGTAACAAATGGGCAACTTTTTGGTATGCATTTTAGAGGAAAAAGTTGTTAAGCCAAAAAGTCCTGCATTATCTCAAATTAATAATAGCATATTTTGAGAACTGAAAACTAAAAATTAAAAATGCTAATTAAGTTAATAAATTAAAGATGTCATCACCTTCTACGGGTTGTTTTATCTTTCCATTGTGTGACATGCATTTCACACATCTGATAAAATTTATAAATCGCGTTTTCTGGTTTGCCAGTTTAATTTTTTCTGTTTGTAATATGTTTATCACTAAAATGTCTAATGAAAGTATACGAATCTATACTTGAAGGAAGACTTAGAGAAAGGGTGGAAAAGGAATTGGAGGAGAATCAAAGTGGATTTAGGAGAGGGAGGAGTACTCAGGATCATATATTTAGCATACGGCAAATTATAGAAAAATACAGAGCACGCAATAAGGAAATATTAATGTGTTACATAGATTTGGAGAAAGCATTTGATCGAGTAAATAGGAAAATGATTTGGAAGACCTTGGAAAAACTGGGAATAGGAGAAGAATTAAAAGAAGCTGTAAGGAGTATCTACCATAAGTATCAAAACTATGTGAGAACAAGAAACATGACATCGGAAACATTTACCACAAACGAAGGAGTTAGACAGGGGGGGACACTTAGCCCACTGCTTTTCATAACAGCACTGGATGAAATTATCAAAAAATCAGTACCTGAGATGAGGAAACTTTGTGTGGGGTACAAAAACATGCAGATAGTGAGCGCCAACATATGCGCGTTTGCAGACGACATGGTGATATTTGCAGAGAATGAAAGGGATCTACAACACAATATAAATATTCTGGAGAAACAACTAGCCCCCTTCAACCTAAAAATTAATGAAAAGAAAACGAAAGTGATGAGAATTGCAAGAGAGAAGAGGGAAAGACATTTAAACATAAAAATCGAAGGCAAAGAAATTGAGCAAGTATCGCAATACAAGTACCTAGGAGCGATTGTAGAAGAGAGCGGTAGTTTGGAAGGTGAAATTAATAATAGAATAACAGCAGCCGCGAAAGTCTTCCATAGCCTAAGAACTCAGTTCCTAAACAACAAGGAAGTATCGAAGAAAACGAAAATAGTGGTGTTTGACGCAATATATATTCCAACACTCACATATGGAAGTGAAACGTGGGTCACAAATAAAAGACAAGAGAGCAGACTACAAGCAGCCGAAATGAAATATCTGAGAAGAACAGAGGGTATTTCAATGCTGGACAAAATCAGAAACACAGATATTAGGAAGAACCTAGGGGTAGCACCGATAAAGAAGAAAATAGAGGGAAATTAACTCAGATGGTTGGGGCACCTTAACAGAATGATGGAAACAAGACTCACAAAAAGAATATGGGAAGCAAGACCGGTTGGAAAAAGAGGGAGAGGTAGACCTGCAAAAACATGGAATGAAACAATATGTGAAATTTTAAAAAACAATGGTATAGATTTTAAGGAGCCAAAGACTAAAAGTGCGGACAGAAGTGAATGGCGGAAGTGGGTGAATGACAGTACAAAAGGATAACAGGACAAAACCGTGACACCCAATGGGCAAAAGAGGGATGGATTATGTATGTATGTATGTATGTACTAAAATGTGATTTGTACTGGTAAAATGCTGTTAACTAACCCAGAAATGGTTGTAATTGTTCTTATTGTGGGGAATAATTACAGAACATGCAGAGAAGCAGCTACTGAGCTAATGAAGCAGCTAAAGTCATCCTCACACAACCATCAGTCACAAAACTGTTGCTCAAGTACTAAGTAAGTTTAATTAATGCTCGCCTATTTTAGATCTATTAAATAGTTACTTACGTAACCAGTTATAAAAAGTGCGATATTGTTTGACGAGTGTAATATTTGCCAAAATGAGCGAAGCGAGTTTTGCAAATTACACGAGACAAACAATATCGCATATTTCATAACATGTCACGTATAAAACTTTATTTAATTCCGTCAGAATTATTTAATCTACTATTTGAATAAGAACGTTCCTTACCACATCACAATCAGATCACCGTATATCTATTTTTTCTACAGAAACATGATTGCACTGGCATAAACAATTTGTCAAGAAACTAAAATAATTCACAAATTTAATAGTAATGCCCAAAAATATCCTCAAATAGCTAACTTATGATGTTGAAGACTCTGCTAATGTTGCCCCAGAAAAATCAAGAAATAGATACGCTGTAACCTACAAAAAGTTTGAAGCTTGGTGGGAACTGCAAAATTTAACGTTCATAACGACAGAAATTGATGTAAAATTTGAGTTTTCAAAACGGGATTAAATAAACAATATTACACTTTTCAAAAAAACTTACAAAAAATATTTTTTTAAATTTTCAATTCTTAAATAATGCTATTATTAATTTGAGATAAAACAAAACTTTTTATGTGTAACAACTTTTTCCTCTAAAATGCATACCAAAAAAGTTGCCCGCTTGTTACCCATTATTCTGATCAAGGTGTATATTTCACAAAAGCTAATATCAGTGTGTCTAGAAATAAAGTGTCAATCTTCTGATTGTAAAATTATTTTATTTAAAGCTATACATATCTTGTAATTGCTGACATTAATTTTTTTGAAAAAAAAAACTATTAATTTTTTAACGAATATTTCGGAATTTTCGGTTTGCTCGCTTTGGTTCGGGAAATTTTATATTTTTGGAAATAGACTGACAATTTTCTAGAGATAATCTGCCATTTTCTAATTGCATATTCCAGTTATATAATGATAAACTGATAATTTTTCAATTGTTTCTTTTTCATCTCGAGATAAACTGTAAGTTTTTCAAAAATAAGTCTACATTTTATATCGAGTGATTTAAAAAAACTTTCATCAAAGTTGCCATGAAAAAAAAAGATTGATATAAATTGTATGTCTTAGCTTACTGTCAAAGTCGGAGTTCGAATTTGTGAATGTGAAATCTTATTGATCTTAACGTTTTGGTTATAACTGGTGTAAAAATTTATGGGCAGTGAGTTTATTCGACATGTAATGCATTTGAAGATTTCGAAGAAACTTTTCCAGAAGTGATCGTTCACTTTGATGAGAAAATTTGGCAGGAAATTAACTCAGACATACGATTTTTTGTTCATGGCACTCTGCTAATGTTGTCATGGTTAGTTTACTACCAGAAAATATCAGAAATAGTTACGCTGTAACCTACAAAAAGTTTTAAGCTTTGTGGGAACCGCAGTTATGTAATGTCTTTACATAACTACATTACATAACTGTGTGCGTGACAGTTGTGAAAAATTTAACGTTTCATAACGATTGAAATTGATGAAAAATTTGACTTTTCAAAACGGAATTAAATAAAACATATTACATCTTTCAGCACTTTGAAAACATTTTTTTTCTTCAATTTTTAAATAATGCTATTATTAATTTGAGATAAAGCAAAACTTTTTATGACAAACAACTTCTTCCGCTGAAATGCATACCAAAAAAGTTGCCCGCTTGTTACCCATTATTCTGATCAAGCTGTATATTTCACAAAAGCTAATATCAGTATGTCTAGAAATAAACTGTCAATCTTCTGATTGTAAAATTATTTTATTTAAAGCTATACTATTAATCTTCTAATTGCTTATATATTTTTTTAAACTATTCATTTTTTAATGAATATATCGCAATTTTCAATTTTCTCGCTTTCGTTTTGGAGATTTTATATTTTTGGAAATAGACTGACAGTTTTCTAGAGATAATCTGCCAATTTTCTAATTGAATATTCCAGTTATGTAGTCACAAACGGTGAAATTTTGAATTGATTTTTTTTTCTGGAGATAAACTGTCAGCTTTTCAAACTGTCACATTTTATATCGAATGATTCAAAAAAACTTTCATCAAAGTTGCCATGAAAAAAAAAGGATAGATATAAAATGCATGTCTTAGCTCTTAAATCTAACAGAATTGTCGGAGTTCGAATTTGTGAATGTGAAAATATCTTATTGATCTTAACGTTATGGTTATGACTTGTAAAAATTGATGGGCAGTGAGTTTATTCGACACGTAATGCATTTGAAGATTTCCAAGAAACTTTTCCAGAAGTGATCGTTCACTTAGATAAATTCAGCTGAAAAGTAATTCAGACGAAAAGTAATTCAGACATACGATTTTTTTTTCATGGCACGCCTTGAAGAAAGTTGTTTTGAATCACATGTTACATCTGACTGTCAAGTCTATAGAGATAATTATCAATATTGATAAAAATGTCGACATTTTATGGAAATTTATTTATTATTTTATCAAAATTGTTATAATTTAACTTAAATTGTATTTAAAATGCCATACGAATGCTTTATCAAAATTTGCCATTGCAAATATTTTTACAGGAACAGTTCTATTTGATTTTTTAGAGGTAACTGCCGATTTTCTATTAAATATCCATTTATGTTTCTAGCAGAAAACTAAACTGTAGATATTTCTAGAATAAACAGCTGTCAATTTTTCTGCAGAAAAGTTCCAAATTTTACACATTATGAATGAATGAATAAGCATCAAGAATCAAATATCAATATTGTAGAAATTAACTGTCAATTGTAAATTTTAATTTTCTAACAAAAGACTATTAATTTTCTATAAAGAAACTTTAATTTGATCGATTGAGCAGTAAATTTACTTTTGGATTTTTTGTTTTTGGACATTAACTTACATTTTTCTGGAGATAATCTGCCAATTTCTGAGGATAAGCTTTGTAAGGAAATAACTTACGTATTATTTTTTCAACTGAAATTTTTTCTGTTATTTGGAGATAACACCTGCTACATAAGTTTTGGGATTTTTTTTAATGCTTTACACGACATGGTAGAACTATTACCTCTAGTCAACTATGGAGAAACATGATGCTAGGGGTCTTGTCAATTTGTATGACATTTCACATTTTCGTCTGACCTTTGCGAAATGGCGAATAAATTAGATATTCGAAAGTTCATCTACAACTTAGTGGACAGCTGCCGAAACGAGATATAGTGAACAATTTTTTGTCGGCAAAATATTTTAAAATACACTGTATATCGGACAATTCGGGAATGTGAACAGGGAATTCCTTGTGTAAACCTACCAAAAACAGGCTGTCCACGGGAGTTAACAGAACTTCGGATCAATTGACTAGCCATGCAATCCAAACATATTTGGATTGTCATTGTAACTAAACTACCTACATGTTACTTAATAGCCATAATTTGGAATGGCCTCTGAAGTTAGTGCTTGTAACAGAGCAAGAATAATGGAGAAATTGAAAATGGTCTATCAAGCAAATTGCACATTTTTTTACATTTTCAGCTAAACCAAATTCACATTAGGCAATAAATCTATCCCACTTTTTTATAGCCGTGACCGTGCATATCGGAACCTTTATTTTTGTTCTACGTATTCTACGAAAATGGTTTATCAAGCAAATTGTACAATTTTTTGACATTTTCAGCTAAACCAAATTCATATTAGGCAATAAATCTGTCCCACTTTTTAATAGCCGCGACCGTACATATCGGAACCATTATTTTTGTTTTATGTATTCTAAGAGCATGAGAACCATATAGATGTTTGTTCATTAAAATATTTGCTAAAGTCTCTACATATCGGCAAAAATACGAATAAATTGATAGAATCGATTTTATTTGATTTATCGGATTTTTGCTTAGTACCACAAATATTATCATTTAATAGAGATATCTGTCAATAAAGTTCCATAAGATTATGACACTTTTAGGAGAAGAACACATAGCCCGGTATTTTTTTTTTAATGTGAGTAACCAAATCTAGTAACTTTAGTGACTTTTATCTTGTGTTACAAACTTTAAGTAAAGGAGACTTTGCATTGTGAAAGGACATTAATGAGGGAATATAACTCATACGTAAAACAGTGACGTCGTAACAATGCGGTTTCTATAGTTACGCATGTATTAATAACTGACAATGCTGATAATACAACGGTTGTATTTTCAGGATAATACCATTGAATACCAACAATTTAATTTTTACCATTTAATACCATTTAATTTTTGATACAAATTTTTCATTAAGATACAAGTTTATATAAAAAGCCATGACAATGACAGATATATAATTAATTAGTTGTGACAGCTGTGCATGGGGAATTGGTGATTCATATTCTTAATAAATTGTTGCTTTTTTTAAATAAATTCATTAAACATGTCGAGTAGTGATAGTGATATGGAAAATTATCAGCAAATTATAAAAAGAGCCACTAACTAAATTTATTTCCAGTGAAATTGTTAAAAACTTACGAGAAATTTTACTCTAATTTTATGGATCTATGGATTTATGGATTTATGGATTTATCTCCAAAATAATCAATCAACACATCCTTGATTAAATGATTATTGTATATTTACTTTTAATAAATTTTGACAGTTACCTTTTTTCATGCTTTGTTATAGAAAAAATAGTGTATGCAATTCGCATCTAATGGTTATTAATGCTCGTTGCATAATATACTATTTCTAGAGATTACTGTCAATATTTTCGTATTTATTTAGTTCAAAAACATATCAATATCCTATTTTTTAGTAGAAATCACTCAATAGGCAGGCACACACTTAAGGAATTTTCAACCGATCTGTCCCGCCGTTCGCATCTGGCATCCCTGTCACGCCGATTTGGGACATATCGGTGTGACAGGGATGCCAAATGCGGACGGTGGGACAGATCAGTTGAAATTCCCCTACGTGTGTGCCTGCCTATTGTTCCAGCAGAAAACTGTCAATATATCAGTAACATTTTAAAACTTATATATTTCTTTGAGGGAATAGGTAAATATCTATTTTCTAGAAATACACTGCCAATTTTCTTATTGCATATTTCAATTCTGTACAGATATGTCAATATTCAAACAAGGTGAAGATAAAAAATATATAGAGGTATACAACTTTAAAAGATTTATTAATAAAATTTCCACAGTTAAATTGAGATGACTAATGCTAATTTGAAAAAAAAATCTCAGGTACGAAATACCTGACATTTTGATCAAATTTTGGCATATTGCCTACATTTGGAAGATTTGTTTAGTTACTAGCAAGGTAAGCAATAATATGTAATAAAATTTAATTGATGTACGGTGGAAAGTGCACATTACATTTTCATGATAATTATTAATTATTATTTTTTAAAAGTACGATTTTAATTTGTAATTACTTTTAAATACACTCCTAATTCCCCAATTAATGCATCTAACTTTCTCTGAATACTAAAATCGGCGTATCTCTAGGAGTGAAATATAGCCGTAATCAATTATTTAGATTGACGAGAGTACTGGTGAAACTGTGATTAACGAAAAACGTGCGGAATTAATCTCGATGGTATTGAAAGTGTTTTCGCTGGAGACGGCCGACCTTGAAATCCCCCAAAAATATGACACTTCAGGTTCTTCGTAATCCGAAAATTAAGACAATTTAGACGCACAATCTAATCACTTTCGCAAACACGAGCGTTTCCTGATTACTCAATTTGTTTTTAATTTGCGAGCTGCGGAAATATTGTAATTTTGACAAGGGTGTTGCATAACACGCCATTTTAAGATATCATAGTATATATAAATATGATATCTTATATATGCAAACTTTTAAGAAATGTGGACGGTTTTTGAATGTAGGCGCGCGTAAAAAGTTTCACTTTTACAAAGTGTGTGGCGCCATTGATTTGACTGACATACATCGAGTGCGCCGTGAAAAGATGGAGTTTCTAAATATCCTACGAAACTCCTCGTCCCCGCCGGATTAACGTGTTAAGTTCAAGGGCCAGTCGGTGTTCTTCGCCCGGAGGAAATTTGGGTAATCGCCATTGTTGTAAAATGCACAATAAAATTGGGTAAACATTGCAAAAAGTGTAATCACGTGTTTTTAATTGTTGCTAACTCCCCGATAGCTATGAAACGTTGCAGACTTCGCAGTTAAAGTACGAGACAATAGGTCGTTCTGCAGATTGACACGACACGATACGGGGGACTACGTGAATCCGTTTTGCGAATTGGAGGCGAGCTCTCAAATTTCGGGCCACTTTCACTTGTTTTGTAATTCCTTTGATTCGTGAGTTTCTTTGATTGCAGATTCCACGTGAGCTTCCACGCAAATGCATACCTGCAGTGGAAATTCAATTTCGGCACTAATTATTTAAATAACTATTAACACATTCCACTAGGCCTATTCAATGTACCTGAGACAACCTTGCACTACATTAAAGAAACCAAATTCATATGTATGGAGCAACTCGAAAAATATGCATATTTATGTATGGTGATTATTATACATACTTTATTATCAGTACAGTATTAGTACTACTTCTAAAAACACCCGAAACGTTTAAACGAAAATATTTGCTCGTTTACATTGATACAGTTTTATTTTCAGCAGAATACGAAACTAATCTAAAAACGTAATAGCGATGTTTTTTTAAATTTAATAAGAAAAGTTGTTCGGAGTCACCTTAAAACTCGACAATAATCAATAAAAATAATTGACAAAATGGAATGGTTACTGAGATATTTAAAAAAAAATGTCGAACAACTTATTGATTGTTTTCTGTTTTTACTTGAAGAGACTTTCATATAAAGAAAGTGAATAAAACCTCAAGTAATAATATTAATAGTATTGACGAGTAGAACTCAAAAATAAAATTTAATATGTGGGTCCGTATTTTAAAGTGGATGATGAACAAAACTCACACAAAACGTCTGATCGAAAATCTAAAATTACTTTATTGTAGATGAGAAAAAGTGGCAATGAAAATGTAATTATTTTTGTTTAATATCTCTTCAAATAACGTCAGGAAACAATAAATAAGATTTTTGAAAATTTCCATATAAAAAAATTTATTAACCATTGATTTTTTTTTAATTATTGTTATTGATTCTTGTTCCCCATATGATTACAAATCTTTGCCCCAATTTAACCGACTTCGTATCTCTTACCGTTTCCGATATCCCCAAAGTTATACTCGAATTTGAATAACCCTGTACAGGGTGGGCATATTTCGATGATTCAATAGGGAATCTCGATAACTTTAGCAGGTATGATAAAATAAACCGCTCCTCTAAAAACCAAAATTGGCAATTGTCTTTTGTTTTCGAGTTATTCACAAAAATTTTTGTTTACTTTTCGATTTTAGGTCGCTTATTTATGAAAATAGAAAACTATAATTTCTACGTTCTTCAGGCACTGTTTTGATGAGAATGCAGCGGCGTAGTCAATATTTCAAAAAACAGTTCGAAATTGCAGTTATGACATAAAGTTGTGGTTTGCTGTGCTGTAGTTGGCTGTGACTTAGCTAAAAAGAGGGAATTTTACTCTTTTTAACAATATACGACATGTGGGGCCAATTCTTAATTTTCAATCCGATTTTATCAAAAATTCTTATTTTTGATGGCTTGATCACCTACGGAACCAGCATATATTAAATAAATACATAAAATGTTACTGTATACTTAACGCTAAATGCTCATTTGTATTTCTGATCATGTTCGATGATTATTGATGGCAATATCTTTACTATCTTTAATATTGTGTTTTTTCTTCTTGTTTAATTAAATGGCCCATTATTATTGACATTTTCTGTTGACTAATTCTCGTGGATTGATATTCGTTAAAATGACACAGTAATACTACGCGAAAAACCTTCAAAAATAAGAACTTTTGATAAAATCAGATCCGATACAAAAGACAATAGCCAATTTTGTTTTTCACCATTAAGTTCTTCTCCACCCTGTGCACTTATTAGAAATGCATATAATCGCCGTTCTAGAGCACCAATGCCGCAACTGCAAAATGAATTTTCCTCGAGAGACGAAAAACGATTGATAATTAGGGACTTTCAAAGAAGTTATACATTTTATAGTAATATAATAAAGGTAATAATTTTCATTTCTATGCACTTCTCTTTAATACTCAATAAGTATTCACAATCGTTTTTCGTATCTCCTGAAAAAAAAACATCATTTTATGGGCTGAATTTCTGTATTACTAATAAATACATGTTTCTTATGTCCTCTTGATTGCTATCATTCTATTGATGTCTTTGAGTTTTATCAAAATAATTTACTCAAATATTAAGTAGCTTTGCAATTAATTAAAAAAAAAAATGACGTTCAAAATGGATCTATTAATCAAAGAACAAAACTTACTATCTCAGAAGTTCAAAAGTTCTTTGAAAACACATTCTTATGCATACAGGGTGTCCAAGATAAGTATCAACAGCATGGGGATTTCGGTAACCGTAAAAGTTGCAAAGGCGGTTAAATTACAAAATAGTTGCGCAATTTAGTGGTCAGTCATATTCTGTTGAGAATACCATAAAATTCCGCTTACTTACGGAGATATTCGATAAAATCCGAAATTTTGCGATATCATTTTTATGTTTTTCTGAAGTTATTTGAAAACGTATAAAGAAACAAAAGCCACTTTCTTATTATCACCGTTTTAGCTTTACAAGACAGCGTTTATAAATTTTCAGTTCAACATTTCGTTTCGAACAAACCATCATCAACTTTATATTTTTATATGGCCCGTTAATAAAATACACTCTGTATTAAATACCTTTTCTTATTACAAATTCAACGATTTATATCACAGTATGGTTTCCCATGTTTTTATTCGGAAAAAAGGCTTGTTAATACATTTCGAACATTTTAGTGTAGTAGGCGTTGAAATTAGCGACGAAGACAAAATTTATCATCCAATTTTAAGATTTTAAGAAAAATAAATGAACAGAACAATTCTCATAATACCACAGAAATAAAATAATAAGTGGATCTCGATAACTATAATGTTTCAATGATTAACAACTATTCGTGCTAAATTGTTTTTACTTACTACTTTCGTACTCATTCTGGGTTGAAATTAGGTAATAATGGTTGTCTCGTCGTCATTAATTGAACACAACAATTCTCATGCAACAGTAAAGCAATAATAAGTGTGGATCAAAATTACTATAATATTTCAACTTTTCTTATCTATTTTTGCTAAATTACTATGTTATTTGCTTTTGTTACTATTTTCGTACATATTCTGAGTTAAAATTATGTAATAATTTTTGTGTTCGTCGCCATTAAATGAACAGAACAATTCTCATATCACAGTAATAAAATAATAAGTTTGGTTCTAAATACCTACAGATCATCCATTATAGATATGAATTGTCAAAGTGCCATTGGGCCAAATTAATATGATTATTCATCTCATAACCTCAACACACATGTTGACATCAATTACATATTTGTTACTAATTTTTTGCAAGTACACTGTCAAAATTATTATACAATGTGACATTTTGGCCGACCTTGAATTAGATAATTCATATCTATAATGGATGATCTGTATAATGTTTCAATGTTTAACTATTCTTGTTAAAATATTTTTAGTTACTATTTTGGTACTTATTCTGGGTTAAAATTAGATAATAATTTGGTTTTTCGTCATCATTGCATCGCCAACTACAAGAATATGTTCGAAATGTATTAACAAGCTTTTTTCTGAAATGAAACGTGAAAAATCATACTGTGATATACATAGTTGAATTCGTAATAGGAAATGCTATCAAATACAGGGTTTTTATTTTTTACGGGCCATATAAAAAAATTTAGTTAATGATGATTTCTTCGAAAGGAAACGTTTTTTTATATATTTTCAAATTACTTCAGAAAAACTAAAAACTAAATCGCAACATTTCGGATTTTGTGGGATATCTCCGGAAGTAAGCGGAAATTTCTGGTATTCTCAGTATTATTGACAACTAAATTGCGCAACTCTTTTGTAATTTAACAGCGTTTGTTACTTTTACGGTTTCCGAGATCCCCATGCTGTTGATCCTTATCTTGGACACCCTGTATATTCTTATGCAATATGAAAATCTGGAGGCAATAAAACGAATATTACTTGAATATAAAATTATGCGTCAGTCTGGGTCAGCTGTACAGAAACTGCGATAACAAACTATTACATTTAAAGACCTAAAAATATTGGTCAAGGTAATCTAAACGCAGCAGTTGTAATTATTTTAAATGCTAGCGCAGTCAAGACAGGTGCATTTTTCTGCATCGTCAATAACTATTCACTGACTGATATTAAACATTGCAGGCGAGTGAAGTGGCAAAAAGTCACCCAATTATCTTATTGTTACGCAAGAGCGTGAGTTATGCAAAATTGTGGTGTAAATACACGAAAAGACGTAATTCGAAAGTAAACGCGCGAGGCGCTGAAAACGGATTACCACAAAAATGAAAACGCATTGCAAAAATATGTAGTTAATGACACCGATCATATTTGCACGTTCGTGGATCCACGTGGATTACGTAACTGACAATTATTTATTTATTAAGTAACAATAACCTCACCCATGCTGGTGCGTCAAATTTGTCCGCCATTAAAAAAAATATATCGCGCGCCGTTGTAGAAATGCTTTTACTTATTAACGTGCATACCTTTTAGCAGTAATTGCTTTTTAATTTCTCCATATGTGTGCCTTCAGGTACGTGTATGATTTTATAGTGACGCCGGCACTAATGAGCGTGAAATTAACGTGCCTGATCTCTCAGAAATATCATTTCTAAGGAACACTTGCAACGCTTGGGTAGTCTCATAACGGAGCTACCGAAGAGTTTATTCAAGCAGATATTGAGTTTGTAAAACAAATAAAATTCGTTTCATCGTAATAAAATCAGGAATAATGAGCAGGGCCATATCCAAAAGTTAGGGGGTTTACATTAAAAATACCTGGATGAATATGAATGTGACCCCCATTGAATCTGTAAAACTTCTTATTATTTTTTATGGGTTTAGACATAATTAATAATAAACAACGAAATAGGCAAACACATGTCATGTCAAGTCTTTTACCCTGCGAATATGCGCTTTGAATTGCGCTAATTATGAAAAGATGAAAAATAAAAAAACCGAAGAATAATTTCTAGTTGTATTAAGATTCCAAATATTCGAAGTGAGCGGAGAAAAATGCAGTTTTTGGAAAACAATTTTATTAGTTCAAATTTGGCAAATCCAGAGCATTTTTCATCGTTGAAAGTTAAAAGTTACAGTAAAGTTCTACTTTCTCAAAATTTGAGAATTATGTGCAAATGGCTATTGGAATATGATAAGTTCTTAACATTATAGGTACATCGTTACATTTTCATTTGAATATTTTTATTAGTTTTCTAATTTTATTTAACAAACTTAGTTACTAAAAATAAACAAACAGTGAAATTGTGGTAAATAGCGATCATAACGATCATTTAACCATTGTATTCCTTGCAATTTAATAATTACGGGCAAAATTAATTCACATTTGCTGTCAAATACAACATTTGTGGTTGAATTTCAGCAAAAATCTGAAAATTAGAGCTGAAACCTAAGTTGTTAATTTTGTTAAAGTTGCAGTTATAATTATATAATTTTCCGTAAATACGTAAAAGTTTCTATTAAAACTTGAGAATGATAATACACACAACCTCATAAAATAAGGACATAGATTTTGAAATTTGCAGTCAAAATTTGTAAACTGGTGTTGATATTCACTTCAAATTCACCCGACAAAATTAAAAGATTTTGTTAAATTTTTTAAATGAAATCAGTTGGACATATCTGCTTCAAATACAGCTCAAATTCGACCGAGTACTATCATAAAAATGAGGTCTTGCTAAATTTGTATAATGTCAGTTTACATTTTATATATTTTATATTGTTGAAATTTCAAAATTGCAGTAGAAATTTTGTATTTCTCATTAAAATTAATAATTTGCACTATAAATGTATCGGCGTCATTGGAAATTGGTAGCTGCTAGTAAATTCACAATTAAAATTCGATAATACGAATACGTTTGAGAATTACTGGTAGGATATTTTTATCCTACCTACCTAATCTAACTTAAATATCCTCTAAACTATATTTGAATTTGGCACGTCCTATTAAGACGTCAGTTATAATCTGCCAATGTCGAAGTTTTACATTTGTGGTTAATATTTAAGAACTACAGCTAAAATCTGTAAATTTTCATCAGAATCTTATCAATTCTATGTAAATTGAGGTAATAATTTAACAATTTTCCAAAAATAATAAGATTGAAATTTTTTGTAAAAAAAATAAGAATAATACATTGAGAAACTTGTACTTTTGGCTGAAATTTGATAATTACAATTGATATTTTATTATTTACCTATAAAAGTTGATAATAATACACACAAGCGTGATGTTCTGCTTCTAATTGCAGGTATAGTTTCCCAAAGCCAAATTTCCATTGAAATCTGAGTTCGTTTGTAAAACTTGTAGTAATAATAAAACAATTTGCCAATAGCAGTTTTTATAAAAATTTACCAATTACAACTGTAATCTGATCAATTTTCCCAAATACCAAGAAAATATGAGACTTGATTTTTTTAAAATTTTAGACTACTCCTCAAATTTGCAAATTACTATTAAAAACTGATTAGCGCTGTTAATTAATAAATCCTACCTACCTAAGCCTACCTAAAAATCCTCCGAACTATCATTTGAATTTGGCATTTCGTCAGTTAATCTGGTAATGTCGAAGATTTACATATGTGATTAAAATTTAACAACTACAGCTAAAATCTGCAAATTTCCTTTAGAATCTTATCAATTCTAGTAGTATGTAAATTGAGGTAATAATTAAACAATTTTCCAAAAATAATAAGCTTGAAGATCTTATCATTTTTTGTAAAAAATAAGAATAATACATTGAGAAATTTATACTGTTGGCTGAAATTAATAATTACAATTGCTATTTTATTATTTACCTATAAAAGTTGATAAAAAAACACTATAACGTGATGGTCTGCTTCTAACTGCAGTTATAGTTTCCCAAAGCCAAATTTCCATTGAAATCTGAGCTAGTTCATAAAACTTGTAATTATGAAACAATTTGCCAATAGCACTTTTTGTAAAAATTTGCCAATTACAGCTGTAATCTGATCAAATTTCCCAAATACCAAGAAAATATGAGACTTGTTTTTTTCAGATTTTAGACTTACTCCTCAAATTTGCAAATTTATATTAAATACTGATTCGTTCTGTTAATTAATAAATCCTACCTACCTAATCCTACCTAAAAATCCTCCAAACTATCATTTGAATTTGGCATTTCGTATTACCACGTCAGTTGATCTGACAATGTCGAAGTTTTACATATGTGGTTAAAATTTAACAACTACAGCTAAAATCTGCAAATTTCCATTAGAATCTTATCAATTCTATGTAAATTGAGGTAATAATTATACAATTTTCCAAAAGTAATAAGATTTCAGATTTTTTTTAAATATAAGGATAATACTTTGAGAAATTTATAGTATTTTGCTGATATTTGATCATTACAATTGATATTTTATTATTTTCCTATAAAAGTTGATAAAACAACACCCAAACGTGATGGTCTGCATCGAATTGCAGCTATAGTTTCCCAAAGCCAAATTTCCATTGAAATCTGAGTTAGTTTGTAAAACTTGTAGTAATAATAAGACAATTAGCCAATAGGAGTTCTTGTAAAATTTACCAATAACAACTGTAATCTAATCAATTTTCCCAAGTACCAAGAAAATATGAGAGACTTGTTTTTTTTTAATTACATACTTACTCCTCAAATTTGCAAATTATCATTAAAAACTGATTAGTTCTGATAATTAATAAATCCCACCTACCTAATCCTACCTAAAAATCCTCCAAAGTATCATTTGAATTTGGCATTTCGTATTAACACGTCAGTTAATCTGACAATGTCGAAGTTTTACATATGTGGTTAAAATTTAACAACTACAGCTAAAATCTGCAAATTTCCATTAGAATATTATCAATTCTATGTAAATTCAGGTAATAATTAAACAATTTTCCAAAACTGATAAGATTGTAGATTTTTTGTAAAAATATAAGGATAATACTTTGAGAAATTTATACTTTTGGCTGAAATTTGATAATTACAATTGATATTATATTATTTACCCATAAAAATTGATAAAAAAAACACCCCAACCCGATGGTCTGTATCTAATTGCAGGTATAGTTTTCCAAAGCCAATAACATTTTAGATTTGTGTTTGTTTTGAAATTTGAGAAATCTCCAAATTTCCATTGAAATCTGAGTTAGTCTGTAAAACTTGTAGTAATATTAAAACTATTGCCCCTAGGAGTTTTTGTAAACATGTGTTTATTACAACTGTAATCTGATCAATTTTGCCAAACACCAAGAAAATATGAGACGTTTAAAAAAAATCAGACTTATTCCTCAAATCTGCAAATTACCATTACAAACTGATTAGTTCTGTTAATAGTTAAACAATTTATCAATCTATTAACATTTGAGGTTTTTTTTTACTGGTTTACTGGTAAAACACTTATTTTTATTTTATTTTATGATTTATTTATTTTATTTCGCCTGACTAGTTTCTTTTATATAGAACCATCATCAGAGGCATGTATTCAATATTATTCATCTTGTATTTACTTCAAATGTAATTTTAGAATTTGTCTAATATGAAGTTTTATTTAATTGTTGTTGAAAACTGAACATTTGACATATAAAAATTTTAAAATTACATTTCAAGTAAATTCAAGATGTATAATTGAATCTTGATGTATCAAGATTGATTACTCCTGAAATCTGCAAATTACCATTACAAACTGATTAGTTCTGTTAATAGTTAACAATGTATCTATCTATTAACATTTGAGGTTTTTTTTACCTAATAATAAGAATTTTTATTTAAGGTTGTTTTATTATTATTTAGTACTTACTGATAAAAAACATATTTCTATTTTATTTTATCATTTATTTATTTTGTTTCGCCTGACTAGTTTCTATTATATAGAACCATCATTAGAGGCATTTATTCAATGTTATACATCTTGAATTTACTTCAAATGTAATTTTAGAATTTGTCTAATATGAAGTTTTATTTAATTGTTTTTGAGAACTTCACATTTAACATATATCAAATTTGAAAATTACAATTCATTGAATTCTAGATATACAGGGTCCGTCATTTCACCTCCCGTCTTCTATAGCTCAGTTACTAATTGAGTTAGGATTTTGATATTTTGCAAACCTTACTTGCATTGCGGGGTGTATTTCAGGAAAATATTTTTGATTAAACAGGGTGTCCCAAAAAGTGTGACGTCATCATGATGTATATATTTAGATGGCATGGTATATTTTTTGTTGCTTATTTGGGTGCCCTTTATGGATGCCTACATACCTATAAATTTTTATTGAAATCGGTTTAGTGATATTAGCACAAACAAATAAAAACTGAAAAAAACAGTTTTGCACCATTGGTTAAGAAAATTAATGGGGGTAATAATAGTGCCTCGTTATTAAAACCATACAAGGTACTCATTAAATAAGGTCTGACAGTTGCGTTAGCCAAATTTTATTGATTGCATTATACAGAGTGTCCAAAATTCTGTGTCAAACATTTCAAACTTTAAAGCACTTTATTTTTCTTATTTTAAATTGGAACCCCAGTATATTTTTATGTAATTCCATGCGGAATTAAAAAACAAACATTTTTCCTAATTACAAGCCTATCTCAATTCATAACACATTCAAAGATATTTGCAGAAAACTCGTTTTATCAACAATTCCAATGGCCATTTTAATTAATCAACATCGAAGGTGGGTTTGAAAAACAATTTATTGACATTAAAGTTTAACAAAGTGACAAGAGCCAATGTTAATTGTAGTAATATAAACGTTTAAAACTTTTTTAGCTAAGGTCTTTATACCCAAAATACCAAAATTATCATGGAAAATATGATTTTCATAATATGACAAATATTATGACCTATATTGACAAATGTGGATATGACTTTCATATTCGCATTTCAAAATATTACATTCAACCTGTTACGAAGAGTGGCAATGTCATTTCATACTCGTCTTCGTTTGTGACTTCAAGAGGGCGGAAGACATATAGAACAGAAGTTCTAGCAATTAATTAATTTTAGAAATGCACAGTTATGTTATGTTTTTATGAAATTTTATTACTAAAACTATTTTTTATACAAAACTTAATACTTTTGCGATGTGTAATAGGTTTAGACGAAGATCTGTGAAACCTTTAATACTTTCGAGATATTAATTGTAACTACAAAACATATTATGTCAATAAATTGTTTTTCAAAGTCACCTTCGAGTTTTATTCATTAAAATGGCTATTGGAATAGTTGATAAATCAAGTTTTCTGCACATAACGTTTAATGTGTTAGTAATTACGATAGAGTTGTAATTAGGAAAAATGTTTGTCTTTAAATTCCACATGGAATGACATAAAAATATACATGGGCTCCAATTTAAAATAGAAAAATAAAGTGCTTTAAAGTGCTTCAATCTTTTTGACACTAAATTTTGGACACTCTGTATAATGCATATCAAAACAACTTGGTTAACGCAACTATCAGACCTTAATTAATGAGTATCTTGTATGGTTTCATTAACAAGGCATATTTTTATCCCTTATTAATTTTCTTAACCAATGGTGCAAAACTGATTTTTTTCAGTATTTATTTTTTTGTGCTACTATCACTAAACCGATTTTAATAAAATTTTATAAGTATGTAGGCATCCATAAAGGGCACCCAAATAAGCAACAAAAAATGTACCATGTAATTTAAAAATATACTTTATCATGACGTCACACTTTTTTGGGGCGCCCTGTATAATCAAAAATATTTTTCTGAACTACACCCCAGAATGCAAGTAAAGTGTGCAAAATATCAAATTCCTAACTCAATTAGTAATTGAACTATAGAAGACGGGAGGTGAAATGACGGACCCTGTATAATTGAATCTTGATGTATCAAGATTGAATACATGCGTCTGATGATGGTTGTATATAACCGAAACTAGTCAGGCGAAATGAAATAAATAAATCATCAAATAAAAATATATTTTTTACCAGTAAGTACTAAATAATAATATGACAACCTTTAATATATAACTGGTCAATTATGGAGAAAATCTTAAACTTAAAGAAATTTGATATTTGTCGATAAAATTTGACCCACAGTCATGAATCTGTTTTAAGTTTTACTTAACAAAATGTATTCTTTATGGAATAATACTTTATTAAAATTATAACCTAAAACCGTGAAGCTATTTTTAATTTTTAAACTTCTAATAAAAATCATAACTCAAATTCAATAATTCACTAAACAAAAAATGCTGATTGATTCAACTGTATGCCAACATTTGTCCTTTGTCTTAGTTTGATGACAATTATAAGATTTTTTGTAAATTTGTATTACAATTCCAAAGACAAAAAAATTGTTTTAATAACAACTGTATATGTATATCAATCAAAGGATGAGAAAAATAATTGCTTATAATGCTTGGATTGCTGTGATCATTGCCTTTTTAGAATAGGGTATTTCTTAAAATTTTCAATTTGTACTGGTAAAATGTTTTCTCTGTCGACTTTATAAATTGATAATTGCCTTTTTAGAATAGGATATTTCTTAAAAATTTCAATTTTAACTGGTAAAATGTTTTCTCTGTCGACTTTATAAAAATGATACCTCAAAATAAAATAAGAATTTCGCAAACACATTGCAAATTGTTTAAAATTTGTCAATCTATATAAAATGAAAATGTGTTTAATAATAATTGTTAACAGTTTTTGTTTAATATTGGTAATACCTACAACCAAATAATTTTGATTTTAATCAAAAACGTGTATGTATATTAATCTAAGGATGATGTAATAACAATTACAATAAATTATTTTTTATTTCAATTAAAAATACATATACAGTTTTTGTGAATCTAAGAATAGACAAAATAATTTTAGACTTAAATTGCTGGGACTGCCTTTTTAGAATGGCATATTTCAAGAAATTCGCCAACTACAGCTGCATTCAGATGAAATTGTCGTAAGACTGAACAAGAATCGAACCTAAGACTATTAATTACCTGCAAACGCTTTTGTGAAAAATGGAAGCGTTTCTTATACAACTTGAGACACGAATGCGGCTTCAAAATGTTTATGTGTCACCGTTAATGGCTACATTCTATTATTACTAATATTTACTGCAAATATCAAGGTTCACCCAAAGATCAATCACCACCGAGCGCTTTTTGTCCGCTTCAATATTGCCATTGTGATCTGCACGACCCAAAAGAAACGGGAACGTTCCGATTAGAGACTCAAGAACAATTATTGTGCATAATTGAATAGCCCGCAGTTTTAATTGATTTTTAAATTAATTATAATCGCTTCCGGTTTCGTTAAATTACTCTAATCGGAAGTAAATCAGTGACCTGCCTAAAGTAAATTAAATCATTGGCTGTAATTAAACAGTTATGGGAAGTAAATTGAGCTCAGTAACCTAAAGTGAATTAAATTTTGTCATTTGCTATAATTAAATACTTATGGGAAGTAAATCAATCTCAGTGACCTAAAGTGAATTAATATTCGCTATAATTAAATACTTTTACTTTGCAAATCTTGTACCTTGCACTTATACTTGATAACATTTTTCAATGAATGAATGATGCAATTCAAGTATGATTGTTATTTTTGTATAGATAATTGCATAACAAAATGTTGACAATTATAAAATCAAAATTAGTCATTGAAATACAAATTTACAGAAATTGTTACAATTGTCATAAAACTAAATGAACAAATTAATGGCGAATAAATTGACAACATTTTAGCCAATCAGCACTTTTTTAATAAATTGTAATCTGATTTTGATTTGCACTGATTTGCAACAAAATATTAAAACTCGTAATTTTGGAAGATGAACTTGAGTTTTACTACGCAGAAAACAAACAAAAAATCAGCACCACTTTATTTGTCAAAATTTTTAAAATATGATTTGGGTTGATTTTTATTAAGTTGTATTCAACGGTGAAAGCGTTTGTAACAAATTTGTAACATTTATTTATTGCATAAATACTTGCAAGCCAGCCCCACAAATTATTAAGTATTACAAAAATGGGTAATTTATAACAAATGTCGAAGTCAATAAATTGAATCTGTATCAAACATTATACACAGAAAATACGAAGTTAATGTGTTTATAAGAGGCGAATTAATAAATTATCATGAACAAATTAAATACATAAAACGCCTTCATTACATTCCTTTCACTCGCTTTCCGTTTCAAAGCAGTAAACTCTTAAACGGAACCGGAGCGCAAGTTTTTGTGCACACACAAAGCTACAACAATACAACACGTTGTTTTGCACAATTATATAACAGTCACGTGTAGATCTATGCTGACATTTAAATGAACTAGTTTTTATACTTCAATCGGGGTAAAGCTTACGAGAAACATAACAGTTTGTAAGTACCATTAGGGCAATATCTTGCCGAGTAACGCACAATCGGTGATCCAGTTACCTGTAAGCCGCCGCCTACGCGATCCGCGTCCGTTAAACTCCTCAGACAGACGAGCAGACGCACCGATACAGTTTCACTTTCGTGCAGCGCAACTCACCTTGATGGTAGAAGAGAATTATCCAGAAAATTTTAACCACAGGCCGCCGATTGTATCACAGACCGATGCTATAACCACCACACGCGATCGCTGAGTTTACCAGAACGGTTGCCAAAGTATCAAAACATTTTTACCGATATGAAAAGCTGGGGGCGCACTACGACATTTGGAGCACAGTTCTCAAGAGTTTCGTGTGCATCTTCGTCGGCACGTGAAGTTACAGATGAGACAATGTTCTGGAAGTTATTGCATGGGGTTAGTACTGAATCCTAGTACGGTGAGAATTTCACCACGGCGCGCATAAAATAATCGGTACAATTTATATTTGGTAGTTTCTAATCGACTAGGTACAAAAGAAAGCGGGCGCCAGTTCAGAAGATTTCTGTGCATAAATTCAGATCAGTTTTAACATTTTTAAGTTAAAAATGATAAATCTGAAGCCAACCGATTTAAAAAAAATGCAACTTTTGCAAAAATATTACTTTCGGGCCAAACATACGCCAGTTTTGAAAGTGTGCACTGAAATTGGTAACGCAACTTTTGTAACTAGTTAAAAAATGTGTGCATAGGATGAAGTACTAACGGTATGTAAATTTGAAAGGGTGTTTAAAGAATAGTGTCGCGAACTGGACTGAAGCATAGGATTAAGTTTATGGAGTTACTTAGCGTGCGCGTTTCCGAAGAAATGCGCGCGCATTTGCTTCTTAAGCGATAAAGAGAGGGAAAGTAAGTGAAAGGAAAACCGCTGGCCGGCCGCTCTTGGTATTATATTAGTTTAAAGGACGCGAAGTCTGGCTGCACGGAGAATGAATATTGACTCTCATGGCTAGACAGTGCGGTAGTCAATCCCGAAAGTTCTAATCGCTCCCAACAGATGGAGTATAGTCACCAGTTCAAACATTTGCCAGTATTTTTATTACACGCAAAAAATAAATATCAAATAAATCTACAATCATATAAATAATTTTAGGAAAATTATACAGAAAAGCACCAAATTGCCACAAAATTTAGATTATTTAAAAAAAAAATTAAAAATATAAAAATTCTTTATAGCAAAACAAAATTTCCATTAAACTGACGACATTGTATATTTTTTCTATATGTACTAGAAATATAAAAGCATAAATTCAAATATTCAATTATATTCCAAAACATTCTTTTGAAATCTCAAGGAGATATTGAGAAAAAAATCCAAAAAAAAATCCAAACAGTGACACCAGATTTCCATAAAGTGTGATTATCCTTTTTTCAGTTAATACATTAAACTGTCTATGAAGGTATGAAGTTTTGAAAATTGTCTATATTATAATTGAATTGTTTATTTCAGAAACTGGTCAAGTGCACCTTTTCAAATTGTTGGAAAACAAAGAAAAACATTATATCCTTCATGTTTAAATTGATTTTCGCCTGAAAAAATTTCTAGTATTAGTTAACATCTTCCCGAAAATGATGCAGCCTATAATAAAATTATAATATTTCTCCCTTAATTGTAAAAAAAATATTGAAAATATTGCAGTTGACTCGTTTCTGCAATAAAATAAGATTTTAATGTAAGAACATATATTTTCAATGGTAATTTCCTAATTTGTTTGTGGTATTATGATTTTTAACAAACGAGGCACTATTATCAACTATACAGAGTGTCCTAAATAGAGTGGGATTGCATGGGTATCTTTGTTATTCCCAAAGCTTCAGATTATGTTGAAAATTTTTCAAAAATCCGAGCAGTTTAGAAGTTATTCTAAAAAAACTAAAAATCGCCATTTTCTAAAAACTCCGATATTTCCATAATTATTAAAGACATGGATATAAATTTACAATAAACGTAACTTGATTCGATCGCACCAACTTCAGAATCAAGTCAAAACAAAAGTCAAGATTGATTAAATAGAGTGGGATTGCCTGGATATCTTTCTTATTCCTAAAACTAGAGATCTGGTTAAATGGGCAATATTCTGCAATTTTATATGCTGGTTCAGATTATGTTGAAATTTTTTCAAAAATCCAAGCAGTTTAGAAGTTATTCTAAAAAAACTAAAAATCGACATTTTCTAAAAACTCCGATATTTACATAATTATTAAAGATACGGATATAAATTTAAAATAAAAGTTACTTGACTCGATCGCACCAACTTCAGAATCAAGTCAAAACAAAAGTCAAGATGGCGGTTTCCGATATATTAATAGCAACTTTTTTATTATAAATGAACGCCATATTTGATTTTTATACATCTAAGTAGACTTTCTTTTTCTCTTTTCAAATATGTATAACAACCTATGTTAAAATGAAAAATATGGGAAATATAATAATCCAATTTTAATTCTTATTTATTAAATTATTTTTAACACAAATGTAAAAAAAAACGTAACACAACTAAGTAGTAAAATAATAATAAAGTATAAAAATGCTCAAAATTCTGACAGTTAGTGGCCAAAAACAATTGACACTGTTAAATTTTCGCTAATCCGAACATTTCAACTCGGCAAATAGAAAATCAAGTTAACGTATCTAAATCTAGAGCTTCATCAATTTTAAAAAAGCATAAGTTTTACCCATATAAATTGCATATTTCTCATACTTTATAAGCAAATGATAACATCCGTAGATTAACATTTTGTAGAAGGTTAATCAACAAAATTACGGAAAATGGTGATTTTATAAATACAATTTTATGGATAGATGCACCCTACTTTTCTAATTGTGGATTATTTAATCATCATAACGAACACTATTGGGCTCAGGACAATCCACACATAGTGATTCCACGGCAAAACCAAATGCAGTTCGGCTTTAACCTATTTTGTGGCATATTGGGAAATGATTTACATGGTGCTATAATATTTCTAACTGCACAACCTAATTTGGAAATTCTTCAAACAACGGTATAGGATTTATTGGATGATTTACCTTCGGCACAAAATATTCAAATATAATACCAGTAAGATGGCGCCCCTCCACTCAATGCTAGAGATGTTACTACTTATTTAAATGGCCATTTTAATAACAAAGTAATAGCGACTAATACATCTGTTCAGTGGTCAGCCAGATCTGCATACTTGATGCCTCTTGACTTTGATTTGTAGGGTACTTTAAAAAACAAAATTTATGGATGTAACTTTAATAATAATAATGTAGATGAACTTCGTGAAGCAATGACAGAGGTAATAAAAGGTGTTAATCGCAACACATTGCGATAAGTAACTGGCAATATTCTAATACGCTGCCTTTTGTGTTTAGCTTCTTTTTGGCTATTTAGCCAATAACATTCAGAATTTTGAGCATTTTTTATAATTTATTGTTATTTTACTACTTAGTTGTATTAGGTTTTTTTTACATTTGTTTTAAAGATAATTTATGGAATAAAATAAAAAATTGGAATAATTGATTGTTAACGATTAAAATGACATCCACGCGTACCTACCTTTGAAGTAAGTTTGAAGTTTTAGATACTACATCAATCTATTTAGGTGCTCATTTGATTTATAAAATTAATTCAAATTTTTATCATTTTCTCTTTATTTTCACATTGTAGTGCAGATAATAAGCATTTTTTACTACTTAGTTGTATAAGATTTTTAATTTTTTTACATTTGTTTTAAAAATAATTTATAGAATATAAATAAAAATTAGAACAATTGATATACCCCATATTGTTTATTTTGACATAGGTTGTTATACATCGTTGAAAAGAGAAAAATAAAGTCGATTTAAACATGTAAAAATTAAATATGGCGGCCATTTAAAATTAGAAAGTGGCTATTAATATCTCAGAAACCGCAATCTTGACTTCTGTTTTGACTTGATTCTGAAGTTTGTGCGATCGAATCAAGTAACTTTTATTTTAAATTTATATCCGTATCTTTAATAATTATGGAAATATCGGAGATTTTAGAAAATCACGTTTTTTAGTTGTTTTAGAATAACTTCTAAACTGCTTGGATTTTTGAAAAAATAATAATCTGAACCAGCATATACAACTGCACAATATTGCCCATTTAACCAGATCTCTAGCTTTATGAATAAGAAAGATACCCATGCAATCCCACTCTATTAAGGACACCTTGTATATTTTATATTTGAACACAGAATAAAACACATAATTTTCCGTGTTTTCATTAAAATGCAATAAAGAAATTTAAACTAATTTTCTGATTTGTTAAATATACCAAACTACTAAGCAATGGTAAGTAATGGTAAAGCAATGGTAATTGTTACCATGGTATTAGTATTATACAAAATACCACAGGACTTTTACTCCAGAAACATGCTATGTGATTTAGGTTTCTACACTAAACGCGATATTTATTGTAAATTATATCCCATAAAACGGAGTGGCAGTAAGTTATATTGCAGAAAAATATGCCCTCACAATAGTAGATACTTATTCCGCATAAAAAGAAATATCCCTAAAAATGTATGTTGGCCACTTTCTGAAATAAACGATTCAATTACCAAATCTTTACAAAATTCCAAAAAAACATTATTCAAATATTTCAAATATTGACACCAAACTTCCATAAAATTTGGACATCATAATGTTTTTATTATCATTACTAAATATGGAAGTATAAACATCCTAAAACAATAATTTAAAACTTTTCAATAAAATGTTTGAAAAACTATTAACAAATTATTCTAAATTGTAACTGTAAATATTAAAAAAAAAGATGTTTCTTCATTATTTACTCCACAAAATTATTTACGGAGCTCTGTATTAGGAAACTGATTTGTTCCATAACGTTTTGGCATTTTTTTCGAAATTCCCAACAGAAAATTAGAGAAATTATTATACAAAACATCCAAATAGTAAAACAAAATTTCCGAAAAATTCATCATATATATATTTCTCGTCATATATTTCTTTAATTCACTACAAAAAGTATAAGTATAATTCTGAAACAATAATTTTGTAATTTCTAAGAAAACTTTAGAAAAATTATAAAAGTATTCCAAATAATGAACGCAAATTTCGTCATATTATTTATATATTCCCTACAAATATATATTCTAATTTGTATAAATATTCTAATGCCTTACACCGAAAGGTAGAAAGGCAAAGGAATAAATAAATAAAATAAATATTCTAAAATAATTCTTTCAAAATTTGCAGCAAAAGTTTAGAATAAATTATAAAAGAATTGCAAACACTAACAGCCACTTTTCATAAATTTTGATTATTTCTTCTGTATTCACTAAAAAACGTTTCTTTGAAACTATGTATTTTGTAAATCATCTGTTTTATAATTGCAATACAGGGTTTAAAGTTATCGATCCACCATTGCTAACTCTGTTATTATTGAAGTTCGGAAGTCGGCTAAATTAGCAAACAAGTAGTATTTTTATCCTATTTAAGACGGTGACGTAAGAAAAATCTTTGAACATCCTATTTTAGAGGTTATTCAACGAAATAACTTTTTTTTAATGGAACACCCTATATACCTATTGCTGCATATTTGAAAAGATATTTTAATTGGGAAAAAATATTGTTAATATTCTACTATCCTAAAGTTAAATATAAACAAGTACACTTTACCTTTCTGATTATTTTAATTCAAGCAGGAAACGGATTGGAAAATAGCTGGATTAGAGTAATTAGAAAAAAATTAATACAAAAATGAAACACGTTACTACGTTTACACTAGAACACTACACTACACGTACACCAGAAAAAATATTACTTCTTAAAAATAAACACTTGCATTTATTAATTTGTATCAAAAACTTTCTTAGAAAATTCCATGAAATATCCTGAATCGTCATGAATCTATCATGAAATATGAAATAAATTTTACTTGATAAGATTTCTTGCAATTTTTTTTTTACAACGTTATGATAAATGACTTTTAAGACCTGGCAATAAATGACTTGGCTTTGATTTTAATTTAGGGTCTTAAGTATTTCTATGGATAGTTAAGACATTAAAGAATTCGAATGTAGTTAAAGTGCAGTAATAAAAAAATTCTAACTTGGACTTTTTCTCATAAAAAAAGCCCTTAAATAACACATAGATTTATTAATTTATGTGTACTTTTTATTTTTGATGATTAAATTTGTATTTCTAACTTAAGGGTGGTAGTGTATTAATAATTTATTATTCACAATTAACATATCTTTAAAAACATGCTTAAAAACATTAAACCATGCCAACAAAAAAAAAGTTGTTTCCTTGAATTACTCACAATATAATAATTTTTTTTTTTCGATTCCATCGTCTTATTAGCAGAGAAAATACTACATGTTGCTAATTTAACCGACTTTGTAACTTTAATAACACTGGTCAACACAATTTTGGTCCCTTAGACGTAAATAGCCGATTCCGATAGAATTGTTTTTGCTGATTTCAGAAAGGTCAACAAAAATTTTCTACGACGTCAGGTTTTTGTGATATTTCAATTTTTGCAAAATGTGTAACTTATTTTTTTTTTTCAGGATGGAAGACGATTCTAATGATTTTTTATGACAATACTGGATTCAAATTTTAGTTTGACAGCTACCGGTATCACTTTTCTAACCTAACTTTCACTGAGAACGTGTTTTTGTAAGTAAATAGTGAAAAAACTGGGTAAAAATTACATATGCATAGTAAATATTTTGCGAAAAATGTATTTAAATTGAATGGACAACACATTCGTCAAAATGTGTCGACCAGTGTAATAACAGAGTTACTAATAGTAGGCCGATAACTTTGACCAGCCTGTATATAAGCCGTTGGAAACCAGAATAGTGTGAGTACATTTTATTTTAATTCAGATAAGTCCACAAATATACAAGAGATCGGAACATACAGCATACACCAACACCCCAAGTATATTTCTGGACTTTACCGAATTTAAAAAAAGGACTATAAGAAACAGTATTCAAAAATTCTAAATATTGACACCAAATTTCCATAAATTTCCGATGCCATGATATTTTTGTATCCACTACTAACTGTACGAGGTGATCTATGCGGTCGGTGACAATCTTTAGCAGATAAAAGTTAATGTAATTCTGAGAAAAAATTAACATAATCCGATTCATCTTACCAAATCCCTAGAAATTTGGATGTCGTAATATTTTTGTACTCAGTACTAAATATGTAAATATAACTTTTCTAAAACAATAATTTTAAAAATTCCTAGAAAATTAATCCAAATAGTAATTGTGGACATGGGTGCAAGAATAGCTTAAGTCGAAAAAATGAGTTTCGAGAAAAACGCGTCGAAAGATTCAAAACTTAATAAAAAATTGTAATATAGCAGATTATTACTTACAATTTTTGCAATTTGTATGAACAGTAGCTATATATCTTTTAACAGACTTATAAATAAGGGTACAAATATTCTAATAAACAAATTTGCTCAAAAACCGCATAAATCGACTTACGCTGTTCTTGCAATTCGCAGCTCCTCAATTATAAATATAAAAAAAAGTATCCTCAAAATGATTTATTTCATGTTTAAGCAATTCCCGAATTCCTTCGAAATTCTCAATCGAAAATCGAAGTAAAATAATAAAAAATCCAAATGGTAATACCAAATTTCCATGAAATATTATATATTTATAATATTTATTATAAATAAATTAAGAAATTATAAATAAATTAATAAATAAAGTTATATTTTCGCTGCAAAATATATAAGTGCAAATATCCTCAAAACATTCTTACAAAATTTTAAATACGGTGGTAGCAACAATATTTAAATGGAAATCGACTTGTTGTCTTCATCTTTCAAATGCAATTTTAAAAAAATTACAATTTTTGAAAATGTTATTAAACTATTTACGAGTTATACCAGACTTGACTGCAAATATAAAAAAGAATTTTTCTTCTGTATTCAGTACACACATTTATCGGATTTTCCCGGACGCCCTGTATATTGCAATAATGATTATTTATTTAGCAGTAGATTATAAATAGAATCATCTCTTCGGAATAAAAAAAAATCTATACGTGTAATAATTTACCAGAAACTTTATAATCCGTTTGGCGTTTCAAAGCAATATAATATTTCTAATTATGTTGCTAAACCTGAAATCGTTCGTTTTTATGTGTTTGGGTTTTGGCCATCTCGCATTTCGCATTGGAGATATTAAGAAAACTGGAAGTATCGGCCACATCAGCGTTATTTATTCCGACTGCGATAATTTATACTTAATTCATGTAGTAACGCCATTAAATCTGTATTATTTTGGCATTCATCTTAATTTATAAAACGTTAATATACCTAAATCCATTCGCGAATGTTACTGCAGATGCAAGTTATAATTTTATGATTTTGTCGATACGCAATACTTACATCCAAGGACAATCAAATTAGATTTATTATATTATTTTTTTATTAAAAAAGACAAAAGACGTTTTATGCAAACACAATATTTTCATATGCGGAATAAATGATTTGTCCAACACATCAGAAGAAGATTAGTCTATTTTTTTAATTTAAAGTAGTGGCTTAAATAAATAATTTTAAACATTAAATATTTTAAATTTTACGTAATCTGAATCAGTCAACAAAATTGCATAATTCTTCCATGCTCAATTAGGGATACCCTGTATAATAATCCATTATACTACAAGTAAATAAATACGACTTGTTTAGTTATTTAATATTCATTGTTGTAATAATATGATAAATTGGGCCAATTAACTGAAACACTCTTTCAAGACATATTACATATGAAAGCAATTAAAAGACCTATTTGTGAAAATTAGTTAACTATTTTTTTAAACAGTGTCATTGGCAGCGCGCAATAATTTATTTTGTCTCTTAGTTTCTTGGTATTAATGCTATTGCCGTTTCAAATTAATAGCTTCATTAATAACTTGACAATTAAAATTTATATAGACATTAAAACCAAGCTGCGAATACGTGGAAACATTGTAAATATTATTATATCCAATAAATTATTATCCGTGCATATAAAATTTTAACGCTCATGCTAATACGTTCAATATAATCCTCGCTGAATCTCTTATTAGAAGATTGAACACCACAAAAAAATTAAAATGATTAAAGCACCTATTACAAAAAAAAAATTGATACAAAATAGTAGTTTGTATAACACGTGTGGATATAATCCATATCGCACGAAGGCATGTTTGTGGCACGATGCCGAACACGAGGGGCCCAAATGCCTAGTGCGATAAGGGTTTGTATTCACACGCGTTGTAAAGTTGACTTTTTCTACAACGGACATGTGAAAAATTACAGATTTAGTTATTTATTAAGTAAAAATGTACAAATGTCAAAACTACAATGACTGCAGATTTGTCGTTTGATGTGAAATTTCCCGTGGCCACGGAAGTTGTGCAAAAGTTACTGTATCCGTCTGCTTATATCTACTTACATTAATTTTAGATGGTTGTTATGGTTTGTAACTTGGCAACGTTCATATCCACACACGATACCGGAAAGTGGCTTTATCCGTACTAGATATACAATTAGTCAGAAAAAATGTACGAAAAAACCTTTTATTAATTAATAAATTATAATTTACTTTGATATTAAGATGCGATACTAGGGTTTGTGTTTCCCATGAACTATGAACGGACCGTTTTCATGGGGCACCCTTATAATTAGCCCCTAATTATTAAGGGGTCGTGAGGTTATTTACTTTATATTTAGGCTTTTTAGGGGGTCGCCATACTTAAAAGTTTGAGAAACAATGCTGTAGAGAGTAGAAAAAACTTAAAAAGGGACAAATCTGGAGTTATTTTATTAATTCAAGATCATTTTATTTGGTTCATCATCTTAGCTGGATATTTCTTTTTGTTAATATTGAAAAACATTATTTGAAATGAAATATAAATCGATATCAAATTTAAATTTTTTTACATGGAATTTATATATCAAATATTTGGTAATACACATTTTTCTAAATATTTGACGCTTTTTCTCAAGTTACTAAACGTTTTAATGCAAAAACATTTCTATATGTAATTGAGCAATGAATTTTTCAAAATTAAGGAAATTTAAATTTTGGGATTTGAATTTAGAATAGTAAATATATTATGATACAAGTGCATAAGAGGCTTTTCAAGCACGCTCGTCAGGTTAAGAGCCCGACGCGAAGGGGAGTGTTTTTAACGGCGCATTGCTTGAAAGGCGCATAAAGACGTTAATCATATATTATTTTTCATTATATACCTGCAACATAATGTGGAAATAAAGACAAAATAGGAAACATTTTAAAAGTTTAGAGTTTTCCACAATCAAATAAAAATTATCATAATTAGCTCATTGAAACACTTTTGTTTATGTCAATAACGTTTTTGGAAACAGAAATTTAGGCGAGGATTATCTCCCTATCTATAAGAAGTTTTTTTATGGTAGCATTGTTTTGTTTGTTGCAATTAATATATAAAAAAATATTGCGTCAAGATAGTGCATTAATCAGTTAATTAATTATACGAATGTTGCATTATACATTTTTTTGTATGTAAGCTGTATATATTAATTCATTGATACATAAATCAAACATTTATCTTATAAATTATATTATTATATTATGGCCACAAGCTGGGTATCTTCAACAAATTAATATTAATTATACAATTACTTGCGATATTACATTTTATGTTAATGGGCCTTTCAATTTATCATCGATGCCCCATAAGGTTTATGGCAAGCAGACACGCACGTGCCATAAAACTTAAGTCCAAAACATGTCAGTGGAAATCTCGCCAAGTCCCCGAACTTCAAAGGCGAAGGTTCGGCGAGGAAAAGTCAACCAAGTTTTTTTTTGAAAAAAAATTGAGGTCAATTATGATGAGGGGTCAAGGAGGAAATGTCGAGTACCAATGCGATAATATTGACGCCTCTTATTATTTGGTATTGAAAAACACATCCTTGTTATGCTACAAAAATACTCATTAGCTTGTATAAATAAATAAAGGGAATTTTATAAGCATGAAAAATTGATAATTTTAAGCAAATTGTATGGGTTTGCATACAAATTTTGATGATTTGGAATGTACATTGTACATTTAAGTCACACATAATTAGATAATTTAAAAATGGACGCATGAAAATACACATTTTGATGAGTTGGAATGTATTACATATTTATATATTGAAAAACAGCATATGTGATAATTTTACTAATTTTAACCGTTTTATCAATTTTGTTCATATTATTCATTATTGTAAAGAAAGGTATGAAAATTAAACTGAAGAAATACTTTGTTTCAATTTAACAATTTTCCGAAAAGTTTGCACTATATGGATTTTTTTCAATTCATTTGTTATGATTAGATATTAGTTTCTTTTTTGGAAATATTATATTTTTATGAAAGTTTTTGCTTATGAATATAACAGAATTTCCCATGAAATATAATATGGTATATTGTATAATAATTATATAAATAACATATAAGTTATAATTATTATAATTTGTGTATTATTTATTATTTACTACTTGGAATATCCCGAGTAGACATAAAACGCCCCCGATGTTAAAAACATCATTGAATTACCCACATGAAATTCTTAGCACAGTCCATTGATTTTGTCCAGGTATCTGCCGATTTCTCTTGCAAGAGACCACTTTCCCTCACTGGACAATCATACTTAATTCAAAATCGGTTAATAATGAAATTGTGTTCATCAGGAAATATAATTATTATACATATAACAACTTTTTTTATATCATTTTTGTTTGAAATATTATGTTTTTATGGGTTTAAATATGAGTTGCCACTAATTTTAAAACAATAAACAATTGTACTTCAATTAATTTGTTATTTGTTGACCTTCTGAAGGAGGATCAACGTGTTTTATAGTCAATATGAATAATTCGCAAAAGAAGGGAGATCATGACATCTTCATATTATAAATCCATCATCTCCATTATATTTAAAAACATATATTTTTAAATCAATCCATTTTACTCAAATATTAAAATAATTTAATATTTAATGTTTTAGATGTGCAATAATTTTCTCGTTCCATTAATACGAAACCATGGTCTGTAACTGGCCAGCAAGAATTCGAAAATTGTTAAAAACAATGTTAAATCCCTATGTTCGCTCCTTATCTCAAACACACGGTAAATTAAATTTCAATACAATTGTATACGTAATAAGTCAATCCTGCTTCATACAACAAATAAATGCGGACATTTAAGATTATCTGAATTTAAATAAAATATTTATCACAACAAATCATATTTTCGAAATTATTTGAATTTGAATGATTTCCACGTTTAAGAAAAATTCCGTTTTTGTCGATTACAAGGGAAAGTTACTATGCCATGCATAAACTGCTATACTATAATGTATAACGACCAAATCACCTTATGGCAGTTCAAAGTAGGAATAGCAACTTTATCAGATATGAAGATTGCAACAAGTATTGCTAGAACATAATTTTATCTGGATAAAATACGTAACAGATTTATAGAAATACTCACAGTTAATTAAGATAAACGTTTTAAGGGTTCGCAGTTATTGTAGGCATAACAGTAAGGGACATAATATTTAATCAGAACATTAAACAAACCTCAATTAAATCATGTTAACCAAATGAAGACTTTTATGTGCTTTTAGACATAAATCTGATCTGAAGCATATAACGTGAGGAATTTAGATTATTGATTTATCTGAAATATAAGTAAACCATTGAAATTTGAAAAGTTGTTAAATGTTTTTAACTTTAGAATTTAGGTAATTATCAATAATGATGAACTATCGTCCTGTTACGGTCGTACTGAGAAATTTGTTACAAATCCAACGACAATTTCTAAGAAATCATAGGAATATGTATAAGAAACCAAACTATGATTTGAAAGAAATAAAACGAAAATGTGTACGTTATTAAAAGAAAATTTATAAGAATTTGACAGAAAAAAAACACTATTTTCAACATTCGATTTTTGTTTACAAACTTTTAGTAATTTATTCACATTCAAATTTCACACAATTACTTGGAATCATTATAAAACGGAAAAACTAGAATATGATATGATAAATGATAAATCAAAATACCCCATATTTTGATTTTCCGGAAATTTAAGAGTAATATATTAATTTTTTTTTTCGAAAACAGTGGCATCTGAAATGAAAATTTTCACAAGGTTAATAATTACACTCAATCATACTAGAAATTTCAAAACTCAAAATATACCTATCTCTAGTTTATCCGGAATTTTAACCTGAAACCTTAGCAGCAATATACATGTAACACCTTTTAGAATTGATTTTTTCACATACTTTTGGTAGTTTAATAACATTCACATTATACAGTTTGATTAAGTAGGCTTGGTTCTATTATAAACTGCAAAAAATAGAATATACCCCATCTCTAGTTTTCCGGAATTTTAATCTGAAGCTTGTAGTCTCGAACCCACAGCTCTAAATTAGTTGTAGAAAGCTGAAACTGAATTTTATATATTTTTACTGCACTGTTGTATAACCCAGGGCCACCTGGTGAATATATTTATTTCTGAAAACGAGAGATAGTAAATAAATAAAACATGTATTTAGAGTTAAAGAGAGATTTGGATTTTTCATCAAAAGAAATGCAAAGAAATCTATATGACATGTTAAAATTTTAATACTAATCAATACAATCTTTATTACAATAATAGTTTTTAATGATATATCTTTTTAAAAATTATATGGTATCTTCCCCAGTTTAGCCGCAAGTCACAATCAGAAGGTTCCAATACAATTTTTCAAATATGAATTTTCCCAGTTCAGCCGGAAGTCACGACCAGAAGTATTTCTTTCCATTTTATACGAATTTTTCGTCTGATAGCTACCTTGGTTCATACATCCAATGTGAGCATAATTTATTTATGAGTTATAGTGATCGGGCAATACTTCGGGCATATAATGAGAAACGCAGAACGATATCGATTGCTGCAGCTCATACTGCAAGGCAAAGTAATGGGCACAGAGGACCAGGCAGAAGTAGGATATCTTGGCTAAAGAACCTGAGGCAATGGTTCAATTCAACAACAACGGAGTTATTTAGAACAGCCGCAAATAAAATCAAGATCGCAATGATGATCGCCAACATCCGAACCGGATACTCACCCGCAGAAGAAATGATCCTCCCATTCAATTCTACAAACTAAATTATATTTGTGTTCAAATATGCAATACATAAGTGATTTATTAAATGTTATAGGTAGGTAAAACTATGAAAAGCGCGGTAAATATTGAGGAGACAGGAATGTTTTCCAGGAAATAACGGAAGGGAAAATTAAGGCTGCCAATATTAAACAAATTCTCCAGAGCAATAGCAAAATTACTGAGGTAGTTATCAAAACAATTGATACTCTGATCCACATTACAGACATAGACGCCTACATAGATAAAGACGAACTCAAAACAGAGATTATGAAATCCGCAATCTTGCCGAACACCAGGCAAGTGTCATTTTGATGCGGCCCAGAATGTAAACTCCCACCTGCAAAGTAGAGGGACAGAACAAATCAGTCCAAATGGCCACATTATAGGCAACTATTGAAAGATGGGCTGCCAGCAACAAAAGTCGTGTCCAGCGGGCTAAACAAAATAAAATGTCTCTTAAAATTCTACAAATCAACTTGGTAGGGCTGTTCTTGCACATGGCGTTACCTACGCTACTGCCTCAGAAATGGGCATCTACCTTTTAATAGCTTGTGAACCAAATAACAATCTGATAAAAAAAACAGGTTGGATAGCAGATAAGAGGGAAAACGTGGCAGCGTTCTTCAAAAACAGAAGAACAAATATACAGAAAGTGGAAAGGAACGAAGTATACCTAGTTATACAGATGGAAAGATATGATATCTACTGTTGTTACTTCTACAAAATACAAGTTTTGACGAATACAAAGTAGACGACGAATTAATAATGCTAAAAGTCCAAATTTCCCGGGAAGAATGCATCATACTTGGCGATTTAATGCAAAAGCGCATGAATGGGGTTCACTAGTGGTGGACAAAAGAGGCGCCCTTTTTGTGGACTGGCTTTCAACCCTGGACATGATTGTACCCAACAATGGAAATCTTCCATTTTCCATAACTTTTGTTAGAGGAAATTCGAGATCTTTTATAGACGTAACATGCTCAACACAGTCAATGGGGAAACTTATTAAAAACATGGAAGTCTTGTATAAAGAAAGCGCAACCGAACATAACTATACCGGTTTTTTTTTTCTGCATTACACATAACATTGACAATGCATAACTGGTTGCCTGCACCTACCCGCAAGAAATGTTCCAATGTGTAACTTTAAACAACAACTGTTAACCGTATATCTGGGTGCAGGCAACCAGTTGTACCTACATAGATTTTACAATGTAACATAAACCACATAGAGGTTATTAAGAAATCGCAAAAATTCAGTTTTAATGAAGAAATTTTAACTATGATATTTTAAACAGTCTGGTTACATCTAAAAGCGATCCTATGGGCCTTTCCTGTACACAATATAGGATATTCAGTTTCATCTCTTCTGTTAAAACACGGTTGGTTTTATCCCGTAATAGTATATAACGCCATTAGGCCGATATGTAGCAAATAACAGGCGCGGGTTGAAGTTTGTAAACTGAGGCGAAGCGAAGCGGAGCGGAGCGCAGCCGAGGTTTATATTCAACCAAGCCTGTTATTTGCATATCGTCCGTATGTTGTTCGATACTTTTTGTAATACCTAAATTACAAAAACTGGTCAATTTATAAATATTAAATTTCAAAATTAATAAACTAGTTATCCAGGCGCAATTTGATACCATAGCAACATCAACGGTTCAAATAGAAACAAACAAATCAAAGTGAAATTAGAAAAATAATGTCAGATGTGCAAAGTTCTTCGTTTTGTGGTATCCCCGAAGATGTACTAAATGAAGCAACTGCTGCCACAATCGATTTACTTCCCCAAAAAAGCAGCAGCAGGTATGAGAAAGAATATGAAGACTTTATTGCTCATAAATTTGCATTGTCATTTAAATAACGTCCACGGCCATTATTATAACGGCCAAGGCCTTTACGCCTGTCATATAGATCGAGCAGACAGTACTGATAAATGTCAATAACACAGAGGTATTACAAAAAAATTATAATAACGTGCACATATGTCACTTGAATTAACTAAAAAACCGTATACGTACTGCATAAGCCCGTAATTCATTACAAATACTCTGCGTTGCTTCCAAGATCTCGCCTTGCGGGAAGATCCTTCCTTCCACTTAACCTTTTATGTTGTTGTGTTTACCGTTAGAAATGTTTGAATAAATTTATTTCGTCATTTAAAACTGAATTTGTGTGATTCCTTTATTGTTACAAACATAACCTATTTGTGAAACGGCTTATGCCAAAATGGTGACAGTAGACAACAATGTATAACTGGTTGCCTACGCCTACGCCGCTACATACGTTCATTTTTTTTTTAAGTTACACGTAGGAATGTTATTTGTAATAAAGAAAAAAAAAACGGTACATACTTCCAAATAAAAACCAGGCAGAAAACAGAAACGGACAAATAACAAAAAGAGAACACGACTGGGAGGCCTTCAAAGAACTGATCTCTTGGAAGACAGTAGGTCATGCAGAATAGAAGGTTATGCTCGACGCTTATACCTCCTTAATGAAAGAAGCCTTTGAAGGTATTTTAGGAGGAGGAAAAGTGAAGTATAAAACTATACAATACTGGTGGACCCAACTTATAGCCAATAAAAAAGTGGAGTGTCTTAAAGTGAGAAGGAAGTTCACCAGAATGAGAGGCAGACAAATGTATAACGAACAATAAGCAAACCAAATAAAAGCCAACCACAAAACTCTCAATAAACTTCTCCATAGAGAGATAGAATCGGAAAAAAGGAAGCAATGGCAAAACCTCTGCAGCGAGCTAGACCAGGATTTGTGGGGCAATTAGCATGAAGAGAATGGGATGCTTCGTCCCATATGAGCTAAGCACAGATGAAAAACTAAAGGCGGCGAAAGAACGTTTCCCTAAAAGGCTCTATCAACCTAAACCGATAATTCCAGTGGAAGAAGTAACCCTATTTAATGGAGAGGAATAAACACGAGCTCTCGATGCTCAAAAACTGGGCAAGTCTCCTCGACTCTACAACATTCCGTCAGAGGCCCTGAAAACGGTCGGACATATAGCATATGACAGGCTGTTGAATATGCAAAACCAACAGCTACAGAAGCAATCCGTCCCAGCGGAATGGAAAACGGCAAAACTTGTACTGATTACTGATACGAAGGTCACCTCCACTCTGAAGAATTTAAAACTTATGCCAATCTGTCTTCTAAATACAATCAGCAAGCTGTACGAGCTGATGATTAGAAGCAGACTCGAAGAAAAATTCGAAAAAGGAGAAGGTCTTTCGGAACACCAGTACGGTTTTCGTAAAAGCAGATTCACCCTGAATGCGGTAGAAAAGGTTGTCGAGTTTACAGAGCAAAGTCGCGAGAAATGGGCAGCACTAGTTGCCCTCGATAAAAAACGCCTTTAACACACTCTCATGGGGTGAGATCAAGCGAGAACTGGATAAAAGGGGTATTTCGCAGTAAATCCAAATATCATTGCAAATTACTTGAGTGAACGAAAACTGCAAGTCTACAAAGGCGTCGTAATGCACGTAACGACAGGTGTCCCTCAGGGGTCGGTTCTATTACCACTACTTTGGAACCTTGTCTACGACGGCATCCTCAGGATGAGGTGGCCAGCCGGGTTAATGGCGATAGCCTTTGCTGATGACTTTGCGTTTGTCGTAGTAGTCAGGGATGAGTACGAGTTAATGCACAGAGCAAATGACGCTATAGATATGGTAGATAGATGACTAACGGAACTTAGCCGACTAGAGCCAGTCCCTGAGAAAACAGAGGTAGTTATATTGAAGGGTCCACGGAGGAGATGCCTTAGGAGTGCGGTTACCTTTAAATACAGAGGCACAACCATACACAATAAGCGAGCTATTAAATACCTCGGTATACGGATCGACGATGCTTTCACTTTCTCGTACCATATCAAGAAAACGGTTGAGAAATGAAACAACGAGCGGAAAACTTGGCCAGAATTATGCCCAACATATGCCCAATCGATAATTTTGTATGGGGCACCAATATGATACAAAGCGATGAAAGTGAAAATACTGAGAAATCGGTTGATCAGTGTATGAGGAAAATGCTATTTAGGGTAGCGAGTGCCTATAGAACGGCGGAGGCTCTTCAGGTAGTAGCCGGAGCAATTCCAATTGACCTACTGACAGAGGAAAGGCGAAGGCTGTATGTTAGAGAGGGTCCATTAACACCACAGGCAAAACTGGAAGAGAGGGAAGAAAGCATCAACTAACGCAACGCAGATGGGACAGATCCGACAAAGTCGCGCAGTGGACAAAACGTCTCATTCCAAACCAGCAAAGGTGGGTAAAATGCACTTTTAGAACAACCTATTACTTCCTGACCTTCGCCTGGACAGGGCATGGCTCGTATAAGTCCTGCACAAAAATAATCGGTAAGGATGAAAGCGACATGTGTATTTAGTGCAACGAAGTAGATGACGTGGAACACACACTATTTCTATGCTGTAGGTGGGTAGCGGAAAAACCGAAATGGAGCTACGGTTCGGAAAGAGCCTGAACGCCGACAATATTGTAGATTCCATGCTGGAAGACCAAGAAACGTGTGAGTACGCCAGAAGATCTGTAGGCAAAATTATGAAGAAGAAAGAGGATTAAGAAAGAAAGTCGAGATAGACAGACCGGGCCGTTTTGATGTTAAGCCCAACAGGCAGTTCCAAAACGTTCTTCGAAGAAGAAACGAGATGGTTTCGTGTGTATACCGTGTTTGCACACCCCACACGGGACTCGCACACTACTGGGCAAGGGAGGAATTCTGCCCAGTGTCCATAAAGGATTCGACCAGGCAAAAAAAGTAGTTAGGTAGGTAGGTAGGTCGGTAGGTAAGTAGGTAGGTTAAGTAAATTTTTCAACTGATATACGGTCTCCGAACAGCCGAGATTGCGGAAAATTTCTGGGTGTCCTAATCGACAGTCTTCTGAATTGGACATCCCACATTGAATTGCTCGCCATAAAATTGCAAGCCCCTATATTTGCTATAAAAAGGATGTCTAAATTGGTGAGTGAAGAAGCGGCCCCTATTATGCATTGTTCCACTCCAGAGCCATCTGCTGCATGGCGCATGTCAGCGTATGTTCAAAAAATATTTGTACTCCATAAAAGTCCATCCGGGCTATCAAGAGGTTGCCGCAAGGTGCACACTGCAAGGACATTTTTCGAAGACACAACATAATGACAATAACGGGGGTCTACGTAGGGTTTCATGTGAAACATCACATGGAGTAATACAACCTGCGACTGATATCATACAATCATGTGAACATCCGCAGAAAGCTTCATAACGGGTTGCCAATTAAATGGCATCTCCTAACCAATAATCAATTCAATAAACAAATTGAAGAGTTCCTATTGCTACTAGCCTCATATTCTCTGCAGGATGTCTATGCTGCTTGTGCACAAGAGATGAAGCGCCATTCCTGGTCAGTATCATGTTCTTAACATGTTAACATTTTTTTATGATCTTGTAGTGAAACTTGTAGTGAATCTTGTAGTGCATGTGAAACATCACATGGAGTAATACAACCTGCGACTGATATCATACAATCATGTGAACATCCGCAGAAAGCTTCATAACGGGTTGCCAATTAAATGGCACCTCCTAACCAATAATCAATTCAATAAAAAAAATTAAAGAGTTCCTATTGCAACTAGCCTCATATTCTCTGCAGGATGTCTATGCTGCTTGTGAACAAGAGATGAAGCGCAATTCCTGATCAATGTCATGTTCTTGACATGTTATCATTTTTTTTATGATCTTGTAGTGAATCTTTTATACTGACGACAACTGTAATATTTTGAGTTAAATAAATATTATTATTATGATTATTGATTGATCTACATTGTAATAGTTTGTACGTGTCAAGACAGAAACATTTTTGAACTATGTGCTAGTAGTTCGGCACTTAATTGTATTGACTGAGGCGTTACGAGTTTTTTGTTGCAATGGAATGCATTGTAACCGTAATTCGAGTCAAATAATGCAAAAACTGGCGTACATGTGGCCCAATTATAGGTAAGTAAATATGCACAATTTTAATATGTTAACACGTGTTCCATACACGATTTACAATATGTAATTATAATTTATTACAATAACATTTATTAATATACGTAGGTAATTATAATTCGCTAATTTGTTAATTAATAAATCACGGAATTATAATTCATTAAATAATTAATTAATAATATCAAATACTCGTGATTAACAATCTATCTAATCTATCCGTAAAGTAGAGGATACGTATCTGTTAAGACAGACGAACCCACAAAATGATTATAAGCTCCCTGAGCATCGTTTACCTTATATAAGGTAAATAATATTTACCTATTGTTCATAAATAATACATTAATTTTGTCCGTAAGTATAACAGCATAATGTGCTGTATCAACTTTAATTAACTTCAACACCACCTTAACAGGGATGTATAATGACTTCATTATACAACAGGGATTGTGTAATGACTTCGTTATACGATAGGTATTGTATTAAAACTTCATAATACAATATGGTTCAGTAATATCAATTAAATTGTGTGTAACGCTTTTCACATCTCTTTATTTTTTTCTTCCCAATGTACCCTGTCGTTTCATTCAACCCATGTAAGCTCATTTACATATGTACAGTCATGCTCACATAAATCTAGTACAAACATATTGACATTGCTATATAAAATTGCTATTGTAACCTAATTTCTTGTACTAGATTTATGTGAGCATGACTATACATTTGGTTACTAACAATTGGTTTCTTATTTAGATTATATCATCATAATGCTTTTCTTCATTATCTTAGGGACCGCCTAATATCTGATAATCAGAACTCGAATTGACTAATAAGTGATAATCACACTTGGTCCTCTGCACATCTAGTGTGCTATGCTGTCAACTGAAATGTCACATTTAGATTTTTCATTCGTGATATAATCTGACGAATACAACTCTTAGAATCGTAACTATTGATAATCGCATTGGTTGATGCACCCAACATGTTGTCAAATATTAATTCCACGAGTCTGAAAGACGAGTTTCGTGTCCCAACACATGCGATTATCGATAGTCATGATTCCACTCGTTGTATTATATATGATAATACCACGAACAAATGTCGGTCGCTGTCACAATTTTTGGTTAAGCACAAATCGCAGCGACGATCGTTGCGATGGTGCTATTAATCGGTTGCGCCCACAATCTAGTCGGCCGATGATAAAAACATAACCCGAAATGTCAGTGTCTTAAGTACATATAAAATAGTAAATTGTGGTAATAAATGTGGTTTTCTGCTTGAAAGATGAAGTGATCTAAATAAATATAGGTATTTAAACTGTATATTTAGCTTCTTGTTTATTCTGCTTTACTAGATGACTCAATCAATTCATTATATTCTCTTTCTAAATATAAGTCGTGGTGTTCTCAAAAATCGATAATGATTTTAAAAATACAACTTATTTCAACCCCAATCTTTGAAAATCATTTTCTTCGTTGGAATACATAATCGTTGGTATAGTTGTTTCATGACAACTATCATGGAATGAGTTATTAAGAATGTATATGAAGAGGTTGTAATACAACCCCTGTTGTATAGCGAAATCATTATACAACCCCTATTGTATAATAAAGTATATTATATTACCATAGTTACGTGCATGATGAATGAAATATTTATGACTAATAAATAAAATAAATAGTGTTTTGTTCAGATGCTACTTATCACACTTATCATATTAAAAGAGGTATTATAGGTATGCTATATAAGTAATTATAGATAAGTTGGGCACATTTAAGCGACAATACCACAAATAGAGAAGAAGTGTTTATCACTTGTAACCTTTATTCCAACGATTACTATCTGTATTTGATAAGAAAATGAAACTGTTTGTCCAGGTATTGATAAAATAACTTATCACATGCAATAATTATTTTTATGTTTTTCTACTAATCTCATCACATATTTTTTTACCGTCAGTGATTACAGTCAAGCTGAGCACATAGTTAAAATAATAGTAAAGTTAAAATAATAAAATAATAGTAGTTAAGTTAAAATAGAACCAATTATAAGACAACGAAATGCCTATAAGTTTGTGCTGATATTGCTAAAATGCCTTATCTCATTCAATGCTTGTTTTTATAACAGTGATGAGACTAATTACATCTACTTTTTTCGAATGTCATTAATTGCAGTCAATCTGTTCATATCTTAATTACTTGTTTGTTCTGATGCCAACTGTGCCTCTAAGTTGAAAGAGAAGCAATTCCATGATAAATCGAAGGTCAAGACGATACAAATATACAATTTATACCCTGTGTCTGGGATAATGGGCGAACATAGGAATTTCACATGTAGAATTAAATAAGTGTAATTATTAGCTCCCCTATTAATTTTAGAGAAAAGGGAATATTTTTTGGAGTATTAAAAACTGTAAATGAATCGTCTATTTACATTACGTTTGTACCAGAATCCACCTCAGAAATAATAAAAATAAGTTGAACAATGCACCATAAAAACCAAAGCAGATTGTGACATAGTGTATGGGCCGTTTTAGAGGCAGTATTTCAAAAATTTGTAAAACTAGAAAAGAAACCATCAATGTTTAAATTAAAGGTCTACTACTGAGATAGTTTCCTGCCTAATCATGATAAACTTCTGAAATGGACTACACCATTCAACAGTCATATTCGAGAAGACATTAAAAGCACTCGTGCTTTTAAAACCATATCACGTGATTTAATAGTATATTATTTAACGAGTATAATTATAATGCAAGGTATATTTTATAGCTTCCATGATGCGCAAGTTACATAACTTTTTAAATCAAACATGAAACTATGTTCACAATTATTAATCTTTGGAAATTCAAAATTGTTGATCTTATAAATGGTTCTAAAACAATGAAATAGTCAACAAAAGTTAGCAACTGCCTTAGTAACCACATAGAGTGAAGGCTTAATTTAATAGTTAAACACTATTGTGATGACAGTTCTGTTTATAATTTAAAAAACACAAGTGAATTATAAAGGGCATTCAGTTACCATAGAAAAGTATATAATGAATGAATTATTTACGAGTCATAGATAAAAGTGTCTTATCTACTAATATCATAATATAGTATTATATTGTTCTGGGCAAGAAACTTATACTATTGATTATTTATAGCTACGATTCAATGCACCTGTAAACTGGTTTAATAGTTAAATATGTTATGCAAATTTAGTAATGCAATCAATGAAAGTTATGTTGGCAAATTCACTGTTTTCAAATTTATAATCAAAGTTTTAATTAAATGCAACATAAGGCATGAAATCGGTTGAATCAAATCATACTAATTAGTTGTAATACTGAGTTAATTACATATTAGAAAATTGTTCAGGAGATGAGATCAGTTATTTATTATTTAGTGGTCATATTAAAATCTAATTTAAAAGTAACACGTAAGATATTGAATCTTTAGCAGTGTTGCGCTCCAAATGCAGCAGTAATTCACGCGGAAAATTATTTGATTATAACTATGATACGGACGCGCCGCATGCGCTTGGCCCCGAACACACGTCGACATCGGGTGGCGCCGGAACCAGTCGGCGCCGACCGGCACCCTCGCCCCACTCCAGCGGCCTTACGCAGGGATGCGCGCCGTCCGCCCCACCACCGATTCGCGCACCCCTGGAGAAGGGGTGGCGCCTTTAAGAAGGCGCGGAGCGCCCCATCGATCGTCAGTCGCTTGCCACTGATCACAACCCTGAGTGCTCTGTAGCACCCGGGTTCCACCAGCCAACCGAGTGCTCCCCACAGCACCTTGGCCCTACACGCCACCGAGTGCTCCCCACAGCACCTTGGCCCTACACGCCACCGAGTGCTCCCCACAGCACCTTGGCCCTACACGCCACCGAGTGCTCCCCACAGCACCTTGGCCCTACACGCCACCGAGTGCTCCCCACAGCACCTTGGCCCTAAACACCACCGAGTGCTTCCTAGCACCTTGGCTCACGCACCGCCGACCAGGGATCTGGATGCCGGTTCAAGGCCAGGACAACCCGCGCCGTCGATAGGAGACATCGTGTTTTTTTCTCTCGTTTTCTTATATTTTTGAATGGCAAAAATAAACATTTCACGCCAACGCCGCCACCTTAACATTATTTCCACCCCGTCCCCAACGCTAGCCGAGGCTCGACCCCGGTCGTATCATAATTGGAGCCCAACGTGGGGCTGGTTCGCGAGTGAATCGCGAAAGGACATACGACCCCGCTCTACCACTGACAATAACATTTGTTTTTTCCCCATCGCGTGTGTATATAGTGAATCTCCCCGGGTGTATATAAAACAATTAGTCCACCCCCGCGTGTGTACATAGAACATTAGGACATTTAATTCCTGTATATATTTACTGGCCTGCATGGTCATAACGAGATCAAAGATGTCCACCACCGGCCAAACAGGGGCGCAACAAATGGCACCAGCACCGCCCACAGTGCCAACGGCCGCGACCAGCGTCGCTCCACTTCTGGGAGTGGATATCAACACCCAGTGGAGCCCAAACCAACAAACACCAGGTCTGCCACTAGCCCCGGCTCCGATCTTCCGAGGACTCAGTGAAGAAGACCCGGAAGTGTTCATCAACCGCATGAACACTCTACTTGCACCATATGACGCCGCCGATCACGTCACCTTAGCAACCCGCCAACTCCGTGAAGCCGCCGCCCAATGGTGGAAACCTTACGAATCGCTCCAGCTGACCTGGACAGATTTTACGAACCGCCTTCGCCGGAAATACGCCGGACCCGAGGCAACCGCATCCCTCCTGGCCCAGCTATTTGGCCAGAAGCAACCGCGACAGGAATCAGTCGAGGTATTCCTGCTAAGGAAAGAGCTGCTCTTCCGGAGACTACTGCCTGCGACTCCCGTAGCTGAGAGGATCGCGATTCTATTAGAACAACTGCCGCCCACCCTGAGACAGCATCTCCGCAACCCAGTGGCCCGATCTATCAACGAGTTGATAGAACAAGCGGGCCAATTGGAAACTGACATCCGCCAGATCACATCGTCCCCAGCACCAAGGACCGACAGGCGCGATGGCCCACCAAAATGCAGACACTGCCCGGAGTACCATCTGCATAAGTACTGCCCCGTCCTCAACAACAACTTCCGGAACAACCAGGGAAACTAGAGATGGGCCGAGCAGACAGCATCTCGGCCCTAGCCATCCTCTCCACGATAGGACCTGCTCGTGGCCTCCCTCGCATCGAAGCCCAGATCAACGGACACCACGTCAAGGCCCTGATCGACTCAGCAGCCACCCATAACTTTGTAAACGAGAAATGGATGCCCCCTGTCACAGCCGCCCCACAATCCGTCCATCTCGCCTCCATAGACGGAGTTCTGAAGGTCACTGGCGAGGCATCCGCGGTCCTTACTATCCAAGGACTAAGTGGCGACATCCGCACATTTGTCAGCCCAGACCTCCGGGAAGACCTAATCCTAGGACTACCTTGGCTTCACGCTCAACAGGCCACCATCGATTGCTACAGGGGGTGTATAAACTTCGGCGCCACCCACCGACGCACCGCCCACTGGAGAGGGACACCGAATCCTCCGCCTACCACGCCGCTCCTGGACCTAACGACCCTGCAGCACCAATGTCCACCACCGCTGCACGATCAGTTCCGGCGCCTGCTGCACCAGTTCGCGCCAATCTTCTCCAGCCAGTCCGCAATTGCCTCCGCCAGAAGCACGACGCACAAGATCGCTCTCACGAAGGATGATCCGTTCCGGATTCGACCGTACCGGTGTTCGCCCGAAAAGAAGCAAACCATTTACAAACAGATAGAAGCCATGCTCGCCGAAGGGGTGATCGAGCCATCCACCTCCAACTACTGCTCTCCTGTGGTGCTCGTGCCAAAAAAGAATGGTACCCCTCGCTTCTGTGTCGACTATAGGCGCCTCAACGAGGCAACAAAGGACGAGACTTCGGCCCTGCCCTTAATTCAGGAAACCCTGAGAGACCTCGGCCAAGCAAAAATCTTCTCCACCCTTGACCTGAGGAACGGGTATTGGCAAATTCCCCTGGACAAGGATTCCCGCCATTACACCGCCTTTGCAACTCCAGATGGAGCGACCTACCAGTTCAGGGTGATGCCCTTTGGGTTGAAGAACGCCCCTGCTACCTTCCAGAGGATGATGGCCCAAGAAGTGCTGCCCGGGAAACTCCGAGAGTTCACCATGGCCTACTTGGACGACATCGTCATTTTTTCCCAAAACTGGGAAGAACACATCGCCCACCTCAGCCATGTTTTTGAGCGACTCCAGGAACAAGGGCTTCACTGCGCGCTGGAAAAGTGCCACTTCGGGAAGACGCAACTTGATTACCTGGGCCACACCATCACCACCGACGGTATCCAACCCCAGCCACACCACTTGCAGCAACTCGCCGATACCGTCGCCCCCACAAACCGCAAACAGCTCCGCGGATTCCTGGGCTTGTGCAACTGGCTGAGGGACTACATTCCCCAGTTCTCGACGTTAGCCGCACCACTTACCGACTTGCTAAGCCCCAAACGTCGCTGGAACTGGACCCCGAGCTGCCAAGAAGCTTTCCGGTTGGTAAAAGTCGAGTTCACCAAACCACTCCACCTCCATCGGCCCGACGTGACCAAACGATTCGTCATACAGACAGATGCCAGCAGTATCGGTCTTGCCGCCATCCTGTACCAGGAAGAAGAGGGGAAACGACGCATAATTTCGTACGCTAGCGCCCGCCTTCGAGACGCCGAGCGTCGCTACCACTCTAACGAATTAGAGTGCCTCGCCGTAGTTTTTGGGATCAAGAAGTTTCGGCCCTTTCTTGAAGACCACCGCTTCCTCCTGAGGACCGACAACCGGGCCTTGACCTGGCTACACTCCCTCAAGGAATCACGGTCCAAACTTGGTCGATGGGCCATCCTTCTGCAAGAATTTTCGTTCGACGTCGAGCACTGCCCAGGTCGCTGCAACGAGCTAGCCGACGCCCTCTCCCGGAATCCTGGAACAGAAGCCCTTCAATCGGACCACCTAGATCTGGAGCAACGACTACCTGAGCCCAATCCCACTCGACACAGCGAGCCTCCAACGCTCATGGTAATCACGCTAGCTACGCTTGCCAGCGCAGTCCAAAAGTGGCAAGAAGAAGACCATGACCTCCGGACACTACGCGACCGATGCCTCCACCTACAAAACCAGCCAGCCGCCACCCCGGAAGACGAGGAGCTTCAAGCCAAATACCTGGTAGTCGACGATCACCTCTACACCCACACCCCCGACGGACCACGCCTCGCTGTCCCTCCGGACAAAACCCCGCAGATCCTCTACAGATACCACGACGCCCCAGACGCTGGCCACCCCGGCGCCCGTGCAACCGAAGAAGCCATCCGTGCCCGCTTCCATTGGCCCACCATCCGCCGGGATAGCCAGCATTACGTCCGGAGCTGCGTAATCTGCTGCTGCCAGAAAAAATTTTCCAACCCCGTGGTCACGGCACAACGACCACACCAACCCCATCGACCCTGGGAAACGGTTGCCGTCGACATTATGGGACCGTACCCACGCAGCGCCAGGGGAAAGCGATTCATCATCGTAGTCACCGATATGTTTTCCCGGTGGATTGAAGCCTTCCCCGTTGCCCGGTCGGACGCAGCCATCATTATCCGGTTTCTAGAAGACGACGTCTTCTCTCGCTTCGGTTACCCACGAGCAATCCTCACCGACAACGGCCGACAATTCACCAGCCGCCTCTGGAAAGGCGCCTGCCACGAATGGCAGGCCAAACACTGGACCACCGCCGTCTACCATCCACGAGCAAACCCCACCGAAAGGCGCAACCAAGAGCTGAAGAAAGGACTCCGGATCTCGCTACAGGGCGAGCCGCATAATGGTTGGGACCGACACCTAGCAAAAACATTATTCGCCTGCCGAACTCGCCCGAACACCGCCACCGGATGCTCACCGAGCTATGCCCTCTTCGGCTGGGAAATCGACAAACCCGGAGACTGGGCCACCCGACTTCCCGAACCACCACCACGCCCTGCCCATCAACGTCAGGAAACCATCCGCCACAATCAGGAGGCCTACCACCAACAGCGGCAACTTCCAGGACGCGCCGAGGCCGCATTCTCGGTCGACCAGTGGGTTTACGTCCGAACCCACCCGCTCTCCAACGCTGCAACTGGATACCACGCCGGATTCGCTCCAAAATGGACAGGCCCCCACCAGATACTACACCAGACCTCTGCCGCCATCTTCATCGTAGCCGTCCCCCAAGGACCCACGAAGTATCACAGCAGCCAACTCCGACCCGCCGTTCCCCGCTAGACAAGAGGAGCGTGTTCGAGACCTTGAGAGGGGGCGAATTGATACGGACGCGCCGCATGCGCTTGGCCCCGAACACACGTCGACATCGGGTGGCGCCGGAACCAGTCGGCGCCGACCGGCACCCTCGCCCCACTCCAGCGGCCTTACGCAGGGATGCGCGCCGTCCGCCCCACCACCGATTCGCGCACCCCTGGAGAAGGGGTGGCGCCTTTAAGAAGGCGCGGAGCGCCCCATCGATCGTCAGTCGCTTGCCACTGATCACAACCCTGAGTGCTCTGTAGCACCCGGGTTCCACCAGCCAACCGAGTGCTCCCCACAGCACCTTGGCCCTACACGCCACCGAGTGCTCCCCACAGCACCTTGGCCCTACACGCCACCGAGTGCTCCCCACAGCACCTTGGCCCTACACGCCACCGAGTGCTCCCCACAGCACCTTGGCCCTACACGCCACCGAGTGCTCCCCACAGCACCTTGGCCCTAAACACCACCGAGTGCTTCCTAGCACCTTGGCTCACGCACCGCCGACCAGGGATCTGGATGCCGGTTCAAGGCCAGGACAACCCGCGCCGTCGATAGGAGACATCGTGTTTTTTTCTCTCGTTTTCTTATATTTTTGAATGGCAAAAATAAACATTTCACGCCAACGCCGCCACCTTAACATTATTTCCACCCCGTCCCCAACGCTAGCCGAGGCTCGACCCCGGTCGTATCAACTACATCACTATTTTCTATATATTTAATTACTTGTATTCGTATAAAATTGTATTGGAAGAGCTGGCGAACCGAATAATGGAATTCCAGCTGTTCCCCATTTAACGAATGAGAAGCAGACATTCTTTTCAAATGCTGAGAACTAAATTATTCTAAAAGAAACTGCTAATTTCAATGATACTCACTCATTCATAAATATTAATATTTCTTCGATTGTCTGCAGTAAGTGTAAAACGGCTCTTTGCATGTTCGCGAATTATAAATCATATGAAATGGCTAAATGTGATTAATCAAATAATTTTTCTTACATGCGTATTCCGACTAATTTGCATGATTGTCCTATTTGTCATTTGTTTTTTTTTTAATAGAATAATTAAATTGATGCACTTTATTACGAGGTATTTACACTTGTTTAATAGCTATTTATGTAATAAGTACATAATTTACGACTTTATGGATGAGCCCTAAACTTTAAAATAAATAGGGCGAATCAATAAGTACTATTAAATACGCATTACATATAAAGCTTTATGTTCGACTACTTTTTGGGAAAACTTACCAAATAAAAATTGAAACAATATATTCTTACACATTTTTATCAGACTGTCACATCACTGTCCCTGTCAGTCATTGTAAATGTAATATATGTAATATATGTAATAAGATGATATTACAGTTATACAATTACACCAGATATTACAATTACAGTTGCGAAGGAGATTGCAAGCTAAGCATTCGATACAAGAGAATCACTAGTGTCAACTAAATCAATTTGTATTGTATTTATTTGATGTTTTTCTGGTTAAAATTAAAAGCTGCTATTTCTGACATTGACAGTATTGAAAATAAAGTTACTTTATTTTACTAGTACTACAAAGAGGTACTATATGGCCGCAAAACTATACCATAAAGCGAACTTTATCATTCAGTCGGACATAAAGTTTGTTAAAAAAATAAGGACAACATCAAATATTTTAAATTTTGATCGAGTCCAATAAATTTTCTTGATACAAAAAATGTGTTTAATTACATTAATTCGATCATCTCTTAATTCAGCATGACTCAATTAGCCACTTCCTTTTATGGCTACGTCAATATTATTTCTTAAAGTTGTTGACGTGAAAAATATTTAACCGCAGTACCGACACTTTGCGCTGAATAAATTAAACAATTATCCAAGTCTTGAAACATTAAAATGTGATCGAATTTCTAGCGAAACCCATGGTTTCCACGAAATTCTAAATAGGAATCGGCGGTGTAGGATACATTTATACATTCTAAAAATTACAATCTCATATGTGTACTTTACCATACGTTCACACTTACGTAAAATGCATGCGTTTCGCAACTTAAAAGAATTGTAAGGTGAATGCAAGTGTTTATCATAAACAGTGTAATTTGCATTTTTTCGCTCGTGCGCTATAATTAACTGCCCTACCGAAGGTATCAATGACACAGCAGCGTGATTTACACAATGGCACAAGAAAATGAATGGTGTCATATGCTACAAATAACGCGTTTGCATTATTGATTTTGAATTGTTATTACATTACATGCAAATATTGTTATTGTAATGATATTTGCATCTTAATTAATAACTCATGCTCTGCTTATGCGGCACCAATTTTTACCGATTTCAGAATTTATTAGTTTGTTTTCATAATTAATAAATTGTTTCTATAATTGCTATTATGCATTATGCAATGTGTTTGATAATTTTTTCTATTACTTCAGCGTTTAAAACAAAAACAAAATCCGCAGCTGCTGAGGAAAACTCAAACTAGCGGTCCCCGGGTACCACAAAGTTGATGATCCTGTGATAACCTGTGATAACATAAAATCAACAGAATATAAATTGTTGTAGATTATTCTATAGCATGTACGTTGATATTCTTTCTTAATCTGAATTCAAGTATTTCAGACAATATGAACATTGAGGAATATACATATAAGGTACAGGATGTCCCAAGCTAACGGACCATTAAAAGTTTATGGGGTTAGTATTAGTAAAATAATCGGTTGGAGCTTATGAAATATTAATACTTAAAGAAAAATAACTTTACTGGCTGTTACTACTTGGTGAGGAACACTCACCAAGTGAGGAACAGTATATTGCATAGCGACTTTGCTTCAGATACAAGAGTTTGTTTACCAGCAGACTCTCGGTTTCTACAGCAAAGCAGAAGTTAGCGCGAACGGACTTACCTAGGGTCTGGGTCAATATAACACAGAAAACCCATGGATTACTCACCGCACGCGAAGCACATACTTAGTTGAGTCCTGCTGACTGCCAGTTAGCATTTTCAAAAGACCAGTAAGGGGTTATTAACTTAATCCGGAGCTACGCTGGCTGAACCTAAAAGATTCAAACCTTCAGGTTTCATTTAAATCCTCATATCTGAATGCTGAACATTTCAGATGATCAATATGATATGGCAGGTCATGGTGAACAACCGGTACCTCATTATTGATTCATGGACGCCTTCTGGTGTCCTCAGTACAGAGAGGTTTTAGTCAGTAGGAATCCGACACTGCCCCTATACGGGGTGTCTTTCAAAAGATTTCCTGTCCCCAAAATAAAAAAATTAAAACTGTCAAGTTACGCTACACACGCCACACGCTATACACTTGAAATGTCCACGGACGTTTAAAGTGAACTTACCTGCTCTCCTAACAGCAAGCGCCGCCGCACTGACCCGGAAGTGGCCTCCTCGGAGAACAACGATGGGTTCAGGGTGGCAACACATAAACAGATACCTCCGGTATTCGTTTATGGTGTAGAGTATTTCGGGCTGTACGATATACTCATCGAGCTGGGCCTAGAATTCGGCGTAAGGTCCGTCGGGAAAATCATTCGTGTAAAGTTTGCTTCGATCGAAGCCTACCGCGCTAGCACAAAGGCAATGACCGACAGGGAGATCGAGTATCACTCATTTTTACTAAAGGAGGAGAAAAATCTTAAGCTGGTGATCAGGGGAATGCCCATGAGAACCGCTCCTGAACAGGTCAAACAGCGGCTTGAGCGAGCGAGGATTTATCCCAAGCAGTCGCTCAGCTTAAGCCTGGTGGAAAACTAATTCCGCTATTTTTGGTTTACTTATCTGGAGGCTCCGATGCCAGCAGGTTAAGGGAACTTAAGGCGCTATGCAGCATCTTCATTCACGTGGCGATTTTCAGAGGTCGCGAAGGTCCGGCCCAGTGCTTCAGGTGCCAGCGATGGGGTCACTCATCGGCGACCTGCAAGCACTATGCTAAATTGTGTCAGGTGCCACTGACGGAGCCGGCTTTCTGCTGTAACTGTCAGGAAAGTCATCCCGCAAGTTACTGGGGCTGTCGGGTCGCATTATCGCTCAAAAAGCGCTAAGCGATCACCAAAACCTCCACACAGCAGATCGCGAGGTCTGCAAAAGGTAAGGCGGCAAAAGCTTCCAAAGCCGCCAAACCTACGTGCTCCCTCTCGCCTCCAGAGGCAGAGGGCAAAACAGAGGCAAGGAGAGCCAAAGGCCACTCTAAGCCTGGCGCGGTTAAAACCGTCAAGTCAAAGAAAGCGCCGAAGGACTCTAAGCCGATGAAAGCAGAAGCTGCAAAGGCCAACAAGGCCGATAATAAGACAGCCCCTATGAGTGTGCTCAAAGGCACCTCTAAGACTAAGGCAGAGAAACCAAAAAAGGTTAAAGCCGCAAAGTCGAAGAAAGTGCTGGAAGATACTTCCGCTATGGAAGTAGACTCTGGGCCGAGGAAAGCAGGAGTTGCAAAGACCCACAAAGCAGGCAATAAGCCAGCTCCGGAGTTGACAACTCTAAGCACAGGGGTTGGGGCTGATGCAAACGCCGCTGCAAACGTTATTAAGGCAAAAAAAAAGTCAGCACGGGAAGAAACTCTCATGTCAGAAGTGTCTGCTACTGAGATAAAACTCAGAAAGCAGGCGAACGCAGCAAAAGCCCGCAAAGCTAAAAATAAGTCTGCAAAGAGGAAGCTAACTTCTCAAATAAAAATTGCGGCCACTGAGACATCAGTCGGCAAAAATATTGAAGATGGCTCTACTGCAAAGGCTCCAACAGTTGACAATAAGTTAGTAAAGAAAGCTGCAAAAATAATAGCTGCGAATGCCATGCAAATGGCCAATAATCAGACGGCATGCGAGACTTCTGGCAAAAAGTCTCCCACCACAGAAGTTACGTTTGCGATACCTGATGATGCAAATTGGTCAGCCAAACCCAAAGCTGCAAAAACCATATTGACCGAAAATGAGACAGCAGGTAACACTTGCACAGGTGCTAATGTACCAAGTCTACTTCTGCAGTGTATGTTCACAAACGGAGTGGATCTTTGGGATCCACTCCATGCGTCAACAAGCATCAAAATTCCTCCCTCTCTTATGTACAGACAAGCAAAAGGAGAATGCCCCTGAGATAATGATTGTGGTCACACAAGCAATAGTGGAGTGACCGGGATACCCGGACAATGGATTTTAAATCCATTGTTACCATTTATCAATCTCGCGATTTAAACTCATGGTCGCCATGCTTAGTAACAAGAAAGGGATTAGTTCCTCGGACGGTGAAACGCTAAATGGTCTGGCTAGCAATACAGCTTGTAGTGGTACAAGTTCACGCCGTGTGCGACCTCAAACCCCAATTGCTGGCAGGCCAGTGTATCTTATTTACTGGAATGCAACTGGTGTGAAAGGACAGGAAGCACAATTGCGATATACAACAGAACGACTGAAAGCGGATGTTATATTGCTATGTGAAACACACCTGCGCGAAGGACAGTCACTAAAGCTGGCAAACTACATCACGTGTCGTGACGACAGGTCAGTCAGTAGGATGGGTGGAACCGCCATTCTTGTAAAGAAGGGCATCCCCCATTACCACGTGGATACTCCTCAACTGAATACTCTTCTCTCCTCGTAGCAGAGTATAACAGACCGAGTCGGCACCTAGATGTAAACGACATCACCGCCTTGCTTAAGCTACATTCACCTGCTATAATAGCGGGAGATGTCAATGCTAACCACGCCGCATGTAACTCTAGATCTGAAAACCCTGGAGGTAGAACCCTGCACATTTACGCAACGGCTAATCGCCTGGCTGTAATTACGTCATCAGAACCCACCCACTTTCACCATTGTCGAAGTGCCGACGTCATAGATGTAGCAATCCTTGAGGGTATCATTAGCGCTCACAGCGTGTGGTCGCTGTCGAAGCTCGACTCAGATCACAATCCGATGTTGCTGACGCTTAATGACCTCGAGATCAACCAGTGCCGCCCAGGCGGCACACAGGTATACAAAAAGGTTGTGACGTGCCTGAAGGGCTATTAGCGCGTTAGGCCGCGGAGCGAGTGGAGGGTCCCTTCGAAGCAGCGACGAGGGCCAGGCTCTCGGTGTCGGAGAGTGGGGGGGTTAAAAAAAAGGCTCCAAGTAATTTTAACCTCGCCACTACTTCGTCACAAAGGGGGGCTCCACCCTATCTGCGTGGGTTGACGGCAGACAGTCAGCGAAGTTCAGAAATTGCGAACTGTCGCAACGGCTGACGATCTGGCGCCCACACCACCAGATTTAAATCTCGCAATGAGAATAGGAAGTTAAACTGAAAACAATGCCCGATTGAGAAAACGTGGGGGGAACAAAAAATAACAGGTGTGAATTTTGTGGTGTAAAATATCTGAGTTTATTCACACAAAAGACGGACACCGTGCCTACGCTTCCTGAAAGAAATACCTCCGCCCGCAAATCTATCACGCCGCATCCACCGGACTCGGCCGAATCCCGCGCACACGTAACGCGCGATGCGAAGGGCTTTCGGAGCCACCTTTTCCTTACAAAAACGCAAAACACGTACGGCACGAAACACGAAACGCAAATTTTACACAAAAGAAAAAACGATATATCAAAGGAAATTAAAACAATAAATGAGAACAAAAATATATATATAGATCTGGCCTGTGTTCCTCGTGGCGACTCCACTGGCGATTCTGGGCTCGGTTCTTAGGATGTGCGGCGGCCGGCAATCGCCGGGGACGCTAAATTCCAGTCCTCCGAACAACTCTGGCCGGATGGTCGTTGCCTCTAGCCAAGAACCTGGCTGGCTGGGTTACTTCAGCCCTTACCCAAAAAACGCCTGTAAAGCACATGGCATTGTGCTCACATGGTACCCTCCGACGTTTTAGATGCGTCGGTGTACCAGACGGACGTGTCCTCCGAACAACTCTGGCCGGATGGTCGTTGCCTCTAGCCAAGAACCTGGCTGGCTGGGTTACTTCAGCCCTTACCCAAAAAACGCCTGTAAAGCACATGGCATTGTGCTCACATGGTACCCTCCGACGTTTTAGATGCGTCGGTGTACCAGACGGACGTTTGTTCCTCAAGTTGACCAATTCTTAGGACGCTGCTTTGGCGGTCAGTACTACCACTTCGAAAGCTTTGCCCAGATCGTGGAGGGTTGGCATGGAGTCGCTGGGGTATGACCGATGTTCACACCTCGCCTGCTCCAGTATAGCCATGTGCCCTTTGTTAGGCTGCGTGTGCCTTAGACTTAGAGCACTGGCTTGACCTTCTTTTGCTACCTGTATGTGCAGTGGAAGCAGGTCCAGTAGGACTTCCATTGCCGCGGTTGGAGTTGTGTATCTGGCTCCTGTGATACCCAGGCACGCGAGTCTTTGTAGCCTTTGTAGTGTGTCCTGTGTTCTCCTTTCGTTTGTCTTCGGCCACCAAATTAGCGAGCCGTACGTGAAAATGGGTCTTATAACCGCTTGGTACAGCCATAGCACCATTTTCGGTTTTGAACCCCAGTTCTTACCAAAGAGTTTACGGCATACCCAGAATGCCCTCGTTGCCTTGGTAAGAGTTTTGCTTAGATGTTGGTTCCACGTGAGTTTTTTATCAAGGGTTACCCCTAGATACTTTGCCTCTTCCGAGAATACCAGTTTTACTCCGTTCAGAGCGGGAGCTATCAGTTTGAGCTTCCTTCTCTTTGTGAACGGAACCATTACTGTCTTGTTCGGGTTGACACTGAAGCCCTCCCTCGTGCACCAACAGTTAATGATGTTCATTGTCCTCTGGGCACGGTCCATAGTCGTACTTTCAAACTTACCCCTTATTATTATGGCTATGTCATCCGCGTAGCCGACAGTGTTAAAGCCCTCGGCCGTCAGTCCTGAAAGGAGACCATCTACTACTAGGCACCACAGCAGGGGCGATAGTACCCCTCCTTGGGGGCAGCCCTTTGCCAATGTTACCGTTTGCGATGTTCTCCCCAGTCTGGCGGTAATTTCTCGGTCCTTCAACATTTCTTCTATCCACCTTATAGTGGGAACATCAATTCCCTTCTCTGTGGCTGCCTTTCTTATGGACAGAGGCGTTGTGTTGTCGAACGCTCCCTCTATGTCCACAAATAACCCCAGTGCAACCTCTTTGTTCTCCAGTGACGCCTCAATCAGAGTTGCCAGCTCATGAAGAGCCGTCCCTGTTGATTTGCCTGGTTGATAAGCATTTTGGTGCTTATGAAGCGGGGCTCTTTTAAGCGCCCCGCTGCGTATGTGGTAGTCCACAATATTTTCCATGGTTTTTAGGAAAAAGGATGTGAGGCTGATAGGGCAGTAAGACTTCGCCTCTTCAGGGGGTCTGCGCCCATTTTTGGGGATAAATATCGCCCTCGCCTCTTTCCATCCTCTAGGTATATATGCTAGCCTAAAACTTGCTCTAAAGTTTACTTAATTCCATCTTGAATGAATCTTGATCTACTGAAATTTTGACTGTATTGGTTTACATTTTACTAAAAATTGAATATTTGGCTATAACCTTAAAAATTTAGACTGTAATGAATGACCAAAATGTTTCTTAAAATTGCAAAGTTGCCTGTAATCTTTGGCAACTTTAGCAATAATAATTACAATTGAAGTAAAGCTGAAGAGCTGAATTATTACTACTGAATACTGCACTATTTCTTGCTAAGAATATGCAAGTGTTTGGAGATTTTTATGGAATTATCATAAAATATAATATCGTGTACAATGTAGACCAGTCATAGGTACTAATTGAAATTTTAAAGCGAGTCTTAAAATAGTGATGGTAATAACTGAAAATGTAAGCTGTAAGCTATAAAGATTCAGTATAATTAATTTTTTTAGAGTAATGATCTTAATATTAAAACAAAATCAGAAATAATTGAAATGTTTACAAAATTCTTTGAAATATTTATGGAAAGAATTGAATATAATGTAACCACAATAATGTTATAAAAATTGACAGTGATTAATGAAAAAAAAAACGAGAATAATCAATAAAATTGTGATTTAGGTAATTAAATACTTAATTGCAGAGAGAACTGAAAATTAGACCGTAATAATTTTCATTTTGACGCCAAATAAAACTTATCAGTAGTCTTTGAAATTTTATAATGATTGATATTTTACTAACAATTGAAAATTTAGCTACAACTTTTGAAATTTTGACTTCAATGACTGAAAAGAAAATGCAAAGTTGTCTGTAATCTTTGGAATTTAGAATTTGGAATTATAACTATAGCAACAATAATTGCAATTTTGGTAGTAGGTAATAATTGAAAATTTAAAAGTTATGGTAATATCTGAAAATTTACTAAAAAATGGAAATTATCCAGTAAACTATAAAAAAAAATATATTTCCAGAAATTGGATTTAAAGTTACTAGATTAATGCCATATTGGGGTGCAAATTATTTGAGCATGTGTTTACAAAAATACACAAGTTTAGTCTATAAACAAGTTTATTAGGATTTTTCATTACTATAATAGACTAATTATTATAAAAATGGAATCATTTAATTAATGCAATTATAGAAACTATTATCAAATTTTCCACATTTATACAATACACAATTTTCTATCTGAAAACGGAAAAACTAGAGAACACTCCATCTTGAGGTTTTATGTGTATACATAAATCTCCCAGACCTAATTATAAATTTCGATTCATTAACTTCTCAGTGTGTAGTTCCAGTAGAATAACACTAATAATGTAGAAAATCGTATCAGAACATTCGACAGAAATCCAAGCAGATTTCAGTGCAAAACAATCAGTAAAATTGTATTTATGAATAAAAAATTTACTTACAAATATTTATCTTCTCCTTCTTCTACTTCTTCTCCTTTTCCTGTTTCTCCTTCTTCTCCATCTTCTCCATATTCTGATAGATTCTAGATTTTAGTGCAAAACAATCAGTAAAATTGTATTTATGAATAAAAAAAAATTACTTACAAATATTCTTCTTCTCCTATCTTCTACTCCTTCTCCTTCTCCTGTTTCTCCTTCTTCTCTATCTTTTCCATCTTCTCCATTTTCTCCATCTTCTCCATATTCTCCTTCTTCTGGTTCTTCTTCTTATTGTGCAACCCATTGCTAATCGTTGGCGACTGCGTCACTAGAGAATTTCCGATTTTGGGCCGTGTGAAAATCGGAAAATCGGTAAAAATCATCAGTAAAAAGGAATATCATTTGGCTGGAGGATAAACTAGTATGAGCGAACCAAGATAATGTACAAAGTTCGTAGTCTGTTATTAATATGGTGGCTATTATTTAAGACCCCCCCCCCGTCTATTTAGGTATTATTATTTGGTTGTAAGGGTTCGCTACCCTACCGCGGCGGCGAACACAAGTAGCGGAAGCGAGGGACTTAGTGCACTACGTCGTTCGCGAAGAGTTGACCGCCCCGCCTTGTAGCGCGTGGGCGGCCCAGTCGTAGCGTCCCCCCCCCCCCCATTTTTTCTGTAAGCGTTTTATGTTACCCCCTTTTCTTTTTCTTTGTGTTTATACTTTTATTCTGTGTGATTACTGTTACGGTAAATAAAGTACCTTTTTGCCAAGCAACGCTTTCTGGGTTTCGTGCTTCCCCCGGAATCCTTCCCCTTCACCTCGTTAAGTAAACCCAGTGGAGCCACCCTCAAACTTTCCGGATATAGTGGACCGTCACGCCATTCTCCACTGCAGCGAGCCAGGGCTGAGGTGGGCGTAGGTTTTACCCAAAGGGGTTGGATTCCCCATTACTAATATGGCAAAAAGGTAGGTGCGATAAAAGAGCGCACGGTAATTTAGAGAGGGAACCCGAAAAACAATTTAGAGGGTGACAGATTTTGGAGCCCAACGTGGGGCCTATAGGCTAAAAAGGGCCAACCCTTTCTTCAAAAGGGCGCGCGGTCCAGTAGTGTAGTTTTATTTTTGGTTCTCTCGCTCAATCTCTTCTCTTACTCTCTGCCCTCTTACATTGCACCATCCCGGTAACAGTAATCAAAACAGTAATCAACGCGGGTCACTCATTAGTTTAACTTGAAACGGTGGAGCTTACAAATATAGTTCGGCTCGCACAAGGCGCCCGGAATTGCGATAAACTCGAGTCATTTCTTTAGCCCGAGCGCGAAGCTTTGTGAGCGTCGTATAGAATTCCTATCTTCCTTTTTTTGTGACCCCAGCTGGCACGCGTTTACTATGGACGAACGCACGGAGGTCAATCGCCTCAGTCAGGAGGAGCTAATCTATGAATTAGCGGAGCCACCGAAACTGGCACAGTTGATACGATGCGCAAGGCCCTTCGAGCCCTTCTACGGTTAGAGAAGGCAGGCCACCCACAGCAATACCCGCCCTACAGCGTTGCGTTTGAAACAGACGCGGCGGCTCTGCAAACGAAGCTCACGGAGCTATCGGCTACCGTAAATAATTTTACTGAGGTGCGCACGAGCGGTGCGTATTCGAAAATATCCACACAGCTGACTGTGGCAATCGCGCGCGTCAACCGAAGCAAGCCAGACAGCGTGGAAGAGCACAAAAACAGGTCTCAATTGTTGTTGGCTTTTCTTGCGTTTACCACCGATTTGAGATCCAAAGCACGCATCGCCGGCCGGGAACACTCGCGTCAGGCGAGGGGTCTGCTTGATACGACCGTATTAGAGGTTGCGGTAGACTCGCAGTCCAGCGGTGATGAGAGCGATGAGTTCTTTACTACTTCCACCCCCGCGCGGCGGCTACCTATTGTTGAACGGGTTGTGACGTACCTGAAGGGCAGTCGGCGCGTTAGGCCGTGGAGCGAGTGGAGGGTCCCTTTGAAGTAGTGACGAGGGCCAGGCTCTCGGTGTCAGAGAGTGGGGGGGTTAAAAAAAGGCTCCACGTAATTTTACCTCGTTGCTACTTCGTCGCAAGGGAGGCTCCACTCTACCTGCGTGGGTGGACGGCAGACAGTCAGCGAAGCTCAGAAATCACGAACTGTCACAACGCTGACCGTTTGACGCCAACACCACCAGGTGTAAATCTCGCAGTGAGAATAGGAAACTGTAAAACTGTAACTGAATATAGAAAACTGTAAAGAGAAAACGTGGGGCGAGCAAAAAAAAATAACAGCTGTGAGTTTGGTATGGTAAGATGGCGTTTATTCGCACACACAAATCAATGACGGACACCGTGTCCTGCGCTCCTGAAAACAATACCTCCGAGCGCCACCCTTTCGCGCAGGGCCCACTCTATTCGGCCGAATAAAATAAGCTCCTAATCGCGCGATTTAAAGGGCAGAGGGAGCGACCTTTCTCGTACACTAGCGCAAACACGTACGACACAATTTACACGTAGACGCAATTTACACACAAGAATAAACAGAAAAGTGGCCCAATCGAGCACACAAAAAAAGAAATTATATTATTGGAATTTTTATATCTGGCCTGCGTTCCGGGTGGTCGTCGCCGGTGACTGGTACAGCTTCCGGAAGGCCGACGGCTCGCGTCGTGGACCTGAAGCTCGCTTGCGACCTCCAGCCAGGGATGTTCCGGCCGAGCGGGTTAGCCCGTCGGCAAACGCTCGGGTGTTACGAGCGTGTTCCCTGCCCTGTAGTCGGTGCCTCAATCCCCCTCAAGGGTGGTTAGTTGAGAACCGTTGATTATTCCCGTAAAACGGATGGTGAAATACCTTATCTGCAACGGTTCTTCTGACACGATCTATCTCGGGCACGAGTCAATGTGGTTCTGCGCCGTGGTGGCGCTTTACGCCGGTGAATTTAAAAATCGCTCACCGGGGAGACGCGTCACCACAACAAAAAAAATGCAAGCATGGTTGCCTACCGTGTAGGTCTACACGCTGGTTAATTTATTAAAAGCCGTCTCTGCCGAACGCTATTTTGGACCGTTACAAATTCCCCCCCAACAAAATTAAAAACTCCGGGAAGCGGATGTTTTTTTTCAAACCCCCAAAAAGAAAAATAAACTCATAAAAATGACGAAAGAAAGATAGTACTAGTGGGAGTAACAATGTCCCGACACACTCGATGCGTAACCTCAATCATATTCATTAAATCCCCCAAAGGGCTAAGCTAAATAGCTAAACTAGGGAGTCGTCGAAAAATTCCGCAATGCGGTATGTCACTCAAGGACAAAACACGAACGATCCCATAGAATACGAAAGTGTACTTACACCGTATGGTTTTAGACAAGTGACAGCCACTAATTACAATCAATTAAACTAACAAAACTAACACAACTCATAGCTTGTCACAACTATCCTAATACTAAACTGAATAACACTAAAAATTACCAACCAAAAATTCGACATACTCGAAACACACAATACGTAGTGGACATAAGCCTCCTAACGAGATACGGTTGTCGCCATACTACCACCCCCATTTCTGTAGCAGGACCTATCCGAACATACGACGACAACACCCAAAACACACTTAACCGTAGGTGTTCGAGCGTCGACTCAACTAACTACCTCTATTCCAACAATAACTATTAATTGACTGGTCAACATGTATGGCACCTTACAGTCATGTACCAAAAAAAATAAATACCCAAAGGCTTCGAGATTGCCATTATAATCCCGCTATGCGGCTGGTCCCAAAAACTAACCACTATGACCCAACAAATGGCGAATCCCCTGATACAAGCAGAAACTAGGTCCAACAACCATTGATCCACAAATCAAAAAAAGTTTACCAAAAATCAAAATCACAAAAACCCAATCGAGAAGCGATGAAAAATTTTGAAAGTCCGGTGCACTTTGAACTCTGTTGGTGTGCCTCAGAAGATTGTCGCAAAAATCCCGCAAGCGGATGGTTACATAGAACCAACACAACAAATCTCCCGATGCACGATCCCACAGGTTCCAGCATCGAAACTATCACTACCAAATAACAAAGTATGGGCTACAAGATTGTGCTACAAAGTTTGTGACAGCTAATGAGCGTTAGCAAATTACCAAAAAAAGTCATAAGGACATGAATTCAAAATTACTATTACAATTAATTAGAAAAAGTTACAATATTAACGCCAGAAGGGCTGGACGCGACATGAAAATGATAACAAAAAAGTGTAAGCGACGTATCCGTAAGACAAACTAACTTACTAACTCGTTGAACAAACAATAAGTCAAAACGGCATACGCGCCAACTATAGCAAAGTAAAATCATCGACTCACCGCTATGGGTAGCCGGAACAAAAATAACTAACTCACGTTATACAAATACGCAAAACAAAACAGTACGCGATTACTAACAAATTACAAAACCTACAAAATATACTGTATAAAAAGACGAGCCGAGTGCGAACAAATAATGGCCGTCGTCAGGATCTCGGAATCATTGGATCCGAATCCACACAAACTACGAAAAAATTAAATCACCCACGCGCTACTGCGAGCTCTCTAACGAAATGAAGAAGAAGGAAAGATATCGAATCGCAACGCACCATGAACATACGAATGGTCGTGGTCTCTAAGGAATCGTCATCAAAAAATCCCGTAACTAGACGGATAGTCTACGACTAACAACAATCGATTCCCGCACCCACGAGCAATCGCAAAGCTCAGGCGGTTTGCAACGAATCGACACCAAGGACATGACTAGATAGTCAACAAAAGAAAAGTGAAAAGATGGTTACCTAGGAAAATAATCGAACACAGCTGCAAAATTTCCCTTAGACGCAACCGAACAAAACCAGAAGGAACACATTAAAATCGCGTCATCGCTACGTCACGACGCGATACGCCAATTCTCGCCAGAGTACGGAGTTCCCACCAGAATACGAAGATTATAAAGCATTTCGAAGTGCGTTGGTTATATTCAATTTAATTATCAAAAAACAGCTACTAAGAGCACCAAAAATAGAAATACTAGCCGTAGTAAGCTCGAACCCACAAAATCATACCCAAAAATCTAACTACCAATCAACCAAATATGTATGATCCGTGGTCGCCCGTTCACTATCTCACTAGTTTCCATAAAAAAAAACAACAAATCTATAACCAACGAATATTAAACTAATTTCTACACTATAGTAGAAACTATACCAACAAACACTGAAAACAGGCCAGAAAATTCCCTAAATTAAAAATATTTAAATTTAAAGTTAACGTCAAAGTCAAAATATTTTCTTGTGTGTATTCTAAATTACCCACAAAACTCACAGAAATTCTCAACAACTGACAAAACAACCACCCCAAATTTTCTCAATATACTAAGTGCTGAAGGCTGTTTAAAAATTTGAAATACTGTCAAATTTTCCAACTCCCAGTTCAGTTTCCTTGGCGCAAACTTAAGGCCTACCACAAAAATATATTCCCAATCGAAAGGGCACAAAAATAAACCAAAGGGCCAAAAAGTTTTCGCGAAGGGCTGAAGGGTCAAAGTGAAAATTAGTGCCAAAACTACTAACAACGCATAAAATTGAAAAAGGGCACAAAAATTTTCTAAAGGGCAAAAAGGGCCAAAACAAAAATTGAAAAAGGGCTGCAAAATTAATTAAATGAGGTCTATTTAAAATGAAAAACAAAATCCTGAAGGGCTAGAAAAAAATTTACAAAGGGCTGACAAAACCCTTAAGCCTCAAAAGATGTTAATGAGCTAAATAAATAAAGATACCAACGATAGCTATTGTTGCTATTGCTGCTATTGCTGCTATTGCCCCACGTTGGGCTCCAAAAACGTGTGACGTACCTGAAGGGCAGTCGGCGCGTTAGGCCGTGGAGCGAGTGGAGGGTCCCTTTGAAGTAGTGACGAGGGCCAGGCTCTCGGTGTCAGAGAGTGGGGGGGTTAAAAAAAGGCTCCACGTAATTTTACCTCGTTGCTACTTCGTCGCAAGGGAGGCTCCACTCTACCTGCGTGGGTGGACGGCAGACAGTCAGCGAAGCTCAGAAATCACGAACTGTCACAACGCTGACCGTTTGACGCCAACACCACCAGGTGTAAATCTCGCAGTGAGAATAGGAAACTGTAAAACTGTAACTGAATATAGAAAACTGTAAAGAGAAAACGTGGGGCGAGCAAAAAAAAATAACAGCTGTGAGTTTGGTATGGTAAGATGGCGTTTATTCGCACACACAAATCAATGACGGACACCGTGTCCTGCGCTCCTGAAAACAATACCTCCGAGCGCCACCCTTTCGCGCAGGGCCCACTCTATTCGGCCGAATAAAATAAGCTCCTAATCGCGCGATTTAAAGGGCAGAGGGAGCGACCTTTCTCGTACACTAGCGCAAACACGTACGACACAATTTACACGTAGACGCAATTTACACACAAGAATAAACAGAAAAGTGGCCCAATCGAGCACACAAAAAAAGAAATTATATTATTGGAATTTTTATATCTGGCCTGCGTTCCGGGTGGTCGTCGCCGGTGACTGGTACAGCTTCCGGAAGGCCGACGGCTCGCGTCGTGGACCTGAAGCTCGCTTGCGACCTCCAGCCAGGGATGTTCCGGCCGAGCGGGTTAGCCCGTCGGCAAACGCTCGGGTGTTACGAGCGTGTTCCCTGCCCTGTAGTCGGTGCCTCAATCCCCCTCAAGGGTGGTTAGTTGAGAACCGTTGATTATTCCCGTAAAACGGATGGTGAAATACCTTATCTGCAACGGTTCTTCTGACACGATCTATCTCGGGCACGAGTCAATGTGGTTCTGCGCCGTGGTGGCGCTTTACGCCGGTGAATTTAAAAATCGCTCACCGGGGAGACGCGTCACCACAACAAAAAAAATGCAAGCATGGTTGCCTACCGTGTAGGTCTACACGCTGGTTAATTTATTAAAAGCCGTCTCTGCCGAACGCTATTTTGGACCGTTACAGGGTACGGCCAGTCCCCGTGAACCAGTGGAACTTGCAGTTCACTGGCGAACCGCGAGACATTTCCCTCAGTGCATTCCTTGAGCGAGTTGGGGAATTAAGAGTGGCGCGTAACGTTACGCCCACACTGTTGTTTAATTCGGCCATTGATTTATTCGCGGGCAAAGCACTGATCTGGTTCCGCGCGATACGATCGGAAGTCACTGATTGGACAGGGCTAGTAATTAAATTGCGAGAGGAATTCCTTAACCCGAGTTATGATGAAGAATTATTTGAGGAGATAAAAAAGCGTACGCATGGGCCTCGCGAAAACATGGGTTTATTCGTGGCTTGCGTTAACAGCCTAGACGCATACCCCCTTCCCTACGTGACCGATACCCTAGATAAATTAAGGGATGCGAGATATCTGACGTCATTAGATATCAAATCGGCGAAAGCGGCAAATACCTCTAGCGGCGCAGTCGAAGCAATACACGGCGTTTACTGTACCTAGACGCGGTTTATTCCAATTCACCCGGATGCCCTTTGGGTTACATAACTCGCCAGCAACTTGGCAACGCTTTATAGATCGAATCATTGGAGCTGATCTAGAGCCACATGTCTTTGTGTATCTCGACGATGTGGTAATCGTTACGCAAGACTTCCAGGATCATACGCGAGTCCTGAGCGAAGTGCTGAAGCGACTTCGTGACGCGGGCCTCACCCTAAATCGCGAAAAATGATTATTCTGTCGATCAGAATTAAAATTTCTGGGATATGTTGTCAACTGCAACGGACTGCAGGTTGACCCTGACAAGGTGGCGGCGATATTAAGTATCCCTACGCCCACACGCGTAACCGACGTACGCCGTATTATCGGCATGGCGTCCTGGTACCGCCGCTTTGTCCCTAACTTTTCTGAAATAACGGTGCCCTTGACGAATTTATTAAAGAAAGGGCGAATTTTTAAATGGACTGAGGAGTGCGAGGGTGCTTTCAATTCAATCAAACAGCACCTCGTATCTGCCCCGATTTTGACGTGCCCGGATTTTTCTCTCCCTTTTACTGTGCAAACTGATGCGTCTCAGTTTGGCATTGGCGCAGTTCTCACACAGGAGCAGACTGACGGTGAGCAAGTGATTTGCTACCTGAGCCGTTCGCTATCACGCACCGAGCAAAATTTCAGCACCAGCGAACGTGAGTGCGAGCGGTGTTGTGGGCGATTGAGAAGCTCCGCCCTTATTTGGAGGGTTCGCGGTTTACAGTGATCACTGATCACTACTCATTAGTATGGCTAAACAATTTGAAGGACCCCACCGGTCGCTTGGCGCGATGGGAGGTGAGCCTTCAACAGTATGATTTCACAGTCAAACACCGGAAGGGTAAGGACCACGTAGTTGCCGATGGTTTATCGCGCGGGGTACTGCTGATTGCGTCAGTAGAAGCGCGAGCAGCAGACAAATGGTACACGCGGATGGTAGCCAATGTTCTGAAAGACCCACTGACTTTTGAGCGGTGGCGGGTCACCGATGGTAAATTGTTCAAGCACGTACAGCACCCGTATCCCGAATTACTCGCAGGGAACGAGCAGTGGAAGCTTGTCGTACCCAGGGACGAGCGCTTGGTCGTACTTGAGAAGGCCCATGCGATGCCTACATCCGGTCACACCGGTGTATACAAAACGTATAACCGGATGCTTCAAACCTTTTATTGGCCAAGGATGCGGGCCGACGTGGTAAAATTCATCAAGCGGTGTAAGGTCTGCGTGGTAACTAAGCCCGAGCAGCGGAGACCTGCGGGTTTCATGGTCAAACGCGTAGCCAGCACTCGCTCTTGGCAGACAATCTCCACCGATCTTATCGGACCCTTACCCCGGTCAAAGGGTGGCTTCGGCTATATTCTTGTCGTAGTCGATACTTTTAGCAAATTTTGTTTGACGTTTCCCCTACGGAGCGCGACCGCGGCTACCGTAGTTAAGAATATAGAGGACCACGTTATTTTTTTATTCGGAGCGCCCGAGGCGGTGATCTGCGACAATGGCCTACAGTTCCGTAGTCGCGAGTTCAGGGGCCTGGCGGAGCGTTACGCGTTTAAAACGTCGTATACGGCTAATTACCACCCCCAGGCAAATCCGACAGAACGCGTCAACCGGGTGATCAAAACCATGTTGACGGCTTATATTTCGGATAAACAGCGAGATTGGGATGCCTATCTTCCGAAAGTGACATGTTGCATTCGAACCTCCCGTCATGAGGTTACGCAACTGACTCCCTACTTTATCAATTTCGGGAGGGAAATGTCACTGACCGGTGATGAGACAGCACTCATGCATCAGGACCCGGCCACGCAAAACGTGAATGACTACGTTGCACGCGCGGGACATTTAACGCGAGTGTACGAAGACGTAGCCTTACGATTACGTAAGGCAGCCAGGCAACAGAAGCGTACGTATGATTTGCGGAGGCGGCCAATAGAGTATTTGCGAAATGAGATGGTCTGGCGCAGAAATTTTGCGTTATCCAATGCTTCCAAATATTATGCGGCGAAATTAGGCCCGAAATTTATCGGCCCGTTTGTAATCCACAAATGCTTATCCCCCTGGACGTATCAGTTAAAACATCCAGATGACGGAAGATTACTCGGCTGTTGGCATACTAAGGACTTAAAGCCTGGTCCTAATTATGATGACGATGATATCGAACCCCCGAATTATTGAGATATGAGAGCGCGATCAGGAAAAAGTGGCAGTAGTCATTGACCACTTTTGGTTAGAATTATAAGTTTTTTTTTTGGGTTGGGTTTACTTCTGCTTTTCTACACTATCCTATACTCTTATTTTTCTTTTTCTTTTTTTTTGGGGTAGTTAGGTTAGCTATAGGTTAGGTTAAGCTTTGAAATGTCTATTTTCAGTCTCGTTATTTCCTTCTTATCAGCAGTGGCGTATTGTCTGACCTTCTTCTCTCTTTTCTTCCTTCCGAGTTAGGTAATGAGGATTAGGGCCGCGAACCGAAAATCTAGGGCGATCTTTCTTTTGTTTTTTTTAGGAAAGGGTGGAGTTTGTAACGTGTAGTTTTCCAGAAAACACCGTTACAATAAAGCGTCAGACACCCCCTCCCCTTTGCCTAACTACGCGCGTCGATCGTCGCGGATTTTCGGGCAGTAGCTAAGTATAACGCGGGTCGAGTGGCTCTGATAGTACTCGGTTGTGACGAGGCATCTGGAATTCAGGACCAAAAGAGCCCACCCATCGACCCTAAACCTCCGGTGATTCTGTGTGAGCAACCGGAGAGCGGCCCAGTGCCCGAATAAAGCGTTCAGCTCCACCTACTTACACCCACAGCACATCTCGTGGGTGAGTCATTCGCTAAACTCCCTTCTCTTTCGGGTGGTATTAATGCCCCACCTTTATAGGTAATCCGGGTAGCCCTCAGGCATCCGATAACACCTAGAGGCGGCAGGCCACGGCGTATCAGGCCGATACTCGTGCGACTCCTAGGCGGACGACCACGAGGCGTACATCCGTCCCCTCCCCCCCCCCGCATTCGAACGACGGAGGGGCAGGAAGCGGCCACCACGACTTCGTGACGCGTACCGACCGCGCCCGAGAGCGCGCGATCAATCTGTTGTTTGTGGTATTAAGGGGACACACTTCTGTGTGTCCCCTTGCGTCTTGTCCCCCCCCCCCCCCGTCTATTTAGGTATTATTATTTGGTTGTAAGGGTTCGCTACCCTACCGCGGCGGCGAACACAAGTAGCGGAAGCGAGGGACTTAGTGCACTACGTCGTTCGCGAAGAGTTGACCGCCCCGCCTTGTAGCGCGTGGGCGGCCCAGTCGTAGCGTCCCCCCCCCCCCCATTTTTTCTGTAAGCGTTTTATGTTACCCCCTTTTCTTTTTCTTTGTGTTTATACTTTTATTCTGTGTGATTACTGTTACGGTAAATAAAGTACCTTTTTGCCAAGCAACGCTTTCTGGGTTTCGTGCTTCCCCCGGAATCCTTCCCCTTCACCTCGTTAAGTAAACCCAGTGGAGCCACCCTCAAACTTTCCGGATATAGTGGACCGTCACGCCATTCTCCACTGCAGCGAGCCAGGGCCGAGGTGGGCGTAGGTTTTACCCAAAGGGGTTGGATTCCCCATTACTAACAAGGCAAAAAGGTAGGTGCGATAAAAGAGCGCACGGTAATTTAGAGAGGGAACCCGAAAAACAATTTAGAGGGTGACAATATGAAAATCCATACTAAACTAGCCTAGCAGAATTGCAAGAAGTTGAAAGAAAATATATTGGATATGAAAATCCATATTCCATAGACATGCCCGTACATTTATACATATAAATGGTCACATTGTGATAAAGGAGCCCCAAAGTCTGGGTATTTGAGAAAATCTGATTTATTTTTTGCACGATTATAATTTACAACAAAATCTGCGTTTTTTGAAAATTCGGTACTCCAATAAATATACCTCTCCAGAACTTAATCTCGTAGGTATCTTTAACCTCAAGATACATTTCGCAATTATATAAATGAATGCAAATTAATTGCATGATATTCTAATTTGTTTGCAGTAATATCTAAGTTGCAGTAGTAATAATGTAAAATACTGAAATTAGTAGAAGTCATAATATTTTTAGACCGCTGTAAATGTTCTTGATATTGTTGTCTACATTAAGACATACTTTGAACTAGTGTTATGTACTATGCGTATCAAATTCTTTGGAAAACTTATTCAAACTAAATTAATTCTATTTCACATTAATCAATTTAGTAGGTAAAACATTGTACATACTCAGTGTTTATTTATGAGAAACTTGAAGAAATATCGAGTGTGCACATACGTGATGTTTTATTCTCAAGTTGTAGCAACTTGAAAATAAAACACCACTAAAATATGTGCAAGAAATTTCTTCTAGTTTCTCATAAATGCACATCGAGTGTCGATAGTGTTTTACCTATTATGGCCCAGTTGTATGATCGTGGATCATCCTTGATCGTGGTTCAGTTTCTAAGGATACCATTGTATTAACAATGGTATCCTAGGTAACTAAACTATGGTCAAGGATGATCCACGATCGTACAACTGGGCCTTTGTTGATTAATCTATGATGGAATTATTATAATTCGATTATAGTTTTCCAACGAATTTAATACACATAGTACACACAACGAATTTAATACACATAGTACACACACTAGTTTACAGTATAGCTTATAAAAGCTCCGAATGTAAGTGAACGCATTTTTAAGTGGAAAATGCACGCGTAAATATTTGTCGTGGCAAAAATTGCTCATAATTATAAACACTAAAGCTAAGACTAAGCATAAAGATCTGCCTCAAGGCGAGAGTACACATCTCAGCACAATAACTTCGATTCACATCTGAGCTATCGACAACTTACACCACGGCCATTTTTTTTTTTTGTTTTGCGCCCCAATTTTACGCCCCCGCGATTTCGAATATCGGCCGAAATTATTTTAACGTCTCACCGGATATGGACCCCGATTTCCGGAAGTACTATACTTCCCTTCATCCACCCCAAGCTCCAATGCCTACCCGCTTTTAACATATTGAAGCGAATTTTGCTTCGCTGGTACACGAGTTCCATGGGGAACTTGGACGTTTCCTATTTCCTGATTTAATACTTTCTTTTGGAAAATGCAATCTTTATAATTACAATTATAACCATATTTTATCTTGGATGTGTATTTCAAACTTTGGAAAAACTGGCGCTCATTAATCATAGACATCAGGCTTTTCCACCTAAATGTCCTGATCTAGTGAGACACCGTAGAAGGGAAACTGGCGCTCATTAATCAAAGACATCAGGCTTTTCCACCTAAATGTCCTGATCTAGTGAGATACCGTAGAAGAGAAACTGGCGCTCATTAATCAAAGACATCAGGCTTTTCCACCTAAATGTCTTGATCTAGTGAGATACCATAGAAGAAATACTGGCGCTCATGATTCATAGACACCAGGCTTTTCCACCTGAATGTCCAGAACTAGTGGGATACCATAGAAGGAAAATTGGCGCTCATGAATCATGGACCGCAGGCTTTTCCACCTGAATGTCCGGATCTAGTGAGATACCGTAGAAGAAATACTGGCGCTCATGAATCATGGACAGCAGGCTTTTGCACCTGAATGTCCTGATCTAGTGAGATACCATAGAAGAAATGGCGCTCATGAATCAGACAGCAGGCTTTTCCACCTGAATGTCTTGATGTAGTGAGTCACCATAGAAGAAATACTGGCGCTCATAAATCATAGACAGCAGGATTGTCCACCTGAATGTCCTGATCTAGTGAGATACCATAGAAGGAAAATTGGCGCTCATGAATCATGGACAGCAGGCTTTTCCACCTAAATGTCCTGATCTAGTGAGACACCACAGAAGAAAAAGTGGCACTCATGCATCATAGACAGCAGGTTTTCCCACCTGAATGTCTTGAAGGATTGAGATACCATAAGAGTGAGAAGACAACTATGACGCTCATAAATCAAGGACAGCAGGCTTTTCCACCTAAATGTCCTCAAGTAGTGACACACCATAGAAGTCCGAAGAATATTATCCAAATGTTCAAATACACACTTCGATATATTTTTATGGTTAAAAAATTTAAAAAGACAACACAAACATAAAAAGGAAACGTCCGTAAAGTATCCCCACCGCTTATACCTCATGCGCCATATAAGATTCGCCGCAATATGCCCGTTCTGTGGGGGTCAAGCACGAAGTTGGAGAGATGAAGGGAAATATTTCGTTCCGAAAAGCGAAATCCATTTCCAGTCGGAGACAATAATTCCAGCTGACTATCAAAAACGTGGGGTCGCAGAATTACGGCGCAAAAAGAGTAAAAAGGCAGTGCTGCAAAGATGTGGAAAACTGCAAAGTGTGTCTTGGTTGCGATGCTTAGATATCATCGTCACATTAAAACCAATTTTCGTGCCAAAATTGGAAACGTTTCGTTGCTCGGAAGGCAAACAAAATTATGATTTAATTGGTTACCACGAAAAATATTTAAAAGAAAATAAATATACAGGGTGACCCGTGATAAAAGCAACACCTGAAATATCTACGAATGCAAGTTTGTTTCACGAAATCTATGAAATGCGTCAATTTTTAATTAAAAGGGGATAATGTTTGGCAAACAAATGATCTTTAAAATTTTAACCTCCTTTCCGCAGTGGAAGTAAGCCCATATTATTAAATTGCAGTAGGGGTTGAGTAATAGTTCATTTGAAGGCTTACATAATTTACAATACGACGCTGTATTACTCTATAAAATCCATCGATTTCAAAAGTAATACAAGTTGCATTGCATATGTAAGCTTTCAAATGAACTATCACTCAACCACTACTCCAGTTCCAATTGTGCTTACCTCTCCTTCGGAAAGAGAGTTGAACATTTTGAGATAATTTGCTTGACAGAAATGTCTCCTTCAATTAAAAATTAACGTATTTAAGCGATTTTGCGAAACAAAATTAGATTCGAAGATATTTAGGGCGTTTCCTTTGTCCCAGGACACCGTGTATATATAGAGCGTTGAACAAAATTCGACGACAAAGTTGGCGTTCGAAATCTCAAGTCAGATCTGAGCTAAGATCAAATCTGATATGGCAAAATGACAGCCGGCATTGCACGAGTGCGCGTGTGACCATAGTGTAGACATGACTTGAAATTACCAACGCCAACTTCGCCGTCGATTTTTGTTGAACCCTCGGTATATATAAGGGTGTCTGATATTTCCAAAATCGCGAATTTTCTGAGAGGACTAGTTACATGTCTTCTCTTCATGGAACTATTTTGAAGTAAAAAAACTCATTGGTAACCGTATTCTCGCGTGCCTGCAGGCAAATTAAATTTCCCATTTGAGTAACATATGAAAATCGTCCATATGTCAACATATTGTGGCAAAACTTCAAAAACCGTGTATTAAATACAACGAATTTTGTTTTTGCAACAAGAAAACCTTTACTGGTCGCGAATATTAGTTCTGTTACACTAGAAAAATTGAAATTTTAGTGTAACAGATCTAAAATTCGCGACCCGAAATGGTTTTTCTTGTTGCAAAAAAGAAAAATTTCCTGTATTCAACACACGGTTTTTTGTTTTGCCACGGTATGTTGACATATATGAAGACCTACAATTTGTAAAGAAAAAAAAAAGAGCGTTAAAGACGATTTTCCCATGTTAATCAAATGGGAAATTTCATTTACCTGCAGGCACGCGAAGATACGGTTACTAATGAGTTATTTGTAATTTAAAAATTGTACCATGAAAAGAAGACATTTCACTAGTCCTATAAAAAAAATCTCGATTTGGGAAATAACGGACACCCTAATATATATATTAAGACTTCTACATGTAATATGCATATATTGGGGCCGAAAAGCTCGAAACAGATTTGATTAATTAACACTGCAACCGTTAAAGCGGCATACAAATCAAGAACATAATTCATTTATTTCATCACTGTATTTTGTTGCTAAGCACTAGAAATAAAGTAATTTTGATTGCATTTTATTGTAGCATAGGCGGTAAAAATAAAAATATTATAATCATGCAGAAAAAACCCATTTAGTATGATATGACCAATTATTTGTTGTTTATACGTGTGTATGGTTGTAAATGCTAAGGATTTTGTCCGATGGACAAAGTAAGAATGCGGGGTTTTGGGGGCAAGCATAATTCGGCAGATAGCTCGAATTTGCTTTATGATATGAAAATCATTTGGAATATAAAAAATCTAAGAAACAAGCAAAAACCCTAACTTTACGAAGACGTAGTACGAGCCGGCACGGAAAATAAAATATGTGTAAGTACGTATTCGTTTTAAAATGTTTAGTTATTACAGTTGCAGCATATAAATGATTTTCAAGCAACTGTAGAGTAACAATTTTAATTGAATTGATTTATTATCATGATTGTTCAACGATAATAGATAATTATTAAAGGCATGTTCTTGCGAATCAAATGTATTGATCCATTGTAGTAGATCGACAAAAGTTGAATGAAAAATATAGTATAAGGTTGATCGATAAAAAATGAATGGAAACTATAGTATAAAGTTCAACGTTCAACGAACAATAATGGTAATAAATCGATTCAATAAAAACTGTAACTCTGTACTTCGTTGAAAATCATTTTTATGTTGCAACTGTAATATGTATCTATTATCGTTGAACTCATCTATTATCATTATTGTTCAACGATAATAGATACATTTTACAGTTGCAGCATAGATATTGTTTTCAATCAAGTACAGAGTTACAAATTTTTATTGAATCGATTTATTGCCTTTATTGTTCAGCGATACTAGATACTTATTAAAGGCTCGTTTTTATGAATCAAGTTCATTGATAAATTGTAGCAGATCGACAAAAGTTGAATGAAAAATATAGTATAAGGCTGATCGATAAAAATTAAATGGAAACTAGAGTATAAAGTTCAACGTTCAACGAACAATAATGGTAATAAATCTATTCAATAAAAATTGTAACTCTGTACTTGCTTGAAAATCATTTCTATGTTGCAACTGTAATATGTATCTATTATCGTTGAACTCATCTATTATCATTATTGTTCAACGATAATAGATACATATTACAGTTGCAGCATAGAAATGATTTTCAAGCATGTACAGAGTTACAATATTTAATGAATCGATTTATTATCATTATTGTTCAACGATAATAGATACTTATTAAAGGCTCGTTCTTATGAATCAAGTTCATTGATAAATTGGAGCAGATCGACAAAAGTTGAATGAAAACTATAGTATAAAGTTGATTAACTATCGAATCAAAGGTTCTCATTCATTCAAGCTTTATTGATCAACTGCAATCGACTAGTTTTATTGATCAACTGCAATCGACTAGTTTTATTGATCAACTGCAATCGACTAGTTTTATTGTTCAACTACAATCGACTAATTAAACTTGGTACGATTTCGAATAAATCATCTAAATTTTATGTCGTGCAACTGTTTGATTTTGGCTTGCATTTACAAACATATCTATGCTTAGTTTGCAGAGTGACGTAAGCAACCCCTTGCACCTACACTTATGTTCTAGAAAAAAAATTGAAGTAAAAATATATTTTAGGCGAATGTACAATTTTGACACCAATGGTCCAGTTGTACGATCGTGAATTATCCTTCATAATGGTTCAATGTCTAAGAATCATTGTATTAACAATTAGTAACTGAACCATGGTCAAGGATGTACCACATTGTATCAATTTCTAAGCATAATTGTATTAACAATTGGTAACTGAACCACGGTCAAGAGTGAACTATGATTGTAACCATGATCAAGGATGAACTATGAATGTATCAATTTCTAAGAATCATTGTATTAACAATTGGTAATTGAACCATGGTCAAGGATGAACCACGATTGTACAACTGCACCTGAGCGTTACTACGGCGTTATTTGCGTACGTTACTTTGCTAAACGCATTGATACTTCAAACACCAAAACACCCAAAACTGCACTTACTTTGCACGCAGCGCTGATGAGTTGTGCTTGGGTGTAGCGACTCGACTGGATCGATATGCGCCCGGAGCATCGGTGCTCAACGATGCACTTTTTTCAATTACAGTAAAAACGTCCGGCGATGGAATTTTTCACCTTTTGGATTAGACGGCGGGCAAATGCAGCGCGCGCAAGGTTATTTTGTGCAGAGGAACCGACTTCTGAATATCAAATATTTTTTTTTTTTATATTATAATAATACCACCCATAAACTTCTTCAAATGACAATACAATTTAAATTGTACAATTAGAAACTACGGACTATGGTGCAGGTACAAAATAATTTTATACAATAGTAACCACAAAAATGCTAAAATTGACAGTAATCATTGAAATTTTGATAGTAATCATTAATATGTTGATCAGGATAATTAAACATTGTAGGAAAGATATGAAAATTAGATAATAATAACTGAAATTTTGATAGCAGAGAATGAACACTTTTAAGTAATCTCTGAAATTTTATATACAATTGAAACTTAGACAGTAATTATACCAGTTTTGTAGCAAAAGGTTAAGAAAAGTAATAGAGAAGACACTACAATACCAACAGAGCGGATTTAGAAGTGAAAGAAGCATACAGGACCACATATTCACGCTCAAACAAACATACGAAAAACGAGATGCAGATACAAAAATATACATAGCGTTTCTAGATCTAGAGAAAGCATTCGATAAGGACAACATGATAAGGATAATGAAAAATATATACGAAAACAACACCAACACTGTAATATGCAACAACACCCATCACAATTTAAAACCAAAAATGGTCTAAGACAGGGAGGGAGTCTAATGGCCACTTGCACCACAGTAAACAAGTAAGGCTTAAATACAACTTAAAATGTGAGCAAGGCTTACCTTAATCAATCAGTTATCATCAATTAAACCAATCTTAAAATTTACGACGGCAAACATAACCTTTTCATTATTCCGTTAACTGTCACGGCATATGTTAATTTGAGAAACACACTTTTTCCAATGGCTCTTGCTAATGTGGCCATCAGCTCGATTTTGATAAAAGATGGACTTGGTGGTTCTGCCCCATAGCTCTTCAAATACATCGTAAATACTGTGACAAATATTTAGCACGCATTTTAACTCCAAATCTCAACAATAGCAACGGATTTAATTTACCTTTTTGAATTTAACTCCGTGCAGTACAATAATCACAATATTCGTCTTAAGGCCTTGTCTAACGAAACGAGCGGTGAGCGGCTGCGGCGATCGGCGAGCGACACAACACATTCTGTTTACGATTCCATCAGTGGTTGTGGACCAGATTTTAATGCAGCGTGCTGGAAAAACTTTACCCTTTGCACTTGCCGCTTACTGCTTCTGCTAGACAATGATATTCGCCGCCCGTCACACAGTAGTCATCGCTCGAATAGTGGCCGAGGCCTAATAACGTAACAATTTTGTATATACGCACTCACAGATGTACACAAAATGTCGCAAACATAACAATTTTGTATATATGCATACACAGATGTACACAAAATGTCGCCAACATAACAAACATTAACGAATTAGTTAAAATACAAAGCCGGCTTTGTGAAGTAGGCTTTGCGAAAAAGCGAAATACGCCGCGCCTTTCCACATTGATTAGTGCAAGCCACTGTCCTTCCGCAGAGTCAGGAATTGTCCACATTTTGTGTTTCGTGACTCCAGAAATCTGGGTGAGTTTTTCTTCCCCCGCGTGTCGGCCAAGCGTAGCCATTGTTCGTGTTTCTTATCGCGTGTTTCGTTTTATTAGAGTGCTAGTCTGGGACTACAACACCTAGCCTGCTGCTAGTCCGGGACTACAGTACCAACTGCAAGTCTGGGGCTACAACGCCCACACCTAGCCTACTGCTAGTCAGCTAGTCTAGAACAGTGCAGCCGTGCCGAGAGCGTAGTGCGAGCCTGAGGCGATCGCCAGTTTGGCGGCCGCACGTCGGGGTGACCAACGCGGGACGAGACCGCCGCCCACGGCTGAGTCCACCAAGCTGAGGCAAGTGGTTGCCGCAGCGGAAACCATGCCAGCGTCCATTTTTTTCGGTCACCCAGCGAGGGAGCAGCGGGGGAGCCGCATTGCCGCGAAGTCAGCGCGCCATAGGCGTGTGCTGCCAGTTCATATTTGCCCCATATTTTTCTCACGTCATATTTTCATACATTGTTCACCCATCTCATCGCCCATTTGTAAGCCCCATCAGCTTCTGCGAGCGTGCTTTGTAGGCAAGGATCCCCTGGTAGCATGCGATTCGGTAATCCCGCGCGGCGCCGTACGCCCGAATCGTGAGCGCATGGAGATTAGACCGCCGCAGAGCAGATTTCGGACTATCAGTCACCCTCTCACCCCATATTTTACCCCTTCGCGTCATCATCCCCATATGTACATGTTTGTTGTCGTGTGATATTGTCGATATTAATAAACTCCTCCTTGACAGTTTAGTTGTCGCGTTCGTTTTGGTCAAACTTAACCATTTTCAGGAGCTGCAGCTGACTCGGTAATTATGTAGCGCACTAATTTAACACCATACTCCACGCCTTACGTCAAGGTAAGGAGAGGAGAAAGCTTGGCGTCGCAAGTTTACACCTAACCCGTCGAAGAACAATACTCACGATAACGTAACAGACTTAGTCGCAGAGTAGAGCAGTTTCACCAAAGGAAGTTTGTGAGATAATCAAATCCTTGTGAACCGCATGGCCCCCGGTGCAGACGGCATTAGCAATAGTGCACTGAAGCATCTACCGGGGCGTGCACACGTTCTCATTGCATCACTATTTAGCAGAATATATGAACTAAGATACTTTCCATCCCAATGGAAAACGGCAAAGGTTATCTCAATCCCCAAGCCTAAAAAGCCGCTGAAGCTTACTTTCAGCTACCGACCCATTAGCCTGCTCTCGGGCCTGAGTAAGATGTTCGAGAGAACACTTCTCAATCACCTAACCGAGGCGATATCACAGCGTGATATTCTCATCCCCGAGCAGTTTGGGTGTCTGCAGAAACACAGCACTACTCAGCAGCTAACCAGGTTATCAGAAAGCATAACGCGCGGCTTTAATGATAACCAGCACATAGGTGCAGTGTTTTTGGACATTGAAAAAGCATTCGACAAAGTATGGCATGAGGGTCTCATATACAAACTGATCTACATGGAATTTCCGCATGTTTACATCCGCATCATTTACTCGTATCTGATGGACAGGAAGTTCTATGTTCACTCAGAGTGTGAATCCTCCTCTACCAGAAATATTGAAGCTCTTCTCACTGTACATCAATAAAGTACCGAGGATACATTCTGTGGAAATTGCAAGCGCAACAGCACGAACTTGAGAGCTACTATGACATGTGGCGTATCAAAGTGAATGTAAAAAAGTCCGAAGCAGCTCTGTTTACCAGGAGAAGGCCCGGCCAGCCAGGCAGTTTAATGCTTCATAACGAACTCATACCCTGGAAAACTTAGGTCAAGTATTTGGGGGTCAGCCTTGATCGGCGACTCAATTTCAGAAGCCACACCTCTCGGGTCATAGGAAAGGCATGGGATCAATTCTCCAAGCTGTATCCCTGATCAATTAGAATTTGAGGCTCTCGTACAACAGTAAGCGATTGCTGTATACGAGCTTCTTTCGGCCTATAGTGACATATGTCTGTCCAGCATGGGCATATAATAAAGTACAGGTAGCGCGTCAGCAAGAATTCCAGAACAAGTGTCTGAGAGCCTTTACGGGCTGTCACTACTTGGTGAGGAACCGTATATTGCATATCGACTTCAATTTGCCTCAGATCCAACATTTTGTTTGCCTCTTGGCTAACTCTCGGTTTCTACAGAAAAGCAGAAGCTAGCGCGAACGGACTTATCCACCGATACCGACCTCAGCCGGGACCATGGTGAGAGTGAACCGTACGGTAGACGGGTTGAAGTCCAACCTGCGGCCCGACATCGTCGCAGTTCACGAAGAGAGAACGACCGCTCACATAGTCGACATCGCCATCCCATTTGAGAACGGGACCGGCGCCTTCGTCGAGTCTAGGGTGAGGAAGCTGGTGAAATACGAGCCACTGTCGGGTGAGCTCAGGGAGTTGGGCTACCAGGTGCGCGTGGACGCGTCCAGGTCGGGGCCCTTGGCTCGTGGGACCCCGCCAATGAAGCAGTGCTGCGCAGCCTGGAAATCTCGAGAATGTACTGTGGCCTTATGAGAAAGCTGATGGTGTCCGACACCATCCGCTGGGGCGGAACATATACGAGGGCTGTTTGACGGAAGAGTGACTTTTTAATGTAAACGTTATTTTTCTGTTAAAAATATATTTTATTTTTCAACATAACACCCTTTCAACTGTACACACTTAGCCTAGCGAGTTTACAGTTTCTTTAAACCTTCCAAAAAGTAATCTTTCAGAAAGTCTTCAAAATATACATTTGTCTCGGTTATCACCTCTTCATTTGCCCGAAATCTTTTTCCACCCAGCCATTTTTTAAAATTTGGAAATAAGAAGAAATCACTGGGAGCCAGATCTGGCGAATATGGCGGATAAAGCAGTAATTCGTAATGCAATTCAGCCTATTTAGTGGTAGCAATTGCAGACGAATGAGAGGGCGCATTATCGTGATGGAACAACACTTTTTTCTTCATCAAATGCGGTCATTGTTTTTCAAGTTCGGCATCAAAACGTGTCGGCATAATCAGCATAATACTGGCTAGTTATCGTTTTTCCTTTTTGCAAACAATTAATAAAGATTATACCTTTAGAATCCCAAAAAAAATGTCGCCATGACCTTATTGGCCGAATAAAGTGTGTTTGCCATTTTGGGAGCATGTTCGCATGGAGAAATCCATTATTTTGACTGTATTCTTGTTTCTGGAGTATAATGATGTATCCAAGTTTCATCTACTGTGACATATCGACGAAAAAAATCCTTTGAATTACGTTGAAGACGGCCAAACATTCTTCTGAATTCTTAATGCGAGCGCGCATTTGATCACCATTAAGCAAACGCGGCAACCATCTCGCGGATAGCTTTTTCATATTGAAATGTTCATGCAAAATATTGTATACCCGTTCGGTTGAGATGTTTACTTCATTAGCTATCTCACGAACTTTTCTTCGACGATTGCCAATTACAAGGCCATAGAGTTTATTAACCACTTCTGGAGTAGTCACAGTAAATGATGGTTTCGGACGATCTGCATCAACCGTGCTCATATGACCACTTTTAAAAGCAGAAACCACTTACAAATCATTCCATGGGACGGAGCAGATTCTGGATAATATTTACGTAACTTTTCCTCGGTTTCTTTAATTGTATTTTCACGTAGAAAATAATGTTAAATCAACACTCGAAATTATTTTTTCTCCATATTTACACAACAACGAAAACAGTTTTCTTCAAATAAGTGTAAAACATAATCTATCTGTCAGATTGTCAGCAACATAATCATTATAGCGAAAGTGTTACCAACCTTTGAAAAGTCACTCTTCCGTCAAACCGCCCTCGTACATCTAGCACCTAACGGGCCACCGATAGTACGCGGACCCTGCGGCTACAGCTCACGGACCGGAGGATGAGCGAAAACTGAGATATGTGTGGGCCCCTATTGGCTATTTTAAAGTGTTGTGATGGTCAGTGTCTACGTACATATATTTATTATCTTGTGTTTATTTACTGTTGAGGGAGACGTGGAGAATGCGGCTTTTAGTTATTTGCCGTATTTATGTTACTCGTTGACCGCAAAAAATGCATTCCGCGCGCCTCTCTCGGCTCATTGTTTGTTTACATGTTTTTTTATCAGCTTGTCTGTTCGACGTTTATTTACAATTTTTTGTTGCTATGAATCACTACGTGTAAGTCTGATGTTTCGCTGTTTTATGAGTATGCTTTAAATAAAGTTTTCAATTTGTTCTTATCAGCTTAATATTTGATACGACCCGCATGCGGGTCCAGTATATTAAACTGATTTTTGGAAACGGGTGGAAGTTAGGGGCTTGCTCCATTTCCTTAATGGGTTGGCCTGGCATTGCAGGCTATGCCAGGCTATTGCACACTGTTTTTTGTTTTTTTTTTTAATTAGGTCTATATTCTACAATCTGTCTTATAACATTTAGTAGACGGTGAGGTGTGTAGCAGGCAGTCACGCTGAATCCTCCCATTGGAGCATCCTGCATTGATTGTAGTCCTCACTTCAACAGGTCTTTTGAGGATCTTCTTTTTAATCTAGAACGTTTGTTTCCAGCATCGTCGTTCGTGAGTTTGGTCACTATTTGGTTTGGGTGGATTTTCAGACGCTCTTTATATGCCATTGCACCCGCTTACACCCATTGTACAGCTTGCACAGGACAAATCATGGTACAGCAAGCCCATCACCAGCCCTGAAATAAGTAACTGCATCGATAAACTTAAGAAAAAGAAGGCAGCAGGCCCCGGCAGTGTCACCAATAAGCAGATAATACAGCTACACCCTCTGCTCGAGCATTGGTGGGTGAAAGTCCTAAACAAAATTTTAGATACCGGAGAGATCCCCAATTCCTGGCGAACATCGGAGATAAAAACGCTGTACAAGGGAAAAGGCGACCCCATGGACCCCGATTCTTACCGAGGAATATCTTTAGCTCCAACGCATCTTAAATTACTCACAAAAATAATTAATAATAGAGTTTTAGAACACCTGGAACAGTCCCTGCCCGTAAAGCAATTTAGCTTCCGTAAGCACAGAAATTGTGAGGGTGCTGTTGATATATTAATATCTAACATAAAAACGGCCACATCCATGCCAAAGAGACCTGTGTATGTGGCGTTCATAGACTTCCGTAAAGCCTTCGATAGTGTGGATAGAACGACTCCATGCGAGAAACTGATACAACAGGGTGTGAAAGGAAAAAACTTTAACCTAGTCCGAAGCTTGCTCGATGTAAATTATATAAAAATAGACAATGGTAATGAACTGTCAGATCCGATAACACAGAAACACGGAGTGCAACAAGGCGACTCGTTAAAACTCTTTTCCTGGCCTTTGTACACGATTTACCCAACTTCATCAAGTGTCATTCCACCGATTGTATAATGTATGCAGACGACCTGGCTGTATATTCACCTAGTCTGCAACAACTACAACTAAGTCTAAATAGTCTCTATGTGTGGTGCAGCAACAATAAACTGAATATTAATGTAACTAAAAGTAATATTGTGAAGTTCAGGCGAGGAGGAAGATTGTCGAAGAAAGACCAAGCTTATATAGGTAATTAGCAATTAGGCTTTGTCAACGAGTACGAATACTTGGGAATCACTCTCCAGCCCCAGCTAACATTAACTAAACATGTGAAATCTAGAAGTAGAAAAATGGCTAGAATAATTGGGGTTTAAAAAATTTACAACGCGTCAGCATAGACACTGCGATAAAGCTGTATAACATCAAAATATGGTCGTCAGTGACTTACGGCTTTAAACCCCTATGTTAACCCCTTATTATGTAGCCACTTGCTACTGCTAGATAAAGTCAAGGCGAGGTTTCTAAAGAAGGTGCCAGCGTTACCATGGAATTCACCAAACACCCTTGTTATCCACACAAAGAATATATACCTAAAGAAGCGACATCTCTATGTTAAATTGAGTAGACGAGTTTGTAGCGCCATCTGAATTTCATCTACCAAAATAAACGACAGAAAAATTGCCGCCCATATTTAAATTTAATTTTATTTGCAATATTTATTATGTAAATCAAATACGCCTTATTTTACAATATATATTATGCATTTAAATACACAATAACAAAAGTATGATAAATACAATTATGTATAAAAGTAAAGATTTAACGGGAGAGAAGTCCAAATACAAATCAGGTTGTTCACGTAGGGAGCATGCATGTTAAAAATTGCTCAAGGTCCAATTTATTGCTATATTCGTTCTAACATTTCGCACCTCGGTTGGTGCATCTTCAGAGCCTAAAATTGAATTACATTGTCAAATACAAAAGTGTAGTTACAAAATCGATATATGCAAACTTACATTGTTCATTGCCAACATTGTCAGATGACGAAAGCTGCTTCACTTCCGATTGTGTGTTGATTCAAGCACTGCAATGGATTGTGCAATCAAACCTTCATTATTGTTATTATCGTTTGAAATTGAATTTAGAAATATTGACGGAATTGCATTTCGGTTTAATTTTAGACGCTTGGGTGTGCAGTACTGCGAAGTTTCAAAATGAGCATCTCACATATGATAATTATGTATTGTGGATGTACTTTTCTCCATTAATTGACGTAAGCCGAACAAATTTATCCATAGCTTCTGACGTTCTCCATCTTTCGGAATAGTATGTAGTCTGGCAGAAAGGTCCTTAGAATTATTCCTTCTACACCCAGGCACATCGCACAGGAATCTAGTTCGTGGCATCTATATATAATACACGACAACAATAACAATGCATTTAAATGCTCATTGTACTTACCTATAGTTTTAGAGTTTAAACTTTTCACTGGGCAACTTAACAAAGATGAGATTACATTTTCACAACGCAGTAGTGAATACTAATGTAGAAAGACACAATAGTTATATATTATTTGCACAAAGATGCAAACAAATCAATTATACGACAGGGCGTTATTTATAAACAATGGAAATAATAAATGCGCGCTATAGGCGATTTACATCAAGGCGGCAGCGCCACGGTGGCGCATTCATGTACTAGCCTTGGGGGGCATTTCACGCTTCGAGTCATGTGTTCTTATGTGTTTCTTGTGCTAAAGTGTGCGATTTGTATCAAATTCGTCTAATTCTGCCGTTTATCGTACAGTTATCAATCTGGTGGTTATGGTTTAACTTCAACAATGGCAAAATATAAAAGGGTTTGTACCGTATTCTACGCTAGTTTCCACAGATTCCACGCTGCAGGTAAAAGGTGTGCGATTCGTATCCAGTTCGTCGATTGATACGCGCATTATAACTGTACGATGAATACTGCAATGTATACGATGGATAAGCAACTTGGTATTTTCAAGAGAAAATTCAAACCTTCTCTCATTCGAAAATAGTTTTCAGGAAGAAAATGCTTGGAATACATATGTAAACACTTTAATGAACACGACTGTACATACTTTTTCATGCCCATTCTTAATTTGAGTTTCCATGTTCTTTGTATATCCGTCAGCTCGGTGTCTGCCAGCTTCGTTACATATTTCACGTTCATTTTGCCTGCAGGCGGGAAACGATGCGAACTGACGTCAAGATTTTTGTTGCTGTCAGCGTTGTAGGAATACGGTGCAAACCTTTTTATATTTTGCCATTCTTGATGTTAAACCATAACCACCAGATTAATAGCTGTACGATAAACTGCAGAAGTCGACGAATTTGATACGAATCGCATACTTTAGCACAACAAACACATAGGACGTCAGGATTTTTGTTACTGTCAGCATTGGAGGAACACGGTACAAACCCTTTTATATTTTGCCATTGTTGATGTTAAACCATAACCACCAGATTGATAACTGTACGATAAACGGCAGAAGTCGACGAATTTGATACAAATCGCACACTTTAGCACAAGAAACACATAAGAACACATGAGTGGAAGCTTCAAATACCCCCCATTGCTAGTTCGTAAATGCGCCACCGTGGCGCTGCCGCCTTGATGTAAATCGCCTATGGCAACTTGGTAGGAAGAACGCGGTAAATTTGAAATATGAACATCAGCGCCTCTGATAATGCTCTACCTCACTATAACTCGTCTCCTTTTCCCCTATAAGCCTGTCGGAGCCCTGTATCCACATGGCAGGATTGATTCCAATGGGGGAAGAAGTGATTCAATGCTTCCAGGACGTATCGAGACAGGTTCAGACGGAATATCGCCGTACTATAGAAGAAAAGAATAAGAAGTTTGTGGCAGAAAACTTCACGGCGAGCCCAGCCTTCAATTCAGTTAAGTGGAAGTCCGCAAACCATAGGGATAGGCATCAAACAACAAGATTCACTCTGCACGGATTCCGCTTAGATTGCATATGTCGTTTATGCGGAGCTACGATGAACAGGTACCACCTCGCGCAATGTAAAAAGAAGGAAGGAAGATCATTATCGCAATTTATTAATGACATTTCTAATGTAAAATGACAACTATGAGAAACTGTATAGTAACACTGCTTTTCTTTGTATCTATCTGTCTCTACATATGGGGCGAAATAAAGATTATTATTATTGCACCTGCTTTGATGGCTTGTTTTACCGTCGGGGTGTCGAGGTCTATGTGTAGCCTTTTATTGCTTATGTACCATAGAGCGTCTACGATTGTCCGCAGCGTTTTGTATTTTAACCTCTGCAGGATTTCCACATTTGAATTTGCAGCTGAGCCCCATAATTGAAGGCCATATGTCCATTTCGGTTTGATGATACATTTATATATTTGGAGTTTGTTCGATATAGAGAGTTTGGATTTTCTGTGTATTAGCCAATATAGTTTCCGGAATTGCAGTCCGAGAGCCAGGTGTTCGTTGTAGATGTGCTTTTTCCAGGTTAGCCGGCGGTCCAGGATGATTCCCAGGCATTTGGCCTCCTCGGCTTGATGGATTTGGGTGCCATTTAGTATGACTGGTGGACATGTGTCCTTGCATGTGGTAAATGTTACCTGGATAGTTTTTGTTTCATTGGAATTAAATCTCCAGTCTCTTAGCCACTTTTCAATATTGATTAGGCTGCTCTGCAGTTTGTTTGAGGTTATTTTGGGGCCATTGTCTGTTGCAAGGATAGCTGTGTCATCCGCAAAGGTTCCTGTAGTTATACCTGCCATTTCAGGTAGATCTGCGGTGAATATTAATTACAGAATCGGTCCTATCACGCTCCCCTGTGGGACGCTAGCTTGGATTTATTGCAGTTTGCCAGATCCATCACCATGTTTCACAAAGAAATGTCTGTCTTTAAGATATGATTTGATGAATATGAAGAAGTTTAATGGCAGAGAAGTTCTGATTTTGTATAGTAAGGCGTCATGCCATACCCGGTCGAAGGCCTGGCTTAAGTCTAGGAAGGCTGCGGTGCAGAATTCTTTTTGTTCAAAGGCTAATGATAATTTGTCTACCAATCTGTGGACTTGTTCAATAGTACTATTTTTGCGCCTGAACCCAAATTGATGGTTAGGGATTAGATTGTTCCTGCTAATATGAGGTTCCAGCCTGTTTAGGAATAAATTTTCCACCACATTCGACGAAATTGGGAGGAGGCTATTAGGGCGGTAAGATTTTACCTCTTCAGCCTCTTTTCCTGGCTTGGGTGTCATCCTCTGCTTAGATAGATAGATAGATAGATAGATAGATAGATAGATAGATAGATAGATAGATACTTTATTTCATGTAGGCCACATTGTAGGTGGATATGAGCGTCAATTTTACACATATAAAATGATAAAATATAAAGTGTTAAATATTAAAATATAACAACAACACACAATATAAATACAACAATCACAATAATAAAACTATAATAAAAGCAAAAGACAGTAATAAAATGACCACTGGGCCAGCAGTCCGTATCCGTCAGTGTCCCATGCCATCTACAAATTCGGCGTATGAGTAGTAGCATCGCTGTATAAGGGTGGCCTTTAGTTCAGCCTTGAACAGATTTAGGCTCTTGGATTCCTTTATGTTTCTTGGTAGTTTATTATATACATCGGAGCACGAATACATGGTTGACTTCTCGTACAGGGTAGTGCCGTGTCGCCTCATACAGATTTCATGGCTATTACGGGTATTATAGTCATGGAAGTGCCCGTTTGTTACGAACTTGTCCCTGTTTTGATAAACATATATTCCGCATCTATACACGTAAACGCTGAACAGTGTTAGGACACTATTGTCCCTGAATACCTCTCGACAGCTCTCCATTCTACCCAGATCGAAAATGAGTCTAATGATGCGTTTTTGGGCAATAAACAGTCTTGTAACGTCCATTTTCCCCCATGCTAATATGTTATATGCCAGGTGGGGATAAGCCAATGCATAATACATGACTAGTAGGCAGTCTATTGAGAATTTATTTTTTAACTTAAGGATGGCGTAGTAGGCGCTATTTAGCCTGGAGGAAACATAGTCAGCCTGCTGCTTCCATGTAAGCTTGTTATCTACATAGCTGCCTAAGAATTTCGTACTTAATAAAGAGCCTTCAATAGGGCTTTCAGGTGCCTTTCTATTGAAAAATTGGACAGTGACTGTTTTTTCATTGTTCAGTAGTATGGTATTTTGTATGCACCATGCACTTATTTCCGCATTAGCAGTGCTTATTTTTTCTAGTAGTGCTTGTTGTGTCTCCGCTTGGATTATTATGGCGGTATCGTCCGCGAAGTGGACGACATGCCCCTCGGTGATGAAATCCCTTAAATCGTTTATGAATAGGATGAAGAGCAGTGGGCCCAGTGTCGAACCCTGTACAACACCCTCCCGTAGCTTGTGAAGATCCGATGTCTCGCCGTCAACCTGGACATACAGCTGACGGTCCGTCAGGTATGACGATACTAGATCCAACACCTTACCCCGAATGCCCAGGGCACATAACTTATCGCGCACAAACCTAGTGTCGATTGTGTCAAATGCACGGGAGAAGTCATAGAATACCCCAGCCACACACTGACCCCGGTCTACGCCACTAGCTATCACTTCTACCAGATCCACTGTCGCAGTTTGGGTTGACATACACTTTCGGAAGCCGTGCTGGTTTGGTGAGATTATGTGGTAGCGCTGGAGATAATCCCACATCCTCGTCAATAGTACTCTTTCGAATATCTTCGAGAATGGACTCAGTATCGAAATTGGTCTGTAGTTTTCTACTTGGCTCCTGTCCCCTTTCTTGTGGATTGGTAGAATTTTTGCCGTCTTGAGCCTCGTGGGGAATTCCCCAGTAGAAAATGCTAGGTTGATTAGGTACGTCATAGGCTGCACGATCTCATTTGTCACTCCTTTAAGTATATTCGTAGGAATGTCGTCACTGCCCGCACTTTTGACGTTTTTTAGGGCCATGATGACATTAAATACTTCGACGTCACTTGTAGGTTTTAAGAACATGGTCATACTTTTGGGCCTGGAGGTAGTGCATTCATTTGAACGCTGGTCACCAAGGTGCGTTTTTATAGTGGTGTCAGTTATTGTCGCAAAGTATTTACCAAATATCTGGGCAACATCGCGGCTATTGCTATTTTCACTGCCTAGCTCATGTCGTAGTATGATTTTCTGCCTTGGGTTACTCGAGCCTAATTCTTCATGCACTAGGTCCCAGATCTTCTTCCTTCTATCGTCCGCATCTCTAAGAAGCCTGTCGTTGTGGAGTCTTTTTGTCTGGATGATGAGTGCCCTGTGCTTCCGTCTTTCATCCTTGTATACGTCCCTCATTTGGTTCGTTTGTAGTAGCCGGTATAATTGGAATTTAGCTTTAAGATTTTTGCTAGAGGCCCTGACCTGGTCGTTAACCCAAGTTTTGGTTGTTGGGGTATTGCAGGTTTTTCTTTTCACTGGACAGGCCATGTTTATGCAGTATTTGAATTCCTGCATGAATGTATCGTATGCCGAGTTGATATCCCCAGTACAGATCATATTCCAATTTATTCCTCTTAGGTGTATCGATAGCTCCATGATATTATGGTTGCCTACTTGCCTTTTGGCCCGAGTAACAGCTCGTGGGCCACGGTTGTTGCGTTTTGGCTGGCAATTGATACAAAGCAGTTGGGCTAGATGGTCCGACAGGTTTAGATTCATATTGCAGCAGGTGAAGTCTGATTCTATGTCGGTCACAATGTAGTCGAGCTGGGACTGGGTGTATCCTCGGTCAGTTTTCTGGACTCGGGTTGCTCCCACTAGCTTGTTTGCCATCCCAAAGGATGCGAATATATCTAGCAGTAACTTTTTCTCAGGGGTATTACCCATTTGGTCAATGTTTAGGTCCCCGGTTAGTATTGAGCTGCTGTAGAGCTCATGCATTTTTGTTAGAATGGCTGTTAGGTTGGTAAGGAAATGCTGAATGTTACCAGTTGGCGGCCGATATATTGTAGCGATGCCTACCATACCAGTATATAATTCTATGGAGCAGACCACGCATTCTATCGTGGACTCAACACAGTATGCATTAAAGATAGTTTGCTCCTTAGAGATCACCTTATCACTTGCCAAGATCATGACTCCACCATGTTCTCGATGCTGCCTACTGAAGTGGGCAATTTGGTTATACCCCTTAACTTGCAGGAACTTGACATTATTCGCATTACTCCAAGTCTCGGTGAGGCATAGTATCTGGGGATGTTCTTCACTGATTTCGTGCTCAAGTTGGTCTAATTTGCTGAGTAGGCTTCTAACATTCTGGTGTAAGACTTTAAATATTCTGCTCTTATTGGTTGTCTTTACTTGGTTGTAGACAGTTTTTGTGGGGTTTGTTATGGTGCGCACGTTAGTAATTGGCGTTTTCTTATATATTGTTTCATTGTCGATAATTGGGATGTTTTGTGCGGGTGGGGATTCTCTCATTGTTTTTCCGCTTTGCATCCCATAGATCGACTTGATATGATTTGTCATATTAATGTCGTGTATCGTATCTTGCGTTGTGAGATCGCGACATAATTGATCTTCTCGTATCATTCCCCTTCCGAAAAAACTTGAATGGGCTTATGTAGATCCCAATTGGCCAAATGTTTTCATCAGTTAATTTTTCGGAGAATTCCTCAGTGACCCCTACCTTAAAGCACCTGTACGTTTCCTGGGACGTAGGATTTTTATGATCTAATTGGACAATAGTCATATCAATGTTTGTAATTTTTGATTTCACATATTCTTTTAAATCATCACGTGTGTAGTTATTTTTAAACTTGCTGATATAATACCACTTTTTTGGTGTTTCAATATACGCCATATCGGTGTTACTATCAGTGATTTTGCCCTGTATATATCGTGGGCGGGATGTAGATTCTCTTCTACTCATATCTGCACTAACAGCTGGAGCTATATCAAAATCATTTGCATTCATAGTTTCGGTGAATGGAATTTGAGGCAAGACCGCCGTTTTCTTTTGCATCTTCTTTTTATTCTGCATCTTATCTACGGATGGTACATTCTCCGATATGCTCGCCTTATTGAATGCGGGAGAGTTGTCTTGTTTATTGGATTTCGTAGTAGATGGCGTACAGATGTAGGTTGCCTCTAATAATACTGAGTTTTTCTTTAAGATTACTATTTTATCTCGTAACTCGTCGATCATCTCGTCCTTTAACTTAAGTATATATTTGAGATGGCTTACCTCGTCCACGCTTATATCCCTTATTTGTGATGTTTTGCTTTCAGTATTTGTTGCCATTTCTTTTGAGGTTAGAGATTTGCAGCAGTGTATATTGCCACAGTTATCAATGTTAACGTCGCACATTTTTATTAAACAGTTAGCATGATAGTCGTTCTTGCAGTCGACACATGTAACAAACTTTTTAACTTTAACAGAACACTTTTGGCAGGTTGATTCTTCATCGCAAGTTACACTCGGCGCCATCTTGCACTATATTGGAATGGCTTAGAATGGCGTTATACAGATGAGTCAGGAAGGTGATACCTTCATCTGGTAACTCCTGCAAAGGCTTAGCTGTGATTAGATCATACCCTGGGGCCTTATTTTGGTCTAGTTTCTGTATAATGCCACTGACTTCGTTTTTAGTGACTGTTTTTAGAGAACGATCCAGTTGATATATTTGGCTAATGATGCGTGAGACATCGCCAGATTTGATTGTACCTTCGTCTGGGTTCGAAGTAAAAACATATTTTAGATTATCTGCAAACACTTCGGCCTATTCCATGTCCTCCCTAGTCCATAAGCTGCCATTTTTACATATTGGGAGTTGGAATAAGATAGGCTGTTTGAACCTCTTGGTCTCCTTCCAAAGGGCGTAATCTGTCGATTAAACATATCTATGTATTTTAGGTACCCCTGTACTGATTCGTTGCGGTCTATGTTGAGGAGTAGCTTAAGTACAGCGGTGAGGGTGTTTAGTCGTTTTTTGTCACCATGGTACTTTGTTTGCTGCCATATTTTCCTAGTTCTCCGTTTTTCTGCTAGCTTAGTCCTTATGGGCTGTGAGTGAAGACAGTCTTCTTCCGGTTTAGGGGAGTTTACAGTAGGGGAGGCATCCCATGCTGAATTTTGCACACATTGATTGAAGTGCTCCACTGCTTCCGTAAGGTCAATTTCATTTTTTAACGGCAAGTTAATGTTTATTGTGGGAGCCACTAGCTCCTTAAACAGCACCCAGATAGTTTTTCGGTCGTGCAGTGTACATGCTTTTACCATTTTTGTGATTTGTTTGTTAACATAATTAGGACTGGGGAGTGGTCAGATGATAAGGCATAACTTGGGGTACATGTTAGATACATGGGTGGTATTCCTTTACTGGCGCAGAAGTCAAGAAGATCGGGTTTTTTCTAGGATCCGAGAGCCAGTAAGTTGGTTTGCCAGTTGAGATAATGTTTAAATTAAGTTTATCTGCCGCCGCCCACAGTTGACTCCCTTTTGGTTTTGTGATTCTGGAACCCCGTGATGGGTGTTTGGCATTATAGTCTTCTCCTGCTATAAATGTATATTCCATGGTTGTAAAGAGAGCCTCGTAAGTAACTTTTGTGATTGTATATCTGGGAGGGCTGTATACTGCCGCTATTGTTATAGGATTTGAGCAGTTTTCTATTATCACATTAGTAGCTTGTATTTTGTCAGTGCAGTAGTGATTAGCCAGGTGGTGTTAACGTAACTTGTAATTCTATAGTTCTTTTATGCCGTTGGGGGAATCTGTGGGATTTGTTACATTCTGAGTTTATGGGGAAGCTTGTTTATCACCCGAGGGTGGGGGTGGAGGGGGTGTCGAAAACCACTTTGCAGCGTAGGAGGTATTTGATGTAATATATTTGCTTGTTGTTGTTGCTCTGTTTTAGTTCGACTATGAATATTTGGAAGGTTTTTTTCGTTTCCCGCTGTTTAATGTTCCATATATTTGTGGCAATATGGCCCAGCTCGAGGAGATCTTGTTTAATGTCTTCTGTATTTATAGAGTGGTGCATGTTTTTAAGTATCACCTTGAAGCATATATCCTGTTTGGGCTTGTACGTGTAGTATTCAGTATCTCTTTCATTGAGTAATTTTACGACCTTTCTGTATGTTTCTGGGGTATTGGATTGGATTTTTACTTGATCGCCGCGGAGCACTTTTAGATCGTAGCTCCTGGAGACTTGCTCGTCCAGAACTTGTATCAGTGGTTGAATGATGCCGACTTTATCAACATATCTTGGAGGTGGTTTAACTGGTTTGTCTACCAGATCTGAGCTAGGAGTTTTGGGTGTCTCATCCTCTAAAGGACTGAAACTCTTGGATAGCGTTATAGATTGACTTAACCAGTACTTGTTGATTTTAGACTGTTTAAGTTGTCTCTAAACACTAATTTAAACATAAACTTCAATGTTCTGTTCGAATATTTCTAGAATTGACTCAACAGAAGGAGTTTTCTTCAAAGTTTATGAAAATGTAGGATTTTTCATTTAGATCACACATTAGTAAAACACCTCTGTTATTTCACACTTATTCTTTAAGTGACAAAGTTTGATTGTCAGTTCTTATTTGAATGACAAATTTTTAAATTACACTTCGCTATTTGGTATAACAGCCTGTTTGCATCTAATTTAGGTAATTGTGGAGGTGTTTTTAAGTAAAACGCACTTGAGTTTAAAATAAACGTGTTGCTTTATTGAAGTGCAAAGATCAACTTAAGAGATTACAAATTTGGAGAACTAAGAGGGATGCAGCTTAAAGCTTTGTAAGTGGACTTCCCAGATTCACACAGTAGGGCAATAATGCTATTAAGGCATTCGTAAAAGTGCAATTTGGCACTTAAGATATTACAAATTTGGAGATGCACAATAAAATATAATAAATCACAAAACAAAGTGAGTCGCAAACATTGTTAGACAGTGACCAATTTTAAGTCACACTTATTTTTTCTTAATAACTCTATAAGTTATTATCATAAGTTATTTTATACTGAATAAATATAAAAGTTTATCCCGAGACAAGTATACACAATAAAGTAATCCGAATAATAATTTATTTGCACACCGCTAGTTTGGCTGACAGGTTAGAACGCTTGCTTGGCATGCACGAAGACCTGGATTTGAGCCCCAGTACAGGTAGTACATTTGTACTGAGAAACTGGTGCCATTTACTGTTGGGAGCTCATTGACGGCGCTCTAGAGATCGGGGGCCAATTTCTAGAGTAAGAAACTCTAACTCGATACAGACACTTACACAAATCACACGGCCGAAGGACAGACCCATGTTGATCGATACCCAGTTAGGGATAATATCCCTAACAAATACAGTCCCTACTACTACTAATTAATTATTTGCGAAGAAATATATTTTTTTTATATATTACTACCTATGTTCACATATAAGACATGTACAGTGACACAAATATAGAGCAGCGTGCATTAAAAATAACATTTAAAAATGTGACGACAGTCGCTCTTTTAATGTATGTAAGTATGTATGTCCTGGAGACACATTCCGACCACCGGAGACCTGTGTGAATATCGAGTTATAAACTTGTTGCACTGAAGAATATTGGTTATAAATAGGGTCCAGATTTCTAGCAAATTTGCTTTTTACGTACCCAACACAATTTTAAATGTTTTTTGACACCTATATTATATTGCTTTTTTGCTTATTTTCGCTCTTTTCGCCTTATTTCATATTTTCTTGGAAAACCTGCTTTATTTTACTTATTTTAGCAATTTTTACGCGTGACTAGAAACTTTTTTTTACCACGTTCTATTCCAAATGAAGATGTATTACAGATAAATATTAAAAATATTAATATGGTAAAAGCTGGTGGAAATTTAAAAATATTTGACAAAAGTTCATGTCTGCTCTACCTGTCTTGAACATAGATTTAATAAAGTAACAGAAACAATTCGAGCCCAATTTCCCACAGATAACGATTTCATTTATAACTGCAAATTAGTTTTTCTAAAAGCCACTCTATACCACCCATATACCCCATGTTTCTTTACCTCTGCAACAAATAACCGCTAGATGTGGTATTTGTAATTACCGGGGTAATTATTGTGGTAATTCGTTTTAAAATTTTCTGCATCCTCTGCTGAAGCCATAGATATTTAAAATCATTAAAAAATCAAGAAATAAAACACCATTTAGCTTTCTTAAAACCTAAATATGCTTTTTTTATTGATTTTATAAAAACACTGAAAAACAAGATTGTCCTTAATCGAATTTGTCGTAATTGTACATGATTTAAAATATCTCTTCAAAAAGAACCTAGCAAAATTGGGCAAATAATACGCAACAAATTTGATCATATACTCAAAAAAGGGAGGATTTTACAAAACTTCGGAAGATAGGAATTGTACTAGAAGGCAATTTTCAAGAAAATTTGCATGCTAATACTTTCCAGCGGCGCCTTATGGCTTCATGGGATCCTGGGAAACTTTTAATTTGGGCCCCCACACGTACAGTGTAATATTTTTATTGCATTAAATAATAAACTATTTGAGAAAACCATTGATTTGGGGCCCCTCCGTGGGGGCTCTGGCGTTGGGGGCCCTGAGCCCCATTGGATAACGCGCCACTGACTGCAACTGTTACATATGAGAGCGCAGATTGTGTCACTTGGCGGATTTTTGAATGTGCCACTGTTAATTGCACTCTGCTTGCGAAGCCTTTCATTTTACTATTGGTTTCAGCTGAAGCTAGTAAATGGGTATCAATAGCATCGACGTAATATAGTCAGAACCCTTTCACACAGTTGCCTAATCGCGTTGTGGCTTTTATGCCAATAAGCGTCGCTTTCTTATGGACCCTTCCTCTGCAATTATTTCAGTTAATGATAAAGGAACAAAAATGAACTATTTCAGATGAAAGTCAAATGATAGAAATTTCACTGACAATAAAAAATTTACAAATATTTTAGATTTTTTTCTCTGCCATTTATTGTTATAATTCACGGTAGATTTACTACGAATGTCCATCAAGTTTGGATGGTATTTTTTAACTGAATATATAAACGTTTACTCAGTCATTAGAAGCAACATATTTAGTACTAAGATATCCATATTTCTGCAATAAAAATTTGGGAATATCCATTACATTAATATGTAAAATTACCCAACCTCAGGTTGATTTTATATTAAATTAGCGAATAGGAAGTCATTAACCACCGCAAAACTATTAACGATGAGCATATTTTTTAATTGTGGTTTCTGATTCATGACTAATAATAATTAACAGAATCAAATAACAAATTATCATCTTGCAGTATTTAAATTCGAGAATGATTCTTTTTAGGTACCATTATTCCGTACATCCGGAATTATGATATAAAATTAATGAAACACAAGTATACTCTGATTTTTCTAAACTGGCGTGCACGTCATCAAACAGCTGTGTGATGATGTTTTTTCGTACCAACGTGATTTTTTTGGAGAATATGCATAAAAATAATTTAAGAATCGAAATTAATCTGAGGATCATTTGTTACATAACACTGATCACCGGTGGTAATAAATAGGTAATCGGTGTATTAACCAGGTGCACAATTTTCGCCTGCCAATCATGTAATAAATCATGTTATATTGGCTGCCGTAATATTTTTTCGGCGACGATGCCACATCTTTTTCACTAACCATGCTCATACATGTGTGTATAACTAAACTTCTTTGACGTTTAACTTGTTACATTTGTTCAATTAATACAATGCATATTTTGCCATTGTAGATGTTAATCCATAACCACATGATTCATATCTGTACGAAAAACGGCAGAGAAGTCGACGAATTTGATACAAACCATTATTATGATTACTAATTTGATGACGTGCACGCCAGTTTAGAAAAATCAGAGTATAGGTACTTACTACTAAAGCCGACTACTTAAAACAATATTTGCCAATAATCTGCTTCAACGGGTAAACCTACTAACTGACACTCAGATCCAAGGAAAGAGTCGGATCTTCTTGATTTTTGTATAACAAAACCAGTGGCGGCTCGTGACTTATCTATCAGACAGAGTTCTGTACTTGGAAAAACCTCAACTTCAACAAATAAGCATTTGTAAATTAGGAACTTACTCTGGACATATAAATAAAGTAGCCTTAAATAAGACGTATGTAAAAAAAAGAAGCTTCTGGAGTCTTGCGAAAATTTATGCAGTACTAGCTATCGGTATTTATTGTACATATTCATATTATATATTAAAAGTGTTTCACACAGCTATATAAAAAGTATACATAGGTGGTAAAAAAACATTTTAACATATACCGAAGATTTGATGTTTGAAAGAAAACTCCAATCTTCTACTTTTTTTTCAGTCTTCACTATAACTTTTTCATTGAAGTTTGATATTTTTTCAGTCAATGAATGTTCTACTGACAACATGGTCAGTGCTATAAGCCGCTGTTTACACATTGTACTTCTTAAATCAGTTTTTATTATTTTTAATATTGAGAAACATCTTTCTGCCTCAGACGTGCTCATGGGAATAGTGACAAAAAATTTTAAGACTTTTTTCATTCCTTTAAATGTTGTGTCTAATCCAAACGAAGTAATGAAGTTCAATGTCTTCAGACATCCGGCCATATTTTCCTCAGTTAGTTCTGGTCTTGAGTAGAATACCTCCAACTCGGTAATTAGAGTAGCTTTGTTTTTCATAGGAAATGCTTTTCAAAATTGTTTAATATCTCTTGAAAGAAGTTTTTTCTATACTCAACGATTCTGGTTGAAATAAAAAAAATCCGCATAAATGTTCTTTGAAGGTAAAACGATATCTTATTTTGAACACACAAACTTTTTTTCCTGACAAATTTAAATTTTCATTATTCATTTTCTTCCTTTGAGTCTTATGTCGTTATTGTCAACTGGTTATTCCAAATTGTCAAAAATTGTGAAATAAAAAAAATGTCAATGACGAGTCAAAAATTATTGCCGCCATAATTTTCTGTAAGTAGATACGTCAGGAAAATGCAGAATAATTAACAAAAATCGACGATTTTTATTTCTTCGAGCTATTTTGGCAGGAGCGCTTTGGTTCCATATTTAAAAAAGATACTGTATATCCGTGAACTTTGCTATTTGAATTATTAAAATTGGGCTTATGGGGTTTGAGGGGTAAGGGTCTAAAATTACATCACTAAAAACAATCTAAATATAAAAAACGACCTGTCTGAGATTTTTCCTAAATATTGTTCTCAATGATATTATTGATTTTATCCGTTACATTTAAAACTCACTGGATATTGAATTAATTAAATTCTATTTTTTTGTTGGAACATTCTGCTTAAAATTACGATTTCAAAATGACCCACAGCCCATATTTCCGCATCTTATTCAATGTTCCGGTTGTCCATTTTCCGTGAAGCAAATTGTATGTGATAAGCCTCATACGCTACGTTAAACAATTAAGTATGCGAATTTATATGCGCGACTTATATAATTGCTAATAATTTAATTTTTACGGAGTTGCATAATAATTGAATTAATTTTGTACTTATTTAGTGAAAATTTTAATCGCCTTTGCTGCTGATTAGGCAAGAAAACTTGGAAAGCCAAACGCCGTACCACTTAGATCGATAATTTTTAATTACTTCATATAAGGAAGTATGATTTTCGTGAAAAAAATTCTGTTTCAAAATTTCTACTGAAATATTCGAGTTCGTTAAGTTTTGCAAAATTTCTCTTGAACTGCAAACAAACATACAGCAAAACCCACGAATGATGGCGAGAGGTAGGGATACGACGCGCAGCTTTTCATGTAAAATTGAATTATGAACGGCGATACAGTGGCGCGCCATGGCGCGTCACTACAAATGTTTGAATTAACACAAAATAATAAAAATTGCAGTAGGTAAATGAAAATTGTATTAAGAAATATTAAAACGTTGCGTAATTTATTACATTAAAAATAATTTTAATTAAAATAATTGAATAATAATGTGTACAATTAATAAATATGTATAAATATATAAAATGGTGTCCATTAGGTATTATGGTCACTACCACACGAAGAGTCGCTAGTACCGCTATCTCCTAAGCAAATAACCAAAGGTTCAATCTCAGTAAATTCGTCCACAAACACTTCGTTTTCCAAATATTTGTCTTCAATTTTGATGACATGCTCACACCGTTTTGTCCAATCTTCTGGCGTTATTTGATTAAACTCGTGTTCGGTCAGTTTGCGCGCATCCTCTAATTTAAATGTGGTATTTTTTACCGCCACATTATTTTTCACTGTCGCCCATATCAGCTCAATTGGATTTAAATCCGGGTGATACGGCGGTAAACGGAGAACAGTATGTCCATGCCTTTGCAACAACGTATCAAATTTATATGTAATGTACCGTTGTTTATTATTTTTAATAATTTCGTAAAGTTGCGGCTTTAAGCTGGTTGGATCAAAATTGATATTTTTGTCAACCAACCATTTAATCATGTCTGCCTTTCGACAGTTTGATGTTGGTGCTCGACCTGTTTGAATATTGTGGTAAGGTGCGTTGTCAATGACAATTACGGAATTTTGCGGCAAATTAGGAATTAGTTTTTCCTGTAGCCACTTTCCGTAGTTTTCGGAATTCATATCATCATGATAATCGCCGGTTTTTGACCCCGATTTAAATATTAGAAGGCCTCCAGGTATAAATGCCATTTGCCCCCCAGCGTGAACTACAATCAGCCGTTGCCCTTTGGAAATATTTGCGAACAGTCCCTTTGTTGATTGATCTGACCAACTCTTGGAAGATGTGTGTCCAGCGTGCAGGTATGTTTCATCAAGGTAAATGATGGCCTTATTTGGACTTCGAAAATATTTAATTTTCTGCAAATACGCAATTCGGAGGGATCGTATTCTGTGGTTTTCAACAAGTACTTTACGATTATTTTGGGTTTTTCTCCACTTAAATCCCATCTTATGTAGTAATCGTCTCAATGTCAACACGAATTGAAACACGATGTCCCTCCGTCTTATGGAAATCATGTACTATGTGACGTATATCCGTCGTCTGGTATTCTGGCAACTCACTTAAGCTACATTTCCTTGCTCGCTTCTTTCCTGGAGTTTTGAATATAGCCGCACCGTTATTTTCTATAGCACTAGTGTCACCTTCCTTCACTATCCTTTCGATACTTCTAATAGACACCCCTGTACTTTCAGATGTCTTACTTTTGACAGTTTCAAGATTGTCAGACACACTTTTCACTTTTAAAATAGTTATACACGCGGTACACTATTTCACGTGCCTGACTCTTCAACACATTTTTGGCCGACATATTTACTCAAGTCATTTAATTTTTTTCATTTAGAGACACAGAATTAAAATATAAACGTTTTGCATTTGAAAACAATCGGCCCGTGTCGCCTAAATGTCGCCTACGCCGCTGGTACGAACGCTTCAAGGCGGCAGGCAGAAAATGAGTTTGTGCGCACCCCCCACTTCTCGCCATCATTCGTGGGTTTTGCTGTATGTTGCAATTTGTTGAAAAGATCATTCTGATGTTCTGATGTTATTATATTTGCTAGAGGTTTTGTGCTTTCTTAAACACATGTAAACAATTGCATTTAATGTAATTTTTGTAATTTGTAACATTACTAGATACAATGTTCGCAATTTCTGAACATTCTGATACATTTCATATTTTTTAACATTCTGCACGTTTTGACTCACTTGATATTATGATTAGGTACTTATTTTGTAAATTTCCAATAACCATAAAACTTTTATGTTATTTCTATAATATTTAAGAAATTTTAAATCACTTCATTGCTTATTTTATTATACTTCCTGAAAGCTTTTAGTAGGTATCTTTATTTGAATATTTTGATATTATTTTTGAGTTTTCTGCAAATTCAATAACATTTTCTAGTTTTTCACTTTCTTCTGTTTCATAATATATATATATATATGTATATATATATATATATATATATATATATATATATACAGGGTGTCCGGAAAATACGTGTACAACGTTTGACGACAGACTCCTGACGTCAAAATAGGTCGATCTAAGCCGACTTAGAGTTATATCCAAAATTGTCTCGTTTAGCCGGTAGAGGGCGTCAAAAATTAATATCAATGACGTTTAATAATTTGACAATTAATCAAGTATAATATTTACTCAAGTATACGATCAACATTATTGAATTACAAGTTCATTTTACCATTAAAAATGGAAAATTATACAAACTCTCAGAAAGTTGACATGCTCCTGGTATACGGGTTTTGTCGAGGAAATGGGCGTCAGAGTGTTAGGGTTTACATGGAGAGGTTTCCTAACCGTCGAATACCAAACCACCAAACATTTGCCAATATTGAGCGTCATCTTCGGGAAACGGGCAGTTTTGAGAAAAAGTTTGAAGGCAGGGGTCGTATGCGAACAACTCGAACTGTGGAAACAGAAGAGATGATTCTGGAAAGAGTTGAAGAAGAACCAAGTACCAGTACCCGTCTCTTAGAACGTGAGTTAAATGTTCCTAAATCGATTGTCAATGAGGTTTTAAGAGAACAGTTGTTACATCCTTACCACATACAAAAAGTCCAGGAACTTTTACCGACTGATCCCCCCATGCGGCTTACATTTTGTCAATTTATTAGAAACAAAAGAATCCTTGTTCCAAATTTTTGTAGAAAAATTATGTTTACTGACGAGGCATGCTTTACAAGATCTGGGGTAACCAATCTGCACAACGAACATATTTATTCCGATGAAAATCCACATGCCATTAAAGTTGCACATCATCAGCATCAATTTAAAATTAATATTTGGGCAGGTATTATTGATCACTACCTTATTGGTCCCATTGTTATTCCAGACAGGTTAGATGGAAATATTTATTTAAATTTTTTGCAAGACACATTACCAATTCTTCTGGAGAATTTGCCCATTTTACTTCGGAGGGAAATGTGGTATATGCATGATGGTGCCCCGCCCCATTTTTCCGTTGCCGTTCGGCAATACTTACATCATCAGTATCCCAACCGATGGATTGGAAGAGGCAATGATGCACCAGTAAAATGGCCACCACGTTCTCCTGAGTTAAATATGTGTGACTTCTTTTTGTGGGGCGCTATTAAAACAGAAGTTTACAAGACTCCGGTAAACACACGCGATGATTTATTGCAGCGGATTTTAAATGCAGGCAACCATTTTAATAATCCCGAGACATTAGATAGGGTCCAATATCATTTTTTAAAGAGTGTTAATAAGTGTATTCAGCAAGATGGCGGTCATTTTACACATTTGCTTAAGTAATGTTTTTGTTTTACTTAGTTTCTTACAATAGATACTTTCAACTTTGTTATACTTTTGTTTTTTTTGACGCCCTCTACCGGCTAAACGAGACAATTTTGGATATAACTAAGTCGGCTTAGATCGACCTATTTTGACGTCAGGAGTCTGTCGTCAAACGTTGTACACGTATTTTCCGGACACCCTGTATATATAAACAATCTTTATTGGGCTATCGACCCCATGGGGTCTTTCCGCCTAGCCTAACAATACATTACATTATACATTACATCACATATTATATTATATAACATTACCGTTTTATAATAATTTCTGTTACTTTTGAAATTTTTCTTTTATCCTTTTAGGTTCTTTTCTGTTGGCTGTTAGTTCCTTTGCTTGCTTCCAACTCATCCCATTTTTCTGCAGCATTTTGCTTATTGTACCGTTCCATGCTTCCTATGGTCTTCCTCTTGCTCTCTTCCCGTTTGCTCTTGCCTCCCACACTTGTTTAACTTGCCTCTCTTCACTCAGTCTGTTTATGTGCCCGAACGATCTTAATTGTCCCTCTTCTATTTTCTTCATTATCGATGTGGTTTGAAACCTCACCCTTATTTCTACATTGCACAGTCTGTCATTCCTTGTCACTGCTTCCACTCTCCTTAAGTACTTCATATCAGTCACTTGTATTTTAGATTTTTGTCTTGTGTCAATCACCCACGTCTCACTCCCGTATGTCAGTATTGGTGCAAAGATTTTTCTGAAAACTGTCATCTTCGTATTTTTTTATATTTCTTTCTTGTTTATGAACGCTCTTCTTAGTGCTTTATACAGTCTCCCTGTTGTTTTTACTCTGTTGTTGATGTCCTTTTCATATTTTCATTGACTGTCTATTATTGTTCCTTGAAACTTGAATTCTTTGCACCTGTTCTATCTGTTCTCCGCTTATTCGTATGTTGGTTATTTTGTTCTCCTTATCACCATCACTTTTGTTTTTCTCTATTTATCATCAGATTTCTTTTATTTAGAGCTTCCTTCCATATTTCCAGATTCTCTTTCGTTTTTTTTTTCTGTTTCTGCGAATATCACTATATCTTCTGCAAATGCACACTCTTTTATTTCTATATTCCTCATATTCCGGTATCCTGCGTATATTCCTTTGGTTCTCATCTGTTTCTTTTATTATATCGTCCATTATTGATATGAATAACAGTGGGCTTAGTATTCCTCCCTGTCTCACTCCGTGGTTTGTCCTGAAATCTTCTGTCTGTCTGTTTCTGGTTCTTATGTAGTTTCTCGTTTCTTTGTATAATGACTGGATTGCCTTTATTAATTCCCCACCTGCCCTTTTTTCCCTTCCATATTTCCTCCCTTGGTATACTGTCAAAGGCCTTTTCTAGATCTATGAAACATAGGTATAGTTCTTTGTTATACTATCGATTTTTCGACCAGCACACTATGTCCTGGTCTGAACCCGTTCTGGGAGTCGTGTAGTTGGTGTTTCTATTCTTTTCCTTAGCTTCGTCTCAAGAATTCTCTCGTATATTTTTCCCGGCACACTGAAAAGTGATATGCCTCTGTAGTTGTTACATCGTCTGCTGTCTCCCTTCTTATACACTGGTATTATCACTGCTACCTCCCGGTCTTTTGGTATTCTTTTGTGTTTCCACGCCAGTTTGCAGATCTCAAGTAGCTGCTGTTGTGCTTTCTTTCCTATATATTTCATTTCCTCGGTTGTAATACCATCATGGCCTGCTGCCTTTCCTAGCTTCATACTGCCTATTGCTTTTATTAATTCTGGTTCTGTTATTGTTTCCTCCTTTATTTCTCCTGACTGGCTTTTACATCCGTCTTCTTTTTCGTTTCCTTATTAGGGTTCTTCCGTCTTTCCATCCTCTCCTTAAACCGGCTCCTTGAAGTGTTTTTTCCATCTGTTCATGACATCCTCTTCTTCTGTCAGTACTCCTTTTTTACTCTTTAATTGTTTTGCCTGGGTTTTTTCTCTGTCTGAGATTTTTTAATACATTGAAGAAAAGTTTCTGGTTCCCTCTGCTATCTTCTTCTATCTTCTCTCCAAGTTCCTCCCAGGCTTTTGCTTTGGCACTTTGTATTTTTTCTTTAGCTCGCTTTATCTGTTTCTTGTATCTCTCGTGGTCCTTTTCTGTTCCTGTCTGCAGGTACTGTTTCCATATTATTTTCTTCCTTGTTACTTCCTCCTGCACCTTCTTGTTCCACCACTCTGTTTGCTTCCTCCCTGCTGCTACATATGTTGTCCCGCACGCTACTTTCGCTGATGTTCTTATCGTTTTTTTTTTAACTTTTCCCATATTAATTCAACCTCTGTTTCTTGCTTGTCAGTCTCGTCTTTGAATCATCTTTCTACTAGTCCTTCGTATTCTTTCCGTACCTCCTGCTTTTTTAGCTCGTGAGTTTTGACAGTTATTTTCCTTTTGTTTGTCACCTCTTTACTTTATATTGCCCTATCCTTTCGTGTTTCGGTTATTGTCATGGTCAGTAGATAGTGGTCGCCTCCTATTTCCGCTCCTCTTCTCACTCTTGCGTCAATAACCTTTTTGCTACTCTCCTTTTCTACCAGTATATAATCTATTATTGACTTTTCCTTTCTGCTTCTTATCTCTCTCGTGTATTTGTGGATTTCTTGGTCTCTAAATCTGGTATTTACAATCACCATGTTGTTTATTAGACAGAAGTCTAGTATTCTTTTCCCAGTGCTGTTTTTTGCTTTTTCTCCGTGTTTTCCTATTATCCCCTCATACCCTTCCGTTTTATTACCCACCCTACTGTTAAAATCTCCTGCTACTAGTGTCTGTCCTCTAGTTTCATCTACGGTTTGTTGTAATTCTTCCCAAAGTTTGTTCTTAGATTCTTTGCTGTCGTCTTCATTCGGGCCGTACACTATTACTATCCCCATTCTCCCTTCCAGTTTATTTTCCAGTTCTATCACCATGATTCTCTCTGTTATGTATTTCCATTCTTTAGCTTATTTTGCTTTTTCTTCGTCAGTAATATTCCCACTCCTGCACTTGCGTTTTCGGTTTCACACACTCCGCTATAGTATAGTACATATCCTCCCTGTAATGCTATCGTACCTTGTCCTTTCTTTTTGTTTCAGTTATCGCGAGTATCTGCAGGTTTGCCTTCTCCATTTAATTTGTAATTTTCTCTTCTTTCCCTCTTATTCCTCTTATATTCCATGTACCAAATTTATATCTATGTTTTTTTCTCGAAATTCTCTTATTTTGTTCCTTGTCAGTGTCCTGTTTCTTTGCTGTTGTCGTTTTCGTATGGGCCTTCGTCTTCTTCATTAGATTTTTGTCCTATTCTGAATCTCGGTGACCTCTAATCCCTCTTTGCGGTGGTTCCATTTATATGTTTTATCGTTTATATTTAGTTTTTGGTATTCAATCTTCACTCTATTCCCTTTCCCCTCTCTTCTCTTGCAATCCTTCTAATCTCTCTCTCTCCTCTGTATTTCTCTTTCTGTAGCTGTCAAGTCATGGTCAATGTATATTTTGGTCTTGCTCAGCTTATTGCTCTTTGCTTTCATGATCTCCTCATTATTTTCCCATGTTTCGATCTCCACTAGCACCATACCTGCTGTTGTGCCCTTGTTTATCCCCTTCTTTATTTTGGGTACTACCTGTAGCATTTTGCTTATAAAATCTTCTGCTTCTGATTTTTCTTCATTTTCTTTCACTTTTAGTCCCTTTATCACTATATTATTTTTCTTTTTCTCTTTTTCCATTCTCTCCATTTTTCCCTTCATCTTCTTCATTCTTTCTTTCATTTATGCCCGCTGTATGCCCCACACTTCCCCTTTTTTCTGTATTTCTTATAAATATTACTATAAAATTTAGTATAAATAAATAATGATGATAATAATTATGACAAAAACAAAAAATATAATAATCCTAATGATCGTACAGCTGTAATTTGTAATCTGGTTACTGTAACGTTTTTGCAAGATGCCAATATTATTAAATCGTTATTTTATTCATATTAAATTACATAAAGAATACCTACTTGTAAATAGTGATATAAATGGTACTTACCAAAATGATCCAAACGAATAGGTACCTTGAATATTCTTAGAATTAATCAGCTTTAAAACCTAATTTATGGTGATAACCACTCTCTTTTATATTTACATAATACATTTTTATTATATTATTTAATATGCATTGATATCATAAAATGTAGCGAAATGAACGCGAAAAGTTATTTGAATGCATCAACGGGCGCAGTGCGATATTATCGTAAACTTAAAAGGTTGGACATAATTGGCATTTTGTTTTATTTAGTATCATTTACATGCACGACACACAGTCTGGTCCGTCCAGAAGTTTTATTCAGGAAAAAAAGGCGAGGATCTTAATATTTATTTGCGGTCAGCGGATTACAATGGCCGTTTTTTCATTCCACTTAGGTTCCCAGAAAACATGTATTTAATAAGCCAAATATTTTATAGGATTCATTAACATAGGCCCCATGTTTACGTCTCTGATTAAACACCTGTGTCCGCAAATGCCATAACTCAAATTATTATATTTTTGTTATTTTGACAAACTGGTTTTGGTTATATCGGCGATTCTGTCGCGGACGGGCACATATTTATAATTAAATTATAATAAAAATATGCAAATTCGAACGGAGCGGCATGTGACAAATTCGGAAAACGACGCGAATAAAATTGCGCACATATATTTTTCGTGCAAATGTCTTCCCATAAATTCTAACGGCCGTCGTTTGCTAAGGTGGATGACCTAAGATAAGTCACAAAGGTTTGTTGTACTTGTAGCATTAAGTGGCACGAACAATTTGGATGACTAATTAGCAATGATTAATCAAGTGTTTTGTACAAAAATGCGTTTTGACTTACAAATATTTTGCCTCGTTAGTTACTTATACATATATAAACACTTTTGAATGTTCGTATTTAATTGATTAAAGGCAATAATTTTCGTCATATGCAACTTATTTGTGTATTTACTGCCATTTTATTTCTCATAAACAGCTCTAATACAATAATTGTGCAAATGTTTTGCAATCATGGCGTGAATATAAAATGGGCTTTACTACAGAAAGTCCACTCTTATGGAACTAACACAATCAAATTAATATGCAATGTTTTCACTCTCCTTTGTCAACCTCTTTATAGAGTATTAATTTAATATTTGTCTTATTGTAGCAGTAAAAACCATACATGTGATATTGTATTCTTATTTCGTGGCGTTTTAATGGTGTAAACAAACGAAACATCTCTGAATTATTCCTTAATCATATTAATTTTTAAAATTCATTTTTTATTGAAAAATACTTAATTGTACTGGAATTTTACACGAATTCGTCTGGAAACTGAAAAATCGAAATTTAGATCGACCTTTTATATTTCAAAACTTTGCCACTAATCTTTACAAATTTGATAGTAGTAAGCTAAACACTTTATAAAAAACGCATCAAATATTTCTACATAAAATTTTTAAATTAGTTCTCACCTGTAATAATTGCAATTTTTAAAATTTTTGAAAGAACCTTCCAAATTCTACACAAAAAACACAAATGTGTTCTCAAAATTGATTTGAATGATTTCACACTTTTTAATGGCAATTATTTAGCAAATAAAATTCCTAATTTGAGCCGAAGTTCTTAATTTTGTAAAACATTTTTCAGATTTCAAATTCACCCGTGTGCATCTGAAATCGTCTAAAGTCGATAGAATATAGTAAATGTCTTCTCAAATTAATCAAATAATTAGAAGAACTCGAAATATTGTAAAATGCCTCATTTAGACGTTCACAAAGCTAGAATTTGTACGAAAATTGAAGAATTTCTGGTGGTATATAAGGTGCATAGCAGACGAATTTCGGGTGGGGAATACGGCATGCTATCACAAAAGTGTCCCTTTTTTATCTAGTACTGTTTTGAGCTAAACTGTTCATAAAAATTCATATCCAATAATCTATATATAGAATTTTCAAAACGGTCCTCATTTCCATATTTGCAATTTTAGGACAAATATTCTGAAATTTTGCGGTACCTAACCTTATTACCTGTAATATTGTACACAAAAATTGCAATTATTTTCTCAAATTTGATTTGAGTCATTTCATACTTTTATTTGTCAATTATCTGCAAACTAAAATTTCTAATTCGAGAATGAATTTCTCTAATTTGTGACAAGTTCGTAATTCAACAACATTTGCCAAATTTAAGATAATTTGGTTTAGGTTTAGATAGATACATTTCTTATAGATGTTTTTCAAATTTAGTACAAATCTAGTAACAAAGCAAGATATTATCATCTATCTTGACATATCTGGCAAGCAAACGCGCTATATTTGTAGTAAACTTCCCAAATTAAAGCATAAATTTTGACAATTTCGAAATGAGCTCACAATAGCAATGCACACAACTACAAAAAAATATTGGAAGATCTTATTTTTATGCTGGCCCCCTGTAAAAAGTACTCTTCTTCTTAATATCGCCAATTTTTGCTGAAATGTTCTATGATTTTGTGCCAATCTTCAACCTTACAAAACCTTTACACTAAATAAAATCAAAGATATTCGTTCCGAATGCTAAATCTGTTAAAAAATATTAAAAATCAAGTCAATTGTGTTATTTACAAAAATTACAAGTGCCACACCTTAAAGTTGTTTTTTTTTTTTTATATATATAGATTTACCGATATTTGAGAAATTTGTGTTATTATTATTATTAGTAGTAGAATTTCGAACATTTCGTGAATATGCGTGCCTTAATTTTGAAGATTTATGTGGCATTATTTTTGCAAAATGTTAAGATTAATCTAGGATTTGTAAATATTTGTACTAAATTTCGGAAGATTTTTATTAAATTTGATAGTTCCATGCAAAGGATGCATGCTAAATTTCTTAAAATGTGAAAATGTTTGTTGAGATTAGAAAGACTTTCTCGAAATAACATCTATTTTTTATTCAACATTATGAAAGGATTTATATTAAAATTGTGAAGATGAATATAAATTTTCTATTGATTTGCGAAGATTAACATCAAACTTCGGAATATTTACAGAACTCTTACTGAAAATAGCTGAATAGCATATGAAACATGTAGTAAATCGTATCTCTGGCAAACGGTTTCAATGTTCTTTAAATAAAAATATGTAGTAAACCCAAAAGTACACGATTTATCTCAAATTAAAAAAAAACTCATTTGTAATCAATTGATAGTGGTTGTAAAATTAGAATTAACTTTGAGAAGTATGAACAGCAAGTTTCTTTAAATACAAACTTATACAAGTCTGCTAACTGGTTTGGAAAGTTTAGTTGGACTTTTCAAGGAAATTTATTATGATATTACTATAGGACATATGATTTTCCATGAACATTGTTCAATGATTTCAATAATATCGTTTATTGCAAATCGTTAATTCCTTGCGCATAATTCAGTGGAAATACACTTATTATATGTATATTCTAGATTCCACGTACGCACGAGGCTTCTATAAGTAGGCGGTTTCCATTTATTTGCATCGACTACTTAGGTACTAAAAAATAAAAAAACTCAAGAAAAAATGTTTTATATAATTTTACTTATTTACAATTATCTACTTTAAGGTAGCATAACTCTATAGTTATATAAAAATGTTCATTGTTCACTTATTGGAATACACAAACGGTGCAAAAACAATGTTAAATTAAAAAAAACAATTTTGATTTAAATCAATGATTTATTTTAAAAAATCAGTTGAACCCTGATTATCACTAATCAGATATTTAAACTATGAAGCTTGTGAAAGCTTGTGAAGCTTGTTTAGCTTGTGAAAATACCGAAGCAAATAAAATAGGGAAAACTTTTTTTACAAAGAGATGTATTCAAACTAAATCTACATTTCAGTTGCAACGCGACCATCTTTAGCTATTTACAAAATAGCAGATATTTGTAATTTGTTTTGCTATTTTAATGTAATTCACAAACACTGTAAATGAAGATAGATTAAAAATTAGGATTGAACCCTCTGCTGCATCAAGAGGATAATTCCATTTTAAACAAATTGGGATATGACAGGTTTTTAAGATAATAAATAGTTCTTTACCGTGTAGTGCAACAACGGGACACAACTGTTGTTTTGTGTGTTGTCTTTAATTTTTAACCGGGAAATAAATTATTTTATTATCTTTAATAGTAAAAAGCTGAAACGTTTTTCTTTTAATTAAATAACATTGCCAGCACAGTCTTCAATTGCTGTGCAGGTTAATGGTAATTAGTTTGATCACTGTGGTAGTTTCTATGGACAATTGCTACAAATTGAATTAACTTTTACTCTACTAAAAACCAGTGATATGTGAATTTATATTTATGAAATTTAAAAATGACCACCAATTAGAAAAACTAATTTGTAACGTGCCTGAAGGGCAATCAGTGCGTTAGGCCGTGGAGCGAGTGGAGGGTCCCTTCGAAGCAGTGACGAGGGCCAGGCTCTCGGTGTCAGAGAGTGGGGGGGTTAAAAAAAGGCTCCACGTAATTTTAACCTCGTCCCTACTTCGTCGCAAAGGGAGGCTCCACCCTTCCTGCGTGGGTGGACGGCAGACAGTCAGCGAAGTTCAGAAATCACGAACTGTCGCAACGGCTGACCATCTGGCGCCACGCCACCAGATTTAAATCTCGCTATGAGAATAGAAACTGAACACTGAAAAGAGTGCCCGATCGAAAAAACGTGGGGGGAACAAAAAATAACAGGTGTGAATTTTGTGGTGTAAAATATCTGCGTTTATTCACACAAAAGACAGGACACCGTGCCTACGCTTCCTGAAATAAATACCTCCTCCCGCGACCTTATCACGCAGGGTTCCCCATATTCGATCGAATATCGCGAACTCCTAATCGCGCGATTCAAAGGGCCGTCGGAGCGACATTTTTCTTACAAAAGCGCAAAACACGTACGGCACGAAACACGTAACGCAAATTTTACACAAAAGAAATAAACGATATATCAAAATGAAATTAAAGCGTAAATAAGAACAAAAAAATATATATATAAAGATCTGGCCTGCGTTCCTCGTCTGCGTGACTTCGCTGGCGGGCTCTGGTTCTTAGGACGGGCGGCGGCCACGATCGTCGAAAACGCCGTCGCTGGATTCCAAACCTCAGAGCAACTCTGGCAGGATGGTCGCTGCCCCTAGCCAAGACCTGGCTGGCTGAGCTACTTAGCCCTTACCCCGAAAAAAACGCCTCAAAGCACATGGCCTTAGTAACAATGGCCGGACACGTGGCTTTACGAAAAGAAAAAACAATGTCGGGTTTAATTACTTACTCGGATGTTGTGAGCGTATGGAGTTGAATCGTATAGTACCTTGCCTTGTACTTGGTGCCTCAATCCCCTCAAGGGTGGTTAAATGAGTTACCGTTTTATATCGCGGAAACCGGATGGTGGTATACCAATTAAAACGGTGACCTCTGGCACTTCTGCACTATAAGGAAGGCAACTGGTTTCTGTCCTCATGGTGGCGTCTCGCCGACGATTTTAAAAATCACACACATATAGGAAACACGTCACCACAACAAAAAAGTGTGAGTATGGTCGCCTACGGTGGAGGTCTGTGCACGGAATTAATAACTAAAAGGCAGTTTCCGTCGACGGCGTTTCCGGACCGTTACAAATTGAAGAAGATATTTTTAGCTCATAATTGTTTGACTGAGATGTTCTCTAATGGGATATAGTAATTAATAAAATTTTTCAAGTCACTATTAAAAATAACCCATTTGCAAGTTTTATATGAGTAGTGACTATATTTGTTAGGGATATTATCCCTAACTGTCTATCGACCAACGTGGGTCCTTCTGCCGTGATTTGTGTAAATGTGTGTATTGAGTTAGGGCTTGTTACTCTAGAAATTTGCTCCCGATCTCTAGAGCGCCGTTAATGAGCTCCCAACGGCGAATGGCACTAGTTTCTCAGTACAAATGTTCTACCACCTGTACTGGGGCTCTAACCCAGGTCCTCGTGCATGCTAAGCAAGCATTCTAACCTGTCAGCCAAACTAGCGGTGTTTTATATGATTATGATGGAATTCATGAAAACTGTAAGTAAAGATAAGTTGAAAATTAGGAACAAGAATTATAAATATTTTTGTTCCACACTCAATCCGCTCAAGCTGTAAAAAATTAGCTAGATAATAGTCAAATGAATTACAATCCCAACTCGGCTTATGTTTCGCAGGTCATAAAAAGTATGTATTTATGTGTCTTTTCTTGAAACTGAAATTCACATTCTGGACGGTGTGTGCATGGCAAGTATGTGTATGCAAATTTTTTATGTGAGCAAACTACGAGTATAAAAGTTTGAAGATGCCGCCACAATATATCAGGAAGATCCGTGTAACCTCGGATGGTCTTGTCCTCATCGAGTTCAAAAACCTTTTTATTCCCTGTGTGTTTTTCTTGATTAATGCGTCTGTTTTCACCTGTTTAGCATTTAATTGCTAACTGATAGATGTTTAGAGAGGTTTGGACATATCTGAATGAATTTTATGCAACGCAAAATATACATACAATACAGAGCTGAAACGAATGTATAAAATTAAAATTTTATGTTTTTTAGTTTTAAAAATATGAGTGCTGTTTTTGATTCCTAATTTTTTTCTTAAAGTAAGTAAGTATTATTAATATGAAGTTACTATATTTGGGTTATCTTAAGTATAATTTAGATAGCAGTCCCTATATTTACTGCAAAAATTGTAATGAGCAGTATTTCTAAACGATTCAATAAAATCTATTTTTCCCAGTGCATTAATGCATCGTGGCATAGCTTGTAAATGCATTGCTTACATTACCTGTTAATTTATTTATTTGTCAACTAATGAAATAAATTTAAGCATTAATCATTCATCGTTTGCACGTTCATTATTTTGTAAGTTAATTACTTATAGTCGACCTTGCGTACGCCGTGTGTGTGTGTGTGTGTGTGTGTATATTCAGTGTTTACATCCTTTCTCGCTAAATGTACACACTGCGTTTAATTATACATTAAGACATGTAGAGTTTCGCCATTATTCCATTAATTGTGTATATTTTCACATCTTATGGTTTATCGTGCGTATGCGAAAATGGGAGACAATGAAAACGATTTCGACACCGCACGGTGAACTTGGATGAAATTACGCTGCATTACGTAAATAACCTTGATAAATTTGATTGAATATAAGATTCCGCTAATATTTTTCTTTAATTGTGTGTTAATGATTTCAAATTCATATTCCAAATAATTGTGTACTATGTACACAAATAAAATACATAAATGTTAACATTAGTTTTTAAGTAAATGGCAAGCCAGTGAAATGGGAAGGTATCAAGCCGCTAAACTTTTTTTTTCCTTCTGTAATAATAAAGGATCACTCTTCACTAATACACTTTATTTAAATATTGTATACTGGTAGCTGTTACTTTGTGAAACATTGTAAATAAGTAAATTAAATAAAACAACTTTTTTTTAATTTCCACTCACTTTTATTTTTGAAAAATATTTAGTGACTGCAGTTTCGACTAAGGTCTAGTCATTATCAAACCAAGTCATCAACACTTAGTTTGATAGTGACTAGACCTTAGTCGAAACTGCAGTCACTAAATAGTTTTCAAAAATAAAAGTGTGAATGGAGATAACAAAGTTGTATTTAATTTATAGTTTATTTATATATTTATTTATTGGTTTTCTATTATAATTCGGTTTTATATTTGTCTCCCCATTTCTTCCTGTTCTACGTTAGCTATTTGATGTATTCCCATGCTTTCACTTTCTCTCTGCTTCTCCGTTTGCATTATTTCAGCAATAGACTGTCGTTATTATTGTAGATATTTCGAAATACTTAATCAATAATGAAAATTCAGTGGAAATCTGTGTGCAATACTCTTGAAGAATTTACGAATATGCAGGTAATTAGCAAATTAAATTATATTGCATTTAGAAATGTCAAACAGACGCGAGTATGAAGTTTTCCATCTTGCACAACCTAAACGTAATGCAATTTGATTGACGCATAGTTGCATCTCAACGAAGGAGGCACCCGCACATAATACGTTAATCAAGTTGTGTATTAGAAACGCATCACTGTTGCAATTATGGTAATAATTATTTTACTGCACTGCAATTTTCCTAGTAATAACAATTATGAAATTAATAATTACCGCTACTAAAGAATCGGAGCAGCGATCTCATATCGAGAGGAACCTCATCAGGTCTAGATTTTTCTCTGAAAATCTTAATTTCAAAATTTTATTGATTAATTAATCGACAATTTAGATTCCTACATTTTTCATTTTAAATAACCATCCAAGCTATTATTTCACACAATTTAATTTTTTTTGAAAATTTCACATTTTAGCTTAAAAACGTATCAGGAAGTAGGAATATGTGCAGCTTTTCAATGTTAAATCCGTAACATCACCCATTCAACTTATATGCAATTCTGTAATATCTTCTGCGAATTATCAAATTTAATTAAAATTATTTCATTTAGTCGTAATAATTGCCCACTTCCTACTGCTCGATGTGAAACTTATTGTTGAAACGTGACCTCTCCTCGAAAGAAAACAATTATTAGACGAGCAATTATCCTGTATATAGGTTTTCACGAACAAATTTCATTATCAAATACCTCACGCAACAGCAATTATAATAATTTTATTTAATGGAGCTGCGTTTTTGCGTATAATTTTACGATTTTTTTCTATCAAAACATCTGAAGAATTTGTTAATTAAGTTATTCGTCATTGGTTGGTGTTTCATGCATCAATATCAAGGATCAACAGTCTGTATCTGCATCATGGTTGATAATTATACAAATATAAATAACTGAGACTCGAAGAAAAAAAAATGTTAATGATTGCTGTAATTTACATAAAAATATGGTGTTGGAAGATTGCACAAGTATCTAATTGATTAAAGCACAGTTTCGTTCAGTCACAAATCTAACATTTTATTGATTTGCCAATTTATTGATTTGAATGTTTAAACGTATATCTGGAACAATAAATGTTTTATTTGCAAAAAAATATTGATTCGTTATTTTCGCAGATATCATTTTTGAGAATAACATCTAAATTCATACAGCAAATAGCAAATATATCAAAAATAATGCAATAGATATTAATCTAATAATTAGATATACAGGGTGTTATGTAAGTAAACGTACATATCTTAACAGAATGTTAAGATGACTGCATGGAACCCAAATGTACAATAATTGGCTGTTTAACATTTTCATAGCAAGAAGTTTTAAGAGGACCAATGAGGAATAATTCCGATTTTATGAAATCTAAGTTGCCTTATTAAAAAAACACAAAACTATCATTATTGACATTGATTATCAGTGACGTCTCACAGTGGTCCCAAGTAGCTAAAAAACTGGCAAAACTCGAATTTTGAGCGCATATTCTTGTAAGTCAGTATTTATATATTTTCTTGGCCAAGAAATTCTAATTCGAGGTCAAAATTCTCGAAAATAAAATGGCCTACTCAAAATGGCTGACAGACATTGTGAAAAATGACGTCACTCTCGCGAAAATCAGTAGTCATTGGTTTTCGGGGCATGGAATTCGAATTCGCGGACAAAATTCTCGAAAAAAAATGTTGAATCAAAATGGCCGACCGACATTGTGAAAAATATGGAACTCCCGCGAAAATCATTACACATTGGTTTTCGTGGTCAAGGAATTCAAATTTGAACTCAAAATTCTCAAAAACAAAATTGCCGGTAATTTTCAGCAAAAGGAGGTAATTATATACAAATCAAAAGACATACACGTCCCTTTTACAAAAAAAGTATTGAAAAAGACAAATTACTATTAAACTAATTTTGAATTTAAAAGATAATAATAATTCATTCGTCGCTTTCATTTTCATATTGTTCACTTTCTTCAGGTTCGTCCCCATCTGGCAACATTAATAAATCATATGTTTCTCTCGTAAGGCATTGTTCTTTTTTTTAGATAATTTTCTCTTAGATGTAATTAAAGGATCCGATGAAAATAAAAGTAAATGAAATACATCTAAGTTGGATTTTTCTCTACTGCATTTTATACTTACTTCCTAAAATCCTTGTTACGAGCTTCCTGAGCTTCTTCAGTTAATTGCCCTATAGGCAACAATGCAGAGGCAATAATTTCTGGTCCATGTATATAAAAATTTGTGAACTGTGGGAGGCATATAACACCAAGAATAATTTTATACAAAATATTTGGCTGTGCATATGGAAAATTCTCGAAATTTCTCAATATGTATATCCTATCCACTAGATACAACATTAAAATTATATGTATTTTTTTAATCAAGTTAACATCCGCTTTCGCAATTTTCGAAGAAAATTCAGGATTTAAAAAAACCTGGGGGTATTACCATCATTAGAGCTACCAAATCCTGGTTTCAGCTGATCTATAATATGCCCACATTTTTCTTTGAACTCTTTTTGACTGCGTCGTTTATTTGCCAGAACAATTGCGTTTTCCTCGTCTCCTCGAGATTGATTGATTTTTTTTTTATGTTGTCCTACATATAAAATATTACTGGGTTGAACTGGTATCAGTGACCGCATTGCACACTTTACCATCTACCATAGGAAAAAGAAGGTTATGGCAAACTTTAAATGTTATTCTATATAAATTATTGTTGATTTTATATGGTTTGTAATTTTACTAAATTCCAACTTTAATGTCCTGCAATATCTTGTTGAACCCGGTCGTGGATTTTGCCAAATAATATTATTATTTGACATAAGGCGAAGAGGAACAATGGATGTTATAAATACAGATGAATCTATATCTTCAGGTCCATGCAAGGCCTGTTTGTATGCACTATGGCCCGAACTTTCGTCAAAACCCCACTTTGTATACAAATTTTGAATTTCGTTTACATCGATATTGACTATATCGATTGCTTCTGAATCAAATAACCGTTCGACAGTGTGATCAAGCAAATATTGTAACGGAACCTCAACTGAAGTTGAAGAGACTTTTAAATCCTGGGGATAACATGGCTATTGTGGCTATTGAGTGTTTGTAAGTGTAAGTTGTTTTATTCAGGAGCACTATTTCTAATAACACCATATTGATATTTTGATAATTTTGCATCAATAAACACTACTAGAGCGTAGAAACATTGTGTAACATTTCATATATTTAATGGCTCGCTCTGGACTCTCATTTGTAATGTCGTTCAATATCTTAGAAGCATCCGTTATTCCTGAAGCCCTTAACCCATTTGAGCGGCATTAGATAATTCTTCAACAGAAATTGAATTCCTTAATGTTTTCGTTTTCAGACGTTTTGTTCTTGCCGTTCAAGAGTCAAATGGGATCGTTTGCTCTTAGAATAAATAGGAAACAAGGTAGATGTCTCCTGCGAATGTTGGTTATCCTCAAGAAACCTTTCTCTAGTTCTGGAAGCTTTAATCCAACGTGTTTTGAAATGGGACTTAAAGAACGACAATATTTTAATCAAATCACTTGCCTGCATCTCATTACATTTCGTTCAAGTTTTTCAATCCTCCAATAGAACTCGAAACTGGCCCTCGATTTCATTTTCAGAACTTGACACATAAATCTTGTAATAAAGATCCTATAAGTATCCTTTGATCCTAAAACAAATATAAAAAGTAATAAATACTTTATTTCTTTCTTAATCACTGACTCCTTGTACCTTCTTGGGTGTCGGGGTTTTAGTTCTACAGTTTGTAGAACTCAATCCACTGTTTTCTCGATTTTGTTATATCCTTTGCTTGTTTCCAGATTAAACCTCTGCTCTTTAGGGTTTTCATGATTCCACGTGTCATTTCACGTGTCTCTCGGCCTTCCTTTTGACTTGTTTCCTTCTGCTTTTGCTTCCCATGCTTTCTTTACTTGTCTATCGCTGCCCATTCTGCTTAAATGTCCAAACCACCTTAGTTGTCCTTCTTCTATTTTCTTCTGTGTTGCTTTTACTCCAAGCCTTTCTTTTAGGTCTACATTCTTGATTTTGTCTCTCTTCGTGATGCCTTCTACTCTTCTTAGGAATGTCATTTCGGACGCCTGTATCCTTGATTTTTGTCTTTCATTCATCACCCAAGTTTCACTCCCGTGTGTTAAAATTGGCGTATATATTGTTTTGCAAACCGTTAGTTCGTCTTTTTTGATATCTCTCTCTTGTTTATGGACGAACTTCTGATTGCACTGTACAGTCTTCCTGCTTGCTTCACCCTGTTATTAATGTATCTGTCTTGTTTTCCCTGGCTGTCGATTATAGGCCCCAGATATTTAAACTCGTCTACTTGTTCCAGTTTTTCCCTTTCTAGCTGGCAATTTATTTTCTTCTCCATCTTTGATATTACCATTGTTTTTGTTTCGCCTTTGTTTATTTTTAAATTATTTTTGCTTAGTGCCTCCTTCCATATCTCGACGTTCTTGTTCAGAGCTTTTTCTGTATTCCAAAGATGACTATGTCGTCTGCAAAAGCGCACTCCTTTATCTCGACTTTCTACATGTTTTAGTACCCCACTGTAATTGTGGTTGTTCTATATCTGGCCTCTTTGATGACATCATCCATTACTGCTATGAAGAGTAATGGGCTCAGTATCCCTCCTTGTCTTACTCCTAGGTTAGTTGTAAATTCTTCTGACTTGTTGTTGGCGGTTCTAATGTAATTCCTGGTTTTCCTTCTTTATTGTATGTTCTTGTTTTCTCCTCTATTTGTTTGAGTGTGAATATTTTATCCTGTACACTGTGCCTTGGCCTAAAGCCACTCTGTGTGTCTAGTTTTTTTCTTTCTAGTTTTCCTCTCACCCTCATTTCAATGATTCTTTCATTTTTTTTTTCCGGTACGCTTAGGAGTGATATCCCCTTGTAGTTCGTGCACTGCCTGCTATCTCCTTTCTTATATAATGGTATTAGTACAGCTATTTCCCAGTCCTTTGGTACTTTTTTTTATTCCACATCCTATTGCATATATTTAATGGGTACTGCTCGCTGTATGTTCCCATGTACTTGATTTCTTCTGGTGTAATTCCGCAGTGTCCCGCCGCTTTTCCAACTTTTATCTTGCTAATTGCTTTCCTTAACTCATCCATTGTTATCAGTTCTTGCTCGTCCTTTTCTTGCTTGTTCTCCTCTTCTTTTTTTGCTTCTCCCATTTTTCCTTCCAGTGGTTTCCCCGCTTCCAGTAGTTCCTCGAAGTGTTGTTTCCATCTGTTCATTATATCTTCTTCTTTTATTAGTATTTCTCCGTCTTTATTCATTATTTGTTTTAGTTGGCATGTTTTTTTCCGTTCTTAAATTTCGAAGTACCTTATAACAGCTTCTGGTTTCCTCTGATATCCTCCTCCATCTTCTCTCCAAACTCCTCCCATGCTTTTCTTTTAGCGCTTTGTATAGTTTCCTTTGCCTTTTGTATTCTTCGTACGCCTGTTCTGTTCCCATTTGCAAATATTTCTTCCATACCTTTTTCCTTTTAGCAACTTCGTTCTTTACCTGTTAATTCCACCACTTCGTTTGTTTTCGATTCCTGCACTGTTTCGTTGTTCCACATACCGCTTTCGCTGCTGATCTAATTATTGTTTTAAGGTTCATGCATTCGATTTCTATTATTCGTTGGTATTCTTTTCTTGTTGCCTCTGTCTTTAATATGTAAGTCTTTATTACTTCTTTACTTTTGTGTTCGTTATTCGTTGTCTCTGTCTTGTTTCCTGCTTCTTTTTTAATTATTTTTGCTTCTAACATGTAGTGGTCACTCCCAATCTCGGCTCCCCTTTTAACTCTAACTTCTTTTACTTCCTTGAAGTTGGCTCTTTGTATTTATATGTAGTCAATTATCGACTGTTCCCTTCTGCTTCTCACTTCCTTTGTGTATTTATGGATCTGTTTGTGCTCAAACTTTGTATTTGTAATTACCAGCTGTTTGTTAGGCAGAAATCAAGCATTCTTGTTCCATTGTTGTTCCTGGTATCTTCTCCATGCTTACCCATTATTTCCCCATATCCTTCTATTCTGTTTCCTACTCTGCTATTTAAATCCCCAGCTATAATAATTTGTCCTGCACTTTCTTCCGTTATCATCTGTAATTCTTCCCTGAACACTTCCTTATTTCTTTTATTGTCATCATCGTTGGGACCTTGTTTCTTTCCCATCTCAATTGTCATTATCCTCTCTGATACCGCTTTCCAATCTATAACTTCTGAAGCTTTTTCCATTGACATTATTACTCCTACTCCCGCTCTTGCCCGAGTTTCTTCATTTGTTCCACTATAATATAAAACATATCCACTTTTCAGATTTTCGCATCCCTTACCCTTTTTTTTTGTTTCTGTTATGGCAAATATTTCTTGTTTTACTTTTTGCATTGCTCTTATGAGCTCTATTTCTTTCCCTCGTATTTTCCTGATGTTCCAGGTTACTAGCCTGTATATTTCTGATCTTTGTTTTGTATCTTCCTTTTCGTCCTTTTCACCGCCCGGGTCTCTTTCTTTTGTTTCTCTCTGTTGTTGTTAGTTTTTTGCATTGCCCCTACTTCCGACCTCAGTTAGTCTGGCTGTTTCTGGGTTCCATCTGTATTCAGTTCCACTTACCACTAATTTCTTATGCCCCACTCTTACTCTATTAACTTTGTTGCTTTCTTCTCTAGCAATGCTTTTAATTTATCTCTGTATGCCTCTTTCCGCTATTTTTAAATCATGGTCCATGTATATCTTTAAGTTTCGCAGTTTATTACTCTTTGCTTTCATGATTTCTTCTTTTTGTTCCATGACTCTATTTCCATTACTATCTTCTCTGCTTTCATGCCTTTGTATATCATGTACAACTTGGCTATCTTTGGGTCTACTCCTATATCTTTCTTTACAAAACTTTCCACTTCTTCCTTTATATCTGCTCCCTTTAGTTGCAATCCTTTAATTACGATGTTATTTTTCCTCTTTTCCTTCTCCATATTTTCCTTCCAGCTTTCTAGTTTTTCTATTTTAGGCAGCATTTCTCGTTTTTCAGTCTCCCACTTTTCTTCTTTTCTTCTGTTTTCGTTACTTGCTTTTTTTATCTCAGTTTTTATTTCTTCATTACTCTTCATCAAATTGGACAACATTTCCTTCAATTCCTCCATATCTGCCCCTTCTCCTTTTGGTGCTTTGCACTTTCTGTTTTCTTCTGTCTTCCTTTCTTCTTGTATTTTCTTTTGATCTGGTGATCTGAGCGCTTTCTTTGAGGTTCAGAAACTCTCTTTCTCTTCCACTTATTTTTCTTCACTCCTCTTCCTTCTTTCTCCTCTGGTGGTCATTTATTTTGTTCTCCTTGTTTATAGAAAATTTTCGAAAAAATTATCCAAGCCGTTCCTGTCTCTTACCTGACTTCGCATGCGCCGCACTAGGCCTGCCACCCGAATCTGCATCTCGGAGGTAACTTAATCTCTCTGCGCCTGCCTTGTTTTCCGCCTTTTCTTCTTCCTTTTGTTATTATTTGCCCTTCCGTTATGCTTTCCTTAACTTCCTCACTTCCTTTTCACTTTTCCCGTCACACTATCAGTTTATTTTACCTGCGGGTGTCTAATTTATACATTTACTCTGCGAGGAATTGTAAACACTTCTACTTTTGCGTACAAGTCCGTACTCTCCTATATATCGGGTTAAATCCCAATGTTCTCGTTTGAAAACGGACACCCAGTATGTATTAATGTTTAAATGGCAACTATGAATTCAATAAACCATAAGTGAATATTTTTGAAATTTTGAAATCATTCGGGCTATTAATTATCAAAATAAATTTATTGATTTATATTACAATTCGTATTTTAACAATAATAATTATAGATATTATTGAAAGTGCAATTGCTATAAGTACTGACGACGACGATGAAAATACCCGGGTATTTTCATGGTGCATTAAGTGAATATTTAAAATAAATTAAAACATTCGGGCTATTAATATCATAAGGCGGAAAGACCCCATGGGGTCGATAGCCTAATAAAGATTGTTTATATATATATATATATATAATATCATAATACATTTATTGATTTATATTACAGTTCGTATTTTAACAATAATTATTATAGTTATTATTGAAAGTGCAATTGGTATAAGTACTGACGACGACGATGAAAATACCCAGGTATTTTCATGGTGCATTAAGTGAATATTTTTGAAATTTTTAAAACATTCGGGCTATTGTATAATCTATACAAAAATATATAGATTTTATTCGTTATTTCGTTTATTTCGTTGAATATGTTAATTTTTACATTTTTTTTTTTTATTTGGTGTTACTTCACTGTCAATATGAAAATTAAGATATTTATTGCCGTTCAATACATTTTAGCGTCACTTTTAGTAGTAATTGTCCAAGCATTTATCGATTATACAAAAAAAAATGTACGTTTCACCAAGAAAAATGCATTTTTTATATAGGCTATAACTTTCACCGGGGCAGCTCGGGGCAGCTGTTTGCTTTGTAATAAAGGTCTGGGTGCTTTATATTTCTTAGACCCTTAGGAATTTCTGGGGGCACGAAGGGGCAATATTTTTTTTCGCTGCTAAACTTTATTCTAGAAATAAGGTAATATTACATAAATTTCATAAACTACTGTATTTTACTCAACTATTTGCATTTCGATGAGTATTGAGAATTATTTAACAATTACTCAATTACAAAAAAATATTGTCTTATACAGGGTGTCTCCTAAAAAACGCCGCTAGCCATAACTCCTTTAGTTATTTTCCGATTTAAAAAAAAACAGTTTTAGACGATTTGCCTCTTGCAGAGCTAAATTCATTTTTTATCTATTGCTTCGAAAAAAATCTATAAATTGTGTTAAATATTATTAATAGCTAGGTAAACAATTTTTATTCGTATTTATTGTCAACACAGAATTCAAATTTTACATGAATTTTAGATTTTTTTGCGCCATATTTGATCGGCCATTTTAAATATTTAGAATTTCTCAAACGTTACCTCAGAATCTTATTTCTAAGTCCGAAATACACCTACATACAAGGTTTTGAGATTTTTGGAAGGTTCCTTAGATTAAATCCCAATTTTTTGGAAATTCTGACCACTGTGCGGCAGCTTCCCTTTTTTCGATCTACACTGCCAGTTTTCCAAAACTGTCCAAGTTGACAGTTTTGTCATATTTTTGACAGCCAATGACAATTCAATGACATTCGATTTGAATTTTATGAATGTGAATCAAGTTACGAATATACGTTTAAGTGTCCACACCGCCCCTGATGGACATTTTTTAAAGAACATATGGTATATATCTACTATAGACACCCTTATGCTCAAAGCTCTCCCTCACTTTTACTTGTAACGTTATTGCTGTGCAAATCTCTATGCAAACTTTGAAAGCTGAAATATGACACACTGCCAGTTAAATCGTAATGGGTTGACTCCTCGATGTCAGTGTATAATAAGCTACTACTTTATAAGCCAATACTAAAACCTGTTTGGATATATGGTATTCAACTATGGGGTTGTGCCAAACAAAGTCACCTGGAGACGATTCAACGATTCCAGAATAAAGTACCTACTACGAAACATCGTCCATGCACCCTGGTACATCAGAAATAGCGACCTCTACAGGAACCTAGAGATGGAATCGGTGTCCAGTGAAATGCAAAAAAAAAATGCAAAAAACGAGAAAAAACACATCACAGTTATGAAAATGTTGAAGTCATACAACTCCTGGACAAAGGAAATAAAACGCGAAGACTCAAGAGGAAAAAACCCTTTGAGTTAGTTTAAGAAATATTGGTGTTAAAAGCAGAGTCAGTGTTAGTGTAAGTGTGCAGGAAGAATCGGCGACCTCATTTATTAGAAAATGATGGTCATCGATCGATGAACTCTTAGATTTCGAATAAATACGTAAAATAGAGGTTGGAATAACATGACTTATTAGACTTTAAGACTAGATTGCAATGGGATAAAGTGCTGTAAATACTGTATAATAGGGTTTTAATTAAAAAAATCTGTATGGGCAAATGTCTCATTCATTGCGATTTTTGAGTTATTGAGTTATTGCAGCAAATGAGTGACATTTCTCAAGTATTCTGCATTTAATTAATCCAATAAATAATTTTTAAAAACCACTAATTATCATCAATAAATTGTATGAATATTGATACTCTAGTTTTTAAGAGATCTCTACAGAAATAACATGAATGTTTGAGAATATCTCCGAAAAAATACAGCATAACCTTATACAGAGAGCGCATAAAGTATTAAGACCTGGCTTAATTTTTCCCCTGTATAAGTTTTCGAAAAACGCTTCAACAGGTCATAATGATTTTTTTTCAAACAAATATTTTGAGACCATTTTAAATTTTCCATCTCTCTCCGTTTTGAAGTTATGACGTCAGAGCCATTTTTTTAAAATGACATCCTATATTTTTTATTATTGATTTAGATTGTACTTTTTATTATGTTTTCAACAACATGACATTTTCAATATGCAACATTTGAAAAAAAAATGAGAAAAAGTGCGTTATAACAGAGTAATTGTTCAATATCAATAATAAATTATATTATTATCAACATGCTAGTTTCTGGGTTATACAAAAAAAAGTATGGGCAAATTTGATAATATCACTTTAAGGCGAATATCTCCAGAATTCTTGGAAATTCTTTAAATATCTCAAGTGCATTGCATTACAGATACTAATTCATATATTCATATACATTCATTTGATTGGGGGGGGGGGGGTTCTAAGAGCATCGTCATCTATTGCCATTAGCACTTTACATTTATTAGAAAACAATGTCCGCAATAAATTGTATGGTGCGCACAGTATGTATGGTCTCTAGTATTTGAGAAATCGCTAATATAGGTGTAGTTTGAGCATTTAGATGTTTTTTTTTTAGTAACTTATGTACACATTGAAAATGTATACGTATTAGTTAATATAATTTTATTATGCTATCGTATGTTATAAACAATCATTGTTTTTAATATTTCACAGTTATAAAAAAAAAAAAAATTATCTAAACACATAGAATCACACAAGTAATTATTAGCCTTAACCTCTAAACTTCTCATTTAGAAAGGTCACTGATTAACTGAATGAATGTAGGTACCTGTAAAGGTCAAAGTGGGTGACTCGCACTACATTAGTTTATCAAAAGTTGTACAATTAAGATTTTCCATGAGACGATTGAATTTGAAATGGAAAACTTGTTTCGTAATCACTATACCGTGCGTATCCCAACTGGACATAAATTCGTCATAAATAAAAATAAAAATATTGTGGAATTTATTTCCAATATAATTTTTCACAAGCTCATACTAATAAAAGTAATATATAATAGCCAGTGTTTTTGAATACTTATTACATTTTTCATTATTTCAATTTGAACTTTTCGAGTCGTGACCAATCAATAGGTTACTCAAAAATTAACCTCGACTCCTCCAAAAGGAGCCAACACATTTTCTATTAACTGGGTAAATACGATTCAATTTAAGTGTTGTAAAAATAAAATATATGGTGCCAAGATTAGATCAGCAGAAGCTTCGAGAACAGCGTAATTTATTGCTGCGAAATGTAAGTCAATAACGAATTGAGTATTTCGCTTAGTTCAAGTCAAGTTCCATCTCTCAGGGACTCCGGCTATAAATTAGTGAGCGGTAATTATAATAGGTGTTGATTTCTGGTGAATGCTGCACATCGCATTAACAATATAAGTAAATGCTGTAAAAATAATTAGCGATTATATTATGTAATGATGTTCAAGACAAATGGCAATTTCTTATTGAATATTTAATACATTCACTTGATTTACGTGTTACATAATTATTCTACATTATAATAGTGTTTATGGCTATAAATTAACGCGTACACTCTTTTAAATGGAATTTAAATTTAACCCATTTTGTAACTCATTACGTTATTAAAACGTGATTTAATTCGCCAAGATTTATTTCGTGTGCAAATATAAAGGGCATAACTGCAATATTTTAAGCAGTCCACGCGTTAATTACACATACAGCACTTTCACATTCAAATGCATTGCAAAACTTGCATTCTCGTGGTTACCAGATAACATGTTCATATGTAAATTAATATCGATGCGAGTTGTTAATAATATTTAATAACTAAGTATATAAAGCGAATGCAGTAATTATAGTTAACAATGCGTTAAAGTTGGAATTGAAGCGTCTGTTTTCAGCTGAAGAAGTCTATGTGTTTGTTTTTAAGACCAGAGTTCACGGAACATAAGAACTGCGACCGTGGCACTTGAGGGTCGTAAGTTCAAACCTCGCTATTCCTGACTTTCCAAGAAAACTGCGTGAAACCAATGCCTCTTCGGCCGCATCCTGCAATTTACCACCACCACATATGACAGGTATTGCGGTTTTGTTTGTGCAGAATAAGAGGTATTACCATTTTATTACATTATGAGAAATAATAAACAATAACTCATTACAGTATTTTAAATTAAATTTAACATTTTATGAATTTAAAAAGATAAATTAGGGCGGGGCAGTCGCTTGACTGAGCATAGGATCTCCAGAATCATATTACATAATTCCTTGCAATTACATGCCTGTTTCAGATTTTTATAAACTACTTCCGGAATCTAAAAGCCAGATAATCAATTCATATTTAGTTAAAAATTGGCTGTACTCAATTATTTATTTATAATAGTGTCAACTCCGATGGGGTTATACAAAAATTAAGTTATAAATATAGTATACACTCAATTGATTTGGTGCCCAAAAATATATATAGAACGGAACTTCTATATCTGCTTCGATGCCTGGGCGGTTAAGCGGACGCTGAATGGCCGAATTTCTAGTGACTTTAAAATCTGCGTAATAAAAAAATAAATGGGTTAAGAATTCTGCATTGGATGTTGAGTTAAGTAAATTAAAGAAATAGTGACATACTTATCAACTAATATGAAATATAAATTTTATTAGTGTTGATGCGGTACTGAGATATCATTATTTAAGTACTATTTAAGTTTCTAGAACTCTTCAAGTAGTAGGTATCTAAAATCACAAATTCAGATTAAAAACGAAACATCTCAATATCCACTGTGATAAAAAAATGTTTGCAGGCATCGGAAATAAAATAAGGACGTCAGGACATACAAATGAAAATAAGAAGAAGACATAATGCGAAATATGTCACATATACAGGGAATAATAATAATAATAAATCTTCTGCCTAAATGAATAAACGTGATTGCATCATTAAAGTCTACAAGCAAATTTTGTGAAAGGTACTACTTGATGATAGAATGTAAGAGAGATTGAATGATGTGTAATAATTAATATTTTCTTATTAATCAAATTTAGATTTAGAGCCTCTCTCACATTACCTTTGAATCTCTAGGCATTTATATAACGCAGTGAAGACCTTTCTGTATATTATTATTAACACAAAGTTGTATAATGCGTACGCGTTAAATACTACACGACGCAATCTTAAAATGTATCGTGGAATTTATGGATCCATTAATTAATTGCGGTGCTTGCATAAGACATTTTTACCCGCCCGTTGATCATTAACATAAAACTGCTTAATATTTGCAAATATATTCCGTATCTCCTGTAATATTAATTAATACGCTTCGGATGGGCAAAATTTATTATGCATAATATCAGAAATAAATTTTTAAAGTGAGAAGAGAATCCGAAACATTTCTTTAATAAACATCTCCTAATGGTATTCATTTTGTTTGCCTGACAACAAGATTTTATCCTGTATTACATTAAAAATCTGGATAATAAATTAATCGAAGCCATCGTTTTATCACATGTATTGTTGAGCATTGAGTTTACATTCTAAGCACGCTTAGAATTTTGCCGTTAATTAAAACTAATACATTGTCATGGCTATACACCATGACCGTTTACGATTTTTCCTTCTCAAAGTAGGGTGTTTTCTTGTAAAGTTGTATACATAAATTTTAATAGACTCCACAATTTTTGTGTTGCCGAATCACGAATTAAAATCATGCCTACGCCACAGACATATATATTGCCGGCAGCATTGCCACTTTTTGAAAATAACGTACCATATCATTTTCACGCCTAGTTATTTCTGAAGCATAACAATAGAAATACTACCCTAGCATGGAATGGAGGAGGAAACGTCGTAAACGGTGTATAGTAATGACAACAATGTGTTAGTCTTAATTAACTGCAACATTCTAAGTCAGAATTAGTGCATGCATAATAATGATATGCGAGGTACTAATTCGTCGTTATATAACGTAATTAAAACTCACTGGTCTAAATAATTATTGACGGAATAACTTCCGAAACCGACAGTATTTTCTTTTCCGCAATTTTAAACGTATGTTATGCTTAATGAAACAAATAATTATGCATTTGTCTACGCAATTACAACGTGTGGCTCGTTAACAATATAATTCCCTGTTACGTAATAGAGGAAGGCTTGAAGATTTTGATTTTTTTTAGATAATTCGAAGTAATTGATCCCACTTAGTTACAATTATGTATAATTATACAAATATGCATAGAAACGTACGAGGCTCAGTGAAACAATTAAATGCACTAACAATTGAATAATAGTCACAATTAAATTATGCTTAAAAAAGTTACGTTCAAATAAGCAATAAAACGTAATTTGAATATCGCCGCTTCTGGCAAAAAACGGAGTCGTAAATTATATTTTATAATAAAATAATGTCGTAACATGGCAACATTAACAAGATATAAAATTTGGTCTTTATTGACAGTAAGTATATTCAATAAAATTTAAATCTAGGTATGCAAATAATAGAGCGGTTTTATTAGTATTCAGTATTTTAATCTAATTTTATTTCCAGTTTCCAAATGGAGACTCTGATAATGTCATAATTAAAACATTAAAATTCATCCCTTTAAAATATTAAGCATAATACTTATTAACTGATATGTCGTTTTATTCAGTTTAAATTAATTAATATCTTAATTAATTATTATTAATATTATTATTATTATTAATTAATAGCATAATTCGTAACATATTCGTTTATTGGTATAATAATGTGATATTTAGTATTCTCTCAGAATTATCAAATTTATATCCCAAAACGTTGCGAATTAATATTAGTTCAATTTATTGTTGATACAGTGGTATATCGAGCGATCATCAAACATCGACGACGAAGTTGGCGTTGGTAATCTCAAGTCATGTCTGTACTAAGATCACATCTGACATGCCAACATGACAACCAGCATTGCACGCGTGCCAACTTCGTCGTCGATTTTTGTTGTACACTCGATATTAGAAATAAATGTATATTATATAATTAACATTCAATATGTAATTATTGAGATATTCCGTTCCATGATTCTGTGATTCTGGGTGCTACCTGAAGTGTTCTAAAGTTGCGCATATTGAAAAAATGATATCTCAAAATCTTGCATACAAATATCACAAATTTATTATTGATATTATGAAATGTGTCTTCATTTATATATTTAATTTAATCAATATTCAATGCATAATTCTTGAGATATTATTTTTTTAGGCCCGTAATACGTACCTAATATAATCTTATTATTATTATCCCATCAATATTAAAGCAATTTATTGTCATATTGTCAATATTTAGTAATATGTTTATAATAAATGATTTAATATAATTAATATTAAATGTCATTGAAATATTATATTTTAATGTGAACATGTGTTTTTAAATACTACTTTAAATGTTATCAAAATTTAGGTATACATAAATAATGATATCAAAAGTAGCACATCAATATTAATCAAATACATTATAGATATTTAGTGATGTAGCATCATGCATAGCATTTAAATAAGTGAATATCCAACGCATTATTCATGAGATGTTCGTTTATTGATGTGACTATTGCCTTCAGAACATTTCCAACCAATCCAGTAGGTAATAGAACTTTTTTTTTGTAAATTCAGCCAATCAGGTGAGAGTATCATCGCGTATGTGCAATACCCGGGTACTATGTTTAGTTATGCAGATGTGCAAATACCCAAAAATGAAACTTTAATAAATAATCCAATATTTTATTAACAAAAATTACAATTACTAAATCGGCTAATTATAAATGTAGCCATGCCTTCCTTTTTCAGTTTTTCAGCTTGCTGTTCTTCACACCATATCTTGCAATATATCTTTGATCTAGCAAGGTACAGTGCCAATAATAAGATGACAACGAGAAATAAGAAGATAAATGTGAAATTTTCTTCAGGCAATAGTTTTCCCGTATATCCCTTGCGCGCCAGATGGGAATCTGAATATACAGTATGTCCCCGGATTGAGTTTACAAGAGGAAAAACTTTTTTTTCTTTTATTTTACGCCAAAACTTCAATGGAATAAGATTTTTTGCTTGTCCTGAAACCAGCAAATCTCTGATTAAAACTTAATTATTGTGACTCAGTGGAAAGAAAAGTTCATTTTTCTTTTGATTTCGGACTTTCTCTGCTTTTTAAATCCCATCACATGGCCGTTTTATTTTTTTGACGATGTCACTTTGACAAATGAGTTTACGCAAGTTAAATAACAAAACTGTTTGTGAAAAACATAATTTTAATAAACAGCAACTCAAAGAAACAGCTTTAAGATAAAAAAAAGTCATTTTTAACAAGAACAAGAACAATCATTGTTCAATTAACCGTGTGGTGTGTCGTTGGTTATCACGGGATAATAGCTCCATACTTTCTTTATAACGTTAATCAGCACACATATTTAGATATGTTAGAAAATTTTCTTAGCGATGGGCTTCATGCTTTAGAAATTAATTACCGACGTACACTGTTTTTTCAGCAGGATGGATGCCCTGCACATTATTCTCGCATTGTTACTGACTGGTTAAATGTTAAATTTGGAGATCTGCGAATTGGAAGAATTGAAAGTCCCGATTTAACAATTTTGAATTTTTATTTGTGGGGACGTTTAAAGCATATTGTGTATTTGGATAACCTACCTAATAATGCCGAAGAATTAAAAAATCGAATAAGAGACCATCGAAGAAATTCAAAGAAGTTTCAAGGAGCTTCGTTTTAGAGTAGCATTGTGCGCAGAATTGGGTGGGGGGTTAATTGACTAATGATTGTTCTCGTTAAAAATGACTTTTTTATCTTAAAGCTGTTTCTTTGAGTCGCTGTTTATTAAAATTATGTTTTTCACAAACAGTTTTGTTATTTAACTTGCGTTAACTCATTTGTCAAAGTGACATCGTAAAAAAAAATAAAACGGCCAATGTGATGGGATTTAAAAAGCAGAGAAAGTCCGAAATAAAAAAAAATAAACTTTTCTTTAAACTGAGTCAGAATAATTAAGTTTTAATTCGAGATTTGCTGGTTTCAGCACAAGCAAAAAATCTTATTCCTTTGCAGTTTTGGCGTAAAATAAAAGAAAAAAAAGTTTTTCCTCTTGTAAACTCAATCCGGGGACATACTGTATATTAAATTGAAACTATGTGTGGATACTACTTGGTGAAACATTATGATTAGGTTAAATCAAACACTTGGTTAAAGTTTCACTGTATTCATAGAATAAACCTCTACAATTGTTTCGGCCTCACGACCATTCTCAAGAGTACAGAGATACTATGTCAGTATTCTCAAGAGTACAGAGATACTATGTCAGTATCTCTGTACTCTTGAGAATGGTCGTGAGGCCGAAACAATTGTAGAGGTTTATTCTATGAATACAGTGAAACTTTAACCAAGTGTTTGATTTAACCTGAATATATCTCTTTGCGAATGCAAAAATGCACTCGGTAATATTAGACGCATTCGTGGTATTACATATGATAATACGAGTAGGTATCGATAATGTTTTAAGTATTGTCAAAATTCTTAAAAAAGTGGTAGGACATCAATATCAATACATTTTAATCTTAATTCTCAATAATTAATAGTTAGTTTGTCAGTAATAATATTGGTATTGAACGTATTTAATATAATTTATATTCAATGTCTATATACAGGGTGTCCCAGAATGGATTTTTTAATTTATTAGATTTATTTAACAATGGCCCATGTCTGCTGGTATGGCAAATTACCGTCGTCAAGGAGCGATCCACTTGGAAATGTTGCCTATATGAATTTCGCTTCATGCACATCGGGTTTTTTTAACTTGCACGTACAATTTGACCGTACACGGGATCGGCTGCTTCAGTTCATCTCCAAAGGAGCGAAAGGCACTTCAATGTTAGAGAATTTTAGTCGCTAAAAAATTCTCGGGCCCATTTGGTTCGAACCTGCGACCCTTCTCAGGAGAGGGAAAGTGCGCAGCCTCTCGGCCACCGTCGATAAATATTTTAATTAGAAATTCATCCAGCAGGGCTGGATTTGGCAATCCAGCCCTGCTTCTCTTGAAACTAATTTGAAACATAATTTAGATTTTATTAGCACATGGGGGCTGTGGGGCTGAAAATAAATATTAATTTTCTAGATTTACCAATAAGTCATACTAGCAACAAACATGAATTCAAATTTTCCACAAGCCAACGCATACTGATACAACTTTAAATTTTAAATCGTTCCACCCCTATTGCCATAAACTAGCTGCTTATCAATCAATGATACACAGACTGGTAAATCTACCAGTGTCAAAACAAAACTTCGACCAGGAACTAAGTAGGATAAAAATCATAGCGAGAAATAATGGCTTCCCACCTGACTTAATAGATAAGTTACTCAAATCTAAATTAACAAAGTTCACAACATCACAAATATACCCGTTAACAAAAACAGTGAACAAGAATGTTATAGCTTTAACTTATAATGGAAAACCTTCAATTAAAATAGCCAGAGAATTAGAAAAAATTGGTAAAATAGTATCATTTAAAACTGTTCAATCAATACTGCCAAAGATAAAACAGCAAAATACTCGAACTCAGGCGTCTATTTGTTAGAGTGTGGTGACTGCAACAAAGTCTACGTGTCTGCCAAACAGGAAGAAAATTCGAAGAATAAATCAAGGAACATAAGAAGACAACCAAATGGAAAAAAATCGTCCACATATGCAACCCATCTTCTAGAGGAAGGGCATACAATTAATGATAATTTCCGCATCCTTCATTCAATGGATAAAAGTATTAAGTTATATTTATTAGAAAGTCTGGAAATCAATCGTTTTAATAAAATGGGAATTTTACAAAATGAACAAACTGAGGTCAGCAAATCCCCTCTTTTAAATTTAAAACTTTAAGAACTGTTCTTTTTCCCTCTCCCGTGTTGACATTATACTCCCCCACCCCTCAAAACTGTTAGGTGTTAAGCTATTCATCTGCCCGATGAAGACACTGTGTGTCGAAACGTGTCGCAAACAATGCATTCATTTTTTAAACTCAAAAGGTGCGTTATATACCCATTCATAATAATGGAGGTTAAACAAGTATCCGCCAAATTTATTTCCATGATAAAAGTCAAGATGGCGGTTTCCGAGATATTACCTATTAGCTACTTTCTTATTTTAAATAGAAGCCGTATTTGATTTTTATACGTCTAAATAGACTTTCTTTACCTTTTTTCAACGATGCATAACAACCTATTTCAAAATGGAAAATAATAATTTTAAATTATTTTTAAAACATATGTAAACATTTTTAAAAAAAGTAATAGAACTAAGTAATAAAATAACAATTAATTATAAAAATGCTCAAAATTCTGACAGTTATTGGCCAAAAACAATTGACAGCGTTAAATGTTCGCCAATTCGAACATTTCAACTCGGCAAATAGAAGTCAAGTTAACGTATCTAAATGTAGAGCATCAACAATTTTAAAAAAGCACAATTTTGTTCTTGTAAATTGCATATTTCTCACTCTTTACAAGCAAATGATCTTTACGTAGATTAACATGTTACAGAAGATTAATCAACACAATTACGGAAAATGGTGATTTTATAAATACAATTTTATGAATAGATGCATCCTACTTTCCTAATTGTGGATTATTATATTGGGCTCAGGACAATCCACACATAGTGATTCCACGGCGAAACCAAGTGCGGTTTAGCTTTTATGTTTGCGTATTGGAAAATGATTTACATGGTGCTATAATATTTCTAACTGCACAACGTCATTTGGAAATTCTTCAAACAACCTTATAAGATTTATTGAATGATTTACCTTTGGCACAACATATTCAAGTACACTGCTCAATATTTGAACTGGTACACTTACAAGAACATATATAAAAAACAATTGACTACTTTTTTAACAACACCTTCTTGCTTAATTGATAGTATATGGTTCTGGAAATACTTTTAGGGCGAATATTTAAAAGCATATAACTTAAATAACGAATTTCAATTATTTTAATAGAAAAGTAACAAAATCTTCATTTTAGTATTATAGAAAAGTTTGCTCTGGAAAGAAATGATAACCAAACACTTATAGATTAATAATGCGTTGGACTCCTCTAGCTCTCATGACCTCTTGGTAACGTCTTGGCATGCTGGAAATCAAATCCCGAATGTAATGCTGAGGAATATTTAGCCATTCTTCCAAAACGGCTGTTCGGAGCTGATGGTGATTGTTTGGATCCACCGCTCGTGACCTTATCAACCTTTTCAGGTAATCCCATACGTTCTCAATGGGATTAAAATCTGGAGAGTTCGCTGGCCAATCCATGTGCGTAATATTGTTCTCTTCAAAAAATTCATTGATTGTCCTTGTTCTATGAGGACGCGCATTATCATCAACAAACACAAAACCATCGCCTAATTCATTGGCAAATGGCAACACTACGGGTTTTAATACCTCATTAAAATACCTGACACTATTCATTGTAGCATTTTCAAGTATAACCAATTCATTACGACGAGTCGCAGAAATACCTCCCAAACGGTAATTGAACCGCCTGCATAAGCTTGATGGTAAGTCATGTGGTTCTTAATATAGCGTTCTTCTCTGCTTCTTCAAACTTTCACTCTTCCATCTGAGCTATGGAGACGCACTCTGGTCTCGTCACTGAATAAACAACGACCCCAATCTTCAACACTCCAATTTGCATGTTGGTGTGCTCACTCTAGCCTTCTTCTTTTGTGGGCTCTGGTCAACAATGGACATTTTTTAGAAAATCTGGACCTTAAATTTACCGCTTGGAGCCTTCTTGTTACAGTTTGAGTGGATACTTGAGTACCTGTTGCATTCGATAATTGAATTTGGAGTGTTCTTGCAGTACAAAATCTATTCCTTCGAGTCTGAATCGTAATAAACCGGTCCTCCCTGACTGTTGTACTGCGATTTCGCTCTCCGCCGTGCCTATTTTCGACAGATCCAGTATCATTAAAGCGCATTCGATCTCTTCTGATCACATTGTGGCTCACATTGAAATGGGCAGCAACAGTTCTTAGCGATGCACCAGTCATAAGCATTCCCATAGGTTGGCTCATCTCATCAATACTTAAACGCCTTAATGGCATCTTTAAAATGCAGTCAAATACTATGAATTAAAACTTCTCGAGATATTTCCAAAAATTCTCTCAAAACTTGATAAAGTATAAGCGTCCGCGAGCTCAGTAACTGCACTGATTACAGATTAACAACAATTGTTTCGCAAATGTTATTTGATAGGCAATTGTTTGAATTCTGAAATACAGTCCTGATCATATAGGAAGTCATGTCAAACGCATAAGATTAAAAAAATGTTTTATTATAATTTTATTGCATATTATATAAGTGTACCAGTTCAAATGTTGAGCAGTATATGTACCAGTAAGATGGCGTCCCTCCACTCAATGCTAGAGATGTTATTACTTATTAAAATGGCCGTTTTAATGACAAAGTAATAGAGATTAATACATCTGTTCAGTGGCCAGCAAGATCTGCATACTTGACGCCTCTTGACTTTTATTTGTAGGGTACTTTAAAAAACAAAATTTATAAAAGTTACTGCAATTATAATAATGTAGATGAACTTCGTGAAGCAATTACAGAGGCAATAAAAGGCATTAATCGCAACACATTGCGACAAGTAACTGGCAATATTGTAAAACGCTGTCAATTGTGTTTCTTTTTGGCCATTTAGCCAATAACAATCAGCATTTTGAGCTATTTTTACAAATCATTGTAATTTTACTACTTAGTTGTATAGCGTTTTTTTAATTTTTTTTACATTTGTTTTAAACATAATTTCTAGAATATATATTAAAATTGGAACAATTGATATTTACCATATTTTTTATTTTGCAGTAGGTTTCTTATACATCGTTGGAAAGAGAAACAAAAAAAGTCGATTTCGACGTGTAAAAATCAAATATGACAGCCATTTAAAATAAGAAAGTTGCTATTAATATCTCAGAAACAGCCACCTTGACTTTTGTTTTGACTTGATTCTTAAGTTTGTGCGATCGAACTAAGTAACTTTTATTTTAAACTTATTTCCGCATCTTTAATATTTATAGAAATATCAGAGTTTTTAGAATATCACAATTTTTAGTTTTTTAAGAATAATTTCTAAACTGCTCTGTCTTTTGAAAAAATTCAACATAATCTGAAGCAGCTTACAAAACTGCATAACATTTCCCATTTAACCAGATCTCTAGCTTTTAAAATAAGAAAGATACCCATGCAATCCTACTCTATTTAGGACACCCTGTATAAATAATTATTATTTGGTTATACACCCCATATAGGTTTTCCGCCTTTCGATGCGTAGGTTTGCGATGTGTTTTTATTATTATGTTTTTATTATTATTACATAATGTTACAATCTAGTCTAATAGACTAGTGAGTGCGCCTTAAATATTCTTATAATACTAAAGATAATTGATTTTCTAAGAGTCATCCACTGGTACCCCATAGTTGTTCTGGTATTTGGTACGCTCTATTCATATGCACTAACAAAAGACGCATTACACCAACTCAAACGGTTTCTTTCTCTTGAACCTTCTTACAATGTCCGCGTTATCAAGAAGCTGGATAGCATCGATATTCGCATGCTGGTACAGTCTTTTTTCATGCCTTCTCACACATTTCCGGATTTCACTATCTACACTCCAAGATTCCAAGATTCCAATATTCCAAGATTCCACTCCAAGATTGTTGTGGAGGTTGTCATTTCGAATATACCAGGGCGCGTCCACGATGTTCCTTAATACTTTATTTTGGAAAGTCTGTATTATTTTAATATTGCTTTTTTGGTACAATCCCAGAGCTGTATGCCATAGTCCACACTGGCTTTAATAACTGCTTGTACAGTAGAAGATTATTATGTATTGATAAAGCTGAGTGTCTCCCCAATAGCCAATACATTTTTCGGAATCTAATACCTAACTCCTCTGTTTTCTTTTTTACATGCGTTTTCCAACGGAGTTTGCGACTTGTGGCTTCTACAAGTATAATTAATAGAGGCCCCCTGACGTCAGGCAGTTCATCTAATAAATAGCATATAACATTGTGTAAATACTGCTTTATTTACACACAAACTAGGTGTGTAAGTTAAACTCGTACAAAATAATAAACATTCACAATAACGAAATTCAACATCTATTGCGGAGTCAACACTAACTCTAAAAACTGTAATAATACAAACAAACATACCTTGCACAGCCACACATTTAAAGGAAGAATGTATTTAAATGTACACGTTAAAGGGAGAGGGAATGAAGGTAGAAACTCGCACACGAAGGATTGTCGAAGGACGAACAGCTATCACTCATAATGCCCTATGATTGCACCCTATGTGTTTAAGACACTTAAAATTTTAAAGTTCCTTAACGGACGAAAAACCATTGCACCGCCATCTTAAGGATACTTAAATGCTGTAAGAACCCTTACATTTTAAGCTCTCGATCTCGGCTGCTTAACTTATTTAAGGGTTACAAACTGACAGTTTAACGTGTTATGAGCAGTAGCTGTGTACAAAATATTACTTAATATTTTTTATTATTAGTCTTTGTACTCATTTCAAGATAACTAATGAAGTTTTAATTACATTTCGAGTGTTCAAATTACCTTGACTATGATTGTAATTGTTGTTAAAGCAATATTGTGAGTAATATTGTGTTGGTAGGTTAGTTTGTGTTGAATTTTGATAAAGGATAATCTGGTGTATTGCGTATCAAACAACCTTAGCAGTAACGTGTACGTTACTTGAGAGCATCACATTCGAAAGCCAGATACAGTTATGTCATACATGCATTTGATATTCGAATGTGATTCTGTACATTAATGTACACGTTACTGCTAAAAGGTTTTTGATACGCAATACACCAAATTGTGCGATTCAATTGAGTTCTATTGACACTTTAATATAAATTAAAAAAACATTAATTTGTACGACGAAATGTATGCTAATTTGCTGGATGAATCCATTGAGCCTCTCATACTTCAGGAGGTTGAAAACTAAACAGATGAACATGGAAATGATGGACTTACCGAACATATATTAAATTTTCAACAAGATGGTGGCCCTTCTCAATATGTACTTCCAGTTAGAGCATGGTTAGAGCGTCACTATCCAAATCAGTGGATTGGAAGAAGAAGCCCTATCGAATGGCCTCCGATCATCAGATCTAATACCTCTAGATTTTTTTTTATGAGGGCACTTAAAATTTGAAGTTTATAAAACGAAACCAGATACTATTTAACAATTACGAGAAAGAATAGCACAATGATGTCGAGCTATTACTAGACAAACCTTTCAAATTGACACCCTGTATAATGATACCTCAAAAACCAGCGTATGAAATCAATGAAATTTATGGCTGCTATTAAGTAATATGTTGATTTAGTATATCTAATACACTTAATATTCAAGTTATAGTTATTGGTATTATCAAGTTATATCTCAAAACGTAGCGTATTAATATCAATACAACTAATTATTGATACTCACTAATGTGCCAGTAGTAAAGGTGTTTGATATAAATAATATTCAATATATAATTAATAATTATACTTTATATAATGGGATTTCTACTAGAACTCGTAAACTCTTGAGTACTAGATTTTAGGAAAAAACTATTTTTAATTATAACCATATTTAAGTACAGTTAAACATGTATGACTATTTTGGATTTATTAAAGCTACTATACGAGCTATAAGCTATATACTATTAACTATTAGTTAATAGTGCTTTATAGCCAATAGAGTTTTAGATGAACTATTACAATTATTTTAAAGTAATGAATTATTTATGCACTCTCAGGTATAACAATTAAAATGTTCACATACGTAAACTATAAATTGTATAATTTGAATGTCCATTTGGGAATTATTTCATCGGACAGCTGGGGACCGGTTTCAACCTTATTAGTTGTCCGATGAAATAATTCCCAAATGTACATTCAAATTATACAAGTTATAGTTCACATTTGTGAAAATTTAAATTGTTATACCTAAGAGTGCACAATTCATTACTTTAAATCAATTAACACAGGAGAAATCTTTACACTTTATTAAATATTATGATTATGTTTTGATGTATTATGTAATAAGTATTTGTTTTACACTCAAATATGTCACTTGTTAGCCAAATTTATTTAAAACGTGATTAGCAACAGCTAGATCGCAAAATTCAAATAAAAATGATCATTTTTGATAATATATTGGTATGGAAATTTCATGTGAGGCAATAAGTATCGAATATCATTTATAAAAGTCTATAAAATAGTAACATGATATTCATAACTTTAAATCTTTGGCGTATTCGCAGTGTTTTATTTATACTTATATGCAGTCACCAGAATTTACAAGAAAAATAATTCTACCTGTTTCTTTAGAGGTGGGTACTGTGATTAATATCTAACAGTAGCCCATTAAGCCACTAAATTCCTATGGCAGCACAATTTTGTAAATAATTTGGGTACCTTCAAGAATCGTACTAATCGTGCATAAATAATCATAAATTATTACAAATCTCACACGCACAATGGAAGATTAATTTCATTTTCCCAAAACTGTTACAAACAATGATCAATTAATAAGGCACATTCATCACGGTCCATTTGGGTAAACAATAAACAAATCGTGAGCATTGTTTGAACTCTGTAATCTTAATCTGCACTGCGTTTGTGTGTTTTGCAATATATCATTGGGCCTTACTGGGAATCGCCAATGGCGCAGATGTAGACATTGTCCTTCAGACTTGGCAAAATTTCCCATAGTTAGCATTTCCCACATAAATGACCAAAAAACTCCGACGCGTAAACGGGATTCCCAAATATTTGATATCTGGTCAAGGTAAAAGTTGCACCATTAATAGTAATAATTTACTAAGTGTAAATATATTGGGATGGTATAAATTATAAAAATTATGAATAGTTGGTTCATTTCAAAAACAAAGAATTTAGATAGTCAAGCATTGCTAAAAAACACACTTTACAATAGGACCTCCGAAGAAGGAAGAGTGCGTGTAAAAGTAATCAGCTCTAAACTACATACCTAGGAGTACAAGATTTGAACAGTGCGTAGTGACATTGCTAAAGACCGTTCATATTTATAAAATAGAGTTCATATTTATTAAGGACAGTTGATATTTAAAATTTCTGACATTAAACATTTGTCATATACTTTGTACAAATATTAATGTTGACTGTTTTGCCCACGTTTGTTACCAGTTACTTTTATTTTCAATGAGAAAATATTTTTTGTCGTAAAAATGTGTCTGCTTATGTTTACAATTTTATGTATAATTTTATTTTTTCTGACTAGTTTTGGCTTCTGAGAATGGCATAAGACAGGCTAAACTAGTGAGAAAATAATAAATAAATAATTTGCTTAATTTTTTGAAATTTATTATTGCAAGTTTTTTGACTTAATTTTGAAGTGCTTTAATTGAGTTAATATTCATACACAATTCTATACATATTCGTTTTTATTATGTTGCCTTTAAAAATTGCAAACTCCTAATACAGTATACTTCATAATAATATCAAGTTTTATATCAAATTAAGTCGCAGAGAATTGCATAATAATAATACTAACCCAAAACGGAATCGACTTTAAATAATTTAAAATGCATGAACGAATAGAATTGCCACGAATCACTAATCAATTACATTATCTCTCCACAGTGAACAGCCGTGAATACAAATCATTCTGCTGGGCTTCCTATTCTCACTACGGATGACATAATTCTGCACAAGAAATTATAACCAGCCTATTACGTTGCGATACAGCAATTAGAGATCGCCACACCGTTGAGCCGGCAGATTTTGCAAATGTAAAGTCCATCCAAGGTTTGCACGAAATCCTTTGTTTTTTTGGAAAGTGCGGCCTGCGAGCTGACCAAAAAGGAAATTAATTCTGTGCGGCTTATCATTGCGCAAAAGCGTAACGGATATTTGTCAAATGTGTTGGATGAAATAATAGTAGGCTGCGTTATGCATTATTTTTCTTGAAATATATTTACCACAATGAAATTGTTTCGCGCTGTGAGGTAACTCTGGCTTCTTGGTGCAATTGTGGTGTAATTGAAAGTTCCAATTTATTGCCATTTCAATGCGATAGATATAAATCTGCCAAATTTAAGCAATTATACTTAAAACTATTTAATGACATCAATTTTATTGTCTTTGATCATTATGTACACAATACAGGAAATTATTTTGAAACTCTTTTTATCAAATATAAATTAATATTTAAAGGCTCAACCTTTGCTTTCTAGTGACTCAAAATAGCAGGCCGTAAATTATGCCAATATTATAATCTTCAAAATAATGAATAAAAAACCCAACTATAATTTGTAATGATTATATTTATGTAAAGTATACTGATTTTGTATATCGAGACCCATAAATTGCCAGCACGTATTCAAGGCTCTGTCATAAATATATCAGACAATATTTCTCCCAATTTCATTTGAATTACAATGCTGTGGTCCATCTATTAATTAGCATATTCTGGAAGGCTAATAAGTCTTCTTCTAATTGATTAAAGATGTTGCACGTCAACTTTTGGGTTTTTTATTGGATCTTTAACATTTCCAGTTTCGCCGGGCCATTTCTGTGAATCGAAGATTGGAACTGGAGGGTCGATATTAATTACCCTTGAGAAGTTTTATTAATAATCATAGCTATAAAACTTTAATTTACGACCTAGTGAAATAGGAACTTGCAAAATTGCACGTCTAGTAGTTACAATTTTTCTATTCATTCATAATTTCATATTGTTGAAATTATATTATATTACATATATTGTGGCTATGTGTTTAAAAGTGTACTAATAAGTAAAATAATAATAATATGTTTATTTAAGTTTCATTACAGTTTTCATTCGTCAATTCACAGATAAAATATAAAATTGGAATGATAAATCAAACAAGATCACGTCCGTTATAAAAACAGATCTAAGCGGAGTTTATCCTCGAACTTAACACAATCATAATATGCATGCCGCAAGAATAACTGTTTAGTGCGCACCTTAAAACTAGGTAAAGATTTTTCTTGAATTTCTCGCGGTAAAGTATTAAATAAGTTGATTCCCAAAACCTGTGTGCTATTTTCGGATTTGGGATTTTGGGAACTATTATTACGCAAATTTTGTTTTTGCCCAATGTTATGTTCGTGCGGACTATCATGTCAATTGGACTTAGTTAAATTTTATTTACATGTATTCAAATATATAAATGTTGAGGTCTTTAGAAACTTGGGTTTATTTCAGGTATAAATCGAGATAAATGTTCCATTTTGATCTTATTTGTAAGAGAAATTGTAGCAATTTTTTATAACATATTTTTGAGGTCAAAATATTGGAATTTATTTTATACCTCTCGAAAGTCGAAATTAAAAAAATATAGGTGTACATACATATCTACAAAAGATATTTCAATTTAAACGGGAAGCCAAACACGTAATAATGGTCTTCAATTCAAAAAATTAAAGTTTATGGCTACTTCCATTAGAAACGAAAGTGATAGACGGTTCAAAGTAATTCACCTGAGTAGTGAATCAGTCATGTTTGTATGATTTTTTTTCAAATTCTCATTTTATCGGGAACTTCATAAACTTTTAATGTTCCATTGTCGCGGGACACCCTGTATGTTTTAAATGTATGCTCTAGTATCAAATTTTAATAATCAATGCATATTGCTTTCTGGGAGTCAACAAAAATATCCATAATGTCTTAAAGTAGTTAACTAAATTAACACTTAAGTTTACGAATGGAGAGGTATCGTGCACACCCACATAAATCAATGTTTATTCTAATATTACCTGACAACCCAATTATGATGCAAAATAAAATACATATTTCACTTCTTAATATCGCGTCCAATTAAAACGGTGATTAATCTTTGATATTCCGGAATCTGTGGCAATATTTATGGCAATGCCTGTTTAAAAATAAACGGCATTTAATTTTGTTGTGACGATGCTCCTTCAAATTTGACCTGGACAATATGGTTGTGCATAAATTAGTGAAAGAATAAATATTTATATATTGGTTATATGCTTGTAATGCATTTTTAAAATAGATATTGCTGTAGCATATTGATAAGTTGATCTATATAGCACTAATGCTGACAGATATAGATGCCTTAAAAATTATTATTATTTCGCAAAACAACAAGTTAGAAGTTTCACAACTTAATAACTTATTATTCTGAGATTGTTTCAGCCCCTCGACTGTTACCAAGACAGAGTAGGTAGTAATGAATGGACACGTCTAATCTGTAAAGATCAAAAATTATATCTGAAAAACTAGCATATCATTATTATGAAATTTATTACTGGTTTATAATGACGTCTATTATTGTAGTTGAATTAAATTAATATCCACTGTTATTAAGATACATTAAGATATTTAATTTTGACTACCTCTTTCCCATATATATTTCAAAATTTAGCATGTCAATATAATATCACAGCAAATTTTAGAATTTTACAAAAAATTATTAGGCTGTGGGAGACAGTTGCTAGGATATATACAGGGTGTTTCAGACCACCCGTCCAAAGCCTTCTTCTCGTTAATTTGACGTCAGGTTCATGGAAAAAAATAGCAAAACATAATCCCACTTGAAGAATATAATAGAGGTAGTTTCGATTTCCGCAAGTTACCGGAAGTAGGCATAACTGCACTTAACTTCAGAATTTTAAATGAGAATCTAAGATCTAGAATCAACTTTTGTAAGAAATGTTTTTTTTTGTAAATGATATGATTAACGAAATAAAAAATAATGTTTCAGACAATCATTCCCGCCATTTTCTAGAAAGTCTGACGTTATAGAAGCTCACTAAAAAAAATTATTTGTCAAAAACCCACCTAAATAATATAATGGTGATAGTTTATTTAGATTCTTGGAAATTACCGTAAGTAGGCGTAACTGCACTCAGCTTTCAAATATTTTTGTAAATTTAAGATTGTTATATTTAGTATAATATTTACTGTTAAATAATATTTATTTTTATTTTATTTTATGATTTATTTCTGTCACCTGACTAGTTTCGATTATTAATAACCATCATCAGAGGCATATGTATTTAATCTTTATATATCTTGAAAAATAAAAATTATTTACCGGTAAGTACTAAATATAACAACCTTAAATACACGGTGTACCTAAATGATTGTAATTACGTAACCATGTAAAACATTTTTTTCTTCTCCAGTAAAAATAGTTTTATTTTTGACATAGGCAACTTCATTTACACTCATTAGACATGAAATGTATATAAAAGTTATCTTCATGCTATTCTAAATTTTATTGTGGAATTTCATTTTTAACTGCACAAATGCGAAATTATTATTAGTTTCAGCAATATTTGTGACTTCTAAACACATGAAAAGGCAACAATGGAGAATTATTTAATGACAATCCACTTCATTACTCATGAAGATGGCATTAAAAGCTATCTTCATGCAATTCAAATCTCAATTGTGTCAGTCGATATTTCACTACTCAAATACTAAATTATTATTAGTTTCAGCAATATGTGTGGCTTCCAAGCACATGAAAAGACTACAATGATGAATTTAAGGGCCCACGAGTTTAAATGTACATTATTTACAGAACCTTACTTTTAAAGTCGAGGGCATTCTTAAATTGTGTGTACATAAAAATAACCAGATATGAATGAAAATGAAGTCCTGACAGGCAACATCCCCAAGTGGGGCGGATTACTCCACGGCACAAACAAGCTGCAAACCGAAAATCATGCAGGAATTAATGAAATAAACGAGCTGCGACAAATCTAATAATTACTCCGGTTTAAATCTGACAATGTTACAAAATGTTTTAATATTGCAAATTGAGGACTAGCAGACAATAAAACAATCACATATAGTTATTAAAGTATTCAAATTAATTTATTTAATAAACGGTAACATAAAAAGAAGTAAAGATTTATAAAACATAATTAAGAAATAAAATATTTAATCAAAACAGATGTTGAAAATGTGTACCATTTGCTTGTAAACACATTTGCACTCGTCTTCTTTTATTGTTTAAATTTTGATTAGCATTTGAGGAGTTATGGTTCGGCAAACATTTACGATTTCTACCATTAACTCTTCTAACGTATGCAGTCTTCTTTGGAAAACTCTATCTTTTAAATATCCAACAATTGAGTAGTCTAGTGGAGTTAGATCTGGAGAGAGTGGCGGCCATAGTCCTTGACTAATTATTCTATTATCAAACAATTCTTGCAAAAAGGCTAACGTTGCTTTGGCTGTATGAGATGTTGCACCATCTTGTTGGAAATATCCGTTCTGTAATTCTTCATCATTTAATTGGTCTATGAAAAGCTGGACAATTTGTTGCCGATATCTCTCACCGTTTATTGTGTTATGAAAGAATATAGGCCCAATTATTCTACGGCGAGACACAGTCAACCAAATTCCAACCTTCTGAGGATGTGGTGGTGCTTCCACAAAATGATGAGGGTTTTCAGCATGCCAGCACCTATAGTTTTGTGAATTAACATATCCTGATAGGTAGAACCAATCCTCATCACTGAAAAATGTTAAATCGAGCAATCGAGCAATAATAATGATTTTAATTATGGGACATTCGACTCCGGTACATAATGCCAGCGAGAATTCCCGGCTGAGCTGTTCATTGTGACTCAAATCGTGTGCGGCAGTAGGACGCTCAAATATTTCCCGGTAACATTTTGGTAGCAACCCAAATATGGGTAATAAACTCTACTTTTATAAGTACGCACTGCAAACAATCAGTTTAATCATGGCTCTTTCTAATGGCCGATTTCATTACAATAATTGCCTGACTGTGCTACCTGTAAGGCAGCATCCCCTGCACCTTCTAAACTACCTCCCTGGTACGCACATCTGTGCCTTTGTTCTTGGAATAACCGCTCGAGATTTCACTATTTTCTGTATATGGTTTCTTATCTAGATTCTAAAATTTTCCTGAAGTTTTCTACACTTTTTGTATGTTATGCGATCCGTTTATTTCCCCTTGTTATTTTCTTCTTGCCCCCACCCACCTCTCGTACCCTCATAAAACTGGTGACCCCTGACACGTTTATGACACCTAGATCTTCGAGATCAGCTGCATCCACCACAACCAGTCTCCAGCTACTGCCCAAACGTGCTCGTCCATTTTAGGTCCATTAGCACCAAGTCCATCTCAAAGATCGACCAGTCGATCTTCTCACCACACAATTCATATCGGTTTGCCGAAATTTGACAAACGTAGAAATCATCATGACAAAAATTTCTTTGACCCTTCTCTGGAGAATTGACTCCAATGTTTATTTATCAAATAGAGGCCGAATTTTTAAATTAAAGGACAACCTCGTCACAAATTTTATAATGTAGTGTCTTCTCTGCCTTCAGATATTGCAATGGAAGTGAGTTAATTTTTTGTTCGAACCTCGCCATGCTAGTTAATCAAAACAACAAGATAATACTAGATGCAGAAGAGTCTTTTCGCAGACGAAGGACCAAACAATAACATTGATAACTTCGAGATCGATAACAATTTAATGGTCCCGTCAATTAGTAAAGATGAAATTAAGAGAGCTATAAATACTGCAAAAAACAACAAAGCTGCAGGCCCAGACGAAATTACGCCAGAAATACTTCGATACTCCTCGATGAAAAAGGCATAGACGTGATGCACAAAATCTTTAACACAATTTATGACACTGGTCAATATCCCACCCAATAGCTCACATCAGAGTTCATTCCTTTGCCTAAGTAAATAATTGCCAAAAAATGCGAAGAACACAGACTTATTAGTCTGATAAGTCATACTTTGAAACTATTTATTAAAATCATACATCAAAGAATATACAAGAAGTGCGAAAACGCAATCAGCGATACACAGTTTGGCTTCCGCAAGGGACTGGGCACAAGAGAAGCTTTAGTTGCAACACAAGTTCTTGTACAAAATTGCCAAGACCAAAGGAAAAATATATGTCTATGCTTCATAGACTATGTGAACGCGTTGGACAGAGTACAACATCGTAATGTCTTCGAAATACTTAAAAGTGCGGATATTGACCAGAAAGACATACGATGCATAGAAAGCATACAAGAACCAAACAGCCAAAATAAAAATCGGAAATGAAACTACGAACGATATAAAGATTTGTAGAAGAGTAAGGCAAGGGTGTGTACTGTCGCCCCACCTATTTAACTTTTAACCTATTTAACTCTGAAAACATATTTCTGGAAGCCCTCACGGACCTTGAAAAGAGCATTAAAGTCAATGGCATATGGGTTAACAACATTGGCTATGCAGATGACACAGTGCTGATAGCCCAAAATATAGAAGATCTCCAAGAACTGATTAACAGAGTAGGGACTCACAGCAAACTCATGGGGCTAAGCATGAAAATTGCAAAAACAAAATTTATTATTACTTCCCGAGACCAGAACATCAGGAAGGACCCGGTGCTGACATTCAACACCTTGCCAATTGAAAGAGTACAAACATTCAAATACCTAGGAACATGGGTCACACAAAACTGTACATCGGACACCGAAATTCGATGTCGAATCGAAAATGCACGAAGTGCATTCATAAAGTTTAAAAAAGTTTTCACCAATACTGAATTTGATTTCAATCTTAAGGTACGGCTTATTAAATGTTATGTATGGTCGATACTCCTCTATGGCATGGAGGGTTGGAGACTTAAAATAACAGCTATGAATAAGATTGAAGCGTTTGAAATGTGGCTTTACCGAAGAATACTGAAGATCCCTTACGCAGCACGAATTACCAATGAAGAAGTGCTGCGGCTAGTAGGTAGAGATCGTAAACTTTTGACCACAATAAAAAGAAGAAAGCATACCTAGGACATATCATACGAAACCAAAAGTATGATATCCTTCAACTCATCATAGACGGCAAGATTGAAGGAAAACGAGGAATAGGAAGGAAAAAGATGTCGTGGCTCAGAAACATAAGGCAATGGACTGGACTAAATACTATCAGCAGTTTGGTTCATACCTTCAGAAACCGTCAAGAAATGCACCACATTGTCGCAAACATCCATTAATGAATAAATGCACCAAAAGAAATAAATAAAAGAAAATCCCTTACCAACCAATTTAGACTCAGATCTTCTCCCATTCAAACATCAAGTGACAAGTCTTGCAGAGCAAATAAAACGTTTACAACATTCATCCATAAATTATCTTAATCCGTTGAAATTTAACTATCGTAACCGTTTTTCGTCACATAATCGTTCAACGCTATCTACAGACCCTAACAACGAATTATGTTGGTATAGTAGTCCCAGCGCTTTTTGGTTTTTACAACTTAAGTGGATATTTAACTATTCACCATTTTAACGCCTAAAGAATTAATCATTCTACGGTTCCTGAGTGACAATAAACCCTACCATACACAACCTTTCTGCCTGACCGGCATTATGATGGTTATATGATGGGATATTGTAAGAAAGGAATTATACTCCAATAAAGCTCTCAATATGTCAAATCTGAAAAAACCTAAAAGCGCTGGGAGTAGTATACCACTACAATTTCGTGTCGAAAGCATCGAAATGGGCGAAACTCTGTAAGTGGGGAAACGTATCCCAGCAGGATTGGTGGCATCCTGGAAACCTGCACAAGTTTTAGGGCACTTACTACTTGTCACAGATAGTAAAACCATTACATACATTACCACAAGAAGAAGTAGGTACAACCTATATCAACACAAAAAATATATTCGAATTAACATTATTTAACTTATGAAAATGATTTTTAATTAATTATTTTTGGGACATTCTGTTTATAAAGTGATGGTGAAATTTTAGAAGATCATTTGTTATTTTCTCGAAAGTAGGTGATACTTAAATAATGGTGTCTCCAATCGTGTAACATTGAAATTGCAGTTTTTCCTGTTTATTGTTTATTGGTGGCATCCAAACTAGTCAATTTTTGAAACTTTTATTTTTCCTCCTAAGTAGACCTTGGCCTCAAGATTATTTTGATTTTTTTTTATTTTACACTGTATTTCGTTTAATTAGTTAATACCCAATGTACAATTCTAGAAATATTTGTATGTTAGAGTGATAATATGAATTTTTTTTATCAAATTGTATTTCATACTTTGTTTTCTATTTTGCCGCATCATACTATTTTATAAATTAAAAAATGAAAATTTTAAATATAGGGGATTTTGCGGTGGTCGGTGACATTTATGTGGCGTAAATTTAGGCGGCTGTGAAAAAAAATTAATTTGAAACATCAGATTTTATTTTCGCAATTTTGCGTTGTTTAAAAATGAATACTAAAGAAAATTTAACTCAATCATTTGTGGGCTAGAATAGACTTATTCTAAACGCAAAATTGAAAAAGTAACATATCTATACAAATGATATTCATAACTGATATTTAATGATGTATTCAATTATTTTTTTAAAAGTAAATAAAGAAAATATCTAATGTACAATTCCTAAATGTTGGTTACCTACTCGTCCGTTTCCCAATGTATCTGTATCTAATTTGTTTGCGTCCTAATTTTCTCCACATTCTCTGATTTCGGTAAATGTATAATAGAAAAAATAATGCTATTTTTAAAATATGTACGAGTTGATATTTACAAATCTACAAATTAAATTAATTTATACATTTTAATAGTATTCTAAATTTAGTTTACATCAATCATTAATGCCACGCAAATCTGACGACTAAACGATATTAAACAGTTCTCGTACTTCTTGTGTTATATAGTTCTAACAAGTCTAACTTGCTAAAAATGGCTGTATAAATAAAAATCGCCGCTGAATTACACTATTTCCAGCTCTGTAACTTTATACTCGGTTTGTAGAACATGGATGTCCAACTGCGCGTGAAATTTATATCATCTCAGCGCATATATTATTCCTGCCACTTGCTGGACATCGAAGGCCCACAAAAAAGGACGCAATCAACAGCACTCAATCTTCCTCCTATTTTAGGAGTATGCAAAATTATGAATGACTTTTATAGTGTTGTTGGTTTTGGAAGAATTTTTGAATGAAAACAGCCCGCGACATTAGCATAAACAACGTCCCACAGGTGCACGTTTATCTGGCTTCATAAAAAGAGGAATACATTTACCTTGGCGTGTCCACATGCCTTTATGTCTTCGGTGTGATTTTGTAATAAAGAAGTAATTCGTGACACCTTTTAGTGTTATCGGATGCCTTTTGCAATTAGAGGCTTGTAAAGAAAAATATTATATCAGTGATTATGCGCCGTGAAGGCACAACAATGTTGCATCGGTCTATAGATGATGGCCAAACAACGTATTCAATGACATGTTTATTTCTGCATTTAAGATGTTCGAATTAAATTACATCGTTGTAAAATGATATCACTCTCAATTTAAGACCCAAAAACACTTAGCAATAATGAGCCAAAGATATTTGGCATCGGAACCTCCAGCTAATTGTATACTCAAGTTTCAACACAGAGAGGGCAAAACATACTAATAATCGTATGGAGGCCCAATTAACTTATAGTTCACATTAGAACACATAAATATCAATCGCGGAACTATTTAATTAGATTCTATATGGGTGACAAAGGTCAAGCTAAATTATACAGCTTTGTGGGAACGCGAGTTTCTGTGGCCCATAATATTATAAATATATGGACCACTTACTTAAATCGCTCATCTAGAATAACAACGTCGGTGTGAGAACATCAGAATTATTACGTTTTTTATTAAAATATATTGGTCATAATTTATTGCCATTAACGTATATATGGTCATTGAGGGCCATTCCAGTAGGCTCCGTCGCTTAATGGTGATGACAGTCAATCAGCTTGAAATGGTCATGGTCAAGTACGTTTTTTTTTTACGTATTCGACATTTTATAAGACACGGTGTGCCAATTTTTTTAAATAATACTGAGATATTAATTAAGTACTTGAATGACAAGTGCTGGTAATTTAGCAAGTAAATTTGTTTACCAAATGCTTCTTGAAATACAATAATTATTAATAATACGTTATTTTGACTCCCCATTTCAATTTCACCTACGCAAACCGCCTTGGAACCTATTCTATAAATCACTATGCTACAAAATAAGCCAGCACACACTGAGTTGCTCATCGCAACAATAGAGATTAGCGGAGTAATTACACTACAGTGGGAGCAACTAAAAATATTTGCTGTTTTATCAATTGAACGTGAAAAATAAACTGCACAATAATTTATTTTAACCAAATTACTGCAAACACCCGATATTATACAAATATATACAATCAAATGGGTGGCACTGAGTTTTTATGGGTCTCTAAATGTTCTAAATTCCTATCGGCTACTAGTCGTACGAATATCAACCGTCAATTATAAAATTCATTAAATCAATTAAAACATACTTAATATATTTATGGAGTCTTATGTTCAATAGGTCCGACTGCCTTAATGAATACTCATTGTGTCCCACGCCAATGGACCCTTAAAAGTTTGTGGGGTTCCCGATAATACAGAAAATTGAAAATATTGGTCCAAACATGCTTGATTCCATTCTCCTCAGGTGAAATACTTTCAACCTTTTATTACTTACGGTTCTACCGGAAGTAGCCATCAGCTTTTGAGATGACTTGTGCCAATGCGTCCTCACATTCTCAGAGAATTTGGACCGGAAGACTTTCAGAGTTGCATTAAGAAATCATGTTTTGGTGAATTCATGCAATATGCAATGTTTATACAGGGTGTCCCACGCTCATGGACCATTAAGTTTATGAGGTTCCCGATAAGTTAAGATTAAAAATAAAATCATCCAAACATGGCTGATTGCGGTAAAATACTTTCAACCTTCTATCACTTTCGGTTCTACCGGAAGTAGCCATCAACATTTGTGTTTTTTTTTTAATGGAACACCCTATATATTATTTTGTTTCTGGTTTCCCCGTTTAATTTGAAACTTCTTGAAGAGACGTGGGTACACGTATATTTTTTTTAACTTTCTGACATAAAAATTAAATTATAAAATTTTGACCTCAAAAAGACATTATGAAAAATGGCTTCAGTTTATCTTACAAATAAGATAAAAACGGAAAATTCATTTCGAATTATACCTAAAAGGTATATATGATATGACTGATATATGTTGCAGCTGAAAATTTTGACAATTAGTCATTAAAAAATGTCAAAAAGTGCGCACTTAAAGTAAGCTTATTTCTTTTGTTTTAATGAAATGGCATACTTTTTATCTCATACATCAATTGGCATGACAATATTCTACAAAAAAAGTATTACACAACCATATTCCCAAAATAAGTAGTTTTTGAAATATTTCGAAAATTCGAAATTCCGCATTGTGTAATTTCGCCTATGCTATTAACACATGCATCATAGTTTGCACAATATGTTTACTTTTCGTCACTGTAATAACCAATGTTAACAAGGATATTTCAAATTTTAAAAGTTCCTGTATAGCCTCAAAATGCTGTTTTGGCGGAAATAAATATTATAGTTTTGGAATTTGCTAGACATACTCTTGAGTTCTCTAGAATCGAATTTCACCGAGTTTCCACTCCCCGGTGGGGGCTTCATCCTTTAATATTGAAGAAACATCCCCCAAACAGCGAACTTGTGTTATTTTTCGCAATAATCTCCTAAACGGTGCACCGCCTAAAAATTTTTATATCGGGCAATGTTGATGAAAACAATTTTTTTAACAAAAATTATATTACACGGTTTACCACAGCGGCTATAGTTTGCAAGGTATAGAGGCCGGAAGTAAAATTATGCAGTAAATCCAGTCAATTAGACTATTTAGCGGAAATAAATTATATAGTTTTGAAACTTTTCAGCAGTGAAATTTCTTTGTTAACATTAGATAGCACAGTTACGAAAGATAGACATGTTTCGGAAACTATTATGCATGTGTAAACAGCATAGGTGAAATTACATAATGCAAAAATTCGAATTTACGAATAATTCAAAAACTACGTATTTCGAGAATATGGTTGCAAAATACTTGACACACAAATGTATGTCATTCTATTTAAAAAAATTAAATACGCTTAATTGAAATGGGCACTTAACTAAAGATATTTTTGAATACTAATTGCCAAAATTTTCAGCTATAAAATGTATCAGTCATAGTAACAGTATAGTAATCAGTCAACAAATAGTATCAGTCATAGAGTACCTTTCAGGTACAATTCGAGGTAAATTTTCCGTTTTTATCTTATTTGTAAGAGAAATTGAAGCCATTTTTCATAACGTCTTTTTGAGGTCGGTGAACGTCCTTGAAAGTCTCTCTTATGCACTTGTATCATAATATACTAGTATATTTCATAGAAATATGCTAGTATTACTAGTTATTTATCCAGTAACAGTTAATTAGTATATTTGTTTAACTTAAAACATTCCAGATTTTTCAGTACATTCAAATATATATTAAAAAGAAATTATAAATAAAAATAACCTGTACATATATATATATATATATATATATATATATATTTATTTATTTATACTAAAACGTATTATGTTCATTGAATCTGGTATATTATACCATTTTATTATTTTGGAACGTAACATAATTTAAATTTCAGTCTGAGTGGTCCTTTTTAGCATTTCATATATTATCATTAGTGGATTAATCCCGCGACTCTTGGCCATGAACTTAAGTTGACTGTTGAAAATGTCACCTGACCTATCGATACAAAGTAACGTTTCCCCATGTGACAAACGTCATCACATAAAATACTGTGATTCCGCTCACACAGCCGCAAGATGCTCCGGGCATATATGCTTATAATTCACACCAATTCCTACGACGACACATTAAAGCATAATTGGTTTATAATTTTATATCCTGCTTTATTATACTTTATTGCCCGAAAACACTAACTTTGAAATTTATTAGTCAACCATACAGAAAACCAGATCTTGAATGTTTTATGTGGCAAATTTTATAGTTAATCGATGTGACGTAATAACAATAACGATTTATTTAGCTTACCTTATTGTAGCATATAGCATGTCTGTTAAGTGAATTAAAACAACAAAATACACAATCTTCACATACCTTCGCGAAGACAGCCATGACACTATGACGTCAATGACCATAACCCCAAATCTATTTGCATAAATTATTAATTAGGTAGACTTATATTTATTACATCGGAGTTTGATTTTTGAGATACTGATGTGAACTTGTATTATTAATGTCATCGACAGGTACCTACTGTGGTTCTCAATTTAGAAAGGCTTGTGAATTGAAATTGATGTGGTTAAAACTGCAAGCGCTTTGCGTATTTAAACCTTGGCGGTTAATTAACAGGCACATATAGCCTGAGTTACAGCCTGGGGTTCAAACTATTGCTTTCGTACAAAGAGAAGAGTTTGGTGATATTTGGTTTTGTATGCAAATGGGCCGTATGAATTCAACTATAATTGCTCGCATGCCAAATACATTAATCGTAAAGTTTACGTAAGGTTTCAATAAAACCCGCAGAATTATGGGAACCAAGAGAGATAAATAAGGCTGACCAGATTGGTAAAATGAAAAAATTGAACAGAAGAGCAATTATTGGGAGTAATAAATAATTATAAGCATTAACCATTAAATGTAATTGAAACTGTTGTTTATACATTTCATTTTTTTTAAATTTAATTACATTGTCTCAAATGACAACATAAATCTGCAATGGTTCTATTTTATTAAGAGCCTACTCAACAAATTGTGTTCCTCACAATCAAGTTACAAAAAAAATTACTACTTTTATAAAATTTCCAACTTTAAAGACAGCTATGTCGAGAACCTATTAGAACAAAAATTAATTAATGGATCTGAGAAACACAAATATTTAAAAAAATTGCATACCTATACATGTAATATACTTAACTAACACGAAATCTTTCTGAAAATTCTAGAAAACTGTGATTATTTCTATCATTTATTGTCTGATCATGTGTGTACATTTTTGTGGAAACCTGGAAAATAGTATTGAAAACCTTGTACATATTCCAGAATATATGGAAAATACTCCAGAATTTCTAAAAATTTTAAGAAAGAAACAATTGTAAATATCGCCCTTCTGGAGCAACAATGACGCAACTTCAGAATGATTTTTTCAGGAGAGACAAAACGTATTGTTAATTATTGAGTTTTATTGAATTTAATACATTTTATTGGTAGTGATTGGAATGTAAAATGTTATTATGACTAGATGTAATTACCAATCAAATGTATTCATTTCTTGAAAACTGAATAATTAACAATCGTTTTTCGTCTCTGCTCAAAAATTAATTTTACAGTCACGTTACTGTTGCTCCGGAACGGTGATATACTAGGTGATATTCACTGTCCAGCTTATTAGAAACTAGCAAAGATAGCTACCTAAAAAAGAAGTTATAAGAAATTTGCCTTATCCAAACTGGTCTACAAAGTGGCGGAATCACTTTTTTTTCCATAACCTAACAGTTTTCCGGAAAGATATCTAACTTTTATATTTGAAATGGAACATCCTATACATTAGATCAAATTGTCTTCAAAATGGTGTATCACGAGTTCCGTTTTGCTTTTAAATAATGCTAAATATATCAAAACATAATATTATTATAGTCGGCTGTGATATTGTTTGGTTCATTGAAATAGCCGTCAAATTTGTTTACACCAAAATCAGCAAATACTTGTCAAATCAGACAAAAAAAAAAAATTGACGTAAGAAAAAATAATAATGAAAAATAATAAAAAATAATAAAAAAATAAAGATGTCTTGTGATGTTTTACATTAATAATTATTTATTTGCCAAATATTTACTGATATAAATAAATTTGACAATTTCAAATAAACAAAACAATATCAGTGCACTATAATAATTCTGCGTTTTGAAATACTAAGCATAATTTAAAAATACAAAGGTACTTGTGATAGTTCATTGTAACGAGAATTTCATTTAGTTTCTGATTGAGCAAAAATATATAGGGTGTTTCGTTTAAAAAACCAGAGTTAGATATATTTCCGGAAAATAGGTAGGCTATGGAAAAACAAATAATTACCCAATTTACTTAAGAAACGTTTTTCTTCGACAAATTTGCAAATATAAGCTGGACACTGAAATATCAACCAGCCTATACTGATTGTCATGATTTTAAATAGAGTCATAAATGTTCGGAACAGTTATGCAGATTGCCGAAAGATACACAAAAAATCTCAAATATTTTTAAAATGTGACGGAAATTATATAAAATTTCCACAAAAGTCATTAAAGGATACAGATTATTACGGTTTTAAAATTTTCATAAATATTCTGGACAGAATTTTTCATTTAAATAAAATTCCTAGATATTTCGAAAGTATGCCGGAAATTATAGGAAATTTCTAGAAAACAAAACTGTAGTACTTCACTTTCCGTAAATCTTCTGCAAAATGTCGTTAAAAAGTGCCGCAAGGAACAGAACCATTAAGAAACTGTTCTGGAAATTCTAGAAACTTTATGGCAATTTCTATCATCTTTATATTGTCTGTAAATTATGATGAAAATCCCCTAAGTTATATTGAACATCCCGTACATATCCCATTTATATGAAAATCGTACAATGTCTACAATATTTAAGAAAAAAATGTATCTAGTTTGTTTCTATCTATTTTAGTTTTCTTAGATTAGTTGTACAGTTGACGCAAAAAAAGTAGGACAACTCGTAGACCGAATTTTTACTAAAATCTAGTGGTCTAAACATATTTCAAAATGCCACAATTATTGCTAAAACTTATTCTTACCGCCAAAAAATGAGATCGCTACGATTTTTTAAAGTAGAGCGTGCTTATGCAAGATATTTGGAGAAAAAAATTGTAAATTGGTAACACTAACATAATCCAAAACTAAATAGACAACAATGTAGAGGTTGAAAAATTTCATCAGAAAACTTGAATAAATACAGGATGTTCAATTTAGAAAAATGTTTGTTTTTGTTATTGCGCAAAATTGGGACACCCTGTATGTTTAAAAATAATATTACGGCATAAAGATTTCTAAACCAATAACTTTTTGTACGAAACATTGTTTTCTATCCCTCACGGGAAAGGCGCTAGGAAAGCCCGACGCACTGTTGCAGGACCCTGTATGTCATATATCATCATATTTTCTTTGGCATATTTTTCTTATCTTGCCTTTCTTCATAATTTTTACCGTATTTGTAATATTTTGTAGCAAAGTAGCAAAAATGTAATAGATATGATCAAAAAAGCAATGAAAAATTAAAAACCGCTATAATTGCAAGAATTTTGCAGCATTTATGGTTTAATTTTTTCATGGCAGTCAAAACAAAAATGATTACTGAAAAATACAAAAGTTACTGTAATATAATCCTAGGTGTGTTAGTGATAAATTGGAGGTAACTGCCAATATATAAATTACAACAGCGGTTTTAACAATTTAGAATATACCCCGAGTGGCAATCTTTCATCGTGTCTGACTTTTATTATAGTAAAAGCAATCGCATAAATTTCAGCGGACGAAAAAAATAAAGGCAAATCCACTCAATGCTATTGAACTAAATAGCCCGCTGCCATTTGAATTAGCTATTTGGTGCGATATAAAAACAACGGTATTCCGAATTAAATTTATTGTAAATGAAAGCACCTCGTCGACTTTTAAACAGGCGGAATCCTTAACCCATTTGTTAGTCTGCAAAGGCCATAGATTACACGGAGATGTGTCCCCTGCATATAACTGTCAATCATTAATCATCATAAAAACGGAACTACGCGCACGTTTTAACACAGGAATGTAGATTATATTGTTCGGACGCAAAAAACGACAGTCATTAGCAAAATATTTCATAATTTCACCATTACATGGTTACCGTTTAAGGACGGTTACATTAATTCTAAGGTGAGAACATTTAAATCTTATAAACATAAATTACCGCAAGTCATCTTGTAATTATTATTGATTGATAGATTTATTGTTACACTGTAAGTAGATATTCAAAATTGAATTTGCGTTTTGACCAGATAAAAAAAATATTTATAAATTTCTATCACCATTAAGATCTCGCTTATTTGAGAAGTATTATTATGTATAAATTAGACCAGTGGCTCCCAAACATTTTTAAGCCTCCCTTTGGCAAGAATTTTGTTTGCAGTTTGAGCAATATTAAATTTTGAAAATTATTTACACTCGCAAATTGCATTTTCTAAAATGTTCATAATAACTTCGTAAATGAAAGCAAAATGTGTATACACAGATATATAGACATTTTTGCTGCACATGAAGACTCGAAAAAGGATATTTCCGAGAAAGGCTCGATTTCGTAAATTTTCATGATTACAATTTACCTATCAATACAAAATAAAATGTTTAATTTAAGGTTGTTTTAATAAGTACTTACTGGTATTTCTTTATTTATTTTATTATTTATTTTTATCGCCTGACTAGTTTCGGTTATGAAAGGGGCATATCTACGAAGAATACAATAAATTAATTAGGTTAAATATAAAATTAGAGTCAAGTTTGTTACAAAAATGTTTAAATATAAATTATTATAATATTTGTTATATGTTTAATGTTATAGAGTGTATAAATGATGATTTAAGTAAGTTGTGACCATAGATAACCCCCTTATAGATAGGCCACTCACATTGCAAAAAATTTCAGACTTAGTTGTTGGCCGCGCTCCGCGAACGGCGCTGATCACAGAACGATTTTTGGCGGGAGCTTTAAACGGAATAGAAATTCAAAATTTTAAAATATAACTCTATTCAAAAACAATTTCAAAATTTATTGTGTTCACAGTACAAAGTTTAGAGAATCAACTTGGTTACACATAAATAATATGCAATCATACATATGTACTGCAAATACAATAAATATTAAAACTGTTCTTGAATCTTCACATAGAAAATAAAATGCAATACGTATATGAGTAAGATCAATTTTATTAAGGACTGTTTTCAATTGTGAACATTAGTAAAGTTAATGTTTACAAAGATTAGTTCATACATTTGTAAAAATGTCGATATTTATTATAGTAAAATAACTGAGATTAATAATTATAACAAAATCTGACAATCACAAACAAATTTCAGTTATAATTTGTATTTTACAAAAATTGACCGACTATCGCGAACTAAACCTGAAAAGCTATATTTAATACATACCATCTTCTAATGTATAATTTAGTTATTAACATTGGTGCAACGTTAGAGCATCTATTTATTAGACAAACGCATTATTTGCCTCTAAAATGTATTTATAGTTTACATCCCTATTAATTATTGGTAATACCTTTGATACTGATATTATAGAAATACAAGCCGTACTTTTGTAAATTACCTACATACTACATAAATATGTGCAATGTTAGCGTCCAAATAATTACTAAAATATTAGTAATATTACAATTAACAATAGTACATACTTTAATGTTTAAAATCAAATATGCACAATTATATTAGGTCAATTTTAGTAAGTAATAATACTAACAATACACAAAATACACATATTACATGAGGCATTTTCGGAATAGTAACAATGTTACTACACTTAAGTGCATTACCAAGTAAAACATGGTTAAGTTTAAAAGATTAAAATTATTAGATACATAATGTCACATTATTATAGGCTAGGGTATATGGTCAAGTCAATCAATTTAAACATCTTACTTTGTTTGTAACGGGGTGTTTTCCTTGGTGGACAGTATTCCTTGGTGGACTCTTCGGTAGGTGAAACTGTGGAAAAAGAAATTTTAAGTAAATAGGTGAACGGTTTTATTTTCAATTTCGTACCTTTTCTTTTGCAAATTACTGGTGCAAAGCTAGGGGAACTATTACTGGTTGATGCTATAATTTCTTGCTGGATGGAACCGTCAACTAGAATATTTTACTTAGGTATTTATTTGGTCACATACAAAACAACAGCTACAAAGCACACTCAGCAAATGTCAATTTGTTAACACCAGCAGCAGGGTAAGAGATAAGGGGTAGATTATAACTAATAACTCTTACCTTATCGTATCCACTTCATACTTACCGTGGCGTCTACGACTGTCTGCGAAGAGCATGTTCAAGGGTTATAAGTTGTTCCACATTTTTAGTATAACTATAACCGAAATGTGCCGATTTTAAAATAATTCGTTAAACGTCAAATAAATCAAATAAATTCGTCATGCAACAGCCGGTAAAGCCATTAGCGAGCACTGCTGCCGATAAATAATTGTAGAACACTGCCAAATGCTGCCGATGCTAGCGACAAAGACGGAAAGTGGGTATCAACTCATCTCAAAATCGCAATATACAGGGAGTGCGTAACGCCTGGTTGTGACTGTGGGAAAAAATTAAAATGTATGAAATTTTTTTTTCTCGCACATTTTAATTTTTCCCCATACTAACTCTGAAGATAGTTTTTCATAACCGAAACTAGTCAGGCGATAAAACTAAGTAATAAAATAAATAAACAAATATAAGTAAGTACTTATTAAAACGATATAACTGGTAATTATGGATAAAACCTTAAACTTAAAATATCTAATGTTTCTCATATTGAGGTTTTCGAGTATTTTTTGTTATGTACTTCCTTAATTTTCAATTTTAATTTTACACAAAAATACAAGCAATAAAATAAAATATGTTAAAATGTTCAGAAAAATATATTTCATTCGAAGTTTAAGATTCATATGGGACATATATGGGTATAAATAATTAAATAATTGTTCATTTTGTAAATACAAGATTTAGGATTGCCTTTTTAGGATTTTTATTCCATGTCGAGCTCGGTTCTGCGAAAACGTACAGTGTCATGCTTTTAGCCGTAAATATGTACACACTTGTATAGATTCTGAATAATATTTGTTTATTTAAAAATGGTAAACGTTATTTATTTTAGGTATCAAGAAGTGAACGCAACAAGCTATCGTCACAGTTCTTACGAAATCGATAAAATAAGAAACCCCAATTTTGGAGCGATGGAAATAATAATTGAAAAATAGGTAACATTTATAATTGGTAATGCATACTCCGCATACATCAGTGTATGAGTGGTGTCTATATCATAGTTACAGTGACGAATGCACGGAATGCACCTACAATTTAACATCGGCTGGGAACGACGGGTTTGGGGAAACTATCATGGGCAGATTACTCTCAGTGGTTTGCCATTGCCTTCTGAGAGGAGACGAGCGGATTTCTAGATATTTTACACTGAGCCCGGGATTGAACGTGGGTCCGCTGCCTAAAAGGCTGACCATCTAACCATTTCACCAGACTCGCCGCCATTACGAGCCCTAGCAAGTTCGGACGATACTCATTTTTACTATTACTTACAGATTATTTGCTGAAAGTTGCTACTTACTTATTATATTTATGATCTCATAAAAATCTATTATTAAGCAACTCACATGCCAAAAAAATATATATTATTTGTCTATATTTACCTCTTTAAGAAGGGAAAAATGAAAAACTCAACCAATTTTACTGGCAACTTAATGTTCGGACGTCTCTTTTTAAAAATATTTTTGGGGTTAAATAGTTAAGCTGTGAGACTTCCACTTCACCCCCAGCGGAGATTTAAATTAAATTAATTCGCGCTTTTATAATAATACTTTATTTACATAACAGAAAAGTTATAAATCTTACACCCCTCGGGGGATCCCCCTCGGGGGATCCTGTAACCCCTAGAGGGCGCGTCCCCAGGTGGCGGATAGGGGGAAGCCCTCACCGGCTTAGCCGGCGGGTAGGTGGGAAATAAAATACCACCCGCGGACCAAACAGGATGGGCAGATCGGGCTCATAGCTGTAGAGAAAGCAGCCGATCTAGGAGAGAATCTCCGAACAAGAAATCCTGATCCTCCTGGTAGGGGGTTGAGGCATCGGGTTAACTCCTCGATACTCGGAAAAAACACAAACTGTTAAAAGAACCAGTCAACAGCCTCGGAACGGAATGGAAACTAAAAGACGACATAAGCTACGGAACCGGAAAATAATTTTAGGAACATGGAACATTCAAGGCCTCTCAACAAAAACTAACGAAGTACTCTCAGAATTAATGAAAAACAAAGCAGACATAATAGACCTAACAGAAACAAAAAAGAAAGGACAAGGCTCGGAAAACCTCGGGAAATATGACCACTTCTATAGTGGCGTAGGGAAAGAAAAGAGAGCCCAACAAGGAGTATCGATCCTTATTCGGAAAGAGCTCAGAAGATTTATAACAGCATGGGAAGCAATTAACGAGCGAATGATTAAGATGAACCTAACTCTATATGGACAAAAACTGACAATACTAGGCGTATACTCCATAAACGATGATGCAATAGTAGCAAAAAAGACCAATTCTACGAACAACTAAACTGCCAAATGATAAAAGTGGGCAGCACACGAGAACTCATAATGATCGGAGATATGAACGCCAGAATCGGGAAAAAACATCAGGATAAAGTAGTAGGACAACACGGAGAAGATGCACTAAACGACAACGGCTGCAGATTAATCACAATATGCGAACAGAATAGCCTCAAAATACAGAACGGATTCTACCCACACCGCAATATACATAAATACACCTGGACACAAAAAACAAAGAACCTGAAATCTATAATAGACTACACATTAACTCGACAGAAAACTAATCTAGTCATACAAGATGTAAGGGTGTATAGAGGGGCAACATGCGGCAGCGACCACTACCTGTTGAGAACAAATATCCTGTTCCCAAGGAAGTACGAAAAAGAAGAAAACACAAACAAGAACGAAGGAGAAAAAGGAAAAGAGGACAGATTTAACTTGGACAGCTTAGAAAATGAGAGCACACAAAACCTATACAAGGCAAGATTGAACCAAAAACTACAGACCATACAACATAAGGATAACGAAGAGCATTACCAATATATCAAATCATGCATACATGCAGCGGCCAAAGAAGCATTAGGCTATAAAGAGCAACAGCAAAGAATAACACCATATTGGTGGGACGTAGAAATAGAAGAGGATATAAGAGACAAGAGAGAAAAGTACCTGGCATACTTGTCGAATATGTCGAACAAGCATAAAATATTGTATAAACAGGCACAGGCAAAAGTACGAAGGAAAATTAGCCAGAAGAAAAACGAAGCATGGGAGAGAAGATGCGAAAAAATAAACACGTATATAGGCGGACGAAAGAGTAGCGAAAGCTGGAAAACGCTAATATCCCTGAGACAAGAAAAAACAAAAGACCTAATATCACCAATAACAATAGAAAAATGGGATGACTACTTTAAACAGTTATTAACAGAAGATAGACTACCCTTCCAAGAGAACACAGAAGGAGAAAGAAACATAATCACAACGGCATCACCAACCAGAATAACTATAGCGGACGTAAAACAAGCGTGTAAATCACTAAAGAATAGAAAGGCACCCAGACCAGGAAATATCCCAGCAGAACTCATTAAATGTGGAACAACAAAACTATACCAAGAACTAACGACACTATTCCAGAATTGCTTAAATGGAAAGCCAACCCCAGAAGAATGGAACATCACGCTTATATCCACTATACACAAGAAAGGGGACACCTTGAACTGCGACAACTACCGAGGGATAGCAGTAACGAGTACACTATATAAAGTATACGGTAAGATCTTGGCAAAAAAAATCGAAATAGAATACAGTGATATGGAAGCGGAAGAACAAGCAGGATTCAGGGTGGGAAGGTCCACAATCGACCATCTATTCTCCGTCACTCAAATAATTGGAAAGAAACATGCGTACAACCAGGAAACCCATCTTGTGTTTATAGATCTAAAAAAAGCATATGATAGTGTACCACAAAGTAAACTATGGGAAGCACTAGAAACAACTAACATCAATGTAAACATAATAAAGGCGATAAGAAGATTATACCAACAAGCATCAGCGAAAATAAAGATGGGACAAAAATTATCAAAAGGCTTTAGTATAACTAAGGGGCTTAAACAAGGATGCTGTTTATCTACGACCTTGTTTAAAATATTCCTAGAACAAGCACTAAAACAGTGGAAAAGAAAATGCAGAAACATGGGTATACCCTTAAACGATAATATCGTACACACACTGTGCTTCGCAGACGATCAAATAGTGATAGCACAAGATCTACATGACATCGAATATATGACCAGAAAACTCATAGAAGAATACAGCAAATGGGGAATGGAAGTAAATATAAAGAAAACGGCATATATGTGTATAGGTGGACAACAACAAGACCTCATCCTAGAAGACGGAAGATGCATAAAAGAAGCCAACAAATATAAATATTTAGGAGTACAGATAACCAATGACGGAACACTAGATGACAACAAAAGAAAGAAATACACAAGGAAGAAGAGCAATAGGTATGTTGAATGGAATATTATGGGACAAAGGCATAACGAACAAAAACAAACAACGAATATATAATACCATAGTAAAAACCATAGTAACATATAGTAGCGAAGTATGGACACTCAAAGACAAAGCAGAAAGAACCCTAAAAGCAACGGAAATGGATTTCTGGAGAAGAGCTGCTGGGAGGTCCAGAATGGAGAGAATAACCAATGACAGGATAAGAGAAATCATGGGAGTAACACACACCATAATTGAGGACATCAGAGTAAACCAACTAAGATGGTATGGACATGTACAAAGAATGACAGACGAAAGACTACCAAAACAAATATGGGAATGGACACCACAGGGAAGAAGGAGAAGAGGAAGACCCAGGAGGAGCTGGAGAGAGGACGTGGATAAAGAGCTGAGAGAGAGAGAAATAGAAGAGGACTTATGGATGGACAGAGACGGATGGAGACTGGAAATCGGAAGACGTCGGAAGACGTTGTAAACCGATATATATATATAAATCTTACAAAAAATCAGGAAATAATATGTATGTCATGTTAATAGGTGAATGTATTCCGCCACCTCTGCGCACTTTAAAACGTGATATCGATTATCACTGGTGGTTGAACAGAATTTACATATACATTCTGTGTCCCAGTGGTGAAAGTGCGGCTTGTTGCAGGTGATGTGGTGGAAGCCGTGGATGGTTAGGCGACTTTTTATTCGCGGTTTTAATCGGCATTCTAATCGCCGCGAGCAATTACAATAGGATGATTGCAGCAATTGCGAGTACTTTAATTACAATTACAGGATTACAATTAGATAATTACAGGTTAAAAGGCAATCCGCAGTTTTAATTGGCAGTTTAATCACCGCGGGGATAATTACAGGTCGAATTGATACTACAACAAATTACAACAATAGGGGCCGCCGGACAATAGCTTGCGCCGCCGCCGGATTATATAGGAATCGTAGAGATAATGTAAAATTACGGGGATCAACGGAAGGCAATTAAATGAATAACAAGATATCGACAGAATTTAGAAGGGTGTATTTATTTTAAATTAATTAATTACAATTTTTTTCAGATCTCTATACTAGTAGGCATCGCTTGAGCCATTTAAAGGCAATTTAGGTAGGTGACAATTTGCATATTTGCGGGCTAAAAATGATGGGGAGAGTTTATTATAGACAGACATCTTGTAGATACTGGAAATATCTTTCAAACTAATTAATTATACCGTTGTAACATAGTCTTCTTTAAAATTAGTTCATTACAATATCGCCAAAAAAATATTATATTGCTGGATTGGCTGGAGAGTAAAAAACAACATATTTATCCACCAATTACATAAACTATAATACCAGACATAGGAACGACTTGGTCTCTGACTATTATCGTCTGCATAAGTCTCATACAGATGTCAAGTATAATGGAAAATCTTTCTTAAATGTGCTCCCCCGAAGCATAAGGGAGTTGCCAGCAAAGTGCTTTGGAGATGTCATTAAACAGTACCTCCTTCGCAAGGCTTTCTACAGTGTGGATGAATTCCTAAGTAGTGTTTTGTCAGACATAATCTGAACCTGCCAAATGTGTTTTCGATCTGTGTTTTTCTGTACTTCTGGGTCAGTTGTATACTGATCTGGTGCTTGTATGCTAGGTTATAGTTATGATATCTGTACTTGTATCTATTTTGTGTTTATGCATTTCTGAGTCTTTTTGTCTTGATGTTCTGCGATATTTTATTTTATGTACCCGACATTTTTTTGTATTTTGTATTGACGTCTGCACACATATTTTGTAATAGCATTAATAAAGTATTATTATTATTTATTAATAATTAGTTTTTATACATTTACAATATAGATAATGACTAGAAAGAAATATGCAAAACAGGGGATAACTGTACAGACAAACTGCGGTATTTTTATGTATACAAATTATTAGTTAATTTTAAACTTATGATAATAATTGAAATTCGATCATATATGTTTACATTGAAATTGCGTAAAATATTTCAAGAACCGAATCAAAATACCTATATGTGTGAAACAGCAATGAAGTAGCAAAAGGATGTCAGTTTCAAGGTCATAAAGTCACTTACTATCGGTTTCAAAAGTTTTGCTCCCTGTGTTTGAACGTACAGGGTGGCCCAATTTGAATGTTTCTACAGGGGATCACGGTAACTAGAAGAGATAGAGAAAATCGGATGGCGTATCCTCGATCTCTTTTTACAAGACCAACTCAATGGCGAAAACAAACATTGGCTACCGTCTTTTGTTTTCAAGTTATGGCCAAAAACTCATTATTTTCTATTTTCGATTTTTATCAATATTTCATTTATTTGTCATTTCACGAGCTGCATAATCACATTACAATTTTAATACGTTATTAATGAATGTAATTTATGAATGTATCTTCTGTTTTTTTATTTTTTTTATTTTTTTACCCCGTACTTATGTTTCAATTTCATTTCAAACCCAGGGGTCAAAACTTAAAACTTATGAAACCGATAGTAGACACAATTCTCAACGAAACGTACATGCTTTGGAGACAAAACTGACAGAAATATGGAGATCTTTCACCCCAAATTACTGCAAGTCTTTTTCGGTTAGGTTACTTTAGGTTTCTCACCATTTCTCACCGTATTAACAATTTAAATGGCCATCGGCTGAACATTAAGTTGTCAATAGAATTTATTTATTATTTTATTTATTATATATTTTATTATTTGAATGTTTTCTATGTTTTCGTATCTTGTTGATATAAAACAAATATTTTGTTTAACAAAAGCGTCGCATAATAGAGTCGTATTCCTAATCCTAGAATGAAAACGATATACAAAATTTACAGAACAAACATCAGTAAATATGTATACAAATTGGTGCGTCCGAACATTAAGTTGTTAGGGCTCATATACAATTAATTAACAAAATCGGCCAATTACCAATCTACCACTTCGGCTCAAACTTAGAACCCAAATTTCATATTGTTAGGTTAAAGGATATTCATCAAACGAGATAACTCATTCCAAGTTTTGAAATTTAAAAATATGCGAACACCGACAAAGAGAAATGTATTGTGTAGAACCATCGGCCTAATCTTGATGAGGTGGGTCACATTCAACTAGGGAGAAAAAGAGAAAAACAAAAACACGATAAAAATGCGTATTAAACTTAGTTTTATCAGTTAACAAGAATTTTAGAAAACTGTTATGAACTATGGCTATGGTATTCATCAGACTTATTATAATACTCGGATTGAATAACGCAAAGATGGCATTCATCAAAAAACGCAATCGGCTTCGTAACTTTCACCCGTTCGAATAGCTTGAGTGCACGAGTTTGATTTGCCTGAAATTCCCCATCATCGGTCACGATATTAGCAAAGGATCATGATTAATCCCGCCACGGCTTTGATTACTGGACATGATAACAGGAATTCATGGCAATTAAAATGATTTTATTGATCTGTATCACTAGAAGTACGTACCTTGAAATTTTCTCTTTTCAAATATTAATTGAAAAGTACAACCGACTTAAAATGTTATAGTAATATAAGTCGTATTTCGAATGGATGAAGCACTGGGTAGTAAAGAAAATATGTATTTATTTTGTACTCCTATTTGTTTTCATGTATTTTGTGAATTTTCTTTATCTTTCAGATTTTCATACTTTTTGTTTTGTCTACATTTATCATCATGTTAGTCCATTCACTGTGTTCGCTACTACGGCAGTATAATCTGCAAACCAAAATTCTAGAATTTTTTTTTAGTATTCCTATTTATTTCTATTTTCTACAATACTAGAATTGTAATTTCTAGAATACCATAGATATTTCTATTTTCCGAAATTCTTGTTTTAATATAATTGTATCTCAAAAACTGGCGCGCCAATACCAACAATATTTAGGACAATTAAGCGATCTGTTCTTACTTATTTTATTATATTTGGTTAATATTCAATGTTCCAAAGATATTCGTATTTTAGAATGAGGATATGATTATTGGGATTATCAAGTGATCGAGTGATATATAACTCTGGCTTGGTGCAAGAACAACCAATGTCAAAATTTCTTACTTTTAAGAATCTGAGATTGAAGTACTACTACGTAACTATTGATTCATTTTTTCTTACAGTTAGACAGAGCTTTTTTTGACAATGAGAGGTTTGTAATCGAATATTACCTTCTTCAGGTCATTACTCGCTGATTTATCATCATGATCATCATCAGTCATTTTAGGTGGAAACCGTATATATCAATCAAATTGACATTGGATGTTCTTGCACCAAGCCACAGATTAACTGAAAAACTAGCGTAGTAATATTAGAATCTAAAGTGTTCTTATTGAGATATTTTGTTTGTATATTGTATTTAAAGTGTTCTCGAAAGTGCCTCATACTTCAGTAATAAACTAGCGTATGAACATAAATGAAATTTATTATTAATGTAAAGTTAAATTGAGCAAGTATTCAATGAATAATTCTTGAGGTATACGTTACATCGTTACATAGTGTTTTGTCTTGTGTTTTGATACATGATTTTTAGTAATATATTAAGAACTTATAAAAACTACCCTGTCAATGCTATCACAATTTTTTGTTAATTAGTACTTAAAAATATGTTCAAATTGTATATATTTAATATAAAAAATATTCAATGTATTATTCTTTAAATAATTTGTTTTTAATGTGATTGTGTGAATTTAGATGATTTTCGAAAGTGGCTCATATTGAAATATTAATATCGCAAAAACTAGCGTATTAACATAAATGTAATTTATAATGTTGTTCAGTAATGTATCGTCTATTTTCTAGTCTAATTTAATAAATATCCAATGAATAATTATTTCGACATTTGTTGCATGGTGTAATAGCATGATTTTGAATAATATTTGAAGTATTACCAAAATACGTCTCTAAAACTAGAGTGTAAATATCAATGCTATTTATTGTTAATACTTCAAATTATGTTCAAATTAGTTAATTGATAACTACACCCTGTTATTTGTTATTACATACACCTACACCTACACCTAGTTATTTGTAAATTACACCCTGTGTAATTAACACAGGGTGTTAATTAAGTAGGTAGACAAACTTAAAGGGGTGATTCCTTCATCAATTCTAATATAAAAAGTTCATACATACATGGGGTCTCAACGGATCGTTTTCAAAATACAGTATAAACCAATTTAAAAAAAACTATTTAAACGGCCTTCTCGTTATGTACATTCATTAAACAAACCTAATAGTGTTGCCAGATTTGAATTTTTAAATTCTTCGTATAAGGAAACTATACACTTTAGATAGTTTGGGATGATACTTTTAGAGTTCACATACATTATCGAAGCCTGCTACCTGAAGCTTTAGCGGAAGTTACGGGACACCCAGTATATAGCTTTTATGCTACTTGATGTATTTTGCAAATTATTACAGAATATTAGCGCGAGATGAATCTTAGCCACGACCATTTTGAGCAAAAATAAAATGCGAAAGTCCTCCTTTTTCCAATACAGGTAATATGAATTTGGACATCTAAACCTTGGTTTAATATTAATTACGGTACGTGATTTATTTGTCAATACTTACAACAAATGATTTGACTTAATGCACAGTTAATTGCCCTAATAATAACCGTAATTACATTACTGATAATATCTAAACTGAATAAATCACGAATTATTATCTCGGCGAACATTTATCTCAATAACAATATGTTATTAATTGGTCCATAGTATAAATAGCGATCAGTGATTTATTACGAGCCCCAATTTAATATGTTCATTATTTAGTTGCTGGTGTTTTGCTATAATATTTATAATTGCATTATTATTATTTATTTTTTATTAATAAAATATCCATTTTCCATGGAAATCAATTTTAATTATAAAAGTCGTGAACTTATTGAAATATTGTAGTAATATCGTTGCCAAGGAATTGTTTGAATAATATTGAAGGCTGCTAGGTGCTGTGAGTTGACACAATTATTGAGGTATTACAATACGATCGCCATTTTGATAAATCATGCAATCAATTAAATACATTCTGATTATTATATCCCTGAGAAAAGACAGCTATTAAACAAATACGTCAAGGAGATTATTTTTTTGGAAAACCGCATTTCGGTAATCCTGAAAACTTTCTTGAAATTAAATACAATCAAGCAGTTATTGCTTATTTTGGAGTACCACCTCCAAATTTGGTTTTAATGAATTATATCACACCTTTCCATTACAATGTGAAATTATTGCAAATGATTTTTGTACCTTCAAATTTGGTTATGATATTCAAAACTTGTTTACTGCTCGCCAGAACAAAAAGAGCTAACTGCAATGGTTTTCAGTGATATCAAATTTGGTTTTGATAATCCATACGTCACTGATCCCCAGAAAAAAATGAAATTATTGAAGATATCTGCAGTATAAGTATGAAAATTATTCACTTTTGAGGAAGATTTCTTTTAATACCCTTACCATTGATTTTAAAGCATCACATGTTTTTTCTTTTCCTAATCATTACGATAAAATGAAAGCATTTTAGATCTCTTTAAAATCTCTTCAAATTTTATAACTACCAGAATATTTTATGAATCTGAGAAGTTAAGGTTTGATTTTTTTAACTTGCACGGTAGTATATGATAAAATGGAACCATTTTAGATTTTTTGCATTCTCTTTTGTTGTAATTATTTTATGCACCGGTCCATTGCTCAGCCAAACATCTGGGAGCTTAGATATCACGTTAAAAACTACCAAAAATTATAAGCACCGAAAAGGTCACAATCCTGATGACAAACGTCGAATAAACAGTATTCAGATATTCAAGCAATAAACTGTTCAATTTTTCAATACGCATGTTGATAATCCGATGGGACAGAAAAAAAACATAATTAATTTCCACACACGCCGCGATTTTACACTTCATTAATCACGCAATTGTTAATATAATTGTCACATGCATATTTAATTCGAGGCGACGTATGGGGAATCTGGACAGCGGGGACTAAATGTTAACAGGTAAATTAATTTTTTTTTTCTTGTATATAAGTTACAGGCGGAGACTTCTTTCGAATAATTTATATTGTCTGGTTTCGAAAGAAAATTATGAAACCAAATGCAATAAATTTACGCTTAATTATCGTCATTAATAATGGCACAAAGCAAAGCAAATTTGGTGCGCAAAAAGTATTTGCTACTTCTTGCGATACTCTTGCAATATCAACATAATTGTTGTGGACGTAAAGTGTACTAAATGACTCTAAAAAATAAATGAATGCTTTAGTTTGATTATTAAAGTTTCTATTATGTACTATTATTATATTAATACTATTTTTAATTGACTGTACAGTTCTTAAATAATTTGGTATAAAGCCTTTTTGTATTCTACTTTAATTTTGCAATATATTAATCAAATTAACTAGAGAATGTATAGAATAATATTAACAGAAAATGTCCATGAGTACAAATACTTTCAAAAATTATAGCATTATTGTTTTCTTTTCGCTGGTCACTGCAAACTGTGACAATTGTTTTTTTTTTAACTTTTTGGACGTTGCCTCTTTGTTACCACTGAAATTCAGAAAATGTTCAACACACAAAAATATTTACAAAAAAACCGCTAGTTTGGCTGACACGTTAGAACGCTTGCTTAGCAGGCACGAAGACCTGGGTTCGAGGACCAGTACAGGATAGAACATTTGTACTGAGAAACTAGTGTCTGTCGCCGTTGGGAGCTGATTAATGGCGCTCTAGAGATCGGGGGCGAATTTCTAGAGTTTCAAGCCCCGTTGGTCGATAGCCAGTTAAGGATAGTTTCCCTAACAAAATGTTCACTATACTCTAATTTTTCTAAACTGGCGTTAACGTCATCAAACAGCTGTGTGAGGAGGTTTTTTCGTACCAACATGATTGTTTTCGAGAATATGCATAACAATAGTTTAAGAATCGAAATTAATCTGAGGATCATTTGTTACATATGATTACCGGTGGTTATAAATAGGTAATCGGTATATTAACCGCGGACACAATTTTCGCCTGCCAATCATGTAATAAATCATGTTATGTTGGCATCCGTGATATTTTTTCGGCGACGATACCACATATTTTTCACTAAAACATGTCAAACATGTGTGTATAACCCAACTTCTTTGACGTTTAACTTGTTACATTTGATCGATTATTACAGTGCATATTTTGCCATTGTAGATGTTATATCATAACCACAAGATTGATATCTGTATGATAAACGGCAGAGAAGTCCACGAATTTGATACGAACCGCGCACTGTCGCACAAGATTGCATGGGCGCAACAGCTGATTGCAGCCATTTTTAAATACCCAGGACAGCTGGCAACCTTGTAAAATTGTGCCATAATTATATGATTATTATTTTGATGACGTGACGCCAGTTTAGAAAAATCAGAGTATACCACTATTTACAAAAAATTAGATTGCAATAATTTTAGACTTTACTGATTAATGCAAACTTTGGTAGTAGTCATTTTATTAACTTCTTCTAAGCTGGCAATTCTGTATCTTCACTGGCAATAACAACAATGTGACATCATTGTGGTTGTTTCAGTAATTTTATGCATAAATCATACGCGAGGTTCCCAGAAACACTCCACAATAAGTTTATACATTTAATAAAAACTTGAACGACCGAAAACACAACTAAGAGATGTCTGTCACTGTGATACAACAAAACGCATTCACGTGCAAATAAACTTTGAAAATCGGTTGTGCCGGGAAGATGAATAATGTGTAAACTTTGGCATCAGGTGCGAAACAAGAAGATTACTCATCTCAATAAATTCTGGGCCGACCTTAAGTAAAATTTATTACGTGTTTTAATATTTCGCGTTTTATTTAGTCACACGGTAATTTATGGTGAGTATATGAACGCATATGTAAAGTTCCGATATGAATTCTGACACGGCCAGGTGCAAAATATTGGAACATTTAATTATATTTTTATTTCCTAAAATTAATATTTTAGGAAATTAAAAAATACCCAACATCCCAACATAAATATATTCATATTTTTTAATGACAAAGCAAATAACTTAAAACAAGAATCAAATCGGACGCAGGCATTCATTATTAAGTTTTTTTGTATCTTTATAGTTTTTGATATCAGTTACAGTTTCGGCACAAAAAAAGTAAAATATGAGTGACTGCCCTAGACTCATTTGATTTTTTTTAAATTTATTTGCTTTTGTCATTAAGAAATGTGAATGTAGTAATGTTGGGCCTCACTTATTTTATACACAATCGGTCTACTGATAATAACAATATTATGTCAAAATATGAGTTATACCCGTATAAAGTGTCATACCAAACAACATCCAAATCAATGTAAACGTTCTCTTTTTATAAGCAAATTTTGTTTTTTCTTTTAATTAACTTTGAAGCTGAATACTGGCTAAACCAAACGCATTTGTATATAGATATGTTTTGTGAAATCGTCTTTTCTTGATCCCGGTAATCTGTGGTTAAGCCATGTCCACATAATTTAGAGACACCCTGTATTTTAGGTTTTCCTATTAAGTTAATTTCCAGTAGGTTGTTTGTATATATGTGGTATAAGATTGGTAGTAGGTTTCCTTCCTGTGATATTCTATATTCTGCTTCAAGTGGTTGGCTTTCTGCATTATTTACATTGTTTTTGTTGTGTTCTGTTTGTTAAGTATGTATGCAATATATTTCGTTCTTTTGCTTTTATTCATATTGCCATAACTTTCTCCGTCAGTTTTTTTTTTTAATATATAGTATCGAGAGCTTATGTCGATGTATAAGGGTAATACTAGTTGTTTCTTGTCCATCTGTGTTGTTATGTGATGATCTGATGTATCAGATCTTGTGTTGCCGATATCGTTCCTGAATGTTGCTGATAGGAATATTGTGCATAGTGCATATTTTGTTTTTAAATAAGTGATTGATAATTTGTATTTGGATTGTTTTCTTTAATATTTTGTTTAGTATAGAGAGTAATGAAAGTAATTTTAACATTAGTATTGTTACATCTTTCATAAATTATAATAACAGAAGAGCACTCCAAGCCAGTAAACAATAAGTGTAAATAAATTAACGCTAATGTGGAAAGGTCGGCGATTTTCTCATTTAAACTCATGTATATGTTTATATACAGGGTCCGTCATTTCACCTCCCGTCTTCAATAGCTCAGTTACTAATTGAGTTAGGATTTTGATATTTTGCAGACTTCAGTTGCTTTCTAGGGTGTATTTTAGGAAAATATTTTTGATTATACAGGGTGTCCCAAAAAAGTGTGACGTCATCATGATGTATATTTTTAGATTGCATGGTATATTTTTTGTTACCTATTTGGGTGCCTCTTATAGATGCCTACATACCCATAAAATTTTATTGAAATCGGTGTAGTGACATTAGCACAAAAAAATAAAAACTGAAAAAAACCAGTTTTGCACCATTGGTTAAGAAAATTAATAAGGGATAAAAATACTGCCTCGTTAATAAAACCATATAAGGTACTCATTAACTAAGGTCTGACAGTTGCGTTAACCAAGTTTTATTGATACGCATTATACAAAGTGTCCAAAATTTAGTGTCAAACTTTTCAAACTTTAAAGCACTTTATTTTTCTTATTTTGAATTGGAACCCCAGTATATTTTTATGTAATTCCATGCGGAATTAAAAGACAAACATTTTTCCTAATTACAACCCTATCTCAATTCCTAACACATTCAAAGATATTTGCAGAAAACTCGTTTTATCAACAATTCCAATGACCATTTTAATTAATCAAAATCGAAGGTGGGTTTGAAAAACTATTTATTGACATTAAAGTTTAACAAACTGACAAGAGCCATTGTTCACTATAGTAATATAAAAATTTAAAACTTTTTTATCTCAGGTCTTTATACCCAAGATACCAAAATTACTTTTTGTCATGGATAATATGATTTTCATAATATGACAAATATTATGACCTATATTGACAAATGTGGATATGACTTTCATATTCGCATTTCAAAATATTACCTTCAACCTGTTACGAAGAGTGGCAATGTGATTTCATACTCATCTTCGTTTGTGCCTTCAAGAGGGTGGAAGACATATAGAACAAAAGTTCCAGTAAATAATTAATTTTAGAAATGCACAGTTATGTTAGGTTTTTATGAAATTTTATTACTAAAACTATTTTTTATACAAAACTTAATACTTTTACGATGTGTAATAGGTTTAGACGAAGATATGTGAAACCTTTATTACTTTCCAGATATTATTTGTAACTACAAAACATGTTATGTCAATAAATTGTTTTTCAAAGTCTCCTTCGAGTTTTATTCTTAAAAATGGCTATTGGAATAGTTGATAAATCTAGTTTTCTGCACATAACTTTCAATGTGTTAGGAATTACGATAGCGTTGTTATTAGGAAAAATGTTTGCCTTTTAATTCCACATGGAATGACATAAAAATATATAGGGGCTCCAATTTAAAATTAAAAAAATAAAGTGCTTTAAAATTTGAAAAGTTTGACACTAAATTTTGGACACTCTGTATAATGCATATCAATAAAACTTGGTCAACTCAACTATCAGACCTTATTTAATAAGTACCTTGTATGGTTTTAATAACAAGGCATACTTTTATCTCTTATTAATTTGCTTAACCAATGGTGCAAAACTGATTTTTTTCAGTTTTTATTTTGTTGTGCTAAAATCACTAAACCGATTTTAATCAAATTTCATGGTTATGTAGGCATCCATAAAGAGCATCCAAATAAACAACAAAATATATACCATGCAATTTAAAATACACATCATCATGACGTCACACTTTTTTGGGACACCCTGTATAATCAAAAATATTTTCCTAAAATACACCACAGAATGCAAGTAAAGTCTGCAAAATATCAAAATCCTAACTCAATTAGTAACTGAGCTACAGAAGACGGGAGGTAAAATGACGGACCCTGTATATATATATATATATATATATATATATATATATACAGGGTGTAACAGAAATACGTGTGTTAATTTTAAACATTGGTAGAACTCGTTATATAAAACATTTTTTCTATATGTTTTTTTTCAAAATTTGCAGGTTTTTTAAATATTTTTTTACCCCCTAATTTTGACCGAACGAGCCGTTCTCAGGTACTGTCACTATAATTGTCAAGTGAAGTTTATTTCAAAATGCCAAATTATTCTAATGAAGAATTAACAGATATTGTGTTGGTAGCCAAGCTTTTGGAAATGCCGCAGAAACCCGTAGATTGTACAGTGCACAATATCCTGAACGTGTGTTGCCTAACAGGCAATGATCTTTATTACCTTTATGACACCGTTGCTATCACAACAAAATATTTTATCACTGCACACCTTTAACCATAGGCGGGTACGCGTTTTAGTAGAAAAACTGGAACATATTTTAAATCAGTTTAACGTTGGTTTTTGAAAAAAAAACATATAGAAAAAATGTTTTATTTAACGAGTTCTACCAATGTTTAAAATTAACACACGTATTTCTGTTACACCCTGTACATATATATAGGGTGTCTCACGCTCACGCTCATTAAAAAATTTAAAAAATCATCCAAACATGGCTGATTCCGTTCTGTTCGGGTAAACTACTTTTAACCTTAATGTCTACTTCCGGTATAACCGGAAGTGATAGACCGGTTCTACCGGAAGTAACCATCAGGTTTAATTTTTTAAATGGAAAACCCTATATATTATTTTGTTTCTGGCTTCCCCGTTTAATTAAAAACATATTTTGTAGAGATGTGTATACACCTATCTTTTTTACCTTTTGAGATTCTGAGAAACCTTCTGAGAAAAATTAAATTCCAAAAAGATGTTGACCTCAAAAAGGCGTTAAGAAAAATGGCTTAAATTTCTCTTACAAATAAGATAATAGCTATAGCCACTCTAGCCACCAGGACCATCGCAGAAACGCTCATTTCAGTCAATTTGCGGTCAATCTCATCTTAATGTCTACTATCTTTGCTTCATTTATTCGGTCAGGTTCTTGATAGGTTAATCAACTTTAACGTATGAAAAACACAGTCACCTATGTTGATTTTAAAACGAAACGAACTGGTCCATCTACTGTTCTTTCGCCCAGTGATGTATTTAAAGTATTTTTTCTACTCCTATATGTATATTAGCATATTCTTTCATAGACTGCTATACATATATGTGGCCTATTGCAATGAACAATGTGGATATATTTTCATTCCCACACACGTGTGCGGATATGATATCCACCAATCAGAGAGATGGAAAATTGCAGAGCAACATGTTTTTTCATAAATTTGTCATAGTTGTCAACGACAAATTAATAAGCAAAAATTCAAATCGACATTATTACAATTATCTTTACAGTGCTGAATTATGATTTCCAATGAAAGCGATTCATCATTAAGCTGTACACCCCCCGATATTCGGCAGTCCGCGAATGATACATATAAATCATTACTTCCGGAAGTACTAAGTCGAAGGCAAAGTACGAATTAGCATATGTAAAATTCAAAGATTGGTCAAGTGGTAACAATATAAACATAATTTCTGAAAATGTGCTAACTGCATATATGTCGCATTTGGTAAAAACCATTAAACCATCTATCCTCTGGACTACTTATTCGATGCTAAGGACAACGATAAGTATAAAAGATAATGTTGACATTTCAAAATTTTGCAAATTAAAATCATTTCTTAAACGTGAATCCAGCGGATACAAAACCAAAAAGTCCAAGATTCTTTCATCCGACAACATACAAAAATTTTTACATGAAGCACCGGATACGCAATATTTGTTGACGAAGGTAATAATTTCTATATAAATTGATTTCAATGAATATGATCATTATTTGTAATTTAGGTTATCCTAATTTTCGGAATTTCTGGCGGATGTCGTAGACAAGAACTTAAAAATTTAAAAGTAAATCACCTTCGTGATTTATCAAATGAAATGCAAGTAAAACTAAAAGACACGAAAACTAAAACTGATAGAACATTTGTCATCCCTGGAAAGTTTTATGAAATTTGTAAGAAATACATGAGTATCCGTTCTCCAGAGGTAGATACATTTTTTTTAAACTATCAAAACGGAAAATGTACTAAGCAAGTAGTAGGAATCAACAAAATTGGACAGCAGCCTAAAGTAATTGCCAGATTTTTAAAATTAACTAATCCCAAACTATACACCGTACACTGCTTTCGGCGGTCTGGAGCCACTATACTCGCTGATGCAGGTGGTGATATTTTGACAATAAAAAATTTTGGAGGATGGAAGTCAACTCCTGTAATGGAGAGCTACGTAGAGCATTCTCTAAATAAAAAGAAACAAATCGGTAATGCAATTCTCACTTCTGTGAACAGGCAGCATCTGCAGTCTCTTCAATTGCAATTTATTGTTTATTTTCATTGGAATTAATTTAGAACTGAACGAATGCAATTTCTGACACTCACACTTTGTTGAAAAAAAAATTGTCTTGGCAACCAAAGCCGCACGGATATTTTGTTCAAGTTGCGAAAATAAATTAATCAAACACAAACTATTAAACCAACTTCAGGAGTGGAAAACAGTTATAAGCAATTCGAGAGGTAAGTTTTGACTAGTCTCGGACTTAATTGCTAGCCCTCGCTGTCGCTCGGGAGCAAACTCGACCTCGACTGGTAAACAATACTTACCTCCCTTAATGCTTAAATAACTATTAGCTATCTTACTTCAAAATGTCATTTTTAGCGCTTATATTGTTTTTTCACTCACCAATTCAATTATAAACGAACGAGTTGTAAATCAATCCGCCAACGTACAGGTTAATTCATCAATTCGTGCAAAACCAATTTACATTTCGCATTTTCAATCTTGTAGGTTACATGCAGGTAACATTGACCTTTTATTTTTTACGACGTGTGAATTGATGGGTTGGATATGTCACGTTCACGTATCCACCTTATAATATATCAATACACATATCACTGGGTGTTCTAAATTAATTTCATCCGTGTGCCAATTAATTCCACACCTGAGCCCATCAAAACTGACGCGATTATTTATCTGCACCTGTGCAGCACTTAATCTATCATTTATAATGTTTATTTTTAAACAGAGGTTTTTTGCGCGCGGAGTCGGGGTCTTCCACAGGTCAGGGAGAAAATCGCCGACCTTTCCACATTAGCGTTAATTTATTTACACTTATTGTTTACTGGCTTAGAGTGCTCTTGTGTTATTATGTTATACATGATTCTGAGAGGTATAATTGTTATGTGCGTTTATGTATCGGCAGTCCTGATGAACAAACGACTGGATATTGATTATTTCATTGCCAATTTCGTGTCTGTAAACATTATGTTCATGGATTAATATAATTGCGTGTTTTAAATTACAAATTATTTATGCAATCATTTTTTATAAGTGGTTTCGAATTATTAAATCAAGAACTGGAATTGTAATAATAATAATTATTAAATAATGGATAAAACCTTAAACTTAATTAAATTATTAATTATTAAAATAATAATAAAATATATTCGAGGAGATATAAAAAACTGGGAAGACATATAATATAAGAAAAATAGGAAACGTTTAAAAATAGCCAAAAAAATCTGCGGAACAGTACACATTGTGAATGAGGATATAAAGTGTGGTGGACTGACTAAATAAGACAATTGGAACACACCTAAATATCAAAAATAGAGAAAACTATGAAGGAAAATACTAACTAATGTACCAAAAAGAATCATAGCAAGAATACAAAGGAATAAGAGACAAAATAGAAGCAACAATAAAAAATATCAGACAATTGCTTCTGGAGCAGAAGTACTATGATTTTTTATTAACTTGCAGACATTTTACATGATTGTACCCATTTCTGGTTTCTTTCGATGGTTCTTAATCGCTTCTCGTATTCATGTTCCATGTGCTTGCGTAAACTGTCGAATTTCCCAGAAATTAGATTTTCTGGCACCACCGTTGATACCGGAGTGATAACCGGTTTGGTTGACTTTAACTCGCATGATTTTACACTGCTAGTTTGATGAACATCCTAAACAAATAAACGAAATTAATTAAGATACTGGTAAACGCCGTTAACCTGGTAACCTGGTAAACGCCGAAGAATGGAAAAAAAGTTAAAGATGTTAAGGTAATAAGACAAGCGGAAATCGGGAGCGACTACTACCTGATAAAAATGGAAATCAACATAGAAAAGACCCAAGGAGCAAGGAAACAGAGAGGAAGATAACCAAAAAAATCAACAGCTACAAACCAAAAGAGGAAGAAACAAGAATCAAATACCAAACAAAGATAGAGAATACCTACAGACAAACAAACAAAGCAGACGGAGTAGAGAAGAAATGGCAGAAGTTCAAGAAAATCATAAGCGACGCAGCCAAAGAAAGCTGCGGAACAAGCACAATTTCAAATAAACAGACGAAGAAAAATAAATGGTGCTCGGAAGAGATAAAACAAACAGTAAAGGCAAAAAAAAGATAAATGGAAAACCTACATAACAACAGGAAAAGAGGAAGATTATAGGAGATATAAAACAGCAAGCAAAGAAACGAAACGCAAAATAAAGATAGCAAAGCAACAAACATGGGAAGAGTTCGGAAAGAAAATAAAGGAAACGTTCACAGAAAACCAGAAGATGTTATACAGCACAATAAAACAAATGAGGAACAAAAAAACCCCAAAACAAATTAACATAAACGATAAAAATGGAATTACAATAACAGAACAAAAGAAGATTATGGAAAGGTGGAAAGAATACTTTAGTGAAATGACAGGAACAAAGCAAAAAGGGAAAGAAGAAAAAACAGACAAGAGAACCAATGGGGAAATCAGAAGGATATCAATGGAGGAAATGGAGACAGCAATCAAGAAGGCATAACTAGGAAAGGCTCCAGGCACCGACGATATCACAGCGGAAATGATGAAATACATGGGAGATAAAGGGAAAGAGGAATTCCTGGATATTCTTAATGAAATAATAAAGGAAAAAATAATATCGGACGAATGGAACATTGGAATCATAATACCCATCCACAAAAAGGGAGAAACAAAAATATGCGACAACTACAGAGGAATTACACGCACAAGCATACCGGGAAAATAATTACAAGGGTATTAGAGACAAGACTGAAAGAAAAACTGGACCCACTATTGGGAGAAGAACAACACGGGTTCAGGAGAAATAGGAGTACACACGACCTGATACACATAATGACACAACTAACAGACAAGACGATCAGAAAAGGAAAATAACTACACATATGCTTCATAGACCTGAAAAAAGCATTTGACAGAGTAATAAGAGAGGACAATATGGGATATGTTAGAAAAAAGAGAGGTAGAAAGAGACATGATTAACATAATAAAAGAGCTGTACAATAACAACAGAAACAAGGTGAGAATAGGAACAAACAAATCAGAGGAGTTCAAGACCGAAATTGGACTAAAACAAGGTTGCATTTTAAGCCCTTTACTCTTCGCATCACTCATAGATAAAGCAATAAGGACAAGCACAGAAAGAGCAGCAAACACGATTATATTATATCGGAAACTGAAAGTGATAAAAATACAAATACTTATGTTCCCAGACGACATGATAATAATAGCAGACTCAAAAGAAAAACTCCAACATAACCTTAATATACACAAAGAAGAACTGAAAAAGATAAATATGGAAATAAACATCAGCAAAACTAAAACAAGGTAATGGCGTCAAAAGAAAACCAACACAAAATAGAGCTAGAAGGGAAACAATTAGAACAGGTGAAGCAATACAACTACCTAGGAACAATAATAGAAGAAAGGGGAAAGATTGACCAAGAAGTAGAAGAAATAATAGGAAAAGCAGGAAGGATCTACAACACAATAAAAACACGTTTCTAGAGAAAAAAAGAAATTACCAAAGAAATAAAATCTGAGGTATACAAAAAAATAGTAAGGCCCTCTTTAATATATGGAAGTAAATCGTAGACAATTACGGAAAGAAACAAAAGCAAGATCAACGCAATGGAAATGAGATTCCTAAGGAAGATAAAAGAAATTACTAAAACAGATAGAGTGAGGAACACGGAAGTAAGGAAATGGCTCAACATAAAGCCAATAACAACAATAATAGAGGGAAGACAGCTAGGTTGGCTAGGACATATACACAGGCTAGAAGAGAATAGAATAACAAAAAGAATACATGAAGTAAAAACACAAGGAAAAACTAAAGTAGGAAGACCGAGGAAGGGATGGGATGAACAAACGCACCAAGCAGCGGAAAGAAGAGGAATAGAATGGAATGAAATAAGAAAATTGGCACAAGACAGGGACCACTGAAAAAGAAGAGTGAAGGAATTAATTAGCGAAGACATGTGATTGTAAAATGTATTATAAATTGTAACAACCTCGGAAATTTCACGCGCTCGACGCCGAGTGTCGTCTCTCTCGCACACTGACCTTCGCGGTTACACACCCCCGCCAGCGATAAAATCCACCACCATCCCCAAAGCAACGCGCCCCAGCGGCGCGAACGGATCAGCGCACCTACAAGTAGGACCGCCCCTGCTATCACTCGCCAGTTGTAGAGCGCTCGCATCGGCCTTCGATCAAGCCTCTACCCTAGCCCCTAGCTCGCATCGGCTCTCGATCAAGCTTAGCGGTCCGCTCCACGTGCATCGTCTTCGATCACGCTCCGCCGTCCAGAAACGCTCAGACGCCGCGCCCGGCCCTCTAGTTTCACTCGCGCTACGATACATCGTGAATTTCCGTGTAACGCGCTGAGTGCAAAGTGTGCGCTGAACATTAACGAACAGTCTCCCCCCCCCCCCCCCCCCAAAATAAACTGCTAGTAAAACCCAGCTCTGTGCCTACATTCTTTTATGACGTGTTGCCCCGGCGGCTCGTTATAAAGTGGCAGCCCAACGTGTGGCCAGAAGCTACTGTACTAGGAGCCGTTCACAACAAATCAACATGGCACTCACTCCGGACCAGTTCCAACAATTTCTACAGAACAACACGCGGAACGGAAGCTTCACCACGTGCACTGCCCGCTACAATGGAACCCAGGACACAGCCGCCGTGGAAGCCTTCCTAGACGCCATCATCGTCTTCAAGGGGATCGAACGAGTAACCGACGAGAATGCTTTCCTCGGCCTCACTCTATTGTTAGAAGGAGACGCCGCCGTGTGGTGGCAAGGAGTAAAACATATCGCCGGAACCTGGGCACAGGCGATCACCCTCTTCCGACGCAGATTTGCGCCAACGAAGCCAGCTCACCGTGTTTACCAAGAGCTCTTCGACAATAAACAGACCAGCATGGACGGCACAATACCGTTCATCACTCAGAAGCGAGCACTGCTAGCAATTTTGCCGGTGCCACGGCCAACAGAGGCCACTCAAATCGATCTAATGTACAGTCAGCTGCATTTCGATTTGCGAGAACGAATTCCGAGGGTCAGCATAGAGACGTTCCAGGACCTGGAACGAAAGGCGCTGCATGTCGAACAGTCGTGGAAAGAAAGACTCGCTGTGACGACTCCAACCTCGAAGCCACGCGATAATGGTCGCAAGGATCGACCCGATAGACCGCGCTGTGATTACTGCAAGGCATACGGACACCGATTTGCGGATTTCCGCAAACGTGAACGACGAGAGCCACGTCAACAGTTCAATGACACGCAAGCTACGAGCAACCACCGCTTCTCGTGCTACGGATGTGGAGCACCAGGAGTTATTCGCAGTAAGTGTTCCACCTGCACCCCCGCCAACAACGGCAACCAAGCTCTCGCCTTCTGCGCACTGGGAAGCAGCCACGTACGAGCTCGCCCAGCAGTCCACATCACTGTCGGTGGACAGACCGGAACCGCACTAATTGACACCGGAGCTGAAACCAGTGTCGCCTCCAAGTCACTACATAAGCACCTGGTGCTCACTGGCCACCAATTCATGGAGCACGAAGCTCAGGTCACCCTCGCCGATGGGAAGCCGAAAACACAAAAGCTCCTAGTGACTAAGGTCAACGTCACGCTAAAGGGAAGAATCATCCCCACAACATTTATCGTTCTGCCGGACAGCGGAAACAACCGCACCCTCCTAGGTGTGAACTTCCTAGAGGACGCTGCAGTCATCCTCGACGTTCCACAACCCTCCTGGCACTACACCGACAATCCGACGTGCAGGTTTGATTTGCTTGCCTGGCACGCAGCTCAGTCTGAGGCGGTGCCCATCGCCTCAAGCGTCGCCAAGGTGTGCCCACCAGAGGATCCAGGTTCCTATGGACCCCCCATGCCCGGATTGTTGAGCCCGATTCCGTCGACGCCGGAAAAACTCCGCTCACCACGACAATCAGACTACTTACCCGGCTTCATTGACTCGCTGTGCCCTGAAATCAACGTTTCCAGTGGCTCGCTGAGGAGAATGTCCAGGCAACTGTTCCCCAGGCACCCGATGAGAGTGCAGCCATCCGTGATCATCTCTACCATCACCATCCAGCTGCGACCAGACGAGGGAATGCACCTCACCGCTGATGAGCGCCGCTCAGTAGAGACCACGCTCCAGGAACACGAAGACGTGTTCCGAGAAAACTCACCGCCAGTCACCATGGTCCAACACCGCATCGACACCGGCGACCACGCCCCAATCGCAGGCCCGCCGTATCGCCTGTCGCCCGCAAAGAAGCAAGAACTACAGGGTGAAATCCACCGGTTGCCGAGCCAGCAGATAATCCGTGAAAGCCACTCACCCTGGGCCGCACCCGTCGTTATGGTGCCAAAGAAGGATGGAAGCAATCACATTTGCGTCGATTATCGACGCTTAAATGCCATTACCAAACCTGACGCGTACCCGCTACCTCGAATGGATGATCTTCTTCATGCCACCGGACGGACGAAGCACCTCTCCACCATCGATTTACGCGCTGGTTACTGGCAGATTCTGGTGCGTGAAGAAGACCAGGAAAAAACCGCTTTCGTCACGCCATCCGGAACGTACGAATTCGCGAGGATGCCGTTCGGTCTACGAAACGCACCGGCCACGTTCCAGCGCCTCATGGACCGCGCACGCCGAGAACTCGCCGAGGTTAATATTCTGATATACCTAGACGACCTCGTCATCATGAGCCAGACACCCGAGCAGCATTTGCAAGACTTGCGAGACGTTCTCCAGCTGCTGCGGCGCTATGGACTCGCGGCCCATCGCAGCAAGAGCCGATTCGCATGCCAGGAAGTCCGCTACCTAGGACACCTGATCAGCTCAGAAGGAATTCGCGCCGACCCCGCCAAAGTCAGCGCCATCGTGGACATGTCCCCGCCAAGGAGCGTCAAGCACCTCCTCACATTCTTACAAACTTCTTCATGGTACCGCCGCTTCATTCCGGAATTCGCCCACATCTCCAGCCCTTTAAGTGAGCTGACGAGGAAGGCCGCCACGTGGAAATGGGAACAGCCCCAGGAGTGCGCCTTCTCCACCCTCAAAGAGCTCCTGACGACAGCCCCGGTGCTGCAACAGGCAAATCCGTCGTTTCCATACATCATCCGAACCGATGCCAGTGATTACGCCCTGGGGGCAGTCCTTGTCCAGGGGGAGACCGAAGAACACCCCGTGGAATACATAAGCAGACTCCTCACCCCAGCGGAGCGGAACTACACCACCACGGAACGAGAAATGCTCGCCATCATCTGGGCGCTAAACAAATTTCGCGGATACATCGAGGGAACTCCCGTCACCATCGCCACAGATCACCAGGCTCTCCGATGGTTGATGACCCTCAAATCACCTACAGGACGCCTCGCCAGATGGGCCCTCCAGCTTCAGGCGTACCAACCTGACATTAAATATGTCCCAGGACGAATGAATAAAGTCGCCGACGCGTTGTCTCGCCCGCGCTGCACCCCAGTGACAGCCGCCAGCTGCGGGTTGTGCCACATCCAGGTAGATCTGCCTACCAGAGGAAGCCAGGACATCCGCCAAGAACAAATGAAGGATGACCTTCTCCGCCGAATCATCTCCAGTTTCGAGAAACCCGCAGGTGATGACGACGTCACATACTGGACCACTAAAGGGTACCTCCTGGTACAAGGAGTACTATACCGCTACCACACCGATAGTGACTCCGACGATACCCAGCAGGTCGTGCCCGCTCACGAAGTGCTCCAAGTAATGGCCGCTCACCACAGCAGCCCCACCGCTGGCCACTACGGGATGCAGAAAACTCTGCAGAAGCTACAATCCCGCTACCATTGGAAGAAAATGAGGATCAGCGTACAAAATTACGTCCGCCAATGCCCCGAGTGCCAGAAGTACAAAATTTCGAACCAAATCCCGCCGGACTACTCCAGACGAGTCCGCCACACCAGCGCTTCGAGACGCTGGCGTTCGACTTATTCGGTCCACTGCCGCCCACTCCAGACAAGAAAACTACGATTCTGATTGTCGAGGATCTCGCCACTAAATGGGTAGAACTATTTGCCCTTGAAAGACCTACTGCAGCCGCCTGCGCCCGCACTCTGATCGAGGAGGTTTTTCTCCGACATGGAACTCCACGCCGCCTCGTCAGCGACAACGGAGTCCAATTTGTGAGCGCCGTGATACAACAAGTTACCCATTGTCTAGGCATCACCCACTCCTTCACTCCCCTCTATCATCCGGAGGTCAACCCGGTCGAGAGGAAGAATCGGGACCTGAAGACGCAGCTCGCCATCCTCGTAAAGGATGCCCACGACTCTTGGTCCACCCATTTGCCTGCAATTAGATTTGCGATGAACACCACCAAGAGCGACGCCACCGACCACACCGCCGCCTACCTCGCCTTTGGACGAGAACTGAGGACCCCAGATGACGTCTCCCGAGACATCCGAGGAATCCTCCAGAACCAGAATTTCATAGCAGAGATCACGCCCTACTTGGATCGCATGGCAGCGACCCTACAAGCTGCCCACGCCGTCCAGGACGAACAACGGGACCGTCAGAAGTTACGTCTCGACAACCGACGCCGCCCCGCACCGACCTACAGTCCAGGAGACCTGGTGCTCATCAGCACGAACACCCTGAGCAACGCCAAACGAGGATTTGCAGCAAAATTGGCACCCCGTCGAGATGGCCCATATGTCATCTTACGACAACACGGCCCCACCAGCTACGAAATCGCCGCTGAGCCAGGGACCGCTACAGTTCTAGGGATCTACCACTCGTCCGCCCTGACGCCTTACCTCGGACCCCAAGACGCACCCCCCATCGTGCCACTTCGCCGCCGGGGACGTCCACGCAAGAAGCCCTAAGGACCAACAGCAATTTCATCTTCTACGTCGGGACGACTGCAGAACATGAGGGGGAGGATGTAACAACCCCGGAAATTTCACGCGCTCGACGCCGAGTGTCGTCTCTCTCGCACACTGACCTTCCCGGTTATACACCCCCGCCAGCGATAAAATCCACCACCATCCCCAAAGCAACGCGCCCCAGCGGCGCAAACGGAGCAGCGCGCCTACAAATAGGACCGCCCCTGCTATCACTCACCAGTTGTAGAGCGCTCGCATCGGCCTTCGATCAAGCCTCTACCCTAGCCCCTAGCTCGCATCGGCTCTCGATCAAGCTTAGCGGTCCGATCCACGTGCATTGTCTTCGATCACGCTCCGCCGTCCAGAAACGCTCAGACGCCGCGCCCGGCCCTCTAGTTTCACTCGCGCTACGATACATCGTGAGTTTCCGTGTAACGCGCTGAGTGCAAAGTGTGCGCTGAACATTAACGAACAGTCTCCCCCCCCCCCTCCCCCCCTTTGTATATATTGCCACCTACGCTATTCTTCTGTATGTAACAATTGCTCTGTGTGAATAAACTGCTAGTAAAACCCAGCTCTGTGCCTACATTATTTTATGACGTGTTGCCCCGGCGGCTCGTTATAAAATGTAATTGAGCAGTCTGACACCAGAAAGGGTAAAAGGAAGAAGGATATATAAAAATAAAATAATTAAGACACTTACAAATTTGCTTAGAAATACAAAGGGGGTTAAAAATGGGTTAATATTCATGTTTATATTAGACTTAAAATAAAACAAGTTGAGTAAGTGATATTGCTGGGCTATTGTTTTTTTTTTAGTAGCATATTCGATGACATTGTGTATTATGAAACATTATATCGGCCAAATGGCCGCAGTGAACGAAGTGACTCTTATTTGCAGATCATTTTTTTTTATGATATTCTCGCATGAGAGTTGCTAAATTTCACAAATGACGCAAGTGATGATTCTCTTTAGGGCAACAAACGTCTGTAGATTTTCGGAATAGGCCACGTAGACCCAAAATTAAAAAAAAACATCTAATGGCATAATATCATAGGATCAGGGTGGCCAGTTGATGCCAGGTGACTCCGCGATATTACTTTGAACTTATTATCCAATAAAGTTAGTAATATATCGCGTGCAGTATGGTGCGTTGGGGGTGGGGGGCGTCTTGTTGAAATCATATGTTTGGGAAATTCATACCATCCAATCTGGGTCAAAAAAATCGCGATTTCTTACGCAACACAACTCCTCGCTGGCTGTATTGACGCTATTGAAAATGACCATAGCGATAGCATAGCCACAGCGTAGCGTTGCATCGCGTAAGAAATCTATGAATCAGTGAACAGTGAATCTATGAACAGTGAGTGCAACTCCTTTCCGAAAAAATATGGACCGTTGATTCTGTCGGACTACACAGTTAAACAAAATCGACACAAACAGTGGCCTATTCGGAATGGAGTGAAACCTGATAAATCTTCTTTGTGAATCTTCTGTGCACTCTGCAGGATGGTCGTGTAGACCATAAATTGGACACAACGCACGGAGCGTTTGGCGCTCAGTCCGCACTTATTTTGATGACAAATTTTAACAATTTAAAATTTCCACACGTCGTTGAATCGTGTAATGTTCCATAGTTATGAATGCCTATTAAATATTACAGCTGTGTCACTCTTGGCGTGGATATGCAAAGTTGCCAAAGATAGAGGTTCGCTATTGATAGACCCTATAGTTATTGTTGGGTTTCGAACTAAACACTTCAATAATTTTTGTTTCAGTTTTAATTCCAAACCCAATTAATTTTAAGTTCCATCAAGAATGTAGCAGTGGCGTTATCAATTATATTTATAGTTTATATTGCAGTGGGTGATAATCACCCTATGTGCAAATGAATGCGGTGTGTGAGAGTGTAAATAAATATAGCAGACGAGAATCAAGAGTTTAAATTGAAGAAACCATCCGACCTGAAGTAACGGTGCCTAGAAGAGTAAGGGCATTGTATTTCAACACACTAACAGATAACCAATATAACTATGAATTACCGTTGTCGCATCAGCTAATTGGGGTATAATCAGGTTAAACTTGTTGTTGCAAAACTCCTCATATCTCCTATCAATATCAGCCTTAATAGTTTGCTTACATCCGACATAAAGTTTTAACTCGGTCTGCGTCTTGAGAACCTGCTCTTTCTGCACCATCAGATCGTTCTCTGCCTTCTTCAAATTCGCTGTGCACCTTACTTGCAATTCAGTCTGGAATGGAATAACCGTGCTATCCGCCTCGGTTTCTTTCTCTAAATCTCTCAATAAATTCGCCTGCATTCAAATAAAATACAATTATAATTGTAATTAATAATCTAATACTCCAATTATTATTACCGTATTCGCCAGAATAAACAGTACTGAAGTGTATGTAACCAAGCATACGGATTGTGACGTAATCCGTACGGTGCGTATGTTTGGTTACATAAACTACAGAACTGTTTATTCTGACGAATACTGCACTTTACCTGCAATCAAAGAAAATAGGATTAAGGTAATTAATGCCGTCTAATATTATCTTTACTTTATAAATTTCGCCCTGTCGAACTTCGAGTAGCTCCATGAGTCTCTTCAGTTCCCGGACCTGCTCATTGTAAGCGGTGTACACGTCGCCGAGTTTCGCGTCCAGCTTCTCGACCTCCTCCTTCAGATCTCTGTACTGGCAAGCTGGATCTAATACAAACATTTCCCACGCGTCCTTGTAAGTGGGCACGTCCTCTGGCAGTTTTGTCGGTGCGCCTGTGACCATCGAGGCTTCCGACTTGACGGCCGTAGAAGAATCGCAATTCTTCCTCTTGCTGGACTTCTTGCGCGGGCCGGGCCTGGCGGTTTTAGCTGACCTGATGCTCGGCTCATGCGGCTCCACTATAGATCCTTAACGAAGCACAATGTCAGTGTACGTAAATATGTGCAAACTGAACTAAAGAAAGAATTGAAGACTTAAAATTCCCGAAGAACCAGTGATGAGGTACATATATACTGATTTTTACATTTTGCTGTAGTTTAAAGTGTGTAGATTTTTGAGTTCCTAAAATTTTGATAAAAATCGAATAGAAAATTGTGTAAAATTTAGTTATTGTGTGGTATTGATCCTATAGCTTTAAATTAAAATTGCCGAAAAACTAATAATAGGATGATTTCCACAAAACAAACACAAAACCTCAACTCAATTTGTAATTTATACCTTCCACTTTTTACGCTTGCGAGGTTATAGTATTTAGGGATATGCACAAAAAGTTATGTAACTATTCTAAGGTGGTTTGGTAGATAACAAGTGCCTAATTTTCACGTAAGACTCGGTGTCAATTTGAATTTAATAGTTCTTGGTCGCCTCAGGTTCAGTTAGTTTGTAAAAGGAAGGCACCTTCAGCATGGGTGTTTTACCGATATCCTTTCGTGAATCTTTAGAATCGCGCTTCTTGCTGCCACTCTGTTTGCTTTTAGCCAAGCTTACGCTGCTGTTGTTGCTAAACTTTTTAGAAGCCTGCAAACCAAAGAAACAAGTTTCCAATTTTTATTTTCATTTCACGCTCACTCTCGATGAAGAGTTGCTCCCTTTCTGTTTGACGGTGCTTCCGACGTCCTCTTGCACCTTGACCTGGTCCAGGAGGAAATTCCGCTCCGCCTCTATCTTGATGCAGATGTTCTTAAAGACTTTCATGGCGAGGATCGGGCCGCACGTGTTAAGCAGGACGATCTCGTCCGACTTGTCGTGCAGATAGTCATCAGCTAGCCTCTGCACCTGGTCGTACCTCTCCTGCGAGAGGTTTGCTGACAGGTCGCGGTTGCCAATCATGGAGTTCAGGTCCTGCTCCTTCCTCAGAAGCGCCAGCTCGTTCTAGAAGGGGCGTTCATCTTTAGGTTTCAAGCGAAAACTGTATGAAGACTAAAGTCGGCACTTTGGCTCTATACCTTTTCAAGTTCAAATTGAGACCAATAAAGTTCAAATTGAGACCAATCAATTTCAAATTGAGACCAATCAAGTTAAAATTGAGACCAATCAATTTCACTTTGGGAAGTAACAAATTCAAATTGAGACCAATCAATTTCAAATTGGAAACAATCAAATTCAAATTGGATTGAAATAAATTCAATTTGAGATCTAACAATTTCTAAATGAGATTTTCAATTTCCAATTGAGATTAATCAAAATCAAGTTCACAATAAACTGTCAATGTCGATCAATTTGAAAATATTACCAATATGTATACCAATATGTACGAAATATTATTATAATATAATTTATTCATTCATGTAATATTAAATATTAACATTAACAAGGAATAAACTACTAAACTAAAAGTGCATGTCTTCCATGTTTAACCCATCAGGAATAATTTTTTGGATACCTGCCACAAATCTCGCACAATTGACAACATTAATTTTTCGTACGTTTTCATTAATTATATTTTCCAACCTTTGCAGGCGAAACTCTGTTTGTGTTATATTATTCCTGCCTTCTGCATTCCAAATGTGTGGTTTTTGTACCGCCAAATCTGCTATCACACCAGATTTCATGGCATTCTCAATTGGGTTCAACATTGGGCTATACGGACTTAATCGAAGTAAGTGATTTTTTCTGAATTCATGTTCCTGGAACACTTCTACTACGGACGAATGGCAAGGTGCATTATCAATCACCAAAATTATAGGCGACTGATACATATTTACTGCATTTCGAATACAATTCCGTATAAAATTACAAATTCCTCTTCTAATGACTAATGAAATTAGACCAAGATTACCAACACAACCAATAATATATATATATATATATATATATATATATATATATATATATATATATATATATATATGTTTGAACATGTTCCGGGTCTTTGAACTTCCGTGTATTGTTTTGTGTGTCCTGAACAGGACCTTTTTCACGACGTTTCGGCAAAATCGCATTTGCCATCTTCTGGTGGATTCTTCTCGAGTGTTAGGAGAGAACTGAAGAGAGTTGATTGCTGTGTCCTTTTATACCTCCTTTCTGGCGCGGCTTCTGGTCATCGGGCCGGTTGTGTGTTGTTGGTTTACGTGATCAACGGGGGGCTTGGGTAGTCGGTGCGGATGAGATGGAGGCTTCGTAATCCGACTTAATGAGCTATTCAAGGAGTTGTTAATCCATTGCGTCGGTCTTCTTGGAAGCTTAATGACCGGGTCCACGGGTTTCGGTGTTTTGCCTGCAAGGGTATGTTTCCAGGCTTTCGGCAGGCGTTGTGCGTCGTCACGTTTGTTTAAGGTGTGGGGATGTTTTTCAATTTCGATTGCCTCGCGTAATATTCGCAGCGGAAATATTTCGGCTTTCGCTATTGATCGAGTGTTGTCAAAATCGATGGTGGGTCCTGTGTTGTGTACGTGCTGGAAAAGGGAAGATGTCAAGTCGCCTTGCTGCACCGCTTTTTTGTGCTCGTCCTTGCGTAATTATTGGATTATATTCAATACATTACTCAATAAACACACGATGTTCGTCGGAAACTTTAACCAGACGCCTTCCACCTCGTTGTTTTTCAGGTTCTTCTTGCTTTTGTACCCAACGATAAGCTGTCGCTTTCTTCACGTCCATCGTGTTAGCAACGGTTTTCCAATCTCCATTATTATTATTATAAACAGCACACAGCTGCTTCTTGAGATATACTGCTTCTGCTTTTTATGTAGCGTGGCCTTTTTAATAGGACACATATCAAATAATAATGTTGTCATAATAATAGTTATTTGAGCATTAAGGGAGGTAAGTATTGTATACCAGTCGAGGTCGAGTTTGCGCCCGAGCGATAGCGAAGGCTAGCAATAAAGTCCGAGACTGGTCAAAACTTACCTTCCGAATTGCTTAGAACTGTTTTTCCACTCCTGAAGTTGGTTTAATTGTTTGTGTTTGATTAATTTATTTTCACAACTTGAAAGATGCCAAGACTATTTTTCAAACAAAGTGTGAGTGTCAGAAATTGCATTCGTTCAGTTGTAAAATGAATTCCAATGAAAATAAACAAGAAATGGTAATTGAAGAGGCTGCAGTTGCTGCCTGTTCCTTCCTACTGCCGGAGAAGTTGATTGAGCGTTATCAAAATGCGTATAAGTGTTTTAATGAGTGGTGCCAGAGAGAGAACGCTACAGAAAACGTTTTACTTACCTCCCTGAAGGAGGTAAGTGTTTAATTACATCCCGTTGTTCCTAGTAACCAAACCTTTATCGGTAAGTGGGCCTTACTTCCATAAAATCAATGTCACAGCAGTGTACTTACCATGTAGGGAGTGGAAAAATGTTATTTGTTTACTGTCAACTTGATATTCTTTAGTGTTAACTTGATTTTGTTAAGTCTCAATTTGAACTTGATTGGTCTCAATTTGAAATTGATTGGTCCCAATTTGAATTTGATTGGTCTCAGTTTAAACTTGATTGGCCTAAATTTGAAATTGATTGCTATCAATTTGAAATTGATTGGTCTCAATTTGAACTTGAAAAGGTAAAGAGCAGGGGTCTCCAAACGATGGCCCGCTGGTCAACACCAGCCCGCGAGTACCACCAATCCGGCCATTGTAATGCCATCCTTACATTGTAAAATTTACAATGTAACACCTGTTACATAAGTTTTGGGAAGTTTTTGAATGCTTTACGTGAAATTGTAAAACTATTAGATCTGGTCAACTATGGAGAAACACGTTGCTAGGGGTCTTGCCAATTTGTTTGACATTTCACACTTTTGCCTGACCTTTGCAAAATGGCGTATGAAGTAGATATTTGAAAGTTCATCTACAACTTAGTTGGACAGTGCCGAAACGAGATATAGTGAACAAATTTTTAGTGATCAAAATATTTCAAAAAAACACAATATATCGGGCAATTCTGGAATGTGAAGGAACTGAAGAAGAATTTAATCGGAAGTATTCCCAGCGCCTCCACCCAAAATGGCGGTGATGCTATTTGCCCGGCATGGCGCGGGGTAACGTAAATTGTTTTCGTTTAAGGTGCACATACACTAAATAAACTATTATTCGGGGGGACACATTTTATAATACAAAAAAAAAAACAGCTATTATACAATTACAATACAAAGAAAAAACCAACAATAATAATAATGAACGCTACAATTTACATATATACAATTTTCAACTTACAGAAGGTAAAACTATGAGCGGATTTACTTTGCTCAATTTGTTTAGCCGTTTCGTTGGACCTTGACGCAACACAAATTGCTGAGGACCAGGGTGCTCGAACAGCGGCCGCAAAAGAGACCGTTTATGGCACAGTGGACCTATTTATAAATTCGACAGACCGACGAAACGCCCACTCAGTATTGCCCCCCTTTCGAAGTATAAAAATATGTACAAACTAAACCTAAGTATCAGATCAGCCATTTCCCGTAATATAATTAATCAAATCTTGACGCTAAAACTGGTAAAATGAAATATGAACACTGACAAAATTTGAATGGCGTTTCTAGGCCCACGGAGGGTGGACTTAACAAAAATGACGACAATTAAATAGAAATTAAATAATTAAACGGACAAATGAGATGGCTGTAACCGAGCCGGGCATGCAGTAATCATATGACAATTGGGACAGCGGTAATTAATGATATTTTACTGAACTGACGGATTACTTGAAATAACTTGAAAATCTGAAATTCACGTGGCTACTTAAAATGCAGAGGCACGTCCATCGGCCGACCGAAATGGCAAAACCTCAAGAGTTGCGCGGCAGATGTTTTATTGGCGCGGGCCAAATGTCCGGACTGCTACCACTGGACGTGGTAACACAGAAGGTGTTTACGGTTGGAAATTAAAAAAAAGGATCGCGAGTTATTAATCAAACGCGATGACACGCCCCTCCCTAGACCGGAAACGCCGAAAATAAACCGCGAAATGTATATGAGATTGCTGGGGAAATAACTGCTTTGGAATTAAAATTAAAATTAACCTAGACAAAACTCAAGCAATAATTACAGTTAATATTTACAATATGGTCCCATTGAATGTACTTCCGTCCTGTTTGACGTATCTCGGGGCGATAGACCATGCACTTGGCTAAGTGGTTACTGTCTCATGCGGCGCCAGTCTGACATCGTTCACGTGGACCTTCATATGTAGACCACCCCTTTCCATTATGTAATGATTCGGTCCCTCAACGGTTATCACTTCATGGGGGGCAGTCTAGTGAGGTTGGAAAGGGTGGAGTGGGCGACTATCTCGTAGTAATGCCTTGTCTCCAGCCACAAACTGTACCTTGCATTCTTGGACGGGAATCAGCTGCATTTTGGCCTGCATGGTAGTGTGCCTCTGTCTGATGGGGTCCTCTCGCCGCCTCCGTGCCTGTTCATCGTTCTTAGGGGTGGGTCGTCGTTCCTCAGGTTTCCAGGCCCCAGAGCGCGGCAAGGCGTATCCCAGCAGCGCCTCACTTGGTGTGAATCCCGTGGCTTCGTTTCTACGCCGGCGCCGCCGTAAATTAAAAAGCGTTCTGGCAAGGTACCTATCCCACGTAGTGGGGTCCTTGTTAGCAAGGTGAATTCTCAGACACTTCTTAATTTCCTGGTTTCTTCGTTCAGTGGGATTTGCTCGAGGATTAAATGTCGCAGTTTTCTGTACAACGATATGCTTTCGCGTACAGCGTGTCACGTACTTCTTACTACGAAACTGGCTACCGTTGTCACTTATCAATACACGAGGATACCCGAAGCGCGGGAAAATTTCGTTTTCCAGCACTTTCGTCACCACGGCGGCGGTTACCTTCGGTAAGCAAATGCCTCCGTCCATTTTGTGAATACGTCTGTCACCACTAGAATGAATCGGTTTTGGTGTCGGCTTCTTGGATGTGGGCCCATAACGTCGATGGCTAACACATCCCAAGGGGCCGTGGGTTGTCGTGGCCGAAGAGGGGCGGCTTGCTGTCGTGGGGCCGCTTTGCAACATGCACATATTAAACACGCTTTCACATATTCACGCACAGACTTTCTCATTCCTTCCCAGAAAAACGATGACTGGATGGCTCGCAACGTTTCGTCGGATCCTGGGTGGCCGGCGTCTTCGTCATCGTGATGGTGATGCATAACCCTTGCCTGTAAATCCGCGGGTACCATTAGTTTCACATCGCCTCCTTGGCGATGATACCGAAGGCCATTGATGTCCGTATAGCGATCTTGAAACTTGTCATCTCCGGCGGCTCGCGGCCCATGGCGGATTACGAAGGCGAGCCGTCGACGAAGTCGTTTTATCACGCGGTCCCGTCTCTGCGCATTTTCCACCATGATGACGATCGGGGGTCAGGTACCTCCACAAGTTGTAGTGTAGGAGGAAGTAGGCGCTCTACTTCGGGCTCGTCTACAGGGATGTCAAGAGGGTCGCGTGAAAGCAAATCGGGGAGTTCATTGCATTTTACGGGGATGTGTTCGATCTCGTAATTAAATTCCTTCAGTAAAAGGGACCAGCGGGTTAACTTCGCGCACAAATCCTTTGACTTTCTCAGCCATAACAAGCTGCGATTGTCTGTTCTCAGGACGAATTTGCGCTCCTCTAAGTAATGCCGATATCGTCTAACTGCCCAGATGATAGCTAAACATTCTTGTTCGTTAATATGGTACCTTCTTTCTGTCGCATTTAATTTTGCGCTCGCTAGGGAAATTATCTGTCGAGCACCATCCTCTGCCTCCTGGTACAAAACTGCTGCAATGCTGGTGCCACTTGCGTCTGTTTGCAGAACGAACCTCTTCGTGGAGTCAGGACGGTGGAGCGGCTGCGGGTTGGCAACGGCCTCCTTGAGTTCGTGGAACGCGCGTTCAGTCTGAGGTCACGCGAAACTTCCCGGTGCCACTCAATAGGTCTGTGAGAGGCGCTGAAACGTCGGCATAGCGGGGCACATATTCGCGCAGCCAATTACAGGTGCCTAGGAACTTCTGAAGTTGCTTCTTCGTCCGGGGCATCTCTAGGCTGGCGATCTGCTGCAGGTGTTTTGTTGTAGGCTCGTTCCATTGCTCGGTTATATGGTGACCGAGGAAATCCAGCTCGCTGCGTGCCAGGTGACACTTCGGGCCGGAACATCGTAGTCCATGGATCTGGAGACGCTCCATTACTAACCGGAGGTGCGTCTGATGTTCCTTGTGGTTCTGTGAGTATATGATTATATCGTCGAGATACACAAGCACAAACTTCTGGATGTATCGGACGAGAACTTCGTGAAGCATTAGTTTTTGGAACGTCCCTGGCGCGTTCTTTAATCCAAACGACATCACCGTGAACTGATAAGCGGCTCCGTCAGTTGTTGTGAATGTGGTGAGGCCCTTTGACGCGAGATCCATTGGTATCTGCCAATATCCGGACTTGAGATCTAATGTGGAAAACACGCGGGCGGTTCCCAAATCCTTTAAAACCTCACAAATTGAGGGTAAAGTGGTAGCCTCATCGTGCGTCTGGTCATTCAGCCGCTTATAATCAACACAAAAACGCGAAGTTCCGTTCTTTTTCGGTACAATTACCACCGGTGAAACATATGCTGCTGTGCTGGGTTCGATTATTCCGTCCTCTAGCATGGACGCGATTTCTTCCCTTATTATAGTTTGCCTGTTCTCCGGTTGGCGATACGGCGGCAACCGAAAAGGGGTGGTGTTTTCTCTTACCCGGATCACGTGTTTGGTGCTAGTGGTAGTCGTTGGGGGCCGCACGATAAGACGTCCGGGAAAGCCTTCAGGACGTTGTTGTACTGTGTAACATCTCCCGAGGAAAGCTCGTTGGGGAGTTCTGGCTGCTTGGTTGTGGCAAAGGAGGTGAGTGCATTGTGGTGAAAGTAAATTGTCTGTCGTACGCGCATACCCACATAGATACATTTCTGTACATAGTTTATAATGGCACCTTCCTTAGCCAGCCAATCTTGACCGAGGATGACTTCCGCGTGCAGGTTCGGGCATAAATAACTGTCCATGGCTTGGGGGTCATCACCGACACTAATGATACGACGCACCGGTCCGTATGTGGTCATTGCTGTCTCGGTGGCTCCTAGTTGGACCCTTTGGGAAGGAAGAGACGCGGGGCAAGACTCGCGAATAATAGTGTCGCACCGGTGTCCACAATGGCACTACATAAGCGTCCATTTACGCGCACTTGAATTACGGCTATCAGCGGGCTACAAGTGTTCAGGGAATTAACATAGGTCGAGGGGCAGGCACGACCTATTGTCCGTTTCCCGAATTCTTGGGTGTACACTCTGGGGACGTCTTCTTCAGGGGTGCTGGGAGTAGCGTCTCGATCTCCTCTGCGAGTAGCAGCAGCTCCTCGACGGTTGATATGGGCGTTGCCACCATGGCGAGTTGAATTTCTCGCCGGAGTTGGCCACGTATGGTGGACACTAATAATCGCTCGTCGGGATTATGTTTCAGGCGCGATGCCAGAGCCTGCTTTCTTCTCACAAACGACACGACGGGCTCTCCTGTGCTCTGCGTATCGCCATATACGATCCTTGAGATGGTGTTCTGTTCGTGAGGTCCGTCGAATTTACGAAGGAATTGTCGCTTAAATTCATCATATGACCATAGATGCGGCCTGTATTGGTGGTTCCACCAGTCCCTGCTCCGCGACTACTTCTACCCAGTCATCTGCATGGTACCGCACATCCTGCAGGTATTTTTCGATGACCTGGACATACTCGTTCGGGTCATCTACGAGGCGGCCCTGAAATCCTCTGAGCTTCCGACGGGGTGGTGCAGGTTGTTTTGCGTCAGTTAAATTACTGATTACTCCCAGTAATATACCTGTTTCTGTGTTGGGATGGTGGATGTCCACTGGAGTTGAGCCGTCGCTCACGGCGTCGGTTTCGGTGTGAATCTCATGCATCATCGTACCGTCAGCACGTGACCGACTCCTGGTTATCATGCGTGTGGGAGTGGGTTTGGTGCTGTTCTGCAGCACTTATGCACCACGTATTGGGCTCCAATTGTTCCCAGCGCCTCCACCGAAAATGGCGGTGATGCTATTTGCCCGGCATGGCGCGGGGTAACGTAAATTGTTTTCGTTTAAGGTGCACATACACTAAATAAACTATTGTTCGGGGGGACACATTTTATAATACAAAAAAATAACAGCTATTATACAATTACAACACAAAGAAAAAACCAACCATAATAATAATGAACGCTACAATTTACATATATACAATTTACAACTTACAGAAGGTAAAACCATGAGCGAATTTACTTTGCTCAATTTGTTTAGCCGTTTCGTTGGACCTTGACGCAACACAAATTGCTGAGGACCAGGGTGCTCGAACAGCGGCCGCAAAAGACACTGTTTATGGCACAGTGGACCTATTTATAAATTCGACAGACCGACGAAACGCCCACTCAGTATTGCCCCCCTTCCGAAGTATAAAAATATGTACAAATTAAACCTAAGTATCAAATCAGCCATTTCCCGTAATATAATTAATCAAATGTTGACGCTAAAACTGGTAAAATGAAATATGAACACTGACAAAATTTGAATGGCGTTTCTAGGCCCACGGAGGATGGACTTAACAAAAATGACGACAATTAAATAGAAATTAAATAATTAAACGGACAAATGAGATGGCTGTAACCGAGCCGGGCATGCAGTAATCATATGACAATTGGGACAGCGGAAAATTAATGATATTTTACTGAACTGACGGATTACTTGAAATAACTTGAAAATCTGAAATTCACGTGGCTACTTAAAATGCAGAGGCACGTCCATCGGCCGACCGAAATGGCAAAACCCCAAGAGTTGCGCGGCAGATGTTTTATTGGCGCGGGCTAAATGTCCGGACTGCTACCACTGGACGGTACACAGAAGGTGTTTACGGTAGGAAATTTAAAAAAAAAAGGATCGCGAGTTATTAATCAAACGCGATGACAGAAGTTAATAGAACTTCAGGTCAATAAACTAACCGTACAAAAACACGATGTGTCCAGGAATTCTGGCCAATTGTGGGGCTGTATATGTAGGACATTTCTTGCGTTTTCTATAGTTTAGTTTGTTCTTGCAATATATCGACAAATTGTAGCGATTGAAACATGGAACCGACGGGCAAGTTTACGTGTGGACATAATAATGTTGATTTTGGATTGCAAGGCCAAGGTCAATTGATCCGTAGTTTTGTTAACTTCCGTAGACGGCCTGTTTTTGGTAGGTTTACACATGGTATTCCCTCTTGACATTCCCGAATTGTCCAATATGTTTTTTGAAATATTTTGCCCCCAAAAAATATTCACAGTATCTCGTTTCGGCAGTTGTCCAACTAAGTTGTAAATGAACTTTCAATTATCTACTTAAAACGCCATTTTGCAAAGGTCAGACAAAAATGTGAAATGTCAAACAAATTGCCAAGATCCCTAGCAACATGTTTCTCAATAGTAGACAAGATGTAATAATTTTACTCTGTCACGTAAAGCATTACAAAAAATCCCAAAACTTATGTAACAGGTGTTAAGTAAATCATACAAAATAATAATTAGATGTTTTTATGTAACGACCAATTAAGAAACACAATAACTGACATACCTACATAATGAAATTGAACATTTCAACTGTAATTAATGATATGAGATGTATCCTAGAAACTTACAATAAGTGACATACATAGTTAATTCATGTAATGAAATTAAACATTGTAATTATAATTAATGAGATTTATGTAGCTGTAACTTCCGACTGACAATTGTTTGCAGTTTTAGATGAAGTTTATTAGTGGAAATTATCAGCACCGACTTCAAATGATCATCACTTAATTTGGATCTGTAAATATTTCTTGTATATTTCATTTGGGAGAATGTTTTTTCAACACAGAAAAGTAGTGCCGAATGCGGAACAAAAGCACGAGCAAATATGTGCAACTGACCAAACTGTTTGAGTGGAAGACTTTCATAAAATTCCAGCAATTATGACTTTAAATATTTTTCTTTACAAATATCGCCACACTGCATATCAATAGCCAGGCACACACGTACGGGATTTTTAACCGATCTGGCCCGCCGTCAGCACCTGGCATCCCTGTCACGCTAATTTGGGACAGATCGGCATGACAGAGATGCCAAACGCGGACGGCGGGCCATATCGGTTGAAAATCACGTACGTGTGTGCCTGCCTATTAATTTCCATTAGAAGTTCTGGGGCAAAGGTTTCTATATCGGCGTTTCACGATTTTGAAAAATCTTGATATCATTTGCAATTGCATCAAAATTTAAAAAACTAGACTGAACATTTATTTTCAAAGCTGCCGAAGCTTAAACTGCAGAAATCCACCGGAAATGAAAAAATTAAAATGCGTGAAACATGTTTTGTTCAATGCAGATTGGAACTAAACAATTTTGCTCGTTTTCTCTATGTAATTTTAAATTAAGGTATTAGTTAAATATAATATAAAATGATAACTTCCATAACTACTCATTGATTTGCACCTACCTCAGCCAGAGAACGAATTCTTTCATTCAAGGAAATTTCGATTAAAGCTCAAAAAAATCGCGTTAGAACTTTTCCGCAGCATCAACGTACATAATGTGAGAAGTCATATTTTCCAATCTCTTCAATAAACTCGTGGAATTGGCGATGATTGAGATGTTAAAGGAGCTACGCGGAAACTAACACGAGTTGCTGATTCTTATTCAGCATTTACTTTCTTCAACAACAACTGCTGAGATTTCAACCCGCATTTCAAGGATTCATATTTTTATATCAGTGGGCTTCCTGAACTAAAATTTGTGCGTAATTCAAAACTGCAGTATGTCGGTACGATGAGCTACCTGGGTATTGGCCCTTCGTACTTAGTGGAGGAGTTAGTGTGGCTCTTAGGTTAAAAAAGTTGGGAGACCCCTGCTCTAGAGGATCATGATTTAGGATTAAAAACTGGAATATGTTGCTTTAAGTTGTACTGCAAAAAAAGGACTTTAAATGTACCTCAAGAAACTTCATCTGCGCGTCTTGATCTTTGAAAATAGTATAGTTGGCCCGTACAGTTGGCATACCTGTCATGAACTGAGCAAATCGCAACATTGATAACGTAATTCTGATATCGTCACTCGATGGGCGAACATGTCCGATAAACCTGTTACATACAACGTGTTTTAAAATGAATTCCATCTAGTCTGCTTTGAATTTCCCATGCAAAATGAATATGCCGCTCTCTCGCAATGCTGGTATGCTTTTAGACGGAGAATAACATAACCTCAATACCGTTTGTTGTCAATTTGATGACAGTTCTGAATAATGCAGCACCAGCAACAACCAAGCGGCACATGAAAATTTTCAGGCAAGCAAATTTCACAGCTAACTATGCGATTTTTTTAATAGTTTTCTCAGTTATTAACTACCGTAAAATTCTGCCATTATTTAAAGCATCTCTCAAGTAGTAGATGATGACGTTGAGCCTTTGCTTGAGATACGTTTTAAAGGCGCAGCCCTCGTTCAACGCCAACACGAATTGCTCCAGCTGCGTTTTAGCAAGATTCCCCCGCCCAATTTCCAGTCCGCTCTTGTGCAGGCACGCCAGATTTCCGCTGGTGTCGGATCCCGAAAGGTCCACAACGTGCAACTGAAATTCCGTCAACATAAAGTGTCTTTATGAGATGTGCAGAGAAATTACCTTGCCAACAGTTGTGTTTGATGTTGCAAAGCACTTCTTTCTCACGATAAAGGTGAGAATGCTATTCGCCAGGTTGGAGAGGTAATTATCCCTGGTTTTGAACGTCTTCCTTGCTTCGGCTACAAAAGAAAATGCACACATATTTTTATTACCGTTATTATATTGTGGGCGACTTTGTCAGTTTATCAGGATAAGTTTTTTGTGTAATTCCAGCTTACATGTGATGATAATCAGGTTAGGTTGGGTTATTTTTTTTGTATAATTCTTACTTACATGTGAAGATAATTCTCATAGCATCCAAAGAATTATTGACCTTAACTGATTTGATGTTCTTCATGGTGTTCATATCGTATAAATCTTCGTTCTCAGTTAAAAGATCCCTCACATAATTTCTGTTGGTTTCCACGTAGTTAACGTCTATGCATATTTTGTGCTTGCTCTTCATGGATTCTTTTACTCGGTACAACGTTTCTATAATTCTGGGCACAATTCCTCTATCCTAAAGAGTTGTTATTTTTTTTAAACAAATGCGATTTTATTTATAGCGGTTAAAAGGTGCAGGATTAAATCAAAATGTTATGTTATTGACTCATCGCTTTGTTGCAGGTAAAGTGGCATGAATCATATGAAATTATAATATTTTAGTGCCTATACACAGTAGGGTGCTTTAGAAACGTATGGATTTTATTTTTATTTTTAGTTTATGTTCATTTCGCCATCTTACATTGTGTCACTATGCCGCGCGTTCTTTAATCTCTGAACATAGGCTATGTACAGTTTTAAAACGACAGGATCAATTACATTGCTAAAATGCAATGGTTATGCAACGCATTACAAGCGCGTGGAACTCGATCATTTCAAATGTCAAAACTGTTGACAGTAAGTATATTCAACGCAAGAAAGTATTTAAATATGGTAATGGTACTGAGTTGGCAATACTATACGGATTGTACGAGATTTATTTTCAGTGCATTACGAAGTAATGCACTTATAACTACTTACAAGTACGTAAGTAGTACAGAAAGATATGAGAAATAAATCAAAAATAAAATGAGAAAACGTACATATGAAAAAACAAATCTAATACATACATAAAATATCGTATTACAGGGTATCCCACGCTAATGGACCATTAAAAGTTTATGGGGTTCCCGATGAAATCAAAATTTGAAAAAATTCATCCAAACATGGCTGATTCCGTTCTCGTAGGTAAAATACTTTCATCCCTCTATCGCTTCCGATTCTACCGAAAGTAGCCGTCATCTTTAGTTTTTTTTTAATGGAATACCCTACATATTATTATATTTTTGGCTTCCCCGTTTAATTTGAAACATATTTTGTAGAGATGTACGTATGCCTATATTTTTTTACTTTCTGAGATAAAAATTAAATTCCAAGATATTGACCTCAAACACGTTATCAAAAATGGCTTCAATTTCTCTTACCAATAAGATTTAAACGGAAAATTTATCTATAATTGTACCTTAAATATGTAAATACCGTTTTATCTCAAAATAGGTTCAAACCACTTCATTACAATGACAAGGAACCCATAGATCATTTGAAAATCTTTAATTTTCAGGTTAAAACATTTCCTCTGTGCTGCATACTTTTTAAGAAATTAAATAGTATATGGGATGTTAGTCTTTGATTTAGCCCAAAATAACATCATATGTTAAATTTTTCGCGCTTATTTAGAATCGGTTTGTAACGTTATAATTTTCACATACAGCGGTGGTGGCGAGGTTGCCAATAGAAGAATCCTGACACGCTAATTATATTCTCCCCTCCCTTAATATTGATTTTCGCATTGGCAAACATAAAATCTTATTAATCGTTAAGAGGTCGCATACGCAGTTGGTCAAATCTTTATCTGCGACGAAGTCAGTGAAATACCGGAATTGTGACTACCTTAACGCGTGATTTGTGAGTTGAGTGAGTTCGGAAACCGTTTTGGTTTTTGTGGCCCCGCCACTATCAGTCAAGGACCTGGATATACGATCTCAGATTGCTACACTTATCGGCCGTTTTAGACCTTTAGGTAAAGATCGGCTTATTTTGTCATACGTGGTACTCATTACCTTCCTATCTATTGGCATTTCTAGGGTTTTCATTCATTACACCTTCGAGTATGTTGAGTCAAGGGACTTCAGCCACGCCGAGCCCCGAAGAGGGAGCCGGGGACTGCGAGGTATGCGAAGGAGCCTTCCCCCTTTAAGCCGAAGCCGCCGAGAATAGATACGACTACTTTTTTCTATTTAGATACAATATTTTACTCTTTACTTAATTTGCGTACGGACGTAGAGCTTTAATAAATCATTTGTTAAGTCTTTATCTTTTAACTTTATAAGAGCACATTGCCAGTCCAACCGACATACCACCATTTCCGGTTCGAAGCATGCGCATGTGATCACGTATGTCGGCGTCGACCGATTTTGCGGAAAATTCCGTCGCGGGAATAAACCTACCATCGCGCCTCTTTGTTTGGTCGATATACTAGTTACTTAAGTTCTGCCTGATCACGTTAATTATTTTTGGTTCATTTTGTTACGGGATATTTTCCGTAATTTAAATTAATTATCCCGAGTTCATTCTACAACCTTGTAATTAAATTACGTAGAGCCGCACCCACAAGAAGTTTAGGCTCAGGGACTGTTCACGCCGTCTCCACTCGTTAGCCAGTGCCAAGGTGGAATCTACAGGGTTGAACGACGAACATCAACAACAAAGGTGGAGTATTTGAGAGAAAGAGAGAATAAGGGGGTTGCATGTTCCTCGGTACAATAAAGTTATGTCAACCCAATACATACATATCTGGCGGAGCAACAGCCCATCACAGGCAATTGTCTGGGTGCACATTTGTGTTAAAGGTTAACTTTCCTTAAAAAGGTTTTTTTTCTATTTTATTCAATTAAACAGCTAGAAAAATAACTAAATTGAGAACAAGTGCTTACCTCGTAACTAGTATGTAAACCAGTGGTAGTGACTGTCTTCCCACTGTAAGTTTGCCCGTAGGATACGATAATGGCGTTGTTTCCTTCAAAGACTCTGAAACAGTGCAATTGTAAACATTCCCGTAAATCTTTTTAAGCCCAGTTTTCAATCGACAGTCAAGTACAGCAATGATTCCCAACGGGGGCGGTACCGCCCCCCGGTGGGCGCTGAAGGGATTTAGGGGGGCGTTTCTGGCCCAGGGTATATTTAGGGGGCGTTGAGGACCAGCCGCTGCCCCCCGGACAAAAACGGAGTTCCGTCAGAGCAAGAGTGTAAACTTAAAATCTACAGATCACATTCAAAATAACAATTGAATGTTGGCTCCACCGAATCAACATGGGATTCCCCGTACTGACCGATATCTGTACATCGGCCCACTTCGAGTGCCTGGGGATTAACCAGCTTGCTCGGTTTGGTGTGCAAGGTGCCGGAGCGGGGACGCTCCGGCCTACATTCTGACTTCCTGACTGACACGCAACGAGTCAAGTATATTTGACCTATTGTTTTTGGATTGTAATTAATTGTCATATTGTGATCATTATTGTAAATAAAGTAATATTGATATTAAGTGGACCCGGTAATACAAAATTTATCGTTGGTGAAATAACTGTTGGAATAGAGGTAAGTACTTACATATTATCTATTGTTATATTTGATGGGCTGCAATTTATGTACATATAGCTCCAAATATTTAATATTTTTGGTTTCATATAATTTGTTTTAATTTTTAATCGCCTGTAATATACAATGTGTCTTCGGATAGATGTTATAAGATTTTTTTATAGATACATTAACGAAAACTATAGGAATGATTATTTCATGTTTTGAAATTAAGCCCTGATCCTTGGTTTTCAAAAAATTGGTTTAAAAAACCCACATTTTGGATTTTGAGTGAATAGGAAATTGATAGATCAGGAAAGATTTTTTTCCAAGCGGTAAAATATATTAGTTATGACATACATACGGCAAAATATTATTATTAAATTATAAATGCAAAATATGTATACAAAATTTGAAAATTGCTTTTACAATTCTCTAACGTACATTTTTTGTAGAGCCGCAGATTATATACACTGCTCAACATTTGAACTGGTACACTTATATAAAATGCAGTAAAATTAAAACAAAAATTAAAAAAATGCTTATGCTTTTGGCATAACTTCCTATATGATCAGGGCTGTGTTTCGGAATGCAAACAAATGCCTATCGAATAACATTTGCGAAACAATTGTTGTTTATCTATCATCAGTGCAATTACTGAGCTCGCGGACGCTTATACTTTATCAAGTTTTAAGAGAATTTTTGCGAATATCTCGATTAAGTTTTAATTCATAGTGGTTGACTGTATTTTAAAGATGCCATTAAGGCGTTTAAGTATTGCAGAGATGAGCCAAGCTATGGGAATTCTTATGACTGGTGCATCGCTAAGAACTGTTGTTGCCCATTTTAATGTGAGCCACAGTGTGATCAGAAGACTTCAAATGCGTTTTAATGATACTGGATCTGTCGAACATAGGCACGGCGGAGGGCGAAATCGCAGTAAAACAGTCAGCGAGGACCGGTTTATTACGACTCAGACTCGAAGGAATAGATTTTCTACTGCAAGAACACTCCAAAGTCAGTTATTGAATGCAACAGGTACTCAAGTATCCACTCAAACAGTAAGAAGAAGACTCCAAGCGGTAAATTTAAGGTCCAGATCTTCTAAAAAATGTCCATTGTTGACCAGAGCCCACAAAAGAAGAAGGCTAGAGTGGGCACACCAACATGCCCACTGCAAATTGGAGTGTTGAAGATTGGGGCTGTTGTTTATTCAGTCACGAGACCAGAGTGCGTCTCCATAGCTCAGATAGAAGAGTGAAAGTTTGGAGAAGCAGAGGAGAACGCTATATTGAGAACCACGTGACTTACCATCAAGCTTATGGAGGCGGTTCAATTATCGTTTGGGGAGGTATTTCTGCGACTCGTGGTACTGAATTTTTTATGCTTGGAAATGCTACAATGAATAGTGTCAGGTATCTTAATGAGGTATTAGAACCTGTAGTGTTGCAATTTGCCAATGAAATAGGCGATGGTTTCGTGTTTGTTGATGATAATGCGCGTCCTCACAGAACAAGGCAACTCAATGCATTTTTCTATGAGAACAATATTACGCACATGGATTGGCCAGCAAACTCTCCAGTTCTTAATCTCATAGAGAACGTATGGAATTACCTGAAAAGGTTGATAAGGTCACGAGGAGTGGATCCAAACAATCACCATCAGCTCCGAATTGCTGTTTTGGAAGAATGGCTAAATATTCCTCAGTATTACATTCGGGATTTGATATCCAGCATGCCAAGACGTTGCCAAGAGGTCATTAGAGCTAGAGGAGGTCCCACGCATTATTAATCTTTAAGTGTTTGGTTATCATTTATTTCCAGAGCATACTTTTCTATAATACTAAAATGAAGATTTTGTTATTTTTCTATTAAAACAGTTGAAATTCGTTATTTCAGTTTTAGTATTTTAATTCTTCGCCCTAATAGTGCTTCCAGAACCTTGTACTATCAATTGAGCAAGAAGATGTTGTTCAAAAAGTAGTCAATTGTTGTTTATATATGTTCTTGTAAGTGTACCAGTTCAAATGTTGAGCAGTGTATTTGTATTCAAATACACGGGTCACATGTACACGTGTACGTACAGAATAATTACACGTGTAATTAGTTACACGTATAATTACACGTGTAATTATTTACATGTATAATTACACGTGTAACAGTGTAGCGTTGTTCACTGCTTCCAGAAAACGTGGATATGTTAATATTTTTAAACCACAATCGTTCTTTATTGCAAGAATAAATCGTTATTTTGATCGCCGCGTGAATTTAGCGTTGTTTTTCTACTGCGGGTAATTTAGTTATTTTTTTAGTTACTTAGTAACTTATCTTAATAAGCCCAGTTTCTAACGACACTCTGCAGATTGGGCTATGTAGACCCAAATAGTGTTTGATGCTGCGCGCAAGAAATTTTAACTTATTTTTAATTTTGTTTTTAAATTGGTTGGTTCTGCGCTAACAACAATTTCTTGTTATTATTTATCTTGTTTTATTTTTAAGATATGTCGGAAACAAAGAAAAAATGTAGACAATACAATGTCGAATATTTAAAATATGGTATTATTCAGTCACCCACAATCAAGACATTGCCAATGTGCCTGATTTGCCAGAAAGTTTTCTCAAATGAAGCCATGAAACCTTCACGTTACAAGAACAATTGAGCAAAATACATCCTGCCATAAAAGATAAAAATTTATCTTACTTTCAAATGCTCAAAAATCAACATTCGAGGCGTCCAACTTTAGCCGGTATGTTTTCAGCAGCATCAAAACTAGACAATGATGGGTTACGTGCATCTTACAATATTTCGTTGCTTATTGCTAAATCGGGAAAACCGCACACTATTGGAGAAGAATTAATACTGCCAGCTGTGAGTGAAGTTCTCCGTACTGTACTTCAGAAGTCACCTTCAGATATTATTAAAAAAATCCCCTTGAGCAATAATACTGTACAGAGACGAATCGACGAAATGTCCGAGGATGTGGAGAGTTCTCTAACCGAATTTTTGAAGACGACCGAATTTTCTATACAGCTCGATGAGTCTACATTGCCTAACAATGAGGCATTACTTCTATCGTACGTTCGCTTCATAAGATATGAGAATATTTGTCAAGAACTATTATTCGCAAAAAAATTAGAAATTGATACTAAAGGAAAATCTATATTTGACGTTTTGGAACAATATTTTAAAGAAAAAGATATCCCTCTGAATAATATTGTGTCCGTTGCTACTGATGGTGCACCGGCAATGGTTGGACGATACCGCGGGTTCATTGCATATTTAAAAAAAGCTGTACCAAATGTAGTCGCCATGCATTGTGTGATTCACAGACAACATTTAGTTGCAAAAACCTTAGTGATCGCCTTCATTGCTCGCTGCAGTACGTAATTACAGGGGTTAATAGAATCAGAAGCAATTCTCTTAACGATAGAAGTTCTCTTAACGATAGAAGCACACAGAAGTTCGATGGTTGTCAAAGGATACTTGTCTGCAAAGATTTTATGAACTATTTGACTCAGTTATAACGTTTCTCGAAAATAAAGATGATTCCTTAAAAGAAAATATATTGAAATATATTGAAAAAAATGATATAGCGTATTTAACAGATTTATTTAATAAATTTAACTAAACCAATCTGCAGCTACAAGGAGATGATTTGAATTTAATTAAAGCTAAGGCAATAATTTCGGCATTCGTGTCAAAACTTGCATTATACAAATTAAATTTGGGTCGGAGACAATTCCATTAGTTTCAAAATATTTCCTCGGTGAAAACAAGTGATGATGACATTTTGGTTTATTGCCAGCATTTAGAAACCCTTAAAGAAGATTTTTTTAATATATTTCAAGATATCCTCAATATGATAATTCCGGACTGGGTCTTGGAACTTTGCACAAATATTGAAGCAGCAGAAGTATTTTTACAGGAGCAGCTCATAGAATTGTCAACAAACGAAGAATTAAAACTAAATTTGAAACATGGCTACCAAGCATTTTATCTTCAAAGACAAATTCCAATTTTATATCCGACCTTATGGGGTGCAGTAAAGAAGTTTTTTCTAGCATTTCCATCATCTTATTTAGCCGAAAGAGGATTTAGTGTAGTATCCAATCTACTAACAAAAAAACGGAGCCGATTGTCAATAGTAGATCGAGGTGACTTAAGGTTGCTCATGACAAAACTAGCACCCAATATCGACAAATTAGTGTTATTACATCAAGCTCGGCCCTCTCACTAGTGCTATTTTTTATGTATGTGTATTTTTTTGTTAAGACCTAATAAAATATTTTTAAAAATGCGTCCTTGTTTTTAAATATATACGTAGTATAATATAGTTCACCAAGAGAGGCGCTCTTGAAAAGCTCTTTAAAAAAGTGGGAAACCTATATTGATTTTAAGTGAGATTTTATTTCTGAATGGGAGGCGGTGAGTAATTTGTTTTTTCGAAAGGGGGAGGTAGGCTAAAAAATGTTGGGAACCTCTGAACTATAGTGAGATTATTGATAGGTATTTGGATCCATCCTAGAAGAGGGCTTCAATCATAAATTGTATCAGGGCTAATTGTATCATCGGTTTTTACGTGATTTAGCAACTCGGTTTGCCAGGAAAATTCCTTGAGACTCAGAAATGAGCTGTAGTCATTTATTTAAATGAAAAACAGTTTTTAAAGTGGATTTAAAGTAATAATGTTAAATTTAATATTATGATAATGATAATAGTTTTAGTCCAAAACGTAGAATATATACTGGAACTATAATGAAATTATTGATAGTTGTTTGGATACATTCTGGTATTTTTATATGGATTTTGGGATTATGTGCAATCCCTTTCTAAACCGGAAGTGCACAGAAACCCAAAATCCACATGTATAATGCGATTGCTTAAATGTAAACGTTTGCCCGTTAACACCCACTATATGATACTCCGAAACCAAATTATTTTCATATTCAGTACAAGTACCATTTTTGATCATCTGAGTGAGCACCCTTTTGTAGCAAGTACAACTTTTTTAAACCAGATAGACTGTAATTATTTGAAAGAGAAGAGCATTCGTTAAATTCAAGTTACCCCTAAACAAGCTTCTTAGCATACTTGAGACAACTATATTAATAACTAACCCATCGAAGATGTCGTCTGTAAAAACCGTCTGGTATATGTCTTTCTGGGAGTTGTTATAGAAAACCCCATCGGTCTGAAAGACCCAGTATCTGGGCACCACGTGCTCGTTGCCCTTCCCCAGATCCTGCAGGCATCTGACGTACACCGTCCTCTTGTCCTCCGAAATCTTCACGTACTCCCAGTTGGTGTGCTGGTTGGGCAGAAATCGTACGAAACTCTTGCAGCCTCTTTGCTCTTCTTGGAACACCATTTCTAATAGTGAGGCCACCAAAAATTAATGAGAAGATTAAGTATGTTACCGGACTAGGACCGTAAACTTATATTCTCTTGATAATTTTCTCTTTATATGGAGTGGATAATTATTTTTAATATTCCTCCTTCCATTTCAGTTAACAATTCTTCAATAAATTATTTCTTGGAATTTCTGCAATATATTCCGTTATCTAATGTAATAGGTACTACTGGTGTTAAATGGCAACTCTTAAGAATGGCTCTTTTCTTCAAAATTAATTCGAACGAATGTCTGCTAATAAACGTCTAAGGTGACATATTCCATACCCATTAAAAATAAATGTATTAGTTTCCATGATTTAAAATAAACAAAGCAGAATTATGTCATACATAACCATACGTGGCTCCTGTCCGACCTTCGTCGACATCAACGAGTCCCAGAAGTGAGTCTTTGGCTGATGTTATACCAACCTCTTCATAATCCGTTCGTGTAATTGCTGATCATTGGCGTGGTCTCAATAAAAAAATAGGGAATATGGAACTACAAACACTCCAATAATCAACTCACCATCAGCAGCAGTATTTCCCAAAGTGTGATACGCGTCTCTCCTGGGGGACGCGAAGAGTTTGGTGGGGGTACTCGCTGCACCGATCTTTGGCTGCACCTGGTGCAAATAGAAAAACTTCGTTACTTGGAGTATTGCGTCAAACTCGCAAGTATGATAAAGGATATCTTATATTTGGATTCTCATAAACTTGAAATGAAAAAGAGCCTAGTCCACTTTGCCTCATTTATTTTGAATCATTCGAAAAAGATTTTTTTTAACAAACTTAAGGATTTAAATCAGTCTCGAAAAGCAATGCGGGGTTTGACAGGAGGTGACAATCTAAAAATCCTAGAAGCTTTGTATCGCGCATCGCTTACAGAGCAGTGCAGCAGTGATGATTGGGGAAACTTTAATCAAGCTTGCAGCCAAATTAATGGTAGAAGTAATAATAGAAGAACTTTTGACCGCGTTCCTCTCTCAAATAATACAGTTCATCGACGAATCATGAATATGTCTAATAATGTAAAACAGATGTTATTGTCTGATATTTCGAGTCGAGAATACAAGTCGATGTACACATGATGTACACAGAGAGAGTCCACTGATATTGCGATTTTTTCAAATCTTATGGCATTTGTTAGATACGAAAGAGATCAAGAAATTCATGACGACTTATTGTTATACCAGCTTTTATCAGATCATACAATAGGAGAAGATATCTGTAATGTTATGTATGCAAGACAATAAAACTGATTGGAGTGGTAACGCTCCGATATTATTTTGAATATAATTATTTTATTATCCGTCGTTTTTATCGTGAAATTATTATGTAATTCCTTGATTATTTTTGCTCGTGATTTATTATATAATTTTTTAATTATTTTTGGCTCGTGATTTATTATATACTTTTTTAATTATTTTTGGCTCGTGATTTGTGATCGTATTTAGTACTTACACGTCGTGAGGTTTAATTTAACTACCGTGATTACTCTCAAGGTACTTTGCTATTGGTAATGTGTTAATTAACGTACACAAATAATTTATTCATACAAGAAAGCACCAATTTAAGGATTTGTTTTGTTTATTTAATAATAGACACGCTAAAATTGTAAGACCCAGGGAAATAAAACACAGGTTGACGATGATGTAAAGAAATTTATACAGGGTGTATCAGCCAAATGGAATAAATTCAATAATAAATAAATCGGGGCGTGTTCGAAACAACGCTCGGACACGTCGATTGTTATTTTTAGTTGCGCATTTTTTTCAATAAAAACTTTTTATACAGGGTGTGTCATGTGACCGTGGCCAATACCAACTTTCTTATTTTAAATGCAACACCTGGTATATTATTCAATTTTTGGATTCTTCAGAAAATTCTAGACATATTTCATGTACAATGTCCTATACCTATCTTCAACTGTTTCGGAAATATTAAGTGTTTTCAGATTTATTGCAAAAATTAACATTAAAAAAAGAAAATTAAAAAAAACAGCTGCCAATGCAATAAGTGATGATACCAAATTGGATATTAAGCTTGAGTTTGTGGAAAACCCACATACTTCTAGTCGACAAGCAGCCACAATGTTCAATGTTAGCCATTCATCGATTTTTCGAACATTAAAAGAAACTAAAATGCATCCCTATAAAATGATACCAACTCAGGAGCTCATGGAAGACGATTTTGATAGGAGAACGTATTTTTGTGAACAAATGATGGCAATGTTAGATAACAATGTGATCCAATTAGAACATGTTTTGTTTTCTGATGAGTGCACCTTTACACTTCACGGTCATGCTAATCGTCAAAATTGCCGTTATTGGTTGACGGAAAATCCTCACTGGATGAGAGAAGAACATACGCAATACCCTGTAAAGGTTAATGTTTGGGCAGGAATTGTTGGAGAACATATCATAGGTCCCTTTTTCATTGATGGCAATTTATATGGTAATAATTATTTAGCACTACTCCAAAATAATGTTGTGCCAACTTTGACAAACTTATATCCTGATCCAGCAAACCCACAAGTTCCAGCGAATATGATATGGTTTCAGCAAGATGGAGCACCGCCCCATTACCAAATCAATGTCCGGAACTACCTCAACCGAATATTTCCAAATCGGTGGATAGGGAGGCGAGGATCGATGGAATGGCCAGCACGATCCCCTGATCTGACGTCATTAGACTTCTTCTTATGGGGATATGTCAAAAGTATTGTATACAAAACTAAACCCCTCGACTTAGCTGACTTAAGAAGACGAATAATGCTTGCGATTAGATCGGTCACGCCTGAGATGTTGAGTAACGTTAGAAGAAATTTCTATTTAAGATTAGGATGTTGCCAAGACGTTCACGGCGAGCATTTTGAACATCTCCTCCATTGAAATTTATTGTTTTTTTTTGTTTTTTTACATTATCAAGAAATATACAGTATTACTTATTAGTTTTTGAGTGTGTTGTAACGAATTTCACACCCTGTATAAAAAGTATTTGTTGAAAAAAATGCGCAACTAAAAATAACAATCGACGTGTCCGAGCGTTTTTTCGAACACGCCCCCATTTATTTATTATCGAATTTATTCCATTTGGCTGATACACAGTGTATAATTATAACATACAGGGAAATATAACACCGGTTGACGATTATGACATGAATTGATTTATTTTCTATATTTCGTTAACCTTATAATGAATGTGTAAATTATTTTATTTATTCAATTGATAGTTTGAAAATAGTTATGACTACGAAGTTTATTTACGAGAGTTTGTTATACATGCACGTGCTTCTCTTAGAACATTTATTACCATGCTCTTTCACTCCATTTAACTACGGGAAAGTGATATGATCAAAAATAGAACTATTTAAAGATGTTGAAATTTCCTTAATAATTCATGAATGATTACTAAAGGTATTTCGCGATCTTTCCGAATTTCATGGTTGTGTCGGTGTCCACACAATAATGTAATTATTGGAGCCCCATTGTCTACGTTGATTGAGGTAAATTAGTAATTCTACCCACGACCACAGCAAGCACCCATGTCACAAGTAGTCATCACCGTCAGACATGTTACAAGTTGTGTCAAATAACAGTTCTGCTACCTCAATCGGAAATGTTTATGTAAAGTTATAATATATTATTATTAGGAACATTGGAGGTTATTAATAACTTCTCTTGTGATTATACCAAGTTTCATTCTCTCGTTTATCATTCTCTCTGTTTATACGGGGTTTTAATAATTCCACTTATTTCTTGTTTACGATATTTACCGACAAATTGTCATTATGTCTTCAAATTATTGAGATTTAATCCAGCCTATTTTATTTGTACGATTCTAAATTACTCTGCCCAATAATATGTACGTTATGTGCTTGTTTTATAATATGAAATAAACAAACCAGTATTTGTATACATTATGTTTTTAAATCATTAAGATTTAATCCAACTTATTTATTTATACAATTATGAATCACTCTGCCCAATAATATACACGTTATGTGCTCATATTATGATTTGAAATGAAGAAGCCATCATTTTTATGAATTATTTTGATTTGAATATGATGAAGTATGTCGGAGGGTAACACTGAATGCCTTGATTAGTTATTATAGTTATGGCGAATACAGCCACGTTAATTTGCGTTCGCGGGCGCGATGTATAATGAGTTTATATGTTTAAAGTTTATGATGCTGACAACGATTTGATTCTAGTGGAGGAGGTGATTCCACAATAACAGGTATGTGTACGAAGTGCGCGGGTGGGCGTCAATTACACCTGAGATTGCTTCCTCTAATGATTCGTAAACACGAATAGCGTACGAGCTGCTTTTGTTTACTGATAGGAATAGGTAATCGGCGTTTGGTGTTTCTAGGTAACTTGTGGTTGGTTAAATACACAATCTTCCGTCAATTTGAATCTAGTGCGGGAGTTTTGATTTCACAATAACAGGTGTGTGTACGAAGTGCGCGGGTGGGCGTCAATTACACCCGAGATTGCTTCCTCTAATGATTCGTAAACACGAATAGCGTTCGAGCCGCCTTTGTTTACTGATAGGAATAGGTAATCGGTATTTGGTATTTATAGGTAACTTGGGGTTGATTGAAAGGAATAAGCACTCCTGTGAATTTATAATGAGACTGGTTTAACAACTTTATATTATCGTTAATAATAAAAAAATTAAATTACTCTGTACCTATAATTGTACGGTTTTCGATTTATTTAAATTTTTATTCTACTTTGCGTTTTTACAACGTTATATGCAATAGTTAATTTAATTATAAACCGACGTGAATTTATATACTCAAACCGCGAATGTCGTGTGCGTTGCCCGTGGCCGACGCAACTTTCTTACTGATCCCGCTCGTGTGTGGCTTACCCTTAAATAGGTTTTTCAGTTTCAAATCTCCCCTCCCCTCACATATCTACTGCTGAATATTCGCCCCTATCACTTAGTTATCATGGTGATTATTAATATTGAGTATGCGTGTGGTATTAATGCGTTTTTAGCGCAGAGTTTTACACTTAACTTGAAGAGTTGCCATTCGAGGTGATTTTCACGTGCCTGGCGCTTGCTTGATTCTAATTGGTGCTGATACCCAAATTGTTTATGTGACACCACGACATGGAATCTTCCAGACCCGTGCATATGCAGGCCTCGGCTCTTGAGATATTTGGCGACACTCTGTCGCGACTTGCGATGGCTATTTCTCACATTTCACCCTGGGATTATTTGTAAATGAATTAATTTAATAATTTTGTTGTATTCATGATTTTTAAAATATGAGTCACTTTATTGCGTAAAAGCGTAATATACTGGGCGTATATTTGTGCCCATTACAGAGTAGATGTGTTGGAATAAGCACAGATGAAACAAAATGTATGGTCCGAATTAATAACGGCACAGATTAAAGGACTCGTTGCAAGAATTCAGAATGTTTCCCCAAATGTTATATCCACACATTATTGTATACACAGAGAGGCTTTGGAAACACGTCAGATGCGGGCCGATCTACAGAAAGTTCTGGATAAAAGCGTGAAAATTATTAACTACATTAAATACTGTGAAGAAGAAATGGGAAGTAGTCATGGTCACCTACTTTTGCATACAGATGTTTGTTAGCTATCTCGGAGGAAAATTTTAAACCGATTATTTGAACGTAGACATGAACTTCAAGTTTTACTTAATGATAGATTTGAGCTGAGAAACTGCTACGTGCCTGTAAATGGTTCTGTAAATTGGCATACTTACCATATATATTATCTGCATTGTTTCACGGTCAAGATTAAGTGAACGGTACCATGGCAAAATTAAATTTGTGAAAAAAGATAGATGGTAATGGAAAAGTGGACTCGTTTCCCTCTCTTTATAAGTTTTCACAAGTTCAGCTGGTAAAATTGAAGCTGATAATCTGAAATATATTTAGAGAATACACAAGCATTTGCGCAGCATTTAGATAATTTACAAATGGACAAATGTCACTAGAAACCAAGATACTACTCAACAAAGCAATACTGAAACCTATATGGTGTTACGGAATACAGCTGTGGGGAACTGCCAGCAACTCCAATCTTGAAATTCTACAGAGGTTTTAAAATAAGTACTACGCCTAATAGTGGATGCACCTTGGTATGTACCCAACTACGTCATCGAACGAGACCTGCGAGTTCCTTCAATTAAAGAAGAAATAAAAAAACACCTCGAAAATTACCGAGGCAGACTAGTCATCCACCCAAATAGACTTTCGCAGAACTTAATGGACATCACAGATGAAATCAGAAGACTCAAGAGATTCAAGCCAACAGATCTAACCACCAGGTTAGATCAACACTAAGAATCAACACTAAGAAAGAGAGTTATCAAAGGATAACTTTCTACATGACACGAACTAAAAACACATAATTTACCTATTGTTGATTTATACATATTGTAAATATTAATGGGTTCAAATAAAAAACAAAAAAAAAACAAATGGGCCCGAAAAACTATTTTCCTGATTTAAACAAAAATGTTAAATGGATATCCATTTAACATTAATACAATATCGATGCCAGAAGGTTTTTCGGATGCGGAAGAAGAGCAATTGTTGGAATTAGCTTCAGACGGATTCTTGAAATTCGTTCTGGTTGAAAATGCAACATGTGTATCCAGTTTTAACAGAGAAAGTTCTGAATACACCATGCCTTTTCCAACTTCACACCTATGTGAAGTTGCTTTTTTAGCATTTCTAGACTTAAAGTCAATGACTTTTGACTATAAGTCAAAAAAGGAACATGCTTTTGGATGTGAAATAGCACTTAAGATTAAAATTAACAATGTCATCCTTCTCATTGATTATAATACAACTTTTATTTTATTTATATTTTATTATGATTGCATTTTTTTTTCGTTTATAATTATTTTGTTTATGTACTAAAAATGGAATAAATAAATATATTTGATTCTTAATAAACTAAGTATATGCAATTTTTATTATGACGAGGGGTACTTAGTGTTACGAAAATTATAGAAAGGTTATACAGCCTATAGCGTGTAGACATTTCAAATATACAGGACCTCGTCTCCCAATCTACTTATTCGGATATTCTCTATTTAGTAGTGCTATGACTTCTCGGGTTGTGTGAGCCGGTGCTCCATCATGTTGAAATCAAAGTCTTCGCCTGATGTTTAGCGGCAAGTCATCAAGAAGCTGAAGCTGGCAGAATGTTATTTAAGAAAATAAAATAATTTTCACCATTCTATCGGTTTGGGAGAATGTAGGGCCCAATAACGTACTACCCTACGATTCCAGCCCATAAATTTACTGAAAAACGTCTTTGATGCGCACGAATAAGTGTTGCGTGGGGATTTTCATCACACCACATGTGATTATTGCGAGAATTAAATACACCGTCCCTTGTGAAACAAGCTTTGTCTGTAAATAAAATAAACTTTTCAAAACGCCTCTGAAGATTGCAACGTTCAATAAACAAACGGCAAAACAACAATCTTAGCTGGAAGTCTTCAGGTACCAAAGCTTGCACTGTTTGTCTAGAAAATGGATGGAGACCTTGTTCCTTCAGAACTTGCCAAACTGTCACGTGATGTACACCTAATCTATTTGCTATTACACTTGTGCTCGTCGATGGCTCATCTTCAATAATATTAAGAACAGCTTCTTCAAATGCAGGGGTTCGACGTAATCTATTGGAATTGCCAACAATTGTTGGGTGAAAACTTCCTGTCTCTGACAAACGTCTACATATTCTTCTCAAAATGCGGCAACTTGGTTGCTGACAATTTGATATCTTCTCCGATAAATTCTACGAGCTTCTTGTGCATTACGCCTTGCCTCTCCAAAAACCAAAAGCATGTCTAGAAGTTCAGCGTTTTGACAATTATGCATTTTTATACCGAAATTATGCAAAATACGCACACAAATGATAAACGTGACAAAGATTTATTCCATCCAGCAAGAAACGATTGCATCGACAAGTAATAGTTCCATTTATATCCAGCAAGAAGTTATTACATCGACAAGTAAAAGTTCTGCTTCCATCCAGCAAGAAGTTTTTGCATCGACAAGTAATAGTATTACTTCAATCCACCAAGAAGTTATTGGATCGGCCAGTAGGTATAGTTCCCCTAGCATTAGACCAGTAATTCGCAAAAGAAAATGTAAGAAAATGAAAATTAAACCATTTACCTGTTTAGTTCAAATTTCTGTTTCCACAGTTTCACGTTCCGAAGAGTCATACCAAGGAAAACACTCCGTTACAGACAAAGTAAAATGTTTTAACTAAAATTTGTTGGTGATGTAAAAACCCATCTCTACTACCTGTTACGTGCGCCTGCTTTCTGCCTGAAGCTCTTCTTTTTCGATGTCGGGATGGTAGATGGATTTATGATTTGGTTTATAAGAGATTTGAGGATTTGGAATTTGGAATTTTAGGTATTCGAAAACAGAAAAATTATGATTACTGGTGAACTTAGAAAACTCACGTTTATTAAAATAGATTTCGAAGATAATTATTCAAATTGGAACTGATAAAGTAACCGACTTTATTAACCGTATTGTGCGAGATTTAATTTCAGTACATTGTCATAATTCCTACAACACCAATCCCATCAATCCCGTTCAATCAACAATCATCAACCGTTAATCCCGAAATTGCAACTCATTTGTGAAATGGAAGATATTCGTTCTTCTTCGGCATAACGCATTTCATTTAAATTAATTTCTTCAGTTAAAATTTGGAATCTTCTAGTTATTTTATAATGACCAATAGCAACGCATCATGTACTATTAAATTTTGCGATTGTATTAGAAATTGTTCGATTGATGAAATTCGTCAGGATAATGCATTGAAAATAAATTTCTCACAATCCGTATATTATTGCTAGCTCGGTACCCTGTGAATTTGAATATTTGAATACTTTCTTGCTTTGAATAAATTTTCTGTCAATAGTTTTGATATTTTAAATGATCGATTGACACGTGCTAATAGTTTTGATTGTATAACCATTGCATTTTAGCAATGCATTTGATCCTGCCGTTTTAATGAGCTGAACATAGGCTATCTTCAGAGATTAAAAAACGCGCGGTATAAAACGTTATCATACTAGGGCCGGCTAGATCCCTCTTGGCGCATTAGATAGTTACTATATTGCTTACCTAATATCTAGAATTGGCTAGTCTTTGGGGGTCACAAACTTGTGATTGCCAATGAATCGTTAACTACAATATTAATTTTGAGGATTGTCTAGATCAGTGGTTCCCAACCTTAGGCAATATGATGGCGTACCTGTAAGTAAATATTTTTGGAAAAACGAGTCCTACACCCCTTGTAGTCCTAAAATAAAAGTGTCAGGGCGCTTACGGTAAACAAAATTAAACCAATTAAGTTCAAAATCTTGAAATATTTATTTGAAAGTATTTAAATTACGCTTAAATAAAAATTAAAAGTGTATAACGCTATTTTGCGCTATACACTATATTTGTTGCGTACGAGTTGTACGCAAAAAAAAACTATCTATGTTTTAAGTAAAATAAATGTATTTATTATTGAACTAAGAAAAGTGCCAGGGCAGCGCACTGCTAGTCAAAAAAGTACTGGCGCGTACCCTGATGTGCCCTAGCACCACTACACCCTTGGCTATCATTCTAATTATACAATTTGCAATTGCAACCTTCCAATTAATGCAATGATTAATCTTAAAGTTGCGATTGCTTACTTTTTACCAGGGCAGAAATATCTCGTTCAATTTTGGTAAGTTTAAGACAAAGATCAGATTCAATATTAAGCAATGCTCGATATTTGTTTTTCATCGCTGTCATAGCTGAGAATCCAGTTTCACATAAGTATGTGGTACTGAAAGGCATTAAAAATTTGAGGGCTTGGCTAGAAAGTTCTGGATATTCTGTATACGTAGAAAGCTAAAACGAAAATAAGCTGGTGCTCTAAAATTTTAATTTCCAACCACCATTACTTATGAGATTGATAAAAGACTCTTTCGCAATTACATCTGGAACTTCCGATATGAATATGAAGGGATTGCAAATCCAACTTTGAGAAGAAAAATCTTCGTTAAAATATTTTGCAAACCACTGTAGCATCAATTTTAAATGTTGCTGAATGTCATTTGTTACACAATTTGAAACTGATAAATTATTTTCTTCAGCAAAATTGTAGAGAGAAAAAAACATACTATTCTTTCCTTTCTCTGTTTGTTGTATCATTAACTGCAATTTTCTTTTAAATGCTAATATTTTATCGCTGAAGTCGAACCGAGAATTATTAGTTCCTTGTAAACTTAAATTTAAATCATTTAGTCGAGAAAAAAATATCCGACAGATACGCTAGTCTGAATAACCATTCCTCATCGGTAAATTTATCTTTTTTTGAATCTCCTGTATCCCTGAGAAATATATTTACCTCGGAGCGTAACTCAAAAAGTCGCGTGAGGATTTTACCACGTGAAAGCAAGCACGTGAGAGTACCTCGGTGTGGAGCAAAAGTGTTTTAAAGTCACTACCCATCTCATTACATAAAATAGAAAATAGGCGAGAATTAAGAGCTTTAGATTGTATAAAATTAACTATTTTTATGGCCTCATTAAGAACAGTACTTAAGTTGTCAGGGATATTTTTTGTGGCCAGGGCTTCACGATGAATAATACAATAGTAGATAAGCAACACCGGTTCGGCCGCATTTTCCCATAAGGATTTACACAGGGGTCTAAATTTACTTTTCAGCCATTTTGTTTTTTCGGTCGTCCAGTTCGAGGACCGATATTTGTACAACGGGTTGCCTATACAAGAGGGGCGACCGCCCTCGAATTGAGCGGAATGTGCAATGGGGTGCCTGCCCCCTGTCGCAGGTGCCCGTCGCAAAAACCCTCACGTTGCAGGGTCCCCTGCACAAAGCCCCCTCCACAAGGCTCCCAGGTTGTAAGCCCCGGCCCCAGATCGTAGGGCCCCCAGGTCCCAGGCCCCCTTCGCAAGGCCTCCCAAGCCCTCGCCCAGCGGTTGGCGCGAATGAATTTATTTGAATATGGAGGCGCGCGGGTTCGGGGTACGTCGTCAGCGGTACGAGCGAATGATTTCTCGATTAGCAGTGCAGGTCTACAGCCCTGGAGAGTTTTGGTGGAATAAATCTGTAAACATTTTATTAATTTCAATTTTGGAAAATCGCGCGAGTTTTATTTATTATTATTATTTACCAAAGCATTTATATCTAATACAAATTGCATGTCACCAAGGAATGGACTACTACGGCTGGAGAGTTTACCCAGGCGCCCGCCCGATCGTTTCTTATGAGTCTAAATTCACTTGATGATTCTTGGATCAGTCCGCATTGTTCCAATTACGCTAATTATACCTTCAATTTGCATGTGTCGATTTATAAATTCAATGCGATTTATAAGGGTAAAGTATAGGATTAAAATTCAGAGAAAACTTGTCTGAATGGAGTCGAAATGAGGCGTGCAAAAATTAATACGATAAGATGGAAATGGGTAAATAAACAGTACGGGGTAAATAAAACAAAGTTTTACATCGTATTATTATTTTTTTATTACTATATAAAATATCCACTATATAGTTGTACAGCACTACAACATTTCTATGACTACATTAGTAGTACATGGTGTATAAGGCCTAGAATTCACAATGATGTGGCACACGATACTAGATAGTAAACCATGTTTAGGATGTAAAATATTTATTTATAAATAACAGTGTTATAAATCATATATATTTTACGCATACGGGATATAATACTATTTATATAGATGGTAATAATTATTTAATATAATACATTTAATACATTAAACGATATTCACAATTATTACTGCAAACCAATATACATAGACAAAATAATAGAAAATATATACAAGAAAACAATTAAAATAAATAAATTAACAATAAAACTGTACAAAAAATATATACAATAGAATAAAATGAAGTAAAAATATATACAAGAGAATAATATAAACAATAAAAACTATACAATAAAAATAAATAAATTAACAAAAAAAAAATATATACATGGGAATAATACAAAATATAATAAAGCCAGTCCATTATTTCATTTATATTTTATGCGCTGCTATTCATACACAAATTTGTGGAATTACGATAGACAGCGGATCGGATTACAAATAATGAGTAAGTGATAAGCGGACCAATCCGATTTATGGGGTAGTCTAGGATCGGCAACTAATGGTGTGAATTTAAAAAACCAGCCATGACAATATTTTACAAAATTAATGAATGCCCGTTCAGATCACATTTCAATTTACAATCGCGCACACATCAATTATAGCTAATATTTATTGCCAACGAGGACCTAAGATAATTTAAATATCTTCGGTGAAAACTAAAAAATCGGGGGCGGGCTCGGTTTAAATACAGAGGCAGAATGCTCAACCAACTGGATAACTTTGATTATTGCGAGACATATGATTAGCCTAATTTTCAAATACAGATTGTACATTAGGGGGTAACACACCCCGCGATATCAGATGGAAAATTTTAGAACCTGGAAAACCTCATACATTGTATATGTATAAAATCTGCGCTAAAATCTTTAAATGTAAATTAAACGGGTTATTATCAGCAAAACATATAATAGTTTTCGAGTATTTAAATCATGATTTATACTCGACTCAGCGCATAAGGTAAGTGGTTTACAATCACCCCGAGTGTATGCAATTCACGATTTAACAAGGATATTTTTAATTTTAAATATTTTCTGTAATAAAATGTTTTGTGTTATGCCAACCTTTTTGATTAATCTGTTTTCAAACGCTAAAATCATATTCTAATAATACTAAAAAAGGAGTTAAAAGTATTTTCACGCCGTATGATTAATCACCCCCACCATGCGGGGATTATTCTAAATATTACGTTAGTTTGCAATGTACTTAGAAAAATAAGTAAAATTTCATGCGGCCAATGTGTGCGGTGTAGGTACCAATTTTGCACGCAATAACTATACATAATTTTTATAATAAAGATTAAATTAAAAAAAAAAAATATATAACAATTGTAACATATTTTATTTATATTGCCCATAAAATCGTTTCAGATGCTACAAGTGTGTGTGTGCGCGTGTTACATGCTACAAATCGATTGTCGATAAACGGTTTATAGACATATGAATTCTAGCTCAGTTCATTTAATAAAAAATAATTAACCTCATACATTGTATATGGCTAAAATCTGCGCTAAAATCTTTAAATGTAAATTAAACGGGTTATTATCAGCAAAACATATAATAGTTTTCGAGTATTTAAATCATGATTTATACTCGACTCAGCGCATAAGGTAAGTGGTTTACAATCACCCCGAGTGTATGCAATTCACGATTTAACAAGGATATTTTTAATTTTAAATATTTTCTGTAATAAAATGTTTTGTGTTATGCCAACCTTTTTGATTAATCTGTTTTCAAACGCTAAAATCATATTCTAATAATACTAAAAAGGAATTAAAAGTATTTTCACGCCGTATGATTAATCACCCCCACCATGCGGGGATTATTCTAAATATTACGTTAGTTTGCAATGTACTTAGAAAAATAAGTAAAATTTCATGCGGCCAATGTGTGCGGTGTAGGTACCAATTTTGCACGCAATAACTATACATAATTTTTATAATAAAGATTAAATTAAAAAAAAAAAATATATAACAATTGTAACATATTTTATTTATATTGCCCATAAAATCGTTTCAGATGCTACAAGTGTGTGTGTGCGCGTGTTACATGCTACAAATCGATTGTCGATAAACGGTTTATAGACATATGAATTCTAGCTCAGTTCATTTAATAAAAAATAATTAACCTCATACATTGTATATGGCTAAAATCTGCGCTAAAATCTTTAAATGTAAATTAAACGGGTTATTATCAGCAAAACATATAATAGTTTTCGAGTATTTAAATCATGATTTATACTCGATTCAGCGCATAAGGTTTACAATCACCCCGAGTGTATGCAATTCACGATTTAACAAGGATATTTTTAATTTTAAATATTTTCGGTAATAAAATGTTTTGTGTTATGCCAACCTTTTTTTGATTAATCTGTTTTCAAACGCTAAAATCATATTCTAATAATACTAAAAAAGGAATTAAAAGTATTTTCACGCCGTATGATTAATCGCATAAACCACCTCACCCGATACATATGCGGATACTAAATCATAGAGGTGGCAAGATTTACCACATAGAAAAACTCGGACGATAATTATTTGAACCGCATGTTGATAAGATAAGAGATGGCTGCACCTATTAATCGTCGAGATGTTAGAATTATTGAAATAAAAGTGGTGTCTGTATTAATTTAGCCTACTTACACACGAGGCGGTTTCGGCGAGCGGCGCACCGCTTAATGGCACCGCCTCGGCACATGGTCTCATGCAAAGCATAGGGTGTATTCATACACAACAAGCGGTTTTTCGAAAACGTCTGTCTTAAACGAGCGGTTTTTGCTTCGCGATGACATACATAACGACAGGCTGGGGTTTATTTAATGGTTCTGCGGCAGAATTTCTAAGCGCAGCAACGACGCGCGCGTACCCTGCTCTGGACGACCAACCGCCTGCGTTTTTATGGGTTCTTATCTATTTTTTTTGCCCCAAGACCCCACTTTGGTTATCGTAAAATGCATTCGAATATTGATAATGAAAATAAGATATTTTTTAACATTGTAAGCAATACACGATTTCGCGACTGTCCTAATCTGGGGAAATACAATCCCCAAAATAAAGAAATAAACTCGTACACAATAATAATCTGCAGTAAATTCCGAGACTGACAATAGGCACTGAACAAAACCATTGCAAAATTTGTTGATAGAATAGCGGCCACTTAACGGATTTATAGCCCTAACCCCGTAATAAACACATTATGTTAATAGCATTTTATTAGGCTTGCGAAATTTAAACGTAAACTATACAATATACAACATAACTTATACAATACAACTTAAATATGCAATTTAAAGTGAACAATTGTTAAGCAAAATATTTACATAATGCAGCATTCTGCCTGCTCAATGTGCAATTGTATTGCCGATCTCCGTTTTCCTAAAATCGAAAAGATAGTCTGTAACCTAATCCGGGTTTTACCATAACGCTGGTACAGTTGTGTCCAGAAGTAACCTTTACACCCGAAATGAGACGTCGCCTTATGGGCACAACGCGAGCGCTTGGAAGTACCTGAGTTTTATGGCTTCTCGCCTGTAACCGTTCGAGTTTGGAGGCATTGAATGAAGTAAATATTGAAATAATTAATTTTAAGAGGATTCCTACTATGCGGGTAGTAACGAAAATTATGAAAAATACTTTGCAATAGATTTTCATATTTATTTCATTTTTATTATGTGCTAAAAAGTTGAAATAGCGGACAAGTAAACTTATATTATCACAGAATTAATTACAATTGTTAAAAAAAAATAGTAAGGGTGATTATGTAATGTAATGTAATGTAATATAACGGGTTCTGAGGTACTTATAGCATCTTGCTTATTTAAAATTGATTCCATATTTGATTTTTACATAGTTAAACATAATAGAGAGAAGCGATCTTTATATGTAAATGTATCATTGTATTTATATTTTAAGACATAATATGTACATTTCACCTAAATTATTAGATAATGGTGGACCCATTGACAGATCATGTTTTTATATAAAAATCATTAAATTAATTAAAATATTTTTTAATTATGCATAAATTCAATAAATTATAATGATCAATATAATTTTAATTTATTTCGTGATGTTTATATACAAAAATATGGTCTCCCAATGATTTCACCATTATCTCCTCTTTTAGCTGAAATATAATATATACAAGAGGTTAATAACAATAGTTTCAACGCTCTTACAGGTGATAGTACAGATCAAGACAAGAAACAAATTTTAATAAACCCAGGTTCAACACACAATTGTTTTCTAAATATTAAAATTTTAAATTTTAATTACACCTTTTTCTAGTAAAATTGTTTGCTAAATATTAATGTCAGCAGAACAAATTTTATTTAATTTTTTTTTTTATTAAGTTAGATGAATTTAATTTTTTATTCATTTAAATGCACTTTTCTACGTTCCAAAGTCACTGGAAACGCGCGCTGTGTGAGGCTGCAGGAGATAAGCTGAATCTCTGCCGACTGGTGCCGTGTGTATAGTGTGAGTCGGTTTTAGTGAGCCGCCGCCGAGTAATAAAAACGAGGTGTGTGTAAGAGCCCTTATTCTTGAGAGGTTCGTCGAAGCTGCAGATAAAAAATAAATAATGGCGGTGGCTATTAATCACCATTAAGAATGAGCGGGATAACATGTGCATGTAATTAAAAGCGATGCACATGTGGATACTAAATCATAGAGATGATAAGGGTTTACCACATAGAAAAAACTCAGACGATAATTATTTAAACCGTATGTTGATAAGATAAGAGACGGCTGCACCTATTAATCGTTGAGATGACTGAATTATTGATATAAAAGTGACGTATGTATTAATTTATTCTTGAGAGGTTCGCCGAAGCTGCAGATAAAAAATAAATAATGGCGGTGGCTATTAATCACCATTAAGAATGAGTGGGATAACATGTGCATGTAATTAAAAGCGATGCACATGTGGATACTAAATCATAGAGATGATAAGGGTTTACCACATAGAAAAAAACTCAGACGATAATTATTTAAACCGTATGTTGATAAGATAAGAGACGGCTGCACCTATTAATCGTTGAGATGACTGAATTATTGATATAAAAGTGACGTATGTATTAATTTATTCTTGAGAAGTTCGCCGAAGCTGCAGATAAGAATAATAGGGTTATTATTCATCGGCAGGAATGCATAGCAGGATGATGAAAAAACATAGGTTGAGCATTAACTCATTCTTGGTGTGTGGGAAGATTCGTAGAAATGCAATTAAAGCGATGCACATGTAGATACTAAATCACTTAGATGATAGGTCTAGGGGTATATAAGTGTAGATTTTTATAAACTTGCACCATTCACATTGAAACCTGCGTATCGTCTGCTGCTGCTGCGCCCACCTCCAGTTTCTATTCCCGTGTGTATTTTGTGAAGTTTTAATTCTTTATTTTTGGTAAGTACATCAACATCTATTACATATTGTTAAAATTTTTACAACATGGTGTTGTTTTGACTATTGAAACGACCCACACTTACAACGATTATAATTTTACCGTACTCGGTCGGCCCCGCTATACAAAGCGATCTGTACTTTGAGTTTAAATTAGTCTTGAATTTAATGAATTCTCATGTATTATTTAAAAGATTACATATTTATTATTTCTTATTATAAAATAGCTTAATATTTAAACATGCTTAAATCATACTAGCACATTACTGCGCAATATTTTCAAAATGTAGCAACTGTGAGGTGTTTTATTAGGTGTGAGACAGATGCATGATAGGTGTGAGACACACATGCGACAGATGCGTGATAGGTGTGAGACACACATGTGAGATAGGTGTGAGACGCTGTGAGACACGTGTGAGACTGATGTGAGACAGCTGTGATACACGTGTAACATAGATGTGATGCAGGCGTGAGACTCCTTCTAAATAGAAATTATAACCGGTTTTACAATGGGTTTAACTATAATTAAAACATGACGCGAATTGATTAAATCAAGCTAAACACCGAGTGCATGAAGCTAAAATACGCAACTAATTCAGATGAGCCTGTTTATAATTAAATGGATGGGAGATGTAAATAAATTGCAGGTTTTTGCAATATAAATATTTTATTAGCATATAGAAACACTTTACAATAGCAATTATAATCACATTACAGGGCAATACTTAATAATAATAATAATTATAGACACCACATATATCATCGGCATCAAGATCGTGAAGAATACATATAAGCAATTATATGTACAACACATCCTCAAAACTGAGACCTCGAGAAATGAACTTTGTTGAAACACGCCAAACAAAATGCCATTTTACACTGCACACATTTCCACTTAATATTCCTAGCTCGCCTTTGTGCAGTCAGTCGACCGTGTTGCAGGGCTATTGATCTGTAGCATTCAATACATCGGCTACGAGATGTACCTTTCTTTAGCAAGTGATTAGATTTTTCAACTTTACTCTTGCCAGTATTTTCATGCTGCGGATACTCATTAGAGGGGTGATGAGAGCCCTGCATCTGATGAATGTTATATTTGCCATCGAAATATTGTTGCGGTATGGCAACTTGTACTCGGCTGTCAATCAGTTTTTTCTGCCATGTTTGACAACCTACCATCGGTGCACGATTATGGTATGAAACACCCATCATACCTATCTTGAATCTAGACTTCAACTGAAGCCTATAAGATGGGCGGATGTCTTTATATACTCCCGCGAGACGTGTGAGACGCTGAGAAACACTATGATACATGCATGAGACTGGGGTGAGACTGATGTGAGACAGGTGTGGGATATCCGTACCTTAACCGAGAGACTAAGATGAGTGAAGGTCTTTATATTCGCATGTGAGACAATACATGTGTGAGACGTGTGTGATACAGGCGTATATAATGCTATATTTTAAATATTATATTCAAGACGTGTCACGGCTACAATTATGAGTTTTATGGATTTAGGATATCAAGGCATGACTGCTGATGAAGGCACGTAATTAATGAAGTAAATTTATAATATGCCTCTAATAAGATTTGAACAGAATTTGTAGATGGGAGCGATGTGGGGAGATGCCCCATATGCTTAGTGAATGTGGTGCACTACGTCATCAACTGCGGTCATGCGTTTTGCGGGGCGTGTGTTTCCCGGCTGGTGAGATGTGGAGTTTGCAGAAGCCCCATAACCATACGGTTTAGAATTTACTTGGGGGCACTACAAACTCCGCATCAACCCCACAACCCGAGCTGCAGGCGCCTCCGCGTCCCGAACCTGCATACAGCTCAGATGAGAGCAGCATAGATGGAGGCTTCTCTGAGGATGAAGATGATGTTAGTGATGGTGATGAACCGGCCCCACCAATACATATATTAATGAGTGAATTCTCTCCAAATTTACGATTGCGTGGGCCGATTCAGATCCAGGTTAACTATGCTGATAGAGTCGATGGCGAATCAGATGCTGAGACATCTGACAGTTTTCCGCCTTCTTCTACACCCCCCTAGATGCTGATGTAATGTTTTTTCTTTTATTATTGTTTTGTTTATTGATATATAGCCATTTGACCATAAATAGCTATATCTATAATTTTATAATAAAATACATTAAACTTTTCATACGCAGCCGACGCTGCACAACTGACGTAACGTGTGTGTGTGTGTGTGATATGCCCAGCTAATTTTCTTAAGAAGTATTAGTTGTGCTTCATTTTACATGTAAACATATGGAAAAAGTGTGCAGATTACCTGATTTCATATGAAATTGCATTGTTTCTTATCCAAAACTAGCACAAATGTTGCTCTCAAGGGGTGTTTTTAACACAATTGCTACATCTGATCCCTGATTGGTCGAAATAACGAGCTCTGTGATTGGTTGATTTTATATCGTTTGAGCCTAGGGTGGTATATAAGCGTGGGGATTTTCGTCGGTTTACTCATTCTTCTTGAATACTTTGCCGAGCACACATCGCTAAGTCCCGAGCTCCAAATCGAATCTAAATACGTGTTTAATTCCAGTAATATGGCTTCAACATCCGCTAAAAATCAGTCTTTTTCAAGACTTGTCGAGGATACTCGCAACCACGTGATCAGCATCCGCGATAGCCCCCAGGAAATTGAGCCGGCGATCAAGAAGTGTGGGCGTGACCTCCGCACCATGAACGCTGCTCTCAAGGCAGCAACATCAGTTGGAGAGAAGCAGCACATCATCGGCTGCATATCCCTCATGCAGGGTTTTAGATGCATGATGAAGGCGTTGCGCGGCATATCCGGCGCAGGGTACAAACCCTCACATCCAAACCGTGCAAATTACGCATCTATGCGTGTTAAATGGATTGACCAGCAATCAGCTTTCAATAGCCGTTTGAGGACAGGAGCAGTAATCAATCTCCAACACAAAGACCCCACTGAATTCATCCAGGATACCCAGCAGTTGTTCACCAGGCGTATCAAGAACACCCTCAAGAAGGAGGCGTCGGTAAAAGTGAATGCTGTCTTTTGTGGGGAATTTGTGGCTATGAAAGCTGACGTGGAGATGTTTGAGTTCAAACATCTCAAAACCAAAAATTCCCCCATCTACCGCCACACCGATTTGGCGGAATGGTTTGCCGCCAACGTTGGAGGACCCATTTTAACGCAGTTGGAGGAATTTCAAGTACGTTTAAAAATTTTGGCAATAATAACGGTAAATTAAATCTATTTTTATGTTTTACAGGAAAAGGATAGCGGCTGGAGTTTGGCAACGATTATCAACATCGTCTTCAACATTAATAAGTTCACGCCTCAGCTAGGATCATCATACATCGAGTTACCCCGCCCCATTAAATTAAAAGAAGCCTGCATCAACGTGCAGAACCAAGATGATGCATGTTTTGCATGGGCGGTAACGTCGGCCCTCCATCCAGCAGCATCAAAAGTGGCGGATAGATGTTCCGCATATCCCCACTATTCCGAGGTGTTGAAATTAAAAAACATCACCATGCCGATGACGGTCAAGCAGATCCCACGGTTTGAGGCCCAGAATAGCGTGTCCATCAACGTGTACATCCTGGAGAAGTCGGGGAAGAAATTCAACGTGGTACCCACATACCTAACGAAAGCGAAACAGACGAAGCACGTCAACCTGCTACTTCTCCAGGATGTTTACGATGGTGATGACGGCTGCACTCCACGCTTCCACTACGTGTGGATCAAAAATCTCAGCCGGCTCGTCTCATCCCAACTCAGCAAGGAGGATAAGCGTAAATTCTTCTGCGACCGCTGCCTACATTACTTCAGATCTTCACTCAAGTTGGAGACGCATATTGTAGACTGTATTTCAATGAACGAGTGCAAGGTTCGCCTGCCGACGCCCGAAAATGCCAGCATTCGGTTCAAGAATCATATGAACAAGGAGGCTGCACCGTTCATTGTATACGCGGACTTAGAGTGTCTATTGACCCCACCGCAAGGCCATACACCTACTGCAACAACAACGTTGCAAGACCATACGCCCCATAGCGCTGCATATTTTGTCAAATGCTCATATGACAATTCGCTGAGTTTTTATAGGAGTTACCGCGGTGAGGATTGTCGGCAATGGTTTGCATCCGAAATGAAGCAGCTGGCTGAAGATGTTGAGACTGTGTTTCTATGCCCCCTTCCAATGGAGCCTCTTACACCTGCCCAACAGCTGGAATTCGTGTCAATTGCCTACTGCCACATCTGCGAGCAAGACTTCGACATCCGTGACGTCAGAGTCCGGGATCATTGTCACCTTACCGGCAAGTATCGTGGAGCTGCACACGAAAAATGTAACATTAACTATCAGGATAGTCACGTGATACCTGTCGTCTTTCATAATTTAAGCGGTTATGACGCACATTTCATTATTAAAAATCTAGCCAAAGATTTTGAGGGTAGTGTCGATTTGCTTCCGATAAACAAAGAGCGGTATATTTCGTTTACAAAAAATGTAGCGAATAACCTCATAAAATTCAGATTTATAGATTCTTGCAGATTTTTGGCAAGCGGTCTAGAAACTTTAGCTTCATATTTAAATACTTTTCCAAATTTAAAATCCCAGTTTCAAGATTTAGGCGAGTCGAAATTTAATTTGCTAACGCGTAAAGGTGTATTCCCTTATGATTTTGTCGATTCATGGTCGAAATTAGACGAGTCTCAGATTCCGGAAAAAGCAAAATTTTATAACACGCTAACTGACACCGAAATTAGTGATGGTGAATATGCACATGCTTGCAATGTATGGATGAGTTTCGGGTGTAGAAATTTAGGTGAATATTCTGATTTATACTTAAAGACGGATGTTTTATTGTTGGCTGATGTGTTTGAGCAGTTCCGCACGAGCTGTTTGAAAACCTACGGCCTAGACCCAGCTCATTATTACACCTTACCCGGATACACGTGGGATTGTATGTTTAAACATACGGGGGTTGATCTCGAACTATTGACAGACATTGATATGGTTTTGTTTGTCGAGCGTGGCATCCGGGGTGGGTTGAGTCAGTGCTCTAAAAGGTACGCAGCAGCCAACAACAAATACATGCCCGACCACGATTTAGAGAAACCGTCGAAATTTTTAATTTACAACGACATCAACAACCAGTATGGATGGGCAATGTCACAGTGCTTACCCTATGGCGGATTTGAATGGATCACGGACAATTTAAACAATTTTAATTTCAATGTGCCTGCAGATCACCCTGAAGGATACATTCTTGAGGTTGATTTAGAGTATCCGCACACCGTTCATGATCCGCATAGCGACCTCCCATTTTGTCCAGAACACCGCGCGCCGCCAAACTCTCGCGAAACAAAATTATTGGGCACTTTATTCAATAAAGAACGCTATATCATACATTACCGCAACTTGCAGCAGGCGTTAGAAAACGGGTTGAAATTGACAAAAATTCATCGTGTGTTGAAATTTAAGCAGTCTACCTGGCTTAAATCATACATTGATCTGAATACGCGATTGAGGACAGCTGCCACTAACGAGTTTGAGAAGAATTTATTCAAATTAATGAATAACGCCGTATTTGGCAAGACAATGGAGAATATCCGCAAACACTCCATTGTAAAATTATTAACCAAATGGGAGGGTCGATACGGTGCTGAGGCATTGATCGCGAAGCCTAATTTTAAATCAAGCACCATTTTTGATCCGAATTTAGTAGCCATAGAGCTTAATAAAACCGAGGTTTATTTTAACAAACCCATATATGTAGGTATGTGCATCTTAGATATCTCGAAATTAAAAATATACGACTTCCACTACTCGTATATGAGGAGTCGATTCGGTGATAAGGCCCGCATCTGTTATACAGACACCGATTCCCTCATATACGAGGTGGAATGTCTCGATTTATATGAAACAATTCGGCACGACGCTCAAAATTATTTCGACACAAGTGACTATCCGGTAGATAATGTCTACAATATCCCGCTCGTCAACAAGAAGGTGCTCGGTATGATGAAAGATGAGAGCGCCGGTAGGGTGATGACCGAGTTTGTCGGTCTTCGCTCAAAGATGTATGCCGTGCGGGTAGAGGCACAAGACAAGGATAAGAAGGCTAAAGGTGTAAAGAGGCACATTGTGAAGAACCGCATCACCTTTGCTGATTACATCAGGTGTTTGCGTGAGGGTACAGAAACAGCGGTACAACAGAAGCTGTTTAGGTCTGCAAATCATAATGTGACAACCATCGAGCAGACAAAAATTGCCCTCAGTCCTCATGACAACAAGCGGTTTCTTATTCCAAACTCAGTGGAAACCCTGCCGTGGGGGCATTGCAAAATAATGGGATAGCCAAAATTATTTTTGTGATATTTCTGCATATTTATTTTTATTTATTTTTATTGTATAGTTTTTATTGTATATATTATTCTCTTGTATATATTTTTACTTCATTTTATTCTATTGTATATATTTTTGTACAGTTTTATTGTTAATTTATTTATTTTAATTGTTTTCTTATATATATTTTGTCTATGTATATTGGTTTGCTGTAATAATTGTGAATATCGTTTAATGTATTAAATGTATTATATTAAATAATTATTACCATCTATATAAATAGTATTATATCCCCGTATGCGTAAAATATATATGATTTATAACACTGTTATTTATAAATAAATATTTTACATCCTAAACATGGTTTACTATCTAGTATCGTGTGCCACATCATTGTGAATTCTAGGCCTTATACACCATGTACTACTAATGTAGTCATAGAAATGTTGTAGTGCTGTACAACTATGTAGTGGATATTTTATATAGTAATAAAAAATAATAATATGATGTAAAACTTTGTTTTATTTACCCCGTACTGTTTATTTACCCATTTCCATCTTATCGTATTAATTTTTGCACGCCTCATTTCGACTCCATTCAGACAAGTTTTCTCTGAATTTTAATCCTATACTTTACCCTTATAAATCGCATTGAATTTATAAATCGACACATGCAAATTGAAGGTATAATTAGCGTAATTGGAACAATGCGGACTGATCCAAGAATCATCAAGTGAATTTAGACTCATAAGAAACGATCGGGCGGGCGCCTGGGTAAACTCTCCAGCCGTAGTAGTCCATTCCTTGGTGACATGCAATTTGTATTAGATATAAATGCTTTGGTAAATAATAATAATAAATAAAACTCGCGCGATTTTCCAAAATTGAAATTAATAAAATGTTTACAGATTTATTCCACCAAAACTCTCCAGGGCTGTAGACCTGCACTGCTAATCGAGAAATCATTCGCTCGTACCGCTGACGACGTACCCCGAACCCGCGCGCCTCCATATTCAAATAAATTCATTCGCGCCAACCGCTGGGCGAGGGCTTGGGAGGCCTTGCGAAGGGGGCCTGGGACCTGGGGGCCCTACGATCTGGGGCCGGGGCTTACAACCTGGGAGCCTTGTGGAGGGGGCTTTGTGCAGGGGACCCTGCAACGTGAGGGTTTTTGCGACGGGCACCTGCGACAGGGGGCAGGCACCCCATTGCACATTCCGCTCAATTCGAGGGCGGTCGCCCCTCTTGTATAGGCAACCCGTTGTACAAATATCGGTCCTCGAACTGGACGACCGAAAAAACAAAATGGCTGAAAAGTAAATTTAGACCCCTGTGTAAATCCTTATGGGAAAATGCGGCCGAACCGGTGTTGCTTATCTACTTACAATGTGTTGATATGCAGTTCGGTGCCACTTATTTAATTCTAGTGACTACCCCGGATACATTCCCAATCATAGCTCGAGCACCATCTGTGCAAACCCCAACACATTTTGCCAACTTATATTATTTTTAATGAAATAATCATTAATTATTTTAAATATTCCATTTCCTGTTGTTCTCGCAGATAACGATTTGCAGAATAAGAATTCTTCTTGAATTTCATTGTTAAAATCAAATCGAACATATACAAGTAATTGCACAATATTGTAACCGATCACCCATAAGAGGAGAAAGTATTCGGATTGAAAAAAGACAGACAATACGATTTTGTTTGACAATTTATTGTATAAAAAACACATTATTTTACGCAAAATATTGTTTTTTCTATTATTTCTCGCGTACCGGCAGTTCGACATTCGTATACCGGTACCGGTACCCGTACCACAGGTTGGGAACCACTGGTCTAGATTATAAATTAAAATTGAAATAACATAATATATTAGAAAACTATGAATATGCCTGTAAATTAATTAATTTAAATTATATTTTGAGAGTAAATAAAACGTAACTTGAAATAAAGGTATCTTCATAAAGTACATTACAGTGATAGGCAGATATTGTTTATCATTATTAATCTCAGTTATTTTTCTATAATAAATGTCGGGATTTTCACAAATGTATGAACTAATCTTTGTAAACATTATTTATTTTACTAATGTTAGATTTGAAAACAGCCCTGATAAAATTCAACGTTCTCATACTTATTTGCATTTTATTTTCTATGTGAAGATTTAAGACTAATTTTAATATTTATTGTATTTGTAGTACATATCCAAGATTGCATATTATTTATGTCCAACCAAGTTAGCTAATTCTCTAAACTGTAAAGACAATAAATGTTGAAATTGTTTTTGAAGAGTTTTAATTTCAATTTATGAATTTCTATTTTTTTTAAAGCTCCCGCCAACAATCGTACTGTGATCAGCGCCATTGGCGATAACTAAATCTGAATTTTTCCGCAATGTGAGATGGTTAAGCACTCATCTCGCCAAGATTAATTGCATATTATTTGATGAAAGAGGAATAATTTGTTCAAAACATTGATATAAATAAAATTGAAAACGTGCTTTGAACGTAGGCAACCCAATTTACACATTACTTTTTATTATTTTTCCGCAAATTTTACTTTCTAAATGAATCGCGAAATCGACAATAGATGGCGAATGCGTCTGCAAACCGCTGTGTACACCTAAGTACCGTTTGATAACAAATAAATATTTATCAGGAATAATCAAACATGACATCAGCGAGCAGCACCAGTGCTCGCTCATTATTTTCCGACTCGAAGATGCGACTGGCCGACCGTGTCCAGGTGAACGTGAACTACGTGGCTTCCCTGGTGCGCCAGATTGTGAGGGGCTCCAAGTCAAGTGAGGTAATAATTGTGGATATGTAATTGGAAATTATTAATGCAACGTTTATGTTTAGATCTTGATGCATTCCGCTCGCAATTTCGCACTGCAGGAACATGCAGTTGAAAACACAGAGTCTAACCTAAAAAAATTGCAAACGATCTACAACACCCTCGGACAGCAGCAGGATAATCTGCTTCGGTCTTGCCAGCAAATCGAGGAAGTGAAAGAACAAGTCCGTGCTATGCAGCGATAACATTAATGCAATTCTATTTATTCAGTATTCTCATTAATTCCCAAGACATTTTGTCAAATATATTAGTATTTAGCGTGTATACTCATGATTCTAGTCATTCTCTTTATGTGCTATGTAAGAATTTTGGTATTTATTAAAATTCAATAACTAGTAAATTTTTAATTATTTCATAATAATGCTGAACGTAATGCTATAAACTCTGAAAACTGACTACTGAAAACTTGCTGATGAAGGACACTTGGAGATCATTCCGGGCTTTTCTTCATTGTGATTAATTTCTCAATATATCCTGTCCGATAGTCATGTCCGGGAAGCATTTACCTTAAAATTGCTGTTACAAAATATGGCTTTAGTCGCAATTTGACGTTGCTAGTTGCAAAAATTATGTGTAGTATACTTGGCAATACACTGATATTCCATAAACTATAAATCTTATCGAACACTATCCCAATGCCATTTTGTAACTATCGTTGTGGAGTTAAATTTTTGTTTTACATCAAGTTATAAATGTTTTGGTGTTCACTAAACATGATACAGTTCTATTAATAAATAATTTATGCTTCCACTTCACTGAACTAACATGCAGATTAATGACCTGGTATATTTAAACATTTTATTGCCATGTTATCATTAACTACAGACTACTGGAATCCCCGAGTTTATATTTATGAGTATGATAAGAGATTTAAACTTAAATGCCTTCATGTTTACTGTAACAAAAACTGTTGCATATGTTTTACATTGTATTAAAAATTAGAGGTCAAAGCTTATGACTTGACATACTTGAGTTTAACATATTTGTCGCCTTCTGTGCACACCAAAATATCTATGTAAATTTATACAAATTTGGAGACAGGTTGGTTGAGTGATCCAGGATATATCTAGAATCATATTTATGCTCAAGTACGCACATAAATTACTATGAGTTAAGTCTAAAGTAGTCGCAGAATTCTTTGATCCCATAGAAAGTGCCTTCCAGAAGTAAAGATTATGTTAGTTTCTGAATATTCTTTTTGACACGCCTTCTCACCAAAAAAAAAAAAACAATCATCTGTGTAGTTGTTTACTTTTACATTATGTTTCCTCAAATATTCGTTATCTTTGAACATACAAATAAATTGACCTTAAACTGCAACAGAAAATGAACTCAAAGTAAACATTTACTTACTAGATACAAGAAAAATAGCTATAATTAGAATTTTGTGTACTGACGTAATTTGAGAATTATCACGTTGTGAAATTATTTGTAAATTTAATGTCGAGACGCAATAATCAAGACGTACTAATCAAAATTATTATGGTAGCTTTCAACCTATATTTTGCATGTGTACCAAGACGAATTTCAGAGAAAAGAAAATACGTTGTAAGTTTTAAAATATCTGCATCGAAATGGAGATATCTTGATATTACGCTGTAAAGTGAGGTTTTTGCAGTTATACACAGGGAGTTCCAGAACTTCTAGGCAAGCTTTCGAGGGGGAGTCAAAACATGTGTATTTGGGTGGTGCGTTTTTTTTTTTTAATTCGATAACGGCTAGTGCTGAAAATGTGTTTGCACAAAATTTTTGGGATTTTTAGGGCAGCTTCTTAGGTTGCCGCATTAGCCTTAAACTTTCATCAAAGATTTGAACAAACACTCACAAATTAGCGCTTGTAACACATTTTACTGGTCAAATTTTAGTTAGATAATTGAAACATATATGCCTGAGCATAAAATAAAACTAATTTAACAATTTGGTCAAGAGGAGCACATCGTAGATAGATTCGAGATTAGAAGAGGAAAGACAAAATGAGAAAAAGCCATACAACAAGAGCAAAATATTAAATAACGGCCTATTAGAAGCATCTACTTTGATGGGTTATTGCATTTAAAAAAGGTTTTTGCACCACCCTAATGCACATGTTTAAATTACCCCTCGAAAGCTTGTCTCCAAGTTCATGTGATTTCAATGTTCATGCATTTTGTCTTAAATTATTTCTGATCGGTTTTAGCTATAGTGTGTCCAATTTCAAGACGAAGTTAATATGAACATGTTCACGTGAACGGCGACAATTTCCAGGGCTGATTCTACACAACACAGGTCAAAATTTTGCAGTAACAAAATTCACTTAGTCCGGGTAGACCAGAGCCTGCGGCAAGAGCAATCATATGCTTGTGTAGAACTGTTCACGTGCCTATCATGCATGTAACAGTGTTTATATAATTTTCGGCTTTAAATTGGGCGGATTATAGTGTAGATGAGATTTAAATCAATTTATTTAATTCATGATTTAAAGCATATGATTTTTTTAAAATAAATTATTGATTTTACTTTATCACACTGATGCGTGTTCAAGTTCTATCATCGTGCGACAAAAATAAATGGTATTTCAAGGGATTTACAATTAAGTACGCAAGCACGCGTACTTTAAGTACGCAAGCTCGCGGGCGGCATACTTAAGGGGCGGCAAATGGGCGACTTGTTCAAGGGGTGACATTTGGACTGTATATTCAAGCGGCGGCAAATGGGCAGCATGATCAATGGGTGACAATTGGGCCATTGGGCGGCGAAATCCGCTATGTTGGTGATCAGTTCATTTGTGGGGGCGCCAATTATGAACTTGCACGCGGGCGACTTTTGACCTCGCCGGGGCCCTGCATTTTCTCGAAGTTCTCTTAGTAACATCGAATTTCAATAAAGAGTGAATGAAAACCAGTGAGCGAAAGTAACTTGGAAGAAAGAGAAACCTTCTCCCCTTCTCTATAGTTTACATTATATTGTTAATTGTTCACATATTGAAATCCATAAACAGTTCAAAAGCAAGGATTAATTAAAAAAAACAATTTTGATTTCGATTAATGATTTATTTAAAAAAAAATCGTTTGATTTAATTATATCCACCCTTCTATCGATTATTATTGATTTTATGCAAGCTGGACAATCTTTAAAGGTGGTAAAGAGGCAAAAGAAAGTAAATTGTAGATATCAACGCTTTATTGTTTAAATGTGTTTTTAGGTGCTATTCGTAGGTATGTCAGCGGTGGTCAGAAGTATCCAACAACCAAAACGGAACGTCGCCCTTATGTATTTGCTGGCCGGCGATCGCCATTACCCGCGTTTTATTGGGGGAAGTCAGATGCGGTCGAAGATAAAATTTATCAACTATGGTACACCAGCCTGATCGACTATGACACTGGTCAACACAATTGTTGTCCCTTAGACGTGAATGGCCGATTCCGATACAAAATTTTGCGCTGATTTCAGAAACGTAAAAAAAATCTAGTGCGTCAGGTTTCCATGATATTTCAATTTTTGCAAAAGGCATTACATAATTTATTTTGGGATGCAAGACCGATTCCGATGATTTTTGATGGTAATACTGGATTCAAGTTTCAGTTTGACAGTTACCGGTAATACATTTTTAAGCTATATTTAACTGAGAACATATTGTGTAAGTAAATAGTGGAAAAAACTGCGAAAAAAAGAAAGACCACAACACTTTTTTTTTGTATTACGTGCATATGCATAGTAAATACTTTCCGAAAAATGCATTTAAAAATGCAAAAGTTTAAAAATTTATTTTGAAAATAAAAAATGGATTAAATGAAGGTCGATTAAAATATCGATTAATTAAAATGATATTATGAATTACTTATTAAAATTATTAATATTATTTATTAATTGTTAAAATTAGGATTACTCAGGAAAAAACAAAAAGTATTTTTGTTTAACATTTTAAGAGCTGTGTGAAACAATCAGTGATCTAAGTAGTAATTTATTCGGTAAATTACCAAATAAATTCAAGTGTGAACTCTGACATGTATTTTTATATTATTATAAAATATTATAAGTAGTTGTAGTAGTAGTAGTAGTAGTAGTAGTAGTAGTAGTAGTAGTAGTAGTAGTAGTAGTAGTAGTAGTAGTAGTAGTAGTAGTGTAAGTAGTAGTACATTACACACCACTAAAAAAAAAAATATGCGGACCACTATTATAACGCGTTTTTAAATTTTTAAAGCTCGGGATATTAAGACTGCGGTTTTCGTAGTGTGAAACTGGGGAGATGTTCATTAGGAAAACTACATTACTTAGAAACATGAAATTTTCAGGAATCATTAATGATATATTTATTTATAAAGTGACATATTTTGTTTTCCTTTTTGTTTTAGTAATTGAGTAACTATAGAATTTATTTAAACTAAAAATTAAACAAACCAAAAATTTACATTTAATTAACTAACAAATAAATTGACAATGGTAAAAACACGATACGAAAATATAAAATAGTATAAATTAAAAATATATGAAATATATAAATATTCACTTAATAGTAACAAAAAATAATAATTAGTAACGATAGCAAAATTGGCGTACTTACCCAAAAAAATTTTGACGGGCTCAATTTACAATTGAAGGACTTAATATGAAACAACAAGCCACATTAGTTAAATTGTTAAAACATCAATTTCAATCTCTTGAAAAACTGTAAAAGACTCATTTGTGGGCGTTAAATTTATACGATTCGCGTTGGACAGTGTGTATTGATCAATATATTATATTTAATAATATTATAAATTATATGTTTATGCAAAAAGAGATTAAAGTATATTTTCAGAGGCCATATAAATTTAACAATGCAATAATTTGACGGTATTATTATTATTAATATTGACCGTTTATCACGAAAGTGGTATAAACCTGCTCTTGGGGAAAATAATGAATGCATTTAGGTCAATGGTAATAATATTTACAGCTTCTATTATAAAATTAATACTTTAATCATTCCAAAATTCGTTAGACTAACATGGATTGTGAAAGAGACGTAAATGGATTTTCAGTAGTGCAATAATTAAACTCTAAACAATCAGTGATATAGTAAAATAAAATTGTAAGACTCTGTGGTTACCTCTTGATGAAATATTTTTAATTAATTAAATAAAACAATTCTTGGTTGAGTTTCACTGTTATTAATAGATTTCTCTACTATTGTTTTAGTCCTACAATGAAAATTTGATTCGTTAATAATTATTCCATAAAAAATAGAACTATATACAGAGAGTTTTTTTTTATCGTGCAAGATAGGGTTAATCATTTCAATAGTTATACACTTCTGTCACAATGATTAAAAATACATTAGTAGGTCATTACTTTGAATTTTGCTAATGTAGAAGAAATATTTTCTTTTTGTTATAGTTTCACCAATTTTGGATACCAGGTATTATTATATTTGTTATTGTTTTCTTCCTTCTTTATTGGAGTACTTACTGGTAGTTTACATGTTTAGATATAAAGATGTTTGTTTTTATTATTTTTATTATTTCTTCTTCACCTTACTAGACTAGTTTCGGCTATCTTTCAACCATCTTCAGAGGTGTTAATTCTACAATATATATATACACAGGTTGTCCTAAATATACTCTGATTTTTCTAAACTGGCGTGCACGTCATCAAAATAATAATCATAACAATGATGGCACAATTTTACAAAGTTGCCAGCTATCCTGGGTTTTTAAAAATGGCTGCAATCAGCTGTTCCGCCCGTGCCTTCTTGTGCGACAGTGCGCGGTTCGTATCATTGTATTAATTGAATTATATTAATTGAACAATGTAACAAGTTAAACGTCAAAGAAGTTTGGTTATACACACATGTATGAGCATGGTTAGTGAAAAAGATGTGGCATCGTCGCCGAAAAAATATCACGGCTGCCAATATAACATGATTTATTACATGATTGGCAGGCGAAAATTGCGTCCGCGGTTAATACACCGATTACCTATTTATAACCACCGGTGATCAGTGTTATGTAACAAATGATCCTCAGATTAATTTCGATTCTTAAACTATTGTTATGCATATTCTCGACAACAATCATGTTGGTACAAAAAAACCTCATCACACAGCTGTTTGATGACGTGAACGCCAGAAAGAGGCGTTTTAGAAAAATTTAGAAATCATAGTAATGTCATGCAGTTTCGTATGCGTGTTGCGGATAACACCTTTTATTGCCTCTGTCATTGCTTCACAAAGTTTATCTACATTATTATAATTGAAGTTACTTCCATAAATTTTGTTTATTAAAGTACCCTACAAAATAAAAGTCAAGAGGCGTCAACTATGGAGATCTGGCTAACCACTGAACAGTTGTATTAGTCGCTATTACTTTGTAATTAAAAGGGCCATTTAAATAAGTAATCACATATCTAGCATTGAGTGGAGAGGCGCCATCTTACCGTTAATTTATTTGTTTTGAAGAATTTCCAAATGACGTTGTGCAGTTAGAAACATTATAGCACCATGTAAATTATATCCCAATGTGCCACAAAGTATATTAAAGCCGAACTGCACTTGGTTTTGCCGTGGAATCACTATGTGTGGATTGTCCTGAGCCCAATAGTGTTCCTTATGATGATTAAATAATCCACAATTAGAAATGTATGATGCATCTATCCATAACATTGTATTTATAAAATCACCATTTTCCGTAATTGTGTTGATTAACTTCTGCAAAATGTTAATCTACGGATGTTATCCTTTGCTTGTAAAGTATGAGAAATATGCTGTTTATAACGGTAAAACTTATGCTTTTGTTAAAATTATTGATGCTCTAGAGCAGGGGTCTCCAAACTTTTTAGCCCGAGGGCCACACTGACTCCTCCACTAAGTCCCAAGGGCCAAGCCTTAGGTAGCTCATCATATCAACGTACTGTAGTTTTGAATTACCAGCAAATTTTCGTTCAGGAAGCCTACGGTTAGCTTTCGTGTGGCTCTTGAAATTGCAAAACGTGGAAAAACATTCACCGATGGAGAAATGATCAAAGAATGCATAATTGCATCAGCCGAAGAAATGTGCCCTGAAATGGTAAATTTATTAAAAACTGTCAGTATGTCGGCAAACACTGTGGCTCGAAGCAGGGCCGCGCCGCCCATGTGTGCGATGTGTGCGCCGCACACAGGCGCCAGGGCGGCAGGGGCGCCGCGGGACCCCTTTGGCGCCTCACGCGCGGAGCGGAGTCATTAAGAAATTAAAAACTTTTTTTTTTCAACCAAATTTCATTTCTAACTTCTTTATATCTCTGCAACCAAGTTCACGTCTATGGTTTAAGTTTGCATTATTTGAACTTTGCGCTGTAAACATTTAAAGTTGTCTGCTTTATCGTTGTTGCCTATGGACCCGGCGCGCGTGCGTCGATGGCCGAGTCGGCGGGGAATTACATAATTTTGCCGATAAAGAAAATAAACAAACCGCATTATACAAACACTCTCATTATTATTTGGATTGTATTCAGTCTGCATTCAAAACGAAAAGGACCCAGAGTTGTCTCTACGATAGCAGCAATCGACCGGCGCGGCGCCGGCGCGAGACTGGGGCGGGGAATTACCGAATTTGATTAATAAATAAAACAAACAAAACGCATTATTGAAAGAAGGTGCACTTCCAGTTATTAGTTTGATTTTGTTCAGTTAAGTCATTCATCTATACCTGCCTTATAAAAATACTTTGTTGTATACTAAATTGATTTTATTTATTACATTGTCGATTTTATTTAACGGGTTTTCACGATGCTTGATCAAGATAAAAAAAAGAAATTATCGGGTTATCAAAATCTAATGAGAAAGAGAAAACGAGAAGAAGAACGAGATAAAAATACAACGAAAATAAGTAATTATTTTGCGCCCATGCCATCCACTTCCAAACAATCATCTGAGAGTTTTGAGACAGATAAACCTATAGATGAAGGTGCTGAAAGAATTGAAAACTTCGATTCGTGCAGTGGTAAGAGTTTTTTATAATCTTATAAGTCTTATAATATTAAATTACCCCTTAACAATAAAACAACACAATAAAATACCGACTCTGTTTATTCAAGTATGATAGTAAAATTGGGAAATTTTGAATATCATAATATTACTATGGCGCGTTTATTTAAGTTTATTTAAGAGGTATTTGCTTTGGTGGTGGTAATGATTCCACGTTGTGGATAATTTTCAGACGTCATGATCGCTGACGGGGGACAAATATTAGATGACGCCGATGAAGTAACTTCGTCACCCCCAATTCAATCACCGCCATCGCCGCTAAAACCATCGTTGCGGCTGACACCAACAATTTGCAAAGATGATCCTGGACTCTGGCCAGAAGTTTTAAATACTACATTGATGCAATATTTGGTTGAGAATCCACCTTAACAAATAAAGCATCATGATTTTCCGCGTGACTCTTCGGGTCGCAGGTTTTCTACATATTATTATAACAGGCAATTATTAAATGGCGAAAAGTATCATAGAGAGTGGCTGCTCTATTCAGTGGCCAAAAAATGAAGTTTTTTGTTTCTGTTGCAAGCTATTTGAATTGAAAAATAATAAATTTTGCCAGGGATTAAGTGATTGGCAACATTTAGCTCTGTATTTGAACAGACATGAGAAAAGTTCTGTACGTTTTACTAGCTATAAAAAATGGACAGAGCTGTGTCAGTCTTTTAAAAATAAAACGACTATCGATAATATTCAACAAAAGCTTATAGAAGTCGAAAAGCAGCGATGGTATGAAGTCATTAAAAAAATAATATATGTGGTACAATTTTTGAGTATCCAAAATATGGCGTTTCGCGGCCAGAGCAGCAAATTATTCGACCGTAATAATGGCAATTTTTTAAAATGCTTTGAAATGTTGGGAAAATTCGATCCTACGATGATGGAACATATACGCCGCATAACCAATGATTCGGAATTTAAGAATATGCCTACTTATCTTGGAGATAAAATTCAAAACGAAATTATAACTATACTCGCTACCCATTTAAAAATTACATTTTGAATTTATGTAGGGACAATAAATATTTTTCGATCATACTAGATTGTACTCCCGACGTTGCACATGTAGAGCAAATTAGTATAATAATTAGATTTGTTTATTTTAATAAAAATTCGAGAGAGTTAGAAATAAGAGAGCACTTTTTAGCTTTTTGCCCAATTATAGACACAACTGGCGCTGGCTTAACGTCATTCATAACTGGAGAATTAGAAAATAATAATTTAGATATAAACAATTTAAGGGGACAAGGTTATGATAATGGCTCTAATATGCGCGGCAAAAACAATGGTCTCCAAAAAAGATTGCTAGATATAAACCCCCGTGCATTTTATGTACCCTGCGCTACTCACAGTTTAAATTTAATAGTAAACGACGCAGCTAATTTAAATTATCACACAACCGGTTTTTTCAGTACAGTGCAGGAATTATACAAATATTTTTCAGCCTCCACGAAGAGATGGGATTTATTAAAAAAATACATTGGGAACCTAACTTTAAAACCGCTGTCCGAAACAAGATGGTCCAGTAGAATAGATACCATAAAACCTTTATTTATTAATTTGCCAGAAATTTATTATGCTTTACGCGAAATGGCAAATGAATCCATAGAACAAAAATCAAAGTATGACGCTAAATGTCTGGCAGAAAAAATATCTTCATTTACGTTTATTTGCTCAATATATGTTTGGCATAACGTACTGAAAAAAAAATTTTGTAAGTAAAATCCTTCAATCAACAAATATGAATATGCAAGTTGCTTTAGATGCTTTATCTAATTTAAAGACATTTTTAAAAGAATTTCGCAATGATGATAACTTTGATAATATTGTAAATAATGCCAAAAAAAACTGCGGAAAAATTAGGTATAGACATTGAATTCGAAATATCCACACCGCTAAGACGGCGTAAAACTCCAAAACAATTTGATTATGAACACGAAGATCAGCCTGTAATGGATCCGAAAATAGCGTTCAAAGTCAATGTATTTTTTTATATTTTAGATCAGGCTTTATCCTCGGTGGATGAAAGATTTGAATTATTGAATACTCATAATGACGTGTTTTATTTTTTATTTAAACTAAGCGATATACAAGATAAAAACCAGTTAATCACAAACTGCACTCGTTTGCAGGAAAAACTGTCTGCCAATAATTCATCCGATATAGATGCCGACGATTTGTGTGAGGAAGTTCTATCATGTCAGTCCCTTTTTAAAAAATTGGACAATGATGTGGTTAAAATACTAGAATTTTTTTTTTTTTTTAAATTGACAGCAGTATGCCCTAATATCACAATAGCTCTACGAATTTTATTAACAATGCCAGTTACGGTAGCGAGCGCAGAAAGATCATTTTCGAAATTGAAGTTAATAAAAAATTACCTGCGCTCAACAATGAGCCAGGAAAGATTGTCACATTTGGCTACAATATCTATAGAAGATAGCATATTAGAGCGCATAGATATACATAATATTATTATGGATTTCGCAACTAGAAAAACGAGAAGAGTAGAAATAATTTAATTTGTTTTTTAATTTGTGTTTTATTATTATGATGACCATTTTGTAAACATGTTTAATAAGAAATTTATGTTATGTTATGTTATACGACTTTTATTTTTGTAATTGCCTCTACCTGGATTTTCTCTATTTTCAAAAATTATATAGGCGCTTTATAGGTCGTGCACACAGGCGCCGCCGAAGGGCGGCGCGGCCCTGGCTCGAAGGGTAGAAAACATCGCTGAAAATATATCCTCTCAACTGTTCGACAAAAATGGACATGTTGAGTGGTTTTCTTTGGCCTTGGATGAGTCAACGGATGTGTCAGATACTGCTCAGGTGTTGATTTATATTCGAGGAGTAGATAAAAGCTATGAAGTGCATGAAGAACTTCTTGATATGTATAGTATTCATGGCACAACTACTGGTACAGATATTTTTAAAGGAGTTGAAATGGCCATTAATCAAAAGAACCTTCGATGGAAAAACTTCAAATGTATTACAACTGATGGAGGCAAAAACATGAGTGGGAAAGATAAAGGAGTGGTCGCTCTTGTGTCAAAGGCTGTAGAAAATGACGGTGGTTCAAAACCATTAGTCTTACATTGTATCATTCATCGACAGTCTTTGTGCGGGAAATGTTTGGATATGTCTGAAGTTCTGAAACCAGTCATATCAACTGTTAATTTTATCAGATCTTTTGGGCTGAATCACCGACAATTCCGACAATTTATTGAAGAGATTGGAGAAAATGACTTACCTTATCATACTGCCGTACGTTGGCTTAGTTGTGGGAAAGTCCTTCAGCGCTTTTTCGAACTTCGAGCAGTGATCGAAATTTCTTTGAATGAAAAGCATTGCCCTCTTACTGAATTACAAAACAACGCATGGCTGTGGAAGTTAGCATTCTATGTTGATTTGACAAAACATGTGAACGAACTGAATATGAGATTGCAAGGAGAAAACCAGCATCTCCTGATTTATACACCAATATCAAATCATTCCGGAAGAAATTGATACTGTTTCAATCACAACTACGAAGTAAATGTTTTTCACATTTTAAAACATGTGAAATATTCAGCCACACCACTGAGACTGAGTTTCCTATCGATTTTGCAATCGAAACTTTGAGTGCTTTGAAAATAAATTTTGATACTCGTTTCTCGGACTTTGATACCATTGCGAATCAAATTAAGATTTTTCAGAATCCTTTTGATACTGACATTGAAACCCTAGCCCCGGAACTTCAAATGGAAATGATTGATCTACAGTGCAGTGATATAATTAAAAACAAATATCAAAACTCATCTTTGTTGGAATTTTATAAGAGTCTTCCACTGACACAATTTGATAATTTGCATAAATTTGCTCGTGGGCTGTTTTCTGTTTTTGATACTACTTATTTGTGTGAGAAGACCTTCTCCAAAATGAAGTACACAAAAAATGTTTACAGATCTAAATTAACTGATGAGCATCTTAAATCTCTTTTAATAATTGGTACAAGTAAAATTAGTCCACAACTACAAACTATTGTCAGTGGAAAATCTCAATTACATAAATCTCATTAGTATTTCATATGTAATTATGCTTGTTATAAGTTATGTTTTTATTTAAAATGTATAAAATGTTAGTTGGATTCATTTACATAATTTGTTAGTTATTATATACTGAAGTTAAATTTTCTGCATATTATACATGTCTTTAACCATTACAATTCTGTGTTTCTTTATCCAACTTATCACAAAAACAATAACAATAAGCCTACAACAATGTTATGAGTAGTTAGCCCATAACCATATCAATGTAGATGTCATATTAATAATTATTCAACATAAAATTAGAATACTTCAGTAAACTAAATTTAATTTGCTATAAAAAATATGTTCTCTAAAAGGAGTTTTCAAGTATGCTAGGTCTCCTGGATACCCCTGCTCTAGAGCAGCGGTTCCCAAAGTCGGTTCTGCGGATTAAAAAAATAGCGTTCCCCTGATTTAGGAATCCCTATCTCAGTATTTTCCAAATTTATGCATTCTTCCCATTAATGTTCTTTATATGCGAGCATTTCCATTACTTTTCGACAACTTTTTTTTAGTTCAAAAATTTCCCAAGCTTGAAAATTTTAGGATTTTTAGAGCGAATTAAATGTGATCTTGTCCCTCAAAAAACATTTTTTTTTTCGTTTACCTAGAAAAAAGTGATGATTTTTTTAAGATTTCAAATTTAGGTGATTTTTCTTAAAAATAGCGCATTTTCAAGCAAATTTACTTGCACGGTGGTTCGACTTCGTCTTTAAATATTTTTTTAAAGACATATTTTAAAGCTATAACAAATTTTTAGCCAAAACAAATTTTGTTGCGAAACATCATTTTGAAAAATTTATAATTTGTTGGGTGAATAGAGACTTAATTTGCTTTGAAATATTTAAAAACATTTAAAAGATAATTTTGTTCCAAAGATAAAATCATAAACTCTAAAAAAATATTAAATACCAATTTGACGATTTGGGCTAATTTGAGTTAACAGTTCAGTGGGAATGAAGAGTTTAAAACGTCAGAATTGTATAAAATATTATATAAAACATGTAAAAAATTAAATGTTCAATTTCTAAACGTTTTTCGACAAAATTGAATAAAACAATGTATAAAACACGTAAGTTAAGGATGGTTTTCACTCGAATAAATTTTATTCTCATGAAAAACAACATTTAACTCACTTGTGTGAGTGTTGTTTTAATGATGAGATTCAATATACATAATGAGCATTTTAATAATGCGAATTGGAAAAATAACTATTTTCCATTTTTTTTCCAATAAAATTCGACTTTATTCATTTATACCATAAATAGCTATTATTCTCCCATATCAAGCAATTGTTTATGTTACGCCATTATTCCGTTAATTAGCAGCAGTCTGCTGCTTTAGGAAGTACAATGGAAAGTAATTTGGGAACTACTCATCTAATGTATTTACGTAATGTATTTTTTTATACCTACGCTTATGAAACGAATGCCAAGAAATGTATATGATCCATATAAATTCAGCTCAAGCAGCGTTCGATTCATTCATTAATGAACAGAAATGTTATATGTGTGATAATTGATAATAATGTAGCGATAATGAATTTTATGCAGCGGATTTGAAATATGTTTCCTATATTACGGCGTACGCAAAGAAAAATCACGTCCAGATATCAGTTATGTCCGGTTTTTCAAGGACTAAAAAAAAAGTTGGCAACCTCATGAAACAAGTAAGCGCACGGCGCCACTTTCGTTTGGGAGTGTTCTAACCTTAGTTGTCAATTTCACCTTGTTTTTGTTTTTGAATTATATTTATAGCCAAAAACTTAATAGTCTCTACGAAAAGCCACGTCAAAATTGCTCGTGATTGAAGGAAGCCCAGGGTAAATATGAAATACAATTACGCTACTAACTTGTAGTGCAAATAATTAGCTTATTTACATATTTCATGACTTTTGACTTAACCTTGATAAAAGTCATTCATTCCGTTTCGATAAGAATTATTTATTTATCGCGGGCTGCAATCTTGTGTGCTCTATTTATCATTTGTTTCAATTCTGCCAGCAATCCATAGTAAGCGAAGCTCGCTTTCAGTGGAGTGCAAAATGTCGATGCTGAAAACCATCAGGAGACTGAACGTGAAGAACTGCTGCTACCTGGTCGTTGTGCGCTCGCAGCACGTCGCGAGTAGCCCCCTGCTGAAATGCGTGCAGCCGGACATAGTGCCGGTATTTCGCAAGGCGTGCAACTACACGGACAAGGTGGCCGTTCGGGACAAGTACGGCAGCTACACCTACGGCAATCTGTTTCTAGGGGCCAAGGAGCTGTCTAACGACATCACAGTGAACATCGGGAGGAAAAACAGTGAGCGCGTGTTGTTCCTGTGCCCCAACGATGCGAACTATGTTTTGACACAGTGGGCGATATGGATGTCTGGACAGATAGGTTGGTTAAAAAATTACCCATATTATTTAACGTAACACTTTGAATGTTGCAAGGTCACAAAATATTTTTAGAGCGTACTTCATCATTGATTGTATTAATATTGAATAATATAATTATTGAGCATAAATGATTGCATTTTGCAACAAATTCAACTCTATTTAAATGACAGAACTGTGATCAAAGAGTACCCAGTTTAAACCATAACATTTTAATGTGAACAATAGAAAGTCAAACATATGACTATTTAAGCTAAACTTTAGAGCATTCCCGCTAATATCGTGCAGTAAATAGTGCCATAATTTTTGCCCTAAATGCCCCTAGTTGAGGCTATGAACGTCACCCTATGCTTGGGGTGACTTGAGCCATTGTTTGCTTTTTTTATTGTTAATTATACATAATTATGAGCGAAATAATGATATATAATGATGTTATGGGACTGAATATGACTGTAGCGACGTCTAGCGCAAGACCATTGCATTGGTTTTCAGCAGCGGCAGAAATAACAACTGTCAAAACAAGCAGTTTCGCAGCGCCACCATCGGTTTGTTTTGAGCCCAATGTTGGAAACCACATATATACCACAATCTACAAATAGTAATAAATGTCATGAGGTACCTTTACTTTTAAACGTAGAGACCTTTAACAGTTTGTATATATTCGGAGATACTAATAATCATTAATTGCACTAGTTCAGGTCAAGATTTTAAGCAAGCTTGCAGTTATTTTTGTAGGGGCATTCCATGCACGCGACTGGCTGATGAATGCACAAGTGAAAGGCCAATGGAAGTTTGCCAGTTAGATCGACCACGAGGGATTAAACTGATGAGTTTGTGCGAGCAACATAAAAATTCAAATTATCAAATTATAAATTGTATCATCTCGGCTGTTTCATATCTTATTCAAAGTTGGTTGCTAATTGCGACATGATCTATGTTGCCTGTAAGCTGCGTGTATGTGCGCCAGCGGAGACAAGGACCTCAATCATTAGCATAACCCAATATGGTTAGACTATATTATGTTCTAATGACTAACAGTAAAATCCTAACAATGAAAAATTGACCCTTTTGTCCCATGTTCCTTGCACGACTTTTAGAGGCCACTGAACTTGCAGACAAATGAAAAGAATAATTTATATAAGAAAAAGAGACGGACTCATCAACACTTTAAACTTTTTCTGTTTCTGCTTCTATTTTATGAGGGCCGTTGGTTTAGTTAGACTTTAATCAGAGTTAAAATATAATCCGTCAAAATCGCCAAATTAGTTAACACAAGCTAGTAAAGTCATTAGAGAGATTAGATTATGGTTGGTGCAACACAAAAGCCCCAAACTTTAGTAACTAAGTAGTATACTAAGTCCAAATCCTGTTGATTTTAAATTCATAAATAAGTTGCCGTTTGAGACACGGCCATTCTTACTATAACTTAGTGCATGCTGCGACTATATAACCTCGACTCCAACCGATTGGTAAGCACTTTACCACCCGAAAATATAAGTACGATACTGTAAAATTTGTTCGGACAGCCTCCATCGGCGGAGTGTAGAGTGGTGTTCAAGAGTTATTATTCGTATTAGAATAATTATGTTAACCGTTATTATTGACGTTTTTAACATTTTCTATTTTATTTTTAACTTGATAAATATTCCTTGGCAACGATGCTTTATTTTTATTTTATTTTTTCCACTCCCTACATGGTAAGTACACTGCTGTGACATTGATTTGATGGAAGTAAGCCCCACTTACCGATAAAGCTTTGGTTACTATGAACAACGGGAGGTAAGTAAAAACTTACCTCCCTCATGGAAATAAGTAAAAAGTTTTCTGTAGCGTTCTTTCTCTGATACCACTCATTATAACACTTATACGCATTTTGATAACGCCCATTCGACTTCTCCGGCAGTTGCCATTTCCCATTGCCATTTCTTGTTTATTTTCATTGGAATTCATTTTACAACTGAAGGAATGCAATTTGCAAACACAAACAATTAAACCAACTTCAGGAGTGGAAAAACAGTTATAAGCAATTCAAGAGGTAAGTTTTGACCAGTCTCGGAGTTTATTGCTAGCCCTTGCTGTCGCTCGGGCACAAACTCGACCTCGCGTCGAGGTACCAGTCGAGGTCGAGTTTGCGCCCGAGCCTCAGCAAGGGCTAGCAATAAACTCCGAGACTGGTCAAAACTTACCTCTCGAATTGCTTATAACTGTTTTTCTACTCCTTAAGTTGGTTTAATTGTTTTGTTTTTAGTTGTTTAATTGGCAACTTGAACAAAATATCCGTACGGCTTTGGTTGCTAAGACTATTTTTCAAACAAAGTCTGAGTGTCAGAAATGGAATTCGTTCAGTTGTAAAATGAATTCCAATGAAAATAATCAAGAAATGGCAATTGAAGAGGCTGCAGATGCTGCCTGTTCCTTGCTACTGCCAGAGAAGTCGAATGGGCGTTATCAAAATGCGTATAAGTGTTTTAAAGAATGGTGCCAGAAAATGAACGCTATTGAAATTATTTTACTTACTTCCCTGGGGGAGGTAAGTGTTTACTTACTACCCGTTGTTCATAGTAACCAAAGCTTTATCGGTAAGTGGGGCTTACTTCCATCAAATCAATGTTACAACAGTGTACTTACCATGCAGGGAGTGGAAAAATAACTATTACGACTCATAAAACTACTCACAAATCAAATAATTAGACACCGAACAGCCCCTATGGAATTTACATCCCCACTCCCTCATCTCCCACCACGGCTCTAGCGTTCCACTATGAGTCACTACTACAATATACCATTCATAGTATAGTTCTCCAAGACCAAAGAAATTTGTCATGCAGAAATGTTCCGGAAATTTTTATCTCAGTTTTTTTGGGATAGTCGTGGGATACTAATGATAGATTACCTTGATAAGGGTAAAACAATCAACAGAGAATATTAGTCTAAGTTACTGAGAAAGCTACGTGAAAAAACTATGGACAAGAGACGTGAAATATTGGCCAAAGGTGTCCCAGAACACAAATCGCATTGCCATGAATAACATTCGTGATCTAGGGTTTGAATTGCTTGAACTCCTTATTCACTAAATCTGGCTTCCTCGGACTATTGCCAATTGAAAAAGACCATGAATTGCCTTAAATTTTCATGTAACCGAGAGGTTATACCGAGTGTTGAATCGGTTAGGTATACATAGGAATTGAACATGTAAAACTACATTTATTCAATTTCCTGCTTCCCCGATTATTTTAGTGAAAAAGTACAAGGTTAAGAAACCAGAAATCTAGCTAATTACATTTACATCCACTATCGATGTGCTACCGTAGAAGAGAAAATGTGAAAATGAAATGGTAATAAATACATGTAAAAATATCCATAGCAATGACAGTGAACAACAGAAACTTGTAATTTCACAGTCAATTTTGAAGTTTTATTAATCAATGCATGTTAGAAATGGCTTAAATTGTTTCTGTTGTGGGCTAAGAATATATCGATACACCCTCGTATATAACAATGGCTAAGGTGACCAGATGTCCCGATTTTGGCGGGACAGTCCCGATTTTAAGAAATTTGCCCCGCGTCCCGCGACGTTTCAAAAATGTCCCGACTTTTGAAAAATTGGGTTTTTCTTCGGGGTGATCTTTTATTCGCTATTTTGAAGTTATCAGCTTATATATTTCACCAATATCTGTATTTGGTAGCAGCGCTGCAGCAGCTAAAATACAAAACAGTACTTTAAAAACATGCCTCGTATTTATTATATTTGTAAATATGACATTATATTTCATATTTAAAAAGAAAATGTAATATAATATTATACAGGGTGTCTGCTAAAAAACGCCTCTAGCGATAACTCCTTTGTTTATTGGCCGCTTTCAATAAAACGAAAACAAACTAAATGGCTCCACATGTCTAGAAAGGGGCCCTAATTTTTTAAATTCAAAAATTCAATATTTTTTTTCGTAACACTATAAATATCAGGTAACATTCTTTTGGGGGTCATCACCATATCATCATAAAAATACCTATTATCTTAATGGACTCATTGTGTTTGATTATTTGTAATCTCTTTACTTGCTGAAACGCTAGTCCCTAGTATGGTACTATGTGTCTTACATACTAGAATTACATCTAATCTACTTTAAATTTCCCATGCAACATAAAATGTACCTCTCTTGCGCAATATTGTTATGCTAGTAGGCGTATGAATAACGTAACCTCCATAATCTTTGATGGCGGTTTTAAAGACAGTTGAACTTTGGAAATTTAAAGTCAACTATATATAATTATTTGTAACACATGTTGTATATGTCAATATTATTAATAGATTTGGGTTTGCACTTTGACCCCGAAAGTAATTTGACGTTTTCAATTTTCAGCCGTGCCCGTGAGTTCCTTGCACCCACAGAACCTTCTGGAGTACTATGCCAACGACTCAAACGCCAGGCTTCTTGTGACGACACGAGACTTTGCAGATGTGATGCACAGGGTCGCGAAGAACTGCGGCAAAGAGCTGCTGGTGCTTGACGAAAAGCTGTGTCAGAATGCGATACAAAAGTTCCCAACGAAAAAATGTGATATGGACGCCGGTTTATCAAAAGACTTTTACAACAGAAGCAATGGGATGATATTATATACCAGCGGCACAACGGGTAATCCCAAAGGTAAGAACTGAAGGTGATTTTGTGGCCTTTATTATGTGGTAATCCATATTTGAACACAGAAGAAAACACACACATAAAAACTTGTGTCTTTTATTCTTTGAAATACAATTTCTCTAATGTAATTTTTTTCAAAAACGGATACTTAACTAAAGTTTTCGTCAGAAATAATGCATTATATTGAAATAAAAAACCTGGAAATAATTCCTCTTTTTTGAATTCATTGCATAATCTTAAAGCAGTGTTGGTTTAAATCATGATATACTCTAATTTTTCTAAACTGACGTTCACGTCATCAAAATAATAATCATAATAATGATGACACAATTTTACAAGGTTGCCAGCTGTCCTGGGTATTTAAAAATGGCTGCAATCAGCTGTTACGCCCGTGCAATCTTGTGCGACAGTGCGCGGTTCGTATCAAATTCGTTGACTTCTCTGCCGTTTATCGTACAGATATCAATCTTGTGGTTATGGTTTAACATCTACAATGGCAAAATATGCATTGTAATAATTTATCAAATGTAACAAGTTAAACGTCAAAGAAGTTTGGTTATACACACATGTATGAGCATGTGTTAGTGAAAAAGATTTGGCATCGTCACCGAAAAAATATCAAAAATATAAAATGTCCGCGGTTAATACGTCGATTACCTATTTATAACCACCGGTGATCAGTGTTATGTACCAAATGATCCTCAGATTAATTTCGATTCTAAACTATTGTTATGCAATTCTTGAAAACAGTCACGTTGGTACGAAAAGTATATAAATCAAACTTTTTTTTAAATGAATCATTGATTTAAATCAAAATTGTTTTTTTTTAAATTAATCATTGCTTTTGCACTGTTTGTGTATTCCAATAGGTGAACGATTAAAAATATAATTTAACTATAAAATTATCATGCTTTAAAGTAGATAATTGTACGTAAGAATAGTAGTTTGTACAACTAGAGTAGATACGATGCCCATATCGCACGAGGTGGAGTTTGTGCGATATGGGCATCGTATCTACTCTAGTTGTACAAACTACAACCTCCGAGTGCGATATGGGCAATCCACTCGAGTTGTACACACTACTTTTTCTACGACAAAAACGAATAACAATGTTATGTACATGGTATTTACTAATAAATGTCAGTGTGACACATTTGAATGTCATTCATCATTCAATACATTTAATGTATTAGAATTAATATAATATAATATACTTTGCCTTCGACTTTTCCGGAAGTAATGATTTATATGTATCATTCGCGGACTGCCGAATATCGGGGGGTGTACAGCTTAATGATGAATCGCTTTTATTGGAAATCATAATTCAGCACTGTAAAGATAATTGTAATAATGTCGATTTGACTTTTTGCTTATTAATTTGTCGTTGACAACTATAACAAATTTATGAAAAAACATGTTGCTCTGCAATTTTCCATCTCTCTGATTGGTGGATATCATATCCGCACACGTGTGTGGGAATGAAAATATATCCACATTGTTCATTGCAATAGGCCACATATATGTATAGTAGTCTATGAAAGAATATGCTAATTGTTGTCTTCTTAATTGAAGTACTTACTGGTAGTTTATATATGTATTCTTATTTTTATTATTTTTATTATGTCTTCTTGATCTTACTAGCTAGTTTCGGCTATCTTTCAGCCATCTTCAGAGGTTAATTTTTTTGAGTTAAATGTAACTACGCCGTTCACATTGCAATGGCCCACCACCTGTTGATTTAGAGCCCGATTTTATTTAATGTGAGTAACTAAATCTTGTAACTTTAGTGACTTTTATCTTGTGTTACGGACTTTCAAGCGATGGAAACTTTAACATTGTAAAAAGAGTGATTAATTGGGTTATGTTGAAATGTCAATGTCACAAATAATAGTTTGCATTTTGTCTAATAGTTTTGCACCTAAACTCTGTTCCATTTTTATTTTTAATAAGATAGCTGTGGTTTCATTTTATAAAGTTTTACAGATGAACACGCAACAAAAATGATCTGACAGTGAAAAAATATTATTTGTCAGATTTCTAACAACGTTGCCCAATGCATATACACTCAGATGCAAAGAAACCTGGTCATTGGGTTATTGTTTGCAAAAGAACCATCTTTTATTTAAATTTTGATGTTGGTATAGTCCTTAGAATAAAATTTTTAGTGTTTTACAATCAAAGAGACCGTCAGGATGTAAAAAGAAGCAACATATGGTACTTATTATTTATTTAATGAACAATAATAAGCGAAAACAATAATGTACGTATACACGAAAAAAATGCATTTCTGCAAAATAAACTTAACAGAGAATAATAAATGAAAATGACAGTTAATCGAAAACAAACTAATCAAAACCCAGTAGCCACCTTGATCCTCTATGCATAACGCCGAATGAGTAATAGGTAGTGAAGAAAGCATAGCTTTAAATGTTATTTTCGCTTATTAAATAAACTGATAAGTATGATATGTTATTTTTTTCTACATCCTGATGGTCTCTTTGATTGTAAAACACTAAAACATTCATTCTAAGGACTATACCAGCATCAAAATTTAAAAAAATGGGTGTTTTGCAAACAACGACCCAATGACCCGGTTTTTTTGCATCCTAGTGTATTAAAATAATTAAATAATTAAATTGTTAATTAATTAGATTTGTGCTTTAAGTAAACCAATCATCAACAATATTTTATATTATTATTTGACTTAGTTGCTTTTGTAAAATAAAAATAGCAAATAAATTCTGTACTTAATAGATACTCAATTTGGAGGCAACATTGCCCACTGTCATAAAATATAACCTCCTTTTTAATATAACCTGTCTAGTGACTTTTTACATTGGCCAACAATACATAAATACTGTCACCCTAACAGAGACATTTAGTTAAAATTAAAAATGGAACAGAGTATATGTTTATTTATTTTCGCACAATGCTTGGTTGAATTGAGTTAACTGAAAAAAGAGACAATAAAATTGAAATTTTGCTTTTAGTAAAGGTCTATTTTAAATCTGTATAACCAAACCCCCAGAAAGACCAAAGCAATGTGAACTAGTCAGTATAAATAGCAATTATGAAATATCCTAATGGTTACTCACATTAAAATAAATACGGCTATTTGTAGGCAAAGCAATAAATATCACTGGATTTCAAAATAACTATGAATGCACAGAAGAAAATTTGCAAAAAAATTAAAAATTACTTTATTGATTTTCTTCACTGAGAATAATAAGGTTTCCGTTTTCTCTGGCAATTTGTTGCGTTTGTATGGTTTTGACATTACCTAACAAAACCTAACCAAACTTTTCATTTTCCCTTGGTCAGTTTGCCGCGGGTATTTTCGGGGTAAATTGCGGTATTGAAATGTGAACAGCTTACACATGAACTTGTTGAAACTGCGACTTCTACTACTATTAAAATTCTGTCATTGTGGCAACATATATATGAGTTTCCAAAAATGTCAAAAAGCATGTATTAAGCCGAAAACATTTGATATTCCGGTAAATTCAAGATTCAAAAGTATACTGAATAACGAATGATGCTCAGCAATTTGAATTTCAAACCATGAGCTTAAAAATCATAGGGTAAAAGTAATAGGAGTATTTCTAATAGAAAGAGACTATTTTTATATACCAAACTAATTTCTACTACATATAATTCCATGAAGAAACCTATTAGCATTGAACCAATAGTCTTGAATATTTGAATAACTAAACTGGTAGCTATGACCTTTAGTTGAAAGCCAAGGTTATTTTTAATTCACTGAATGAAATTAAGTGCAAATATCTTTCAATTAATTACGGCTCGTTCTAGAAAATTGGAATATTATTCTTATATATAGAAACAAGTCGGCACCTCCCTAGCCACCCCCACTTTAAAATTTCAAATGGCACCCCCACCTTGATTCATTTTAAAGATAAAAAAAACCTAATCTAGAGGCGCAATAAAAAAAATGTCGATTCATTTTGGAAAAAAAAATTAAATAAGAAAAATTCCAAAACAATTTATATTGAACAAATCTAAGTTCCTTTCAATGAAACAAAAAACAAGTCGAACTAGTTTTCGAGGCAGATGTTAAAAAGCATGCTAATTGAATATAAAATATTATCCCCTCCCCCTCGACTCATTTTTATTACAAATTTTAAAATACACCCCTACACCCCTGCATATCCATTAATGGATGTTTGCACATTTCATCTGTTCCCGATCTCTCGCAAAGTGGAGTAATTTTTGTATAGACATTAGGCCAGTCCATTGCCGGATGTTCCGCAGCCACGACATCTGTTTTCCTCCTATGCCTAATTTTCCTTCTATTTTTCCTTAGATTATTAATTGTACTATTTCATATTTCGGGCCGCGCATGACAGTATGCAGTCTTTCTTTGTTTTATTCAGACCAGCAGTTCACGGTCTCTATGTATTCTTCGCAGCACATCTTCGTTAGTGATTCTTGCGGTCCAAGGAATTTTCAGTATGTGATAATAAGTCCACATTTTAAACGCCTCAAGCTTATTCAAAGCAGCCCACACGTAACATTGTACATATCTAATTGTTAGATCTATGTCAAAATCGCTGTTTATTGCTTGTATTTCGGGAAGGCGCTCCAGGCACATTTCCAAAAACGAAATATATTTTTCAAAAATAAATTATGTTTGAACATTTACTAAAATATCTTTTTAATTGAGATAACATGTTTTATCGATTATTTATATAGATATATTATCAATGTATTGATTAAGGTATATTTGTCTATTAATTGTAAAAATAAATGGGTAACTAAAATGTGTAAAACTGTATCGACGTGATTTTTTAATCAATTTGACAACTTATTGAGAAATATATTTTGTTTTTGGAAACGTGCTGATGTAAATATATGTTTGTTACACCTCAAAATTGTATTTGTTTTAAGCTTTTAAACTAGGTATCACTACGTAGGGATGTAATTTAAAATTTGTTATAAAAGTGAGTCGCTAGGGCGAGGGGGTAATATTTTATATACAATTAACATACTTTTTAACATCTGCCTCGAAAACTGGATCGACGTGTTTTTTTATTTTATTGAAAGGAACTTAAATTTGTTCAATATAAATTGTTTTGGAATTTTTTTATTTATTTATTTTTTCCAAAACGAATTCACAAAAATCTTTTTTTTTGATTGCACCTCTAGATTAGGTTTGTTTTAAGCTTTAAAATTAGGTATCGTAAGGTGGGGTGCCATTTGAAATTTCAAAGTGGAGTCTCTAGGGAGGAGGGGGTGACACTTAAAAAAAAATCAATCGACGTGTTTCTTTTTTTAACAATTTAGTTTGCATTCAAAAGACTGGCTAGTTTTGAAATGTACACCGAATATTATATTTATGCTTTGATAATGTTTACATAGGTCTTTTATACATTAAAAAGATCATGATAAAATGTACACAATAACATAAATGTGTTATAAAAATCCTAATAATTAAATCAATATATGACTTAAATATATAATTTTAATATTTGTATTGTTGTTATTAAATATGGAATATTTGATCATATGCAATATTAATTTTCAAATTTCTAATATATTATTTTAATGTTGCTAGATTTACATAATATTCCATTCAAATATGTGTTTCACTGACAGCCCAGAGAATGTACACAAACTCTATTGTAGAGACGTGTAAAAATAAGCTCTTTAAGCATGCCAAGGTTCACTAAATTTATGTACTGAAAACTCACGGTTACATTTTCTATAAAATCACATTATTATTTGTTTATATTGAAGTAAAAATTATTCATTAAAATTAAATTAATGTATTTATTCTTATTGTTTGTCCAGTCAAAACGTATTTAATTAATATATCATTAATACATACCGGGTGGTCCTTTTAAGTGAGATTTCTGAATATTTCGAAAAATAAGTATGGTACGAAAAAATGTTCCAGATGAAACATAATATTTTTGAGGGGGCCCATTCACTCGTGCTAAAATTAGACCACCTCCTTTGATGGGGCGGGAGGTAACTTTGAAATCTTAAATGGGAAGCCCTATTTTTTATTGCAGATTAATTAGGATTCTACGACAAAAAGTATGAAGGTTTGATCGGTAAAAAATAGTTAAATTCGTTTTCAAGGAAAATCCACATATTTTATTACAAAATGATGCAGATTAAGAAACTACTGGGAATGAAAATGAAAGAAAAATAGCAAATCCAGTTATTTAACATATATATTGATTACAATAAGATATAACAATCAAATGAATATTGGCTCTTAATAAATCATAACAAATTAACAATAATTCAATACTACCTGGGTAAAATATACTATTACTAGTAAACTAACAAACATTATATAATCTAACTTGTCATCTTATTTAGTAATTAGGTAAATTACTAAATAACTTGGTAATAAATAGTATTAGAGCAAAATCAATCTGAGGAATTAAATAGTTCGCTAGAGAGTAGGTACTATACACGTTTAAACGACACTAAGAAAGCTGAAGTTAGCTGACAATAGAAGCGGAAGGTACATGAGAGTACAGTCTCCGAAGTAAACTGGATTCCAAGTGGTTAAGAAAATAGTCCATGAAGATGTGTTCGATTACATGTGCCCATCGAAGGGTTAATATTAATTTTAGTGTGAAAGGTACAAACATTATTTTTCATTGTATGACAAAAAGCTGCCAACGTTTTTAGTTCTTGGCAAAATAATATTTTGTGAGGATTTTCAAAATGTTTGCTTATTTCAGGTGTCGTATTATCGCACAAAAACATAGTCACGCAAATAACGACCCTCCTGGATGCCTGGAGATGGAGCGAGAGCGACACGATACTCCACTGCCTGCCCCTCCATCATGTGCATGGAATCGTCAACGCGCTTCTGTGCCCCCTATACACCGGTGCGAGGGTTAATATGCTGCCGAAGTTCGACAAGAACAACGTATGGGCCCACCTGCTGGGTGTCAACGAGACGGCTGCGAATAGGATCACAATGTTCATGGCGGTGCCTACGGTGTATGCAAAGCTGTTGGAGGAGCATAAGAAGCTCTTCAGCCAGGACGCGAAGATGTGCGAACACATCAAGCAGGTGCTGAGGACCAAAGTGCGCCTGATGGTATGCGGCAGCGCCCCACTGCCGACTCCCGTGTATGAGAAGTGGCTTGAGGTGACTGGACATAGGCTTCTCGAGAGGTTTGGGATGACGGAAATCGGGATGTGTCTGTCTAATCTGTACGAAGGAAACAGGGAGCCAGGGTATGTGGGGCTTCCGTTGCCGGGAGTAAGTGTGAGACTAGCCGTTAAAGATGAAGATGAAGAATATGAGAGTATACTGGAAGTTCAGAACACAAACGGACAAATAGAAATCAATAATTCAAGTGAAACTGATCCCATAGGCGAGCTGCTCGTGAAAGGTGATAGTGTTTTCAAGGAGTATTTCAACCGCGCTCAAGCCACGAGGCAGGAATTCCTCAAGGACGGGTGGTTCAAAACGGGTGACGTGGCCAAGTTCTGTGTCGAGAAACAGCTGTTTAAAATGTTGGGGCGCACCAGCGTGGACATACTGAAGTCAGGGGGTTACAAAATCAGTGCCTTGGAGATCGAAGCGCACCTCCAGAACCACCCGAAGATATCGGAAGTGGCCGTTGTAGGGCTGAAGGACCCGACATGGGGCGAGCGCATTTGTGCCGTCATCGTGCTGAAGCCGGACGTCTCAATGAACATCAAGGAGATGCGGGACTTTGCGAGGAAGCACCTGCCCGAGTATTCTGTGCCATCCGATATGAAAATCATTCCGGTGCTGGAGAAAAATGCGATGGGGAAGGTCAACAAGAAGGAGCTCGTCGAGAAACTATTCACGCAATGATTGTTCGTAATCACGGCACGTCTCAACTATCATTAAAATTAAATTGTCTCTAAATCTATTGTTGCAGTCTACATATATATTATTGTATAGTTACGTTTGGATATATATTTATTTTAAATTTTATGTGGATAGGGTTTTCAACTTATTTGTGAATTATATGCTTTTAACTATTGTGTAAACATGAATATTTAACGAAACCAAAAGACTGAAAACTCATTTATTGTATACTATGAACTATTCTACTATATATTCTGTTTATCTTATGTGATTTATAAATAAAATATTTAACCCGTTGCTCCTCTTCTGAATGTAAACTCTGCCTGCATTTATAGGACTGTGATGGGTAATAATATTTTTAAATATTTGAATATCACCAAATCAGCAATTGTCATCGTATACAGGGTTGGTCATAAAATTCGGAGTCTAAAATCTTAATACCAAATTGTTGTACCATGCTTGCTGCATGAGGTCCTCGAGTTTTAACATCAAGTCGTTTAATAAGCTATAATTAGCTTATTTTAACCCGACACCTAAGAAGGTAGGGGTTTAATGATTATATATATGTTTATAGATATAGCTTATTTTCATAAAAAGTAAAAATTGTCAAATTTTGACACTATAACGAATTCATTTAAACTTGCTTGTTCCAATTTTTCATTTTTATTTCTTTCAACATTTTGGTATTAAGAGTTTCGACTCTGAATTTTGTAATTCAACATGGTCACGTGTAGTTCTTTCGCCAATTTATACACCCTGTATATGTTTCTCGAGTGATACCAAATAAGAAAAAAAACAATGTTATTTAAAGATATCAACTTTTAGGTTTTGTTGTTTTTCCGCTTTTGGTCATAAAAATCAATTTCTATCTCCAACGTGAAGGCCAAATAACTTGTAGTACGTCGATTTCCATGTGCCAGAGGAGTCTATTATTTGAAATAAACGCGAAAAAGGCGGGATAATTTTAAAGATGGCGTCTGGTGTAGGTGGAGACACCTACCGGCTGTCAAATGTCAGTAGTTTGATATTAATCTCAAGGTGTGACTTGAGCGTGATTTTGTCAAGTTTTTAATCGCATATTACTCATTAAACGCTTACATGATTAACAAATAACGTACCAAATTTCCAAGCATATTGAATGGATCCACTGATATCCTGCTTTCAGCCGGAACAAGAGGGCCCAGCGAAGGATTTGTGGCTTCGTTTATGGCACACCGAATTAGAATTTGAGAATATGAACGTGAAGGACGATAACAGTGATTTAGAAGCCATAAATAACACGATTAACCAGCAGAACCAGCACTACATAAACGGGAAGATTGATAAAAACAACGTGTATGCGCCCAGAAGACGTAAAATTGATTGCAACCGTGCCAGTTTGAGAGGTTGGAGTAGGAATCCGGAGATGTTGAAGGAATTTGGGGGCGCCCCGTGGAGGAAGCCGAATTTTCACTACGGAATAGGCGTCATCGGGTAACCGTCTCATGTATTTTGCTCGCTCTTAGATTTTAAACCACGTTTTTCGTGAAACTTTGACCCACAGTGTTAATTCCTCTGGCTGTCAAAAGATGGCCTTGATCCTATCTCCTTTCATGCCGCTTTTGAAGCACATACCGAATTTCAAAACGCAATTAATAAATTCTTTGCATTACACCGATGTTTCGCCTGTTGCGCTTTGCATAATGTTAATCTGAAATTAATTTTTAGTTAGCGCCAAGGTATGCAAATGTAGGTAAATTTTAATAACTCGCACATTATTTAACATATGTTTATGTCAACATTAGGGCTATTATTGACATTATGCAATGATGTACAACATCTTAATCTGCCATCAAAAGCATGAACACTAATCAAATCAATCGGTAACTCGTACAATTCTTCCTGCATGTACCGTTGTATACTTAACCAATAAAGAAACATGTGGAGTCGTAATATACATGGCCAAGTACTTAATTACCAAAATCGCGCTCATTTGCATGAGAGACTTGTGACTGCTAATTATATTTCCGCTCGCAATCTGAATTTCTTAAGACCGGAGTCTCCTGTACATACCTTTTCTTGATGCATGGAACTCATTTGACTAATCGTCAGTTTATATTGATCAGATTATAGTATGTCTAGTTTGTTAAAGAAACACCGTTGTTCATTTTTATTTGGCTACAAATTGGACTGCTATTCAAATCTGATACTACTCCAAGCAGTGCAATTGTGTCTAATAAGCTAATTGCCCACAAATGGTCAGTACAACCTGACTTATAAGAACCCCCTGCACTGTTTGCAGTCTATCCGATGTTTATTTCCTGCACCCTAAAGGTCTATTCTCATTAGAGCATCATACTCCAATAAACATTGGAGTATTTCATTCCTTGAGAATGTCACACTTTTCTTTTTTTTTTTTTTTTTTTTTTCAATTTAAACGAATCCAAGAAGATGCGAAGATATTCTATAATTATTTTAGAGCGACCCATGTAAAATTTAAGTATTTATATGAAACAGTGCGGAACCAGCTTAATTTTGCTGCTAGGCAGTGTTCTGTGACGTGTGACATGCTGCCACATGATACTTAAATGAGAATTGACCTAATTTGTAACGAAAAAACTTTGAAAAATGGATATTGTTTTACTTGGCAAGCGGCTAATTATTTGTTTAAAACTCCAGCAGTTTTATTGAAATCTAACCTAATATTTGCGAGTTGCTCAAAATTAAAAACAATAAAGTTTCTTGTTTTTTGTCTGTAGTTATTAACACCAATTATTACTTTGAGTAATTTAGTTATTTGTGTATTATTTGAGGTAGCTTTTTTAAAGCTATAGCTTTTAGCTAGTTATTAAAGTGTAAAGAGAATTTTTAATGGGAACTATTTTTGAGGTTTTCTAACAGAATTTTTGCATGGATGCATTTGAATATTATGTATATATTTAACTATAATGCTATTGCGGCCATGTTCCAAGATGTCGAGGGTTGACGATTCACTGCTTTTCCCATTTTCTCTTACATTGATTACATGAGAACCAAATGAAAAGAACAATAATTGTTTTAAAGTGATTTTTATTATTACGAATTATATCGCAATGTTTTCATTGCTATAACAATAATTGTTTTTTATTTTTTTTTAATTTAACAGCCTACACCAAGAAATTGAGCACTTCTACGAGTACATGTCACCTACACTAGTCGAACACAAGATACGTGGAGATGTGGTCACACGTATAGAAAACATCATAGTCTCGCTATGGCCAGATGCTCAGGTGCAAGTGTTCGGATCTTATCGCACTGGCTTGTACTTACCGACCAGCGATATAGATCTAGTCGTAATTGGTAAGTTGGATTAGTTTTCTTAAAAACGTGCCATTACATGTTTGCTATGTCTCTAGGTAACTGGTCTAACCTTCCTTTACGGACGTTGGAAAAAGAGTTTCTCGATAAAGATATAGCCGACGAACACAGCATAAAGGTCCTAGACAAAGCCTCAGTTCCGATAGTTAAATTGACCGATAAAAAAACAGAAGTGAAAGTAGACATTTCGTTTAATATGTGTAACGGTGTTAAATCCGCAGAACTAATAACACATTTTATGCATGAATTTCCTGTATTAGCAAAATTAGTGTATGTTTTAAAACAGTTCCTACTCGAAAGAGATCTAAATGAAGTGTTCACTGGTGGTATTTCTAGTTATAGTTTAATATTAATGTGCATAAGTTTTCTTCAGTTGCACCCAAGGCCGGAGGATAGTTTTCAGAGGAGCAACTTGGGTGTCTTGCTCATCGAGTTTTTGGAATTATACGGACGTAAATTTAATTATATGCAAACAGGAATTAGGATAAGGAACGGAGGGAGATATATCAATAAGGAGGAAATGCAAAAGGATATGACTGATGGACACAGACCAAGTTTGTTATGCATAGAGGACCCGCTTTTGCCGAGTAACGATATCGGCAGGAGTAGCTATGGAGTACTGCAGGTTAGTGCCGCACGTTTTTACGTTTGTACACATAACTGGATATGCTAATATCGAACGCTTCATTTTCATACATAACTAAAAACTGGGACTTCTGTGTGACATGGATGTTTCGATTGTTTATTGGTGCCAATAACAAAAAAAATCGACATTGATTTTATCTATATGGCATATTGTCTGTTGCATCGCGTTTGAGATTGATATTGGAGATTCGATATAGGAAATTCTATGTCGATGTTGGAAACAGTACGCCATCACAATGTGATGTCGATTTTTTAAGCATTCCTAAACCACTTTCGATTTGGGGATGTTTAATTAAATTGCGTCTAGCAAGCACACTAAGATTTTTATGTGATTTTTTAGGTTAAAAAGACATTTGATCATGCATTTGTAATACTATCACATGCTGTGAGTCCCTTAAACGCAAAGATTGATTGTAATAGATTCTCCATATTGTTTAAAATACTGAAAGTGACTGATGATGTAGTACGCTACAGAACATGGGTACAGCAAACCTTCGGCAACAATACCTCGATACCTGCGGTACATCCGAGCTGTTGTACCACTCCCACACGACCGCCGCGCTCTCTATCAAGTACAGGGTCCACTACCAGCGAGAGTGGTGGCTCGTCAGAAGTAAGTTTATAAGTACCCCATTATGTATAAAACACTTTTTTTAACATGACTTACCAATATTAACCATTGTTATTTGTAACAGTGACATTTCAATTATAAAGTCAGCCTCCAAGAGCTGGGTATGACTCACGGTTTTTCGAACAAAGAATTGCGTTTTCTATGCTCAATCCCATGCTTAAGGTGAACGTAATAAAATGAAATACAGTAAGATACATGTCGAATTCCTGCAATATGGAGTCATATGGGTCATACCCAGCTCTCGGCGTGAAAAACGATAACAACCTAACCTCACCAATATCCTTTTTTAAATGCAAAAGTTTTGCTTACTTCACAGTTTGTAACACCTAAGTCACTAAAGTTATTAGATTTGGTTACTCAAAAATACGCTTTCTCTCATTTAGCGCATTGCCCATTGAATATTAAACACAATGACGAGTAGAATATAAAATTTGCATCTTAGTGACTAAATAATAAGTGATAAATATGTATATATAAGCACTTGCTTATAGACTCTGGACTATAGGTCTGGACTCAAAGATGAATAGACTTTTTAAGTGTAACATTTACATACTGATCGAAATATTTTCTGTGGAAATAATTCATGATCTAGAAATGTTCCAATCAGCAATGTTTGATTGGTCTGTATAATTGTTGCATATATTTGGATGTTATTAAAAATAAGTGATTGGTTATGTTTTTCAATGGTTGCTATTTTTAGGGCTCTGATTCGCCAACGAGAGACATTTCCCCGAACCCGACAAATAACATGCGCAAGGAGCCTCCACGGCAGAACCACCAGAACAGGGGTACAATGTACTCGAGGAACCGGAAGTTCCCGAAGAACACCCCAAACAGTGGGCCACACAATAATTCCACAGTCCGCAGGAGCGCCAAAAAGACGCCCAGTAAATATAACAATATTCACTACAATAGGATAGAGACTAAGGAGTGAAATGTGTGAAGGAGCATTGAGAATAAAATTGTTGTAATTGTATGCGCACAAGCTGGCGCAACTGCCGCAATAATGGAATAGGGTAAATTAAGAAACTCAGTAATGCATAAAAAATTATTTTTATTATGTTCTTTTATTATTTTTTATATGAACTGTAAATATTTCTTAAAGTATTTTATTATTAGAGCAGTGCGGAGTTTGTGCGTTAGCAATTCTGCCGATTATTGTATCTCAATGTATAGTCATTTGTAGGTTACCAAAAATATTTACTTATTTTTACCTAAGAATGGTACGGATGCCTTGATATACCGAGATTTTAAAATGTATTGAAAGTATGTAATAAGTTTAAAACATCGTAACTTAATATGTATCACATATGGAATTAACAAAACATGATGTATAGTCTAGTTTGTACATCTCTTGTTTATTTAACAACTTAATTATTTTATTCGCTATGTTCTTCGTTATTTTATACAGAAGTCTAAATTTTCAGCTTCATTGGTGATAAAACTTGTTGAAATTTACTATGTATATTGATATCCCAAAGAAATCATTTGCACCATAAAGTGAATGATACAATGTTGTGGTTTGTGTCAAGGCTTTTAATTGTATATAATTGTAAATATAGAATAATTGTGTAGGAATAGTTAATTTTTAAATGCAGAATGTAGTTCCTGTGTCGATACAAGTTTTAGATAAATCGAACAGGACTACGTCGTCGTGAATTCTGTATACTTAATTTTGTTCTCTTTATTTCATTTTACTGACTGATTTTTTCTACAAAGAAATCATATGGTAAATATCCACCGAGCTTTGAATTGTCTCGTTAACCAACATGTGAAATTTTCGTTCCTTTACAAATTATTTTTGCCTCTTAAAATAATATCTACACCTATTAAAACCGCAATTATTGGCGTAACTCCGTAACCTCAATTTTTCAAAGTAATAATATTTCTTTGCAATAACAACAATATTCATAAGTGCAATATGTTTTTTTTTAATGAAAAGTCATATCCTTCGGCCACCTAGAATTCGCTTTCAATTGATTTTCTATTATTTCGTTTTAAACCATGTATAGTGTAAAAATACTTAGCTGTAAAATATTGTGATATATAACATACGAAAAGTCTCCAGCGCAGTTGCTAATTGAATTTCTATTATTTATGCCCGCCTTTTTATAATTTTTTTTAATACACAATAGTGGTTTATCTGCATTTTTCTTGTTTTTTAATTTCGATTATATTTGAAGATACTGCGATTAATTGATCTTCATAAGCATATTCTGTGTTTAAAACTAATCATCCATAAATAGTAGACTAGGTATAATGACTCATAAATATTAAGTTTGAAAAAAGCAGCTGGATGAAGTAATCTCTTTAACTCATATATCACATCTTATGTGAGTTATCTACTAATGTATAAATTTTAAATGACATAAACTGTAATTCTAGAGTTTGCTTATATACATTTTGAATAAAAGTGTACGTTTGATACAATCATTTGTAAAATAAAGATTTTTTTCACGTTGTTGGATGCTGGTATGAAGGAAAATGTTTACATTTCGACATTTTACATTTATTTAATATAAGTATTTATCATTATTTATAGTTTGTAAAACAGTTGTCATATTTATACATTGTGTATACTTATTAAAAAAATGTAAATTTTTAATAGGCGTAGACATTAAGTCATACTCAGTACAAACACAAAAAAAAAATTAAAAAAAGAAAGCAACCAAAAATAATTTCTAATTATCAAACGCCACAGGATTTTTATGTAAGGTTTTTACAGATTGTTATGAAATATATTTTGTATCTTGTGCGCCCAATACGTTATTTTATTACCCTATGTATTCACCATATTCAAACCTCGGCTACCTAATCTCTGTACACCTAATACAATCGAGATTTGTATTATTGTGTTAAACTATGAAAGTTTGAAGTTATTAACTATCAGCATTAAGTGATTTCTGTTATTATTTTACTCAGGCTGAAAGACCCCACCTCTGCTCGATAGCAAGTGTGTTTAATTAACTTGAGTAACTTTTGTCTACAATATTTCTGCATGACTTATAATTTCCAAAATATTTTGCTTTAAATAAAATTGCGATTTTCAGTTCTATGGATTAAAATCCAACCTGTTCAGATTTTTTAACCTTAGCGGAATATGTTCATCATTCAAAACTGCACAACTTCTCCTATTTAACCGAATCTCTATCGGTAATAATAAAAAAGATACTCATGATAGTCTATTCAATTGGGGACACCCTATACATACATATAGGTGTGGTTATTAAGTTACCAGACTGGTGCTATAAAATATTTTATTTTTTAGAAACATGATATTATTTATTTTCGTCATGGATACAATCTATGAAAAGCAACTCATATCTCCCTAGGGAGATGTCAATTTTTTTCACCCTCAATCACATTTTTTTCTCCTTCAACCTTATGACCACTTGACAAATAGATCGTACAATTGACAAATTTTCCATTCAAGACGGTACTTGAAGATGAGCAATTTTGCGTCTGCTCATGGCCTCCACTGCCACTAGCAGATACCGACGATCTTACTTTTTCAGTCTCTTCCAGTCCAGCAATCACGCGTGAATTTTTTTTCTTGGATGCCATGCTGTCTGCCAAGTAGCCTTCCGCTACTGTAGAGCTTTTCCATCCACACAGACAGATTCATAGATCAATTCGTGAATAAATTGAAAATGTGAAGGCGTATTACACGGTCAAATTTTTGCCAACTGTAAACTTGGAACTTCTGCACTATCAATGTGTTGCCAACTTTCAGTGTTACTTTCTTCTCATTCATGTCTCTATTTGTGTGTCAAACATGAAAGCAGGGAAAGTAACAAAAAAAATGGAACACGCTGTATATTTTGGTTATTTCTAATAGCCAATAACATTAGCTTTATAATGATGCCACATAAGTACCCCTTTATTACACAAATAACGCGACAATTGCCAATAAATTAATTACCATGAATTACAATTGCTCGCTGACGTCAAACGAATTGCTATCGCTTTAATATCAAAGTGGATTAGTAACTTCCCATCCTGCATATTGTTTATTCACATCTTTAGAGATGGGTGATAATTATTATACTAATGATGAAAAAGTGGATATGCTGAAGGTATTCGTTGGATGCAACGATAATTCTAGAGATGATTCTAAAAACATGTATCCAGAAAGAAGACAGCCACATTATCCCACTTCTGCAAGACTTAAACAAAATTTATAGAGAAATGGCTGTTTTAATAATAAATTGCGAATGGCAAGAAATGAACGTGAAGAAAATAATGAAGTTTTTATATTGGCCTATTTTCGAGCACATCACGAAATTCAATACGTCAAGCAGTGGCTGCCTTAGGAATAAGTCTGTATAAAAGACTTTCCATTATAAGAAAACATAAAATGAGACCGTATAAAATTAAATTTGTACAAGGTTTAAGAGATGGTGATTCTGACAGGAGGATAATATTTTGTAATTGGCTTAATGTTATGCAGATTCCAACACAGATTTGCAGTTAATGTGTGGCTTGCTGTGTTGGGTGATACTATAATACGTCCTTTTTTTATCAAGGAACGTTGAATGCGGAGCGATATGCCAACTTTTTTATGACAGAATTCAAAGACTATTTGTATGATATCTCCCTAGAAATACGTCGTGATATACGGTTCCAGCAAGATGGAGCTCCGTCCCATAACGCAAGAATTGTCAAACATATTTTGAAAGTTTATTGTGGAATTGATTGCAAATGGTGGCTCCAAAAACTGGCCAGCAAGATCACCAGATCTGTCTATTTTAGATTTTTTTATTTGGGGATTCTTAAAGCAAAAAGTTTATGTTATCCAGAAAACCTAGACGATGTGAAAAATCGTATTCGTATTGCATATGGCCAAATAACACCACACATGTTGCGAAAAGCACCACGAAATTTAATAAAAAGATCTGAAGAATGTATTGCAAACAACGGAGGTCACTTTGAACAGACACTTTAAATTGTAATTCATAGCAACTGAAAAATTTCATTTATTGGCAGTTGTCTCGTTATTTGTATAATAAAGGGATACTTATGTAATATCATTATGAAGCTAATTTTATTGCCTATAAGAAAAAACCAAAATAAACAGGGTACTCCATTAAAGAAAACGAAGCTTGTAGCTTTCACGTTTATTTATTTTCAATTATTCTTCTGACATCAGGATTAAGTAGACGATAAAACTTACTATATATATAAAAGTACTAAAACTTTTTCTTTAACTTATTTTCTATCTCTACTAATAACCGAGCTATTTGCTGTGCCACAATAAATCAGACTGTATTTGAAAAAGTAATTCTGGGGTCATCATGCATCAGATTAATTACTTTTATTAATCTTAATTAATAATCTCTTTTATTATTAATGATATAAAATAATTAAATGCATTAGGACAAGCGAATCCATCATATAGAAAGATTTTGTAAGAAACTTTTTCTAAAATTAATTTTTTAAAGATTTTTCATGTAAATTGTCTAAAAACGTATTTCAACAGACCTTCAACACCCTTAAAGATAGAGGAGATATGCACACTGTATGTGTGCTCAAATCACTTTATAAAACAGGATTTTGTTGCACCAGGCAAGTGAAATGTTATGGTTATAAATATTTCAATATGTAAGTTTCTAATCTAAAAAGGTCCATTCATAGATTTCTTCCGCTACGCTGTATTAAGGCCCATTCATAGATTTCGCAGTTTTTTTATTAGAAATTTTATTATCCTAACTCTTCTTCTATCCACTTTCTCTTTAACACAGAACTTGTTTTGAATGAAATCAAACGAATTATTTGGCTGAGGAAAGTAGTGGAAAGTTAATGCAGGTCTTGCGGAGTTTTTTGAGTGACATCCGTACACACAGCAAATTGTAATGGTACACCTATCCCCCGATTTACACGGTAGATACGTTCCTGAGAAAAACGTGTAAATCGAAAATTAAGTCAAAACCGTGTAAATCGAAAAGCTTGCAGAAAATGCATAATTTTGCTATTTAACAGTTGTGATTTTCTTCAATATTTTTAGGTGTACACAGAAATAAAAATAAAATGCATTGACAGGTTAAAATATGTAATATATTACGGAAACACTGTTTTTTTTTAGTTTAATTACAATACATTAAACAGAAGAACAAAAAATAAAACCAAAGATGTTTTATTATCTTCATCACTGTCAGAAATTACTCTCATTCTTTTTTTCGGAATCGAAGGTTCGAATTCACTTTCATCACTCGAAGTTATTTGTGCCGATTCGATGTTTGAAGCAGAAATATTTACATTATGAGGGATGGTAATAAAATCGGTTATTAACAATTGCTTCGAATTTTTTGTAAGATCTTTGTAAACTTCTTCATATTGAGCCAAGGAGCGATTTATGTCACGTTGGAATCGTAAAGCCCTTTCAACGTTTGTGTCATTTTGTATAAAATGATTACCCAGCTTTCTTCCCAATGCGAGTCCTTCGCGGATGACTTTAGCAGTGAATGTTACTGGTACTAATTCCTCTTCATCAGATTTGTCAGACTCACTTTCGCAAACTAAGTTAACTAAATCATCCTCACTTAGTTCTTTATCAGCCATTAACTCTGCGATATCTTCAACAGTAAAATCATCAAAACCTTCCCCGCCCAATGAATGCGCCATCTGTACTATCTGCGAATATTCATCATTTAACGTTGAAATGGAATGTTCATTTTTGACTACATTTGGCCACAATTTTTTCCAACAGCTATTGAGCGTTGTTTGCTTAATCGCAGTGTATGATACGGCGATATGCTTCACACAGTCTAATATTGTAAAAATTTTCCAAGCACTAATAACTGTTAAAGATTCATTGTTCTCCATTTGTTCCAAAATATATGCAAGCAAAGGCTCGTTTTATGTACAAAGCTTTAAAAGTAGAAATTATGCCTTGGTCCAATGGTTGTAATAATGAAGTTGTATTTTTGGGTAAAAATTTTACTTCAACGTTCTCATATTCTAGATCTTGTGGGTGACCCGGCGCATTGTCAATTAACAAAAGCACTTTAAAAGGCAATCCCTTTGAACTAAAATATTTTTTGGCATCTGGGATAAAGCATTCATGAAACCATTCAGTAAACATTGCAGCAGTAACCCACGCTTTCTTATTAGCCCTCCAATAAACGGGAAGATTATTGATGTTTACTCCTTTAAAGGCACGGGGCATTTTCTGCATTCACAAAACCCCTGGCTAACAAAAAAATTCCTAAATCAGCTGATAGTAACTTGACATTTGATGGTACAATTTAATTAAAAGTCAATTCGTCACTTTGACAAATGTGTTAATATCTCCCGTGTTCACGAGAGATGGACAATAATCCTTATTGCCCCACAAACGTCCCATTCGGGCACACAAACTCTGAAACAAACATAACTCCGCTGCCGAGACAGTACCTTGAAACTGACAGTGAACGTCAACTGCACCTAACCTTATTTCAAAAGTTTGACAAAAGTTCAGTCGGTTAACCTACTGTTAGATGAGTAAACGTAATGGTAACAAATTAAAACAATTATTTATTACTGCTGTTAAATACAAATTACAATTCCTTTACTTTAATCACATCCTCTCGGACACTCTCGACGCAACACCTCTCAGCTGCCCGTATACCTTCGAGGGAGGTGATCCTAAAATTAGATTGCATATGGCCCTTCTCGCCAGCTGTATGTTCTGAAAGCTTCCTAGGATGTGTATTTTCGTGTCTGCCAAGACAATCCTCGTTTTCGTGACGTTCTCTATAGTGAACTTTGTCCGGCCGCCTTTTCCTGCCAGCCGCCCCACGGCCCTAGCCTGATGCTCCCCTTTGAGTGTTTTCACATCCTTGATTTCGAACGTCTCGATGAAGAGATCGTCCAGGCGGAGCAGGGCGAGCCCGTCATCCACTTCAAAACCGTAAACAAATGCCTAAAAAAATTTTGTTTTGTTATTATATTATATAACATTATCTCCCATACATAAAGACAGTACAACAAAATGTTATGATATTTCATTATACAGCTTACATATATCGAGCGATGAACAAAAATTGACGAAGAAGTTGGACAATGGCAATCTCAAGTTATGTCAACAATAAGATCAAATGTGACATGTCAACATGACAGCTAGTATTGCATGCGTGCATGTGTGATCTTAATGGAGACATGACTTGAGATTGCCAACGCCAACTTCGACGTCGTTTTTTGTTGAATGCTTGATATATTAAAAAGGTAGACAGGTTCAAGTAAACATTTTCCTGTCGTAATGTTCAAAGACGTACAATTTTAAATTCTAAAATAAATTGTTTTATAAAATAAAAGCACAAACATAAATGACTAATCAAAAAGAAAAATATAAACAAACAAATAAGAATAGAAGTTGGTCTTTAGTATTCATCAGAGTTCTAAAACGTAAGAATTCGTCTTGTATTTGGTTGAAAATAAAGAATTTTATTTATTTTTATTTTTGGATCTGAACCCCGTTTTAAAGTGAAACGGTGTAAATCGAGGGATGGGTGCACCGTATTTCACATACATGGGTTCAGTGTCTATAATCTAATCTATTAAGGTTCAATACGTTGAAAAATTCATCGTTATATTTGAATTTGGATCGCTGATATTTGGTGCCAGACATTTAGTATCTGAATAGCCATGTACCTGAACAAAATCGGCTGCTTTTTGCAAATTAGCTATATCTTGAGTGTCTTCACACGTTCGGATTTCCACGTTCCTCGTTCTCAAATTAAATCGTATCTGCAGTTGTAAATGTTCCACGACCGGTGTGAATATCTTGAGCCAGTTTTCTTTCAGGGGCGTATATCTGTGTGCGGGCACTGCAATTTTCTTCACACCCTCCGCAGACTCGGATTTTGTTTTGTTCCGCTTAGCATTCGTAGGCCTTGTGTTGGTTTTTCCTTCGATGCCATTATGTGAGTCTGTGTCCATGCCAATGTCCCCGGTTGAACTCACCTTCCTCTTGGATGGCTTTTTGGGCTCGAAATTGTCTATGTCTATATTAACATCGTCTTTTACTACCTCCATGCTCGCTTATTAGTTATATTATGTATTTATTGTGAAATAACAGCACAACTGGAATACTCAACAGTTAGGTTATGTTGCGCACGTCAAAGCGCACGTGGAAAGAGTGCCAAAATAAAATAAATTACAGTCCCTGCATTTTTCGAGGCAATTTCAAATGTCGAGGAATAGTATATTATACACCAAGGTTGAGAAGAATACTATTATAGCCGAGGTCTGTTGTATCGCGAGGCACGATTCATGACTCGAGGCTATTAGGCCTCAGACACGACACGAGCGGTGAGGCGCCGCGAATAATAATGGAATGTCCACAGACAACTTATATCTATGTCTATCAGACATGTCTATCTATGGGAATGTCTATCAGTAGCGGAAGCGGAAAGCGCATGTCGTCAAGTTTTCCCAGTCGTCGCATTGAAAATGTAAACAAAAATTTTGTTTTGACGCTCTGCCGCTCGCCGCAACCGCTCACAGCTCGCATCGTAGCCGAAGGCTAATAGTATTCACAATCGTGGTGTATATACTATTTTTTGCACTACCAGAACAATTACAATAATTTAAAATTAAGTATTAAAATACAACAAACATCAGTTGATTTTTATGATTGGTGGTTAATAAATTGTTCTTTTCCTACCAAGGTAAAAATGTATATGTTGGTCCGGGGCTACGCAGCAAGTTCTGCTACAGCTCCTTCACACTTTGCGACAAGCCAATCCCGACCGTCAACAGCCGATATCGGCATTTGCAACTGGTCAACTTCTCGTCTATCGGCCGCCTTCACGGCTGACGATCTCTTCAGTTTAGCAGTGTTAGGGCCAATTTTACATTAGTGGATGGTTGAAATTGTTCTTATTGTGGGGAAGAATTACAGAAAATGCAGAGAAGCAGTTCATGAATGTGATGTGATTAAAATGTAAAATGTAAATCATCTTGACAAAACCATCAGTCGCAAAATTGTTGCACAAGTACTAAGTAAATTTAAATAATGCTTGCCTATTTTAGATCTATTAAAAAAATATTCAATTTTCAGCACTTCAGCACAAAAAAATCTATTTGTAATTTTAATTTTTTTCAATTTTCAAATGATATTATTAATTTGAGATAATGCAGGACTTTTTTTGCCAAACAACTTTTTCCTCTAAAATGCATACTAAATAAGTTGTCCCTTTGTTACCCACTATTCTGGTCACGCTGTATAAAGATTTATAGTTTATATAATCTTCTAGAATTTTGTTTTGAAAATGTCGACAATCGGTGGCAGAAAAGTTTTGCATAGTCAAGCAAAATTATTTACAATGTTATGTCTATATATTTGTAATAAATAATCAGTGTTTCATTGTTAACATTGGCAGAATTTTTTAAATCTTAATAGTTTAACGGCAACCTATGACTGCTTCTTCACCCAGGGTGTACGCCTATGTGCCAGCTTATAACATTCGTGCTGTATCTACCTTTCTAAAAATTTAAAAGAATGGTATACCACTACTGCTGTAACGTAACCTAACACAATCTAGCCCCAATAACATCCATGCCAAGAACATGGCCATGGCCAAATACATTTTCATTTATTGAATAATGATGACCAAATCATTTAGTATAAAATGAGTAGGATGTTATTAGTATATTTATTGTTTAAAAACAGACCAGTATATAACACTTTCTTTAAAAATATATTCGTTCTATTACAAGTGCATCTTACAAACTTATAAATTGTAAGAATTTACTTCTTGAAAAACTTTAAGTAAGCAACGGACACAAGAATGCACACTTCTAATAATATAATGAGGATTAATATGAGTTTATTGTACAAGACATTTCGCCCCATTTTACGTAATATACTCCGTGTGTTGTCCAACTGTTCGTCGGCATTTGTGAGCCTGTTTTTCGCCCTCAGCAATGTCTCCCTTTGGTCGCTCAATTCAGTCACCACTTCCGTTCCCATCGTTTCAGTTTCTATGGCGATCTGGTTCGACCTCGAAATGCTCTCCCCCGTCCGTTCGAGGATCCTCCGCCCTTCTATCACAGCCTGCCTATTCTGGGCCTCCCAATCATTTCCTGAGTACATTTTACTAGTTTTGTTGTTCAATATGTTAGGTTATCATAAAATCAATAAGCTACACTGTGTGGGTATAAACCTTGAAATTAAAATTCTGGGTCTGGGGAAATTTCAAATTGAAGAGCACCGTACTGGTTTCAAACTTAAATATAAATCAATTATCTCATTTATTATCTCAATTTTATCTTAATTTCTGACATTTTGACAACCGTAATAATACGGTGCATACAATCTTGCCAATTTTACAGAACGCCAATGTAATAACCAAAATGTCACCACATACGAATTGTTGTCATAGTAATAGAAATGTGATTTGTCAGTAACGTTAACATTTTTATTTGGTTTTTAATGATTTAATAGTGAATAAATGTTGAAGCAAAGTGATTGATTAAACCTTCAAGATGCTGCACGATGCACCGAAGTACAAGCCACCAGCTCCAGTGACTGTTAATAAATAAATGAGTGACACTAATGATTAATCGGAAGAAAATAGATCAAGGATGTCTTAAATTAAATAAATTTGTTTATATGTGTCTATTATATATTATTGGTGTCAACTTATATTGATTTTAAGCATGTATTTATTGAATTGATATATTAATGCTATACACAAAATTTATTACAAGCTATGTCACAAACTAAAGATAAAATGTCCGAAATTGATGAACATATTACAAAGAGGTTTGATATACACAAGCGACTTGGAAAGGGGGCTTACGGAATTGTTTGGAAGGCTGTCGACAGAAAAACCAAAGAAGTTGTGGCGGTTAAGAAGATATTTGACGCTTTTCGTAATCAAACTGATGCCCAACGAACGTTTAGGGAAATTATGTTTCTGCAGTCATTTAAAAGCCATCCAAACATAATCAAATTACACAGTATACATAGGTACATCAATAGAATTACACCTCAAACATTTTTATAATGTTGATTATTTTAGGGCCGCTAATAATAGGGATATTTATTTAGGATTCGAATACATGGAAACGGATTTACACAACGTTATTAAGCGAGGAAACGTACTGAAAGATATTCACAAGCGATACATAATGTACCAACTACTTAAGGCCACGAAATACATACACTCGGGAAACGTAATCCACCGTGATCAAAAACCAAGTAATATTTTATTAGATACCTTGTGCAGGTACAATAGCTCTGCTGAGGCATGTATCCATATAAAATAACTTTGTTGCAGGTGCAAAATAGCTGACTTTGGCCTTGCCAGGTCCCTGGCCCAGCCGAGTGGTGATGGATGTAGAAACGACACAGATCCCACGTTGACTGATTATGTAGCCACCAGGTGGTACAGAGCACCGGAAATATTAATTGCCAATCGCAGGTACACAAAAGGAATTGATATGTGGAGCCTTGGGTGCATTTTAGGGGAAATGATTGCTGGAAAACCTATATTTCCAGGAAGCTCAACTGTCAACCAAATAGAAAAGATTATGGCTACAATTGCCACTCCAACACAAGAGGGTAAATTATAAATTAAATTGCATTGGAGTTTTAGTATTGTAGAATTTAGTGTTTAATTTGTACAACTCTTATTTTACCTTTTTAACTTTTACTTTTAACTACAAAATTACATCTATGATTTCTAATTTATCTTGTTTAGATATTAACAACGTTTGTGTATCTGGAATTGGAACATCCATGATTAAAAATGCTTCATCTGTGCAAAAAGTGCCATTAAAATCGATTATAGCAGTGGAGATCCCGTCGGATGGATTAGACCTGATAAATAAACTCTTGATTTTTAACCCCATCAGACGTTTAACAGCCGAACAAGCTTTGAAGCATACATATGTGTCTAAATTCCACGACCCCGGTTCGGAGATGGAGATGACTGCAAGCGTGACGATACCTTTTAACGACGACGTCCGCCTGTCAGTCGACGATTACCGAAACAAGTTGTACGAAATTATGTCGCAGCACTCCAAATTGAAACCGTTAAGGATACAAAAGAGCATAGTCAAGGTGCAGCCGGAATTTCGGTACGAGATGAAGCCGCGCGTCTCGAGAGATTCAGATCGGTTCTTGAAGTCACGGTTCAACGACAAGACATATTTGACGCAGTCGGAGCCAAAATTGAATAACGTTCCTATAGCGAAACCGAAGGTTCCTCTGTTCATTAGGTCGGAGCCGAAATTGCCAGTGAAGCAGTATTCGAAGCCAGTACTGCGTGGCACCAAGACTGAAATAAAGAAGTACAGTAGTTTTACTCAAAACATGCAGGATGACAAGGGTCGGGACAAACCCAAGAAGAGGACTCTGGATTCTAAAAGTACATACATGTCTTTCAACAGCTACAATCAACAGCACGGTATTATAACGCAGAGCGCACTTTTGGAATTGCGGGCATCTGGGATGAGATAAGATATAACTGTATCTGGTATAAGTTGTGGGTGCTTTCATCCGTAATTTATATTTAATAAAATTAGAATTAGTCTTAAGTTATTTATTGTAACGGAAATTGTAATAATGAATTTTTTTATTAATGTTATGCAGGGTAGTCCATTTCAAGTGCTCCAATGTGATATTTAAGAAAAGGCTGACTGAAACAAAATAATATTTGGGATAATGCAACATAAAGTTCGGGGACACTACTTGACATTATAAGCAACTTTATAATCCTCCTCACTTTAATAGGGGTGGGGGTAACTTTTGAAAGATAAATGGAAAGGTACAAATTTTGTTTTCCGATTCTTAACCTCCAGGAAAAAGTACGTTATAACCATGATATAATTTATTATTCTATTTTATTTTAATAGATGCTCGGAGTGATGGCCACCTTGCTCTAAACATTTATTAACAATATTCTGTTTACACCACATCTTCATTTGTTTTGGGCTTTTTTCGGTTGTTTCTTAGGTGATAATTGGCCTGTGTGATGACTTCTAGACTCTAGCTTTTTCAACACCATGTGGGATTTTGGCGGTAACTCAAGGGAATAAGGAGGAGAATTAATAACGTGTCCACTTGGTAGTCAAATTCATTCATTTTGGAAAATTAAAAACACAACTGAAAGATAGATAGATTTTCTTTTCAATTTGTTTTATTTAAAAAATATTGACATTAACATTAAATTATGTCATACGTACTTTTTTCTGGAGGTTAAAAATTGGGGGGGAAAAATCGTACCTTTCCATCTACAGTCACCCCCACCCCTATAAAAGTGAGGAGGGTTACAAAGTTGCTTATAATGTCACGTAGTGTCCCTCTACGTCAAATTGCACTATCCCTAATTTCATTTTGTTTAAATCAGCCGTTTCTGAAGTATCGCATTCTAACACTTTAAATGGACCACCCTGTATTTCAAAATATACTCATGATTTTTTTAAATTTCATATTACATATGTTATACATAAATATATATCACAGTATTAACGATCACTTTACGATCACTTGACTGGTTTACAGTATTATAATGCAAATATTTTGCACGTGTGATAATTTTGCAAATAAAGACAAATCTTTGCATACTTTTTCTCTTAATTTATCCTCTTATTCACTGCAATTTATCTATCAGGGAGATGATTGCCAAAAAACGCAGAGCTACAAAATGCTGGCAGCATACGAGATTCCATGCTGACAAAACAAAGTTAAACTCTATTACTTCAGAGCTTAAGCAAATACTTATCGATGATAAGAACAAATCAATAAACTGTTATGCCACCCAATTTATTAAAATGGTAAATCATAATATTTTCGTTCGGGCGTATAAGATTGGGCCGATGACGCAGTTCAGTTTATAAATTCAAGGGCAAGTTTACCACCAGATCCTTCGAAGGGAACAGACGCATTTGGAGCGCATTAAGTGAGTGTTACCAGGCGAAGCAGGCCGTGACGAATTACTAGAATGGTTTCAATAAGGTTTTATTGTTTAGTGTCCGTATGGATAAATTGAAGGTGAGTCATTGTATGGTTGTATGAGAGTTAAGGTTGACCCATCGTTGTCCCATTGTCCCCGATGTCCAGTTGATCCATCAGCTGTATAAGATGATAGCAATTGACCAAGGATAATTGTTTCACCGTAATTGACCAAGGATATTGTTTCACCGCAATTCACCAAGGATAATTGTTTCACCGTAATTGACCAATGATATTGTTTCACCGCAATTGACCAAGGATAATTGTTTCACCGTAATAGACCAAGGATATTAGTTTGACCAATTATGCTCGCAACAACAAATATACAATTGTCTCACTGAGTTGTAAACTCACGACCATTTTATAATTGTTACAGAATGACGGTCGTTGGAAGGAGCAAAAGAAGAGAGCGATTGCCATATTTTATTATATGATTATACACTGTGTATCAGCCAAATGGAATAAATTCGATAATAAATAAATGGGGGCGTGTTCGAAAAAACGCACAGACACGTCGATTGTTATTTTTAGTTGCGCATTTTTTTCAACAAAAACTTTTTATACAGGGTGTGTCATGTGACCGTGGCCAATACCAACTTTCTTATTTTAAATGCAACACCTGGTATATTATTCAATTATTGGATTCTTTAGAAAATTCTAGACATATTTCATGTACAATGTCCTATACCTATCTTCAACTGTTTCGGAAATATTAAGTGTTTTCAGATTTATTGCAAAAATTAACATTAAAAAAAGAAAATTATTTGATTACAGAAATTCGTTACAACACACTTAAAAACTAATAAGTAATACTGTTTATTTCTTGATAATGTAAAAAAACAAAAAAAAAAACAATAAATTTCAATGGAGATGTTCAAAATGCTCGCCGTGAACGTCTTGGCAACATCCTAATCTTGAATAGAAATTTCTTCTAACGTTACTCAACATCTCAGGCGTGACTGATCTAATCGCAAGCATTATTCGTCTTCTTAAGTCAGCTAAGTCGAGGGGTTTAGTTTTTTATACAATACTTTTGACTAAGGTGACCACACGTCCCGATATTGGCGGGACAGTCCCGATTTTTAAAAATTTGTCCCGCGTCCCGCGACGTTTCCAGAATGTCCAGATTTTTGAAAGATTGTTTTTTTTTCGGGGTGATGTTTTATTCGCTATTTTGAAGTTATCAGCTTATATATTTCGCCAATATCTGTATTTGGTAGCAGCGCTGCAGCGGCCAAAATACAAAACTGTACTTTAAAAACATGCCTCGTAATTATTATATTTGTAAATATGACATTATATTTCATGTTGTTAAAAAAAATTGTAATATAATACTATACAGGGTGCTAAAAAACGCCGCTAGCGATAACTCCTTTATTTATTGGCCAATTTCAATAAAACAAGAACAAAACTAAATAGCTCTACATGTCTACAAAGGGGTCCAATTTTTTTTGCAAAATTTAGCAGACTATCGCTGAAATTAAAGTTGATTTCGCAAATAAAAAAATTAGGGCCCCTTTGTAGAACATGTGGAGACATTTAATTTTGTGTTTGTTTTATTGAAATCGGGCAATAAATAGTTAGGGAGTTATGGAGTTATTGGCCAGCGGCGTTTTTTGGAGACACCTTGTATATTTTGCGCTTTGCGTTCTTACTTAATTAATTTTAAAAATCATGTCTGTTCAAATACAGAGCTAAATGTTGCCAATTACTTGATCCCTGGCAAAATTTATTATTTTTCAATTCAAATAGCTTGCAACAGAAACAAAAAACTTCATTTTTGCCCACTGAATAGAGTAGCCACTCTCTATGATAATTTTCGCCATTTAATAATTGCCTGTTATAATAATATGTAGAAAACCTTCGACCCGAAGAGTCACGCGGAAAATCATGATGCTTTATTTGTTTAGGTGGATTATCAACCAAATATTGCTTCAATGTAGTATTTAAAACTTCTGGCCAAAGTCCAGGATCATCTTTGCAAATTGTTGGTGTCAGCGGCAACGATGGTTTTAGCGGCGATGGCGGTGTTTGAATTGGGGGTGACGAAGTTACTTCATCGGCGCAATCTAATATTTGTCCCCCGTCAGCGATCATGACGTCTGAAAATTATCCACAACGTGGAATCATTACCACCACCAAAGCAAATACCTCTTAAATAAACTTAAATAAACGCGCCATAGTAATATTATGATATTCAAAATTTCCCAATTTTACTATCATACTTGAATAAACAGAGTCGGTATTTTATTGTGTTGTTTTATTGTTAAGGGGTAATTTAATATTATAAGACTTATAAGATTATAAAAAACTCTTACCACTGCACGAATCGAAGTTTTCAATTCTTTCAGCACCTTCATCTATAGGTTTATCTGTCTCAAAACTCTCAGATGATTGTTTGGAAGTGGATGGCATGGGCGCAAAATAATTACTTATTTTCGTTGTATTTTTATCTCGTTCTTCTTCTCGTTTTCTCTTTCTCATTAGATTTTGATAACCCGATAATTTCTTTTTTTTATCTTGATCAAGCATCGTGAAAACCCGTTAAATAAAATCGACAATGTAATAAATAAAATCAATTTAGTATACAACAAAGTATTTTTATAAGGCAGGTATAGATGAATGACTTAACTGAACAAAATCAAACTAATAACTGGAAGTGCACCTTCTTTCAATAATGCGTTTTGTTTGTTTTATTTATTAATCAAATTCGGTAATTCCCCGCCCCAGTCTCGCGCCGGCGCCGCGCCGGTCGATTGCTGCTATCGTAGAGACAACTCTGGGTCCTTTTCGTTTTGAATGCAGACTGAATACAATCCAAATAATAATGAGAGTGTTTGTATAATGCGGTTTGTTTATTTTCTTTATCGGCAAAATTATGTAATTTACCGCCGACTCGGCCATCGACGCACGCGCGCCGGGTCCATAGGCAACAACGATAAAGCAGACAACTTTAAATGTTTACAGCGCAAAGTTCAAATAATGCAAACTTAAACCATAGACGTGAACTTGGTTGCAGAGATATAAAGAAGTTAGAAATGAAATTTGGTTGAAAAAAAAAAGTTTTTAATTTCTTAATGACTCCGCTCCGCGCGTGAGGCGCCAAAGGGGTCCCGCGGCGCCCCTGCCGCCCTGGCGCCTGTGTGCGGCGCACACATCGCACACATGGGCGGCGCGGCCCTGTCCATAACCAATCATCTGTAGAATTGTAATTTTGTGCATTTCTGTTAAATTAACCATTTTTCTGATATGCAGTTAACGAAATTCAAACGACTATAACACTGACAACTAAACTGTCATGCAGGCAAACAACAATTTCCTAAGGCCAGGCGTTTTAAACAAAAGTAAAGAAAAGTATTTATAGCTTTTGTTTATTTCATATCCGTAAAAAGGTAAAAAGGAACGCTGAAATGGTTTTTGCTTACTTTCTCATTATCAAGACCTAAATGGAAAATAATTATTGAATGTGTTGTAGCGAATTTCTGTAATCAAATAATTTCCTTTTTTTAATGTTAATTTTTGCAATAAATCTGAAAACACTTAATATTTCCGAAACAGTTGAAGATATGTATAGGACATTGTACATGAAATATGTCTAGAATTTTCTGAAGAATCAAAAAATTGAATAATATACCAGGTGTTGCATTTAAAATAAGAAAGTTGGTATTGGCCACGGTCACATGACACACCCTGTATAAAAAGTTTTTGTTGAAAAAAATGCGCAACTAAAAATAACAATCGACGTGTCCGAGCGTTTTTTCGAACACGCCCCCATTTATTTATTATTGAATTTATTCCATTTGGCTGATACACCCTGTATAACCTTTTATATTTTTGTATCGTTAGTTTGTATTAAATAAATAAGTTTCATTAATGCAAATCCCATTGTTTATTAATCGACGTCTTGACAATGCAAATAATTACCTATCATAAGAATAAGACAGCAGAATTTGTATTGAAACTGGTTTTATGGAATAAAAATAGTCAATATTAAGCTAAAGGTAATTCGCCGGCCTAAAAATATCTGAATTGGGTTAACGATATCAGAAGTGGCAAAAGTTAAGCTAACAATATCAGCAGTGGGATTGTTCCTAAGTGCTGCACCTAATAAACAATGGGCAGATTGTTTTAAAAAAAATATTAAAACAAAAAAAAATCAAGTTTAATGGAATTCGTTCTCTCTTCGTCTCTATGCGATCGCTCATTAGTTTTGTTAATGTTGGAATATAACTTAATATTTTAATATGTGTGGAATTGATAATACTTATTTTACAATTTATTTAACTCTTTGAAAGTTAATAAAATTACGTTGTGATATAAATGCAAAGTATTCGCAAATTTACTACAGTGTGAGCAACAATGCTTGAGGTCTGATAGGCAGGCAACCAAATACGCATGTTGGTATAACTGAAAATGTAAAAAGAATATCCCCTAGATTGTTTTTCCAGTGGCGTAGCAAAGAACAAACAAAACAACAACAAAATGAATTAAATATTTAATCATAATTACATATTTTTAAACGTTACAATAAAAGTTTCCAACAAATGTTGAAAATGGCGGCCTTCGTTTTCAAGGCAGATGTTAAGTCTACGTTTTTTATTTTCAAAAACATATTGGAGCTGCTCTGGAGTTATGTTTCTCATCTCTTCTTCAATTGCTTCTTGGAGTTGGTTTAGGTTGTGCATCCTATTTTAAAAACATTATTTTTCAAATGTCCGAAAAGATAAAAATCACACAGAGTGAGGTCTGGTGAACGTGGTGGCCATATTCCTGAGCTTATCAATCGATCATCGTAAAATTCCCTTAGGTAATTAATTGTCGCAAAGGCAGTATGAGCAGTGGCTCCGTCTTGCTGAAAATAACCCATTATTTGTTCATCATCATGCACCTGATTAAGAAATGCACCCAGGATGATTGTTCGGTAACGCTCCGCGTTGATTGTTTCATTGAAAAATATTGGGCCAATTATCCGACGTCTCAAAATTACTACCCAAACACCAATTTTAAGTGGATGTAAATCTGTTTCGATGAACGTATGAGGATTTTCTGTAGCCCATGTACGATAATTTTGGCTGTTCACATATCCTGATAAGTGAAACCACGCCTCGTCAGTGAAAAAGGTCCTGTCGAGCATATCGTTATCATTTAAATGCTGATTAAACCAATTGCAATAATCAATTCATTTTCGAAAATCAAGTGGGTGTAGTTGTTGATCTACCGATACCTTTTACGGGTGCAAATGGAGAATTTTCTTCGCGACTTTTCGGCAACTCCCATACGATACTCCTGTAAGCGGATTTAAACATTAAAATTTGTATGCCATAAAGACCGCATGAATGATAAAAAATAACATTTTTGCACCCTAAAATTAAGAACCAACCTATTTGTGCTGAAAGTTTTCTTATAGATTTTGTTGGACTTTGTTCAAGCAGTTGTTGGACATCGGCAACAATCTCTTCTGTTAAGGTAGACGGTCCTCCAGTTGACTTGCCCTAACAAGTACAATTATTTCCTTCAAAGCGCTGAATAATACGGGTTTTATGCTGGATAAATATTTTGTAAGTAATGTTGACATCGGGGAAGGCTTCGTTAAATTGATTCATACACGATTGTGATGAATATGTCCATGTGCCGTCTTCATTTAGTGTTCCACTTCGATAATGAGCCTTCAGGATGAAGGCATCATGTTGTGGTGTAAAAACCATTGCAATAGGAAAGGGATTTCACTTAAACTCTGTAAATTTAGAACAAAACGGAGTTTTTGCAGTTTAGGTGCATAACACGAATTTCGCTAAAACCCCATTTTTCCCCCTATTTCGACGTCGCTGATTACGAAAATGTAAGTTTTTTTCCGCGGAAAAGCTTCCTTCACCCTTAAATAGGGGTCTGAAAATTGAGAAAATTTGAATTTCGCGCTCAAAGTGCAGCCCGTTTTTCAGCTATATGTACCGAAAGCAGGCATAATTGTATTAACAGTGATGGTATTTAATAATTTTCATCATCACTGATAGTAAAAATATTGTTTTATTGTGCGGATATGCTTTTTTAACACTATTTAACACTTTTACTATCGGTCTGGAAATGACAGACAAATGACAATCGCGGTGAAGTAAGTTTAACTGTTCTGTAATTTCTACCTTACCGGCATCTTAGCCCACGTACTGAGTTAACGCTACTGAAAACAAGGCAGTTACGGAATAATTGTTTTGCTGTGATTCCTGTGCTTTTGATTTTTACCGACTTCTGTCGGCATTCAGCCCACACCCCCACACACGCCGTGACCACCTATCGGATACAGGGCTGTTGCGGAATAATTGTTTTTCCGAATTTCTGTGTGTTTTTAGCGAAGATTCTTAATTCTGTTGAAACTTCACGAATATATAATTCAAAATGTTCCAAACTGCGCTTAAAAACAGGTTTTTTTGACTTACGCGGAATTCACTCTAGTGTATTTTAATCAAAAAACGAATTGAATCCCACTCTACCTCTATAACATAACCTAAACTAACCTAACCTAACCTAACCATACCTAAACTAAACTAACCATACCTAACCTAACCTAACCATACCTAAACTAACCTAACCTAACCATACCATACCAAAACGAAACTAACCTAACCTAACCATACCTAAACTAACCTAACCTAACCTAACCTAACCATACCAAAACTAACCTAACCTAACCATACCTAAACTAACCTAACCTAACCTAACCATACCTAAACTAAACAAACCTAACCTAACCGAACCATACCTAAACTAACCTAAAGTACCCTAAATTGTAACCTGCTTTATTTCCATATGAGATCGTGCAAAAAAAGTGCCAGAACGGTATGATGCACGATAAGCACACAGTTTCCGTTTTTGTTTTCTAACAGAAATCATATTATCGCAGTACCATTTCTTTCCATCAATTGCGCTGGAATAGTCCACCAATTTCATGGAAGAACTACATCTTGCACATTTAAATACACCAACAGCAGGAAATAGTCCCCAAAGGACTAATTGTTCGTGAAGTTTGGCGGAGTCAGCGCACAAATTAGCAATATCGTCAAAATTGAGATCCATGACGAAAAAAAATACGCAGAACACACAGAAAGCACGGTAATATAGACAGACAACGTAGAATGCACAGAAAAATCGAAAAGTACAGCAATCACAGCAAAACAATTATTCCGTAACTGCCTTGTTTTCAGTAGCGTTACCTCAATACGTGGGCTAAGATGCCGGTAAGGTAGAAATTACAGAACAGTTAAACTTACTTCACCGCGATTGTCATTTGTCTGTCATTTCCAGACCGATAGTAAAAGTGTTAAATAGTGTTAAAAAAGCATAGCCGTACAATAAAACAATATTTTTACTATCAGTGATGATGATAATTACTAAATACCATCACTATTAATACAATTATGCCTGCTTTCGGTACATATAGCTGAAAAAACGGGCTGCACTTTGAGCGCGAAATTCAAATTTTCTCAATTTTCAGACCCCTATTTAAGGGTGAAGGAAGCTTTTCCGCGGAAAAAAACTTACATTTTCGTAATCAGCGACGTCGAAATAGGGGGAAAAATGGGGCTTTAGCGAAATTCGTGTTATGCACCTAAACTGCAAAATACCCCAGAGTAGTCCTGATAAGAACTGATGGTTATGAAGCAGAAGACAAAATAACTTTATGCGAAGAATTGGCACAATGGTAATAAATAATAATACGACGCGGGCGGCACTGGGCTGGGGCTGTCAAATCTTTTGACTTTACTGTAAATTTTATTACTAATAAACTTGGAGAGAAGAAATTCCCAAGTTTTTTCGGCGGGAAATTTAACTTGACTTCAATCATTGTTGCTCACTCTGTATGTGATGCCCGCAGGCCATGTGGGTTAGCCGCGGGATTACTTATCACAAGCAAAAGTTACCTTCCTAATGAGCAAACACTGGCCGAGCGGTAATGACATGTGTTTGTTGCTAGAGATGGGCGAAATCGTTACTTTTGGATACTTGTAACGAATCGTTACTTTCAGTACGATTACTCGTTACTCAGTATTCGTTACTCGGTACTTGGTAAGAACCGATCGCGTATCGGATCTAGTTAGTAAGTAACGATGTGCGGTATTGTACCGACTACCGAGTTGCGCAGTGTGCGGGTTTGGGAGCGTGCGAATCGTTCCTTTCGGTACAAATACTCGTTACTCAGTATTCGTTACATGGTAAGAACCGATCGCGTATCGGATCCAGTTAGTAACGATGTGCGGTATTGTACCGACTACCGAGCGGCGCAATGTGCGGGTCTGCGAGCGGATCTACGAGCATTCTTTGCAATCAACGAATAAGCGATAAAATTAAAATATTTATTTAAATATGAACATTTATTATAACTTACACTATTATTTACTATTAGAACTACATTCGTACTACAAATTTTTGTATTGCATATATATGAGAAACCAACATTTATTTTCGCTATTAATTGCACTAAAATGCAACCATAAACTACTTCGTTTTCTAGATGACATTATAAAAAGTCACGAAACCACAGCAACATAAATGTAATGTAAACAAAACTTATAAAATTGCCCGGTAAGCAATACTCGGTTCGGCTGTTCTCTATAGTAGAGATGGGCGAAATCGTTACTTTTGGATACTTGTAACGAATCGTTACTTTCAGTACGAATACTCGTTACTCAGTATTCGTTACTCGGTACTTGGTAAGAACCGATCGCGTATCGGATCTAGTTAGTAAGTAACGATGTGCGGTATTGTACCGACTACCGAGTTGCTCAGTGTGCGGGTTTGGGAGCGTGCGAATCGTTCCTTTCGGTACAAATACTCGTTACTCAGTATTCGTTACTCGTTACATGGTAAGAACCGATCGCGTATCGGATCCAGTTAGTAACGATGTGCGGTATTGTACCGACTACCGACCGGCGCAATGTGCGGGTCTGCGAGCGGATCTACGAGGATTCTTTGCAATCAACGAATAAGCGATAAAATTAAAATATTTATTTAAATATGAACATTTATTATAACTTACACTATTATTTACTATTAGAACAACATTCGTACTACAAATTTTTGTATTGCATATATATGAGAAACCAACAGTTATTTTCGCTATTAATTGCACTAAAATGCAACCATAAACTACTTCGTTTTCTAGATGACATTATAAAAAGTCACGAAACCACAGCAATATAAATGTAATGTAAACAAAACTTATAAAATTGCCCGGTAAGCAATACTCGGTTCGGCTGTTCTCTATAGTAACGAGTAACGAGTATTATCGTTGGTTCGGATTTTCGCACTATGCGGGACTGTGCGGCTGGGCCGGTACTCGCGACCAATCGAATAGTAACGAGTAACGAGTATTTATATATTCTGGTACTCGTTACTTCGAATACTTGAATGTAACGAATACTTATGTAACGAATAGTTACTATTCGCCCATCACTACTCTATAGTAACGAGTAACGAGTATTATCGTTGGTTCGGATTTTCGCACTGTGCGGGACTGTGCGGCTGGGCCGGTACTCGCGACCAATCGAATAGTAACGAGTAACGAGTATTTATATATTCCGGTACTCGTTACTTCGAATACTTGAATGTAACGAATACTTATGTAACGAATAGTTACTATTCGCCCATCACTTTTGTTCATATGGTCGGCGATATGTTGGGTTCGATGTAGCCACAGAGTTGCGTACTGATACATTTATGAACTAAGCTTTAAATCTCACTTACCTTTTAAACCCTGATGTCCCGTTCCACTGTTCATCTCGAAGGCACTGCTGAAAACGAGTTAAGCGGGAAAATGACGAGACTCATAAAAACGTTTAACACTTAAATTAATTTAAGTTTTAACATACAATAATGACCGCGAGTAAATTGAGCAACATAATGAGAATAATGAGCGCCGAATGAGTGCCGAAAATGAGCGCGGAAATGAGCGCGGAGTATGAGAGCGAGTGAGCATTGACTCGCCTTTATATAATGTTTCCGAAGAACAAAAGAGTGTCAAAGGTCCAAACCAGGGTTCGACCACGTTGTGACTTACACATCCGTATATTTAGAGTAACAATGTTTATATAGATTATTTTAGGATCTAATTCACTTGCTACTGCTCAATAGGATATATACTATTAACGCTTATACACCTGCTTATCATTACTTGATATAATGTTGTACTTAAAAGGTCGCCTAATACGCCTTTAATTGCCTAGTTTAAACACTGCGAGCTGTAAACAGCTTATCTATTCGCAGCATTTGTGCGATTTTAATACAATATACTTATTTACTTAACAGGTTTTCTACCTGTTACCTTCATGCGATTACAAACTAACTAACACTAATGAATTGCCTGTATTTAAATTATCATCTCTTATCATTCATACGTTTGGATTTCATTCCACAATAAAGTTATTATCAGTTAAATAATAATTAAAACAATTGTAGGGTATTAACATAGGCAACCTAATTTACACTTGTATACTATAACTATTTATAATTAAGGGATTAAACGTAACATGCAATGTGCGGGGCTGCGTCTGTGAGTTTACCTCACACTAGTTCGGGCTGTAATGCCATCATCATAGACACAATTCTACAAAGATTTGAATAATGGGTAATACAAATATAACATCTATTATTAATAATAGTGTATGTGTTGTGCTAATGTTAGTGTTAGTGTGTGAGTTTGTCTTATAAGGCTATACTCCTCTTATTTTCATAAAAGTATCCTATGATTTTTCATTGTTTGCATTTATTTTATTGCTGCAATTAGGTTTGCAGTTTGCGCATAAAGCCTAAAATTTGGGAATTTTGGTTTTATAAACACCGTTGTATTCAAAATATATAAAACTCCTGTTTTTGCTAATTTGTTCTGGTAATATCTTCTATTATTAATTATTTTAATAACAACTACATGTTTTGAATTACTTAATAAATTCTTTCTACAATCACTATAAAGTAGGCTCTTCTGCTCGACACTGACAACAAAAAGTTGATAATAAGTAACTATGATGTATTAAGAGCGAAAAGTGATATATTATTGCTTGAAAGTGAGAGTTGGCATTAACTTGAAAGCGATAATATCACTTTTTGCTCGTATTACATACAAAATATTTTCTAAAATCACTTAAAAAATGATTGAGTTCTTTATAAAGAACTTTGATTTATTAGTTGCTATTGACGACGCGCATGTTTAGTTTATATTGTGCGGCGAGCGAGAAAAACGAGTCTTAGATAAACGTAAACTTTTCGTTGTCAGTATCGAACAAAAAAGCTTACTTTATTTAGTTATTGTAGAAAAAAGATATTAAGCATTTCAAAACATGCAACCAGATAATTTACTTCGACGATCGCCTATTGAGTTTGAAATAATGCAGAAACTGTTTGGAAGAATAACATTTACTGAAAAGTAAATAATAAAATATTGTTTCATGTGTCCAACTTTCAGGCGGACACAATCTAAATCAATGATGTAGACGAAACATATTTTTCTTTTATGGGATGAATACATAATAGCGGACCCAGAGCCCCTCCAGGCAAATTTTAGGGAGTCGGTCATTCAGCGAGAACACTGAACCAAACACTGAACGCCAAATAGCTCCGAATGCAAACACCGTCCTCATTGTGCTAGACGAGACAAGGACGGCGAACCGCCGCACAGTGTAGTATTTTGCGAATCTAGCGGACCAAAATACATAAAAACAGTATGCAATATATGCAATTATTATTCTCTCAAAATAGAGCTGACACACTAAATAAGACATTTACAAAATGTAACATCTGTAGGCAGCCACCCTTAGCATCAATCTGCGGACAAAATAGGGTTTCTTCCTGCTCATTCCATAATCAGTCTCCTGTGGTTTGATACGCATTAAGTTGTACAGATCTTACTGCTATCGTATTAATTTGAGTTATCGTTTTCATCATGGATAATATACTTGAAGGTATGTAGTTTATATTTAGTGTATAAAAAAGCTTCTTTAACCATGAATATTTAAAGAATTACCGTTGAAATGGATTGGAAAAATAGTCTCAAATTATCTAGATGTAGTGAATTCTTTAGACAGCCAAAATTTTTGTACTCATTTGTACATCATGATTTTTTTTTTAAATAATTTTAGAAGTCATAGCAATTGTATGCAACAAAATTTAAATGCAACAACATGCGTTTTTCCAAAATATCTGTATTTTTATAGGTATGCTACAAAGGGTATCAAGAAATGATTTTTTCGAAGTATTAAGAAATGAGGATAATAACAGCCGAACATCTTCTGTTAAGCCGGAACATACACTTGTGAATTATCTGAAAATGAAATTCAACATGCACCACTGTTCTCAACGAATATTTGTAGAATTGAACCGGATTACCCATTCATTTATGATTGGGTTCAATAAAAGATGGAAGACGTGCCATCGTAATAAGAATGCGTTCTTAAAAAAATATAATGATTGGTTGAATACCACGGTAACCATAAATGATCTCGATGCAACCAGTACAAGCGGTATACATAGTGTAAAAAAAGGTGGGCGGTGAAAATTATATTTCAGCTCCAGTGGTTTGGCAAAATCTGACCGATCTGGCAAAAGGGACGCTGCTTATATGCTGACGCAATTGGTTTCTAGTCCCAAAAGAGCAACTAAGGTCAAAAAAGCCTTTCACGAAGCAGCGCAACAAACCCCCCAGTATTCATCTGATGAAGCATTAGCTTTAATAACTGCAACAAAATTATCTTACCGGAAATATCAATTTATTAGAAAATCTGCAATTGGAAAAGGTCTGAAATTATACCCATCATATGAACAAATAAAAAGTGCCAAACTAAAGTGCTATCCACCTAACGATGATTGCTTAATAAATGATTCATTGGCAGAAATTAAGTTGCAATCAATAGTTGATCTGACTATAAAACGACTTTGTATTGTGCAAGCCGAAGTTTTGAACAGTATTCTTGTTGAAAAAATGATAGTACCAATGACTTTGACAATGATATTCAAATGAGGATGCGATGGTAGTCGTGGACAAAGCCAGTACAAACAAAAGGCAAACTCGAATGAATTCGAAGATTCAAATATTTTAGCAACGTCATTGGTACCTTTGCAGTTATATGTTCTTGGAAAAACAAACCAAAAAAACATATTATGGCAAAATCCACGGCCGTCGTCAACTTCCTACTGTAGACCTATAAGATTTAGATTTGCCAAGGAGACTGAACAATTAGTTCTAGATGAATTTATAAACGTGAGAAGGCAAATTTCAGAAATTTTGCCAACTTTGGTAGAATGCAATGGAATTTTTCTTGAAATCAAACATAAATTTGAAGAGACGATGCTTGATGGGAAAATATGCAACATTTTAGCGTCTAACAGAGCCACTCAAAAGTGCTAATTTGTCAAGCAACATCCAAAGACATGAATAATTTAAAAAATAATTCGACGACGTATAAGCGATCCGCAGACATTTTCTTGGGGCATATCCACATTACATGCCCAAATAAGAGTTATGGAATGTGTTTTACATATTGCGTATAGGTTAGATATACAGAAATGGCAATGCCGTACACCTGAAGACAAATTAAAGATAGCCAATAGAAAGAAACTCATTATAGAGAAATTTAGGTCGGAAACAGGACTATTGCTAGACACTCCGAAACAAGGTGGAGGCAATACGAATGATGGTAATAGTGCTAGAAGATTTAAAAAAAATCCTGCTCTGGCTGCTAATATAACAGGAGTCGATCAGTCTCTAATTGACCGATTTAATGTAATATTACGCACATTGACTTGCGGATATGAGATAAATATACCTGCATTTACAGAATACTGCGACGAGACCGCCACTTTATACATATCACTGTACAATTGGTATCCAATGCCCGTTACATTACACAAGATTTTGTTGCATGGGCCAGAAGTAATTCAGCACTTCATACTTCCTATCGGACAGATGTCTGAGGAGGCTCAGGAGTCTCGCCATAAAGAGATTCGAAAATATCGACTTGAATATTCAAGAAAAGTGTCAAGGACGACCACCAATACGGACATACTGCACAATCTTTTGATTTCTTCAGACCCGGTAATTACGTCTCTAATGCCAAAAGAAAAGCATAATGTAGCAGATATACATCCTTCTGTTCAAAAACTCCTTCAGTCTCCAAATATCCATGAGCAAGCTAAAGAGGAGGCACAAGGAAATTGCAGTAATGCTTCTACTAGTGAAGCCAGTGATTCTGAAGATTCTGGTAGTGGTAGTGGTGGAGATACTGTGTGAATTTATGTAATTATGTCTTTTTTTCCATATATGGGTTAGTTATTTTACAGTTGTAAATAAACTGTCATATTTAATTTTTTTTAGTGTCATATTTAATTTTGTCCCGCTAGATATGCAAAATACTACACTGTGCGCCGTGTCCCAGCGACCAGTGACATTCTTTGAGTCCATGACTGTACAGTCATGCTCATATAAATCTAGTACAAACAATTTAACATTTCTATATAAAATTGCTATTGTAACCTAATTTCTTGTACTAGATTTATGTGAGCATGACTGTACAATCATTCTTACATTTTATATATTTGTAAATTATATTATGTACATAGTCTATCCCATGTCTGATTATGACAAAATATCCTGTCCTATGAACTGTGCTATACTATATTCATTTATTTAATTTATAAATCTTTGAATGTAATATTCACGCACAAGTGTTATAGAAAACGCTTCTGTGAATCATCCGTTAATATGCAACCATATGTATTCTTTGTATTCTTTATATAAAAAACTTGTATTTTTGTCATCATTATTATTATAGTTTTAAATTTTTTTTTTTAAGTTTAATTAATCCATTGTGTCTTAAAAATGGCTTACCATTACACAATTATCACGAATAATTTTTTCACGAATTCTGTAATAATAATTATAATTCCTAGGCCCCTGAACTATTACTAGTTATGCGGTCGTTAGTAGGAGAGGGGCTATTATTATTATTGCCCATCTTGTGAAGTAAACTCACTGACGCAGCCCCGCACATTGCATGTTACGTTTAATCCCTTAATTATAAATAGTTATAGTATACAAGTGTAAATTAGGCTGCCTATGTTAAAACCCTACAAGTGTTTTAATTAATATTTAACTGTCAATAACTTTATTGTGGATTGAAATCCAAACATATGAATAACAAGAGATGATAATTTAAATACAGGCAATTCATTAGTGTTAGTTAGTTTGTAATCGCATAAAGGGAACAGGTAGAAAACCTGTTAAGTAAATAAGTATATTCTATTAAAATCGCACAAATGCTGCGAATAGATAAGCTGTTTACAGCTCGCAGTGTTTAAACTAGGTAATTGAAGGCGCATTAGACGACCTTTTAAGTACAACATTATATCAAGTCTGCACAGGTGTATAAGCGTTAATAGTATATATCCTATTGAGCAGGAGCAAGTGAATTAGATCCTAAAATAATCTAAATAAACATTGTTACTCTAAATATACGGATGTGTAAGTCACAACGTGGTCGAACCCTGGTTTAGACCTTTGGCACTCTTTTGTTCTTCGGAAACATTATATAAAGGCGAGTGAATGCTCACTCGCTCTCATTATTCGGCGCGCTCATTTTTCCGCGCTCTTCGGGGCACTCATTTTGTCGGCTCTCATTTTCTCGTGTTCATAATCCGCTCTCATACTCCGCGCTCATTATATTCATTATGTTGCTCAATTTACTCGCGGTCATTATTTTATGTTAAATCTTAAATTAATATAAGTGTTAAACGTTTTTATGAGTCTCGTCATTTTCCCGCTAACTCGTTTTCAGCAGTGCCTTCGAGATGAACAGTGGAATGGGACATCAGGGTTTAAAAGGTAAGTGAGATTTAAAGTTTAGTTCATAAATGTATCAGTACGTAACTCTCTGGCTTACGTCGAACCCCACAAATAGCCGACCATATGAACAAACACATGTCATTACCGCTCGGCCAGTGTTTGCTCATTAGGAAGGTAACTTTTGCTTGTGATAAGTAATCCCGCGGCTAACCCACATGGCCTGCGGGCATCACAATCTGCGCCTGCAAGCGACTTAAACAGAGTGTCAATTTGAAAAGTTGCCACCGACTTTTTTCATACAACTAATGATTATTTTTAAAATTACTCAAAACCGTTTGAGCTGTTCGGAGGGGGAACTAAAATGGCGAAGGTAGTATCGACCCCCTACCCACCCATTAAGCCACAGCCACCTTCATCTCAAGAAATTAAATGGCACCCCCTACTTGTGATGCATCGTTGGAATGCTCTTGAAAAATGCTTTCCCGTAATTATTAATACAATATGATTTGGTCAACTAGTTTTTGAATTTAGTGCAAATAATGTGCAAAAGTGTTCGATTAAATAAATTCAAATAACATGTTAAAGTAAATGTTGGAAATGGTTTCCTTGTTTGTTAATCAAAACTATGGCCTGCTTTCAAACTCCTCGCGAACTTTCTAAAAGGTTTGTCTAGTAATTGCTCGACATTATTGTACTATTCTTTCTCGTAATTGTTCAATAGTATCTGGTTGCGTTTTAGAAACTGTAGAGTTTAAGTGACCCCATAAAAAATACCTAGAGGTGTTAGATCTGATGATCTTGGAGGCCATTTGATAGGCCCTCTTCTTCCAATCTACTGATCTGGATAGTGACGCTCTAACCATGCTCTAACTGGAAGTACACAGTGAAGAGGTGCACCAACTTGTTGAAAATGTAATGTATTTTCGGCAAGTCCATTATTTCCATGTTCATCAGTTTGGCTTTCAACCTCCTGAAGTACGAGAGGCTCAATGAATTCATCCAGCAAATTAGCATAAATTTCGCCGTTCAAATTTTCATTTGAACACAAAAGTGCAACACGATGCATCACAAGTAGGGGGTGCCATTTAATTTCTTTAGATGAAGGTGTCTGTGTCTTAAAGGTTGGGGGGGTTGACACTACCTATGCCATTTTGGTTTCCCCTCTGAACCACCCAAACGGTTTTGAGCAATTTTAAAAATAATCATGAGTTCTATGAAAAAAGTCGGTGGCAACTTTTCAAATTGACACCCTGTATGTATGTAGATGGTAGAGGAACATTTCCAACATTTGTTGAAAGGAAATAGGAAAAGTACAGAAAAACAACCCCAGAAATGCAGACCCGGGAATCGAATCAGGGACCTTGCGGTCTAGAAGCAATAACAATAACAATACAATACAACATTATTTATTTTGATATCGGTACATCTGGTTGCCTATGTTACAATATTACTCCACCTATCGGCCCTCGGCCATTTATGGAGACGTGCGCTTTTCTCACATTGTGTAAGGAAAATTTAAGATTCTGACTAATAATTCGGATGCGTGCGTAATGACATTAAATTGGAGAACCCCAGTTTCGTGGGACAAACTCCCACAGGTCCGAGGTCAAGAAGCGAACGCGTTAACTCTCAGTCCACCGCAGCATATAACGCATTCAACACGCAATGATAAATCCATTTTCAACACGAATTGATTAGCAACACTTCAAAACAGAGTAAAATGATAAATTTCGGTTGTTCACTGAAATGGCTATGGCCATTTTTATATGTACATATTTATCACCATTTAATTTTCACATTTTCTCGTCTCCGGAAGCACATCGATAGTATGTAGATATAAATGTAATTTTGTAGATTTTTTGTTTCTGAACATTTGTGAACAGAAAAAGTATAACTTAGTACAGTTAGGGTACTTAGTCTCTAAAATAATCAGGAAAGCAGGAAAATTCACAAATGTTGTTTTACATGTTTTTCCTATGTATGCCAAAGTGTGCCAAACTATTCTAACAATAATATATACCGAGCTTTTTTTTCGTTATTACACACATGATGGACAATGTATAACTGGTTGCCTGCATGTTACACATAGAGGTTATGTTTTTATTCAATTTTATTCAAGGCAATATACGACAGGGTTTTTGAAGACACGCAGAGTATTCGTAATGTATTGTGGATTTATGCCATTACATGCAGTACGTATACGGCCTTTCAATTCATCTACGTTATGTATTTGTACGTCATTAAAAATTTTACTTTTCAGGTAACCCCAAAGAAAATAATCATTTGTTGACATATCAGCTGATCTTGATACATTACGAATACTCTCGTGTATTGTCTTGAATAAAAACATAACCTCTCTGTGTAATATATGCCAAACTTGACAGGTTGCTTGCACCGACGCCGTTAATGAGTTGTTTTTTTTTTTTTAGAATTACACATAGGAAATTCCTTGGGGGTAGATGCAGGCAACCAGTTATACATTGTCAATCATATGTGTAAAAACGAAAAAAAAGCCCGGTATACCGGGCTTTTTTTTTCCTTATCTGTACTGCATTATTTGCCCATGATTTACCTGTGACAGAGAGAGATACGAATACTACTGTTAGATGAGTTGCCTAGGTTTTATTTTTGCCTCAGTGGTTTACATTGAGAGGCCTTTCCAGTTATCTATGTAGTATTGAGTTCACTGGAGTGGCGTATCTTGGGCCCATCATAACCTATGGTGGTTTCTTTCCATTCACTCTTTGCTGACAGCCACAGCCGAAAGAGATCAAGAGGATCACGAAAACTGCCAACATTTATGTGTTTTGTGTCCATCATGTGTGGTTGTAAATAAATATCAGTTCAACTGATGTAGTGAACAGTAGCATCGCCATGGCTTTCCACCAGAGTTATTGTGGAGATATACTGCATTTAAACGTAGGCGGAAAAAGGTAAAGTGGTACTCTAATATAATCAATATTTGGGCATTTCCTTTATTTAATTTAAATCATAAACAGAGACTAATTAGGAGCAATAGGAGAAGATAGAAGGATAAGCCATTGAAGCATTTGAGAGCACATTTTATTAAGCGTTTGTGTATTTTAGTAACAAATCAGTTTGCGAAAGTGGTGAAAGTGTAACAATGCATGCAAAAGTTGATCAATGTTTTCCCAATTTCACAATAGATTTATTTGTCGTACTATGTTCTTGTTACATAGTTGTTAGCTAGGCTATGGGAGACCGGGTACTGTGCTTTAAAATTTGTCAATTTGAAACTTGTGCGAAATACGATAAGCTGGGCCCACCAAGATGAAAACGTTAGTGCAAAATAAAAATTCAAATCATAAATTTTACGACTGCCCAAAAATTGATAATTATTTATTTGCTTGAAATTACAGTCAAGATAACCTGACTCAGTTTTTTGCATGAATTGCAAACCCGATTGTATTATCCGGTCACGACTTATTTACTGTGCATTACCTTACAGTTTCTCAACGTCGAGGCAAACATTGACATGGATTCCCGATACATTCTTCACAGCGCTCTTGAGTGGCCGCATATCAAGTTTAAGAGACGAAAAGGGTGCGATATTTATCGATCGCGACCCAAAAATATTTTCAATTATTTTAAACTACCTAAGAACGAGGGAGATATCATTGAAGAGCGTAGATCTCCGCACCTTAAGACACGAAGCCGAGTACTACGGAATAGCTCCACTGGTGAAACGCTTAATTTTGTGCGAGGAAATGACACATTCAACATGTGGAGATGTTTTATTTTACGGTTACTTGCCTCCTCCGAGTAAGTAGGAACATAATGTTGCATAATACATGTAGGGGAGAGTTGGGTAAAACCGGGTATCTAATACATAATTGGTTATAAAAATTGTTAGTGAGCGAAAAATGTTCTTCAAAGGTGTTCACAAGTTGAGACACTATTACAGTTGCGATAGCTCGTGATATCTTATTTTTCAACAAACGTCATAAGTTATAATTTGCGATTATTTGCAAAATGTCAAAGTACCCGGTTTAACTCATCGGATTGGGTAAAGCCGGGAAGGTAACTAATAAAATGGAATTTTATAATTTAATTGGATTGGATCCTCAAAAATGTGCGATTCTCAGAAAACCAGTTTTTAATGCAAAGTGGTTGCAGAGAAACCTATCTAGTGGTGGAATAATCGTATGATTTTAATATTCGGATGATGTCTATAATCGAAATAACATTCGAAATCAAGAATCTGAATAATAATCGGAATCGGATAATACTCAGAATCAAGAATCAAAATAATAATCGGAATCAGATGACACTCGGATTAAAAATAATCGGAATCAAAAAGAATTGTAACGAATGAATGTGAATAATAAAAACTTGGGCATTAAAAAATTGGATAAAAACCTGAATTCAAAATATGGATCTATTTCTGCAACGTTGGCGCCCTCTGAATGCGTATTTTCAAAAGCAGGGCTGATTACAACTGATTGTAGAAATAGGTTGTTACCGAAAAGTTTGGACCAACTAATATTCTTAAAGTTATTTTTAAATTTATATTAATGCTATGTGACACATATATTTATTATTTATTGTAAATTATAATAAATTCATTTTGGCCGCATTACAATTTGCAATGTCTTATGTTGTGCTCGAGTTTTTGATATGTTAGCTTAGAAATGGTTCCATAAAAGCTGACAATATTTGTATTTTGTTAATAAACATATGCATTTTTATTAATTATGACTCCCATCCGCAATAAAACATAAACCGGAATCAGAATATGATCGAAATTAAATCGGAATAAAAATCTTTATCAGAATAAAATTCTGATTCGGAGTAATATTCAGAATCGGACTAAAAATTGTAATCGGAATATAAATCTGAATCAGAATAATAATCGGATGATTTTAAAATATTCCGGAATACGATATTATTTTAATATTATACCATCAGTATTTCTATCATTATAGTTGATTGTTTCCACTTTAATTCACATGAAGGCCTTTAAATAAAAGATGTACAGGTATTCCTCCACTTACGACCGAGTTAGGTTTCATTAAAAAAAAAAGAAGAACAACAAAAAGATTAAGTGGTGATTCATAGATTTCTTACGTCACGCAAGAATGCTATCGGCATTTTCAACGCGGCCAATGAACGTGATTTATGTAGATCAATATTACACCCATATTTATATATTTGAATACATTATAACAATAAATATTTTTTAAGCCGTAAAATTACTGTAATGTTTTGGTAAAGATCTTTATTTTGGGAATATTGTCAATTATTATTCTTTATGTTTTTAGACATACCAATACAAGACACCGTCGGAAATAATCAAGCGGCAGAGGCAGCAAGACAGCCAGCTCGGCCTTCCGAACAATCAAACTGCCACACGCAGCCCACCACTGAGGCGAACAACTGTGGCAATTCAAGTGCCGATTCGTCACAATCGTCATCAAGCAGCGGGGCTCAGTGCCCACCCATAGCCGCTCCTCTTGTCGCCCCCCAAGTGCTCAACGGCAACTTCATGCAAAACCGGCAAGGTGACATCGCTCTAAAAACCATTATACATTTATCTAATTCATCGAACAATTGCTCTCAGGTCATTCTAGGAATTCATCGTTAGAGTTGAGGTTAGGAATATCGGGGAGCTGCAGTAGAAGCTCGCAGGACTTGCGTGGATTGGCGGCCAGGGCCCCGCCTGGTCCAGGACACTCAAGGGCAGCCTCCTTGGACTTGAGGCATGCCAGGAACTCGTCGGCGGACTTAAACAAGCTGTTTAGAAATGATTTGGGCCTGGTTTTTGGTGCAAGTGGTACGTTCAATCATAGAACGCTTATTTTTGTTTTTGATATACTGTGGTAATTTTTTTGACGTTAATCTGTTCTATTTGGTTGTATTATAGATACAATGTTTAGGGTTGATTCACATTTCCCGCTGAAGAGTTTGAGGATTTCATTAGCCTAGATCATGTCGAAGTCTTGTGTTAATGACAAAACAGTCTACAACTGCTACGTTCAATATATGGAAGTACGCAATGTCGTTCATTGAAAAAAAAAAATCAACACTTCTTTGGCGGGGAATTTGAACCATTGTTGATTGCTCTGTGTAATAAAATTGTTTTTTAGCATCTGGTTGGGCGGACCCGCTGAGGGTGCAGATAATCAAAGCACACCATAACTGGATTGTTGTTGCCTATGCTCATTTCGTTGTGTGTTACCGGTAAAAACAAAAGAAGTTTATGACATGTGTATGTATTGACTATATTCATTGTTTTAGGTTAAAAGATTCAAGCGGTTGGCAGCAAGTATTTACGAGTCCACATATCGATAATTGTATAGAGAGAATTGCCATTAATGCCAAAATGGGCACAGGTAGTAATGGCGAAGCCACAAAAATGGTAGCTATATCATATGGGAGCCAAGTACGGCTCTGGGGCATATCAGAAGATGGTTCTAGAACAAACGTTGGTAAGCTACTCAAAATAATTTTTTTAGACAACGCTGCCATTTTGTAACTTAGTACTTAATAGTAGTGCTAGAGTTGCAAATACTTAGTGATTCGTTTAGGGTGAGACTTTTTATATTGGTAATACAATTTAGTGACAACTCTGTGTTTGTGACTCCTTTTTTTTATGATTTCAAATTATTGTGGAAATTTTCATTTCTATTCCTTGTTACATAGGTGGTCACAACAAAGCTTTAAGAATGCAATCAAATTTGAGACATTTTACTGCACATTAGGTTCGTCCAGCTTGTTTTAGTGGACCCTGTGCACTTGCATTATTCTGTGTGATGTAACTGAATTTAAAATTGTTTGTAGGTACTTTTAATTTACATGTGAGGGTGGAGTATTTATTTTTCATCGGGAGTCAGTTGGTGGCACTATCTCCATCGGGAAAGCTTGGAGTTTGGCATGCGATGACGCAACACTGGCAGACTCAGGATGTGGTGCCGATTTCTTCATTCGATACCGCAGGATCTTTTTTGCTGTTGGGATGCAATAACGGCTGCATTTATTACATAGGTAGGTTTATTTGTAAGGTTAGTTACTTAAACTTTAAGGTAAAACTTCTAAATTATTAATTTGTGTCTATTCAGTAGATCTGGTGAAAAAATGAATTTACCAATATTTTTGTTGCAGACATGCAGAAATTTCCGCTTCGAATGAAAGATAATGACCTTCTAGTAACAGAATTGTACAGAGATCCAAATAATGATCCAGTAACGGCAATATCAGTATATCTTACACCAAAAACAAGTAAGAACCCATGTATAGACCTATTCATAAAATATCCATTATTAAATATAGATCTTATATTATTACATTTATTATTTGCTGATGATGTTCCTGGACAAAGGGTGAAAGAAAGGGGTTTTTATAAAAAAGTATACATATTGGCTATATATACTTTTATATAAAAAAAACAAATATTTGTTAATACAGACCATAAAAAATATTGAAAATTTAAGAATATAACATAACCTAATCATAAACTGTACATCCAAACATTGTTAACTTATAATAAATGTATAGTAAATGCTTGTGTTATATGATAATATCTTGGTAATTGTAATTATATTTCTTATGGTAAAAATACTTCTAATCTACTATCATAATTCATTTACATGTATTTATTATTCTATTATTTACAAAATATTTTGGTACTAGCTGGCCTAAAAATGAGCCAGATTTTAACCTTGGCCATGACTAATTGTTTTTTTAGTAAGTATGCAATGGCAGGGGCAGTGAATACAAATGGCATATCGAAGCCAGTTTTTGCAGCCACATTGTGAATGCATTCATGCGTCTCAGTCAGTGTAACGAGTCACATATGCAAAGAATCATCGATAAATAAACATTTTCATAAATAATTATTGTATTACTATGTTTTAACCACTTTATTAAAGTGGTTAAAACATAGTAAAATAATAATTAATTATGGATATATACAGTGTGCGCCTAAAGTATGGAATAAATTCATTAAAACCGAAATAAAAAGATTTGAAAATAAATCCTCGAACACATCGATTTTCTTTGATAAAAATATACAATTTTGCAGGACAGACGGTCTCCAACCTTCATTTGTTTTAATAACGCCCTACTATTTTTCTTGAGTTTGAGAGATCTTTTCATTGTCGAAGTGACAGTATAAAAAAATGCCATGTTACATAAGAAATTTCTCGAGTAAATGACAATTGAATGTAACAAACGGCAAATCATGAAAACTAAAGCAAAAACGTCATCATATTTAGTTTTTCAAAGTTCTTGAGGTATTGATATTAAAGATATTCCAAAACCTGGATGTGCAAACGTTATTGAAAAACAGAAACTGAATATTTTGTTAAGTATGGAAGAGAATCCTCAGAATACATCTCGATTGGTGTTCACGCCTGTACTTCGCAGGTGGGGGTTGAGGGCCGTTGGCGGCCCGCCTGAGACCCTCGAGAGGGACGGGACATTCGCGCACGTGATGCGGACCGAGTAGCATCGTTGTATAAAAGCATTGTCAATCTTTTATTAATAAAAATAAACGTTTTATAAAATTATTAATAGAGTATAGCATTAAATCATCAACAAAACACAAATCAAAATTTATACGCGATTCTACTACGAATCAAGACTAAACAATTGGTTTCTCAAGAAAATGAAGTTAGTTAGGCAAAAGTGCAACGTACCAAGAGAAAGGAAAAATATCATCCCTACAAAATACAACTCATGCAGGAACTCAACGAAGGTGACCCCTTGGACGTCCAGGTTTTGGAATATCTATAACATCACCAGTTTGTCGAAATTTAGATTCAATCTTACTAACTATAGATTGGCTGGTGGGGCGATCTATATGTTGTGCATAAACAAATCGCATACTTCCTGCTGAGTTCTTATCCATACATCCAATGAGAATTATTAAAAAAAATTTTTTTTGTGTTACAGTTAAATGTGCCATTGTGCTTAAATTATAATAGCACGCGGGCTTATTGTTTGTTTCATCCTCAAGCACTTTGAAAAACTAAATCTGATGACGCTTTTGCTTTATTTTTTATGATTTCTCAATTGTCATTTACTCGAAAAATGTCTTATGTAACATGGCAACATTTTTATACTGTCACTTCGACAATGAAAAGATCTCTCAAAATAAAAATAACAAATATGGAGTTGTCATTAAAAAAAAAACAATGGATGACAATGGATGTCATTACTCAAAAACAAATGATGGTTGAAAATCGACTGGCATGCAAAATTGTGTATTTTTATCAAAGAAAATCGCGTGTTCGGGGATTTTTTTAAATAATTTTTTATCTCGTTTTACTGATTTTATTCCATACTTTAGGCTCACACTGTATATATATATCACACAGCTACCACATAGTTAAGTTAGAAACAATCTTAATGATAAATAAACAAATAAATATTCTTGATATTACCATACAACATAAATATAGTCCGATTTTTTTTAATAGTAACCAAATTGAATAACTTAAGTGACTTATCTTGTCTTATGAACTTTCAAGTAATGCGAGCTTCTACATTGCTAAATGAACATTAATGAGGTTATGTTGAAATGTCAATGTCACAAATAATACAGGTATACTCTGATTTTTCTAAACTGGCGTTCAAGTCATCAAAATAATAATCATAATAATGATGGCACAATTTTACAAGGTTGCCAGCTGTCCTGGGTATTTAAAAATGGCTGCAATCAGCAGTTGCGCCCGTGCAATCTTGTGTGACAGTGCGCGGTTCGTATCAAATTCATCGACATCTCTGCCGTTTTTCGTACAGATATCAATCTTGTGGTTATGGTTTAACATCTACAGTGGCAAAATATGCATTGTAATAATCCATCAAATGTAACTAGTTAAACGTCAAAGAAGTTTGGTTATACACACATGTATGAGCATTCGTTAGTGAAAAAGATGTGGCATCGTCACCCAAAAAATATCACGGCGGCCAACATAACATGATTTATTACATGATTGGCAGGCGAAAATTGTGTCCGCGGTTAATACACGTTGTTTTGTATCTTGGCTAATAGTTTTGCACCTATGTTTGTTCATTTTGTCACCAAGATTGGTCTAGTTGAGTTAACCGAAAAAGGGATAATAAAATTGAAATTTCGCTGTCAGTAAATGTCTAATTTAAAACTGTATTACCATTTCCCCAGAAAGGTCAGAGCAAAATAAATCGCAGTTATCAAAGATTTCTAGTGGTTACTCACATTAAAAAGAATCGGACTATAGTTACTAATAATAAATTCTAAATCAGAAAATAACTACGAGATTAAATCACTATACACAAACAAGTTTTTACTGACGCAGTAGTGTCAGATCGTTTTATTATTTGCTGTAACGATATTTTCTGTTTTACGAACGTAGTTTCTATATGTATAGTATATAGGGTGAGTCATTGATATGGGAAAGCTCCATTGCACCTACGCCATTCATGATATCAAAATGAACGAAATGGCACTGCAAACGTGAGGCTAAAGTGCAGTTTGTAAAATTATTTTGCCTTATACAAGGTCTTCCATTTTTGCAGAGAGCCTTCAACCTAGTTTTTTTAAAAGGCACCCCCTGTATAACTTTACATATTTGAATTTGCCCTTTTTTAGGCTTTATAAATCCGTATAGTTTTTGCAATTCACTTTAACCGTTCAGAAGTAATTCATTTTTTCTTAGAATTTTTGTCAGGCAGTTATCAAAAAAATTGCAGGGCACTTGTGATATCAGGTTGGGACTGGCTTGGCAGAGGAGGTCCGGTGCCATAGCCTGCGAGGTCACCTGACTTGACGAAATCCGATTTTTTTTCTTTGAGGCTTTGTTCACTGTTGGGTGTACAAAGCTGAAATCATCAAAAATTTATTTTTACGAGAAAATTTAAATGTGATGTACAATAAATGTCACTTTGTTGTTGGTATGTCACAATTAATGGATTTTCACCCCCGCTAGGTTTGAGCCGATCTGCGATTTGCCGTCAAAAGATACCCCAGCCAGTTGTTTAGACACAGGCAAAGTCCCAACCTGATATCCTAAAAACCAAGTGCCCTGCGATTTTTTTAATAAGTGCAAACGTTTAAATTTTTGAAAAATAATAAATTACTTTTGAATGGTTAGAGCGAATTGCAAAAACTAAACGGATTTATAAAACCTAAAAAAGGGTAAATTTAAATATGTAAAGTTATACAGAGGGTGCTATTTAAAAAAACTAGCTGTTCTGCAAAAATGTTACACCCTGTATAGGGCAAAATAATTTTACAAACTCCACTTTGGCCTTCTGTTTGCAGTGCCATTTGCTTTATTTCGATATCATTAACGTTGTAGGTGCAATACAGCTTTCCCAAAGCATTGACCACCCTGCATAATGATTAATTTTTTACATTAACCTTACATGTATCTTTCTCCTGTTAGAACAAAATTTGTTATGATTTTATGTATTCCTTTTAACTGTCTGAAATATTATGTATTGATGTCTCTACAATACATATAACCCTTAACATATGTATGAGATACATATGACACTTATGCGGTATAGCGTTTTTTTTTTTATAAATCATGCCACAAGATATAGCGTAGTAAAGATACATATATTTTTATTAATGTGAATGTTTGCCGTTGTAGCAAGGGAAAGATATGTAATTCTTGTGTAAATTTCTCAATAAAAATAATCCTTGTGTTTCATGCCAGCTTCGGAGAGAGGGCGGGAAGGTATGACTTAGTTTGATGCTTTATCACTTGATTACAATTAATTTTATTTATATACATACACAATTGAGAGCCATCAAAATTGCAAATTACGAAATATAAACAATTATTTTTTTAGATTATTAGTAGACTAGACTGATAATTTTTTTATCATTTGCACAAACTAGTGTTTTTGGTTTTGCTGGTATGTCAACACAAGGACGCCACATTACCAAATAAAAAGTTGTTAAATAATAAATTTTGCATTTTTGCAGTTTAATATTGGCAAATTTAACACGCAATATTTTATGATTTACAATTGACCTCAATAGTCTTCTTAAATGATAAAATATTAAAACTAAAACACTAATTCAAACCAGATAATTTGATTCCTAGACTTATCAAATGTTTTGCATAACTTTAATTTTGTTGCAAACGACAGGGTAATGTGATATTAATCGAGTCGAAAAATGTAGAAGCACATGTACGATATATATTTTGAAATCGCTTAAGTTTTAACACTCTATTGTTTTCACCCAGAAACTGTGTAATTAACGTCTACATTTATTCGTCTTATAGATTTGTGTGGAAACTGGATTGAAATAGCATACGGCACAAGGTCCGGCTCTGTCAGAGTGATCGTTCAACATCCCGAAACGGTCGGGCACGGGCCCCAATTATTCCAAACGTTTACCGTTCATCAAAGTCCCGTAACGAAAGTAAGTTTTCACGTAGGCTTTGCGCACAAGGGCTTTAGAAGTTAATGGATAATTCTCTATTGAATTTATTCTGATGTTTATTAAAGAAAAATTTAAATCAATGCTAAAGTGAGTTTCGTGTAATAATCGGCGGCGGCATAACTATTTGTAACACAAATGTTATATCTGTGGTGCTAAGGCAAAACCTGATCAAGTCAAATAAAATCGATTTTATCGATTGTTCGTATTTTTGGCGATATGTAAAGACCATAGCAAAGATTTCAATCGACAAACCCCTATATTGTTTTCATGCCCCTAGAATATCTAGAACCAAAAGAAAGGTTCCTATTGTGTGCGTTTCTTTGCGATTTATCGGTGGCAAAACTCAATAATATTTTGAGTTTTGATTTTTGACTTATTAGATTTTGCGTTGGTACCACAGATATGTTATAAATTATTTTTGTTTGTAGGTAACATTATCTGAAAAGTACTTGGTATCAGTTTGCTGCGAATATAATCACGTCAGAAGTTGGAGGGTCACTAGGTTCAGAGGAATGATATCGACTCAGCCTGGATCCACTCCAGAAGCCTCTTTTAAAATTGTATCCCTTGAAGCTGTCGAGCCTTGTATTAGTCACGCAGCGGCGAATGATTGTGGCCCATTTGGCGAGCAAGACGACGAACAAGTTTTCGTCCAAAAAGTCGTACCTGACAATGACCAGCTATATGTCAGATTAGCAAGTAATGGAAAAAGGTACGCTTAGGAAGTACATTATTATTATTTAATTTTCATTACAGTCTGTTCTATAAAAAGCGCCCAAGACTATAGCGACTTTAATTGTTATGTAACCATCCAGTTTGTCAATTGTTTTCGTTTATCATACAGTTGAACCAATTTTGTGGTTATGGTTTTACATCAACAATGGCAAAATCTAAAAAGATTTGAATCAATTTCGGTTGAAACGCTGACAGCAAATATATATACGACGTTAGTTTCGACCGATTCCCGGCTACAAGTAAAAGTAAGGTGAAATATGTAACGATGCTTGCAAACACCAAGTTCATGCATATACCTAGAGCATGAAAGCTCAAATTAAGAATGGGCATGAAAATGAATTAAAGTATGTGTGTGTTCCAAGAAAACTATTTTCAATCTAGAGAAAGTGTGAATTTTCTCTTGAAAATGCTAAGTCGTCATTATACTTGTATTGTACAAATAAAGCACATTTTAAAGACAACTACGATTCCGTCAGAAAATTACATTGTATTGGTTTTATTAACATCACTAAATTAACAAGCAGGGATGAAATTTACAGGTTAAATTATTTGACTTTAGCCACATTTCTGTTCTTAAAGTTAGCACCCATGTATTTAAAATACTCTCCTAAAGAGAGTAACACTGTCATGTGTAGTATCCATCGTACAGTACAATAATTTTGTATCATGCTTATTAATCGACGAACAGGATATGAATCGCACTCCAAACAGCAGACTCATTGGCCTTGCCTTAGTACATAAATACACTACTGTGTCACAGTTGGTTAGTGTAAATCGCCTAAAAAAACTTTTTTTTTTTATATACTTATATTTTTGCTCACATCTCATTACTTTCTCGCATTACAGAGTGTGCGTTATAAAAGCTGTAGATGGAAGCACGGTCAGTGCGTTTTGTGTGCACGAATGCGAAGGTTCAAGCCGGATGGGTTCTCGGCCACGTCGTTTTATATTTACCGGCCATTCTAACGGATCAATACAAATGTGGGATCTGACGACTGCATTGGATCCGGCTTATAAGACTGATACAGGTAACGAAACGAAGCCGGAAGTGGTTAATGATTGGTACTAACGCCATTTAAATTACTAGATGTAACGAGCGGCGGGCCCACTCCTGAAGAATTGTTGCGACTCTTAGACCAATGTGATTTAAGCAATAGTTTATGCTCGACACCATGCATGTCCCCATCTCCCTCGTTAGCGGCTGCTGTTCGGTTAAAATCGAGCAACGTCGCTTTTCTAAACCAGTTGCAGGATAGTGATAGGTCGTCGAGTTCTAATTGAAAGTTATGTTCGTAAGTTTTTACTCATTGTTATTTATTTTCATTATACATATTTAACGTTGATATTTTGATATTTTATTGTAATTAAATATGATTTTATCTGCACGATGCAAATACCTTGTTTATTCGGCATCAACAAAAATAATGTAAAGGAGAATGAAATATCATCCGCACTATTGTTACTTATTGTTCATAGAAATATATTTTATAATCTTGCCATTTTTAAGATGCCAATCTAAGAAAAACATGTCACCATTTTACTCGTTACTTGGTCTGGTGCTGGTGCCGGTGCGTTTAGTGGAACTCATCTTCATTTACATTTGGCCGCACCTCCAAGAACAATTTTTCCTATTAGATATACGCCAAGAACAATGAATCTCTTTTACATATAAAATCTGTATTGGACACTTTTTGATATATTTGTATGTCGAACACCTGTTTATAAAAAATATTCTTATTCATTCACATGCAATTGGGTTTTATATAATAATAGTAATATTGTGTAATTTATTTATTTGTTAACATAATAATTTAAGAAATACATATTATTTTTATTATATTTGTATTGCGTCTGATTTTCGTTGTGTACTTAATTGATCAGGTGTGGTGTCTGGACAATCGGTGGAGAGTACCTCTGCAAAAACAATTTCATATGTGGTGTACCAAGATGATCCCGAGCGCAATGAATTTGAACTATAAATATTTACAATGCACCCCTCGTCAATTAATGATGGCATGGTTTGTGCGACGTGCAACAATTGCGCAATTTTAAGACGGCGGTAATGTACGAAACGGGAAAATAAAATCGAAACCGCTAGTGAAGAAAACAGCAACGCTGTCACAAATTTTTTATTACAACAAGAGCATAGAACAATTTTATGCAAACATTTCAATAACTACAATAGTAGTTAGATATATTTTGGTACACAACAAACATTTTTAAGTAATATAAACATTCATATAATATTAACGTAGTAACAATAAATTTTTATAAATATGATACTTTCATAATTAATACTCCTATATTTACAAATAAATTTAAATTAGAATGTGTTGTACATTTACCACAATTCAATCTACAGTGCAATCAACAATGTTTGATGTCATCGAAGTTCATTTTGTTGCAAGTTGATGTCCAATAATCCACCGCAGAGATTATTGGTCGCATTGACGTAGTTGTGATTTTTAATTGTCATTTAAATAATTCACAGTATTATAATATATAAAGAATCAATCTTATGAACACATGTAAAAGTAAAACATTTCCTTATATGTCCGCTAAACAAAACACTTGGAGGGCAGAGGACAATCTCCAACTTGGTGCTTGCATAAGATGACCAGATCCTAACGATACAAAAGAGGGACGGCGGGGCGGTGGGGAGGGAGCTTGATTTTGAAATTTTTAAATTAATTAACAAAGAACGCAAAACGCAAAATATACAGGGTGTCTCCTAAAAAACGCCGCTAACCAATAACTCCATAACTTCCTAACTATTTATTGCCCGATTTCAATCAAACAAAAACAAAATTAAATGTCTCCACATGTTCTACAAAGGGGCCCTAATTTTCTTTTTATTTTGCAAAATCAACTTTCATTTCAACGTTAAGTCTGCTAGATTTTGCAAAAAAAAAAATTAGGGCCTCTTTGTAGACATGTAGAGCCATTTAGTTTTGTTTTCGTTTTATTGAAATCGGCCAATAAATAAAAGAGTTATCACTAGCGGCGTTTTTTAGCAGACACCCTGTATAATAATATCATATTACATTTTTTTTTAACAACATGAAATATAATGTCATATTTACAAATATAATAAATACAAGGCATGTTTTTAAAGTACCATTTTGTATTTTGGCCGCTGCAGCGGTGCTACCAAATACAGATATTGACGAAATATATACGCTGATAACTTCAAAATAGCGAATAAAAGAACATCCCGAAAAAAAAAACAATCTTGCAAGGCGGGACATTTTTGAAACGTGGCGGGACGCGGGAAAAATTTCTAACAATCGGGATAATCCAGCCAAAATCAGGACGACTGGTCACCTTATGTTTGCACCAACGCAAAACTTCAATAATTAAATACTTCAGTTCCATAATATCTACACAAATTATGTATTTAAGGATGAATTATGCAAAAAAAAATTTTTGGACATAGAATGGTCATACTTATGGGATATAATATTTGTAATTTTCTAGGGAAAGACCTGCACCTTCAATTGTTAATAATGTTCACAATAAAATATCCAAGGAGAGAACTGGTTTATTCTAGTTAATGTGTGCTCAAATTTCTCGTTATAATTTTGTATTAAAAATTTTAACACTCAAACAAAAATCGTTACTTGTATTCCAACTACGTCTTACGTGTAATACGGCTCATTGTAATACCACTTGGGTTCAGTCAGGGGATTCAACAGGTAGCACCAGCAAATCATACCCAGGACGAACATTCCAGAAATAACAAGTCGTTGACTTCCCTTGTAATGCAAAAGTTCCATAAAATCTGGAACACCCATGTGATTGCAAAATGCGTGGGCTATAAAAGTGGATGCGAAGTGTCCTGTGCGGTAAAAGAGGTATGCCGAGTATATTCCGAATATTGTCGTGTAAGAAAAATGGACACCTGAAAAAACGTTAAAATATAATTATTATCAAGTAATTAATGGTAATCTTGAGCGTTCAAGGATTACCTCATTATTATCTATAAAGAATATTTTATAAATCATATTACTTACATGAATTCAGTATTGCTTGTTTAATAGGCATTCCAGTGCGCACGTAATCGAGAATGTGATGAAAGTGTGCTGGAAAACTACAAAGTTAGCTACAAAATTTATTATGTTGTATTGTAATCGTCTCTTACCTGCACCAAAAAATATTGGACATATGATGACGGCAGTGATTGGCGCGAAGCACTGCAGCAACGCAGGTAACATGCAAGAACGGAAACTGAATTCCTCGGACAGCGGTGCTATTATGTGGTTTCTAAGCCACGATAAATCTTTCATGTTGTTCATCCAATGCATGGGCTCTGGAACAGAATTTATTTAAATATATATTTATCAGATACGATGCATGAGACTCGTAGGCAACCCAAATATAACACCCAACATTGTAGCCATTAACATTCACTTTCTATTCTTACCAAAGTTAGTGACTTTTTGTTGGTATGCATGAGAAATAATGAGACAAGGAAAATAAGGTTTATTTTTAGTCGGCATTGTTGCTAGCAAAATATGTAACTGTAAAGTAGATATGATTTTAATTTGTCATAATTTTTGTAGTATTTTTAATTTTTAAATCCAGTTTAGTGTTAATTGTAGATTTTTATTTATTTTCATATTAAAAAAAGTAAAAACATCTTAAGGATTGCACATCATTATAATAGTATTGACGAGTAGAAGTCAAAAATAAAATAAAAAATACATGATCATCATACACAAAATGGCTGATCGAAAATCTAAAATTTCCTTGTAGTGAAAATGAGTTTATTTTTGTTAATATCTCTTCACAGGAGACGAAAAAATAAATAAGATTTTTTAAATTTTCAATTTTTAAACAAAACTCAAACTGTAACCATTGAAATTTTATTAATTATCTTTATTGATTATTGTTTCCCATATGATTTGCGGCAACTTTGCCCTAATTTAACCGACTTCGTATCTCTTACCGTTTCCGACATCCCCATAGTGATAATCGAATTTAACCCTGTATTAAAATTAATAATATTACCTAACGTAACAGTTAAGGGGGAATTATTTGTATGAGCATTGGCAACATTGTGACATTTACTTTAGAAATTGTCAAAATAGTCATATGACGGTCAATATCATATGTTACCATGAGCTGACAGAAAAAAAAAATCAAATTGTGCTTATTTTTCATTGTTACGATTGGGAGTAGAAAAAATAGCGTACACAACTTCAGTTGTAAGTAGGGTTGCCATATTTTTAAAACGCGAAACCCCCACCCCATTGATTTCGGTTTCACTTCTTATTCTCAAAATTTTCAATATGTTACATTAGAACATGATTGAGAAAAAATGCTCAAAACGCTCTTCAATGGAATCAACCGTCTTAGAATGTCAAATTGACAGTTTCGTACTTTGTATATTTGTTGCCGCATACATTTTTGTTGCTGGAATGTCATTTTTATTTTGTAGTTTAACACAACATTGTACTATTAATTAAGTAAGCTTTCAAATGAGCTATTACTCAACCTCTAATCCAATTTATAAAAATTTAAAAATTGGGCTTGCCTCCCTTGCTGTAAGGGGGTTAAACAATTGAAGATCATTTGCTTCCTTTTTGAAAATTTGTCCCCCGAATGAAAAATTGACTTGTTTCAGCGATTTTGTGAACAAAAATTATATTTGTAGATATTTAGGATGTTTTCTTTCTAGCACCATCCTAGGGCCACATATTTATATGAACTTGTTTGGTTACCATCGCTGACTTGACATCCAAATTTAAGGAACACCTTTAGCTTACACCCTATATAAATAGAAAGAAGGTCACTTTTTGGCTACTAAATAATGAAAAAAAAATCTTATTTTGGTCTGTGCAAGAGATTTGCCCGTACAAGCCTGTAAAATGACGTGGTTATGATATAGCAAATATTCAGTAGTTATATCCCAAGTGCATGCCAAATACGCGAATATTTTTACGAGTGCACGAGTAAAAATATTAAGGATGGATTCAAGAGGGATATATCGAGGACTATTTCCCGACAAAAATTTCATGCGAAGTAGGAATTTTAACGATATAAATAATGAATTACCAAAAATAATTACTTGTGTCAGTGGAGCCAGTACAACAATTGCACTTTCAATAATAACCATAATTATTATTGTTCAAATACGAATTGTAATTTAAATCAATAAATGTATTTTGATTATTAATAGCCCGAATGTGTTTAAAATATCAAAAATATTCACTTAATGCACCATGAAAATACCCGGGTATTTTCATGGTGCATCAATACTCGGTGGTATTCGTTCGTTGCTAGGTGATTTCTGGAATACGCATATGATTGGTTGCAATCTCGTTGAAATTTTTGGAGGGAAATAGTGAACCTTACTTTGAAGTGCAATGATGGATTTTGGTTCGGTTCTGGTTTTCGATCCGGAAAAAATAATGTTGTTTTCGGTTCAGTTCCGTGTGATTGATTTTATTTATTTTTTGTTTTTATGAAAAAATTACAATTGAAGTGGAGAATAAGGAGAAAGGTGAGTTTAACGTGAGTTTAACATGAATGGAACCGAAATAAACCGTTTTATTTTTCGGTTCAACTCCAGTTTTCGTTCCGACAAAAATAACATTTATTTTCGGTTTCTAGTTCAGATCCGGTTCGAAGCCCTGGTGTTTTTCACCGCCAAGGACGGGATATTCAGAATATTGACCTTAAAATGCAACAGATAGCACCATCAGCTTATTTTCGACCAAAAATGCGATGACAAGGTTTTTCCCCTTTCTGTACCCTTCATTTGTATTCATTCTGGACTAAAACGAAAATGGATTTGTCTGAAACAATCAAGTATTTGAATACAAACTGGAACAGTCATCACTTATGATACAGCAATTGATAATTTTATCAGCAAGAATTTCGTTTGCTTATTCATAATAAGTCTCTGGTGCTTTGACGAACAATTATCACCACAGGAATTTCTCAATTGCTGAATTACCAACCTGTTTTGCATCTCAAGAACGCACATTTCATGGCTAATGAAATAATAACCTCATAGCTTACGTGCATACATATAAAACTTGTAATCTTACAAGATTACATGAACAATTAAAAAAACGTCAGAAGATTTTGGATTATTCCCCTTCCAAGTCAAGTAACATTTATGAATAATAAAATTCATCCACGTAAAAAATGGGGATGTCAGATAACATTAGAAACAAATATTAACCTGTTTAAATACCTGCGTATAACTTCAGAAGTCCATTCTGCAGTTGCATTGACAGCGGTCCCAGAAACAAAATCATTGTTAAAAACAATGGCATCACAAATGCTTGCAGCAATCCTTCAGTTCTTAATCCTAGTATTGTCCATATTGATTTCTAAAACATATACATCATTAGGAATTGTATACAAAGTAAAATTTAAAACCTCAGCAATGAGGGAAAGTAAACCTAAATTGCATAGTTTATATATATTCTGGAATTCTTTTTTGTTTAGCAAATATTTCCTATGAATGGATATTTAGGCAAAGGTTGTTTATAAATAAAGGATTAATCATTCTAACGTAAACTAAACAATTAGTTCAAAACACTGAAAGTAGTTAAAATTATGACAAACATATGAGTGTTACAATTTAATCTTCACTTGTTTATGATGGAGTAACTATACTTTTTCTAATATACTATCAAAACTAGCTCCCTTTATAAAACTTATACCTATCATTCTATCAAGTTAACGTATTGTTAAAAATATAATAAATATAATTTATTTAAGGTTGTTCTAATAAGTACTTACTGGTATTTATTTATATATAATTTAATTGATACAAAATACAATTTTTTTAATATGCTTTACGACAAACGATATTTTAACATAACGTTTCTGATGTTCAATATGTCTGAATTACTGTAGTACACAAGCAGTTGCAAATTGTGAAGTGCAAATATGTTCCGGATAAGGCTTCCTATTGCTGCAGACCGTATCATTAGAATTATGATAAACAGGCACGATGAAGACATCCGCAAACAGGTGTGTTACCTTTTTCAATATGTCCTTATTTAATGATATGTAGAGAAACATCGGCGATATGAATAACATTATGAAAACACTTATAAAGCGTTTTAATATTGTGTTGGGATGGTTCCTGCAACATACAAGTTTCATAAGCTGTGGTGTGCATGCATCGAATTAATTATTCATGTGTGGTGGCAATTATTGTACTTTAAAGCATTTGATGTGCTATTATGTGGATTATGATGGCATGCAGATTATTTGAAAGGTGTTTCGGATATTTTGGTAGTGGCTGGAATCAAAAATAGATCTCTCGAGAACTAGTGGCGGAATGATTGGGTTTGCCGGGCGATCGGATCGAAAACGGGTCTTTTGGGGTCCTCAATAACGCAATATTCGAGAAGCCGCCGATTTGTTGGTTGGTAGTTGAATATTGGAAACGGGTAGGCACGAGGGGAAGGAGGGCGAGCGGCCGCAGATAGTGTGGATGCCTTCAGTTTTTGGGTGAATTGTGCGCGCAGGGAGGGTAGGAAAATGGCTGGAGATTTTTACCTGTCGTGCTGATGATTCCATATGTACAGACTGGCTACGTAGACGACAGAATGAATCAGACATGTCCCGACAGAAATAAAACAACTTGAAAATACATTCAGTTCGTGTAGCTCCATTCTGACATTTTAACAGTCACGTGACCGCCGATGAAGTACTGTTATTGGCCCGGGAGGTTTCGTCTGAATATATTCAATTGTTCAGTGAAAATGGCCGTCATCAGTGCTTAGTGTCTCCTTTGTTTAGGATTGGGTTTTTTCGGGGTTGCGTGTGGTTTCAAAGATGCCTAGCGCCTCTTTTACGGCCTCTAGGTCGTGCGTAAGGAGATCCCGTAGGAAAGGTGCCAATAGGATCCCCACACCTTCTAGAACAACCTCTGGTAAGTGGAGCACAGACTTGGAATTCACTCGGACTTGTTCCGAATTGTAAATCTTCACGATTCCTGTGAATTTGCAGCCCACCGTGCGTTAATAACGCCCGGCAGGGACGTACAGGCTCAGGTTTTGAGATTATTCAGACGTTCTGCCCAGAATCACATATATAAATGGACCTGCCTAGTTTTATTTGACAAATGTCATCACATATTCATAAAAATAACAGGGCAGCCCACATACCAGATAAACATACAACAGTATATTCCAAACGATAACTTAAAAACGCTTCCAAATGAAAACCACACACACAGAATTGCTCCTAAATGTATTAACATTCCACATTATGTGATTTACACACACATATTAATTACAAATACAATTACACCCAATTTTATTTACGATTAATGATGCACTGCAATCCATACCCACATATTCAATCGCACAGGGTTCAAAAGAACCAATAAAAATAACAGTCAGAAATTGATTTAATTATCATCCTGCAATACATTTATTAGAAACTAATGTACATATTTTCAGTCTACCTTATTTCGAATTTTGCACAGCTGCATATGCCAGATATTGTTTACATTTAACGTACTCTCAAAAATAAATAAATATTTCGGTTATATGCAAGTGATAAATGACAGGGTTAATATGTGACAGATGGTATATTCATTATGTACATGCCAAATTTTTTATTTTCCACCAAATTTCCGCTGAAACATTACGAGTTATTAACTTAAGACTTCATAAAATATATATATATAGTTTGTGCATGTTCAACAATATTGCTTTTTCCTAAAAATCCCGATTTAACAGTCTCTAGACTTGTTCGCATCTTGAAGCGTTTTCATAAAACCCTTTGCTAATTGAAAGCTCGCCTTAAGGGAGCCCCTAGTTTTGTGATTTCGAAAAAAATCGTCTACAGAGGTATGAATAAGGCCGAGCGTCATAAATATAATGACTTGATTACTTGCAAAAATAGTTTTTTCTGATTAGCCCATTGAACAGTAGTTGTTATCAATATAGTATAATGTTCTAACCTCAGCAGACTTACAAATATCGAGTAACAAGAAAGACTTTCTTATCAGTTTAAAAGTTGAACTATATGTTTCTAAATTTTTCAATTTATGAGAAAGAAAATGTACAATCAAACACAATTTTATTATTAAGTAGATATTTATTGAAGGACATATTGGTTTTAAGTAAACATTATTAAGGTTGTACTCACAACAAGCGACAGGATCAGAAAATGTTGTAAACACACAATAGCTATATTTAATATTACTAATAGTATTTTTCGTTACAAGTTTGGTAGGTTAATTGTAACAGTACGGGTTAGACGTAATGGATAAGGTGACGTTAGGAGCCTGGTCGAGAATGTCTAAACGAGTAACTGTTACAAGTACTACCGGACATGTATCGTAATGCATTTTGCTTCATATTGTAGGTCTATTCTGTATCATTATTTTATTTCAAAAATCATATTATATTGTGTAAATCACATCATCTTTTTTCCTGTGGCAACTGCCGTTCATTTACATTGAATATTTTACACATTAAAATGGACTCTTAAAATGGAAAATGGACTGGAAATAAACGTTTCTACCTCGACATGGAGCAATAACCCCGGAATGAATCTTGCAGGCAATACAAATTGTTCAATTACAGTACATTTTAATATTCCCAATACATAATTAAGGCCTAATTTATGTTTGCGTTTCTAAAACGGCCCATAGGCTATGCCATCTGTTGTACGAGAAGTTGTCGTAGTAACTTACATTATAATATACGTTATAATGTGTACTTACGTACACATCACCTACTTCTTATCATCATCATCTTACCTACCAGACTAAAATTGATAATGTTATCGAACATCTACCGGACACTATGAAGAATATATGTTACTACTTTTTTTTATTTTGTTGCAAAATTGTTTAGAAACATTACGTTTCTGTTTTGTCTGAATCTGGCGTAGAATTCGTAATAATGTTTGAATGTGATTAATGGGTGCAAATGAGTCAAAGTATTTTACTTCTGACTTATATGATAATAATTTTATATGTAATGTTTCGAAAATCGAATTTTAACGACTAATTCTAATATCATTCTAACTTTTAACTGCACTTTATTATGACGTTGCAGATCCTTGCTATGGAAATTTGCGATAAAACAAACACAAACGCCAGATTGTCATTAGTACCGTAAGAAAAGAAATCCGGAAACAAATTTATTGCAATTCGTTAGTATATGGTTTATGGTATGGTAATAGTATATGATATATGGTGTACGTGTGCAATCCGTTAGTAGTATCCTTTATGTTGACAGTTGACAAGCAAGCATCATCTGTGAACACATTTATTGCATGTCGTAATATACCATAATTTGTACATTAGCAATGTGGTGATATAACGTGCGTACAACAAAATCGACGAAGTTGGTTTTGGCATGTTAAATGTGATCTTAGTGCAGACATGACTTGCGATTGCCAACACCAACTTCGTCGTGGATTTTTCTTGTATGCCCGACGTCACCTACAAGTTCTGCAACTCAAGATTCAATAAGAGCAGATTTTTCTAGTAAATAGGATTAAAGTTTTATTTATATTTGTTTTACTTCTTGTCTTGTTTTTCAGCAGAACCATGTGAGCCATCCTGTCCAATCCCCAATCAAAACATTCCAGCTCCACTGCCTCCCGGGGGTGGACCCTCGTCGGCGGTGGCCCCCAGCACGAGTGGGAGCACGGTGCCCGCCCACCACTCACCTTATGATCTTCGTCGGAAGTCCCCATCTCACCACGAAGGCGGGCCGAGCACGAGCGCCGCAACAGCTGGCTCACCGACATCGCCCGCGACCCCCACGGCGCCCGCCCAGGTTTGCTACACTTCCGCGATGCTGCCGGCGAGGAAACGACCAAGACGGACGTGTTCGGCTTCTTATGAAAGTAAGGTGAGAAAGTTTAACGCAAGGCATGTACTGATGTTTGTGTGTTTGCAGATTGTACTCCTACGGCAGCGCACTATTTACAATATGAACTTCCCGATGAAGTGTTGCTCACTATTTTCAATTATCTTCTAGAACTGGATTTGTGTAGAGTTAGCCAGGTGTGCAAGAGATTCCAGGCGATTGCTAATGACACAGAGATTTGGTTCGTTGGCCTTTTAATCAATACAACTGAAGTATTATTGTATATTTGTTTGCAGGAAACGGCTCTATCAAAGTGTATACGAATATGATTTACCGTTATTTAATCCAGCACCTTGTCGTTTCGAATTTATAAGCCCCGAAGAGTCGGATCTAGCAAATCCTTGGAAGGAATCTTTCAGACAGTTATACAGAGGTATACATGTTAGACCTGGTTATCAAGACTTAACATTTAAAGGGCGGAATTTATGTTATTTTAACACCGTTCAAGTAAGTATAACCATTTAAAAATTAGTATTGCAATATAGTCATCTGCTTTATTTCGTTGATTTAATACAACAATATTTTTAAATTATAACATAAACATTTAACATTTCAATGAAGTTGTAAATGTTAAATTAATTATGTAGGAATTTATATTATGTCATTAAAACTTAAAAAAACTTATTTGTTAATATTGCATCATGTATTATTTTCATCAGGGTGCGTTAGACTATGCCGATGAGCGTAGTGGCAGTAATAGCACAACAGGGTCTGCAGGTTCCTGTGCCAGTAGCCATATGAGTGAGTCTTCAAACCAAGGGGCCCTAATTTTTCTACACGCGGGCACATACCGAGGAGAATTTTTGGTGATTGACTCGGACATCGCACTTATAGGTACGTTTACCTTACCTGTCTTCCGTCTTACCTTCTAATTGAATTCACACATTTCTGTATTTAAAATATCCTTGCAGAACGGTTTTATAGAAATATCATTTGCGATGCCTTCTAACTGAATTAAAGGCTTTAATTATTTCTCGCAGTTTTGTACTCAAAAACTGAGTTTAATATTTATTAATATTTTGTTATTTCGTTTTTCGATTTTTATATATAAGATAAGATATATAAGAATATCACAAGAGCGATTTTATAGAAATTACATTTTCAGGTGCGGCTGCTGGAAATGTAGCAGAGTCTGTCATATTAGAAAGAGAATCAGAATCAACTGTGATGTTTGTAGAGGGAGCCAAACAAGCCTATGCCGGTCATCTAACTTTGAAATTTTCACCAGACGTGACTTCCACTGTACCACATCATAAACATTATTGTTTAGAAGTTGGAGAAAACTGTAGTCCTACGGTTGATCACTGTATTATTAGAAGTACTTCTGTTGGTAAGATCGCACAATCAACATTAGTGACATTTTATTATTAACTTTTAATACGAATTTCGCTTTATAATTTTTTTTTTTAAATGCCTCACCATCTATGGGTATCAGCACTAGTTAAGAGTATAGTTGAACAAATTAAATTAACGCCCATTGTAGGTGACAATTGGCGGTCCAGCGGGAAAAGGGGTGTAAGTGCACTTATACACTGTGTAATCACTATGATGTGACTGGACATATCGTAGCAGAATATCTCGTTGCCAACTAAATTTTGACACCAGTTTGACATAATTGATGATCACTAATGTAGCACAACAATATTCAAATAGACCATTTTTTTTTACTCTAACTAAACCAAGTCTACTAACTTTTACTTTTACCTTGTGTTGCAAACTTTCAAGTAATGGAAAGTTTTGTATTGTAAAAGGGGGATTGATGAGGTTATATTGAATTGTCAATGTCACAAATGTTTTTATCTACGTCTAATTTATAATGTAAGTATTATACTTCAGGTTTTTGCCGTATAATGCTATATATTATTCCCTTATGCCCAGTTTCATCAACGCGAGTTAAATATTTACTCGGGGTTATAAATTTAACTCGGGGTTAACCTCAAAAATGACTTACACCAGATCTGAAATAAAGCATAAAATGTGAGTTTTACGAACTTGATTCATTCACAAGTGATCCGTTTGATTTAACCCGAGGGGTGCTATACGTTACTCCACATCATCAAATTTTGATGCTACTGATTCGAAACGTCACTCTGACATAAATATAACTGAGGGTTACATAACCCGAGTTAAAACAAGGTTGATGCAACTGGGCATTAGGGATTAATACCTGGGGATTAATATCCCTTGGCCCTTATTCCCTCTTGTACTCCAATTACAAAATTTCTCAAATTAAATAATACCATGGAAACAAAATACACAAACTCAAAAGTGTCACTGTCAAACACGTAGTGTTTGTATATTTGTATTGAGATGGATGAAAATAAAGAGTCTTTTACTTGTACGCCTCCAGAAATTGTACAAAATTGTACATACTCTGATTTTTCTAATCTGGCGTTCACGTCATCAAAATAATAATCATAATAATGATTGCACAATTTTACAAGGTTGCCAGCTGTCCTGGGTATTTAAAAATGGCTGCAATCAGCTGTTGCACCCATGCAATCTTGTGCGAAAGTGCGCGGTTCATATCAAATTCGTCAACTTCTCATGGTTTAACATCTACAATGGCAAAATATGCATTGTAATAATCGATCAAATGTAACAAGTTAAACGTCAAAGAAGTTTTGTTATACACACATGTATGAGCATGTGTTAGTGAAAAAGATGTGGCATCGTCGCCGAAAAAATGTCACAGATGCCAACATTACATGATTGGCAGGCGAAAATTGTGTCTGCCGTTAATACACCGATTACCTATTTATAACCACCGGTGATCAGTGTTATGTAACAAATGATCCTTAGATTAATTTCGATTCTTAAACTATTGTTATGCATATTCTCTAAAACAATCATATTGCTACGAAAAAACCTCCTCACACAGCTGTTTGATGACGTGAACGCCAGTTTAGAAAAAATAGAGTATACAGCAACAACATCTACCTTGATACCGGAAACATCGAAATCCATTTACAATAAAACATACGTAACCTTCAACGAATGGCATCTTCGAAAGAATTCAAATTCATTTTCCGAAAATGTTCTACTAGCCTATTTAGTCGTAGATAAAGTAGAGTATACTACTCGCAATAATGGCTATTATTACCTTGGAATGATACTTTCTCGCCGCTTACGCGGCTCGGTTCGTAAATATTTCTCGGGAATAATAGCTATCATTATTGACTTGTGGTATAATCTACTATTAATGCTGAAAATGTCTTGTGAATATGTTGTATCATTAATGTCTTTTTCACAATGCAAAAATTTCCCTTACTTGAAAATTCATAATACTAGATAAAAGTTACCAAAGTAACTAGATTTGATTGTTCACATTGAAAAAATATCTGGCTATAAGCTCTGGTCTTATTGGACAACCTCGTGTGTTAAATATAAGTTTTAGTTTTAAGCACACATCTAAAATATCCTTATAATTTTTATCAACAAGAAAATTACTAATGCAAGTAATTAGTGCATTAATATATTCTTGTTCTCTATAAAGTGAACATTTGTTGAGTGCTGCATTATTGTAATGCCAATATCACATCTATTTTAATGTGTCACAATGTCACGTTGCAGGAAAGTAAATCCGATGTGATGTTTTAGTTGGTGCTGCCGTTTGTGTAAGTGGGGTCGGTGCGAATCCTGCCATCAGACATTGTGATATATCTGATTGTGAAAATGTTGGCCTTTACGTGACGGATTATGCTCAGGGCACGTACGAGGATAACGAAATCAGTCGGAATGCTCTGGCAGGCATATGGGTGAAGAACTATGCCAATCCTATCATGAGAAGGAATCACATACACCACGGTCGTGACGTCGGAATTTTTACATTTGACAACGGCCTGGTAAGATTGATTTTAGTTTTAAGTAAGACTATGGCAATCCTTTAGATTGATAATCGATGATTAGAGCATGTGAACAATAAAATTTGTCGTCAGGTCGGTACTGTTTTTTTTTATGGGAGAAGTCGGTAATGTAGCAGAAACATGTCAGATGTTCAAACGCAGCAATTAGTTTTGAACAAATAATTTATTATTAAATTGTACTGCCACTCTATACAATATAATGTCAACATCTGTAAGTAGAGAAGGGCCTTAACGCTAGTAGTGGTCCTGCCAACACACACTGCCGCTCTACTTGCAGCTTGTAGACATATTTTTACAGAAAAAATCCGGAGCATATGTCGCATCACTTTAGCACGTCTTATCGTTTGTTATTATTTTATTAATTGTCACATTGCTGTCAAACGTGGAATCAAGGTTAGTAATTATTAAATTTCGGGAAAATAATTTCTAACCTAAATTCCTTTGCATGTTATGAATGATGGATTTGAGGTAAGTGATAGATAATTAGTAGTCTGTTCATAGCCCTTGTGTAGGAAATTACAAGATAGACTTACTTACTTTGTAGGTTAGTGTGTTCTGTCCAGTTTATAAACAATTCCAGAATACTCCAAAAGTACATTTAACGGCAACTAGAGGACACACATGACTAATAGGGCATCAAACGCATTCAACTAGCACTTAAAATAGGGTTTTTAATTGTGCACAGCGAAAGTAAATGTCTAGGTGAAGCCGAATGGTGAAGACACAGTTTTGTTTTCATTTTGTTTCAACATCTGAGCCATTTTAGTCCAACAATCCCGGGCTTAAATCACGTTAAGGTGGTCCTTAAAAATGTTTTCTTGAAATTTGTATGAGTCACCTCCCAATTTTGTTCTACACCCAAAACAGTGTAATTGGTACATATTTAGGGGTTGTGAAAATGGTTTCACGTTTAACACTAACCCCATATACCGGCCGAAATTGAAAAGAAGAAATCATATCTGAAGCTTTGTTTTAATGTTCATTTAAGAAAATAAGGTAATCAAGCGAAGTAAAATTCTAAGGATTTGTGGTTTTCATTGAAACTCGTATTTAAACGTATACTTTCATCAGGCTTGGAATGATTTTCATGAAATGATTTTTTAAGTAAATCACTGATTTAAATCAAAATAGTTTTTTTTTGCATTAGTCATTGTTTGTGCATTGTGTATTCCAATAGGCGAACAATTAAAAATATAATGTAACTATAGAGTTAGTTAATTCTTATTCAAACGGTGCCATAACATGTAAATCCCTTAAATTCTGATTTGTTTTCCGCATGATTACAAAACTTGACCACTCAAAACTTGAATCACACTGCTGATAAAGTAAAATTAATGTAAGTAAAATCAAAAAAATAATTGATTCAAATCGTCATTTGAATCACACCTATGTAAATCTTGATTATTAAGATATTTTTTTTAAATCATGGCTTCTATTTTGTTAGACAAATTATTATTTAAATTCAACTGATATACTTGTCATGTTCAGTTAATAAACACTGTTTCACGAGAAACTTTCCTAATTTAGTACTTATCGGTATGTAGCAATTAAGCTGGTAAAATAGGAATTACACAATCAACTTACTCCCTTCGTTTTGTTATGTTCAGTTAATAAACATTGCTTTTCGATAAACTAAGAAATTGCATCTTGCCACAATGTTTTTGTACTATATAATCATAATATTTTTTTCAGGGATACTTTGAAGCGAATGATATTCACAACAACCGAATTGCAGGCTTCGAGGTAAAGGCCGGCGCTAATCCGACCGTGGTTCACTGCGAGATCCACCATGGGCAGACGGGCGGCATATATGTTCACGAGAACGGCCTTGGGCAGTTCATAGACAACAAGATACACTCGAACAACTTCGCCGGTGTTTGGATAACGTCGAACAGTAACCCGACAATACGGCGCAATGAGATATACAACGGACACCAGGGCGGCGTGTACATTTTTGGCGAGGGACGGGGCTTGATAGAGCACAACAACATCTACGGTAATGCCTTGGCCGGCATCCAGATCAGGACCAACAGTGATCCGATCGTCAGACACAATAAAATACATCACGGCCAGCATGGTGGCATTTACGTACACGAGAAGGGTCAGGGACTAATTGAGGAGAACGAGGTTTACGCAAACACTTTGGCGGGCGTGTGGATCACGACAGGGAGCACGCCCGTGCTAAGAAGGAACAGAATACATTCTGGCAAGCAAGTCGGGGTGTACTTTTACGACAATGGACATGGCAAACTTGAAGACAATGATATTTTTAATCACCTGTATTCCGGTGTTCAAATTAGGACTGGTAGTAATCCCGTCATTAGGGGAAATAAAATTTGGGGCGGACAGAATGGTGGTGTATTGGTTTATAATGGCGGACTTGGTTTGCTTGAACAAAATGAAATATTTGACAACGCAATGGCCGGTGTGTGGATTAAGACGGACTCAAATCCCACGTTGAAGAGAAACAAAATCTTCGATGGACGCGACGGCGGCATTTGTATATTTAATGGCGGGAAGGGGATCCTGGAGGAGAATGATATTTTCCGGAATGCTCAGGCTGGTGTCTTGATTTCTACTCAGAGCCACCCGATTTTAAGACGGAATCGAATATTCGATGGTCTCGCTGCCGGCGTTGAAATTACCAACAACGCCACCGCTACGTTAGAGTTTAATCAGATTTTCAATAATCGCTTTGGAGGGCTGTGCTTAGCTAGTGGTGTGCAACCAATAGTTAGAGGAAACAAAATATTCAATAACCAAGACGCTGTGGAAAAGGCCGTGGCAAATGGACAATGTTTATATAAAATTTCTAGTTACACGTCTTTCCCCATGCACGATTTCTACAGGTGCCAGACATGTAACACAACAGATCGCAATGCTATCTGCGTGAATTGCATTAAGACTTGCCATGCGGGACACGATGTTGAGTTTATTCGGCATGACAGGTTAGTAAACTGTATTAAAACAATTGAAATTTACTAACTCCCAGTATTACTAACCTGTTTTAAACGGACGTGTAAGTCAAACCTAATGCAGTTAAAAATGCCATATACGGGGTGTATCAGCCAAATGAAATAAATTCAATAATAAATAAATGGGGGCGTGTTCGAAAAAACGCTCGGACACGTCGATTGTTATTTTTAGTTGCGCATTTTTGTCAACAAAAACTTTTTATACAGGGTGTGTCATGTGACCGTGGCCAATACCAATTTTCTTATTTTAAATGACCGTGGTCAATACCAACTTTCTTATTTTAAATGCAACACCTGGTATATTATTCAATTTTTAGATTCTTCAGAAAATTCTAGACATATTTCATGTACAATGTCCTATACCTATCTTCAACTGTTTCGGAAATATTAAGTGTGTATATTAAGACGGATAATGCTTGCGATTAGATCGGTCACGCCTGAGATGTTGATTAACGTTAGAAGAAATTTCTATTTAAGATTAGGATGTTGCCAAGACGTTCACGGCGAGCATTTTGAACATCTCCTCCATTGAAATTTATTGTTTTTTTTTTTTTTTTTTTTTTTGTGTGTCGTAAAGAATTTCTGTAATCAAATAATTTTCTTTTTTTAATGTTAATTTTTGCAATAAATTTGAAAGCACTTAATGTTTCCTAATTTCCGAAACAGTTGAAGATAGGTATAGCACATTGTACATGAAATATGTCTAGAATTTTCTGAAGAATCCAAAAATTGAATAATATACCAGGTGTTGCATTTAAAATAAGAAAGTTGGTATTGACCACGGTCACATGACACACCCTGTATAAAAAGTTTTTGTTGAAAAAAATGCGCAACTAAAAATAACAATCGACGTGTCCGAGCGTTTTTTCGAACACGCCCCCATTTATTTATTATCAAATTTATTCCATTTGGCTGATACACAGTGTATGAATCTTATTAAAGGGATTTTAAGTAAATATCACCTTAACATAATTTTATATTTTCAAGCAGGCACTGATAATTAATTATTTGTTATCGTTAATATGTGAATCTACAGCAATTGTGAATATTTTAAACTCGATCCAATAGTTTTTTGAATTTTAATATTCATGAAAAAGGACATTTATGGGAAAAATAACTTTAACTAACTAATAACTAACATATATTTTTGCCTATTAACTACGCATTAGCGATGGGATATTCGAATCTTTAAAGTGATTAGAATCTTTTGAATCCGTTCGCGAATGAATCGCCTACGCGCATATGTCTAGAATGAGTCAAGACTCTCGGAGTATACCAGAGCCGCCTCCGCCGGGCCTCGAGCTTGCACTTTGAGTTTCTTCTCAGCACGTATTGCAGAATTGTGTACCAACTGAATCATTCGTCTGAACTCGTCAACACAGTCATAATTATGAATCACTAAAGATTCTACAGAAATTTAACAAGTTACTACGTTTTTTTATCACTTCATTTTTCGTTAAACACAACTGCAGTTTCGACCACAATTAGGTCATTCTCAAGTGATTCAAGATACAACAATACAAGAATGAGGTCATTCTTGTATCTTGAATCACTTGAGAATGAACTAATTGTGGTCGAAACTGCAGTCGTGTTTAACGAAAAATGGAATGATCATGTATCAGTGTGATTTCAGTATCATCATGATTTATTATCATAGTAACTGCTTCCTCCATCAAATTTACACTAAAGATTCGCTCAGTTTAAGTTTAGTGAATCGACTCACTTCATTTTTCGTTAAACACAACTGCAGTTTCGACCACAATTAGGTCATTCTCAAGTGATTCAAGATACAACAATACAAGAATGAGGTCATTCTTGTATCTTGAATCACTTGAGAATGAACTAATTGTGGTCGAAACTGCAGTCGTGTTTAACGAAAAATGGAATGATCATGTATCAGTGTGATTTCAGTATCATCATGATTTATTATCATAGTAACTGCTTCCTCCATCAAATTTACACTAAAGATTCGCTCAGTTTAAGTTTAGTGAATCGACTCACTTCATTTTTCGTTAAACACAACTGCAGTTTCGACCACAATTAGGTCATTCTCAAGTGATTCAAGATACAACAATACAAGAATGAGGTCATTCTTGTATCTTGAATCACTTGAGAATGAACTAATTGTGGTCGAAACTGCAGTCGTGTTTAACGAAAAATGGAATGATCATGTATCAGTGTGATTTCAGTATCATCATGATTTATTATCATAGTAACTGCTTCCTCCATCAAATTTACACTAAAGATTTGTTCAGTTTAATTTTAGTGAATCGACTCATTCAATCACTTTAAAGATTCATACATGAACTACACATATCTACTACTCTACTACCATAATTTAAGATTAATAAATTAATTCATCAGAAGATTTGCTGGTGAAATTTAAATAACTTATATCAATATTTATTATTATAGTCGCACCAAATAATTTTTAAATTCAAACTTCTGTCAACTTTTTAACTTTTATATAATTTATTAGCGTTAAAATATATTGATAATACCAGGTATAATAATAATAAGTTGTATATATTTATTACATTTTATTAATGTTTGCGATTTCTGTATTCCAGATTTTTCTGTGATTGTGGTGCAGGAACATTGACAAACCAGTGCCAGTTGCAGGGCGAACCCACTCAGGATACAGACACACTATATGATTCTGCGGCGCCGATGGAATCTCATACGCTCATGGTGAATTAATAAACGCCAACGTTATTAATCAAAAGTAATGGGTTTAAAAGTGTTCACTTAGAAAAAAAAAGTATATATTTGTGAGTGTGCAGACTTGTATTGCAATATTCTTTGAGTGCTTTTTAAATAATAAATTACATAACCACAACATTTTCTTGTGAAGTGACAATACCGGTTCGGTGTAGAGTAAGCACAAGTCACACGATGTTATGTTTGTTGTTCAATTCTTCGCTTAGCAATATACACGACTGATTTGCATACACACCATTTAGATATACAACTTATGTATTATAGACAATCAACGCAGGCTTCCAGTTGATGGTGTGAAGATCCTTTGAGTGCACACTTAACATTATTCTCCAATAGTGTTGTGACTTTGGTGGAGAGAAAGAGAACTATTTATTGATGGTATGATTTTTTACATTACGTTTTTGTATTTATTTTCCTTGTACGTTAATTCGATATAAATTTGTACTACTTTTCTTCCTATTGTTATATTATTTTTCTTTCTTTTTATTTCAATTTGTATATGATGTATATTGTTGATTTTCTATGTGTGTAACACATGTACTAAAGTACTACATTGATGGTTTCCGCGGTTTAATTTTAGAATTAATTGTTTTTGAAAACGCTTTTCAGTTGAGCAACTCTGGGGTTGTCTTATTCACATATATCACAATGTCATGTACAGTGCGATCAACAATGTTTGGGGTCGATTCAAATTTCCCTGCTAAAACTTTGATCGCAGACATGTAAACGACAAAATTGTCGTACGATAGCTTTATTAAGTAAATTGGTAAGCACATCATTATGACATGATGACTTAGGAAATTTCCAAGTTTTAGTTTGGCAATTTGAGTTCACCTCAAATATATTCGATGGCACTGAATATAAATTCTGTTGAGCAACTCTGTGGTTGCCCAATATATCACAATGGCATATATATGAATTCATAAATTCTTTGATAACAATTTTTATCGACAAAGAATACTTTGAATATTTTAGAATGAATTTTTGTTTCTGTATTAAGAATCTCATCCATATCAAAATTAAAATGCTATGAAAGATTGCAAGAGGTGCTGCTTTTAATGTTGACAAAAGGAGTATTTTATTTCTTTATTAATTTCTGATTAATTTTTAATTGCTCGAGTTTTATGGGATTTTTTTTAAACCGGAAAATGGACCATATTTTTTGTTTTTTTTAATATAAATAATTTTTGTTAACTAATTGTAATTAACGATAATTGAACATTTACACATGCAACTTATGTTTTATTGTGAAGTTGAATTAACACGTTTATGCATCGAATGAAATGTATGTTTGCTGTCTTTTTATAAATGTTCTCTTACTTTATTATGTCAAAAACATTCATGCTTTACCTTAAAGTTATTTAAATAAAATTGAAGAGATTATGAGTATTATGTATATAAGTCCATATTACTTGGTCAGTGATATATAAACAAATTATAGCAAACTAAACAATTGCTGCAATTTAAAATAGTACATTGTATTTATCATCTTTGAAATAGCTGATGAATAAAATGAAAGACACTTTTATGTACAATTTTTATTAAGATTATGTACAGTTTAGTGTATTCCTTATTACTGCTATTTAAGTTTGCCTTCATTATAACTATGGCACTAAGTTTATTGTTATGAAATAAGTAGGTGTATGTTTTATTTATTTTTTAGTTTACTTAGATGGTATATCGATTAACTTGTTTCTCTACCAATTTTATAGTTGGTGCGAGGAGTTTACTGCTTGTATTTTTCTGCAAGCATGCCGTTTTGATTTCGTATTCGTTATGAATGTAGAGTTCGCGTAATGTGTTGATTGCCATATTTACGGTAGAGAAAGAAGTTGCGATTTTATATTTACGTGATTTGTATTAGTGAATATAGCTTTAAAATTAGATTGTAAATACATTAAAGGTTGGATAATAGTGTGTGATAGTTGAGATTGTGCTTGAATGTGTTTTTTGATGATTTTATTCAAATATATAGAATTATCACGCCGATGGTAAATTTCTAAGCAGTATTTTGATGAGGGCAAAAGAGAAAGTTTTGCTTCATTAGAACTTGATTGTATATGATATAAAACTAACAAAATGTAAATGTGTGGTAAATATACTTGTACATATAAATGAAATTCAGTTTTTAATCCAAAGCTTTCAACATTTGATTTCATTTCAGAAGCATTACACCTAATGAAGGTATTTTGCTCTATTTATATTGTGTATAGATTATATGAAAATGCAACAGGTGCCATATACACTATTATACTATCAAAAGAAAATTGAAACTAGCTAACATAGATTGTAGTTAGTATAAAACAATAGACGTTTAATAGTTTAATTCTTTTTATACAAAATACCTTTTTTGACTGAATTTTGTAAATTTGCATATTCCAAAATGAAAATGCTTAACTTTCAAGCAATAGGTCTTGCCTCTGATAATAAAGCGAGTGATGTACAATGTTTTGTTATTTCAGCAAATGTTACTTTAATATACTGAAATTTGTGTGTGTAAATATGCATACATAACTACACTGGTAAAGAGTATTTCACAAACTAAATGAATATTTTTATCGGAAAACCTTAATTCATATTTTTCCATTTCAAAGAAGTACTCTAAAAATTAAGAATATAATTTTAACACTTACTTTATACATTATGTAATATTATGACTGATGTCTATGTATATCAACTAATTGTAACATATGTCCCTTTTTCTATTATACTAATTCTAAAATAAGTTTAAAATAAGTCTACATAAATTAATGTCAGGCTTGTAGATCAATACTGACAATGTCGTTTATTAGTTAGCTAGCACCGTATTGTACTGTGTACATTGTATAAAATATATGGCTACATATTTCAATTTTTAAAAGTAATTTATTTCATGTAACCAACTTTTGTATTGTCCTTATTATTATGATGTATGTTGTTCCAAATGAAAACTTTTTGAATTGAAACAATAAAACTCATTTAATATGTGTTTGTATACTTTTCCAAATTCTTTACAATAAAAAAAAAGCATCAATATGTCACTGTCATCGTATATTCACTAATGTACACTAGATTAGAAAAGGTTTCGTTGCAACGTTGATAACTTGCTGCTGGTGCCATTTCCCCACGCCTACTGCCGGTGTCGGTAGCGTATCACGCCCAACGTATTGAATCTGAAACATAGACATGTTAAATACATTCTGCAAGGCATGAATACCAAAAGCAAATGTTCCAAGCGGTACATTTAAGTCGAGACTTCGAAATATCTCGAAAAGCAAGCATGGAATGAAAAAATGTTCCAGATGAAAGTTAATATAATTGTGGCGGCCCATTCACCCCTACTTGAGGGGAAGGGGGAAAACTCTAAAATCTTAAATGGGAACCCCCACTTTTTATTGCAGATTCAAATTCTATGACAATTACCATGAAGGTTTTAATTGAAACATTTTTTCATGATCTTTGTCGCTGCAATCTGCGAAAATTAGTTGTTTTTCAAGGAAAATCCCCGTATTTTATTAGAAAATAATGCAACAATTAAATCTATTTACTATCTGAATGCTTGTTCTTAGGAGTCCCCTTGCCTCTCACCATCGGGATTTTAACAATATTTACATATGTAGTAACATCACATCGATGGTGTAGTGCACAGATGTTGTACATACACTTTCGGATGAAAATGTGTTAAAAGAGGTGGTTTCATTTTAGCACCAGTTAATGAGCTCCTTTAATTATATTAAGTTTCATCTCAAACATTTTATCATGCGATTCTTATTCTTTTAGATATTTTGATGTCCACTTAAATGGACCACCCGGTATAGTCCATATTACTTGGTCAGTATCAGTCATATACCATGCAATCATGATTGATTGAAAAGTAGTTGAATTTCCCGCTCATTAAAAAACTTTTCATTGGTATCTCCTCAATGGCAGGACATTTAGGGAAGCAACTAATTTGTGACCTTAACAATAATTTGACAATAATTTTAAGCCTTCTGCCATGTACCAAGTGATAAATTTGTCTGAGCAGATAAACTATGCAGCGATTTCTTTGGTTCACATCCATTCTTTGCTGAATTCTGCAACAACCGTTTCCATAAGGACCTGTTTGTTTTTTTTTTCTTCTTTGCAAACACTACCGGTTTCATGAGATCTCAGAACTATACGGCGAACCAACAGTGGAAGATGAAAAACTTGACAAAATCAAACGGTTTTTTAATCAATTATAAACGCATGGTCTAAACAAATTATAGTAAACTAAAAGATTGATGCAATTTAAAATAGTACATTATATCATTTTTTAAATAGCTGACGAATAAAATTAAATAGTTTTTATAAACAATTTAATCAATTTCAATTTACAATTCGTACTTACCTTTCTGCCGATCAAATGTTCGAAACGTGGCTTTACGAACGTCCAAGCCCCCATGTTTCGTGGTTCCTCTTGGCTCCATATAAATACTATAATCAACACATTTAACAAATTAAGAACAAATTTCTCCTCTCACAATTTTAACAGCTATTTTAGATTGACATTAAATTTCATGTGTTTTCAAAAATATGTTACAAAAATTATACGAAGTGTTAGAAGTTATGAAAATTATTTTAACTTTCGTAAAAAATTTGTTACTCAATTTTTACGACTGCAAGTTGAGAACTCTAGTTAATTCTGCACTGCAGAAAAAATTCTTACCTCTGGCACTAGGGTACTTGGATAACTCTTGTTGGATTTCCAGTGTTGGAAAAGGACAAAAGCTTTCAATCCGTATAATTGCAGTATCGTTGATCTCCAAGCTTCCCCTTTTATCAGCGAGTGTGTAGTAATGCTTACCAGATGTAAATATAATCTTTTTAATATGTTTCGGATTAACCAATTCATCACCTATAACATGATAATTCTGTACATGGGTATAACATTTAATGCTGAAACTGGAGTTGCTTTGGAGGAATTTATCTTTTAAATTTCTTTAAAGTGCACCCTTATATTGCACTGCATAACCTTAAGTTTAATTTTGTAATAACAAAATGAACCTACCAAGAACCGGATTAAATGTTGTGCCTTCGGTCATTTCCGAGAAGTCTGAGGTAGCTGCTGATAGTCTTATTAATGTTTTTGGTGCTATGATCATTAATGGCTTTCTGTAGTTTCTTAGCATCTGAGGAAAAAATCACTAATTATCAACAAATATGCACTGATCCATTAATATATTCTAGATATGATTTCTGATTAAAAAATCTGTATTGGCGGACATTAAAATTGATGCCTCCTGTGTTATTTATGTATGGTCCGTTTGTTTTTGAAGTTCCACCACCTGTTGCTTTATGTTCGTCAAAACAAAAATGACTACAAAAATCATAACATAAACTCACTAATAACACTAATATAGTTCCCACTAATTCTTTCGAGAGAATAGTGAGGTTAGTGGATCTTAAAAAGAAAAAGACTGTATAATACCCATATGAATGAGAGAAGCATGTAAATGCCATCTCGTGGTGAAATCCAATTAATTTGGAGACATTTGGTTTCTGACATTTAACGTCGAAATGCAAATATATTTTGGCCCCCTGGTAAAATTTTGTGATATAGTATTTTATATTATAAGCTGGGTACCTAGTAGAGCCAGTAAAAATCATAACCTGGCCTATAATGTACAGTATTTTATTTTTTAGACAAGTGTAAACAGTTAAATTAAGATAATAACGTGACAGTATAAAATATATCATCTGCCGTGTCAAAATTTTCATAAACACAATATCATAATTGCACTTATACCGTGACATTTTTTCAACTCTGAACATAGTCAATACAACGTCCCTATGTTCAATTTTAAAAAACACAGGTCAATGCGTGGATACTATCAAGTAACCAAGGTAACGTCAAAATAACTATTTGATGGGTTATCAAAATAAATAGAAATGTCAAGTCGTTTGAACTATTATTGTGCTAAAATACATTAAAGAAATGTATTCAACAGAAGAAAAGATACAAATAATGCAATTATACCATGCAAATCAGAGCATAAGTAATGTGCGTGGCGTTCAGTCACTTATCCCGATAGACAAATTCCATCAATGGGAACCATTTTTAACATTATTTCAAGTTTTAACAACCACGGATGCGTTGAGTATAAACACCACATACGAATTAGGACAAACTATGTCTTAACGGAATAAACTATGTTAAACATATTATGCTATGCAAAAGAAAACAAGATATCTTCATTAAGAATGACCAGCAACTAATTTGAAGTTTCATGTTTTTCAATGAGATAGTTTTTTAAAGAATTTAAATATAAACCTTACAAATTTGGTTACCTTGGTTACTTGATAGCATCCACGCATTGACCTGTGTTTTTTAAAATTGAACATAGGGACGCTGTATTGACTAAGTTCAGAGTTAAAAAAATGTCACGGTATATTTAAATCGAACAACAGCAAAGTTGGAACAAACATGCCAAATAATAATAATTGAAAATGAAGTAAATTAATAGTAGATTATACCACGAATCAATAATAATAGCCATTATTGCGAGTAGTATACTCTACTTTATCTACGACTAAATAGGCTAGTACAACATTTCCGGATCAGTTTGTGTTCTGTTGAAGACGCCATTCGTTGAAGGTTGCGTACGTTTTATTGTAAATGGATTTCGATGTTTCCGGTATCAAGGTAGATGTTGCTGTAGCTAGTTGTACAATTTCTGGAGGTGTACAAGTAAAAGACTTGATTTTCATCTATCTCAATAAAAATACACAAACCCTGCGCGTTTGACAGTGACACTTTTGAGTTTGTGTATTTTATTTCCATGGTAATATTTAATTTGCTTAATTGTGCAAGAGGGAATAATGACTATTAATCCCTTGCCATTATTCCCTAAGGGAATAATATATAGCATTATACTGCAAAAACCTCAAGTATAATACTTACATTATAAATTAGTCGTAGATAATAGTTATTTATATAACAGGTGAGTTAGTGGATGTTCTTCACGAGAATTAAATTTAGGCCATGAGCCCATGAGGGCGAGTGGGATAATTTATTGAAATCACAAGTTTTATTCAATATTTTATTCAATTCTGTCGAAAAACGTTTAGAGGTTACACATTTCATGTTTATAATATCAAGTCAGTGAAAAGTCAAACTGACATTTATTGTCAAATCAGAATTTTAAAAGGCCGATTGCAGTGTTTTTGTACCAGAAGGGTTCCAAATAAAGCCCCAGAATCAGTGCAAAAGTTGGTGTCCACGACGTTCAATGTATTCTATCAAATCGATGTTGTATGATTTTAATTTTGAATGAATTAACAGTTTAAAATCCACTAGTAGATCAAGAACATTTTATTTCACTTGAAGATAAACAACTTCTTATGATGTCTGTTAAGAGGTATATAACATTAGTTTTTCCACTCCCTGCATGGTAAGTACACTGTTGTAACATTGATTTGGTGGAAGTAAGCCCCACTTACCGATAATGCTTTGGTTACTATGAGCAACGGGAAGTAAGTAATCACTTACTTACCTCAGGGAAGTAAGTAAAATAATTTCAATAGCGTTCTTTCTCTGGCACCGGTCTTTAAAACACTTATACGCACTTATACTTCTCCGGCAGTAGGAAGGAACAGGCAGCATCTGCAGCTTCTTCAATTGCCATTTCTTGTTTATTTTCATTGGAATTCATTTTATAACTGAACTAATGCAATTTCTGACATTCACACTTTGTTTGAAAAATAGTCTTACCAACCAAAGCCAATCCAATCCAATCAATTCTTACCAAGAAAATATATTAATCAAACACAAACAATTAAACCAACTCCAGGAGTGGAAAAACAGTTATAAGCAATTCGAGAGGTAAGTTTTGACCAGTCTCGATCTTTATTGCTAGCCCTCGCTGTCGCTCGGGCACAAACTCGACCTCGACTGGTAAATGATACTTACCTCTCTTAATGCTTAAATAACTATTAAAACGTCAGAATTGAATAAAATAATATAAAAATGTCAAGGGAGAGTATAAGTATGACACGAGGAAAGTAAAATATTTACACTGGCTCGTGTACCTTTTACATGCTCGATGCATGTAATGGTGACCTTACCAGCTAAGTGTACAGGCTGGTTAGAGTGACATTTACGCGTGTGAAAAAAAAAATAATTACCTGTCTTCTTAACAAATGAAAGTATTGTGCTGGAGTGCTGGGCTGGCAAACCTGCATGTTAATGTTGTCACCATCCGGCTTGTCTTCTTTCGAATCCGTTAACTGTAAAAAACGTTCGATTCTCGATGAGCTGTGCTCGGGTCCGGCTCCGTCATACCCGTGTGGCAACAGTACCGTTAAACCCGAGCTCCAAAGCCATTTTGCTGAAATGAAAAAAAATTACTCTCCTCGCAAGCAAGCTGTTGAGCAAAATTACTTTCTCCGCTGGAAACAAATGTGTCAAAAATAATTTGAGCTCCATTGAAAAAGTCTCCAAACTGGGATTCCCAGATTATCAGATTGTTCGGGTTGTCGACGCTCATTCCATATTCATACCCAAGAACGGCTTCTTCTGATAAAATGCTATTTGCTATCTAAATGAAAACGGTTGTTAATTTTGAGTATTACTACAAGTACCAGTATATAGTATCCCAATAACTAGAAACTCGGTTTTGATTGGGGTATTAAGTTTTGTTTATTGATTGTACCTCTAAGAATCCTGTTTGATTAGCATCAAGACAATTTAAAGGGACGTACATGTTGTTTGATTTTTGATCAACTAACATCGCATGCCTATGTGAAAACGTTCCTCTGCCAACATCTTGGCCGCTAAGGCGGATATTATATCCTAAAGAATAATAAAACATTATTATTGTTTATAGAATAATTTGGTATTATTGCTGCATGTATCCTACTTAATCATGTATCCATGTATAATACTAAAAATTCGTAAAAATTGATTGTCACTACTGCTCTATACAGGGTGTATCAGCCAAATGGAATAAATTCAATAATAAATAAATGGGGGCGTGTTCGAAAAAACGCTCGGATACGTCGATTGTTATTTTTAGTTGCGCATTTTTTTCAACAAAAACTTTTTATACAGGGTGTGTCATGTGACCGTGGCCAATACCAACTTTCTTATTTTAAATGCAACACCTGGTATATTATTCAATTTTTGGATTCTTCAGAACATTCTAGACATATTTCATGTACAATGTCCTATACCTATCTTCAACTGTTTCGGAAATATTAATTTTATTAAATCTTATTAAAATATTAATATCGGTGGATAGGGAGGCGAGGATCGATGGAATGGCCAGCACGATCCCCTGATCTGACATCATTAGACTTCTTCTTATGGGGATATGTCAAAAGTATTGTATACAAAACTAAACCCCTCGACTTAGCTGACTTTAGAAGACGAATAATGCTTGCGATTAGATCGGTCACGCCTGAGATGTTGAGTAACGTTAGAAGAAATTTCTATTTAAGATTAGGATGTTGCCAAGCGTTCACGGCGAGCATTTTGAACATCTCCTCCATTGAAATTTATTGTTTTTTTTTTGTTTTTTTACATTATCAAGAAATAAACAGTATTACTTATTAGTTTTTGAGTGTGTTGTAACGAATTTCTGTAATCAAATAATTTTCTTTTTTTAATGTTAATTTTTCCAATAAATCTGAAAACACTTAATATTTCCGAAACAGTTGAAGATAGGTATAGGACATTGTATATGAAATATGTCTAGAATTTTCTGAAGAATCCAAAAATTGAATAATATACCAGGTGTTGCATTTAAAATAAGAAAGTTGGTATTGGCCACGGTCACATGACACACCCTGTATAAAAAGTTTTTGTTGAAAAAAATGCGCAACTAAAATTAACAATCGACGTGTCCGAGCGTTTTTTCGAACACGCCCCCATTTATTTATTATCGAATTTATTCCATTTGGCTGATACACAGTGTATATTCACCTCTGGTTACTCACTGTTTACACATCTTAGTAGATTAGGTTAGGTTGGGTTAGGTATACATACAGAATTTGTTCGAAAACCTAACCTGACATGCAATTCACCGGCGGCAATAATGGCACATCTCAAAAATTGCAAGTGAACTATTTACAGTATCAAAATTGCTAATTGCACCATGGTTTACTAATTTAGATAAGCAAAACCAAACACTATCATAATCATACTCATCATAAATCATAGTTTAACTTTAATAGTATATTCGCAAAGTACTCAATTTAATAGAATTCATCTTGATTTTCTCCACAATATCAATTTTTGAGTTAGCCACTAGTGCCGCCGGTGAGCGATTGTGATCAGTGAGCGACATGTAAACAATGCGTAAATGCCAAAGATGCCCGAGCAGCAATGCCAAATTATGTCTTGTGCAAATCTATTAATACAGAAATACGTTATTTTTACCTTGGTACAGAAGTGAACCCATGGCTAAAGTTTCAGCGGTGGCCCAGTCAATATTTTCTCCTTTAGATATATTTGCAATCCTGTTCTTTACATAAGTTTTCAATAAATGCGGATGAATATTCTGAAATTAAGTATGTTCAAATGCTGTTCATAACCTGTTAAGGCAAATTTTTACAAAGTTTTCGGGGACCGTCACAGATTTAGTACCTATGAAATTTAACACTTCTGCATTGACACCAGTATCCCATGTCGTAATCATACTTTCTGCTTGTCCAAAACCATTCCATTGCTTTTTGAAGTATGTATCCTGTAAAATAGACAAAATGATGTTTTAACATTTTTGCAAGTATAATTGTATAATTTATTCACTACTAAAAATTAGAATAAAATATATAAATTTAAAAAAAATTGATCAAAATGTTATATTCAAGGTAAAATGGTATGTCAATAAAAACAATTGAAAAAAAATCCATCGAAACATCTGAATTATATCCATGGGAAATTCAATTAAAATATCGAATACTACTCAAAACTAAGACAAATTTGCCCAATATCTACACTCAGATGCAAAAAAAACGGGTCATTAGGTCGTTGTTTGCAAATAACCCATTTTTTAAAATTTTGATGTTGGTATAGTCCTTAGAATGAAAGTTTTAGTGTTTTACAATCAAAGAGACCATCAAGATGTAGAAAAAAACAACATATGATACTTATCAGTTTATTTAATAAGCGAAAATAACATTTAAAGCTATGCGTTCTTCACTACCTATTACTCATTCGGCGTTATGCATAGAGGATCAAGGTGGCTACTGGGTTTAGATTTGTTTCTTTTCGATTAACCGTCATTTTCATTTATTATTCTCTGTTAAGTTTATTTTGCAGAAATGCATTTTTTTCGCGTATACATACATTATCGTTTTCGCTTATTAATGTTCATTAAATAAATAATAAGTACCATATGTTGCTTCTTTTTACATCCTGACGGTCTCTTTGATTGTAAAACATTAAAAAAAATATTCTAAGTACTATACCAACATCGAAATTTAAAAAAAAGATGGTTCTTTTGCAAACAATAACCCAATGACCCGGTTTCTTTGCATCTGAGTGTAGTTTTGCATTGGTAATATTAATAAAATTCTATTAATGCACAAATAAATCCAATTAATTCAGACCTCGGGTTCATATGTCTCAATACACTTTAAATGTCCATTTAACCAACTATTATGTTCCATTGAAATTTTGTTTGCCGACTCTTTTGTCATTACACCTTCATCAACCAATTTTTTGGTATATTGATCAGGAACCGTCCTAAAAATCAAGGAGAAATATATATTTTACTGCCCAATTATATGCCAATATAACTGTGGCGAAGCCATAGCATAGCAATGACACACTACTGATCAATGCTCGGCCAGACTCGGCTTTGTGCTATATTTACATGTCATATTCTAAGACTCAGTCGGATGCAATCAATGATCAATGTAATTGACAACTTAAACAAAACACAAATCCTCTCAATCTTCAGTAATATCGTGAGGCTAAGTTCACATTTATTGTACCTGCGGTTTTTGATAATCTCATACAATGCAGGATTGGTGAATGTAGGATCATCAAGCTCGTTATGTCCCCATTGCCGATAACTATTCATATCGATGAATACGTCCTTATTAAACTTCCTTTGATATTCAAATCCGATCCTCGTAGCCATTACCACCATCTAAAAAAATGTGTAACAACATCAGTAAGCAGCGACTAACAAAACATTACTTCAGGGTCATCCCCATTGACATGAAGAACAGGGGCGGATACAATTTTCGCTAAATCGGTGCAGTATCTTGAGGAACGCCCGCGCTCAGACGGGGTGGTGAATCCAATCTGGTTGTTGACTACTAAATGTACTGTGCCGCCTATGTCGAAATGCGGAGCATACGCTAGCTCCAGGCATTCCTGGTTGATCCCTTGGCCCGCGTATGCAGCGTCACCGTGAATCTGTTTCAAGAATAGTTTAAATATACAGGTATTACTAATCCATGCACATTACTTTGAATTTCATATTCGTACTTGTAAGTTAATAAATCTTCCTCCGAATTTTTCATCATCACCGTATTCGCCTTGCATGGTTGACAGGTATTTTGATCTCGTTTTACCCATGGACACAGCATTAACTGCTTCCAAATGGGATGGATTGTACAACAGAGTTACATGAACAGATTTGTCTTCAACACCCAAATCCACCGATGAAACTTAAAAATTAATGGTTTATTAGTGTTACGATGGTTAGTGCATGCAAAGATACTCACTGCAGTGATTAACTACATCTCCAGTGCATTGATACTTTCCTGGAAAGTCTGGTATGCCTCTGAATTTTGCGAACATTGCTACCGGTGGAAACTTTAACATACCAGTTAAAAAATTCAAACGGCCTCGGTGCGGCATAGCAATTACTATTTGTTCGACATTTCCTAGAAAATTAATTTAAATTTTATGGGTAAGTACAGTATTAAATTTGCGTGTGCTGTAAAAATAGTTAACACGCCAAACCTGCAAGCTGGCCGGCAGGTCTGGAGCGTTCTGGAGGCCAACATTTTCTAACCAAATAAGCCTTGGGCATTAATAAATAACTTAGAATTTTATAACAATTTCCTCAAGCACATTGCTTTAGGGCAACAGCCCTCCCTCAAGTAATGTGCTTTCGAAAACTGTGATATAATTATTTCGTAGTTATCAATGCTCTTGGGTTATTACTAGTTATTACTAGTACAGTTGATTCTGAACGATTTAACATAATTTATAAATTACATTGATACTGTTTTGTGATGACATATATCATAAATATTTAATGTGTTTTATCTGTTGGCACCAATTGGAACACTGCACACCAATTTCTTGAAACAGACCTTGAAACAAGATTCATAAATGTGATTTGCCAAAGATTCTCCGATACACAATTCCTATTTTAATGAATTAACATTGTATTTATTACTGTCTTGTATTTGAACTGCTCCAACCCGGTATAAAAAATATCAGAACATTGTGAGTTTTACCTAGGCATGACAGCTTGAAGAATTCACTAAAGAAGGCCATCATACTCTCGGCACCTTCTCCTCCATATCGTTTAACACTAGGAAATTTGATTGCTAGGAAGTTATCGAATGCCTGGGATTTGATCAATTCCTTGGCTATTGTAATTTTAGTTTCCTTGTCTAATTTATTGCCGTGCAATTCTTCCATTTGACTGGCAAACCACGCAATCTCCTCTTCATTCTAAAAATGAAAATAAACAGTAACTCTTGATCTACATTAAACCTTCTAATTGATTATTTAACAAAACAGAGTTCTAATTAAATTTATGAGTTACCTCTAGATGAGTAAATTCAGCACCAATCTTGTTGTTATAAACTTCATTCAAATAATCTATGGCTTCAGATACAGTTCCACTTTCCTTGTGGCAATTAAAAATGCCTTCAAATGAAACCTTTTCATTCTGTGAAAGGCCATAGTGTGCTGGATCTAATTCGGGTATTCTAGAAAAGTATGCTCGAGATCACCTTTTTATTTATGAGGAGTTTTAATGAAACCTGGACACAGTATAACTATCAGTGTAGTTATACTGTGACCTGAAGATCAGACCTATGGATCAGACATTGAACAAGTTAAATAAAATTAAAAATGTAAATGAAAATAAGCTTCCAACTTAATTACTTTATGATGAAATTTCGCTTTCAGTTATTAATTTTTTTTTTAATAATCTGATTATATAGGAGCAAAATATTTATTTAAATTTACGCAAAGTTAATGACTTATGGGTAGTATTTACTTTTATTGCTCGTAATCATCCAATAAGAACTTAATAAAAACGAAAATGATGTTTGGGTTGCATATCATTTTGAAAGGTGATGTTTGTGTGGTATACAGAGCAAACACATGGATCTTTCTTGCTTGTTCAACAAATGAAGGTCAATGAAATGATGCAGCTTCATGCTCACGATTTGACGTATATTTTAATACCGTATGTTAAACCATATTTATATTTATTAGTAGTAAACTATATTTATTAGTTAGATATACAGACAAATATTATTGAACCTTGATTAACTCACAAATTGCAACGATCAAACAACGTGACCATGAAAATCTTTTCTGCTCACCTCTCAGGTGTTTCTAGAGCAACCGGAATCACGTTGGCAGTTTTATGTGCGTGCTGCCTGAAAGCGGTCACCAATCTATAAAAGTTACTTTCTTTGCTGCGTCTGCTCAATATTTCCTGGGGCACTGAAAAATTACACGTTTCAACCATTTATTTTATGTCGAAATAATGCATGTACCATTGTAGTTGCTTTTAGGTTTGGGCTTGAAACCGAAAACTCCGTCGCTGTTGTAACTCCTGCTCAAATGTTTAATTCTTTTAGATCCTCGCAGCAATGTGTAACACTTTCCACACGAACTTAAATACATTTTAGTCGCCTATTTTTAACTATCCTCGCACAATCCAACTGACCACGTTAAAAACTACGCTCGCTATTTAGTTTTGTATCTAATCAGTCGCGTGAACTACGTGATCCTGAAACACGATGACCTCACGGTTGTGAAGTTTCATGCTGCTCGTATTAAAATATAAGATGTTATCATTTAATTATAATTACGCGTTGCTGTTTAAATTCTTCAAGCAGATAAAAAATACTTAAAGTTATCTAAATGCAAATAGATATGATTTATCATTTAAAAGTAACTATAGAGAGTATCATTGTTATATAATAAATCATTTTGTAATTTACCCAGTGTAAACTGTATTTAGAAGAAATAGAAAAAAATCATAAACAATTGAAAAAATCGTTTTTTTTTAATTTAAAATAATACAAAATTAGACACAAGTCTAAACAGTATGCCACCAAACTTACGTTGCTATATAAAAATAACGTGTTGTATGTACAGGGTGGCCCAATTTAGATGTTTCTATAGGGGATCTCAGTAACTAGAAGAGGTAGAGAAAGTCTGGCTTATCCTCGATCTCTTTTTTCAAGACAAACTCAATGGTGAAAATAAAAATTGGCTATCGTATTTTGTTCTCAAGTTATGGCCAACAACTCATTATTTTCCATTTTAGATTTTTATCAATATTTCATTTATTTGTCATTTTATTAAGATACCAGTTGAATGTTCTTCAGACACGTTTTTACGGTGAATTGAATGAGTTTTATAGAATTTTGATATCTTCGTTAATAAACAAGATACAATACAAAGTATGAGTACGTCAGGGATGTATTCTTTCGCCAATATTGTTTAACCTGTACTCGGAAGCAATTTTTCGATCAGCACTACACGACATCGAGAAAGGCATTACAATAAATGGTAAATGGATCAACAACATATGCTGATATGCTGATGACACGGAAATAATAACTGATAACATCGAAGATCTACAATCTACAACAACTTGTTAATGCAGTTAACATCCATAGCAAAGAGATGGGTATAAACATGAATATTAATAAAACTAAGTTTATGATAATAACACGCACCCCTGATTTATTTACAAATAGCATCATAGCAATTGATAACTCTCCAATTGAAAGGGTCAGCCAGTTTAAATACCTCGGCATTTGGCTGCATGAAGAATGGAATTCTTCACCACTAAGGTGTTGCATAGAAATAGCCCGGAGCGTCTTCCTGAAATACAAGCAAGTATTAACAAACAGCGATTGTGACTTAGACCTTAGACCTAAGAATTAGATTTGTACAATGTTATGTGTGGTCTGTGTTGTTTTATGGAATGGAGGCGTGGACGTTAAAGACTGCCACAATAAATAAGCTTGAGGCGTTTGAAATGTGGACTTATCGTCGCATACTGAAATTCCTTGGACTGCGAAAAATAAAACACTAAATAGTACAATTAATAATCCAAGGAAAAATAGAAGGAAAACGAGGCATAGGACGAAACTGATGTGGCTGCGGAACATCCGACAAAGGACTGGCCTAATCTCCATACAAAAATTATTCCCCATTGTGAGAAATCGGGAACAGATCAAATGTGTGATTGCAAACATTAATTATGGATATGTAGAGGAAGAATAAGAAGACTAAATATAAATGCTTGGCCGAGTAATTTGTATTTATTAAGAATATTTGAATCGCATGACATATTTTCTATGAATGATGAAGTAATTCATATGTACTCATATGTATTCATATGTAGATACATTATTGGATTCGGATAGTTTGGTTGCCTAAGGTGAGTTTCTACTCTACCTTAAATAATGTGAAACTGGTGGTTACTTGGTACCAATAAGTTACAGGATACATGAAATGTGCAGTGCTAAGACTGAACTGAACTGAAACTTTGGCCCCATTCTCGGGTAAGAATAAAATAGTATTATCAAGAACGAGAAATAAATAAGATAACTCAAAAATAATTTCGAAAACTGCAAACAAATTCAGATTTATAATTTAGCTACTTTAGGTTAAGTTAGTCAACTTAGGAAAATGTGTTTGAATTTTATTGTAAAATGGAGCCCAAATTATAGTACACAATTTGTCAAAGGTCCAAAAATCTTTCCATCTGAACCAAAAGCCATAAAAAGAATTGAAGCTGGCAAGTCGGTTCTTCGTCTTCTACAAAATAATGTCCCAATTAGCTGTGTTTTTCAACAGCCCGTGAATTATGAATCCACCTTAAGTATACAAGGATTTGTAGTGTTTAATTGCCGGGTGATTTAAATCTGCTAAAATGGTGATTGATTTATAGAAAGTACATAGCGAAAATAAGCACAAAAATAAAAAAATTAAAATAATGAGATAGGTATTGGCTTTTGGGCAAATTCGCAAATTAATTGAAAATAAAAAAAAATGAGTTCTACCGAAAAATTACAACATCTTTCAAATAATTCTACTTCCACTCTGTACGAATGCTGTATCATGAATCTGTACATCACTTTTCAGCCGATGGATTTCCAGATTGTGTGCATGTTGAAAACAAAGACCACATATCAATATTTGCATTTTATTCAGAGTAAATGTAAAAATGTAACAGATGAGTAACAAAATATCACATATGGTAGTCAAATGCCTTTTTTTTTTTGCCAAAATAAAGCAATCCTGTCAATATCAATAAATGCAAGTTGATTATTTTATACAAACTCTGTGTATAACCATAAATGGCATTATAGAAACTGTAAAAAAGTATTTTATTTTTACATGCAAGTAACAATTATTATCTAGCGGCAGAAATAGAACTAGCGAAACAAGTATAATGCAGCTGTGATTGCGCGACAACTGTGCCACCTTTGCTTTTTTTTTCAGCAGCGGCTGAAATAAGAACTAGCGAAACTAGTAGTTTCGCAGCACCTCCTTCGTTTTGTTTTGGGCCCAATTTGAAACTATTAATTTAAATTTATTTGAAATATAATTAATATTTATTCTTGTCCAGAAAAAGCTAGCAACAGCTCTATATAATTAAGCATTATTATAAAAATAAAAAGTAGTCTCACCTATATTTAACAACCTAATGAGATTTACGTTCATTTTCATACGCATTATATTTCCGGGAAAGCACTGCCGATCATATTTTTACCTCTGTACCTATAAGTGTATGTCCTTATAATGAAATTTTTCCCGCCCACCCGCAACGGGCACACGGCGTCCGGCCTCATTATGAAACAAGTCGAGTACAGTGCGATCTCAAACTCGGGACTCGTGCCGACAAACATCGATCCCACGGGCTTATCGATGTTGTGGAAATTGAAGTGGTACTTGATGATTGCCCCTTTCTGCACGAGAAATATTGATTACAACACAAGCAAATGTGGCTGCGATTTTACGCACCTCAAACTCGATCTTCTTCATATACCCCAAGTAGTTCGCGAGGTTTTTCTGCTCCTCCTCTTTGAAGTAGAGCCAGTTGTGCAATCCCGAAACGGTGTTGTTCTTGATTTCAGCGAGGAAGACGTGTTCAAAGCCGCTCGAGCCAATCTTGCCACCGCCTCGGGAGTACATGTTGAACCAGATGGTTTTCAGCAGGTCCCTGAATGCTTTGGGATCTTTAGATATTTTTCCTGAAAGTAAGCGATAACACTAAAAAAAATACCGGAAACTGGATACAAGTTGCTCAAGACAGAAGAAGATGGAAATCGAAAGAGGCTTTTGTTCAGCAGTGGACTACATGAGCTTATGATGGTTTTTGAAGTAAAAATTAATAACTGTGATGTCTTAGTGAGTTAAACCTACGGCTTGAAATCAATAGCTGCGGGTTATTATGAATAGATCATTCAAGCCTGACGTCACAGCAATTTAAAGTTCGTACAGCATTGGGGCTAAACCAAACAACATAACCTAGAAATTGTCTAAGTAAAATATTATTTTTATGTTAGGTTTTCGTGGTATATTCGACCCTCCAAAGATTTGTAACATTATATTGTATGTTAAAAATAAGAAGCGATACATTTTGAGATTGGAAAATTTCTTTGAAAACTATTAATAAAACCTGAAGAAACTCAGTTTGACCGAAATATGTTTTTTGTTTGGGAAAGTATTGCAAACCCAACATGTATAGAGTAGGTATAGATTCAAAATATAATACCTTTTTGAACCAAAAAGTTCCGTGCATGCTGCATGACTGGTGTTGGTAATATGGTATCCAAGAAATTATTTTCCTCGATTTTCTCCTGTGCAGTATAGACCTCGTTCATGTGGCTCTCCAAAATGTAATTGTTATAAAGCAATATCAGCTTTGAAACGGACGGAAATTTGTACGCTTCCTCGCTGATCACCAGTAGCCTAAAAATTTTTTTTTTTTATAATAACGTGTGCAGGGCGAAATTTCAGACGTACGGCTGTGGCGCCTCGTCCCTCAAAGAGCCCGATCTTGTCATTCCTTGGTAGTTAATCGTCACGTGCTTCAGCGGGTTGTTCGTATCCTTCTTCACCAGTGCCTCCGACCACTCTCTCAACTCGTCGTCTTCTTGCAGCTTATTGCCTCCCAGAGTTTGCTGCGTTGGTTTGCTAGAAGATGTGTCCCCTATGAAAGATACAGGGTTTTTTGGTGTTGTTGGGCCAGGTATTTTATTGCCAGCAGAAGCAGTGGGCTGCACAACAGACACCCCATTAATTCCCGCAGGTTTGGGATTTGCTACAAAATCTCGTTTATTGCTGGCAGGAGCATTGGGCGTTGTGGGCTGCACTGCAGGCGGGCCATTAACCCCTGGAGGCTTGTTAACATTGGGCCCTGGATTGGCCACAAAATCCCGTTTATTCGACGGCGTCGGCGGTTGCGTAACTGCAGTTTTGCCAGTGGTGGCTCTCTCTGCAGTCAGGAAGTTGTTATTTGCCTGGTTCTTGTTGGCCACGTAATCTCTCTTAAGAGCACCGCCCGGCTGCACCCATGCTGGGTTGGGAGATTGGTTGTCGGAAGCCGGTTGATTCCTGTCCGGCCCCAGGCTTGGCTTGGCAGTTGTGCTGGTGCCGATTGGCCTGGGACCTGCGACGTAATCTCGTCTGCTGTTTTGTGGATTTGGTGGGCCCCAGTTGCGGTTACCTTCTGGGATGGGTTTAGGCTCATCTCTGGGTCTTCCTCTTTGGCCCAACTCCGGCCAGGGAGTTGTTGTCGATTTACCAGGAGTATTACTTAGTGGGCTCTCTAACGGGCTTGACGCAGGTTGATTTCGATTCCAAGGATTTGATGCATTGCTATCAACACCTTCAAGATATTTTGAAAATATAGTTATTTATGAGATTATTTTGCAGTTTGAAAACTGCAATATGTTATGAACTTTTTTAATGGATAGCTTTTTCTTTGTTCTGCGCAAATCAAGATCTGAAAAATACATGCTTATTCCTTGCCTACTGGATGCTCCCTGCAATTTAGAGCAGCCAAAGGACAACTAACGATTGCAAATCTAGTCCAAAGATAAACTAAACAATCAAAGATAATGTTTAATTACAATTGAGTACTCCGTACTTACATAATACATCTTTAAACCCAATTACTAGTATTAACACAAATGGGGCACAATACTTAATGTTTAGTGCCATGGTTATCACAGAAAAATGAGTACAAGGAGAACGAAGTTTCTTGATGCTTTAGAAGTTTAGAACATTGGAGGTTATCTAACAGCACAGACCACCAATATAACAGTAACTTTCCGTTCGCGTTCGGCGTTAACTTGATTGAAGGTCGTCAACCAAATCGCGTTCGATTTCGAAAACTTTAATTAGCTATGTGTTGCCAGTGATTACTATATTATATTATATCACTTATCATATCATATCATCACATATCACATCTTATATCACATATATTACATATATTATATTAATAAAATTCAATTACATATACCCCAGAACAAGCACATAAGATTTTTGTGTGGGTCATTCCATGACAGGTGATCAAAATTTGGCCACTTTTTGACCTTAGAGGAAAAAGACGCTTTTTCGGCGAATTCAGGAGCTGTAACTTAAAAACTAGTAGAGTTCTACTAGTCTAAAATACTAATCTAAAAAAAAAAAAATATTGACTACCTCTGATGCTACATTAAATCAGCCAAATTTAAAAAAAACTTTAAGAGGATAAGGTTTTTTCGATGTATGGAATTATATTATATATGAATACTTTGTATCCATACTTTGTATGGAATGACCCATATGCGAAAAATCTAAACATGTGCACAAATATGCAAAATAATCCTGATATCCCAGCACAAAGCAGCAAAATACCTCGGCGTCAAAATTGATTCAAAAATGTCGTTCAACCCACATCTAATACAACTTAAATCTACCATCGTATCAAGAACGAAACATTTTCGGTCGCTGGTTTGCGGCCAAAATGGTATTAGTACCCTTCCACTTTGTAATCACCTATCCCGCCTATAACACAACGTTATCAACTCCATATGAAGAAATCAAGGCTGAAAGGTTGCGGCTGATAGCAATTTGAAGCATTGCAGCAAGACCTTCTTTTACAATTTAATAATGTACATACAACAGCAAATATGTAAATGTTTCAAGAAATTTATATACACACAGATGCAAAAAAAAACGGGTCATTGGGTCTCATTGTTTTGCAAAAGGACCATTTTTTTTAAATTCTGATGTTGGTATAGTCCTTTGAATAAAATTTTTAGTGTTTTACAATAGAGATGGGCGAAATCGTTACTTTTGGATACTTGTAACGAATCGTTACTTTCAGTACGAATACTCGTTACTCAGTATTCGTTACTCGGTACTTGGTAAGAACCGATCGCGTATCGGATCTAGTTAGTAAGTAACGATGTGCGGTATTGTACCGACTACCGAGTTGCGCAGTGTGCGGGTTTGAGAGCGTGCGAATCGTTCCTTTCGGTACAAATACTCGTTACTCAGTATTCGTTACTCGTTACATGGTAAGAACCGATCGCGTATCGGATCCAGTTAGTAACGATGTGCGGTATTGTACCGACTACCGAGCGGCGCAATGTGCGGGTCTGCGAGCGGATCTACGAGGATTCTTTGCAATCAACGAATAAGCGATAAAATTAAAATATTTATTTAAATATGAACATTTATTATAACTTACACTATTATTTACTATTAGAACTACATTCGTACTACAAATTTTTGTATTGCATATATATGAGAAACCAACATTTATTTTCGCTATTAATTGCACTAAAATGCAACCATAAACTACTTCGTTTTCTAGATGACATTATAAAAAGTCACGAAACCACAGCAACATAAATGTAATGTAAACAAAACTTATAAAATTACCCGTTAAGCAATACTCGGTTCGGCTGTTCTCTATAGTAACGAGTAACGAGTATTATCGTTGGTTCGGATTTCCGAACTATGCGGGACTGTGCGGCTGGGCCGGTACTCGCGACCAATCGAATAGTAACGAGTAACGAGTATTTATATATTCTGGTACTCGTTACTTCGAATACTTGAATGTAACGAATACTTATGTAACGAATAGTTACTATTCGCCCATCACTATTTTACAATCAAAGAGACCGCCAGGATGTAGAAAGAAGCAACATATGGTACTTATTGTTTATTTAATGAACATTAATAAGCGAAAGCGATAATGTACAGTCATGTTAACATAAATCTAGTACAAAACATTTGACATTGCTATATAAAATTGCTATTATAACCTAATTTCTTGTACTAGATTTATGTGAGCATGACTGTACGTATACACGAAAGAATATGCATTTCTGCAAAATTAACTTAACAGAGATTAATAATGAAAATGACAGTTAATCGAAAACAAACAAGTCAAAACTCAGTAGCCACCTTGATCCTCTATGCATAATGCCGAATGAGCAATAGGTAGTGAAGAACGCATACCTTTAAATGTTATTTTCGCTTATTAAATAAACTGATAAGTATCATATGTTGTTTTTTTCTACATCCTGATAGTCTCTTTAACTGTATAATACTAAAACTTTCATTCTAAGGACTAGACCAACATCAAAATTTAAAAAAAATGGGATTTTTGCAAACAACGACCCAATGACCCGGTTTCTTTGCATCTGACTGTATTATATATATATACCGGGCTTTTTTTTCCTTATTACACATAAGATGGACAATGTATAACTGGTTGCCTGCATCTACCCACAAGGAATTTCCTGTGTAATTCTAAAAAATAAAAAAACAACTCATTAGCGGCGTCGGTGCAAGCAACCTGTCAATTTTGGCATATGTTACACATATAGGTTATGTTTTTATTCAAGGCAATACACGACAGGGTTTTTGAAGATACGCAGAGTAGTCGTTATGTATTGTGGATTTATGCCATTACATGCAGTACGTATACGGCCTTTCAATTCATCTACGTTATGTATTTGTACGTCATTAAAAATTTTACTTTTCTGGTAACCCCAAAGAAAATAATCATTTGTTGACATATCAGCTGATCTTGATACATTACGAATACTCTCGTGTATTGTCTTGAATAAAAACATAACCTCTCTGTGTAATATATGCCAAACTTGACAGGTTGCTTGCCACGACCGCTAATGAGTTGATTTTTTTTTTTTTTAGAATTACACATAGGAAATTCCTTGCGGGTAGATGCAGGCAACCAGTTATACATTGTCAATCATATGTGTAAAAACGAAAAAAAGCCCGGTATATATATATATATATATAAATATTGTTACGTTTTGCTTTTGGTCCCTTGATTAAGTCGTCCTCTTGTCCCTACGTTCGTCTTCTGATCCTTTGTTGATTCGCACAAAAGTAAACAGCTACTTTTGTGTGCGAAGTTTAGCGGCTTGAAGTCCTGATTTTCGAATAACTCCGTCACGGCTCCTATCTTGTTGAAGTCCTCTCCTTGTTGACTGCCTTTTTCCAGTCCTATGTCCAATCGTTGAACACGCGTTAATGTTATGTAATCTATTAGTATTAGGGCAACATCACGACCCTCGACCCACTACCGTCTCCCCTGCTCGCCGTTCACCCTCTACCCTCGACTCGTCAATTTGTTTCTTGTTGATTATTTCCGATCTTCAATTCTTCAATCTCACATGCGTCTATCCACGAAGTCACCTGTCACCCGTGGTAACCGATCAACAACCTCCATCCGCGGATCCATAAACCTTGCGATTTTCTGTGTCCATAAAATGTCTTACACATTTCTCTGTAGATTTGTGCATACTTGTTCACATTCACATTATTTACAATATTTACAATAATTTTAGTTAGCTTGTGCCCTTAAGAATATAATCTAATACCTATCTAATAATAATAATAAATCTATTCTAATTAATCTACTCTACTTATAATACAAATACCATCCCAATATATATATAAAATACGTATCACGGGCCGAAACCTAGGTTTTAAAAAATTGAACTTTTAATTTAAAACTTAGAATTTAATATGTTGTTAATACGGAATACGAATATAGAGTGTAATGTGGCAAGGCCAACCTGTTAGTAATATAATTTATTATAAATGAACAATAAAAGATAACATATAATGCGTGGGATGCGCTCATATGCATCCGTCTTAAATAATACTCTTTATATAATAATAAAGAAGCTGATTGTTTGTGACCGCAGGTAACTCCTCATCCCTCAGATTCTGGCGTCGCCTGGGAGTTGAAGATTTGGGTCCGTTGTTGATCCTTGTTGTCGTCTTCTTCTAATTTCTCTTACAGCTATGTAGCTTAAGACTCCGATGATGGCGACGTGCAGGAAGGTGGTCCAAATACTCGGGGAGTAGAAGTCTGGGGTTTCCAAATCGAGTGGTAGCTGCCGGATTACTTCTAAATTAAGTTTGTCTAAATTTATTTTAAACCCTGTATAGTTTGATTTATACAGGAGCATGTTGTTGCCGTTGATAACAACAGGGCTCCCGAATGTTGGGCCGTGATGAGTAATTTCTTGATTTCTAAGAAGAGCAGACAGTCTTCTTTCTTGATTAGGTAGATTCCAGTAAGTTTTTTCACTTCAGTTTCGTCCTTGCAGCGGAATTTGAGTTCTTCTGGAGTTTGGAATACGGCCAGATATTGATTTATTATCGGTATTATCTCAAAATGATTTTTGTCAATTTTGAGATTAGTGTATTGACACTTATCGTAGTTTTTATTTAAAAGAATTTGTTTTTCACATTCGGCCTTATAGTTGGTAATCAGGTAACTTGGACACTGATAGTATTTTGCACCTCGAGGGCATAACTCGTTTAGAGGCCAAATGTCATCATTTGATTTCAATAAATACGTGACTTTCGGTATTATTGTGACAAACTCGGTCGATTGTTTAGAGGGAATTGGATTTAAATAAGCTCATAATTTATTGGGAGAGACAGGAAATACATTATTCGCATTGATTCAATTTTGCAATTAACATTAATCATGGATTCGAAATCTAGAATATTATCAGATTTTAATTTATAAAAGTATGATATTCTCTTAATTTCCTCAAGATTTTGGCTCTACAGAACAAAATTGAGTCCTCGATATTTTTGAAGATATTTAGAATAATAGTGTAAAATATGATTAATTGGTTAAACAAATCTCTCGTACAGGAGACGTGTTGGTGATCAACTTCACCTTTCAAAATTGTACTTAACTGCATGATCCTCGACTTCAAGTTCGACTCATTGTGTTCAATACTTTTGATAGTATTATTGAAATTCTTAATTAATTGGGTGCTTAAACTGTTCCCGTATTTTAACTGATTTTCCATTTGGTGTTCGTCAGTTTTTAAATGATTTAAACATCAATACGTTCACCGTCTCTGGCATCTAAATTTCTTGTTACAGATTTTACAATAGTGCCTAGTCCGTCGATTAGGCCTCTTCGGTTTTTATTTCCGGACATACTATGTATGCGGAAATTATTAATTTTATTATCAATCGGCTCGCGAGTGAAATTTAATATTCTATTATAATTATCGAAATACTTTTTAAATTGAGAAATATTCTTTATTACAGTAGCCTGCGTCAAGGAGACGAGGATCGACCTGGAAGAGAATTACTTATTTCATTTTCGCCAATGTAAATGTGGACATTAATACTTGAATCTTTGAATACGTATTCAATCATAGGTTTTACAATTTCGTAATTTAGTTTGTCTAAACCGCAACCTAGTTTAGGTATAGCTAATTGGGTGATGCCCCTTAATTGACAAAATTCTTTCATTTTTATTAAGGTGTTAAATAAATTTTCGTAACTTGGTTTATCGTAATAATTTTGTTTTGTTATTAAATAAATTATGTACCGTCCTTCTTCTTTTAAGAAACACAGCGAATTGACCTCAGGTTTTTGGGATTTAAGTAATTCTACTCTTCCAAATCTTTCTTTAAATTGCAACGCTATGCCAGTTCATATGTAAATCGGTAGAAACACAGTGTGCTAGTGAAAACTCTCTTGGAGCAAAGAACAAGTCATCTTGTATTTCATTTACATTTTTGATTACTATATTTTCTCTACCATTTCCATTATTCACATAGTATCGACAATTTTTATAATTGATTTCTTTTATACTGATCTGATCAGTTTTCTGCTTGAGTTTTAAGCGTGGTCTTTTAATATTAGACAGGTGGATTTTCTCGACGGTATTATGGTGTCGAGTATTTATCCTCGCAGTTTTTAGTTCTGGATTGATACATTGTAATTCTTCTTTCTTATATTTATTTTTCGTCTTAGATTGTTTTTGCTTATTTGCTACAAATATTTCTGTTGGTATATTAGGCAAATTTTCGCGACTCTCATTTCTTTTATTAATTGTTTTTTCTTTATTAATTTGTATACGCTCATTTATTTTGTCGTACATTAATTTTACTTTGCGTTTATGATTCATAATATAATCATTAATAATTCTAGTATTTTCATTAATATTACTTGGGTCTGGAGTATCCATATGACCAGTGATTACCTCTAATGGCGTAAATTTGGTAGTAGAGTGAATCGAGCCATTGTATCCAAGAATTGCATAATTAACTTTGATTTCTATCGGTTCCTTTTTGTTCCTTGATTATTAAACAGACGGATGTGTTCAATTATTGTGGAATGAACACGTTCAACCATCCCATTTGATTCTGGGTGCTGAGAACTGATAAAATGTAATTTAATTTTATGTAATTCCAATAATTCTTTAATTATTGAATTTTTAAACTCTAAATGGTTGTCTGCAATTATTTGGTTAGGAATACCGTGGTGACTGAAAAATACAATTAGTTTGTTTGCAATTTCTATTGCTTGATACGAACTTAGTTTATAAATTTGAGTATATTTTGAAAATGAATCTATTAGTGTATGGAATTTGGATCCTTCTAAAGAAATACTATCGATATGAATGATTTCAAAGGGTTTTACCGGTGTTGGAGTTAAATTAAATTTTGGTTTTAATGGATTTCTTTCATATTTACTAAGTAAGCAAATTTCACAATTGTTGATATATTCTTGGATAGTGCGGCGCATATCAGGCCAGTAAAAACGACGTTTTAGCTTGTTTTCTGTTTCATCGATTCCTCTATGATTAGTTTTACCTTCATGGTAATTTTTTATAATATTAAGGACTTCGTCCTTATCTTCAACATCCTTTACCTTTTCGGTACATCTAACAAAATTTATTTGAGAGTTCTTAAAATAAGTTTGTAAGGTTACACAGAATTCCTCATAAATCGGGCTCTCAAAATATAGACAATATTTTACCTTTGGGACTATGAATTGTTTCACGAATTTAATTACATCATTTACGAATGATGATTGAGAGAATTGCACTACTAGTCTCATTTTTTTATTATCGAATAATTTTATCACTTTGGGTTTTCCGGGGGTATAATTTACTTTTGATATAAAAATTTGGTTACCTCCGATATTGACTGATTTTTCTATTACAGGGATTGTGATGATTGGATTTTCAATATTTGAATGTACCGTATGATTATCATTTTCAATTTCGTCTGGTTCCCCAGTTTCAACAATTATTGACTCTGTGCATTGTGCATTTTCTCCATTATCAAGCAGACCTTCATCAAATGACCTTAAGTAAAATCTGCTTGCGTCTTTGTTTTCGTCGTGAACGTTTATCTCTAGCCTAGACAGGAAGTCCGCATTCTTATTTAATACGCCTTGTTTATATACAATTTCAAAATCATATTCTGATAATTTGATTGGCCATCTGGTTTTGAACTAGGGTCCTTAAGGGACATGAGCCACTGTAGGGGTTTATGATCCGTTAATATTTTAAATTTTCGCCCGAATAAATATGGTCGAAAATATTTCGTGGCCCAAATAACTGCCAAAAGCTCCTTCTCAATTGTGGAGTAATTTATTTCTGATTCATTTAATGTTCTACTAGCGTATGCAATTGGTAAATCGCTACCAATAATTCCTTGTGACAAAACAGCTCCGACAGCGAAATTACTCGCGTCTGTAGTTAAATTAAACGGTTTAGTAAAGTCTGGATATTGCAAGAGTGGTTCGTTCGTAAGAATATTTTTACATAAATTAAAGCTATTTTTGTAATCCGAATCATTTACATTTATAATTGCATTTTTCTTTAGTCTATTAGTCATTGGTTTAGTTAATTTAGCGAAATCTTTAATAAATTTTCGGTAATAATCGAGGATACCTAAAGAGCCTTTAATTTGTTTCGTAGTTTTTGGAATAGGATAATTTTGTATAACTTTAATTTTATCCGGATTCGTTTTTACACCTTCAGGAGTAACAATGTGGCCAAGGTAAGCCACTTCTTTTCTCAAAAACTCAGATTTATCGAGTTGAATTTTAAAATTTGACTCTCTTAAACGATCGAACACCTCTCTTAAACGATTAACATGCTCTTGTAAGCTTGTGCTGAAAATTATTATGTCGTCCATATAGACTAGACATTTTTCATTTTGGATTCCTCGCAGGATATTATCCATGACTCTTTGAAAAGTAGCGGGAGCATTTTTCAATCCAAATGGCATACGCATGAATTCGTAATGCCCATTTTCAGTATTAAAAGCTGTTTTGGGAGTGTCACTTTCTTCAATTTCAATCTGATGGAAGCCAGATGCTAAATCAAGGGTCGTAAAATATTGAGAACGCCCTAATTTATCGAGTAGATCATTAATGTTCGGTAAGGGATAACGGTCACCGATTGTTTTCTCATTTAATAAATCTAATCAATTACTACTCGCCATTTTTGCTTACCAGATGCGTCTAGTTTTTTGGGAATATCCTACCGACTGCGCCAAATACGTATCACGGGCCGAAACGTAGGTTTAAAAAAAAGGAACATTTAATTTAAAACTTAGAATTTAATATGTTGTTAATACGTAATTCGAATATAGAGTGTAATGTGGCAAGGCCAACCTGTTAGTAATATAACTTATTATAAATGAACAATAAAAGATAACATATAATGCGTGGGATGCGCTCATATGCATCCGTCTTAAATAATACCCTTATATAATAATAAAGAAGCTGATTGTTTGTGACCGCAGGTAACTTATATACAGGGTGGAAACTTTAACTGGAATAAAATTCATAACTTCGATATAGGCGATTTTTGCAAAAAATCCCGAAACACGCTAAGTATTGTTTTTTCTTGCCCTCATTTCTATGTATATGCTGCTTGTTTATCTGTTCCCGGAAGAGCGCAGCCACCTCTGACTTTTTTTTTTCAAATGGAAAGGTATGTCAAGTGACACCTCCTTTGAAAGGTCTCTGCGCAAGTAATACAACACACTATTTATTTCTTGAATATTTACAAATCCCACGTGATAAAAAAAAACACTTTTATAACTTGAATACTATTTAATGCAACAAATGTTCAAAATGGGCACCGTTTCTTATTATCGCTAGTAACTAAGCAACGCAGTTCCATAGCATCAAAACACATGTCAAAAACATACAACTTTACGCCGAAACATGTTCAACGTAAAAGTGGTTTTCTTTTTTTTATCACGTGGGCTTTGTAAATATTCAAGAAATAAATAGTGTGTTGTATTACTTGCGAAGAGACCTTTCAAACGAGGTGTCACTTCCGGGAACAGATAAACAAGCAGCATATACATAGAAATGAGGGCAAGAAAAAACAATACTTAGCGTGTTTCGGGATTTTTTGCAAAAATCGCCTATATCGAACTTATGAATTTTATTCCAGTTAAAGTTTCCACCCTGTATATATATATATACTCAGATGCAAAAAAAACGGGTCATTGGGTCGTTGTTTGCAAAAACCCCATTTTTTTAAATTTTGATGTTGGTATAGTCCGTAGAATGAAAGTTTTAGTGTTTTACAATCAGAGAAATTGTGGTGGACAATGGTATCCGAACGAAATAGTTGAGATGGCCTTAGATTCGTATTGTCGCAAGCGATTTCCGCCCTTAAGTCCTTTAAATTGGCCCAACAACTTTATGATACTACCTGAAAAAGTGTTTAGAGAAGCCTCCGCGGTTTTATTCTGTTGGTGAATTTCTCTCATTGATACAAAAATATACACCTTACACCGAGGTGTAAGGAACAAGAGACTGCGGCGAGGTCGCCAAGAGAGTATTTGTTTGCTATCCGAAATGACGGTACTCGTAACGACGATATGAATTGATTAATAAAAAAAATACGTGTTCACGTTTTCCGAAATCTAATATTCTAGTTCGATTCTCGATTTGTAAGTTTATTATATTACACATGTGGTCATGTTTGTTGCTATAAGGGGTTTATTTTAAGAGCACACCGGAGCCCTATTTTCAATTTTTATAAACATTGCAAATCATTTTTTTTTATCATTGAAAATTGAAATTTGTATCATGTGCGGTTGTAATATCTTTAATTTTATTAATTTGTGGACATTTAGACAATGTGTATAATCAACACAAAAATTAGGCAACGCTATTTATTTAAATTTTAAAACGCAAAATATATTTTTTAACTATTTTATATAATTTAACTTGTCAAATTTTGTATTTCATTATTATTACAAAAACCTGATTAACATTAAGAAAAAGGATATAATACAAAATTACAATAACAATAATACAAGACAAAAAGTTAACTCGATTGCCGAAAAATGGAAGGAAAAACTCGCACGAAGACATGCCCTATATCCAATACCTAAATACCATGAAATGTTATTATTACAGAAGTAACAAAAAAATATTAATTAACAAGACATTAAAGTCAAAATAAATAAATTTATCCAAGCGCATTTGCATTGCTCCGTCATCAAATGTGAGGCTTCATGAAACAATATAACGTTGAATACATAAGATACATTTTATCAAGAACACAACTTAATAATACGTTGTAAATTAATATAAATGTCAGATGTCAAAAAATGACGTTATTTCAATAAAAAAAATAAAAAAAAATTAAAACCAATTTTAGCGCGTATGTTTGTTTCATTAATATTTTGTATATAATCCACCACTTTCGATTACTTGTCCTAATCGAGTGGCATAGAGTTCACTAATGAGGCACAATAATTATTTGTCAGGCCACCCCAAATTTGTGGAATAACTCCTCTCATCCTTTCTTTGCTATGATTTTGACTCGAATCCCACTGACGTGTCATCGCAGACCATAAATTTTCTATTGGATACAAATCGGGTGACTTTCAAAACACAAACAGAAAACGATAGAAATGCCACATGTTATAAATCATTCACATTTCAAGGAAACATAAGCAACCAAATTAACCATTTGAAATAGACAAAACTATCAATACAGAACATAACATTTAATGCCTTAATGACCAAACTCAATTAACATTTAAACCTCTTTATAAATTGTTAAATAATCCATTTAACACATAAAACAACAAAAACAATTAAAAAAACCTTCATATTAGACATCTATCAAATTAAAATTACATTTCATATAAATTCAAGATATATAAACATAAGTAAATAATTCTAAATATACATATAACATAAGTATATATATAAGTATATATGTATACATAAGTATGCATACATATATAAGTATACATATAAAATAACCAAAACACTTATTTAAGAATTGATTTTACTTTCTATCACCAAAATTAATTTCTTCCCCACACTAACAAATTATATAAACACTAAATCATTTATATACACTATAACATTAAACACATAACAAATATATTTTATATTTAAACATTTTGTAACAAACTTGACTCTAATTTCATATTTAACCTAATTAATTTATTTGACCTAATTAATAAATTTATTGTATTATACGTAGATATGCCTCTGACGGTAGATGTTCATAACCAAAAATAGTCGGGTGAAAGAAATAAATCATTAAATTAAAAATAAATATTATTACCAGTAAGTACTGAATATAACAACTTTAAATTAATTTTAATATATTTACATACCAGAACGTACCCACAAATCCTCAGAGAAAACCACCGCATTATGATATTGTTTGAAACTTGGTAGACCAATTTTACGGAATGTCATTAAGAAATACTGAGAAATATCATCGATTTAGTACACATTTAAGAGGCTTAGGAATAGAGATTAAACTCAAGACGTAGGAGACTTTTAAGTTTATTACACTTGTTATTTAGAAAATGAGCCGCTTCGAGTTAAATGTATGCAATTAATAGAAACTGTCGATATTTTTTAATAATATACCGACCTATAAATACCAAGTGTATTATTGTCAATTGTCATTGTCAACCTCGCATAATGTTCTACAATTACTAATTATTAATACTAATTAATATTAAGTTGGCGAAAAAGTAGTTGACAAACAAGCTTTTTTGTGTGTTGTTCAACGAGGTTGCCGTAAGGTGGATCGGCCGGGGTGGTCCAATTGTCTCTACGATCGCTCCACCTCAATCCACCCGATTTTTATTTTTGGGGTCATATAAAAACAAGTTAACACCGAAGTTAACACCGAAGAAGAGTTGTGAAATCGTATACAAACTGTTGTCGAGGTAGCCTGATTGAGATCGCGCATATAGGCTCATTGACTCGGGAACTTATTTATCGAAAATGTAGGAAATATCTTCCAACAGTTGCCATAACGATTTATAACGATTAAAAATTGCCCAAGAGGATTACTTAAATTTGTTTATGGGGCTGTAAAATGGTCAGAACTTAAAGGCGAATGTTATTTTGCGTTCAATGCCGTTAAGGGTCAGTTTCGCTCTGTTTTATTGCTTTTCGTTCGGATACCAGTGTCCACCAGTGTACATTATCGTTTTCGCTTATTAATGTTCATTAAATAAATAATAAGTACCATATGTTGCTTCTTTTTACATTCTGACGGTCTCTTTGCTTGTAAAACACTAAAAATTTTATTCTAAGGACTATACCAACATCAAAATTTTAAAAAAGATGGTTCTTTTGCAAACAATAATCCACTGACCCGGTTTCTTTGCATCTGAGTGTATATACAGTATGTCCCCGGATTGAGTTTACAAGAGGAAAAACTTTTTTTTCTTTTATTTTGCGCCAAAACTGCAAAGGAATAAGATTTTTTGCTTGTCCTGAAACCAGCAAATCTCTAATTAAAACTTAATTATTCTGACTCAGCGGAAAAAAAAGTTCATTTTTCTTTTGATTTCGGACTTTCTCTGCTTTTTAAATCCCAGCACATTGGCCGTTTTTTTTGTGACGATGTCACTTTGACAAATAAGTTTACGCAAGGTAAGTAACAAAAATGTTTGTGAAAAACATAATTTTAATAAACAGCAACTTAAAGAAACAGCTTTAAGATAAAAAAGTATTTTTTAACAAGAACAATCATTATTCAATTAACCCCCCACCCAATTCTGCGCACAATTCTACTCTAAAACGAAGCTCCTTGAAACTTATTTGAATTTCTTCGATGGACAATGATTCCACGTCGTCTCTTATTCGATTTTTTAATTCTTCGGCATTATTAGGTAGGTTATCCATATACACAATTTGCTTTAAACGTCCCCACAAATAAAAATCCAAAATTGTTAAATCGGGACTTCTGGCAGGTCACAATACTGCACCATTTCTTCCAATCCACAGATCTTCAAATTTAACATTTAACCAGTTAGGAACAATGCGAGAATAATGTGCAGGACAACCATCCTGCTGAAAAAACATTGTACGTCTGTTATTAATTTCTAAAGCATGAAGCCCATCGCTAAGAAAGTTTTCTAACATATCTAAATATGTGTGCTGATTAACGTTGTTATCAAAAAAGTATGGATCTATTATCCCGTGATATCCAACGGCACACCACACGGTTAATAGAATAATGATTGTTCTTGTTAAAAATGACTTTTTATCTTAAAGCTGTTTCTTTGAGTTGCTGTTTATTAAAATTATGTGTTTCACACACTGTTTTGTTATTTAACTTGCGTAAACTCATTTGTCAAAGTGACATCGTCAAAAAATAAGACGGCCAATGTGATGGGATTTTAAAAGCAGAGAAAGTCCGAAATCAAAAGAAAAATGAACTTTTCTTTCCACTGAGTCACAATAATTAAGTTTTAATTAGAGATTTGTTGGTTTCAGGACAAGCAATATATATATATATATATATATATATATATATATACCGCGCGTTTTTTTAATTTCTGAACATAGGCCTATGTTCAGTTTTAAAACGACAGTATCAATTGCAACCAGTTACGCAACCAACATTACACGCGCCTGCAACTCGATTATTTGAAATGTCAAAACTGTTGACAGAAAATGTATTCAACGCAAGAATTATCCTGAGACACCAATCCCATCATTCCTGTTCAAATAGGAATCATGAACTGTTAATCCCGAAATAGTAACTCATTTGTGAAAGTTCCCTATTTAAACACTTTCTTGCGTTGAATAAATTTTCTAGCAATAGTTTTGACATTTCAAATGATCAAGTTACATGTGAATGTAATTTTGGTTGCATAACAATTGCATGCAACCAAAATTACACGTGCACCACCGAGAAGGCCTTCCTGCGGCACCTGCGTGGGTGCGAGTCGGTGCCCTGTGGGGCCACAGGCGCCGACGCCGAGGGAATCGGGGGCGGCAGCGTCGGTCCTCGTCTCTCCTGTCCCATATGCGGCAAGGACAGGAATAGCGAGAAATGTCAAAACTATTGACAGAAAATTTATTCAACGCAAGAAAGAAATAGGGCTCTTTCAAAAATGAGTTACTATTTCAGGATTAATAGTTGATGATTCCTATTTCAATAGGAATAATGGGATTGGTGTCTTAGGATAATTCTTGCGTAGAATACATATTCTGTCAACAGTTCTGACATTTTAAATGATCGAGTTGCAGGCGCATGTAATGTTGGTTGCATAACTGGTTGCAATTGATACTGTCGTTTTAAAACTGAACATGGCCTATGTTCAGAGATAAAAAAAACGCGCGGTATATATATATATATATATATATACATATATATATAACTATATATATATATATATAACTACATATAAATATATATATATATATACAGGGTGTCTCAAAATTGACGCCCGTCCTCTTGGGATTTGATCCAGGGGGCTGATAGAAATTGAAAATTAAGAGTGGAAAATTTTCCGTTTGCCCTTTGTTGTAGAGTTATTGATAAAAAACAAAAAAAAAACTTTTCAACTTCAAACTTTATTAAATGCTTCTTCTGCAAGTGACTATCCGTTCCGGATGTTGGCTATCATATTGGCTATTTTTACTTTGTTCGCAGCTGCCGGAAGAGGCCTGTGGTTGTCGTGGAGAACCAACTCCAACCATCTACAACCATCTACAAAAATTGATTCTAAGCTCCCTATCTCCGTCATGCAAAACTTGAACTTTTTGGGGCCTAAATGGTTGCAAATTATTTCTCCTTAACAATCTGTGAATTGTATCTTTTTGGGTATGAGTTTGGGATGATATAATTCGAAGGTTTGTACTTGATTCCGCCTGAAAAAAAATTAAGAATTTGCTGTTCTTGATCGATGCTTAGCTTAGATCGACGTCCTGCCTGATTTTGTCTAGGATTCAAATTACAGAACTTTGTTCTGCCCGTCTAATAGTTTTTGCATCAGGGTTACGACGATTTGGAAACTTCTCTGCATATGCCCTAGCCGCAGCAGTGGCATTGTCATTGCATGCACCAAAAGCTTTCAACATTAGGCTTTCAACATAGATTTAATAAAATTAATCAATCAAAATCATGTTTTGAGTAGTGGCCGTAGAAAAAAGTTATTGTTTACATGTTTATCATTAACTCTATAACAAAGGACAAACGGAAAATTTTCCACTCTTAATTTTCAATTTGTTTTAGCCTACTTGATCGAATCCCAAGAGGACGGGCGTCAATTTTGAGACACCCTGTATATATATATATGCAAAATAATTAAAAAAAATCTTTTATAAAATAAATGCCGAAATATTCTTTTACATATTGTTTTATGTAAAAACATAAATATCCCAGCCCTAATTATGAACTTCTATTCATTAACTTCTCAGGTGTGGTTTCGTAGAATAACACTAATAATGTAGAAAATCATATCAGAACATTCAACAGATATCCAAGCAGATTTCAGTGCAAAACAATCAGTAAAATTGTATATATGTATAAATTAAAAAAATGACTTACAAATATTCTTCTTCTTCTTCTCATTTTCTCCTTCTTCTATTTATTCTCCATTTCATGTTTCTTCTTCTTCACCATCTTCTCCTTCTTCTGGTTTTTCTCTTCTTCTTATTGTGCAGCTCCATTTCTAATCGTTGGCGACTACTTCACTAGATAATTTCCGATTTTCGGCCGTGTGAAAATCATCAGGTAAAAGAGATTTTTACATTTGGTTGGAGGATACACGGCACCAGTTTGAGCAATATAAAGCGAACCCCATTCCGAGATAATCGATTAAGTTCGTGGTCTGTTATTAATATGGTAGCTGTTAATTAATTTTATTAATGAATTATCGTGTTTGCACTATACATGGACCAATCAAATCGTTTTTTTAAGTTTATCAACCAATTGTATTCGATTTTCGTGAATAAAAATCACGTTGCTAATGTGTCATGTGAAACTAGTAAGTTTACGCTATGTTCTGTTATTTAGATTTATCGGCAATATTTTGACTGATTTCCAACATCACCTAGGACGCACAGTCTACAAAATTAATGCTTGAACAATGTACCATAAAAACCCTTGCCATGAGTTTGACAAATGTCATGTTATAGTGATTATTTTTTGACGTTTCTCAAAACCAATGATATATTTCGATTTTTGTCATATTGATACTTCTGGACCAATCCCGTCATTATTATACTGGGAATATTCTCTAGAGATTATTATAGTGGGAATAATCTCGGTAGCTAGGTTCACTCTTGTCAATCAAAATATTTGTCAAATTATTAATTTATCAATCATATTAAAGTGTCATACAAAATGAATAAAAGTCGCTTTAGCTGCGTTTCGCATACTGAAATTGATAAAGAAATACTAGAAAGCAAAAAACGTCAAAAAATAATCTAATCAAATATAACTCGAGAGTTCGATAAATTAGAAAATAATTTGACAGATTATGTCTCAAACTTGTTGCCATTTGGCAATAGTCACTCGAGCCCTTCGGGCTCTCGTGACTATTGCCTGGCAACAAGTTTTCGACAATCTGTCAAATTATTTTCAATTTATTCTCACTCTCTTGTTATATTATTACTGAAAATAATTTTGCTAGTCAGATATCAATTACTATGAACAACAATCTGAGTTACTCCAATAGGCAGGCACACACATACGGGATTTTCAACAGATCTGACCCGCCGTCCGCATGTGGCATCCCTGTCACGCTAATTTGGAACAGATTTGGGTTCAGCATTTATCAAACCCAAAACTCTTTCTTCCTTTTCATCGTTCCTTCTTCTAACTGCGTTTGCCTGTAATCGTTTAACCTTGTAATCGTTTGTCTGTAATCTCCGTTTGCCTGTAATGTTAATGTTTATGAAATAATATTTGTTGAGATTGGAGTATTAAAATACATTTTGAATCATCTGCCGCTACATTTGCTGGATTTTCAAACTTTTTCACAAACTTGCTAATAACGGAATTGGTCGATTGTTAAATTTAACCGAAAATAAGTCACGAACTCTGTGTAAACTGACGCCACTGTAAATGTTTTGATAATGAACAAATAATCTTTCTTCCACTAATTACTTGTTATTATTATTATTTATCCCAAACGACAAGCATGAATTTATAATTATTTGTCATCATTTAAAAAATATGTTCCTTTACGATTTGTATCTAAAATTAATAGGGGAGCTAATAATTATACATATTTAATTTTACATGTTTAATTCCTATGTTCACCCCTTATCCCAGACACTCGGTATATTTATACAGGGTGGAAACCTTAACTGGAATAAATTCGGTATTTATGAAATGAGAATTTCCAGAAAAAAAATCTCGGACTTCTTTGTCTTTTCGTATGTTGGATTGGAGTTTTTCCTCTGTTTCTGCAATTATTGCCATGTCATCCGCGAATAATAGTTCTGCTATTTTTCTTATCTACATTTTCCAGTATCCAATTTTTAGCCTTTTTATTTTTTTCTTTGCTTTCTTCATCACCTTATCCAATACAATTGTGAAAAGCAAAGCGCTTAGCACGCATCCTTGTTTTACTAATTTCTTCGTTTCGAATTCTTTTGATTGCTCATTTGTTCTCACAATATTTCTGTTTTCTCCGTATGTGATTTTTTTCTATTCCTCTTTCTGCTAGTTCGTTCCATATGTCCTCTTTATTTTCCTGTCGAATGCCTTTTTGGAGTAAAACTTGAGTATGAAGTTTTTGTCTTGCGTACTTCTCCCTCTTCTGAATCCGCACTGGCTGTCCTCTATTGTTGTATTAATGTCCTACATTATCTTACTTTTTATACTTGTTAGTGTGATTCCTCTGTAATTTTCGCATATTCTTTTATCCCCTTTCTTATGTATTGGTAAAATTATTTCTTTATTCCATTCTCTTGGTGTTTCCCGCTGCTTATTATGTCATTTGTTAGTTTAGTTATTTGTGTTATTCCCTCTTCCCCATGTGTTTCGTCATCTCCGGGGTTATATCGTCTGTTCCTAGCGCTTTCCCGTTTTTTAGTTTTTTTTTTGTTCTTCCACTTTTTTGATTTGTTAATTTTTTTTTTGTTGCCTTTCTTGCGACTGTTTCCCTCATTCTTGTGTTAGGTTATCTTCTTCATCCTGTTCGATTAATTCTTTGAAATATTGTCGCCATCTTTCCATTACCTTGTCTTCATTCGTGATAATTGTTCCATTTTTATCTTTTACGTTCATTATGGTGTGTTCTTTTTTTAATTGCTTTAGTGTTCCGCCGAGTTAGTTTTTGGTTCTGTCCAAAATTCTCATTCATTCTTTCACCAAGTTTTATTATTGAATTCGTTTTGTTTCTCTTTTATTTGTCTTTTTCATAATCTTCTATTTTTTTGTTTGTATGTATCTTTTTCATTTCTCTTTTTTGTCTTTTATATAGTTTTTGACTTCATCTGTCCACCAGTTTGTCTTTTTCATTTCCCTATTTTCAATTTTTGTTGTATCGCAGGTCTCCTTAGCCGCTTCTCATACATTTTTTTTAATGTTTCATTTTCCTTCTATGTTTAACTTCAGTTCACTTTCTCTGAATTTATTTTGTATAAGTATCTCTTTGTATTTCTCTTGTGTTTCTCTTAATATGTAGGCTTTTATCATTTCTTTAACTTTTATCCTCCTCTTGTCTTTTTTTTAAATTTTCTTCCAACTCATGTCCATTTTTAGTAAGTGGTGGTCACTTCCTATTTCAGCTTGCCTTGTAACTTTTACATTCATTATTTTGTTCCAGCTGTTTCTATTAATTAGGTGGTAGTCTATTATCGATCTTTCGTTTCTGCTTGGGTGTTCCCTTGTGTACTTGTTTATGTTTTTGTGTTTGAATTTTGTATTTGTTATCACAAGGTTGTTTTCAATGCATAATTGTATTATTCTTTCTCCATTGTTGTTTTTAATTTTCCTCAGGTGTTATTATAATTCCTACTTCTCCTTTTGTTATTTCCTTTTCATCTACTCCTGACCATATCAACCAGTATCCTCCATGTATATTTTCTATTCCGTGTGCTTTCTTTTTTGTTTCGGTAATTCCTAGTATTTCTATTTTATGTTTTCTCATCTCCTCCACCAGTTCTGCTTCTTTTCCCATGTATCCTCTAATGTTCCATGTCCCTATTGTTATTTTTTGTTTTTTTTGTTTTTTTGTCTCTTTTCCCTTCATCCTTTCTTTTTATTATTATTTTGTAATTGATATCTTGTTCTGGTTTTATGTTCTTTTCTATATAATCTATTTTATCGTTGTTTTCCATATTCATGTCCTGTATGTTGCCGCTGTTTGTCTTCTGTCTTGGTTTTTGGCTTAGCTTTTTGGACCATTTTTTGCACCTTCTACTACTTCCTTTCTTTTCTGCCCTTTGTTCCATATTTATTCTGTTCCATTAATTAGTATTTTTCTGTAGCTAATTCTTACTTCATTTCCTTTGTCTTTTTCTTCTTTCGCTATGTTTCTAATTTCTCTTTGCACTTTTTTTTCTTCCAACGTTAAATCATTTTCTATGTTTATTCTAGTATGATTTATATTGCTCTTGGCTTTCATTATTTGTTATTTTATTTCCCACGTTTCCACTTCTGCTAGTAACATGTCTTGATTTATGTATTTGAACTTTGGCAATAATCATTGTTATATTGGCAGTATTAATGTAGATATTGATGTAACTCTTATAACATGATCGAAAATTAATGGAAGTAAAAAAAATGTCGGTAAGATACAAGGTGATTCATTGGGAAATGCGCATACTGTAATGGTAGATGCGGCACATCGAGGTGATTCTAAATAAACTATATTTTATGGGTCAATCGTTCTTTTTAACCAATATACAGGGTGATCCATTAATATTGCCCATTTTTTCAATTAATCATAACTTACGAACCACTCTATATTTTTTTGTAATATTTGGTGCGTATGTTCTTTGTCTACTGTAGTATCTAGTAATATAATAAATGAAAATCTTATTCTAGGTCCGGCCTTAAAAAAATTAATAGGTAGATTTCGACTAAAACACCCAAAAATTTAGTTACACTGAATGTATTTGGTAATTCGTCATACAACTTTGTTACTTATTAACTTGAGTCAAATCAAGATGTTTCGATAATAAGGTGGCATAAAATTAGAACAAAAGGGTCTATATCATTAAACAGGTTTTCAATGGATATCTACGTCTTTCGGAGCTCACAGAATTGGGTGCCGAATGCTTCGGATGTTTGTGTCGTTGAATATTGTATTAATGGAAATTGTATATCTGGGCGCCAGTATTACAGAATACTCGTATCGATGGATATCTTGTCGATATATCGAAAAAAAGTGGGGATGATGATTGCAGAAATACATGTGGCAACGCTGCATTTAGCTGTCAGATGTTTGACGTTGAGAGATAAATACTTTCACAGCATGTAAAATGCAAAACAAATATATTAACCTTGTTTGTTAATGACACTGTTGTGTCCACCTGTGTTGTGTTGTTGTACTGTGTACAAACTACTACGTCTGTGTTTAAAACATCTTCTGGCTTAGCGTGGAGCCCAAGCAAACGACAGAACAGAATGTCAGGACAGAGGACGTGAAGCAGTGGTGTCCCTAAAGGTTACCCCCGCAATGAGTTCGCTGAAGGGAGCAGTCAAAGGAGTCACACGGAGTCTGTGCGGAAACAATGACCGATGAAAACCATGGCACCGGATTATTATAGGTGACAGAGTAGTTGCACGTTGTAGAGATTTGGGTCTGATCTGCACCGTGATATCCGTGAAAGATTATTAATATTAAGTTACGTGAAGACGCTACACCAACTACATGTTCTTCCCTACGCCCTTCGTAGATTGTATCTACATGAACTTTGTATCGAGTTGCTCGTTGTGAAGTGGACATGCCACGTCCAAAAACACATTATGTTTGTACATGGAACTATTATGTAAGAAACAAATTGAATATCAACATTGTCACACAGTTTGTAACGGGTAGTTTTCCAGAAAACACCGTTACAATAAAGCGTCTGATACCCCCTCCCCTTTGCCTAACTACGCGCGTCGATCGTCGCGGATTTTCGGTCAGTAGCTAAGTATAACGCGGGTCGAGTGGCTCTGATAGTGCTCGGTTGTGACGAGGCATCTGTGATTCAGCACCAAAAGAGCCCACCCATCGATCCTAAACCTCTGGCGATTCTGTGTGAGTGACCGGAGAGCGGCCCGGTGCCCGAATAAAGCGTTCAGCTCCACTTACTTACACCCACAGCACATCTCGTGGGTAACTCGGGTAGCCCTCAGGCACCCGATAACACCTAGAGGCGGCAGGCCACGGCGTATCAGGCCGACACTCGTGCGATTCCTAGGCGGACGACCACGAGGCGTCCGTGAAGTACATCCGTCCCCACCCCCCCGCATTCGAACGACGGACGGGCAGGAAGCGGCCACCACGACTTCGTGACGCGGACCGACCGCGCCCGAGAGCGCGCGATCAATCTTTTTTTTGTGTTTCTTTGACTTCTGTGTGTCCCCTTGCGTCTTGTCCCCCTCCCAACGTCTATTTACGTATTATTATTCGGTTGTAAGGGTTCGCTACCCTACCGCGGCGGCGAAGACAAGTAGCGGATGCGAGGGACTTAGTGCACTACGTCGTTCGCGAAGAGTCTTGCCTTGTAGCGCGTGGGCGGCCCAGCCGTAGCGTCCCCCCCATTTTTTGTGTAAGCGTTTTATGTTACCCCCTTTTCTTTTTCTTTGTGTTTATACTTTTATTTTGGTGATTACTGTTAAGGTAAATAAACTACCTTTTTGCCAAGCAACGCTTTCTGGGTTTCGTACTTTCCCCGGAATCCTTCCCCTTCACCTCGTTAAGTAAACCCAGTGGAGCCACCCTCAAACTTTTCGGATATAGTGGACTGTCACGCCATTCTCCACTGCAGCGAGCCAGGGCCGAGGTGGGCGTAGGTTTTACCCAAAGGGGTTGGATTCCCCATAACCAACAACGCAAAAAGGTAGGTGCGATAAAAGAGCGCAGGGTAATTTAGAAAGAGAACCCGAAAAACAATTTAGAGGGTGACACTTGATTATCATATTTACATTTGTTCACTTCTGTGAATACTAATCCAGAGTTACGTTGTGTCGTTATTGGATAAACACTTGAATAACTGAATAAAATTAAATAACTTTGATAGATATTCATAACAAATTAAATTGTAAAACCCATTGTTGACCGTTAATTTGTGAAATTATGAAATTTGTGAATATATGTACATGTTTCGTGGAGATAGAAATTGTCGCTGCTTATTTGATGGCTATCTGTTTTTATATTTCGTTATTAATCAGTACTGTGCTTCTAAATTAAAGGTTAGCAGCTAATAGTTAATATTTGTTGAATACTTACATTAAATAACTACGTTCTTTTTAAATAAGTTGCGGAAGAATTTAAAGAATTGTTCAATGAATTTTAACACTTAACTGTTAACTTCTAATTTAGAAGAACAATTTACATTAAAAAATAGAGTATTAAATAAAATTACACCGCCATGAAATGAGCAGACATTTCTTATGTCGCCAGTTTTGTTTTTCAATTGCTAGGTTGCACGGCTTTATAGTACTAAAAACTTTAATGTGATTGTTTTTTATCAATGCATACATGTTTATTATATTTTATTATTTATTAAATTTTATTCTTTGAGCTATTCTATTAAGATATTATGTAAATTGTCTGTATTTTAAGCCTTGTGAATAAACTAAAAGAAATATATTTTCCAGTGTTTTTTTTAAAATTTAATGTGGATATTAGATGCACCTGATAAATTTATACCCTATCTTACAGTTTCCGATGACCTATCTAAAACCGGTAGTAATTCATTTGAGTCTATTGCGGAGACAGAAAACTAACTATCAATTAACTTTCGAGCGCACGGAGGCCAAATATAGTTAAAGTAATAGTTTTCATAAATATTCTTTTATCAGCTTTAAATTTTATGTACCTTCCTAAAACATGTTAAGCCATGTAATTAACAACGTTTTAACGAAAATAAAATTTTATTTTTTGAGTGTGTAAGAATTTTGGTCTCACAGAGTAACCGTTGCGCTAATGGGGGTTTTATATGCAAAATAATGATGGTTTAGGGTAGTTATACTAGGACAGTTCCACTCCACCCCCGCGAAGTTTTCGATTAATTTAATCCGCGGATTAATCGAACATTTGATTCGCGTAAGTAGAGCAATTTGGGGGTATTTAGAGCATTAAAGCGGCGAATTCGAGTTTTAATGGGATAATCGCGGTTATTATCCGCGGTATTTGCATACAATTGCTCTAATTACGCGACAATCCGCGGTATTTGCATACAATTGCTCTAATTACGCCAGCTATTCCGCGGTACTTACACATAATTGCTCTAATTACGCGATTATCCGCGGTATTTGCATACAATTGCTCTAATTACGCTAGCTATTCCGCGGTACTTACACATAATTGCTCTAATTACGCGATTATCCGCGGTATTTGCATACAATTGCTCTAATTACGCTAGCTATTCTGCGGTACTTACATTATGGTGATTCGGGCAAGTGCCGACCAAAACTTTCGCACACCGGACATTTTAACGTGCGAATAAACGGTATCTAGAAGATGTTGTTCATGCTTCTTGGTGACGTCACAGGGTCTCATGCCAATAGTACGATGTTTCCTGGCATTATATTCGGCGGTGGCATCGGTCAGAATGTCTATCCATGAATATGTCCCCCTCAGACTAAACGATCGATAAAGACTATTTTTTATAGTACGTATCACGCGCTCAGCCATGGATGCCTTGATTTTAGAGTAGGATGAATAATGATTCACTTTATATTTAGCTAGCAGCGCCTTCATCGTAGAGTTGTAAAATTCAGTACCATTGTCAGTCTGCAAATTCTTCGGAGTACGACGCCCGCGAAAAATATCAGCGAAAGCGGCACTAACGCTAGTAATAACGACAGCCAAGATAATTCATTAACGGGTCAACATAATTACAATTGGAGACCTGATTTAGAAAGTTTAGACATTTATCTACAATTGTGCCGAGTAGATTTAAAAAAACAATGTATTTATTTAATTAAGACAGGGTACATATAATGAAAATTCCACCAGGGATTTGGAACTAATGTTGTTGCGAACCACCTTCTTTTCTTTGTTACAATATAATGAATTATAATGGAGTATTCTTGTCTGCACACAAATCCGAATAGGTCATCAGAAATAAGTCACCTTTGATTTATTTCTTAAAACTATTTTGTCTAATTGTAGATAAATGTCTAAACTTTCTATATCAGTTCTCCGATTACTTAATATTCATTTTTTTTTGTTACTATTAGAATAATGAAGGAAAAACACCCTTCGGACTCGTCAATTTCAGGCAATAGAATTGTAAATTTAAAAAATTTACAAAACATAATTTTTATTGCGGAAAACCATGCAAGCAATTGTACAGCAGGAACCTTATTATGGAGAAAGAATCGCGAGAAGGTCTCATAAGTAAAATAAATTTAAAATGCAACACTTGCAGTTAGATATACCAATGTTCTACATCAGAATCTGACAGCACCAATATTGCTGCAGTTTGGGGTACCTTAGCAACTGGTAGCACTTTCAAATACACACAGGAATTATTTAGTGTAATGGATGTTCCGTCAATTTCCAAAAATATGTTTTTTAAAATACAGGAAAATTTAAATCAGGTAATTGTAGAGAGAGAGAGAAATTAATCTTTATTAGGCAATGCTATCGGCCGTAGCCTTTTCGCCGTGGGTAATTATGTATTTATATAAAGTTAAATTTGGTCAATTACACGCATCGATGGTTAAAAACACAAACGTTTGTCCAAACAAGCAAAAAATTATTAATGGCAATCTGAGACTTAAAAGAAAGCACATGTATTACTATCAAGTAAGTAAATTTTCCATAAAACATTTTCCATAAATGTCTAATTCGATTTAAACAAACTTTTTAGGTGCAAGGGGCTCTTCATATCAGTGAAAGAAAATCTGCGTATTTCATCGTATTTACAAGAGAAAATGAGCCCCTTTTTATGGAACAGATTGCCAGAGATGGCAAGATGTTTGTATTCTTCCGGAAATTGTACGAAATTGTACGTTTGATATAAAAATGTATACCGTGCGATTAACAATTATTTAGATAAGAGGCGGCCATGACTGTGTGAGTGTGATGGAACCTGCCAAAAAATTTTGAAGGACTTTGATATGTATCCCCACAAAATACAGATCTATCATGAAATGACTGTGTATGACTAATTCCTCACTATGTCAATTATTATAGCATTTTTTATAATTAGTTAGACTATTTTATCTTCCTGTGACAATTTACTTGTGCACTGTGTATTTCATTTGCGTATTGCGAGATTTGTGTGTATGGGAAGGATGTTACAAAAATTGAATGTGCTAACCATACCATAAAAAATTATGGGAAGAGATTATAGTCTTTAAAAAATGACCAAAAATGTTTCCTTAGCTGGTAGAAAAATATTAAATAATAAACGAATTTCCTTATTACAGAAAAGAGAACAAAAAACGATTACGATAATGCCCATGGTGATGGGGCAACAATTATTGATGATTAAATTAATGGGCCTTATCACTGTTTTAATCATCATTCGCGTTGCAAAGATTTAGAATGTGCTGCATTAAAAATTATAAGAATTACGATATTTTGCGGTTTAAATGCGAAGTCCGCATTTAAAGACGTAAAGACGGCGTTCGTTCAAACGGCAGAGCCACCGAGAGAGTTGAAAAAACAACGGTAAAAAATGACCTTGGCACTTGATTCGCATATTTCAAACTTCTGTTAGGAATTGTTGGCAACATGGCATTGCAATTATGTCATTGCTCCATCTCGTAGTGAACACATGAACTGCTTGGTGCTAATTTTTAACTATTTTCACGGCGGGAAATTCAATATAGGTACATTTTAAATAATTAATAAAACCATAAAAACATGTGTTAATTAATAAGTACTATCTTATTAGATACAGTATTTTACAAGGTTTCAGGATACATTTTTGGAATGAATAAATATAATTTCTCTGAATCAAATTATTTAAATAATATGGTAAACAATTGGTAATTTTAATTATAAATTATTCAGTGACACGTAGAATCAGGTCTATATTCATGTAAAGCTTTAAAATTGTGCAAATATTTGCAAATACAATCCATGAAGATGAAAAACAGCAAAAATCGAAGATTTAATGAAATTTCATAGAAAAACGTAAATAATCGAAAAACTAACTATACAGCGACACGTAGTATTTATTTTGATAATTTATGGTACAGAAAATATAACGTGAAAGTAATTATTAACAGCGTTTAAGTTGAAAAACACTTTTACGCCCGAAAAACCGCGCTCTTAATAGCAAAAATATCAAATGTATACCATGTTTCCATTTCGTATACTCCGCAATAAATTTAATTAAAATTAATTTACAATTAAAATTAGAATTAATTAAACTCCGAATTAAGAAATATTATTGATTCTTTCCAATTTGGAAACGGTACGCATCGGATTTTTTCAGTGGTAGCATTGATTATAATAGGGTATTATTTATTATATTAGTATAATTATATTATTATATTATATAAGGGTATTATACAGGGTGAGTCGGGAGGAACGGACCAAACTAGAGGAGTGTATTGTACACGTAAAAATGATTTAAAAAAACTCAAATGTTATCCGATTTTCATTTGTTTTCAAGTTTCGAACCGTTTGTTGAAAAGTCGGATAAATACATTCTTATCCAGAGTTTTCTGATGTGGAAACCGTTGACGATATCTTTCAACGGCAGCTGTAGCACTCCCATTACAAAAACCATAGACAAACACCACATTTGCATATTCAAGATTTGAAACTATAACTTGAAAACAAATGAAGATCGGATAACATATGATTTTTTTAAAAATATTTTCACGTGTACAATACACTCCTGGAGTTTCGTCCGTTCCTCCCGACTCACCCTGTATTCAATTGTGGTATTTTGTTCGGTGGAAATGCGCTGTGTGTCGCCAAGGGCAGCGGCCGCGAAATTAAATTTCGCATCCTGTTTTGCGTACGCGAATTGGGCACTTCGCGTCCGGTTGCACAATAGAAGCAGTTAGGCAACAAGAGTTCCAACCCAGGCTAGGTTAGTTTTCGATTAATTTAACCCGCGGTTTTATTGGCGGATTAATCAATTACCGCGGGCAGTAACAATGGGTTGATTGCGGAAATCGCGAGTAATTTAATCACAATTGCAGGATAACAATGGAATAATTGCAGATGCATTACATTAATTACAGGTGCATTACTGCAATTCCAGGTACTTTAATTGCAGGTTAATTGACGATCCGCGAATTTAATTGGCAGTCTAATCACCGCGAGTGGTAACAATAGATTGATTGCGAGTAATTTAAATCACAATTGCAGGATAACAATGGAATAATTACATCAATTGTAGGTACTTTAACTACAGGCTAATTGGCGATCTGCGAATTTAATTGGCAGTCTAATCACCGCGGATCAAATTGATATCATAGTTCGCGGGACCGAGGGCCGCCACACAGCTGCCGCCCCCCGACCCCGCCGCCCCCGCGCCGCCCACAGACCACCCACCAGACCAGCCGCCGCCGCCCCCACGCCGCCGCCCCCGCGCCACCCCACGCCGCCCCCCGGGCCCCGTGGTCCACTGCCACACCACCCCCGATGTAGCCGTGCGGCGCGCGAGTTGAACCAGCCATCTGATAATGCCCCACCCGCGGTGTGTAATGCGATACACGATTCGGCAGGAAGTGATCAATCAAACCGGCAGGCCATAAACATACCAATTTTATCATTATACAACCGGGTCCCAGACGGCTATAAAAAAATAGTGGCAGAGTCTGGAGATTAAGACAGCTGATAAATACGGGTGTCACCCGATACGGGTTTTTCGGGCGCCGCTATAATCATATCATTATAATTAAGTCACCGGGGCATATGGCATTCAGACGCGATATAAAAAAAATGGTCGGGGGGAGTCTGGGAGATAAGAGAGACATGATAAATATATCAATTTTAACGATGTCGTAAATTGAATACTAATGGAAAATATAAAAAATTAGGCGGATGCAGCTGTGAATTAAGATTAGATATCTAACGAAATATGCACGTGCACCGATTAACTTGATGTCGCAACAAGTCGAGACTAGATAATTCCTGGCTGTGTGAACACGTACGCCACCACACCCCACCCCTGCGAGGGTTATTTAAACGAAAAACGTCGTGCCACGAGCATCAGTCTACTCCGACCAGTGTCGAAGCTCACATCTAGCCCTTCAAGTATCTTGTGTTACCTTCTGTGCCAGCACAGATCTCCTAGTGAGTGTTATCGTGTTTTGATCAGGTAAGCTAATAAAAAAATTATTAAAAATTATTGCTGCGGGCAATAAATAAAAGATAAATACATCATGGAATTATCAAATATATCTCTATCCTAGATTGAAAGCAGAACAGATCAGCCCGCTCGCAACGCTTATAATAATTTAATAGGTGAGTCTGCAGAATTAAATCCAGAAACAAATACCAACAATATTTATAAATATAGGAGAACCGTAAATATTAATTTATCCTATTTCCAGATATATCTGCTATATCACACCGCTAATTTTCACGAACGCCGCAGCTAATCCAAGTATGTTATATCAAAGTTAAATGTATGCACGCGATAAAATGATTATTATTATTTTAAGAAATGTCTATTATGGAGACAGCAAACACTCTTGTAAGAGGTGTGGACGACTTCTGCAGGCAGGATGTTCGGGACCCCCGCATCATCGAGAGCTGGCTGGGGGCAATTCGCAGGAACCTGGCGGCCCTAAATTTAGCTGTCGCACAGCTGAAAGGGACCTCCAACGGAACTCTGGGCCTCCTCAACGGCTTGACTAGCGCCATCACCAAGATGCAGCGTAGGCGGACGCAGCTCAAGGCGAGGCTCATCCGAGGAGGTGGAGGAGCGAGACTCCCCGTTGCCATAGATTATGTGGACCTCAAGTCGGCGTTCGCTGGGAGGATCCGTACGGGGGCGTACCTAAACCGGACTCACAAAGACCCCATCAACTTCCTGGTGGATTGCGGCCCCAGGGTTGCGACGAGGACCCGGAACGCTCTGGCCAAGGAACCGTTCTTAAAAATCAACACCACATTCTGCGGAGAGTTCACCAAGATGGCGGGCGGTGAGGAGATCTGGGAGTATAAACACTTCAACACCAAGAATGTGGTGATTGATTTGGATACGGACTTGGCCGAGTGGTTCATGCTCCAGGTCATGGTACCGCTATTGGAGCAGCTGGAAGAATTTCAGGTTTGTACACCCCGCTAAATTTACTTTAATTTTCTCTAATATATCCATGTTTATTACAGGAGCGTGAGTCTGGCTGGGCCCTTGCAAGCGTGGTAAGCCTCAATGTGAACACCAACAAGTATACGCCGCTGCTGGGATCCTCGTACACTGAGCTGCCGCCGCAGATAAAATTGAAAAATTCCTGCGTCAATGTACGAAACAGCGATGAGGCTTGCTTCGCTTGGGCGGTCACCTCAGCGCTACATCCAGTCGAGAAACATACCGAGAGGATGTCGTCCTATCCACGGTATGAGAGCGTCCTGAACCTGGAGGGGATCACCATGCCCATGCAAAGGCCTCAGATAGAGAAATTCGAGCGGCAGAATTCTCTATCAATAAACGTATACATCTTGACTAAGAATAGAGGTAAATTTACAGTTAGTCCGTCGCGCCTCACCCGGGATAAGCGCGATAGACACGGAAATCTCCTGCTTATTCAGGATGTATACGTTGATGAGGCCGATGATGAAGACGATGATAGAAACGCCGTCCCCGTCCGGTATCATTATGTATGGGTGAAAAACCTCTCCAGGCTGCTCTCATCCCAGCTGAGCAAAGAGAATGGGCAGAAGTTCTTTTGCGACCGATGCCTGCATTACTTTAGAACTCAGGGCAAGCTGTCTTCTCACATTCAGGACTGTGAGAAGATGAACGCCTTCAAGGTGAATCTTTCCCCGGGAGGGAAGATCGCCTTTAAGGCGCATAAGAATAAAGAGCGATGCCCTTTCATCATTTATGCGGACTTTGAGAGCATCTTAAAGTCCACCGCAATCAAATTTGGCAGCACAGGTAAGAAATATTCCAATCGTGCTAATAATACAAAATACTAATAATAATCTTGTTTTGCAGGAGAAAAGTATCAGGAGCATGAGGCGTATAGCGTTGGTTATTACGTCAAGTGCTCCTACGATGATGCTCTTTCTTGCTATCGGAGCTATAGGGGCGAAAACTGTGCTGCCTGGTTCATCGCCGAGCTAAAACAGTTTGCCGAGGATGTCGAGACGGTGTTCAAATGTCCCCTGCCGATGAACGTGCTGACTGCCGAACAAGAGTACAAGTTTCGCCAGGCGTCATCCTGCCACATATGTGAAAAGCCGCTGGGACAGGACCGTGTGCGTGATCATGACCATCTGACCGGAGCATTCAGAGGAGCCGCTCACAACGAATGTAATCTGGAGTTCCAGGATTCACGCACCGTCCCAGTGGTATTCCACAACTTCAGCGGCTATGATTCGCATTTCCTAATCCGGGATGTCGCGAGAGGATTAGAGGGCAGGATGACGCTGGTCCCCAACAACACAGAAAAGTTCATCTCGTTCTTTAAGAGCATGGCAGGGACAGACATCAAATACAAGTTTATAGATTCCTGTAGATTCATGGCATCATCCCTGGATAAGTTGAGCTCCTACCTCGAAGTCAAGAAGATAGTGCACAGCCAATTCCCGCTGTACAACGACGAGAAGATTGACCTGCTCACCCGTAAGGGAGTATTCCCCTACGAGTACGTACAGAGTTGGGTCAATCTTGACGAGACTGACCTCCCGAGCCGAGAATCCTTCCGGAGTCAGCTGACTGACTCCGAGATCAGCAGCGAGGATTATGCGCATGCTCAGAAAGTATGGCGGGAATTTAGCATCACCACGCTGGGCGAGTATAGCGATCTATACCTTAAGACTGATGTGCTACTCTTGGCTGATGTCTTCGAGGCGTTCAGGGATGTCTGCCTAAATAATTACCACCTCGATCCAGCCCACTACATGACCGCACCGTCATTGAGCTGGGACGCCATGCTGAAGAACACGGGGGTCCAGCTTGACATGATTGGCGACGTGGATATGTTGATGTTCTTCGAGCGAGGTATTCGAGGAGGACTCACCCAATGTTCGAAAAGGCATGCCCGAGCAAACAATCAGTACATGAGTGACCATGATTCAGCTTCACCGACTAACTACCTCATGTACTATGATATTAATGCCATGTATGCTTGGGCAATGTCGCAGCACCTGCCTGCAGGAGAGCTGAAGTGGGTAGAGGGTGATGTCTCCTCTTTTAACTTCAACCTCCCAGACGATACCCCTACAGGATATGTCTTGGAGGTCGATCTGGACTACCCGATGCATATTCACGACCGCCATAGTGACCTCCCTATGGCGCCATCGAAAGGCAGGGCTCCCGGTTCGAAGCAGGAGAAGATGCTTGCCACGCTAGAGGGCAAGCGTAATTATATAATTCACTACAGGAATCTCAAACAATATGTAGCAGAGGGCCTGATTGTATCGAAAATACATAGGGTGATACAGTTTAAGCAGTCTCCATGGTTAAGAAAGTACATTGACCTCAATGCAGAGCTCCGGCGAAACTCTCGAAATGAGTTTGAGAAGAATTTCTTCAAACTCATGAGCAACGCCGTATTCGGGAAGACCATGGAGAATGTCCGGAACCGACGAGTAATGAAGCTCGTACATAAGTGGCATGGGAGATATGCGGCAGAGTCGCTGATATCAAAGCCGAATTTCCACAGCACCAGTATCATCGAGGATGACCTGGTGCTAATCGAGCTATTGAAGACGGAGGTCTTCTTCGATAAGCCTATTTACGTGGGGATGGCTATATTAGACATCTCCAAAACCGCTCTGTACGAGTTTCACTACTCGTATATGAAGAATAAATACGGTAAGGACTGTACCCTCTGCTATACGGACACCGATTCTCGGATATATGACATCAGGACTGCTGATATCTATCAGGACATCAGGATGGACATCGGCAGATTTGATACCTCCGATTGTAGCCCAGACAATCCCTATGGCATACCGCTAGCGAATAAAAAGATCCCGGGTCTGATGAAGGATGAGAATTGCGGTAAGTAATTGAGTGTTGAAATCGATATGCTTGAAACTAATGTGCTATTTTTTTCTATTACAGGCCGTATCATGGAGGAGTTTGTAGGACTCCGGGCAAAGATGTATGCGTGCCAAGTGACATCATCTGCGGACACCAAGAAGGCCAAGGGCATCAAAGGGTATGTTGTCAAGAAACACATATCCTTTGCTGACTACCTGGCCAGCCTTAACACTGGTATCGAGATGGTGCACGAGCAGAGCTCTATCCGATCCTTCAACCACCAGGTGTTCACCATCCGGCAGAAGAAAATCAGTCTCAGTCCACGCGATGATAAGCGTCATCTTCTGCCAGGATCCCACGAGACGCTGCAATGGGGGCATTATTCGCTAGCGGTCATGGACATTTAGTGTAGTTTTTAATATGTATATGTGCGTGTGTATATATTTTTTATCTATTTTATAGTTCATTTATTTAGGTATTTTTGCCGTTTTATTCATTATCTTGTATATTTCTTATGTTTTTATTTATTATCTTGTATATATATATTTTTTTTTTTACGATTTTATTTCTGCATTGTATATTTAAATAATATTGTACATATTTTTTGATGATTTTTCTTTATTTAATATGTTGTCCTCTCTATGCACTATGGAGGGGGTGAATAAAATAAAGTTTTTACATTGTATTATTATTTTTTATTACCATATAAAATATCAACTACATACTCGTGACGGAGTGGCGGAGGGGCTTCGGGAGGAGCGGAGGGGCGGAAGGGCTGGTTGTGTTGGTGGAGGAGCGGAGGGGCTTATATATATATATATATATATATATATAAGAGAGACTGGCACAGTGGCTGTCACAGAGATATCAGTTGCATTCGATCCATCAGCATGTATAAGTGTAATAGATGTGAGTCTTCTTTCCGGTGGCTGCGTGGATTGAAAAGACACAAGACTACTAATTCTGCCAGATTATTGAAGTGTTTGCACTGTGAGAGAACATTTACAAGAAGCGATAATCTCAAACGGCATGAAACTAAACATCAAACAAATGCCACGATGAGACAACAGTAGATAAGCTAGGGGAGTTCGGCCCCATTTTCCCATAAGGATTTACACAGGGGTCTAAATTTACTTTTCAGCCATTTTGTTTTTTCGGTCGTCCAGTTCGAGGACCGATATTTGTACAACGGGTTGCCTATGGGTCTATGTTGTGTTGCACGAGGGATATGACGACAGCGCGTGAGTTTTATTTATTTATTATAATTTTTAATAATTTAATTTTTATTATTATTAATTATTATTATTTATTAATAATTATTGTTATTATTATTAACCAAGCCATTTTTGCCCGAATAAAAATCACATGCCCGCCCAGAATCGAACCCAGGCCTCCCACGTGAAACCCGGCAACTTTACCGCGGAGCCAATTACCTTAACTGATAGAGACGGCGGGAAGCGTCGATATATAACAAACGTTTAAATTACATGAGAATATCTCATTGCATCAATCGTTTGATTTATTTAAGTTGCATTAAGTCTGCAATAATCAAGGGTTTTTAGCAGTTTTGGGCAGGTATCAACCTCTTCTAAATTAACAACGTTAGCCGTTATCACACGAATTAAAAACAGACATAATACTTATAAGCCACATAAGCAATGAAAATTATCAACATATTACTCTCTACCGTCTTTTGACATAATACATGTATATACAAATATAACAATAACAGAATCCCCTACTTGCCAACTGAATTAAAAAAAAATTATACACAAAAACAACAATACCCACGCATATTCAACCTAATTAAATTAACTTTAGAATAAAACTTTTTTGTGTATTCAACAACAACTTCTATAAAATGAACGCCTATGGGCTCATCACTAAGCGGAACATCTCCCAATTACATTATCTACTGTTATGGATAAAATAATAAGAAAAGCAGAGAGAAAAACAAAACCACTAGTATTTGTGATAAATAGAAAAGAGTGAAAAAATATATACTCGAGAATTTAAAAATATGGAATGAAATGATGCATGAAGCAGGTATAAATATGAACAAGCAAAAACCAAAATTGTGGGCATGTCAAATGAAGAAGAAATGATAAATATATACATAGAAAGAGCAAATATACAACAGATTTAATACTTTCATTATTTAGGACCAACTTTTGAAGAATAAGGAAGATAGGAAATAAACATAAACCACAGAAAGGAGAAGGCAGGCAACCTACATCACGCAATACACTTGGCGGAAAGGAGGTGTCAATAGAAAAAAAAAAAAACAAGATATATAAAACCATATATCGGCTCACTCTGACATATGGATGCGAGACACGGGTATTCAACCAAAGATAAAAAAAAGTAAAGCCCTGGAGATCGCGACAAGGTGAAAGGGATAACAAGAAGAGGCATGATTAGAAACGACAATATAAGAACGGAATTGAGCACAGAACAGCCTCGACAGTCGTCAGCATCAGGGCGTAGGCCACTTCAAGCGAGAGAAATGAATTTTAAACACCCAACAACAACGTCCCTCTTACCAACATAAATATACAAACAATCTTACCAACATAAAAATGGAGGCGTGCTAACGTGCTGATAACAAATAAATACCGATAGATTAAACATCGTCTAATTTCTATTGAAAAGTTTGTAAGCGGTTACAACATACTCTGTAAATTATACAAGTAGTTAATTATTTATTGAACTCTGGTATTGTTATCACATGTTAAATATCTCTTATTTTAAATTAAGCACAACACAATCAAATCAGCCCTTTTTAAAACAAACAAAAAAAAAATATATATAAGAGCGAAAAATTCGATAACAGATTCCACAAACGCAGCACCTGATCAAAACACAAATGAGTATTGAGTAACCATACACACACCGCGGTATGTTCCGACTTTTGATTAACATTTGCCGTAACATAACCTCAAAATCGTTTTACATTAGTTTTCAACCAAATGATTTTCAGTGTTGCCATGTGTAAATTACAGTGTTGGCGATTTGTTATTTTATTAATCAACCGAGTATAAATTAAATTGATTACGCCTGTTCATATCTAATAAATTATACTATCGTAACATAACTTTATTTTAAATTAATTAACCCTGAGCCGTGCATCAAGTGTGAGTGCGATGGACACCCAGCCAATGTCAGCATCAAACGAGGACAGCGCACCTATAAACAGCAAGGAACCTAAAAAAAAAAAACGCCCCAGACGCCGACCGCGGAAAAACATCGAATAAGAAATTAAAAACCACACCAAATCTAACAGAGACACAGGCATCACACGCACAGCCCTCTAAAGCACACACACAGGCGCCCACAGAACACAGGAGAGACCACAGCCACCAAATGAATTCAACTCCTACAAACACAACTATGAAATAAGAACGGATGCCACCATCACACGCATACAACTTGCACGCTTATGGGAAACACACATGCCCAACAACAAGGACATTATCATACAACTGATAAACAACAACCTCACTCTTAAAACAAGCAAAAGAGAATCCAAAAATAAACTCCAGGAACTGATGGACAAGCACCTCATCAAAACATCCCGAACCCAACAACAACTAACTACCACACCGAACACACAACGCACATACACCGAATCATACACCATAATCCTCTGGAGTTGAAAACGAAATCCCAGACGAAGATATTGGCAAATAACTCACTAACAATAAATACCCTTATAGATACTGCAAACGCATCAAAGCAAGAGCAACAGACATATCAACATCGATGATAAGAATTATAACTGGAGACATCGACTCATTCGAAAGAATGACATATGACGGAGGACTGTATTACCTAAATAGGTTCTACAGATTCGTACCAAGCTCCCCACCCAAACCAATACCACAAGCATGCAGCAAGTGCTCCGCATACGATCACACAACCGAGGAATGCAGGAAAGGAAAAACATACACCAAGTGTCAAGGGGGCGCATGACGCAACTAAATGCGGTTCGCCACAGCCACAGAAATATGATGCCCGCAACGCCGAGGCCCATGCAGGGTGGTCACCCAGATGCCCAAAGAGACCGACAACACTCATAGAAGGCAACCCCAGCATAAGGATAAAAAAAACATAAATAAAAAAATCTACAGATATACCAAACTCAACCACTCATAACAATAGAAGCCCTAACCCACTGACTATACCCGACCATGTCATTATCACACACACACACCCATACACACATGCCATAAACAACACACAGAACACTAACAGAGAAGAGATTCTCAAAAGCTCCGCAAACGCTTTATAATTGACTATGTCATTGAGACACAGGCTGTACTTTCCGGCAACAGAATGTATATAATCATGTGCGACAAACAAGCATCAGATAGCATACCACCGACAGAACCCTCAAATCATACCACACAAGCCACCATGCATGTACAGAACGATCGACCAACCATCATATACGCAAACATCAGCTGCCCCAGTAACAAACGGACGCCAATAAATAATTATATAGAGAATAGCAACATTCAAGGTTGCCTTCTTTTCGTAGAAACAAAGACCAAAACCGACACAAACGTGACATACAAGAACTGGGAAATCACACAAAAACAAGGACACATCAACATCAACGCACGAGGAGGGATAGGTATCCTCCACACCGCACGTAGAGCCAACCCGCCAGTACCGAACAACCCACAAAATGATCGCCTCTACTTTACGATCCCATTTGACAATGACAAACTTCACATCTTTCTGATATACATTCAACCACACACACACACCAATCGAACAGAACATCGCCATAAAAGCAGCTCATGAATAGATATTCGATTATCATTAGTGACTTTAATCTAAACCCCAAGAAGAGACGTCAACTACAAACGTTCATAAATAACTCTGACTTCAGAAGACAATACACGCACAACCAACACTCATCATGCCCAACAATAATGACACAATCCCAGGTATACTACATGCATACTGACAATCTAACAAATAATATAACATACATCGAAGTAGCACAAGACCGTTGCTCAGATAACTTGGCTATTAAATTTACATTTCAACTAGACCGACCACGAACTGCCGAAACAATCAAGACAAAATTCAGTCTCAAACTCACAAATACAAAAGCAGTAAATACATTCATGCCGACATACCTGAACGAAATCGAAAGAAAAGACATAGAACTACATCACCTAACGGAATTTTAGACAAAACTCACTAGCTCTATAATAAAACATAGCCACTAAACAAAACGAAACATTTTACAAACACAAAGTACCTAAGTACATACTTACACTAATCAAGTACGAGTGACAAACGTGCTGAAAATACACTCTGACAGGAGGCAGAAACACAAATACAATAATGAATAGACTAAACAAAACAATACAGACAATGACATGGCAATAAAAGGCGCATACATGGTTCGAAGTATGCAAAGAAATTGAGAGAGACCGAGGAACAACCTATTGGACTAAAATTAAACGGCAGACAAAATACAAAAAGACGTCACATACAGCTACACTCCAACAAGATATTAAAAAAAAAAAAAATACGACAGGCGAACATATGGCATACGCCTGCGCAAACCACTTCACATCTGCTTTCACCCCCATCGACGACCCTACATATAACAACGATAACTCCACAAACGTGAACGACTGGTACGATAGACATTGTAACCAAAACACAGCGGGATAGGTATCCACCACACAGCACGTAGAGCCAACCCGCCAGTACCGAACAACCCACAAAATGATTGCCTCTACTTTACGATTCCATTTGACAATGACAAACTTCACATCGTTCTGATATACATTTCAACCACACTCACCAATCGAACAGAACACCGCCATAAAAGCAACCCATGAATAGATTTTCGATTATCATTGGTGACTTTAACCTACACCCCTAGAAGAGACGTCAACTACAAACGTTCATAAATAACTATGACTTCAGAAGACAATACACGCACAACCAACACTCATCATGCCCAACAATAATGACACCATCCCAGATATACTACATACATACCGACAATCTAACAAATAATATAAGAGACATCGAAGGAACACCAGACCTTTGCTCAGATCACTTGGCTGTTAAATTTACATTTCAACTAGACCGACCACGAACTGCCGAAACAATCAAGACAAAATTCATTCTCAAGCTCTCAAATACAAAAGTAGTAAATACATTCATGCTGACATACCTGAACGAAATCGAAAGAGAAGACATAGGACTACATCACCTAACGGAATTTTAGACAAAACTCACTAGCTCTATAATAAAACATAGCCCCTAAACAAAACGAAACATTTTACAAACACAGACTACCTAAGTACATACTTACACTAATCAAGTACAAGTGACAAACGTGCTGAAAATACGCTCTGACAGGAGGCAGAAACATAAAAACAATAATGAATAGACTAAACAAAACCATACAGACAATGACACGGCAATAAAAGCCACATAAATGGCTCGAAGTATACAAAGAAATTGAGAGAGACCGAGGAACAACCTATTGGACTAACATTAAACGACAGACAAAATACAAAAATACATCACGTACACCTACACTCCTACAAGATATTAAAAAGACATACGACAGACGAACATAATGCATACGCAAACCACTCCACATCTGCTTTCACCCCCATCGGCGACCCTACATATAACAACGATAACTCCACAAACGTGAACGACTGGTACGACAGACATCACAACCAAAACACAGACAATAAGGAACCACCAAACATAACAGAAGACGAATACTATGACATACTAGATACAGGTAAAACACCGCCCCGGACAAGATCTTACCACAAAACAACTTCTTCGAAGCCTATCATACGAAATACATAAATACATAATATCTATTATTTCATGATAAAATAGCGTAATATTTAAACCGACTTAAATCATACTACTTGCGGATTAAAATATTCCTAAAATGTAGTCACGTGTGAGACGCTCTGTTACACATGTGAGACGCTGTGTTACACATGTGAGACGCTGTGAGACAGCTATAAGACACCTCTGAGACAGCTGTGAGACACCTCAGAGACAGCTGTGAGACACCTGTGAGACAGCTGTGAGACACCTGTGAGATACCTGTGAGACACCTGTTGGTGGTGGTGGTGCTGTTGCTGGTGTGGAGGTGGTGGTGGTGCTATTGCTGGTGTGGAGGCGGTGGCGATGCTGTTGCTGGTGTGGAGGTGGTGCTGGTGATGGTGCTGGTGATGGTGGTGATGGTGGTGCCGGTGTGGAGGTATTTTTTATTTATTATCTTGTACTTTTGATATGTTGTATGTATATTTAAATACTATTGTACATATTTTTAAGGATTTTTCTTTATTTAATATGTTGTCCTCTCTATGCACTATGGAGGGGGTGAATAAAATAAAGTTTTTTTACATTGTATTATTATTTTTATTACCATATAAAATATTCATTACATAGTTGTACAATACTTTAACATTTCTATATTACAAGCTACATTCCGATAGTATAACGGATATTACCACATAAAATATCCATTACATACTCGTGACGGAGGGGCAGAGGGGCTGGTGGTGTTGCTGATGGCGGAGGGGCTCCGGGAGGGGCGTAGGGGCCGGTATATGTTGGTTGGGGCGGCGGGTGGTGGGGCTTCGGGAGGGGCGGAGGGGCTGGTGAGGCTTCGGGAGGGGCGGACGGGCGGGTGATGTCGGTGGTAGCGGAGGGGCTTCAGGAGGGGCTGGCGATGTTGATGGAGGTGAAGGGGCTTCGGGTGGGTACGGCGGTGCTTCAGGAGGGTACAGAGGTGCTTCGGGAGGGTCCACATACTAGCATAAAAATTAGGCCTAATTTTTCCCTCCGCCCCTCCCGAAGCCCCACCACCCGCCGCCCCAACCAACATATACCGGCCCCTACGCCCCTCCCGGAGCCCCTCCGCCATCAGCAACACCACCAGCCCCTCTGCCCCTCCGTCACGAGTATGTAATGGATATTTTATGTGGTAATATCCGTTATACTATCGGAATGTAGCTTGTAATATAGAAATGTTAAAGTATTGTACAACTATGTAATGAATATTTTATATGGTAATAAAAATAATAATACAATGTAAAAAAACTTTATTTTATTCACCCCCTCCATAGTGCATAGAGAGGACAACATATTAAATAAAGAAAAATCCTTAAAAATATGTACAATAGTATTTAAATATACATACAACATGTCAAAAGTACAAGATAATAAATAAAAAATACCTCCACACCGGCACCACCATCACCACCATCACCAGCACCATCACCAGCACCACCTCCACACCAGCAACAGCATCGCCACCGCCTCCACACCAGCAATAGCACCACCACCACCTCCACACCAGCAACAGCACCACCACCACCAACAGGTGTCTCACAGGTATCTCACAGGTGTCTCACAGCTGTCTCACAGGTGTCTCACAGCTGTCTCTGAGGTGTCTCACAGCTGTCTCAGAGGTGTCTTATAGCTGTCTCACAGCGTCTCACATGTGTAACACAGCGTCTCACATGTGTAACAGAGCGTCTCACACGTGACTACATTTTAGGAATATTTTAATCCGCAAGTAGTATGATTTAAGTCGGTTTAAATATTACGCTATTTTATCATGAAATAATAGATATTATGTATTTATGTATTTCGTATGATAGGCTTCGAAGAAGTTGTTTTGTGGTAAGATCTTGTCCGGGGCGGTGTTTTACCTGTATCTAGTATGTCATAGTATTCGTCTTCTGTTATGTTTGGTGGTTCCTTATTGTCTGTGTTTTGGTTGTGATGTCTGTCGTACCAGTCGTTCACGTTTGTGGAGTTATCGTTGTTATATGTAGGGTCGCCGATGGGGGTGAAAGCAGATGTGGAGTGGTTTGCGTATGCATTATGTTCGTCTGTCGTATGTCTTTTTAATATCTTGTAGGAGTGTAGGTGTACGTGATGTATTTTTGTATTTTGTCTGTCGTTTAATGTTAGTCCAATAGGTTGTTCCTCGGTCTCTCTCAATTTCTTTGTATACTTCGAGCCATTTATGTGGCTTTTATTGCCGTGTCATTGTCTGTATGGTTTTGTTTAGTCTATTCATTATTGTTTTTATGTTTCTGCCTCCTGTCAGAGCGTATTTTCAGCACGTTTGTCACTTGTACTTGATTAGTGTAAGTATGTACTTAGGTAGTCTGTGTTTGTAAAATGTTTCGTTTTGTTTAGGGGCTATGTTTTATTATAGAGCTAGTGAGTTTTGTCTAAAATTCCGTTAGGTGATGTAGTCCTATGTCTTCTCTTTCGATTTCGTTCAGGTATGTCAGCATGAATGTATTTACTACTTTTGTATTTGAGAGCTTGAGAATGAATTTTGTCTTGATTGTTTCGGCAGTTCGTGGTCGGTCTAGTTGAAATGTAAATTTAACAGCCAAGTGATCTGAGCAAAGGTCTGGTGTTCCTTCGATGTCTCTTATATTATTTGTTAGATTGTCGGTATGTATGTAGTATATCTGGGATGGTGTCATTATTGTTGGGCATGATGAGTGTTGGTTGTGCGTGTATTGTCTTCTGAAGTCATAGTTATTTATGAACGTTTGTAGTTGACGTCTCTTCTAGGGGTGTAGGTTAAAGTCACCAATGATAATCGAAAATCTATTCATGGGGTGCTTTTATGGCGGTGTTCTGTTCGATTGGTGAGTGTGGTTGAAATGTATATCAGAACGATGTGAAGTTTGTCATTGTCAAATGGAATCGTAAAGTAGAGGCAATCATTTTGTGGGTTGTTCGGTACTGGCGGGTTGGCTCTACGTGCTGTGTGGTGGATACCTATCCCGCTGTGTTTTGGTTACAATGTCTATCGTACCAGTCGTTCACGTTTGTGGAGTTATCGTTGTTATATGTAGGGTCGTCGATGGGGGTGAAAGCAGATGTGAAGTGGTTTGCGCAGGCGTATGCCATATGTTCGCCTGTCGTATTTTTTTTTTTTTTAATATCTTGTTGGAGTGTAGCTGTATGTGACGTCTTTTTGTATTTTGTCTGCCGTTTAATTTTAGTCCAATAGGTTGTTCCTCGGTCTCTCTCAATTTCTTTGCATACTTCGAACCATGTATGCGCCTTTTATTGCCATGTCATTGTCTGTATTGTTTTGTTTAGTCTATTCATTATTGTATTTGTGTTTCTGCCTCCTGTCAGAGTGTATTTTCAGCACGTTTGTCACTCGTACTTGATTAGTGTAAGTATGTACTTAGGTACTTTGTGTTTGTAAAATGTTTCGTTTTGTTTAGTGGCTATGTTTTATTATAGAGCTAGTGAGTTTTGTCTAAAATTCCGTTAGGTGATGTAGTTCTATGTCTTTTCTTTCGATTTCGTTCAGGTATGTCGGCATGAATGTATTTACTGCTTTTGTATTTGTGAGTTTGAGACTGAATTTTGTCTTGATTGTTTCGGCAGTTCGTGGTCGGTCTAGTTGAAATGTAAATTTAATAGCCAAGTTATCTGAGCAACGGTCTTGTGCTACTTCGATGTATGTTATATTATTTGTTAGATTGTCAGTATGCATGTAGTATACCTGGGATTGTGTCATTATTGTTGGGCATGATGAGTGTTGGTTGTGCGTGTATTGTCTTCTGAAGTCAGAGTTATTTATGAACGTTTGTAGTTGACGTCTCTTCTTGGGGTTTAGATTAAAGTCACTAATGATAATCGAATATCTATTCATGAGCTGCTTTTATGGCGATGTTCTGTTCGATTGGTGTGTGTGTGTGGTTGAATGTATATCAGAAAGATGTGAAGTTTGTCATTGTCAAATGGGATCGTAAAGTAGAGGCGATCATTTTGTGGGTTGTTCGGTACTGGCGGGTTGGCTCTACGTGCGGTGTGGAGGATACCTATCCCTCCTCGTGCGTTGATGTTGATGTGTCCTTGTTTTTGTGTGATTTCCCAGTTCTTGTATGTCACGTTTGTGTCGGTTTTGGTCTTTGTTTCTACGAAAAGAAGGCAACCTTGAATGTTGCTATTCTCTATATAATTATTTATTGGCGTCCGTTTGTTACTGGGGCAGCTGATGTTTGCGTATATGATGGTTGGTCGATCGTTCTGTACATGCATGGTGGCTTGTGTGGTATGATTTGAGGGTTCTGTCGGTGGTATGCTATCTGATGCTTGTTTGTCGCACATGATTATATACATTCTGTTGCCGGAAAGTACAGCCTGTGTCTCAATGACATAGTCAATTATAAAGCGTTTGCGGAGCTTTTGAGAATCTCTTCTCTGTTAGTGTTCTGTGTGTTGTTTATGGCATGTGTGTATGGGTGTGTGTGTGTGATAATGACATGGTCGGGTATAGTCAGTGGGTTAGGGCTTCTATTGTTATGAGTGGTTGAGTTTGGTATATCTGTAGATTTTTTTATTTATGTTTTTTTTATCCTTATGCTGGGGTTGCCTTCTATGAGTGTTGTCGGTCTCTTTGGGCATCTGGGTGACCACCCTGCATGGGCCTCGGCGTTGCGGGCATCATATTTCTGTGGCTGTGGCGAACCGCATTTAGTTGCGTCATGCGCCCCCTTGACACTTGGTGTATGTTTTTCCTTTCCTGCATTCCTCGGTTGTGTGATCGTATGCGGAGCACTTGCTGCATGCTTGTGGTATTGGTTTGGGTGGGGAGCTTGGTACGAATCTGTAGAACCTATTTAGGTAATACAGTCCTCCGTCATATGTCATTCTTTCGAATGAGTCGATGTCTCCAGTTATAATTCTTATCATCGATGTTGATATGTCTGTTGCTCTTGCTTTGATGCGTTTGCAGTATCTATAAGGGTATTTATTGTTAGTGAGTTATTTGCCAATATCTTCGTCTGGGATTTCGTTTTCAACTCCAGAGGATTATGGTGTATGATTCGGTGTATGTGCGTTGTGTGTTCGGTGTGGTAGTTAGTTGTTGTTGGGTTCGGGATGTTTTGATGAGGTGCTTGTCCATCAGTTCCTGGAGTTTATTTTTGGATTCTCTTTTGCTTGTTTTAAGAGTGAGGTTGTTGTTTATCAGTTGTATGATAATGTCCTTGTTGTTGGGCATGTGTGTTTCCCATAAGCGTGCAAGTTGTATGCGTGTGATGGTGGCATCCGTTCTTATTTCATAGTTGTGTTTGTAGGAGTTGAATTCATTTGGTGGCTGTGGTCTCTCCTGTGTTCTGTGGGCGCTTGTGTGTGTGCTTTAGAGGGCTGTGCGTGTGATGCCTGTGTCTCTGTTAGATTTGGTGTGGTTTTTAATTTCTTATTCGATGTTTTTCCGCGGTCGGCGTCTGGGGCGTTTTTTTTTTTTAGGTTCCTTGCTGTTTATAGGTGCGCTGTCCTCGTTTGATGCTGACATTGGCTGGGTGTCCATCGCACTCACACTTGATGCACGGCTCAGGGTTAATTAATTTAAAATAAAGTTATGTTACGATAGTATAATTTATTAGATATGAACAGGCGTAATCAATTTAATTTATACTCGGTTGATTAATAAAATAACAAATCGCCAACACTGTAATTTACACATGGCAACACTGAAAATCATTTGGTTGAAAACTAATGTAAAACGATTTTGAGGTTATGTTACGGCAAATGTTAATCAAAAGTCGGAACATACCGCGGTGTGTGTATGGTTACTCAATACTCATTTGTGTTTTGATCAGGTGCTGCGTTTGTGGAATCTGTTATCGAATTTTTCGCTCTTATATATATTTTTTTTTTGTTTGTTTTAAAAAGGGCTGATTTGATTGTGTTGTGCTTAATTTAAAATAAGAGATATTTAACATGTGATAACAATACCAGAGTTCAATAAATAATTAACTACTTGTATAATTTACAGAGTATGTTGTAACCGCTTACAAACTTTTCAATAGAAATTAGACGATGTTTAATCTATCGGTATTTATTTGTTATCAGCACGTTAGCACGCCTCCATTTTTATGTTGGTAAGATTGTTTGTATATTTATGTTGGTAAGAGGGACGTTGTTGTTGGGTGTTTAAAATTCATTTCTCTCGCTTGAAGTGGCCTACGCCCTGATGCTGACGACTGTCGAGGCTGTTCTGTGCTCAATTCCGTTCTTATATTGTCGTTTCTAATCATGCCTCTTCTTGTTATCCCTTTCACCTTGTCGCGATCTCCAGGGCTTTACTTTTTTTTATCTTTGGTTGAATACCCGTGTCTCGCATCCATATGTCAGAGTGAGCCGATATATGGTTTTATATATCTTGTTTTTTTTTTTTTCTATTGACACCTCCTTTCCGCCAAGTGTATTGCGTGATGTAGGTTGCCTGCCTTCTCCTTTCTGTGGTTTATGTTTATTTCCTATCTTCCTTATTCTTCAAAAGTTGGTCCTAAATAATGAAAGTATTAAATCTGTTGTATATTTGCTCTTTCTATGTATATATTTATCATTTCTTCTTCATTTGACATGCCCACAATTTTGGTTTTTGCTTGTTCATATTTATACCTGCTTCATGCATCATTTCATTCCATATTTTTAAATTCTCGAGTATATATTTTTTCACTCTTTTCTATTTATCACAAATACTAGTGGTTTTGTTTTTCTCTCTGCTTTTCTTATTATTTTATCCATAACAGTAGATAATGTAATTGGGAGATGTTCCGCTTAGTGATGAGCCCATAGGCGTTCATTTTATAGAAGTTGTTGTTGAATACACAAAAAAGTTTTATTCTAAAGTTAATTTAATTAGGTTGAATATGCGTGGGTATTTTGTGTATAATTTTTTTTTAATTCAGTTGGCAAGTAGGGGATTCTGTTATTGTTATATTTGTATATACATGTATTATGTCAAAAGACGGTAGAGAGTAATATGTTGATAATTTTCATTGCTTATGTGGCTTATAAGTATTATGTCTGTTTTTAATTCGTGTGATAACGGCTAACGTTGTTAATTTAGAAGAGGTTGATACCTGCCCAAAACTGCTAAAAACCCTTGATTATTGCAGACTTAATGCAACTTAAATAAATCAAACGATTGATGCAATGAGATATTCTCATGTAATTTAAACGTTTGTTATATATCGACGCTTCCCGCCGTCTCTATCAGTTAAGGTAATTGGCTCCGCGGTAAAGTTGCCGGGTTTCACGTGGGAGGCCTGGGTTCGATTCTGGGCGGGCATGTGATTTTTATTCGGGCAAAAATGGCTTGGTTAATAATAATAACAATAAGTATTAATAAATAATAATAATTAATAATAATAAAAATTAAATTATTAAAAATTATAATAAATAAATAAAACTCACGCGCTGTCGTCATATCCCTCGTGCAACACAACATAGACCCATAGGCAACCCGTTGTACAAATATCGGTCCTCGAACTGGACGACCGAAAAAACAAAATGGCTGAAAAGTAAATTTAGACCCCTGTGTAAATCCTTATGGGAAAATGGGGCCGAACTCCCCTAGCTTATCTACTGACAACTTAAGACCGAAAAGGATGCTTTGAATGGATCAGGGAGAACCTGTCATGACCAGCAAACGTTAAAAGGAGGTGGTGAGCTAGAGTCTCATCCGCGGTGTGAGAGGTTTGGTACGATGAAGGTCGTCAAGCAGCAACAATCGCTAGAGGTGATCATTATGGATCAATGGACAGGGGTGCTGGATTCGAGCCGCGATTCACTAGACACAGCAAATTGCTACCCAATACAATCAGGGCGCTAGTATGCGGACCCTCCCGAAGCCATCACCAGCCCCTCCGCCCCTCCCGAAGCACCCCCGCCCTTTATATTCTTAAAATGTAGTAACGTGTGAGACGCTGTGATACACATGTGAGACGCTGTGAGACAGCTGTAAGACACCTCTGAGACAGCTGTGAGACACCTGTGAGACACCTGTGAGACAGCTGTGAGACACCTGTGAGATACCCGTGAGACACCTGTTGGTGGTGGTATATATATATCCTCCGTACCGTCCCGCAGCCCCTCCGCTCCTCCACCAACACAACCAGCCCTTCCGCCCCTCCGCTCCTCCCGAAGCCCCTCCGCCACTCCGTCATGAGTATGTAGTTGATATTTTATATGGTAATAAAAAATAATAATACAATGTAAAAACTTTATTTTATTCACCCCCTCCATAGTGCATAGAGAGGACAACATATTAAATAAAGAAAAATCATCAAAAAATATGTACAATATTATTTAAATATACAATGCAGAAATAAAATCGTAAAAAAAAATATATATATATACAAGATAATAAATAAAAACATAAGAAATATACAAGATAATGAATAAAACGACATAAATACCTAAATAAATGAACTATAACATAGATAAAAAAATATATACACACGCACATATACATATTAAAAACTACACTAAATGTCCATGACCGCTAGCGAATAATGCCCCCAGGGCAGCGTCTCGTGGGATCCTGGCAGAAGATGACGCTTATCATCGCGTGGACTGAGACTGATTTTCTTCTGCCGGATGGTGAACACCTGGTGGTTGAAGGATCGGATAGAGCTCTGCTCGTGCACCATCTCGATACCAGTGTTAAGGCAGGCCAGGTAGTCAGCAAAGGATATGTGTTTCTTGACAACATACCCTTTGATGCCCTTGGCCTTCTTGGTGTCCGCAGATGATGTCACTCGGCACGCATACATCTTTGCCCGGAGTCCTACAAACTCCTCCATGATGCGGCCTGTAATAGAAAAAAATAGCACATTAGTTTCAAGCATATCGATTTCAACACTCAATTACTTACCGCAATTCTCATCCTTCATCAGACCCGGGATCTTTTTATTCGCTAGCGGTATGCCATTGGATTGTCTGGGCTACAATCGGAGGTATCAAATCTGCCGATGTCCATCCTGATGTCCTGATAGATATCAGCAGTCCTGATGTCATATATCCGAGAATCGGTGTCCGTATAGCAGAGGGTACAGTCCTTGCAGTATTTATTCTTCATATACGAGTAGTGAAACTCGTACAGAGCGGTTTTGGAGATGTCTAATATAGCCATCCCCACGTAAATAGGCTTATCGAAGAAGACCTCCGTCTTCAATAGCTCGATTAGCACCAGGTCATCCTCGATGATACTGGTGCTGTGGAAATTCGGCTTTGATATCAGCGACTCTGCCGCATATCTCCCATGCCACTTATGTACGAGCTTCATTACTCGTCGGTTCCGGACATTCTCCATGGTCTTCCCGAATACGGCGTTGCTCATGAGTTTGAAGAAATTCTTCTCAAACTCATTTCGAGAGTTTCGCCGGAGCTCTGCATTGAGGTCAATGTACTTTCTTAACCATGGAGACTGCTTAAACTGTATCACCCTATGTATTTTCGATACAATCAGGCCCTCTGCTACATATTGTTTGAGATTCCTGTAGTGAATTATATAATTACGCTTGCCCTCTAGCGTGGCAAGCATCTTCTCCTGCTTCGAACCGGGAGCCCTGCCTTTCGATGGCGCCATAGGGAGGTCACTATGGCGGTCGTGAATATGCATCGGGTAGTCCAGATCGACCTCCAAGACATATCCTGTAGGGGTATCGTCTGGGAGGTTGAAGTTAAAAGAGGAGACATCACCCTCTACCCACTTCAGCTCTCCTGCAGGCAGGTGCTGCGACATTGCCCAAGCATACATGGCATTAATATCATAGTACATGAGGTAGTTAGTCGGTGAAGCTGAATCATGGTCACTCATGTACTGATTGTTTGCTCGGGCATGCCTTTTCGAACATTGGGTGAGTCCTCCTCGAATACCTCGCTCGAAGAACATCAACATATCCACGTCGCCAATCATGTCAAGCTGGACCCCCGTGTTCTTCAGCATGGCGTCCCAGCTCAATGACGGTGCGGTCATGTAGTGGGCTGGATCGAGGTGGTAATTATTTAGGCAGACATCCCTGAACGCCTCGAAGACATCAGCCAAGAGTAGCACATCAGTCTTAAGGTATAGATCGCTATACTCGCCCAGCGTGGTGATGCTAAATTCCCGCCATACTTTCTGAGCATGCGCATAATCCTCGCTGCTGATCTCGGAGTCAGTCAGCTGACTCCGGAAGGATTCTCGGCTCGGGAGGTCAGTCTCGTCAAGATTGACCCAACTCTGTACGTACTCGTAGGGGAATACTCCCTTACGGGTGAGCAGGTCAATCTTCTCGTCGTTGTACAGCGGGAATTGGCTGTGCACTATCTTCTTGACTTCGAGGTAGGAGCTCAACTTATCCAGGGATGATGCCATGAATCTACAGGAATCTATAAACTTGTATTTGATGTCTGTCCCTGCCATGCTCTTAAAGAACGAGATGAACTTTTCTGTGTTGTTGGGGACCAGCGTCATCCTGCCCTCTAATCCTCTCGCGACATCCCGGATTAGGAAATGCGAATCATAGCCGCTGAAGTTGTGGAATACCACTGGGACGGTGCGTGAATCCTGGAACTCCAGATTACATTCGTTGTGAGCGGCTCCTCTGAATGCTCCGGTCAGATGGTCATGATCACGCACACGGTCCTGTCCCAGCGGCTTTTCACATATGTGGCAGGATGACGCCTGGCGAAACTTGTACTCTTGTTCGGCAGTCAGCACGTTCATCGGCAGGGGACATTTGAACACCGTCTCGACATCCTCGGCAAACTGTTTTAGCTCGGCGATGAACCAGGCAGCACAGTTTTCGCCCCTATAGCTCCGATAGCAAGAAAGAGCATCATCGTAGGAGCACTTGACGTAATAACCAACGCTATACGCCTCATGCTCCTGATACTTTTCTCCTGCAAAACAAGATTATTATTAGTATTTTGTATTATTAGCACGATTGGAATATTTCTTACCTGTGCTGCCAAATTTGATTGCGGTGGACTTTAAGATGCTCTCAAAGTCCGCATAAATGATGAAAGGGCATCGCTCTTTATTCTTATGCGCCTTAAAGGCGATCTTCCCTCCCGGGGAAAGATTCACCTTGAAGGCGTTCATCTTCTCACAGTCCTGAATGTGAGAAGACAGCTTGCCCTGAGTTCTAAAGTAATGCAGGCATCGGTCGCAAAAGAACTTCTGCCCATTCTCTTTGCTCAGCTGGGATGAGAGCAGCCTGGAGAGGTTTTTCACCCATACATAATGATACCGGACGGGGACGGCGTTTCTATCATCGTCTTCATCATCGGCCTCATCAACGTATACATCCTGAATAAGCAGGAGATTTCCGTGTCTATCGCGCTTATCCCGGGTGAGGCGCGACGGACTAACTGTAAATTTACCTCTATTCTTAGTCAAGATGTATACGTTTATTGATAGAGAATTCTGCCGCTCGAATTTCTCTATCTGAGGCCTTTGCATGGGCATGGTGATCCCCTCCAGGTTCAGGACGCTCTCATACCGTGGATAGGACGACATCCTCTCGGTATGTTTCTCGACTGGATGTAGCGCTGAGGTGACCGCCCAAGCGAAGCAAGCCTCATCGCTGTTTCGTACATTGACGCAGGAATTTTTCAATTTTATCTGCGGCGGCAGCTCAGTGTACGAGGATCCCAGCAGCGGCGTATACTTGTTGGTGTTCACATTGAGGCTTACCACGCTTGCAAGGGCCCAGCCAGACTCACGCTCCTGTAATAAACATGGATATATTAGAGAAAATTAAAGTAAATTTAGCGGGGTGTACAAACCTGAAATTCTTCCAGCTGCTCCAATAGCGGTACCATGACCTGGAGCATGAACCACTCGGCCAAGTCCGTATCCAAATCAATCACCACATTCTTGGTGTTGAAGTGTTTATACTCCCAGATCTCCTCACCGCCCGCCATCTTGGTGAACTCTCCGCAGAATGTGGTGTTGATTTTTAAGAACGGTTCCTTGGCCAGAGCGTTCCGGGTCCTCGTCGCAACCCTGGGGCCGCAATCCACCAGGAAGTTGATGGGGTCTTTGTGAGTCCGGTTTAGGTACGCCCCCGTACGGATCCTCCCAGCGAACGCCGACTTGAGGTCCACATAATCTATGGCAACGGGGAGTCTCGCTCCTCCACCTCCTCGGATGAGCCTCGCCTTGAGCTGCGTCCGCCTACGCTGCATCTTGGTGATGGCGCTAGTGAAGCCGTTGAGGAGGCCCAGAGTTCCGTTGGAGGTCCCTTTCAGCTGTGTGACAGCTAAATTTAGGGCCGCCAGGTTCCTGCGAATTGCCCCCAGCCAGCTCTCGATGATGCGGGGATCCCGAACATCCTGCCTGCAGAAGTCGTCCACACCTCTTACAAGAGTGTTTGCTGTCTCCATAATAGACATTTCTTAAAATAATAATAATCATTTTATCGCGTGCATACATTTAACTTTGATATAACATACTTCGATTAGCTGCGACGTTCGTGAAAATTAGCGGTGTGATATAGCAGATATATCTGGAAATAGGATAAATTAATATTTACGGTTCTCCTATATTTATAAATATTGTTGGTATTTGTTTCTGGATTTAATGCTGCAGACTCACCTATTAAATTATTATAAGCGTTGCGAGCGGGCTGATCTGTTCTGCTTTCAATCTAGGATAGAGATATATTTGATAATTCCATGATGTATTTATCTTTTATTTATTGTCCGCAGCAATAATTTTTAATAATTTTTTTATTAGCTTACCTGATCAAAACACGATAACACTCACTAGGAGATCTGTGCTGGCACAGAAGGTAACACAAGATACTTGAAGGGCTAGATGTGAGCTTCGACACTGGTCGGAGTAGACTGATGCTCGTGGCACGACGTTTTTCGTTTAAATAACCCTCGCAGGGGTGGGGTGTGGTTGCGTACGTGTTCACACAGCCAGGAATTATCTAGTCTCGACTTGTTGCGACATCAAGTTAATCGGTGCACGTGCATATTTCGTTAGATATCTAATCTTAATTCACAGCTGCATCCGCCTAATTTTTTATATTTTCCATTAGTATTCAATTTACGACATCGTTAAAATTGATATATTTATCATGTCTCTCTAATCTCCTAGACTCCCCCCGAGCATTTTTTTTATATCGCGTCTGAATGCCATATGCCCCGGTGACTTAATTATAATGATATGATTATAGCGGCGCCCGAAAAACCCGTATCGGGTGACACCCGTATTTATCAGCTGTCTTAATCTCCAGACTCTGCCACTATTTTTTTATAGCCGTCTGGGACCCGGTTGTATAATGATAAAATTGGGGGCGGCGGCTGTGTGGCGGCCCTCGGTCCCGCGAACTATGATATCAATTTGATCCGCGGTGATTAGACTGCCAATTAAATTCGCAGATCGCCAATTAGCCTGTAGTTAAAGTACCTACTTCTTCTTCTTCTTCCTTCTTCTAAATAGGCGGATCGCCTGTTCTTCGTCGATTTTGCCCGGTCCTTTTATTGTACGTTGAGGTTGTCGTTCCACCGTTTTCGTGGTCTTCCGGTACTCCTTTTCCCTGACGGCGATTTGTCTCTTGAGATTTTTACAATTCGGTCACCTGACATTCTGCTAATGTGTTCGTTCCACTCGGTTTTTCTTCCCAACACCCAATCGTTGACATTATTAATATTGCATATTCGTCTAATGTTTTCACTTCTCTCCCGGTCTCTCAATGTTTTGCCGGTTATTTTGCGAATTACTGTCATCTCTGTTGTTTCTAAGATCTGCTTAGTTTTACACGTTTCAGGTCTTGTTTCTGCTGTATATGTTAATATCGGTCTTATAGCTGCCTTATAGATGCGGGTTTTGGTTACTGTTTGTAGGTGTTTGTTTGTCCATATCGTGTCGTTCAGTTGGGCCGCTGTTCTTGCTGCTTTTGACGCCTGGTTTCTGACTTCGTTTTCAATGTCTCCAAAGCTTGATATTTCTATGCCCAGGTACTTAAATTGCATTACTTGCTGGATGATTTTATCGTCTACCGCTAACTTACATCTGATTGGTGTTTTTGATGTAGTCATACACTTTGTTTTTGATGTTGCTATTGTCATTCCTAGCTTTTTTGCCGTGATGTTAAATTGAAATAGTAATCTCTGAAGATCATCTTCATTTTCCGCCACCAGTACCGCGTCATCGGCATAACATAATATCTTTACTTGTTGTTTTCCCATTTTATAGCCTTTTAGTTTTCGAACGTCTTTTATGATTACATCCATTACTATGTTGAAAAGTAATGGGCTCAAGGAGTCCCCTTGGCGGATACCATTCTGCACCGGTATTGGTTCCGTGAATTCGTTGTCGATTTTGGCTTGTATGTGGTTATTTGTGTATATGTTCTCAATGGTTTTAATTATGTTGTGTGGTATTTGTCTGTCATGCAGCAGATATATGATGTCTTCAAGACGGATTCTATCGAAGGCTTTCTCCAGATCTATAAAACAGAGGAATGCGGGCTTATTGTATTCGATGGACTTCTCTACTATTTGTCTTATTACAAATGTGGCGTCTGTACATGACCTCCCTGATCTGAATCCTTGTTGTTCGTCCGATACTGTGGTTAGTTCATTTATTTTGTTTGTTATAATCTTCGTTGTTAATTTTAAGGTAGTCGATAGTAGGTTTATTCCTCTGTAGTTTGATGGCATCTTTCGGTCTCCTTTTTTAAATAACAGGATTGAAATGCTAGTTCGCCATTCATCGGGGATCAACTCTTGCGTGAGTATGTTGTTAATTAGAATTTTTAGCTGTTCGGCTAGATGTTTTCCGCCATATTTTAGGAGTTCGTTAGTGATGCCGTCTTGTCCTGCGCTTTTTCGGTTTCTTAGCTTTTTAAGTCCTAGTTGGACATCTTCGGTGTTTATCGTTGTTTTGTTGCTTATGCTGATTCCTGGGATATCTTTCGGCTGGTTAGATTCGTTTTTTTGGTAAAGAGCTTTTAAGTATTTTACCCATGTGTCTTTGCTTATTTGGCTGACTGGTATGAGTTCTCTTGTTTCTTTCTTCTGGGTCCTGATGAATCGCCATGTTTGTTTTTGAAGGCCATAGAAATCGCTTTCCAGTCTTTTCGAGAATGTTTCCCAATAATCGCTTTTTATTTTTCTGACCAGTGAGTTAGTGTCATTTCGGATGTTTTTGTATTTATTGTATGATCTTGCGGTTTGTGTCGAGAGGTAGTTTAGGTAAGCTTCTTTTTTCCTTTGGCATTGTTCCTTTATTTCCTTGCAGAACCATGGGGTCTTGCTTGGTGTTAGTTGTTTTTGTTTTTGCTTTCTAGTTCCAAGTGCTTCGTTTGCCGCTGCTTTAATATTGTTGCGTAATCTTTCCCAGCCGTTGTTGACGTTCTCTCCTTCTGCCAGAGGGTTTTCGCTGATCTTTTCTTCTAAGCGTTTTTGGTACAAGTGTTTTATGCTTGGGTCCCACATTGATTCTATATTAATTATTTCGGTGTTTAATTTTACTTGTTTTTTTATTTTTACTGGTTTATGTTTTATCCTTATTTTTCCGAGTAGTAGATTGTGATCACTGCCAGCATTGACAGAGTTCAATGTCCTCACATCGATTATTTGTGACGGAGTTATGCAACTGTTTGTTACGATGTAGTCAATAGTCGATTGTTGTCCTCTGGAGTTCATGAATGTGTATTTGTGTTGCGGTTTATGATCAAAAAATGTGTTGTTGATGCGGAGGTTGTTGAAGCAACAAAGGTTGATCATTAGTTCTCCATTGGCATTTAATAGGTGTTCATTAAAACGTTGCATTACCCCGGGTACCGCTTCGTTGCCTATGCGAGCATTAAAGTCTCCTAAAATGACTGTTGGCTGGTTTGTTGGTAATATTCCGAGTATGTCTTCAAGTTGGTTATAGAAGTCCTCCCGATCTTGTTTCGGCTTGCAGTCTTCCGGCGCGTAGATCGATATTATGTGCAGATGTTGGTGTTCCGCTTTAATTTTAATGAGTAAGATACGTGGTGAGATGTACTGACATTCTTGTATAAGATCTATTAAACTTTTGTGTATTGCAACTGCCACTCCCTCTTTAGCTCGTTCTCCTTTGTCCACACCGCTGTAAATTATCATATAATCGCCGTATATCTTCTGACCTTTTCCCTTCTTCTTGGTTTCTTGTAGCGCGCATATGTCAATCTTGTGATCGTTCAGTTCTTGTATGATTTCCTGCTCTTTGTTGTTTAGTGTCTTGATGTTCCAAGAGGCAAATCTTATGGTGTGTTTCTTTTTCCAATTTCTAATCCTTTTCCGAGCTTGGGTCGTTATCCGTGTATCAGTCCTGTTCCGAGGCAATGTATCGGTTGCTTGAGCGTAAGTTATTTTCTACCCCGTGCAGGCTGCTAACCTTACGCGGGAACCCTCCTCCTTTATCCGGGCTTGGGACCGGCAGTGGCAGTTACTGGGCTACTCAATCCACCCAGCACTTACCCCAGGCGGAGTTCAAAGTACCTACAATTGATGTAATTATTCCATTGTTATCCTGCAATTGTGATTAAATTACTCGCAATCAATCTATTGTTACCACTCGCGGTGATTAGACTGCCAATTAAATTCGCGGATCGTCAATTAACCTGCAATTAAAGTACCTGGAATTGCAGTAATGCACCTGTAATTAATGTAATGCATCTGCAATTATTCCATTGTTATCCTGCAACTGTGATTAAATTACTCGCGATTTCCGCAATCAACCCATTGTTACTGCCCGCGGTAATTGATTAATCCGCCAATAAAACCGCGGATTAAATTAATCGAAAACTAACCTAGCCTGGGTTGGAACTCTTGTTGCCTAACTACTAATAGATATTTATGCATTAAGGGAGATATGGATGTTTTTTTCCTGAGGTTGACAGGATTACAAACCGAGGGCCTTCGGCCCGAGGTTTGTAAGTCAACCGAGGGTAAAAAACATCAATATCTTCCGTGGTGCATACAATATATTTTTTTTTTTAACATATTGGTAAAAATTTTAGGTATTGTATCGATCCACAATGTTTATTTCCGAGGTTGCTATGAGTTGTTTGACAGTATATAAAAGTCATAATAAAAATGGCAAAAGGTATTATTCCTCAAAATGTAAATGAAAAAGCCAAAAAAGCCCGTGAATTATTGGTACCCCAAAAGTCGGAACATTTATACGCAAAAGAATATGATCGATTGCATGAGTGGATGTTAAAAAATGATGTCACAGTTATAAGTGTAACTGTAATGTTGGCATATTTTCAAGATTTGTCAAATTCGTTTAGTCCGAATACGTTGTGGAGCAAGCTTTCGATGATTAAATCTATGTTATTATTGAGAGATGGCATTGATATTTCAAATTGACACGAATTGGAAACATTCCTTAAAAGAAAAAACAAAGGATATGAACCCAAGAAGTATGAGGTCTTGACGCGTGAACAGGTTGATATGTTTTTACGAGAAGCACCGAATGACACTAATTTGATGTTTAAAGTAGTAGTAATTATGGGTATGTTTGGCGCCTGCAGAACTGACGAATTGGTCAAAATGCAAATGGGAGACATCAGTGACAGGGGTTCAGTAATTGTGGTGCAGATTCCGGACACTAAAACATTGGCAAAGAGATCCTTCACTATAGTTGAAGAGGAGAGACTGAATGCGTTGTCGCTTATCAGAGAATACATGTGTTTGCGTCCTGCAGGAGTCTCAAGGTTTTTTTTATCGTACAGAAACAGAAAATGTATAGTGCAACCTGTTGGGAAAAACACATTTGGCAGCATTCCGTCAAAAATTGCTGTCTACTTGGGTTTGCCGAATCCGAAATCTTTTACAGGTCACTCTTTAAGACGAACATCTGCAACTTTGGCAGCAGATGGAGGAGTAAGTATGACCAATCTGAAGCGTCTGGGTGGATGGAAAAGCTCTACAGTAGCGGAAGGCTACTTGGCAGACAGCATGGCATCCAAGAATAAAATTTCACGCGTGATTGCTGGACTGGAAGAGACTGAAAAAGTATGATCGTCGGCTTCTGCTAGTGGCAGTGGAGGCCATGAGCAGACGCAAAATTGCTCATCTTCAAGTACCGTCTTGAATGGAAAATTTGTCAATTGTACGATCTATTTGTCAAGTGGTCATAAGGTTGAAGGAGAATAAAAAGGATTGAGACTGAAAAAAATTGACATCTCCCTAGGGAGATATGAGTTGCTTTTCATAGATTGTATCCATGACGAAAATAAATAATATCATGTTTCTAAAAAATAAACATATTTTTTCCACTCCTTGCATGGTAAGTACACTGTTGTAACATTGATTGGTTTGAAGTAAGCTCCACTTACCGATAAAGCTGTGGATACTATGAACAACGGGAAGTAAGTAAAAAATTACATCCCTCCGGGAAGTAAGTAAAATAATTTCAATAGCGTTATTTCTCTGGCACCACTCTTTAGAACACTTATACTCATTTTGATAATGCCCCTTCGACTTCTCCGGCAGTAGGAAGGAACTGGCAGCATATGCAGCCTCTTCATTGCCATTTCTTGTTTATTTTCATTGGAATTCATTTTACAACTGAACGGATGCAATTTCTGACATTCACACTTTGTTTGAAACATAGTCTTAGCAACCAAAGCCGTACTGACATTTTGTTGCAGTTGCGAAAATAAATTTTTATCATTGATGCATCATATTGCTTGTTTAAAACATCGTGTAGCGTGCATAAAACAGGCTTTCAAAAACGCGCGTTTCCTGTAAAGGTTTCCATGGATACAAATGGAATGTATTGCCCACATTGTTGACGCCTTATAGCATGTAGACATTTTCTGCATGTAAGCAAGAATCATTCTTTCATCTACAGTTTTCACCTCCTGTTCGTCCATCCATTTTACCAATTTATCGTATTCCTTCTTATATGCCAATTCCGATTTTTGGGGAATTAAACGCCTCTCTGCTTCGGAGCTTAATTGATCAATGTTTCGTTGCATTTTCAACCAAAATCAAAACTGACGCCAAATTGAAAGATTGTTACATACGATATTCAACACTTTGACAACCAAGGCTAGAACGATTGCATAGTATCAGCCGCCATGTTAGCTAGTTATTTATTCAGTATCTTAGCAACGATACTAAAACTGTACGGCAAAATCGACGGCACATCAGATAGAAATTATAATTACAAATGTTTAGGCCAATTTACGGCATCAATGATAAAAAATAGCGTAAAGTATGCGTGGATATCTGGCCTTTCAAGCACTCACTCTATTCAAAAAACCTCCCCGCCTCCCCGCTGCGCGGGGAGCGACGGGTCGGTTTTTTGAAAAACGTTCGTGCTTGAAAGGCCTTGATATCCACTTATACTTTAATATACTATAATCAAACATAAACAGTTAAACCAACTTCAGGAGTGGAAAAACAGTTATAAGCAATTCGAGAGGTAAGTTTTTAGCAGTCTTGGACTTTATTGCTAGCCCTCGCTATCGCTCGGTCGCAAACTTGACCTCGACGAAGGTAAACAATACTTACCTCCCTTAATGTTTAAATAACGATTACTTCAATTATGACGTTTTAAATTGGCGTTATACACCTCTTAGCAAATGTCATTAACAGTTGTTTATCTGCAAGTTGGAACGATGGAATTATATGAATTAACTCGACGTTTTCATTGTTACCATCTTTTAGACCACCAATCGCAGCGATAGCTCCATTTCTTTTAGAGGTAGGCCCCATATCTTCAGACAAGACTGTAGAACTATATATATCACGGCCTCTTTTTAGTGATAATACCAAGATAATGCTTTCCTTCGAATGTTCCTACTCATACGGTCAATTGCTTGAGCGTTATTTTCAGAAGCACTATAATTATTTTCCGGGGTTGTATTAAAATTGTTTTCTGGAACCGCATCTTGATCTCTACCTCCTACTAACTTTTGCTGATCACTACAGGTGCCCTCCAATCTGTTCAAAACATCATTTGCCCTGTTAGGTTCTTTATATTTCATAATGGGATCTGTTGTGGAAATATCTGCCAGTCGCTCATGAATTTTTAGATGTCTTTTTAATGCATCCGCTCGTGAATGGATAATATTACACAACTCGCACTTATGCATGGTGTCAACTGTTTTATGAATAGATAACATATGATGTTTGCAACAAGCTTCTCACATTTATGTACACTGATCTCTATATTACACTGGATTGGTCTTAGGCCGTATTCTGGCATCTGAGAGCGTGCCCGATTGAACGGCGCCGCCGGCGCGTGGTATATAAACACTGATCTCTATATTACACTGGATTGGGCTTAAGCGGTAGAGTGCTCTCCCAATTGAGCGCCGCCATCTTGACAAAAGTTGCGGTTTTGTGACAATTCAATGTGGCCGCGATTTTTCAGGTGCAGATGCAGATGCAGTTTGGTCTGACGGTATTTAAAAACATGATGTTCGGGTGCATGTTTTGCGGGAAGAAACCCGATTCATCGGGAAAGTTGACGCTGCACAAGTAAGTACTACGAAATAATCTGAAATAACGGTCCTTCTGTCTGAAATAAGTAAACATAACCTATGTTTATTGTGTTGTTATGATGTGAATATTTTCAAGGATTTCCATCCGCCGCCATCGAATTGCCGCCGAATCGTGTCACAAAACCTCAATTTCACTGTCATGGCGCCGCACAGTGGCTAATTATTAAACACTACAAAAACACTAAAAAAAAAACACTGCTACTAAACACTACTGTCGTAAAACAAATTTTACGACATTTTTTTTTACATTCTGTTAATTTCTGATGTCTGAAGTATGGACAGGAGTGTCAATAACATTTACAATCTTCGTTGACGAAACGCTATGGAGCTATAAAATAACGTGAAGTTATTTTTCCAATTTATATCGCTGTACTACACCATTGGAAGAAGAGTTGTTATTTATATTCTCGGGGGAGCGTTTTCAATAGTTGAAACATGAACATGTCCTCCATAGATTGTAATAGCTAATGTAAATTTTAAAGTTTGTTATATTATTAATAAATTTAAATTAAATTAAATTAACAATTTTATCACTTTTCTAGCGATTAAAAAAAAGTTTCAATTTATAGCATACCTTTGTTTTGTTAGAAATTTAGATTAGTATATTGTCTAAATATACACCTGTTTTTTTCGTCTCCTTCAGTTTCTTTTGAACATTATTATTTTTTTTATGATCTACTACCCGATCCTAGTCGTATGAATTTGTTCCAATTAATGCGATCTGAAAATTTATCAAGACATGGATCTTCAAACAAAGTTATTTATCGCTTAAAGATGTATATAATGGACACTATTAAGCACTTACATGTCTTTTTTTAGGTGGTCTTGTACAAGATTGCATATATTTTGATACTTGAATTGTTTTCTCTAACCACTTGCGTTGTTTTTCAAACTGACTTCAAACAAAGTTATTGATGGCTTAAAGATGTATATAATGGACACTACTAAGCACTTACATGTCGAGTTTAGCGATGCCATTATATCGGAAGATATTAAAATCATTGTATGCAATCTTTTGAAACGCTGGAAAAAAAAAATACAATATCACATACGATGTTTTTAATGTAAAACAACGCAAGTGGTTAGAGGAAACAATTCAAGTATCAAAATATATGCAATATTGTACAAACTAACATAAATTGACATATTTTCAAATATTTCTTTATTTTACGTGTTGTGCTTCTAGATTATATTAAATAGTTATAACATGCTAACATGCTAAAAAGTAAAATTTTGGTGTCATGTAATCTACTGATTTTCGCTAATTTTGAGAATATTAGCTCAGCTGTGTGAACGTACACAGTTAACATTTATGCCAGTACCAGATCAAGAGTTTTTGAAAAAACATATTTTTCATCCCTTCATAAAAACCACCCCTTAGTGTTTAGAATTTTATTATTATTTTAGGTGACTTCACAAGTGTAATATTGATATTTTTACAAAGTTTCAGAATTTTTGGAAAATATATATTTCCATCCCCTCTCTAAAAATCGCCCCATAGTGCTTAGATTTGTTTCACTATTTTTTTCGTTATCTTACTAATATTTAGGGTTGATTTTGTAATTTATAGATATTTGGCCACCTAGAACTTGAATCTGGTCCACTGTGCCGCCGGCGGCGTGGCTACGGTACCTTCCCTATATTCTCCCCTCCTCCTCCTCGGTCCGTCACCCTACGAAAGGGTTAATATATTCTCCCATACCCTCAAAATATCCACTCGATACCCTCCCGATACCCTCGGCAGCTTGGGAGTAGTGCGAGCTATTGTCCGGCGGCCCATATTGTAATTGATGTGTCGTGATTTATAGTATCAATTGAACCTGCAATTACCCCCGCGGTGATTAGACTCCCAATTTATACCGCGAGAAATTATCCTTTTGCAATCCTGTAATTGTAGTAATTATATTATTGTTATCCTGTCATTGTAATTAAATTACTCACAATTTCCGCAATCATCCCATTGTAATTGCTCGCGGTGATTAGAAGGCCGATTAAAACCGCGAATTAAAATATTATATTAAATAATAGTAGTATTAAATTACTACAGACATTTTGTGGCCAGAAATTGAGTACCTGGACTTGGACCATCTTTGGTTTCAACAGGATGTAGCAACATGCAATACAGCCTATCAAACAATCGATCTTTTGCGCACTAAGTTCGGTACTCGAGTAATCAGCCGTCTTGGCAATGTCAATTGTCCGCCTCGGAGCTATGATTTGACACCATTGGATTGAGCCAAAAATCATCAACAACGTCTTGAAATATTGGGCTGACGCTACTGCGTAGCTAGCCCAGGCAGTCACATGATTGAAGTCATATTCCATATATAATGAGACCGTGCGTACATGTCGTATGTACGTACAGGGTGTGTTACTGTGTTACATTCGTAATGTATGTAAATACATTTCTGCAGTGAGTAACATGGGCTAATACATTATCGATATATCTTAGATTTATGATAAGTACGCTTGAAATCAATTTATATGAAACTTTGGCGACGATTCCGTTTTAAATAAAATTAATTTTATTTAATCATATTTGTGTAACAGTTTAAGTGGCAAATCAAAGGTTATGATTATAGAAGTTAGGTTCAAATGAATTGAAATTGATTATAGCAATATAAAAATAATAATCAGTTCTAAGTGCTTCAAGTCAAGGGTTTCGAACCCAGCACTATAAGACAACTATAATCGCAGATATTTGATTACTGGTTCGTTATCAAATATCTGCAATTATATTTGTCTTCTTCTTAAAGATCTGTAGATCTGTTAGTTCCGAAAGAGCATCTGCATTATTTCCTGGGAGGTACATTGCGAACTATCACTCCATCTTTTTGGTGGTCTTCCGGTCTTGGACCGGGCGGGTTGCCTTCAAGGGCTATTTTCGGAAATCTGTTCTCCGCCTTACATGATTGTACCACTATCTCTAACGCTGTCTTCCCATCTTACTATGTCTTGAATATCGCTTTGCTCTCTGATGTCTGTGTTTCTCACTCTGTTTCTTCTTGTTTTACCCACTATTGTTCCCAATGTTTTCATCTCGGCCACCCTTAGCAAGTTGTTCGTCTTGTTGGTGTCTTCGCGCACTTATATTTGTACAATGATTTATTTTCATTTATAATTATTTATTTATTACACACTCGTAAACGTCACTCAAATCATATAGTACACTAACCTGGTAAGATGACTGTTACAAGCTACAAGGTTGTAAACGTGACAAGGAAGGTGTAAAGATTTTACACTCTTCCATGTCATTTTGGTATTTTTATAATTTATTTTATTATCAATTATTAATATTTGGTATTTTTGTTTCAACATTGCAGTCGTTTGTTTTAAATATAGGGCAAATTATGACATTGCGTTTATAAAAAATTTCACACTGACAGGTGATATTATTTATTGTTACGATTACTGCCATTTTATTTAACATAACTTAACTGTTTACAAATGTTCAACAAATAAAATAAATGTAAAATCACCTTTAATGAGCGGATAGTTTAACCAGTTTTGACGGAAGTTAATGTCCGCGAATAAAAACGTATATTTTAACCTGCGAGTGTAAAACGGTATTGATTTTACTTGTATTGATTGATTTGTAATAGAAGAATCCTATTTTTATTTTCATTAAAAAAAACGATTTTTTGAACAATAAAAATTATTTTCATTCAACTTTTCACAATTGAATTATATATTCGATGTTCTTTATTGTTTTTTTTAAATTGTATTCTTTACTGTTTATAATGACGCAAAACTTGAAAGTTTTGACAATTCGAACTGATAGATGTCAGATTTTGACAATATTTTTGACAATTATACATAATATATCATGAATAAACTTGTCGTCCTGTCTTAAAAACTTAAAAACATTAGATTAAAAAATGACCTGTTTAAACTGCAAGCGGAATAATAGTAGATTGTTTTATTGTTTTATTAGGATATATTTATTTTTTATTAGTGACACTTTTACACATCCTTGACGAGCAAATTTTGCATTTGCTAAGTAGCTTAAATAGTACATTCATTATATACGCAACAGTGGTAACATAATCATTATACAACAGGGATTATATAATGACTTCAGTATACAACAGGGGTTGTATTATGACATCATAATACAATATGGTGCGGCCTCTTCGTTATGTGCAACACTTTTCATACCTCTTTATTTTTCGCTTTCGTATGTACGCTGTTAGTGTTATCTTTCATTCAACGCATGCAAGGTACATTTAGGTATACTCTGATTTTTCTAAACTGGCGTTCACGTCTTCAAACAGCTGTGTGATGAGGTTTTTTCGTACCAATGTGATTGTTATCGAGAATATGCATAACAACAGTTTAAGAATCGAAATTAAGCTGAGGATCATTTGTTACATAACACTGATCACCGGTGGTTATTAATAGGTAATCGGTGTATTAACCGCGGACACAATTTTCGCCTGCCAATTATGTAATAAATCATGTTATGTTGGCATCCGTGATATATTTTCGGCGACGATGCCACTTCTTTTTCACTAACCCATGCTCATACATGTGTGTATAACCAAACTTCTATGACGTTTAACTTGTTACATTTGATCTATTATTACAAAGCATATTTTGCCATTGTAGATGTTAAACCATAACCACAAGATTGATATCATCCAACCTCAAAGACGAGTGTAAACAAACAGAACAAAATTAGTTATAGTAAGGCTCCCAAGGGAGAAGTACTATTACTAAAACCTTAAAGGGATTTATCGTCAATGGAAACTAAGAAAAAAATAATTACCACGTTACAGCCTGAACTTTTTAATAATGTTACAGTTAGAAATTCGAACAAAAATAGCACTATTATTATGATTTGTAGCGAAAAGCAGGAAGTGTAAAATATTCAAAAGAAGTTAAAGGATAAAATCGGCGAGGATAACGATGTGGTTAATGTGAAGAAAAGGCAACCAAGATGTAAAATTCTGCATATCTGCAACGACGGTGAGTGGCAAGACGGGGAGCTAATTGACACACTAGTGCAGCAAAATGATATTGATAAGTCTGTGGAGAACTTTAGTATGAAACTAATCCATAAGTCCAAGGTTAATGCGGACAAAGAATTTAACATTATTATTGAATGTGATTACTACACCTTTCGTTACTTAATGACAAAAGGGGTAGTGAATATCGGTTTTTTTAGAGGAAGAGTTCAGGAAGCTATAAATATAATTCATTGTTATAAATTCATTGTCTGGGACATTTTTCGATTTTTCGGCGGACTATAAGGGGGATGTAACCTGTGGCAAATGCTCCCTTAATCACGACAGTGCTAATTGAAGCAAGCAGAGAGATTTTAAATGTATTAATTGTATTAATAAGAATAGGTCATTGGGTCTAAAACTTGATATAAATCATCACAGTTATGATTCTAAGTGTTCATGTCTTGCAACGATAACTAACGCTATAAGGAACAAAACTGATTATGGGGGCAACAAATAGCAATTAAATGAAGGTCTGGTTCTATTGAATATACAGGGTATGCTAAGTCACAAGGACGAGCTGTATGATCATATTAGAAGCTACAAATTACCACTAGTCGTTCTAACAGAAACGCACATTACTAGATATGTGACTGTTGCAGAGGTATCCTTTGAGGACTATGTTTCAATTGTCTGTAAATCGCATAGTAAACACACTGGGGGCGTGATAATAGTTATTCATAAGATCATAGACTACGAAGTCATAGCTAACCTTGAAATCATGAATGCAGTTTGGATATTAGGTGTCAGAATTTCGGACTATGAGCTGTGGGCAATCTATAGGTCCCCTTCGGGGTAGTATTCCGTGGTTTCTTTCTGAACTAGAAACTGTTATTAGCACATATATGAAGCGCTCAAGGAAAACGGTTATACTGGGTGACTTTAATATTGATGTGAGTAGATCAGATTTCGCTTACTCTAAACTACTCCTCAATTTAATGAGAAATAATGGGAATGTTCAGCTGGTAAACCAGTTTACAAGAGTTTCTCAGTATTCGAAAACTAAAATTCATCTTGTCTTTTCAAACATTGATAACTTAAAAGTATCAGTCGAAGCGATTCCAAAAATTTCCGACCACTTCAATATTAGAGTGAGACGGTTCGCAACGAATGGTCTCGTGGGGATGGGGACCTCGGTAACTTCTAGAAATTTAAATAAAATAAATCTGAGCTCTTTTCAAAACGACTTTAATCTACTTGACTGGGCCATGGATGAAAACGATGTTTTAAAGGTATTCTATCGTAATATTATCAGTACATTAGATGTCCATGCGCCTATCAGGTCCTATAAATATACGCCTCATAGGAATCGCTGGTACGATCAGCAAATTAAAGAGCTTTGTTGGCAGCGGGATAAGTTGTTTGTAACAGCACGGTTATTAAAATCAGCGGAAACGTGGGAAAACTACAGAGTATGCAGCAATGCAGTTACAGCAGCTGTTAAATACAAAAAGAAGGCGTACTTTTCACAATTAATTGAAAGCAACAAGAATAAGCCTAAACAGATGTGGAAAGCTTTACAAACAGTAATCTGTAACCTCTTTAAGAAAAGAGGAACTACAATTTTAAAAATGTCGTTCAACGGTCTAGTGGAGACGGACGTCAAAACTATAGCCCATCATTTTAATTGTTATACTATAAATAGTATCAGAGAACTGGTTACTCTTAAGCAATTTTAGTAATAGCATCAGGGTAATTACTGATAATTCACCCCAGATTGAATTCAAACTCGCACAAGTTAATGGTCCCATCATAAGTGCAGCAATTGCACGGTTAAATAGCCAGTCATCTATTGATGACATAAATATGGCAGTTTTTAAAGCTGGGGGCAGATTCTGATTGAGAAATTATGTCATGTGGTAAACTATTGTCTAGAAAAGAAATGTTGTCCAACTCAGTGGAAAAAGTCAATTATAGTGCCAATTATAAATCGAAGAATTCAATTAAAGCGGAGGACCATCGCCCTATTAATATGGTTCCTCTGCTGGAGAAAGTTCTGGAGAAAGTGGTATATGATCAACTAATTCAATTTATCGATGAGCATAAAATACTTGCGCAAAACCAGTCGGGTTTCCGCCATCACCACTCATGTGAAACGGCCCTACAGTTGGTGATAAATCGATGGAAAACTGTCTTGGACAATCCTTTGAAGAAGAAAGTAATAATTGCGGTGTTTGTGGACTTTAAGCGAGCTTTTGAAGTTATCAACAGGAAAGTTTTGCTATACAAACTGCACAGTATAGGTATAGCTGTAACAACGCTCAGTTGGTTTGAGGATTACTTGTTTCATCGTAAACAAGCAACCAGCATTGGTAGAGTTGAGTCTGATGAAGTAGTAACAGAGTACGGGGTACCTCAAGGTACGATATTAGGACCGCTACTATTTACTTTATATATTAATGACATTACTGAAATATTTCAGGAGGAAGGGGAATCAATCAATCTATTTGCTGATGATACTTTATTGATAGTAGAGCACGATAACGTGACTGAGGGGGTTATTAGAATTAATATTCAGCATTCTAATTCTCAGCAATTAATAGATTGCTGAGAAAGTTCGAAGGCTGGATTGACAAAAACCACCTTATTGTGAATACTTCGAAGACTAAAGTCATGATTCTGGGTGATGGCAATAGTAATGGCCGGGGCCGGGTGTGTTTGCTAGGCGAAGCGCTTGAATATGTTACGGAATTCAAATATTTGGGGCTAACAATTGATATGAAACTAAACTTCAAAAGTCATTGTAAATTATTATTGCAGGAATTATCAGACAAGTGCAGATACTTTCATAGAATGTGTCAGGCTCTTATCTGACGATCCTATTTTATGTAAACAACATAAAACACTCTTGTTTATGTTTTTATTTTTTAAATCCAGTTTAGTGCTAATTGTAGATTTTGATTTATTTTCATATTAAAACGTTATTAAAACCTCAAGTGTTGCACATCATTGTAACAGTAGAGACGAGTAAAATTGCAGGTCCGTATTTAAAAATTTAAACTTGATGACGGTTGTACTCACAAGAAACGTCTGATCCAAAATCTAAAATTCCCGTGTTGTAGATGAGATAAAGTGGCAATGAAGATGTATTAATATGTTTTTAATATCTCTTCAAGTAACGACAGGAAAAAATTAATAATATTTTGCCAAATTTATATATTTTTTTAAATCTCAACAATCATTGAAATTTTTTTAATGATCTTTATTGAATATTATTTACCATATGATTACGCAACTTTGCCCCAATTTAACCGACTTCGTATCTCTTACCGTTTCCGATATCCCCATAGTGGTAATCGAATTTGAATAACCCTGTATACGCTGTAACGATCGCTGATCTTCGTGAATTAGTATTTGGCGATACATTTTTGTTATGTACCGCTGTTAAAACATATTGATGTTGTCTAAATTGCAAGACAATAGAAAATTGACCTTCTTGAATTGTCGGACCAATTAATTGTTTATCATTCAACGAAAAACCTGTTGTGGTTTTCGCCGAGCCATCAAATACTACTCTAATTTTGGTGGTAAGGCTAGATTGTTTGAAAACAGCATGATGTGGTAAATAATATGTCATGTCATCACGAAAAGAGTTTTCAGATTCAAGTATTTTAGTCATGTGGCCTAGTTGTATGTATCGTTCATAAATTGAACATATTTACCTTTTAGGGCTAAATCACGAATAAATTTGTTTTCTAATGATAAAAAACGTCTGTGCGCCATATCACGAGATTATCCTAATTTAATATTTGATTTTAGCGGTATTTGGACTGAATAGCGGCCATGGCTTGTCCGCTTTGTTGTTTCAACAATATTCTCTTCGCATTGGTTTTCACTGTCTGAAAGAAATAATTTTCCGGAATATTCTTCTACTTCCCAGAATTTTGTGACTGTATGTGATTTTTTTCATTTAATGATAAGTGATATGTTGCTTCGCCTATTTTTGTTGTATTACACTGTAGATCACCTGAAATGATCCAGCCCAATTGTGTGTTTTGTAAAATAGATAAATTCTTACCTAATTTAATTTGCTCTTGATAAAATATATACAAATAAATTCCTACACTGATAAGCATATCTACTTCAGCGGATTTATTAAATTCTGGATCGGTTTAGTTTAGTTTTGAAATCAATAGAAATTGATTGAATATCTACTGATGCATATTTATTGACCCTTTCTATTTGCAAATCCGGATACATGAATATCCGCTTTGTTGGTTTTTATTGACAATTTGTTAACCAGATTTTCTGTTATGAAATTAGTCGAAGATGCGGAAACCAACAATGCACGGCATCTGTGGTCATTTTCGTACCGATCCTTGATTTTTACTACAACGGTGGAGAGCAATACGTTTGTGAATGCCGAGACGTTCGTTGCAAGTAATTACGGTTGGTTTTTCAGAATTATTGCTACCCTGACTTCAGCATGTTTTTTGCCGATGCTATTACAATAAAATATAAATGTTCAAAAAAATCGGAAAAATCATGTTCAGTAATGCGACCTTCTGAATTGTCAATTTCACCTTGAATATTTTAAAAAACATTATAGACAGGCGCAATTACATCAAGGTGCGTTTGAATTAGTTCAGCATTAACTTTTTCTGTTTATTGATGAAATTTTCAAAATCTCTGAGTCTTATATGCAACCGTTCGATTTTAGATAATAATTCCTTATTAGCTGGAACTTTCGGAGGCATGATAGCGTATAGAAGAACTGTACACAGTTATGAATGAATAAAGGTTTGGTATACGGGAATAGGTGATCGACCTGGTATTAACTGCCACTGCTGCTGATGTAGACTCGCACGCCGGTGCCTGTCGGTGATGATGTCCAGGATCGATGTTACTCTTGATTTCAGCTTCTTGCTTCTGGTTTGGAACGCAATGTCCAATTGTTGTGTTTCGAAGGACCATGTTTAATTTCTGATCTTTGTAGGTCGCGCTATTTTATGATTTGTGATTTGTGTAATGATTATTGTTAAACTCAATTAATAATTTTATTGTTATATATATATTATATATATAATATAACAAAACCAAACATGTATTGCACAAAAAACTGATAAATTCCAAATTTATCATACTATGCTATGTATATGCATAATTAATTAATTAATTAAATAATATAGAGTCCATATGCCTTGTTCATTTGCAGAAACATCATTATTGTGCCCTTTTCTTACACTTCTTTCTGTTGCTAACCTGTGATTCTGGTTCATCCAAGATGTAATACAAGGAATGGCATCGAAATTTACTATTGGTTTCCCCAATCAATTTATTGTCATTAGGTTGGATATATGTTCCACAGTAAGGGTGGTTCTTAATTTTGATGCAATTAAATTCATAAGGCTAAAACCTCTCTCAGCTTCTGAACTGCTAATAGAAATTGTACTTGCTATTTTTTAGCCCTTAAAATTGAATTAGGTAGCTGAACATTTTTCATTTGTAAACTTTAAAATTTCATATAATTTTCTAACCATTTCTTCACCTTCTAGCCGTGGTGACATAATTTTGTCTAATGACCAGGTAGAAGGATCTAACATCTCTGATGTGAATCAGAGATGAGAATCAGAGAAGCAGAAAAGAGCTGAAAATTTTTCATAGTTATCAGTGTCATTGTTATCATTCTTATCCTCATCCATATTTATATGACTAGCCGATAAAAGTCTTGCTTTCATATTCTTTGCCACACTATCTAATGATTGCTCTCATTTGATGAAATTAAATTTTGAACTTTTTTTTCGTAGACACCGAACTTATCATTCTTGTGTAGTTTTCAACTCTTATTAAACGCTTAATTAATTGATCAGCTTTAGATATGGTATTTATTTCTTGATTGTAGCGCATTGGATAGTATTGACAATACTTAAGGTAAATCAAACACTTGGTTGAAGTTTCATTATATTAATAGAATTTACTCTACAATCGTTTAGGTCTCACAATATAGTGAAACTTCAACCAAGTGTTTGATTTACCTTAATTATTATGTTTCACCAAGTGGTATCCACACATACTTTCAACTTAATTGACAATTCTTCTAAGATATCTAGCATTAAAGCTAAATGTTCAATAAAATGTGTATTAGCTAATCTTTCGGCCATTCCTGAATTTGATGTGGACTGGATAAAATGTTTATACAACGCTGGGTATGCTCGCCACACAGCAGTGTGTGGCGGCCAAAAACGCGACCGATTTTTATTATTTCTAGGTTCGAATCACTAGGAATAGTTTCCAATTCGGCTTGGTTTTTATTTGACTGATGATATATCGCATATATTTTGTCTAAATATATTTTAAAATGATTTACTTGTTTAATTTCGCTTATGGAATCATCTAGTGCCAATTGCAATCGGTGATTCAAACAATGCCACACGATTATATTTGGACACATTTCAGTTAATTTTGTGGCTACTCCAGATTTTCTTCCTAACATGGTCGATGCACCATCTGAACAGAATCCTGTGAGATTTCTTAGTAAATAATTTTTATCAAATCGATAGTCAGTAAGACAGTCTATTAACGCCATAAAAATATTGTCGGCAGTTGTTGACGTCAATTCTTTTAAATCTAAGAAAATCATGAGAGGTTCAATTGCAGACTGTACTTCACAGTGTAAAAATATTACCAAAGTACTTTTTTTTTAGCAAGTGTAGAAGCTTCGTCAATTATGATACATATTTTTGAATTTTGATTGATAATGTTTTTAAAAACAGTTTTTTTAATCTGCATCGCAATATGTTCGACAATTCTAGTGTCGAAACAATTTCCTATATTAACACCATTTTTTTCTTGTAATTCCAAAGCTCAATGGTCTGTTTCATTTAACAAGACTATAGACTGTGTTAAAAATTTGTACAGTAATGTTAATTGCTTCAGAATTAAATATTTTAACTACATTTGGTAAAACTTGCTTGTTAGATTGAATAATTGTTTCTTGAATTTTTAAATGTGAGCATGAAGTGGATTGTTCTTTAATTTTTTGCGTACAGAAGCTTGCCTTGTGTCTTTTTTTAGTTCCATTAGGAATTATTGAACATGAAATCTACTCATTTGATACGTGAATATGCTTTTTGTTTTCTATTCCTAAAGTTTTCATTTTTGAACAGTCTTTACAAGCTAACTTGCCATCTTTTACCACTAACCATTTATATTGTTCTGTGAATAAACTCACTTGTTTTTCTGTCCAACAATCTAGTAGTTGACAATTGCGTACTGTGCATGATTCCAATGATGTTGTAGATGATGCCGATGAACATGACGCTGATGTTTAATTTGAAGTTTATTGTATAAGTTCAATATCTGCAGAATTAATTGTTTTCTGTAGTATTTCTTCATCGAGTTTTGTTTTTTTGACACTTACGAAAGACAATAAATTTCCTTGCACTCTCTTGGTTTCTTAATAAAAAAAAGCTAAAATTTAAATACTGCTATTAATTCACACAATTTTTAGATGAATTTCGAATTTATACTATATACAAATAATAATTTATAAACCTTAGCAATTAGACTAATTAGTATTGTATTTTGTATTGTCAATTCACTAAACAAAGTAAGTTTTTATAGTAAATATAATCTGTAGAAAACGAACAAATTATTAAAAAAATTAAGTTGCAACAAGTAACGATGGAAATAATAAAGCGGGCGATACCATGTGCAGTGTGCCTAAGTTTCACAACTTGTGACTCACAAGGAAGCAAGAGCTAAGCACTTCGTATTTTACGTACGCACATGATGTGGGTAGTGCGTTGCGCACATGATATGTTTGCGAGTGTGTGGCACATCGGCGCGAGGTGCATATTTTGCATAAACATACTATTAAAATGGCTTATTTTTTTTGTTTTAGGAGTAATTTAACAAGCGGCTCGCCGAGTTTCAAAAATTTTAACAACCGGCTCGCTCGAGCCGGACTGAGATTTTGTGTTATTTAATTCGCAATTTATTTGACTATCTGTTTAATATCTTTGTAGTGTTTTCTTAAATAAATGTTATTCACAAATCAAATCTTAACCGAAAATGTTAAAAGTAAAAAATTCTTAGGATTGCTTTTTTCTAAACTAAACTAAAAGTGTTGCCTAAGCAACTTTTTTATTAGCGAAAAAAGCATCAACTTTGGCATTAACTTCAATGACTTTTTGTATTAGAAATGACTTTTAAGACGAATGAGGAAAAAAGGTTATTTGGCTGTTTCACTAAACATCCGCTTTAATCGTCCGTATCTAAGAGATAAAACATGACTTTAAGAGGAAAAATTTTATAAAAACGATATATGTATTTGAAAAAATAAACATCAAAAATACTATATTCTTCCAATAAGTGATTTCTGAGCATGCTGCTGATATCTTGGACTGGGAAATAAATTATGTCATATAAATTCTTATTATTATTATTATTAATTTAATTTTTACAGTATACGAATAAACTAATGTCGCTTATCTAAAATAATCTCTTGATGATAACTGCATCGTCACCGTGCTTACAAATTATAGGCTTCCATTAATGGAAAGAAAATACATGCCCAGCACACGAAGCACAACGTCAATCCAAAAAACGTGTAAGATTTCTGTTTGTTCCACCCCACTAGAATCTGTTGCTGCTTGGGTTTTGTGGTCAGGCTGGGCTGTCTAGACACCTGAAAGATAATAATTTAATACATATTTCTTTGTTTTAAAATTTATTGCCAAACAAATATTGATATTATTATCGCCGTCTCATTATGCTGTACAAGTTTTAAGACGGTCATTTTTACGTTTAGTGGATTGGTAGAAGATATTACCAAAAAATATTAATAATTTGTAATAGTCCTGACGGCATAATAAAAGGTGAGCCAGTAAAATGGGACGATTTCAAGGGGCTAAATATAAATCAAAAATATTGTTTGATCAGCTTAATAGGTTCAAATGGAAAGTTAAAATTTGTAACCATTTGGTCTACAATACAAAAATAAATTATAACGGATATCCCCGTTCCGAAAAATTATGCGGTCCGGAAACAGCATCTATTTGTCCCATTTTCTAAAAATAGTATTTTATGTTATAAGGACGAAAAACGAAATATTTTTGTCGTCCGTGTATCATGCATAATTTTTAAAAAATTAAAAAAAAAAACAAATTGCCGTGAATTTTTATTACGTTGTCAGTGTGACGTTCGATCAACAACGAACATATTAAAATCATTTTAAAATGTCGAGTGAAGACGAGTCAATGTGTATTCCTGAGATGCGAGACGCCGCAAATCAAGTTTCGGTAGTGTTGCTTCCGCAAAAATCAAAAGAAGTTTATGAAAGGGCATATCAAAGATTTGAAACATACCGCCAAGAAAATAATATTCCAACTTTCTCCGAAAATGTTTTACTGGCATATTTCTCAAATTCGTTTCAACAAATGAAATCTTCGACTGTGTGGTCTCACTATTCTATTTTAAGAGCCATGTTATGCCATAAATTAATCAACCATTGACTTTTTTATATTTTCTGCCAAAATATTTTTCGGCTTAGGACGAAAAAGACCGTTACGTAGCAACCATGGTCTTTAACAAAATGACTTTCATACCGAAAAATATTATCTTAACATGCAATCGAATAAAAAGTTTGTTTTGATTCGCTTGAAAACGGTCGAATTGTAGTGGTCTGCATTCACAGTAATTGCATTTCCAGCCTCATTTTAGAAAAAATGGTTCGATGATTCCATATGCCGAAATGAAGTTTTGATTTTTACGAGTAACAAAACCTGAAAGGTGAAAGTGCGTCTCATCGCTCATGTGCAGGTTATTCACAATATTATGCAGGGGGTTTCAAAACTGATGGATAAAAAATAAAATCGTTGGAAAAATATTTGAAAAAAAAATGGTTCGATGATTCCATATGCCGAAATGAAGTTTCGATTTTTACGAGTAACAAAACCAGAAAGGTGGAAGTGCGTCTCATCGCTCATGTATGTACAGGTTATTTACAATATTATGCAGGGGGTTCCAAACTGACGGATAAAAAATAAAATCGTTGGAAAAATATCTGAAAAAAATGTTTGGGTGATTTTAAAAGTCAAATAGTGAAGTACATTTACTGTTACCTCATTTGATAGCTTGTTGAATCCAATTTAAAAAAAAATCAAAATCGGTTTGTAAATAATGGATATATTTACCAAAATGTATTTAAATGAAAGTGTCACTTTGCTTGGTACTGTACACCAAATAGTTCCTCATGTATTTCCCATGTATACTTATTAAATTGTAAAACAATTATTTTGACTATTTTTAGCCCCTTGAAATCTTCCCATTTCACTAGCACTAGCCTTTGCGTAAATGGATGAATTTTACGTGTGAATATATTATTATTATTTGATAAAATGATAACAATGTTTATTAAAATTTATTAACTCACCCCATTAGTGTGTGTTGTAAGCATTTCCGTGCTGGTATTCATTGTTCAGGGGTTCGCGAAACAATCAAACAATTTAACGCGCTATCTAAGAATTAAGCGATCTCTAGACTACACGTAGAATTGATAAAATATATGCGGATCAACTTATAGATAGTGTTATCCAACGCGTTGTCTCGTTTTTTTTTTAAACCGAACGTAACACATTAATGGGCGAACAGATACTCTCACTTTCAATTCTAGTCTCCGAATACCGGCTCGCTTATGTTGAGGAAATGTCACCCGTGCTCTTTTTACTAAATAACACCGTTGAATTTTGAATTTACATTAGCTCGCCGTTAAACATAAACAAAAACAGTGACTGTGCGGAAAAACACACCGCACCAGTCATAATGGTTTTCGCATGAAAGCAGATGATCACCTTGAAAGCGTTATGTAATAATTTTATTCATTTTTAACTGATCCACAACATATGTGCGGTCTCATACGAGATTTTACGTTGATTTACAGTGCTATAATTATACTTATTAATTAATTGCATTTTGGTTACAGCAGATTTTGGGAATGACAACAAAAATCTGATGAGGAAGTATATGAGGGGTATATGTATTGTATATGCAAAACGCGATATGTCACAAAAAGTGAAAACTTTGTACACCATCGTCATTGGATTTGTTTGTTTTCTTTTTTTTGTGTTTTTGGTGTTTTTTAGTAAGTTTGCTCTGTTATGGTGACAGTATTGTTGGCCAATGTAAAAAGTCCCTAGACTTGAAAAAATAGGTTATATTATATGACAGTGTTGCCATCAAATTGAGTATCTATTGAGTACAGAATTTATTTGCTATTTTTATTTTACAAAGGCAAATCAGTCAAATTATAATATAAAATATAGTTTATGATTGGTTTACTTAAGGCATAAATCTAATTAAAGCACACTTGAACGATTGAAGCAATAATTTCATTATTTTAATATATGAATTAGGCAACGTTGTTAGCATTTTTTCACTGTCAGATAATTTTTGTTGGTGTTCATGTATAAAATATTATAAAATTAAACCACAGCTGTCTTAGTTAAAAATAAAAATGGAACAGAGAATACCTATTGCTAAATAGCAATTGCAGGCAGCTAAATATTATTATGAATTATTAGGTAAAAATATTTTTTTATTGACAGTTGCATTTTACATATTTTTATTCAACAACAATTAAATACTGTACAAACAGGAAGAGGTACTAGACAGTAATACTACCAAATAATTCCCTTAATACTACGGGCAATAAAAATGTATAAAACCAGTATCCCTGTAAAATCTAAAATACTTATTTTGAATACCACACGGCCAATAAAACATAAAATTCACGTTTAAAGTTGAGCAAATTGCTTACGAAATTTGGCGATTACAACTTATGTAATGCTCCAAACTTTTTGAATCTTGCAGATATCAAAGGACGATATATTAAATCTTAATATCACGATCACAGAATATTTAGTTTACTTAATGTCGTATATATTATTATCCATACAATTAATAGACCTATTGTGACACATAAAAATATCGTCTTATTTCTACTCCAGGGACTTCCTCTGAGGTCCGGTGCTGGATACCGCTCTCTGGCCGCTTGGCAGACCTCCGGCCGGCAAGACGTGGACGCAATTGCCAATGTACCCGTGCTGATTGGTGACACTGATCTTCTGTTTTCCCCTCTCGACGAAACCAAATTCATTTCTGTACCCTTTTCCGCGTCTTTATTGTAGGCACCATTTTCCATCTAGAAAAGTAACAGAAAACTGTTAGAACACGTCAAATTATTCATACTTATTAATTGCACTTGAAACTAAGCTAAATTGTACGAATTTTGGCAACCAGTTGATAAATAAGTGTTTTTACAAGTTTTATTGGGAAGATTGTGAGTTTTAAGGTGTAAAGTATCACTTTATGTCCCTAGGTCAATAAAGTACGATAATTGCCTGCCTAGTGCTTTAACTCCATTTTAAAGATTACATGCCGATGTGACAAATAATTAAATTAGGAACTGTTAAAACTTATATAAATACTCCTACAATTTTCAATTGCGTTACGTTTTTAACAGTATTGTGGAAAACTGTAACGGCGCGCCCCTGAGAAATTATATCATCACCTTAAAATAAGGGAGTAATTTCTCGGGAGCGCTCTGTAATAAAGAAACACGGCGCCGCGCTATCCTGAACAATACGTGATGCGAGCTATTCATACGAACACATGGCCTGGACGTCATGATCCATTGTCCACGCCAGTATATAAAGCCCGGATTTGGACCACGAAAATCACTTCTCCGCCGGGAACGAGTGGAAACACATCGTACCGACTGAAAAGGCTCTAATACTAACCAGTCCTCTTGTAATTAACCTGCCCCGCTCCCCTGTAATTAGATAGATATACCCGATAGCTTCCGAGCCGCGGAATCTGTCTAATAGCTTTCCCGTTGGTTCTTCGGAACTACGGATGAGCTTAACACTTCTCTTGTTATTAACCGTAATTAGTCACCCGCTCCCCGGTAATTAGATAGATATACCCGCTAGCTTCCCAGCCGCGGAATCTGTCTAATAGCTTTCCCGTTGGTTCTTCGGAATTACGGATGAGCTTAACATTTCTCTTGTTATTAACCGTAATTAGTCAACCGCTCCCCGGTAATTAGATAGATATACCCGCTAGCTTCCGAGCCGCGGAATCTGTCTAATAGCTTTCCCGTTGGTTCTTCGGAATTACGGATGAGCTTAACATTTCTCTTGTTATTAACCGTAATTAGTCACCCGCTCCCCGGTAATTAGATAGATATACCCGCTAGCTTCCGAGCCGCGGAATCTGTCTAATAGCTTTCCCGTTGGTTCTTCGGAATTACGGATGAGCTTAACATTTCTCTTGTTATTAACCGTAATTAGTCACCCGCTCCCCGGTAATTAGATAGATATACCCGCTAGCTTCCGAGCCGCGGAATCTGTCTAATAGCTTTCCCGTTGGTTCTTCGGAATTACGGATGAGCTTAACATTTCTCTTGTGATTAACCGTAATTAACAGAGCTACCTATCGGATCCCTGTCCCGTACCGCCAAATCCGAACAGTAGTTAACCGTTTTCATTATTCAGAGTTAAGAGCCGGATCCTGTCCAGAGAGCCCTCGGAGGAGCACCGGGAGCCGCAAGACGAGGGTGCCGCTAAAGGAGAAACCCGCCCCTAGAGCGACGACCGCAGATGTTTATTTTAATTATTATAGCATTACTTATTTTTATCGAGAATATATCTATTATTTCTGTGTTTACTCATTGATTTAGAGAACCCTCGCCCTCTCAGTACCAAGTAAATTAAAGACAATATTAAACCGAACCTTGGCCGACCCAGGCAAAACGTAATGTAATAAGAGCCGCCACGGTTGTGTTGTGCAATTGGGGCGGAGCGCGTTACAAAACAATAATATACAAGAAAATATATATACAAGATACTGCATTGAAATGATTGCTGGCAGTGGAGAATTTATACTTCTGCCGCTTATTAGGGGCTACCGGAAACTCCACCCCCCTCTAATAAAAAGTAAGAAAGTTATTCATTTAAACATAGGCCTATCAGCAAACAGCAAGACAACTCTTACCAATCTAGAAGTTTACTATATTAAGGACTACATTATTGACTACATTATAATTGTAGTTACAATTAAAAAAAAGTTCTCAATTTTTTTTTTTCATTGTTCTGGTAGTAATACAAACCGATGTGAAATGTTTAAAATAACTTCTTTCATGAACTAGATTGAAAATGAATCCATAATATCATCACAGTTTAATCTTTTGGTAAGCTCCGATTCGATGGTTAAAATTGCCACATCCTTCAGACGTTCTTCGGCCATTGTAGACTAGAGCTTGTATAATTTTTTATTCTTTTCAACACGGAAAACGACCTTTCTGCTGATCAGTTGGACGTAGGCATCGTCAAAAAAAGTCTCAATGCGATGTCAGCATAACAGTAGTTTGTTATCATGTAGCACTTCGCAAATATTTAAGTACCTATTGTTTTTGGACATGTTTTGTTCCATTTATTTCAAAAATTAAAAAAAAACAATAATTAGACACTCCTGGGGCGAAACTAGGCTGTTTTAGAGCGCTCCCCGCCCGAGTCGAGTCAGCTTACATCCTTACAAGTGTTTTTCTCCTCAGTGTTCTTGGTTTCTTGGCCATCAAATACCTATTGTTATTGACAATTGAACCAGCAAGGAGATGGTAAATTTTTAATTTACCTAAACATTTATTATTATCCGTATTCAGCAGGATGTATAAAACAAAAGAAGCTTCCAAAGTACATAAATGGTTTCTGGACTATTTTCGGCTAAAATACAGCGTCCGGCAAAATTCAGCATTCTGCTTCCTTTACAGGCTATTTTCAAAAAAATTCTAGATAACCAGTTTTTCTCATTCGGCTTTAAAAATTGGAATACTGCTTGGGAAAATATCAAGTACATCGAGATTTTGAGTATCATGAAGTCACTATGCAAAACTGGTTTCTTTTTAATAGCTCTCTCAAATATGATCACTATACAAGTTATTTTTTTACAAAACAAACACCAAATTTGCTTTGTTTAGAGGCCACAATGAAAGGCCGAAAGTACAAATCGTGGAAACTGTTTAGAATAAGTTTTTGAAGTTTTGAAAATAAAATAAACCATTTTTACAAAGTTATAATCCTCCCAAGAATTGTGTCTAGATGATGTGTATCTAAATGGAATTGTAGACAGTACCGGTAATTGCTTATTGAATATGTTTGTAAAAGAAACTATTGATGCATATGATTTTACTGCTATGGCCAATGATAGAAGAACAGAAGATAAATTATGAATGATGGTAAATCATATTTATACCATTAAGGAAGTTAAATTAAAATATCCGACAATTTTAGAATATTTTAAAGAATATCTGATGCAACAGCAAAATGGCTAGATGCATTGCTCATTAAAAAATAAACCATATTGTGTTTGTTCTTATATTTGAACAAATTCTTGAAGTCGCTTCAGGAGTTCATCAACTGCCTCAGAATGAAAAGTTTGATTCATCTATAGCTTCTCTTGATATTGAAACATTGAAACTCTGAGCACAAATGAACAACGCTTTGATAAATTATATAAAAATAAATAAATTTTATAGTTTAAGTAATCATTGTATGTCCTTAATCTTATTACTTAAATTATACAATTAATGAACCTTAATATGAGAAATATCGCAGAAATAAAGTTTGGTTGGAACTGCAGTTAAATGAAAGAGATAAAACAGCGTCAAGAAAGCAAAAACGTCCAAAAACATTACAATCATTCTTGTAGTATGATAATACTTGTTAAATTGACAAAGTTAATTTTTGAAGTAATATTTACGACTAAATAATAGATAAAATGTTCATAGAATTTAAAGTGAAAATTTCTGGAAAAGTAAAATATTCTAAGGGTACCTACTGAAGCTTTGCACACAATCTCTGCTCTGGTTTCATCTGACTGGATTTTTTGTTTTTTTTTTCTGTTCGTTTCATCTTCATACTAAGTTACTTTCTCTTTCATTAGTGCTCAAGTTTCATAAATGTTAAATTTTGTTCTTATACATTAGATACTGATACGGTTGATACATCGATCACAGACTATTGTAGCTTATTACTTTATACCTTAAATCGAGATAACATATCTCAGCATAAAATTGACAAAAGAGTCGTTTCTAATCTTTGAAGTTGAAGGAGGAAAGAAGAAGTTCTTTGAGTGAAGCAAGTAGATGCTTCACTTCTTCTATTTGCCTCTTTCGTTCGTCATTTATTTATTTATTTATTTGCATATTTATTTTTTATTGTGACTTGTGCCTTGGGTATTTTTCAAAAAAATTGCCACCCCTGGATTTTGCCGCCCTGGGCCAGAGCCCTCATAGCCCCCCACACCCCTAAAAATCCGCCGCTGTTTGCTGAACCATAATTTCATATCGCCTGTAAAATAGTAGGGTATCAACGGTTAAGTGCGACACGTAAATTGCATAAACAATATTCAGGTTATCAGGAGTATCATATTTCATTATTCATACAACCGCAATTACACATTTCAATAAACATTTAACTCAATCTTACATTTTGAGTCAATGATTATTAAAAATCTGGTGTGTGCAGCTCACGACTTTCTCAGCATTCATTGATGTTGATACATTAACTAAAGGTACAATATACGAGGGTAATTCACATATAAACGGTAATTTTTTAATATAAATTTATTGATTGATAATATGCATAAGATAATCGTTCAGTTTTTTTCTACATACCCCCATTTATACTCAACACACTTTTGCCAGCAATTTGGAAGCTTTAACATTCCTTGTATATAGAAAGCTTGCGGGCGCATCATCAACCAATTGCGCACGTACTCCTCGACTTCTACATCGCTTTGGAATTGTTCCCCTTCAAGTGATTCTTTCAGGAGCGCAAACAAAAATATAGTCACAGACAAATCTGGACTGTAAGGAGGGTTTTCCATGGTTTCCCAATGCATTTCCTCCAATTTTTCCCTTGTCAAAATCGCCGTGTGAGGCCTAGCATTGTCATGAAGAAGAATAACACTTCTAAAGGCCGTACATCGTCTTTTGTTTTGGTATGCGGCATTTACTGACTCTAACACCTGGCAATAGTAAGCTGCATTTATTGTACGTCGATCATGAAGAAAATCAATGAGTAAAACTGAGCTATAGTCAAAGAATCTGTAATCTGTAAGACCTGTCTTGGGCGTCGATTGTGACTTTGGTTTTCAACACGTTCTCGACCACTTTTAAATTATCTGGCCCAAGTAAACACCCGGTTCTGAGACAGTGTTTCTTCCCTAAATTGTGTCTTCAAACAAGTTAAAATTTCTGACTGTTTAACTCCTTCATTAGTTAAAAACTTTATAATAATACGTTGCGCAACGGATACAGGAACCTCTTGCTCAGACATTACTGTAGTGACGATAAAACACAGCGGAAACTGCTGTCCAAGTTGGTTTCCCCTTCAAAACACACCAAACTTCAAACTCTCACTCTACTATCCTGCCCGAAAGAACTTACGGAGTACACTAACAAAATTACCGTTTATATTTGAATCACCCTCGTAGAAGGAATGTAAACTACACATTGCAGTACCTACTTTTATTTATCAAGAATTTATTTTAAGATGTGGCTATTTATACAAACTGAATGTAGACGTTAGATTAGGTAGGGTAAACCTAAGGCAGAACGGGGTAGCTAACGTTTGTGAAGAGATATGACGATGTAATTGAAGAAAATCACCGAAATAAATGTTATATTAGTCTTTATTAGGTCTCTTTGTAAAGTTTCTACTGAAAAATATTCCAATGAAATGATAAACAATACATAAACATAATATTAAAAAAATATTAAAGTATATACAGGGTATACATTAGAGTGTTTTTAAATAATAATTCAACCGAGTGCAAAGTTGAAAAATGTGCACAAATTAATCGTCATTGCTATCTAGCCCAGCACACGATAAATGGGCTCATTTTTTTCAAATAGCACAAGAACAACCGTCTACAGTCCATTTGGAATACAATTCATTTCAATAAAAGCAAGTCTCTGGTGTTGCGGGACTATCAGGTATCCAAGAACCAGGGATTGGTTCAGGATCAGATTCTTTTGAGAATTTCTGTTTATATTTGTCTCCATGTCTATATTATATATGTGGTAGAACGGGATGTTGCGGAAAGGGATAAAACCATTAAAGATAAGCATTAAATAAAATAATTCTGGTAATTTCTTGGTATAAAATACACGGATATACGCGGATATTGCAAATAAATGCATGGTTAACAAATGGAATAATCATCATTAATTTTTTTTTTAAATAACACGACTTTGCTTAAATCACAGCATCAATATATTACATATCTTTAGAAAATTTAACGCTAAAATGATAATTGACGATCGGAACTAAGCATTGACCCTGTCTGAAAGTTAAAATACGATTTGCTTGTCTCTCGAGTCACCCAGCGCTTGATTAGAGCACAATTCCGTTCCGCAATTGTATGATTTTAGTGACAATTGACATTAAAGTGTCATATTTACAAGACATCCGGCGTGTATTTTTCTGCCTAGGCATTCAAAGTGGTTAGCTAAGCGGAAGCCAAATAATATGTGACTACGCAGGCTTACGTCGTGATGACAATTAATAATGAAACAAGTATTGAATGGCAAATTTGTTGCTACATATTACTAAATCTGCAACTTTATTACCTAGTTAAATAACTAGGTGCTTGCATAACAAACAAAAATTTTCAAAAGTAATTGATTTCTGAGTAAAATTGCTAGCGAAATCAATATTATATAGGTTTTTTTATGCCAATATTAAACCCCATAAATCAACTATTAAATTAATCTGCCAACGGTAGTAAATATGCTGAAACATCTAAACGTATCAGTTATTTATTCTAGTTCAATAGACTACATTTTTATTTTAACCTTATCTTTCACTGGATTGCACGATTAATCATTTCAGGAATACCAAATGCCCATATTTTCTGTTTCACAGCAGCTCGGTGGAACGAAATGCCTTGTGCAATATTAACAACATTGCAAATACATACTTGTGTGTGCAGCTGCAACTAATTGTAAACTTTTTAATTTTTAATAAATTGAAGAATCTCGCGTAAGAGAAGAAGCTCCACGGAACAATTTAAAAGTTATCCTCGCAATAGTACAGTATTCGCCATAATAAACAGTACTGAAGATTATACAATTAGCCATAGGTATTGCGTCGTATTCAGAACTCTGTGTATGCTTGGTTGCCTAAACTTTAGTGCCGTTTATTTTGGTGAATACTATATATTCTAACATTCTAAAACTAGTAATGTGTTGCATCCAAGGCAAACTATTTGTATCGCTGGTTAACTAAAAAAAAAATTCATTTGTTTACTTGATATTTTTGAACTAATCGAAGAATATTCACTCATCTACGTGTCTGCGTGTTTGGCAAATTAAACACCAAATTGCACGATCCACGATCCAAGTTTGATCGAGAACTGTAATAAACCTGATTCCTATTCTGAAATTAATTTCAATTCGAGACAAGATAAGTGCAATCTGGTAAAAAAATACATTTCAAATTTATCACCTAATTATATCAAGTCAAGTGAGGATTGGGCGATATGATGTAATTTGGGGCCACGCGTTGAGAAGATGAATTAATTGATTTTGTTTTTGCCGACCGGCATCTATTGTATGACGATAGTGACAACTGATCACTAAAGTTTCGTACCTCGAGAGTATAAAAAATGCTCAAAAGATTTATCATCGTTTTAAACATCTTTTGCGAATTCCTACTTGCAAGTTTAACTCACAGAACATGTTTTGGTATCAACGGAATGAGAAAATTATTGTCCATCTAGCGATATTAAATATTACATTATTTTTGATTTATGATTGAAATGATATTTCAATATATTTATATCATTTTATTCAGTAAAATATGTTATGTTTTTAAATATGAGTTCATGGCGTCTGCGTTTGCGAATTATTCATTTTCAATATATAAAAAGAAAACAGTAACCTACTTGAGACTGTCAACAAATAACAAATTAATTGGAATTCAATTGTTGATTGTTTTAAAATTAATGGCAACGAAACAACGAAAATAATTGAATAGTAAATATCGTCATTAACATGATTTTTTAATACCATTTGCAAATCGTCCATCAATACTTAACTAAACCAGGTCTGATTATTGTGGATTAAACGGTTTATACATCACTTGCACACACTTGGCACTTACTTTTTTTAACATTTTCACTTTTATAATCTTCTCTATAAATCCATCAATTGAGTATTAGTGCCAATTCGAACAGAACACGGCACTTCAACAGTAATACACATGCTCGTTATGTAGCGTAGGAATGCAGTGTGAGTGCGACGGCGAAAAGAACAGCACGTCCCTTGCGTACTGGCGGTCACTGAGGTTTGATTGAATTAAAAGTGACCCATAACAGAGTCCAATGATAGATTATGTTGTGGGATTTAGTTTGCTGGTGTATAGAGGTTAACCTAAGATAAGTTATCAGTGGTTTCAAAGATCTGTAAACAATATAATAAAAATAGCCGTAGGTAATGCACATACTTCGACTCTACCTCACCAATCGAATGGGGCGATTAGATAATGCAGTGTATATTTGACGGTTATTAGTTTGGTTTATTGAGGCGAGTTTTAACGGCAATTGCAGTGTTTGATCGCTGAAGTTATCGCATGTTATGGCCTCAAAATGTTATCAAAACATAGCAACCCAAATATTTTGTTACAGAACGTGTTCAATTTTGATTGGAATCAGTTCCAAATTTATTAGAGCAGAAATTTAATTTTTCACAAAAATAATGTACATTTCGACACTCATCTTCACAAGATATGAAGAGTCAATTGACAATTGAGTTAAAATTTCATTTTAAACAATATGCTGTTTCCTTTTGTTTCAGTCAGTGCACCTCACTTCCACTTACTACATTTAACATTGAAATGGTTCGGGCTGCAAATATAAAGCTCATATTTATGCATTGACAATTTGTTTATATTGCAGCTTCAAACATGGTAATTATGCGAAATCTCATGCATTGTAAAGTATTTGAAGCCGTAAAATGTATTGCTTAAGGTTGTTTGTTAAAAATGCAGCTATGTTTTATTAAATTTTAATGCGGAAATCTAATTTCGGACCAATCATGCAATTTAGGTGCTAAATTCGTTGGAAGTGTCAAATTAATTGACTCTGTGCACGGTCATTGGCTCATTTATTATCTGCACTAAGCAGACTCGGCGTGCTCAAAATATTTGTACCACATCAATAGTTATTTAAAATACAAGTGTAAAAAGTCCAGGTTTATTAATGGGATGTCTATTAAAGCATAAGCGAGGTACGAGCAAGAGCTTTAAAAGCCTCGAGTTGAATGAATTGACTTTTTACAAATGTATCTTAACATTTTATCTCGAACATAACGATTTACTAAAATAATCATTTAATTGTTTTTTTAAATGTGTGACTTGTGACTGTTGATTGTAGGTATTAATTTTCACGTGCTACGTTGCGGTGCAACCCGTTTTTTTATATTCAACTAAAATGCACAAAATTTAAGACGTTTTCACATTAATGACATCAGTGTGGTAATGTATCTAGATACAGTATATAGATACATTTCAAGTATCTAGATACAGTATATAGATACATTTCAAGTGTCTAGATACAGTATATAGAAACATTTCGAGTATCAGATACATATCTAGATACATTCTTGCTTGAGTACCTAAAATTGTATCTAGATACATTTTCCAAGTATCTCAGATACTCAGATACTCAGATACTCAGATACACCTACCGTATCAAACACAAATAGTGTTGATATCGAGTATTATCAGTACATGAGTGATCCAGCGATTTATCAAGTCTGAAAAAGTACCTCATTGTTTGTTCAGATTTCAAAAAAATATAACACTACTTTGCCTTCCTCGGCCGCCGTAGAGAGGTTTTTCAGTGGACAAATTCTGACACTCCGCCGAAATCGTCTGCCAGACGAACGTTTTGAAACATTATTAATTTTACAAAATTAGACATCTATCCAATTTAAATTTACATTTAAAATAAATTCAAGATATATAAACATTAAATACATATGAAACTGGTCAGGCTAAAGAAATAAATAATAAAAAAAAATAAAAATAAATATTACTTACCAGTAAGTACTAAATATAACAACATTAAATTAAGTTTAAGGTTAGTATCTCGCACTATTTAAGAATAATAAATAGTTTGAACATTATATTTTGTCTATGATTAAATTGATTTCAGTTTAAGTTTCACAAAGAAAACCATTTTTGCTTTGGTTTTCCATGTATCTGACATGTATCTCGAAGTATCTAGATACGTTTCAAATGTATCTGTATCTAGATATGAGATATGTTTCTAGATACATTTTTTGCTGAAGTATCTAGATTAAAAAAATGTATCTGTTACAACACTGAATGACATGATGTTGTGACATTAGTATTTCTATTTAATATTTTTTCTAAAAAAAAAAAATATCGCACAATATTTTTAAAAGTTTACTTTTTACACGATTTTAAATGTCAAAAGTAATCACTTTTTGAATGATTGTAGGTAAAAATAATAATTACTCAATCGCGTACTATTTTGCATGCACATTTAATAAATACTGTACTATTTTAATTGGATAAATGCTAAAATGATATGTAAACAGAAATTATAATCACGTAATTACTGCTTCCAGTTACATGCGTGAGTTATTATTACTATCTGTTATTAATAATAATATATTACTGCTATTATATTTTATAATACTACAATTATCAATTTAATTTTGATTTTGGCACTTCTTCGCAATGGGATCTTTTGTATTCGTTTATTTACCGATGGCCTATTTCTGCTGCTGTGGCTAATCACAGTTGCCATTAAGTGATCCACACACAGCAATTGTGTCTCTAACAGACTGAACATACCTTCTATGCAGAATACCTAACCAGCCCAAACACTTGCGATCCACTACCCGAAAACCGAGGATTTCCGCCCTCGTCCTTCGGCTGAAACAAATTCCCAGTCGTGTATTAAGTGATACACTTTCCATGCTCGCTATATAAGCACTATAATATAAATAAACATTTTTTATCAAATATGAAGTTATCATGTGATCAATGGCGATCAAAATAACATATTTTTATATTTTATATTATAAAATTGTATTCAATATACCTAATACCTATAATGACTAAAAATCTAAGAAAAACTCACCAATATATTTTTAATGCCACAATGTTATTTTTACTACCACAGTATTTTTTTTGTCAGATAATTTTTGACTGCTGATTTTTTTCCTGCTGCAGTATTTTATTACCTGCCGATATTTTTTTTTACACTGCAGAAATATATATACCGAGCGTTTTTTTAATCTCTGAGCATAGGGTATGTTCAGTTTTAAAACGACGGGATCAATCGTATGCTAAAATTCAATGTATATGCAACCAAATTTACTAGCGTCTGTAACTCGATTATTTAAAAAAAGACAAATTTATTTTGAAACTTGTATGAAATTAAACTCGTTCAAAACTTTTGGGATTGGAAATCGGGAAATTCCGAAGTAGTATATCATTTGTGTAATGGAAGATACTGGTTCTCCTTCAGCATAACATAACACATTTAATTTCATTTCTTCAGTTAAAACGTGGCATCTCCTAGTTATTTTATGATGACTACCGGATATGCATCCTGTACCTGCATATCCTGTATCTTTTAAATTTGGCGATTATATTACAAATTGTTCCGATTGATGGTATTGGTCTCTCAGGGTAATGCACAGAAAATAAATCGCGCATAGTCCGTATACTAATGTCACATTGGTACCAGTGCACTAATTGTATCTTTTTTTGCGTTGAGTACATTTTCTATCTACAGTTTTGACGTTTTATTAAATAGGTTATGAATTTGCATTTTTTTTAAATTAATGAGTTACACACGCTAGTAAATTTGGTTGCATATACATTGAATTTTAGCATACGATTGATCTCGTCGTTTTAAAACTGAACATATGTTCACAGATAAAAAAACGCGCGGTATATATATATTAGCAGATAGTATTTTGTTTTTTGGCCGTCAGACGGGCCGTCATGAAAGGCCCAAAGTAGCTAGGACAGCTAGGACCGAAAGCTAGGAAACAGTAATAAAAAGAAAGTTTTATATATATATTAAGTTATATATATATATATATATATATATATATATATATATATATATTATATATATATATATATATATATATATACCTATATATATATATACCGGATGATCCATTTAAGTAAAGTCATCTAAATAAGTGGAAATATTAGCATAGTACGAAAAAATGTTCCAGATGAAAGTTAATATTTTTGAGGGTCCCATTCACTCAAGCCAAAATTGGACCATCTCCACCACCACCCGTTTTTTAAGGGGCAGGAGGTAAATATGAAGATTTTAATCGAAACATTTTTTTTATCTTTGTGAATAGGGTTGCTTTCTGAGAAAATTAGTTCGTTTCATTATAAGGAAAATCCACGTATTTTATAGAGTTTTCCGATTGCCTTTCAGTTGTGTTTCACTTTATCTCAAATGCTTTTCCCTCTGGTATGTATTCACTGTTTATCAAATGCTTTTCACTGATCTAATATTTAATCCATCTCGACCAGAAGGAAAAGTTGGTTAGAACTCTGTAATTAATAGTTCATATGTTATCATAACCAGGAAATACTGCATTAATCTATTTTCTTTATTATAATAAATATCAAAATTAATTATAGAAATATGTGATTCTCATGCATAAATGATCTATATATCAAATGGGCTACGATCTGCTCCATGTAATATTGGTAAAAAAAAACATGTTTAATGTCGATTTAAAATCACTGGTGACCTCCCCGTAACGAATTTCCATTAGACAATCCATACATAAAATGCATGTCAGTTATCTCAGCGTTCGTAAAATTCATTTACCTTCACTGGAAAAACTTTAACTATCAAAGACAAAAAAAGACAAAAGCAACTTAAAAAGCAAGAAAGTGACAAGTGGCGAAACTTATTCAACAACGTATGACAACAAATAGAATTGTTTTTGTAGAAAAACATTTATCGCCTTCTATTTTCGAACATTCCAAAAATCATTAAAAGAGAAAATATTCTTAAAATAAGCCAAAGTATATCCCTTTGAATTTTTGCTCAATGTTTTGTAAACACCCTATATATATATATCGGTAGTAAATAAAATATGGGGCATCAAAAAATATTCTGACACTAAATATATACGAATATATATATACTTATGATGATTGACTGCTCAATAAGGGAAAAATAAAAATAATTGCCACAAGGTTACTGTTGAAATAGTTATCGTACACATACCAAACATATTTGCTATGTGATATTTACACTACGATATATAAGTCTCTATCATGCAATAAGTAATAGTCCCATTCTTGCTATCAGCTAACACATTTTACGTGTACAATATTGAATGAATTTCTGTAATAATACACTCCGTCAATAAATTAGCGGAATACTATATAAAATTGCTGTATTTTCTATTTAAGCATTCAAAAAACATTGAAAGTCAGTAGGTTGTTACTTTTAGTGTTTTTTTAAGATAAGAAAATAATGAACAATCCCAACTTCCATTACCAATTAAACAATCAAATTGTCAAAGCAACTAAGACTAGTAACGCACATGACATCTACGAGATTTAATGAGAGATTTAATGACGGCCTGGCACCTTCGTGTCGTACTTTGAATCAATCTCCAGATATCCTCTTGATGTATGTTGGCCCATTCTTCCTGAATGGCTAACAAAAGCTGTTGATGACTTTTTATGGCCACTGGGCGGTTTCTGATCTTCGTATGCAGCCGATTCCATCGGTGCTTAAAGGAATTCAGATTTTGGCTAAGAGTTAGCCAGTCCAAAACTAGGATTTGGTGTTCTTCTAGGAATTTTCTTGTTTGATTTGCTCTGTGTGGTCATAAAGAAACCGAACCGAAAGTATCATTATCGCTGCGGAAATGCGGCGCGAAAATTGCATTTCCATGACTATACACGAAAAAATGTACACAGTGTACTATACTATGTCCACTTTTACGATGGATACTATTAGATGGCACTGTTCAATATGCAAAATATATACGCTGAAATATTTCTAGCATTGTCACAGCTTAACATTCCGTTGCGTAAGAAATTTATGAATCAGGCTTGACACTGTTTTGTGATGTTGCCATAATCACAAATGTTTTATGTCAAGAGTGTCACCTGTTACTAATTGGAAAAATGTACACCACTTTCTTGAACGCTCTGTACGTAGAAGATCGGCCATTTAATATATTAAATTAATAACTTTTGTTTTATTCTTATAGGTGAGTGAGGATTTCAGAAAAAAACAAAAATATACGACTCATCAGTAAAATGCCTTGCTTTACTCGGAGCCCTGTAAATTACTCCCAAAGTAACCCTTCAGTAAATAACTATTTCGCATTTTCGCAACAGTTTATTATATTCCCAGATCTTTTTAGCCGACTAACATCCATACAGATAAGGTATGCCTTTTCTAGAAAAACTGCATCCGCTTAAAAAAAATACAATTGTCGCTGATTAATATGAATTACACCTGGAAACAGTGAAAACATATCATGGGTCACCTTCCATGAAGGAAAAATGTTATCAATGACACATAGAAATTCCATGTAATGAAGGTCACCATGCTTCGCTGTTATCCAATGTTTTGTGGATGTCTGTTTTTTATCAAATAAAATTTTCAATCTCAATTAAATCTAATACAAATTTAATGACCCGCATTTTAGGTCAACGTCGTTCGACTACAAACAATACACAATTTGTAAGCCATGACACAAAATTCGTCAAATATAGTGATAATAGGAAAACCATATGTGTTTATACATTCAAGAGTTTGGAACTGTGTATTTCTTACAAAATATTACTTTGACTTAAATACGAAAATAAAACCTGTGACTTAATTATTATAAAAAAACGAGAATTTTTAATAATTAAATTGTGCATTTTTATAATTATTATAAGAATAAGAAATTTAAGTTTATTTATTTCGGGTACTGAATTTGTAATTATTGAGGCCGACTCTGAACATCCACACACGACAGGCACTAGGAAGAGGGTAGTGCCTGTCATTAACAATTTTTTTGCAGGTAAAAATCAATTTCGAGTAAATATACTATACAAATTTTTCAGTGTTTTAAACGATTTATCTTTCGTTCGGGGCATAAGTATTTTACATAAATGGAGACAGAATATCCTGTATATTTTCGCATTAAAGATTTCACAACTATTCGAGGTTCTCTTTTGCGTCAATTTTGAAAAAAATGTCTGTGAGTCATTATCTCTCCCACTCTCTCTCTCTGGTTAAGATATCTGGATCTGAAAAGCCTTATGGTGAAAAAAAAAGGTCGGGAATATACAACATCCCTGGCGTAAGCCTTTATTTACAGAGAATTCCTTCGACAGCTTTCTTCCGATCTTCATTTTTGACTTCGACTTCTGACTTTTCACTTCTGAACTCGTATAAGTTCTTTACTGCGCTAATCAGTGTATGGTTGATGCTCGTTTCTTGCATTGTTTTTCAAAGTTTTACTTCTAGGATGTTATCGTATGCTTTGCTGAGATCGATGAACATAAGATGTGTTTCTTGGTGCAACTTTTCGTGTTAGTGTTCGTTCTTTTTTCTATAATTAGTTTTAGTGTGAAGACATTATCCGTACACGACCTTCCCGCTCTAAATTCACTCTGCTCCTCCTCTTCACTTCCCCTGTATTCTTCGTCTATCAAATTTCTGACTATTCTGTCATAAAGTCGGCTTAACGTGCTTGTTACTGAGATTCCCCTGTAGTTGGTGCACTCTTTCTTACTACCCTTCTTATGTATTGACGATATAAATGCCATCTTGCATTCTTCAGGTACGGGGTGGCCATTTAGGAATTCATTAAACATCTTCGTAATTATTGTGAACAGTTCTTGAGTTCCGTTTTTCAGTAATTCGGCATATATTCCTCCGTGCCTGGGGATCTACCATTTTTAGCTCGCGCACGGCCTTTTCCACTACATTTACCGTAATCTCCACCGGTTCGCTTTGTATACCTACTTGCGTTGGTGATGCTGTAGCAAATTGTGGTCTATCTTCTGTTAACAATTTCTCGTAATGTTCTACCCATCTCTGTACTAGGATAAACAGTGTATCCTTCTTTTCCATTTTCTTTACTGTCAATAAGAATTTCCATGTTTCTGAGCACTTTTTTCCTCCGATATAAGTATTTAACTCCCCGCACTTTTGTCCCACATTAATCACTCTTCTCTCCGTACCATTTGCCTTATTTCTCTGTTGGTCTGATGATACCTTTCTCTATCTTCTTGTTGGCTCGTGTTTAGCCATCTTTTATAACGTCCATTCTTCTCTTCTATCAATTATTCGATTTCGTTATTCAAAGCTTCTTGCTCGCTTTTCCTATACATATTTTAGTGTTTTCATACATTTCTTCTGGTGATTCCATCTCAGTTTCCAACAGGTATCTATTTAGCCCGATAAAGTTGTACTGTACTTTCATTTATTAGGATATCCAAATTATATTCGTTATAATCAAGTTCGACCATTTTATCTTCTGACACATTTCTTGTCTTACCTGCTTATAGTATGGAAAGAGCATCTTGGGTATTACTATGTAATGGTCAGATCCACATGTGGTTCCTTTATATGTACTTACATCTTTGATTACTACTTCCGTTCTTTGTCTGATAATTACATAGTCTATTATAGATTTCAAATTTCTAGTTGTCTGGTGCCATGTATACTTGTGTATCTCTTTGTGCTTGAAGAAACCATTTGTTATCTTCAAAACATTTTCTCTGCACGTGGTTATCAAAGGTTCACCATTGTCGTTTTTATGCTGCTCTCTGTTAATAATTCGTTAATAACTCAATCATATAAATAATACACAAAAACGGACAACTTAAATCAAACTCAACGTGACATATTTGGAGAAAAAAAACATTAAGCCTTTTAAGTTAGGTGAAAATAGCTATCAAAATTAATTAAATACTTATTTTTACTGCCTTGGTATGCCTTGCTGATTATATTTGATGTTGTTTGCACGACTTTTGTGTTTTTACAATAACGTAGTTATAAACATGTTTAATGTTTGTTTTGTTACATTGGATGAAGGTTCGTCTGGCTATTGCAGGTTATAGCTTTTCCATGAAAATATAAAACAATATAATCCAGACATATAAATTACATTTTTGTTGTGAGACGTTCTAATCTGCATTTATTGTTTGCATTATAATTTAGTAGCGGCGTAATTTCAATCTATTACAATAACATTCTTCTTATTGTCGTACATCCGGCATCTTTATTATTGTTATGTTGGCTTGAATGTTATTCGAAAACCTTGAATAGCATAGTCTAATTTATAATGTAGGTACAGTAGTGTACACTAGATAAACATAAAGAAAGAATTTTGAATTTTTAGAACCTTACAAATAATTAATTCCTCAATCCCCTAAGAAAGCGTCCAAATCCATTTAATTTGGTAAGTACATAAATTAAATATTTCAAAGTTGCAGAGAAGCTTAGAAATTGTAAAACATTATTTTTGTTATGCTTGTAGGAAAATATTATAGTTATACTGTGTGTTCGATAAAAAGGTCCCAAGAGTGTAGCGACTTCTTTTGTTATTTAATCATCAACAAACTATATATATATATATATATATATATATATATATATATATATATATACAGGGTGTAACAGAAATACGTGTGTTAATTTTAAACATTGGTAGAACTCGTTAAATAAAACATTTTTTCTATATATTTTTTTTTTCAAAAACCAACGTTAAACTGATTTAAATTATGTTCCAGTTTTTCTACTAAAACGCGTACCCGCCTATAGTTAAAGGTGTGCAGCGATAAAATCTTTTGTTGTGATGGCAACGGTGTCATAAAGGTAATAAAGATCATTGCCTGTTAGCAAAACACGTTCAGGATATTGTGCACTGTACAATCTACGGGTTTCTGCGGCATTTCCAAAAGCTTGGCTACCAACACAATATCTGTTAATTCTTGATTAGAAAAATTTTGCATTTTGAAATAAACTTCACTTGACAATTATAGTGACAGTACCTGAGAAAGGCTCGTTCGGTCAAAATTAGGGGGTAAAAAAATATTTAAAAAACCTGCAAATTTTGAAAAAAAACATATAGAAAAAATGTTTTATATAACGAGTTCTACCAATGTTTAAAATTAACACACGTATTTCTGTTACACCCTGTATATATATATATAAAATTAAATGGGACAGTATTAGCAGCTAATGCTAGTAGCTAGCAGCTAATGGGACAGTATTAGCAACTTGTAGCTGCTACAAGTTGAAAAAAAAAACTTTTTTAAACACCTTTATTTATTTATAGTGACGTCACCGACATTTTTTTTAAATGACTCGGTATAATTTTTTTGGTTTATTCTTGTAGAGCAGTTCAAGTAATTTTCATCGCTCTAAATTTTTAGTAGGGTTATTCTATGAAATATTTGCAAAAAAATGTAAAAAAGCTGATTTGAGCTAGTAGGCTGTTTAATCCGAAATTATCTGGAACAAACAATTGGTGATAATAATTAAGCAAGCTTAAAATATTGTTAATTAATATCGTAAGTAATAAAGATGTAATGCACCTTACAAGGACGTAGTTTATGTTTTCTTAAAATGTGGCGAACCGTGCTGTGAAGTGAACACATGTGTTGGTGTTACGTCCAATTTCACGAACCGACGTTTGTGGTCTTCTTGATGTATTATTATGATCACCAATTGTTTATTCCAGAAAATTTAGAATCTAATAGGCTACTATCTCAAATCAGTATTTCACACTTTTTGTAAAAGTTTCGTAGTATAACAATACTAAAAATTCAGGCCAATGGAAAGTACTTAAAAAGCTCTACAAGAATACAGCAAAAAAATTATGCCGAGCCATTTAAAAAAAAAATGTCGGTAACGCCACAACAAATAAATGAAGGTGTTTAAAAAAGTTTTTATTTTTCGCCAACTCGTATCTAAGACTTTCCCATTTAATAATATATCTATATGGTTTGTTGATGATTAAATAACAAATGAAGTCGCTACACTCTTGGGCCCTTTTTATCGAACACACTGTATTACACGCTGGAAAGTAACAAACAATTTCTGCACTCGGCATTCGGCCTCGTGGCAAATTTGCAGTCGTGTGTACACAAAAATTCACTTCTAACCATGCACAACGGAACGGGGCGGGAACGGGAATTTGTTGTGCATGGTTACAAGTGAATTATATTATATCCCGGGCAGTTGTGCATAAGTGAATGACATATTTTAACTTTCCCATTCCCGTTCCGTTCCCGGGTGATTGTGAAGCCGCCTTGTCTGTATGACATTGTCCAATATTTCAAGGTAACGAATTCGTGCAATATCTTGTACAATAAAAGGGATCCTGTCACACAGGCTTTAAATGAATTACATGGCGCCATTAATATTTTAAATTATGTTAATCGTATTTTTTTTTATTAGTGATATTTGAAATATTATTCGTTTACACATAACAAAACAAAAATGCTTCGATTATTACAAAAAATTGACAACATTTTAAAAAATAGATTGGATCGAACATTTCAATTTTAGCTATCTTCATAAATTATCATGCAAATTCGTAGTTTAAAGGTTAATATCATTTGTACCAATTGGTACCAAAAATGCTTCTATTTTTAACTGAAAATTATCAACTTTGATTTACAAATTCGGTGGTGCAAATAATTTTGATAACATGCATATTTAGAACGCAAAATCTTACTACTATAATTACATTTAACACAATCACCAAAATTCAAGAAATTTGGACAAAAATATTTTATTTATCTCAGAAAGTTTAAAAATATTAAAAATATATAAACAGAAAGATTCGTTTTAGGCATTCAGCAAAGCTGTAAGATGTTCAGATATAAAAAAAACCAAGCATTTTGTAAACTCGGAAACATGGCATTAATTGATATGTTTGTACACAAAGGAAATATTTAAATAACTGATATTTAAATTGCTAATTTTCAAGCATATTTTCATAAATTACTATGCAGTAAAAAGTAAATTTCGCAGAAATGCGCAAGTAGTAATAATTCAATGCAAACGTTCTTAATATTTATAATTCCATATGTTAATTTATTGGTGTCATTATAACATTCAAAATGCATAAATATTACCAAACATACCTTAACTTTCTCCTAATTTACGTAACAGGTAATTAAACACAAATTGTACGTAAATATTGTTACCGATTTCCAAATGTTTTAAATTAAATTCAGTACTTACTACGAACCTTTTCTCACAATAAGGAAAACCCGCACAGAGCACACCGCAATTTCTGATAAAGCAAATCTTATTACATCTGTGTCCACCATCCACCTCTCGTTACTTTCACTTTCTACTTTTTCACGTGTATCTTTCACAGGGGACTTGCATGGTGCATTTGTGCTACCGAGAGTGCCGCTGTGTGCATGACTGGCTCACTGTGCCAATAAACGCGCAACAATTAAAATTTGTTCACGGCAAAGGCGCGCTCGTAATTTACCTGACTTCATATGCGCAATACCTGCATGCCCGTATAGATTAAAGGATATATTGAAAGTGCAATCTACACGTTCGTGTAATTTGCGGTGTTGATTTTTTAACAAAATTTTTAAGTAGTAGAATTTTATTTTTTTTTTTTTTCGCAATTAGTGTTTTTTTATGTATTATTATGATCACCAATTGTTTGTTCCAGATAATTTTGGATTTAACAGCCTGCTAGCTCTAATCAGTTGTTTACATTTTTTGCAAATATTTCATAGTATATCATAGTATCCTACTAAAAATTTAGACCGGTAAAAATTACTTAAACTGCTCTACTAGAACACGCAAAAAAATTATACCGAGCCATTTATAAAAAATGTCGATGAAGTCAGTACAAATAAATGAAAGTGTTTAAAAAATATTATTTTTCGCCAATTTGTAGCTAATACTGTCCCATTTAATAGTACATATATATGGTTTGTTCATGATTAAATAACAAATAAAGTCGCTACAGTCTTGGGTGCTTTTAATCGAGCACACTGTGTATTGACGGTTAGCAATTGCTGCCATAGATGTGTTACAGTGGCATAGCGGTCTAAACACCAAGGAACTGTTTGCGATATATTGCTAGAGTCCCTGGTTTAAATAACGTAAAGCGAAATTTAAATTATTTTAACGCTACACGGTCGCGGAAAATAAAGTGGGACGAGCCTTATAGTGAATTTGTCTAAAACTGAGCTGTGTAATCAAGTCATTCGTCTCTGCAAAGAAAAATCAAGTAACAAGTCATTGTCAACGTGACATGATAAATACCTTTATCTACAACTATTTAGTAACATTTACATTACTTGTATATTTTTGACAAATAACGGCATGTGTTACTTTCTAAATTTCTAAATCTGAAAGATCCCGAATTATATACAGGCCATTCACTTAGAAGATCTTCTGCAACGATTTGTGTCAGCGGAGGCGGTGATATCACTGCGGTAAAAAAGCTCGGTGGATGGAAATCCACTACTGTAGCTGAGGGATATATAGAGGACGATATAAGCAGCAAGTTATCCAGAGGAAAAGCTATAGAAAAAGAGTTTAGCAAAAGTAACAAGCGTTCTACTAGCACGAGCTCAACAATAAGTAGCACTAGCACAAATACGACCATCCACATGAATTATGATTTCGTTGGAAATTCAACTCCAGTCATTAATTTCCACAATTGCAAGAATGTTACAATTAATTACGGTACCCATAAAAATTAAATTTACAATTTAGGTGCATTGTTAAAATTGTTGTAGATAAAGTATAGTATTCGACTCGCGCGCAATGGCTATTACCCACTCACATGATTACAGCACTCGCCGCTGCGCGCCTCGTGCTGTAATTTCATCTTCGTGGGCAATAGCCATCATTACGCGCTCGTTGAATAATATACTAATATGTTACTTAATATAATAACTTAATTACTTAATTTTAATAAAGCAAGAATAATTTAGAAATTGAAAATGAATGGTCTATCAGGCAAGTTTTTGATATCTTCAGCTAAACCAAATTAAAACTAGCCAAAATACCTGTCTCACTTTTTTTATGGCCGCGACCGTACATATGATATTTCGGTAGTGTATAATAATATTATACACGTCTAGCAGCGTATTGTGGATATAGTAGTGATAAATGTATATCATTATAATTGAGGAAATATAAGTATAATAAGCAGGGCCCCGAGAGGTCCAAAGCCGCCCACGGGCAAGACCATAATTGGCGCCCCCACAAATTAACTGATCACCAAAATAGCGCATTTCGCCGCCCCTTGAACATGACGCCCAATAGCCCAATTGAATAAACTTTTTTTTAAACATTTTAATTGAAGCGAAATAGAAACAAATATTAAAACACATGTTACAACGACCATTACAAAATGCAAAACGAATACGTATAGTCATTATAACATTTGTTTTACAACACAAATATTCTGCAATTGGATTGAATTGAGGAGGGACACTGATTAATTTATCCCACCACCGCACCTTAGGTAATTAAAAGGGAGTGCGAATATTTATTTCGTTTTTATAACTCTCCTTACATAAGAAACTAACCAGATTTGCTTCAAATTTCTAAACTCATGGGTCGATTAATAAAGTGGTCACTTACCTGTTTTGCAAAGTGGTACGGCGGGTACATTTGCTGCAGTGAATGATAGACTTGACCAAATGATTACAGCCTTCAATAACTATCATTTTGGGAATCTCCTATCTATTGCCATACTGACACATAAGGCATTTCTTCAAACGTCAATCAGTGGTGGACAGGCCGCGTGACAGCCAAATGAAGTGCAGCAAGTTGTAGTTTAAGCATGTGCAACCCGCGGCCCGCGGGCCACATGCGGTCCCCGAGCAAGACTTGTGTGGTCCGCCATTGAATTTTTCCAGTATATATTAACATGGCCTTCCAAACTTTCTTCATAGTACATTTTTCAAAATTAGCGGCGAGAACTCGCCTCCATGCTAGTATGTAACATATGTTTAGTGTTGTAATATATCTAGATTCTAAGTATCTAGATTCAGCATCTAGATACATTTCAAGTATCAAAGAAACGTACCTAGATACATTCTTGCTTGAGTACTTAAAATTGTATACATTTTCCAAGTATCTCAGACAGTCAGATACTCAGATACTCAGATACACCTTCCGCATCAAACACAAATGCTGTTGATATCGAGTATTATCAGTACACGAATGATAAGTCCAACGAATTATCATCAGGAAACTAGTCAGGCTAAACAAATAAAACTTAAAATAAAATTAAAATAAATATTACATACCAGTAAGTACTAAATATAACCTTAAATTAAGTTTAACGTTAGTGTCTCGCATAATTTAAGAATAATAAACAGTTTGAACATTATATTTTGTCTGTGATTAAATTTATTTCAGTTTCAATTTCACAAAGAAATACTCGTAGTATATTATTTTACGTGTAGGAGAAGTGATACTAGTAGATAAAACAAATACAGTTCTGGATCGCCCCCCGCCAAGATTTCGATTAATTTAATTCGCGGTTTGATTCGCGTTAATCGGCTGAATTTGCGGGTAATTACATCATTAAAGTGGCGGATTCGCGTTTTAATGGGATAATCGCGACAATTATCCGCGGTACTTACACCACAATTACTGTAATTACGCCAGCTATTTGCGCAATTATTCCCCAGGTAATTGCGCAGTTAATTACATTATGATGATTCGAACAAATGCCGGTCAACACAAAAAAGGTCGTATTTAATATAGGCGAGATTATATATTTTAATGCGGAGATCAACGGATGTCAATTAAAGCAATAGCGTAATTAGACAGGATGTATTTACCTTAAATTAATTACAAGAAAGAAACTACAAGAAGCCTATGTTAGTAGGAAGCGCGTGAATCATTTAAGACAATTTAGATATCCGACAATGGCCAGAGAAGCGAGCTTAAAATGCAGGGGCAGGTACAAAAGGCCACGATTTGCGGCAGGTACACAAATAGTCTTTCTGTGCTGGGAGGTAAAAAACACCATATTTATCCGCCAATAATTAGGTTTTATACGTATGCAATATAGATAAGGTATATGCAAGACATACGTGTGTATACATATTAAATAATTAGGGGTAAACTTAAAATGATTGAAATTCGAGCATATATTTTTACATTGAAATTACATGCAATATTTTAAGGGCCAAATGAAAAATACCTATATGAGCGAAACACCAATGGAGCAGTAAAATGATTTTAGTTTCAAGAGCATAAAAGCACGCGCATTACAATTAAGTTATTGAATCAATTGCAAGGAATTACCCAGAGTCTAAGTAAATAAAAATACACTTTAAATAAACGCCATGACAATCAAATCCACTAAACGTGATGTACCCACTTTGATCGACATTTAAAGTAACATAGTCTCAATATCATCTTGCAGTAGTTTTCCAGCAAACAATTTCATGCGTAAATTACGTGCTGGCGTTTCGTTGTTTTATAATTCTGCCGAGCATAAATTAAATTGATTACACCGTTCATAGCCAATAAATTATACTATCGCAACATAAATTTATTTACAATTAATTAAAACGAATTAAATGGAAACTAATGCAACACAGAATGCTAACGTCACCCCTCAGCTAACAGAGCAAAATAATAGAAATAAACTCAATAAAATTCAAATAAAAATATTAAATTCAATATAAGCACAATAAATAACATACGGAGTACATACGCTACAAATAATCCTACGTCTTCACCAAAAATACAATTAAATTACAAATACCTAGCGCTAAAGGTAGACTGAAAAGTTTGATAAAAACAGACTAACTGCAAATATTGTGGGGTAGAAATATATATAGGAGAAACCTGCAGAGCCATAAAAATTAGAAAGAAAGAACACCTATGCTTCTAAAACAGCTCAAATTTTGGCTGCCACTTACCACAACCACATTTTCGACCACAACGCAGATATAAAACTCTTACATAACAAACACTATTAGAAGCGCACAAAATTGATAAAACGCTAAATATAGATGTTAAAGGCTAAACGAACAAACATAACTAAATTCCAGCTGATAACACGGGAGTAACAGGATACGCGTTGTGAGCGCAGACTGTAAACATGTCAATTTTCATCATTATGAATATAATAAACCAGTCAGCTCAACTGTATGCCAGATGTGCCATAAAAAATAGTCGGTGAGCATGGGAATTAAGCCAGACATGAAAAATATAACAATTTTATGATTGCGAGGGCCATAAATTGAATACTAATAGGCGGATGCAGCCGGCAATTAAGGATTAGGTATCGGGCAAATATGTCTGGCGGTAAACGGCGCCGAGTGATTTATGGATGGCAGATGCTAACCAGACATGGCCGCGGTAATTTAATTGGGGTGGAAACTATCCATCACCTGACACATATGGGCAATAAAAACTGTACCCTTCACCGATAATTTAATCGGCCCAGGAAGCCATAATTTAGATAAGACATCATAAAAATATAAATTTCTCCCCGTTCACAGACATGTTTATGCACGGTATATATGTGCACCTGACATGCTCCCAGACAGGCCCAGCAAGTCGAGACGTGTTTACCCCCCACCACCACCTATGCTCATTTAAACGCGAGGATGCTAGACAACCCTCCATTTCCAGCACACAATCCACGAGTGTGCAAAAACAAGGCGATCCTTAATTTAAGCTCACCGTCCAACATACAGCTATAAGCCTGCGCCCGTTCAGTTTTGAATAGGTAAGTGACAATTTATATTAAATTAAATATACGCGGACGCCAATTTAAATAAAATTATTCGTGCAGCGGTATAAACTTAATCGATTTATATAAATTATCCTGGATATATAGCAGATGCCTCACATCGTAATTTAATGTAGCTTTTGAATCAGCATGAATTAATAGATTGTATTTTATTGCTCGCAGATATGGAGTTCGTAAGTAGCCTGAATAAGATTGGAGAGCTAAAAGCTTTAATCAAAATAGGTGAACTGCAGCAGGACGTTCACTATCGCATCATCGAAGGCAGGAAAATAACCACCAAATTTGGCGAGAAGCAAACGGTCGAGCTTGAGCAGGGGATACTATTCCTACCGAAACGCTTCAACAACATCAGCAGCGATGGGTTTGGGGAGGCGGTTGCACGAGACCTCTACATCAGCAGTTGCTAAAGCATAAAATCGAGATATATATATACAGGGTGAGTCAATAGTACGGGCAGGCTTGATTACACTTACACCGTTAATGATATCGAAATGAACCAAACGGCATTGGAAACCAGGCCAAGGTGCAGTTTGTAAAATTATTTTGTTATATACAGGGTGTTCCATTTTCGGAGGGCACGCTTGGACCTAGTTCTTTTAAATGGCACCCCCTGTATAAATTTACATATTTTAATTTGTCCTCTTTTGAGCTTTATAAATCAATTTAGTTTTTGGAATTCGCTTTAACCGTTCAGAAGTTGTTTATGTTTTTCTAAAATTTGATGCATTTACAAGCACTTATTAAAAAAACAAATGATTATTAATAAATCATATATTTTATTGCTCCCAGATATGGACTTGGTATGTAGCCTGAATAAGATTGGGATGGTAAAAGCTTTAATCAAAATCAGCGAGCTGCAGCAGGATTTATTATTAAAAATAGTATTGTATATATTTGCATGATTTTTCTTGATTTAATATGTTCTGTTCTCTCTATATACTATGGAGGGGGTAAATAAAAATAAAGTTTTACATTGTATTATTATTTTTTATTACCATATAAAATATCCATTACATACTCGAGACGGAGGGGCGGAGGGGCGGACACTAGCCCGATCATATACTGCATGTATATGCTAGAACTTATAAGCAGACTCTAAGCTTAGAAGCATATAAACTTTACAATAGCAATTATAGATACAATCAAGTTTACATGATAATACTTAATGTTGATTATAGACACTACATATATTATCATCAAGGTCGTGTAGAATACATATACATACAAGCAATTATAGATGCAACACGTCTTCTGGTGGAGGGGCGGAGGGGCTGGTGGTGTTCATGGTGGTGGAGGGGCGTAGGGGCTGGTGGTGTTTATGGTGGTGGAGGGGCGGAGGGGCTGGTGGTGTTGATGGTGGTGGAGGGGCGGAGTTTCTTCGGAAGGGTACGGAGGGGCTTCGGGAGGGTCCGCATACTAGCGCTCTGATTGTATTGGGTAGCAATTTGCTCTGTCTAGTGAAGCTCGGCTCGAATCCAGCACCCCTGCCCATTGATCCATATTGATCACCTTTAGCGATTGTTGCTGCTTGACGACCTTCATCGTACCAAACCTCCCGCACCGCGGATGAGACTCTAGCTCACCACCTTCTTTTAACGTTTACTGGTCATTACAGGTTCTGTCTGATCCATTCAAAGCATCCTTTTCGGTCTTAGGTTTTCTCATCGTGGAATTTGTTTGATGTTTAGTTTCATGCCGTTTGAGATTATCGCTTCTTGTAAATGTTCTCTCACAGTGCAAACACAGGGTTGCCACCCTCAATGAACGCGGGACGGGATACCACCCACAGCGTTCATGGGATGGTTTTTAATTGAGATAATTAGCTTGCCATGGGGACGGATTCGTGGCTGAAAAGAAAGTGAAATTAAGATACAGACGGGACTTGCGTGCGGAGCGGCTACGGTGGTTCTTCTGGTCTGCCTTGATCCGTCCGGCTGGGCGCTCTGGCTAGAACTGTTCGGCTGAGCGCTCCGGCTAGAACTGTTCTGGATGGTCGTTGCACCTGTCTTTTTAAAGGAATCGGAACAAAGGGTCGCATGCATCACGAGGACACATGCGGGCCTTTTTTGTGCGTTGGAATGCCGGCTAAGGAATTTTATCGATCTATTTTAAGAACGATTGGCCAGCACGCTTTTGTTGGGAACGTACGCGCGAAATTATTTTAAATAGGCATTATTTAATGACTGATGTTTGATTATGTGGAAGCGCGTCGTTACACTTGGTGTCCGCAGATGATGCCACTCGGCCTGCATACATCTTTGCCCGGAGTCCTACAAACTCCTTTATGATGCGGCCTGTAATAGAAAAAATAAATTAGCTTCATACATACGGATCTTGGCGCCCAATTAACTTACCGCAATTTTCATCCTTCATCAGACCCGGGATCTTTTTATTCGCTAGCGGTATGCCATAGGGATTTTCGGGGTCGTATTTGGCAGTATCGAATCTGCTGATGTCCATCCTGATATCCTGATAGATATCAGCAGTCCTGATGTCGTAAATCAGAGAATCGGTGTCCGTGTAGCAGAGGGTACAGTCCTTACCGTATTTGTTGTTTATAAACGAGTAGTGAAACTCGTACAGAGCGTTTTTAGAGATATCTAAAATAGCCATCCCCACGTAAATAGGCTTATCGAAGAAGACCTCCGTCTTCAATAGCTCTATTAGCACCAGGTCATCCTCGATAATACTGGTGCTGTAGAAATTCGGCTTTGATGTTAGCGACTCTGCCGCATACCTCCCATGCCACTTGTGTACCAGCTTCATTACTTCATTACTCGTCGGTTCCGGACATTCTCCATGGTCTTCCCGAATACGGCGTTGCTCATGAGTTTAAAAAAAATCTTTTCAAACTCATTTCGAGAGTTTCACCGAAGCTCTGCATTCAGGTCGATGTACTTCCGCAACCATGGAGACTGCTTAAACTGTATCACCCTGTATATTTTCGATACAATCAGGCCCTCTGCTATATACTGTTTGAGATTCGTGTAGTGTATTATATAATTGCGCTTGCCCTCTAGCGTGGCGAGCATCTTGTCCTGCTTATAACCGGGAGTCCTGCCTTTCGATGGTGCCATGGGGAGGTCCCTATGGCGATCGTGAATATGCATCGGGCAGTCCAGATCAACCTCCAAGACATATCCTGTAGGGGTATCGCCTGGGAGGTTAAAGTTAAAAGAGGAGACATCACCCTCTACCCACTTCAGCTCTCCTGCAGGCAGGTGCTGCGGCATTGCCCAAGCATACATGGCATTAAGATCATGACCACTCTTGTACTGATTGTTTGCTCGGGCATGCCGTTTCGAGCATTGGGTGGGTCCTCCTCGAATACCTCGCTCGAACAACATCAACATATCCACGTCGCCAAACATGTCAAGCTGGACCCCCGTGTTCTTCAGCATGGCGTCCCAGCTCATCGACGGTACGGTCTTGTAGTGGGCCGGATCGAGGTGGTATTTTTTTAGGCAAAAATCCCTAAATGCCTCGAAGACTTCTGCCAAGAGTAGCACATCAGTCTTCAGATATAGGTCGCTATACTTGCCCAGCGTGGTGATGCTGAATTCCCGCCATACCTTCTGAGCGTGCGCATAATTCTCGCTGCTGATCTCGGAGTCAGTCAGCTGACTCCGGAAGAATTCCTGGCTCGCGAGGCTGGTCTCATCGAGATTGACCCAACTCTGCACATGATCGTAGGGGAATACTCCCTTACGGGTGAGGAGGTCAATCTTCTCGCCGGTGTATAGCGGGAATTGACTGTGTACTATCTTCTTGACTTCAAGGTAAGAGCTCAGCTTATCCAGGGATGATGCCATGAATCTACAGGAATCTATAAACTTGAATTTGATGTCTGTCCCTACCAAGCTCTTAAAGAACGAGATGATTTTTTCCGTGTTGTTGGGAACCAGCGTCACCCTGCCCTCGAATCCTCTCGCGACATCCCGAATTAGGAAATGCGAATCATAGCCGCTGAAGTTGTGGAAAACGATGGGCACTGTGCGACAATCCTGAAACTCCAGGTTGCAGGTATTGTGGGCGGCTCCTCTAAATTCTCCCGTAAGAAGGGAGTGGTCTCGCACACGGTCCTGTCCCAGCGGCTTTTCGCATATGTTGCAGGATGACGCTTGCCGAAACTTCCACTCTTGTTCGGGAGTCAGCACGTTCATCGGCAGGAGACATTTGAATACCGTCTCGACATTCTCTGCGAAATCTTTTAGTTCAGCGGTGAACCAGGCAGCACAATTTTTGGCCCCTATAGCTCCTATAGCAGGAAAGACCATCATCGTAGGAGCACTTGACATAATACCCAACGCTATATGCCCCGTGCTCCTGATACGTGTCCCCTGAAAACAAGATTATTAGTAGTATTTTGCATTATTAGCACGATTGGAATATATCTTACCTGTGCTGCCAAATTTGATTGCGGTGGACTGCAGGAGGCTTTCAAAATCCGCATAATTTATAAAAGGACCCTCTCCTTATAAACGCCTTAAAGGCGATCTTCCCTCCCGGAGAAAGATTCACCTTGAAGGCGTTCATTTTTTCGCAGTCCTTTATGTGAGCCGTCAACTTGTCCTGAGTTCTGAGGTAGTGCAGGCACCGGTTGCAGAAGAATTTCTGCCCATTCTCTTTGCTCAGCTGAGATGAGGGCAGCCTGGAGAGGTTTTTCTCTCATACACAGTGATATCTGACAGGAGCGTCGTTCGCCGCATCGTCTTCATCATCGGCCTCATCAACGTATACATCCTGAATTAGCAGGAGATTCACATGTCTATCGCGCTTAACCTGGGTGAGGCGCGACGGACTTACTGTAAATTTGCCTCTATTCTTATTCAAGACGTACACGTTTATTAATAGAGAATTCTGGCGCTCGAATTTCTCTATCTGAGGCCTTTGCATGGGCATCGTGATCTCCTCCAGGTTCAGGACGGTCTCATACCGCGGATAGGACGGCTTCCTATCGACATTGGTGAGGGCTGGATGTAGCGCTGAGGTGACCGCCCAAGCGAAGCAAGCCTCATCGCTGTTTCGTACATTGATGCAGGCATGTCTTAATTTTATCTGCGGCGGCAGCTCTATGTACGAGGATTCCAGCAGCGGCGTATATTTGTTGGTGTTCATATTGAGGCTCACCACGGTTGCAAGGGCCCAGCCAGAGTAACGTTCCTGTAATAAACACATAGATTTATTAGAAAATATTAAATTAAATTTAGCGGGGTCTACAAACCTGAAATGGTTCCAGCTGCTCCACTAGCGGCACCATGACGTGGAGCATGAACCACTCGGCCAAGTCCGTATCCAGAGAAACCAACACATTTTTGGTGTTGAAATGTTGATATTCCAACACCTCCTCACCGTCCGACATCTTAACAAATTATCCACAGAATGCGGTGTTAATTTTTAACACTGGGGGCGCAATGCTCCAGGAAGTTGAGGGGGTCTTTGTAGGTCCGGTTGACGTATGCCCCCGCGCGGATCCGCCCAGCGAAGGCTGACTTGAGGTCCACGTACTCTACATCGACGGGTCGTCTCGCTCGTCAACCTCCTCGTACGAGCCTCGCCTTGAGCTGCGACCTCCTGCCCTGCATCTTGGTGATGGCGCTAGTCAAGCCGTTGAGGAGGCCGACAGTTCCGTTGGAGGTCTCTTTCAGCTGAGTGACGGCTAAATTAAACACCTTCAGGTTCCTACGGATTGCCCTGAGCCAGCTCTCGATGATGCTAGTATCCCGAACATCCTGCCTGCAATCTCCAAAATAGACCTTTCTATAAAAATAATTATACTTTTAGAGTAGGCATATATTTTACTTTGCTTTAACATACTTAGATTAGCTGCAGTGATCGTTTATATTATTAATGCGTTAGATAGGAGAGCAGATATATCTGAAAAATAAGATAAATTGACACTCTCAGATCTCTGATACTTACAAATAGTACGGGGGTTTATTTCTGTATTTAATTTTCTATAATTTCTGTGATGCATTTATTTAAAAATGCACGCAAATAATTTTTATTTTAATTGATAAACCCACGCTGTATGAATAATTTTAATTAGTTTACCTGGTGAAAACTTGATAGCACAAACTCGAAGAGCACTCACTTACTGTGATGGCGTTAATACACAAAAACTTGGGAGGGGCTGTGTACGATACTCGAACAGGAATGAGCCCCTGTCTCGGGGCGATACATTTAAGTAAATGGCCTGGAGTGCGGGAATTGCAGGTGTACATATCTAACGTGCATAAACATGTCTGTGAACGGGGTGAAATTTATATTTTTACGATGTCTTATCTATATTATGGCTTCCTGGGCCGATTATTTTACCGACGAAGGGTATAGTTTTTATGCGTCGTTATGGCTGCGAGGGTAGTAGTTAAGCAACAAGAGTTCTGAATCGCCCCCCGCGAAGATTTCGATTAATTTAATTCGCGGTTTGATCTGCGGTTTAATCAATTACCGCGGGCAGTTACAATGGGTTGATTGCGGAAATCCCGAGTAATTTAATCACAAATACAGGATAACAATGGAATAATTGCAGATGCATTACTTTAATTACAGGTGCATTACTGCAATTACAGGTACTTTAATTGCAGGGTAATTGACGATCCGCGCATTTAATTGGTAGTCTAATCACCGCGAGCGGTAACAATAGATTGATTGCGAGTAATTTAATAACAATTGCAGGATAACAATGGAATAATTACATCAATTGTAGGTACTTTAATTACAGGCCGCCCCCACGTGTGTAACCCACTCTTTATTACGGGCGGAAACGATCAATCAAATCTCCAGCCACCATAAATATGTTAATCTTAAGTTAATGAGCGTCAAGGGGGTCGCATTCTCACGGTATCGTGCGGGTTAGTTACCAGCCAGAACATCTGCGCGCTAGACTGGCCATAAAAAATAGTGGCGGAGGCTGGGGATTAAGCCAGCTGATAAATACGGGTGTCACCCGATACGGGTTTTTCGGGCGCGTGCTGCACATTTGCAATTAGTGTATAGTCCGGAGTTATTAAAGCGTCGGAGTTAAATTGACATGTTAATTATGCAAAGTACAAATTATAACTGAATAATAAAATACATTTCCATGCATAAATGCTGCGTTGTGCAAGGTACAACGCAGATAAGTACTAAAAAACAAAATTGCTATATTTCGCTGGCTTGCAGAATGCCACCACGTAACTCGCGCACTGCAATAAAGTTACAATTGCAAGAAATTACCCAGAGTCTAAGTAAATGCATTTACACTTTAAATAAACGCCGATACAATCAAATCCACTTCGAACTACTTAGCAATTCGTTGTTTTATTAATCAGCCGAGCATAAACTAAATTGATTACACCTGTTCATAGACAATAAATTATACTATCGCAACATAAATTTATTTACAATTAATTAAAACGAATGAAAAGGACAACGATGGCAACATACTAATAGACAAAAACGCAATAAAGAACACATGGAAGCCGTATATCGAACAACTATTCCAAGACGAAAGACCAGAAATTCATCATATACAGCCAGAAACAGGCCCAAGCATTCTGAAAGACGAAGTACGAAATGCCATAAAACAAGTTAAAGACGGTAAAAGTCCAAGACCAGACGAATTTCACGCTGAATTTTTAAAACTACTAGACGACGAAGAAATTAAATGGCTAACCGACATCCTTAATAATATCTTTAACACAGGTGTAATACCACAACAGTGGTTGGAATCAGAATTCATAACACTCCTAAAAAGGCATCGGCAAAAAGATGCGATGAATATAGAACAATAAGCCTAATGAGCCACCTATTGAAAGTGTTTCTAAAAATAATACATAAAAGAATATACAATAAAGTGGAAGGACAACTGGGACCCACACAATTTGGATTTAGAGATGCAGTCGGGACAAGGGAAGCTCTCTTTAGTGTTCAAGTATTGGTACAGAGATGCAGAGACATGAATTGCGATGTATACGCGTGTTTCGTTGATTACAAAAAGGTCTTTGACAGAGTCCAACACCAAAAACTGATACAAATTCTGGAAAACATAGGAATAGACGTCAAAGACCTCAGAATAATTACAAATCTATACTGGAACCAAACGGCAAGCGTAAGAATCGGAGACGATAGCACAGAAAGAATAAAAATTCTACGCGGTGTGACGCAGGGACGTGTACTGTCTCCTCTGCTATTTAACATCTATTCTGAAGTCATATTTCGGGAAGCCCTAGTAAATACACAAGAAGGAATTTGTTTAAACGGGAAACGTATAAACAACATCAGATACGCAGATGATACCATGATCATGGCCGACAACATAGAAGACTTACAACTAATAATGAATAGCTTAATAAGCACTAGTCACAGATATGGACCAGATATCAACATGGACAAGACCAAATTCATGATTATAAGTAAGAACAACCCACAACACCACCAACAGCAACTGGAGCTGGAGCAGGGGAACATCGAAAGAGTTAACAAATATGTATTTGTAGGCACCGGTATTAAGGAGCAATGGGACCAGACACAGGAAATAAAAAGCAGGATTGAAAACAGCAGAAATATATTCATTAAAATGACCACAGTCTTTAAAAGTCGTGATGTAACTATTGATACCAAAATGAAACTCTTACGCTGCTACGTATTCTCTGTGTTATTTTATGGAATGGAAGCTTGGACGCTCACGGTTGCTAACACAAAATGATAACGACACCCCTCAGCCAACAGAGCAAAATAATAGAAATAAACTCAATAAAATTCAAATAAAAATATTAAATTCAATATAAACACAATAAACAATCCTACTTCTTCACCAAAAATACAATTAAATCACAATTACCTAGCGCTACAGATAGACTGCAGCGTCTGATAAAAACGGACTAACTGCAAATATTGTGAAGCAAAATATTGTGGGGCAGAATTATATATATATATATATATATATATATATATATATATATATATATATATATATATATATATATATATATATATATATACCGGGCTTTTTTTCCTTATTACACAACTGATGGACAATGTATAACTGGTTGCCTGCATCTACCCACAAGGAATTTCCTATGTGTAATTCTAAAAAAAAAAAAAACAACTCATTAGTGGCGTCGGAGCAAGCAACCTGTCAATTTTGGCATATGTTACACATAGAGGTTATGTTTTTATTCAAGGCGATACACGACAGGGTTTTTGAAGACACGCAGAGTATTCGTAATGTATTGTGGATTTATGCCATTACATGCAGTACGTATTTGGCCTTTCAATTCATCTACGTTATGTATTTGTACGTCATTAAAAATTTTACTTTTCAGGTAACCCCAAAGAAAATAATCATTTGTTGACATATCAGCTGATCTTGATACATTACGAATACTCTCGTGTATTGTCTTGAATAAAAACATAACCTCTCTGTGTAATATATGCCAAAATTGATAGGTTGCTTGCCACGACCGCTAATGAGTTGATTTTTTTTTTTTAGAATTACACATAGGAAATTCCTTGCGGGTAGATGCAGGCAACCAGTTATACATTGTCAATCATATGTGTAAAAACGAAAAAAAAGCCCGGTATATATATATAGAAGAAACCTGCAGAGCCATAAAAATTAGAATAAAAGAACATCTATGTTTCTAAAACAGCTCAAATTTTGGTCGCCACTTACCACAACCACATTTTCGACCACAACGGAGGCGGCCCGGAGGCGGCGCGGGGGCGGCGCGGCGGCTAGTCGGGTGTGTGACCCAGGGTAGGCGGGGGCGCGGGGGTGGGGCTGGTGTGCTGACCGGCACTTGTCCGAATCACCGTAATGTAATTACCTGCGGAATAATCGCGCAAATAGCTGGCGTAATTAGAGTTATTGTGGAGTAAGTACCGCGGATAATTGTCGCGATTATCCCATTAAAAACGCAAATCCGCCACTTTAATGATGTAATTACATCAATCACACCGCGAATTAAATTAATCAAAATATGTGCGTGGGGGTGGGGGGGGGGGGGGGGCGGAGGCGATCTAGAACTCTTGTTGCTTGACTACTCATGAGTAAAAGTGAAATTGCACGAATTAGCCTTATTAGCCATTGAGCATAAAGATGCTGCAAAAATGGATGTAAGAGAAATAATATGTGAATTTTTTAAATACATTTTCTGTAATACTCCTACAGTTAACGACATGGCCGAACTTATTTATAACAACGACCTTGTTAAATAAATATGTTGCAGAAATGTAAACATTATTTTGTTTAATTTTATATCTGACGTCAACATCAGTTTCCGCAGAAAGAAGTGTTTCGGCATTAAAACGGATTATATCATATACATAGCAGAAATGCGGTATCCCAATCTCGTTTAAATAATTTATCGTGTTTAGCAATTTTTTATAATTTAATAAGAATCTCCAATTTACACCCTCTACCACCTCATTTTATACATGATATTCAGTAAGTTCGGTGTCCCTTCGAGTACCTACGTTTTAAAATGGACACATTTTACTGCAATCATGATCTATACGATCAATTAAAATCAACAAACACTCATTTAAAAGATTTCAACAAAAAGTCCGAAATTGTAATATATATAAATTGTGGTGTTAACTTGTCGTGGTGTTAAAATATTTATATAAATATATCATTATAATTTATTTATATTGACTAATAGTTATTTAAGTATTAAGGGAGGTAAGTATTGTTTACCAGGCGAGGGCGAGTTTGCGCCCGAGCGACAGCGAGGGCTAGCAATAAAGTTCGAGACTGGTCAAAACTTAACTCTCGAATTGCTTATAACTGGTTTTCCACTCTTGAAGTTGGTTTAATTGTTTGTGTTTGATTAATTTATTTTCTCAACTTGAACAAAATGCCAGTACGACTTTGTAATCTATTGTAATCTTTTGTAATGGATTGTGTGATCCAATAAAAAAAAATGTTAAAAAAGACGTGCAATACTACGAATTAAAATATGTCCAACTTACGTCACCTGCATAATTTGAGCAGTTGAACCAAATTGGCCTAGGTGGCGCGTGGTAATATGAAACTAAATTGCGGCTAAAATATCTGTAATTGGATAATATCATCTTACTCCATGTTATTACAAACAGTTAAAGTTTAATCCTAACGCAGTTATGACATTGGTAGAAAAATTTTCATTACACCAATTCCAGATTTGTTCTAGTGTGGGTTTTCTAATGTGACCCAGGCTTACATACCTAACACATTCAAAACACCAATAAATCTTTACCTATAATAATTATTTACATGACAAGCTGTGTAAATTAATCTTTACGGGCGAGCGAGTTTGCGAGTTTGTTCACATAATCCAGTGAGCCTAGTAAATATTAATTTCAAAGCGTGTCACGTACAAACTTTTATTTCCACCTTCGTTTGACGATTTTTAATTAAATTGCTTGACATTTATTATGCGGAGGCGTTGGGTAATTTGTAGCTAGACGTAGTTATGGTAATATAAATAAATAATAACCAAATTTGTTATTGAAGTCATAATTTCTTGAATTTTTCAAATAAATAATTAAAAACACATTAAAAGTCATGGAATTAGTACCAGACGAAGACTTTAAAGGCGATTTTCTTGAAGTTCAAGAAAAAATACAAACAATTACAGATGCAGGAAGTGCAGCTCTATTACCTAATGGATAAAAAAAACTGTATGAGAAACAGTACAAAGTATTTTTTCCACTCCCTGCATGGTAAGTACACTCAGGAACTAAGCCCCACTTACCGACAAAGCTTTGGTTACTATGAACAACGGGAAGTAACTAAAAACCTACCTCCCTCGGGGAAGTAAGTAAAATAATTTCAATAGCGTTCTTTCTGTGGCACCACTCTTTAAAACACTTATACGCACTTTGATAACGTCAGGGATTCTCTGAATAATAAACTAGATAATGCTCGTAAAATTCTGGATCCTGGAAATCAGCACAAGAGACACAACTCTGTTGAACAAAACCATCGAATATCACTAATACAGCACAGTGCAGTTCATTGAGGGCGGCAGAAAATATTAACAATTCAGCGATAGGGGTGAATAATCTAAGTCACAACGTTATATTTCAAAATTGTACTAATTGTAGCTTTAATATTAATGGCAAGTAAGTAATTTATTGTTAAATTTAAATTTGGAAATTAATAAATTACTCAACCATTGACTTTTTTATCTTTGCTGCCGAAAAATATTTTTCTGCTTAGGACGAAAAAGATCGTTACCTAGCAACCATTGTCTTTAACAAAATGATTGGGTTTTCGTCCAGATTTTCATACCGAAAAATATTATCTTATGATGCAATCGAATAAAAATTGTCATTTACTAAGTAGGTGAAAATAAAACAACATTTAAATCAACTTTCTTCAGTACTATGTGATCTTATTGTTAGTTTTTCTGATGCTGTGGTTTTCTGTACAGATTAAAAATAAAATCGGAATTAAAACATTAATTTAATAAGACATATTGAGAGTATGATAGCCCAAATTTGATTTGTTGTATATAGTTTCTTATTATCATTAGGTACTTTGGTATATTTTAATTGGAATAAAAGTGCCACAAAATAATAAATAATTCAAAGTTAAATTAACTTGGCCTATGCATTGCTGTAAAATATTTCTATATGCTTTACTTCATACACTCCGGTAAATGTACGATTACATTATCAAGTTAAGTCCAGTAGGTGAGTTATAACAACATCAGAGCCGGTAACCGTTGATAAGCAATACTTACCGGACTATTATCGGGTTATCGGAATTTTATAAATCAAATCTGACATTTATTGGAAACGCAAACATACATTTGGCCTTAATTATGTATGTATTGGGAATATTAACATATACAGGGCGTCTCAAAATTGACGCCCGTCCTCTTGGGATTTGATTAAGTAGGCTAAAACAAATTGAAAATTAAGAGTGGAAAATTTTCCGTTTGTCCTTTGTTATAGAGTTAGTGATAAAAATAAAAAATGTAAACAATAACTTTTTTCAACGGCCACTACTCAAAACATGATTTTGATTGATTAATTTTATCAAATCTAGAGACATAACTGTCAGATTTGATAATTAGTTGTGTAACATAATTAAATTAGGTTCAATTGATAAGTATTTCGCTTTTGTGTCTCGTATTTTGTGTATTATGAAACGATACTACAGTATTCGAGATTATGTCGATATGTTGAAAGCGTTAGGTACATGCAATGATGATGCCACTGCTGCGGTAGGGCATATGCAGGGAAGTTTCCAAATCGTCGGCACCCTGATGTAAAAAGTATTAGACGGGTAGAACAAATATTACTGGGAACAGGTAATTTGAATCCTAGAGAAAATCAGGCAGGAGGTCGATCTAAGCTAAGAGATGCAAAGCCTCGACATACGAGGCTTTGTTTGGGCTTTATTGAGTGGGAATGTAGAGCCGCCCAGAAGCGTCTCCTCCAATGTGAATTCTCGGTCAAACCTCTTCATTAGGATATCGATGCGATCTATCTCTTTGCGCTGTCACTTATCTTTAATGCTGCCATCTGCTTGATGATTTCGATGTTGCGCGGCTACTCGATCGCTCACTCTCTCTTGCAATGTAGGAAAATTTAATGTTGAATAAGTATATATTATTCTTATTATTTATTTATTTATTTATTGTACTGCTTAGTTAGATATATTACAGAAATATTTTAATCATAAAATTTTAGCTTCGCCATTTGGTTCGTGAGTTCGCGCCTCTCGACCATCCTACTGATTTCATCGATCTTATACTTTAGCATCAGCGTCCTATCTCGCAGCTCTCTCTTCATCACTCTCAAACGACAGTCCATTGTCCGATCTCCTGCTGATGTACAGACCGCGTGCGACTGCCTCCCCAAACTCATCGCTACTGATGCTGTTGAAACGCTTCGGTAGGAATAGGATCCCCTGCTCCAGCTCGACCGTTTGCTTCTCGCCAAATTTGGTGGTTATTTTCCTGCCTTCGATGATGCGATTGTGAACGTCCTGCTGCAGTTCACCGATTTTGATGGTAGCTTTTAGCTCTCCAATCTTATTCAAGCTGCTTACAAACTCCATATCTGCGAGCAATAAAATACAAACTATTAATTCATGCTGATTCAAAAGCTACATTAAATTACGATGTGAGGCATCTGTTATATATCCAGGAAAATGCATTTAAATCGATTAAGTTTATACCGCAGCACTAATAATTTTTATTAATTTTTTCATTAGCTTACCTGATTAAAACACGATAACACGATAACACTTACTAGGAGATCTGTGCTGGCACAGAGGATAACACAAGAAACTTGAAGGGCTAGATGTGAGCTTCGACACTATTCGGAGTAGACTGGTTCTCGTGGCACAAAGCTTTTCGTTTAAATAACCCTCGCTGGAGTGGGGTGTGGCAGCCCATGTGTTCGTGCAGGCAGGAATGATCAGGAATGCGACAAGTTAATTGGTGCACGTGCATGTATGGCTAGCATCTGCGGACTATAAATCACTCTGCGCCTTTCAGATAATCATCTCAGGCCGCGCCGAAGGGCCAGTCTGGGTGCATAGCAGCTGCACCCGTGCATAAACATGTCTGTGAGCGGGATGAAATTGACATATTTATGATGCCTGGTTTAATTTCCCAGGCTCCGACCGCCCTTTTTTTATGGCTCGTCTGAATGGTGCATATGTAGCCAGACAGGAATGTATTTGTCTGTCGGATATTTAACACGGCGAAGGGTGCAGTTTTTATTGTGTCATATGATGGATGGATGGGCTCTGGGCGGCGTTTTACTACCAAACATCTGCGCAGATGTGCGCCTTTGATAAGCAGTGTGGTACTAATATACAAGGCTTAATTTCACACGCTCCCATCGGTGAAGGGTGCAGTTTTTATTGTGTGAGGTGATGGATGATTTCCGCCCCCATTAAATTACCGCGACCGTGCTTTGTAATTGACCGCCAAACATATGCGTCTCAGATGCGCTCCGCACCCCCGGTGCGCGGGCGATTCGTGCCGCGTCGGGGGCCGCAGTGGGGCGACGGGCCGGCGTGGGGTGGCGTGGGGGCAGTGCGGGGGCGGCGTGGGGGCGGCGCGGCGGCTAGTCTGGTATGTCACTCGGGGGCGGCGCGGGGGCGGTGGGGGTGGGGGTGGTATGTTGGCCGGCCCTTGCCCGAATCACCATAATGTAAGTATCGCAGAATAGCTGGCGTAATTAGAGCAATTGTATGCAAATACCGCGGATAATCGCGTAATTAGAGCAATTATGTGTAAATACCGCGGAATAGCTGGCGTAATTAGAGCAATTGTATGCAAATACCGCGGAATAGCTGGCGTAATAGAGCAATTGTATGCAAATACCGCGGAATAGCTGGCGTAATTAGAGCAATTGTATGCAAATACCGCGGATAATCGCGTAATTAGAGCAATTGTATGCAAATACCGCAGATAATTACCGCGATTATCCCATTAAAACGCGAATCCGCCGCTTTAATGCTCTAATTACCCCCAAATTGCTCTACTTACGCGAATCAAAAGTTCGATTAAACCGCGGATTAAATTAATCGAAAACTTCGCGGGGGGTGCGTTGGAACTGTCCTAGTATAACTACTATTCTGTTACCGGAAAGTACAGCCTGTGTGTCAATGATATAGTCAATTATAAAGCGTTTGCGGAGCTTTTTGAGAATCTCTTCTCTGTTAGTGTTCTGTGTGTTTTTTATGTCATGTGTGTGTGTGATAATGATATGGTCGGGTATAGTCAGTGGGTTAGGGATTGTATTGTTATGAGTGGTTGAGTTTGGTATATCTGTAGATTTTTTATTTATGTTTTTGATCCTTATGCTGGGGTTGCCTTCTATGAGTGTTGTCGGTCTCTTTGGGCATCTGGGTGACCACCCTGCGTGGGCCTCGGCGTTGCAGGCATCATATTTCGGTGGCTGTGGCGAACCGCATTTAGTTGCGTCATGTGCCCCCCTTGACACTTGGTGCATGTTTTTTCTTTCCTGCATTCCTCGGTTGTGTGATCGTATGCGGAGCACTTGCTGCATGCTTGTGGTATTGGTTTGGGTGGGGAGCTTGGTATGAACCTGTAGAACCTATTTAGGTAATACAGTCCTCCGTCATATGTCATTCTTTCGAATGAGTCGATGTCTCCAATTATAATTCTTATCATCGATGTTGGTATGTCTGTTGCTCTTGCTATGATGCGTTTGCAGTATCTATAAGTGTATTTATTGTTAGTGAGTTATTTGCCAATATCTTCGTCTCGGATTTCCTTTTCAACTCCAGAGGATTATGGTGTATGAGTCGGTGTATGTGCGTTGTGTGTTCGGTGTGGTAGTTAGCTGTTGTTGGATTCGGGATGTTTTGATGAGATGGTTGCCCATCAGGAGTTCCTGGAGTCTATGTTTAGATTCTTTATTGTCTGTTTTAAGAGTCAAGTTGTTGTTTATCAGTTGTATGATAATGTCCTTGTTGTTGGGTATGTGCGTTTCAATTTCAATCAATTTAATTTATGCTCAGTTAATTAATAAAACAACAAATCGCCAACAGTGTAATTTACACATGGCAACACTGAAAATGATTTGGTTGAAAACTAATGTAAAATGATATTGAGGTTATGTTACTTCAAATGTCAATCAAAAGTATGTTTACTCAATCCTCATTTATGATGCGACCAATTGCTGCGTTTGTGGAACCTGTTATCAAATTTTTCCCTCTTATTATTTTTGTTTGTTTGATAAAGGACAATTTTTAGTTGATAAAAAACGCACATTTGTGTGCCAGTTGTTGCTCTTCCACTCTTCCGTTGTAAGAATATATATTTAAAACAAACGTTTAAAACAGTTCTTATCAGTTGACGCACTGCGCTAATCTCTCGCTTTGTAAACACACCGAAAATGAATGGACTCTAATTCAGTAAAAATATTTAATGTAATTAATATATAATAATCAAATAATTCAAAACTCGCGCGACACCGATGACGACAACCACCGACAACATACGATGATTCAGATAATTCAAATTAATTAGCGCTAAATTGACACATTTCGTAATTAAAATTAATTCGTGCCATACTAATAATAATGGCGAGCCGTTGGCGGGGAGGGGATTGCGGAGATAGGAGGAGCCGAACCTTGCGGAGGCTTTTGTTAGGGATGTAGCGACGTGAGTGCGCACCTTGGTTTACGGCGTTATCGTAAGTTTGAATTTGACGTTTGGAGCGCCATCTCTTGTGGCCTTTGTGACATACGACTGATACGGAAATTACAGGTATCTGTAGATCATCGTCACATCTACTCTAAGTCTCTGTACCAAGCCAAATATGTGTTTTTAAAATAGGTGCTAGGTGTTCCTCCACTTCCTCTTCTTATTTGGTTCATCATGGCTTGTTTGTCGGGTGTGTCATGCATACTGGGCATCTGCCGGTGATCGCTCGTAGTTAATTAATGCTGATATTTACCTATGTGTGTGAAAATATACACATCCTTGTTTAAATAAAACCGCAGAAGTTTTATCGCCAGACTTACAATTTTTAGTTGATAAAAACGCCTACACCTTTTCGCCAGGCATTAACAAATGAATTAATAACTAAATAGATTTTTAAACATTATAGTGTCACCTAGAGTTAATATTATTTTATTGTTACACACCCCCGACATCTATTCCATACTTATCGAGAAAAACAATTAGACTATGTACGTTTTACCCGTTTACCTTAATATAATATTTAATTAATATAATATTTAATTTATTTTTGAACTCTCGGTACACATGTTACATGTTACATGTTACGCCGGACTCCATCTTGAATTTACACTCGCATACGATTTAATATTTTACGGCCTCGTATATTGACACGAAATTTATTTCTCAATCGGTACCCGTATATTATCAAATCACAGGGATTATGAAAGATTAAAGTTGGTATGACAGTTGGTATTCTCGTTTTATAGTACATGTATCGCTCGTTAGATGGGTTCCTTCCTTGCGGCGACGCGGCTTTTGGAAACAGCCGACACGTTTTTCTCCGGGGCCCGAGAGTAATGTGGGGGGGGGGGACGAATATCCATGGGCACATCACCCTCCAGCTCGGCGATTTGTAAACAAATTCAGATGTGGAGGGGCGCGACCTGAAGTCGGCGTTCGCAGGATGGATGCGTATGGATGGAGGCCTTGCGGGGGCCCGCGTTTGCCGGTGGCAGTGAAGGCCCCACATATGAATATCCCTGGGCCCCCCGTTGTACAAATGTCAGCCTCCTACTCGACGACTTGTAAACAAATTCAGATGTGGAGGGGCGCGACTTGAAGTCGGCGTTCGCAGGGTGGATGCGTATGGATGGGGCCTTGCGGGTGCCCGCCTTTGCCGGTGGCAGTCAAGGCCCCACATATGAATATCCCTGGGCCCCCCGTTGTACAAATGTCAGCCTCCTACTCGACGACTTGTAAACAAATTCAGATGTAGCGGCGGCGCGGTTCGATCCTAAAAATGCTTTTGATAATAATAATGATAACCCGTTGGTAGTTAAATTAAATTAAATAATAATAATTAATAAATAAATAAAACTCGCGCGCTTTTCAAAATTGAAAGTCAATGACCACGTAACCAACTCAGCATAATTCAAAATTGGTGCGCTTCCAAAACTACACATAGGCAACCCCACATACACGTCACAAGTCATCTTGGCCCATAGGCAGCCCGTTGTACAAAAACAAAATGGCGGAAAGTAGCGAGAAATCGGCCCATGTATTTCTTATGGGGGAATTGCGTTCGTATCGGTGTTGCTACACTACTTATGCCCAAATTAAAACAATCTATTTTTCGTAGAAAAATGTATGTGGGCAGAACTAAGACATCTAAAGAAAGAAAAGTGATACACGCAAAGAATAAAGATGAACTTACGTACAAATATATCTCAATTAGTTGTATCTATTTTTTTATTTCCACATACTTTAAAATTAATTACAAAAAATGGGATTATATGATGCTCAAAAATATAGGGCCCCGTTTCATGAAACCTGATACTTGCCTCCGATAAAGAAGTATGATCTGGGTTGATGAATCGGATATATTATAAATCTAATATATGCGACAGAGCATATTCCTGTGCAACAGAAGTTTCCCCAAAAATATATAAGTATGCTGTTTGGTGTAACATTGTAACTGGCACTTCCTTTGAACATACCGAAGAACTTTTTTCGGTTATAAATCTACCATTCTTTTCATTTTTTATCAAAAGTTATAAAACTTTTGTATAGACATGGCCTACATAATCTTGTTATGGAAAAAGCAGCCGAACAAAACAGAGATCTAGCCATTAAAAACAATCAGATTGACGAGAACGGAATGCGATGAATTTATGAATACTTGGACGGTGGCTGGTGCAAGAGAAGTTATGGGCATAATTATAATGCAGGCTCTGGAGTATTAAGTTAATTTATATACATCATATTATTCTCTTCATAATAACCACATTCAGTAATTAAACTAAATACTAAATGACAGTAGTATTTCACTACTATCATTATTATTAATGAAAGCTACAAAGTATTCTAGATGCTGTAATACTTATTTAAGCATTAAGGGAGGTAAGTATTGTTTACCAGCCGAGGTCGAGTTTGCGCGAGAATGATAACGATGACTAGAATAAAGTCCGAGACTCGTCAAAACTTACCTCTCGAATTGCTTATAACTGGTTTTCCACTCCTGAAGATGGTTTAATAATTGTTTGTGTTTGATTAATTTATTTTCACAAGTTGAACAAAATATCAGTGCGGCTTTGGTTGGTAAGATTATTTTTCAAACAAAGTGTGAGTGTCAGAAATTGCATTCGTTCAGTTGTAAAATGAATTACAATGAAAATAAACAAGAAATGGCAATTGAAGAGGCCTGTTCTTTTCTACTGCCGGAGAGGTCGAAGGGACGTTATCAAAATGCGTATAAGTGTTTTAACAAGTGGTGCCAGAGAAAGAACGCTACTGAAATTATTTTTCTTACTTTCCTGAGGGAGGTAAGTTTTTTTACCTCCCGTTAGTAGTAGAAGTACCAAAGCTTGATCGGTAAGTGGGGATTACTACCATCAAATCAATGTCACAACAGTGTACTTACCATGTAGGGAGTGGAAAATAGTTATTTAAGCATTAAGGGAGGTAAGAATTGTTTACCAGTCGAGGTCGAGTTTGCGGTCGAGTTGCGTTAAAATAAAGGGTTCACGTAATTTAACCTCGTCGCTACTTCAATATAAGGGTCTCCACGCTATCCGTGTGGGTTGGCGAAAGATAATCAGCGTACGAAACAACCGCAACAGCTGAATATGTAATGACAAAGTGAGAATTGATATTGAATAAAAGAAAAAAGAAGTTAAATTTGAAATGAAGAAAAATATTGATAAAATCTGGGGAAATGCAAAATTTGGAGTTTTGTGACATCAAAAACTTACGTTTAATTACACAAAATGACGGGCACCGTGTTCCGCTGTCACCTGGAAGAAAAATACCTCAGCTCTGAAAGTAATTACGCCGTTTCCGCCGAACTTGACCAAATTCCGCAGACACGAATCGCGTAATGTAAACTACTTACGGAAATACCTCTTTTACAATGGCGCGAAGTACACGTACACGACATAAATGCCGTACAACAAAAATGTATACACTCAAAGAAAAATATAAAATTTAAACTGAAGTCACCAAGAAAAAAAATTGAGGAGTGCACTTTCAACGCCACGGTATCGCATCGTGTTCGGCGATTGTCCCTCTGCCAACGTCTTCTAAACTGGCCTGTCGTAATCAGGGTCAGAGCTGCCCGGTAATAGGGGTTAGTTTTTAACTAAACGCCTAGGCCTCTAACTAAACGCCTAGAAACCACAGTGCGTATAAGCAAAAAAATATTATGTTTCGTTCAACCTAGCTACTCACTCGTTTGTTGTTGGATCGAGCGTAATTAGTTCTCTCGCACAGTTCCGTGCGTTAGCGTTTAATGCTCCTAGCGGAGTATGTATGGGCAACCACGATTTAATCCGTACAACGGTGGCGGTAGAAAAACCTTAAACTAACGCGTCACTCAAATTAGCTATGCACTCGACTGTGGATGGAGAGGCAATGGGCCGGGCTATGCGGTCTGCTGTCACGTACTCGCAGCGGATACTGATATGGAATCCGGCCACGCAGCGGTGCCAACCGTGCAACCCAACCTCCGAACCTAAGAGACCCATAATCATTTTGGGATCGTTACAAAACGTTTAGAAGTTACACATTTCATTTTTATAATATCAAGTCGGTGAAAAGTCAAACTGACATTTATTGTCAAATCGATTTTAAAAGGCCGATTGCATTGTTTTTGTACCAGAAGGGGTTCCAAATAAAGCCCCAGAAGCAGTGGGAAAGTTGGTGTGCTCGAAGTTAAAGGCATTCTATAAAATCGATGTTGTATGATTTTTATTTTGAATGAATTAAAAGGTTTAAATTCACTAGTGGAATCAAGAAAATTTTATTTTACTTGAAGATAAACAACTGCTTATGATGTCTGCTAAGAGGTATATAACGTCAATTTAAAACGTCAGTATTGAATAATATTTACATTATAAATTAGTCGTAGATAATAGTTATTTAAGCATTAAGAGAGGAAAGTATCTTTTACCAGTCGAGGTCGAGTTTGCGCCCGAGCAACAGCGACAGCAATAAAGACCGAGACTGATCAAAACTTCCCTCTCAAATTGCTTATAACTGTTTTTCCACTCCTGAAGTTGGTTTAATTGTTTGGGTTTGATTAATTTATTTTAGCAACATGAACCAAAAGTCAGTACGGGTTTGGTTGCTAAGACTATTTTTCAAACAAAGTGTTAATGTCAGAAATTGCATTCGTTCAGTTGTAAACTGAATTCCAATGAAAACAAACAAGAAATGCCAATTGAAGAGCTGCAGATGCTGCCTGTTCCTTCCTACTACCGGAAAAGTCTAATCGGGTATTATCAAAAGTGTTTCAAAGACTGGTGCCAGAGAAAGAACGCTATTGAAATTATTTTATTACTTCCCTGAGGGAAGTAAGTGATTACTTACTTCCCGTTGCTCATAGTAACCAAAGCTTTATCGGTAAGTGGGACTTACTTCCACTAAATCAATGTTATAACAGTGTACTTACCATGCAAGGAGTGGAAAAAATTATTTAACATCATTCTCGAGACGGTTTTGCCGATGTCAGTTTTACTATTTTATAAAACAAATACATTCGTAAGTGTTAACTCTCCATTCGTGATGTTTTTGCGTCAGGGGAGTCTATGAATATCTAGTAATTTTGTTGGTAGTGTTTCGGAATTAACTGAATTCTCCAATAGAACTCGTCATTTTTTTTTTAATTTTAATTTTTTCAATTTAAGGTTATATATGTTTTAAATAACATTATTGCCTGATGTAAAATTTTAAATTATTAGAGATTAAAGCCACTAGTGAAAAAAATTATAAATCTGACAATGTGGTAGGAAGCAAATGTCTAATAGACATCGACACAAAAAAATTATTAACTTCCGTTGCATCACTGAATCAGTTTGTCCAACATGATAGAAAGAAAACCCAGCCAAAAAGGTCGTGAATGTAATATATTGCTATCCATGATTACATGAGAGAGATGAGAACCATGAAAATGTAACAGATCGTAAACTCCGTTCCATTTTTATTTTTACCTAAGCCAGTGGTTTCATTTTATAAAGTTGTACACATGAACACCAACAAAAATGATCTTACAGTGAAAAGATTATTAAATGTCAGATTTATAATAACGTGGCCTAATTTATACCGTGACATTTTTTTAACTCTGAACATAGTCAATATAATGTGTTTATAACGGATGCTCAATTTTAAAAAACACATGTCAACAATTTGCGAGTATTAGCTATACAACCAATTATACCATAAACTTGTCAAAAAGTTCTGTCGAGCTAGCTGTCATATAAGATCATTCAAGTAAAGTCAAGAAGTTGTTGTGAAATTTGTGATAAATTATATTGAAGAACTAAAAGATCGGATAAAGCATGCTTGCAATGAGCTTGATCCCAATGTCATTAGAAATGCTGTTCGAGGTTTTTACATTAGGCTGGCATATTGTCTAGAACGTGAGGGTGGCTATTTCGAATATTTATTAAAATAACGTATCATTCCTTACCTGTTCCTGTTACCTGATTAATTCTTTGTTCTTATTCGTTTGTGGTGTTTATACTAGACTAGAAAAATTGTTCCCTTGGGCAGAGTTGGCCTATCGGGATAAGTGACTGAAAAACGTCACGCACAATTCTTATACTCTGATTTGCTTGGTATAAATGCATTATTTGTATCTTTTCTTCTGCTGAATACATTTCTCTAATGTATTTTAGCAAAGTTGTTCAAACAACTTGACAATTCTATTTATTTTGATTACCCGTAAAAGAGTTATTTTGAAGTTACCTTGGTGACTTAACATCCGCGTTCACCTGTGTTTTTTAAAATTGAACATAGGGACGTTGTATTGACTATGTTCAGAGTTAATAAAAATGTCACGGTATATTAACAAAATTACATGATTGCTTTTATCATTAAAGTGTGCTGGTTTTTTAATTATTTAAAAAATGCCATAAATCATTATCAAATACCACGAAAACAGCGCCCAGCGACATTTGTTCGTTGGCTTTCGTGGCATTTCCAGGGGTAATATAATAAGTGGTATTCTCATTATCGATGATTTTAGAAATTGTACGAACTTAAACCCTGTAAGTAATATAGGGGGGCTTCACAACATATATGTAATATGTACTATATTATGTCAGGTATTTTTTTTTAGTATTAAGTTAATAGAAGTAAAAACATTACCCATATAAAAACAAAAACAAACATTTAACAAAGAGCGTATCTGTACCTATAAGTAAGTGTTTATTAGGTTTATTTGTATAAAAGCTTAACATAATATAATGTAAAAATATTGTAACAGATCGAGGCATGAAACTGCACACAAAATTTAATGTGATGGAATCTCGAGTGGCGACTACGGGAACAAAGAAGTAAAAACAGATGTTAGAAAGCTGGCTGGGTGTGCAAATTCCAAGGGCCCGGGCGACTCCAGAGGCACACCGCCAGGCAAGTATTGCAACTAAGTGGGTAACTGAAAAGAACGACAACTAAGCTGTTCGGCTGAGGGGCATCAATATAAAAGCAGATTTTAGGGCCCACACGCGGAAGTTGGTGGTTGAAAATTAGTAAGTACAGACGGAGTCGCTGCCCAAATTTTAAATAGTTTATTGCTACCCTAAAATAATCAATACGACAGAAAACTCCCCGTAAAAATCAAGCTTCTTTATATTAATCTGTGCTTATCGTTAGATCGGACGAAGGTTTTCCCCGCTGACACATTCGATTAAGTTACAACATACTTAGCATGGACGGGATGCCCGCTAGCACTAAGTATAGGAACAGATTGTCATTAATTAATTATTAAAAATATAAAACCTCTGAATTATCAAAAGTTTCCCCAGATTTCTCAAGCTTCTTTATATTAATCTGTGCTTATCGTTAGATCGGACGAGGGGTTTCCCCGCTGACACATTCGATTAAGTTACAACATACTTAGCATGGACGGGATGCCCGCTAGCACTAAGTATGGGAACAGATTGTCATTATTTAATTATTAAAAATATAAAACCTCTGAATTATCGAAAGTTCCCCCAGATTTCTCAAGCTTCTTTATATTAATCTGTGCTTATCGTTAGATCGGACGAGGGTTTTCCCCGCTGACACATTCGATTAAGTTACAACATACTTAGCATGGACGGGATGCCCGCTTGCACTAAGTATGGGAACAGATTGTCATTAATTAATTATTAAAAATATAAAACCTCTGAATTATCGAAAGTCCCCCCAGATTTCTCAAGCTTCTTTATATTATTCTGTGCTTATCGTTAGATCGGACGAGGGTTTTCCCCGCTGACACATTCGATTAAGTTACAACATACTTAGCATGGACGGGATGCCCGCTAGCACTAAGTATGGGAACAGATTGTCACTAATTAATTATTAAAAATACAAAACCTCAGAATTATCAAAAGTTCCCCCAGATTTCTCAAGCTTCTTTATATTAATTTGTGCTTATCGTTAGATCGGACGAGGGTTTTCCCCGCTGACACATTCGATTAAGTTACAACGTAATTAGCACGGACGGGGTACCCGCTAGCACTAAGTACGGGAACAGATTGCTCCAGGTGTAGTAAAAGAATTTAAAATCATTATCACAACAATAAACCTCACCAAATTTCAATGAACAAAATAATCTCTATTGTATAAAATGGAGCGGGGAAACAGAGTACTCGCAAAGACAACCACCAACGCAGTGTCACATACGCCTGAAAAAGAAATGTTAAGTATAATTTGAGAGTTTAAAATCTAGAAGATATATATATATATATATATATATATATATATATATATATATATATATATATATATATATGTATACGTGTCGTAACACAAACCCCACACTGAATAAATTAAACTAATCTAACACCAAAACATACTAGAGTGTTATTGAAAAGATCCCACCTTTAAAGGAAACGTTAGTTGCATGGTTTCCATCAATAGTTTTTTTAATTAGAGGTGCCCACAAAACCTCCATGATTTGAGGCCTGAATTTCGATGATCAACAAAAGGTAAGACAGCTATCAGATTCACATCCACACGTAAAATCGAACCGGCGGCAAATAAATAAAAAGGGTTACTACACACACAACACAAAATAAAACAAAAGACTTAAGGCCAGGGTCCAAACCATTACAGAAATTGGTGCCGTGACCAGGATTACGTGATCTTAACGTATGTGGATTATAAAGTACTGCCTATAAATTTTGTTTGTTAAAGATACACAGCGATAAGGAATTTCAAGGCGATGGAACACTCCGAATCCAACTGTCCGGCGACGGACCTCTCCGACTCCCTGCGGTGTGGGACCAACGACTCTAGCATCAATCAGGTAGAAACGGGCGACAATGGAAATAATGTAAGTAGCGCGAGGGACGAAATAACAAAGAATTCGGAAATCGATCTTGGGGCCATCCGGGCGGAAATTATGAAACAACAAGAAGACATAAACAAAAAGCTGGCTATATTAATGAATGCTCAAGACCAGACGCACAGAGAAAATCCAACTACCTTGGTGTGTGTTAACAACACGTCAACCGCATCATCTGAGATAAATGCAGGGACATCTAGCGTAACAGAGGAACATTCCCGTATGATCCCAACACATGTTGACCGCACAATTTTATTATCGACGGCACCACAGAGACCCAAGTTTAGTGGAGACGGTACGGGAAACGCTGTAAAAATTTTAAATGAAATAGAGTCATACGGAAAACATCTCTACTTATCTGACCCACTACTGTTATCTCTAGCGATGGATTGTCTAACGGAGGATGCATACAATTGCATGAATATTTTCAAGGGGAAATGGAGAAACTATGGGGAATTCAAAGTAGATTTCTTTAAAATTTTCTGGTCAGAACTACAACAGATGTAATTGAAACAACAGATTAATGCAGCCAAATGGGATGCAAGTGAACATCCGAAAATGTTAAACCACTTTGCTCATTTTGTCGGACAGGCAAATTTGTTAACAACGCCTATTGAGGAAGCAGTGTTGATACACACACTCATTAGACACTTTCCCATGAATATTCAATCACTATGGAGCATGCAAACAAACAAGACGATTCGTGAAATGGCAGGGTTTTTAGCGACACAGGACTTGATCTGGGGTCGAAATGCCATTATAAGGACCGAAAAGACAGGTAATACTAGAAATCACCCATATACCAAAGACAATAGGAAGACGATACCGGAGAAAATAACGGAAAAGGAGAAGAGGTTGGACAAAGGGGTCTAATTCCAGCCAAGGTGACTAGAGATGACCCAAAAACCTGCCTAATTATCCCAAATAACGCAAATGACCACGGACATGATTATCAATACGGGAAAGGGGAAGTCATTATCAGGAAGTATGGATGGAGACCAGGACAGGGCTTAGGAAAATATACCCAGGGAATGGAAGCACCAATTTCCTTAAAAGAGGTAGGATTTAAGAACACAATCAACAACAAAATTCGAGAAGAAACCTCAAAGATTAAGTTTATTGGGGTTTCAACAAATGGGGGCGAACGCATACATTCAATTGACGAAGAAAAATAAGGCGTTCAGATATTACATCGGAAGCCGATGCCGGAAATTTTAGTACAAGTAGAAGAGCAAGAGATAATTGCTCTAATAGATACAGGCAGTGAGGTAAATTGCTTGGCAGAAGATACCTGGGGAAAGATTACTACTGGAGAAAATAAAAATCCCACATTGCCAGTCACGGCAACGTATTTAAGGGGGGCGATGGGAAAGAGGAGCCACAGAATTAGCCTTCAAACATATATCTCTATTAAAATTGACGACGCGTCATTTGAGGTTTAGTGTTTAATTGTCAAAAATTTAATAAAACCCATCATCCTAGGCGCGAGCTGGATGCAAAATGTACGAGCGATTATCAACTTTCCCAGAAACATCATTACAATAACCACGGGTGAACGAGAGTTCAAAATAAAATTCATACATTCAAATATAACCAAGAAGAAGAATATAATTGGCGAAATTCAACTATGAATATATACAAAAAAAAAAAAAACGGGAAAATCTCATCAGTATCAGTTTATGTTTTTTTTTAAATTCCTAATATTATAAATAAAATAAGAAAATTTAAAAAGGGGGCGATCTGTTAGTAATATAGGGGGGCTTCACAACATATATGTAATATGTACTATATTATGTCAGGTATTTTTTTTTTTTAGTATTAAGTTAATAGAAGGAAAAACATTACCCATATAAAAACAAAAACAAACATTTAACAAAGAGCGTATCTGTACCTATAAGTAAGTGTTTATTAGGTTTATTTGTATAAAAGCTTAGCATAATATAATGTAAAAATATTGTAACAGATCGAGGCATGAAACTGCACACAAAATTTAATGTGATGGAATCTCGAGTGGCGACTACGGGAACAAAGAAGTAAAAACAGATGTTAGAAAGCTGGCTGGGTGTGCAAATTCCAAGGGCCCGGACGACTCCAGAGGCACACCGCCAGGCAAGTATTGCAACTAAGTGGGTAACTGAAAAGAACGACAACTAAGCTGTTCGGCTGAGGGGCATCAATATAAAAGCAGATTTTAGGGCCCACACGCGGAAGTTGGTGGTTGAAAATTAGTAAGTACAGACGGAGTCGCTGCCCAAATTTTAAATAGTTTATTGCTACCCTAAAATAATCAATACGACAGAAAACAAGCTAAGTAAAAATCAAGCTTCTTTATATTAATCTGTGCTTATCGTTAGATCGGACGAGGGTTTTCGCCGCTGACACATTCGATTAAGTTACAACATACTTAGCATGGACGGGATGCCCGCTAGCACTAAGTATGGGAACAGATTGTCATTAATTAATTATTAAAAATATAAAACCTCTGAATTATCAAAAGTTTCCCCAGATTTCTCAAGCTTCTTTATATTAATCTGTGCTTATCGTTAGATCGGACGAGGGTTTTCCCCGCTGACACATTCGATTAGGTTACAACATACTTAGCATGGACGGGATGCCCGCTAGCACTAAGTATGGGAACAGATTGTCATTAATTAATTATTAAAAATATAAAACCTCTGAATTATCGAAAGTTCCCCCAGATTTCTCAAGCTTCTTTAAATTAATCTGTGCTTATCGTTAGATCGGACGAGGGTTTTCCCCGCTGACACATTCGATTAAGTTACAACATACTTAGCATGGACGGGATGCCCGCTAGCACTAAGTATGGGAACAGATTGTCATTAATTAATTATTAAAAATATAAAACCTCTGAATTATCGAAAGTTCCCCCAGATTTCTCAAGCTTCTTTATATTAATCTGTGCTTATCGTTAGATCGGACGAGGGTTTTCCCCGCTGACACATTCGATTAAGTTACAACATACTTAGCATGGACGGGATGCCCGCTAGCACTAAGTATGGGAACAGATTGTCACTAATTAATTATTAAAAATACAAAAACCTCAGAATTATCGAAAGTTCCCCCATATTTCTCAAGCTTCTTTATATTAATCTGTGCTATCGTTAGATCGGACGAGGGTTTTCCTCGCTGACACATTCGATTAAGTTACAACATACTTAGCATGGACGGGATGCCCGCTAGCACTAAGTATGGGAACAGATTGTCATTAATTAATTATTAAAAATATAAAACCTCTGAATTATCGAAAGTTTCCCCGGATTTCTCAAGCTTCTTTATATTAATCTGTGCTTATCGTTAGATCGGACGAGGGTTTTCCCCGCTGACACATTCGATTAAGTTACAACGTACTTAGCACGGACGGGATACCCGCTAGCACTAAGTACGGGAACAGATTGCTCCAGGTGTAGTAAAAGAATTTAAAATCATTATCACAACAATAAACCTCACCAAATTTCAATGAACAAAATAATCTCTATTGTATAAAATGGAGCGGGGAAACAGAGGACTCGCAAAGACAACCACCAACGCAGTGTCACATACGCCTGAAAAAGAAAAGTTAAGTATAATTTGAGAGTTTAAAATCTAGAAGATATATATATATATGTATACGTGTCGTAACACAAACCCCACACTGAATAAATTAAACTAATCTAATACCAAAACATACTAGAGTGTTATTGAAAAGATCCCACCTTTAAAGGAAACGTTAGTTGCATGGTTTCCATCAATAGTTTTTTTAATTAGAGGTGCCCACAAAACCTCCATGATTTGAGGCCTGAATTTCGATGATCAACAAAAGGTAAGACAGCTATCAGATTCACATCCACACGTAAAATCGAACCGGCGGCAAATAAATAAAAAGGGTTACTACACACACAACACAAAATAAAACAAAAGACTTAAGGCTAGGGTCCAAACCATTACAACCCCAATGACGAAAATGTCCAAGCTTGGAGATTTACGCAAATTTTCATTTTGGACATTCAAACCGCAAACCGCAATTATGTTCGTACTTGTACTAGGGACACACTAGATATTTCGGGTTATGGTTTTTATTAACGGCCGATCAGAAATTGTTTGTGTGGAAGTTAAGTGGGAGAATCGTGCCTATTGTTTGTAAGTTCCCGTAACCGATCAATAAGGAGATCGGTTCGGATATCTTCGTGACATATAATTATTCTTTCGTATGTGGTCGTCGCCGTTACGATCGTTGCATGGTGGCACCGTCTAGCGACATTTGTTGGTTGGCTTTCGTGGCATTTCCAGGGGTAATATAATAAGTGGTGTTCTCATTATCGATAATGATTTTATAAATACTACGAATTTTAACCCCAACGACGAAATTATCCAAAGCTTGGGGTTAAAATGAGTAGTATTTTTATCACCTCAAGTAGGAAATGCTATTTTTTCTACGATATTCCAGTTTATAAAATATTAGATATTAGAGAATTTTCAAGTTCAAAACTTCAACTTAAGTTCAACTTAATTCAAAATGAAATCTCCGTGTCACAATGCAAATTACAGAAATTGATGTTTGTAAAGTTGTTTAGATAGAAATGAATGCATGCTTCCATATAAGAGTAGAAAAAGTCATTTTTTTACGAAACCGAGAAAAAAAGCACTGGCAAAAAAAAGCACTGAATCTATGGAACCAATCGGAATGTTGTAACATCCACTTACAGAGGCTGAAGCAACGTCGGTAAAAGTGATAAAGAGCACGATCGCGCGAAATAGTATATTACATACCGAGCGGGGAAACGGATCATTACAGCCAAGTGTTCTTTAGATGCTTTAGATGCTATAAGCACGAGGCCGGAATGATCTTTCCCTATTCTATCCTATTTTATCCTATTTTACTCATCATCTAGCATGGTTTATAAAAATTTAATAAATTATTTCATCAATAAGATCTGTTCGCAACCATTTCGACCAAAATGTATGCAACCAAATTCGCATGCGCCCCCTTTTTATTTTGTGCGCACGGCAAGATCGCCTCATGTAACAAGGAATCGATAGTCTCTTGTACGGCCTGAGAGTGGCTAGGTCAGAATAAACATACGGACAACACCGGGTGTTTCATTCTCCTAACCCACTAGTTTGCAGGGGCTCAGAACAAATTCAGAACCAACAGGGCGTTCCACAACCGGGACGCTGCGAGAATTCGGAACATGGTCCTTCGAGCCGGATTTAATTCGCAAACGTGGAATCGCGTCGACGACACGAGGAGCGTCCATAGTTCCAGTCCGCCGCCGAAGTCAAGCCAACGCAACGCAGCAAGGAAACGACGACGGGGAATCTGGTCAACTACATCACAACAACCCGCGCTCGACAAGCCTGGACAAGTCGAGGCGTGCAGTAAAACACACACACACAGAAAGTACACACACGTGAGATCATCCTATTATTTATTCCTCAGCTATATTAGATTCAGTTTGTGCAATATGAATGAATTGAAAACGTTAAATTACAAGCGCGGTAGCGTGACTACCCAATTAACACTATTTTCAAGGTATTTAAATAAACTAGAGTCTGGCAATTTAATGAGGTTAGAACTAGAAACACTGCAGCAGAGATATGTAAAAATTCAACAATTATATGATACGTTTAACGAAATTCAATCGGAAATAGACACGCTAGAAAGTGATGAAGCAAAAAACCACGATGCACGAGAAACATTTCAAAACATGTATTTCACACTCACAAGTCAAGCTGCACACATTTTATTTAAAAACGGTCACGATGCTCGGTCCAGCTCAGGTGGATCAATTAGAAGTAACCATTCCCAGATGCTTCATACTCAATTAAGTAATGTTAAATTGCCACAAATGGATTTGCCGACGTTTGACGGTACATTTACGCACTGGAGGGAATTTGCTGATGTTTTTTCTGCTTTAATTCACAATAACAATGAACTGTCGAATGGACAGAAACTTATTTATTTACGTAGCACGTAAAGGGGAGAACCTGCCAATCGGTTGAAGTCGCTAAGCACATCCGACGCCAATTACACAATTGCGTGGGAGGCACTAAAGAACAGATACGACAATACACGGCGTATTATTGATAATCATGTTCAAAACTTGTTAGACACAGAACCAATTGGCAAGGACTCCAAGGATTCACACAAGACCCTTAGGTCATTTATTAGCACAATTGAGAACAACATAGATTGCCTTAAAGCACCCGGGCAACCAACCGACGCATGGGATGCATTGTTAATTCCAATTATTATTAACAAATTAGATTTTTTCACCATTAAGGAATGGAAAAACAAAATTAATGCAAGGCCAAATGCAAACAATATTTTACCCACGTACACAGAGTTACTGTAATTTTTACATACAAGACAGGAAACCTTAGAGGCGATTGTGCCAAAAATTGCTGAAGTTAGTCAACAAAAAACCTATCAGGGTAAAGAATTTAAACGTCAAGTCAAAACCTTTGCAACTAGTGCTGGCATGGGCTGCACGAACTGCGACGGTAATCACTTTATACGTAACTGTGAGTCGTTTCTAAAATTATCTATCCCAGAGCGCAGTAAACTACTAAAATCACTTAAATTATGTTTGAATTGTCTACGTAAGGGACACTTTGTAAGCGAATGCCAGTCTTCAATGTGCAAATTATGTGACAAAAAACACAACACTTTATTACACGTACAATTGTCTAAGGCTACTAGCGCAGACATTGAACATTCTTCGCAACCTAACGTTGAAACAACTACAACGTGCTCAACAATGATTAAAAAATGCCCAATTAGCCAAGTGTTGCTTTCAACTGCAAAAATAAACGCTTTCTCATCGCGAAATAAGCCAATAACTTTAAGAGTTCTCCTGGATTCAGCTTCACAAGCAAATTTCATTACAGAGCATGCTTGTAATCTTTTAGATCAAAAAAGAGAGTCAATCAGCATGTCAATCACGGGAATCAATCAAAGAACGTGCTCAACGGTTCAACATCAAACACATGTTACCATTGCATCACAACACAATAATTTCTCGACAACAGTTCGATGTTTAGTTATACCGAAAATTGTAAATATGTTACCCATTTCCGCGGTAAATGTTACAAACTTACGAATACCCTCCCACATTAAGCTAGCCGATGCGACATTTGATCGACCTGGTCAGATAGACATGTTGCCCGGAGCCGACATATTTTACAATCTCCTGTGCGCAGGTCAAATTTGTAAACCTGGTGAGCCAACTTATCAAAAAACCAAGCTGGGATGGGTAGTGTCTGGTGAAATCTCTAGTGGAGAACGCAACCAGACCGCGAGCTTCTTATCACTACAACAACTCCATACTGAACTACAACAGTTTTGGAAAGTTGACGAATATTCTCAAACTTCTCACAATTTCACCGAAGAAGATCAATTTTGTGAAACCTTATTCCAGGATACAACATCTCGTGGCGGAGACGGGAAATTTATCGTTAGAATTCCGTTTAAATCCAATTTATCACAACTGGGTGAATCAGTAAATATTGCACGGGCAAGATTAAAGATGCTAGAGAAGCGCTTTATCAAAAATATCTAAGCTAAGGGAAGCTTATAGTGAGTTTATAAATGAATGCATTCAGTTAAACCACATGACACTAAATGACAACGATGAACTAGGTTCTTTTCATCTACCACATCATTCTGTTATTAACACATCAAGCGAAACTACCAAGTTGAGAGTAGTATTTGATGGATCGTGCCCACCTGAAACAGGTATTTCAATTAATAGCGCACAATATGTAAGTCCTACAATCCAGGAAGATTTGGTTTCAATAATAGCTAGATTTCGGACTCATGAATATGTACTCACAGCAGACATCGAGAAGATGTACAGACAAGTTTGGATCCATCCAAATGATCGCAAATACCAGAAGATATTATGGCGGAGGAATCAAACAGATACCGCCCACTCATATGACTTGAATACCGTAACTTATGGCACCTCAGCTGCTCCATATTTAGCCATTCGATGCTTGTTCGAAATTGCTTCACAAGTAGAGAAGTCGTACCCTTTAGAATCTCTCATGTTAAAACAAGATTTCTATGTAGACGATCTCATTACCGGGTCACATTCCGTACAGTCATTACAGACTATTAAATCAAATCTAACTTCAATCTTATCACAATATGGATTTTCACTTCGCAAGTGGAAAAGTAATGTTAACGAAAACAATGAAAATATACCAAATACTCATGTTTATATTTCTAACCAAACCAATAAAACCTTGGGAGTCCTTTGGAACCCAAAGGAAGACTGTTTCTCGTATGTTGTGTCAGATAGCAAATCTCACATCCAAATTACAAAACGTTCTAGGCCTGTTGGCCCCAGTAGTCCTCATTGCTAAACTCATCATTCAGGAGCTGTGGCAACTAACGATTAGTTGGGATGACTCAGTTCCTCTAAATCTACATACAAAATGGATACAATTTAATGATGAAATGAAGCAGATTAACAGTATAAAGATACCTAGATTTTGCCTTCTTCCAAATTTTACAGAACTAGAACTCCATGGGTTTTCAGACTCGTCGGAGTCAAGCTACGGAGCTTGCATATATATTAAGTCTGTGAATTTGCATGGTGCATGCGCAACTCACTTACTAGCAGCCAAATCACGAGTGGCTCCACTCAAGAAGATTTCATTACCGCGACTTGAGTTATTAGCAGCAGTACTCCTCGTTGAACTAACCCACAAATTCAAACTCATATTGAATTTAAACTTTGATCGTGAATACTATTGGTCAGACTCCCAAATTGTGCTTTGTTGGCTGCGCTCATGTCCAAGTCGTTGGGTTACGTTTGTTGCAAACCGCGTAGCAAGAGTGCAAGAACTCTCCGACAGCACAGAATGGCATCATGTCAGGTCCAATGAAAACCCAGCTGACATTGTCTCAAGAGGCTGTCCGCCAAGTCTAATTCGAACCTCACCCATCTGGTGGCACGGTCCGCATTGGCTAAAGGGTCATCGCAATAGCTATCCAAATTTAAGTGTTCAGTTATCAACGAACGATATCCCAGATACAGAGGGTGTCATTCAACCATTCCACACGGCGATAACTAATTCATTTCCCTTTCAAAACTTTTCTAATCTGACGAGATTAACTAACACAGTAGCCTATTGTCTTCGATTTATGACAAACTGCTCAAGGCAACCCCGAGAAAGATACTCAAATTCTCTTACCAATCAAGAAATAACCTCCGCATTTACGCGACTCGTTAAAATTGTTCAAATACAATCATTTCCAGATGACTACAATAAATTACTTCACAAACGACCTTTAGATACAAGGAGTCGAATTTTAAGCCTCACACCATTCATTGATTCAGAGGGATTAATGCGAGTAGGTGGAAGACTCGAACACTCACAATTCTCATTTGGAAAGAAACATTATATACTATTACCATCAAAGCATAAGCTAACCAATTTACTGTTCGAACAAGAACACAAACGGCTCCTTCATCCAGGACAAAATTTATTATTAAGCTCAATCAGACAAAAATTCTGGCCCATCTCGGGACGCAATTTAGCTAGAAAAACGGTTCGCACCTGTGTTCAATGTTTCCGTTTCAATCCTAGAGTTCAAAGTCAATTAATGGGAAATCTACCCACAGAGCGTCTCACAGCAATGCCACCATTCCATGCAGTTGGTGTAGACTATGCCGGTCCACTAATGATCAGGAATAAAAGGGGCAAAGGGGCAAACCTCTCTAAGTGTTATATTTGTATTTTTGTTTGTTGCTCAACAAAGTCAATGCATATTGAACCTGTAACTTCAGTGACCTCGGACGCATTTATTGCAACCTTTAGACGGTTTATAGCTCGTAGAGGTAAACCACTTCACATCTATAGTGACAATGCAACCAATTTCGTAGGTGCTAATAAAGACTTAAAACAATTGTATCAGTTCATGAGAGACAATGTACCGGAATTAACTCAGCAAATGACCAACGAAAACGTAAATTGGCATTTCATCCCAGCACGTTCTCCAAACTTTGGTGGCCTCTGGGAAGCGGGAGTAAAAAGCGTAAAGCATCACCTCAAACGCGTGATGTACGATGCATCTTTAACGTACGAAGAATTATATTATCAACACCGTACTTGCACAAATTGAATCAATCCTAAATTCAAGACCTATAACCCAAATGTCTCCAGACCCTAATGATCTCGAAGTATTAACGCCTGCACATTTTCTAATCGGACGATCATTTACATCACTACCTGATCCCGACGTCAAGGATATTGCTCTGAATCGCCTCGACAGATATCAGTACCTGCAGCGTCTGAACCAACATTTCTGGGACCGCTGGTCGAAGGAATACATCAACAGCCTTCAACAGCGAACAAGATGGAAGCAACGCTCCAAGAACATAGAAGTAGGAGCACTGGTCCTCCTGAAGGAAGACAACCTACCCCCATCCAAATGGCTGCTCGCACGAGTAGTGGAAGTCCAACCTGGACAAGATGGCATCACACGAGTTGTGAAGGTTAAGTGCGCAAGTGGCATTCTTAAACGTGCAATCTCAAAAGTTTGCGTGCTACCCATCGAACCACGAGAGTGTTGACTACAACGCCACCACCGGAACTTTTGTTATGTTTTCTGTTTCTTATCAAATTGTATGTTTGGTTCAGTATTTTCCTTCTAATTTTGTCTTTGGAACTGTTATTCTGTTTTACGTAATATCCTTTGTTATATGTAATCTGTTTTGTTATATGTAATCTGTTTTGTTATATGTGACTCTGTTGAAAACCGTGAGGTATTTCAAGGCCGCCGGCATGTTCGCAACCATTTCGACCAAAATGTATGCAACCAAATTCGCATGCCCCCCCTTTTTATTTTGTGCGCACGGCAAGATCGCCTCATGTAACAATGAATCGATAGTCTCTTGTACGGCCTGAGAGTGGCTAGGTCAGAATAAACATACGGACAACACCGGGTGTTTCATTCTCCTAACCCACTAGTTTGCAGGGGCTCAGAACAAATTCAGACCCAACAGGGCGTTCCATAACCGGGACGCTGCGAGAATTCGCAACAAGATCTGTGAAATTGTTGACAAGGGAAAATAACAAATTTTGTCATTTTGACAGATGCAAATATTTTGTCAATCAAAAATTCTTTCGACAAACACTCGGCAATAAGTATAATTTACAGGAAAAGCATGACTTGATGTTAACAGTCAATATCGATCATAATTGTAATGTAACAGTCAATATTAATTGTTCTAAATACTTTATACTGTATACTTTATACTTTAATACTTTAAACACTTTAAAAACTTTAATACTTCAATATTTTATACTTTATACTTTAATACTGTTCTTAGTTTACTTTAAAAGTTTTGTGATTTATCAAAGTGACAGTGACACTTGCTAGCTGGGAAAGTGTATTCCCGGCTAGCCGGGAAGTAAAATTATACAATGAGTCGGGAAGTTTCAACTTCTCGACCGCTTTAAAAGGCATACATGCACATATTTTCAACTGATTGTGAGTAGAAATAATTACCGAATAGAGCCATTAAAATACAAAAATAAATAATAGTAATTCAAATATTTTTTTTATAATAAATACATAAATACATTGTATATTCTAAAATACCACACAAAATTCTGTCAAAATACTAACGGCGAATCACAAAGTCTTCCTCGGAATACTTTTTGATTTCTTGCTGACTGGTGAAAACTGCCTTGTCTATTCTCGAGGAAGGACTGCCAACCTCTTGGAGCCATATTTTCCTGCAACAAATCATAGCCGAAATGGCGGCGGAAGCGCCTCGTCAAAACTTACATTTGCTCTATTTTGTCGGGGTAACCTTGCAGCGTTCCTTGAACGGTTCCCTTTTCAGTATTCATACAGTACCCTTTTAACCCCAACGTCTTCGCCTGCTTTTGCGTATGCTAGATAAATAAAATCACTTATATTCATTTACAAATGTAAGATTCTATAAAGCAAATACCTATAGTTTGTGTGGAATGAATTGTATTCATTGTTTTCTGGTTGATACACTTGGAAATAATGTTTAGGTCACATTCATACAAAAATTGAATAATCATATCTAAACCCTGTGTCTAAACCGATCGACGTTCAAATTAATTTGTCAAATAAAAATATCAACGGTCATAACAAAAAAATCTTTTACCGAAATTCTGGAGGTTTTGGATAAAATTATTTATGGAACTAGTGTGTTATAGGTCACAAGTCACGACAAAAAAAGGGTAACCCGCGAGCACGTAGTGCGAGTTCCTTTGTTTTTGCGAGTTTCTGTTCAAGTAAAAGTTTCGACTTCAGAGTACAATTTTAGCAAAATTGAATAGACTATAGAGATAGTTATTAAAATTTAAGCGAAATAATTATACAAAAAAAAATGTGATAGATATCTTTGAAACTTTGAGAAAATTATTTTGTGAGAGCGATATTCGTACTTTTTATCGATTTTCCCGATTGAGATTCAAACCTATGACCATATACCACAGGGTTAGGTAAGGTTGGATTAAATTAGGTGACGTTAGATTAGTTAATCAGTACTTATTTCCCTTATAACACACATAACTTTTAAAATGCCGATATAAAGTTACCGGTTTAATAGTTACACTATTACCTGATATATAAGAAAAGAGGCATAGTCCAACTAATGAAGTTTTGGCCTACGTATTTATGCAGGAACATAATATTTGTACAGGCACACTGTGGGTGTAACGCTCCGATATATTTTTGAATTGAATAACTATTTAATTAATCGTCATTTTTATCGTGGAATTATTATATAATTGCTTGATTATTTTTGGCTCCTGATTTATGATCGTATTTAGTACTTGCACGTCGTAACAATTATTATCACGGTAGTTAATAATTGTTACTCTCAAGGTACTCTGCTATTGATAATGTTTTGGTCAACAGACGCAAATAATGGATTAGTATAGCACAGATTTGTGGATTTGTTTTGTTTATTTAATTATAGATATGCTGAAATTGTAACAGGGAAATTAAAGACAGGTTAATGATTATAACGTGATTGATTCTATGGTTCGTCAACCTTATGAGGGCATATGGAATATCTTTTATTTATTTGATTACTATTTTGATAATAATGGTGATTGTGAAGTTCATTTATGTCGTTTTGTTATACATGCATTTTAATAGGGAATCTCGATAACTATAACAGGTATGATAAAATGATTTATATGATTCTAAATGATTCTGCCCAATAGTATATACGATATGTGCACATTTTACGATTTGAAATAAAGAAGCCATTATTTGTATCAATTATGTTGATTTGATTATGACGGTTTATGTTGGAGGGTAACAATGAATGCCCTGATCAGTTATTACAGTTATTGTGAATACAGCCTTGTTAATTTGTGATCGCGGGCTCGAAGTATAAAAAGTTAATACGTTAATATGATTACGGTGCCGAAAATGATTTGATTCTATCTAATGCGGGAAGCGATTTTACAACAACAGATATTTTAACAAAGTGCGCTTTAGCTTGCGTCAATTATACCTGAGGTGGCTTCCTCTAATTAATTTCGTAAACACGAAGGTCGTTTTATACGCCTTTGGTTACTGACAAGAAGAGGTAATTGGTGTTCGGTATTTATAGCTAAATTGTGATCTATTGTATACACTATCTTCCGTCAATTTGAATCTAGTGCGGGTATTAATTTCACAGCAACAGATATTTTAACAAAGTGCGCTTTAGCTTGCGTCAATTATATCTGAGGTTGCTTCCTCTAATTAATTTAGTAAACTCGAAGGTCGTTCTAAACGCCTTTCTTTATTGATAGGAATAGGTAATTGATGTTTGGTATTTATAGGTAAATTGTGGTTTATTGAATACACTATTTTTCGTCAATTTGAATCTAGTGCGGGAATTTATTCACAACAACATATTTGGATATTTGGATTAAGTTACGTGACGTTAGATTAGTTAATCAATAGTTATGAAGAAAATTTATAAAATGAGGTTTTAAAAGAAATAATAATTAAATGATTTTTCATTGAAATATTAACAGAATTTTTAACAAAATAATTAAAGTGTTTTGATAAAAAATATTATAATTTGAACAAATATTATTTGTTGCACGGATTTTTAAAAAACAATCGAAATTTTTGTTAAATTAGTTGGTATTATACAGAAACAATTAAAAAAATAATAGATTATTAAACCCATGGCCATAGATTAGGGTTAGGTAAGGATTAGTTAATGATAAGGGGGTTAGGTTAGATTAGGTTGGGTCAGGTTAGGTTAGTTTACCAGCACTTATGAAGAAAGTTTGTAAAATCATTGTAATTATTGTATCAATATCAAAATATAGAAATATGTGCAAATAACTACATCGTTATTATTATTAAACACCTTCTCAAGGTGAAGAATCTATTTTTATAAAAATAACAACCCTTAATAAAATAGTATATTATACCTTATACCAAGGTTGTGAAGCATACTATATGTAGCTAAGGTCTTTTGCGAAATTTTAACAAAATTTGGTAGTTCATGCTGAATTTTATAGCGTCGTTGCCAACTGTGTCATAAAAAACGAAACTAGATACGTTGTAACAGTGAACTCCATTCTACGTAACTGGAAAGGCCTCGTTACATATACCGCCAATACAAAGTAGTGTTACAGGTGCACCGCCAACTGCGATGGAGAGACTGTAGTATTTGCATCTCTTTTTAACTTACGTACTACTTCTGTTCCATAATAAGTGAGCCATTACCGATTTTTATTTTTTCCATAATAAGTGAGCCATTACCGATTTTTATTTTTTCCATAATAAGTGAGCTATTACCGATGTTTATTTTTTACAAAATAAGTGAGCCATTTTCGTTTCTAACAGGTACTATATATTTTTTTTCAAAATAACTTACAAAAAACGTTCGTATGAACAGTAGGCAAGCAATTTTCCCTACGAAGCTTTACCTTGCTAATATGTTGAAGCTTATAGTTATTGTTTGAACAGAATCATTACCTTGTTTCCATATTCTTTTTATAGTGGCTCTGGATGTACCAAATTTTTTAATTGCCAAAATCACCGTTCCCTTTTTCAACCGTGCATTTTTCTGATGTTTCAGTAAAAACTGAACAATAGCCGTTCGTTTTTGGTTGATTAAATTTGCTGTTCAACTCATCGTTTGAAACTTCCGGCGTTAGAACACTTTCGCTTAAAAATTCGAATTTTAATTGTTGCTTTTGACAAATTAAACTGTCAAATATTTTTACGTCCATGGCACATATGATTAAGAATTTGGCGTATATTAAGAATATCAAAATAGAAATTAAAAAAATAACTAAGTGTCAATAAGTTTGAAAGAAAACTCAAATGGCTCACTTATTATGGAACAGAGGTAGTATTTAATATGATATGAGAAGAATAAAATCAAGTTTTATAGCAATTTTGCGTTTTTAAAAGGTTTTATCTATAAACGAATCTTCAGGATTAATTAAATACATTAACAGGTTGTTGAATTGATTTGGCATACTACGAATTTATTTAACATATAAACCCACATTTATGCAATTTTCTGCTTTCCCGATTATTTTAAAGAAAAAGTACAACAGTAAACAAATGTTTAGAAACCAAAAATCGACCTAATTACATTTATATCTCCTATCGATATGCTTTCGGAGACGAGAAGATGTGAAAATTTAATAGTGAAAAATACATGCAACAATGGCCATAGTCATTACAGTGAATTTTTACATGTATTTATTTATCACCTTTAATTTTCACATTTTCTCGTCACCGATAGTAGTTATAAATGAAATTTGTTTTTTTTTTGTTTCTGAACCTTAGTTTATCCTTATACGTTTCTCTAAAATAATCAGGGAAGAAGGAAAATCCACAAATGTAGTTTTAAATGTTAAATTCCTATGTATACCAAACCATTTTAACATCCGGTATAATAATTATTTAACTTGTTTTGTTTGCAACAATTGTAAATTGATCATATAAGTATATTGGACAATAGCAGTAAGTAATAGACATCAAAAGTACTGTTAATTAAGCAAAAATGATAAAATTTCATTTGTACTGCATTATTTGCCCATAATTTACTGTGACAGAGAGAGATACAAATATTAGTGTTCGGAAAGTTGCCTAGGTTTGATTTTTGCCTCGATGGTTTATATTGAGTAGCCTTTCCAATTATGTAGTATCGAGTTCACTGGTTGTAATACACATTCTTGTAGCTTTGACGCAGGTGGAGTTTGAAGAGAAAGGGCGCCGAAGCCTTAGAGAAAGTTAGGTTAGGTTCGGTTAGGGGAGGAAAGTGTGATGACGTTTCGCGCGATAGCAAAAACTCCAATACATCTACTGCTGACGTATCGTCCGTCACGAGGTGGCTTATAAGGTACGGACAATTTTCACAATTTTCATAATCTTACATCTGACCAAAGCTAGAAACTGAATATTTTTTTCGTATTATCATTCACTCGTCTGTGCGGCAAGTCACGCATGTCAATGCGATAAACTTCGTCTAAGGTGGCCAGACGTCCCGATTTTGGCGAGACACTACCGATTATTAGAAATTTGTTGCGCGTTCCGCGACGTTTCAAAAAAAGTCCCTACTTTTGAAAGATTGGGGTTTTTTTCGGGGTCATCTTTTATTCGCTATTTTGAAGTTATAAGCTTATATATTTCGCCAATATACTCTGATTTTTCTAAACTGGCGTGCACGTCATCAATCAGCTGTGCGATGAGGTTTTTTCGTACCAACGTGATTGATTTCGAGAATATGCATAACAATAGTTTAAGAATCGAAATTAATCTGAGGATCATTTGTTACATAACACTGATCACCGGTGGTTATAAATAGGTAATCGGTGTATTAACCGCGGTCACAATTTTTGCCTGCCTTTCATGTAATAAATCATGTTATGTTGGCCGACCTGATATTTTGTCGGTGACGATGCCAGATCTTTTTCACTAACACATGCTCATACATGTGTGCATAACCAAACTTCTTTGACGTTTAACTTGTTACATTTGACTTCGTTACATATTTCACGTTTCTTTTGCCTGCAGCCGGGAATCGAATCTAACCTCAAGATTTTTGTCGCTGTCAGTGTTGGACCCGAATACGGTGCAAACTCTTTTATATTTTGCCATTGTAGATGTTAAACCATAACCACAAGATTGATATCTGTACGAAACACGGCAGAGAAGTCGACGAATTTGATACGAACCGCGCACTGTCGCACAAGATTGCATGGGCGCAACAGCTGATTGCAGCCATTTTTAAATACCCAGGACAGCTGGCAACCTTGTAAAATTGTGTCGTCATTATTATGATTATTATTTTGATGACGTGCACGCCAGTTTAGAAAAATCAGAGTATAGCTGTATTTTTTAGCAAACGGTGAGAACAGCGGGAAGCCGACCGCAGCGCTGCAGCGGCCCAAATACAAAACCGTACTTACTTTATAAACATGCCTCGTATTTATTATGCAGGGTCCTGCAACAGTGCGTCGGGCTTTCCTAGCGCGTTTCCCGTGAAAGATAGAAAAAAATGTTTCGTACAAAAAGTTATTGGTTTAAAAATCTTTATGCCATAAAATTATTTTCAAATATACAGGGTGTCCCAATTTTACGGAATAACAAAATCAAACATATTTTTAAATAGAACACCCTGTATTTATTCAAGTTTTATGATGACATATTTCATCTCTATTTCTATCTATTTCCTCTACATTGTTGTCTATTTAGTTTTGGATTATGTTACAGTGTTACCAACTTACAATTTTTTTTTTCAAAATATCATGCATAAGCAAGCTCAACTTTAAAAAATCGTAACGAACTCATTTTTTGAAGGTAAGAATAAGTTTTAGCAATGGTCGCAGTGTGGTTAATAAGCAACCTTTTTGTAATGAGAAATTTGAATTTAGTAATACAGGGGGTCCAGAAAAAAAGGTGCAAAGTTTGGCACATCAAATTGAAGAGAAGAAAAAGACCTATCGAATAATGAGATAAAATAGGGGGCATTCCATTTAAAAAAATGGGTTAAACCGCTTTGAAATTTGTAAAGTTTGACATTTTTTTCTGAACACCCTGTATTACTAAATTTAAATTGCTCATTTCCAACATGTTGCTTATTAACCACACTCAGAATATTGCTAAAACTTATTTTTTCCTTCAAAAAACGAGGTCGCTACGATTTTTTAAAGTTGAGTCTGCTTATGTATGATATTAGGAGAAAAAAATTGTAATTTGGCAACACTGTAACATAATCCAAAATTAAATAGACAACAATGTAGAGGTTGAAAGATGTCATCAGAAACCTTGAATAAATACAAGGTGTTCCATTTAAAAAAAATGTTTGTTTTTGTTATTCCGTAAAATTGGGACACCCTGTATATTTGAAAATAATTTTACGGCATACAGATTTTTAAACCAATAACTTTTTGTACGAAACATTTTTTTCTATCTTTCACGGGAAACGCGCTAGGAGAGCCCGACGCACTGTTGCAGGACCCTGTATTTGTAAATTTGACATTATGTTGTTGAAAAAAATTGTAATATATTATAAATTTTTCGTTTTGCGTTCTCGTTAATGTATTTAAAGATCAAAACTCCCCTCCCCCGCGCTTTCTATTGGTAGAATCTGGTTACCTTAACTTTGTCCCATTATTTACACCCCGTACAAAAATAACTCACCTTTCTGAAAAAGACACCTGCAAACAAGGGATGCAGTTAAAGACGCAATGCGTGGGAGATCACTTACCTTGCACGCGTCCAAAGACCTCAAAGTTTACAGAAAGAAGCTTTTCTCCACTCATTTTCGGTGTAAAATTTGACAGTAACAAAATAAACAGGTGGAAAAACATCTGACTTACTGGTTTGAGCTGCCTCCAACAGATGGCGCATTATTTTCCCTATGAACACTTCACAGATGGCGCAGTTTTCCAAACAACTACCAACAGAATGGAAACATATCACTTTCATTTGACCCAAATGCCTTCTCATAATTATACAGCGCATTTTTTATCTCTTCTGTTCAGTTTTAAAACGACAGAATCAATTGTACTGCTAAGATGCAATGGTTATGCAACCAAAATTGCAAGCGCCTATAACGCGATCATTTCAAATGGCAAAACTATGATAGAAAATGTATTCAACGCAAAGCAGTATTCAAATAGGGCACGATGCCGAGCTGGTAATATTGTACGGATTGTGCACCAATACCACCATCCAATAGAAAAAAAACCGCGCGGTACAGCACACATATTATAACCTGGCGCGGAGTGGTGGTGACATACGTATTACAAATAAAGTTGAGAAAAGCAGTTGACAAAAAGAAATGTAATTTTACATACAGTGTGTATCTGTGACTACATAGTAAAATTATTATTGGGACATTTTATAAGGATAAACTATTACCATCCATGTGCTATATATTCTTTCTGATTGGCCAAAACCAAATATTTAAAACAAACAGAAATTAACTTCTGTCAAATAATTTGGATATTGCATAATTATTTCAAGGGATATTGATTATTAAATTGTAATATTGAGTTGTATTGTCAGCAAATTCTAAAAATAACACCAATCTGACAGTAATGTAAATTTGATAAATTCAACTACCTGCTGTTTCATTTGTGACAATCACATATTTAGACACAGCAATGGTTGATCCTTAAATAATTCATCAATGTTAATTTTGCTATGTCTGGTAATCACAGATACACACTGTATGCAGCTAAATTTTTTAAAAAATAGATTTTTTTTAACGTTTGCAGTGTTTGTCAATTAACTGTATACTTAACAGTATGTATCAAAAAATGTTCTACCAATTAACACCAACTTTTAGAAAGCCTCATTTAATCGAAATAGACATAGGTAGAACAATCTCCCACCTAGAAAATGGTACAATTATGAATGTAGTGGTGCAATTATGCAATTATAAATAATTATTCAATTCAATAATCTAACCTATTTCCAAAAAAAACAGTTACAAAAGAATAAAATGACAAAAGTGAAAAAATGTGTCATTGTTTTTGACATTTCCCTTTTTTTAATACTCTTGACATTTGATAACGTGGAAAGTCATTTGACAAAAGTAAAACAATTGACAAAACGGAAAAGTAAAATAAAAGCCTGCAATATTATTAGAGTCTCACAGACATGTATACAGGGTGAGTAAAAAAGAAGGAACCACATTTCAATCGAGTCTTTAGTATTATTTTTAGAAAATAAAGTTTTCAACAAAAGTTTGATGGCTAATTATTTGTCACAATTTGACAGTTTTAATTTATTTTTGTGAAGTGTCACCTTTTGAAAATGACGTCATCGATCCTTTTTTAAATGGTAACCTATTTTTTTCTATTAACACATTTTATTTACTCTTCACGAATATCTAAAAATGCCATGAGGTTGCATAACAAATATTTCTAAGAAAATCGAGTTTAATGCCTGATGACAAAATTGTGAAAAATTAAAGAGTGCCATGGAAAACAAATGAAACAAGTTGAACAAATACGATTTAATAATGTTAGTTTGTCTATATCAAATGAGGTTATAAATCAAACTGTATTTGAAAGTGTTTCTCAAAATTATGTTACCTTTAACAGAAACAAAATGCATTGCAATTTTGATGATGAACAAAGATTGATCGAAATTAGAACAAAAATGTATAAGAAAAATAATTCGTATTTTTATCGCAGAAAATAAAACCAACTACATTATTAAAACCATTACAAACAAAATTTAACAATACTAGTTCATCACAAGAAATACTTAAATTGTTGTCTATTAACCACGGGCAAAAATATGCGTTCCGTTTCTGTTAAACGTGCCATAATTATTGAGAAACACTTTTTAGTACAGTTTAATTTAGAACCTTATTTTGGAAATAGAAACTGACATTAGTAAGTCGTACATTTTTGTTATGCAACATCATGGTATTTTTAGATATTCGTGAAAAAAACAAATTGGAACAATTGTGGCAAATAATTAGCCATCAAAGTTTTGTTCAAAATTGTTTTTCTAAAAATAAAAATAAAGGCTCCGATGAGGTGGTTCCATACTTTTTAATCACCTGTATTGTAGAAATTACGAGAGGTAGCTTATGATTCATCGATTTGGAATGTATGGTTCAAATTTTCATGTACGTATGTTGACGCCATTAATTAGTTCAGTGACTTCGTGTATAAATGTCAGATATGATTGCGCATGCTTTATAGGTTATGTGTATACAAATATTAAAAATTGCATACTTCAGTAGTATCATACGAATGCATTTGTATAATTTCCAAGAGCACAGAAGCTACTTTACCAAACATTTGACAAAAATGATCGCCATATATTTCAGATACTTTCCAAGGGCTTTGAAACTTTGACACTGACAGAATAACTAAAATATTGAATAAATGGAGACATACGTTTCGACGGGTTTCATTTGAAACGTACACTAGATGTATGAGACATTTACTATCTCATTTTATTTAACCGTTTTAGTGCGATAGAACTAATCCGGTATTGCATTTATTTCTTCGAAAAACATTCCTTTAGAGTGATTCCTATACCACCTCTAGTGATTTCTACTATAATATAAATCATATATGTCTGTGGACCGACTGCGATAGAGGGCATACATTTTTGGGCCCATGGATGTTTCTTCAGAATACTTTTAAACGGAAATGGTAAAGGTTGACGAAATAAATAAGGAAACCACCTTATATAAATTATTTCTTACACGACGCAGCGGAACGCAATGGCAGCTATCGCTATAGGCATTTTCAAGGCACGTTGAATGCAACACATACAAAATACAACAGTTGTGTCTATAAAAACTGTACCCTTAGAACCCTTAGAACTAACCGGCCAGTAGCTAATCTATCCTTCTATATCAATGAATGACGGTTATCAATGTTATCAATATGTATCTATAAGTGTTGTGCCAAACCCACTGAATTTCGTCGATTACATTTCTGCACTAATGCGGCGTTATATAAAACTTTTTATTTAAAGTAACAATCCCATTTGTTTTGATTGCCGAGTGATTCTGCATGCGTTATGCACATATACATATCGGTGGTCAAATTTAGCAATGAAAAAAATGTCGCGAGAATACTATGCACCTTCCCAATATTATACACTTATCATTCATTGATAAGATAAACCTATACTACACAATCGTACCTTCCAGTAGATGCACAATGTACTAATAACGTCAATAAATGTATTGCATAAAGTTAATAGATCGGCAGTTCCTACTACAATTGTTTGCATATCCAAAAATTCAAACGAAATCAAGAATAAATTTTGTAAAGTAATTGAGAAATGCATAGCCTATTGTTGTGACCATGTCTACTACATCTTCTGTAATGGAATTTGGCTTCCAGTTTATTTGCGGTGCGTTTGGAATCGCCTTGGTAGTTGTGATTACTGTTTATTTCACCATTGTAAGTATATTTTTTATCAATGTACAGTTCAGTACGTAAATATTACTAGCGGATACTTTTTCGAATTTAAGAGGCATTTCCTTGAACAGCGGTTCCCAAACTTTATTTTACATAGTTACAAACAATCGATTCAAATTTGCCGCCAAAAGTTTTGCGATTTCTTGAGCAGATTACCTAGCAGATTGTTGATCCGAATTTTTCTTATGATTATTTTTTGACGTTTCTCAAAACCAATTATATATTTCGATTTTTGTCATATTGATACTTCTGGACCAATCCCGTCATTATTATACTGGGAATATTCTCTAGAGATTATTATAGTGGGAATAATCTCGGTAGCTAGGTTCACTCTTGTCAATCAAAATATTTGTCAAATTATTAATTTATCAATCATATTAAAGTGTCATACAAAATGAATAAAAGTCGCTTTAGCTTTATTTTTCTGTGTTTTCTTCACAATAAAATTTTGTTTAAGATGACACTAAATGATGCATTGGTATTGTATTTTATTACCTCTCCAGTTTATGACAAACCATAATACGCCAGGCGTCAAAAAATAATCTAATCAAATATAACTCGAGAGTTCGATAAATTAGAAAATAATTTGACAGATTATGTCTCAAACTTGTTGCCATTTGGCAATAGTCACTCGAGCCCTTCGGGCTCTCGTGACTATTGCCTGGCAACAAGTTTTCGACAATCTGTCAAATTATTTTCAATTTATTCTCACTCTCTTGTTATATTATTACTGAAAATTTCGAAAGAAATATTAGGATAAATTACTGTCCTTATGCCTTGGCTGTGGCGAATTGGGGATGACTTGAACAAACTGCGCAACATAATTGCATAAAAGTTTCAAGTTAATTTTTTTAGAAGATTTATTTCAAGTAATTTTAAGAAGATTTTGAAAAATATCGTCAAGTAATAATATATTCCCGACCTTTTTGCAACCAAGTTGGCTGGTTTTTTTTTGTCATGTTGGACAAACTAATTCAGTGATGCAACGGAAGTTAATTATTTAAATTTAGACAAATTAGACATTTGCTTCCTACCACATTGCCAGACATATACCGGGCTTTTTTTTCGTTATTACACATATGATTGACAATGTATAACCGGTTGCCTGCATCTACCCGCAAGGAATTTCCTATGTGTAATTCTAAAAAAAAAACTCATTAGTGGCGTCGGTGCAGGCAACCTGTCAATTTAGACAGAGAGTATTCCTAATGTATCAAGATCAGCTGATTTGTCAAAAAATGATAATTTTCTTTGGGGTTACCTGAAAAGTAATTTTTTTAATCACGTCCAAATACATAACGTAGATGAATTGAAAGGCCGTATACGTACTGCAAGTAATGGCATAAATCCACAATACATTATCAATACTCTGTGTATCTTCAAAGACCCCCTCGTGTATTGCCTTGAATACAATCCTCTCTGTGTAACATATGCCAAAATTGACAGGTTGCTTGCACCGACGCCGCTAATGAGTTGATTTTTTTTTTAAATTACAAATAGGAAATTCCTTGTGGGTAGATGCAGGCAACCTGTTATACATTGTCAATCATATGTGTAATAACGAAAAATGAAGCCCGGTATACTGCTGAGTATGACATTTTTAATATTTATGTACACCTAACCTAGAAAGCATGTACAATCATATCTGACATTTATACACGAAGCCTCTGAACTAATTATGGCGTAAACATACGTATGTACCTATATGAAAATTTGAACCATAGATTAGAAAGCCATAAATTATGAGCCACCTCTCGTGAGTTCTACTATAGTTTCGTCGAGAGCTGAGAAAGACTCATCGCTCAATATTGCCTAAAGTCAACATACGTTTCTTATTTCTTTTCATTTTATTACATTTACCTTAAGCATGCGAACGAGCATAGAAAACGTGATTCTTTGTTCAAAAATCATGAGTCATTGTCAGCACTCGTCGGGCTGACTATAGTCGGCTTGAGAGCTGACAATTAATCACTGCATGTTTTCTACAAAGAATATGGAATTTTAGATTGTTTTTAGCTATGTTTTTGACATATTTGTTATATTTTCGAAATAACTGGAAACAAATTATGAGAGTAAACACACTTCTATAGTCTGTCCAATTTCAACACGGAGCTAATATAAAAATTTTCACGTGAAGGGCGGCAATTTACATGGCCGAGTCTACACAATACTAGTCCAACACGAGTGTAGCGTATAGTCTGGGCTTAGACCCTACGGCAAGACCAATCGTATGCTTGTGTAGAAATGTTCACGTGCCGATTGCGCATGTAACATATTTATATAAGCTTCGTCTTGAAATTAGGTAGACTATACTCTCCATTCACGATGTTTTTGCGTCAGGGGAGCCTATGAATATCTAGTAATTTTATTGGTAGTGTGTCGGAAAAAACTGAATTTCCCAATGGAACTTTTTTTAGGTTAAGTTGTTTTCAATTTGAGGTTATATTTTTTAAATAACTTTGTTGCCAGATGTAAAGTTTAAATTATTAGAGATGCATTGAAAGACATTAAATTTATTGCAATTTGGACAACGATTGTGTGGAGACTTAGGTATGCCAATTTGTGTTAAATGCTGCCCTAATTATATATCTGACAGTGTGGTAGGAAGCAAATGTCTAATAGACATCGACACACAAAAAAATAATTAACTTCCGTTGCATCACTGAATCAGTTTGTCCAACATGACAAAAAGAAAACCCAGCCAACTCGGTTGCAAAAAGGTCGTGAATGTATAATACACAGCTCAATTTTAGACAAATTCAATATAAGACTTGTCCCACTTTTTTTTGCCGCAACCTTATATGTGTTTGTTATGATGGTGGTTCACCTTCTATTACACACTTATTTATTTTTTCCTTGTTTTTCTTTATTATATATTTATTGTTTCCTTCTTAGTGCTGCCAGCGCAGAATAAATCGGACCCAATGCAATATTGTGGACAACAAAATAGTCTTGAAAACATACTTTTGTCGTCACGAAATCAACATGCCAAACTTATTTGAATCACAAGCGGCGGCGTCTGCACCACTTTCAGCGACAACTCCGCTTGAACCCGTGCAGCCCGGAACTTCCTTCGCCTCCGTAAAATACTCAACATCCGCTTCCGCTTTAGACGAACTTCAGGGGGTGCAATACGACTTCGTAACGCCACCCAAAGCGGAACCCAATAACATGTATGAAATCATTAATTATAAATAGTAGTTAAAAAATATTAAAGTTGGATAATTTTACAATATATTATAGGTTACAGGTATGAATAAAGTTATAAAAATATAATTTTCTTTAATCAAATGGGTGAATGAAATGATTACATTTTCACCTTATTTCCTATAACCATTGACTACGTGAACAGAGTAAAAAAACGTAAATTCGCACTATCCTTAAAATTTTCGTTGTCACCTGACAATGTGACACTTTGCGCAAATTCTACAATTCTGATAACGAATTGGAAAAAATCTTGTATGGTACACGTGAATAAAGTAATTTTATCCACTGTTAAAACAGCTAACGCTAAACTGTTGTTTCATGGATAAAATGCGACTTTATTCACTATTTCATCATTATAACACAAGTTTAATCAACAGAATGAATAATATATTTGAAGCCACACATTATTCACCACACGAATAAAGTAAAAATATTAAAATTTATTAAAAAAAGTGACACTTCGCGCAAATTTGCCAATTTAATAAACATTTATGTCCTGTAAATCAATTATATAAGCAATACATTTTTTTTTTAATATTCTGATGAAAAAATATTGTATGAAACACGTGAATAATAGTATATTATACAACAGGCGTATAATGATGGTTATTAATTACGAGAACGACGTTTACAGAGCGAGCCTCTAGGCGAGTAGAGTAAATTGTTCGAGTGATTGATGATAGAAGTATACGATGCGCGTTGAAAATACTCGTAACGATAGCATTGTCACGGCGCAGCGAGAAATCTATTAATCATCCTTTAGAGAGTGTCACGGTGGCGTAGCCATCTAAACCAGCGGACAGTGCGATATATTGCTCGAGTCCCTGGTTTAAGTATCGTAATGCGAAATTTGAATTCATTAAATTTTTTAAATTAAGTCCGAATGACATTTGAGTAGTGAATAATGATTATAAATCACTGCTGGTAGTGAATATAGGATATGGAAGTGATGTAGATCTTAATGGATATTATTATAATTGAGGAAACATGAGCATAAGTGTATTATGAGATAGTGGGGGACAAAGAAATATTATCCCTTTAAAAACATTATTACACTTGCATTCCTCTCGTGAGATAAATAAAATTTGTCTTAATTCACTTTCACTTCATACTTTATGATGTTCCCTTTAACATTATAATGACATACTTTGCGGCACTAATGCGGTAAAGTGACATTTTACCATACTAATTTGTCAAATTTATTATACTCTTTTTTGTACTTCTGTCTCGATTTGACTGTCACCAGCGGCGCAATAGCAGCATTTGCTGCTGCTTCTGCATCAGAATCAGTGCTTCTTCGTCACTCATTTCTCACAAGTACTGTCAGAACTAAAAACTGACCGAAGAAAATTCAAAACCTATTCAAAACCTTAGCTATTAAAAATAGCTTATAATTGATGGTAGATGATGGCTTAGGGCTGCAATAGTGCAAATTAATTTGAAAATCTCCACGAATATTGCACAAATGTTGTATGATATTCATATTGATGACATCATATCGCTGTTCGGTAATACAATGACGAAACTACAAAGTTAATTTTCCAGGAGACTAAAAACGATTGTTAATTAGTAAGTTTTAAAGAAATGAATACATATTATTAGTAGCCATTTTAATGTAAAATATATTCATAAAATGAATACAAATACAATATTCATGTGTCATTGTTGCTCGGGAACAGAGATATTACGATACATTGCAGACATACGAATACTTGCATAGCTCATTAGTCATTACCGAGAAATAAAAGTACAAAATAAATATAAAAATAATAATATACTAACGAATATAATATAACAAAAAAAATGCGAAATTGCTGCTAACTAAATGCGTGATGATAATTTCAATTCGTAATTCGAAACTGTCATAATATTGTTTTTTCCGAGTCAAACCACATTCTGATGTTTATTAAGACTCATAAGCAACTTGACAAAAATCTATCCTACTCTGAGGGAGAACCATGTTTAGATCAATGTATTGGTCAAGTCAAATGATCGACCAAAAGCCAAAATTTGTAATTTGGGTGCACATAACATTTACATACAAAATTCGAGTGATATACATCTGAGACTGATTTTTGTCAATGCAAAAAAGTTAAAAACTTGCATAAACTATATTGTACTTGATCAACATTTTAGCTACTTTGGAAAAAGTTGTAAAAGTTTTCAACAGCAGGTCTGATAACATACATCGTTTATTAAAAATAATATCTCTAAATACATGGCTGCAAACAAGTAACTAAAGTCCGTACTAATCATTTTAAGAAACACTTTATTATTAAATACATAACCAACAAGCTTACACGTAAGCAACACGTATCACACAGTAAATTATAAAATTAATTCATACGACAAATACGAATTGTAAAAATATACTTTACATGAATAAGAAAATATATGTACGTTTATTAGTAGTTGCGGGAGAACGCGTCCTCTGCTTTCTTACCACTATGCAGGATATGTGTGATCTTAGAGGTGTACACCTAAGAAAGCATATTTTAACAACATGGGATATTCAACACTTATATTATAACCGTTTTCGTAAACTTATGCATTAATTTTATAATTGATACTGTTGCAACAATAGCATTATTAAAATTGTACGAAGCATTCGTATTTAAACGTTTTGTTCAATGTACTTATGCAGTCAATAAATATATTGCAGTCTTCTTGTAGTATTCCTAACATATTATATACAGAGTGTTTTAATTTTAACCGTAAGTTGAATGATTACAAGTAGGACAACTAGATATTTTTATAAAAGTGAATGAAATAATTGCAAATAAATGTAATCTTAACTTTTTATTCATAACAGGAAACTATAATTACTTACACGCCTTAGAATTTAAAATTTTAAATAGAGTTAATGAAATAATTAACAAGGACACTCTGTATAAAAAACTACGTAATAAATTGTGTGCAAATACACGAAAACAAAACTTACTTCCTACAGACTTTGAAGATTTTATCTAAAAATTACATGTATACCTACAAACTAGAGTAATAACATTAGCAGTTTAACACATTTTGTAACGAAATAAATGACAAACGCTAAAATTATATATACTTGTCAATTATTGTAAACCTGAAAATAACTTTCACGAAATCCCTAATAGATTGGATATCCTAGAAAAGAAAGTTTTAGAGCCAGTGTAAATCTTAAATAACATGCATTAATAGTCTCTCTTTTAAAAAATTATTGCTATGCACCATTAAAGACGGTCGAATGATAAAATGGAATATAAAATAGTGGTAATTTTTTTTGTAAAAAAATAACATTAATCTGTACTTATAAAAATTATTTTTGCACTTTGCAAATTAAAATGTGTCTCGTTACCTGCAGTAGCCTCGAATGTAAATCCAAGATATAGAAATCAAGTACTATGTCTCACATCTCTGTATTATTTTCTTTTCACGTAAAAAGCACTTTTCTATTGCAGTAAAGCAAATATTTGTTGTACTTCTATTTTATGTTACCTTAATATTACTGCTTATTCCCTAACTATAAAAGATTTACAGCACTAGGTTCTTATATTTATACATGGATAATTATACGTTCCTTGTTTGCATTTGACTTGTCCAAGTCACTAGGATGAGGTACCACTTTGAGTAGCACGTGCGGCCGCAGTTTGTCTCAAATCTTCCAATTGAATGAGCTACAAAATAATGTATCATAAAGTACACAACTACTCAGTGAATTTTATGATTACAAATTTCCTAATATATAACATTTTCTAATTCATATGGTTTTTTAAAAATCTATAACAGAATTTATAATTATTTTTAAGCAGCTCTGCTTAATAGATTGTTATAAAAGAGTTGCGGATTTGTGGCACAAAAATAGTATAATTATAACAACCCAAGTACCTTTTCAATTGGAATACATGACAGTTCTCCACCTCCGCATTGTGGTGGTGGTAGAGGGGCGGTCGGAGTTACCGGAGGTTTGTTGGCCTTTTCGGCGGCCTCTCTTGCTCTCCTCTCCTTCAGCTTCAATGAGAATATGGCCACAGAGCGGGCTCGCTTCATCAAGCTCTGTTTGACGCGGGTTTTCTTGGCGGCCAATTCTTCGGCAGCCACTATAAAATTGTCCACAATCGATTATAATTATATTATATTAGCCCCTTTGCTCAAACATGCATATGTATAAGAAAAATTGAACAAGTATTGAAAACTTTCGAAAGAAAAGTCATTCAGTACATCTTTCATAAAACTGTCACAACTTTAGCATGCATGCAACTTGACAATAAAATTAATTCAACAATAAAATTTTCGACAATGAAATTAATTCATATATTAAATGAATAAAATATAATAGAAATTTACCTCGTGCAGCTTCATCAGCAGCCTCCTGACTGGACACACTGCGAGCACTATCGCTCAGGGAAGCTTCGGCTGTAATTAACTTAGGTTTGGGCACTATGGCGGTAGTGCTGGCGGCTCCAGAAGGCGACCGCGGCCTGGGCGGCCAGATGGGACTACACTTTAAGAGATCTGAGTCCGAACTGGACGCTTCCTATAAAATTGAATGTGGCGCATTAGTCAAACGCAAAGAGTGCAAAGAAACATCAGCAGTAATTAACGAAAAATCACTTACTGTGTCGAGCTGTGTGGTAAATTAACGTGTATGTGTATATGGACCTTGCTCAAAAGTCTATTAGTCGTGTTTTGCAAAAATACGATTAATTGTAATCCGGGATGTCAGAGTAATGTACTTACCGCGCTCAATTTCGGTGTGATACAGTCAGTGCTTTTGTGGATCTCGTTCTCTTCTTTTAATTTCTTGGCCCATTCGGCTCCGCCCGTTGGTCCAATGGTGAGGTGATGTGTCTCATTCTAAACGAAGCAAACTTTAAATTTCAAGTTGACATGTATAAATGTATTATTTACCATTGCTTCTTGTGGCCAATCTTTTGATTTCCTAGGCCTAAAAGGTGGTATTGCTTGAATGCTGTCCGGAGTAATGGACACGGGTTGCTTGTTGCTCAACGGTCCTGGTGAGGTAGGTGTGGACGTCGATGTGATGCTGCTGGTCGAGCCCTTCTTCTTGGCCATTTCTGCATCTGTCTCGCTCTTCTTCTCCTCTGGCTTATTCTCTTGGTGCGCGGTTACAAGAGAGTGGCTAGGTGATACAGAAAATCTATAAGTACAGAGTTAATCAGAAATCTAGAACTACGGTCAGCTAACAGTGTTACCTTCCAATTAATTTGGAAGATACGTCTTCTGGCGAGGGAGTGGCGGTGGACAGACGGCTGGCTTCACGGCGAGCCCACTCGATCTTTGCCATCTCCGTCGCTAGCCACCCGGGTATGTCGGGAATGGCGCATGTTATAATGAATCTAATGCATAGCATGATATGTTCCAATGCGACTATGAGGAGAATTGTCTGGGTTGCAGTCATGTCGGGGAACATTCTGTGCACTTGCCCGGAGAGCCCAATAAGTGCGCAGTTTACCAACACGGCTATGATACTCATGTATTCCATGCAGTGCTAACGTTACAATTTGAATCAATATGATATTATGGTATGTGCTTAAAGTTGATTATACCTGCCAAGTCCCGATGTTCGGCACACGTTGGCCAAACGGTCTTTGACACACGTACGCCAGTTTAAAAGCATCGCTTCGAATCTCAATCATATTATTGAACATAGCACATATCGCTGCCGGCGGGAATGCTGAGGAAAAGAGTATGACATACCCAAGCTGTATGGTCATTTCTAAATGCTCAGAAAATGTACCGTCATACTAAAAAAATTAACGAAAACATTATATTGCCTAAAACAAATTTTACGTCAGCATGCATAGCATTACATTTCTAATCTGTAAATCACAACACCAATAATCGATTGAACCGTTCCACTTGTGATGCGAATTAAAATAAAGTTAACCGTGCAATCGGCTATCAGTCTTATAAAAAAATACGGAGGAACAAACTTTCGTTTGATATTTTAAACATGCATGAAACTCTCATAAAATCTACATTGAAGTACATGTCACATACCACTCTGCCCAACTGATAAACAGAGACATTTTTACATTAAACACTCATAATAAACAAACAGCAACAATAAAATCTTACTTTATAAAGTGAACTTTCTAACTCTGCCTGACTCATACTGCGCTTATCACTGGGAGAGTCTTTAGAATTTCCCTCGTTATCTTTGGGTTGGGAACTTTTATTGTCGATGTCCTGAGGCTCTCCGGGTAGTGGCCTAGTACCTGTGGGGCTCAGTGCACCCCACAAATCAAAGCTTATCTTGGCCAGCTTCATGTGCTCGAGTATGTAAGGTAGAGCAGATTCTTTCAGGTTCCCTATCACCTGACGTGATATCAACAGAGCGGCTAATTGCTGCAAAGAAATAATTAAAATGTGCAAAAAAATGGCGATCGCAAAACGAACCTCTTTGAGCCTCGCCTGATCTTGTAGGTAAAAGGCAATGTAGAACAATGACAAGAACGAATTTATGAATTGGAACTGAAATTAAAATCGGCGTTAGTTTGTGCGTGGACGCGAGCCATGTAGACGTCTTTACAATTTGGAAATTTCTCAAGTTCATTTCGTAATGTACAGAAATTGAAATTTAAGCCAAACTAGTTAGAAAGAGAGAAGTGCATGCTGTGAACAATTGCTTCCTAAGCAAGTTCAATTTTCATCAATGCAATTGATATTTACATTCAAACAGTGATATCCAAATATTAACGACTACCAAAGTTTAATTGCTTTACAAGTATGGGGTAAACTATAGAATATTTGGATATTGGACACTAGAAGACGAGGATTCAGATACAAACCAAAGCCACTTTGCCGATGAGGTGGTTTTCATACTTGGTTTCAAGCCGGTAGTTCTCTGGCAGCGTGAGAAAAACACGCCACAAGTTAACAAATCTACTATTCTATACATAAATACATTACATAAATACAAACAATTTGATATAATATAAATTATATGACCAATTTTTTAACTCATTCAATTAAATTTATCATCAAAACGGTTAAAAATAGTTTTTAAGCGTTTAATACATTATTAACAATTTTTTACACAACTGCTAATGACATGAGATGAGAAGTGTAAAGCTCAGAAAAATGTGAAATGAGTATGATTAAGCTAGTATTAATAAAATTCTATCAAGCAAAGGTTTAAATACACAAGCACTCGATCTTAATAATATATACCTTTATCATTCAGCCATAGAGCAATTTTGAAGTATGCCTCATCCATTAGGGTAATAACAACGGCTAGCATAATCTTGGGCAAATACCCAAGCCACATTGGAAAGCTCCTCGAGAGCAACTGATTGTCCCACCAGTCCTACAAAATAGGCAATTCATGTGTGCCAAGTTTCATTAATTGAATTGTAGCATAAATCTCTAAGCTATGCTCTAGACTAACCTGTATGTGTAGAGACACAATCATAACAATGAAAACAGCCGATAAACAGATAGCAATAATAGGCACACTAACACAGTATCGATAGACATGTCGTTTCCAAGCAGGCTGCCAAGGTTCTAACCGTCCGGTGACTGCGCTAGGTTGCAAAGGGCCCTGAAAACAAATCACATGACGTGAGACCTATACAGGCCCACATCAGGCATTTTTCGATTAAGCATCTAAACAAGCTAAAACAATAAAATCTTCGGTAATTATATAAAAACCAAATAATATCGCAAAGTAACGGTACTTGACTGCAAAATTTAATAAGGTACATAATTATAAAACTAGATTATCTCACTTGCATTCATGACTAATTTGTTGCTGCCATTAATCTGATGGGCTTTCAAACACTAAGGCACTCACCCTGAACAACGACCGCGGCTCCGCAAGCAAGTCGTCCCTCTGATCCAGGGTGCCCCATCGGAAGGCTAGCTCAGCCGAGTAGCGCTTGAACGCTTGCAAGTACGTCGTGACCCAGACAATGTTAAAAACTGAAAAAAGAACGTAACCTACGTCCTCCAGCGTCTGATTTTTACCGTTGCAGCACAGCTAAAAGTTCACAGCACATTAACATAGGACAAATACCTTACTGTAATGCGGTTATGAAATTGTAAGCGGAATTATACAGGCGTCTCATTTAACAAGGAACTTTGTTGTAATTACAAAAACTATTGTGAACATTAATAAAATGAACTGCAGAGATGTCCAGAACATATGACACCAATCAGTTATTTCAAGAGGTGGAAAATCCCAGCCAAAAAAAACCTGTTTTACATGCAATTTTCTTACGATGAATTTTCGGTAACCTCTCAGTACTGGGTAATTTAACAATAGTAGATAAGGCTTTTGTGTTTACTGGGGTCAGTAGTTATATGTAACCAAAGTTAAATCTTCCGTGGATAACCAAGAAATATGATTGCTGGTGGACACTTTGACAACATTCTGGACACCTCTATTGCATATGCAAGCCAACGAACAGAACTCTGCGAACAGTTTTCGTCCAGCTTATTTGTGTTTGATATTTTTCTTAAAATATGATGTCCTGGTAACTTTGTACCGCACGAATTCATCCCGAAATAAGTGAAAACCTCAGAAAAAATTCAGGAGTTCCCCAATGACGTCATCAGATGTTTTCTAGAGTCTGAACGTCTCTTACAAAAAGTTACACAACGATTAGATTAATTGTAGTTGCACAAATCTCTCCTGCCGGCTGATGGATCCGCAGCAAGGTAATATTTTAAGCAGACAGTGTCACTATTTATCCAGTCTTTGTGCCTTTGTGTCTGAGCATCATTTTATTTCAGCTGACAAGAGAGAATTACAGAAATATAAATATTTAAGACAATAAAGGCAGTAATAATCATCATTATTACATAGAGGCTTCCCAAAAGATAACTTCAGTGAAGACATAATTCGCGTAAGGTTGCAGAAGTTTCCTTGCTTTGTGATTTTCTGTACTCACAATATTTAATAAACTCTTTAGGTCTCTACCAATTTTTGTCCACATTTACCTTCATTTATAATGTACAAGTTAAAAGATCCATATTTGATCAAATATTCTAATTTGATTGACGACTTATACCAGGTATAAGTGAATAAAATGCAAATGACTTTGTTGTTTACTGAAATTGATGTAATTTGTTCGTTATTACCATAAACCTTGCAACCTTAATATTTTCCCACATAAATTTGTTGCCATGTAAAGTTAAAACGATTATCACACAATTAAAAAACGGAACACCAGCTCTATGTATTAATTTATTAAATCAGAAAAAGGACATATTTTGGGCCATTTCCCGTCTAGGCGTTTGCATTTATTGGGCTCACCATTCAATACATGAACTCTTGAACTTGAGAATAATTTAGAAATATTGATTTTCCCCCTGTGGAAGCAATAGACTTGTAGAAGTACACCTGTAGGTACAAACTGGTTGTATGCTTAACATGAAATAAACTTATTTACATAAATGAGTTCACTGTTTCCTAAAATATGCCGTCGCATGTTTAGGCAGCCACTTCTGGAGAAATGTTATAAATAAGTCCTCATTTTGGGAAATGTATAAAGTTATCACGACGTGGATTGGTCGCATGTGTAGTAAAAATAAAAGCAGCAAAGCATGCAGAATATTCTAAGGACTCACGAAAGAGGGGATTAGTGGAGCGATGTCATTGTTGTTGTACTGTTAATACAAAATATACACTACATTTTCAACGTATCTATTGTGGAATTCAAGAGCACTGCAGGAGAATATTTACCCAGAATAGGAATCCAACGAATGCCGGTATGCTGAGGGCGGTCGTGTAATGTCCCAACCACGCAAAGTACATTGCGATTTTCACACCAAAGTATTCAGCAATCTCGTCTAAATTAAGAAATATGGCGTCTGTATTGTCAACAATATATATATACAGTCTGTTCGATAAAAAGCGCCCAAGACTATAGCGACTTCATTTGTTATTTAATCATCAACAAACCATATACAGGGTGATTCAGACCACCCATCCCAGGCCGTTTTCTCGGCAATGTGACGTCTTAGAAGTTCGGGAAAAAAAATATCATAACAAAAGCCTACCTGAAGAATTTAATGGAGGTTGTTTCGATTTCCGGAAGTAACCGGAAGTAGGCGTAACTGCACTCAACTTCAGAATTTTAAATGGGAACCTAGGTCGTATGTGACATCGTTGGATAGGTATTTTAAAAAGAAACATATTTTGTAAGAAAAGTTTTTTTATAAATGACATACTTAACGAAATAAACATTAATGTGTCGGGCAACCAGCCCAGGGCATGTACTCGAAAGTATGACGTCATTGAGGTTAATAAAAATGCATAACACAAGCCTACCCCATGAATTTAATGGTAGTAGTTTTGTTTCTCGAAAATCACAGAAAGTAGGCGTAACTGCACTTAGCATTCAAGTATTTTTGTAAATAAAATACCTTTTCTCCTCCGAACACTGTCGAAGTGCAGTGTTTTCAGGCTTGCTTACTGTCTGCAAAGTCCACAATTTCAATCAAATACGTTATTGCTGGGCAATAATTCAATATGGTGTTCTCAAATTTGGAAGGGTTTGATATGCTGATGGTTCTGGGTGAGTGTAATCAAAATGTATTGATTAATTCGTTTTATTTACAAAAACTATTCCAATAAAAATAGTTTATTTCTGGTTTCTCTTAAAAAAAAAAAGTTTCCTCCAGAATGGCTTAGGTTCCCATTTAAAATTCTGAATTTGAGTATAGTTACGCCTACTTCCGGTAACTTTCGAGAATCGGAACTACCGCCATTAAATTCATCAGGTGGGCTTAAGTCATGCTATTTTGTTTCGGAACCTCTATGACGTCATACTTTCGTGAAAATGGTCTAGGCTGGATGCCCGACACATTAATGTTTATTCCGTTAAGTATATCATTTATAAAAAAACTTTTCTTACAAAATAAGTTTCTTTTTAAAATACCTATCCAACGATGTCACATACGACCTAGGTTCCCATTTAAAATTCTGAAGTTGAGTGCAGTTACACCTACTTCCGGTTACTTCCGGAAATCGAAACAACCTCCATTAAATTCTTCAGGTAAGCTTTTGTTATGATATTTTTTTTCCCGAACTTCTAAGACGTCACATTACCGAGAAAAAGGCCTGGGACGGGTGGTCTGAATCACCCAGTATATATATATATATTATTAAAAGAGACGGTCTTAGGTACAAGTTCGTGAAAAAAAAATCATTCCTAAAGACCTTCATTTATTTGTTGTGACGTCAACGACAATTTTTTAAAATGGCTATAATTTTTTTGATGTATTTTGAAGAGCATTTTAAGTACTTTTCACCTGCCCAAATTTTTAGTTGGGTTATATTATGAAATTTTTTGCAAAAAATGTAAAAAACTGATTTGAGCTAGTAGGCTGTTAAATCTGCAATTCTCTGGAACAAACAATCGGTGATAATAATTAAGCAAGAAAAAGAATAAACTTGTTTTAGTTTATTCTTTTTCCAGCATCATTTAGTTGTAAATAATGAACTGGGTTGATTCAATGACTTAATAAAAGTAAATAAATATCGTAAGTAATAAAGATTTAAGGCACCTTACAAGGACATAATTTATGCTTTCTCAAAATGTGGTGTACCGCGCTAACAGATGCGTTAGTGTTGATGGTTTATTGATTAAATAACAAATGAAGTCGCTATTGTCTTGGTTTTTATCGAACAGACTGTATATGTAGAGAGAAAATGCATTTCACTAATAAAGAATGGGTTTTTATAGTCCAAGATTAAATTATAACTCAAAATCTAAAATTTCTGATCATGTAAATGCTACAGTTGTAGCATGTTGTATTAAACATTATTACCTATACACATATTATATAAAATTAAGCTTTTCGCTTGCAATGAGTTTTATGTATTAAACGTCAATACATCGGAAATTTATTGATTATGGTGTGATTATTTTTTATGATTCAGAATATATATTTTATTTCTAAAAGTCACTATCCAATTTAGTGTTTAATTATGATTTTCAGTAACATTTACTATTCCTTCAAATGAAGAGATATTTAAATCATTTACATTATTATATCTTTATCCAATGTTCATTTTACTCCCAGATTTTGAAAAATAAATTTAAAACATTACTAAATTTACTTAACATATAACAAATCAGACACTTCAAAATAAACATTTAAAGAATCATGCATTGATTGAAAATACAGTTTTTTTAATCATCCTAAAATTTACACAAAAGCAAGAAACAACACGCAAATTTTGATTTAGGCAAATGAAGTTGAATTCAATTTTTATGTTTAGATTGTTTGAGTAAAAATTGTAAGATATTTATTCCATCCTTGATTGGTTCCTTTGCTTTAATTTTAAGATTCAAAGATTTAAGCATATTATGCCGGGAAACTTTGTCACGAAGACATAATTTAATTAAATCCCAATTACTAAAACTTCTTGAAAGTTCTAATGAATTGATCCCCGATGGACTGTAGAAACTCAATCCTATTTCTGCACGACTCCGAATATTAACTTTACCTAGTGGTTGATGAGCGGTAATATCCCTCACCCATGAATTTTGTAATTTATCTACAGCGGCAGGTTCGTGTAGTGGGAACACCTGCGATATAATCCCCGCCGCCAGACATTTGGGCACTAGCAAGGAAAAAAAATCCATACAGTCACAAATTCAATCCTCTGCATTTGGCACGAATCATTCCCACACTATTTGGCAAGCAGCCAGTTTGATTTTGCCTTTGCCAAAATTCCGATAAAGCAAATTTATTAAATATATTACCTATAGGCTGCCCTTCCAGAAGGCGCAAGCCGGGCAAGGCGGTGCCGTCCGTGTGCTTCGCCCGGATGCTCTCCAGCAGCCGTAGAACCAGCCACTGCCGCTCCTGCGAGGTGAAAAAGTGCTGTTCATTGTCCGAGCCCTCGAAATACTGCACATCCTGAGCTATGAACTCCTTTAGTCCCCCACCTTTCGATGCTTTCAGATTTTTAGGAAGATGATACTCTTCAGCTGCTCTCAGCAATCTGTGGTACAAATAATTTTTAGATTAGATTTTGATTAGATTTAATTTAAAAAAACGCAAAAAATCTGTTGTAGTAATGAATAAGAAAAAAGTGATCTCATGCAACAAAGAAACTGGACATCGAATATATCAGACATACGAAGTCTGTTTTGGATCTGAATGGGGAAGTCGATACCCCTGTCAGTAAATACTGCCGTATTTTTGCATTAAGCAGATTGGGTGTTTTTATAATTTCTGAAAGTTGAATATTTTATTACTGGGCCATTGCTGGGCCAGACATTTGTGCTATTGGGACTCTTTTGAATATCTGCTGATGTTTTTCTGGTTTCTATTATTGTTCTGTAATACTTGGTAAATGTTTACTAACATTGACATAGGTGCCGTTAGGTAGAATGCGCTGCTCTGCGTGGAGGCGTGATGCCTGACGTGAACGGTGAGGCCAGGGGACTGGCGCAATCTGGCCAGCAACCATAGCAGGACCGAGTCTTGGGTGTTCGGGGGGAATACGACGACCACATCGCAGTTCGGAGTAGAGACCCTCTTCAGCCAAAGCCGCTTGGGGGCTAGCACATGGCCCACGCATGGAATTTTCCTTTTGAGCAGCTCAGAAGCTGGAATGTAGAGAAACATTTTTTGCAAAAATGTTATATCATAGGTCTATGTTAATTAAATTTTGCGCGCACATACACACACACACACACACACACACACACACACACACACACACACACACACACACACACACACACACACACACACACACACACACACACACACACACACACACACACACACACACACACACACACACACACAAATATATATATATTTAGAAAGGGTTCTTGGTAAAAAATAAAGGCGCAGTATTGACAAAACACGCACGAAGATGCAATGAGGTCACCGTCGGTGTTTTGTTTTGGTGGTAAACAAAAGCACACTTACCATGTTCAATTGTCTCCTGTGCACATTCCACCAGCTTCCGCCGCCTCAGGGCCGAGCCGTCGGAATTTTCGCCCTCCTGCGTAGCTTCCTGGGACGCCATTTCGCCCTCATTTGACATTATAGTATTTAAGGGTCGTTTCGGATCACCGGCTGATCACGCAATACTAGGGAGTAATCAATGAGTATGCTAATATTAGATAAAAGATCACTGTCTCACGTTACGCCTACCAATTGCGCACCACCATTTTCGTTTAAATATCGCCGACAAATGGGGATTCTACGTGGGGCGGTTTTTCGGGGGTGCGTCCGTTGGCGACACTGCCGGCAGCGGCTTATTCAAGCCTGAATGTATCGACTTCTTATTGGAACAGTTGGACAGGGTTCTTTCAGTTTGCGCCGCAAATTGAGACATTTGTGTATCATGTTGTACAGGGCCATTGCAGTGTGGGTCCAGTTTTGAAAATAGTGCCTACTCGACCATCTCCAATTTTGAAGAAAATAAATATAGATATAATGTATATGTATATTTGAAAGGAACTTCTGTGAAGTTTTAGCTCCAGATCTCAAATATCTGCGGCATGCAGCCTTTGCCGTGGAGGTGACACAAAACTCGGAGCGTCTGCCGCTACGATTTTGAAATTCCCAATGATCATCTAGATTCTAGATAACAGATCTAGATTAGCCAGAGAGATAGCTATGAAGCTGAAATTTAACATCTTGGATCAACTCTTGCTGATGAATACGATAAAAATAGTACGAACACTTAGAAAGCAAGACACCAATGACAATTTAATCTCAAAGTGGTCTTAATATCACACTGCAAGATGTTTGTGCCATACTTTGGCAGCATGTAACTCAAAAACGAAAACTGTTGGTTAGTGGTTCTTTTACTGATTTACTAACCAACTATAGGATATTGCATTGTTAGAATATCAGACCAAAGCCTCACATTCTTGTGGAAATATTTGCCCACAAACAAGGTGTTAAATGCTTAAAAGGTAAATTTTACCTAATTTGAGATAAATTAAATTGCTTTCTGAGTATTGGTACTACTTGTTTCGTATTCATCAGCATAAGTTGATCTAGGGTGTTGAATTTAGCTTCAAATATAGTCTAGATGAGCGATAGGAACATGTGAAACTACAAAATCCTCGCGGCAGACGCTTCGAGTTTGGACCTCAACGACACAGTGGTCCTCGACAGTAAATGGGTTTTATTAAAATGGCGCCATAAAATGATTTCAGATACTCTAAACTCTCTAAAGAACTTCTACAAGGGTTACAAAAATGTCAAAGTGCAAATTGAATCTGAGCCTTTATTCATTTTTTTAAATAATTTAAGAGCCCAAGATTTTACTTAAAAAACTATCGAAGAAAGAACATTTAAACGTTTCGAATGGTTTAATGCTGCTGAATGGTTTAACTGTGTGCGTGACAGTTGTGAAAATTTTTACGTTTCATAACCACATAAATTGATGTAAAATTGGACTTTTCAAATCGGAATTAAATAAAAGTACTTTAGAGAATCTGAAGTCATTTTATGGCGCCATTTTAATAAAATCTATTTACTGTCTAGGACCACTGTGACGGGAAAGCCTCCAGTGCTTCAATTATTTGATATCTGAGATACTGCAGCTAAACTTCAGTTTTACATGTTCCCAGAACATGAACAGAAGTTCCTTTCAAATATACATACACATCCATGTTAATTTTCATCAAAATTGAAGATGGTCAAGCGGGGACCATTGGTCACCACATCACAATTATCGATATCGGGGGTTCCCTAATTGCGGCCCGCTAAAATATTTTATCCGGCCAGCCCAATTATTTTCTTCAGATTAGTTTAAAAAGTGGTAAAAATTTATTTTTGACAAAAACAAAAAAACGATTAAAATAAAATTTCAAAACCAATTGTATGTGCAATTGATAAACAAAGAAATTAGATTTTTGAAATTTAACTACAATTCTTAATAAACATTTCTGAAACTGCTTATGTCTTTTTAGTTGCAACTTTTGAGTTAATTTAATTCTCCGGAATTTGCATACCTACATATTCTGCGTTTTTTTTTAATTTTCTGCGATGTTTACTTTGTTATTACATTTTTAGGAAGTGTTTTATATGTATTAGAAAATAAATTAATTACATTTTCAGAAAATTCTACTTACAAAATATATTTTAAGTAAACTGGTACAGGCAGCCCCATTGACTTGCCAATTTATTTAAATTATTAACCAAGTTTAAGCCATTAGTAGATAAAAATGTAGCACGTGTACAAATATGCGTATAATTAATAATAATCATAAAAAATATAGTTCTTTTATAAACTTTTAGGCCATTTACAAGGCTGACCACCACTCCCATGTTTGTTTTAAGGTACAGATACACCACCGCACGTCGGCGAGCGTTTGAGTGCGCTCCTATGGTGAGGGTTGCATTTAAAATATATTATCGACAGCATGATCGACACAGGACAGTTTATACATATCAATTCAACCACCTGACGAAACCCACTTTAGGGTTGATTCTGTAAAATTAAAATGTTACGATATATATATATATATATATATATATATATATATATATATATATATATATATATATCTGTAACGTTTGTTGTGAAATAAACATTTATTATTTAAAATACATTGAGCGAGTTACATTTTTGCTGTTCACTGTATTTTAGTCGGCATAAATGGCTGAACCCAATATGCACGTAAGCTCATTAGGGAAATAAGAACGTGAGTAGTCTACGATTTACGAGGTGGTAGAAATATGACAGACCATGGAGGTCCACAGAAAATGTTCGAAATAAGAATTTCGCACAGTAGTTATTCGTAAATAAACGAAGCTGATAAATTCGGTCTGGTCCCATCCTCAGGCCGCACAGAGATAAATTGGAGTATTTATTGATGTGTTGACGGATATATTACGGAACTCCCAATTCCATCGAGATATCGTGACATTAACGGTGTTGCAAACACTTATCTCGTATACAAGCGTATAAACCAGTTCAGAACGTATGCGAGCGGTTTGATCCGGTGTAACGGTACCGTTATAGTACCACCCCCTTATGGAGCCTTCCTCTATAGCTGGCCAAACAAAGGCGAAAAAATCAAAATGTTCACCCTCAGAGCACTAGTCATTGGAAAGTCATACTTTCGGAGTTGACTAAGGCCCCTTTAGACGGGTGGCTTAAACTTATTATTAGGCGCCCAAGCCTCCAAGCCTACTCATACTGAGTGCTATAGTCACAGTCCCAGACAACTTATATGGTCACAGTGCAAATCGTTTAAAATCCACACACACACAAAGTTCAATGGATTTGCACTAAAATACTAAAGTGGTTTTCCATTTGAAGTTATTAAATGTAAAATACGATAATAATTTATTCACAACAAACGCAAATGTCTGGTCGAATAATAGCTGCTGTGCTGGTGCTGGTACCAAAACCAAAGACGGCCACCCCTCACTGACACCCTACTTGGAACGGCCCGCGGTCATTTACACCCATGACGAAATATCCGTATAAAAGGTCAAAATATACAAGTCTGTTTGTAACCGCTAAGTAATACGCACCCAGCCATTGATTATATAAAATAAAATTGCTGTTTGCGTCCAACATTGTGTTTTTTTGCAGACAAAATTTATTTGTTGTAAATTTTTTCTTTGTTATACTTACGTTTCGTAATTAAAGTGATGATGTGTAAAAAATTAAACATGCTAAAGTTCTGTGATGAATACTATTTAAAAATTCGATGCACCATAATTCCTTATTTGGTTAAAAGTTCAATCCAAATTCCGTGTTTCGAAAGGAGTTAAATATTGTAAAGTAATTAAAATGACTAAAAGTTCACCAATTTTAAAATTAAAATTTCAGTTCTTCACTTCTTGTATTCATTTTTATCGTCCAAGTTTTTTAATTAAATGTAATTAATTGTTAATGAAGGCAGTTCTAATTTCACAAATTAAGGCAGTTTTTGCAAACTTTGAAGTAAATTGTAAAATTAGTTTAAGAAATAAAGATATATTTATTATGTAAGTAAGCGCACATTGGTCCTGTTATTTTAACATCTTTACAGTCTTATTAGTCAGTAATAGTTATGAAAATAATTTTATCTATCGATGTGGTTGTTCAATTCAAACACAGTATCGTCGTCTTCATCTTCGCTAAGAGGAAGAGGCAACATTTCCACATCGGCTCTGTTCGTCAATATGCCATATTTCCGCACCATCGTCGGTGGCTTATTACTTTTCCCTAACCTGCAACGAAGAGCTTGTAATAACATCTGAAGTCACATATGTAGCCAACGTACCTAAACATTCTCACTCCTAGATATATCAGTAACAAAACAGTTATGCCTAAAACAACGAAGAAGCCTCGGAGCAACGCTCCCGACTGGACTCTTTCGTTCAACTTAGACTGGTTGTGAAACGTATTTTCTGCGTTCGTAGAATTACTAGTAGCAGATGTTGCGTTACTAATACTAGTATTTATCGTTATGTTAGATTTGGTGCTAATGTCACCACTTAAATTTATAACAGGTATTATTTGGCTGCCGTGTTCCTTCAGTTCTTCACTGTGCACAGCAGGAACTTGATAATAATTTTCTGGCAGTATAATCCGCTCTGAACGTGTGATACCTGCTTGGAGCAAACTGCCACCCCATGTTAAGGTTATGTTGACGAAAAGTAACACAAAGACGCACAGAAGCATTGATAATCGATCTTTGTATCTTCTCCTTCATTTAATAAGTCGCACACAAATTATTTACAGAGGAAATCGTATTCCTGGAATACTCAAAAACACGACGGTATCGGCAGCTACGTTTACACCATTTATCTACACATATTTAATTGTAGGTCGGATGATCCATGTATGTAATGCTGAAATTGGTATATGTTGCCGGAATTTTATAAATTCCACATTTAAAGGTAGCAGTATTTGCTGTATGACTAATAAACAGCGTATATATTAATCGTATTTTCGAAACGTTCCGGAATTTTGTTGACATTTCATTTTATTATTGTAACAATGACTTCACGGGTCTTGCGCACACGACATACGAAAAAATCGTAGTTTGGATTGTGGTATGGGTCGTAGTTGCCAGTGAAAATTAAAAGGTTATGTTTATGTCTGCCAAAAAAATTGTAATATTTCATAACATCTGGCATTTTCAGATTCACAAATTAACACGTAAAAATGGCACTGAACACCACCACCAAGCTCTTAAAACTCGCGCAGTCTCCACTAAAAGTGGCTACAGCTGCTTACCACCCGAATGTCATCGATCACTATGAGAACCCAAGGAACGTTGGTTCCCTGGACAAGAAGGACGCCAACGTGGGTACCGGCCTGGTGGGAGCCCCCGCCTGCGGCGATGTCATGAAACTCCAGATCAAGGTCGACGACGATGGCAAGATCATCGACGCCAAGTTCAAGACTTTCGGCTGTGGCTCGGCCATCGCTAGCAGCTCTCTAGCCACTGAGTGGGTTAAAGGGAAGACCGTCGACCAGGCGCTGAAGCTCAGGAACACTGACATCGCCAAGGAGCTGTCATTGCCGCCGGTGAAGCTGCACTGCTCAATGTTGGCGGAGGACGCCATCAAGGCTGCTCTCTCCGATTATAAAGTCAAGCAGCAGAAGAAGACCGCCGGGTAAAACTGGGTGATATTAGAGTAGCGTAGTCAGGGATGTGAATATTATTAAAACAGATATATCTTTAATATGAATTGTGAACTATAATACGGCTAGCAAATAAAATTAAATTAGACTAAAAAAAAATACTTTTAATATATTACAACAATTTAAAATATCAAGAAACGCTTCAATGCCTTCTTTTGGCAGTTCCTTGATTCTGGCTCATTCTTATTGTTATGCACTTCTTATCTAAAAATGACACCAGGTCCTGAAACAAAAATTGGTTTTATCTATGATTCTTAAATAATACATTTATTATGTAGGTAACTATGCTAACATAATATACTTCATAATACATCATGGTTGTATTATGGCAATAAAATACCAGAACTGTCATCACAATAATATTTTACTGATAAGTTATCATTCTGTTAAAATACAACGCTCTCGCTTTTCACAGTGCCCCTAATTTAGATCGGATGGCCTCTTAATAGCGTTCATGCAGGATAATTATGTTCCCGCACTTGGTTTGTAAATAACTATTATGTAAGTTAGTGGGGAATTATTTATATGAACATTGGCAACATTGTGACATTTACTTTTGAAATTGTCAAAATAGTCATATGACTGTCTATATCATGTACAGTGTGATCGTTTTATCTTTGGGTTGACGTCATTGATTATGATCGTATGAATTAAGTCGAAATTTCTTGGTCAAATCAAGTTCATATTCATAGTTTTTAAAGCCATTTAAAAGTAATGTTTTCGAAGTATTTGTCACTACATTTTAAAGAAATAATTAATGCAAGTTTTATTTAAATATATTAAATATATAATATTTAAAAACAAAATGCCATTCATAATATACATTTTTATAATTGCATTAACATAAATCACAAGTTATACAACTAGACGATCGAAAATTTTAAATGGCAATACGTCGAGATTTGAATATTTTCGAACGCCGAGTTGTATATAGGTAGATTATTTCATTCAACAAAATAAATTAATTACAATAAAACACACAGGAAATTTATAAATTTAATAAGTATTAATATTGAATGTACAATTATTATACAGCGTGTCAATTTGAAAAATTGCCACCGACTTTTTTCATAGAACTAATGATTATTTTTAAACTTACTTAAAACCGTATCGGTGGTTCGGAAGGGGAACCAAAATGGCATATATAGTGTCGACCCCCTACTCACCCTTGCTTAAAGGGTGGCTGTGGCTTAAAGGGTGGGTAGGGGGTCGACACTACCTATGCCATTTTGATTCCTCCTCCGAACCACCCAAACGGTTTTGAGTAATTTTGTAAATAATCATCAGTTCTATGAAAAACGTCGGTGGCAACTTTTCAAATTGACACCCTGTATACATTTGATCGATTATTAGTTTTTTCCTCGTTTTTTTTCAGGGATAGGTTTGTATAATCGCTAGTCGTCTTAGTTACCGTTGTAACTAAGGAAAATCGCGCATTGTTATTGGTTTATCAACTCGTGAATGAAATAATCGCAAGTTATACAACTAGACGATCGAAAATAATTGATTATATGAGACATATTGCCCGAAACACCACGAGACATGAAATAATCATTATTATATTAATAATGAATATGCGATAATTATTTGCTAATTACCAATTCATTTGGCAACAATGTTAAACAAAATGTCATAAACTTGTCACTTCTAACGTCTATTAAAATTCATGCATGTAATTTAATAAAATAAATTTAATTAATAAAAAAATATTGCGGCCAAGTTTGGCAAATAGATAGTGAAGAGTATTTGTGTTGGAATCACTTTCCTGTACGGATTCCTGTTGGAATTACATGTACTAACAGGACAACAAAGCGCTACTAATTAATTTTATTTGAACAATAGGATATATTGCTAATAATTGTGGTCAGCATGTTTTCCACGATAGATTTTTTTTCCAAAAATATTACCTGTATGTGATATTTAAAACCTTGTTCCTTTAGCATGCTGTACAGAACCTCGACCTGCAAAGGTTCGTATAATAAAAGGTTTTCCATAATTTCTGGGTGGGCCGCCATGAAATTGTGCCATGTTATATGTAAAGGTACTTTGCAAGAGGATACTTTCTTGGATTGCTTCCTCTCGAAAATCATATCTTCGTCAGATTCCCTATAACATGATAATAACTTTAAGAAGCAGCTCAATAAACACGGTCCAATACTAGCTATTCATTGACCGGACATTTGCCTTTATAGGGACATCATTTATCATTAAACTTCTCTTTATACTTATTTATACAATATTTTAATGCAGAAATATAAATCGTATTTTTGTTTTCATGTTTGGCTCTAGTATTCTGCTTTCATCCTAGCCAATTGTTTTAGTACACATCTGGGGCCAAATTCTCAAAATCGCTCCTAAACTTGCGTATACTCAAGTTACGAATGGTTGGAATACGCATACGTATATTTTCTTGGATACTTTTGCATTCTCCAGTACTCTTCGTAAATCGAAACGTGTGCTTAGATTTATATTAATCGCAAATGCAATGGATGTCTGACAACACTGTATCATCCGTCAAATTATCAAATAACTATTGCTCGGTTCAGAATTCTCCTGAAATAGTCGTTACGCCACTTATATAAAATGGATAAGAAAAACCGCTGTGCAAATACTACAGTAGAACAAAATAAATTGTTAATCGATTTTGTGAAAAATCACGAAAATTTGATAATTACAAAATTTAGTGATAGTTTTAAATATTCAGATGCCAAAGCGCTTTGGAGTGAGTCGGCTGATATATTGAACAGCTGCAATGGGGCCAATAAGTCGTGGAAGGAATGGCGAAAAGTAAGTCAGTTTATTTTAAATTATAAATGTACTACAATTTTGTTATGACGAAAATAATCTCAAGCTTGCGATCTTGTATGCCCGGTTTCTACCGTTTGCTAATTCAGTTTCCTCTAAAGACCTAATTGCAGCCAAATTCACTACATCATTTAGGTACCCATCTGTGAAAATTCGACGCGACGTACTTATGCACAACCACTCGTAAAGTTGCGCATGAAATTAGGCACTCGTAAAGTTGCGAATGAAATTTTAAGTATACGTTTATGTTACGACGGTCGAGAATATACTTTTTAGAAAAGCATAAGCAACTATTGAAATAAGTATACGCAAAGTTTTGCGAACGATTCGAGAATCTGCTCCCAGATTACTAACCTTAAATTTATCACATCTCCGACAACATCCACAACCCCTGTGGGGCAAACCTCGGTGTCAACCAATTTTTCTTTACTAGAATCACCCTTCAATGACAACCTCCTCCTCCGTTTGACAACCCTATCTTCACCATCTGATTCATGATTTAAGTTTTCAAAAGTCGGATGTGTCGATTCGTACAGGTACTTCAATAAATCCACGCCCCTTCGCCGTTTCAGTTTCTTCAGCCCATAGTTGGCTAACTGCTTTTCGATTTCAGGGGTTTCCATGCCGTCAAAATTCGGCATAGGTGTGATGTTGCGGCATTTTACGATCAACTCCCGGTTCGGTGTCAGGTCAATATTTTCTGCAGTTTGGTCTCCTGTGGGGGAATTAAGATTTCTTATGGGCATCAGCTTAGTTTGAGACTCAGATGGTTTTTCCGGTGTTGACGTTTGTGCATTGGCTTGTATATCGATGGCATTTAAAACCTTGGTTTGCTCCAGTAAATTTGCAAGAGTATCTTCAAAGATCTCATTTTGGTTGGATTCAAATGATTTCTTGGGTTTCGTTTTAGTAGCTCCAAGTTCGCGAATTCTAGGGTGCAACTTTTTTTGTGCTGGACTGGAAACCAAACATTCCCGTATCATAGAAGTCTGAATTGTAGTTGAGGGCTCATTAAAAGGTAATTCGTTGTCCCTGTGTTTATATTTGTTGCTCAACATTTTAGAGGTGATCGGCGAACTTTCTAGCATTGTAACATATTTAGACTTTTCAGGATTCTGAGATTCGGAATTATTTATTTGTGTTATTTCAATCTCGAATTGCTTCAGTAAAGTATCCAATTTGATTTCATTTGTGTTATTATCATCAATTATTTCACAGTCACTGCTATCTGAATCATCATTTTTAAGATTGACTTTCTTTTCATTTAGTTTCACAGGTGCATTATACATACTGGAGTAATTCAGTTCTTCATCGCTTATGCAAATACTTTCCTGGCTTGTACTCGATTCCACCGAGCGATTCCTCCAAAAAGATGTATTCGATAGTAAGAGATTGTGTTCTTCAATGTTCAATTCCTCTATTTTACACAATGGATAATCTCCCTCAAACGTATTTTTCATATTCATCGAAGAGTTTCTTTTAAAAGAAGAGTTCTCTTCTATAACAACTGCATTCGTATCCTGTAATGCACTCAATGACGCATACTTTTTAAATTGTTTTGATTGAAACGTCACATTGAAGGCTTTATCATTTTTTTTTATAATCTGTGAATCGAAATTGTTTGGCTCCAAAAATATATTTTCCGAATTTAGTTCAGGATCTACACTCAAAGAAGAATTTGCCTTAGAACAAGTTGCTTGTTGTAAATTCATAAGGCTTTTTTGTATAAATTTCCCTGATGTTTTGTGCAAATTTTGATTTTGAATCGTATCCTTTGATCCCTCCGTACTCATTGATGACTTCTTATTGAAACAAGTAACATTTTCGAAATCCACATTTTCATGTACGTCTGTTTTTAAAGTCGAATATTTTGTTTGTAGCATATTATTCTTTGCCGCTTCTAAATCATTGAATGAAGAATTTCTTCTCAAAACATTTGAATGAGTTTCTAGTTCAGCAGTTGCTTGTTTTACTTTATTCTGTGAATAATTTCGCTTAAAAGAGTTGTGTTGCGAAGTTAAACTTTTTTGTCTCGTTTTATATATCAAAGCAGCTTTCTTTTCAGTTTTTATTGACTCCGAATCACTCTCTGATGAACTAACACACTCGTATCGTGTTTTATTTAATTTAGTTCCAAATTTTAAAGTTTTCTTCCGTTGTGAACTGGAATAAATTTTTTGCCGTTGCTTGACATTTTTTAATTTGTCATTCTTCGGATGCAATTTTTCAAAATCTCTTAAAAGTTCTTGTCTGATTTGTTCCTTAATTTGTTCATCGGCCTCACTTTCTGAGGAACTAACTTTTTCAAGCAGTTTTCGATTTATTATTATCTCTGCGTTTTCGTATCTTTCCTCTAAATTTGTATCCAAATCTTGTGATAAATCGATAACTAGGTCAATAGCCTGATCTTTAAAATTATTAGTTTTATTTTGGTAGCTGTCATCATTTCGAGTCGACACCAAAGACTCATTGTTGAAGTTATTTAAAATATCGTTTACATGTGCGGTTATATCAAGAGAAGATCTAGTAAGATTATGAGTGATGCATTTTTCAGAATTGTCGCTTTCTTGGGAAGCTTTTAGATCAAATTTTATACTGTTGTGACTTTTGTTTACTTTCTGTGAGAAAATGTTGTCATAATGATTATAATGGTTTTTCAATTTGGTGGTGACTTCACAATCCTCATTTGAAGAACTGAACTTTATATCGTTATGAACATGGTTATTCTCAACAATTTTAGATGTCTCAGCAGTTTCTGTTGTAATCAGTTGATCACTCTCAAAAATATTTGTATCAACAAATTCTGTTTGAAATTTCAAATTTTGAAGCCCAATTTTGTTGGAAGTTTTACAATTTAGTTCCTCCACATGATCTGGAATAGCGATTACATTATTTAAAGTTGTTAAATATGCAGAACTTAAGTTTGAAGTTTCGACTTCCTCGCCATGACTTATTACATTTTGTGATTTCGAACGGATAGTTGTACTATTTATTACTTGTTTTCTAATTGTTTCACCATCAATTGTGTAATTAGACTTCTCATAGATCGAAATATTTTTGTCATCTTGTGGATTGATCAAATCATTGAACCCAATTTCTTCATAATCTGCAGTGTTTTGTGTGTAGTGTTTAATTTTGTTCAGTAGAGTATTTTTATCTATCTCCAGCAATTCTGTTACAGAAAAAGAATGTTTGATCTTAAACTCGAAATCTTTACATTGTACGGTATTTTTTGTGTCATTTTTTGGAGCCATTTTTGGCGCAGTCGTATTTTTTTTCAGATGTAACTCACTGCCATCACTATATATTTCAATTTCACTATCTGGTTTACCTAATTTTAATTTCATAGATTTTTTATTAATTACATCATTTTTAACATCACTGCTTTTTCTAGTCAACATTTGTAGATTAACATTCCTAGATTTATTATTATTAATTGATATTGTATGCAAATTATTGTCTGTACATTCAATATCAGAATTACTTATTAAACAATTGTTGCTCATGTTTTCAAACAAGTATTTATAATTTGATTCAAGATATTCTAGTTGCGTATCTAGTGAATCTTTACCTGACAAATTTTTATGTTTGAGATAGTTATGTGCCAAATCTTCGTCACGCTCCATCGTGATATTATCAGAATTATTTTTTAGTGATGCTACCAAATCTTTTTCACAACAAACTTCTTTCTTCACAGACGAGTTGAGTTCTACTTCAGTATCTTTAGAATCCACCATCTTATTGATTAGGACATTTGTTATAGATACTTCTGAAACTTCACAAATATCATCATCTGAATATACCTTAGGTGTATTTATATTTTTTTGCAATATTATTGAATTGTAGTTAAATAAACTTTCATCATCAGACAACACTTTTTTCCTAGTAACATTTAGACAGTGCTGAGTTAACTCTGAAACTTCTTGATGAAAACTTTCAAAGTGGCAAATGCCATTATCGTCTTCAATAATTTCACAATCCGAAAGATCCGATCCTTTGTTCTTATTCTCGGATACCGATGAATGGTTTTCATTTAAAATGCCCAAGTTCATATAATTCTTAGGTATGTTTCGTGAATCACTTGGATGCAAAAACCTATTGTTTTGCTTTGCTTTATCTAAATCTATGGATATGTTGATTTGAGACTTGACAGTTTCATCAAAGCTTATCACCGAAGAGCCGGAATGATTCCCGTTACTTTCATTGCAAAATTCTTCATCAGAACATGCAAATATATCCGGAGAAGGCGTTTGTTGTCGCAATCGGCTTAATTTATTTACAGGAGAAATATTTGAATTCATTTTATAACATTCTGAAGCAGGCGTGTGTCCAAAAGTTGAGGTTTCGGTAAGTACATTGTTGTCGAGTAAATGGTAGACGTCTTGATTGGCACTTTCAGGGCCTTTCAGATTAATTGTAATAACGCCTTCTTTATCGGTGCACAAATTTTTGTCACTCATACTGCATGAAATGTTTGTATGTGGTGATGAATTATTTAGATGTTTCAAAATTAGTTCATCGTCATCATCTTGTGAATTATTTGAAGAAATCAAGAGTTCATCGTTATATGAACTATCGGAATATTCAGCAATTTTTGAAGCACTCAATTCTGTATCGTGACTGTTACATGTTACGAGGCTTGAAATAGTATGTTCAATACCTTTGGTGTAATGGTGTAGGTTTGGTGTAGGTTCAGAATATTTTGAAACATTTTGATCATTAAGTGATGCGTTGTTTGCATACATTTGATCACCGGTTGCTTTTTTTGATGTAGACAGTTCTTGGTTTAATTTATTATTTGATGTATTGTTTAAAAGCATTGCATTTTCCGATGAAGACGGTTCTTGGTTTAATTTATTACTTGTGGAATGGCTTAAAGAATTATTTTCTTGCTGCACGGCAGTTCTTGTTGGACTTAATTCACGCCCAGGTATTTCCTCCCATCTCTTTAGTAGAGAACCACATTGATATTTAGATGGCGACAGATTTAGACCATTAGAATAAAATCTTTCCACTTTTAAATCATGAAACGAAAGATTATTGATTTGAAAAATTTTATCAATCGGCATGTATTCCTTTAGATTTGTGCTACAAACTTCAAAATCGTCATACAACTTTCCATTTGGGCTTGAAGAATCGCCAAGAATTGTTGCAATTTTTGTTTCAATAATTTTTTTCCTATCTTCTTCCGTGCGGATATATAAAACAGGTGTCACAAATTGATAACGAGATTTCTTTTTCCGCTTAGTAGTCTGAAAGTGAAAATATAGTAATTAATAATTAATCTACAGAAATTACACAAAAATTTTAGTTTCAAAATCATAACTGCAAGTATTCACCTCAGATTACACATCGTACTGTAGGTTAGGTTAGGTTCCAATCCAATTATCACCTATAGTGTAGTGACTGTATTTTTTAGGGATATTATCCCTAACTGGCTATCGACCAACGGGGGTCCTTCTGCCGTGTGTTTTGTGTAAGTGTGTGTATTGAGTTAGGGCTTGTTACTCTAGAAATTCGCCCCCGATCTCTAGAGCGCCGTTAATGAGCTCCCAACGGCGAATGGCACTAGTTTCTCAGTACAAATGTACTACCTGTACTGGGGCTAGAACCCAGGTCTTCGTGCATGCTAAGCAAGCGTTCTAACCTGTCAGCCAAACTAGCGGTTGTCACCTATACAGGGTGAGTCGAGAGGAACGAACCAAACTCCAGGAGTGTATTGTACACGTGAAACTAATTTAAAAAAAAATCATATGTTGTTATCCGATCTTCATTTGTTTCCAAGTTATAGTTTCAAATCTTGAATATGGAAATGTGATGTTTGTCTATGGTTTTTGTAATGGGAGTGCTACAGCTGCTGTTGAAAGATATCGTCAACGGTTTCCACATTAAAAAACTCTGGATAAAAATGTATTTATCCGACTTTTCAACAAACTGTTCGAAACTATCACTTGAAAACAAATGAAAATCGGATAACAACATTTGAGTTTTTTTAAATCATTTTTACGTGTACAATACATTCCTGGAGTTTGGTCCATTCCTCCCGACTCACCCTGTATTTATTGAAACAGGATTTTTTTGTAAAATGTAGGATGTAAGATGTAAACCACTTACATTAAATTAAAAAGCGTACCTCTATAATTTTGGTAAAATCAGTTTCCGTTGATGGTTTATTGCTGCGGAAACCAAACTGTTCAAGTGTACTTTTAGCATTTTCACATGCTATCCCAGTTGAAGGTGTAAGTTGTACACCTTCACTATCATATTTCTCTGCTTCTTGCACAGATTTAGATAAAGCTATGGCCATTTGCAAGTGCTCAGGATTAACATCGCTTTTTCCAAAATTATCCTCCAACGTTTTCTGCATTTCATTTTTCTTGGTGCCCATTCCCTTCTTCGTGTACTTCCTTTTGGCAGGTGGTGACTTGGGTAACCGTGATTTTGTGAACACAGGAGCCAACTTCTTCACAGGTTTTGGTGACCGAAAATCGCTGTCATCGTCTAATGTAATTTGTTTTATTTCCGACATATTTGTTAGGTATACTGTACTTGTGGGTTTTGTTGAATCATCATGTGATTTTGTAAAATATCGTGATATGCATTCCGACTTGCTACAGGAACAAAATACAAGTTTAGATAATAATTGTAATAAAGATAAACGTACATTAATTTATTGAAACAATTTACAATATTTATTTTAAGAGACTAAGTAAGACTTAACAACACACCTAGCTCTAGTATTACTAGGGGCTTTTGTTTTGAGGCGAGAAGACTTTGCTGTACCAGGGCTGCTCCTTTGGTTCCTCTTCATATTGAAACTTCTCTAGTTCTTTGGCCCGCAGCTTATGTATAACGTCCTGTAGTGCAGGGTCCTGACTTCCCAGTCGCATCGACAGGATGTGCTGCTGCAATTCGGGCGAGAATTTAAACTTTCCTTCTTTGGTGTCTTTCTTTAACTTCCGAGTTTGAGGCCACAACCTGTAAATCAAGTGTTAATGAGATTGTGCCGCTGTGCACAGGTAAAACAGTACTCATATAGGCCCCAGCAAAGTGCTCCAAATGCAAGTCCTCCTAGTGCAAAAATGTTCCTTTGGTAAAATACTGGCGTGCCTTTCGCTTTTCTTGGTTTGCGTGTACTGTAATCGACGTTTCGATTTGCCATAACAACTACGTCAGGTTTAATTTGATATAATTTCAATATTTGATCATGACACAATCACTTAACCTCAATATATATTTTGACAGTTGGTAATGAATTGAAGATTACCAACATTTTGGTTGCCACTGTACGCCATTTCCGCTAGGTGGCGGCAACAATTTTTAAAATGCTAGTAAAATGCAGTGAACTTTATAGTACATAACTGGAAAGGCCTAGTTACTATACCGCCAATACAAACTGCTGTTGTCATAATTTCTTCGCCTGAAGAAGCCACAGTGTGGCGAAACAGTCGTTGCGAACAATAAAAACAGTTTTGAAAATTAGAAAGTGTGTAACTTTATTTCATACATACCGGTTTTTTTTTTCGTTTTTACACATATGATTGACAATGTATAACTGGTTGCCTGCATCTACCCGCAAGGAATTTCCTATGTCTAATTCTAAAAAAAAAAATCAACTCATTAGCGGTCGGTGCAAGCAACCTGTCAAGTTTGGCATATGTTACACAGAGAGGTTTTGTTTTTATTCAAGACAATACACGAGAGTATTCGTAATGTATCAAGATCAGCTGATATGTCAACAAATGATTATTTTCTTTGGGGTTACCTGAAAAGTAATTTTTTTAATGACGTACAAATACATAACGCAGATGAATTGAAAGGCCGTATACGTACTGCATGTAATGGCATAAATCCGCAATACATTATGAATACTCTGCGTGTCTTCAAAAACCCTGTCGTGTATTGCCTTGAATAAAAACATAACCTTTATGTGTAACATATGCCAAAATTGACAGGTTGGATAGACAGGGTAGATGCAGGCAACCAGTTATACATTATCCATCATATGTGTAATAAGGAAAAAAAAGCCCGGTATACGAACTGGTGTGTCAGGCGCACAGCCAACTGCGATGGAGGGACGAAAAAGAGATGCAAATACTACTCTCTTTTTAACTTACGTATTTAATATGATACGAGAAGTATACCGCGAGTTTTTTTATCTTTGAAAATAGGCTATGTTCAGTTTTAAAACGACAGTATATACATATATAGCAGATAGTCTTGCTGAAAAATGTGGGCACAAAGTGTTAAGGCTCCCACCTTATCATTGCATTTTCAACCCCATTGAAAAAGTGTGGGCCATTACCAAAACATATTACAATAAACATGTGGGACGAGATGGTAGGTCCGATGAAAACTGCTTGTCTCTGTGGAAAGAGGCGCTACGTACAGTCACTCCTGCAGTTTGGGCTAATTGTATTGGACACACCGAAAAGGAGATTCAAGAGTGGTGGGATAGAGAGATTCAATTAGACCAAGAAAATGTTGCTCCCTTCATTATTAATTTAAATGATGATAGTGACAGCTCAGATGTAGATTTTTCTGAAGATTCTACTTGAATTCATTCAAATTAATAATCAAGAAAGAATCACTTTCTCTCTCTCTCTCTGAAAATATGAAACTTTCGTGTTTCATATTCGTCATATTCATATCGTGTGAAAATTCACCATAGTGCCTTTGTTCAATAGAAATCTGTCCTTGTCCTATCCAAACACACCGTGGATTATGCCTACAGGGGAAACCACGTAAAATAAAACGCGCCATTACTCTACCTCGAAGGTGGTGTGGAAAGAGTGATAATCAGGTGTGCTGCATAAAAAAAGTCAACGGTGACTAACGTTACTTGACATTCCAATGTCAGATGCATTTATGTCATGACATAAATGTTTCATACGCAATGCACTTAAAGAAAGCTTTTAATACTAAACGATAGCAAATCTATCCAAATATATCCATCAGCTTGGTGTTTGCCAGGTTCGTTACATATTTCACGTTTCTTTTGCCTGCAGCAGGGAATCGAATCTAACCTCAAGATTTTGTCGTTGTCAGCGTTGGACCCGAATACGGTGCAAACTCTTTTATATTTTGCCATTGTAGATGTTAAACCATAACCACAAGATTGATATCTGTACGAAAAACGGCAGGGAAGTCGACGAATTTGATACGAACCGAGCACTGTCGCACAACATTCCATGGGCGCAACAGCTGATTGCAGCCATTTTTAAATACCCAGGACAGCTGGCAACCTTGTAAAATTGTGCCGTCATTATTATGATTATTATTTTGATGACGTGCACGCCAGTTAAGAAAAATCAGAGTATATCAAATGTATTGCTAAAATGCAACGGTTATGCAACCAAAATTACTAGCGCGTGCAAATGGATCATTTCAAATGTTAACAGTGTTTTGAGAAAATGTATTTAACGCAAGAAAGTGCTCAAATATTTAAATTCAAATGGTACCGAGCTGAAAATAGAATACGGATTTTGAGAGATTTGTTTTGAGTGCATTATCCTGACAGACGAATTCAATCAATCGAAACAATTTCTAATATAATCTCAAAATTTAATACGTAGTAGAATGTAGTAGGTACATACATGATGCGTCGCTATTGGTCATCATAAAATCACTATTAGATGCCATATTTCAACTGAATGCATGAAATTAAATGTATTATGTTATGCCAAAGAAGTACCAATATCTTCCATTTCGCAAATGAGTTACTATTTCGGGAATTTAGGTTGATGGTTGTTGATTGAACGGGATTGATGTAGCAGGATAGTGCACAGAAATTAATCTCGCACAATCCGTATACCAGCCAGCTCGGTATCATTGCCCTATTTAAACACTTTCTTGCGTTGAAAACATTCTCTGTCAACAGTCATGACACTTGCTTGAAATGACCGAGTTTCAAGTGGCTTGTAATTTTGGTTGCATAACCATTGAATTATAGCAATGCATTTAATACTGTCGTTTTAAAACTGAACATAGCCTATTGCAGGAATAAAAAAATAACTCAAGTTTTATGGTTTAAATCAAGTTTTATGGTGCTTTTGCGTTTTTGAAAGGTTTTATCGATAAACGAATTTTCAGGATTAATAAAATACATTAACAGCTTGCCTTTTATCTACATACCGGGTGTTCAATTGGTTTGGTATACTAGGAATTTAACATATATACCCACATTTATGCATTTTTCTGGTTCCCCGATTTTTTTAGAGAAAAAGTACAAAAGTAAACAAATATTTAGAAACCAAAAATCTACCCAATTACGTTTGTATATCTCCTATCGATGTGTTTCCGGAGATGAGAAAATGTGAAAATTGAATGGTAATAAATACAGTAAAAATGGCCATAGCTATTACAGTGAACAACTGAAACTTGTAATTTTACTCTCAGTTTTTAAGTTTCATTTAATTAATAGGTGAAGTGAGTGAGAACTGTCATATTCAAATTGACATTGCTTCTTGTGTGAAAATTAAAAACATTTTAACTATCAAACTACCTTTCAATGGTTGCAAATTTCCCACATTACGTTTTGGGCATATCTTTTGAATCCTCGCAAACATAAAAAAGGGAGGGGATAAATCTCAAAGTGAAGCGAGATTCTGTGTGAAAGGAAATCATCTAATGCGTGTTATACAGATGGCTTATCATTACACAATTACCGACAGCATTTTTTGTTAATAATAAAGCTCTAAAAACTGATTTTTGTCGCCAATTCTTTAATGATAAACCATTTTCAACACGCATTGATTAATGAACCTTAGAAACTTAAAAAGCAAATTTGGATGCTTCTACATGTTTTGAGATATAGGTAGTTGTAAACATTTAAGAAATATTATTCTGTTATTGCATTGGTTAGCTCAGATTTACTTGCGACGATATTTAAAGAGTTACTTAAACCTTATTACTTAAACAATTGCAAGAAATATTTTAGACCCAAGTACCGTACACAAATCTTATGGATCAAATGGTTCTCTTCAAAATCTTCAAAATGCAAATGGTTCTCCGATCGTAATTAAGGAAGGATCCCAATTATTTATAAGTTACTAACTTAAAAGTATTGATTCTTAAAATCGTACAAGTGGCGAACTTAATTAGAGAAAAAGGCAAGTCTGATTATACATATGAATACATTAGGCTGATTTTCAAATTGAAATAGTTCAGAAGTTTTGGGTTACAGCTCAGCGGAGGGTATATTATAATCACTGGTTATATTCTACAAGGTGAACATGCGGTCGTTTTCACGAATATTCAGTTATTTTAAATTAAACGTCGAAAAAGAGACAACTTTTCCAAAAGTATGGAACGTTTTAGACATAATTTTTTTCCTGTAATATTTCTCATACGATGGCGGTTTGACGGAAGAGTGACTTTTCAAAGGTTGGTAACACTTTCGCTATAATGATTATGTTGCTAGCTCCTGGGGTCTTTCGGAGGTCCACTGTCAAAATTTGGCACCAATCTGACAGATAGATTATGTTTTATACTTATTTGAAGAAAACTGTTTTCGTTGTTGTGTAAATATGGAGAAAAAATAATTTCGAGTGTTGATTTAACATTATTTTCTACGTGAAAAAACAATTAAAGAAACCGAGGAAAAGTTACGTAAATATTATCCAGAATCTGCTCCGTCCCATGGAATGATTTGTAAGTGGTTTCTGCTTTTAAAAGTGGTCATATGAGCACGGTTGAAGCAGATCGTCCGAAACCATAATTTACTGTGACTACTCCAGAAGTGGTTAATAAACTCTATGGCCTTGTAATTGGCAATCGTCGAAGAAAAGTTCGTGAGATAGCTAATGAAGTAAACATCTCAACCGAACGGGTATACAATATTTTGCATGAACATTTCAATATGAAAAAGCTATCCGCGAGATGGTTGCCGCGTTTGCTTAATGGTGATCAAATGCGCGCGCGTGTGTGTGTGTGTGTGTGTGTGTGTGTGTGTGTGTGTGTGTGTTTTAATTTCTTACTCGTTTCGATGTTTTTCCGGCTTCTGGGCCGTATTTTAGGTTCCTTGCTGTATCCAGGTGCGCTGTCCTCGTTTGATGCTGCCATTGGCTGGGTGTCCATCGCACTCACACTTGATGCACGGCTCATGGTCAATGTATTTAAAATAAAGTTATGTTGCGATAGTATAATTTATTAGATATGAACAGGCGTAATCAATTTAGTTTATACTCGGTTGATTAACAAAACAACAATTAGCCAACACTGTATTTTACACATGGCAACACTGAAAATCATTTGGTTGAAAACTAATGTAAAATGATATTGAGGTTATGTTACTTCAAATGTCAATCAAAAGTCGGAACATAACGTCGTGAATTTATGGTTACTCAATACTCATTTGTGTTTCGTCAGTTGCTGCGTTTGTGGAACCTGTTATCGAATTTTTCCCTCTTATAATTTTTTTGTTAGTTGTGAAAAGGGTTGTTTTGATTGTGTTGTGTTTAATTTAAAATAAGAGATATCTAACATGTGATAAGAATACTAGAGTTCAATAAATTATTAACTACTTGTATAATATACAGAGTATATTATAACCGCTTACAAACTTATCAATAGAAATTAGACGATGTTCCATCTATTGGTATTTTATTTGTTATCAGCACGTTAGCACGCCTTCATTTTTAGGTTCAGAAAAAAACTGATATATTTGGAGGCATCATTAGTAAACACTCTGTAAATATTCCATGTTCGTTATCTTGGACGCCCTGTATATTATATTCGATAAGGGTTTGTCGACCACCCTTTATATTGGTTATTTAAACCCACTGTATATATTTGATGGACGCCATCATGGATTTTGACACCCTGTATATATTGCATGAGCTCCATCTTGGACGCCCTGTATATTGGTTATTTTATCACCCTGTAATTGGTTATTTTATCACCCTGTATATTGGTTATTTGGTGGTGGTGGTATCAGGGTGACCAATGAGAAGCCGTGTGGGGTCGGTGGGGGTAAAAGGGGCGTGACCACACCCCCATCGGTGGCGGCGGCGTATGTCAAAGGGGACGGCGGCATATGTCAAAGGGATGGACCCCCCCCCCCCCCACCCCCGCAGATTTTCCCACGGTCCCGATTTGGTTCCCACACTCAAGTGTCCCACTACCTACTTATATATATCAGCCCACCTTATACGTTCTACGGTGTGTTGTTTTCTTTTCTCTCTTTCTTCTTCTGCTGCTGTTTTTCGTTTATGAAGTTCTTCCATTTAGTCCTGTCCTTCGCTAGTTCGTTCGCTTCTTTCCATGTTTTCCTGTTCTTTCTTCTATTATGGTTTTCATTCAGTCATTCCATGTCTTTCTCGGTGTTCCTTTCCTTTTCTTTTTGTTTGGCTTTGCTTCCCACACTTTTTCACTATTCTTTGGTTGTCCATTCTTTACATATGTCCCCACCATCCGAGCTGTCGTTTTTCCATGTATTGTTGTATTGGCTCTATGTCTAATTCTTCTCTTATTTTTGTGCTTCTTATTTTGTCTATTTTCGTTACTCCTTTTGATTCTTTTTAGGACTTTCATTTCGATTGCTTGTATTTTATTTTTTCTCGTTCTGTTTAGCTTCCATGTTTCGCATCCCTATGTTAGTATTGGTCGGTATATTGTTTTGTACGATTTTATCTTTGTTTCTTTACTTATTTCCTTTTTGTTTTTTATTGCTTAGTATAGTTTTTGAGTTTTTCTTATTCTGCTGTATATTTCTGTCTCTTCATTTCCGTCTACATTCAGTTCTACTCCCAGGTATTTGTATGTCTCTACTTGGTCAAGTGTTTTTTGTTGTCAATTTCTATTTGTATCTGCTCCTGTTTCCCTACTACCATTACATTTGTATTGTTTATGTTCAGCTTCATTCATTTTGCCTTTAGTTCCGTGTTCCATGAGATTACTTTTTCTTGTAGCTGTTTTGAGGTTCTTGTTATTATTACATCGTCTACAAATGCTCCTTCCGATATTCCTTTTTTTTTTCAGGTTTTTGTAGCCTACTGTCCATTTCTTGATGCTCTCTGGTGTGCACTTCTTTATTATGTCGTCCATGTATGTAATGAACAGTGTGGGACTTCCCTGTCTTAGCCCATTTTTTGTGTGTTGTTGCATATTACTGTGTTAGCGTTGTTTTCGTATATATTTTTTATTATCTATTTGTTTCAGTGTTTCCCATAGTTTCGCTCTTGGTACCTTATCGAATGCTTTCTCTAGATCAAGAAACGCTATGTATATTTTAGTGTCTGCATCTCGTTTTTCGTATGTTTGTTTAAGCGTGAATATGTGGTCCTTCCGCTTCTAAATCCGCTTTAATGGTCTTGTAGTGTCTTCTCTATTACTTTTCTTAATCTTTTGTCTATGATTTTTTCGTATATTTTCATCGTTGTGTTTAATAGGGTTATTCCCATGTAATTTTTACATTCCTTCTTGTCCCCCCCCATTTTTAAATATCGGTAGTATGATTGCTGTCTGCCAGTCGCTCGGTGTTTTCACCGTTTTCCACGCTTTCCTTATTATTTCCTGTAGCCTATCTTGCCCTTTTGTGCCCATGTGTTTGATCATTTCACTTGTGATTCTGTCACTTCCTGCCGCTTTTCCGTTTTTCAGTTCCTTTATTGCTGTTTTCACTTCCTCTACTGTTATATCTTCTCTCTCTTCTTTATCTGCTTCTGTTCTATTTGTCTCTTTGTTCTCCTCTTCATCTTCTGTGGTTCCCAATAGTTCTTCAAAGTATTCCTGCCATCTTTCTGCTTTTTCTTTTTCTTCCCTTAGTACTTCTCCGTGTTTGCTTTTTATGACCCTCTCTGTTGCTTCTTTGTCTTGTCTGTTTCTTTTGATTACGCTGTAGAATAGTTTTTGGTTTTCCGTCCTATTTCTTTCAAGTTGGTCTCCAAATTCTTCCCATTGCTTCTGTTTGTTCTTGAGTATTATCGAATTATTGAAATAAGGAACCTTAATACGAGGGCTGTTTGACGGAAGAGTGACTTTTTAATGTAAACGTTATTTTTCTGTTAAAAATATATTTTATTTGTCAACATAACACCCTTTCAACTGTACACACTTAGCCTAGCGAGTTTACAGTTTCTTTAAACCTTCCAAAAAGTAATCTTTCGGAAAGTCTTCAAAATATACATTTGTCTCGGTTATCACCTCTTCATTTGCCCGAAATCTTTTTCCACACAGCCATTTTTTAAAATTTGGAAATAAGAAGAAATCACTGGGAGCCAGATCTGGCGAATATGGCGGATAAAGCAGTAATTTGTAATGCAATTCAGCCTATTTAGTGGTAGCAATTGCAGACGAATGAGAGGGCGCATTATCGTGATGGAACAACACTTTTTTCTTCATCAGATGCGGTCATTGTTTTTCAAGTTCGGCATCAAAACGTGTCGGCATAATCAGCATAATACTGGCTAGTTATCGTTTTTTCTTTTTGCAAACAATTAATAAAGATTATACCTTTAGAATCCCAAAAAAAATGTCGCCATGACCTTATTGGCCGAATAAAGTGTGTTTGCCATTTTGGGAGCATGTTCGCATGGAGAAATCCATTATTTAGACTGTATTCTTCTTTTTGGAGTATAATGATGTATCCATGTTTCATCTACTGTGACATATCGACGAAAAAAATCACACACACACACACACACACACACACACACACACACACACACACACACACACACACACACACACACACACACACACACACACACACACACACACACACACACACACACACACACACACACACACACACACACACACACACACACACACACACACACACACACACACACACACACACACACACACACACACACACACACACACACACACACACACACACACACACACACACACACACACACACACACACACACACACACACACACACACACACACACACACACACACACACACACACACACACACACACACACACACACACACACACACACACACACACGCACACACACGCACACCACACACACACACACACACACACACACACACACACACACACACACACACACACACACACACACACACACACACACACACACACACACACACACACACACACACACACACACACACACACACACACACACACACACACACACACACAGAACACAGGCGAGATCACAACCACCAAATAATACAACTCCTACAAACACCACTATGAAATAAAAACGTCGTCAAACTAAAAACTTAGTTTGACAACATTCATGTTGTTTTGTTTTTGTATGATTTCCCAGGTGTGTATGTCACGTTCGTGTCGGTTTTGGTCTTTGTTTCTACGAAAAGGCAACCTTGAATGTTGTTATTCTCGATGCAGTTATTCATTAGTGTCCGTTTGTTACTGTAGCAGTTGATGTTTGCGTATATGAAGGTCAGTCGGCCGTTCTGTGCATGCATGATGGCTTGTGTGGTATGATTTGAGGGTTCTGTCGGTGGTACGCTATCTGGTGCTTGTTTGTCGAACATGATTATATACATTCTGTTACCGGAAAATACAGCCTGTGTGTCATGTCATTGTCAATTATAAAGCGTTTGCGGAGCTTTTTCAGAATCTCTTCTGTTACTTTTCTGTGTGTTGTTTATGTCATGTGTGTATGTGATAATGATTGGTCGTGTATAGTCAGTGGGTTAAGGATTCTATTGTTATGAGTGGTTGACCTTTGCATATCTGCAGATTTTTTATTTATGTTTTTGGTCCTTATGTTGGGGTTGCCTTCTATGGGTGTATCTAGTCGGTCTCTTTGGGCATCTGGGTGACCACGCTACGTGGTTCTCGGCGTTGCAGGTATCATATTTCGGCGGCTGTGGCGAATCGTATTTAGTTGCGTCATGTACCCCTTGACACTTGGTGCATGTTTTTCCTTTCCTGCATTCCTCGGTCGTGTGATCGTATGCGGAGCACTTGCTGCATGCTTGTGGTATTGGTTTGGGTGGAGAGCTTTGTCTGAACCTGTAGAACCTATTTAGGTAATACAGTCCTCCGTCATGTGTCATTCTTTCGAATGAGTCGATGTCTCCAGTTATAATTCTTATTATCGATGTCGGTATGTGTGTTGCTCTTGCTATGATGCGTTTGCAGTATCTATAAGTGTATTTCTTGTTAGTGAGTTGCTTGTCAATATCTTCGTCTGGGATTTTCTTTTCAACTCCAGTGAGGACTATAGAGTATGATTCGGTATATGTGCGTTGTGTGTTCGGTGTGGTAGTTAGTTAGTTGGGTTCGAGGATGTTTTGATGAGATGCTTGTAAATCAGTTCCTGGGGTTTGTGTTTGGATTCTTTATTGTTTGTTTTAAAAGTGAAGTTGTTGTTTATCAGTTGTATGATAATGTCCTTGTTGTCGGGCATGTGCGTTTCCCATAAGCGTGAGAGTATGCGTGGAAGGTGGCATTCGTTTTTATTTCATAGTGGTGTTTGTAGGAGTTGTATTATTTGGTGGTTGTGATCTCGCCTGTGTTCTGTGTGCGCTTGTGTGTGTCTGTGTGCATTAGTAGGCTGTGTGTGCCTGTGTAAGTGCGGTTTTGTATGTGGGTATTTCAGATGTCAGTGTCTGTGTTAGATTTAGTGTGGTTTTTAATTTCTTACTCGTTTCGATGTTTTTCCGGCTTCTGGGCCGTTTTTTAGGTTCCTTGCTGTATCCAGGTGCGCTGTCCTCGTTTGATGCTGCCATTGGCTGGGTGTCCATCGCACTCACACTTGATGCGATTTTCATCTCAGTCTGAGATGAACGAAAATTGTAAAATAGTAGATAGTGCTTCTGCAATACGAATAATTATTTTATTCCAAAACCATGAGAGATAACAAAATTATTAATACAAAAGAGAAACAATCCTACAGCAATGTTCAAAATGTTTTTGTTCATCTCACATTAATTCTTACTTACATTTTGGCAGTTGTTTTGTCTCAGCATGAACTACTTCAGTGCATAGACATGTAATTAAATGGTTCCTTTTGTGAAAAATATTGAATATCTCAACAACTATAGGGTTCAGACATAAGATATGCACCATCAAATTAAAGAGAAGAAAAAGACCTACCGAGTAATGACATAAAATATGGGGCATTCCATTAAAAAAATGGGTTATACCGCTTTGAAATTTGCAAAGTTTGGCATTTTTTCTAGACACCCTGTATTACTAAATTCAAATGTCTCATTACAAAAAGGCTGCTTATTAACCACACTGCGACTATTGCTAAAACTTATTCTTACGTTCAAAAAATGAGGTCGTAACGACTTTTTAAACTTGAGCTTGCTTATGCATGATATTTTGAAAAAAAAAATTGTAAGTTGGTAACACTCTAACATAATCCAAAACTAAATAGACAACATTGTAGAGGTTGAAATATGTCATCAGAAACCTTGAATAAATACAGGGTGTTCTATTTAAAAAAATGTTTGAATTTGTTATTCCGCAAAATTGGGACACCCAGTATTTTGAAAATAATTTTACGGCATAATGATTTTTAAACCAATAACTATTTGTACGAAACATTTTTTTCTATCTTTCATGGGAAACGCGCTAGGAAAGCCCGACGCACTGTTGCAGGACCCTGTATATTTGCTTATAACAAGAGAACGTTTACAATAGGCGATTTACATTAATTCGGCAGCGCCACGGTGGCGTAATTACGTACTTCCGTTGGGTTCCCCAGTCAGCTGTTTTCATATGTGTTTGTATGCGACAGTGTGTGATTCATATAAAATTCATCGACTTCTGCAGTTTATCGTACGGTTATCAATCTTGTGGTTTTAGTTTAACTAAAAGTTTTTCAAGCGATCTGTCCCGCCGTCAGCATCTGTCATCCCTGTCATGCCGATCTGTCCCAAACCTGCGTAACAAGGATGCCAGATGCGGACGGCGGGACAGATCGCTTGAAAAACCCCTACGTGTGTGCCTGCCTATTGATTTGGATGTTGTTTGGTATGACACTTTAAACTCATATTTTGACATATTATTGTTATTATCAGTAGACCGGTTGTGTATAAAACAAGGGTGGCCGAACAATAATATATTCATATTTTTTAATGACAAAACAAATACATTTAAAAAAATCAAATCGCACGCAGGCATTCATTATTAAGTTTTTGATATCTGTTGCAACCTAATGTCGCAATCAGATACACTGCCGTATACACGCGGACACTCAGTGTATACCTCGGTGTCGACACTAAAGTGTCACCGTGTGTACTTAGCTTTACAGTTTCGGCAAAAAATAAATAAAATATGAGTGACTGCGCTACACTTGTTTAGAAACAAATGTAATCTGGTTACCGGGTTGGCTGAGAAACAAATGATGTTTTATTCACAATAATAAATATAAAGTACACTTATGCCAAAAAAACAGATATGTTGCTGGTTTTAGGATTTTACGAGGGAAATTGTCACCGTAGCGTTCGAGTATACAGTGAAAGATTTCCTAATCGTCACGTGCCAAATCATAAAACCTTTGCAAAAAGCGAAACGGGAAGTTTTGCACCAGTGATTGGTGATCGTGGAGGTCCTCGTACAACTCACAGCCCTAATAACGAGGACGAAATTTTTGAAACAGTGTCAGAACATGTGGAAGAAAGTACTCAATGCTTGGCACAGGAAGTAGGAGTTTCTAAGGGTTCAGTGCATAGAGTTCTCAAGGAGCAATTGCTTCATCCATACCATATCCAAACAGTCCAAGAGCTTTTACCAGCTGATTATGACCTACATTTTGCGTTTTGCCGATTTATTCAGGAAAAAAGAGCTGAAGATATACTTATTATCCAGAAAATTCTGTTTACTGATGATTTATTTCCAAACGAGTGTAGCGCAGTCACTCATATTTTTTTTTTTATCGAAACTGTAACATATCAAAAACTATAAAGATACAAAAAAAACTTAATAATGAATGCCAGCGTCCTTTACTGCATGTAAAGGCATAAATCCACAATACATTAGGAATACTCTGCGTATCTTCAAAGACCCCCTCGTGTATTGCCTTGAATAAAAACATAACCTTTCTGTGTAACATATGCCAGAATTGACAGGTTGCCTGCACCGACGCCGCTAATAAGTTGTTTTTTTTTTTTTAGAATTACACAGGAAATTCCTTGCGGGTCGATGCAGGCAACCAGTTATACATTCTCAATGATATGTGTAATAACGAAAAAAAGCCCGGTATATACAGTGTGAGCAACAATACTTGAGATTTGATAGGTAGGCAACCAAATACGCATGTTGGTATAACTGAAAATATAAAAAGAATATCCCCTAAATTGTTTTCTCAGTGGCGTAGCAAACAACAAACAAAAACAAAATGAATTAAATATTTAATCATAATTACATATTTTTAAACGTTACAATAAAAGTTTACAACAAATGTTGAAAATGGCGGCGATCTACAATTCTACATTTTTTATTTTCAAAAACATATTGGAGCTGCTCTGGAGTTATGTTTCTTATCTCTTCTTCAATTGCTTCTTGGAGTTGGTTTAGGTTTGTAACGGTCCAAAAATAGCGTTGGCAGAAACGGCTTTTTAATAAATTAACTGGCGTGTAGACCTGCACGGTAGGCAACCATGCTTGCATTTTTTGTTGTGGTGACGCGTTTCCCCATGAGCGATTTTTAAAATTCACCGGCGGAGCGCGACCACGAGGCAGAACTGAATTGACTCGTGCCCAATATAGATCGTGCCAGACGAACCGTTGCAGATAAGGTATATCACCATCCGGTTTACGGGAATAATCAACGGTTCTCAGCTAACCACCCTTGAGGGGGATTGAGGCACCGACTACGGGGCAGAGAACACGCTCATAACACCTGAGTAAGTAGTTATTTCTTCTCCTCTTCGTGAAGCCACGTGTCCGGCCATTTTGATTAAGGCCATGTGCTTTGTAGGCGTTTGGCTACGGGCTAAACAGCTCTGCCAAAACCATTCTTGGCTGGAGGCCGCGGACCTAGCCCAGGCGCCGTCGACGGAAACCGCCGACATCCCGGGGCTGAACCCAGCCAACGGCGAGACCATCCGGAACTCAGGCCAGACAATATATATAATTTCTTTTTTTGTGTGCTCGATTGGGCCACTTTTCGGTTTATTCTTGTGTGTAAATTGCGTCTACGTGTAAATTGTGTCGTACGTGTTTTGCGCTAGTGTACGAAAAAGGTCGCTCCCTCGGCCCTTTCAATCGCGCGATTAGGAGCTTATTTTATTCGGCCGAATGGGGTAAACCCTGCGCGAAAGGGTGGCGTTCGGAGGTATTTTTTTTCAGGAGCGCGGACACGGTGTCTGTCATTGGTTTGTGTGAATAAACGCCGATATTACACTACAAACTCACACCTGTTATTTTTTTGTTCCCCCCGCGTTTTCTCATTTACAGTTTTCTATTCTCACTGCGAGATTTAAACCTGGTGGTGTTGGCGCCAAACGGTCAGCGTTGTGACAGTTCGTGATTTCTGAACTTCGCTGACTGTCTGTCGTCCACCCACGCAGGTAGGGTGGAGCCACCCTTGCGACGAAGTAGCAACGAGGTAAAATTACGTGGAGCCTTTTTTAACCCCCCCACTCTCTGACACCGAGAGCCTGGCCCTCGTCACTACTTCGAAGGGACCCTCCACTCGCTCCACGGCCTAACGCGCCGACTGCCCTTCAGGTACGTCACAGGTTGTGCATCCTATTTTTTAAAACATTATTTTTCAAATGTCCAAAAAAAAAATAATCACACGGCGTGAGGACGTGGTGGCCATAATCCTGAGCTTATCAATCGATCATCGTAAAATTCCCTTAAATAATTAATTGTCGCAAACGCAGTATGAGCAGTGGCTCCGTCTTACTGAAAATAACCCATTATTTGTTCATCATCATGCACCTGATTAAGAAATGCATCCAGGATGATTGTTCGGTAACGCTCCGCATTGATTGTTTCATTGAAAAACATTGGGTCAATTATCAGACGTCTCGAAATTGCTACCCAAACACCAATTTTAAGTGGATGTAAATCTGTTTTGATGAACATATAAGGATTTTCTGTAGCCCATGTACGATAATTTTGGCTGTTCACATATCCTGATAAGTGAAACCACGCAATCACGCCTCATCAGTGAAAAAGGTCCTGTCCAGCATATCGTTATCATTTAAATGCTGATTAAACCAATTGCAATAATCAATTATTTTTTGAAAATCAAGTGTGTGAAGTTGTTGAACTACCGATACCTTATACGGGTGCAATTGGAGAAGTTTCTTCGCGACTTTTCGGCAACTCCCATACGATACTCCTGTAAGCGGATTTAAACATTAAAATTTGAATGCCATAAAGATAAGGTGACCAGATCCTAACACTAGAATATATTGCCCGATTTCAATAAAACAAAAACAACATTAAATGTCTCCACATGTTCTACAAAGGGGCCCTAAATTTCTTTTTTTTTGCAGAATCAACTTTCATTTCAGCGATAGTCTGTAGATTTTGCAAAAAAAATAGGGCCCCTTTGTAGACATGTTGAACCATTTAGTTTTGTTTTCATTTTATTGAAATAGGCCAATAAATAAAGAAGTTATCGCTTGCGGCGTTTTTTAGGAGACACCCTGTATAATATTATATTACAATTTTTTTTTAACAACATGAAACATAATGTCAAATTTACAAATATAATAAATATGAGGCATGTTTTTAAAGTACCGATTTGTATTTTGGCCGCTGCAGCGCCACTACCAAATACAGATATTGGCGAAATATATAAGCTGATAACTTCAAAATAGCGATTAAAGATTACCCCGAAAAAAACGCAATCTTTCAAAAGTCGGGACTTTTTTCAAACGTCGCGGGACGCGGGACAAATTTCTAAAAATCGGGACTGTCCCGCCAAAATCGGGACGTCTGGTCACCTTATATAAAGACCACATGAATATTAAAAAATAACTTTTTTGCACCATAAAATTAAGAACTAACCTGTTTGTGCTGAAAGTTTTCTTATAGATTTTGTTGGACTTTGTTCAAGCCGTTGTTGGACATCGGCAACAATCTCTTCTGTTAAGGTAGACGGTCTTCCAGTTGACTTGCCCTTACAAATACAATTCTTTCCTTCAAAGCGGTGAATAATACGGGTTTTATGTTGGATAAATATTTTGTAAGTAATGTTGACATCAGGGAAGGCTTCGTTAAATTGATTCATACACGATTGTAATGAATATGTCCATGTCCCGTCTTCATTAAGTGTTCCACTTCGATAATGAGCCTTCAGGATGAATGCAAATCACTTACCAGAAATCAAAGATTTACTTAGAGTAGTCCTGATAAGAACTGATGTTTATGAAGCAGAAGACAAAATAACTATATGCGAAGAATTGGCACATTGAACGACGCGGGCGGCACTGGGCTGGGCTGGGGCTGTCAAATCTTTTGACTTTACAGTAAATTTAATTAATAATAAACTTGGAGCGAAGAAATTCCCCAGGTTTTTCGGCGGGAAATTTAACTTGACTTCAATCATTGTTGCTCACTCTGTATATTACGCTACACTAATGACTCATTACATAACACGGTTACGTTACAACTGATTTACTAGCCATGAAATCCGTGTGTAATTGACAATTTACTAATGTGGGAGTAGAAAATAGTATATTCTGCAACAAGGTTAGAATGAAAATTCGATAAGAGTGAAAGATTCCGAAAGCGAGTGTGAAGAACCATGAGTAGATCGAATTTTGATTTCAACCGAGTAAGAGACTGTATTTTCTCCTCGAGCAGAAACTACCACTCAGTTGCCTACGAAGCCGCATTTACATTTGACAGTGATGAAATTCATGGCAATGTGCATAAATATCTGTGCATAAATATTTTTTAAGCAACATAAAATATTTCGATAAATTTTATTGGCACTGCATTTTTTCTTAACAATTTGCGTTGATTATTAGAATAGTACTCCTTAGCTAAGAAATGTTTCTCACACACAAGTTTACTTTTCAAATTACAACTTTCCATGGTAGCAATTTGTAAATTTCCGCAATTTTTTCCCCATTCTTCAGTCCTCGCTAAATCCTTTACCGGAAATTTAAAGAAGCTTACGTCATTATTCTTTCTCTGTTCATTAGAACAAGTGTTGTAAACACAAGGATGATGGGCTGTATTCATTTTTGCGTTTTAAAATATGCAGTCAAACAACGCACTTGGGAAAGGAAAGAACACGTGGCTAAGGGAACTCAGAGAACGTTACTCGGCAACTGTCCTATTACACTGAATCATTTGGAGCAGAGATACTAGTAACGTCGACTGTGTCTAGGCTCTAAGATGGGTAAAATGACCACCGTAAAGGTTGCACATCTTCTTAAACTCATAATCACTGGTTATAAGTATAACCATTATGATCGTTTTATTTCCATACCATGGGAGAACCGCCACAGATTTATACTATCCAAACATTCTTATTGGAAGTTTATAAAACTACATTTTCAATTGCTAATATAAGATGCATGTGTGAATACATTAACAGAACGATGAGTTAATTGTTTTATGAATGCGTAATTTAACAAACAGTTGAAGGAAGTATGAAGAGCAAAAGAACTGTATAGAAAAATAAGACTTTTTAATTAGCATTATTGGCAAACTTTTTCTAATGGTTAAAAGCTAACAAATAATTTATTTCAACCTTAGAAAGTTTGTAAATTTGGTCTTTGTACTGTTGACATACTAAGTCATCAACTAATGATTCAAACAAATTGTAGTACAAATCCTCCGAAAAACCGAAGGATAATTTTTGCACATTGAATTATACAATTTTCAATGCTTTGTACTTCAAATTGTATTATCTCAACTATATATAAGCCACAATATTTAGAAAATTACAAGCATAAACATATATAATGGACCATTTTCCATTACGTACATAAAATGGCTTGAATAATATCATTCAAATAATAGGTATTCATCAATGTTTAGCAATTTCACCTTATTTGTGTACCACAATTTTAAACTAATTATGTTTGTCCCATCAATTTTAATGGATATGTGGTAGTAAAGTGAAAACGTCAAATTTACCTCCGAATCACAATATAAATGATGCATTTATTTCATAACTTTAAAGACATGCAATACAATACTAATATGCAGATCATGCATCTAAAAAGCTATAGATTTTCTTATGTAGTACCACATGTGATATAAATTTTTTAATTATATACATATATATATATATAAAACAATAATAAACTATAGAAAAAACGATACAACAGAAAATGTGTTCTCATAAGGTTTCAAAAATATTATATATAAAGAAGACTTGCACTTGATTGCATATCACATTTTCCATTCGTATGTGCACGAGTTTAAAGAAGCATTGAATGTCTTAGGAAACTAAATAGGACATACACGTATGACTAAACAATTTAAAAACATCACAAAAACATGATAAAAATATATAATCTCCGTGTTTATGTAGCGGTGAGTGGAATAACGGTGAAACAATGTACTGAATTTAGTTCCCGCACTCCAGGTATATTGTCGACTGCAAGAAATAATACGACTTCTCATAACTAAAACTCTGGGAACTTAAAATTGGAATGTCGGCCCTGCTATTCACGGCTCAAGTCCTCTAGTCAGGCAATCGCTTTGGCTTCGGGCAGAAAAGCATCCCAGTACTTTACAAGCTGAAAAAACCGTACAAAATAGAAACGGTTAATTATATAAGATGGTGTCAAATGTACACTCTCTCAAGTACACAGTATAAAAATACGATACAATGTAAAAATTTGTGGTCAAGTTAGCAGCACAGGCCTTTATAAGCACCGTAAAATGTATATCCCCGATTGTATGATGCAGTTTTGAAATTTTTGACAAAAGCCGAAATGACGATACTAATTATTTCCTTGCGACTTAATAATTACTATTGCAATTAGACGTTTGACATTGACAGATATGACAAAGCATCTGGCACAAACTTGGCCACACATTGTGATGTTGTTTACATTATTACTTTCTTGATTATGTGACAACAGTCACTTTATACAGCCTGGTCATTTTTTCAAATTCCATGCAATTCAATTCACCAAAAAATTGCCGATTTTGGCGCCAGCTACCCACGGTGACTTTAAATGTCACACAAGAATCTAATCAGAATATTATTTAAGTAAATTAAATAAAACTACTTTGTTATTTCCACTCACACTTTTAATTTTGAAAAATATTTAGTGACTGCAGTTTCGACTAAGGTCTAGTCATTATCAAACTAAGTACATTAAATAAGAGTCAACACATTAATTAATTAAATTTTGCAACAATTAAAGAGAGGGGAGAATATAAGTTCATTCTGGTCGATTAGCAAATTGCCGTCTTTTGATGATGAAAATTTGAAAATTTCTAATGATTCCAGCAAATTGAGCTTAAGTCCCTTGTCGGCTAGGTGTAAGATCTTAATGGGATAATAAGACACGAATCTGCTATGATTGGGACAGGAACCTGCTAATGATCCCACTAATATCTTACACCTAGCCGACAAGGGACTTAGCCCAATTTGCTGGAATCATTAAAAAGTTTCAAAGCTTCGTCATCAAAAGGCGGCAATTTGCTAAACAACCAGACTGAACTTATATTCTCCCCTCTTTTTAATTGTTGCAAAATTTAATGTATATATCTGTGATGGGTGGGAAAAACAGTATAAGTCGAAAATTTGAGAAAATGAGTTTAAGTCAAATTATATTTCAGAACGTGATGGTGTACATTGTGTTTGAAATAGTATATGTCACATTATTCAGTTAAGGCTTTTAAATAGGTTGGCAGTTTTAGTACAACTTTAAATGCTACGATTATTGGAGGGAAAAAGGGTATAAGTCGACGCTTCCTTAAAATGCTAATTCTTGACTTATACAGTTTTTCCCACCCATCACAGATATAATGTGTTTACTCTTATTTAATGTACTTGGTTTGATAATGACTAGACCTTAGTCGAAACTGCAGTCACTGAATATTTTTCAAAAATAAAAGTGCGAGTCGAAATAACAAAGTTGTTTTATTTAATTTACTTATTTACAATGTTCCACAAAGTAACGGCTAGCAGTAGAATATTATTTCTAATTGTGGTCCTAGTTACGATAATTGCAGTTAGCGTTAATTCAAACTTCTCACTCATGGGTCGACAGAGCCACTCAGATTGAGCAAAATTTTGACAAATGCGCAGGCCGTATAAAGTAACTTTGTCACTTCTTGTAATAATATTTCAGTAATTTAATAATGTTCGGTAAAAACTGTATTCAGAGAGAACTCACCGTAGCTTGATGCTCCATATGATTCTCCAAATACTTAATGAACGTCACCTTAAAATCGTGAATGCGACACTTCTCGAACCTCTCCATTTCCAACTTGATCATCTTGCATATTTTATCGAAGCTCTCCTGACCCCTCTCAACTTTGGATTCCCACTCAATCACCTCCACACCGGCCTGATCCAATTTATCGGTGCGACCTTGCAACTCCAGCTTGGCTTTGGCTTCGCGCCTTCTGGTCAGCATGTGCTGCGAATGATGCCATAGTTGAAAGAGCTTGGTGCGCTCGTGGAAAGCGGCCCTCACCGAACCCAACAGACCCAAATAGTCTTTAAGCATTTCACAGAGTATGTAGAAATCTGTGTTTGCCTGCTCGATATGCAACGCTTCCACCTGTAAATACTTTTATATATAAAAAAAATAAAATAGACGTTGTTATTGTTATTACCTTCTCCTCTGTATCTGCAAGCTGGGATAAAGCTCTCGACAAAGAATTGTGATCCTCGCAGGCGCTGAGCATAGCTGCAGATCTGGCAACACCGTTAGTTAAATTAGCTAGTTCACGACGGTAGGAAACCATAGCTTCGACATTTGTATGTAATTTTCTTAACTGCGTTTCTAAAGCTTCTATATGTGCTAATTTATCCTCGAACCACTGAAATAATACAACTATTACAACCGCAACATTGAAGAACAAAATATTTACTGGATCAGTTTCATCCATCTTATAAGTGATCTTGTTAACCGTTTCGCCAACTTTATTTATGAACCGCATAACACCGGCCCCGCTCAGGGCCGAAGTACTCGTGGCCTTGGGCAGTTCGATATCGGACTCCAAGAACTCTCGGAAATCCGGGTCCACTATTAGCACAGGGTGTTGGGAGGTGCGTTTCAGGTATCTCTCCAGCGATGCTCGCCTGCGCTCGATGAACTCGTTGCCGTTGTTTGCCTGTTCGGCCTGTCCCATCTTTATCTTGGCATTGCCTATGACACTCTTCTCAGGTGCCGGTGGGATGATCCGGCCCATCTTCAAGTACTTGTCCGACAGCTTGTCGTGCAGGCCCAGAAAGTCGCTGAACCTTCGCATCACCACGAACTCCCTCTTCTTGAAGATCGGCATGTTGGTCCTCGTGCATACCCTATATGCCATGTACGCCCCCATTCCATCACCAACTTTTTGGGGTTCCGTTACAGATATTTCTAAGAAATGATCTCCACTCTCTGTTTCAACCTATAAACATTCAAGTTAGATATGTGTTCAATAATTTTTATACCAGGTGATCGATTTGTCGCGGAACATAGGGAAATAACATGGGAAAATGGTTTTCCTTAGTTTGCCGCTCATTAGGAGAGGGGGAGGTAGTCACTATGTCTAGTCACTGTTGTGAGTATAACATTCCATCGTCACTTCAATGTCGGGCATCATGGTCGAAAGTGCTTTCTCGAACCATTATGATCGACATTGAAATGACAATGGAAAGGTCTCTGCGTACGCACAACAGAATCATTGGTTTTGAAAAACGTTTTGTTGGTGAAAGCGCAATGTACTGTATTCCACTGTTTCATGGTTACTGAAATGGCAATAACTGTTTAGTAAAGTGACCACCTCCCCCTCTCCCTCCGTCAACCCTACTTGATGTGATGCATGCCCCCCTAAACCATGCAATATATCTGCCGCACCCTGTCAATACTAATTTATGTTGAACTGCTATCGATTGCTTGCAAAAAAATTATATTCATCACTTTTTCGTAGTATTGAATCCGGTTTGAATATATATTTGTCAACAACAATGTCATACTGTTCAAAAACTTTAAAACTAGCAGGAAACGAAAAAATTCTGTTACAAGGAACTACTAGCTAAAGGCGGCTTCACAATCGCCCGGGAACGGAACAGTAATAATCTATCATTCACTTGTAGGCATGTACAACTACACGAGAACGAGGACGGTAACTTGCTCAATTTTCCCATTCCTGTAGCCATTCGGGCGATTCTATCAGCCACTAAACGGCGAATATTTTCAAGGCCTAAGCACTAATGCCTAAGCAAAGTTGCCAGAATAATAGGGATAGTTTTTCTTTTCCCATATTAGTTTAAATATCACTGGTAGTACATGTTCCGTTCTTGTTTATTGAGAGTCTGGGGTTCTCATTCCCGTTCTTGTCCCGTTTCCGGGTGATTGTGAAGCCGCCTTTAACTTGTTTAAAATATGTCAAAATTAAGAAAAGGGACATTTACATAGCCATAATTAAAAAACTCTGATACTTGATCCATATTGTGCTATGTATGCATATATATTTCTTATTGTATAGAATCGTGATTATATCCATCAGTGATACTGTTCAAAAGCTATAAAAATTAGTGAAAAACAAAAAAAATTTAGGGAATTACAATTCATAAGCTATATAAAAATGTACCGCTTTTATATAGCACAATTTGTATAAAAACTCAGTGTTTCCTTTCTGTAATTTTGTGACTATCATTGGGGTGGTGACATGTTTATCGAATTACCTCTTCCATGGTCGGTGTGGCTAAAGAGTTCTGATTGTTTATTGGCACGTTTTCCATCTCGGACTTGTTATCGTTTAAAGTTACCTTCCCCAGGTCTTCGCCTAAATCCGAATCTCCGTTTAGTAAGTCCTGGCCGTCGTCTTCCAAGGAGAGAGCTGGAGGCTGGATCTGTAGGTAGGAGAATGAGCAGTTATAAGAGTACAGTGATGCAGTTATCTGTTTATTTCACAATGGAAACGGACAGTCAATATCCTGGCCACTCAATGTTTTTCTGAGAGCACACTGAGCTGCATATGGATGCATTCCAAGTTGATAAAAATAAAAGAAAGAAACTGTCACACCATGCTGTGCACATTTTTTAATCCGCCAAGATGGAGAGATTTTTATTGATAATTTTAAAGGTTATCACATGTGGTGCTATATATAAAATATTATTGTACTGAAAATGTTAATTAAATAATTCTCTCCACGATACTATATTACACATTTGTAAAAGTTGATCAAGTAAACTTACTTGTTTTAAAATAGAATTTGCAATCAAAATTTACGAAATTAGAAAATATCAAAATTGTGTTTATCCTTTCTTAATCAATTCCTCTTATAACCTTACTGTGTGTTTAGACCGAAATTGTGTTAAGAGTTAATTTTATAAAATGAAGAGTTTTTCAATAAAAATTATTCATACATGTTGAATTATAGTTATTTATTTACCAGCAGTTAAAACAGAAGTTTAATGAGTGGATACTTTAACCAGTCTAGCGTCAGCGAGACCGTTATTGTACGTAAATTAAACGTATTTTATCCTGTGAGTGTGTAATACGTTTTATTCAATTTTCACCATGTAGTAAAATATCTCAGTTCTGTATTGAATGTTCTGTCATTGGTTTTATTATGTATTTGCCGTTTTTAATAATGCAAGATTTGAAAGGTTTGAGAATACAAATTATTGAGTGTAAGCCATCAAACCCTCATCGGTATGGAGTTATTGCTCTAAGCTGAAGACTTGCCATGGAGTTATTGCTTTAGGCTAAAGAAAATATTTATATTGGAGGAAAATATTGTAACAAGGAATAACTCTAAAACCACATATAAAAAGTGAAATGTTTAAACTGTCGTATATTATGCAAAAAGAGATGAACATGCATCCTTGCCATTAAAGTTTACATATTTATTTTCATCTCTAGATGTGAAAATATTTTCATCTCTACATGTCAACATATTTTCATATATACATGTGAAAATATTTTCATCTCTAGAGTGAAAAAATATCACTTTCATGCATAGTAAGCGGTTGAAAAATTGTTACTTTCACATATATGAGTATAGTCAGTATTAAACATGACTTTAGTAGCCAAAATTGAATAAATAGTTATTTACATTGCAAGAACGTTACCTAGAATTTAACATGAAAGCACGAAGTTAACGAGCGAGCAAGCTTATTATTGTGCGAGCAAGCAAAGTTAAGTAAAAGTCGAGCATTGTGCAATGTTTTATGGTATTTTGAGTACAATAGAAAATTGTCAGATTTACTATCATAATGAATAATCCAGGCAGAAAGACCACAGGTCGATAGCCAGTCAAATATTGTTACAACTACTGAATAATTCAGAGCAACAAATGACATTTAATTCAAATAGACTTCAGATAAATAATATTCCGTAAACGTAAAAATCATCGCCAAGAAAATAAATTTCCATTTCCCAACATGACTAGTATAGGACTGCAGTCCCTGAGGGCACAGTGATAACAGAAAATTCTAACTGCACAGTTAACATGTGTGTGTGTATTAATTAGTAATTAATATTTATTCTTTATTTTGTATTTTGTACGTAAAACAATTGTAGAGATTATTATTGTTAAAGGGACTCTTTGCCATTTTATTACAGAGATCATTAAAAATTTGTTTACAATTCAAAATGATATAAAATTATGAATTAACGCTTTACTCATGGAAGTTTATTGCAACCTAATATGGTAATGTGAGAATTATTCATAATTGTACTCCATTTTTAGACAAATTAGATTGTTATAGTATTTTACATTACAAGCAGGGTAAAACAGTTTTTACTAGCGATAATAAACTTTACTTGAGCCAGTAAAAACTGTTACCCTACGTGTATTGTATAATATTTTATATGTTTCTCATTTGTAATAGTAAATTGATGTTATATAGTAAAATTGTAATCAATCTTGTCAGTTACGGTGTCAAAAATTATCCTAAATTTCTCATAAGCCTTGGAAGTATGCATTATCTTGACAACAAGAATTGTTTATTTATTTCACGTTTCATTTATTCAGCATAAAATGAATATACCAGAAGCCATTCTTAGAGTAGCCACGATTATGGCTGTAAATTTATTTCCAAAAGAGTCAAGTGCCAGGTACGAGCGCCACTACGCCCACTTTAAAGACTTTATCCAACTCTCGACAAAATTTAGTCCAACATCGTTGTGGTGTAAATAGTCGTGTTGAAAATAAATAATTATTAGTATTATTGTTAATGCTACTACCTTGCAAAGCTACTACCTTGACAGCTGACCTGTAAAATTTTTACAAGTTAGTAGCTTGTAACAATCTGTTTTGCTAGTTTGTGAGGAGTGTCAATAAATGATGTTTTTGAACTCACCGCCTCGAAAGTGACATTTGACGCACTCTATTGACAACCGGAAATCCGTATTTCCCGGTCTAGTAGACCGGGAAAACGGCAAAAAAACACTGTCATAAATAAATCAATACATAATTATTTATTGTGAACGATCTACATCGACTTAAGCAGGGTTATTATTGTACACATTTATCGTACAATTAGTACAATTTGAAATGCAAATTCCCGAACTTTCCACCGCATCGGGTTTAGATATAGTGTGCGACACATTAAGAGTTTCAGAGATTGTATAGTTTTCAACTTGAGATGAAGGTCCCGGAGCTGGTTGCATCAATCTTTCAGCTACGTTAATTTTACTCTGCACAGAGTCATCGACGTAACCTTCGGCCACGCTTGAAGATCTCCAACCGCCAAATTTCAGTAAAAAAAGAGTCAGTAAATCGCCACCGTTGTTTGCAAGTAAAGTAGCTGAACTTCTTCGAAAGCAATGACCAGTGTAGGCCTGTGGAGCCTCTAGCTGAAGGTACTGTGCCACAGAGCAAGGTATTTTGCCAATTGTATTAAGACCAATAGGTGAATTAATACATTTCCCATTTCTGTAGGTCAAAAAGAAACGTTTATTTGTCCCTACTCTTAAATTTTTGTATTTTAACAATAAATTTATCCATTCTGGATTGATCACCACAAAACGTCGAGAAATATTAGTTTTGGTCTCTGGTACATTAACAAGTACCATTTCATGTTTAAACTCGATATGATCAATTAACATTTTACATAATTCATCGCGGCGACAAGCGCCACAAATGCCCAATATTACTATTGCCTGTAAAACATATTATAGAATAATAGAATAATATCGATTAATGAAACATATTGTGTACGTACCTTCATTAACAGAAATGAGTTATCAGGGGCTTCATGAATAAATTTGTCAATTTCATGACTTTCTAATACCTTGGATTTTTTCGGTTTCAGGTTATACGTTTCTTTTTTGAGAAATGCGTAAAATTTCGTAAATTTGGAAATATCTACGTTATTGTGTATTAGTGACAGGACTTTAGCATAGAGTAAGTGGACCATAGCGACTTTTTGCTTGAAAAGGTTTGAAAATATGCCAGCAAACAATTTTCTGAATAAGTCCGTATTTTGTTTAACCTGCACCAATCCATAAATTTCGAGTATACCAACTCGTACCTTCGTTTGGATTTATCCGGCAATAAATTTTTAATTGCCGTATTAGCGGCATTGCGGATTTCCGGAGGTGTACAACTACTTATATCCGAATAGGAAGACATTTTATTAGAAACTGAGACTTTAAACGACAGGCTTTAAAAAATCAACTGTCAAAGTAACAATCATTGTTTTGCTATACAGCCATGGCTTGCTTTATTTCATATTTTGAAACGGAATGAAAATTATTTGAGTTTATGCTGATCGTTCTGTTCGTTTCAAAAAAAAATGTACAAACCACTTGCGGGAATCATTTTCCCGCATTCACGCAGATGAAGCATTCGCTCCCTTCGGTCGCTCATGCTTCAAAATTGCGTTCATGCGGGAAAATTGTGTTCCCGCACTTGGTTTGTAAATAACTATTACAACTCAAGTAATGTATGCTATTTTTTCTACTCCCAGTCGTAATTGTGAAAAATTTTGCACAAATTGATACATATTTGTTCTGTCAGATGCTCATGGCAAAATTTTATATTAACCATCATATGACTATTTTGACAATTCAAAACAAAACGTCACAATGTTGCCAATGCGCATACAAATAATTCTCCCATAACTGTTACGTAATATATACCGAGTGTCTGGGATAAGGGGCGAACATAGGAATTTAACATATAAAATTAAATATGTGTAATATTAGCTCCCCTATTAATTTTAGAGAAAAATCGCAAAAGAATATTTTTAAGAGTATTAAAAACTGTAAATGTATCATCCATTTAATATTCGTTTGTACCAGAATCCACCTCAGAAATAAAAAAATAAGTTGAACATTGTACCATAAAAACCTTTGCCGTCAGTTTGACAAATGTCATTGTGAATAGTATATTACATTACAAGGGAAGGAAGCGGGTTATACTCTACCTCGCCTGTAGCAGCCTTTGCTACGCTCCCGCTTAGCGGTAGTAGAGTCGAAGTCTAGAGTAAATCCCGCTCTGATGCTCTGATTTGCATAGTATAAATGCATTATTTGTATCTTTTCTTCTGTTGAATACATTTCTTTAATGTATTTTAGCACAATAATAGTTCAAACAACTTGACAATTCTATTTATTTTTATTACCCATGAAATAGTTATTTTGACGTTACCTTGGTCACTTGATAACATTCAAGCATTGACCTGTGTTTTTTTTTTAATTGAACATGATGTTGCATTGACTATGTTCAGTGTTAAAAAAGTGTCACGGTATGTAGAAGCCATTGTTGTTGTATTCGAGACAGCAAAACTTGCTGCATGCAATTTTTAAAGTAGATTAATTTCAATTAACAAAATTGTGCATGCCACCGAATGTTTACCAAGAGATAACGTAAATAGAACTAATTCTGTTTTGTCAGGAACTTCAAATTGGACAGCAGCCAATACGTGGTTATTTGTTTCCATAAATGATGAGCAAAATAATGCAAAGTAATAGAGCAGGAGAGCTCGTTTTCATATGCATACCTTTTATTTTCTAGAGAAAACTATTTGCTGTAATGAATTAAAATTTGTAAATAGATTTTATAAGTCCTACACTATAGAATATACACGGTGTTTGCTAATGGTGTTCCCTAATTTTGGATATCGAGTCGAAAACCAAACAGACAAGTTTATATAAATATGTGGGCCTAGACGGTGCTGTAAGCAGAAATTCAACATTTCTGTTTATAACATGAATTTATATTATGAACAGAATTTGACATTTAAACAAAAAACTAAGTATCAATCAATTTTAGTTCAGGTAGTTGTTTAGAGTGACCATTGTCGACTTGAAGAGACTTCTAGAGCTGCAGACTCTCTCAAAGAATTCAGGTGTTAATCCCATAGTTCCACAAGTGTTCTATATTTTTTGAAGAAGTTCTTCCCTTGTGTTTACAGTATGGGCATATAGTATTCCTTTGATATGCCCCCAATAATAATAATTAGAGGGTATTAAGGTCTGGTGATCCTGGTGGCCTGTGGCGATTGGACCTCCACTTTCAATCTAGGTTTGGTGGAGTAATTATTTAAAAGCTGCCGTACATAAGCGGGACATAAACAGGAGCTCTGTCATGCATAAACGAACAATCACATCTAGTCTCTAGAGGCACATATACTAGTAATAATTCAAAGTTCCCACCACCTAAGACCGAAGTAATACTTCAAAACATTAAAATATTGTAAATAAAACACAGTCCTTCACTCTGTTTGATAATAATTACTTAAGTATTCGAAACTAGTAATAAATCAATAAATAATTTTATGTTATACTAACAAAGTAATGTGATTTATTTAATAAAATGTACCACGAAGTAGACACCACCACCATTCAAAATATTAAAATATTGAATATCTGCTTACACTGCCATCTAGGTCGACATGTTTATATGAAGTTTTTTGTTTGTTCTCCATCGCTGACTCGATATCCAAATTTACGGAACACCTTTAGCAAACACCCATATATAAAACCACTGTATCCCCTGGTATTATCAACATTGTTTAGTTAAACAATGTTTATGTTTTAAGACAATTGTTTTTAAAACGAATGTATTTTTTAATACCATGCCATGTGTACTAAGAATCTTATTAAAGGAATTTTAAGTAAATACCGTTAAATCAGTTGGCAGTAGAACTTATTAATTTAGCAACTTCTGGTAAATTTTATATTTTCAAGGAGGGACCAGTGATAATTAAACGTTATGATATCGTTAGATATGTGATTTTGATATTAATTGTGCTATCGGTTTGTCCTACAAACTGTCGTCGGTATGGAGTTATTCCTCCAAGCTAAAGGCCTGCCTGACGGCATTTGAAAATATTCACATTGGAGGAAAATATTGTAACTAATAATTCTAAAACAGCGGATAAAAAGGTGAAATGTTTAAGCCACTAGCAGAATACATTTTTAATTTGGATGTTTGGCAAAATTGAAAAAACAATTTTTAAGTAAATATTATAACATCAGTTCACAGTAGAACTTATTAATTTAGGTACTTCTGGTAAATGTTATATTTTTAACTAGGCACCACTGACAATTAAATGTTATGTTATCGTTAGAAATACGATTTTGATATAATTTACGAGTGTCAAAAGTTAATTTGAGGTTAGTTATTACTTCCTTACGATTTTTACTAATGATTCAACTTTTGACAATAACCCCCACAAATTACAAAACAATAACTCTTGTAAACCCACTTGTGTGAACCCATTGACCGCAACATAATCCAGAACGTAACCCCCGCGGTTAGGGCTTGTAAATTTAGAGATTGTTTCATTTAATGGTAATTTGGTAAATGAAAATTTGACTACCAATTTACCGGTAATTTTATATCCGAAAAATAACAACAACAAATGTAGGTAGTTGGTACTTCATACTATATAGAGTTTTTGGTTCATACTTTGAATTTATTACAAAGACAAATTACTAATAGTAATTAATGTAAATATTTAAATATTGACAAAACATGCACTGTCACACTTATAACCAACATTTAATAATAATAATAATAAGAATAATAATATTTATTAGAAGGGAAGCTACAAAACAAATTGGATAGAAATATTAATAATAAATAATAATAACAAAATGCGAATATTGAAATGTAAGGAATCAAAAATTAACATACACATAATAGGAATATATTCTTTATAAACATTTACATTTTACTTATTGTACATTTTATTTGTATATTATATTGCTGGTCGCATATCATATTGTTGTTTTTATCTTATTCTTTCAGTCCCTTCTGTCTTGGGCCATTGTTTTTGCGTCTCTCCATTCAATCTGCCTTCTCTCGGCTGCTTCATGTACCTGATCTTGCCACCTTTTCCTCGGTCTTCCTTTTCTATTTCTTCCGTGGACTTTTACTTCGAATATTTGTTTCGTGATTCTGTGATCTTCTAATCTATGTATGTGACCCAACCAGTTTATTTGCCTTTCTTCTACTATTGTTACTACTGGCTTTACTTGTAACGTGTAGTGTATTATTTCGTTCCTTATTCTGTCTTGTCTGGTTACTCCTTTAATATCCCTTAAAAACCCCATCTCCATGGCGGTGATTTCACTCTTGCCCTTCTGTGACAGCGTCCATGCTTCACATCCATATGTTAGGGATGGTCTTACGACTTTTCTATAAACTGTTTTTATGGCTGTTGTGGTTTCCTTCTTTATCAGGATGTTCGTTAGTAGCATATTATAGATTTTGCCCGCTTTACCCATTTTCTCGTTTATATCGTGTTCAATATTCCCCTTCTCTTCTATGATTATTCCCAGGTATTTGAATACTCTTACTTGTTCCAGTGGCTGTCCCTCTAGTTCTATTTTGTAGTGTGTTTCTTATGCTCCTATAATCATCGTCTTGGTTTTCTCTGCATTTATTTCCATATTGACTTTCTTCAGTTCCTCCCAATAGGTTTCTATGCTGATATGAAGTTTTTCTTCTGTTTCCGCCAATAAAACCATGTCATCCGCTAATAGAAGTGCTTGTATCTTTATTAACTCCATATTTCTATACCCTATCTGTACTCCTCTGATTGTTTTATTACGATTCTTTATTACGTCATCTATGATTATTGAGAACAGTAAAGGGCTTAGGACGCATCCTTGTTTTAGGCCAACCTTCATTTCAAATATCGAGGATTCACTATGGTGTGTTCTTACTCTGTTCTTATTGTTTTTGTTCCGGGGTCTCAGGATATCAATCGTATCATTGTTGATTCCTCTTCGTTTGAGGCTCTGCCACACGTCTCTTAGTCTCACTCTATCAAATGCTATCTTCAGATCTATGAAACCTACGTGCAGTGCTTTCCCTTTTCTAAGCATTTTTGCCTCTAGCTGTCTCACGATGAATATCAGGTCTTGGGTGCTTCTGTTCCTTCTGATCCGTGTCGTGGTTCCTCTACCGTAGGCTCTATTTTGTCTCTCAGCCTCCTTTCAAGTATCCTCATTAGTACCTTTCCTGGTATGCTTGTGATGGTTATGCCTCTGTAATTTGAGCCTCTGTTACTTGGCTAGTTTCTTCTTCCTCTACTTCTACTGTTTGGGGGCCTTCCCTGCTTTCTATCTGCTCATATTTCTGGCCCTCTGTTGATTGCTCGAAGTACTCCCTCCATCTCTCCATTATCTCCTTGTCTTCTGCTAATACCTTCCTTTCCGATCTTGTATGTTTTTCTGTACTGGCGTTTATCTTTTCCTCAGTATCCGAGTGGTTTTCATTCATCTTGCGTCCTAAGTCCTCCCATGCCTGTTTCTCGATGTTTGTTATGCACTTCTTCGCTACTTCCCTGACTTTTTTATACAGTTTATAGTCCTCGTCTTTTCTTGTTTCTATGTATCTTTTCCATTTCTGCTTCTTGTCTTTGTTTTGCAAGTCGCTTGTCGCCCATTTATTTTTCTTTCTACATGTATTTGAGTTGTTAGCAGTCCCGCAGCTTTAATTTGCCGCTCTTATTATTTCTTTGAACTGCTGCCATTTGCTTTTTACATCTCATCTTCTTCCCTGCTTTAGTTCTTCCTGTTCTAAGCACTTTCTGACATTCTCTTGATATTTGTTTTTAAATTTCCGTAGTTCATAGCTTTTTATTTTCTTGGTTATTATTCCTTTATTCTTTTCGTGTCTGGCGTTGTCTTGTGTGCAGATGTCCATTTTCACCAGGTGAGGTCACTTCATATTTATGCTTGTCTCTTCACTTTCACATCTTTGACCTTTTTCATATCTTCCGTGTTTACTAGTAAATAGTCTATAATTAATCTTTCGTTATTCGTCTTCATCTCTCTTGTGTATTTTTGGGCATCTTTGTGTTCCACATGCACTTTGACTCTCTTCTTATTTTAGCTGACATAATTCTTCAGTTTATATATTTCTCTTTTATTACGTTTTTGACTTTTTACTATTAAGCCAACTCCTTCGGCTCCTCTTAGCTGTTGATCCACTCCTGACCAGTACATCATGTACCCTTCTTTCAATAACTTTGATCCATTTCCCTATTTTTTAGTTCTGTTATTCCTAGGTAGTCTAGGTCCTGTGCTTTCATCTCCTCTACGATCTCCTGTTCCTCTCCGTTGATACTTTTCACATTCCATGTGCTGTCCATGTGCCGAATATGCATAATAATTTTTTGTTTGTTTTTATTATATTAAACACTTTAAGGTGGAAAGATCCCCCGTGGGATTCCCACAATCAATCTGTATTTTCATTTCAATTATGTTGCAAAACCTGAATCGGAAGGTAAAGAAAAGCTTGAAGTTTCGGTTGCAAATAAATATTTTCCTTCCGATTGCTGCTACATCCTTCAATAAATATTGTTATCTCATATCTACACATGTTTATGTGAGTAATGGTATAAACGTATAATATTTATGCGAATAATTTTGCAAGTGATAAGTATTTTGATAATAAAGCTGAATAAACGAGAAACATTATTACTAATATCCCAGCAAACAGAAATGTCTGGCCGAGCAAAATTGCAAGGGTATAAAGTAATATTCATTACTCATGATCATGATATTTGATGATAATATTTAATTAGTTTAAATACAATTTTGGAATATTTAAATTTTAATGAACTGCGGTGGTTGAAGCAATGATTTTTTAATGATGAAATTCTGGAAACCTGTCCAGCATAATCGCATTTTTATTTCCTGCTCCGAGACTATATATTTATTACAAAACATGCATATATAAAACAAAATAAACCAACATTTTTCAGTTTTATTGCGATATATTGAGACCCAAACAATGCACCTGACACGATATTATTTTCCAATTTATGTAATGTTATGCAGTACATCTTCGGCTATGCCATCAATATTTCAATTCATGATTTACATAATGGTTTTACACACAGAGAAATATTTAAACTTCGATGTTTGTCGACATTTTTTGGCTGTGTCTACAAAATCTGCTGTGTTCTTAAACAAACCGGTCTTGAACTTTGCCTAATAGTAATTCGTACATTTGAATTTTTATTTCAATAAAAATTATTTCGCAGGTAATGCTGTTTACACTAGTAGCCCTAACTCGACACTATGTAACGCTGTGGCTATACTGTTGATACAGTTAGGACTTTAGGGTTGTACCTTCATCCTTACTTATTATGTAAATATTCATATGAATCATTCTGTTGTATTATTGTGTACGTGCACTAATTATATTTAATGGGCACCTATCATGTATTATTAATATGTGTGGTAAAGAATATTGTATAACTGTTGAGGATATATAATCTATTGCATATTGATAACATATTATCATTAGAGATAATTAAAATGGTACATGGAGTGAGAAATCCTATCCATGCTTCTTATTGGATTTCCATGTGTAAACTGGCATGCACGAAAATGCGCATCAGTAAACACGATTTCGGGCCTCAGGAAGCTGAAAACCATCTTTAGGACGCAAGCTGTGCCTCAATGATGGGCCGCAGCACCGCGAAACCGATTACTTGGGGGTATGCTGGCGAGATTTTGTATTTTTTTGTGCGCAATCGGTGCTGTTCCTAGAAACGTCAACGCGAGTGACCCCCTTGTAAGCCGATTGCCCACGTACCTGCATTGCAGAAGCGAAGAGGTCGTCCTCATCTTCCTCCGCGTTTTTGATATCAACGTTTTCAAACAAGGGGGGAGGTTCCATGGAATCGGCCATATTTCAAGATAACCAGACAACAACTGAGAGCAAGAGGTTGACGTACGACAGTGACAACCCGTTCGTTGTCACACGCTTGCCAAATCGCCACTGTTGCTGTATTGACGTTATTGGAAATAACCAATATTCGCACGAATGCAATTGAAAATTGTAATTACGATTTAACGTACAACACCAAAAAATCCTAAACTCGCACACGGCGAGATTGTAGTCAGTCGTGTTAGTAATTTTCGAAATACTGGTTATAATGTAACCCCAGATAATTGACAATTTTTAAGTGTGGCAATGCGCCTACAAACGTCAATGCCGCGAAATTCAAACCGAGCTAACTAACCTATAACAGAAAAGGCATCTAATTGTTTAAATATGTAGTTTTTAGTGTATTTTCTAATGTAAATAAATTATCTACAGTAACACAATTCATTTGTAAACAAAAAATGCAATTGAACTATATATGCATGCCACGATTACATACTTTTAAGCGGCGTGAAATAAGCATGCACTTTTAATAACTGCCAACATAATAAATTAATAACGATCGTATTATCCATTCGACACACGTAAATTTGAATGATTGAACATGTTTATCAACGCCCATTTAAAATAATTTCATTATAATCGGCAAATTTGTAAAAAAAGTAATGGTATTACGCACTCAAATGAATGGGGGTGAGCGCGCAGAGTTGGCACATAATTGTTATTTGTAACAGTATTTTGCTATATTCTGTGTTCGTCATCAAATTCTAGTGCTGTCAAATCTTATTTATCAACAGTCGTTCGTGCTACAACCAAGCGACCGAAAATGCTGCAAGAGGACTCAAACGGCGACACGTTCGAGATCATCGATAAGAAGACGGAGGAGTTGTCAATAGCGGGTAAGCAAGAGAGAGCGGGCTGGCCCCCACCGAAGGAAAGTATGGGTGAAAGTGCATGCCACGGGTGTTTCAGAATCCCTGAGCAGCATGTCCTCCTCCGCTTCACTGCTCCCATCTCCCGGGGTGTCGGTGGCAAACGTGCCCACCACCGGGAATTTGCTGTCCAACGTGCAGCCACCGTCTGCTCTGCCCAGCTTTATCACCCAGACTCCGCTGCCGGCTCCGGGCTCCCTGAAGTCCATCGCGTTCAGTGCAAGCGCGGAACAGGTCCAGGCCCGGCCTCCCCAGGTGCAGGCCGCTCCGGTGAGCACACAGACGGCTGCAGTGGGCTCTGTGTCGGAGCCTTTTTATCCCACACAGTTCAGGTAATTAGAGTAAATTGTCCTCTAGGTAAAGAATCATGTTCCTTAAGGTACGTAGATGGCTGCCATGTTGAAATTGTCTTAAAATTTTCTCGTTTTGCTCTGCATAGAGAAATTTGTCTGCTTTCATTACGATCATAAATCGCAGACCCACAACATTTTATTACAACTTTTTCTTCAATTTTTCCATTGTGAATCAAGCGCAGGAGTGATTTGTATTATGACTAAATTTACAAAACGTGTTGTAATATCAATTAATAACTTACTCTTTATTTATTTGCAATATTATGTAAAACATCCCATATTTTTACAATGAATTGCTTAGAACAAGCCTAGACAAACGACCCGTGCGAAATTGCTTCTGGTTCGCCAAGCAAATTTAATTATATATAGGACCCACACTGAATGATCACTTGTTTTTTCTTTAAATTGCACAATAAATACATGTTTTGGTTTAAAAATATTGCTTTAAAAACTGTAAGTTAACCCTCCTAACTTATAAAAAAACACGTAACAATAATATATTTTTTGTGAGCAAGTGAAACCCACCTGCATATGAAAAACAAATGTTTTGAGCTTGCAAAAATAAGCATCAGTTGGAAACATTTTCCATCTTTTTTGAGTCACTTTCCAGAATCGGAAAGAAATTTTCATTTCATTTATTGTTTTTGACCCAATTATTATTTGCTGCAGTCACCTTGTGCTGAAGCCGTCGGTTCCAAATTATAAATAACAATGGAATATATATATATATATATTTTTTTATTATATGTGTCATCGGAAAAAACATGTTTTTCCAGTCTGTTTTTGTAACTTTCATTACCTCAAGACTAATTTATTTAAATTATATTTTGCCGGCACATAAATGATTATTTTCAAGCATAACTAATAAAAATAATGACACAATTATTAATCATAAATTAAACACACATTGACTTAAATGTGATTATAGTTTCAACGGTTTAGTCAGTCATTATCAAAGTGTAAGCAACAAATGTCAACAAACGTCAACAATATCAAGAAACGTCAAGAATGTCAACAAACGTCAACAATCGTTAACTACAAATTGAAACATCAACAATGTGAACAAACTAAAACATTTACAATATTAACAAACGAACATCAACAATATCAACAAACGAAAAAGTCAATAGTGTTAATGAAACAAAAAGACAACAATGTTAACAAATGAGAACATCAAGAACTGTCAACTTCAACCAAAATTTTCAGTTTATTGACAAATGTTGCTTACTGTTTATAATTACAAACTACACATTTCAAAGGCCCACCAATACCGCAATTTACCTCGAAAATACAAGCGGCAACACCGCCTACAAAATCAATAAAACAATTTTTAACTTTTTGTTATGCAAGTTTCTTTCGTTTTGTGCAATGAAATCAATTTAAATTATTTTATAACTTCATCTCATGCATCAATTTGACAATTAAAGTGTTTTAGTTGTACCAAATTGAATTGTTTTCAGTTACTATTGATTAAAATCTAGGGATATTTATTGCTAGGCTAACAGAAATCAACAGGTGGTGGAGCTTTCGAATGTGAACAGCCTATAAGTGATATTAACAAAGTTGTTTTATTTATAATTTTATGGGTATTATAAGTATACGCCACCACCGTTCAAAATATCAGTACGATAACAAAATAAATCTCGACTTCATTTTAATATTGCAAATGCTGTAATTACTGTCACTGAAAATGGGCTCATTGTGTCAAAGATATATCCATCTGCACTGTCGTCAAATACTTTGTTCATATTTGTGTCTAGTAGTAGTATGGACATTATTCCATATACATAATTTACATAACATACATAATACATTTATAATGACATATAATATACATAACATACATTGATATATGATATGATTCATGATATATGGAATGGGCTATCGATGTTCGTCTTTCAGCCTATGAACTGTTATGAATATGAATGTGTGTCTAGAATTAGTTTGTAAATAAGTTAGCATTTTGATTTTTGTATTTACCACAGCTTGACAGGCACCATTTATATTTTAGATTAACTTGACATCAGATACGACATGTGCTCAGTATATGGTAACGCTCATAGAGAGTGGCAACATAAATTAAAACTATATTTAAGGTGCGCTCTTAGGCAATAGAATAGATTTTATTTTTGCATTTGGGGGCGTACTATTTTCATATGTTTAACTTATCTTCGTCCTTGATATTTTACATTTGTTTGGTTTGACCTTCATATGAATAAACAAAACGAAAAGCAGCATAACAATTGGTTTCCACGTCACATAGTAATTTTATCTTGCAAAGCAAAAAAAAATCATTTTGTGGTATAACATACCAGAGTGTGCAAGAACTGTATTATACAAAGATATGTACTTACAGTGTAAACGGTAAGACCCGGTTTGTGCCGCAGATCATTTTTTATTTACATTCCCTGCTTACTTTTTTGTATCCGAAAATATATGAGTTGAATTTCATGATCCGGGGGTGGAAGGATGTGTGTTTTAAGCCATTAAAGCCCCATTTCAGAAATCATAATGTTCTATAATTTTGTTGGTAATTCTCATTGGTTAATTCTAGTGCGGCCATTCCACCAAGTAAAGGTATTCAGCATGGCGTGCCGCCCCAATCCTCGTCGCCGGTGCATCCTCAAGACGGAGGCGGTTTTATGGATTGGATGCGAGGTGCAGTGTCCAGCGGCGGGATTCTCTCGAAGGTGGCCGAGAAAGCAAAGAATTCGATGGACTCGATGATCACAACGCTTGATCCCCAAATGAAGGAATTTATATGTAAGTTATATAATGCCCCAGCGAATCTTACTAGGTTGCAGACAAATTACATCAGACAGAAAGAGGCCAGAATTGGTTCAAGTAATGGTCCAATATAATAATCATTGCAGCATATTAGGTTGCACACAGATTAAGATCACTTATTACGTGTTTTGTTGGGGTTCACATATTATGGAGATATAGCACCCGTCAACTAGAATGGCGGGAACAGAATATTTAAATACCTTGAAAATATGTACTTTGCATTATCCATTCATGATGTATTTATCTGGAGATGCTTTCCAATGTACTACTATTTTTCACTCACCTCGTAAGTGCCCATAACATTGATTTACTGGAACACACATTAAAAAATGTGATGGTACGTTTTGGAACGAAACGTACAACATACAGCTGAATTAAAAGAAAAATACGGGAAAATTACACGTACTTTTCACCTTTCTCATAGTTTGAAAATGTTTTTTTTTTTTAAATGGGTTGACTTAATTGATGGTATGTCACTACATATTGCACCGCTACATTTATAATTGTCCTACCATTTTTGAGGTGGGAGACAATTTTACCTTTATCTATTTCGATTAAACAACTCATTGTAAAAGTTGGTATTAATTGGTAGAACATTTTTTGATAGTTGCTTTCAAGTAGACAATTAATTGACAAATACTTGAAGCCGGAAAAAAATAATTTCCTGTTTTTTTTAAATTCAGCTGTACTACAAACTAGTTTCCATCGCCCCTGAAATCTAGTAGATGCATCAGGTGATGGGAGAAGAGAATAATAGAGCTATAAATAATATAAAATTTGGACTTGTATCTACTTTTTTTGAGTTTTTTCCGTACAAGACAAACAAGCTCCTCATTCCAACTCTAACTTTATATTGACATTCATCTAATCTCGAATCTCTTGATTATTAGATACAGGTGGAGATGTGGGGATATTGGTGGCCTCGAAGCAGGAAGTAAAAATCAGTGCCGTAAGGGAAGCCTTCCAGCAGGTATTTGGCAAGGCGAGGGTGGAGTAAGTATCTTCTTCTACGACAGTTCGAGTTGGTAATTATGCTGTGTATTTCAGGGGCATCGAAGCTCAAGCTAGTAATATTGCGCTACAGCCTGTGGGATTCGCCGCCGGGGTGAAAGCAGCAGAGGAGCGAATTCAGGCGGTTTTGAGTAACCCCAAAATCCAGACTCCGGTTCCCGTCGTTGCAATAGAAAATTTTATACTAGAAGTAGGGGAAGACAAGTAAGTGCAACTGTTAATAATTGCCTTAATGCATTGGTACCTCAGTGTTTCCTCAATTTTATTGAGACTTCAACAGTAATTATTCACGCCAACAAAAATAACTGCAACCACGCTATTTAATGTATATTTTTAGGTGGTTTGATTTGGGAGTGATTATACTGAATGACCCCATAAAGCAGGTCAATCTTCAAACGTTCACGCAGATGACTCCGGTGCCAGCAGAAATCGTGACTTTGGCACAAGAGGACACACCAACAGATTACCCCTTGCGGTGGTCAGGCTTATCGATTCCCATCGGCAGCTTGATGGGGAGCAACTTACATGTAAAGGTAAAAACTCATCGCTCCATTAATAAACTACCAATCACTTTTCAGGTGAGCAATTCAGAATGGCACGAAGCTCTCACCGGCATCTCGAGGAGGGAAATTATTGTGAACGCAGCAAAAACGTTGGCGTTCTTGTACAAGAACACCACGGCCACATAGAGCAAACAAACTGTTAAAATAATACTAATGTAACCATACCACTTAAACTTGAAGAAGCTCTTTCGTTTTATTTAGGATTAAAGATTACAAACTAAGATGTATATATAATAAACTTTATTAAAATAAAATATGTATAATTATTATATTGGCGTTTTCTTCATCTGCTTGCCATAATACAAAATAATCTGAAACAAAAAAAGTTTAAAATGAACAAAACGTTTTTGTATAAAATATAATTATCAACAGACAAATGAACGTCAGTCCTGTTGAGCTTTAAAAAAGACCATCACAGTAAATATGGAGAAAGAATATCATCATGTTCAATGCTTTAAATTTTAAAAAGTACAGGATTATAACAACGTTATCATACCTTTTAAAAAGCTGAAACTTTGTCCAAGTTAGGCGCCGGTAGTCTGAAAATAAATGCTCAATTATTACTGGAATAAAATATATTAACCCTAATACTTGTTTATGTAAATCAGAATCCTTTTGGCTATTAACAGCGTAATTTCATTGAAATTACTTCACTAAATTGTTTTATCATCATAGAAAGTAATTTGTATGCACATCATTAGTGAGCCTCTCTTTAAGAAAGTCTCACAATATAATGGTATTTTATATAAATGAAATTAATGCAAATATTAGATTATTTTACATTAACAGATTTCATCGACGCTGGTTAAGCAGTTGTTACTGTGCTAACGACAAATTAATTGTACTTGCTGAACTTATTATAAGAATGAAAACTAAGTTACACACTACAATTCAACTTGTGTTAAATTTTAATCTTACGTCAGTCAAGTTGTGTTAACTAATTCAATGCAATTTAAATAAAGCTTACCTACACACTGCCGTCAGATCTGGAACCAGCCTCATTAACGACGGCTACTTCAGGACACTGCAATTTAAGAAATCAATTCAATTCATGCACCCACGCAGTGGAATAATTAAACCAGTTAGCATTATAAATGTATCGGATCGTCCTTTGGTAGTATTATATTAGTATAAGCAACCATACACAAGAAAAGAAGTTAAAGTTCCCACCACGAGCACACCCTAGAGACTCTTAAGATGTGGAGACGGCCGGCTTATTGTTGTGGGGTATTAAATAAAAATTAATAAAACTGCATGTGTGCCATATTGAAAGTGTCATAAATACTTTAAAAGATTAAGTAACAAATTAAGAAAATGAGGACACTTACATTTTATTTTATTAGAACTGGTTCTCCACAAAATCGACGAATACATTTACGAATCGTGCCTGAAAATAAAATTACAATCAGTGGAAGAATTTTTATGGATCAGATTGACTAAATTTAATTACACATCAGAATCCTTTTGGCTATTAACAGCGTAATTTCGTTGAAATTACTTCACAAATTGTTTTTCATCATAGAAACTAATTTGTATGCACATCTCTCTTTAGGAAAGTCTCACAATATAATGGGATTTTATATAAATTAAAATAATTAATGCAAATGTTAGATTATTTTACATTAACAGATTGCATTGACGCTGGTTAAGCAGTTGTTACCGTGCTAACGACAAATTAGTTGTACGACTTCTGAATATATTATAAGAATGAAAACTAAGTAAAACACAAAGATTCAACTTGCGTTAAATTTTAATCTTACGCCAGTCAAGTTGTGTCAACTAATTCAACACAATTTAAATAAAGTTTACCTACACAATGCCGTCAGATCTGGGACCAGCTTCATAAATATTAACGGTGGCTACTTCAGTACACTGCAATAAAAGAAATCGATTAAATTCATGCACCCATGTAATGGAATAATTAAACCAGCTAGATTATAAATGTATCCGATCATCCTTTGGTAGTCTTATATTAGTATAAGCAACCATACACAAGACAAGAAGTTAATGTTCCCACCACGAGCACACCCTAGCCACTCTAAGATGTGGAGACGGCCGGCTTATTGTTGTGGGGTATTAAATAAATATTAATAAAACTGTATGTGCGCCAAATTGAAACTTTCATAAATACTTTAAAAGATTAAGTAACAAATTAACAAAATGAGGACACTTACATTTTATTTTATTAGAACTGGTTCTCCACAAAATCGACGAATACATTTACAAATCGTACCTGAAAATAAAATTGCAATCAACGGAAGAATTTTTATGGATCGGATTGATTAAATTTAATTACAAATCAGAATCCTTTTGGCTATTAACAGTGTAATTTCCTTGAAATTACTTCACGAATTAAAATAATATCATCATAAAAAAAACCGCCATGTGTGTAACAGTAGACACAAACTAAACTAAAAAACTAATTGAAATTGAAACATCCATGAAAACTTTCTAAAAGTAACAAATTAAAAAAATGAGGACACTTTTATTTTTATTATAACTGGTTCTCCAGAAAAACGACGAATCCATTTACAAATCGTACCTGAACATAAAATTACAATTAACGGTAACATTTTGCTGAATCAGATTGATTAAATTTAATTACAAATCAGAATCCATTTGGCTATTAACAGGGTAATTTCCTTGAAATTACTTCACAAACTAAAATAATTTCATCATCGAAAACAACATTATTCTAAGAGAATAATTTTACTAATTCTACTTACATTAAAATGGATGATGATAAATCAGAAAATACATATTCACTGATTGAAAAATACAATTATCAGAATCCTTTTGGCTATTAACAGCATAATATTTAGAAACTACTTCACATTTGATAAATTTTTCATCATTAGAAATAATTCAAGAGTACTGTTAATCAAAACTGACATAATTATATTTAAACAAAAAAATGGATGCATTCCGTCTATACAGAGAAATCGAGGTCCGAGGTTGAATAAAATTTCCCGTAAAATTTAGAAGTCATATGACTTTTATTGCCAACACAGGCTCATTCAATGAGTAAACGGAAGTGTAAATTTATGTATGCAGATTAACTTGAAGCTAAAATAAAATATATAAATAAAATGAATCCTCATTAGAAATAATAATAAAAAAATATGTTATAAAAACCACTGGCCAGCATGATTTGTTTTACAAATTTGACATCACTAAACAATGAGTAAGATCCTGGCTCCGCGAAAAATATTCTACTATTGAATTTAACCAGCGGCTTTGCAAAATAAAAGTTTGATAGTTTATTCGCCAGCCTTAATAAACTCATAGCCGTTAATATGTTGTAACATATTTACAAAATCGTTACATTAAATTATAGATCTATGATTGGCACACGTCAGGACAATCCATGTTCAAAATCAACACCTAAAAATGAAACACTATTTAGATTGATATACAACAGAAACATACAGTTTGAATTTTAAATTGATCAGAATCCTTTTGGCTATTCACTGCGTAATTATTTAAAACTAGCGTTTTATTTTTCTACAACCATTATGTTGGTCAACATAAAAGCTGAATGACTACAAATTGATCAGACACATCGTTTCGAGAAACAATAATGATACCGACAGAGTTGCCACTAATACGTTTCTACAAAACTCGAGAGAAATTGGGACTTTAATGGATCATTAAAATAAAACAGCAAATAAAAAAAAATTATAAACAAACACTTACAGCAGTAATTCATTCAGTTCTTGAAGTCAAATCTCTGCTGATAATCTGTAAAGAAAATATTATGATTAGTAATTTTAAAATATAGTTTTTTGAAATATCTACAAGCTAAAGGGACGAATAAACCAATAGTAATAGTACATACAAAAATTAGCTCTGCAAGAGCTTCCAAATGAGTAAAAAAAGGTGATCTGGCAAATTCATCCCTTCAGTTTGGAATGCTTTATTTCACCCGAATTTTAAATAAAATGTGCCACATAGGTAAACCTTATTAAGTATAAGGGACTCAATATAGGGCACACAGTGAGCAATCAATATAAGAGTTCTTTCTTCCCCCAAAAAATATTAAATTTATCCAGTCAGGCTGCATGAAGTCGAAAAATCTTATAATTATAGATGCTATAGACACCAATGGTACATTTCTAAGGTACTTACACTATTCTGTATTATTGTGAAATTATTCCAGTAGGTGGCAATTATCAATGTGTAATGTTTGCAAATGTCCTTGACGAATGCAAAACCTCCATTATGTGTACAAAATTCTGCAACAAACATTATAATCAGTCATTACGATCATACAGAAAGCAAATAAAGAATCTGTAGAAATTACAATTTCAGTTGGCCGTTCTTGTGTCATCAATTGATATCAGAACAGGTCTGTGATAAGAACAATCATCATAAAAATTTGATTATTGCAAACTAGTAATTCGTTAAAATGTTGTCTTTTATAAAGCAATGCCTTACAACCATACAATCGGAATGTTTATATTACATGGCCAATAGAAAAATACTTTCATCAATATAATATACTGGGCAATACATCATTATTGCAACTTATTTTGTTTATTGCTCAACTATTTAGGATTCTTATAAAATAATATCAAGAATTAAAACTACATATTGTATTAACTTACAATAATATTCTCGTCTGTTCAAGAATGATAATGTCGTCTCTTGTAGGAGTAATCTGGAAACAAACAAATTATGATTAGTAATATATCAAGATTTTTTTTAATATCTCTGAATATGGGCAATGTTCAGCTTTAAAATGACTGGTTCGATGCAATGCTAAATTTCAATGGACATGCAATTCCAGGCTTTACGCACTCCCTGTATATTGCGATTTTGAGATGAGTTGATACCCACTTTCCGTCTTTGTCGCTAGCATCGGCAGCATTTGGCAGTGTTCTACAATTATTTATCGGCAGCAGTGCTCGCTAATGGCTTTACCGGCTGTTGCATGACGAATTTATTTGATTTATTTGACGTTTAACGAATTATTTTAAAATCGGCACATTTCCGTCCTACTAAAAATGTGGAACAACTTATAACCCTTGAACATGCTCTTCGCAGACAGTCGTAGACGCTACGGTAAGTATGAAGTGGATACGAAAAGGTAAGAGTTATTAATTATAATCTACCCCTTATCTCTTACCCTGCTGCTGGTGTTAACAAATTGACATTTGCTGAGTGTGCTTTGTAGCTGTTGTTTTGTATGTATGTGACCAAATAAATACCTAAGTAAAATATTCTAGTTGACGGTTCCATCCAGCAAGAAATTATAGCATCAACCAGTAATAGTTCCCCCAGCTTTGCACCAGTAATTTGCAAAAGAAAAGGTACGAAATTGAAAATAAAACCGTTCACCTATTTACTTAAAATTTCTTTTTCCACAGTTTCACCTACCGAAGAGTCCACCAAGGAATACGGTCCACCAAGGAAAACACCCCGTTACAAACAAAGTAAGATGTTTAAATTGATTGACTTGACCATATACCCTAGCCTATAATAATGTGACATTATGTATCTAATAATTTTAATCTTTTAAACTTAACCGTGTTTTACTTGGTAATGCACTTAAGTGTAGTAACATTGTTACTATTCCGAAAATGCCTCATGTAATATGTGTATTTTGTGTATTGTTAGTATTATTACTTACTAAAATTGACCTAATATAATTGTGCATATTTGATTTTAAACATTAAAGTATGTACTATTGTTAATTGTAATATTACTAATATTTTAGTAATTATTTGGACGCTAACATTGTAGAACATATTTATGTAGTATGTAGGTAATTTACAAAAGTACGGCTTGTATTTCTGTAATATCAGTATCAAAGGTATTACCAATAATTAATAGGGATGTAAACTATAAATACATTTTAGAGGCAAATTATGCGTTTGTCTAATAAATAGATGCTCTAACGTAGCACCAATGTTAATAACTAAATTATACATTAGAAGATGGTATGTATTAAATATAGCTTTTAAGGTTTAGTTCGCGATAGTCGGTCAATTATTGTAAAATACAAATTATAACTGAAATTTGTTTGTGATTGTCAGATTTTGTTATAATTATTAATCTCAGTTATTTTACTATAATAAATATCGAGATTTTTACAAATGTATGAACTAATCTCTGTAAAAATTAACTTTACTAATGTTCAGAATTGAAAACAGTCCTTAATAAAATTGATCTTACTCATATACGTATTGCATTTTATTTTCTATGTGAAGATTCATGAACAGTTTTAATATTTATTGTATTTGCAGTACATATTTATGATTGCATATTATTTATGTGTAACCAAGTTGATTCTCTAAACTTTGTACTGTGAACACAATAAATTTAGAAATTGTTTTTGAATAGAGTTATATTTTCAAATTTTGAATTTCTATTCCGTTTAAAGCTCCCGCCAAAAATCGTTCTGTGATCAGCGCCGTTCGCGGAGCGCGGCCAACAACTAAGTCTGAATTTTTTTGCAATGTGAGTGGCCTATCTATAATGGGGTTATCTATGTGCAATTCGATCCTTTCAAATGTCAAAACTGTTTATAGAAAAAGTATTCAAATAGGGCAATGGTACCGAGCCGACAATAGTAGCTATACAGAATGTAGGAGATTAATTTTCAGTGTATTATCCTGTACAATCCCATCAATTGGAACAATTTCTAATATAATCCCAAAATTTACTAGTATATGATGGGTTTACCGTGAAGGATCAAACAGAAATGTGCCACATAAGGAAACCGTATTGAGTATAAGGAACTCAACACAGGGCAAACAGCGAGCAATCAATATAAGAGTTCTTTCTTCCCCAAAAAAATATTAAATTTATTTGATCAGGCTGCATGAACTCAGACGTTTTAATAAGACTATTGCTGGGACTAGGATTATATGGGTGATTGCCAAGCTTACTTACATAAATTTAATGTTTTATATATTGTGTCAATCAATGCTTCGTTGAAGCACAAAATCACCACCTTGATGTTCGAAATTCTGAAACAAATATACAATCAGTCATCACTATTCTCGTAAAAGTAAATAGGAACTGGGAGGAATTTACAAGGTCAGTTGGCCGTTCTTGTGTCGTCAATTGATATCAGAATAGGTCTGTGATAAGAACAATCATCATAAAGCTTTATCAGAGCAAAATACATAATTCAGCACAATTGAAGATCAATCACTATGAAAATGTATAGATTATAAATTTGATAAAGTTGTGTTAACTAATTCAACTCAATTTAAATAAAGCTTACCTACACAATGCTGTCAGGTCTGGAACCAGCTTCATAAATATCAACGACGGATACTTCAGGACACTGCAATAAAATAAATCTATTAAATTAATGGACTCATGCAATGGAATAATTAAACCAGTTAGATTATAAATGTATCCGATCATCCTTTGGTGGTCTTATATAGTATAAGCAACCATACACAAGATAGGAAGTTAATGTTCCCACCACGAGCACACCCTAGCCACTCTAAGATGTGGAGACGGCCGGCTTATTGTTGTGGGGTATTAAATAAATATTAATAAAACTGTATGTGCGCCAAATTGAAACTTTCATAAATACTTTAAAAGATTAAGTAACAAATTAACAAAATGAGGACACTTACATTTTATTTTATTAGAACTGGTTCTCCACAAAATCGACGAATACATTTACAAATCGTACCTGAAAATAAAATTGCAATCAACGGAAGAATTTTTATGGATCGGATTGATTAAATTTAATTACAAATCAGAATCCTTTTGGCTATTAACAGTGTAATTTCCTTGAAATTACTTCACGAATTAAAATAATATCATCATAAAAAAAACCGCCATGTGTGTAACAGTAGACACAAACTAAACTAAAAAACTAATTGAAATTGAAACATCCATGAAAACTTTCTAAAAGTAACAAATTAAAAAAATGAGGACACTTTTATTTTTATTATAACTGGTTCTCCAGAAAAACGACGAATCCATTTACAAATCGTACCTGAACATAAAATTACAATTAACGGTAACATTTTGCTGAATCAGATTGATTAAATTTAATTACAAATCAGAATCCATTTGGCTATTAACAGGGTAATTTCCTTGAAATTACTTCACAAACTAAAATAATTTCATCATCGAAAACAACATTATTCTAAGAGAATAATTTTACTAATTCTACTTACATTAAAATGGATGATGATAAATCAGAAAATACATATTCACTGATTGAAAAATACAATTATCAGAATCCTTTTGGCTATTAACAGCATAATATTTAGAAACTACTTCACATTTGATAAATTTTTCATCATTAGAAATAATTCAAGAGTACTGTTAATCAAAACTGACATAATTATATTTAAACAAAAAAATGGATGCATTCCGTCTATACAGAGAAATCGAGGTCCGAGGTTGAATAAAATTTCCCGTAAAATTTAGAAGTCATATGACTTTTATTGCCAACACAGGCTCATTCAATGAGTAAACGGAAGTGTAAATTTATGTATGCAGATTAACTTGAAGCTAAAATAAAATATATAAATAAAATGAATCCTCATTAGAAATAATAATAAAAAAATATGTTATAAAAACCACTGGCCAGCATGATTTGTTTTACAAATTTGACATCACTAAACAATGAGTAAGATCCTGGCTCCGCGAAAAATATTCTACTATTGAATTTAACCAGCGGCTTTGCAAAATAAAAGTTTGATAGTTTATTCGCCAGCCTTAATAAACTCATAGCCGTAAATATGTTGTAACATATTTACAAAATCGTTACATTAAATTATAGATCTATGATTGGCACACGTCAGGACAATCCATGTTCAAAATCAACACCTAAAAATGAAACACTATTTAGATTGATATACAACAGAAACATACAGTTTGAATTTTAAATTGATCAGAATCCTTTTGGCTATTCACTGCGTAATTATTTAAAACTAGCGTTTTATTTTTCTACAACCATTATGTTGGTCAACATAAAAGCTGAATGACTACAAATTGATCAGACACATCGTTTCGAGAAACAATAATGATACCGACAGAGTTGCCACTAATACGTTTCTACAAAACTCGAGAGAAATTGGGACTTTAATGGATCATTAAAATAAAACAGCAAATAAAAAAAAATTATAAACAAACACTTACAGCAGTAATTCATTCAGTTCTTGAAGTCAAATCTCTGCTGATAATCTGTAAAGAAAATATTATGATTAGTAATTTTAAAATATAGTTTTTTGAAATATCTACAAGCTAAAGGGACGAATAAACCAATAGTAATAGTACATACAAAAATTAGCTCTGCAAGAGCTTCCAAATGAGTAAAAAAAGGTGATCTGGCAAATTCATCCCTTCAGTTTGGAATGCTTTATTTCACCCGAATTTTAAATAAAATGTGCCACATAGGTACAAGGGACTCAATATAGGGCACACAGTGAGCAATCAATATAAGAGTTCTTTCTTCCCCCAAAAAATATTAAATTTATCCAGTCAGGCTGCATGAAGTCGAAAAATCTTATAATTATAGATGCTATAGACACCAATGGTACATTTCTAAGGTACTTACACTATTCTGTATTATTGTGAAATTATTCCAGTAGGTGGCAATTATCAATGTGTAATGTTTGCAAATGTCCTTGACGAATGCAAAACCTCCATTATGTGTACAAAATTCTGCAACAAACATTATAATCAGTCATTACGATCATACAGAAAGCAAATAAAGAATCTGTAGAAATTACAATTTCAGTTGGCCGTTCTTGTGTCATCAATTGATATCAGAACAGGTCTGTGATAAGAACAATCATCATAAAAATTTGATTATTGCAAACTAGTAATTCGTTAAAATGTTGTCTTTTATAAAGCAATGCCTTACAACCATACAATCGGAATGTTTATATTACATGGCCAATAGAAAAATACTTTCATCAATATAATATACTGGGCAATACATCATTATTGCAACTTATTTTGTTTATTGCTCAACTATTTAGGATTCTTATAAAATAATATCAAGAATTAAAACTACATATTGTATTAACTTACAATAATATTCTCGTCTGTTCAAGAATGATAATGTCGTCTCTTGTAGGAGTAATCTGGAAACAAACAAATTATGATTAGTAATATATCAAGATTTTTTTTAATATCTCTGAATATGGGCAATGTTCAGCTTTAAAATGACTGGTTCGATGCAATGCTAAATTTCAATGGACATGCAATTCGATCCTTTCAAATGTCAAAACTGTTTATAGAAAAAGTATTCAAATAGGGCAATGGTACCGAGCCGACAATAGTAGCTATACAGAATGTAGGAGATTAATTTTCAGTGTATTATCCTGTACAATCCCATCAATTGGAACAATTTCTAATATAATCCCAAAATTTACTAGTATATGATGGGTTTACCGTGAAGGATCAAACAGAAATGTGCCACATAAGGAAACCGTATTGAGTATAAGGAACTCAACACAGGGCAAACAGCGAGCAATCAATATAAGAGTTCTTTCTTCCCCAAAAAAATATTAAATTTATTTGATCAGGCTGCATGAACTCAGACGTTTTAATAAGACTATTGCTGGGACTAGGATTATATGGGTGATTGCCAAGCTTACTTACATAAATTTAATGTTTTATATATTGTGTCAATCAATGCTTCGTTGAAGCACAAAATCACCACCTTGATGTTCGAAATTCTGAAACAAATATACAATCAGTCATCACTATTCTCGTAAAAGTAAATAGGAACTGGGAGGAATTTACAAGGTCAGTTGGCCGTTCTTGTGTCGTCAATTGATATCAGAATAGGTCTGTGATAAGAACAATCATCATAAAGCTTTATCAGAGCAAAATACATAATTCAGCACAATTGAAGATCAATCACTATGAAAATGTATAGATTATAAATTTGATAAAGTTGTGTTAACTAATTCAACTCAATTTAAATAAAGCTTACCTACACAATGCTGTCAGGTCTGGAACCAGCTTCATAAATATCAACGACGGATACTTCAGGACACTGCAATAAAATAAATCTATTAAATTAATGGACTCATGCAATGGAATAATTAAACCAGTTAGATTATAAATGTATCCGATCATCCTTTGGTGGTCTTATATAGTATAAGCAACCATACACAAGATAGGAAGTTAATGTTCCCACCACGAGCACACCCTAGCCACTCTAAGATGTGGAGACGGCCGGCTTATTGTTGTGGGGTATTAAATAAATATTAATAAAACTGTATGTGCGCCAAATTGAAACTTTCATAAATACTTTAAAAGATTAAGTAACAAATTAACAAAATGAGGACACTTACATTTTATTTTATTAGAACTGGTTCTCCACAAAATCGACGAATACATTTACAAATCGTACCTGAAAATAAAATTGCAATCAACGGAAGAATTTTTATGGATCGGATTGATTAAATTTAATTACAAATCAGAATCCTTTTGGCTATTAACAGTGTAATTTCCTTGAAATTACTTCACGAATTAAAATAATATCATCATAAAAAAAACCGCCATGTGTGTAACAGTAGACACAAACTAAACTAAAAAACTAATTGAAATTGAAACATCCATGAAAACTTTCTAAAAGTAACAAATTAAAAAAATGAGGACACTTTTATTTTTATTATAACTGGTTCTCCAGAAAAACGACGAATCCATTTACAAATCGTACCTGAACATAAAATTACAATTAACGGTAACATTTTGCTGAATCAGATTGATTAAATTTAATTACAAATCAGAATCCATTTGGCTATTAACAGGGTAATTTCCTTGAAATTACTTCACAAACTAAAATAATTTCATCATCGAAAACAACATTATTCTAAGAGAATAATTTTACTAATTCTACTTACATTAAAATGGATGATGATAAATCAGAAAATACATATTCACTGATTGAAAAATACAATTATCAGAATCCTTTTGGCTATTAACAGCATAATATTTAGAAACTACTTCACATTTGATAAATTTTTCATCATTAGAAATAATTCAAGAGTACTGTTAATCAAAACTGACATAATTATATTTAAACAAAAAAATGGATGCATTCCGTCTATACAGAGAAATCGAGGTCCGAGGTTGAATAAAATTTCCCGTAAAATTTAGAAGTCATATGACTTTTATTGCCAACACAGGCTCATTCAATGAGTAAACGGAAGTGTAAATTTATGTATGCAGATTAACTTGAAGCTAAAATAAAATATATAAATAAAATGAATCCTCATTAGAAATAATAATAAAAAAATATGTTATAAAAACCACTGGCCAGCATGATTTGTTTTACAAATTTGACATCACTAAACAATGAGTAAGATCCTGGCTCCGCGAAAAATATTCTACTATTGAATTTAACCAGCGGCTTTGCAAAATAAAAGTTTGATAGTTTATTCGCCAGCCTTAATAAACTCATAGCCGTAAATATGTTGTAACATATTTACAAAATCGTTACATTAAATTATAGATCTATGATTGGCACACGTCAGGACAATCCATGTTCAAAATCAACACCTAAAAATGAAACACTATTTAGATTGATATACAACAGAAACATACAGTTTGAATTTTAAATTGATCAGAATCCTTTTGGCTATTCACTGCGTAATTATTTAAAACTAGCGTTTTATTTTTCTACAACCATTATGTTGGTCAACATAAAAGCTGAATGACTACAAATTGATCAGACACATCGTTTCGAGAAACAATAATGATACCGACAGAGTTGCCACTAATACGTTTCTACAAAACTCGAGAGAAATTGGGACTTTAATGGATCATTAAAATAAAACAGCAAATAAAAAAAAATTATAAACAAACACTTACAGCAGTAATTCATTCAGTTCTTGAAGTCAAATCTCTGCTGATAATCTGTAAAGAAAATATTATGATTAGTAATTTTAAAATATAGTTTTTTGAAATATCTACAAGCTAAAGGGACGAATAAACCAATAGTAATAGTACATACAAAAATTAGCTCTGCAAGAGCTTCCAAATGAGTAAAAAAAGGTGATCTGGCAAATTCATCCCTTCAGTTTGGAATGCTTTATTTCACCCGAATTTTAAATAAAATGTGCCACATAGGTACAAGGGACTCAATATAGGGCACACAGTGAGCAATCAATATAAGAGTTCTTTCTTCCCCCAAAAAATATTAAATTTATCCAGTCAGGCTGCATGAAGTCGAAAAATCTTATAATTATAGATGCTATAGACACCAATGGTACATTTCTAAGGTACTTACACTATTCTGTATTATTGTGAAATTATTCCAGTAGGTGGCAATTATCAATGTGTAATGTTTGCAAATGTCCTTGACGAATGCAAAACCTCCATTATGTGTACAAAATTCTGCAACAAACATTATAATCAGTCATTACGATCATACAGAAAGCAAATAAAGAATCTGTAGAAATTACAATTTCAGTTGGCCGTTCTTGTGTCATCAATTGATATCAGAACAGGTCTGTGATAAGAACAATCATCATAAAAATTTGATTATTGCAAACTAGTAATTCGTTAAAATGTTGTCTTTTATAAAGCAATGCCTTACAACCATACAATCGGAATGTTTATATTACATGGCCAATAGAAAAATACTTTCATCAATATAATATACTGGGCAATACATCATTATTGCAACTTATTTTGTTTATTGCTCAACTATTTAGGATTCTTATAAAATAATATCAAGAATTAAAACTACATATTGTATTAACTTACAATAATATTCTCGTCTGTTCAAGAATGATAATGTCGTCTCTTGTAGGAGTAATCTGGAAACAAACAAATTATGATTAGTAATATATCAAGATTTTTTTTAATATCTCTGAATATGGGCAATGTTCAGCTTTAAAATGACTGGTTCGATGCAATGCTAAATTTCAATGGACATGCAATTCGATCCTTTCAAATGTCAAAACTGTTTATAGAAAAAGTATTCAAATAGGGCAATGGTACCGAGCCGACAATAGTAGCTATACAGAATGTAGGAGATTAATTTTCAGTGTATTATCCTGTACAATCCCATCAATTGGAACAATTTCTAATATAATCCCAAAATTTACTAGTATATGATGGGTTTACCGTGAAGGATCAAACAGAAATGTGCCACATAAGGAAACCGTATTGAGTATAAGGAACTCAACACAGGGCAAACAGCGAGCAATCAATATAAGAGTTCTTTCTTCCCCAAAAAAATATTAAATTTATTTGATCAGGCTGCATGAACTCAGACGTTTTAATAAGACTATTGCTGGGACTAGGATTATATGGGTGATTGCCAAGCTTACTTACATAAATTTAATGTTTTATATATTGTGTCAATCAATGCTTCGTTGAAGCACAAAATCACCACCTTGATGTTCGAAATTCTGAAACAAATATACAATCAGTCATCACTATTCTCGTAAAAGTAAATAGGAACTGGGAGGAATTTACAAGGTCAGTTGGCCGTTCTTGTGTCGTCAATTGATATCAGAATAGGTCTGTGATAAGAACAATCATCATAAAGCTTTATCAGAGCAAAATACATAATTCAGCACAATTGAAGATCAATCACTATGAAAATGTATAGATTATAAATTTGATAAAGTTGTGTTAACTAATTCAACTCAATTTAAATAAAGCTTACCTACACAATGCTGTCAGGTCTGGAACCAGCTTCATAAATATCAACGACGGATACTTCAGGACACTGCAATAAAATAAATCTATTAAATTAATGGACTCATGCAATGGAATAATTAAACCAGTTAGATTATAAATGTATCCGATCATCCTTTGGTGGTCTTATATAGTATAAGCAACCATACACAAGATAAGAAGTTAATGTTCCCACCACGAGCACACCCTAGCCACTCTAAGATGTGGAGACGGCCGCCTAATTGTTGTGGGGTATAAAATAAAAATTAATAACACTGCATGCATGTCAAATTGAAACTTTCATAAATACTTTAAAAGATAAAGTAACATATTAACAAAATGAGGACACTTACATTTTATTTTATTAGAACTGGTTCTCGACAAAATCGACGAATACATTTACAAATCGTACCTGAAAATAAAATTGCAATCAATGGAAGAATTTTTATGGATCGGATTGATTAAATTTAATTACAAATCAGAATCCTTTTGGCAAATAACAGTGTAATTTCTTTGAAATTACTTCACGAATTAAAATAATATCATCATCAAAAAGGCGCCATGTATGTAACAGTACACAAACCTATTTGAAATTGAAACATCCAGGAAAACATTCTAAAATTAAATAATAAATTTAAAAAATGAGGAAACTTACTTATATTTCTATCAGAACTGGTTCTCCATAAAATCGACAAATACATTTACAAATCGTACCTGAAAATAAAATTAAAATTAGCGGAAGAATTTTGCTGAATCAGATTCATTAAATTTAATTAAAAATCAGAATCCTTTTGGCTATTAACAGTGTAATTTCCTTGAAATTACTTCACGAATTAAAATAATTTCATCATCGAAAACAACATTATTCTAAGAATAATTTTACTAATTCTACTTACATTAAAATGGATGATCAGAGATTGCAATTACATATTCAACAAATGAACGAATCAACAAGTGCGGTCTGAAACGTAAATAGTGGTTAATATTGTAAATCAGAAAATACATATTCACTGATTGAAAAATACAATCAGAATCCTTTTGGCTATTAACAGCGTAATTTTTAGAAACTACTTCACATTTGATAATTTTTCCATCATTAGAAATAATTCAAGAGTAATGTTATTCAAAACTGACACAATTATATTGAAACAAAAAAATTGATGCATCCTTCTATACAGAGAATCGAGGTTCGAGGTTGAATAAAATTTCAGTAAAATTTAGAAGTCATACGATTTTTATGGCCAACACAGGGGATCCAACGAGTAAATGGAAGTGTAAATTTATGTATGCAGATTACCTTGAAGCTAGAGGTACCAGTGTATGCAGATATAAATAAAATGAATCCTCATTAGAAATCATAATTAAAAAAATGTCAAAAAAACCTCCGGTCCGCGTTTTTTTTTTTTACAAATTTGACCAGTCCGTAGGCCAAAAAATATTGCAAACGTTGGCCTACATCACTAAACAATGAGTAAGATCCTGACTTCGGGAAAAATGTTGGACTCTCGAATTTCAACAGCGGCTTTGCAAAATATAAGTTTGATAGTTTATTCGCCAGCCTTAAAAATCTCTATGTTGTAACATATTTACAAAATACTTACATTAAATTATAGATCTATGATTGGCATCAGGACAATCCATGTTCAAAATTAACATCTAAAAATGAAACACCATTTAGATTTATATGCAACAGAAAATTACAGTTTGTATTTTAAATTGATCAGAATCCTTTTGGCTATTAATAGCGTAATTAATTTAAAACTAGTGTTTCTTTTTCTACCACCATTATGTTGGTCAACATAAAGGCCGAATGACTACAAATTGATCCGACACATCGTTTTCGAGAAACACTAATGATACTGACAGAGTTGCCACTAATAAGTTTCTACTTTACTCGAGAGAAATTGCAACGTTAGTGGATCTTCAGGCTGCATGAACTCGAAAAATCTTATAATTATGGATGCTATAGACACCAATGGTACATTTCTAAGCGACTTACATTATTCTGTATTGTTGTGAACTCATTCGAGTATGTGCCAATTATCAATGTTTAATGTTTGCAGACGTTCTTGACGAATGCAAAACCTCCATTTATGTGTACAAAATTCTGCAACAAACATTATAATCAGCCATTACGATCGTACACAAAGCAAATAAAGAATCTGTTGAAAATACAATTTCAGTTGGCCGTTCTTGTGTCGTCAATTGATATCAGAACAGGTCTGTGATAAGAACAATCATCACAAAAATTTGATTATTGCAAACTAGTAATTCGTTAAAATGAAGTCTTTTATAAGGCAATGCCTTACAACCATACAATCGCAATGTTTATATTACATGGCCAATAGAAAAATACTTTCATCAATATAATATACACGGCGACACATAATTATTGCAACTTATTTTGTTTATTGCTCAACTATTTAGGATTCTTATAAAATAATATCAAGAATTAAAACTACATATTGTATTAACTTACAATAATATTCTCGTCTGTTCAAGAATGATAATGTCGTCTCTTGTAGGAGTAATCTGGAAACAAACAAATTATGATTAGTAATATATCAAGATTTTTGTTAATATCTCTGAACATGGGCAATGTTCAGCTTTAAAACGAAAGGTTCAATGCAATGCTAAAATTCAAAGGATATAACCATAATTACTTGCGATTCGATCCTTTCAATGTCAAAACTGTATACAGAAAATGTATTCAAATAGAGCAATGGTACCGAACTGGCAATAGTAGCTATACTTTGATTTTTCTAAACTGTCGTTCACGTCATCAAAATAATAATCATAATAATGACGGCACAATTTTACAAGGTTGCCAGCTGTCCTGGGTATTTAAAAATGACTGCAATCAGCTGTTGAGCCCATGCAATCTTGTGTGACAGTGTGTGGTTCGTATCAAATTCGTCAACTTCTCTTTATCGTACAGGTATCAATCTTGTGGTTATGGTTTAACATCTACAATGGCAAAATATGCACTGTAATAATCGATCAAATGTAACAAGTTACACGTCAAAGAAGTTTGGTTATACACACATGTATGAGCAGCATGTGTTAGTGAAAAAGATGTGGCATCCAACATAACATGATTTATTACATGATTGGCAGGTGAAAATTGTGTCCGCGGTTAATACACCGATTACCTATTTATAACCAACGGTGATCAGTGTTATGTAACAAATGATCCTCAGATTAATTTCGATAATTAAACTATTGTTATGGATATTCTCGAAATCAATCACGTTGGTACGAAAAAACCTCACCGCACACTGTTTGATGACGTGAACGCCAGTTTAGAAAAATCAGAGTATATGCGGATTGTATTCAGTGTATTATCCAGAGAGAGCAATACCATCGATTACAACAATTCCAATATAATCCCAAAATTTACTAGTACATGATGCGTTTACCGTGAAGTACCAAACAGAAATGTGCCACATAAGGAAACCGTATTGAGTATAAGGGTCTCAACACAGGGCAAACAGCGAGCAATCAATATACAAGTTCTTTCTTCCCCAAAAAAATATTAAATTTATCTAGTTAGGCTGCATGAACTCGAATATTTTAATAAGATTATTGTTGTGACTAGGATTATAAGGGTGATTTCCAAGCATACTTACATAAATTTAATGTTTTATATATTGTATCAATCAATGCTTCGTGTTGGCAGACTGACGAAGCACAAAATCTCCTCCTTGATGTTTGAAATTCTGAAACAAATATATAATCAGTTATCACTATTCTCGAAAAAGTAAGTAAAAATTGGGAGGAATTTACAGGGTCAGTTGGCCGTTCTTGTGTCGTCAATTAATATCAGAACAGGTCTGTGATAAGATACATCATAAAAACTATATCAGAGCAAAATATATAATTCAGCACAATTGAAGGTCGATCACCATGAAAACGTATAGATTATAAATTTGATGATGGAATATTGCCATAATACTCAGTTCTATCTTACTCAAAACAAAATTAAATTTTAAGTCAAGTTGCTTGAACTCGCATATTCTTTTAGGATTATTGCTGTAATGGGGAATTTCAAAGATTACTTACATAAATTTAATATGTTGCTATAGTGTTAATCATCAATGCCTCATGTTGGCAAGCGTTCTTGATAAATACAAAATCTCCATCTTCACGTTTAAAATACTGAAACAAAGATTGTAATCAGCCATCATGATTCTCTAGAAAGTACATAAAAATTAGGTGGAATTTACAGTCAGTTGGCCGTTCTTTTGTCGTCAATTGATATCAGAACAGGTCTGTGATAAGAACAATCATCATCAAAATTATTTTGTAGCAATACACATGAGTCAGCACAATTGAAGATCGATAAGCATGAAAATGGGTAGACGATGACACATTGTGATAATAAGACTCTTCTTTCTACTAATACAGAGAGTTTCTTTTACTTACAGCATGGGGTTAATCATTTCAACAGTTACACATTTCTGTCACAATGAACATAATGCATCAAATCATCTTTTTTAAAATGCAACATACAAGTAATTCTCTGTGAGGCAAATATACAGTTTACAAAGTGAACAATGTATACAACTGGAGAGAGCTCAGTTATTCAAATGGATAATGCTACAAACATCAGCTTAACATTGTTCACTTCGTAAACTTTAATATTTGCCTCATAGGGATTAAATTTACGTGTATGTTACATTTTAAAAAAGACGCTTTGATACATTGCTGTCATTGTGACAGAAGCGTATGTGCAAAATTTAATGGAAAGAATGCATCCATTGCAATGGAAACTTTACAAACATTAATTTTAGTAATGTGCATTACTGCACATATTCGTTTTGAATTAAATTGAACTTGAAGGTTATCTAATATGTTATAAACTGCAATATTGTTGAAAAACTAGCATTTCCTACTAGAGAAATAAGTTTTTTTTTGCGTTCGTGAACTTGTCCCACTTGCCGCAAGAATACGAGGTTTACTTCGAAAGTAACTTAACAAAATGATGGATACTAAATAAAGTGGATGTGCAGAAGAGGCGTACAAACTAAATCTTTGGTATTTTGACTTAACGTGGTTCACTAGAGATCAGGAAGAACCCATAGAAAGCCTCTGCAATATTGATGCCGAAGATGAAAATATTAATGATTTAGATTATGAAGTTTTTCGGGAAGATTTGAATCGAGAGAAGGAGAAAGTGGCATGCGTGGCAGTTAAACTTTCAAGCAACACTCCAAAGCCGTTGACTTTTGTGTCTACATAGCACTTTTGTATTCAATGCTCCAGACCTGCAGTTTTGGCGTGTCGACTGTTTTTACGTCTTGAGCCAGGAGTGTTGCTCCAAACCTGCAGGCAGGAGTGACAATTGGGCGCGGCACTACGGAGTTTCTGTGTAAATGCCCCTATTGTCATGATAACTATGTTCTTCGCAAAAATAATAAATTAATCCAGTCATACGGCATAAACCAGAATGTACTTATGATTAAAACTATAATGGGAATTTCCAAATTTACTTACATAAATTTAATATGTTGGTGTGGTTCCAATCATATTCATGTTTGCATCCATTCCTGATGAAAACGAAATCTCCTGGTATATGTTTGAAATACTGAAACAAAGATTACAATGTCATTACAATTCTACAGAATGTACATAAAAATAGGCAGAAATTTAAGTCAGTGGGCCGTTCTTGTGTCGTCAATTGATATCAGAACAGGTCTGTGATAAGAACATTCATCACAAAAAATTAAATGAAAAAACTTTGGAAATCAAGCGGGAACTGAATCTTGGCCGCAATTTCAGGTCTTCTTGCTAAAGGAACATTTCGGAGCCCCAAATTTTCAAACCTATTTTTTGTTCCGATATAACTCTCATTATTTACTAGTACTGGAGCTCAAAATATATTAAATATTTACTTAAACATGTCTTGCGACAACTACTTTAGCAGTGGGACAGTTGGCGTTCGAGGTGCATGGTTGTGAAAAGAAATCCGCATGTCATCGATACCAGTAATTATATCACCTCATTAATGTAATAAAAAACAACTTACATTTACAACTTCAATGCAGCAACCTTCGAAAAAATAAAGAAATTAGTAATATCAAAATTAAAAGTATTAAGTAATCATACCTTTTGACTTCAGTTGAATGTTATAAGCACTTGGTAAATAAAAAAATAAAAAAACAATAAAAATTTGAAGTTTATTAATGTCATAGAAACAGATTAATAACATGTTTCTGATTAATAAAACAATTCACGATCGTCCCTTGTAATTATAAATAAGAAAATATAACATTAAAAAAATTAAACACATCTCTAAGTGGAACAGAAAAGAAAATTGCATGTGTTCGCTATGAAGTTAAATTGATAAAATATAAGCCGCTGTACATAGGTAATGTTACCCAATAAAAATGTTGTTCTGTTTGATATTTTCAGTTTATTGTGAATATCTTTTAAATACTTTGTACAGATCCTAACACCCTGATGTTTACAATTTGTCCAAGTATTGGGTTAGATCTGGGAGACCTTCCTTAAGACCCTTCCTCTTACGTGTGTCCTGTAACAACATAACATATTGTAAAACCGCAAGATTTTAATGAATATAAAGATTTTGAAAATTAATTTCTACATAAAAAATTAAATTAGTATGACCAAAATAAATAGCTGTACGTCCCCCTATTCAGGCCAAAAAGATTATGCTTAAAGACCGAAACTAAAGGACAATTATATATGCCATTAAAGCGAACATTAGTTCTTATAAATCAAAGCTAACGTTGTCTGTTTATGGCCAACAACAAATGAATATATCTACAATGTACATATAGATATAGAAATTACCTGCACAATGCCATATGGTCTGGAACCAGCTTCGAATGGGTCTCCTGGCAGAATTTGCCAATGATCGAACACACACTGTGGGAAAGCCTGTCCACCGGTGTTGGAACGAAGATCAGCAGTGAAGCCAAATGACTCGTTGACAGGCAAATAAGCTTTAACTACAAACATGGGTGTACCAGTAACCTGCATTTCTTCAAAGACATGGCCACGTCTTCTATTCAGAACACCGTAAATACCACCAACAGCCACTTCAGGACACTACAATTAAAGAAAATGATAAATTTGTGCACTTACATCATGTAACAATTGAACCAGTAAAATTAAAAATGTATCCGATCATCCTTTGGTAGTCTTATATTAGTATAAGCAACCATACACAAGATAAGAAGTTTATGTTCCCACCACGAGCACACCCTAGCCACTCTTAAGATGTGGAGACGGCCGGCTTATGTTGTGGGGTGTTTAAAAAATTAATTAAAAAAATCAGTTTGCATGAAACATGTGTGCCCAATAACATCATTTCACAGTAACCTGAGTACTACAATTCAATTGGTCATTATCAGGGTTGAAAATCTTAAAATGAAAGGTACAAGCATTTTTATTGAAATCTAATCTAGCTTGGGAAGTATTAGGTTAGATTTAAAACATTTCAAAAAATGTTTGTGCCTTGCATTCAAAGGTTACCCTGTTGTAAATTGTAATTATGCTTACTTGAATTTCACATTGATAAACTGGTTCCATAAGCCTTGGTGCAGCAGTGAGAAGGCAAGCGTACAGACAACGGCGAGTGGTTGGAATAATTTGGCCACCACCACGATGAATGGCATCAGCGTGCAAAGTAACGTCGTAAATATTAAACCGCACCCCACGCAAGTTCTCTTCGGAGAGGACACCCTGAAACAAGATCACGTGAATTACGTCTGTATTAGTGAAAATGGCACATTCATACTTCTTTGGAGGCCCACTGGAAGCCGGCAACGACAGAGTCTTTAATTTCATTTAGATATTGCACTCCCTTGGTGCAATCTACAAGGATATTGGGTCCAGTACCGTCGGGACCGAAACACCAGATCTTACGGGCTTCTGTCACGTCGTAATCATACTTCTCTCCAAGGTAGCGGGCGCGAGATTTAAAGTCATCACGTGGGTTAACGTCTCCGTTGTCGATGTCTTCGGCTAAGCCATCGGGCATCGGACAAGCCTTCATGAACAATCTGTTGTGCTTGTTGGGAGATTTCGACAGGCACATCTGGGTAGATTCCTCGCTAACGGTTTCACGGTATGATACAACTGGGTCGGACTTCTTGATTGGAATGCAAGCGTGATCCTCCTCGAGATCCTTCAAACAGATTTCCAAATGCAACTCTCCGGCACCGGCAATGATGTGCTCACCAGACTCCTCAATGATGCACTGCACCATGGGATCGGACTTGGCCAAACGCTTCAGACCTACAATTGAAAACCATGAGCGCACGAAAATTAAAGCATCTCTGATTTACGAACCTTCTACGAGTTTCGGCAAATCGGCTGGGTTCTTGGGTTCCACGGCAACACGCACAACGGGTGACACAGAGAACTTCATCACCTTCATGTTGTGAGCATCCTTAAAAGTGGTAATGGTGCCGGTTTTCACCAAGAATTGATCGACACCGACCAGACCACAAATGTTACCGCAAGGCACGTCTTCAATGGCTTCCACGTAACGGCCCATCATAAGAATAGTACGTTGGATAGCTTTTTCGTACAAATCTTCCTTCTTTCCTGGGGTGTAGTTGGGACCCATGATGCGGGCCTTCTGACCTGTAGCAACCTAAATATCAAGAATAAGTAGTCTAAATAACAAATTAATAATATTTTAGTGCTGTAACAAATTTAAACGGACAAGGTATCATTACATTAAACCAGCGGTTCCCTGTCAAACAGTCTCCGGAGAGAGTTGAAAACACATTACGTTAAAAACAAGCAATCATTCTACTATATTGGAAATCAACCACAATCACGGGAACCACTGCATTAAACAAAGAAAATATCTTACCTTTCCTGAGAATACACGTCCAAAGGCGTAGAATCTGCCCTTATCAGAAGTCGGCACCATTTTCGAAATGTACATCATAAGAGGACCATTGGGGTCGCAGTTCTTCACGCCAAGGGCAGCCTCATCGTCATGAGGTCCCTCATACAGCATCTCCATGCGGTACTTTTGAGCAACGACAGGCGAAGGCAAATGAATGGCAATCATCTGAAGCAAAGCCTCTCCGGCTGGCAACCACGTCCTCATGACCACCTTCAGCAACTGCTTGCCATCCTTCTCCTTATCTTCATGCTTCAAACTGATACCCAATTTAGGGAGAAGCGCCTCGTACTCTTCTTTCCTGATGGCAAAAATTATTAACTATTAGGGGGACGTTTTTGTCTAAAACAGCCATCGACACGGCTTTCAATAATTAAATCAGTTGGCCGTTCTTATGTCGTCAATGTTTTCATCAGAACTGGTTTGTGAAGAACAATCATCATGTTAAAGAATTATTTTTAAAAATTATTCGATGCACTCGATTTAATAATGAAAACGAAAACATTGTAATGTTGGTTACTAATGGCCAATTACAATAATGCATACAAGTGTTTTAAAATAAAAGTATACATAAAGAAGCATATATAAAGAAATCTGTCGGTATAAAACATTGACAATTGAAATAATTTTTTAAGTGCATATACCGAGTAATATTCATAAAAATAAAACACTGTATTTTGGAAGTTTGAAATCTGAGTTAGCCAAGTGGCATTAATTCAAAGTTCTATTTTATCATAGGAAGATTACTTACTTGTAATTCATGATGGAATCGAAGACTTTGTAGATGGGGTCAAGGATGTACATGCAGAATGAACGCTTGTTGTCCGCCTCCTTCATCTTAGCCCACTTCTTGGTCTTGGCGTTGAAGAAGTTCTCTCCCCACAGCCTGTTCATCAGCTTGACCACGTCGATCTTGAACTTCTCGGCGTACATCTCAGCGAACTGTTTGAGGGTGAAAGCCCACCCGTGGAGGCCAGATCCAAAGCCAACAGATCCTTTGCTAGGATCAACCTAAAATACGAAAAATTACTGTTACAATCTTGAAATTATGGAACGAGACATGGTAGTAGCAATTGAGAGGTCCATTGCAAGAACTGGATATCTCTATAAATGAAAAACTTTACAGGAGGCCACAAAAACATTTTTATAATCTTCTTTCTTAACTAAAGTACTATGCAAACAAAATATTTTAGTTAATTAAACTATTATTAACAAACTATTATTAGTGTTTGGTTTTGCTAATCTAAATTAGTAAACCATATTGTATTTAGCACCATGTTGATACTGTAATTAGCATTTTATAATTTTTGAGTTGTGCCACTATTGCAGGCAGTGAACGATATATCTTCATTATTTTTTTTGTATAGATGTAAATGAAGCAAATGAAGCCAACTTTGCAGCACACAATGATGAACTATTTAATGCAAGATAATATGGCACTAGACCCCTCAATTCTTATAAAATATACAAGCTAGTTAACAGAATACACTGTATTTTACAGATCATAAGATGCCACTTACATAATTAAGTGGCATAATTATTCTTAATTATTAATTTGAAATAGATAGTTTCGTCTTAGTTACGAGTTAATTCTCTACACTAAGTGTTTATAAATAATCTGCTGGTGATCAGCTAACATTAAGTTAGGGAAGTTAACGACATTACTACCTAATTTGCCATTTTTGACAAGATATATTATAACTATGATTTTAAAGCCATTGTCAATCATTAATATCATTGTATAAATATAATGTCTCACATAAGGAAACCATATAAAGTATTAGGAACTTGATACAGGGCAAACAGTGAGCAATCACTATGCGAGTTCTTTCTTCCCCGAGAAAATATCGAATAGATTCAATCAGGCTGCATGAACTCGCATGATTACGTTCTCATGGCACAACTCGACCGCTTATAAGTTCACGGTCTCAATTCTAGGAGTACTTACTCGAACTTCTCCCATTGGTCCACTGTCATCAGAGTAAGTGGCAATGATCACGTTGACGTTTTCAACAATACGCTGGAAAGTTTGGTACAGCTCCTCTGCTTCGAGCTGCAGTTCCAGCAGAGCGCGGTCCATCTTGTTCATGAACAAGATTGGCTTGATACGTTCGGCAATGGCTTGACGAAGTACAGTTTCAGTTTGTACACACACACCTAAAAGCATGGTAAATTTTCTTAATCCGGCTAAACTAATTTTTAAATGGTACCAAAACTATTTTATTGTCAACACTGAAAAATATTCTGCTTTAAATTGAACAAGGGGATTAATTGAATTAGAAAGCATGGATGCCCATACATGGTCATCCCAAAAGAAAAATCAATTGAATTAGTGTTGATATGCATTCAATACAGAAATAAATTAAAATGCACAATTCTATGACAATAACTTCTAATTGATGATGAGTAGTTACAATACAACTAAAATACATAGCTGATATTTAGATTTAATTTATTTAACTTCTTTTAACTTTTGGTGTCAGACTAGACTTATATTAAATAATGTACTGATTATACCGTAGCGTACCCCCAAAGGGCATAAAGATAGAGGCCCCGCGGTAGCGTTTGAGTATAACCACATTGATATTCTTCCATTAATGCACTGTCACACTGGCATCGCTCATGCAGAATGGAAACCATCCGAACACAAGCTTCAGAGTGACTCAAGTGTGCTGGAAGGTGGAGGTGACCCCATTTTCAGGACGCCCTTCTCTATACACACCTGAGACACAGTCCACAACAACAAGGGCACCATCGGTTACACGGAGAGCGGCAGTTACCTCGGATGAGAAGTCGACGTGCCCAGGGGAATCGATCAGGTTGATCAAGAATCCCTTCATGTCTTTGTCACGCTGATCGATATTCTTGATGAAGACCAAATCCTTGTCTTCAAGCTCGAAGTACATCGAGATGGCACTGCAAAGCAACGTTAAAATTAGCAAATTAAATAAAAGCAGACGGAAAAGTAGATTGATTGCGAAGACGTCAGTTGGCCGTTCTAGTGTCATCAATTGTTATCAGAACAGGTCTGTGATAAGAACAATCATCATAAAAGTATTGTAATTTGATTATATCCCTTCGTCAATTAAATGTAGGTTACTATAGACTATCAAATTTCGAGACGAAGCTAATAGAAACACTGTTAGGCCGGTACGGGAACACTTACACAAGCACACGATTGTGTACATTCACTACAAGCACAAGATTGTGTACAATCACTACAAGTTGTGTAGAATCGGACTTGTAAATTGTCGCCGTTGACGTCAACATGTTAATATTAGCTTCGTCTCGAAATTGGACAGACTATATTTACCAATTTTCAACATATCGGCTAATACGGAAATCCGTAAAAACACATTAAAAATTATCGTAAATTTGGCAGTGGTGGTGTTCCCAAATTGTGGCTCCTTAGGGGCAAAACCTGCTTGGTCGTCAAAACAATTCTAATCAAAAGGGTTCCACTTTAGCCACATGTTTGTGAACCACTGCTCTATGATTTTTTTTTACAGTTAGGTTCATATGGGTATTATTTGACGAAATTACAAGATTTTGGATTTGAATTTTAATCCGTATTAATATTTGCTTCTTTCGTACTAAAATATCTTCACAATTAAGCTGCTGTTTCAAATAAATGCATAAAAATTCTGTGAGCAATCGAAATGTTGTGAAACATGCAACCTAAATGAGTCCCCATGATATAAAAGATTATGAAGCACTTGAACTTTAATTATATCTTGAAGTGCCGACACAAGTTGCCTTGCAAATTACTACAAATGGAACTTCACGAACCGTCAAATTGTTCGCTATCTATTCCAGTACCTACTGTGGGAGAGGATTTATCATTTTAATAAACTCTTATTTGTATGGTTATTAATATTAATCTGCATGCTATGTTTTGACAATAAATAAATTATATATGATTCAGGATTTGTCTGGGCGGCACAAATATATTGCAAAATTTCAGCTAAATTAAGGCATAAAATTGATGAATTTCATTCGTATTATACAGAACATGTAGGCATGTTGCAAGTTATGAGAGGGTACCTTACTACCTTGAGTTAAGTAGATCTTTGAAAACTAAGATATATATATATATATATATATATATATATATATAATTCTTCAAATAATTATTTGCGAAAAAAATTTAATGAAAACATTATAATTGCACCTAGATGTGTAAAAACAATTATATTTGAAGAGTACAGAAGTGCACTGGAGGTGTTTCCCCAGTCATGCGGAGTCTAAAGCCCCACTGCATGTAGACACTTCGGTGTAGTTCCACAGATCACGAAGATTTAAAAAAAGAAAGTCTAAAAAACTTACGTGGATTTAATTGTGATGCAGCGCTCCTGTTCATCTTTCCTCGTGTCAGTGAAACGTGTCTCGCCTGCTTTGGATCCGGCAATAATGCCAGCCTTGGATACGAGGGAGTCTGTCAGTGTAGATTTACCGTGATCCACGTGGGCAATGACGGACATGTTGCGGATGTTCCGCTTCTTGTCCATCATGCCACGGATTTCGTCAACTGTGAAGTTAACCTGCAAAACGCAACATGTAAGAAAACACTTTCAACATGTGGTGCAATAATCCAGTCGGCCCTAAATCTGCTTCGTAATACTTTAGAGTGGAGATGAATTTGAAGTTGCACAATTGAATACATTTTAAAATAATTATGATGCATTGTTGTAGTAAAAATGCTAGTCAATATGGTTTATAATGGTATTGGAGGTTATGGACGGCAGTTATTTGGCAAAATGTTATTGCAGCTGTTTTAGAAAGGCCTTTTAATTGGACGCGTGTACAATCCGCGTCTCGTGCACTCACCATTCTTGTAGTAATTATGAAAATACAGAGGCAAAATAGGAATTGAAATAACGCAAAATAAAGACGGGCTCGATTTAAAGCCAAGGTGAATACCGTCCAGGCATCGTCGCGTAGGAACAAATTGAAGTAAACAAATGGTCACTGCTGTTACATACTGTTGTGCAATACGCGTTAAAAGTCGGAATTTGTGAATTAAAAAAGGGCCACCGAGTTTAATTCTTGCGGCATTGTATGCAGCGATGGTATCGGAATGGTTTGGTGAAAGAATCAGCTCTTTGGGGTACTTGCCATTGTGGATGATCCTGGATTTCCTTAGCACAGTCAAAAAACACAAACGCCAGTTATGGCGCACTCCCCGTGAAAAGGAAGAGCGACGGGAAACTTCTTGCCACGAAGTTATCGGTTCGGTGAGGGCAGCACCGTCGCTATAAGAAGCCAATCACGTCGCCCTCTCGAGACAACACGAACAATTGAAGTGCAGCTGCCTTCGAATTTGCGCGCGAACTGAATGCTGCATCAAGTGTTGCAGCCGCTTATATACCCACTTGCGTGTTATAAAATGTTATGCAATATTTTGCTATACGGTTATCGATTTTTAAAGACGAAATTTGGTCTTGCACAATTTCTGAATTTGCAAAAACTGCTAGCCAAAACTTTTAACAAATTGTTTCGTCTTCCATATTAATGAAATTAAATACTCGCATTAATTTTGCCGAGTATACTTATAATATTTTTTTAATATTAATAATAATGTTCATTACATTGCGTTTGTTACATTAAATGCGTATATTATTTAAATTTATATATCGATGGTGTTACACAAATGTTGTAAGTGCTAAAATTAAACATTATTTTTTTATATGTAATTTACACATTTGTGCATGTTTTTACAGAAGATAATTGTATTTATTTTATTTATTTATAAATTACAAATTTTATTGCATTTAACACAATTTCATCCGAAAATGTACTTACATCATTTGTGCGCTACACAATCGATATGTATAATATAAATATATTAAATATTAAGTTTAAGGTTTTATCCATAATTACCAGCTATATCTATATTTAAGGTTGTTTTAACAAGAACCTACTGGTATTTATTTTTATTTATTTTATTTTTTATTTTTATCGCCTAACTAGTTTCGGTTTATAAAAATAACATCTTCAGGTTCATATCTACGAAGAATGCAGTAAATTAGGTTAAATATAAAATAAGAGTTTAGTTTGTTACAAAAATGTTTAAATAAATTTATAATAGTATTTGTTATTATTATTAAACATTTTTGTAACAAACTTAACTATAATTTTATATTTAACCGAATTTATTGTATTCTTCGTAGGTATGCCTTTGAAGATGTTCTTTCATAAACTGAACTAGTTAGGCGATAAAAATAAATAATGAAATACATAAATATAAATACCAGTAAGTACTTATTAAAGCGACCTTAAATATTAAATATTATTATGCAAATTATGGATCTACACTAACCTGCCAATAAGAAACTAAATGGATATTAACATAAATTCAGGCAATTAAATTTGTGCTCCAAACTATGCCAGATAATTTTTGATGACTTTTCATAAAAATATTCCAAGAATATGATTAAAAATTGAAAATTTTGCATACATTTTTATTATGCTTTGTGATTATAGCCGGACTATGTTGTTTATACTGTAAGAAAATATGAAAAACTGATCCTTTGATCCTTAGCACTGAAACTGAAAACTACTAAAATTGATAAAATTGTTGTTAAAAGTGTTTTATAATATTATAACAAATATTAAATCTAGCTCATTCAAATTTGATGTTGCAATCTGCGTTATTTCTACTAAGTATGTAGAAATATTATCTTTCTAGTCCCTTAATAGAAAGTAGGCACGTTTGTCCCTCATACGAGGGCGGAAAATTCTACTTTTCCTTCCACGGGAGGCAAGCAACTTTGCCTCCCGTGAATAATACTTAGAATAGAAACATTAAATAGCTGTAATAATACTGTATGGTTTTCTTTTATTGCCCTGATGATTACATGACCCGAGGCTGTAATAGTATTCACAACCGTGGTGTATATACTATTTTTTCAATACTAGAACAATTACAATAATTTAAAATTAAATATAAAAATACAACAAACATCTGTCATTACATCAATCAAAATTTGACATTGATGTATTTAGGTTAAATCAAACACTTGGTTAAAGTTTCACTGTATTGATAGAATAAACCTCTACAATTGTTTCGGCCTCACGACCATTCTCAAGAGTACAGAGATACTAAAATTAAAATTTAACAAATGTGCAATATATACTCATTCAAGCAAGGCAAATTCAAATCAATCTTGGAACATCAAACTCTCGGCGTTTTATAGCCTTGCGCATAGACTTTTAAACATTCCGTTGAGTAAAATTAATTACGATAATGAAGTCATAACTATTAAACAAATCGCACAAAATAATGGGTTTAAGGTGGATATAGTAGATAAAATTATATGGAAATTAACTAAACGCAAATCTTGTAATCTTTTGTATAGCGTTTGCGAAGGTGAGGATAACAATTGGTACTTTATTAATTATGTTGGGGATATTAGTACCAAAATTAGCAATAGGTTACGTAAATTAGGCTTAAAATGTATAGTAGTTAATAAGTCTAATCTAGGTGCAATTTTATCAAATTATAAAAGTAAAGTGGATCCTCTACAAAAAAGTGGCATTTACAAACTTAAGTGCGCGGATTGTGACGCATTCTATGTCGGCCAAACAGGAAGGAATTTCATAACACGAATGAAAGAACATCGGAGAGCAATTCTACAAAACAAGGAGGACACGGGATTAGCGCATCATTGCATTGTGAATAATCATTTCTCCAGAAATGACAGCCTGGAGGTAATGCACACCGGACACAAAGGGAGACGGCTGGATTTACTCGAAATCCTAGAAATTCGAAAAGCGGTCACTAATGGGGATAATATTGTGAATGAACAGTTAATCTTTGATAATACGCCTTTGTTATGCGGCATCCGTTCGGAAAAACCAAGACTGAAATTCATTTATTGCCATGTTGTAAATTTTTTCTAGCTTAGTATATATTGCACATTTGTTAAATTTTAATTTTAGTATCTCTGTACTCTTGAGAATGGTCGTGAGGACGAAACAATTGTAGAGGTTTATTCTATCAATACAGTGAAACTTTAACCAAGTGTTTGATTTAACCTAATCATAATGTTTCACCAAGTAGTATCCACACATAGTTTCAATTTAATTGATGTATTTAACCAATACAGTCAAAATGCGGCCAGCTAAGGCCGGCTAATTGTGGTACATATATGTACTTAGCACGCCAGAACTACAAAAAGATTCCCCGAAAGACGATACCTTGAAAAGCTACATTCCCCGTTGCAAAGTATGTACCTATTCACCTTTATTTTAGTCAGCTCAAAAAGTTCAACATAATCTCCTACGAACCGCGCACCCGGTTTAATAACCGTATTCAATACATTAAGTATTTTATTCAACCGGATCACAACAGTAGCCGCATTCCATTCAACGTGCAACATAAGCCTCGCACTATTTTTATTTATAAAAATTCGTACGTTCCTTGTATACTTTCATTTATAACAATATACTTATGCTAAATGTTATATTTTGACATTTGGTTTTTTATTGTCATGCAAAAGAAATATAATATTTATGCAAAACACTGTGAAAGGTCGTAGAAAAAATCATATATATTACTCGGGAGCAAAGTGTCATTTCCGCCCTTAGATTATGATATATCAAATATCTGCGGGAGGATATGGTGCACTTTGCTCCCTTGTAATACAAATAGCTATTCTACTAAGTAGGTATGTAGGTAGGTAGGGAAACCTGAAAAACTGAAAGTAATCTATTGATAGTTTTTATATGACAATTGAAAATATATATGGAAACTACAAATTAACAACTTTTATTATTTTGTACACCTACAATCTTTGATGTTTGTATTTGAAAATAGGAAAAACTAAAAATACCCCAACGACAGTTTTCTCACAATCAATTGAAAATACAAGAAAACAGCAAGTTTCTAACAACTTCATTTATACAAGAAAGTTTTCTCAAACTTTGTATATCTTACGTGTAAACTTGGTTGCCTATGTAGTCAATGCCTTCAAGCGGCGACGACGATTTATCCAGGAATATGAAAATACGGTTTTCAAATTTTGTATATTCAATCTGTAATTGCAAGTATGTATTATAAGAATATATGATAAAGTAAAAATACTCCATTGATAGTTTCCCGCATTTAGTGCTTGAAAATGTACAAGATTTTTTTTTAAATTTGTAGACGAATTAAAGTTTACTAAGTTAAATCAAATACTTTAATTCTAATTGAATTTTAAACAATTATAATATTATTGCATCTAGTAAACAAAACCACTCATATGTGTATATTTGGTTACCTACATAGTCGATTCCTTCAAGCAGGCAACTCCAGCCTAGAACCTAATAAACTTTATACAAATAATTTAATCGTGATAATTTGACAAACCGTTCAATTGGGGTTAAGAGGTGGTATTTGTTAATACCCATCGTACCATTTTTTGTCAATAATATTGTGCAGATATTGATTTATAACACAATTCGATCTGTGTTTTTCTGTACTTTCTGGGTCAGTTGTATACTGATCTGGTACTTTTAAGCTAGGTTATAGTTATGATTATATCTGTATTTGTATCTATTTTGTGTTTATGCATTTCTGAGTCTTTTTGTCTTGATGTTCCGCGATATTTTATTTTATGTACCCGACATTTTTTTGTATTTTGTATTGACGTCTGCACACATGTTTTGTAATAGCATGAATAAAGTATTATTATTATTATTATTAATGAAAAGTTTGCTTAAATCTCGAAAACCATATGTACATATTCAATATCAAAGTCGGCGAATATGTACAGTTGGTTGCCCAGATTTAAGCTAACTTTTAATTGTTTTATTAAAATAAATATGCACAATATAATTGACTAACATGGTTCGACAGCTACTAAAAAATACCGCCTTTTAACCCCAGGTGATCGGTTTGTCAAATTATTACGGTTTAAATTATAGGGATAATGATTCTGCGCTAATGTTGCTGTCCACTGAAGATATCGATTATGTAACCAAGTACACACATATGTGTGGCTTTGGTTACCTTTTCAAGATAGAATTAAATTTTGTGAACTATGTCAGTAAATTTAAATGTATAATAAAGTTTATAAGCGCCGTGTATTGCTTCTTGATGGCGACAATTAGGAGTAGTAACACAACTTGTTGCCAAACGAATAAAGTAACAAATAATAATTAAAAAACTTAAATGGCCGATAGTCAATGCTCTGTTGGGAAATCGACTATTTCATTTATTATTATGATGAGATAGGTACAATCTGAAGGAAATTTGTTAAAAGGTGGAGTCACAGTGTTTACAAAAATCAATCATGCGCCAAGTGAGTATTAATATATATATATATACTCGTAATCACGAGAGGTGTCTCATGACTCATACATTTGGAGTGTATGGTTCAAATTTTCTTGAACGTGTGTCTACACTTATACGCACGCGGTCAGCCAGATGTTTAATGTCAAATCTCCAATGCTATAATTTCGCTGTGTAGGTTATGTGTACATAACAAGTATGTAAACACGAAATATATGTTAGGTTAACAGTGACACTGACAGATTCAATGAATTAACGGAGACATACGTTTTCACGGGATTCATTTAAAACGTACAGCAGACGTATCGGATATTTACTCTCTCACTTTACTTCAGCGGTTTAGGGTAATATAGCGACACCGATTTTGCATTTATTCCTGCATTAAAAATTCATTTAGAATGAGTCATGAGACATCTCTCCTGATTTCGACTATAGTGTTTTATTTCGCTGAACATAGGGTAAAATTCCGACGTTCCTTCAATCTTTATGGAGTAACTATGTAACCAAAGATACATGTCGCAGTGAATTTGTTTTATTTCATAACATTCGATTCATTTTTGGGTTATGTACTGAGATGCGGCGAGTGTATGAACGGATGAATGCTAGAATTGACGTACTATCTAGCTTTATATACTATTTTTTACAAGTTGCGTATGTTTTTAAATTAAATAAATATGTATTTCCTATAGTATTTCTATTAGTTATTTAATTTGAGTTGGTAACACTCATTTCACATTTGCTTAATTTGAAGTTTAAATTATTCCATGTGAAATGAGAGTTACAAACTCATTAAATGACAATAAAACTATGAATTATTTATAGAAAAAAACATATTTGTTTTATTTAAAAGGTGCAAATTGTAAAAAAATAGATATTATAAAAAGCTCGTTATAAAACGCTCGCCGCTTCCAAATAAATAACCCAAAATTGAATTTAGGTTATGTTATAAAACAAATTCAGTGCCATGTGTAAGTTTGGTTGCATACGTACTCTATTAAGATTGATGGCATTTACAAAAACTGAACACAGGAATTTTAGCATATGTTTAGCGAAATAAAAAACTCACTGTATAACTAATGGCTAATTATTTCTTCTTTTCATTCAATTTTAATAGCAATCCGTTGCAAGCAGCAACATGGGCCTCGATTCTTTGTGGGAAGAAAGTTCGCCCGCATCTTGGACATAGCACCAACTCATTCAGATGATTTTGCCATATCCTGTTAAAGGTTCCGACAAAGTCGATGTTTCCAGAAGCTGAAATGGACGAATAAAATTACAGAATAAATAAGTTAATTTATTTCGTAATACAATACATTATAATCGGTGATATAATATTGCAAATATACGAAAATTGGTGGTGTCGGTACAAATAACAGTGGCCAGTCAAACATAAATGAATATGAATTTGTTAAAAGGGCATGAATCACCAAACTGTATTTGTTGGGAAATTGATAAATACAATTTATTTATTTGTTTATATATCTAAAACAACTTTTTTTATATGAACGAAATATAATAAGCAAGATAAAATCCAAAACGGAGGAAATAATGATGCCCTTTTAACAAATTCATATTCAAATATTGTGGGGGAAGATAAAATAAGTGAAACGTTTACTAACAAAATAAAGAAATAAAATTGATCTCTTTTTGCGCCATCCATGGTATATACTAATTATAATATCTTGTCAGAATAGTGCCTCCAAACTGCAATTCTGTAATATACCAAAATCTGGATGACGAGGATTCAAAGTACATTTATTTTGGCGTCATGATTTAACCTCTCTCGGCAATATATAACCACACCACCAATTTAAATTTAACGAGTTGTTTTTATAATCTGAAATGATTACACCACATATTCCTCTTCGTAGTTTACATAGTAATATTCTAAGAAAGACGCAATTAGGATTTGTTTTAATTAAACCAATGTGTGATTACAAATAAGGAATCCAGTTAAGATTACAGCATACAAGATCAAATTTACGCAGTATTCTATTTATACAGTAGCAACAATAAGTATGTAGGTACATGAAACATTTTGACAATTAAAAAAATATATTCTCATTATCACTTACGATCTAGCCTACCTATTAAAAAATAACATTTTACACAGCTCGTTTCTGGGTAATTTGTGAGAAATGTTGTTTGCGCTTAATTAAGGAATGCTGTTGGTTATTGAAGTTAAGTATTAGTAGTAAAGCGGTTATTATTCATATTGGACCCTTGCAGCTTCTCTCGTGCACGTCGACCCTGTCGGGATTAAAGGTGCGCTTGCAATGCTGACAAGGCACCAGTTGGCTCAGGTGGCTTTGCCAATTAGCGTCCTCAGTGGCCACAAAATCAATCTTGCCATCTTCTGCAATAAAAATAAAATAATGATTTTTAGATTCGTGATGAGTGATGATTTATTGTGGCCACAAATTCAATGAGATGAATTATCAAGATAAAATGAGATTTAAAAATATGTAACATACAAATGGTTGATTTTGAGCGACTATTTAATTGTAAATGTGCATTATTAATGATATAAACTCATCCTGTAAGCTTTGGATTCTTATTTGAAATAATTATACCGCGCGTTTTTTATTTTATCTCTGAACATAGGGCTCAATTACGGTGCTAAAATGAAACGGTTATGCAACCAAAATTACTAGCGCGGGCAAATTGATAATTTCAGATGTCAAAATTGTTGACAAAAAATGTATTTAACGCAAGAAAGTATTCACATATTTAAATTCAAATGGTACCGTGCTGGCATTGTATGCACGGATTGTGAGATTTACTTTCAGTGCATTATCCTGACAGATGAATTCCATCAATAGGAACAATTTCTAATAGAATCACAAAATTTAATAGTACATACATGATGCATCGCCATTGTTCATTATAAAATAACTTAGGAGATGCCACATTTTAACTAGATAAATGAAATGTATTAAGTTATGTCGAAGAAGAACCAATAACTTCCGTTTCCCAAATGAGTTCTATTTCGGGATTAACGGTTGATGATTGTTGTTTGAACAGGATTGATGGTATTGGTGTGTCAGGATAATGAATTGGAATTAAATCTCGCACAATCCGTATACTATTGCCAGCTCGGTATCATTGCCCTATTTAAACACTTTCTTGCGTTGAATACATTTTTCGTCAACAGTTTTGACAATTGAAATTACCGTGTTTCGCGCGTTTGTTATTTTAGTTGCATAAGCATTGAATTTTAGCAGAGCAATTGATTCTGTTGTTTTAAAACTGAACGTAGCCATGTTCAGAGATAAAAAACGGGCAGTGTAATAATAGAACAACTGCCTACAACAGTTATGTCGTACGTTTACTAGTTTTATAACGTCGGTGCTGCGAATTGGGCTACATACATACCCATCACGTGATCACGTCTTATTCAGTTTAACTTTAATTATTATTTTGAGTCCGTGTACATAGTCAATATGTTAATAATCATGTACTAAAATACCATTGGAATACCAATAGCGAGATATTAAGTAATTTTTAGCAGGTGTCTATTGTAAGGTGTACAGATCCTAATGATACAAAAAATCGGGACAGCAGGAGGGGGGGGGGGTGATTTTTAAATTAATTAACCAAGAACGCAAAACGCAAAATATACAGGGTGTCTCCTAAAAAACGCCGCTGGCCAATAACTCCATAGCTTACTAACTATTTATTGCCCGATTTCAATAAAACAAAAATACAATTAAATGTGTCCACATGTTCTACAAAGGGGCACTAATTTTTGTTTTGTTTTGCAAAATCAACTTTCATTTCAGCGATAGTTGCTAGATTTTGCAATAAAAAAAAAAATGTGGAAAAATAGCATGTGGAGCCATTTAGTTTTGTTTTCGTTTTATTGACGATATCGAAATCGGCCAATAAATAAAGGAGTTATCGCTAGCGGCGTTTTTTAGACACCCTGTATAATATTATATTACATTTTTTTTAACAACGAGGCATGTTTTTAAAGTTCCGTTTTGTATTTTGGCCGCTGCAGCGCTGCTACCAAATACAGATATTGGCGAAATATATAAGCTGATAACTTCAAAATAGCGAATAAAAGATCACCCCGAAAAAAAACCCAATCTTTCAAAAGTCGGGACATTTTTGAAACGTCGCGGGACGCGGGACAAATTTCTAAAAATCGGGACTGTCCCGCCAAAATCGGGACGTCTGGTCACCTTAGTCTATTGTAAAAGTATTTTACCTGTACGTAGGCATCTATACCTAGTATTTATAATGGCCCATTCATAGATTTCTTACGCGACGATCTATATGAAGTTGCTAGCAAAACACCAGTGTTGTCAAGTTACTGATACTTTTCATTAAAAGTTTGTAACAAAACTTACAATTTCGTTATTATACCTGGACATTTTTTTTACTCGGAACATAGTCAATTCAACGTCCCTATGTTCAATTTAAAAAAAACACAAGTCAATGCGTGGATGATATCAAGTGACCAGGGTAACGTCAAAATAACTATTTGATGGGTAATCAAAATAAATAGAATTATCAAGTTGTTTGAACCATTATTGCGCTAAAATACATTAAAGAAATGTATTTAACAGAAGAAAATATACTAATAATGCATTTATACCATTCATAAATTTGCAATTTACCATGAAACAGTATAAAACAAATTTCACAAAAAATACTTGACTTTACTTGAATGATCTTAAATGGCAGCTAGCTCGACAGAATATTTTACAGGTTTATGGTATAATTGGTTGCATAGCTAACACTCACAAATTGTTGACATGTTTTTTTTTTAAATTGAACATAGGGACGTTGTATTGACTATGTTCAGAGTTAAAAAAATGTCACGGTATTTTTCTTTTTACATGAAATAAAGAAAGAGCGCGTTTATATCGAGTCTTGTCCAGTAAATAATTTATTTGACTTAAAAAAAAAATCTTTTTCAAGTTTGCTGTATAAGGAAACTAGTTATATTGACGAAATCACAGAGTTTGCAACACGTTGATGAAATTTAATTTCAAATCGCGTACTGCGCAAGTCTAAGAGAGCCTCAGCGTAATACAGCGTAACGTTGCGTCGCGTCAGAATTCTATAAATGTGCCTTTAATTATAAAAATTAATGCATCGAAGCATCGCAAGAATTTCTAAGAATTATCAAGACAAAATTTAACAAATGGCCACATATCAAAAAGTGTTAAGTCATTTTTGGACATTGTTTATTCTTACACTATTTTACCTGTACGTAGGGATTTAATTTGACTTTTGCGTATGTTCACAGAACAAGAAATTCGCGTTATTTACGATGATTTTAAATTCATAAAATTTTCAGTTTTTTTGCGTTTTCTGACATCTCGACGAATTTTGAAATGGCAGAATTCCAGATCGAGAACCCCTCGAACGATATAGAAGTGATTTAGACAGTACATGGAGGGTACCATGATAAGTACCGGCCATAGTGGGCATCCCTAATTACTTACATATTTTCAGGAGGGCCTTACAAAGAGCAACAAATGTCTTATAAATATTAATATTTTTTATATAAAGTATGAAATAGTAAATGCTTGCCAATGGGCGATTTGATCGGAAAAGCATGGCTGGAAAACGTAATTTGACGATTTTCTGATTACATTGATTAAAAATTGTATGGGTTCGGAAATCTAAATTTTGTATAAATTAATTAAATATAACACTACGAAAAATGACTGATATTAAATGAGATGTTTATAGTAAATTTAAAACATTAACCGAATCACGTAAAAAGTTTCACACAAGCGTGCATATTATGGTGGCGTGACGCGATAATATAAACAATAACAGATGCGAGCTGGCCCCACCAAAACTCTGCAATTATCATAACACTTATAATTATACTCGTCGCGGATAATTTATTATTTTAAATTAGTAATGTTGATATTGGTCAATACTGAGGTCAATGGAATGAGAATTAATGCTAAGGGGAATCCCTCAGAAACGAAAAGTGGGCCAAATTTTAGTAAAAATAGAATCGTTTTGATTGAGAAAAAGTTAGTTGGTTCCAGATTCCAGAGGCGATATCTTCGTCAATAGTCTACGCGAATATCAGTATAAAGAGTATTATCCGATTTATGCATTCCTTCACAAATTAACAAACATTACATTTCCCGGTAAATTATTTATAATTTACGTTACCAAATAACAATTCCTTCTCAATATATTTGTAATGTTTCCATTATTATTAACTAAATGTATAAATATGTCTCTCTATTCTTAAATTACAATATGCAGTCTCTTCATATTATCTCCGAATTTCTTAGATTAACTTCCGTTCAAAGTTATCACCGCGCGACGCTCAGTCTAGCTTTTGTGTATTAATGTTATTTACACTTTAAGTAGATGCAAAATATGTAATTTAGATAGACAGAGATATTTCAATATCAGAGCGAACCTTGAATATTCTTTGTTCTTGAATGCGTTCAAAGTTCGTTCTGGCCCTACTCCAGTGAGTTACAACCGAGTGTTCGAAACTTGTAACCGATGTGGAGAAAATCAGTTACTAAGGAACCACGACACAGTACACAATCAAACACGTCAGAGTACATAGACAAAAACGCCACAGTTCCAAATCCACCAAGTTTGTGTAATTCGTGTTATTCGGTTCTTCATTTCTGGACAGTTAATTGTGTCCACAAATAAATAAATAAACAGTAAAAGTAAAAACCAGTGTTTAAAACTCCTAGAAACAACCCGTTTATTACAAAATTGGCGCAGTCGGTAGGATTTGTGATAATTGCCGTGGAAAATAAATCGGTTCACAAAAGAAAAAAAATAAACGGAAAGGAATTATTCCCTGGTTTTTAAGGCTGTCCTTAATTAAATGCAGAAAACGTGAGCGATGTATTTGTGTAAATATCTACCAGGAGTGTAAAAAAAAAACCGCCAAGACGAGAACAAGACGTGCAGGTTCCCGATCTACCACAGACGAGGACAAGACGTGCAGTTTCCCGATCTACCACAGACGAGGACAAGACGTGCAGTTTCCCGATCTACCACAGACGAGGACAAGACGTGCAGCTTCCCGTTCCACCGCAGAGGAGGTCATTTTCATCTCTGAAGAATCACCGGATGGACAAGATGAACCTCATAATATTTTTTATGTAAGTCGAATTTTCTTACTAAAGGAACCAACATTTTTATTTAACTTCCATTATAAATTGGACACTCGTTTTTATTTACGCTACAAAATGGCAGTTGACTTGACTATGTTAAATTTTGCATTTAACATTTTAACTGACACTAAATTTGATAATTCAAAATCATCTAATCATAATAATTTGTAAGATTTTATAAATCAATGTAATGATGCAATTAATTTAGTCCCGGACGAGCAGAAACCGCAATTATTAATTGCCATAAAGTATAAAATTCTAGGCGAAGCAGGTCGTAGTACAAGAAGTAGACACATTGACACTTGGGATGTTCTAAAACGATTTTTACGCGAAAACTTTTCAATTAAAATGACTTACAGTGCTGTCTTAGCAGAATTAAATTTGTGTACTCAAAAACTAACCGAAACAGTTTCCGATTTCGGCACACGCGTAGAAAAATGTCGTCAAAATTTAATTTTAACCTTACTCAGAAATGTAACACAAGAGGCAAAAGAAGCACAAATTGAAATGGTCAATGCACAAGTCCTTAGTGTATTCACCAGTGGCTTAAAAGGCCAAATAAATCTAATTGTGAGAGCAATGAGGCCTGAAACACTCGAAGAAGCCATAACACTTGCAATTAATGAAGAACAAATGACTAAACCGACTCATTAGTCCTCCCTAGTACATCAAAGTTTTGTCACATTTGCAACAAAAATTCTCATTTCACATCCAATTGTAGATTCAATTCACTTAATAATACGTCTAATCAACCACCCCGCGAAATTCATAATGACCAATATAGTGATCAAAGGAATCAACAAATTAAATGCAATTACTGCAAAAACATGGGACATTCTATAAACGAATGCCGTAAAAGGCAAAATCTAAATATTCGACAAAATCAATTTAATCAACATTATCCAAATACATCTAATCAAAAGTTTTCAAATAGAAATGTTCCAAATTATAATTTCCAAACAAAATCCAGCCGTAATAATTATCAAAATCAAAATGTACAAAATACAAATTCAAGCAGCTCTTATCAAAACGATCGAAATATTAATTTCCAAAACTCACGTAATCCCAATATTTCAAATCAAACCCATCAATCTAACACGAGACACCGAAATTCGCAAGCTTCTTTAAACTCTACGTCGCCCGAGGTGGAGGCCGCCCCACGGGAGACGATGACTCAGGCCGCATTTTTTCAATAAATTTGCAAACGTCTTCGACGTATACAATATTAAACATACCTGAATTAACCAATTCTTGTTCATTTTTAATAGATACAGGTTCAGAAATCTCGATAATTAAAATAACCACAAGTTATTTGTTATCGTGATAATATAATTACATTGCGCGGTATAAATGACTCAAATAATCCTTTTAAATCTATTTGTTACTGCAAATTTAACATAATCATTAACGATAAGGTATATTCTCACATATTTCATGTCGTTCGCGATTCATTTCTCATAAATCAAGACGGAATCTTGGGCAACGATTTCCTACAATCTGTAAATAGCAAAATCTGTTATCAGGAAAATAAACTTGTGATAGGAGATTGCTTTCTACCATTGTATGTCATTAAGAGATCATTGAATTCCACACCTAAGTACTCGGATTATTCGAGAGGTGAAAGTTCTACTAATGATATTGATTTTAATATAACTGAAAATAATAACAAATACCATAATAATAATAATGCAGATGTTCTGTTTCCTGATCCAGGTAATAAACCTTTTTCTGACACGCACGACTTTGTTAAAATTAATGACACACATAATAATCCTAAAAGAAAATTTAATCATATTAATAATTCTATTCGAACTACCCCTCACCCTTATAATGTTAAACGCACAAATTCTTACAACTACTACTCGGACAAAAACAATTCACAAATGGATTCTTCTAATTTTAGTAAACAATTGCCTTGCTCAAACTCATTAAACGATAAAACCATTCTGAAAGCTCGTTCTGAAACTGTCATATCTGTAATTATAAATAATCCCGAAATTAAAGAAGGTATACTAAATAATTCGGAAATTTATAAAAATGTATTCCTATGCAGAAGTATGGTGAAAGTTAATAATAATAATAGAGCGATCACAACGGTTTTAAATATGTCTTGCGAAGAAGTAGTTTTAAATAATGTCTGTGTTACCTTAGATCCACCAGAATGCACGAAAGTTAACGTTAATAATTTTAAACTGAGCCCGGAAATGGAAATTTCAAATGCAAGTAAAGGTAGATTAGATATTTTAATTAATACCCTAAACACAAATCACCTAAATTCAGAAGAGTACAATGTTTTAAAGGAATTATGTGTGGAATACAATCATATATTTTATCTAGAAGGAGATATGCTAACATCAACTGATCTAGTTAACCACGAAATTCACACCCCGCCACATATTCCAATTAATACAAAAACATATCGGTATCCTCAAGCTCTAAAATCAGTAGTTGACGAACAAATCGAGTCAATGCTTCAACATAATATAATAAAACCTTCACAAAGCCCATGGAATTCGCCCGTGTGGGTGGTTCCGAAAAAAAATTATTCGGAAGGAAATAAGAGATGGCGTTTAGTTATCGATTATCGAAAACTAAACGAAATAACCGTTGGCGACGCTTATCCGCTACCTAACATCGAGGAAATATTAGACGAGCTAGGAAGCGCTAAATATTTTACCACCTTGGACCTTACCTCTGGATTTCACCAAATTAAGATGCACCCACGTAACAGAATGCCGTTCGGATTGAAGAATTCACCTGCGACCTTCCAAAGGTTGATGAATATAGCCTTATCCGGATTACAAAATAATCATCGGTGTTTTGTATACTTAGATGACATAGTCATTTTTTCCGACAGTTTACAAAATCATGAGAAAAAACTTCGAGAAGTTTTTGAAAGACTTTCACGACATAATTTGAGGATCGAGCCCAAGAAATGCCAATTCCTACGCCATGAAGTTGTGTACCTAGGACATCTTATCACAGACAATGGAGTACGGCCTGACCCGAAGAAAACATCTTGCGTTGAAAAGTTTCCAACCCCAAAGAATCCTAAAGACATTAAGTCATTTCTAGGACTTGCTGGATATTATCGACGTTTTGTTCCTAATTTTAGCAAATTGGTGCAGCCCTTGACGAAACTTTTAAAAAAGAATTCAAGATTTCTGTAGACTAGCCTACAACAGGATGCGTTTGAGAGATTAAAGACACTACTCTGCACCCAACCGTTATTGCAATTTCCAAATTTTGAACAGGAATTCATTCTGACCACAGACGCATCAAACTACGCAGTTGGCGCAGTGCTTTCCCAAGGACCCAAGGAAAGGAATTTACCAGTTGCATATTACAGCAGAACGCTTAATAGAGCAGAACAAAATTACGACGTATCTTCAAAGGAGTTATTAGCAATTGTGTCTTCAGTTAAACATTTCAGACCATACCTTTTTGGACGGAAATTCAAGGTAGTTACTGATCATATTGCATTAACATACCTAGATAATGTCAAGGATCCGAGTTCCCGATTGTTAAGATGGAGGCTGACGCTAGAGGAGTACGAGTATTACATTGAATATAAACCCGGCAGAATCAACAAGAATGCAGATGCTTTAAGCAGGATAGCAGAAGATAGCGAATACCTCGCATTTGAAAAATGTAGAGAGGAAGATATGATACGGAATGACAATGTCATAGAAGAATATGGGAACTTATTTGACGCTAACGAAGATTTCAGTTTGTGTCACTGCATCAGTCAAGATATGGAGATGGGAAAAGGAATCGCTCAAGAATTCGAAAATAGATTTGGTAGGGTGGATGATCTAATAGCACAAAAAGCTCGTTTACATTCTTTTGCATTTTTAAAGTTAACAATAAAAATTTATTAGTCCACGTCAATAGATTAAAACGCGCTTTTGTTGCAGACTTATCACCAACGTAGCTGCCACTACACCAAATTATAAGATTACTCCAATCGAAACTTCTGCAGGATTGTTTTTTGAACCTCTATCTACTGTAAATATGTATGAAGACCATTGGAAGATTATTACATATCTGGATATATCGGCATTCACAGAGAAATTAAGTGTAATTGACAATTATTTACACAAAACTGAAAATTACTGCCGGAATAGCAAAGTTTTTAACACATATCCGAGTTGCAATCGCACCCTAATAATGCTAAAACAACTTATTCCCCCTCTTTTTGCCAAAGACAAATATATGCGTCAAATTATTGGTAACACTCAAAAATGAGGTTGGCTCAATATGGGAGGATCTGTTTTCAAAACTATTTTCGGTACTTTAGACCAAGATGATGCTGACCGATACAATACATTAATAAATAATATCAATAACAAAGACCATGTTTTAGTTGATCTTGTCCAAGACCAAGCAAAAATCGTAAAATCAACTATAACTAATTTTAACGAAACTATAGCTAATTTAAATCATAACGAACAACGTATCAACAAAAATTTTGAATTATTAGATAATGTTACCTCAACTAATACTGAAAAACTTCACCATTTACAAATGAAGTATGAAATAGAGGATCATGTCACTTTATTGACTTTAATGACTGACGAATTGAGCCTGCAATACTCTACTCTTATAAACGCTATATTGTTTGCAAAATCTGATATTCTTCATCCTTTTATTTTAAGTCCTGAACAATATATCACAGAACTTACTTCCACTTTACAACTTTTGCCCATTTCAACTTCATATGCTCTCCTTTTGACTGTCGAGAACTCAGTTCACTTATTACAGGTAGCTTCCCTCGTAGTCTACTACAGTGACAACAAGCTTATTTTCATTATTTCAAATCCACTAATCTCCCAAATTACATATAAATTTTATAAAATAACACCACTTCCAACTTCTTATGATAATTCATCTTTTATTTTCATTCAGCCAACTTCAAACTACATTGCAATATCTTTAGATAAATTAACCTATAGTAGTTTCAACGATTTAAGTCATTGTCACAAAATACCCGACAAATATATATGTTACCTACATCAACCTCTTAGATCATATGTGTTACAAGCAAATTGCGAATCTTATATGATATTGCTCTCAAACATCTCAGAAAGTTGTGACACAAGAATAGTTAAGCTCATGTCAGAATATTGGCAGAAATTAGAATCCACAAACTCTTGGCTTTATTTAGCCCCAAAAGCAAAATCTGTTACGCTCTCATGCAAAAATTCTACTAGCATCGACATACATATTATGAATTCAGGTGTTTTAACCTTACTTCCAAACTGTAAAGTATATACGGGTACTAATACAATAACTTCCTCTAATAATAATTTTGAAAGTATGTTGTAACGGTCCGAAAACGTCTTTGGCAGAAACTACATTTTAATAATTAATTGGCGCATGGACCTGCACTGTAGACAACCGTGCTCGCATTTTTTTGTTGTGGTGACGCGTTTCCCCTGTGAGCGATTTTTAAATTCGCCGGCGAGACGCCGCCATGAGGCAGACTTCAGCTGACTCGTGCCTAGTACAGACCGTGCCAGAAGAACCGTTGAGATAAGGGTATCACCATCCGGTTTACGGGATAATCAACGGGGACTCAGTTAACCACCCTTGAGGGGATTGAGGCACCAAGTACGGGGCAGAGGACTAAAACGCTCATAACACCTGAGCATTTTGTTACGGGCTAAGTAGCTCGGCCAAACCGTTCCCGGTCGGAGGCAGCGATTATCCTGCCTGAGGCCGGAATCGAGGGATCGGCGTCCACGACGCAAACCGCCGACATCCCGGAGCTGAACCCAGCCACCAGCGAGACCACCAGGAACACAGGCCAGAGTTTCCATTCTATATATTGATATATTTTTTTTTGTGTGCTCAATTGAGCCAGATCGTTTATTCTTTTGTGTATAAGTTGCGTTACGTGTTTCGTGCCGTACGTGTTTTGCGCTTGTGTAAGAGAGAGGTCGCTCCGTCGGCCCTTTGAATCGCGCGATTAGGAGCTTACTATATTCGGCCGAATAGAGTGAACCCTGCGCGAAAGGGTGGCGTTCGGAGGTATTTATTTCAGGAGCGCGGACACGGTGTCCGTCGTTTGTGTGTGAATAAACGCCGATATTACACTACAAACTCACACCTGTTATTTTTTGTTCCCCCCACGTTTTCTCGATCGGGCATTTATTTCAGTTACAGTTTTCTATTCTCACTGCGAGATTTAAATCTGGTGGTGTTGGCGCCAAATGGTCAGCGTTGTGACAGTTCGTGATTTCTGAACTTCGCTGACTGTCTGCCGTCCACCCACGCAGGTAGGGTGGAGCCACCCCTTTGCGACGAAGTAGCAACGAGGTTAAAATTACGTGGAGCCTTTTTTTAACCCCCCCACTCTCTGACACCGAGAGCCTGGCCCTCGTCACTACTTCGAAGGGACCCTCCACTCGCTCCACGGCCTAACGCGCTGATTGCCCTTCAGGTACGTCACAATGTTGACTTTTGTAATACCCCCTTACAACATTCTAAATGATGGTTGTTGCGATAAAAAAAAATTTAAATATTAGTCATCTTGTTCCGATTCCGACAACTCATGTTGATTCGAGAAATCTAATTACTGCTAGTCATAAATTGGATGATATAGTACAAATATAAAAAAATATCTCAAACAACTCTCAATTGTTAAATGTCTCTTCTTCCTATTTGGCATATCTCATTTCAATTATAATATTAATGTACATATTATTTAAAGTTTACAAAATAATTATTGGTTGACGAAACCGTATCCAACATGTTGTTCACAGACCACACCAACCTGCAATGCCTATGAATCGAATCGGTGACGCTAATATAGATCCAAATGTGGATATAACACTAAATGAAATAGAGGCTCCAGTCGAAGTTAGACGTAGTCAAAGACTTGTTGCCAGATACCGTAACGACTAATTTTAAACAAATAATGGTTCCTATTAATAGTAAGATTTTTCGATTGTTTTCAAATAACTAATTTTGTCTTTACCTTACATACCCTTTCTACGTATTCTTTATCTTTTATATTATTTTGAATTGTCCTTCTTTTTCAGATATTTTATGTTATGTTATATATAACAAAAAAAAAAAAATTATCATTCCTCGTTATCCTTTATGTTTTATATTATTTTGTATTGTCCTTCTTTTTCAGATATTTTATATTATGTTATATTTTTAGGTATTGTGATTGTGTGTATATATCTACATAATCTATATAAATAATTTTTTTTCTCAATAAGGAGAGGAGGATGTAATGTTTCCATTATTATTAACTAAATGTATAAATATGTCTCTCTATTCTTAAATTACAATATGCAGTATCTTCATATTATCTCCGAATTTCTTAGATTAACTTCCGTTCAAAGTTATCACCGCGCGACGCTCAGTCTAGCTTTTGTGTATTAATGTTATTTACACTTTAAGTAGATGCAAAATATGTAATTTAGATAGACAGAGATATTTCAATATCAGAGCGAACCTTGAATATTCTTTGTTCTTGAATGCGTTCAAAGTTCGTTCTGGCCCTACTCCAGTGAGTTACAACCGAGTGTTCGAAACTTGTAACCGATGTGGAGAAAATCAGTTACTAAGGAACCACGACACAGTACACAATCAAACACGTCAGAGTACATAGACAAAAACGCCACAGTTCCAAATCCACCAAGTTTGTGTAATTCGTGTTATTCGGTTCTTCATTTCTGGACAGTTAATTGTGTCCACAAATAAATAAATAAACAGTAAAAATAAAAACCAGTGTTTAAAACTCCTAGAAACAACCCGTTTATTACATATTATTGGCCGGCTGAAAAGCCAAACCAATTGTAATACATGCAGTTCTTAGAGCACTTTATCGATTTTCGTTCAACGCTTGGATGCGTGAACCTGGAAGTTAATAGGGTGATCTTTCCGGTCTCATTCTCATTCTGATAGGAGAATGTTCCAAATTTCAACAATTGTATCTACCGTCGTAGATATGATTAACAATTTCATTCACAAATTATCAATCCTCAGGTGTGGCATGCGTTCTACATGATCTAGCCACCTGTGCCTTTGGGCTTTTACATAGCTGATTATGTCAGGTTCTTTGTATTTGTATTTGTTATTCTTTCTCTGCCTTCCGGCGTGTTCCATCCTCCAAAAAATCCTCTCAGTATTTTTCTGTCCCATCTTCTCAACTCTTCCTCTCGTGCTTTGTTAAAAAACCATGTCTCACGCGCCATAATTTTACTTGGCCCCATCAGTAGCGTATCATCATTTGACCTTAGGGCCCTACTACGAGTTTGGTATCCATTCTCCGTTCTTTTTACTTCCCGATAGAACGACCTTATCTCTTTATTGGCAAATTTTCCACTCGCTGTCAATTTTTCGCACTCCTCCTCTAATGTTTCATAAAAGGTATCCTTGCTTTCTTCGTCTTTCTCTTCGATCGGGGTATGAATGTTTATTAAGCTTATATTGTTCTTTGGGCCCTTTACCCTTAACTAGCATCAACAATTTTTGTTTTGTACTCATTTAGCACTATAAAACCTGTGCCCGGCCTTCTATCCTTCCCTCCACTCTTCAGGAACACTGCATCTTCCACTTCAGCTATTTCTTGACCTAGTTGTTTGGTCTCTTGCAACGCTATCACACATATTCCATATCTTTTCGTTTCACTCACCACTCCTTTCAGTGCTCCTGTCTTGAAAGTTCCCAGTACATTCCTCGTCGCCAGCTTGATTCTTACCACTGTATTTCTGTCTTTTTCTTTTGGGTATCTCATGTTTTCCACTATTACTTAGTTTCTTTATATAATCGTCTCCGTTTCCTTTTGCCCTTTTCTTTGCTAAGACGTTTTCCTATTTTCTGGCCTATTTTCCTTCACTAGTCTTTATTACTTGTTTTCCTTTCCGACTTGGATTAGGCCGTCTTTGTTTCGTCCCATCTATAGACTACATCTTCTAATGTTAGTTTCTTGTAGCCTATTTTTGCTTTTCTCCCTTCCTTTATCTCTACTCATGCAGTTCTTAGAGATCTTTATTAATTTTCGTACAACGCTTGGATGCGTGAACCTGGAAGTTAATAAGGGTGATCTTTCCGGTTTCATTCTCGTTCTGACATCAGAATGTTACAATTTTCCAATTGTATTTACCCTAGTAGATATGATTAACAATTTCCTTCACAAATTACCAAATACACATACCAGGTAAATTATTTAAAATTTACGTTGCCAGATGCCTATTCCTTCTCAATATATTATTTGTCGACTGAAAAGCGAAACCAATAGTAATATATGCAGTTCTTAGAGATCTTTATTGATTTTCGTTCAACGCTTGTATGCGTGAACCAGGAACTTAATAGAGTGATATTTCCGGTTTTATTCTCGTTCTGACCGGAGAATGTTACTAGTTCCAATCGTATTTACTGTAGTAGATATGATTAACAATTTCCTTCACAAATTACCAAAAGTTATAAAATTATCAACTGAAAGGATCGAAATTTCATCTTTAATAAAATAAAGTTATTCTAAATTTAAAATGAAGTATAAAAAGGATAATATTCTTTGGGGAATAAGTATAAACATATAAACATATAATTTCAATAATATTTGGGCAATAATGTGGCAAACTATTAATTAATTAACTCTGGGTAAAGTATATAAACGAGTTGTACTAAGATTCATATTGAAAGTTCGTTAATATCTGTCCTACAAACAGTTTACACGTAATATTTAATAAAATTGCATCTATAAAAACCTAGTTAGTGAATCCTACAGTAATAGATCGAGTATGGCATTAGACACAAACGGTGCCATGTTACATAAAGTGGTGACAAACGTTGAGTAGTTTTGCGAGAACGTAGAAGTCATTGACGTTACTAGAAATTTCCAACTGATGTGGATGCGGATTATGTTGATGGACACAAGGGAACATGTGTCAATTTACATGATAATTGTATGACATGTGAATAAACATGTGACATGTGAAAAAAACAACTAATAATTTTTGTGTCAATAAAGAAAGTCATTAAATTCAAATTTGATGTTTAATTGTTTTTACAAAATGCTTTAAAGTGAATAAATTACACTCAATCCATAAATCTGTACCTCTAAACACACTACCACTAAAAGAATTTTAAGTTATCACGATAATGAGTTAATATGAAACGTAACGTAAAGAAGTACTACCATTATACGATCACACAAAATAAATATAAAATAGATAAATCATGAGCCAAAACAAATGTCATAAATTATGTCAAGAATTTATGATTACAAGTAAAATATATCTAATTATTAAATAAATGAATATTCGAAACCTTACAAAATCCCAAATTTTATGAATTGGGAATATTTATGGAGTTAATACCAGGGTCCTTTGATTCGTAGATCCGCAGATCCAGCGGTTTCAGAGACATCCGCCTACAAAGTTTGAAATAATAAAAAAAAAAAAACTAAAACACCTATGGAATTTTGATAACCGTCGGTATAAGCTTGTTGCCGTTAGTCTAATTCGACTCAGGAGACTCTTACAAGACATACGAGACCAAGGTCGATATACTTACGATTATTTTAAATTAGTGAGATTTTTAGTTAATTCGCGTTTTATGATCAACTCGATTAATTTCTCGATCAATTTCCATATCGACATCGCTGTGATTTAAGACGCGTTCTCACGAATCAAGTTTAATTGGTCGATTGTAGATGAACATCAAAAAATTGAATGAAAATTGTAGTGTAAAGTTAATCAACTATATTGAAACAAAGGGTATCACTTTAGTATTCATTCAACATTTGTTGATCAACTACAATCGATCAATTAAACTTGATTCGTTGGTCCATCTTATTGCCGTTAGTATCAATCGATTTAGGATGTCATACGAGACCAAGGTGACATTTTCTTTTTTGCTGCGTTTTTTGCTATCTCGATTAATTTCCAGATCGAGAACCACTTCACCAATATCGTCGTGATTTAGACAGTGCACAGAGTGTGAAGACATAGTGGACAATGACAACTATGTAGGAGTACATGAGTAAATGTGGTGACGTAAATGGTAGTAAATCTTGTGGTCACCACACCTCTATTTTTACTATGCTTTAGTTTTTGTTGTCATTGACGTCATTTTTGTCTTTAAAGCTTTTAAATTTACCAAACAGCACTGATCTAAACTGGATCTGCTCCCATATCTAGGCGGTCACCATCATTAATTACTAATAAATGCAACGACAGCACGGAAAAGCATGCACAAAGCGAGGGTAATTGTAGCTTGGAAATTATCGCGTGGTCGAATTATTATCAACTAAGTGGGCAAATAAAACAAGCCCAGAATGTTTAAACTTGATGACATAAGTGCGACCGTTGGGGGTTGAATGACCGAGCTATCGATTTTGTTTCCACTTGAATTTTAGAGCGGCTCTTGTAGTCGGAAATCATTGAAATTACGTGAAGCAATCGATATTGTCAGTTCCTAATAAAATATGTACAGGGTGAGTAAAAAGTAAGGAACCGCCTCTCTGGAGCCATTATTATTATCTTCAGAAACAAAAGTTTTATGGCAAATTATTTGCTACAATTTGACGATTTCAATTTTATTTATGACGCATCACTTTTTGAAAATGATCATCGCTTCTTTTTTAAATGGTAACCTAATTTTTTCTATTAACAAATTTGATAGCAATTATTTTCCTCTTCACGAAAATGGAGAAATACCATGAGGTTGCATAACAAAAATTTCTAAAAAAATCAAGTTTAATGCTCGATGAAAAAAATGTAAAAAATCAAAGACTGCCTTGGAAAACAAATGAAACAAGATAAACAAAAAACCTTTTTAGAAAAAAAAGTTTTGAACAAAAGTTTGGTGGCTAATTATTTGCTACAATTTGAAGATTTCAATTTTTTTATGACGAGTCACTTTTTGAAAATGACGTCATCGCTTCTTTTTTAAATGGTAACCTAATTTTTTCTATTAACAAATTTGATAGCATTTATTTTTCTCTTCACGAATATGTAGAAATACCAAGAGGTTGCATAACATTTTTTTAAAATTGAGTTTAATGATGAAAAAATTGTGAAAAAATAAAGACTGCCTTTAAAAACCAATGAAACAAGTTAAACAAATACGATTTACTAATGTTAATTTGTCGTTATCAAATTACGTTGTAAATTAAACTGTATTAAAAATTGTTCCTCAATAATTATGGTACGTTTAATAGAAACAAAACACATCGGTTTTCATGACGAACAAAGATTGATCGAAATTAGAACAAAAATGTATAAGAAAAATAGTTCGTATTTGTAACACACAAAATAAAACGAACTGCTTTATAAAAATCATTACAAACAAAATTTAACAATACTAGTTTATTACAAAAGATGCTCACAGTGTTGTCCATTAACTATGGACAACAATATGCGTTCCGTTTCTGTTAAATATACCATCATTATTGAGTAACACTTTATTAATAGTTTCATTTAACTTATTTTGAAAGCAAACTGACAGTATTCATTTTTTCACATTTTTATCATCAGGAATAAAACTCAATATTCTTAAAAACATTTGTTATGCAACCTCATGGTATGTTTACATATTCGTAAAGAGAAAAACAAATGCTATTAAATTTGTAAATAGAAAAAAATAGGTTACCATTTAAAAAAAGTCTCAATGACGTCATTTACAAAAAGTCAGGCGTCACAAAAAATAATCAACCGCCAAATTGTGGCAAATAATTAGCCATCAAACTTTAATTCAAAACTATTTTTTCTAAAATTAATAATAAAGGCTCCAGATTGGTGGTTCCTTACTTTATACTCACCCTGTATATGGGATGAATATATAGTACCTAAGCGATATTCATGATGGAGCCTTTACTCCAGTTTGAAAGTTTGAACCAGTTAAATGGCAATCAATTGCCACAATTTGAAGATTTTCTATTTTTTCTGAGGTCATACATGTCAGACAATGACGTGATCGAAAACTATAATTAAAGTCTTTCGAACAGATAATCAGCAATTTTATCGTCATATAGGTATAATATAAAATGTTATTCAATCTTCCCCGTTTTTACTGCTAAATGAATTTAATTCCTTGAATAATTATAAACGTCAGAAACTAATACAACAATGGATGTTGGCATATAAGTCGCTACGATGAAAATAACCAACAAGTATTTTTTTATCGTCTAAACGATAAAATTGCATTTTAACATATCGGATTGATGAGACTGATACATGATGAAACTCCATGATAAATAATATAGAAATAAAACACAATTAGCGTAAGTTTCACAAAAATATTTAATTTTGTACTGCTCCATATGTTTCGCCACACAGTGGCTTCATCAGGCAGATGAAAACAGATGAAACATTTGTAGCAATCCAAAATTTAATATTTTTGTGAAACTCACACTACTATCGGTTTCAAAAGTTTTGACCCCTGTGTTTGAACGTACATAAAACCGAAACTATTTATCCAAATAGCGTAAATCAGAAATATATCGCAAGAACACACATTCCTATGTAATGTATTTTAATTTCATAATTTTTGCCATAACCGTTTTTTCTGTATCGAATATTGTGTGCAAAAAAAAAAACGGATTTTCCTGTAATTTAGAAAAACACAACTTTAGGAATTTATTTTTTGTGAAACCCGTTGTAGAAAAAAATATGTATTTTTATGTCAATGTTTGTAAGACTGTTGCCGAGGTATTTAAGATTTTTTCAAGTGATATTTGTTTATTCTTTCCCATTAAATTGCAAATTTATTGCCCAGAAATAAGTTCGCCACGGCAGGGAATATCAAATAAACTATTGTGCCAATGCATTGTAATACGTAAATCGGTGTAGTTTACTAAAAAAAAAGCAAATTATCATTAAAAATAGAATTACTACAGAAACAATTAAAGTTTAGAAAAGGAGCAATGCAAATGTGTCGCGGGACGGAGTGACGCCAAGGGTTAGACGCTGGGAGGCATGCATAGTTGCGCCACAATGCTTGCGGCGTTTTGGTATTTTATTACAATCCGTAAAATATCGCTCAAAGTTCGAGTTAACGTTAAACGTTAAACGTTTAACGTTGACGTTAAATTATATGAAAAATTATTGGTAAATAAAAATTTAAAAAATAATATAACAAGAACGTTATCGATTATAATTCGATATGAATTGAACAGCGAATTTGAAATATCCTCAAATATTTACAGTGGTTTATTTTCAATCACGCATCAAATACAGGTGTCCATTTAAATGCCGCTCTGGCGCAATATGAGTATGGCGATACCAATCTCTCGTCTCTATTTACTACGCGCCGACAATAATTGTTTAAATTGAATTCATATCTAAAGTGTGTTGATCAAAATACATTATTTAATTGTTTTCTGAGTTAATCTTATTCATTATGTTCGAAAAAGTGGGACGATTTGATTGATATTAACGAACTTAGCACGACATTACAAAAACATTATTAATAAATAAGTTGAATAGAATTTATACGAAATTTTCACATCGCTCGAGGGTTACTGCATTCCTTTTATTGTGTTTTTAATTTGGTTAAATGATATTGTAACAGCAAAAAGTTACATCAGGTTAAGTTACAGAGCAGTGATAATGTGTGTGAAATGCCATACTTTTCGGAAGACTTTCCGCAATAACAATTTAACGAGCTGCATAATCACATTACAATTTTAATACGTTATTAATGTATGTACCATATATCTATTATATATATTTTAACATGAGGTAAAGAGTAGGTAAAATGCAATTTTAACAGTGATGATTCAATAAATAAACTTTTTCCTGCTGACACTGCCGCATGCTGCAGGTTGCCGACCCCCTGGTCTAGACCAAACATTCACCCAAATCAAATTCTGTGGGTCATTTAGGATTTTATTACCAATAATAATTACGCTGTAAGCCAACTATCGTGTGTACAATTTCATTCACGGAAAGCCCAGCGCTTATTTTCCTGGACATTTTCCCGAATGGCTTCGTGTTTGCAATAAGGCAGCACGAGCTCACATGGAAGGTGTTTATAAGAAATTATAGGGTTCAACGACCTGAATCATTTTCGGGCGACCGCAATCGGAGAAAAATTATACGCGTCTACACGTGGAAATGGGAGTGCGCTAAAATATGAAAGAGTTTGGTGAATTATTATTAGTTATAGCGAAGCTACAATAATAGTATGCTATTTAATAAGCATAATATAGGCTATTATTCACGAGGATGGAGTTTACAACACGATAATAGTTATTTATATATCAAGGGCGTAAATTAGCTTTTATGGCGTAAGACGTAATTTTTAGATTACGAATTAAGATAAAGTCGAAGGCCATACAAGCAAGTTACGCCATGGTACATACGAAACATATATTTCTAAAATAAATTGAATTTTCCAACCACATCTAGCGTTGCTTCTATAAAAATTGAGATTTGAAGTGTGAAACTATGGCAATGGGTACGTTTCTTTATGGCCCACGGGCAATAAAGAGGTCCATGGCCTATAAAAACAATTGCAAGTTATGATATCTGGCACTGTTGAGCGTTGAAGAAAATGAAGCGAGTTTATTTTTGTTTAGCAAATTATTGATAAATTGGCACAAATGGGCCACGGACGAAATACTTTACTACTATCTATCACCGTCACGTAATGTTTCTAAATTTTCTGGAATGTTGTTTTTTTTTGTAAATTGATCAAATAAGATTTATTTTGTTCTGACAATTAAACTTATACGTATACTATATACGTAGTTGCACCTGTCTATATTTGTTTTTTTTTTAAACTTTTGGGTCAACAAAATTTGCATCCCCTCTATATTGTAACTCTAGTTTCCTTGCTACGTTTTGAAACATTACAACATAAATTTGTCTAAAGGAGAGATACTGAGTAGTGATTTCAAGACAACAGAATGCTAATAACATGAAGGATTGCACTATGAATTTGACTTTTGGAGAGGTAATGAGAAGTGGTACCCAATACAGTGGTTCCCAAACTTTTTTTAAAGCGGTACCTATTTTTGGCAAGAATTTTTGTGGCGGCCCTCCCCTGTCCCCAATTCTTTAATGCCTAGGGGACCGCGACCACAATCTGGGTACCACCGATCTAATAGGGGTCATCTATCCTGCCGGAGGCTCAACAAATCTAATTTCTAGGAAGACGAGGACGACCTAATAGATTGGCGATAGCATGTAACTCACGTGTGAATTTAATGTCAGGCTTCTGAGGCTCCTGGCGGCGTTTGTTGGGAGGCAGCTTCTCGTTCTCGATCTTCCACTTCTTCAGGCACTGCGGCTCGTGGATGTAAATGGAGCTTACGCCGAACAACCGGCCGCACAGGTAGCACGGGAACATCGTGGGCTTTTTGGCCGAGGGCGGTCGCTCTTCCTCTTGCTTCTGTGGCGCGTCTTTTTCCTTCTGCTTCGTAGAAACGTTATCTGTAAAAATGAAATAAATAAATTGAAATATAAAAAAATGCAGAGCTCAGCTTTTTACTAGTGATGATGAGGAATGGAAATTCCGAAAATAAAATTAACAAAAAAATTATAGAGCGCAGCTTTATGAGAACGGCATATCTTTTAAGAATATTAATAATTAAAGACGAGTGGGAATTGCGAAATGTTTAGATACCTTTTCTAGTAGCGAAAGGCTCCCTTTGGTCCTGAGGCAGATGGTCGTTCTGCATGTGCCACTTCTTGAGGCACTGCGGTTCATGGATTTTGATACTCTTGGTGCCGAAGAGCTTTCCGCAGACAGAACACTGAACGGATGCAGGAGGTGGTCCTCCTGATGCTTGAGGTTGAGGGTTCATACTACGCACCGCTTCTGTCGGTTTTGTCTGAAAGAAAAACCTGAGTTAAAGTTGGCTCAGCTTTTCGAGACGTAAATATGTAAGTTTCACCTTATTTATTATAAGGGGGTTACATAATGTATTTTTACGATTATTTTAGTAATAAAATCTCCAAGAATCTATTTCTAACATTATTTTTATAACGAAGTCTTCTTAAAGAACTTATTCAACAATACACGTAATATGATTGAAAAAATGTATTGTCGTTATACGAAGTAAATCAATACATTACCAGGCGTCATGACTTGTTTGAACTTGAACCTTTCGACGGGGTGTTCCCTTACAGGTGACATGACTGAATAATAGATTGTTAAATAAAACATTTCTCGTTCTCAGGTATTATACGAGGGCAAGCTGATACAAAAAGTACCTAACTATGAAGGAGGCCATGAAAAACAAAAATAGTTTAAAAAAAATTATATTCCTTTAACTGTCACAAAACTGTCACGCAATTATCATTTTTCAGTTCTGGTTGTACATTTCTACAGAAATTTTCAAATACTGACGTGTCAAAGTTTTTTATAATGGAAAAAATTGAGCACTGTACCGTCATCAAGTTCCTAATAAGAGAAGGAAATAGTCCGATGGAAATGAATAATCGTCTGTCAGCTGTTTATGGCGATTCTTCTCCATCCTATAAAACCGTTAAATTCTGGTGGGAAACAATTGAGGCGTTTATTTTATAAACAACACAAGTCCAAAAATGAACAAATCGAGTTATTAACAGCAAACGGGTTTGAAGACCAATGTCTATGCACTAACAAACCCCTTTTCTCGAAAAACAATACAAGTCGCGTGTAACAGTTAAATGAAAATATAGCAATTCTTTAAAAACGACACATCGTCGGCTTTATTGTTACAAGGTTGTATGTAACATTTTGTAAGATTTTGAGTATTCGGTATTATAAGATTATATGTGTTATAAGCTATCTTTTGCAAAAGTCTAATAGATTGCAGCACTTGTCTAAACATTTTTATTTACTGTCAAACAAGGTTGTATGTCAAATTTGACATTTACACTTTAGTGTAACATAGTTGTATGTAGACGCATACAACTCTAACCGACTTTGTTTTGAGAGTCTTGTGAAATATGGATCAAATTTGTGAAAACTATGTCAGTGATGATTCTATAAAGGGTCGTAATTATTGCCCAGATGATCAAACCTTACAAAATAATACAGATACAGTCAATTGATTTTTAGAAATTCCAAGAATGGGCGACTTTGCTTAACTATACTCTAGTGCTGTATACAAAGGTTCAACAAATTAAGTTTTGCGGATCTGTATTTAATATTTACTACAAAACTCCCCATGCTGACGAAGAATTTGTCGAACAAAGCATAAAACGTGCTATTGGTAAAAGAACAGGTGTCAACGGGTCAAAGTAAGGTAGACTTCCGTGTACCCAAGCAATCAAAGGGAACTCTTAACAAGATACCGTAAAATAAGATTGATGCAATCAAGTCAATGTACTAGTGGATAAGAAAGGAAGAAAAACTATGTAAATATAACAAATTTAAAATATTGTTATTGCGTTATTGAGATACTGACCCCATTAAATGTGTTAGTAAATAAAATATTATCTAATTTTGTAAACATTATGTACTCGTATTTTCTTTCAAAGTTGCATAGTTGTATGTTACTAACGAAATAACAAAAATGATATAACAGAGTTGTATGTAATTTTTGGTTTTTTCATAACTCAAAAATTTGGAATGTCGGAAGCTTGAAATATCGGGATAATAAATACTGAAATTTTATGAAAATGTCAAGACAGAAATCAAACGAATAAGAATAGTACGGCACTTTTTGTAACACCCCAATATTTAGAATCGATTTTCCCAAATTTATGAAATTTGCACATACAACCTTGTAACACCAAGCCGACGACATGTCCATGGGGTTTCTATCTTCAGTGTCTAAACGAAAAGCAAGAAAAATCATCCACAAAACTGAAGAATCTTAAGGACTTAATGGGTTTCTTAGAGGAACCCCAAAATATATCATTTTATGAACCGTTTTTGCTGAGCAATAGTTAAGAGTTGTTGATGAGTAACCCGAACTGGACGCGGATAACAACAGTAGTGGTTGTGAAGAGTTTTAATGTTCATTTAAAAATTATGAAAAAGTAAAGTTTATTTTGTATTTAAACTTTATTTTGTATTTTTATTTGATCGCATTAAAAAATTTCCACCTAAAAACAACACAAGTCCAACTTTCTTCCCCGTTTTTTCTCTTATTTCACAGTTCTAATTTAAAATCATTTTTACTTTTAAATAAGTTGAAATAAATACAACAGAATAGCCTGATTTATTTTCCCAGTACTTTGAGTATAACTACAGTGGGAGTTTTTTTTTAATTTCCCACAAAAGTGATTTTTGGACATGGCTTTTTAAAATAAACGCCTCAATTTAAGTGGGGTCGGGAGTCCATTGAAGATGATCCTCGCAGTGGCCGTCCAAATTCACAAGAAATCACCCAAGAATAAGGTGACCAGACGTCCCGATTTTGGCGGGACAGTCCAGATTATTAGAAATTTGTCCCGCGTCCCGCGACATTTAAAAAAAGTCCAGACTTTTAAAGATTGTTTTTTTTTCGGGGTGATCTTTTATTCGCTATTTTGAAGTTATAAGCATATATATTTCGCCAATAGCTGTATTTGGTACTTACTTTAAAAACATGCCTCGTATTTATTATATTTGTAAATTGACATTAGGTTTCATGTTAAAAGAAAAGTAATGTAATATAATATTACATATTTTGCGTTCTACGTTCTTTGTTGATTAATTTAAAAATCAACACTCTCCCACCCCCGTCCCGCATTTCTATTGTTAGAATCTGGTCACCTTACCCAAGAAACTATTCGTAAAGTGAAAGAATTATTTTTTGAAAGACCGACGAGTCAAAATTGGTATACTAGCTGAAAGTTTGCAGATCAGCAGGGAAGGTGTTTGAACCATCATTCATGACTATTTAGGCATGTCAAAGGTGAGTGCAAGGTGGGTCCCAAAAATGCTGACCTCGCTCGATAAGCAGCGTCGAGTTGAAACTTCTCAACATGTTTTTGAGTCTTGTGAATGGCAGGAAGAAGGGATTATACAAAGAATTGTTACTGGCGATGAAACATGGATTCATCACTATGATTCTGAAAGCAAAAAAAGCAAAGAAGTTTAAAGTCCAGCATTCTGCAGGCAAGGTTATGGTCACGGTCTTTTGGGACTCAGAAGGAATTTTGTTGATTGATTACCAGCCACGTACAACCTCCAGGAAAGGAATCTATTATGCCGAAATTTTAGGCAAATTGGAAAAAGCAATAAAAGAAAAACGCAAAGAAAAATTCAAAATGGAATTTTGCTTTTGCATGACAATGCACCGACACACAAAGCTGGCATTGTCCAAGATGCTCCGAAAGATTTAAAGTTTCAAGAATTAAATCACCCTCCCTATAGCCCTGACTTAGCGCCTTGTGACTATTTTCTGTCCAGCAAATTAAAAAAAAGTTAAGGGGACAAAGATTTGCCTACGACGTAGAGATAATTTGGGAAGTTGAAGATTTTTTTGCAGAGCAAGACAAAAAATGTGTTGAATTAGTAAGATGATGACATTTTTTTTTAATTTCAACTCGTTCATAGTTAGGTACCTTTTTATCAGCTTGCCCTCGTAGATACTTGCAAGTAATACATACAAGCACTTGATTTTTTTATTTCGTTTTCTCGGTTAATCAGTACAAGATATGCTGCAACATTAATTAAAGTATTTAAAAACTACGATAAGTATTCTTATACATACCGTGTGAGCACTTTTAATACGGAACATACAATCCGCTTTGTGAAATGCGTTGCCATGTTCGAATATCATTGACCTTCTGATAAAACATTCCAATTAGTGATGGGTATAATGGAATGATTTTAATAATCCAATTATGCGATTACAAATGATTGCAATAATATAATTATAATTCGAATTATGAATCATTCTATTTAAAATCATTCATAATTCGATTTTCAGGAATGATAATCCGAATTATTGTAGCGAATGATAATCCGAATGATTTTTACGAATGATAATCGCAATAATTTCCACTAATAATAATTCGAATAATTTTACAGGATGATAATAAGGTACGAATTATGAATAATTTTCACGAATAATTTGAGCACGCCGCAGATATTCCTTTGATTGTTTTTACCGACAATTATCCGCAAACTAAATGTGCGGCGGTTTTGGCGATAGCCCTTGTTTGTTTTTGTTAGGACCGTCTCTTAATATGTATACAGGGTGTCTATGCTAAACCGTTTGTTACGGCGGCAAATGTGGATAAGTTTTATTGAATATTCTACATGTAGCAACAATTCTATCGCAGTTGCCATGTATAAAGAATAAATTGATAATTTGTTGATTTGTGTAATGAATCATTTTGTTGATTTTGATTTCTGTGATACTTTATTCTAAATGGTTTTATTATTTGACAGTTTGCATTACAATAGCGACAAAACAAAAGCATATCACATGCCTACTAAAGTGCACTTGTGACATGCAAAATTATACCCTGCAGAAATGCGACAGAAAAGTAATAACGAATTGACGAAATAATTCAAAAAATACTTGCTTTAAGAGTATGGTTGTATTATACTTTTTTGTAGTAAATTTTTCTCCCAATCATGCTATGCGATAAAAAATAGGTCTTCCATTAAAAAAAATTGAATTACAGGATATTTAAGAGGGCACTTAGATATTGACATTTTATGAACACTTATTATCAAAATTGACAGTTTCCAATTATTTTACTCCTAAAAGCATCCTCTAGGTACAATTAGAAATATAACTCATAATTTTATCTTGTTCCTAAGAGGAGTTATAGACAGATTTCAGGCCACGTTTTAGAGGTCAAAATTTTAGAAAAACATTTTTTTCTTGAAAACTAGAAGAGATTAGTGTACATACGTTCTTATAATATATGTTCCAATTTAAGCGAGGAATTCAAAAAAATATAATAATATATGGGGTGTTCCATTTAAAATAAGAAAGATGGTGCTACTTCCGGTGGAACGGGAAGTGATAGAAAGTTGAAAATATTTCACATGAGAATAACTGACTCAACCCTGAGACGAGGATTTTTTTGAAATTTTTAGGACAACTGAAACCACGTAAACTTTTAACGAACGGTTTAGCGCAGACACCCTGTATGTATACCTCATTGATCTGCCGCCGGCGTCGGTTCGGCATACAGTTATAGATTCTGGGTATTTTTTAGCTCATCTCAGTTTTACTGCGTTGGCGACAAAACAATAACAAATATGCACAGGCGTCGAAAAATATCCGGATTAAAAATTAATTAAAGCGAACCTAACCTTACGAACGTATCTGTTTTAGGGGACCAATTTGGGGATATTGGTGGATTTGGCGCTTGTTCGTTCAATCGCTATTCGACTATTCCGACCAGCTAACCAAATATAAACCGAATGATTTTCATGAATGGTATTCCGAATGATTTTCACGAATAATAAGTCGAAAGATTTTACTGAATGATTTTACCGAATGATAATCCGAATGATTTTAGACCGAATGATAATTCGAATGATTTTCACGAATGATCGGAATGATTTTACCGAATGATAATCCGAATGATATTCCGAGTGATTTTAATAATCGAATTATTCCGAATGATACCAATAATCGAATTATTCGATTATTATAATTCGAAGTAGCCCTTCACTAATTCCAAAAGGCAGGCACATACCATCATTGCAACCATAAAAATAGTTTATATTGCCTGATCGAACAGCATCGAAATACTGTATTATCTTATATGGGTGTCCCGCGACTCGGCAAACTTGGGCAATTTCAAGTCGAAAATTCCCAGTCACGGTATTAAATGGACAACAAGGCCGCAGGCTGGTCCACGGACGGCGATATCAATAAGTTCTATTTTGAATACGCGAACATCCGGTCCACGCGCTTAGGCGCATTGAATGCATTAGATTGTGACTCTTCCCACGAAACGCATGAAAATCTCGTAGGGGCTTCCGCCCGTTTGATATTTAGACGATAGATTCGGGATAATTGGAGAACGCCCTGAAGAGGCTAATGTCTCAATCCACGTGGTATCATTAGTGATAGTGCACCGATAAGGACGAGAGATCAACCGCAAAAATGAACCTTTTTTGCCACCTACCACTCTTGTGTAAGTTTTTCTTTTGTTTCTTAATTATGAGAGAGCCTCGCCCTGATTGTGACATATCTGTCTATAGGCCCCTTTCCAACACTCCGGGTTGTATTCCAATCCTGGGACAACTTGTACGGCCATTACGCCGCCTGAGCCAGCCATTCGCCACGTGGTTTCGGCCCGTGAGCAGTAAAAATCTCTCCCACAGCGCTGTTTGGGTCCAGCCGGAGTAAGCCGGAGTAAGGAACGGTGTAGCAGGGGAAGACACAGCGATCGCCGGATCTACATAACCAGCCTAAACCTTTTTTTCTTCTTTATCTTGCAAGCAACCCTTTACCAGCTGAATTTCATCTCATTTTTATTCCACACGCGCCTCACCCATTTAGTTGTAAATGAGTTATCAAATGTACGTAATAATTGTTGGCGCCCTTGTTGTTTAGGGAGATTGTGCCTTTTCGGAGTTTCCGGCGCATTATAAAAAGCGGCGCCAAATATAAAACGAATAAACATGTGTGCAAATTGTTAAACCGTGTATTAAATCACCTATATCATTTTTATTTTACTTACATTATTAACGTGAGAAACTGAGACTGTAGTTTTCGTAGTTTTGGCAATCGTCCGCCCGCGCGTCAATGATTGTGTTTGTGGAGTCCCTTATTTGACTCTGGAGTTACGTGCGAGGTAAAATTACGTGGAGCCCCTCTTTCACCCACCTGACTCTCCGACATCGAGCGCTAGTGGCCCTCCTAGTTATTCCTAAGGGATACTCCGGTTCTTCAGGTACGTCACAACCTAATATACATATGTTCAAAACTCAATATTAAAGGAATTAGAAGTGATTCACTTTTCAGAAAATAACTCTTGGTAGGCTAATTTTAGATTGATTGAAGCAATTATTCCTTAATATAATGGAAAATAGCCCCACTACTAATGTACGAGGAATATCCATTTGGGTTGGTGTTAGTCAAATGAAAGTGTAGAGAACATTACACAAATGTGGTATGCATTTTTTTTATAGTTTTTTTTATAGTTTGCATTTTACTTTTAATAGGCGTCCTAAAATGTCACAGTTTGAATAGTAACTCATGCTGCACGAACGTCAATGAATAAAGCCTAATTTAATCTAATGAAAGAAAAAAACGGAAATTTTCACTAAATATCTTTCACGTTTGGATGGCCGCGATTGTACCTACCTATATCACACATCCGATCTGTCCCATACTGTGCAGTGTGTGTTGACGTTTGTCGTTGTTTGATTGCACACGAACATCTTTGTGGATAAAATCTGTTTACGGATGAAACCACTTTTACGTCAAAGAAGAAACATTCGCTACAATCAATCAAAATATTGTACTACCAACATAATTATTTTGAAAAATGAATCGCTTATAATTCTAGTACAGGTTTTTTTTTTTAGAGATATAGACTTTTAAAACGAAATAAGACGCATTAATATCATGAACATAAAAATGGCTTTATTAAAAAGATAATTGTATGCCATTAATGTTTGAATATGATTTCGGGCAAATGTGCGCCGCGGCTGGCTCGAATGAAACGCAATCTAAAGGCCAATTTGGACCACTTTTTCGAGCAGCTGAGGCCGCATATCGGCAATGACTCCACGAATGTTGGCTTCTGGTTGTTCTTAACTCACAATCCGGCTATTTTGTTTTTTGACGTTGCCGTTCAGCCAAAAATGAGCCTCATCGTTGAACAAGATTTGTGATGAAAATAATGATCTAAGCAGGGCTGTCCAACAGTGAGGCCCGCGGCCTCACTTTTGCGGCCTCTAAATGTATAATTACCCTCAAAAACGAAATATGCACAATTCTTACCTAACGATAAAATACAAATCAAATAACGTGTGACGCCACTGGCGACGGATAGAAGGTCGCAGCGAAGTTACTGGAAATCGGACCGATCTTGCTCGATCACCCTCGAATATTTGAGAAGCCACGTGCACGTATATAAGAAGGTTGAGTCAAGCGGGACGGGCATAGTCTGTTAATAATTGTTCTTGGTGCGGTACGCACCAATTCTAAAGCCTTTTTAAGTGAAATACTCGGTGAAATATGTATTCGTAGAAAAGAAAAATAACGAGTTTATAACGAAATCGAGTATATAATGACCGTTGGGAATCAGACTATTTAATCACAAACAACCATAATAAAGTTCAGTGCATTGTTTGTATGCTTGTACTATCGGTTCTCAAAGAATATAATATGAACCGACATTACACTACGTTACCCGAGAAAACGTTTCAGCAATATACAGGGGTGTCAAGAAAGGCTATCATCACGGATGATAAGAAACAAGTAAAACAGCAAACATTTTTTTTAATATTACACTGATAATGATAACAAGTGCAGTATTGCCGCTTCTTACGAAGTAGCGCTTAAAATAGTCAAAGCGAAGATACCGTTTAGTGATGGAGAACTTGTTAAAAATTGTGCAATCAAAATGACAAAACAATTCAATGAAACAAAAATTGCGGAAAAATTCGAAACAGTCTCAGTGTCGCATCAAACAATTGCAAGACGGGTGGATCATATTAATCAGTATATATCCAAAAAACTGCATGACAAGGTTGAAACATGTAAATATTTTTCGCTATGCCTGGATGAAAGCACTGATCTGTCCGATATTAGCCAACTTGTAATTTTTATCCGAACTATTCAATACGACTTCAGTGTAGCAGAAGAGATGCTTTATCTTATTCCTCTCCATGGTATCAAGGGTAAGGAGATTCCTATTTTCCTTAAAGATGAAGTCAAGTCCAACACTACGGAACTGAAAAATCAAATGGTAAATATTTAGCAACCTTGCATTTTTAACAGATCCGACATCTCACCTTAACGAATTGATTTTGAAGCTACAAGGAAAACAGCAGAATATTGCCAACTTATTTGGACACATAAATGGATTTAAGGATAAAATTAAGCTTTTCAAGCCTTCACTAGAAAAAATGATTTTTCATATTTTCCAAGTTGTAAAGAACATTTTGAGAGGAAGTTTCAAATTTACCTCACATGAAATACATTGACACATACATTGCAGAAGAATTCGAAAATCGATTTAGTGACTTTAAAGAAGTCGAAAGAGAGATTTCAGTTTTTACTCAACCCCCTACAATTTCAGTTGAGAATGTAAGCAGAGCAGACCTTTAACTGGAATTGTGTGATTTGCAATCAGATCCTTTTTACCAAGGAAGAACTGAAACTGGATTGGACTTTTTCAAGTTGCTGCCAGAAGAACAATACTCCAACTTGCGAAACTTAGGGCTTACAGTGGGTTCAATGCTGGGAAGCATGTATCTTTGTGAAAGCAGCTTTGCCAACATGAAATTTATATAGTCAAAATATAGATGGTCCCTCTCTGATAAGTCATTAACTCAGTTGCTTCGTTTATCAACAACAAATATTAAAGTTAATATTGATGCATTAGTTAGTGAAAGCCAACATCCTCAAATTTCCCACTATTTTTTTTTGTACTTTGATATTTTTGGAATCAATTAAAATAATAATACAATGCGTTTTTCCTTGTGTACCATACCTATTAAAACTCACTGATAAAGTTGCATACGAAGTATCTTATAACGCGGCCCTCCAAACCGCATTTTCTTTTAAAGCGGCCCTTGGGGCACTTGCACTTGGACAGCCCTGAATTGAGAGTATGCGCGGTGTGAAAATTGTTCATGGTTGCTCGAATAACTTGTTACTTGTTCCTTGTTTCTTGTAAAATTGACTTAGCGCACGGCAAGTTTCGCGAAGTGAACTACGATTTTCAAAATAAATTTGCACAATTTCCAAATGTTGTTCCGGTGAATAAACTTAACGTTGAAATGGCAAAACGTACTGAATATGAATCAACTGTGAATTGTCAAAATGGTTATCACTAAAAACAGTATTGGCAACTTAAAAATCAAACCTCTAAAAAAACACCCTTTACTATAGAAACTTTTTTTTAATATTTGTTGATCACATCTTTTCACTTTATGACTGTACAAAATCAATAGACGTGTTTTCTTTTTAATCAAGTTAGCTTGCCTTCAAAAGTTATTGAGACTGGCCAGTTTTGAAATAAACACCCGGTATAATAATGCTTTGTGCAAAATTTTGGTAAAATAAATATATATTTAGAGGTTGCGCAGGCCTATAACTGGTTGCCTGCACGTACGCGTTGACAATTTTTATTTGAAACTTACACATATGAATGTTGTGTAATAAAGAAAAAAAACGGTATGTTAATAACACTCATTAGTTCTGAAAAGCTTTTACAATGGTTTTAACTTAGTAGAATTGTTAAAAATTTGACATAACACCATTTTGAAAGTTCAGCATTATTTTGGATAAATTATCCTTCATCTGTTCATTCTGGAAATTTTCTATACACAGAACTCGATTATGTTGCATAACCCCTGTATTTTGTTTGATTGAGCTGAAATTTTGCATAAATAATATTAATGCATATTTTCACAAAATGGGATGGTGAGCACAAAAAAATCAAATCTTCATATTTTGTGTATAAGGTATTTTTGACTTAAAATTGCTTAAGTCTCTTATGCCTCTTATGCTATGCTATCTCTTATGCCATGTCTGAATAATAATTAATTTTTATTTATTTGTTTCATATTTGATGCATTGGAAAGTCATTTTACAAATTGTGAAGCACAATTATTGATAGAAGGGGAACATCAAAAGGATAATACTGTATTGAAGTTTTAACGTGTGTTTCTTCTAGAAACACACGTTTCTTCGTGTGAAGAATTTTGTGAATATTTTAATTTTAATAATCTATTATTTGATACCTAAAAAACCATATAATCATCCCCATATAAATATAACCAAAATTGTAGCCTATAAAATGCTATAATTTAATACTTAATTGCACATATCGTCGGCTTGGTGTTACAAGGTTGTATGTGCAAATGTAATAAATTTGGGAAAATCGATTCTAAATATTGGGGTGTTACAAAAAGTGCTGTACCATTCCCATGCGTTGATTTTTTTTTGTCATTGTCATAAAATTTCAATATTAATAATCCCGATATTTCAAGCTTCCAACATTCCATTTTTGAGTTATGATAACACAAAAAATTACATACAACTCTGTTATATCATTTTTGTGTTTTCGTTAGTAACATACAACTATGCAACTTTGAAAGAAAATACGAGTACGTAATGCTTACAAAGTTATATAATATTTTATTTACTAACAAATTTAATGGGGTCAATAACTCAATAACTCTATAACAATATTTAAATTTGTTAAATTTACATAGCTTTTCTACTTTTCTTCCCATTTTTGTCACCAGCTTTCGATTTCGGAAGAATTGCGTCAATATAGTATTTATCGACTGTAGGCATCCACCGGTACATTGACTTGATTGCATTATTCTTATTTTGCGGTATCTTGTTAAGCGTTCCCTTTGCTTGCTTGGGTACAGGGAAGTCCACCCTAGTTTAAATAGACAGCCGTTTTTTTACCAATAGCACGTTTTATGCTTTGTTCGATAAATTCTTCGTCAGCATGGGCAGTTTTGTAGTAAATATTAAATACAAATCCGCAAAAACTTAATTTGTTGACCCTTTGGATACGGCACTAGAGCATAGTTAAGTAAACTCGCGCAGTCTTGGAAGTTCGTAAAATCAATTGCCTGCATCTTTATTATTTTGTAAGGTTGGATCATCTGGGCAATAATTACGATCATTTATAGAATCATCACTATCATAGTTTTCACAAATTTGATCCATATTTCACAAGACTCTCAAAACCAAATCAGTAAGAGTTGTTTGTGTCTACATACAACTATGTTACACTAAAGTGTAAATGCCAAATTTGACATACAACCTTGTTTGACAGTAAATAAAAATGTAGACAAGTGCTGCCATCTATTAGACCTTTGCAAAAGATAGCTTTTAACACATATAATCTTGTAATAGCAAATACTCAAAATCTTACAAAATCTTACATACAACCTTGTAACACCAAGCCGACGATATGTTAATTTCATTGGATGAACATTATATTTGTTTCAATGGGAAGGTGACAATAATTTCAAATATGGGAGTATACTCTCCATTCACGATGTTTTTGCGTCAGGGGAGTTTATGACTATCTATGATTTTTTTTGGTAGTGTTTCGGAAATAACTGAATTTCCCAATGGAACTTGTCATTTTTTTAGGTTAAGTTGTTTTGAGTTTGAGGTTATATTTTTTAAATAACATTGTTGCCAGATGTAAAGTTTAAATTATTAGAGATGTAAATGGAATGGCAGGAAATTATGAATAGAACAATGTGGTAGGAAGCAAATGTCTAATAGACTTCGACACGAAATAATAATCAACTTCCGTTGCATCACTGCAGTTGTGTAATTTTTGGTATTTTGATTAATATTTTGACAGAAGTGAAAAATATTTCTGGGTTTAAATATGCAGTAAAATAAATATATCTTTAAAAGCTAGTAGCGAAAAAAATTATAAATCTGACAATGTGGTAGAAAGCAAATGTCTAATAGACATCGACACAAAAAAAGAAATAATTTTCGTAGCATTTCTGAATCAGATTGTTCAACATGACAAAAAAAGACAAGCAAACTCGGTGGCAAAAAGGTCGTGAATGTAATGTATATACTTTTGTTGTGCAAAAGACGTAATCAGTGCCATCTATTACTATGAATGATATAATCGGACCATCAAATTAAACGCAGCCTACGCTAATCCAGTTATGATCCAGTAAGGTTGAATTCATTGTGCAAAAATTTCTTAATCGCATTTTCCTGAGCTTCAAGATCCTCCTTTACTCCAGAGATAAACATTAATTAGATAATAGCGATAGCATAAATTGTTTTCGTTTTTCGTGCGGTGAGGCGTGGACTCAGTGGCGCCCTGAACTGGGTCAAATGATTTCTGTTCAAAAACCTGTGCGTCCGTCCTCGAGGACGATCAATTGCGGACGGTCCACAAAGCAACAGGATAAACACTGCTATACCTATTTGCCCAGCAATTCTAATTCCATCAGGCTGTAAATATAAACTATGCATTGTATTTTTCTATTATAACTTTCAAGTGTCCAGTCAGTCCAGATAATTGCCCAATGTCGAATGGCACGAAATCGTCGTTCTTAATGCAGTGCGTGCTTCGGAAAAAGAACTAAAACTAGGGATGTAAAGGTATTTGTGATCCCTGGAAATTCCCAAGCTCGTACCCACTGATTACAATCAGCTCGAGAGTGCGTGTATTAAAACTTATCAGTTGCATTAAAGTTTTTACATACAATCATAAACGTGAGACAAAAAAAATAAGTGTAATTCAAACATTGTACAGATAACACGCCAATTGCATATAATGTGATACTGCAATTTATATCGACACAGTTCCTCGAGTGCTATTTTGCTGTCAAACAGTAATAAATTAAAAGGGCGGCATTGGCAGCAACACGTGAGTACTTTAATACTGCTTATTTGCTTATAACTAATTTCTGCCACTGCTAACAAGGCGATGGCTTCGGATGAAGATACAACCGGCGCAAGCCTTACATGCAAGGAAAAGTGCAAAATAATCCTATCGAACATCACAGTCGAGCCTTTGATGCTATGCTATATCCTGCCAAGTGTGATGGCCAATCTGGCGATCCAAAATTTGAACCTCGAAAAGGCTTGCAGGGTAGATTTGCAGTACGCAAATGCCACCTGCGACGCGATGCAAGTAAGGAACATTTCGGCCTACAACGTGACCGAGGAGATCGAGGTCCAGAAACTGGTGGCTTCGATGGCCGCACTGAGAAACTTCTTCCAGAGCATATTCCCGTGTGTCCTCTTGCTTTTCATGGGCTCTTGGAGCGACAGGAACAAGCGGCGGCTACCCTGCATAATCCTCCCCATCGCGGGGGAGATGGCCGCCATGATCGGCTTCCTCGCCTGCACCTATTTCTTCTACGAGCTGCCGATACTGGCAAACGCCGTAGCCGAGGGGCTGCCAGCTATATTCGGTGGATGGTCCGCCATGACCCTTGGGGTCAACGCTTACATCAGCGACGTTTCGAGCATGGAGACCCGAACGCTGCGCATCGGCGCCCTCAATCTATTCATCACCATCTCCATACCGATCGGCATCGCCCTCAGCGGGGTTCTCTTTGTCAGGATCGGCTTCTACGGGGTGTTCTCCTTGAGCCTGGCTATGCTGGCCATGGGGATGGTCTACGGGATACTTCGCGTCAAGGAGCCTCCGCTGAAGGAGGAAGACATTGTGAAGAAGTCAAACAAGAGTTTCGTTCAGGACTTCTTCGATCTGAACCACGTCACGGACACGTTCCATGTGGCGTTCAAGCCTGGTGAGAGGAACCGGAGATTGAGAATTTGCGCGATTATGGTTTTGGTCATGTTGGTAATTGGACCGTTGCATGGTAAATATTATACAACTTAGTTTATTTAAAAGGTAAAATTGAAAATTTGATGAATATAACATCCAACATGTGATACTACAATTTTCAATTTCTTCATTTTTATTGTAAAACTATTTTAAAATTATGTTTATAAGTGAGTTTAAACAAAAAAAAAAACATAATTTCAAAATTTGAAAAATATATTACAAAATATCAGGTTGACGCAATTGAAAAAAATATTCAATCGACCTGAACTTTGTAAGTTATGGTCATGGTCATCAGATATGGTGCATTGTGATGCATGCAAGGTGTGCGATTTTAAAGTACTTGAAATATGTTTTGAAATATTTCTTTTCGGTTAATCAGTACAAGATATACTGCAACATTGACTTATTTCAAAAATACGATAAGTGTTATTAGGTATGTCCAGTGGCGCGTTATCCTATGGGCAAATTGGGAATTTTCCCGGGGCCCCCAGAACAAATCAATATTATATATTTAAAAAAAAAACTTACTTGATATTGTTTATTATTTAATGGGGGCATCATTTAATCCCTGAATGTGAATATATTCCATGCGAGAGAAATTAGAAGAAAAATGTTATCCGAAGATATTGCAAAACTGCTGTTGAAATAAATCAAGTAATGAGAAAGTTTTGACGAATTTAAAAAATGGAAAAACTTATTAAATTAAAAAAGGCATTTCATAAAATTCTTTGGATTTTTTAAAGTATTTTAAGATATTTCGTAGATATTTTAAGGACTGGTGAAAACATTTAAAGAAATTTTCTGGAGATTACACGAAATTATTGGACGATTTTAAGAATGGATGAAATTCTTAAAATAGTTCGCGATTCATTTATTCAAAGGTGTTAAGGTATGCATGGGTGTTGAAAACAATGGGGGCATTTCGAATATTTACTTTAGCTACAAGTGTTTTGTGACTAAAATCTGACAATGTAAAAGTATAAAATATAAAAATTAAAATCAACCCTACCTCTGAAACGATTAATTTTAGGACACCTATTTATTAAGAATTTTAGGCTTATTTTGGACTGTATTATATGTCTAGGAATAGTATACTAGGAAATATTATACATATGTTTTTAACATCCTGTATACAGGGTCCTGCAACAGTGCGCTGGGCTTTCCTAGCGCGTTTCCCGTGAGAGATAGAAAAAACCTATCATACAAAAAGTTATTGGTTTAAAAATCTTTATGCCCTAAAATTATTTTCAAACATTTTTAAATGGAACACCCTGTATTTATTCAAGTTTACTGATGACATTTTTCAACCTCTACATTGTTGTCTATTTAGTTTTGGATTACGTTACAGCGTTGCCTATTTACATTTTTTTTCTCCAAATATCATGCATAAGCAAGCTCAACTTTAAAAAATCGTAACGACCTCGTTTTTTGAAGGTAAGAGTAAGTTTTAGCAATATTCTCAGTGTGGTTAATAAGCAACATGTTGGTAATGAGTAATTTGAATGTAGTAATACAGGGTGTTTAGAAAAAAATGCCAAACTTTACAAATTTTAAAGCCGTATAACCCATTTTTTTAAATAGAATGCCCCCTATTTTATGTCATTATTCGATAGGTCTTTTTCTTCTCTTCAATTTGATGGCACATATCTTATGTCTGAATCCCATAGTTATTGAGATATTCAATATTTTTCACAAAAGTAACCATTTAATTACATTTCTATGCAGTGAAATAGGTCATGCTGAGACAAAACAACTGTCAAAATATAAGTAAGAATCAATGTGAGATGAACGAAAACAGTAAAATAGTAGGTTGTACTTCTGTAATACGATTAATTATTTTATTCCAAAACCATGAGAGATAACAAAATTATTAATACAAAAGAGAAACGATACTACAGTAAACTTTAAAATGTTTTTGTTCATCTCACATTGATTCTTACTTACATTTTGACAGTTGTTTGTCTTAGCATGACCTACTTCAGTGCATAGAAATGTAATTAAATGCCCCTTATTCCCAGTGAAAAATATTGAATATCTCAACAACTATGGGGTTCAGACATAAGAAATTACCCATTAAATTGAAGAGAAGAAAAAGATCTATCGAATAATGACATAAAATGTGGGGCTTACCATAAAAAAAGAGTTATACCGCTTTGAAATTTGCAAAGTTTGGTATTTTTTCTGGACACCCTGTATTACTATATTCAAATTTCTCCTTACAAAAATGTTGCTTATTAACCACACTGAGATTATTGCTAAAACTTATTCTTACTTAAAAAAAATTAGGTTGCTACGATATTTTTAAGGTGAGCTTGGTGACGCATGATATTTGGAGAAAAACATTGTAAACTGGTAAACTGTAACACAATCCAAAACTAAATAGACAGCAATGTAGAAGTTGAAAAATGTCATCAGAAAACTTGAGTAAATACAGGGTGTTCTATTAAAGAAAAAAAATGTTTGTTTTTGTTATTCCGCAAAATTGGAGCACCCTGTATGTTTTAAAATAATTTACGGCATAAATATTGTTAAACCAATAACTTTTTGTACGAAACATTTTTTTCCATCTCTCATGGGAGAGGCGATAGGAAAGCCCGACGCACTGTTGCAGGACCCTGTATTTCCATAGATTCCATGGATTTCTGAATTTAAGATGTTTTGTGGATATTTTAAACACTGGTTTAATAATTTTTATATATTTTCTCGATTCTATGTATGAGTAGATATAATTTAGACGGTACTTTTAAAGATAGATATTTTAAAGTGTTTTCATACCTTCTATAAAAACATGTTAAGTATATTATGATTATTTCGTGGATATTTTAATGACTGGTTTAAAAAGTTAATGAAATTTGCGGTGATTGTAAGCAATTCTCAGAGGGTTTTAAGATTGCATGACAATTTTTAAAATAGATTTCAAGACCTTTTTATACATGCTAGTTTTTTTTACGTATTTTAAGATCTTTAGTAGACGTTTTAAAGACTTGATTAATGATTTTTATATATTTTCCCAATATTCTACGAAAATTGCTGCATATTTCAAGATAAATTTGGAACAAATCAAATCAAAATTATATCAAATTAAATCAAATATAGTATTTTAATATAAATTTGAACAAACATTACGCACATGTCCGAGCAGCGCCATCTCTAGCTTATAAGTCGCCTCGTACAAAAAGACAAATTACCGCCCCTTGAAATCTAATAGGCACATATTTAGAAAGATGCATGTAGCATTAAATTAACAGTTAAGTATGTACTACAAACAGTAAAAATTAAAAAGTACGGCCATGGACTCTGGGAATGACGCGCTCCATAAGACCGAGCAGAATCGGTGTAAACTATAGCATAAAGTGTAAACTATAACATATAGAACGAATTACATACGAATTTCAAAAAGTTTGAACAATCTGATTACGGTACATGAATTTAAAAGAGATACATACCTAGCAATGTTTTGTCACATTGACAGCCAAAATTCTGCCCTTTAGATTTGCCCTGGGCCGTGGGTCCTGATCCGAGGAGTTCATAGTTTATTAATTAATAAGTTTAATAAATAGTACTCAATGATTTGAAAATATTTTTTAGAAATTCTGTGATTTTTTTTGTGAATTCCAAGAAACCTTTCCTAAATCGAGTGTGAATTTTTAATATTAATTTAAACATTTTAAGATATTTTCTGATTCTATTTAATTCTCTAATGGCACGATATGTTTGTATAAGTTAGTGATGCTTAAACGAATAAACAAACATACTACATACAGAGTATTAACTGTATTAACTGTATAATATATAACTATATTTATAATTTAAAACAGTGTTTAGGATCTCATTCAAATTGCGTTTTCCTTCCACTGCAACTACACTGCATCAGAATTTTTTATTGGTTCGACTGCCTGGTTTTTAAAACTTACGGTAATACATATATTACTAATTTTTAGGTAGTTACTCTGACTATACTTTTACTGTACAAATTAATAAAATAATACATATAGAATATGTATCCTAGTTTCTAGGATATAACTGGATTTGATAAAAAAAAACATTTGGTAAACTGCAAAGTGCATTTCGTGCCAACAACTCCAATATGCTTTGTTATATTAAGAGTGAGCGATGCATATGGCTAAGTTCTTTGCCTAATTAATAATCTACGGATAACTCGATATGAATGGCACTATATGCACATTCTCATATGGTTAAAATCTAGAAACCTGATTTTATTCTACGCAATAAACCCAAAAGTTTTGTTTGTTTCTTGGACAAACATTTGTGTTTATTTGGTACTCTGTACCTCAACAAGTAATTGAAGTATGATGTATCAATAATTAATTATTCTTTTAGGTGAAATGACGGTGCTCTATCTTTTTGTGCGGTACAAATTCTACTGGAACGAAATCGATTTCAGCATGTATTTAACTTTCCACTTCATACTTCAGATATTAGGTGAGTTAAGTAAAGAAAACATGAAGAATGTCAAAGAAAATATTCTGCAACAGAGTTTGTACGTTGCTTAAATGTATTTTTTTGTAGGTACCGCATTTACTCTGATCTTCCTTTCGAGATATTTAAAAATGAACGATCCGACAATAGGAATATGGTCTTCAGTGAGCAAAGTTTTATCTTCCATCATGTACGCAGTGGCACCAACTACACTCTACTTTTATATGGGTACGAAAATCGCCCGCACATACGTCCCCTGTATCCGGCAGACGTTGGTTTACGTTGGTTTTGTGATTTGTTTGGGACTAACTCATCGAGATGATTGTGATCCACGTATTTAAGTTTTCTTTGTCTTGACCTGGATGATTATTAAGAATCTTCATCAAGAAATATTACAACAATAATAATTATTATGATTATTTAAGGTGCCGCATTGGAAGCTCTACAAGGGACGTCCCACATTGCGATGCGCTCAATTATATCCAAGTTAGTCCCTCCAGACGAATTAGGTATAGTATTGTTCGAAATAACTAGGATAATAGACATAGTTAATGATTCGTATAAAATTCTATGTCAATAATCATTCAACTGTTTCTTTTCTACTACATATATACCTACACAATACCTATGTAATACAATATATTTGTTAACTAACCGGGGAAATTCAGGACTATTGTTCATACACAAATTTCGTAATTTAACATGAATTTCTAAATATCATACCATACCATAAATGTGTAATTTTTAAATAAGCAAATAACAAAGAATTAATATCAATTTTAGGGAAAATATATTCGTTGTTTGGAGTGTGCGAAGCACTGATGCCAATGATTTATGGACCTCTCTACAGCATGGTTTATAAAGCCACTATCCAAAAATATCCAAGCCTATTTTTTCTTCTTGGAGCAGGTCTCACTATTCCCTGTATAATTATATTTGTGTAAGTATAAAATGCAGTTTTTAAGCAAGATCAAGTAAATAATATCTTGTGTAAGTATAAAACAGTTTCATAACAAGCCAAGACCTAAGCGAAATTTATTTGTTCCTTTGATTTTTTTAATTTTGCATTGGAAAACGTAGATTTTTTTAAAACTATATTTATACTTTAAAAATGATCATCTTGTAAAAATGTTAATGAAGTAAACTTGAGAAATACACAATATATTTGTGAATTAGAAGAGATAAATTTTAATTATAAACAAATTTAATATCGTGAACTTATAGAATAATAGTATGTTGAGGAGTATTGTAAGAAATAACATCGTATTTTAGTAAATTGTGAATAACGCGAGATTAGTTTGAATTATAAACAAATATCTTGAAGTGGTACAAATATAACGAAGTAATAAGTACACAATCTATTTTAAATGTGAATTAATTTTAATTTTAAATAATTGTCTTCAACGTAAAAATATAATGAAGTAATCGAAAGAAACTACGAAATTATTTATTTTACAGGTGGCTACGTATGGAGCATCAAGGAGACGAAAAATTACAGAAGGAAGAGGATAAAAAGAAGCACGAACGCGATATCTTACTCCAACAGAACGGTTCTGTAACTTTCAATAATGGATATGACATCAATACGTGAAGTTAATTACTTGATTCGTTCGGTTGATAGTAAATTCGAGTATCGACAGTTTTTGTACTGATGCTGTGATATACTTATAGATGTATTATTTATAAAATTATTTTCTAAGATTTGAAGATTTGATGTAACCTGCCATAACGCCATTTTGAAAACTAATTGTTAGGTGATGCCATATTTGATTTTGACTATTTTAAGAAGACTGAATACCATTATGAAAGCAGATTTGCATTGCACAGTGCTTTACAAATGCGCTGCCTCTGCTTATTACTCGTATGCCATATACTATACCTTATGCAGTGCGTTTTATTTCATCCACTCCCCATACTTTGCCATAAGTGGGACAGAGATAATGAGAAAATAAAGCCAGAATGTACGCTTGCATATTGTGACAGCTCTTCAATTCGAAGAAGTGACCTCCATCATGTACACTCCTCGAGTCTTTAAAGGGCGGTGTGCATCTGATTAACTATCGGACAGCTTGAAATATAAGACACTAACTCATATATTAAAATAATCTATGAATCGATGTTTTTCTTTGTCAAACTACGTATGGATAACTTGAAATGAAAGGCATGTATACATTAATGTAATGCAATAAAAATCTTCAATGTTATCAATTTCACAACAATCATAATTTCTATTCCAAGAGTAAATAATGTATCTTTAAAACATATTTACCTGGCTTTAATTAGAAAATTTCCCTTTTTTAAATGGATATATTCAGGGATAATTGATATTATGGGAAATATTGATGCAAATATTTGAAATCAATAAACTGAATAGTTGAAGCACTTTCTTCTACGCTACGCTGAAAGTTTCCAAATCTTTTAATTCTAGTTTTAAACAATTGTTGTAAACTTAAAAAAGGTTGAAGTTTTCTCTACAATATTTTAATGTTGAAAAATGTTTCTGTAGTTTTATTACTGTATCATGAATGACCACATTTTTGAGTATTACGATTACGTGTTACGGGTTTGCTTACAAAAGCTTTGATGCTGAAAAATATTTTCAATAACAAAAATATTAAGTACTTAATATTTCAATTTGAGCAAATATAGTATACAGCATGTTTCATTACTCGACATAAATTTTCATTCCTCGTTAATTCACAAAACAGCACGTAGTATGAAATTTATTTTATCTAATCTACTATTAGATTCTAAAACTCGTAACGTGAATCCTCTTGTAAAATCAAGGTGTCATAAATCCGATTACTATGAAAGGTTTTATTTTTACAAATATGGAATTATGTCAGCAGTGATAAAAACACTCTATGCCTTATCAGTTTATTAAAGCCACCTATTATAATAAAAATAAATAAAAATATGATATAAATAAGTAACGACTAGATTTAATCTGTAGGTATAATTAGATTCTAACGACACATATCTAATCATTTTTGTCACGACGCAATCATGGGTTCATTATGAGATCAAAAATTAAAAAAATCAAGTAATTTAATTTAAAAAAAAATCAATAAATGTATCATGATCTATTTATTACAGAAGGTGTCCTACAACTTCATTGCATAAATTTAGGAGCATGCATTTAGCATTTAGCATTTAGGAGAAAGGCAAAATAAAAATGAAAATGTTTTTTTTTCTAATCGCTTTTGTTTCCAAAATTTAGGATCTGGAAGTGTTACTTAGCAAATCAGTTTTCTTGAACTTCGAAAAAATGAAGCGTTTCTGAGATTAAACGATTGTTTCGAGCTTAAACTAGACAGAACACATAAAATAATAATTAAAAAAAAATAATAGTAATAATTATGTAGTGTGCTTAGAATCATTCCATAGCTATTAACACCTTCCAGCCATATAAGGCTGTTGGCGCTGACGGCATATTCCCGGCAATGCTTCAGCAGGGTATGGGATTCTGGACACGCCAGTGTGTACCATACTCAGAGCGAGCGTTGCTCTTGGACACATTCCAACTATCTGGAGACCGGTAAGCGTGGTATTCATACCAAAGCCTGGGCGTCCTTCGTTGGACCAGGCGAAATCCTTCCGGCCTATCAGCCTGTCCTCGTTTCTATTGAAAACTCTTGAGAAACTAATTGCTAGGCACATCAGGGACACTGCTCAGGGGTCATTTCCACTGCATAGAAACCAATTTACCTACCAAGCAGGGATATCATGCGAACTAGTCATACATGAGCTTGTTCGAAGAGCTGAGGAAGAACTAGAGAGCAAGGGAATTTCTCTAGGGGCTTTCTTAGACATAGAGTGGGCGTTTGACAACCCCACCTTCGCATCTATAGTCTGCTGCCCGAAGACACGGAGTAGAACCGTGGATATGTCAGTGGATCGACATTATGCTCCGAAGTAGAGCGATAATAAGCTCCCTATACAATGTCACCGTGGAGGTCTCGGTAGCCAGGGGATGCCCGCAGGGAGGAGTTTTATCACCTCTGCTGTGGTGCCTGGTTATGGATGGACTCCTGAAAGACTTGGAGAGGGAAGGCGTATATGCACAAGGATATGCGGACGACCTTGCAATTCCCATCAGAGGCAACTTTTGGGGCATTGTATAGGAAAGGATGCAAAGGGCACTGAAGGTTACTGAGAATTGGTATAAGCAGGAGAGCCATGCTGGCCACCACGCGACGGAGAAACCTGAAGGGATTCAGAGAACCCCGGTAGTGTGGAGAGCCAATAATACTAACGGGGAAGGTTAAGTATCTAGGGGTTACCCTAGATAGCAAATTAACCTTTAAACCGCACATTACGGAGATATCAAACAGAGCTACGAGGGCCTTCTGGAGTTGTAGACGAATGTTTGGAAACAACTGGAGACTAACATCGGAAGTAATACATTGGATGTATACGACCGTAATAAGACCAGTGCTAACTTATGCATCCCTAATATGGTGGCACAAAGCCAACAATAGGGGTTGCCAATCAATACTAGGCAAAGTACAATGCATGGCTTGCCTGGGAATCACGGGTGCAATGAGTACGACACCCTCCAATGCCATAGAAACCTTACTGAGCCTGCCTCCTTTACACCTGCTAATAGAGGCAGAGGCCAGGAAGGGGGCCTACAGGCTGGGAATATTTGGCCACGGGAAACCGTCTGGGTTCCGGTGTGGCCATACCAAAATCCTTGATGACATCGAACGGTGCCAAACTCTAATGATGCCGTCCGATAGAATCACACCCACCTTCAACCTAGGACGACCTTTCCAGGTGATTATCCCGGCCAGGGAAAAATTGGAAACGGGTGGGAAATATAGCAACATCAATGAATCAATTTGGTACACTGATGTGCACTGTCTACGAAGCCGCACAAGGCAACGAGACCCACATCCCACATCGACCTTGGTAAGCATCCTACAGTATTTCAAGTAGAAATAATGGCAATCACGAGCTGTGTCCAGATTATGATGGAGAGGGCTTATATAAATAGGCAAATCTTTATCATTACGGACAGTCAAACGGCTCTGAAAGCATTGAACTCCAATAGGATCACCTCCAGAACAGTACTGGAGGGCGTTAAAGCACTACATGCATTGTAATCCACCAACAAACTAAGACTCGGGTGGGTGCCGGGACACCAGGGCATAAAGGGCAACGAAATAGCCGACCCACTCGCTAAGAAAGGAAGCGAGGAAGTTGCCTTTGGACCTGAACCGACCGGGGCTATACCATACAGCACCGCAATGGGAATAATAAAAGGAAAACTCAAAGCAGCTACAATCCATCACTGGAGAGAAGCTGACGGCATGAGACAATCAAAGCTCTTCATAAGTCAACCCTCAGAAAAGTTGGCTAAAGAGTTACTAAAACTACCCAAGGGCAGACTCAGGTGGCTGGTTGGACTACTTACAGGACACGGCAGACTGAGGAAACACCTGCATACGATAGGCATTGTCCAAAATGAACAATATAGGCTGTGTGAAGAGGACGGGGAATCGGGCCTCTACGTCCTATGCTCATACCCGGCGGTAAGCGCCCTAAGGCAGAGGTACTTTGGAAACCGTTTCGAGGTACCAAAGATAGCCAGCAGCTTTACACCTAAAGTGATTCTGGACTTTTTAAAAAGAACAGGACTCATGGATGAAAGCTGAGTCCACAGAAGAAAGCACAAAAGGACTACAGAGGCCAAAGTGCTGAGGGGTTTTAGGGAACCTACCCAGGAAAAAAAATCTAATGTCATTTCGTTCATCTGCCACCTTTTGCCACCTTCGGAGTTAATAGTATAGTCACTTTTCTACTTACATTTTTTTTTTATTTTATCAAATTGTTCTGGAATGTCAATTTACTGCAAAATGTGAAATATTTCTGTACTTTTTGCAAAATAATAGTTAGTCAATAGGTGAAAACTACCCCTAAAATTTTCTTCTTTCTTCGTACTGTTTGTTGCCGGGTTTTAAGCCATATATTCTTAATGCTATAAATGCCATAACATTTTAGACAATTTACGAAAAAAATCGTGAATGCAATAATTAAAAAATAATTTAAAAAAATGAAAAATGCAATGTGCAAAGTGCCCCCTAGCGTATTATGTTATCTTTCATGTTTTATTTTGCTATAATGTATTCAACGCTGTTTCATGTTATAAAAATATATCTGACAAAACTGACGTCTGTGAAATTGACGTTCGTCGTCAGTCAAACTGACGTCTGTCATACTGACGTCTGTCATACTGACGTCTGTCATACTGACGTCTGTCATACTGACGTCTGTCATACTGACGTTTTTTTTTTCATCGAAATGGATTTGAACAATGGCAGCGAGTGATCAATAGGGTGTTTAAGTGTAAACACATAACGAAACACATATCCAAAAATCAGTAATACTCCATTTAAGGTAAGTTTCATGTACGTTTCGCCTGTGCTATTGATAACTTAGCAGAGGAATTACAAGAGAAAGGCGATGTATTTAACCTGCATAGAAAAATCAAAGAAATAACAGGATCACGCAAAGGGGGAAATCCGACACACATCACAAATGACCAAAACGAGGCAATAACTAATGACATCGATAAATGTAATCTATGGCGGGAATACGTCAAAAAGCTCTTCGACGATGACAGGCCGGATGCACCAACCAGCCTAACGCAACTTGACCTCACAGGGCCCAGCATTCTTAAAACCGAAGTAGTACACGCCATTAAGGTTGCAAAGAACAACAAAACACCAGGTCCAGACGATATCTACGCAGAATACTTCAAGCAGATACATGAGGAAAACATAAACCTAATCTTAAAACTTTACAACAAGATCTATGACACTGGACAACTTCCAAAGGAATGGCTAAAGTCCACGTTCATAATGCTTCCCAAAAAGCAAACAGCAACCAAATGCAAAGATCACAGGCCCATCTCGTTAATGAGTCACGCATTAAAAATATTCCTACGCATTATACATACCAGGTTATTTAATAAACTTGAAGGGCTAAGCGGAGACACTCAGTTTGGATTCAAGAGTGGCACCGGTACACGAGAAGCAACATTCTGCCTAAACACTTTAGTACAAAACTGCTATGACCAAAGAAAGGACATCTTCCTGTGCTTCATCGACTATGAAAAGGCGTTCGATAGTATAAATCACGAACGTGTCATCGAATACCTGAAAAGAGCTGGTATAGATGAAAAAGACGTAAGAATAATCCAAAACCTGTACTGGCAACAATCGGCCAATGTCAGAATCAACAACCAATTAACGACAGAAGAAATCGAGATAAAAAGAGGGGTGCGTCAAGGATGCATAATGTCACCAATGCTATTCAACCTCTACGTCGAACAAATATTCTCAGAAGCCTTCGATGATATAGAAATCGGAATAAAGGTGAACGGGACTACAATAAACAATATAAGATACGCAGACGACACAGTGATCATAGCAAGCAACCAACAAGACCTACAGCTACTAATGAACAACATAAACAGAAAGGGGACGGAAGCCGGACTAAGAATCAACAGATCCAAAACAAAATTCATGGTTATAAGCCGTAATAATCAGGCAGGGGCGTCCATCACAGTAGAGGGGGAAACGATAGAAAGAACTACGAGCACGAAATACCTAGGCACACTAGTAAACGACAAATGGGACCCACTACAAGAGATCAAGAGTAGGGTGGAACAAGCCAGACAGGCATTCAACAAATTACGTCCCTTGCTATGCGATAAAAACCTTAACTTAGAAATCCGCCACAGAATGGTCAAATGCTACGTCTGGCCAGTTCTACTGTATGGAGCAGAAACCTGGACGATAAAAGCAGCATCCATTAACAAGATCGAGGCGTTCGAGATGTGGACATTCAGAAGAATGCTCCGTATCCCATGGGTAGACCACATTACCAACGAGGAAGTGCTGAGAAGGGCGGGTGTGGACAGACTACTATTCAACACCATAAAGCAGCGCAAGATAGGATACCTGGGTCACATACTAAGGGGGCCAAAATATCGAATTCCCCAGCTCATACTCGAAGGAAAGATAGAAGGCAAAAGGGGCATCGGACGTAAACAGCTATCATGGCTTAGGAACATCAGGAACTGGACCGGAATAAGAAAGTTTGGCGACATATGCCAAGCTGCAATAAACAAAACTTTAACAATTATACAATAAATGATAATTCGCCAACGCACATTGGTGTAAGGCAACAGAAGAAGAAGATTGATAACTTATACATTATTATGAATATTATTTTATTTTATATTACCAAGGAGATAATATACGTATTTTATATCTTTTAGATTCACAATATTGTTAGATAAAATGAAATATATTTGAATTTGGCGCGCTGCCGGAACGCGGAGGAGAGCGCAGACGCATTCATTCGCGCATGGTCGGTCAAGGGAGCGACACGCGGAGACGAATGCTTGTCCTAGCTCAAGTATTGTGCGTGATAATTAACGGGGACTATTGTTTATTTCGTAACATCAGGTGTGGGGTAGCGTGCAGTTTCGAGATACTAGTTGTATGTACCTGCAATCATGACACAGCCAGAGCAAGACGGACTGAACGAGTCGTTGACTAATATCAGCCTTTTTGATGGATCTACGAAGACAGACGTCCGTGCCGGCTACGAATCCTTCTCCTCAATTTACACAATCACCGGTTGCCTTGTCTTTGCCAAGATTCGATCCGGACAGCACAGATAGTGGTACTTGGTTGTCAAAGATCGAAGGATACAAAAATGAGTTTGGTTGGTCAGACCGGGAAACTGTAAGTAGAGCCGGCCCATTCTTGTTGAAATCCGCGCAGAGGTGGTTTGCTGCATGGCAGCCTATGGACGACACGTGGGAGGGATTCAAGTCGGATTTTTCAATTTCATTTCCAAAACAAAAGAATTTAGGGAAACTCTTACATGACGCCGTATGTTATCGAAGTTCGGATGCTCATAGTTACGTGGAATATGCATGAATATGGTGAAGCTAGAGAAATTAAAGTGTTTGCGAGCTAATTGGTCTGAGCCCGATTTAATTGAAATAATTGCACATTCCATAGACGACCCTGTCATAAGAACTGCCGCCTATAATTGTAATACGTCGTGCGTTAGTGATCTGATCGCATTTCTGTCAAATTATGTACACACTCCTGTTGATAGGTCGCATCCTGGTGTGGGTGATTCTAATCCGCGGAAGAGGGCTGCACCGGTGGTCATGTCACTTGCACCTCCTACTTTCAAACAAATCACATGTTTTTCTTGCGGTCGAGTTGGTCACGTTGCGCGTGAGTGTAAGGCCGAAAATAGGAGCGCTAATCCTAGAATAGCCACTATTTGCAGGTACTGCAAAAAACCAGGGCATACTCTGGAAAATTGTTTCTTGCGACAAAATCGACAGCGCAGTGCTCAATCCGACTCTAAGAAATCTGAAAATGTGTTGCTTCATTCTTTGGTTGCTCACACTAGAGGTTTAAAAACTCAAATTGTTGAGGTTTGCAATTTAAAGACCAACTGTCTAATCGATACAGGCGCAACGTGTTCATTGATCGATGAGGCGTTGGTGGATCGGCTGAACCTTGTTAAAATCCCTCGCACTACTGCATTACAGTGGTTTGATGGTACCGTGCACGAATCATCTTGGCTTACCAAGGCTTTAGTAAAGTTCCCTGACGTTGAATTGCTACTCGATCATGTCGTTGTACCCCCAAATCATTCCACCTACAACATTATTGTCGGAGAAAACATATATGATCATAATGTTAGTTTGATTAAAAATAGGATGGTTCAGAAGATTGTCCCGGATGCCTCGTTGATTAATGTTGTTTCTGTTAAAAACACGTCTATGAGAGTAATTACTGATTTGTATTATGCAGATGAGCAAAAATTACTGGATTTACTTTCAAAGTTTAATGATTTGTTTGTTACTGGCAATGCTGTCACTGCTGTTAATACTGGTGAATTAAGTATCACACTGACCGAGAATAAAACGCCGTATTGCCACCCGTACCGAATGTCCGAATTCGAACGCACAAAAACACGTGAAATAGTTGAAGATCTCGTCAAAAACAAAATTGTACGAGAAAGTAATTCTTCGTTTGCCAGCCCGATAATTTTAACTCAGAAGAAAAACGTAACGCACCGGTTATGTGTTGATTTTCGTGCCTTAAACAAAATTACGCTGAAAGACCGTTATCCATTGCCTCGCATTGACGACCAGTTGGATCGCCTAGCCAAAGGCATGTTCTTTACATCTCTTGACATGGCGTCGGGTTTTCACCAGATCCCGATAGCTTCCGACTCAATCACAAAGACAGCGTTTGTGACTCCGGACGGTCAATTTGAATATTTAAGGATGCCGTTTGGTCTAGCCAACGCGCCTGCTGTTTTTCAGAGGGCTATTAATATGGCGTTGGGAAACTTGAAGTACGATGTTGCGGTGGTTTGTTTGGACGACATCTTAATTCCATCCCCTACGGTGGAAGAGGGATTTTCAAGATTAAAGTTAGTACTTGCTGCACTATGTAAGGCAGGGTTTTCGGTTAATGTTAATAAATGCAGTTTTTTAATGAAACATGTAAATTACTTGGGTCGTGAAATATCTGCCGATGGTATCCGACCAGATCAAAATAAGGTTAGAGCAGTAAGGGAAAGTGTAGCTCCCGCAAATGTAAAACAAGCCCGACAACTTATTGGCTTGGCCAGTTATTTTCGTAAATTCATACCTTCCTTCTCTACCAAAATTGCTTGTATAACGCATTTAACAAAAAACAATGTTCCGTTTGTCTGGTCCGTAGAATGCGAACAGGCGAGACAGTACGTAATTGACATCCTTACTGAAAAACCTCTACTGGCGATCTTTGATCCCATCTTAGAGACTCAATTACACACCGATGCCAGCAGTCTTGGCTTCGGTGCTATTCTAATGCAGAAACACGGTAACTCCTTCCGACCGGTAGAATATTTTAGCCAGAAAACCAGTTCCGATGAAAGTTAATACCATTCTTTTGAGTTAGAAACTCTAGCCGTCGTTAGAGCTCTTAAAAACTTTCGGGTATATTTGCTTGGGATAAAGTTTATTTTGATTACGGATAGTAATTCTTTAAAGTTATCAGCCTCAAAAAAAGACCTCAAGCCACGTACCGCTCGTTGCTGGGCGTATATGCAAGATTTTGACTTTCAAATACTCTACCGTAGAGGTTCAGAGATATCTCATGTTGATTTCCTTAGCAGAAATCCGGTCGAAACCGTGAACCAGATTGACTTTGGTCCGGTTAATTTTAAAAACTGGCTTACTGTAGCCCAAAGTCAGGATCAGGAATGTAAACAGATCATTAAATCTTTAGACGATAATGAAGATAATGTAAAAAAAAAATATGCATTCAAGAAAGGCACTTTGTCTCGAATTAGTGATAATGGTGATAATGAGCCTGTAAGGCTGCTTTTCGTACCAAACAACAATAGATACAATCTTCTAATAATTTTCCAAGATGACCAAAGCCACATAGGTTGGGAAAAAAACACTTGCTTCCATCCGGCTGTACTTTTGGTTTCCAAATATGACCCGTTATGTAAAGAAATATATTGAGCATTGCCTGTTATGTGCTGTTCGAAAGAACAAGACAGGTCCAAGACAAGGTTTCCTTACCTCAATCCCTAAACCGGGCGAGCCATTCCATACAGTTCATGCTGATTGTCTCGGTCCCTTGCCCGAGAGCTAAGATAAACAAAAATACATTCTTGTCATAGACGACGCTTTTTCCAAATTCTGCCTCCTTTATCCTCAAACTACACTGACTTCAGAAGAAACTAAACGAAACTTCGCTACTTTTATAAGTATATTTGGAACCCCCAGTAAAATCATTCATGATGCTGGAACAAACTTCACTGCAAAAGTGTTCAAGATGTTTGTTGAACATTTTGGAATCGAGCTGCACGTAACGACCCCGGGAGTACATCGCTCAAATGGACAAGTTGAACGATACATGCGAACCGTTACAAATTTGTTAAGAGTTGAGTCAAACAAGTTGTCAGATTGGCCGAGCAAATTGTGGAAAGTACAATTAATTATTAATACCACAAGACAAAAGTCAACTGGGCATTCCCCATTTAAGCTGGGGAATGCCCCAATCCTTGCCGATCTACCGACCTCTGAGTTGAACAACGCTCCGGTTGATTACTCCAAAGTTCTCGTGAGACTAAAAGACAACGCGGAAAAACAAGTAGCTGCCTTAAACAAAAAAAGAAGAGATAACCAGACTTACAAGTTGGGTGACGCTGTACTGTTGAACCGAGGACAAAGAGCAGAAAAGTTTAGTTGTGAATTTGTTGGGCCATACATCATAAAAGCTGTTTTGGCCAATGACCGATATTCACTGCGTAAAGTTGGGGCTCATAAAACTCTTAAATGTGCAAAGGACCAATTACGCCACTGGCCCACCGACTGGACCCCAGATGATTTTATGCAATTGATACATCCTGATACTTGTAAGTATCCCGATTGCCTGTTGTTTTCTCTTTTTCTCTGGCCGTGTTAGATTGTTAATGAATGAGTAGTGCCGTCACTGAACTCTGGGAGTTATACGGACCTGGATGAACCATGTTCATCATTGTTAATGAATAAGTAGTGCCGTCACTGAACTCTGGGAGTTATACGGATCTGGATGAACCATGTTCATCATTGTTAATGAATGAGTAGTGCCGTCACTGAACTCTGGGAGTTATACGGACCTGGATGAACCATGTTCATCATTGTTAATGAATGAGTAGTGCCGTCACTGAACTCTGGGAGTTATACGGACCTGGATGAACCATGTTCATCATTGTTAATGAATGAGTACTGCCGTCACTGAACTCTGGGAGTTATACGGACTTGGATGAATCACGTTCATCATCATTAATGAATAAGGTATATTGTCCCTGGCTCCGGAAGTCATACGAATCGTATAAGGTTAATAAAGAATGTAGAGTAGGTGAGTAACACGAATATATCATTGCAGCCGATGCTGACGAACAACAGGAAAACACGGTGTGACCACAGTATGTGAGCTCGATACAAGATTTATAGAAAATAAGAAAACCAAAATGTACCATGCTTTAATAAAGAATTTTGTTTGTAATAACCATATTTACTACTCTTTTATTGCAAACATTCCGAGAGCGGAATGATGTCAGTTTGGCCGTGTTAGATAAACGGAAATATATTTGAATTTGGCGCGCTGCCGGAACGCGGCCAGGAGCGCGGAGGAGAGCGCACACGCATTCATTCGCGCATGGTCGGACAAGGGAGCGACACGCGGAGACGAATGCTTGTCCTAGCTCAAGTATTGTGCGTGATAATTAACGGGAACTATTGTTTATTTCGTAACAATATATTAATTAAAATGGCTCAGAAGATTCCATTAAAAAATAAACATGTTTATAGCGTGCTGAAAAATCACGCAGGACGCAAACTTCGCAACTTTCGCAACAACGAAAACAGTTTTCTTCAAATAAGTATAAAACATAATCTATCTGTCAGATTGGTACCAAATTTTGACAGTGGACCTCCGAAAGGCCTCAGGAGCCAGCAACATAATCATTATACTGAAAGTGTTACCAACCTTTGAAAAGTCACTCTTCCGTCAAACCGCCCTCGTATAATACATTTTAGGTTCATATATCCAATGCAAAATTTACTGAACCACACCGTTCAGAGAATTATGGATTCAGTTGACTTTCCTAAGGAAAATTTTGAAGAAACAATAAAGATGGAACTCATTTCTAAAAGGGGTTGTGATGACAGTTCTCTGGGCATAGCGAATATATGCAGAAGTTCTCAACCGATGACATGGAAGGATGCAGTGTATCAGATGACAATTTATTCATGTTTTCAATGGTGCCTCTTCGACTAGTCGCGTACTTAAAGAACAACAGAAGTAATAACATATGGACAAATTCAACACCATCTTCAACAAGATATTGCCGACCCATAAGATTCAAATATCAAAAGAAAACTAAAGATTCAGTTAATGTAGAAGTAAATAAAATGTAAGAAGAAATCAGTGGTCTTACAAATTACGAAGTCTCGATGAACGAATTTTATGTCCAGGTTTCATTTCATTTAATATTTACGATGATTGACGCCAAGGTGATAAATGCATTAACCGGCACATTTAGCCAAACTTGTTACATATGTGGATGTAAACCAACTATGATGAACAATTGGCAACGAATTCAAAATTATATTATTAATCACAATAATTTAAAATATGGAATTGAGAATTTTGAATTGAGATTAGCTGCACACCACCCGTAATGCAAGAGATAGCATAAAAGGTAACTGACAACCTCTGTTCGCTCCGCTGCTTAATTCTAGCGGCATTGGAATCCGTTCCTGGGCTTTTCCGGTCTGACGTCAGCATCTCTTTTCCGGTCTGACGTCAGCATCTCTAGTGTCGCGGTCGGCTAAGGGACCTGTACATGTATCCACCCGAGAACTGCAAAAAGATTTGCGTTGCCGACTTTTTACTTACAACTTTAGATTCCTGACAAAGTGAGTGCTCTACTGGTTTGGGCGCTAGCCGTTGAAACAGTGGAGATGGCGCCGGCGGGGTTCGGATATTAAATTTATTGAAGGGCGCCACACAATTCTCCGCCCCAGTAGAGGGTATTTATGTCCCAGCCTCGAGATAGGTTTGCAAAAATATATTGCGATGGAAGTAAGTTGTTACAGCTTACAAACTACTAATGTGCCGTATATACACAAAGTGCCTTCCCGGCCGCATCAGCCGGAAATGTATCACATCCTGTACTAACTATACAATATCCTATTATTTTACACAGACGACCTACTTTGTATTCGATTAGATGTCATTTTCGAGAATGTCAGATAAGTTTGTCAATTTCATACTGACAATAGTTTGGGTGATGATTTTTACTAGTTTATACAATACACATAAAACAACTCAACAAAAGCCACCGCGAACAGAGACAACGAATAGCTGATACATGAAGACTCCAGGAGCAAGAAAAAATATTTTAAGAATACATTAGTACGTACCTTGCGCGTGCAGGAATTGTTAAATTCCAAAAAGTTATCGGGAGGAATTTAAGGCTAAATTAATTTGCAGCGTGCACAAGAATTTACCGGTATAAATTCCAAATCAGGAGATTTATATTTATCAAGGATTTAGCTCAAGATAATTAGATAATTTACTGGCTATTGTTATTTAATGCGATAATGCGTTGAAATGCAGAAACAAACAATTGCTATCACAGCAGTGGAGCAAAATGAGGCGGCGATAAGTTCTTTGTATTAATTGAGGCACCGTCACACACTTGCCGATAAGTAAGACTTAATTGCCACTACTCTCTCAGATATCTCGTTTTTTTAATAAAACTCTGAACAATAAGCTTAATCGCTATCACTTCCAAGTTTACTCGATCGTAAGTATTTTCATCGCAACGTCTTCACCGCCATACCTTGCTCACTTACAAAGTAGCTGGTTAGTGGTAAACAAATAAAAAGTAAATTACGTGTCAAATGGAAAAATCGAAGAGTATAGAGGCCGATTTGCAGAGCATGCTCAACAAGAACGCTAGCTCTGACGAGCTGACTATGTGCCAGAAGGTACGCTTGATCTTTTCGAACATCACAGTTGAACCGATTATGGTGTTATACATACTGCCAAATGTGATGGCCTCTTTGGCTACGCAGAATTTGAACCTAGAGAAGGCGTGCCGCGTCAACCTCAAGTTTAGTGAGAGGACTTGCGATGCGCTGGCCGTGCGAAATTCCTCCGGATACAACCAGACCGAGGAGATAGCCGTACAAAGACTGGTGGCTTCGGCGATGGCCTGGAAAAATATCGTCCAGAGTCTGCTTCCATCCATAATGCTCATGTTCCTCGGCTCCTGGAGTGACAGGCACAACAAGAGAAAGCCGGTCATAATGCTTCCCATAATCGGCGAAATAGTGACAGTCGTTGGTTTCCTTATTTGCACGTACTATTTCTACGAGCTGGGCATAGTTTTCAACGTGATAGCCGAAGCGGTTCCTCCTGCGATAACAGGTGGATGGTTCTCAATGTTCATGGGCATCTTCAGCTACATCAGCTGCGTGTCCAGCGTGGAGACGCGCACCCTTCGCATAGGCGCGGTCAATATGTTCTCAAATGTAAGCCTGACGATAGGCATAGCGCTCAGTGGAATCTTGTACAAGCAAATCGGGTTCTACGGCGTCTTCTCGCTAGCACTGGGGATGTACATTGTGGGGTTCACCTACGGATTCTTCAGGATGAAGGAGGAGTCGAAGCCTATTATTGTTGCGGAGAAGGAGGACAATGCAGAGGAAGTGCCCAAGAAAGGGTTCCTAAGAGACTTTTTTGATCTTAAGCATATAAGTGAGACCATCAGGGTGGCTTTCAAACAGGGGGCCAGGAACAGGAAGAAACGCATCTGCACAATTATGGTTTTGGTGATGGTGATAATTGGACCCTTGCACGGTACTGTATTTTTTTTATACGTCAAGTGTTTTTATGTTGGTACTTTTCTTCAAACATCATTTTGAACAATTTTGAACCATTTAGAACAATAGTTCTATTTATAATCTATACGTTCTCGGTAGTACATGTTGTAGGGTCTCACAAAAAAAAAATATTAAAAAATTGAATTAGTAATAATGTGAAAATATTTCAGCTAATAACTATTGAAGTATTTTAAATGCCTTTCAAAGAACTATAGATCGATACATTTTTTTAATTGGATGTAAAGTGATTTGATCGATTAGTGTATAATCAATGCGGTTTTCTTAATTGGGTGTAAAGTGCCAACCATTATCACATAAAGCCTGTACATTTTTATATTAACACGCCTGGTATTATATAAATATCGTGCTATCACGCGTCCACAAAAGAGTAAATATTTTTACAATCGCTTATCGAAGACCAGACAATAGCTGCTAGAATGTTTAGTATTTGTATTGACGTAAAAAAAATGTCATGTTTATTGTATTGGAACAAACCTTGATTAACTTCTACTGAATTGTGTATTTAGAGATTATAATTTTTGTTTACTAGCGAAGGATTATGTTATCTTATAAGTGGTTAAATTATGAGATGCGTTACGCACTTGCTCGTTGAAGGGTATTGCAAATTTTGCCTTTTATATGAAAACAAAACCTTCCGCTTGAATAGAAGGATGTATTGATATTATACAAAATATTTTTATTTTATTTTGAGAAATGTATAGTGAATGAATTTTAATTCGATGAAAACATGTTTTTTCTTCAATCACTATATAAAGCTTTTTTGCTCGTTACTGACAACGAAAAGTTGACGTTTATCGATGACTTTCATTCGCTCGCCGCGCGATAATAACTAAGAAACGCGCGTTGTCAATAGCAACCAATAAATAGTTGTCGTTTTATAAAAACTCAATCAAAAAGTTTGCACAGTATTTAAGATGTTTTAAGTGATAGTAGAAAAAATGTACTATGAGCAAAAAGTGACATTATTGCTTTCCATTGAATTCAACTCTCACTTTCTAGCAATAATGTATCGCTCTTAATACATAAACAACTGTGACATATTTATAATACAATAATACTTGAAAATGTAAAGTTTTATAGAAAAAATTGAGAAAATATGAAGAACTCTTTTAAAATCCTTTTATCTGCGATCATGCAAAAGTGCTAACTTATGGCACTGAAAATAGTGTAAAAAGTAAACTTTTAAACATCTATACTCTGTCCAATTTCAAGCCGAAGCTTATATAAACTTCTTACATGCATGATCGCCACGTGAACAGTTCTACACAAGCATACGATTGGTCTAGCCGCAGGCTCTCGTCTACACGGACTAAATGAATTTTGTTAATGCGAACGCTACACTAGTATTGGACCTGTGTTGTGTAGAATCGGCCCTGTAAATTGTCGCCGTGCACGTGAACCTGTTTATATTAACTGAAATTGGACGGACTATAGATTTCTAAACTTTTTAGATATCTTTAATATCATAGCATTATATTAATAATGTCAAAATGTCTTCAATTTTGTATAGCGTTGTGCCGAGTCGAATAAACCTATGACTCGAGAAATTACGACTCGTAAAGGTGGGATTTCGTTGCGACGGCCAGCGTTCGCGGGCCGCTTCGACGTTCGGCAGTGACGGTCAGCCGTTACGAACGCACGATTTGGTAGAAACGTCTGGCGTTTGCGTTTCGGCAGTCGTTTTTAAAAGTTATGAAAAAAAAGTACTTATAAAAATGAATCCAGAAACCTTTGCGGCATTGGTTGTGATAGGAGATGAAGCAGATGATGATATTCTGATTCATATGAAAAGAAACCCACAAATTATACAGATCTAGGACCCGAGAAGGATATTACAGATACTCATTGAAACTCATCTTGATGCCTACGATGAAAAGTTTCATGGCTTGTTTAGACTCAATGAAGAACAATTTGATTTTATTTTCAATCTCATTCATGTAAATTTGAAAAAGTAATCTACAAATACTTTGCTCGTTTTGCCATCCTTAAAGTCCTTATTTTCATGGTCGTATAAACACGGGAATTCACGAATTGACCAATTAACAGTTCATCATTAATATCAGATAGTTTTTTTTAGACATTTTTGGTTTGACGATAATATCTAGGTTAATATTAAACAAAATTACTATGCGCTCACACAATGGAAACTCCTGGCGTTCGCGTCTCGACTTGTTTTTGAGCAGTCGAGACGTAGCCGTCGACGGCGGGCCGTTGCGTCTTTAAGACGAGCCGCGTTAACAAAATCATTGCAATTGATAAACCATTGTAGCAGTGCTCGACGGCTGGACGCTGCGGCGGGCCGCGAACGTGGACGTCGCAACGAAATCACACCTTAAATATTCCAACTCGAATGAATATTAGAGTTGGCCAACCCGAGTCAGCACCTGTGTTTGTTTACTTGATTTGTGCCGTTGCAGTCGTGTGTTCCTGACGTGCCGACGTGTGTGGGCCAACAATTGTTACTGACAATGCCGCCAATATTAAAAAAAAAGCAGTAGCTGAATATTTACGCGAACAAAATCACTATTGCGTAGCGCATACTTTGAATTTGGCAGTCCAATACTGCATAAAAAGTAACTCAGAATTTTTTCTTAAACTCTTACACTAAACTCTTAAAAAAAATCAGACATAGTTATGTATTTTAAAATGAATAACGTAGCCAGTTATAAATTAAATGAAATGCAACAACAAATGGGTCTTCCACAGTTTGAAATGAAGCAAGATGTTCCAACAAGATGGAACTCTGCATTAATCATGATTCAAAGATTAATGGATACTCGATCACCATTATCGGCGACATTGGGTTTATTGGCATCGCCACCACAAAACTTATAAATATACAATTATAACAGATTGCATTAGTCTTTTAAAACCTTTGGAAAAAATGACGAACGAACTGTCAGGAGAAATGTATATTATGTTGTCCCGTGTCATTCTATTAGTTAGAGGTTTCAAAAGTGCAATACGAAATAAAATATCAGTAACACAAACAGGTAATAGTCTACAATCAAAATTGTTGGATGTACTTGACAGGCGGTTAGGACATTAGGAAATAAATAGTATTTTAGCAAAATCTTGTTTCCTTGATCCGCGATTCAAAAAAAATGGGATTTTGCATTGAAGGTAACGCAGAAAGTGCTATGCAGTCGATTATAGATGAGTTAATTCAAACGACTGAAACTGAACCAATTTATGAGATAAAAAATCTGGCTCCTTCTCCCCGAATTCTGAAAATGTTGGGTCCGATGATGAATTAAGGGAAATTTTCAATATGGCAATGGGTGAGAATGTTTCTTCAACTGCTCTAGTTTCGGAATCTGTGGTAGCCGTGAAACAATACTTAGACTTTCCGCTACTGGACAGAAAACATAATCCGTTAGATTTTTGGAAACTGCACCAAAATTTCTTTCTAGATATACAAAAAATGGCCATCAAATACTTATGCATTCCTGCTACTTCAGTTCCGTCTGAGAGAGTTTTCTCAAAAGCTGGACAATTAACAAATCAAGACAGAAATAGACTTCACCCGAAGAAACTTGACCAAATATTGTTCCTTAATAGTCGATTGCGTGATTCTAATTCAGTTATTACCTAAATAGTAGTAGCGAAAAGTAAGAATTATTATTTATTGTTATAAGAAATTGTATTTTGGTTTCTTTATATAGATATGTTTGGATAGCCGACCGCTCGCGATTGAACACGAGCCAACTCGAGTTGCCGCTATTAATATCTCGAGTTATTTGAATACATGTATAACTCGAGATGGGCGAATACAATTATTCGAGTTGGCGCAACGCTAATTTTGTACAATTGTGTTACATATTGAAAACGGGTTGTATCGCAAGTTAGCACATGAAAATCAACGCACGCTGACGTTTGTAGGTATGCACTACTGCCACAGTCGCACATTTCAAACATTAAATCAAATTATTATATTAGTAAAACGTTCTGATCGTTGATAAAATGTTGAAATATATATGAGTAAAAAGTATGTTCATTCAGTCGTGGTTATCAAACATCGACTTTTTACTTTTTGTATCTTAAATAACAATTATCTACGAGGTTATATAAAAAAATCTGTTGTACCGCAACGCACGATTAATAAAACATTAAAACAGTTTAAAAAATAATTCAAATAATTATTTTAGTAAATCGTTATGATCGTATACAGGGTGAGTCAATAGGACGGGCAGGCTCGATTACACCTAAACCGTTAATGATATCGAAATGAACCAAACGACACTGCAAACTAGAGGTCAAAGTACAGTTTGTAAAATTATTTTGCCATATACAGGGTGTTCCATTTTTGCAGCGCAGCCTTCGACCTAGTTTTTTTAAATAGCACCCCCTATATACATTTACATATTTGAATTTACCCTTTTTTGGGCTTTATAAATCCGTTTAGTTTTTGCAATTCGCTTTAACCGTTCAGAAGTTGTTCACGTTTTTCTAAAAAATAATGCGTTTGCAGGCACTTATTAAAAAAATTGCAGGGCACTTGATTTTCGGGATATCAAGTTGGGACTTTGCCTGAGCCTAAACAACTGACTGAGGTATCTTCTGGTGGCAAGACTGCCTATCTCCATTGTGGCATCACCTTGCTGTGACAAATTAATTTTGGTATACTTTAAGTGCCATAACTTAATTTTTTTAAATGGCACACCCTACATTTCAATATTTAGTCCTATTCAGGGTCTCAGTTTACATCTTTTTTGCCCTTTATATTTTTTTCATCAAAGTTGATAGTTGAGAGATAATTCTGATTTTCTTAAAAATTCACACAGATCTCATCGATATAAACTTAGCGGGCCATGAAAATCACTTAATTCTGTCAATCAAGCAGTGTCAATCAATTATGCAAACGTCAAAGTGACATTAATTGAACGACACGTTTTATTTTTCTTAGCGCATTTTCTTAATGAATTTTTCTCATAATGAAATGGCGGATATCGTTTATGTACACGGTGACAGCGCAAACCGTTGCTGGTGACCAGAATCTATTGAGGTATAACAAATCAATAGCAAAAATATTTGAATTAAACTATAACATTACAACGTAACAAAAATAACATTTAACTTTACAATAATTATAACATTATAAAAAGTGTTCAAAATGACTGTGAAATCCTCTTGTGAAATACATTCGTCAATTCTTTTTAAAAATGAATCATTCACTGTTTCTAAAATGACACGGAAAGCCTATCTAATTATTTCATGCTTATTTTCCCTGTTACTAACTTCTGCTTCGTACACCCGATCAGTGTGTAAATCATATCACCATTTCATCACGCGAAAATGTTATGTTCACGACAAAAATTACAACGTGTTGTACAATAAATGTCACTTTGACGTTGACATGACAGAAACAATTGATATTCAATGCATGTTAAGTTTATATCATTGAGATCTGGGTTAATTTTTTTGAAAATCCAAATTATTTCTGAAACTATGAATTTTTAAGAAAAAATATAAGGGGCGAAACAGATGTAAAATGAGATGCTGAATATGACTAAATATTGAAATGTAGGGTGTGCCATTTAAAAAAATTAAGTTATGGCACTTAAAGAATACCAAAATTAATTTGTCACAGCAAGGTGATGCCACGATGGAGATAGGCAGTCTTGCCACCAGAAGATACCTCAGTCAGTGGTTTAGGCTCAGGCAAAGTCCCAACTTGATATCCCAAAAATCAAGTGCCCTGCAATTTTTTTAATAAGTGCCTGCAATCGCATTAATTTTTAGAAAAACGTAAACAACTTCTGTACGGTTACAGCGAATTTAAAAAACTAAACGGATTTATAAAGCCCAAGCAAGGGCAAATTCAAATATGTAAATTTATACAGGGTGTGCCTTTTAAAAAAACTATGTCCAAGCCTGCCTTGCAAAAATGGAACACCCTGTACATGGCAAAATAATTTTACAAACTGCACTTTGACCTCTAGTTTGCAGTGTCGTGTGGTTCATTTCGATATTATTAACGGTGTAGGTGTAATAGAGCCTGCCCTTCCTATTGACTCACCCTGTATAAAATGTTTTAATATACATGTGTAAAAAGTGTGTTCATTCAACGATTAATGGACATCGACTTATTTCATCTGCATCTAAAATAGATGTTCGATTACATTATCAATTTGAGTCCCGTAGGTGAGTAGATGAGAACATCATCAGAGCCGGTAAGTGTCGCTAAGCAAAACTTCTTCTTCTTCTTCTTCTTTATGTGCCGTCTCCATTCCAGAGGTTGGCTATCATCAATACTATTTTAATTTTGGAAACTGCAGCACTAAATTGATCAGCTGACGTGGCATTAAACCATTTTCGCAGATTCCTAAGCCAGGACATTCTTCGCGCTCCGATAGATCTTTTCCCCACGATTCTTCCTTGGATTATGAGTCGTAGAATCTCATATTTCGGACCTCTCATGATGTAGCCGAGATATTGCAGTTTTTTTTTCACTTCCAGTAGGATCTCTCTGTCTTTCTCCATTCTTCTCAGAACCTCCACGTTGGTAGCATGTTCTGACCATGATACTCTCAACATCCTTCGGTAGGTCCCCATCTCAAAGGTTTCTAATTTCCTCTCGCAATACACGTTGAGGGTCCAAGCTTCTACACCATACAAAAGGATTGGGAATAAGTAACATTTGAGCATCCGAGTTCTGTGGTTCAAGCTCAGGTCGCGACTACAGAGCAGCTTTTTAATCTTCACAAAGGATGCACGGGCTTTCTTAATGCAAATCCTTATTTCTGCGCAGTAATCCACCGCGCAGTCGACCTAGATAGTCATACCTCTCGACTCTTTCCTGCCTTTCACATACAGATGTTCATTTGGTACTTCAGTTTTGGTGACAATCATGTATTTCGTCTTCTTAACATTGAGTGTCAGCCCATATTCTCGACTAGCTGTGACGACGTTATTCAGCATATTTTGAAGGTCTTGCATGTTTTCGGCGAGAAGTACTGTATCATCCGCGTAACGCAAGTTGTTCAGTGGGATGCCGTTAACTCGTATTCCACCGTCTTCTCTTTCGAGGGCTTCGTTGAAGATTTCTTCTGAATAGATGTTAAAGAGGAGTGGACAGAGAACACACCCTTGTCTGACTCCTCGCTTGATCTCAACGGCTTTCGTTAGTTCGGATTGGACACGAACGGACGCATTTTGGTTTAGGTACAGTTTTACTTTTATTTGTATATCTCTAGTGTCGAGATTTTTTCGTTCCAGTTGCTTCTATTAGTTGTTTGTGTCTCACTTTATCAAATGCTTTATTATAATCTATAAAACAGGCGTACATCCTTTGGTTGACATCCAAACACAGCTGCATCAAGACATTGAAGGCAAAAAAGGCTTGCCTTGTGCCAACTCCTTTTCTAAAGCTGAACTGGGTATCTGCTACACCTTCTTCCAGTTTCTTGTAAGTCCTACGGTGGATGACTTTGAGAAAGATCTTTAGAGTATGGCTCATTAGGCTAATCGTACGGTGTTCTTCGCATTTTTTGGCATTATGCTTCTTAGGAATTGTGACAAACGTTGACTGAAGCCATTCTCGCGGTATTATTCCTGTTTCATAGATCTTACTAAATAGGGAGGTTATAGCATCTAAATGTTTCTCTTCAATAAGCTTAAGCACATCTGCAGGTAGGTCGTCAGGGCCAGGAGCTTTTCCATCTTTGGCTGATTTTATTGCTGTTTGTACTTCTTATTTCAAAATAGATGGTCCAGTGTCATTGTTATTACCACCGCTGGTAGTTATTTCTTTTCTTTGATCATTGAAAAAAAGGGATTTGATGTATTCTTCCCATAGTTCGGCACAATATTCGGCACAATGTTTCCTTCCTCATTTGTAAGGATGTGTGATCTTGATGTGATGTGCAAAGCAAGACTTACCAGACTGTTATTTTTATAAATCAAATCTGACATTTATTAGAAACACAAACATACATTTGACCTTAAATATGTATTGGGAATATTAACATACCCTAAGGCCTCGGCAACGATATGAGCCATGAGCCGCTGCGGCGAGCGGCAGAACGACGCAACAAACATTTTGTTCATATTAAATGTTTTTGCAAATTTTTTATATATTTGTAATAGCCCGGCCAAAATTCATAAAAATAATTAGAAAAAGCTCACACAACGAAATATATTCTTGAGAAATTAACAAAGATCCCTGCTAAAATTTCAGAGGATTTGTGTCAAATTTAAAATTATGTGTATCAATCTACCAATGTAGAAAAACATTTAATTTTTTTTAAAAACTTCATAAAGGCAAATGCTCAAATATGGACTATAAAATTAATCTTTATTTTGGATCTGACTTTTCGTAATTTATAGTCGTGTGGTCCGAATACTGTGCTTATACAGGGTGTCCTAAATAGAGTAGGATTGCATGGGTATCTTTCTTATTTTGAAAGCTAGAGATCTGGTTAAATGGGCAATGTCATGCAGTATTTATGATGAATTATGTTTCAAATTATGATGAAAATTTTTCAAATGTCCCAGCAGTTTAGAAACTATTCTAAAAAAACTAAATATTGTGATTTTCTAAAAACTTCGATATTTCCATAATTATTAAAGATGCGGAAATAAGTTTCAAATAAAAATTACATTGTTCGATCGCAAAAACTTAAAAATCGTCAAAATACAAGTCAATATGGCGGTTTCCGAGATATTAATATCAACTTTCTCTTTTTAAATGGCCGCCATATTTGATTTTTACATGTCAAAATTGACATGAAAATAAAAATCAAACAATTGATATATCCCATATTTTTTATTTTGACATAGGTTATAGATGAATATGAAATACGTCTTATCGCAGTTTTAGATGAAGATGAACCGAAGACATACTGCGAAGCTGTGACGGGCAAAGACAAGAAACAATGTAAATAAACCATAGCAGCGGAATTACAAGTTCTAGAAGAAACTAAAACATGGATAGAGGTGAAACGACCAGCAGACAACAATGTGATAGAAAGCAAGTGGGTCTTTAGAATCAAGAAAAATGAAGAGAACCGACCAGTCCAGTATAAAGCTCGTTTAGTAGCTAAAGGCTTTCAACAAAAGGGCGATATAGATTTTGCAGAAATATATTCACCTGTAGCAAAACTATCCACATTTAGGATATTACTAGCTATCGATAACCAGATGCAAGTGCCTATCTACCAGACGGATACGAGCATTTTTGTATGGAGACATCCAAGAAGAGGTATATATGGATTTACCAGAAGGAATGAAATTGGATTCAGATAAGGTATGCAAGTTAAACAAATCAATCTATGGTCTGAAGAAGTCACCTAGATGCGTATTACTGCATGTTGACGATTTACTAATATTAGAATCAAATGAACACCAAATAGGAAGTTTAAAGAAAGTTCTGTCGAAAAATTTTAAAATGAAAGATTTGGGTTTGGCATCGAATTATCTAGTAATCAACATTACTCAAGATTTGAAGATGGGCATTATTAAGATAAATCAAACATCATATCTAAATTCAGTGTTAAGGAAGTTCAATATGGAAGAATGCCATCCAGTATCTACTCCAATGGAACCTAATTTCAAGCTTGAAAAGGAAGAACCCAGGGAAAATAATGAATGGGAAAGTAAATGTAGACAGCTGATAGGATGTTTAATGTAGGCTCTATTGGGTTCGAGACCGGACTTGAGTGCATCAGTATCAATCTTAAATCGTTACCAAAGTTGTGCGAGACTTGACTTATGGAAAGCTTTAAAAATAGTGTTGCGAACGTGGTACGAACTTGTTACATGGATATGTCGACTCTGATTGGGGAGGGGATATTCTTGACAGAAAATCAACAGCGGGCTACATTTTCAAAATATACAATTGCAGTGTAGCATGGGCTTCAAGGAAACAACCAACAGTGGCGTTGTCTTCGACCGAGGCAGAATATATGGCCTTGAGTCAAGCAGCAAGTGAAGTGTGCTGGATACAAAATATATTAAAAGACTTTCAATTGACACAAGAGACTACCGCTATAATCTACGAGGACAATCAAGCAGCTATCAGAGTAGCCAAGAATCCAGAGAATCACAAGAGATTGAAGCATGTTGACATCAAGCATCACTTCATCCGTGAGAAAATAAGCGATGGACTAATTGATGTAAAATATGTTTCTACACAAGATAAACAGTCGTTTATGTTTAGGTCAAATTTAAAATGTATTTACATTTGTTTATGTAAAGAGTCATTGATTAATTTTATTGAGAGGGCGTGTTAAAGAGCAATAAAATTAGTATGTTTGCATTCCTGCGTTAGTTGAAGAGAAATTATAAGCATTGGGAATAAAAGTTAAAGTTGAAAATAAAATAGTTTTTACGTATCCAGTGTAAAGAGGCGGCATTGTAACAAATTCTGTACAGCCAATAAATACTTATTTACGATCTGTGGAATGATTGAACTCTAACAGCTATGTTTGTTTCAACTTTGCCGTCAATCGATTTAAATATAAAAGTGCATTTATGATTGAAATTATGATATTATGTTTATGAAAATGTTGACACTAACAAATGATATATGTTATACCGTCATGTTATTATCTTACTCTCTACAAGGTGACAGACTCGCCTGCGGATCGTCAGTTATTCCCTTGTATCGCCAGTAAAAACCCTATTTTCACGGCTTATAATGTAAAATGCTATTGTGTATATTGCCCATCATTCTTGTAATATATTTTTTGTGATTTTTAGGAGAAATGAACGTGATGTACCTGTTCGTACGTTACAAGTTCAAATGGAACGAAATCGATTACAGTTTGTACTCGACATTCAATTTCGTGGCGCACATGACAGGTAATCGAAACGCTTGCATCTTAGCATCGACGTACTAAATTGCATCGGTTCCAGGAACGCTGTTTTCACTCATATTTTTCTCCAAATACCTGAAGGTGGACGACGCTCTTCTCGGCATGGTATCCAGCTTGAGCAAGATCGCCTCGTGTCTGGTCTACGCATTCGCACCTAGTTCGTCAATATTTTACTTGGGTAAGCCCAAATTATTTAACAGAAAATTATGTAATTGTGATTGATTTGGCTGATGCTGGTTTGAAATTTATTGTTACATTAATTTATAGCCAAACACCAACTCTGGTTAATTACACCATTAATGATCAAGATTTTTTATAATTTAGTTGTAAATCGTCAGATACATGCGGCAAACATTGATAGTTTTCCTAAATATTAAATTGAAAATGTACAAGATAATTGCAAAAAAATGCACGCGTGGTGATTTAATTGACTCATAAATAGTTAAGTGGCATTACGAATTTATGCAAGGCTCGGTTGAAATGTCTATTATAATTATACGTGACATAATCACAACATTGATAAAAGTAGCGTCTAGATTATAAGTAGACCAATATTAGTTTTACACTTATTTTTAGCTAGATAGTCGATATATTATATGCCGATAAAAATTTAAAGTATCTGACCGATAATGCCTAGCTATACACTCATTCACATTCAAAATATTGTTTTGACCTTATTAATTGAGGTATTATTGCTTAATTAGATATAGAGATACCTCTATAGCTTGGCGCCAAAATAATAATGATAAGGCATGATAACAAAAATTTATCAAATTTCATATCTATCCATTTTTTCTACCTATAGACATTTTCAAAATTGTTATTAATAATTGTTTGAATAATTTTGAATAATTGTATGTAAATGCATGTTTTATACAATGATTTCTTATTTCAGGTGCAATTGTTGAAATGTTAAATGGCACATCATTCATAGCAATGCGATCGATAATTTCTAAATTGGTGCCACCAGATGAATTAGGTAAGTAAATTGTTTTTTTTATTTTCCAAATTTTGACATGGGGCAATTAATGTAATTTCTCAAAAGTTTCCGAATTCCAAATGTTAACAGTAATATGCTTCAATATGTAAAATAATTTTGGAAAATAATATAACTTTTTAATTGACATAAAGTAACAACATTTAAAAATGTGTTACATGTAAGTTTGCCACAAAAGTAAAGTTATTGTGTTCCCTCTTCCCTCGTGGACAACGTACAACGTATATTTAAATCCGTGACAATTTACACATTTTGTATGTTTATATTGTATGCTGTATTAAATTAGAATGTAAATGCACATGACATATTCGTGTAATAGTTTGTTAATCGCGATTTAAATATTTCCGTTGGAAGGGGTATTCTTTAATTAGTTTATAATTACAAAATGATTTCGCTAAAGTGGAGGGTTATCCTTTTCGCATCAATCATTTTTTCACGCAAGCTCGTACGTATATAGTTCAAGGGTGAAATATGTGAACCGATAAGTAGAAATGGAATGAGTTTTTGCAAGTTGTTACTATAATGAAAAAATCCATCACCTCTCCGTGTCAAAATGTACCCTTGAAGATATCATATTTGTGAGTGTGTAAAAGTTATTCGTTTACAATGATATCTTATGGTAAATATAGGATATTAATTTAACAATACCTCATAATTATCAAATATGTTTATACAACTTGCAAGACTCTACAAAAAATCGTGTAATTTATCACCGCCATTTCTCCAAAACGCAAACATTAAATTAAATTAATGTACTTAACGTACTTTAAACAAGAAATAAAAGTAAAACAACATTTTTCAATCATTCAAAAGTACTCAAATTTAGTATTCCCAAAAATACAAATATCTTCTAACTTACAAAGAATTTTTACCAAAAAACGTAAATATTCTAAATTGAAAAACAATATTCCTTAGAATATAAAAAATCTAATTTAAAAACAACTGTAACACAAAAATTCAAGTATCTTCTAATTTTTAAAATACTATACACAAAAACTAAACAATTGTTTTATTTATGAACGGTATTCCCAAAAAAAATAGTGTCTGGGCAACTACATATAATCATCTTTGTCAGATGAGTGTTTTATAACTCATTATGTATCCCCAGCTGCTTAAATAACAAAGTATTATTCAATGCTCACAGATAAATATATGGTTGAAATAACATATAAATAATTTGTTTCAAAGCAAAAATATTAACTTATTATAAATTAATTTACAGGAAAACTATATTCATTATTTGGTGTATCTGAGGCACTAATGCCATTAGTCTACGGACCAATGTATAGTATGGTCTACAAGTCAACAATAAACGTTCTTCCTGGGGCCTTCTTCTTGGTGGGAGGAGCACTGACGATGCCAGCAGTATTAATATTTTTGTAAGTTTTGCGATGCCCATAATAATGTGAGTTGTTATAGTAGTAGTATATTTTCAGTGTTGTGATATGAATATGGTTATTACATCAATTATTATTATTATTATTTTATTTATTTTGTACTTTTGCTAGTTTAATTTTTTTAACTTTTTATTTATTTTATGATTTTTGACTTAGTTTCAGGTTAATTATTCCTATATTATTTGTTTTCAATATGTACTTTATTTAAATAATCACTTATAATATTTATCAAGAACCATCAGTTATATGGATGAAAATATAAGAGCAGCACTTTAATTTAATACATTTTGTTATAATTATTTTCAACATTTAAGGCACTATTATTATTCGCTGTTAAGCAATATCGCTAATGTTTCAATGAAGAGAAGTTGCAGAAGCATACTTATTTATCTGGTGATTGACGAAATGCGGTTATGTATCTGATATAAATTAAAAGCCGAGTGGAGATTTTCTTTCTATATGTGAAATATATTATAATTACAGAATACTTATTTTCGCATTTGTATGAATTGCAGCTGGCTGTACACGGAACACAAAAAGGACCAGATAGAAGACGAACAGAACAAAGCCGCCGAAGAGAAATTGCTGAGTGAAAATGGAAAGGCTACGGAAATTCCCCTCGAAACACTATTCACGACAGTTCACGACTAGGACTGAGATTTTACATAACTTATATACAATTTGTTAAATATAGTATTTTTTATACAATAACCATTTAGTATACTGGATCCTTCACCACCCATACCCATATCAGGTGTTTTCTCAGTAATAATAATAAAAATGTTAAAAATGAAGTTCTTTTTAACGAAGTTGCTTCTGGTATGGTCTTTTATAAAGTCTCCAGATTAACTTTAATACGCAGTTAAATTCCAAGGATACTATTATTGGCGCAATAGTCATGGCAACTAATCGTCCATTAAGGCTGTAAGACTGGCCTTGTTAAAAAATATACAGAAGCTTATCAATGAATCTTTGAATCTTAAAATCTGAAGTTAACCAACATAATACTATTCTACAGTTTAGTCATTTGAACAGTTTTTAAAATATCAATTAAAAAAAACAACACTAGTGTTAATAGTAAACAGTCCGTCGTTGGTGAAAGTGACATTTGAAGGGTCTAGAAGTAAAAAGGTTTAAGTGCATTTTTGGTAGTTCTGAGATAAATGGGTTTAAAGTTAATTTGAATTTAAAAATTAAAGGATTAGTCTAAAAAACTGTGTTAATATTTTAGTCTACAATATTAACACAGTTTTATTTAGTCTAAAATATTAACACACTTTTCTTAACTTATTCCTGGAATTTTGAAATTCAAATTAACTTTAACGCCATTTATCTCAGAACTACCAAAAATGCACTTAAACCCTTTTACTTCTAGGCCCCTCATTTATTTTATTGATAATTGTTATATTATATATTATATTATATATGATTTTTATATTACAAACAGAATACATTAATAGAATTAATATTACATTGTAATATTTGGTAGGCAACATACTAAAGGTTGCCCTAGTATTGCCGTAATATTTTTAGGCATGGTTCTCTTTTTATGAATAGTTGTTAGCGAAACTTTTTATTGTGTGACACATGTGTCAAACAAAACGTAACCTGATTTACTTATTTCATAAATTCTACAACCGAGTCCACAATTGGTGGGGTTCCTCCATTTCCTTCGTTCATGTTGCAAACTTCACCATTCACGAAATTAAATCCTACTTTTAACACTCATATCATAAATAACTATTATGGTTGGTGTAATGCTAAAAACGTCAAAAGGTATAGCGAAAACGTGATTTTAGCTTATTTATCGTGTAGGATATTGATGAGGTGCTGTAGTTCCATTTACACCAATTATTGAAGATAATTTTGTGTAAGATGAAAAATAATGTGTAAACCACGGACGGTAGAGTGATTTTCCAGGCTTCAAGAAGTGTCCAGGGTCGCTAAAGCTCGCCTGTCCATTTCTCCTTTCAGCCTGGAAGTTAATAACTTTTAAAGCACTAAAATTAACTTTTTTAAATTTTGGTTTGACAATAAATATCAGTTTGACTTTCCATCGACTCATAAAAAATCATTTTCTTAAAAAATAGATGTGTAAACTCGGTTCCATTTTTATTTTTAACTAAGTTAGATCTGTTAGGGTGACAGTATTGTTGACTAATGTAAAAAGTCACTAGACTTAAAAAAATAGGTTATATTTAAAAAAGGTTATATTTTATGACAGTGGGCAATGTTGCCATCAAATTGAATATGTATTGAGTACAGAATTTATTTGCTATTTTTATTTTACAAAAGCAAATCGTCAAATTAGAATATAAAATATAGTTGATGATTGGTTTACTTAAAGCATAAATCTAATTAATTAACGATTGAATGATTGAAGCAATAATTTAATTAATTTAATATATGAATTAGGCAACGTTATAGAATACAACGATAGAAATCTGACATTTAATTTTTTTTCACTATCAGATCATTTTTGTTGGTTTTCATGTATAAAACTTTATAAAATGAAACCACAGCCTTCTTATTTAAAAATAAAAATGGAAGAGTCTAACTACTAAACTGTTGTTCGATAAAATTGAATAAAATATTGTATAAAACACGGGAGTTACGAATGTTTTTCCCTCGAATAATTTAGCCAACTTCTCGTGAGTAAACATCCACTTAGCTCACTTGTTATACAAATCTAGGTAAATCAAGATCTGTAACTTTTACATATTCTTTGGGCATATTTGTTTTTTCAAAAATGTACAGAAGTTTGTGCTTGCGATCAATTTGAGTCTTTAAATCCGAGCCTGCTTAATAATAATTAGGAACTAGCCATTTTGATTACTTTTCAAATTATTTCAGAAATTTGTAATAATTTTAATTTTTAATTTGAAATTTTTGTTTACTAGGGAAATGGGTTCACTTACACCAAAATGGAACTCAAGAATAATTCACAAAATTGGGTTTTAGGGAACGCACTAAATAAAAATTGAAGAAAAAAAATGTACAGAAATTGTCCAAAATTATTGACATGTCAATAATTTCATTTGTTTTTTTTATTCTTAGGCATAACAAACTAATACTTACAAGTACTCGTTGCGGCACTTTGCAGCTTCTTTGGTGAACAATTAGGCGATCAGGAAAAAAGGTGCGTCCACAATTCTGGCATGCAGTCAATGCAGCCTGAAATCAAGAAAATCAGAAATAAATTAACGAAGGAAACATGTATGAACACCCTAATAAATGTTCCCGAATTTCACAATTTAGCTTCTATAGCTAAATTTATATGTATATCTTCATTAATACCAATATATTAATATCTTCATTATCCATTTATAATTTCTAATATCGATGCCAATAATACTTAGATGAGATGTATTACTAATAACCCCAAAGTTTTGGTTCTTAAGAATTAAAATAATGGCAAATAATTAAAACACAAATTAGGGTTCTTTCTTTTATAGTTTCCCAATAATTTTTTTAATACATTAGTAATAATTAAAGTAACTGGAAACAATAATAATAATAATATCATTTATAGTTTTTAGATTCAGATAGATAGAACATTAGAAAGTCAAATGAGTGAAACAAACCCCATTATTTATTTATTATAAATAAATTAAGTTAAAAAATTCTGAGAATAAAAAATCTTCGTTATCCATTTTAAAATTTCTAATATCGATACCAATAATACTTAGATGAGATGTATTCCTAATAACCCCAAAGTTTTGGTTCTTAAGAATTAAAATAATGGCAAATAATTAAAACACAAATTAGGGTTCGTTCTTTTACAGTTTCCCAATAAAATTTTAAATTCCATAGTAAGGATTAAAGTAACTGTAAACAATAATAATATTAATATCATTTATTGTTTTCAAATTCAGATAGATAGAATATTACACAGTCAAATGTGTCAAATAAACCTAATTATTTATTTATTATAAACAAATTAAGTTAAACAATTCTGAGAATAAAAAAAACGTGATTATTGGCAATGCAGCTAACCAAGTGTAAAATAATAAACATGAATTCAGTTAGGTCAGACATATTAACAAATATAAATTTGTTCCTAAAATAAACCTCCAATGCCTCCAACAACATTTGCGGCAAACGCGCCAGCATTATCTTAAACTCCTCTAAAGTTGCCCAATTATTTTTTTCCCATATATTTACGTGATCACATGCGATCCATTTGCGTGCTGCGATATGGATCTGAAATGGTATATTCGATTTTCCGCGTGAAAGAAAGGAACACCGCCGACGATAGCGATCGCAAAGTGGCGAGAATATCTCGAGGAACTTTGCGAAAATTATACGGTCACAGAACAACGCGGAATGAATAGAGGCCTGTTAGGTGAAAATTGAGTTAATGATATTTTTCTGGCTTACAAATGAAACGTTAAATATAACCAGCATTACTTGACTTACATGAACTGGATAAAAATCAAATGTGTTTTAAACAAAAATCATTTGTCTTAAATAAATTAAATTATACCGGACTTTTTTTTCCTTATTACACATGTGATGGACAATGTATAACTGGTTGCCTGCATCTACCAGCAAGGAATTTCCTATGTGTAATTCTAAAAAAAAAAAAATCAACTCATTAGCGGCGTCGGTGCAGGCAAGTGTCAATTTTGGCATATGTTACACAGAGAGGTTATGTCACTCCAAATCGATATTCGATACCGTAGCAGGCTTATGTCTGATTTTCGTGCTTTGTTAACTGTGATATTTGTAGTTTAGACAAGGTAAGAGCTTATACTTGAAAGTCGATTTGTTATTAAGTACTTAGTGTATTTGTTATTTGTAGTGACGTTTTAAATGAAATGTCATGAGGAAATGCAGTCATGGAATACTACACCAAATTTTGTAGTTAAGAAAAATATCGGTATATATTACAAAGAAAGTTCAAAGAAAAAGAGAAAGAAAAAAAACTGCACATAGAAAGGGAATGGGATGCATTTAAAAATAATTTACTGTATGCAGCAAGGGAGTGTGGTGGAACAACAAAAACAGGAAACAAAATGGTGAAGAAAACAGAATGATGGACAGAGGAACTAAAGAACAAAATTAAAAACAAAAAGGATAAATGGAGAAAATACTTGCAGACCAATAGAAGAACTATGAAGAATACAAAGAAAAAATATAGCAAGTAAAACAACAAGTAAAACAAGCAAAACAAAAATCATGGACATAATTTGGAAAAAAAATGAATGAGAACTACAGAGAAAATCAAAAATTATTTTGCGGAACATTAAAACATCTAAAACAAAGAAAAGAGCAAAACATGATGAATATAAATGACAAAGACGGGAGAATAATTACAAACTAGGATAAAATCATGGAAAGATGGCGACAATATTTCGAAGAGCTTACTAAAGAGGAAAGAGAAGAGAACGAACCACAAGAAGGTAAGGAAGAGAAACCAGATAAGTTGAATAAGGTGAAGATGGAGACGATAAAAGAAAAGGAAGTAAAAGAAGCAATAAGAAAACTAAAAAAACGGAAAGGCGCCAGGAGTAGACGAAGTAACAGCAGAAATGTTGGAGAGGAAGGAACAACACAATTAACAGAACTACTGAATGAAATAATAGAGAACGAAAAACACCAAGAAGGGAACACGGGAATAATACTCCTATTTATACTACCTATTTATAAAAAAAGAGACAAAAGAAACTGCACAAATTACAGAGGAATTACATTAACAAGCATACCGAGCAAGACCTTGACAAGAAATAAGGCTAAGAAACACACTAGAAGAAACAATAGAATATAATCAGGGGGGTGGGGGTCAGAAGAGGGAGAGTCACTCAAGACCAGATCTTGATATTAAGACAAATAAGCGCGAAACTAATAAAAAAGAACAGAAAAATCCACATTTGCTTTGTGGATCTGGAAAAGGTCCACAGGAAAATATGAGGCCGCTACAGATCGGATTCTGGAAAATGGAAAGAATACGGCTAGCAGAGTTATTATTCGCTGACATGGCTATAATTGCAGAAACAGAGGAGGACCTTCAACACAACATGGAACTGTTGCACAAAGACTAACGGAAATTAACATGACGATAAACCTTGACAAAACGAAGACCATGATAATAACTAAGGAGAAGGAAAAACACGAAATAAAGTTACAAGGAAAGAAGTTAGAACAAGTGGAACACTACAGATATCTAGGGACTATAATAGAGAGTAACTGAAAAATAGAAAAAGAAATAGACAACAAAGTAACCAAAACAGGAAAGATTTTTAATATGCCGAAAAATACATTTTTCAACAGAAAAGAAATAGCAAGCAACACAAAAATAGAAATCGTCAAAAAAGTTATAAGACCAACACTAACGTATAGCAGCGAATCGTGGACTATGACAGGAAAGCAAAAAATAGGATTAACGCGATGGAAATGAGATTTCTCAGAAAAATTGAATATAAGACTAGAAGGGACAGAATAAGAAACGAGACATACAGAAATAACCTAAAGATAAGACCAATCAATGATAAAATAAAAGAAGGACAGATGAGATGGTTTAAACATATCTGCAGAATGAACGAGGAAAGAATTACCAAGAGAGTATATGAGGCAAGAGCAACAGGGAGAAATCACAGAGGAAGACCAAGAAAAGAGTGGAATAACACAATAAGAGAAGAGGCGAGGAGAAAAGGTAGTTCCTGGGAAGAGCTAAAGGAACGGACAAAAGATAGGAAGAAGTGGAGGGAATACTATCGAACAGAATAAATGTAAATGTAAATACTATGATTTAATAGAAAGCATTACACCGAAAGGTAGAAAGGTGACTGATTAAATAAAATAAAATTTTGTAGTTTTTGAGAAGAACAAATAAATGTATTAATCACAGTAATTGCCCAATATTTTGAAGAAATGGGCATAAGAATGACACTAGCAGTCAGTCACCAGCTAGAACAAGATATATTGAAGATATATCGAACAGAAAAATTAGTAAGACTCTTTTTATAACAATTTTCCCACATTCCTGTATATATGGATGCAACCAAATAAAAATGAATGCGTACGACGTCATCGTTTATAAAAGTGAAATCTATCCTTTTAGGGGTTTTCACGATGCCGTTTTCGGACCGTGAAGTAATAGACGTATAAACATATTTTGTCAGTAGTAGGACACAATTATAATATATATATATATATATATATATATATATATATATATATATATATATATATATATATATATACATACATATATATTCTATTTCAAAACAAATACTTCAAAAGTTAAAAAAATCAGCATGTTTCTTCAGATTTTTGACGAATCAATACGTTAATTAAATGGAGCAAGCTTTGGTTTTGAAAGAATACATATTTTACAATAAAGTGCAAAAGCATTGAAAAGCATGAAAAGCACAAAGCATTGTATATGTCCTCATCATCCGAGTTGTGTCTCTTCGATATATTCACTCACAGTTTTAACTTGTAATTTATCTCTTATTTGTTCATTTCTCACCTTGTCAAGTAGTGTAGCTCCGTATATTCTTCTGAGGTATTTCATCTCTATTGCATGTATTCTGCTTTTTTGTCTGTCATTTAGTACCCATGTTTCGCTACCAAATACCGGTCTGTATTAGCAGAGGTCTGCTACCTTGTTTTCAAATTATATACTAATTCATCTAGAGTTTCCTGCAGAATCAAAAATGTTTTATAGTTTCTTAGAAACGCACTTCTTTAAATTAAAATCAACAAACAAATATACAAAGGTGCACATTTTAAATGAACTTATAATTTCAGGAATGTAACGTAACAAATACATATTTATATATATATATACAGGGTTATTCACGCTATACGGCACAGAATATTGTGGCCAACATACGTAACTTTTTCACCTTGCTGTGACACATTAATTTTGGTAAATTTTGAAGGACCATAAATTGATTTTTTTAAATAGCATACCCTATATTTTATTACTTACTTGTATTCGCTATTCGCTTGTATTCAGCGTTTCATTTTACATCTCTTTCAAGCCCTATATTTTGTCTCAACAGTTGGTAGTTTGGGAGATAATTTTGATTTTCTGAAAAATGAACCTAGATCTCATGATACTAAAAGATGTAAAATGGGACGCTGAATACGACTAACTTAAAAAATATAGGACATACTATTTAAAATAACAATATATCAGTATAATAATATATCAGTATATATTGCTATTTTAAATAGCATACCCTATATGTTTTTACTTAGTTGTATTCAGCGTCTCATTTTACATCTCTTTCAAGCCCTATATTTTGTCTCAACAGATGGTAGTTTGGGAGATAATTTGGATTTTCTGAAAAATGAACCGAGATCTCAAGATACTAAAAGATGTAAAATGGGACGCTGAATACGACTAAGTTATAAAATATAGGGCATGCTATTTAAAATACCAATATATCAGTATAATAATATATCAGTATATCGGGTCACTGAAATAATGAATACGTTCATTAAGATAATTAATGTTTAAAAATCTCTGTTCATTAAAACAATGAACTCTTTTATAAATACAAAACCAGTATACATTGCATCAATGAAAACAATTTATTGGGACAATGAATGAAATTTTTAAACCAGTGAACATAGTTCATTGACACAATGAATAGTTTTCATTCCCGCAATGCACCATAAATATTAATTATATCAATGGTTCTTGTACGTCAGTATAATGAAATTATATACATTAATATGATGAACTAAGTCATTGGTCTATGAATAACAAATCATTATAGTAATGAACGCGTTCATCGGAGCAAAATTGATGTTGGAATTCATTGATTTAATTGAGCATTTTCATTGTATTTATGTACTCTTTTGGTTCAGTGTATGTCCAGGACAGTAGGTACTGGGCTTTGGTCGGCCCCGTTAATTAGGATACAAATTGGACCCAAACTAAGATTTTATTATTTGTGAGAAAAATATGCAAATGCACAGTTTTACATGCTTTTTTGCATTTTGTATATAGAACCATTTCGATTTAGGCCTTCAACTTTTCACCAGCGTGTTAGTTATTTGTTAACCAGTCGTACTATTCGATATTATAAAATAATGTGATTTGCGGATATTTTATATGAATTTATACGCCCGAATTTATGTTTCCTTAATTTACCTGTCTTTAGCTACGCATATTTAGATTTGGGACCAAACATTTTACGAAATTTATCTATAACTATACATATGTAAGCATTAATTATTCATACCTACTCAATGTTATTGTACAAATTGACGGTACTTAAGCACGATTTATTCAGTGCGGTAGTTTTTTTTATATCGACCAATTTGTTAAAAATGTCCACAATAATCCAGTGAAATCAACGGTTTGTCGATACGTCGAAGCAGAACGCGCTATGTCTGATTCATACACATATTCGATTTAATAATTATAATGTCGTTAGCCTTAGTAATAATTAAACCTCTAGGGTGCGATATACGGTTTGCGCATGGATTACTTCCCCTGCCGCATAAAACTTTATAATTACCAAGGGTAATTGCTCGAAGTGGAACAATAAAGTTATTAGCCTGACAATACGTAAGCAAGTATCTCGTAGTGATGATTGAAAGAGTATAATTTCGTACCGAAGTCTGAAGACATGTCAGAGTATTTGAATAATTATGCAAAACCTTATATTTAGAACAAAATTTTAAGTAAATCGCACCAGCATCGTATCAAAGTAATATCATACCAGTTAATCAGTTCTCTCTCTCTCCATATATATATATATATATATATATATATATATATATCATAATAATCATAATAAATCGCACCAGCATCGTATCAAAGTAATATCATACCAGTTAATCAGTTCTCTCTCTCTCCATATATATATATATATATATATATATATATATATATATATATATATATATTCAGTCGAAACACATTTCATATGGTGGAAAGTACACAATTGCATGCCCCTAATCGTTAATCGATGCGGACATATTTTTAATCTTCCAACGTATCAGTTGATAATTCTCTCGTCCACCATACGTATGCATAACACCATCATTGCTTTGTTAATGTTAAGGTCACGACGATAGGTAAAAAGAGTAACAATCGGAGCAGTTAATGTTTGTTTTACGAATAAGCGGGTCTGCGTTGTTGTTTACTGCCTTCAAGCGAATTTGAGTAACTTCCGTCGCTCGGCAGTTTATTGTGTGTATTGTTTTCGTGGAGAGTATGTAAATTGCGTGGGTGTGAGTAAAAGGCTTCCCAACTCATTGCATAATGCTTAAAGCTCGCCTGGTAATTTGTATGATTTATATTAATAATATTATTTTTGTAATCATTCTAATGGGGTTAAAACTTTTGTGCGAGACTGACAGAAGCGTGTTAGTTGTATTTTTATCTTGATTTAACGCATGGAGATAATATATTTGTATCTAAATTGCGACTTTGTGACATTTAGGGGATGAGTCGTTAATCTCTCGTATTGTTGCCGTCACTGATTATACTGTAAAAGACCGAGCATAGTATTTCATTCATACAAATTATCGATGTCATGAAATTAATATCTTTAATACATCCTTGCATAAATTGCCTTGTATCGTTTGGAACGTTCACATTTATGCGTTTCATAAGGTTCTATCGAGTTTTTACGAATAAGTTGACTATGTTATTGTTATTATTTTATGGTTTTTCTTAATTAATTATACAGAGGGTGATTTATCGAGACAGCCGAAAACTGAACTACATTCAAGTAATTTTCACAAAAAAATTATTAATAAAATTATTTTCTTAGTTCGCGTATTTCCGAATGTTCAAAACATTTTTAGATATATATATATATATATATATATATATATATATATATATATATATATATATATATATATACATTGCAAATACAGTAGATCGTTTTTTGGTGAAGGTAATTAGCGATAATGATACAAATAGCCACCGTTAAACACACAATTGATGTAACCTCCGTATGCGTTTTCGTATAAATTCCTAAAATCGTTTACTCCGGATACAGGGGCGGATGGGACCAGCAAAATCGGCGCAGGAAATACAGTTACCGGCGCCATTTATGAAGTGCCGACAAAAATTAAAAGAACTAATTATTATTAGTGTGAAGTGTCATTTTGTAGAGGTTATAATAAACTAAATAAAAGCGTCTGCTAATTTATTCTATAATAAAAAGCTAAATGTATTGCACAACTAAATAGTAAATTTTAAAACTTAAATAAGACAAAAATAACAAAATATAATATTCTTATTTTAAAACAATCACTTTTTTGAGAGAAGAGAACTGGATTTTCCTAGCTCTTTAATAATTCCTTCATTATTTACTGAATTTCAAATCTCTTTCTTACAACTCATTACCATAAATGTCTCAAGATGAGTATCGGATAGCGTCGATCTTAATCTATTTGTTACATACTTTAGCTTAGAGAAATATCTTTCACATGAAGCTTGCGATATCGGAAGTGTTAAAAAATACTTATACGCTAGTGCTAAGGTGGGGTACACTTCTCGAAATAAATTATATTTACAAATGACATAATAACAACAACTAGCACAGTTCTTGCAACTTTTACATGATCCTAATTCTAAATTTGTTTCCAATACTTGCTTCATCGAGTCTTCTATATGTTTTTCCACACAGTCCATCCTAGTTCAAGATGTTGGTCTTCTATGAACACATCACAAATATTTTGTTTTAGTAGGTCCGAGTTTTCAATAAAAGTTCTTAGACTTCTAGTTCTTCCTTTAAATTTGGTAATGTAATATTAGAATATTTTTTTTGTAATTTATTAGTTAAAGTTTCTAAACAATTTCTTGGAATATTTCCTTTAATTACATTAAAATTATGTGGATCTAGCACAGATAAATCTTTACAAACATCAAAGTTTTTTTGAAATAGTTTTATCATGGACTCTATTGTGATATCCATTATTACATTAAATGTTTCAATTCTATAGTTATCAAGCTCATCGTCTGGTGTTTCTTCTCCACGTTCTTCTCCAGTCATAAGCTTTTTTTCTTCATAGTTTGGGTGATGATGTCTCAAGTATCATTTCTGAATTATGTTGTTCTAGTTTTTCTTCAGCCCATACTACGAATTCGTCTGCGCGATGTTTTACTGAAAGGAAATTTCTTTGAAACTCCTTTAATTGCATTATTGCACTTTGCGTCATCTGTGTAGCTTTCAAAAGATCTAGTTCTGGTGTTGTTAAATATTTTTATAGCGGTCCCATAATGCTGAATATTTTTAAAAATATATTAGCTGTTAAAATAATTTCGAATTTTAGAATATTTTCTTTAAAACTTTTTGCCATAGCTCTCACATTACTATTCATCTCGTTGGTTTCCGCTATTGTCTTTAAAGCCAATAAAACTTCTACATACAAAGCTGATTCGATGTTACCGTATTTACCGAATATTTTTGAAAGTGCCATTTCTTTAGCCCACCATCGAGTTTCTCCAATGATTTGTAGCTTTCTCTTGTAGGGGTCGTTAACATTATTTTTGATCCAAACATCCATCCGTTGATAGGATTCCTTAAAAAATACTGCTACTTTATTTATGACTGAGAAGACGGATGAAGCTTTAATGCTACACTGCATTAAATCGCAAGTAACTAAATTTAAAATGTGACTGTAACACCACATATGGATATGCTCACTGTTTGCCTTCTTCATTTTGCCACTAAACCTTTATATGATCCCTGCATGTTGGCTGATCCATCAGTTGAATCAGCATACATTGGGAGATTGGTATTTTATTTAATTCCATTTCCTTTTCAATAAATTTACCAGCTCCCGTTGAATTATGACAACTGACAAAGGAGAGCAACCTTCCTTTTGTCTGGTACATATTTAATAATTATCGAGCATTGGTCTGTTGTAGACACGTTCTGAGTTGTGTCTACTGCTATTGAATAAATTCTGACAGTGTTTATTTCTTCTGCCATAATTTTTTTCATTTTGTCAATAATAAGAATTATAATTCTATGAACTGTAGTCTTGGACATAAATTAAACAAATGCTCCGGATCTATTTTTAATATTTAAACTATATGGTCGTTTACTCTCAAAAATAGCTCTAGCTAAATAGTCTTTCAAAATTATATCATATTTAGCAAGCAATAGTAACATTTCTAAATAGTTGCCGTGGTCCAAATTTTCGTTGTCCAGAAAGTAGCACGATTCAAACTCTTTGCCCCAATAACTTAAGCCTCGTCTTCCAAGAAGTTTAATAATATTTATTATTCTATCAATGATTTGTCTATTTGTCATAACATTTTTCTATTTAAGTTTTATCTGTTGAGACCATAATAATTTAACAATTCTAGAATTATTTTCAAACAAAAAGTAAGCATTACAACATTTTGTATGTAGCTGTTACACATGGTTTTCTTCAATGTGTTGATATATATGTTTCCAATCGGATATGCCATTGATAAACACACTTTTGTCAGATTTATTACCAAAAGCTAAACATGCCATACAAAATAATGTATTCTGAGTCTTACTAAAATTTATTCACTGCCGTGGGGTTTTGTTTTTTATTAGAAATACCTTTTGACAATTAAAATTGTCCAATCACGAATACAGTATCAGCTGTGGATGAAAACAGGCGGCACCATCCCAAAAAAAAAGAAGATCGGACTACTGCACCGGCGCCTAACGACTATTTCCGACCGGCGCACCGGGAAATTTCCCGGCTTCCCGCCGGCCACATCCGCCCCTGCTCGGATACACCCGCTTTCGCCTCGTGTCTAAACTTCATCCTCGTGAATTATAACTTACATTATATGCTCGTTTAATAATATACCATTTTTAATCGCCCTAGATTTTATATGTAAAATAATATTAACAATTGAAGTTTAATGATCATGCTATTATACATGCCTTTAATTAACATAAGCTCGTAAATGTGAAAACCGGATGAAGGCTGTATGGGTTCAATTTGAATAAAGCTCAGGTGTTTTTGGTATGTAGGTACGTGAATATTGCACGAACGCTGTAAACCTTGAAGGTTGCATTAAATTGTATGTTAACCTATTTGAGAATATTGGGGCTGTAATTCTGTTCAGTTTTTATAAATGAAATTAATTTATTACTAAATACAGGACTATAAAATAAAAATAATAATAATGAATTGATATAATTAGTTGTAACATAGTAATAATAGTTATTTATGCATTAAAGTAATAAACGAAGGTTTTAATCCCGAATTCGTAAGTTATTAATTTATTATTTTCGGCCGATGGATTATTGACGTTTGTTACTACTCGCGCGTTTCAAAAAAAAGTCGTGCTGTTTTCTTGCGAGCTCGTGACTGACTGTTTTTGTTTTATAGACAGCATTGTGGCCACCTACATTTTATGTATGGGGGTGGTGTTCTCGGGCAGTAGGCGGGATTAGCAGAGCAGTGCTTTGGACGACTACTGTCAACACGTTGATTCCCGAATTTCATACAATCATTTTCTCCCGACCGTTAAGTTTAGGTACATATCAATTACGATTTTTAATTTGATAGTTGAAAAGCTCGTTGAAAATTATCATAGCGACAGCATAGATACAGCTGTGATCTCGACAATTTTTAATTTCTAATAAATTCATATTTGTCGAATTAAAAAGCAAAGTATCAACGCACGAACACACACAAACCACGACTCGCAAAGTAACATCCTAACCTAAGTCAGTAACTTAAAGTAACATCAAACCCCCAAGATATCAGATGATTGTCTGCACGTAAATATTGTGAATTCATCTAATGTTATTGTTATATATATACAGGGTGAGTTTTTTGGATGTTTAGCACGGGGATCTCGGAAACAAGCGAAGATAGAGGGACGATTAAATGGGGAAAGAATTGCAGTTTTAAGAGTTCAATTTCATGAGCTTTTTGTTTTTTTTTTTAAATTGCATGGCTAACTAGTTATCTCGAAAAGATATATTTTTTGTTATTTCGTTCGGACCATATTGCTCTGTTATTATTGACTTTAGAAAACATGTGTAAAGGAAAAAGTTATAGGAAATTATATGCTTAATCATACAGTCTAACCGATTATTTTGTTTAAGCTATAATTTTAGAGTTATGACACAAAATTGTGTTTTTTCTAATGGAAACCATAGTCGGCCATGACTTTGTAAAAAAGGCCTCTTTTCAACGATTCTAATGATATGTCATATTACATAGGTATTTTTATAAATAATTAAATTATCCGATTTTTTTTCTTTTCAGTTTCGAGCTATTCGAAGTAGTACGCTATAGAAACAATTGTATGTATGTATGTATTTATATATATATATATATATATATATATATATATATATATATATATATATATATATATATAGATATAGATATATATATATATATAGATATAGATATATATATATATAGATATAGATATATAGGCGTATTACTCTTGTAAGAGTTTTGCCACTCCATCAGTGGGGGGGGTTTAAAAAATCCTATATTTGGGTGGATAAGTCCCGTTTCCCTTAAAGTTTCTCCGTGATTTCTTTCCATTTCTGTCTGTCTTCTGTTTCTTCTTTCCATCTCACCATTCCAATGTTCTTCAGGTCCTCCTCTACTTCTTCCAACCATGTGTTCCTGGGTCTTCCTATTTTCCTTCTGCTTGTTGGTTTACATCCCATTATCTGCTTTATTGCTTCAGTTTCTTGTCTTCTCCATATATGTCCTAGCCATTTTAACCTTTGTCTCTTGATTCTCCTTATTATTGTATTGCCTTCTAGCATTTCTTCTATCTTCTTGTTGTTTTTAGGTTGATAGCTTCCGTCTTCTAATTTGTCCGGTCCCGTAATTGCCCTTACAATTTTCCTTTCCGTTATTGCGATTTGGTTTTCATCTTTTTTGGTCATCGTCATCGTTTCTGCAGCGTAAGTTAAGACTGGTCTTCTAATTGTCTTGTATATCTGTATATTTGTTTTTGTTTCTATTTGTTTGCTTCTTAATATTTTGCTATTTGCATAAAATTGCCTGCCTGTATTTTTTCTTCAATTTCACTTGCGTTTCTTCCTTCTTTTTTTATTGTCACTCCTAGGTATTGGAAGATATTCACTCGTTCGTATGTGTTGCCGTCGAAAGTTACTCCTTTTTTCTAGTTTTCGTATGTTTTTGTCATAATTTGGGTATTTTTTGTATTGATTTCCAGTCCGAATTTCTTCCCTTCTTTTGTGATCTCATCCAGAATAGTGTTTGTTCCTGTTTGGCTATTATTGTGACATCATCTGCGTATGCAATTATGTGCGCAGCTCTGTTCCTTATAGTCCCCGCTTTGTCAATATTTCTCATTATGTGATCGAGGGCTAAAGTGAAAATTGTTGCCGATGGTGTGTCACCTTGCCGGATTCGTTTTGAAGTCACAAAAAGGTTCTGTTTCTCCTTTCCTTGTCAATACCGTGGCTCTTGTTTTTGTTGTTGTTATTTTAAGCATATGTTTTAGTTTGTTTGGTATGTCTAGGGTTTCTATTATTCCAGTTATTTCCCTTCTCTTTACGGTGTCGAACGCCTTCTTGAAGTCGATGAACATTATATGTATCTTTAGGTTGTGGGTGTTCGCCTTTTCGATTGATTGTTTCACTAGGTGTATTGCGTCGATCGTTGATTGGCCTTTTACGAAGCCGCATAGATATTCTGCCATGTGGATGTATTTCATTAGCTTCTTGTGTATTAGGCTTGTTTGTATTTTGAAAGCTGAGTTTAGGATAGTTATTCCCCTGTAGTTGTCGCATTTGTGTTTATCTCCAGATTTATGGATAGGGATGATTTGTCCGTTTTCCCACTCCTTTGGTATGTTTCCGGTTTCCCACATTTTGATGTTTAGTTCATATAGCTCTTCATGTAATTTTTCTCGTCCGTACTTAATCATTTCGTTGGTTATATTGTCCTTCCCTGCAGCCTTTCCATTTTTTAATTGCCTTATTATATGTTGCACTTCTAAGTATGCTGGTTTGTCTAGGTCTTATTCTGATTCTGTTATTCTAAGATAGTTTTGGTCGCTTACTGATGTAGTTTCATTCTCTGACAACATTTCCTTAAAATATTCCCTCCATACTTTCTTCTCTTCCTCATCGTTTTCTGCCATTTTACCTTGCTTGTTCTTTATTCCCCCGGTAATCGTTTTACTTTGGTTCGTGTTGTGTGTTTTGATTTGTTTGTAGAATTTTCTCGTGTCGTTTCTCGTATTGCCACTTTCAACAATCGTTAGTTGTTGTTCTATCCATTCGTTCTTTTCCTTTCTTATTACTCTATTAGCTGCGTGACTTTTGTCATTATATGCCATTCTGTTTTCTTCATTTGGATGCGTGTCTCTTATTTTGTACTGATTCTTTGCATTTCGAGTTCCACCAGTCCTTATTTTCTTCCTTTTGTTCTTTTCCCAATCTGCTGTTTGCGGTATTATTTATGCATGCTTTTATTTGGTTCCATATGCTTTCTATATTTCCTTCTTTATGCATTTTCTCTATTTCTCTGTTCAAAACCTGCTCATATTTCATTTTTTTTCCTCGTTATTTAATTCTTGTACGTTCCATTTTAATTTTTTTCTTCGGGGTCCTCTTCGTGCTTTTGATTGATTGTTGCTACCACTATATAGTGATCTGAGTCTGCGCATGGTTTTCGTGTTGACTTCACATCTCGTACTATTGTTTGACGCTTTTTTTATATGAGTACGTGGTCAATCTCGTTTTCGTATCCTCCTCCTGGTGCTTTCCATGTGGCCTTATGGTCTCTTTTATATTTCAAATTTGTGCTGACTATCTTTAGACCGTGTAGTGCTGCTAGGTTGCATAGTATCTTTCCATTGCTGTTTGCTGTCTCGTGTAGGGTTTCTTTCCCTGCTACTTCTTTATTGTGCTCTTCTTTGCCTATTTTTGCATTAAAATCACCTACCAGTTGTGACGTGCCGGAAGGGCTATCAGCGCGTTAGGCCGCGGAGCGAGTGGAGGGTCCCTTCGAAGCAGCAACGAGGGCCAGGCTCTCGGTGTCGGAGAGTGGGGGGGTTAAAAAAAGGCTCCACGTAATTTTAACCTCGCCACTACTTCGTCACAAAGGGGGGCTCCACCCTATCTGCGTGGGTTGACGGCAGACAGTCGGCGAAGTTCAGAAATTACGAACTGTCGCAACGGCTGACCATCTGGCGCCCACATCACCAGATTTAAATCTCGCAATGAGAATAGGAAGTTAAACTGAAAATAATGCCCGATTGAGAAAACGTGGGGGGAACAAAAAATAACAGGTGTGAATTTTGTGGTGTAAAATATCTGCGTTTATTCACACAAAAGGCAGGACACCGTGCCTACGCTTCCTGAAAGAAATACCTCCGTCCGCAACTCTATCACGCTGCGTCCACCGGACTCGGCCGAATCCCGCGCACACGTATCGCGCGATGCGAAGGGCTGTCGGAGCCACCTTTTTCTTACAAAAACGCAAAACACGTACGGCACCAAACACGCAACGCAAATTTACACAAAAGAAAAAAAACGATAGAGCAAAGGAAATTAAAACAATAAATGAGAACAAAAAAAAATATATAGATCTGGCCTGTGTTCCTCGTGGCGACTCCACTGGCAATTCTGGGCTCGGTTCTTAGGACGTGCGGTGGCCGGCAATCGTCGGGGACGCCGTCGCTAAATTCCAGTCCTCAGAACAACTCTGGCCGGATGGTCGTTGCCCCTAGCCAAGAACCTGGCTGGCTGGGTTACTTCAGCCCTTGCCCAAAAAACGCCTGTAAAGCACATGGCCTTATTAACAATGGCCGGACACGTGTCTTTACGAAAAAAAAAATGTCGGGTTTAATCACTTACTCTGATGTTTTGAGCGTGTAGAGTTGAGTAGTACATTACCCTCCCTTGCCTTGTGCCTGGTGTCGTCAATCCCTCTTAGGGTGATTAATGGAGGACACGTTTTAAATCCCGGAAACCGGTTGGCGATAGACCAAAGAAAAACTGTGATCTCGTGACACTTCTGCACTCCAGGGAAGTTGACTAGCTTCTACCTCATGGCAGCGTCTCGCCGACGATTTAAAAATCACACGCATATCGGAAACACGTCACGTTTAAAAAAAATGTGTGCGTAGCGGTTGCCTACGTTGGCGATCCGTGCGCGCAATTAATAATCAAGACAGTTTCCGTCGGAGGCAAAACCGGCCCGTTACACAGTATTAATGTGTCTTGTTTTGGTATTCTCTGTATTGTTTCCTCTATTTTCTCGTAAGTGCCATCTTTGTCCTCTTCCTTGCTATTTTCTGTTGGTGCATAAACGTTTATTATCGTTATGTTGTACGGGGTTGTGTTTAGTCTTAAATATGTTACCCTCGAGTTTATTGGCTGTTATTATGATCTTATGCTTATGTTTATTGTTTATTATGAAACCTACTCCATTTCTTCTTTGCTTTTGTTCCCCTGAATAGTATAGCGTAAAATTATGTTTGTTTACTTCTCCCGATTCCTTCCACCTTATTTCCTGTATTGCTGCAATGTCAATGTTGTAATGTATTATTTCTTCTGCTATTTCGCTCATTTTCCCTGGTTGCAGCATTGTTATTATGTTCCGTGTACCTATATTTATTAGTTGCTTCTTCCTCCTTCTCTTCCTTTGATTTGTTTTGCATATTGTTGTTTTCTTTATTAGTTCTTTGTTACTTTTTCTTTTACTTCATTTTCATTCCACTTGTATGTTTTGCCGTCTTTTATAAGCTTTTGGTATCCCACTTTAGCGTTCTTGCCTCTCAACCTTTCCTTCTTTGCCCATTCTCTTAATTGTTTTTGTATCATTGCTTCTTTCTTTGTTAGATCGTTGTCGATATATACATTTGTTCCAATTAACTTTTTTTTTCTTTATCATTACTGCCGTTTTTGGGTCCAGCTCTCTAAACTAGCTATAGTTATTTTGTCATTTATTTATCGCTTCCCTTACTTGTACCTCTTCTTCCAGTTTATCCTTTATAAATTCTTGTATTCCTTCTCATAGGTTTCGTTTGCCGAAGCTTATGTTACTTACCACTATGCTGTTTCTTATTTGTCGTCTTTCTTTTGCTTCCATCTCTTCTTCAAGTTTCTCAATTCTTTTTTCGAGATTTTCCTTTTCCACTCTCCATTTCTTTTCCCTTCTTTGCTCTTCTTCTTTCATTTTCATAATTTCTTCTCTTAGATTTGCTTGTTCCTTTTTTTGTTCATCGAAATCCTTTTGCATGTTTTCGTTTATTAGTTTTAGTTGTTGAAAAACTTTATCCATCTCGTCGGCTTCTGCTTATTTTATTTTGCTGTTGTTTGCAATTTTTGTTTTCTGTTTCGTGGTTGCGCCTTCTGTGTTTTCAAAGCTCGTGTCTTGCACTCCTCTTTACTGAGAATTTCACTGTTACTATTACAAAATAAATAAATAAACTACACGTGATTTACTTTATTCCCGCGGGAAAGTTGATATTTTATTCCCACCGGGAATAAAGTAGTCTAGTATGTTGTGTCGATTGTCAGATGTACAAGGTGTCGGTTTATTACGGACATAAAATATTACCTAATTTTAACCCAGAGTAGGTACTAACATTGTAACTAAAAATAATTTGGAATAATAGTTTTTTTTACTGCAGTATTACAATTGTTCTGTTCAGTTAATAATCTTAAAAATCTGAAAATTAGGTTAATTTTTTTGTCTTAGTCACCACCATTTCAATGGCTCCAAAATGTTGAACGAAATGTGTTATCAAGATTTTATCTGAATAAAAACATGAGAACCATACTTTGATATAAACCATTGTATTTCTAAGAGAAAATTCTATTTAATACAGGGTCTACGTTTGTACGGACTATTTTTATATACAAAAATAAAGTTGATGATGTTTTCTTCGAAACGAAACGTTGTACTGGAAATATGTAAACGCTATCTTATACAGCTAAAAAAGTGGCAACGAGAAAGTGCCTGTTGTTTTTTATACTTTGTATAATAATGTCAGAAACAAATAAAAACGAAAATCGAAATAAGTGGAATTTTCTGGTCTCTAAACAGAATATTACTGACCACTAAATTGCGCAACTTTTTTGTAATATAACCGCCCTTGTAACTTTTACGATTTCCGAGATCCCCGTGCTGCTCATCCTTATCTTGGACACCCTGTATAATATTACAAGTTAAAGGTAAAAAATTCAGTGAATGAATGAAAAAGTCTATTTGATGTTTAGTAAATTATTAAATGAACAGCCGATTTTGACATTGAAAGGTAAAACCACAACATGAATATTTATTGAAAACAGTTTGTACTACATTTATCTGACCAAGACTGTGCTTGGTGAGTATAATATTCAGTGTTTTATATATTTTTAGATCATATATTGTCTTTGTGACATCTTTGTAATATTTTTTTATACCGTTTACAAGTACCATTAAAATTTGATCTTCGGATACTTGGACAAGGACTATTATGTCAATAATTTCCATAATATTTGCATTAATATTATACCGCGCGTTTTTTTATCTCTGAACCATAGCATGTGGTGTTTTAAAATGACACGAGATGAACAAATGAATTGCTAAAATGCAACGGTTATGCAACCAAAATTAGTACCGCGTGCCATTTCAAATATCATTTCGATCATTTCAAATATCAAAACTGTTGACAAAAAATGTATTCAATGCAAGAAATTCAAATATTCAAATTCACATGGTACCGAGCTGGCAATAGTATACGGATTGTGAGAAATTTATTTTCAGTTCATTATCCCGACAGATCCCATCAATCGGAATAATTTCTAATATAATCGCAAAATTTAATAGTAAGTACATGATGCCACATTTTAACTGAAGAAATAAAATTAAATATTACGTTATGTATTACATAAGTATTACGTTATGCCGAAGAAGAACTAATATCTTCCATTTCACAAATGAGTAAAGTTACTATTTCGGGATTTACGGTTGATAATTGTTGATTAAACAGGATTGATAGACTTGGCGTCTCAGGAATATTAGAATCTTGCACTGAAATTAAATCTCGCACAATGTATATACTATTGCCAACCGGTATTGTTGCCCTATTTAAATAATATCTTGCGTTAAATACATTTTCTGCCAACAGTTTTCACAATTGAAATTATCGAGTATCACACGCTTGTAATTTTGGTTGCATAATCATTCAATTGCGATGCAATTGATACTGTCGTTTTAAAACTAAACATAGACTATGTGCAGAGATTTAAAAAAAAAAACGCGCGATGTATGCACTGCATTACTCCACAAATGATATTATGAATTATATAGGTTTTTTAGCTGCCCAGTTATTAAATAAATGCAGGTATATATATATAAACAATCTTTATTAGGCTATCGACCCCATAGGGTCTTTCCGCCTAAGCTTCACATGTGGCATAGAAATAATTCAAAATGTCAAATATATGCAATTTCAATCTATATTAAGTTAAAATCGATGTTTTACCTACGTAAAAACGTACATAAATTTCATAAGAATTTTTATAATAAACCTGCGGATTATTTAATATCTCAAAATTTTCTAAAATATTGGCGTGATTACCAAAACTCATTAAATATTTTCCGAAAATATACTTTGTTGGAAGATGTGGCTAACTTCTAAAGTAACATAAAAAATATGCTCAAAATGTAGCAAAAAAGGTTATTACAAAATAAGCAACCCCGCCGTTGTAGCGGAAAATATTCTCTCTATACTAATATTTTATTTACAGTGGAGCATAAAAATAATTCAACATTTCAAATATATATAATTTCAGGTACAACAAATTCTTTAGGAAGAACGATTTTTGGCAGTTATGGGGCAGTAGTATGCCTCTTACTACTTGCCTCTGGGATATAAGCATTTTACAACACTTACGAATTCATTGATTCTGGTCTAACAGGTTTTAAATCTATACCTATCTCTCGAACAAGGTATAGCATATATCATGTGACACATTAAATGCTAGTTGTATATTTTCTTTTTTACATAAGTTTTCTTTGTATGATGATAACTTGTAAAACAAAAATTATGAGAGAAAAATTATACTTATTTGTCAATAAGTTAAAAGACACCAAAAATAAACTAAACCAAAATAGGCAAATGACATTTGCTTAATATTGTCAATAACAATATTTTGTTGTGTTGGTTTTAATTTTTTTTTAAATTTTGTAATAGCATTTATTTATGATTAATTATTTATGATCACAAACTTAATTTATACCTGCAGGGTGTGAAAATTATAATTGAATAATTGTCTAGATAGTGATAGTGGGGTAACAATTTTACTAATTCTATTTATAAAAATTGAAGTCTCAAAAAATAATAACATTTTTGATAAAACAAAGCAGATAGAAAATGCTCATTACACATTACACTTACGCTATTACAAGTTATAATATTGTACTTTATGAATCATATAAGGAACATGAGCTATTAAAGTAAATAATAATAAATTCAAAAGAAATTAATAATACATTATTTCTGTTTCAATTTAGTTGGCAAAATAATTTCACAAATACGTATTTATACAGACATATTATGTCTGGCAATTCGTTTGAATGAATAATAAATACCTAATTATAACAAGTATACAGAACATAAAGATATATCTTTCATGTGGCACTGAAATCAATAAAATAAACATTAATGTCCGTAACAACAAGTCAAATGAATCAATAAATACATTTTTTATATTCATAGCTATTCTTACATAATGTTGTCTCAAGAATACAAACAAATATTTTCTACAACTAAATAATTTGTTTTATTTAAAAAATAATAACAAAACTACCAACTAAGTAATATGATATTTTGTAAAATTGAATTCAATTTGAACTGTAAGTAGAATATTAATTTACAAGTTTTATAAGAGAAGTTTGCTTCCTTTTAATTATTATTAACATTCGTTCAGTTTTTTCAAAATAATAAAATCGTTATTTTAAAATAGGTAATAACAAAATACCAATAAAATAATATGAAATTTTGTAAAATTTAAATACAATTTGAACATTTGAACAAAACTAAAATATTAATTTACACATTTAATCGGCGGAATCTCTTTTTTCGATGGAGTGCTGAGATACAGATAGGATTCTGTATAACTTTGTGTACAACATTAGTGCTGACATCTATAAAATTTGAACTATATGATTCTATGGAATCTACTTTCATTCCTTTCATTGGCTTTCTTTTTTAATTTTTCCAGTTTATAACTCTTCTTATAGCTATGAGATATTTATATTGCTGATAAATATCTGGTAACCTTGCCGAATTACGTGATATTATTATTTTTTTATTAAGACCGTTTTGTAATTGTAATTGAAAAATAATGGAGCGTTAGCGTTATATTTAGTCCTCAAATTCGTTAATATTTTGCTGCATACTTTAACGATCACAAGAGAAATAATGATTATTAACTTGTGTGAAGCAACATTTCCATGATAACGCGAAAATGTTGCGACCCTGAACTTCATTATCTGATACGACGTTTATAGAACTTCAGAACCTTGTAACTATAATTGTGGTAACTACCATTAGGAGCAATGAAAGATGTTTAACAGCAATTAATACATTTATTCGCATTCGCAGATAGCATCTAAGCTACGCGTATTATTATAATAACGCGGGTTTTCATGCTAAATACGAACGCAATTTACCTGTGATGCCTCCCACGCATGCTTGTTCCACTCCTCCTTGCTCATGGATCCGTCAGGCTTCACAGGAGGCTTCTTCTGCATTTGCGACGGTAGGGACGCGTTCTCCCTCTCCCATTTCTGGAACAACGGCACAATCGGGGGTTATTTATTAAGAAAACAGGGGTCGATCAGCATACATTACAGGTAACCTTTGCAATTTTGGAAATTACTAACCGCAGTGCCCATAGCTCTAAATGCGATGTTTAAAGCGGAAACGGGAACACAAGCGAGTCAGTAGGTCAGGCTGTTAAAGGTTGCTCTTAATTTATTCTGTGAAAAGTGCAGTTTTTCAGTAAATTTATTCAAAGGCGCCAGGGTCGGCATAAGACGTAAACGGACAAGCGATCGCCTGCGGTAGTTCAAGCCAATTTGTTTAATCACCATTCATTAGGTTTTTAGGTTTTGGTAGAAATTGTTTTCATTATATGCCTGGTTTGTATTTGTAAAATTAGTCATACTATGGTTTTCCATTTAATTATATTTTCTACTCTCTTAATAAAAAGTTCAACTTTTCCTCCCTTATGAGGGAGGAAGTTCTAATTTTCCTTCCATGGGAGGCAAATAACTTTGCCCTTCTAGAATAATCCTTAGAATAGAAATATTAAATAGCTATAGCTATATATGATCATATATGATATATATGATCATATATGATATATATGATATATCATATATATCTATCATATATGATAATAATATATGGTTTTCGTTTTTTGATAGCGTCGAGAATTATATGACCCGAGGATATAAGAGAATTCACAATCGTGGTGTATATACTTTTTTTTACTACTAGAATAATTACAATCACTTAAAATTAAATATGAAAATTCAACAAACACCTGTTATCATTACAATCAAATTTTCGCATTGACGTGTTCAACAAATATAGTGAAAATTCGACCAGCTAAGGCCGGCTAATTGTATGTACCTGTATCATACTAGAATTACAGAAAGATTCCCCGAATGACGAAAACTTAACCAGCTACATACCCTGTTACAACGCAATAATCAGCTCAAAACGTCCAACATAAGCTCCTACGAACCAGGTTTAATAAACGTATTCAATCCATTGCGTATTTTATTCGCCCGTTCCACATCGGTAGCCGTAATCCGTTCAACGTGTGACAAAAACCTCGTATTATTTCTATTTATTCGCTTAGATTAGAAAATGCCCTTAGATTTTGATGCCGTCCGCTTTGCGCCTGGTATCAAATATCAGCGGGAGGAAATGATGCAGTTGGTTCCCTTGTAATACAAATAGTTATTTTATATTGATAGACACTGCAATTTAGTATATATTATGGGATAAAAAGTTTACCAAAAAAATTACACAAGAAAATAATCGGTGCCAAAGATATTCAAAAACATAACTGATACGATACTCATTGCAAATTTCTACGAAAAATTATAAACAATAGTATTATAATATGCTTATATCCCATATGTCATATACAAAATGTTATCTACGACGATTATCACTATACTCTATTTAGTAACTAGGAGGAGCGATTCCAATTTGGCCCGCGAATGCCTACACCTGTGATTGGCTGAAAACACGCCCATTTCACAAGGCACCAAAACGCTGTTTTTACGCATATAAGCTCAATTCAAAGCGTCCGTCAGTCTTATTTTCTTAATATCCCGCGAAAATTTGTTCTGTTCAGTTCAGAACTTATCTTCGCAGTGTTAAAAGTTAATTTTGCTTATATTATTGTGATGGATTCTGAACCCAGTACAAGCTCAGCGATGTTTTCACGTTCACCTCCAAAAAAGCGTTCACGGTTGGATTTTGGTCATTTATCTTTATCCGAAAAGTCCGTGTTTTAGTATCTGGTAGAGTAACCAACAAATATGCCCCTTTATCTTCAATGTCGTCTATGCACATTTTGGTGAGTACTTCACACCGACATGCCCCAGATATACCCATTATTAGAGCAACCTTCGGGATATAAATTCGGGATTTCCTTTGAGGTACGCAATTAGCTTCACGAATCTATAATGTTACAAAAATAAACACATGCCTATATAATGTATGCCATTCAGGCGTAATAAATAAATAAAACTAACCTCGAAATGTCCACATTTTCGTAGGCTTGTAGGTTAGCTTTATGATTGGGTAAAAACTGAGTAAAAATGACTCGGCCCGGAGGGCCCCGTGGGCCAAACTTCAGTGGGCAATCCATTACTTCGCCCACTTGTACAGGAAATGACGATTATATTATATTTGATTTGTTTAAAAAGAAACTAGTGATTATACAGATGAAATAATTTAATATTGCCGCCAAAAGTATCTGGTGATTTTTCTGGTAACTTTTTACAGTGTAAATTTGGTTTTGGGTTTTACTCCTCCTGGTTATTAAATAGAGTATAGAGACAGAATATTAAACATTATGCTTTTAAAATGACAATTTTGTTTGTACATATATTTTTCTATGTAATATTCCTACCATGAATCACAGTATAAATATAAATTATTATTATATTATTATTATTAGACAAACACTGAAATGGCGGCAGCCCCAATTGGCATTAGACGTCATATCAGCAACAACTGATATTATAGATCACATCTGCGAAAAGTGACAACATAACTCGTGTTAGCTGTAAATTGCAGCAGTAATCACATCAGCGATAACGGAGAGCGGTAATAGAATCAACAACAATTGACAGAAAATAAATCAACGACAATTTCTCTTTACATATCACATCAGCGTAAACTGACTGAAGGATTTGATTATTATCAGTGGAATATAAAGTGATTGACACACGATGATCGAAGATATATAGTTCACTAAAATATTGCTTGTGTACAATGTAAACATGAGGAGATGCAACTCACACAACATCTATGGTACGACTAACTTATATGTGATAGTTACATTCATGTCTTATGAATAAGCAACACTGACCACTGATCGCGGCAGTATAAAGGGGAGAACACACATACGCGATCACGACCACGATCGCGATAGCGATGGCGTTGGCGATCTAATGCGTCCAGTGTAATCAAATGTACCAGCACACACATGATGCGACCTATTGGCGATAGAAGCGACTCGTGCAGCGATCGTTCGCGTGATCGTCGGCGATATAGTTGCGTTTGCGATCAAACGCTGCAGGTTACGTTAATCGCTGATCGCGGAGAGAATATGGACAATTTCACTGAAAAGATTATTGAACATATAAAGAAGCATGATGCATTGTTCAATTTGGCACACCCCGACTACAGAAACGTGCGCATTAAAAATAAAATATGGGACGAAATTGCCAAAGAATTGAAATTAGAAAGCACTGGTGCTAAGTAATGTATTGTTTTAATAATTTTTTATTATATAATTACTTTACAAATGATCAAAATTAGAAGCAAATTTTTCACGTATAGTGAAAGCCAAGTTTACTGCTCTTCTTCCATCAACAGGTATATTATTATTACTATGCTGTAAGGAGCAGGCGCGTTCATATGCATTTCATAAGGGGGGGAGGCAAAACATTTAAAAAAAAGCGATTATTTTCCAACCATATTTTAATCTCAATAATTATCACACAATAAACACATAAAAAAGTAAATATCCAACTTTTAGACGATAAATTCCAAATTACGTTTGACTCCCGTAGTAGTAAATCTATTTATAATATTTTCTACATTAATATCTATGTGTCTATGGACATGTAGTAATGCCAGTCCTACTAGTCTATCTTCACACATTGTAGATCTTGTCCAAGATTTTAAACGTGTAAAATTTTCTAATATTTTTTCAATGTATGGGGGGGGGGGGGGGGCATGGCCATATGGCCCTATGCCCCCCCCCCCCCCCCGTATGACTCCCGCCTGGTAAGAAGCAGAGCTTTTTCTACTTGTAAACTACACATTTCTAAACTTATTTTACTGTTTTTCCTATGTTGGTCTATTTTGAGTACTACCATCGCTATCGCGATCGTGGTTGTGATCGCGTAGGTGTGTTCGTACCTTACCGCGATCGCGATCGCCAACGCCATCGCTATCGCGATCGTGGTCGTGATCGCGTATGTGTGTTCTCCCCTTCATCCAGTAGAAATCGCGTCAGCGATATCTAATAACAGTGATCGCGTCATCGGCACTTGACAGTCTTACTTCAACAACAAAAATATCGTGTCAGTGACAACCGACAACTAAATCGCATCAGTGTCAAATGATACTCTAAATCACATCAGTTATAACTGTCAAGAGAAATTGCATCTGCCATGACTGGTTGCAAATCTCATATAAACGAATTACCATCACACGAAAAATTACGAGGCTTTTAACAAATGGCACTATTTTTTTAATAATTTTGTTTTGCTAATTTTTGTTAGTGAAAGAGAAACTTCACTTCATATTTTTTTGAAAATTTGTTTTTTTATATTTTTGTTTAAACTTCAATATTAAAATGCACGCTTATTGTGCAGTACTTACATTATTAAGATAACTACTAAAAAATCCTTAAAAAACCTACTTAGATTTATTAAGAATTTGGATTGGTAATTTGGAGTGTCAATTGTCTCCAATGCGATTTATGTTGTCAATGATTACTAGGGCAACCAAATGTATACATAGGCATATATTTTTTTCATGCGGCTGATAAAAGAATGAACTGTACTCAAATGCGTTTCATGCGACGATTACTGTAAATTTTGAGCCCTATTTGTTAGAATATATTAACATAAAAGCATATTTTTGCATATTTTATCATATTTCTGAAATTTCAGCATATTTCAGTATATTTTATAGATAGTAAGTGATTAATTCATCTACGTTTTTTATAAGACTAATCAATTAAGTATGGGTGTTTTAAAGTGAAAGTAGGTAGGTATATAAATTCAATTAAAATGTGTTTAATGATTTAATTCATTTAATTGTGTTATGCTGTCTTCGGAAGATTGAGAGTATATTTTCCATATTTTTGAGCATATGTTTCATTTTTGGGAACATATTTTCCATTTTAAGAGCATATTTTCCATTTTGAAGAGCAAATTTTCCATTTACAAGAGCATATTTTCAATTTTTAAGAGCATATTATCCATTTTAAGACAATATTTCCATTTTAAGAGAATATTTTAAGCGTTAAAATAGTTTTTTTAGCTTATTTTTGGTTGCCCTAGTTACCCTACTGACACGATTTATGTATATTGATGTAAGAATGAACATAAATCGTGTAACTAATAACTGAAAACATAAATCGCATCAGTGACAGTTGACACTCCAAATCACATCAGCGATAAATAACAACAAAAATTGCCATAACTGATTGCAAATCTCATATGAACGAATTAACAGTAATGCTGTGATTGCTACTGATCACGAATAAAGGTATTCGATCACATAATATTCCAATTGAACGTATATTAATTACTGGAATTTGCATTAATTTTTTTGGCTGAATATTCTAGAATTTTATTTATAAGAATAATCTGTCACACGAAAAATCATGATGCTTTTAACAAATGCCACTATTTTTTTATGAACATTTGTAAGTAAATCTGCAACAAATTTTTATTTTAAGAATATTGTTACTTGAGGAGAAATTACATTTTTCACGAAAATTTGGTGTTATTTTAAATAAACTGCAACATTATAATTACACGTATAGTGCAGTACTTAAAATTTCTTGAGAGAACTTCTTAAACTTAAACTTAAAATATTCCTTAAAAAACCTACTTAAATTTTATAAGATTTTTTTTAATCAAATCGTGTACGTGGTACTAAGGCAAATATGAAGGAAAAATCAAAAGTAGAAATATTATTGGGTTTTGGCACCGATGAATCACCGATGAAACGTTCTTATCGGAACCTTTATTAAGGTTTTACGAATTCTAGGGGCATATATGGTTTTGTCCATTGAAATATTCGCTAAGGTCTCTACATATCTGCATAAAATACGAACAATCGATACAATCGATTTTATTTGACTTATCGGGTTTTGCCTTAGTATCACAGATTTAATCTATCAAAAATTCAGAAAATATTGGAAAAATGTACTAAAACTAAATTTCACTACATATAATTATTGACAATGCACTTAAAATTCCATGGCTAACCAGGGGTAGAATAAATCATGATATAAAAAAAAATAAAAAATCAATGATTTTTTTATATTTCTGAACAGTTTTTGCCAGTTTAGATGTGATTTATCACTTGATGTACATCACGATTCAAATCATATGATTTTTTTTATAAATACTTGAATTTGAACAATTGATTATTAAAAAAAATATGTCTATTTGTACAATGGGATGGACCATAAATGGTAGAAAAGAAAAATATTTTATTTACTTACAATTATCTATTTTAAAGCATGCTAACTCTATAGTTACATTATATTTTTAAATGTACACCTATAGGAATGAAGAAAGAGTGCAAAAACAATAATTTATTTAAAAAAAATCAATTTTGATTTAAATCAATGATTTATTTAAAAAAATGATTTAAATCAATGATATATTTAAAAAAAACATTTGATTATACCCAGGGGCTATTTAATAGCATTACAAAACTGGAAACACGGATTTAGTTCCTGCATACCAAGTCAAAGGCGCAGATGTCGCTTTAATACTGATTCCTATATATTTTAATACAGATCACTGTATCTTGACTATATTGCCGGTCAGATCGCAGCTGTGGCCCACCCCCCACCTTGGCCTCACCATCTAATGTATAGTTGCTGAGAGTTGCTTTATTTTGCTTCATGGGCTTTATGCACGTTAATGGCTGAAATGCTGTTTAATATTTCACAAATCACTGATTTTCACAGAAAGTTATTCAGAGTGTTTCAATATTTATAGAAATAGTTCATTTGTGTTGTGGGATACAATGCAAGCTCCTGGTGTGTGCAAATATGGATGAAAAGCTCCAAATTGTGATAGTTGGTATTATTCCAATATAACCGATCCCTCTTACAAAAACAAAAGTTTTTTCTCGTTCCCATCTTCTGAAGAGGGTAGAAAGGCATGGTTTGATGCTATATCAAAAGGAAGTGGGGTTGCATTTCATTCTGGATTCAAAAGAATATATTTATGCCAAGACCATTTTGCTGATGAATCGTTTAACAGTACACTTAAAAATAGATTACATTCCATAAACAAAGTACCTTCTATATTTTCTATAAATGCAGACGTATCTGCTGAACATAATGTTTTAAATGTGAATCCTAATCAAGGCCTTCCTGCCGCCAATCCAGACGTAATATTTTTAATCTCAAAATCGCCACATTTAGAATGTTCAGATAAGTGTAATGTAGTGGAATCTGTAGAAATTGCAGATACGTGTGATTTATTAGATTCCAGGCAAGTTACAAGTGTGCCCTCCACCAGTAAACATGTCCCATTCGTTTGCCAGTGAAACGTTCACTAAAATTAGAATTTGACGATTCTTTAAGAAATGAAGATCCACCAACAGAAAAAAAACTTAAACTTAACAAGAATACGTTATTGCAGTCATTAAAAGTTTCTAGAGTTTGTAAGTTATCTCCTAGAAAAAAAAAATGTTACAAAACAAATCGAGCACAATTATCCAGAATCGCAAAATTGAAAAGACTTGTGAATAAGAAACAAACTAACTTAAAAGCCATGTATACATTATGCCTTACTAACCTATTTTCTAATGTTGTAAATAAATTAGATCCAGCAGGTGTTAAATTTTTGGAATCACAGATTGCAAATGCTTCTCGAAAGCGACTATTATATACTCCTGAGAACAAAGCACTTGCACTAGCAATTTATAAGAGAGGTCCACATTGTTACAGATTTTATTACAGTGTTGAAAAATCAGAACTAAAGTGCATCGTACCGATGAGAACCATATATTTCGAAACACGATATTGCCAAACTTAGGTGTATTTAATATATCCATTGTTTTTTAATACATTGATTGTTACCATTGTTTATTATGTTATTAATGTTTGTAATATTTAAATGTGTGTTCCATGTATTTTATATAAAACATACTTTATTATACTTTATTATATCTCTTGATTTTGTGGTATCTTAATTATTTCCCTTGATCATCAAATCTGAAATATTAATTGATATTGTGTTCGCATAATGAAGGTCAGAAGTTGGAAGGAGGTTGTTAAGGACAGAGTGTTCTGGAAGAGGCTGATGGAGGAAGCCAAGACCCACAGAGGTTTGTATTGCCACAGGATGAATGAATGAATTGATATTGTGTATTTTCTATATTATTTACAGTATTCGGATGTTATATCTGATTCATAGAATCGTATGTAACATTTGGAAATGTAAATAATATAGAACTTTTATAATATCCAATTTAATGTAGTGAATATAAATTTTAAAAATCGCGCAAATTGAAACACGGATACACCCACACACCCGTACAGCACGGATAGTACCCGCTGCAGCAGTACGGGGCGCTGTTTTCGTGTTTCCACTTTAGTACACGGGATTGACGGGTCTGATATAAGTTGTCTGTGATTATACCCAAAATATAGGTACCCAAAATGTACCAAAAAAGGGCACCACAGAATTAGAAATCCTGCATTATTTGTGGCACAAAATATACAAAAATTTCATATAAAGTATTTACATTTTTATATGGCACTAAAAAAAATATAAAATATTTCGCAAATTAGTTGTATTTTGTGAGAACTTTTGATAAACTCCTGGACATGCGAAAATGCTGAACTAAATTTATGCCTGTATAAGTCGTGAAACATGACATCATGTAAATAAATATTTTTATTTATATTTAAAATATTTAAAAAAATGTAATCAAGATTTAAATGAAATTTACTAAAATTTCACAACTAAAATTTAAATAAAATTGTTGAATACTTAAAGTTTTATATTCATTTCGTAATGTTTATAAACGGAGACAAATTTGACTTTTTTTATGAAAACTTGGTGTATTTTGTTAATTATTTAAATTCACTCTAATATTAATGGCCCTGAACAAATATTATTTTTATATTAACTTTTTGAAATAATTTAATGCATTTTTCTTAGTTTGTAATGCCTTTTTAGGCAAATTTTATGCCTTTCTAAGTGTATTTTTTCACTTTTTTTAAAGCTATTTTTTTGGTCTCTAATTTTCACTACTGAAAATAAATCTGAGTTTGAATTACTGGAATTTACTTAAGATTTTGATAACATCTGAGAATGATTAAAATCAAAGTGCGAGGTTGAACGAAAGTCACGACACAATTTATAAATCTCTAAAGCTTTTAGAGTTTTGTCGATATGCACTTTTCCCTGGAACCGTCCCTGAATACTACATGCACTGGGCGGAACGAGTCGATTTACTGGCCCAGGATTACTGGCACGCGGGCGGTTTAAAAATAGGAAGTTTTGTGTGTTGTTACTTTAAAATTTCACAAGGGTTAATCGATAGCGACCCGTTTAAATATTCATTTGGAGAAGCAGATGTACGTCAAGCACGAATGCTTTTTTGTCGCTCGGAAGTGACGGCGCTTAGGAAGGAATGAGAAAAAGGAGTAGATAATTGTGAGTACAATTTATTCAATTCTTTTATGTGAAACTATTTTATAGGTAAAGATAGAGAGCTTATTCGATAACCTAGGGACTTTTGGAGTGAGAAGCAAGAATGTAAATACATACCACCTGTTGTTGAAATCAATTACAACAGATATTTTTATTTGAACAACTTTTGTGTCTCCTATCGATTAAAATGGCATTTACGAAGAAACAATTGCATGCCTGTCAAGTTATTCATTACAAGAAAACACTCTGTATATTTTAGTATTTTCAGATTGTGCATTTAATAATTTTATATTTTTGGCAATAATAAAAATAAACGTAGAGTTATTTTGAAGAATGAGTTTTTAAAAGCATAAATTTCATATATAGTAGTTTTAGGTGCTATTACATCGATAGTCAAATTCCATTGTCCTCTTAATTATCATTTTATGATGTATTCAATGTTAGTTGTTAGTAGATGTTCTAGTAGACCGTTATATGGTCAATTACCTGCAGAACTAATAAAGACTAATGAATTGTGACGTATCAATTATACCATCAATCAAAACCAAATACGGGCAGTCTACAAAATCACCACTTCTTGCACAATTTAACTCAGACAATGCCCATTTCTTGGATCAATCAATACCTACGCCTGCGTCATACTACTTTAAATGTGTAGTTTATGCAGCGTCCATCCTTATACTTGCACCAATTTCCGTACGCAGATTACAGGAAAAACAGAAGAAAAAAAATCTCGCTTTGTACAAGATACAAATATTTCGATCAATGTGATACATATGTGATATTTTTAGTGCAAATAATATTTCTGTTGTGCTAAAAATAACATTTTACTAATATTATTACTGCAAAAGTAACAAATAAATAATCGAGCCGTTGAAAATCAAAATGGTGCAAGTCAATTTTTCTTAAATTCAGAAAGTCCTGTCAGGCGCGGTCATATGCATGTCATAAGGGGGAGGAGGGGCATAAACAGAAAAAAAACTATTATTTTCCAACCATATTTTAATCTCAATAATTATCATACAATAAACACATAAAAAAGTAAATATTCAACTTTTAGATGATAAATTTCAAATGACGTGTTTGACTGCCGTAGTAGCAAATCTATTTATAATATTTTCTACATTAATATCTATGTCTCTATGGACATGTAGTAATGCCAGTCCTACTAGTCTATCTTCGCACATTGTAGATCTTGTCCAAGATTTTAAACGTGTAAAATTTTCTGATATTCTTTCAATGTAGGGGGGGGGGGGCGTATGACCACGCCTGAGTCCTGTAATGTATCTAGAGACAGATCCCTGGTATATTTCTGGACTTCTCTGAATTAAAATTAAAATAGTCACCACTCTGCTTTTCAAAGGCTTATTTGTCATTAAAACTATTAAACTAAAAACGTGCAACTTCCTCAAACTTAAAAAAATAGTATTAAGATTATAATCGTTCTGCAATTGTTATTATTTGATATTAGTAATACGTGTTATTATTTGAAACTTAATTTAGAACAAATTATCAAAAAAAATGTGCAAGTGGAATAATTTGTTTTATATTTGAAATCAGTTATTACAAATTTTGTAGATATTAAGGTTTATTGAAAGTTGACAAAGAAAATTGATGCCCATAAATTTTGACCAAATTTTACGGTATCCCCAAAAGTTAATACAATTTTAATGCATGGGTTTAAAAAAAAATCTAAACAAAATTTGGATCATTTTTTATTACTTTACCTACTACAACTGTCATTTGGAGATGCATGCAATTTGGAGATTAAAATTGTACTCGCATTTTTTAACAAATTTGGTTTTCTCGTTATTTTCAGCTGATCTGCTCAATGGTTCAATGAGAAACATTTTCAGCATATAAGTTTCGGCGTTAAATGAAAAATTTAAACGATCTTTCCGTTTCCCTTATATTATCAGACTAATTTCAGAATTAATGAAATACTTTCAGCGTTGATTCAGTTTAATTAAAAATTAACATTTTGTGAAACATTTCAGTTTCGTTTTAATACCAATATTTTCAGCAATATTTCAAATTCAGTTCAAATCGAAGTGTGATCGATCTGTAAAATAAAGAATTATAGTCGACTGTGTGTTATTTTGTTCGTAGAACGTTGTAACGGTCCAGAAATAGCGTTGGCAGAAACTGCTTTTTAATAATTAATTGGCGTATAGACCTGCACGGTAGACAACCGTGGTCGCATTTTTTTTGTTGTGGTGACGCGTTTCCCATGTGTGCGATTTTTAAATTCGCCGGCGAGGCGCCGCCATAGAAGTAGAACTCAGCCACCTCGTGTCGAGTACAGACCGTGCCAGAAGATCCGTTGAGATAAGGTATATCACCATCCGGTTTACGGGATAATCAACGGGGACTCAGCTAACCACCCTTGAGGGGATTGAGGCACCGAGTACAGGGCAGAGGTCTAAAACGCTCATAACACCTGAGCGTTTAGCTACGGGCTAAGCAGCTCGGCCAGAACATTCTTGGCTGGAGGCGAATCGAGCACCAGGCGTCTACGACGCAAGCCGTCGCCCTCCCGGAGCCGTAGCGAGTCGCCAGCGAGACCACCAGGAAACACAGGCCAGATTCCAATATATATATTTTTTTTGTGTGCTCAATTGAGCCAGACCGTTGTTTAATTTTTCTGTTTATTCTTTTGTGTATAAGTTGCGTTACGTGTTTCGTGCCGTACGTGTTTTGCGCTTGTGTAAGAGAAAGGTTGCTCCGTCGGCCCTTTCAATCGCGCGATTAGGAGCTTACTATATTCGGCCGAATAGAGTGAACCCTGCGCGAAAGGGTGGCGTTCGGAGGTATTTATTTCAGGAGCGCGGACACGGTGTCCATCGTTTGTGTGTGAATAAACGCCGATATTACACTACAAATTCACACCTGTTATTTTTTGTTCCCCCCACGTTTTCTCGATCGGGCAGTTATTTCAGTTACAGTTTTCTATTCTCACTGCGAGATTTAAATCTGGTGGTGTTGGCGCCAAACGGTCAGCGTTGTGACAGTTCGTGATTTCTGAGCTTCGCTGACTGTCTGCCGTCCACCCACGCAGGTAGGGTGGAGCCACCCTTTGCGACGAAGTAGCAACGAGGTTAAAATTACGTGGAGCCTTTTTTTAACCCCCCCACTCTCTGACACCGAGAGCCTGGCCCTCGTCACTACTTCGAAGGGACCCTCCACTCGCTCCACGGCCTAACGCGCTGACTGCCCTTCAGGTACGTCACACGTTTTTGGAGCCCAACGTGGGGCCTTTTTTTTAACCCCCCCACTCTCTGACACCGAGAGCCTGGCCCTCGTCACTACTTCGAAGGGACCCTCCACTCGCTCCACGGCCTAACGCGCTGACTGCCCTTCAGGTACGTCACACGTTTTTGGAGCCCAACGTGGGGCTCCAAAAACGTGGGGCTCCCAGACTTTTAGTACGATTAGCAACGTGCGCCGGTACTATGGGTTCCGGGGCTAAATTAGCTAAGCGCAAAACCACTGCAACTCAGAGTTCGTTGCTTAATTTGTCCGTAATTCAAGCTGTCGCTCATTCATCGCGAGTAGTTGCTGAATCGAATAGTTCAAGTTCAGATTCTGATTCAGAAAATGAACAAGATCATCTGGCTTCTACAGATGTAAAACCTGTCGCGGTTAGGTTTTGGAATCTCACTTTTGGAGGAGAGCAGGGCAAAGTTTCGTTGTCCTCATTTTTGGAGCGAGTAGAAGAACTACGCGTTGCGCGTAACGTATCTTCGGCATTATTGTTTGCGTCAGCATTAGATTTGTTCACGGGGAACGCCCTTATTTGGTATCGAGCGAACCGTAGATCTTTTGGGAACTGGGATGAGTTAGTCCTAGGGTTGAGAGAGGCCTTCCAATCTCCTGATTACGAAGAACGTCTCTTCGAAGAGATCAAATCTCGCACACAGGGACCTAATGAGACCATCAGTCTCTATGTTTCTGTGATGAAAAATCTGTTCATGCGATTGCCTAATCCTCTCCCTGAAGATATTCAGCTCAGAACCGTAACCAAAAATCTACATCCTAGGTACAGAATGGCTTTGTGGTCACTAGACATTGTTACTTTTGCTGATCTACTTAGATTAGGACGTAGGCTGGAGGCTAGTACGGTCGCGAACGAATCGTACACACCCCCACCAGGGAAAGGTCGTGTGTTAGAGCCAGACTTGGCGTATGTGGAGGCTGTGCCGAGTGTGTCTTGTCACGAAGTCACTCCTCCTACAAATATTCGTCCGCCCTCTCAGTCGCGTTGTTATAATTGTCAACGACCGGGACATTCAAGTCAGGATTGTCGCGCGCCGAGACGCTTATATTGTTTTGGTTGTGGGAAAGTGGGAGTAACAAAACCAAGGTGCCCAAATTGCACTCCATCAAATTCTTTAAACCGGTCGAGGAGAACTTGAGCCGAACGGGTTGCTCCGAGGTTTTGGGAATTTCGGCAGATAATTTTAAGGGGCTTAGTGAACGTACGCGTATTTGTTTAGATTTTGTGTTGTCTAGTTCGCGGGGCGATGAGCGTCCATATTTAAATGTAGTAGTTTATGGGGTGTCGTTGTTGGGGTTATTAGATTCAGGAGCAAACCAGACCATACTTGGCGGTCCAGGGTGGCAGATGTTAAAAAATTTAGCGGTACGGTTGAAACCTTCGTCGGTGAAATATTGTACGGTGGCGAATGGACGTAGTTGCGAGGTAATTGGAATGGCTACACTTCCGATGATGGTTGAAGGCGTGACGAGAACGTTAGATGTATTAGTAATTCCGGAAATTACGAGGCCGTTGATTTTGGGAACCGATTTTTGGAAACGGTTAGGAATTATTCCAGACCTACGTAGTGGTCATTGGGAGTTTTCGAGTTTGGAAGATATGGCCGTAGATGAGTTAAACACCAGTGATGGGTTACCTTCACACCAACACGTCCAACTTCAGTCATCATTAACCAGTGCTTTCGAGAAGATGAGTGATACTCTCGGGTGTACCAATTTGGTAGAGCATGTCATCAGCACTAAAGCTACGCCAATTAAGCAGCGCTACTATCCGATGTCTCCCACACTACAACGTCACGTAAACGCGGAGTTAGATACCATGTTAAGTTTAGGGGTAGTTGAACCTTCTAAATCGCCGTGGTCTTCACCCATTGTGATGGTGAAAAAGAAGGATGACACATACCGTTTTTGTGTCGATTTTAGGCGAGTCAATAGCGTAACCGAAAGAGACGCGTATCCTCTGCCGTATATATCTCATATATTAGATCGGTTAAGGGACGCGAAATATTTGTCGAGTTTGGACATTCGATCGGCTTACTGGCAGATCCCTGTTCAGGAAGAATCGAGGCAGCTAACAGCATTTACCGTTCCGAACCGTTGTCTATATCAATTTCGACGCATGCCATTTGGCCTTCATAATGCGCCAGCCACACTTTTCAGCGACTCATTGATAGAGTGATAGGTGCTGATCTCGAGCCGTCATGTTTTGCATATTTAGACGACATCGTGGTCGTAACTTCGACGTTCGAGGAGCACATTAGAGTTTTGGAAACTGTTTTGAGTCGTCTGACAGAAGCAGGTTTAACGCTGCGTCGCGATAAATGTCATTTCTGTAGGCCACAGTTACGCTACTTGGGTTATGTTGTTGATCAGGGAGGGTTACATGTCGATCCAGAAAAGGTTTCAGCGATTGTTAACATGCCAGCACCCATTAATGTCACAGGTGTACGTAGAGTTATCGGTATGGCTAGTTGGTACCGTAGGTTTATTCCGAATTTTTCCACAGTCACTGCACCAATGTCAGCATTGGTCAGAAAAGATACTAAATTTATGTGGTCGGAAGACTGTGAATCGGCATTCAACACTATTAAAGATTGTCTTGTTAGCGCTCCTATTTTGTCTTGTCCTGATTTTACTTTACCTTTCGTCATTCAGACCGACGCTAGCGATTTTGGGCTAGGCGCCGTACTGACGCAAGTTACTGATGAGGGAGAGAAGGTAATAAGTTACAATAGTTGTTCATTGAAAGGACCGGAGAGGCGTTATAGTGCTACGGAGAAGGAATGTTTGGCCGTAGTATGGGCTGTAGAGAAATTTCGACCTTACATTGAGGGTGCTAAGTTCACCGTGATCACCGATCACTATTCCTTGCTGTGGCTTAACCGTTTGCAGAGTCCTTCTGGTCGTTTAGCGCGTTGGAGTGTACGGCTCCAACAATTTAACTTCGATATCATTCATCGTAAGGGGAAGGACCACGTGGTTCCTGATGCGTTATCACGTTCAGTACCGGTTTTAGACGCTGTAAACGTCGTTAATCATTCTGAAGGCGACGCGTGGTTAGTTAAGATGCGTGACGCGATCGCGAAGAGACCGCGGAAGTATCCTCTTGGAAAGTCGACGCTGGGGTCGTATATAAGTTTTTGCCTCCCAGGTTTGGGGACCTTGAGGAACCCCAAGACTCGTGGAAGATAGTAGTAGCGAAACCGCGTCGGCGTGCCCTTATTTCGGAAAACCATGATTTGCCAACTGCTGGTCATGGGGGCGTGTATAAGACCTGTCAAAGGCTTAAGACACGATATTACTGGCCGAAGATGAAAGCAGATATAGCTCGGTATGTTCGTGAGTGTGAGGTGTGTTCGGCACACAAGGTTGAACAAAAGGCTCCACCTGGCTTTTTGGCGCCTAGGGCTCGAGCGACGAGACCCTGGCAAATTTTGTGTACTGATTTGGTGGGACCTTTGCCGCGTTCAACGTAATTGTTATATTTTGGTTGTGGCCGACACCTTCACCAAGTTTAGTATGTTCTTCCCGTTGAGACGAGCTACTGCTTCAGCTGTCACGAAATCCATAGAAGAACAAGTTTTCCTTGTATTTGGAACCCCTCAATACATCATTTCAGACAACGGTGTTCAATTTCGTAGTAAAGAGTTCACTAAGATGTGCGACTCCTATCGCATTCGTGTATTGTATACTGCTCGGTATCATCCGCAGGCTAATCCGGCGGAACGCATTAACCGGGTCCTTAAGACTATGATCGCATCGTATGTGAGCAATAACCACCGCGTGTGGGACGCGAGTCTTCCAAAGATTGGTTGTGCCATTCGGACGGCAAAACACGAGGTGATTGGCCATACGCCTTACTTCGCCAATTTTGGGCGAGAGCACGTATTGTATGGCAATACCTTTGGTGGACCTCCGGATGTTGACGAATTGTTGGAGGACCCCATCAGGGACAAGCCACGCGATCCTGATAAGTTCGACGCATTACGAGAAGAGATAGCGGGACGTTTGGTGAAAGCGTATCAGAAAAATGCGAAATCGTATAATTTCCGTAGAAGGCATGTACAGTACAAGGTTGGTGATCGAGTGTGGCGTAGAAATCATGTTTTGTCGAATGCTCTAAACTATTTTAACGCGAAGTTAGCTCCTAAGTTTGTTGGTCCTTTTGTAGTGGCCCATAAGAGGTCTTTGTGGACGTATGATCTAACCAATGATTTTGGTGATCCAGGAGGGACATGGCATGTGAAAGATTTGAAACCTGCTCTGGACGATGATCATTCGCTTTCGAACTAGGTGTTTGTTAGATTTTTCTGGTTAAGTGTAGTTTAGTACTTTTTCTTTTTTGAGTTATCTACGAAACAAGAGTAACTCTTATCTTCTTGTTTTCTGTATGTGTTGTGGTGGTAGAGGTTGTGTTTTGACGGGCGATGCGGGTCGCTGACCTGACCCCTGAGTGGATAATTGCGGGCGTGATCCTCAGCTCTCAACGACTCCGGAGTAGTTATTTCGGTAACTACTGGTGGAGAGGGACTAAGGTGGGGCAACTCCACCCTGGGAGACGGGAGGTTGTTCGTATCGGGTTGTCTGGACACAATGCTCTACGGAGGGAATTCATCACCTTGTTCCACGGGCGTTTACGCGTCCGGCGATCGGAACAGAGTAAGGTGGTTTCGGGATCTCGGGTACTGGGGGGATGAGACGGGTTTGGAATAGTTGGGGTTCGCGCCACTATTCCCTACAACTTCGGGTTGGGTCCGTCCGTCTACTGGACTTTGGGTGCCCCGGAATCGCAAGCCTTACTCTGGGAAGTTCGTTGGAGCCACGCGTACACTACCCTTAATTTTTTTTTTTGATGAATTCCTGGGTTTAAGTCGGTCGAGGAGCGGACCGATGATGCCTTGTTAACTTCTGAGCTCATTAGGTTAGTTGTGTTAGTTTTGTTAGTTTGATTGATTGTAATTAGTGGCTGTCACTTGTCTAAAACCGTACGGTGTAAGTAAACTTTCGTATTCTATGGGATCGTTCGTGTTTTGTCCTTGAGTGACATGCCGCATTGCGGAATTTTTCGACGACTCCCTAGTTTAGCTATTTAGCTTAGCCCTTTGGGGGATTTAATGAATATGATTGTGGTTACGCATCGAGTGTGTCGGGACATTGTTACTCCCACTAGTACTATCTTTCTTTCGTCATTTTTAAGAGTTTATTTTTCTTTTTGGGGGTTTGAAAAAAACATCCGCTTCCCGGAGTTTTTAATTTTGTTGGGGGGGAATTTGTAACGGTCCAGAAATAGCGTTGGCAGAAACTGCTTTTTAATAATTAATTGGCGTATAGACCTGCACGGTAGACAACCGTGGTCGCATTTTTTTTGTTGTGGTGACGCGTTTCCCATGTGTGCGATTTTTAAATTCGCCGGCGAGGCGCCGCCATAGAAGTAGAACTCAGCCACCTCGTGTCGAGTACAGACCGTGCCAGAAGATCCGTTGAGATAAGGTATATCACCATCCGGTTTACGGGATAATCAACGGGGACTCAGCTAACCACCCTTGAGGGGATTGAGGCACCGAGTACAGGGCAGAGGTCTAAAACGCTCATAACACCTGAGCGTTTAGCTACGGGCTAAGCAGCTCGGCCAGAACATTCTTGGCTGGAGGCGAATCGAGCACCAGGCGTCTACGACGCAAGCCGTCGCCCTCCCGGAGCCGTAGCGAGTCGCCAGCGAGACCACCAGGAAACACAGGCCAGATTCCAATATATATATATATATATTTTTGTGTGCTCAATTGAGCCAGATCGTTTATTCTTTTGTGTAAGAGTTGCGTTTACGTGTTTCGTGCCGTACGTGTTTTGCGCTTGTGTAAGAGAGAGGTCGCTCCGTCGGCCCTTTGAATCGCGCGATTTGGAGCTTACTATATTCGGCCGAATAGAGTAAACCCTGCGCGAAAGGGTGGCGTTCGGAGGTATTTGTTTCAGGAGCGCGGACACGGTGTCCGTCGTTTGTGTGTGAATAAACGCCGATATTACACTACAAACTCACACCTGTTATTTTTTGTTCCCCCCACGTTTTCTCGATCGGGCAGTTATTTCAGTTACAGTTTTCTATTCTCACTGCGAGATTTAAATCTGGTGGTGTTGGCGCCAAACGGTCAGCGTTGTGACAGTTCGTGATTTCTGAGCTTCGCTGACTGTCTGCCGTCCACCCACGCAGGTAGGGTGGAGCCACCCTTTGCGACGAAGTAGCAACGAGGTTAAAATTACGTGGAGCCTTTTTTTAACCCCCCCACTCTCTGACACCGAGAGCCTGGCCCTCGTCACTACTTCGAAGGGACCCTCCACTCGCTCCACGGCCTAACGCGCTGACTGCCCTTCAGGTACGTCACAACGTATATATTTCAAGTGTGTAATTTAAATGCAATCCTCATAAATAAATCCATTACAGAAAATTACATAATTGCTGCATGGCATACAAAATATTCAAGCATATTCACAACTAGAACAAAGAATAAAATAGTCCGTGTAATACGTAAAGTTTGCAATCATTTATTTGCATTCAAATAGATATTGTATATTTTAAACACGCACAGTTAAAGTTGTAACTCGATATGCAAATAAAAAACACTATTCAACGAACCTATACAAAATTAAATGAAAAAGTATGATGAAGGAATATCAGTTGATGTTTGCGAATGTATTCGCTTGTATATTTGAGATGAATTTGAATAAAAATATTGCGAAACGTAGACATCATAAGTATCCTTGTTAAATATAATGAAATTTAATTGTACAGGGTGGGCAACTTTTGGTTATGTAAAGGAGAACAGCCAGATATATAGTGTAAAAAATTCTACCGAAATAAAAAATAAAAAACATAGGTTGTCATTTCAAAAAACAATAATGACGTCACAACCTTTAAAATTTTGTTTTTTTAATTCTGAAAAAAATATTTTCATATGCGCAGTAACTTATATTGCTATCTCCTTTTCTATCTCCTCGATTTTTTCTCTCTCATACACATTAACGAAGTTACCGAATTTATCGCTACTTAATTTCCACACTGTATGAAAAAATCGATGTTACTTTTGACGAAAACTACTGATTGATGAACACCAACACTATCGTCTGTTGTTTTCGATAAAATGGATGATATTTTTGCTGTTTCTTTTTGAGAATGATGATAACCAACACTTTTTACTGTTTTCGATAAAATGGATGATACTTTTCGCTGTTTTTTTTTTAAAGGTGAAAACCAATACTATTGCGTTTTGAATTGGATTGCAATAATCAGTTATTAAAATTGATCATTTCATCTGATTGTAAAAGTTACCCATACTACAGATATAAATTATCCTGAATATCTTCCATTCTTAGCCGTAATGAGTTACAAAATTATATAGCCAGCCAGAAAATTAACCACATAAATTATGCATTCTAAGGAATCGTACCGCAGAACACACATTTATCATACTTCCACTGCCACCCTAAAATTATCCTCCTTATAAGTGATACAGAAATAAAGGAAAACCATACAATATAAAACGTACAAAAAAATGTATTCCCACAAACAATAAGCTTTATCAAAACTTTTGCATTTAATGTGTGTGAATTACATTAGGCTGAATCGATCGGCTCGCCTGGGAGCACTTAATGATACTTTGCTCGTCCACCGTCCGGCCAATCAATCAAAACGTATGTGCTGGGAGTGTTGTAATTATTTCAATTGAATTAGAGGCCGAACTGGGTTAACAATATTCACTTGCAGAACGAACAGCCGGATTTAGTCACAGTGATGCCCATTGATATTTTAATCCGCTTGTATTGTTGCAAAATAAATTGCTCGGGCCAATTTTATGCATGTTCAAAGGAATCATGTCAAGTATAAATAAAACCTGCGTAAAAGAAATATGATATTGAACTGGGTCAACAATTTATTTATTGAATGTTTTCATTATATTTATTTCATTATTAATTAATGGTTGTAAATAGTTTTGATACGTAGACATAGTGATAAGTCAGTAATTATTACTTATTTAATTTAAAAACTTTAAAAGTAATACTTTATGATAATAATGATAATAAAACTATATATAAATATATTTATGCCACAGCTGGAAGAAATCGGTAACTAATACACTAATGTAGAAAATACTAACTAACTACTGACTAACTACTACTACTAATGTAGAAAATTAATAAAGAAATGTAAGTTGGGTAGGTGATGATTTTAGACAGGTTTGTAATGATAACAGAAATGTTTGTGTCATTTTTTGATATTTTTTTTATTTTCACATGTGCTTTCAGAAAATGTAGGCATTAGTCCAATATATACGTGTAACATTTTCGTGTGTTTTCCATTTTCCAAAGTCCATTCAGGCAATTTTGTGCTGAGAATGTTTTATTTGTCTCTATTTCATGAGCTTTGGAAATTATGTATCCTTAACACATTTATAAAAAGTCTTATGGTATTTTTAAACAAAATTGACTTTTAGCCCAACATATTTGTTGATTTTACTCAAAATTAATAAACATACAAGCGAAAAGTACATACATAAAAATTCCATATTGATATTTTTATGTAGTTATGTTTTCTGTGGTTTTTGAAAATTTAGTGTTTTAGGACAATTAAATTGTTTTTATCAATTGTGCATGCATATTAAATAAGCCTAATCCATATGGGTAATTAACCATAGCAGTTGAAAGAGGCTATCTTTATATAAACCACTGAAAAAAACTACTAATGATAACGACATAATATGTTAAAATCGGGATTTATGGAATACCCCAGGACATCTGGAAATCCAAAGTTTAAGATTCTCTTAGATATAGGCAGAAGATTATTTCATCGCATTGTGTAACATTCGAAGATATTGATTCACTTATCTTAAACTAATTATAGTATTGATCATAAACTACCCTAAATGGAAGTCAATTACACCGACCTAGGGAACGTTTTTTGTTCTCTATAAATAGTACCGGAAGCAATGACTTAATTATTTTTTTTACTTCCGGTATAGTTTGCTGTTAACACTTAAATTGAATCTGAATAGGGGAATGAATCTTAACGACCGCAAAACAAAAAACTCTGAGTAATAAGAAATATATAATGGATCTGTTAATAACCAGTACGTTTTATACGTTTTAGGTGTAGAAAGTAAGAAATATTAAATTGCCATGAAATATTGCCATGAATTATAGAAAATATATGTGTATAGACAATCACGATCAATGATTTTAGGATTTTGAAGAATAATTTTATAGAAAATTTTGAAAATTGTTATCGTATTCAAATTGCAATCCTAGTAATAATTAAAACTTATAACGAGCCGCCGGGGCAACACGTCATAAAAGAATGTAGGCACAGAGCTGGGTTTTACTAGCAGTTTATTCACACAGAGCAATTGTTACGTACAGAAGAATAGCGTAGATGGCAATATACAGGGTGTCCGGAAAATACGTGTACAACGTTTGACGACAGACTCCTGACGTCAAAATAGGTCGATCTAAGCCGACTTAGTTATATCCAAAATTGTCTCGTTTAGCCGGTAGAGGGCGTCAAAAATTAATATCAATGACGTTTAATAATTTGACAATTAATCAAGTATAATATTTACTCAAGTATACGATCAACATTATTGAATTACAAGTTCATTTTACCATTAAAAATGGAAAATTATACAAACTCTCAGAAAGTTGACATGCTCCTGGTATACGGGTTTTGTCGAGGAAATGGGCGTCAGAGTGTTAGGGTTTACATGGAGAGGTTTCCTAACCGTCGAATACCAAACCACCAAACATTTGCCAATATTGAGCGTCATCTTCGGGAAACGGGCAGTTTTGAGAAAAAGTTTGAAGGCAGGGGTCGTATGCGAACAACTCGAACTGTGGAAACAGAAGAGATGATTCTGGAAAGAGTTGAAGAAGAACCAAGTACCAGTACCCGTCTCTTAGAACGTGAGTTAAATGTTCCTAAAACGATTGTCAATGAGGTTTTAAGAGAACAGTTGTTACATCCTTACCACATACAAAAAGTCCAGGAACTTTTACCGACTGATCCCCCCATGCGGCTTACATTTTGTCAATTTATTAGAAACAAAAGAATCCTTGTTCCAAATTTTTGTAGAAAAATTATGTTTACTGACGAGGCATGCTTTACAAGATCTGGGGTAACCAATCTGCACAACGAACATATTTATTCCGATGAAAATCCACATGCCATTAAAGTTGCACATCATCAGCATCAATTTAAAATTAATATTTGGGCAGGTATTATTGATCACTACCTTATTGGTCCCATTGTTATTCCAGACAGGTTAGATGGAAATATTTATTTAAATTTTTTGCAAGACACATTACCAATTCTTCTGGAGAATTTGCCCATTTTACTTCGGAGGGAAATGTGGTATATGCATGATGGTGCCCCGCCCCATTTTTCCGTTGCCGTTCGGCAATACTTACATCATCAGTATCCCAACCGATGGATTGGAAGAGGCAATGATGCACCAGTAAAGTGGCCACCACGTTCTCCTGAGTTAAATATGTGTGACTTCTTTTTGTGGGGCGCTATTAAAACAGAAGTTTACAAGACTCCGGTAAACACACGCGATGATTTATTGCAGCGGATTTTAAATGCAGGCAACCATTTTAATAATCCCGAGACATTAGATAGGGTCCAATATCATTTTTTAAAGAGTGTTAATAAGTGTATTCAGCAAGATGGCGGTCATTTTACACATTTGCTTAAGTAATGTTTTTGTTTTACTTAGTTTCTTACAATAGATACTTTCAACTTTGTTATACTTTTGTTTTTTTTGACGCCCTCTACCGGCTAAACGAGACAATTTTGGATATAACTAAGTCGGCTTAGATCGACCTATTTTGACGTCAGGAGTCTGTCGTCAAACGTTGTACACGTATTTTCCGGACACCCTGTATACAAAGTTGAGGGCTGGAGAGCGTTTCTGGACGGCGGAGCGTGATCGAAGACGATGCACGTGGAGCGGACCGCTAAGCTCGATCGAGAGCCGATGCGAGCTAGGGGCTAGAGTAGAAGCTTGATCGAAGGCCGATGCGAGCGCTCTACAACTGGCGAGTGATTTTTTTTTTGTTTTTTTTGTTGAGGAGAGGAAATCTTCTGAAAGACACCCCTTATAGGGGTAGTGTCGGATTCCTACCGACTAAAACCTCTCCGTACTCAGGACACCAGAAGGCGTCCATGAATCAATAATGAGGTACCGGTTGTTCACCATGACCTGCCGTATCATATTGATCATCAGAAATGTTCAGCATTCAGATATGAGCATTTAAATGAAACCCGAAGGTTTAAATCTTTTAGGTTCAGCCAGCGTAGCTCCGGATTAAGTTAATAACCCCTTACTGGTCTTTTGAAAATGCTAACTGGCAGTCAGCAGGACTCAAGTATGTGCTTCGGCGTGCGGTGCTTTATCCATGGGTTATCTGTGTCATATTGACCCAGACCCTGGATAAGTCCGTTCGCGCTAGCTTCTGCTTTGCTGTAGAAACCGAGTCTGCTGGCAAACAAACTCTTGGATCTGAGGCAAATTGAAGTCGTCATGCAATATACTGTTCCTTACCAAGTAGTGACAACCAGTAAAGGCTATCAGACACTTGTTCTGGAACACTCGCAGACGCTAATTTATTTTAAATTGTAATTTATCGAACAATACTTACTGCAGTAGGCATAAAAAGGCAATTATTTTCACATTTTGTCATATTTCAAATACTTTTCCATCTCGCAAAAAATGTTGATATTAACTTAACATTTTTTACATTATTCACGATCAATGATGGTTATAAGAATTTTAAGAATACGAAAATTTAGAAAATTCCGAACATATTGAAATCCCAAAAATAGTCATAATTATATCTGTGTAAATGCGTGGAAATAAAGTAACGCGTAAATTCGATAACTTAGTTCTAATTAACTTTCAGAAAAAAAGGGGTATAGCGATTTTAATGAAATGACGTCACATTATACCGTTTTCATATTGTTATATCATTTGTTTTTAAAGTTTTAACATTAACATTTTTAAAAATGTTCTAAATGAAAATCTATATTTTTTAATATTGATTTGGGCCAGGTCTGTGCAACCTTTAAAATAGGAGCGCCACTTGCAAATTTTATAAATAATTTGCGGTCCACACTACTTTCTATACAGGATTATCGTGTTCACTAGGTGTGGTGGGTACAGAAATATTTTGAATGATTAAACAGAGATAATCTTCAGATTTGTATATCATTTGTATTTGTATTATATAAATAGTTAACAAAAACACCTATTTAGTACATATAAGTCACAATATTCCTGTTTCACAAAGACATTTACTTAAGCTAGATGTACATTTTCACCACAAAGTGGTCATCTTTATAGATGTAGTCAGTGGACATTTGTGACTGACGATACACAAGACAGTACATTATACTGACTATTTTACACAATACATAATTTAATTTTATGAATTACAAACTAAAGTACCTAAAAGTAATGGTGCCCCGCAGCAATTTAGAGGGCGAAATCGTTGGGATACATTCCAGCAAGAGATTAGCGATAGGTGACTGATCAAAATTGAGTAATGTAGACCGAAAATTTTTCATGAAAATTTGTTCGTATGTATTGAGATTTCCCCTCTTTATTTCTTTCAATAATTCTACGTCTTTTATCATGAAACGGTGACCCGTATCAACACAATGTGAAGCTACCGTTGATTTCTCGACACAATGGATCTTAGTGTGGTTCATGTGCTCGTTAAACCAAATTTAAATATTTCGTTTAGTTTGTCCTATATAACAGCTGTTACAATCTTTACATTTTATTTTATAAATTCCTGCTTTGTTTAATTTGGGTTCTTTGTCTAAACCATTCTATAGCAACATTTTTAAAGTGTGGTCATTAGACAACGCTGGCGTCAGCTTGAATTTCTATATAATGTGCTCTGTCTTGTGTATCGTCAGTAACAAATGTCTACTGAAGATGACCACTTTGTGGTCGAAATGTAAATTTAGCTTAAATAAATGTGTTTGTAAAAAAGGAATATTGTGATTTTTTATGTGTTAATTATTTCACAAGCTCCAACCTACTAATTTACCTATTTGGTAGATACATGAAAGGAATACATTTCCATTCCATTCGAAGAATATTCGGTCTGATATTGGTTGACGCTAGTATAATCGATAATGTTTAAGATAAAAAATCTGTTAAGCTACTTCAGTTTTAGTGTTTGCCAATTTTGCAAACAATTGTGCAAATAATATATAACACGCACGTTACGTTACGCAAGTTACGCAAGTTATGAGGATATTTGGTTTTACAAACGTATTTCTTCTGAAATTATAAAATAGTTTCATACTTAAATGCATCTTTATTATACGAATTTGACTGCAGTCCCATCATTTTCATTTGCAGTTTTGAAATTATATCGGAAAATCTTTCTTTGAGGCCAAGTTTTCTATTATGACACATACTTGGTCTGCCTTGTAAGTTAGGAAAGTTTACTAAATTATTACTTTCGAGCTGCTTTCTCCATAGAGAAAGTTGTTGAAATATTTTGATATCTATCAAAAACGTATTGATGATTATATCTTTCATTTGCTTATTTATATTAACGATCGGATCTACTATCTACTTATTTATATTAAGATCTACTAGAAATGAAATTAGTTCTAATCCACGATTGCTATCGAAATGTGGTACGTGTCTGTCTTTTAAATCCATAAAAAGCTTCACTTTGGGCAACAGGTTCAATTCTTAGTACTTTAGCTCTGCTCAATCACCTTACCTCCGAAAAATAAATAACATCGCCATGTACTCCGTTCATGTCTGCTAAAAAATCTTTAAATTCTCAATGATTAAGTGCTTCTGATCTAATCAAATTAACAGTAGAAATTACTATCTGAATAACATTTTTCAATTGAATATTTTTGCATATTTTTCAATATGAAAGATATAGTAACACACAAACCTTTCCTAGAAAATTCACATTTCAATATTCTTGTCAGAAGTGTAGTTAAGCCAGAACGATTTCCTCTCATGGAAAGATCTCCATCTGTTGCGCGATTCCGCATAGCTTTGATAGTGGATTGTTTTTCTTAAAAGCAGTTTCTAATCCAGAATAGGGATCCTCAGCTGTTGTAGTTTCTTTCATACTTATGAGATCTATTATATCTTCAGTAACGTTTATTTCTATGAATATCAGCTCCACGAATAAACTTGCAAGCAGTATCAGATACGTCGGTATACGAGTTCATCAAGGCAAAGAAAATATCATACATTGTTATCAACTATATCTGTAAGAGTCCGGCTCCGGGTAAATAATTGGGATGGCAGACTTACGCTGCCTCTAACTTAACCTCCACCACAGCAAAGCGGCATCTAGTGCCCTTCTGTGGAGTGCCAAAAATACGAATTTCTGAGTGGGATTCCTACAGGAGCCCTGGGTCAACAATGGCCAGGTAAGGGGCCTACAGAAAGACTGATGTAAGTTGGTCTACAAAACTACTAACTGCATTAAACCAAGAACAGTCCGTCTGCTCATCAAAAATAATAACTTCACCCATATTCCAGAATTCACCACAGCGGATCTCGCGGTTGAGGTTCCCACGTACAAAGGAATAAGGCTCACTGTCATGACCTCAGCCTACATACCAGGTGAACTGGACAATCCACCGCCAGAGGAAGTAGTTTGGCTCGTGGAGTGGTGCAACAGAGGAAACGGTCGAATCCTCTTGTGCTGTGATGCGAACGATACATAACACCATATGGGGCAGCATAAACACCAACAGTAGTGGTAAGGATCTCCTTGAGTTCATTATCACTAACAACTTAGAAATCACTAACAAAGGTAGTGAACCCATCTTTGTGAATGCAATCAGGCAAGAGGTCTTGGACATCACTCTGGCTGATGTATTCACAGCGGAACCGATTAAAAATTGGCGAGTTCTTAAAGAACCTTCCATGTCGGATCATCAACAAATTTAATTCTACAGAGAGGCTAAAAAGGTTGTATAATAGAGTGTAGAAATCCGAAGAAAATAGACTGGGGCCTCTTCTCAGAGTGCCTAGATGTGGGAACTGACGACTTATATCTTAACATTCAAAGCACTGAGGAGCTGTAAGCTGCCTCGATCCTTCTCAAGGAAACTGTTACAACGGCGTACGAATCCATCTGTCCGCTAAACAGGAGACCCCTATCCAGAGATGTACCCTGGTGGAACAAGGAATTAAGTCGCCTAAAAGCACAAGTCAGAAAGGCTTTAAACAGTGCGAGGAAAACTGGTAACTGGGATGCCTATTGACTCACACTAAATGAATACAATATAGAATTGCGTAGATCAAAAAGGAAATCGTGGAGAAGCTTCTGTGAGGGCGTCAATGACACAGCCCCAACAGCTAGACTTCAGAAGGTCCTGTCCAAAGACCACTACAATTCCACCGGCCTGGTCAAAGAGCCCGATGGGACCCACACAGGGAGCCTAAAGGAAAGTCTGAGTGTTTCTTTGAAGAAGCACTTCCCCGACTGCAAACCCGCTCACTCATAGAGGGCGGCTACCTTCTTTCTGGAATGGAACATCTTCCTTCCTACCAGAGATAGTAAGATAATGATGTGAGGCAAAATATTGACCAGACAAAATATGTATGAGCAGTCGACAGCGTCAAACCCTACAAAACGCCAGGAACAGATGGCATCTTCCCGGCATTGCTGCAACAAAGGCTAGCAATCATTGCCCCGTGCCTGCAAGCAATTTACAAATGCAGCTTCGCGACGTGCTATGTACCAACGGAATGGAAAGAGGCCAAGGTGATCTTCATCCCAAAAGTAAGGCGCAGACCACCCGATGAGGCGAAATCCTATCGCCCCATCAGCCTCACTTCATTCCTCCTAAAGACTATGAAAAAAATGTGGACAATCACATCAGGAGCGGTGCTCTTAAAGTACGCCCACTGCACGAGCAGCAATTTGCCTACCAAGCCGGCAAATCCACTGTAGATGCCTTCCAAAGTCTCACCTCGAGCATAGAGGCGTTGCTATTATAGAAGGAGATTGCCCTGGGCATTTATGTGGATATTGAGGAAGCGTTTGACATTGCTACCTTCAAATCCATGGAAAAAGGAGCCATCAAAAAAGGAATTGACATTCCTTCTATTAGATGGATTAGATCCGTATTGGAAAACCGAAGAATTACTGCAAGCATAGGGAGGGAATCGGGGGCGGTGACCACGTCCTGGAGGTGCGTGCAAGGCGGGGTCTTATCCCTCCTGCTGTAGTCCATTATCGTTGATGACCTCCTAACTGCTTTAGCAGATAAGTGGTACAACACTCAAGGCTATGCCGATGACATAGCCGTTGTCATAAGGGGGAAATACGACTACATCGTATCATCCCTGGCAAATGATGCCTTAAATACTATAATAAATTGGTGTCTGAAAGAAGGCTTCAATGTCAACCCAGACAAAACCGTTGTGGTGCCCTTTACAAATCGAAGGAAGCTGAATATTACAGCTCCTAGAGTTAAAGAGCAGACAACTGTGCTATCCCAGCAGGTTAAATATCTAGGTATTATCTTCTGCAAGTGCCTATCCTTTTCGGATGTTGGCTATCATATTGGCTATCTTTACTTTGTTCACAGCTGCCCGGAAGACGCCTGTGGTTGTCGTGGAGAACCAACTCCTCAAGTTTTTAAGCCATGAGATTTTTCTTCTCCCAATGTTTCTTTTTCCTTCAACTTTGCCTTGTAGTATGCACTGAAGGAGTCCGTATCTACTAGAGTTGCGCATGATGTATCCCAGGTATTGTAGTTTCCTGGTTTTAATCGTGGTCAGGATTTCTGTCGTTTTGCCCATTCTTCTTAGTATTTCGGCATTGCTAATACGGTATTTCCATGATGTCCTTAATATCCTTCTGTAGAGCCATATTTCATATGCTTCTAGTTTTTTTGTGTATTAGCAACCGTCAGCGTCCAAGCTTCCGTTCCATAAAATAACACACAGAATACGTAGCAGCGTAAGAGTCTCATTTTGGTGTCTATAGTTAGATCAGGACTTTTAGAGGCTATGGGCATTTTAATGAATATATGTCTGCTGTTTTCAATCCTGATTTTTATTTCCTGTGTCTGGTCCCATTGCTCATGAATACCGGTGCCTAGATATACATATTTTTTAACTCTTTCGATGTTCCACTGCTCCAGCTCCAGTTGCTGTTGGTGGTGTTGTGGGTTGTTCTTACTTATGATCATGAATTTGGTCTTGTCCATGTTGATATCTAGTCCATATCTGTGATTAGTGCTTATTAAGCTATTCATTATTAGTAGTAAGTCTTCTATGTTGTCGGCCATGGTATCTGTAATGTATCGAATATGTATATGTATATATATATATATATATATATATATATATATATATATATATATATATATATATATATATATATATATATATGTCCGGCGAACAGGTGTCCCGCCACATGTTCGCTATTGAACTATATTTGTAGAGAGTTTTTGTATAAGACGCTTGCAGACGGCATGTGCAGAACGGCAGTCAGTTTACATCCACCTCTGAATAAGGTAATATATATATATATATATATATATATATATATATATCAAAGTGCGTTTCATACTAAACCTACAACATAACAGTATCATCTGCGTATCTGATGTTGTTTATACGTTTTCCTTTTAAAGAAATTCCTTCTTGTGTATTTACTAGGGCTTCCCGAAATATGACTTCATATATATGACTCACAATTCATGTCTCTGCATCTCTGTACCAATACTTGCACACTAAAGAGAGCTTCCCTTGTCCCGACTGCGTCTCTAAATCCAAATTGTGTGGGTCCTAGTTGTCCTTCCACTTTATTGTATATTCTTGTATGTATAATTTTTAGAAACACTTTCAATAGGTGGCTCATTAGGCTTATTGTTCTATATTCATCGCATCTTTTTGCCGATGCCTTATTTGGAAGTGTTACGAATTCTGATTCCAATCACTGTTGTGGTATAACACCTGTGTTGTAGATATTATTAAGGATGTAGGTTAGCCATTTAATTCCTTCGTCGTCAAACAGTTTCAAAAATTCAGCATGAAATCCGTCTGGTCCTGGACTTTTACCGTCTTTAACTTGTTTTATGGCATTTCGTACTTCGTCTTTCAGAATGCTTGGGCCTGTTTCTGGCTGTATATGATGAATTTCTGGTCTTTTCTCTTGGAATAGTTGTTCGATATACGGCTTCCATGTGTTCTTTATTGCGTTTTTGTCTATTAGTATGTTGCCATCGTTGTCAACGAGTTTGCTCACTTTTTTCTTTTGTATGTTTTAGTAACTTCCTTCACTTGTCTATGTACTTTAAAAGGTAGGTATTATACTATATAGGAAAATAAACTGGAATGCACATCTGAAGGATGTGCCAGGGCTACAGTGGCACTGTGGACAAGCCGCAGACTCTTTGGTAAAACATGGGAGCTAACGCCTGAAATAATACACTGGCTGTACATCATGGTAGTCAGACCCATCGTCACATCTGGCTTGCTGATATGGTGGACCAAAACAAACCAAGTAATGGCACCAAAGAAACTCCACAGGCTTCAAAGGTTGGCCCGCCTTGGAATCACGGGAGCTCTACCCACTACCTCCTCTGCAACAATGAAAAGCCTATTGGACCTGCTCCCACTGCATGAACAAATTAAAATGAAGGTCTAATGAGAGCACTGAGAATGGGACGGGCCCACCCCTGCCAAAACCCAGGGTACTCAGAAATCGTAGGCATGGTAAAATCAGAGATTACCCAAACACCGTCTCTAGATTCCGGCTGATTACCCAAACAGCCGGACTCTATGCCAATAGAGTTCGACTTAGAGACACCGTTTGTAGTGACTATAGATAGCCGCCAAACATTATAGAAACAATCTCTAAGCTAAGGGGTACCCCTCCATATGGTACATGGATGCATCTAAAACAGACAAGGGCATCGGAATTGGCATATATGGGTCTAAATACAAGGAATCTATTCCTATCGGACAAGGCCCCTCATTCTTACAGGCCGAAAAATAGCCATAGAAAGCTATTTATCCGAGCTAATCTCGGAAAAGGGCTGCAAAGGTGCACAAATCTATTTCATCACGAAAGCCAGGTTACCCTGAAAAACCTTAAATCCCATAGCTTTGTTTCCAAAACTACTTTTAATTCCAAACAAGGTGCCCAGGTGTGCTCGGAAAAGGGCTGCAAAGGTGCACAAATCTATTTCATCACGAACAGCCAGGTTACCCTGAAAAACCTCAAATATTGCTTTTTTTCCAAGACTACTTTTAATTGCAAACAAGCTTTAAACCAACTGCCAAGGCAAATAAGCTCACCCTAATGTGGGTACCTGGACACACGGGTATAGAAGGAAATCAAGCTGATGTCCTCGCTAAGCAAGGGGCGTCAGCTCCACAGTAGGCCCAAGAAGGACTAGCGTCCAAGAATGGGGAAAAAAGTGCAGACAGGTGCACTGGGACAATACTCCTGGCAAAAGGGAATCAAAATTGTTCAATTGACCTCTCGGCAAGTAGAGCTAAGTAGCTCCTACGTCTCTCAGCGCCCAAGATAAGACTAATAGTCACCGATCTCCTAACAGGACACTCAGGACACTGCCCTGTGAGATATCATCTACACAAAATGGGCATAGTGCATGACACCACCTGTAGATTATGTGGACTCGCTGAAGAAATAGTCCAACACATACTATGTGAATGCGTAGCACTAGCTACCACCAGACAGACTTTGATTGGAGATATGGTGGCAACACCAACTCAGGTCAGAGCACTGTCTCCCGGGGCACTGCTCGACTTCGCTAAAGAGGTCGACTTCCTGGGAAGTTACTAGCAGTTGAGGATTAGTACAAAAGATCTACATAGGTCGCAGTGCTTAAAGGCTACACGTAGCCATTACGACCCCATCTAACTAATCTAATCTAAGTTATATCTGTAAGAGTTAGTACTACGTTTTCTACCATTTCATTAATTCGTCGTGCTAGAAAAAAACTTTTTCTTTTCATAGTAAGTAATGTTCACGGCCGTATAAATATATTCTTTATTAAAATACAATCAGAACGGTTTTATATGTTTAGGTAACATACTCGTATATTCTACGTGACTCAAAATATTGTGTATATTTTGGCACATTGCTTAGGTATTTGTATACGCAGATTTTTGTATTGATCTCTTATAATAAGGTTTTGTTGATTTTTTTTACACGTCCATGATTTTTCGTAAAATTTGATTAAAATGTGAATAACTTGGCAACGTTGTATCTGATCCCAAAATAATAAAAATTCTTTGTGAAGCCCACATAATGCAGATTCTAAAAATGAAATAATGTACTGGGTGATCAATTCAAAAAAGAGACCAAATTTTGTGTCCCGGATTTATGGTACCCTCTGTACACTCGAAAATAACTTTAAAAAGTAGCACAACAAGTGTCCAATAACTTCCATTCAAATTTTTTCCTCAATTTTCATTAGTCTAGCAGCAATGGTCCGAGCGAGGATAGGCGGGCCACCCTGTATCTCGTATCCTAGGAGTTATCATTCAATTATAGTAAAGTGAAAAATAATCAATATTCATTTTGCAAATTGGATCAACATGAACGAAATGAAATGGTTGCTATGTAAAAAAGGCGTTTCTATGAAGAAATGTGTAGCATATTTCTTTAATCTTTTCTATATAGAAAATACGTTCTTTTCCATAAAGTACATGAAAAAAAAACTTATGTCACATTCATATTTACCCTACATTTAGAAAAATATGCTGTTGTACTCGGAGTATACTCTTACAAACATTCTAATACATATGAAGGTTCTTCTTGAAATGTTGTATTTATTACGATTATTATTTTCTACATACTACATAAAGCGCAAATATTGTTTTCGTTAAAATTTGTAATTTCCAGTTTCTTTGTCAAATCCTCAGCTGCTGCAGCCATTAGAATTGATAGGTTAAGTGGTTGCCAAAAAAATGAGAAGTATTTTATTGAAATTTCACTGTACATCCTTGAAATTAGTTTAAAAACAGGTAATGTTGGATGTAAACAACAACATTACCTAAAGCTGTATTACTCATTAACGGAAATATTCAATTACATCATGTTTTTAGAAAGTGGATATGATATTAATCAATTTGCATGAACGTGATTCGCACGTTTGAATTTCAGAATTGTAAACTGTTTTATCACATAAAATTTATATTCATTTGAATGGCAGGGCAATTAAAGAAGCAATTTTGCGTCTAAAAAACAGTCTTCGTAGGTTCAACAAAAACCAATTTTTCATTCTTTCTCATTAAACTTTCCAAAAACTTATGTCACATTGATATCAGTCAATATTTATTGAAATATCGCGAGCTGCAGTTTTTATGTATTATACACTTATTATTATATTTAGATTAGAATTAGAAGTATAATTTATATTTATTAGAATAGTTTCTTGTGGTGGGCGCATCGCCATCTATTAGCGCGGTATTCGCGCTTTATACACTTGGATAAACTGCAATACGAAAGTTATTTCGCGCAAATAGAGAAGTTGCAATTTTGAGTATAAAAATTTTAGTATAATTATAGGTAATTTTTGCGTTTTATCAGAAAAACTTTTTTAACTGAAAAAATCTTTACGTTTAATGAAAAATAGCGAGCTGCATTCTTGCCTGCTATAACACCTAAAATAAATTGTAATTCAAAAGTTATTTTGGGCTGTTAGAAATGTTGCAATTTTGAGTTCAAAAACTAAAACTCGTTGTAATTAAAAATAATGTTTCTCTTCTTTCAAGCACTTGCTCTGTAGAAGCACTCGGCTGCGCCGTCGTGCTTGCAAACTCGCCCGAGCTTGGAAGACCTAATCAGTGGCCTAGCATGGGTGACACCCGGGGCGGATATCGATGGTGTCACCCCTCGAAAACGGTAAAATCAACATTTTGTAAAAGAAAAAAAAACAGGCAAGCGTGAAGTATGATTTTAATACAACAATTTAAATGAACATTTGAAAAATTCATTTGAAAAAAGTCATTGATCATCAAATTACTAAACTTTTAATTTAAAAATATTTCAAGTTATTATAATCTCTTCTTTTAAGCTTTGACAGCTGCAAACTCGGAAATCACATCTTTAAAATTAATACTTGCCTCGTGTTCGATCGTTAACATTGGAAGATTGTTTAGCGCAGTGTTGCTCATTGTTGACCGTAAGTAGTTTTTAATTAATTTAAATTTATTAAAGCTCCTCTCGCACGAAGCAACCGATACGCAAATTGTCATAATTAACTTTAGTGCGACGATAAGATTTGGAAGGGATTCTGTATAATCCCATTCCACGATGAATTTCAAAAAGTCTACGGATACCCAATCAGACAATGTAACATTGACTGCTTTTAAATGTCTTCTCAACCTTGGTATCTTTAGGAGTTAACGCCACCCCCCTAGCTACGCCACTGCCTATAATCCTCTTAAACTTTATGACTCAACACGTATTTTAAATTTTCTCATAAATATTTCGAAAAACTTGTATGGTCGCAAGCTGCAGTTTGATGCTGCTTATACACCTGGATAAACCTTTTCTTTTACACATAGAAAATAGTACAATTTTTAACTAACAGTACAATAAATTTTGTACAATTATGGGACATTTTTGGTTTTTGTCGAACAACAGTCAAAAACTTAAACTTAAACAAAATTTATGGATGTAACTTCAATTAGAATAATGTAGATGAACTTCGTGAAGCAATGAGAGATGCAATAAAAGGCGTTATTACATCGCGATAAGTAACTGGCAATATTCTAAAACACTGTCAAATGTGTTTAGCTTATTTTTAGCCATTAAGTCAACAACGGTCAGCATTTTGAGCATTTTTTATAATTTATTGTTATTTTACTACTTAGTTGAATTACGTTTTTTAAATATTTTTACATTTGTTTTAAAGATAATTTAAAGAATAAAAATAAAAATTGGAACAATTGATATATCCCATATTTTTTATTTTGACATAGGGTGTTATACATCGTTGAAAAGAGAAAAAAAAGTCGATTTAGTCGTGTAAAAATCAAATATGGCGGCCATTTAAAATAAGAAAGTTGCTATTAATATCTCGGAAACCGCTATCTTGACTTTTGTTTTGACTTGATTCTTAAGTTTGTCGAGATTTGTCAATCGAACAAAGTAACTTTTATTTTAAACTTTTTTCTGCATCTTTAATAATTATGAATATATCGGAGCTTTTAGAAAATCGAAATTTTTAGATATTTTAGAATAACTTCTAAACTGCTCGAACTTTTGAAAATTTTGCATCATAACTGAATCAAGCACTGAACCAGCATATAAAACTGCACAATATTGCCCTTTTAACCAGATCTCTAGCTTTAAGAATAAGAAAGATACCCATGCAATCCCACTCTATTTAGGACACCCTGTATATCACTTCCAGTAGGTACTAACCATACAATATACTATTAGGCGATTGAATTCTGGTTCTAATATAAATGTAACGATCCTTTTGTCTTTTCTTAAAAAAAAACCCGTTAAAATCATTGTCAGTTGGTATCGCTCTATTGCATGTGTTTCAGAGATTTATGATGTTTGATTGTCAGAAAATATCTATTAAAAAGATTTGAGTGATATCGAGAGTGGTTCTCTCGCAACTCTACCAGAAATTATCGAAGCCGCTACTGCTGCAATCATTGCTAACAAGTTACTCGCGGGAAAGTACAGATACATATATCTTGAAATTTGAAGTTTGAAGTATGCGGCCGTGAAGTATTTGCAGCCGTGAAGTAAATGAGGCGGTGAAAGGTTTATTGACAACTCCCTATTAAAACGTGGCGATTTGCGACTGACAAGAGATTGAAGAGATTCGTGAAAGCGCTAATTATATAAATTGCATAAAACATATTTTTTTGTTTTTCGTAAAATTTTCCAAAAACTGGTGCCACATTGATACATATTAGTCTACATTTCTTTAAACATCGCTGTTTTTATGACTGCTTGTGCACCTGGATAAGTTTGAGTCATTAAAGCGATTTGCGTGTCTGCAATGGCCGAATGAAGCGCCACGATATATGGTATCGATCAATCCATCCGAATGTACCCATTAAAAAAAGGGCGACAATCGATAGGTCTATTTACCTGCAGGCACTTGGGCTCGTGCAAGGGCAGCGACGCGGTGCCGAACTCCCTTCCGCATATGTAGCAGGTCAGAGTCCTCGGGCCCCTGGTGGTGGTCTTGCAGTCCCTGACGGCGGCGTCACCGCCGCCCTCGGCCTTCGGCGGTGTGTGCACCAGCTTCTGTGGTGGCAGCGGCATCCTCTTCTCCTCCAGCTTGCTCTTGTACCGGATGGCCACCGGCTTCTGGACGGTGCTCTTCACCGGCACCTTCGGCTCGGCGCGCCTGATGGGCTTCAGCGGCGTCGTTGGGTGACTGTGGAACCGCTCGGGCAGGTCTGGCCTGCCACACGTCGTGCACGGCTCCGGCACAAGTTTGATCGATTCCTGGTTCGCGGCGTCCTTCGCCGAGGACCGCTTGCGTATCTTGAAGTTGTTGTTGATCTCGTCCGGTTTCGGCACCTCCAGCTTCTTCGTCGTGATTATAGCCGGAGGACGGATCTTGGACTTCAAAGGCAGCTTGCGCGAGCCCTCGCGTGAAGATAACGAGCTCTCCTCCTCCCAGCTGTCCTCGCTGGCGGTTTCCGCCTTCTTGAGCAGCTTTGACTTTTCGGTCGGCGATATGGCAATCGGCAGGTTTGATAGAGGCCGTCTGCGTTCTAGGACCGCCGTTTTTCGGCGCGGCTTCGTCCTGTTGATCATCGGAATCGGGACTCTGCACAGATTCGTGATCGAGAGGAACTCCTTCCTCATCAAGGACATGTCGATCTTCCCCACCAGCCTTATGTCGAGGACCTGCGGCTTTTCCAGGGTCGCCGTCAGCGGACGCGCATTCTCGTCCTTGCTCTCGCTCTTCGGTGGCCAGGTCTTCGTGAACAATCTCAGACCTGGATTCTTATTCATCTCTGCATCACAATCGTCGACCAACGGCAGAACCAAAAATGTCCTCGTATTCCCAGTTATTGCCCTCTTGTACGTTCTCCACTTCATTTCAATTCATATTTACACTAGAATCAATTACTACGAAGTTTTCACTACATCATTTACAAGTACCTCACACATCCTCGTTCAGTTCTAATGCGCGATCATATAATTATTCGTGTGTGAGCGCTGTTGGGTTTCATTATTACACCTGCCAAGCGTTCACGATGGTGCGCATGAAGGTACTAGCCGGTGTTTGTTATAATCCTGGCGAAGGAGCAGGACAAACCCACGCGCAGCTCGCAACGGGGCAGACACGCCAACCATCGAAATGAGTAACCCCCTTTATATGGACACGGTGGAGTGACATTGCCGGTCGCTTTTGTAATTACTTCACGTCACGGATCCGAAAAAAAGCGTTTATGGTAACTTGTCCGCTGTGACGCAAACGCGAAAGCGCCGCTCACAGCACCGCTTTGGCTTTTTTTCTCTGGCTTTCGTGGGTTACTGCTTGATGGTTGGGTAATTATGTCTCTGCACAACGTCATTTAGTTGCGACCGACGCGACGTATCGCACTGTCCACACATAGAGGAGGCGCAGCACTAATTAAAGAAAATAGACTTTTTCTTCGACTTTTGTGAATTAAAGATATTTAACGTTTCTTTAGGTTCTTCTTGAACCCTCTTACATCTACTAAGTCCAAGATTCCAAGTCTTTAATGATTAGGTAATGATATTCTATCTGGGCAACGTTATTGTTTTTGCTGGTTAGATATCATAGTTTTAATTTTCTTATTATTGTACTTGAAATTATTATTGGAATAATATTACGAATTGAGAATTATCCAGACAAAGAGAGTAATTGGGTGCCTAAATGGAGTACTCTGGAGTGGAGAAATAGGAAAGAAGAGAAAGTTTAATATTTATAACGCACAGGTCAGGTCAACTCGCATTTTGTGCTTTGATGACTTGAACAAAAATCATGTACAAAACTCTTTCTGGAGACTCCTGGAAATAATATATGGAGCAGAGACATGGCGAGTCACAGAGAGAAACAGGAGAAGGTTGGAGGCAGTGGAGATGGACGCGTTGAGGAGATCAGTGAGAGTCTCACGGCTGGATTGAATACGAAACGAAGAAATGCATAATCGAATGGGAATTGAAGGAACGATATACTCGAATATTCAAAGTATGTTTCAAAGTTCAAAGCAACTCACCTGGTATGGTCATGTTCAAAGGATGAGCGAAATCCGAATTCCAAGAAGAGCGATGGAATGGATCCCAGCGCAGAAGAAAAAGAGAGGAAGACCAAGAAGGCAGTGGAAGGAAGGAATAACAAAGGCGATGAGCGCTAGAGACCTTCGAGAAGGACAATGGGTCAACCGAGAAGAGTGGAAATTGGTGTCGGACAACGTCGACAGACGTTTTAGAACCGATTTATATACAGGGCGAGTTTTTTTTTTTCATTTAAAGCATTAAGATATCGGAAACCATAAGACATTGAGATTCAGTTAAATGAGGAAAGAGTTGTCGTTTTAAGGCTACGTCACCGCTTTGGGGTAATAAACACGTACCTCGCGGGGTAAGGGACAAAGACCAAAGTACGGTTTGAAAGGGAGGTACATTTTCGCGTGCAGGCAAATATGCTGGCCAATCACTGTGACGCCTGGGCGATATGGGTCATCTTGACCTGGGAAGGGTCTATACTTAAAATTAATATTTATAATCAAGGCGCGGATTTCTAGGTATTATGCTATTATATATATATATATATATATATATATATATATATATATATATATATTATATATTATATATTATAAAATATATATTATATACTATGCTCCGTTTTTAAGCATATAATTGCTTTAATGCATGTTTTGTGCATATTTCCTTCTTTTTTTTGTGCTTATTTGCTTATTTCTCAATTTTATAGCATATTATTTATATTAGCTAGGAATATATTTTGTTGCACATTATTGTAATTTGAATTCAGTATTAATATTACTCCGTTACGTCTAGAGTGCTTGGTTATCACAAAATCATCAACAAAGCAAGCGTGCGTACATGATATTTGGTAAAGAAAGCTTGACTATTTCCGGGATTACTCTATTTTTACGTGCACAGAACGCATCTGGGGCAAGTGTGCTATCAATTCAGTCCAATTTATCTAAATCTTCAGTGCGTGTGTCTTGTGTGTATTACGTGTTTATAAGTTTTCTTGTTAAAAATGCCGAAAGTAAAACCTTCCGTCGATGAATGGATACGTGGACATTCTGAATTAAAATATGAGAACGGCAAATTAATTTGCAGGGCTTGTATCAAACCGGTAAGTTTTATTTTGTGCTGCTATTGGCCTAGGTACAAGCATGTATTATGTTGTAGATTAACTGCGAGAAAAAATTTAACATAACACAACATATCAAAACAACAGTTCACCTGGAAAATTTAAAATAACACAAATCTGCAAGCAGTACCCTGAGTACCCAGCAAACTATTTCCGAGTCTTTTGCGAGTTCTTCTGCACAGAATGAAAATGAATTTTACTTTGGTTTATGCAATACGATGGTATCTTCTAACATTCCGTTAAAAAAACTAGATAATAGAATGTTTAAATCTTTTTTTTACAAAAATACACTGGTAGACATATTCCTGCCGAATCAACCATTCGCAAAAACTATGTCGAGCAAGTATATAAATACACTATTGAGGAAATAAAAAGATAATTGGCAACAATTACATATGATTCTGTGTAGATGAAACTACTGATTCATGTGGTCGGTACATTGCCCATTTAATGATTGAAATATTAAACGAAGACTCCAAAAATGCATTTTTAATTAGTTCCAAGCAGTTAGAAAAAACGAATGGCAATACCATTGCCAAATTCGTTCACGATGGATTTACACTTTTTTTTGCCAAACCCCGTACCAAATGATAAATTATTATTGATGCTTTCTGATGCCGCTGCATATATGTTGAAGGCATATTCTAATTTAAAAGTATTTATCCCTAAAGTATTAATATTTACAAAAAATATCAACAGTTTTAAAATGAGATTTCGTGGAAGATTTACTGATAAATATTACAATTGTTCCCAAATTTAAATATGCACCGATTACAAGTGTGGATGTAGAGAGAAGCTTTTCACACTTAAAAAATGTGCTCAGTGATAGGAGAAAGGGATTTTCCGTTGAAAATTTAGAAAAACATTTAATTATTAGTTCATTTAATAATGAGCAGTAATCATTATTTGTTATAAATTATTATTGTTATTAATATTAATCGCCAAAACCTATGCTATTAAAATATTACTTTTATCTACCTATAGTGCGTTCTTGTTAATAAAATTATGTTTTGTTTTGTTTTTCTGTATTTTCATAAAAAATAAAATATGCCTTTTCATGCTTTTTCTGCATTTTTGTGCTTCTTCTAATCTTTATGCTATTTTATATGCTTATTTTCTAAGATTTTTATGCATTTTTATGCGCTTATTTTGTAATTTTGTATGCTTATAAATCCGCGCTTTGATGATTAATGGTCTTGAAGTAATAGCTTCGCATAATAATGTTCTTCAAACCTGTTCAAACGTAACTATTTTTACAAATCTTTCAGGATTACATATTGTGGAGGTAATCATTTACGTGGAACATTATGATCCTACACTCTGGTCTTCTTTATAAATAATTTCATGGCATATCAAATAGGCAGATTACATTCTTAGCTCAAAGCAGCAGTCAACATAATCCGTGTGACCGGATGACCGTGGCCAATACCAACTTTCTTATTTTAAATGCAACACCTGGTATATTATTCAATTTTTGGATTCTTCAGAAAATTCTAGACATATGTCATGTACAATGTCCTATACCTATCTTCAACTGTTTTGGAAATATTAAGTGTTTTCAGATTTATTGCAAAAATTAACATTAAAAAAAGAAAATTATTTGATTACAGAAATTCGTTACAACACACTCAAAAACTAATAAGTAATACTGTTTATTTCTTGATAATGTGAAAAAACAAAAAAAAAACAATAAATTTCAATGGAGGAGATGTTCAAAATGCCGTGAACGTCTTGGCAACATCCTAATCTTAAATAGAAATTTCTTCTAACGTTACTCAACATCTCAGGCGTGACCGATCTAATCGCAAGCATTATTCGTCTTAATATACACACTTAATATTTCCGAAACAGTTGAAGATAGGTATAGGACATTGTACATGAAATATGTCTGGAATTTTCTGAAGAATCCAAAAATTGAATAATATACCAGGTGTTGCATTTAAAATAAGAAAGTTGGTATTGGCCACGGTCACATGACACACCCTGTATAAAAAGTTTTTGTTGAAAAAAATGCGCAACTAAAAATAACAATCGACGTGTCCGAGCGTTTTTTCGAACACGCCCCCATTTATTTATTATTGAACTTATTCCATTTGGCTGATACACCCTGTACATATGAAATATGTCTAGAATTTTCTGAAGAATCCAAAAATTGAATAATATACCAGGTGTTGCATTTAAAATAAGAAAGTTGGTATTGGCCACGGTCACATGACACACCCTGTATAAAAAGTTTTTGTTGAAAAAAATGCGCAACTAAAAATAACAATCGACGTGTCCGAGCGTTTTTTCGAACACGCCCCCATTTATTTATTATTGAATTTATTCCATTTGGCTGATACACCCTGTACATATATATATATATACACTGGCGAGCAAAAAATAGAGGTCACTTTAAAATTATGACTTATTTTTTGGATTTTTTTTGTTTTAACTTTATCTTTGCAAATTGTAAACCAAAGTAGGCGTTTAATAATACATTTCCTGACAAATGTATTCTACAAAATTGCAGGAATGGAATAATATCTACCAAAATGTGATCGTTAATTTAATTCAAAGAGTTCCTCGTCGACTTCAATCAGTAATGCGAGAGGGGGTAATACTCGTTATTAGTGATAACTTTTTTTCATTATTTATTTTCTATATTAGTCCTAGAAACAAAAATTCGAACTTCGTCTGAACCGTAAATTTGTGGTATTTCCAAAATAGGCAATAAAAACAATAAATATGCTTTACGATTCAACATTGCTTTTTTTTTTAAATTTAATGTGCAAAATACAGTACAATTGTTTACAATTTGCAAACGTAAAGTTAAAACAAACAAAAATCCAAAAATAAGTCATAATTTTAAAATGACCTCTATTTTTTGCTCGCCAGTGTATATATATATATATATATATATTTACATATATATAATTCATCTTCCGTCCCAATAAATAGGCCGCATGATTGCACGTCTTTTCCTGTTAGTTTTTTAAAATGTTCCAGTGCGATCTCATCACTATAGTTGCCATATTGTGTGGCAGAATTTCCTGAAAAATCATTGTAGAGCAAATTATGAAATAACTTTTCAGGATTTGTTGTGTTGCGACGTTTGCATATTTTTCCAAAGTTGGAAGCTGTATGTCGATATTGCCGCTCTTGAAGTCTAAGTGGATTGCTGCTCCATGCTCTTGTTTTTATTTCTACGTCTAATGTCTCTTCCAACGTTTCTGACAAACATTCTTTAATTTTATCTTTTACTTTTTCCAAAATTTCAGGATCCATGGCATCCACATGATCTACTGCTCCATAATCGCCATCTGGTTAGGCGATCTTTTTTTTTTTGCTGCTAATCTTCCTGGCTGAACGTATTCGGTTACGATTCACTGACCTTTTTGCAGAGAATTTTTCAAAATATTTGTCATTCCCAAAACGTGCAAATTTGTTTAAAGAATGCACCAAATATTGCCTGGTGTTATTTGTTATAGCGGCGCATTGACATCAGTAGATAAGCTAGGGGAGTTCGGCCTCATTTTCCCATAAGGATTTACACAGGGGTCTAAATTCGCTTTTCAGCCATTTTGTTTTTTCGGTCGTCCATTTCGAGGACCGATATTTGTACAACGGGTTGCCTATGGGTCTATGTTCTGTTGCACGAGGGATATGACGACAGCGCGTGAGTTTTATTTATTTATTATAATTTTTAATAATTTAATTTTTAATTTAATAATTATTATTTATTAATAATTATTGTTATTATTATTAACCAAGACATTTTTGCCCGAATAAAAATCACATGCCTGCCCAGAATCGAACCCCGGCCTCCCACGTGAAACGCGGCAACTTTACCGCGGAGCTAATTACCTTAACTGATAGAGACGGCTGGAAGCGTCGATATATAACAAAGGTTTAAATTACATGAGAATATTTCATTGCATCAATCGTGTGATTTATTTAAGTTGCATTAAGTAAGTACATGAAGTCTGCAATAATCAAGGGTTTTTAGCAGTTTTGGGCAGGTATCAACCTCTTCTAAATTAACAACGTTAGCCGTTATCACACGAATTAAAAACAGAATAGAACTTATAAGCCACATAAGCAATGAAAATTATCAACATATTACTCTCTAGCTTCTTTTGACATAATACATGTATATACAAATATAACAATAACAGAATCACCTACTTGCAAACTGAATTAAAAAAATTATACACAAAAACAACAATACCCACGCATATTCAACCTAATTAAATTAACTTTAGAATAAATCTTTTTTTGTGTATTCAACAACAACTTCTATAAAATGAACGCCTATGGGCTCATCACTAAGCGGAAGATCTCCCAATTATATTATCTACTGTTATGGATAAAATAATAAGAAAAGCAGAGAGAAAAACAAAACCACTAGTGTTTGTGATAAGTAGAAAAGAGTGAAAAAATATATACTCGAGAATTTAAAAATATGGAATGAAATGATGCATGAAGCAGGCATAAATATGAACAAGCAAAAACCAAAATTGTGGACATATCAAATGAAGAAGAAATGATAAATATATACATAGAAAGAGCAAATATAGAACAGATTTAATACTTTCATTATTTAGGACCAACTTTTGAAGAATAAGGAAGATAGGAAATAAACATAAACCACAGAAAGGAGAAGGCAGGCAACCTACATCACGCAATACACTTGGGGTGAAAGGAGGTGTCAATAGAAACCAAAATCAAGATATATAAAATCATATATCGGCTCACTCTGACATATTGCTGTGAGACACGGATATTCAACCAAAGATAAAAAAGTAAAGCCCTGGAGATCGCGGCAAGGTGAAAGGGATAACAAGAAGAGGCATGATTAGAAACGTAAATATAAGAACGGAATTGAGCACAGAACAGCCTCGACAGTCGTCGGCATCAGGGCATACGCCTCTCCAAGCGAGAGAAATGAATTTTCAACACCCAACAACAACGTCCCTCTTACCAACATAAATATACAAACAATCTTACCAACATAAAAATGGAGGCGTGCTAACGTGCTGATAACAAATAAATACCGATAGATTAAACATCGTCTAATTTCTATTGATAAGTTTGTAAGCGGTTACAACATACTCTGCAAATTATACAAGTAGTTAATTATTTATTGAACTCTGGTATTGTTATCACATGTTAAATATCTCTTATTTTAAATTAAGCACAACACAATCAAATCAGCCCTTTTTAAAACAAACAAAAAAAATATATAAGAGCGAAAAATTCGATAACAGATTCCACAAACGCAGCACCTGATCAAAACACAAATGAGTATTGAGTAACCATAAACACACGACGGTAGGTTCCGACTTTTGATTGACATTTGCCGTAACATAACCTCAAAATCGTTTTACATTAGTTTTCAACCAAATGATTTTCAGTGTTGCCATGTGTAAATTACAGTGTTGGCGATTTGTTATTTTATTAATCAACCGAGTATAAATTAAATTGATTACGCCTGTTCATATCTAATAAATTATACTATCGTAACATAACTTTATTTTAAATTAATTAACCCTGAGCCGTGCATCAAGTGTGAGTGCGATGGACACCCAGCCAATGTCAGCATCAAACGAGAACAGCGCACCTATAAACAGCAAGGAACCTAAAAAAAAACGCCTCAGACGTCGACCGCGGAAAAACGTCGAATAAGAAATTAAAAACCACACCAAATCTAACAGAGACACAGGCATCACACACACAGCCCTCTAAAGCACACACCCAAGCACACACAGAACACAGGAGAGACCACAGCCACCAAATGAATTCAACTCCTACAAACACAACTATGAAATAAGAACGAATGCCACCATCACACACATACAACTTGCACGCTTATGGGAAACACACATGCCCAACAACAAGGACATTATCATACAACTGATAAACAACAACCTCACTCTTAAAACAAACAAAAGAGAATCCAAAAAATAAACTCCAGGAACTGATGGACAAGCATCTCATCAAAACATCCCGAACCCAACAACAACTAACGACCACACCGAACACACAACGCACATACACCGAATCATACACCATAATCCTCTGGAGTTGAAAAGGAAATCCCAGACGAAGATATTGGCAAATAACTCACTAACAATAAATACCCTTATAGATACTGCAAACGCATCATAGCAAGAGCAACAGACATATCAACATCGATGATAAGAATTATAACTGGAGACATCGACTCATTCGAAAGAATGACATGACGGAGGACTGTATTACCAAAATAGGTTCTACAGGTTCATACCAAGCTCCCCACCCAAACCAATACCACAAGCATGCAGCAAGTGCTCCGCATACGATCACACAACCGAGGAATGCAGGAAAGGAAAAACATGCACCAAGTGTCAAGGGGGCGCATGACGCAACCAAATGCGGTTCGCCACAGCCACCGAAATATGATGCCCGCAACGCCGAGGCCCATGCAGGGTGGTCACCCAGATGCCCAAAGAGACCGACAGCACTCATAGAAGGCAACCCCAGCATAAGGATAAAAAAAACATAAATAAAAAATCTACAGATATACCAAACTCAACCACTCATAACAATAGAATCCCTTACCCACTGACTATACCCGACCATATCATTATCACACACACACACACCCACACACACATGACATAAACAACACTGAACACTAACAGAGAAGAGATTCTCAAAAAGCTCCGCAAGCGCTTTATAATTGACTATGTCATTGCCACACAGGCTGTACTTTCCGGCAACAGAATGTATATAATCATGTTCGACAAACAAGCATCAGATAGCATACCACCGACAGAACCCTCAAATCATACCACACAAGCCACCATGCATGTACAGAACGATCGACCAACCATCATATACGCAAACATCAGCTGCCCCAGTAACAAACGGACGCCAATAAATAATTATATAGAGAATAACAACATTCAAGGTTGCCTTCTTTTCGTAGAAACAAAGACCAAAACCGACACAAACGGGACATACAAGAACTGGGAAATCACACAAAAACAAGGACACATCAACATCAACGCACGAGGAGGGATAGGTATCCTCCACACCGCACGTAGAGCCAACCCGCCAGTACCGAACAACCCACAAAATGATCGCCTCTACTTTACGATCCCATTTGACAATGACAAACTTCACATCTTTGATAGCGCATACTTTGAATTTGGCAGTCCAAGACTGCATAAAAAGTAACTAAGAATTTTCTGAACTCTTAAAAAATGCAAACGTATAGTTATGCATTTTAAAATGAGTAACGTGGCGAATTATAAATTAAATGAAATGCAACAACAAATGGGTCTTCCACAGTTAAAATTGAAGCAAGATGTTCCAACAAGATGGAACTCTGCATTACTCATGATTCAAAGATTATTGGATACTCGATCACTATTATCGGCTATATTGGGTTTATTAGAATCGCCACCACAAAACTTGAATGCAAATGAGTTGACAATTATAACAGAATGCATTAGTCTTTTAAAACCTTTGGAAAACATGACGAATGAACTGTCATGAGAAATGTATACTACGTTGTCCCGGGTCATTCCATTAGAGGTTTAAAAAGTGCAATACGAAATAAAATATTAGTAACACAAACAGGCAAAAGTCTACAATCAAAATTGTTAGATGTACTTGACAGGCGGTTAGCACATTTGGAAACGAATAGCATTGTAGCAAAATCTTGTTTCCTTGTTCCGTGATTCAAAAAAATGGGATTTAGCATTGAAGGTAATGCAGAAAGTGCCATGCAGTCGATTATAGATAAGATAATTCAAACGATTGAAATTGAACCAATTGGAGAGATCAAAAATCTGACTCCTGCTCCCCCGAATACTGAAAATGTTGAATCCGATGATGAATTATGGGAAAACTTCAATATGGCAATGGGTGAGAATGTTTCTTCAACTGCTCTGGTTTTGGAATCTGTGGTAGCCGTGAAACAATACTTAGACGTTCCGCTACTGGACAGAAAACATAATCCGTTAGATTTTTGGAAACTGCATCAAAATTTCTTTCCAGATTTATATAAAATGGCCATCAAATACTTATGCATTCCTGCTACTTCAGTTCCGTCTGAGAGAATTTTCTCAAAAGCTGGACAATTAACAAATCAAGACAGAAATAGACTTCAACCGAAGAAACTTGACCAAATATTGTTCCTTAAGAGTCGACTGCGTGATTCTAATTCAGTTATTTCCTAAATAGTAGTAGCGAAAAGTAAAAATTATTATTTATTGTTATATTTATTTTGAATTGTTTTAATTAACTTTTAATTATTATTTTTATGTTATAAGAAATTGTATTTTGGTTTCCTTATATGTATATGTAGACCATTCATTATTATAGAGTTTTTATATTTGTGTTATATATTTTTTATATTATTGCCTTAAACGGTGTCTAATATATTATGTTATGAATAATACTATTAAATTTTGCTTAGGATTAATAAATGCCGTTTTTAATTTGAGTTGACTACATTATGCTTTATAGGTAAACCACAAAAAAAATGCCGAGCCAACTCGAGTTGCCGCTATTAATATCTCGAGTTATTCGAATACGTTTATAACTCGAGATGAGCGAATACATTTATTCGAGTCAGCGCAACGCTAGTCATAAGATACACAAAAAATCGTTGTAAATTGTTAATCGTAGTCGGAATTAACTTCATTATTAAAATTAGCTATTGTAGAGCGGTCGAGCTTAAGCAAGATGTGTTTTTATTTTTTGAAAAAAGACCACAGTGTTTCAGTTATAATTAAAACTTTAATATAACTAATAAGTCATAGTTGGCTTAAACATTTTTAAAAAGGACATTTTTTTCTTTTTGTAACGATATAAGGTTTGCTATACTTTGATAAATAAATGCCATCTTCGAAAATTAACTTTCTAAAAATTATGACTTACTTTGACAAATGAACACGATACAGGACTATTTGTATTATTGAGAGTAGCAAAAACAGAGTTTGCCATGGAAAACTTTTTTCCTCTTCCTATTCAAATTCTATTCAAATTATACAACGAAAATTCCTGCATCTCATTTATTTATGAAAGTAAGTATAGCAAACCTTAGATCTTTGTAAAGAGAAAAAAATGTCCTTTTTATAAATGTTAAAGTAAACTATGACTGACATTTAACAAAAATAGTTTTTTTTGTTTTTGTTGTTGTGTTTTTTGTTTTTTTTTTAAAACAAAAGCTTATCTTGCATCTCTTAAAATGACAACTCTTTCCTCATTTAACCGAATCACCATGTTTTATGGTTTCAGAGATCCCAATGCTTAAAAAGAAAAAAGTCACCCGGTATATATTTTGTACTTACTGGTATGTTTTAAATAACAAGTATTATTTGTTTTTTTATATAATTTTATTTATTTACCTTACTAGTTTCGGCCCCTTAAGCCACCATCAGAGGTTTATCTTTTTGTATATTATAATTACTCAATTACTTACTGCAAATCAACTGATATCCTGGATGTTACTTCAGGTAATGGATGCGAGGCGTGGGATGTGTGTGGTCGTAGGTTGTTATTCAGCATTTGAATACAACATATGTGCATTTATTTTGAATTGTAGTGGCGTTTACTTCGAGATACATTTTATCAATTATAAATAAAACAAGTTACTTTGTGAGTATCAGATACATTTGTTTATTTGTGACTATAGTTCGACTACTTAGGTAATCATTCTCAAACAAAGTTTGGGCAACTTTGAGTTTGACTTTATTTGAGAATGATTACCTAAGTGATCGAAACTATAATCACAAATAAATGAATTTATGTGATACTCACAAAGTTACTTGTTTTATTTATAATATATATTAATTTAAGGTATTATTATTTGGTTCTTACTGGTAGAGTAAATATTTTAAGAGTTATTTTATTTTGCCTGGCTAGTTTCAGTTTCTAACAAAACCATCATCAGAGGCGTGATATATGTATTTTGCCATCTTGATCTTATTTTTATCGTAAATATTTGTAATTAATTTGAATTTTGAAAGATGTCTGTTTGAAGTTTAAGTTAATGGTTTAAGTTAATTTGCTTGTTAGTTAGACAAAATAAAATAAATAATTAATAAAATAAAACAAAAATAACTCTACCAGTAAGTACAAAATAATAATACCTTATATAAATAACTGGTAATTTATTGATAAAACCTTAAACTTAAAGATATTAATTTATTTGAGTTTAAAAATTGTCACGATGATAGCTGTGGATGTGCCGTCGTTACGAAAATTTTCAACGAGCGTTTCAACTATCAAATTAAAAATCGAAATTAATATGTAAACTTAACGGTCGGGAGAAATATATTGGATGCAATTCGGGAATAAACCGCAATAATCCCTCAACCGACTATCATTCCACATAACTTACGGCTTCTGGATTAACACCTTCGTTTATTCCCTTAATGCATACATAACTATTCATTTTTAACAATGACGTTATTCGTCAGTTTTAAGGGGCTCCAGTTCTTATAGAAAATATATAAAACAAAAATAATTGCCAGATTTACAATATTATGTGGTTAGACCTACCGTGGGCTAAGTGTTGTATGCTTATTTACATAACACCCTGTATATTATCCTGAATCGTAAAACATAGATGAAATAAGTAAACGGCCAGCATTAAAATGATAATTATCCATAAACCGAATTGCGCAATATAGGGGATGCATCCACATGTTCTGCACAAAACGTTTTATTATGTAAAAGTGACACTTTAATGTATGCATGGAGATAATTGCTCCCTGATTAAAGCTTAAACCTGATGTGGACTTTTAAGTGGAACAGCGCTTTTACGTGAATTGAGTACAAGGTCTTGTTTACTTGATTATAGTAAAAAATTATTCAAATGCGTTTTGACCTGCACTCATGTTATATGAACGCTTACTCAATTATTATTTCTATACTAATAATTATTGATTCTATATATTTATTTATTTTTGTTTGCTAATTTTAGAAGAAGAAAAAAATAAAAATGCCGTATTTCTGATAAAATCGACTAAAATTAAAATTGTGATTTTTGCGAGCCACAATTCGTTTCTAAATGGACATGTACATATAAAAATGGTGATTTTTCAAACAATATCAACAAAAATAAATCACGATTTTTGTGAATATGTAAGTTGCTGCTCATTAAATTTTATTTCCATTTCACACCAAATAAACTAGTATTATTATTATTATATCAGACTTGGGGCATTGGCGACATAATTTATCATAATTTATAGAATAATTAGGAGTATACATAAATTAGTATTTCCCACATAATATTCCATTTGCTGCAATAGAAACATAGTATATTCTGATACAAGTGCATAAGAGAGCCCTTCAAGCACGCCCGCCTCTCTTTATTTCCACAATGTGGTTCAGATACCGAGTGATCATTTAATTTCACCTCTAGTTATCCATGGACATATTTGCAGTTAATAAGTTTGGTGATATCGCTATTCTTATTGGCTACTTTATTGGATAAGAAAATACGGCGTTATTTGGAATCTTGGAGTTTCAACCTTCAGCATTTCGTTGATGACATTGACGTCTATAGCAAATGTAATTGATGCAACAAATGCTAATCATATCCATGTTAATGATTAAAAATGGCATACACACGTACCTACAATGTAAAATGAATGTAAATGTTTCTTATTTTCTCTATATTTTCACATTATGGTGCAGGTATAACAAAAACAACGCTGATACACGTGTCTAAGGGCATTGCAAGCACTACGCCGTTAAAAGGCGTCTTATACTCGGCGAGGGTGCTTGAAAGGCTCTCTTATACACTTTTATTATAATATACCTAATATTAAATATTAAATATAAAATAAATTCATTTAAAAATGTGGCCACGGAAAATTTATAGAATAATTAATAAAAACAGCATTCTAGGAAGACTGTTTAGAAATCATATAATTTTAATTCAAATTATAGTCGTATTAAATAATAATTGTTTTGAAATAAAATTGTTGTTATAATTTCTCTTCGGCTTTCGCATAATTCTAATATTCACCAGAGTAAATTGTAAGAGTACCCACATTGTAAAATAAAAATAATAAAAACTTGTTAAATCGATTTTCAGAATTGGAGCCAAGGGCCCCACACAATGCACAATATACACCACCGGGAGTTAAATCTTTCATAGAATTTCAATATCGTCGCATAATAGAAGCTCGGCATTGAGGAATCGCGTATCCAAACGTGCCGTTCAACTTGAACCTAACCTTGATCTTGAGTTGAACGTTTTCGGAACACATGTCTATATACTATTACCAGAATAGCGATCTTGTCATATCTCCATGACTCAGGAGTTTTGCATAAATATGTAAATTAATTACATATTGATGTAGTAATACGATAGTTTAACTTTGGAAAAATTCATTGTACTTCCAAGCATAACACTTTTAATCAAGATTTATTTAAGTTTGAATATTTCACTCATATAGTGTTGTAACATTTGAACAGATACTGAATTTTATTATTAAGTGGAAATTTAAAAAAAAATACACTGGACAATTTACGTGGCCATTACATTGTTACAGCAGAAACGTCAAAGTCAAGAAAACCCAAGTCTTCTAGATGTCTTAAATCAATTTGGAGATATCACACAAAAGGAAATTGACGAAAATATTATTAGAAGTGTTCACGAAAATACGTAAAAGAGCAAGAACAGTGTCAGGAGACAGTTTATGTAATTTTGCGCCGAAAAAAGGTACACTTTTGATCGGGAGACGCCACTATCGAAACTTGCATGTTTTAAAATTTTATTCGAAAAATCTTCTCCCTAAATACCACTTGAGCTTAAAATTTAACCGGATAATTTCCATTCATGCTTGTTATCTAATTAAATTAAATCAAATTAACAAGCTTTCACTCGTGGTATTACCCCCGAAAAAGTATAATATCCTCACTTAGGTTTCAAGGTTTTTGCCAAATTTAAATCAAGTTAGTCTCAACAGATAGATGTAATTAAGATCAACTTATGAGCACAAAATAATGCTACTTCTTGAACTGCAGATTTTTAAACAACTTCTCCACAGGACAACCTAAAATCGGTTGTGATCTAAGGATTGGATAAGATCAAAACCGATTTAAGGTTGTTAAGTGGAGACGTTGCTGAAACATTTTCCATATAAAAATCATGGCCAGTAATAAACGACATCAGTACAGAAACAACACAGACGACCTTGGCGTTAATAGATAAACTAATTCGCACTGAAATTAACGAAAACATGTGATTAATATGCGGCAAACGAGTAAGTGCTAATGAATAGAACATATTTAGCTGTCGCGTCGTCAACTCTTGAATTCCTCCAGTTTTATTTTTGAATGTAAAGTACATTCAAACCGGTCGTGTTTTCGTTCAGTTCTCCACGTGCTTTGTATGGAAATAGCTCTACAAACATGAACAAGCCAATTGTGTACTTATCGCCCACACTATCGATAACAGAAGATAGATTAATGTGAACGCAAGTAGCAGTGACTGTGTTTGTTGTAAATATAAATTAATGCCAGCGACACATATACAATAAGGTGAGAATTTTTTATTTGTTTCTGAAAGTACAGCATACTAAGTATCGTGGAGGATGTCAATAGAAGAATTATATAAATAACCAATTCATGTTAGTAAAATTACAGTTGTTAGTAGGTATTGTATCAAATTAATCGTATAAAAAATCAAATAAAAAAATAGATCAAAACCAAAATCAATAATCAAAAAAGTATTGTATCAAAATTAGTATCAAAATAAGCTTTAGTTGATTATATGTATTTTTAAAATTTTATCGTTATCTAATGCCCTGTTAATATTAATAATCACATATACAGAGTGTTAGGGAAGTCAACCGAAAACTTTATAGGGGTGAATCAGGGTGCAAAATGGAGTTGAATATTCCTTTGCCACTTTTAGCACAGATGCATAGTTAGTTAGTGAACATTAAATCCGTGTTAAAATCGGTGCCGCATATGTTTGGAACTGCAAAATAAATCTCGACAATGCATTATTTTTTTAAATCTAACATGCTAATTACTTTTAAATGTGTACAAATTGAACGTTACAAACTTTACTTAAAAAAATCCATCTAAACAAAAAATGGCAAAGAATATTCGACTTCATTTTGCTCCATGATTCACCTCTAGAAATGTTTCCATTCACTTCCCTAACACGTATAATGAGCGGCTAAAATATGAAACGGTTTATGGAAATTTAAACACTACTTTTAAAAATCGTCGTATGGTCGATTTTATTTTTCATATGTTACGCAAATTTCTATTGTTTTCCAGGAATAACGACAAAAATAATTGTTTTAAATGGCAGCCTCTTATTTTTGTTCTTGATTCTGACAGATTCTTAAATGTTAAAATAACAGCCCCTATTTTTGTTCTTGATTTTTGACAGGCTCCTTAATTTTCAAAATGACGACCTCCTAGTTTTGTTCTTGAATGTGTTCTTAATGTCAAAATATTAGGCTCATATTTTTGTTCTTGATTTTGATAGATTATTATAGTAAAATTGGCAGCCTCCTATGATGTTGGCAGATGTTTTATCGTAATTGTCAAAGTTTGAAAATAATCACAACTCTGTTATGTGAATAAATAAAATGATTAAATTAAGCGGGCGAACTGCCATGCTTGATAATAGCCAAGCATTAATATATAATTTATTGGCGACTCAAAGATATTTTCTAGAATTTTCCCTTATTCAGTAACGACACCTACTGTTCGAAATATTAGAAGGAATTTAGCGACTTTATGTCTATAATATTATTAAATCGTTAATAGATTTCGAAGTATTATCAATAGTAATAAGTTAAGTGCATAGTGACTTGCCGAAAATACCCGCTATAGTGGCACGAGAGCTTTCTGCCGTGAAGATGGCAACAAGCTCGAGTGAATCACTATAGCGGGTATTATCTAAGTAAGGAACTATGCACGAAACATATTTTGCATGACTATTGCACGTGTCGTATTGATATTGACAAATATTTAATAAATTTTATAAAAATGTTTTCTAACCGGTTTGGTATCAAAACTCTTACAAATATAAAGCAAGAAATTGTTGGTTCCAAGCAAGAGAGTACTAAAAAGCACAACAATATATTTGGAGACAATTTGAAAAATTTCAAAAGTGATAAGTGTTCGACAGCAATTATGACTTTAAGTGGATTATAATTAGCCAACAATTTAAAATTTGGGCTATTTCATTGGTCCGTCAGTGTGAAGTTTCATATGTAAATGTGACAAGTGCAATAGGCGATTTACATCAAGGCGGCAGCGCCACGGTGGCGCATTCACGTACTAGCCTTGGGGGGTATTTCACGCTTCGAGTCATGTGTTCTTATGTGTTTCTTGTGCTAAAGTGTGCGATTTGTATCAAATTCGTCTAATTATGCCGTTTATCGTACAGTTATCAATCTGGTGGTTATGGTTTAACTTCAACACTGGCAAAATATAAAAGGGTTTGTACCGTATTCTACGCTAGTTTCCACAGATTCCCGGCTGCAGGTAAAAGGTGTGCGATTCGTATCCAGTTCGTCGATTGATACGCGCATTATAACTGTACGATGAATACTGCAATGTATACGATGGATAAGCAACTTGGTATTTTCAAGAGAAAATTCAAACCTTCTCTCATTCGAAAATAGTTTTCAGGAAGAAAATGCTTGGAATACATATGTAAACACTTTAATGAACACGACTGTATATGCTTTTTCATGCCCATTCTTAATTTGAGTTTCAATGCTCTTTGTATATCCGTCAGCTCGGTGTTTGCCAGCTTCGTTACATATTTCACGTTCATTTTGCCTGCAGGCGGGAATCGATGCGAACTGACGTCAAGATTTTTGTTGCTGTCAGCGTTGGAGGAATACGGTGCAAACCTTTTTATATTTTGCCATTGTTGATGTTAAACCATAACCACCAGATTAATAGCTGTACGATAAACTGCAGAAGTCGACGAATTTGATACGAATCACACACTTTAGCACAAGAAACACATAAGAACACATGAGTGGAAGCTTCAAATACCCCCCATGGCTAGTTCGTAAATGCGCCACCGTGGCGCTGCCGCCTTGATGTAAATCGCCTATAGTCTAGATAACTTTGAATTTATTTGAACTTTGCGATATGTACTATTGAGATTGTTCTAAATATTTAAACAATAAAACTTACTATTTTTACTAGTGATGATTTTCTAGATGTGAGAAGGAGTTTAGTTAACCTTTTAAAGATTTTGCCATATTTAGAGATGCTGTTCAAGATATGTAGATACATACATATTGGCGTATATACTCCTGTGAAGTTTCGCCATCTCTATCGGAGGTTTATAAATCCATTTGGTTGGATTCATCCATCATTTATTTTGTGTGTGATCTCCTTCCACGCTTTTCGGTCTTTTGTTTTCTCTTCTCATTTGACGATGCCAATTTTTCGTAAATCCTCCGTCACTTGCTCTATCCATGTCTTCCGCGGTCTTCCTGTCCTTCTATTATTCGTTGGTTTCCATCCCATTATTTGATTTTGTGGCATCGTTTTCACTTTTTCTCCATATATGCCCTAGCCATCTTATCCTGTATTATTTTATAATTTTTACTATTGTTTCCCCTTGTAATTCTTCTGTTATTTCTCTGTTTGTCCTTCTTCTGAGGATTCCATCATCTATCCTTTGTGGTCCGAGTATGGCTCTCATGATTTTTCGTTCGAGAACCTCCAATCTATTTTCGTCTTTTTGTGTTAATGTAAGTGTCTCCGCGCCATGCAATATAATTGGCCTTATTAGTGTCTTATACAGGGTCTGCCAATTCACCTACCGTCTTCTATAGCTCTATGGGTTTCCAATTAAAAATAAAAAAATAAAGTGCTTTAAAGTTTGAAAAGTTTGACACTAAATTTTGGACACTCTGTATAATGAATATCAATAAAACTTGGTTAATGCAACTGTCAGACCTTATTTAATGAGTTCCTTGTATGGTTTTATAAACGAGGCACTATTTTTATCCCTGATTAATTTTCTTAACCAATGGTGCAAAACTGATTTTATTCAGTTCTTATTTTCTGCTAATATCACTAAACCGATTTCAATAAAATTTCATGGGTATGTAGGCATCCATAAAGGGCACCCAAATAAGCAACAAAAAATATACCATGCAATCTAAAAATATATATATATCATGATGACGTCACACTTTTTTGGGACACCCTGTATAATCAAAAATATTTTCCTGAAATACACCGTAGAATGCAAGTAGAGGCTGCAAAATATCAAAATCCTAACTCAATTAGTAACTGAGCTATAGAAGACGGGAGATAAAATGACGTACCCTGTATATCTTAATCTTTGTGTTTTTGCGTAATTGTTTTTACGTAAACTTTTTATTGTTCGTATATTTGCATAGAATGCTTTATTGCCTGCTATTAACTTTTCCTTAATTTTGTTGTCATTTCTACTTTCGTGTTGTATGGTTACTCCTAGATACCTGATATGTATTACAAAGAATTTACTAGAGATTTAAAGATATTCTCCAGACATTTTGCTATTGTTACCAACAAAATTAGAATATATTTAATAGCAATTTGAAAATATTTTTCTAAAATTTTGCCAATATTACTATTCATACTGTTTTAGATATTAGGAGGAATTTACTGACTTTACGGCTGAAATATTTTTAAATCGCTTATAGACTTAAAAATATTTTAGAAATTTTTCGATATTTACTATTGTCATTATTCTCAATATTAGGAAGAATTTACTAATGACTTCACGGTTAATAGCTATTTGTATTACAAGGGAGCAAAGTGCATCATTTCCTCACGCGGATATTTGTGATATATCACAATCTAAGGGTGGAAATAGCACTTTGCTCCCGAGTAATACATATGTTTTTTTCTTCGACCTTTCACAGTGTTTTGCATAAATATTATATTTCTTTTGCATGACAATTAAAAAACCAATGCGGAAGGCATCAAAATCTAAGGGAGGAAATGGCACTTTGCTCCCGAGCAATACATATGATTTTTTCTACGACCTTTCACAGTGTTTTGCATAAATATTATAATAATAATTTTAAATAATTGTAATGGTTCTAGTAGTGAAAACATAGTATATACACCACGGTTGTGGTGTATAAACTATTACAGTATATACTATTACAGCCTCGGGTAACAGTCATGTAACCCTCAGCGCTATCGATAAAAGAAAACTATACACTATTATTACAGCTATTTGATGTTTCTATTCTAAGTATTATTCACGGGAGACAAAGTTGTTTGCCTCCCGTGGGAGGAAAAGTAGAACTTTCCTCCCTCGTATCAGGGACGAAAGTGCCTACTTTCTATTAAGGGAGTAGAAAAAATATTTTAAATCGTTTAGAGATTCAAACATATTCTGGAAATTTTGCGATATTTATTATTGACATTGTTCTAAATATTGAAAGGAATTAACTTACTTTACGGCTGGTTTGGACACTTAGATTTGAAACAAATTATCTGGGAGTTTAAGAGAATATTTAAATTTATCTGGACATTTTTTTGAAATATACAGTGCTTATGGAGATAATTTATTCATTTTTATGAATTCTTGAAAGGTCTTCAGGTATTTATGAGATACTTTAAACAACTTTCTAAAGTTTTAAATTTAAGATATTAATTAGTGATAAGAACTGATTAAAGTTTCGTAATTATGTTAGAGTATAAATTCAATGTTTTCAAATCTTTATTTTATTCAATTATATAGACATTGTTTAATAATCGTTTAAAGAAAATATAATTATATCCACAATGAATTACAAATTATTACAATATTTCTGCAGTAGTACTTCTTTCAAATTTAAAAAGTTTTCTAGTCTTGATTTTAAAATTCTGATGAATTTTGGGAAGTTTCTATGAATTTCGATGGATATTAAAATTGAATTGAAATTTTCGGAAATTTAGGACATACAGTGGTTTGTAATTATATTTATCACGAAAAAGGTTCGTTTACACAGCACATTAGCATTTAGTTCCACATTTTAGTATTAAAAGAAAATGCAGCCTCAACAAGAAGCAGAAGTGAACAATTCACTTCCTAACCGACAGCTCGTGAGCTTTGATAGAATTCATGCACAGCAAACAGCAAGAACTCCCTTGATCGTAAGGCATTGGAAGAAACACTCCCATATCGTCGCATTGCTGCTATTATCTCTCGTTATATGGGCCATAGGTTACTCCCTATTTGAAGATGAAGTGGCTACCGACAGCCAAATGTTTAGCTTGGTGGTATGTGAAAAAAAATTATAATTAATATTTCTGCAAAATAGAAACTTGGTTTCCAAAATAGAATATTTCATTCGGTTTTTTTTAGGCCAGGTCAATGGAAACCATTGTGTCAAAAATTGTATCCTAGTTGTATGATCGTGGATCACCCTTGATTGTGGTTCAATTTCCAAGGATACCGTTACATTAACAATTGTATCCTAGGTAACTAAACCTAGATCAAGTATGATCCATGATCGTACAACTGGGCCTAGATAATAGAATAACTGAACCATGGTAAAAGATAATTCAAAATTGTACAACTCGGCTTTAGGTCCGGTTGTATAATCTTGTGCTATCTTAGATCGTGCTTCAATTTCTATGTAAACCAATAATTGAGCGGATGAAAACCAGAGTAGTATAAATCCATTTTTTTCAATTCAGATAACTGCAGAAATTAACCCAGGGACATGTCCCTTGTATATTTCTGGACCTCTCCGAATTTAAAAAAATGGACTAGCACCACTCTGGTTTTCAATGTATGGCTCAATTGTATCCCAGGCATAACCACGATCAAAGATAATCTGAGATTACATGACTGGACTTATGTAGCTATGATAAGTGATTTTTTTACGTAATATTATTGTTTCAGATTTTGTTTATTACTGCAAAGATTGTTGGTTCTCTTGTGGGTTTGGTTAAATTACCACCAATGGTCGGTATGCTGCTAGTTGGAGTTTTGCTCAGAAATGTTGGATTCATAAATATTTCTGGTAATTATAGGAGTTTTGCTGCTGTTTTAAGGTGGGTCAGGTATTTTTAAGTTATCCTCGCAATTCCGTCATCGGAAGTTTTTGTTTATTTGGTACAATTTGCGTTTTTTTGCATATATTTGTGCAAATATGTATTTCAAAACCTATCAGATTTATGGAAAAAACGTGAGTACACAGAAGTGGTTTAAATCAAATTTGGAATAAATTTAGTTCTAAACTTTTGTTTCCTTCAAAATTTAGCTATTTAAGAACTTGTTATTATGATTCGTTGCTAAGCAATATTGCTATTGTTTCAACCAAGTTGCAGATTCTTATTGATAAAATGTGGTCATATTTCTGTCAAAAAAAAAAAAAAAATGATATCGTAAATCAAAGTCGTATTTTATTTCAGACAATTAGCCCTCGTCAACATCCTGATGCCTGCAGGACTAGGTTTAGACCCAAAAGCCCTCAAGAGGCTAATCTTCATGATCCTAGGACTGGCAACGATTCCAGTGGCAGTAGAGGTGATCGGCATTACGGTGATATCACACTTCGTCCTCTCCATGCCCTGGCTTTGGGGCATGCTACTTGGGTAGGTTAGACACCATACCAAGAGAGTACTTTATGATGTTGAAAAGTAGTTTGCGTCTGTTCCAGCCTGTTGCTCGCAGCAGTCTCACCGGCTGTTATAATCCCGTGCCTATTTGAGCTGCAAGAAAGTGGGTACGGAGTGAACAAGGGGATTCACACGTTGGTCATCGCAGCATCCACGTTCAACGACATCATCTGCATCGCGCTCTTCGGTATCGTCCTCGGGATCATATTCAGTACCGGTATGATACTTACCAGTTGCAAAAAAAAAACAGTCAACCTCACCTGACCTGACATAACCATCCACGTTTCAAATTGGATATGCATATGACTTCCTCTCGTCCCTAATATATAAAAATCAACAGTTATTTGATTTTGAATCAAGCCCGTTAATCACTACCACAGACAACTTATATCACTACTCATAGATCACTACTCTTCTTACGGTTCCGTATCCGTTCCGGACGTTGGCAACCATTCTGGCGATCATTACTTTGTTTATTGCAGCCCGAAAAAGCTCTGTGATGGTCATGGTAAACTATTCACAAGTTTAAAATAGTGTTTTGTGTTCAAAGAACTAATTTTTTTTTGCATAATTTTAGGTACGTTGGTGATGCAGGTACTAGAAGGGCCCATAGTGATCATCTTAGGACTGGTGTATGGTATATTATGGGGAGCTATTTGTTCCTACGTACCGAACGTCAATGCACAATATTTGATTACCCTAAGAACATTATTACTAGGATTGGGATGCGTTCTTTCGGCTGTTGGAAGCCAAGCGATTGGATATGGAGGCGCCGGAGCCCTGGGATGCATTGTGGCAGCATTCGTCGCAAGTCTGAAATGGAGGCGAGAAGGATGGAATAATAATGTACGACTTGTGATTTCACTATTCATTTCTATTGTAACATAGAAATCTCATCAACATGTATAAATTCATCCTTATTAGTGAGTAAATACTCGAGTAATCAGACGATGTTAATAACGAATAATCCCTAACAGGTGCTCAGATTGAATACTTCTTACACTAACTGTTTAATTAGAAATACAATAGCAATTGTAATAGATACAAAAAATAATCTAAAAATACGACTTTTACAAAAGTAAACACAGTCACACACACAGTACACAGTACACAGTACACACAGTTGTATAGAAACTTACTGTATTTTTAATGATAATAAATAATCAATGCCTAGTAAAATTTTATATTTTGTTTCAGAACCCTGTGAGGCTAAACTTCGTACTGCTCTGGAAATTTTTCGAACCTATCTCTTTCAGCTTAATAGGCATGGAAGTGAACTTTTCCATCCTTGATGGAAACACAGTTCTCTGGGGCACATTGACGATGATTATTTCGCTGGTTGTAAGTTTATCAATTACTTTTATTGCACAAAAACCCAAATCAATCATTTATCACATACTGCGAGAGCAATTTCAATGCGGAACATACAGGGTGTCCCAAAAATAGTGGACAAACTCAATAGCACGCCAATTTGGGATGGCCACTGAGTCCTTGAAAAGAACTAAACATTTTAATGAAAAAAAGCACTGAAGTAGTATATTGTGCACCAAGGGTGGAAAATAGGCTTAGTAGCCCGCGGTGCTTGGCGCATGAGTGAGTGGAGCGAGCGAGGGCACCAAGAAACGAAGGGCTGCCAAAACCTTTCAGCCTGCTATTTTTCCGCCTACCTACAATATCTGACTTTTTTGCTCTATAATTAACCGAATTTTGTTTCAGGTACGGCTGCACTTTGATGAGTTTTTTATGTCAATATTTTGTTTTATTTTAAGAACCGACTTCAATTTTGAATGTTCAGACCAAAATGTGGCACTATTTGCTTCTATCTGCTATACAGGGTTTTTTAAATTCGATTACTACTATAGGGATATCGGAAACGGTAAGAGATACGAAGTCGGTTAAATTGGGGAAAAGTTGCGTAATCATATGGGAAACAATATTCAATAAAGATAATTAAAAAACATTCAATGATTGCTGAGATTTTTTTAAACAATTGAAATTTAGCAAAAGTTTATTTATTTTTTCCTGCCGTTACTGGAAAAGATATTAAAAAAATATAAATACATCTTCATTGCCACTTTTTCTCATCTACAACATGGAAACTTTAGATTTTGGATCAGACGTTTCATGTGAGTGCAACCGTCATCAAGTTTAAATTTTTAAATACAGACCTGCAATTTTTATTTTTATTTTGAGTTATACTCGTCTATACTGTTACAATGATGTGCAACACTTGAGGTTTTAATAACGTTTTAATATTAAATTAAATCAAGATCTACAATTTGCACTAAACTGGATTTAAAAAATAAAAATATTAACTAGAGTGCCATGAAAACAGTTTAAAATTGGAGACATTGTTACAAAACAATAAAACTGGACATTGTTTACTGTCAAAGGTGCTTAGTTACTTCTTAAAAATGTTTTCTAACGAACACAAAAGAGATATGTTAAGAATTTACTATCATTGTAAGATAAACTCTGCTCGAGCAAGTGAAAACTATTTACAAGCGTATCCCGAAAGACACCAGCCATCCCAAACTTTGTTTAAAAAATTGGATTACAATTTAGGGCAGTATGGATCTTTCAAGAAACCCAGAGTGCCTTATGGAAACCGTGTTTTGGAAGATGAAACGGCGATGGTTCTGCAAGAGGTAGCTAGAAAATTGTAAATACGTATCGTTATCTAAAAATCAGGTATTTATTGTAAATAAGAAACGATCCATCGAAGTCGACCAATGAAGTAGTGGTTACTTTGAATTTGCCACAAATAAAAGTCTGGCGGATTCTTAGAAAAAATAATTTTAAACCCTACAAAGTTCACATTTCCCAGAGTTTATTTCCTGGTGATGGTGAACGGAGGTTGCAGTTTTGTAATTGGATTTGTGAGCGTATTGGAAATGATGACTTTTTAAACACTATAATTTGGTCAGATGAATGTAAGTTCACAAATTGTGGACTTTTCAATAGAAAAAATGAACACATCTGGTCAACAGTCAATCCACGAAAAAATACCGAAGTTAGGAACCAAGTTAGATTTAGTATTAATGTTTGGGCTGATCTGTTGGGAGACAGAATTATAGGACCAATCCTCTATCAGGGAAACCTCAATGCGGAGAGATATTTGACGCTTCTCAGGGAGTAATTAGAAGAATTTATCATGGAAATACCTCTCCATCGACTAAATTTAATATGGTTGCAGCAAGACGGGGCTCCTCCACATAATTCTAGGGCAGTTAGGGAGTATCTAAATGAACAATTTCAAAATAGGTGGATAGGTAACCGTGGACCTATCGAATGGCCAGCTAGGTCGCCAGACTTATCCCCATAAGATTTTTTTTTTGTGGGGCATGTTAAAAAATAAAGTTTATCGCAGAGTGCCAAATAATATTGATGAACTTCGGGCAAACATTTTAGAAAGTTTTATGACTGTAAGGCAGCGTGATATACAACGAGCAGTGAATAATATTCGATGCAGAGCAGCCCTTTGCATTAGAAAGAATGTCAATATATTTGAACGTTTATTATAAGATTATTATTCATTATTATAACACCTAAAATTCGAATTCAATAGTTAAAATCTATTTAGTAATCATATTTGTATTTAATGTACTGCAAATGTAAATGTATGTATTTCTTGTTAAAAACTTAGTGTTGCATAAGATGCAATTTAACGTTTATATTAATGTTTCCGATTTTAAACTGTTTTCATGGCACTCTAATTTATATTTTTATTTTTTTTTATTTATTTTAACATTAAAAGACTATTAAAACCTTAAGTGTTGCACGTCATTAAAACAGTATAGATGAGTATAACTCAAAATAAAAATAAAAATTGCAGGTCCGTATTTAAAAATGTATACTTGATGACGGTTGCACTCACACGAAACGTCTGATCCAAAATCTAAAATTCCCAAGTTGTAGATGAGAAAAAGTGGCAATGAAGATGTATTTATATTTTTTTAATATTTCTTCAAGTATCGACAGGAAAACATAAATAAGATTTTGCAAAATTTCATATTTTTTTTAAATTCTCAGCAATCATTGAATTTTTTTTAATTATCCTTATTGAATATTGTTCCCCATTCGATTACGCAACTTTGCTTCAATTTAACTGACTTCGTATCTCTTACCGTTTCCGATATCCCCATAGTGGAAATCGAATTTGAATAACCGTGTATACGCCAGTACTGTATTTTCTGTAATGTTTTTTGACTTTTTGGTCGTTTTCCAATTACAAAACTTATTATATTGGAGTACATACCGAGTCTAAGATTTTATTGGTTAATTAAGTTAGCGGAAGCGGCAGCGGCAACTTATATCGAGTGGTGTAAGCTAAGTCTTCATCGCTGCTAACATCCATTGCACTTAATACACTTTTTAATTAGAGAGTAGGTAAAATATATGTTACCGTATCAGTCAAAATGACATTTGTTTATGAAAAGTACGCCGCCATCTAAGGGAAAATTTCTGGAAAATTTTAGAGGCTCTAGGGCCTCTAAATCTAATTTTCCGCCCGCAATTTTAGGACCTGCTTTTAGAGCAGGTAGGCGGAAAAAACATTTTCTAAATTTTTTGAGAACTTTTCCCATAGATAGCATACTTTTCATAAACAAATGTCATTTTGACTGATCGTGAGCATTTTATTCTGGAACGGCATATGAAATATGTTGCCTGTATCTATATATATATATATATATATATATATATATATATATATATATATATATATATATATATATATATATATATATATATATATATATATATATATATATATATATATATATGTGTGTATGTGTTTCGTATTGAAACTGCTAACGCGGTATAATAAGGGATCAATTACTTTTAGTTCAAGTTGGCTGCGAAAAACAAAAAGTATACCAAAATAGTTTATAACCTCAAACCCATAAATAGCGTTAACACGTTTTCTGGACTACTGAAATGTATTCCAAATTCCAAAAATATACTCCAAAAGGAACTCAATTCGTTCTGTTGAAATAAACATAAATTTTTGTTCTTTCTTTCAGCTACGAATACTAGCCTCAATCGGACTTACGCAAGTTAGCAATCTAAACTTCAAGGAGAATATCTTCGTAGCTTTATCCTGGATCCCAAAGGCCACTGTGCAGGTATTATTATTTAATTGATTATTGTATCATCCTTTTAAGGCCACCTCATAGAATTGCTATAGGTTGTAAAAAAATAATAATCGTAAATTTAAAATTCGATTTGAGATTATACCGCGCGTTTTTTTAATCTCTGAACATAGGGTATGTTCGCTATTGTACGCTAAAATTCAATATATATTCAACCAAATTTACTAGCGTGTTTAACTCATTTATTAAAAAACAATGACAAATTCATATCGTATTTAATAAAATGTCAAAACTGTAGACAGAAAATGTATTCAAGGCAAGAAACGATATAATTAATGCACTGGTACCAATGTGACATTAGTATACGGACTGAGAGACCAATACCATCAATCGGAACAATTTGTAATATGGTCACCAAATTTGAAAGTACGTGATGCATCTCCGGTAGTCATCATAAAATAACTATACTCTATTTAGTAACTAGGAGGAGCGATTCAAATTTGGCGCGCCAATGCCTACACCTGTGATTGGCTGAAAGCACGCCCATTTCACAAGGCACCAAAACGCTGCTTTTAACGCATATAACCTCAATTCGAAGCGTCCGTCAGTCTTATTTTCCTAATATCCCGCGAAATTTTGCAAGTAAAAAATCAGTTCTGTTCAGAACTTATCTTCGCAGTGTTAATAGTTAATTTTGCTTTTATTATTGTGATGGATTCTGAACCCAGTACAAGCTCAGCGATATTTTCACGTTCACCTCCAAAAAAGCGTTCACGGTTGGATTTGGGTCATTCATCTTTATCCGAAAAGTTCGTGTTTTAGTATCTGGTAGAATAACCAACAAATATGCCCCTTTATCTTCAATGTCGTCTATGCACATTTTAGTAAGTTCTTCACACCGACATGCCCCAGATATACCCATTATTAGCGCAACTTTCTTCATCAACTATATCCTATCTTCTGCCTCCGCCAAACATCTCTTGCCTTCTTCGGGGTATAAGTTTGGGATTTCCCTTTGAGGTACGCAATTAGCTTCACGAATCTATAATATTACAAAAAGAAACACATGCCTATATAATGTATGTCATTCAGGCGTAATAAATAAATAAAACTAACCTCGAAATGTCCACATTTTCATAGGCTAGTAGGTTAGCTTTATGACAGGGTAAAAACTGAGTAAAACAGACTCGTCGAGAAGGGCCTCGTTTGCCAAACTTCAGTGGACAATCCATAACTTCACCCACTTGTACAGTAAATGACGATTATATTATATTTGATTTGTTTAAAAAAAAACTAGTGATTATACAGATGAAATAATTTAAAATTGCCGCCAAAAGTATCTCGTGATTTTTCTGGTAAGTGTTTACAGTGTAAATTGGGTTTTGGGACTTACTCCTCCTAGTTATTAAATAAAGTATAGGAGATCACGATTTGACAGAAGAAATGAAATTAAACGTGTTATGTTATGCTGAAGAAGATACTGATGAAGAATATTTAAATACTTTCTTGCGTTGAATACATTTTCTGTCAACAGTTTTGACATTTTATACATTACGTGAATATATATGTTATGAATTTGTCATTTTATTTAAACAATCGAGTTTCGCACGCTAATAAATTTGATTGCATATACGTTGAATTTTAGGCTACATTTGATACCGTCGTTTTAATACTGAACATACCCTATGTTCAGAGATTTAAAAAACGCGCGGTATACAGTGGTGGCCATACTAAATATCGCTATCATCTTCACATCGATGTCGCTTTAGTTTTGTCAATTGAATGTTTCTAAATTAGAGATTAACCGTTGCGTTAAAATTCGTTTAACAGTTCTTCAAATTCTTCTGCAACTAATTTTCGCTTCCAATTTTGGCAGCAACTTGTACCCTTTCAATGTCTATGATGTGACAAAGCATTATTAAATGTGGCATGTAATAAGTATTATAAATCTTAATTGTCCTGTTTTACGTGTTTTACAACACTAAATAAATTTAAAATATTTTGCGGACATTTTATATAGCCACCACTGTACTACTCGCGAAAAAAGAAAGTGGGAGAGTTAATATGTTCTAACGTGAATGTGTCTGATATTACTATGGATAACATATTAATTAATTTGCAAGACGTCCTATTTTTCTGTCAAAATTGTTTGAAGTCTCGTTCAATCCAATAAAATAATCTCTAGTAAGAGTTGTCCTAGTTTATTTTGCCGCGCACAGTATAGTAATCGTGCAATAGCGGCTGCATATACAGCTTATTAAAAATACAGTATTCGCCAAAATAAACAGTACTACGGCGGAAAGACCGGATAGATCGAAAGCCGGATAAAGATCGATCTACTACTACAAACTAAACAGAACTGAACTTTAGGCAACCTAGCATACGTAGTATACTGAAACGGCGCAATGCATATGATTATCTGATCTGACAAATGCAGAAGTGATTCATATTGTAACGCTGTGCTGTGGCGGGAGGTGAGAGGGTGGGGACGCAAATCCCATAGGCGTGCGCTCGGTGAGTAATTATTTCGTTTGATGGTATTATATCTACGGGGTATAAATTATAAAGAAATGTCATGTAATTACGAAAATTAAATACTTACAAATTAACAGTAATTAACAGTATTTCACTTTGAGAAATTTAGTCTTCAAAAAGACAGATTTGCATAAATTTGTTAATCACGAATTATAATTACTGTTCTATACTCCGCCTATGGATCCCGACTAAGAAATGTGGGATGCGCGCTTTATTTTACGTGACGAAGAATATAACGTATCGGGTATTTTCGGGCGGTATAGAAGGATAACAATCGGTTCGACTCGGGGGTGCACATTCCCCGCATGAACTAAGTAATAGTAAGAATGCCCGTATCTGAAACGGCAAATCATTTTTGCATTTAAAATCAACAGGACCCGGTTTATCTTGCTACCTGCCTCATAAAAGCTGTGTACCGATACTACCGATGAATCACTTCTACAATTTTCAGACTCGGGTATAGTTGCCTAAACTTCAGTACTATTAATTCTGACGAATACTGTATTTTGAAAGAAGCTGAATATTCCCGCTATCACACGGCTGCTGGCAATAGCCTTTTTTCTGCCTTTATGTAAACTTAAACAAAAAAACTCATTGTATAATACACAATTTTCTAACACTAGAACTTTTTAGGCCACTTTGGGACCAGTGGCTCTGGACATCGCAAGAAATCTAAACGATCCTGAGCTTATAGCTTACGCCAATAACGTTGTTGTTATCGCTGTCATATCCATTATAATAACATCGCCAATTGGAGCCATCATTATAATGCAACTAGGACCTAGGTTTTTGCACAAAACTGTTAAAAATTTGGACAACATTCAAAATAATGTACAAACGATACGAACTATAAATGTTTAAAGTTCTAATTATATCAATGCGAATTATTTATATTAATTAATATATTAAATTACATAAATATTCCTATTGAAAGTATAAATATTGTAATTGAAGGAATTGGTATTGAAAAGGCATAAACAACATTTTAAATATTTTTAAACAATTAATACGTCACTTAATTTGTAACAATAAAATACATTTTGTTAACTAAAGCTGTGTTCTTATTTTACATCGGATACATCGTAGGCCTCATTTCCGTTATTTTATTACAAATCGAGTATACAGATGTACCTCTGTTCGCGTTCTATTATTCCACAGCGAGCTCATGGAGCGCGCTCGATCTCCTCCGATTTTCTGGAGGGAGATCTGCGTCGCGTTTGCGCGTTGGATGCCCTCCATGCTAATCGTGCGTTTAAACTCCTTTGTTAGCAGTAGAACACTAGTAGGTTAGTTTTCTTCAACGAAAACTGTAGAAATGCTCTGGAAGCTGGGATGCGTTCATTTATTTTAAAAGCCGCCGGCTTCGTCGGGAGTCACGTGGTATAAAATTTGCGTCGGACTGCTCGCTCAAAAAATGTATTAAACGGACGCATTATAAATATCTCTTGAAAATGATAGAGAGACGAAACAATATTTATTTTCTATAAAAGTAGTAACTTAAACCAAGTGTTTTTATATACCTATATGTATTAAATGTATTTCACATTAATTCTTGGTAAAATATTTAATTACACCACAGATACATTTAAGTTCATTAATGGAGCTTAAATTTAAATGATTATATAAGAGGTATAATCAAACAGTATTATCTTAAACTCTTTCAGTATATCCATTTTAATAGCCAACCTGAGTAGGATATGGGACCTAAAGGAAAAGAAAACTTTTCTTGTCTGACTGTTTCAATTGTTGTTAGATGCATTATTGCAATTGAAAAATAAAGTTTGCAAGAAATATATAACCTGAAAAAATGTACTTAATCCCTTTCAGGATAATCATTTTAATATTCAATCTCTGAATAGGAGCTGCGAACCAATTAAGAGTAAACCCTTTTTATTCTGACCACTTCAATTATTGTTGGAAAATGAAAATATACAGAATATTGTAGGTATCTTGAAATAATGTAATTAAGGTTTTCATTATAAAAATATATTTACGAATAGTTGTTATTACTAAGGGTATGTATCCACCCAAAGTTTTTATGATCTTAAATATTGTTTTGAAAGAGTTGAGAATTTAATAGAAATAAAACTTCATTTATGATATGCATATTGTGTTGCCAATATCTAGGCCCAATATATTACAACTCGTTTTATTTTTCGTTATCTCTGCAATATGGTTTACATATTTTGACTTAGGGGACACATTTATCTCATAGAATCAGTCAGTCAAAAATTGTGTGCAAAGTTTTTTAAAAAATTAAAAATTGTTCGATTTTAACATATTTTGGTTTCAGTAATGTTGTAATGTTGTTTACATATTTGGATTCAGAAGACACATTTCTGAAATAGAATCAGTCAGTTATGAAAAGCTTTATTTTAAAGTTCTAAGCGATCCACGTCCAACATTTTTTTGGTTTCAAAAATTAAAATTAAAAATATATTTTTTTAGAAGCTGAGCACAGTATGATATAAGTTTGTATGTATTGTCAATTTTCAATGAACTCTGTTTAGTATTGATGCAACAGTAAGAACCATTAAATTTTCCATTTTTTTGAAATGGAAATTTCATAATTTGATTCCGTTCTATAACTCATAAAGCAAGTTTTTGGGGGATTGATAATTTGGTACATAACAGTTTTTTTTTTTTTTTCGAAATGACTTTTCCATTATACGCATTCTAAAGTATGACATAAACTGTGTAATTATAATGTACTCTCTATTCACGATGCTTTTGCGTCAAGTGAGTCTATCAATATCTAGGAATTTTGTTGGTAGTGTTTCGGAAATTACTGAATGCCCCAATGAAAATTGTCCTTTTTTTTAGGTTAAGTTGTTTTCAATTTGAGGTTATATTTTTTAAATAACTATCAGATGTAAAGTTTAAATTATTAGAGTTGAAAATGGAACGGCAGGAAATTATAAATAGAACAATGTGGTAGGAAGCAACTGTCTAATATACAATCGACACAATAGTATAACGTATATTGATATGCAATACATAAAATAATTTACTTCTTCATACTTACAGACACTCCAGAATTATTAACTATTTAATTAATCAGCTCCCTTGCCTTCTCCACACTGCTGAAAGCGGCATAAAGGATTAGAAACACTTTCATAAATGAAATGCCCTAACTGTACCAACAGACAAAATATGACTGTAATGTGGGTATAATTTCAATTCAACACAAAATCTATTTGGCAACATTGTAGGTATAAATGTTCATTTTTTGCAAGTCAACTTTAACGTTCATAAAAATTCATGTATGCAACTTGACAAAAAATATCGAATAGCTTTAGAAATGATACATAATTGTTTGTGTAAAGCTTGAATTTCATTTTTACTTTATTCGTCTTTTTTCGTCTAGATTGTCGTTCAAGTTTTGCTTTCAATTTTTAGTTCATTGATTTCGAATTACAAATCCACTGCATAAAAACTTGTTTGTCACTATTGTGATAATTGTGATTAGTGTTCAGGTGTTGTCCAAATAAGCTGGATTGTAAAAATGACTGATTGCTACTGAAAATACACGCGGGTAGAGTATATACGTTGCTTTTGTTTTACGTTGGCAGTACAGAGTTTGGTCCAATATTGAAAGCAAAATAAAACAGACTGTTGAAAAAAGTTCAAAGTTGAACGGAAATTGGATGAATTTTTTTGAATTACATTCATACTAGATTCTGTCGCACCAAAATCGAACGAAAATCTAGGCGAAAAAAGACAGATAGAAAGAAAGAAGACAGAAGTATAATGTAATTCAAGCTTAAGAGAATAATTATTTGTATTTTAATAAAACAAATATGACAGTGCACACTATTTTTAATAAATTCCATTACAAAATAAAAACTATAGAATTATTTTGGTAAATACAAATTAATTCTGGAAAAGTTACACAAACCGCAGTATATACAAAATATGTACAAAAGTGAACAGAAACTATCTTCTGTATCTGTATCTCTTAAAATGGAACCACAACTGAAATATATTGTTATGAAACTGGCATCTGAAGCCTCGTTTGTAGGAGTACTCCCACTCCCTGTTTACGATTTTGAAAGCGATGTCTTCATACGGGGGTCCCGCGTGGAACCTCAAAATTGCAAACTCTCTATTTTCAGGACAAGGGGTCTAAAACAAAAAATAAAATAATCGTTAGAGGGAACAATCAACGGGGCATTATTTATTTATTAAGCAATACTGCCACTAAAGCTGTCCTAAATATATTCTTTTGAAAACTTGAAAAAAAAAAATGACAGCCAACTTTGATGATGAAGAAATATTATAATCTTTTTTATAATCGGTGATCATTCATTTGCGGACACTGTATTTATTCGTGTAGTTATTTATAGACTAATGTGTACCAAAAAGTATTCCGGTGTGCTATTCTTATCTATAAGGTCCGGATAGAATATGTTGAATTTATAACCCTGCACGATCTTCGGAGGAGGGTTGTCCATGTCATAATGAGTTTGATTATATTTGTTCCATTCGAACCCGGTATGCACTCTGTTGAAATAACGCGGCTTCCTGGGCCTGTACTTGTCGGACCAAAGATACACTTGACTGTCGAGCGCAGATTCCACCGAGAACTGTGCCTCGTCGTCTCCCATGCCTTTACGAGCCTCCTTTAAAAGTAATAACTCTTCTTTCGTCACTACATTCTGTAAATAAAAGTTTAGGCATTGAATAACCAATTTTGTGGCCATTTTAGACAAACAAAAAATCATTCAAGCAGGATGAAATATGAACTACAATCTTTCACTTGTCATCCTCCTCCTCCTACGGAGGTTGGACGTCATCACGGTTGTACTAATTGTGTACCCACTACATATAGACTGCAAATTACCTCCAATTTCTTTCCTGTGCCCAAGACTTGATTTCTAGCAAATTCCAACCGGTTACTATCATCTTCCTCAGTTACCACAATAGTTCCCGGCTCCAAATCGTTTGACGATAAATATTTAGGGCTGTACCCACCCGCATCGTATGAAGCAAAGCTTTCCTTTAACATGCTGTTGCTTATTTCTTCGGCATCACTAAAAGAAAATCATGCAATTATAAAAAACAAGCAAATAATAAATGTAAATAAATTACCTTTCCCCACTATTCTGGGAATTATTTTCGTCCTTCTTAACTTCCAGGAGCCCACTTGGTCCTGGCTGCGAGTTATCATCGTGAACAGACGCAGAACTGGATTTGGGGGTCGATTCAGCACTGTCTACGTTTTCATTTGTCGCGGGCACGGCAACGGCTTGCTCAGCCTTTAGAACTTGTAATTTACGCCTCAAGTTTTCCTGATGTCTGTCTCTTAATCTAGCACGGGCCATATGAGCTAAAATAAAAAATCATATCTTACTGTTAAATAGATCTATCAACTAGAGCAGAGTTTCCCAAAGTGTGGGTCGCGACCCGGCACCGGGTCGTAGAAAAAATTTGCAGGGTCGCGCAAAATAAATTGTAAGATCACATTTATTTTTTTTACATCAGAAAGAGTCTAACTGTGTGTATTTGTACTCTTTCATATAGCTTTATCGTCTGCGCCCATAAAATTAATACTTCCCGCTTAAAAATTGTCGCAAATAATGTATGCGGAATAAAGAAAAAAAAGTTTATTTCGGCGATACCATTATCAAATAATACAGTTAAACGGAGAATTGACAATATTGCGAAACATTTAAAAGAAGTTTTAGTTGCTTAAGTAAAAATAAAGCAAGTTTCTTTCCTTAATCTACTTTTCATCTACTTAAAGCACAGATATAGAGGATAATGCAAATCTAATGTGATTATCAGATGTATTGACGAACACACCAAACATGAAAGTTTTTGGTTTTGTAAAAGACTACCGACGAAAACAACCTCAGATGAGATTTTTAAGCTTACCAGTGATTTTGTCACTGGTCACGGTATTGATTGGATGAAGTAGCGACGGAGCACGTGCAATGGCAGGTTGTCATAAAGGTTTGTATAAATAAATTCAAGAATTAGCCATTAATTGTGTATGGGTGCATTGTAGTATTCATAGACAAGCGTTGACTGTAAAACGTTTGCCTTTAAATTTAAAGATAACTTTGGAAAAATGTGTCAAGTTTGTAAACTACATAAAATCTCGTCCAATAAATAGCAGACTTTTTACCGAATTATGCAAGGAAATACGGAGTGATCATAAACACCTGCTTTTGTATTGTAATTCAAGATGTCTTTCAAAAGGAAACGTTTTAAAACGTCTGTTTCAGCTAAAGGACGAAGATCTACTATTTCTGTATGAACACCCACCATCTAAAAAAAATGCCATTTTTCCATGTAAAGATAGATTCCACGATTTTGAGTGGTTAATAAAAGTGGCTTATTTGTGCGACATATTTGCTACATTCAATTAATTGAATTTATATTTGTAAGGCTTTGGTTTAAATATTTTCAAACTGTCGGAAAAAGTCGCTGCAATAATTAAAAAAATGACTCTGTGGAAACAAAGACTTTCAAAAGGAAATTTTAAATCTTTTAAAACATTACATAAATTTATTGAAACCCATGCAAACAAGGTGGGTCGCGAAAAATTTTAGAACCTCATACCGGGCCGTGGTCAAAAAAGTTTGGGAAACGCTGAACTAGAGAAAATTATATGCGACATTATTTTCAATTTCAAGTTATAATTATTGATAGCTGCACAGCTGCCGGCAACTTAAGGTATAATTTTATTCATTACAGTCATTGTAATACTGTCCAAAGATACTGTCTGTACAACTGTCATTCGGCCTGAGCATTTACAAAAACACTTTTCATTGATCTGACATTTTTTACATAATCAAGCAGGTGGTGATTCTTTCTAAAGCCTAATATACGCAGGATAGTAAATTGCGATAGCACTTCTGAGAGTAAATTGCGCTAGCGTTTACATATAAGCAAATTGTAAAAGCAATTTCTTTCGGCAAGTGCTCTTTAGAATTACTTGCTGCACACTTCCAGCAAGTTCCAGAAGATCCAAATAATTTAAAAAAAATCTGCGTATGTCAGAAACCGACTTTATGTTTTTGATATTCCCAAGCACTTTTATAGCATTGACCACATTTTCGCATACGAAGGATGTATAATTTACGCTGAATCTCAATGTCGGTTGTATCGAAAGTTTCGGCTATAACTTTTAGAGCTTTTTGGTTTTTACTCTATCCCTGTACATTTCTTTAGCGTTGCGCTGACTCGAATAAATATATTCACACAACTCGAATTGTCCATGTATTCGAATAACTCGAGTTAGTAATAGTGGTAACTCAAGTTGGAGGTATGAGCTCACGTTCATCTTCATTGCATGCGGGCGGCGATTCAATGAATGAAGACAGCAAAAACTTTGATAATTCGCTAGCCCAAGTATTCCGAATAACATGAACGCCTTGTTCGCGACTCGGAAATCGAGTAAATAAACACTGCTAACAGCAGTGGCGAGCAACGGACAGCAGCTGTTCGTTTTCACCTCTCGCTCGACTGAGCGTTGGGCAACTCGAATAATCATTCGAGTTGGAATATTTACGAGTAATGAGTTCTCGATTGAAAGGATTATTCGAGTCGGCACAACGCTACATTTTTCATTTGATTTCCCACAACTCTGGGAAACCTTAGAAATTATTTATCAACGCCAAGGTGTCTTCTCTTGTCCATACACGTTTTCCCTCCATCTGTATGTAGACTTGTACTATTAACTTGCACAGAATTTTCAGCGCGACGAATGTAATTTTTAACTTTCTAGAGCAAATTCCCGTGTGCTTTAACTGATTTACACTTGCAAGTGATTTTCGCTGCAATTACTTCCTGCAGAGCACTCTCAGACATTGTTTACATTACGCAATTGATCTTCAAATACTCTCAGACATAAACTTGCTATAGTTTTACCGCTCGTGTAAATTAGCCTTAAGTTACATTCTGACATCTACTGAAATACATGAATGCAACTTGACAAAAAAATATTCAGAAAGAAATCGCACAGAAATAATCACTAAACAAAATTCAACATGTAACTGTTACAAAACATAAAACAAAAACAAATGTTTTATGTTTCATAAAAAAACTATCCAACTTGACCTCAAATGTTATTATACCCATGAAATGACATTATTCCCTGGCTTTTATGCCATATAAAACATATCTCGATCAATTCAACCTCAACGAAAAAAATACTAACCTCAAATCGACTTTTAACAACTGCCACAAATAAGAAAACAAGTAAATAAAACAATCATCGCTAACTTTGCCACAAATATCATTACAAATTACAAACTTGTCAACATCTACAAAAATTAATCAAAATTACCTTTCAATTGTGATAACAATGATTCCCAGTATCCAATATCAATTCCGTCAGCTTTGCCGTTAATTTTAGACTCAATAGATTTTTGCAGCTGTGCCAATTGAGCCGAAGTTTTTCCTTTAAATACGTTAGTCACGTCCTTGGCCACGGACTGATGTATGCCTTCTCGGCGGTTCATCCCAATGTCATATTCGTTCTGCTTTATGAGCTTCCTGAGTTTGTGCAGTTCATCTTCCACGATTACCGTAATGTCATTCCAGTAGTCAAGATTTTTTCCGCGCTCTAGTTCCTTGTAGACCTTTATGTCCTCCACGAGATCTTCCAGGTCTTTTATCTGCAAGCCGTTTAGGTAGGTGTAGGGCTCGTGCATCTCGACTGCGTCAACTTCCTCCTCGGTACTTATGTATTTGGCCAGCAAATCAATCGGTTTCGCTATAATGAAAGGAAATATTTGAAGCTTTGCTTGTGCATTTATCGGCCGATATTTTTTGTGTTACAAATAAATTTTTTACACATTTCTAGTACTTATGTGTATTTACAACTTATCTCGGCACAAATATCAATGATCAAAGGGATTATCCACAAGAGATAAGAAGCCGCATCGAGAAAGTCAGAACGGTATTCAACAGGATGAGTGCTACATTTAAAAACAACAATTTAACACTAAACACAAAAACAAGATTAATACGGGGTTAAGTTTTTTCGGTGCTACTCTATGGAGTCGAGTCATGGACTATCACAGAAGCAACGAGTAAAAGATTGGAAGGCTTTGAGACGTGGCTTTATCGTCGAATGTGAAGGGTGTCGTGGACAGACCGTGTCACACACAAAATCATTCTAAAAAGAATGCATAAAGAAAAGGAAATTATAACCACTATAAAATGTAAGTACTTTGAGCATGTTATGAGGATCGAAAACAGATACCACTTATTGCAAAATATACTTCAGGGCAAAGTGTTCAGAAAGAGAGGGGAGGAAGGAGACGGATATCTAGCTCAAAAATCTCAGAGCATGGTTCTCAATGACGACAACGCAGGACAGCAGTTATTAAAGTGAAAATAATAAATATAGTTGCCAACATCTGGAACGGATAGAAATCTAGAGAAGAAGTACTTATATTCCTTGCTTAATGAAATTTTGCCAACGAGAAACAACTACAGTCTATTCCAAAAAAGATGGAAGTAATGGGCGACTTTAGACACTAGAAATTTTAGGTTAAACGTGCCAGATGCCAACAATCTGTTCGGCTGCTAGACTTTAAAAGTATGCCAGAAAAATGTCTTCATAACCTAACAAAAATGCATCTATCGTTCATTCTCAAAACTCCCGTAACATAAGATAAAGGCAAAAATAATTGTGATTGTACGTGGTAATTATAAATTACCAACTATTTTATCTGACTGCACTTGTGTCAAATTTTATGTATTTTGCAGTTTAGTTGCATGGTCTGAATTTCACTGGAACCACATTTTCCCCCCTATTTCGAGGTCGGTGATTACGAAAATGTAAGTTTTTTTCCACAAAAAAGCTTCCTTCACCCTTAAATAGGGGTCTGAAAATTGACGAAGTTTGAATTTAGAGCTCAAATTACGGACTGGCCTTTCAGCCTATACGTAAGGAAAGCAGGGATAATTGTGTTTATAGTCATGGTTTTTAGTAATTTTCATCACTGATACGAAAGAAATAGTTTTATTGCGCAGGTATGATTTTTTAACACTCAACTATCATTCTGGAAATGACTGACATTTGAATATCGCCCTGAAGTTTTACAGTTCTGTAATTTCTACCTTACCGGTACTTCAGCCCACATACTGTGGCAACGCGCTGAAAACAAGGCAGTTACGGAATAATTGTTTTCTGTGATTTCTGCGTTTTCCGAGTTTTCTGTGTGTTCTGCGTTTTATTTTGATATTGCTAATTTGTGCGCTGATTCCTCCAAACTTCACAAACAATTAGTCATTTGGGGACTGGTTCCAGCTACTGGTACATTTAAATGTCCAAAATCCAAATGTCCAAAATGTCCACACTTCCTTGAAATTGACGGAGAATTCGAGAGCAATTGATGGAAAGAGCTGGGATTAACCACGTGTAATAACAGGATTTCAGTTAGGTTACGTTAGGTTAGGTTTCGTTAGGGCAGAAGAATGGTCCTTTTTGATTTTGGTTAGATTATGGGGGTAGAGTGAGATTTAATATGTTTTTGGTTTAAAATAGATTAGGGTGTATCCCTCGTAAGTCAAAAAATATCTGTTTTAAGCGCAGTTTGGAACATTTTGAATTAAATATATGTGAAGTTCATCAGAATTAAGAACCTTCACTAAAAACACACAGAAATTCGTAATCAATTATTCCGCAACTGCCCTAAATCCTATATGTAGTCACGCCGAGTGGGCTGAGTGCCGGCTGAAGCCAGTAACGTAGGAATTACAGAACACCGAAAATTCAACGTGAAATTCAAATTTCCTCAATTTTCAGACCCCTACATTTTCGTAATCAGCGACCTCAAAATGGGGGAAAAAATGGGGTTTTAGCTAAATTCAGGCCATGCAAATAAACTGCAAAAACTCCAATTTTTGAAATAAGGTTAGGTGCAGTTGATGTTCACTGTCAGTTTCGATTGGTAAGATACATGGTAAATATTACGGCTCATTGCGGCATGGATTCGAGTGAACGCTCTTATAAGGATTATTGTCCATCTCTCGTGCACACGGGAGCCTTTAACACATTTGTCAAAGTTACAGATTGACTTCAAATTAAATCGTAACCAACATCAAATGTTAAGTTACTAGCAGCTGATTACGGGATTTTTATGTTAGCCAGCCCAATATCGCAGGAGTTTTGTGAACGCACTATAAATATGCAGATATGAAAGTTTTGCTTAGGTCATGGAGTCAGTTTCATTATAATATGGTACATTTGATTGGTATTTCAGGACTCATGACGTCACATAGAAATACGACAAATACCTCGTCCATCTTGAATCCTGATATGAGATCTGAGCCTGGCTTGCTCCAAATGAAACTGATCCTCTTGCCGTTCCCACTCTTCGAATTGGGCAGCCTCCTTGCTCCGCTGAAGCAGTTGCATCTCCTCTTCCCGCTGTTGCCTTTCCAGTTCTCTTTCTTGTCTACGTTTCTTCACCTAAAATGGTAAATAAAACAATTATGAAATGAATAACACAAGTAATAGGGCTGTTCTGAAAATCTGTTAATGCTCTTGTTCGAAAAAGATACTAAAAAAGAAAACTCTGAGACTTGATTTAACCAAAAAAGGGTCTGAGGAAAAAGTACCTGTATGTTTTATTACATCAAACTTTGACCTCATCCTAACACTGTGATGGAAAAAAATACTAACCTTTTCCAGTTCCTTCTTATTCTCCTCCTGTTTGAACCGATTCCTAGTCTCCAGAACCTCCCTGCTGGCGCCGATGAGTCCGTCCTTTGCCATCTTTTTGGTCCACACAAAAGTCGATAGCAGATTTCCATCACCAAATGGATTGTCTGTGTTCGTATAATGAAGATACTCGTTGTCCCAGCCCATCCGTTCCTTGCGCTTTCGTTCCTTTGCGTCTTTCTTCATTAACCTACGCAACCTGTAATACAAAAACAAGTGAGCCTCGGGGTCGTGGTTAGTTGACGGGATAATACCAAAATACAACAAAGTCCCTAGACTGAAAATTGGAAAATATTTGAAAATCTTGGTGATTAAAAATTTTATGTTCACAACGTTACATTTCTATGTGTTGATGATGATACCTTCAAAATGCAACTTTCGAACTAGCTATGCATACCAGATTTGACGCAAACCTTTTTTCCTCAGGCGTCTCATTGACCTTCATCATCTCCTTCTTCTGTTTCTTCTCCTCGGCCAGCTTCAGGCGCTCCGTCTTGAGTTTCTCCAGCAGCTCCAGTGAGTCGTCCGAGCTGCTTGAGGAGCTGCTGTTGCTGCTACTGCTGTCGGAACTGTTTGAGCTGCTCCTTGCCCGGCCGCGCTTACTCTTCGGAGACGCGCGACCCCTTTTCTTCTTCGAGCCCCTTTCGGACGATCGCTTCCTGGACTTAGACTCGCGCCCGTCGCCATCATCCTTCCTCCTGTCCGTTGACCTGGATGGGGACCTACTTCTTGCTCGGCTGGGTTTACTTTTGCCCGACACCTCTGCACTACCATCCCTGTTTCTGCAAATATTTGTGCTTACTGGATAATCGTACGGATTACTTGTTATTATGATTGTGTAAGTTTACCTGCTCTTCGGCATGTTATTGTGTGGATAAATAAATATTTAGTTTGAGGTTAGAACGGACACCACAAAACGTTGTTGACAACCTTGGTGGGAAACATGGCAGCCACTGCAAAGAAAATAAAAACATGTGCACTTTAGTTATCAGTAATATCTGTTTGTCTGCTATATTTTTAAGTAGAAATAAATAAACACTCGTACGCGATGTATTAAGACGTATTTAATATGTAGATGTTGTGTTATTATACTAATTTTTTGTGGAAGGGTTGTTTTTAAATGGTGTCGTGGCAGAACTTTATTACTAGTTTCAAAAGTTGTGCGCACGCGCTTGGCAGTTGTAATTCAAGAGGTCCGTTAAGTTGCAAGGTGGATAAGTGTTTCGCCGGCAGATATTGGTTAAGATATTATCATCTATGAACCGTGATAAACTAGTCGAAGACATGCATAAGAACATATACTATTCAGATAAATATTACGATGACGAATGCGAGTACAGGTACGTTCAGTAACAGTTAATTCCGGCACACATGCCGGATCACCATTCCTCTCCTAAACTTTTCAAACAAAGAGCGTCGTCAGATGGAAGTTATCTCTCATCTGGCGCTTGGTCGCCTTCTGGGTTGTTATTAGCACTGAAACGATAATTCTGCAGCATCCATCACTGCTTGCTGCATATTCCAGCAGTTGGCATTTTTAAGGGAGTAAATAAAATTAGAAGAAAAAAAACAACCACTTGAAGGTCAAATCAGAATTCATATTTACTTTGGCTCCACCATTAAAATGTCTTCCAAAATAAACAAACGAACAACTGAAATCTTAATATCCGATTTTGTTTTAGGCATGTGGTGCTGCCACGGGAGCTGGTGAAGCTGGTACCCAAGACCCACCTGATGTCCGAGCAGGAGTGGAGGGGCATAGGGGTGCAGCAGAGCAAAGGATGGGTGCACTACATGACGCACTCGCCAGAGCCGCACATCCTGCTGTTCAAGAGGCCCATCACAACCCCCCCACAATAAGTCAAGACGTCTTTGCTATGCCATGTTTTGTAAATATGTTTATATTCAAGTAGCTGTAATCTTCCATTTCGATGAAAGAGTTTACACTTTAATAATTATAATTTTTACGTTACTTTCTAGTGCTTCTATGTAATTCGTGTTGTAGTAATATATTTTTTGAACAAAAATGGCTTCTAAAATAGCGTTAGTACGATGGAAATTTGGTTGTGCCTCTAATTATGTCATCCCGAGCAGATGCGATAGTTTTGAAATCAATGGTTGTTTTTAAATTGTATGATTATTGTTACCATTACTTTACTTCTTCATTTCCAATATTTCATTATGAAAGAGTACACGTTTCTATTAGTCTTGTAAAAGTAGTCCATTCTTATTGTTACTTAACGAACTTTTAAAATGTATTTTTAAGTGTATTTTTTGTCTATGCTCTCTTGTACTTTTTGGGTAATAAAGCGGCTGTTATATTAAGAGTTCTCATATCTGGAGTGAAAAACTTTCCAACCTATGATACAGAAATGAACATTAATTGTTTTAAAACAAAATTTCACAGCCTTTTTCATCGGATTTCTTGTTAATTTATTTAATTTAACTAAAGTCGATCATTTCTTGTTGCATTTTGTATGATACTGCATTTCAAAATGCTTGAAATGATGTAAATTGCAGATATTATTTATTTTTACTTAAATTAGTCTTAACTGCCTATTTCTGATGCTATGCCTAAGTGAACCACCACACTTTTGCGTATTTTAATTTTTCTTGATCCTTGTTGGGTTTTTTTAAGGTGCATGCACAATTTAATAGCATATGGGATCTCCTGCTTCAGTACCTTAACTGTTCTTGTAATTGGAATGACTTGGAACATATTCTATGTTAATGATGAAAACTAGTTTTTGCGAAAAATTTGATAATAACATTATTTATTTTGAAGATGATTGGTGGAATATTTCTGCCATTACAGTTCCGGCAGTATAATGCAGAAAATTTTTGGCTTTAATATGGCGTAGTCAGAATACTGACAGCTGTCAAATCGAAAAAATAACAAAAAACGTGAATATCACTTGTCATTAGAGCTCCACGATACTGAAATTTTGCAGTGCGGTGCAGAAAAATTCTATCTCTAATTTGGTATAGACGGAATTTTGACATCTGTCAAATCGAAAAAATAATAGGAAAAACGTGAATATCTCTGCCATTATTAAAAATAACAGGAAAACGTGAATTCGGCCTTTATTGTTCCACGAGTACTGAAATTTTGCAGCAGGGAGTAGAAAAATTCTGGTATAGTCAGATATTTGACAACAGTCAAATCTGAATAATAAAAGGAAAAACGTGATTATCCGTGCCATTACAGTTCTTTCTTGATCACATCACACAAGTCATCATCACAAAATCATCACAATTTATTTATAAATGTTTATAAACATGTTAATATTATTCTTGGCATTTTTAATTTCAAACTTGTGTATGTTTTCTTACAACACATGCGCTGTCCGATTACGTTACAGACAGCTCGTCTTCATACCAAGCTACTTTATGTGCTTTTTGAACTATTCTAGAATTCAAATTGATAATTGTAAATTTACCATAGACCACTCCTCATCAAAGTGAATAGCATATACTTATACATTTTATGCAATCAGCAACACAAACATAAATCTGGGAAGTGTTCAGAAGATCGAGTATAAAATTGTATATACAGGGTGTCCGGAAAATACGTGTACAACGTTTGACGACAGACTCCTGACGTCAAAATAGGTCGATCTAAGCCGACTTAGTTATATCCAAAATTGTCTCGTTTAGCCGGTAGAGGGCGTCAAAAATTAATATCAATGACGTTTAATAATTTGACAATTAATCAAGTATAATATTTACTCAAGTATACGATCAACATTATTGAATTACAAGTTCATTTTACCATTAAAAATGGAAAATTATACAAACTCTCAGAAAGTTGACATGCTCCTGGTATACGGGTTTTGTCGAGGAAATGGGCGTCAGAGTGTTAGGGTTTACATGGAGAGGTTTCCTAACCGTCGAATACCAAACCACCAAACATTTGCCAATATTGAGCGTCATCTTCGGGAAACGGGCAGTTTTGAGAAAAAGTTTGAAGGCAGGGGTCGTATGCGAACAACTCGAACTGTGGAAACAGAAGAGATGATTCTGGAAAGAGTTGAAGAAGAACCAAGTACCAGTACCCGTCTCTTAGAACGTGAGTTAAATGTTCCTAAAACGATTGTCAATGAGGTTTTAAGAGAACAGTTGTTACATCCTTACCACATACAAAAAGTCCAGGAACTTTTACCGACTGATCCCCCCATGCGGCTTACATTTTGTCAATTTATTAGAAACAAAAGAATCCTTGTTCCAAATTTTTGTAGAAAAATTATGTTTACTGACGAGGCATGCTTTACAAGATCTGGGGTAACCAATCTGCACAACGAACATATTTATTCCGATGAAAATCCACATGCCATTAAAGTTGCACATCATCAGCATCAATTTAAAATTAATATTTGGGCAGGTATTATTGATCACTACCTTATTGGTCCCATTGTTATTCCAGACAGGTTAGATGGAAATATTTATTTAAATTTTTTGCAAGACACATTACCAATTCTTCTGGAGAATTTGCCCATTTTACTTCGGAGGGAAATGTGGTATATGCATGATGGTGCCCCGCCCCATTTTTCCGTTGCCGTTCGGCAATACTTACATCATCAGTATCCCAACCGATGGATTGGAAGAGGCAATGATGCACCAGTAAAATGGCCACCACGTTCTCCTGAGTTAAATATGTGTGACTTCTTTTTGTGGGGCGCTATTAAAACAGAAGTTTACAAGACTCCGGTAAACACACGCGATGATTTATTGCAGCGGATTTTAAATGCAGGCAACCATTTTAATAATCCCGAGACATTAGATAGGGTCCAATATCATTTTTTAAAGAGTGTTAATAAGTGTATTCAGCAAGATGGCGGTCATTTTACACATTTGCTTAAGTAATGTTTTTGTTTTACTTAGTTTCTTACAATAGATACTTTCAACTTTGTTATACTTTTGTTTTTTTTGACGCCCTCTACCGGCTAAACGAGACAATTTTGGATATAACTAAGTCGGCTTAGATCGACCTATTTTGACGTCAGGAGTCTGTCGTCAAACGTTGTACACGTATTTTCCGGACACCCTGTATAGACTGATTATTTTAAATTTGAGTAACCAAATCTGGTAACTTTAGCGACTTTTACCTTGTGTTACGAACTTTCAAATAAGCCAAAATCTTGCATTGTAAAAAGAGTATTAATGAGGTTATGTTGAAATGTCATTGTCAAATAATTTTTGTTAACGTTGAAAATGCCTTGTGAATATGTTGTTTTGTAACTTGTCTATTAATTTTGCACCTATGTTTATTCATTTTCTCAAAAAGATTGGTCGAGTTGAGTTAATTGAAAAAAATTGCAATTGAATTGAAATTTTGTTTTCTAAATTTTAAATCTGTATAACCAATCCATCAGAAGGGTCAAAGCAAAATTAACTAGTCAGAACCAATCACAGTTATGGAATATTTCTAATGATTACTCACAAAGAAATCGGGCTATATGTAGAATGTAGAGTGGTCATAAAAATTTGTTTTCATTTTGTACATTGAATAAATGCTGCAGAAATATTTAAAAAAATCATCATTACTTTATTTGACTAAAGTCATGTATGAGTATTATATCTTCAAAAAGTGTCATTTTCGAGATATCAAATTTGTTCCGCACTGTCAAGAACAAATTTGATATCCCGAAAATAACACTTTTTGAAGATATAATACTCATACATGACTCTAGTCAAATAAAGTAAGGGGTGCTGTATGAAAAAATAAACAATGCATGATTGTAGTATTGATATCAGAATATTTAGCGACACAAAAAGAATCATGATAGCATTTTTTGAAAACTAAGAATATGCAGTGAGTATTGCTTCCACGATTATTTTTATATTCAGAATTTCAATGGGTTTCAGATCCCCTAATTTAGCAAGACCTTTTTTTGTTTTTAGAAAATGTATAATCGCTCAAATATTTTTCAATGCAGAATGTTACGGAACTATAAACTGATTTTAAAAATTTTACTCTCTGAGTGGGTAAAAAATCTGCTCATTTTGAGATTGTAAATAAAGTGAGTTTTTAACTGAGGTTTGGTGCGAAAGGAAAAAACCTTTTGTATATACATAAATATAATAAATGGTAATAACATAACATTAACATGAAAACTATAAAACCGTTGACATTTCAGATTCTTATGTGCTTAACATAAACTTAACATTTTGAATACTCTGCCATCAGCAATGATGAAGTATTTATTGTCGTATATAATCTCTTCCACAGTTTAACGGAACTAAAATAATGTACAGTTGTGTTAAAAAAAGAGTTGTACATACAAATATTTTGAAAGGTTAAATCTAGGTCTATTTAATTAATTATACAGTGCGAGGCTTTGTTGAGTAAAAACACAACCACTGATAAAATTTAAATTTTCATATAAAGAATACAATAATAATAAATTTGGTCAATGTTAGTTATCACTTTGACAGGTCTGAAATGCATTGACATAATATAATCTGTGCTGAAATGTATTGACAAAATATACAGCCAACTACCTATTTCTGAACAACACATTTTTAAATACGATTTACAACAGCCAATTTTTGTGTACAACACATTTTTGAACACAACTGTACAGTGTACATATAAGATCAGTATTATAAATAGGACTGAACATGAAATAATAATTCATTGAATCAATGTTTATGTAAATTTAAAACGCTTCCGTTAACTGATAATTTGTAATTTAAATTATAGGATTTGAATTTTAATTCCAAGTTGAATGAAGCGATCCTAGATGTCTCAGATGGCTCTGAATGCCAGGAACATTCTTCACAGAACACATAGAACATTTTGTTGGAATTCACAGATGGGGTGGGCAGTTCATAAACAAAGATTATTTAAAAAAACTCAACAAGTGATTTACATCCCAGGAATTATATATTTAATGGAATTCTTCTTTATGGAAGAATATGTGAAAGGTATGTGGTAAATTTCTTTTTAATACCTTTATTAATATGTGTGCTGATCTAAATAAATCATTACAGAGAAAGGTTATTGCAGAAGATAACCTGAAAATGTTTTCAATACCATTTGTAGATGGAAAAGCATTTATTTATATGAATTGTATTACATATTTTGAAGAGGATGTTCCAGAAAACCTTGCAAGCGTACTATTAGTAAAAAGATGCTGAAAATTCATTTTAATCGAAGCATTTCACTACTCTTATAATTGCTACTGTTGTGAGTAACAGCATTCAAGTTAATTGGGATACATGACAAATTTGTTGCCACTTGAATATTTTATGATATGAAAAATACAACAGTTTGAATTGATTAATGTCAGAGGCTTTCACTTCGTAATACATGGTTAATATTTACTTTGTAGAAGTACAAGTAGTACTTGTAGTTTGAAAATGACCAAGTCTTGGTCGAAACTATAGTCACTATTTATCAATAAATGTGATGTTAACAAAGTTCAAAGTGTTTCTTATTTAAATAACACTTTTACTTTTTTGTGAGTTGCACAACGTAACGGTTTAATCGCTAAATACCTTCTTTTGTCCGGAGATGATGTAATCATCACCAGTGGTTCGGACATAAAACTTTTGTCCATCTATAGGATCCAACTATAGATCCAGGTTGGTAATACCAACATCTACAGGCAGAGAAGAGGCTTAATGCCAGTCAAAGAGCGGCTACCAATTTGATTGTTCCATTGACCTTGCCAACTATTCTGATCTTTGAATTGCAACTACAGTAAATCCTCTGCATAACGGACAGTGGCGGTGAGAAAGACGTCTGCTTTAGGGAGGTCTCAGATAAATTAGAGGAAAAAAACCCAAATAGAATAATCATTAATTAATAGTCATATAAATCAGATGAAAAATGAGAGAAAAAAACAACAGTATATGTTTTTTAACTAGAAGTTGAAAATCCCAACAAACACAAATATCTTGCATTGGCTATAATAGTTTTCTAGCATTGGCTATAATATTTTTCCGCAACGAAATTAACAAATAACTGCCCAAGGTAACACCAGAGAGGTCGCACCAAAGAGGTCCCGAGTTCAAATCTCTGTGAAGAGCATGGTCGTTTGTAAATATCCCGAGAGTAAATTACTAAACAATTGTTACTGGTACTGACTGGCCTAACGGCCGATATTCAAATAAGGGAGACAAAAAAAAAGGTAAAACCTAAGTTTTTCTTTCCAGGATAGATAACTAAATCCCTCAGTACTGCGGCCTCTATGGCGTTTTGTGCCATTTTAATCTGGTCCTGATTATATTTATTAATACCTGTAGACTACAGTTTTTATTTAATTGGCAACTTTACCAACTGCTTGTTTGGCATAATTAACAGCAAAGGATGGTTTTTCCTGGAAAACCTTAAAGAATAGGTAACGCCTGATTTGGTTATCCCCATATTTTACGTTGCATAATCCATGCCAAGTAATACAATAGTACATTTTGTTTTTAGCAGTAATTATAATTCACATTTATGCGTAGGCATATATTTTTTATATCTGTTATAAATAGTTATAAACATCGAAGTCAAAATTTGTAATTGTCTCAAAATTAATTACCTTTTGTGTACAACACATAAATCCTATAACTAATAAATTAAGAGAATACTTAATATTGAAGAATATCATTAATCTATGTCTAAAATTTAATTAGAACACATTTTAAAAGTGCGACATTGTGATGATAGAAGAAAATATATCTCGGTAATAAATCATAAGAGAAAAATTAGTTCAAAATGGTAAAGTTTATATTAATCTTACAATAAAATGTTAGGTTTTCTTGTTTATAAAGCATTGTGCCATATTATAGTTTATAACATTTTGTTTCAATAACGATTTAACAAAATTTTAAGAGGACTTGCTAAGAACACATGAGCAAAAATTTGAAATGTTCTAAATATTGAAATAATTATAAATTAATCCAAGATAGCAGAATCTATTATTTCAATTGTAATAAAAATGGATTACACAAAATTTTGTTTGTAGGTACAAATATGTAGTGGCAGGTAAGTTAACAATTAAGTGCTTAATGCATTTCTACTTTTCATGAGGGTATCAGATAACTAGCAATAATTTTGCAAGTAAATGGAAAGAGGAAAAACTTAACTGTGGGGGCAAAAACCATAAAAAATCACCTTCCTCAATTTAACATTAAAGCAAAAAACGAAAAAGATGTGTGTAAATATAATAATCAACATAAATATTGTTGGAGTCAATTATATGTTGATTGCAGTCATTACTTTAATCGTCTTCTGCGGTTGATACATCAGTGTCCAATTGCATGAAAATTACGATGTATGTTATCCAAGCACTTAATAGCTGAAAAATAAAATTTACATATAAACATGATAATAGGTTTCAGCAGTTTGCATGCATATAAAATTTTGGTCGAATGCTAACTAAAAAAGAAAAATATGTTTCAAAATATTTAATTATGGTTATTATAATTAATAATAAAAAAATAAATAAGTCATAAATAACATACCTTATATAATATTCCTCTATGGATTGTAAAGAAATTTCCAGCAGTGATTTTAAGTTTGGAGTGGATCAGTTGCAGAGAAAACAATTCAACCTGAAATTTTCAAATACAAAATTAAAAATTCATTACCAGGTATGATATTAAAAAAATATATACCAAAAAACAAATGGCTATAATTTGAAATATTATGAAAATTGATTAGACAGGGTCTTATTTGTACAAAATATGGTGGCAAAGAAGGTAAACATTCAAATTGACTTTGTACCAATCGAACATGTTAAATTGGCATGCAATAAAAAGAAAATCATCAAAAATTCTAAAAAGAATTAAGCAAGAAAAAATAATGTAACAAATATGAAATCATGAAGCTGCAGATAGAATTTATTTAATTGCACATCAGGCCATCTAGGCCTGGGGCCATGTAAGCAGATAGAATTAAGTAAGAAAAAATTATGTAACAGATTTTAAATAATTAAAATTTAACTTGTAGTCAGATCGAAATGGGTAAATTTCTGAAACACAAACAGAATGCTCTAAATTTTAGGTGTCCTAAAAAGGGAGTAGCAAAAATTTGAATTATTCTAAAAATTTATGTATTAGAATTGAATCTGATCTAAGAATAATATTGGAATTGCAATTTAATTGTAATAAAATTTCACCACGAGGTGGCATCTTTATGCTTCTGTCATATTTCAGCATTTTAATTGTTAAAAACATTGAATAAACAACATTATATTTCTGTCAATAATGATTTTTTAATTTTGAATATATTTTTCTTAATTAAAATATAAATTTTCATGTGTCATTTTGTATTGATATTCTGAAGGAAATTCTTTATAGCAATAAACGTAAAATATAACGATGAAATAAAAGATGAGAGATGTTTAAAAAATGGTTGAATATTCTGTCCAAAATAGATATAATTTTATGAAAATACCTTTTCGAATGAACTCCGTCAAGCAAAAATTCAAAACGGGCCATATTGAAGTGGGTTTATAACGATTTGATTTGATGTATCATTTATTAATATCGGACAAAACATAATTACAATACAGCATCAACGGTCTGTCAACAGTCACCCTGCGTTATAATATAAATATATAATAGGATAATACAGGATATCATAATGTAGTATATGATATAAATATAGGATATAGGATAACATGTAATAATATATAATTATTACATGACAATTCCATTAAATTATATTAAAAATACAATTACTTTAAAGCCATATTGACCCATTACTTAATGGTAAAATCAATATTCTAGTGTTATGATCTAGACTTCCATAACAACTAAAGGTAACTGTTAACGATCGTCTGTGAATATTTTCATACCTATACAGCACCTATTAAATCGACACTATACAGAGTGTTCATGTGATTAATGTTACAAAATTATAGGGTATGCTGTTTAATAATATTTATTTGAATATTTTTGAAATCAAATAACAATCGACTTTTCCATTTTTTAAAGAAATCTGTGAATATGAAAAAAAAAGATTTTGTTAGTCCTTATTTGTTACCTAATTTTCTGGTGCCATTTATAGTGTTAAATTGCAATTTTATTGTAATCGAATGATTTTTAGTACATTATTTAACGAGCACATAAGCCACGAGGATGAATTTAATCCGAGTGAGAGTGTCAATCTAAAGGTTATAAATTTTACAAACTTAATCAATCGCTCAATAATTTAATTACTTAAGTGTCAAGATCATTCAGGAATATTTCAGTCTTAAATTTTCGGTCTAGCCGCTCTATAGGGTCTAACAGTTTCTAAAAAAATGTGTCAAGAGAAAATAATAATTTATCATAGATTAGTCACAAAAACACTCGCCAATTTCATCCATTTAGGAATATTTATCTGAAGATAGAGAAAATAGGAGCAAATTGTAGACAATTCAAGAAGTTTTGACAAAATTCTATTCTTTCTAATAATTCTCCTTCTTTAATATACAGCGTGATTAGAATAATAGGTAAGAAATTATTAAATTTTCTTTTTCAGTTTAAAAAAATGCTATTATTAATTTGAGATAATGCAGGACTTTTTTCCTAACATTTTTTCCCTCTAAAATGCATTGCAAATAAGTTGCCCATTTGTTACCCATTATTCTGATCACGCTGAATAATTCTAAATTTTATAGGAGTATTAAATTTTTGGGATATACAGGCAAGTATCTCAAAAAAGTTTTGAAAATTACATAAAAATTGTACAAAATAAGAACACAGATTATTATTTCTTGACAATCTTCATATCGAACACTTTTATCATATTTACAATAATAATAATAACAAAATAATAATAATTAATATAATAAGTAATGCATCCATTATGTACGTAACTATGGTAACTTAATGTACTTCATAATACAAGAGGGGTTGTATTATGACTTCATTATACAACAAAGATTGTTCTATGACTTCATTATACAACAAGGGTTGTATTATGACTTCATAATACAACAAGGGTTGTATTATGACTTCATATTAGCGATATTGTTATATATCATTCAACATATTATGCAAGCCATTTACATATGTACATTTGGTTGCTAACAATTGGTTTCTTATTGACAAAAATTTGTTAATAAGAATTGTTTTATTTAAAAAGTCATAGATAAACCGTCGTATTTGACTCGCACTTAATGGCTATAATTCACAAGAATGCATTTTATATTAGGACCGAAGGCTATAATTATCCGAGTACATTAGATGCTTGTTAAATAATTACTAATTGTTTAATACCTAAATTGTTTGCGACATTTAACATTGAATTATATTCTATTAATTAAACTGCCTTTAATGAAATTCATTTCGGAAAAAAAATACTCTTAAGCATATCGATATTTTTTTAACAGCTAAAGCTTTCAGGAATAGTGTTTCAAGTCATCAATTCTCCTCAATTAATGCCCATTCTTTTTTAGTACACCCAATAATCAATAATTTTTAATTATTTCCTACTCATTTCACACATCGACAATCTTGTTTTTCGATATAGAACTGTATTGAACAGCGATTAATTGTATTTCTATACCATCCTAATTCAACCAATCGAAAATATTCATATTGAGCTTATCCATTAATATTGTATCTAGATATAAAATACATTTTAAAGCTGTTTAAATTTTGAAGATAATTCGTTAATTATTGATTGAATAATAGCAGAAAACTTGTTTGGCTTTTATGAGATTTAGATCCGCTGAGATTTTTTTCTAGGTTTGGAAAATATTTGAAGGAAATATGAAGGTGTTAGAAATAACATCACGGTTGAAAATTTGTAATTAAGTTTCGAATGCTTTGATCAAATCAAACATAACAAAATCTCTCTTCGCAACACCTTGCAGTTTTATATTTATTTCATTTAAATGTGAACACATAATTCCAAATAATAAATTAGAAAGACATTCGACATTTATTAATTGATATTGTCAATGGTTTTATCCTTATTTTAGAAGGATCTAACTACATATAAACACCCATCGAATCTTTGAAGAACTTTTCCTCCACTTGCCATCGAACGTTGTTGTACATAAGTAAACTATTGTATGCTGTATGCTCATTCAATAATTATAATTGTAGAACATGTCGTTAATTTAAATTGCGTGCAGATTAACATTAACAAATTTAGTTACAACTTTTATAATATCGCCCAGTCCATGCTGTACAATTGGCATATAAAATCTGCTGATATACAATGCGATGAAATATTTTCTTCTCCCGTTATACTGCGAGCATTATCAGTAGTTACCAGGGTTGGTGTGATTTAAATCAAAAGATTTTATTAAATAAATCATTTAAAATGAGATTATTTGAAGTATGTATAATAATTTTCTTTTCTTCCATTTTTGGTCCATCACATAATACAAATACACGGATTTTTCAATTCTTGTTTAAATTCAAGAATTCAAAAAATAATTTGTTATAAATCAATTGATATAAATCACATCTAAACTGGCAAAACTGATCAGAAATATAAAAAAATTCATAGATTTTTGATTTTTTGATTTTTAATCTTGATTTATTCCAACCCTGGTAGTTACTAACACAAGTTTGTAATATTTTTTCTGTCATTGAGTAGGTATATTTATAACTGTGTTACAAATATAAATTACTTTTATTGTTGTTGCCAATAATACCTAACTGATCAATACTTCTTTATTATTGTCTCCATCCAACACGATAACAAATAAAAATGGTTATACGAGCTGATCCATTTATATCAGTACTGTCATCGGGACAAAGAGAAATTAAACCAGAAGTTTTGTATCTATTTTTTGCTGATGAGTTACAATTTTAGCCATTTGCAAGATTCTATCTTCCAACGTATTTCTAGCTATACATTTTCTAGGGATATCTTATATTTGATGAATATATTTTTATTATTATTAAAAAAATAATGAATAATTCAATGGTTGGCTCTGGCACGCGTGCCATAGGTTGGCCATACCTACTATTTTATAATAAAATAATAATTGTTTGGTTCATCTTGAATAATAATTGATTATTTTATTACCAATAAATATTGGTTGGCACGTTTTGTAACATAATCGATTATTTTATGTTTCCATTACAGTCACTATCAAATAATAAACTTTTAAATTATTATGATTTTGGGTTGATACTAAATATTGGATATGTAGGTAAGTGATTCTTAAGTAAATATATTTGAAATAAATGTTTGTTATAATTTTGACTAGTTTTTGTTCAGATCTTGTATAATCGTCAATTATTATTATTAATATTAAATATATTGAATTATTATTATACTTACTTGTTCATTTAGCTGTGGATATAAGTTTCGCAGCTGATGCAAGTAAGTCTTAGTGTTATTCGCGTTATCCATGAGTCCAGAAGACGCGCTGATCAAAGCGGTTGCGCCAAATATGGTCATTATTGACCAATATTCCGTTGCATAAATGGTCCTAGGAGGAAGTTTATTCCCATTTATATAAACGACCAAATCCATAAATATATCGTAGACGAACGAGAGCACATCAACTGTAACTATTATCATAAAAACAAGAAGATCGTATCCTGACATTGCATTTATCAACCTCGCAGTTTCAGCCACCTCATCGTGCACAATAAAAAGTTTCTGGTAAATCGTGTACTCCCCATCTGGACATAAAGTCAGCAAAACGTCCGGAGGCTCATTTCTCTTATTCCTTTGGTACTTGCTGATGTTGGAGTCATTAGGACGAGCGAATGTCGCAAGAAATGCGTTGATTGACACGAATTTGCTCGTACAAATGCGCATTAGTGAAGAAATGCTGATTACGTATGCTGAAATCGCCAAGCTTGGGAGATAGTGGCAAATAAAAAACATGATGTTGTATCGATGCCAAAATGAGTACATATCGAAAATAATCATTGCCGTTGCCGAAACTGAGACCACCAAATACATCGCCACGATTGGTGTTGGCGTGAATTCTGTGTGAACGTTGATCTTCCTTAATTCCCTGGTGTTGTTTATGAGTGCGTGGTATGAGTTTACGTATTGCTTCCTGAAGAAATTCGTTGTAAAAGCGATCTGTCCCAGTAATACGGACCCAAAGTAAAACTGCATGCAAAAACGCATCTGCGATATAAAGTTGTACCTACAAACAAATTGTTAGATTATAAAGTTTTGTTGATTGGGTACAAACCTCAACTCTCCAACTTTATTATCATTAAAGTATATCGCTGCTATGAAACACGCGTAATAGGCTACTACATAGATTATATTTGAGGCAATTTCATATTTTCCTCCAGGTTCTAGTTTAGAAGTGATTATATTTTGCGCAAAGAATTTTTGCACTTGAAACGGGTTGAATAAATGATTCGACATCTTGAGCCTTGCGGGTTTAAATAAAACTAAAGTTTAAGCACCGAAGCACAAATGTAATAAAGTTTTGATTGCGTACTCGTAAATTAATGAGATAATATACACATTAGGGAATTTAACGATTACAATAATGCCTCGGGATTATTTATTTAAATATTAATTATGGGAAAATAAAATTATACAATTAATTTCTGAGATATCAACCGTTCACGATCTATTCTGACCTATGTTGCTAAAACCATAAACAATGTTTTCTTTACAGTTCCATAATGGATATGGATATAGACGATTTGGACCTCGACCTTGATCCCATAAAAGGTTTTTTAAAGCATAAACTGGAACATGTGAGAAGCCTCAAAGATGAAGTTCGCTCAACCGTGGCTGATCTTGAACGGTTCATTGCCAAGTTAGCGAATGAGCAGTGTGCCAGTTCCGAAAGCAGCCTGAAAATTGAAGATACGTGGAAGAGGATCTGTAATGGGAAGTACGTGGTTGGAATGAAAGTCGAAAACTCGTCGTCGAGGTGAGTTTCTTTAACAATATTTATTTCATTAAACTTACAAATTTTATATTACATTGTCTAAATAAGATTGTACTCACTCTAAATATCACAAATTTCTCCTCAAACTGAGAAACTAACAACATATTACAATACTAAGATGTAATCTCGAAATTAACGAATAGGGCAATGTGTATACTAAAATATTTTATTTAGTTCCATCAGAAATTAGGTCTCATTGATTGAATACTAGCTATTCCTTACGTGTGTATTACAGTTCCCATTAAAAATCGCATGGAATCATAATTAGGCTTCGTGAATCGTCATCTTGCGAGTCCATGTATCACTTTTACTCTTACTTAAAAACTGTAATATTCAATGATTATTATTTTGATTCGTTAAAATCTAGTAAAAATTTCTTGGAGCTATAATATTTCAAGCTTAAAACCTACAAAAGCATAATCATAAGTCCTACTGTAATTCTCATGGCGTAAAAAACTGTCGTAACGAAATCACATTATCAACTGGTATATATTGAAAGACCGCTGCAACTTTATTTTTTTAAATGTGTATCATATGCGTTATGATATATTCATAGTCGATATAGGTTTTGAATTTACTTGAAACTAAATCCGCGATACTTCCGGGAATACGAATCCTTCGAGAACTTCCTGGGCTTCTCCTTCATCGTTATTGCTGCCAAAAGGTCTGAAGGATCTTTATCGGGCGTTGCGATATCCAAGTAGCCCTGCAATGAGTAGTTGAATAACTCAAAGTCGTATCTGAAATGTTGAGAGATACATTAAGAACTCATAGTGTAATTAAAACTTAAATCGTACTTTGGAATTATTGAGCAGTTTAGTTGGATGTTGGGCAAAGTTGGGATTTTCATTAAGGTATATGTTTTTTTTAATGCAATTTTCAAGAATATTCTACTAGAGACGAGATATACAGATGTAGCAGAAATTGAGGATGGCTTTTGTTCAGCAGTGGACAATATAAGTGAATGTTGATGATGATGATGATACGTTTTATTAATGCAATTTTCATGAATAGTTGAAGGACTCGATTAAAAAAGTTTGTCGGTGCCAAAATATGGATTACAAAAATATTTAAAAAAATCGTGCTTTCAGAATGCTGATATAGTATTTTTGTTAAAAGTACCTAAAATGAAGTTTTTTCGGATGAATCGTTGCTGTTTCCGGATGAGGCGTAGCGTAGCGTAGTCGAGTCTGGAAAAGCAGATGAGTCCGAAGAAACTTCCTTTAGGTACGTTTTACAAACAATGCTTTTTATACAGTGTGTTTGTAAATGAGTGTAGATTGTATTTTAGGCAACCAAACATACACGTTGGTTACACAACAAAAATATCACTAAGGATTCATTGGTGTAACATAATGTTGTTTGTTTCTGAAAATTAACATTTCTTATTTTAACATAAGTAACTAATTGAATCAAGAAGCAACGGACGTTACTTTGTATCCAAGAAGGGAAACGGGTCAACGGGGTTTTTTTCGTCCAGTGTGGGTCAGTTAAGTTGTTATGATATACCTGATGAAATATCCACGAAACAACGACAATTAAATAGATACAAAAGAGAAAATTATCAGTACATAACAACTTAACTGACCCACACTGGACGAAAAAACCCTGTTGACCCGTTCCCCTTCATAAATAACTAACTTGAAATAACTTACCTAGATTAACTTTACAATGATTGCACGCTACTGGCGAAAATGACATTAAACTTTGACAAATTGCGGTGAAATACACTAAGCACCGACATGGAAAAACTTAACGGCAATTAAAATCCTAAATTTCATTTAAATTTTGCCACCTTTTCTACAATCATTTACAAACACCCGTTATATGCTCCCAAAACACATTCAAACCTTTTATTATGACATTAATCAATGCCATCAGAGCAGAGTAAATGTTTCTCGAAAATTGTGGCGCTTCGGATTTTAATTATCATTCCACCGTTGTAACCACATTGTTTAACCAGGCAACTTTTGTCCCGAGTCCCGAAAAGAAAATTTTACGGACTTAAATGAGTGCCTTAAATAGCTATTAAGTTACATTTGTTTTGATATTTTTATTTTGGTTGATAAATGTGTGTACTGGTACTTGTACTATAATCTGTAGTACAGATAGGTACTATCGCTTATAAAGGAAAAAAATCTGTACATGCTCCCAAAAATAGCTAGTTTACGAGCTCATATAAGTCCCTAAAATGAGTCTTTTCCGGACTTAATCCCAAAAAGATACCATTAAAACAATCTGCCATGGTGGCATGGTAATTAAAATCTGAAGCTCTCCATTTTCGAGAAGTATTTACTTCTCGAAGTAAATTTCTTTGCTCTGATCACATTAATCATACATAATAAAAGTGTTGTATGTGTTTTTGGGAGCATTTTCTAAAAAGTTATTTGTTACACGTACCTAAATTAAGTTTCATCGGACTCATCTGTTATTCTTGACTCGGTACGCCTCGTTCGAAAATACCAACAATTCGTCCAAAAAAACTTCATTTTAGGCACAAGTAACAGAAATAACTATTTCTCCCATTGTCCTATAAACAAGTCGTTTCCTAGACTTCGCAAATTGGACGATTGCGGTAGTGATGACTGTTGCTATGTATCGAAGAAATAACTATACTACAATATTTTTATTCCTTACAGTAGGTCGGGACTGCATCTTTTCTGGAGGTGCACAGCAAATAATTTCTTCTTCGTGTTCTATATTTTTGCGGAACTAGACGAAAAAGTGACATATTTTTCACAATACCGTGTACCGTAACATTTATATATTTCATAAAATTTCCTTACTTTTGCAACAACTTCCGTAAGATGGGCTTGAAAAAATATTGCGATGAGAGAAAAAATAGTATGTACGTAGTGCTTTCCCGGCCTCTTCGGCTTGCTGTCCTCGCCTGACGGCTCGAACAACAATTACCTTATTGGCCGAGAATATATCACTTTCTATACTAACCACACAATATACCGTTATGAGAATTTTGCTTTTATCGCTTCACCCTTGGTTGTTAAACCCCGGTGTAATAGAATTTTGGCACTTACAGCTTTAATTCATGCATTCATTCCAACCTTGGTTGTCGCATAAAATACCTGTATATGTGATATAGTTGAAGAATTTGAGCTCTGGTAAGCTGCGAATACTGTTTTTCTATTTGCTTCACTGTGAAACCATGACCAATGTTCTTCCATTCTGGTTTTATGACGTCCTCCAAACCTGCCGAACGTATAATGTATTCCTGATCTTCCTAAAATTGTTATACACTTTAGGACGCTTGTATGCCCAATGCAGGAGTTATTATACAGGGTGTCCAAGATAAGGATCGACAGCATGGGGATCTCGGAAACCGTAAAAGTTACAAAGGCGGTTAATTACAAAAAAGTTGCGCAATTTAGTGGTCAGTATTCTGTTGAGAAAACTAAAAAAATCCGTTTACTTCCGAAAGTATTCGACAAAACCCGAAATTTTGCGATATCGTTTTTATGTTTTTCTAAAGTTATTTGGAAAGGTATAAAAATACAAAAGGCACTTTCTCATTGCCACTTTTTTTGCTCAACAAGATAGCGGTTATAAATTTTCTGTACAACGTTTCGTTTCGACGAAACCATCATCAACTTTATATTTTTATATGGCCCGTAAATAAAGTACACTTAGTGTTAAATAGCATTTCCTATTACGAATTCAACGATTTATATCACACTATGGTTTCTCATGTTTTTATTCAGAAAAAAAGGCTTGTTATTACATTTCGAACAATTTGGTGTAGTAGGCGTTGAAATAAGCGACAAAATGTATGACCTAATTTTAAGATTTGAAGATAATTAATTGAACAGAACAATTTTCATAATACCACAGTAAAAAAAATAATACGGGTGGTTCTCAATAACTATGCATAATTAGTTACTATTTAGTTACTATTTTGGTACCTATTCTGGGTTAAAACTAGGTAATAATGGTTGTCTTCGTCGTCATTAATTGAACAGAATAATTCTCATGCCACTCATGCCACAGTTAAAAATAATTACTGTGGTTGTAAATAACTATAATGTTTCAATGTTTAACAACTATTTTTGCTAAATTATTTTTGTTCCTATTTTGGTATCTATCATCTATCATCATTTACACGCCTACTACAAGAAAATGTTCGACATGTATTAACAAGCTTTTTTCTGAATAAAAACATGAGAAACCATACTGTGATATAAATTGTTGCATTCGTAATAGGAAATGCTATCTAATACGGGGTGTACATTTTTTACGGGCCACATAAAAAAATAAAGTTGATGATGGTTTCTTCGAAATGAAACTTAGAACTGAAAATTTATAAACGCTGTCTTGTAGAGCTAAAAATATGGCAATGAGAAAGTGCCTTTGGTTTTCTTATACCTTCTCAATTAACTCTAGAAAAAAAAAAAACAAACACGAAATCGCAAAATTTCTAATTTTGTTGAATATTTCCGGAAGTAAGCGGATTTTTCTGGTTTTCTCAACAGAATATTACTGACCACTATATTGCGCAACTTTTTTTGTAATTTAACTGCCTTTGTAACTTTTATTTTTATCCTTATCCTTATCTTGGACACCATGTAGACCAAATAATAACATTATTCGTAAGTTTTAAGTTTAACGAAAGTAGAGAAATTCCGCAGTATTTGTAAGACTTTTATAAAAACGTACAATTTTTGCCAAATTATAAGAACATTCTTAAGTACCTAGGTACGTTACAGGCGTCTTAAATAAAGTAGTTCTTTTGATGTAAAAATAGTCACAGAATACTTTCAGTTCTTGAGAGTTTTCCACAAAACCGGAAAACTCAAAATTTATTAATTATTATTATTTATCGTTTATTTTAAAGCCCCATCGTACAATAACTGATTACCTTTAATTGTTAATTTTCCGACATCGAGTACACAATGGTACCCAGTTAACCGCCGAACAAAGTTAATTAATCAGAGACTATTACACCGGTCCGTAATAAATTACATTTATTTTTATAAATCGCGTACGATTTTTTTGAAAACATTTGACCAAACACATTTGACAAATTGTACAATTTTCGACTATCGTTGATTTTTTACATATTCTCTGAAGTTGAATTTAAATGCCTGTTTATAATATTAATATTTTAAGTTGGTATTTAATATTTTTACGGCAGAAGGACCCACGTTGGTCGATATCCAGTTAGGGATAATATCCCTAACAAATACAGTCACTACTATTTTAAGTTTTGATAAAAATTGGTATAATTTTCATTAATTCCTTTAACGAATTTCGCACTATTCCGTTTACAGTTTGGAATTTTTAACTTGAATTAATTCCGGAATCTAAATTAACTTGAAATTCCGGAATTTTGTGCATTTTCCATTCGACTGAATAGTTTTTGCGACTTGTTTTGCATTAAGTTATTTTAATAAATGCTTTTTGCTTAAAAAACGTATTGTTTTCACATTTTTAACGTCGAATGAGTATGTGTCTACAGATTTGTTCTAGTTGCAGTGTAACTTACTTGTAGCGTTTCTGTGTGTGCAATGATACTAAAGTTAAACATGCAAGGCGTGCAGAATTCTGTTATTGGTGTCCAGTGCATATCCATCGGCTGGTCCTCTTGGGCCGAGTCCAAGAGGTAATTTACGAATTCAGGAAAGCTGGGATATCTTTGCTTCTTCAGTTTTTCCTGAAACTCGCGAACATTATAAACATTAAGAATTTTTGAAACGGAAAGTCTATTAATACAGCCCTACTTGTAAGAGAAGTTTTGAAACTGATTATTAATTAATTCAATCCCAAATATTTAAGCAATTTTGAACTGAATTTTAAATAACACAGTCCTATTTGGATGATCACGTAAGTCTAGATTTCAATCTATTCAGAATCTAAAACAATACCAGTAAACGTTTAAAATTTTGGAAACTAATGTTTAATAATCATTCATTTAAAAAAATAACGTTTATTTGTGATGCTTAAAGTCGGTTCATTTTGTGCATTTCAAAGCCAAAACGTCTCACTTATTACTTCAGCAATTTAAATCACGGGATTGAATGAAACATTAATTCATATTAAAAGCATACATAATTATCTCTGAGATTTTTACAATTGGTTAATTTTTTGCTTTTGAAAGCTAAAAAGTTTAAGAATTTTCACTAAATTCACACAAGTTAAACATTTGTCTTAATGATCTTCAAAAACGGTATTTTTTTGCTATTCGAAGCCAAACCGTTTGACTCATCAATTCTAGAGACCAACTATGATCTCAGAATTGAAACATTTGTTCAATACTAAAGAAATAAACAATTGCCTCAGAAATGTTCAAAATTGGTTATTTTTTTGCTTTACAAAGTTTAGGATTTGTAATGCAAAAAAAAAATCATTCACTTATTGATTGACAAATCAAATTTTGATTATTCAATATTCATTCATTATTTTAAAAAATAAATAATTATCTCTGAGATTCATTCAACTGGGATTCAAGGCGTTCATTTTTAAAACAACACGTCCAAAAATGCACAAATCGAATTATTAACAGTAAACGGCTCTCAAGACCAATGTCTGTGCACTAACAAACCCGTTTTCTCGAAAAACAATACAACTCGCGTGTCTGTTACATTCCAACTTTTTTTCCCGTTCTTTCTCTTGTTTGGCAGTTCTTATTTAAAATCATTTTTATTTTTTAATAAGTTGAAATATAAACAACAGATTTATTTTCCCAGTACTTCGAGTATAACTTCCACTGTAACTTTTTTTTAATGTCCCACATAACTGATTTCTGGACATGTGCACTTTTTAAAATAAACACCTCAATTATCCCCGAGATTTTCTAAATCTGTTAAATTTTTGCTTTTCAAAACTAAAAAGTTTCACTTATACTAACTAAATACTAACTTTGATGGAAAATTGAAATTTCTTTCATTATTAAAAAAAAACAAACACGTTACTCTATTTTAAAAATAAACAATTTTGTTTTCTATGACATTCCTTATTTGTTTCTTGTTCATTTGTTTGTGATTTTCAAAATAGGTAATTTTTTGTTTTTAAAAGCAAGAAACAATATTTATCAGTTCTGGAGAGCCACTTAGCTCACACAATTGAAATATTCATTAATATTACAATATGAGCATTTTTCTTCTAAACCTTATAAATCGTTTAATTTTCGTATTTTCAGAATGTCAAAACTAATCACTTATCAGTGCTATGAGGGTATTTGATAACTTACATCTGTGACAGTTTTCGGTCTGTACTTTGCTATTATTTCGTTGCCTAATTTGCGATGATAAGTGTGTGGTAAGGCGTATTGGATTTTGTCTTTGTATCCCGACAGCAGCCTCTCCAGCGGATGGCGCACTATCAGGAATGATAGGGAATGTCTAAAAGCCTTTCGCAGTTCTGTTAAGGAAGGACGGGGGTATCTCTGGCGCGCGAGATTTAGAGGCACTTGTTTGGTTTTCTTTAAAAATTGTGGACTGTACCTGGAACAAACAGAATTGGCATTAAAATTGGTTATGGGTTGCAATTAGCATGTATTTTGTATTTTGAGGAAAGTGTGCATATCATAATTGATACTATTCCAAAAATAAAATCTAAACCAAGACCTGGTTCAGACCAAGAACAACGAATTTTGTTGGTGGCATATAAGTGTGAAATCATGGTAAAACAATAGACTGCTGCAATATTTCATGCTAGTTCTTATTTATGGCAACTCATAATTTTGCTGTGGGATTAACATGTCAGTTTATTTGTGTTGCTATTCTATCCTATCGTGTCTTACCCAGCCAATAAATTAAAATTATACATCCAAGATGTGCTACCCGCTTTGAAAACGTTGCACCAAATCAGGTGGTGTTTCTTGTTAATTAGGAACTCCCATGGGTTAGGCTTGTGCAGTGTGTCGTTGCCCCGGATGTCCAGACCCAACTGTGCACACATCTTCTTCAGGTGGTGCTTCCTCTTGTGCAGCTTCTCCTCGATGGCGCTCGTGTTCTTGTTCTGCTTCAACCGCGCCATGTCGATCCGGCCGCTCTGCAAACAAAACGCCTCGTGAATATAGGAATGAACACTGCGAATTAATGGGGGTTTGCTACTTAGATTTGTTTTTATCCAATGCATAATATAAATAATTTTGCCTCGCTCCTTCAAGATATATCGATACCAAAGAGTTCGCTGTCACTTCTTGCTTATCAATAATAAAAGCTGACCTTACACGTTAAATAATACTGTTATTACTGAGCCTCGTCATTACTACATCATTAATCCATCTTATATCTTCAATCCTGAGCGGACCGTACACAATCAATAATACTGCCATTACTTTGCGTTAGTATAATTTGAGTAGTCAAGGAGAGTGTATCTTTTTTTAAGAAATGGATTCAAAAAGAAAAGCATGTTTAGCTATAATATTAGCATTAGAGACCAGAAGTAGGGTTAAGCGACAGTACTGGATGAAGCAATGGCTAAAAAAGCGTAGTCAGCATCGGCAAGTTGTATTATTGAAGGATATAAGTGATTTAAATGAAATTGATGATAACAAAAATTATTTCCGCATGAATCAAGAAACATTCAAGAAATTACTGGGATTGATTGAACCTTTTTTAAAAAGGAAATATACTGTTATGCGGTGTGGTGTAGTTTGCCAGTAAACGAAAGATTGGCCTTGCCGCTGAGGTATTTTTCTACTGGGATTTTTTTTCCTGCCACGAAAAATTACCAAATGCTTGTCAAGAGCAATCTTTTCTTTGGTTTTATTTATATATGCAGGATGTGATACATTCTACAATTCTGGGAAACCCTCGTAACTTTCAATGGAAGTTCATCGGATTTCATTTTGCTGTTTGTAAAATCTTCTTCAGAAATTTCGTGTTCAGAGTGCTCATTATACGCAGCAGCTTCCATCCCAACGTTGCAGTTTGTACTAAGTGCAATGATGCAAAAATGATCGGTGCGCCTTACACCATCATTATTACTGACGGCATGCCCTCCATTCACAAGTATTGATGCACCAATATCAGAAAATCCGGATCCGCATCATTACTTACCGTCATTCCATCAATATCGACCTTACGCATTCAATAATACTGTCAGTATTTTCAAGTAATGACAGTATTACTTATCGTGTAAGGTCTGCTTAAAGATTCCCGCTGCCTTAGGCCGAATCGATTTGTCTCGTTAATGCGTTATCTGCTCTTCCGCTTGGACAGCTGCCAAAATTTCGCAGAGGCGTAACAATAGGGGGGACCTATTAACCTTTTCGTGTGAGATGCGCCGTTGATATACTGCCCTGGATGGGGCAAAACTACTCTGATAATCGATAGCGAACGGCGTATGTGGAAACAATGCCGCTTCCAGGCGGCCGAATCCGAATATTTCACCCTTTCCGGTTTACGGCGTGAATTTAAATGCGAGCGCCGTAAATCATTTCCGCTTTTATGTGCGGCCAGTTGGATGCGAGTAGCGTTTTGTTGGCACCCGGGGGCGGCAAGTGTGTGCGCGTTTTGTTGCCATGAATGTTGATGAAATATTTCCTAGTTTGTATAGGGTCAGGTGGGCACTTGAATTGTTGCTTTCGTTTGAAGTCCAATTGGACCGAGTTGGTGGAAATTACACTCGTTGAAGCAGGCACAAAGGAGGACATAGAAGCAGAATGGGGAAAGTATTACCATTGGTATTACTTTCTCTTTATTTTGATCAATGTATGTTCCAGTTTATTAGAAAATGCATAAATTTGATTTTTTTTTCTGAAATTTTCATCTAAACTTAAATAGATATTTTAGTGTTTGTACATTAAGATGCATCTGTAGTTTGTTGTAATACAATTTTTTTTTTAATCATTTTCTGTTGATACAAAGTTATAAAATTTTCAATTCTGATTAATTATGTTTAAGTGGAAAAGGTGGAAACTAGAATTTTTTCGTGGTAAGTTTTCGCAGTATTTTCTTTTTACGCAAATTTATTTTCTGTAGATTTTCTTCATATTACATGGTAATAAAAAATATCCTGACTAATTATAAGTAGTACAAGCAATTGGTTAATGTGGAAATGAGAAATCCCATTACTAGTTTTCACGTATTTTTCATTTAAATCAAATTTAACTTTTATAGATTTTCACCGTATCACACAAGTGTAGCAAAATTTATTTTTTCTTTAGAATGAACCATCTTAATGAGTCTTTACATTTTAGTTGATACAAAGTAATAAAATTTGAGGCGGTAAGTGCAAGAACGGCCTAATCCCCAAATTGATATAACCAAGTTACAGGCAATTAAAATAAATGAAAATAATTCTGATGTATTTTTTAAATATCGTTTATAGGTACACATATTTTAGCTTTTCTATAGGATATTATGAAACTGCCTTATAAACAATATGAGTGTCGTCAGCTTATAAAAATTACGACAAAAACATATTTAGGCCGTTATTACATTTCCGATTTTTACCTAAAGTTAAAAATTGTTGTGGGCGTAAATAATAGTTATTTATATAACAAGTTAAGTTAAGCAAATGTTAAGTTAAGCTCGGGAGCAAAGTGCCATTTCCTCCCTTAGATTTTGATGTCCTCCGCTTTCGCGTCGGGCAGCAAATATCCACGGGAGGAAATAATGCACTTTGCTACCTTGTAATACAAATCCCTTGTATACAATAAGAGCAAACCATACACTATTATCATAGCTATTTAATATTTCTATTCCAAGTATTATTCTAGGGAGGCAAAATTATGTGCCTCCCGTGGGAGGAAAAGTTGTTTCCCTCCTACATATGAGGCAAAGTTGTTTGCCTCACGTGGATGGAACAGTATAACTTTCCTCCTTCGTATGAGGGACTTGTACGTGATGTACTTTCTATTAAGGGAGTATAACAAACTTATTTCACTTTCAGATAAACAACTAACGTAAGTTTAAAACGTCAGAATTGAATAAAAAAACTCGTTATACTCTGATTTTCTAAACTGGCGTTCACGTCATCAAAATAATAACCATAATAATGATGGCACAATTTTACAAGGTTGCCAGCTGTCCTGGGTATTTAAAAATGGCTGCAATCAGCTGTTGCCCCCATGAAATCTTGTGCGACAGTGCGCGGTTCGTATCAAATTCGTCGACTTCTCTGCCGTTTTTCGCACAGATATCAATCTTGTGGTTATAGTTTATTATCTACAATGGCAAAATATGCATTGTAATAATCGATCAAATGTAACAAGTTAAACGTCAAAGAAGTTTGGTTATACACACATGTATGAGCATGTGTTAGTGAAAAAGATGTGGCATTGTCGCCGAAAAAATATCACTGATATTAGAAAAATCAGGGTATATAATCTAATTTTTCTAAACTGGCGTTGATGTCATCAAAGAGCTGTGTGATGAGGTTTTTTCGGACCAACGTGATAGTTTTCGAGAATATGCATAACAATAGTGTAAGAACCGAAATTAATCTGAGGATCATTTGTTACATAACATTGATTACCGGTGGTTATAAATAGGTAATCGGTGTATTAACAGCGGACACAATTGTCGCCTGCCAATCATGTAATAAATCAGGTTATGTTGGCGGCCGTGATATTTTTTCGGCGACGATGCCAAATCTTTTTCACTAACACATGCTCATACATGTGTGTATAACCAAACTTCGACTTTGACGTTTAACGTGTTACATTTGATCGATTATTACAATGCATATTTTCCCATTGTAGATGTTAAGCCATAACCACAAGATTGATATCTGTACGATAAATGGCAGAGAAGTCGACGAATTTGATACGAACCGCGCACTGTCGCACAAGATTGCACGGGCGCAACAGCTGATTGCAGCCATTTTTTAATACCCAGGACAGCTGGCAACCTTGTAAAATTGTGTCATCATTATTATGATTATTATTTTGATGACGTGAACGACAGTTTAGAAAAAATAGAGTATATAATGGTTACAAAAACCTATATGTTATTGCATACGGAAAACAATTAAATTAAAAAATCAAATATATGTTACACTTAATCAGCACACAATGCAATAGCAATATCTGCTCAACATCAGAATCATCGTTTTCGTACTGCTCCTATTAGCTGTGATTAGTGACTATAAAAATTGTGATATTCAGGTGGAATATCTTGAAGATCAGCATATTTTTTTGGTTCAATTTATTTTTTATCTGGATAAAGTTGTTCAAATGGGCCTGTAAACGGTTTGCTATTTCTTCTTTTTCGATCTACTGAATTAAATAGATGAGCCTCATTTCTTTGATTCCTTAAAGGCCGTTGGAACGGATTTATACTATCGAAATGGAGCCATTGCACGTTTACCCAGTTTATGGTGCTTTTAGTATGTTTTTCTAAACTTTTTGTGCTAAAGAAATCTACACTCAACATTCTGTAACGATAAAAGGATTTCGTTTTCTGGAGTTTTTTTTTTTAGTATCAAACAGGGTTGGTGTGATTTAAATCAATTGTTTAAATTATGATTTACATTAACTGTTTTTTTTTTAAATAAATCATTGATTTAAATTAAAATTGATTTTTTAATTAAATTAATCAGTTTTTGCACTGTATGTGCATTCCAATAGGCGAACAATTAAAAATATAATGTAACTCTAGAGTTAGCATGCTTTGAAGTACAAGGTGTACCTAAATGATTGCAGTTACGTAACCATATAAATTATTTTTGTTCCGCTCTAGTCCAAATAGTTCAATTTTTGGCATAGGCAACTTCATTTACACTTATTAGACATGAATATGGCAATAAAAGTTACCTTCATGCTATTCTAATTTTTATTGTGGAATTTCATATTTAACTGCTCAAACACGAAATTATTATTAGTTTCAGCAATATTTGTGGCTTCCAAACACATGAAAAGACAACAATAAAGAATTATCTAAAGAGACATCTTACTCATTACTCATAAAGATGGCATTAAAAGCTATCTTCATGCAATTGAAATCTCAATTGTGTCAGTCGATATTTCACTACTCAAATACTAAATTATTATTAGTTTCAGCAATATTTGTGGCTTTCAAGCACATGAAAAGATTACAATGAAGAATTACTTAGGGCCAACGAATTTGAATGTACATTGTCTACATAACCTTACTTTTAAAGTCGAGGTTATTCTTAAATTGTGTGTACATAAAAATAACCAGATATGCATGAAAATTAAGTCCTCACAGGCAACATCCCCAAGTGTGGCAGATTACTCCACGGCACAAACAAGCTGTAAACTGAAAATCATGCAGGAATTAATTAAATAAACGAGCTGCGACGCAGCTAATAATTGCTTTAAATCTGACAATGTTACAAAATGTTTTACTATTGCAAATTGAGGACTAGCAGACAAAACGTTTTACTATTGCAAATTGAGGAGTAGCAGACAATAAAACAATCACATGTAGTTATTAAAGTAATCAAAATAATTTATTTAATAAACGGAATCATACGAAGTAAAGATTTACAAAACATAATTAATAAATAAAATATATAATCAAAGCAGATGTTGAAAATGTGTACCATTTGCTTGTAAACACATTTGCACTCGTCTTCTTTTATTGTTAAAAATGTTGATTAACATTTCAGGAGTTATGGTTTGGCAAACATTTATGATTTCTGCCATTAACTCTTCCAACGTATGCAGTCTTCTTCGAAAAACTCTTTTAGAAATCCAAAAATTGAGTAGTCCAGTGGAGTTAGATCTGGAGAGCGTGGCGGCCATAGTCCTTGACTAATTAGTTATCAAAACTATTATCAAAAAATTCTTGCAGATAGGCTAACGTTGCTCGGGCTGTATGAGCTGTTGCACCATCTTGTTGGAAATATACGTTCTGCAATTCTTCATCATCTAATTGTTCTATGAAAGGCTGGATAATTTGTTGCCGATATCTCTCACCGTTTATTGTGTCATGAAAGAATATAGGCCCAATTATTCTACGGCGAGACACAGCCAACCAAATTCCAACCTTCTGAGGATGTAGTGGTCCTTCCACAAACAGATGAGGGTTTTCAGCATGCCAGCACCTATAGTTTCGTGAATTAACATATCCTGATAGGTGGAACCAAGCCTCATCACTGAAAAATGTTAAATCGAGCAATCGATCGTCATTTAAATTTTCCATAAACCATCGGCAATAACTCAATCAACGTTGAGGATTACTGGCAACAATTCTTGCACCACTGAGACCCTATAAGGGTGTAAATTCAACCTCTTTTTCACAATTTTATGGCAGGTGCTCGAGGGAATTCCAGCTTGCATAACCAATTTACGAATTGACTTTTGAGGGCTTGCTTCGAGTCGTTCGCGAATATCTGCAACAACCTCTCCCGATACTGAAGATCTGCCTGAGGATTTCCCTTTCTGAACACTACCAGTTTCCCTAAAACGGTGCACTATTCGTGAAATATGTGTTGACAAAACCGAGTATTCAAATTGGTGGTCAGGGAACATGTGTTGAAAATCCCGAACGCACTCTGGAATTGAATAAATCCATTCTCCATTTTCAACTCGTCCATTGCGAAAGTAAGCCTCAACAATAAAAGTGTTCTTCTGATCAATGTACATTTTAACAAACTTCTCTTATTATGTTGTCTGACAGTTGACAGGTATGGTTGACAGTGACAGTTCTCAAATAGTACGGTATACATATTCGAAAGGCGGCACAATTGAATTTAAGTGATTACGTAACTGCAATCATTTAGGTACACCTTGTAGATAATTGTAAGTAAAATATTTTCCTTTTCTTCCATAATTTGGTCCATCAAATGGTACAGATACACAGACATTTGTTTTAATCATCAATTCTTGTACAAATTAAATTTTTTATTAAAATAAAAAATCATATGATTTAAATCGTGATGGAAATCAATTCATATAAATTACATCTAAACTGGCAAAAACTGATCAGAAATATAAAAAAATCAAATAAATCAAATAAATTATGATTTACTTGATTTTTTTTTAAGTCATCGATTTTTATTTATTTTTTAAATCATGATTTATTCCAACCCTCGTATCAACCAATCATTAGGCACATAAATGCCATTTTAATTTTCTACTACTGCATCAAAAGTTTACATTTGGTTACTTTTTGGTACATAAAACATATCATTTTTTAACATGATATGCTTCACGCACTAGTGCAAGAAACAGGTTTTTCACGCACTGTTCTAGACGGTTTCGCTTATATATACAGGGTGCGTCAATAGGAAGGGCAGGCTCGATTACACCTACACCGTTAATGATATCGAAATTAATAAAAATACACTGCAAACGGGAGACCAAAAGGCAGTTTGTAAAATTATTTTGTCATATATAGGGTGTTCGATTTTTGCAGGGCATCCTTCGACCTAGATTTTTTTAAATAGCACTCCCTGTATAAATTTATAAATTTGAATTTGCCCTTTTTTGGGCTTTATAAATCCATTTAGTTTTTGTAATTCGCCTTAACGATTTAGGATCTTCTTGGAATCAACTATTCCAGGATGTTCATCGGAGGAAAACTACCCATCTCTAAACCACGCAGAAAAAAAAGAATAATAAAACGTGTCTCTCAAAATCGGCGTTTATTTTTTGTTTTTTGTTTGTTGACAACCGTGTAACTACGAATGCGGAAACAAAGCTTTCTGCGTTTCGGTAGTTGCGGTCTCTGGTTAATTTCAATTAATTTTAAACACTTCAAAAAGTTGCAGTTGCAGAAAAAATATTGTTTATTTTCGTGCAGAACGTGTTTTTTAGTCCACTCAAAAGCTCTTAGGATCTTGACCTTGAGGTCTCGATCTAAAAGTTTTCTTCGTGAACTAAAAAACATTTGCTTCTCGCACTTCATATAAAAATAACTTCCAATCAGATGTTTTCCTAAATTTTCATTAGTCTAGCAGCAATGGTCCGAGCGAGGATAGGTGGGCCACCCTGTATATAAATGAGCTCATTTTGTGTCATGTGGGAAGTGTAATGATGAATAGCAAGAGGTGTTTCTAAATGAGTATATAATATATTATCGACAGCGTCCACACGAAAGGCATAAAGTTCTTGAATATGCCCCTTATTGCTCTCCTTTTCTCTCAGAGATTCCTCTATTTTCGAGAGAGATTTATTCGTAGCACAAATTATTATCGTAGACAATTTAAAAAAAAAAACTGTTTTTTGCGGGTTTCTATCAAACGTACTTTCCCAGAATTATCAAGTTGACAGATATGTATTTTGTGGGTTTGTGGAACTATTTTGTGTAATGCAGAGTTAATATGATATTTAGCATACTACTCGTGTTTTATTTCATTGGCTACCTCCTTGGGTGTGATACATTCGTTCTATTTCCTTATTTTCTTGTGAATTGACTGTTTGATCAAATCCTATCAGTTCCTCGTTGGATAGAAATACTTTTTCTAGGTGCGAGGCAAACAGTTCTGCTTTTCTTTTATTATCTCTATCCCATGTTCCATTATGATCTCGCAAAGATAGAATTTGTTTAGTTGGTCTGTTAGTACTTTTTGTGCTTATAACTGAAAAACTGTGGTCTTTTTTCAAAAAAACAAAAGCACATCTTGCATAAGCTCTTAAAACGACAACTATTTCCTCATTTAACCGAATCTGTATGTTTTATGGTTTCCGAGATCCCAATGCTTAAAATGAAAAAAAAAAACTCGAAGCTTCCGCCGCGAGAATTTTGCACAGTTTCACGTGTTCCCACTGCGCATCTAGATTAACTATGAAGCTGAAATTCAACACCATAGATCAACTTTTGCTGATAAACTCGCAAAGCAATACACCAATCACAATTTAATCTCGAAGTGGCCTTAAAATTATAATGCGCGATGTTTTTACGATACTTTGGCAGCATGTAATTAAAAAACGGAAATAGTTGGTAAGTGGTTCTTTTACTGATTTACTAACCAACTATAGGACATTACATTGCTGGAATATCAGATCAATGGCTTACATTCTTGTGGAAATATTTGCCCATAAACATGGAATATTTTCATATTTTCAAAGTCAAATATCCAAAACGAGACCAATCGAATTCTATTTATTTTAGTACCATTGGGAAAAGAGCATATTTTTGTCTACTTCTCTTCTCTAACTGCCTTGGCCGATTCGATCGTTGACAATGATGCTGGCTATTAAATTGACAATATTCACTCTATCAACTGCTGGTCGAAACACTTGGGATATTGTTTTGCCACACCATGTTCTTAAGTTCTTTAACCTTGAGGTTGTTCTGCACTACTACACTTCTCTTTTACTATTTATTACCATCCATTAAATAATACTACAATTTTAGAACTTTAGAATTATATCAAACAGAATAAAAAATACATTATTTCGTTTGGAAATTATACCTAGGATTTTTTATTCCAAATTTAAGTATGCTTTTACAAATTTGTTGAATTCTAAATAAAATTGTCACAAGATTTATACATTTTAGTTCCTTTTGAAATTATTAATGAATCATTATTATTATTTTTTTTAGCAACCATTCTTAAAAATAATTATACAATATTTGCTGTTCGAGATTATTTATACTTACCTATAACTTTATACAGGGTGGAAACTTTAACTGGAATAAAATTCATAACTTCGATATAGGCGATTTTTGCAAAAAATCCCGAAACACGCTAAGTATTGTTTTTTCTTGCCCTCATTTCTATGTATATGCTGCTTGTTTATCTGTTCCCGGAAGAGCCCGGCCACCTCCGACTTTTTTTTTTCAAATGGAAAGGTATGTCAAGTGACACCTCGTTTGAAAGGTCTCTTCGCAAGTAATACAACACACTGTTTATTTCTTGAATATTTGCAAAGCCCACGTGATAAAAAGAAAACCACTTTTATAACTTGAATACTATTTAATGCAACAAATGTTCAAAATGGGCACCGTTTCTTTCTTGGCAAAGTGCAAATCGATGATAACATGCATCTCTAATGTTTTGTAACATTTCTGGTGTGACTTGCCGTATTGTAAGATCGTAAGACTTGCCGTAAGTGGTTTTTTTTTTATCACGTGGGATTTTTAAATATTCAAGAAATAAATAGTGTGTTGTATTACTTGCGCAGAGACCTTTCAAACGAGGTGTCACTTGACATACCTTTCCATTTGAAAAAAAAAGTCAGAGTTGGCTGCGCTCTTCCGGGAACAGATAAACAAGCAGCATATACATAGAAATGAGGGCAAGAAAAAACAATACTTAGCGTGTTTCGGGATTTTTTTGCAAAAATCGCCTATATCGAAGTTATGAATTTTATTCCAGTTAAAGTTTCCACCCTGTATGTGTAACTATAAATAAAATAAAAAATATATACAAAAAAGTGGCAAATAAAATCATTTGATAATTATGTCTATGATTTATGAATTACAAATTTTAGCTTTTAAGAATTATTGAATTTTGAAAAGAATGTTGGTGAAATTTACTAAACTATTGAGGAGTTCCCTGTGGAATATTTGATAAGATTTTAATACTTTTGGTAAATTCTCAACTGACTAAAAATAACGCATTTCCAAGGAAATCAATAATAATTCTCAAATAAATGAACTTGATTTATTGGTGAAATTTATTTATTTTTTAAATTCAATTAAAATTTGTGCATTACAAACACACACAGTCATGTTCATTAAAGTGTTGTACAAAATTTCTGATGTGTGAATGTGACTAAATTTCACAAAGTTCAAAAAAGTGTTGTTACATACAAATATTTTGAAAGGTTAGATCTAGGTCTATTTAATTAATGTTACAGTGCGAGCCTTTGTTGAATAAAAAAACTACCACCGACAAACTTTTAATGGCAGAATAAATAATACACTAAAGATCTACAGTAATTATTTTCATATAAAGAATACAATAACAATATTTTTTGTCAATGTTAATTGTCACTTTGATAGTTCTGAAATGTATCTACCATTGACAAAATATACAGCCAACTACCTATTTCTGATCAACACATTTTTAAACACGACTTACAACAGCCAATTTTATCTGTGTACAGCACATTTTTGAACATGACTGTACGTAGTATTTTACGCAGAATCAAATTTTATAAACAAAAGTACATCATCGTATTTAAAATCTAAAGTTATCCCCCACTACTCAAAATAGAGAAGGGGTAAATGCAAAATATGTGTTAAAGTATCTCCCTATTACATCACCAAAAATTCACGAAAATATGTTACACCGTTTTGGAAAATGTGTATTATATGTAAATTTTATATAAAAATGTGAATATTTATAAAATAAACCTCGTAGTAGAAAATAAACCGTGATACTAAAAAAAGTTATGTGTGGAAAGTGTCTGGTTAAATGAAATCGGCCTTTGCGGGGTTTTTGAAAATTGAAATTGAATTTTGTACAATCAGCATTATTTGTACGCAATTAACAGCATTATCTTAATAGCAAGGATAAAGAATACTCTGCATTCTAAACTAAAACAGTAATCTGACACGTTATTTTGAAATTAATTACTGCTACAATCTGTGGAAGGATTTCTATTATTAGCTGGCACATCTCGAATCGCGTGCATATCTCCAATCAAAGAAAGCTAATCTAGGAATTACGCCCTGACCAAAAATCAATGATAACCATTTCCCCAGCTAATTAATCCTCACCTTTGCGTGTCTCTGTGTGAATAAATAAGTTCGGCGGCGCTTAATGCATTCGAAATGAAAAAGTTCTGCAAACAAACCGCAATCGTTGCGAGACCACCTTGAGGGCTGGCGGTGAACTTTCAGAACTTATCGATGGAGCAGTCAAATTTCCAGTAATGGCCGAAGTTTTCCAGCACAGACGATTCCGCGAGATACGCTCGGAATGTAAGAAGTTGATGATAAATATGCAGCAAACTGGATACTAGTATTGTACACGCCATGGCGGCGGTGCCCATGAATCATTCATGGGTGGAAGAGGTGATGAAACAAACTGTAACGAGTTCCATGAAAGCCATCAAAAGGATTCCTTGAAATTAATGCGGCATGAGGGGGCGAACTTATTTAAATATTGAAGTGTTTAATTACACCTGAAAAAAGCTTCAATATTAATGGGAATTTGAACCACCTTTAAAATGATGAAACTCCTGTAATTTCGTGTCTATAATAATGAGGTTGTGGATAATCGATTTTGTTTTGCAAATGATGTAGCCGGAATTCTTACGTGCTTGAATAATTGATGAGCCCGATCGATATTTGCAATGAGCGTTTTTTTATCATGGTATTTCATTGCAAAAACATACATAGCAGTACCTGGCACGATTTAATATAATTGAGAGGCTTACTGCCGAAGTAAAAAGAATCGGGTATCTCCATACATTAAAACTCTGCAAGAGACCATAAACCATGTTTATAATACTGTATACTGGTAGCCGTTACTTTGTGGTACATGGTAAATGAATTAAATAAAACAATTTTACTGCATTACTGAAAATTAAGCCAACTTTGTAGTACAGAACAATGTACAATTTAATAAAATATAGCTCCGCATATTATAATATTATTTCACAAAAAGAGATACCCGGTTCTCTGGACCTGTCAATTGTAAGAAATAGTTTATCAATGCTAGCAGATAGCAACACTCGTAATTAAAGTTATACAGATAATATTTTTTGTATAAACTTAAGATTCTCTCAAAAATCTGGAGAAAAAAATGTGAGTATTCCATTTTTTTGTTCTCGCACCTCGAAACACCAGAAACTCGAGAACTATCTTTCCTGCCTTACATGTATAATCTCGGATATTAAGTTTTTCGCCTTTCGCTAAAAACATACGCATTCAAGCTTTCGATTCTTCTTTCCCGCAATATTTAAATTTCCATATTACAATTTTTTATATCTGCAAGAAATCTCGAGCATTAAAATAATACCTGAATAGTTAAGGTCTGAATAGTCAATCCCTATTATATTCAACATTTAAATTTCTAGAATGGAGAGAATTTAGAATGTTTTCTCTCAGATTATACAGAATATAATCTGAGAGCGTTATTTTCCTAAAAGCGTTTCTCCACAAAACAAGCAGTCCTTTTTGTGAATAAAATTATTTGAGAAATCAAAAATAAAATAGATTTTCCTATTGGCAACGGACTACCCACGTTTATTAAAGTTTTTTTAGAATTCCTTAATTAGTCTACATACGAAGTATAAAAAAACTCTGTATGTAAAATAATATTGATGTTAGGAACGTATTACCTCTACAATACAGGGTGTCCTAAATAGAGTAGGATTGCATGGGTATCTTTCTTATTCTTAAAGTTAGAGATCTGGTTAAATGACCAATATTGTGCAGTTTTATATGCTGGTTCAGATTATTTTGAAATTTTTACAAAAGTCCGAGCAGTTTAGAAGTTATTTAAAAAAAAAAAATGTCGCAATTTTCTAAAAACTCCGATATATTCATAATTATTAAAGATGCGGCAAAAAGTTTAAAATTAAAGTTACTTGGTTCGATCGCACAAACTTGAGAATCAAGTCAAAACAAAAGTCAAGGTGGCGGTTTCCGAGATATTAATAGCAACTTTCTTATTTTAAATGGCCGCCATATTTGATTTTTATACGTCTAAATAGACTTTCTGTTCCTCTTTTCAACGATGTATAACAACTTATGTCAAAATGAAAAATATGGGAATATTAATTATTCCAATTTTGATTTTAATTTTTTAATTTATTTTTAAAACAAATGTAAAAGTTTAAATAAACGTAATACAACTAAGTAGTAAAATAACAATAAATTATAAAAAATGCTCAAAATTCTGGCCAAAAACACAATTGTTAGCGTTAAATGTTTGCTAAACCGATTTCAACTTCAACATTTCAACTAGGCAAGTAGAACATCAAGTTAACGTATCTATATCAAGAGCATCAACAATTTTAACAAATGCGTAAGTTTTACCCTTATAAATTGCATATTTCTCATACTTTACAAGCAAATGATAACATAATTATGGAAAATGGTGATTTTATAAATAGAATTTTATGGATAGATGCATCTTACATTTCTAATTGTGGATTATTTAATCATCATAAGGAACACTATTGGGCTCAAGACAATCCACATATAGTGATTCCATGGCAAAACCAAGTGCGGTTCGGCTTTAATGTTTTTTGTGGCATATTGGGAAATTATTTACATGGTGCTATAATATTTCTAACTGCACAACGTCATTCGGAAATTCTTTAAACAACCTTATAAGATTTATTGGATGATTAACCTTTGGCACAAAATATTCAAATATAGTACAAGTAAGAGGCGCCCTTCCACTCAATGCTAGATATGTTATTACTTATTTAAATGGCCGTTTTAATAACAAAGTAATAGCGTCTAATACATCTGTTCAGTGGCCAGGCAGATCTGCATACTTGACGCCTCTTGACTATTGTTTGTAGGGTACTTTAAAAACAAAATGTATGGAAGTAACTTCTATTATAATAATGTAGATGAACTTCGTGAAGCAATAACGGAGGTAATAAAAGGCGTTAATTGCAACACATTGCGATAAGTAACTGGCAATATTCTAAAACGCTGTCAATTGTGTTTGTTTTTTTTTTGCCATGTAGGCACTAACAGTAAGCATTATGAGTTTTTTTTAATAATTTATTGTTATTTTCCTACTTAGTTGTAGTACTTTTTTTAAATATTTTTTACATTTATTTTAAAAATAATGCATAGAATAAAAATAAAAATTGGAACAATAGATATATCCCATATTTTTAATTTTGACATAGGTTGTTACATATCGTTGAAAAGAGAAAAAAAAGTCTATTTAGATGTGTAAAAATCAAAATTTAAAATCTCGGAAACCGAGATCTTAACTTTTTTTAACTTGATTCTTAAGTTTGTGTGATCGAACCAAGTAACTTTTATTTTAAACTTATTTCCTCATCTTTAATAATTATGGAAATATCTGAGTTTTTAGAAAATCACCATTTTTAGTTTTTTTTAGAATAATTTCTAAACCGCTCGGACTTTTGAAAAAAAATCAACCTAATCTGAACCAGCATACAAAACTGCATGACATTGCCCGTTTAACCAGATCTCTAGCTTTCAAAATAAGAAAGATACCCATGCAATCCTACTCTATTTAGGACACCCTGTATTTAAAATCTCAAGAATTATTATTTTTTGTTGTATTGATAGTTACGGCTTTTTTGCCAATGTTGGTAAATTTTAATAAAAATGTCATAAAATTTGATCAACATTGAACGATTTGTACACGAATTGAAAATCCATTAGATTCTAGGTATGCAAATTCAAGAAATGTTTCGTACAATTTTCTGAATTTATAGCCAATTTTCCTAATTTTGTATACCCATACATAATTAAAATTTTGCTAAAATTAAATTTTGAGCATCCAAATGCAAATCGCTTAAAATTCTAGTCATGTAAATTTCTAGAATTGCCTCTATTTTAATACAACTTCCAAATTTGCTACACGATTGATTACATAATTTTCTATGTAAATTTTATAAAATTCCGTTAAAATTAAATAATATACCGCTAATTTCTACAAATGTATCATACAGTATACAACTTCTATATTTAATGCCAATTTTATAAATTTTTATAAATTCTGATTGTACTGCCAATTTTACTAAACATAAAATATTATGAATTTTGTAAAAAAATCCATAAAATTTAATTTATTTTACGATGCGCATCTAGATCAAAGTTCCCTCCAGAAAAGTATATTCATTCTAGAAATGTCTCGTAAAATTTTATATTCGTTAATTTTAACTAAATTTTTAAATAAATTCCACAAAATTTCGTCATTTCAATTTCGAAAAACATCATTAAATGAAAACAACATTAATGATGAGCACAAAAAATGCTCAAAATTCTAGTTGTGTATATTTTAGAAAAAAAGTGTGTCTACCTAAGTAATCTACTTTCAAATTATAGAAATATCTGGTCAAATTTGACGTAGTTCCTAAATTAGCGCCAATTTTACAGAAAAAATACAAAACCCCTCAAATATCATTAAAGTTACTGTAAATTATGTGCATCCAAATTGTACAAAAGTCTAATCAAATTGAATACTTTCAAATTGGCTGTTGGCCAATTTTACCGAATACCAATTCATACAAATTTAATAAATTTTCGGTAGAATTAAATATGTGCATTATAAAAGTTTCCTAAATTTCTAGTCATACAAATTCAAGAACATCCTCGTATATTTTTATACGTGTGTAAATTTATATGTAATCTATAAAATAGCATTGACATTAAATAATGTTATGCAAAATCTAGAATTGTATAAAATCTAATAGAAGTTTCCAAATTAGTTTTTATGACAATTTTATAAAATTTTATACATATTCAGAATTGATTCCCTATTTTTCTAAATTTTTATACAAATTTAATAAAATTCTGGTAAATTTAAATTGTGTACCCTATTATAAGAGATCAATGAAAGAATCTGGGTATGCAAGTACTTAAGCAATGTACTAAAACATACACTATATTTGGAGGCACGTTGAGTACACAGGGTGTTCTAAAGCAAAATTGTATCGTTGTTTCAGAACACGCTGTGTATTCCACGTGACTCAAAATATTGTGTGTGCATATTGTGCATGCTTTGGCATATTGCTTGGATACTTGCATACGCAGATTCTTTCAATGATCCCTTTATAATAAGGTTTTGTTGAATATTTTTCCGTCCATGATTTTTCGTTAAATTTGATTAAAATGTGAATAACTTGGCAAATTTGCATCTGATCCCTGAAAATCAAGATGATTTGTGTAGCCCTCATGAAGCAGATTCTAAAATTGAAAGAACTTTCAGGGTGGTCCATTTAAAAAAAGAGACCAAATTTTGTGTCCCGGATTTATGGTACACTCTGAACACTCGAAAACTATTTTAAAAAGTAGCACATCGAGTGTCCAATAACTTTCAATCAGATATTGTTCTCAATTTTCATAGTCTAGCAGCAATGGTCCGAGCGAGGATCGATGGGCCACCCTGTATGTGCGTCTAACTGTGTATAATATTGTTCGATTGCTTACGAACGGAAGAGAAGGGCATTGAGTTACTGGCCCTTACGGAGTGCATATGCGAGTTTGGGTGCAGCTTATGGAAAGAGGTCGTGTGATCTGTTGTTTTGGTGTGTGTTACAAGGTGGACAATTATAGATTAGGAGTTGGAATGGATTAAAGGTCAGTATCTAAACTATAATATGTATATCAGATTGAGGTGTTCCGACATATGCAATTAGGTTATAATATTCACATTAAGGAGAGGTGCGATCCTTTGCAACTGCGGGGCTCACATAAAGGAAAGGTATGTCCTTGTGTCCTTTATATCTAAAGTAATTGCATTGAGGAAAGGTATGTCCTAGTGATGGTACAAAGGAGAGGTATATCCTTGTGTAATTTATAACCACAGTAATCACATATAGGAAAGGTATGTCCTTGTGTCCTTTATATCTACAGTAATTGATTTAAGGAGAGGTATGTCCTTGTGTCCTTTATATCTACAGTGATTGAATTAAGGAAAGGTATGTCCTAGTATTTGAATTAAGAAGAGATATGCCCTAGTAATTGCATTAACGAGAGGTATGTCCTGGTGTCCTTTATATCTACAGTAATTGCAGTAATTGCATTATGGTAAGGTATATCCTAGTAATTGAATTACGGAGAAGTATGCCCTAGTGATTGTATAAACGAGAGGTATGTCCTTGTCTCCTGTATAACTGCAGTAATTGCATTAAACAGAAGTGTGTCCTTTTGTCCTTTATAATTTCGGTACTCATGTGAAGGAAAAGAGTCCTTACATGATGGTGAGAAGTGGGGTATTCATATGAAGGAGAAGAGTCCTTACATGAATATGATAACTGGAGTACTCATGTGAAGGAGAAGAGTCATTATATGATGGCGACAACTGGAGTAATCATGTGAAGGAGAAGAGTTCTTACATGAATGTGAGAACTGGAGTACTCATGCGGTGGAGAAGTGTCATTCCATATGAAGGTTGACTGGATAATTCACTGATTAATCCGATCAATGAAAATACAGTATATTATGTAAGTGATTACAATTATTACTAGGTAAAATGGCGAACATTTATATATTAAATATGGCGTCAAGTTAAGGCTACGATTGGAAAAAGAACTACCTTATATAATTATGTGAAATATATTTATGTGAATTTGTATATGTGACATATTGAAATGTCTCATTGAAATAATTAAATATCTACTCTAATTAATTACCTCGGGTCTGACGAATGTAACCCTGTTGGGCCTTACGGGCCTCATGTATTGATCTGTTGTTACCAACAACACCAGCAGAACGGGGATAACACAGATAGCCGTGAAGAAGATCACACATCTCCTGATGACCTTCCAGGTTGCCACCCTTTTTCTCTTCTTGTACTTCATGACGACCGGCGCGGCTCGACGGGCGAGATCTGCGCTGATATGTAAGCGTCTGGACTAATTACCATATCCTGGCTTCTTTTGAACTGAAATAGAAAGAAAATACATGAAGATGCCATTGCGACGCAGGGTGCATATTGATTATTGTAGAGCACCTGGACGACGCGGGGGAGCCGAAAGTATCTTCGGGGCGGGCGCTATGGCGGTCGTTAAATCCATCTTATCGCTGGGAAGATATCGTTTTGCGAGCGACTCTCAAAGTTTTTGTGGAGCCATTAAAGGAAGTTCGTAGACTAATTTCGGACGATCGTGGCTGAGGCCGCGGTCATACTGCGGCAACTAGTTACTATCGGGAAGTCATCAACGAGCCATCAATTTAAAAATTCATGCGGGCCTTAGCGTGTTATTAATTTAATTGTTAATTGCCACCCCGTTGGACATAGACGCCTTATTAAGCCCTTGATACATACATAACTTGCATCAAGGGTTTAATAATGACGTTTGCTCTAGAATACTGAACTAAAATTATTACCCCGCTGGCCATAAATGCCACACTGTATCTTTGATATATAAGTAACTGTTATCAAGTGTTTATTACTGGCATTTCAAAAACGTGTAAAACTAAAAATACCCCATCGATAGTTTTTCTACAATATTCAATTGAAAATGTACAAGAATATTACAAATTAATAGATGTACAAACGTGACCCTCATTTTATTTAAATTTTTAGAAATGCCTTATATCAAATCTGCATTTTTAAGTTTGTTTAATCTTTGTTTTTGTGTAATTGTGTCGACTATTTTTAATTGTTCTTTTTAATAAATATGCGAAATTTTTAGGATATTGAAATTTTATGAAATATTTTAAATTAAGACCTACTACTTTTTAGTTACTAGAGGCTTCTGTTGTGTAATTTATATTTAATAAAAACAAATGCAAATCTTACGAAATTTAATTTTTAAATATAATATATTTTATGATACAACAATAATACTTTTTTGAAAACATTGAACTAAATATTATGTATTTTACACATTGTGATAGGCTAACGCCCCCCTAGACGGATCTCGCGCCTCATGGTTTAGGTTACACTGATTTAAATTGTTTTCTTAGTACAAAGTTGGACAGTGAGTTTGGTAATTGAGTAATTATAATAAAGCTGGTGTTAATTACTTGGAACGAAATAAGAGCGATAAGCCATCAGCCTACTTACAATTTGTTCCAAAAACTCGATTAATATTGGGAACTCGGTTTGTGCAAGCCAACTTTTCACAGGAAAGTTCGTAAGTGGAGCAACTAACGCGAATCAATATCACAGAGAATGTGAAACTGCATATTCATAGCTACTGCAACATTTTAAAACCGTGTTTTACTGTTAAAAACTCAACTATATGTAACAGAGAAATGTAAGTGGTTATTTATTATCTATTTGTTGTATGGCAGTTCATTTGGAATTAATAAAATATTCGATTTGATCTGCACGCAAGTTGAAAGAAATTAAAAAAAAAAAAAACGTTAAATTACTTATGTAAATTATATGTTGAGAACCGTCGGCCCAATCTTGTAGGGGTTTGTCTCATTCGACTCAGAAGACTTGCGAGTCTGAAGAGACTAAGGTCGATGAATGTGTATTTACAAAGATTTTAAATTCGTGAGATTATCAGGTTTTTCGCGTTTTGTTTTCCAGTCTCAATGAATTTCCAGATAGAGAACCACTGGACCGATATTGCCATGATTTAGACGGTACATAGAGCAGCGGTCGCCAACCTTTTGCACCTCACAGAACAGTATTCACAATTTTAAATCCCGGGACCACTTATATATACTGGGTGGCTGATTTTTCAGTGTACAGGTTATATATGCGAAAGATACAGAAAAGTTTCATAAGTAACTTGTCGTACGCCTGGTCTACAAAATGGCGCAATGATTTTTCCATAGCCTACCTATCTTCTGAAAACATAAATTTTAATAATAATAATAATAATAATAATAGTATTCTTTATTCAAAACTCAATTATTATTGCTTGCGCAGAAAAAGATTTGACAGCGTCAATAATTACAGATAAAATACAAAATTACAAATAATTCATTACAGATAACATGTTCATTACAAATTACAAATTAAAAATTACAAATTACATGACCCCAAGAAATCACCCACACAGTGGTAATTTGGTAAAAAACAAAGTTATATATCTTTGCGGATAATAGGGAGGCTATGGATATGGATATAAATCTCAATAAAAAAAACTCTGCGCCATTTTGCAGACCAGGTTGAATATGACAAGTTTCTTATGAAACTTTTTTATATCTATGACAGGTTTTAAGTATAAGCTGGACACTGAAAAAACAAAAAAATCTTTTGTACAAAAATTGTACAATAATTTGTGCAATGACGATCGGAGAACTTCGATTCTTCGATTTTATTCATATGAAATGCACCGATTAAATATAACAAAATTATAACTTCCTATTGAATCATATTGAATCATGGTTGTTTAATTGTAACAAAGTTATTAAAATTAGTTTAATTATATTATTTCGACCAACCTTGAGCCGCGGTAAACTAAGTGCAGAGAACCCGCTGAATGGATAACAAGCGAAAACAAAGAGATCTAGACAGCAGCACAGAGCTAAAAGAAACTGTAGATAAGGAATCAAAAACCAGAATTAAAGAAGGAACGCAGGTTATCATGGGTACAAGAGTAGAAAAATTAGAGAAGCTAATTAAAACCCTGATTGAAAAAATAGATAATAATAATGAAGAAAATCGAAAACTGAGAGAAGACATCAAGGAAAGAGAGGGAAAATGGAATAAGGAGAGGAATGAAATAAATGGCAGGATAAGGAACCTCGAGTGAAGGATAAGGTGACAGTCAGCACCAAGAGAGACGAGAATGTAAATAATGCGATAGAACTAGAATCCTTTGAAGAAAAAATTAAAATAATGAATAACAAAAAATAAAATAAAGGGACAAAGAATATATATTGAAGACATATATATTGAACATTCAATGAAAGAGAGATACAGTATATACTCAGAAACAAAGCTAGAGAAGAACGCCAGCAGGGATGCAGAGCCAGGGTAGGATACAAAAAGTTATGGATAAATGGCCAGTGGTACCAATGGGATGAGAAAACAGAAACCATAAGAGAAATGCCAAAAAAACTAACGAACAAACAACACAAGAGGGACAGCAAAAAGATGAACACAGCAAAGGTAATAAAGGACCCCAAAATGACAGGAATACGAAGAAATTAATAGCGAATTGGCACGTGGAATATCCGAAGGATCAAAAGCAAGGAGAAAGAACTGGAACAAGAATTTAAAAGGGTGAATCTAGATGTATTGATAATAACTGAAACTAAAAGGATAGGTACAGAAACGATTCTAACAGACAATATATTTTTTAGCGGAGTGACACAAGAAAGCAGAGCAGCAGCAGGAACTGCATGTATTATACATAACCGGTTAGAGAAAGAGTGGGAAGATTGGGAAGCAATACATGAACGAATACTAGTAATCAAACGAAGAAATACGTGGAACAACAACTTGGTAACAATAATAGGAGCATATGGGCCGAACGAAGACGACACCAAATCAAACGAAGATACGTTCTGGAAGCAATTAACAGATGTAACTGAAAGAGCGAAAGGAGAAATATACGTAACAGGCGATTTCAATGGACGTGTTGGACGAAAAGATAGAAAGTACATAGAAGTTATAGGAAAGCACGGAGAAAGGCATATAAATGGCAATGGTAAAAGACTTATAGATTATTGTATACAACAGAATTTGGTAATAACAAACACATTTTTCGAGCATAAAAAAATTCATAAGTACACTAGAGAACAGCACAGCCGATCGGAAAAGTTCATTATTGACTACATCGTAACAGAAAGGATAAATAAAAACCAAGTACAAGACGTTAGAGTCAAAAGAGGGTTTTAAATTGACAGCGACCATTACCTACTAGTGGCAGAAATAGAATGGAAACATCCTAAACCCAACGAAGATATAAAAGGAAGAGCAACAACAGCAAAACTCATAAAGGCATTCAAACTTAAATCGGAGAAAGTGGCAAGAGTCTATATGGAAGAAAGCAACAAGGCCATGAGTAAAATACCAACATCGGAACTGCTCACATTAGATGAGGAGTGGGAAGCAATAAAAACAACGATACTAGAGACTGCAAAGACAGTGTGTGGAACATGTAAACAAAGCAACTATAAGAAACAAACAGCATGGTGGACAGAAGAGATAAGGCAGCAGATTAAAGTCAAGAAAGCGAGATGGGAAAATATTTGCATACGAGAACATCGACCAGATACGAGGCCTACAAAACCCAATGAACAAAAGTGATAAAGATGATACTGGAAGAAACGCAGAAAGTGTGGAAAGACTTAGGTGTACAGATGGATGAAAATGCTAAAAGCAACCAGAAGGTATTTTATAGTATGCTGAAAAGTCTAAGGAAAGGTAAACGGGAAGAGCTCAAAAGAACAAGCGACGACGAAGGCAAGTTATTAAGGACAGAAGAAGAAATGATGGAGCGATGGAAAACGTACTTCGATAAGTTACTAAATCAGGATTATAAACCAGACACACACACAGAGCAATACCAATCAGAAATATATCAACAATGGATATAATATCAGAGGAAGAAGTGGAGGAAGCTATCCAAGAACTCAAGGCAGGAAAAGCTGCAGGCATTGACAGAATCACAGGGAAAATAATTAAGAACATAGGAGGCGAGGGAAGAAGGCGATTACATGCGTTCATTAACCGAGTATGGAGATAAGAGCAAATACCAAGAGAGTGGACAATGTGAATGATTGTACCAATCTTCAGGCCGGGAAGAAAACAGAGTGTGAAAATTATGCAGGCATTACACTAATTGGAACGACAATGAAGATGTACGAGAAAATTGTAGAAAAGCGAATTAGAAAAACAGTAGAAACCAAACTGTCCGAAGCACAGAGCGGATTCAGAGTTGGGAGAAGGGTGCATGACCAGATATTTACTCTGAAAACCATAATTAATAGGACTTTGGAAAAGCAGAATAGTTTACACATTGCGTTTTTAGACATGGGAAAGGCCTTTGATAGAGTTCCCCGCGATAGGATCTGGGAGGGTTTACGAAAGATGGAAGTACCTGAAAAACTAGTCAAAGTAAGCCAAAGTATATATAAAGAAACAAGAAATGTTGTCATAACAAGAAATAGAAAATCTAATAAGTTCATAACAAAACAGGGAGTAGGGCAGGGAGGTAGTTTGAGCCCCTTGCTATTCATAGTTTATATGGACCAGATGGTTAAATACGTCTGCAAGGAAACAAAACCAGCAAACATCGGATGTAGACATCTAAGAAGAAGAGCAAATACATCAATGCGTGTTCGCCGATGACCTAGCAATAATGGCAAACAATCAAGATGAACTGAAGAAGAACCTAGAAATATGGAATCGGACACTGAAAAAATACGGAATGAGGATGGACATAAAGATAGACAACACTACAATAGAGCAACTTAAAGAATACAAATACATAGGGGTCATCTTAAATGACAAAGGACAACAAAAAACGGACATTAATAACCGAATTAGCAGTGCCAATAAACTATTCTACACTCTAAGCAACTACATAACAGGGAAGAAGGAAATAAAGAAAAAGACAAAAATTAAAGTGAACAAGTCAGTCTTCAGGCCAGTCCTAACATATGGAAGTGAGACGTTCGTACTTAATGAGAAACAAAGAAGCGAGATACGAGCGGTAGAAATGAAATACCTTAGAAGAGTCTATGGAGTCACCCTATGGTAGAAAACATACTCAGAAAAAAGGACACCTCGGGACAAGAAACGATCCAGATGACAAGAGACAGAAAGACGTGAAAGCAATTGATAAAACAGTGAAACCGCATGAAATATTATATTATGTTATAGAATAGTTATTTAAGCATTAAGAGAGATAAGTATCTTTTACCAGTCGAGGTCGAGTTTGCGCCCGAGCGACAGCGAGGGCTAGCAATAAAGACCGAGACTGGTCAAAACTTACCTCTCAAATTGCTTATAACTGTTTTTCCACTCCTGAAGTTGGTTTAATTGTTTGTGTTTGATTAATTTATTTTCGCAATATGAACATAATGTCAGTACGGCTTTGGTTGCTAAGACTATTTTTCAAGTGTGAATGTCGGAAATTGCATTCGTTCAGTTGTAAAATGAATTCCAATGAAAATAAACAAGAAATGGCAATTGAAGAAGCTGCAGATGCTGCCTGTTCCTTCCTACTGCCGGAGAAGTCGAAGGGGTGTTATCAAAAGTGTTTTAAAGACTGGTGCCAGAGAAAGAACGCTATTGAAATTATTTTACTTACTTCCCTGAGGGAAGTAAGTGATTACTTACTTCCCGTTGCTCATAGTAACCAAAGCTTTATCGGTAAGTGGGACTTACTTCCACTAAATCATTGTTATAATAGTGTACTTACCATGCAGGGAGTGGAAAAATACACATTATGTTACATGCTTACACCCAGCATGGGTAGAAAGGATTATTGGATATATATATATATATATATATATATATATATATATATATATATCTGCTTGTTTTAAATGAGTTTATGGAGATAGAGTACCAATGATGGTACTGCAAGCGCATGTTCGCAGTGGCGCCGGTTCGTCTAGTTACCGAAAAATATCTGTAGTATGCAAACTTCGCTCATCGTTGAACAAGAGTTATTAAAATTTCAGATTATTTTGCTGCTAGAAATAGCTATTTGTATTTATACGTGAAGAGGTCATCAAAATGTAAGAGAGGAAATTGCACTTTGTTTTTGAGTAATATATATGATTTTTTCTAAGACCTTTCACAGTGTTTTGTATAAATATTATACTTTCTTGTGCATGGCAATTAAAAACACAAATGTCAAAATATCATAATATTTAGAATAAGTAAATATGTATTGTTAAAAATCAAAGTATACAAGCAACATTCGAATTCTTAAAATTACAAATAAACCACTAAAAACAAATTTGTTTAAATTAAATGGATTATAATAATTATTTTGGTAGTACTATTATAGCTATTTAAAGTTTCTATTTGTTTGCCTCCCTAGGGAGGAAAAGTAGGACTTACTATTAAGGTAGGAAAAAATAGTATATCTTGCAACAACAGATGAAAATACTTCTATCGTGAGTGGACAGTTGTTCTCGAGTCACGTGAGCGGCGAGTGGAGCAAGTTCACGAACGAAAAAAAAACATATTTCATCTCGAGTAGGAAATGCTGTTTTTCCTATGATATTGCAGTTTATAAAATATTAGATATTAGAGAAGTTTCAATTTTAAAACTTTCAAGTTAAATTTAATTCAAGACGAACTGTCACAATGCAAATTACTGAAATTAATGTTTGTAATGTCGTTTCCTTACCTTAATGTCACCTTAGGGTAGATAGGTTTTCGATTATATATATATATATATATATATATATATATATATATATATATATATATAATGTCGTTTCCGTAGAAATGAATGCATTATTTCCTTTAAATTTAGCATGTTTATTTGTATCCCTGGATGTGAAAATATTTTCATCTCTAGAGTGAAAAAGTATCACTTTCATGTATGGTAAGCCGTGGAAAAATTGCTATTTTGACATATGTGAGTAGAAAATACTATATTTTATTGTCTGGAGTATAGAAATAAGGGTTTTTAAAACAGCATTTCTGGACGTGTAATGAACAATATTTCCTTTTATACTTAATTTTTTATTATATTTATCTGAAATAACCTTATCGTTTTGACAATAGCAGAAAGGTGACATATTCTGAACAGCGCACGGGAAAACTTTTCCTGTTCAGAAAATGTCAACTTTTCGTAATTGTCAAAACTTATGGAAACAGGGTTATTTCAGATAAGTATAATAAAAAAAAAAAATTACTTCCTACTTATTTCTACTTAAAAATGTATCCAGCAACAAAATAACCAAGTACGAAAGTGTCAATTTGACAGTACTAAGATGGATTAGTCTATTGAAGAGCGTTTTAATATTTTGATGGGGATCATTTTGACTTTGAATATGAACTGAAGCTCTGGGGCAATCATTGTTATTAAAATTAACGCCCATAATTTCAAAACGCACTTCAATAGAATAAATCATCTTAATCGTGTCGAATTGACAGTTTCTTACTGTGTTCATTTGTTGCTGGATAAATTTTTGGTTCTGGAATGTTATTTTTTTTGTACTTTGCTCACCGCTACTATTTTTTTTCTACTCTTCTACAGATTTTAAAATGTAATACACCGTTGTATTGCAAATTAAGTAAGCTTTCAAATCCAATTTAAAATGTGCTAACCTTACCTGCGGCAAGGGGGTTAAACAATTGAAGATTATCACAAAAGTTCTCTCTCTTTAAAAATTTTCTCGCGAAAATTTTCTCGCGGACCATCGGTTGGCGATTGCTGGCATAGAGGGTACGATGATGAATAAAATCGGCCACAGTGGGCATTTAGGAATGCTCGCTTTTTTGCAGGAGGGCCTTAGCAAGGGCAAAAAAAAATCAAAATAGTTTTTTTTAATATAAGGTGTCGTGCCTTTGTAAATTGTGGGTACTGGTAATGGCAAGTCTCTCAAAAGGAGCTCCCCACATGGGGCTACATCCCCACCAATTGAACAATTTAACAAAAATTGAAAAAAAGTACACCTTATATTGGTTACTTACATAAATCGATACGCCCTCTGGCCGAATTTTGACGAAATACCTGAATGTTCTGGTTTTCTCAACAGAATATCTTGAACACCTTATAGGTATAGTATATTAATACTTATATTAATAATATATTCCTACTAATATTTTTTACAAATAAATTGCTTTATGTTTTTCTGTTTTTTGAGATTTGATAAAAAATTATGTGATATTTTTAACATTTTTACTATTCGGCTCATTATTTTTTCCATTAAAAATAATTTAAATCGTCTGATAAATTGTTTGCAAATTTATTAGTCTCTGATTTTCTTGGGCATTTGGACAATTGAATATTGTGGGAAAACTGTCGATGGGGTATATCGATGGTGTAGCGCTAAAGTGCTAAAGTGCTCAAATTTAACATTGATATTTTGCATGTAATTTACACATTTGTGCATAGTATTTAACATTACGATACAATGAAATGTTGTTATTAGTAGAAATAAACTATGCTTTTAAAGAAAATTTATTTTTATTGCGTATCAATTCAATATAAACATATATCAATATAAACAATATTTATTGGGCTATCGACCCCATGGGGTCTTTCCGCCATATATTTACGCATTTAACACAATTTATCCCAAATTTACTTAACAACATTTGTGCGCTACACCATCGACATTTAGTTTTCTACGGTTTCTTTGATAGCAAACCTAAAATATTACAAACAGAAAATATAACTATTTAGTTCATTATTTATTCGTTCAAAAATTTTGTAAAGTTGTTGGTTACAAAAAAAAAAAATTACTAAAAAAATGTTTTTGTTGAATTACTCAAAATTCCATTATATGCCGTTTATTTGTGCTTTCAATGAAAGTGATTACAATTCTTGCACGTAGATTAAGTATATACAAATCCCACAATAGTTTAATATTTTTCGTTAGTAAAATAATATCAATAATATCACTGAACTTACAATATTGTCCACAAGTATGCACAACTATTCCACGAGAGGTGTAGTCAATATAAGACTAATGTTTACCCGTTTAAAACGTCAAGGGACGTAATACACTATTACGCAATTAAATTTTATAATGCACTGGCACACCAAATTCACGCCTATATAAAATCATCGATTAACTCCACGGAAATGCATTTGCTCAGATATGCTTTCTACACCTACGATTAAATTTTGAATAATGCGACTCTATTAGTGATTATTTTTGTAGATGAGCTGTGAATACTTTAATGTAAATTAACACCAACAAATATCTTATCTTATCTTATCTTAATGCGTTTAATTAAAAAAAAATCTCTTCGTCGTTAAATTAAACCTGCCAACTCTGATGGGGAACTACTTCAGAAAGCACAACCTGTGAATTAACAAGTGAAAATATAAATTTAGACGCTCTAGTTTCTTGACCGTATGACAGAGCAGCTATTTTCAAGGCAATATTTCTGGTGTACGAAGAGAACTTTCTGGAAACGTACGAAGAGAATTTCGATATTTATGTTGCATGATGTATTTTATGATTTGATGCAATGCTTGATGCAATATTATTTATTTGCCCACATTTGTACCCAATACCCAATATGTATACTTATATGGTTACAAGAGCTTGTAAAAGTGAAGTTACAAACTTATGTTCGAACCTAATGAAGAATATATTGAAGCTTGGTGATTTTGGTAATATTTTAATATTGTTAGTATTATTTAGATTTAATTTCTTGTACGCTCAATGAAAATCTTGACTTCAACTAAGTTGAATTTTCATGTTTCATTATACAAGGTGTATCTAAATGCTTGTAAATTACGTCACAATGTAAAATATTTTTGTTACGCTCCAGTAAAAATGGTTCTATTTTTGACATAGGCAACTTCATTTACACTCATTAGACATGAAAATGGCAATCAAAGTTATCTTCATGCTGTTATAATTTCTATTGGAATTTATTATTGGAATTAGAAATTTTACTGCTGATATACGAAATTATTATTAGTTTCAGCAATATTTGCCCTCTTCCAAACACATGAAAAGACAACAATGAAGAATTATTTAAAGACGCACGAGACATTTCACTCATTACTCACGAAGATGGCAATGACAGCTATCTTCATGCAATTCAGATTTTAATTGCGTCACCTTGATATTTAACTACTCAAATACTAAATTATTATTAGTTTCAGCAATATTTGTGGCTTCCAAGCACATGAAAAGAATACAATGAAGAATTACTTAAGGGCCCACGAGTTTAAATGTACATTATTTACATAACCTTACTTTTAAAATCAAGGGCATTCTTAAATTGTGTGTACATAAAAATAACCAGATATGCATGAAAATAAAGTCCTCACAGGCAACATCCCCAAGTGGGGCAGATTACTCCACGGCAGAAACAAGCTGTAAACTGAAAATTATGCAGGAATTAATGAAATAAACGAGCTGCGACAAATCTAATAATTGCTCCGCTTTAAATCTAACAATATTACAAAATGTTTTACTATTGCAAATAGAGGACTAGCAGACAATAAAACAATCACATATAGTTATTAAAGTAATCAAAGTGAATTATTTAATAAACGGAAACATAAAAAGAAGTCAAGATTCAGAAAACATAATTAATAAATAAAATATATAATCAAAGCAGACGTTGAAAATGTGTACTATTTGCACCAGTCTTCTTTTATTGTTGAAAATGTTGATTAGCATTTGAGGAGTTATTTCTGCCAATAACTCTTCCAACGTATGCAGTTTTCTTTGAAAAACCCTATCTTTTAAATGTAAAAAAATTGAGTAGTCCAGTGGAGTTAGATTTTGAGAGCGTGGCGGCCATAGTCCATGACTAATTAGTCTATTATAAAAAAAATCTTGCAGATGTTGCGCCATTTTGTTGGAAATATCCGTTGTGCAATTCTTCATCATCTAATTGGTCTATGAAAGGCTGGACAATCTGTTGCCGATATCTCTCACCGTTTATTGTGTCATGAATGAATATAGGCTCAATTATTCTACGGCGAGACACAGCTAACCAAATTGCAACCTTCTGAGGATGTAATGGTGCTTCCACACAAAGATGAGGCTTTTCAGCATGTCGGCGCCTATTGTTTTGTGAATTAACATATCCTGATAGGTGGAACCAAGCCTCATCACCGAAAAATGTTAAATCGAGCAATCGACCGTCATTTAAATTTTCCATAAACCATCGGCAATAACTTAATCGGCGTTGAGGATCCACTGGCAACAATTCTTGCACCACTGAGACCCTATAAGGGTGAAAATTCAACCTCTTTCTCACAATTCTATGGCAGGTGCTCGAGGGAATTCCAGTTTTCATAGCCAATTTTTGAATTAACTTTCGAGCGCTTAGTTCGAGTCGTTCACGAACATCTGCCACAACCTATCCTAATACTGAGGGTCTGCCGGTGCACTATTCGTGAAATATGTATTGACAAATCCGAGTATTCAAATTAGTGGTCAGGGAACTTTTGTTGAAATTCCCGAACGCACTCTGGAATTGAATAAATCCATTCTCCATTTTCAAATCGTCCATTACGAAAGTAAGCCTCGACAATAAAAGTTTTCTTCTGATCAGTGTACATTTAAACAATCTACTATTATTATGTTGTCTGACAGTTGACAGGTATGGTTGACTGTGACAGTTCTCAAATAGTACGGTATACAAATTTGAAAGGCGGCACAATTGAATTGAAGTGATTACATAACAACAATCATTTAGGTACACTTTGTACAGCGCAGTTATAAACTGACGCAATTCTTCCAAGAACAACTTGCAGATCGTCCGAAAACATTTTTTTTATTACGCCATTGTCCCACTATCTGCTCTTTGCTGCGCGCCGACGTTCAGCTGTGCTGCGTTTTTATGGTGCATTTTAACGGCACTGGCGGTAACTCTGGGCTGAGTGGCCCTGTGACCCGAGGAAAAGAGGGAAATCCCAGGGCAGAGATTCGTTGCGTGCCACTTTCGATATTGCCCGGAAGCCTCATTCCTCTAGGCTGCGGAATGCGACAGGATGGGGCGAGAGATTCAGGAAGTGCGGAGGCGGCCGGCTTATTCGGGAATTTGTGATGGCAGAGGGTATTTGTGTTGTGACAACAAAACGTTAATCGATGGGCTGTAAGATTTCTAAGGGTGTTGCGGTTAAGTTGTATTGGCTCTGGATTAATTTTCTCGTCTAGGTTTGGCTACACAAAATTATATAATATTATGTAAATACTAAACACTTTCGTGCTATCGTGTTTCAATTTCGTTATGTAGGCGAGACCAATTTTCATGGTGGTCAAAAGTTATGTTTTCGTTTAATATAAATCAAGAATTACCCAGTCTGTTATGACTCCGAGTTATAGTGCTTACATATCAAGAATCAGTACGATGATTAGTACTAAGTACTACGTCAATTACCGATCAAATTAAACAGCATACTAAGATAAGGATCAACAGCATGGGGATCTCGGAAACCGCAAAAGTTACAAAGGCGGTTAAATTACAAAAAAGTTGCGCAATTTAGTGGTCAGTAAAATTCTTTTGAGAAAACCAGAAAATTGCGCTTACTTCCGGAGACATTCGACAAAATCAGAAATCTTGCGATTTCGTTTTTCTGAAGTTATTTGAAAAGGTATAAGAAAACCAAAGGCACTTTCTCATTGCCACATTTTTAGTTCTACAAGACAACGTTTACAAATTTTCAGTACAACGTTTCGTTTTGAAGAAACCATCATCAACTTTATTTTTATATATGGCCTGTCAAACATGTACACCCTGTATTAGGTAGCATTTCCTATTACAAATTCAACTATTTATATCACATTATGGTTTCTAATGTTTTTATTCAGATTTTATTCAGAATTAAGAACCTCTTCTTAAGACGTCTGTTAGTGCAATCATAAGAAAGTATGAGCAGTTGCGGCATATTAGAGATCGCCCGAAAAGTGGACGACCGTCAGTTCCGGAAGATGTTAAGCTAAAGGTGCTGTTAGAGTTGCAAGAAAACCCTCATATTCCCTCCAAAGCGGTTGCGGCAAATAGTGAGCTTTCTCAAACATCTATTTTGAAATTTTTTAAACAGCAGAATTGGCATCCTTACTAAGTAAATTTAGTCCACGAACTGAACGAAGATGATTTTGATCGTAGGGTTCAGTTTTGCGAACAAATGATGAATCTCTGTAACGTCGATGAATGGATTGCTTCCAGAATTTTATTTAGTGATGAAGCAACTTTTTAATTGAATGGAACGGTGAATAAACAAAATTGTCGCTATTGGTCCGAGCGCAACCCTCAGTGGATGATGGAGCCCATACCCAATTTCTGGAAAAAATAAACGTTTGGGCAGGAATAGTAGGTGATATTATTATTAGGCCCTTCTTCATTGAAGGCTCGTTGACAGGCCAAACTTATTTAGAGCTATTGAGAGATTGCCTCGTTCCAGCTTTGGCGGTTCTATTCCCAAATCAACACGATCCCGACATTCCAAATGATGGATTAATGTTCCAACAAGATGGGGCTCCACCTCATTATAGCCGAATGGCATGCGACTATCTCAACGAAGTCTTCCAAGGCAGGTGGATTGGCAGAAGGGGTTTTGTCGAATGGCCAGCGCGTTCCCCTGACCTGACCCCTTTAGAATTTTTCTTATGGGGTTACATCAAAAGTAAAGTATACTTTAATCGGCCAACCACAATTGAACAATTGAAATAACGGATCCAAGTCGAAATGAGGCAAATAAAGCCAGAAGTTCTCCACAATGTCTGTGCGGCCTTTCGACATCGATTGGCACACTGTCAAGAACAAAATGGTCAACAATTTGAACATCTAATTCGATTTTTTCCCCTAACCAATATTTTTTCGTTATTTTAATTATTTTTGTGACTTCATATTATTTTAAAACTTAGCTTAAAACAAGTCATTAGTATGTTATTCTCGATAAAAATTTCTATTGGTTTTTCTGTTCTTATTTTTGCAATTAATTATATTGTAATAAGAATGTCTTTCAGGTTGATCAATTTTGTTTTATTCCAATATTTAAAATCCAAACCTGTTTTCCTAATTTTGTTTTAACTAACGTTGTTTTGAAAGGTAACTATATGCATTCTGCTCATTGAAATAATAATTTAATAGTTCTACTTTACCGCACTTTTTCTCAATTTTTTTCAAATGTTACATATTGAAAATGTCATGTTGTTGAAAACATAATAAAAAGTACTGTCAAAATCACTAATAAAAAATATAGGTTTCCATTAAAAAAAATATAGCCCTGACGTCATAACTTCAAAACTGAGAGAGATGGAAAATTGAAAATGGTCTCAAAATATTTGTTTGAAAAAAAATCATTTTGACCTGTTGAGCGTTTTTCGAAAATTTATACAGGGGAAAAATAAAGCCAGGTCTAAATACTTTATGCGCTCTCTGTACAAGGGATGCGACTTTAACTGAAATAGCGCAGCATAAAGCTGCGAGGGTGAGTTCAGTGAATTTTTAGTAACAGAAATATAAAATTGTATTAAGATTTTAATTTAGTTCTTTAAAGGTACAATCATGCCTCGTTCGTGTGAAAGTAATCCAAGTAATGTTTGTTACGTGTGTGCTAAATTTACTCAATTTGATAAATGTGAAAAGTTAACTCCGAGAATTTGTCAGGCCTATGAACCTTACTTCGTTGTAACCGTTAAAAGTCAAGATAAACAGTGGGTTCCTCATGTACTATGTGCTACATGCGCCAGATATTTGAGGGATTGGTTATCTGGACGACGACATTCTTTACCTTTCGCTATTATTATACGCTGGAGAGATCAAAAGAACCAGGTTGAACATGTTTGCCCTAATAACACTGCAGGACTCAACAGCCGTAAGAAAAAAATACATGATTATGTAGAGAGTGTTAGTTCAAAAATATCAACCACATGACGAACATAATCCAGTTCATACACCTCAAATTGACAACGAAAGCGAGGAAAGCTTTGAAGGTATTGAAAAATCAACCAATCCATCACAATTTTATTCACCGATTTAATTCCACCTATATCACGCGAGTCACTTTAATTACTCAGTTTGAATTAAATGACGTGGTGCGGGATTTGAATCAAAATCATAAGCAGAACTTTGTAGATCGCGACTACAGCAATGGAAAGTCTTTGCGAAAGAAACACGCATTCGTATTTTTCGCAAAAGACATGAAAATCTTGTTGTTTTCTATAGTTTGCTCTACTGCAATGATATTTATAAACTTGTTTAAGCTTTCCGGATCCTGTTCTTGGACATTATTCATAGATTTCCGCAATGACCAGCCTGAAAGCAGGTTTGTTACATAATGGAAACCTTTACCCTTCCATTCCAATAAGTCATGCTGTTTCTATGAAGAAAACTTACGAAAACCTGAACATTTTCTCAGAGAAGATACAGTATGATATTATTCCTGGAATATTTGTGTAGATTTTAAAGTTATTGCAATTACTTTGAGTATGCAATCAGGTTACACCAAATACTGTTACTTTTTATGTCTTTGGGACAGTCGTGACATGGCAGGGAAAACTCCTTACATTAAGCAGAAGTGGTCACTAGACATAACTTTATACCGAGGGAAAAGACAATGTACGACATCAGCCTTTAGTGGAAAAAGAAAAGATCGTAATACCTTCTATGCACGTAAAATTGGGTCTCATGAAAAACTATGTAAAGGCACTGAATTACGAAGGTGGCGTAAATGAAATTACCAAAATTTGTTTTCACCCCTATAGCTTACGGACACCCTAGTGTCTATGCTACAAGTTTTACCAGTTTCTTCGGAAACAAAAGAAAATTATCAAACTTTAGTAATGAATATGATTCAAGCATTTCATGGTGCAGGCTGCAATATCTCCCTAAAGCACACATTCTACATTCTCACTTGGACGTTTATCCGGAAAATATGGGCGACCGACGTTAGTAATGAGCACTGTGGCCTTCCAGCAAGATATTTTGGGAATGGAGAAACGATACCATGGCAAATGGAATCCTGTTATTACTGCAGATTACTGTTGGACGTTAAGGGAGGAGACAGTGTAATATTTCGTCACATTACTAATTGCAAAAATTTGAAATATACTACATTAGAAATTTACAAGTATGTTATAAACAGAAAAAAATGTTTGCATTAAAACACTACCATTAATTGTGTTCTGGCGACATAAGCCAGAAGGACTGTCTTACTGCTTCTGAATATATTTTTGGTCCTCTGGATAGGTACAGCTGCCATCCCCTCCTTGCCGTGTATTTTATCTTGCCCTCTTTCTGTCACAGTTTACGTGTAGCGTAATGTGCTTACTCGACGAATCTGCTTTTAATCTGGGCCTGATTTCACAGATTGATAACCTAACCTCGATATTACAGATTACTAATATAAATATATTATTATCAGTTACAATCAACATTACGGATTATTAATATAAATATATTATTATCAGATACTATCAATAAGTATTGCAGATTACTAATCTAATTATATCACGTGAGCAAATACGTATAATTATTAGTTACTCAATAAATCCGGCTTTTTATTTATTTCTTCATATAAAAATATGGGAAAAGTATACAAAACTGAACTAAACCTTAATTTTTATCATGTAATTCAATAAACAATTATGAACAGCCCACATCAGATTTTTATCAATAGATTACTTTGGTACAATCCTGGACGACCGAAATACCGAAATATCTTATATAAGTATTTCGATCAAGTATAATTCCAATAATTTGCTATTTAAGCTATATACAGACGTAGTTTGAATATTTTAATATCAAAATGAAGAAATCGATAGCCAATTCACGTGGAATAAAGCTCGCGGGCTCGCAACATAAATTTTCCAATGCCTAATTCATTAAAAAGGCAATCCCCTTTCCCTCGCCTTTGATTAAATCGATCTCAATTAGAGCATCCACTCAATTTGCATGGAGTGCCTGGCCGCATTGAGTGTGTGTAATTGAATGAAGCACCTGAGATCGGCGAGAGTGAATGACGGAATTCTCGTTCTCTTTGATCTTTACAAGTGATACGGAAAGTTTTCCGGCGACGGTTTACTCTTCATCGCGACTTTTGGCACGCTCCTTAGTTAAATATTGCATGGGTATTGATTTTGGCACGTGAACTCTAGGACCGTTACTTTTGCCGGAAAAATCCGGAAGCAGGAAGTCGCAATGGTTGGCAGGTTATCGAAGTTTGTTAGAAAATTGTGGAAAACGGTACATGTACGAAATTTGTGTATGAAAAAAAAAGTAATTGAAAGACATTCATTAGAATATATTTTTTATATATTAGAATTATAGGAATGTAAAAGAATTCTATGAAACCAACGACGTCCTATTTTTGCTTCTGTGGCTACTTGAAGTCGCTGTCTACTTCATACATATCAGATTCTTTATATGCATAAATGTTTACAGCTTGACCACAAACAAAGTTATAATATACAACTGACCGAACTGGCTTCTAATAAGATGCACAACATAAAAAAAAACCTACTGCATATAAATGAAGTTTATTAGTTTTTATTTGCAGCAAAGATTCGTTGAATGCATCCAGCTGCTTTTTTATTAGATGCATAACAAAGAGTAGTTGATGTGTTCAGAAGATCTTTCTTGCTAATGGTAAAAAAAAATAAAAACTCGCTTGAAAGAACCGCACAATAACAGCATAAACTAGGCATGATATATATAACACGTTCTGAAGTTTCCGTGTAAACATGTCAAAACGAAACCATATTTCATCCACGTACGGATTATATTAAGAACTTGATGAGTACACGTATGCCCTTGTAATACAATATTTTCCACGTGAATAGAAATTAAAGGAGATAATTCATTTTAAAGTGCAGAATATTATTCCTCGTATATTTCATAACGAGCTGTATTCGTAGGCGCACTAGAGATAGTAAAAAAAATACAACTTGTAAAATTTTTCTTTCGATAATAAAATTACAAAATTTTATTTACAAAAGGATATTTAAAAAAAATCTATCTTTATTTATTTTTTGAATTTTTAACTTTGATTACCCGTAAATATTTTGCAACCAGACAGTTTAGTCTGTATCAGAAACTTGGAAAACGACAAATTGTTTTAAACCATTGTAGCACTTTTTATTAGGTTATTACATAAGTTTTTTTATACTTTATCTTTTCTTATTATGGAATTTCATTATAATATTGTAAATTTCCATTCAAAATTGTAGTAGTATTCAGTTTGATAGAATATCTTTGAAATTTCATAGAATTCTATAAAAAAATCACAAAGTATCATGCAAACTATAGAATTGCGTAGAAATCTAGTTGAATAATATCCATTAAGACTCCTAAAATTTCATGAATTTAATAAATTTCTACAAAAAAACATTTAAACTAAAAAAAAAATGGATAAAAATTTGATACATCATCGAATTTAGTCGAATATCATTATAATTTTGTAAAATTTCATGATACCTAGAATTGCAGCCAAATTTCGCCAAATACCATGCAATTAATTCCATGGAATTGCCTAAAAATCCATCGAATGATATCCATTAAAATGTCCATTAAATGTTCCTTGACTTTTGGTATATTGCTATGCATCATATATATATATATATATATATATATATATATATATATATATGATAATATATAATCGATCTTTATTGGGCTATCGACCCCATATGGGGTCTTTCCGCCTTATGCATCATAATATCATGAATTTAATAAATTTCTACAGCCATTTACAATTTTTACAAGCAAGTCCAAAAAAATTAATCATAATGCGATATTGTATCATCGACTTTAGTCGTACTTCATTATAATTTTGTAAAATTTCATGAGGTACCTCGAATTGTAACAAAATTTCGCCAAATATCATGGAATTCTATGGAATTGCATAGAAATCCATCGAATAATGTCCATTAAGATGTCCTTTAAATGTTACTTGACATTTGGTAGATTTATATTCATCAAAATCTCATCAATTTGAAATTTTGGAGTCATGGAATTTCTGCAGCATTTTTTTAACTAAAAAAAAATCAATCAAAATTTTATACAGTGTCATCGAATTTAGCCGAATTTGATTATAATTTTATAAAATTTAATGAGCTATCTAGAATTGTAGCCAAATTTCGCCATATATAATGTATTTCTATGGAATTGCATAGAAATCCATCGAATGATATCTATCAAGATGTCCTTTAAATGTTCCATTTGTAATTTAATTCTATTCATCATCATCTCATGAATTTAATAAATTTCAACGACATTTTTTTTTTCAAATTAAAAATAATTATCAAAAGTTGATACAATATCATCGAATTTAGCCGAATTTTATTATAATTTTATAATATTTTACGATATACTAGAATTGTAGCCAAATTTCGCCAAATATCATGCAATTCTATGAAATTGCATAGAAATGAATCGAATGATATCCATGTCTTTTAAATGTTACTTGACATTTGGTATATTTCTCATTTTGGTACATTTCTACAGCAATTCAACAGCAGAACTTTACGTGAAAATTCTATAAAATTTCTTAGAATCGTATATAAATTCTAGGTAGGTACTGGATTGTGCCGGAAGCCATGACAACGGGCTTTATAATTCATTGCGCCCGCCAATAACGCCCGTTGTAATGGTTTTCGGGAACATTAATAATTAATACACATAAATTTCACAGATTTCGACAATTCTGGAGCAATTTCATTAAAAATTCATGGAATTGTACCAAAACTCTGTGCAATATGATAGAATTTCAGATGGTTTTGTGCAATTCGTTACATAATGATATTGCTATGAATTGAGTACCAATTTAGTAAAATGTCACTGAAATTCCATTGAATTCTATAAAAATATAGAACATTTTATAGAGTATCTTGTTAATTACTTAAATTTGGTATACTGTCTATACATTTCTGCCGCAGTTTCATTAAAATTTACGAAATTGTTGTAGATTTTCGTAGAATATCATCGAATTTCATAGAATTACATACTGGTTTTGTAAAATTCGATACGTAATGCTATGTAATCCTAAGAATTTGGATGTCATTGATATTCGATATAATTCTGTAAAAAAGCAATTGAAATATCAAAATACCTATTATAAAAACTCACAAATTAAAAATATCATAAATACGTGTATGTATATAGAAATAAAATTAGGTAGACTCTATACTGAAATTTCTTAAATTTAATTACTTGCAATTGTGGGCAATTTTATAAAAAATCAAGAAATTTAATTTAAATTCCTTATATTATCGAATTTGAAAGAACTTAATAATGGCAAATTATCACTTCCAGATATAATACCTATGTCCCAGTCCCACCCATAAAGCTTAAAATTGGGTCTAAAGTCAATAGAATATCATCGAAATGCCGCAGAATTCAGTATCAGTGTCGTAGAATATGAGTAAGTTTCACAATAATGTCACACTATTACTGAATGGAATTTTATGAGATAATTATGTAAAATTCCAGCCTCGTTTCTCATCAAAATTTGATAGAATTTTCTCACCATAAATTTTCGAAAACAATTAAATCAAAATTAAAAAAAAATCATTATAATATTGTAAATTTCTATTCAAAATTGTAGTAAAATTCAGTTCGATAGAATATCATTGAAATTTCATGGAATTTTATAAAAGTTTCATCGAAATATAGAAAAATTTCAATAAATATCATGCAAATTCTATGGAATTTCGTAGAAATCTAGTCGAATAATATCCTTTGAGACTCATGAGAGTATTCATTAAAATCTCATGAATTTATTAAATTACTACACAAAAGTTTCAAATATCTATTATAATTTCATGAATTTTCTCACCAGAATTTTTATAAAAGAATTAAAACAAAATTTAAAAAACTCGAAAAACCATAGATATATAATAAAATTGACATTGCATTAAAATATAATTAACGTAATAATTATAATAATAATTAAAAAAAATAACACCGTACAAATTGCCATTTATAGAATTTAATAATGATTCCATAGAATTCAATCAAAATTTGTACGAATTGTTTAGCATTGAGTCGAAATTTAATCGAACATAACTTAAATTTCTATAAAAATTCTCTAATATACCTACAAGGTGTCCCTTAACTTCGAGGCATAAATTTAGCAGCATGCTAGGAAAGGCAAACGGAAATGAAAACGTAAATATATACAGTATGTCCAAATGAAAACGTAAATATATACAGTATGTCCCCGGATTGAGTTTACAAGAGGGATGGTTTTTTAATTGTTACTTTTAAGTAAAAATGTTATAAGAATTAAAATTCCTGCTTGTACTGAAACAAAACCATTTCAGTTATTAAAACATTGATTTATTTATACAGGGTGTTGGCTAAATTAAAAAAAAAACATCATTTAAACAATGCCCCACCATTTTCTTCACACAGTTCAAGCCTGGTATGGAACTCTTGAAGACTGTTTTAGATTTCTTCAATAGTTATTGATGCAAATGCGTCTCGTAGGCGACTTTTTAAATTTTCAGTATCATTTTCTGCATTTTGGGGATTGTTCGAATGATTTTATTTTTCATTAATGATGTTAAATGTAATTTTAAATTCCTTTGGCAAATAAGTAAGTGTCAAAATAAGATTTAAAAAAAATGGTTTTGCCAACACCCTGTATAAATAAATCAAAGTTTTAATAACTGAACTGGTAGTTTCAGAGCAAGCAGGAATTATAATTCCTGTAACATTTTTACATAAAAGTAAAAATAAAAAAAATATACCTCTTGTAAACTCAATCCGGGGACATACTGTATATTAATTTTTTAATGGCTTTTGTTTCCAAAATGTAGGATCTCAAAGTGTTACTCAGCAAATCAATTTGCTTATTAACATTTCTACAAGAGTAGACTTGGAAATCTAATATTTAGCGACGAGTCGCCCACTATCAATGCAGATATCCACAAATAGTTACAATTATCTGAGTAAACACAGTGCCTTACAAACAGGGGCTCTTCTATGGTTTTTGCACATGCACAAAAACTTTTAAGGTTGGATTTTTTTTAATCTTATACCATTTTTCGGTGAATTTGCTTTATTGTCATAAAAAATGTATACTTCTTACACTTCGAAAAAATGATGCGTTTCTGAGTGAGATATTCGAGTGTAAACTAGGCAGAACACATTAAATAATAATACTGCAGTGTACTTAGAAACATTCCATAATTGTTTAATAATATTAATTGACTTAATTGCTTAGAAAAAAACTGTTTAGTTTTAATTCTTATTCTGTAAGAAGTAAACATCTTTTGTTTTGAATGAAACAGTTTTTTTTCTCTAATTTTTCTAATCAATTAAGACAATTAATATTCTTAAACAATTACGGAATTTTTCTAAGCAAACTGCATTATTATTAGAATATCTCAGAAACGCTTCATTTTTTTCGAAGTTCAAAAGGTATACCTTTTTATGAGAATAAAGATAATTACCGAAAAATGGTATATGATTTAAAAAAATCCTAACGACAAAGTTTTTATGAAGCAATAACCATAAAAGAACCCATGTTTGTACGGCACTGTGTTTACTCAGCGATTGTAATTATTATTTGTGAATATGTGTGTCGATAGTCGCAAAATATAGTCGCAAAATATCAGATTTCGAAGCCTACTCTAGTAGAAATTTCAGAAAACTGATTTGCTGAGTGACACTTTAAGATCCTACATTTTGGAAACAAAACGATAAGAAAAAAAAAGTACAATTTAATTTAATTTTCATATCATGATCCGAAATTTATGCCCCGAAGTTGTGCAACATCTTGTATAATGCTAAGTATAATTGATTAAAAATCCGAAGAATTGTTTCACAATTAAAATGGTATAAAAATGTCGATCCAAACATCCAAGTAGGTTACTTATGTGGAAAAGTGCGTGCGGAACTATTAAGTTATAGACTTCTGTCTATGAATAATTGATTAAAAAAATTATATAAGAGGTACTTCGAAAACTAATTTGCTATAGCAGTTGTAATTTTTCTTCTTCTGCTTTTGAGCATAACGTTTCGTCTACATGTAGTATTATTTTTGCCAATTATAACTAATTTATTGTTTAACTACCAAGTAAATTGATGAGAGGTGTAATTGAATAATTAAAAGTAATTATAATTGAGAGTGAATTGAAATAATAATTAAATAATAAACGATAGTTGCCGGTTACGGTTTGCGCTCGTTAGCAATTATCAGTGAGATGGAAGTGAATTCGAAATTGCTATTGTGTCTGGAAATGATAGATAACATTATTAACTTTGATTATGAATTATAAATTAAGAACTTAATAAATAAGCTGTGTAAGAGCATATTTACCATAAGTGTAGGCGATGAAACTATTCATTAACAAAATACCGGGCACAGCTCCACTGAACCCCAACAACATTTTCACTGACCATTTGAGAGAAAGAAGCAAACCGACCACGCGATCCTGATCGAATTTTCCCCCCTTAGTTAAACTTTGGCTCGGAATCGGGATTTAACTCGCTAAATATTTTGGAAGACTTATTTGTAATTGATTCACTTTATGCGCCCGGCGAGCCGTAGCTGCTCCCCATCAGAGGTTGCGCCCTCGATGGCCGCAGGTTCGAAGCCGCTGGCGCCGTTACATCCGCCACATACTTTTGAGGTTATGCGCGATGCAGGGAAAGGATGCAGGTCCCCATTCAGGAGCACGCCGCGTAGCAGGACTGTGCGACTGCGGTCCTGCAGCGGGTCGATCCTGCCAGGACTCGGCCGGTCATGCGCCCTGGACGCGAGACGCGAAATTTGATGAATCCGATCGCGGTAATTTTTGCAGAGCGGCGTGGGCAATCGCTGTTTGCGCTGTGTGCCGCGTATTTGACATGGGTTTTCCTGCGGGATGACGTGGGACGATGCAAGGAACTGCTAGTGCAATTGCCAGTGGATCTAATTGCTTTATTTTGATCGATTGTCGTATATGTCTATAATTGCCAGTTGTTGCGTGTTTTTAATATCTATTTTTATACATGTACGTACAGATTGTAAACTATTTGTTATCCAACTTGTTTTTTGTATTATTATACAACTTATGTATACTTACGTAACATTTACTTTCCTAGCTGTTGTAGGTAGCATGTTTTTCGATATATATTTTTATTTCCAAATTGATTTATAAAATTTTGGGCAACGTATTCAGAATGTTAATTTTTAATGTTTATTGAATTGATTGAATGTTTATTTAAAACTTTTAGAGTGCTTAAACGATTAATCGACTTCCAGCAAGTACCTAATGGACCAAGAATTATTTTGAATTTGACTGCAGAAACATAATAATTATAGGTAGTTGCATATATTTAGTAAAGTAGTCATGAAAATAAAAAAATATAGTGACTAGCTAAAATATTTCAAGCTAGTCACAAAATAATAATCAAGTTTAATCAGTTTTTTATGCATAATTTTTAACTATTTACAAAATAGTACACCAAGTCTTGTAAATTATTTAAAACCTTCCAAGCGCTTAACTAATGTGTTTATGAAATATTATACACATAAGAGCCAATCAAATTTTAAGTACATGCACATTTACATTGGAGGCAATATTTTCGGATTTCCCTAGTTGTTAGAAAATTACAAATTTTAACCCTAGGTCAGGTTTATGAGTATTTACTGTTTAGCCTGTTGGAAAATAAAAATAATGATTAGTACAGTATTTCAATTGGCATAATTTTTATTTATGTTGAGTTAAAAATAAATATGTACACAACTAATAACAAGCACAAAATAATATATAGCGGGGTAGACAAGGATAAAAGGGCGTCTGCAGGAGTACGATGCATAATGCGCAGAAACATAGAACACCAAGTAGAATCATGGCAAGCAATATCACCAAGAATATTAACCGTAACACTAAAAGAAAACAACAGAAACAGAACAATAATTATAGTATATGGACCAAATGAAGATGACACGGCTAGCAACAAAGAATAATTCTGGGATCAGCTCAACGAAACAACCGACAATGCCATTGGAGAAATATATGTAGCAGGAGACTTCAACAGCAGAATTGGCAAGGAAGTAAAGGAAGGAAGGAAGGAAGATACGGCGAAGACACAATAAACGAAAATAGGAAGAAAATGCTAGATTATTCTAGAATGAACAATCTAATAATAGCGAACACACTATTCAACCACAGGGAGATACACAAATACACCAGGGAAGTGATAAGCAGGAACGAAAAATCTATAATAGATTACGTATTAACAGAACAAAGAAGAAAGGGCAAAATAATAGACACAAGAGTAAAGAGAAGCTACGAAATAGGAAGTGACCACTACCTAGTGGTGACTACACTCAAGGAAAACTATAGAGACGGTGACCGAAAAATACAGCGACCAACTATAGCAGTAAACTACAAGAAGATACGAGCATACAAACTAAGAGATGAAGAAACAGCAATACAATACAAAGAGAAATTAGAAGCCAAGTTAGAAGTGGATAACGACAGCGAAGCAGTAGAGAGAATGTGTAATAACATAAAAAGAAATATGCTTGAGGCAGCACAAGAGACATGCGGGTTGAAGAAAAGTACAAACAAGAAACAACAGACAGCATGGTGGTCAGAGGACATACGGGATAAAATAAAAGAAAAGAAAAAAGCATGCCAAAGATACCTAAATGTCAAAAACAGTAATAACTACGAAAGGTACAATGAAAAAAGGAAAATAGTGAAAGACGAGGTTAGAATAGCAAAGACTAGGGAATGGGAAAAGTTCGGGGAGACAATGGAGAAAAACTCAAAGGAAAATCAAAAACTGTTCTATAAAACAATAAAAGGATGCAAGAAAGAAAAAAGACAAGAAACGAGATACATACAAGACAAACAAGGCAAAATGTTGAAGGAAAACGAAGAAATAATAGAAAGATGGAAAGAGTATTTTGAAGAATTACTAACTATAAATAGCGGCAACGAACAGAAGACAAGAAACAGCGAAAAGAACATCACAGAAACAGTAACGGAGAGTATCAACGAACAAGAGCTTCTAGAAATGATAAAGGAACTGAAAATAAGAAAAGCACCAGGGCAAGACCAGCTTACAGCAGAACTGATTAAACACATGGGACACATAGGAAAAGATAAGCTACGGAAGCTACTGAACCAAATATGGATGACAAATACGATACCAAAAAGACTGGCAGTGACTTGACTGGAAAGATACATATCTGGCATTTATAGACCTCGAAAAAGCGTTTGACATGACCCCAAGATAGAAACTATGGTTAATACTAAAAGAGAGAGGAATAGAAAACAAGACAGTCAAAGTAATACAGAATATATGTAACAACAACAGTAATGCAATAATATACAAGGGGCAAATTTCAAGAACTTTTAAAACAAACAATGGACTAAGACAAGGATGAGCTCTCAGCCCAATACTATTCAACCTATATATGGATGAAATAATGAAGAGCATGAAAACAGAAATAATAAAAGCAAACGTAGGATACAAAAACATGCAAATGGTTAAAATATCAGAAGGAGCATACGCCGATGATGTGGTGGTGATGGCAGAAAGTGAGAGGAACCTGCAACATTACCTGAACGTATGGAATAAACACCTAGAGAAATATAACATGAAGATGAACTACAGCAAAACAAAAGTATGTAACGGTCCGAAAACGGCTTTGGCAGAAACTGCATTTTAATAATTACTTGGCGTATGGACCTGCACTGTAGACAGCCGTGCTCGCACTTTTTTGTTGTGGTTACGCGTTTCCCCCGTGGGCGATTTTTAAATTCGCCGGCGAGGAGCCGCCATCCGGCAAACTTCAGCTAACTCGTGCCCAGTACGGTGTGCCAGAAGAACCGTTGAGATAAGGTGTACCACCATCCGGTTTACGGGATAACCAACGGGGACTCAGTTAACCACCCTTGAGGGGATGGATTGAGGCACCAGGTACAGGGCAAGGGACTTCCAAACGCTCATAACACCTGAGTAAGTAGTTAAGCCCGATATTTCTTTTCCTTTTCGTGAAGCCACGTGTCCGGCCATTGTTACTGAGGCCATGTGCTTTGCAGGCGTTTTGTTACGGGGTAAGGGCTAAGTAGCTCAGCCAACCCGTTCTTGGCTGGAGGCCGCGATCATCCTGCGCTGAGGCCGGAATCGAGTGATCGGCGTCTCCGACGCAAACCGCCGCCATTCCGGAGCTGAAGCCAGCCGCCAGCGAAGACATACCAGGAACACAGGCCAGATATAGATATAGATATTGATACATATTTTTTTGTGTTCTCAATTGAGCCAGACCTTTATTTAATTCCATATTGACATATCGTTTATTCTTTTGTGTAAAAGTTGCGTTACGTGTTTCGTGCCGTACGTGTTTTGCGCTTGTGTAAGAGAAAGGTCGCTCCGTCGCCCCTTTGAATCGCGCGATCAGGAGCTCGCTATATTCGGCCGAATAGGGTGAACCCTGCGCGAAAGGGTTGCGTGCGGAGGTATTTATTTCAGGAGCGCAGACACGGTGTCCGTCGTTTGTGTGAATAAACGCCGATATTTTACACTACAAAATTCACACCTGTTATTTTTTGTTCCCCCCACGTTTTCTCGATCGGGAATTTATTTCAGTTTCAGTTTTTTGATTCTCACTGCGAGATTTAAATCTGGTGGTGTTGGCGCCAAATGGTCAGCGTTGTGACAGTTCGTGATTTCTGAACTTCGCTGACTGTCTGCCGTCCACCCACGCAGGTAGGGTGGAGCCACCCTTTGCGACGAAGTAGCGACGAGGTTAAAATTACGTGGAGCCTTTTTTAACCCCCCCACTCTCTGACACCGAGAGCCTGGCCCTCGTCACTGCTTCGAAGGGACCCTCCACTCGCTCCACGGCCTAACGCGCTGATTGCCCTTCAGGTACGTCACACGTTTTTGGAACCCAACGTATGGGGCAATATCAACAATAGCGGCAATAGCAACAATAGCAACTATAGCAAGAATAGCAACAATACCAACAATAGCTATCGTTGGTATCTTTATTTATCTAGCTCAATAACATCTTTTGAGGCTTAAGGGTTTTGTCAGCCCTTTGTAAATTTTTCTAGCCCTTCAGGATTTTATTTTTCATTTTAAATAGACCTCATTTAATTAATTTTGCAGCCCTTTTTCAATTTTTGTTTTGGCCCTTTTTGCCCTTTAGAAAATTTTAGTGCCCTTTTTCAATTTTATGCGTTTTAGTAGTTTTGGCACTAATTTTCATTTTGACCCTTCAGCCCTTCGCGAAAACTTTTTGGCCCTTTGGTTTATTTTTGTGCCCTTTTTGATTGGGAATATATTTTTGTGGTAGGCCTTAAGTTTGCGCCAAGGAAACTGAACTGGGAGTTGGAAAATTTGACAGTATTTCAAATTTTTAATCAGCCTTCAGCATTTAGTATATTGAGAAAATTTGGGGTGGTTGTTTTGTCAGTTGTTGAGAATTTTTGGTGAGTTTTGTGGGTAAAATAGTGTACACAAAAGAAAATAGTTTGACTTTAACTTTAACGTTAACTTTTATTTTAAATATTGTGATTTAGAAATATTTTTGGTTGGAAATTTTGATATTTCGACTTGAACTTGGATTTAAGTATTTTGAATTTTGAGAATTTTCTGGCCTGTGTCTAGTTATTTTTTCTGGCATAATTTCTACTATAGTGTAGAATAGTGTATTTTAGTATTCGTTGGTTATAGATTTATTGTTGTTTTTTATGGAAACTAGTGAGATAGTGAACGGGCGACCACGGATCATACATATTTGGTTGATTGGTAGTTAGATTTTTGGGTATGATTTTGTGGGTTCGAGCTTACTACGGCTAGTATTTCTATTTTTGGTGCTATTAGTAGCTGTTTTTTAATAAATAAATTGAATATAACCGACGCATTTCGAAATGCTTTGTAATCTTCGTACTCTGGCGAGAATTTGGCGTATCGCGTCGTGACGTAGCGATGACGCGATTTTAATGTGTTCCTTCTGGTTTTGTTCGGTTGCGTCTAAGGGAAATTATGCAGCTGTGTTCGATTCTTTTCCTAGGTAACCATCTTTTCACTTTTCTTTTGTTGACTATCTAGTCATGTCCTTAGTGTCGATTCGTTTCAAACCGCCTGAGCTTTGCGATTGCTCGTGGGTGCGGGAATCGATTGTTGTTAGTCGTAGACTATCCGTCTAGTTACGGGATTTTTTGATGACGATTCCTTAGAGACCACGACCATTCGTATGTTCATGGTCCGTTGCGAGTCGATATCTTTCCTTCTTCTTCTTCATTTCGTTAGAGAGCTCGCAGTAGCGCGTGGGTGATTTAATTTTTTCGTAGTTGGTGTGGATTCGGATCCAATGATTCCGAGATCCTGACGACGGCCATTTTTGTTCGCACTCGGCTCGTCTTTTTATACAGTATATTTTGTAGGTTTTGTAATTTGTTAGTAATCGCGTACTGTTTTGTTTTGCGTATTTGTATAACGTGAATTAGTTATTTTTGTTCCGGCTACCCATAGCGGTGAGTCGATGATTTTACTTTACTATAGTTGGCGCGTATGCCGTTTTGACTTATTGTTTGTTCAACGAGTTAGTTAGTTAGTTTGTCTTACGGATACGTCGCTTAAACTTTTTTGTTATCATTTTCGTATCGCGTTCAGCCCTTCTGGCGTTAATATTGTAACTTTTGGTAATTAATTGTAATAGTAATTTTGAATTCATGTCCTTATGACTTTTTTGGTAATTTGCTAACGCTCATAAGCTGTCACAAACTTTGTAGCACAATCTTGTAGCCCATACTTTGTTATTTGGTGGTGATTGTATCGATGCTAGAACCTGTGGGATCGTGCATCGGGAGATCTGTTGTGTTGGTTCTATGTAACCATCCGCTTGCGGGATTTTTGCGACAATCTTCTGAGGCACACCAACAGAGTTCAAAGTGCACCTGACTTTCAAAATTTTTCATCGCTTCTCGATTGGGTTTTTGTGATTTTGATTTTTGGTAAACTTTTTTTGATTTGTGGATCAATGGTTGTTGGACCTAGTTTCTTCTTGTATCAGGGGATTCGCCATTTTTTGGGTCATAGTGGTTAGTTTTTGGGACCAGCCGCATAGCGGGATTATAATGGCAATCTCGAAGCCTTTGGGTATTTATTTTTTTGGTACATGACTGTAGGGTGCCATACATGTTGACCAGTCAATTAATAGTTATTGTTGGAATAGAGGTAGTTAGTTGAGTCGACGCTCGAACACCTACGGTTAAGTGTGTTTTGGGTGTTGTCGTCGTATGTTCGGATAGGTCCTGCCACCGAAATGGGGGTGGTATTATGGTGACAACCATATCTCGTTAGGAGGCTTATGTCCACTACGTATTGTGTGTTTTGAGTAGGTCGAATTTTTGGTTGATAATTCTTATTGTTATTCAGTTTAGTATTAGGATAGTTGTGACAAGCTATGAGTTGTGTTAGTTTTGTTAGTTTGATTGATTGTAATTAGTGGCTGTCACTTGTCTAAAACCATACGGTGTAAGTAAACTTTCATATTCTATGGGATCGTTCGTGTTTTGTCCTTGAGTGACATGCCGCATTGCGGAATTTTTCGACGACTCCCTAGTTTAGCTATTTAGCTTAGCCCTTTGGGGGATTTAATGAATATGGTTGTGGTTACGCATCGAGTGTGTCGGGACATTGTTACTCCCACTATTACTATCTTTCTTTCGTCATTTTTATGAGTTTATTTTTCTTTTTGGGGGTTTGAAAAAAACATCCGCTTCCCGGAGTTTTAAATTTTGTTGGGGGGGAATTTGTAACGGTCCGAAAACGGCTTTGGCAGAAACTGCATTTTAATAATTACTTGGCGTATGGACCTGCACTGTAGACAGCCGTGCTCGCACTTTTTTGTTGTGGTGACGCGTTTCCCCCGTGGGCGATTTTTAAATTCGCCGGCGAGGAGCCGCCATCCGGCAGACTTCAGCTAACTCGTGCCCAGTACGGTGTGCCAGAAGAACCGTTGAGATAAGGTGTACCACCATCCGGTTTACGGGATAACCAACGGGGACTCTGTTAACCACCCTTGAGGGGATGGATTGAGGCACCAGGTACAGGGCAAGGGACTTCCAAACGCTCATAACACCTGAGTAAGTAGTTAAGCCCGATATTTCTTTTCCTTTTCGTGAAGCCACGTGTCCGGCCATTGTTACTGAGGCCATGTGCTTTGCAGGCGTTTTGTTACGGGGTAAGGGCTAAGTAGCTCAGCCAACCCGTTCTTGGCTGGAGGCCGCGATCATCCTGCGCTGAGGCCGGAATCGAGTGATCGGCGTCTCCGACGCAAACCGCCGCCATTCCGGAGCTGAAGCCAGCCGCCAGCGAAGACATACCAGGAACACAGGCCAGATATAGATATAGATATTGATACATATTTTTTTGTGTTCTCAATTGAGCCAGACCTTTATTTAATTCCATATTGACATATCGTTTATTCTTTTGTGTAAAAGTTGCGTTACGTGTTTCGTGCCGTACGTGTTTTGCGCTTGTGTAAGAGAAAGGTCGCTCCGTCGCCCCTTTGAATCGCGCGATCAGGAGCTCGCTATATTCGGCCGAATAGGGTGAACCCTGCGCGAAAGGGTTGCGTGCGGAGGTATTTATTTCAGGAGCGCAGACACGGTGTCCGTCGTTTGTGTGAATAAACGCCGATATTTTACACTACAAAATTCACACCTGTTATTTTTTGTTCCCCCCACGTTTTCTCGATCGGGCATTTATTTCAGTTTCAGTTTTTTGATTCTCACTGCGAGATTTAAATCTGGTGGTGTTGGCGCCAAATGGTCAGCGTTGTGACAGTTCGTGATTTCTGAACTTCGCTGACTGTCTGCCGTCCACCCACGCAGGTAGGGTGGAGCCACCCTTTGCGACGAAGTAGCGACGAGGTTAAAATTACGTGGAGCCTTTTTTAACCCCCCCACTCTCTGACACCGAGAGCCTGGCCCTCGTCACTGCTTCGAAGGGACCCTCCACTCGCTCCACGGCCTAACGCGCTGATTGCCCTTCAGGTACGTCACAAGTACTGATAATAGGAAAACGGAAAGAACACATAAATATACAGATAGGACAGGGCCAGATTGAACAAGTGGAGCAATTCAAATACCTTTCAGTAGAACTTACAGAAGACGGGAGGATGGAAGGAGAATTAAGCAACAGAATAAACAACACCATAAAAACGTACTATGCCCTGAATAATATACTTACTAACAAGAAAGAGATAAGCAGAAAAACAAAAATGAATATATACAAAACTATATACAGAACGATTTCGACATATGGAAGTGAGACGTGGAACCTGACAAAGAGAGATAAAATTAGATTACAGGCAATAGAAATGAAATATCTGAGAAGAGGAAAACAAGTAACTGGTGTTCACATCTAATTAGGATGAAAAATACGAATCAAACAAAACAAATCTGGGAAGCGAGAACAGGAAAGAAACGAGGAAGAGGTAGACCAAGACAAGAATGGGACAACAAAATAGAAGAAATAATAAACAGCAGAGGGAAGACAGTGAAACAAGCATGAGAAATTGCAAAGAACAGAAGAGAGTGGAAAGAATTTGCAAAACAATGTAATATAACCTTAATGTAAGAAATGTAACATGTATAGCCCACACCGAAAGTTAAAGGGCCTGTTGATAATATACAGGGTCCTGCAACAGTGCGTCGGGCTTTCCTAGCGCGTTTCCCGTGAAAGATAGAAAAAAATGTTTCGTACAAAACGTTATTGGTTTAAAAATCTTCATGCCGTAAAATTATTTTCAGATATGCAGGGTGTCCCAATTTTGCGGAATAACAAAAACAAACATTTTTTTTAAATGGAACACCCTATATTTATTCAAGGTTTTTGATGACATTTTTCAACCTCTACATTGTCATCTATTTAGTTTTGAATTATGTTACAGTGTTGCCAATTTACAAATTTTTTCTCCAAATATCATGCATAAGCAAGCTCAACTTAAAAAAATCGTAGCAACCTCGTTTTTAGAAGGTAAGAATAAGTTGTAGCAATATTCTCAGTGTGGTTAATAAGCAACATGATGGTAATGAGCAATTTGAATTTAGTAATACAGGGTGTTCATAAAAAAAAAGTCAAACTGTACAAATTTCAAAGCGGTATAACCCATTTTTTTAAATGGAATGCCCCCTATTTTATGCCATTATTCGATAGGTATTTTTCTTCTCTTCAATTTGATGGTGCATATCTTATGTCTGAACCCCATAGTTGAGATATTCAATATTTTTCACAAAAGTAACCATTTAATTACATTTCTGTGCACTGAAATAGGTCATGCTGAGACAAAACAACTGGCAAAATGTAAGTAAGAAAAAATCTTTTTTTTTCTATCTCTCACGGAAAACGCGCTAGGAAAGAACGACGCACTGTTGCAGGACCCTGTATATATAAAAATAAATATTATTCGATATTATTATGAGAATTTACCAATAACATTTTTAGTTATTACAATTAATATTCAAAGTTTTGTTAATTTTAACAAGATGCTTAATATTTTCTGCCGTTTTCATATTTTTAATTCTAAATTTAGGACTTTATTGTCAATCAAATGTTTTATTTTTAATCTTTTTAATCTTTGTAATTTTTTTTTAATTAAAAAAACAGTAAGATTATATTTAACGAGAATTACAATTTTATCAAAAAATAACAGAATATTGCCAAACTTGCGTAAGATAACGCTGAAATGAATATACATACACGCTTAATAATGAATATATTTAAAAACAAAAATTATTGTTTTATTAAAAATTAAAAATTTGAAAACATCGACGTCATACAAAAAAAACCTGCTAAAACCTATTAATGGAAAATCACAGCTCCATCAAACTTTATATTTTGTATCCACACATATTCTAATTAACAAGGTTTTGCAAATTTGTGAAACTTTCATGTAATCTCAACACGATTTATCTAGTTTCTTGTTAAATATTTAGAATGTCCATTACAACGCACATAATTTTACGGTGCAATATTTGAAAATCTCTTGTCGTAGAATTTTTGTTTAGCATTGATTTTGTTTTAGAATTAATTTATGAGAATTCTCTAGTTACTTATTGAATATTTTGATATTACAGTACTATAATAACATTTATATTCCTAACAACCAGTGGTCGTTGTTAGGAATAATTTATAAATATATATGTTATATAGATTCATAATTCGAATATATATTGTGATAACTATGATTTTAATTTGTAGTTTTTCTGAAAGAGGGTGTGTTTTAAATTTAAAAAAAAAATTGTTCATATCAGAGTTATTTTAGGGCATTTTGGGAATATACAGTGTGTTCGGTAAAAAGGGCCCAAGAGTGTATCGACTTCATTTGTTATTTAATGATTAACAAACCATATATACAGGGTGTGTTTTTTCGGATGTTTAGTATGGGGATCTCGGAAACTAGCAGAAATAGAGGGACGATTAAATGGGGAAATAATTGCAGTTTTACGAGCTCAAATTAATGAGCTTCTTTTCTGGAAAATTTGCATGGCTAACTAGAAATCTCGAAAAAATATATTATTTGTTATTTTGTTATTTTTTTTTTAAGTTGTAGGTAATTATGTGCTTAATAATACAGTTTAACCAATTATTTTATTTAAGCTTTAATTTTTGAGTTATGACACAAAGTTGAGTTTTTTCTAATGGAACCCATAGTCGGCCATGACTTTATAAAAAGGGCCCTTTTTCAACTATTCTAATGATATACTACTTGATATAGTTATTTTTATAAACATTTAAATTATGGTAATTTTTTACTTTTTTACTGGTTGAATTCGCTGGATTTTGCATTACACATGCCAAGACGTTTACCTCTGCCCCTTCATTAATGCCTCTTGCAGTTCCATTCAGTTTACAGAAAGAACCATACACTCCAAAATTGTCATACAGTACTTAAAGGTAGGCAGAGAAGGCTGGCGACGATTAAAATACCTTTCGAAATACTGTTGTACAGCTTACACTCAATCATGTGGCGCTTTTCTTGATTAGAAAATTTCATATTGATAATTTACGAAACCTCAATCAAAACGAATTAGAAGCATAGCGTTCTACTTAGAATAGTTCAAAAATGAAAAGAAAAAATAGCCATAATCTAATTATCTATAAAAGTAACTATGTAATGTGGTATATCATTAGAATTGTTGAAAAGGGGCCTTTTTTATAAAGTCATGACTATGTTTCCATTAGAAAAAAACAAAAGTTTGTTTCGTAACTCAAAAATTATAGCTTAAATACAATAATAACTACTTAATAATATATATGATGCCTTGATGATTAAATGTCAAATAAAGTCGCTACACTCTTCGGCCCTTTTTACCAAACACACTGTATATTCTGTTATTTTTTAATAAAATTTTATTTTTAAGAGTTTATAAATTTTTATAGAATGATTCTGTCTAAATAGTAATATAAAGTTTATAATTAATATCTACAATTTTGTTTCTGATAGCTATCATACATAAAATTGCCCATAATATGAAATATAGTAATCATTACCAGACAATTCAATATGAGCTATTTGTTATGACTATAATTATGATAATCATAATAATAATATCTGTACTTATTTCATATTACGTAATAAAAATAATTACATAATCAAATCAAAATGTCAAAAATTAACAAACGACAAGAAAAGTGCACATTAAATAAAATTGTTTATAATTATTATATTTGAGTATGTTATAACGAGACTGCTTCTAAACACATATAAGAAAATACCGTAAAAAATTTTGTAATGTTGAAAATTGTACTATTACACAGTGTTTTTTCATCGACTAGTTGAAATAATTTGTAAGATCGTTAAAATGGTTCTCCTGATGTATGCATTTTTTATCGCTTCAAATATTATGGCAAAATCCTCAATAATGGTAGATTTCTCTTGGCGACGGTAAATAGCTATAGAACAAAAATATGCCAGTTGTATAAAAATTAACATGACCAACAGATAAAATTGCCCAGAATAACAGAAATAGTGTTATTCAAGTGTTGTTTGGCTATCGTCTATTGTTTTCGAGTTATGGCCAAACACCCATTATTTTCCATTTTCGATTTTTATCAATATTTCATTTATTTATAATTTTATTAAGATACGAGTTGCATGTTCTTCAGGCACTTTTTTTTTTGAGGTTTTGTTTGTTATTTGAAATATTTTGGCAAAATTCCCAATCATGGTAGATCGCTCCTTAGCGAAGTTAATTAGCTACAGAACAAGAAAATGCCAGTTATATATAAATATGTGGGCAATTTATAAACTTACTTAATTTCAAAATTAGTAACATTTTCAGTTTTTACTTTGGTCGAAATTGATGAAAATGTTTTTTTAAGTTTTAATTTATTAACAACAAAACTTATTCTTTTTGTGAATATTATTTTATTTCATGAAAACTCAAATACATGTTTTGTTCAAAATACTATACATAGTATGGTCCTATGAAGTGCATAACAGAGCACCCATGACCGGTCTAAGACCAGACGCGAACTTCTTCTTTTAACTCATAAAATCTTGTCAACATTTTGCCTTTACTGAGCCAGCGAAGTTCACATTGAAAAATGACGTCCCATATTCCGTTTCCAAGAGTTGCAGGAATTGCTGGAACTGGGGGTGATTCAAACCTCTTGATTTAATTAAATTAACATAAGAAACAACTGTGTCCATTACGTGCGAAAATTTTAATGATTTAGCGCAGAGGTTTCCCTGATGAATGCATGAAATGCAGTGAAATGTGAACAAATTAGTAATAAGACTATTTCTTTTTATTCATTCTGATATTTTTTTTGCTTCTACTCCGACAAGTTTTCCTATCATCGCGGAAGCTCCATCTGTAGTGACATCGCTTAACTTTGCCTAGTTCAATTTAAAAGCACTAAAAACATTAACATTTTTTTCAAAATTGTCTTCTCCTTTTGTAGTGTCTTTCAAGGCTCGAACCGCGAGGAAATTTTCTGTTATTTTCGCATTTATTCGACTGCACGAATAAAAATTGCTTGTATCAGTAGTATCAGTACTTTCGTCCAATGGTTTGGAAAATGCAACACATTTTTTCACAACTTAGCCGGGAACGACTTTTGGAACGTTCTTCTGGATAAATTATCTTCTGCGAACTTTTTACTTTTTTTCTGGACACAAGATATTTGCCACTCCTATTAACAACTATTTCACAAATTCGCCTTCTGAGAACGGCTTCGAATAGTCCGTCAATTTCTTACTCGCCCGAACGATATCTTCAGGCTCTTCACTGCTCTTTAGAAAAATATTTTTCAACTCTTCGATTTTGTCACTTCTTAGTTGTCCTGTTATTTTTGAAAATGTTTGGTGGTATAATGTCTTTTTAAATTGTACTTTTTTAAAACGACGACGGTTCATTGTATATGACAAATTGGCTTGTCTTTATAAATGACAAAAAATTCTTGGGTCCACTTCTCCTGAAATGTACGATGTTCTTCATGAACCTTGCTTTAAAACGGTGACGGTTTAATTATATATAACAAATTGGCTTGTCCTTATAAACGACAAACCAATATTCTTGGGTCCACTTCACCTGGAAGGTATGATGTTCTTATAAACCTTTCTGTATTTACTATTTGAAGGTCCGGACATATTTTAGGACCAGATTTTTTTTCAGGTTTAAAAGTAACCAAACAATCCCTACAGTTCTTAACTCAGAGCGGCAACCAACTGGCAGCAAACGCAGTGACGGATTTCTACTTCTGTCGCCTAGGGTTACCGGCAACTTGCCCCCCTCCCTATTATATTATGTAAATTTTAATTGTTCTGATAGTAATACAAACAAATATGAAATGTTTAAAACAACTTCTTTCATGAACTATAGATTAAAAATGAATCTATAATACCATCAAAGTTTAATCTTTTGGTAAGCTACGATTCGATGGTCTGAATTGCCACATCCTTCTCGGCGTTCTTCGGTCATTGTAGACTAGAGCTTGTATACTTTTTTTATTCCTCTCAACATGGAAAACAACCTTTCTGCTGAACAGTTGAACGCAGGCTTCGCCAAAAAAGTCTTAATGCGATATCAACATAACGGTAGTTTGTTATCATGTAGCACTTCGCAAATATTTAAGTACCTATTGTTTTTGAACATGTTTTGTTCCATTCCTTTCAAAAATCAAAAAAAGAAATGTATACACTCTTGGGACGAAACTAGGATGTTTCATGCCCCCCTCTGAAGGGGGCGCGTGAGTCCCTCCCCGCTCGAGTCGAGTCAACTTACATCCATACAAGTGTTTTCTCCTCCGTTTTCTTGGTTTCTTGGCCATCAAACACTTATTGTTTCTGACAATTGAACCAGCAAGGAGGTGGTAAATTTTTAATTTACCAAACATTTATTTATATTATCCATATTCAGCAGGATGTATAAAACAAAAGAAGCTTGCAATGTACATAAATGGTTTCGGGACTATTTTTGGCTAGAATACAGTCCGGTAAAATTCAGCATTCTGCTTCCCGTACAGGATATTTTCAAATAAAATTCTAGAGAACAAATTTTTATCTCATTCGGCTTTAAAAATTGAAAGAAAGCTGGAAAAAATATCAAGTGCATCGAGATTTTAAGTATCATAGAGTCGCTATGCAAAAATGGTCTCTTTTTAATAGCTCTCTCAAATATGATCACTGTAGAAGTTGTTTTATTACAAAACAAACACAAAATTTGTTTGGTTAGAGGCCATAAGAAAGGCCGAAAGTACAAATCGTGGAAACTATGTAGAAAAAGTTTTTGAAGTTTTGAAAAACAAAATTTAACCATTTTTACAAAGTTATAATCCACCCAATACTTGTGTCTAGATGATGTGTATATAAATTGAATTGTAGACAGAACCTAATTGATTATTGAATATGTTTATAAATGAAACTTTTAATGCATATTATTTTGCTGCTATGGCCGATGATAGTAGAACAGAAGATAAATTAAGAATTATAGTAAATTATATTTATGCCATTAAGGCAGTTAAAACATATCCGACAATTTTAGAATATTTTAGAGAATATGTGATACAACAGCAAGATGACTAGACGCGTTGCTCATTAAAAAATGTACCATTTTGTGTTTGTTCTTTTACAGTAAGCGCCTAAAGTATGGAATAAATTCATTAAAAACGAAATAAAAAATAAAAATACATATTTTTGCATGACAGTCGATCTTTAACCATCATTTGTTTTTGAGTAATAACGTCATCTATTGTTTTTTTTAAATTACAATTCCCTATTTTTGTTCTTGATTTAGAGAGATCTTTTCATTGTTAAAGTGACAGTATAAAAATGTTGCCATGTTACATAAGAAATTTTTTGAGTAAATGACAATTGAAAGTGAAAAACGGCAAAGCATAAAAATGAAGCAAAAACATCATTAGATCAGATTTAGTTTTTCACAAAAATACATAATCGTCTCAAAAGCACGTACATCACCTAACGCAAATCTTCTTATTGATAACCCCTATATTGAAAAGGTAACCAAGTAAAAATACCTAGGTACTTGGATAACAAATACAAACGAACAGACAGTAGAAATTAGGTCCAGAATAGAGATGGCCAGAACTGCCTTCCTCAAAATGAGAGATCTCTTCTGTGATCTCGATCTAACGTTAGACTTTCGCGCTCGAATGGTGAGATGCTACATATTTCCAATTGTACTGTAAAGTATGGAAGCATGGACACTGAACCAACACCTCAGCGACAAACTCCAAGCTTTTGAGATGTGGACGTATCGGAGAATCCTGAAGATCTCATGGACGGACAACACCTCGAATGCCGAGGTCCTCGCAAGAATGGGGAAAGACCTAGAAATCCTTCACGTGATAAAGACCAGAAAGCTGAAATACTTGGGACATACCATGCGAGGGGATGGATAAATATAATGTACTGCAGCTAATTATGCAGGGGAATATAGCAGGTACGAGAAGTGTGGGAAGACACAGAATATCCTGGATGCGGAACCTAAGAGACTGGTTTGGCTGTACATCTAAAGATTTTTTCCGAGCTGCTGTTTCAAAGATCAGAATAGCCATGATGATAGCTAACCTCCTAGTAGAAGATGGCACGTGAAGAAGAAGAAGTGGCCAGCCAGATTTGCATACATGACGCCTCTTGACTTTTATTTGTAGGGTACTTTAAAAAACAAAATTATGGAAGTAACTTCAATTATAATAATATAGATGAACTTCGTGAAGGAATGATAGAGGTAATAAAAGGCGTTAATCGCAACACACTGCTACAAGTAACTGGCAATATTCTAAAACGCTGTCAATTGTGTTTTTTGCTTATTTTTGGCCATTTAGCCAATAACAGTCAGCATTTTGAGCATTTATTATAATTTATTGTTATTTTGCTACTTAGTAGTATTACGTTGTTTTATTTTTGTTACATTTATTTACATATATTTTATTTTTTCATAGGTTGTTATACATCGTTGAAAAGAGAACAAAAAAGGCGATTTAGACGTGTAAAAATCAAATATGGCGGCCATTTAAAACAAGAAAGTTATTATTACTATCTCGGAAACCGCCATCTTGACATTTGTTTTGACTTGATTCTTAAATTTGTGCGATCGAACCAAGTAATTTTTATTTTAAACTTATTTCCGCATCTTAATAATTATGCAAATATCGGAGTTTTTAGAAAATCAATTTTTTTAGTTTTTTTAGATTACTTTCTAAACTTTGGACTTCTGAAAAAAATATATAACACTATCTGAACCAGCATACAAAACTGCATGACGTTTCCCATTTAATCAGATCTCAAGCTTTCAAAATAAGAAAGATACCCATGCAATCCTACTCTATTTAGGACACCCTGTATAGCGGATAGCGGGTTTAATTTAGCAAGTACATACTAACATAGCACCTTTTCGTCGCTCTTTATTACAGAATCTCCGTATGGAGGCGAGTTCTCGCAGCTAAATTTGAAAAATATACTATGAAGCAAGTTTTGGCGAACAAATCTTGTTCGAGGGCCGCATTTGGACATGCCTGCCCCAGGGTATTATTTAGGCCTTATTAAGATCTTTTTCTCCCATCGTCCTACAACTAGTCGATTCCTAGCCTACACGCACGCCATAAAATTGATGATTCCTTTAGTGTTGAAGGTTGCTATGTAACGGAGAAGTAACAGTCCTGTAATATTACATTCCCGGTCTAGGCTTGCAATGAATTATTCCTGGAGGTCTACAGCAAATAATTTCTTCTTAGATCTTCCATACTTTTACGAAACAAAAATATTGCGATGGGAGAAAAACTAGTATGTGTGTGTGTACATGCTGTGTACATGCGTGTGTCCGTACATGATGTGCCTCCCCGGCCTCTTAGGCTTGCTGTCCTCGCCTGATGTCTCGGACATCAATTGTCGCATCGGCAGGGAATATATCCCTTCCTGCACTAACCACACCATATACTGTTACTGTGAATTGTATGTGATCATAATAAAGCAGCAAGACATAAAACAAATAAAGAATATTTATATTGAAGTTTTTATTTTATGAAAAACTGACATAATATTTTTTACTATCCAATTTCTATAATCTATGTTTCTCATTGTGCTATCACGATTTTCATTACATTAGAAGGTTGAGCTGGCGTTCCGCATTGTGTCGATATTTAAAACCGATGACACGTAACATGCAAACGCAACTCCATAATTTATCGGTTCAACAAATGCACGCCTCATTAGCGAGCACGGTATTGCACGGAAACTAGGATGAGAATCGAACGATCTGTTCCATTTTCACACGCATGAATATTCAGATATGTGTGTGTCGAATTTTCCCACAATTAGCTAATGCTGAAAGAGAGGAAGTGGAATTAAGCGACCTTCCACGTGTGATGTTGCCCATGAATGCGCTGCCGGTTCGCAATTGTTGTCGAACACGATCTGGTGCATTTAAGTAGTGTATTTCAGGCAATGTTATATAACGAAATTTCTACGCTTTGTTGGACATATGGAATAATGTGGTGACGTAATTGTAGATTTTATAAATGTTTAATTTACACTTACCCTTATGGACATTCATTTTGAAAATTTTGACTCCAAAAAGATGTTTTGAGTTGACACGATTTATTACATTTTTCTTATGTATAACCAATTATGCCTGTATTTGTTTTCAGAATAATCAGCGATATAAACGTAGTTCTTCATTGGAAGCCTATTACATCACCAATTTATCAAATAAAAATATTTTCCAAAACCGATGATAAAATCGCTGCTTCGCACGAGATAAAAGGCAATGCATTTGCGCACCTCATGCTGATAATTGATAAACCGAGTTTCATAAAGCACGCCCAATACGAAGCGAAAGCTGCGGTGATCTACAAATCCGGCGATTCCTGCGGGAAAGTAATGCTGCCGGACGTTACTGCGAGCGTAAAAGACTTCGCGGCCGACGCAGAAATTCGCCCCATAAACTTGCTCCTCGGGAACGAAGAGGCGTTCCTGGGCATACTGGCGTGTCTCTCGCAGATTAAACTGGCGGCCCATCTGCCGGATAAGGTTGACAGGAAGTTGGAGCACTACCTGGCCATCGATTGCATGCTGCGGGAAGTGGAGTTTGGCGGCTCCAGATACTTCATTTTCGACGGTGTTTCCCTCGCCGCGGACGGCTCAATGCTGAACTGTTCCCAGTGCGGCAGCGCTGTACACATAACCGTATTTTACAGGTAAATACCAACTAAAAGTTTAACCCAAATATTTATTAACGATTGCTCTATTACCCAATTATATATAGTTATAAAGATCACTCGCAGTATTAATCAAATATTTCATACAATTATTTTCAGGGATAAGGATCACTTGTATCACGTACTGCACCACGTCCTGGCGAATGTGCGCGGTCTGAATATTTTACCCCTAAGGTACGAGGCGCAGTTGTTAAAGTTGCAGAAGGAGGAGTTCGTATTCCCGTCGCAGATGTACATGTCTCAGGCTGTAAAGGATGGCGCTGAAGTTTCGCAATTCAGCAAGTTACTGCAGAAACAGATAAGTGCACTTATCGATTTCCACGCCGACGTTGTCGATAATAAAGCTTGCGGCGGTGGAGAGGATGTTACGAGGAAATTCTGCAGAGCCAGGGATCGTCTGTCTGAACTCGAGACAAAATCCGATTTGCTCTACGAACAACTTTGTGATTAATGTATTGTATTTTTTTTAATTGCGAATTTTATCATTCCCCGAAAAAAAATGTTTGTGAGAATGATATTATCCACTAGTTTATAAAACAAGTATTGATAAGATTTAATTACAAGTTTATTAAACCTGGAAAATATATCTGTATATGGATATAAAAAACCACCTTTGATATACTCTATTTTTTCTAAACTGGCGTTCACGTCATCAAAATAATAATCATAATAATGATGACACAATTTTATAAAGTTGCCAGCTGTCCTGGGTATTTAAAAATGGCTGCAATCAGCTGTTGCGCCCGTGCAATCTTGTGCGATAGTGCACGGTTCGTACCAAATTCGTCGACTTCTCTGCCGTTTATCGTACAGATATCAATCTTGCGGTTATGGTTTAACATCTACAATGGCAAAATATGCATTGCAATAATCGATCAAATGTAACAAGTTAAACATCAAAGAAGTTTGGTTATACAAGCAAGTGTTATACATGAGCAAGTGTTAGTGAAAAAGATTTGGCATCGTCGCCGAAAAAATATCACGGCCGCAACATAACATGATTTATTACATGATTGGCAGGCGAAACTTGTGTCCGCGGTTAGTACACCGATTACCTATTTATAACCAACGGTGATCAGTGTTATGTAACAAATGATCCTCAGAGTAATTTCGATAATTAAACTATTGTTATGCATATTCTCGAAAACAATCACGTTGGTACGAAAAACCTCATCGCACAGCTGTTTGATAACGTGAACGCCAGTTTAGAAAAAAATAGAGTATACTACCATATTTCGTATGCAATGGAAGGAAATCTTAAGACTTCTCAATTATTGGTAAAATTATCTTATTGAACTTATCATCGGATGATTAGTAGAATCGGATTGTAACTTTCTTAAATACGTTCCTAAATACTTCTAGGGCTACAATTATCGAATATTATATGTTGATATTATAATAATATGTCTGACTTGTGTACGTGGTGAAACAACATCATGTAAATAAATATTATCTATTTTGATCTATATTTCCAGAAGCAGTCTTGCCTCCAAATTCTTATTTTTAATAGTATCGACTTTAGTGGACTTCTTTGTCGATAAAAAAAGGAGAATGCACCAGCCAAACAATGAACGACCACAATTATATCTTCTTGTCTTCTATAGCTGCAGCTGCAGCTGCAGAGTATTCATCTTCTCTTGTCTTTTTTCTCTTTTTACTTATAAAATGACAGCATTATGTAAGAATGGGTAGGTACTAATATTTTGTTATTTATTAAATTTTCATTTTATTTGCGTAACAATGAAAAAAACAACACTTATTTGAGTTACATTATATGAAACCAATTTTATTATTATATTTTATTTTTCTTATTATAAAAGTCATTTTTATTTCATTTCATATTTTGATTATACACGTATTTCGGTTATAAAACATATTTTTTTCTATTTTGCGTTTAGAATAAATCGATTCTAGCACCCAAATGATGTCATTTGAGTGTTAGAATAAGCGGTTGGTGTGCTAGAATAGACTAGTAAAATTTACTGCATTGATGTTGGTAGTGATAGCGTTGACGGTTGATGTTGAACTATCAACTGACATACGTCAAAAAATAAATTTCACAGAGAACATTTCATACAACGCAAAATTGCGAAAATAAAATTTGACGCTTCAAATTTTTTTTCCACAGCCGCCTAAATTTACGCCTCATAAAAACGTCACCAACCACCGCAAAATCCCTTAGATTTAAAATTTTCATTTTTTAATTTATAAAATAGTATGATGCGGCAAAATAGAAAAATAGAATAAAACACTCGTTGCAGAAGGTCCTTCAAGCACTCATTTGTTCCTCAACTCGCTGCTACGCAGCTCGTTTCGGAATTTTAAATTCGTGCTTGAATAAATGCCTTCTACAACTGGTATTTTAATATACTATTCATTTAATTTAATTTTTGACAATTTTTTTTAAATTTCATTTCAAGTAGGTGTCACAAATTTTGATCGCGCCCATATAAACAAGTGGGACAGGTTTTTTGCCTAGTGTGAATTTGGTGTAGCTGAAGATGACAAAAATTATGCAAGTTGCCTGATAGACCATCCATTTTGAATTTCACTAGTAGTGACTGTATTTGTCCCAAACTAGTGGTCTCAATTTCTCTATTATACTTGTTTTATTTAAAGCACTAACTTGTTTGGGCATTCCAAAATGTGGCTTATATTAAGTTACTTGTAGGTATTTATGTCACATTGACAATGACATGTTACTTGAGCTTTCTTTGCAGAGACAAATGACTTGATTGCACAGCTTAATTTTAGACATATTCACTATAAGACTTGTCCCACTTTCTTTTGTTTGGCCCCGACCGTACTTCACAAATTTTGATTTTATTTCAGCTATGACTCATTTTCTGATTTTATTTGGATTTTATGAAACACATTCTGATATCATTTGAGTTAAGAAACATTTTTTTTATTCTTAATTAATTTACTTAACAAAATTTATTTGGCTTATATGATAAAAATTTAAATTTTTATAACAAATTATGATTTTATTTGAGTCAAGAAATATTTATTTCTACTAGAGTTTAAATAACTTTAACATTTGAATACTAACTTGAGTTAGGAGAAGTGGAATATTTCCTAACAAGTGCGGAAATAATATTTCAACATTAAAAGTTATGAGTCAAGTTATTGAATTTGTACATGTTATTTTTTATCATTATTATAAATCTTAACAGAAACATGTTCACAATTCGTAAATGAAATTCCAGAACAGGTCTTTGTGGAAATATAATTAGCGTTATTATTTACGTTAAGCTCTTCATTATTGAAAACAGAACAATCTTGAATCCTCTATTTAATTTAGAAATAATTTTAAAATATTAAAATTATCCAAATTTAATTTATTTTCCAAACTCAAGAAACTCAAGAAAAATGTGTGCAATACGTAGGAAATCCACTTTTTCCGTACACGGCATAATTTTTATCTCGGCTAGTGCCTCGATCAAAAATCCCATGCCTAGTCGGAAAAAAATTACATTTCCTAACTTATTGTACAAATAGCTATTGTTTAATATTACTTCAGTTACGTAACAAATATTGATATAATTTGATTGTCATGAGACAATTTTCATTTTGTTTTAGGAAACAATTTCTTAGATTTATTTGAGTTACATAACAAATGTGTACCTTATTTGGTTCTTATTATACAAATTTCAATTTTATTTCCTTGTTATGAAAAAAATGTTTTAATTTTATTTGAAGTACGAAATAAATTTTGTATTTGCATATGCATATTTTGGTTTTATTCGGTTGTCATGAAACATTTTTTGTTTTATTTGAGTTAAGAAACATTTTGTTTTTGAAAAATTGATTTTATGCGGTTAAAGTGAAACAGATGACATTTTTCTGTAAATCTAAGTACTTATAAATGATTTGCAATGCTGTATAAAATTATCATTACCCTATTATTACTAAATTATAGGAGTAACGTATTTATCATATTCCGAATATTTGCTTCGAATGCTGGATAAATTAAGTAGTGCCCAGTTAACAAATTTTATTGAAACTCGCTCCCTGCGACTATCTTGAAATGCTTAAAATGTGCTATTTCATTTATTATTTATATTATTATTTAATTATTATCATTTATTTAATTAATTTAAGTATTTAAATTAATCATTGTTTCATTATTTTTAATGCCCGGCGCATGCACCATTAGAGATTGGTCTATGCATTACAGGTTGGTCTATGCACACCAACAATAATACAGGCTCTTGTCAGATCCTATTGATATATTTTCAAATTCGATTTTGTTTAATACTTATTGGCGGTGTATCCAATTGCTTCTTGATTTTCATTGTTATGGAAATTTCCAGTACCTACGTTTACTTGCCCGGCGCTTTCACCATGTATTTCAATATACCTTTAATTTCGCCTTGTATGATCAATTTATCAAAATATCATATTACGAAAGCCTATTTCGGCCAATATTTTAATAAATATTCCAGCGTTATTAGTTATGGTATTTGTCTCGGCTAATCGACAATCTTGGGTGCAATTCTCGCCTGGAGCAATTACCTATTACCATTACCACCGCAAAAGAGCGTTATGCCATGCTTGAACATGTTGTGAAACAAATAATAGAACAAGTCGAATATTTTAAAATATAAATTATAAAAGTAATTTTTAAGTAAGTAATATAATAATAGTAGATTGTTTAATATGTGAAGAAAAGTGGTCGGAGAGTAGATTAAATTTACACGAACTGGAAAACCCACTATTATGGTACTTTATGGAAAAAATAAAATAAAAAAATTAAAATTTGCCTTCAAATATTTTTTGTCATACAAGTCATTTAAGATTTTTTGTTATGAAAAGTTATGAACTTATGTACTATGTAACCAGTTATGAAAAGTGCGATATTATTTAAAGAGTGTAATGTTTGCCGAAATGAGCGAAGCGAGTTTTGCAAATTACACGAGTCAAACAATATCGCATATTTCATAACGTGTTACGTACAAAACTTCATTTAATTTCGTCAGAATTATTTAGTCTACTATTTGAATAAGAAGGCTCCTTATTACATCACAAAATCAGATCACTTTATATCTATTGTTTCTATGGAAACATGATTGCACTCGCATAAAGAAATTTGTCAACATGCTAAAACTAAGAACATATCCTCAAATAGTAATTCTGAACTAAATTCCGATGTTGAAAACTCCGCGAATGCTGCCATGGGTTGCTTAAAACCTGAGAAATTTAGAAATAGATACGCCGTAGCCTACAAAAAGTTTGATGCATAGTGCGAACTTAAAAAAGTAAACACCATAAAAACCATCAATGAAAAGGTAATGTTGGCATATTTTGAGACAAGAAATTAATATTAGGCAAGAAATGCAAGAAAATATTTCTGCAGAATCGGGAATCAACTTAACAAATTGTGTTTATAATAATTTTGTGTTCAATGTTTATAAATCTTAAAGTTCTATGATCATATCTTACCTTATTTCCTTATTTCGCTTTAAAAATGCCAGTTATGTAATGTTTTTACCTAACTACCTTACATAACTGAGTGCATAACAGTTATGAAGAATTTGACGTTTCATCAGACGTCAGAAATTGATTTGAAGGTTTGTGTTTTCACAACGGAATTAAATAATTTATTTAATTTAGCTTTATTTATTTAGTTTTATTAAATTTTATTTATTTAGTTTTATTTTGCAAAATGGATCCACATCACCCAAAAAATGAAATGGTTGCTATGTGAAAAGGTCTATGTGAAGAAATGTGTTTCAATGAGGAAATGTATTGCTAATTAGAAAAGACGCATATTTCTTCACTCTTTTCTGTACAGAAAAGATGTTCACGACAAATAATAGCTATTTGTTCAATAAGAGCGCAAACTTGTATATTGTTGTTCTCTGGGGATAGTTGCCAGCGCGGCAATTCCCCGAGAGAAACAATGGCACTTTGCGCTCAAATTGCAAGATTTTTCCTACAATTTAATGTTTTATAATACAATCGTTAATTTGTAATTTAATTTCTAACTGATAAGATTGTTTATTCGCAAGCGACAAAGAGTTTTCGCGAACTTTGCGCTTGTTGTCAATAGAAACGTGCGACAAAGTGACTTTCCTCGGAAAACTTCAACTTTTCGCTCGCATTAGCAAACAGAAAGATCTAATTTATGTATCAATAGGGTCTTCCTGAAAAAAAATAATATAACCTTTTTGTGTCTTAACGTAAAGTTTATAACCTGTAATTAAACATCCCACAGAGAATACGTTTGGTTTTCATTGTAACTTATCAACAAACAACATACAACATCGTAAAACTTACACATTTTGTCACGTGACCGACGAAACGCTGTTATTGGCCGAGCGGCACTGTGACGTCTTTGCGCATGTTGGCGATCGGGAGTCAGTGCATAAAGGATAGGAATCGTGGATTAATACGACTTAGAATCCAGTCTGACATAAAATAAGTTCTGATGGGTTAGTAAAGGGACAGCCAGATAATCTGATAGAAGTTCACGTGTTAATGGTTCCCGACTTTTTCTCAAAAAGTGAATTTTCAACGTAGCCGAAACGCGTGGAGTCGCATATAAATCCTTTTCCAAATCCTCTTCCAGCTGTAAGAACAAATAAAATACTTTTTAAACTTTGCAATATATCCTACATCTCATACGAATTGGTAATGCTGATTTCAAAATTTGTAATTATTAATCATCTAATCAAATTTATAAAATTAACAGTTTGCTACAAATATTGTTTCAACATGTTTTTTAGTTTTAACTAAACGTTTGTGTAAGAACATATTGTACAAAATCTCACAGTACTTTAAAAAAGTAATAATGATATGGAAGGTATTGTTTTAGAATGGAACCCACAAAACTATTTTGAGGTTATGTTATTACTAATGTATATATATAATCGGAAATCCCCTTGAATACCCATTACTAATGATGATAGTTAATTATATATATTTATCGAATTTCGTCGATAATTTATTGAAAAATTATGTACTTACATTAAAATGGTCTTCACAAAAATAGTGAGACGTCAAAGTGACACTCGCGGAATCACTTCGGACTTGTAACCCCCTTTTCCGTATATCCCCTGTTGGGACGTTTATAAACAACTTATTTGGTTCGCATTTACTGCTGCTATCACATCCAGGCACAATGCAATACTTATTCGTCCTTTTTTTCGTAAAACCGACGTTTTCTTTCTGTCGCTCCATTGTAAGCAATGCTACAGCTGAGCGCCACGTGCGTTGTGACGTCACAGCAACATGGCGGGCTTTCGGGACATTTTCAAACGCCGTTAATTTTAAAATCGTGTTTGCTAATTACAACGATTTGTCTCAGCATAAAAATTAGTGCCAAGGATGTTTTTAATGTGTCTAGAGTTCAGTTTCAAGGTTTTTGAAAAGTCGCGGAAGACCCTATTGTAGCAGATATTACCTTGTTCACGACTATCATAATATACTTATTTTACTTATGTTTCCTCAATTGTAATGATATCCATTTATCATTACCAGATCCATTATACACCGTTATCCGTATAAAATATCATTGTACACTACCGAAATATCGTTTGGACTTTTGTGATTTGTAGCTTCATAATAATTTAAATTTCTCTTTACGTTATTTAAACCAGAGACTCGAGCAAAATATCGCATACACTCCGCCGGCGCAAATAAGAGTATATGATCCTAAAAAGCGGACGAAAGTCAATGGAAACAAAGTAAATAATTCCTGAAAATGGTTTACGCCTAAGAGTGCCTAGATCCATAGAGAACAAAAGACAAGCGCCGTTTTGCTTTACTTTGATTGCGATCAGTCGTAGGTAGATGGTATCTTTGCGTTTTGCAACGAGCACGTAAAAAATAATTACTGAACGATTTTAAAGACTCGTAATCAGTAAACTTTTTAAGCAAGTTGTGAAGTTAAGAGTGGTTATTTTTATAATGGATACTATTGAGCCAGGTATGTTCTATTCATTTATCTTATTTATTTCAAAATAATGCCCTAAAATTAATAGATATTGTCATATTTGTAACCATACTACAAACTCGTGAAAATTTACAGCATAAATATATATTTGTGTGTTATGATTTTTGTTATATTTCCGGAAATTTCCGAGCCGTTTTTTTTCTATTAACCTAAAGTGATTATCCTACTTTTAGGCTAACTAAAGATTGGGTGCCAAAAATTGGCTATTGTATATTTTTTTCTCTTTTTTGTTTGGCGATGTCACTGTACAAAACGAATTTATTTATTCACTTTTTATTGAAATAACATGTTTTTCGGGTTTAAGGTTGTTCTGGTTTCAAAATAATAACACCAAAATGTCTGTTTAATACTGTGAAAGAAAGATCTGAAAGATAATTTGCTAAAAAGTTGATTTTTTTGGAGCATGAGATAATTAACAAACCACTTTTCCCATTAAACAAAAACAAGAGTTTTTATGCAAATTTTCATAAATTAATATATTTTAATAATATATATAAATATATATATATATATATATATATATATATATATATATATATATATATTATAATAATATGATAATAATTATTATCTTATATTCCGTCTTAAGACGCAAGTGAAGACTAGGTGGCATGGTCGTCCATCAAAGGTGTTCAACGACTTGTGTGATCAGTCAGATCCCTTAATGAGTAGCATAAGACCAAAACCACCAAAGAGATCGAAGCCATTTAGGGCAGTAGCCATGGAAATGTTGTTGCCAAGTGAAATTGAGGCCTCGAACGAAGACGAAAAAGCGATAGATTTGTTCAACAAACATATGATTCAATTATTGAAGAAGGGGATTCATGCCCGAATCGTTAAAAGCTAATATAGTGTTTTACTTAGATTTGTATTATTACTTTTTACACCTTTTCCTGAAAAAGTACTTTCAATATGACTCATTCTTTGCTTGTTTCCAAAATACATTACCTAAATATTCAAATTTATTATACATACTGCTATTTAGTACTTATATGTAAAATGAAACTGAAAAATAATTTTGTCCGCTTTTTTGGATCAAATACCTCTCTGTTCGGCGTTTAGACTGCTATGGCAGCAATTGCTAACCGGCAATATAACTTCATATATCATTGCTGTGGCTTGTTTTTTTTAAAAAAAATTTCGAGTAGTCCGCAAGTGTCATCAATAAAATTGAAACGTCGAAACGTCGACATCGTCTACATTTACGTTAAGAGTATTTAGAAGTGCTTAATAATATTGTCGTGGACAAAGTATAGTATACTAACATGTGATTCCAAAAACCTTTCAACAAAGCGTGCGATGAAAAAAAAATGTATGTCTGAATTACTTGTCTCCTGAATTTATTAAAGTGACCGATCACTTCTGGAAAAGTTTCTTGGAAATCTTCAAATGCATTAGGTGTCGAATAAACCCACTGGCCATCAATTTTTACAACGTTTCTAAAATACATTTAGAACATGCAGCGTCTTTGGTGGTCGGTAAACGCCATAACGTTTTTCAGATTTAACAACTGTAAGCTAAGACATACATTTTATATCTACTCTTTGTTCTATGGCAACTTTGATGAAGGTTTTTTTGAATTACCCGATATTATTTTCTTGGGAATATAACTCATACGTAAAACAGTGACGTCATAACGATGCGGTTTCTATAGTTACACATGTATTAATAACTGATAATGATCATAATACAACGGTTGTATTTTCATGAGAATATAACTCATACGTAAAACGTGACGTCATAACAATGCAGTTTCTATAGTTACGCATGTATTAATAACTGAGAATGTTGATAATACCACGGTTGTATTTTCAGGATAATACCACAACAAATGTCAGTCGTTGTCACAATTTTTGGTTAAGCACAAATCGCAGCGAAGATCGTTGCGATGGCGTTATTTATCGGTTGCGCCCACAATCTAGTCGGCCGCTGATAAAAACATAACCAGAAATGTCAGTGTATCTCAAGTACAAGTAAAATAGTAAAATGTGGTAATAAATGTGGTTTGCTGTTTGAAAGATGAAGTGATCTAAATAAATATAGGTACTTAAACTGTATATTTAGCTTCTTGTTTATTCTGCTTTACTAGATGACTCAATCAATTCATTATATTCTCTTCCTAAATATAAGTCGTGGTGTTCTCAAAAATCGATAATGATTTTAAAAAAACAACTTATTTCAACCCCAATCTTTGAAAATGCACCTCGCCCTTCGGGCTCGGTGCATTTTCGTCGTTGGGGTTGAAATTCGTTGTATTTATAAAATCATTATCGATAATGAGAACACCACTTGTTATATTACCCCTGAAAATACCACGAACAAATACTCGCTGTCAGAATTTCGAATCCTAAACAGATCGCAGCGATGACCGTTGCGATGGTGTTATTTATCGGTTGCTCGCACAAACTATCTAGTCGGCTGCTAATAAAAACATAACCCGAAATGTCAGCGTGTACCAAGTACAAGTACTTTCAAGTACGTACAAGTACGTACATAAATGTGGTTTGCTGTTTGAAAGATGAAGTGATCAAAATAAATATAGGTATTTAAACTGTTTATTTAGTTTCTTGTTTATTCTGCTTTACTAGATCATCGTGTTCTCAAAAATCGATAATGATTTTAAAAATACCGCTCCTTTCAACCCCAAACTTTGGAAAATGCACCTCGCTCTTCGGGCTCGGTGCATTTTCGTCGTTGGGGTTGAAATTCGTTGTATTTATAAAATCATTTTCGATAATGAGAACACCACTTGTTATATTACCCCTGGTAATTTATAGCTATTTATTATACAGGAGGTTGAAATAGACGTTTAATATCCGCGAATTAAGGGGGTAGGATATCATTTGTACGCCGTGAGTGGCCGCCCAGGCGGCTCTGATAGTTTGTGCGAGTTTGATTTGTACCGAGAGGTACTTCGTTAGAACTCGGCTAGATCGGGCTCGCAGTTTGTATGAACACGTGCATTGCCTTATGCCGCTCGCGTCGGCATAATTCCGTATTGTTTTTTTTTTAGGAAATCCCCGTTTCATTAGGGACTTGCAGACGTATCGCTCCGCCAGCACTAAAGTTCTTATCCCTACATCTGATGAGAATGATTAAAATTTCATTTTTTTTTGTGTGACAGTTAAATGTGCTATTATGCTTAAATTGCAAGAATAGTTTTGTACAGCTTAGGCTAATAGCCAGACGGCTTGTAATAGCGCGCGGGGTTCTTGTTTGATTCAACCTCAAGCACTTTGAAAAACTAAATCTGATGACGTTTTTGCTTCATTTTTCATGATTTGCCGTTTTTCACTTTTAATTGTCATTTACTCGAAAAATTCCTTATGTAACATGGCAACATTTTTATACTGTCAAGGACACGAGAAAAGAAAAAAATGTTGAAAGCTACATGCCTAAAATTAAATGTATAATATACTACGAGTACACTTGTTGTTTTCAAATGCAGAAAGTGCCCGACAAAGTATTACAGTGAATAATAGATACATTTAGTTAAATTACTTGTACAGACTACTACTAGAGGGACTAGAGGGGCTAGCATTTCGTCATTACTTTCATCACTATAAATCTGTGAATACATTGTTATTTGAGAACGAAGACTTGGATCACGGTATTTTTTTAGAAATAATTTTACTTTTACCTAAATTCGATCCGTTACTAAAATGGTATTTATCAAAAGTGACCTTTGCCAATAAAAACCTAAAAGATGTTATAGATAGAGGCAATATCTTTAGAAAGATGCAATTTAATAATACTAATATATGAGCCGTTGGACACCACAGTGGTGTAAGTCATTTTTTCTAAATTCAGATAAGTCCAGAAATATGCAAGGAAAAACATCTCTAGTATATTTCTGGAGTGCCTGAATTACTTATTATTATTATTATGAAACTTACTTACACCACTGTGGTTTTCAAAAGCTCTTATAATCTACCATCTCTTAAATAATTCTGTCTACAGGGAATTTAATTAGAAACACTATATTGTGAGAAATACATATTGCAATCATATATATTTAAAAAATGGAAACTACTCAGAACATTTCTCAAAAAGATGAGTGCTGACTGCTCAGTCATTGTACAATATATTAGTATTGAATAGCAAGTCATCTACATGAGAAGAAATGTTGAACCACATTTCAGATTAACAAGAGAAACTTCATCAATATTAAGGGAGGAATTAAGTTCAGAGACAAATGGTCTTCTATACCTACACAGTATTTTTCGTTATCTTTCGTATCTTATAGAAACTAATCTCAAAATAAAATGTTCCACTGTTTCACTTGTGTGGCAGACACTAAATGATAGACAATACCTAAACTGAGGATGGCAATCAAAAGCATATGTAACAACACAGAAAATTGTATCAGAACCGGAGACATAATCACAACGAAATTTTAAACCACAAAAGGATTGAGACAAGGGGGTGGACTAAGCCCCATTTTATTCATAATAGCAATGGATGAAATTATGAAGAAGATTAAAAAGAAGATAAAGCAAACAATGACAGGATACAACAAACTAAAACCCACAACAATAACTGAATGTATTTAAAAAAAAATCATGACTAGCCATAAAAAATACAACAAAAAAATGGTATTTTCTTCACCTAAAAAGGCTGAAAAAAAGTGTACCTCCTACGTAACATAAGTTACGGCAAAAATGCTGATGAACCAGCATTATGTCAACAAGATATAGAGCTGGAGTGTAGTCGATTTGTGGAAACATTAGACCTTGAGGCACTTAATTTATTGTTACTATAACCAAATGCAGTTACTTACATTTTATTTTTAGATGAGCAAAGAAAGGCAGGGCGAAATTTTAAAATATACAATAGGGCAGTTTGAAAATCCTATATACTACAGTGCTACAGTGAAAAGAAAAGATTGGACGCCCTGTCATTCATTAGTCAAATCAATTTTAGCACCAACAAACTTTTTAAGTGAAGCCATGGAGTATGCAAAAATTAATAAAGAACTGGCTGTAAAAACATTGGAAGAGAAATTAAATATTAAAGTCCAACCAAGTGGTCTATATGTGGACCTCATTCATCCATTTCTTGCTGCTTCGCCAGACGATATACAATATATTCGACGTTAAATTTCTAAATTTATTAGTTGATGTTAATTCGATAATAATTGATTTTGAATTGTAGGATTAGTAGGAGACGATACTTTGGTAGAGATAAAATGTATCCCAAAATTAAAAGATTTAAACATATCTTTAAAAGAAGCAGCACTGCATAAAAATATATGCTTAGAATTTAAAAATAATCAGTTAAGCTTGAAAAGGCATCATGATTACTATTTTCAGGTATTCATTATCATGATATTTATATATATATTCCTTTGATACAAGATAATTAATTTCATTCCGGGTGCAGGGGCAATTAAATATATCAAAAAGGAAGTTATGTTATTTTGTTGTTTTTATAAATGAAGAAACCGATATTTATATAGAGGAGATAAGAAAAGATGAAACATTCTGGCAAGATACAATGCTGGAAAAGCTAGTAAGGTTTTATGTGCATTGTATTTTGACAGAAATGTTTCGAGGAAATTAAAAGAAAAATAAATGTGAGGATCCGGATTATATTAAAGATGCACAAAAGTTGCAAATTGAAAAAAAAAAGAATAAAGGCATAAATTTTAATTGTTATTTTTTTTCCTAAATCAAATTGCGAATATTAGGTATTATATTACTATAAGGTGTATAATAAAAAATCTACAATTATTAAGTTAGTACTGAGAACAATATTATAAGGAGAATAGTTATAGATATTACTTAATTTAAACCTGATGTATCTCCGTAATAATTGTTGTGTAAGAAAATTGCTATAAATATTAATTTCAATACCAATTGTTCATATTAATAAATATATGGAGAAAGACGCTTGCTATCTATATTTTTTTTTATAAGTTATTGTTCTTGAATATTTTCATTCATCCTCTGGCACTACAACCCTATGTGGATCTTGGCGTCCTCCTTTCAGAACACTCTGTCCTTGGCAACCTCCCTCCAACTTCTCGCCTTCATTATGGTTTCTTTGGCCTCCCTTTGCTATTTAAATCAATAATTTATTTAAAATTTTATTTATATAATAATTTCAATTTAATATTTATTAATGATTAAAATCAATTGATTTTAATTAATCCCAACATACGTATGCGTAGCTTTACAAATTTCCAGTATAAAAATAATCACGGCAAATCATCTTTGCCCGCTTTATTTTCACTGTTTGCCGCTCACTTGAAACATGAACTGAGCGGAAATTGCGGCTTCGCTGGAAGGAGGACTTTTTTCCCGCCGTCATTAACAAACTATGTAAAAACTGTTTTATTCAGCAAGTAAAAGCAAATTATGAAGTACATCCTTTATTTACATATCTACAGTTAATAAATTAACCCAAAGAATGATATTAACGAAAGTAAATTCCGCCGCGCCATCTAACCGGTAATGCCTGAACTGTTTTGTTCTCGCGCCGTACTCAAATCGTTTGAGGTTTCACCAAATTAACGGAGCACGCGGGACACTTGATCTCAAAAACCAAAAAGTTTATAAAAAATATTTGACGGATTCTTGAAGTACCTTATGTAAAGGGTGTCTGGATAGATTTTAGTTGATTTATATTAAATACGTCATATACTTATCAAAATTAAAACTAAGTTCAAAAGATTTTTTTTTCAAAAAGTAGTCCAGACACAGTCTATATATATTGAAATACAGTACAGAAAAAAATATTCAAAAATATTAATTATCTTCAGAGATCAACTGTCCACAGTCCGAGGCGGCCCGATTCCCCGGCCTTAAACGTATATCGAGTTTAATACAAGTTATATTTAATTTCCCCGTCTGAGTTCTGCAATCCATCTTGTGTTTTTATTGTATTCTTTGCTGTGTATAATGACGCAAGACTTGAAAATTTTGACAATTCGAATTGATAGACGCCAGATTATAAAAAAAGTCCAATTTATTTTAATGTGTGATGCGAAACATACTAAACATTGATTATAAGCCATCAAACCGTCGGTCGTCAGTATGAAGTTATTGCTCTATGCTAAAGGCCTGCCCGACGGAATCTGGTAATATTGACATTGGAAGCAATAAATATGATAAAGTAAAATACGAAAAATATTGCATATGTTTTAACTTGCAACTTTAAATCAGCGGATCAAAAAGTGAATATGTTAATTCATAGTCAATCCGCTAGCGGAATATTTTTTTTTTATCTACTATCAATATACAGGTTTGTTAATTAAGTACGTAGACAAACTTAAAGCGGCGATGCCTTGATCAATTATAAGATAAAAAGTTCATATAAACAAGAGGTCTCAGCAGCTTCGTTTTCAAAATAAAGCTTAAAGAAGTTTAAAAAAAAAAAGTTTAATAAGAAACAATCTTACAATAGATACAAAACTTGAATACCCTACTGACCTACTGCTATAGAAATAATTAACGAAAGCACATTGCGTCATGCAACTGTTGAAATTGACCACTTCCGACATCAATGCATGCTTTTATGCTAACATCAATTGGCAGACTCATTCACAATTTCTTAATCTTAATCTTCCACATTAAGAATTGGAGTTGGGTATACTAGCAATGTTAGGTTCCCCCAAATGAAGAAATCCAAAGGACTTATATGACCTAGGGGGCCACGATTGTAGTTGAGCGCGTTGTGATTAAATGACACTTTTTAAAACTTTAAAACTATATTTTCAAAACTAAATTTTGAAAATGCCGTTGAGACCCCATGTTTATATAAACTTTTTATCTTAGAATTAATCAAGGAATCACCCAATGAAGTTTGTCTAGATACTTAATTAACACCCTATATAATGTCAAATTTATGATCAGGGTAGGAATAAAACATGATTTAACAAAATGTCAAAAATCAATGATTTTTTATATTTCTGATCAGTTTTTGCCAGGGTAGATGTGATTTATATCAATTAATTTACATTAAGATTTAAACCATATGATAAAAAAATATATATATATTGAATTTGAACTAGATTGATGATTAAAACAAATTTATGTAGTTATTACTGTGTACTGTATAAAAATGGAAGAAAAGAAAATATTTACCTTACCTACAATCAGGGGCGGATGGGGCCGGGAAGCCGGGAAATTTCCCGGTGCGCCGGTTGGAAATAGTCATGAGGGCCCCGGTGCAGTAGTCCGTTCTTTGTTTTCGGGATGGCGCCGCCTGTTTTTATCCACAGCTGATACTGTATTCGTGATTGGACAATTTTAATTGTCATAAGTTATTTCTAATGAAGAACAAAACCCCACGGCAGTGACTAACTTTTAATAAGACGCAGAATACATTATTTTGTACGGCATGTTTAGCTTTTGGTAATAAAATCTGACAAACTTGTGTTTATCAATGGCATATCCGATTGGAAACATATACAGGGTCCGTCATTTCACCTCCCGTCTTCAATAGCTCAGTTACTAATTGAGTTAAGATTTTGATATTTTGCAGACTTTAGTTGCTTTCTAGGGTGTATTTCAGGAAAATATTTTTGATTATACAGGATGTCTCAAAAAAGTGTGACGTCATCATCATGTATATTTTTAGATTGCATGGTATATTTTTTTATTACTTATTTGGGTGCCTCTGATAGATGCCTATATAGATACCCATAAAATTTAATTGAAATCGATTTAGTGACATTAACACAAAAAATAAAAACTGAAAAAAATCAGTTTTGCACCATTGGTTAAGAAAATTAATAAGGGATAAAAATGGTGCCTCGTTAATAAAACCATACAAGGTACTCATTAAATAAGGTCTGACAGTTGCGTTAACCAAGTTTTATTGATATGCATTATACAGAGTGTCCAAAATTTAGTGTCAAAGTTTTCAAATTTTAAAGCACTTTATTTTTCTTATTTTAAATTGGAACCCCAGTATATTTTTATGTAATTCCATGCAGAATTAAAAGACAAACCGCAGATTAAAAGACCCACACTTCCGATATCACAAGTTTCATGTAAAAGATATTTCTATAAGCTAAAGTATGTAACAAATAGATTAAGATCGACGCTATCCGATTCTCGTCTTGAGGCTTTTATGCTAATGAGTTGTAAGATAGAGATTTGAAATTCAGTTAATAATGAAGGAATTATTAAAGAGCCTGGAAAATACAGTTCTCTTCTCTTAAAAAAGTGATTGTTTTAAAATAAGAATATTATATTTTGTTATTTTTTTCTTATTTAACTTTTAAAGTTTACTATTCAGTTGTGCAATACATTTAGTTTTTTTATTGTAGAATAAATTTGCAGACGCTTTTATTTAGTTTGGTTATAACCTCTACAAACTTATACTTCACATAATAATTAGTTCTTTTAATTTTTGTCGGCACTTCACAATTGGCGCCGGTAACTGTATTTCCTGCGCCGATTTTGCTGGTCCCATCCGCCCCTGCCTACAATTATCTACTTTTAAATATGCTAACTCTATGGTTGCATTATATTTTTAATTGCTCGCCTATTAGAATGCACAAGAAGTGCAAAAACAATGATGAATTAAAAAAAACAATTTAGATTTAAATGAATGATTTATTTAAAAAATCAGTTGATTTAATCACACCAACCCTGCTTAAGATGTTTACTATCAGGTTATAATGACGTTCTTTGTCGCACTAGTGCGGCAAAGTGTCACTTTGTGCACAAAGAGTGCAAAAATAATGATAAATTAAAAAAAAAACAATTTTGATTTAAATCAATGATATATTTAAAAAAATCAGTTGATTTAAATCAATGATTTATTTAAAAAAATCAGCTTATGATGTTCACTATTAGGCTGTAATGACGTTTTTTGTCGCACTACTGCGGTAAAGTGTACTTTGCCGTAATAATTTAAGCTGCATCATTTGCTGAATTTACTGTTTCTTTCTCGTACTTCTGTCGCGATTTGACTGGCATCCATGTTGCAAGAGCAGTATTTACTGCTGCTTCTACATAAGAATGAATCCTTTCATAAAAATTTCAAACAAATACAAAAGTACTGACCGAACACAAAGCTGTCAGAAGAAAACAGAAAGAACCTACTAATTTGGTTATGGTAAAATGTATTTACAATAAAAATAGCTAATAATTTAAAGTAGATAACACGTTGTACGCTATTCGTATCGTAATATCATATTACGATATTCAATGTCTTATAAACTCGGCCTGCGGGCTTTATTGATATTTTTGCCATATCGTATCGTAATATGATTCGTACGATACTAAAATCGCAAAAACTCGGCAATATTGAATACATGCAAGTTGCCGTGGCGGTGCCGTCTTACTGTAAATCATCTATAATTGTACAATGTCGTCAGCTATTATTATGTTCGTAATAATTACGTATTCAATTTTTAATTACGACTTGATTTATGGATATTAGATGTAAAATTTTTAAACAGTCATGATACTCATAACTTTTTTTGAGCGAAATAAGTAAAGAGAACAAAAAAAATTGTACTTATGTATGTATGAATTACATACATAGTATATGAAATACACAGTATGAAATATACTTATAAATAATAAGTAGACAATGTACTAAATAAAATTTGTCTTTATTATACCAAATAATTGAAGGGGAAAATAACAATTATATACAATAAAAGATCTGAGCACCAAACAGAACACAATAAATATAACAATAATATATTAGTGTATAATGAAACGATAATTGCAACAAACAATATAAAATTAGACGGTATTAAGTGTAACAAACATTGATTACTATATTTACATAAAAAAATAAAATAAACTTCGTATATAATATATTAATTAGTAACAAGTATGATTACATAGAGAGAACTGCTATAAATATTGGAACGGCCGTTTTAAAACACCGCCAATGCATTAGTTTATAATTATTTACAAATATTAATATGTAACAGAGTATACAGAAAAATACGTGAGTTTTATATATTAATACTACGGATTAAATGTATAATACTAGAGAGCGATCGTGTGAGATCTTCACATAAATAACGAAACAAACCAATAAAATGTAAATGCTTGCGCAAATAACCACCGACACCATCCCTTTCAGCAACCCTCATACCCGTTTATATTTATACACATGCAGGTACATGGAAGCGACTGCGATCAGTTTCCATTTTTATCAGTCCTTTATACAAAATTGCATTCAAATTTGTGATTTATTGATTGCATCCATTTAAATATTCATGTTTTTATAAAAATAAAATACATTTATTGGTAGTAATTATTTTCTTGAATCAAATTATAACAGTTGTTAGGTTCCATTATTTAATTTTAAATTTTCCGACACGTGTTTCGGGTATTTCTCCCCATTATTAAAGGAAAAAAAAATAGTGTTGTAGATTACTATATGATGTATTCGATGTAGTTGACAAAGTGTTAGTCTAATTGAAAACATGCATTATCAATTCCATCAAGAATGAAGTCGTGGAATTGGTACTAATTTACTGAAATAATAAATAAATCAAAATATGAATAATCGATAAAAATGGAAGACCAATTCGAACCCAAATAGCGTAACCTCTTAAAAAAAACGTATTAAAACTAAAATTTTGAAATTGAGAAAATGACTGGCTTAAAAAATATTGCACGCGTTCCTCGTAATATTGCACAATATTATCACAAGAAAGTTAGATCCGAGTTTGAGCGTCCCTAATTAAAATATTGCACCGAGATTGCACTAAACATACAAATTTTGGCGTTATAGCCGTACTCATACGTTAAAATACGCCTAAGTTACGATACTAAAACTAGTATTGCATTTATTAAAAACTAAATATTGCACATCCGGCCCGATCATATCACAAAGGCGTGAAACCCAAAGTCTTACTTCGGACACTTAATGATATTTATTTACAAACACTATTATATTTAAGTTAAAATGTTTATGTATATTTACTAATGGTTATTAAAAAAATACGTATGATTGCGAATAGGAACGTGTTATGAAGCTTTTAGAGGCGCAATCGTGTTGTACGTTTCGGAGTCGCTGCCAGTTTCCAGCGTGCCGGCTGCTTCTGGCGACTTGAGTTCCGAGCCCACGCCGCTATCAACGGAGCCCGAGACGCACGAGCTTTTTCTGAAACTGCCGAAGAAGACGGAGTGGGTCTCGACGCTCTCGCCCCCCGACTCGCTGTGCCCGTCACCCAGGCTCTCGTCGGTCTCGCTGCCGCCGCTGGTTCTGTCGCAGTCCTTGCACTTCTTCTTGCGCGAGTCATTTGAGTCGGTGCTGAGGTAGCCGGAGTCCTCGGGTCTGGTGACCAGACCGACGATCTTGCCCCAAGATTTTTTTGCGACTGGGTTGGCGGTTATCGTTGCAGCTTGGAGGATTATCTGGTTGTTGACGCCGTTCTTGAAGAGTATATCGTCGGTGTGGATGAAGTTCTTGAGGATGCTCAAGTCGGAGCGCTTGCTGCCGCGCGTGTCGCCACAACTTTCGTAATCGAGGCTCGCGGAAGCACCGGATAATTTTGGGCGCAGGTTTCCGGTGCCCCTAACCGAGCCGTTTTTTGGTGGCAGCGGCGGTTTCGTGTCCTCACCTAGCGTTACCTTGCGGGGCGGTTTCGGGTGTTCATAGATCGGGGCCTCGATTTCGCGCGGGTTTGGCGGAATCACGTCCGGCGGAACGGTGATCGTGGATTTCCTCTGCCTTCTGCAGTGGCGCTCTTCCAGAGTCAGCAGCTTGCCTTCGTAATCGGTTTCCTCGAGGTTCATCTGCCAGGCTATGTCATCGCTGCGCTGGCGCTTCGTCTTGGCCTCGTAGATCTCCCTTAAGCTGCCGAAGTTCCTGTTGAAGCTCGAAGGCTCGCCGACGGATTCCGCGCCCTCGTCTTTCTTGAAACTCCCGGTGGTCCGCAGCAAAATATGGTTAGGCCTTTCAAGCGAGTCGACGAACTCGTTCTCTTGGAGCACGTCTTTGATTGTCTTCAGTTTCGGCTTGCGGTCTAAGGTGTCAGGCTCGTAACTGTCTGAATCCTCGGCCTTTATGTAGTTGTCCGGGCAGTCTTTGACTTCGATCAATAGGTGCCCCGGCTTGTTCGGCTCGTAGATGATTTTCGGAGCCCTCTCGAGCGTGGAGCAGTTGGAATCCGAAGGCGTGGAAGGTGCGCTGCCGTAATTATAACCGTTGTTGACGTATACCTCGCTCACTAGGCTGTAGCCGTTGGACCTGTGCAGGATTTCCGGTAGCTTGATAAACTTGCCTTCCTCGCCGCCCTTCTTCAAAACGATGACTTCGTACTCGTGCTCTTCTGGCCGCAAAATCTCCTTCATGTTCAGCTTCGATATCGTCATGTTCCCGGTTTTGGTGTTTATTATCGCGTTTTGCATGGTCATCTCCTCGTCCATCGGCAAGGCCGAGCTGAGGCTGGGGCTTGGCTGCGATGATGGGATTTCGGCGTAATCCGTTGGCGTGTTGTACCCGTTGGCCCGCGACCGCTCCAGGCTATCCGTGTCGTAATCCACCGGCCTGGTCGGCAACACGGGGATTGAATTAATTTTGATGTGATCCAGGCCTGAAAGCTCGCTTATTACCGCGTTCATATTTTTGGTTATTGTCGGCACCTCCAGCTTGTTGTCCACTACCATCGCCTCGTTGATCATATCGGGGGGCGGCAGGTTCGCCGGCTCGGATATGACGTCATAAATGTTCGCCTCCCGGAGATTCTTAAGCCTCTTACATTTCGCCTGAAGCGGCACCGGAGGCGGGGGAGCTTTCGGCTTGACTACCACCTTCCTGGCGGTCTTCACAGTGCTCGAGCTCCTCTTCGAGGAGGAGGCGGACTTGATCGACGCCGTCCTGTTGTCGTAAAGCGACTCTAGCGTTGGAGAACCGCACCGCTCCCTGGGCGGTGTCCTGATAATCGGCGTTATATGATCCGGAGACAAAGATCTGGTGGGCGACCTGATGCGCTTTGGAGGCACAAGCGTAGGCTTGACGTCTTTGGTACCGTCGGCCGTCTTTATGACGGGCACGTCCTCGAGCCACTTGCGGATGCTTATCTGCTTGCTGTCCGAGCTGGAGGACGCGCAGTTGTGGCAGGCGGCCAGCGACGGGAACTCAGGGAGCTTCCCGCTGAGCGCCTCGAAGTCCTGGGGCTCGCAGCCCGGGCAGCCCGAGCACGTCTTGCGCCTGCTGTTCTCGCGCTTCAGGCTTATGGCGCTGCCGCGGCGGCTCCCCAAGGGCTTCCCGTAATCCGAAGAGAGCTCCACCAGGTAGTTCGGTTCTTCCTCCGGGATCTCGCTTAGGCTCGGCGCGAACCGCTTGGATGCCATTTTCTGCTTGGCGAGCGAAATCACTTCTCGGATTTTTGTCAGGAACTCTATAGCCGCTGGTGGAGGCGCCTACATATCGGCATAATCAGTTTTTAATTAACAATTTAATAAAGCAATACTCACAATTAATAGCTGGGGATCAAAATACGCCGGGTTGAAATAAAGCTTCCTCCTGGTGGACCCAATTACTTTAACGGTTTCCGGGCGATCCTCGCGCCCCTCTAACGTTTCTATTATAGACACGTTTTCCTCCGGCAGCTTCTCGATGCTTTCTTGGTGCGCCGATTGCATATGATGGCTGGTCGCAAACATCGAATTAAACTTGTGCTGCGGATGCACCATAACTGATGTTACCTGAATCTGCAAAGATTAAAAAAAAGAACATTAGCCTTCCTTCATTTACATATCAATGATTTTTTAAACGTTAATTAAACACTTGGTTGACGTCGAAAGGGCCATATTTCATGATACACAATTTTTGCCCAAATCGCACTGATCGCGACCTCGGTTAATCATGGTGCGTTTACCGATGCCGATGAAATATCGGCTCTTTCCTTTTATTTTATCTCCAGATCTTTGTACAATATCTAAAAATGGGCCATCTATATTTTGATAGAGTTCACTTCTCGTTTTAACAATTTCAACTCTCAAATCATCAGGCGTTGGTATTGGCCAAGGAGCAACATCGAAACGAGTTATATAAGATAAATTTGTTTTGTCATTATCATGTATCTCTCCTTTATCGTTTTCAATTTGATCTGATTTTTCTTCATTGTCGCTATTCCGTCCTTTTTCTTGGTCATATTCTTCTTAATGTTGATCTTCTCCACCTTTTCTTTCGTATTATATGTCAGGCTCTCTTCCCAGCGTCCCTCCATCCAATGCATTTTGGCACTGCGTACATCATCTGTTTCATCAAGGATGTCACTTTCAAAACTTTGCTGTGTTGTATTTGATACCATGAAGCCTAAGGTGCTATATACTTAAAAAATGGATCCAGATAACAATTCGCGCTCAAGTTCTTTTGATTTCTTGATTTTTCTTTGCTGGAAGTCACAAGGTCTATTTGGCTTCATATTGAAGTTTTATTCTGTAAAGATCGATAAATAAATACTTGTTAACTTTGACAGTTCTTTTTCTCGCTCAATTTTGCATTGAACAATTTATAATATCGACCGGAAGTTAAATTCAGATCGGTCCAAACCAATAATTTAACGTGACTGACTTTTGTGGTAAAATAGGTATGTAGTTCATATCAAACTCACCTCCTGACCTCTAGACTCTACCTAAGCCTGGGCCGGCCGGGCTCGTAGATTTGAAGAAACTCGTACTACCACTAATTACTGATTTTTATTAAAAATAATGGTCACTACTATTTACTATTTACACCACTAATTATTCGCAATAACGTCCGGTTAGTCACTATCTGGCTTCGCCTTCTTCGCTGATCGACTTCTGTACCGAATGCCTGGTCACGTCGTTCATTCCTTTTTATATCCCTCCGAAGTATTTCTAGGCTTTTCTATTTCCAGAAGACAGGGCCTCGATTTTAATCGCGCTAGAAACTTCCGGCGGAGTGATGTGTCACCCACTGCGCGAACTTTCGAGCAGATGGTTAACCTTGACCCAATATGACTTCCGGGGCGACGGCCGTCGCAATAATTAGTAGCTACTTTTGCCAACCGCGAACTAGTCTTCTCTTTATTTGACTTTAATTTTCTCGCAAGGAAGTTTTGTGTTAAATTGGCAACGATCGTCGACGCGACGGTTATAAACAATAACACTGACTGACTGTGATTGTTTGTTTGACATATGTCGCGGCGCGGCGGTGGCGTGGGTTGAGGGGCTGAAATCACTTGCCCCTTTCGCCCGCGCCGAATTCGTCACCGCGCGAGTAAGTTGTCACCCCTTGGTGTTTGGCACCCGGGGCAAACTGCCCCCCCCCCCTTTGCGCCACAATTGGTGGTCGCTAACCTTCAGCAATGAAGCTGCATTAGAAGAAGTGGTAACCATACATATATTTAATTAACTTACGCTTTTCTTCCTGTCGTCATGGTGCTGGATGATATCCGGAGCGGCGTCAGTGTCAGAGCTGCCGGAGTCGCTGTAGCCGCTGTTGTCGATGCCGGGAAAGTGCCTGCCCAAGCCGAGCAGGGGGTTATTTTTGATTATGCCCTCTTCCACGGCGGAGAGCGCTTGGTCGTCCCTCCTCTCGAGGACCTTGTCCGATTCTTTGCGCCTCTTGCGCAGGTGCAGGTAGAGGAAGACGGACGCGACGTATATCAGCCCCAGGAGGACGGAGCAGATTCCTATGGCGACGTACTCAGATATGCTCAGCCCTCCACCGTTCAGGCTCTCGCTGGTGCCGTTGTCCGGGACGAAAACCACTTCACTAACATCTGCAAGAATACAATTTTCTAATACGATTTGTAAGAGAGTTAATTTGTCGGGAGAGTGCCTTAGCAGCTCCCTTGCGCACTCATTGCGTCTTGTGTCTCACGCGCATGCGGCGAACGATGATGAAGATGCCTAATAGTGGTATAATTAATCATTTACTGATAATAATGAAATCATAATCATAACTGAGAATGTATAATGATTGGTTGATAATGATGAATTGTGAGTGGTTTCCTTCCCCTGCCAGTAGCATTGGCAAGTCACACTACAGGCCCCTATAAGGGAAAGTTGTGGTGGAATGCAGCACAATGCAGGTCTAGGCATTGTTGTGCTGACGACAACAAGAACGCAATACTGCAAGCACGCAAGGTTGCACGTATTGCATCCGATCACGACGCAATGAACCTACACGGCTATCACAGTAGATATAAATACCTAGCATAATATAGACAGTAGATATATAGTGTAGAAAGATGACGTATTCGTGTCACTCTAGCTGTACGCTGTCACGCTGACCATTTACTAAATAAACATGTGCTACTACCCGTAAGTGTCTAATTGATCCCACTGCACCGAGATCAGGAATCACCACCGTGATACATCGAAACCCCGTCTGATCTCACATGGCGATCCAAGCGACCCTAAGCCGGTCATCACATGGCGATCCTGCCAAACCACTTCGGACATCGCATGGCGAGTTGGCTTAACCACTTCGGTCCTCAAGCAAATGAAACGAGGCGAATGGCGAATGTTCGACGGTGAACTTCTGACATCGCATAGATCAAACCACCGAGGCTACGGATCAGCACCAACACTACGATGGGAGGAACCGAGTCCAAAGAAGAAGTCTTCATGGTCCAGGGAGGCAACAGCATCGTAAATCAGCGGGAGGGTGTCAACTTCCACAGCATAGGAGCGATAGCAGCCATCGCAGTGACCATCATGTTAGTTATATACGTACTAACCCGGATCCTGAGAAGAGAAGGAAATCACGCGCAGCCAGGAGCTCGTTGATTTAAGAAACGTAGTATAGACTAAGGTTAATTTTACGAAATATGACAAAACTCGAAAATTATAGAATCATACTACAACAAGTCAAAGATTTTAAAAGTAATATTAGTAAAGGTAATCAAGAAAGACGTAAAAGTAGTAATTTAACAAATGAAAAACTAAAACTATTAGAAGATGTTGTAGTACTATTCAATAATTTAAAACTTAATACTTGTGTAGAAGAATATACCGCAGGCATTATACAATTTGTGAAAGGTATAGAAGAATTAATCAGTACAGTTAAGAAAAAAATAGAATTAAGGTTAAATAAACTAGACAATATGGCAAATTTCGATTTAAAAACCGCGGTAAGTCTTATGCCAACTATGGACGGCAAAGAAGAGACAACGAAAAAATTGTTGGACGCTTAAAACTATACGAACAATTGATTAAGGAAGAAGATAAAAAAATGTTGATTGAATTTGTTTTGAAAACTCGATTGTCTGAAAATGCAAAGACGCGATTATCAAAATATATGACTCCATTGAAGCGCTCACAAAAGACATTCAAAATAATTTTGTTACAAAGAGATCAGCCACAACTCTGTTAAATCAACTACATTTTGCACGACAATACAATAAAACGGTAAGTCAGTTTGGGTTTCAAATAGAACAAATGTTGAGTTACTTAACATTGGCACAATCGGGAGATAACGAAGATTTATTAACCGCATTACAACCAGTGAACGAGAAAATAGCAATCAATTCTTTTTGCAATGAGCTAAGAGATAATGTTATAAGAACTATAGTAAAGGCACGTAATTGCAATACTATAAAATAAGCCATCAGTTTGGCGGTACACGAGGAGCAGAACAATCAGAATGAAAGTTCGAAGGTATTTCATTTGGCGAAGCGAATGAGTTACCAAGGCCCTCAAGATAACAGAAATACGGCAAGCAGACAACCACCAAGTAAAAATGGGAATTATCATAAACAATTCATCACAAGAAATGAGAACACTCAGCGAAACAGTTATCAGCGGAATAATTACCAAGGAAACAGCTTTCAAAGGAGCCAAGCATCAACACAATGGCAGAAAGGAGCAGTTCGGGGAGACAACCGACACCATGGCAACAGAAAACAGTTATTTCTTGCATCAAGAGAGAGCGACAGTACCGAGAAAGAGAATTCAACGACTACAGCATCGAGAAATCGGTTTTTTCGAGAATAACAGGCAGTCAGCAATATTTCATATGGACGGTATTTCGATGACGCAAGCTATGTGCGAATGTTGAAGCTAGTCCTAGTATATGCCAGCAATGTTTACAGCTGCGCTGGGGTGTTCTTTGATGGCATAAGAAGCTGCTAATAAGGAGAGTTGCAATGGGCCTAACAAACGGCGAAAGTGCCAGTGCTATCATGTACACCCTTCACACCATGACCTTTCCCGAAGAAAATTAATTATCCTAGCCAATATAGTGGTTGTAATGAAGTATTTTAAAAGGAAGTCTACTTTGCGTTTATGATTTTAACAAATATCTTGTTTAATCGCATTATGCCTATATTGTGATTACATTAACTTTTTGAATACGTTTATCAAGAAGTTAAAAATAAAAATTTTTAGTCCGAACATGTTTTATTTAAATAGGTTGAAAATATGTATATAAATGAGCCAATATTGTAGTTAAATTAACATCTTATTCAGGAAGTTTAGTTTACCTTCAAAATAAAAATAAAACCTTGTTTTCCAACCACCTTTTACTATACAGTGTGTATCTGTGATTACCAGACATAGCAAAATTAACATAGGGACATTTTATAAGGATCAACTATTGCCATGAACAATAGATATTTCTAATTGGCCAAAACAAAATATTTAAAACAAACAGAAATTTACATATGTGAAATAATTTTCATATTACATAATTATTTAAAGGGATAATGATAATTAAATTGTGATATTGAGTAGTATTGAGTCAGCAAATTCTAAAAATAATAGCCATCTGACAGTAACGTAAATTTGACTAATTCAACTACCTGCTGTTTCATATACATATTTAGACACAGCAATGGTTGATCCTTGCATAATTCACCAATGTTAATTTTGCTATGTCTAGTAGTTACAGATACACACTATATATTTACTTACTGCTTAAATATTTTGATGGTGTTCCGACGACTCTGAAGGCGACGCAGGGCGTGAAGACTGTGGGTATTTCCGACGTGACTTTGTCGCTGTTGGCGATTTCCCTGCACATCAAGTGGACCAAAACTAAGCGGCCGCTCATGCGGGTTCTCAGCTCGGACTCTCCCACCCACTAAAACATGCAAATTGCGTTTTTGTAATGATGTTTTTTTTACGGTGATAATAAACGTGCGACATGATTTATTAAGTGAATTTTACGCGCGTGATGTATCCAATTTTTATGTGGCCCAGTCTAATAATTTATATCCTCGCTACATATAGACTGCTGAGATATTAATTACCGTTTCCTGGACTGATGGAGATTTTTAGTGGGTGATCCTTAAGTTTTCATTCAATTTATAGCTGGGTAATAAAAATGTAACTGTTTGAAATCCATATCATTACATATTTGACAAGTTCATTTTGTATTAATATATTATACACACATCCACATACCCACACAACAAAAGTTGAGCAGCTATTTACGATGATTAGTATTTTTTAAACTATTTTTTTTTACGATATTCACTCACTATACGTACAGATAGTTCAGTTTAAATAACATAATTACATGTTTCTACTTTGGACTGCGAAACACTTAATTTATAAAGCTTCAAAATTAAGTCGCCTTTTATGAGCAACAATTTCTGGATCAAAATGAAGTCATTTTCATTAATAATCTCTGTTAAGTTTATTTTGCTGAAATGCATTTTCTTTCGTGTATACGTACATTATCGTTTTCGCTTATTAATGTTCATTAAATAAATAATAAGTACCAAATGTTGCTTCTTTCTACATCCTGACGGTTTCTTTGATTGTAAAACACTAAAAAAAATATTCTAAGGACTATAACAACATCAAAATTAAAAAAAAAATGTTCTTTTGCAAACAATGACCCAATGACCCGGGTTTTTTTTGCATCTGAGTGTAGATATATGCAATAGTATATTGTGCATCAAGCGCGGAAAATAGGCTTTAGCAGCCCTCGCTCGCTCCGCTCGTTCATGCGCCAAGAAACGAAGGGCTGCTAAAGCCTTCCGGCCTGCGAGACACACGCTATTTTTCCGCCTACCTACAATATCAGACTTTTTTGCTCTATAATCAACCGAATTTCGTATCAAGTACGGCTGTACTTTGATGAGTTTTCTTATGTCAATATTTTGTTTTATTTTAAGAACCGCCTTCAACATTGAATGTTCAACCACAATTGGCACTATTTCCCTCTTTATACGCCAGTACTGTATTTTCTGTAATGTTTTTTGACTTTTTGGCCGTTTCGAAGTACAAAACTTATTATATTGAAGTACATACCGAGTCTAAGATTTTATTGGTTAATTAGGTTAGCGGTAACGGCAGCTGCAACTTCCCTTATATCGAGTGGTGTGAGCCAAGTTTTCATCGCTGCTAACATCCATTGCACTTCATACACTTTTTAATCGGAGAGTGGTTACAATATATCTGTCACTGTCACTGTTTATAAAAAGTATGCTGCCATCTATAGGAAAATGTCTGAAATATTTTAGAGGCCCTAGAGCCTCTAAACCTCACTTTCCGCCCGATATTTCGGACCGAAAAATGAACTTTCAGAGCAGGTAGACGGAAAAATATTTTAAATCAATTTCAAATAAGCACTAAAGTCAACTTTTTGAATAATATTATTCCGTGCAAATATTAATAATTTGGATTTGAGACATTAAAAAAAAAACTAAGTGCTATTAACCGCACATGGATGTCCACTACTATTTGGAATTTCCTAGAATTTGCTAAAGTTTAACAGATATATGCAAAAATATAAATAAATTTTAAAAAAAGCAGTATAGTGAGGATGTTGTGGGGAATAATATTGTGAACAAAAATTAAGATTATGTATTTGTTGCAATCCAAATGCAAAATTATCATAATTTTGTTAAAAAGTTAATACGACATTTACAATAGTAAAATATCAACAATAATTCTACTGCTATTCCACCTACAATATACCATCAAGAATATTGATCTGTGATACTATTTGTCAATCATCATATAAAAAGTTTGCAGAAAAATATTTTGTTTTCAAATTCATCAGCCTGCCCTAAAAAAATAAACCTACTATGAAACTGTATGCACACTAATAAAGTTTGCTTTCAGTCATAAAATATTTTCAATAACGTTTCAACAGATATTCCACATGAACAAGCAAGGAATTAAATTTATGGAGTTCAAATGATCAATCATTTTTTTGAAATGTATAAAGAGGCAAATGTATCAAATCATTTCTCTGAAAAGTAGATAATCAGGTGTATTGCGTATCAAAGAACGTTAATAGTAACGTGTACATTACTTGCCAGCATCACATTTGATGCATGTCAGATGCATTTTTGTCAAAATTGCATCTGACATTCGAATGTGATGCTGTCAAATAACGTGCACGTTACTGCGAACGATTATTTGATATGCAATACACCTGAATAGGTAATTATGAAACCAGTTGCGAAATGCATGACATGTCATAACGTATTTCATACAAGACTTGTTCTAAATGAAACCGACAAAATTCGATTATTCTCATTGACAGTTTAATTTATACACTAAAAATCCCATAAGCAGCGGTGTTTATGTCATTATGACAGCGAAAAAAGTTTGCCCTAACTTTTCCAGCGACAGAACAGAACCTAACGTTTGAAAGCGTCTGCTTCTGGTAGGTCTGCATCATCGATCTCTAGCAACCCTGGCATGACAACCAATATAGTAAACAAATTTTTCTCAAACTTGCGTTGTCTGAAAAGTATTAAATCTGTGAAAATGTCGCGATTTGGAGAGTCTTCGATTGGAGAAATTGAAAAAGCCATCAACAATAATGTGCCTCGCAATAGTGTGAATTCAACTACGTCAATTTGTTAGTTGAAACTCGTTGAAGAAACATCCACTGAGGAGTTTGCTTCTATTTTATGTGACTGGGCATTTATCATAAAGAAGAACAATGGAGAAGATTATATAGAGAGTGCAGTCAAGACGATTTGGCAAAGAGATGTTACAAGAGAAGACTTTAAAGATTATGAACGGGTGTTTAATCCGTTCACGGTTATACAGTTTAAGAAAGCGAGAAACGCCCGCGACACAAAATGCAAAATTTTACAAGCAATCCCAGAAAAAAGTAATGTGAGTTCTAAAGCTGTCACAAAACAAGAAATTTTTGAAATGACACTGTCCCGGAGTGAAGAAGAACCTGTAGGGCTCCAAATATTAAATATTATTTAATTCGTATTCATTAAATTGTCTTACCGAATTTCATGCTTTTTTTTGTCAAAGTAAACTTGACATTTATAATTTAAGTTTTGTTGCCTTTAGGCTATTTAACTCAAAAAACTGCCAGAAAAAATTAGTCGTCCTACAGGCTCGTAAATTTTCAAAGGCAGTTTTTTTCGTTAAATTGCCAGGCAACAAAATTCTCATTGAAATGTCAAGTTTACTTTGCCAAAAAAAGCTCTCGTGTAATTATAAGTGAAAATTAAGTAAACTTAGATGACAAATAATTTTGCCTGTCAGTTTGAAGTTTCGTCACAGGCGTTGTTCAAGCCTATTGGCCCAGAAAAAGTGAAAATGTCCAATTCAAACTCGGATAACGTTCCTAGCGATATCGAAGAAGCTGCGCTTTCGTTTGTAATTTCACTAAAATCCACAGTGTTGAAACGAATTTTTCATCATCAGTTGAGAAAAGTACGACGTATTACGGCGTATCATTTTCTAACTAGTTACAAAAAGTACGACGTATCGCAAATACTTCCAGTTTTGAAAAGTGGCACTTTATATGCAAAAAAAAAAGTAGTACCTAATAATACTAACAATTATTCTACTGCTTATCCATCAGTGATATACCATAAACAATCCTGATAAATGAATTTTGTTATCCATAAAAATATCACCACTTTGAAATTTTGCTTAATTTTACAAAAAAAAATATATGTTATTTTCAAAGTAAAGTAAGAAATATTTACAGAAATATTAACAATAATCTTACAACTCAGCTGTGAATATTTGTACCAATAGTACTAAAAATAATAATACATAGTAGGTATAGCAAAAATATCAATGAAACGAATATTTCCAAAACTTGCAGATTTAAAAAAAAATCATATTCAGTTTAAAAAAAATAAGCGTCTACGAAAACGAGTGCACACTAACAAAATATTCTTAAAACTTCTTAAATGATTTGCTTCGTTCAGCAAAAAATCAACTTTTATATACTATATGTTCATAAAAAATGTCCACCAGGGACGGCCGTGGAAACTTAATCGCCCATCAATATTTTGTTATACCCCTCAGAAATTGCTAAAAATATGTAATTGTCCATATTTATAGGTTGAATAAAATTTGTAATGTGTTACATACGAGGGGCGTTCAAATGAAAAGGTATGAAACGTCATAACCACCAACTCGGTAGAAATTCGAATATACCGCTTTGGGATACCGGAGGTATATCTAGAGACGAGAATGAAGGGGCCCGGCGCGGTTGTGCGCATGCGCGGGCGCCCGCACATGACGCAGGAGAGAAGCAGGCAGTTGTGTGTTTCGTCCAATTAGGTTGCTCACGAGAGAGTGAATCTGCTTTACGATAACGCGCGTCCACACGTCTCCAAGGTCTCATAAGGTCACTTGATTACTTGTGAATAAAGACTTCACTTAACATAATCAAGACTTCACTCACCACAGTGTCGTTTCGTACCTTTTTATTTAAACACCCCTTGTACAATTTTAATGGTAATATTTTATTTTGATTATTACACAAAGAAACCATGCAGAATATTACTGTAAGAGATGAAGGGTAACACTTGTTACATAAGTTTTAGGATTGTTTTTAATGCTTTACGTGACATGGTAAAACTATTACATTTAATCAGCTATGGAAAAACATGTTGCTAGGAGTTAGGAGTCTTGTCAATTTGTATGACATTTCACATTTTCATCTGATCTTTGCGAAATGGCGTATAAAGTGGATATTCGAAAATATATCTACAACTTAGTTGGACAGCTGCCGAAGTGGCCGCGGTGGCTACAAGAAATTTCATATCAGAGACTCGACAAAATTTAAGTTTAAATAATATTCCTTTTGTAGTTTGCTATTCTACGCCCGCAGATCAGGTCTCAAAATTGGATTTTAAGCCTGCGCGTGCGAAAAATATTTTATAAAAGACTTAACTTATCCGTTCCGAAAATCGTGTAAACTAGTGTAGTTAATAATAAGTAATAATAATAAAAATAAATAACAAACTCGTTTTTTGTTGAATACTGTCGCGCTTAGGCGTGCGTAAAATTGTAATGATTTTAAAAACTGCGAGTGTGGTACGTGTTTTGTAGCGATCCAATATACAATTTTTGTTCAACTGCGTAGCCCCACTCCGTGCCAGGTTACAACATTCGTACTGAGCCGACTTAGAGATTTTGCCATCAATCTTAAAATTGCTTCAATGATTAGTTTTGCCTCAAAAAACATTCCACTTGGAGAAGCAACAAATTTAATAGAACGAGATAAAAATTATGAATGATCTAGAGTTAGCATGCTTTAAAGTAGATTATTGTAAGTAAAATATTTTTTCCACTCCCTGCATGGTAAGTACACTGTTGTAACATTGATTTGGTGGAAGTAAGCCCCACTTACCGATAAAGCTTTGGTTACTATGAGCAACGGGAAGTAAGTAATCACTTACTTCCCTCAGGGAAGTAAGTAAAATAATTTCAATAGCATTCTTTCTCTGGCACCAGTCTTTAAAACACTTTTGATAACACCCCTTCGACTTCTCCGGCAGTATGAAGGAACAGGCAGCATCTACAGCTTCTTCAATTGCCATTTCTTGTTTATTTTCATTGGAATTCAGTTTACAACTGAACGAATGCAATTTCTGACATTCACACTTTGTTTGATAAATAGTCTTAGCAACCAAAGCCGTACTGACATTTTGTTCATGTTGCGAAAATAAATTATTCAAACACAAACAATTAAACCAACTTCAGGAGGTGAAAAACAGTTATAAGCAATTCGAGAGGTAAGTTTTGACCAGTCTCGGACTTTATTGCTGGCCCTCGCTGTCGCTCTGGCGCAAACTCAACCTCTACTGGTAAACGATACTTACCTCTCTTAATGCTTAAATAACTATTTCATAACATAAATTCAAATAACATGATGAAGTAAATGTTGGAAATGGCTTCTATTGTTTTTTAAACAAAACTATAGCCTACTCTCAAACTTTTCGCGAACATTCTGAAGGGTTGTCTAGTAATAGCTCAACATTCTTATATTATTCTTTATCGCAATTGTTCAAAAGTATCCGGTTCATTGTTCATTTATGTTTTATAAACTACAGATTTCAAGTCTCCCCATAAAAAATAATCCCTGTTGAAATTAACGAAACTTTGAACGGCGTAATTGATGCTAATTTACGATGAATTCATTGAGCCTATCGTACATCAGGAGGTTAAAAACCAAACAGATGAACATGGAAATTATGGACTTACCGAAAATACATTACATTTTCAACAAGATGTGCGCCTCCTCACTATGTACTTACAGTTAGAGCATAGTTTGAGCGTCACTATCTAAATCAGTGGATTGGAAGAAGAGGGCCTATCAAATGGCCTCCTAGATCATCAGATCTAGCACCTATAGGTATTTTTTATGGGGTAACTTAAAGTCTGTAGTTTATAAAACGTAACCAGACACTATTGAACAATTACGAGAAAGAATAGCACAATAATGTCGAGCTATTACTAGACAAACCTTTCCGAAACAAACAGAGCTTTCAACCCGAGGAGTTTGAAAGCAAACCATATTTTTGTTTAGAAAACAAGGAAACCATTTCCAACATTTACTTTAACATGTTATTTGAAAATAATTAATTGAACCCGTTTGCACTTTATTTGCACTTAATTCCAAAATTAGTTGACCAAATCATATTGTATTAATAATGACTATACTCTTTTCTGAAAAATGTACACGTGGCTTACTCATATCGTAAGGCTGGGCCGCGGCGGGAGTGAGCGGGTGAGGACGCAAATTCCATAGGCGTGCGCTCGGTGAGTAATTATTTCGTTTCATTGTATTTTTATTAAAAAAAAGTCGTAAAATTAAAAAAAAAACATCATTGGCAACGAATATGTATTAATTAACAAAAAACATGTAAAAAATATAAAATATACAAAGTGATTACGGTATGGCCTTCATTGAGCCTTGTTTCATCCATGAAATACACTTTTGCGCCACCTTGTCGCAGTTCACAAATTCTGCGAAGGTACTTACGTCGCCACAAAAGTATTTCAGGTTTTTCAATTAGAATACTCTTCCGATTTCTCTTTAAAAAACCAAAATTAATTTCCTTTAACGTGCGTACCAATACATCCCGTGAAATCGAAGGAATGGTCTCGTCAGCGTCGACAGTTCGCAAAATTATTTTACGGTCGGCTTTTTATTTCTCAAAAAAAAAACGAATGCACTGTGCGACGTATGGCTATTCGTGTATGATAGTCAACTTCTATCTTCTTTCGACCTCTTGCTTCTTCCTTTGGCGTGGATCTCTCTGCTGAATCGCTCTTGTTTTTGGAGCATCTATAAATGGTCGCCTCCGAAACTTTAGTGAGGAAGCTGCATAAAGTTACAGCGTCGCTTGTTGATATAGTGGCATCTCGAACTCGGAGCCCCTCAAAAACATTGCAAACCATTGCCCTTTCTTTCTCTGTTAATTTTTTTTTTCGGCGCTTGACATCTGTTCCGCCATTTGTAAAATAAATGTAAAGAAATAATACTTGGTATTATTGATTGATGGCATTATATGTACGGGGTATAAATTGCAAAGAAAAATCATGTAATTACGGAAATTAAATACTTACCAATTAACAGTATCTCACTTTGCGAAATGTTGTCTTCAAAAAGACAGCTTTGCATAAATTTGGAACTCACGAATTATAATTCCTGTTCTATACTACGCCTATGGATGCCGTCGAAGAAATGTGGGATGCGCCCTTTATGTTACGCGACGATGAATATAATGCATCCGGTATTTTTGGACGGTATAGCAGGTTAACAATCGGTTCGACTCGGGGGTGCACCCCCCGCATGAACTGAGTAATAGTAAGAATGCCCGTATCTGAAACGGCAAATCATTTCACATTTCACATCACATCGGCATTGCATTTAAAATCATATGACCCGGACTAATCTTACTACCTGCCTCATAAAAACTGTGTACCGATACTACCGATGAACCACCTCTACAATTTTTAGACTCTGGTATAGAAAGAATTTTTCAAGAGCATTCCAACGATGTATCACAAGTAGGGAGGTGCCAGTAATTTTTTTTAGATGGAGTTGGCTGTGGCTTAAAGGGTGGGTAGGGGGTCGATACTTCCTACGTCATTATGGTTCCTCCTTCGAACCACCCAAACGGTTTTGAGTAATTTTAAAAATAATCATGTGTTCTATGAATAAAGTCGATGGCAACTTTTCAAATTGACATAATGTATATTCAATAATCGTTTCTTACCGTCAAAATGATCGTCTAATATACTTAAAAAACGAGCATGCATTAAGGAATATAAATAAAATCCCTTAATTGAGTCGATCCTTGCGTAAAAATGTATTCACCAAGAAGCAATTACTTAGACTCCGTACATAATTTACACGTCAATTACTCTAATTGATATTTCCCCGGCATTCCGCTTTCCGCATCACGTCTTGAAGACACCACCGACCTCGCCACAATTCAGCTTCGCAATAATAGCCACTAATTGCGCCATTGATCTATGCAAATATCTCCAATTCACGTCTTCCCCGATACCCCGTGGTACGTGCGCACAAAGGCTGAAATTTACGTTTACCTTACCGGTCTTCCGATATAAAAATCAAAGCGACTCACTTGCAAGAACGTCCTGCCTTCGTCCCTGAACAGCCTGAACGGCACGTCGGTGTCGACGGGATTCCTCAGGTCTATCCATCCTCCATCTGTTAAAAATTTCGCGCCTGACACCGCACAAACAGGTGTTTGTATACCTGAAATCACAAAAAAGGGAAAATAAACTTAATTGAATAACGCCATTAGGTAATGAAGCCGCCGCTGTATAATTTATTGGCCGTCTCAATTGGTACCGAACGGGAGAGTAACATTTCGCTTTAGAGTCACAATTAATTCGGACGTGTTTTTCCACCTGATTATTGCCGCGCTAATTGCCGAATTACCTACGAAACGCTCACCGATCAATCACTGTCATTTGCTTAAGCAGCATCTTAATTTTAATAATTGATTAAGTGAATTGTTTTGTTATTGATTATGCCCTCAGTGTAACCACACCCAGAACTAATATATTGATTATAATGATACGGATGTGATATGGTAAGTCCGGGTTTCCGTGTGGAAGGAGGGAATAAAAAAGTGATCGAATGCGACGAGAATGTTTTCATGAATTATACGCGAAATTGGCTGGAAACTGGAAAGGAATGGTGATATTTTGCTGGTTTACATATCGTCGGCTTACAAGTGAAATCACTTAAGTCAAAAACTATAAAATGTGAGAAACTACAACTAAAGGTTTATATTCTGCTCTTACCTTTCCTACTCAGTCATTTAATGAGTTAAGAATTTGGAAGTTCGGCTACAGGACCCTTTACTATACACCGACTGAGCCTGAGATTTGTTACAATTTACTAAACCATCAAAATAAAACTTAACTAAAAACATCCAAAAATTTACTTAGTGTATTTCACTTGAAGCCGACGATATTAAACGTTTGGTGCAGTACAATCAATTGCAGAACGTACGTGAAATAATTACAAGCCACACGAGGTACATTATAAAAATTTCAGTTGAGGTTTTGAAAAAAATGTAAAAAATATAGGTAATCTTCAAAATTTATAACATTCGCAGAGAAAAGTATCCATTAATTAAAATGTGAAACAAACTACAGGTGGTTTAATATTATTACGTTGTTCAAACTTAAAAAAAAAAATGTAGAAGCAACCAATCAAAAACTAATTCTTTGGTAAATGCGTAAATTTCAGCAGAATTCGCGTAAGTGATAACGGATAATATACATCATCAACATTAGGATCAGCAACAATTGGCATCGCAAGCGACAACTGGCTTTACACATCACATCAGCGATAACCAACAACATTGAACTAAACATTGTTAATGTCGATTGTAGTTGATGCAATTTTTAGTATCTTTTATCGCTGACGCAATGCGAATTATATTACTATTTGTTGCTGGTGCAATTTTGACTGTCGTTTGTAGCTGATGTGAATTTTACCAGCAATTGTTGCTGATCTAGTTCGCACTGTTATTTGTTGCTACTGCGATTTTTACTGACATTTGTCGCTGATATAATGTATATCCTCCTTGGTCAGAATCTTGAAAAGTTCGTCTTGATCAGAATCTTGATCGGTGATGCATTTTTTTACGGTTACTTGTCGCTGAAGCATTCTATTCTCATTTATATATTTTTTCGTGTGATGAAACATACCGACAACATAAATCGCATCAACAACAAATTGTTAATGTCGATTGTAGTTGATACACTTTTTACTTATTATTTATCTCTGACGCATTGAGATTTATATTGAAGTTTGTTGATGCCGCCCGTTTCGATTGTTGTTTGTCACTGATGTGACTTTTACCAGCACTTGCCTACGATTTTTCTGAAAATTTGTCACTGATACAATTTTTTATACCGTCATTGGTCAGTATCTTGATCAGTATCACTATTTATCGCGAACTTTTACTTTTATTTGTCGCTGACGCAATTTTTTTACGGTCATTTGACGCTGAAGCTACTGTCATTTATATATTGTTTTTTTATCGTTACTGTCGATTGTCGTTGCCTTGTCGTTGCCGTGATTGTTACTGTCATTTGTCTCTATTGCAATTTTTGACCATCATTTGTCGTTGATTCCAGTTTTAGTGTCATTTATACCGGGTGAATGATTTGGCGCGGAACATAGGGAAATAACATGGGAAAATGGTTTTCGTTAGTGTGCTGCTCCCCTATTCAAACTATAATCAAATTAATAGCACCGTTATAATTTTATGGTTGCGCTTCTTATGGCATAAACCAATCATATGTAGAAAGTTTTTAAAATAATTAAAAACATTGAAAATAATAGTACTGACATTTGAAGTTTTATGGTAATTCAATAGTACATACGAGTATATTATTAGTTTATGATCAATTTTTCCAGAAAACAATAGACTAACTACATTGTAAAAAGTATTTAAAATAAAAATTCTATCATAATTATTATTGTGCATATTACATGGCCTCAGTTTCCTTATAGTTCCATTAGGGTAACATAAATAGAATGAAACCCGTTTGCCATGTTATTTCTTTATTTTCCGCAATCATAAAATCATTCAGCATGTCAAAAATATCAAACGCAACACGTACTATTATTTTGAATGATTTTAATTATATTAAAAGCTTTCTACATATGTTAAGACATCGTTTGGCGAAGATTGGTTTAGACAATAACAAGCACAACAAAATGATCTACTTAAGGGTGCTGTTAATTTTATTTTATATAATTCCGCTTTGAAAAGTCAAATTTTACATCAATTTCTGTCGTTATGAAACGTAAAATTTTTCACAACTGTCACGCACACAGTTATGTAATAATAATATATAATAATAATCAAGTAGTTATGTAAAGACATTACATAACTGCAGTTCCCACTAAGCTTTAAACTTTTTGTACGTTACAGCGTATCTATTTCTGGATTTTTCTGGTAGTAAACTACCCATGGCAACATTAGCAGAGTCTTCAACATCATAAGTTAGTTCTGAATCGCTATTTGAGGACATTATTTTGCAATATTATTAAATTTGTGAATTATTTCGAACTAGCTTCGCTCGCTTTGGCAAATATTGCACTTGTCAAACAATATCGCACTTTTCATAACTGGTTACGTAAATAACTAATAGTTTGAATAGGGGAGCAGCACACAAAGCACCATTTTTTCATGTTATGAGAAATGATCTGAGGCAAATCGATCACACGGTATATTGCTTTGGGTTCTGATGGCAACACTCAATGTTGTATGATTAAAAAGCTCTACCGAAATAAAAAATAAAAAATGTAGGTTGTCATTTAAAAAAAAAACATTAATGTCGTCATAACTTTTAAAACTTTTTTTAAAATAAAATAAATAAAATAAAAATATTTTTATATGCGCAGTAATTTATAACGCCATCTCCCTTTTAGATTTTTGCTCTCTCATACACATTAACGGAGTTACCGATTTTATCCGCTACTTAATTTTTACACTGTATAGTCACTGTAGTGATTTACACCATTGTTTGTCACTAACGCAAATTTAAATTTCGATAAATCCATGAGCTGGTCATAAATTTTTATTCCCTTAACGACAATGACGATTTCTGCTGAATATTGTAGCTTTTGAAATCCCCTGCCAATTATTGCTGATGTGGTACATTATTTGATTTTATAATTTAATCAGAAAGGATGTTTATTTGTATTTTTGGTGGTCAAATGCCTCCATATAAACCTTTTAAATATTTTACAAAATTCGATTTTTGATGAAATTCATACCTACATGTATGTATGTATGTTTAAACTGTTGTAGTAGACTAAATTTTTTCTGCCAATTGACTCTGATGCGACTACTACTGCTTGGCTGGTTGGATAATTCTATCTGACTAAATTTGTATTGCTCTTTTTCGTCGACCCAATTTTTGCAGCTAATGAAATTTCAATATGATATTGTCATATTTCAATATGACATTGTCATATTTCAATATGACATAGTCGCTGATACTATTTTACTGATTATGGTAGTTCACTAAATAGGTACTATCCATTGTCATAAACGTGATTTCTACTGAGTTTGAAAAAAAGTTGTCACCGATATAACTTCGACTAATGTGATTGAAATTATTGTCTCTAATCAGGCTTTATTCATTGACGTTCATGCAGCATGAAAAACTATTCAAACTCTTGTATTATATGAAGTCTTAAAAATTGTCACTAATACATCATCTAATATAGTGATATTTTTGGTTGTCACTGATGAAAATTCTAATTCCTGACAAAAACTATTACTTTAGTATTTAAACGGAATGCTATAGCATTTGAAATTGTCATGGGGTACGACTTGATAACTAAGGTAGTGAAATACATTATTCTTAATTTTTAATGCCTTTTAAAAAATTGTTTGTGCCTCCTAGGTAAGAACCTTTTTCCACATTTTGTGTTTTTATAGGTGATTTTTTTAAGCTTATTTTTACGATCCCTAATTCAGTGATTATACTCACAGTATTGCAAAATCGTATATTAAAGTATAAGGGAATATTTTGGTCCTTCAAGCACGCGTGAGTCTGCAAGTACTCCAGATGTGCTATTGTTAGAGCAAGGATTCGAAAGACCACATAGCCACGCAAACTTTACGCTATTTTATATTTGTGCATTTTATTACCATAAATTGGCCTGAAAATTTGACATTCTGAGTGACCATCTTTGATATGACGCAATCATTGTAGCGTTTGTTGTCAAAGTATTGAATAAACAGGAAGTTAACAACACGTCAATTTGGCATTAGTTTGTGAAAAATGCAATCAAAAATTAATAATTTAAAATCCAAAGCCGAGAATAGATTGATTTCGCACAAGACTGCGCCGTGTTTGAGTTAAGAGGCCTCTTTACCCAAACGCGGTATAGGGAATTGCATGTAAATCAACTCCCAGATAATTCATGAACGGATCAACATAATTACAATCGGAGACCTGATTTAGAAAGTTTAGACATTTATCTACATTAGTGCTGATTAGTTTTTAAGAGATAATAACATGGTGATTTAATATGTCGATTAAAAGAATGGCATGTTTAGCCGATTTGTGATATTTTCTTCGGTATTTATTTAATCAAGACAGGGTACATATAATGGAAATTCCCTCAGGGTATTTGTAGCTAATGTTGTTGGGAACGACCTTCTTTTTTTTTGTTCCGATATCTTAAATTATAATGGAGTATTATTGGCGACAAATAAATGCAATTTGGCGACAGTAATGTGCTGCCGCCAACCTGTAAACAGTAGTACTAGACGTAAGCCCCTCCTGTCCGTTTGTCGCATGTTATGCATCTCTCTCTCTAAGGCCGATCGCGCTCTGGGCCATAGTAAGAGGAATGGGAATGAGGAGTTCTGGCGAACCTAAATTCGGTTTCGTATAGTATTTAACGTAAACAATTATAATCTGAAGAGTTTCGGGCGGTGGCAATACCGCGGAATATTTAAATAAATAAATTCTGCCGAGAAACAAATTGCCAAGATGGAAAGGTATGAGACGCTGTGTGATAAGAGGAGTTCTGGAAAACTTGATGCGTTTTTTGTAGTATTTAACATAAACAATTATAATCCGACAAGTTCCAGGCTGTGACATAACCGTGGAATGTTGTAAATAAATAAAATATGCCGAAAAACAATTTTGTACCAGAATATTTGATAAATTTTCGCCTTGTTGTTGTTGGGGACTAAATCCACAACAGAAATGTGCATTTAATGGTATCATTAGGGATGCGAGAGGCCTTCTCAAGAAATTCCAAATCTCGAATAATGTGCTTTATTGATGTTTATTGCATGGCTACCAAAAACCCCATTATCGGATTAAAGAACGGTCTTCCCGACCGTAATAGCACCAAGTAACGGTCGTTAGGCCAAAGTGGGTTTTTACCACCCTTTGAGAGTTTTATTATTTATTTATTTGAGAGTTTCAAGTTTTATGCAGTTAGTACGCATGTCTAGATTATAGTTTTAATTATAAGTTTGCAACCCCGTTTAAGAAGAGGAGAGGTAATTGTGATGATCATCGATCACCAGTTTTCTCTCCCATCTCAATCAAGCAACAATCAATTCACATATTACACATATTATTACATATTTCATTGTGGTATTTTTGCCTGTTTCCTCATTTTTGCGTGATGGGTAAAAATGCACCTGGTAGACGGAGAGTTACAAAGCCATTTCGCAAGAAGTTACGCGGAAATATTTCTAAATGGAACGCCGCACAAAGATTGAAATGTAAGTAAAATATATAATGTAAATTATTTTCCATAGTATAATTTTCTGCTGTTGAGACCTAATTTTGTGCTGTATGATTTAAATTTTGTGTCCATCCACATTTCGTAATATTCTGTTTTGACAAATGAGTCTATAACTTCGCACTTTCGTATTTTCCAAACACTTTAGACTGAGCAGATTTTAATTTTTGTATTGTTTATTTTAATTTAAAAAAATATGTTTTATATTTTTTTTCTCACTCTCTCATTTCGTGAGAATATGCATAAACATTATTTATGCGAAATTTCAGCTCCATCGAATAAAATCTATGGAAAACTTTTTTATTATTGATTTTTTAAAAAGAGATTTTACAGCATTAATGTGTACTTGCCTAAAAACCTTATTGGCCCCTATCAGATATACCGAGTGATTTTTACTCGTTTTTCAAAATAATGAAAATCGGAATAGTGCGAATTTTCGGAAATTACGCAGGATATCAATGAGATTTTTTTTCATCTTGTGTTATTTTTAGATTACTGAATCATTCAAAGGTCATACGCATTTTGTTTTCTGTAAGTTTTGCAAAAATTAGATTTTCAATGTTTTTTTTCAAACATTTAAGATTCAACTTACCAAAACTAAATTTTAAGTTAAATTAAAAACAATACAGAAGTATTCTTTATAGAACATTATTCTGTAGAATTTTTATTATTTACCTTATTGTTATATCACTGCATACTCTACGTTTTTGATGCAAGATGTTTTTTTGGTGAAAATGATAAATAATATTTATTTGAATAACTTCTAAAAACATGAAAATTCTACTGTTTTAGTTCTTCTTTTATAGTGGCCTAAATGAGGAGAATTAATATTTAATAATATTGAGTTTTTGTAGGAAAATAAATTTCTGGTGATCAGGAGTGGACGTTTTAATTATTCAGTAATGTATACCTAACACCAAAATGTTGCCCATGTTAAAAATGTTTTATACAAATTGTATGTTACCTGAATTGGTGGATCCTCGTCATACGAGAAATTTGCAAATCCGAGATCCACCAGAAATTATTGAGGCACAACAAAAACTTATGGAGAAAAGAAAGAAAAATAAATAATTTCGAATTTGTAATAAACAATTTTTAATTTAAACAATTTATTTTTACTTTATTATTTATGATTCATTTATTTTTCTCCTTTTCTTTCGTAATATGAATATGTTGTAGACCATATCATTGGTATACAGGAGAAAGTGGTCAAGTCTAAAATTTAAATTTTTTAATTTTTTTCACATCAATCTATCTTATCTTATCTTTTCATGAGACACTTATTAAATCCATTTTCTAATAAATTCGTATTTTTTCTGTAAATTTGAAATTGACCAAGTCCAGTTTCAAATTAAATGTACAGGAGAGAAAAAATGAACTTTAAAATAAGAATAATAGACTTGGACACTTTCTCATGTATAACGATATATTCCATATACAGTATATCTCAGTGACTACCAGAAATAGCAAAATTAACATTGGTGAATTATGTATAGATCAATTATTGCAATGTGTATCTAAACATGTGATTGTCACAAATTTAATGCAGGTAGTTGAATTTATCAAATTTACCTTACTGTCAGGTTGCTGATATTTTTAGAATTTGCTGACTCAATACAACCATTTAATTATCAATATTCCATTAAATAATTATGTCATATGAAAATTATTTGACAGAAGTAAATTTCCGCTTGTTTTAAATACTTTGTTTTCGTTGTTTTGGCCACTCAAAAACATGGCAATAGTTGATCTTTATATAATTTCCCAATGTAATTTTGCTATGTCTGGCAGACACTGAGCCACACTTTATGTAAAATTATTCTACCATACTTTCTAGGTATCTTCGAGTCTCCATAGCTTGAAAGTGATGTCGTTTTATCGGTTTTTTTTTCTCTATTTGTTTATCATTTCACTTTTTATTTTTATTTCAATTTTTAATTATTTTTTTTCATTTTGCAACATTTTGGTATTACAATTTCCGAATCAGAATTTTATGACCAACCACGCCACGTGTAGTTTTTTGTCCAATTTAGCAACACCCTGTATACCTATTCAAGAAATAGTAGTTAATGATATTGTTCATATATATGTTACTATTTATTTGTTGTGTATATAATTTAATTACATACTTCAATATTTCGGTGCGTCAAATAAATTAGACTTTATATTGTCTACTATTTTTGTCATTATTACATATCCTGTGTACTCGTATTTCCTATATAACCTGATATAATTTTACTCATTACTATTGTATTAAAATTATTAATTCGCTAATTGTTTTACTTAGATTTACTTCATACAACGTTTGGCGCAAAAATAACGAAAAATACGAAAAGTCAAAGATCCCATTCGGCTTGTCGCGGTGGAGACGAACGATTATAAAGTGAGTCTTCAAACCTAGCGTTTCACATGCTGTACCCCCACTGTCTCTTTCGGCGTCTATCCGACCCAAATCATGACGCCCACCCGGCATCGGAGATCTCTTTTCTACAAATCGCGCTCTCTCTAGACTCTGATCTCCGGTGACTAAAGAGGCCTCTTAAGCAATATGACGTACCAACAAAATACTAAATATTTAAACTGCATTCCATTTTCATAGTCATTCATAACTTTTTTCTCAGTACCTTAACAACTTGCATTTTAATTTTTCACTAGATTGAAAAACTAAATATTTATACCGCATTCCATTTGCATAGCCAGATTAATAACTTTTTCTCAATAGTTCCTGAACGTTAATGACTTGCAGTTTCATTTAAAATCGGAATTATACGCGCTGCAAAGTGCTAATAAGATATTGCATAATGTAGACTGTGTGTACATACGACATTCCCCGAACACTTGCATGAAGAAGGACTTTTCTCGTCTGCACTGCAAGAAAAACGCGAGGCAGCAGCATTAGAGGCAGCAGCGTGGCGTGAACTTATGAATTGATTTACATTGCGGCTCGCATAAATTAAGCGATAATCGCCGTGGGCACGTGCGCTCCCATCTTCCACACCAGAAATGATACTTTGTAATCTAATCGCTGGCCGGAAGTAACGCTCGCTGGGAATTATGAATTGTGAAATTTATTCAGTTTTATTGCCTTTATAGATCGCGCAAATGAGCTTAATTGCTCACTGTTGTAGTGCTTTGACCCTCCGCGTGTGCGATGGAAATTTGAATAATGTTGATTGCGCTTATGGGCTTATAAAATGTAATACTCCAAATTGAATTGCTCCGCAGTATTTTGAATTTAATTTAAGATATTTGTTTCAAGCAAATAAAAAGATTTAGAGTGTTAAAACAAATTTAATTGAACTAAATACCCTATAAACGTTGGAGAGTTTTATCATTGTTGACAACAAAATAATTAAATAATATTCTGAATTGTATTACAGAGACGGGGATAGATTCATTAGAATTAAAACAATCATTTATGTTGAAAAAAAAACGGATTTTATTTTATAACAAATAATGGAGGTGTGGTCACCACAACTTTTGTTTACAATCGTATATATATTTCGGGACTAAAACACGAATCCTGGAAGAGAAATTTAAGTTTTTATAACTGTAGAGAACAAAGTTATAGAAAGTATTTGCAGTCTCGTCTTGTTATTGAATGTTAATTGAATGTAATTTTATCAGGCTATGCATAACATATTTTGTATAACACCAGGGAAGTAAGAACACACAGGGTGTTCCATTGAAAAAAAAACATAATTGATCTCTATATCCGGAACCGGAATTGACAGGATGTTGAAAGTATTTCCTTTGAGGAGAACGGATTTAACTATGTTATGATAATTTTTTTAAACATTTTTGGGTCACTCAATAAACTGTTAATGAACGGTTCGGGTAAGACACACACTGTATCACTAAAACAATTACTTAGACAAATTTATTTAATCACATAAATTTGGTATGATAATTTTTACTTTAAGTTTGCAAAGTACATAAATAACGCACGGTCCAATTGGAAGTTTTAACAATAGCCGTCCATTAAATTTTAACGCTCCCCAATAAAAACTACATTCTTCTGCAAACGCTCCCCGATAGCAAACAGCCCACGCACTCCAAGGCAGCTGTTAAAACCCAATAAAAAATTACTCTTTATCGAGCGGCTTACACAGCGACTGCCGAGAGCTTTCAATGTGCCACTACAAAACGGCAGAAATTGTAGAATTTTAAGTGCCAGCCAGCCGTCGAGGCGAGTCGGGCGGTTTCCACTGAATTGCCTCGCGATATTCGTAAAATTTTCCAGGCAAGGCCATCATAATAAGTACCGGTGTCTATTGAACGATTATTAACGCATGTATTAATAATGGACGTCTGCACAGATAGAATTTACTTTTATTTAATGGAAAGTAAACAGTTAGGAAGCAACATGTGCATAATTGTTTCGCATCCAAAGGCGGCATAACTTACGGCTGGTCAATGCCCAGTCAAACCGTTCAGTTTATACTAATACTAAACGATATTTTATTGTAAATATTATGCCTGCTGATGCATTAATTATATTATCTTTCATTATGTTTATTACTTTCCAGAAGATATAGCTAATTTTATGGTTTATACTCTTAGTTACTGCGGCAAGTCAAACGACAATTAATGTTTTATAAATAATCGCAATGATATACAAAATTTAAAAAAAAAATATTACACCGGGTGATTCAAGTTTATTGTTTAGGCGAATTGAACCTATTTACGGTTGTGAAAAAAATATAAAATTATAGAATAAGATACCTACGACAAACATCTACCAATTGCTGCTTTAAAATTTTCAATATCATTTTAAATACAGTTATAAATTAAAAAAAAAACTATTTTTTAACCAATGTTCAATTTTTATTTTTTTATATAATATAGCCCAAAATAATCCCTTTACTTCATAGGTACCAATTATGAAATTGCTGTTTAAAGAAATGTATTAGATTGTAAGTAAATCGCACATTTAATTTATTTTTCTACGATTTATGGTCTACCATGAAGTAGAATTGTCAAGTAGTACAAATATTTATAACAAAAATGGTCTTTACAGATGCAGATAGGTATAATTTATGAGTTAAACCCTCACTGATCTGCAAACAAATGCTTTCCAGGGCCGGAATAAAGATTATAATGCAACGGCAGGCCAGGCTCATAAAAATAGGGTGCTCCGGAGATTAGTTGCAATAATTTGTCCTTTTGTGAAAAATAATTTACACAACTCCAATAAATCATTTTACAGATGCCTGGCGAAGTATTAAAATGCATTTATTTTAGAAACTGAGCATATCAGTTAATTTTAATTGCGCTACCTAATTTATCAATATGTAATACTATTATCAGACAAAAAATCGATACACAAAACTTCACAATTACTGAGAAAATGCGGAAAACCCGCTACGGTTATAAAAATTCGATAAATTAATCCGAGTGGAAAATATTAAAGTTTAATAAATCGGGGTCAAACGGGGAGGAATTTGAACATCAGACTTAAAGAACACAAAAAAACTGTTTTAGACAATAAAGCGTCCACTGGGGTTGCTGACCATTGTATCAAATATAACCATTATTTACATAAGGAGGGATTATCGCTGCTCCATAACGGCAGCAAAGGAAGAAGATTAGATCTATTGGAAATCCTCGAAATCAAAAAAGCTACGGGGAACATAGTTAACAACCAGGTGTGCTTTGAAAAGACGCGAATATTTAACGGCATCCTGGAAATCCGTGTAATGAATGAAAGAGCATTCCCACCACCATTATCAATTAAGCGCGTTCAGTATTTAAGTTACACAATGTGAATTTGTATTCAGTGTATCTCTCTTGAGAATGGCAGCAGTGCCGAAACAATTGTAGAGCAATTCTATAAAACTTGTGAAACTTTGCCAAGTGTTTTCTTTAATAACCTATTAAAGTTCAATAATAGACAATTTTACATATAAAGTACGTCAAATTGATCTCTTTGGGAAGTCGTAATTTTCGCTCTTGACAATAAACTTTAATCACCCGGTTTAGTGAGACGAATAAATTCCATAAAATTGAAATTTGCTAAAAAAAGTTTCGTACAAAACTGACAGTCTGATACTTTGGCACTGTTTATAGTGCAAAATTGACTAAGTTTGACAAATAATATATACATAACAGACTGACCGTTCTTTGTGTACAAAACTGATAGTCTGACAGTTTACACAGAACCTATAGTTAAACACTTATTTTATAGAAGATTCATAAGTTTGCATTTATTTTATACAAAATTTAATGACATTTTCGCAGTTGTATCCTACAAAATAAATGGTTTTACAGTAACTTTGTACAAAACTGTTGGTTATTATTTGAAAATTGACAGGATTTACACAGAACCTATAGTTTAACACTTATTTTATAGAAGACTCATAAGTTTGCATTTATTTTATACAATATTTAATGACATTTTGGCAGTTATATTCTACAAAATAAATAGTTTTACAATAACTTTGTACAAAACTGTTGGTTATTATTTGCAAAATTGACAGGACGCATTTTTTTTCAAGCTATTCGAACGACCAAATGACATTTTTCATATAAAACGGACATTGATAATACTATATCTAAATTAAAACACATATTAAACACACGCCGAGGGACTTGAAGGAACAAAAAAACAAAAACTTACAGTTATAATGCAGCAAACTAATAGTTTGTCAGTAATTTTATACAAATTTGTCAGTTTGATAGTTATTTTCTCGAAAACTGTCAGTCTGACAGTTATTTTGTTCAAAGCAGACAGTTTGGAAATTATTTTCTTGATACATGACAATTGACACTTACTAAACTGAACGACATTTTGGCAGTTATTTTGTAACAGTTTAACAGTCATTTTGTACAATAGCTTGACAGTAGTTTTACTGAAACTAACACTGTGATAGTAGTTTCTTACAAAACTGACAGTGTGACTTATTTTATACAACATTGACTCCGGGTTTGACTGTTATTTTATACAAAACTAACTGACTTTATGTATTTAACTAAAATTTGGATTGTTTTTTCTACAAAACTGATATCTTGACAGGTATATTTTACAAACATGTTACCTTGACAGTTACTTTATACAAAACTTACCGTTTGACACTTATTTTCTAGGAGACTGACAAGATTGCGCTTATTTTATACAATACTGACTGTACCAAAACATAGTGGACATTCTATATTGTATAAAAGTAACTGATGTCATATTGAAAAAAAAAAACAAACAATTCCAGACATTTTGCATAAAAGTGTTAGTTAATATTAAGAAACCTACCAATATTTTAGCCACGTTTCACCTTTTTTCTTTTACTCGGTTGGAAAAAGACTTTTTTTTCTAATTTTAAATATCTTGTAATTTTATAATGACCTATGCACACATTGCATTCTTTTGGCGCTAATAAACTATTTATTTATTTAATTCATTTGAAGGTCAATCGATTTTTAATTTCATAAGACCAGATCTGAACTGAAACAAATAGGAAAGACAAGCTAAAAGACATGCTACATATAAAGCTATAAGTATATTGTACAAAATTGAAAGTTTGATAGTTGTTTTATACAAACCTATCAGTTTGATAGTTATTTCTAGAAAACTGTTACACTTAACATTAATTTTGTACAGAACTGACAGTTTGGCAATTATTTTCTTAACATCTGACAGATTCACACTTCACTGACTGATATTTTGGCAGTTATTCTATATATTTATATAAAACAATTAGGTTGACAGTCATTTTGTATAAAATTATTGGTCATTATTTAGCTAAACAAATTAGTGAAACAAATAGCAAAAACAAGCTAAAAGACATGCTACAGATAAAGCTATTAGTATATTGTACAAAATTGAAAGTTTGATAGTTGTTTTATACAAACCTATCAGTTTGATCGTTATTTCTAGAAAACTGTTACACTTAACATTAATTTTGTATAGAAGTGACAGTTTGGCAATTATTTTCTTAAGATCTGACAGATTCACACTTCACTGACTAATATTTTGACAGTTATTCTATATATTTATATAAAACAATTAGGTTGACAGTCATTTTGTATAAAATTGTTGGTCACTATTTGCAAATCTGAAACGAACGATATTTTTAGGTCGAACAACCAAATGATATTTTTCAAAAAAAAGAAACGGATTGATTTGACTAGAACTGAACTCAAACAAATAGTAAACTAGTAAACACCTGCCTAGAGGTGTGAAGGATCTACAAACAAAAGCTAACAGTTTAAGTTAGTTTAATAGTTGTTTTGTACAGAACTAACAGTTTCACAGTAATTTTGAACAATATTAATAGATGATAGTAGTTTTAGATAATACTGACAGTGTGACACTTACTTCACATAAAATTGATTGACTGTTTGGTACTTATTTTATACAAAACTGACTGATAATTTCACACGAAACTTGGACATTTTCTAGAAGACTGACAAGTTTACACTTGTAGATAAAATTAAATGACATTTTGACAGTTATTTTGTACATAAGTAACAGCTTGAAAGTCACTTTACCCACAAAAAAAAACAATTCGACGATTATTTAGCAGGTGTAAACACCTACCTAGATGTGTGAAGGATCTACAAACAAAAGCTAACAGTTAAATTGCACAAAACTAATGGTTTGACAGTTATTTTATATGATCCTGACAGTTCGACAGTTATATTTCAGAAAACTATCACAATAACAGTTAATGTGTTAAAAACTGTCAGTTTACCAATTATTTTCTTGATATCTGTTTGCCACTTCCTTAGTATTAAATTGACTAACATTTTTACATTTTGTACTAACCTAACAGTTTAATAGTTATTTTGTACAGAACTAACAGTTTCACAGTAATTTTGAACAATATTAATAGACGATAGTAGTTTTATATAATACTGACAGTGTGACACTTACTTCATAAAAACATTGATTGATTGTTTGGTACTCATTTTATATAAAACTGACTGATAATTTCACACGAAACTTGGGCATTTTCCAGAAGACTGACAAGTTTACACTTATAGATAAAATTAAATGACATTTTGACAGTTGTTTTGTATATAAGTAACAGCTTGAAAGTCACTTTACACAAGAAAAAAACAATTCGACGATTATTTTGTATAAAACTGTTGTTGTTATTTACAAACCTAACAAGAATGATATTTTCAAAGACCAAATGACATTGTTTATGAAAAACTGACATTAATAAGAATTTAGAAGTGAAACTAGATTTGAACTGAAACAAATAGTAATCATACGCTGACATATGTGTAAGAACCTACAAACAAAATCTGACAGATGTATCGGTCAAAACTGCTAGTCTGATAGTTACTTTGCACAAAATTATTAGTTTGATAGTTATTTTCTAGTAAATATATTGATAAATTGACTATCACATTGATAGTTATTTTGTTCAAAACTATAAGTTTGGCAATTATTTACTTTTTGATACTTTATTTGTAACTAAGTAACTAAAGGTAAGTTCGTAACTCAATAAACTAACAACTGCTTGAAAAAACAAATTATTTGACGCTCATATCACCCTTGTGGTATAGCCTGTCTACCGCTTTTTCGTTTTTACAACTTTGACTATTTATATGATCTTAGTGCAGACATAACTTGAGATTGCCAACGCCAACTTCGTCGTTAATTTTTGTTGCTCGATACAATGCTCGATATAATGAAACTCAAACTTGTTGAAACTTGTTGAAAATTCTTTATTTTGATAGTAGAAACTTAGAACAGAGATGCCATAATTTTTCCTACAATTCTAAAGTTCATTATTTATTAATATTGCATTTTCATTAGATGTCTGTAGGATTATTCGAATTCGATATTTATAAGTATAGGAAATATCGTTGCTAGATTTTGCGATTTATGGTGGAACAGACAATTTACAGCAAGCGGGGATCTTGATTTTAGTTTTTTTGGATGAAGTTTCCGTAAATTGGCAATCAATGGATCTGATGCAACTAAGCCTCTTCGGAAAACGTGTTCCTTATTTTTGCTTGAACTACATTTCCGAGCAATATCTTCTTGGAATCTTGTGATGTATTTCCATAACTTGTGCTTTCTGATGAATCAATTATCAAATGCCTGTGAATAATAATTTTATGCACACTCGTTGGCATGTAAACCCATGTGTATAGCTCGACAATTGTTCTTGCAGTTTGCAACGTGAATTCCCTAAAGTTTTTAACGCCTATTTCAAAACTGCAAGAGACTTACATTGCAAGAATGTCTTGCTTTAAATTGCTCAAATTAAATTGATTTAAAATTTTCAAAATTCATGATACGTTATTTGAAAATTGTTGAATCTAAATTTGAAAATATGAAAATTTAAAAATACACATTTGATTATTTGTAACTTTCAAAATTGAAATATTAATAGTTTAGAAAAAAATATTCAATTTTGAAAAGTTAATAACAAAAACGGTTGCAAAAGTCTGTAAACATAACATAAATATTTTCTTGAACGATTGGAAATACTAACCATTTAGAATTTAAGAAATTTTACTTCTGGTATTGGAATCTGGAATTTAACTGGTTCGAAAATTCGAATTGAAAAATTGTTCTACGATTCAGCTTACTTGAAATACAAAAATTGTTATGTTCTAAGATTTCAGTTTAGAAATTATAATACTGAAATTTCCAAATTTCCTACTTAGGTAAGAACACATTATTTGATTTATTACACAGGAAAACTAAAAAAACAAAAAAAAACTGCGGATTGAGTTTGTGTAGTCAATTTCGATACATTATGATTATGAAGTACTCATCGTATAATTTGTTTGTTTGAATTGACTCCAGTTCTCGTGATAAACTGTGCTGTGTTCAGTCTATTTACACCAGCCGAAGGCGATTCACGTACCACATCACCTACTTTTGCTAATTTATTTTAATTTATTGGTCGTTGTTGTTATGTAACCAGTTCTTTACGCAAGTGTTGTGTTAATAATCCTGACCATTTCTGCTACATATGTGGTAAATATTGTCAAGACAAGCAACGACGAATATACATGATTTTGTACCACAAGCTTGCGAAGCATATTGCGGAAAACAACTTGGCCAACAAGACACATGTTGGGTCCCACAAAAAGTTTGTAAAACTGGTGTGGAGTCACTTCGATATTAGACTCAAGGATGGCGAAAAGGACTTCCATTTAGAGTACCGATGACATGGACTAAGCCAATGAACCACCTTGATGATTGCTACTTTTGTGTTACGGATGTAAAAGGTATGAACGGATACAAAAAGAGCTCTTGGGTTTATCCAAACATACAATCCGCCAAACCACCAACATTACATAGTGAAGAGTGGCCAATACCGATATTTACGGTCTTATCAGAGGTTCACTGTGATGATGAAATTTTAGATGTTCAGAGTGAAAGCAACAATGAAAGTGATTTTGTGTAGTGCTGTCAGTACACACATAGGGCTTTTCTCAGGGTGAGTTAAACGACATGATTCGAGATTTAAATTTATCGAAGAAACCAGCTGACTTACTTGCATCAAGACTTAAAGAAAAAGGTTGCCTTCAGCCTGACGTATCAATAAAATCTTATCGAACCAGAGAGCGCAATATTCTTTCATATTTCACTGACACAAATGATATCGTATATTGTAAAAATATTTCTGGGATTTAAAATTTAATGGGCCTTCCAGTATACGAACCAAAAGATTGGCGACTCTTCATAGATAGCTCAAAAAACAAGTTTGAAATGTGGGTTACTGCATAATGGAAATAAATTAGCTTCGATACTGATAGGTCACTCAACTAAACTTCAGGAGGAATATTAAAATATTAAACTTGTTTTAGAGAAAATTTTGTTTGTTCAACATCAGTAGTCAGTGTGTGTGTGTAGATTTAAAAATGGTAATTTTTTTATTAGTTATGCAACGTGGATACACTAAATATCCCTGTTTTCTTTGTCTGTGGGACTTGTGTCAAAACTTAAAGAAAAAGGTTGGCTTCAGCCTGACGAATCAATAAAATCTTATCGAACCAGAGAGCACGATAGTCTTCCATATTTAACTGACACAAATGATATCGTATATTGTAACAATATTTCTGAGCTTTTAAATTTAATGGGCCTTCCAGTATATGAACCAAAAGATTGGCGACTCTTCATAGATAGCTCAAAAAAAGTTTGAAATGTGTGTTACTGCACAATGGAAATAAATTAGCCTCGATACCGATACCGATAGGTCACTCAACTAAACATCAGGAGGAATTTCAAAATATTAAACTTGTTTTAGAGAAAAATTTGTTTGTTCAATATCAGTGGTCGGCGTGTGTAGATTTAAAAATGGTAATTTTGTTATCAGTTATGCAAAGTGGATACACTAAATATCCCTGTTTTCTTTTTCTGTGGGACAGTCGTGTAAAAAACGAACACTGGGGTAGGAAAGACTGGCCGCTGAGAATAAATATGGCCATAGGAAAGGTATCATCGTTCATGAACCATTGATATAAGTCGAATAAGAGAAGAATAAGAAAAAATCATTCTTCCGCCACTACATATTAAACTTGTGCTTATGAAATAGTTTGTGGAAGCTTTAGAGAATAGTGAAAATAAGAATGGTGAATGGTTCAATAGATATTTATGCATTAAGGGAGATATGGATGTTTTTTTCCTGAGGTTGACAGGATTACAAACCGAGGGCCTTTGGCCCGAGGTTTGTAAGTCAACCGAGGGTAAAAAACATCCATAGCTCCCGTGGTGCATACAATATTTTATTTTTTAGAAACATATTGGTAAAAATTTTAGGTATTGTATCGATCCACAATGTTTATTTCCGAGGTTGCTATGAGTTGTTTGACAGTATATAAAAGTCATAATAAAAATATGACAGGGGTTCAGTAATTGTGGTGCAGATTCCGGACACTAAAACATTGGCAAAGAGATCCTTCACTATAGTTGAAGAGGAGAGACTGAATGCGTTGTCGCTTATCAGAGAATACGTGTGCTTGCGTCTTGCAGGAGTCTCAAGGTTTTTTTTATCGTACAGAAACAGAAAATGTACAGTGCAACCTGTTGGGAAAAACACATTTGGCAGCATTCCGTCAAAAATTGCTGTCTACTTGTGTTTGCCGAATCCGAAATCTTTCACAGGTCACTGTTTAAGACGAACATCTGCAACTTTGGCAGCTGATGGAGGAGTAAGTATGACCAATCTGAAGCGTCTGGGTGGATGGAAAAGCTCTGCAGTAGCGGAAGGCTACTTGGCAGACAGCATGGCATCCAAGAATAAAATTTCACGCGTGATTGCTGGACTGGAAGAGACTGAAAAAGTAAGAACGTCGGTATCTGCTAGTGGCAGTGGAGGCCATGAGCAGACGCAAAATTGCTCATCTTCAAGTACCGTCTTGAATGGAAAATTTGTCAATTGTACGATCTATTTGTCAAGTGGTCATAAGGTTGAAGGAGAAAAAAATGTGATTGAGGGTGAAAAAAATTGACATCTCCCTAGGGAGATATGAGTTGCTTTTCATAGATTGTATCCATGACGAAAATAAATAATATCATGTTTCTAAAAAATAAATATATTTGCCAATCATTTCCTGGCCTCAGTACAGAAAAAATCAAAGCAGGCATCTTTGATGGGCGACAAATCCGTACTCTTATGAATATCGATGATTCATAAATCACATGACTCAGGTTGAATGAGTCATGAACTGGAAGCATGAACAAGCTTTATATGAGTGGTCAAGAATTTTCTGGGGAATCATAAAACTGAAAATTATTCCGAAATTGTTGACAAAATGCTTCAAAATTTTGAAAAATTGGGAACTAAAATGAGTATCAAATTACATTTTTTTTTTACAAGATGGGGAACGGTTCCACTAGGACATCAAGATAATGGAGGAAAGATATCAAGGCCGGTGGGATAGCCATAAGATGGCAGACTACTGCTGTACCTTACACGGCGACTGTCCTTACCAAAAATATCATAGGCAGACACATACAAAACGATTTTCTTAATTCATATATATATAAACAATCTTTATTGGGCTATCGACCCCATGGGGTCTTTCCGTCTTCTTAGTTCATATTTCTGTTTTTCAATATTTTATTATTCATTTTATTGTTTATCATATAATTTATAGCATTATTTTCATACGAATAATTATTATTATTATTACATTTAATGCGGTTTCCGAAAGAATGTGTTACCTAAGAATAAGAGGGAAATGCTCAAACATAAGCATATTAAACATACATGCACCGACGGAGGAAAAGAGCGACGACGAAAAAGACATCTATTATGAAGCTTTAGAAGAAGAACTCAAAAAAATCTCTAAGCATGACATTAAGCTAGTAATACGAGATTGCAATGCGAAAATAGGAAGAGAAAATATGTTTAAGCCAGTAATAGGCAAGTTTAGTAAACATAAATAAACAAATGAGATTGGTATGAGGCTAATAGAGTTTGCGGCTACGAACAAAATGGTGATAAAAAAGTACGTTTTTCGAAAAAAAAAGGTATATACAAAGGCACGTGGATGGCACCAAACGGCACGTACACAAACCAAATAGATCACGTGCTGATAGAGTAGAAACATGCAACCCTCATACAAGACATCAGAAGCGTGAGAGGCCGAAATATAGACTCTGATCATTTTATGGTCAGGATAATTCTCAAAATGAATGCACATACTGGAAATAAAACAAACAAACAGGGAAGAAAACGGAAACAGATCGAGTGGAATGGAAAAACTATCCAAGAATATGCCGAGAGGATTGAGAAACAAAACGAAACTTTAGACAATACGCGGACTAAGACTGAGGAAAGATGGAAAAAAATGCAGAGTGTGATACAAGAGTCAGTCAAATGAATAGAACGTGCAGAAACGAAGAAAAAGAAGAAATGGTTCGATGCGGAATGCGAAAATTTAGTGAAACAAAAGAACAACGCGAGAGCAATATGGCTGCAGGAAAACACACAAGCTAACAAATAAATTTATAAAGATCTTAGATGCCAATACAAACAAGTGTGCAGAAGAAAGAAAAGAGAAGACAGCGAAGAGAGAATAGAACAAATAGAGGAGCATTACAGACACAAAGAGATTCTAAACATGTACCAAAAAGTAAAGAGAGAAAAAACAGGATACACGATAAAACCTATATACGTCAGAAATAAAGCCGGGGAACTGACTGGAGAGCTGGAAGAGAAATTAAAGACATGGGAAGACATTTGTAGATCTATTGAATGTAGAAACGAAACTTTCTGAAAATAACGAAGATAGAAATACGGAAGCGAGAAATGTAGCTGAAGTGCAAGAACCCACAGAACTGGAAGTCAGAGAAGCGCTAACTAATCTTAAAAATAACAAAAGTACCGGGGACAATGAAATTACTCCAGAAATGCTAAAAAACGCGGGCCCAAAACTTCCAGAACAAATTTATGAATTAATTAAGACGGTGTGGAAGGAAGCACAAATGCCGCCAGACTGGGGAAAAGCAGTAATACACCCAATATTCAAAAAAAGAGACCCAATGGAGTGCAAAAATTACCCAGCAATTGCTTTATAGGATGTGATATACAAGATATTTGCAACAATAGTGGAAAATCGACTAACAGCTCACTCAGAAAAGATAACTGGCGAATACCAATAGATTTAGACCTAATAGTAGTAGTAATCTCTAACCGATCCAATTTTTACTTATAAAGAAATACAGAGAAACTGCTACGAGTAAAAGATTCCTCTATTTGTACTATTCATAGATTTCAAACAAGCATATGATTCTGTAAACCGTCCAGAAATGTACTGTGAGAGCATTCAGAATATTGACAGTACCGGAAAAAATAGTGAAACTGGTTGAAATGACTCTTAGGGACACAACAAACACAATTAGAGTAGAAGGCACACAAACAAATACTTTCGGGATCAATAACGGGCTGAGACAAGGAGATCCATTATCATGTTCGCTGTTCAATTAGGTGCTGGAAATAGTTATAAGAAGAGGGGGCCTAAATAGAAATAAATTGAAATACAGTGAAGAGCATCAGTGCATAGCTTATGCAGATGACGTTATTGCAAAATCTAGAAAAGAATTGATCAGAACAATCATAAAACTAGAAAAGAAAGCAAAAAGTTTAGGATTACATATAAATCAAGAGAAGACAAAGTACATGATGTTAAGAAATACAGGAGAAACTGAAAGTGAACTAACAGTCGAATGTAATGAGAAAGTGTACAATTTTGACTAAGTGAATAAGTTCACATTCCTTGGTGTGTGTGACCATTAATGAAAAAGGAATACAGGAAGAAGAGATACGAGCCAGGATATCAAAAGGGAATAAAGTTATTGGAATGCTCCACCATTTAATGCGATCTAAAAGTATGTCGAAGGCTCTGAAGTTAAGGTTATATTAAACTTCTTTCAAATGTTAAAGAATGTATGGATTGACTTTATCTCAAAAAGTGGAGTCAACACTAAATGTTGTAAAGGACTAAACAAAATATTACGTCTGACTTTTGATTAGGATTTTTGGATTTCACCTTACTTCACATTGTCTCAGTACGTAATTAAGAATTCTCTTTTACGAACGTAAACTTGATTTTCTCTGGGTTAGAGAGAGTGTGTCTGCACTGTTATAACTAGTTCATTGTAAATCATTGATTTTCTAAACCAATACGTCTAATTTGTATTTATTTACAGAACCTGCTGGCATCTCGGTGCATCCAATTAGGGAGAGTTGAAATAAAACGATTACGGAAAGAAGAGTTAAAACGATTACCGACTGCCAGCGGCTCATTTAATATCGCAATAACAACATTTAGCATTCCCCCCATAAACTTCAAGACGTATTCCCCATATCGTATCTCTGTATCCAATATCAAATTCGATGGCATTCTTTATTAAATCTTTCCACATCGAGTCGCCCCCTTATTATTATTAAATTGATTGAAGCCGGGAGCAAATATTTCCCGAGGAACCGCCAAAAATAAAAACCTCCCGCGCCGGATCCGCTTCGCGTTTGTTTTATGAGGAGCATCCGAGAGTCCCGGTATGATGCTTGCCGGGATCCCACGAAATTCCGCGTCGAATTGATCTCATGCATTATGCACGGGTCGTACAAACCTGCGAAACTTATTTCTTTGCTGGGATGTATAATTTGTCCCTCCAATGGCAGGTAAACAAATGGGATCTGCTGGGACATCGAGCCGCTGACGAACGGCGACAGCACACACTCTGAAAAAGGAAATCGTCGTTTAGCACAATTACACCGTTAATAAAGGGCACTCTTTCAGATTGTTCAGGGTGACACGTTTATGTGGGATTTAGTTCACAGTACACAAGCCTGTGTAAATATGTTTATGTTTGCCACTCAAAGGATTCCTACAGTTCCTACATTTTTACACCCAAATTAATTTATTACCGAAATTCAAAATTACTACTTGATAATTGTGGCATGATGATTTCGTAAAATATGTACATTATAAACCCGGAACTTAGAATACATTTTTGGCGGTTTTAAAACATTCAAAAATGTTCTCAAATAATGACTTTTTTTCAAAAATAATTATGTTTTCTGATTTATTCCGTGGATGCACTCAGGGCCGGTCCTGGCCAATTTTTAAGTGTTTGTGGATATATCATCGGCTGCCCCGCATAACAATAACCACCATTACCTTTATTCGAATAAATTTTCAATGGCGGCTTGCGGAAGCCCCTATGACCTGCCGCCCTGTGCAATCACTCCGTCGCGCCGTCTCCTATGTTAGACCGCGCCTGGATACATTGTATATAGGGTGTCAAAGATAAGGATTTACCGCATGGGAAACTGGGAAACCATAACGGTTACAAAGGCGGTTAAATTAGAAAAAAAGTTGCGCAATTTAGTGGTCAGTAATATTCTGCTGAGAAAACCAAAAAAACTCCGCTTACTTCCGGCGATGGTCGACAAAATCCGAAATTTTGCGATATCGTTTTTATGTTTTGCTGAAGGTATTTGAAAAGGTTTAAAAAAACAAAAAGGACTTTCTCATTGCCACTTTTTTAGCTCTACAAGACAGCGTTAATAATTTTTTAGTCTAACGTTCGTTTCGAAGAAATCATCATCAACTTTATATTTTTATATGGCCGGTAAATACGAGCCCAGGCTCATAATAGTTCGGCCGGTTTACATTTTCAAGCAGAGGCCTAAACAAATTATAAAATTTACACAAATGATGAGACATTTCAACAAAATTGTTTCGACTACATTAAAATATATACTTTAACCTTACAAAAGCTGAATATTTTATCCGAATAACATAATGAACAAAATTAATATAACAAAAACTTTAGTGAACGGACAGCTCATAATAGTTCGGCCGATATTTAATATAGGGTTACATCGCCATGTAATTAATGCGCTACTGTTAAAATAGTTGTATACGTGCTGTGAGACACAATAATAGTAATACACTGGGTTTTTACGTTAATATTCAAGTAAAATGCCTCGTGGCAAACCTTTAAGTAAAGATATGCACGTGTCCATCATTAATGCCCATAAAAAGGCATTTCGGCACATCGCATATCTGTTTCGCATTTAGTTCTGTGTTCTACTGTGCAAGATATTATTAATATGTATAAAAGAACCGGCGAGGTCGAACAAAAAACCAAAACCGACTGGCCATCTACAATTACAGAAGCAGATAAACGATCTTTACGTAGAAATATAAAAACAAACCGGCGGTCGAATACTAAAGAAACATCTATGCTATGGAGGGAAAGTATAGCAAAAGAAGTTTCGATGGTCACAACGAAGCGAACTATTCGATAAATAGGATACTAGTTCTATAAGGTAATATTTCTTGATTTTTTGGACTAAAAATAGTTAACAGGTAATTTGACTTTTTTAATAGGCAAAAGAAAAACCATTATTAACTAAATTACAAAATAAAAAATAAACTATAATGGGGTAGAGAACATCTACACTGGGCTCAAAGACAATGGCATAGTGTAATTTGGAGTGATGAATCAAAATTTGATGTTTGTGTGGGTGACAACGCGAAACCGAGTTTTGCGTACATCTTCAGAGGCTTATCATAATGATTGTTTAGTTAAAAAAGTCAAGTTCCCAGCCTCTGTTATGCTTTGGGGTTTTGTGTCTGCAAGTGGTGTAGGGAAATTACATTTCATTGACGGCATAGTTAATTCACAAAAGTACAGAGACATTCTAGAAGAAAGTTTTTTGCATTCAATTTCAAATTGTGAATCGTCCGAAGGTGAATTTATTTTCCAACAGGATGGTGCACCATGCCATACGGCGAAAATTATTCAAACATGGTTCAATGATCATGAAATACCTGTATTAAAATGGACATCTTCTAGTCCAGATTTATCTTCTATAGATACTCTTTGGCACAACATGAAAAAAAAAATCTTCGTAATAATCTGGTGTGTTCTATCCCCGAACTAAAAGCTACCTTGCGGAACATATGGGACACTACTCAACTAGAGTAGAAGAATGTATAATGCTTGTGGATATAATGCCCAGTAGAATTAAAGCTTTTATTGCTAACAAAGGCGATCTAACCCAATATTAACCATCGGCCGAACTATTATGAGCTGTTTGTTCACTAAAATTTGTGTTATACTAATTTTGTTCATAATGTTATTCGGATAAAATATTCAGCTTTTGTAAGGTTAAAGTATGTATTTTAATATAATCGAAACAATTTTGTCGAAATGTCTCATCATTTGTGTAAGTTTTATAATTTGTTTAGGCTTCTGCTTGAAAATGTAAACCGGCCGAACTATTATGAGCCAGGCTCGTAAAGTACACCCTGTATTTAATAGTATTTCCCATTACGAATTCAACAATTTATATCACAGTATGATTTCTCATGTTTTTATTCAGAAAAAGGCTTGTTAATACATTTCGAACATTTTGGTGCAGTAGGCGTTGAAATGAGGGACGAAGACTAAATGTATCACTTAATTTCACTTAATACCACAGTAAACAAATAATAAGTGTAGTTCTGAATAACTATAATGTTTCTATGTTTAACGACTATTCGTGCTAAATTGTTTTTAGTTACTATTTTTTTAAATTATATCTATATTCTAAAATATATCTTATAACATTTAGTAGACGGTTAGGTGTGTAGCAGGCAGTCGCGCTGAATTCTCCCATTGGAGCATCCTGCATTTATTGTAGTCCTCACTTCAACAGGTTTTTTGGGGTTCTTCTTTTTAATCTAGAACGTTTGCTTCCAGCATCGTCGTCCATGAGTTTTGTCACCATTTGGTTTGGGTGGATTTTAAGACGCTCTTTATATGCCATTGTACCTGCTTTGATGGCTTGTTTTACCGTCGGGGTGTCGAGGTCTATGTGTAGCCTTTTATTGGTTATGTACCATGGAGCGTCTACGATTGTCCGCAGCGTTTTGGATTGGAACCTCTGCAGGATTTCCACATTTGAATTTGCAGCTGAGCCCCATAATTGGAGGCCGTATGCCCATTTCGGTTTGATGATCCATTTATATATTAGTAGTTTGTTCGATATAGAGAGTTTGGATTTTCTGTTTATTAGCCAATATAGTTTCCGGAATTGCAGTCCGAGAGCCAGGCGTTTGTTGTAGATATGCTTTTTCCAGATTAGCCGGCGGTCCAAGATGATTTTCAGGTATTTGGCCTCCTCGGCTTGAGGGATTTGGGTGCCATTTAGTATGACTGGTGGACATGTGTCCTTGCGTGTGGTAAATATTACCTGGATAGTTTTTGTTTCATTGGCCTTAATTCTCCAGTCTCTTAGCCACTTTTCAATATTGGTTAGGCAGCTCTGCAGTTTGTTTAAGGCTATTTTGGGGTCACTGTCTGTTGCAAGGATAGCTGTGTATCCGCAAATATTCTTGTAGTTATAGCTGCCGTTTCAGGTAGATCTGCGGTGAATATTAGGTACAGAATCGGTCCTAGCACCCTCCCCTGTGGGACGTTTGCTTGGATTTCTTGCAGTTTGTAAGACCCATCACCAACCACCCATCAGAAGTTTAATGGCAGAGAAGTTCTGATTTTGTTGAATAAACGGTCATGCCATATCAGGCTTATGTCTAGGAAGGCTGCGGTGCAGAATTCTTTCTATTCAAAGGCTAATGATATTTTGTCTACCAGTCTGTGGACTTGTTCAATAGTACTGTGATTGCGCCGAACCCAAATTGGTGGTTAGGGATTAGATTGTTGCTGCTAATATGAGGTTCCAGCCTGTTTAGGAATAGAATTTCCATCACCTTCGACGGAATTGGGAGGAGGCTAATAGGGCGGTAAGATTTTACCTCTTCAGCCTCTTTTCCAAGCTTGAGTGTCATGATGATTTCAGGTACCTTCAATTGCGGAGGGACATATCCTCTGCTTAGATTGGCGTTATACCGCCGAGTCAGGAAGGTGATACCTTCATCTGGTAACTCTTTCAAGAGCTTAACTGTGATTAGATCATACCCTGGGGCCTTACTTTGGTCTAGTTTCTGTATAATGCCACCGACTTCGTTTTTAGTGACTGTTTTTAGAGGAGGATCCAGTTGATATATTTGGCTAATGATGCGTGAGACATCGCCAGATTTGGTTGTACCTTCGTCTGGGTTCGGGGTAAAAACTGATTTTAGATGATCTGCAAACACTTCGGCCTTTTCCATGTCCTCCCTAGCCCATAAGCTGTCATTTTTACGTATCGGGGGTTGGAATAAGAGAGGCTGTTTGGGCCTCTGGGTTGCCTTCCAAAGGACGTAATCTGTCAATGCAGTCGCTCTATGTATTTTAGAGGAGCCTGTAGTGAATCCCTGTAGTGATTCGTTACGGTCTATGTTGAGGAGTAGCTTAAGTACAGCTGTGAGGGTGTTTAGTCGTTTTTTGTCACCATGGTACCTTGTTTGCTGCCATCTTTTCCTGGCTCTCCGTTTTTCTGCTAGCTTGGTCCTTATGGGCTGTGAGTGAAGACAGTCTTCTTCCCGTTTAGGGGAGTTTACATTAGGGGAGGTTAATGTATATGATGGTAGCCACTAGCTCCTTAAACAGCACCCAGATAGTTTATCGGTCGTGCAGTCTACATGCTTTTACCCTTTTTGTGTTTTCTTTGTTTAACATAATGAGGACTGGGGAGTGGTCAGATGATAAGGCATAACTTGGGATACATGTTAGATACATGGGTGGTATTCCTTTACTGACGCAGAAGTCAAGAAGATCGGGTTTTTTCCTAGGATCCGAGGGCCAGTAAGTAGGTTTGCTAGTTGAGATTAGTTACTATTTAGGTACCGATTCTGTGTCAAAATTAAATAATAATTGTTGTATTCGTCGTCGTTAAATGAACATAACAATTCTCATATCACAGCCCTAAGCTGTGATATGAGCTTAGGGCTGTACTGTCCTAAGCAAAAAATTGTAAATAAAATAATAATTGTAATTCTAAATAACTATAATGTTTCAATGTTTAACCCTTAGTTAGGCGCGCCAAAATCGGCTTACACAGTGAGTCGCGTGGGATGATTTTGATCCCATTTCCATTTTCTGTTTGAAATTTGGTGTTTTTCCATTTTAGTACCTGAAATATGTTCTTTGAACATATTACAACACCGCTGCAAAATATAATAAGTCGAAATAGCTTATTTTGGATTTCATTCAAAAATAAAGGAAACTCTACATTTTTAAACAAACGAAAACAAAACGGAAAACATATTGAAGCAAATTATTTGGAAAACTTATTATTCTCTACGATCAACACCCAAGAAACTGGAGTGTTTCATAAATCGGTTTCGCACAATTCTCGCAGATATTTCTGTGTTTTCTGTCGTTTTTTCTAGGACAAAAATAACACCTCTTTTGAGTTGCGGTAGGTGTTGGGGGAGTAGGTTCAGGTCTCTCTTCTGTTGATATCCTTTCCAATCCTCGTTTCAGGGGTCTTGACAGTGATGGTATATTTTTCCTGACATTCATTTGCCCAGTTGCCACATCCATAGCCAGTGTTCTTAAGGTTCAGTTGTACAATCTCGGATTATCTTTGATCGTGGTTCAGTTACCTGGGTTACAATTGTTGATACAATGGTATCCATAGATACTAATCTAGAATCAAAGATGATCTGAGATTATGCAACTGGGCCTAAGAAAATACGTTTCAGTTTATTCACCGAAGGCTTATAATAGTTATATGTTATGTAGGAATTGATCCCAGCAATATTTATCAACGCAAAAAACGATGCAAGAGGCCACCATATAGTTATTCTTTGGCAAGTGTACGAAGCAGACATTTGATCAACCACATCAACACCTGCTTTTATCTCGTTATAGAAAGTGATCACTGGTTTCTTGTCGTCACCAGTCGCTTCATCTATATCTGCAGAAGAATGCATTGTAGACTTTTACTTACTTTTTACTATTTTTTTGGTACATAAGACACCAGCAGCATGTCGTCACAAAATCAAAAAAACGCTGATTTTCGCTTCTCGAGGCTTATTGGCCAAAAATTCGAGCGGAATCTCTCTTTTTGATTTCCTCATACTTCCCACCAGAGTTAGAGAATAGTTTTTAGACAGATAATGTGCCAAAGGAATACGAGTATATCAGTTGTCACAGCTGATGTTCTTATTTGTGCCTCTAATTGGTTCAATAAGTCACTACATCTTCTCGACTGGACTGTTGTGGCATATTCTTCTTCTGGCTGTTTGCCCACGTACAAGTCCAAATTGTATGTGTAAAATGTACCGGCATCAACCATGCTATACATTTTGAGGCCGTATTTAGCAGGCTTATTGGGAATGTATTGCTTAAAGGAGCATCTTCCTTTGAAGGATATCAACATCTCATCAATGGTACGGTACTCTGGCAGTCTTACACCCGGTAGATAAGAAATAATATTTTTCGATCTAGATCTTTTAGGCAGAAGGTTTTTTTTAACCACTCCCTGCATTTGCTTTTCCAGCATAATAGTTTTGTTGATTATCAGTAGCTTGCACATCTTCATCACTGGAACTTCCATCATGCTCAAATTCTTCAACATCTGGTTGTGCATCAAAAAGGCTTGAATGATCTTCATTACCTTCATTTCGGTTTTCACCATGTGCACTCTCTTCACCTTCTGGCTCATCTGATTGTCCTTGAAAAGATTCAACTTAACTCTCTTCTAAGATTCGATGAGCTGCCCCCTCTAATTCTGCAGCTGTCAATGGCCAGCGTTGGTCTTTATCCATCTGAAATTACTAGGACTTAACTTTTTTGAGGTTAGGTTATGTTATTTTATCGATTTGATTCATTAAGGACCCAAAATTACCAAAAATGAAAGAAAATATCTCACCTCGTCGAAGTCACACAACTGGTCGCGTGGGGTGCAAATGAGTTTTTTTTTTTTTAATCTAATAATCACTGACCAAAATTGAGAGGTACAATTCTAAACTGTCAAACTTCTATAAGATTGCCTAATTTCACAGACGTATATTGGGTTACATACACAAGATACAGTAAAATGCAAAATGCTTGGGATCGTGGGCATCCCGCGCGCCTAACTAAGGGTTAACAACTATTCTTGCTAAATTATTTTTTGTAACTACGAGGGCTGTTTGACGGAAGAGTGACTTTTTAATGAAAACGTTATTTTTCTGTTAAAAATATATTTTATTTTTCAACATAACACCCTTCTAACTGTATACACTTAGCCCAGCGAGTTTACAGTTTTTTTAAACCTTCCAAAAAGTAATCTTTCGGAAAGTCTTCAAAATATGCATTTGTCTCGGTTATCACCTCTTCATTTGCCTGAAATCTTTTTCCACCCAGCCATTTTTTAAAATTTGGAAATAAGAAGAAATCACTGGGAGCCAGATCAGGAGAGTATGGTGGATAAAGCAGTAATTCGTAACGCAATTCAGCCAATTTAGTTGTAGCAATTGCAGACGAATGTGAGGGTGCATTATCGTAATGGAACCACCATTTTTTCTTCATCAAATGCGTTCGTTGTTTTTCAAGTTCGGCATCAAAACGTGTCTGCATAATCAGCATAATACTGGCCAGTTATCGTTTTTCCTTTTTGTAAACAATTAATAAAGATTACACCTTTAGAATCTCAAAAAAACTGTGGCCATGACCTTATTGGTCGAAAAAAGTGTTTTTGCCTTTTTGGGAGCATATTCGCATGGAGAAATCCATTATTTAGAGTGTATTCTTGTTTCTGTAGTATAATGATGTATCCAAGTTTCATCTACATATCGACGAAAAAAATCCTTTGAATTACGTTGAAGACGGCCAAACATTCTTCTGAATTCTTAATGCGAGCGCCCATTTGATCACCATTAAGGAAATGCGGCAACCATCTCGCGGATAGCTTTTCCCTATTGAAATGTTCATGCAAAATATTGTATATCCGTTCGGTCGAGATATTTACTTCATTAGCTATCTCACGAACTATTATTCAACGATTGCCAATTACAAGGCCATAGAGTTTATTAACCATTTCTGGAGTAGTTACAGTAAATGATGGTTTCGGACGATCTGCATCAACCGTGCTCATATGTGGCCACTTTTAAAAGCAGAAACCACTTACAAATCATTCCATGGGACGGAGCAGATTCTGGATAATATTTACGTAACTTTTCCTCGGTTTCTTTAATTGATTTTTCACGTAGAAAATAATGTTTAATCAACACTGGAAATTATTTCTTCAAATAAGTATAAAACATAATCTATCTGTCAGATTGGTGCCAAATTTTGACAGTAGACCTCCGAAACACCTCAGGAGCTAGCAACATAATCTTTATAGCGACAATGTTACCAACCTTTGAAAAGTAACTCTTCCGTCAAACAGCCCTCGTATTTCGGTACATATTCTGGGTTAAAATTATGTAATAATTTTTGTTTTCGTCTTCATTACACGGACAGAACAATTATCATATCACAGTAAACAAATAATAAGTGTGGTCCTAAATAGCTATGATGTTTCAATGTTTAACAACTATTCTAGATAAATTATTTTTAGTTATTACTTCGGTACCTATTTTGGGTTAAAATTAGATAATTTTTATTCTTCGTCGTCATCATTTCAACGCCTTATACAAGAAAATGTTCGAAATCTATTAAGCAACCTTTTTCTGAATAAAAACATTAGAAACCATACTGTGATATAAATAGTCGAATTTCTAATATTAAATGCTATCTAATACAGGGTGTACAATTTTTACAGCCTATATAAAAGAATAAAGTTGATGATGGTTTCTTTGAAACGAAACGTTGTACTGAAAATTTGTAAACGCTGTCTTGTAGAGCTAAAGATGTGGCAATGAGAAAGTGCGTTTGGTTTTCTTATACCTTTTCAAATAACTTCAGAAAAAAATAAAAACGAAATCGCAAGATTTCGGATTTTGTCGAATATCTCCGGAAGTAAGTGAAAACTTTTGGTTTTCTCAAAAGAATATTACTGATCACTAATTTGCGCAACTTTTTTGTAATTTAACTACTTTGTAAGTTTTACGGTTTCCGAGATCGCCATGCTGTTGATCCTTATCTCGGACACCCTGTATACTATGCATAAAAAGTAAAAAGTACGATTGATCGTAATTTTGTGGAAAATGCGCTTTCCTAAGGCGTGCATTTCCGCGAAGTGGATCGTGGAAACCGAGACGTGTTTACTCCAAACTTAGTCAATTCCTGTTTACAGCTGCACACGTTACACGAAACTCGCGCAATAATGATCATCAATTACCGGCGGTTTACGCAGCTGCCTGAAGAGGAGAAGAAGGAAGAGGATCTTGCACCGACCGACGCGACGCAGGGACAATTCGTGTTCGCAGAACCATAAAGTCGGACGTGCCGTGCGCGAAATAATTGATGGAAGGACGGGCAAAAATGCGCGACAGTCGTACGAGACGTGTTTTTGCATAGGTACGTGCGCGGGATGTGCGGAAAATGCGGATAAACAAGGAGTAACGAATGGGATATTCCGACGATGCTGACCCGTCGCCATTCAATCACTTCATAAGCAGCGGTCAACGTCAAGATCGGTTGAGATTACCATGAGAAATTTTAGTTGAATACATGTTATTATAATCCAGACGATTATTTTTTTTTTAATATTATTTGATGCAGAAATTTCAATCTAATGTGACTAAATTTTTAATTGGATATTACTCTTTAAGAATATATGAAATTAACTCGCCTATAGATTTTTCACAAATTTCCACAAATTTCAATTAAACGTTTTCCGCCCTAATGTAGATATCATTTTTATCGATTTTTTTTAATCCTGCACCTAGAAATGAAGCTTGGTCTCGAATTTTGAAAATAAAATCACCCAATATTTCCTCAATGATCTCAAAAACATATATAACGCACTAAAAATACCCAATTTATTTTTCTCTGTTGTCTAATTTTGTTTTTAGTCTAGAAAATACACTTTTATGTTGCTACGGACTAAATATTCACTTTTGAAAAAATTAACTTTTGAAGTAAAGACAAAAATTGACATGTCAAATTACAATCAATTGATTTCCTTTATTAAAAGTCAAATTGAAGGGATATTAACCATAGAAATCATAGGTTTTAACAGGAAAGCAAGTTTTGACATTCATAAAAAGTGCTTCTGACAACTTTTATTTTTTACATAAAGTAGTTTTGGTGATGGGAGTTTTCGGTGTTTTAAGAAGAGATGAAATTGATTGATTTAATGCCTATTAAAAAGTATTATTAGATTACAGTCCATGTGCTACCATTGAATAGCTCATTAGGTGAGCACTCAGAATATGGTGCTATATAGGGTGGTCACTTTTACGACGCCCACCATTAGGATCTATTAAACGGAAACATATACAAAGTTGAGCAAATGGGAGAAAAGTTTCTTATTTTCATGCATTTTATATTCTGAAAGAAATCCGGGATATCTTGCACAGTTCCTGAAATATCGCTGAAATACCGAAAAAGTGCACTTTCCTTTTCCTTTTATAACTTTTCTATTTTTGAAGGAAATTTTACGAAACTTGGCACTTTTACATTTTTAGACGTGGGCTTCCTGATGACAGTGCCAAACATTTTCTGCGCCAACTAGATGTCAACCAATAACAATTTTCATAGTTAATTTTTGATTTTCTTACGGCCGCCATATTGGATTTTAATAGCATTAAAAAAACCGAATAATTCCGAACGAATAATCAAAGATACTATCTCATTTTTTTCACTTTATACACAATAAAATTACTCAGAAGTTATTTTCTTTGTATGAAGAAATGTCAAAATGGTAATTTGTTATTTTCCATGGCAACTTGATTTTTAGAGCATTCCACAGCAGTTTGATTTTTGCAACAAATTTTTTAATTATCGATTTTTGGTGGTAAATAATGTCAGATTACCTATGTGTTATACATGGTTGAAATAGGATTTTTTTGCTCTTTTGAATGCTATTAAAATTTTATATTGCGGCCATAGGAAAATCAAAAGTTGACTATGAAAATTTGGGTATCTAGTTGGCGCAGAAAATGTTTGGCACTGTCATCGGAAAGCTTACGTCGAAAAATGTAAGAGCGCCAAGTTTCGTAAAATTTCCTTCAAAAGTAGAATAGTTATAAAAGGAAACGGAAAGTGCACTTTTTCGGTTTTTCAGCGATATTTCAGGAACTGTGCAAGATAGCGAGGATTTCTTTTCAGAATATTAAAAAGCATGAAAATAAGAAACTCTGCTTCCATTTGACCAACTCTGTATATATTTCCGTTTACTAGATTCTAATGGTGGGCGTCGTAAAAGTGACCACCCTGTATACAGGGTGTTCCATTTGAGAAAAAATGGAACACCAAGTTTTAGCCATTTGAAAATAGCAAACTTGTATCGTTGTTTCAGAACACGTTGTGTATTCTACGTGACTCAAAATATTGGGCCTGTTTTGGCACATTGCTTGGGTACTTGCATACGCAGATTGATTGATTTTTCTTTGATTCTTTGATTGATCTCTTATAATAAGGTTTTGTTGATTTTTTTTCCACGTCCAAGATTTTTCGTTAAATTTTATTAAAATGTGAATAACTTGGAAACGTTGTATCTGATCTCAAAAATAAAAATGATTTGTGAAGCTTACTTAAAGCAGATTCTAAAAATGAAATAATATACGGGGTGAAGACAGACCAAATTTTGTGTCCCGGATTTATGGTACACTCTGTATATTCGAAAATAATTTAAAAGTTAGCACATCAAGTGTCCAATAAGTTCCAATCAGATGTTTTCCTAAAATTTCATTACTCTAGCAGCAATGGTCCGAGCGAAGATAAGTGGATCATCCTGTATATGTATATACATATATATATATATATATATATATATATATATATATATATATATATATATATATATATACCAAATATATATATATATATATATATATATATATATATATATATTTACAGTGTGTTTCATTTGAAATGGTAACACCTCGTTTAATAACTTTTTTAGTTTTCGGTGGATTTTAAACTACTTTTTTCAATACGTGAAGCTAGTGAAGCTTTGTTGAATGAGTAAACTACATTTTGGCATTAGTAAATAACCTGCCTACTGTGATCAAAACCTTACAAATAAAAAATAATTGAAAAACATATTAGGGATATTAAAAAAAATATATTATGAAAAGTTGTTCGGAGTCAAACCTCAAACCTCAAATCTCAAATTTGATGGAAAGCAGAAACAAACATTCGTACAATTTCCACTTTTTCGTTTCTAGTAAACCTTTACACAGCCATAATTTTAGAAATAGTAAAAGTTTTATGATTTTAAAAATATATAAAAATCCTTAGAGTGCGACAAATTATCAATGTTTTATGTGACAGAAGTCATGGTGATTAGGTATTGTTATTAAATCATGGCAATCTGTGAGAATAAAATTTCTGGGTGGTTTTTGTTTCCAACCAAACTTGGGGACTGCAGTTTTGAAGTACGAACAACTTTTCTTAATAATATAAAAATATTAATTTGGTTATACAAAATTGCAAAATAACAATACCATTTTTCTAAATGTCGAAACTATTGAAAATTGGAAACATTGTTGTATTTGAGAATGAAAAAACGGTAGTAACACCAAATTTAAAGATGTAATGTATCCAAGTGGTTAGAGGTGGTATCGCCGTAGTATAACCACGGCGAGTATCTTTTTAACTTACGTTTTTAACATATAAAATAGAATAAGTACAAGACATAATATAAAAATAAAACTAACATAGATATATAATAAATGAAAGTTTAATTTTAGCACTTACCACATGTGTGCACTACACCATCGATAAATTAAAAATATTAGAGCTCTTGATTAATGTATACAGGGTGTACCGGTACAAAGGAAACACGTCAATTTTTAATTTAAAGGAGACAACTTTTGCCAGGTAATTGATTGTTTAACCCCCCTGACGCAGTTGGCCCCTTTTTAAAAAGGAGTAGTATTTTGGTGATAGCCCATTTGAAAGCTTGCTTAATTTGCAATACAACGGTGTATTGATGTTTATTGGTATATCATGTTTATTATGCACTTTGCTAACTCAAAAAAAAATAATGTCATGCATAATAATCAATAGATTTTAAAATATATAATGTTGAATTACAAATTTGTTAGGCTTTCAAATGACCGATCACTCAACCTCAGCTCCTATTAAAAAAGGGCTTACCGCGCCTGCCGTAAAGGGGCGGTAAGCCCCTTAAACAATTAAAGACTATTTGTTAGTCAAAAGTTGTCCCATTTTAATTCAATATTGATGTGTTTCCGTCATTTCGTAAAAAAATATATATTCGTAGATTTTTAGGGTTTAGATGTTTCCTTTGTCCCGGGACACTCTGTATGTATGTACCATATAATATAATAAAAATTTGCTCAAATATTTGTATAATTGTTTTTTTAATATAAATCTTATTTAAATCGGGGTAGGAGTTGAGTGATCATTTGCAAACTTAATTTACAATACAACGGTGTATTACATTTTAAAATAGGTCTCTTAAAACTGTCTTTTAATAATTTCTATAATTATAACTTTTAACAGTAACTTAATGGACATTTAAATGGAGTATGAAGTACATTGTGTTAAGTTTAAACAAAATTCTTTACGTATATTAGTGCCCTATTTATTATTATAGATAGTATTTGTAATATTTTATTAGGATATGGTAATAAATGCGTAACGTACCTACGAATTTAAAGTAAGTATTTATTTGGTGATAGGTAATATTATTAAATAATAAAATATTATTAATTATGTCCCATTACCGGTGTATTAAATGTAAATATGTAAATTAAAATTAATGTCTAGAAATTACCTGCACATCGGATTCGTTTGAAATAAACAACAAAAGTAAGTGGGTGATTATTCTTATATTTTTGTATTTTATGAATAATTTTGATAGATATATGAAAAACGTTTAATAAAAGTTAAAGATAATTAAAATATTAAAAAAGATAATTTAAAACTGCATTAAAAAAGTAAGAAAAAAAATCTGATCTTCTGATTTTCTCTACCAACTTCCTCGGCAGCAGTACCTACCTTATTCATCAAATGTTCCAAATAAGTTTCCGCATTTAAGTTTTTTCAACTGATTTAAATGAATAATTCTATTAATTATTAAAAATCCCAGCCCAAATATTATATTTTAGGGTATTGGCTTCTTGTAGAATTTATTTTTTATTTTTTTTGTTTTAAAAATCGCGGCAACTCGTATTTAAATACATCTCAAATTTTTAAATTAATAAATAAATAAAAAGAGTAATAAAAAGAAAATAATTAGATATTTAATATCATTAGATGCGCAATCATTTTCTCGTTCCATTAATACCAAAACATTTTCTGTAGGTTAAATTGGCAGGAACTCGCAAAAATGTTAAAAATAATGATAAAACGCTATGTTCGCGTTTGAAAACGGACGTGAATATTAAATATGGCTGGTTATCTAGTTAATTAACCATATTAATCAACTAGATTGTACAATATATTTTGTCTAGTAAATTACTATTGATTGATTGTAATACTTTAATAATTAAGGCTCCAACTTCTAATAGAAATATTGAGTTGTGCGATTACTTAAAAAATATATATTGGTGTTAGAAATGCATATTGCATTTAATAAAATGTTATGGCAACCCTACGGTACTTGTAACCATGAATGCAATGTCATCTTACGAGACTGCTAGTGGGAAAAATATATTATGTTCGTGGTACATTTTGTAGTTTTTAGAAGTTTTCAAAATAAGTGGCCACTTAAATATCTCTTATTTTATGTATTTGTACTTCAATTAATACATTATATTACATTTTTTCTTAAATAAATGTCAACCTAAATGTCTATCTATCTTCAAAAGATATGGCGAATTGTGCGAAAAACTGTAATATCCTTTTTACTACCCAACTTAACTTTTATAGTGCATTTGCGAAGTTACAGCCAAAATAAATCTAGTCCTGCTGACAGAGAGCGCAAACAACCGACACGATTATTTCGTCTTATTTATTCACTCAGGAATAAAAACACTCACACCGACTTAAATATCGATTTTTATGAGGCGATTTGCACGCCGTAACTAGCATTCTTGGCGATATACGAAACCCCGGCCGTAAACAGCGTACTATACAAGGCGGCTTCGACGCAATCATTATCTGTATTTAAATTGGGGCGATTTGCATGCGCTGGTTTCGCGCGGAAATCGAATCGAGATGGGCGCGATTTCCATAACATTTTGCATTTTGATTTCGCCTAATTACGCATAATACTTGTGGAATCACCGAGTCATCAGGACATCAAAGGAAGAATAATTCACGAGCTAATCGAATAAAATGATAACGGACCTGCACGGCTGGCAAACATTGTATTGTGCAGTTTCAATCGCTCACAATATTTTTTTCAATGCTTAATGTTATCGCAAATGATATTAAGCGAGGAGGTGCAAAAATTTAAGATCGAATATTGTTTCAATTCAGCAGGTACACGGACATCTACAGTTAACCGGTATCTTCGCAGGATTTGTGTTGACGTCGGTGTCTCGGAGAAGCGCAACTGCATTATGTAGGTAAGAGAGGTTACCATTGTAATAAATATGCACGCCGGTAATAATTTGCGATCCTCTAATGGGCACGGCGGACTCCTGCGGACTCGTATAAATTTCCCTTGTTCTACGCATTGTTATACTAGATTTTTCCTCATACATCGCGAAAAAGCGGATTTCTTAAAAGCGTGGATTTACATTCGCGCGCGACAAAGCATTACATTTATTGGACCGACATTATTTTAGTTCAGTCGCTCTCAAAGGTACCACAAGAAGGTAGAAAAAATCAAGCCTACGTTCAATATTAAGTATCCACTGGAAAAGGCAAAAGTCAAAAATGGGCCGATCGGGTGTGGCCGAAAATGAGCGCATCGTGCGATTTAAAGGTATATTTTTTTATATGAAACCGAATATCTAGTAAGAAATCATTTTTAACAAAATAATGAGTATAGCTCGTAACCTGTGAAACATTCGATATTGCACTCAGTAGTCAACAGCACAGCGCAAAATTGGAACGGATGCCTCACCGAGCGTCGCTTCTTATATTGAGCCAAATTGATATTTTCAGAACTCTCCAGTGCTATCTCGTTAGTTTAGAATGGTTCGGAAACATCCGGAAGAAGGAAGAAAAATTGGCTAATTGCTAAGAGATGGCACATGTAGCTAAGGTACAAATTGAGATACATGATTTTCCAGCCATTTAGACGAGAAATTGTTTCAATTTTTTATTTAATCGAGAAGCCCATAAACTTTTAACCATTTCGTCTCTGTTTCTCTTTCACCCTCATTGCAACTATTGATATATGAAGTATCAAACAGTTTAAGTACTGTGTAAATCGAATATAATGCACATGAAACATGATAAAGTAATTGGCGATCGTGATTGCGAATAATAATAGGTAATACCTTGCGCATCGTTATAATTAATTCTGTGCATTTTGCATTAAGCTACACGTTAGCGAGGTATAAATATGCATATTCATTCACATGAGGCTGCGCTTAATAATGCTCTAATCATGCCCCAAAGCCGTCGTACCTTTAATAGTCAAAAGGAGCCATTCCAGCCATTATATAGTGAGTTTACACCGTGATTCTTATCAAAGCTGAACGTATCGCGCAATTTCTACAGGCTTTAAGTGCTAATTTCATGCGCACACCTCACCGTCGAAATGCAGTTGCAGTTGGCAGGATAAAGCAAGCCTTTATAACTACTGCAGTTACAGACAGATAAACTTAGATTCATGCCATCAAAAATCATAAATCTGTCAGATAATTTGAATAACTAAAACTGGTTAAAACACACGGGGGGTCCCTAAACTTTTTGCAGAGGGGTCACATAGAAATGTTGTCAATTCAACAAGGACATCACTTATATTTGTACCTGATAATCATCATAAATAATTAACTAGAATCCTAAAGCTATAAAGGTTGATAATATTTCAGAAACTTTGTGCAAGATGGTGTAATTATGCGGACAATTTATTGAAAATATTAAATTATCCAAGTTTACCACAAGTTTCAGATTTTTTTTGAAAATGCATTAATCATTTTTCTGATATACGTATCTACAACACTTAATCAAAAGTGTAATTAACACAAAATCGCAGAAAATGTATGCAAATTGCAGAAAACTTCAGAAGTTATAAAATTCTAGTCATTTTCAAAATTCTCTGATGCAAACGAGTATATATGGAAATACTTAAGAAAGACAACGTATGCGAGAATTGCAGAAAATTTAAATATAATTTCTAATTATACAAATTACGCCAAATTTCACAAAGATTTTAGAAATTGCCACAAAGTTGTATGGAAATTTACAGAATGTGTGCAATCAAAAGTCCATAATTTCCCTTACAATATCAAATGTTTTAGAAATTGCGAACATTACAGTAATCCGCAAAACCGAAAGCATTCTGAAAGCGAAGAAAGTGAAAAACATTAAAATTTTATTAAAATTGAAGAAAAATAATACACTTCCGGACAAAATTAAGAGAAAACCAAATAAAGTTAAAATAACTTTTCCCATTTACAAGTTGTTGTGAATAGACTTTCACATGTCATAAATTGACGTTTATTAAGCACTATTCAAATAGTTTGCCATGGAACGATTAAGAATATCAGGACATTATCTGCTAGGAAACGAAAAGTTAACGAAAAGCTCTAATTGTTGACCTTTTTAACTCATTTAATTAATAAAGCGTACTTTGTGTCTCAAAAATTAGTGAATTTGTTTCAATTCAGTTAATTAAATATGCCTAAAGGCTATTGTAGACCAAAATAAGTATCCCAAATGATTATTCTTCTTCGTGAAGGATATTCACGAAGTGAAGTTGCTAGAATTCTAAATATCTACAAATCTGTGATACAGATAGCCGCAGCACGGTTCAGAGGGACTGGTAGTTAGAATATTGTTTTCTCGAACTTCAGGGTTTCAGAAAGCGTTTTGTAACATCTAGCATCTAGTAAATTAAACAAAAAATCTTCGGTTAGCCACTGGAACAGAAATTTAAACCAAAACAGTGAGAAGAGGACTGAAAGAAGTCAATTTGTCTGCTACAAAACCAGCAACCGGTCTAATCTCACAGCTACGCACAAAAGAAATCGCTTAAACTTTTGTCAAAATCATCAAGGTTGGGACGAGGGGCAGTGGAACTCCGTTTTGTTTTCGGATGAGTCCAGATTCCTCCTAAACAAGAATTATCGCAGTGTTCTTGTCTTACGAACGCCACCTGAGCTATTTGCACCATGTACCATTCGAGAATTTGACAAATATGGTAGAGGTCTGTAATGGTTTGGGGTGGGATATAATTTAATGGTCGTACAAAATTGGTTTTGATACGAAGTGGGTCGCTAACAGCAAGAAGATAACGTATGGTCCTAAAGTTATTGGAAAAATTTTAAATGCTAATAAATTTTTCCAAAATCATTTGAATTGAAAAACGAATGTTACAACAATTAACGACACTAACAATAAAAAAATAATTACTAATTACATTATGGATAGTGGCCCATTATCCTCAATAAGTCGTAAATTTCTTCGGACTTGTCCCATCCTCCTTTGGACAAGTTCAGGTTCTATTTCTCTAATCTTATGGAAGATGCGACGCCGCAATTGATCTTCGTTTGTAGCTTCCCATCCTTTATCGTACACGTTCCACGACAGTATTGACCAGAATTCTTCTATTGGTCTAGCCCGAGGTACATTAGGAGGATTGTCCAACTTAGGTACAAAGTCTATGTTATTTTCATTTAACCACTGTGTGCTAACTCCAGCATAATGGCATGAAAATAGATTAGGCCAAAACAATATATTGTCGTTGGCATGATGTGTATTTAAAAAATTAAGTAATTTAGAGAGACATCTTTGAATATAACGGCCTGCGTTTAAGGCTTCTAGCCGAATACGACCAATGTGCCGTGAGATAAATCCTGTTTCAGAAATGGGACACCACACTAAAATGTTATCCTCAAATTTCGATTTACCATTAAATTTAACATTGTCTGGTATATTTTCTAAGTTGTCGGTGTAAAACTTATCGTTTCCTTTAATCTCTGAATATGATAAGGTAAAATATTTTTCATCATTCATTACAATCAATTTATTATCAAAGTGTATGCGCCTTAGTGCGCGACAACAACGTGGAATTCTTTCTAACTAGGCTGCGGTGTGTTTTGTTGCCTTTCTTCGCTTTCTAAACACTAAATTTGTGCGATCAATTGTTCTTAACACAGTGGTCTTCGAAATACCAAATCTCCTAGTTAATTTTCTCTGAGAAACTCCAACTTTGTTTTTCGCTGCTTCCATCAGTCTTATTTCTCTTATTCTACCCAAATTTCTTGGTTTACCGCTTTTTGGTAAATTAATGCATGGTATACCATCTTCACAATTCCTTATAGTGTTGTAAATGGTTGACTTCCCTACATTTTGCTCTCGGTAGACTGCAATAATATCACGCTTAGGTATTCGTCCAACTAGATTGTAAATACCTCTACGGATATCTAATTTGTAAGACTTCTTACTACGATCGATTCGCAAAACGAAACTGTCATAATCAACCTTGATTACTTGTGCCATTTTAGTTTCCATGGCAACTTGATAAAACGGCACTGAGTATAAAAACGAATCATTTAACATTTTTCCAAAAACTTTAGGACCATACGTTATAGAGACGAGATGATTATACCCCATGTTTAACAATTTGCCGAAAATTTCGGCAATGGATTAATTTTTATGCAAGACAATAACTAACCTCATTCAGCTAACATTGTCACAACTGCGTCGAAAGATGTAAATATCCAATGTTTATAGTGGCCTTCCAAAAGCCCTTACCTCAATTCAATTGCATTTAATTGAAAATTTAACATGTTTGTACAAGAATGGGAACAGATACCCCACGAAAGAATACGAACCTTAATCTCAAGCATGCCGAGAAGATTAGAAGCTTATAGTGCTGCAAGAGGAGGGCATACACACTATTAATAATGTTATTTTTTTATTACAAATTAGGATTTCAGTACATAAGAAGACCATTGTTTTTTTTGTCTAATTTTTAACTTTATTTCTTCAAGTCCATAAAAGTGAAGTTTGTTAATTTTAATAGCTCTTAAGTCAACTAAACTGTAAGGAAACACTTGGATTTATATATTTATTCGTTTAATTAAATTTCGTTATCTGGTTTTAAATTTATTTTGAATTTTACTAGTGGTCCCTTAATTTTGTCCGCAAGTGTAATATCAATGTATACAAATAAAACAACAGTTTTAATTTGAATATGATAAGTTTCAATGAAGTTTCAACATTTTATAAATGCATACCGGGTGTTGAATTGGTTAGGTATACATATGAATTTAAGGAATTTAACATATAAACTCACATTTCTGAATTTTCCTGCTTCCCTGTTTATTTAAGAGAAAAAGTACAGGAGTAAACAAATGTTAAAAAACCAGAAATCTACCTAATTACATGATGTGATACCGAAGAAGATAAAATGTGAAAATGGAATGGTGATAAATACATGTCAAAATATCCATTAACAGCATCCATATTCCTATGTATACTTAGTTTTAGTTTACATTTTAGATATCAACCTATTTCTCTTGACTGTAATCGAGTATTACAGAACCGAATATTCCGACTAATGTTTGATATGAGTTTCAGAATGTCGTGCAGATCCGTCTTTAGGCGCGGAATTTACTTACATTAGCGGGTATTTATATTTATAAATGTATAATGTACACAAGGAATAATATTTGCAAATTTACCCCAAACTATGATGTACACCAATATCGTACAAGGCACTGCACAATGTTACGCAATCCTATTCACAGGACTGCACTTGTTTTTTGTCTTTTGTTTCTCATTGACTGACTTACCACATCTGTAAAAACAGCTATGTAAAAAAAACTTATTATTATTTGTATTTTTCACCTGCAATCAAAAAATATTCTAAATTAGAAATCATATCATATCATATCAAGTATCACTTTTAAATTGTGCTTCATCTGGGCTACCCACCCACAGGTTAGGTTAGGTTAGGAAACTCGAAACAGATTGGAATCAAATCGCTCGTAAGACAATCGCGGTTTCTATTTACATTGAAATAGCGCCGCTTTTAATTGCGCCATCCTCGGCAGGATATTGCCGATACCGAGACCCGGCAGGGCAAATATTTCACTATTGATTTAGAGAAAATTTCCATCCGACCGAAATAATCTAATAGGATCTGCGACTTGTGTAATGTCTTTGTCGGAATTATTAATGATCATTCGGTCGACCCGAACCTCCGCAGGGGCCGAATAAGGGTGTATTACCATGTTTCTGTGCACTAGCAAGTAATTTAATCGATCCGGGAAACTAATTTCTTCGGAGAACTGTAATTCTCTAACAACGAAAATGTCAGATACATAGAAATTTGTGATTGTAAATTAAGAACTTTATATAATTATTAAAAAATATTTTTAAATGAATCATAACTAATCATTATAAAAATAAATTTTATGATTAAATCTTAAAATTTGGAAAATTAAATTATTAATATAAGAATTAAGGAAACTAAAAGTATAAATTCTACATCAAAGATTATACAGGGCGGGTAAAAAGTAAGGAACCTCTTCTCTGGAGCATTTATTCTTCGTTTTAGAAAAAGTTTTAAACAATAGCTTGATATTGGAATGTGTGTGGATCCATCCTGAGTTTTTGGTTAATGAAAGAGTAATAGTTTGTAGCTAATTATTTGCCACAGTTTAACGTTTTAATTTTTAGTTTGTGACGCGTCTCTTTTTACTAATGGGGTTATCGATACTTTTTTTAATTGGCAACCTAATTTTTTCTATTTACAAATTTTATAGCATTTGTTTTTCTCTTCACGAGTATCTAAAAATACCATGTGGTTGCAAATCTAAGATTTCTAAGAAAATCAAGTTTAATGCCTGATGACAAAGATGTGAAAAATTAAAGACCGCCTTGGAAAACAAAAAATACAAGCTAATAAATACGATTTACAAATGTGAGTTTGTGTTTCTCTAATAAGGTTATGAATTATCTATTCAAAAGTGGTTCTCAATAATTAGTTTAACATTAATAATTAGTAACATTAAATAATTATTTTAAACATTAATAATTAGTTTAACAGAAATGGACCGCATTAATGTTCGGACAGTCGGTAAAACCTCCAATATTTTTTTTACTTATGAATTCAGCAATACAGAGCTGAGACAAGAGTAAGGCAAACGAGGAACTTGCCTCAGATTAACATTGGGAAAGGGCGCAAAATTGGAGAAAAATGAAAATTAATGAATTGCAAAATAAGTAATAAAAAATAAAAAGCCGAACAATTCTTGCAACTTGAAATAGGACACAATTTTATAGAACAAGAAGACGAAAATTTTAATTCTATCAATTTCAACGAATAATTGAATAATGGCCAAAACAATGAAAAGGAGCAGATTTTCGGGAATCTGCCTTAAAAAATTGCAGGGAATTTTCAAAACAATGTTTTTTTAATGTTTCTATGGAGAACAAGTCGATCGAAATTTGGCAATTTTTTCAAAAATATCTACAGAGTGGCCCACCTATCCTCGCTCGGACCATTGCTGGTAAACTAATGAAAGTTGAGGAAAAAATCTGATTAGAAGTTATTGGACACTTCACGTGCTACCTTTTGAAATTATTTTCGAGTGTATAGAGTGTACCATAAATCCGGGACACAATATTTGGTCTCATTTTTAAATGGAACACCCTATATATTCTTTCATTTTTGGAATCTGCTTTATGTAGGCTTCATATATCATTTTTATTTTTAGGGATCAGATGTAATGTTGCCAAGTTATTCACATTTTAATCAAATTTAACGAAAAATCACGGATGTGGAAAACAAATTGAAGAAAACCTTATTGTAAGAGATCAATGAGAGAATCTAGGTATGCAAGTACCCAAGCAATGTGCCAAAACATTCACAATATTTGGTGTCACGTTGAATACACAGGGTGTTCTGAAACAACGATCGATTTTTTCCTATTTTCAAATGGCTAAAACTTATTGAGATTAATCGTTATTTATCTATTAAAAAGTATTATTAATTACAGTCCATAAGCTACCATTGAATAGCTCATTAGATGAGCACTCAGAATATAGTGCTATATGTATCTATATACAACAAATGAGATTTAGCCATTTGAAAATAGCAAAATTGTATTGTTGTTTCAGAACACCCTGTGTATTCTACGTGACTCAAAATATTGTGTATGTTTTGGCACATTGATTGGGCACTTGGGTATGCAGATTCTTTTATAATTCTCTATAATAAGGTTTTATTGAAATTTTTTCCACGTCCATGAATTTTCGTTAAATTTTATTAAAATGTAAATAACTTAGCAACGTTGCATCTAATCTCAAAAAAATAAAAATGATTTGTGAAGCCCATATAAAGCAGATTCTAAAAATGAAGTATAGTACACTCTGTATACTTGAAAATAATTTTAAAAAGTAGCTTATCAAGTGTCCAATTCAAATTCAATTATTTCTGCTCTATTTTTAATATCAAAAGTTCAAATATTAAAAAAAGCAACGTTTAATGTAAAAATTTAGTACTTACAGTCAAAATTTCGAAATTTGTAGCCAAGTTTTCAATTATTAATAAATTGTCTTTGTAGTTATTCAATTAATTTCAAAGGTTACTATCAAATTTTCTTTTATGGCTATTTCATTATTTCTGTTAAAATATTCATGTTACTATCAAAATTTTATTAATTTCTGCCCAAATATCAAATATTAATGTCAATCACTCTATCATGTTAAAAAAACTGTAAAAATTTCAAATCTATCTAAATTTCAATGATTACTGACGCATTTTTATTTGCCGTCATGATGACAATTATTATGTACCTACTGTCTAATATTCAGTTCTTTCTGCCAATATTTAATTACTCTATTCAAAATTTTAATGCTTACTAATTTCAGTAATCATTGTCAATTTTTGTGATTACTATTGTATTATATTTTTTCTGTCAATATTTTTAAGAATGTTGTCAATATTTCTATTATTTCTGAATATTTTTAATATTAACATTGCAATAGTTACTCCAAAAATTTGAATCATACCTACTGAAATTTTACTGCTTCCTGCCAAATATTTGGTAAATTTTCAATTTTTGATAAATTTTCAGTTATTACCATCAATTTTCAGTTTCAGTCGTTAAATTCAAAATTTCAAACATGTAGGCCAAAGTAGGGAGTAAACAATTTTCAATTGTCAGTAAAATATCAGTCATTATTGTTAAAATTTCAAAGATTACTATCAACTTTTCAATTATTACTATTAAAATATTATTTAAAAATATCAAATTTCCAATCGTTCAATTGTCTCAATTTCATTAATTAGGTAAAAGTGTTCATGATTACTATCAAACCAAATGTGGCAACTTGTAATCCAATTTCTGGAAAATCTATAGATGAAGTCAATTCAGACTTTTTCATTTACTGATACTAAAAGGTGTACTTAAACAAATGCAAAAACTATCTTTTGCTCCAATATTCTCCTGCCTCTGGTGTGAAGATCCTTATGGGCCTGGCTCTGGAGTAATGCTTTAAATTATGTACCTGCACTCTAGACCGTAATTTCTAATTGTCTAATTTAAATTGTATTGTCATTTATAGAAGTTTATGGATGATATACTATTTTAATAATTATTGAATAGGGGAATGCGAGCACCCACGATGATTTTTAAACGTCGGCTCCTCTGCCTATACAAACACTAACATTATACTACACTATACTAACACATAAACCTAACCTAACCAATAATAACTAAACCTAAACACAATTAGCTTTACGTCTTCACTTCTACTTTGCAGGTTAGCCGGACGCTTTAATATGTCGTATATTTGCTGCTGGCTTCTATATTTTGACGTTACGGAACTAAGCCTAAGCGTACCATTTGGTTCTATTTATCAGCTCGTACTGGCGATTGTAAATTGTCTATGTTGTCCGCAGATTTTCACGAACGATGTAATTTGTCACGGTCGACTTATAAAATGATTGCTTCCGCAGCTGTCGTCTCTCGTATGGTAACTGTCAATAAATCTAATTAATTCTTAATTCACTGATTCTCGTTCTGGTCAACTTATGTGCTCCCATTCAATATGATGATTAGAGGTAGGATAGTTAGGCAATTTGCCTTTTTCGTATAAAAGGTATGATTAAAGGCAGGCCCAGCGCATTATTTGTTTACCATAGTAAACATTTAAAAAAACCTATTTTTATTTTTTATTTTGCCTTTTTCGCATAAATTCGAGGTTTTTGCCTTTTTCGGGTGCATTTTGCTTTTTTTACCTTTTTTATGCCTTTTTAGGTGGTTTGTACATTTTTTTATTTCGATTTTGGAATACTTGAAATTTTTTTTGTTTTTTTTTTATGCTTCCAAATCCATGGCAATATCAAAATCACAGCAAGCTTTCAACGACGCAAATGTATTAAATGTTCTGACCTACATACAAACATATTTTTCTTGGATACCGCAAAAAATCGAAAATTTGGAAAAGATTGGATTAAGCCTCATCGTATCTCTTAAAATCATCGATGATGCAATCATACTCACGTCGGGTGCTCCGGGTCCAGCAGGAAAACTTATTAATGAAAAACTAAAAACAGTTTTGCAAAAAAATTCAGGTTTAGATGAAATAAGAAATATTTCAAAATTTTTAAATGGTACCGCTTCGTGTTCCGAAGTACTTGTATATAATAAACTCTCTCCAGACGAAATAAGTTCACTGAAATTTGCTCCTATAACATCATGTGATGCAGAAAGATCATTTTCCGTGTACAAACAAATTCTCAGTGACAGGAGAACTAAATTAACTCCAGATAACATAGAAAAATTACTTGTTACGGGATGGTTCAAAAATAAAAATGTATAATTATTATTAACAATTATTTATTTTTATTTAATAATTATTAATATTTTACATGGTCCCAATAAAAAGTTGATTATTTAAATATGTTTCATTTCTTACAGTTCTCTAGATGTGTTTTCAGTTTCTCCTCGGCCATACCTTGGTATTGTGTTTTTGTGCACTATTTTTGCATTTCTTGCTTTTTTTTTAATTTGCCTTTTTGGCCATCTTTTTTGCCTTTTTGGTCACTTTTTTTTGCCTTTTTGCCTACCTTTTTTGATGTTTTATTTTGCCTAACTATCCTATCTCTAATGATGATTGTCTTCTTTGATTTCCGAGTCTTTCCGCGTCTTTTGGTATATGATTCGGTGTCATACGTGGCCGCGCCATTTTGTATTCAATTAATTTAATATTTACCTCCGTATTGCTAATCGTGTTGCCTAGCTAACTGAACTATCAACTAATATCGAACTATCAATCTAAATTAAAATTGCCTATACTATTTGAACATTAACAACTAATGATAGAAAAATATCATCACAGTATGTATTAGGATGTTCATTAAAAATATTTTGATAATATTTGTAGGTAATTGTTGAAAACTTGAAAAAACTAGTTACGAATTAACAAAATTTGTCATTGTACGTTATGCTCAATATCATTTTTCAACGTTGACATTTGTTTTTCAATTTTGACTATTTTAGGTTACATACAAATTATATTTGATTGTTTTCCAACAATACAAATGGCATTTCAAAAACAGGATTTTAAAAAATGGCAGTTCTAGTGACATGTGTTCCTAAGAGAATTTCAAATCTAAATTTTGTTCCAAAAATTTTAATTTCGTATATTGAGTTATTTATCTTGAACAATATTCTTTAAAATATATTTAATTAGCTTTGGATTTTTCTTCTCTAAGAACTGATCAACATACGTACATAACATAAGTGCCCCTTTATTTTTAACTTCCTAAAATGACATTTTTTCAAAAATCAATAATAAAATAGTTTTTCCCATCCGTAAAACCTGATCTCAACAATCTCGAGAAATGTTTGTGATTTTCGATTCCCCAGATTTCTTATTTTTATTTTCTTAATTTTCATTTTTGTCAGACACACTGTATTGGTAGTTCAGTACTGCGGATTTAAATTATACACTATTGTCGATTTATCACTTTTAAGTTACGGTTTTTAAATGACTACTGCAGCGAATCAATATCTGCTGGTTGCACCAATCTACCATTTGTTTCCTCTCGCTATCGAATTCTTGATATTGACGTGATCTATTGCACACTTTGCCGATGTACGGCCCTTCATTAGATTAATTACAATCAGCGTGTATTAATTGGTTCGTTACGCCGATACAAGGCGAGGCGCAAGATAGCGGCAGACGGCGAGAGAGAGAGCCGAAAGAGGTAGGAAACCGGGTGTTTCGTGGTAAGCGATGTCTCTAATTACGGCGCAGAGTTCTCATTAAATTGCATTAACAAATCATCGCGGATTAATTCAGGTTTGAATAGGGAGCTGCTCGCGTGGGGTGTAATTAGAAACACTGCAGAGGAGCGATTTGTGTAATTGAGGATGCTTACAACTCACGAAGCCGGGGAACAGATGCGCATATTTACAACACATACAGATGAAAGTGCCAATATTAATTATTAATTACACGTAGGTATTGAAATGATTCATAACACGTTCATAAATAGTGCACAAAAATGTAAAGAAAAATTATGGCACAAACGAAATTAAATGCTGCAGAAATACGAGTATGACTAAGCATTTTTTTGTCTTAGAAAAACGATTGTATGATTCTCTTTGTATCAAAATTTTCAATCAATCTCTCTGAGATAAAAAGTAGGTCATTCCATAAAAAAAATGATAGGTGGTACTTAAGCAGGCATTTAATAATAACTTGTTTTATTGACTTGTCATATCCAGCTATTGGCCATACGTGACTAATAAATTATGTTTATGTTTATGTTTAATTGGTATTATTGGCACATAATTTTCAAAATTAGCAACTGCAAAATATACCATCCACACAAATATTTTTCAGGTATAATACTCCCCGTGTTTCTTTAATTCTGAAGAGTTTCCAAAAATAAATTTATGCCATGTTTTTGAGGTCAAAATTATGAAATAAACTTTTATGTTAAAAAATTAAATGTTGATTGTACCAAAATTAATAATATTTATACTTGGTTCTGAAGAAAAAGTTCGTTTTTAGACGATATAATATTTCAGCATTAATTTTTTGGACCTGGACCTGGACATTCTATGTGAAGTCGAAGGTAAAAAAAGGCATATTAAAATAAAAAAGAACTGAATGTTGAAAAAAAAAACGATCATTAGATTTATAGAATGGCAACTATTTTGGCATTTTTTAGAATGTCAGGAAACTCGATAAACTTTTAATGTTTCTAAAGCAGTTTTTTAAGGTTAATTTATTTCCAACTTTGTAACTGAATTTTTATATCAAAAATTAACTGTTGACTGTTCCAAAATTCATTATGTTTATTCTTGGTTCTGAAAAAGAAATTGAGCTTTCAGACGACATAATATTTCAAATGCATTTCGTGAACCTGGATTTCTTTGGAACAATTCGACGTGAAGTCGAACTTAAAATGAAACAGAAGAGTGAAACTGCATTTAGATTTATAGACAGGAACTATTTTGGCAATTTTCAAGTTCTCAGGAAATTCGATGTACGTTTAATGAACGGTTTGCAAATGTCTGCTTGCATATGAAAATTTGAGTAAATTTGCAGTTTTTTCGTCATAATTACATTTTCATTATTTTAATGCGGTAATTATAATGTTTTGTGAGTTTGTTGCCGTTTACATCTTTAAAATTTCAGACATTATGCAAATATTTTATGTAGCACAGTTAATTTACTCCCATATAATCTGGTCCGTGAAAGCCGTAGGTCTTGATGAACGACCAAATATATTCACATCTTATCAATTTCCTCATGAAGCCTCCCATATCACGCGCCCATAAAACTTACTAGCGAAAATTTATGAACGTAAGTAATCTGCTGCAATTTAGATGCTCCGCTCATCCATAAAATTTCCTACAAACTGCTGAAAGTCGAGAGAGAGAGAGAGAGAGAGTGGATTGTCAGAAAACATAAATTTGCGCAAAAATAAAATACCTTTATTTTTGACAATATAATTTTTTTTATTAAGAAATGTAGTTTAAAATTAAAACCTACGTTCAAATATGAAGTCATATTTTTTTATTTAAAAAAAAGTTTCTGTTATTTTTACACTCATTGTGCAGTGAGAAAACATAAATTTTGCGTAAGAATTAAATGCCTTTAATTTTGACAATATCAAAATTTTAATTAAGTAATGTAGTTTAGAATTTAAACCTACGTTCAAATGTGAAGTCATATTTTTTATTTAAAAAAAAGTTTCTGTTATTTTTACACTCATTATGCATTATTAGGACAATTTGTTTTCATTTATATAGCATTGGCAATTGCATTTCTATCAGCGCGCTACTAGTTAAATATTGCGTTGAACTTCGAAATGCTTACGACATCAAGTTTTGGAATAAACATAAAACTTACTTCAACTGTAGGAGAAAATTATAAAAGTTATCGAGAGGCAATATTGCTCTCAAATCAAAGTAAAGATTAAGGTTTAATTTACAATTACCTTGTATATGATATGATAAGCTAAATTATCTCAATGTTATTATTTTAGGAAGCAGAACTTTTTTATAAAGAGTAACGTTTATTCGTAAATCTGAATAATAAAAAGGTTTCTGTATTTAACTGACCAAGTAGACACACTGTATATATACGTATGATTAGAATCATGCCATTTGAATATACCGTATGTCCCCGGATTGAGTTTACAGAAGGGATTTTTTTAATTTTTACACTTAAGTAAAAGTGTTATAGGAATTATAATTCCTGCTAGGTCTGAAACTACCAGTTCAGTTATTGAAACTTTGATTTATTTATACAGGGTGTTGGCAAATTAAAAATTTGTAAATCTTATTTTGACACTTATTTATTTACTATTTGCAAAAAGGATTTAAAAATACACCTAACAACATTATAAACATTCAAACAATCGCCAAATGCAGTAAATAATACTGAAAATTAAAAAAAATCGCCTACGAGAAGCATTTGCATCGTTAACTTTTGAAGAAGTACAAAACAGTTTTCAGGAGTTCCACACCAGGCCTGAACTGTGTGAAGAAAATGGTGGGGGATTGATTAAATGATGTTATTTTTCTGTGTCCAAATTAGATTCAATTTATTTTTATTTAGCCAACCCCTGTATAAATATATGAATGATGTTTTAATTACTGAAATGGTCGTTTCAGATCAAGCAGGAAATTTAATTCCTATAACATTTTTACTTAAAACTAAAATTTAAAAAAAAAAACCTCTTGTAAACTCAATCAGGGGACATACTGTATATTTGATCACAAGGTTTTCATTTTTAAATATCAAATTTATAATAAGTTTCTGATTTATCTGATTCAATAGGAATTTGATCGTAATTTTCTCATTACCCTTATGGAACGCCGTTTTACTATTTATTCAACACAATCTTTATGTGTAAAATTAAAGAAGTGTCATTTGAATTTTACACGCAATAAAAACCAACTTTCCAATTATCTAAAATGTAATATATATATAACTTTCAATTTAAATTGCATTGTTTTTAATTTTAAATAGGTTTCGTATGTTGTAAACCGGACATGTTGTAAATAATGTTCATATTAAGTTTTTATTATTTTTCATTAGAACACGCAGTTTTCTATACACATGTTAAAAGGTTTGTTTTATATGAAACTCAATTAAAATGCAAGATATTTTTGTGAAACTTGTAAAAAATCTGCATTGCATTTATACTAGCCCTCATTATTTTATACTTCAATTAAAATTGTACTTAGTTTTAATGCGAGATGAATAAATTTCAAACATTCGATTCTTATTTAATTGAATTAAAATGAAACACTGTTTTCCACACTCGAATTTAAATTATATTTAATTTTTATTACAAATAACGCATTATTTATAAAAGACACGATTTTAATAACGATTGTTTTTAAGACGTCTGTATTAATATTACGTTTCATTTTTAATACTCTTGCAATAAATGGCACTTTATTTAAACGAAACTTTATTGTACTTCGTTTTTATAACACTTGAACTGAAATTATATTTTCTTTTTAACACTGAATTTATTATCGTTCAATTTCAACGATAGGTTTATTAAAATGAGAGATGCTTTCAAAATTATACATTAATTAAAATTGAACATTCATTCACAACACACTATGCATTTATGCATAGTGTGCATTTAACAAACTGATCTTTATGAAACATCAATTATTTATACAATACATTAAAATTCGATATCATTATTTTTGTACACAAACATAATTTTAAAAGGAAGCTTTGGTACACCACATACAGATGGCGCACCGGTCACCATGCACGGCTTAGTTTTGTTTCATCTGGAATTACACAAAATAACTTCTGTTTCTGTTTAAAACCCCCTTATGAGTGTGTATTTTCAAAACACAATAGCAAAATATGCACGAAACGTATGCAAAATCATTTCTGGCATGAATCAACGACGTGGGTGCGCATGGTGGCGCCCTCTGTGCAAGGACCAACGGACCAACGAAGCTTTCTATTACTATTATGTACAAGTGTGTCATTTTATTCCATGTATTAATGAAGAATGTGATTTTAATTTAGTTATTAAAAAAAATTGAAAGTTATTTCTATTAAAGTGCCGAATATATGGCCATCATTTTATTTAGTGTTTCATACATACATACATAATCCATTCCTCTTTTACCCATTGGGTGTCTAGTTAGTGTTTCATATGAATTACAAATCGTTATAATTCAAGTATAAACAAAAAATGAACAGCATTTTAAATTAAATGTCACAACCATTCAAATGTCTCAAAATAAGTCATGTAATATTGAAATTAAAGTGTCATAAAATTGAGTGTTGACTTAATCCGAGAACCATAAAAACTACCATACGCTTTAAATTAATTTTCATAAAAATACACCTACTAAATCAAAATATTCATTATTGTGTTTACAAAAATACTAAAAAGTTGAGAGCAGTTTCGCCTACTTCCGGTTATTTTCAAGAATCGAAACTATCGCTATTAAATTCTTTAGGTACGCTTATGTCATGTTATTTTTTTTCTGAACCTCTATGACGTCATACTTTTGAGAAAATGGCGGGGCTGATTGTATGAAACATTAATTTTTATTTCCTTAAGCATATCATTTACATAAAAACGTTTTTTACAAAGTTTTTTTTTTTTAAACTTATCCAACGATGCCACACATGACGTAGGTTCCCATTTAAAATTCTGAAGTTGAGTGCAGTTACGGCTACTTTCGGTAACTTCCGGAAATCGAAATTACCTCCATTCAATTCTTCATGTAGGCTTGCTATTTTTTTTTTCGAACTTCTGCGACGTTAAATTACTGTGAAAAAGGCCTGATACGGGTAATATGAAACACCCTGTATATTTATGCCAAAATTGAATTGCAAACAAATGTAGGTACAACAATAATAATGCTCACCTCTTCTGAACACCCGCATAAGTAACAATGGTTCAATGGACTGTGTTAACGGGAAATATGACACTAACTAATTACAGCACATGATGCTAGGTTTATTATTATTTTTATTATGGTTATTATTAATTTTAAAACGTATCTTCTGTTGGAGCTTTGAGAATAAAGGAATCAATAAGTTTATCCATATAATTACACATTTAAAAAGCTATGAAACATATTTTCTTCTTATAAATAATCGCCATCGCGTCGGTATATTATTATTCATATGAAATTAATCGTTCGTCATTACATTGGAGCTGGGCGCATTTTCAATCCGGCGATAAAATCAGAAAATCTTGCGGGCTAAGGTTCTCTAATTACACTACTATTTGTCATGGATTCCCCGTGCCTGTTATTATATCATTTACCTCGCATAATGGTGCAGATTACGTTGAATATTTATATGAGGAATTTATCATTTACACTGCTTATATTTGATATTAGCGCCCTGAGCTATGCATCTGCCGCTGTTAAAATCAAACGCGCTGATTACACATGACAAATGACTTGAAGTCATGTGCGGAATATAAACTATTCGGTGTATCTGGGATGCAATAAATTCGTGCAAGTATTATGATTGGCTTTAACAGCATTTATCGTGTACTGCAATAAAAGCAAGATACGGCACTAGCAATAAATAATGCAGGATGCTAGTTACCATTAACTGAACAAAAAATAATAATAACAATATAATTATTATTATATTAATTGCAAAGTCGTTCTGCCCTTAATTAAATAACTTCACCATTTTAATAACTCCTCTTGTACAAGCTGGACCCAACTGGTGCCAAGCTGCCCAGAATATAATTACATGGGAAAAATGGAACATTCAGGAGTTGATGACGACAGACCGATGAAGATGAAGATATGTACTTGGTAATATCCAAACAGACTACCTTACTGTATTCAATGAAGGCAATGAAGCATTTATTCTGTGTTTTTATTAAATATAATTTAATAACACGATCACCTTTTTTTTAATTTATTGATATTGATGAGATTTGTACAGGAACTGACCTAAATCGTGTTTTATTTATTTCAACCACAAGATTGTCAATCCGACTCGAGGTAACTCTGTCATCCAATTTGCTATTATTAGCCCAGTAACCTAGTTGAATGAATGCGCTGCGCATTACGTCGTTATTTCGTTTTCGAATTGAGTTTCATCAATGACGTCTGAAATTGAGAAAACGGTGCTTACGCAGAAACGCCGTCCACTTTCGAGCGTGCCGTTTATATGGAGAAGAAACCACACGTGCTTTACGGCGTACGCGCATCTTCGCGAGCCACCAACTAAATAAACTCTCGCGCATTCAATTCCTTTGCGGGAAAAAATTGCATGCGCGGATCCAGTTTTTGTCGCCGATAAAGAAAAGTGCCCAACGCGTTCCCATGCTTGTGATTCCGCGAATTCCGGTAATTTGTATTTATTTCCGTGAAAACGCGTTTATCACGGGCCCTTGTCACGCAGCATAGCCTTCAGCAACGGTTCGCTGAACGATCTCCGAGACTCTTATGGAACCGACCAGCACTACAAGTACCACACAAATATACGGCTGTGTATTCACTGATTTTACGAATATTCATTAACTCTGAAATAGTAACCAAAATGCAACCAAAAACTTGTATCAAAATCTAAAGAAATAAGCATACAAAATACCTACTAGAAAAAACCTGAAAATGACTTGCTATTGTGAAGTGAACATCCGTGAACAATTTTTCTGATTGGCCTCATCTGCGAAAATCGTGAAAAGTAAAAAGTTTGTCATGGAATAGTATATTGTTCTAAAAGTTAAGAAAAGTGGTAGGAGTGTACATTTTTGATTCGCTAGCGAAAGAAGTTCACGAATGAAGTGAACTGTTTTTGCGTTTGCGAGTGTATAGCGTATTTAAATTTACAAGAATTTCGAGAATATCTAAATCGATTTTTAAATCGCGAGCACAACATATTTCAAATACTAACCAATACAATTACTATAATACCAAGCAATCCAATTATTTTAATTGGCATTAGAGTCTGCATGAATATCTCACTGGCAGCCTCTCGTCCGATCTAATCCCCAGAGTTTTCGCATGCCATCGAGCGTTTTCTATAAATCAGCGAGCTGCTCGTAACTCGCGATGACATTACCGTTCAAATCGTAAAAATCACTGAACAATTGAGCGTCTCCGCGAAAAAAAAATCCGGAGGCATTTTCATGGCGCACGCAGGCTGTGGAGATCCGATCAATTGTTTATAATCATCTGATTATGTGCAGTTGTCTCTGAAACGTGAGCGTCATTATGCATTGCGATGCGGGAATGGCGATGGGCTCTAATAGCAACAATAACACTTAAGCACGTCACTTGCAATTCCCGTTCGGAACGAGCTCGAACGTGGCGTTTTATGATTTCATCAGGACCAATTGTACGCCTCGTATATTGTTTGGGACGGTGTTGTTTCGTTATCTTTACGATGCATTTTCTGTTGGTATATAACATGCTTATAGGTATAGCTTCGTGCCATTCGTAAGGATCTTAATAGTGTATGGAGAGTCCTTGAGGAAATAAATAATAATATTCAAAATAATCGTTAGGTTAAAAATACAAAAATACATCTTGTCTCTACATCTCTAAGAATAATAAAAGTGCTCCTTTTTTATTGTCCTGATAATATATCCTAAAAATCAAAGATACAAACAAAAATGCAGAACACATAGATATATTAAAATTTGAAAAATAAACATACATAGAAAATTACGCTGTGCAACCATTTTCTGGTCATCGCTTCTAGCCGAAATGGCTCCAACGCGAAATGTAAGTAGGCCAACAGACTGACAAAACCCCCTACTGGGTTTTGCTATAGTAGCTCGCATTCTTTATTTGTAACATCCTGACCTTGGCATGTTGTTAGGCCAATATTTTGACTTTTTTGTGTGTTTTGTATCATGTTTTTTGATATTTTTCGTATTTTGACCCAATTTTGGCAATGTAATTCGGATTCATTTTCTTTTCAGTAAATTTAATGAAAAAATAGAAGGAATAGAGAAAACGAAAAATGTTAAATTTACTTATTAATATTGATATTTAGAAATGTATGAAATAAAGTTACGCACTTTTTAATTTTCAAAACTGTTTTATTGTTTGCAACAACTGTTTCGCCACACCGTGGCTTCTTCAGGGGACGAAAATATAAGTTTCTTCGCCTGAAGTTTTGAGAATTAAAAAGTGCGTAACTTTATTTTATACATTTCTATAGAAGAAAATATAAGAATTTTCTTCGCCTGAAGAAGCCACAGTGTGGCGAACCAGTTGTTGCGAACAATAAAACAGTTTTTAAAATTAAAAAGTGCGTAACTTTATTTCATACATTTCTAATTTGAATTTTCAACAAATAAAAGCCACTACGATCAATATTTTGTTATTTATTTTCATTGATTTATTTATTTATTGTTTCTGTAAGTTTAAAATTGCATGTTTATATTTGAATGGGAACATATACAAGAATTATCACCTTTTTAAATTCATATTATTTTTACCTCGCAGGGTAATTCAGATTTACTTCATTTTTTAAAGTGATTATTCCTGCATTGTTTGTTTATTTTTCCATTGAATTTGATACAAAATGATATGAAACACAAAACAATGGGTTTATTTAACTATGCCGTTCGAGTTTCTTTCGATGCTTGTTGGAGTAGCTCTAAATTATTTCGTTTTATTTATATTCATTTGTTTTATCATTAAATTTACTGAAAACTAAAGCAAATCTGAATTACATTGTGAAAATTAGGCCAAAATGCGAAAAATGTCACAAAAATATATAATAGTCAAAAAATAGGCCCAAAACATACCAACTTCTGGAGGTTATAAAAAAAAGATGCTTTCTAATATAGCTAAACCCCTCGGGGATTTTGTTAGTCTGTTGGCCTACTTCAAAACCTAGTTGTTATAAAAATATGAAACGTGCTCGATAATTATATAACTGGGATCAAGTACGTAATCAAACAAAAAAATGAAAAACGAATCAAAATTTGGGATCAAACCCAAAATATTAGATCCGAACATCAAGTGAAAAATGAAATTAATGGAAAATTGGAAAACCATGATCAAGTCGTAAATAAAAATGGCAAAATAGTGGGCAAAATCTATTTGTAAAAGAAGGAAAAATAGGATCTTCAGAAGTTGATGAAAACTTAGATCAAGTTCTAATGAAAAATGTAAGAATGATTGACAAAATCGATATAAAAAAAACAAACCATACTTAACAGGACCAAATCCAAACAAAAAAGTGAGGATCAAATCTACACAAAAAAAATGAGGATCAACTCCATATTCAAAGAGAAAAATTAGAAAATATTCATTGAATAAGTCATATATTTCATTGCATACATTCCAAGGAAGAATGAGAATTACGATCAAATAACGAAAATGAGAAATGAAAACTAATTTATATTCAAAATTGAGAATATTACGTTTTAATCCGTATCGAAATAGTGAAATGTGATAGTTAGGGTCAATAAAATGAACAAATTGAGATGATATCCATATTGAAAAAAACAATTAGATAGAAATTTAAATCAAGATCTAGTCAAGAGATCAACTATCAAGTCAAGTTTAGATCAATTAATTAGATGAAGTCCATATGCAAACCGAAAAATTGGATTTTTTAAAAATATTTTTATATTGTACCCGACACTTATCTAATCAACAATGTATGTTGCTCGAAGGATGAATAAACTGAGCTGAACTGAACTGAAAATATGACGATTAAATCCAATAGCTAAGTGGAAAATTAGAATAGAAGAATTAAAGAAAATACAAAAACCTAGGATCAAGTCCTAAAGAAAAATGAGAAAATAATGGGCAAAATCCGCATCGAAAAGAAAAATAAAGAACTTGGAATCAAATTCATATTTCGACAAAATTGGGATCAAATTCTAGAAAAACAAAAAAATGAGGTCAAAATCCACTTCAAAAAGAAAATTAGAAAATTGCAATAGACGTAGTCATCAATTTAGTTACGACCCAAAATATACTTTCTACAAATAATGTATGTACAAAGATGAACTTTAGTTAGCTTAGTTAAGTAGATATATAAAAATTGAAATACACGAATAGACGTAATAAATAAAAATATGAAAACATTATAACTTTCTCCATATAAGGAGAAAATATTATCTTTGTGTGACTTCAAACTTTTCCCTAATTTAACACCATTTATGAAGAAAAGTGTTTCTTTTACTACCTAAATAAACTGTATTAATTAATTTTTTTCAGAGAAGGTACTTTTAATTTCATAGAGAGCAGTACAATTTACAAAAAAAATATATTATTATGTTCATAAAAGATGTATTTTATGAAAAAAAAATCTACTGCACATTCAATTAAGGGTCAAAGGCTTTTAGAACATCAAATATATGTGAAAATACTTTAAAACAGTTTCGGGTCTTAAGCATTTTCTGTAATCGATAGATTTATTCTTGCATGAACTTATCAAAATTGATCATAATTTGATTCAATTCTTTTAAATTTTGCTGGACTTTTAAAACTTTGTTCCTAAAACATGTAGTTTTTGAATTTTTTAAATAATTCCTTGTATCGGAATTTTGAGTTGATATTTATAAATTGAAGACAATTGCATACTTATTATAGGAAAAATGATCATTATTATGGATTGCAGAGAAATTTAATATTTCATTGTTGTTTACTAATTTATATGCATTACATTTTACTTGATTGAGAAATTGTTTCATTTTGTATTATATGTGATTTTATTATATATTTTTATTATCAATATATTATATTATATGCATTGTAATCAGTGCGGTGGAGTTAAATTTGTTGAATTTTTAAAACCTCATTCCTAAAATAAGTCAGTAGCTTTTGAAACTAAATATTTTAGAAAATTGTGTTGGAATTTAGGGAATTTTGGTTTGGGAATTTGGGAATTTAATCTGACATTTAATACGTCAACACAGCATACATTGTGTAGAAAACTAAATCATTACTATGGATTCCAGAAAAATGTAACATTTTTTAGGTTGATTTATTAATTTATATTCGTTAATAATTTACTTGATTAATACATTGTTTTATTTTGTAAAATTTTGAGTATTGTGAATTTAATTGCATTATAAATTAGTAGGTATACATTCATGTGGTCACCAATCAGCTTTTTTGACACCAACTGTTTTTTTTAAACGTAATTCTATATAATATAGCTTTAGAAATTATTGATAACTATTTACAATTTTATGCTGTGAAGTGTAAGAACCCGATCCATATTTAATATAAATGAAATACAATTATTCTATAATTAAAACGTATAATACAAAAACGCAAATGTAAAATGGTTTTAGAAGCGCACGAAAAGGCAGGTGCCCACCCGCATTTTCGGACATGCATAAAAGAGAAAGAGCTGACATATATTAATGCGAGCCCATAACTAACGCCAACTTGAACTTAGAACTACCACCTACCTTGGGGAGGCCGAGTTCGCCACCGACGTGGTAATCTTGGGTGGCATTCTTTTAGAGGTGATAGAATGTGGAAGGAGAAATAGTATAAATTCAGAAATTCTGCACGTACTCTCCCCTGTTAGAAATAACCACCGACTCAGAACGTTACGCTGCCCGACAAAGTACCAGAAGTTGAGCAATAAATTCTCAGGTAAATATACGAACGACGAAAACAAATGCACATTTTACTAACCTACTCTAAAGTCAATTTTCATACTAATGACAAAACCTATCTAGTGATGCTGCTGCGCCATTGCGCTAGAGTAGTTGATCGAAGTTAATAAAGGTAGAAGAACGTGGGTCACCGTCGCCACACCATGCGCGGGTCGGCATAACTACGTGTTATACCTTGTCTTGACAATATTTTCATCAAGACAGCAAAATATTGTAAATATCATTCATTTCCCTCGTCGCAAAGCATTTGATTTCGGATAATTTTCATTCTTTAAAATTATAATTAAAACGTCTCGTCAGTTCAGAAAAGAAGGTAAAGAAGTAACTCAACAGGAATAAATAGTAGTTAGTACGGAGACATTATTACGACTTTATTGCTAGCTTTCAGATGCTAATGTATAACTCCAGCTTCACGGTTTAAAATCTTGCATAACTCCCGCTTCACGTCACTATTTTGTTTTTTCTAGTTGAATGGTTTTTGGTGTGTAACATATGCGGTATTTATTGTGCCGCCACATTATGTATGACTTCTCACTGTTGTCACTAGGGCTTGTAAATTTACCGACTTTTTCATTTACCAGTTATTCGGTAAATGAAAATTTTAATTTCAGTTTACCGGTGATTTACAGGTAAATTGTTTTCCGAAAAATAACAAAATAGAAAGGTGATAGGTAAACTCTGTTCAATTTTTATTTTGAACTAAGAAGGCTGTGGTTTCATTTTATAAAGTTTTACACATGAACACCAACAAAAATGATCTGACAGTGAAAAAATTATTAAATGTCAGATTTCGAACAACGTTGCCTAATTCATATATTAAAATAATAAAATTATTGCTACAATCATTCAAGTGTGCTTTAATTAGATAAATGCTCCATGTAAACCAATCATAAACTATATTTTATATTATAATTTAACTGATTTGCTTTTGTAAAATAAAAATCGCAAATAAATTCTGTACTCAATAGATACTCAATTTGGTATCCGGAAAGTTCACCGTCCACAATTCACCGCGGAAAATTCCCTGCGGAATATTCACCGATTGGGAAAATTCACCGGGCACAATTCACCGCCCAAAATTCACCGCTTAACCGCACACAATTCACCGCGTTTGTCAGATAGCGACCAACGTTATTGCTCTTTTTATAATATACATATGACATGCGAATGACATGACATGACATGTCCCTCTTCTATTCCATCAACTGTACACTATACACGGTTTAAAACAGAACGCATCATTGCTATTGGTTTATGCCTTATTACCTGACAAAACAGAAATTACCCACAGAATACTTCTTCAAAAAATGAAGCATTTGGAGCCCTTGTTGGGGCCATTATCGATAACAATCTATTTTGAAAATGCTATGATAAATGCGTGTAAAAATGAGTTTCTAAATGCAAAACTTCGTGGTTGTTTCTTTCATTTTTTCTCCACTCTAAACCATGGCTTAAACAACAATACGAAACCGACACAAATTTCGCTCTGAATCTACGGATATCGTCAGCCATTACTTTTATGCCAGTAAACGACGTTGTGCATGTCTTTGAATTGTTGTTTGAAAGTGAGAGGGGGGCTGTTCATGAAGTAATGAACTATTTCGAGGACACGTGGATTGGACGTTCACAGAGAAGAACGAAGATACGACGAAAGCCACTGTTTCCACTTGAAATGTGGAATCAATATCAAACCGTTTTGGATGGTTTTCCCAAAACAAATAACTCTGTAGAAGGATGGCACAGGGGTTTTGAAGAACAACTGTCTGCCTATCATCCAAATATATGGAAATTTATCAATTGCATCAAAAAAGAATAGTGTTTAAACGAAGTTCGATTTGAACAATACGTAAGTGGACACGAACAGCAGAAGTCCAAGAACAAATATAGAGACTGTGCCGCAGGATTAAAAAATCTTGTCGACGAGTATGACCCAGCTAATGTAATAAATTTTGTTAGAGGCATTGCTCATAACATTTCTTATTAAATTATCTCATTTTATTTTTGTTATACACTTTCTGTATGTTATTTATATTCTTGACTATTTATTGCAATAAATGTTATTTATAATATATTATATAATATTATATAATATAATATATTGACCATTATATTTCTTTAGATCTTTTTTTACTTTTTTTTGTATACATGACTATTATTTGTAATACATTATTTTATTATCAATTATTTGATATTGATTGAGTACTAGACCTTCATTTTGTGTGCGGTGATTTTTCCCAGCGGTGGAATTTCGGCGGTGAACTTTCCATGGTGAATTGTTGGCGGTGATTTTTCCCAGCGGTGAATTTTCCCCGTTGAACTTTCCGCGGTGAATTGTGGGCAGTAACTGATTGCGTCCTGTCATAAAATATAACCTATTTTCTCAAGTCTAGTGAGTTTTTACATTGGCCAACAATACTAGGGTGACAGTATTGTTGGCCAATGTAAAAAGAGCCAACTTAGTTAAAAATAAAAATGGAACAGATTATAGAAGGTATTGAATACGTATAAGAAATTGGTTTGTACTTGGAATTTATTTCAAAGACAATATATAATAATAAGTTTAATTGTAGTTGGATATTTTACATAATAATTGTAAACTTTCCTGCATTCGAAAAAGTTTTCATGAACTATCAAGTAACCAAGAAAGTCCGTGCGTTGTTTTGAACAGATTTCCATAAATTCATAAATAAATTCCATAAATAATTTACCGATAAATTTTTATAAGGTATATTGAAAAAAAAAATTACTATCCCTAGTTGTCACATTGATAACTTTTAAAATATTACGTCTTTGTTACGTAACGTCTACGTACTAAATATTACCCTATCCGTTTATTCCTGCTAAGTAACTTCACAACACAATCATAACCATTAGATGCGACACTCAACAATTCAATATTCATGTTTTTTTTTAAATGTAATATTAAATAATAATGAGTTTAAAATGCGTAATCTAACGGTAATTACACCAAGGTGAATACTCTTAAGAGTGCAAGGTTCTAATGAGCGCCCATAAATTAGGAATACCCGTGTTACGAAAAAAGCTGGCATTCTTCCTCACTTAAGGCCGTGTCAAGGAAATGATTAAACATCTGCAGTTATGGTCAGAAGTGCATAATTTGTATTGTGACACTAAAGTCACAAGGCTTGCGGAGATTTCTCGCCGGATTTAAAACATTCCATAATTAATTAAGCAATAGATTATCGTTTCAGCTACGCTCAACGTGACATCTCATTTTGCATATGCAAATATGAGCTTTATGTAAAAGTTTACTTTAAGTAGCCGAGTAATGGCGTAATTAATATTATTATGTACTTTTTTGTTTGCCTAGGCTTTGTGACATTAAGTGAAACGAAATTAATAAGAATATATAATTTAAAAAAATATTAACTTTATACCAAATTAATTATATTAAAAAAAAAACTGAGGCGCAGGTCGATAACCAATAAAATATTGTTACTACACTAAAAAAAATATAGTAATCAATAAAGCTGCGGGTGATACAGCTCACTTTCATTAGACTGAATGACAGCGATGCTGGTTGAAATGTGGGCGCCATTTGGAACGGTAGCATCTAATTAAAACTCTCGGTTTCACATTCCTCCGTTGCACACAATTAAAGGTTTTTCTGCACTTGTAAATTGCGCCAGCTCGTACTTTCTGCTTTCAGATGTGCCAAGTTTTTATTTCAGGTGCATATCTCAGCCTCACCGTCCCTGCAGATTATACGGTGCAGATAAATTTCACTTAGGATTTATTATTTTCAATGGAAATTTAATTGACGCTGCTATAAATATCGTAATTAATTGACACTCTTCAGTATTACATGATAATAATTGTAATAATCGTAATCACAAATTGATTTTTGAATCTAGTACTTTTGCGGAGAAGATTATTGTTATTCCATAAAGCGATTTTATGCCATTCTTAGTTGCTGCTTCTTGTTCTTCATGCGTACCAATAATAGTCACTCTAACGCAACAAACTTTGGCGCCAATCGTTCGTGTGCGGTGTTTAGTATACTGTTTTCCATAAAAGGAACAAAGCTTCTAAGCGTCTTTGGTTTATTAACAATAAACACCACACGACTCCCACACGATGTTTTCCGGTACTAACCTAAGCTGTCCTCGGGCACGCAGAAGCACCAGAACATACAATTTGCACAGCCGTGCACGTGGGCATTTACAGGCAGGCGCATGCCCTACCCTCCGAATGCAAATTGCTCTCCACTCTTCCGAACAGTTTCAAGGACCTATAAATATTTACGCACCGGTAATAATATATTACACGCATTACGGCGCGGTCGCATAATTTTCGACCGACGAGTAAATTCCGGCGGCGCAAAGTTTCCAACTATTTACATACGAGTCGTAAAATGGATTTTAATGAACCCAAAGCGATTAATACGTCCAGCGCGATATTCATGCGTCCAGCTTATGGGCCTGCACGGACTCGTCGTTGATTTTGTATGAAAAATCACCATTTGAACTCTCCGCAAAACGAATACGCCCATAAATATTGTCATATGTTTATGGGCGCTTAAAATATTTGATATGTTATTTAAAACGAATGTTAAAATTAACACGATTTATGGTGAGTAGTGAAGAAAGATCCCTTTTTATATTCAATATCAAATGTTCATTATTAATAGTTAACGTGTTTTAGGTAATAAAAATATACGCTTGGGTTATTATTTACATGAAATATTATCTACTCATTAATAAAAAAAAATGAAATAACAGCAGACGTCATCATATTAATTATAGAACACTATGGGTAATTTAATTTCCCGTTACAAAATAAAACAGCCCTCATAAAGTGTTTGGGCTTTTGAACCGGATAGAGTACCTACGTACGTATTTTGTAACAAATTGTACTCTTTCCTTTTAAGTATATGAGAAAAATAATAGATTTCGTGCAAAATTTCGAATTTCATATTTCAAAGTTTAGAGGTCCTCCGAGTGCATTTATACTATTCTTAAAAAATGCCTATTCTTAAAAAATGCCTATTCTTAAAAAATGCCTATCCGTAAGTAAATGTATTTGTGTTTGTGAATGTGATTTTTGCATAGTATTCATTAAAATAAATATATCAAACCCAAAAATGTTATTCGAGATAATTTATTGTTCACGCATTTTTCATTTGTTTTTCCAAAATATTTGTAGACTATGAGTTTTCTTTTGACTATAAGTAATTAAAAATTCATGCTGAAATACGAAGTTTGGTATTGCCTTTAAATTTTAATTTATTCTCCTATTTTTGCATTTTTTGATTAAATTTAAAAAAATCTAACTGAAAACTGTTTAACATTTTTAATATATTTTCCGTTTTTTCACTTCCTTCATACTACGAGTAATGAAATATTCAATTATGAAATTATTGTAAAATTACTGCACGGGTACTCAAGCAAAGACCACGACCAAAGCAAAGACCATGACCAGTGTCGGCTATTTAGAGGTAAAACGCTACGCTGCCAAATAAATAATCATAATGTTGAATGCAGTAAAAGCCAAGGAATTAAATTGCACTCATCACTTAATAGTTGAATTATAATCAAAATTAATTTCACTTCATAATATAATTATAATCAAAGTTAATTTCAATTAATATATAATTGCTTAACGTTTATTGCAACGTAATTTGAAAAGGGTTATAATATTGTTTAACGGAATATATAATTAAAACAAAACTGATAGGTACATAGTTAAGTATTCAATCTAAAGATTTTGCTTATGTGGTCGCTGCAAACAAGGTTGTATGCATAGAAGTATCCCTAGTTGAATTAACATTTATATTTAACAATCGTTAACATACACGTGGCGCTGCTTTGAAGGAAAAGTGAAGCGGGCCATCCCGTGTACCGGTAAATTGTGCGTGGACTGAACACGATATGGATGATGCGAAATCTATAAAGGCAAAATTTCCGAGTGAAGTGAATCGCTCCTCGACGGCGGTAATTAGACATAAAAGCAGAAATAGAATGTTGTCTTGTAAACAAATTCAATAGAAATATTTAACTTTACAAAAAACATTATTAACATACATTTCTAATAAGGTGCCAAAACGAAATAAGTTGACTATCCCTAAAAAATCGCAAGAGGCGGAAAGGTCGAGGGTCAATAGCTTAATAAAGATTGGTATCTCTCTCTTTAGCAAGCTTAATAAAAATTGAAGGCGGCTTTGACTTTTTTGAAAATTTTTAATACGCTTCATAACCAAAACCACAAACTTTCTTTGTGCAGGAGTTGAAGTGAAGTTATCGCATAAAATATATCATAAAAAAATGAAAAAGTTAATTTTTACACACACGTTATATGGAGAAAGTATTTTGTTTCGATCGTAACTAAATTGATCACTCATTCGATCCAATTTTCAATTTTTCTTTTTTAGATATGGTTTTGGTCCTCTTATTTTGTAGTAGTAGTAGTAGTATGAACATTTATTCTATATACAGGTATACATCTACAGCATACTTAATACATATAATAATATAATATTGATGATAGATAGATAGATATATGATATACGATGTGATACATGATATATAGAATGGGCTATCGACTTTGGTCTTTCGGCCCATGAACTGTTGTGAATATGAATGATTGTGTAATATTAGTTAGTCAGTTAGAGTTAGTCACTGTCTTGATGGTTTGTCAGTCTTTCGTACAATGTTTGGGAGTGATATTTGAATTTAGGAGTTTGGTTGGTATTTCGGGTACGGATGAAGGATGTAATAGAAAGAAGGTTAGTTGCTTTGTGGGCGAATCTATTCAAGAGCTCTTCGTGTCTGAGTGACAGGGTCAAGTATTCGGGTGCGGCTGTACAGAGGACAGCCCACTGTAAAGAGGATTTCTGGGATTGTGGATTTTGGTGATAATGCAGAGGTATGCTATTTCAGCAACATAAAGATGGTTGAGGGTTGACAGTTTGCAGACGGAGAAAAGGATTGAGACGTAGTCAAGCACTGGACGACATAATGTTTTATAAATGAATGAAGCTGTTTTATGCTAATGCCTTCATTTTTGTAGGTGAGAGATCTAAAACATTTTGCTCGAGTTTTAGCTTTTATTTTTTTTTTCCGGGATTTGATCTTAATTTATCGTTTTTATGTGGATTTGATCCTTAATTTTCGTTTTTATGTAGATTTGAGTCCACTTTACTAACCTTGCTACTAGATCATTGATTTGATCTTAAGTGCCTTATTTTTATTTTGGATATAGGTCTATTAATTTCTTATTTTTCTTATCTATGAAATTGATCTATCTATCTATCTTATGGATTTGATCATAGTTTTCCAATTTATTTGATTTTCCATTCTCGACTTCGTTTTCTGATCTGATATTTTGGGTTTTATCTTCATATTTTCATTTTCGGTTTGAGTATGTACTTGATCCTAATTTTCTAATTGTCGTTTTGAATACGGATATCACTCAATTTTCGCATTTTTGTCTATACCAATTTGTTAATAATTGTCACACTTCACTTTTGCAATATGGATTTGATCATAGTTTTCTCAATTTTGAATATACATTCGTTTAATTAATTTTTTATCTGGTCAGACTTAGAGACATACAGACTTGATAATAATTATCATGTTTCCTTGGAATAAAGATTTGCTTATAATTTTATTCTGAATTGCATTAAAACTATTATTTTTAGTTTAGAATGTGGATTTGACCATAATATTTCTATTTGGATATAAATTAGGTCACAAGTTTCTGATTACTAAAAAAAAGAAGCTATTCTCAGTTGTTCACTTAAATACGTATCCCATTCTGATTTTATTTTATAAAATTAGAATAATAAATATTACAATTTTATATTTTAATATGGACTTGATCTTAATTTTTATAATTCCCTTCTTTTGACGTCAATATGATTTGCTTAGACTTTGTATGTACTTGATTCCAATTTTCAAATTTTCTCGATTTACTTCCAGCATATGGATTTCATCCAAACTTTTCATTTTTCACGTGAACAATTTTTGATTTGATCTTCATCATGTCATCTTGTTATTAATTTTTGATTTAACTTGTTGACCGTTGTTTGTCTCTTTCATACGAGTTCGATCGTAATTTCGTCGTCATTATATCTTGAATCCTAATCATATCATATCTTATTATATCATGATTCTAATCATAATATTTGAATATAGATTTGATAATAAGTTTTTCATTTTTAAATACATTTTCGAATTTAACTGTTTATTAGATAAGAATGTGATCTTAATTTTTTCAATGCCCTGGCCAGATTCTAGATTTAAGCCCAATAAAGATCTCTTTTCGAATTTTTCTTGTATATTTTCTGCTCACATTTGTTTCAAGCATTTCACAAGCAAGGAATTTTCAAAAGTTTTAACAAACTACTGTAACGCGCTCGTGTTACGCGCCACCCTTGCTTTTCGCAGCGATGAGTCAGAGACGCGAGGACTTCCAAGGACCGGCGCGCATTGCCACCCCTACCACCAGAAGCCATCCCCAGGAAAGGAGTAGGATCGCACCGGAGGTTACGAGGATTGCAAGACCACCCCAACACATAAGTCAAGCTAGGCACTGATTATAGCCTGATTGGTATATTCTTTGGATTACAGTCCAGCTTTGCCTCCTCTACTCCTGTGCACTTATTCGAGTCCGGGACAAGTCTTCGTTAAAACACCGCCGCGACACTGACTACAGTTCGCTCCGTGTTAAACGTGAACGCCGCCGCGACACGGACTGCAGTTCGCCCGCCGCCCCTAAGACTTTTGTAATTGTTAACTCCGCATCTGTATATACATTTCCCTTGATCATTTTGTGTATATTTCCATTTGTCTTATTTCGTTGCTGAATAAACACCATTATTTCTAAACTGTGCCGAATCTGCTATATTTTTAAATCTCTACGCTGCCCCGTGCCGAATTATCACAACCCGCTCTTACCGACGATACGACTAGCCGCGCATACGTCACTTACTTTTGAACCTCATAAGGAGTTTCACCATACTACCTGTTTTAGGAATAGAGAGATGATGATTAAAGATAAAATTAAACATAGGCTATCCCATTGAAAAGTTGAATTATGAGGTATTTAAGAGGGCACTTTATTATTGGTACTCATATATTTGAGAGACTATTGCCCGGTTGCATCACCGCAAGTTAAATATTAACTAGGGAATATGAATTGAACTCGGGGTTAACTTCAAAAATGACGTACACCAGATCTGAAATAAAACATAAAATGCGAGTTATACGAACTTGATTCATTCACAAGTGACCCATTTTATTTAACCCGAGGGGTTGTGTTGCTAAACGTTACTCCACATCATCAAATTTTGATTCGAAACGTCACTCTGACATAAATAGAACTCAATATAACCCGAGTTAAAACAATGTTGATGCAACCGGGCGCAAGGATGTCAAAATGTACAACTAAAACTGTCGGGTCGAGGTCAAAATTTTAGAAATTAATTATTATCATGAATATTTAAAAAATATATATTAAGTTCATATAGATTTCTATACAAGATGCTGGAAATTGAATGGGGAAGGAAAAACGGAATAATGCAAAAACCAAATTTGACGGCTTTCAGTAGAACCGGAAGTGATTGAAGATATGTCGTCCCATATTGTTTGGTACCATAGACGCCGCCTACGTGGATGCTCTTGTACTGAAGCACCCACGAGAAAGGCCTCATGGGTCCGGATCACCGTTGAACCATTGCCAAACAATCAGTAAAACCTCAAATTACATTTTTTACTTATGTATTCAGCAATACAGAGACGGGGCAAGGGTACGGCAAACGAGGGATTTGCCTCAGATGAACATTGGGAAATGGCACTATTTTGGAGAAAAATTAAAATTAATGAATTGCAAAATAAGTTATAGAAACATAAAAAGCCAAACGATTTGCCGAATTATCATGGGCCAGAACAATGCGAAGGAGCAGATTTTCGGAAATTGCTTTAGATGATGGCAGGAGATTTTCAAAGCAATGTTTTTTTTATTTTAATGTTCCGATGGAGAGCGAGTTCTTTTCAACTTGCACATTATTAAAAATTATCTATGTCTATATTTTGTTTCCCATGTATTGTCTTTGGTAAACAAGGTAAAACGGATTCTGCTATCAACGAATTTGATAATAACACAGGCCAACCACAAAAAAAACTTTTTGTGTGTGTTTAACGAATTTTTGTCGTTTTAAGTGTGCTTTTTCAAAAAATAACATTAAAAATGCCATATCACCCACCATTTGTTCACATTTTAACATTTTCTCTGTATAGCTAGATGATAGCTAGGTGATAGTTACAGCTAGGTGTATAGCTAGGTGATAGCTAGGTATAGTGATGGAAAAACGTTATCAGGCAAGCTAGAACACCAACATGATGGGAGATTACTGTTGGTTACTTCACCGAGAGAGTCAGTAATCGGCGCATAGAAGAAAAAGCTATATCAGGAGCTTTAAAGAAAAGAGACAAAGAAAATCAATGGACATGTAAAGCTTTTGAAGAATGTAATGTTAAGAATATAGAGCCATCTTCTAGGTTTGAATAAAGTTCTGTTGGCATTTTAAAAGTCGTTTACTTTTCATATTTATTGCATATTTTACATATTTTCCCATATCTTTAGGTCAAATTGTGACTAAACTGTGGGTGATGGAAGCGATCAGAGTTCAGATAAGGATTTAGCACCAAAAAAACTGTAAAAATCAGCTATCAAGATTTAATAAGTTTTTTGAAACCTTGTTTTGGTTGGCCAGTGTAATTTATTGACTAGAATTGTAAGAACTAATCAATTTCTGGAAATATAAAAATTGTACAGCTTACTACGAAATTTCCAATTTTTAGTAAATTTTCAGATCACTGAAAATCGTCACTGTTTTAAAGATTACTACCAAACTTGCAATTATTTTTGCTAAAGTTGCAATTCTACCAAAATTCCAAAGATAACAGGCAATTTTCCATTCATTTTTTAGTAAAATGTCAGTCATTACAGTCAAAATTTCAATAGTTGTAGCCAAATTTTCAATTAGTAAAATGTCAATCATTACAGTAAAAATTTCAAAGATTACTGATAAATTTTTCTTTGGCATCAAAATTAAAATTATTACTATCTAATTTCCAGTTCTTTCTGCCAATAATAATTTAATTCCTCTAATTTAATTTTAATAGTTAGCATAAAAATTTCAATAATTACTTCCAATTTTAATAATGTTTTTGTTGTTACTATTATATTCAATTCTTTCTGTCAATAATTCAAAAAATACTATCAAAATTTCAATTATATCTGCATTGCTTTTAATATAAAAAGTTCAAATATCAAAAAGCAGAGCTTCAAACCGGAACTGAACCGAAACCCGGAAAATGGAAAAAAAACCGTTATTTTTGTCGCAACGAAAACCGGAGCCGAACCGAAAAAATAAATCGGTTTGTTTCGGTTCCGTGAATGTTCAAACTCGTGTATACATCATCTTATTTTCCACACTTCAGTTGTATTTTTTTAATCATTCACAAATACAAACAAAAATATAAAAACCAATCACTAAACTCAACCGAAAAAACCCGTTATTTTTGCCGCAACTAAAACCGGGACTGTACCAATATTTATTTTTTAATGGAACAGGTACGAAAACCGTAACATAAAAAGATAACGGTTCGAAGCCCTGAAACAAAGAAACTACTACTATAAAAGTTTAACTTATATCTAAATTTTATATCTTATTGACAAATTTTTATTTTCTTTCATTTTCGGTCAATGCCGTCAATGTTTCAAGTGTTACCTAAAAAACTCAGCTACTGCTAAAATTACAATAATTATTGCCAAGGTTATAACTACTTAAATCCAATTACAAGAATATTTTTTATTTTTAATAAAATTTCCATCAAAAATTCAAAAATTACATATTTATTTGGTATTATAATTACAATTTGTACGACGGTATAATTTTCAGTTTTATCATTTCAATGTTTAATTGCTCTAATCAAAATTTTAATGATTACCTACTATCAAAATTTCAATAATGACTGCCAATTTTAACATTTTTGTGATTACTAATATACGCAATTATTTCTATCAGTGTTTCAAAAATGATGTCGTCAAAATTTCAATTATTTCGGTATGTTTTAATATTAAAATTGCAACGATTACTGTAAAAACTGAAATTTTATAGTTTAGATTTAAATTGTCAATTTTCTGAAAATTTTCGGTTATTACCGATAATGTTGTAACGATTGCATCAAAATTTTAATTAGTACTGCTAAAACTGCAATAATTATTGCAAAGTCTTAATTCTACAAAAACTTCAAAATATACCTACTTATTACAAGAATTTTTTTAATTTATAGTAAAGTTTCAGTAAATACAGACACGATTTAAAAAGATGTAGCCAAATGTTCAATTGACAGTCATTATAGTTAAAATTTCAAAGATTACTATCACATTTTCAATACTCAATACACAATATTTTGCGAATTTTCAGTTTTGTTTCGTTCAAGAATCGAGTTTTCAAATTAAAACCCACCACCCGCTGGGAAAATTCCATGTTTTTGTTGGAAACGTAGTAAGCTGCTAATGGTATCTCATAAATTTAAATTAGCAATGTAGCGACTCATAATTATTGCAGTTTACAGATAAACAATTGACAAATGAATATTAAGACCTTCACTATGTCAACGCTGAGAGTGTAATGAGGGTCAGGCTAAATAATGCGCGATAAATTCTGTGCGCAAGTAATTTTTGCACCGAGCGTCTTGGGAAAGCTTATTGAAACAACGGCCGTCTGTGCCCGTGGATACTTTAATAGTTTCTGTTTGACCTGTCCCCGTGAATACTGACCCACGACGAGCCTCATGCGGGCATAATAAACTAATCCCGTCTCCGTCTCACTTTCTGCATCTCGGATAATCAAAGGCAACCCGTAGGCATCCTTAATTTATATTTCTCTATACAATAATTTACGTCTCGCAGGCCATCGCTACTCGCGCCACGATCGCAGATTGCCATACGTGCTTATCACTTCCAGATTTTATATGAAATCATTTACCGCTACACTTAATGAATAAATTATATGATAAGAGGTCCGTTTTTCCTCCAAGAAAACGCGTATATCAAATTTCATTCACTTGATATTTATAGTCGCTGTATGTAATTAATGTTTAAATAACTCACAGTCTGTCGGGTTTTTGCATGAAGAGGCAAAGAAAATATCCTCTCCTCCAGGAATGGCTTTAAATTAATATTGTAATAAGTTTTCAGTGGATGTTATTCATAACAAAATTGGAAGTATATCATTTCCATGCCAACCTGTCATTTTAAATTTATAATTTATTTTGCTATGCATTCCTACATTCCTATATTCCAAGGGTTCGCAAACTAGGCATTTACCATTGTAATTCATTGTAATTACATTTAAAAAAAAATTAAAAAAATAATAATCATTACATTAAATCAGCATCAAATTATTGGCGTTCGCAGACCAATTTGCAACGAACTACCCTATTTCTAAATCAAGAAAAAAAATCAAAAAATCGTTGATCGTCGAATATTTGCTGCAATGTTCATCTATGCCAGTGGTGGCGAACCTTTTTTTATGTACGCGTGCCAAAAATGTCCGAATGATATCTATGAAGTGGCTGATATACCCGGCTGTTTATTAATAAGGAAATAAATTATAAATAGATAATGTTGCAACATTTTATAAGTTTTAAAGGAATATTATTAAAAAAAAAACCATAACTTTTACAAAAATCGATGGCAATTGCCGATTGAATGTGTGAGTTGAAAAGGGGACAGATGCCTTAAGAGTCAGATTTTGGATTTTGTTTAAGGACGAAAAACGAAATATTTTATAAATAATTATAAATAAATAAAATATGTTTGTCGTCCGTATATCATACATAATTTTTTATTCGATTGTAAGAACTTTACAAACTACAAAATATTAAAAAAAATAAGTTAATCAATCAATGTCAATGTGACGTTCGACAACATTGTTCGACAGCATTTCGACGTCATGGAGGATGGCGGTCATCTAATGTCACTGAGGGATACATAGATGATTCCCTGAATAATAAAATAGATACGGCTCGTAAAATTATGGATCCTGGAAAGCAGCACAAGAGACATAACTCTGTTTAACAGAAGCATCGAACGTCACTAATACAGCACAGTGCAGTTCATTGAGGGCGGCAGAAAATATTAACAATTCAGCGATAGGGGTGAATAATAAGTCCCCGCGTTATATTTCAAAATTGTACCTTTAATATTAATGGCAAGTAAGTAATTTATTGTTAAATTTAAATGTGAAAATTAATAAATTAATCAACCATTGACTTTTTTATTTTTGGTGCCGAAAAATATTTTTCGGCTTAGGACGAAAAATACCATTACCAAGCAACCGTTGTCTTTAACAAAATATTGGGGTTTTTGTCCAGATTTTCATACCGAAAAATACTATCTTATGATGCTATCTAATAAAAGCCTAATTTTGGGCAGACCATATTACAAAAAAAATATATAATTGATAATTTATCTCTAGCTATAGTTTATACACACTCACTGATAAAAAATATATTTTTTAATATAACTGAAAGTTAAGATATAAATTAAAAAGAGTGATGGAATGTTTCCATCATTCAATTACAACTTGGTAATGTAAAATGTGTTGGCAAAGTGTAATTGTAATTGACTTGGCAGCACTACCAGAAAATGGTTCGGACGAAGTTAACTAACTACCAGCGTGGGCAAATCGGTATAATAGACAAAATTATGCAGGCTGTAAATTATAGGTCTTATATTAAACTTACATTTGATCACGGATGCAAATTATTTTTGTTGAATCCATGATACCATGCAGTGACCATAACTTTTTTAAATATAGTCCAACACATTATTTAACAAATTTTGTAATACATTAGTATTTATCTATTTTTGCATGAATCATGATGAGTGATTCGTTGGTCTTCTATGCGTACATAAGTTTGGTGTAAATATCCTTGCAAATCTAGAATTAATTTTACAACATACTGTCATATGTTTTTGTTCAAATTTGAAAGAGTGATTCGAAGATTTCCATATAATTTGTACAATTAATTGTATCATAAACTTATATAATAAAATTGTCGTTATGTTGGCGATGCCTAGTCTCATTTTATTCGCTACTGTGCGAAAGGGTTCGGTTGTGTACTTCCAATACACTGTCACGGGTTGTTGACTCAATATTAACAAGAAAAATTGCCGAGGTTTTTCTAAATTAAATTTTCCGGAGACATTTTGCCATTTCAGTTAGAACACTGTTTTTATTTAATTTAATATCTGTTTCTTGCAAAAGTGGAACGTGCTATTTGTTTGTCAAGTTACGTGCATGAATTGTAATAGACGCCAAAATACGACTTGAAAAAATTGCGTCAAGTTTATGTCAGTTGTACTGGACAGTGTTGCTGTATAAAAATCAAGCTTCTCATGAGTATTTCAGTTCTTCTTTTTTCAGAATAGCAGCTCTGACATATTACAGTTTCAAAACACTTAAAAATTAAATTGTTTTGAGACTAGTTAGAAGGAAACTAGGATGTTTAACAAATTCAATCAATCACTCAATAATTCCACTATGGAGTGTATTTCCGTTTATAGTTTTCAGTAGTAGTAGTCTGCCTACTCTTAAGAGTATTTCAAATTTAAGAGTCTTTCAAATTGGAACGAAATTATATGTGTAAGGACCCGATCCACATTTAATATTAATTAAATATGATTATTTTATAATTAAAACTTATAATACAAAAACCTTACGTAAAAAGGTTTTAGAATGGCACGAGAAGGCATGCGACCGCCCGAATTTTCGGACATGCACAATTGAGAGAAATCGAACACATGTTAATGGGAACGCATAAACTAACGTCAACTCGAATTTTAAACTACCTACATGTTTACATAACGGGGAGGCTGAGTCCACCACCGGCATGGTAACCTAGGGGGTTGCACACGTGCAGAGCGAGATCAGGTTCAGAAAAACAAGAGAAAATAGGGACGGCGTGGTAGAATGTGGAAGGAGAAATAGTATAAATTCAGAAATTCGGCAGATACTCAGATCAGTTAGAAGTAACCACAATCGCAGTGCGTTACTCTGCTCGACGAAGTCGCAGAAGTTGAGCATTAATTTCTCAGGTAATTATACGATTGACGAAATCAAATGTACACCTTGCTAACCTACTATAAAGTCAATTTCCATACTAATGACAAAAGCTATCTAGATGCTGCTGCGCCATAGTGCACGAGTAGTTGATCGAAGTTAACAAAGGTAGAAGAACGTGGGTCACCGTCGCCACAAAATACGCGGATATTGTCCTGACAATATTTTCATCAAGACAGCTAAATATTGTAAATATAATTAATTTCCCTCGTCGCAAAGCGTTTGATATTCGGGTAATTTTCATTCATTAAAATCATAACTAAAGCATCTCGTCGATTCAGAGGAGAAGGTAATCGAAATCAAATCCATACCTTATTAACCTACTCTAAAGTCAATTTCTTTACTAATGATAAAACCTATCTAGCGATGCTGCTGCGCCATAGCACACGGGTAGTTGATCGAAGTTAATTAAGGTAGAAGAACGTGGGTAACCGTCCCCACAAAATGTGCGGGTAGGCATAACTGCGTTTTATACCTTGTCCTGACAATGTATTCAACAAGACAGTAGAATATTGTAAAATATCATTTTTGTTGCCATGTGGTCCCGCAGAGGTACCATAAATTCAGTTGCTTCCCAAATATGCCTAGTCTGCGTTATATGGAACCACAGGTGCTAACGCTCTACAATGACCCACTCCACTCATGCTTAATATGCTCAAAATATTTTACGCATTTGATAGCGCGCTTTATTCGCATGTGAATGGTGTTGTTTCGGCTGATTTTAGCATGCGTCAGACCCAACCTAACAAGTGTAGGTTTTTTGTGAAAAAATATTTATATTTTTGGTAAGTTTAATTCGAATTAAACTTCTGACCCTCTCTGAAATATATATTCTTTTATTTCTATTGATTTACATTGCTAGTATAACGAGAAATAAATACCACATTTATTTGAAGACTGTGAGGTTCCAAAGGGAACCGCTAGATCTGAACCGTAATTTTGAGAAAAAATATTTACAGTCATACCGTCATGGATTTGAGCAAATTAACTTCCGATGACGTCTATGTCCTTATTGATTCGATTCCATCGAATCGGGGATACGGGGTTCAATAACATAAGTGCTCCTTCAACTGCTGACATTGAGTACCTTGATGATGCTCTTGACATTGACATTGATGATGCTATTAGTAACATTGATATAGAATTCGATAATGAAGATGATCTTCCGCTTTCTCATTTTGTTACAAAGCCGGAGTCCAATGGATAAAAGATCTAAGTATTGTAAATAAGCTTGTTTCATTCACTGGTGAATCTGGTCCTAACATATCTGAAAATATTGAAACGCCTACAGAAATATTTTATTGTTTATTTATAAAAGAACGTCTCGATAAAATAGCACATGAAACCAATTTATACGCAACACAGCAATTTGGAGAACGATTTTTACCAACAAATTCGAAAGAAATTAAATGTTTCTTAGGTATAAATCTTATGATGGGCCTTATTAAAAAGAAAAGTTACTGGGACTACTGTTCGGCTAAGTTACAAATGAGAGATACTATTATATCATCTTCTATGTCACGAGACTGGTTCTGGCTCTTGTCAACACCGCAATGATAATTCTGTTCAACCAATAAAAGGCGAAGCAGGTTTTGATGAGTTAAACAAACTTCGACCACTTATTGATGCTTTATCAGAAACTTTCGGCAACTGTTACAAACCAAGCGAAAATCAAAGTATTGACGAGTCCATGGTCAAATTCAAGGAACGAATTGCAATTCGTCAGTATATGCCTCTAAAGCCCATCAAGAGGGGTTACAAAATATGGATCCGGCAGACCAGTCCGGATTTGTATCACAATTTCAAATATATACAGGAAAAACAGGTGATGGAGTGGAAGAAGGGCTATGTCCAAGAGTGGTCAAGGATCTAACATGTGCGCTACATAATCTACATCAACTGATAATAAAAAAAAAAATTGCACAGGCTAACACTTGTTACATAATTTTGGGATTTTTTTTAATGCTAATACGTGACATAGTAAAACCATTACGTCTGGTCAACTATAGAAAAACATGATGCTAGGGATCTTCTCAATTTGTATGACATTTCACATTTTCGCCTGACCTTTGCGAAATGGCGTATAAAGTAGCTATTCGAAAGTCCATCTACAACTTATTTGGACGGCTGCTGAAACGAAATATAGTGAACAAAATTCTTTAAATCTTTTTAACATTGATCACATTTACAACATTTTTTTAGAGTTTTTGAAGTTTATCAAGTTATTTATTTCTACTATAAGTATACATAGGGTACACGTTCTTACGTAATTATAGTATAGCGGTCTTCCGGTTGTTTTTATTCTTCGATCTTCAGCTAGGGATTTGTGAAGTACGCTCCTCTCTCGGAGCTCTTGTGTTTGGAGTTTGTTTAGGTTATTTTCCGTTGTATTTCCCCATATGATGCTTAAATAGTTATTTTGGGATGTAAAGAGTGCATAATATACTTCTTTCTTTTTCTCTTCTGGTATATAGTTCCTGATTTTTATGATTGCTGCAATCGTTTTAGAGTTAATTTTTTCTATATGTTGATCCCATTTCAGGTTATTGGGTATTTTCAGTCTTAGATATTTTTTTTCTTTTATTTGCTTTATTCTTGTTTTCTTGATCGTAATGTTGATATCTTCTGTTATGTTATCATTCGAGAATATCATATATTCTGTTTTTGCATCATTAATTGTTAGTAAGTTGTTGAAAAACCATTCTTCCAGCAGTTTTACATCTTCATTTATATTGTCTTGTATTTGTTTGTAGTTATTTCCCGTGCAGACTATAAAGGTGACATCTACATATACATGAGGTTATCCTTTTAAGTTAATTTCCAGCAGGTCGTTTGTATATATGATGTATAAGATTGGTGGTAGGTTTCCTTCCTGTGGTATTCCATATTCAGCTTCAAGTGGTTGGCTTTCTGCATTATTTACTTTGTTTTTTTGTGTTCTGTTTGTTAAGTATGTATGCAATATGGTTAGTTCTTTTCCTTTTATTCCCATTGCCACAAGTGTCTCGATCAGTTTTGGTTTGGATATAGTGTCGAAAGCTTCCTTCATGTTGATGTATATGGCTAATACTAGTTGTTTCTTGTCCATCTGTGTTTTTATGTGATGTATGAGATCTTGTGTTGCCGATATCGTTCCTGAATGTGGGTGATAGGCATATTGTTCTAGGTGAATAATTTTGTTTTTTCTTCGATTTTTTTTATTTGTAGTAAATCTTAACAATATAAGATTTACATTGTCTATATGTACATACTTATTTGTGCATGCAACATGAAGGAAGCGCCTCTTCTTCGTCACGGATGTAGCTCTGTCAAGGGTATTTCCGGGCTGGTGGTATGGGTGCTTCGCTATCGGGTGGATGTCGGGCATCTCGTGTTTAGTGGATCTCTGCCTTTCTTATTGTTCGTTTGAAGGTGCTTATATTTTGTGTTTTTGTGATGATGCTCAGTTTGTTGTATTGCATTATTGATGTGGTTGTCAGTTCCAAGGATCGATTTTTGTTTTTGCGTTTGGGGTTGTAGTAGTATTACATTTCTTGTTCTTGTAAGGTGTTCGTGCGTTTCATAGTTTCTCATTAAGTTGATTGTGCTTGTTATTATGTTGTTTTGTATTTTGTGTATAAGTATGATGTTTTCTGTTTTTATTTGTTGTTTTATGTTCAGTATTTTTGTTTTTTCAAAGATTTCTGTTATCGGGGTTCTGTAGGGTAGGTTGTGTATTAGTTTTAATACTTTATTTTGTTGTCTGTGGAGTTTTTCTAGATTTATTTCTCTTGTGTTGGACCATATGCTCGATAGGTATGTAATGTTTGTGTTGAATAGATTATAGTAAATGGTGTTTTTCAGTTGTGTGGGTACCATTCTACTTATCATGTATATAGCTTTAGCGTTTATCTTTTGTATCGTGTTTATGTGTCCGTCCCATTTCATGTTGTTAGTTATTGTAAGGCCCAGATATTTGGTTTGTGTGGTGTTTTTTATGGGTTCACCGTTGATGGTTATCTGTATTCGTCCGTTTTCTTTGTTGGGTCCAAATATTATGAATTCCGTCTTTTCTTCGTTATGGTTAGGTCGTTCTCAGCGCACCAGGCATTGATTTTTCTCAGGTCTTCATTGGGGTCTAGTTGTAATTCTTCGATGTTTCTATTAGAGTGTACCATGCTTATGTCGTATATGAGCAGTGTTCCTTTGAGTGTTAGTGTTGCAATATCGTTTATATACATTATGTATTGGATTGGAGGCAAGTTGCCTCCTTGTGGTAGGCCGATTGTGCTATGTTATTGTCGCTGTATGTCTCGTCGACTTATGTGCTGTGGTGTGTCTTTTATGTTTTTGTTATTTTTATAAGTTTATTTGGTAGATTCTATGTTTTCATTTATTCTGTTAGCTTGTTTCTGTTTATTGTATCGAACGCCTCTTTCATGTCGATATATGTCGCAATAACGTTTCTGTTTTTCTCTAGTTGTTTGTTTATCTCTAAAATAAAGTCTGTTTTGCAGTTATTGTGCCTTTCTTCTTTTGGTATGCATGCTGATCCTTGTTTATAGTGTTATTTTCTTCGAGGTGTTGTTCTATTCTTGCTTTCTGCCTGAGGTTAATGCTGAGACATTTTTTAAGTAAGTGATTGGTGATTTGTAATTCGATTATTTTCTCTAATATTTTCTTTAGTGTAGACAATAATGAAATGGGCCTGTAATTTTCTAGGTTTGTAGATCTCCCTTTTTGTAGATCGGTATAATTGTGCTTAAAAAAAAGAACAAATTATCCTTTTTCACAACGATATTTACTCGCTAAATGTACATTTAAACTACTACGTTGTCATCTTCAGTTGACATTTGTACTGAGGAGAAAACAAGACAAAACACAAATGTTTCGTTTGTTATTTTGTCAAAACCCGGTGTTTTAGTGTTATTTTTTTTAATTTGTTTTTTTGTAGTTTATTTCTTCGTCTGTTGTTTTTCGGAAGATGAGAGTTTCGATTTGTCTTTATGTTTTTGTTGTTATGGGTGTTGTTTGGCTGTTTCTTATTTGTTTTCCTGCAAGTTCTTTTCTTATATTCGCAAAGTATTCGTTTATTTCGTTTGCTATTACATCCGATTATTTTGTGGTGGTTACGTTTTTTTTCGTGGTTCCTAATTTTTGTCTGATAATTTTTTTATTGATTTGGGCGTTTATTAATTTCCACAATTTGTATGGGTTATCTCTGCTTAATTGAAATTTGTTCTTGTAGTATTGTGTTTTCTTTAATGAAATTCATTTCGGAAAACAATGACTCATAACCATAATACGTAGGTATAGTATTTCAAGTTATCAATAGTTCTCATCAAGCAATGCCCTTTCGGCATTAATTTTTAGTAAACCCATAAATCAATCATTTTCAATTATTTACTACTTATTGAACACATCGACAAACTTGTGTTTCCGTACAAAACTGTATTGAAAATCCATTAATTACATTTCTGTATCATCGAAGTGCAACCATTCGAAAATCTCCAAATTGAGTTTATTTATGGTTATTGTAAGTTGTGATATGCTATTGTAAGCTGTGTAAAACTTGAAGATAACTTATCAATTATTAAGATTTAATAATGGCAGAAAACTTATTTGGCTGTCATGAGATTTTAGATGCGCTAAGATTTTTTTTAGGTTTGGAAAATATATTTGAAGTATTAGAAATAACATAACGGTTGAAAATTTGTAATTAAGCTTCGAATGCTTTGATGCAATCAAACATGACAAAAACTCTCTTAGCAACACCTTGATAAACACTCGAACATTTTAAGAACTTTTCCTCGATTTAGCCATCGGACGTTGTTATGCGTAAGTAAACCATTGTATGCTGCTTACCTCATTCAATAATTATAATTTTAGAAAATGTCATTAATTTACAGCTCGTCCAGATTAAAATTAAAGAATGTAGTTAAAATATTTATAACATCGCCCAGTGGCCTGAAGCTGGACATTGTACATAAAATCTGCTTATGTATATTGCGATGAAAACCCAGAATTAAATGTCCACTGCGGTCGGTAAATAAACTGAAAACATATTTTCTTCTTCAGTTATACTGCGAGAACCATCAGTAGGTACTGATACAATTTTTCAATCATTTGTATGTCATTGAATAGGTACATTTATAACTGCGTTACAAATATCAATTCCTTTTATTGTTGTTGTCAATAATACCTAACTGATCTTCTTTGATATTGTCTTGAACACAATGACAAATAAGAATGGCTATGCGAGCGGATCCATTTATGTTAGTACTATCACTAGGACAAAGATATTAAACCACTAGTTTTCATATGCTTTCTTGCTGATGAGTTACATTTTTAGCAACTTGAAAGATTATATCTTCTACTGAATTGTTAGCTACACTATTTCTAGAGATATCTTATATTTTTTTAATATATTTTTATTACACATTATTAAAAAAATTGAGTATTTAATGCTCAGAAAATGATGATATGTAAATGATTCACGTGTCAGATACAAATTCGTGCGTGCCACCTCTGGAACCAGGCCAACAGCCATTTGACCATTCATAAGTGAGTCATTATATACAGATTGATATACATTTGCTATTACGTTATATTAAATAGTAGTGCAGTAATGGTTTTCTTTACTCACTCATAATGGTGGAGAGGGATAGATGATAGTTAAAATATGATTTATAACAAATAATAACGATTAAATCAAAATTGCAATAATTTATCCGTAAATTTATAAATGAAGTTCCAGTAGTCCCCACCTAGGTGCATCAAAAAAATGTACAGCTTAAGTGGAGCAATAAAACTGAAACATCTGTTTTATGAGTGAAACAGGCAGCCCATCCTCTTGAATCGCTTATGTAAAAGGAACTGAGTTTCAAATAAGGCAATCCATCGCATTATGATCCTAATTAGTGCATAACGTGGAAATGACTGAGATTGCAGTGGCTTTCAGGCGCAGCCCCTTTGGCATGATTTATTCTGTGATAACATTTTAAATATGCGTTCTCTTAATGTCGCTTAAATGACGCAGGAACAGTTAACGCAGTAAATCTAATAAAAACTGGAAATTATTCCGTCTTACACGTTCATTTCCAAGCAGATGGCACGTTCCTTTGCGCAAATTTTCAACGGAGTTGTAACTTTTCGAGAATAAATCTTTCAGGTAGTGAAGCTTAATTGTATACAGGTGGACATTCACGGTAATGTCATGGTGCTTGTTTGGACCTCAGCGTCCATATATGATTTAATTCTCTGGCACAAATCGGCACATGCCACCCGCAGTATGTAAGCGGCAGATGAGTTAAACGAGATTTCGCGGCAATTAATCCTCGCGGAATTGCCGTCGCGATGTAAGCCGTGTGATTTAACACTTACCATGTATATCATCCACGCATATCTGCAGGTCTTCTCTAAACGCCGGCAGGTGAGAGTGGCATTGGCAACTGCAAGAGCTGGCCGCGAATCCATCTCGAGGTGGTCCTGCTGTTCCACTGCTCAGGCCTATGCATGTGTCCCGTGTGCACCCGTTGCCTGAAAACCGTTATAGAATAGAAATACATGGAAAATGGCCGAAGATTAAAAATTGCAAAGGTAAATATTAACTAAGGGCAGCACATATAAGTTTTATTATTAATTTGTATTCAAACAAATTTTAACAGGATTTTTTGTAGAATTCAATGACGATTTTGGTTTTCTGATATAAGTTTACTTTGCTATTTTGGATCAGATGCAACTGTTATTCGTATAATATTCGCCCGGGTGTTATTTTTTTCAATATTAACTATAGCCAACATCGAAAAACAAATAATTTAATTTTCACCGAAAACGTAGAGTGCAATGAAATTTTCTTTTCAACAAAAGTATGTAATTTTAGATTATCAGTGTTCAAAATTTAAAAAAAAGTATTTATTAAATTATTTTTTTTAAATTTGAATTATGTTATTATAACATAATGACTTGTTTGTATGCCAGTAATTAACGCGATGCGATTTAAGCCTAATCTAATCTACTTCGGATGACTAACTTTGCGAACAACTTGCTGTTATTAAACGTCTGGGGCAGCTCGATTTTGCGAAATAACAGGCCGCTCCCTGTAATCGACATTGACTGTTCCTTAATTATTACGTCCATTCAATCCATCATGGCTATGATAAACATCGGCTATAATTAAGGAAGGATGGCAATAAAATGACCCGCAGAGCTCACGGTCATGCCTTAACGCACGATTATTAAAACGCTGCCAATGGCTAAAAGAGCGGAAACAGAGGAGATGAAATATCATTTATTTATTGTACGCCACGGTCATAAAGTAGTGCATAAAATAAAATACTTTACACGTTCTGGTAAATATCAGTTAATGCAAAGTGCCAGACAATAAACAGTGAGAGTATTTATTACCTCCTGCAATGTTGTACATTGGAAGCGACATCATTCGATTAGCATGTCAATATCTTTACTGGTGGAAAATAACCTGCAGGCTGATAAATATTTAAAATAGCTGAAAATTATAGTCCAGCGGAAATAACTATGCATAATTAAGCTGGAAGTAACTTTCCATAACTTCCTTATTTGAATTTCTAAGCTACGTCTTTGCTTAACGATTTCAATACCTCGTACGCTTTTTGTATACACTTTAATAAGTAAGTGAAACATTAATAAATGTCGATAACTTCACGACTCCCTTGAGAAATGGATGGGAGAGGAAACTCCTACAACTGCATAATTTCCTACTTTCCGAGTTTATTTTCTCCCATATATCAAGACGAAAGTTTTTCTATTTAATCATCAGGATGGCTGGGGACGACCAACGAAAACCACGAATAGGAAAATTAACCACTGGAGTAACGAAAATTTCTAAAAATTGCAATTTATTATTATATTAATGTGCCATTAACAATCTATTCGAGAATCTTTCTATATTAAAGTAATAGAAATTTAAAAATATATTATCTGCATATTTCTTAATTATTGTAATAATAATTATTGTTATAATGAAAACATCAATGTTAAGTCAATGAAATTTTTTATTAGGAAATTTTTGGATTTATTGAAGAATCTCTAGACATCTTGATAATTATTACAAAACCTCTAAATATAATTGAGAAATCTGGGAAATAATTGGAAAATCTCTCGAAATTGATAAATATTTAGAAATGTGTTTTTTTTTAAATCTGACAATCGACTTTAAATCGACAAATCTGGAGAATTAAAAAAATGTGAGTAATAATCATGTCATTCATTCCTGATTTCTATGATCTTGAAATTATTGAGTAATCTCTCAAAATCTTAGGATCTTAGGACAAAAAACACTAACAGAGTATGGAACATACCTCAGTAAACTCGGCGCAAGCATCAAGCGGCAAAACAAACCGTTTATAATAGCAGGGGATTTTAACTCCAGAGCGAGGCTCTGGGGAGACTCACTGGACGCAAAACAGGGATTGCTTCTCCAGGAGTTCATGGCCGAACTAAACGTAACAATTGTTAATGACGGGGACAAACCCACATTTGTCAGGGGCAATTCAAAGTCTTATATCGATCTTACAATGTGCTCAACTAACCTAGCAGAAAATATACAAAACTGGAAAGTGGATGAAGAAGAAAACCTCAGTCTGCACCAGAAATTATACTTTGACCTGAGGGAACCAAAAAAGGAGAACTTAAACACAAAAAAGAAAGGCTGGAAAATAAAACTAGAGCGAGTACCACTACTCAAGGAGAGGTTCGCCAATGAAATAGAAGCCATAGAAGAACCAACTGCGGAAGAACTAATGCGAATCATAAAAACAGTAATGAACAAAACCTTCTCCAAAAAAGGCAAAACAAGAAAGCACAACACAGTTTACTGGTGGAGCACGGAACTGGATACAGCAAAAAAAAGTGCTGTCTGGCAAGGAGGGAGTCGCTAAGAGCAAACGGCAAAAGAAACGTAGACCCAGGAACCAAAAAAGAGCTGGGTGAAAAATATACTGAGGAAAGGTCTAAACTTAAAAAAGCGATACTGAAATCCAAAGAGCTAGCTTGGAAGAGGGTATGCGATGACGTGGAGAACGACACATGGGGCCTAGGTTATAGATCGTAACATAAAAGCTAAACCTAGCACAAAGAGCCACACTAAACGACGAGCGACAAAAGGAAATTGCGCTGGAGCTGTTCCCTTTACACAAACCCACAATATGGAAAATCGTTAACATCGAGGAAGTAGATCCACTCACATTGGAAGAACTAGAAAATGCCCTCAAAAGGTGCAAAGACAACAAAGCTCCCGGCCCAGATCTTATACCTACCAACGTCACCAAAGAAATGATCAGAGCCGCACCAAAGATAGTACTTGAAATTTTTAACGGATGTGTGGAAAGAAACGCGGCTAGTCCTCATCGAGAAACCGAGGAAAAAGGGCGAGGAACAAAAATATTGACCCATTTGCTTGTTAAACTCCATGGGAAAATTTTTCGAAAAGATAATAGAGGGAAGACTGCGAGCAGAGATGGAAGAAAAGTTACACCCAAACCAGTTCGGGTTCAGAAAAGGAAAGTCGACCATCGATGCAATGGAAGAAGTAAAAAAAACCGTCAACGCAGCCAAAGATTTTGCTACGAAAAATAGAAGGTACTGCATACTGATCACACTTGATATCAAAAATGCGTTCAATTCGGTGAAGTGGGACGAACTGCTAAAGGCTATAAAGGTTATGAAAATCAGCCGGATGTTGACAAAGATAGTCATAAGTTATCTCCAAAACAGAAAACAGATAGGCGAAACGGAGGAAATTATACTTACTTGCGGGGTACCACAAGGGTCAGTCCTGGGACCACTACTGTGGATTATCTTTTATAACAGGGCCCTACAAATGAAGATGCCCATAGGGGTAAGAGTGATTTGTTTCACTGATGATACGGCCATAGTAGCGTGGGCTAAAACCGAGAGCGAGCTAATCCGACTGGCAAAATACGCAATTGAGAGAACGGTTAGCAAAATCGAAGAACTGGAGTTAGCAATTGAATGGAACAAGACTGAGGCTGTGATCCTGTGTGGTGGCAGGAAACTGAAAGAGGTCTCCCTAGCTCTGGGATCAAGAACCCTCAAGACGAAAGCGTGCCTGAAGTATCTCGGAGTATGGTTTGACCATAACTTGACCATGAGAGAGCACGTCTGGCAAGCAACCCTAAAATCTGGAAGGGCAGTATCGGCACTAGTAAAGATCATGCCGCGAACGCATGGACCGTCTTCTGCGAAGAGGAAAATTCTAAGCATGGTGGCGCACTCCATCATGCTTTACGGAGCCCAGATATGGGGAGAAGCTCTAAGGTATAAAAAATACCTAAACCTACTAATATCTCAGCAGAGAACCATGGCACTGAGGGTATCCAGCGGTTACCGCACTATCTCGACAGAAGCCATCAAGGTCATCGCCTCTATCCTCCCGATTCAGCTGATGGTCGAACAAAGGAGACGAGCATATAAAAAACCAAAGAACGAAAAGGAAGAAATACAAAGCGAAATCTTAGCAGAGTGGCAGCGGAATTGGGAAAAGAAAACAGGCAAGGCGGAGTGGACCAAGACACTCATCATTGACCTGGATGAGTGGATCAACAGGAAGCATGGGAATGTGGAGTACTGCCTAACGCCGTTCCTCAGCGGGCATGGCTGTTTCAAAGCGTACCTTAAACGCTTTAAAATACGGACGGAAGACAGGTGCGCCCACTGCAACGAGGTAGAGACGGCAGAGCATGCGGTTCTCAACTGCGAAAGATGGAGCACGGAAAGGGCGATGCTGTGCAAGGAAATAGGGGTAATGGGGCTAACAACCCAAAATATTATTAGACAGATGATAAGCAGCGAGAAAAAATGGCAGGCCATCCATAGCTATATTCGAGAAGTTATAAAGACCATCGAGGAGGATGAAAAGAAGCAGTGACAACAGCAAGGGTGAGAAATCATCCAGACGACCTACCCTGACGACAATCACGATTCCGGGGTAGGACACAAATCGTCAAGTGGATTAGGGGTTTAGTGGATGAGAGCTCCACACACAGGCTGGCAGAGCTTCCCCCAGCCACAATAAAAAAAAAAAAAAAAAAAAATACGATTATTGAGATATGTTTGGAATTCTCGAAAATTACGGTGGAATCTTAGGAATTATTGCAAAATTTGTAATTATTGATATTTATTGGGAAATCTATGGACATCTGCAAAATTATTGAGAAATCTAGGGAATTAATGAAAAATGCCAAAAAATTTGCGTTTTTTGATCTGATGAAATTATTGCAAAATCTCCAGAAATCAAGACAATTATTACGTAATCTGTAAAAATCTAGAAAAATATTGTGAAAAAGTGGAAATTATTAGAAAATCTGTCGATCTTGATAACATTTAAATATCTTTAGCTATTTTAAGAATTATCCAAAAAATTGTAGAATGAAAATATGTGTGTAATAATCAGTGCAATCTTATGCACCAATTTGAATTTTCTGATTGTAATGATGTCGAAATTATTGAAAAATTTCTTGAAATCTTGAGAATTAATGAGAAATCTGTATAAATCTCGAAAATTATTAAGAAATCTTAAGAATTATTGAAAAATCTCTAGAAATCTCGAGCAATATTAAAAAATCTTTGAAATAATTAGAAATCTTAGGTATAAAAAATATTGATAAATTATGGAAACGAATGAGGAATTCCTCAAAATTTTGATACCACGTAGAAATTACTAGATATTTTAAGAATTTTCGAGAAATTTTGAGAATTAATAATCTATGTAATAATCGTGTCAATCGTGCCAACCCATTTGGATTTTCTGATATTAACGATCTAGAAATTATTGAAAAATTCCTTGAAATTTTGATAATGAATGAGAAATCTATAAAAATCAATACAAATTATTGAGGGAACTTTTTAAACGAAATATATAAGTATAAGATGAGATATGAGATAAGTATTTAGGCAAAAAATATATAAGTTACTGTAAAGAGAATTGGGAGCTCTTCAAAAGTGCGTCAGAAAATGAGGAATAAATAACAAAAATCTACCTGTTCGAGGATTTCTAATTTTTTCGAGCTATCTCGCTTTGGTTCCATTTAAAAAGACCCTATACCGAGTGTCTGGGATAAGGGGCGAACATAGGAATTTAACATGTACAATTAAATATGTGTTATTATTTGCTCCCCTACTAATTTTAGAGAAAAATCGTAAAGAAATTTTAAAATGATGACAAATAATTATAAAATCATGGTTGTCGTGTGGGATAAATCATAATAATAATACGTAATTAGTGGAAGAAAGAGAAAGATAATTTATTCATTATCAAAACATTTTACAGTGGCGTCAGTTTAATGTTTTTGAAATAATATATGTATAAATAATAATTGGAGTCTTAAAATACCTCTTGAATCATCTGCCGCTACACTTGCTGTATTTCGTTTTCACAAACTTACTAATTGTTGATACAGTCGGAATTGGTCGATTGTTAAATATAACCGAAAATAAGTCACGAACTCTGCGCAAACTGACGCCACTGTAAAATGTTTTATTGGATTACTACTTCATTGGAGTAACTCAGATTAATGTTCATAGTAATTGATATCTGACCAGCAAAATTATTTTCACTACATGACATTTGTCAAACTCATTGTAAGGATTTTTAGGGTACATTGTTCAACTTATTTTTATTATTTCTGAGGTGGATTCTGGTACAAACCTAAATTAAATGAATTATACATTTACAGTTTTTAATACTTAATTTAATTTTACATGTTAAATTCCTATGTTCGCCTCATATCCCAGACACTTAATTTTTAAATTTAATAAGTAATATGTTCATTTTAATTATTTATTAACTTTAATATTTCAATTATCTATCAAAAAGACTCATAATTATTATTATTTATATAAAGGTAAATATTACTTATTCAAATACGTCTGGTTGATAGCTAAATAAAGAATGTTACTACTACATGAGAATAAACATAAACACTGACTTTCGATGTTTGGTGTCGGTTGACATTTTTTCCAAGAGATTATCAAACCTAAATTTAGTTCTATAATACACAATTTAAAAATATTACTTATTACCTAAGCCATTTTTTGCAATTTTTATTACTATAACTTTCTATTCTAAACTAAACGTAGTTTATTTATTATTTTTTGCATTTACTTGTTTGCATAAATTGTATGCATAAATTGCATGCACTAGGGTTACCCCTTGTAAAGGGATTATATAGATTATATTAGTATTATATAGACAGTGTTTAATTAATTTCAAACAGTAACAAGATATTTTCAGGCCGTACCAATTAATCGATTCACATCATCTGTGATTCCATATCACTAATTAAGTAACTTTAATTAGTTTAAACCATGTAGTGCCTACATAATTAGATTAAAAAAATATTGATCGCATCGTAAAGACATGCTAATGTCACACGAAAGATAATATTTGACGTGTGCGTTATAATGTTTATTAATCTTATAATTAAGGCGCTCTGACTATGTAGTTTTAGTGAGATATGATCTAATTTAACAAATTGCCGCGATGGATTAACACGATTTAATTAAGCGAGTGAAAACCCGCGATAATTAAGCGAGAGCTGCATTAATATTTTGATGTAATGTCATTTATAAATGCGGGCTGGTTGACGTTATGGAACAAACAGCATTTATGAAGCAATTTGCAGTGGTGGACGAGGTTTAATTGCAATATTAAATTAAACGTATTACTGGATGTTGTAATAATTTAATTGGATACATGTGCATACATGTATGATGTAAAATGTGATTCAATATATTAGCGGAATAGAAATTTATCCGCTGTTCTATACTTTAAATTTAAATTGAATTCCTATAATACTTCGAACCCAGGTGTTGTACAAGTATTCATAATTTGTAATATTTATTTGTTATTGCATTTATTTAACTGCAATTCTTCCTTCAATGCAATTGAATACATTTAATTTCTTTAACTGCACATTACTTGAATTCTTATAATTCCTGTGAATAGCTTGTGATTTAGTGATAGTACTTTACGTTATGTTTGATTTTTGAAATCATTATCGTTTATCATTAACTTCATTTGGGTCGTTTTATGGGTAATATGTCTGTTAGTAATTTTTGTTAGTGAATAAAACATTCACGCTTTATATACCATACTCTCCTTCTTTTACTTCATATATTTTTAGGATTGGGACGAAACAATTATGAATTTATCGACCTCTCTATGGCTCGGATGCGTGACCTTGCATCTTTTCTTAAATACTCATCATTTTAAATACGTTTAATAGTACATTGTGCACCGAGGGAGGAAAATAGGCTTTAGCAGCCCGCGGCGCATGAGCGAGCGGAGCGAGCGAGGACGTCAAGAAACTAAGGGCTGCTAAAGCCTTTCGGCCTGCGGGACACACGCTATTTTCCTCCTACCAATAATACGAGGTCTGATCAAAAAGTTCCGGGACTTAAAATTGCGCGCCAACGAAGTGACGGAGAAAAACGCGGTTGGCAGCACTGTGTAGAGGGGTTCTCCCTGAGTACAGCAGCCTTTGCAGATCGTCAATGGTTGTTTAAAAGCGGAGTTGCAGCTATTTTAGTAAACCGACATTTTTGTGTTCGGCGATTTTGTGGGGTCTTTTGTGATGGAAGGAAAACAAGAGCAACGTGTTTGCATCAAGTTCTGTGTGAAGTTGGGGAAAACTTTTACCGAAACTCTTCACATGTTACAAACGGCTTTTGGGGATGAGTGTTTGAGTCGTTCGAAGTGTCACGAATGGTGCAAGAGGTTCAAAGAAGGCCGCGCATCAACAGTAGACGATCCTCGTTCAAGACGCCCGTCAGTTTCGACTGACGACGATCATTTGGCCCAAGTGAATGACCTCATTCGTTCAAATCGTCGTTTAACCATTCGGGAAATGGCAGAGCAATGCAACATTTCATTCGGTTCATGACAAGAAATTTTAACAGAAAATCTACACATGCGTCAAGTGGCGACAAAGTTTGTCCCAAAGTTGACGACCCCCTCTGTTCATTCATCGCTGTTCATTTGCGACATTTGCACCAAAAATGCGATGACAGTTATCCTTCAGCCTCCCTACTCATTCGATCTGGCTCCAGCAGCCTTTTTTTGTTTCCGATAATGAAGAGGCCCATGAAAGGAGAGAGATTTGATGATGTTGAAGCAATAAAAAAATCGCTGGAGGAACTGAATAGCATTTCGGAAGAAGACTTTCAGAGGGCCTTCCTGCAGTGGAGGCGGCGCTGGGAAAAAATGTATATCTATCCAAGGAGAGTACTTTGACGGGGATTTAGTTTTCTAATGTTTATCAATTACCAATAAATTTATAGGTCAGGTAGACTTACGTCATGCTTTTTTTTCCCGAACTTCTAAGACGTCATATTACCGAGAAAAAAGTCTGATACAGGTGGTCTGGTACACCCTGTGTATATATTTAATCACATTTTCTAAACTAACCATGTTTTTATTTTAAATAATAATTTATTATTTAAATAAATTGATCAAGACAGATATATATATACAGGGTGTCCGGAAAATACGTGTACAACGTTTGACGACAGACTCCTGACGTCAAAATAGGTCGATCTAAGCCGACTTAGTTATATCCAAAATTGTCTCGTTTAGCCGGTAGAGGGCGTCAAAAATTAATATCAATGACGTTTAATAATTTGACAATTAATCAAGTATAATATTTACTCAAGTATACGATCAACATTATTGAATTACAAGTTCATTTTACCATTAAAAATGGAAAATTATACAAACTCTCAGAAAGTTGACATGCTCCTGGTATACGGGTTTTGTCGAGGAAATGGGCGTCAGAGTGTTAGGGTTTACATGGAGAGGTTTCCTAACCGTCGAATACCAAACCACCAAACATTTGCCAATATTGAGCGTCATCTTCGGGAAACGGGCAGTTTTGAGAAAAAGTTTGAAGGCAGGGGTCGTATGCGAACAACTCGAACTGTGGAAACAGAAGAGATGATTCTGGAAAGAGTTGAAGAAGAACCAAGTACCAGTACCCGTCTCTTAGAACGTGAGTTAAATGTTCCTAAAACGATTGTCAATGAGGTTTTAAGAGAACAGTTGTTACATCCTTACCACATACAAAAAGTCCAGGAACTTTTACCGACTGATCCCCCCATGCGGCTTACATTTTGTCAATTTATTAGAAACAAAAGAATCCTTGTTCCAAATTTTTGTAGAAAAATTATGTTTACTGACGAGGCATGCTTTACAAGATCTGGGGTAACCAATCTGCACAACGAACATATTTATTCCGATGAAAATCCACATGCCATTAAAGTTGCACATCATCAGCATCAATTTAAAATTAATATTTGGGCAGGTATTATTGATCACTACCTTATTGGTCCCATTGTTATTCCAGACAGGTTAGATGGAAATATTTATTTAAATTTTTTGCAAGACACATTACCAATTCTTCTGGAGAATTTGCCCATTTTACTTCGGAGGGAAATGTGGTATATGCATGATGGTGCCCCGCCCCATTTTTCCGTTGCCGTTCGGCAATACTTACATCATCAGTATCCCAACCGATGGATTGGAAGAGGCAATGATGCACCAGTAAAATGGCCACCACGTTCTCCTGAGTTAAATATGTGTGACTTCTTTTTGTGGGGCGCTATTAAAAGCGCCCCAACAGAAGTTTACAAGACTCCGGTAAACACACGCGATGATTTATTGCAGCGGATTTTAAATGCAGGCAACCATTTTAATAATCCCGAGACATTAGATAGGGTCCAATATCATTTTTTAAAGAGTGTTAATAAGTGTATTCAGCAAGATGGCGGTCATTTTACACATTTGCTTAAGTAATGTTTTTGTTTTACTTAGTTTCTTACAATAGATACTTTCAACTTTGTTATACTTTTGTTTTTTTTGACGCCCTCTACCGGCTAAACGAGACAATTTTGGAACGTCAGGAGTCTGTCGTCAAACGTTGTACACGTATTTTCCGGACACCCTGTATATATATATATATATATATATATATATATATATACATATATACATATATACAGGGTGATTCAGACCACCCGTCCCAGGCCTTTTTCTCGGTAATGTGACGTCTTAGAAGTTCGGAGAAAAAAATATCATAACAAAAGCCTACCTGAAGAATTTAATGGAGGTTGTTTCGATTTCCGGAAGTAACCGGAAGTAGACGTAACTGCACTCAACTTCAGAATTTTAAATGGGAACCTAGGTCGTATGTGACATCGGTGGATAGGTATTTTAAAAAGAAACATAGTTTGTACGAAAAGTTTTTTTATAAATGACATACTTAACTTATTATTGTAAATGATTCTGTCGTGGAAAATTACAATCGTTTTAAACATTCGAAAATTGCGATGTCAACGACATCGTAAAATACAACATTATTAACAACAACAACAATGATAATAATAATTATGTACAATATTTAAAATATTATAGTCATTACTTAAATATAAAAGACATGATCACCTACACACATGCATATACAGATTTTCTCGGCATAAAAGAAACACTCTAAATATCTACAAATATAATGTTTTTACACGAAATCGCAGAAATATGTCAATTTTTAATTAAGGGGGGACAACTTTTCTCAAGCAAATGATCTTCAATTGCTCAACCCTCTTGCCGTAAGGGAGATAAGCCCATTTTTCTTTAAATTGGAGTAGGGGTCGAGTGATGCTCATTCGAAAGCTTTCTTAATTTGCAATACAACTTTTATAATAATATTGCTTTTATATAATATAATATAGTATTACTTTTTAAAATCTGTCGATTAGTTTGCAAGAAATTATAGTTTTTAAAATGAGCAAATTATAAAATAAACATGACATTCCAGCAATAAAAATGTATCTAGCAATAAAGTACAAAGTAAGAAACTGTCAAAGATGAGTGCAGTTACGCCTACTTCCGGTAACTTCAGGAAATCGAAACTACCTCTATTATATTCTTCAGGTAGGCTTATGTTATGCTATTTTGTTTCCTGTACCTCTAAGACATAAAATTACCGAGAAAAATGCCTGGGACGGGTGGTCTGAATCACCCTGTATACGAACGCTAAACCGTTCGTTAAAAGTAGTACAACGGCAACCCCGTAACCGTTGTACTAAAAATTAAAAAAAAAAACCTCGTCACACGGTTGAATCAGTTATCCTCATGTGAAATATTTTCAACTTTCTATCACTTCCGGTTCCACCGGAAGAGGCACCAACTTTCTTATTTTAAATGGAATACCCCATATATTATAATATTTTTGAATTCCTCGCTTAAATTGGAACATATTTTGTAAGAACGTAAGTGCACTTATCTCTCCTTGATTTCAAGAATGTTTTTCTTCTAAAAATTTGACCTTTAAAATGTAGCCTGAAATATGTCTATAACTTCTCTTAGGAATAAGATAAAATTACATCTCTAAGTCTAATTACATATCTAAGTCTCTGAGTTACATCTCTAATTGTAACTAGAGGATGCCTCTATGAGTAAAATAATTGGAAACTGTCAATTTTGATAATAAGTGTTCATAAAATGTCAATATCTAAGTGCCATCTTAAATATCTCGTAATTCAATTTTTTTAAATGGAATGACCCATTTTTTATCACAGCACGATTTGGAGAAAAAATTGCTACAAAAAAGTACTATACAAACATACTCCTAAAGCAAGTATTTTTTAAATTATTTCGAAGAATACTTTTTCGTCCTATTTCTGCAGGGTATAATTTCGCATGTCACAAGATAGATGCTTGTAGATTAACTTGAAAATAGACCAACACTATTTCTTGCACTTCCTCATTTTCCATAACTGGCTTTTGTCGATGTCCTATTGCATTCATTTGTCCAAATTGAACAAAATTTGATTCCTATCTTCTAAATCTTGTTTTATTCATCGGCGGCAAATGTGGATAAGTTTCATTGAATACTCTACAACTTCGAGCAACAATTCTATCGCAGTTGCCATGTATAAAGAATAAATTGATAATTTGTTGATTTGTGTAATGATTCATTTTGTTGATTTTGATTCCCGTAATACTTTTTCCGCCTACCTGCTCTGAAAGTTTACTTTTCGGTCCTAAATTGCGGGCGGAAAATGAGATTTAGAGGCTCTAGGGCCTATATCGCGTGGGGCTATGCATTGCAGTTTGTTCTATGTCACCCTGTATAATTTACGGTGCGAAACTATGAACCATCAAGTATAGATTCAAACTATAACTTTGCGAACATATCTGCGTTGTTACCTTAACCCAAAATTCATTTTCGTTTTTTATCGGACGAACAGAATTCATGTTACGTATATAACATGAGATATCTCATTCATTTTGAAATCTTTAATGCTTTTGCCATAAAGAAAACGACCAATTTGGCCTATAAGTATTTTGGTATCGTTATTTCCTAATTTGAGTATGCATACGAATTCATGGATTGGACGTAATTTGCTCTGATTATTAAGAACGTAAAATAATTTAACTGGCCCAGAATTTATACTCTGTGCATAAAGCTCAAGGCAAAGGAATGTTGATTGCTTTTAATCTTCGGTCGAATCTTAATGGTATCGTAATTAAGAGCTTGCATTTTTTTAAATTGTTACACCCGGCGTTTATAGCTATTTTATATAAATATTTAAACCGGTGTGTCATAAACCCTTACAAGATCTATGATTTTATAAATTTTATGTGCATCATTTAAAAGCTTAAAACGAGCGCATTCTGAAACGGGATACTGCTTTAGTCATCATTGCTATTTAATGTACCGACGTCTTGCGATGGTTTCACAACCGGAAGCGTCACAGGTTCACGAGCAATAAGTTTGAATATAATATTGCTGGTTAGAGAGTTGATGACTTAATCATTTTTTTGTTTTATTTTTGGACCCCAGGGCCCGCTACTGCCCCATACAGAATATGAGCTCAAAAGCATTCACGCAATTGTGCTTTATTTATGCATACATCTTTTTTTTCAATGGTTTAAGAGGAATTTATACATACATTCCGCACAATACCAATTATGAAACACTGATAGTATTGGCTTTGACACTAATGGCACAAACATAATTATCTCGTTCTTCTACAAGGAAGCAGTTTTAATCTGACCATCATAAGTGCCGTGGCACGGGGCAAATCAGATGCATTAAATTGCGTGAGGCCTAGGGCACCCCGCTACCTAATCACGTACTATAATTCCCAGTCCCCGTGCACACACTCGGATAAAATGGCCATTTGAACATAATTCCGATCCTTATTGATAATTATGGCGCGCGCGCGAACCCGACTTACCTTCGGCGGTGAACAGGTCGCCGTTATTCTGCCTGGCGATCGTCGTGATCTTGGTGTCCTGATGAACCAAGGCCGCCCCCGCATTCCGCGCGGAACTAAGGGCCAGCCCGAGGACCAGGAAGAACAGGCCTCCCTCTATGTCCATTTGCGGCAGCAGCACATCGCCCCGAGTCGCACCTGAAACGAGAGGAAAAGGGCGATCAATCATGCAACGATTTTTCACATGCCGTGGCGATTTATCGCAATTGAGCGCAACGAAAACTCGCAATAATTGGTAAGTTACCGGCGCGCAACGCTAATTACAGGGATTAATTTAATTGAAAGCAAATTACGGGCGCGCACCGTGTAATTTTATCTGAGTAATTGGACGGTCGTTGCGGTATTGATGGATTTATAACCCTTCGCGTTTTTTAGCCTCCGCCTATATACGGACCAGAATCCGTTTTCGTTTATTTGCGATTGAATGGCGACGGCGATTTTTACGGCGGATTGTGCACGCCACGGACGCTTATGGCGAGTAATTAATAAAGAGGTGTAATTGCTTGCTGTAAAAATAACTTGGAATTAATCTTCTTGAAGATCGAGAAGGTTATAAAAAAGGATTTATGTGCACATAATGCTAGAAAGAGGAGCGCAAGTCAGCAGGATTGTTGTTGTCTTTATATTTATTTGTGTTGTATCCTAGTTTTAACAAGGACACTACGAGGAGAATAATTTTTCGAGTTTTTGCATATGTGCTATGTTACAGTCATGACTCATGAGCTTTAAATTTTCGTTATTTATTTTTTGTATTTTTCGTTATTTCGTTTTTATTATCATTTATTTATTTTTGTAAATGATTCTGTCATGGAAAATTACAATCGTTTTAAACATTCGAAAATTGCGATGTCAACGACATCGTAAAATATAACATTATTAACAACAACAACAATGATAATAATAATTATGTACAATATTTAAAATATTATAGTCATTACTTAAATATAAAAGACATGATCACCTACACACATGCATATACAGATTTTCTCGGCAGAAAAGAAACACTCTAAATATCTACAAATATAATGTTTTTACACGAAATCGCAGAAATATGTCAATTTTTAATTAAAGGGGGACAACTTTTCTCAAGCAAATGATCTTCAATTGCTCAACCCTCTTGCCGTAAGGGAGATAAGCCCATTTTTCTTTAAATTGGAGTAGGGGTCGAGTGATGCTCATTCGAAAGCTTTCTTAATTTGCAATACAACTTTTATAATAATATTGCTTTTATATAATATAATATAGTATTACTTTTTAAAATCTGTCGATTAGTTTGCAAGAAATTATAGTTTTTAAAATGAGCAAATTATAAAATAAACATGATATTCCAGCAATAAAAATGTATCTAGCAATAAAGTACAAAGTAAGAAACTGTCAAAGATGAGTGCAGTTGCGCCTACTTCCGGTAACTTCAGGAAATCGAAACTACCTCTATTATATTCTTCAGGTAGGCTTATGTTATGCTATTTTGTTTCCTGTACCTCTAAGACATAAAATTACTGAAAAAAAGGCCTGGAGCAGGTGGTCTGAAACACCCTGTATACTTGGTGTTCCATTAAAAAAGTACGATATATATGATTTAGCTGTCAGAACACTCTGTATATATTCAAAATAGGCTTGTACCAGGTGATGTTCAGGAACAGGATCAAGTTTTTTGTCCAGGCGAATTAAACCTATTTACGGTTGTGCAAAAATTATAAAATTACAGAAGTAAATACCTACGATATCAACCTACCAATTGGTAGTTTAAAATTTTGAATATCATGTTAAACACTGCTATAAATTTAAAAAAAAACAATTTTTTACCCAAACTTCAATTTTTAATTTTTTATATAAAATAAACGAAAATGATGATTTTAATTCATAGGACCCAATTATGAAATCGGCGTTTAAAAAGATTTATTGCATTGTAAGAAAGTCGCACATTTAATATAAAATACATCATTTTCTATGATGTATGGTCTACCATGAAGTAGCAAAGTCAAATAGTTCAGATATTTATGACAACAATGGTCCTTACAAATGCAGAGAGGTATAATTTATTCCGATCCGCAAACCAATGCTTTCCGCGTAAAAATAGTGTGCTCCGGGGATTAGTGACAATAATTTGTCCTTTTGTGAAAAATAATTCATACTACTTTAATAAATCATTTTATAGATTCCTTGCGTAATTTTAAAATGCATTTATTTTAGAAACTGAAGCATATTAGTTAACTTTAATTGCGCTACCAAATGTATCAATATGCAACAATATCATCAGACAAAAAATCGATACACAATACTTCACAATTACTGACAAAATGTGCAAAAACCCCTACGCGGTTATAAAAATGTTGAAAATTTACTTGGAGTGGAGTGGAAAATATCAAAGTTCAATGATATACAATTTTAGATATTAAGTACGACTAATTTATCTAATTGGAAAGTCATCATTTTCGCCCTGGACAATGAACTATAAATTCAAGCAACTTTTGTTTAATTTTTGTTAAATGTTTTCACCATTTAATGACTATTTATTATATAAGGTGTTCCGGTAACTTCAGGACACTGTAAGGACCTAATCCATATTTAATATTAAATTCCATAATTGGACGAGTCGAAACAAAAAAGCGTACATATTGGCTCATGCCGTCGGCAGGCGTGAATACACGATCCGAGCGAGGTCACCCATTTCGGGCGCGCACATATTGAGATTATGCACTACTTTTGGGCAAATTTAAATTAGCACACGATCGAATGATGAAACATAAATTGGTCAAGGGAATTGAAGGAGAACTCTATAGGGTAATTGCGTAATTCGATGGCTCATATGGGATTGCGTCACTTTGCGGCGGAAAACAGATTTAGCATGGGGGCGAGATAAGGAGAGTGAAGACTAGGGAACACAATAAATATTACTGCTGAAATTAAATAGAACCATTTAGAATTTCCACGCGCCGCAGCTCGTTACGCTGCTCTACGAAGACACAGATTTTGAGTATTGATTTCTCAGGTGAATATATTACACAAGTTTTTCAAATGTACATCACACTAACAATTCTAAAGTAAATTCCATACTAATAATGTAATCTATCTAGTGATATTGCCGCGCCTTGCCGCAGGTAATGAGCGAAGTTTTATAAAGGTATAAAATGTGGGTTCATTACGAGTTTAACTGAACTGCATTTTATACTTTGTTCTGACAATATTTTCGTACTGACAGGAGAATATAGTAACATGCCTTCCTTTCCTTCGTCGCAAAACATTTGATCAAACATATTTTCTACTAACAATTCTAATGTAAATTATCCATAATAATGTAACCTATCTAGTGATATTACCGCGCCTTGCCACTGGTAATGAGCGAAATTTAATAAAGGTATAAAATGTGGGTTCCTGACACTGAAAACTGCGGCGTTGAAGTTAACTACAATTTATACTTTGTCCTGAAAATATTTTCGTACTGACATGTGAATAATGTAAAATGCCTTCCTTTCGTCGTCGCAAACATTTGATAAACATTGTGGCTTCATTAATCAAAGAGGTAAAATATAGTTTTGATTCGGGAAGTTTATAATCGGTATTTAAATAAAAATTTGCGTCAGGGGAACGTAACTTAATAATTTCAATACAAATAATTCAGTGATATTCAGGGTAATTAAATCGTATAAATAAACTGCTCTGCGTTTCCGTATTCAAGTAATCTCAGCATTATGAACGAATCAACTGAATGCATGCATGTGCTTAAGTAGTTAGGAAATTGGAAGTAGAATTGAGCTTTATCGTACTAATCTATAATCAATTTTGAATAACATTACCTATTAAACTTTTTACAATTACATGGCTGATAATGTTGGTAGACACATATACCAACAATATCTCGCGATGATGACATACATTGGGGTGCATCACTTGAAGTACTTTGATATGTGAAGTTATGTTATTCGTTCCTATCCACAAGGTGGCGTTGAAATGCATTGGTAGACACAGTTCTGGTGAATTTCTACGCAGTGATGACATGTATCAAATAACCTCCTCGACACAATTTGAAGATTTTGGTATGTGAAGTCGCTAATATCACATTGTAATTCCAACAGTAGTATTAATAATTAACTCTTATCTCAGTTTTCAAAATAAAATAAATCATTCAACGTCAAAGAATATAATAAAGATTCAATAATTATTAAATAAAATCTATTCCAAATTTTGAATAAATATAATAAATTGGTTGTATGGTTGTGGTATGTTGCGTGCTTCCTCAACTTTTAAATGTTGAGGAGGTGCATAATGTGCCGCAGCTGTGCAACCAATACTTGAAATGAGAAACATTAAATAAATATAATTAAATAAATAACGTCCAATTTGAGTAATAAAATTGTCTTTTATTCACCTGTCGCTTGCGTAATCTTTTGAAATGAATAAATCACATCAAATCTATATATCTGTGTTTTACTTACTAACAAAAATTACTAACATACACATTACTTATAAAATGAACCAAATTGAGTTGTCACGATTTTGATTTAAAAATCAAACATAACGTAAAGTACTACCACTAAATCACGAGCCAAACAAATATTACAAATTATAAGAGTTTGTAAATCACGAGGCAAATAAATATTACAAATTACAAGAATTTGTAAATCACTAGGAAAATAAACATTACAAAATATAAGAATTTGAAAATCACGAGCCAAGCATATATTTCAAATTATGAAAATTATGAGAACACCTGGGTTCGAACCGTTACAACGCTCTTTACATGGGGTTTATTAAGGACTGAAAAGTGATGATTGGACCTAAGTATGGCAGAGTTCGATTTCCTTAGTTTTGATGATACATAATTAATAGTTGCTGCCATGACAGTCTATCATCCAAATTCCACATAATCTAGAAATTTGGTGCTCGTATGGGTGTTTTCCTCGATATTAGTAAGCTTCCGATTATAAAATGAATTTTTGCGGTTTTGTCAGCGTTTAATTTGATATTTAGGTATATTGCGTTTCCAATAAACATAACTGTAACGTATACGTTAATAGTATAATGTAAAATATAATAGCATTTGATATTTGAATGTGATGCTGTCAAATGGGCGCTAGGCAGTAGGGCCAGAATACCCAAATGACCTGTTAACTCCACATGGGGCATATTTAATCCCACGTTGTAGTTAGGCCAAGCGTTGGTCGCTTTACACAGCGTGTGACACCCTTCCTTCCTAACCTAATCTAATCTAACCTAACATAATTTAACCTAACATAACATAACTTAACCTAATCTAACCTAACCCTTCGTAATATAGCCTGGCGTAATATAGCCCTATAGAAGATGGCATTAAAGCTTACGCAAATTACGGTTAAAATCTTTAAATCATGTATACTTAAACTGACCTCCTTTTCTTAAAATAATTACGTGATTCCTAGTAATAGTAGTGGTACCGCTCCTGTAGGGGGTGACTAAGATATTCGATTGGAGGAGATACTCTGGCCTTACTGCAGGGTAGGATTACATCCCCAATGATGATGCCCATTGTCCAATATTCATCCCTCGGGCCAGAGGCCCTCGCGCTACACTACGTCGCCCTACTAGCATTATCATTGGCATAACGGTCTTAGTACATAAATAACTATATAGTAACGTGTTCGTTATTTGACACGGAGTTGTGCAGTTGGGTGAGTAACGCTAGTAGGGCGACGTAGTGCAGCGCGACGGCCTGTGGCCCGAGGGATGAATGTTGGACAATGGGCATCATCATTTAATAACGCGCGTAGTGCATATAGAATTTTATTTATCAATAAAGATTATTAAATTCATTATACACTCAGATGCAAAAAAAACCGGGTTATTGGGTCGTTGTTTGCAAAAAAACCCATTTTTTAAAAATTTTATGTTGGTATAGTCCTTAGAATGAAAGTTTTAGTGTTTTACAATCAAAGAGACCATCAGTATGTAGAAAAAAACAACATATGATACTTATCAGTTTATTTAATTAGCGAAAATAACATTTAAAGCTATGAGTTCTTCACTACCTATTATTCATTCGGCGTTATGCATAGAGGATCAAGGTGGCTACTGGGTTTAGATTTGTTTGTTTTCGATTAACTATCATTTTCATTTATTATTCTCTGTTAAGTTTATTTTGCAGAAATGCATTTTTTTCGTGTATACGTACATTATCGTTTTCGCTTATTAATGTTCATTAAATAAATAATAAGTACCATATGTTGCTTCTTTTTACATCCTGACGGTCTCTTTGATTGTAAAACACTAAAAAAATTATTCTAAGGACTATACCAACATCAAAATTAAAAAAAAAATGATTCTTTTGAAAACAATAACCCAATGACCCGGTTTCTTTGCACCTGAGTGTACATTACAATAAATTGTGCTAAAATAATGCGTACACATAATGACTTTGACGTTGCTAAGGACGTCGTTTATCATTTTATCTGAATCACGCGAGTAAACGACATGTGTCAAAAAACGAAAAGCGGGACGATATCTTGGCAAAAGCAACAAAGGATATGGAAGATTTATTGCCCACGAAATCTGGGGTAAATTACGAGAACCGTTTAATGTAATATAGGTAGACTGGAAACTAAAAAATGCTGTGATGGATGTGCATGTGACAGGGGAATGTCAAAAAATACTCGCCGCCATATGGTCATCACCCGGTACGATTGCGTCGTCGTTACTGGCTTGTTTATGTATCCCGTACCAAAGGCATATATTATTATTATTTGCATTACATCGGGTTTTTATTTCATCATTAGTGATTTCAATTTTGTTGAGAAGCTCTTGGTGTGTTAATACACTAGGTACTACGTTAGTATCGTCGGCTTTATGTATCCTTATGACTTATATAATACTTAAGGTCATTGATAAAAAGTAAAATCCCAGCAATGGGCCTAAGGTTGATCCTTGCAGCATCCCTTCGCTAATATTATATGTTGCAGAAATGGGTTTACCGACCTTCACATAAACATTTGTTTATTTGTTAGGAATGACAATTGAAATTTCCTACAATCGGCACACAAAGTAAGTCTTTCTGCTTGCTAATGCGAGCGAAAAGTTGATGTTTTCCGAGGACCGTCACTTTATCGCGCGTTACTATTGACAATAAGTGAAAAGTTCGCGTTAACTTCATCGCTTGAGAATATTGCAAATAGAGACGTCTTTAACCTGATCACTCGATCAATTACATGTCATTTAAAACGTCAATCATAATTATTGCATCCTGGCATACGCATTATTAACGATTGTATTATGAAACAATAAATTGTAGAAAACATTTTGTATGCATTATGAGCAAAAAGTGACATTATTGTTTTCGAGTGAATCCTGCGCTCTGCTTCGCGTCGCGTGGCAACTATCACTCTCAAGGGATAATGTATCACATTTCGCTATTAATACATGACTAGTGTGTCAGATACACGAGTATACAGCGTCCCACGCAAGTCGTTGGTTAAACGTTTATGGGGTTCCCGATGAAGTAAAACTTTGATTGTTTTTGAAACTTCCAGTTCACTTTCAGTTCTAGCGGAACCTCACTAATCAAACTCACAAGAATTGGCTGCCAAACGTTCAATGAAAACTGATGTTGGAAACAGTTTTCTTGTACTTCTAGGTATATGGATTTCGATTAGCAGTTTATACATGTTTATTGTGCAAATTCATTATTCAATTTCTCAAGACATGCAGTAATTAAAGAACCAATGTTTGCAGAAGCCACTGACAAAATGCAATTACGTTGACGAAAATCATTAGGAATAAGTACCTGAATCGTTGAATATGATCTGGGTACAACAACTGATGTTTCAAAAAAGCTCCATGCAGTCCTATTAGTTATATTCAAAATATTTGCAAATTTTCAAGAAGAAATAGCTGGATCTTTAAGTTTTTTATCTTATGATTACGTTTAAATAACGTTTATTACGTTTAGAAAGTCGCATACGCATAATCAACGATTGTATTATGAAACAATAAATTGTAGAAAACATGTTGTACTATTGTATTATAAGCAAAAAGTGACCTGCAAAAGTCAAAATCTTATATTATTTATTCGGGGGAACGCTATATCAGGAGCTTCTACATGATATGCATGTCACGTATCTGGGCGTTCGTATAATTGATGATAGAGACCTTCGCTGACAAAAAATTAACAATCAAAAACAATAACGACGAAATCTACTTATAAATTAACAACAACGTATGGCAGTCACTAGTAAACTGATTTTCAATATCCGCACTGAGCAACAATAAAAAAAAAGTGTTTGTAGAAAGAAACCTTTAACGCCTTCTATTTCCGAAACAAAGCGACATCCCAAAAATCATTTATTGACAAAAGATTCTTAAAATAACCCGAAGAATAACCTTTCGCCCCATAATTAGTAAACAGCCTGTGTTCGAAGTAAATCGAACATTATAAAAGAGTAGGGTTTCGAAAATTCCAACTAAAAACTTTTTGTTGTATATTTTGACGGTTGAATGGTTATTTTGACAGTTGAATGATTATTTGACAGCCAACCGTCTGTCACGTCAGCTTAACCTTTTTTTTTACATTGAAATTATTTCGATAAATGTAGGAATGCATTTTACGGCCGGTCTTTCAAAACACTGGTAGCAGTGCGAATAATTATCTTAAAGTTTAAGAGATTCCACAAATATTTTTGTGTACATCCAAGTAAAGCCAACATTTAATTTATCCAGTTTACATTAATTACGTAAGTGCCCGTGCGCCCGGTGCATCTGCCGGTTAATGAGACCCATCTGAGGAGAAAGCCGCAATTACATAAACGGGCCGTTTGCGTAAGTCGGGCAATTAAGTCTGCTTATTAAAGTCGCCCGGAACAAAAATGGGCGCCCAGCCTCTAAATCCAATTAGGAACCTGCAGGTTACCGCACAATATGTGGATACTCTCACAATGACATTGCGGGAAGTCACCGGTCGTTACGTCGCCCCCGTCAAATCTGGATTTTGCTATTAATTGTGAATGTGCGGCAAAGGATATTATACTACTTATAACTATTTGAGGCACAATCTTTATTATTTGTGTTAAATAGTCAGAAATTGTTTAGGAAAGAATAGTGCTCTTGACACGAGCAAACGTTACCAAGACGTTACTGCGGAACTTAACTAGGAATGAGTTGTCCGTATGTTTCTACCCCTACATTTTGCAACCTGCTTTCATTATAATCACATTTTAACAGGTTTTAATTTTTTAGGGGTTTGTGCGCAAATCATAAAATTGATTGACGAACGTAAATTTCACAGGAGTTCATACAGTTTGGCGAAAGAAAAATTGTCAATTTGATTTCCCTAATAATAATATAAAGTTGGAAGAGCAGTCATCTTACGTATTCCCGGGCGTAGGTGTATGGTGCAGATACTTTAATTTCCCTGGGCTTTTGCGCATATACTGGCATAGTTTTATCGCTACTTTAAATACTAACAGAGGCACAAAAGTAAATGCGATTGAGTACCGTGTTTCCGTGCATTGAGTTTAGTATCAATTTGCACGGCAGTAAAAATTATGCATATTGCTGACTAAAGCCGTAGTGCAATAAATATTTAATATTCTTTGAAATAAATGGCTTAATTTCCATTTATTTGTACTTACAATCAATCAGCTACAGTATTAGTAATGCCCGAAGATGACGATGCGCTTACAAAGGAAAATGAAATCGCTTAAATTTTGGTAGAAGTTGTAGCATTATTTACTTCACACCTATACAGGTATTTAGTCAATGCCATTTAACAATGCAGATTTGTGCAATCTGCATGCTTTCATTGAATTGCCTGCATAATCTCGGGAGACAAATTGGCACATGACTGAATTACAAACAAATTGCCTAAACGCCGCGACACGAAAAGCAGCGCGTTGGGTAATTCAGGGCGACTGTTATGCGGACAATTACGTAATATTCTCACGTCGTAAATGCAGCCATCGAGTGTGACAGACTGAATCGACGACCATGCTGCATCCGGCATCCAAATGACACACATTGTGGACGATCTTCGTTAATGATATCCATCCACTTTTATGCAGGGCAGTGAATCGGATCCGCGGAAACTCGTGCCGTGATGAATCGCGCGATCCGGCGAAGCTCGTTAATGGGTGAGTAACTGGAAATAATTCAGCGTTTAACTGTGCATATGCATTACTATGTGTAGCAGTTAATTGCCTCTAGCCCGATATCTCACAGGTCCAATTTTCATATATTAATATCCGCTCGAGCTGTGTACAGGTTGAACTTTGTATTTTATTGTTGATTGGTTTAGCTTGGATGTTTTTTAACATTCAAAGCAAATAAATTATATTTCATACTTGTTTTATACATAATTACGACTATAGCCTATACAATATGTAGCAACTTGCAACACGAGGTAGTTACATTATTATTATATCATCGATTATTTATCGGCATTCATTTTGAAAGCGTGGAAGCAATGTATCTAAAGTGCAAGAAGAAAATATTCAATTTACCATCATCATATTTTACAAGTCATTCTGAGCAGCTTCCACCACATTCACTTGTTGCCTATATTATCTCTACATAAACCCATAACTTAAATTAAATATTCAAAAGACAATAAGAAGTGCACTTTACTCGATGGCTTACTGTTTAGAGATATAATTTTATGCCACAATTTATTATGATATATACATATATATGTATGTCTGTGTGACAACTTACTTTGACATTTATTTCGACACGGCCGTTTAATCCCGGTTAAAATTTATTTACAGCAGCCATTAAGATAACAATTACGGAACGGTCGATAAAATGATAAACCAATAAAAGGTGCGTGCGACGATTAACGGGATAAAAAGCGTACTTAACATTATGAAGTGGAGCGATATCGGTGCGAATTTACGATGAGTGAAATGCGATTAAGGCAATCCATTCAATCGCAGTTCAGGCTTCATTTAATTGCGCCGATGATCCGTGAGAGCGCGAAATGTTTAGTTTATAAATTGCGCGTTTTGGATCATTTACCACGACTTTATATGTGCGTACTTGGTACTTGGTGGCTTTATTTATTTATTAGCTATAAATATCGCACATGGCACTATTTGAACATATGGCATTCATTGCGAATGTACGAGGCTATTCGTTTTTTGAAACTGTACAATTCTATATCGTTGTATGAGTTACATTTCTGTTAACAGTTATAGTGTTTATTAAGATTTCCGTTTAGTTTTAACACAGAAAATGAGGTACATGTTTGAAAATGATTTTATAAAGAGTCAGGGTTTTTGGGTTTTTCATTATTTTCTAAAATATGACAGCTATTTGAACAATATTTTAAATTATAGATTTTAAATTATCATATTTTTGGTTTTTGTATCGTTTGTATACAGGCTGTCCAAGATAAAAATCAACAGCATGGGGATTTCGGAAACCGTAAATGTTACAAGGGCAGTTAAATTACAAAAAAAGTTGCACAATTTAGTGGTCAGTATTATTCTGTTGAGAAAACCAGAAACGTACGCTTACTTCTGGAGATATTCGACAAATTCCAAAATATTGCGATTTTGTTTTTAATTTTTTCAGAACTTATTTGAAAAGGTATAATAAAACCAAAGGCACTTTCTCATTGGCACATTTTTCGCTCTACAAGACAACGTTTACAAATTTTGTGAACAACGTTTCGTTTCGAAGAAACCATCATCAACTTTATTGTTTTATATGGCCCGCAAAAAATGTACACCCTGTATTAGATAGCATTTCCTATTACAAATTCAACTATTTATATCACAGTATGGTTTCTCATATTTTTATCGGAAAAAGGCGTGTTAATACATGTCGAACATTTCTTGTAGTAGGCGTTGAAATTATGACAACAAAGAAGCATAATATCATCTCATTTTAACCTAGAATAGATACCAAAATAGTAACTAAAATAATTTAGCAAGAATAGTTGTTAAACATTGAAACACTATAGTTATTGAGAACCATAATTATTATTTTTTACAATGGTATTATGAGAATTGTTCTGTTCATTTAATTATCTTCAAATTTTAAAATTAGGTAATAAATTTTGTCTTATTCGCTCATTTCAAAGCCAACTACACCAAACTGTTTGAAATGTATTAACAACCCTTTTTTTCTGAATAAAAACATGAAAAACCATACTGAGATATAAATCGTTGAATTCGTAATAGGAAATGCTATCTTATACAGGGTGTACTTTATTTACGGGCCATATAAAAATATAAAGTTAATGATGGTTTCTTCGAAACGAAACGTTGTACTGAAAATTTATAAATGCTGTGTTGTAGAGCTAAAAAAGTGGCAATGATAATGTGCCTTTTGTTTTTTTATACCTTTTCAAATAACCTTAGAAACACATAGAACCGATATCGCAAAATTTCTGTTTTGGTCGAATAGCTCCGGAAGTAAGCGCATTTTTTAAATTTTCTCAACAGAATAATACTTACCACTAAATTGAGCAACTTTTTTTTGTAATTATACGCGTTTGTAACTTTTACGGTTTCCGAGATCCCCATGCTGTTGATCCTTATCTTGGACACCCGGTATAAGTACATATTACGGGGTGTAGTTGAAATACTTGGCCAAACTTCACGAACATGACGTATGGAACAATATTGTAAAAAAGCTCCTATAGACATGTGTCCAGCAATGATTATTAAAATTTTGCTCGCGAATTTTAAACTTATCAAATGTACTGAACTTGAGTTGGATATTGCTTTTTGTTTCTAAGAGACAGTCGTCAACAAAAGTTTCCGTTTCAAAAGTTAATAAAACAATGAATTTCTGACCCATGTCAATAGGAACTTTTTTTTTCAGTTTTGTTGTACATATCACGTTCATGAAGTTGACCAAGCATTTCAGTTATACTCTGTATAATGAATACATTTTTAAAATTATATATATATATATATATATATATATATATATATATAGATATATATATATATATATATATATATATATATATATATATATATATATATATATATATATATATATATATATATATGTATATGTATTTGTATTGTTATATGTATTTGGGGCTTTTCGCAACTCTTTTTGACTGATAACTGTGAGTAGGTAATAATTTGTTTCACATAATTGTACTAGATTGTTTTTCAGGTTAATCTGACTGTGAGTAGGTAATAATTTGTTTCACATAATTGTACTAGATTGTTTTTCAGGTTAATCCATTTTGTTTTATTCCAATTTTTAAAATCCAAGCCTGTTTTCCTAATTTTGTTTTAACTGACGTTGTTTTAAATTGTAACTAGATGCGTTCTGCACATTGAAATAATAATTAAATAGTTTTACTTTAACGCACTTTTTCTCAATTTTTTTCAAATATTACATATTGAATATGTCATGTCAAAAAGTACTACCAAAATCAATAATAAAAAATATAGGTTGTCATTAAAAAAAATATGGCTCTGACGTCATAACTTCAAAACGGAGAGAGATGAAAAAATGAAACTGTTCTCAAAATATTTGTTTGAAAAAAAATCATTTTAACCTGTTGAAGCATTTTTCAAAAATTTATACAAGGGAAAAAATAAAGCCAGGTCTTAATACTTTATGCGCTCTCTGTATAAGCTACAATGCTGAAATGCTGTTTAGGCCAGCGTTTCTCAACCTTTTTACAACTGCGGACCGGTAAAAATAGGAGAAATATTCCGCGGACCGGTAATTAAATAAAAACAATTGATTATACTTGTAATATGACTAGGTGTATATATATTTTTTTCGTCTTATTTTGTAACTAGAGCAAATAAATAACACTCTTACTGCAAATACAAACAAAAATAGAACATAAAAACAAAAGCATCATTTTTTAGTTAAACAAAATAGTGAGATATCTGCTGTTGAGTCTTTCGTAGAATAGTTGATAAACGTGGCTTTAGTGTTGCTTCCGACAGACGAGGTGCATCAGTAACGTCCAATCGGTTTCTCAGCTTTGTTTTGATTATCGACATGGAGAAAAACATCTTCAGTAAGTAGTTGAAAATATTGTTAACAATTTTATTGCTTTGTGGGTTTAGAATGGATATTCTTTTTCCATCGATAACCAAAACTGAGCCAGTTTGCACTTTGGATACCAGCAGAGCATCCGAAGACAAATCAATTAAGTTTTTTTTTTCTTGAAGGTTGAGTGACATGCTGTCATGTCTTGCATGAAGGGATTATTAATTCACAGATTACCTCTACGAGGATTCTCATTTTCGGGGTAATAAAGATTAAAATATTTAATTATTTTCCATAAATGATCACTAATTATGTTGAAAATTCATTTTCTCTTTATTTTAGCGGCAGATCAAAATTCTTCCAAAAGTGGAAACATCTCCATGCTTTCCTTTTGTATGCACATATCCTGACGAGCCAGCTTCTTTTTAAACGCATCCATCTTGTTTCTTAACGTAACCACATTTGTTGAAAATCCTTGGAGAGACATATTGAGCTGATTGAGATAAATATATCCGCCATATATATGCCATGCAAGTATAGCCATCCACTCATCATATAACAAAGGCTCTAATAGGGCCTGGTTCGCTCTCTCAAAAACTGTTTTACATCTTCTCTCTGTTCAACAAAGCGTGAAAGAACCCTGCGTGGAAGAGATGTTGATATTTTAAGTCCATACTCTCATTTCATCTCCATACTCTCACTCTCAGTATTTCATTAATGATCTTTATTGCGTCATTCATCACCCTGTTTAGCTCCAAAGATATCATTTTGCAGCTAGATGCTCTCGGTGGATCATACAGTGAGTGAGCAAAATTTCTGGATGAGCTTTGTCCTTTATTTTTCAACCACACCTATATATATATATATATATATATATATATATATATATTTGGGGCTTTTCGCAACTCTTTTTAAAAAAATATTTTAATTATATTGTTTCTATATTTTATCTAAAAAATATATAAATATCTAAACATTATGAGATGACTGAATGATTAGGATTTTAATTACTATATCTTTGGTTTTTCTAATTACTTAACTGGATACTGTTGTAATGATCAGAATTTAAGTTATCACATTTTTAATTTTGCTACATATTTTCCTGAATGTGGGGGACATTTCTAAATATTTTTAATGATTAGAATAATCATATTTGTGACGTTTGCAAATCTATTTTAAAATATGATATACTGAGTGTTCCACGATCGAATTACGGATACTATTGGCCAAAAATTTTCGAATTGAACATCATATTTGGCAGTCCACCAGCCCTGTTTCGTAAGAAACTAATTTAGAGCATAATTTAGATATTAATTACAAGAGGAATTTGGCGTTGACAAAAAAACTTAATTTATTCGAAGTACAGCAGAAGTATATTGATAAGTTGTTTAGAAAGTGACATTATGGGCTTCTGCAAAATTTATAAGATATATAGCTCTTATAGATTGTAATTTTTATCATTAAGATATTACATAAGGTGAATTTTGAGATCATCCTGACAAATGGTTCTATTTATTTTCAACAAAATTACTAGAAATACGAAGAAACCCATAATTTTCGAAGATGTCACTCCTAGAAAAAGATAACAAAATACTGGAAACTCGCGGTTAATTTATATAGAGGGTTTGCATGTTTTTTAATTGTGTTAGTTAACTGTTAAATCAATTTGAATTACGGATTTCATAACTAATCTTGAATAATTCACCTCAACATATTCTACAGATTTACCGGATTATTCCTGAATTTTAATGAACAGTACTGAAACTGCTGGGTTTTTTGGTTGCAACTTCTATGTTTATTAAATTTTCCGTAATGTGCAGATACAGGGTGATTCAATAGGTATGGTCCATACTTGAGGGTGTGATGTAGGATGGTTTACGAAGCAAAACAGGTTAATAAATCTATGTCTTATTTCCAACTGTTATCTAGTTATATGGATTTAGTATTTTTTTTAGTAGTAAAGTCATAATAGAAAATACTTTAAAAAAATGCTATTTTGTTATGACAGAATGGGTATTTTTTACTTTTACGTTTGGACTTCACCTTTTGAATCACCCAGTAAACTGGATACCGAAAAACGCGTATTTTTTGCCGCAACGAAAATGGGAACAGAACTGATAGTTTTCTTTAAAATTGAACCTGAAGGAAGACCGAAACGAAAAAAATAACGGTTCGAAGCCCTGGTCACTACAAATAAATGAAGTTGTTTAAAAACGATACTTTTTGACCAACTTGTAGCTGGCTACGCTGGCTCTAGGCTGTGATACATTTGAAGTACCGTGCGATCAACAATAGGGTCTTCCGCGACGTTTCAAAAACCTTGAAACTGAACTCTAGACACGTTAAAAACATCCTTGGCACTAATTTTAGTGTTGAGACAAATCGTTGTAATTAGCAAACACGATTTTAAAATTAACGGCGTTTGAAAAGGTCCCGAAATCCCGCCATGTTGCTGTGACGTCACAGCGCACGGTGCGCTCAGCTGTAGCATTGCTTACAATGGAGCAAGAGAAAGAAAACGTCGGTTTTACGAAAAAAGGGACGAATAAGTATTGCATTGTGCCTGGATGTGATAGCAGCAGTAAATGCGAACCAAATAAGTTGTTTATAAACGTCCCAACAGGGGATATACGGAAAAAGGGGTTACAACAAGTCCGAAGTGATTCCGCGAGTGTCACTTTGACGTCTCACTATTTTTGTGAAGACCATTTTAATGTAAGTACATAATTTTCAATAAATTATCGACGAAATTCGATAAATATATATAATTAACTATCATCATTAGTAATGGGTATTCAAGGGGATTTCCGATTATATATATACATTAGTAATAACATAACCTCAAAATAGTTTTGTGGGTTCCATTCTAAAACAATACCTTCCATATCATTATTACTGTTTAAAAGTACTGTGAGATTTTGTACAATATGTTCTTACACAAACGTTTAGTTAAAACTAAAAAAACATGTTGAAACAATATTTGTAGCAAACTGTTGATTTTAGAAATTTGATTAGATGATTAATAATTACAAATTTTGAAATCAGCATTACCAATTCGTATGAGATGTAGGCTTGAGATGTAGGTATTGCAAAGTTTATACAGTATTTTATTTGTTCTTACGGCTGAAAGAGGATTTGGAAAATTATATGCGACTCCACGCGTTTCGGCTACGTTGAAAAATTCACTTTTTGAGAAAAAGTCGGGAACCATTAACACGTGAACTTCTATCAGATTATCTGGCTGTCCCTTTATTAACCCATCATAACATATTTTATGTCAGACTGGATTCTAAGTCGAATTAATCCACGATTCCTATCCCTTATGCACTAGTCCCGATCGCCAACATGCGCAAAGACGTCACAGTGCCGCTCGGCCAATAACAGCGTTTCGTCGGTCACGTGACAAAATGTGTAAGTTTTACGATATTGTATGTTGTTTTTTGATAAGTTACAATGAAAACCAGACGTTTTCTCTGTGGGATGTTTAATTACAGGTTATAAACTTTACATTAAGACACAAAAAAGTTATATTATTTTTTTTCAGGAAGACCCTATTATTTAGATAAAAGAATGCCTTGAGATGTTGGAAGTATGCCTGCTAGGGTACAAGACGTGTATTAAAATCTGGTGGCAGCAATTCCAACTAATTTTGGAGGGATGCATATCCAAGTCATTCTTCAAAATTTCGTGGCAGGTTCCATAACACTGGCACAGTCACAACCACCCTTTATCTAAATAATTGTTCATAGCACGGTACACTATATTAATCAATAGAGCTTATTGCCATTAGGTGTCAAGGTATACAATTGAAAGCAAATACATTCACTTAGCAACATTGATTGTGGATAACTTTAACTCATTGTTTCTTGTTCTTCGCCATTTTCCTTGCTTTCTCCATACCGTTTTCTGTTCCTCCAGGTCCTCTGCTATTATATTGTGTCATATTTTCTTTGTCTTTACTGCAGTATTCTTGATTCCCAAATTAGTTTTGCTTGTTGGTTTTCTTTCATTCTTGACAAATGTCGAAACCATCTGAGTAGATTTATTTTGATCTTGACAATAGTGGTTCCACTTGCAGTTGTTTCCTCACTTCCGAATTTGGGACTTTGCCCATTTTTGTAATATCCACCATGGCTCTGAAATACTTCATCTCAACTTCTTCAAGTCTGCTACTTTTCCCTTTGTCGAGAAACCAAGTCTGACTGCCATATAATAGTATAGGTCTTACCATGGTTTTATACAGTCGATTCTATAAAAAGCGCCCAACATTATAGCGAGTTCAATTGTTATGTAACCATCAACAAACATATATATATATATATATATATATATATATATATATATATATATATATATATATATTTAATTCTTTATCTCAGCCGTATATATTTCATGTTTTTGTAATTTGTTCTCTGTTTTAGTAGAGAACCGGGTATTCGGCCAGGGTCAATAAAAACACAATGTTTGTTTTACACTTCCAAGCTTTCGGACATATGTTTGTGTCCTTCGTCAGGGATGTTACTAAAAACATTTATTAATTATCTTAGCAACAAAAGAAAACAGTATATACATATATGGGTAATTATTAGATTAGTTAAAATGAAAACTTACAATTAATTTGTGTTGTATATGATGAGTGTCATTAATCTTTTCATGACAGAAAAAAATTATTTTATAATTAAATTTGTTTTAAGAACATATATCTAGATTATATGTTTAGATAATGATTTTTCTTTATTTTTGTGTTATTTTGTCATTCCTAGATAATTCTATTAAAAATGAATAAATATTACTGAGACCGTCGGTATCAGATTTAAAATTCATGCTATTTTTGATGTCTTTTTTAATATGATACATCTCCAGAAAAAGTCTCCCTTTTTTAGAGTTGCAATAATCTATCACAGTAGTGTTTTTGAAATCAGGTCTATTGTCAAAATTATTGGAGTGTATTGCTAAAGCACACGATTTTTTGTTGAGCTTACAATCGCTTCTATGTTGTGTTAATCTAGATTTCAACCATTGGGTGGATTGGCCGTAATACGTTAGGTTACAATCACTACATGGAATTTTGTATACTATATTTGATTGTAGTTCTGGTTTACATTTATCTTTTAATTTTGTGAAAAATTTATTATATATTGTGTTCACGTTATAGAGTCCTATTTTAATGTTATCATTACTAAGTGTAGAAATTAGCCGTGGTGAAAGGTTTTCGATATAAGGAAGTTTCTTGTAAATCATTTCTGGTTGATTGATTGATAATAGAATATTTTTATTGATCATTATATCGGTTCTTTGGTGGTATATTATTTTATTTACAAGTCGTTTTGGAAAACTGTTTTGGATCATTATTTTTGACAATAATTTTAGGTTTTTTGTTATGAAAGATGGGTGACAAATTTTGTTTATCCTGTTTTTAAGCCCTAAAATTACATTTACTTTAACATTGAGTGGTGCATGGGACGTGTAATTTATATATCTACCTGAGTTTGTGGGTTTTTTATACCAGTCGAGGATTATACTATTATCTGGTTTTCTTATTATAAGGGTGTCTAGGAAAGGTATTTTGTTATTTTGTTCTTGTTCTATTGTAAATGTTATGTTTGTGTTCCAATTATTGAAAAATTCAACTATATTTTGCACCATACATGATGGGATTGCCATTATTAGATCGTCTACATATTTTTTAATGAAAAAATTTTTATAAGGTAAGGTTATAATTACATCAACTAGAAGGTAATCCATTGTTATCGTTGCCAAAATAGGACTAAGAGGAGAGCCCATGGGAGTGCCGAAAATTTGTTCGTACGTCACTTCTTCATAAGTGAAATAGCTATATTTGCATATGAGCATTATTAATTCAATGAACATGTCTTTATCAATATCTGTGTGTGGTGTTATCCTTTCAAAGTTGTCGCGTATTATCTCTGTTACTACGTCCATTGGTATTTTGGTAAAAAGAGAGATAACATCTAATGTTATAATCACATGATCTTTAGGTAGTTTCAGGTTATTAAATTCAGCAGCAAAACTGAAAGTGTCTATTACATTATAATTTGTTCTGTTAAAAAATCTACATGTAAAATCTTGGCTAGAAAATTTGAAAATTTATATATCGGTGCATTAATGGAAGAGATAATAGGTCGTAATGGTATATCTTTTTTATGAATTTTTGGAAGACCGTAATATTTTGGTGGAATGCTATTATACGTCATGAGACATTTTCCTATATTTTCATCTATATTTTTTTTATTAATTAGTGTATTTATTGCATTGTTGATCTTTGTTTGTGCGGTTAGTGTTGGGTCTTTTTTTAAACTTTTGTAAGTTGTTTTATCATCCAGTAGTTTATGCGACTGATACTGATTTATGCGAGAAGTAAGTCGCATAAACTACTGGATGATAAAACAACTTACAAAATTTTAAAAAAAGACCCAACACTAACCGCACAAACAAAGATCAACAATGCAATAAAAACACTAATTAATAAAAAAATTATAGATGAAAATATAGGAAAACGTCTCATGACGTATAATAGCATTCCACCAATATATTACGGTCTTCCGAAAATCCATAAAAAAGATATACCATTACGACCTATTATCTCTTCCATTAATGCACCGACATATAAACTTTCAAATTTTCTAGCCAAGATTTTACATGTAGCATTTTTTAACAGAACAAATTATAATGTAATAGACACTTTCAGTTTTGCTGCTGAATTTAATAACCTGAAACTACCTAAAGATCATGTGATTATATCATTAGATGTTATCTCTCTTTTTACCAAAATACCAATGGACGTAGTAACAGAGATAATACGCGACAACTTTGAAAGGATAACACCACACACAGATATTGATAAAGACATGTTCATTGAATTAATAATGCTCATATGCAAATATAGCTATTTCACTTATGAAGAAGTGACGTACGAACAAATTTTCGGCACTCCCATGGGCTCTCCTCTTAGTCCTATTTTGGCAACGATAACAATGGATTACCTTCTAGATGATGTAATTATAACCTTACCTTATAAACCTTTTTTCATTAAAAAATATGTAGACGATCTAATAATGGCAATCCCATCATGTATGGTGCAAAATATAGTTGAATTTTTCAATAAGTGGAACACAAACATAAAATTTACAATAGAACAAGAACAAAATAACAAAATACCTTTCCTAGACACCCTTATAATAAGAAAACCAGATAATAGTATAATCCTCGACTGGTATAAAAAACCCACAAACTCAGGTAGATATATAAATTACACGTCCCATGCACCACTCAATGTTAAAGTAAATGTAATTTTAGGGATTAAAAACAGAATAAACAAAATTTGTCACCCATCTTTCATAACAAAAAACCTAAAATTATTGTCAAAAATAATGATCCAAAACAGTTTTCCAAAACGACTTGTAAATAAAATAATATACCACCAAAGAACCGATATAATGATCAATAAAAATATTTTATTATCAATCAATCAACCAGAAATGATTTACAAGAAACTTCCTTATATCGAAAACCTTTCACCACGGCTAATTTCTACACTTAGTAATGATAACATTAAAATTGGACTCTATAACGTGAACACAATATATAATAATTTTTTCACAAAATTAAAAGATAAATGTAAACCAGAACTACAATCAAATATAGTATACAAAATTCCATGTAGTGATTGTAACCTAACGTATTACGGCCAATCCACCCAATGGTTGAAATCTAGATTAACACAACATAGAAGCGATTGCAAGCTCAACAAAAAATCGTGTGCTTTAGCAATACACTCCAATAATTTTGACCATAGACCTGATTTCAAAAACACTACTGTGATAGATTATTGCAACTCTAAAAAAGGGAGACTTTTTCTGGAGATGTATCATATTAAAAAAGACATCAAAAATAGCATGCATTTTAAATCTGATACCGACGGTCTCAGTAATATTTATTCATTTTTAATAGAATTATCTAGGAATGACAAAATAACACAAAAATAAAGAAAAATTATTATCTAAACATATAATCTAGATATATGTTCTTAAAACAAATTTAATTATAAAATATTTTTTTTCTGTCATGAAAAGATTAATGACACTCATCATATACAACACAAATTAATTGTAAGTTTTCATTTTAACTAATCTAATAATTACCCATATATGTATATACTGTTTTCTTTTGTTGCTAAAATAATTAATAAATGTTTTTAGTAACATCCCTGACGAAGGACACAAACATATGTCCGAAAGCTTGGAAGTGTAAAACAAATATTGTGTTTTCATTGACCCTGGCCGAATACCCGGTTCTCTACTAAAATAGAGAACAAATTACAAAAACATGTAATATATACGGCTGAGATAAAGAATTAAATATATATATATATATATATATATATATATATATATATATATATATATATATATATATATATATATATATATGTTTGTTGATGGTTACATAACAATTGAACTCGCTATAATGTTGGGCGCTTTTTATAGAATCGACTGTATAAAACCATGGTAAGACCTATACTATTATATGGCAGTCAGACTTGGTTTCTCGACAAAGGGAAAAGTAGCAGACTTGAAGAAGTTGAGATGAAGTATTTCAGAGCCATGGTGGATATTACAAAAATGGGCAAAGTCCCAAATTCGGAAGTGAGGAAACAACTGCAAGTGGAACCACTATTGTCAAGATCAAAATAAATCTACTCAGATGGTTTCGACATTTGTCAAGAATGAAAGAAAACCAACAAGCAAAACTAATTTGGGAATCAAGAATACTGCAGTAAAGACTAAGAAAACATGGCACAATATAATAGCAGAGGACCTGGAGGAACAGAAAACGGTATGGAGAAAGCAAGGAAAATGGCGAAGAACAAGAAACAATGAGTTAAAGTTATCCACAATCAATGTTGCTAAGTGAATTTATTTGCTTTCAATTGTATACCTTGACACCTAATGGCAATAAGCTCTATTGATTAATATAGTGTACCGTGCTATGAACAATTATTTAGATAAAGGGTGGTTGTGACTGTGCCAGTGTTATGGAACCTGCCACGAAATTTTGAAGAATGACTTGGATATGCATCCCTCCAAAATTAGGTGGAATTGCTGCCACCAGATTTTAATACACGTCTTGTACCCTAGCAGACATACTTCCAACATCTCAAGGCATTCTTTTATCTAAATAATTGTTGATCGCACGGTACTTCAAATGTATCACAGCCTAGAGCCAGCGTTTCTCAACCGCCGGTCCGCGGACCGGTGCCGGTCCGTGTAAATTTTCTGCCGGTCCGCGGAAAATTTCTCATATTTTCTCCTGGTCCGATGTGTGTCAAATTGATGAAACAACTGACGTGAAGTAACTACTTAACATAGTAACATAGTAACTACTATGTTTTGTGAGGAATAGAGAAGTTGAAGACAACAAAGGCAACAAGGCAATAAAGAAGTTCCTCCCTGAAACTTCTTTGTTGCCTTGACCTACCTGGACGGACTACTATATATAAGCGCAGGGCTTAGACTGGGGTTTGGACTGGGGGAAGTGCGTCGGAGTTTGTACAGACGTTGCTGCAAATATGACTGGATATCGTTCAGGTGTGGTTGCAAAAATAAAGGACAAAGCTCATCCAGAAATTTTGCTCACTCACTGTATGATCTACCGAGAGCATCTAGGTGCAAAATAATATCTTTGGAGCTAAACAGGGTGATGAATGACGCAATAAAGATCATTAATGAAATACTGAGAGTGAGAGTATGGAGATGAAATGAGAGTATGGACTTAAAATACCAACATCTCCTCCACGCAGAGGTGCGGTGGCTATCGAGAGGAAGGGTTCTTTCACGCTTTGTTGAACAGAGAGAAGAAGTAAAACAGTTTTTGAGAGAGCGAAACCAGGCCCTATTAGAGCCTTTGTTATATGATGAGTGGATGGCTATACTTGCATGGCATATATATGGCGGATATATTTATCTCAATCAGCTCAATATGTCTCTCCAAGGATTTTCAACAAATGTGGTTACGTTAAGAAACAAGATGGATGCGTTTAAAAAGAAGCTGGCTCGTCAGGATATGTGCATACAAAAGGAAAGCATGGAGATGTTTCCACTTTTGGAAGAATTTTGATCTGCCGCTAAAATAAAGAGAAAATGAATTTTCAACATAATTAGTGATCATTTATGGAAAATAATTAAATATTTTAATCTTTATTACCCCGTAAATGAGAATCCTCGTAGAGGTAATCAGTGTATTAATAATCCCTTCATGCAAGACATGACAGCATGTCACTCAACCTTCAAGAAAAAAAAAAACTTAATTGATTTGTCTTCGGATGCTCTTCTGGTATCCAAAGTGCAAACATTGGCTCAGTTTTGGTTATCGATGCAAAAAGAATATCCATTCTAAACCCACAAAGCAATAAAATTGTTATCAATATTTTCAACTACTTACTGAAGACGTTTTTCTCCATGTCGATAATCAAAACAAAGCTGAGAAACCGATTGGACGTTACTGATGCACCTCGTCTGTCGGAAGCAACACTAAAGCCACGTTTATCAACTATTGTACGAAAGACTCAACAGCAGATATCTCACTATTTTGTTTAACTAAAAAATGATGCTTTTGTTTTTATGTTCTATTTTTGTTTGTATTTGCAGTAAGCGTGTTATTTATTTGCTCTAGTTACAAAAGAAGACGAAAAAAATATATATACACCTAGTCATATTACGAGTATAATCAATTGTTTTTTTTTTAATTACCGGTCCGCGAAATATTTCTCCTATTTTTACCGGTCCGCAGTTGTAGAAAGGTCGAGAAACGCTGGCCTAGACAGCATTTCAGCATTGTAGCTTATACAGAGAGCGCATAAAGTATTAAGACCTGGCTTTATTTTTTCCCTTGTATAAATTTTTGAAAAATGCTTCAACAGGTTTAAGTGATTTTTTTTCAAACAAATATTTTGAGACCAGTTTCATTTTTTCATCTCTCTCCGTTTTGAAGTTATGACGTCAGAGCCATTTTTTTTAATGACAACCTATATTTTTTATTATTGATTTTGATAGTACTTTTTGACATGACATATTCAATATGTAATATTTGAAAAAAATTGAGAAAAAGTGCGTTAAAGTAAAACTATTTAATTATTATTTCAATGTGCAGAACGCATCTAGTTACAATTTAAAACAACGTCAGTTAAAACAAAATTAGGAAAACAGGCTTGGATTTTAAAAATTGGAATAAAACAAAATGGATTAACCTGAAAAACAATCGAGTACAATTATGCGAAACAAATTATTACCTACTCACAGTCAGATTAACCTGAAAAACAATCTAGTACAATTATGTGAAACAAATTATTACCTACTCAGTCAGATTGACGTTTCGTTCGATTCATCGTGTCACAAGTTAATTTCAAAATGGTTCGACGTTTTTCGGAGGCACAAAGAATTTAAATTCTTATGATTAGAGGTTGTGGTCATAGAATACGTACCCATGAAGAAGTGTGCATTTATTTTAATAATAAATATTCGCTTCATGAACCTCTTCTTAAGACGAATGTTAGCGCAATCATAAGAAAGTATGAGCAGTCAGGGCATATTAGAGATCGCCCGAAAAGTGGACGACCGTCAGTTCCGGAAGATGCTAAGCTAATTGTGCTGTTAGAGTTGCAAGAAAACCCTCATATTCCCTCCAGAGCGGTTGCGGCAAATAGTGAGCTTTCACAAACATCTGTTTTGATATTTTTGAAACGGCAGAAATGGTATCTTACAAAGTAAATTTAGTCCACGAACTGAACGAAGATGATTTTGATCGTAGGGTTCAGTTTTGCGAACAAATGATGAACGTCTCTGTAACGTCGATGATGAGTTTGCTACCAGAATTTTATATAGTGATGAATCAACTTTTTATTTGAATAGAACGGTGAACAAACAAAATTGTCGCTATTGTCACTATTTGTCCCAACCCTCAGTGGATGATGGAAGCCTATACCCAATTTCCGGAAAAATTAAACGTTTGGGCTGGAATGGTAGGTGATATTATTATTGGGCCCTTCTTCATTGATGGCTCGCTGACGGGCCACACATATTTGGAGCTATTGAGAGACTACCTCGTTCCAGTTCTGGCGGTTCTATTCCCAAATCAACACGATCCCGACATTCCAAATGAAGACTTATGGTTCCAACAAGATGGGGCTCCACCTCATTATAGCCGAATGGTACGCGACTATCTCAACGAAGTCTTCCAAGGCAGGTGGATTGGCAGAAGGAGTTTTGTTGAATGGCCAGCGCGTTTCCCCTGACCTGGCCCCTTTAGATTTTTTCTTATGGGGTTACATCAAAAGTAAATTATACTTTAATCGGCCAACCCCAATTGAACAATTGAAAGAACGGATCCAAGTCGAAATGGGACAAATACAGCTAGAAGTCCTCCTCAATGTCTGTGCGGCCTTTCGACATCGATTGGCACACTGTCAAGAACAAAATGGTCAACAATTTGCACATCTACTTTGATTTTTTTCCTTGACCAATATTTTTTTGTTATTTTAATTATATTTGTGACTTCATATTATTTAAAAACTTATCTTAAAACAAGTCATTAGTATTTTTTCTCGATAAAAATTTCTTTTGGTTTTTCTGTTCTTGTTTTTGTAATTGATGCTATTGTAATATAAATGTTTTTTAGGTTGATCAATTTTGTTTTATTCCAATATTTAAAATCCAAGCCTGTTTTCCTAATTTTGTTTTAACTGACGTTGTTTTGAATGGTAACTAGATGCATTCTGCACATTGAAATAATAATTTAATAGTTTTACTTTAACGCACTTTTTCTCATTTTTTTTCTTAAAAACTACATATTGAAAATGTCATGTTGTTGAAAACATAATAAAAAGTACTATCAAAATCAATAATAAAAAATAAAGGTTGTCATTAAAAAAAAAATGGCTCTGGCTTCATAACTTCGAAACGGAGAGAGATGGAAAATTGAAAATGATTTCAAAATATTTGTTTGAAAAAAAATCATTTTGACCTGTTAAAGCGTTTTTCGAAAATTTATACAGGGGAAAAAATAAAGCCAGGTCTTAATACTTTATGCGCTCTCTGTATAGCTGATATGTACTAACACCCTACTGCTATCAACTTCCTTGGAAATCAATTTCTTTGGCGAACTTATGGGACACAGCACAATTTACAACACAGCAGCCAATTCTTTGGCAAATCTATTTAATTTCTAACGTAGATTTGTAGAATATGCCAACTTTTATTCACCGACACAATCCTTTGATCGGCAGCCGCTTCAAACTTGCCGAGATAGAACCCTGCCAACTTCCGGTTTATCTCGAATCGCACTACTTGCGATTAAGACAAGTGGAACGGTCAGAGATCGCGGGCACTTACGTGGCCAAACACGCTGCCGGGTTGGTGCCATTAAACATTACTTGTTACGATTATGACGTCGATCTCTGAGCGTCCGGTTGTGGCGTAGCACGAGCCCATCCGGCAGCTTATTATTATGCGCCGTGCCGTATTTACTGTGTCATTAGAGGGGACATGCATGTAACCATTTACATATCTTAAGCGATCAGGTGTTGTGGGCTGTTGAATGCAAGACCTGGAGATAGGAAGCGACGTGTACTCCAATACATATTTTGTCATTTAATGATGAAGAACTGGTATTATTGGTGTAATTATAATTGTTAAAAATTCTAAAAATATAAAACATAACGGCACATTATACATAACAGTTATCAAATTTGTTTATTTTGTAAAAATAAACGATTTTTTTTGCCCAAATGAGAAAAAATATAGGCTTCAATTTGAAACATTTGTAGAGATTGTACTTTTTTTTTAATTCTTGAAATACAAACTAGTTTCCAAAATTATGACGTCGAAACGACGTTTTTGAAAAATGGCTTAAATTACTCTTAGCAGTGAAATGAAAACGGGGTCTTTCAACACACTGCCAAAGTTAGGAACTGTATCTGATGCTTTAAGCAGATTTGAATCGTGTTGGTAACTTCCTAGTGCATATGCCCTTCCGGCAGATAACCCATTCTTAATTTTGACAAAACCGGCCTTAAGCAATTAATACGGTCAATGCATAAAACTTTCACCATTTTTCTAATTATTGACCTCAAATTTAAAATGTCTATTTCCTAATAAGAAAATAGTGTATTCAGCTTTCGCATATATAGTACCTGGTTTACAGTCTGCTTATACGGAAATGTGGAGGGAACGGTAACGTGTGTGTTCATCTTGTTTATATGTGGGTATACTTCGACAGACATGAAACCTGGAAAAGATTAATGTGTTAACATAATAAGGAGGTTTTTCTGCTACATCATGATTTCTCTATATATCCGTATTATAGGATGCATTATGAATCAATTGATTTATTGATCTTCATTACATATTAATTTTCGTTCAGTAATAATAACATTACTTTTATTTTCTTGTTTTATAATTCGCATTAATAATGCGAATTATGAAACATGAAAATCGATGTTTTGTAATAAATTTTATTTGAGGAACAACCGCCCAGCTGTTATGGCTGGCTATATTAAAAATAATAATAATAACAACTTTTTTTTTATTCGAAAAGGGCCACTTTGGACCTCGTTTAACAACAACAACAGTGTATTTATAATGTTTATTAATATATTATTTCTTCTTTGTAGTTTCTTTCTTCCTTTTCTCCCAGTACTTTTTCATTTTTTCGCTTTGTCTCTTCTTTCTTTCTGGGTCCCATTTCGTGCTGCTCGTCCTTACCTCTCTTGCCGGGAAGTCACTGTAGGTTTTTATTTTCACCCTTATCGCGTTTCTCTCGTCCTTCTCTTTTATCCCCGTTAATATCAGATCTTTTTCTACTTCTGTGCTCCACTTCCCTTCGTCTTTTATCATTTTCTGGGCCATTATAATTCTTTTGAGGAGCCTGTCATTACCCATTCGGATTATGTGTGTATAAAAGGATGCTCTGCGTTTTCTCATGGTCGTTGACAAGCGTTCTGTTTGTTTACTTCTATACAGATCCTCGTTGCTTCTGAGTCTCCACGACTTACCCACTTTTACTGGTCTTAGACTTTTCTTTAAAGATTCTTCTTTCTCGGTTTTCTATCTTTTCTATCCAGCCAACCTAATCTAGCGTTAAGCATTCTGCGGAATATAGCACTTCTGGTTTGAGTACTGTATTTAGATGTCTTATCTTCGCGTTTATCGAGATGGATTTCTTGCTATAGATACCCCTGCATAAAAAGTATGCTTTGTTTAACTTTGAGACCCTATTTTCGTATGCTTCTTTGTCGTTTCCATTAGGTGTTATTATTACTCTTAAATACTTGAATTTCTGGACCCTTCCAATTTCTCCGTACTTTCAATTATTTTTTTCGAGTCGAGTCGACTTTTTTCTGTAGTGAAATATTTTGTCTTTTCTAAAGATATCTGTAGACCAATTTTCTTCGCGATTTCCATGAGTATTTCAATTTTCACCTTGGCGTCCTCCTCCGAGTTTGCGAAGATTACTATATATCGTCCGCACAGGCTATGCAGTCCACTGTAATAGGTTTTCCAATATCTTTGGTCAGATTTACGTCTCGGAAATTTTTCTCTCCATTCTTCCTTCTCCATTCTCCTATTACTTTTTCTAGCGCACCGTTGAACAACAGTGGCGAGATTCCGTCTCCTTGCCTGACTCCCGTTTTAATTTTGATTAGTCTCGATAACGGTCTCTCAAATTTTACTTTGGCGTATGTGCCGGTAAGGGTTGCTTCGATTAGTTTATATGTTTTGTTGTCCATTCCCATACTTCTTAGTACCTCGAATGGTGCGTTTCTATCAATTGAGTCGTAGACTTTTTGGAAGTCTACGAACATTGTTACCAATTTTTTTTCCCTTGATGTGTAGTGTTTTTGTATCATTTTGAGAGACATGTTCAATGCGTGATCTTCCTTTCTAAAACTTCTTTGATATTCCTCGATTTGGCCATCTAGTTGTGCTTCAGCTCTTTTTAATATTGTTTTGGATAATATCTTATATACCACCTATATTAGAGAGATGCCTCGGTAGTTATTAATGTCTTTTTTGTCTCCTTTTTTGTGTATCGGTTGAATTGTGGCTTCTTTCCACTCTCCTGGGATCTCTTCATCCTCCCAAATCTTCTTAATCATGTTACAGATGTAGTCTCTGGTTTTATTTTTCCTAAAGTTTTCTTCTATCCTCCTTGATGTGTCTTTGTCATAATTTATTTTCTTCTTCTTCATGTGCATATCCGATTTCGGATGTTTGCGATGAGCATGACTATCTTCACTTTATTTATTGCTATTTTGAAGAGCTCGTTCGACGTCTTCCCGTACCACGCCCTGAGATTCTGCAGCCATGAAATTCTCCTTCGTCCCGGCCTTCGTTTGCCGAGTATCTTTTGGTTCCTCTAATTATTTTACTCGTGTTTTTTCTGGTTTCTCGGAAGTTTTCATAGTCTATATCTAGTTTCGTCTTTTGCCATGTCCTCCAGTGTTTGGCCCTTTGCTCAATTTTTCTTTCACAGTCTAAGCTCCACCACTGGTGTCTTTCGGTCTTTTTACGGTGTGCCACCACCTTTGCTCTTTCTACAATTGTGCTCTTTATGTTTTCCCAATTTGTTGTTTCTACATTAGTCATTTCTTGATATTTTTGCTTGTTGGTTTCTAGAAGTTCGTTGTATACTCTGAATGTTCTGTTATGATTTCTTTCGGTTTTGTGCTTGTTAGAAACTAGGTTGATTTTTATTCTGGTTAGATAGTGGTCCGAGTCTATGTATGTCGACCTCATGACTTTGACATTTTGTATTTCTCTTGTCTGCGATTTTGTTATTGCGACATGATCTATTTGGAACTCTCCCATTTTATTCCCCGTAGATTGCATGTCATTTTTTTCTTTAGTTGTCCTTTGAAATACGTGGTCATGATTTGGAGTCCGAAATTTTTGCATATTTCTAATAGTCTCTTCTCGTTTACGTTGGTATTTTTGTACACTGGGTGTTTGCCCACTACTTCTCTGTACTACTTCTCTTTACCTATTTGGGCATTGAAATCCCAACAGAATGATTATCTCGCCCTCTTTGATTTTGATTAGTTCGTCTTCTAGATGGTCCCATTCGATTCTTACTTTTTCTGGATTGGTTTTATTGTCTTTATTTGTTGGCGCATGGAAGTTTATTATAGTGTATTTTTTATTAGCACACTTGAGTTTTAACATTACCAGTCTTGAGGTAAGGTAAAACTGTTTAATATTCTATGGTTTACCAGGACGCCTGTTCCTAGACAAGGTATGTTTTATGCTACCCTTTGCCCTACTTTCCCCTTTAGTATTCTGTACCCATCCGTGTCAAATGCTTCTTCGTCTATATATCTGGTTTCTTGCACTGCTAAAATCATTATATTCTGCTCTGTTAGTGTTTGTTTTCCGTGCTTTCAGCATGGAGTTGATATTTAATGTTTGCATAGGTTTGAGTTTGCCTGTTGAGGTTTTAATCGTATTTCTTGTTGTTGTTATTGTGTTTGTTTTGTTAGATTGGCACTTACGTCCAATCTGCACGTTACAACTCTGGTTATTAGCCAGAGAGGGCTTCTTTCCTTTTTTATTTTTCATCCCCTTAATTCTCCTAATTCTCGTTTCCGTGTCTTTTGCAAGTGTCGTCTTCTCATTATCCTGACCAGTATCTGTTGTTAGTTTTTTTCCTTTATATCGTCCCACTCATGTCCCACTGTTGCTCTATTTCCTTTTCCTCTTTCATCTCTTGCCATGTCCCTTAATTTCTTCTGGGTTTCCCTTTCTGTTGGTGTTAGATCATTTTCGATACAGATATTTTCTCCCTTTTCATTCTTTTTATTTGCCATTATCTTCTGTTTTTGCTCCCAGTTTTTTATTGCTGCGTGTATTATTTTTCTTTCTGGTTTGCGTCCTAGTACAAAGGCTTCCGTTATAGTAGCTTCTACTCCTATTCTAGCTCTGATAAATTCTTCTACGTCAGTTTTTGTTTGCTTTTCCTTTGTATGCAGGCCTGTTATTATTATATTAATTTTTCTTCTCTGCTTTTCTTGGGTTTCTACCGTAAACTCAAGTTTTTCGACTTTTACGTGTACGTTTTACGTGTTTTTACTTTCTTTTCGATTTTCCATTCCTCTTCTTTTTTGTCCATTTCATTTTTTAGTTTCTTTATTTTGTTTATTTTCCTCAAAACCTTTATTCATATCTATTCTTAGAGCTGTACGCTCCCCAATAATCTTTGGGGAGAATAACAACTATAATAATAATAATTCTATATAAGTGTTTATATCTACCATTGTATTATATTTGCCATGCTTTATTGTTGTTATTATTATTACAGAAAATGTGAAAATATTACCCAAACGTTTACATCTGTTTAAACAAAATGTTAAGATTGTATCCACAATCTAGCATTTTTCTTGCCAATGAGTTTTTTTTTTGCTTTTCACTCGATTCATTTGGACACTAATTGCCCAATAATCACCTCAGTGAGAAGTTAAAAATAATTCTGTTAAGGATAACTATAAATCTGCTTGACTATTTTGCCTGTATACTCACATGCACGCAATTACTCGCAAAATTAACTTGCCATAAATTGACTGCTTCATTAGAAGCACAATATCAACGTATGCAATCAGCGTGTATTTATATACAGTCACAGCTTCAATTTAATATAATTGGTTTATTAATCCGTTCGATAGTCATTGTCCCGACAGAAGGACGAAGTTACAATCTCATCTATTACACGCACTCACCGGCCGTTTACAATAACACCTTCTATAAATCAAATTGCACGCAGACAGCGGCATTTTCACGGGCATCGCGAGATCCTATGATCAACGAATTTATCGTGGCATTTAAATATCTGTCGGCGGGAGCGGATAAAAATCACACCCAGTGGGATACCGGCCGATTGAAACAACAAGATACCAACTCCTGGCATACATTAATTTTCACTTAATATCCGATTTACATTATGCGTAATTAAAGCTCCGCAGACGTGCCTGCGATGCCGAGGCGATAAGGCCTTTTAAATGACGATTTTTCCTGTTGCACGTTATTAATTTTGATCTTTTGTGCTTTAATGGGAATTTTATTCAGATCTTTGCAAATGGGCAGCTTCCAAAGAAAATTTATATATTAAACTGTAAATTGGTTAATTTATTTCAATGGTTATACTCAATATAGGCAAAAGCAGGCCAAACATGCTTATTTGTTGCCGCTTTTGTAACAAAAAATAAAATTTGAAAAGTTACTTTCCGTAAATTATAACCCGAATTATATTTCACTTTTACAATAAGGAAGGACGTAAGTTACAGTTTTCTTATACAGGGTTATGGCACTTCAAAGTTTACAAAAAATAATGTGTCACACCAAGGTGATGCCACAATGCAGATAGGCGATCTTACCGCCAGAAGATACCTCAGTCAGTTGTTTAGGCTCAGGAAAAGTCCCAACTTGAAATCCCAGAAACTAAGTGCCCTGCGATTTTTTATAATAAGTGTCTGCAAACGCATTAATTTTTAGAAAAACCTAACCAACTTCTGAACGGTTAAAGAGAATTCCAAAAACTAAACGGATTTATAAAGCCCAAAAAAGGGCAAATTCAAATATGTAAATTTATACAGGGGGTGCCATTTAAAAAAACTAGGTCTAAGGGTGCCCTGCAAAAATGGAACACCCTGTATATGACAAAATAATTTTACAAACTGCACTTTGGCATCCTGTTTGCAGTGTATTTTGGTTGATTTCGATATCATTAACGGTGTAGGTGTAATCGAGCCTGCCTATCCTATTGACCCTGTATATATACATTAAATTTTAATGAAGTAAACTTACTGCAAAATAATAAAGAAGGTCATATAGACAAATACCTATGGCATATATTTGGAGTCATATAACTATTATTCTTTATTATTATTATTAGGCCACATCATGAGAGGCCCCAAATATAGTCTTCTGAGACTTATTATGCAGGGGGAAATTAAAGGAAAAAGGAGTATTGCTGGCATAGAGTCTCCTGCCTGAAGAACCTGCGTGAGTGGTTCAGCTGTAACAGCACGGAGCTATTTAGGGCAGCGGTGAATAAGATAAGAATAGTTATGATGGTGTCCAACCTCCGGTAGGAGAAGGACTGCAAGACGAAGAAACTATTATTCATTTGTAATTGTAGCAACAAATATGAGGAGTGGGTCCGTAACAAATCTCGTCTACTAAGGTATATATTTGTGGCATCCTTGTGCTTGTGTCCCTTTGCCATTTTCTTCATTTGTGTATAAGAAAATTGGGTATGATCATGTAAACAAGTAAAAATTTTGTTTATAATTGTAACGGCCTCAATGCAATTAAATTAATGTGATGATACCGTGACAAAGGCATTTACCCGTAACTCGAACTGCTACCCTGACAGATTGTTCGAGGGTTTAATTAGTGAAGGTCTGAGAATTTCATAAATACTTTGGGAAACGTATTTTCCCCCAAGTACGAGACTTGTAAGAACCCGATACATATTAATTATTAATTAATATAATTATTTTATAATTGAAACGTATAATAGAAAAACGCAAATGTAAAAAGGTTTTAGAAGCGCACGAGAAGGCCTCGACCGCCCGCATTTTCGGAAATGCGCAATTGAGAGACAGCGGACAGATATTAATAAGAATGCATAAAGACGTCAACTCGAATTTTAAACTACCTACATCTTCAGATAATAGGAAGGCTGGGTTCGCCACTGGCGTGGTAACCTTGGGAGATACACATGTGCAGAGAGAGATGAAATTCAGAAAAAAATTAGCGAAAATTGGGCCGGGGTGGTAGAATGTAGAAGGAGAAATAGTATAAATTCAGAAATTCTGCACATACTGGGATTAGTTAGAAGTAACCACCAGCGCAGAACATTACTCTGCTCGACGAAGTCACAGAAGTTGAGCATTAATTTCTCAGGTAATTATACGAACGACGAAATCAAATGCACACCTTACTAACCTACTCTAAAGTCAATTTCCACACTGATGACAAAACCTCTGCTCGACGAAGTCCCAGAAGTTGAGCATTCATTTCTCAGGTAATTATACGAACGACGAAATCAAATGCACACCTTACTAACCTACTCTAAAGTCAATTTCCATACTAATGACAAAACCTATATAGTGATGCTGCTGCGCCATATCGCTAGAGTAGTTGATCGAAGTTAATAAAGGTAGAAGAACGCGGGTCACCGTCGCCACAAAATGCGCGGGTATAAAACTGCGTTTTATACCTTGTCTTGACAATATTTTAAACAAGACAGTAGTATATTGTAAAATATCATTCATTTCTTAGGTCAAAACATTTGGATGCAAATATTATTAATCGAGCCGTTTTCTAAAAAAAAAAACTAACTAATAACGAGTACATAGAATGGGTATCTAAATCTCTCAATACAGTTAATTCAATGATATTCAAGGTAAACGTAATCTGGTCAATTAAATTGTCACCCCTCCAATATTCAGGTAATCTCAGCATTAAAAACCAATCGTGTGAATGAATGTATAGATGAGCGTAGTAGTAGAATTTAACATGATAATACTAAACTGGAATCAGTTTTATTTAAATAATATTACCTCGTAAAGTTCTGATGAAGTCATTTATGTGATTTGTTCCTATCCACAAGGTGGCGTTAAAATACATTGGTAGACACAACTACTAATGAATTTCTATGCAGCGATAACATGTACATAAAGTCGCTAAATTATTTCACTTTGTAATTCCAATATTGATTATTAACGATAACTAATTTTACAAAATAAAGTCAAACAGTTAAGGCCAGAAATTATAAATAAAGATTAAATAATTATAAAATAAAAGATTTGCAAAATTTTGAATAAAGTAAATTAAATAAATAACGTCTAATTTGAATGATAAATCTGTAATTTATTTGCATAATCTTTAAAAATGAATAAATTTCACTGAATCTATATATCTGTGTTTTACTTGCTAACGATAATTACTAACAGACACATTACCCATTAAACGAACCCTATTCAGTTGTCACGATGATGATTTAAAAAATCAAACATAACGTAAAGTACTACCACAAAATCACGAGCCAAATAAATATTACAAATTATGAGAATTTGTATAATACCTGTGTTTCGGCGCTATTCCACAGCGTCGAACCCCAAATCTGTTTTAAAGTGTATTCTCGGTATTTGGCTTTTATTGCAGCAGACACATTTATATTAAGATTGAAAAGACGAGTTATTGGAGTGACTATTAGCTGCCCATTATATTCACCGAGAAGTGGTTGAGTAAATTACGGTGCGCATAAAGATCAATAGGCACCTTAAGCTGTTTATTGAGCAAGGATTGCCACTTCGGCAAATATAATTAGCGACCGGGAAATCCAAAACATATTTAGTGCACCGCATTAGGAATCCTCAGAAATTCCAGGTAGAGGAATTACCCAAGGATTGTAAGAACCAAGTGTGGCAACATGGTTTACCAAAACGAAATGCCGCACCAATCAGGGACCATCTTCAAGCCACCACTCGCGGTGCATAATTTAAATTGCGCCCCATCCCAGTAACTCAAAAATTAGTTGAAGAGAGCAGAGTAAACAACACTTCAATTCGTTACCTTCACCGGTATACATCGTTGTGTATTTATTATTGCTACATATTAATTATAGTCGACGTTATTTCCAAACCTACGAATTTTAATTACCTTTTCATTTACATTGGCGATACAACTCGCCTGGTCCTTCGATTACGTAACAACCTGGGTGCGAACCGTTACAGACTTAACGTAATCACTTTATGCCCGGTGCCATTACGGGTTCTTGCAAAACATGATTTGTACGGGTTTTCCTAATCATTTCATTAGGTTATTTAAAGGCACTAAAATGCCTTGGGAACCTCAGAAACCTATTGTAGAAATATGAGATCCAGGATGTGGACCAATTGGCGCCACGTGGCGCCTCCCCCTGCTGAAGCAAGAAGCACCCCCAAATTTGAAGATTGTAAAAGTAGTTAGTCAAAGACAAACCTTGGCAACAACCATCTCGCCTGTAACTATCACATTAAATATACAACTTTGTAATTCAATGAACTATGTAGTAATAAGACCGGGGTCGAATGATTTTGCTAAAAATGTAAAACATCGAGACGCTTATATATCGAGATATCGAGATAGGCTATGTGTGCCCTCGCAGGTAGAAAATAAGATAAGAAAAGGGCCCATGAGCCGATCAGTTGAACGCAAAGGGAATTTTTGCTAAGCGAATTGCACCACCTGAATATCTAGAATCAATAATAACACGTTAAATATGTTCAAAATGATCCAATTTAAGAAAAGCAGATGACATAACAAGAATAAATAAATATTCACGAATGTATGAACCAATGAAGAGAAAAGATAAAAAAAAAACTCTATACAGGGTGATTCTAGTTTTATTACCAGACCAAAAAGGGCGACTTCTAATTGAAATAAAAAAATCCAAAATAAGTACACATGTTTAGATATTGATGAAGCCCAATCTGACGATAAAAAAAATAATTTTAACAATCCGGTAGTTTATACGTTATTTCACAAAGAATTCGTAATTTTATTTATATAGTTTTTGTCAGAACATACTTTAATGCTATTCCATACATTCCAGTGTAATCCAAGTCAAAAAAATTGCACTAATGATTGAATTAAATGAATTTTGATATTGCAACAGTAAGATTTGTTACTAAATAGTAAAATATGACGGCTGCTACCAGTAATAGTCCCTATAATGGATTTTATGGGTTTTATGATAGGGCCGTATACAATCCCTCAGCCTGCTGGGTGGATACCGACGCAAGGATTTCTTCAGGCCGGAGCTCAATATTTGCTTAATCCCTCATTGTTATTTTGATCTGCATGCTATTAAAATCACATTTAAAGAAGATTATTTCCAATAATTTGGTGATTGTTATTATTTGGTAAACTGGGTTGTCTTACTATTAATTTCATTACCGAGTTTGATCTTGAGCAGTGAACAGTGATTTATCAGTGATTTTTAAAAGATGCCTTTTCAATATTCGTTCAATGAAAAAGTGGAAATGTTGCTAATTTATGGCGAATGTGGTAGAAACCCATTGGAAGCCACCAGCGTTTATTCTGAAAGATTTCCCGGTCCACATCCAACACGTAACATTTTTGCCAGGTTAATTGACCACTGGATTATTTTCTACAGATTTGGTCATTCACAATGTTCCCCGTTGCTTTCTTAGAATAATGGACCTCCTGCAAATTCTGGAAATTAAGAAAGCAAGGGGAACATTTCGAACGACCAGATCTGTTTCGAAAATAATCTAGTGTTCAATGGGATTATTGAAAGTAAGTCTTTTCGTAAATGTACCTTAATGTGTTAGCTAGAAATGAGATTATAAATAGCGCATTTAATGAATTTGTATTCAGTCTTATTTTGCTCTTGATAATGATAGCAAGACTGAAACAATTGTAGAGTATTTTCTAATAAATTTTGTGAAACTTAACCAAGTGCTTTATTTATACTAATTTAAATATGTTTCACCAAGTATTAATCACCGATTCATACAATCTAAAATAAGTTCGTTTTTGAATTATAAGATGTTATTACGGTCCTGCAAGGCCCGTTCAACCCAAGGGCGACTGGCGGAATGGCGCAAATTCTGTTGAATTTGCGAAAGAAATCATAAAAGGTATATTTTTAATTATACATTAATGTCAGAAATTATCATTCAGTATTGAATATTTACAGATAATACCACGAATGCGCCTAATATTACCGATCATTTTTGTGAGTTCATTTTTGAGTTCACAGTCGGCCCGAGTCACAGACGGGGGACGATTTAAGTCTCAATGATGCACGAACAAAAATTATCTAGGGAATTTTAGATGCATAAGTGGTATTCAAAAGAATATTAATCGATTTTAAAAGAATGCTAATACAGATTGAATTAGGCCATTACCTTTATAATAGTATGTATAACGCTATAAACTTACTCCTGTCTGTTTTTTTAGCTGATTTTAGCCCCTTTCCTAGAGCGGGGCATCGAAATAAACGTCGTAATGATTGATTTTAAAGAAGTAACTGTGTGACAGTGACATCAAAGCGATCATTCGATCTAGAGCGAACTAGCGGTAATTTTGCAAATTAAAAAAATTATCACTAAATAGAAGGCTGATTGGGTGAAACTTCGAAATTCTGACAACAAAATTGGCTCACAAATGTCAGGTGATAGAAGAGTGCACTATTCAGAAGTAATATAACAAGAGCATAAAAAATAATCGAATATAGCTGACGTATGCGAAATGTGTTCTGAGAAATACGCCTCGTGCTCGGACTCGGCGTATTTTAAGGAACACATTGAGCATTAGTCGCTATATTCAGATTATTTTTGATGCTCGAGTTATATTCGGAGGACTATATACCGAATAATAAATGTTAATGCAGGAAATATTTTGTCAATTTGACTTTCGTGTATACATATTACGATTCAAGGCAACTTGAGTTTTATTAACACCTAAATTAAATTAAATTCATTATTATGACTTATATTATGACTGATTATTATGACACCGGAATTATTATTATTATTAGATGAATCAAAAGAAACTGTCGAAGAATTATTGATAGAAGAATTTTCAATTTTCGATTCCACTGATTCACTTCTTAAATTTGAACCCGTGCTTGATAACTGACTAACTGTGGACAATCTGTTAGAATGATTTGTTATTTTTACAAGTTTGGTATTTATTCCGATGCATTTAGCAGCACTTTTAGTTCATTTATTAATCTGATTGTAGCCGAAGGCCATGTTTTCATACCAATAGTTATTTTTTTGTTTTTTCCAACCTTTATTTACTGTAAGAAACAGGCGATTAGTTTTAATGTTAGGTGTCCGTTTAGAAAACATTTTCTTTAGAAGTCGAATGGGGCACATGTCTATATTGTTTGAATTTGGGGTAATCCGTTTACTATCTGCAATTTTCTTATCACCTCCTTGTGCTGTTTTGGAGAAAATTGTAAAATATTCTCTCAAGCAAGCACTTGCTTCTCCTACTCTCCACGCAAGTTCAACAGACGCAATATAGTAAAACTTAGTAGATACTCGCTGTAGACCATCGGGTGTATTTCCATTAAAATAATTTATAATTCTTGTTTGTTCTTCATGGGTTAAAGCCGATGAACTGCATTTTCTTTTTTCTAAATTGCGTTGTAAAATTTTCCTCTTTGAATTGCGAGCATCTCTTGCTGTTTGAAATATAACGCTTTTAAAAGTTAAATATGCTTATCTGTGAGATTCCAGAGTGTTTTCAATACTATTCCTTTATCATCTTTACCATTAACTTTTCGCATGGTGTAAGCCCAGTCCTCCAAAATTTTACATAATTCTTCATCCGACTTTTTTTCTGTTATATCATAATTTCTTTCTGAACAGAAGTGGTCAAATTGTCTTATAAAATAACATTCTGTTCGCACTGTATTCATGGGTTTTGTGAATGTGACGGATTCTTCGATTTTATGAATCTCATCAGATGCAAATCGATTCATATTCACCGCTTATGATATACTGAATGCAAGAAATATTATGTCATTTTGACTTTTGTGTAAAAATATTATGATTCACGGCAACTTGATTTTTATTAACACCTCATCGAAATAAGCAAACTAACGATATATTCGAAACACACCCCATGACAACCAGGTAATTAGTAATAAGCGCTGTAATAAGAAGTAACTAAGGAAAATTCAATATTGTGATTGGTCCATTTAACTATGAGGTATATAGTCATTAATATTAAATTATATCAAAATTCATATCAAATCGAGTTGTCACATCAAATTGTCGAGAATAATACAACAAGTGTATTTATGATTATCGAAATAAAAATGTAGGAAACTGTACTTACGCTAAACGCGCTCGTGTGGTTTCCAAGCAACATAATTTGTTTTGAAAAAGAGAAGGAATTTTTGATAATCAATAATGACACGATTTGTATTCAATAAGATTATTTCATGAAATAAACACTTAAATCGAATAATAAATGTACAGTTCCTACAATTGTTAATTTTAACATTATCCAAATCTAATTTGTTTCTTGTTGGTATTGTTAAAAGTTGCCATCATGGATATATTCACATCTTCATTTCTTAAATTGTATATTATTTCAACATGATGCTCCTTGTTCAGTTGTAAATTTGGTTTTATGAACGTTGAACTATTGTGGCCAGTTACTTTAATTATTTGCTGTTCACGAATTCCAGAACTTGCCAGCTGACTTACTGCCACAGATCTGTTGGAATGGTTTGACATTTTGACGTTCTTTGTATCTAAACCAATGTTTTGTGCAGCAGATTTAGTCCATTTGCTAATTTTATTAGTGCCAACTGGCATGTTTTTAAACCAAAGGCTATTTGGTTCCTTATTCCAACTGTTGTTTGTAGTTAAAAATAGTCGATCGGTTTTAATGTTTTCTCCCCTTTTGCATATTTTTTTTTAATCGAACTGGGCAATTTTCTGGATTTTCTTTGTTTCGTGCAAACCATTTATTTTCTGATGTATTTTTGGAACCTCCCTGTGCAGTTTTTGTAAATAAAGGATTATATTCGAGTCTTCCGGATGGTACTCAATTATTATAAATTTTGTCATTAAAGTTCTGAATTAAACAACGGCAAGCTTCGCCCCCCCTCCAAGCTAATTCTACAGCTATAATATGGTATAGTTTCCTCTCCAGTCCATTTGGAGTATTTTCGCCCCAACTTTGAACAATATTCCTTAATTCTTTAGATGTTAAAGGTGTACTAGATATTTTTCTCTTTCTCGCCATGACTTGTAATTGACTTCTCTTCGCATTTTTCGCATTTCTAGCAATGGGTTGTATTCGCTGTAATATTTTTCTTGGAGTAATTTGGCTGTATTATTGAAAATCGTTTTGACAACCATCTCCTTATATTCACTTCCATCAGTTTTCCGCATATTGTATGTCCATTCGGCAAGGATGTCGGCAAGTTTTTCATCGCGCGTCTTTGAATGCAGGTAAGTAAATGAGCGAGTTGATTGAAAAAAAAAATAACCACAGTTGATATGATTCATTAGCAGTTGCTATTCCCGTTTTTGCGAAACACAATTGCCAAAAGGGAAAAGCTATAGGAAAACCGGTGTAACATTTATCATAAAACCAGTTCACTATACTCTAATACAGTATGGATAAGGTTTGATGTGTTTCAATATCCACCAGCAATCTGCAATATTTTTGGGCATTTTTTATAACAACATAATCCTCGTCCGCGTTGTGATTATGAGAATGCAATTAATTTGTGATATGGTATCCAACAAGTACCCATAGGATGTAATAACAAACTAAGTAACTTTTATTTGTAGCGAGCCCAGCTTTAGCAGGTTTGCATGAACGTGAGCATCTGCATGCAGCGGTAATTGGCATGCAAGTGAGCGACTCGCTCGAAATGTCTTCATTTTGGTTTTGCCGCGTTCAATTACATTGCGGTTTAAAAAGCAAACTGGAAATATAACTTTTTACATCTGCCAGCCGTCAGAGTATGAAATCATTAGGATTATATCATAGGATAAGCTGAGAAGCTCAGGCAGGATGTGTAGTTGAATATTTCCTTAATGTACTCAAATAATGTAAACATGTAGATTTTTTTGTAATTCGATTAAATTGATTCTTGAATATATAATATTTATGGCGTCACTCAGTTAAGACATTGTATTGTATTCGAATGGCTGCAAATTTATTTCTTTGTACCAATCTTCAAAAATATTATTGCTGTCAAACTGGTTGTTCTAAACCATATTCCAGAAAAACCGGATATTTCTCTACTAGAAACATCGTTATTAGGAAGTTGATCCCAATAAATATGAATTACTGTGAAAGTAATCACCACATTTAAAATAAATGTCAGTCCCAATTTTTCATTGAATACACAAATAATGAATATGGTAAGTCAGAAACTTTAGTTAAAATGGTGATTGGACTCGTATGAAGATTATGTTGAAAATATATGTTTTAAGTAGAAAATCAATTTCAGAACATCATTTATGCATTCACATGCATGATTAATGAAATTTTCATTCGTATTTTGGTGATTCCAAAAAATCAAAATTACAATTTTAGCATAATTTAACAGAATTATTAGTTAACTGGTGTGTTCGTCGTCGATATATTTTATGAAACTATTCGGATACACATTAAGTGGTACTTCTGCAAATAAATTGTTATAAGGTAAAGTGCACTCGCGTTTTAATAAAATCAACATAATTATCTTGATAAGCGAGTTGATTACGGGGTCGACGTTGCTGAATATTCATTAGTGCGCCGGTCGCCAATCACCATCAGACTCTCGCTGAAATATTCATTAGATGCAGGCGGCGGAAAAAAGCTCACCTCATTTATGGACGCTAATTATTCAGCGATTTCATACGTGTGGTAATTATTAAAGCAAATTCGACGAACATGACAAATCGTCGCGTGCAGGAAGCTAGAAATAGGGTTTAGAGCTTCAAATGGAGGATGACTAATGGGAATTTGCCACTTATTTATTACTCCCAGTGCCCATTGGTCAAATAAAAATCGGGAACAGTAAATTTCGAAAACCTTGCGTCCTTTGGTAAGCGACGTATGAGTTATGGGGCTTGTAACCCGGCGTATAGTTGTTTGGTGAGTAAAACGTAATTTACTGCTATTATTAACAGCGCATGTGGCATGAGTAGTGCGTAAAGTAAACTGGTAGTGGACTCGGGTGACTACTGCAAGAAGCGACAGAAGGTGTGAATACGTGGCATGTTAAGCTTGCAGCCGCATTCAGTGCACACTGTTTGCTTTGAAGGAATTATTGGGACCTTAAGGAAATAAAATGTACGTGATTCACGTGGTATGTGCGACGTCTGCCACCGGGTCATAATATCCTAAATTGGACTTTTCGGCCATCGACGGACCCACAGAAAAACTTGTTTTAATTATGTTTTGATTATGTGCATTTATTTAAGAGCTGGAAAGGAGTTAAGAGCTAATAATGACAATTAAACAAAAAAAAAACATTTGGTTGAGTTTCATAGTTTTTAGTATTTTACGATTCTTTCGGTCTTTGGATCATTTTCTTAAGTAATATAACACAATTTGCTACCAGCTTCAGAGTAATAACGTGTGTTTGTAAATGATTGTAGAAAAGGCGGCAAAATTTAAATGAAATTTAGGATTTTAATTGCCGTTAAGTTTTTCCATGTCGGTGCTTAGTGTATTTCACCGCAATTTGTCAAAGTTTAATGTCATTTTCGCCAGTAGCGTGCAATCATTGTAAAGTTAATCTAGGTAAGTTATTTCAAGTTAGTTATTTATGAAGGGGAACGGGTCATCAGGGTGTTTTCGTCCAGCGTGGGTCAGTTAAGTTGTTATGTACTGATAATTTTCTCTTTTGTATCTATTTAATTGTCGTTGTTTCGTGGATATTTCATCAGGTATATCATAACAACTTAACTGACCCACACTGGACGAAAAAAAACCCGTTGACCCGTTTTCCTTCTTGGATACAAAGTAACGTCCGTTGCTTCTTGATTCAATTAGTTACTTATGTTAAAATAAGAAATGTTAATTTTCAGAAACAAACAACATTATGTTACACCAATGATTCCTTAGTGATATTTTTGTTGTGTTACCAACGTGTATGTTTGGTTGCCTAAAATACAATCTACACTCATTTACAAACACACTGTATAATAATGTATTACATTACCTACGCTTGAAAATATGCTCATTTGACGGCATGAATTGTGAAAAAATGTAGTAAAAACTTTATAACTCAACGTAGTGTTTTCATTTTCATTTAAATAAAAATGTTGTACTAAGGGGTAACCTCTAACTAACTCTTACAATTGATTAATACTAATTATGTTAAGAATGCTAACATTTTTGTTTAACTCTTTTTATTATCGACAACATTTGAAACTATGGTACATACATATCGTGAATTTAATTTATGACTTTCATTTTATAGAATTTTTCAATTGATATCCTGTTATAAAAGTGCAGATACTTCTAGTCAATGAGAGTCCATTTAACGTTTCAAGATTTTTATACGCGTGGATTGAGAATTGCAATAACCATCAAAAAGTATAAGAACATTATTGCCATATAAAAAAAAAAAACATTCGAAGCAGATAATAGTAAAATGTTCTATACAAAATCCTCAAAAAAGGAAACAATAAAAATACATCTGAAGTAATAAACGCAATTATAACGCATAGAGAACTCACTCTACAGAAAATAACATATAAGCTAATTGATATACATTATCAACAATATACAGATTGGGAAAATATCTGGGAACACCTGATTTCTGTTTAAACGTTATTATTATTATGATTACTCTTAAAACAAATGTTAGTAGTTTTTCTTTCTCTATTCAGTGACGTACTTTGTTTTTCAACAGCTAAAATAATTTTCGAGATATGACGTCATTGACAGTTTTTTTAATGGATGGCCCTGTATATTTTTACATTTTAAAATCGACACTTTTTGAACAATTAGAATGACATAGGGTTTAGTGGATGTGCAACTTGTGGTTTTTCAAATACCAAATAAAATAAATAGAATTAAATAATTACTCCTATTATTTAATAAAAATGAATATTGTTGTTTATTGTAAACTTTAATTTTGAAAAAAATATACAAGAAATATTCAAACTGGAGACCTTCAGCAGCCTGACAATATCCTAATCGATCAACGAAGGCGCTTAAGAGTGCTATAATATCTTAATGCTATCATTAATAGCGTATTTCTTTCACGTTCAGTTAATTGAACGGCAATATTATTTTTATTTTTTAGAAACATGATATTATTTATTTTCGTCATGGATACAATCTATGAAAAGCAACTCATATCTCCCTAGGGAGATGTCAATTTTTTTCACCCTCAATCACATTTTTTTCTCCTTCAACCTTATGACCACTTGACAAATAGATCGTACAATTGACAAATTTTCCATTCAAGACGGTACTTGAAGATGAGCAATTGGCAGTGGAGGCCTGCTCATGGCCTCCACTGCCACTAGCAGATACCGACGATCTTACTTTTTCAGTCTCTTCCAGTCCAGCAATCACGCGTGAAATTTTATTCTTGAATGCCATGCTGTCTGCCAAGTAGCCTTCCGCTACTGTAGAGCGTTTCCATCCACCCAGACGCTTCAGATTGGTCATACTTACTCCTCCATCAGCTGCCAAAGTTGCAGATGTTCGTCTTAAACAGTGACCTGTGAAAGATTTCGGATTCGGCAAACACAAGTAGACAGCAATTTTTGACGGAATGCTGCCAAATGTGTTTTTCCCAACAGGTTGCACTGTACATTTTCTGTTTCTGTACGATAAAAAAAACCTTGAGACTCCTGCAGGACGCAAGCACACGTATTCTCTGATAAGCGACAACGCATTCAGTCTCTCCTCTTCAACTATAGTGAAGGATCTCTTTGCCAATGTTTTAGTGTCCGGAATCTGCACCACAATTACTGAACCCCTCTCACATTTTTATTATGACTTTTATATACTGTCAAACAACTCATAGCAACCTCGGAAATAAACATTGTGGATCGATACAATACCTAAAATTTTTACCAATATGTTTCTAAAAAATAAAATATTGTATGCACCACGGGAGCTATGGATGTTTTTTACCCTCGGTTGACTTACAAACCTCGGGCCAGAGGCCCTCGGTTTGTAATCCTGTCAACCTCAGGAAAAAAACATCCATATCTCCCTTAATGCATAAATATCTATTATTTTATACGGAAGCTCTTTGTCAGTAAAACAGGTTAAAAAAGGGTTTTTTTACTCATCTACTGATATTTGACACTTCTCAGCCACGTTTGACAAGCAGAAACGTCAAATTCCCAGTCGAATTCTATTTCCGGTTCTATTATTAATATACAGTATGTCCCCGGATTTAGTTTACAAGAGGGATATTTTTTTAATTTTCACTTTTAAATAAAAATGTTATAATAATTATAATTCCTGCTTGGTCTGAAACTACCGCTTCAGTTATTAAAACTTTGATTTATTTATACAGGGTGTTGGCAAAATCAAAAATTTTAAATCTTATTGTGACACTTATTTATTTACTATTTGGCAAAAGAATTTAAAATTACATTTAACAGCATTGAAAAAAAAAATACAATCATTCAAACAATCTCCCAAATACAGAAAATGATACTGAAACTTAAAAAAGTCGTCTACGAGAGGCATTTGCATCAATAACTATTGAGGAAATCTAAAATAATCTTCAGGAGTTCCATGCCAGGCTTGAACTGTGTGAAGAAAATGGTGGGGGAACATTTAAATGATGTTATTTTTCATAATTATTTGACATAAAGTGTCAAAATTAGATATAATTTTTTTTATATGGCCAACACCCTGTATACATAAATCAATGTTTTAATAACTGAAATGGTAGTTTCATACCAAGCAAAAATTTTAATTCCTATAACATTTTTACTCAAAAGTAAAAATGAAAAAAAATTCCCTCTTGTAAACTCAATCCGGGGACATACTGTATATTACTTCTTCAATTGGAAATTATTCCAATTTAAACTGCTTTAATTTTATGTGTTTAGTTAAGAATGTTTATATAAATTACATATGAGAGTAAAATGACGTATAATAATGCAAAAGTCTGTAGGAGTTTACTTGCTATTTATTACTATTTTGTACCAATTTAAATATCTTTTTACGTAAATAACAAGAAACTTTAAACTAAGTAATTGTGTAATCTTGCAAATGTAAATGCATGATAACTATCGCTAAACCTGTAGAGATCTCAAAATATAATTCAAAAATCAGAGATATGATTGAAAAATCTCTAGAAATTTGACAATACAGTAAAAATTCGATAACTGCAACTCCTAGATCTAATATGGATCTGTAGTACCTATAAATATTCACAACCAATTCCATTTGTCTTAATTTTTTTTGTTGACCCTTGTTTTCAATTTTTTTTTGAGAAAAATCTAAATAGCTGTGTTCTGATTTAACAAAATCGTGCAATCGTGCAACACATATCTACGGGATATTTGTAGAATATCCCAAATTCTACAGGGTGTTCCATTAAAAAAATCGTATATCGAACACCCTGTATATTTGAAAGTATTTTAGTATATGCACTTTTTGGTAAGCTGAAACTTTTATTAGAAACATTATTTTGTATTTTCAAAATTAAACGAGTTATCCTCCGATCCCGCACTATTGCCTCACCTTGTATAAGTATGTCAAAATATTTGTTTGAAAATTGTATTAACTTTTTTGTAACTGTATGTATGATATTCTCATAAATATTTATTGAAAACATACGAAATTTTCATAAGTAGATCTAAAGTTCATGTTAAAAAAATTAAAGTTTTGATTTGTATTACCTCTGTTCCATAATAAGTGAGCCATTACCGATTTTTATTTTATCCATAATAAGTGAGCCATTATAGATTTTTAATTTTTCCACAATAAGTGAGCCATTACCGATGTTTATTTGTTACAAAATAAGTGAGCCATTATCGTTTCTAAGAAGTACTATATATTTTTTTCAAAATAACTTTCCAAAAATGTATAAACGTAGTATAAACGAATAAACGAATATAAACGAATAGGCAAGCGATTTTCCCTACGAAGCTTTGCCTTGCTAATATGTTGAAGCTTATAATTATTGTTTGAACAGAATCATTACCTTGTTTCCATATTCTTTTTATAGTGGCTCTTGATGTACCAAATATTTCAATTGCCAAAATTACCGTTCCCTTTTTCAACCGTCATTTTTGCTGATGTTTCAGTAAAAATTGAATAATAGCCGTTCGTTTTTAGTTGATTAAATTAGGTCTTCTCATCGTTTGAAGCTTCCGGTGTTAGAACACTTTCGCTTAAAAATTCGAATTTTAATTGTTGCTTTTGACAAATTAAACTGTTAAATATTTTAACGTCCATAGCACATATCATAAAGAATTTGGCGTATATTAAGAATATGAAAATAGAATTTAAAAAAATAACTAAGTGTCAATAAGTTTGAAAGAAAACTCAAATGGCTCACTTATTATGGAACAGAGGTAATATTTTGTTTGGCAAAAACCGAGCATTTGGTATTTTTTCGACTTTCTCGTTTACTGTTTACGTTTACGTTTACGTTTACGTTTACTGTTAATAAAGATTGTCAAAATGTTTGTTTGATATTTGTATTAACGATTTTGGTATTGTTTCATGAAGTTTCACATTTTTATTGAAAATAGGAATCTTTCATTAGTGGCGTGAATTTTTTTTAATATTCGAAAATCAAAGTTTAGATTTGTATTATATTTTACATAAACTGAGCATTTATTTTCTGGATTTTTTTTTCAAATTGTACGTTTAACGATTATTAAAATAAATTGTTATAACAGTTTTATAATATTTTATAATATTCGTTTAATATATTAATGTTTGACGAATATTTTCGACTTTTCTGGTATCAATAGAGCAAATTTATTACAATAAAATTGTAGTTACAGTTTTGATACTAGTATAAACTTTTTTGGTATCATATCTGATGTATTAGATTAATATGTATTCTCAGGAAACATACCAATTTGTTATTAATTTGAATAAAGATATTCAAAACTTTTCTTTATAATTTGACAAAGAGTTATTATTTGTTAACTTCTTCATTCCTGTTGTTTCAATTAAATTTTTAAAATAAATTCGTAAACTATATTTCCAAAGTTTATATCAACGTGTATTTGTATGCATATAAGACTTAAATATATTTTATATTATACTTATCTGAAAACACTTTGTTTTCATCCGTTTCTACAATGACGTAAAGGTGGCATTTTTAGAACAGCGCATGGAAAACTTTCCCTGACCTCCGATTTTGTTTTTCATGCGCTAGTGGCATTTGCAGAATAACGCACGGAAAACTTATCCCGATTTCCGATTTTGTTCCGTGCTCTTAATAAAAAAAAACAATTAGAGTTTTTATAAGTAAGTATAATAAAAAGTATCGTTCATTACTTGTGCGAAATGATTTTTTCCGGGCTTGCATGGCTTCCCGTGTTCGGTTCGCATCACACGAGAATTTGTTACCCGCGCACAAAAAAATCCATATTTACAGACTCTTAATGAAATATACTATTTCCATAAGTTTCTTTAATTGTATGTTGACTTTAAGTCATATATACATTTGGAAAATTTCGTATTGATGATATTTATTTTACATGTTTTTCATCCATACATCCATACTCTGTAATCGCCAAATCACCAACATATAGTTTTATTTTCTAGTTTGCAGTTGATTTCATAACTAATATTTAAATGAAAAAATACAAAAAGGTTGCACATTTTTGCTAGACATTAAAAAAAATTAAATAACTGTCAACTTCTTTAAAGATTTGGAATCTTTTTGTTTTTATCAGCCACTCTGATTGGTGATAATGGACTTAAACATGGGAAAATGATTCATTTAAATCATATTTCAAAGTATGTTGTATAAATATAAAAGAGCAGTTCTTGAAGATTATTAAATAAAATAAGGGAAAATAAGGAAGTAAATAGTATATTATGATACAAATGCATAAGAGAGAATTTGAAGCACGTTTGCCAGGTTTAAGAGCACGAGTGCTTTAAATGGCGTAGTGCATGGATAGTTATTTACGAACCAAGTGCGGGAACACAATTTTCCCGCATGAACGCAATTTTGAAGATGAGCGACCGAAGGGAGCGAGTGCGTGATCCGAGCGATATGCGTGAATCCGGGAGGATTATTCTCGCAAGAGATTTTTACAATATTTTTTATAAGATATTTCGTGTTTCAATATAATTTTGTAAATTTTCAAATATTGTGTGCTCAATTGCGACGAGACAAATAATGTTACATAATTTTGGAAAAAGTTAACTTTTTGTCTTTTGATGAATAGGGTCCTTCAAAACACATATTTGGTGAGTCATGAATTTGACATAACCCATTAAAAACAATCTATATTAGTGAATAAGTCGCATTTGCAGTAACAATAATAGTTCCATTCAACGTCGTATGAGAAGTACCACACATTGGTCTGCGATGAATTCAAGGAAAATTATTACCATCCACAATATAAGTACGAGCCGCAAGAGCGCACAAAGAATTTGTTACTCCGATCATTTTAAACACAAAGTAAATAAATCAGAACTCTATTGCGGACGCGGAACGAATGGCTGCGAGTTCACTCATAACTCTTTAGTACTTTATTATACCCGCATCGCCTCTTTATCACAGGTGGAAGTGCGACACCTTCAAATATTCCGCTTTGCAGTGGCACACGCGGAAAACGTCGTAAATTGCACTCGAAAGGGCACTTAATATGTACAGTAGTCCGACACCTGGGGTAATAACTGCTCCATGGAGCGCTGCTTCTTTGTGCGAATTGTAAACAACGGCGTGATTTAATGGCGTGGAATTACTCTGCAATTGTAGTGATAAAAATACCAAGTTCGAATTTAAGGGAACCCTACAAACCTTTACCAAAAGGTTTGCAGGGACATACTGTATATTGATCAATCGTAGAAACCGTATAGGATGCTTGCAAGAATTGCTCATGTGTACTCAAAATTGCGGTCACTTATGGGTCACGTTCACACTTGAAAATATAATTCATATGAAAATAAGTTTCATTCGATGCGTTACACAATATCCTATTTTCCAATTCGCATTATTAAAATGCTCATCATGTAAATTGAATCTCATCTTTAAAACTACACTTTAATCGAATGGGTGAATAAAATGTTTACATTTTGACTTTATTCACTATTCGCGATGACAACGTGAAGAAAGTAAAAATAGGTAAATTCGCACTATCCTTGAAATTTTCGTTGTCACCAGACAATGTGACGCTTCAAGCACATTCTTCAATTCTGATAACGAATTGGAAAAAATCTTGTTGACACACGTGAATAAAGCAATTTTATCCACTCGAAAACATTATCGCACTCGCTTCACCTCTTGCGCTAAACTTTTTTTTCGTGGATAAAATTCGACTTTATTCACTTATACCATAAATAGCTATTATATAGTTTAATGTTTCATTATTTATCGATTTGAAAACTTTTCTATAAAATTTTCCATTTTTATTTTTCCCAAGGTAGTTTTACAATTCATATTTTATACGTGATATTATTTACTGCAGATGATCATTCATTTGTACCTAGACAACAATTGAAATTGCAACTTCTGACGACTTACTTTCGACATTACAGCTGGTGTGGCCCACACAAAGATGTGCAATGGAATTGCAAGCCGCCCGAGAGCGAGTCTGCCCATTAAAAGGCTAAATGAAACTGCTATCTCGGTTCGCAGCACCGCCAACAGCCGAGATAATGCGGACGCCGAAGAACGCTGGTAATGAAATTAAAATGGACTTAATATTGAATTATGTTTCCCGTCTTTCATACAAATCCCGACAATGCACGTGTAGCGATTGTCGGGGAATAAAGGGCGACTCGTGCACAATGGCGTTTTATGTCGTTCCTGTGAGGCAAGGCAATGCCGGCGTTTTTTTTGCACGTGTGCTTATAATTGCGTTCGAGTGCGAATCCGTTTGTTAATCGCGAAGCGCTTTCAGTTAATCTTGTGTTTGATATATGGCTATTGATGCAAAAAAAGCATAACAAGAATAGGGAGTGTTCACAGGAACTCAAGAAAGAATGCTTTTATTTCATAAGATCAGATTGCATACAAAACGTGGTTGTCTTTTAACCATAAGCGTGTGCTTCTAAAACTCGAAGAAATTTTTATTTTATGGGACACCCTATAAACTTTTAATGATTTTTTGTATGAGATGCTGTGCATAAATTTATATAAATTGTGGCACATCATCATTGCTTATATTGTACGATACTATTCTATAACTTTTAAAATTTCAAATTGAGTATGTATTATTAATGGTAATTACTGCATTTATGACATAAAGCATGTAAAAGTAGATGGCAGTATTTAATAATCGTATTGAATAATATACGATAACGTTCTATTGAATTTATGAACATATTTAAATGAGCAGAGTGTCGTTTGATCAAACGAGATATTAGAGATTAATGTGGAGTGTCCTATCTCTGGTGAAGATCGTGGAAATGTAAAGAGCGGTGCTTTTGCTTATGGTCTGGAAATATTAATTAATTATACTAATGCACGGGTAAGTGATTGTAATATACATTTATAGTGACCGCCATAATAAGGAATTTTCTCAAATTAAATTAGATTTTTTTTAAAATTTGGTTTAGCATTAATTTCTACATGATTAATAACCAGGAAATTGTTCATAGAATGCGGCATTCATGAACAATTGTAGAAATTCGTGAAAATGTCACTGCGCACTCAATAATGTAACATATTTATAAACAGAAATAACAATTGAAATATTTCTATTTCCGTCTAGTCAGTCAGGAACATTTTCTAATAATCCGTAAAGAAAAAGTCAATATAAGAGACACCATACTCATTAAATTCTTTAATTTAAATAATCGAAAATGTCATAAAATTTATTAAAACATCATAAATTATATATTGTCATAATAGTTACTTATGTACCAAGAGCGTTATGCCGATGATAATGCTAGGAGGGTGACATAATGCAGCGCGATCACCTCTGGCCCTAGGGGTGGATGCCGCTCGATGGGCATTATAAGCTAATAATGCTCGTGGTGCATACATGATTTTATTTTTCAATAAAGAATGTAAAATGAATTATACATTACAATAAATTGTGATTAAATAGATGTTTACACATCATGACTTTGACGTTACTAAGGACGTTGTTTATCAACAAGGCGCGGATTTCTTGGTATTATGCTATACATCACTTTTAATAGCAGACCAAAATGACCTCGTATCTATACGAATTTCAGCAAATGAATGAACGTGTCAATTTTTATTTTGTGCTTTTATGCATATTTTCAGTTTTTAAGCTTATAATGGCTTTAATGCATTTTTTGTGCATATTTCCTTATTTTTTGTGGTGATTTGCTTATTTCTCAATTTTATAGCATATTATTTATATTATCTAGGAATATATTTTGTTGCACATTATTGTAATGAGAATTCAGTATTAATATTACTCCGTTACGTCTAGAGTGCTTGGTTATCACAAAATCATCAACAAAGCGAGCGTGCGTACGTGATATTTGGTAAACAAAGCTTGATTATTTCGGGGATTACCCTATTTTTACGTGCACAGAACGCATCTGGGACCAGTGTGCTATCAAATTCAGTCCAATTTATCTCAATCTTCAGTACGTTGTGCTTGTGCCTTGTGTGTATTACGTGTTTATAAGTTTTCTTGCATAAAATACCGAAAGTAAAACCTTCCGTCGATGAATCAATACGTGGACATTCTGAATTAAAATATGAGAACGGCAAATTTATTTGCAGGGCTTGTATCAAACCGGTAAGTTTTATTTTGTGTTGCTATTGGCCTAGGTACAAGCATGTATTATGTTGTAGATTAACAGCCAGAAAAAAAAATAAACTCCGCCAATTGCCGGTCCCAAGCCCGGATGAAAAAGGAGGAGGGGGAGGAGTAACAACCTCGTTAAAAAACCTGGGGTCAACTGGCTCCGGTTGATAGCACCCTGTAAGGGCCCCTGTCTAGGGTTACAGATGAAAACCGGCCAACGGTCTTAGGAGCAGAAGAAGACAGAAGCAGTCACAATGGTCCAACGAGCGGAGGAGCCACAGGAGCAGACTGAGCCCCTCAGTCTAGAAAGACGGTCAGTCTAAGGGAAATATACCCTAAAATTAAATTCAAGGTCCTCCAAGATGGGGGTTGAAGCGCAAGGCTAGCGACCTAGCATTCATAAAACAAACCCAAATGCTAAAAAGCAAGTTACCAAGCCTCGGAACGATAAGGACGGAAATAGACGACGAAAACAGCAAGGAAGACGGACATTGAATATAGGAACCTGGAACGTGCAAGGAATTAGAGGTAAAGCAGAAGACGTTGCGAAAGAACTAGAACGAATGAAAGTTGATATAGCAGTGCTAACAGAAACTAAGAGAAAAGGACAAGGAAGCGATTTCCTAGGTCAATATATCCACATACATAGTGGAGTTCCTAAAGATGAACATGCAAAGAGAGGCGTCTCAATACTTGTGAAGAAAACTCTCAAAAGGCTTATATCTAACTGGCAAACGATTAGCGAGCGTATAGTTACACTAAATATTAACTACCAAATGCATCGCCTGACTATAGTAGGAACATATGGCCCAAATGAAGACGCAAACATCATGGAAAAGGACGAGTATTTCGAATCCCTTAGCAGCACCTTGAATGACATCGGAAAAAATAGAGAAATTATTATGTTGGGAGACCTAAATGCACGAACAGGAAGAGCCACAAATAACGCAATTGTGGGACAATTTGGAGAGGATACCCTAAATAATAACGGGCAACGACTAATAGATCTCTGCTCCCAAACAGATTTAAGAATTATGAATGGGTTCTTTAAACATAAAGACATCCACAAGTTTACTTGGCACCAAGAAACAAGACAACTCAAATCAATAATTGACTATTGTATAATAAAGCAGAAAACTAAATTAAAGGTATTAGATGTGAGAGGATATAGAGGAGTAGAATGTGGAAGTGATCACTACCTAATAAGTGCAAAGATAGCTCTGCCATTTATTGCAGACCGACCCCAAAATATCACGGATGAGACGGTTACCCTAAAGAAAATCACGCCACTGGAGTATGATATCGACAGTTTCTATCATCCAAGCACCGTTGATCTATATCAGAGACGACTAGATGCACTATTACTAGAGGATGTTAAATCACAATCATCTATAGACATATATAACCACATAATAAGAAGTGTGTTATCTGCTGCTAGGGAAGCTCTAGGAGGAAAGTCGCCTAAACTGAAGAAAGAAACAAGTTGGTGGAATAAGGAACTTCAGAATGCGAAAGAACTTAAGCAAAAATTATACCATAAATGGCTCCAATCCAAATCAGAGCAGGACAAAATTGAATACAGACATGCTTTGGCAAAATTCAAACAAACCATAATCACAGAAAAGAACAACAGCTGGAAAGCAAAATGTCAGGAATTAGACTCTTACTTAGGAGGGAAAAAATCACAAGAAGCCTGGCGGTTCATCAGGAATATGAAATCAGACCAAAATGATAAAGTCAGGCTTAACATCATTGAACCTGACAAATGGACAAACCATTATAAATCCCTACTCACCGAAAAAAGACCATCCTACATAGATCAACAACTGGATGTAGGATACGGCCTGATAGGGGATAGAATAGAGTTAGAAGTAAAGACAGTTGAGACCGCTGTCAAACTACTAAAAAACAGAAGATCTACTGGACCAGAGGGTATAGCAGCTGAACTAATAAAATACGGTACTAAGAAGTTACATACACTAATAACAGAAATGTTTCAAAAGTGTCTCAACGGTGACCAAATTCCTGATGACTGGAAAACAGCGTGGATAACACCAATCCACAAAAAAGGCAGCAAAGAAAACTGCGACAATTATCGCGGGATATCAGTCACGAGTACATTTAGTCGCCTATACGGTAGAGTTCTTAAAGAACTAATATGTGAAGAATACCGCCCGTACCAGTCAGAAGAGCAGAGTGGTTTCAGAGCTGGCAGATCGACGATAGATAATATCTTCTGCTTAAGCCAACTAATAGAAAAGCGCGTAGCGAGAAATAGAGAAGTACACCTACTCTTCGTCGATCTCAGCAAAGCATATGACAATGTACCAGTGAACAAACTATGGGAGGTACTAGACAATAGCAGCATCAACGTAAATCTCATCGGAGCCCTGAAAGAGTTGTATAAAAATCAAACCTCACAGATAAAACTTGGAAACTATCTTACAAATAGTTTCCAAGTATCTAAAGGCCTACGACAAGGATGCTGCGTATCCCCCACATTGTTTAACATCTTTCTTGACGCCGCACTTAGACAATGGAGACGGAAGTGCCACGGAATGGGTATGCCAATTGGAGACAGCACTCTATACACCTTGCACTATGCCGACGATCAAGTTGTTATATCACAAGACCAGGAGGACATGCAGTATATGACCAGGAAACTACACGAGGAATACTCCAAATGGGGCCTGGAAATAAACCTGAAAAAGAGCCAATATATGTGCATAGGTGGTATAGCTGAAGAACTAGAGCTCGAAAGTGGGGAGAAAATAAAAACATGCCAAAAGTATACCTACCTAGGCACGGAAATCGATGATAACGGACGGGTAGAGGGCACAATCAGAGAGCGCATAAATAAAGGAAAAAAGATCATTGGAGCGCTAAATTCAACCCTTTGGCAGCCGGAAATCCAGCGCAGTACTAAGATGCTCATGTACAACAGTATACTAAAGAGCACCCTCTGTTACTCCTGTGAGGTGTGGCCTATCACTAAAGCCATGGAGAACAAACTACTGGTGGTAGAAATGGATTTCCTAAGAAGATCGGCGGGTATATCACGCCTTGATAAAATAAGAAATACAGAAATTAGAAGAAGAATGCAATCAGAAAAAACCATAATAGAGGACATTCAAACGAGGCAACTAATATGGTATGGCCACGTAAAACGGATGTCAGAGGAACGGCTGCCCAGACAACTATATGATTGGGTACCACCGGAAAGAAGACGTAGAGGGAGACCAGCAGCGACCTGGAACGATGGCATCAGGAGAGCGATGTCGGAAAGGAATCTCCAGGAAGGAGACTGGCAAAATCGGCGGGGATGGCGACATGGAACCGGAAGGAGAAATCAGTCTCTATAGAACCGGAACTATTATTAAAAAAAAATAACATAACACAACATATCAAAACAATAGTTCACCTGGAAAATTAAAAAAAAACACAAATCTACAAGCAGTACCCTGAGTACCCAGCAAACTATTTCCGAGTCTTTTGCGAGTTCTTCTACACAGAATGAAAAGAAATTTTACTTTGACTTATGCAATACCTTGGTATTGCATAAATGGTATCTTCTTTGCATGGTATCTTTTAACATTCCGTTAAAAAAGCTAGATAATAGTATGTTTAAATCTTTTTTATAAAAGTACACCGGTAGACATATTCCTGCCGAATCAACCATTCTCAAAAAACTATGTCGAGCAAGTATATAAACACACTATTGTGGAAATAAGATAATTGGCAACAAATAGATAATGTTCTGTGTAGATGAAACTACTGATTCATGTGGTCGGTACATCGCCCTTTTAGTGATTGGAATATTAAACGAAGACTCCACCAATGCATTTTTAATTAGTTCCAAGCAGTTAGATAAAACAAATGGCAATACCGTTGCCAAATTCGTTCACGATGGATTAAGACTTATTTTTGCCAAACCCCGTACAAAATGATAAATTATTATTGATGCTTTCTGATGCTGCTGCATATATGTTGAAGGCATATTCTAATTTAAAAGTTTTTTATGAGCAATTAATGCATTGCACCTGTTTGGCACATGGTTTTAATCGAGTTGCTGAAACGATTAGACTGCAATTTCCCCTGGTCAATGATTTGATAAAAACCGGGAAGAAAATTTTCCTAAAAGCTCCACTGAGGGTTGAAATGTTCAGGGAAAGAATGCCAAATATACCTCTTCCTCCAGCACCGGTTCTAACTAGATGGGGTACGTCGCTAGATGCTGCCTGCTATTATGCCGACCATTTCGATTCATTTAAGGAGCCTGTGTTAGTGTTTCCCGAAAATGTGTCAGAGGCAATTAAAGAATGCCACAAAGTTCTTAAAGATAGGAGGGTTGTACAAAATTTAGCATTCCTAAAAACCAACTACAGTTTCTTAAGCAAAGCGATTGATAAACTCCAAGCAAAGGACGCAACTTTGGTAGATGCGGTTAAAATAATTGAAGATTTTAGGAACGACGCCTCAAACCTACGGGGATCTATAGGAGAGATTATTAAAAAAAAAAGTGATGCAGTTTTGTCAAAAAATGAAGAATTTGGTTACAATGTTACAAAAAATATCAACAGTTTTAAAAGGAGATTTCGTGGAAGATTTGCTGATAAATATTACAATTGTTCCCAAATTTAAATATGCACCGATTACAAGTGTGGATGTGGAGAGAAGCTTTTCACACTTAAAAATGTGCTCAGTGATAGGAGAATGGGATTTTCCGTTGAAAATTTAGAAAAACATTTAATTTTTAGTTCATTAAAAAATGAGCAGTAATCATTATTTGTTATTAATTATTATTGTTATTAATATTAATCACCAAAACCTATGTTATTAAAATATTACTTTTTTCTACCTATAGTGCGTTCTTGTTAATAAAATTGTTTTGTTTTGTTTTTCTGTATTTTCATAAAAAATAAAATATGCCTCTTCATGCTTTTTCTGCGTTTTTGTGCTTATTCTAATCTTTATGCTATTTTATATGCTTATTTTCTAAGATTTTTATGCATTTTAAGCGCTTATTTTGTAATTTTTTATGCTTATAAATCCGCGCTTTGTTTATCAATTAATTTGTAATACAGTAGTGTCGCGATAATCCCGACCCGCTGTAATCCCCAGTATGTGTGCAACATACAATATGTAGGTATGTTGTAGTCCGGAATTTCGTTGATTCATTAAGCCGGATTCAAATAAGTTACATGCAGGCATATTGCAGTTAATGGAAATACTACTTGAATTTGCGACGTCTCAGTTGCATGCAGTGATTTGTGTAGACACAATTAAAAATTGCACCTCGCAAACGAAGTCACAAAACTTTATCACTACTTTAACTTTAAGAGGTAAATCTTAAATAACTGCTAGCTTACAGCGGGGCATTAGTGGTAACGTTTAGCTCTTCCGTACGATGTGTGAACAATTAGTGACATTAAAACAATGAGGAAAATATTTATTGTGAGATGTGTGTCTGAACCTGAAAAAAGACTTTAAGAAATACAGAGTGTCCAACGGTAGAAAAGAAAGCCCACTCTTGATTGGTACATCTCAGAAAGCATTTAGCAGCAAAAGCTAACAATGTTTTGTTAAATATTATGGCAGAGGTAACTTTAACACGAGCAGGGGCTGGATATCAATTGTTTTGGATAGTATATCCATTTATTGAGCAGCTGGATCAGAAATTAAAGATTTTGCTTCGCGACCTTCCCAGATCAACAATGCTGATGAGTCTGGTTTCTTTTGGAAGATGCTTTCTGATAAAACGTTACTTCCAAAGAAAAAACTGCGTCTGGGAGAAAAAATAGAAAGAGCGAACTACTAGTTATGCGGGCGTTAAGAGGAGAGAGGCATTATTATTACTGCCCATCTGCGCTTGCATGCGACTTATAGATGGTAGAGACACATTTCCTACATTTGTTGCAACGAAATGGGAAAACTGCAGAAAAACTACCCCAGAAATGCAGACCCGGGAATCGAACCCGGGACCTTGCGGTCTAGAAGCGAACGCGTTAACGTTCACTCCACCGCAGCCACGAAAATAATAAAATTATACCGAAAAGTGTCAGATGGACGAACCCGTATTTCAATAACATACTTCAAAATGGGTGTGTTAAAGCATTTTACAAGTGCAAGGGATGTAGATACAAATGCTCATAATGTAGAACGTCAAACAAGAAAATGTCGAATAGGTACTTTATAGCGAAAAGAAGGCGAAAATAAGTATAAAGTTAGACGACTTTATAAGAATTGTTACAAGAAAAACAACGAATTGCATAGAAAAAAATATGATGCAAACCAAACAAAAAAAGACACATGATTGTGAAGCAAAGCCATTTATGTGTCTGCCCTGTTGTTTGTTAATGAATTACATGACTTAAAATATTTTTTTTACTGCAAATCATTTTTAGAATGAAGCATTTATATTCCACATTCATAATATTTGTTTCTGCAGGACCACAGTCTAAAATGAAAATAATACTAACATTCCAAAAATGCAGTGCATTACTCTTGGGCCGGATATAGGCTGAACTTTCGGGGCTGATTCATAGATGGCAACATTGCCGCGTCGGCGTTGTGTCGCATGGAGGATCCATGAGTTGCTTAATTCAGTCCTATTTGTGAATTCGTTCCGAAAAATTCTGCGGATTTGGTCGTGGACCCCTCTGGATGCCTTGTGGTATCCAGTTGACTCCAGTATTCAGTGCCTCACTTTGTAGTGGTACTGGGGCCATGCGAGTACCGCTGACGTGGTGAATCAGTTAATCGATGGCCCGTTGACGGTGTGCAGTTGCTAATCGATTTTCCGGGCCATAGCGACTCATTCCCGCGCCGACACACCACACCCAACGAGCGCCTCTTGACGTAACACACGCTAAGTTCCTCTCATGCCAACGAGCGCACGAGGACACTCCAGGTTTTAAATATCTTCATTTAACTTTCTTTTTTTTGTTCCCAGATAGTCGCGATCCACCCCTTCTTTCCCCGATGAGCTACGCGGTGTCAGATATGCTGATCCTGTGCATATGAACTCCATATTATTAAAGCAACCAGAACAAAATCTTTACTGGTCCCATGGGATCAGCACGGTTCAAGAATATAAATAGGTGCTGGTCCCATGGGACCAGCATGGCAGTGAACGTGTAAATTAATAGTAGTTTAACGAACTAGTGAATTAATAACGGCGTTTAATAATCGAGATATTTTAATGCGCGAAGCGATTATAATTGACTCTTAACTACAACCTTGAAATAAATCACATATTCTCTTCTAATTAGGCATATAGCCTATGTACTAGTGAATTGCAAAAACCAATTAATATCACACTTTTTTTGTATGCAACAGATGCTTCTTCAATTAATTTTATTTTTACACCAACTGTCGCTTTTCCGTTTAGTCTACACAGCAGTTGTTCAGCTAATTTTGGTATTCTTCACATTAACTTAGTCGCGCATATAGAGGCTTAATTGAAATGAATTTGCACCGTGAATACATAAAACGTATAAAATTACTGACGGGATTGTTTTAATTATTATGGTTATGTGTTGCAATTACACCATGTGTGTACGATGCATGATCCAATTTTTGCATCATCGAATTGTTTTTATTAACTTGCAGAACTGCATGACGAGGTGACACGTATTAATTATGCGGGGAAAATAGTAGTAGATGTAGAAAAGGAACAGTAAAATGGTGACGACATTTTATTGGTACATCAGTCACAGAAACATCGAAAGATGCCCTACACTCCCTGGTGGAGTAATAGGATCAAAGAAAATAAAAGATAGAAAAGGATTTGGTACACAACATAGAAGTATGTTCCTACTAGAACAACTAAAAAAAAATATGACGATAAATATAGACGAAACAAAAAATATCACAATTTTCAAGAAAAATAAAATACATAAAATGACATGGAAAACAAACAGTACAAATTTAAAATATTTACGAACGATAATCGAAAGCAATGGAAAAATAAATAAACAGATAAACGATGTACTAGGAAAACAGGATATTTATCAGGATAAAAAAGACGTTCTTTGGAAAGAAAGAAATAGAAAGAAGACCAAGAAAAATATGGAATAATAGAATCAGATAAGTAGAGAGAATAACTAACTCAGGGTAGGAAGAAATGGAGAGAAAAATGAAAAACCAAAAATGAAACAGGCATCGCATTAATTGATTTAAATTATTATTATTGTTATTATTATTAATAGTAACTATGATAAATTATATCATGTATTATATAAAGTATGATAAATGTTCCGTTTCATTTTATACAAATTATAACCTAACTTGAAATGTCAACCATATCGTGCACGTGAAATCTGTAATAGTGTATTTCGCCACAAGTAAATCTCCGATCCCATTTTCCTCCTCGCGAAGCGGAAAGAAAAACTTTGGAATTCAAAGAACCGATGCCAGCAATTGTTTCGATCGATGGGTATAAACGATAATTATACCACATGCCAGTGTTCCGTACCATTCATCGGACAAGCGCAATTGTGGCTTAGAAATGCGAGAATTGCATTTACACCGTTTCGTACATTAAAGCGGCGCACGGCTCAAATATATCTTTGCGTTTTTGCACAGTCCTGTCCATTTCCCGATAGTTCGTGCAATTTAAACCTGCGAGCATAATGGAAGCGCAGATTTCCTCTTCGCGTATCGACGCGACGTGATAATCGTCTCTGGCTGGAATATTCGCCTCGGCTCAAAAATTTGCACGTAGCAATTATTTATCATTTATTGCGAGACGCGAGAGGCGTTCGCATCTCATTAAAACTGGTACGCGCCGCTTGAGAATGAAACTTTGATCGGCCCCTTTTCTTCGTTTTAACTGGACGACCATTTGTGGACGCAAATTGTCGATATCCGGAATAATTTGAATGGCGATACAAAAGGGAGAAGGAATTGAGGCTTGGGTGATTGCGAAGTTGTTAGGTCTTGTATGGCATTGGTTTTTAAGCAGAGGCTGACATAATGACCCCAAGCGGTGGTGATAATTGTAAAGAAATTATACTTGCTTCTTACTTTTAAGACATTAAAACAAACTTAAATTTTAAACGTAAATCGACAAACGGAAGTGTGAAAATTTATTAAAAGTAAACTAATATTGCAGAAAAAACATTTAAATGGTAAAATGATTCGATACTGTGCATCGACCACGATACACATGATACATGTGTATAGTGTAAAGTTTTGTAAATTTGAAAATGGAATTTTCATAAATATTAAGCCTGGGGAGGGATGATACACTTTTTAGACAAAAAATATTTCACATGAATATAATTTTAGACCTTTTCTTTAACTTAAATTTGTCCATAGTAGAAAATTTCAATTATTTTCTTCCTTGTGGATATTTTACTTTGGCAAAGTGTCTCAAACCTCCCTATACAGGGTGTCCTAAATAGAGTACGATTGAATGGATATCTTTCTTATTTAGAAAGCTAGAGATCTGGTAAAATGAGCAATGTTAGGCAGTTTTGTATGATGGTTCAGATTAAGATGAAACATTTTCAAAAGTCGGAGCAGTTTAGAAATGATTATAAATAAACTAAAAATCATGATTTTCTAAAAACTCCGATATTTCCATAATTATTAAAGATGCGGAAATAAGTTTAAAATAAAAGTTACTTAATTCGATCTCACAAACTTAAGGATCAAGTAAATATAAGTCAAGATGGCGGTTTTCGGGACATTAATAGCAAATTTCTTATTTTAAATGTGTTAGAACATTGTCAGTTACTTATTGCAATGTGTTACGAATGATGCCTTTTATTACCTCTGTCATTGCTTCACGAAGTTCATCTACATTATGTTAACATTGTCTAATAACAATAAATTATAAAAAATGCTCATCAATATGCGCACTGGTATTGGTTAAATTGAGAAAAAGAAGCTAAACACAATTGGCAACCTTTTAGAATATTGCCAGTTACTTATCGCAATGTGTTGCGAATAACGCCTTTTATTACCTCTGTCATTGTTTCACGAAAGTTATCTACATTATTGTAATTTATTGACAAATAAAAGTCAAGAGGCGTCAAGTACGAAGATCTGGCTTGCCACTGAACAGATGTATTAGTCGCTATTACTTTGTTATTAAAACGGCCATTTAAATAAGTAATACCAACTCTAACATTGAGTCAAGGGGCGCCATCTTATCGGTACTATATTTGAATGTTTTGTGCCAAAGGTAAACCATCCAATAAATCTTATGGGTTGTTAAGGTTGTTTGAAGAATTTGAAAATGACGTTGTGCAGTTAAAAATATTATAGCACCATGTAAATCATTTCCCAATATGCCACAAAAAACATTAAAGCCGAACCGCATTTGGTTTCGCCGTGGAATCACTATGTGTGGATTCTCCTGATCCAGTAGTGTTCGTTATGATGATTAAATAATCCTCAATTAGAAAAGCATAATGCATCTATCAATAAAATTGAATTTATAAAGTCACCATTTTCCGTAATTTTGTCGATTAACTTTGTGCAAAATGTTAATCTACGGATGGTTTTATCATTTGCTTGTAAAGTGTGAGAAATCTGCAATTTATAACGGTGAAACTTGTGCTTCTTCAAAATTGTTAATGCTGTAGGTTTAGATACGTAAACTTAATATTCTATTTACTGAGTTGAAATGTTCGGATTAGCGAACATTTAACGCTGTCAATTGTTTTTGGCCAATAACTGTCAAAATTTTGACTATTTTTTATAATTTATTGTTATTTTACTACCTACTTAATTGGATTACGTTTATTTGAATTTTTTGCATTTGTTTTAAAAATAATTCAAAAATAAAAATTAGTATATTTAATATTTCCCATATTTTTCATTTTGACATAGGTTGTTATACATCGTTGAAAAGAGGAAAATATAGTCTATTTAGACGCATAAAAATCAAATATGGCGGTCATTTAAAATAAGAAAGTTGCTATTAATATGTCGGAAACCGCCATCTTGACTTTTCCTTTGACTTGATTCTCAAGTTTGTGCGATCGAACCAAGTAACTTTCATTTTAAACTTGTTTCCGCATCTGACATAATGATGAATATATCGGAGTTTTTAGAAAATCGCGATTACTAGTTTTTTTTATAACTTTTAAACTGCTCGGACTTTTGAAAAAAGATCAATAAAAGAATCTGCTTATGCAAGCACCCAAGCAGTGTGCCAAAACATACACAATATTTTGAGTCACGTAGAATACACAGGGTGTTTTGAAACAACGATACAATTTTGCTATTTTCAAATGGCTAAAACTCATTTTTTTTTAATGGAACACCTTGACTATAGCATCATATTCTGAGTGCTCATCTAATGAACTATTCAATCGTAGCATATGGACTGTAATCTAATAATACTTTTTAATAGGTAAATAACGATCAATCTCAATAAGTTTTAACCATTTGAAAATAGCAAAATTCGATCTTTTTTGCAGAACACCCTGTGTATTCAACGTAACTCCAAACATTGTGTATGTTTTGGCACATATCAAAATTGATCGTTATTTTCCTATTAAAAAGTATTATTAGATTATAGTCAATATGCTACCATTGAAGAGCTCAGTAGATGAGCACTCAGAATATGATGCTATATACAGGGTGTTCTATTTGAAAAAAAAAGAGTTTTAGCCATTTGAAAATAGCAAAATTGTATCGTTGTTTCAGAACATCCCATGTAATCTACGTAACTCAAAATATTGTGTATGTTTTGGCACATGGGTTAGGTACTTGCATGCGCAGTTTTTTTCAATGATCTCTTATAATAAGGTTATGTTGAATATTTTTCCACGTCCATGATTTTTCGTTAAATGTTATTAAAATGTGAATAACTTGGCAACGTTGCATCTGATCTCAAAAAATAAAAATGATTTGCGAAGCCCACATAAAGCAGATTCTAAAAATGTAATAATATATAGGGTGATCTATTTATAAAAGGGACCAAATTTTGTGTCCCGGATTTATGGTACACTCTCTATACTCGAAAGTAATTGTAAAAGATAGCACATCAAGTGTCCAATAACTTACAATCAGATGTTTTCCTAAATTTTTATTAGTCCAGCAGCAATATCCGAGCGAGGATAGATGGGCCACCCTGTACATTAAATACATCATTCACAAATAAATGTTTTTTTTGCCCATACTGACATCTGCACAGATAGAGTGGCACAAGTTTGACAATTTTGGTAACGAATCCAGTTTTCTACCGCTCATGACATGGAATATAATTAATCGCAATAAATGCAGGCAAAATATCATCATCTAACTAAAAATATGGTTCGTCGCTGTTTTCGCTTTCAAGATAACTAAATATTATCTACGTTCTTTTCACCCTTTTGTCTTATTCGGCTGGCATTGACATGTTCTTCTGCATTTTGCTCTTTATCAAAAGCAGTCATTTATTCAGTTCCAATAGATACATTGCGTTTGACTTTATGAACTTTATCTTTTCTTTTTTTCTCTAATTTTAAATTCAACTTCGATGGCGTTTTTTTTCTGACGTATTGGTCAAAATTCTGGTGCTAGACCTGATTTACATTACTAAATTTTAGTAATAAATCGGTCTACTTTGTTTCTGCATCAACTGTACTTTATAAACTATGTTTAATGTAAAAGTGGAAAATCCATGAAATCAAATGGAACTTATAGAACTTATTCAATTTCCGCAATTTGTCGAATTTTTTAAACTAAAAGTGTAATTTTCGTGATTGCCATATAAATTTGTATGCAATTTATTTTTTGTGAATTTCAACGATACTTTTATGAAATTTTGTGATCAAAAAGTCATACAAGTTTGTTTGTTTTTCATTCAACTGCATTTTTATGAAATATTTTTTATATGCTAGTTTTTATTTAAATTTGGTAAAATCTTCTAGAATATTGTATTTTATTCACTTTATTTATTCATGATTCATGAGCATTACATTTTCACATTATATTACATATGTCGATTTTTTTTAATAAGGTACCAAAATCTTATTAAATATCTACAAAATGTGATCGCATGTCGCATGTTAGATTTCAGGAACTTTTTTCATTTATATCTTATTCATAGGAATTTTAACGAAATTTCCAGGAAGTTTAATAATATTTTTAGTAATTTAAAAAGGACATTTTTCTGAATATTTAATACGTAATTTTTTCAACCCAATAAATTATGCAAAAATTTAACTAATCGAATGTACTCGTAATTCTCCTCATACCGAACTCTGAATAATTACTTAGTAAGTAAACTATTCTCTTTACAAATTAATATTTCGCGCATATTAATTCTCCACTTCGCTTTACAAATTGCATAAATTATATTTTATCAATAATAATTTCCTAAGCCTGTATTTGCACATTCCAGGATGTAAATGCCGACGCCACTATCACGGGCAATCATTCTCCGACCGATCTGGCACGTATTAAATAAATTACGGCGTTCTAAGCGAGTTATCGTAGGCAGGGAAATTCTTGTTTTGACTCAATTAATTATTATTTTTTCTAAATTAAGTTACGTCGCCTGCCTTAATTTACATGCCTGTTATAAGATAATGAATTGACACCCAGTAAATATACAAGCTAACTGTAGATTATGATTTATAATAATATTAAGTTAATATGAAACACCTATTAATGCGTTGTCGAAGGTTTCCGTAAAAAACCCACTGAAGTATTTAGATTATTTTTTGAACATCGAAAAGGCGTTTCATTATGTTATAATCTAATTTGGTTAGTCACCGGAATCTATTTGTTGAAGCAATCCACGTACGTTCATAGATATTTCTCTGATGGGTAGGCGGCTCGGACGACCATATTTCTGAATTAATTAATTATCAGATGGGGTTTTTGTTGCCCGTGTATAGTTGTCATAATACAGGTATTGGTCATTAATTTTGTAATTCCCGACTCAATTTATATATTTTTTATAACGTGCATTCGTTTTGCAGTCGAATTAAATTCATCACTTTAAATGGAGCGATGATAACAATCTCGGTTATTAATTATCACCGGCCGTTTTGCTATGGCTTGCTCGTTTTAAAAACCAGCACCGTGTATGGTTTATCTATCACTTCGCTCACGAACGGCGTCTTTACTGCAATTATCCACGCACTGAGGCGCGTTTGCAGAACTATTCATATCAACTTGTCCACGCACATCTCGTGCCTGCATTCCACGGTCGAAGGCCCATAAACCTCGGCGATTGTGATCTTATTAATTTCTATTAAGTGCACGCACGTCATTTTCCCGCGAATTTATCAGTGTATCGTTCTCGTGGCTATTAGCATCTTCGTCCGCTTACCAATTTGATGGGGTGAGAGGCGACCTTAATCTTGCGGAGAGCCTGGCGAATCCTGAAATGAAAAAAAGACGAGGTTACTAAAGCATTCATCAGCCAGATGGATAGATACACATTTATTTAAAAAGCGAAACAGAAAATGTAACAGTGTATGAAAGTACGTACAAATACTTATGTATATACCGCGCGATCAACAATTATTTAGATAATAGAAGGCCTTGAGATATTAGAAGTATATCTGCTAGGGAAAACACGCCTGTTAAAATCTGGTGGCAGCAATTCATGATATGCTTGTAATTTGTAGGGCTCCATATCTAAGTCCTTCAATTTTTTTGGCACGTTCCATAATACTTAACAATCACAGACGACCCTTACCTAGATAATTGTTGATCGCAGGGTATTAATTAGGCATAATACACTCATTTTTTAAACTACGACAAACCTACATAAAATTATCTTTCTATCTGAACCAAAATATCTGATTTCATGAACTTTATTTATTTGTAATTTAAGAATAGATTTTTTATGAAATCTCTATAAAATCCAATTATATTTTTATGAATCGACCTACTGATATTTTCATAAACTTATATTAAGAGGAATATACCGATTCACGTCGACAGATGTATTGGTAAGAACGGCAATATTTAAAAAACGATAACATGATACCAGTACGACCGACAAGGAGCTGCTTTCGAACTCGTGGGGCAGTTTATTGAAGCACCCTTATTATTAGTTTATGGTTTTAATTTATTGAACTACAATAAACCAACGACGGTCGGGGGGTAGTGTGGATACATGCAGGTGTAATTGAAATACATGGAAATGTAAATTGTAGGAGGCGTGGTATACAATAATAATGAAATGTATATGTTTTTTTTTTAAATGGACGCGATATTAGCGCGCAAATGTGAAAATTATATTTTTTCTACTCATATATATATATATATATATATATATATATATATATATATATATATATGTAAAAGTACTCTAGAGATGAAAATAGTTTCACATCTAAAGATGAAAACAAATATGAAAATGGAATGGAATTAAATGGAAGCATGCATTCATTTCTATGGAAACGACTTTACTAATTTCAGTAATTTGTATTGTGACACTGACAGTTATCTTGTTGCAAAATATACCATCAATCACACCACACAATAATATTCTATCGAAATTGTAGATCAAAATAAAGTATTATTAAATTATAAAGATAAAGTATCATCAATATTTTGATATTCTGCTTCCAATAAAAATGTATTATTAAACATGTACTTATTGAGTAATGCATTTACATGTTTATTATACCGTGCCATTTTTTTGTGCCATTGTCAATGCAACGTCCCTAAATTCAATTTAAAAAAAAGGTCAAAGCGTGGATGTTATTATAGCTGTTTTTACAGATGTGATAAGTTAGCCAATGAAAAACCAAAAACCAAAAAATAACATATACAAACAAATACATGGTACACATTATGACATTACAGTTGTAAATAGACACATTGAATTAAGTATAGATCACAGATGAATTCACATCTTCTTAAAATCGGCGTGTACGGCTTCTGAAGCTTGTTCTGAAGCTTGTTGTTGTAGTAATATAAATATTATTACCAACACCAAAGAAAATACAATCCTCCAAAGGATATATCTTCTTTGGCAATACCCATCATTATGTGTATTTCTGGAGGTGGAATTATTTATAGAATTACTGCGTTTTCAGCTGATTTTTCAGATTGTTTCAGATGATTAAATACTGGGACGAAAAATACAGTTTTCAATTTTGTCAAATCATTTTTGTTTCCTCCACAAATTGACCAATCTGATCTTGAAATACCGTTATTGCGAAAATTATATTTATCTATATTTCACGATGTGCAAGGATATTGAAATATTTGATTCAAATAATTTTGTTCCAGCAGCTTTACGTAGCTCTGATGCTGATTTTTATGCAATAATCCAAAGATAAATTGAAGTTTTGCCAGCTAGTCTATAAACAAATTTGTGTCTTTATTTACTGAATCTGTTTTATTTTACAGAAATTGGAAGTCCTGTATTTGTATTTACTGAAATGATATACAGGGTCCTGCAACAGTGCGTCGGTCTTTCCTAGCGCGTTTTCCGTGAAAGATACAAAAACATGTTTCGTACAAAAAGTTATTGGTTTAAAAACCTTTATGCCGTAAAATTATTTTCAAATATACAGGGTGTCCCAATTTTGCGGAATAACAAAAATAAACATTTTTTAAAATGGAACACCCTGTATTTATTCAAGGTTTCTGATGACATTTTTCAACCTCTACATTGTTGTCTATTTAGTTATGGATTATGTTAGAGTGTTGCCAATTCACAATTTTTTTCTCCTAATATCATGCATAAGCAAACTCAACTTTAAAAAATCGTAGCGACCTCGTTTTTTGAAGGTAATAATAAGTTTTAGCAATATTCTCAGTGTGGAATATTGTCGAATATTTGGATGTGATGTAAATCATTTGATTTAAATAATATGATTTTTTTTTTAAATACTTGTATTTGAACAAGAATTGATGATCAAAATAAATTATGTGGATCTGTCTATGTAATGGACCAAAACGGGATTAAATGAAAATTATTATTATTATTATTATTATTATTATCTATTTTAAAACATGTTAACTCTATAGTTACTATAGTAATAGGTACTAATGTATCTTTTTCTACCGATACCAATTATTATACTACGCAGTAATACATTTGCACGGAAATCTTTCTCTTCTCTACCTGCCAGAATAGGACCATTCTACATTTCATGAGTGGGTAATTTTTGACCGATGGTCATAAATTACCATCGGTCAATTTTAGATTGCAGAACACCGCTCTTCCAGTGAAGCTACAGATAATGTCCGGTAGGAGCAATACTGTACTGAACGGAAAATATGTACTTTTTGATACGTTTTAAATTGAAAGTTGGCAAACATATCATGGTGAAATTAAAACTTTGAATGTATTTTATAAATATCTATCGGAGTATGTTGAAATTCTAAAAAGTAATACGATTTACATTTTTTTTTGCGATATCTCCATAGTTAGAAAGATAATTATATATAATGTGCACTATTTAAATTTCAGATCTCCATCTCAAAACGTTTAGAAAGTACGATTTTTTGAAAATTCAGTCCCTTGTTATATTGCCCTTAATTTGGAAACATGATTTTCAATTTTCATTTTTACACAATTTTCATGAAATGTTATTAATTGTAATACATATTTTTACATATGTTTATTGACATTTACATGATTTGGCACTATTTTCATAGACCATAAACTTGTATTGATTTCAAAGGGACTGAATTATGAGTTTTTATTGAAATTATTCGAAATTAGGTGAAATTTTGGTGAATATATGCCATAAACTATATTTCTTTATCATTTAAGATTATAGAATTATAATGAAATTTCCATGAATTTCCAAATTTGTAGTTGTAGATATTTGATTATCTATCGACCTGAGATCTTTCCGATTTATTATAATTTTCGTTGCTTATATTTTCTTAAATTCGTATTGAATTTAAATGAAATCATGATATATCATTTATAAAGTAATTTTTCATGAACATTATAAAGATTTTTGTGAAGCGGATAAAATTTTCATTAATAGCACATTTCATGACATTTAAAATCTATTTTTTCTACTCCTGCACTTTAATTGATATATCGTCACCTTAGTACTACAACTGGATAACTTTAAAAAGCACATTGCTGAGAAAACTGATTTGAAAATTTGCTTAAATTTGAGTGCTTTACAGCTAATAAACATTCAATATAATTTTTATTGTGTTTTGCTGACTTTATCAGAAAGGAAGTATATTTTGAAATGTTTATAAGATATTTTTTGACATTATGCAAATATTTGAAAAAAAAACGAGATACCTTTGCACCTACATTTGCTGCACTAACTTGAAAATTGGTTTAATAGGAGTTATTCACTTTTGATTTTGGGAAGAAAACACACAAGGAGTAACTTAAAGTGGTTTTATTCGCAACTTTTATAATCTATAATTCTGAAAATAATCAAAATAATGAGAATACTTCATTCATTCATCTTCAGGGCCTGTATAATCGCTTTCTGAAAATTCCTGTCGTCGGACTGCAGTCTTTTTTGTGTCTCCTTGGTGTGGAAAATTTTCATAAAATGGTCTGTTTTGTAGCGCTAAAGCTGGAGTGGCTGACGTAAATAAATAATTCAAATTGTCGTATTTTTCTTTTGGAATGGGAATTAATGATATGTATAAAGATTTCAGAGTGTCTGATAATGGTACTTTCTAATTACTGACCCTTGGTTTCTTCTTGCAGTCAAGTACCCTAAACTCTTCATCAAAACTATCTTTGAAACGTATGACTAATGGCCTGCTTTTAGTGAAATTCAACCAGCTCATTTTTTGCTCACTGACTGGTTCACGATTTTCGTCTTCTTTCCTGATAACCATGTGCCGGCTCAGGTGAAATTTCCAATCTATTATATTTTCAGTGGTAATCTCATGAACAACATACGGCTTGTCACCTTTCTTCCTAGCACTTCGAGCAATGGTTTTCCAATTGGCAGGTCAGTTCACTTTTCCGATCATTTTCTGTTCCGTACTTATAGCCGAATGCATTGAATCATATTCCATTTCGCTATGACCCACAACTAGAAATTTCAGATCAATGGTTTGTATGGTAGGCAGTTCCTAAACAGCGGTCAAGCACATTGCAACAACAAACTTGTTAAGATTCTGCCCACCACTTCTGTCACTGAAGCACAAAATGTGATTTACAGATGGAGGAAGAGATTTAAAGTATTGATATAGACAGCTTGCAATTTCACAACTGCCTCTTTTTCCTTGTACTTCTGTCCACATGAAACAGTCTCCACGTTTTGTGTTGACGTCGTATACTGTGAAATTAAAAGATTTAAATCGTTGCTTATAAAACAGAGCATTGTTAGTACGGTCCATTGGAGCCAATAGAACTTGCTGAAGATCAAAATTACAAAATTGTCCCTCGTTTTTTCGGATCGGGCCCTATCTTTTGCTACAATATAAGAGTCATAATTTGCTTTAATTTCATCTTTGTTTTCGGAAGTATTGTCTGCCATGCAAATACGGCACTGATCTTTTTTTGGGCGGTGGAACCCTAGATAATACTCTTCTGTGAATTGTTTTCTATATGTAGCTAAAGTAGCCGCTTCATGACCATTTTCTGTACTGACTTATACATGGAATACATTATTGTGATGTTAAGCGAGGAATCTAAGTATTTTCTATTTGTTCCTGAGCGACAATAATGGGAATCAACAACTGCAAATCTTTCAATGTGGTTCCTCACACTGCCCAACAGTTCAGTAGAAGTAGTTTTTTCACGTGCGGCCTCTTTTATCTCCTTCACATATATTTTCTGACGTTCTCTTTATCATAGCCATATCGTCAACACCTTTACGAATACCAAGTGTATTCAAACACATGGTCTTCCAAACTTGGACCCTTTCGTTGCTTTGTGGTAAATAAAAAACCACAGTAAAATTTCTTTTCGATCCCTCTTTTGTTGTGCTTTTTTTACCAATTTTATCTGCGTTTGAATGAATAAAATCGCGTTTTCTTTCATATGTCTCTAATTTATAATACCGCCGAAATATTTCCAGTCTTTCTTCAGGTGAAAATTTCTGATTACACTTTCTTCTGCAGTTATTTCCACATGGATCTTTCATGGCAACACCAGGTACATAATTTCCCCTAGACGAAACATAGCTTTCTCCACGTTGCCGTTTTGTTTTAGCAACATTTCGTTTCCATTTTTCTGGGCGTCTTAGTCGTTTCCTAAGATTTGCTGTGTATGTAGGTGTTTCTTCCATACCTTCTAATTCCCGCTCTTCGTGTGAAAGCTGTAAATCAACCACCTCATTTTCGATTTCACTCTCAACAGGCGCGTGTTCATCTTCCCAATCTGAATGATCATCTGACGAGGGGTGATATTCAGAACCGTCAGGAGTGAAAGGTTCAGTTATTGATTCAAGATCGAAATTTTCATTGTTAAAAAACTATGAGAAGTAGAGGGCATAGGAATATTTTCAGGTGGTCGCTCTTTTAAAATACGGCTCGAATCTGCAATAAAAAGTTATCACACTTAATAATCCCGTCAATTCGGGGTTTGAGTTCACATTTTGCATAACTTCGCAATATAAAATAACTTGAACAAAAAAAGACACTAAATTTACGAACATAACCTCAAAATGTTCGAGTTAATAAATCTCTTTATGTTGAAATCATGCAGAATTGACGTTTTCTGTACATACCAGAAACTAGGTATGTTCTTGGAACTTCTAAATTTCGAAGAGCAGCATCAACAATTTTTTTTCCTCTGGTACCCATAATTATCACTCTCAACACAAAATATTATCACAACAATAATAAATGAAGTGTGCGTATAAGTAGACAACTGTTCTTATTAAGGGACTTTCACGAACACAACTAGACAACTCAAGATATCTAGTTGAAGCATGAAGCGTCGCACTACTCAGCCTCATACCTACTTGATGCAATAACCAGCCGCGTCAGAAAGGAGCGCGCTCGAGTTATCAAGTTACAGAATTTAGTACACCATTTCACGTGGTATCATTTGTATAATTTATCATTTCTCTACCTGTACCCAAATGATAGTAATTTAGATACATTTTTATTATAAGATACAAGTTTTATCTGAAAAGCCATGACAATGACGGATATAAAATTAATTAGTTTTGACAGCTGTGCATGGGGAATTGGAGATTCCTATTCTTCATAAATGTTAGATTTTTTAAATAAAATCATTAAACATGTCGAATAGTGATAGTGATATGGAAAATTTAAACTCACCGAACATTGTGGAGCAGGCCACAAGAGCCACAAACAATTTATTACCAGTGAAATCGTTAAAAACTTACGAGACATTTTACTCTAATTTTATTCACTGGAGAAACACAAATAAAGGCAGCAGCTTTTGCGAAAACGTCTTACTTGTTTATTTTAATAAATTATCAAAAAATTGAAATCTCCATCTTGATGGACACAATATTCAATTTTAAAATCTACGTTTCGTATCAAATATAATGTGGTCATATCCAAATGTCCCAAAATACACGCTTTATTAAAACGAAAATTTGAAGGATATAAACCTAAAAAAGCTAAAACGTTTGCGACCAACGAAATCTAGCAATTTATTACAGACGCTCCAGATGTTAAATATTTATTTTAATTTTTTAGGCTGTGTAGTAGAAAACATATTGTTAAATATATTAAAATTATTGTGTTGTATATTTACATTTTATAAATTTTGACAATTACTACTCCTTATGCTTTATCGTAGAAAAAATAGTGTATGCAACGAGCATTTAATGGTTATTAAATGCTCGTTGGATAATATACTATTTTTTTAATTAAATTTCAACAATTATATTCTACTAACGTTTTTATGGGATGCTGTCAATTCTAAAATTTGTAGGCGACTAACATTGACATGCTAGTTTTTATTTAAACTTAGTAAAATATTCTTAAATTCCTATAAATATCACATGAATATCATATTATATGTACTTTATTTATTCATTTGTAACGGTCCGGAAACGCCTTCGACAGAAACTGCCTTTTAATAATTAATTGGCGCACAGACCTGCACTGTAGGCGACCGTACTCGCACCTTTTTTTTGTTGTGGTAACGTGTTTCCCATATGTGTGTGACTTTTAAAATCGCCGGCGAGACGCCACCATAAAGACAGAAACTAGTCGCCTTCCTGATAGTGCGGACGTGCCAGAGGAACCGTTTTAATTGGTATACCACCATCCGGTTTCCGGGATAATAAACGGGGACTCATTTAACCACCCTTGAGGGGATTGAGGCAACGAGCACAAGGCAAAGTACTATCCATACGCTCACAACATCCGAGTAAGTAATTTAGCCCGATATTTTTTTCCTTTTCGTAAAGCCACGTGTCCGGCCATTGTTACTAAGGCCATGTGCTTTGCAGGCGTTTTTACGGGGTAAGGGCTAAGTAGCTCAGCCAACCAGTTCTTGGCTAGAGGCAGCGATCATTCTGCTCTGAGGCCTGGAATCGAGTGATCGGCGTCCCCGACGCATACCGCCGCCGTCCAGGAGCCGAACTCAGCCCGCCAGCGAAGACAGACTAGGAACTCAGGCGAGATCTTGATATTTATTTTTTTGGTTCTCGTTTGAGTATAATTCCATATTGATATATCGTTTATTTCTTTTGTGTAAAATTTGCGTTACGTGTTTCGTGCCGTACGTGCTTTGCGCTTGTGTAAGAGAAAGGTCGTTCCGACGGCCCTTTGAATCGCGCGATAAGGAGCTCGCGATATTCGGCCGAATATGGTGAACCCTGCGTGATAGGGTTGCGTACGGAGGTATTTATTTCAGGAAGCGTAGGCACGGTGTCCTGTCGTTTGTGTGAATAAACGCCGATATTTTACACCACAAAGTTCACACCTGTTATTTTTGTTCCCCCCACGTTTTCTCGATCGGGCATTCGTTTCAGTTTTCAGTTCTTACTCTCACTGCGAGATTTAAATCTGGTGGTGTTGGCGCCATATGGTCAGCGTTGTGACAGTTCGTGATTTCTGAACTTCGCTGACTGTCTGCCGTCCACCCACGCAGGTAGGGTGGAGCCACCCTTTGCGACGAAGTAGGGACGAGGATAAATTACGTGGAGCCTTTTTTTAACCCCCCCACTCTCTGACACCCAGAGCCTGGCCCTCGTCACTGCTTCGAAGGGACCCTCCACTCGCTCCACGGCCTGACGCGCTGATTGCCCTTCAGGTACGTCACACATTATTCATGAACAGGAATTAAATTTTCAAGAACCTTCTGATTATTTTTCATAAAATAGCCCCAAATCTTACATTTGTCTCCACTAATTTAACTTTTAGATAGTTAATTATATCAATTCACACTTATAAATAAGTGTTAATAAAAATAACGAATAATAAAAACGACTCATGATTGCATTATTTATGATAAATATACGTGCTAAAAGATAGTCATAGTCTGTCATATGAATTTGTGCATGTTCGGGTACAAAGTTACGAAGACTGGCAGTAAACGAACATCTGCGTGGATCCATGTAAATTTAATTAAGCGTAATCGTAGAGACGAGGGCAGCATTATATATACATATACGAATTTAGAATCGGGATTACGTAATCTGCACAAGTTATCCCCAACGACTTGTCTTACCCGTCACTCACAGTTCACGTGCGCAATATATGTTCACAATACGAATGCTAAATTACGGGTGTATGCATTAGAAGTTCAACGGGTACATGAAATTTGTGAACGGAAACTTGGTATGGAATGGTATGATGTGCCTCTTTAAGAATGAATAATGCTTGAAATAGTATTATACATGGAATTAAAAAATGGGTAAATTATTTTAATGTTTTAATGAAACAAAAAAAATGTGTTTCTATGGTATGGAAATTTGCAGCAAAAATAACAAATATTGAAAGTAAATGTTCCTGTTCATGAAATAGTCATATTATTTCCCGCGCTCTGCGATTTTATTCGTACCTACTCACGAAAAAGGTGTTCTTATAATTGAACACGAGAAGTATTGGCAATTCAATAAACGCGCTCCATTTATAGTAACATAAATTGTATGGTAAGTAATTCCCTAACATATTACACATAAATATTGCTTTACAGGTTTAACCGGAGCACAAGAAATGCATAAACAGTAACAGGAACAAATTAACTTTCCATAATGTAACGCTGGAATTGTTATGATTTTTTTAATGATATGCAGTTCTGAAGTAGTAATAAAAATGCACTTTCCACAATGTATGACCAGAAATGTGCGAATACTGGGTGCAGTGGATGCGTCGTACAAAGACCAACGATCATGGAACATCCTTGTGCCTGGTTCAATTACGTAGGATACAATTGTTGACACAATTGTATCTTAGGTAATTGTACCAGGAACAAGGATGTTTCACGATTGTAAAACTGGCCCTTAGGGAAATCAAATTTCCCTGATTAGGTAATTATCCTAAAAGTTTTGTTGGTGATTTAAAGGTTTTGGACTAAGCAGAATACTTCGCAAGAAAAATATTATTATACTTGTCGTTGTTTGTCTGTAAGTGATATTATAATCTGCACAAGGACCTTGCGTTCCTGTAATTTTTATAGAAAATACATGTAATTTCCTGGTTTGTCAATTTCCAAATTTTCATACAAACATCAGAAATTTTATGTAACTTTGCTACATTTGGAAGTTTAATGGAATTTTCTAGTTTGCTATATTTTTGATATCAATTTAGATTTAATCTTTCTAAATTTGCTCACAAATATTATAGAAAATTTCACATTTTGTTTGCCGTGCCGTGCCGTGAGAACTTTTTTGTTGGTATGCTTAGTCAAACACTGGTCAAATTAACAGAAATATTTTTTTTTTTTAGAAATTATTTAAAATCTCCATGGATCAGGTTCTTCAAAAATTGTCTGTTTTTAAAGATGGCGATACACTGTTATACCTTCAAAGGAAGTTTTTCTTATGGTATTTTGTTGTTTGCTAAAGTCGTTATAGTTTTTCTGAAATTTTCTGATTTCTCCCAATTCTAATGATATTTTTATGAAGTTTAAACATTTTCTGCAATATTAGAATATGCTACAATTCAATATTAGTTTTAAAGTTTGCTACAATTTTTATTAGAAGTTTTATGGAATTTTTCAGTTCATCGCATTTTCATAAATCCTAAATTTCAGGAACAGTTTTTCCAAACTAGCCCCAAAAAGCGTAGTAATGTTAAAAAACATTCAAAGAGGCTTGCTCGGAAAACTTTTAGAATAGTTAGAATTCGGATGCATTTATTTTTTGATTCAACCATTCGAAAATCGCCAAATTTATCCATTGACATTGTGTCTAGATACAACGTTTTAAAGCTATGTAAAAACCTTGAAGATAATTTGTCAATAATTATTGATTGAATAATAGCAGACAACTTGTACGTCTTTCATGAGATTTGAAGGTGATAGAAATAACATCACGGTTGAAAATATGTAATTAAGTTTTGAATGCTTTGATCAAATCTAACATGACAACAATTCTCTTAGCAATACCAGTTTTATATTTATTTCATTTAAATATGAACACATAATCCCAAATATTAGTTTGGAAAGCCATTCGACATTCATTAATTAATATTGTCAATGATTTTCTCTGTATGTTGAAAGGATCTAACTTCATATAAACACTCAACTAATCTTTGAAGAACTTTTCCTCGACTTAGTCATCGGATGTTGTTGTATGTACATAAGTATACCATTATGTGCTGAGTTTATCTCCTTCAATAATTATAATTTTAGAAAATATCGTTAATTTAAACGTGCAGATTAAAATTAACGAACTTAATTACATTATTTATTATATCATCGCCCAGTGGCTTGCAGCTGGACTTTGCCCATAAAATCTGCCGATGTACGAAGTATGATCAATAAATTCGTGCAATTTTTGAAATGCACGCGCTATATTTGTCGGATTGATAAACTTTTTTGTTGACATGTTGGTTAACCTGTCTTTGATGACTGTATCAATTGGCAACCATATTGGATGAGTATTTTAGATTTGACAGCCAAATAAAGAAGTGGTGTTTCTGCATTTTCGGCGATTTTTATTTTTAAATAAATAAGAGATCAACAAATATGCATTAAATTTTGCGTAAAATGAAATAAAGTGAAAATATAAAGTGAAATAAAAATATCATTTTTTGAGTCGAATATGAACGAACAAACGATTTACAAATGGCATAAACGCTTTCAAGATGACCGATAGTTGGATCAAGATGATGACAGAGTTGGAGAAACCCAAAACTTCAATCACCAAAATCACATGGAAGATCTTGAGGAAAAATTCTTGATACAAGTCAAATTGTTATTAAAGAGGTTGATGAAGAAGATGGAATATCGTATGGTTCATGCGAAGAAATGTTCACCAATGTTTTGGGTACGCCGCGAATGGCAGTAAAATTTGTTCAGTAATTGTTAAATTTTGAAAAAAAAAGTGTCGTAAAACAGTTTTTCAGGAAATGATAGATGATCGCCAATGACTCTTCAACACATCATAACTGATGACGAGATGTTTGTGTACGATAATGACATCAAAACAAAAGCTCAATCATCTCAATGGAAGCTTCAAATGGACCAACACCCAAAATCGCTAGGTACTAAACAATATACCAAAATCTGCGTGTCAGAAATGTTTTGAAAACCGGAATAAATGATGGAATAAGTGAATTATATCCGATGGGGACTATTTTAAAAGGGCCTTTATAAAAATTGATGAATATACAGAAATATTGTTTTGTAAATTAAACAATTGGTGGAAATTTTTGGTCACACCTCGTATAATGCGTCCAGAATTAAATGTCCACTACGGTCAATAATCAAATAATAAATAATTTTCTTCTCCAGTTATACTCCGAACAAAATCAGTAGTTACTGATACAACTTTGCCATCAGTTATCTGTGATTGACTGGGTACATTTATAACTGCGTTACAAATATCAATTCCTTTAATTGTTGTTGCCAATAATACCTAACAGATCAATTCTTCTTTGATATTGTCTCCAACACAATGATAAATACAAATGGCTATACGAGCTGATCCATTTACGCTAGTACTGTCATCAGGACAAAGAGAAATGAAGTCAAAAGTTTTTATATCCATTTTTGTTGATCAGTTAAATTTTTAGCCACTTACCAAGATTTTTCCACCATATTTCTAGCTTCACTATTATTAGGGATATCTTATATTATTTGAATATTTTTTTATTATTAAATAATTTAATAATTTAATGCTTAGAAAATGATTATCTGTAATTAATTCATGCCACCTCTGGCACGTGTGCCATAGGACACAGTGCCATCTGGCATATGTGCCAAAGGTTGGTCATGCCTGGTCTAGCAAAAAATAATCATAGAAATTTTGTACAGTAATTTTTGGGATTCTCTAGAATTTTTATACAATTTTTATGGAGTTCTTCAGTTTTCTGAACGTTTATAAAACTTTAGTTATTGTATTACTAAACTTGCAAAACATATAAATATTGTACATTTCATGTCTTGTACACTCATTTTGTTATCAAAATTAATTCTATTAACACTGCAAACTACCATTGCAGCTATATAATATAATATATTATATATCTATCTATATATATATATATATATATATATATATATATATATATATATATATATATATATATATATATATATATATATAATAATATCTAGACGTAACGACTTACTTGAATTGGATAGAGGTTAACGGGTTAAAGTCAAAATAGGAAGCTGAAGATGGTAGGTAGCTAATTGCACATTTTAAAGTTTGTTTAGCAACGTTTCGCCTTTATTTTAAGGCTTCTTCAGGCCTACAAGTAGAAGAAAAATATTTATTCATTATACAATTATGTAAGAGAGCATGGGATGCGAACTGTCATGATAATGAATACATCAACTTACTAATAACTCTACAAGTGCATCCTATGAATTGTCGCAATGGCGAGGCGCAACAATGGGCTGGTTGAACAAACAGGTGTAACGAGAACAGACATATTAAAATAGTACACTAATTACACTAATTAGTGTGCCTAGCACACTAATTACAGCTAGTTAGTTAGTGCTAGTTTTGTTTGTTTACGTACACCTAGCTAGTGTACTATTTTAATATGTCTGTTCTCGTTACACCTGTTTGTTCAACCAGCCCATTGTTGCGCCTCGCCATTGCGACAATTCATAGGATGCACTTGTAGAGTTATTAGTAAGTTGATGTATTCATTATCATGACAGTTCGCATCCCATGCTCTCTTACATAATTGTATAATGAATAAATATTTTTCTTCTACTTGTAGGCCTGAAGAAGCCTTAAAATAAAGGCGAAACGTTGCTAAACAAACTTTAAAATGTGCAATTAGCTACCTACCATCTTCAGCTTCCTATTTTGACTTTAACCCGTTAACCTCTATCCTATATATATATATATATATATATATATATATATATATATATTATAATATATTATAATATAATTCTTTATAGATAGTATTCGTTTTTTTAAACCATATAGATTGACAATGATCGTTTGACTAAGAAGCCTAAGTTAGAGCCTTAATGTAGACTTTAACTTCGTGTTATTGATTATAGAGTTTAAGTTGAATACCTAAAGGTAATCATCTAATTGTATCACTCGAGTTACTCAATTTCTAATGTAAATTTCTGGTTTCTTGCAATTTTTATAGACTTTTTATGGAATTTCAAGGTAATGTTCACATATCACATATTTTATGAAAGTTTTTTTTACAATTTCTATGGATATTTCGAGTTTTCCGCATGTTTGATAGAATTATGGGAATTGCCTTTCTACATTTAACAAAAGAAAATCATATAAATCAGTAAACATGCCCTGATTTTTGCTGTGAACACTTCAGGATATTTATAATCCGAATACATGTCTTTCGTGATACTTGATTGTGATTATATATTATCGGTACTCTCTCCATGGTTGTTATTTAACTGATATCAGCCAAGGCCGTTGAAATTTAACAGCCGTAGACGATGTTTTTTAACAACAATACTATCACAACAATGTTTTTTATGAATTCTTATTTGTTTTAACAGCATATTACAATTTAACATTTGAAGAAAATTAAACAATATTTATAGTACAATTTGCATTTCCTGAAATGACAATTTTCCAAGCATAATTTTGTCCGGGGTTTTCTCATTTTTCATTATTTGAACAATAAGTAATTTCTAAATTATTTGGTTCTGAATTAAAAAGTTATTTAGAAGCTTTGATTTTCTTACTGACCGATTCTTCCACATATTGTTCGGCTACCGATGAGGTCTTCCAACCCCCAAATTGCTTTAATGTGAGGAGGTCACCACCCTTATTTGCCAACATAGTAGCACTCCACCTTCGAAATGTATACCCTGTAAATTTTTCAGGGTTTTCCAACTTTAAAAATTTCGCTATCTTCCTAAGGACTCCCCCTATTTTGTGCACACCAACGAATTGTCTAGTACGGGTGGCCCAATTTGGATGTTTCTATAGGGGATCTCAGTAACTAGAAGAGGTAGAGAAAATCGGATGCCGTATGCTCGATCTATTTTTTCAAGACCAACTCAATGATGAAAATAAAAATTGGCTATCGTCTTTTGTTTTGAAGCTATGGCCAAAAACTCATTATATTCCATTTTCGATTTTTATCAATATTTCATTTATTTATCATTTTATTGAGATACGAGTTGCATGGTGAATTGAACGAGTTTCGCAGAATTTTTATATCATTGTTAATAAGTAAGATACAATACAAAGTTTTATTTTTTTAAATGGAAATCGTAGTTGGCTTTGGTCTTAAGAAATGGGTTATTTTTCTCTCTTTTCAATGATGTATCACATGTGGATGTTATAATTTCATTTTTGTTGAAATCTATTAAAATTCTATCAAAATGTCATATGTTCTCTTATTGGGCGTAGTAGGCTTGTTTTGTTTAAATTGTTTGATTGTCAAGCTAACAAATTTGACGTGATCTTTATATTTCGAAGTATTTAACAATGCCGTACGAAAATTATGAAATATTTCATATGTTAGATGCTTTATTCAAAGCAATAACAAATCAAATCACTAATTGGCTTAGAAACATATTTTAATCGCTATCCGGAAAGTAAACAACCGGATAAATTAATATTTCAAATAATAAAACAAAATCTTAACCACGGATCGTTCAAGTAGCCAAGATCAAGGTCTTACAACATTGTAGACGCCGAAGAAACTGCTAATAATGTAATTTCAGCTGTAATAGTGAATCCAGCAATTTCCAGCCGGCATATTGAGGATGAATCCGGAATTTCGAAGAATCGAGCACTTAGAATTTTGAAGAAATATAAATTTAGACCATGTGTAATATTAATAATTTACGACATTTTATTGATTGTATAAATTCAATTTCAAATGTTCTCATTCATAATGCTTACAGAAGTGTTATTAAAAGATGCAACATATGCATTTTGAATTATGGACATCAATTTCAACATTTATTGTAATTTAATTTAAATATTGTGTCTATGATTTTCAATGCTTCATTGAAGGGTTTTTGTTTTAATCTTGGAAAAATCAATTTATTGGGTTGTCTGCCTTTTAGATGACAGAGCTTGTAATGTTCCCAAGGCAATAAGATAATCGGTATTTATTTAATAAACCTTTCTAACATTATTGTATTCACATAGTATTTTGTAATTTACAGATGGCAAATGTATGCATTTTCAATAAATAATTTTACTCTAAACAATACAAGTCTACTACCAGTCTACTACGCCCAATAAGAGAACCTACGACTTGTATTTAAAAAAAAAACACAAGTTTGTATTGTATCTTGTTTATTAATGAGTATATTAAAATTCCGTAAAACTTATTCAATTCACCGTAAAAAAGTGCCTGATGAAGTTGTAACTCTTATTTTAATAAAATGAGAAGTCAATGAAATATTGATAAAAATCGAAAATGGAAAATAATGAGTTTTTGGCCATAACATCAAAACGAAAGATGATAGCCAATTTTTGTTTTCACCATTGAGTTGGTCTTGAAAAAAAAATCGAGGATACGCCATCCGATTTTCGCTATCTCTTCTAGTTACCGAGATCCCCTATAGAAACATCCAATTGGGCCACCCTGTACACTTGCCATTTCTGAAATCGACAAAAAAACGACGACCTTGTAAATCGGAAGTTTTAACGCTGCATATTTCCTGTATAACGCTCTGCCTGTGAAAGGTGTATCATCATCAGTAATTGTAAACCTGCGTGAAGATTTGTTTCTCGTGCCTTGCAAGGTGACTTTTATGAATTTGTCACTGTTCTCAATATTATCAACAGACAATGTAACAAGTTCTTCACGTCTACAAGGGCCATATATTCCAAATAATAAAATTATTTTCTCCAATAGAAAAACTTCATCTGCTGCTTCCATAAAAAAAGTCGACAATTTTCCTCTGCTAACACTTTTGCCTTCCTACTATATAATATAAAAATATACATATACAAAAACATTATATAAAATTATATAACAACACTTAAAAAAAAATGGATACTTTGTTACATACATTCAAACTCAGAGTATGTGTAGACACTGTGACGTACCTGAAGGGCAGTCGGCGCGTTAGGCCGTGGAGCGAGTGGAGGGTCCCTTTGAAGTAGTGACGAGGGCCAGGCTCTCGGTGTCAGAGAGTGGGGGGGTTAAAAAAAAGGCTCCACGTAATTTTACCTCGTTGCTACTTCGTCGCAAGGGAGGCTCCACCCTACCTGCGTGGGTGGTCGACAGACAGTCAGCGAAGTTCAGAAATCACGAACTGTCACAACGCTGACCGTTTGACGCCAACACCACCAGGTGTAAATCTCGCAGTGAGAATAGAAAACTGTAAAACTGTAACTGAAATGACCCGAATAGAAAACTGTAAAGAGAAAACGTGGGGAGAGCAAAAAATAATAACAGGTGTGAGTTTGGTATGGTAAGATGGCGTTTATTCGCACACACAAATCAAAACGGACACCGTGTCCTGCGCTCCTGAAAACAATACCTCCGAGCGCCGCCCTTTCGCGCAGGGCCCACTCTATTCGGCCGAATAAAATAAGCTCCTAATCGCGCGATTTAAAGGGCAGAAGGAGCGACCTTTCTCGTACACTAGCGCAAACACGTACGACACAATTTACACGTAGACGCAATTTACACACAAGAATAAACAGAAAAGTGGCCCAATCGAGCACACAAAAAAAGAAATTATATTATAGGAATTTTTTATATCTGGCCTGCGCTCCTGGTGGTCGTCGCCGGTGACTGGTACAGCTTCCGGAAGGCCGACGGCTCGCGTCGTGGACCTGAAGCTCGCTTGCGACCTCCAGCCAGGGATGTTCCGGCCGAGCGGGTTAGCCCGTCGGCAAACGCCTACAAAACACGTGGCCTTAATCAAAATGGCCGGACACGTGGCTTCACGAAGAGGAGAAGAAATAACTACTTACTCGGGTGTTACGAGCGTGTTCCCTGCCCTGTAGTCGGTGCCTCAATCCCCCTCAAGGGTGGTTAGTTGAGAACCGTTGATTATTCCCGTAAAACGGATGGTGAAATACCTTATCTGCAACGGTTCTTCTGACACGATCTACCTCGGGCACGGGTCAATCTAGTTCTGCACGTAGTGGCGCTTATGCCGGTGAATTTAAAAATCGCTCACCGGGGAGACGCGTCACCACAACAAAAAAACGCAAGCATGGTTGCCTACCGTGTAGGTCTACACGCTAGTTAATTTATTGAAAGCCGTTCCTGCCGAACGCTATTTTGGACCGTTACAAATTCCCCCCCAACAAAATTAAAAACTCCGGGAAGCGGATGTTTTTTCAAACCCCCAAAAAGAAAAATAAACTCATAAAAATGACGAAAGAAAGATAGTACTAGTGGGAGTAACAATGTCCCGACACACTCGATGCGTAACCTCAATCATATTCATTAAATCCCCCAAAGGGCTAAGCTAAATAGCTAAACTAGGGAGTCGTCGAAAAATTCCGCAATGCGGCATGTCACTCAAGGACAAAACACGAACGATCCCATAGAATACGAAAGTTTACTTACACCGTATGGTTTTAGACAAGTGACAGCCACTAATTACAATCAATTAAACTAACAAAACTAACACAACTCATAGCTTGTCACAACTATCCTAATACTAAACTGAATAACAATAAGAATTATCAACCAAAAATTCGACCTACTCAAAACACACAATACGTAGTGGACATAAGCCTCCTAACGAGATATGGTTGTCGCCATAATACCACCCCCATTTCGGTAGCAGGACCTATCCGAACATACGACGACAACACCCAAAACACACTTAACCGTAGGTGTTCGAGCGTCGACTCAACTAACTACCACTATTCCCACAATAACTATTCTTTGACTGGTCAACATGTATGGCACCCTACAGTCATGTACCAAAAAAATGAATACCCAAAGGCTTCGAGATTGCCATTATAATCCCGCTATGCGGCTGGTCCCAAAAACTAACCACTATGACCCAACAAATGGCGAATCCCCTGATACAAGCAGAAACTAGGTCCAACAACCATTGATCCACAAATAAAAAAAAGATTACCAAAAATCAAAATCACAAAAACCCAATCGAGAAGCGATGAAAAATTTTGAAAGTCCGGTGCACTTTGAACTCTGTTGGTGTGCCTCAGAAGATTGTCGCAAAAATCCCGCAAGCGGATGGTTACATAGAACCAACACAACAGATCTCCCGATGCACGATCCCACAGGTTCTAGCATCGATACAATCACTACCAAATAACAAAGTATGGGCTACAAGATTGTGCTACAAAATTTGTGACAGCTTATGAGCGTTAGCAAATTACAAAAATAAGTCATAAGGACATGAATTCAAAATTACTATTACAATTAATTAGAAAAAGTTACAATATTAACGCCAGAAGGGCTGGACGCGACACGAAAATTGATACAAAAAAGTTTAAGCAACGTATCCGTAAGACAAACTAACTTACTAACTCGTTGAACAAACAATATGTCAAAACGGCATACGCGCCAACTATAGTAAAGTAAAATCATCGACTCACCGCTATGGGTAGCCGGAACAAAAATAACTAACTCACGTTATACAAATACGCGAAACAAAACAGTACGCGATACCTAACAAATTACAAAACCTACAAAATATACTGTATAAAAAGACGAGCCGAGTGCGAACAAATAATGGCCGTCGTCAGGATCTCGGAATCATTGGATCCGAATCCACACAAACTACGAAAAAAAAATTAAATCACCCACGCGCTACTGCGAGCTCTCTAACGAAATGAAGAAGAAGGAAAGATATCGAATCGCAACGCACCATGAACATACGAATGGTCGTGGTCTCTAAGGAATCGTCATCAGAAAATCCCGTAACTAGACGGATAGTCTACGACTAACAACAATCGATTCCCGCACCCACGAGCAATCGCAAAGCTCAGGCGGTTTGCAACGAATCGACACCTAGGACATGACTAGATAGTCAACAAAAGAAAAGTGAAAAGATGGTTACCTAGGAAAATAATCGAACACAGCTGCAAAATTTCCCTTAGACGCAACCGAACAAAACCAGAAGGAACACATTAAAATCGCGTCATCGCTACGTCACGACGCGATACGCCAATTCTCGCCAGGGTACGGAGTTCCCACCAGAATACGAAGATTATAAAGCATTTCGAAATGCGTTGGTTATATTCAATTTAATTATCAAAAAACAGCTACTAATAGCACCAAAAATAGAAATACTAGCCGTAGTAAGCTCGAACCCACAAAATCATACCCAAAAATCTAACTACCAATCAACCAAATATGTATGATCCGTGGTCGCCCGTTCACTATCTCACTAGCTTCCATAAAAAAACAACAATAAATCTATAACCAACGAATAATAAACTAATTTCTACACTATAGTAGAAACTATACCAACAAACACTGAAAACAGGCCAGAAAATTCTCTAAATTAAAAATATTTAAATTTAAAGTTAACGTTAAAGTCAAAATATTTTCTTGTGTGTATTCTATATTACCCACAAAACTCACAGAAATTCTCAACAACTGACAAAACAACCACCCCAAATTTTCTCAATATACTAAGTGCTGAAGGCTGATTAAAAATTTGAAATACTGTCAAATTTTCCAACTCCCAGTTCAGTTTCCTTGGCGCAAACTTAAGGCCTACCACAAAAATATATTCCCAATCAAAAGGGCACAAAAATAAACCAAAGGGCCAAAAAGTTTTCGCGAAGGGCTGAAGGGTCAAAGTGAAAATTAGTGCCAAAACTACTAACAACGCATAAAATTGAAAAAGGGCACAAAAATTTTCTAAAGGGCAAAAAGGGCCAAAACAAAAATTGAAAAAGGGCTGCAAAATTAATTAAATGAGGTCTATTTAAAATGAAAAACAAAATCCTGAAGGGCTAGAAAAAAATTTACAAAGGGCTGACAAAACCCTTAAGCCTCAAAAGATGTTAATGAGCTAAATAAATAAAGATACCAACGATAGCTATTGTTGCTATTGTTGCTATTGCCCCATACGTTGGGTTCCAAAAACGTGTGACGTACCTGAAGGGCAGTCGGCGCGTTAGGCCGTGGAGCGAGTGGAGGGTCCCTTTGAAGTAGTGACGAGGGCCAGGCTCTCGGTGTCAGAGAGTGGGGGGGTTAAAAAAAAGGCTCCACGTAATTTTACCTCGTTGCTACTTCGTCGCAAGGGAGGCTCCACCCTACCTGCGTGGGTGGTCGACAGACAGTCAGCGAAGTTCAGAAATCACGAACTGTCACAACGCTGACCGTTTGACGCCAACACCACCAGGTGTAAATCTCGCAGTGAGAATAGAAAACTGTAAAACTGTAACTGAAATGACCCGAATAGAAAACTGTAAAGAGAAAACGTGGGGAGAGCAAAAAATAATAACAGGTGTGAGTTTGGTATGGTAAGATGGCGTTTATTCGCACACACAAATCAAAACGGACACCGTGTCCTGCGCTCCTGAAAACAATACCTCCGAGCGCCGCCCACTCTATTCGGCCGAATAAAATAAGCTCCTAATCGCGCGATTTAAAGGGCAGAAGGAGCGACCTTTCTCGTACACTAGCGCAAACACGTACGACACAATTTACACGTAGACGCAATTTACACACAAGAATAAACAGAAAAGTGGCCCAATCGAGCACACAAAAAAAAAGAAATTATATTATAGGAATTTTTTATATCTGGCCTGCGCTCCTGGTGGTCGTCGCCGGTGACTGGTACAGCTTCCGGAAGGCCGACGGCTCGCGTCGTGGACCTGAAGCTCGCTTGCGACCTCCAGCCAGGGATGTTCCGGCCGAGCGGGTTAGCCCGTCGGCAAACGCCTACAAAACACGTGGCCTTAATCAAAATGGCCGGACACGTGGCTTCACGAAGAGGAGAAGAAATAACTACTTACTCGGGTGTTACGAGCGTGTTCCCTGCCCTGTAGTCGGTGCCTCAATCCCCCTCAAGGGTGGTTAGTTGAGAACCGTTGATTATTCCCGTAAAACGGATGGTGAAATACCTTATCTGCAACGGTTCTTCTGACACGATCTACCTCGGGCACGGGTCAATCTAGTTCTGCACGTAGTGGCGCTTATGCCGGTGAATTTAAAAATCGCTCACCGGGGAGACGCGTCACCACAACAAAAAAACGCAAGCATGGTTGCCTACCGTGTAGGTCTACACGCTAGTTAATTTATTGAAAGCCGTTCCTGCCGAACGCTATTTTGGACCGTTACAACACACTTTTCAATTACAAAAGCTCTGAGTTGATTTTTAAAAACATTGATATTTTGATTTGCCTTTATATGGTTTGGGATTTTGTTATATACATATAGAATATAGATATACATGACATCAGCATTGACATCTTACACCATAAACTATTTGGGGCAAAATTTGTTGATAATGAGGATACATAGCAGAGTAAAATGTCTTTCCTGCCTTTTCTCCATACGGAAAATTCTTCGTATATTTTTTCGTATCTATTTTTGGTTTTCGCAGGCAGTAACTCTCGCTGCAGCCGCTTCATTCAGAATTTCTTGATAACATTCAGGAGAAACACGTTCACCACTTTTACCTGACATTTTGTTCATTTATATATTTTGGTGTTCACAAATGTTACTTCACAACCAAATGTGAACATACGATCACAGCGTATATTATTTGATCACAGCATACTTGAAATATGTCATTATAATTTATGAAAATAATTTCGCAAAATTTAAACCTTTTCATTTTAGGATCACGAAAGCTATAAAACAACATACGGCCGATATGGATATAAGAAACTCGGTTGATTATAAAATATATGCTGCGCCTCGATTTTACAAGATCTCAACCTCGTCTGTTATATAACCCATATCGGCCTAATACCGTTATACAGGGTCCGTCATTTCACCTCCCGTCTTCTGTATCTCAGTTACTAATTGAGTTAGGATTTTGATATTTTGCAGACTTTACTTGCATTCTATGGCGTATTTTAGGAAAATATTTTTGATTATACAGGGTGTCCCAAAAAAGTGTGACGTCATGATGATGTGTATTTTTCAATTTCATGGTATATTTGTTGTTGTTTATTTGGGTGCCCTTTATGGATGCCTACATACCTATGAAATTTTATTAAAATCGGTTCAGTGATTTTGGCACAAAAAAATAAAAAACTGAAAAAAATCAGTTTTGCACCATTGGTTAAGAAAATTAATAAGAGATAAAAATATGCCTTGTTATTAAAACCGTACAAGGTACTCAATAAATAAGGTCTGATAGTTGCGTTAACCAAGTTTTTTTGATATGCTTTATACAGAGTGCCCAAAATTTAGTGTCAAACTTTTCAAACTTTAAAGCACTTTATTTTCCTTATTTTAAATTGGAGCCCCTGTATATTTTTATGTCATTCCATGTGGAATTTAAAGACAAACATTTTTCCTAATTACAACTCTATCGCAATTCCTAACACATTGAAAGTTATGTGCAGAAAACTCGATTTATCAACTATTCCAATAGCCATTTTAACGAATAAAATAAAATAAAAATGTGACTTTGAAAAACAATTTATTGACATAACATGTTTTGTAGTTACAATTAATATCTCGAAAGTATGAAAGGTTTCACAGATCTTCGTCTAAACCTATTACACATCGTAAAAGTATTAAGTTTTGTATAAAAAATAGTTTTAGTAATAAAATTTCATAAAAACATAACATAACTGTGCATTTCTAAAATTAATTAATTGCTAGAACTTATGTTCTATATGTCTTCCGCCCTCTTGAAGTCACAAACGAAGACGAGTATGAAATGACATTGCCACTCTTCGTAACAGGTTGAATGTAATATTTTGAAATGCGAATATGAAAGTCGTATCCACATTTGTAAATATAGGTCATAATATTTGTCATATTATGAATATCATATTTTCCATGACAAAAAGTAATTTTGCTATCTTGGATATAAAGACCTTAGCTAAAAAAGTTTTAAACTTTTATATTACTACAGTCAACAATGGCTCTTGTCACTTTGTTAAACTTTAATGTCAATAAATTGTTTTTCCAATCCACCTTCGATTTTGATTAATTAAAATGGCCATTGGAATTGTTGATAAAACGAGTTTTCTGCAAATATCTTTGAATATGTTGGGAATTGAGATAGGGTTGTAATTAGGAAAAATGTTTGTCTTTTAATTCCGCATGGAATTACATAAAAATATACTGGGGTTCCAATTTAAAATAAGAAAAATAAAGTGCTTTAAATTTTGAAAAGTTTGACACTAAATTTTGGACACTCTGTATAATGCATATCAATTAAACTTGGTTAACGCAACTGTCAGACCTTATTTAATGAGTACCTTGTATGGTTTTATTAACGAGGCACTATTTTTATCCCTTATTAATTTTCTTAACCAATGGTGCAAAACTGTTTTTTTTCAGTTTTTATTTTTTTGTGCTAATGTCACTAACCCGATTTCAGTAAAAATTTATGGGTATGTAGGCATCTATAAAAGGCACCCAAATAAGTGACAAAAAATATACCTTGCAATCTAAAAATATATATCATGATGACGTCACACTTTTTTGGTTTTGGGACACCTTGTATAATAAAAAATATTTTCCTGAAATACACCCTAGAAAGCAACTGAAGTCTGCAAAATATCAAAATCCTAACTCAATTAGTAACTGAGCTATTGAAGACGGGAGGTGAAATGACGGACCCTGTATACTATTACAGAATTTTCATTATATTGTGACGTTTTGACAAGGTGTCAATTATCAATCATCTCCTGGCTGGTTCTATTGCTTAGATGAAGAGAAATGGCGTTTCATTCATTTTTATATGGTCCGATGGTATGGTACATACTAGAGCAAAAGCCACACATAGGCATTCCATCCCCGAAAATTTGGGTATTAACTTTTATACACGTATAACAAGTAAATAAAATTGGGAACATGTACAAGATAGTAACTAATAAAGGGAAAAAAACAGAATTTTTGTTGTTGTTTCACATTTATATTCTGAGATAAATTGACAATTTTAATCTTGTCTAGAAAAAGAATGGAATTAAACTACTTATTAGATCTTATTATCACCAAAGTATGTCCACCTATTAAACTATTTCTAATTGTAAATTTCAAACATAGTTAGATTTATATGATCAGACGTACATGATACAAATTTCTGCATGAAATCGAACTTTATTGAATCGTTCGTTGTAATTATCCAATACGTAGGCCAGATATAGAAAAAAATAACGGTTATAACTGGAAACTTGCCAATCTCATAAGAATTCTGGTTGCGTTTTTCCGCCAGCCATGAAAAAGTTAGCCCTGGGGATTTATTTAGTCGCCTGCGACATAAAGCCACTTCTTCGTAAACACGATTTCTCCTTAAAGGACGGTCGGAGATGGACGGCAAATATTCTAATCGACGTCTGAATTATTTATTGGGCAATTTCAGCGGCACATTATATTCCGCCGATCGACTGCCATCCGAGCAATAAAAACGGACGGTTACGGTTTACACACGCGACGGACACATTGTCGCTGAAATTCCGAGGGGCAATCAGCAAAGCCAGATCGCAATTTCAGATTGTTAACGTTATTAATTATTTATTTGTGTATAGGGGCAAGTCTCTGGAGCGGAATTACTCACAGATTGCGCATCGTTCGGCACTGGAGCGCGATAAGTATCAATAATTAACGCTTTCGAATGAATTACTCGCGAGCATTTGAGGAAGTGTAGAACAGAAGCGTCAGCAGTTAAACAACAAAGCGATTTAATCAGTTATTTGCCGTTTCGTTTTAGCTAACTGGATTATTATCACGTAAATTATTAATATTTTTAAGTGTTTACGTATTACCGACGCTCCACAAAGTTATATTTGGAAGGAAATAACAGTAAACGAAATGAAGGTTTCTCATCTTTTAAAGTGCATATATTATGGTTGGATATTCACGGTGGCACTAAAATACCACATCCTTTTCTCGGTGTAATTTTGTTTACGGAAGTGCTGCGGTAGCCTATTATAATTTTTATAATAATATCATCACAATATAACCACAATAATTATGATGTGGCATATATTTACGAGGGCGGTTTATATTTATTATCTCAAACACATGAAAAATTGAGGGTTTACTGTTATGAAGTGCACATAAATGACACTCACGATATACGAATAGTTAATTTCAATTCTTGCACAGTGGATATGCAAAGAATTAATTAACACGTTAATGTCTTTTAATGAAAAAATATGAATTACCAGAATGGTTCCGACCATTACTACGTGGTAATCCATATCTAACCACAGAATAAAAGTAAGAATTATAATGTACCCAATCAAAACACATGCTTAATTAATAATTGCCTACGATCAATAAATAACACATTTAATTATCTATTCGACGTGTGAATTAAATGCTCGGCTAAGTGATTTAAAAACTGGGGCACTCCCAGAATACGATATGAAACATAAATTATAAGGTCAGATCAAAAATTCTAATCAGTAAATATATTCAGCCCGTCACATTCGGTCGTATTGTTATTCATTTATGGAAGAAAAAAAACATTATTCAACAAATCATGCTTTACTGATATAATTTCTTTCTTTATTTCTTAATCTTTCCCTCTTTTACCCTTTTGGGTGTTAAGGTGTAATTCTATTTTTTATAGATTTTTTCCATTTTTTTCTGTTGCCTGTTAGTTCCTTTGCTTGCTTCCAACTCTTCCCATTTTTCTGCAGCGTTTTGCTTATTGTACCGTTCCATGTTTCCTGTGATCTTCTTTTTGCTCTCTTCCCATTTGCTTTTGCCTCCCACACTTGTTTAACTTGCCTCTCTTCACTCAGTCTGTTTATGTGCCCGAACCATCTTATGTGTCCCTCTTCTATTTTCTTCATTATCGATGTGGTTCCCAACCTCTCCCTTATTTCTACATTGCGCAGTCTGTCACTCCTTGTCACTCCTTCCACTCTCCTTAAGTACTTCATTTCAGGTATTTTAAATTTTTGTCTTGTGTCAATCACCCACGTCGCACTCCCGTATGTCAGTATTGGTGCAAAGATTGTTCTGAAAACTGTCATCTTCGTATTTTTTAATATTTCTTTCTTGTTTATGAGCGCTCTTCTTAGTGCACTATACAGTCTCCCTGTTGTTTTTACTCTGTTGTTGATGTCCTTTTCATATTTCCCTTGACTGTCTATTATTGTTCCCAGATACTTGAATTCTTGTACCTGTTCTATCAGTTCTCCGCTTATTCGTATGTTGGTTATTTTATTCTCCTTTGTTATCACCATCACTTTTGTTTTATCTCTGTTTTTCTTCAGATTCCTTTTATTTAGAGCCTCCTTCCATATTTCCACATTCTCTTTCAGTTTTTTTTTCTGTTTCTACGATTATCACTATATCATCTGCAAATACACACTCTTTTATTTCTATATTCCTCATATTCCTGTTTCCTACGTATATTCCTTTGGTCCTCAGTCTTGTTTCTATTATTATATCGTCCATTATTGATATTAATGGACTTAGTGGGCTTAGTATTCCTCCCTGTCTCACTCCGTGGTTTGTCCTGAATTCTTCTGTCTGTCTGTTTCCGGTTCTTATGTAGTTTCTCGTTTCTTTGTATAGTGACTGGATTGTTTTATTAATTCCCCACCTGCCCTTTTTTCCTCTAGTCTTTTCCATATTTCCTCCCGTGGTGTACTGTCAAAAGCCTTTTCTAGATCTATGAAACATTGGTATCCTTCTTTCTTATACTCTCAATTTTTTTCAGTTTTCTGTTTTATCGTAAAGATTTGGTCCTGCACACTGTGTCCTGGTCTGAACCCGCTCTGGGAGTCGTGTAGTTGGTGTTCTATTCTTTTCCTTAGATTCATCTCAAGAATTCTCTCGTATATTTTTCCCAGTACACTGAGAAGTGATATTCCTCTGTGGTTATTACATTGTCTGATGTCTCCCTTCTTATACACTGGTATTATCACTGCTACCTCCCAGTCTTTTGGTATTCTTTTGTATTTCTATGCCAGTTTGCAGATCTCAAGTAGCCGCTGTTGTCCTTTCTTTCCCATATATTTCATTTTCTCGGGTGTAATACCATCATGGCCTGCTGCCTTTCCTAGCTTTATACTGCCTATTGCTTTTATTCAACATTATTCAAAAAATCATGCTTTACTGATATAATAAATAAACTTATGTTGTATTTGAATGTAGTTACAATATATTGAAGAAATTAAATTTTCGTGTTCCTCATGGAAAAGAACGTATTTTCTATACTGAAAACAGGGTGGAAATATGCTACTTTTCTAGTTAGCAACGCATTTCTTCATAGAAACTTTTATTTGTTTGATTTTTGCAAACTGAAAATTGTTTATTTATTCGTTGCGATGTCTTGTTGTCATGTTAATAACACAAAATATTAGATACCTTGTGTGACAAAAAAATATTTGAAAGCTAATTATGATTTCTTATTTTATTATATTTTGATTTTTATTTCATTATTCCAATACGTAAGGAAACATGGTTTTTTAACTTAAGATTATAAAGGGGTTTTTAAGCTTAATGCAACAGAATCCAACTCGAAGAATACACTGTATTCAAATATGTCTAGCTCTGTACGAGGTCCGTAATTCAAATACCAATTCCACACTAAAACCAATTAATTGGCTAATTTATATTCAAAGTGTTTTCCCAGTAAATTAAATTACTTTCCGGTAATTGAATCAGTGATCAGGGTGGGCGCTAGGGCCCAATCAAATTACGTCGCCCGAAAAACGTAAAAGTTTAATTAAAACGCCGCTGTATCGGCGGACAAGCGTTAATTTCGTTTAAAGCAGGTACCTACAACCGGCGCTTTTATTAAATTCATAACCGCCAGTCAGTGCCTGTAAAAGAAGCAAAGTGCGGATTCACAGCCTAATCCAGTAAACTGCTCTGCGAGAAGCATTAAAACGTTTTATGGCCCTCAGGAGTTAGTTTATCCATATGGCGCTTGCATTTCGCTGGTTTTATAGCGTCGGACGCAAGAAGGAAGTTTTTTTTTGCGCATTTGACGAGATAGCAGCAATCACAAACATATTACTTATGCAAGCGTAAATAGAGGAAGTCGGAACGCAAAACACTGTGTAGACGTCTCGTCGAAGGCTTTCCATTAAACGTATAAGCATAAATAAATACGCTCAATGCAAGCAAATCAGGTTTGAACCAAATGAGTTGCAATTAAGGTACGCGTGTGAGGAAGACCAACACTTATAACAAAGTATCTAATGGAAGATGGGTAATATAAATATTCCCGATTCGCCTGTATTCTAATTGCTATTGTAGCTTTACTACTTTAAACGGTTTGGAGATTATAATAACTTTACTACTTTCATCGTTATTAACATTTATGTGGTAAGAACCGATTATATCGAGAATAAGTAAAATCAATAAGAATAGGTAACAATAATTAGAGACACTTATGAAAACTGCGGAAACTTTTTGGCTGCGTAGATGACGTCTGGTAGCTCACCAGGGAAATCTTCTCGTTAGCGGTGAGCCAATGCACGGTGATGCAGATTACATTTGGAAAATTGATGCTACTTACGGCTGTTCTCCGGACGAAGCGGCGGAAAACCTTGCGGGGCAATGGCAAGGCCGGAAAGTAAAATTTTCGGTCGCAGAGGCTTGTGCGCAAAATCGTAAATTCTATTGTTCGATTATTTTGCGCCTCGCTGAACAATTGGATGGATTGTTGGGAAACTAACCTGGATTGCACATCTGGAGAAAACCCTCTCCTGGGCTACAGTGTCACTATGGGCATCCCGCAGGCTCTTTGGAAAAACGTGGGGGCTAAAGCCTGAAATGATACACTGGCTGTACAAGTACATCATGGTAGTCAGACCCATCGTCACATATAGCTCACTGGTATGGTGGACAAAAACAAACCAAGTTATGGCCCAAAAGAAGCTCCAAAAGCTTCAAAGGTTGGCTGGCCTTGGAATCACGGGAGCTCTACGCACTACCCCCTCTGCAGCAATGGAAACCCTATTGGACCTACTCCCACTGCACGAACAAATTAAGAAAGAAGGTCTGATGAGTGTTATGAGAATGGAATGCGCCCACCCCTGCGAAAAAACAGGGCACTCAGAAATCCTTGGCATGGTAAATAATTTCGAAAAATTTTGTAAGAAACTTTTTTCCAAAATTTATTTTTTTAAAGATTTTTTATAAATAAAAACGTATTTCGACAGACCTTCAACACCATTAAGAAGATATTCAGATTATTTACTGTATTTTTTATACAATACATGTATTTTATGCACTGTATAAAGCACTTGTAATGTTCGAGTGTTAGGTATATTGCTCGACTTTAAAAAAAAAGTTTCTTGTAGGAGGTGCCGCTGGTCTATCACCAATGACCTAGATAGTACCATGTCTAGCCTCATAGATTTTTTTTAATAGCAATACAGTAAATGTCTATACAATTCTCAAGAAAAATGAAAATCGAAAAAATAAAAATAAGGAATCTCGAGATTTCTATGAGGGCAATTCCACGTCAAATGAGCAGTTCATTTCACGCGACCCTCTCCGATTTATCTTATATTGTATCTTTATCTTTATTTTGTACAATTGTTTGGGTACCCAAAATATGACTTCATACCAAATTTCAGACCTCTAGGTCATATAGTTCGTCTCGTAGAGCCAATTGAATTTTACGGCATTTTTTTAAGTTCAACTTCAATTATGTTTAATTTCATGTGTATTATTATTACTTTGTTTAAGTAAAATTTCTTGTTACGTGGATATACAGGGTTATTCAATTTCGATTACCACTATGGGGATCATATGGGGAACAATATTCAATAAAGATAATTAAAAAAAATCAATGATTGCTTAGATTAAAAAAAAATGAAGTTTTGCAAAATCTTATTCATTTTTCCTGTCGTTGCTTGAAGAGATATTAAAAAAATATAAATACATCTTCATTGCCATCTTTTTCTCATCTACAATATGGAAATTTTAGATTTTGGATCAGACGTTTTGTGTAAGTGCAACCGTCATCAAGTTTAAATTTTTAAATACGGACCTGCAATTTTTATTTTTTTTTTAAATAAAGCACTTATTGATTTCAGCACTTATATTTTTCAGCACTTATTGAATTTTTTTAAATTATATTTATTGAATATTGTTCCCCATGTGATTACGCAACTTTGCCCCAATTTAACCGACTTCGTATCTCTTACCGGTTCCGATATCCCCATAGTGGCAATCGAATTTGAATAACCAAGTATATCATCGAAAAATTTTGAGTTTCTGAAAAATAACGGTAAATTTTGAAGATCGGAAAGAAATTTTGATGATATATATCCACGTAACAAGAAATTTTACTTGTGAGAATCAAGTGTATAGGAAAGGTGCACCTAGCGGTAAAAGATGTTTAAGATTGATCGACTGTCAAAGAGTTTGTGATCAGTGACCTTAAAAATACGACAAAAGATCACTCGCAATTGTGAAAATTATTTGCCATCATTGAATGACGACAATAATAATAATTTCAATGATAACGGTGATAATTTTGCGAGAAATTCAAGTAATAATAATACACATCTTATATTATTATAATAATAATAATGATGTGGAAAATTATTTATATATATACAGGGTGTCTCAAAATTGACGCCCGTGCTTTTGGGATTTGATTCAGGAGGCTAAAACAAATTGAAAATTAAGAGTGAAAAAATTTCCGTTTGTCCGTCATTATAGAGTTATTGATAAATTAACATTTCAACTTTTAATAATTAATAATATTAAAACACAAAATATTGTCCACATCTGTGAAACTGTCAAATTTGACAGTTATGTCTCTTGATTTGACAAAAAGAATAAAACAAAATCGTGTTTTAAATAGTGGTCGAAAAATTTATTGTTTACATTTTTATCAATAACTCCATAACGAGGGACAAACGGAAAATTATCCACTCTTCATTTTCAATTTTTTTTAGCCCCCTGAACCAGATCCCAAAATTATGGGCGTCAATTTTGAGACATCCTGTATATACCGGGTGATTCAAGTTTTATTACCAGGCCAAAAATGGCGACTTCTAATTGAAATAAAAAATCCAAAATAAGTACACATGTTTAGATATTGATAAGCCCAATCTGTCGACAAGAAAATTAATTTTAACCATCCGGTAGTTTATACGTAATTTCACAAAGAATTCGTAATTTTACTTATATAGTTTTTGTCACAACATACTTTAATGCTATTCCAAACATTCCAGTGTAATCCAAGTCAAAAAATTGCACCAATTATTGAATTAACCGGTTTTGATATTGCAACAGTAAGATTTATTACTAAATAGTAAAATATGACGGGTCTTTTCATAAATGTACCTTAATGTGTTAATAATGTTAGACTATGAATTAGATTATAAAAAGCGCATTTAATGAATTTGTACTTATAACTTATAACTTATATAATTTGTCTTATTTTGCTCTTGATAATGGCCGCAAGGCTGAAACAATTGTAGAGTTTTTTCTAATAAATTTTGTGAAACTTAACCAAGTGCTTTATTTATACGAATTTAAAGATGTTTCACCAAGTATTAATCACCGATTCATACAATCTAAAATAAGTTAGTTTTTGAATTATAAGAAGTTATTATAGTCCTGCAAGGGCCGTTCAACCCACGGGCGATTGGCGGAATCATAAAAAGTCATAAAACGTTCCAACAGCACCGGCGGGGTCAATGCTTTGTAGGGCTCTTGACTTACAAAATCATAAACCATACCGAGGAAAGTTGGTCAGTAATGTAAAAAATGCTTTAAATTGAAATCTAATCATTTTCGTTAATTTTTGATTTCATAAATGGGTTCTATGAATAAAATAACAAAGTTTATTGCAAAAATAACGATAGAGAATGTTGCCCGAAAAGAGTTTTTTTAATTTTATAACCGTCTATATAATTATATCGAAAAAGTCAAACTACCTTTCCGTAGATTAGTATCAGACCTATATAAATCCTATATAAATTTTCATATTTTTGGGCAACTGCAAATGCCCAAAAAACCCATGGTAATAAAACTTGAATCACCAGGTATTAATCAATATGTGCGAAAATTTTGATTGAAAAATGGTTATGTGCATTCAAGAGGCTCTAGAGCGATAAATACCACTAGTGTGGGAAAATTTTATTCAAGCATCTTAAAGTACATACTTTTAGCTGTCTTTGCCTAAAATTTAGTCTTAAGTCTTAATCGGTGGCAACTTCTTAGAAATGAATTTAAAAAAAATGTTTTTGTGTTTTCTGCGCATGCGCGGCAAAAATCTGACCCCTGCAATCGATTCCTTGCGAAATTTCCCATCGATTATGACTATTCTAAAATTTTCACAGGGTGAAATGCAATTAAGATAAATGAAATTAAACATAATTGAAGTTGATCTTAAAAATATGCCGTAAAATTCAATTGGCCCGACCTAGAGACCTAGAGGTCAGAGGTCTGAAATTTGGTATGAAGTCAAATTTTGGGTACCCAAATAAGTGTACAAAATTTGAGATAAATCGGAGAAGGTCGCGTGAAATGGACTGCTCATTTGACGTGGAATTGCCCTACAATCTAAAATTACATAATTTTGTCGAGATTCTCGAGTAACTAAAAATAAGTAATCTCGATGTTATTACAATCCGAAAATTACACAAACTTCAAGATATTTCTCGAGTAGAAACTCGTATGTAATACCTGTTATATTTATGTAGACAAATCATATTGAAGCCAATACATTACATTTATCTTCAAAGCCTGTGCATTACTTACAAAACCAACATAACAATTACCCACTGACATCTTATTGCCCCTCAACAAATATATAATGGACATTTACGATATCTCAATAAAATCACGGTTTACGAGCCTCGAGTGTCACTTTCGCAAGAAAGCGGCCGTAAATAATATTTATCGTTCGACATACTGAAAAGCCTGAAATACGTGTGCGCCGCGGTGATTTTTCGCGGCGTCCGCGAAAGCTTACGTCTCACCATAGGGGAATGAGCAGTATTTTATGGCGATGTGTAAATTTCGTACTTTATTATGGTTATTATTCGTGTAGGGACGTTCTGCTCGGCGAAAATTGCACGGTATCGCGCGTAATCGCCACAAATTATATCGTAAATAAATATGGAATAGGAGGGAATTACAATCCTCTGGAGGTCATTTTGTTGATTGCTATATCAATTCGTTATTATCACATTTACTTTCGTTTTTCATATGTAAGAGAATTGATTTATGAAAGTACACGACTGTGATATCATATTCTTATTACAATACTTCTGTTTTTTGAAAAGTTTGAGAGTTGCTAAAATTCTATAAACATGCTGGAAACTGGAGATCTCCATCTACTTGATTTCATTTTTTAAATCTTATTAATTCCCTAAAAATTATCTAAAAAATACTCTACAGATTTTTCGTTCTAGAACATACAGGTAAAAATCATAAACTGTATTTCTGTATTTTGAGACGATTTTGATTTATCATGATACCCAAAAATTATTATAAATATTTCTATTGCATAATAGTATAAAATTAGCTGAAAACCTGAACATTCCAACAACATTCTAAAAGCAATGCATTGGAATTATAAATATCCTGAAAGTTTTCAGAGCAAGACTCTTTGAGAGTTTTCCAATATTAATTTGCTTTTTTAGGGAAAATTTAGAAAAACTATTTCTGAAATTTAAGAACTGTTTACCAAATTTATAAAATTTATAAACATGCAAGAAACTAAAATATTCCATAAAACTTCTAATAAAAATTGTAGCAAATTAGAAAAGTTTAGTGTATAAATTTCGGGAAATCATTAAACTTCATAAACGTTACATAAAAATTTTGAGTAATCAAAACATTTCAGACAAACTATAAAAACTGTAGGAAACAACAATATTCCATAAATATTCTAGAAAAAAATCCTTTCTGGGTAGAATAGAGTAAAGCAATCTCATAAAAAAAACTTGGAATATTGTGTAAATTTATTCTATGGTTTTTATTGTCTTAGTTTGGACAGGCGTTAAAGAAATAATTCATTTCTGTATTTTGATCAGCTTAGACTAATATTTCCTACAAAAAAATATATTTTGAAATGTGAAATATTTCTATGATTTTTGTGTGATAAATTAAGGAAGACAATATCTAAAATTCTATAATAAATTATAGATACCTACTACCTAGCTGGTAATTTTTATTTTTGTATGGAAAATGGGTCCAACTTTAGTTTTCCAGCCTTCTACTACTAATTGCAGATTTCGAATCTGTGACCTGAGCCATTTATGGTTGACCTAATCTATTATTCACGTTACATAACGTGGTCTGATATCATTTATATCCTGTCTCGAAATTATTGATCACCAAATAGAACGGAATACTAATTTGTACATTTTTTAATGATGGGATCGATGGAAACGGGGCGTATTTAAATTCCACCATCAGAAATTGATCGAATGTGTACGGTTCAATTAACGAAAAAAACGGAGAAATTATTATGCAATGACGTTCAGTGACCGAAGAGTTATGGACAAGTCTTATTTTATTTCAAAGCAGAAAGATATAATACAAGGTGTCCTGGGAGAAAGGTAACACCCTAAATATCCAGGAAAATATTTTTTTTTACAAAATCGTTACGAAATCGCTGAAACGTGAACAGAACAGAACAAAAACAGAAATAATTGAAACGTTTGTACTAATAAATGCAATTTTGACTTTAATCTTTAACATTTATACAGAAACAATTAATACTTATAACTTATAACTAAAATTTACTAATTTTTTTTGAAATTTTGATAGTAATTATACACATTTCGCAACATAAAAAAAATAAAGAATGATTAAATGCATAATAGATCAAAGTAACACTGGAATTCCAATCAATTAAATCTACGATATTGCTAGGATTGTCATGAAAGATGTAGAAATAATAATTAAAACTGAAAATGAAATCTACACAACTTTCCTGAAACTGTCGGACATGTCGGTTTCAAGTTATACCGCCGGGCAATTCTTATCCATTTACAATTGCACAAGAAAAAATTAAATTTGACAGTAGGTATACATACGATGCCCATTTTCCAGAAACTGGTCTAAAATTTTCAATATCATTTGAAACATAACTATGAAATTGAAAAAAACCCTTTTCGCGATTTTTTTTTCTTTTAGTAGTAGTAGTATGAACATTTCTTCCATATATATATATACAGGGTATCTCCTAATAAACGCCGCTAGCCATAATTCCTTTATTTATTGGCCGATTTCAATAAAACCAAAACGAGATTAAATGGCTCCATATGTTCTACAACGGGGCCCTAATTTTCTTTTATTTGCAAAATGAATTTTCATTTCAGCGATAGTCAACTTTATTTTTCAAATGGTTGCATGTATTTTCTTTTTTTTTAAGTAGAGACTATTTTTCTGAATCCAAAGATGTATAACTAGATGGAATGTTCGTTACAGAAAAATAATGTTTGTTAACATAAAGTTATTTTTTTGTGAGTATATCAAGTGTGCCATGGAAAGCAAAGTGAACACAAAAAAACAGTAAAAGTCATCTAAGTGATAGTGTGTAAAATTCTCTTTTCTGTCGGTCTAATTTTTGTGAAATAACTCAAGTGATGGCTAACAATATTAACAATCGTTTGACTGACATGTTACAAGTGTATTTCGAATGCAATAAAAATTGCGATCGAGCAGTGCTGCTGTACATGGACCGTTTTCCGAACAGGGAAGTCCTAGAGCTTAGAAAATTTGGAAGACATGAAAAAAAAATTAAGTATGGTGTTTTTAAGAAACAGAAGAGGGACGAAGATTTCGCGGAAATGTGAAATTAGATGTACTTCTTAATGCGCACGAAAATTCAAGAACATTTATTCGGGAATTTGCAAATAACATTGGCACATCAAAACGAACGGTAAATGCAATTCTTAAGAAACACAAGTACAAACCACAAAATGACTTTTACTGTTTTTTGTGTTCACTTTGCTTTCCATGGCACACTTGATAAACTTACTAAACAAAACAAAAAAACTTTTTGCTAATAAACATTATTTTTCTGTAACGAATATTCCATCGAAGCCAACTAAAAAAAAAATACAAAATACATCTTAGGATTCAGAAAAATAATCTCTACCAGAAAACCAAATAAGAAAATATATGTAACCATTTGAAAAAGAAGTTGACAATCGCTGAAATGAAAGTTGATTTTGCAAAAAAATGAATTAGGGCCCCTTTGTCCTTTGTAGAACATGTAGAGCCATTTAATCTTGTTTTCGTTTTATTGAAATCGGCCAATGAATAAAGGAGATATAGCCAGCGGCCTTTTTTTAGGAGACACCCGGTATATATATAATTTACAACATGCTTAATATACATATCATAACTACAATTATAGATAAGGTGACCAGATCCTAACGATACAAAAGCGGGACAGCGGACCGCGGGGGAGGGGGGATTTTTTAAATCAATTAACAAAGAACGCAAAACGCAAAATATACAGGGTGTCTCCTAAAAAACGCCGCTGGGCAATAACTCCATAACTCTCTAACTATTAATTGATTTATTGCCCGATTTCAATTTAAAAAAAACAAAATTAAATTTCTCCACATGTTCTACAAAGGGGCCCTAATTTTGTTTTTTTTTTGCAAAATCAACTTTCATTTCAGCAATAGTCTGCTAGATTTTGCAAAAAAAAAAATAGGGCCCCTTTGTAGACATGTGGAGCCATATAGTTTTATTTTCGTTATATTGAAATCGTCCAATAAATAAAGGAGTTATCGCTAGCGGCGTTTTTTAGCAGACACCCTGTATAATATTATATTACAATTTTTTTTACAACATGAAATATAATGTCATATTTAGAAATATAATAAATACGAGGCATGTTTTTAAAATACCGTTTTGTATTTTGGCCGCTGCAGCGCTGCTTCCAACTACAGATATTGGCGAAATATATAAGCTGATAACTTCAAACTAGCGAATAAAAAATTACCCCGAAAAAAAAGTCAATCTTTCAAAAGTCGGGACATTTTTTAAACGTCGCGGGACGCGGGACAAATTTCTAAAAATCGGGACTGTCCCGCCAAAATCGGGACGTCTGGTCACCTTAATTATAGATGATGTGATACATAATATATGGAATGGGCTACAGACTTTCGTCTTTCGGAACTGTTGTGAATATGAATGATTGTCTAAAAATATTAGTTCGTGAGTTTGTCACTGTCTTGATGGTTTATCTTTGGTACAATGTTTGGAAGAGATATTTGAATTTAGGAGTTTGGTTGATCTTTCGGGTATGAATGAAGGGTGTAATAGAAGGAATGTTAGTTGCTTTGTGGGTGAATCTATTTAGGAGCTCTTCGTGTCTGAGTGACAGGGGAAGTATTTGGGTGCGGCGGTTGTTAAAATTGTGAAGAAGATTTCTGTGATTCTGGATTTTGGTGATAATGCGTAGGGATGCTCTTTCAGCAACATGAAGATGGTTGAGGGTTGGTGGTTTGCAGATGGAGAAAACGATTGAGCCTTAGTCAAGCAGTGGACGACATAATGTTTTATAGATGAAGGAAGCTGTTTTTGTGCTGATACCTTATTTTTTATAGGTGAGGGATCTAAAATATTTTGCTCGAGTTTTAACTTTCTGCTTCATCAATGCACAGTGCTTTTTGAAGCTCATCTTGCTGTCGACTACGACTCCTAGGTAGTTTATGTCCGGTTTAGGAGTTATTATATTGTTATGCAGGGTGATGAGCGGAGAGTTGGGCGTGATGTTTTTTTGTTTTAATTTGTATGCTTAAATATATTATTTGAAATAAAAAACGATTTATGAAATAAGAATTTTAAAAATCGATTAGATTTCAAGTTAAATATACTTTAATATTACTTACCCAAAGAGATAGTGATTTAGAATTTCAAAGTCCAATTTCAATACATCATTAGGGCAATGCCACAAATTAGGTGCTTGAAATAAATTAATCTCCGTGTCTCTGCGATTCTTTAGTGTTAGCACGGCATCAGACCAGTTTTATGGCACGTCAATAACCGTTCGTCTTAGAATATTAGTAATGGTCGTTAAATCTATTGCTAAATACAATTCACAAGTTCGTCGTAAATATTAGCGCCAGAATAGCAAATTGCATTTATTTCAAAAACGGAAGTTATATTTTTAATTTAAGTTACGCACCAAATGTAGAATTGGTAAAAGCACATTCTTGTGAAAATCGAATAAATGAGCAATCAATCACATATAAAAACCGAAAAAACTGACTGTTGGTTGAAACAAAAATTGATTGGCAAATATTGTTTTTTTTTAATACAAAATTATATATGTACCGGGGGATTCAAGTTTTATTACCATGGGTATTTAAGGCATTTGGAGTTGCCCAAAAAATATGAAAATTTGGATTTATATAGGTCTGATACTAATCTACGGAAAAGTAGTTTGACTTTTTCGATATAATTATATAGACGGTTATAAAATTTAAAAAAAAACTCTTTTCGGGCAAAATTCTTTATCGTTATTTTTGCCCTTAACTGTTTTATTTCATTCATAAAAGCATTTATGAAATCAAAAATTAACGAAAATGATTAGAATTCAAATTAAAGCATTTTTTACATTGCTGACCAACTTTCCTCGGTATGATTTATGATTTTGTAAGTCAAGAGCCCTACAAAGCATTGACCGGGGATGGGCGGTTGGAACGTTTTATTACTTTTTATGATTCCGCCAGTCGCCCGTGGGTTAAACGGGCCTTGCAGGACGGATTGGGCATGGCCCTATCATAAAACCCATAAAATCCATTATAGGGACTATTTCTGGTAGCACCCGTCATATTTTACTATTTAGTAATAAATCTTAATATAATTGGTGCATTTTTTTTTTGCCTTGGATTACACTGGAATGTTTGGAATAGCATTAAAGTATGTTCTGACAAAAACTATATAAATAAAATTACGAATTCTTTGTGAAATAACGTATAAACTAACAGATGGTAAAAATTATTTTTTTTATCGTCAGATTGGGCTTCATCCATATCTAAACATGTGTACTTATTTTGGATTTTTTATTTCAATTAGAAGTCGCCATTTTTGGCCTGGTAATAAAACTTGAATCACCCGGTATACTAAATATAGGCATTTTATTTTTATCAGAAGTGGGCATTTTGGGCTCGGCGGAAAAACTTCAAATGCCCTGTATTTTGAAATAAAGCACACTGAAATTAAGGAGCGAAAATGTGTATTTTGAGAATTAATCATTAAATATTTCAAATTTTAAAGAAAACCTACATGATCCTATGTTTTTGAATTGCTATAGAATTCGTATATTCAGATCATCAATAAACAAATCAAGCATACAAAGTTGTCCTACAGGTATTTTGGTAAAAATAATGAAAAATATCTTGACCTGCTCGCCAGGGAAACATTCACAAACTCAGCACGTGTTAATGTGCACAGAATTACTTTAACGCATGTTACTATATCTTTAAGTTATCTGTAACCATTTTCGTGTAGGTTGGTTATGATTGAAATATATGAACGTGGTGTCGATTTACTACTTATTAATTTGAATACAGAGGACTTGTCTGCTTGACAAGTAATAGAATAGTTGCCAGTACAACATTCTAAGTAAGACTGATGATGGGTAGCTTAGCCTAGTACAAAACATGATAAACTTAATCTAATGGTACAGAGGGTTATAGATGACGTGTCGACCATGCATAACATTAAGATGCAAAAGTCCCTTTTCTTATTTGGAATAGATTGACAATATTAACTTGTTTGATGAATAGATATGGCATGGAGTGTTTGCGGTTCCCAACATTTTCTGTGTCCACGAATTTACCGATTAAACAATAATTAATTATAACTGATTATGAGGCTGAAAATATAATAAGAGTATAAGAATTATTATTAATACATGAGCCATTTTGTTTAGTGGTATGTTATATATCTGTAACATTACTACACTTTAAACCTTTAAGTAACTTATCAAATAATGCACGCTATTCTAATTATGTGCAAATTGCTGTGATTCCAATTTACCATTCGCGTATCGCTAATAGAAATTTTCCAGGTCCATTTAACTCGCGCACTGCATCCGAATGAAGACATTTACTTATTAAGCAAGGCACTTATTAGTCTTTATCGTATAAATTCGCTCCTTTGGAAAACGCGCCGCCATTCTGGGCACATTCCGCACCTTTCAATAGAAAAATCAACGTAGGCGATTTAATTTAATCGATTCATTTGCGCCTCAAAAATGCGATTTATAGCACGACTCCCGCCGACTTCGTAAGCGTTACGCCATTTAATCTATGACGGAAATTACGGGAATAAACATGTTTATAGCTTGTGGAAGCAAATTGCTAATATATATGCGCAAACTTCAGAATGATCTAAGTATAAACGCCCGGCGGATGATGAAAAATCGGCGAGTGAAACGTCGGCTTGCCCATCCAGGGTTTCGCATAAATTGCGCCGGTATGCGAGTGATACGAGTTTTATAACCGGGAAGGAGCTCGACGACATCGCCAGCGTCCATCCGACATTTCAGGGTACCGACGCCGGTGAATTAATTAAGCTTTTAATAGCGTGCACTTAGAACACAAAAAGGTTATAAACCCATTTAGCGTTTTAGTGTAAATAAATCACATGTCGGGTACGTGTTTGGTTTCGGGCCTCTGATTATTTATGACCCCCTCCCAAAATAATTATCTCAAATTTATATAGTGTTGGAGCAGATTTATTGGGGGGAATTTAAATTCTATTGTTAACAATTACGAGGGCAATTAATTAAACGGTCACTATCGCTAACTAATGCAGGAAGGGAATTTTATTTTAGATTTCAAAAATTTAAAGTCGAGATCTCCTTTCCATACTTTGCAACCCCATGTTTCTCTCTTTCTCTTCAATGCTCTACATTTTTCTTGTTGGTGTTCGTCGTTCATCCTATAGATTCCACCTTGTCTCTGGCTAACTGAGTAGAGACGGCGTGTACAGTCCCTCAGCCTTAAGCACCACGTGTGAAATAAAGAAGGCGAAGCCTTACCCAAAGGTCTAAAACAGCCGATAAGTGGTGCGTTTTCAGGTCGTATGATCCAGTCCTTGACTCATAGTGAAGGACAGACAGAGTCAAGGACTCACCACAAAACCGTAAGGGCCACTCAACTCACAAATCACGAGATAAGGGCGGTCACAATCCCGGTATTTTACCATCTTCGTCGTAGACAAATACTTGACCAACCGCGCGTGTGACCTCTCAACGATTAAAACGATTTTATGTTTACCAACGCGAAAGCGTCGATCAGGGGAGGGGAAAAATTGAATTCATTAGTGCGTTAGGTTTCTTCTATAGGCAACCTCGCCACGAACGCTGTGCGTCAAAATTATAACGGTACAAACTGTGACAATAATCCTACAAAGGAAATATTACAAATTTTATCAGATATTTGTTAGTTTAACGTATATAATTTATATATAATATATATAAACTTCCAATGAATTTATTCTACAGGATGTTAAAAACAAATATATAGTATTCGTAGAACATTTAAGAATAATAGTCTAAATATAATAATAATCTTTATTTCGCCTCATATGTCGAGACAGATAGATACATAGAAATAGTTATAGTCATGTACAAATATAAAAGCAGTGTTAATATGCAGTTTGTCATAGTTGTCATTTTACATTACAAATGTCATTAATAAATTGCGATGATAAATGACCTTCCTTCCTTCTTTTTAATTTGCGCGAGGTGGTACCTGTCCATCGTAGTTTCCCATAAACGACATATGCAATCCTCCTCTAATTATTGGAAATGTGGTTTGCCGCAGATGAGTAACGCTAGTACCTTCTTTAGAAACCTTGCCTTAATATATTCTTAATAAAGTCTTAATATATATATAAGTTACCTGCGGTCACAAACAATCAGCTTCTTTATTATTATATAAAGAGTATAATTTAAGACGGATGCATATGAGCGCATCCCCCGCATTATATATTATCTTTTATTGTTCATTTATAATAAAGTTATATTACTAACAGGTTGGCCTTGCCACCACACACTCTATATTCGTATTCCGTACTAACAACATATTAAATTCTGAGTTTTAAAATAAAAGTCCTGTTTTTAAAACCTACGTTTCGGCCCGTGACACGTATTTGGCGCAGTCGGCAACGGATTCCCAAAATTTAACAATTTGAGCGAATATCAAATTTGTTAAATTTTTCGTTTACGAATTTATTGGGATAGAACCAGCGAAGACTACAGGACTCCGAATTTCGAGACACCGCAGCTTCGCATCGATTCTACAAGCATCGAGGACCCAGGCAGGATTCCAAACATTGAAACACCGCCCACGTCCAGCTTCACAGATTCAACCTTCACGGCACCGGATGGACGGAATATTAGCACTGTGAGTACATACATTGTTTCGAGTGCCTGAATTCAATTGTCCATTTAATATTCGTTTTCGTCATTCGACTAATGAATGCACGAGACATTGTTGAGACAAATTCGGACATCGAATTGGAGTTGTCAATTCCCTTATCTGATCATCGAGATCGTTCCCGTTCCCCAATAAATCGTCCACAAAATCCCACAATAAACATGGCATTGAAATCAGAGCATTTGGCTATGATTCCCGATTTCTACGGGAAGACAGAATTACTGTCGCGTTTCGTCGAAATCAGCGAAAAATGGGTAAATAAATTTTATAACCCTGCAGATCCCACGGACTTTCAAAATGAGTATTAAATGTCGACCATTCTGTCGAAAATTAAAGGAGAAGCGGCAGTTAATATTTCATCAAACAGGATCACCTCCTGGCAAGAATTGAAAACAGCCTTGTTGAATAAAAGAGACCATTATAGTCTAAATTTTGAAATAACTAATTTAAAACAAAATTTCACTGAAACCCCATTCGAATTTTATAATAAGGTTCAACACTTGCTGAATTTGCAAGTATCATATGTAAGGGCTCATATCGCAACTCAACAAGAACAACATTATCTAATGAACTTTTTTCATGAAAATGCATTGCGCGTCTTCCTCCGTTGTTTAAAAGAACCAATTGATGCACAAATTCGTGCAAGGAATCCACTTAATTTAAATGCTGCTTTGAATATTTTAACTAACGAGTTTCAGTTAGATATTACTGTGAATAAATCCAATTTTAATAAAGTAAGTCCACGTTTCCCCAATAATTTTAGAAGTAATTATCCCGTAAGAGTTCCTAATAATAATGTAAATAATAATTTTCCCTGAAATAAATATAATGTTCCTAAATTTAATAATTTTATACGACCTCCTAATGGTAAACATAATATTCCAAAACCAAGCTTTGTTAATCAGAGGGTCGGCCCCAGTCAACCTAGACCGACACCCCAATATAGACCCACACCTATGTCGGTGTCTACACAAAATTTAAATTTACGAAATCAAAATAGAGGTTACTCGGCCAAATAATTTTATTTCGGAGGAATTATATAATATAGACGAGGAACCAGGCACGGAACCAAATGTTCCTAAACATCCTTTTTTAGCCTTAGAGGGTCCGTTAAACGACCGACCCGAATAGAATTAAATAGTATAAATAATATTGAAAGTCGTCTCCCGTATGTAACCGATCTATTAAATAATTTAAAAATATTAATTGATACAGGTAGTAGCAGGTCATTTGTAAATCCTAAAATTGGATACAAATTGTTCCGAAAACAAATCAGAACCGACCCCTTTCAATTGTCCAGCGCACATGGCACTACTTATGGAAGGTTTAGCACTACTGTACCACTAAAACGGTTATTTAAATCAAGAGAAGCGAATATAAAATGCTTTATTTTCGACTTTCTCTCTCTCAAATTTGGGTTACGAGACCATTAGTGGTGGCTCCAATCAATGAATATGATTGTCAGCAGTTGGGCTTAACACACCCCGATCTTAACCTGTTGAAAATCTATAATGTACAGTTTAATAAGTCTCAAATTCGCAATGAGCATATGAATAGCGAGGAGAAGAAAGTTAAAGAACATGATCATGTGCTTCGCACGATGATCATGCGCGCGCGCGCATGCGTGGTGTGTGTGTGTGTGTGTGTGTGTGTGTGTGTGTGTGTGTGTGTGTGTGTGTGTGTGTGTGTGTGTGTGTGTGTGTGTGTGTGTGTGTGTGTGTGTGTGTGTGTGTGTGTGTGTGTGTGTGTGTGTGTGTGTGTGTGTGTGTGTGTGTGTGTGTGTGTGTGTGTGTGTGTGTGTGTGTGTGTGTGTGTGTGTGTGTGTGTGTGTGTGTGTGTGTGTGTGTGTGTGTGTGTGTGTGTGTGTGTGTGTGTGTGTGTGTGTGTGTGTGTGTGTGTGTGTGTGTGTGTGTGTGTGTGTGTGTGTGTGTGTGTGTGTGTGTGTGTGTGTGTGTGTGTGTGTGTGTGTGTGTGTGTGTGTGTGTGTGTGTGTGTGTGTGTGTGTGTGTGTGTGTGTGTGTGTGTGTGTGTGTGTGTGTGTGTGTGTGTGTGTGTGTGTGTGTGTGTGTGTGTGTGTGTGTGTGTGTGTGTGTGTGTGTGTGTGTGTGTGTGTGTGTGTGTGTGTGTGTGTGTGTGTGTGTGTGTGTGTGTGTGTGTGTGTGTGTGTGTGTGTGTGTGTGTGTGTGTGTGTGTGTGTGTGTGTGTGTGTGTGTGTGTGTGTGTGTGTGTGTGTGTGTGTGTGTGTGTGTGTGTGTGTGTGTGTGTGTGTGTGTGTGTGTGTGTGTGTGTGTGTGTGTGTGTGTGTGTGTGTGTGTGTGTGTGTGTGTGTGTGTGTGTGTGTGTGTGTGTGTGTGTGTGTGTGTGTGTGTGTGTGTGTGTGTGTGAATTTTACGATAATTCGTAGCTTTATTAAAATACTTATAATTTTCACCGACAAAACAAAAAAAAAAAGATCTTATACAAACGAAGGCTACGGCTAGACTTTATGTCTACAGACACAAGAAGGGCGCCAATCGAAAGAGAAAGTTTCATGCTATACAACTTTCGGTCGATCGACTTTGGCGCGTGCGTAGTTCTTCTCTAGAAGTATCAATCATGTTATTTAATAGCCACACCTCGTACATCCCCCAATAACCCCAGCAAGGTGTTTACTATAAAAATCATGGTATGCTGCCCCTGTTAGCTGATTTGGTAGGAAACCCGGCCCAATCAATCTGTCACCTACGTTCCAAACCTTTAAAATGAAATGGATTTGGTGTTTAAGTGTCTAGGTTTTTAGGAGGTGTAATGCATGTGTTGAAAACGATAGGGGGAATTTTGAACATTTACATTAGCTCCAGTTAAAACTATTTGCAATTAATTTCAGTGATTTGTGACTAAAAACTGAGAATGTATAAAATAAAATATAAAAATTAAAATCAACCCTATCTCTAAAACCGTTTTTTTGGGACACCTGTATATTAAGACTTTGGGCTTATTTTAGTCTGTACTAAATGTCCTACGATTACATTTGCTTTTTGACACCCTGCATACAATTTACATAGTTTATAGTGCAGATTTCTACAATTTTATGTAATGATAGTTGGGCATTTAATATAACATGCTTTAATTTTTAGAAAAATTAGAAAACAATTTCCTTCTGTTGCTCGGTATCAAATTTTACATTGTTTTTCCAAAATATCAATTACATTTTAATTATACATTTACTTCCTTCTACTAACAAAACAATAGCAGACAAAAAACAAACAGCGTGGTGGAATGAATACATAAAGCAAGAAGTCAAACATAAAAAACAAACACAAGCATACCTGAAAAATTACACAAGCAGATCTACAGGGTGTCTCAGACCACCCGTATCTGGCCTTTTTCTCAGTAATTTGGCGTTTTAGAGATTCCGGCATAAAATAGCGTAATATAAGCTTACCTGAAGAATACAGAAGAGATAGTTTCAATTTCCGAAAGTTACCGGAAGCACTCAACTTCAGAATTTTAAATGGGAACCTAGGTTACATGTGATATCGTTGAGCATTTTAAAAAGATACAGCTTTTGTACCGTATTTTTTTTTTGTAAATGATATGCTCAACGAAAAAAATAATCTTTTAGACTACCAGTCCCACCATTTTCTCGAAAGTATGACTTCATTGAGGTTCAGGACAAAAATTGCATGATATAAGCCTACCTAAAGAATTTAATGCCATTTGAATTGTTGATAAATCGAGTTTTCTGCACATAACTTTTAATGTGTTAGAAATTGCGATAGAGTTGTAATTGGGAAAAATGTTTGTCTTTTAATTCCACATGAAATAACATAAAAATATACAGGGGCTCCAAGTGCTTTAAAGTTTGAAAAGTTTGACACTAAATTTTGGACACTCTGTATAATGCATATCAATAACACTTGGTTAAGGCAACTGTCAGACATTATTTAACGAGTACCGTGAATGGTTTTATTAACAAGGCATATTTTTATTTCTTATTAATTTTCTTAACCAATGGTGCAAAACTGATTTTTTTGTGCTAGAATTACTGAACCGATTTTAATATTTTTTTATGGGTATGTAGGTATCCATAAATGGCACCCAAATAAGTAACTAAAAGTATACCATGCAGTTTAAAAATATAGATCATCATGACGTCACCCTTTTTTGGGACACCCTGTATAATCAAAAATATTTTCCTGAAATACGCCCTAGAATGTAAGTAAAGCCTGCAAAATATCAAAGTCCTAACTCAATTAGTAACTGAGCTATAGAAGTCGGGAGGTGAATTGACGGACCCTGTATATTCCATTCACGACCTTTTTGAAACCGAGTTGGCAGGATTTTCTTTTTGTCATGTTTGACAAACTGATTCAGTCATGAAGTTAATTATTTTATTTGTGTCGATATCTATTAGACATTTGCTTCTTACCACATTGTCAGATTTATAATTTAATAGCATTAAATACAAATTGGCGTACGTAAGTCTCCACACAATCCTTGTCCAAATTGCAATAAATTCAGTGTTTTTCAATGCATTATTTTTAATTTTCAATTGAATTTAAATTGAAAACAACTTAACATAAAAAAATGAATGACAAGTTCGATTGGGGTATTCAGTTGTTTCCGAAACACTACCAGAACACTACCAGAACATTAACATGGAGAGCACTTCCGGTCATTTCCAAGAGTTGAAACTGGCACAATTAAAGTCTTTAGGTAAGCCATAAACCAGAGGCAAAAAAGTAAAGTTCAAGCCATGGAGATGAAATATCTCAGAAAAGTAGAATGGGTAACAAGAAGAGACAGGATTGGAAACGAAAATATAAGCACTGAATTGAACCTAGAACAAATTGAGAACTTCATAGAAAAGAAACAACTAGGATGGTGGGGATATATGCAGAGAATGAGAGATGCCGTACCGGTAAAACAAATGTGGGAAGTACGAGTAGCTGAAAAAGCAAGAGAGGAAGACCTAAAGAAACGCGGAATAAGGTAGTACTAAATAACCTAACAAAAATAGATAAAAACGTGGAACCAGACAAAGGTAATGACAATGGATAGAAATGAATGGAGGAAATTTGTAGAAGAACAATAAAAGAAGGAAGAATCCCTACACCCTACGGGTAGAAGGGGAAACGAGAAATTTTATATATGAATTATTTTAACGTAAAATATCGTATTTTATGAAATTTAAAAACAGTTTCACCGAAATTTAAGTTTCAATTATTCAACAATTTCCTTCTAGTGTTCTTCATTGAATTCAAATATTTTTCCCATATACATGTATAGAGAAAATAGCTTAACATACCTTCTAAAGAGGTCGTTTATAAATTGGTAAAAACCTCTGCATTAATTCTAACGCTCGTTGTATGGCGTGGATAAATTTTCAATTAGTTCTAATAGTGCATCATTTCCATTAAGCAACCGAAGTAACGACCAGCGACCACCTCTCGGGTTCGAATTTAAAATGCGCGTTTCTTCAATACGCGCATACATCTGTACTCCCGGGAAGATATCTAATGGCCAGTTGAACAAACAAGCTGCTTATTTGCGAACCATATCCATTTAACTTAAATGTCTGTGATTATCTTGAAGCAACGGGCTACTTCAGGCGCGTGGTCATCGTCCCTGTAATCTGTCTTTTAATAGTGCACATTCAAGGTATGTAATTCACTATACATATTTTGTATACCGATTTTTTTAAGAGCTGAATGGGGCCATTTGCAGTGGTCGGCTTTCACGGTGCATACTTAGATAGGTTTGCTGATGATTACACTCTTACAAGTATAAGCCTTAATATACAAGTGTATTATGTGTACCTACACGTTATTATCATACCAAAGAAAACTGAAGCTGAATGCAGAAACTAGAAAATGTTTTATTTCAAAACAAGTAGAAAATAAAAGAAACATGTATTGTTATATAAAATGCTATATAAAAACAAAAATCGTTTTGGAAAAAAAAAATAAGTAACCAATATGATTTTTGTACGATAATATATCTTAAGTTTCGTGTTTGCCTTGGAAATTAAATTTTCGTCGTTGTAGGCGGGCTTAAATAATTAAACGCATGTTACCAGCACCAATACTTAATTGGATCGATCTATTCGTAGGCGTGGTAGGTGTTAGAAAAAATGTTTAAAACCAGTTATTTAATTTAAAATAATTCAATTACCGCGAGCTTTGGCGTAGGAGATAACGGAGTGTCGTGAAAAATGAGGCATTGCTTATGCCCGTCCATTAAACGTATCAAAAACACAGCAGAGTTAAAAGATAAGGCAGGAATGTGGCAATGCAAGTCCCTCGCTGATGATTTATTGTGAAATATTTTAATAATCTAATAGGTAGCAATTTCAATCGAAACACGCGCGTAAATCACTCAATGCCCGATCGACCAATTCATACTCCGCAGAGTGTAATCGTTAAATGACCAATTCACACGCTCGCTTACACGCTTGTAATTGCACGTTACGCAAGTGGCTTTTATCAAACGGCTTGTACGCCATAAATCCTCTCCAAACATATATATTTACGGAGAGTGCTCGTGCTTTCAGTGAAATTTCCACACTCTCCCTCGACCGCTATTTATTACTCGTAACTCTATACGTGGTAAATAGGCAATAAAAATAAATAAACAATACTTTCCTTAATTTATTAAATTGTCAATCTTTATAAAATGAAATAAGATGAAATCGCAATTAAATTAATTTTAGTAATTATTTTATACCTTATGGATTCTTTAAATTCCGTAGTAAGAGTAAATAGGGAAAAGCCAGCTCCTCTGCTTCAGAGGAGGCGGACCAGGCTAAAAATAGGATAGAAAGAAAAATAGAAACAAGTAACGAACGGAAACAAAATCGAGACCAACGACAAACTTGGAAATAAATTGGAAGAATAATAAAAACAAGTAACAAACGGAAAACAAATAAAATCAGAGCTGCAAATAAGATAGCATGAATAATAGAAACAAATAACAAACGGAAAAAAAAGAAAACAACGCATGCAATAATAATAAACGGAAATAAAATTAAAACAAAAAAATGGTCAAGATTGAATAATATCTAGCAACGGTAGATTTACATACATGCTATTAAATAAATAATACAATTACGCAGTGCATTTACAGCTCTGGCCAAAATCAGTAAATTTGAACTACATAAAATCACGACTAAAATTCCAAATACCAGATATCATTGGTAGTCCGGTCATATTAGCCACAAAAAGCCGTTTTGGCGGAAATTAATTATATAGTTTTGAAATTTGGTACACTTACTCTTGCGCACTCTAGAATCGAATATCCGTTGATGTTCCCCTCCCGCGGTGGGGGTTTCAACCCTTAATATTAAAAAAGCAACCCCCAAACAGCAAACTTTTGTTATTTTTTGCAATTATCTCGTAAACGCTGCACCGCCTGAAAATTTTTATATTGGGTAAAGTTTATTGGAACAAAATTTGAAACCAAAGTTATGTTACACGGTTTGCATAGTTCACACGAAATAGAGGCCGGAAGTCAAATTATCCAGTAAATCCAGGCGAAAATAAATTAGGCGGAAATAAATTATATAGTTTTCAAATGTTGTATACATACTCTTGAGTACTCTAGAATCAAATATCCGTCGAGTTTCCCCTCCCCCTGTCGTGGCTTCCCCCTTGATATAAAAAAAAAACATCCCCCAAACGATTTATGCTGGGGAGATACTGTTTGAAGTTTAGTTAATTAAATCAATGAATTAACTTGTGTTATTCTGCGCAATTATCTTGTTAACGGTGCACCGACTGAACATTTTCATGTTGGGTAAAGTTGATGGAAACAAAATTTTGAATTAAATTTATATCACACGGTTTGCCACAAAAGCTATCATTTGAAAAATTTGCACAATATATGCAAATAAAAAAAGTTCAAAAATATTTTATTTGTAATTAAATGTAATACAAATTCAATAACAAACGACAACTTATTGTAATATTTACCTAATTATGGATTATTATTATTACTGTTTTAGCTAACTACAATATATTTTTCGAAATGTTCCACTTTCAAGGATTGCTGTCGCTGAGAATTTTCTTGAAAGCAGAAAAACTTCTTTCTACATCCTGATTAATCGGTGCAAATTTAAAAGAAGCAATTGTCGATGGATTCATGTTCTCCATGACTTCAAACGAATTTCCCTCAAGAAAATCAGCAAGTTGCTTAATTTGGTAAATCCTTCATTTTTCATCAACACGTCCTTTAATTTATTCGACACCATGTTTCCAACATTACCACCGGCTTAATTATTGTTTTCTTAAAAATGTCAAACTTATTTTACAGAATCTGTAAAAGGCATTCCTTGCGATTCTAATTGTTTTATAGTCTGGCTTACAAAATTATAATTGGATTTTAAATATGTCAGTATATTTGGCAATTCCTCTTTGTTTATGGCAAGTTTGCATTATTTTAGAGCTGCTGAAACATCGGTAATTTCTGAGACCATTTCCTTAACCTCATTATAATGGTTTGCATAAAACAAGATTGCATCAAGCCAGGTGTCCCATCTTGTAAGTACTGGTTGAGGAGGAAGAGGAATATATGGCAATTTATTTTTATAACATTGAATTCTTAATGGCGCCTTTAGAAATATCTTTTATCCTGTTTTAATTAAATCATTCTCTATTTCAAAGTTACTACGGATTTCTTCCGCTACTCTATTAATACCATGTGCTAAGCACGTACAAACCATATTAACGTAAAATATTTTCAAATTTTGACTTGCTTTATCCATATAAGGAGCGGCATCAGATAGCATTAACAAAATATTTTGTGTTGGCAATGGATCTGACAAAAAAACTTGGTCAATTCCTCGTTAAGAAATTGTGTGATGGTATTGTAGTTAGTTTTTTTCTAATTGTTTTGAGGCAATTCGAAATTCTTTATTTTTAAAGTCGGAATTTAATATGCCGATTATTAAATTTGCGATGTAACGCTGTCAAATATCTGTAGTTTCATCAAGATGAAAAAAATATATTATTTTTTCCTAATTCAGTCTTGATTGTTCTTAAAGTTTCGTAAGCAGAAACAGAATTTACGTAGTATTTCCTTAAAGTGCTTACAACAGGAATGGGAAAATTACAATATTTTTCCTAAAATGTTTTCAAATTGGAATGAATTAATTTCTTAAGAGGTACATTTGAACTGATTAAGGCGGAACAAAGATCATAATTAAATTGTTTTTTGCTATCAATTTGTAAAGTCCCCGCTATGGATTTAACAATTGTTGACTTTCCCTTTCCTTTTATATCTGCATTTTTTTTGTGTCCAGCCGTTTCGACATTTAATAATTTTAATTTTTAACTTTCTATCGCACATAATCTGAAAAAAATATTATTATTAAATATATAATAATAATAGATATATTTGGGTGTGTTTAAATGATTTTTATTGCGACTTCAACTTTCAACAGATTCAAAATGGGAATAGAATTAACCTGGGGTTTTGTTTAAAAATTACATATTTTGTTAACGTAACACTTATATTGAAAACAAACAGAAACATTTTGCTGCAAATTCTGTAGAAAACGCTGCCGTTTTCCTTATATAGTTATGGAAAATCTTGAATCCACGCTTTTACATTAACTAACGAGTCTTTCAGCATTGTTTTATTGTTCTAAATAAATATAAAAAACCAAAATTAACCCGCGAGTCTCAACAAAACAGCAAAGCCAGCGAACAATATTGACATGTAGCCAAACTGCGCAATCATCACGGTAGTAAGAAGTTGACCCAGAACTAGGGGAATTACCCGCGTAAGTCTAGTCGGTAGAATTTACAGACGCATACAAATATTCAGCGAGTCGTTTAAAAATAATTAAAATACTTCATATAAAAAAATATAAAAATATGCCTATATATGCGTTTTTTTTTAATTTTATGCAAAATATGCAATTTCATTAGTATACTATGAATTTATGAAATATGAAATATATATGTATGAAATATATATAATGAAATATATATGAAAAAATATATATTTTGCGAAATATGCAAAATATGCAAAATAATGTTGGTGTCATATTACTCGATTTTCTCTCAATCGTCTAAATACAAATGGAATGACGTGGGCTGTGAATAGTAAAAAATATGCATTTTCATAAATCTCCGCGCTTTATTTATAACTTCGTCTCACAAGTCTAAGGACATTTCACGCTTAAATGCTCTTGAAACTGAAATATTCTTACACTCTTTAGAGAATCTAGAGTGAAAACTAAGAACTGAAATACGCCATGAGATAAAATAATAAACTTATTAGGTTTGTAACCATACGTTTTTTTACTGATCTTAAAATTATTGGAAATAAAACATTTTTAAGAGTAGAGAGGCCCAAAATTAAAATTGTGAAATATATAATTTCGTTCCAATTTAAAATATTCTTAAAATAAAAATACACTTAAGAGTAGTCAGACTGAAAACTTAAACTGAAATACACTCGATAGTGGACTACTTGAGTGATTGATTGAATATGTAAAACTTTCTAGCTTCGTTCTAACTGGTCTCAAAACAATTTAATTTTTAAATATTTTGAAACTGATATACTACTAAGAGAGCGATACTGAAAATGAAGAGCTGAAAGACTCAGGAGAAGTTTGACTTTTATGCGGCTACACTATCAGTACAACTGACATCAACCTGGTGCAAATTTTTCAAGTCGTATTTTGACGTCCTGTAAAATTCAGTTGCGTGCTCGAACAAATATTACTTAACTTTTGTAATAGATATTCATTTAGGTAAAAATAGTGTTCCATCTAAAATGGCAAAATGTCTCTGCAAAATTTATTTGAGAAGAATCTCGATAACGTTTCTTACTAATATTGATTCAGCAACCGAAGTGTGTTGGAAATACAACTACCGAACACTTTCATACAGCAGTAAATAAAATAAGAGTAGGAATCGCAAACATTCAATAACGGGTAGGCTCATGAAGAAGAGGAAGGGCGTTCCATTTTATTAAGTAAGTTATGATACAATTAATTGTACAAACTATATGAAAGTCTTCGAATCACTCATACATGTTCGCACAGAAACAAATGGCAGTATGCTAGAAAATTGATTATTCTAGATTCGCAAGTAAATTTACACCGTACTTCTGTGCAACAAATGCATGGAAGATCAACGAATCACTCATCATTATTCCTGCAAAAATATATAAATACTAATATAATACAAAAATTGTTAAATAATGTGTTGAACTATATGTAAAAACGTTGTCGCTGCATTATTGATTTAACACATATAATTTGCATCAGTTATCAAATATATATTTAATATAAGACACTGGTAGTTGGCTAACTTCGTCCACATCGCTTTCTGGTACATGTCGAGTAGCCGCCAAGTCAATTACAATTACACTTTTCCAACACATTTTATATTGCCAAGTTGTAATTGAATGATGGAAACTTTCCATCACATATTTTATTTAGATCTCCTTTTAACAATGAGTGTGTATCCACTATAGCTACAAATGTTCAATTGTAACATTTCGTGTAATACGATCTGTTTACCCAAAATAACGTTTTTTTAGTTTCCCAAAATCTTAGTCTTGAGGAATCTGTCCCCTTTTCAACTCACACATTGAATTGACAATCGATATCAATTTTTGTGAAAGTTATGGATTATTTTTCTTTTAAATGTTATCGTTTTAAACTTATACAATGTTGCACTATTTAATCTCTTTAGAATTTATTTCCTTATTAATAACTGCCCGGTACATCAGTAAGTCGATAAATATTATTCGGATATTTAACGTAAAAAGGTTCGCGTACCTACGTAAAAAGGTTCACCACTGCTGACCTATATGATCGTTAAAAATGATATCAGTAAGAACTAGAATTGGCAGGACACATATACAACCAATTTTTCGAAACCACTTTATTATTAACAATAGTAAATATGAGCTAGAGCCTTGCGCAGGGGACTTAATAAACTATCATTAAATGCAAAAATGTTTGCATATTACCTCACTAACAAGTTGATTGTGCTTCTCATTAGTAATAAGGAAATTGGCATTATTAAAATTGTTATGAATTATTGCTAGTTAGCCGTCTCCCCGAGCACATTGAATTCATGGTAAGCTCGGGAATAATGCAAATCACTGCAGGTATAATTTTCCATATTGATGCGGGGAAAATTTGCACTCGCCTGCCTGGAATGTGCGGAAAAGTTACTGTAAATACGTCTCAGAGATGTTACCTATGACCTCAGCGGCATGGCACTTTGGGGCTAATTAACGCAAATTGTATGATAATGAAACTACTTACGGGATTGCCGTATTAATGCATTTCCATTAGTTTTCCCATTACTCTTTGACATGTAATTCATTAAATTGAAAATTATAAGATTAATTTTGGCATACTTTGTTACATTACTAACAACAAACAATTATGTTATAGGAAAAACCTAGTCGTTAGTACATTACAATAATAATGTGAATAATGAATTATGTTGTCCACGACTATCTCATAATATACTTATTATACTTATGTTTCCTCAGTTATAATGATATCCATTTATCACTACCAGATCCATTATTCACTCCCAGCTGTCTATAATAGTATTATTCACCACCGAAATGTCATTTGACTTTTGAAATTTGTAAGTTTACAATAATTTAAATTTCGCCTTACGTTATTTAAACCAGAGACTCGAGCAATATACCGCATACAGTCCGCTGGCATTTACACCGCTAGGCCACTTTAACACTTCTATGGCAGCAATGTCTAACCTTGAATATTACTTGATCTGCCACGCGTATGGCTCGTTTATTTTTTATTTTATCAATCAGTCAGCAATGTGTCATCAATTAAAATGAAACGTAGTAACGTAATAGTATATAACGCCATTAGGCCGATACCTATGTAGCAAATAACAGGCGCGGGTTGAAGTTTGTAAACCGAGGCGAAGCGAAGCGGAGCGGAGCGCAGCCGAGGTTTATATTCAACCAAGCCTGTTATTTGCATATCGGCCGTATGTTGTTCGATACTTTTTGTAATACCTAAATTACAAAAACTGGTCAATTTATTAATATTAAATTTCAAAATTAATAAACTAGTTATCCAGGCGCAATTTGATACCATAGCAACATCAACGGTTCAAATACAAATAAACAAATCAAAGTGAAATTAGAAAAATAATGTCACATGTGCAAAGTTCTTCGTTTTGTGGTATCCCCGAAGATGTACTAAATGAAGCAAATGCTGCCCCAATCGTTTTACTTCCCCAAAAAAGCAGCAGCAGGTATGAGAAAGAATATGAAGACTTTGTTGCTCATAAATTTGCGTTGTCATTTAAATAACGTCCACGGCCGTTATTATAACGGCCAAGGCCTTTACGCCTGTCATATCGATCAAGCAGACAGTACTGATAAATGTCAATAACACAGAGGTATTACAAAAACTTCATTTACATTTACGAGTATTTTGAAGTGCTATAAAATGTCGTCATGGACAAAGTATAGTATACTACTCGCGTATAATTGAACGAATTACTCCACTTGCCTGACGGTTCACTCCGTAAACGTGGTTCTCGTGATTGATAGTCATCATTATACGCTCATTGTACAATATATTATTATTTGCAATTGTTGTATAATTCATTTGTTACTTACGCAAATGTGGGTTATACACCCTTATATTATGATGTTTGTTAAAAACTGCATAACTACATAATCCAATATTCACTCGAAAATTACTAGATAAATAAATAACCTTTCCATGCACTAAGACAACGTTACGACACAAAGCAAATCACGAAGAAATCGTATTGACAAACCTACTTTCGAAAAATCAACTAATAAAATTAAAAAATGAAGAATTTAATGAAAATATACAGGGTGTCCTAAATAAAGTAGTGTTGCATGGGTACCTTTCTTATTCTTAAAGCTAGAGATCTGGTTAAATAGGCAATATTGTGCAATTTTACATGCTGGTGCAGCTTATATTGAAAAAATTTTAAAGTCCGAGCAGTTTAGAAGTTATTTTAAAAACTAAAAATCGCGATTTTCTAATAACTTCAATATATTCATAATAATTAAAGATCCGAAAAAAGTATGAAATCAAAGTTACTTGGTTCGATTGCACACACTTGACAATCAAGTTAAGTTAAGTTAAGTTCTTATTTTAAATGGCCGCCATATTTTATTTTTATACGTCTTTTAAAATTATTCCAATTTTTATTTTTATTTTTTTAAATATTTTAGAAACAAATGTAAAAAATAAATAAAAAACGTAGTACAACTAAGTAGTGAAATGATAATAAATGATAAAAAATGCTCAAAATTCTGACAGTTATTGTCCAAAAACAATTGACAGCGTTAAATGTCGGTAATCCGAACGTTTCAACTCGGCAAATGGAAAATCAAGTTAACGTCTCTAAATCTAGAGCATTAACAATTTTACAAAAGCAAAAGTTATACCATTATAAATTGAATATTTCTCATACTTTACAAGCAAATGATAACATTCGTAGATTAACATTTTGCAGAAGGTTAATGAACAACATTACCGAAAATGGTGATTTTATAAATACAATTTTATGGATAGATGCATCCTACTTTTCTAATTGTGGATTATTTAATCATCATAACGAACACTTTTGGGTTCAGGACAATCCACACATAGTGATTCCACGGCAATAAAGTGAGGTTTGGCTTTAATGTATTTTGCGGCCTATTGGGAAATGATTTACATGGTGCTATAATATTTCTAACTGCACAACGTCATTTGGAAATTCTTGAAATAACCTTATAAGATTTATTGGATGATGTACCTTTGGCACAAAATGTTCAAATATAGTATCAGTAAGATGGCACCCCTCCACTCAATGTTAGAGATGTTATTACTTATTTAAATGGCCGTTTTAATAACAAAGCAATAGCGACTAATACAGTTGTACATCTGTTCAGTGGCCAGTCAGATCTGCATACTTGCCGCCTCTTGACTTTTATTTGTAGGGTACTTTAAAAAGCAAAATTTATGGAAGTAACTTCAATTATAATAATGTAGATGAACTGTGAAGCAATGACAGAGGCAATAAAAGGCGTTAATCACAACACATTGAGATAAGTAACTGGCAATATTCTAAAACGCTGTCAATTGTGTTTAGCAACGTTTTGGCCATTTAACCAATAACAGTCAGTATTTAGAGCAGTTGCCAATCTTTGCCAAAAAGGCGATTTAGACGTGTAAAAATCAAATATGGCGGCCATTTAAAATAAGAAAGTTGCTATTAATATATCGGAAACCACTATCTTGATTTTTGTTTTGACTTGATTCTTAAGTTTGTGCGAATAAACCAAGTAACTTTTATTTTAAACTTATTTCCACATCTTTAATAATTAAGGAAATAACGAAGATTTTAGAAAATCGCATTTTTTTGTTTTTTAGAATTATTTGTAAACTGTTCGGAATTTTAATTTTATTTTCAATATAATCCGAACCAGCATACAAAATTGCACGACATTGCCTATTTAACCGGATTTCTAGCTTTCAAAATAAGAAAGATACCCATGCAATCCTACTCTATTTAGGACACCCTGTATATTTATAACTAAATTACTTGCAAAAGTATACTTGAAAAATCCATGGAAACGAAGTCAATGGAAAAAAAACTATTGCGAAGAAATAAGTTAAAAAAAGAATCACATAAACATAAAACCAATAGCAAAAATCAAGGTAATCAACAAAAACTTAATTGGAAAAATCACAAATCAAGCCAAATATGTGCTTGAAATGTACATTGAAACAAAGCAATGGAAAAGTTCTAATTGAAAAAGATTGTGTAAAAATCATCTACCAATATTCACTCAATAAAATACTTTCAAAATAAATCTCTAGAACTTGAAACAGATGATAAAAATCGAATTAAAATTCATAAAATCAACCGAAAAACTTTGGGTTTTGAAGTTGGTAACTACATATTTTAATAGATTTTCTGATATTTTGTCAATATTTGATGAATTATAATAATAATAATAATAATATTTATTCACGTAGCTGTATACAGATGTGACAGGGCAATAGGAATATACATATAATAATAAAAGAGAATCGTCATATATTGGTGTATGGCACCATTGGTAAGCAAATCATCAGTATTCTTCTTTGCGCATAGGATGCACTGGTATAAATAAATGATAGCAAAGGTTAAGAGTTTTTGCGGAGCAAAAGTACTTCTACACGACTCCCCATAATTTATGTTAAATAACAGTCGGAGTTTTCGTTGTTGCGCAATAAATACCCTTAACCAGTTTACTACATTTCTCCATACCACCACATTATATGACAGTATAGAGTGACATAGGGCATAGTACATTTGCAGTAGTGCATCTCTGGGTAATATATGTTTTACTTTAAATATAGCATAGTGGGCATAGTTCGTCCTCTTACAGATGTTGGCAATGTGTTCCTGAAATGACAGCTTATAGTCTATTCTAACACGGAAGATTTTACATGATGTGTCAATTTCAATATGCTGGTCTTCCAGAAGTGGGTTAAGTCTATACGATGGCCATTTACGCTCTGTAAAGTTAACACATACTGTTTTTGAGGAATTCAAAATAACATTGTTCAAGTTATACCACTCACATTTAAGTTAACATTAACATTTAAGTCATCCGCATATATCACCAAATGATCCGTGTGAATATACAAACGAAGATCGTTTATGAAGATGATAAACAATAGCGGGCCTAGTATGGACCCCTGTGGCACCCCGTGAGGAACATCTTGAGTGTTAGAATTGTGTTTGCCAATATTTACAACTAGCTTTCTTTCGGATAAATAGGATATTAACCAGGCTAATAGTGGCCCACGTATACCCATAGCATACAATTTGTCAGCTAGGAACTTATAATGGAGAGTGTCGAAAGCTCGACTAAGGTCAAAAAATATCCCAACTGTCAACATTCCATCGTCGATACTTTTATATGCATATTCCAGCAATGAGACTGTCGCAGTTTCAGTAGGAAACTTTTTCCTAAACCAGTGGTGATGTTTAGTAAGTATTCCAAATGTTTGTAAATAGTGATATATATTTTATAATTCTTTCGATTATCTTTGATATCACGCAGAATTGCTATTGGACGATAGTTGATCATCATTGAAGGATCTAATTTCTTGAATACTGGTATAACATTAGACAATTTTACTATGGATGGAAATTTACGCTCATCAATTGGTAAGTTGATTAGATAAGTTAGCGGTTCCGTAATTAATGTACCAATTTCCTTTAGTAGGTCTGCTGATATTGCAGAGATTCCTGAAAGGTTTTTATTTTTTAGTCATCTTATCACATTGGGGATATCTTCATGCAAAGTATAGCTAAGGAGCATTGTGTTTGCGCTCAATGTTTCTATTGTGAATTTTGCCGATAGATCACGGTTAAAGTGACTATTTAGTCTGGTGTCTGAAATGCTCCCATAATAGTTGCTAAATAGGTGTGCAACTTTACTCGAATCACTGGTGACTTTACCATTGTCATTAGTTATCACCCTGAGTATTTTATGGCGATTTATGGCTATTACGTCATGTACTGTCATTTATTATTTGCCAGATTTTTTTAGGCCTAGATAAAAAGTTATTTATTTCGTTTGTTGGGATATTTTGTTTTCATATTGTTATCATTTCATTGTATGTCTTATTTTTTGTCTTCTATAGTTCATTGAGATTTTAGCCTTTAAATTTGGTGCAGATGCCATGTAGATCTTTAAGTTCTGTAGACATTCTTTCAATCTCAGGTGTTACCTATTTCTTTTTAGTTATTTGTGATTTAGTTTTTTGAGAGGGCATGCCGTATCATAGTTGCATGTCAAGATATTCAAAAATGTTGTAAATGCCTCATCGACCTCGGTACTAGAATATACCTCCTCCCAGCTTTCATTTGCGATTAGTCGAATGAAATTCGCTTTTTGATTTAAGCTAAGATCTCTTACGTGAAGCTCAGTCTCATCAGAATTTTTAGAGTAGATCGCCTCCTTTAATAGAAGCTTTGTTGCAAGATGATCAGCTATATCTGCATTAATTACCTTGGAAGTGTAGCAGCTGGAATAGTTATTTAAGCATTAAGAGAGGTAAGTATCGTTTACCAGTCGAGGTCGAGTTTGCGCCCGAGCGATAGCGAGGGCTAGCGATAAAGACCGAGACTGGCCAAAACTTACCTCTCGAATTGCTTATAACTGTTTTTCCACTCCTGAAGTTGGTTTAATTGTTTGTGTTTGATTAATTTATTTTCGCAACATGAATAAAATGTCAGTGCGGCTTTGGTTGCTAAGACTATTGTTCAAACAAAGTGTGAAGTCAGAAATTGGATTCGTTCAGTTGTAAAATGAATTCCAATGAAAATAAACAAGAAATGGCAATTGAAGAAGCTGCAGATGCTGCCGTTTCCTTTCTACTGCCGGAGAAGTCAAAGGGGTGTTATCAAATTATTGAATATTATAAATATCATAAATTATTGCTATTGAAATTATTTTACTTACTTCCCTGAGGGAAGTAAGTGATTACTTACTTCCCGTTGCTCATAGTAACCAAAGCTTTATCGGTAAGTGGGGCTTACTTCCACCAAATCAATGTTAGAACAGTGTACTGACCATGCAGGGAGTGGAAAAAATGTGTTTAAGCACATATATGGTCAATTGCAGTACTGTTGGTAAGCCCGTTTTTATTTGTAAATATTATTGTGGGCCCTACTGTGGTTTTCTTTAGATTAAATGACTGTAGTATATCATTTAAAAGTTTTATGTCCATGTATTTGCTATACAAATCAACACGCACGCTTGCCATTTATTTGGAGTTGCATGTCATAGTTGCACAAAATTCATAAGACATTTCTACATACAAGTCAGACTTCAAAATTTGTAACGATTTGTTCTTGGTGCAATATTTCAAATTAATTTCGAAGTAATATTACAATTAATATAATTGATATTTTAGAAAATTATAATTGAAAGAAAGTTGAGTTTCATGGAAAGTTTCGCACGTTTTCATCTTCACGACTTACCTACGAGTAATTTGATTGAAAGTAGCATTTTAATGTTCAGGAAGTGCTTTGTGTTACTCGCATAAGTATTTGACTCCCACATATTGACTACTATTGAATTACCTAGAAACCTAGATGATAACATCACACGCCTGCGATTACACCACTTTAAATCATGATTTAAATCAAATGATTTACCCATGCAAAAACTGATCATCAATATAAAAAAAAATATCAAAACAATTGTAACGGTTCGCACCCAGGTATATATAAATCTCATAATTTGTAATATTTATTTGGCTCGTGATTTAGTGATAGTACATTACGTTATGTTTGATTTTTTAAATCATTATCGAGTCAACTTAATTGGGTTCGTTTAATGGGTAATGTGTCTGTTAGTAATTTTTGTTAGTAAGTAAAACACACACATATATATATATATATATATATATATATATATATATATATATATATATATATATATATATATATATATATATATATTGATTCAGTGAGATTTGTTCATTTTGAAAGATTATGCAAGAAACAGGAAAATAAAATACAGTTGAATCATTCGAATTGCACGTTATTTATTTAATAATTTACTTTTGCGCAAGCGACAGGTAAATAAAATTCAGTTTTATCATTCAAATTAGACGTTATTTATTTAATTTACTTTATCAAATTTTGCAAATATTTTATTTAACCATTATTGAATCTATATGTATCATTTCTGACCTTAACTGTTTGACTTTGTATAATTGGTTATCGTTATTAATCAATATTGGAATTACAAATTGAAATTAGCGACTACATGTACTTCAAATACATGTATGCATAGAAATTCGTTAGCATTTGTGTCTACCAATGAATTTCAACGCCACCTTGTGGATAGGAACAAATCACATAAATGAATTCGTCAGAATTTTACGAGGTAATATTATTTAAATAAAACGGATTACGGTTTAGTTTGATCAAGTTCAATTCTACTTCTACACACGTCTATGCGTACGTACATTCATTCATACGATTGATTCGGTTTGGAATGCTTAGATTGCTTGAATATCGGAGCGCTGAACAATTTCATTTACGAAATTACGTTGACTCAAAATATCATAGAATTATTTATACTGAGCGATTTATACAGGGTAATCTATTATGCATTGCTAACTAGTTTCGTTTTAGCAAATAAACTTGATTCATGATATCGGTATTTACGTGTTTCGTAGTTGTGAAGTAAGGAATTTTACAATATTCTACTGTCTTGATGAAAATATTGTCAGGACAAGGTGTAAAATGCAGTTAAGTTCGATCCACTAAGCATTGTTCGGTGATAGGAACCTGCATTTCTACCTTTATTAACATTTGTTCCACTCGCAAGCGGCACGGCGCTGCAGTGTCACTAGATAGGTTTTCTCATTAGCATGGCAACTGAATTTAGAGTGGGTTAATAAGGTGTTATGATCATAAATACCTTTTCCTCTGAATCTACGAGCATTCTTAGTTATGTTTTTAATTACTGAAAACACCCGAGTACCAAATGTCTTTGATTAATGAACACTCGATTTTCAAATGTTAGCGACGAGTGATAGGATGGAATTTTACAATATTCAGCTGTCTTCATGAAAATATTGTCAGGACAAGGTATAAAATGCAGTTAAGCTCAATCCACTACGCATTATTCAGCGATAGGAACCTGCATTTCTACCTTTATTAAATTTTGTTCCACTCGCAAACGGCACGGCACTGCAGTATCACTAGATAGGTTTCTCATTAGTATGGTAATTGAGTTTTGAGTTGGTTAATAAGGTGCACATTTGATATCGTCGTTCGTATAATTACCTGAGAAATTAATGCTTAACTTCCGGGACTTCGTCGAGCAGCGTAACGCTCTGCGCTGGTGGTTACTTTTACCTCACCTGAGTACCGAATGTGCCGAATTTCTGAATTTATACTATTTCTCCTTCCACATTCTACCACCCCGGTCCTATTTTCGCTTGTTTTTCTGAATTTGATCTCTCTCTGCGCATGTGTACCACCCAAGGTATCCATGCCGGTGGCGAGTTCAACCTCTTCGTTATCTGAAGATGTAGGTAGTTTAAAATTCGAGTCGACGTTAGTTACTGCGTTTCCATAAATATATGTCAGCTTTCTCTCGATTGTGCATGTCCGAAAATGCGGGTGGTCGCATGCCTTCTCGTGCAATTCTAAAACCTTTTTACGTATGGGTTTTTGTGTTATACGTTTTATTTAATTGTAGAATAATTATATCTAATTAATATTACATATGGATCGGGTCCTTACACAATCATGATTTTTTATGTTTTAAAAAATCATTGATTTTTTTTAAAATTATGATTCATTCCAATTCTGCCTCTTAGTAATAATCGCAACCATTCCGATGATTAAAATTCATCCTGAAATTTACGTTGAGATTAATTAGTACTTCATATTTTACTTATTATTAATAACACGCGTGGGTATAGTTATGAACGCTACTCAATTGATTTATGCAATCGCAGTGCAATATTCCCGATCGTGCACGTGAGCTTAACGATCACCTGTCTAGTGATCGGCGGTAAAATAAGTACAGTCCATTGGTAAGAACAATCGCCTCATAAGCCACACATCAAAGATGGTAACCAGTAACGCACTGAGCGGCACAGCTTCACTCTCGCTTCTATAAGCTCACAAATAATCCGAAGCCGCTGCAGGATTCTTCACCCGTCTCTCCTAATCAATCCGATTTTTCTTGTATTTGCGGTATTGTGGACGTCATCTGACCTTTTTCAGATTTAATCGCGCCTGCAGGTAGTCGCGATTCGTTGCTGGATAAGCACTGCTTTTGAACTTTATCGATCTCATCAAAGCTGCTCTGCCATTAAAATTATGTAGCAAAGAGGTTCTTCCATTTGCAATGCATCTTTACGAGATAAGCCAGTTTCAAGTTCGCATTTGGAAATGTAGTTATAAAAAGGGAGACTCGAATAGAATGATAAATCAAACCACAATTAACTGCCAGTGTCTCGCGAATAACGTTAAAAGTATATGGAATACACAATAAAATAAAATCATAAGATAGTTCACCTCAAATTCAACTATCTGTTTATCACTCTTTGTTATACCGTAAGTAGTAAGTAGCTGTACACCATGTATATCATTACGTTTTTGATTTCTCCGTTCAATTTCAAAGATCCCCTATCTATAGAGATGTATGCTCATTTATATTTTAAATTTTTGAGATAAATATTGATTTACAAAATTGTTACCACAAAAAGGCATTTTGCAAAATTGCTTCAATTGCTCTGTGAATTAGGTAAAAACGGCAATTTTATCTTTAATTATACCTGAAAGATACGTCTGTGAGTCGAATATTTTTCAGCTGTACATTTTGAAAATTGTCCGCCTATTTGGAAAAAATATGTTTTATTGGAAAAAACTGGTTTTCTTAACTTCGAATTAAGAAGCTTACTGAAATTACATACAACTTTTCGTAGGACACGTCTTCAAGGTTCAAGCCACGTTCCATTTAAGTGCCGTTAATAACATTACCGTCGTAGATTAAATGATTTGGATTTTAACACGCAATATATTCAAACTATGAAAATTTATAGTCGTCCACTGAATTAATACGAATATGGAACAAAAATCGCCTTCGCGTATTCGAAGCGTGAATGCGTTGCTCTAGGAATTCCTATTAGTCCAGTAATTTATGATACGGAGTCCAGATTTTACGATCGAAATTTATCTCCTGGCGGCTGATATAGTTTTTACAGGTCAGTCCAATTGAAGACTCTTGAAACTCCGGTTCATTTCACGGGTTCATTTTATCTCATCTTAATGGCTATTAATTTTTTGATACATAACTTATCAATTGACAAGATAGACAGTCGCGAACTCTTTATTTGAAATTATTGTTTCCTGTTTGTAGTCTGCATGATTCATAATATATATTTTGCAGTAGTTACTTATAAATCTGGCAACAATTTATAAATGGCATTTTATTATAATCACCTAACACCTAACACCTAATAACCTAATACCTAATAACCTAATGGATCTCATATTCAATTTTGATGATTTTGAAATAGGCGTTGAGATACTTCACCGAATATGGTTATTAAAATTCGTCCAAACGTATTATGTATAAAAATAAGATTGATTTATTGATCTAACCAGATATATGCAGAGTTTAAAACTGAGTGATTTTTTTTAATCTTAGTACAGATTTTATGGTAGCATGAAAATTTATTTACATTCCTCAACAAATACTTTGCACGCCCAGATAACGTGTATCTTATGTCACTCATAAATTGTAATTATAAATTAGTAGTCATTAGCGACTGTGCTATAAAATTTAATGTTCACTTTATATTTACATGAACTAATGGTACTTCAATATAATAAAGATTATCAATAAATATTTGTAAGTATCAAATGATGTTTTAATTTAATTGCAAACGCTTAGATGGGCAATAACTCTATTTTTCCAAGTGATATATGTGATAATAGTTCAGATTAACTATTCATTCGTGCGTGTCACTACGATACAAATAAATTAATATGCAGGTTTAAAACTAAGTTAATCTGCTTCAGACTATAATTAATGATTTCGGTGTTGCCTCATATAGTGAATTGCAGAGTGCGCACTAGGGTGTTCGTAAAAATTACCTTTTGAATTTAGTTACGCCAACCCCCATTTAATTAAATTAATAAAAAAATCCCATTTCAAGTAGGGAAAAAACACTTTATTGCACTACTTGTCAAAAAACACTGTGGAGCACTGTGAAGTGCTTACTATGATTTTTATGATTAGCGGATAATAAATTGTTCTTTTTTACCAAGGTAAAAAGTATATGTTCGTACGAGGCTACGTTGCTAACCCACAGATCCTTCACAGTTTGCGACAACCCAATCCCGATAATCGACATCCCGGACAGGACCGGATTAATGTGAAGACGTTGGTTGTATTTTAATATTCAATATTAATATAAAATTATAAATGTATATTATGTATATTTAATCTATACATAATATACATTTATAATAATAATAAAATGTTTCATCAAGATTAGCAAGGAAAGCATTAATTCAATATTAAATGATATTAGTTGTAGTAGTGCAAAAAATAGTATATACACCACTGTTGTGAATACTATTATAGATTTATAGCCTTGGGTCATGTACAGCCCTGTGCTATGCGCCTCGCGATATATTAGCTCTTGGCTATTTTAGTATACTTCACGACTTTGGTGTATAATATATTTTGTATTACATAATTCACAATTTTTTCAGTTTATGAGCTAAAATTCTGCCACTTTCCAATTCTCTTCAGTGTGAGACCTTCAACAAGGGTCTGCTTTAGAAAATAAATAAATTTATAAATTTAAGAAGGGTGAATGCTCAAATGTGCTGAAATGGACAATAATATTCAATTCTGCCAACATTTCAGTCTAATAGATCGCACCTCGCGATATATTAAACCTTGGCTATAGTAGTATACTTCACAACTTTGGTGTATAATATATTATTTTTAGATCATTCACAAATTTTTCAGTTTATGAGCTAAAATTCTGCCACTTTCCAATTCTCTTCAGTGTTAGACCTTCTACAAGGGTCTGCTTTAGAAAATAAATATTCAATTCTTTTTTTTCAACATTTCAGTCAAATTTAACAAAATTTCAATTATGTTTGACGAAATTTTAATTATTTCTACCTACATTATTTAATAATAATTATTATTTTGTCAAATGTTAATTCTTCTTTTAAAACTTTAATGATAAATTGTAAAGTTTTTAATAATTCCTACCAAAATTTGCTATATTTACCTCAAATCAAAATTTCATTCATTGCTGTCCAAATTTCAATGAAAACCTAAAAGTTTTCAATTATTTCTTGTATGATATACAGGGTGTCTCTAAAATGGTGTCCATCCTTTATACATGATATAGCACCGACCAATATGACCCTAAATCCACAAACAAAATTGACAAATAAGTTAGTAGTTGAGATGAAAAAAATGAGTAATCACTTTCATGGCTTGGATTATAAAATCATAAAACTATCTACTTACACTTACGTAAGTGAGTATTTTCATAGTTGCCAGATAAGATAAACTGTGTGTCAAAAAATTGATTTCAACAATTTTTTACCTCGAAACCATACAAAAAACTGAAAAACTAGAAAATTTAATTTGTTTCAAACAAAATCACTTCACTATCATCATCATTTGATTTCAAGTAATTATGTCGACATTGTCCTAATTTTGTTCTTGATTTTGACAGATCCTTAAATTTTCAAAAGTACTTTTGTTTTTTATCAATAATTTCGAACATATTATATGTAGATATTTGAAAATTACACTTACAAATGTTACAGATAATCCAAAACAACAAAATTTGTCGTTAACAGACAAAATAAAGTTGAATAATTTTTTTTTCAAGAATAAGGTAGATTTGGCAAGATTACTTTTTTCATTTTCATTTTTTTCAAAATGAAGTCCAATCTTCTGAAACAAATCCAAATGAAGATTTCCCTTGTTGGTTTTCTTTGTAAACAGCGTAGGCCATTTTAATCAATCCTCGCAAATTACTTCGAAGATATATTCGATAGCGAAAATTGACCTTAACAAAAGTTGTATGGCTACTAGGGGGACATCTGATGATGAGTTTTAACTTGACCTCGATGTTGACTTTCAAGATCATTTCAAGACCAAATTAAAATTTTAAATAGTAATCCTACCTTTTGAACTTTTATTTTGAAAGTGGGTCATTATATTAGTACAGCTACGTCAAAAAAATTAACGAAAAGTTTACTAAAAGACTAATTAAATGCTTCAAACATTCACTTCCAAAGGAAACCAAACGATATTTCCGGCTAACAACATAGCAACAGTGGCAAGCTGTTGACAATAATAAAATAAAGGATAAACTATTGTTTTCCTAAAAAAGGTTTTTGAACTATTATTAAGAAAACAAATTAAGGTTAAATTAATTTAAAAAACTAGAGAAAATATGATTGATAGAATCCAAACCGCTAGGACTTTCAGCGTCAAATTAATTTATGTATCCAGCCAAATGTAAATGTCTTTGAACATGTTTTTTTAATTTTTCTTAATAATTGTTCATAAACTTTATAAATTTGTTTATTGATTATTGTTTATTATAGTCAATGGCTTGCCATTGAAATGGCTTATAGTCAATGGCTTGCCAGTTTATTTGAAAATAAACTTTTAAAGTTTTAAATTAGTCTTTTAGTAAACTTTTCTTTAATTTTTTCTCGGAAATTTTCTTATGTAAGGTATAGAAATTTTTACGCAGCCGTACTAATATGATGACCCTCTTTCAAAATAAAAATTCAAAAAGAAGAGTTACTATTTAAAGTTTTTGAGTTTGCCTTGAAAAAACCTTGAAAGTAAACTTCAAGGTTAAGTTAAAGGTCATCATCAGATGTACCCCTTGCAGCCATACAACTTTGGTTAAGGTAAATTTTTGCTATCGAACATACCTTCGGAATGATTTGCGTGGATTGATTAAAATAGCCTACCCTGCAGATATCAGAAATACTGTGTAAAAAGTCCATTAGAAAATCGTGATTTGATTGAATTGATTTTAACAATTTTTTTATTTAACTTTGGACGGTTTTAAAACATAATATAGAGAGAATATGCAGACGCAACCTCATAAAGGAAAATTTAGTTTGTGGATTTAGAACCATATTGGTTGGTAGTATGTGACGTATGAAGGATGGACACCGTTTTGGAGACACCCTGTATGTGATATATTTTGTATTGTATGTCTGAATTTTATTATTTATGATCAAAATTTGAACTATTTCAATTATTTTGTTAAAATTGTCAATTATGTTGTTAAAATTTCAATGTTTACTAAAATTTTCAATAATTTTTTCGAGAACTTGGTCATGTGTACTAAAATATCGATTACCCAGTAAAATGTATTCCTTGTAGGTATAAAGTATTCTAAAAACTTCAGATAAATTTATCAAAATTTTAATATTTTTTGAAATTTTTTTGAATTAATTCAATTCAATTTAATTCAATTCTTTATTTTTCTGAGCCATTTCATATATGGACGAGATTCATCATGACAAATGAAAAGACAACAATTCCACCAACATTTTAATTATTCCCAGTCAATATTCTAATTATTATATCAAAATTTTGTTAAATACTGTGAAAATTCCAATGAAATCCTTAAAGTGTAAATTATTTCTTCTAAAATTTTAAATATTCTGTCAAAATGTCAATTATTCTATTTCAATCAAACCGTGAAATTCTATATTCTATCAAAAATTTCTGGCACATTTTATTTTAATTTTGCCAAGAATATTTACAATGTATCTAATATAGACATTAAGTAAATTATTTGATACATATAATTGACAGGTATGGAGGTATTGCAATCAATAACTCTATTTTCAATGTATAGCAAGTAAGTAAAAGTTGTTAGTTATGGGCTGGGACTACATTCGACCTACGTTCTGGGATCAAAAATTCAGAAATCTATGTGGTATGTCCAAAAGGTTCATTCAATATTTTCAGCCTTCTAGTAGTTACGTCTTGCAGCAGTTCTTCGGCCAGTGAGTTGGGGTGCACGCTTAGCTATGTTTGTATTTCACAGAATATTTTGTGGCTACCTCTTTGACGGAGGTCATCTGGAGGTCTTTCAGAATTATCCAGTCTACTACAAATCTCGGGGCATTTATAATCGATCTTAGTATTTTTAATTGGAATCTTTCCATTACTTCTATATAACTGATGCTTGCTGATCCCCAGAGCTGTATGCCATATGTCCATATTGGCTTAAGAATGGGTTTGTATATTAGAAGTTTATTAGCAAACGAGAGTTTGGAATTCTTACGTATTAGCCAATAGATTTGTCTTTTTTGGGGCCCAATTGGAGCCTTTTTTCCAAATATGTGTTTTCAATGTAAGTCTGCGATCAAGGTGCATTCCCAAGTATTTCGCAACACCAGCTTGGGGCAGGACTATGCCATTTTAGTGTAACAGGGGGACATGTTTGTTTTCTCAGCGTATATGTGACGTGGATTAATTTTGTTTCATTGACTTTTATGCGCCATAGATTTAGCCAGTTCTGCATTTTGTTTAGGTGATTTTGTAGATTGGAGGATGTAATAGTGGGATTTTCGTGGCAGGCCATGATGGTTGTATCATCGGCGAATGTTGATACCATGGTTGCATTAGCCGTTGGAAGGTCTGCGGGGGAGAGCAGGTATAATATGGGCCCCAGGACACTTCCCTGCGGTACTCCAGATTTGATGCTGTACTGTGAGGTTATTTCTTTTTCGACTAGGAAATGTCTTCTGCTTATGTATGCCTTCAGGACCAGGAAGATTTGGCACATTTCATAAAAATAGAATTATTCTACCAAAATTTTATCAATTAATATAAAACATTTAATGGTTCTCATAAAATTTTAATGATTACTAAAATTTTCAATCATTTCTTTTAAAACCTGCCATATTTACCAAGATTCCAAGTAATCTGTCGAAATTTCATTAAGGGCTGTCAGTTGCCAATGTCAGTTATATTTATCTAAATTTAAATAAATTAGGTCAATATTTTAAGTTTTTCTGCGACCATTTTAATTATTCAAAACTTGACATATTGGCAGAATGATACTGATTAATCTTTACTGCTTCAAAAATTTTAGTTGCTGTTCAAATTTAACATAATTTTAATCAAATTAATATCAATTGATATCTAAATTTAAATAATTCTGCCAAAATTTCAATTGTTACCATCAAATTTAAATTATTTCTACATAAATTTGAATTAGTCTGCAAAAATTTCAAATATTTCCACCAGCATTTTAATTATTCTATCAAAATGTCGAATCTTTTATTAAAATTTCAATGAATACTATAAAATTGTCACACTTAAGTTCAATCTTGAATAGTAAATCTTCTGATTTTAAAATTTGTGATAATAATTAATCTCCTAAATTTTGATCTCAGATTGAAAATGGCATACAATTTTATTATGTATAAATAAGATAATAACGATAATAACATTTGAGCCATATTCGTGTAAATAGATTTTTTATACCTGCCTATCTATTACAGTGAAGCGACAGTAATCTATAAAAACTAAAAGTTTGTATGTTGTAAGCTCATCAGCATTTCAGTATAAACCCATTAATCATCCACTAAAGGAATGACACTCCTCGGAATTAATTGCTCGAAATTTTTAGTCACTCCGACCCCGACTGTTATGAGGCGAGCCCTAATTTCTCGGCTTCTGACTTGAATAATAATTATACAATTTCTTGAATATTATTTATGGCCACAGTTATGTAGCGTGATACAATAAATTACTATTTACACGATTACCAACAGGCAATAAAAATATTTGGTAAAGCAAAGATCACATTATATTCTATAAATTGAACGGATTACAATAACGGAAGGATTAAGAAATACTTGCATAATTTTCTAAATCTTAATTGTATACTAATTTATTATTTATATATTTAACAGTAAAATTTATAACAATGGACCTGGAATTTTGTAGTATCAATCTTGATTTATCGTTACTACTAAACACCGTTTTGAATTTAACGTTTGTCGTAAAATATTATGCGAAAATATTTTATTAGTCCAGTCAAATTAGGACTTTTGGCGGAATAAATTATATAGTTTTGAAATTTGGTATGTACCTATCATACTCTTGAGTACTCTAGAATTAAATATCCGTCGATTTCCCCTCATTTTGTTTTTTTTTTTTGCGGACATTTGCATACAGTAATGAGTTTACAACTTGGAGGCGACGCTTCGGAGACGATGTGGAAACTTTCACAATGCCTGAACTTTTTTTTGCTAGTTTTCAGCTACAATATGTTACCACGTCGCTTCCTTTTTAATTACGGCCAGGAGATGCGACGCATTTCAAAATGCTTTCGCACAGGGGGGCTCTAGGGTGAAATTAAAAGTTCAGCCAAGTGCTCTTTGATGGCTCGTTACTGTCAATCAGGATCGATGCGAGCCTTTGTAAAGATGATTTACATGGCACGTGCGCTCAATAGTGAGGCGTCTGTGTGCGTAAGGCACGTAAGGCACTACGTCGTAGGCTTTTAATCGGAAATTGAATTAAGAAGTTGTTGTTATTATTAATTTAATTAATATCGATTATTGTATTATGACAATAACCAATTAAGGTTCAACATTCAACATTTTATTATAATATAATCAGAAATAACATCCCCTTTATAATGTATAATAGTATAACTTTATAATGTTACAATGTATAATTTCACATATTAATAAAATAATGATTATAAATGTATATTATGTATAATGACTCTTGTATTGTTTTATAGGTATATTTGATCAGTTTCGTGATACGTGTTTCGGCTTATTTAGTCATTTTCAAAGGATTACATGTGTTAACAACGCAATTTATTTCATTAATGACACATTTGATTAACTTGATTAATTCAAATGAATCCCTGCCTTAAAAATATCATTGCCTTGGAAGAGCTCGTTTTGATTATTCATTATATTTTTTCCTTCCATAACAGCTTTTTTGATCTCTATCCCATCTAACATGTTTAATCTATCTCCTTTTTCAGAAAAATGAATGGGTTTGATGTCTCCTAGATGGTCATTACATTACCATATGTGACAAACACAAGTAGAAAAACATGTAGAGTTTAAGAAATATAATATTAAAGCATTGGAAATTAACAAAAATAATATAGGAAAATTTATAATCAATAATGAAATAGATAAAATAGAGAAATTAAATAAATCAGGAGTATGTCAAAGTAATTGTAAACATTGTGATGGTATATACATAGGTCAAACAGGGAGGAACTTTAAAACAAGGTACAATGAACATAAACAGGCGATATAGAATTCAAGTGGACAAAAATGATTAACGTGCCATTGTATATTAACAGGACACCATTTAGGAGATGTAACATGTTAGAAGGGATAGAGATAAAAAAAAGCTATTCTGGAAGGACAAAACCTAATGAAAAATCAAAACCAGCTCTTCCAAAGCAATATTTTTATGGCAGGGATTAAATTAATCGAATTAATATAATGTGTCATCAATCAAATAAATTGTATTGTAAACACATAAAATTCTTTGAAAATGGCTGAATAAGCTGAAACACGTGTTAGGAAAGTGATAAAATATACATATGAAACAAAACAAGAGTAATTATACATAATATACATTTATAATAATAAAAAAAATGTTTCATCAAGACATTAGCAAAGAAAGTATTAATTTTCATAAATGAATTTTTATTATTAACATCTTTTTTTTCGAAAAATAAAAAAAAAACTCTCCTTTTGGGAATACAGTGACAATAACAAGATGATATTAATTTTATTAATAGATAGTTAGACACATACATACTAACGCATAGTAGTGTAATAATTAAAATTGAAAATTTATGCACAGTCACACTAAATAATCAGAAATTATAATTACAGTACTGCATTTTAGCATTATACTTGAATAAATGACGTGGATGTGTTTTAACAGGCAATTACTTTTCTAAAATTATTAACACATTTCAAATGTAGGTAACTGTGGTTACCACCAGATCGAGGATGGGAAGTTTCACGTGTATAATTACCGTCATTAAGCCACTAAAACGCAATCCATTACCCAAATAGATCGGATTAAATCTGCAGAGGTCAAGATATGATCTGGGCTAATTACCATAATATTATGATCGAGCATATTCCATCCGTATCTTATGTAGATGTAGGTATGGACGGTGGGGAAACGATTATGTGGTAATAAGGAAACGATAGTAATTGAATTTCCTGATCCCCGATACATTTTACAAGCAAAATGCAACTCATATAAGTTCATAAAAATCTAACATTGTACGGTGATGAAACATATATGAAGTTAAATTGCAATAAATTCTCACAGTTGACATGATAAGTCCAGAATGGCATAAGATAAACAACATATCATAATGCTGGGTTGATCATAATGATGGGTTTGAGATTTTTATAATAAAATATAATTAGACATTTTATGATGGTTTTGAAAAAGAAATAAACAACCGAAAATGCGTGTTTTTGGTCACTAGCGTAGTATTCTATGAAATTGTATTTCCTACAAAAAGTAGGATTATTTGTAACTTTTATAAACTAGTCCTGTCATTTTAGCATTCATCTCCTAAAAACATTCAAGTGAAGATTTTCCTCCATTATTTTCTTTGTATCAGTAATACAGTGTAAAAAGTATATGGCAAAATTGGGCGCGAAATAAAAATGAAAGTCAATGGTCGCGAAATTCAGTTTACCTTAAATATGTCGTGAAGCATTAGTTTTACACAAATTTGTGTTATCTGCATAAAAAATGCCCTATACATAACTTACGTGGGACCAATAGTTTTCGAGATATGAGGCTGAGAAATCTTGGGCGTTGCGATCCATTCGGTTCCGCATTCTCTCTGAGGTAGAATGTAAAGCCGATTTTCGCGACCTTTGAGCTTCAATATTTTTCTTGCGAACACGATTTTCTAATAGACTTTTTTCACAGTATTTCTAATAGCTATATGGTAGGCCATTTTAATCAATCCACGCAAATCACTCCGAAGGTATGTTCGATAGCGAAAATTGACCCTAATCAAAGTTGTATGGCTACAAGGGGTACATCTAATGATGACCTTTAACTTAACCTTGAAGTTTACTTTCAACGTCTTTTCAAGGTAAACTCAAAAACTTTAAATAGTAACTCTACTTTTTGAATTTTTATTTTGAAAGAGGGTCATCATATTAGTACGGCTTTGTAAAAATGTCTAAACCTTTCTTAAGAATATTTAAGAAAGGAAAAATCAAATTAAAGTTTACTAAAAGACTAATTTAAAACTTAAACTCTAAAGCTATCAACATAATTAAGCTGTAATATGGCAAGCCGTTTACAATAATAAACAATAAATAATAAAGAAATTTATAAGGGTTTTAAACAATTATTAAGAAAAATTAAAAAAATATGTTCGAAGTACTTTTCACATTTCCATTTTGCTGGATACATAAATTAATTTGACGCTGAAAGTCGTGGCGCTTCGGAATCTATCAATCATATTTTCTCTAGTTCTTTAAATTAATTTAACCTTAATTTGTTTTATTAATAATAGTTAAAAAACCTTTTTTTTAGGAAAACAATAGTTTATCCTTTATTTTTATTATTGTCAACGGCTTGCCATATGTGACTTTATTATGTTGGTTGCCAGAAATATCGTTTAGTTTACTTTGAAAGTGAACGTTTGAAGCTTTTAATTAGTCTTTTAGTAAACTTTTCCTTAATTTTTTTCTCGAAAATTTTCTTATGGAAGGTATTGAAATTTTGTACTAATTTTGTACGCAGCTGTACTAATATAATGATCCACATACGAAATAATAATTCGAAACGTAGGGTTACCATTTAAAATTTTCAATTTGGCTTTGAAATTACCTTGAAAGTCAACATCAAGGTCAAGTTAAAACTCATCATAAGATGTCCCTCATGTAGCTATACAACTTTTGTTGAAAATTGTCAATTTTCGCTATCGAACATATCTTTGGAGTAATTTGCGTGGATTGATAAAAATGGCTTACCCTGTATACAAAGAATACATCTTACCCTGTATACATCTTCACTTGGATTTGTTTCAGAAGATTGGACTTTATTTTGTATAAAATGACTAAAAAGTAATCTTGACCAATCTAGCGTATTCCTGAACAAAAAAATATATATTGAACTTAATTTTGTCCGTTAACGAATAATTTTTTTGTTTTGGATTATCTGTAATAATTATAAATGTAATTTTCAAATATTTACATACAATAAGTTCAAAATTATCGATAAAATACCAAAGTAATCTTGAAATTTTAAGGATCTGTCAAAATCAAGAACAAAATTATGAAAATGTCGACATAATCACTTTAAAACAAATGATGATAATAGTGAAGTGATTTTGTTTAAAACAAATAAAATGTTCTAATTCTTCACAGTTTTTTGTTCGAATTGTTTTCATGTGGAAATATGTGAAAAATGTAGAAATTCCGTTCCATGGTCAGCTGTTCATGACAAAGAGTGGAGTTTTTACATTGTATTGACGTACGTATAAATGTGTACTTATGTTAAAAAACATTTCTGAAAAAATGTAAGCTATCAAAATATTTAAACTGGCATTTGGAATTTAAAAGATATGTCAAAATTAAAAACAACAGTACATGAGTTGCCTTTAAGAAAATGTGGACATCTTTACTCAAAAACAAATTATGAGAATAGGGAATTGATTTTGATAAAAAAAAATTCTTACGTAATGTGTCAAAATGTTTATGCTTCTATATGTATTGGGGTTTTGGCTGAATTAATACGACCGAGATTTAGAAGAAATAAATGAAAATGTTTGTAATCATTGAAATATTAACAAATTAATATACATTTTGAGAGACTAATTAACATGTTGGTAGAAATAATTTATTTTTTGATAAATATGACATTTAAGCATTTTAATAATAATTGATGGAATTTAGTACGAAATTAGTAATCAAAAACAAATGATTATATTCATGAATTTACAGTCATTGCTAAAGTTCAATTTACAGAAATTACTGTCTGGTGTGCGATCTTTTCGAATTGAAGTTTGTGCAATTTCACTGGCGATACTACGAAGTGTCAGTCAGAATTTCCTTATGAGACTCAGACAATGTGTACAAAATTATCATCGCCACCTTCGTTGAGTAATATTCAAAAGGAGAAACTTTTTCTTGCTTGTATACTAATATCCATTTGTGCTCTTAGCATTTGTAGCAATTAAAAGAAAAAAAAAACATTAGTTGGTTCAAAAACGCATGTTTCTCATAGTAAGAAAGCTTGAAAAGTTAAAGTCAGTATCAAAATCGGACATTTGTAACATTCTTGACTATAGAAGTCGGACAATTACTCGCCACCTGCTCCATTACATGCGGTCTGTAGCAATATAACAAACGGTGCCGGAAGCAGTGTTTACTCTGTGAAATATATAACTAAAACCTGTTTAGTAAAACAATAATAATTATGGATAGTGATAGTGTTGGCGAAGTAACTCCAGAAAACGCCAGAAAAAGGAAAAGACAGCCGGAAAATGGAAATGTAACGCACGAAAGCGGTTATTATAGGTAACCTACCTAACCTACCGGTTAGAGTTAAAATAAAAGATGCCAAAAGCACCAATAACCTCCTACAAAAACATTATGGTGAAAATTGAACAAGCATTAAAAACTTATAATGGTACCAGAACATCATCCAAAACAACAATAACAATAGAATCCAACACCAAGACCAAGACTGTGAATGTGAGCTGGAAGATGATGACCTGGTTCTGATTAGTGTTCCTTAATTAAAACCAGTGGACATTGATGCCTACGTGACATGTACTTCTTATTTCATAATAATTAAACCATTTTTTCATTGGTACTAGTTATATCCCAATTTAAAATGCGGACGTGTCCATCATAGTTAATTTCAAAGGCGGACAAAAACCAATGTTAGTTTCAAATACGGAAATCACGATTTTCAAATAATTCCCATGGTAATGTTAAAATAGTTATTACTATGAAATTGAAAAGTATTTATCTCGAGCATGCGTTTAATAAGTTAAAAAAAGAAGAACTAGAAATTACTTAAAGTTATGCCTCCAGAGAAATTTGACTCTCCTGAATAAAAAGTGATGTGGTGAATGGTGGCCTTTGATATTTGGCTACTCACAAGTAGTAGGTAACTATTCATAACCAATTCCATTTATTTACATTTTTAAATAGAGTCTCTGAACGATGTTTTTTGTTGATCCTGGTTTTCAATATTTTTTTTGAGAAAAATCTAAATAATTTGGCAAAGCCGCACCAAAATTGAAAATAAAAAAATGTTCTGATTTAACAAAACTATGCTGTAATAAAATGTCCCAAATTATACAGGGAGTTCCATTAAATTAAGTATATTATACTGATTTTATCGTATATCGAACACCCTGAATATTTATAACTAATTTTAATATATGCACTATGTCGCTATGCTTAAACTTTTATTTCAAACATTTTTTTTGTATTTCCAAAATTAAACGTGATATCTTACGATCCCGCGCTGTTGACTCACCCTGTATAAGGAAGACACATTTGAAAGGAAGTGTACATTCGTGAATGTTCTTACTTATTCCTTCGAATGTATTCATACCGTTTATTATTTATTCAGTTGCAGACAAGGTACATAATAGATTTATAAGAATCTATTGTAAAAATAAACTGTTCAGATCCATATCTTAATAGATCGAGAGAGTCTTCAGAGTGAAATTGTGAAAATATATAACTTGCTGCATATATCTTGTCTCGAATACATTTACTGCTATCGATCATATCTGCAACAAAAATGTATAAAATCTGATAAATCAATTACTATACATTGTAGTTTTATGTGGTTGTAGATCACGAAAGCAATTCAATCGTAACGGATTTAATAGCATTGTGCGTGGAAGAAGGCAAGTAGAAAAGCAACTATGATGGACGACAGAGTGTCTTAGCATTGGCAAGTAATTTATACACACTACGCGCTCTTGTACAGACGACACATGAGCACACAGATAGTATTGTGAGAGAACGTGAGTCCACAGCCGCTCCAATCAACATCGTATAATAAAATTTTATGGGCGTAATTAATTCGTTACCTATCAATACGAACGCATAGAATCTTAATCAATAATCTTTGGTTATTAACATTGTCACATGGAGCAATCGGACAAGCGCGTTGATGACGATTGTGAAATACGCTCGAGGAATTATGAAAGTTCCACGAATTATCGATATAATTATCCGTATGTAAATCCAATGATAATTGCCTGGCGTTTTATATCACTAGTTGAAATTCACTATTAGTATGCATCAAATATCGGCTTCATAAACAATATCCATTAAGCACGACGGGCGACAACATTAATTTCAAAGGCGATGTTTATTAAGCCACCCATGCTGTTGTCATTTTTTGTTTAGTTTTCATTAGCAGATGAGTTATATAGTTGCTTACTATTTAACGATATAACCATCTACTGAAGAATACATCATCAAGAAACTATATGAATTGCGAAAGCTGATGGAAAGGTCGAGCAGTGATCAGTATAATCCTATGTGTTCCTATGTCCCTATATCAAAACAATTGTAATTTAAACTTTTTTTTTTGTTCAAACTTGAAAGAATATGTGTTTAATGTGAATATTGTGCATTATAATCAGTTTTTTTAAAATCATCCAAAAGCTACTGGATGTTAAGTAATATTTAAAAAAAAAGTGAATTTCAACAACTCTGCACTTAAGTCCTTCGTGGTTTTCTTTAGGGTAATATTAAAATATTTAAACGGAAATTATTTTACAATAAAATTGAAAGTTAAACAAACCACACTTATTAAAAAATAATCACTACCAACCCTCTGTGCACAACAGGATCTTAATATACAATCTAAATTTAAATCCCCCAGAGTAAAACCATACGAAAAACTTACTAGTCAAGCCTCTGACAATGAGTAACTTTTTAACTTAGTATTAAATTCATTATATCTATTCATATATCTATCCATTACGTCATTATATAATAATTAATTAAATAAAATTTATTAAATATTCACGGGATGAAAGACCCCAAAAGTCTAAAAGGCTATTCGTTTTAATGATTTTGTATCTACAGGGTGGCCCACCTATCCTCGCTCGGACCATTGCCGCTAGACTAATGAAAATTTAGGAAAACATCTGATTGGAAGTTATTGGACACTTGATGTGATACCTTTTAAAATTATATTTGAGTATACAGAGTGTAAATAAAAAATAAATATGATTTGTGAAGTCCACATACAGCAGATTCTAAAAATGAAATAATATACAGGGTGATCAATTTAAAAAAAGAGACAAAATTTTAAGTCCTGGATTTATGATACACTCTGTATACCAGAAAATAATTTTAAAAGGTAGCACATCAAGTATCCAATAACTTCCAATCAGATGTTTTCCTAAATTTTCATTAGTCTAGCAGCAATGGTCCGAGCGAGGATAAGTGGGCCACCCTGTATGTGACATATCATGATTGATGCAAAAATCGGGTTTTTTTCTATCTCAAATAAATAAATTTAGCTCGCAAAACTCAAAAAGAGATTTTTACATTTTTTCAAAACTTGGAATGAACAATATTTTACAGTTGAAGAGCTTGATATGAAAGAATGACACACGTTTTTGAAATTCTTTTTTTTAATTTTGTACATCACTATATCTTTTTTTCAGAGTTAGTTCCAAACATTATAGAAATGTGAATTATTTGATTGAATTATTGCTTTTTATAATTATATAAAAATGATTTTCTAATAAGTAGGGTATACTCTTTCATCTTAGATAGGCAGCTACTTATAAAAAAAATATTTTAAATTTAAAAAAAAAAAATAATTATGTCAAAATTAAAATCTGTATACATTGTAACATTTTTTGTAAACAAAACAATAGATGATATGACTAAAAAAAAATTTTTAGAAACAGAAAATACTTTTGAAACTAAAATAATAAGTATGTAAACTGTAATAATCAATTAAATTAGTAATCAGGTAAACGTAATTTCATTGATTATTATAAAAATAGTTTTTCACAAAGCTCTGAGAATAATATATGTAAACTGTAATTAATAAAACAAAAGAATGAAGTTTCTTACTTTTGCGTTACTTACGTTACTTTTAGGACATATTACATTTATATATTTATCGATTAAATAGAACTCCGAGTACAATCGATATACCTACCTGGTAACACAATACATTCCAAAAAGGTAATTAAGGTTTATCACGCTTTTATGTAATCACGTATTAAATATGGTATCATTTATGGGGCTATAATGAGCGACTTATTTAGAATACCAAGACGAGCTATTCGGACAGTGGCAGGTCTTAACTACAGAGCTGACGGTAGAGAAAAATTTAAGGGCCTAAAAATTCTCACAGCACCACTTTGTATATTTTGAAATGTCTTTTGTTCATTAAATACAACAGGTGTACATACTCATGTAATAAAGACTACCACTCATATTAAACTCTCGTAAAAAATGAATATTTCTCGTACTGAAAAATGTCGCCTATCAAAGGCAAAAACAGACACTAGATACTACAGTATCAAATTTTTTAATGTATTGCTACGTAATATACAGGAAATTGCCAGAATTGTAAGAACCACCTAACTAAATATGCTTTTTATTCATTTAATGAATACTTTATGAACTGCGCTACTTTGCAAATTTTAATTCTTATGTGTAACTATTTATAATTTATCACTGTGTCGTTAAGTATTATCAATTACTCGGTAAGCCTCGTATTTTATATTTCTTGCAATTTTAAAGATGATTATATTATATACAGGGTGTCAAGTCAAGTCAAGTTGGTATCGACTTTTTTCATACAGCACATGATTATTTTTAAAATTACTCAAATCCAAACCGCTTGGGTGGTTCGAAGGCGGAACCAAAATGGTGTCGTTCCTCTACCCACCCTTTAAGCCACAGCCACATTCTCAAACTTATTGAGAGTGATCGTTATTTACCTATTAAAAAGTATTATTAGATTATAGTCCATATGCTACTATTGAATAGCTCATTAGATGAGCACTCAGAATATGAAGCTATATGCTTTGTGTTCCATTTGAAAAACATGAGTTTAGCCATTTGAAAGTAGCAAAATTGTATCGTTGTTTCAGTATATTCCACGTGACTCAAATTATTGTGTATGTTTTGGCATATTGCTTGAGTACTTTTGTACGCAGATTCTTTCATTAATCTCTTATAATAAGGTTTTGTTGAATATGTTTCCACGTCCATGATTTTTAGTTAAATTTAATGAAAATGTGAATAACTTGGCAACGTTGCATCTGATCCCTAAAAATAAAAATGATACGTGAAGCCCACATGAAGCAGATTCCAAAAATTAAAGAATATAGGCAACCCATTTTATATCCCATGCGTCCAAGGATAGGCATTCCTCATTTGAAATAGTCCTAGAAAAAGCACATAGCGATAGCATTGCAATAGCGTTGCGTTATGTCGCGTAAGAAAACTTGGCTAAATACTGTGTTTACTCTGGCTGCCGCGATTGGAATGCCTTATCCCTCGGCGCATGGGAGGGATCAGACGCCCAATTTATTTATTTATCGTATGGTGTACTCATGATTATTGTTTTATTATTGTTTTATTATAATGTTTTATATTGCGTGTAGTTGTCATCGGAATTAGAAGCCAATGGTCTTCGTAATCTTTGTCAACTCTGTAGGTATCATGTTCATGTCTATGAGGTCAGGAGATCGTACGGGTTATACGATTATTTGACCCCTAGTAACTCTAATGTATGAGATATAAGTTTTGACAAAAAGTCTGCCTTAGGATTTATACTTCATTTTAATGTCTTATGTAGTTGCCATGAAATCGGTAAACATATCATGTTTTGTTTTTGTTGATAAATGTAAAATTTAGTCAATAACTATGTTCAACATGTCATATAAACTTGAAATTCGCAAAATTGGCGAATTTATCTATGGCGTTGTTGAACGGTTGTATTTCTTGTTCAGAAATACAAATTTTGGCCAGGTAGCAATTTATAGGACAACAAAATAATGCGAAGACGGCATTCCTTGCACAAATTTTCCGAAAACTGGAATACCTTATGTTTTGGCACAAAACAGGATTAATAGACTTGTACAATCCGCTCAAGCCCGAATTGGAATCTCTAGTCAAAAGCTGGGTCGCCGATTTGGGGTCGCCAGACCGTCCAGCAATTTTGCCTAGAAATATACTAAGTACATTCGCGAAATATTTGAAGTGCAACGAAAAGCCACAAACCAGAACGAATTTCGGCCTTTTTGTTAATCGGGGTTTAGGCACGTACAAGTAAAAATACAGATGCAAAACAGCTTCGCCCTCAAATGTCCATAAGGCGGTCGTAGAAATAACGTGTTGGACTTCGAATGTAGACGATTCTACATTATCGAAAAAGAAGTAAATGTCCTGAATACAACCAAGCACAGCTTCAAAGAATACCTAGATCCATTCTGCTATTTTGTGACGATGATTCGGAAATGGTTGGAGCAGAATAACATCAATTATGTATCGAGAGAAAATAACCGCAAATGTCACTCACGCTCGGCCAATAGAAGAATTTTGGTTATTATTGTGTCGAAAGTTTTATGAAAATGGTTGGGAGGCCCAAAATTAACCATGCGAAAATGAATGAAAGGATGAACATGCGGGCATAAATTTTTAGAAAAATTCAAGAAGTCTTTGAACATCGTCCAAAGGAAAATGACATAAGTCTTAGTCAAATTGCATCCTATTGGGGGCCATGGTACACTATCAATTTTGTAAATTAGTTTTCAAGTTGTCTAAAGATGTAAAACCTAACCATGAATATTTAAGTTTGAATAAAGTAGCGCTGTTTTGGTGATTAATCTTGTTGATTTTATTCTCAAAACTTATGTCTCATACGTTAGAAGTTTAGCTTTACTCTTGGTGCAGCCCAAGTAGGCGAGCCAGGATTGTACTTGGCACTGTCACTGTTATTATAGTTATTCTGGAAGATCACCACTCCAAACAAGCTTAAAGCTAATGAGTGTAGCACATCATACACGTGCGAACAGGTTCTTAGTTTAGACAGAATAACAATAATGTGTCTTCTGCTTTTCGCTGTTGAGCTACTAATAGTGACGCCCGACATTCTAAAATTTCTTGAAAACATGTCTGCTGTACTGACAACTAATGCTCATTAATATTCCGATAAGTTTGATTAAAATTTCGTTATATTCGTTGATTTTTTTCTCAACACTTATATCTCATGCGTTAGAAGTTTAGCATTATCAATGGTGCACCACAAGTAGGGGAGCTAGGATTGCACTTGTCACTGTCACCAAGTGCCCTGCGATTGTTTGAGTAAGTGCCTGCAAACGCATACAAAAATAAATAACTTCTGCATGGTTAGAGCGAATTTCAAAAACGGATTCATAAAACCTAAATAGGGGCAAATTCATATATACAAAGTTATGCAGGGGGTTCTATTTAAAAATATATAACTTTGATACTTTTAGGGCTTTTGGAACACCCTGTATCATATGAAATTAATTTTAAAAAGTAACCATAACAGACCTCTATATATCCCAAACGTTAAACTTTTTGAAAGTCACGTATTTTGGCCACAATATTCCGTGCCGTATAGCGCTATTAACACTGTACACAACTGAATTTAAAAAAAAATGGAAAATGTCAATAAATATGTCGTTTTTTTCACTTTTGTAATAGTTTGAAAATGACTTTTTTAAAATAGATTAGAATTATTTGACGGTATGTCAGTTTATAAATAAATAGGTTAACTTTGAACAAATCGTTTTTTTAATTCTCTGTAACAAAACGATACAGAAACAGTAGGACCTACATAATAGTGGGCAATAATAATAATTATTACGTTTATTATTTTTTACCCATGTATCTAATTAAAAAATATTTTAATATATTTTTTTATAAGTACTTGTAGACAATTGATTAATAAATACTTAAAACCAAGTTTACATTAGGAAAATTTTCATTTCCTGTTTTTTTAAATACAGCTTTATGTAGGCGATACGTAAATCATTAGCAGTTACATTAAAAACATCAAGATCTGAATATGATACAGTCTCAATTAGCAATTTCATCACATAATAATGCGGAAAGTACAATCATAATTAAACGACCGTATAATTACCCCATGCTTGAAGCGATAAGTATGAAGTGAAACAGTTGATTTCTACGCAATTCGCCCCCCGCATTTAACGACAGCGATATAATCAGCACGTGGGTGATAACGTCCGTCGCATGATCGTATCATAGTTAGTCACATTCACAAGTTAATGGCGAAGCATTATGCGGCGTAGGATGAACTAGTGAAGGTTGAACATTCGTACTAGAGTTCGAACATGCAGATACAAGTAATGCCACACTCGAACCTCGATAATTAGAATATTTGACTGCCAAAATATGCCACAGGCCTGGGTTCGTCGCTTGACCTGGCATACAATCTCCAGAATTATATTACACAATCGCGTTCCATTACCTGCCCGTTGCATATTTTTGCAAACATTTTATGGAATCTGAAAGCCAGATAACCAATTAATCATGTATCAGTGGTTTGTTGCAGTTGATAATTTTATTTATACATATATTGCAGCGTTAATTTAGAAAATGGGTTATAAAACGTTGTGCACATTCAGTTGTTTTGATGTGAAATAAAAAATATATACGAAGGAAATTTAACTTTGTTCCGCGATACCAGAGCGACTAAGCGTACGCCGTATGTCCTAGAAGTGCTAGGTTTGAAACCCGGTGAGGTTTTAATATCTTATATCTTCTTTATTTATTTTTTCCCTTAACAATAAGTTTTAAATAGGTTGTAAGGTTTCGTACTCAATTATTTGATGAATTGGATATTTAATTCGTAATCATAAATTCTTATAATTTATGATATTTGTTTTGGCTCATGATTTAATTCTTTTATTTTTATTTTGTGTGATCGTATAATGTCAGTACTTATTTACGTTGTGTTTGATTTAAAATGATTATCGTGATAACTTCAAATTATTTTAGAGGTAATGTGTGGGTTAGTAACAATAACATTAATACAATAAAGATACATATTTATGGATTGAGTGTAATTTATTCACTTTCAAGGATTTTACAGGATTAAACACCAAATTTGAATTTATTGAGTTTCTTTATTTACTCAGAATTTATTACTTTGATTATTCAAAAATTTACTCAAAAAATCAGTTGTTTTTGGATAAAAGATGCATTACAGCAGGTTACACATCAAAGAAATCGACACCTCTGTGCCATTGGTGATTTCTTTGTTGAATGTTCCCACAGCATAGAAAATGTTAACAGAAAATGTGTCCATCAACATAGTCAGTGACATCAGTTGGATATTTCTAGTGACGTCAATGACGTCACACATTGCTCAATTCTAGACAAACAACTCAATGTATGTCACCACTTCATGCAATATGTCACCGTTTGTGCCTTCCAATGCCATTTTGCATCTATTACTTTAGGATTCATTAACTAGGTTTTTAAATACAGTTTTGTTTGTTAACAGTTTATGAATTTACGACCATTGATTATCTCCCTGAATTAATATAATTTAATTTAATTTATTATATAAATTTTACTCATTACCTTTCTGAATTAATGACCATTTTAATATTGACCTGAACTAACCTTAATTTAATATATAATTTTATTCATTTATATTTAATTTGTACTCATTACCTTTTCTGAATTTATTACCCTTTTAATATCGAAACTACCTCGTAACTGAATTTACTCGAATTGATTTAAGTTCTACTTCATTACCTACGTTTAATATTATCAGGGCGCGGATTTCTAGGTATTATGCTATACATCAGTTTTAATAGCAGACCAAAATGACCTCGTATCTATACGAATTTCAGCAAATGAAGTAACGTGACAATTTTTTGTTTGTTCTTTTATGCATATTTTCAGTTTTTAGGCTTATAATTGCTTTAATGCATTTTTTGTGCATATTTCCTTATTTTTGTGCTTATTTGCTTATTTCTCAATTTTATAGCATATTATTTATATTAGCTAGGAATACATTTTGTTGCACATTATTGTAATGAGAATTCAGTATTAATATTACTCCGTTACGTCTAGAGTGCTTGGTTATCACAAAATCATCAACAAAGCGAGCGTGCGAACGTGATGTTTGGTAAACAAAGCTTGATTATTTCGGGGATTGCCCTATTTTGACGTGCACAGAACGCATCTGGGGCAAGTGTGCTATCAATTCTGTCCAATTTATCTCAATCTTCAGTGCGTTGTGCTTGTGCCTAGTGTGTATTACATGTTTATAAATTTTCATGTATAAAATTCCGATAGTAAAACCTTCCGTCGTTGAATGGATACGTGGACATTCTGAATTAAAATATGAGAACAGCAAATTAATTTGCAGGGCTTGTTCAAACCGGTAAGTTGCATTTTGTGTTGCTATTTGCCTAGGGACAAGTATGTATTATGTTGTAGATTAACAGCGAGACAAAATTTAACATAACACAACATAACAAAACAACAGTTCACCTGGAAAATTAAAAAAAACACAAATCTGCAAGCAGTACCCTGAGTACCCAGCAAACTATTTCCGAGTCTTTTGCGAGTTCTTCTGCACAGAATGAAAAGCAATTTTACTTTGATTTATGCAATACGATGGTATCTTCTAACATTCCGTTAAAAAAACTAGATAATAGTATGTTTAAATCTTTTTACAAAAATACAATGGTAAACATATTCCTGCCGAATCAACCATTCGCAAAACTATGTCGAGTAAGTATATAAACACACTATTGAGGAAATAAAAAAGATAATTGGCAACAATTACATATGGTTCTGTGTAGATGAAACTACTGATTCATGTGGTCGGTACATCGCCCATTTAATGATTGGTATATTAAACGAAGTCTCCACCAATGCAATTTTAATTAGTTCCAAGCAGTTAGAAGAAACAAATGGCAATACCGTTGCCAAATTCGTTCACGTTGGACTAACACATTATTTTTGCCAAACCCCGTACCAAATGATAAATTATTATTGATGCTTTCTGATGCCGCTGCATATATGTTGAACGCATATTCTAATTTAAAAGTATTTTATGAGCAATTAATGCATTGCACCTGTTTGGTACAAGGTTTTAATCGAGTTGCTGAAACGATTAGACTGGAATTTCCCTTGTTCAATGATTTGATAAAAACCGGGAAGAAAATTTTCCTAAAAGCTCCACCGAGGGTTGAAATGTTTAGGGAATGAATGCCAAATATACCTCTTCCTCCGGCACCGGTTATAACTAGATGGGGTACGTGGCTAGATGCTGCCTGCTATTATGCCGACCATTTCGATTCATTTAAGGATTATAAAGAATGTTACAAAGTTTTTAAAGATAGGAGGGTTGTACAAAATTTAGCACTCTTAAAAACCAACTACAGTTTCGTAAGCAAAGCGATTGATAAACTCCAAGCAAAGGACACAACTTTGGTAGATGCGGTTCAAATAGTTAGGAACGACGTCTCAAACGTACGGGGTCTAATCTATAGGCGAGATTATTAAAAAAAATGTGATGCAGTTTTGTCAAAAAAACTAAGGGTTTGGTGAGTTACAACAAATATCAACTGTTTTAAAAGGATATTTTGTGGAAGATTTGCTGATAAATATTACAATTGTTCCCAAATTTAAATATGCACCGATTACAAGTGTGGATGTGGAGAGAAGCTTTTCACACTTAAAAAATGTGCTCAGTGATAGGAGAATGGGATTTTCCGTTGAAAATTTAGAAAAACATTTAATTATCAGTTCATTTAAAAATAAGCAGTAATCATCATTTGTTATTAATTATTATTGTTATTAATATTATTCACCAAAACCTATGTTATTAAAATAATACTTTTATCTACCTATAGTGCGTTCTTGTTAATAAAATTATGTTTTGTTTCGTTTTTCTGTATTTTCATAAAAAATAAAATATGACTTTTCATGCTTTTTTTGCATTTTTATGCGCTTATTTTGTAATTTGTGATGCTTATAAATCCGCGCTTTCATGATTAATGCTCTTGATGTAATAGCTTCGCATAATAATGTTCTTCAAACCTGTTAAAACGTAACTATTTTTACAAATCTTTCAGGATTACATATTGTGGAGGTAATCATTTACATGGAACATTTTGATCCTACACTCTGGTCTTTTTTATAAATAATTTCATGGCATATCAAATAGGCAGATTACATTCTTAGCTCAAAGCAGCCGTCAACATAATCCGTGGGCATCATAAGATCTTTAGCATCATGAGATAGCCACAAAACATTTACATACACTGCTCTGTGGTTGCTTTTTAAAAAGTACACGGTCACCATCACCTCCGAAGCCATTCATCATAACCCGAGTTTAGATGATTGATGAAGTGAGCAGTGTTTTAAACGTATGACCGGCCCCTGGCTCGCTCATTTGCTACACCCGAACGTCTCCTCCACTTAATCCTTCACTTATCGCGTTTTCCCTTCACATGGCCGATGGTGTCCTACAAGCAGGAAAAACTCATATTATTTATGCGCGTATAAGTGTCGTGCGCCGAGCTGCATACTAATTACTTCTGGACGCGCTTCTCTTCTGCGACCGTTGGCTTTGTCGCCGTGTTGTGGTGTTTACGCAGTCCTGTATTCGTAGCGTGCCGCGGCAGTGTCGGAGTTTGGTAAATATTTGGTTAATAGGCTGTTATCGAGTTTTGTTGCTCCTCTGAAGTTAACAGGCGGTCTGCTTAAAATGCCCGGTCAGGTCACCGCGAGCAAACAGTATTAGTATGTTTTAAAATAAATTTGCATTGTATTAATTATTAACGAGGGCGCCATATAAGGCGGCAATGGCTACAAATTAATACAAGAGATTTTATAATCTTCAATATTAGACGAGCTACGAACGATGTATCATAAACTTCCATGCTATTACAGTTTAGTATTTTGATGAGTTAACTAAAGAAGAACCGAGAATTCTTTGATTTCCGAGCAGGGGTTAATAAGTTTAAAGAAAACACACTAAGCTTTAAATATGTTAAGGGAAATCTGGAGATCGAACCTGATATCTGTTAAATAAAATACACTCAAAATGAAAATAAGTATTGATATCAATTATTCACATCTCATCAATAAAAACTACAATATTCAACAGTAGTGCTAAGCACATACTACATAAAGTCATATTAAATGAAAAACTGAGAAAAATGTGCTATGAAGAACAAATAGGAACTACCATTAAAAGGAAGTAGAACTCAATATACGCTAAGGAACAAATTGACAAACATTACTAATACGAGCCCTAACAACTTAATATTCGGACGGCACCAATTTGTATACATATTTACTGATTGTTGTTCTGTAAATTGTTTATATTTTTTTATTCAAGAATTAAGAATACTACTTTATTAAGGGACGCTTTTGTTGAAAAAATATTTGTTTTATATCAACAAGAAATGAAAAGATAGAATAATTTTTAAAAAATGAACAAATTCTATTGACAACGTAATGTTCGGCCGACGACCGTTTAAATTATTAATACGGTGTCACATTGCCTTTCGCCTTTATGATAGCTCGTATTCTGGCTGGCATGGTTTCCAGCAAAGACTTGCAGTAATTTGGCGAGAAAGATCTCCATATTTCTGTCAGCTTTGTCTCTAAAACATGTACATTTCGTTGAGAATTGTTCCTCAAGTGACTTTTCATGTTGCTACAAGGTCTCAATAACATTTAAGTCCGGATTGTTAGAGGGCTAAGAAAGAACTTTCATTCCGTGATCTGAAAACCATTTTTTCGTCGTCTTAGCTGTATGGCTTGATGCACCATCTTGCTGGAATATGAAATTCCCATCTGGACAGAGCTTATGTACGCTGGGAATAAGACCATTATTCAGAATTGTCTGATATTTAAGAGCATTAATTTTACCATCTATTGTTTCCATTTTTCCCAAACCTTTTCCAAACATACACCCTTAAATCAACACCCCTTTTGGAAACTTTACAGTCCTTTTTATACAATCCGCTTTAAAAGCTTCCGTTTTATCTCGATTTTTTTTCTTGAATCACCTACAGAGACGTAGAATTTTGATTTATCGCTAAATATGACTTTGGACCAGTCTTCTACTATCCAAGATAATTTAAACTTAGCCCAAGCTATACGATTGTTCTTTTGTTTGTTTGTTAACGGAGGGTTTTCTTTAGGCTTCAATAAAATAAAATAAAGTGAATTAAACAAAGTAATGTTATTTAATAGTTCATTTATTATGTGCCTTATAAAAACTGAGCTCTAACTTGTGGATCCATTGCCTACAATATTCTCGTGAAATATTTGCCTCCGTTTCCCCATTATATAGGCCGTTATCTCTCTTACAGTGACTCTTCGCTAACCTCTACATATTTTCACAAAATGCTTTCTCTTACTGCCTGTGATTTTACTAGGTTGACCTGAACTTTTACCCTGAATTTTGTATCTGGCTCTATCTTCATAGCACTGGGTAATATCTCCTATCGTTGACTTCGCTAAATTCAAATAATCGTCGATGGTTTTCAAGATTTTTCCTTCGTCGTACATTGTTACAACAATTGGACGAATATCGTCTGAGGTTGCTTTCCCACGACTAATTTTCATGAACACACATAAAAGGAAGCAGTAAATGGACGCTTATCACATTAATAACTATCATTTTGTAGAAACCTAAGAGTCAGTACAGTTAAATATTCTAATAAAAAATATTAATTAACGAATTGAGGTTGATGAAACATAGAATGCAAATGCAGTTATAATATGGGGAATGGAGTATGAAATTAAGTTAAGTATTTTAAACGTATTGAAAGCGACGAGATCGCGCATCGAAGCGATATGGGGCTTAAAAAGTCAAGTTTGCTTAGTTTGTAGGGCGCGTGGGAGGCGGATTAACATTCCAGGGATGATCGAGAAGGCGTTACACTAAAAGTAGATGAAATCAAAAAGTAGGGAGTAGGTAATGGTTTAAAAAGCATGAATTAAGTATTTATCGGGAGTTGCTACCCAAATTTCAACCGAACAACGTCTCAGCATAATTATTTAGGTATGTATTAAAAATTGTGGGCATCGAATGTTGAAGTTATATTAAAATTGATTTAATAGTAATATTGAATTAATTTGAATTCAATCAACTGAAAGTATTGGTATTACTGCGAAATAAATATTGATTTTGTTCAAGAGGATTCTCAACTTGTCATGTTTTATTTTGAGTAAATTAGTTAGGCATTGCCTGGAAATGCTATTTGGCGGTCTGTGACTTGTCTCGCCACATCCTATATTATTTTGGGTTAATGGTAATAATGAAAGTATTGGTGTTACTGCGAAATAAATATTGATTTTGTTCGAGAGGATTGTCAACTTAGCATATTTTATTTTGAGTAAATTAGTTAGGCATTACCTGGAAATGCTATATGGTGGTATGTGACTTGTCTCGCCACATCCAATATTATCTTGGGTTAATGGTGATAATGAAGAAGCATTCGATGTAAACAATAATATTATAAAAATTACACTAAATTTATATAAATATAAACCATATAAGTTAAAAAGAAGAATACAATTTACATAAATTAAGAAAACACGATTCGTTTATACGTATTTTATATGAAATATAAATATTACAAATGAAGAGTGAAAGGAAATTATTATTAAATAAATTTATTTTATGTCATTAATAGGGTCTTCCGCGACTTTTCAAAAACCTTGAAACTGAACTCTAGACACATTAAAAACATCCTTGGCACTATTTTTTGTGCTGAGACAAATCGTTGTAATTACCAAACACGATTTTAAAATTAACGGCGTTTGAAAAAGTCCCGAAAGCCCGCCATGTTGCTGTGACGTCACAACGCACGTGCGCTCAGCTGTAGCATTGCTTACAATGGAGCGACAGAAATAAAACGTCGGTTTTACGAAAAAAAAGACGAATAAGAATTGTATTGTGCCTGGATGTGATAGCAGCAGTAAATGCGAACCAAATAAGTTGTTTATAAACGTCCCAACAGGGGATATACGGAAAAGGGGGTTACAACAAGTCCAAAGTGATTCCGCGAGTGTCACTTTGACGTCTCACTATTTTTGTGAAGACCATTTTAATGTAAGTACATAATTTTTCAATACATTATCGACGAAATTCGATAAATATATATAATTAACTATCATCATTAGTAATGGGTATTCAAGGGGATTTCCGATTATATATATACATTAGTAATAACATAACCTCAAAATAGTTTTGTGGGTTCCATTCTAAAACAATACCTTCCATATCATTATTACTTTTTTAAAGTACTGTGAGATTTTGTACAATATGTTCTTACACAAACGTTTAGTTAAAACTAAAAAACATGTTGAAACAATATTTGTAGCAAACTGTTGATTTTATAAATTTGATTCGATGATTAATAATTACAAATTTTGAAATCAGCATTACCAATTCGTATGAGATGTAGGATATATTGCAAAGTTTAAACAGTATTTTATTTGTTCTTACAGCTGGAAGAGGATTTGGAAAATTATATGCGACTCCACGCGTTTCGGCTATGTTGAAAAATTCACTTTTTGAGAAAAAGTCGGGAACCATTAACACGTGAACTTCTATCAGATTATCTGGCTGTCCCTTTACTAACCCATCAGAACTTATTTTATGTCAGACTGGATTCTAAGTCGTATTAATCCACGATTCCTATCCCTTATGCACTGACTCCCGATCGCCACATGCGCAAAGACGTCACAGTGCCGCTCGGCCAATAACAGCGTTTCGTCGGTCACGTGACAAAATGTGTAAGTTTTACGATATTGTATGTTGTTTGTTGATAAGTTACAATGAAAACTAAACGTTTTCTCTGTGGGATGTTTAATTACAGGTTATAAACTTTACGTTAAGAAACAAAAAGGTTATATTATTTTTTTTCAGGAAGACCCTATTGCAATAAGATTAAAAAAATATATATATATATATATATATATATATATATACAGGGTGTAACAGAAATAGGTGTGTTAATTTTAAACATTGGTAGAACTCGTTAAATAAATCATTTTTTCTATGTTTTTTTTTTCAAAAACCAACTTAAACTGGTTTAAAATATGTTCTAGTTTATCTACTAAAACACGTACCCGCCTATAAAATATAAATATAAAATATTTTGTTGTGATGGCAAAGGTGTCATAAAGGTACATCATTGCCTGTTTGGCAAAACACGTTCAGGATATTGTGCACTGTACAATCTACGGGCTTCTGCGGCATATCCAAAAGCTCGGCCATATACCAACACAATATCTGTTAATTCTTGATTACAAAAATTTGGCATTTTGAAATAAACTTCACTTGACAATTATAGTGACAGTACCTGAGAACGGCTCCTTCGGTCTAAAGTTGGGGACAAAAATATATTAAAAAAACCTGCAAATTTTGAAAAAAAAAACATAGAAAAAATGTTTTATATAACGAGTTCTACCAATGTTTAAAATTAACACACGTATTTCTGTTACACCCTGTATATACCATTGCCAAGAACAAACATCAATCTTAGGTTCTTATTTTCCTCACAATTTAATGCATATAAAACAAACAAACAAAAAATAATAAAAATACCAAATGAGGGGCTTATGTCTCATACACGTCAGATTGGAAGGGTTAGGGTATGATTCCTATAAGGTCAGATATATGTGCCAACCACAAAGAGAACTGTGCATAAATTTTAGATTCTTATTTTTCTCATAATTATATGCATAAAAAACCAAATCAAAACAAAAGAAAATTATAATGCAAGAAAAATATAATAATATAAAAATATAATAAAAAAATATATAATAAAAGAAAATAAATTAAAGCAAGTAAGTAAAAGATAAAAGTTGGATAAACGAACGATGGTTGGAAAAGTTGGTTTACGGTATTTCAATTATTTCTAATATTAATTGATTGACACGAAATTATTAGAATTATTAATAATAATAAAAATATAAAAACAAGTCAATATAGAATAATTGATGAATTTTAATCACCAATGAGTATTTTATTTACCTATTGTTTGCACAACTTTTTAAAATATCAATAAAGAATAATTGATGAATTTTAGTCACAAATGAGTATTTCATTTACTTATTGTTTGCAAAACTTTTTAAAGAATAATTAATGAATTTTAGTTACAAATGAGTATTTTATTTACCTATTGTTTCCACAACCATTAAAATGAATCAATCATATTGAATCAACATATATATATATATATATATATATATTTGTGTTTTATTTACTAGCAACAATTACTATTACAACAATTACAGACACATTACCCATAAAACGACCCAAATTAAGTCACAATAAAGATTTCAAAAATTAAACATAACGTAAATTACTATCACTAAATCACAAGCCAAAAGTTTATAAAACTCAATTATTATTTGAATTATAAGAATTCATGTAATTTGCAGTTAAAGAAATTAAATGTATCCAATTGCATTTAAGGATGGATTGCAGTAAATAAATGCAATGAAGAATAAATATTACAAATTATGAGAATTTGTACAACACCTAGTTTCGAAACGTTACAATTTTAACATTATTAACCTCCAAAAAAAAATAAAAAAGGAGACATCCGAGCATTAAGTTGCCAGTACAAATGGTTCCGTTTTTCATTTTTTCCTTCTTACAGAGGTAAATATAGACAAATAATAATTACTTTTTGGCATAAGTGGTGCTTAATAATGCATTTTTATGAGATCATAAATATAATAAGTAAGTAGCAGTTTTTTACAAAATAAACTGTAAGTTATAGTTAAAATGGATATCGTCCGAATTTTAAGTTGTTAGGGCTCGTAGTCCAGTCAAGTTAGACTTTTTGTTAAGTACTCTACAATCTAATATCCGTCGAGTATCCCCTCCCCCGGTGGGAGCTTCATCCCTTAATATTGACAAAACACCCCCAAACGGTGAACTTGTGTAATTTTTCGCAAATATCTCGAAAGCGGTGCACCGCCTGAAAATTTTTATATTAAGCAAAGTTGATGGGAATAAAATTTTGAACAAAATTTATATTACACGGTTTCAGACAAAAGCTATAGTTCGCGCAGAATAGAGGCCTGAAGTCAAATAATCCAGTAAATCTAGGCGGAAATAAATTATATAGTTTTGAAATTTGGTATACATACTCTTGAGTACTCTAGAATCGAATATTTGCCGAGTTTCCCCTCCTCCTGCTGGGGCTTCATCCCTTAATTTTGAAAAAAACACTCCCCAAATGGCGAACTTGTGTAATTCTTTGCAATTATCTCATTAACGGTGCACCGCCAGAAAATTTTCATATTGGGTAAAGTTGATGGAAAGAAAATTTTGAACAAAAATTATATCACACGTTTTGACACAACAGCTATAGTATGGACGGTGTAGACGCCGGAAGTAAGAGATGAATACTGGTGCGCGACGCAATTCATTTCTCGGGCTCTATTTTCGTAAATAACTACCAAACGACTCGATTTTTGTTAAAGGTGATCATAACTGAAGTTGTAGAGCGAGAAATTCTCGATTAGGGCCAAAAAATCATTTAAAGGAATATTTAGCCGATGGATAACTCGACGGATATTCGATTCTAGAGTACTTCAAACGGCAAATTTCAAAACTATATAATTTATTTCCGCCAAAACGGCTTTTTGAGGCTAATACGGCTTTGAGACTATAATGAAGCATTAAAACACAATCTGGGTCGGAAAATAATGTCAGGGCAACCTGTAAATTCTAGGTAAAAATGAATACATAAAGAACATAGTAAAATAAATAGAACGACTAAAAATATAAGTAAAAGATAAAAATAATTGGAAAAAACCGAAGACAACATAAATAAAAAATAGGCAACCTTACGAAACTTTTCTTCGAGGGAAGCCAAAAGGAATAATAATAATAATAATAATAAGAATAATAATAATAATAAAGCAAAACATAATACTTTTATGTATGAACGGCGTAATGGGACCAGTTTTGCGTTAGTGTTCTCGTTTGAATTATACGTGGGAATTACTAGTACGCTTTTTGAATGTCCTGGGCAAGTTTTGAAACACGATTTTATGCAATATCTCATCACGACGGAACACTTTAGCATAAAAAAGTCATCGCAGGGTGGGAATGCAGTGCAAATAAACCAGAAACTGCCGCGCAAAATGATTCCGGTTTCCGCAAAATATATTACGATCTGTCTCTCGTTCTGCATAATATACATACAGGCACAGCTCTAATGACATATTTTTTCTATGTACAATTATAAGTAGTCTCGTCCTATATGTGGGTTTAATTACCTGACCCAATAATGCTAATTACAACTACTTGAAAACTTTTCGCCTGATAAAGACAGTGTGTGGCGAAACTTTGATTGCAGTACAGCATTACTTTTATGAAACTCGACAACTTGTGTTGCATTTTTACATTTATCATGTAATTTGATCAAGTACACACCTGTTTAAGTGTTTAAATTGATATTAATTTTTACCATAAGTCTTACAATGAAAATTATTTAAATAAAATTTAACGACGTTACTTTAGACTCGTATTTTATTACACCAATATTAATAAACTGATATCTTATGCGAACATAGTCATAAATAAAAATACTTATATTAATAATAATTTATTGAGCGTCTTTGATATATTTGATATAATATTCAATAAATACCAATAAATTAATTTTATTAGCCACAAGAAAGCTGGCACTCATACAGATTTATAATTATCATGGCCCGGAGGAAATAATTAATGAAGAGGTGCTTTGGGAAAACATATTGAGTATTTAATATTATATTGTCTTAATTGCGTCAAACATATGCTGCCTATAAATAAGCCATGCAATTCAATCTACCTGAAAGTAACTGTCTTCCTCATTTCCATTAATTACGTATTTAAATTGGAATGATTCTTATTCTTAACCGGCCCAGTCGACACGCACCTGTATCTACAAACACGTGCGATTAATTCAAAGAGTACATGCCGATGATTTCTATAGCTTATAGGTAATTTCTCATAGTTCTTCTTCTTTAAGTGCCTTCTCCGCTGCGAAGTTTGGCAATCATCAATGCTATTCTTATTTTTGAAACAGCTGCTCTGAACAATTCGGTAGATGTGCACTGGAACCACACACTCAGATTTCGTAGCCAAGATGTACGTCGACGTCCAATACTTCTCCTTCCTTGGATCTTTCCCTGATACATAGTTACATTATTCAATTATCATAAAAATTATAGTTATTTATGCATTAAAGGAATAATGGTTTTAATTCGAAGCCGTAAGTTATCCATCTTCACCTTGGATAGACAATTTTTTTCTCTCGATCGTTAAGTTTACATATTAATTTCCATTTTTAATTTGATAGTTGAAACGCTCCTTGAATTTTCTCATAGCGACAGCCTAGCCACGGCTATCATCTTGATAATTTTTAATGTCAAATAAATTCATTTTCTCCCGACCGGAAATAAACCGTCACCTTATACATCTGACAAACGACACATACCAGACAACTTTATTTCCGGAGGAAATAAAATATTAACTTTTCCTCGGGAATAAAGTGAATCACGTGTAGTTTATTTATTTATTTGTAATAGTTACAGTAACATTAGATGAATTCACAATATTTACCAACAGGTAATCATCTGATATCATGGAGATTCGATGTTATATTAGGTAATGGGTGCGAGGCGTGGTATGTGTGTGGCCGTGCGTTGATACTCAGCTTTTGAATACGACAGATATGAATTTATTTGACATTAAAAATTGTCAATCGTGTAGTAACAAGATCGGGGTCGAATGATTTTGTTAAAAATGTAAAATATCGAGATACATTATTACATACTAGCATACGCACTAGCAGGTAGAGAATTAGATAAGAAAAGGACTCGTGAAGCACTAGGTTTAACGCCAAAGAAACTTCTGCTATGCAAATTACACGGCCTGAATATATAGAACCTACTATAATATTTAATTAATCACTTATTTATTACATATTTGAACACAAATTTAATTTAGCTTGTACTAGAATTGAATAGGAGGATTCACTATCAAGGTACGGATTTTTAGGTATTATGCTATACATCAGTTTTAATAGCAGACCAAAATGACCTCGTATCTATACGAATTTCAGCAAATGAAGTAACGTGACAGATTTTGTTTGTGCTTTTGTGCATATTTTAAGTTTTTAAGCTTATAATTGCTTTAATGAATTTATTGTGCATATTTCCTTATTTTTGTGCTTATTTGCTTATTTCTCAATTTTATAGCATATTATTTATATTAGCTAGGAATATATTTTGTTGCACGTTATTGTAATGACAATTCAGTATTAATATTACTCCGTTACATCTAAAGTGCTTGGTTGTCACAAAAGCATCAACAAAGCAAGCGTTCGTACGTGATATTTGGTAAACAAAGCTTGATTTTTTCGGGAATTACCCTAGTTTTACGTGCACAGGACGCATCTGGGGCAAGTGTGCTATCAATTCAGTCCAATTTATCTCAATCTTCAGTGCGTTGTGCTTGTGCCTTGTGTGTATTACGTGTTTATAAATTTTCTTGTATAAAATGCCGAAAGTAAAACCTTCCGTCGATGAATGGATACGGGGACATTCTGAATTAAAATATGAGAACGGCAAATTAATTTGCAGGGCTTGTATCAAACCGGTAAGTTTTAATTTGTGTTGCTATTGGCCTAGGTACAAGCATGTATTATGTTGTAGATTAACTGCGAGAAAAAAATTAACAAAATACAACATATCAAAACAACAGTCACCTGGGAAATTAAAAAAAAAACACAAATATGCAAGCAGTACCCTGAGTACCCAGCAAACTATTTCCGAGTCTTTTGCGAGTTCTTCTACACAGAATGAAACGGAATTTTACTTTGATTTATGCAATACCATGGTATCTTCTAACATTCCGTTAAAAAAACTAGATAATAGTATGTTTAAATCTTTTTTACAAAAATACACCGGTAGACATATTCCTGCCAAATCAACCATTTGTAACAACTATGTCGGGTAAGTATATAAACACACTATTGAGGAAATAAAAAAGATAATTGGCAACAATTACATATGGTTCTGTGTAGATGAAACTACTGATTCATGTAGTCGGTACATCGCCCACTTAATGATTAAAATATTAAACCAAGACTCCACCAATGCATTTTTAATTAATTCCAAGCAGTTAGAAAAGACAAATAGCAATACCGTTGCCAAATTCGTTCACGATAATGTAACACATTTTTTTTTTTGCCAAACCCCGTACCAAATGATAATTTATTATTGATGCTTTCTGATGCCGCTGCATATATGTTGAACGCATATTCTAATTTATAAGTATTTTATGAGCAATGAATGTATTGCACCTGTTTGGCACATGGTTTTAATCGAGTTACTGAAACGATTAGACTGCAATTTCCCCTGGTCAATGATTTGATAAAAACAGGGAAGAACATTTTCTTAAAAGCTCCACTGAGGGTTGAAATGTTTAGGGAAAGAATGCCAAATGTACCTCTTCCTCCGGCACCGGTTATAACTAGATGGGGTGCGTGGCTAGATGCTGCCTGCTGTTATGCCGACCATTTCGATTCCTTTAAGGAGCTTCTGTTAGAGTTTCCTGAAAATGTGTCAGAGGAAATTAAAGAATGCCACAAAGTTTTTGAAGATAGGAGGGTTGTACAAAATTTAGCATTCCTAAAAATCAACTACAGTTTCGTAAGCAAAGCGATTGATAAACTCCAAGCAAAGGACACACCTTTGGTAGATGCTGTTCAAATAGTTGAAGATTTTAGGAACGACGTCTCAAACGTACGGGGATCTATAGGAGAAATTATTGAAAAAAAAATGTGATGCAGTTTTGTCAAAAAATTAAGGGTTTGGCGAGTTAAAAAAAATATCAACAGTATTAAAAGAAGATTTCGTGCAAGATTTGCTGATAAATATTACAATTGTTCCCAAAGTTAAATATGCACCGATTACAAGTGTGGATGTGGAGAGAAGCTTTTCACACTTAAAAAATGTGCTCAGTGATGGGAGAATGGGATTTTCCGTTGAAAATTTAGATAAACATTTAATTATTAGTTCATTTAAAAATGAGCAGTAATCATTATTTGTTATTAATTAGTATTGTTAATAATATTAATCACCAAATCCTATGTTATTAAAATATTACTTTTATCTACCTATAGTGCGTTCTTGTTAATAAAATTATGTTTTGTTTTGTTTTTCTGTATTTTCATAAAAAATAAAATATGCCTTTTCATGCTTTTTCTGGGTTTTTGTGCTTATTCTTATCTTTATGCTATTTTATGTGCTTATTTTCTAAGATTTTTATGCATTTTTAAGCGCTATGTTCAAATTAATTCAATTAAAAAAAAGCAGTGGACATAAAATGAATAAATTAATGCTCACGTTGGATGTTTGAACCACTAATACGAAAAGAAATACGAAATACGAAATACAACTTTTCATATCAAATTAAATAAATTAAATGAGTTAATATAAACCACAAGTTAGTGATAAATTTCAAATTTTTCACTAAATCATAAAATGTGTTTAAACATATTATAATAAAATAAAACAAAAGAAAAGGGAATAAAAATTAATATATTTCATATTTTAAAACAAATTTGAATGGACTCTTCTGGTCGTGACTTACGGCTGAACTGGGAAAATTCATATTAGAAAAATGTTATTGGAACCTTCTGGTCGTGACTTCCGGCTGAACTGGAGAAGATGCCATACTGTTATTAGAAATATATAAAAAGATATGAAATTGAAATAAAATTGAGAGAATTATTATTAAATTTTAAAACAAATTTGAATGGAACCTTCTGATCATGACTTCTCGCTGAACTAGGAAAAATCATATTTGAAAAATGCTATTGGAACCTTCTGATCGTGACTTCCGGCTGAATTGGGGAAGTTACCATGTTGTTATTAACATATAAAAAAATATGAAATTGAAATTAAATTGAGAGAACAATTGTTAAATCATAAAAAATACACATATTTTCAATTATACTTTAGTGTCAGAAATTATCATTCATTATTGAATATTCATTAATATTGATTTATATCGTTGCTTGTTCTGGATTGATTTGTATCATGTCATATAATCATATTTGTATCATGTCATTTTAACATGTCATATAGATTTATTTGCATTTCTTTTGATGAATAAAAACAAATTCTCTCTTTAATTCTAAATTCATGTTTTATCTGCATATTCTCTCTTGTTTCCAGGAATAAATTTATTCACCGGGTCCTGGGTTACACAACTGTGAAGTAAATACACTGGCGAGCAAAAAATAGAGGTCACTTTAAAATTATGACTTATTTTTGGAATTTTGTTGTTATAACTTTATGTTTGCAAATTGTAAACAATTGTACTGTATTTTGCACACTAAATTAAAAAAAGCAATGTTGAATCGTAAAGCATATTTATTGTTTTTATTGCCTATTTTGGAAATATCACAAATTTACAGTTCAGACGAAGTTCGAATATTTGTTCCTAGGACTAATGTGGAAGAAATAATAATGAAAAAAATGACGTGTGAATGACAAGTTTCGCAGAGAAAAATCAATACTAAGTAAGAAAACCACAACGAAACTTAGGTTTTCAATTAGAGCGAAATGGATGTTGTTTCATAAAAGTCTGTAACACGGTGATAGTAACTGACAGATAGATAACATTTTTCAGGAAATGTATTATTAAACGCCTACTTTGGTTTACAATTTGCAAACATAAGGTTAAAATTAAAAAAATTAAAAAATAAGTCATAATTTTAAAGTGACCTCTATTTTTTGCTCGCCAGTGTATATAAAATTCAGTTTCAGCTTTCTACAACTAATTTAGAGCTGTGGGTTCGAGATACAACAATCGCAAAACTTACATATCTTATCAATGCATCTTTAAGATTAAAATATGTACCTAAGATATGGAAAGTAGCAGAGGTGATAATGACTCCTAAGCCTGGAAAACCACCAAATGAAGATTCTTCTTACAGACCAATCTCGTTATTACCTGTAATCTCAAAACTGTTTGAAAAAATACTTCTTAAAAGAATAACACCAATTATTGAAGGCAAAAACATAATACCAGAACATAAGTTTGGTTTCAGTGAATCTCATTCAACTATAGATCAAGTCCATAGAATAACAGATGTAATTGAAAAATTATTGGAAGAAATAAAGGTTTGCTCTACTATCTTTCTTGATGTAGCGCAAGCTTTTGACAAAGTATGGCACGACGGACTTAAATACAAATTAAGAAAACTTCTGCCCAGACCATATACACAATTACTAGAATCATACATGTCAGAGTTTTTAGAATTAACCAGGAAAATGCTTACTCTGACGTAAAGAAATAAAGGCAGGTGTGCCACAGGGTAGTGTGTTAGGGTCAGTCCTCTACCTATTATACACCAGCGATATACCTTCATTCGACCATAATACGATAGCCACTTATGCCGACGATACTGCTATATTCGCTGTAGGCAAAGATCACGAAGAAGCAGTAAATCTGCAAACCTCAATTAATAAAATTAACAATTCGGAAAGACCCCATTGGGTTGATATCCCAATAAAGATTGTATATATATACCGCGAGTTTTTTTTATCTCTGAAATAAGCTATGTTCAGTTTTAAAACGACAGTGCCAAATGCACTGCTAAAATGCACCGCTAAAATGCACCAGTTCTGCAACCAAATTTACTAGCGCATGAAATAGATCATTTCAAGTATCAACACTGTTTTGAGAAAATGTATTCAACGCAAAAAAAATTACTCAAATATTCCAATTCAAATGGTACCGAGCTGGCAATAGTATACGGCTCATGTCAAAAAGAAAAAAAGAAGAATTGGACATCAAATTTGGAAAAATTATTGGCTGCTTGTTCAGAATTCCACCCTGTCAATCTATAATAAAATACTTCTGTATAAACAAATTCTTAAGCCCGTATGGACATATGGCATCCAGCTGTGGGGTTGTGCCTAAACGAGCAATATAGAAATACTCCAGCGATACCAAAACAAAGTACTGTCAATGCACCGTGGTATTTCTGAAACAGTGACTCAATAGGGACTTGGAAATAGACACTGTTAATGAGACAATAAACAAATTTGCCAAGAGTCATGAATAGCGACTACTTCAACACGTTGAAGCCATCCAGCTTTTCGATAACACGAATTTAGCTAGAAGACTACAGCGGATCAAACCGTTCGAGTTAGTTTAATATCGCGTTGGTGCAAAAGCAGAGGATAGTGCTAGTGTACACGCTAATATTAGTGTAAATAAGTAATTAGAATCTAAGGGATACTGATGAGTAGGATCTTAGAATTGAACCTTCATTTAGTAATTTAAGTTGGCATAACATTACTCATTGATCCATCTTTGATCAGATTGTAATAATTATAGTAAAATACTACTACTAAATACGGAATTATACTAAATATTAAATACTAAAATACGGCATTAACTGTTTTGCATATTATGAAAAAACGTAATGAATTAAAAATATTGTCAAAATGATAATTTTGACAATTCATATCTTTCATAGCTTTCAAGCTCTCATAGCTTTCGCTATGAGCATTTTCATCATAAATTTTCATATTATATAACCACAAATAGAAAAAGTATTGATACATACTAACAAAGTTAACTTGTTAACTTGTAAACTATAGTTTTTTTTTAATTTATAGTCCATTAATTCGATGTAATCAATGCATTTTCACAAACATAACTTCTAACCCGTTATTAATGTACATACTTAACTAAAAATAATTATCTCTATAAGTAACGTAAATTGGTATTAAATCACGTGTTATATGCAACGAATTGCAAATTAACCTCTAGGAGACGTTTTTTTGAAAATTAATTGGCACCGCTATTGCCCAACCGTCTAATCGATTCCCCTCATTAGAGACGCGTCACTTTCGTTTAAAAAAAGCACCAAACGAAAGTGCTGATTGCCTTTCGCAACGTTCTTGGTTCATTAGATGTGAACGATGAGCGTTTAAACATCGCCACTTCTATCGCCACGTCTGCTTCCCACCGCCAACCGTGCTAATTTGCCCGAGGTATTTAAGGAGAGTGATAACGCTTTGAACGGGAGCTCATTATTCGCCGCTCGATTAGCTAAACGGCGGAATGTTCCATGGCATATGGCTACCTGTGCCATTAATTATTCTAGCGAATTTATGATATATTGGTGCATACCTCTGTAAGCTACCTGAATTTGGAAAAATGCATGTTTGTAATTTTCTCGTATAATGAAATGGATGCAAAGAAATATCTGCTTAGGTAGAAATAAAAGCACGTCCTTATAATTGCTATGGAATTAACAGGAATTTATAGCATTTCTATAGAGAAGGACAAAGTCGGCTAATTGTTGCGGCAAGTGTAATAAGGAAGTGCTGGAGTAGATTCTCCCAAAGCGTATCGGGATGAGCAGTAATAGCCCATCAAAGTACATGCACAAATGGTTTTGTGGCCTCACAACTGGACGCCAATCACCAAAGATCGTGTGAGAATATGTTTATGGGAGGAAATACAAAAGGACGCTAATAAAACTCGCTGTAAAGCAGACTTTATGCAAATATTATTTTACGGCTTACTTACTCGCAATGTACTTATTGACAATAAAAAGTAATTTAACAACGTTACAGTTTGCTTTTTTATGAACTTAGATAAATTCTGCCTGCAATGTGTGTAAAATATAAATACCAATAAATAATAATCAGGAAATGAAGGGATTGGAGTAAGAGAATGTGGAGAGTACTAATCGCATGTTATCACGGCACAAGCTAAACGCACGACTGTGTGTTCTCAATCAATTGATGGGTTACCACAGGAAACGAAGAATTTGCATATTGGACAAGATAATGCTCTGGTCGTTGATTAAAGTTGGATTTGCCTTATTTCTACGCCGAAGAATAAATACTTGGTTATCTCTAATACATGATTTCAGCAATGCTTATATTTCTAATGCACATTGTAGTTAATCAGAAAAGCTAATTTGTTGGCACGCTGCTGCTTTTGAATTCTGAACGTAAAAACTGTGGATTGTAAAATGTTTAATTTTCAATTGCGTGAAATTTAGATTTGATGCGTATTGTTTACTAATCAAATGTTTCATTTAAAATTTGCCTGGTTTAAGAAATTTAGATTTAATTCTACAAAAGCGTGCATAGTTTGTGTATCTACTGTATGATCATATCCATATATTTTATTCTCGGTTATTACAGTGGGGATTGCTTTGGTGGAGGATAAAAATAAATGATTAGGAAGCTGCGCGGATTTGCATACAAGCCGTATAATTTCGTATGTAAACAGAGATTTACAGTTTGCAGTGGAACCTACACGTACCATGTACCATGCATAAGAAATTAACCTGATCACAAAGACTTCTCATCAATTACCTCGTTTTTTTAGAAAGCCTGCTGGTAATAATCTGGAATTTTCTTCAGAAATGATGGGCACGCACAGCCATGGGCAGACAGGATCATATTGACAATACTAAATGGTTGACGACGTAAATCAGAAAGCCGATCAATAAGATTTACTTGTAATTTCCTACAGCGAACTATTAGCGGAGTAGTGACCTGCGATGGATTATGAGTGCGAGCCTGTGTGTGTGTGGCGACATATGGTAAGCCTGAAGAACACATACGCGCACAGTTAGCTCAGCGTCCTGTCGGCTGATCCTTGCTACCAAGAATCACTTTCAGTTTTTACGGTGGCGTGCAGACGATTTATTTTCTAAACAGTCCACCGGCTATTGTCCCAGCCGACAGCGGTTGAACACACAGGTGCCTCAAGTACTACACCGTGTACAAAGTTGTACGTGTGGCCTGCACCGCAAAGGCAAGGAGTGTACGCGTGTACTTAACACCTACTTACATTAGCAAACACAATATTAAGGTACACCGAAAAATTTGTTTATTCCAGCAAATATGAAAATGAAAATAAGTCTCAAAAATTACTACACCTATAAACAATTTTGACTATCCGAAATATTTTCGTTAAATATCTTTAAACTTAGAAAACTGGTGTTTGTAAATACGTACCTATCTCAAATTTTAACGACAGCTTTAAATTTGAAAGATAATTTGAAATACTGTGTCAACGTAACGTTTGTCAAAAACTCTTAAATTTTATTGGCAGTTATCAAGTGTGATTACCGTTTTAAGAGCAGTATGTAATCAAATTCAAATGAGTGTGTGTGTGCAGATTTTAAGACAAATGTAAAAAATTTACATCTTTGTATTTTTTATCGGAACAAGTGTTATCAAAATTTACATGTTCATAGCAATTTAAACAAAAACCAGAACTCTAACATTTATTATTTGATAATCATTAATTACACTGGTCAATACAATTTTTGTACCTTTGATGCAAATAGCCGATCTCGATTAAAAAAATTGCACTGAGTTCACAAACGCCAAAAAATGTTTCTAGCCCGTCAGGTTTTTGTGATATTTCAATGGATGTGTAAGGGTTCAGAATATCCATATTTTGTATGAATTAATTTAACATAAAACCACGAAAAATGAGTGATATTAATTGAGACGTTTAGTAGTAATTTAAAAAAAAATCATCCTCAGGTATAAACATTGAAAACACACGTAAAAGCCAAGTATTGTGTTAGAATAGGAAGGGGTGCTCATTTGGGGGAATAATAAGTAATCTGATTAAGTATAAATTCAATTTGAATCGATTACAAAGGAATTACGAGAACTTTTATAATCACTTATTAAGACGCGTTCGATGCGCGGTGACGCAATTATCCCGCAGAATAGCAGAGTGGGCGAAAATTTAGTATAAATAGCACCGTTTTGCATGCGTAAAGATTAGTTAGTTCCAGATTCGCGAGGCGACATGCCGTTATTATCTTCGACAATAGTATATGCGAATGTCATTATAAAGAGTATTATCCGATTTATTTAAAAGTTAATGTTTTTAAAATAATATTATTTATTCCGAAATTGAGTAGAAATAATCAGTGCATTCCTCCCTAAGTTACCAAAAACATATACCCCGTAAATTATTTATAATTTACGCAACCTAAATCATGTACCATCTCAATATATTATAGGCACTATGCTAAAAGCGATGTCGATACAGTATATGCAGGTCTTAGAGAGCTTTATTAATTTCTGGCATACGCTTAGCGATGTCGTGGAGGTTGATAAGGTAATCTTTCCGGTTTCATTCTCATTCAGGCGGGAGGATGTTACAATTTCCAATTATATTTACCGTAGTAGATATGATTAACAATTCCCCTCACAAGCTACCAGAAGTCATAAAAATATCAATTAAAATGAAATATATAAAATCATTTGAATTTCCTATTTAATAAAATACTGTCATTATAAATTTAAAATGAAGTATAGAGATGATAATACTCTTCGGGGAATAAGTATAAATTATTAAAATATAACCTAAATAATATCTCTTCGCTAAAGTGGCAAAATATTATTTAATTATGAGTAATTAATAAATGAATTTAAATCAAATGAAGATTAAGTTTAAGTGAGAAACAGTACAAAATTACAGAAATAAACCTAAAGGTTAATTAAATGATATAAATAAAATTATCGAAATTTCTGGTTTAATAAATCTTATTATAAATTTATAGCTGAAATCTAAAAACGATAATGTTCTCCAGGAAATAAATATAAAATATTAAAGTATAATTTCAAAAATAACTGGGCAAAACTGTGGCAAATTATTGGTTGTTTTGTGCAATGAGTATGAACGAGTTGTTAATAATCATATTGCAAATGCATTAATATCAGTCATACAAACAATTTACGGGATATATTTAACAAAATTGTATCTATCAAAACCTAGTTAGTGAATCCTGAAGTAATACATGAAATGTGGCATTGGAAGGCACAAAGTGTGACATATTTCATGAAATAGTGACATGCATGGGGCAGTTTTACGTAGAATTGATCAATGTGTGAAGTCATTGACGTTACTCGAAATTTCCAACTGATGTACGGATAATATTGGTGGACATAAATACTACCATTATCTATGTCGTGGGAACATATGTCACAAAGTTGCATGACAATTGTATGACATGTGAACTTGCTTAAATATACATCTTTTATCCAAAACTAACTAATACTTTTTGAGTCAATAAAGAAAGTCATTAACTTCAAAGGTGATATTTGATTGTTGTTGTAAAATCCTTTAAAGTGAATAAATTACACTTAATCCATAAATGTCTTTATTTTATTAATATTATTGTTACTAACACACGCATTACCTCTGAAAGAAGTAGTCACGATAATGATTTAATATCAAACATAACGTAAAGAAGTACTGCCATTATCGAACACACACACATAAAAAAATAGATAAATCATAAGCCAAACAAATATCATAAGTTATAAGAATTTATGATTACAAGTAAAATATATCTAATTAGTAAATAAATGGTTATGTAGAAATCGTACAGATGCAAGGCCGATTTCGATGATTTTTTATGGCAATACCAAAAATTCAGTTTGACAGTTACCGGTATCATTATTCTAATGTATTTTCAACTGAGAACGGGTGTTTATAAGGAAATAGTGAAAAAATTATGTAAAATATCTAAAAAATGGCCTCCAACACGTTCTTTAAATTTCGTACATATGCATAGTAAACACTTTTAGAAAAATGCATTTAAATTAAAGGGACAATACATTCGTCAAAATTTGTCGACCAGGGTTATCAAATTTCAACCATGATTCTTCAACCATGATGTATGAGAGATATTTGAGAAATGAAAATCTACACACAGAAAATTCTTATGGAAAATTAATGCAGAACTACCTACGTACTTTACTAATAACAAACTTACATCAATAAACAATATGAGAAAAGTTTATGAAATTGTGTCAATAAATAAATACATAAAACAGATTAAAAATAAAATCATATTGTAATAATTACCTACTACTACGAATCGAATATATAGGGTAACCCAAAAGTAACGAATAAATAAATTATATTCAAAACAGAACATATTGGAAAAAAATCCTCGTTCAGGTCGATTTCTAATTTTCTAATTGTTTAAATACACTTGTTAAATGCATAAAATAAACAAAAGTGTGATTCCCATCTGTATTCTAGCTGTGACGTCATTTTTTTAATAGGAACCCTAATATTTTTAAATAGCGTTCAATAGATATTATTTTTCGCTTAGATAAGCCATCGCAATGATATTTTTGGGACAAAAAACATTATTGGAAAAAAATCCTCGTTCAGGTCTATTTCTAATTATTGAAATACACTTGTTAAATGCATAAAATAAAATAAAAGTGCGATTCCCATCTGTATTCTAGCTGTGACGTTATTTTTTTTATAGGAACCCTAATATTTTTAAATAGCGTTCAATAGATATTATTTTTCGCTTAGATAAGCCATCGCAATGATATTTTTGGGACAGTTTGACTACTTTCAATGGGACACGCACTTTAGCGCCAGGCGCGATTCGAATAATAGTATTGCTTTTAGTAGTAAATAGCGTATATTTAACATTTTTATCTTAATACTTTTCTTATGTAAGGTGGCAAAATTTATTAACTATATCCAGAAAAATAAAAACCATAGAATGCAAATTTAAATACTAGGGTTCCAATTTAATAATCCGATGACGCACGAATACAAAATAATTTGTCTTAAAAATTTTTGAATTATGCTACAATGTGTATTTTTAAAATTAAAAATCGACCTGTTCGAGAAAATAGTTCCAATATTTTCCATTTCGAATATAATGAATTTATTTATTACTTTTGGGATCCCCTGTATATTAAAATCATTACTTACAAGAAACTGACTGCAATTAAGTATGTAATTAATTGGCATAAACTTGTCTAACAAAACTTGACGATAATAGTAACAAGCTGGTATATTGCACCACGCTTGGCTTGTCTAAATCGTTGACAACTATTATTCCGGGTAAGGAATAGGCCATAACATTATCTACGACAAATTTACGACAGAGATATGCGCATCACGCATTAATCAGCGTTGTATCTCTGGAATACACCTCTGTGCTCAACTTAATGCTACATGCTTCGAGAATATTTAATTTGCATAATAATGCACCTCGTTAATATCAGAAATTACAGTTCCTGGGATGAATGAAGATTAACAATTAGCTATTATTGTTATATAATAATTGTGTGCCCCTACAGATAACAATTATTCATATAACTCCTGTACTTTAGTAAACGCGCAAATTTTCATAAAAAAATATACTTCTGTAAATGTATGTTTAGTCCGCGAAGCGATCATCTTCAGTACATATACAGCGATAATCAAGTCACGGATATACGCTTGAATTTCCTTAGCTGCCCCTTGTGACATTTTAAATGAACATACGGTATAATATTGATCTAACTTTCTGGTCGAAATGCACATTTAGTAGAATAAAAGTTATTTTTGTGAAAAAGAAAAATTGTGCTTTATTTCAATTCCAAAACTTTTAGAAGTTTCCATCACACTGTGTTCTTTGTAATTTATAGCAAAAAAAAAATCTAATATAATATGCATCCTTATTAAAATTTAAATGCATGCAAAATTTTGCATATCTTCATTACAATTGCATTATCTGTGACTATTAGTAATACTTTACTTTTAATAACCAGTAGCACAATACAATAATATGATTCTCACCGATTTCAAAATAAATGAAAACCTTCACCTGATATAGAATCATATGAGTGCACTTTTAGTAGATGTTACAGTAAATGTTAACTCATATGTACAATGCATATTAAAGTTGGAATTTAATTAAATCATCATTATTTGTAAAATCGTTTTAAGAGGCCTCTTTACCCAAGCTAGTATACGGCATTATTAATAAGCGATAGCCAAATAATTCATGAACGGGTTAACATAATTACAATCGGAGAACTGATTAGAAAGTTTAGACATTTATCTACAATTAGACAAAGCAGTTTTAAGAAATAAATCAAAGGTGACTTATTTCTGATCACCTAATCGGATTTATGTGCAGACAAGAATACTCCATTATAATTCATGATATTGGAACAAAAAAAGAAGGTAGTTCGCAGCAACATTAGCTCAAATACCCTGAGGGATTTTTTCCATTATATGTAGCCTGTCTTAATTAAATAAATACAGAAGAAAATTTCACAAATCGGCTAAACATGCCATTCTTTTAATCAACATAATAAATCACCATTTTATTATTTCTTAAAAACTACTCAGCACAATTGTAGATAAATGTCCAAGCTTTCTAAATCAGGTCTCCGATTGTAATTATGTTTACCCGTTCATGAATTATCTTTGATGTCGTTTACATGCAATTCCCTATACCGCGTTTGGGTAAAGAGGCGTCTTAATAAATAGGTATAGATGAAAACGATGTATCGTACAATAATTAATAATAATTTAGTGATGGAGATCCATCGACTTAAAAATTTCATGTTTTTATATATATATATATATATATATATATATATATATATATATATATATATATATATATATAAATTTCGTAGTACTCGTTTACACATTATCCACTAACAGTGGAACAATGATAAAAGAATTACTACTGTTTTTTTTTTTTCAAAAGAAAATTATTCTCAAAAGGGTTATGTACATTCATGAAGATTACAAAAAAGTATAAAACCTCTTATGTGAACTGTTATTGACCTAATATATTTAGAATATGGTGTTGTTTTCTATAGTTGTTAGAAAACTTATGTTTTTCTTTAATATTTTGTTTGTTTTATTTTTGGGGATTAGGTAGGTCAGGTGAGTTTGAAACAATTTCTTGGTTAAGTTTAATGTACTAGGTACATATTATGTATATTTAATGATAGTATAAAAAAGCAGAAAATTTTATCAAATTAAAAAAATAATATTATATAGTGACGTTTCGGTGCTTAACAGTGCACCTTTTTCAAACTTTCGAGGACTGGAATAGTGGAAGGGGTAAAAATTGCATCAACACAAGGGTTGAAACAGTCATGGTTACAAATAGTGATGAGGTAAAACATATTATTTCGTATTTAGTCCAACCAAAAAATTGTAGTAAGTTTTAAAGGGTAATATAGACAATCTGTTCATGATATTTTATTCATGATATTTTATATATATATATATATATATATATATATATATATATATATATATATATATATATATATATGTATATATATATAAGAGTGGAAAATTTTCCGTTTGCCCTTTGTTATAGAGTTATTGATAAAAAACAAAAATAAAACTTTACAACTTTTAACTTTATTAAATGCTAATAATATTAAAAAACAATTATATTGTCCACATTTTTTTCACAATATTGTTCAAATAGGCCGCCTCCTACTGCAAGGCAAACATTCACACGAGTTATCATGGAAGCACGAACTGACTGTAGCATATTTTCATCTATTAACGCCACAGCAGCGTAAAACCGAGCTACCACATCTTCAGGATTCAGAACAGCTTCGCGGTAAACTTGTTCTTTCAAATAGCCGAGAAAAAGTAATTCAGCGGATTCAGATCCGGCGATCTAGGGGGCCGTGTTATGGGACAACCTCTTCCAATCCAACTCCCAGGGAATTTTATATTCAGATTATTTCTCACTTCTATTCCATAATGTGCCGGTGCACCATCATGTTGGAACCAATAATTTAATCTATCTGCTAATGGAACTTCATCAAGCAATGGATGTGATAAATGTTCATTTAAAAATTGTTGATACAATGCTAAATTAAGTCGGTTAGGTAGAATGCATGGACCAATAACATAATTATTTAATAAGCCAGCCCAAATGTTGATTGACCATCGTCTTTGAGAAGATCTTTGGCGTATTAAGTAGGGGTTTTCATCCCTCCATTCATGCAGGTTATGCGTATTTATGATACCTGTCTCTGTAAATGTGGACCACAGAATCTTTTCAATGAAATATGGATTATTGTTTAAGCTATGAAGCAACCATCTACCAAAATTGATTCGAAGCTCTCTATCTCAGTCATGCAAAACTTGAACTTTTTGGGGCCTAAATAGGTGCAAACCATTTCTCCTTAACAATCTGTGAATTGTATATTTTTGGGCATGAGTTTGGGACGATATAATTCGAAGGCTTGTACTTGGTACCGCCTCAACAAGTTCAAGAATTTGCTGTTCTTGATCGATGCTTAGATTAGATCGACGTCCTGCCTGATTTTGTCTAGGATTCAAATTACCTATTTCCAGTAATCTTTGTTCTGCCCGTCTAATAGTTTTTTCATTAGGGTGCCGACGATTTGGAAACTTCTCTGCATATGCCCTAGCGGCAACAATGGCATTGTCATTGCATGCACCTAACGCTTTCAACATATCGACATAATGTCGATTACTGTAGTATCGTCCCATAATACACAAAATACGAGACACAAAAGCGAAATACTTACCAGTTGAACCTAATTGAATTATGTTACACAACTAATTGTCAAATCTGACAGTTATGTCTCTAGATTTAATAAAATAATCAATCAAAATCATGTTTTGAGTAGAGGCCGTAGAAATTTTTACCATTAACTCTATAACAAAGTACAAACGGAAAATTTTCCACTCTTAATTTTCAATTTGTTTTAGTCTACTTGATCAAATCCCAAGAGGACGGGCGTCAATTTTGAGACGCCCTGTATATATATATATATATATATATATATATATATACCGGGTTTTTTTTTCGTTTTGACACATATGATGGACAATGTATAACTGGTTGCCTGCATCTATCCGCAAGGAATTTCCTATGTGTAATTCTAAAAAAAAAAAAATCTACTCATTAGCGGCGTCGGTGCAAGCAACCTGTCAATTTTGGCATATGTTACACAGAGAGGTTATGTTTTTATTCAAGACAATACACGAGAGTATTCGTAATGTATCAAGATCAGCTGATATGTCAACAAATGATTATTTTCTTTGGGGTTACCTAAAAAATAAAAATTTTAATGACGTACAAATACATAACGTAGATGAATTGAAAGGCCGTATACGTACTGCATGTAATGGCATAAATCCACAATACATTACGAATACTCTGCTTGTCTTCAAAAACCCTGTCGTGTATTGCCCTGAATAAAAACATAACCTCTATGTGTAACATATGCCAAAATTGACAGATTGCTTGCACCGAGACCGCTAATGAGTTGATTTTTTTATTTTTATAATTACACATAGGAAATTCCTTGTGGGTAGATGCTGGCAACCAGTTATACATTGTCCATCATATGTGTAATAAGGAAAAAAAAGCCCGGTATATAGATATATATATATATTATATATATATATATATAATTAATAACCAGCACGTCACCATATATTAGTCCCTCAGATAAATCAATTACAATTATTTTTTGGGTAATAACAATATTATTTATTACCACTATATTAGATTCATTTCCAAACAATTTTGTGCTGCTTATATTAGTAATATGCATATCATAAACAACTTTGGAGTGATGTTTATTCACGAAGAGGTACGGCCATCCTACGACTGACCATTAATCAAATACAACAGTAGTCGACAATATAATACACGTAACGTTATAATTAGAGCCAATTGCATATAACTCATTGTATTCTCAGGCCAATCCTCATTAGCTTTAGCAATCCACGAATGAAGCCGAGCTCCGATGAGGAATAGGCTAAGCCTTGTAGCGATTTTGTGGAGTAATCTGATACTGCCACTGCCCGGCAGTGAGGATAAAAACCAATTTATTAACGACTTCTATCGCTGCTGTTAACGGAAATAAATTGTCCGAGATCAAGGGCGTGATCACGTTTTATTGGCGATTGCGTTCTACCAGTGAATATAGGACTAACTCTTATAATCACTGGTTCTACTGAAGCTGATAATTAACGGGGCACGTACAAACAGCGTCTTCCTAAAAGTCGTAACTCAACTGGTACGTTAATCATATAAATGTATTTTGTTTGCAAATACACTCTCGCATTTGCATTCCCCTGTATTTATAATTACCTCCGAATTTGCTTGGAAATTCAAGAAATATCTGACTCAATTTGAGGAATTTATAAATTGGACAAAAGTAAAAATGGCAAACATTTATTAAAACGCGTATTTTCAAAAGTTACATCCCATAAATATATTGAAAAATATAATTAAAAATATTTCACAAAAAATGTATACGAAACGTAAACGTATACAGGGTGTCGCAAGTCGCTGGTTAAAAGTTTTTGGGGTTCCTAATGAAATAAAAATTTGACAAAATTCACACAAACATGGTGCGTCGTGATCTCCCAAAATAAAATACGTATATATTTCTATCCTTTCCGCTTCTACCGGAAGTGGCCATTAACTTTGTTATTTTAAATAGAACACCCTATATATTTTTACATATTCAGATTGCTCGTTAAATTCTGAACACATTTTAGTAAGCCTATAAAGCATTTATCTTTAGTAGTTTTTGAGAGAAACTATAATTTCCGAAATTTTTGCTTCAAATAGACGATTCAAAAATATTCATAATTTCTCTTATGAATGAAATATAAACTTTTTTGCATGTTGTAGCAAAGTATGGCTCTATCATTATAATAATTTGTATGTGGTGATATTTACTGTGTGTACCATTTACTAATTTAAATTCAGGCGAGCTCCAGATTGTCTCAAAAATTATAGCGACAGCACCACGTGAAAATACAGGGTGTCCAAGATAAGGATCAACAGCGGAAACCGTAACAGTTACAAAGGCGCTTAAATTACAAAAAAAGTTGAGCAATTTATTGGTTAGTATTATTCTGTTGCGAAAATCAAAAAAATCCGCTAACTTCCGGAGCTATTCGACAAAATCCGAAATTTTGCGGTATCGTTTTTATGTTTTTCTAAAATGATTTAAAAAGGTATAAAAAAACAAAAAACCACTTTCTCATTGCCACTTTTTAGCTCTAAAGCATTTATAAATTTTCAGGACAACGTTTCGTTTCGATGAAACCATCATCAACTGTATATTTTCATATAGCCCGTAAATAAAGTACACCCTGTATTAAATAGCACATCCTATTACGAATTCAACGATTTATATCACAGTATGGTTTGTCGTGTTTTTATTTAAAAAAAAGGATAATGTTAATTCATTTCGAACATTTTGGTGTAGTAGAAGTTTGAATTGAGAAGACATAATTTATTACCTGATTTTTAAATTTGAAGATAATTAAATGATGAGAACAATTCTCATAATACCACCGTAAAAAAACACGACGTGTGGTTCCGAATAACTATAATTATTATTATTATAACCTATTCTGGTTTAAAATTGGGTAATAATTGTTGTCTTCGTCGTCATTAAATGAACAGAATAATTCTGATGCCACAGTTGAAAAATAATAACTGAGGTTCTAAATAACTATGATGTTTCAATGTTTAACAGCTATTCTTGCTCAATTATTTTTGTTACTATGTTGGTGTATATTCTGGGTTAAAATGAAGCAATAATTGTTGTCTTCATTGCCATTAAATAAACAGAACAATTATCATATTACAGTAACAAAATTATAAGTGTGGTTCTAAATAACTATAATGTTTCAATGTTGAACAATTGAGTCGTTTATTTATAAAGTGCACATGCCCAAAAATCACTTTTGTGGGAAATTTCAAAATAGTTACAGTGGAAGTTATACTCAAATTACTGGGAAAATAAATCAGGCTATTCTGTTGTATTTATTTCAACTGAAATATACAAATGAAAAAAATACAAATGATACAAAAATATACAAATACAAAAAATACAAATGATTTTAAATTAAGAACTATGAAACAAGAGAAAAAACGGGGGAAAAGTTGGAATGTGGCTGGCGTGTAACAGGGAAATGAAAAAAAATCATTTGCCTGTTACACGCGACTTGTATTGTTTTTAGAGAAAACGGGTTTGTTAGTGCATAGACATTGGTCTTGACAGCCGTTTACTATTAATAACTCGATTTGTGCATATTTGGACTTGTGTTGTTAAACGCGTCAATTATTCTTGCTAAATTATTTTTAGTTACCATTTTGTAATCTATTCTGGGTTAAAATCAGATCATATTTTGTTTCTTCGTCGTCATCATTTCAACGCCTACTACAATAAAATGTGCGACATGTAATAACAAGCCTTTTTCTGAATAAAAACATTAGAAACCATACTGTGATATAAATAGTTGAATTCGTAATAGGAAATGCTATCGAATACAGAGTGTATGTTTTTTACGGGCCATATTAAAGGATAAAGTTGATGATGGTTTCTTCGAAGCGAAATGTTGTACTGAAAATTTGCAAACGCTGTCTTGTAGAGCTAAAAATGTGGCAATGAGAAAGTGCCTTTCGTATACCTTTTCAAATAACTTCAGAAAAAAATAAAAACGAAATCGCAAGATTCCTTTTGTAATTTAACTGCCTTTGTAACTTTTACGGTTTCCAAGATCCCGATGCTGTTGATCCTTATCTTGGACACCCTGTATACACCACATTTTATTACCAATAGATTAAGTTAATTCCTGTATAGTAAATTCTAAGATATTTTTAATTTCATAAAATATTAAAAACAGTACTATACTCTAATTTTGAACTGGAGTTCACGTCATCAAAATAATAATCATAATAATTATAGCACAATTTTACAAGGGTGCCAGCTGTCCTGGGTATTTAAAAATGGCTGCAAACAGCTGTTGCGCCCGTGCAATCTTGTGCGACAGTGCGCGGTTCGTATCAAATTCGTCGACTTCTCTGCCGTTTATCGTACATATATCAATCTTGTGGTTATGGTTTAACGTCTACAATGGTAAAATATGCATTGTAATAATCGATCAAATGTAACAAGTTAGACGTCAAAGAAGTTTTGTTATACACACATCTATGAGCATGTGTTAGTGAAAAAGATGTGGCATCGTCGCCGAAAAAATATCACGGCTGCCAACATAACATGATTTATTACATGATTGGCAGGCGAAAATTTTGTCCGCTGTTAATATACCGATTACCTATTCATAACCACCGGTGATCAGTGTTATGTAACAGATTAATTTCTATTCTTAACCTATTGTTATGCATATTCTCGAAAACAATCACGATGGTATGAAAAAACCTCATCGCACAGCTGTTTGATGACGTGAACGCCAGTTTAGAAAAATCAGAGTATTCCAAGGTGAGAAAATTGAAATAAAAATGAAAATGAATTGTTTAAACCGTTTTTCTCGAAACTTTTTAACCCGACTTTCACAATAATTTAATCCGAGGGATCACTCGATGATGTCCTTCTACTTTATGAATTTCATCTCCCTCCCTACAGCCCCTCGAGTGTTAGGGCTAAAAGGGCCATTCGATATTGGCCATTTTCACAAAATTCATTTAAAAATGTCAAACATCGACCTTTATATTATATTTGTCGTGAGGCACCGGAAAAATATTTAAAACAAACAGCTCTTCGAGTGGGACTCGAATACGGCGTCAAATTTCGATTCCGACGACCCATTCGATTTTAAGGTTAGAATCAAATATTTCGATTCTTTTTAAATCGCACGAAACGCTCTCTGTAGGTGGTGCATGCTTAGAATATAGAATCTTTGCAGTTGACTCTCAAAATAAGTCCATAAAAAAGCGTGTAATTCTCGGTTCTTCGGAAGTTCCGAAGTTGGAATTTTTTTTTCGAAGAACCGATACGAAATTTGAAATCTCCGTGTAAAATTGAACCAATGTCGTAATTTTTGTCCAAATCCGAGATGTCGATTTTTTTCGTAAATATTCCCATACATATCCCAATTATTTATTATTTCAAAAACCACTCGTCGTAGAGATTTTTTTTTAAATTAAATTGCAGAGCTTCGACGAGTCCGTCGTCTGGAACTTTTTTTAAAATTATCTTTTGCGGTTTTCGAGAAAAAAATTATTGTTTTTATGCAGGCATTAATATTTTTTTCGTGAGGTTACAAACATCGGAGATCACTAAAATTGTACCGCAAGGACCTTCTCAGAGGTTGTTCCCCAGAATGCCAAAACATAAAAAGTTGATAGCTCTTCAAACAAATATTTTACAGTGCCTTATATGACGAAGTACCAAGATGAGAATTTTATAATCACCAACACAGTCTTTTAGCTCCCTAAAAGAAGACTGTATACCAGGACATCTCCAGTTCATACAGAGGAGAAACCCATACGAAATCAAATAGATTATGTGCTCATCAGAAATAGATATAAAAATGCCGTAAAAGCAGTGAGAACTTACCCTGGAGCTGACATCCACTCAGATCACAATCCTGTAATAGCAAAGGTACAAGCTAAACTAAAGAAGATCATGAAGAAACAGAACAACAACATAGATATTCAACTCCTTAATGATAAAAAGATACGCGAACCCGTAGTTGGCCAGATAAAACAAAAAGTAACAACAGCATTGAAAGAAAATGAACTACATCAAGATGTCGACATAAGATGGAATCGAGTCCAAACAGTTCTGACAGCAGTTGTTAAAGAAAACATAACTAGTAAAACAACAAAAAAGGAAATATTGGATGACTGAGAAAATCATAGAGCTTATGGATGAATGCCGGACCCATAAGAACCGAAATGAAAAACAATATAAAATCCTACATAATACGATTCAAACTGAAATAAAAAAGACAAAATCAGAGCGGACCTAAACAATGTGAAGAAATAGAGATGCACGAAATAAACTATGACAGCTTTCATATGCACAAAAAAATCAAAGAGATGACAGGAGTTAGAAAAACCCTACAAGCTAATCATGTGATCAAGAGCACAGATGGCCGCATACTAACAGATGTGAAAGAAAAAATAAAGAGATGGAAAATCTACGTGCAGTAACTCTTTAATGATGAAAGACTATCACAAGTACCAATAAAAGTTGAAGACGAAGAACCTAAAATAATGAAACATGAACTCGAATATGCGCTCAACAGTGTGAAGCCAAGAAAGGCTACTGGGCCGGATCAAATACCAGCTCAGATATTAAAATTATTCGATGAACACCTGATGGATAGTTTTCTAGACCTGTTTAACACAATATATGACAAATACATCATACCGCAACAATGGCTTCTATCGACACTTGCACTGATTTCCAAAAAAGCAAATGCTAGAGTGCACAGACTATAGGACTATTACACTTATGAGCCATACACTAAAAATCTTCCTAAAAATCATCTATAAAAGAATTTATCGAAAACTAGAAGAGGACATAATTGATAGTCAATTTGGATTTAGAGAGGGGCTTGGAACAAGAGAAGCGCTCTTCAGAATTAATACTCTGTTTCAAAGATGTTTAGACATAAATCAAGACCTGTGTGTGTACTTCATCGATTTCCAAAAGGCTTTCGATAAAGTTAAGCATGGCAAATTACAACAACTTATACTTAAAAAGAATTTAGACCGCAAAGACGTCAGGATAATTACCAACCTATATTGGGGACAAAGTGCAATTGTAAAAGTCGAAAATGAGCTGACAGATGAAATAGAAATACACCGTGGAGTAAGACAAGGCTGCATCTAATCCCCGCTATTATTTAACATATACAGTGAGGCTATATTTAAAGAAGCGCTCAAATAAATAACATCAGATATGCCGGCGACACAGTATTATTGGCAAGTAGTGAAGCAGAACTACAACACATACTCGAACGAGTAAACCACCAATGTGAAGCATATGGACCTATGCATATAAATCTTTCAAAAACTAAGTGTATGGTAGTTTCTAAGTGCAACAAGTGCAACTAGATATCAACAATACCATAATTTAAAGAGTAGATTCCTACAAATATCTTGGAACCACGCTAGACAAAACAAGCGACTAGGCAGGTGAGATAAGAAGAAGGGTGGAGCAAGATCGGCGTTCATGAAAATGAAAAAGTTTATTTGTAACAGAGACACTAGTATAGAACTACAAGTAAGAATATTACGCTGTTATGTGTTCTCCACCCTGCTATACGGAGTTCAAGCCTGAACCCTAAAGAAATCTGAACTAAAAAGGTTGGAAGCGTTCGAGATGTGTTGTTATCGCAGAATGTTTCGAATATCCTGAAAAGATAAAGTCACCAACAAACAGGTACTAGAAAAAGTAAAAAAAGGAATGTGAAGTTGTACTGACCATTAAGAAAAGAAAACTGGAGTATCTAGGCCACGTCAAGAGAGGTCCCAAATATAGTCTTCTGAGACTTATTGTGCAGGGGAAAATTAAATGAAAAAGGAGTATTGGTAGGCGAGTCTCCTGGCTGAAGAACCTGCGTGAGTGGTTTAGCTGTAACAGCACGGAGCTGTATTGAGCATCGGTGAATAAGATAAGAATAGTTATGATGGTGTCCAACCTCCGGTAGGAGAAGAACTGCAAGAAGAAGATATGACGAAGTAAATTTATTAGGTCGTTTTTTTGCCAAAATTCCGGATAATATTAAAATAAAATATTGATTTTTAATATATATTTAATAACTCTGGAACGATTGATCTGAGTAAACATTGACAAACATACAAATTTGTAAAACTCCATTCGATACGCACAATGAAACAAGCTTCGTTACTCTAGGAGTGAAACATGAAGAAGAAGGAGCGAAGATTTAATGGAATATTTCAGACATCACCAGTTAATGAGAATAACAATTATGTTTCCGCAACTTCTCTTCGTTGAATGGACTTAACAATGAATAATAATAATGAGTTCTTAAGATCTTAATTTCATGTTAAATATTTTAATCAGCATTTTTTTAATATTTTAAGTTTTATTGAACTATTTAGAAATTTTTTGGGCATCTTATATAACAGAATTATAGGCTATTTTGGGGATCTGTATAAAATTTTAACAAACAAAAATATTCGTTTGTTTAATATTTTCATGGGCGCATTGATTACTAATTTTAAATATTCAAACTATTGGAATTTTCAAAGCTCATGGCAACATAACAAAATCGCACTAACCTATGATTTGTATTAACTTTTTACTCAAAATTATCTGCCGAAATTACACTAGTAAAGCTATATTTCAATTCTGAAATACTTTATATGTGTCATGTGTCTCGTAGAAGATTAACATTTATTTAAAAGCTCTAGACGTCAACGTATGGTGATTTATTCTGTGTGCAAATTCCGGATTTATTTTGCACTGTGTCCAACGATCAAATTTTAAACATTGAACAAACCTAAACTGAACCTAAACCTAAACCTTCGCTGGAATTATATTTTCATTAGTTCTGATTGCAGACTGTCGCATCGACAGCTGTAAAATTTTTAATCGGCCCCGTAGCAGCGACGTAGTTACAATAAATTACCGGCACGCAATACGCACGGCGTAAATCACGACACGAGTAATGAGTTGTTAAACACACACCATAAAATACTTCAAAGTGTGCAACGGAAAAGTTTTTATGGCGCATAATTGAATCATCACGCGCACACCCAAATTAATGCTCTGTACGCACTTATTCGCTGGCATTCTCGTGAACGACGATTCCTTTTTCGTAAGAAGTCATTTACACCGGACAATGCCAACATTAAATGGTAATCCTGCGAGTGCCATTTCAGCACCCTGCGCGTCGGCTAGACACTTCAATTATTTCAGCCAATTAAACTGCAATCTTGAGGTTTCTTGGAAGCTTGTAAGTTGTGAGCTTAAAATTTTTGCTCGCCCCAGAACATTCGCGCTCGAGTTTTATCTCGGCCATTGATCATTCCGCGTAATCACGGATAATAATGGAAAATTGGTGTAGAATTGTTTAGGATTTCGCGGCTGTGAAATACGTAATCATGGCGATTGAGCGAGTCATGTGCGTGTAAGCAAAACTGTGCTAAATTGTTGCGGGTGGATATGGTTTGTAATAAATTCATAGGACTATACATTATGCTGCTCATCTTAACAGAAATTTATTTTGAATATATTATATAAGTAACATATGTTCATAAAAAACATCCATCAGGGGTGGCTGTGGAAATTCAAACGTATGTCCGTGACTTGTTTCAGATTTTTAATTTTCTCTCAAGTGGCAAGTGATAACTTAACCTCTTGTCTAAGTCGCCCAATGATTTTGTTGGTTCGTTTAAGAAACGTTCTTGCACATTAGCAATGACTTCTTGCGAACGCGCTTTGGGACGGCAACTTCCCTTTTTTCGATCTACGTTGCCAATTTTCCAGATCAAGTCTACAGTTTTGGCATATTTTTGACATTGACAGATACCCCAATGGCATTGATTTGAATTTTAGAACTTGAATCAAGTTACGGACATACGTTTAAATTTCCATAGCCGCCCTTGACGGACTTTTTTATGAACATATGGTATAAGAGATTCGGAAAAATGCATCATTCTTTTACGATTTTTTGTTAGAGAAACTCAATGGCGAAAACCAATATAGCCTACCGTCTTTTGATTTTGAGACAGAAAAATTGTATTTTACCAGAATTGCAATAAGATTCGTCTTCGGGTACATTTCAAAACGTTTCGATGAATAATGAAAGCAATTAAAATACGCAACCATAATATATATAATTGAACTTTACGAGGGCTGTTTGACGGAAGAGTGACTTTTTAATGAAAACGTTATTTTTCTGTTCAAAATATATTTTATTTGTCAACATAACACCCTTTCAAGTGTACACACTTAGCCCGGCGAGTTTACAATTTTTTTAAACCTTCCAAAAAGTAATCTTTCGGAAAGTCTTCAAAATATGCATTTGTGTCGGTTATCTCCTCTTCATTTGCCTGAAATCTTTTTCCACACAGCCATTTTTTTTAAATTTGGAAATAAGAAGAAATCACTGGGAGCCAGATCTGGCGAATATGGCGGATAAAGCAGTAATTCGTAATGCAATTCAGTCAATTTAGTTGTAGCAATTGCAGACGAATGAGAGGGCGCATTATCGTGATGGAACAACACTTTTTTTCTTCATCAAATGCGGTCGTTGTTTTTCAAGTTCGGCATCAATACATGTCTGCATAATCAGCATAATACTGGCCAGTTATGGTTTTTCCTTTTTGTAAACAATTAATAAAGATTACACCTTTAGAATCCCAAAAAACTGTGGCCATGACCTTATTGGTCGAAAAAAGTGTGTTTGCCTTTTTGGGAGCATATTCGCATGGAGAAATCCAGTATTTAGACTGTATTCTTGTTTCTGGAGTATAATGATGTATCCAAGTTTCATCTACTGCGACATATCGACGAAAAAAATCCTTTGAGTTACGTTGAAAACGGCCAAACATTCTTCTGAATTCTTAATGCGAACGCGCATTTGATCACCATTAAGCAAACGCGGCAACCATCTCGCGGATAGCTTTTTCTTATTGAAATGTTCATGCAAAATATTGTATACCCGTTCGGTTGAGATGTTTACTTCATTAGCTATCTCACAAACTTTTATTCGACGATTGCCAATTACAAGGCCATAGAGTTTATTAACCATTTCTGGAGTAGTCACAGTAAATGATGGTTTCGGACGATCTGCATCAACCGTGCTCATATGGCCACTTTTAAAAGCAGAAACCACTTACAAATCATCCATGGGAATGGAGCAGATTCTGGATAATATTTACGTAACTTTTCCTCGGTTTCTTTAATTGTTTTTTCACGTAGAAAATAATGTTTAATCAACACTCGAATTTTTTTTTTACATATTTACAAAACAACGAAAACAGTTTCCTTCAAATAAGTATAAAACATAATCTATCTGTCAGATTGGTGCCAAATTTTGACAGTAGACCTCCGAAAGACCTCAGGAGCTAGCAACATAATCATTATAACGAAAGTGTTACCAACCTTTGAAAAGTCACTCTTCCGTCAAACAGCCCTCGTATAATATAGTCTTTAAAGATGCATAATATACCTGAATATATGAGAACAAATACACTTTTTACTTCAATCTCCAGCATTAAGCACATTTCATCCTGAAACAAAATATCAGCATGTGGTACTGTGCCTAGCAATATATGAAATTTAATGAAACATTGCTTCATTGAATTAAACATTACGATAGTAAATACTGAATTGAATTAAAACGTAAAAGTTCTCGGGCCTGATTTATTGTCGAGTCTCGTTCAACCTGCTGTGACAATAAAAATACTTAAATAAATATATATTCAACAAAAGATGTTCTATGGCATGTATACAATTAAACAGCCTACAATTAACATTGGACATGAGCCTGCATAATTAATTCCGATTAATTGTAAACCAACCGGTGCTGGTTTGTTACGCTGCCCTTCGGAATCATGCCGAGAATAATAAGTAGAGGTTCGTATGATTTTCATCTGTACTGATTAAAATAACATTTTAGCGTGTACAAAACGTACATGTTGCTAAATATTAAAAAAATTAATAATCCGCAATGTAGACGCAATGTAATATAAAAACATATTACCATGAATTTCTAACGTAAAAAATCGAAATTTTACTTTAACGAAAAATATGTACAGTCATGCTCACATAAATCTAGTACAATAAATTAGGTTACAATAGCAATTTTATATAGCAATGTCAAATTGTTTGTACTAGATTTATATGAGCATGAAGTACATTTTGATGAAAGTTTTTATTTTTAATGTTTTTGAAGGTCATCTTTGACTTTTTAAACGACAAAGTAGATTTTTTATTTCAGAAACTGATTCAGACAATGTTCTATTTATTAGGTAAATTTTTGCCCAACATAATGTTTATTTTCTCGATAAATTAAATTTAACATGGTACGTTTTTCATTTTATAGAGCAAACAAATATTAATTCAATTGGGATACCTTCTTCTATACACAATTGCTGCTCTTCTATAATTTTCATGACATTCTCTAAGAATCCATGAATTAAAATCATGTCCACGATTTCACTTGTCACATGTTGAAAATTTGGAAAATTTAATACTTTTTGTGAGATGACTGTTTGCAGAGTTTTTATTGTCAATTTTGTAATGAATTTCCACTCAATGTCGATGGTCAACTCTTACCTTGCTTTCTAAAAAGTCAACCCTTAACCATTTGCCTGGCCTCCATTATATCCATTTTTAACTCTCCCAAGTGTATATTGATGCAAATGGGTATACTTTTAAACATAATAATAATAATAATAATTTTATTTGTGTTAGAGTTTACACTTACACAGGTCAAAAATGCAAAAAAATATACAATGGACATAAAAACATAAAATATGACAAAATACAGCTAATGTATAAATAAAATGACTTAATTAAACTTATAAGGCTACAGATAAATAGGTACTAAAAACACAATATCCAAGAGCACAGATCTATTTTTTTTAAATGAACATGACAAGTATTCCTCAAATAAGTAGAAGGCGTTCTTAATTAATATATTGTGCATTTATCTGTCTCTTACCCAGTTTGATTGGTAGATTTCTAATGAACTCAGGAAATTTATTGAAAAACTTAATTCCGAAGAATCGAGCACCATCCATACTCCTACCTAGCCGAAGGCCCGGAAGATAGAGTTCGCGTCGATTCCTATAATACGTCGATTCCTATAATACGAGGGTAGAATAAAATGAAATATAACTAGCCATGCAAAAAACGGGATATCATGACAAATGTTTTCTGTTAAGTTGCTGCAACTGTTTAAAGAGTATCTGTCAGGTTGTGTGTAAATCAATTCATTTCATTGTAGTGTGTGTGTGAAGCTGTTAAAGCAGTGAAATGAGAAGGACACTAGAGCATAGAAGCATGATAAAGTTTTTGATGAAAGAAGGCCAAATGGCCTTCGGTCAAAAAGGTCAAATGGCGGATTGGAATCCGCCAAAACTTATACATCAACGTATAACTGCTGTATATGGTGAAAATCTTCCATCAAATTTTCAAATAAAATTCTGGTCAAAGCAGTTCAAATGGCACAGAGAATCCATCTGAGACGACCCTAAAAGTAGACAACCTGTGGAGGCAAGGAACGAAGACAACGTTAAGAAAGTGGAAGAAATAATGCTATAGGATCGACGATCAAAATCTCGATTATCGCCCATGCAATTAGAATCTGCGAAGCATCCGTATTGACAATTTCGCATGAAGATTTGGGGATGAATAAATTGTCAGCGCGCTGGATTCTGAGAATTGTGACTCCTGAATAAAAGTTCTGGAGGGAAGAAATTTGCAGGCGAAAAAAACTTGGCGGCGTTAGCTGGTGACCAAGACATTTTTTTGGAAAACTGTAACAGACGATGATACGTGGGTGTTCTACTAGGATCCTTCAACGAAACAAAAATCAATGCAATGGGTTAACAAAGGATCTCCACCACCCAAAAAAGCAAAGACGGAGGCATCTGCAGGGTAAGCCATTGTCGACAATGTATTGGGATACTGAGGGCATTCTATGTATATAGTATATGCAGAAAGGTTTTACAATTAATAATGATATTTGCAAAGAAACAATCAAAAATTTAAAAGTTGCTATACACCAAAAGAGGCCCTCTAATGTTGCCCAAAAAACTTTATTGCTGCACGCAATTGGCGAGTGCATAAAGCTCACAAAGTTCTGAAAGAAATCAACAACTATGGATTTGTGGAGTTGCGGTCCCCTTAAGCCCAGACTTAGGTCCTTCGGATTATTACCCATTACCGAAGCTAAAGAAACACGAACACGAACACTTGCGAGGAAGTTGATTTTCTTCGGTTCAGGAACTCAAAGAGGCCATTTCCGAGTGTTTTGAGAAGTTACAACATTTTGTATTTATTCCAACTCTTTTCTTTTCTGGTTAGGTAGATTTGATTTTGATCTCTCCTCGAATGGAATATTGTTGTGTTCCATAACATTAAAATAAAATGAGGTGTTAAATTTAATTTTACCAGAAAATAAATATTATTTTTTGAGAATTTTTTTGCCAGAACCTAATAAGCAGAATGTGATGAATCAGATTCTGTAAGAAAAAGTCTACTTTGTTATTTTAAAAGTCAAAGTTGACTTTCAAAAACCTTGAAGACTGTAAAATTTCAAAAAGTAGATACGTGCATCTGATTGCCCCATTGAAATGCTACAAATCTTATCCAAAGCATTTTTCTGTCGAAGTTTTAGTGTTTACCCATCAAATAGTTATTTTGACATTACCTTGGTCACTTGATAACACCGATGAAGTGACCTGTGTTTTTTAAAAATTGAACATATGGACGTTGTATTGACTATGTTCAGAGTTAAAAAAATGTCACGGTAGATAAGATAGATGGCTTTATCAAAAAATGGGACACTCGGAATATTGAACAAAATAATCTTTATCATCATTATTATCATTATTATTATTATACCTTTTAGTTACTCGTTTTAGGGTGTTTTAGGTGTTTCTAGGCTCTTGTTTTGCAAGGTAGCCGGTCTTTCTCTAGTTTCAACTTCATTTACTTTTTTTTTTTTGTGCCTATTGGTGTTCTTCCACCATTTGTCTATTATTGCTCTTGTATATTCATAAAAATTAAAAATTAATTAAATTAATTAATTTCCGTTTCTTCTTTCTTCTTCAATATTTTCTGCCTTTTGCATCTATGATGATGATCTTTTCTTACTTCTAATAACGGTTTGTTTCGTCTGTGTTTTGTTTATATTTATAATATTGGTTAATACAAGGTGAGTCATTAATATGGGAAAGCTCGATTGCACCTACACCGTTAATGATATCGAAATAAACCAAATGGCACTGTAAACAGGAGGCCAACGTGCAGTTTGCAAAATTATTTTTACAAACAGGGTTTTTATACAGGGTGCTCGATTTAATGGGTGCACAGGGTGTACTCTATATAGGACAAAATATTTTTGAAAACTGCACTTCGCCTCCCGTTTGCAGTGCCATTTGGTTTATGTCGATATTTTTAACGGTGTAGGTGCAATCGAGCTTTCTCATATTAATGACTCATCCTGTATATTTGTTTTCTATTTGAGTGCTACTTCTTATTGCTTTTACAACAAAATATTTAAAAGCAATAACTATTGATTAGCAATAGAATTAATTTTTGTAGGGGATTAATTTCAACAATCGAAGTGCAACACGGTTTTTTACGACCGCCTTATGTACATTTGAGGGCGAAGCTGTTTTCCATCTGTATTTCTACTGGTGCGTGCCTAAACCCCTATTACCAATAAGTTAGCAATTCGCTTTGGATTATGGCTGTTCATTGCGTTCAAATGACAACGATTGTACATCTAAATATTCAAGTTTTATCACCTTCTTTTGGCCCATAATCCTATTTAATTTTGAAATATAACGAATATACGCTCACTTTACTATAGTAGAGTGTATAAATACCAATCGAGTCTGAATTTTGTGTTAATGAACTACTGATGGGTCCAGACAACAAATTGCGACGATAACCAAGAAGAAAATCAATAAGTCTTATTGCTAGCATTCACTCGCTTTCCTAAATTAAGCATTTAACTGGAACCTATTTATTCGCGTCTCCTTAGCCTCGAGACCGCTCATTTGCTGCAACGACGTCCTTAGAAAGTTTCAGCCGACTCTTAAAAATCCCTTACATTAAATCCACAAATTACTCACATTCACTGCACATATACGCGAAACTCTGCCCGGACAAGCTTAATCGATATCTGCAATCTGCTAAATTAATATCATCGCAGAGGACCGTAAGTGAGAGGCTGCGAATTTATGGGACTGCAGCGTGTCACGTAAAATATGGTCGGACGACATTTATGCGAATTACTGAAAACGGTTAACGATTACGTCGACGAAGATTAAGCCGTACGGGATCGAATTTAACAGCGACCCAGAGCAGTTCGCCGAGCGCAAAAGAGATCCAGGATATAAATTCGCCTCTTCAAAACGTAAGACAACTTCAGTTTTGTGAATTGTTTATAACTTGTAGTGTTAATTAGTTTTTGCCAGCAAAGTATTTAAATATTTTGCATCGTGGAGCAAGACGCAAATGTGGGTTCCTGATGGTGTATTTTTACCATACCGCAATTATGCAAAAATTCCAACAATATCATTACAATAACTTTACATTCCAAATTTTGTTTCCATTATTTTACTCTCTACATCTAATACATACATAATATTGGTCTAACCAGGTGTATAATACGATAATTGAAGCATAATTTAGGTATCTGCCATTAGGCCATTACCAGTAACCATTTATGTTTTTAGTAATACATATTATATTTAACTGCTCGCAAGGAAAACTCTTCTGCTCATCTTCCATCGCTTCTTTCTAAGAATGTTCTTGGTCTTCCCATTCAGTTCCCAATTGCATCTCCTCAAGTCCATCTCTTAGTTTCCTAGTTCTTCCCGCAGTTTCTCCTAGTTAGTGCGAGGGAGAGGGAAAAAGACATTTAAGCCATTTTTCAAAACGTCTTTTGAGGTGAAATTAGTGGAAATCTATTAAAAAACTGTATATACTTTTCTATAGAAGATGCCTGTCCGGTGAAGTCAAAACATGGCTTCCATAATGGAAGTGAAAGTTGAATGCGTTTTTTTTAGGAGAACGGAAAAAAAACTTTTATAGAATATTTTTGTATCGAAATTATATCTTGCACACACGTAATACCGATTATCTGATCAATATCTTAATGCTGGTATTTTCTTTAATAATTGAAATATCGATATTTCCCGTAAATAATTTATTGCGGAAACTGAAACACGTGTCGCCTCTTAATTGTGTAATGCAAATAGATCAGGTTTCACTAATTAAATACTACTCATTGAAAAGTCTCCCGGAGGCATAGGATGCAGGTAGTTCTTGTACGAGTGGACCGTAAAAACTGGGGATAATTGGAATTCTCGGCGAGGTCGTAAATTTTCATTATGGGCTATTTGTCCAGCCATAGGAATAAATTATGGTATTTTGTGTGGCACACGATTAACTAAAGTAGTACTGAACGATAATGGGCGAGTAATTACAAGTAGAAAGACACCAGTTTTTCTTCACTGTCATTAGTCTTGTAGGTAAAGGTGTTTTCGATTGTAAATTCGCCGTTCCGTCAAAAAGATACATAACTGAAATATGTAATGAACAGATTGTCAATTCTTTTTGATGGTTCTATATGGTTCTAGTTTCTAGTTTATTGAAATGACTGACGTCCTACGAACACATGGTCGTAATATGGTCATAAAAAACTGATGAGAATGCCATGAGACCGCATATTATAAAATAATAACTTACCATAAGAAATGCTAGATGTAGACCCAAATATCTGAAAGTGAACAATAAAATTATATTAGTAATCATTTTACACAGTCCAATATCGGTAAAATAATAGTTATTTTTCCACTCCCTGCATGGTAAGTACACTTACCATATAATGTCAGAAATTGCATTCGTTCAGTTGTAAAATGAATTCCAATGAAAATAAACAAGAAATGGCAATTGAAGAAGCTGCAGATGCTGCCTGTTCCTTGCTACTGCCGGAGAAGTCGAAGGGGTGTTATCGAAAGTGTTTTAAAGAGTGGTGCCAGAGAAAGAACGCTATTGAAATTGTTTTACTTACTTCCCTGAGGGAATGTTATAACAGTGTACTTACCATGCAGGGAGTGGAAAAAAAATTAACAATAAAAGTCTTATTATTATCGCCGCATTTATTTGTGTCTTGTTTATATTGGACAAGTATGCCTAATATACCAGTCTATTAAGATCGATTAGTCGATTGCACTTATTTTACAAAAAGTCGAAATTTTTCTTGTTTCGTCAAAATCCAAAAATAATACAACAAAACTTCGCATACCGGGCTTTTCGAGTTATACCGCCGAGCCATTTTTAGCCATTTACAGGTGCATAAGAAAAATTAAAATTTGATAGTACATACATACGATGCCAATGTTACAGAAACTGGTCTAACATCATTTCGAAAATGACCATAAAATTAAAATCCCCATTTGGCGAAAATTTTATGTTTTTTATTTTGTGACCAAATGTATCCTTACCTTTTTGTAGCAAATTGTCATGCTAAATGTTCTATGAGATAAAAAACGTATCATTAAATTTAAAAAAAATGAAATACGCTTATATTAAGTGGGCACTTAACTATTGACATTTTTGAATGACTGATTGTAAAAAATTTCAGTTGCAACATATATCAGTTAAAGAGATACATTTCAGTTACAATTCGAGAAAAAATTTCGGGTTTGATCTCATTTGTAAGAGAAATTGAAGCCGTTTTTCTTAATGTCTTTTGAAGGTGAAAATCTTGGAATTTAATTTTTATCTCAGAAAGTACATAAGATAGGTGTACACACATCTCTACAAAAGATGTTTCAAATTAAACGGAGAAACGAGAACTATAATAATATATAGGGTGTTACATTTAAAAAAATCTAAAGTTGATGGCTATTTCCAGTAGAACCGGAAGTGATAGAAGGTATGGATAAACGGACGGTTAAACTGCAGACAAGTTGTAGAATTAGGCAGCTGAAATTTTTTATTACGTTTTTTTTAAATTTGTTTTCATACTTTTCATTTGACATAGGTTGTTATACATCATTGAAAAGAGGAAAAGAGAGTCTATTGAGACGTATAAAAATCAAATATGGCGGCCATTTAAAATAAGAAAGTTGGTATTAATATCTCGGAAACCGCCATCTTTACTTATGTTTCGACTTGATTCTCTTTTTGAGAAGATGAAGTTTGTTCGATCGAACTAAGTAACTTTCATTTAAAACTTTTTTGCGCATCTTTAATAATTATGAATATATCGGAGTTTTTTAAAATCGCGATTTTTAGTTTTTTTAGGATAACTTCTACACTGCTCGAACTTTCGAAAATTCGTCAACATAATCTGAACTAGCATAAAAAACAGCAAAATATTGCCCATTTAACCAGATCTCTAGCTTTGAGAATAAGAAAGATACCCATACAATCCTACTCTATTTAGGACACCCTGTATAGTAGCTTTCCGCTCTAATGTGCATTGAGCCCAATACTTTTCATAAATATTTTAGATGGAACTGTAAAGGAAGCAAAGAAAAATATGAATCCTTTAAAGATAGGATATTGGAAAATGGAAGAAATATAAATAACTGAAATAACGTTCGCAGAGGACAAGACATTAGTAGCAGAGACGGAGAAAGCCTTCCAGCTAAACATAGAAATACTGATTACAAAAACTAACAAAAATAAAAATGAAGATAAAACAATAGATAAAACCAAAATTATGAAAAAATCTACAGAAAATAAAAGAAATTAATGGGGGATTGGGAAATACCGGGGAAATATTTAACATGTTAAAGACGACTTTCTTCGGAAGAAAGGAAATACCTAAATGCAAAATGCAGTCATAAGATCAACAATCATGGACCAGCAGTGAAACATGGACCATGACAGAGAAACATAAGAATAGAATATATGCTATTAAGAGGAGATTCATAAGAAGAATTACAAAACAAAACAAAACAATGGGAGATACACAGAATTTATGAAACGAGAGCACAGGGACGAAGTTATAGAGGAAGACCAAGGAAAACATGGAATGAAGCAATCCCAAACGAAGCGGAAAGTAAATGGATCGCATGGAGGGAGTTAAAATATCTAACACAAGACAGGAAAAAATGGAAAGAAAAATATAAATATAAAGAAAACTACGAAGAATAATTATAGTGTGTAAATGTAAATAAATGTAAATAGTCCGACACCGAAAGGTAAAAGACCCAAAGATTTAATTAATAAATTTATCAAATATTTAAAACTTAAAACGTGCTTTTTGCGATTTCATGAATTTCATACAAAAGAAACGCATTACATTTTAAACATAGATAGGTGAGCAATTTCACTGTCTTCCTAATTTTTGCCATTTTATAATGAAAATGATGAAAAACTTAAAAATTATAACGTTATTTTTTGTCGTTTTCTGAGGATTTTCGAACAAATTTAAATTATCTTCAATTGATAAAGTATACGTCATATTCAAAGGAAATGTGAAAGGAAAAATAACACATAATATATGGATTAGATCGTACTTATTTTTTCAATATTTTTATACAAATTTAATTGTAACGATTTCAAAGATGCGAGAAATGAATTATTCTCATTTTTTTTAACTTTGTAATATTAATGTATTAAGGCGTGCTCTATATTTCACATTTAATTATACCTACAAGTACTATTATTAATATTATACTAAGGCGTACTGCATAAGGATTCAAATAAATTACACTTATTCCACACCAAAACCGGCGGTTTCTGTACTGAAGATTCTGCATAACATTACAGCTTCTGAGAGTGGAGATGCAAATCGTGTAATGTTGCCGGGAAAGAACGTACCGCACCTTGACGTCTTCATTCCGTATGCAAATGGAAGAAAGTTGAGTTGGTCGGCCCGTATTCTCCCGAAACGCGAACATTATGCACAGCGGCCAACTTGCTCAATTTGCATTCATATTTTTTTTATAAGTATCGAAGACTAAGTGCCTTACATATTGATGCGAATTAGAGCGTTATGTGCAGAGACGTTCGAGTGCCCGAATCGGATTTGGGAAATGCTGCCAAATTGGCCGGTCATAATTGCCTGGTAATTTGAATATTTTGGCACCCATGCTGATCATTTCACGGTATTTACGCCAACTTAACCTGATACATGAATATACTCGTAAATTTTTTTTACATTATTTCAGTAGTTGTTTCATTGGGGTCATTATGAAATTGTGCAGACAAGCATAAACATTGAGGGAATTAATAGCTAATCGATGCGATTACTTGTGAGAATTTGTTACGGAAGTTTTTTTGAGGGTCCATTTACACTAATAATTGGAATAATTTATTTGTAATTATGATATGTTTCCTACAAAAATAAAGTGCAGTTTAATATGAGCTCTAATTTTGTTTAAATGTTTTATATTTCTATTTTACTTTTAAAATTATTCATAAAAGAAAAAAAAATATATAAGATATATATTTTTTTACTTCATACTGTCCGATTACAATATCAATTTGAGTCCGGTAGGAAAGTTATAAGAGCACCAGAGCTGGTAAGTGTCGCTAAACAATACTCTTTTGTTTCATTTTTACAAATAAAATATGACATTTATTAGAAACGCAGACATAAATTTGGCATTAATTATGTATTTGGAATATTAACATGTACTCTAATTGAACAATTTGTATTGACCATAACACTGATTCCGGGGTTCTTGCTCGATGTCGAGGTAGAAACGTTTATGGTATCCATTTTAAAGTGACAGATATTCAATGTAAACAAATAACAGCAAGGCTCGTTTTACACATGCACGGCAGCCGTCCATGGCGCCGCCAATATTATTGACTTATTTTTGAGGGCACAGGCAAAAGCTTATTGTCCATTGGCGCTTATTGCCGCTGTGCAGGTGTGAAACGAGCCCAACGGCAGTTGCTAGAAGAAAAAAGATCAAGCAATTTTTACAATATAATGTGATTTTTTTGAGAGATACTTACAGTATGAAGTAATAGTATATTACATAACGAGAGTTATAAGTAGGGATGGGAATTTTGGTAACAACCTTTTTTTACATAGCAAACTTAAGTATGTTCTGATTATACCGATATTCGTTTTGAAAAGAAAGCTTTAATATGACCCTAACTTAATTTTACCTATTTTACCTATTTTGGACCTTTTTGTAAATTTTACCTATTTTTCATTTATGTCACCTAATTCAGTAATGTTAACAACCTTTCTAGTTTTACTTGTTTAATTTGATGCACATAATCTATAATTTTAATGACGTGGCTCCAAGGGGCAGCCACTGTTCGTCAAGTCAATCCAGGCGGCACCTGGCGGCCTTAAAACCCCGTTTACATTTGGAAAGTTTACTGCCGGAAAGTACTTGCCGCCTGTAAACTTACGATTTGTAAACAAGAAAAACGTCTTTCGAGAAAGAATCTAAATAAGAAAGTAAGACGTTTTTCTTGTTTACACATCGTAAGTTTACTGGCGGCAGTACTTTCCGCCAGTAAACTTTCCAAATGAGGCTTAAGCCTCGTTTACTTTTGGAAAGTTTACTGGCGGAAAGTACTTGCCGCCAGTAAACTTACGATGTGTAAACCAGAAAAACGTCTGTCAAGAAAGAAACTACACAATAAAGTAAGACGTTTTTCTTGTTTACACACCGTAAGTTTACTGGTTTAACTGGTTTAAACTTTAGTTTACTGGTGGAAAGTACTTACCGCAAGTAAACTTACGATGTGTAAAAGAGAAAAAACGTCTGTCAAAAAAGAAACTAAACAAGAAAGTAAGACCTTTTTACTGGTTTACACATCGTTAGTTTACTGGCGGTAAGTACTTTCCAGCAGTAAATTTTCCAAATGTAAACGAGGCTTTAGAGTGCACGCCCACTTCGCTGTCGCTATGTTCGCCACCGTTATACGCTTGTGTTTTTGACATTCCATCTTTAAATTTCATATTTTAAAATGCCTAAAGCGAAACTTAAAAAACTTGAACTTTTAAAAAAGTGGGTGAAAGGACGCGAGAAAACATTTCATATAAACGATGGCAGTGTGTTTTGCAGTTCTAGTTCAAAAATTGTAAGTGCAAAATTTGATATTAGGTTATGTTTTAAAGTTAATTTGTTCTAATATGTATATGTATGTACAGTTATGCTCACATAAATCTAGTACAAGAAATTAGGTTACAATAGTAATTTTATATAGTAATGTCACATTTTTTGTACTAGATTTATGTGAGCATGAATGTACGTAGCTTCTCTGCGAACAAAAATCTTATTTAATACAACATGAAGCTGGCAAAAAGCATAAACGGAATATAAACATTAATAAAAACCAATTGCAATTGCAAATTGCAGATGACAGTTCTACCTATTCACACAGTTCTAGCTGTCGGAGAATTCCGGATGCACCCAGGTGGACGCTCAACCTTACTGTATGCATTAATAATAAAATTAAAATAATATTATAGACGTCAACGACTGTTTTTAAATAAACACCTAAAAACCTAAGAACCTAAAATCTTAACTATTTTACATTTTTTTACTACCTTTTAACCTAACTATTTCTTGATTTTTAACAACGCACGAAGAGAAATTTTACGTACCGAGTCGCGCAGCGGCGAGATGCGTAATTTCTCGAGTGCGTAATTGCCTTACAACTCAAGTAAAGTACGCTATTTTTTCTACTCCCAGTTGTAATTATGAAACATTTTGCACACATTGATACATTTTTGTTCTGCTTGATGCTCATGGCAATATTTGATATGACTATTTTAACAATTTCAAAACTAATGTTACAATGTTGCCAATGCTCATACAAATAATTTCCCCCTAACTGTTACGTAATATACCGTATGTCCCCGGATTGATTTTGCAAGAGGATTTTTTTTTTAATTTTACGCCAAAACTTCAAGGGTATAAGATTTTTTTCTTGTCCTGAAACCAGCAGATCTGTAATTATAACTTAATTATTCTGACTCTGGAACGAAAAGTTTATTTTTCTCTTGATTTTGGACTTGTAATAATTTTTCTCTGGTTTTTAAATCCCATAACATTGGCGGTTTAATTTTTTTGACGATGTCACTTTGACAAATGAATTAACGCAAGTTAAATAACGAAAATGATTGTGAAAAACATAATTTTTTATCATTGATGCATCATATTGCTTGTTTAAAACATCGTGTAGCGTGCATAAAACAGGCTTTCAAAAACGCGCGTTTCCTGTAAAGGTTTCCATGGATACATGCATTGCAATTTCGAATGTATTGCCCACATTGTTGACGCCTTATAGCATGTAGACATTTTCTGCATGTAAGCAAGAATCATTCTTTCATCTACAGTTTTCACCTCCTGTTCGTCCATCCATTTTACCAATTTATCGTATTCCTTCTTATATGCCAATTCCGATTTTTGGGGAATTAAACGCCTCTCTGCTTCGGAGCTTAATTGATCAATGTTTCGTTGCATTTTCAACCAAAATCAAAACTGACGCCAAATTGAAAGATTGTTACATACGATATTCAACACTTTGACAACCAAGGCTAGAACAATTGCATAGTATCAGCCGCCATGTTAGCTAGTTATTTATTCAGTATCTTAGCAACGATACTAAAACTGTACGGCAAAATCGACGGCACATCAGATAGAAATTATAATTACAAATGTTTAGGCCAATTTACGGCATCAATGATAAAAAATAGCGTAAAGTATGCGTGGATATCTGGCCTTTCAAGCACTCACTCTATTCAAAAAACCTCCCCGCCTCCCCGCTGCGCGGGGAGCGACGGGTCGGTTTTTTGAAAAACGTTCGTGCTTGAAAGGCCTTGATATCCACTTATACTTTAATATACTATTAATAAACAGCGACTCAAAGAAACAGCTTTAAGATAAAAAATGTCATTTTTTACAAGAACAATCATTAATCAATTAACCCCCTACCCAATTCTGAGCACAATTCTCTTCTAAAACGAAGCTTCTTGAAACTTCGTTGAATTTCTTCGATGGGCAATGACGCGGCATCATCTCTTATTCTATCTTATTCGATTTTTTAATTCTTCAGCATTATTAGGTAGGTTATCCCTAGACATAAATTGCTTTAAACGTCCCCACAAATAAAAATCCAAAATTGTTAAATCGGGACTTGTGACAGGCCACAATATTGGACCATTTCTTCCAATCCACTGATCTCCAAATTTAACGTTTAATCACTTAGTAACAATGAGGGAATAGTACGTCTGTAATTAATTTCTAAAACATTAAGCCCATCGCTAAAAAAAATATTCTAACATATCGAAATATGTGTAGTGATTAACGTTGTTATCAAAAAAGTATGAACATATTACCCTGTGATAACCAACGGCATACTAGAGAATTACTTACTGGCGACCTTTTTATATTGTGAAATGTGGATTAATATTACTCCAATATCTTACATGCTGTGAGGCAAGTGTCCCATTGGTAGAAAATGTTGCCTCATCAGAAAACATTATTCTGCGGTAAAAGTTTCGGTCTCTAGATATGTGATCTCCCAGCCCAAACAAAAATATAATCGTTTTGCCACTGGTTCCAATGTATGATTAAATATCGGTTTGTATGGGTTAATTTCCTTCGCTTTCAAAATTATTTGAATTTAGGAGTTACTAATGCCCAGTTGAAGTAACCGTCTCCTTTGTGAGGTGAACACCAAAAGGGTAACACCGTCGTCTTCATCACACGGTTTCTTCTGTTTCTTTAATTTTTTAACAGATCCAGTTATTAAAAACGTTTTTATCAGTTTTTGGCCCCCCATACTGGAATATTCGGAAATTTCTCATTGAACTTTTCAATATCAGAACGATAACAGTGCTCACCGGTATCATAACATTGAATCAAATAAATTCTCTGCTCCAATGTCAACATTTTGTAAACATTTACGACAGTAAGCTTCCACAGAGTTTGCAAAATAAGACGAGCCCGCCTACGTGATAAGAAAACTTTAAGTCCAAAATCAAGAGAAAAATATACTTTTCTTTCTACTGAGTCAAAATAATGAAGTTTCAAATACAGATTTGCTAGTTTCAGAATAAGCAAATAATCTTATTCCTTAGAAGTTTTGGCGTTAAATCAAAGTTTTTTTTTTTCCTCATGTAAACTCAATCCGGGGACATAAGGTATATACAGAGAGCGCATAACGTATTAAGACATGGCTTTATTTTTTCCCCTGTATAAATTTTTGAAACGTGCTCCAACAAGTTGAAATGATTTTTTTTCAAACAAATATTTTGAGACCATTTTCATTTTTCCATCTCTCTCCGTTCTGAAGTTATGACGTCTGAGCCATTTTTTTTAAATGGCAACCTATATATTTTTTTAATTGATTTTTATAGTACTTTTTATTATGTTTTCAACAACATGCCATTTTCAATATATAACATTTGAAAAAAAAATGAAAAAAGTGCGATAAAATAAAACTATTAAATTATTATTTCAATGTGCAGAATGCATCTAGTTACCATTCAACACAACGTCAGTTAAAACAAAATTAGGAAAACAGGCTTAAATTTTAAATATTGGAATAAAACCAAATTGACTAACGTGAAAAACAATCTAGTACAATTATGTGAAACAAATTATTACCTCACAGTCAGATTGACGTTTCGTTCGATTCATCGTGTCACAAGTTAATTTCAAAATTGTTCGACGTTTTTCGGAGGCACAAAGTATTGAAATTCTTATGATTAGAGGTTGTGGTGATAGAATACAAATAATTTCCGCTATATCCGCTTCAAAAACCTCTTCTTAAGACGTCTGTTAGTGCAATCATAAGAAAGTATGAGCAGTTGGGGCATATTAGAGATCGCCTGCCCGAAAAGTGGACGACCGTCAGTTCCGGAAGATGTTAAGCGAGCAAATGATGAATCTCTGTAACGTCGATGAAGGGTTTGCTACCAGAATTTTATTTAGTGATGAAGCAACTTTTTATTTGAATGCAACGGCGAATAAACAAAATTGTCGCCATTGGTCCGAGCGCAACCCTCAGTGGATGATGGAGCCCATACCCAATTTCCGGAAAAATTAAACGTTTGGGGAGGAATAGTAGGTGATATTATTATTGGGCCCTTCTTCATTGATGGCTCGTTGACAGGCCAAACATATTTGGAGCTATTGAGAGATTCTTTTCCCAAATCAACACGATCCCAACATTCCAAATGAAGACTTATGGTTCCAACAAGATGGGGCTCCACCTTATTATAGCCAAATGGTACGCGACTCTCTCAACTAAGTCTTCCAAGGCAGGTGGATTGGCAGAAGGGGTTTTTTAAATGGCCAGCGCGTTCCCCTGACCTAATCGCTTTAGATTTTTTCTTATGGGGTTACATCAAAAGTAAAGTATACTTTAATCGGCCAACCACAATTGAACAATTGAAAGAACGGATCCAAGTCGTAATGAGACAAATACAGCCAGAAGTCCTCCTCAATGTCTCTGTGGCCTTTTGACATCGATTGGCAGACTGTCAAGAACAAAATGATCAACAATTTGAACATCAAATTTGATTTTTTTTCCTAACCAATATTTTTTCGTTATTTTAATTATTTTTGTGACTTCATATTATTTTAAAACCTATCTTAAAACAAGTCATTACTATTTTTTTCTCGATAATAATTACTTTTGGTTTTTCTGTTTTTTTTTTGTAGTTGATGATATTGTAATAAGAATGGTTTTCAGGTTGATCAATTTTGTTTTATTCCAATATTTAAAATCCAAGCCTGTTTTAGCCTGATACATGTCCGGTAGTACTTGTCAAGAAACTATATATATATGTCAAGAAACTGCCCGCTCGTCTGCTAGCTTTAACAATTCTCTTTGCAAACAATGAACATCATAATGTGCCCCAGTGGAACATTTTCTTTTTATAGAATGAAAAAATGTTATGGTGGCAAGCAAAAAATAGACCGGGAACGGCAAAAACATTTTTACTTTAAAAAACGAATCTACTTATTTCACGAGTTAAAAAATTAAATATTTAAATTAGGAATTTTGTGCAATAATATATCGCCCACTTTGTATGGATAATGCTGCAATCGTTGTTTATTAAAATCAACATTTCCGTACCGATTGTTATCCCGATCTTCCGCACAAAATAACGTTAGACGCATGCACGCACTTTTCGGGAAACTGGAGCAACCTGGAAATTCGTCTGAACTAGTTCCAATATCCTTCCGGCTCTCATTAGGCGCGTCGCCGCGGATTGTTCGGATTAATTATAATTAATTGTCGGGCCTTCGTGGTCTTCTTTCATCCGGCGTGATTTGTGTGAGTAAGCGACCGGTGAACGCAGCCTCTCGGCACTGTTTCGGCGGTACTGTTTTAATTGTCTCGAAATTGTGGGAGGGAAGGCTCTGATTAATTATCGTAATTTAATTGTTAAGTGTATTTTTTTGCAAAATTGCTCATTGTTGCATTATTTTGTCGTACTCACTCGGGTAGATCCATTATTGTCACTGAAGAATAGGAGCGTTGCTGGTTAGAAAATGCAGAAAGCAATATCTGCAAGTTAACAGGCATTCCTAGTCCATAGTGAAAAATATAACTTTTCACTATTTCGCCATTGATGTGATGATGCATACCAGCAAACTCCCTGAAGCCTTATATGTTTATTTGCTGAAGATGTTTATTATAATCAGCTGTAGTAAGCACAAAATAGAAGCCCGATGAGAGCTGCCAGTGACTCCTCCATATTGCTGGAATTTGACTTACGTTTCGTATTTCATTTCAATCTATTACATTTACCTCAAGCATAGAAAACGCATTTCTTTGTTCGAAAAACATGAGTCTTTGTCATCTCTCGTCGGGTTGATTATACATACAAGCGGCAACTACATGCGTGTGCCCAATTGCTAGTATATAAAAAAAAAAACAACGAAATAAATTAATCCTATTATAACGTTCGACATATAAAATTCTTGGTCATTTAAAGAATTTAAAAATAACTAATTACATCTCACTGCTTCGATGAAGCCGGGGATACCCTTACATAACCAGATGTGAGATACCAGCCAGCCGGGTCGAACCTGGGCTATGTAATGAGCTCACCTGCTTCATTTTTTTATATACCACATTGGTAATATTAACTGCTTTAGTTCACTACAATTTGTTAAACACGAATATTTAAATATAGAAAGCGTGCGATAATTGATTCAGGTGATTTGTTATGGAAATACGCGAATCGGTAATAAACATACGTGTTCAGCGATAATCTGCTCCAAATGAAATTATCATAAATTAGCAATAAATACTGGGGAGTTCGTTCCGTGCGGGAAATCAATAAATACCTGCCAGATTTATGTGCAGATTGCGAATTTGTCTGTTTAAGGTTGGGGAGTTAGTACCTTGTGCGGTGTTAATTGACGTCGGTCGGGTGGAATAATTTTTGCTCGCCAGTAAAAAAGTGTCGTTAACACTGATTGGATTAACTCATAAATCTAGATCGGTAGCGTGTGATTTAGTTCCAATGAGCTTTTTTTATACGTATGCAAGTATATCATGCGACGCTTAATGGGGCCTATAATTTAATTGCACTACATGAAATTGTGGCAATTAGGCTTTTTATAATTCACAAATGCAATGTAGCTACTTTTTTTATTACTCATTACTAATTATTTATTAATATTTGTAATGTATCACGCGATGAAATAAATCAATGAACAGTAATTTATGCAACTTAATTGTGAAACAAGTTGTAGTAATGAGAAACGAATATGTAAACCATTTCCCATCGAAATGGTGATGCTGTTATAAGAACAAAGTGATGACTTAAAATTTGTACTTAACATTTTTGCATTTTTAGCAAAATCAAAGTATTTTTTTATTAAAATTTACTGGATTTATCGATATTTTCGATTTTGTAAGTAATAAAAATATGTTTTTAAGCGTTTTATAAGAAATTGTACCTTTTCTGAAATCGTGAGAAAAGTAAGCATTATTACATGTATACAGGGGTTAGGGAATATGTATCAATGTGCAAAATGAAGTCGAATATTCCTTTGCCACTGTTGGCCCAGTGCCTAGTTTCCCAATAAATCCGTGTTAAATTTGGTGCCGCATATTTTTGGAATTACTGAATAAATCTCGATAATGTATTGTTTTTCAAATCTAGTATGTTACTTGCATTACTTTTAAACTTGAGCCTTTTATCTTTGTTAAATGGTCAAATTGAACATTTGAAACTATACCCTTTTTGTGTTTGAGGAATGTGGTAGCAATGCAACAAAAAAAAAACATATCTATCCATTTTTCACTTCCGTCCTCATATGCTGAATTAAAATACCGTGCATTATCAAAGTTTAATTTCAGCAGTCTTAAACATTTTTGGCACCAATTTGAACAGTGATTTTATGAGGAAACCATCCCTCCAAACCAAAAGTGGCAAATAATATTCGACTTCATTTTGCACCCTGATTCACCCCGAGTAAATTTTCGGTCGACTTCCCTAATACCCTGTACATAGTTATTTACGTTAGTATCGTAACGTATCATATTACGATACGATATGGTAAAATTATCAAAAGAGGCCGTTGACCAAGTTTGATAAGCCATTGAGTATCATACATATATTAATATGATGTTACGATATGAATATCGTACCACGTTTTGTCTAGTATCAATTATTAGCTTAATATAAATATTTTTTTCCCAAAATAAATTAATAGATTTTGTAGTTCTGTAACGGGTTGGTTATGACCCCGACGAATTTTGTCTTAATTTTTAATTGCGCTCACGGACCGTCAACGTAGGCAACCGAAACGCACGCGTTTTTTAAACGTCGACGCGTTTGCGGTCTGCGTATAATGGTGATTCGGCCACGAGGCGCTGGAATGAAGGCAGAAGGTAGCCGACTCTCTTCGAGGCGACTATGCCAAAACCTACATTTTTGACCTGAGCCTTGGGTCTATTGTCGCATTGTGGGCTTTATACTCGTAATGGCTGTACTGATAAATAGCACAAAAGGCCCAAATTTATTGCTGGCCACCATAATTTATGATCTGGTGACAGAGGCCCGATGCTGCCCGATGCTAAGACCGTGCGTCCTATGAAGGATTTCCTCCTTCACTCAACGGTCGTACCCAACAATATATTTAATTTATTTTAAATATACGCAATAATTAAATGTTTGGTGTGGATAAAAGCTTGTGCTTCATCCAAAAAACCAATCATCAAACCAATTAAAATCACGAAACAAATGACATACGACTTTCATTAACAAATATGATTTAATTTTAATTTTTTCACATTAATAATTTACTTTAAATAATAATTTTAAAAAACAATGTAGTGACTTAAATACTAAAATTTTAACACAATAAAACACTTGAATACCGTTTCCTCACTAAATTTATTATTATCTAAATGTACATTTCGATTTTTCGATTTTTTCATGAGAATGGCCTCGAACATATTGAGAGTTTTGGAGCTGGATCTAAATAATCTTAATAATCTAAATAAATTTACATCTAAATAATCTTACAAATCTAAATAATTTTACATTAACCAGGGGAAAATGATATCCGGTCGAGATGGCGTGTCCTGCTACTGCGGATTTGTCGCTGTTTAAATATCGATCTTAAATGGAGAACATCGTTTTAAATCACTATCAAACAGAGAAGTTACATATTTTATCGAATTTCCGCTCGCTTAAATCTACAGAGCTTCCCATAGCTACAAAGCTTCCCATAAGTAATAAAGAACTTTATTGCATTCACGTGGGGAAATTAATATGATTCTGGAAACACTCGTAATGGTAACAATATAATTACTGTTACACTTATAATTGTGTTTTAGGATAATACTAAAATGTATACAGTGCGTCTTAGTGACTACCAGACATAGCAAAATTAACATAGGGAAATTGTATATGGATCAACTATTGCCATGAGCTAAATATTCTTTGTGAGTGGCCGAAACAAAATATTTAAAACAAACAGAAATTTACTTCTGTCAAATAATTTTCATATTAAATGGTGATAGTTATATTGAGTCAACAGATTCTAAAAATATTAGCATTCTGACAGTAATGTAAATTTAATTAATTCTTCTAATTACTACGTACCATCCGCTGTTTCATTTGTGACAATCACATTTTTAGATATAGGCACAGCAATAGCCGATCCTTACTTAATTCACCAATGTTAATTTTGTTATGTCGGGTTGTCACTGAGACACATTGTATTTTTAAATCTTAATCCCTCTTAAGATAATATAATAATTACATATTTACTAGGATAAATTGAAATGATTAAAATATTTTCATATATTACTGATATATGAATTATAGAATATATTTATGGATACAATCTCCATTTCAATTAATATCAACAAAACATTGATGTTGCCCCTTACCTCGAGAAGCATTACTTTGAAACAATTTATTGAAACTGATTTATATGCTAATTATATCTCGCAGAATGTTCATCGGATGCTTCCAATCATCATCCAAAATAGAAAATTGCATGAATTTTAAATGTATCTGTTCGTTATACAAAAATGACAATGTGGATGAAATGCATTGATTTTAACTAGTGTATCAATGATTACCCGAAGCACCCTAATCATTGTTAATATTCTTAAATGTATGTACAGATTTCCAAATCACCTTAGCATTTATAGAGGATTTACTTAATAAACGCACAATTTAATCTTAAATATTATATGTCTAATTATTGTATCTCTATTAAATTTACATTAAATATAATTATGATTAATTTTAAAAACAAGGGCTTTTATTAATGATTTTTTACGGGTTTACAATGACTATACGTTATTTTTTAAATAATGCTATAAAACTATATAATTCTGCATATTTTGCACTAAACATGGCAAATCATCAATGAATTCTTATTTAAAACCTTAAAATATGCAACTTGTCTAAAACAATGACAAACTATACTTTATTATGTATTGGTTTTTGTCAATATATTAATGTCAATTTTTATTGTGTACTATTTATTTTTAAATAAAGTTTTTAAGAAGATTGAACCGTATAAAGCCGTTGATTGTTAATAACAATGTGGAAAATGTTTTTCGTCAGCTATTAGTTTCATATACGTATGTACCTTCTCATTAATACCAGACAGACTCTTTTAAACAAATTAATTTAAAATACTATATGCAAGCTTGATAACTAAACAAATAATTTTACTGCACATATTCATATTCGCTGTAAGCTAATTAGGGATCATATTAGTCAACATCTAGAATGATCCAATAAAATGCATAGGGTGCGTTCGTCAAGTTATGATCCTGTATAAATTGCAGGAGGTTCTGTACGCGATTCGTTGCCCGTTTATTTTATACATGAGAGTATCGCCCCGTAAAGGGAAGCCCTATAGCTCATGTTAACAGGTAAGGAAATATACAAATATAATAATGTCAATGTTTAATACATCTACATTAAAAATATACAAAAATGTCATTTTGGGAAAAACATAATATGTCTCCTCTCTGCAGTTAGCGATTCAACTATTACTTACATAACAAAATTATATTTATTGTAACAAGAAAAATATTAACAGTGATCCAACCTATCGTAAAACTTCCTTCTTACATTGACTAATTGATAATATATAATAATTGATAGTTTGCCACACTCAGCCCGAATAATTTTTTTTAGTAATATCAATATTTAAATAAGCCATAATTTACTGAGTCTAAAATGTAAGGTTACAAAACATCACTGACACATGTAAAAAGCATTTTCTTTGCTGTTTGATTTCAATTTACTTCTGAGTTTTTGTGTAACTTTTATTTCGTCGAGTTTTTAGGTTATGGATAAAAAAAATAAAAAGTAATAGCATAAATTGACGCAGTATTTGCTCTACAAAAGAGTTTATTATTATTCAATTTGTCTCTAGCATAATTAGAGAAGACAATATTTAAAGATTTAAATTTTCACATGTAAATCCCCATTGTGCGTTGTCCAATGCTCCACCATGTATACAACATAATGTTAATATGATATACCGTATGTTCATAAAAATGATGCATCAGGGTTTAACATTTTGGTTAGTAAGTTAGCACTTACGTATGTTACAGGCAATGGCAGGAAACTGTGAAAATTACATTGTTCTGTAATAATATAGGTAAATGCACATATGTTATATCCGAAATATGACTGATCTATCTATACGTTTTCAAACTACTTTAATAATACTTTAAAACGTATAATATAGGGTATGTCAAAAAATTTACGGCCCTTGATTAAGAATCGTAACTCATTATTTAGGACAAATTACAAATGCAATTGAGATATTCGGCAACCTTTTAACAGCGTAATATTCATAATAGCGGCATTTTAGTAGATACAAATAATTTTTAATCCCGGGCACTCCTCCTTCCAGGCTTCTATTGGGGTGATAAAATCGCATAATCCCTAATGTCTGTGCAAAGAATTATATTAGCCAAATGCCCAAATCTTCTGGGTGGACTTCCCGAATATTTTATTGTATGCAAATAATTTCACCAAAGATTACACAGGTAGATTTAAGGAAAATAACTTATTTGAATATAAACTAATTGCCACTTAATGAAAGCCGCCTACCATTGTTGAATGTTACTTATTGTTTGTATATATTCATATCCATTCTGAGTTATGTCAATGCAGCCATCTTCAGTAGGAAACAAGTACTGATGGGAACAATTTTGTGCATCTTCTTAAATATGAGTCGTAAATTACACATAATAGTTATTTAACAATGTACAATATTGATAATATTTTAAAATGAATGGCGATTTAAATTTTAGAATAAACACTTATTTGTAAACTAATACTATTACTAATAATAACTAATTGTAAACAGTAGTCTGTAATGATCTTCTTAAATATATATACAGCACGTTCGGCTTCCAAATGTTAGTAAGAAAGCTGGCCTTGTGGTAGAGTGTACGGCTGCAAGTCCGGGCATTGTTGGTTCGAGACTGGGGCGGTAATGTACTTTTTTTAATGAATATTAATAACTTAATTTACTCATACATTTCAAAAATAAATACGCATATTGAACATTTTAGAGGCAATGTTAATAAATGAGAAAATGTTTTCAACATTTATTTGATAACTATACAGGGTAAGTTCTTTTTTATTTTAAGCATTGGGATCTCGGAAACCATAAGACATAGAGATTCGGTTAAAAGAGAAAAATTTAAGAAATTGCTTTTTAAACGTGTCAGTAATGTTTTATAACCTTACATTTTATGGTTACAAGTAAATTATGGCTTATTTAAATATTAATTTAAAAAACACAGAACAAGTCAATCGCATATAACCATTAGGTTCGTTTCAGCTTGTAAAAAGTGAAATATAATTAAAACACGAATTAACCCTTTTTCACAAAAATATTTATTGATAAATTTATTAATACATGTTTTTATGAAAAAGGGTTAATTCGTGTTTTAATTACGCATATAACCATCTTATAGCGTGAACTGACTGAACGCGGTTTGTATTGCACACCATACAAAAAAATGCTTACGAATATCATTTGCTTGCTTAAAGTAGTGCCCATTAAACTATTAATCGCTACTTCAGCGATTTCGTGAAATAGCTCGTTTTTTCCAAGGACACTTGTATACTTGTTTAATAGTTTGTTAAAACATTTTTTCTTCAAACTTCAGAAAATTATGTCATTTTCAATTATGTTATTTAACTCAGTTGACTGGAAAAATGTCACATTTCCGCCAGCAGAAGCAAATGTCGCCTACCGTCAATAGCGATTTTCGGAAGTAAACCAACACTTTAACTTTCTGTAAAAATAAAATATTTTACCTGCCGCTAATATGTATCAAAAATAAATTATGCTGACGTTCATTTCAGGAGTATCCAGTGTCAATAAGATGTCAATTTGATTAAAAAATCACTTCGATGTAGTTTTACACATTTTAGTTACACATTTATTTTTAGAATCAATGAACAGATATACCTAAATTAATACATTGATAATATATCAATTGAAATAATCGATAAAACATATTGTTTTATCAATTTTAAAAATAAATGTTCAAACAAAATTCCTTTTTTATTTCAAATTTGTTGAATAGTTCCAATATGCAAGTATACATTACGTCTTGTTGGTTTTGTTATTGAATTATAAATATTAGTCTGCAATGAACATTCTAAAACATAGAGAAATTAATTTCGGTTACTAAACTTGTGTAAGGAATGTAGCTCTGTGGTAGAGTGTTCGGTCCAAATTCCATAAATTGTTGGTTCGAGACTGGGGCACTAATGTATATATTTTTTTTAAATGAATATATCAACTTAATTTACTCATAAATTTCAAAATATAACAAATCGCATATTGAAAATTTTAGAAAACTAATATCTATAATAAATTATATCTACACCACTCTTGGTCTACTGGGTCAATTGTTACCAAATGCAACTTTGTTTCGTACGGTAACTAGATGCATTCTGTAAATTTAAAGATTTTGTAATGTAATATTGCAAATATTGTACCGTGTAAAACAGAATAAAAATGACTATCGAAATAAATAATAAAAAATAGGTTGCCCTTAAAAATAATATTCTTGACGTCATAACTTTAAAAATAAATGACACCACAAGATGAAAATGGTAATGCTAATGGTAATATAACGACATTTAATTACAATCGCCATACCTCTTCAAGTTGTTTTGTAAGAAAATTAATATTAACGGTGTTGTCGAATTTATGCGTTACTTTCTTTGTAGGTACACCCGCAAGGTTCTTTTCAAACCTGTATATGACACCCGAATCCAGATACATGGTGCACATAAAAAAAAGTGTAAGTCTGTTTGGGGAGATGGGAGAACGGATGGTCGGTCACTGTCGGATACTTGGGCGCGTGTCGCCTACCCATAAATTGCTCGGAAGAACCTTATTTTGACAATGCAGACCACATATTATTGGCCCCGTAAAATCCACAAAGGAAATTCGGGCCCCAATAGAGTATAGGTTTTCGAACGTCCCCTCTTCGAGTGTAGAAGTGTCGGGAGGGGCACGATTTTCTTTGGGCTTATCGCCAACCGGTTTCCGGGATTTAAAATGTGTCCTCCAATAACCGCCTTATGAGGGATTGACGACATTGGCACAAAGGCGAGGCAGAGCATCAATAATCGGCTATACACGCTCAAACGTGTAAACGGTAGGGGCTGAAGCAACCCAGCCAGTCAAGTTCTCGGCTAGGGGCGACGACCACCCTGCCAGAGTTTTTCTGAAGACCGCAAATTAGCGACGGCATCCCCACGATTGCCGGCCGCAAGAGTTCCGAGAGCCGAGCCCCGAACCGGCAGCGAAGGCGCCGCGTGGAAGAACAGGCCAGATCTATAATTTTTTTGTTCTCCTTTATTGTCTTTAATTTCTTTGTCATATCGTTTTATTTTGTGTAAATTTGCGTTGCGTGTTTCGTGCCGTACGTGTTTTGCGTTTTTGTAAGGAAAAAATAGCTCCGAGAGCACTTCGCATCGCGCGATAAGAGTTACGCGGTATTCGGCCGAATTCGGGTAATGCGCCGTGATAGATCTATGAGCGGAGATATTTTCATTCAGGGAGCGCGGACACGGTGTCCCGTCTTTTGTTTTTAATAAACGCAGATAGTTTACAACCACAAAATTCACATCTGTTATTTTTTTGTTCCCCCAAGTTTTCTCAATCGGGCATTCTTTTCAATTTAACTTCCTTTTTCTCATTGCGAGATATAAATCTGGTGGTGTGGGTGCTAGATGGTCAGCCGTTGCGACAGTCGTAATTGTCTGTCGTCAACCCACGCAGATAGGGTGGAGCCCCCTTTGTGACGAAGTAGTGGCGAGGTTAAAATTACGTGGAGCCCTTTTTACCACCCCCCCCCCCCCCCCCTCACCGACATCGAGAGCCTAGCCGTCGTCGCTGCTTCGAAGGGTCCCTCCACTCGCTCCGCGGCCTAACGCGCCGATAGCCCTTCAGGCACGTCACATTTCTGTCAGTGCCTAAAGGATCTTATTTCATAACGCTATTCATGTTTAAAAGGCCCACAAACATTTACACAAGTAAAGCAATTTACCTCGAAAATACACACGACAACGCAATTGTTTGTACATCCGGTTCGAAGGACCGAAATGGTTGTGCATTAGGTTTGAAGGACCAAAATGGTTATACATCCTGTTCGAGAGGACCAAAATGTTTTGTCTCTGGCTCGTAGCCCAAAAATGTTGTTTGATGTTAAGTTCAAAGGGCCGTTGAATGAGTAAATAAGTTGCAGTTTGAAGGGAAAAATATACTATAACACCAGTCGCCGACGCGCTAACAGATACTCTATATTCATCAGCCCATCGCGAAGGAACACCGCATTACGCCATACACCTACCACGCTATTTGTATCGGTAACAATTATTAAAGTATATTTTTCCCATTAAACTGCAACTGATTTACTCAATCAATGGTCCTTCGAACTTAACATCAAACATTTTCGGGCTACGAGCCCGAGACAAAACATTTTGGTTCTCTCCCATGTATTTATTACTTTATTTATTAATAAAGCTTTAAAAACTGAGTCATTTCCAACAGGTATTGATTAATAAAAGTTCAAAACTGATACTGAAATTACAAGTTTCTCTTGATAACTGTGATGGCCATGGCTATTTTGTGATATGTATTTATGACCTTTTTATTTTCACATTTTCTCTTCATCGGTAGCACATCGATAGTGGATGTAAATGTAATTAGGTAGATTTCTGGTTTCTAAACATTTGTTTACTCGTGTAATTTTTTTCCAAAATAATCGGGGAACCAGGAAAATGCATAAATGTGGGTTTACATTTATATACAAATTCCTATGTATACCTAACCGATTGAACACTTGGTATAACTAAAGAATTCTAATGCACTAAGCTGATCATGTGTGAAATAAAGAAGTTGCACGAAAAATTTTAAAGGCGGAAGGAAACAAATATTCCAAATAATGAATAGAAACTGTTTGAAACACAATAATCTGTTTTGAGTTCCCATAAGACTTTAATAGCAGTATGTGAGAAATCGTTCATGGTAGTTTTTGGAATAACAAGAAGAAGAATAAATACAATGAACAAATATTATTTCCGGACTTCTGTACCAGCTAAAGAAAATATGGGAGGGTATAGAAATACTGCAAAATACCGTGAGAATAGAGATTCAGTGATTCAATTCATTTTAGGCCTTAGGGGCGCATTGCTGTCAGGGAGAGAGTAAATGGTTATACCTAAATTCAACTCTGAATATAAAGCATGTGGAAAATGTATACGACTGAAAACATTCCAGTAAAAAAAAGTTTTTTCAGTAACATTTTTGAAGCCTGTCACAATCTTGATTTCGGAATGCCATGTACTATGTCTGCTTTACATGCTTGCAGTTAACAGACAAAATAAAACTTGGTATGATGAGCAACTAAATCGCAAATTACAACCGAAAACAAGGTACACAAAATGAGAGTCAAGCCTACTTTAACCTGCATAGCGACAGAGATTATAGAGAACGTAAGTACATAATAGAGAATGGAATGGAAATGTATTCCTTCGATTGCCCAAAAAATCAGGCAATTCCGAAATTACCTGATCAGCAAGCACATTATTCTCGGCAAATATACATGTACAATTTTACCGTTGTGAGGTATACATCCAAATCAAAGCTAAACTATTCTATCGTCACCAGATTTTGTTAGACAGATAATGAATATAACAAACGATCTAATAAGATACAGTACTAAACAAAAACGACACACTTTTGTGATACTGCATTTTCCCATTCCTGAAATTCGTCTGCAAAGTGCCTCATAGACCACCCTTCTTCAATTTTCGTATAAATTCTAGCTTTCTGAACATCATCTAATGAGGCATTTTACAATTTGTTAGTTACTTAGCTAAAATTAAGACAAACTTGCTTTAACAGTTATCCTGTGTTATTTGTCTAGTACTGAATCTTTGTGTTAATCATAATTTGAACACAACAGATTCACACTATTAAATTAATGTGTAATGATTAAGGGGGGTAAATTAAAAACAAAACTCTGATAGGAATGTGTGCGAGTATCGTAGAGACTATACTAGTTGTTTTCCAGTTAGAGGGCATTCTTTGATACCCCCGATCGTGTTTTTGGGCATATTAAAACGTAATCCCGCAAAATGGACCTAATAATTAAACCGGAAGAATATCTTAATAATTTTCGGAATTTGGTTCATCGCTAGCGCTTGGAGGAGATGTTCTAATATACTACTGGAAGAAAGCAGTAGGTAACATAATTAAAGTTCCTGGATCTTGGCTTCTGGGTTTTCGAATACTAATCGAATTGTTATTACCAGAAAATTTTAAAAAAATACAAAGGCATAATATTGGTTCGTACCGAATCTGCGTTTTTTTAGAATTTTTTTTAGAAAATTTAAAATTTAGAATTACAGGTTATAAATCGATGACAAAAAGATGAAAACATGTATGTGATATAAAACCGGCAAATATCTCCAAACAGACATCGGAATACTGTCAACCAGAAATAGAGGGCTGACGTCAACAGGTTTATAGTTGCACACATGGAGAAGATTGGAAAATAAACCCTGACTTAAAGTTCTAGAAGTTCATCTTGGAGGTGGCAGAAGAGCAAAATAAAGACTACATTGCAGAAGTAGACGAAATTTGTGAAAATTTTGTTGCTGGACCCACATTACAATATAATTAAGACAATTCTTGTATAATATTTTTTTTGTTTGGTTTTTGTAATTTTCAAACATTAATATTTTTCATTCTAAAGATAGTTTTTCGGATGGTAAGATTAAGTATTTTATAGAACGGCAAAATTGCATGTTTGTAGCAATTTTTGGTTCAAAATTAGTAACTTATACAGGGTGGCCCACCAATCCTCGCTCATTGCTGCTAGACTAACGAAAATTGAGGAAAAAATCTGATTGGAAGTTATTGGACACTTGATGTGCTACTTTTTAAAATTATTTTTGAGTGTACAGGGTGTGCCATAAATCCGGTACACACAATTTGGTCTCTTTTTTTAAATGGATCACCCTGTATATTCTTTCATTTTTGGAATCCAATTGGATCCAATCATATTTTTTCCTCAATTTTCATTAGTCTATCAGCAATGGTCCGAGCGAGGATAGGTAGGCCACCCAGTATTTATATAACAATATAAACCTGATGGCACAAGAAATGGCAACAAAATTAACCTATTTACTTATTTTCGTGTTTTGTGTTTGTGTAATTTGGATAAAAGTGGAGATTGTAAAATTTGAAACTATATTTTTATAGATATAGATAGATCACTTGTTGTATGAAATGATTGACAAAGAAAGCATTGACTTAAGCAACAAATGCCGCACTTGTGACAATGGTTCCAGTCAAATCGAGACTAAAGTATGAGCAAGAGTACAATAAATTTAATAAATGGTGTAGCTTAAATTAGTACCTGAAAGTGTTAACTACATCATAATAATCTTAAAGTGAGCATCATAAAGTTTGACATCATATATAGATTGTAGATAAATATATTTGTATTGCTTTGCACAATAAAATGTATTTTGTTTTCCAATATCGTCAGTGAAGTAAGCGAAATCGGCAATAAAGTGAGCCCACATCCTCACTCCAATATAGTATGATTTTGTGTAATTTAGGTTACTACGTAACATAAAATACCAGAAACTATAACCCATTATTATTACATGTGTCGTGTCGTTTATAACAAATGTTATTAGGTATCAAATAAAATTCGCGTAAATCAAAAATGGAGGTGAATAATTATTTACATTAATGTAAGTAGTAGTGAACGTTTGTTCCTTAACAACAAACGAGAATTTTAGAGGAATTGAAAATGTATGATTGTTTACTTGTAAATCATCTATTAATCAAATCATTGAACAAAAACCATAATTTTAAAAAATAAATCTCGAAACCTTTATTTTAGGTCATACAATACACCTGACCTAAAGAATGGTGTCCCAAACTATTACATTTTTTAAAATTTAACAAAACTTTCGCAACTTTAGAAACTAAAAAATCTTGTTTCAGAGTTTTCGAAAAAAAAAAAGATATATGATTTATGTTCAATAATTTATCACCAAAAATTGTGACATACATTAAACACTGCATTTATTACGTGCATATGCAACCAATCCCTAGAACATTTTGACTCCATGATGTGAGGTGATCCAGCAAAAACACTCTGCAGGAGATACTGACGAGCAGATTCATTATTCAGGATGCCTCCGAGCGAGCAGTGCACCACACTCCATTCAAGCAACTAATGGAGGCAGGAATTAGCATGTTATTAACTCGCGTGCAGATTTAATAAGTGCAGGCATTGTTTGCTTACGTCCGTAATGATACTCCGCCACGTATCAATTTCAGAATATTCAAATGGGCGACCGTGCGAAAAGTTTCACTTCCGAACAGTTGCCTCGGCCGTTTTATATGAGAACGGGCGTCCTTTTACTATCGACAGGAAATAATGCGCTCTCCTAATTGATCCAATTTTTTCTGCCTCAAATGACGCATTAAATTTCAGATCTTCTATGTGTCAATTAATGTCTTAGAAAGTTGGCGTATCACATGGAAAGACAGCTGTGAGCGATTGTGTGTCACCAGAAGCTGTTTGCGTCCGAGCCTCAGAAGATGCACATGTAAATACCTGACGTCTTAATTTTTTTATCGCCGTTGGTTGATAATATTATGTTAATTGCTCTGCGTGTTAATAAGAAATAAGCGCTGATTACTTATAATTCAGAAGAAAATCTTGAAGGTCCGTAATTAAAACTAGTTATCGTTTCTCTCGTTCCGGAGTTAATTGCTCCTCGGGCAATTACTAGTTATCACGTATACCCGCACTATTTATTTGTTATGGTCATCCTACATTTCGATATCGTTTGGTTCGTTTTCTATAGTATCTGAAAGTTCGTTGACATAATCTTGCTTTTCAAAACCATTTGTTTTTAAAGTAACTCGTTGCTTAATATTGTTTTCTGTTAAGCAAAAACTAAAGAATTGTAGTATATCTCCTAATGGACTTACATATCCCTTCTTTTTGTCAAGAAAGAAAATTTTAATTACTAATTGCCCAATTCAAGTAAAGCACCATTTTCACTGTCAAGAAAATCTGAAATTTAATATTTTGTAATAAAAAATGTTACTATTTTGTGATGGTATTGTACATTTGGTAGAATCATAGTATATTATTTAATGAGTGTATAATGTAGTCCATATTCATGAGAATTGTTTACAACACCAATGCAGTGAGCGAGTTTGGTAATTATTCGAGTGTAATGTGGCCCATTATAATTAAATACTACACTTATTCTTCTACTATATTATTTATTGTTTCATTTCATATTTTCTTCATATTGAATTTTTCATGTACGAATTATTGTAATAAAAGTGCCATACTTGAGCTACAATATGCAAAAAAAATTAAGTTTCCATTTCATTCATAAGAGAAATTATGAATGGTTTTTTTAAATCGTCAATTTGAAGCAACAATATCGGATATTATTTTTTTCCTCAAAAACTACTAAAGATAAGTGCTCAATAGGTTAAACAAAATATGTTCAGACTTGAACGAGCAATACGAATGTGTAAAAATATACAGGGTGTTGTATTTAAAATAACAAAGTTGATTGTCACTTCTGGCAGGACCGGAAGTGATAGAAACATGTATGTATTTTGTTTTAGGAGATCACGACGAACCATGTTTGCGTGAAGTTTTTCTTTTTATTTTTTCAGGTACCCCATAAACTATTAACCAACGTCTTGAGTGGGACATCCTATATATGTATACAAACAATAACTTGTGTGGTAAACAACATAGTAGTGTATTGTTCAGTGTATTCTTATATCATTTCAATAGGTAATAGACATAGATAACTGTCATTAAATGAATAAATCAAAATTATCCTAATTTTGTCTTTCTTAATTTACTTTTCACTTGTAAGATTAGAATACAACATATTCAGAATATACAGAAAATTATAAGAGTCGTGTGTAATATGAATTTAATTTCATTAGTGTAATATGAACTAGATTATAGCTCTACGGTTACGAATACAATATGTAACAGTATTATTTAAAAGTCGTAGATAATAGTTATTTATTCTTAAGTGTTTTAGTTAGCGTTGTTTCACGCAAGAGAGTTAAATTTAATTTTCTCAAGTGGACAAAACTCGACTAAAAGACGAATGCAATACAACGTTTTATTCACAATCACGGTCATTTAGTATCAGGTTTCTTCAAAAAATGATTTGACATTTCGCTCTGACAGTCAAACGTCAAAGGTACCTTAAAAAAATATTGAAATTAATTTAAAAAAATATTACCACCTCATGCTTGTTATTAATGGAAACGAAGTGAAATATGACAAAAGGAAGAACGAATTGTCTAATGATATAAATGTTAATGTTAATATTAATAATAAATAACTAAAATCTAATTGATTTAAGATTGTGTTTTTTATTATTCCATTAGTGCAATAAAGTAATTTCATTATTTCACTACTGGATAAATTGGCACTTTATATGCTTCATAAGTGTGGATAAAACTCCAATTATAATGTGATTGTGATTGATAATAGCTATTTATGGTATAAGTGAATAAAGTGGAATTTTATCCACGAAAAAACAGTTTAGCGCGAGAGGCGAATCCGAGTGAGATAATGTTTTCGAGTGGATAAATTGCTTTATTCACGTGTATCATACAAGATTTTTTTAAATTCGTTATCAGAATTGAAGAATTTGCGCAAGTGTCACATTGTCAGGTAACGACGAAAATTTCAAGGATAGTGCGAATTTACCTATTTTTTTACTTTATTCACGTTGTCAATGGGTATAGTGAATAAAGTCAAAATGTAAACATTTTATTCACCCCATTTGATTAAAGTGTAGTTTTAAACGATGAGATTCAATCATAATGGGCATTTAAATAATGCGAATTGGATTTTTTTTTGTTTATGCAAAGATATTGTTGATAAGTATACATGCACTGATAAAGTGATTATTCATACTGTATTCCTGGTTTTCTAATTGGATTGTTTCAATAGCATACGGATATGGTTTATTGAATATAAAACATTGAACGAACAGGAATGCATTCCGCTGCATCATTCGATAATGGCGAAACGGCAAATGCAATAAATGCACATGCATTTTTGTTTGTACAAATTTATACCACATACTTTTCAGCCATTCCTTAGAAATTACTGGAATTGCTAAAGTCGTGCCACTGAAATTTACTGCAGTTCTGAAATTCTCAATAAAATGATTAATTACACCATCTGTAATAGTAATAAATTACTTATTATCATTATTAAATCACGATAAAATTGTAGTTCTATTTGTCAGTTTGTTTTTTTTGTGATAAGAAAAATATTCCTATTTGCTGTTGAGCAATTTTATGAATTAAAATTCACAATAAGTACAGTAATAATAAGTATTAAAGATTGCTCCAATAACTTCTACAAAAGTGGTACATTTTTCAACAGGTTGAAATATGACCGGTTTAAAGATATTAAATTGTGCTTCACCGTTTGGTGCAACAACGGACACGCGTTTCTATTGCGTTATATAAAAAATATTTTATAATCTTTAATAGTAAGAACTGAAACGTTTTTCTCTTAAAATCCCGAAATAACCATTCGGAACTTATCCCATGTTGCAGCAGAGTCTTGAATTATATAAATCTTTCATATTTTTAAACAAAAACCCTATAAAATAATTGTATTATTTTTTTCCAATTTAAATATTTATAGAAATGCATACACATTTAATTGGAAATTGTTTGTAAATTTATACAAATTGTATCAAATTTATTTTTTAACATTGCTGTAGCATAAATGTACATTCTCTGATTGTAATATCATAACAATTCTGTAGCAATTTCCATTAACACTTTTTGCTTCGACTAAACGCCTGACCGCAAGTGAAATATTTTCTGTCTCAATCACCACCATAATTTCAAAACCGGTGTCTAATCGTATTAGTTTTTCTTGCACAAGTCCAGAAAAAGAGACCCGGCCATCCGGAAAATTGATTCTACATCTGATGCCATATTATTCAAATTTAATATCACCTCGCATGTCCCCGCGCTGCTAAATTACTCTTAAATTGACGCTCTTCTTGCACAGATACTTATTTTTCAATTACTATTAGAAGTCAGAAGGTACGGCCTCTATGCTCAAAGGCTCGTTTTCTGGCGGTGTCAAAGATTTTGCTGGGGGAGCCGTGTTCGTCTCGTTATCGCGTCATCTCTTTTATTGGGTTTGTAAATTTTTCATTTTACACGATAAGTTAAACGTCGCTTCTAAAATATGCGCACGGTACGTTATCAAGTTAAATAATTTGATTTTTTTTTAAGTGTAAGGCAGGAATTTACGACGGCATACGCTCGCATGCCGATAATAATATGCCGGTTTCATAAGATGTGTGAAGTGTTATGATGCCAGCTTCATTAACTCTGAATGATCTGATTGCTATCAAGTATATAAAGTCTGTGCGAACAACTTCAAGTCGCAACTATTTCACTGCCAGGCCTTAAGATTTTATATCATTCGTTGATTGTAAAATAATATCTCGCTACGATTTGGTTCATAAATGTCCATTCCTCCCATACGCACACAACTGATTTTATTTTAATAATCCAAGTATTATTTGATTGCAAAGACTTCAGATTTCATTTCATTCATTAATTTTAAAATTGCATCTCGCTATTCATTTCATAAATATTCATTCGTCCTGTACAAATCAGATAATTTAGATTGTAGCTAAATATTTAAAGGATGTGTATCGTAGAATGTTGTTTAACTTATGTAATTGGCAATGTCAATGTTATAAAAAAATATGTACTGCTACATAACTGTGATTTGCTCTGCTGTCGTTATTAACATTGGCATTTTTATTACCACCTCGGTGCCATTGTGTGATGGCCATTGTATCATTGTCATTATCACATCCATGTATACATCTAAATATCATTTAGTGTGGGGAAACTTTATCTTGGGAGATACTCATTTTTAAAAGGATGTTTACGTGAATATTTATTATTATTTTTACATTGATTACCTTTAAATTTATTAATTTTTAAGTAACTTAACTTTGTTTAGTAGCAAAACGTACTAATCGTTTAAGAAATAAAATCGCGAATGTTTCGAATTTTTAAGTTAGTTCTAGCGGCATTAGAGGTATTGACCAATTAGATCCTAATCATTCCAAAAGCCTATTTTTAGGGCACAGGAACAACGGCATTATCAATGACTACGACATTGATACATACTCGTCCAATGGCCTTGGCAATCGAACCGATGTTATATTTATTCTCAATATTATTGCCAAGTCCATTGTACGAGTATATATCAACGTCATTGTCAATGTCACCGACAATGACAATGACGTTGATACATACTCGTCCAATGGCCTTGGTGCGATATGAGAAATTTTCAGTTCATTTTAAATAGAGGGAAAGGGAACGGTGGTAAGTAATATTTAAATAATATTTCGAAGTGGACCACGGGTAAAAAAGGTTGAGAAACACTGGTCTAATGCATCATTACGGTCATATCGGTCACATGATCAACATTTTCATTATTATGACTTTGCGAACAAATATATAATACTGTCATTATCTTGGTCGTAGTGATCAATAGTAGTCAATAGTATCATGATTATTGTCTACGTAAGGGTAAGGCACTATTACGGTCATCTCACTGACATTTGCATTATATTGACATTGGGCGATGCGAATATAGTTATTGATGTAACAAGAACGAAAATGTGCAGTTTTCAGGACGAGTCTGAGTTTGATCGCCAAGCCGAATGCGCTTGAAAATGCACTTTTCCAAGGTGCAGATTTATTTTTTTCTACTAGAGTTTGGAAAAATTTAACATTTGAATATTAATTTGAGTTAGCAAAAGTGGAATCTTTCCTAACAAGTGCGGAACTAATATTACACATATTAAAAGTTATGTCATTTTTTTTAAATTGTACATGTTATTTTTTATCATTATTAAAAATCTTAATTTACTTTCTTTAAACCAATCATCAAATTGTCGATGAGCATTTTCATACTTCCTTTGATTTTACTTCAATATCAGACATTTTAATAAAATTTCCGTAAGTTTACTCGAACGAACAACTTAAACGCCTTGACAAACTTTGTTTTTTTACAAAAAAAAATTGTTTCTCCATAGTAACGAAAGCAGAACAATCTTGACGCCCCTATTTAATTTAGAAATAATTTCACAATATTAAAATTATCCAAATTGACTTTAATTTTCCAAACTCTTGTAGAAAAAATCATGTGTGCAACACGTAGGAAATCCATTTTTCCCGTACACCGTTTAAAATCCCATCGTACTGGGCATGGAAAAAGAATACATTTCTTAACTTATTGCACAAATAGCTGTATCAATACTTAGATTTAAAGAAAATTTTCATATGCTTCACTTTAACCACATAACATCAATTTTTCAAAAATAAAATGTTTCATAACTCAAATAAAATAAAAACTTGTTTCATGACAACCGACAACAAACCAAAATATGCATCATAACAAGCAAATAAAATCAAAATTTATTTCGTACCTCAAATAAAATTGAAACAATTGTTTCATGACTGAAATAAAATGAAAATCTGTTTCATAACAACGATATAAAATTGATAACGATATCTTATGCTGCAATCGAATAAAAAATATATTACTGTCATAATTTGGTGATGTTCATGATCATTAGGGTGGCCCATCTTTTTTAACCCTGAATTTGGTTTCGGGGCACCATCTAATATGGTTCTACTAATAAAAATCATAAATTACATAAATTATATAAAATTTCAGTTAAATCGGACAATTTAAAGTGGCACCGGCTCAAGCGCAAAATTTGAAATTATTTGAATTTTCTTATATCTTACAAAATATAACGCCAATTTCTAAAATATATAAATTTTATTTTATAAATTACTAGTTTGCACAGAATTTGCACATAAATTTTAAAAACCTACGCTTTTTGACGTATTTTGTAAATATTAATTAAAAGACAAAAGGCATTTTTGTAACATTGTACATTCAGATTAAAATTCTTTTAATGATTAAGAAATCCTAAAGTGTCATAAAAATAAAATCAAAATATATCCCGTTAATAAATTTTCCAGAATATACATCTGAAGTTGGAAAATCGATAGAATTTTTCTTGTATTTTATATTTTTGTTGAAAAGTAAATTTTTCTAGCAATTTTTATGAACAATTAACATAAGCAACATAAGCACATTACAGTTGTGTTAAATTCACAAAATGATTAGAAATACTTCAATATTTAACAAAATTTAAAAATAAGAGTATACCTCATTACTAGCTTCCCCAGAATTTTCATTTAAATTTGGAAAACGTACGCAATTTAATATATTTGGAAAATATTCATTGAAAGCCAATATTATTTTACATTTTCGCATGTACCTTTCGATCAAATTTCTGCTAATGTAACATATCGTACATCACTGCGAATTAAGATTATATGACTAAGAGCAACTCTTCTCTTCAATTGAATATATAAATAAACTTGATGTTTGTTTATAATTAATGTAAATTTTAAAATCTTTACATACATAAATGTATCATAAAATATCATAAATCAAAATCGAAATATCCATCAATATATTTTCTAAATTATAAATATCTACACTTGAACTCGGAAAGTGTATAGGAGTACAATATATGTTGTAGTTGTACTGCTATTTTTTACTTTGCTGAAAAGTTAAATTTTCCGGCAATTTTTGGTCAACCAATGTACTCAAAATTCGCCAAACTATTAAAAATGCTTCAATATTTAACAACATACAAAATATGTATAAGAATTAGACTATAAACTCAGAATAACCATAACTATATTCATAACTATAAACCATTACTAGCTTTCTCAGAATATTCTTTCGCATTTTAATTTATTCAGTAAACATTAATTGAAAGCCAATATTTTCTTGCATTTTCGTACGTGCATTCGACAATGTATCAAAATTAAAATATACCTTTTTTGTTGTAAAATTGGAGTACTAAATTTAATTCTAAAACAACATTGTTGTTTTAATTTTGATTGTAACAATAATAATAATAACTGTTGATTTTTTCGACCCCGAAAAACGCCTACGATAATCCATTACAATTTGTAATCAAAATTGGGTTTGTTCTGTATCTTTTGTTAAAATATTTCAGTTATATGTAATTGAATTACAAATTTCGGCTAAACAAGGGCCTTACAAGGGCTAATCTCGGAGAGGAATCAAAATGAACTTTTTTGCTCTTTTTTCATGTACACATATATGTATACCGATACTTTATGAGCGAGAAAGGTTCATATTTAGTTTTCATAGTGGCGAAAAGTAATTTTAGAAGGAAGACAAGTTGCTCAAATAAGCTTTTTGATTCTCCTGGAGAATTTTAATTTTTGGAGATGAATCCTTCAAAATAGGTTCATAATTGGTTTTCATAGTGGTGAGAGTAATTTTAGAAAAACAAAATAAACTGCTCAAATAAGTTTAACAGAAATTCAGTTTTTTTGTTCTTAAAGAAATTCATGAAGAATTTTTATTTTTGGAGATGAGCCCATTTCGAAATATGCAATTCAAAACGCCTTTCAGATGAATCGTTGACAACCTTTAATTTACTGGCAATTTGAAAAGTTCGTTTCTGAAACCGGAGCAGATTTAAAATTAAAATATGGGATGGAATTGCAGTTGTCTTTGATTTTGGCTACAACTTTTGAAAACGTTTAAATAAATGGACATTAGGACCTGAGGATGGAGGTATTTTAATGTCAAAATAACCTTTACGAATTATTTCAAATATACCAGGCCTTGAAAAGAGCAGATTGTGTAAGTCCACATTTTTTAAATTCAGATCCAGAAAGTCCAGAAATGGATCCAGTGGCATGCCCGTTGTAGGTATATTTCTTGAATTCTCTGGTTTTCAACGGCTCATTTGATGCCTGCATGGAAAATATAAAAACCTTTTTTTTATTAAAAAAAAAGAGGAAAACTTGTCCTTACTTGATCTAGAATATTAATATATGGGATATTATTAATGAAAGACGGAAAGACCCCATGGGGTCGATAGTCCAATAAAGATCGTTTATATATATAAACGAAATTTTTAACGAAAGTCGGGGCCGTTTCCTATTGTTTTCAAGCAGCCAAAGATCTTCCACCAATACCGAGTGTCTGGGATAAGGGGCGAACATAGGAATTTAACATGTAAAATTAAATATTTCAAGGTCAAATTCAAAGTCAAATTTAAGGTCATCATCAGATGCCCCCCGTGGCCATACAACTTTTGTTAGGGTCAATTTTCGCTATCGAAATACCTTCGGAGTGATTTGCGTGGATTGATTAAAATGGCCTACCCTGTATACTTACATATTTTTTGGAATATGCGATAATTCCTTTGAGTAGTGTACATTCTGCCATAACTAATAAAGACATTAATCACATGATTTGAAATTACACAATTGATACTACTGGCGTTATTGTGTGGACGTAATGGTATAGATACGTGTGCAATTACGGAATTTACAGTTCATTTATCCAACGTTAACTATACCATACCACAAGCCGAGTGCAGGCGGACAAGAGAATTTGTATAGGAGCAGGCTTGTAGTGCCGACAACGGTTTAATGTGACAATTACGTCCCACGTGCCCTGTTTCTGTTTCAGCTTAACATCTAAATGCTTCAGGTGCGAGTGTGGGCGGATGCTGTTGGGCGGGTTAGCCGGGAATTCATAACTCCACGAGATGAAGTTCCACGGAGGCTGCGAGTCGGTGGTTTCTCTTTGGCATATAGCGACGATTGATATTCCATAAGTTGCGGCATAAAACAATCTGACACTCCAAATCGTAATGTAAATGCGTTTTATAGTACCTTTTTTTTCAAATATTGGTCAACTTTATTATAGTCAGTAAGAGGTGCTAAAATATGCGTAGTTGTACAAGATGAGGAATTATTTGAGCTGGGAAGACTGGAAGAGGGCTCTCGCAAGTAAAATTTAAGAATGAACACATTCACAGATGAATTTATTCTTCACAAGGCAAAATATTTGCTTGAATTTCCCTAATTTCTATAACAGACTTTTGTGGATCCCTGTTTGTTTCAACTTGTTCAAATTAAACAAAATTTGATTCCAATCTTCAACATTTTGCTTGGTTTTAAAAGCCCTAAGCCAAAAAGCGTAACGTCATCATGATATATATTTTTAGATTGCATGGTATACTTTTTGTTGCTTATTTGGGTGCCCTTTATGGATGCCTACATACCCATAAAACTTGAATGAAATCGGTTCAGTGATATTAGCACAAAAAAACTAGAAACTGAACAAAATCAGTTTTGCACAAAATTAATAAGGGATAAAAATAGTGCCTCGTTCATAAAACCATATAAGGTACTCATTAAATAAGGTCTGACCAAGTTTTATTGATATGCATTTTACAGAGTGTCCACAATTTAGCGTCAAACTTTAAAGCACTTTATTTTTCATATTTTAAATTGGAACCCCTGTATATTTTTATGTAATTCCATGCGGAATTAAAAGACAAGCATGTTTCCAAATTACAACCCTATCTCAATTCCTAACACATTCAACGATGTTTGCAGGAAACTCGTTTTATCAACAATTCCAATGGCCATTTTAATTAATCAAAATCGAAGGTAGGTTTGAAAAATTTATTGACATTAAAGTTGAACAAAGTTACAAGAGCCAATGTTGACTGTGGCAATATAAAAGTTTTAAACTTTTTTAGCTAAGGTCTTTATACCCAAGATACCAAAATTATTTTTTGTCATGGACTACAACCGAGACAAACTGGTTGATATGATTTTCATATTAGGAGAATGCGAGAGGAACTCATTTTTGGCAAGTCGAGTTTACGCACCGCGTTATCCGGAACGACGACATCCAGACAAACGGCACCTGCAAAACTTATTACAGAGGTTTATACAAACGGGAAATGTAAAGTATACAAAACCAGTTAGAAATAGGCCGGTCCGATCTGACGAAAATCAATTGGCTGTGCTATTATCAGTTACCGAAAATCCTTCCTTTAGTCAACAAGCAGTCGCAGCTGCCGTGGATGTAAGCGAAATGAGCGTTCGACGAATTTTAAAGGACAGCTTTTTCCATGCCTACCATATCCAATTCCATCAGCAACTCTTTGAACAAGATTTTGATCAACGTGTCGAATTTTGCAACTGGGCGCAAGCTTAAATTAGGATAACTTTTAACTTTTTTGATCAAGTATTGTTTTCTGATGACCTTTCATAAAAATGGATTTGTGAATCGTCATAACTTCCATTTCAGGTTGATCATCAACACAGATGGGGAATTAATGTGTGGGGGGGTGGGGGGATTATTGGTGAACGTATTATAACCCCTCACTTTTTGAACGAACATTTGAATGGCCCAACGTATTTGGATTTTTTGCAAAATAGAAAGAAGTAAGTGGCCGCCCCGGTCACCCGACGTAACTAAATGAGATATCTTTTGTGGGGCAACGTCAAGAAAATCGTTTATCAAGAACCTCCAACCACTCCAGAAAACATGGAGCAAATAATCTGAAACGCATTTCAAAATATTACACTCAACCTGTTACGAAGAGTGGCAATGTCATTTCATACTCGTCTTCGTTTGTGCCTTCAAGAGGGCGGAAGACATATCGAACATAAGTTCTATCAATTAATTAATTTTAGAAATGCACAGTTATGTTATGTTTTTATGAAATGGTATTACTAAAACTATTTTTTATACAAAACTTAATACTTTTACAATGTGTAATAGGTTTAGACTAAGATCTGTGAAACCTTTAATACTTTCGAGATAATAATTGAAGCTACAAAGCATGTTATGTTAATAAATTGTTTTTCAAAGTCACCTTCGAGTTTTATGCATTAAAATGGCTATTGGAATAGTTGATAAATTGAGTTTTCCGCACATAACTTTTAATGTGTTATGAATTGCGATAGACTTGTAATTAGGAAAAATGTTTGTCTTTTAATTCCACATGGAATGACATAAAATATACAGGGTCTCCAATTTAAAATAAGAAAAATAAAATGCTTTAAAGTTTGAAAAGTTTGACACCAAATTTTGGACACTCTGTATAATGAATATCAATAAAACTTGGTTAACGCAACTGTCAGACCATATTTAATGAGTGCCTTGTATGGTTTTATTAACGAGGCACTATTTTTATCCCTTATTAATTTTCTTAACCAATGGTGCAAAACCATTTTTTTTCAATTTTTATTTTCTTGCGCTAATATCACTGAACCTATTTCAATAAAATGTTATGGGTATGTCCATAAAGGGCACCCAAATAGGCAACAAAAAATATACCATGCAATCTAAAAATATACATCATGATGACGTTACACTTTTTTGGGACACTCTGTATAATCAAAAATACTTTTCTGAAATACGCCCTAGAATGCAAGTAAAGTCTGCAAAATATTAAAATCCTTACTTCATTAAGTAACAGCTATAGAAGACGGGAGGTGAAATGACGGCGCGATGACAAAATGCGCCAAAATGTTACCTACCTCTTTAATCCGGTCGGCAAAATGTGCCGGGTACTTCTTCAACTCCCTTAATCCCTTTGGTAATTTGCGCCAAGTGGTAGGGATTAGCGCAACGCCTTATTAATTTGCCATCGCGCAAATTTACCTACCCCCAAACTACCTAATTACATCATTTCTTAGAAAATATTCAGTACTACACAAGATGAGGGAGGGAGTTTCATTCAAAATATTTAGTATCAACGAAAATTTTGTAGAAGTCTATCATTATCCTAAGTGGTCTAAAATGGATGCATTGAGAAGTAACCGTGGAGCGCAGTTGCTAGTTATAGATTCTTTTAAATTTAGGGAAGTCAATGATTTAAAAAGTGGAGAAACTGTTTGGCGTTGTACAACAAGATCCTGTCCAGCATCATTACGTACACTAGGAGCAGAAAATATAATTTCTCAACGTAAACGAGAACACAATCACGGTGCTGACTTAAGTGCGCTACATAGACAGGTAATTGTTGTTTTTATTACAATAAAAAATATCAAATTACACCGTGCAACAAATTTAAAGTTGTGTCGTCACACTTGAGTAAGACCATATGTCCGAAAAACTAGATATTTTCCCTTTCGAGTCCTTCAAGCCGTTTGCTTTTATCACATCAGGATTTTTTTTCTAATTAATTTTAAGTTTAAAAAAATGTATTTTTTAACTATTTAAGAGATATTTTTAAAAAAATATATCTTTTGCAGTTTTTGACGTTTTTAAATAAATCTTTGAGTTGAGTTGAGAGCTTAAAAAGGTATCTTTCAAAATAATTAGGCGTTTGTATCATTCTAATCAACAGAGGGGAAGTAATGCCATCTGAAAGTGGAGTTAAATTTTCAAAAATGCGTTTTAAATAGTTTTTTTTAAATGAGTTTTAATTTTGACCTACACTTGACCAGTACGTTTATATTGCTTTATAGCTTATATGGGCTTATATAGCCATAAGCTTTATTGTGATTTAAAGATATGTTAACAAACAATGTTTCAAAAATATAAACCTTTTGTTAACTTAACTTCAACTTAATTTCTAATTGGCTAGTAACAGTGCTAAAAGGAAAGCTGTTGAAGATATAACCGAAAGGCCATCTAAAATTCTTCATACCACATCACTCAATTGGTGATATGATAAAACTTAATGCAAACGTTTTGGATTCCTCGCGAAATGCTGCACTGAACATTTTGGAATGTATTGACTTAAAACAGTTCAATCAGAAAATTTTGTCCTCCTGGTTGACAAAAAAGTGAAATTGTGGTGCTTTCGTGCAACAGTAATTTAGAATTTTTGTGTAGTTCTTCTAAAATATATTTAGACGGAACTTTTCTTACTGCACTTTTTTTTGCAACTGTTTACAATACATGCTCTACAAGCTGGACATTATATCCCTTTAGCTTTTTGTCTACTCCCTGACAAAAAGCAGAAGACTTATGAATTACTATTTAAACTGTTATGCTCAAAAGCGTTGAAATTAGGATTCTATTTAAATCCTAAAACAATTATAGCTGATTTTGAAATAGCAATTCATGGTGCAATCAAGTCAGTTTGGTCTGAAACAACAATTATTGGATGCAGATTTCACTTAGCGCAAGCCTGGTTCAGGAAGGTTCAAGAACTTGGACCAGTAGAAGTATACAAAAGTAAAGACAGCAGCACGGGGAGATGGATTCGATACTTGTTCGGAATTCCATATTTAAATCCTCAAGAAGTTGGCGATTGTTTTGCTTTTGACTTTGCTAATATACAGCCCGAAGATCCTAAAATTGTAAAATTAGGAGGTTATCTTGTAGATAATTATATATCTGAAGACGCGACGTTTTCACCTACAATATGGGCTACAGCAAGTTCTAGCATGGAACGGACAACCAATGCATGCAAGTCGTTCCACTCGAGATTAAATGCAAATTTTTATGCGCGTCACCCGTCTCTGTATATATTTCTTGATAAATATGTAAGGGTTTTCCAATAAGAGGTGTTATTTTGATATTCAAAGAAAAATGCCATTTTTTATTATAAATCATCAGATGTTTATTTCATTACAAAGAGGAAGGTATGCCGTTAATAGTGGAAAATAACATCAAGCAAATGACCACCACGGCCACGCTTACAGGACAAAATCCTTTTCATGAAATTTTCCATAACTAAATCGCAAAGTGGCTGCTGTATGTCCTCGATAGCCTCACGAATTCCATCTTTGAGGTCTTGAATCGATACTGGGCTGTTGGCGTAGACCTTCTCCTTCACGTGGCCCCAAAGAAAGAAGTCGCAAGGTGTTAAATCACAAGATCTCGGTGGCCAATTGTGATCACCTCTTCGAGAGATAACACGGTCCGGAAACTTTTCCCTTAAAAGATCAATGGTTTCGTTGCTTGTGTGGCACGTAGCCAGAGTTCTTGTGTTAACTGGACTTTATAAGCCTTAAGACCAAAATCTTTATGCAAAATACGGTGTAATGACGTTTGTGGAATACCTAATTCCAAAGAACGACGAGGAATGGACAAACCTGGGTTTTCTTCAACACTTTCGGCTACAGCAGCAATATTCTCGGCTGTTCTTGAGCGACGTGCACGGGTTTTATTCTTCTCATCACTAACTTGTCCCAACAGCTCGAATTTTTCCACCAATTTCTGTATTGCGGTCCGACAAGGTGCTTCACGACGACCCAAAAATGTTCGAGTTTTACGAACCGTCTCTGCCAAATTTTCACCATTTTTATAGTGAATTTTAATAATTTCAATGCGTTGTTGAAGCGTGTATCGTACCATTTTTATTAATGGCGTAGTTTCTACTTGTCAAATGCCAAGAAATGACAGCTTCAAAAGTGACATCTACCGAAATAGCGGGCTATTCAAAATAACACCTCTTATTGGAAAACCCGTTATATGTGTTAAATAACTTTCAGACTGATACTTATATTAAAATTAAAAGTGTGGAATTGGGCATCTCTGCTCCGTTGCAGAACAAAGATGTCAGAAATTGACGAGAGCTATTACATACAAAAATTGAGGAATATCTTAATGGTTATATAAACAGAATGCATTTAATCAAATTCATTTCCTATTTGTGTAAAGTAAACTTGTTATTTTTTACTACCTATTTTATTTTATTTGTAATTATTTTAATTTATGGTTTTGCGAATAAATACATTTCTTATTTTTATATTGTGTAATATGTATGTATATTGTATTGTTTTGATTGTTTATATGTAACTATGTGGTTTCGCAAATATATTGTAACAAAACATTTTTAATAATGTGTTTTAAAAAACGATAATTAATTTCCCCATTTCAAAATTAAATAACCTTCGGCGCATTTTACCGGGAGGATTAACGTGCTTAAAAGTGAGCCGGCGCACTTTACGGGTGTATGTACTTAAGGCGGCCGTACTAATGATTGGATTACGCAGGTATAATTTCGCGCATATATTTTGTTGGAAATTGTACGGGGAACCCAATAATTGTAATAATATACCGGGTGATTTAGCTTTTTTTGTACATATGCGGGGGGGATTGAACAAATTTAGCATAAGGTAACAATAGAATTAATTAGTCGGAGCCTTAACTCACTGAGCGGTGTGTGATTTACCTGGCCGCATATATGTTTATCTGGTTTTTCCGATAAGCGACAGTCTGACAAAACGCCTCCTCCACTGGGAACACCATAAATTGGCAGTAATTGATGGGCATTGAATGATGCCCGTTAAAAGGTGCTAACAATCACTTCCCGATAGCCATCGCAAAAATGGCGACCGTTCCGCGCGTAATTTATGAGGTACACGTTTGGCGATCCTTGTAATTTAAAGACGTTTCGCGAAAAGTTTCCAATCAGAATTTGCATACGTAATTTATTCGTTTTGCGAGTTTGCGTGCGCATTTGTATCTGGCGAGCAACGTCCATTAATTATATTTAGTCGTGCGGGAAGGGAGCGTGTCCGCTCACTTGTAATTTGTACTCTATGCTGTGATGATGATACCTCTAACTAAATCTCGGTGATTACCGTAATCCGTACTGATGGAGCGCGGCACGGAGACGCGCGTCAAACGCCTCGAGTTATAAATGTCTTGCCATTGTAAATCCCTTGCCGGCGATCCTCTGATAATACGAAAGTATTAGATAAGAAAACTATTACCCACATTTCAGAAAAATAAAAATTGTATCATAAACTTTATAACAAAATTATATTCTAATACAACATACACCTGTGATCTATTATTATTATCTATAAAAAAGATATTTTAACCAGATTATATCATTTGACTTACGTCATTTCTAATTTTACATCAAGTTACTGATACCAATTGTATTTTCTTATCTAATAAATATATATGGAATGCTAATGATATTTCACACACCGAAATTAGTCCATGTAAACAACTAATCACATGAAGAGTGCTGCACCCCTTCCTTCATAAAATAAAATCATATTTGTTTCCTAGTTTTCTAGAATTTTGTACTATTTTGGTGTTTTTTCTAGTTTTCGGAACAATTTTATATAACTTAGCAGAATTTTATACAACATAAAAGTACTATGTATATTTAATAACAGCTCGTTTATGCAATTTCCAGATATATTATAAGTTGTGTAACTTAGAACAAACGTTGACGAAATATTCATGAAATTCTTAAAAATCCTGCCAAACTGTTCAAAATATCGATGAAAATACTTAATGTTTAATGAAATATTTATCGAGTTAATTATTAATTAAGTATTTATGGAAAATTGATCAATTAAATAATTAGTTCGATTCATATCGATATTAATCGAAATGCATTGCTCAATTACACTCACTTTATTAGCTTATAAATTACAAGTCATTTTAATTGGTTCACACCATGATGTTTTAAAAAAAATTGTCGGATGTAATACACTTGCAACGCAACCGACTCAAATTTATTCCGAACTTCTAATTATTTAATATTTAGCATAGCATACTTCAATTGCTCAAATGTAATTAAATGTTCGTATGGGATCTATAATCAAGTCTATGTTAATGCATTTTACCGTTTTATGATATACGTGGAAATTTGTTGTATGTGGACACGAAACACATAATTCCACATTTGCATATACACCACATTTTAGTACCAATAGATTAAGTTAATTACTAGATCATATTTTGTCAAGTTAAAACTTTGTCTAAAAGAATCTATCGATTAATAATATATTATTTAACGTGCACATAATGTGGGTTATTATTCACCAAGATGAATTTACAGTTATAATCGTCAAAGTGTACACTGGAAGTCAAATACGTCATTTTATCCACTTAGCTTTGATTTTAGATTTTAACAATAATAGTGCACTCAAAACCCTTAAAATTGTCATTAAACACTGTACCTAGGCAACTATTATTATTTATGACAGATGAGTGTTTTATAACTCACGAAAAACGAATGTTTTATGAAGGAGACAATGCATTTATGCCTAGTTGCTTAAATAATAAATGTAGCAGTTATGACTGGGTAAATAACGCACGTGTTGAGTTTAAAAAATTATTGTATTATCTGCGACATGTTTCGACACACAGTAATAATGGAGTTTAAACAAGTATCCGCCAAATCTATTTCCATGTAAAATGTAGCAGCAGTAAACAATCTTTATAATGCTATCAATCTAAACGGTCTTTCCGCCGTATTATAATATGTATTATACAACAGTCGTAAAAAAACAGTAATATAAAACTCTAACAATGTTTTAGTTTTGCACTAGTGTGTTTTATGTTGAGTTATGGTCGTAATGTATATATGGAGATTTACTGTTGACAATCATCACAGGAGTTTATTACATTGCCTTTGCGTTTTCGTTAATAATTTATGGGAATAAAGCGCCACGCTTTGTAACACACAGACCAAATTTGCATACAAAATGCCGCCGCAGTGTGCTTCATATATTAATAGTTATAATTGCCCCCTGTTCGCCCCGTGCTTGAGCCAAATTAAATGTGGGTTTTGTGCTGCTCGTTTTTCTCGACGGAAAAAAGTTAACGGGTTCACTCCGCGTGGAAGATCAAGACGGAATTACGAATTAAATAATTTCACTCTACCATGACTGTCTGCGGATGAGGTGTACGGGTAATTGGATTATTTTAATCGGAAACCAGAAGAAACTCTCTGAATACCCCCTCGTTCTTGGTTTAGTTTCTGAAACTGTTCGCAAGTTAATTACAAAATGTAAAATTCTCATTAATTTAAGTTATAATCGTTATTAATAATTAATTTTTTTAAATCTCGTTCTGGAATTGTTGGATGTGAGCAAAACTATTGAGCCAATGATATTATTATAAATGTTTAATTAAAATTAAATTATGGAAATAAACCACTTTGAAGTTTTATGGTATCACACTTTATCATTATGGAAAGGAATTTTTCTAAGATTTTATAATTATGACAAACATGTAGAAGAAACAATCAAAAACCTCGAACTTTCGTAAAATTTCTTAATGTTTTTTTAAATGATTTCATCATCTTATTATTTTAATGTGTGCGTTAATTGTAAAATAAAAATTTTTAATGAAAAAAAATCATAAAATGTCCACACATTCTAAATGAAATTTTTAAAATTATTTGGTTACTATATTATTTTATATTGGTTTCCTGGCATTGAACAGAATTTCATAATATTTCTAGAGATTCGCAGTAGTTTTTGTTACTTATTTGACGTCTCACAAAAACCGTTGTTACAAGTATACGGAGTTCCTGATTATATAAAAATGTTTTTTTTAAATCATTTCATAATCTTATTATTATAATGAGTGCGTAGAGTTTAACCACTGCATTAATTATTATTCTCTTTACGAAGTAAATTATTATAAAATTTCTGAAGGAAATATTTTTATATCTATAGAAATTGTACAAGAAATACAATTGAAAAAAAAATGATTGCAAAAATATCCAAAGGTATTTGGCAAAATTCGTAAGAACTAATCAAAAACCTCATTGTTACGGCGGAATTTTTAAATTTTCATAAAATGTCCACACATTCTTATTGAAATTTTTAAAATTATGTGGTAACTACATTATTTCATATTGGTTTCGTGGATTTGAACAGATTTTCATTATATTTCTAGAGATTCGCAATAGTTTTTATTAATTATTTGACATAGTGTCTCACGGAAACCATTATTAAAAGTTTACGGAGTTCCTGACAAAATAAAAGTGTGAAAAAAATCATCCTAACATAGCTGATTGTTTTCTGCTCAGGTGAAATATTTTCAACATTCTTTCACTTCTGGTTCTACCGCAAGTAGCCGTCAACATTTAATTTTATAATTAATGGAACACCCAAATGGTTTCCGTGAGATACCCTGAATTATTTCAAATAAGTTACTTAGATTTAAACCTAATTTTATAAAAAAATTAGAGAGAATATTTGTAAATCGATGGAAATTTCTTATAAATCAAAACTCCTACAAAAATTGTAAAAAAATTGTAAATAAATAATATTTTATTTAATTCCGTTTTGTAAAGTCAAATTTTAGATCAATTTCTGTCGTTATGAAACGTATAATTTTTCACAACTATCATGCACATTGTTATGTAATGTAGTTATGTAAAGACATTACATAGCTGCAGTTCCCACCAAGCTTCAAACTTTTTGTAGGTTACAGAGTATCTATTTCTGCATTTTTTCTGGTAGTAAACTACCCACGGCAACATTAGCAGAGTCTTCAACATCATAAGTTAGTTTTGAATCGCTATTTAAGGAAATTTTTTGGCATTATTACTAAATTTGTGAATTATTTTAGTTTCTAGACAAATTTGTTTATGCCAGTGCAATCATGTTTCCGTAGAAACAATAGGGATAAGGTGATCTGATTCTGTGATGTAGTAAGGAACGTTCTTATTCAAATACACTTCCGGACAAAATTAAGGGACCACTAAATAAACTTGAAATAACTTTTCAAATTTACAAGTTGTTGTGAATTGACTTTTTACATTCATCAGGACATTCTCTGCTAGGAAACGAAAAGTCAACAAAAAGCTCTAATTGATGAGCCACCTTTTTAACTGATTTAATTAATAAATCGTGCTTTATGTTTCAAAAATTAGTGAATTTGTTTGCATTAAGTTAATTAAATATGCCAAGATGCCATTGCAGACCAGAAAAGTATCCCAAATGAGTATTCTTCTTCGTGAAGAATATTCACCAAAAAAATAACACGCAGGGAAGATCGTTTTATCGAACTTCAGGGTTTAAGAAAGCGGTTTGTAACATCTAGCATCTAGTGAATTAAAAAATGATCTTCGATTAGCCTCTGCAACAGAAATTTTAACCAAAACAGTAAGAAGAAGACCGAAGGGAGTCAATTTGTCTGCCAGAAAACTAGCAACCGGTTCAATTTTCACTGCTATACACAAAAGAAATCGCTTAAACTTTTTTCAAAATCATCAAGGTTCGGACTAGCGGCAGTGGAACTCTGTTTTGTTTTCGGATGAGTCCAGATTCCTCCTAAACAAGAATCGTCGCCGTGTTCTTGTCTTACGAAAACCATGTGAGCGATTTGCATCATGTACCATTCGAGAATTTGACAATTTGGTGGGGGGTCTGTAATGGTTTCGGGTGGGATACAAATTAATGGTAGTACAGAATTGTTTTTGATACGAAATGGGTCGCTAACAGCAAGAAGATATACAGACGAGATTATTGTACCCAAAGTTCAACAATTTGCTGAAAATTTCGGCAATGGATTCATTTTTATTGAAGACAATGCCAAACCTGATCAGCTAAAATTGTCACAACTGCGTTGAGAGATGCAAATATCCAATGTTTGGAGTGGCCTTCCAAAAGCCCTGACCTATTGAGCCTATTGAGCATCTCTAGGATCAATTGGGTAAAAAATTTAAAAACGCACCGAGACCGCCAGTAACTCTTTATGAGCTCCCTAACATGCTTGCCAAGAATGGGAACATATACCCCAAGAAAGAATACTAACCTTAATCTCAAGCATGCTGAGAAGAGTAGAAGCTTGTAGTGGTGCAAGAGGGCATACACACTATTAATAATGTTACTTTTTATTACAAATTTGGATATCAGTTCATACGAAGACCATTGGTATTTTTGTCTAATTTTTAACTTTATTTCTTCCATATTATACTATTAAGTCCATAAAAGTAAAGTTTGTTAATTTGAATAGCTCTTAAGTCAACTAAACTATAAGGAAACACTTGGATTTATATATTTATTCGTTTCATTAAATTTCGTTATCTGGTTTTAAATTTATTTTGAATTTTACTAGTGGTCCCTTAATTTTGTCCGGAAGTGTAGATTAAATAATTAATCTGATGGAATTAAATAAAGTTTTTCCACTCCCTACATGGTAAGTACACTGTTGTGACATTGATTTGATGGAAGTAAGCTCCACCGATAAAGATTTGGTTACTATGAACAACGGGAGGTAAGTAAAAACTTACGTCCCTCAGGGAAGTAAGTAAAATAATTTCTGTAGCGTTATTTCTCTAGCACTACTCTTTAAAACACTTATACGCATTTTGATAACGCCCCTTCGACTTCTCCGGCAATAGGAAGGAACATTCCTGTTTTATTGTTTATTTTCATTGGAATTCATTTTACAACTGAAACGAATGTAATTTTTGACACTCACACTTTGTTTGAAAGTCTTGGCAACCAAAGCCGCACTCATATTTTGTTCAAGTTGCGAAATAAATTAATCAAACACAACCAATTAAACCAACTTCAGGAGTGGAAAAACAGCAATTCGGGAGGTAAGTTTTGATCAGTGTCGGACTTCATTGCTAGCCCTAGTTGTCACTCGGGCGCAAACTCGACCTCGACTGGTAAATAGTACTTACCTCCCTTAATGCTTAAATAACTATGTGTACGTAACATGTTATGAAATATGCGATATTGTTTGACTGGTGTAATTTGCAAAACTCGCTTCGCTCGTTTTGGCAAATATTACACTCGTCCAACAATATCGCACTTTTCATAACTTGTTACTAAAAAAACTAATTCAAAATAATAACCAACCGAAAATTTCCGAAATTCTATAAAAATTCCATGCATTCTTAATGATTATTTTTATTCCTTCAATATATTATTTGATTACATTATTTTTCTTCTTCTTCATTTTCTTCTTATGGAGTACTTGCTGGTAGGTATTTTTTATTTTATTGTATAAAGATTTTTAGTTTATATAAATTTTATTAGTTTTTTTATCACCTATCTAGTTTAGGCTTAAGTAGACCATCATCAGATGGGTTTATTTTGTATATACAGGGTGAGTTTTTTCGGATGTTTAGTATGGAGATCTCGGAAACTAGCGGAGATAGAGGGACGATTAAATGGGAAAAGAATTGCAGTTTTACGAGCGTAATTTCATGAGCTTTTTGTTTTTTGGAAAAATTGCATGGCTAACTAGATATCTCAAAAAATATATTTTTTCTGTTATTTTATTCGGTGCCTATGGATCTGTTATTATTGACCTTAAAAAAAATGTGTAAAGGAAAAAGTTGTACGTAATTATGTGCTTAATAATATAGTTTTCCATTAGAAAAAACACAAGTTTGTGTCATAACTCAAAAATTAAAGCTTAAATAAAATAATCGGTTAGACTGTATTATTAAGCGCATAATTACCTATAACTTTTTCCTTTACACATTTTTTCTAAAGTCAATAATAAGAGCCATAGGCACCAAACAAAATAACAAAAAATATATGTTTTCGAGATTTCTAGTTAGCTATGCAATTTTTTCAAAAAACAAAAACCTCATGAAATTGAGCTTGTAAAACTGCAATTCTTTCCCCATTTAATCGTCCCTCTATCTCCGCTAGTTTCAGAGATCCCCATACTAAACATCCCAAAAAACTCACCCTGTATGTATAGTATACATAAAATTAAAATAATTTCTTTAAAAGTATTTTGACTTTTAAATTATTTGTCAAATTTTGAAGTGTATATTATTATTTAATTTTTTTTTTCCAATTCGCATTATTAAAATGCTCATTATGTATATTGAATCTCATCATTAAAACAACATTTTAATAGATTTGGTGAATAAAATTTTTAAATTTTCACTTTATTCACTATAACCATTGACAACGTGAATAAAGTAAAAAATACGTAAATACGCACTATTCTTGAAATTTTCGTTGTCACTTAACGATGTGATACTTCACGAAAATTCTTCAATTCTGATAACGAATTGGAAAAAATCTTGTAAGATACACCTGAATAAAGCAATTTTATCCACTCGAAAATACTATCGCACTAGGCTTCGTCTCTTGCGCTAAACTGTTTTTTCGTGGATAAAATTCGACTTTATTCACTTGTGCCATAAATAGCTATTATATTGGTTTCGTAGATTTAATTCTAATATATTGAACTTTCTAGAGATTTTTGATGATTTGTTTTAATTCTTTGACCACTTTATTATATTATATTATTCTAGTGGATTGAAACCTGAGATTTGATGATGATGATGATGAAAGATTTCTATAGACAATATTCATAAATCGAGGATATTTCTTAAAAAATCTGAATAGCTAACAATAAATGCCAATATCCAAAGAAATTTACGAATATTCATAAGAGCCTATCAAAAACTTGTAAGATTTCCTAATTTTGGTAAAATTTCAATTGATTCTTAATGGTTTGTTCTTTAAATCTTTGATCAATGTATTATTTTACATTGATTCATGTTTCATATAGAAGTACAATAGTACAAATTGTAGCAGATAGTGGCGATAATTAGCTGTAGCAACAAATATTGGCACCAAATTCCGCCAGTACATTAAAACAACCAGTTACAAAAATATAATATCATACCAGAAGCTTTAATGTAAATTTTTATTTTGAAGCATATATCTTGCTTATGTAAATGGTTTAAACTCTATAATAAACAAGAAGCACTTAATTAACGTAAAATATTTCTTAATGATTAGACATGTCTGCGTATAATTATTTAAGTAATTGATACCCACCATGTATAAAAATTAATTATGATAACTCGTATATTACGATGTTACAAAACCCACACTTTACACGCTTGTGCCGTTGCCATTTGACAATCTTTCATATTAGCTTCAAATCCTGTATTTTTTATTCGTAAAACTTGCGATTCGAATTTCAAGAAATTATCGACGGTGTCTGCAGGTTCGCGTTTACGTGACAGGCATACCATAATACATCATCGGAGGCTCCTTAATTTTTTCCTCAGGAGAAAAACTCCAGTGTTTAATTACTGCAATTAAACACACGACAAGGAGTAAATGAGTATTCAAACAATTCATCCGCCTTTATTAGGAATTCCCTGCCAAGGAGGTAATTTATCGCAATATCGGTCTAGGGACACATCCGTCTTAATTATTATTCGCATTACAAGAATTGAGAGAGAGTAATCCGTAAAATTACGTTACGAATTTCGTTTCTCGTCGCTATGTGCGCGTCAAGCCGTTTGATATTGATAATTATCTTCGGCACGATCATCGCCATCATTCATTTTCTACTTTGTCATAAATTGTCTGCGAGAGACACTCGCGTAACTCCATCCATCAATTACGAGGTGCTTACGAAAAGCTAATAAAATGCGGACTTTTGTGGTGCAACACTTTTACGGCCGCGGTATTCGCAGAATGGGTAATTTATTGGCATTGGAAGACTGAAAATTAATTGACGAATATTGATTTAAAAGTATGTTACCCTGGGAATTTAGAGAGATGTTTTCAAGTGTTTTATGGGCATGATTAGATGACTTACTGACACCTATCATTGATATAAGTTCTAATAAAAATTAGTGACATCCAGAAGAATTTGTATGATATTAAAAGCCCTCCACAAAGTACCCAATGAATCTCTGTATCAAATTACAAACATTCCATTCATACTTAACACACATGAAAAGACAGAAATTTAAACAAAATCAAATAATATGAATATCATGGGCAAATTTTGCATCAAACAAGGCTCTACAAGTAAGAACTATATGTAGAGTACGTTTGGTATATCTGCTCATCCAATATAAATTGAGCAAAAATCTTGTAAAGACTTACAACAGCTCGCCGTTAATTAATTATAATGATTGGTTTGTGCAATTGTCAACGTTGCATAAAAAAATAATGATTGCTGGGTACCCATTACAGAAAGTGTTATATGGCGATGGCAAACTAGTTCTTCATTATGGCGAAAAAATAAATATGGTAAGCGAAACTAGTAAATCCTGAGCGTATCCTCCGCGGATGGTTTCTGGGAAAGACACGTGCCGTAAGCCTTGGAAGCGGCGAGAACTTGAAATTCTAGTTCATAAAGGCTTAGAGCATGGCTTCTACATGCGTAAATGAATGCCTTATATAAATAATTATTTGGATCTGTAAGGTGATGGCACGGTATTTATAGGGATTTTTATAGCTTCAGCGTTAACTAGAGAAATCGAAATAAGCTTAATGATTTTTTTTTCTGCATTTTCTTATCGAGGATACCAAATTTGTAGACGGAAATTGTATTTGGGATGTGAATCCGATTGAATATAATATAGTAATCAATGTTATAATATTCTATGATGGAACAAACAACATAAATGTAAGAAATTTTAGGAAAAGTCCTAAATGAATTTTCGAAAACCTTAACAATCCAACTACTCAAGTGATACGTGGATGGATCAATGGTTTGGTAAAGTCTATTGATACATTTGAGTGAATATTGCACTCTTCTATCACGTGACATTTGTAAGCCAATTATGTTGACAGAAGTTTCGCCCAATTTCGAAGTTTCGCCCAATCAGCCTTTTATTGAATGATCATGTTTGTTACTTTCAAAATTAACGTTAATACGCATCTTGCCCGTTTTCTCGCTTTGATATCACTGCCACTGTCACACAGGCACTTCTTTAAAATCAATTATTAGGACTTCGATTGTCCGCTCTAGGAAAAGGGCTAAAGTCGACTAAAAAATCAGGCTGGTGCCATTTCATAGCGTTATACATACATTCTATTATAAAGGGAATATAACTCATACGTAAAACAGTGACGTCATAACAATGCAGTTTCTATAGTTACGCATGCATTAATAACTGACAATGTTGATAATACCACGGTTGTATTTTCAGAATAAAACCACGAACAAATGTCGGTCGCTGTCACAATTTTTGGTTAAACACAAATCGCAGCGACGATCGTTGCGATGGTGTTATTTATCGGTTGCGCCCACAATCTAGTCGCCCGCTGATAAAAACATAACCCGAAATGTCAGTGTATCTCAAGTACAAGTAAAATAGTAAATTGTGGTAATAAAAAATGTGGTTTGCTGTTTGAAAGATGAAGAGATCTAAATAAATATAGGTATTTATACTGTATATTTAGCTTCTTGTTTATTCTGCTTCACTAGATGACTCAATCGATTCATTATATTCCCTTCCTAAATATAATTCATGGTGTTCTCAAAAATCGATAATGGGAACACCACTTGTTATATTACCCCCGGGAATATAACTCATACCTAAAACAGTGACGACATAACAATGCGGTTTTTATAGTTACGCATGTATTAATAACTGATGATGCTGAAAATACCACGAACAAATGTCGGCCGTTGTCACAATTTCGAGTCCCACCCAGAGATCGCAGCGGCGGCGACCACATACGAAAGAGGAATTATATGTCACGACTATATCCGAACCGATCGTCTTATTTATCGGTTGAATAATTTGCAAACAATCGGCATGACTCGTCCACTCACAAACAATTTCTAGTAGGTTCTATGCCGCTAATAAAAACATGACTCAATCAATTCACTATATTCCCTTCCTAAATATAATTCGTGGTGTTCTAAAAATTATTAATGATTTTAAAAATACAACTCATATCAACTTCAATCTGTGGAAAATGCACTTCGCTCTTCAGGCTCGGTGTATTTTCGTCGCGGGGGTTGAAATTCGTTGTATTTATAGAATCATTATCGATAATGAGAACACCACTTGATATTTTATCCCTGGTAAGAACCTAATCCAATTCGCATTAGCATTCTTTTAAAATCGAGGAATATTCTTCCGAATACCATTCATGCATCTAATATTCCATGGATCATTTTTGTTTGTGCATTTTTGCGTTTGCAATCATCCCTCGTAATTGTGAACGTGAAAATGCACTTGAAAAATGATCGTTAATATTAGACGCATTCGTGGTCAATCACTTCGTATACTTCGCGCATCGATAGTTTGTTTTTATGACATTGACTTGCAATAAAAATTATAAGGGTGGGATTGTTAAACCACTTCAAGTTAGGTATCATAAAAGTCCAGGTATCCAGTCCAGGCTTTGGCTTGAATGTTCGGCGCACACGAATTGCAGTCCGGCTCAAAAATTTGTATTTTATGACACGCGAATAGCAGTTGGACAATTTTATTGCCCCCTAATGACACACTCGAATTGCAGTCCGAGCCGAAAATTCTTAATCCTTTAATCCATTAATACCTTACTTGTTACTTGCGCGTTCCTAGATGCGAACTGCAGTCCAGCCCCCAAAATCCGCAGATATAGACAGGTCTAAATATGTAACACACACAATTATTAAATGTTATTAAGTATTTAATGTATTAATTACTACAATTATATAATATTTTTATTTAAAATTGTAAACTACTAAATTTATAAGATACGTATTTCAAGAAATCAGAGGGACTAATTGCATTGCAATGAAATTGTGCAATTTTTGCTGTTATAAATTTCTGACTCTCTAAAACTCCTCTCCTAATGAACCGTTTTTCTGTAATGTTACAAGTTGTTATTTTAATATATGTGTCCGTTTGAATTATTTTCAATGCTTCTACAAATACATATATATATATATATGTATTTGGATGATACACCACACAATATTGTTTAAATTCGAATGGAAACTTTCACAGCAGTTGGTGGTCCTAAAGATGCCTGTAGAACATCTTGCCCAAATATAAGGTGGGAAATTGGAATCTTCGCTTATGTAAGTATCTGTCAATTAGTCTGCGAATTGAGTGAATCTTCCATCAGAAGGCATATCTCGTAACAGTTCGAAAGAGAATGTATCACCAACTTCGTCTGGATCCAAAAATGTAAGTTCAAATACGTGATGCAGCCATTTTCCTATGTCAGACCCTGGATCACGATATTCTTTGGAAATGGCAACTTGGAGAATTTTTCTATACCTACAGTAAAGATAGAGATTTAGAAAATTATTTCACTAGAAAATGTATTTGTACTTACCAATATTGTGCTAGGTGGAATCTACATCCTATAATGTTTGCTTCTGGAAAAATTGTTGAAACTGCAGAATGTATGCATTGCTCGAAATCGAATACAATTAAGTCGGGACAATGAAATCCAAGTTCGTTACATTTTTTAATAAAAATTTGGAACAACTTCATATAAGATATTTTCGGTTTGTTCTTTAGTAAACAATATAAAACTGAAACGTATGTATCATTGGCATGTACATGAATGCGAAATAATTGCAGGAAATATTTTGGTCAATTATCAAATGTTCCATCCATGTAAAATTTTGTTTAAGCACACATAAATTCTATGTTACTCATGCAAGAAAATACAATTATATATTCTGCGAGATCATTGACTATTACAAATGGTTCATCTTTGATTGTTCTAATGTCCAATAAATTTAACCTATTTTGGATATCTGAAGACGATTTTGGCACATTGGGCATCGTTTTTCGCTTCTTTCGTCCAAAGTTGTTCCGAATTAACGCCAAATCTTTACTGGTTAGTATATCTTAACACTGTTTTTGGGAGTTCAATTCCTGTGTATATCTTTGGCAGGTCTGTCGCACATAAAATCGTCAGCTTTTTGTTTCACTTGCTTTCTAATTATTTGTCTGTTTAATACACGTTTGTCCAAATGTTCATGCGTGTTCACCACTTTTCTTTGAAAATAAAAACTTGTTTCTGGTCCTAGAGTGTACGATTTTGCATTACACTTGCGTTTAACACAACACCAACAAGTTTCATGAGTACTTTTTAAAACCTTATAATTATAAAACTAATAATTGTCAAACAAAATTAGAGGTTTTCCCCTTTCACTCGTTATCACACGCAGATCCATCTTTAGATGTTTGTATAAGGGGATAATTGGAGTAACTGATCACTGCTCAGATTCAAATATATTGAGAGGAAACGCAGGTGATTTGACACTGCCCATTTAGTGTAAATAAATATTTTCATTGGTCCACGTAATGGACAATGACAATGCAATTCCCTTGTTTCTTAAAATGCGAATTAAAGGGATTCAGAACCCTACGGACTGACCTTTTACCTGGCCGGCTCGGACTGCAATTCGAGTGTGTCATTAGGGGGGATTTTGGGATTTTGGGCTTTTGGGCTACTTAAGCTCAGGTAACATGAATTAAACGGACTGCAATTCGAGTGCGCCCTGAATGTTGATGCACCAAAGAGTTGCCAGTGACAAAGGGCCGGCCGATACCTAGACTTTTATGATACCTAACCTTATAATTTTTATTGCAAGTCAATGTCATAAAAACAAACTATAATAGGTTTGTGATTTTTGTAAATAATAATATCTCAATTAGGGCCGTAAATTCGATCCTCACATTCTATTTTTTGTGTGCTGTAAATACGTAATTTTTTTGTTTTGTTTTATAATGTTGACCAATTAGAAATCCCACGAATATCGATAAAATGCTCGACCCGAGGCTCACTCTGCTTCGGATACAGTTATCAGTTTTGAGCAGGTTGCCATTTCTCATCAAATTTGTAGTGTTAATCCGCTGATCCAGTTTCTGTGATAAAATTTCTGAAAACTTATTGCTTATAAATAGTTAATTATTCATAACAGTTTACATTCTGATACAAATGAGGACCTAAACTGAATTTTACAACTTAATTAAAGAACCACAGTTACTGACTAATAGAACGATAAATGGTTCACCTGCACGATATCGGTAAATTAGACTTGTCAAGCCCACTACGTGCCAGCTTCTATCAATTAGTTCACTAATTGCGACATTTCATATCTTCGTTTTAAGCTCGCTTAAAAAAAACCTTTCCGTGCGAAGATGTGAAGAAAAGTTGGTTTCAGTGCATTGCAACTTTATGGATTACCTTATATGTGTGTAAGTATGTAAACAGAACGAGGAACAGTGAACAGATGGGAAGTGCTGATTAGGTTTACGATGTTTACTCTATATCGAGTTTCGTCACGTTTTCATCACCATTACATCTAAATAGCGTTTACACTTGGTCTGGTATTTTTATTAGTTCAGAATTTATTATACAAAAAAAATGTGGAACAAGTGATAAAAGGAGATAACATGACCACATGATGTAATCAGAGTAATAATAAAAATTGTATAAATTTTTTTGTTTGAATAAAAATTATGGAGTTTTCAATCATATTCAACTTTTATAAAATAATTTTTCACCTACCAAGGGTAATTTAGAAAATGTTGACATGAAACAAAATAACGAAAACGGCAAACGTCTATTTTCGTAGGTCTTTTTGATCAAAAACAAATCAGGTTGCGAAATTACAAAATTGCTTAATATTAATCCAAAATTTCATTCTCAATGTTAATACCTTTTGGTGCACACTTCATTGCTCTACTGTACAATGAACTGATTAAGCGATATGAAAAATTAATATGACCAATATAATAATATAAAAAAAATAATCTAATTTATAGTATGATGGTATAATTGGTATAATGTGTGAAATGTCCAATCAAAATAACGTTATAGACTAATATTGTCTTATAGGTAATTATCACTACTAGTAGGGACCATATTTCTAGGCTTTGACTCCAATAGAAATTTATATAGTTTTACGTAGTACTATATTCTGGGCCAATCATTTTGATAGTAATACTATATAGTAAATGTTATGATGTATCTATGTTGTATGTATATACTATTACTATATATAATTTAACTATGTTGTGGTTATACACTTACTATATATTATTATTATGTTCGCCGTAAGACAGTTCCACTAACTATATAGCCACGATATATTATAAATACTTTGTTATTACTATATAATTTTATTATATCGGTACTATATATTTACGATATAGTAATAATATGTTCACAGTATGATAGTTCTGCTACATTGCCACGTCACAGTAAAACTATATTATAACTATATAGTTTTATTATATTACCACTATATAGTTACGGTATAGTAACGCTATGTGCGCAGTAAAATAGTTCAGCTATATTGCCACGGCGTAGAAAAACTATGTTATTTCTATATATTTTTATAATATCGCCAATATATATTTACGATATAGTAATATTATCTTCGCAGTAAGATAGTTCCGCTATATTGCCACGACATAGTAAAACTATGTTATTAGGTATACTCTGATTTTTCTAAACTGGCGTTCACGTCATCAAACAGCTGTGCGATGAGGCTTTTTCGTACCAACGTGATTGTTTTCGAGTATATGCATAACAATAGTTTAAGAATCGAAATTAATCAGAGGATCATTTGTTACATAACACTGATCACCGGTGGTTATAAATAGGTAATCGGTATAAATAGAGAAGTCGACGAATTTGATACGGACCGCGCACTGTCGCACAAGATACCACGGGTGCAACAGCTGATTGTAGCCATTTTTAAATACCCTGGACAGCTGGCAACCTTGTAAACTTGTGCCATCATTATTATGATTATTATTTTGATGACGTGAATGCCAGTTTAGAAAAATCAGAGTATACTATATATTTTTAATATATCGCCACTCATAGCTTAATTCAAGATGGCGTCGAGTGAACAGTGTACAATCTGCCATCGGTGCTTTTTCTATATAAAAGGCATCATACAGTGCAATGAGTATAGTAATTACTACCACGGAAGTTGCGTAAATGTGCAATTAAGAGGTTTCCATATGAAGAGGGATACATGGAAGTGTGTAGAATGTATTGTATAGTCATCGAAGACAGTGAGGTTATGTGCCCCATGGTACAATCTGATGTGATTAAAATACAATAAATCTACCAACAACCAGAATTGTTGTCAATGTTTTTATATAATATATTAGATAATATTAGATAATAATATATGTATATTTTGTATTGTTTTATATTATTTTTTGTTATAGTTTCATCCATCAGTTATACCAGTTATTATTATATTTTTATTGCTTTCTTTCTTCTATATACTACCAGTAAGTTCTTCCAATAGAGAAGAAACAAAACAATAAAAAATATTTTACATTAACCCTATCATTTTCTGGTTCTTCTCTATTATAACAAGAAAGCTTTATTATATATCAGCTATATAGTACTACTATGCTAGTAGTACTATATTGTAGAAATATAGTACCACTATATAGTACGTGTATAGTACCACTATATAGTAGAAATATGTTACCACTAGAAAGTATTCACATATACTACTACGTAGTAACTATACAGTATGTCCCCGGATTGAGTTTACAAGAGTGATTTTTTTTTAAATTTTACTTTTAAGTCAAAATGTTATAGGAATTAAAAGTCCTGCTTGGTCTGAAACTACCATTTAATATTATATTATTATAATTAATTAATTATTATTATATATTTTTATATATATATTAATAAAACATCGATTTATTTATACAAGGTGTTGGCTAAATAAAAATAAATTGAATCTAATTTTGACACTTTTGAAAAATAACATCATTTAAACAATTCCCCACCATTTTCTTCATACAGTTCAGGCTTTGGTGTCTTAACTCCTGAAAAATGTTTTCTATTTCTTCAATAGTTATCGATGCAAATGCCTCTCGCGGGCGATTTTGTTAAATTTTCAGTATAATTTTCTGAATTTGGGGGATTGTTTGAATGATTATATTTTTCTATATAGTTGTTAGATGTAATTTTAAATTATTGTTGCAAATAGTAAATAAATTAGTGGCAAAATAAAATTTGAAAAAATTGATTTTGACACATTTTTTAACACCCTGTATAAATAAATCAAAGTTTCAATAACTGAACTAGTAGTTTTAGACCAAGCAGGAATTATAATTCCTATAACATTTTGACTTAAAAGTAAAAATTAAGAAAAACATCCTCTTGTAAACTCAATCCGGGGACATACTGTATCACAGATGTTCACATCACTATATTGTGACTATATAGTAATATAGTATTACTATATAGATACTATATAACATTTCTACTGGGGAACTTTTTTGCAAATATTTAAAGCATTGCCACATTATTTAAATAATCAGACGATTTGGAAAGACATTGATCATTCTAAAATTTGTGTTTGTTCTTTCTTGCTTTGTTTGCATATTATGGCTAATTTTACATATTTCGGCTCATTTGAAGCTTTCTTTATTTGCTGATTCTGAATTGAAACAAAATCTAAACGATTAAAAAACACATTATTTAAATAATAATACGATTTGGAAAGATATGGATCATGTTACAAATTTTGTTTGTGCTTTTTTGCTTTGTTTGCAATGTCATTGCTTATTTTACATATTTGTGCTTATTTAGAGCTTTTTTTATTTGCTGATTCTGAATCGAAACAAAATCCAAACAATAAAAAAATTAAGGCTTCCAAATATTGAAAAATATAGAGAACATTTGAAGTGGTGAAAATGTAAGTGATTTTGAAACCAATATGCCTATAGTAAATTTAAAATATTCGCTCATAACAAGCGTAGACGTCGATCGAAGTTTTTCTGTTTACAAATATATTAAGAGCAATAGAAGGCATAAGTTAATAACGGAAAAATTAGAGCAATACTTAACTGTAAACTGTTTTCAGAAAAATTAGGATATTTTTGTATATATATTTTTTTAAACTAATATTCTTTGAACATTTACTTTTTGAAATAATAAATATAAAAAATAAATGAATTTTTTTAAGATACATGCTTTAATTTGTATTTTTCATTCTATCGAGAACTCGACTCTCTTCCAGTTAATGTTTTCCGTGTACGTAAGTTTATAAAAATATGCTGCAGTTAATTTCCTAATTTATAGTAAAAAAATTATTTTCTAGCTTTTGTGTGAGTTTTTGCGAATTTTTCGTACTTTTTACGTTAATTTAAGCTTTTTGTGTATATTTGTGCTTTTTTTTTAAATTGATTGTAGAATATGTTCAAGATATTTTGTGCCATTAGACCAAGGTTTGGCAAACTGTGGCTTGCGGGTAACCTGTGGCTCTTGGTGTACGTAAGTGTGGTCGTAAGTGGTCAAAACTAACATATTCAATATAAATTAAATAAATAAAAATTATATCATACAAAGGGCATAATGGAATGTGACTAACTTTAAACCAAAAACCGCGATAAATTGATAAATAAAAAATGAAAATCATATTTTTGTGTGTACAACTTGTGTGTATTTTTGTGTGTATACATCTTGTGTAGTTCCATAAATTTTAATTCAGTTTTCTTATTAAATAAGAACTACTATACTTTTTTTTTTTAAATCTTTCCAGGGCAATTCTCAAATTGCATAAAATTGTACAATAATAGATTATTTTAATAACGATTTCAGATTTTCTGTCGACTTCAGAAAAAAATATTTATTCATTCAAATTATCAAAAATATTGTATCTTGTTAATTAAATCTGGAAATTATCTACGCGCTAAAACAAATAGAAAAAATATAAAAATAATAATTATGGTAATAAAATAGCAGTGGATGCCCATATAAACCAAATTAAAAAAGATCTATGCAATGTATACAGACAGCGCAGTATTGAGACCTGGCTTTATTTTTCCCCTGTAAAAATTTTCGAAAAACGCTTCAACAGGTCAAAATGTTTTTTGTTCAACCAAATATTTTGGGACCATTGTCAATTTTCCATCTCCAACAACGTCAGTTAAAACAAAATTAGGAAAGTTCTCCTCAATGTCTGTGCGGCCTTTCGACATCGATTGGCACACTGTCAAGAACAAAATGGTCAACATTAATTTGAACATCTAATTTGATTTTTTGCCCTAACCAATATTTTTTTTATTTTTGTGACTTCATATTATTTTAAAACTTATCTTAAAACAAGTCATTAGTATTTTTTTCTCGATAAAAATTTCTTTTGGTTTTTCTGCTCTTATTTTTGTAATTGATGATATTGTAATAAGAATGTTTTTCAGGTTGATCAATTTTGTTTTATTCCAATATTTAAAATCCAAGCCTGTTTTTCTAACTTTGTTTTAACTGACGTTGTTTTGAATGGTAACTAGATGAATTCTGCACATTGAAATAATGATTTAATAGTTTTACTTTAACGCCCTTTTTCTCAATATTTTTCAAATGTTACATATTGAAAATGTCATGTTGTTGAGAACATAATACAAAGTACTATCAAAATCAATACAAAAAATATAGGTTGTCATTAAAAAAAAATGGGTCTGACGTAATAACTTCAAAACGGAGAAAGATGGAAAAATGTAAATGGTCTCAAAATATTTGTTTGAAAAAGAATAATTTTGACTTGTTGCACCATTTTTCAAAAAATTATGAAGCCATGTCTTAATACTTTATGCGCTCCCTGTATATTGCAACTTTAGTGAAATTTCCGAATGAAAGCAAATGAGATACGAACAATTTGTCAAAATTAAAGCCAACAATAAACAATCGTACCATCCTATGCGATGAATGCAAGAATTTAAGAAGAAAATAATATTGTTAATTAATACAAATTAAAAATAATGATTAAATTAGAAATAAAACACATTTCTTAGTGTTAATGAAATATTTTCAAAATGATAAAATTAAACGTAATACATGAAACAGAATAACAAAATTATAGAATTTGCAGCGGAATGACAACAACAAAGCAGATAAATATTGAAAGTTACGTATTAATTAAATCAATTTTGAAAAGTCTACCAAAGTAATATACATCTTTTATACATTTAATAGACTAGAGGGCCCAGTTAAGATCGATGGTAGCCGAGAGGTTATCGTACTGAACTCTCGTGCCAGGGTTGCAGGTTCGAACCCCGTGGGCCCGATAAATTTTGAGCGAATAAAATTCTCTATCAAGTGATCCTTTGGAGGGGAACTGAAGCCGGTCATCCCGTGTACTGTTAAGTTGTACGTGCATGTTAAAGAACCTGATATGGATGAAGCGAAATTCATAAAGGGAACATTTTCAAGTGTGGTGGATCGCTCTTTGGCAACGGTATTTAGCCAAAACAGCAGAAATAGGCCGTCGTTAAATAGAGAAAAAAAATATAAAAAATAGAGCCGGCCACTTATATGATTTGGTTTCCTTCTGGGTAGGTTGTCTAAGCATCTCAACACTTTGGCTTCTGTAGTCCTCTTTAAAATGTACTTGCAAAACTTAACATTCAAAGATTTATATGGAGCTTAAAATGTGTACGACTTGAAGCTTAATCAGAAGAACTGGAGAAAGAAACATGCAATTTGATTTAACAGCACAGGCAGACTGTAATGAAAGATTGGCAGAATGCAGACATGAGCATCATCTTCGGATATACATATTTGTGTACGACGACATATATACATATTTGTGTGAGCATAAATATGGAGCAATATGAATTTAATTAATGGCAAATTTAGAAATCAAATTACTGAAACGACTTTTTGGTCCTACCTTAATTTAAAAGTTATTATTAGTATACTGAACATACAGAAGCATTCCAAGGGAAAGAAATTGAATTCCATGAATTGATTAAAACAAATGGGATAAATACGGATGCTTATTTGTTATTTATTTGTCAATTTTGTTTCCACTGCATTAAGTCATAATTTATTACCAAATTTCTTTAAATTGTAAAAATAGACATAAAAATGTGTTTGTATAAAATCGTTATAAGGAACAGGTTTGGCTCTTCTGGCTCAAACGTTTGCAGACTTCTGCATTAGGCAATACGAATTGAATGAAAACCAGAGTTAAGAAAAACTCGATTTGATGATGAAGAATTGGGCGAAAAATATGCATAAAAAAGACGGTACCGAGTTAAAGGAGGTTACTGTGAAAACAATGTGGGATATAACAACCAAGTTGTTACTTGTTGTTACTACAATGCATTCCATATTATAATAGATCCCTTCAAGAGCGTCATATTTAAACAAGCGTAGAATTATCGCGACGCAACCCGAAAAAAATACAATCGCATCCCTTTAAACGCTGAACGAGTTCAATGCCATTCTTTTCATCGGAACTAAATAAAATTATAAACTTCTGGGATGAGAATTCCTCAGAAGGGCTTATAGGATAATTTTACAATATCGTTGCAGTGGAATTATCTTGGAGAGGTGGCGAGGCCTTGACTTGTTTGGTTGTTTTTATTTTCATATTGAAAAACACAATGATCATTCTCCAACTAATCATGTAGATAGAGTACTATCAAGTTTTCAATAAAACCTGCCAATATGGCAAAGAACTGCACTGAGAGTAAATGTTACTTACAAACAGTATCTAAATTATTCAAATATTATTGTTTGGACAAACTGTTCTGCGGCAGCGATATGCTTGGATACGAAGTAGGGAACAAATGCTAACCATTCCAAAAGATCCACTGAAGTCAGCCAATTGGCAACTGCAACAATTATTAAAACTCACAGGGCATAATAATTTAAATGCAATAAAATCTTATCCGGGCATTGACCAAGAAAAGAATAACAAAATAATAAATAATATGCTGGGAAATACTTCTTCTATAATGAAGACAAATAAATCATCCGAGTCAACGTTTAATTTCACAAATTGTTCTTTTCATAACTGGAGTTTTGAAAAATATTTTTGATTAAATCGTTTTGAACTAATAACTTCATTAAATAGGATGTGTGAGTGGTTACCACTTGGTGAAACATGTTAGTATAGGAATAAAAATAAGTTTATACTCTTGAGAATGGCTGAGAGGCCGAAACAATTGTAGAGTTCTTTTCTATATATACTGTGAAATGTCAACCAAGTGTTTTATTATTCCTATAATAACTTTATTACAATTGCAAAACAATTTTTAACCGAATATCTCTACAGCATTATAATATTATCACAACTTCCTCAAGCACTGTTGCCAAGCAATATACGTATGTACTTTCGGCAGCTGTGATAAAATGATTTCGTAATTATCAATCAACTCAGGGGTTATTACTACTGATAATAAATTTGGAGTATTACTAAATCAATTGATCCAATTATCCTCATCTCTGCCACACACTGTAATTAAGTGGGCAAGGAATTTCATATAGGCAATAAAATAGCAACCAAATGGTTTAATTAAAATTGAATTTTATTACCTAGGTGAGATTCTTCAAACCGATTAACTGATTACGAGTACGGTAAATGATAATATACCTACGTTAAATTCTTAAAATACTCTTCATTAGTGTAATCATTACTTACTTCACATATAAATACCAGTCTGCGTGTATACTTAATATATATATATATATATATATATATATATATATATATATATATATATATATATATATATATATAACTAATTCAATTAATCAATTAAGGTTAGTAGGTAAATAACTAATAATTAAAATATTAAATTCAAATAGAGTCTAAAAGATGCAAATGCAAAATATATGGCCCATAATTTTGAATTTTGCTGGCCTGGATGCGAGGTGCAATTATGTGTGCACGATAAATTCCCGAACTGTGCAAATTTATGTACTGTGAATGCCAAAACATAAAATAGAAATCGCGTGGTAATCCACATTTCCACCTTGCACATCGTTAAACTCAACGGACATGAGACCTACGTTGGGCTTTTAAATTGTTACAGATATTATCACACTTCAGTCCCCGTTATTGAGTTAAGGCTCCGGCTTCCAACATATAGTTAGCTAATACAAGTTGTCCATGGTACATACTAATAAATTTATATGTAAGGCATATTTATGTCACCGATTTTAATGCAGATCGCTACTTACAAAGTGGCAGTACCAGCAGAAAGGAATGTAAATTGAGGTTTCTTCAACAGTGCGTAAACTAAGTTTGTACGCACTATTCACAGTGCGTAAAGTGATACTTTTTAGCACAAGTGCGTTCAAAAATCACCTGTGCGTAAAAACATTAACTGTGCATAAAATAATTTTTACAAACAATTCATTCTCACTTGAGAAGGGATACTATACAGGGTGATTCAGACAACCCGTCCCAGGTTTTCTTTCCCATTCTTCAGGTAGGCTTTTGTTATGATTTTTTTCTCCAAAATTCTAAGACGTCACATTACCGAGAAAAAGGCCTGGGACGGGTGGTATGAATCACCCTGTATAGAAGAGCATCTCACCTAGGCGAAATGGATGGATGGCGTAATAAAATAAAATGAGTGAAGCAAAAATGGGAGCATTTTGACATAGACTGTTTTAAATCGATATATTGTAACTGTATTTTGTGTTATAATGTATTTATTGTGTTTGTATTGTATTTATTCTATTTGATATATTGATATATTTTATAATGTGTATAACTTTATGTAAGTGACATATTCTATACCGAAAGGTCTAAAAGAATAAAGGCGATTATTATTATTATTATTATTATTATTATTATTATTATTATTATTATTATTATTATTCAGTCACCTATTAAAAGAAATATAGTATTTTGCATGAAATTTGAGCAGTTTTTCCTAACAGCAGTCGTAGAAAAAACTTTGTACAAGTGACACAAGTTCGTAAAGTGTGTTTTTTCACTAAAAACCTCAACTTTACAAAATTTTATCACAAATAACGTATGTCATCTATGAGCCTTTGTCAAAATATGAAATATAACCTAATACAGTGAAATCTGTCAAATATTTGTTAGCAGTGCATTACAAACTAATAAATGTTATTCATTTGAATCAATTATTTATCATCTTTAGATATAGGAATACAATGTTGCATATATCTTTCTGTTTTTGAACGGAAACCTGCGTTTCTTGTACTCCGTTAATCACCACGGTCGTTAACTTACGAGATAATTCGCGGAATTGATACTAAGGAAGGCAGGCTGCTTTATTACGTTACTCACAATGTACAATAGAATTTTACAATGATGCAGATTAAAGGCAGAAACGTTGAAAATGAAAGTATTTGTTTTGGTAGTTTAACATTGAATGGGAAAGGATTTGCAATGCCGTCTATTTAAAATGCAAAGTTTATAGCTTCCCATTCATTATTATTTGAAAATGTATTAAGTTTAATTGTCACGTACATTAGAATAATCGATTCAACTGTTCAGTTGGTTTTACTTTTAAAGTGAATGCACGTTCATGGAATACAACGGCGTTAATCAAGGAAAGTCTATTTTCTAATGGTATTGTTTATTTCTATTTGCAGCAGGTAGGTACCTACAAAGAATAAACTTAACTCGGATAAAACTAGTAATTTTAAAAACAATGTGACACTTTCATTTAAATGTTTTGACAAATTTATAAATTTTCAACTTTAAATTGGAGCAAATTTCCGTGAATGATTTATATTTTTTTATAGAAATGATTAAGATTTCCTTAAATCTGGTAAATATTCTTCACAGTTTACGAATTGCAAATATTAAAGCGCAAACAATAAAATTGAATCAGGATTATGTTTGAAATATTTCAAATTTGTGAAAATTTTCGTTTTAAGATAATTTGCTACTTTTATTTCAATGTTTGTTGCCAACTCTTTTTTTGCCCGAAGAAAATATTTCATAACATGATTGAAATTCCAGCAAGTTTCTCTGAATAATTTACTAGTTTTTATAGAAATGACTAAAGCTCTCCTCAAATCTGTTGAACATTCTACACAGTTTACCAATTTAAAAATTACGGTACAAATTATTAAATTTAACCAGAATTGTACTTGAAAAGTTATATATAACGATCTTTATTAAGGCTATCGACCCCAGAAGGGGTCTTTCCGCCCTGAAAAGTTATAAAGTTGCGATTTTTTTTTCAAATTACGAATGTGTTACCTTAATTTCAATATTTTGACAAATTCATAAATTTCCAAATCTTACTTACCAGAAGAAAGTATTTCGCATGATTCCTTGAAACTGTAGCATATTTCTTTGGATGATTTCAATGATTTCAATGATGATGATGATTTTTTATTTAAAGAAATGCTTCAGCATTTAAATCTTTGAATCCTTAAATCTGTTGAATATTCTACAAGTTTCATTGTGAATTACTAAACTTAAAAATTGTGAATTACTAAACATTGTTCGAACAATATGTGACTGAAATTTATAAAACTGGTCACGTGGTAACTGGAACATTTGCACCAAAAATGTATTAAATTTTTAAAATTGTGAATATTTAGTTAAAACCTTAAGTAGGTATTAAGTAGGTTTCTTTGTTTCAATATTTTTACTTGTCAGAATATTTTTTTAACGATTTCTTAAAATTTTGACAAATTTCTTCAAATAGTTTTTAGGCTTAAAATTTCTTTTAGTTCATTATGCACAATTATTTAACTATTTTTGTTAATAAGTAGATGATTTTTGAATTTTCCAAAATTTTATATTGATATTGATCATCAATATAAATATATGTGTACAAACAAATGCGAGAGGAGGAACAGTTATTCTTAAAGAGAGTTTTATTTATTTTGGGATGTAATGAACTCAACATTCGTATAATCTTAAGTAAAAACTGTATCTAAAATGTATGCTTCAAGAGACTCAAGTTTCTAATTACGACGATTACCTGACGTAAAACGCTGTGTGATTACAACGATATAATATTCAAAGTCGGCATTGCAAATTTTCCATCACATATGTGTGTAGAATTCTATTGTGCGATATCTGAATCAGTAAATTAATTCAAGTTCGCTTTTTTATTACGAAATCGTTATGAAGGAATGCACGGATTGCGTGCGGAGACTAATTGGATATTATCTGAAAACCGAACGTACACTTAATTGCTCCTGATTGTTTCCATCGGCATAATGGAAAAGTGATCCCAGATCTCGCAGGCGATTGCGGTAAAAGTAAAACTTATCGCGCCAATCGATGCGAATTTTCACGCAGATTCAATGGCGAAAATTTCATCCCAGGGCAAGTTCAAGTCGCCACGAACAATGTGATTTATAGCGAAACCGTAATGGATTATGAATTTTCACTTCAGGCGCAACTTCTGTGTGCCGTTATTTAAATTAAGCATTAAATGGTGACCATTACATATAACGCTACTTTTATTTCTTCCAGTTTAACTTTCGCGGGGTATTAATTAAATTCCGGGCGGTAAATTATGTGCATTAAAATGCCTCTATTTCTTTGACATTTTTTTTTTCTCTAGCTCTGCAAGAGTGGTGAGTGAATAGAAATTTTCCAAATAAGTACCGTGACGATTTTATGGCGCCATAAAGTAAGTTTTTATTAGTTTATTTTTATGTAAAAGCGATGTATTATTCGTTTAACTTCTGTTAACCTTTCCATATATGTGAACAGTCAAATATAAATTTAAAACAATCTGTGGCCACTATAAACAACAATACTGAACTACTATTCTAGGAGTGGACGAATGTAATGTTCTTTTAAACTGGGCGTTCCAGAAAAATATAAAGATAATGAAAACATTCCCTACTCCTGGTCCGTGGGAATAAAAATTAGTACATTTCGGACTTTTTGGGCAACAGCATCTCGGAAACCAAATCCAAGCACATCTAGACACTACTAGCAACTACTAAAAAAACTGAGCGATTCGTGACAGCCACAGAAGAGGAACATTTGACAGAAATAACTGTTAGAATAGTTAACATTAATCCACAATCATTGACAAATAAAGTCAACAAAATGGAAATATCCTGGAATCGGAGTCTGCGGACGTTGTGTGTGTCACTGAGCATTGGCTTCTGGAAGAAAATATTGGGATGGTGCAGATCTAAAAAAACAAAAAAACACGGCAACTACTGGTAGCTAACTTCCATAGAAAACAACTAGAAAATATATAGCTCAGCTATATATACAAGCACTGGAAATGAGGACCTCAAAGTGAAGGAGCTGAAGCAAATATCATCAATGTCACTGGAAATGCATATCGAATGCTGCTGTTGTAACGGTCCAAAATAGCGTTCGGCAGGAACGGCTTTCAATAAATTAACTAGCGTGTAGACCTACACGGTAGGCAACCATGCTTGCATTTTTTTTTGTTGTGGTGACGCGTCTCCCCGGTGAGCGATTTTTAAATTCACCGGCATAAGCGCCACTACGAGCAGAACCACATTGACTCGTGCCCGAGATAGATCGTGTCAGAAGAACCGTTGCAGATAAGGTATTTCACCATCCGTTTTACGGGAATAATCAACGGTTCTCAGCTAACCACCCTTGAGGGGGATTGAGGCACCGACTACAGGGCAGGGAACACGCTCGTAACACCCGAGTAAGTAGTTATCTCTTCTCCTCTTCGTGAAGCCACGTGTCCGGCCATTTTGATTAAGGCCGTGCATTCCTAGGCGTCTAGCAGCGGGGTAAGCAGCTCGGCCGGAACATTCCTGGCTGGGGGTCGCAAGCGAGCTTCAGGTCCACGACGCGAGCCGTCGGCCTTCCGGAAGCTGTACCAGTCACCGGCGACGACCACCCGGAACGCAGGCCAGATATAAAAATTCCAATAATATAATTTCTTTTTTTGTGTGCTCGATTGGGCCACTTTTCTGTTTATTCTTGTGTGTAAATTGCGTCTACGTGTAAATTGTGTCGTACGTGTTTGCGCTAGTGTACGAGAAAGGTCGCTCCCTCTGCCCTTTAAATCGCGCGATTAGGAGCTTATTTTATTCGGCCGAATAGAGTGGGCCCTGCGCGAAAGGGTGGCGCTCGGAGGTATTGTTTTCAGGAGCGCAGGACACGGTGTCCGTCATTGATTTGTGTGTGCGAATAAACGCCATCTTACCATACCAAACTCACAGCTGTTATTTTTTTTTGCTCGCCCCACGTTTTCTCTTTACAGTTTTCTATATTCAGTTACAGTTTTACAGTTTCCTATTCTCACTGCGAGATTTACACCTGGTGGTGTTGGCGTCAAACGGTCAGCGTTGTGACAGTTCGTGATTTCTGAGCTTCGCTGACTGTCTGCCGTCCACCCACGCAGGTAGAGTGGAGCCTCCCTTGCGGCGAAGTAGCAACGAGGTAAAATTACGTGGAGCCTTTTTTTAACCCCCCCACTCTCTGACACCGAGAGCCTGGCCCTCGTCACTACTTCAAAGGGACCCTCCACTCGCTCCACGGCCTAACGCGCCGACTGCCCTTCAGGTACGTCACACTGTATTTTAATTACCATTAACAATTATAAATGCTGTATTTTAAGTATCTACAGACCAGCGGGAGACCTGAAATTATTTTTGAATGTTCTTGTCAGTGTTTTGGGTACATGTTTTGCGGTGTGTCTCAATGTATATCTTTGTGGAGACCTCAATATCAAGTACCTGAAAAATATGAACCAGAAACAGTTTCTGTGCGACTTGCTGGCAAATTTTAATTTGAGATGTACTGCGTGTGACTCTGTGACTCTAAATTAGATTGCCTAATAGTAACGTCTCGTATTATATGTAACACTAAGATCACTCGGGCAAATCTGGGTGATTACTTAGCGCTAGTAGGCACAACTAACTTAAAAAAAAAACAAGGGCAAACTGCCAAATGATGCAACAAAGATATATCGAAATATGTCAGATAGATCACTCCAAGATATGAAACTATTTATGAGGAGTGTCTGTTTTTCCAATGTATTTAGCTGTAATGAAGCAAATGCTGCATTTAAGTCCCATAAGTGAGTAGTATCAGCAGTGACATTTTAATTGCCGGTAGAGAGCTTAAAGACATGTTGTGACTAGTAAAAAATTTAAACAACGCAGACCTTGAATTTCTCTATATTCAAAAAAAAAGCGAGACTACACACGATTAGTAGATACTTCTAAGAAAATATTTTATAGAAATATGATTAACAACTCCACAAATAAATGCAAAACTTTGTGGCAAGTGGTTAACAATAAAATAGGTAGAGCAAAGCAAAAGGCTTAAATAGAGCTCAACGACGAGAATGTATATTACGTAGAATATTACGTATTATGAGAATGAGTATTTGTATTATAACTAGATCTCGTGATTTGGCGAATACGTTCGGCGACTATTTTTCGGGACTGGCAGAAAATAAACTGCGACAACATTTTGAAGATGGTCTCTCCACTCATTACACTCTGCCACCACTAAATCCAAACACCTTATTTTTCACTTGTGTCGAAGAGTCGGAAATTGTAAAGGCAGTATCTCCTCAGTACAAATGTCTACTGAAGATGACCACGTAGTGGCTGAAATGTACATTTAGAGAAATAAATGTCGTTGTGAAAAAGGATAATTTGTTATTTTTCTTTAAGAGGTATCTGAATTAAAAAACACGGGAAGTAGAGGAATTGGTGATATGGCTACTAAGTTAATCTAATCAATATCTGACATCATTAGTGAACAACTTGATTTTATTTTTAAGAACTGTGTAGAAAATGGAGTCTTTCCAAATGACCTAAAAATATCATCTATTGTCCCCATTCCCCATTCCCCATTCCCAAAGAGAATAATAGTATCACTATGGCTAATTTTAGACCTATTTCCATATTAACTGTAATCTCAAAGATTTTCGAGAAAATAGTAGCAAATAGAATGATAAACTTTTTAATGCAGAACAAGATCTTTTCCGAATCACAGCACGGATATTTACAAGGTAAGTCAACTGAAAGTGCGGCATATACTTTAGATTAGCATAAGATAGGGGTAGATATGTGGCAGGGCTGTTTTATGACATGTCCATAGCGTTTGATTGCATAAACATTAAATTTCTGGAACAAAAATTGTTGCAGCAGGAATCTGAGGTACGTTTCTGGATTTGCTGATGTCTTAATTAACACAAAGAAGATTGGTTGTTGGAATTGATCGTGTAACCCCTATGACATTTAAGTCAACTAGAGGCGCGCCACAGGGGTTCATATTTGGACCATTATTCTTTATAATTTTTGATAACGATCTTACAAAGTTTATTTAAACTGGATTAAATGCTATGTATGCTGGTGGTACATCAGTAGCTGTTTAAAGCAGAAACACCTGAACAATTAAGAAGATAATTTAGCGGTAATTAACAACGACATCAAAAGATGGTGTGATAGGAATGAAATGATATTAAATGAACGTAAAACTCAATGCTTATACTTTCATACTAGAAGAACCAGAACCTATAACATAAATCTAACAAAAGTGAAATTTTTGGGTATTTATCAGGACAAAGTTCTGAACTGGAATGAACACATTAAATATGTATGTGAGGACTACTACAGACTACCGGTAGTAGTCGTACTACCGACAACTGACATAATGAATGTATAATGTATATTATGCACTAGTCTACTCGCACATAGCATAAAACATTACGCTGTGTGGAAATGCAAAAGGGGGGTATTTATCCTACAGAAGCGTATAGTAAGCTTGATAAATAACCTGGACCGCTACACATCGTATAAGTATTATTTTATTCAAATTAAAATCCTCACTCAACCATGCATTTATATTTACAAGTGCTTACTTTTGGTAAAGGTTAACTGGAAAAGGTATGATAGAAACAGTGTAAATCGTGATTATGCAACTTGAAACTGTGAACTACCTCTAGTTACAAAACATAACTCGAGTAGGTAGGAGATAACTTCATCCTACGCAAGTGTTAAATTGTATAAAAACTTCCAAGAGAGGTGCAGATACTGCCGCTGAAGAGGTATAAAGCAGCAGTAAAACGGATTTTGACAACACAAGGATATTATTCAATCAAAGAATATCTCGATGACCTAATTGTTACTCCATGTTAACTATTTATGTAACTTGGTCCTATTTTAATGTGTATTGTGCGTGCATGTGTATGTATATATATATATATATATATATATATATATATATATATATATATATATTGTGATGGTATTTGTATTATTTATTTAGATTAATTAGAATAGATTTATTGTTATTATTATATAGGTTTTAGATAGAATTATAATATTTAGGGCACAAGCTAACAAAATGTATTGTAAATATTGTAAATGTGAATATGAACAAGTATGCACAAATATACAAAGCAATCCACGGATGGAGGTTGTTGATCGGTTACCACGGGTGACAGGTAACTTCGTGCATAGACGCTAGGGGAATTGAATAATGGAAAGTCGAAAATAATCAAGAAGGGGATTGACTTGTGAGAGGGACGCGTGTGGATCGCGGGTGGAGATGTTGCGATACGAATACGAATACATTACAAAATATTAACGGGGTTTCAACGATTGGACATAGGACTGGAAGAAGACAGTCAACCAGGAGAGGAGTTCAACAAGATAGGAGCCGTGACGGAGATATTCAAAAATCAGGACTTCAAGCCGCTCAACTTCGCACACAAAAGTAGCTGTTTACTTTTGTGGGAATCAACAACGGATCAGAAGGAAAAGCAGGGACAAGAGGACGACGTAATCAAGGAACCACAAGAAGAAAACTGCAAGTAGAAAGTTTGCGTAAAGTGCAAGAGTCATATTATCACATAAGTTGGCTGGTGTATATAGGATTTATTCTGTTAATGTTGGCCATAGTTTATTATTTATTTAATAATTTTGTTTTCTATTGTTTTTGATTTGTTTGTTTAGTTCAGTTTATATTAGACGTTTTAATATTTGGTTATTTTCAATTCATTAAAGTATTTGAACAAAACTCTATTTAGTTATGATTGAACCTACTATTGAACCTGAGATAAGAGAAAGAACAAAAAGTTACAAAACAAGTAAATGCTTAAATATTCAACACTAATAAAATAGGCAGAGCAATACAAAACGTAACATTTGTAGTCCCCAAAATGGGGCAGTAAACACAAACGTAACAATATATATATATATATATATATATATATATATATATATATATACATGGTGGGGCAGAATAACGAGCGATTTTATTAAGACTGTTAAAATGCAGATTTTTGTTTTTTTCAAATATTTTTTTTTCTTGTTAAAGAACAAAAAAGCATTAATGATTTTATTTTTTGAAAATAACTCCGGAAAGATGACGTCCGTTTAGGCTTACACATTCTACCAAACGTGATCTGAAATTATTCATTACGTTCCGCAGCATTGCTTGCTTAATTTGGTCCAGTTCCTGTTGGATCCGTTCTTTCAAGGCTTGAACTGTTTATGGTGGGTTATCTTGAAACACTTTAGTCTTCAAGTAACCCCACAAGAACATTTTTTAGATTTAATTAATCAAGATGAGGACATCGTAAACCATTTATGGATGAGTGACGAAGCCCATTTCCATTTGTCCGGTTATGTAAGCAAGCAGAAGTTTAGATATTGGAGTGCCTTGCATTTTAACAGACTTTTTAAAATCGCTCGTATATACCGGGTGTACATTTCAAAACTCAATAACTCTCAATAACTTTTCATTGCAAGCTAACTTGATAAAAATAAAAAATAAACACGTCGATTGACTTTAGGAGGGGGAAGATTAAAAACAATGTCAAATAAATTTGAAGTGTTACCCCCTCCTCCCTAGCCAACCCCACCTTGAAATTTCAAATGGCACTCCCCACCTTGCGATGCCTCATTTTAAAGCTAAAAAAATACCTAATCTAGTGGCGCAATAAAAAAATATTTTTGTCGATTCGTTTGGAAAAAAATAAATAAATAAGAAAAATTCCAAAACAATTTATATTTAACAAATCTAAGTACTGTTCAATGAAACCAAAGAATAAGTCGAACTAGCTTCGAGGCAGATATTGAAAACTATGTTAATTGAATATAAAATGTTACCTCCCCCTCTAGCGTCTCTCACTTTAAAATTTAAATTACACCCCTACGTTGCGATACCTTGTTTTAAAGCTTAAAACAAATAGAATCTAGAGATGTAACAAACATATATTTATAAGTTGTAAATTTGATTAAAAAATCACATCGATGTAGTTTTACACATTTTAGTTACACATTTATTTTTACAATCAGTAAACAAATAATAATAGAAATAATCGTTAAAACATATTGTTATCTCAATTTAAAAAATAAATGTTCAAACAAAATTTATTTTTGAAAAATATATTTTGGTTGTGGAAACGTACTGACGTAAGCTAAAACTTTGAAAGAGCTATATTTTGAGCTGATACTATAAATTTCATAGATTTTAACAGGTACAGTTGGAAATATGATGATTTTGACAATGACGATTAGGACTATGATGATTTTGACAATGACGACTAGGAATATGACAAAAAATTGTTTATTTCTGACAGTGTCAATTAAAAATATCAGAAATTTCGAAAAATTGCAACTGAATGTTTGGCAGATTTAAAATATGCTAAATTGTGTTGCATTTGAGTTATGTCATAAAAATGATAAAACCAAATTCAGATAATGAAATAACATAATCAAATATTTTGTATGATGATCAATATAAAGCTAAGTATACTAGGTAAACTACAATTTTAAGAAACCCAGATTTTGAGCTGGTGCTATACATATCGTAGATATTCACAGATTCCATTGGAAATGTGACGATTTTGAGTATAAGGATTAGAAATATAAAACAATTGGTTTATTTTAAAAGTCAATTAGTAATATGACAAAAATTTGTTTAGTTTTGACGGTTAATTAAAAATTTGACAGATTTGAACGCAGAAATTTCGAAAAACTACAACTGAAAGTTTGGGAGATTTAAAATATGAAAATTTCTGAATTTGGAGAGTTTCGTTTGAGCTACGTCCAGAAAATGATAAAACAAGTTTAGATGATGAAATAATATAATTAAATATGTTCTATGATGGATGAGTATATCGAATTATTCAACCAATATTGTTAAAAGATGAGTAGGTAACCTATAACTTTGGGAGAGCTAGATTTTGAGCTGATTCTATAAATTTCATAGATTTTATCAGGTTCAGTTGGAAATATGAATATTTTGACAATGACGGCTAGGAATATAATGATTTTGACAACGACCGCTAGTAATATGACAAAAATTTGATCATTTTTGAGTGTCAATTAAAAGTTTGACAGATTTGGATACAGAAATTTCTAAAAATTTCAACTGAAAATTTGGCAGATGTAAAAAATGCTGATTTGTGGATTTGGACAGTTTCATTTGAGCTGTGTCCAAAAAATGATAAAACAAGTTAAGATATAATAATATAATATAATTAAATATGTTCTATGCTGAATGAGTATATCGAATTATTCAACCAATGTGGTTAAAAGAAGAGGAGGTAAGCTATAACTTTGAGAAAGCTAGAATTTGAACTGATGCTATAATTTTCATAGATGTAACAAGCTTAGTTATAAATATGATGGTTTTGACAATGACTACTAGGAATATGATGATTTTGATAATGACGACTGGGAATATGACAAACATTTGTTTATAGCTGACACTGTCAATTAAAAATTTGACAGATTTAGACACAGAAATTTCGAAAAACTGTCACTGAAAGTTTGGCAGATTTTAAATATGTTAATTTGTGGATTTGGACAGTTGCATTTGAGTTATGTCATAAAAATGATAAAACCAAATTCAGATAATGTTATAATATAATCAAATATTTTCAATGATGATCAATATCAAGCTAAGTATGCTAGGTAAGCTACAATTTTGAGAGAGCCTGATTTTGAGCTAGTGCTATACATTTCGTAGACTTTAACCGATTCCGTTGGAAATGTGAAGATTTTGACTATAACGATTTGAAATATAGCAAACATTGGTTTATTTTTAAAGTCGATTAGTAATATGACAAAAATTTGTTTATTTTTGAGTGTTAATTAAAAATTTGACAGATTTGAACACAGAAATTTCCAAATTTTAAAAATGGATAATATAAATTCAGCTTCTTTTTAAATGAGTTATTTTACATCACACTGCAAAAAAATACTGATATTTACGATTTTCTTGTTTCTTCATAAATCTGCTAATATTCAAGATATTTCTCAGACTAAAGTTAATTTTTATTTTCAGTCAAAAGTTGTACCACTTCTAGAAGTACGACCTTTTATTGAAAATTACTAGAATACTTTTAAGTTAAATTTCTCGTCTATGACTACCATCAAAATAATAGTGAGATATCGTTTCGTACTTGAAAATGACATATTTTTTTGTGTGCATCGATAATAGAGCCCAGATTTTAAAGTGATTTAAAAAAAAGGATAATGCTTAAAATTCCGCCTTTGGGATAATCATATCAAACCGTAAAACCAAACATTATTCGTAAAAAAAAATAGACATATTCTCTATTACCGTTTTGTAAAACAACCATTTCATATGAACCTACACAATGATTCCCAACGATTACATGTAAAAACCGGTAGCGGCTGCTGCTTATCGAAGACTTCTTTATCAATCGTGCAACAAATAACTGTAATCTCAGGTGCAATTGACTATTATTCCGGCTGAAATATAATTGAGGAGCTTGTTAGCCGCGCAGGCGGCGAGGACGTCTTAAATTTCACGTTTTTCCTCTCATCATCTGGCGACTTCTAATGATAAACTGCCAGATGTATACCCCTTTTAACTAGTTGGCTGAACGTAATCGCTTGTGGAGTGCTTAACTTGGTTTGCGTTTTTTCACACACGGCTCGTAACTTAATTTAAACCGGTGATTTATACCTTGCATCGTCGGAGAGTTTCTTTGGGGATCGTGAAATTGCTGCGGACGAAGCATCTTCTGGGCAATTAACTCGGTACCGCTGTCGAGATTAATAAGTCATAATTTTTGCAATGTCATTATACCTATAAGCGATAAATATAGAAATGAAGGTGATAGTGGAATTGAAAATTATTGATCGCCCAATCGAAATGCAATTAAAGACTGTAGATTTACAATCGTAGGCCTAATTCACAACGCAACATTTAGTTTTGTAAGGTGTGCGTTATTCTGTTTATCGCAAATTAGGTGACCGGTATTTGTTTACCGATTATATTGGTTTTCGCATTTTTAATCCGTAATTAATGAAATTTCTGCTATAAAGCTTTGCCTAAACGCCAGACCACGTAAAATGTGCACCCGATATGTTTTCTTCATTGGTCATGGCCATGGCGAAAAAAAGCGATTTTTCGATATAAAATTATAATTGCAATGTTTGAATAATTTTTAAGTTGCTAATGACTTGAGTTGTACATGAATTGACTAATTGTACGAATCTCTGCCCTAGGATACGGAAGTTCCCGAAATATCTCCCTTACAAGTTGGAAATTTAAATAAAATAGTATAAATTTAAAAAAAATCTACATGTGACTTTTTTTCACGATGTCATACTGTCTTATTGGTCTCGATGGCTGCAACAAGAGTAACATTATAAAATTGGATAGAGTATTACAATATGCAAATGCAAAATATATGCAAATGTTGCAATTGGAATAGAATCACAAACTCGATATAGAAATTCTGTCAAAAATCAAAAACAAATTTGAATGAAATTGGACATATGTATTAAAGAAATATATGAATAGCTAAAACGGCCCATATACTATGCAATACGTTGTACTAGCAGTACAACAGTATGTACGTGCAGTATGTACGATAAGTTGTACTGTAGTTCGCAGAAACAATCAGTAAAACGAGTTGGCCTGTGTTTCATCCACAAGTTGAAACGAGTTGGCCTGTGTTTGTATCTGTGGGTGATAAACCTATCAACTTATACCGTTTTTTTTCTCCGATCTGCAGTACAACTTGTCGTACAACGACAAGATTGCATAGTGTATGACCCGTTGTAATGCTTACTTAAAAACTTAATATTTAATTTTTAAGGAATGATGTACTTTCTACCTCAAAGAGCGATTGGCGGTCAATTTTCTACAAAAAATATTATACCGGGCTTTTCTTTATTACACATAACATTCCTATGTATAACTGGTTAACTGCACCGACGCTTGCGGCATGTTCCTATGTGTAACTTAAAAAAAAAAATGTCAACGCGTAGGTACAGTTGCAGGTGACCCGTTGTACACCGTAAAATCCTGTATAAACTACAGGGAGGTTAAAAATAAATAACAAAAATTCAGTTTTATTGAAGAAATTGTAGCTGTAAGATATTTCAAACTGTCTGGTACATCTAAAAGTGATCCTATGGGCCTTTCCTCTACACAAAATAAGATATTCAGTTTCATCTCTTCTATTGGTTTTATCCCGTAAAATTTATACCGATGTGTAAATATGTCACTTGGATGAACAAAAATGCCGTATACGTACTGCATAACCCACAATTCATTACAAATACTCTGTGTTGCTTCCAAGACCCCACCATGCGTATTACCTTGAAATACACAGAAGGCATTTTGAAAACTTGCTGGGACATCAGGATTCAACCATACTTAACATAATATGTTGTCAGGTTTATCGTTTGAATAAAATAGTGTCTTCTATTTATAACTGAATGTTTGCGATTTCTATATGTGGTTTATGCCAGATTTAACGGTGTACAATTGCTTGCCTGCACCTGTACCTACACGTTAACATTTTATTTAAAGTTACACATTGGAACATTCCTTACGTTAGGTGCAGGCAACCAGTTATACGTAGGAATGTTATGTGTAATAAAGGAAAACAAACCCGATATAACCCTTTTTTTACAAAGTACATACCTACCTTTAAAAAAAATGAAATTTCATTGCTCTGTTAAGTTATTAAAATTGCAAAATTAAAAATTGAAAAATTTCGAAAATTCCTTTCTTGTCGAATTTCTTCATCATTTAATTTAAAGTATGCCTATTTACATGTAAGTATATCACAGCAGGCGAAACATGTTATCCATGAAATAAATCAAATTCTCAAGAAATTTTGAAACTTATTGAGATAAATAATACGAACTCAAGAATTGCTACCTCCTGTTTTGTTATTATTTTCTTTTCAAATTTTAGGTAATAGGCATAAATTAAAAACATTCGGAAGAACGCTACGAGTTCTGAATAAATTTGGTAAAATTTTAGTTCAAAGATATAATCAAATGGAAATTACAATCCTACATATATAAACAATCTTTACGGGCTATCGACTCCATATGGAGTCTTTCCGACGTACAATCCCATTAATACATTTTTTTAACTTCTGTGTATGAAAAAACTTAAAACAATATTGGAGTATTTGACGAATAACTCCATTTTACGAAATATTGAGGCTATAGTCATACATAGAAAAATTATGTGGAAAGCTACGTATTATGAATAAATGTGATCTAATTTTAATTCTAAGAAGTAATCAAATGAAAATTACAATTACAAATAACTATTTTTTTAAAGATTCTGTTTATACACTCAGGTGCAAAGAAACCGGGTCATTGGGTCGTTGTTTGCAAAAAACCCATTTTTTTTAATTTTGATGTTGGTATAGTCCTTAGAATGAAAGTTTTGGTGTTTTACAATCAAAGAGACCATCAGGATGTAGAAAAAAACAACATATGATACTTATCAGTTCATTTAATAAGCGAAAATAACATTTAACGCTATGCGTTCTTCACTACCTATTACTCATTCGGCGTTATGCATAGAGGATCAAGGTGGCTACTGGGTTTAGATTTGTTTGTTTTAGATTAACTGTTATTTTTATTTATTATTCTGTGTTAAGTTTATTTTGCAGAAATGCATTTTTTTCGTGTATACGTACATTATCGTTTTCGCTTATTAATGTTCATTAAATAAATAATAAGTACCATATGTTGCTTCTTTTTACATCCTGACGGTCTCTTTGATTGTAAAACACTAAAAAAATTATTCTAAGGACTATACCAACATCAAAATTTAAAAAAAATATGGTTCTTTTGCAAACAATAACCCAATGACCCGGTTTCTTTGCACCTGAGTGTATAAAAAATCTTAACAATTTTAGACTATTTGACGATTCTTAACTCTATTTTACAAAATATTCAGATGTATATATGTATAAAATAAATGTGATCAAAGGTTAGTTCTAAGAAGTAATCATATGAAAATTATAGTTCTATACATTCAATTTTTTAAGATAGTCTTTATCAAGAAGTCTGACCATTTTGTACTTTTGACGAATTCTATTTGCATTTTATAAAACATTGAATTTTACTTAAATTTTGGCTATTCTGAGATTTGTAAACAAGTTCCCATGTTAGTTAGCAAGGAATAAAATGACATTAACAACTCTATTTTTCCAAATTTAGCAAAATTTTCTACATATTTCAGTATTACAGTATCAAAGTACTTTAGTTACAAAGAGTAAAACCAGAAATTTTCTAAAGTTTATTACTAAGTTCGTTTACATTTTCTGTTAAATTGCATGGTTTCTAAACAAGTTCCAATGTTAGTTAGCAAGGAAAAAATGAATGAATTGGCTAAATTTGGAAAAATAGAGTTGTCACTGTCATTTTTTCCTTGCTAACTAACATTGGAACTTGTTTAGAAATCATGCCAATTAACAGAAAATGTAAACGAATTTAGTAATAAACTTTAGAAAATTTCGGGTTTTTACTCATTGTAACTAAACTACTTTGATACTGTAATACTAAAATATGTAGAAAATTTTGCTAAATTTGGAAAAATAGAATTGTCAATGTCCTTTTATTCCTTGCTAACTAACATGGGAACTTGTATAGAAATCTCAGAATAGCCTAGATTTAAGTAAAATTCAATGTATTACTAAATTCGTTTACATGTAATCAATTTAAAATTACAACTACTAATAACTATTTTTTTAAAGATTGTGTTTATAAAAAAAATCTTAACAATTAGACTATTTGACGAATTCTAACTCCATTTTACAAAATATTCAGATACTGGTCATATATTGAAATATTCTGACGAAAACTACGAATTTTGAATACTTGTGATCAAAAGTTAGTTCTAAGAAGATCATATGAAAATCATTGTTCTATATATTCATTTTTTTTTTAAAGATAGTGTCTATCAAAAATGCCTGACCATTTTGTACTTTCGACGAATTCTATTTGCATTTTATAAAACATTGAATTTTCCTTAAATGTAGGCTATTCGCAGATTTCTAAACAAGTTCCCATGTTAGTTAGCAAAGAATAAAATGACAACTATATTTTTCCAAATTTAGCAAAATTTTCTACATATTTTAGTATTAAAGTATCAAAGTTCTTGAGTTACAATGAGTAAAAACCCGAAAATGTCTAAAGTTTATTACTAAATTTGTTTACATTTTCTGTTAATTAGTATTATAATAAATAAAATCTAAATAATGCTATGAATTCTGACAAGGTTTATTTCAAGTTTGTCCTATATTTTAAATAAAATGTTCCTGAATTACACCGTAATCTTCCATAATATATTATATTTGCATTTTCGTTGATTTCAAGATAAGATAAACTTAAAAATTTTGAAAATATTTCAAATTCTGAGTATTTTTCCATTTTATTTCTATAATTTATATATCAGACGAGGATTATATTATCGTTCATACTACATTATATTCGGATGTTTATGTTAAAATTTTTGATTTAGCTATATTTTATCGTATTATATAGAAACATAATAAAAAATAAATATAAATACCTCTTTATATTAAATGTGACTCATAATCTAACATATATAACTTAAACTAACATATTTAACTTAAATATAACATATTTAACTTAAACCGTAATGTTTCGTAATATTATTTTCATATATCGTTGATTTAAATATAAGATACAATAGAAAATTTGAGGTTTTAGGGTTTAGGTACTTTCAGGTAATAAGTAATGTTTCGTAATATTATTTTCGTATATCGTTGAGTTAAATATAAGATACAATAGAAAATTTGAGGTTTTAGGGTTTAGGTACTTTCAGGTAATAAGTAAATTTAACGTGTAATTTATTGAACTAGTTTCGGCCTATGGGCCATCTTCAGCCGAAATCATCTCAGAGGCCGAAACTACTTCAATAAATTACAAGTTAAATATACTTACCTGAGAGTGCCTAAACCCAAAAACCTCAAATAGAAACACAGGATGGATTCACACACATACCATAAACTAGAAAATGTTGTGAATTCTAGAAATTGTGGTACATTTTCAATCTCATCTGTATTATAACATTCACTGGGTCTTTCCAAAAATATCGGTGCCCTCTGTTGCTTGTTAGCCAGCAAAATATATTATTGCTTTGACAATATCCCAAAAATGGTCAATAAACCCAGGTCATTTCTGGCCGAACAATGGCCATTACTGGCTACTACTGGCCATACAATGGCTAGTACTGGTCAGATATTTGTGTTTACTAGGATATTTTTTTGTTAAAAAATTTAGTAATCTTATATTGTTTCAAATTTGTAGATACATTATGCACTCGACACTTTCGTTTGGTTTCTATATACCAAATATTCAGGGTACTACATTATGCATTATTGCCGGATTTTGTAGGTCAAAAGTGCGATTTAAAATACACGAATTGCCACAAAGTGAAACGTCCTCTAAATATTCAGATTCAATTTTAAGTGAAAGAAATTTGCAACCTGTTTACATACAATATCACGTTTTTCATGATTGCAGAGCAAAACGTTTCACCTACCACCTTTTGGAAGCTAATTTGTAGCCCTTTTTCCAGTATGTTATATTTAAACAAAAAAAAAAAACGACATGCTTAAAGAAATGATGAAAATTTGATTTCCTGTTACTAACGAGATTAGTACGTAAGTGAAATCACATACAGTTGTACATAATACAGGTTTTAAAAAGCATCTCACTGAGCGTACATTTTATTGAGATATATTTTGTCGCAATCTCTTAAAAAAAATATTTATAAAACAAAAAATGTACCTACATTGTTCTTTAACATAAAAATATATTGTTTTGTAATCATCAAATTTGATTCTATAGAAGGAACATTGTTGACTCTGATTTCTAGAATAAATTAATAATCATAATAATTCCTCCACCTGCAGCGTTTTTATAAAATGGCGTAGAAAATTCAATTTTCACTTATGAGTAACATGGCGCCTTGTGCATTTATACCCTACATATTGCAATCATTAGTCATCGTACCTGAGAAATATTTATAAAAACGTGCTCACGCAATCTGTGAAACGCGCAGTCTCATTATAGGAATGTTTATTGGTAAGAATGTTTACTGCATAAATAAAATTTAAATTTACAAGCTTCGTATCTGGATAGAAATCAAGATATCAGCTATCATGCATATAATTAACGCATTGTTAATTTTATACATTTTATGGCTTCTCGCCAAAACTTTTAAAAACGACATCGTTAACGCCCATAAAAATTGCCGAATTTTATGCGATTTTAATATATTCGCATGAAATTTTCCACTGAGTGGTTCTTTCTGAAATTAAAACCATATGTTTTCGTGACATCGTGGCCATATACCGTGGCATGCGGAGTAGAAATTAAAATTCTTCTAGCATTAGATAGGCCGTATTAGATTTAAATAAAACATAATGATCGGAGCCATTGGTATTTACATATGCGGATATTAAAATCGTTAATTGATGGCCGGTCAACGATGAGGTCCAGATGGTGCGACACGGACAGCTCCGGGCTGTCAAAAAATCAATGGCCTCCGAATTACGAATTAATGGCCAGGGAAGGTCGCCTTTTAATGGTAATTACGGGGCAGTATATATTTATGGGAAGAATGCATCAAGTTGGCGTATATTTAGGTCGGACAAAAGTTTTCAGCTTCATACAACGTGATTGAGTTTGCAATACGAAAATCTTTTTATTTATGATTTTTGAAACAATGTCTTTCGTTGAGAAACGATTTAACTTCAGAAAATATCGTCAAATTATTTGAACCGTTGATGGTTAGAAATAAAGTAGATACATTCATTTGAAAATGTGCCAACTCTCAGCTGCAGCTCGTGTTATAACTTCATCCTCGTGAATAGTAGCCATTATGTGCGAGTGTATACGAGATTTGAACTACACTGCAGTTTGCATTTTAAATAAACGTTTTCCTACTGCGAACTCACCCCATGGACTGTATTTGGGAGGTATATTAGCGAAAGCAATTAATCTCCCCACAATCCAGTAATTTCTCAGTCGTTAGATATACCAATTACACAATTTTAACGACCAAGAACGTACAATCAAATCCAACTATTTAATATATTAACCGTGTAGTATTAGTGTACGATTTTCTGAAACATCTGTAGCCCAGCCGGCGCCTGCATGCCTGAAATCCTGCTGGTTTCAGGTGGAAAATTACGACGGCACCTCTTTGATGCGCGCAGGAGGCATACCGGAGAGCTCCTGAAGAAATACATTCCAAATAAGTAATTTGTGGTCACCACCAGTAACAATATACAAGGCAAATCATACAACGCTGCTCATTATTTTCGTAACCACGACTTGTGTAAACTATAATTACTTTTAAGATAACATTTGCTGAAGTGTGTGTTGGAATCGTGGGCGTTTATAGGTACTGAGTGGTTGCAAGATCTAATAATTAATGACGAAAATAGTATGAACTGACAATAAAACAATTCTACGGCGCATTGAATTATATTTTAATTACCCGTTATTTAATTATTATTAAAGACCGCGCGATTTAATTAACCTCCAATTGAATAGATCTAGATTAAACACCAGCATGTGCATTGTCCGCTTTAATACGCAACCTGTTTAATTGCGTTAGTAGTAAATTGCAATTGGAGACTTAAACATTATCGCGTCCAGATCGCTCCATAGAATTTTATTATTCGAACATCTTAATTAGAATTGCACGCCGCTATAAATTATTACCGCGCATTACGCATAAGCTGATTTATGTGCAATTCTCCAAGAACAGAACTTCTGGAATACGGCATGTGGGCATGCGGGAAGTTATGCGAAGATGATGCATATACCTATATGTAGAAATATGCATGGTAATTTTTTTGATTTCTGATTAGAAATAATAAAAATGTAATAAAATATAAAACTTGATTATTCATAATTTCTGTTATAGTGAATTAATGTCATCAAAGTACTATACCAACAAGATAAACCTGATGCGATTACCACATGGCTGTACCTTGATTTGAAATGAAATTTTGTATTTAATTTTAGGGCGTATAGTAATTAATAGGGCAACCAAAAATATGCTCTAAAAAACTATTTTAAGCGCATAAAAAATGTCCTATAGAAATTAAGATATGCTCTTAAAAATGAAAATATGCTTTAAAAAATGGATGACAGTATAAGGCAATGAAAGGAAATAAACAAAACAACCTTCTAAACCACTAAAATAACCTAATTATAAAAAAATATCCATGATAAATCAATTCCTTTTTAAAAATTCAAGGGATACATTAACATGCACATCATGCATACACTGCATGAGAATCAACGGTGTCAGAATGGGTAATCACATGACTACGGACTACGAACATGTAATCCCCAGTCGACAGAATGTGGAATTGCCCAACGAAAGATCGGTGAACTGCCACACGTCAATATTAGAGCACCACTTTTATAAAAGTAAAAGAAGAACTTTCATGTGTATCTTTATTTATTTAATTTTATTGTTTTAAAATGTTTTAAAGCTTTCAATTAAGAAGCTTGCAAATACAACTGATCAAACAAATAAATTTACTCCTCCTGATAGAAGAATAATTATGCAAATTGCAATTGAATGATGATATCAAATTTGCAACTAAATTTCTAGGAAAATTATTATTATTATTATTATTTTTAAATGTTCCTCAGTTATCTGAACATTTAATTATTTTTTTAATAAATCTAAAGCAGTTAATGATGGTGTCTTAAAAAAATTAAAATTGAAAAAATGTAAACGTTACACATACAAAAATTAAAAGAATTTTAGATTTTACTAAATTTTCTCAAAAATGCCAATAAGTCCGAAAATCTGAACATACTTATTACGAAACTGAAGAAATTAGAAGTTCAGAAAGTTGCAAAACAAAAATTAGTCAAAATGTACTAATAAATATAGATTCTCACAATTTCATAGATTTCAGAACTTGCCCAAATGTATGATGCAAATTTAATTTTAAAAAATAGTATGTGAAAATAAAAATATCGGGGAGTTAAAATTCCACAATATTTAATCAAATTATCGAAAGGGTTAAGAATATGCGATAATTGATATAAATTTCAAAGATTAACGACATCGAAATATTTTCCTTTTTTTAAACTTTTTTAATCTTTAGGTACATACAAATTTTGAATTAAACTAAACTTTCTGAAATGTTAACAAAATTAAAATCATAACATTAATATACATATAATTAAACACAATTGCTGTGAGTTTCACAAAATAATTAATGTTGTACTACGACAATTGTTTCGCCACACAGTGGCTTCACCAGGCAGATGAAAACTGATAACATTTAAAATATACAAATCAATATAGTTTTTTTATGATTTCGTTAATTTTCAAAAAAATCTGTATATTCAAGTGTGTAACTTAGTTTTTTGTTGTGTTGTTGTGTTTGTTAGATTTAAAATTTCCAGTTATTTCTTTGCTCATAAAAAAAAACTAAAAAAAAATGTAACATTTAAAAAAAAAAGTGATCTTCATAAACATTTTTTAGTTATATAAAAAATGGTCAATTGCCAACAACTTCTGAAATTATGAAAAAAAAATCTGAATATTTAGAAACATACCTTGAAATTCCCAATAATGTTTATCTAAATAAATAAATTTAATGATTACAAAAATCTTGGAAAATTTTCAAAAACTTCTGTATATTTATGTCTAACTTAATGACTACTGTCTACATTTATGTTTTGTTAGAATTAAAAATTTCCAATTCTTTATGAAATTATTAATAAAAAGAAACAACAAAATTAATGATTAAAAAGAACCTGATAAATTACTAATACCTTTTATAATTTTCAAAAATATTTTAAAGTATTTTTGTGATAATAGATACAAAAAAATCATTAGCCAACAAGTGTTGAAATATTTAAAAAAGATCTGAATATTTAAAAATCATTTTCATAATAACTAAAATCATGCTTTAAAATTAATCACTATATGAAAATAAATAAATATAAAAATATAAAAATAAATATAGATTTCAGAAATTTCCAAACAACTTTACGAACTTTAATGAAAATTTGCAAAATGTACAATCAAAATCGTTATTGAGTGCACAATGTCTAATCATAACATCAAAACTACGGGTATAAGAACGTTCGAATATTGGAAACATAATATCAACCAATGCCAATGCAATGAAACACATTTCGGAGATTGAATTGTTTAAATACTTTTAAAACTCGAATTTAAAAAATATGAAAGTTTAAAAATATTTCTCAAATTTTCAGAAAATTGCATGAAACTAATACAAATGTAGGGATCCACCGTTTATCCTCAAAACTATTGAGTGCAGCCCATTGTTTTATTAGTGGCATGAAAAAAAAGCGTTTGCAAGTATTTGGTTGTTCTAGTAATTAACGCTTTAAGTCAGGGAATTCATATTTTACAGCAAGAGTAAGTTTTACAGTTTGCGTTTAAAGATGAGGCGACAAAGAACCGAGTCTTGATGAATGCCTGTAAATATCTGCACATAATATTTCTTACGATTGAAAAATGTTCTCAAAAGAAAAACAAATATCATAAATAGTTTTGAAAATACCAAAATGTTAATGCATAACAAATTATTTCTTAAGATTAAAAACAAGACTCAAAAGTTAGAGAAATTCCAAAAACAGCAGGGTTGGAATGAATCATGATTTAAAAATAAATTACAAATCGTTGATAAAATCTTAGATATCAGAATCCAGAAATATCCAAAATGGAAATCCAGATTATATTTATGTTTATCTATACTTCTGCAATTTCTGCTGGGGCATATGTGATTTATATCAATGAATTTACATTACAATTTAAACCATATATGTTTTTAGTACATCATTGATTTTATTTTATCATACTGCTGCGCGTCTTTGTAATTTTGTAAGTTTTGTCATCGTGCAAAAAAAAAATCAGATTTCAAGCGATTTGCTTGTTTTGGCATCCCATGAACAAGAATTTATAATTTTATAAAAGGTCTGTGTATCTGTACCATGTGATGGTTCAAAAATGGAAGAAAATAATAGTATATTGTGTGGTTAGTAGAGGAAAATATAATCCCTGCCGATGCAGCAATTGATGTCCGAGCCATTAGGCAAAAACAGCAAGCCGAACTGGCCGGAAAGGCACTTCATGTACGAACCGCACATACCATGTATTCTTCCATTGCAATATGTTTGCAAGTTTCGGAAAAATATGGAAGATCTAAGAAGAATTTTTTTTTGTAGACTTCTGGCAATAATTCATTGCCGGCCTAGGCCGGGAATGTAATATTCCAGTACTGTTATTTCTCCGTTATATAAAAACCGTCAGCACAAATGAATCATTCATTTTAGATGATTGTAGGTATCGACTGGAGGAAGATGTTAGAAAAAATATTTTACTTACAATTATGAACTGTAAAGCTTGCCTACTCTATAGTTACCTTATAATTTTAAAATAGCTATATTAAAAACAGGACTCAATAGTATTGATATAGGGTACAAAATAATAAATAAAAACCATAATTTTGAACCCATCCTGTAATATACGGAAATGTTAAGTTAAACGTAAAACACAGAACTAAAACATCAAAAGCAATCAAATACTGGCAGGTAATATTTCAGGTGTTTAAAATAGCAAACAAATATCTAAAAACTCGGTAATAGGTTCCAAAAACTACAAATAATAAGTATAATGCTAATTCTGATTTCAACAAATATCTACACTCTACAGGTAATAGTTATTTACATATTTATTTTTATTTATTTTACGCCCGTGGACAATGTTTCAGGCCCGAGGCGTAGCGGAGGGCTTTTAATTGTCCGAAGGTGTAAACTTTCTTTCGGCCCAAGGTGCGTACAATGTATTTCGCACAACTAAGCTCAAGTCGACCACAAAAATAATATTTTTTATCTCAAACAGTGGTTATACAGTATGTCCCTAGATTGAGTTTACAATAGGTTTTTTTTTTAATTTTTACATTTAATTTAAAATGCTATAGGAATTAAAATTCCTGCTTGATCTGAAACTACCATTTCAGTAATTAAAACATTGATTTATTTATACAGGGTGTTGGCTAAGTAAAAATAAATTGAATCTAATTTTGATAGGTTAGAAAAATAACATCATATAAACAATCCCCCATAATTTTCTTCACACCTTTCAAGCCTGGTGTGGAACTGAAAACTGTTTTGTATTTCTTCAATAATTATCGATGCAAATGCCTCTCGTAGGCGATTTTTTAATTTTTCAGTATTATTTTTTGCATTTGGGGGATTGTTTGAATGATTATATTTTTCTATAATGTGGTTAGATGTAATTTTAAACTCGTTTCGCAAATACTAAATAAATAAGTGTCAAAATAAGATTTAAAAACTTTGATTTTGCCAACACCCTATATAAATAAATCAATGTTTCAATAACTGAACTGGTAGTTTCAGACCAAGCAGGACTTATAATTCCTAGAACATTTTTACGTAAAAGTAAAAATAAAAATAAAATCCCTTTTGTAAACTCAATCCGGGGACATACTGTATATACTTAATATTGGTCACCATGGTGATATAGCGACATCTGCTAGTCAGTCCAAATTCATATGCGCTCTAGTATTTCTATGGTACTGTATAAATAAAACGCGGCGCTGGACGGTATAAACGAGTAGAAAGATTTTCCCGTCCGCTTCTAGTAAAATTGAAGTTTCCGCCATAGTATCCACGTTGTAAACAACTGGTTTATATACAATTTCCCTACTTAGGACCTACTTAGTTGGTCCAGACCTGCTTAGCACCCTGTAACTGGGGCACCCTGTTTATACAATATATTCTTATTATTTTTATTATTATCTTCAATATGCTTGTAATTAGGGTCCGCTTATAAAGGTGCTTATAAAGGTGGAAAGACCCCATGGGGTCGATAGCCCAATAAAGATTGTTTATATGTAAGGCCCGGATTTCTAGCAAATTTACTTTTTACGTATATTAAGCGTACACCAACCTAATTTTAAATGTAAACGTATCACAGAAAAACGGAGTATTTTTACACCTATATTGTTTTGCATTTTCTGCTTATTTTCGCCCTTCAGGTTTTTCATATTATCTTGGAAAATATTATTTTTTTCCTTATTTAGCGATTTTTCCCCTTGACTAGAAACATTTTTTTGCCAAATTCGGTTTCACATGAAAAAATAATTCTTGTATGGTAAAATCTTGTGGCAATTTTAAAAATTTTCACAAAAATTTAATATACTCTACAAGGCTTGCACATGGATTAAATAGTGCAGCAGAAACAATTTGAACCCAACTAAAAGCTACTCTATACCTCCCATATATCCCATATACCTTTACATCCGAACCCAATCATTACTAGATGTGGGTATTTGGATGTATGCGGCAATGTAGGTTTTGGAATTTTTTGCATAGTCTGCTAAAACCACTAAGGTATAAAGGTCAAAATATATTTAAAAATCAAGAGATAGAATAAAAATTAGCTTTTCTTAAACCGAACTATGCTTGTGTTAGTGATTCAATAAAAACAATTGGAAAAGCAAGGTTTGTTCTTATGGGAATCTGTCGTGATTGTCCATGATTTTAAAATATCCCTTCATGAAGAAGTTTTTCCGTTTATAAACATATTTTATCAGATTAGTGGAAAATTTTTGTAATAAAAAATTTAGATAAAGACATTGTAATTAAATGTTTTCATAAAAATTATTGAGTATTTTGTTTACACTAACGTACATAATGTGTATATTTGTTTATATTACTGTTTTTTTATTTGAAAATAAATGCTTTTTTGCTTTATTGAAGCTTTTTTCCGTGTCTTGTTCCTTATTTTTTTGAATTCGCCTGCTTTTTTAAGCGCTTATTTTGAAATTTTTAGTGCTTAATTATCCGGACCCTACTTATAAATAATCAAATAATATATACTGAAAATACCTGTCGACATGCGTATGCATTAGTTGTTATTAAATACTTTAGAGTACTACATTTATTATTCCCCACGCCACAATGTTTTTAAACTTTTCACATTCGCTTGATAAACCGTCTATTTTAAAACGAGACCGGTGTAAGGCATTAAATTTACGCACGACTTGCACATCTATTCATTTAAAATCTGGACCTACGGTCTGCTTTCACTTCACTAATAATCAGAGCCATATGTCCAGACGTATTTGTAATGATTAAAGAAATCAGTTCCACGAATTCCATCTGGGATCTACATGGAATTACTTCAGTGACTGCTTTCGCTTTAATTAAAATTCGTGCGCCGTCGATAAAATCCAAACGTTTGTTTCACACTTTACAATTGACCCAATAATTGTCGGAGAAAATAGCCGATGATCAAAAAAGAAAATGTGATCAAATTAGGTCCGTCCGCATTTATCAACCTCTGTCATAATACGAGATTTAAATTCCTTCTCGCCCATATGTTTTGTTTGAATATTCATTTGATTTGATTCTTCTTCTTCTTCTTCTTCCTTCTTCTAAATAGGCGGATCGCCTGTTCTTCGTCGATTTTGCCCGGTCCTTTTATTGTACGTTGAGGTTGTCGTTCCACCGTTTTCGTGGTCTTCCGGTACTCCTTTTCCCTGACGGCGATTTGTCTCTTGAGATTTTTACAATTCGGTCACCTGACATTCTGCTAATGTGTTCGTTCCACTCGGTTTTTCTTCCCAACACCCAATCGTTGACATTATTAATATTGCATATTCGTCTAATGTTTTCACTTCTCTCCCGGTCTCTCAATGTTTTGCCGGTTATTTTGCGAATTACTTTCATCTCTGTTGTTTCTAAGATCTGCTTAGTTTTACACGTTTCAGGTCTTGTTTCTGCTGTATATGTTAATATCGGTCTTATAGCTGCCTTATAGATGCGGGTTTTGGTTACTGTTTGTAGGTGTTTGTTTGTCCATATCGTGTCGTTCAGTTGGGCCGCTGTTCTTGCTGCTTTTGACGCCTGGTTTCTGACTTCGTTTTCAATGTCTCCAAAGCTTGATATTTCTATGCCCAGGTACTTAAATTGCATTACTTGCTGGATGATTTCATCGTCTACCGCTAACTTACATCTGATTGGTGTTTTTGATGTAGTCATACACTTTGTTTTTGATGTTGCTATTGTCATTCCTAGCTTTTTTGCCGTGATGTTAAATTGAAATAGTAATCTCTGAAGATCATCTTCATTTTCCGCCACCAGTACCGCGTCATCGGCATAACATAATATCTTTACTTGTTGTTTTCCCATTTTATAGCCTTTTAGTTTTCGAACGTCTTTTATGATTACATCCATTACTATGTTGAAAAGTAATGGGCTCAAGGAGTCCCCTTGGCGGATACCATTCTGCACCGGTATTGGTTCCGTGAATTCGTTGTCGATTTTGGCTTGTATGTGGTTATTTGTGTATATGTTCTCAATGGTTTTAATTATGTTGTGTGGTATTTGTCTGTCATGCAGCAGATATATGATGTCTTCAAGACGGATTCTATCGAAGGCTTTCTCCAGATCTATAAAACAGAGGAATGCGGGCTTATTGTATTCGATGGACTTCTCTACTATTTGTCTTATTACAAATGTGGCGTCTGTACATGACCTCCCTGATCTGAATCCTTGTTGTTCGTCCGATACTGTGGTTAGTTCATTTATTTTGTTTGTTATAATCTTCGTTGTTAATTTTAAGGTAGTCGATAGTAGGTTTATTCCTCTGTAGTTTGATGGCATCTTTCGGTCTCCTTTTTTAAATAACAGGATTGAAATGCTAGTTCGCCATTCATCGGGGATCAGCTCTTGCATGAGTATGTTGTTAATTAGAATTTTTAGCTGTTCGACTAGATGTTTTCCGCCATATTTTAGGAGTTCGTTAGTGATGCCGTCTTGTCCTGCGCTTTTTCGGTTTCTTAGCTTTTTAAGTCCTAGTTGGACATCTTCGGTGTTTATCGTTGTTTTGTTGCTTATGCTGATTCCTGGGATATCTTTCGGCTGGTTAGATTCGTTTTTTTGGTAAAGAGCTTTTAAGTATTTTACCCATGTGTCTTTGCTTATTTGGCTGACTGGTATGAGTTCTCTTGTTTCTTTCTTCTGGGTCCTGATGAATCGCCATGTTTGTTTTTGAAGGCCATAGAAATCGCTTTCCAGTCTTTTCGAGAATGTTTCCCAATAATCGCTTTTTATTTTTCTGACCAGTGAGTTAGTGTCATTTCGGATGTTTTTGTATTTATTGTATGATCTTGCGGTTTGTGTCGAGAGGTAGTTTAGGTAAGCTTCTTTTTTCCTTTGGCATTGTTCCTTTATTTCCTTGCAGAACCATGGGGTCTTGCTTGGTGTTAGTTGTTTTTGTTTTTGCTTTCTAGTTCCAAGTGCTTCGTTTGCCGCTGCTTTAATATTGTTGCGTACTCTTTCCCAGCCGTTGTTGACGTTCTCTCCTTCTGCCAGAGGGTTTTCGCTGATCTTTTCTTCTAAGCGTTTTTGGTACAAGTGTTTTATGCTTGGGTCCCACATTGATTCTATATTAATTATTTCGGTGTTTAATTTTACTTGTTTTTTTATTTTTACTGGTTTATGTTTTATCCTTATTTTTCCGAGTAGTAGATTGTGATCACTGCCAGCATTGACAGAGTTCAATGTCCTCACATCGATTATTTGTGACGGAGTTATGCAACTGTTTGTTACGATGTAGTCAATAGTCGATTGTTGTCCTCTGGAGTTCATGAATGTGTATTTGTGTTGCGGTTTATGATCAAAAAATGTGTTGTTGATGCGGAGGTTGTTGAAGCAACAAAGGTTGATCATTAGTTCTCCATTGGCATTTAATAGGTGTTCATTAAAACGTTGCATTACCCCGGGTACCGCTTCGTTGCCTATGCGAGCATTAAAGTCTCCTAAAATGACTGTTGGCTGGTTTGTTGGTAATATTCCGAGTGTGTCTTCAAGTTGGTTATAGAAGTCCCCCCGATCTTGTTTCGGCTTGCAGTCTTCCGGCGCGTAGATCGATATTATGTGCAGATGTTGGTGTTCCGCTTTAATTTTAATGAGTAAGATACGTGGTGAGATGTACTGACATTCTTGTATAAGATCTATTAAACTTTTGTGTATTGCAACTGCCACTCCCTCTTTAGCTCGTTCTCCTTTGTCCACACCGCTGTAAATTATCATATAATCGCCGTATATCTTCTGACCTTTTCCCTTCTTCTTGGTTTCTTGTAGCGCGCATATGTCAATCTTGTGATCGTTCAGTTCTTGTATGATTTCCTGCTCTTTGTTGTTTAGTGTTTTGATGTTCCAAGAGGCAAATCTTATGGTGTGTTTCTTTTTCCAATTTCTAATCCTTTTCCGAGCTTGGGTCGTTATCCGTGTATCAGTCCTGTTCCGAGGCAATGTATCGGTTGCTTGAGCGTAAGTTATTTTCTACCCCGTGCAGGCTGCTAACCTTACGCGGGAACCCTCCTCCTTTATCCGGGCTTGGGACCGGCAGTGGCAGTTACTGGGCTACTCAATCCACCCAGCACTTACCCCAGGCGGATTCAATGTTTAAAACTGGGAATCGTTATTCATGCACTAATTGCGTTTTGCAGATTAAATACTTTATGTACGGAACGTATGTATACTACCTACTAACTCCTACAATATGTATCAGTAATGTACAATTTGCAGGAAGTTAATTAATTAGGAATAATTAAAAACTACGAATACATCTGATCGGTACTATGTCAGAAGGAAGTTGGTAAACTGTACCTCCTCGAAGCGACGAATTTCCACGAGCAACCGATCTCACTTTTCAATAATTAACACACTTCGCCGGACTAATTGGCCGATTTATAAGCACACTTGAATCGAATCCTTCACGTCTCTCCCTAATTGCGAGAGCTCCCAATTCACATGGCTCGCTGTGGGAAGTGCGGGTGGGACAGAGAGGGCCGCGAGACGGACGCAGAGGAATTCTGCCGAAAGGGAAAGTGTTATCATTCAGAATGAACGCTGATGAGTGTGAGATCTGGGATTGTCGGAAGAATTAATCCTTTGTGGGCTCTGACGTCTGCAAAGAGCGGACAATCTATTTCGTAATCATCGACGAGTAAATTATGCGTCGAAATTATCATTATTATTTAATCTGATAATACATGTTAGCAATATTTTTCAATGGGCCAGGGAAGAAAGTACATTCCTTGTATTTTATTATGTAATTGTAAAAGCGTATTGACATACATTTTTTATTTAGAATTATTATTCTGCCAGATTTTTAACCTTATGAGTTATTACATACAAAAACGCAACGGCAGACATATTTATTTCATTTATTTCAAGAGATTTATTTCATCATTACAACAAAATAACATAGAATTGAAACGTGCAAAAACTTAAATGTTACCGCTCCATATGATCATAACTGCCCTCTTAAAAGAACCTCTAGGGGTCTTAATGTTACGTTATTAACTTAAACGAGTTTATTTGAAAATATGATGATAAATCAGTAAAAGATTAATGATTAAGTTTAACGCTACTGATATTAATCGGTTACAAAACAAGCACTGCACAATGTAACTCTTACGTACATATTTACAAATTTTACTGTCTTACATGTGCATGATAAATATCCATAAAATAATTGATGATCCTCAAGTAGACACAGTACGCATTAAAATTATGTATGAATTATGGTACTGCCTCAGCTAGCGATTGAAATTGATTCTTTCTGGAAACACACAATGCTGGCTTAACAGGCACTAGTGATGTCCCTAAGTACGTATACAACTCTTGCTGCTATTACAGTCCGGCGACATAATATGCAGATGAGATCCTGCCGATGTGTATGTGTTGTATGTTGTTCGTCTGGTGCTCCATGCCTTGCATCTTTGGATGTTCAAATGTAGCGTTTCGTGCCTCCATAATTTACCTGCTGGTCGACGGTAATGTCGTTGTTCATTATACAGCGGCTGTATTAAATAAGCGTTTTTCTATTTAAGTGTCCGCCGGAAGGTATTGGGTGTAATAAATCATAGGTGTTGTTCAGAAGCCTTTTTAAATTATATTAAATTGAAATCAGTGTCAGGATGCTTCAGTGGGCAGCCACTGGAATAATGCAGTTACAATGTTCATTAATTGAATTTAGTTCCTATATGTATACATGAACAAGTGCTTTGTATAAAAACGTTCAACAGACAAATTTATAAATATTCTGCAACGATTGTATGGGAAAATTTCAATTAGTAATAATTTGTATAACGAATTATATTTTTCTACTAATAGTTTATATGACGAATTATATTAACAAATTTATAACACATGTAAACAAGTTTTTCTCGTGTTTGGGTGGTCAATAATACACGACAACGATAAACAATTCCGCACTCAACCCACATAAACCTGACCTACCTGGATCGCATTACACATGCCCGAATTGGCAATTAATTATATTAATTGAAAACAATTCCGCTTGGATCAACTGCAAAGGTCGGATTTGTTTCATCTGGCAATATAATATGCATGAAATTTACTTTGATTACGAGGCATTATTTGGCTGCAGCAAATCGAGTTAAGCCAGCAAATATTATTCAAAGATGTAAAGCGTGTTGTGAATAAATTTATGGGTAACGCATCAATGCGGCCTGCAAAAGGACTAATTGGAAATGTAATTATTCACATGATAACGTTAATAATTGTTGTATGGCGGTGAATGGGTTAGGTCATAAATATTTACTTCGAAACCCGTAGTTATGCCATGTATAGCTTCTTAATACTTTTACATCAATAACTAATGTTATAATTTTTTTTTTTAAATATGATGAAAAATGTAAAACTTTTAAAAGGTACATCATATTAATTAAGTCTAGAAATAAAATTTTGAAATTAGGATCATCAGAATAAACCCAATATATACATGCAAACACACAAACTAACACAATAATATTGTACACAATATAATTTGTGTGCCAATTTAGGAAGTTAAAAGGTTTTACACAAATATTATTTGCTTATTTCTAAGATGTAAAACGCACTATAAAATTTGTATTTCTGATTTTTTTCAATCATTTAGAAAATATCTTGAAAATTATATCCATTAAAGGTAAATATGTATATCGAAAGATACAGAAGTACTTCACATACATTTTTTTATGTTTACAGTTATAATCAAATGTGTAATAAATATAATGGTCTAGTTTAACCACGTTTTGGTAATTCTATTCATTTTACGTCATACATTCATTATTTGTGCCCCAATTTAGTACCATTTTGGGTCATTTGGTCACTTTACTCTAAACAGAAACCAATCCTTATTCTTCTCGTAATCCACAAATGTCGTTATAAAATTGATAACTAATTAAAAACTTATCAATTGTAATAAAATCTCACATTCTGGATGGAGTAGTTTAAAAATGCTCGTGAGGCATCGTGAGGATAATAACACTCTTCAAAACTTATTGTGGTCATTTTAGGTTTTACACAATAGTAGGTGTGCCCTAATTTTGACACTTCATAATAATTTTGCTCAGTTTTCGTTGTACACAATATTATTTGTGTCCCAATTTTGGAAGTTTAAGGGTTTTACATAAATATTATTTGCTTACTTCTAAGATGTAAAAACGACACTATAAAATTTGTGCATGATACAGAAAATATTTGGCAGTTATATTAAAATGTGGTATAAAAGTAATAGTTCAACTTTAGCACCTTTTTGTCATTTTGATTATTTTCAGAGTCGAGGTGTTTCTGGATGATACATTGAGGTACAGAACATGTAATGTACAATGTACATGTACATTAGGGTGTCCGTTATTTCCCAAATCGCGATTTGTTTTGAGAGGACTAGTTAAATGTCTTCTTTTCATAATAAATAACAATATTTTGAAATAAAAAACTCATTGGTAACCGTATTTTCGCGTGCCTGCAGGCAAATGAAATTTCCCATTTGCTTAACATTCGAAAAACGTCTTTAATCGCTCAAATTTTTTGTTATAAATTGTAGGTCTTCATATATGTCACACTAGAAAAATTGAAATTAACAGACCTAAAAGTGTAACAGACAAAAACAAAAATTTCTGAATAATAATACACGGTTTTACACCTAGTATTTGCCACAGTATGTTGACATATATGAAGACCCACAATTTGTAAAAAAAAAAAATTGAGCGTTGAACATTTTCACCAAAATAATAATGTTTATAATTTCGAAATGAAAAGAAAAATTTTAATAACTAACTTGAATTTTATTATTTAACGCGTTGCGCATCTATCAATTGTTTCCATAGCCTACTTCTTGAATAGTTCGAAAATGAAAGGTAAAAAATAACCATAGTTTAATTATTTATAATAATAACTATATCAAGTGGTATATCATAAGAATAGTTGAAAAAGGGCATTTTGTATAAAGTCATGGCCAGCTATGGTTTCCATTAGAAAAAACTCAACTTTGTGTCATAACTGAAAAATTATAGCTTAAATAAAATAATCGGTTAGACTGTATTATTAAGCATATAATTACGTACAACTTTTTCTTTTACACATTTTTTCTAAAGTCAATAATAACAGATCCATAGGCACCGAACCAAATAACAAAAAATATATTTTTTCGAGAAATGTAGTTAGCCATGGAATTTTACCAAAAAACAAAATCTCATGAAATTGAGCTCGTAAAACTGCAATTCTTTTCCCATTTAATCATCCCTCTATCTCCGCTAGTTTCCGAGATCCCCATACTAAACATCCGAAAAAACTCACCCTGTATATATATATATACATATTGCTTTTTTGGGTCAAAAATTTCACAAGCATGAAAATGTTGGGCTTTTTAGAGCGAATTAAGAATCGAATGCGGACTTTTCCCGCAAAAAACAATTTTTTCGTTTACCTAGAACAATGTTATGAAGTATTTAAGATTTGAAATTTAGGTGATTTTTCTTAAAAATAGCGTTTTTTAAAAAAAAATTAATTACATGCGGTGGTTCGTTTTCGTCTTTTATATTTTTTTGAAGACATAATTATAAGCAATAACAAATTTTTAGGTAAAACAATTTGGATGCGAAACTTTATTTTGATTTTTTTTATTTGTTGGGTGAATAGAGACTTAATTTGCTTTGAATTATTTAAAAACATTTAAAAAATAAGTTTGTTTCAAAGATAAAATCATCAACTAAAAAAAATGATCAAATAGCAATTTGACGATTTACGCTAACTTTACGTTAACAGTTCAGTGGGAATGTACTTTCCCGCACAATTTTGATTTTTTTTGCGGGAAAAGTCAGCATTTAATTCGCTCTAAAAGGCCTAACATTTTCATGCTTAAGAAATTTTTGACCCAAATAAGTTAGTCGAAAATAAATGATACGCAATATTATTTGTGCCATAACTTTGGCATTTTCTTGCTAAACTCTTATTGATATCTAAAATTTTTAAATGTAAAATCATTTTATTAGTAGACAAGTCAAAACTTCTCAAGGTAAATGAGTAACATTTTGATAACAAAATCTGGATGTGAAAAGTTGAAATTTTATTTTTTATCAATAATTTCGAAAATATGACTGGAGTTAAAGGGGCATATTTCTGAAAGAAATAAATTTCTTAAAATTCTTAAAAAATTAGGCTGGTAGAGTAAAATTTGTTATATATATGATGATTCAGTTTTAGCATCATTTTGTCACTTTGCTTTTTCTTTAGGTTATTTTTGTTGTTAAATTTTGTCACTCTTTCTCATTTGGACATTTAGGTGATACGCAATATTATTGTGGCCCTAATTTTGACATTATTTTGGCCTCTCTTTTGGTCATTACAGGGTTTACGCCTATTAACGAAGAATGAAGTTTCTTACAAAAATGTGCTATTCATTAGATTATCTTAAACTATCACATACCTATCTTAATTTTGAAATTATTGATAAAAACGAAAATATGATAAGAGTAAACACGCACTTCCTCTTGCAGATTTGCAGATTTAGTTATAATAATATTAATTCCATAATTTTATTTATTTATCTTGAGGCATATTCTTTTAACGTAGATTTAATTAACTCTGGATACGGATCATCGCTTGCCTTCTCTAAGAATTGATCAGCAACAGAGCTCTCTAAATTTAGTGCTCAGTGAATACATTTCACCCGAGGAATGCGTGCGCCCCAGTATTTTTACAAAAAAGTGAAACCTGCCAAGGAGTCTAACACCAACACTACCGCCTATTGTAACGACATTTCCCACAAGTTTTCCTATTGTGCATCCGCCATTCCCTACATTAAATTCGCTTCTTCCTAATGAATTAACCAAGACGTAAGCGCGATATTTGAATTTCAAAGTAGTTCACGTGTACGTTTGCAGACGTGACGTCAGGAAATAATTAATGCATCGTAAATTATTATTTAATTCACTAGCATTTTATGATGTTTTTACATCCCATTCATAACCGGAAATAATGTATTCAGACATAACGAATATAATAAGTTAGAAATAAGCTATTCACCAATTAAAATATGTTTCTGCGGTGTTATGGCATAGGCTGATGTAGTTGGGACGTGATTAACTTATATGTGACACATCACAGCTATTTGTAAGAGTGGATGCGATTAAATATTTAAAAAAAACAGATTAAAATGTTTTTTTTTCCATTTTATTTCATTTCTTCAGTTAAGTCTTTTATGATGACCAATACGACGCATATTGTACTATTAAATATTGCGATTATTTTAGAAATGGTTCCGATTGATGAGATTGGTGTCTCAGGATAATGAACTGAAAATAAATCTCGCACAATCCATATGCTATTGCAAGCTCGGTGCCATTGCCATATTTTAATACTTCTTTCGTTGAATACATTATCTATCAACAGTTTTGACATTTGAAATGATCGAGTTACACGCGCTGTAATTTTGGTTGCATAACTATTGAATTTTAGCGTTGAATTTATCCTGTCGATTTCAAACTGAAGATAGCCCATATTCAGAGATAAAAAAACGCGGGGTATATTAACTTGGTAATAAAAAAAAAATAGTGATGACACGGAAAATATATGCAAGTCTCTTGGATGTTTTCATGGGAACCGCTGATATATTTCCCTGAACATTCGTTTATGGATCATATGACGGAATCACATAACTTGCTTTCCACTGGGGTTGAAGCCGATGGATTCAAGAGTACGCTGACACTGGATGTTTTGTCTGCCACAAGCGCAAACAATGCTAACGGACGTCGTAATATATCCATTAGGTCTTTAGGGTGGTAATTGCCGTAATGGTATTAGCACCACAACCGAACAACTTCCTTGAGGGATCCAGTTTCCACTTCCAAAGCAGCAGATTGATGTACGTTAATTTTTATAGCTTGTCTTCGCGCAATTAAATAGGACCCAAAGGTCTGTATGTACTTTCGTGTACTTCTATGAAAACAAGGTCTTTTATATATAGAAAAGGGTGAAGAAATATGCTACTTTACTAGTTACCAACATATTTCTTCATAGAAACCCGTTTATAGGTACATAGCTTCTATTTCATTTGGTTGTTGTTGAAACATTTTGCAAAATAAAGATTTTAATGAATCCATAAATGGGAAATATAAGTAAATTAAATACAAGTCGCTGTTAATGTGAAAACATTATTTAACGGATGCTGAGCAAAGATTTATTGCAATAACTCGTTGCAAATTTTCCGTGACCAATGCATTCCTCCTGGGTGACATGTCTCGTGGCAAACACGATCAGAAGTGGAACTAAATTACTGGTTGCGTTTTAGCCTGCTGCCAATTGAAAAGCGATTAAGATTATTCGCCACGGTCTATTTCACTTCGCCAACAGACAATATCAATAAACGCCAGTTGCGAAAGCAATTTTCCCGATAACTTAAGCCTGCAAGACTTGATCGCACTTAAAGAAACATCAAGGCGTTGTACTCACGAAGTTGAATAATAAAGGTTTAGCAAATTAAAATCACCGTTTCTATTCGATTTTGCTACGGACAGTAGCGGATTTAATGCTTGAAAGGCCGCAGGTTCAATCCAATCCCCCCCCTAAATATGTTTGTACAAATATTTGTACGATATAATTTGCACCTTCAAGAAAAGACAGTTTTTCTCATGTTACTAAATTCATTGTTGTATTTTAGTCACTCCTGGCAGTTGGAACTTAATTTTTAGTTAGTGTTATAGTAAGTGAGATTTTGACGAGTTTATTTTTAGGTAATATGTTGCATGTTAAACTTTACTCTACTTTTCTTCTTTTATTCTAATTTTCATGATAGTTTATGACTTACTTGAGTACTTGAGCTTAAGTTCTACTCAAGTCGTATATTTGGTTGCATTAGCTCTATAAACGTTTATGGAAAATAAGCAACCAAATATACCATTTAAGTCAAACTCATGCTCAAGTACGGACTATGAATACGGGCCTCGATCAGTTAAGCAATTTTACCCTATTTGTTCCTATACCTGACCTGTTGTTGGAAATGTTAATTATGTTGTTCGTCAAATCAGTTTAATTTCTTTTACTTATCTTCTTAGATTACAATTGTTTTATGTTTTATGTTCCATGTTTCTGTAACCAATGAATTATCAATGAAAGGAGACTTAGAAAACTTAGAAGTCTTTAGGGCTGTTTGGCGATGATTCGAGGGATACCTCAACATTTACCTGGATTTTTTCGTATTTAGTAGTTTGGAAAAATTAATTCAATTTCAATTTATTAATTAAGATTGAAAAAAAAATTGTAAATTCAAAAACTTTTCAAGTTTTTAAGAATATAATAACAAAATGGTTTTCATTTTGAAATGTTAACTGAAGCAAAACGATTATTTGATTTGAAAATTAATTCAATAAAATATCATAGTTTCAGTACCGTTTACCGTAATTATTTGTCAAAAATTAAATATTTGAAAATAAAAGATAAGTTTGAGAATAAATAGTGTTGGTCGAATCAAACAGCAACATTTTAGCCGATAATCAACCTATCATGATCATATAGCTGAACATGATGTGTCTCTTGATACAACTTAAATTTAATTAACTTTATTCTTTTCATTCTGGTCAACTCCCACAATGTTATTAAAGTGAAATTTTAAAATTATGTTGAAGTTTGACAGTCGTGTCATTTTGTTTCAGTTTCTGATAACTCTTCAGGTTCATTAAATCATTAAAAATAAAAACTTGTAACTTCGTGTTAAAACTAAATTTTAAAAAAAGGTTAGTTAAAAAGCTGAAGATCAAAACATTGGGGAAATACTTTTGCAGTATAAAATACTGCTGATTGAAACTAAAAAAATGAAAAAGATAATAGTAAAACGATAACTTGCAAATAAAAAAAAACTCTGAGGTTGTAATGAAAGAACATAGTTTTTATTTTGAAATTACTATTTAAAAAATCGAATATGAAAAAAATGAAAACTAATTTAAAAATGTATCTTCGTTTTAATTCAGAATTTGACTGAATTATCTGTCAAATAATGACAGTATTCAATCACGCCATAGGTGGAGGAGTAGTAGGGATTATTATTATTATTAATTCCGAAATTATTTGTCAAAACATTAAATATTTGAAAATAAAAGATAATTTTGAGAATAAATACATCACTATTTTTCTCTCAGTAGGTACCTGATCATTTAGGTGTTGTTGAACTTGGGTCCACCCTTAAAAAAGAAACCAAAGGAACCCAAGGAATAACCAAAGTGACAAAACGATGCTAAAATAATGCTTAAACTGAACATCATATTTATAACGCATTTTACTCTAAGTGGCTAAATTACTAAGAATTTTATGAAATTTGTTTCTTTCAGAAATATGCTCCTCTAAATTATTTTTAACTATAGTCATATTTTCGAAATTATTGATAAAAAATAAAATTTCAACTTTTCAAATCCAGATTTTGTTCTCAAAAATGTTCTCATTTACCTTGAGCAGTTTTGACTTGTCTACTATTAAAATAATTTTTCATTTAAAAATGTTAGATTTCAATAAGAGTTTGGCAAGAAAATGCCAACGTTAGGGCACAAATAATATTGGGTTAATCTAAAAATTATTCAAATTAAGTTAATAAAGGTTCTCACACCCCCTTTACTCTTTCTGTGCCTCACCTCTGTACCCTACCTTTCCGGTGTTGTCGGACTTGGGTCCACCCTTAAGAAAAATAAACCACCTTGGTCCTGGCTTTTACTCAGTGAAGACGGCGTGTGCGGTCCTTTAGCCTTATCTTGATGGGGGTGTGGCTCCACGTAATTTAAATACAAGGAAGGGTGGATACGGGAAAGCTTAATTAGATAACGAAAAATTACCCGTAACAAAAAGGTCAATTTATTATTCGTAAATGTTAAACATAGAGGGTGATCGCACATAAACAACACAACCAAAGAAAAGGATGCGTTGGACGATGCAAGTTCGTGACGTGTTTCCGAAATATGTCGGAAACAGTCGATCGGAAATGACGGTATCACAAATGAACCGACAAACGTGCCCTTACAATATATACAGTGTGTTTCACTACAAATAGTAACACCTCAGTAACTTTTTTTAATTTTTGATGGATTTAAAGAAAAACTTTTTGCAATCTTTATTGCTATTGTAGCTTTATTGAATGGGTAAACTACTTTTTAGCCTTAGTGAATAAGTAGCCTACTGTGATCAAATTAACGCAAACAAAATTATAAAGAGAAGTTGTTCGGAGTCATCTGAAAATCCCAAATCGCAAGTTTGGTTGGAAACAAAAATAAAATTAACCCAAAAATATGATCAAGTCTAAATTCAATTTTATTCTCACACGTTTCCATGATTTATTAACAATACCTAAACACCATGACATATGATCACACGAAACATTGCTAATTTGTCACACTCAATAAACTCCTGAAATATTTTTAGGAGTTACCATATCATAACTCAGGAGAGATGTGTACACTTTCAAATCCTAATATATCGTTGATTTTAATAGATTATGCCTAAAGAAAGGCTTACCAGAAACGAACAAGTGGAAATTGTAAGACTTCAATTTAGCTTTTTCTTCTCAACCAAACTAGGTGACTGGAACCAACTTTTCTTAACAATTTTTTTTAAACAAATCCCAATTAAGTATTTTTTTTTTAATTTTTGCGTTAGTTTGTGATTGCAGTAAAATGTTTCTAATTATAATCAATTTACGCAAAATTTAAATTAACGTTATATAAAAAACGATTAACATTCAGTATAAAAAATCAAAATTTAGTTACACACATAACTGTTAGTGTATAAATAGGTAACTTTTGTTTCACTTTAGTTTCCAGTGCCTTTAAAAATATCAACTGTTATCCTATGGATGCAGCTCAAAAATCAGTAAATAGAACATATTTTTTATTAGTAAGACAATTAGTAAGACAATACAACATTAGTATTTCAATATAACTAAACGATTGCCTGTACATTGTTTTACTTCGTCGCCTAACAAGTTCTCGATCCTTGAACATCTGTAATGCGGAATGTTCCCACTGGAGTGAAGTCCTCGGTGTAAAGCAACACTCCTCAGTCGACCGTGAGTGGTAAAACATGTACGGGGAAGCCACTGAATTACATATAGGAAAATCTGCCGAACGAGCGATTTGCGTGTCTCTGATTATTTTTCCAGTCGAGGGTTGCGAAAGGAAGCCAATCGTCCGTGAAGGGGCTAATTCGAGGCGAACGGAAGAGAAAACTGAATTATCTGCGAATTTGTTGCGCGCATTTACCCAAGCGATTCGAGCAATCGTGTTACGTTGTTTCGCAAATTACCAGTTAAAAGGTGATTTTGTGATTATCACTGTTAAATCAGTTTCGTACTAATATCTACATTTTAAAATGTCTGAAAATAAATTGAAAATAACAAAAATATGATAAGAAAATCTTAATTTCTAATTTTGATTCGATTAATTTTAAGCCGTTTTTGATATATCGTGTTTACTACGAGTATTAAAAATATTTAACAGACTCTCCTTGCATGATTGTAATAACAATTAAACCATGTACAATTTTCGACATAGAAAAACTTCTACCGCGCCACCAAACACTATTTTCATCTAAGAAGGCTCTACCGCTAAGGTATATGGCCATAGTTACAAAGCAAACGTTGTTGATAATAATTTTTGGTCGCACTGTAAAACTTGCATTTTAGGTCAAAAATATATTGGGAAACAGGAAATTTTCTAATTGTGTTTAAGTCCCTAGGACGACTTGACCAATTCAGCACCCAGTATAACATTATAATGTAATCTATTTATTATGCATCATGCAACAATAATGATTTATTACCACGAACGTCATTACCATTTAATTAATTCATTATTACTATTCTCTTACGATTAACGAGCCTTTGCGTGAATTGAATTAATTAACCGGCAGGTTGTACATTATTATGACCTATGAACCAGCCATTGCTATTATAAGATTGATTTATTGCCTATCAAGTGCATTTTTCAGTTTTACCTCCTTTAAGTGCACATTACTTAAGTATGTGATATCATTTTAATCCGCTTTTATCACCACCGTATATGGAACTTGGTATAAATTATTCGCCATTAAATATATATTATGTCTAATGGCAGTGTATCAAAAATAGTTAACGCAAGCAATTTATATTTCTCAAATCAATTTCCTGCAATATATTTAGCAAATAGTTTGAATCCTTTTAGATTTATGTATGTATTTATCATTTATGAATAGTTTAAATTCTTGTTGTAAAACGGATCCGGGCATTTATTTGTTCATATGTTAACAGTAATTACTGGAACAAATATTGAATAAAATAAGTTAAAAATAGTATAATTATCTTTAAATTCATTACTGCAATATTATAGTAAAACGTATAGTTCGGTCAAAATGTTATTCTTTTGCACGATTTTGCTCTTCTACTGAAAAAAAATCCGATTCCTAAATTATATATAATAAAAATAATAGAATATAAATAAAGTTCATGATTCTCTATTATTATTCCTAGTAACACTGTTTTAAATTAATAATATCATAGATATTTGCTTCTGACTCGTGGAGTTGGCAAATCCACTTTATGGTACTCGACGAAAACTTCACATGATTCTTACTAAATAGCTCATACAATACAAATGCATTTGTAATAAGGCATTGGAGGCATTAACAATGAATTAAATGCGTAACTGTCTCGTTAAACGAGCTGCCTCGTTGCGGATTACCTCTTCTCATGAGAAAAGAGTCTAGAGTGGTTTTCAGAGCGGATCGAGCGCTCACTTGAGTTGTCAAGGAAAGTATTGAGATTTATTGCGTAAAAGTGTAGAAGAAATGTACATTTCATAATAGTATTTACTTACAGCTTAAGGAATTTGGTTGTCGAAATATATTATGAAAATATTGTTTGTGAATTACTTTTTAAACTCCTCTTGAGTTGTCAAAAATGTATTGAAATTTATTGTTAAAAACTGTACACGCTTATAGTTTTAATACCATTAAATTATTCACTTTAAAACTTTTGTACCATTAAAGGTTGTTAAATTTAATGTTATAAACTCCAAGTAGGTATATACATATTAACTGTGTTTTTTCTTCAAATAGTAATTTGCCAGCATCACTCCTTTTGACAACTGGTTAAATATCTGTAATAAAAGGCATAACTACTTTTTTTTAAATTTAAACATTTAATTATTCAAGAGAATGAATAATCAGAAGAATTCACATAAAATCTGCACGATTACATTTTTAAGTATGGGGACACTTTTATTGAAACTCAAATAAAAACTACCGCTATCGATCAGTTAATTGTCATTAAACGGTTTGACCGCTGAATTATTTACCGGATTTTAATAAGAACTTAAACTGGTCGCGTCGAAATAAAATATAATTAATAGATAGTCACACATGGTTTTATATAAGTATGATTTGCATTTGCGATTCTAAACAAGTTTTTATGCAATCGCCTCATAATTGATTTCATGCATCATCAGTTAGCATAAAACGCACGTTAGCAAATATTAATGATTTTAGTTTGCAGAAATGAGGTTCATGGTCGTTGATGGGTGGGAACTATTTGGAACACTTATCTGTGTGATCGATATTGAAATTCATTTTAATATTCAAGAAATAAATTAGAAATTAGAAGAATTTGAGTTTAGTATACTCCAATTTTTCTAAACTGGCGTTCACGTCATCAAACAGCTGTGTGATGAGGTTTTTTCATACCAACATGATTGTTTTCGAGAATATGCGTAACAATAGTTTAAGAATCGAAATTAATCTGAGGATCATTTCTTACCTAACACTGATCATCGGTGGTTATAAATAGGTAATCGGTGTATTAACCGCGGATACAATTTTCGCTTGCCAATCATGTAATAAATCATGTTATGTTGGCGGCCGTGATATTTTTTCGGCGACGATGCCAAATCTTTTTCACTAACACATGCTCATACATGTGTGTATAACCAAACTTCTTTGACGTTTAACTTCTTACATTTGATCGATTATTACAATGCATATTTTGCCATTGTAGATGTTAAACCATAACCACAAGATTGATATCTGTACCATAAACGGCAGAGAAGTAGACGAATTTGATAAGAACCGCGCACTGTCGCACAAGATTGCACGGGCGTAACAGCGGATTGCAGCCATTTTTAAATACCGAGGACAGCTGGCAACCTTGTAAAATTGTGTCATCATTATTATGATTATTACCGATGACGTGAACGTGAGTTTAGAAAAATTAAAATATAGTTACTGTATGTATTGTCCGTTGCTCCATGGTTACTAATAATGTTTCTGTAATAGATTACTAAACATATTTTCAGTTTTAACAGTGTTTTTCCCTGCTTTTATATTATCGAATTTCGGTTAGCAATTCTAATAATTTTAGAATTTGATTTGAAAATATTACATTGTTGACTTCGTTAATTCATAAATTTCGTTACCGATCGTATAGTCGCATGGCAAACCCATGGTACACACGTGCGGGAGGCGGCACGTACTAATGTTTTTCTGGCACGTGAATTATTTGTAGATCATCATTTTCTATGCTTCAAATTCTTCATTTTTTATTTTGTTTTTGTTTCATTTATTTTGCCAAAATTTCAATTATGTTTTTAAAATTGCATCGATCACTGTCGAAATTTCAATAATTACCATGATTTTTTTTTTCAAATTTCATAATGGTCACTCAATGTTTTTTAATAATTGTTGTAAAGGTTTCTAAAATTGCTATCAAAATTCTAATTATTATGTATAAATTACAGTTATTGCTGAAAAATTTTCATTGATATCTACAATTTTTATATAGTTTCTTACAAAGTTTCAATTAGACTGTCAATATTTTATTGATTACTCTCAAAATTTCATTGATTACGGTCAAAATTTAATCGATTTCTGTAAAAATTTCGATTATTTCATTTTAATGGCAACCAACTAATTCTATGGTTGCCGTCATATGTATGAAAGACTGCTGTCATGATTGCAATTACTTTGTGTGAATTGATATTAGTGCTATCAAAATTTAATCGATTTCTGTAATTTTTTTAACTATTTCTCACAAATTTTAAATTATTCTGTCAATATGTCATTTAATATGCCAAATCACTTCACTTCAAAATTTCGTTGCGCACTGTCATATTTTCAATGATTACCATCAAATTTTCAATTATTTCAATTTTCGTAGTGGTAACTCAAAATATTTTAATGATTGCTGTGAGGGTTTCTAAGATTGCTGCCAAAATTCGAATTATTATGTATAAATTACAATTATTGTTGCAAAAATTTCAATGAATATTTTAATTATATTATTATATTATCAATGTTTGGTTAATAATACATTGATTAATACCACCTCTGTTCCATAATAAGTGAGCCATTACCGATTTTTATTGTTTCCATAAAAAGTGAGTAATTACCGATTTTTATTTTTTTTCCATAATAAGTGAGCCATTCCGATGATTATTTTTTACAAAATAAATGAGCCATTTTCGTTTCTAAGAAGTGCTATATATTTTTTTCAAAATAGCTTACAAAAAATGTTAGTATAAACGAATAGTAGGCAAGCGATTTTCCCTATGAAGCTTTGCCTTGCTAATATGTTGAAGCTTATAATTATTGTTACCGAGACAATCTATAATCGATTGCATCTGTTTGTAAACTTATAAACACATTTTCTAATGTATGTCTAGTCTCCGCTTCGAAAGATTCTTCCACAACACTTATTAATTCGTCCTTAACTCTTAGTAATTGCGTTGTGAATGCTGGTGTTGTAATGATTGAATAGACGCAAAAAAATAAGATCGAGCACATTCAAATCTGGACTATTGGCAAATTTTTCAATTGCCAATATCACCGCTTCCTTTTTCAGCCGTTCATTTTTCTGATGTTTCAGTAAAAACTGAACAATAGCCGTTCGTTTTTGGTTGATTAAATTTGGTCTTCTCATCGTTTGAACTGGCGTTAGAACACTTTCGCTCAAAAATTCGAATTTTAATTGTTGTTTTTCGCGAATTAAACCGTCAAATATGTTGACGTCCATAGCACATATGATTAAGAATTTTGCGTATATTAAGAATATCATAAGTTTGAAAGAAAACTCAATTGGCTCACTTATTATGGAACAGAGGTAGTATTATATTTATTAATGATATATTGATATTGAATATTCAGTATATGTGGACAGTAGGGATCATTTTTATGTAATTAATAATTGAAGTCCTTGACAATCTACCAAATCATATATTTGAATCTAATTGTGATCAATTTGATCTTAATTAGTATTTATATAATTATTACAAATTTGGACACAAATATAGCCATTTGAATCAAATCGACATAAATTTGAACGACATATAACTTTGGACATAACCGTCACCCAGCTCATAAATCTGGATGATCCAGTTGTCATAAATGTTAACTGATTACGAATTTGGACAAAATTATAATAAATTTGGAACAAATTATCATAAATTTTGACATTTGTCACAAATTTGAATCTAATTATCATTAATTTTAACCTAATTATCACGAATTTGGTCCAAAATATTATAAATTTGGACACAATTGAATACATTTTAAGCAAATGATATACATTTTAATCCTATTGCTATAAATTTTAAAAGTTCATTTATAAGTCTCCACATATATTTATTTGTTTTAGCATTATGGGGATTTCCTAAAGGTTTTGGATATCTTTAAAAAAAAATTGAATTCATTAAAATTCGATTTCAAATGTCATTAGATGTTTACATTCTTTCAAAATTAATGCACAACTTTATATTTCCCTTATAGAATGACATTTTTTTTACCTACGTACTTATATGTTAGGTTAGTTTAGTTTAATTCTAAATTCGTTACTTGCAAAACATCAGATTCTCATAAATTTTGACGCAACTGTCTTAAATGTGTAAATTGTCACAAACTGTGTCACAAATATGTTGATATTGGGTCAATTATCATAAAATTAGACTTAATTTTCATCAAATTTAAAGAAAACCATCAAAAATTATGCTAGAATTTTGCCATTGTGCCAATAAGTTTACAATAAATTACATAGCGCAAAGGTTCATATTTTAAAGATGTTTGATTTTAACGAATGTGAACAATCAATATTGGGCCTAGTTTGACCTGATTCATATTATTTGGGGTGCACAGTACCTAATTATTATAATTTTAAACCTTATTATTCTGAATTTCATCACAATTTCCATACATTTTCACATTTATCATAAATTTAAACCCAATTATCAAACATTTTTGAGCAATTGTTATGAATTTGATCCGAATTGTTATAAATTTTTATATTTGTCACAAACTTAAACCAAATTATCACAAAATTCGAAAATATAAGGTATTTAACAATTATCTTAATAAAAAATATTTTAAAGTACTTATCTTTTGTAGGAGGCAACATTTTAGTTCACTGTTGCTTTGCGGAGAAAATCACAATGAAAAAAAAAAAAAACTACACTAAAATAAATAACAACATTTAATTTTTTTAAGGTATTATTATATTTTATTATAAATAAAACACATTACTTTCTTAGTATCACATAAAATTATTTATTGGTTTGTTACTAGTTTCGACTACTTAAGTAGTCATTATCAAACAAAGTATCTTAAACTAGTCTATTCTGTTTGTCTAGTAAGTAGTCTAATGACTACTTAAGTAGTTAAACTAGTAACTAATCAATAAATAATTTTATGTGATTTTATGTAAAATTATTTACTGATTTGTTACTAGTTTCGACTACTTAAGTAGTCACTATCAAACAGAGTATCTTAAACTAGTCTAGTCTTAGACTAGACTATAAAATTATTTATTGATTTGTTACTAGTTTCGACTACTTAAGTAGTCATTATCAAACAAAGTATCTTAAACTAGTCTATTCTGTTTGTCTAGTAAGTAGTCTAATGACTACTTAAGTAGTTAAACTAGTAACTAATCAATAAATAATTTTATGTGATTTTATGTAAAATTATTTACTGATTTGTTACTAGTTTCGACTACTTAAGTAGTCACTATCAAACAGAGTATCTTAAACTAGTCTAGTCTTAAACTAGACTATACAATTATTTATTGATTTGTTACTAGTTTCGACTACTTAAGTAGTCATTGTCAAACAGAGTATCTTAAACTAGTCTAGTCTTAAACTAGTCTAGTTTAAGATAATAATTTTATGTGATACTAACAATGTAATGTGTTTTATTTATAATTAATAAAATGTATCACGAAATAGACGCCACCACCAGTCAAAATATTATAATTTATTATTTAAATTTAATTTTTTGATCAATGATTTCTAAAATACATCAGATATTTGAAAGATAATAAAGTTGAACAATGCAACGAGTCAATTTAATAGAGAAAACTAAACAATACACTACAAGAAAATCGTCTTATAAAACCAAAATGATGTAAATACAATTGATCAAATTGAAATTAAAAAAAAAATAAAAATTCATGAGGTAATACCAAAAAAAATTTTTTTTAAATAAATATATTCAATAATCATAATTATTTATGCTCACATTTTATAGAAATTTGTTATAAATTTAAACACATTATCATAAATTTGCACCTAATTGGCATGTATTTTATCCCAAATATCATAAATTCGGACAAAATTATCTAAACTTTAGCGAATATTCATAAATTCACAAATTCTTATATTCTATTTACAAGTTTCCAGATATTTTTATGTGCTTTCGAATTATGGGAATTTCATAAAGTTAAGGAATGGCTTTATATCGGAACAAAAATACGAAATCAACAAAAATATATTAAATATGTTTTTTTAATATAAATGACTTTAGCGAATTATCATAAATTTTATCCTGTTATCATAAATTCTAATATTCTATTTGCAAGTATCCAGATATTTTTGTCTGTTTTAAAATTATGGGAATTTCCTAAAGTTAAGGAATGCCTTTAAATCACAACAAAAATACGAATTCAACAAAAATATATTAAAAATGTTCTAAAGTAAATTTATGAATTCATTTATGAATTCACAAAAAATATTAAAATGTCGTTATATGTTTTGTTTCTATTAAAATCTTGACACAATATTAGTACTTATTCCTTTAAATACATTTTTTTGAGTTTAATTCTGATTTAGGAATATTTTAATCAATAATTCCGGATTATGGGATAGTTTTGAAACTTTTACAGTTATTGTATTGTTTTCATTATTTTATATTTATTGGGGCCGGTACATTCAAAATCAAGTAAATTTGCACGTAATTGTCATGCATTTTATCCGAAATGTCATAAATTCGGACAAAATTGTCTAAACTTTAGCGAATTATCATAAATTTAATCCTGTTATAACAAATTCCAACATTCTATTTACAAGTATCCACATATTTTTATGTGCTTTCGAATTATGGGAATTTCATAAAGTTAAGGAATGGCTTTAAATCAGAATAAAAATATGAAATCAACAAAAATATATTAAATATACTGTTTTAATATGAACAACTTTAGCGAATTATCATAAATTTAATCCTGTTATCATAAATTCTAATATTCTATTTGCAAGTATCCAGATATTTTTATCTGTTTTTAAATTATGGGAATTTCCTAAAGTTAAGGAATGCCTTTAAATCACAACAAAAATACGAATTCAACAAAAATGTATTAAAAATGTTTTTTTGATATAAATAACTTTAGCGAATTATCATAAATTTAATCCGGTTATCATAAATTCTAATATTCTATTTGCAAGTATCCAGATATTTTTATCTGTTTTCAAATTATGGGAATTTCGTAAAGTTAAGGAATGCCTTTAAATCACAACAAAAATACGAATTCAACAAAAAAATATCAAAAATGTTTTTAAGAAAATTTCAAAAAAAATATTAAAATGTCGTTACATATTTTGATTCTATTAAAATCTTGACACAATATTAGTACGTATTCCTTTAAATACATTCTTTTTAAGTTTAATTCTGATTAAACTGGTAGAACTGGTCATTCTGGTAGATTTTATTCAATAATTCCGGATTATGGGATAGTACAGAATTTCAATAGAATTTGTATTTTTATTTTTATTATTTTATATTTCTTAGGGCCGGTATATTCACCTTCAAGTAAAGCGTATGATACTTACGGGGCAGTTAACCCTACTTGATAGATTTGATTAGAATTCCGTCTAAAGGACAGAAAATGTTTGCTTCTGTACAGCAACTACTTACATGACACTTTGCAGGACATAATTGATGAAAAGACTGTAACTGTAATACAATCTATCAAGTAGGGTTAACTGTCTCGCAAGTAACAGACAATTTACTTGAAAGTGAATATATCGGCCCTAAATATAAATAAACATACCTGGTTTAAGTTTCACTATTTTAAAATAGTGAAACTATTTAAAATATTAAATATGTTTCAACAAGTGTTAACCACAGATACATTTAATAATTTGAATTTAATTTATAATTAATAATTATATTTCTATTATTATAATACCAATACATTTATTCATATGGCTGCATACCTGCATTACAGATGTCTGGTTAAAAAAAAAACATTAAAAATATTTCATAATGGAAATACCACACAGAGCGTACGTATGCATTACATTTATACTACATACGTATATAGTTAAGTTACAGTTACAAAATTATAAAAACTATATTATTGTAGGCAAAATATCCATGAAAATCCCTGTAGATTTGCTTGAAAAATGTGAAAATATAACACAAAACTTGGGCCTTTTCAAAAATTTTATAATTTTTTTAACTTTATCTGAATAAATATATTTTGAAACTGTTTAGTTAATTTCAAAAATAGTTCTTTGCGTTTAGTAAGTTCATGATATTTTTTTAAAGGTCAGGTATGTAAAAATGTTGACAATTTTACATTTGATATACAGCAAATTGACACTTATATATAAACATAAAATTTCAGATTTCATTTCAAAGATTATTTCAGAAGAAATTAATTGAATTATTGCAAAAAATGCAAATAGGTAATTCGTGAACTATTTTTAAATTTCAATCGGAATTTTCGGAGTATTATTTATGTGATCTAAATATAATTGACATCAATCATAGTTTTCGTTTATATTTTTAAACGAAGAAAAAATTATTTTATAAGATTTATTTTTTGCAGAAATATATGTTAAGTTTTATAAATTAATTGCAGATGGCAAAATATATTTTATAAATGTATAACTGAAAATATTATATTGGCGCGTTTTATTGTTAAGCGCCTCTATAACTAAGGCTCTGATTTTACTCAGTCGGACGTGAGCAGAATTTCCTTGGCCATGACCATTGACAATTCATAAATAAACAATAAATCGGTTAAAATGCAGCTTACCTTGCAAGGTTGCGGGCGAGTTGAAGAAAAACACGTCTATGCCGTCTAGTCTGGATAGAGTCATTACACCTACAGTCACGGATGTGATCTATATTCACAGAAGGACGTGTCCCGCGTGAATCGTGGAAAAGAGCATCTCGGATAATCTTCACATAACTTTTATTGCCGGTGCATTATACTCACAATTAATTACAATGAAAGTTGTTAATAATTAGCACGACATTGTGTTTTGTGGCGTCTTTTATGGGCCCCCGGAGCCGCGGCCCTCATTAGGTGACTTGCTGTAATCCGGAGGTTTTCGCACAGTCCCGCTCGCGTTTCTAGATCTTGAGAAGGTACTGGAACCCGTCGTCTGCGAACGCGTCCATTTTCAATGTCGGGCACTTTTTTCAATCACTGCGCGCGACACTTTGAATTATCTTATCGGCGGTGCATCGGACGTCTGCTGTCCGACGAGCGACCAAGTCCTGGAGGATCTCCAGACGGGCTGCCATGTGAAGAAGGTGCGAAGACGTCTTCCGCGATGTCCTCGACGCCGAGTGCCCTGCCGGAACTGGTGTTGACGATGCACAGGAGAAGCTACCGCAGGAGTGCAAGCGACCAACACGCGGTGTCCGTTCAACGGTGTTCACCACGACTTGGTGGGGGCTTACTATCTCTTACTACGACGGACGCGTCCTGGAAAGCAGGAAGCCGCAGGAAGGTCACTATCAAGGCGAGATACTCTTCGGCGTATCGGTTTTCTCTTGAAGAAATTTCGCGAGGTGGATGGTCTCCACCAGGAAATGACGCCAGAAAACTGGACTGGAAAACACCAGATCGCATTTCTTAAAAAACATTCTTCTAAAAATATGGAGAGGATTATGAGAAAATCAAGTTATTAACTTTCTGCAGTGAGAAATATGAGTTATTATTATACGAAAATCTCTAAAAAGTTATATATCTGCAAACTTTAGTAAAAAAGTATCAAAAACAGTACCAAATTTGTAGGTAGGTAGAACTAGTGAAAACCATTCTTCCGAAAGTTTGACGATTGCAGATTCTGGTATAAGTAATGAGAAAATCGAGTTCTTATCTGTCTGCAGTGAGTAATAGGAGTAATGGGAGGATTTTTTTGCAAATTTAGTACTAGATTTGTAGATACTATATACGAAAGGTAAATAAAGTTCAATTAATGGTAACGATAGGCGCGATACTAAATAAAGCAGGAGCAATGACAGATAAACAAAATGATATAGAGGAAGCCTGACGAATTGGTAAGTTCAGAGTCGATAACTGTAGACCGATACTTATAAAACTGTCAAAAAGTAATCAGAAGATGGAAATCTTAAAGAATGCAAGTCGCCTTAAGGGAACAGATATATGGATAGATAAAGATTACACAAAAGAAATTCAAGAAGAAAGAAAACTATCAGTACCACAAATGGAGGGAACGAGACAAAAATGGCACAAAGCGCAAATACAATACAACAAATTGATAATAAACGATAAGAAATATAGCGTAGCAGATCTAAAACTGAACAAAACAATGTATAGAGAAGAAATAAACAGCGGTAAAAGACCTATAAGCGAAAGATCACCGGAAGGAGACAAGTTCACACAACAGTCAAAAAAGGTTAGCCGAACAAGCAAAGTAAAAAACTAATACGTACCGAATCGGATGGGGCAAACGATAATGATATAGACAACGGATACGGTGATGAAATAAGAAAATTACGTAACTTTCACAAAAAGAGACGCAAAACACGAACAACAAAGTCTAATCTAGGAGTATGGAACATGCAAGGTTTAAACGGAAAAGAAAATGAAATAATTGAAGAGTTTGAAAAAAGAAATTGTGTAATATTAGGACTTACAGAAACAAAGAAAAAGGGACAAGGAAGTATAATGATGAGTAATAATCACCTACTAATATACAACGGAGTAGATATAACAGAGTCTAATACAGAAGCAATACACTGGGCTTATAAGAGATTGGAAATTGATCGATGACAGATTAATAAGAGTTGACTTAAAAGTAAACGGAAACAAAACTCTGACAATAATTGTAGCATATGGACCTTCACAAAATGAGAAAAAAGATACCAAAGATATTTTTTGGGAAAACCTACAAGAAGAGAGAGACAGGGTAGATGATCAGATAATAATTGTTGGTGATTTCAATGCAAGAGTTGGAACTAGCACAGATAAAGGACCGGTGGGAACGTTTGGGGAAAACACGAAAAATAATAATGGATAACGAGTGATAGATTCTTATGTAAACAATAACATGATGGAGAGTAATACCATTAATTATAATATCCTTATAGATACCCGATGTATATGGTGGCACCAATTGCTACGAATTTGCCTAACTCAAACGTGTTCAGAGGTCGAATTCCGGGGTTGACTGTAGATATTTCGCACTCTCATATTATTTGTGATGGTGGGAGGCTGGGAAGGAGATGGAGACAATGCGCGCTCTCACTTTTGTAAGAGAGCGCATTTTCTATCTAAACATTACAACTCGGGCGGCCCGAGCCCGAAAATATATTTTTATGGATGCCTTTACATTCCGTGCTGTAAGCGTAGTTACAACTTATTTGCCTATAATTAGAAAAATCATACCACAAGGGCGGCGCGGTGCGGATAAAGTGCTGCAGAACTTTAGTACCGCTACCAATTTTTTTTTCTCTACATATATAAATATATAATATGTAAATATTCCGACTTTTGATACCAGACAGGTATCAGGATTTAAAAGATGTGCCAGCAAACTAGCGCAAACCAGCGATATATGTGCACTTGTAATTTTTGGCAAAGCACGACAAGTAGTACTTATTTTATCAATGATATGTGTTCTACTATATCTTTGAAACACACTCTCTTTTTGTCGTTCATGTAAAATAGGTCTCCATTTAATAAATTATTCCGAATGCTCTTAAATAAATGAGGAACATCGAATATGGTATATACTACATGACCGTTAACTTTAAAAAATGGACGGTCTTCTGTAGATCCCAAATTTTTAATGGCCGCTACATTTGTTGTGCCTTGATCACAAATAATTGCCTTCACTAAAAATCCACTATTCAACATTTTTTCTGTAGCTTTCTTTGTAAGACATAATAAATTTGTATGGTTTACACCTGAATGACTAAAAAAATAAGCAAAAGGAATTTTCCATTTCGAGTACAGTTCTCTGGCCATAAAAACCAAAACCTTTTTTGCTGTTTTATTGGTTCTCCCCAAATGTCCGAGATCCTCGAATCCTTCAATACAGTCCATACTCTTCGAATATTCAAGATATTCTTTTATTACCATTTCATCAAAACATATCACACAGTTTTTCTCCAATTCTGACATTGTGCCTGCCTTTAATGTCAATTGCTTAAATAATAGCGGACTGAACCCAGGATTAAATTTTGATGAACCAATCCATCCTTGAATCGTAGATACGCCAGGTAGAATGACGTTCTGGCGTCTCATAAATTTATACGTAGAAGGAGATTTATAATACAAAGATATTGACAACTCTTTTTCTTCCTTGGACCATTGTGCCTTCTTTTTGTGCAACATTTGCATAGTTACAAGAGCACGTGATTGTCGTGAAGGAAATTTATATGTATTAACAGTATTTTCAGTACCGCAAAGCGATTTATATTTTTTCTGGCTCTTCTTTAATTTCATCTTGATTTAAGTTAAGTTTTCTTTTCACATTTTTATTATTTGTCGAAGAAGGTGGCAAATTCGATATTCTATCTAAAAAATCTATACCAGCCAAACTCATTTCTGGTGGCGACAATAATTCAGTGCTGTATTTGTTACTGCTTGATGCTTTGTTGAAATCCGGAGACTCAATGGAGAAAAACGATGAATTTGAATAATTTCTTTTTGGTGTCAAAACTTTAAGACACGGCGAAGTCCCATGAAAGTGGTTGGCATTTCAGAGGGTGGTGGTGATGTGGATGATTGCTGGATTAAATATAAGGGAGACGTCTGTTGTTGATAATGTTTCGGTACTGCATTTGAGTTGTCTTCCATTATTTTTAAAATCATCGCTACCAAAATGAACTTGGCACAAAAACTTTTTCCTCAATGAATTGGGGGATAAAGTTGCAAGTTCCACATTTCCTAAAAGAAGATAAATAAAATTCTGCTATTAATTAATGCTCATAATGAGATTCTTTGTCATTGTTTAAATTTTAAACTAAATATCTAAGTTGCAACTAGTAGACTAGTTTAATTTGCTTAAATACTCCAGCAATAGAAGGGTGTCTCACGCAAGTCGTTGGTTAAAAGTTTATGAGTTTTCTGATGTAGTAAAAATTTGAGAAAAAATCACATTCACAATCATTGCGATTGCGTTGGTCTAAATATGAAATATGAGAATTTATGAATATCATTCAATTTCAATAAGATCCACAATTTTCCACAATGTCCACAATGTTAATATGTTCCCATAGAACTCTACGGTAACTAGGGAAATATAATATCCCCAGCAGTCATAATCGTGTATAATATGTATAATATAATTTTGAAAATAATAAATAATAATAACAAATTTTAACTTTGAGAGTAAAATATGACAATAAATCTAATTATAAAAATTTGCATATGTTAAAAAACAATTTCAATAAATAATTTAAACTAAAAATTGGACATTTTTTTAAGTCATGGTTTGGCGAACTATGGGTGTTTCCTTTCCCCCGGGACACCCTGTATAGGAACAATTGAAATGAAATAAGCAAACTTCAAAGCCGGATCTAAGAGGACTTTTATACAGGGTTGGACAAATGTGTCGGATTTTTTGATTTTCGTATAAACTTTATTATTATTACTAAAAACAATTAGTACTTTTTTAATTAATCATTTTTTTTGCACTGTTTGTGCATTCCAATAGATGTAGAAATAAAAATATAATGTAACTATAGAGTTAGCATGCTTTGCTAACTTAATTTAAGAATATATAATAAAATCGTAAATTTAATCACGATTTAAATTTACATGATTTAAATCGTGATGTAAATCAATTGATTTAAATCATATCTAAACTGGCAAAAAAATGATCAGAAATATCAAGTAAATCAAATGAAACATTATTTATTGGCTTTTTTTTAATCTTTGATTTTTGATTTTTTTTAAATCATTGATTTGTGTTTTTATTTTTAAATCACGATTTATTCCAACCCTGGTGATAGCATTAAGATATAATAGCACTCCTAAAGACCATCGTTCATCAATTAGGATATTGTCAGATTGCTAAAGGTCTCGAGTTTGAACATTTGTTAATTTTTCTTTCAATATTAAAGTTCTTAATAAACAATAAATTTTATTTTCATTAAATAATAATTATCTATTTCTTCTTAGTAGTAGTATATAGAGATGAGCTTAACGGCGACTTTCAGGTCACCGGTATACCGGTGACGGCGACTTCCAAGTCACCGGTAGGCTCAACAGCGATCAAAGTCGCTGTTAAGGGAATCGGGATCGCAAGCTGGCAGCGACCAAAATCGATGGGTGATGCGATCGTTCCCTGGCAGCGACTCGCTGCAACTCACAACCGATACGGTTACCAGCAAGGCCGCGGCGATTACGCCTGTATTTTATTTATTATTACATCGAATAATCATTTCTAAATATTATGATTTAGCCTAGGAAAAAAAAGTATATTGGCATGGCTGTTTCATGTTTCATCGAACATCGTTAATAAAACCTTACAATAATTAATCTTCGTTAAACAAAAAATATTAATGGTAGGTCATGTGCATTTTACACACATTTACAATATGATACTTTTGCCGAACTATTATAATGTACCTACTAGACTAGTTAGTGGTTTAAAATGTTCAAATAAAAAATACATTTATTTTTATAAGAAACGTAATACAATAACAATATAACTATTTATAATACATAAACATATCACAAACAAATAAAAAACAACATATTAATTGACAACGTAATTAATAAAAAAATGAAAATAAACTTCCAGGCATAAATAAAACATCTCTTATGTTTATATTAAGGTTATTTTTATTGCTTGGGATTAATTATCCTTAATTCATCTCAGTATTTTTTTATATTTTTAATTTACATTGCGACAATACTCTCTTACATAGCTTTTGACAATTTTTGCCTAAATATGATTCCATGTGGCATCGAAACTGGTCGCAAATGTAAATAAAGAATAACAATATTGAGCAGAATTAAGGAAGTACATATTAAATCCCAAGTAATAATTGAGACAAATTTGAAATGTATATTTACTTTTACAAAAATACTATTAAAATAAATCTTCATTTGAATTCAAGAATAAGAAATAAGAATAATTATTCAAGAATGAATTCGTCGTTCTGTGATGACTTCGCCCGCTTTTGAAAAAAGTCTCTCACAAGGTACAGATGTTGCCAAAGCACAAAACTTCTCCTGGAAAATTACACTTAGAACGGGGTAATATACTTTATGCTGATTCCACCATTCGAATGGATTTTCAGTTCGTGGCAGCAGATCCTCGTCAAAATATCTCTGCACCTCAATTATTGCCTGGGAAGCAGCTGTTGCTTTGGGTTTTGTTTGAGAAGATACTAGTTTATTGAAATCTCCCCAGACAGATAATTCTTCGTCAGAGTTACTGTCATTATCTTCTTTCTCTAGTTGTTTCTCTTGCTCATAAGATTGCTTTTCTAGTCATTTTGTCGTCACCATTTTTATGACATATTTTTTATATTACTCGCTAATATTTCATCGGAAAATGCATTTTAAATCTCGGATCCATAAATATACACACTGCAATTATTTCATTCTGTTCCACGTTTCGAAACCGTTCTTCATAGCCGGTGATTAATTTGGAAACAACTTCCGCAACATCTAGATGTAAATTCTTGTTTTGTAAATTTCTGCACACAACTTTAGAACCGTTTATTAATGGTATAATTAAAGAAGCAGTAGCATATTTTTCGCCACTAACGGTTTTAGTGGTTGGTTCAAATGGTTTAAAAACTCTACATAATTGTTTACATATTTCCCATTCAAATTGTGTTAAAATTGGTAAGTTTTTCAAAAAAATTACAACTGTACTTTTTATATCATCTTCCAGCTCCACGATTCTTTTTAACATATAATACGTAGAGTTCCATCTCGTTGGCACATCTTGTAAAAGTTTTAATGGCTGTTTACCAGAATTTTTTTGATGTGTCATTAATTTGTAGTTAGATTGTGGACTTTTTTTAAAATGACCAACTATGGTCTTTACTTGATATATTAGTGTACGTATTTTGGTATTTATGTTTAGCGCGTCTGTGACCAATAAATGTAATGAATGTGCAAAACATCCAAAGTAATTCCACCGTAGCTTCTTTAAAATTGCACTTTTAATATTTGCCGCATTATCCGATACTGCCAATATAATTTTATTTTCAATGTTCCATTCCGTGACTATCTCATTCAATGCTTGTGCCAAATTAATACTAGTGTGTTGGCTTGGTAATAATCTGCAGTCTAATAAAACAGATTTCATTTGAAAAGTATCATGAATAATGTGTGCAGTAACACCTATGTAACTACCGGTGACCTGCTAGGTCGCCGCGACAAGTCACCGGGAGACAAATATCGCTCATCTCTAGTAGTATATATAATTTATTGAAGCATTTTTATACAAAAATATTGTTTTATTACAAGTGTATGATGGTAAGGCTTAGGGGGTGCTTCAATTGGCCATCAGCCGGAGCCTTTCAGCTATTTCTTCTTATTTTATTTAGTATTTTAAAAACCACAAGTCGTGAAACCCACCAAACCCTATATCATTGTAAATGTTGAAAAAGTGTATTTGAAAATGTAAAAATATCAAAATATATGTAGGTTAGCTGTTGGAAAACAACTCTCTGAATAGAGAGAAAAACTATTAATATTTGTTTTAAGAGTGATAATAATAATAAAGTTTAGACAGAATCAGGTGTTATGGCACATTTGCCCAACTCAAAATATTTCAAAGTAAATATTAAGATGTAAGAAAATAACATAAAATGTAATCAAAATGAAAAGAGTTTCAGAACTATCGAATATATTCAAGATTTATTATAAAATTATAGTGCATTCCTTGATCCTGGATTTACTTCTTGTTTGTTTAAATATTCAGCAGCAGAGATTCGCAGCACAGTAAAGACTTCACATAAAATAAATGTTTCTATAATCCTTAATTTTTTGTTTCTATAGTCTACAGTCTTACTTATTTATTTCTAATTATTTTAGTTGACTTGATGTGAATCAGTTTAAATTTAAAAATATGAATACAGTTTGAATAGAGAAAACAAAGTAAACTGAACTTAACTTATTTTGTAAACAATAAGATACATATGAGAAGTTTTAATTTAGAAAAATATTTCCAATTTTTAATGGCTGATTATTAATTTATTGACAAAAATATCTGGACTAAAATTTTGTTTAGAATTACAGTATTGGAGATACTTTGTATTTTCTGTTATTTATTTATATTACGAACCTTTAAAAATATGAATAATGTCTTGTGTTTTGTTATAAAAATATTAGAAGTTTTCTAATTCACATCCAGGATTAATTCCATTATGTATTATTAACTTTTTTTTATGTTTTGTTGTATCTTACCTGAGTGAATAATCCATTTTCTACACCTTTCCATGTTAGCTGATGGAAAACGAAACATTTTTAAACTTTGATGAGTCCTTGGAGTAAAGCCGCAATTTAAGTAGCGACATTTATTTCCGCTTTTAGTTGTCGACATATTAACACTTTTGTCTCACGGAAACAAATTAATTTATATGACAACAAAATAAAATGGTTGTTTAAATTCTATAATTTGCAGCTTGAAATAGACGTAATGTTCAACAGACAACGTGAAACGAATAACTAAAAACGTCTTTCTACAGATGTAGACCACAGGCTATTTGAATACATTTTCTTAGTTATAAACATTTACAACCCTCATTACGTGCCCGATCGGTAAACGGGGCGCTAAGGGACGCCCCCCAGCGCCTTATTATCTCTTAATCCTCATCAACCCTCAACCACCCAAATCCATCATTGAGAATATTGGAAATACCAGCGGTCCCCCCTCCGGCTCCGTGGCGGTGCCGGTGCATCCGTGAATGAATCGCGCGTTAAGTTTTTGAAATTTCGATGCGAGCGCTCCGCTCTGGCGTGGGCCGTCTCCCTACTAAATCAATTCTGTCTCCTTTTCAACGTCCACTGGCGCGTACAAAATTTACATTGGGTTGGGTATCTATAAGGATATTATAATCAATGGAATACCAAGTTTAAACACAAGGACATACATAAGTTCACACGTGTTATGGAAAGCAAAAAGGAAAAATCTATCATAGACTTAGTATTGATGCAAAATGAATACCTAAAGGAAATACATGACGTACAAGTGTGTACGGGCCCAGAGATCGGGAGCGACCACTATCTAGTAAAAGCCAAGTTAAACATCGGTGAATATACTAGGACTACTGCAAATAACACTTACAACTGGCCCAGTATTAAAATATATAAACTAATGGAACCTAAAATAAACGAAATTTACAAAATATTCCTAAAAAGGGAATTCGATAAAGCAGACTGGCATAACAACAATGAGGTAGAGAGTCTATGGAAGGTATTCAAACTAATAATCTGTGGAACAGCAGAGGAAATATGCGGCAAGTCCATCCAAAGAACAAATAAGGGCACTGCGTGGTGGAATGAACAAGTTAAATTTGAAATTAAAAAGAAAAAGAAACTATGGAAAGCATATTTGAGCAACAAGACAGAAATTAATTCCCAAGTATACTAAGAACAAAACAGAAAAGTGAAAGCAAGGGTCAAGGAAGAAAAACAGAAAGCATGGGAAGAATTCGGAAACATTATGGAGACAAACAGCCAAGGAAATGCCAAACTACTCTATCGAACGCTGAAGAGCCTAAGAAAAACAAAGAAAAGTGGCATCAACTATTTACATAGAAGATAAAGTAAACAAAGTAATCACAGATCACAAACAAATTGTGGAGAGATGCAGAGAATATTTTACTGAATTATTCGAAGGGGGAACAGAGGTAGAGAGAGTAAGGGATGAAGATACTGAATACCATGGTATAAAAGAGGCAATATCGTTCCTAGAAGTGGAAACAGCGGTCAAGAGTCTAATAAATGGCAAAGCATTGGGCCAAGACAATATAAAAGCAGAAATGGTTAAATATATGGATGAGGAAGGCTTCACATGCCTACATAAATTGATAAATCTGGTCTGGAAAACAAGAACAGTACCTAGAGACTGGACGGTAGCAATAATTTTACAAATTTTCAAAAATGGAGATGCAAAAAAATGCACTAACTATAGAGGGTTTTCAATATTAAGCGTCATCAGTAAAGTGTACGAAATAATACTCGAAACAAAATTAAGAAAAATTGTAGACCCCACCATAAACGATAACCAATGTGGCTTCAGATCATCAAGGGGCACAGATTTGATATTCAGTATAAGGCAACTAACAGAAAAAACTCTGACCCATAATAGCAACCAAAAAATATGGGAAATCCTAGAAGAATGCAACATTGGTAGTAATTTATTACGAGCAATAAAAAGTATTTATCACACGACAAGAAATGTAATAAGAACAAATAATGCGTACTCCAAAGAATTTGTAACAATCATGGGAGTCAGACAAGGAGAGGTTCGTAGCCCATTGATGTTTATACTACTAATGGATAAAAATAAAAGACATGCAGAGAACGGATAAAGGCAGCATATATAGGGGTACATAAATTACAACATCTATACATATCAGAAATGACATATGCTGAAGACTTATTAATAATAGCAAACCCGAAAACCGACTTACAGAAGAACATCAATATATGGGACGACGACCTCCAGAAGAATAATATGAGTATCAACATCGAAAAAACAGAGGTCATGGTAATAGGTAAAAAAGAGCAAGAACTGGAGATAACATTAAACAGCTCCACACTAAAACAAACAGAATTTTTTAAATATTTGGGCTCGATAAGCAATGCAAAAGGCACATTAAAAAACGATATTGATAATAGAATCTCCAATGCCACTAAACTGTTTTACGCAATGAATAAAACATTTATAACAAAGAAGGAAGTCGGCCCTACTACCAAGATTAAAATTTACAGAAGTGTATTTGTGCCGGTGTTAACTTATGGATGCGAGACATGGGGACTAAGTGATCAAGAAAATAGCAGAATCCAGGCTAGTGAAATGTGCCATTTAAGAGCAGTAGCGGGTGTAACAATCAGAGACCGGGTAAACCATAACCTAATAAGAGAGCAGCTCAATGTAAAACTTTTATTAAAGACATTAGAAACGCGACAACTAATGTGGTTTGGGCATATGGTTAGAATGAATGAAAATAGAAAAGTGAAAGTGATATGGAAGCTAGGAAAGGATAAGAAGAGAACAAGAGGCAGGTCCAAGAGAACGTGGAACAGTGAAGTAAACAAAGTCTTACAGACGAAGGAAACTGAATGGAGACAAGCAGAGAAGTCGGTTACTAATCGTCGTCGGTAGAGAATCTTCTACCACGATACCTCGACACCGTAAGGTACAAGAGGAAGGATTATGTATGTATGTATGTATGTATGTATGCAATGGTAACGATCACTAAAGTTCAATGAGGATCAGCACTTGAAGAAAAAACGAATTAATATATTGGTGCCTTTTACTATTTTTGCCGACGATACAGGTGTTATAGTATTAGCCAATACCCAAGAAGAACTGATCTCAAAAATCGATACCAGGCCACCAGCCACTCCTGTTGATTACGCATCAGATTCTACCAAATATCAGCTACCAGGTGGCTTGGTAGCTCGTATATTGACCTAAAATTGACCTGGGATTTGCAACTCAATCATGTAGTCTAGAAGCTCAACTGTGCCACACTTAAATTAAAAAATAAGTGTTCAGTATTAACATTAGTGGACACATATTATGCGGGTGCATACTCGCACCTATCCTATAATATAATGCTATGGGGTAGCGCGGACACTACTCGTATACTTGTGGCGCAAAAGAAAATCGTTCGGCCAATTTTCTAGGCAAAATAGATAGAGACTGTAAGGCTTTCGTTGAAAAGAAAATGCTAACAGTGACGGGTGTCTTTATCATTTATCTATAAATGTGCACTCTATGTCTATAAAAATGATTACCAATTAAATAAAAATAACAACTCGCACAACTACGATACATCGAACTTCCACACCCAACTTCCCATCCAACAACATTGTTTTAAGCTAGTTATTTTTCCAATCGTATAGCTTTCACGTGTTTATTTGACGTTCAATTGTTTTTCTGACATTAGGTCAGACGACAATAGACGACAAGAAGTAATAAAAATGTTTTCTTTAACTTTTTTTCTATTTATTCTAACAACCGAGATATTTGCTGTGTCACAATAAATCAAACAGACTGTATATTGAACTCAATCCGAACATGGCATTGGCTCCAAACGATTTCCCGACCTAAAAAGTGTATTCTTTTAGTATTGCATATTAACTATAATTGGAAAGACATACCGGGGGAGCATCTCCCCTTCCCCCGCCAATTATTCTCTTGCTAACTGGATCCCTATCAGTCACTGCTTCGACCCTTATTCTCTACGAGTATTTGTAATTCACCATATGCAAAGCAAGGACACACACCTCTTAATACTTAATACGAGTACCGTATTAATAAAGGATGTGAGGACGTACCCCTCCTTTGTGTGCATTTACTGTAGTTATGAAGGACGTAAGGACATACTTCTCCTTTATGCACATTTACTGTATTTATAAAAAACGTAAGGACACACCCCTCCTTTATGTGCATTTACTGTATATATAAAGGACGTAAGGACATACCCCTCCTTTATGTGATTACTGTGATTATAAAGAACATAACGACACACCCCTTCTTTATACAATCACTAGGACACACCTCTCCTTAATTCAATTACTGTATATATAAAAAAACATAAGGACATACCTATCCTCTATGTGATTACTGTGATTATAAAGAGCATAAGGACACACTCCTTCTTTATACAATCACTAGGACACACCTCATCTTAATTCAATTACTGTAGATATTAACTACATAAAGACATACCTTTCCTTTATATGATTTATGTGATTATAAAGAACATAACGACACACCCCTTCTTTATACAATAACTAGGACACACCTCACCTTAATTCAATTACTGTAGATATAAACGACATAAGAATACCTTTCCTTTATGTGATTTCTGTGATTATAAAGAACATAAGGACACACCCCTTCTTTATACAATCACTAGGAGACACCTATTCTAAATTCAATTACTGTAGATATAAAGTTCATAAGGACATACCTTTCCTTTATATGATTTATGTGATTATAAAGAACACCTCTCCTTAATTCAATTACTGTAGATATAAAGGACATAAGAATACCTTTGCTTTATGTGATCACTGTGATTATAAAGAACATAAAGACACACCCCTTCTTTATACAATCACTAGGACACGCCTCTCCTTAATTCAATTACTGTAAATATAAATGACATAAGGACATACCTTTCCTTTATGTAATTACTGTGATTATAAATATCACAAGGACACACCCCTTCTTCATACAATTACTAGGACACACCTCTCCATTATGTGAATATTACAATCTAATTGCATATGTCGGAACACCTCAATCAGATACATATTGTAGTTTAAGTACTCACCTATAATCCATTCCGACACCTAATCCATACCTGTACACGTTGTAGCGCACACCAAAACAATAGATCACACATCTTCTTTCCATATGCAGTACCCGAAAATGCATATAGACTGCGTAAGGGCCAGTAACACAATGCCCTTCGTTTCCGATCGTAAGTGCTAAGCGCGTCACGCCGGCCGCACCGTAATCTACCTATATATCTTATACAGTGTGGAAATTAAGTAGCAAATAAATTCGGTAACTTCGTTATTGTGTATGAGAGATAAAAAATCTAATAGGGAGATAGCAATATAAATTACTGCGCATATGAAAATATGTTTATCAGATTTAAAAAAACAAAATTTTAAAAGTTATTACGTCATTAATGGTTTTATTTAAATTGACAACCTATATTTTTTATTTCTTATTTCGGTAGAGTTTTTTTAATCTGTTTTCAACCATACAACATTTTGAATAGGTTACATAAGAAAAAATTTAAAAAAACGACCTTAAAGTTAAAAAAGGAAAGATGAATGAAGTGTTCCCTGGGAGATGGATAGCAAGAAGGGGTCCAGTGGAATGGCCGGATAGGTCCTCTGATCTAACGCCATAAGACTTTTCTCTATTGGGGCACTTATGCATTTTATTACGGTCTTAGGTATTGCTAGGTGGTGCGGGGTCATTAGTTTGAATATATACAGTAATTGTCGAACATGCATCAACGTGAATTTAGACCGTAAACTACTTTCGATTCTTTAAAGAATCCTCAGGGCGAAAGTTGAGGGTCGAATTGGCAGGCTTTTGGCAACGGCACTCGTGGAAGTTCCGTGAAGACTTCGAGAAAGTTTTAAGTCGATAGCTTTTGGGGTTGCTGAGTTCTTCAACGATCATCATATAAGGTTTTACTGCAATTATGGAGCCCAGCGTTCATCGGTAACACACAGGCGATTTGCACATCAGGGCTGTTACTAAGACAATGTTGACTTGCTATTGGGAGTACATAAACCGTAAGTTACTGATTGTAGTTCTTTATCAATGATACAATGGGAAGTGTTGCACAAGTTAGATATATGTAGGATTTGTAAAATGCGATGTATAATGCATATAAATGTGTAATTACTTTGTATGGATAATCAACGCTGTTTACTACGCATAGTTCCGCGTGTTGTCTGACGAATAACATAGAGGACATTAAGTGTTCAAACCGTAAGTATTTACCCGTGTTATGTATAAAAGTATTCCCAATATGTACAAATATGTAAAAACTGTATGCCCACATAAGAGAAATATCTGTAAAATTGATGTTTGCATACTAATATTGCTCGTTATTAAGGCTTCTATAGTTTTGTCGGGACATGGATGGTTACTGTACGTTCTGCTTTGATATAAATAATGCTATGGTTATCTATGAGTCTTCATGGAGGTTTAAGAACACGGAAGATTACCTGATAGTACTATGCTGCTGCTTGTAAAGTAAGTCAATGCTGATATGATGCTGCTGCTGCTCTTATGGTTTCCCTTGAGCTTGGTACCTGAAAGGAGTTGTTAATCGACTGATTGGTGCTTCTTCCAGCAAGTTTAAGTTGTGTAAGTTGTTTGTTGCAAGTACGAATAATAAAATGTACACAGTACTTCTTTATTGCAAGTACGAATAATAGAATATACACAGCACTTGTTTATTGCAAGTACCACCAATACATTGTATACAGTACTTGTTTATTGCAAGTACAAATAATAGAATGCACACAGTACTTGTTTTTTGCAAGTAGAAACAATAGAATTTTCTCATTCGGTATCTAATTACATGAGTAAAATAGGGCTCGAGGTGAGATCTCTCATATATAAAATAAAAAGATAACGGCATCGGTGCAATTGGCCAGCTCCATTTATTTCGACAGTTAGTTTAGATTTATAACCTTAAAATAATCGTTATTTACTTACACGTATTTTAATGCTCATCATTTCAATATATCTGACGTGTTGCAAATCAAGCCGTCCATTCTCGAACAGTACGTACAGTCGTGCTAAAAAAATGTGCTGTACACAGCTAATTGGGTTATTGTAAGTCGTGTTTAAAAATGTGTTGTACAGTAATATATAATAGTTGGCTATATATTTTGTCAATGATAGATACACTAGAACTGTCAAAGTGACAACTGACAGTGACAAAAATTATTGTTATTGTATTACCTATATGAGAATTAATTACTCTAGATCTTGAGTGTATTATTTATTCTACCATTAAAAGTTTATCGATGATTGTGTTTTTACTCTCATCAAAGGCTTGCACTATATGATTAAGTAGACCTAGATATAACCATTCAAAATATTTGTATGTACAACACTTTTTTGAACTTTGTGAAATTAAGTCACATTCACTCAGCAGAAATGCTGTACAACACATTAATGAACACAACTACTTACCTCTAGCTTGTAACACTTTTCGGAAAATTCTTGAAGTGATGCAATTTTAGGTGATGCTGGAAATCTGTCGCATACATATTTTATTGGGTAATGTTTATTGCATTTCGATGGCAATGAGTTTCCATTTACTCATAAAATATGAATCGCCAAAGTAAAATTTTAGTTAATATTCGTTAATTGGTTGTCCATCTAACCACCAGAATTTCAATTTGAGAACTTTCAGAAGAAAAAAACGCGATTTTGTCGATATGATCGGAAAATCGATATTTTTATAGAAATTAATAAATTTCTACTGCCATTTTTTTACTCTCATCACTTAATCTAATGCCAGGATATTCAACTACAACCCAACCTATCGTAACCTAACTTACCGTTTTGAATCATTTTGAAACAATTTTGTTAATTTTACAAGGAAGGTTAGGTTAAGTTAGGTTAGGAAGTAAGCGGTTATATTACTTGTAATCGTGGGTGGTTGGCATTTGTTGCTCTATTAAAATAACCACATTCAATATTAGCTAGTTTATATACTAACCAACCAATTAGTCATTTTATTATTGAAGTAATCTAGTACTCACATTATCCAAATCATGTTGGTTAGTTATATGCTAGCTTAGAAGGCTGGTTATTTTAGTTACTAAACTTTTGGTTTACACTTTAGCTGTGATTGTTGGTTACTTTATAAACTAGCTGGTTAGTATATAAACTAACCAAACTCATCAGTTATTTTGATGGAATGATTCCTTTAAAAATAAAAATATCCGTTAAATAATTCGCTAACATAACCAGGCATTTGGTTAGTTTATAAACTACACTGCTCAACAAAATTAGGGGAACACGTATAAAAAAGGGTTAAAAACGGTTATTTTTTATATTAGGCGGTATAGATATTGTTTGCTAATGATAATAATTAGAAAATGGATTTAAACGTTACAGGTCTATTTTTGGCAGTACGTAACACTTATACCACCTTATATTGCCTACAATTGAATTTCCACTAATAACCAAGTGTTTTGATAATGACTGAACAAATTTAATAACCATAGTAATACAGTAGTCATGTCATTCTAAAATCGGTATCAAGCCCATACATCCAAGATGAGGAATTTAAGCGAAGCAGAAGTGTCACAGGCTGTTGCTTTACTCCAAGATGGACATCAATGCGATATGTTGCAAGAATGTTAAACGTAAGTTACTTAGTCGTATGTCGAATATGGCACCGGCATCAAGAGACTGGACGATATAAGAGAAGGCCAGGACAAGTGCGAAAACGGGTAACAACAGCTCGTCACGACAGAATGATGGCGACTTCGGCTTTGCGAAATCGCACATCAACCGCAAGAGATGGTAAAAACGATATTAGGATAGTAACGAGCATGGTTATTTCGGACCAAACAGTACATAGAAGGCTAGGTGAACGTGGTTTAAAACCCAAACGGCCTGTTAAAAGCCTCGCCTAACATTAACCCACAGAATAAACAGACTTGAATTTGCAACACTTTACCAAAACTGGGGAATCCAGCAGTGGTCCTCAATTATGTTTATAGATGAATCAAGATTTTGTATAACGCGTTGTGACGGACGTGTGAGAGTCTGGGCATGACCAGGAGAAAGATATTTAGACGAAGTTGTTCAGGAAATTGACAGATTTGGTGCTGGATCAGATAAGGTATGTTCAGTTATAACGTACGACAATCGTACCGACTTTGTTCTTATGCAGGGAACGATGAATGCTGTTCGCTATATTGACGACATCTTTAGCGAACATGTTTTACCTGCTGCTGCTGGAATTGGACCTCAGTTTTGCCTCCTACTCGATAATGCAAGACCTCATGTTGCTCTCCAGGTTACAATGTTTTGCAAGACCATAATATCCCGGTACTCAATTGGTCAGCTTGGTCATATCTTGATCGGATGCTCAGAAACCGCCCAGAGCCCCCGCTTAACCATCAACAACTCTTCGACTCTCTTTTTGAAAAATGGGACAACATACCACAACAATAGTAGTTAGGCAACACCGATTCCAACCCAGGCTAGGTTAGTTTTCGATTAATTTAATCCGCGGTTTTTATTGGCGGATTAATCAATTACCGCGGGCAGTAACAATGGGTTGATTGCGGAAATCGCGAGTAATTTAATCACAAATACAGGATAACAATGGAATAATTGCAGATGCATTACTTTAATTACAGGTGCATTACTGCAATTACAGGTTCTTTAATTGCAGGTTAATTGACGATCCGCAAATTTAATTGGCAGTCTAATCACCGCGAGCAGTAACAATAGATTGATTGCGAGTAATTTAATCACAATTGCAGGATAACAATGAAATAATTACATCAATTGTAGGTACTTTAACTACAGGCTAATTGGCGATCTGCGAATTTAATTGGCAGTCTAATCACCGCGGATCAAATTGATATCATAGATCGCTAGACTGAGGGCCGCCACACAGCCGCCGCCCCTCGACCCCGCCGCCCCCCGCGCCGCCCCCGGTCCCCCCACGAGGCCAGACGCAGCCGCCCCCGCGCCGCCCCCCGCGCCGCCCCACCCGCCCCCCGGGCACCGTGGTCCACTGTCACACCACCCCCGATGCGGCGCGCGACTTGAACCAGCGATAAGGCCGGGGTCAGCCGAAGGGTCGCCCCACCCGCGGTATGTAATGCGATACGGCAGGAAGTAATCACTCAAACCGGCAGGCCATAAACACATCAATTTTATCATTATGATTAAAATAAAACTGCCGGTTCCCAGACGGCTATAAAAAAGAAAAAGTGGCAGAGTCTGGAGATTAAGACAGCTGATAAACACGGGTGTCACCCGATACGGGTTTTCCGGGCGCAGCTATAATCATATCATTATAATTAAGTCACCGGGGCATTCAGACGCGATAACAAAAGGTCGGGGAGATAAGACAGACATGATAAATATATCAATTTTAACGATGTCGTAAATTGAATACTAATGGAAAATATAAAAAATTAGGCGGATGCAGCTGTGAATTAAGATTAGATATCTAACGAAATATGCACGTGCACCAATTAACTTGATGTCGCAACAAGTCGAGACTAGAACATTCCTGTCTGTGTGAAGAAGCACGCCATCACACCCCACCCCTGCGAGGGTTATTTAAACGAAAAACGTCGTGCCACGAGCATCAGTCTACTCCGACCAGTGTCGAAGCTCACATCTAGCCCTTCAAGTTTCTTGTGTTACCCTCTGTGCCAGCACCGATCTCCTAGTGAGTGTTATCGTGTTTTGATCAGGTAAGCTAATAAAAATTTAAATAAAAATTATTGCTGCGGGCAATAAATAAATAAATAAAGGATAAATACATCATGGAATTATCAAATATATCTCTAGCCTAGATTGAAAGCAGAACAGATCAGCCCGCTCGCAACGCTTATAATAATTAAATAGGTGAGTCTGCAGCATTAAATCCAGAAACAAATACCAGCAATATTTACAAATATAGGAGAACCGTAAATATTAATTTATCCTATTTCCAGATATATTTGATATATCTATATCACACCGCTAATTTTCACGCACACCGCAGCTAATCCAAGTATGTTATATCAAAGTTAAATGTATGCACGCGATAAAATGATTATTATTATTTTAAGAAATGTCTATTATGGAGACAGCAACCACGCTTGTCAGAGGCGTGGACACCTTCTGCAGGCAGGATGTTCGAGATCCTCGCATAATCGAGAGCTGGCTGGGGGCAATCCGCAGGAATGTGGCGGCGCTCAATATAGCTGTCACACAGCTGAAGGGAACCCCCGCCGGAACTCTCGGCCTCCTCAACGGCTTGACCAGCGCCATCACCAAGATGCAGCGTAGGCGGACGCAGCTCAAGGCGAGACTCATCCGAGGAGGTGGAGGAGCGAGACTCCCCGCTGCCATAGATTATGTGGACCTCAAGTCGGCGTTCGCTGGGCGGATCCGCACGGGGGCGTACCTCAACCGGACCCACAAAGACCCCATCAACTTCCTGGGGGATTGCGGCCCCAGGGTTGCGACGAGGACCCGGAACGCTCTGGCCAAGGAACCGTTCCTAAAAATTAACACCACATTCTGCGGAGAGTTCACCAAGATGGCGGGCGGTGAGGAGATCTGGGAGTACAAACATTTCAACACCAAGAATGTGGTGATTGATTTGGATACAGACTTGGCCGAGTGGTTCATGCTCCACGTCATGGTGCCGCTATTGGAGCAGCTGGAAGAATTTCAGGTTTGTACAACCCGCTAAATTTACTTTAATTTTCTCTAATATATTCATGTTTATTACAGGAACGTGAGTCTGGCTGGGCCCTTGCAAGCGTGGTAAGCCTCAATGTGAACACGAACAAGTATACGCCGCTGCTGGGATCCTCGTACACTGAGCTGCCGCCGCAGATAAAATTGAAAAATTCCTGCGTCAATGTACGAAACAGCGATGAGGCTTGCTTCGCTTGGGCGGTCACCTCAGCGCTACATCCAGTCGAGAAACATACCGAGAGGATGTCGTCCTATCCACGGTATGAGAGCGTCCTGAACCTGGAGGGGATCACCATGCCCATGCAGAGGCCTCAGATAGAGAAATTCGAGCGGCAGAATTCTCTATCAATAAACGTATACATCTTGACTAAGAATAGAGGCAAATTTACAGTTAGCCCGTCGCGTCTCACCCGGGATAAGCGTGATAGACACGTAAATCTCCTGCTTATTCAAGATGTATACGTTGATGAGGCCGATGATGAAGACGATGATACAAACGCCGTTCCCGTCAGATATCATTATGTGTGGGTGAAAAACCTCTCCAGGCTGCTCTCATCCCAGCTGAGCAAAGAGGGAAAGCAGAAGTTCTTCTGCGACCGATGTCTGCATTACTTTCGTACTCAGGACAAGCTGGCGGCCCATATCAAGGACTGTGAGAAGATGAACGCCTTCAAGGTAAATCTTTCCCCGGGAGGAAAGATCGCCTTTAAGGCGCATAAGAATAAAGAGCGATGCCCTTTCATTGTATATGCGGACTTTGAGAGCATCTTAAAGTCTACGGCAATCAAATTTGGCAGCACAGGTAAGAAATATTCCAATCGTGCTAATAATACAAAATACTAATAATAATCTTGTTTTGCAGGAGAAAAGTATCAGGAGCACGAGGCGTATAGCGTTGGTTATTATGTCAAGTGCTCCTACGATGATGCTCTTTCTTACTATCGGAGCTATAGGGGCGAAAACTGTGCTGCCTGGTTCACCGCGGAACTAAAAGATTTCGCAGAGAATGTCGAGACGGTGTTCAAATGTCCCCTGCCGATGAACGTGCTGACTGCCGAACAAGAGTGCAAGTTTCGGCAAGCGTCATCCTGCCACATATGTGAAAAGCCGCTGGGACAGGACCGTGTGCGTGATCATGACCATCTGACCGGAGCATTCAGAGGAGCCGCTCACAACGAATGTAATCTGGAGTTCCAGGATTCACGCACCATCCCAGTGGTATTCCACAACTTCAGCGGCTATGATTCGCATTTTCTAATCCGGGATGTCGCGAGAGGATTAGAGGGCAGGGTGACGCTGGTCCCCAACAACACAGAAAAGTTCATCTCGTTCTTTAAGAGCATGGCAGGGACAGACATCAAATACAAGTTTATAGATTCCTGTAGATTCATGGCATCATCCCTGGATAAGTTGAGCTCCTACCTCGAAGTCAAGAAGATAGTGCACAGCCAATTCCCGCTGTACAACGACGAGAAGATTGACCTGCTCACCCGTAAGGGTGTATTCCCCTACGAGTACGTACAGAGTTGGGTCAATCTTGACGAGACTGACCTCCCGAGTCGAGAATCCTTCCGGAGTCAGCTGACTGACTCCGAGATCAGCAGCGAGGATTATGCGCACGCTCAGAAAGTATGGCGGGAATTCAACATCACCACGCTGGGCGAGTATAGCGATCTATACCTTAAGACTGATGTGCTACTCTTGGCTGATGTCTTCGAGGCCTTCAGGGATGTCTGCCTGAATAATTACCACCTCGATCCAGCCCACTACATGACCGCACCGTCATTGAGCTGGGACGCCATGCTGAAGAACACGGGGGTCCAGCTTGACATGATTGGCGACGTGGATATGTTGATGTTCTTCGAACGAGGTATTCGAGGAGGACTCACCCAATGCTCGAAACGGCATGCCCGAGCAAACAATCAGTACATGAGTGGCCATGATTCAGCTTATCCGACTAACTACCTCATGTACTATGATATTAATGCCATGTATGCTTGGGCAATGTCGCAGCACCTGCCTGCAGGAGAGCTGAAGTGGGTAGAGGGTGATGTCTCCTCTTTTAACTTCAACCTCCCAGACGATACCCCTACAGGATATGTCTTGGAGGTCGATCTGGACTACCCGATGCATATTCACGACCGCCATAGTGACCTCCCTATGGCGCCATCGAAAGGCAGGGCTCCCGGTTCGAAGCAGGATAAGATGCTTGCCACGCTAGAGGGCAAGCGTAATTATATAATTCACTACAGGAATCTCAAACAGTATGTAGCAGAGGGCCTGATTGTATCGAAAATACATAGGGTGATACAGTTTAAGCAGTCTCCATGGTTAAGAAAGTACATTGACCTGAATGCAGAGCTCCGGCGAAACTCTCGAAATGAGTTTGAGAAGAATTTCTTCAAACTCATGAGCAACGCCGTATTCGGGAAGACCATGGAGAATGTCCGGAACCGACGAGTAATGAAGCTCGTACACAAGTGGCATGGGAGATATGCGGCAGAGTCGCTGATATCAAAGCCGAATTTCCACAGCACCAGTATCATCGAGGATGACCTGGTGCTAATCGAGCTATTGAAGACGGAGGTCTTCTTCGATAAGCCTATTTACGTGGGGATGGCTATATTAGACATCTCCAAAACCGCTCTGTACGAGTTTCACTACTCGTATATGAAGAATAAATACGGTAAGGACTGTACCCTCTGCTATACGGACACCGATTCTCTGATATATGACATCAGGACTGCTGATATCTATCAGGACATCAGGATGGATATCAGCAGATTCGATACCTCCGATTATAGCCCCGACAATCCCTATGGCATACCGCTAGCAAATAAAAAGATCCCGGGCCTAATGAAGGATGAGAATTGCGGTAAGTAATTGAGTGTTGAAATCGATATGCTTGAAACTAATGTGCTATTTCTCTATTACAGGCCGCATCATGGAGGAGTTTGTAGGACTCCGGGCAAAGATGTATGCGTGCCGAGTGACATCATCTGCGGACACCAAGAAGGCCAAGGGCATCAAAGGGTATGTTGTCAAGAAACACATATCCTTTGCTGACTACCTGACCTGCCTCAACAATGGTGTCGAGATGGTGCACGAGCAGAGCTCTATCCGATCCTTCAACCACCAGGTGTTCACCATCAGGCAGAAGAAAATCAGTCTCAGTCCACGCGATGATAAGCGTCATCTTCTGCCAGGATCCCACGAGACGCTGCCCTGGGGACATTATTCGCTAGCGGTCATGGACATTTAGTGTAGTTTTTAATATGTATATGTGTGTGTGTGTGTATATTTTTACAGTTTTATTCATTATCTTGTATATTTGTTATGTTTTTATTTATTATGTTTTATTTATTATCTTGTATATTTATTTATTGTATGTACATATTTTTTGATGATTTTTCTTTATTTAATATGATGTTCTCTCTATGCACTATGGATGGGGTGAATAAAATAAAGTTTTTTACATTGTATTATTATTTTTTATTACCATATAAAATATCCATTACATACTCGTACAGAACTACAACATTCCTATAACTACAAGCTGCGGAGGGGCGGAGGGGCTTCGGGAGGAGCGGAGGGGCGGAAGGGCTGATTGTGTTGGTGGAGGAGCGGAGGGGCTTCGGGACGGTACGGAGGATATATATATATATATATACCACCACCAACAGGTGTGTCACGGGTATCTCACAGGTGTCTCACAGCTGTCTCACAGGTGTCTCACAGGTGTCTCACAGCTGTTTCAGAGGTGTCTCACAGGTGTCTCACAGCTGTCTCAGAGGTGTCTTACAGCTGTCTCACAGCGTCTCACATGTGAATCACAGCGTCTCACACGTTACTACATTTTAAGAATATAAAGGGCGGGGGTGCTTCGTGAGGGGCGGAGGGGCTGGTGGAGTGTACGGAGGGGCGGAGGGGCTGGTGATGTTGGTGGTAGCGGAGGGGCTTCGGGAGGGGCTGGTGGAGGGTACGGAAGGGCTGGTTGTGTTGGTGGAGTGGAGGAACGGAGGGGCTTCGGGACGGTACGGAGGATATATATATATATATATATATATATATATATATATATAGAGAGAGAGACTGGCACAGTGGCTGTCACAGAGATATCAGTTGCATTCGATCCATCAGCATGTATAAGTGTAATAGATGTGAGTCTTCTTTCCGGTGGCTGCGTGGATTGAAAAGACACAAGACTACTAATTCTGCCAGATTATTGAAGTGTTTGCACCATGAGAGAAGATTTACAAGAAGAGATAATCTCAAACGACATGAAACTAAACATCAAACGAATGCCACGATGAGACAACCTAAGACCGAAAATGATGCTTTGAATGGATCAGGGAGAACCTGTAATGACCAGCAAACGTTAAAAGGAGGTGGTGAGCTAGAGTCTCATCCGCGGTGTGAGAGGTTTGGTACGATGAAGGTCGTCAAGCAGCAACAATCGCTCGAGGTGATCAATATGGATCAATGGACAGGGGTGCTGGATGCGAGCCGAGCTTCACTAGCCACAGCAAATTGCTACCCAATACAATCAGTTCGCTAGTATGCGGACCCTCCCGAAGCCCCTCCGCTACCACCAACATCACCAGCCCCTCCGCCCCTCCGTACACTCCACCAGCCCCTCCGCCCCTCACGAAGCACCCCCGCCCTTTATATTCTTAAAATGTAGTAACGTGTGAGACGCTGTGATTCACATGTGAGACGCTGTGAGACAGCTGTAAGACACCTCTGAGACAGCTGTGAGACACCTGTGAGACACCTCTGAAACAGCTGTGAGACACCTGTGAGACACCTGTGAGACAGCTGTGAGACACCTGTGAGATACCCGTGACACACCTGTTGGTGGTGGTATATATATATATATATATCCTCCGTACCGTCCCGAAGCCCCTCCGCTCCTCCACCAACACAATCAGCCCTTCCGCCCCTCCGCTCCTCCCGAAGCCCCTCCGCCCCTCCGCAGCTTGTAGTTATAGGAATGTTGTAGTTCTGTACGAGTATGTAATGGATATTTTATATGGTAATAAAAAATAATAATACAATGTAAAAAACTTTATTTTATTCACCCCATCCATAGTGCATAGAGAGAACATCATATTAAATAAAGAAAAATCATCAAAAAATATGTACATACAATAAATAAATATACAAGATAATAAATAAAACATAATAAATAAAAACATAACAAATATACAAGATAATGAATAAAACTGTAAAAATATACACACACACACACATATACATATTAAAAACTACACTAAATGTCCATGACCGCTAGCGAATAATGTCCCCAGGGCAGCGTCTCGTGGGATCCTGGCAGAAGATGACGCTTATCATCGCGTGGACTGAGACTGATTTTCTTCTGCCTGATGGTGAACACCTGGTGGTTGAAGGATCGGATAGAGCTCTGCTCGTGCACCATCTCGACACCATTGTTGAGGCAGGTCAGGTAGTCAGCAAAGGATATGTGTTTCTTGACAACATACCCTTTGATGCCCTTGGCCTTCTTGGTGTCCGCAGATGATGTCACTCGGCACGCATACATCTTTGCCCGGAGTCCTACAAACTCCTCCATGATGCGGCCTGTAATAGAGAAATAGCACATTAGTTTCAAGCATATCGATTTCAACACTCAATTACTTACCGCAATTCTCATCCTTCATTAGGCCCGGGATCTTTTTATTTGCTAGCGGTATGCCATAGGGATTGTCGGGGCTATAATCGGAGGTATCGAATCTGCTGATATCCATCCTGATGTCCTGATAGATATCAGCAGTCCTGATGTCATATATCAGAGAATCGGTGTCCGTATAGCAGAGGGTACAGTCCTTACCGTATTTATTCTTCATATACGAGTAGTGAAACTCGTACAGAGCGGTTTTGGAGATGTCTAATATAGCCATCCCCACGTAAATAGGCTTATCGAAGAAGACCTCCGTCTTCAATAGCTCGATTAGCACCAGGTCATCCTCGATGATACTGGTGCTGTGGAAATTCGGCTTTGATATCAGCGACTCTGCCGCATATCTCCCATGCCACTTGTGTACGAGCTTCATTACTCGTCGGTTCCGGACATTCTCCATGGTCTTCCCGAATACGGCGTTGCTCATGAGTTTGAAGAAATTCTTCTCAAACTCATTTCGAGAGTTTCGCCGGAGCTCTGCATTCAGGTCAATGTACTTTCTTAACCATGGAGACTGCTTAAACTGTATCACCCTATGTATTTTCGATACAATCAGGCCCTCTGCTACATACTGTTTGAGATTCCTGTAGTGAATTATATAATTACGCTTGCCCTCTAGCGTGGCAAGCATCTTATCCTGCTTCGAACCGGGAGCCCTGCCTTTCGATGGCGCCATAGGGAGGTCACTATGGCGGTCGTGAATATGCATCGGGTAGTCCAGATCGACCTCCAAGACATATCCTGTAGGGGTATCGTCTGGGAGGTTGAAGTTAAAAGAGGAGACATCACCCTCTACCCACTTCAGCTCTCCTGCAGGCAGGTGCTGCGACATTGCCCAAGCATACATGGCATTAATATCATAGTACATGAGGTAGTTAGTCGGATAAGCTGAATCATGGCCACTCATGTACTGATTGTTTGCTCGGGCATGCCGTTTCGAGCATTGGGTGAGTCCTCCTCGAATACCTCGTTCGAAGAACATCAACATATCCACGTCGCCAATCATGTCAAGCTGGACCCCCGTGTTCTTCAGCATGGCGTCCCAGCTCAATGACGGTGCGGTCATGTAGTGGGCTGGATCGAGGTGGTAATTATTCAGGCAGACATCCCTGAAGGCCTCGAAGACATCAGCCAAGAGTAGCACATCAGTCTTAAGGTATAGATCGCTATACTCGCCCAGCGTGGTGATGTTGAATTCCCGCCATACTTTCTGAGCGTGCGCATAATCCTCGCTGCTGATCTCGGAGTCAGTCAGCTGACTCCGGAAGGATTCTCGACTCGGGAGGTCAGTCTCGTCAAGATTGACCCAACTCTGTACGTACTCGTAGGGGAATACACCCTTACGGGTGAGCAGGTCAATCTTCTCGTCGTTGTACAGCGGGAATTGGCTGTGCACTATCTTCTTGACTTCGAGGTAGGAGCTCAACTTATCCAGGGATGATGCCATGAATCTACAGGAATCTATAAACTTGTATTTGATGTCTGTCCCTGCCATGCTCTTAAAGAACGAGATGAACTTTTCTGTGTTGTTGGGGACCAGCGTCACCCTGCCCTCTAATCCTCTCGCGACATCCCGGATTAGAAAATGCGAATCATAGCCGCTGAAGTTGTGGAATACCACTGGGATGGTGCGTGAATCCTGGAACTCCAGATTACATTCGTTGTGAGCGGCTCCTCTGAATGCTCCGGTCAGATGGTCATGATCACGCACACGGTCCTGTCCCAGCGGCTTTTCACATATGTGGCAGGATGACGCTTGCCGAAACTTGCACTCTTGTTCGGCAGTCAGCACGTTCATCGGCAGGGGACATTTGAACACCGTCTCGACATTCTCTGCGAAATCTTTTAGTTCCGCGGTGAACCAGGCAGCACAGTTTTCGCCCCTATAGCTCCGATAGTAAGAAAGAGCATCATCGTAGGAGCACTTGACATAATAACCAACGCTATACGCCTCGTGCTCCTGATACTTTTCTCCTGCAAAACAAGATTATTATTAGTATTTTGTATTATTAGCACGATTGGAATATTTCTTACCTGTGCTGCCAAATTTGATTGCCGTAGACTTTAAGATGCTCTCAAAGTCCGCATATACAATGAAAGGGCATCGCTCTTTATTCTTATGCGCCTTAAAGGCGATCTTTCCTCCCGGGGAAAGATTTACCTTGAAGGCGTTCATCTTCTCACAGTCCTTGATATGGGCCGCCAGCTTGTCCTGAGTACGAAAGTAATGCAGACATCGGTCGCAGAAGAACTTCTGCTTTCCCTCTTTGCTCAGCTGGGATGAGAGCAGCCTGGAGAGGTTTTTCACCCACACATAATGATATCTGACGGGAACGGCGTTTGTATCATCGTCTTCATCATCGGCCTCATCAACGTATACATCTTGAATAAGCAGGAGATTTACGTGTCTATCACGCTTATCCCGGGTGAGACGCGACGGGCTAACTGTAAATTTGCCTCTATTCTTAGTCAAGATGTATACGTTTATTGATAGAGAATTCTGCCGCTCGAATTTCTCTATCTGAGGCCTCTGCATGGGCATGGTGATCCCCTCCAGGTTCAGGACGCTCTCATACCGTGGATAGGACGACATCCTCTCGGTATGTTTCTCGACTGGATGTAGCGCTGAGGTGACCGCCCAAGCGAAGCAAGCCTCATCGCTGTTTCGTACATTGACGCAGGAATTTTTCAATTTTATCTGCGGCGGCAGCTCAGTGTACGAGGATCCCAGCAGCGGCGTATACTTGTTCGTGTTCACATTGAGGCTTACCACGCTTGCAAGGGCCCAGCCAGACTCACGTTCCTGTAATAAACATGAATATATTAGAGAAAATTAAAGTAAATTTAGCGGGTTGTACAAACCTGAAATTCTTCCAGCTGCTCCAATAGCGGCACCATGACGTGGAGCATGAACCACTCGGCCAAGTCTGTATCCAAATCAATCACCACATTCTTGGTGTTGAAATGTTTGTACTCCCAGATCTCCTCACCGCCCGCCATCTTGGTGAACTCTCCGCAGAATGTGGTGTTAATTTTTAGGAACGGTTCCTTGGCCAGAGCGTTCCGGGTCCTCGTCGCAACCCTGGGGCCGCAATCCCCCAGGAAGTTGATGGGGTCTTTGTGGGTCCGGTTGAGGTACGCCCCCGTGCGGATCCGCCCAGCGAACGCCGACTTGAGGTCCACATAATCTATGGCAGCGGGGAGTCTCGCTCCTCCACCTCCTCGGATGAGTCTCGCCTTGAGCTGCGTCCGCCTACGCTGCATCTTGGTGATGGCGCTGGTCAAGCCGTTGAGGAGGCCGAGAGTTCCGGCGGGGGTTCCCTTCAGCTGTGTGACAGCTATATTGAGCGCCGCCACATTCCTGCGGATTGCCCCCAGCCAGCTCTCGATTATGCGAGGATCTCGAACATCCTGCCTGCAGAAGGTGTCCACGCCTCTGACAAGCGTGGTTGCTGTCTCCATAATAGACATTTCTTAAAATAATAATAATCATTTTATCGCGTGCATACATTTAACTTTGATATAACATACTTGGATTAGCTGCGGTGTGCGTGAAAATTAGCGGTGTGATATAGATATATCAAATATATCTGGAAATAGGATAAATTAATATTTACGGTTCTCCTATATTTGTAAATATTGCTGGTATTTGTTTCTGGATTTAATGCTGCAGACTCACCTATTTAATTATTATAAGCGTTGCGAGCGGGCTGATCTGTTCTGCTTTCAATCTAGGCTAGAGATATATTTGATAATTCCATGATGTATTTATCCTTTATTTATTTATTTATTGCCCGCAGCAATAATTTTTATTTAAATTTTTATTAGCTTACCTGATCAAAACACGATAACACTCACTAGGAGATCGGTGCTGGCACAGAGGGTAACACAAGAAACTTGAAGGGCTAGATGTGAGCTTCGACACTGGTCGGAGTAGACTGATGCTCGTGGCACGACGTTTTTCGTTTAAATAACCCTCGCAGGGGTGGGGTGTGATGGCGTGCTTCTTCACACAGACAGGAATGTTCTAGTCTCGACTTGTTGCGACATCAAGTTAATTGGTGCACGTGCATATTTCGTTAGATATCTAATCTTAATTCACAGCTGCATCCGCCTAATTTTTTATATTTTCCATTAGTATTCAATTTACGACATCGTTAAAATTGATATATTTATCATGTCTGTCTTATCTCCCCGACCTTTTGTTATCGCGTCTGAATGCCCCGGTGACTTAATTATAATGATATGATTATAGCTGCGCCCGGAAAACCCGTATCGGGTGACACCCGTGTTTATCAGCTGTCTTAATCTCCAGACTCTGCCACTTTTTCTTTTTTATAGCCGTCTGGGAACCGGCAGTTTTATTTTAATCATAATGATAAAATTGATGTGTTTATGGCCTGCCGGTTTGAGTGATTACTTCCTGCCGTATCGCATTACATACCGCGGGTGGGGCGACCCTTCGGCTGACCCCGGCCTTATCGCTGGTTCAAGTCGCGCGCCGCATCGGGGGTGGTGTGACAGTGGACCACGGTGCCCGGGGGGCGGGTGGGGCGGCGCGGGGGGCGGCGCGGGGGCGGCTGCGTCTGGCCTCGTGGGGGGACCGGGGGCGGCGCGGGGGGCGGCGGGGTCGAGGGGCGGCGGCTGTGTGGCGGCCCTCAGTCTAGCGATCTATGATATCAATTTGATCCGCGGTGATTAGACTGCCAATTAAATTCGCAGATCGCCAATTAGCCTGTAGTTAAAGTACCTACAATTGATGTAATTATTTCATTGTTATCCTGCAATTGTGATTAAATTACTCGCAATCAATCTATTGTTACTGCTCGCGGTGATTAGACTGCCAATTAAATTTGCGGATCGTCAATTAACCTGCAATTAAAGAACCTGTAATTGCAGTAATGCACCTGTAATTAAAGTAATGCATCTGCAATTATTCCATTGTTATCCTGTATTTGTGATTAAATTACTCGCGATTTCCGCAATCAACCCATTGTTACTGCCCGCGGTAATTGATTAATCCGCCAATAAAAACCGCGGATTAAATTAATCGAAAACTAACCTAGCCTGGGTTGGAATCGGTGTTGCCTAACTACTAACAATATAACCAAACTCTGATTGCAAGCATGCCTGGAAGATGTGCAGCTGTCATTAAAGCGCGATTCCACACACGTTATTAATTTCTTTAATAACGTTGTAGAATTACATTTCAATGTTTTTCCTTTTTGTTCATTTTTGGGTTTTTGGAATATTTTTTATTTATTTTGAGCACATGGATTTAAAGTACCTCTTTTCTGTTTAAATAAACATGAATTAAGATTAATCAGTATTAATTAATTCCGTACAGTTGTTAAAACTCTATTTTAACTCATTTTTATAGGTGTTCCTCTAATTTTGTTGAGCAGTGTATCTAGCTAGTTTTTTAAACTAACCAAGTAAGCACTTTAACCGAGCTTTAACTTGCAGGAATGCCGTCTTATAATTTTGTTTAAAATTCACGAATGGGCTCTATGATTTCTTTGGCAATTTTTGGATTTTTGTATGTGTTGCTTATTGTGTAGTATACACTAAACATATAAACTTACTTATACATATCTACATATTTTGTACTTGAAATAAATAGGGAAAACTAAATCTCAATTTTCAAATTTATATTTAGGTATTTACATTTAATAAAAATTTTGTACATTATGAACAATATCAAAACATAATCATGAAGTCTTAAATCATTCATGATGCATCTTAATCATGGTAGTCATAAAAGTCTGTAAAACTTTAATTCTAGACTTTTAAGCTTCTAAACTTTACTTAAAAAGGTGACTAAACGATATTTATAGCTACCAACATAATTAAGCAGTAATATGGCAAGCCGTTGACAATAATAAACAATAAGCAATAACGGAGTTTATAAGGTTTTTGAACTATTATAAGCATTAAATAAACAAAATATGCTCAAGACATTTCTATTTTGCTGGATATTTAAACTAATTTCTTGAATCTTGAAACAATTGAGTCATCATAGTAAGGGGTACACTTCTGCGTCTTATATAATTTTAAGAAATCTAGCTAGTAGCAAAAAGTAAATTGAATTTTGTTGCTTCAATAATTGAATTTTACTGTATCTATGGAAAACAAAACATTTTTCGTGTTAACGGCTGATATAAGTGTCAAATTTATTTGCTGTGTTTCGAGATCGTTTATAAATGGACATTTTGTAAATTCATGGCCTCCGATATCGCCTGCTCTTAACCCAGCAGATTACTGGCTGTGGAGTTATTAAAAAAATGTGTTTAGAACACGACAAACAACTTTGGAAGAATTAAAAGACTCTATTAAGGAGCAAATTGCTGCAATTCAATCAGAAATGCTGAATAATGCTGTCTATAATTTGGATCAAATGTTGGTGGTTGTACAGCAGTAAAATGGACGACATATCGAACATTTGCGTTAACCACTGTAAGACATAAGAAATCCCATTATTTAATCAATCAAATTTCGTTCACATCCTGTTGTTAACTTAATTTGTTAAAAATACATAATAAGCTGAAATATATCCCTTACTTCGTGATAACCTTGTATTTTAAAATTCTGAACTGTTCTTAACAATTGGGTTATTTTGGCAGGGGCGGTTCGGATTCTATCAATCATATTTTGTCGGTTGTTGCTATAATCCATCAAATTCGAGTACTCTAGGAACCGTGTAACATTTTTTCTAGGGCAACACTATTTATTGAATTTTTATTTTAAAGGATGATCGTTATGTTAGTAGAATTGCATAACTAATTAAATTTTTGAGACAAAAGTTATTTTGTAAAAAAACGCTTTGAGTTAACTTTTATTACATTTTCTCGAAAATTTTCCTATAAATATACGGTATTGAGATTTTTACGCAATCGTACTAATGTAATAACCTATGTTCACAATAAAAATTCAAAACGTAGTATTACTATTAAAAATGTTCAAGTTGACCTTGAAATAACCTTGAACGTCAACTCTCAACGTCAACTTCATGGTCATCATCAGATGGCCCCCTTTCAGCCAAATAACTTTTGTTAGGATCAATTTTCACTACCGAACATATGTACCTTTGGATTAATTTGGGTGGATTGACCCTGTATGCAATGTTTTTTGCACTACTAGTCAAAAAACTCATCATTGTGTCATGCATAAAAGCACTGTGAAGTTGATTTTTATGATTAGTGGTTAATAAATTGTTTTTACCACGGTAAAAAAAATTATGTTCGTCCGGGGCTAAATTGTTCTTTTTTTCCATTTTCTTAACAACGTAAAAAAAAGTTATGTGTTCGTCCGAGGCTATGCAGCCAAGCTCCGCCCGTCTGATCATCCTGTTCGCCCATCCGTAGATCCATAGTTTGCGACAACCAAATCCCAACTGCCGACAGCCGATATTTAATTTCATTTCATTTCACTTAATCAATTGTCATTGTACCTTGCGGAGTTGGCGTTTTTTGTACAGTGTTATTTTATTTATTACATTTTGCCTATTCTACTTTTTACTATTTCTTTTTAATTTTTATTTCCAAATTTTTTCCATTCCTCTCTATCTCTTATTTATATATATATATTTTCATAACCGTTTCATTCCATCACATTCTGGGTTTTCCTCATTTCATCTTATCTATACGAGGGCGGTTTGACGGAAGAGTGACTTTTCAAAGGTTGGTAACACTTTCGCTATAATAACTATGTTGCTAGCTCCTAGGGTCTTTCGGAGGTCTACTGTCAAAATTTGGCACCAATCTGAGAGATAGATTATGTTTTATACTTATTTGAAGAAAACTGTTTTCGTTGTTGTGTAAATATGGAGAAAAAATAATTTCGAGTGTTGATTAAACATTATTTTCTACGTGAGAAAACCATTAAATAAACCGACGAAAAGTTACGTAAATATTATCCAGAATCTGCTCCGTCCCATGGAATGATTTGTAAGTGGTTTCTGCTTTTAAAAGTGGCCATATGAGCGCGGTTGATGCAGATCGTCCAAAACCATTATTTACTGTAACTACTCCAGAAATGGTTAATAAGCTTTATGTCCTTGTAATTGGCAATCGTCGAATAAAAGTTCGTGAGATAGCTAATGAAGTAAACATTTCAACCGAATGGGTATACAATATTTTCCATGAACATTTCAATAAGAAAAAGCTATCCGCGAGATGGTTGCCGCGTTTGCTTAATGGTGATCAAATGCGCGCTCGCATTAAGAATTCAGAAGAATGTTTGGCCATCTTCAACGTAATTCTAAGGATATTTTTCGTCGATATGTCACAGTAGATGAAACTTGGATACATCATTATACTCCAGAAACAGAAATACAGTCTAAATAATGGATTTCTTCATGCGAACATGCTCCCAAGAAGGCTAAAACACTCTTTTCGGCCAATAAGGTCATGGCACAGTTTTTTGAGATTCAAAAGGTGCATTCTTTGTTAATTGTTTACAAAAAGGAAAAACGATAACTGGCCAGTATTATGCTGATTAGCTGACACGTTTTGATGCCGAACTTGAAAAACAACAACCGCATTTAATGAAGAAAAAAGTGTTGTTCTATCGCGATAATGCGCCCTCTCATTCGTCTGGATTGGCTACAACTAAATTGGCTGAATTGCTTTACGAATAACTGCTTTATCCGCCATATTCGCCAGATCTGGCTCCCAGTGATATCTTCTTATTTCCAAATTTAAAAAAAGACTGGGTGGAAAAAGATTTCAGGCAAATGAAGAGGTGATAACCGAGACAAATGCATATAAGACATTCCGAAAGATAACTTTTTGGAAGGTTTAAAAAAATTGAAAAATTTTGAAAAATTGTTGAAAAATAAAATATAATTTTAACAAAAAAATTACGTTTTCATTAAAAAGTCACTCTTCCGTCAAACAGCCCTCGTATATTAATAACAATACATTTTGACATCCCCAAAGTGGGGCAAATATGAAATTTTATCATACCAACTCATTTTGGCACCTACAACGTGGGACAATAATTATTATTAATTAATCTAAATCAAATATAAACAAATAGATAGTATTAACATCTCAATATATTTATGTTATTTTTGTATATTTATTCACTGGTAATACGTTTCTGTATCCTACTGCTATTCTTTTCTTTCTGCCTCTTGTTTTCTTTATAATTTCGTCCATATATAATATAAATAATGTTGGGCCAAGTCCTCCACCTTGCTCCAAACTATTATTTGTTCTGAAGTGTTTTCACGTGTTTCAAGTGTTTTCGCGAGGAGTTTGAAACCAGGCTATATTTTTTGTTAGAAAGCAATAGAAACCATTTTCAACATTTACTCTAACTTGTTATTTGAATTTAAATAATTGAACACTATTGCACTTTATTTGCAATTTATTCCAAAACTAATACATGAATACAAATCATATCATATTGTATTAATAACTACTGAAAAGTATTTTTCAAGAAGTTATTTTTTTTAGGTGGAGGTGGCTGGGGCTTAAAGGGTGGGTAGAGGGTTGACACTACCTACGCCATTTTGGTTCCCCTTTCGAACCACCCAAACAGTTTTGAGTAATTTTAAAAATAGTCATGTATTCTATGAAAAAACTCGATAGCAACTTTTCAAATTGATACCCTTTATGTTGCTCGCGTCTCAACTCTTTAAGGCATAGATTATTCTTGCCAACCGATTTTTTTCTGAACTGATTTTCTGCGGATATTTGGGGTCTCCGAAATCTGGGGTAAGAGTTTTGAAATTTTGTAAAATGAAAATGGCGTACAATATGGCGAATTTTGACGAAATTATTTTAAAATACACAATTATTTTTGTTTATTCTTCTTCAGGGGTGTTTTCGAGTCGCTTCATTCGAATCTGAGATAAAAATTTCATATTTTTTGTAATTCAGATGATAGAGCTAAAGGGGGACGGACAAAAAACAGTCAGATTTGTATTCTGTGAGTTTCTTCGATTGGAAAAGTTAAATATGAGATAATATTTGTCTAATTGAAGGTATTTAAAAAATCATAATAGCTCGGCAATCTTGCACTTTTAAAATTCTACATTTTAGACAAATATTCACATTCAACAAATTAGAAAACCGTTAGAAGATGAGTTCAATACAGTTATGGTATTTTGTAAGGGCGTTTTAAAATATTTTTTTTGTCGCAGAAACTCTCTGTACTGATTTATTTCAGTCAAAAAAAAAAAAATCGACAAACTATGAGTATGCGTTCTTCATAAATAGGAAAGGTACCTGTTTTGAACAAATTTTTAAGAATAGAAACTCATACATGATGTCCAGAGCATCAAATTTGCGATTTGGGTTCTTGTCAAAAACGAACGAAGACATAATTGACCATATTTCCTCAGATCCGCAGAAGTTAAAGTTAACCTGAGCAACGAAGTTATGCAGTATTTAGAAGTTCCAGATATCAACATAATAGCTTGTCTGGTGATTATGATCCATCATAGATTATGTTCTTGTACATTAAATTCTTCCGTTCTTACTAATCGAACTTAATTTTTCTATATCATTACTGTTTCTCTTGTACTAAAATATATAATCAATGATAAAAGTTTTATATTAATTATTGATTTAATATCCGCCCCCCCTCCCACTTTTTTTGGAACATATTATTAATATTTATAATTTAAATATTATATTTAAAATTAGAGACCTAACTTAGACCTACTTAGAGAACTTGGAGACCTAGAGACTTCTAAAACAAACTATATATGATTTCATGAAATGTTGTCAAATAATTCATATTCAATTCGCCATATTGATTCAGAAAATATCAAGTTGTAGAATTTTTATGTCAGATTCTATAAAAATTGAATTATAATTTTGCCACATTGGATCTGCCATTTTTACTTTTATAATTTCTATGGCTGATTTCACATCAGCAACGTTGCAAACACTTCAGTGTCAAATTTCATGCAAATCCGACAATTTTTCAAATTTCTGCTAGCTTTTCATGGAGACTTGCCGAAAGAAATCGAAACAAACCTAGGGCAACCTTAAATCTGTTGCCTACAAAATATTGTAAGATACTATTAATTATATCAATGTATTATGTTTTTTCTACTCCCAAAGTTGTCAATTACACATGAACTTCATGGCTAGTTAATCAGTTATAACGTAACAGTGTTATGTAATGAAACTCACTAGTACTAGTAGTAAAGTTAGGGGCGAATTATTTGTGTGACATAAAGTGTTGAAATTGTCAAAATAGTCATATGATTTTCGATATCAAAACAAGATAAAAATGTAACAATTCGTGCAAAAATTTTCATAATTATGACTGGGAGTAGAAAAAATAACGTACATTGTACTTGTACATTACTTATGTTGTAAGGCAATTACGCACTCGAGAAAATACGCACCTTGCCGCTGCACGACTCGGTACTTTAAACTTCTCTTCGTGCGTAATATGCTTTTTACAACTCTCGTTATATAATAAACTATTGTAGTATTTCAATAAAATATATGTAACGACAAAAGCCTGTCCGTTTACTTTAAACACTAGTGGAAGAAGATTCCTGTTTTAATTCAAGTATGCTGTGTTAAAAATTAAACTATTATTGGTGTTTGTAGAAAATTATATTTACCCCTTTACAACTCCCTAATTAACAATCGTCTTTCATGTCTCCTGGAAAATTCAGTTTGCAGTTGCTTCATTGTTGTTTCGGAACCGCGCGTAATAGTATTTTAATTATAAGGACAAAAAACGAAATATTTCGGACGATTTGCTGGAAATTGCTGGAGGCAACGCCGAGTCCAGCAACAGCAATGAGTCCGAAATGTTTGTCGTCCGTCTACCATACATATTTTTTTATTCGATTGCAAGAACTTTACAAACTACAAAATTTAAAAAAAAAACAAATATGCATCAATCAAATGCCGTGAAATTTGTATTACGTTGTCAGTGTGACTTCGATCAACAATGAAAATATTAAAATCATATCGTGTGAAGACTAGTTAGTGTGTACTCGAGACGCCGCAAATCAAGTTTTGGTAGAGTTGTTCCGCAAAACACAAAAGAAGTTTATGAAAGGGCATATCAAAAATTTGAAATATACCGCCAAGAAAATAATATTCCAACTCTCTCCGAGAATCTTTTTCTGGCATATTTCTCAAATTTGTTCCAACACTTGAAATCTTCGAGTGTATGGTCTCACTATTCTATGGTAAGAGCCATGTTATTACATAAATTAATCAACCATTAACTTTTTTATTTTTGCTACCGAAAATTATTTTCAGTTCTGTTTCAGTTTAGGACGAAAAAGACCGTTACCTTGCAACCATGGTCTTTAACAAAATGATGGCGTTTTCGTCCAGATTTTCATACCGAAAAGTATTATTTTATGATGCAATTGAAAAATAACAACTGTTTATGATATTAGCTAACTTTATATACCTACCATGACAACGATTTACAGATTTACATTATTATTAAAAATTTAACGTCAGTTGAATCTTGACAGTTAATAATTCAGAATAATCATTAATAATTACTAACCATTCTAAACGTGCTAGTGCAGTATCCGAGTTAGATAAAAGTGGAGTAACTGACCAACAAATAATAATGATAACTGGACATTTAGACGCAAAATCTATATAGTCACAATTGAAATTGGATTCAGACCGTCATGCATCATTAGTAACAAAGCTAAGAGAGCAAAACACCAGCGTTCAACAATATGCATCCAATTTCATTATATATATATATATATATAAACATTGTTCTTTTGTAAAATTGTCCATTTTATTGGTACAAATTGTTATTGTCAATGTTTTATTTCATTCATTAAATTATCTATTAATAAGATGAATTAATTTTGAGCACTCTTCATTTCAACGCAAATTTTTCGAATAAATTGTGATTTGGCTAATTCCACGAGCGCTAACAATCTTAAACTTCGAAATTTATGTAGGAAGCTAAATTTTATAGCGCTCTTACTTTGTGACGAAAATTACATTCAAATCGAAAACTACATGATTTTTTTAATCAATAATTTCTAAAATATACGAGATATTTGATCTTTTCAAATCTTTTCCAGATAATAACATTTTATATGTGTACTGTTGCTCTGCGGAGAAAATTACATTGAGGTAGAAAACTACATTGAAATAAAACAAAATAAAACCACTTCTTACATTGTATTTTTGTACTCAATTATTTCTAAAATCAGGAGATATTTGAAAAATATATTTACAAAAGTTAAAACAAAAGCTTGTAAAAAAAATATTGAACAATGCATCGAGTCAATTTGTTGGACAAAATAAATATACATTTATCCAACAAATAGACTGGTTTCGACAAGAAAATGATCTTTAATAATCAAAATTTTGTAAAATTAATTGAACAATTCCATGGTATTGCCGAAGATAACCACAACAATTCTTTTTAAATACATACTTATAAAAAAACTCGATTTATGTTGAAATGATTATTTTGTAAAAATAATTATTGAAAAATTAGACGGATTTACTGGACATAACCAAGGCAATGCTTGAAAATGTTCGATTTCTTTTAAAATAAAAATATTGTAAAAATAATTGAACAATTCGAAGGATTTAGTGGACATCGCTGAAGTCAGTAGCGTCCCTAAGGTGGACGGTCATAGTTGAGGACTGATCCTGCAATAGGCAATACTTGAAAAATTATTTCTTTTAAGATCTAAATTTTGCAACAAAATGATAAATTAGACAGATTCAATATTTAAATTAGTTATGCTCACATTTGATAGGGACTTGATTAGAAAAGAAGAGACTTTTAGAAATAAATTAAAACATATATACATGCGCATTGAATAATTATAATTACAATATCATATCTAAATCTAGAACACAAAAATATTAATATTCTAAAATAAAATTAAACGAAACCAACGCAAATAATGATAAAATTTTAATAAAATTTATTGAAATGAAAACGGTTAAATATTAATCGCTTAGAAAATGCCACTCTCATTTTTCACAACATCATAAGTCTAAAATTATATTTATAAATGTTCTTGTGCGTGAAGACTCATTAACATAGAACATGAAGCTGCAAGTGTCATAAACATAATAATATACAATTACACTTATTACTGTATATTCACTCTCCTTAATGAAGTCTCCGCTTTAAGCCTGCCTGAGATATTTATATGCCACTCATTACGGTTGTGCGGGTTTAAAAATTTCACCGTCGACAGCTATAGGATAAAAGTGAAAACCGTATATTAGTATTAGTGCAATAATGACAATAATTTTATTTTTTTAAGCTTGATTGAGCAATAATAGTCTGTAATTTAAAATAGGCGTTCTGCAACTAGAATGTATTGCTCAAAAGAGTTTTCTACTTATAAATAAATCCGACGTTTTTAATCTTCTAAATTATTAGTCCTATCAAAGTTTACTCGAAATTTCAAATGACCCCATAGAAATTAATCCAGCGGTGTTACGTATGGTGATAGTGCAGTCCACTCAAATGGTCCTCGTCCCATCCACAAACTGGCCACACACTGGTCCTCCTATTCACAAACCAGGGAATATGTCGTTAAAAACTACCGACATTTTTATATTCGTCTGATTCTTTCTCAATAAAATTGTTTTACGAAGTACTAATCCTTACATAACTAATTGTGACTGATGAGATGTGCAGAAATTACAAAAAAAGAGGGTTGTCTTTTAAAAATATTTGATTAAGTTCCTAGTACGAATATCAACCCGGAAGAATCATTTTTTGCGTAAGAAAGTGTCTTTTTGAAATCGAACATCAACATGTTGCATTTTTTTTTAAATAATGAAACAACTAAATGATAATCTTTTGTGTATTCATTTATAACCACTCTTCTTCCATTCCATTATTTCCATTAATTAATCGCTACGATCAGTCCTGAAATTCGCTTTCGAAACTATTTTAATGGTAATTATCGAAATGGCCATGAACACGTCTAACATTGTAATGAATATGACATAATAAGATACAGATGCTGTGCTTGAACGCTGCCAAGCTGTCGTACTCCGCGATGCAATTATCTCCTGCAAATTACGAACGACGCTGCTAAAAAGGATTCGCATATGCATCGCGTAAAAAGGTGAACAGACTGGCAAACAATTGACACGAACACAATAATTACCAGCAGTTTTTATTTCTTCAACTCTTTCAAGAGCCAAATCTGCTTTATTTAAATAAGTGCAGCAATTTATATTATACCGCCAAAAACTAACCTAAAAGCCACATTTCCAATTTATTATTTAACTTACGCATCGATATGAGTCTTAGTTTCTCAGTCGTAGTATTATTTATATGTTTATTGCCATTATTAGCTGTTTTCACAGGCGTTTGAACATAATTCAAGATTTTCAGATACATTTACATTCCTCATAAAAATAACAGAAATTTATAAATACACCTCACTCCTGTAAAATTCAGGAGTCATCTGTGCAAATCGCATTTTTTCTTATAGAATTCGAAAACTTTACATGTTGTGCCATTAGGAGTGAAATGAAAATGTCATAAAATGTACGATTTACGGCAATTTTCAGCTGCTCATTCTTTAATCTGCAATATTTTTGCCATTTTGTGGATAAAATAGTCATGTGGTGTTTAGCGCTTGATGAGTACTTAAGCGCGAAGTTTATGCAGCAAAATTAGGCAGGACGTTAAAATTTGTATCGACTGCTGCTTGCAAATGCGGTAGAGAGTTATAATTAGGAATCAATTTGTTTCTGATTATCTATACATATAACTGTTTATAGCTATTTTTATTGGCATTCCTTTATTAAAATATAAACGTGCGAATACATTATAAGATTACTGTATAATTTTAAGCGTTTTTGCATTTTAATGTATTTGCGTTTATTCCAAGCGATTAAAATATTTATTTTGGAATAAGTATTACAAATTTATTCAGTTTCTTAATACCTAGCAGCTGTGATACTTTGGTATGCGGGGTTTGTGCAGACAGAGAATTTTTTTATAAAGTTGCAGCTGAAACTCCATTCTTCGCCCAATTTCAGATATGTTTCTAAATGTGCCAGTAAATCTGAAAAAACAGAAATGAAATTGAGGATATTGCAGACAATTCACAGTACTCCTGGTTCTTTCAGGATTATCAAAGATCTTTTCAATATAAATCCGAAATTTTAAACTTTTTACATTTATTGAAAGTTGCGGTTTGGTGCACTTGTCAACAAGAATAGATCTGTGACGTAACAATTAATAATATCACGTGTCAGTGTCAATTTTATTAACTAAATTTTATAATTTCAATCATAATTGTACTCTATATTAAAACGAATCACGCAAATCTTGACTTGACAATTAATAGCTATTAACATGTAAGGAATGTTATAAATGTCATAACATCCGCAGATGTCAGTTTCAAATCCGGGCGACAGCGAGGATTTTAAAACGTCTAAGACTGTTATGCTATTCAATGCATCGGTTTCAGAAAATAAAGACATATTTAATTATTATTGCATCTGCTAATTAGTATCATCAAGATTTGACTTTCAAATTTACGGATTGATGTGAGACCATGGTTACAACTGCTCTTTGTCACCGTCAAAATAAACATTAGGCAGGCACACACGTAGGGGATTTTCAAGCGAGCTGTCCCGCCGTCCGCATCTGTCATCCTTGTCACGCCGATCTGTCTCAAATCTGCGTGACAAGGATGTCAGATGCCGACGGCGGGACAGATCGCTTGAAAATCCCTTCTGTGTGTGTCTGCCTATTGGCAATGTAATCTTTCAAACCTGAAATGTCAATTGCAGGAAAATTCAAATTAAAAACTGATGAAGACTTCATGTGTGAGGATGTATTATGCTGCATAACTTCGTTGGTAAGTTTACTGTTATTAATTTCAGCTTAAAATTGGTTTTGAATTTCTTGACAAGTGATGACAACAACCTATCGGTAGAGTAATATTATTACCTTACCGATTTTACATACAGGATACAATTATGGCTTACCTACCAGCCTGTGTTTATGAATGAAAACAGATGTTTAATAGCCTGAAACCAGTAAATTAATCAAAATAATATAAAACCCTTACTGCTTGTAATCTTGCCAGATCATCTTACTAGGTTTCTGTTCAGGCTAGTTAGAGTGGCATTTACGAGCGTGCAACACTTAAATAAAAATGGCTGTTTCGTCCGCTTAAATTCTATGTATTGTTAGGTATCAAATTGTATCATTGGATAATAATTGATTATTAATATTAGAGACGGCATCTGTGGCTTTGTTTGTTTATATAAGCCGGGGCGCGACGCGCTCAGCTGAAGAACGAGTAACGAAGGGACATTAAGTTACGTGCTTTTATGGAGTGTGGATGCAAGTTCGGTGCCGATTGTGGGGAAAGCATGTGTGATCTGGTGTTTTGGTGTGTGTTGCGATGTGGACGGTTATGGATTAGGTGTTGGAATGGATTAAAGGTCAGTACATAAACTACAATATGTATATTAGATAGAGGTGCGTCCTGGAGGTGCGTTCTGGTAATTGCAACAAAAGAGGTTAGTCCTAATTGCAACAAAAGAGATTCGTCCTAGTAATTGCAATAGAGAGATTCGTCCTAGTAATTGCAATAGAGAGATTCGTCCTAGTAATTGCAATAGAGAGATTCGTCCTAGTAATTGCAATAGAGAGATTCGTCCTAGTAATTGCAATAGAGAGATTCGTCCTAGTAATTGCAATAGAGAGATTCGTCCTAGTAATTGCAATAGAGAGATTCGTCCTAGTAATTGCAATAGAGAGATTCGTCCTAGTAATTGCAATAGAGAGATTCGTCCTAGTAATTGCAATAGAGAGATTCGTCCTAGTAATTGCAATAGAGAGATTCGTCCTAGTAATTGCAATAGAGAGATTCGTCCTAGTAATTGCAATAGAGAGATTCGTCCTAGTAATTGCAATAGAGAGATTCGTCCTAGTAATTGCAATAGAGAGATTCGTCCTAGTAATTGCAATAGAGAGATTCGTCCTAGTAATTGCAATAGAGAGATTCGTCCTAGTAATTGCAATAGAGAGATTCGTCCTAGTAATTGCAATAGAGAGATTCGTCCTAGTAATTGCAATAGAGAGATTCGTCCTAGTAATTGCAATAGAGAGATTCGTCCTAGTAATTGCAATAGAGAGATTCGTCCTAGTAATTGCAATAGAGAGATTCGTCCTAGAGGTTCGTCCTAGTAAGAGGTGTATGTCACTGCTTTGCACATGAAGGTGAAATACAATAGTCGTAGAGAATAATGGTTGAAGCCGTGAGTGCTAGCGATCCAGTTGGCGAGAGAACTGGCGGGCGAAGGGGAGTTGCTCCCCCGGTAAGTCCTTCCAATTATAGTTAATATACAATACTAAAAGAATACTCTTTATATGTGGGGAAATCATTTGGAGCCAATGCCATCTTCGGATCGAGTTCAATATAAAGCCTGCGCATCCTGACCAATGAAAATACAGTATATTATGTAAGTGATTATTATTATTAATAGGTAAAATGGCGAAAATTTATGTATTAAATATGACGTCAAGTTAAGGCTACGATTGGAAAAAGAACTAGCCTAACAAATCAGAAGTGGGATCTGAACGATTGAACGATCTGAAGATGTGATTGGCTTGGGATTAGCACGTGCAAAAATTAAGGTTGCACAATGAGAATTGGAATAATTTTATTCATGTTAAATTGGACAGGTGTTTAATAAGGATGAAGAGAGAAAATGATACGATTTAAGATTGTGAAGTTGGAAATAATTTTTAACAATATGTATCGAAATATTAAAACGAACGAGTTGATATTAATTAAATCGTTTGGAATATTGTGGTCGACCTCACTGTATACAAGTGCTGTTTATGTTATCGTTCCGGAGAGCGTTTCACGGTCATGGACTGAAAAAGGTCTAGAGTTTGTTTCTTGACGAAGGAAAAAGTAAATAAATACACATTGCTGTGACTTCGATTGAAATTTAATTAACACAAATTGGGTTGGTTTGTGTAAAAATTATTTAAATACTTCCAGAAATTTAGTTATTCGTGTGTACTGCTTAGAGATTAAGCAAGATAAATAATTAGTTAATAGGATGCACATTGCAAATAATGTTGAATGTAATTATGAACAAGTGGCGTAACAAATGTCCGGCCACAATAAATTGCATTGTGCTGGTTGGAAATAATTCGGAACGATGAACGTTAATTTGGTTTGAAAATATTAACCTCGCCTGAATGTGGAGGCATCCACATGAGATTATCTCAAGTGTTTGTTTGGTGACTGCGTGCCGATATGGCGGGCCCTTTAAAATAAATAGGAAACAATTTACAGGAGAGTTAATGACTAATCTCGGACGGCGTTAAATTGTAAGCGGCTGGAAGTAATTTTTAAATGCGTACAATGGTACAATACGATTAATCAGAATTACAGATAGTCGTGTAATGACATGATTTGGTGAATTGGATGATTGATTTACAAACGATAAGATTGCCCAAAATGAAGGAAATGTATGTATATAATTAATAATCTGGTGTGTAAGAATGCAAGTTGCTACAAAGGATATAAGTAACGAAAACTATTTAAGCGATTGAAAAATATTCGGAGTGTTGGATTCGGAGGTTGAAAATGTTACAAGAAATTAAAAAGTTGTGGATGATTGTTCGATATAGTTACGTCTATACAGCATTTTGAACAACGAGAGCGCACATACGGATTAAAATATAAACATGAGAACTTCGATGGTGTGAAACAGATCACGACTTATTGCTGCTGCGAGAGGTTGATTTATTTCTGTAGAAATAATATTAAGTAAATGAAAACAAAATGCACTGGGTGTTAAGGTGACCTATGCACATTAGTGAAATATGTTACACAAAGTAGACAGAATGACGCAGCGTATTATACTGGAATTGATTGAGATTTGACTGATTGTGGAACGAATTGGTGTTAAACTGTAAAAAAAAAGAGGAAGGTAATTGATAGCTATGATGCCAATTGTTGCACTGTGTGAGGAGTTTAGTGAGATATAAATGGGTTACAACCGAAGATTAGAATAAGAACTGCCATAAGTACTTGAATTGAGCGTATCTTCAAAGCAATTGGTATGAATTTGGACTGGCGAATTAGAGGCGAACTTGACATTGTAACGTGGAAACATACAAATTACGTTAAATAGTACGATTCCGTGCAACGGGTTTTTGATTACATTATTATAAGATTTGGTATTTTTATAAGGGAAGTGCGAATTTAAAAATGGAGATAATTACTGTACACAACAAATGAAAAAATGTTGTTTCGTAACACGAGATACGCACAGGCAACTTAAGTGTAATTTGATACGTGACGCTGAGATGTTTTTGTTGTGAGCAAGGATCGTTGACCGCGAAGGGACCCATAATTTGAAGTGTTAATTATGGGAAGATAAGGTTAGAAATATGGGGTTGATGGCCCAGAGAACTTAAATGCGAGCGTACGAGGAATGCGTTCGCAGGTAATATAAACAGAAATATATTGACACCAGAAATAATGGATACAATTACTATTGTATTATCGTAAGAGAAATGAATTCGTACGTACACGGTAACTGCACATAAAGTAAAAATTGCCTTGTTAATTGCCAATGACCGCAACGGAAGCAGCAAGATATTCGTAATTATGGAGATAAGATTAATATCATTAGCAGTACGTATTTGTAGAAAAATAATTATGTAAGGGAGTATGGTTTTGGCAACAATGTTCGTAAGGATATTGAACATTATTGATGAGCGTCACTGTCATAAGTGGAATCTTGTGAAATAACACATAGGTTGAGATGTGTTTGGTGAAATATTTCCGAAATTGGAATGTTACATAAACATTCGCGAGGTGCAACCTATGACCAACTGTAAGATGAAGTGACGTTTTCAAGGAGTTTCTTTATAATGCGTGAGACTATAGGTTTGCTTATCCGATGTGCAGTTTGTTACTTCAAATAATCTACTTAATCTGGAAATATTAATTATTACTTAGTAAATTACATGATTTTTGTGGTCACAAAACATATGTTGGTGAATTGGATTGACTGTTACAGTAAACAAATACGTCATGAATAGTGTGCGGATGAATTAAAATATCATGTGATGGGTTATTTTAATATTTATGGTAGAAATAAATAAAAATTATATTTCGTTAGGATAGAAAATAAATATTTGACAGGATATCTTGTGAAGAGTTACAGATGAGAAAAATTTGTAGAGAGCAGAGTTAACGTAAAACAAACATCCTAATAAAAGACACTGAAATAACCCATTGTAAACAAATGAAAACACCGACAACAGTTCATAATGTACGGCAATTTCTGGGAGTTACTGGATTTTTCAGACTGTTTCTGAAACATGATTCAAGAATTGCCAAACCTCTTACGATGTTACTGCATAAACCACAAGCGTGGGAAGGAAGTACAGATGAAGTAAAATCTTTTGAAGAATACAAAAATAAAAGATTAGTGGAACGTCTATTGGCAATGTATGATCCAGCAGCAGATATAGAAGTTCATACAGATGCATGTCGAAAGGGTATTGCCAGAATTTTATTACAGAAAATAGAACCAACTTTATTAAAGCCAATAAGTTATTTTAGCCGACAATTGTCTGCTGCAGAACAGCGTTGGCATTCATGCGAATTAGAGACTCTAGCGGTCGTAGAGACACTCAAAATATAGCGAGTCTATTTCATCGGAAATCCGTTTGAAGTCGTTACCGACTGCAATGCAGTAAAGGAAGCCGTAGGCAAGACGGACTTAGTCTCTAAAATTGCAAGATCGTGGTTGCAGTTGCAGGAGTTTACTTTTGAAGTAATTCATTGTCTTGGGAAAAACATGACACATGTAGATAGTCTAAGTAGAAACTCTGTTGCTGAACAAAGTTTTGTAGAGAACAGTTTGTGTTTCAAATAGAAGTCGCCAATTGGGTGTTACATTGTCAGTTAACCGACCGAAAACTACAAGTAATAACAAAAATGTAAAAAAAAAGGCACCAAAGGATGATTATGAAAGAAAAATATACAAGAAATACCAGATAACTGACGATCGTCTTTATAAAGTTGTGGATGGTAAACAATTTTGGGTTGTACTGAGAAGTATGAGGAGAGAAATTGTGAGGGGTAATCACGATGAGTTTCGACATTTTTCTAGTTGGATTGGAATAGTTGGATAGGTTGGATAGGGTACGCAACACAAGGATACAATAATGAATCGCCTTAAGGAAAAATATCGTGCAGGAAGCAGTAAAACGACAACTTATTGGTGTGGACTCGTGAAAAGGATGCCCGATCTTCAATTGCCAAAAGTTATGCTCGATTGGGTCCCTCCTGAAAGACGGAAACGAGGAAGGTCCAGGAAATCCTGGAATGAAGTCATCTAAAAGCAATGAGTGAAAGGACCAGCAAGATTACCAATGATAGGTTAGTTGGACCAATGGCAAGATAAGTTAGGGTGAAGGTAGAGCTGGGGATCGGACAGCGTTGACTGCCGTTTTAAAATCGACATATAATAAATAGGATACCAGCTCGATCGTGCTATTAAGAGCAGCAGCAATGGAAGAGACGAGGCATATGACCTGCCCGGGACTTGGAAATACAAATGAGCTCGAATGGTACGAGCACAGAGATGGACAAACTGCAAGAGATTTAAAAACAATCTACAAGGTGAGCAAAATTAAGGCATACATCCTAGGGTGTCTGAGAAGATTAGTGTATCGCTCATCGGCACAAGCATAAACTATCTAACGAGCAGCTAGAGCTATGCTACACGAAGGAGATTGAACATAATGTAAGATCTCTTCAGGTGCCTTCTCCGGTCCGAAGGTTGGCAATCATCACCGCTATGCGTACTTTTGAGATAGCCGCTTTAAATAGTTGGTTTGTGTTGCAATTGAACCAGTCTCGCAAATTTTTCAGCCATGAGTGTCGTCTTCTTCCAACGTTTCTTTTTCCCTGTATTTTCCCCTGTATTATTATTTGGAGCAGATGGTACTTCTCCCCTCTAGTCACGTGTCCCAGGTATTGTAATTTCCGCGTCTTAATGATGTTTATAATTTCCTTTTCTTTCTTCATTCTTCTAATTACTTCTATGTTTGTTATTCGGTCCGTCCATGGTATTCTCAATATTCTTCTGTACATCCACAGTTCAAAAGCCTCTAACCTTTTGATGTCCGCATTTTTAAGTGTCCATGCTTCAGCTCCATACATTAGAATTGGTTGTATATAGCATGCCGTTAATCTTGTTTTTAGTTCTAGGCTTAGATCTTTTCCACATAGAGCTTTTTTCATTTTCATGAAAGCTGTTCTAGCTTTTGCTATTCTAATTTTTATCTCCATTGAACAGTCGTTATCTTGGTTAATGGTTGTGCCCAAATAGTTGTACTTTGTTACCTTTTCTATGAGTTCATTGTGTACGTAGATGTTTTCGTTATTTTGTGGTGTTTTTGTCATTACCATGAATTTGGTCTTCTTCGCGTTTAGAGAGAGTCCACATTCTTCGCTTGCCTCTGTCACTTTGTTGAGGATTCTCTGAAGGTCTTCTAAGTTAGTTGCAATTAGAGCTGTGTCGTCAGCATATCTTATATTATTTATCGGGATGCCATTGACTTTTACCCCTATTGTTTCGCCATCTAGTGCTTTCTTCATGATTTCTTCTGCATACAAGTTGAATAGTGTTGCTGATAGTACACATCCCTGTCTTATACCTCTCTTTATTCCGATTTCTTCCGATGTATTGCCGTCTATTTGGATTATTGCTTTTTGATTATAATACAGGTTGGTAATGATTCGAATATCTCTAGTGTCAAGCGTCTTTTCTTTGAGCAGGTGGATCAGGCGGTCGTGTCGTATTTTGTCAAAAGCCTTATTGTAATCGATTAAGCATATATATAGGTCTTGATTGACATCTAAGCATCGCTGCGTCAGGACGTTTAAAGCAAAAAGTGCATCTCGCGTACCGAGGCCCTTTCGGAACCCGAATTGTGATTCGCTTATTTCTTGTTCCAGTTTCCCGTGTATTCTGTATTGTATCACCTTTAGAAATGTTTTTAATGTGTGGCTCATAAGGCTTATGGTGCGGTGGTCTGCACAAAGCTTTGCGTTTGTCTTTTTAGGAAGCGTTATAAAGGTTGATGTTAGCCATTCGTTTGGTATTATTCCTGTGGAGTATATAGCGTTAAATAGGTTTACTATGATGTGGATGTGGTCTTCCTCAATTAACTTGAGTACTTCGGCTGGTAACTCATCAGGGCCTGATGACTTTCCGTTTTTTAGATTTTTAATGGCACGCATTACTTCCTCTTTGGTTATGTCAGGTCCATTGTTTTCTGGTTCATTGCTTTCTTGTTGTTCTTCTGTGATGTTGCCGCGCCTTTCGTCCTCGAACAGTTCTTCAATATACTTTTTCCACAGCAGCAATTTTTCCGTGGTCTCTATGACAATTTTACCATCTTCATCCGTCAGAATACTTGGTTGTCTTCGTTTTTGAGTCCCTGTGAGTTCTCTGATTTTCTTATGTATATTAAATAGGTCATGTTTTATTTGCAGTTCCTCTATCTCCTCGCATTTGTGTTTGTACCATTCTTCTTGTGCTTTTCTTATGTGTGTGCGTATTCGTTTTTGTATCTTCTTGTATTCGTGTATGTTGTTTTTTAAACTTCGGCGTTTGTCCATTAGATTTAGTATCTCGGGAGTCATCCATTGATGTTTTGCTTTTTGGGGTTGTTTTCTGAGTATCGTCTTGCTTGGTTCCATTATAGAGTGTTTTAGGGAATCCCAATTGTTATTTATGCTTGTTTCTGCATCGCTAACTTGTGTGATATGTATATTGTTGAGATTTTCGTTGATTTTATTTTGTAGTTCCTGTCTTGTCTCCCTTTCGTTTAATCGGGATATGTCTATGTTGTTGTCTTTTTCTTTAACTTCCTTCTTCTTTAATTTGATGTTGACTCGAGCTATTACAGGATTATGATCCGATGATACATCAGCTCCTGGGTGTGCTTTTGTGTATTTGATTACGTTTCGATACCTGTTATTAATTAGGATATAGTCGATTTGATTTCTCGTGACTTTCTCGGGATTATCCTGTGGTGACTTCCATGTATATAGTCGTCTTTTTGGAAGTTGAAAGAAGGTGTTTGTTATAATAAAGTCTTCCTCTTGGGTAAATTGTTCCAGTCGATCTCCTCTTTCGTTTCTCGTTCCGAGTCCGTATTCGCCTATGTGTTTGCCGCTTTTTCCCCTGCCGATTTTAGCGTTGAAATCGCCCAGAATGATTGTGATGTCTCTTGATTTGATTGATTTTAGGATATAAGAAATGTGCTCGTAGAAAGTCTCTATCTCCTCGTCTGGTTTATCTGCGGTGGGGGCGTATACTTGAATTATATTGAGTTTGCAGTGTTTTGTTTGTAATTGAAGTAGCATTACGCGATCTGATACTGGCGTGAAATTGGTTACTGATTTATTTGTATGTTCTGATACCATCACTGCCACTCCATATCTATGGTGAGGTTTGTCGTTTCCTGAGTAGTAGATAGTCCCATCCGGTGTACTGTGTTGGCCGCTGTTTGACCATCTTGTGTCGCTGATGCCTAAGATGTTTAGGTTCATTCTTTGCATCTCTTGTGCTATATTATGGGTTTTTCCCGGTTCGTACATGCTGCGTACGTTCCATGTTCCGATTTTCATGACATTTTTCAGAATTTCCCCCCCCGGAGATCCGATTGGGGGGTTTTTAGCTCCGGAAAATTTTCTTGTGAAACTAGTCATGGTGATGATTTGTACAAAGGATATCCTCTTTTTTGGATCTTTAATGCAGTGGTTTCCCCTTGCCTTCTGCATCCCCATGCCGTTGATCATTCATTGATTCGTCCGCCTTTCAGGATGATTTCTCACCTTGAGGACAAGAGGGTGCCGTTTCTCTTGCCAGCTCGTCCACCCGAGGCTGTTGGCTGTCAAGAGGGGACTACTTATACCGGTAGTTATTCGGTCTGCTTGGTTGGGGACTGCTTATTCGTCATATTCTATGCTTATTTCGCAGCTGACCTCTATATCTAGAGGCAGTTCACTATCCACCACCTGTGACCCCGCTGGTAGCCTGCAGTACAGCCCCAGCTGTATGTAAGATACAACAAAGCAAAATTCTCGGGGTTTTGTGCGTGGAAAGTTGCCTTAATCTTGTCCCTACAGCAAAAGTCTTAATAGCTCTTTAGACAACTGTACATACACCGACATATATCCGTGCGGACTTTTGTATTATTGCGCAAAATAGAGCATAGCCTCATAAGTAGTAGCATTAGGTAACGAGCATTAGGTTGGAGATTGGCGAGAATATATACAACTACAATGCAAGCGAATGCAATAGCATTGGGACTCAACAATAATTATAGAAGGGTTTGAAATTGGAGTTTACTGGCAGCCTTCAAGAAGATAAAAGTACAGCTCTTGGAGAGACAGTAGCAGACAAGGAGCACCCTACACCATTAGCTCCGCAAGCAGCCTAATGACAACTATTCGAGGTAATGAGTAAGGAGCATCAGTTTGGCCATAAAAAAAAAATGTTTCTTTATGTGAGGACGTGGCTAGTAAGTTTCTTGATGGGAGTGGAGATTATATTTAGATTGGTTCAGGTTGAGGTAGTAGTTCATCCCGGGACGTGATGATTTTCAGGATGGCCGAATGTTAGGTATCAAATTGTATCATTGGATAATAATTGATTATTAATATTAGAGGCGGCATCTGTGGCTTTGTTTGTTTATATAAGCCGGGGCGCGACGCGCTCAGCTGAAGAACGAGTAACGAAGGGACATTAAGTTACGTGCTTTTATGGAGTGTGGATGCAAGTTCGGTGCCGATTGTGGGGAAAGTAATTGCAATAGAGAGATTCGTCCTAGTAATTGCAATAGAGAGATTCGTCCTAGTAATTGCAATAGAGAGATTCGTCCTAGTAATTGCAATAGAGAGATTCGTCCTAGTAATTGCAATAGAGAGATTCGTCCTAGTAATTGCAATAGAGAGATTCGTCCTAGTAATTGCAATAGAGAGATTCGTCCTAGAGGTTCGTCCTAGTAAGAGGTGTATGTCACTGCTTTGCACATGAAGGTGAAATACAATAGTCGTAGAGAATAATGGTTGAAGCCGTGAGTGCTAGCGATCCAGTTGGCGAGAGAACTGGCGGGGGAAGGGGAGTTGCTCCCCCGGTAAGTCCTTCCAATTATAGTTAATATACAATACTAAAAGAATACTCTTTATATGTGGGGAAATCATTTGGAGCCAATGCCATCTTCGGATCGAGTTCAATATAAAGCCTGCGCATCCTGACCAATGAAAATACAGTATATTATGTAAGTGATTATTATTATTAATAGGTAAAATGGCGAAAATTTATGTATTAAATATGACGTCAAGTTAAGGCTACGATTGGAAAAAGAACTAGCCTAACAGTATCTTAATAATAAAACATGACGTTAAAAGCAAAAATTTAATAAAATTATTTATTAGTTTAAATTCATACAAAAAAGTTTACCTAAATTTGATAATTTCAGTAAATTTTTATTATTTTGGCCAACTATTACCTTGCCTAAATTATTGCTGTTAACTGTTTTTTTTAAACATTTCTATGAATGATCACTGCCAAATTTTTAATAGTTATTCTCAGAATTTGAAACTAATTCAATTAACTTGTCATAATGTCAACGATTACTGTCAATATATTAATTTACTTTAATTATTGCTATTAACTATTTTTTTTAACATTTCTATGAATGATCACTGCCAAATTTTTAATAGTTATTCTCAGAATTTGAAGCTAATTCAATTAACTTGTCATAATGTCAACGAATACTGTCAATATATTAATTTACGCTGTCAAACTTTTAATTTTTGTTATTTCTGTATCAACTTTAATTAATAGGTAAAAAGCACACACAGGTTACTTTGTTAGTATCACTTCGATTTATTTAGTAGTGACTAAAGTTTCGATACCTTAACGGGTTAATATCAAATTTACAATTACTTAAAATAACGAGAGCGGCAACATTTATATGTATTTCAACCAGGTACACATTCAAATTACATTAGTGATATTACATGAAAATACAGCAAATAATACACATCATTTTAATACCTAAATTACACACTTAGATAAGGGCGAGCATAACAATTCCGTTTGGTCATAAAGTAGCGTAAGCTCTTTATTGTGTTTCGCTTTGAATATTTCCATTGATTCTAGGAGGTCTAATAATAATGTAGACTTAAAGAAGATATACGTGCGTTCAAATTAAATCAAGATAAATCTACATTCGCCACTCACTTACTGGAAAACCAACATTCGTTTTTAAAAGACAGATTACTTAAACTAATGCCGAACATTTTGCCGAAAACTGCCCTCAATTAGACCTCCTAGAATCAATGGAAATATTCAAAGCGAAACCCAATAAGGACTTACGCTTCTTAATGACCAAACCGCATTGTTATACTCGCCCTTATTTAAATGTGTAATTTAGGTATTTAAATGATGTGTATTATTTGCTGTATTTCCATTCACTAATGTAATTTTAATGTGTACTTGAAGTATGTATAAATATTGCCGCTGTCGTAATTTTAAGTTATTGTAAGTTTCATAATGACCCGTTAACGTGTCTAAACTATAGTCACTACTAAATAAATCTTAGTGATACTAAAAAAGTAACCAATGTTTGTTTTTTTTTTACCTATTTCACAATGTATCACAATGTAGAGCGTCAAGCGTTACTCATCTAACTGTAATTAATGTGACCAAATATCGTCGATTTATCAAACTTTTTTGGTTTCATTTTTTATTGCGTCTGTCAAGATTCCAATAATTACTGCATATTTTCCACCATGTATGTCAAAATTTCAATGAATACTGCTAAATCTTTCATGACAACTGCTACAATTTCAATGAAACTGTCACATTTTCAAATATTTTTGTTAGAAAATCAAATATTTGACAAATTTAAATTATTTCTGACAAAATTTCAATGATTGTTATAAAATTTTAATTTTAATTTTAATTGACTACGTTAAACTTTCAATGATTATTCTCAAAGTTAAATTGTTTGAGGCAAAATTTCAGTGTTTCTTGCATAATCTCAACTATTGTATCAAAATTATGGTACTGTAAGGTAGATGAGGACCGGTTATGTAGGTATATATGTATCAAAATTTCAATGATTACTGTCAACTTTTTAACCATTTCTATCAAAAATTTCAATGATGACCAATGATGAAATTCGCTAAATTTTGTTATAAAGTCGATTGTTTCTATCAACAGTTTAATTCATTTTATCCAACTTTCAATTTTATTATTTCTATCACAGAGTTTCGTCTGTCAAAATTTCAATATTTGAAATGTTCTCACATCTGTCACATTTCGTCTGTCTCGTTTTTAACCAAGTTTGACAACATTTCAATAAACTGTCACATTTTCAACCAAGTTTGTCAAAATTTAAATTCTGACAAATTTTTCATTATTACTGTTAGAGTGCACATTTCGATTGTTTTTGTTAGACCTAACCTAACCTAACTTAACCTAAGCTAAATATTTTTTTTACAAAATTTAATTTTTTCTGTCAATATTTTAATTTTGAATTAAAAATTTCAATTATTGCCTATATATTTTTAATGATTTTAATGATTCTGCTATAACGTAAGTATTTACTATCAAAATTTTAATTTGCTTAGTCCAAATTTCAATGATTATTCTCAAAATTTTAAAGTGTAATTATTTGATGCAAAATTTTACCAAATTTACTAAATCACAACTATTCCTTTAAAATTCAATGATTACTGTCATATTTTCAACCATGCTCATCAAAATTTCAATCATCATCATCATTATTGTAATTGATTGTGATATCATTTATGGCCTGACGTGTGTAAAACATTTATGTTGTAAACACTAATAAAGCATTATTATTATTATTATTTTTTATAATAGTTGTTAAAAAATCAATTGTTTATACCAAAATTTCATTATATCAGACAATATTTCAATTTTGCTGCCAATTCTGGAACTATTTTGCCACAATCTCAATACTGAACATTGCTCGATGTTCAATAAATAATTTCTGTCGGCATTTTTATTCATGTTTTTTCTTAAAATTTCAATATGTGACTGTTTTGCCAAATATTTCGTTATAGTATCTAGCATAATCTCAATTCTATAAAACTTCTCTGCCAGATTATTCTAGTTGGTGGTAAAAAAATTAAATTTTGATGTTAAAATTTCAATGATTGTGGTTATTTTTTAATTATTCTGTTATAACGTCTTCTTTATGTCTTCTTTATGATTTATGTCTTGATTTACTATCAAAATTTTAATTTACTTCGTCAAATTTCAATGATTATGTACAAAATTTCAAAGTTTAATTACTGTCATATTTTCAACCCTGTTCATCAAAATTTGAATAAATACCGTTCGATATTCATTGTTACTACTTTAATTTTAATGAAAATAAATATAAACTTTTTTTTACCAAAATTTTATTATTTCTGACAAAATTTTAATTGTTAAGTCTATTTCAATGATTGCTGTCCAATTTTGAATAATTTTGCCATAATGTCAATTTTACTATCGACATTTTATTTTACTCCATCAAAACTTCAATGTACACTGCTAGATTTTTTTATTGCTACTGTTAGAATTTTAATGAAAACTCACGTTTGTTAGAAAAACATTTTTGTTTACAAAAATTCCATTATTACCGACAAAATTTTAATTGTTATTTTAATATTTCAATTATTGCTGCCAAATTTTGAATTATTAAGCCATAATGTCAATATTTATTGTCAACAGTAAAAACTGTTTCTGTCAACATATTAGTTTACTCCGTCTTCATCGACTATTATAAAAATTTCAATGTGTAATCGTTTTGACCAAAATTTCACTATATCTGTAAAAATTTCAACAAAACTTAACTAGTCAAAATTTCAATAATTACTGTAAAAATACTGAATGAAAATTATTTTTACAATTTTTTTATTATTTCTGTGAATATTTTATTTATTCAGAAAAATGGCACTGCTATACCTATATTATTTTCATCAAAGCGGCCATAATTTTCCACTTTAAAGTTTTCGTTACGCTTGTCCATATGAAGACAGCAATGTGTAATTTGACTTGTGTAAAACATTAATGTTACTTAACATCAATAAAATACTTTACTTTACTTTACTTGCAGAAATTACCAAAACGTTTTATGGAAATTTGATGAATATGCCTTCAAAAGAGTTATAAGTTCAAGATATCATCAAGATATCTAAAGTAGTAGAAGGTTTATTAATTGACGACATTGCAAGTAAAATAAAAAAAAAATATTATGCTGAAACCAAAGAAGTAAAAAACTAGAAAATGTTACTGAAGTTGCAGATAACTTATCAGATTATCATAATTATTGTCAAGATATACAAATAAATCTGCTAAACTTTCAGCATATTCAATAAAATATGATGGGTTTCAAATAAGTTATACATCATTTAATAGTTACAAAAATTGCCGAAAAGCATTTCCTTAGTGCCGAAAAGAGGTTACAAATTTCGAAAATATGGAATTAAATTATCAAACGTCGAGAATGTTAAACAAGATATCAAAATAATCAGAATATAAGTTACGAAAGTTTAGTTTTTTTAAGTCTATACAAGCTCTATCAAAATACTTGTACTTTGAAAGTACTGCTAATTTTTGGATTTGTAAAGCCTATAAAAAACAATTACAGTAACGTGTTCGTTACTCAACTGAATCACATTCGAATGTCAGATAAATGCGTCTGACATTCAAATGTGATGATGTTAACGTACACATTATTTCTAACTCTTTTTGATACGCGATACACCTGAATATCTTTAGGAAAATTTAATTATAATTGTATTGCAAATATCGTATAAATAATCCTGAAAATTTAGATTGATTTAATTTCTTATTTAACTATTGATGCTGAATAAAGTAGAATAATTATATATTTAATTTTCTCTGGTGCAAGCTGTAAAAAAATATTCACTTTTAAAAATCCAAATTCATTGTTTCCATCAATTGTAAATAATTTTGAAGCCCTGAGTTGAGTTATATATTAAAATATTTACATTTGTAGCTCGAGTTGCTCGGCTAGGTACTTTTTACAAATTTTCTGTACCCACCCTTAAATATCTGTTCTCACTGCAAACTTCTGCACTGAATCAATGCGTGATATTATCCAGGAATGGCACTTCGATGTGCCGTCGGCCTGCACGCACCCATCTCAAAGTAATTCCACGGTTTCCTGAAATAATTTATGTTCAATCGAGGCCACTTATTCACGAGTCGGAAAAGCCCAACCCCACCTAGGAAACACTTCCAAGCTGAATATAAAGACGCTCTCCAATCTGATGAACTCGATGTATTCTGAATCTAACGATCCGAGAAGGTATGCAAATTTTTCAAGTGTAAGTCTAACAATATAACCTAGTTTATGGAATATACGCATGCAGCATTGATAGAAAATGAATAATTAATTTGTGTTCAGGCCTTGATTAGTAACGCTTTACTATTACATAACACATAACACCATAAGTTCGGGAGTAAGCATCTGCCAGTAGTTACAATAATTTACCAACCATACCGCCTGTTCTTCCGTGAAGAGGCAGCCAATTAATATCATAACGTAACAACAGAAATAATCTGTAAGATGAGTAATTTGTACTACTGCATGTTTTAATGACCCCCAAATTTTCTTGGAACTAAGGCCATATGGTACATGCCTATTATTTGGTTTTTCAATTCCCGCAGCAGATTCCATTGAAACGGCTGTCGGACATGTGGCTTACCTGCGCATACACCGGCGATAAGAGATAATAATTACTTTCATTAATAAAATTACATCACGCCTGTGTATTTCGAATAAAACACTAATTTTTGACGCGCCTCTAATGCCATCATCCATCTCGTTTTTGTTGCTTCGTCTATCCGGCGCATTCTAATAACGAGAACGATTTTATTTTCACCCCATTAAGAAACATCAATTAGCTATTATTGGCTCGATTCGCTTTCTATGCAACTGCTCGAGGCTACAGGGGTAACTAAATTATAATTATAATTACATTGCTGGTTTTACATGCGCTTGCTTGTAATGGGTACTTGCTAATTGCCGATAATTTTCAATTTGATTTTGACGATGTCACTGTGATAAACTCACTGCGCCTTATGGGCCGTAAATATCGCGATTTGCGTTGCTAAGTCTCATATACGGCCGATATTTTGCATTTTAATGTGACTTCGATGTATGCATAATGCCGCAGAAACGCGCTTTTGAGTGAAATATGATTGAAAACGCGAATTAACTAAAAACGTTAGTGGTCATTTGACGAATAAATTTACTCGGAATTGGCAATTAAAGAAATAAAAAGGTACTTTCTGTTATTGAATTGTATACCGCTATTGCTGCGAGAACAATATTTCATCGTTCACTCACAGCAATTACATTATACATATTGCCTTCTCCGGAAAGCCAAAGACACAGGTTAAAATATCAAAAAATATATATTTCTATAAAACTAAATTTATGTGCACATGACATGTAAAAGCTGGTTTACAAACAGACTGCCTGGGTAAGTGATTCTTTACAGGCCACGTGCCTGTGAAGGGTTGCCATGACGACTTTGATGTAGAGGCTAACCCAGGTACACAAAGTAACATTCTGGACTGTTAAGATTACAACAAATTAAATTACAATAAAAATATCAAAACAAATCAGAGTTGTCATCTAAGTATTATGTTATACTGTAATAGCTCTTATGTAGCAGCATCTGTTTTACCACGTTCTTAAATGAGAGAGAACCCCTGCCGAACCTCCTCCAGCAATTTGTTGTACAACCGAGTGCCGATGCATCGGGGGGACCTTCCATGTTTGCTCGAGTTGTGTGTGATAACAGATGATGCCCTGGCGTTGCGAGTGTCATACTTATGATGATCTGCATTTTAAGTAAAAGTTAAAATATTTTGCCTGACCATCAACAAGGTTCTATAGATAAAAATGCACGGCAATGTAAGGACTCTGTTTAACCTATGCCAAAATTGACAGTGTATAACTGGTTGCCGGCACCTACGCCGCTAGTGAGTTGTTTTTTTTTTTTTTGAATTACACATACGAACATTTCTTGCGGGTTAGCGCAGCCAACCAGGTATACATTGTGTTACGTTTGTTACAACGCGGGTTGTATGTTGCGCGTTGTATGTAATGTAGGATTTAACAATTGGGTTAGTTAATAAATATAACGCAGTTAACTTGAACGGCCTTTAATTATATACGTCTGGTCCGTGTCAGGACGGACCACGGAATGATGGTACAACAATAGAATTTACACTATCACATAAACTTACTATATACAATAAACTGAAAATATACCATTTCAATAAATGTCTGCAGTACTGGATGCATACCTAACATCTCCCTTCCTAAAAAATGGGTTACATACCATTCTAACAAAATGAAAATAATTTATACAACTCCAAAATACATATAATATATACTACAAATGTTTCACCTTGATAATACAAATACAATAAATCTACATATAGTACAAAAAATAAATGTAATACAAAATTATACCATGAGACTATTAAGTCGATCCAAATCGTTCCGGAGGTTTAACATTCCTCTTAGGTCTGGTAGGAACTAATATTTCGTTATCACTGGGGTTTACATTTAACGGAATTGCTGGTTCTCTATAAACAATTTGCAAAGGTTTTAATTGATTTACATGTCTCTTCCAGATGACTGATTTCTCAGCAATATAAACTAAATATACATTCTTCTCTACAATCTGATTTACAATGCCTGTAATCCAAAGTGTTTGATTTAATCTGTAATCTCTTACTAGTATGTTTTGCCCTTCACAAAATACTTGGGTGTTCTTCCCCTTAAAATATTTCTTTTGTCTTAACTGACTTTTTTTTACAAAATTCTTACGTATTTCACTGTTTGGTGGATGAAGCAAACTAAATCGATCTCTGAGTTTGTGCTTAAACACTAATTCGACAGGAGCAGCACCAGTAGTAGAATGATTTGAATTTCAGTAATCGAATAAAATATTGGCGAGCAATCTATCGACATCATCAGAGCTTTTGCTAAACAAAGCTTTCTTCAAAGCGTGCTTCACTATCTTAACTGACGCCTCAGCTGCGCCATTGGACTGAGGGTGATATGGTGGTGATAATGTGTGTTTAATCCCGTTCTTTTCAAGGAATATTTCAAATTGTTTGGACGTAAGTTGTGTCCCTTTATCCGATACTAATATTTCGGGTAAACCAAACCTTGCAAAGCTTCTCTTAGCTTTGCAATTGTGTTTCCCGTAGTGATTTTAGTCATTGTAAATACTTCTATTCACCTAGAGTGAGCATCCACAATTATTAAGAAATATTTATTGATAAATGGACCACAGAAATCAATATGGATTCTTTGCCATGTTTTCTCTGGCCAAGGCCAAGGGTTTAACATGGACTTATCTGGACTACTTGTATTTAGATTGCATGCTTCACATGATTTAGCAAAACACACAATATCTTTATCGATAGTTGGCCACCAAAAATATGCTCTTCCAATACCTTTCATTTTATTGATACCTAAATGATTTGCATGCAATTGGTTTAATAGATTGGACTGACGTTTATTCGGTATTATCAATCGATTGTTCCATAATGGACAATTTGATTCAATTGAAAGTTAATTGGAAAGTAAATCTTATCTTCCAGGGTCATTTTTTTCACTGATTCGAATTTCATTTGAAAATCTTATGTGTAAGAAAAGCAGTAACAATAATCTAATTCAACATCCTCCCATTTCTCCTCTTGAGTTTTCATTGCTCAATGGTAGACGGGACAAACAATCTGCTGCATTTTTTTCTGATTTGACATATTCAATGTCATAATTATAATTGGAAAAAATAACAGCCCAACGTCTTAGTCGATTTGCTGAAAATTGAGGTATTCCCTTGGTAGAATTAAATATGTACAGTAAAGGTTTATGGTCAGTTACTATAGTAAATCTATTTCCATAAAGGTAGTCATTGAATTTGCATAACCCAAAAAATATTGCTAAACCTTCTTTTTTATCTGAGAATACTGTTTTTCTGAGCTTAAAAGGTTTTTCAACCTTATCCGGCTAGGTGTGGCTTATTAATGTTCCAATGCCATATGCGGAAGCATCCACTATTAACTTAATGGGTAAGATTGGATGATAATGGATCAGTACATCATCAGAAGTCAATTTGCTTCTAATGACATCAAAAGATTCCTGACAAAGGCTAGACCAGTGCCACTTTACTGACTTTTTCAACAGCTAATAAAGCGGCTGTAAAGCTGTAGCTAAATTTCGGAAAAATTTAGTGTAGTAATTTACAAGACCCAGAAAAGACTTTAGTTGTGTTACATTTTGTGGAATAGGAGCTCCTTTAATTGCCTGAATCTTGTCCGGACAAGGATGCAAACCCTCCTGGGCAATTACTGGTCAATTACTGGTTTTTTCAAAAACTGATTTTTGAAAAAATTATATTATTCCTCGAAATGTGTAAACCTGCATCCTTTAATCTACCTAATACTTGAGATAAACGATCTAAATGTTCTATTTTCGTTGATCCGGTTACTAAAATATCATCTATAAAACATACCACTCCCTCAAATCCAACTAATAGTGAGTCCATTATTTTCTGGAATATTGCTGGGGTGCACGAAATACCAAACGGCAGTCGTTGATATTGAAACAGACCCTTGTGAGTATTAATTGTCACATATTGTTTAGAATTATCGTCTAACAAAATTTGTTGGTAGGCATTAGTTAAATCTAATTTTGTGAACTCTACACCTCCACTTAATTTAGCAAAAAGCTCCTCTGATCGAGGTAAAGGATATTGATTTATTTCTAGAATAGAGTTTATTGTTACCTTCAAATCTCCACATAACCTTATTTTACCTTTTTTTTATTACCGGTACCACTGGTGTTGCCCAATCTGAATTCTCCACAGGCAAGATTACTTTCAATTTGATTAACTGGTCCAGTTCCTCCTCCACTTTTGCTATAAGTGCGTATGGAATAGGACGAGCTCTGAAAATTTTTGGAACAACAGAATTTGTTTTTAACTTAAGGAAAACCACCCCTTTTGTGAAAGTACCCAAACCTGAATCAAATATTTCGCTGAACTTGTGCAATATGTGATTAATGTCTACATCCTCATTGTAATAATTAATATTAGTTAGACCAATGTCAAAAAACGCCAAAAAACCTCTTCCCAAAATTGGGGGTCCTGCATTCGAAATTACATAAAAATCAAAATTGTGCACGTTGTTCTTAAATTTTATTTTTAAAGTCACTTTACCTAGAGCACGAAATTTTTCTCCGTTATATACAAAAAATTCTCTTGAAGATTCTTGCAACTCAATGTGTGCGAAATATTTCTTATAAACAATAGACGAAAATGCGGAAACAACAGCTCCATCTATTTGAAATCTTAAGTTTGTGTTTTCTATATTTAATAATGTAGATGTATGTTGCGCATTGTACGTAATGTAAGATTTAACTGTTGGGTTAGTTAATAAATATAACGTATCAATGTTATGTGAATAAAGATAAAAAATCCCGGTATATGATAATTAACTACCCTTTTTTTAATCTGAATAACCAGGTTTGAACTTGTTTTATTAAAAAACCGAATAACATATTGACAATTATTTTGTAGTAAACTAGTAGGTTGATAGTCATTTTGAACAAAACTATTGGTTATTATTTATAAAACTGTCATTTAGATAAATATTTATATTCTAGATTTCTGGCTATTTATCTCTTGGTTTGTGCTGAATTGACTGACATTTTGACATTTATGTTGCAGAGACCTAAAATTTTAATAGTCATTTTATACAAAGCTGGCACTTTGACAGTAAATTTGGAAAAAAACTGACAATAGTTGGATATTTGTCATAAAGAAAATCAACTGATGGTTTAACCCTTATTTTATATAAAACTGAGTAGCACATGAACACTTAAAACTAATAATTATGACAGTTTTTTTTTTCTAGACATCTTCTTATTTGACAGTAATATTTTTAAATACTGATATTTTGGCTGTTATTTTATTCAAAACTTATAGCTTGACCTTATATTCTAGACGACTGACCAATTAACAATTATATTATACAAATCTGAATGACATTTATTTTATACAAAAGTAACAATCATTTTGTACAAAACTGTTGATTATTATTTGCAAATCTGATAAGAAAGATTTTTCAAGCCATTCGAAGGACCAATTGATATTATTCATGTAAATCTATTAATTGTATTGTACTAAACCAATTGTTTATAAATATTATTTTTATTATTATAGCTAATATTTGAAGCGCTGCGTATATACTCGTAGTATATTATTGTAAGGAGAAAATTAGTACTACTTCTCCAGAGCCAACCGTTTATTTACGCATCAAAATCGCGGAATAGTTAATATGCATGTGTAATCATCACATAATTTATCATAATCCTAATGTGGAAATAATAGTGGTTCGTAATTTCTTCGTTTTTTTATAGATATTTCATGCCTACATTTCCATGTTTTCTTCACATTTCCTCCAAATGAAGACTTTAAAAGTTGTAAAAACTTGCACGCCCTAAGTAGGTACATACCACCCGATAAATTTTACATTATCATAGTAATAATAATAATATGTGACATATCAATAGTAATAATATTATGCAATATTAAATAATATAATTTCAAATAGAATTGATTTAAGCAGGAACGGTTTCTGAAAGATAATATTGTCTGGCATATGCATTGTGAACTCATTCTCTGGTTTAGTGGGGCAACACATTATTTTTTAAATATTGCTCATGCAGTTAAGATTTTATTGCAATATTATTATAAGAACATCCGTTATTTACGATAAACAATGGATTCTATGTCGGATAGAAGTATATGAATTTATGTCTTCAATAAAGCACATATACCTATATGCGAGAGATTCAATTAAGTACCCATCAATATTGAATCAATACTAATTGATTTTTAATAGCCATTTATAATCATAAAAGCAAGCACTGAAATAAACGGTCCAAATGGGAAATCGGCGATTTCTCTTTAAAAAATCATTAACATTGGCATAATTACTTTTATTGTGCACGCTCTACTAAACATATTACCGTAATTGTCTTATTGGATGCAAGATGTCCCTATGATATATGATTATTGAACTTCGAACATTAACGACATAGCGTTAAATGACCTGAAACGCCACGCGCTGAAATGTGCGGCTGACTTTAGCTGCAAAATCAGTTTTATTCGCGGAAAACTGCCGCTAGTATAAAAAATGGGTACTTTGTGGTCTCTACTTGATTCATTGAGCGAGGTCATATTTATTTGTTCACTGCCATAACCTCGTCAAATACCGGATAGTACTCCGTAGAGGGTTATTACGCTTATATGGGAAATTATAAAAACTGAAGAGCCGTATGAGCCTTTTCAGTGTGTATTTCGTTACTGTTGAAATATGAATTGGATTTTTTTAACGAAATACAGAAATATTGGATTGGACATTAAATGTATAATTCAAATATTTTTCAATTTCATCAAATAATAATAATAATAATATTTATTAGCAGAAAGCTACATACATATTCCAAAAAATAAATACAAATCAAATAAATAACAACAAAAAATAAAAATAAAACACAAGTAGCAAAAACTTTTTTCACCCTACAATCTCTAGCGCTATTTACAAGTCCATTTGACAAACATACTGCCTCATCTTTGCTTTATACAGATGAATATTAGATTCATCCCTTATTTCACATGGCATCCCATTGTATATTTTCAATCCCCTCGAATAAAAAGATGTTTCTGCTTTGTCAGTCCTAAACCCCTTAACATAAAAATAAGTCACTTGCCTTGTTTCATATCCATGAACATTGCTTATATATTTTAGATTTTGTATAGTGTATTATGGCAGATTTCCCATTTTCATGTTCTGTACAAAAATAAGAGCTTTTACGTTATTCTCTGCTTTTCGTTCATAAATCTTAAAACCTGAAGCATATCCCTGATATGTGTATATTTGTTCACTTTAAGTATTATACGCATGGCTTTATTTTGAATGCGTTGAATGGCCCCTATGTCACCCTTTTGAAGGTGATAAATCACATTTGACCAGAACTCGAAGTCAGGTGCTGCGAGTTGTTTGTAAAATGGAACACACACATTCATACTTAAGTCCTTTCTTAGGCGACCAAGCAGATATGTTTTTTGACATTTTATTTAGTATACCGGGTGATTCAAGTTTTATTACCAGGTCAAAAATGGCGAATTCTAATTGAAATAAAAAATTCAAAATAAGTACACATGTTTAGATATTGATGAAGCCCAATCTGACGATAAAAAAAATTAACCATCCGGTAGTTTATACGTTATTTCACAAAGAATTCGTAATTTTATTTATCTAGTTTTTGTCAGAACATACTTTAATGCTATTACAAACATTCCAGTGTAATCCAAGTCAAAAAAATTGCACCAATTATTGAATTAAATGAATTTTGATATTGCAACAGTAAGATTTATTACTAAATAGTAAAATATAACGGCTGCTTCCAATAATAGTCCCCATAATGGATTTTATGGGTTTTATGATAGGGCCGTACCCAATCCCTCAGCCTGCTGGGTGGATACCGACGCAAGGATTTCTTCAGGGCCGGAGCTCAATATTTGAAAATATTTTCATTTTCAAAAGGGCCACTTGCTGGGTGTATGCCCATTACGTCCGTATGTAAAAGAAGAAGAAAATGTAACTAAATTTGTTGTTAAATAAGGTAATAATAATATTAAATAATTAAGTTAGTTAGTATAAATTAAGCACTTATGCCCGTGCTAACAGTCGGAGATCAAGCCGAGATTGAGGATTAATTCTCGGATCCACCGAAAATGCATCCAATAGTCGTCATAATCCTAGATTGACTCGCAAACGATCCTCTCCCACTCCTTTCACAAACAATCTTACCGCTACCCAAGATTAATCCCAGATCTCGGATTGTCTTGTCAATTGCGTAGTGGACGTTTGACGTGTGATTTTTGTGATTTACTTCGAAAATGGATGATGCTGCATTTCGTGACGATTTTTTTGATTATCATGATGAAGTGATAAATCAACGATTGCCCAAAAGGTACTGAAATATAGTGAAATATTTATAAACAGTAATCAATGTCAAATATTATTTCTGGTTATAATTTATATATTTTTGCTAGATACATTAGAGATATTGAAAGTCCTCTGGAATTTTAGGGTGCGGAAAAATTTCGGAGAAGATTTCGATTTTCGAAAGATCTGACAATCCATATTCTCCTACCATTAATAGCAGAACAATTACAAAAACCGACTCGTTACCCGTGCAGACCTTATCTGCTAACTCCAGTTTTACTACCCGGTACTCAACATAAATTTATTTGCATCAATTATTATTAACAGTAATTTTTCTTTTAGGCAATGCCCAGGAAGTGCGGTATAATACTGCACATATACGAACAAGGAATATAGTAGAAAGAGTGTTCGGAGTGTGGAAGAAATTATTTCCATGTTTACACCGCACACTAACAATTAATTTGGATAATTGTGTTACTGTGATATGTGCTTGTGCTGTATTATACAATATTTATGTAAAATACAATCAAGCTGTGAACGAGGAACAATATGCTGAAGAACCGGAAGTTTGGGACCCCCGATAACAATATTGGGTTAGCATTTCGCCGGGAATTTATACTACATCACTTTTAAATTATATATTATTTATTTGTTATTATTATCTTTATAATTTTGCAAGATTAATTTGGCTAGTTCTGCTTCATATCTTGCTTTCTCTAATTGTGCAACAGCCTTTTCCTTTTCAAGGTTGGCAATTTCCATCCTCAGTTGATGAAGTTCTTCATCTGCGGTACAATTTTTTTTAAATCTTTTCACTCTATACTGGCATTCGTCACTGATATGTTGTCTTTTATTTTTATCTGAAAGTGGAATTAATTAATTTACCTAGGTACTAACTATTATATTTGAAACAAAAATATGTGACACAAGGAATTATTTCAGCCCTGTGTTTCAAACCACCCATGCCTCTCCTTGTATTTTGAAAATCCTTTGTCGGACTGTGAACCCTTTATCGGCCTTGGATAGGATAAAAAATATAGGGGTGCCACGGTTGGTCTGAAAGACCCGCCCGGTGTAATGTATATATGATTATGCAGTGGGGATTTTATTTCGCTGAACATAGCAAAACATAGTAACACTATTAACCCTATGTTCAGTTTTATACTTAGGGAACATAGGGTTAATAGTGTTTAATATGTTTTGCTATGTTCAGCGAAATAAAATCCTCACTGTATGTGCATACGTATTTTTTCTGTAACAGCCTTTGGGGTTGTTTGGCCGACCTTCTGAGTTGGTAGGGATTGCGGCGCCGTGTTGGAACTGTATGTCAGTACTTAAAACAGAAACAACATAAATTGTGATGTAATAATAATGAAATTAAATACCTACGATCATCCGCAGCTTTGCTAGTACTGGGAATTGGCGTTAATTCATAAACGTGATCTATTGTTAATTCTGAAACATAATGAAAAATTAATAACTTTGTGTCAATATCTTAATATACACAATATCTCAATAATATACCTTAATTTATCACTTGTGGTGTGACTTTCCCCGACTCATAAACAGCGTGCTGTCACAATTATTGTCAATTATAACATCTATATACGGGACAGCATCGACCACTGACTGCAGCACGGGGTCTTCATCCCTTTTGGGTGGAGGCCCTCCTCCAGTTACAAGGGCCTGGTACTTCTCTGCAGTAGTCTGCTTCCGTTTTCTTTAAAATAAAAATAATTTATTGCATGCCATGTTCGTATATATGAGTTTTTTTTTATTATTATGCCATGACCTACAAATACTTACTTTTGTTTCAAATTTTTCCACAAAGTTTTCAGTTGCAAAATATTTCTTCTTGTCAAAACATCGGGTTGCGCGTTGTATTCATGTGTTATAATTTCCCATTCCAGCTGTTTTTCCTGTACAGTGGAATTATCTGTTTTTTTACATTCAATAACGGGGTGCTCCTTGATGAGCGTAGCCAATAAAATTTTTTCTCTCTCCGTGTAATGGCAGTTTTTTTTATCCATCTTTAAAGCCAAAAAATATGTATTATATGTATTATTATATTTAAGTATTTTCTATCAGTTAGTTTTACTACCGACTGTTTGGCAGTCACCGTATATTGTAACTACTACATTTAAAAACTATTGCAGGATATAAAATTATTTATGAATCACGGGAATTATTGGATGTCAATGACCTCGGGCAACTTACTATCCCTTGGGCCTACCGGCCCTCGGAAAAGTAACCACGTTGCCCATGGTAATTAACATCCTCATAATTCCCTTGATACCTAAATAACTATAATAAGTATTCAGTAATACATTCAGTAATAGTATTATTTATCAAGAATTTTATTGATTCAATTAAATCTGCATGTATAAGTATACTTACCCTGTAATGCTCAATCTTCGTCACACCACAATTCAAATTTTCTTTGAACAAACTTTCAATCTATTATACGTCAATGTAATTGAAGTATAAACAAACAGAATTTAAAAAAATACTGCCAACCTGATCCCGCTTCATAACCAATGTCACTAAAAATATCACTAAATCCAGTATCGAATCAAGGATTCGTCGAAACTACCCGCAGCCGGGACTATTTTATGCAGCGAGAAAGATTTACTAATCCAGGCTGAATCCAGGATTCTACAATCCGGAATTAATCCGAGAATTGATCTCCGACTATTAGTACGGGCATTAGTGAAGTTTCACAGAGTTTATTAGAAATAACTCTACAATTGTTTCAGTCTTGCGACCATTATCAAGAGAAAAATATAACTGAATACAAATTCATTCAATGCGCTATTTATAATCTAATTCCTAGTATAACATTATTGACACATTAAGGTAGATTTGCGAAAAGACGTACTTTCAATAATCCCATTGAACACTGGATTATTTTCTACAGATCTGGTCATTCACAATGTTCCTCCCCGTTGCTTTCTTAGAAGAATGGACCTTCAGCAAATTCTGGAAATTAAGAAAGCAAGGGAAACATTGTGAATGATCAGATCTGTTTCGAAAATAATCCAGTGTTCAATGGGATTATTAAAAGTACGTCTTTTCGTAAATGTACCAATGCTAATGTGATTGTTGAGTTTTTACTAATAAATTTTGTGAAACTTAACTAAGTGCTTTATTTATACTAATTTAAAGATGTTTCACCAAGTATTAATCACCGATTCATACAATCTAAAATAAGTTAGTTTTTGAATTATAAGAAGTTATTACGGTCCTGCAAGGCCCGTTCAACTCACGGGCGACTGGCGGAATCATAAAAAGTCATAAAACGTTCCAACCGCACCGGCGCGGTCAATGCTTTGTAGGGCTCTTGACTAACAAAATCATAAATCATAACGAGGAAAGTTCGTCAGTATTGTAAAAAATGCTTTAATTTGAAATCTAATCATTTTCGTTAATTTTTTATTTCATGAATGGGTTCTATGAATAAAATGAAACAGTTTAGGGCAAAAATAACGATATAGAATTTTGCCCGAAAAGTTTCTTTAATTTTATAACCGTCTATATAATTATATCGGAAAAGTCAAACTACCTTTCCGTAGATTAGTATCAGACCTATATAAATCCAAATTTTTATAGTTTTTGGGCAACTCCAAATGCCTAAATTACCCATGGTAATAAAACTTGAATCACCCGGTATATTAAAAATAATAGAGGGCCAAGTACCGTTACCTGAGGTACTCCGTGCGTGGTGTATTTTTCAATCGATAGTATGTTGTTTATTTTGACTCACTGTTTCCTGTTATTATCTGTCTAATCCCATGTATCATCAATACTGAAAAATCTAATATTTCCATTTTTTTTATAAAACAGTAACCAAAGAGGTCGACATTTCCATATTTTATAGAATAATATCCTATTTTTTTTTAAATATTCAATCTAATATTTCCATTTAAACTTAAATTCTCTACCTAAATATAGAAATGAGAACATATTACTTTGGACAGTATTTCACGAAATATGGAAATATTGCATTGACCACATTCAAGGAAGTATGCAATTATTTGATTTGACTATATTTGATGAAAGAGTGTACTTTATTTGAGTAAATGCGAAGTTACCATTTATTCTATTGTTTTGCGAAACAATAAAAATAATAATATAGTTTATTAGTGCCAAAACAATAGAACGTGTATACACACAGGTCAGTGTAAAATTACAAGATATTAAGAATTACGGAAAAATACGTCCAACCGAGTACAAGAAAATAGCTAACGGCAGTTCGCCGATGCTCAACACATAATTATAACACTATTAATAAATAAGACATGAACTCCTCAAATGTATATAACGCCCTAGAAATTAGGAAGTTTTAGTAGCCATTTTGGATTTATTAATAGGGTCTTCCGCGATTTTTCAAAAACCTTCAAACTGAACTCTAGACACATTAAAAACATCATTGGCAATAATTTTTGTGTTGCGACAAATCTTTGTAATTAGCAAACACGATTTTAAAACTAACGGCGTTTGAAAAGGTCCCGAAAGCGCGCCATGTTGCTGTGACGTCACAACGCACGTTGGCACTCAGCTGTAGCATTGCTTACAATGGAGCGACAGAAAGAAAACGTCGGTTTTACGAAAAAAGGGACGAATAAGTATTGCATTGTGCCTGGATGTGATAGCAGCAGTAAATGCGAACCAAATAAGTTGTTTATAAACGTCCCAACAGGGGATATACGGAAAAAAGGGGTTACAACAAGTGTCACTTTGACATATATATATATATATATATATATATATATATATATATATATATATATATATATATATATATATATATAATTAACTATCATCATTAGTAATGGGTATTCAAGCGGATTTCTGATAATATATATACATTAGTGATAACATAACCTCAAAATAGTTTTGTGGGTTCCATTCTAAAACAATACCTTCCATATAATTATTACTTTTTAAAAGTACTGTGAGATTTTGTTCAATATGTTTTTACACAAACGTTTAGTTAAAACTAAAAACCATGTTTAAATAATATTTGTAGCAAACTGTTGATTTTAGAAATTTGTTTAGATGATTCATAATTATAAATTTTGAAATCAGCATTACCAATTCGTATGAGATGTAGTATATTTTGTAAAGTTTATACAGTATTTTATTTGTTCTAACAGTCGGAAGAGTATTTGGAAAATTATATGCGACTCCACGCGTTTCGGCTACGTTGAAAAATTCACTTTTTGAGAAAAAGTCGGGAACCATTAACACGTGAACTTCTAGCAGATCTGGCTGTCCCTTTACTAACCCATCAGAACTTATTTTATGCCAGACTGGATTCTAAGTAGAATTATTCCACGATTCCTATCCCTTATGCACTGACTCCCGATCGCCAACATGCGTAATGACGTCACAGTGCCGCTCCGCCAATAACAGCGTTTCGTCGGTCACGTGATAAAATGTGTAACTTTTACGATATTGTATGTTGTTTTTTCTCTGTGGGATGTTTAATTACAGGTTATAAACTTTACGTTAAGGCACAAAAAGGTTATATTATATTTTTTTCAGGAAGACCCTATTGGAAGGCGTCTAAAAGCTTGAGGCAAGTTATTAAAAAAGTAATATCGAAGTAGGATGTTCCGGTTGACATCGAATAGCTTAGCGGAAAGACGGGTAAATCACAAATATCTGGGAATAGAAAAAGACAATCTAAACGATATGTATAGCCTGGGGTGCTCTCGTGCACTCGTTGGCGTGCGAAAAAACAAACGCGTTACTACACTGGAGGCGCGCGTAGAATGCACACTAGATTTCGGGTGCGGGAATGCATCGCTATGGCCCCGAAAATCGATTAACAACTGCACATGCGGCTGCGGGCCATCGATTAACAGCTTCACGGTGTCAGTGTTGTCGCACGAGCTTCAGTACCATGTCAAGGTGAGGCACTGTATACGGGAGTCAAATGGATACCACGAGGCATCCAGAAGGGTCCATGACCAAATGCGCAAATGTTTTCGGCATAAGTACACGAATAGGACTGAACAGAAGCCGACTCATAGATCCCTCAAACAACGCAATGCCGCAGTAATGTTACTATTTATGAATCAGCCCTGAAAGTTCAGCCTATATCACGGTATTAGATTTATTTAGTCTCGTCCGCGGGTGGTATATATTTCTCTTGAGTCTTGTGGAGTAACCATGATTGGTGTGAGTTTTATAGTTATATTCTTTTTTTCAACACACAGTAGACACTCGAGGATATAGATGCATGGTACTGTTAAAACTTTAGGTGTATAAATTGGGTTTTGCAATCATCCCTGTACCCCAGCTATACTTTCCCCATATAATTATATGGAGAATGTACACATTTTGAAAATTAGAATGATTTGTTTTTGGAATAAAGAAGTGAGAATTATAATTGTTTATATTCTGTATTTTATTTCGATCTCATATACATGCGTTTTATTTTCAAAGGCGAAGACATGAAAGAATCCTAGGCGGGTAGCTGCTGCTACACTCTGATTCTGTAATAAAAAATGATTATTATTATATATACAGGTAGGTCCTTATTAAAGTATACATACGGGTTATATCGCCTATATATACTTTTATAAAAATCGCATCAATCGCAAGGCTATGTCTGCACTATAGGCGGCAATCAACATTACAACGGCTTACATTACCTATCCGGCTCAAGTCTTTGAGGAGGTCGGGCAAAACAAGACAAACGTGGGAGTGGTTCTTATTGCCAAGAAATTGGCTTTTCTGGATATTTTGTACAAAGTAACTCCCGCCATTCTCAAGTTAATACTGTTGCCATCTTGATGGCATTATATGACATCAAATAATAAGGTTACTGCGTGTCATCAGACATATGTTTCTAAAATAAGTGTATAGTTGGTTGCTTATATGGCAGGAATCGCCATTCAATTAATTCTGTTTTTATAAAAGTTTACATAGGCGATATAACCCGTATGTATACTTTTATAAAATCCTCCCTGTATATATTTAATAATACATCTAACTTTTATAAGAAATTTATAAAAAATATAGTTAATAAGACGGATAGACTCCACGAGGGATCAATAGTATGATAAAGATTGTATCTCTCTATAATTAATACCTTATTTAAATGGCTATAAATGACCATTGTAACCTGTAATCTGTAACCTATAAATGACCATTGCAATGACCAATACGTACCAGATTAGTTGTAATCTATTGAAGTTAGAAGCGATAGAAGCGGGCTGCCTTTTTGGTTTTTAAGTTAATGCACCTGGAAAAAATGGATATATGAATAGTATAGGAAATCAAATATACAAGTTAACTTACGCGTCACATGGATATGCATTATCTTTATTGCATACGGAGCCTTTTTCACATGTCATAGGCGGAAGGTTCGGAATAATTACAGTACTCTCGCCTTCACATTTGTAAAATTGCGGGCCACATGGTTTTCTTATGCAACTGAGGATATAAGGAATATATAAATATTGTGGAATCAATATTCATGAATTTCGGTATCTTGGAGAATAAACTTACGGTTCACAGTTGCCTTCGAACGCAATGTTGCATATAAAGTCACTAGGACACAAAAAATCTTTGCCATCTATATTTACACTTCGGGGGTCAAGAGCAGGGATGCCGGGCGCCGTAGCTGGGCAAGTAAATTGACTGTAACAATTCTCTGATGGATCGGTACAACTACAAAATTAAAATGCTTTTAATTATTTTTAATTATTTTTCATTTTTAAATATTTCTATATACGCATATTTATTTACATATATAGGTTGTTTTATAGCAGGTGTGCAAAAATGAACCTACGTATGAAAGGTCACATTCTAAGTCGAAATGAGAGAATAAACTATTTTAAAATGTTCACTCGTTTCTGAGTAAATAAGTTTCAAAATTAGGTTAACATTTTTTATTTATTAAGAAGTATAACATAGGCTTTGGATTGAAAGCGGCCAACAAAAACATAATCATGACAAATGATATAAATCATTATAAGAATTGTTCAAAGTAGTCAGCCTGGCAACGAATATAAGTTTACAAATGAAGTATTGAGGCTGATGTATAGATATGTTACAATGTGTTTACAATTACAATTGTTTCATGTTACAATTTGTTTTGTTACGCGAAATTTTAATTATTGGTGGATTAGTTGACATGGTCTAATTGAATGGCCCTTAAGGTCTCTCGAGTTAAATCTATTAGATTTTTACATATGAAGAAATTTTAAATAGTTGGTATATGCTGTTGAAATTAATTCATTTGAACAGTTAACAGAGAGGATGTTTGATGATGTTCAAGATGGAATGATATATGAATGATAACAATTACAATAAGATTACTTCCCGCAAGTAATATCAAAAATAATAAGAAATATACAAAGTGATTTAAGACAAACGTGCAAAATGGTATCAAATGATGGGAAAGTCATTGTGAATGAAAAAGTTTATATCAAGACCTGTCCGATGTGTTTTTGTTTCTGTGACTGAGGGCAAATGCCGTTTTTTGTGTCTAGAGAATGTTCCAAATAAATTTTGACAGTGATTGGCGAAATATATAAAATTTTGATGTTCATTTAAATATGGACAGCAAAACTTCTTATACATATTCAGAATAACAATTGATATTTTCATAATAAAAGTTAAAAAATTAATATATTCAAATCTTTTAGTTCTATCAGTTCTGTCTTTCAGTCAATTCATATATTCATCTTGTTTACCTTCCAATAATTACTGAAATACTGACAAAATATTTAAAAGGCAATTATTATGATTAGTATTGGACACGGTTATAACTGCATGGGTTTTCCTTTCAAAATTGGATATCTATCAATTATTATAACTCTAAAGGTTTTCTTTTCTAAATTGTATTTCTATATTCTTCTAACTATATTTTTTTAATTGTTACGCATTCCGTTAATTTTCAAATCGCAAGTTTCAATTAAAATTCCCAATATATCATTATTCTGTCGAGATTTAGTCAGTATGCATGACTTTTCACAGCAATTGAAAGTCAAAGTTAAAATTTAATGAGTTATCACAAAATACTGACCAAATATTTAAAAAGCGAAATAATATTATTAGTACTGGAAACAGATATAACTACATAGGCGTACTTTTCATAATTGGATTCCCGCATGCTTTTAAATTATGATAGCTCTAAAAGTTTTCAAAATTGTATGAACACAATTCTTCTTATTTTTTTTTAAATGCTTACATATGTTAATATTTATGTGTTTACTGTGAATATTTCAATGAAAACTCCCCAAATATCATTATTATGTTGAAATGTTGCTGCTAATCAACAGGGTTGGAATAAATCGAGAATAAATCAACTCAAAAATTAATTTCATTTATTTGATTTTTTTATATTTCTGATCAGTTTTTGTCATGATGTGATTTAAATCAATTGATTTACATCACGATTCAAATCATGTGATTTTTTGTTTAATAAATTCTTGAATTTGAACAAGACTTAATGATTAAACAAAAATCGGTGTATCTGTACTATGCGATGGACCGAAAATAGAATAAATGAAAATTATTTTACTTCTAATCAGAGTAGGTGTGATTAAAATCAACTGTTTTTTTTCTTTAAATATATCATTGATTTAAATAAAAATTGTGTTTTTTAAATATTCATTGTTTTTTGCATTGTTTGTGCATTACAATAGGTGAACAATGAAAAATATAATGTAACTATAAAGTGTGCATGCTTTAAAGTAGATAATTGTAAGTAAGTAAAATATTTTTCTATTCTTCTATTTTCAGGTTCATCACATTGTACAGGCAATTTCACGGGTCCATTTATTCCTAACCAATTTGCCCCAAAATTTAGATTTAATAATCGAAATATATGCGGAAGTGCACCATCGTGTTGGAAATATAGAATTAAGCATTCTAACATATAAAATTTTTCATAATTTTCGTACACCATTGTTAAACACTTCGAAATAAAAAGATCACGTCAAATGTGTTACTTTGACAATCAAACAATTTAAACAAAACAAGCCAACTACGCCCAATAAGAGAACGTTTGACGTATTGATAGAATTTTAATAGATTTCAACTTAAATGCAAATATAACATACACATGTAATACATCAATGAAAAGAGAAAATAATAACCTATTTATTAAGGCCAAAGCCAACTATGACTTCTATTTAAAAAAATACAACTTTGTATCTTGTTTATTAACAAAGATATTAAAGTTCTATAAAACTTATTCAATTCACCGTAAAAAAGTGCCCGAAGAACATGCAACTCTTATCTTAATAAAATGATAAATAATTGAAATATTTATAAAAATCGAAAATGGAAAATAATGAGTTTTTGGCCATAACTTGAAAACAAAAGACGATAGCCAATTTTTATTTTCACCATTCAGCTTGTCTTGAAAAAAGAGATCGAGGAGACGCCATCCGATTTTCTCTATCTCTTCTAGTTACCGAGATCCCCTATAGATACATCCAAATTGGGCCACCCTGTACAATTTGATTTATTGATCAATTCTTGTTAAAATTTAAGAATTTATTAAAAAAATCTTATGATTTAAATCGTGGTGTAAACCAATTGATATAAATTTCTACCCTGGCAAAAACTGATTAGAAATATAAAAAAATATAAAAATCATATAAATCATGATTTTTATGATTTAAAAAAAAATAAACATATTTTTTTTCTAACCCTACTCCTAGGGTTTGAGTCCAACCCTATTCCTATTATCTATTTTAAAGCTTGCTTACTGTATAGTTACATTATATTTTTATCTGTCAAAATTTGTCAAAATAATTTTGATTTAAATCAAAAATTTATTTGAAAAAATCATCCTAACCTAACCCTGATATTTGATGAAAATTTTGACTCATTTCTTCAAAATGTCATTAATACAATTTCATCTAACCATACAATTTTACAAAAAAATTGTCCCTGTTTATAATAATAAGTTTTTTTTTTTTTGTAGAAACTTAACTGTTTATAAATCATTTAGGTGCATTTGATACATTTTTATAACTTTAAACCTTTGATAATTATTTGTGGAATATTTAATAAAATGTTGATGAAACTTTCGTGAGTTTAAGCTGATTTAGTAATAATTCATATTTTTTGATAAAAACCTAACTTTTCACTAAATAATTTTTATAGTTTTTGATTCATTTTTTATATAATATTGGAAATTCAACGTTTAAGATTTATTTCAGTAATTTATAATAAAATGGGATGATATTTTGTAAATTTCAGCTTGTAAGACCTTTCTTTTTGTAGATATAACTTTTTATCAAATATTTTATATACCAACTTTTTAATATATTTTTGTAAAATTTAACTTTTGGTTCTAATTTGTGAAACAAAATATTAATAAAATTTTGATATAAAAAATGGGATGAAATTTTTTTAGCTCGTAAGATATTTGTTTTTATATAACTTTCATAAAATAATGTATATACCTACTTTTTAATAAAGTTTTGTAAAATTTAAGTTTTGATAATAATTTGTGAAATTTTCAATAAAATATTAATGAAATTTTTGTGGATATTAATAATTCGCTAATAATTCATTATTTTTTTTTTATAGATACTTACCGTTTCATTTTCAGAATAGTCATTATAGTTTTTAGTACAGTTTTTTCCCATGTATCTTACAAGAAATTTATTGCAAAGGTTCCAAACATTTTTATACATTCGCGAAAATTACATGAGTTACACAAGTTTCCATGAAATTGTTAGAAATTTCCACAAATTGTGAAATTTTACATGAATTTACGCAATTTTACATGAAATTACACAACTTTACATGAAATTTCTGTGTATTTACATTCAAATTCATAAACGTTTTCATGAAATTTTTAGAATATTTTTTGAAATTTATATGTCTCAATATTTTTTACAATTTACCATGAATTATACAAATGAAGAAATATGTTGCAAGTTTCCATATATTTTTAATACAATTGCGAAAATTGTGTTCCATGAAATTGTTACACTTTTTTACACATTATGAACTTTTCGATGAAATTATACAATTTTACATAGCATTAAGGCCTGTTTGCAACAATAGTCACATTTTTTTGTAGGAATTTAATTCTTCTTAAAATAATCCATGGAAAAATATAAAATATAAATGTCTAATGTTCATGAATATTCAAATATTTTAGTACGTTTTCAATCCCTCAATTCTTTATTGTCAAACTTGCATTCATTGCCAAGGTAACCACTTTGAACAATTTATATAATATGAATTAAATTTTTGTGAATTTTTGCTAATTTAATTCTTATAATGTTTAATATTATTTGTTATGATTGTGTTTAAAATTTTCGTTCCAAGGTCTATGTAATTTTTAATATATACATTTTTTAACCTACTTTTTAAACGTTAATTCAGAAACGAGGGGACATTTCTATAAAGTTTATTATTTTATTTCAACTTAGAAAATGATCCTGCATGCGTCATTTAATATTTGTATGCCTGATATAAAATAACCTGTACCTATTATACAGGGTGTCCTACGGAAACCGCCCATTAAACGTTTATACGGTTCCCGATAATATAAAAATTAAAAAAAAAAATCATCCAAATATAGCCGACTCCGTTCTCTTCAGGTAAAATATTTTTAACTTTCTATCACTTCCTGTTCTACCGAAAGTTGTCATTAACTTTCGTATTTTTCAAATAGAACACCCTATACATTATAATGTTTTTGGCTTCATCGTTTATTTTGGAACATATTTTATAGAGATGTATGTACTACACCTGTTTTGTTTGAATTTCCGACTTGAACATTAAATTCCAAGATTTTCACCTCAAAAAGACGTTATGAAACCTCATTTTTCAGTCACTTTTTTTCCATATAAACGGTGCATGGCCCTAACACATCATTTCGTTTGATTGGTAGAAAAAAGAACTAAAGTAAAATAAATATAATTTTCAATATACTCACGGATCAGGTCCCACATGATATTTATTGCATACTTTTTTTGGAGGGCATACCAATGGAGTTCCTTTATAATAGATTACGCTCGTATCAACGTCATCACATTCGTATTCTTCGTCGGCGTTGCATACGGATGTTAAGCAAGTCACAAAGAATAAATCTACAAGCAGCAATAATGAAACTGAAATATTGTCACTATGTATTTCATAATTTATAATTCCCGTATACTGGCAATTAATAACACAATTGATAATTAAGTAAACAAACCATAATATTTCAAATAGCATTTCCCAATCCCAATAACAATTTAAATGTGATTATTTATAACAATAATATAATAATTAATAATTGTGAGTTTGAAATATTTGATAATTCAATAGTGAATTCATAAAAAATTCAAAAATAATTCCAAAGTAATTATTTAAAAAAATAATATTATATTTATTTTTATCATTATTTTAATTTATTATAATCATAATCACTAATCATAATTTAATTAATTATTTTTATATAATAATTTCAAAAATGTTGCAAATATTTAAAAAAATATTTTTATTAATGTTTAAGACATATTGAAACTGTGTATCACTTGTAGGAAACATAATTTAATAGCTTTTGGTTTACGGATACAAATAGGTTGAAATTTGATTTTTTATCATTTTACTCATATTAATATTTTGAGAAAGTCATATGCTGCCCACATTAATCTACTACTACTTACACACAATCCACTTAGCCATGTTGATTTCTTGTCTCTGTCTTGTGACTGATGCCGAATTAAGAAACGCGCGATTATATAGTTTTGATGCCGCAATTATAAAGCAGCGATAAGGTTTTCCTGGATTAAGATTAGCAAGTTAAATATGTGCTTGTTATTATATTAATTTTATTTCCTAGTTCATAAAGATATCTTTGCATTTTAATCCATAATGATATACAATTTCCTGGAAAATAGAAATTCGAGGAAATATGTAATACTATTCTAAATATGTTAAACATTTGTTTGCAGTTTTACGCGAATTTGTGGATTAAATATTTATGATTGTTTGCTGTATCTCGTAAGTTACTATTTTTATTATTTCGTTAATAATGTAGAACAATTAAATTTCATTAAGTTTAAGGCTTTATTAAATATAATAATAATTAATTTTTTTAATAATTTTTACAATTAATTGCTGTGTCTCTTGAGTTACTATTTTTATTATTTCGTTAATAATGTAGAGCAATTAAATTTCAATAAGTTTAAGGTTTTATTAAATTTAATAATAATTTAATTTTTTAATAATTTTTACAATTAAATTTCACATGTACTCCTATATGCAGGGTGTTAAAAAAGTTTGAAACACCTTCATTACTTCAGAAATTAAAAATATTTCTCGCACAAGTTATTTTTAGATTTCGAAAATAAATAGGTACACTCATGCTCACATAAATCTAGTACAAGAAATTAGGTTACAGTAGCAATTCTTTATGGCAATGTCAAATTGTTTGTATACTCTGATTTTTCTAAACTGGCGTGCACGTCATCAAACAGATGTGCGATGAGGTTTTTTCGTACCAACGTGATTGTTTTCGAGAATATGCATAACAATAGTTTAAGAATCGAAATTAATCTGAAGATCATATGTTACATAACACTGATCACCGGTGGTTGTAAATAGGTAATCGGTGTATCTACCGCGGACACAATTTTCGCCTGCCAATCATGTAATAAATCATGTTATGTTGGCAACGGCGATATTTTCTCGGCGACGATGCCACATCTTTTTCACTAATGCTTCAAACATCTTTGACGTCTAACTTGTTACATTTGCTCGATTATTACAATGCATATTTTGTCATTGTAGATGGTAAACCATAACCACAAGATTGATATCTGTACGATAAACGGTAGAGAAGTCGATGAATTTGATACGAACCGCGCACTGTCGCACAAGATTGCACGGGCGCAACAGCTGATTGCAGCCATTTTTAAATACCCAGGACAACTGGCAACCTTGTAAAATTGTGCCATCATTATTATGATTATTATTTTGATGACGTGCACGCCAGTTTAGAAAAATCAGAGTATACTAGATTTATGTGAGCATGACTGTACCTACACATATTTTTATAAATCTTAAATTTTAGTCATCATTTGTTTTTGAGTTACGACGCCATTGATTATATTTTAAAGGCAACCCTAATATTATACATATAATTTAATTTGAGACGGTGTTTTTTTACAAATCTGAAAAAAAGTCAATTATCTTGAGCAGATTTTGTCTTATCGTATCAACATAATATAGTAACCCGTATTGCTGATATCATATATACAGAATTGGAAAAAAATATGATGTGGCCACTACATAACTTAATCCGTACCTATTACTAATCATTAAAATATAATATTCTATGTAAAACATGACCTACGAATTTTTTTCTTGCAAAAAAGTATGATTTTTTTAATTTTCCACTTTTATTAAACTACTTGTTATCCACCTGTTCCATATCAGAGGTATGGAACCTCTGTTAACATTAATAAAAATAAAATAATTACAAAAGTAGTCGCTCAATAGGTTTATAAAACTGTTATCAAGTCTCAGCCCATAACAAACCTTGTATTACAAAACCATTAATGCCAATACGAAGGAATTAATTTTATGTTCATTTGAAATGAACTCGGCTAACTTTTTAATATGCCCAGGGATGTTTCCCCAAACCAGTCGTTCACAGCCGACGTTAAACTGTAGGTGCCATACGTCACTGTAACTACGATAAAGACACTCATACTCTGACGTATGCGGGGAAATAGCCGACGTTCGACATCGAGTATGGCACTCCAAGAAGAACTTTAAAATGCATTTGCAGAACTTGACAAACAATGACTATATGGGGCTCAAAATTTGTACGACTTGAAGCTCAAGTAGAAGAAGTGGAGAAAGAAAAATGAAATTTGATTACATGGCATAGCCAGTGTGTAATGAAAGATTTTCAGAAGGCAGGCATTATCAATATTTGGAGTAGCTTTCCAGAGTCATATGAGTTGAAAAACAAATGAATTGGTGTTCTCATCATCTTCATCATTTATGGCTCCCGTTTTTTTGTATATCGTTTTATCGTTATATCGTAATGAACAGAGTTGGCTCTTCTGGCTCAAAAGTTTGTCGACCACTGGTCTAAAACACCATAAAAGGAGCTGAATTATTTAAGTTTATCTAATTTTTTTCAAAAAAGAATAACATAAATCGATTTCATTATATTTCTAAACTTGCTAGTATATTAAAGTTAACAGCAGATGATGGCGGTGTGTCGGTAGGACCAGCAACGAGATCTATATTATCACAAAATTAACCAATTAATGACATAGTAATCATAGATTGATTAAATTACTCCAAAACTCCAACTGAGTGGTCAAGGCATACATTTTAAAGCCCACAGATCTAGCACACTCAAAATAGTGATAAACTTTCGAGAATCCCCGAAGAAGTTACATACTAAGATTGTTAAAGATTACCTAGTTTTCTCGAAAAGAGAGTAACGAAAATTATTATTCGTCATTGTATTCCTAAAATTACGAGAGTATTAAAAAAAATTGTAACGTTATAATCCTTTACGCTCGACGCTGGCTGCGAGGTTGCCTATGGAAGCGCCACAAGCGCACGAATTAATTCAATATTTCCTATACTCTGATATCGGTTTTTGCGTTGGCGAACGTAAAATCGAATTAATCGCTGAGAGATCGCACGCATAGTTAGTCAAGTATTTAGTGTTTGTAGTTTCTGTGGGCCACTCTCAGTCAAAGCACTGGATCATACGATCTCATATTATAACACTTATCGACCGTTTTAGAACCTTCAGGTAAGAATTTGCCCATTGACCACGCAGTAAGTCCAAAAAGGACCACGAGGTGTAGTGAACGGCGCGCCCAGGAGCACCCTCTCCCTTCACCAGAGGCTTTACTATTTTCTACCGTTTATTTTTCTTCTTTGTTACGTCATTCATTGGTTAATTTTGTAATAATATAAGGGCACGTTGGAGGTTCAACCGACATATCGTCATTTAGTGTTCGGGACGCGCATGTGTACACCTTTGCCGTGTCGAACGTCGTTGCGGAAATTGCGTCGCGGAATTAGAACGCCCAATGTCCCACCCCCTTTGTTTTGCCATGTACTGATTTATTATGTTTTTTGATCACCACGTTAATAAGTTTTGGTTCAATAAATTTACATTTTCTTACGCGACAAATTTCGTGTGTTTAAACTACGATTAAATTACTAGCCGCCTCATCCCCATCTAGATGAGATCGAGGGACTGTTCACGCCATCCCCACTCTGCTGGCCAGTGCCAACGTGGTATTCACGGGGGTAGAACGAACAACAACTACAACAAAAGGTGGAGAATGAGAGAGAGAAAAATATGGTTGCAACATATGTCATAATATTCTTAAAACATTACTAAGATACTAAACTCCAAATTAGTAATCAATCTTTGAGAATACACTCAACTAGAACTTTCTAAAAGCTACTAAAGTGGAAATAATTTGTCTAGAACAACCCAAATAAGTTAAAATATTCAAAAATGTCCAGTTTTCTCGAAAAGTTACGAAAACAAATTATCAATTGTTATCGTATTCCTACTGAAGTTACTAGGATGTTAATCATAACATCAGTTGTCTTAAATATTACCAATTTTACTTAGAGTCGAAATCTAAAATAATATTAACGGTCGAGAATTTTCTTAAAGCCACTGAAATTGCAGTTTTACGAGTTCAATTTCATGAGCTTTTTGTATTTTGAAACAATTGCATGGCTAACCAGATATCTCGAAAAAATATATTTTTTTGTTATTTGGTTCGGTGCCTATGGATCTGTTATTATTAGAGATGGGAATTTAGGTTGTTAAAAATCAAGAAATAGTTAGGTTAAAAGGAAGTAAAAAATGTAAAATAGGTAACATTTTAGGTTTTTAGGTTTTTAGGTTTTTAGGTTTTTATTTAAAAACAGTAGCTGACGTCTATATTATTTTTTTAATTTTATTATTAATGCATACAGTAAGGTTGATCGTCCACCTGGGTGCATCCGGAACTCTCCAACAGCTAGAACTGTGTGAATAGGTAGAACTGTCATCTGCCATTTGCAATTGCAATTGGTTTTTATTATTGTTTATATTCTGTTTATGCTTTTGCCAGCTTCATTTTGTATTAGATGAGATTGTTGTTCGCAAAGCGCCTACCTGCATACATATACATATTAGAACAAATTAACTTTAAAACATAACCTAATATCAAATTTTGTACTTAAAATGTTTGAACAAGATCTGCAAAACACATTGCCATGGTATATATGAAATGTTTTCTCGAGTCCTTTCACCTACTTTTTTAAAAGTTCAAGTTTTTTGAGTTTCGCTTTTAAAAGATGTAATGTCAAACAAAACACAAGCGTAAAACGGTGGCGAACATACCGACAGCGAAGTGGGCGTGCAGTCTAAAGCCTTGTTTACATTTGGAAAGTTTACTGGCGAAAAGAACTTACCGCCAGTAAACTTACGATGTATAAACCAGAAAAACGTCTGTCAAGAAAGAAACTTAACAAGAAAGTAAGACGATTTTCTGGTTTACACATAGTTAGTTTACTACTGGCAGCAAGTACTTTCTGCCAGTAAACTTTCTAAATGCAAACAAGGCTTAAACAAGAAAAACGTCTTACTTTCTTGTTTAGTTTCTTTCTTGACAGACGTTTTTCTTGTTTACACATTGTAAGTTTACTGGCGGCAAGTATTTTCGGCCAGTAAACTTTCCAAATGTAAACGGGGCTTAAGGCTGCCAGGGCTGCCATGATTGACTTGACGAACAGTGGCATACCCCCGGGAGCCACATCCTTAAAATTATAGATTATGTGCATCAAATTTAACAAGTAAAACTAAAAAGGTTGTTAAAATTACTGAATTAGGTGACATAAATGAAAAATAGGTAAAATTAACAAAAAGGTCAAAAATACGTAAAATAGGTAAAATTAAGTTAGAGTCATATTAAAGCTTTCTTTTCAAAACGAATTTCGGTATAATCGGAACATACTTAATTTTGCTATGTAAAAAAAGGTTTTTACCTAAATTCCCATCCCTAGTAATTATTGACTTTAGAAAAAATGTGTTAAGAAAAAAGTTGTACGTAATTATGTGCTTAATAATACAGTCTAACCGATTATTTTATTAAAGCTATAATTTTTGAGTTATGAGACAAAGTTGGGTTTTTTCTAATGGAAACCATAGTTGGCCATGACTTTATAAAACAGGCGCTTTTTCAACTATTTTAATGATGTACCACTTGATATAGTTATTTTTATAAATAATTAAATGATCGTTATTTATTACTTTTCATTTTGGAACTATTCAACAAGTAGGCTATGGAAACAATTGATAGATGCGCAACGCGTTAAATAATAAAATTAAAGTTAGTTATTAAAAATTTTCTTTTCATTTCGAAATTATAAACATTATCATTTTTGTGTAAAATGTTTATTTTGTTGGAGTTACAATTTTATATAAAAATTATTTCTGATAAAACAAAATTACATAAGTACAAAACTACTAAATAGAGAATGACACGATAAATTGAGAAACAATACAAGCATATTAGAACGTAACTAAAGTAGTACCAAAACAACGTAATTAAAGTTAGGAAACTATTTAAGACTAAATATGTTCAAAAGGTTTACCATTATGATTAATGCACACCTTTTTAAAACAGAATTGGTTGCTTTTCTAACGGAGTGTCCATCATTATTAGCAAAAACTTGTAACTTGTAAGTACAGCTTCTCTAAGGTCATCTACTGTGACGTACGATGTGTGATACACTCTATCTTTTACCATTCCCCATAAATAAAAATCTAAAACGGAGAGATCGGGAGATCAGCCACCTCTATAATCGTCGTTCGTATCTATCAATTGTTTCTATAGCGTACTACTTAGAATAGTTCGAAACTGAAAAGAAAAAAATTCCCATAATTTAATTATTATAAAAATACCTATGTAATATGATATATCATTAGAATCGTTGAAAAGAGGCCTTTTTATAAAGTCATGGCCGACTATGGTTTCCATTTGAAAAAAACACAAGTTTGTGTCACAACTCAAAAATTATAACTTAAATAAAATAATCGGTTAGACAGTATTATTAAGCACATAATTTCCTATAACTTTTTCTATAGCACATTTTTTCTAAAGTGAATAATAAGAGAGCAATATGCTCCGAACAAAATAACAATTAATATATTTTTTCGAGATATCTAGTTAGCCATGCAATTTTTCCAAAAAACAAAAAGCTTATGAAATTAAACTTGTAAAACTGCAATTCTTTCCTCATTTAATCGTCCCTCTATCTCCGCTAGTTTCGGAGATCCCCATACTAAACATCCGAAAAAACTCACCCTGTATATACAGGGTCCCTCATTTCACCTCCCGTCTTCAATAGCTCAGTTACTAATTGAGTTAGGATTTTGATATTTTGCAGACTTCAGTTGCTTTCTAGGGTGTATTTCAGGAAAATATTTTTGATTATAGAGGGTGTCCCAAAAAAGTGTGCCGTCATCATGATATATATTTTTAGATTGCACGGTATATTTTTGATTATAGAGGGTGTCCCAAAAAAGTGTGCCGTCATCATGATATATATTTTTAGAATGCACGGTATATTTTTTATTACTTATTTGGGTGCCTTTTAAAGATGCCTACATCCCCATAAAATTTGATTGAAATCGGTTTAGTGACATTAGCACAAAAAAATAAAAACTGAAAAAAATCAGTTTTGCACCATTGGTTAAGAAAATTAATAAGGGATAAAAATAGTGCCTCGTTAATAAAACCATACAAGGTACAAATTAAATAAGGTCTGACAGTTACGTTAACCAAGTTTTATTGATATGCATTATACAGAGTGTCCAAAATTTAGTGTCAAACTTTTCAAACTTTAAAGTACTTTATTTTTCATATTTTAAATTGGAACCCCAGTATATTTTTATGTAATTCCATGCGGAATTAAAAGACAAACATTTTTCCTAATTATAACCCTATCTCTATTCCTAACACATTCAAAGATATTTGCAGAAAACTCGTTTTATCAACAATTCCAATGGCCATTTTAATTAATCAAAATCGAAGGTGGGTTTGAAAAACAATTTATTGACATTATAGTTTAACAAAGTGACAAGAGCCATTGTTGACTGTAGTAATATAAAAGTTTAAAACTTTTTTAGCTAAGGTCTTTATACCCAAGATACCAAAATTACTTTTTGTCTTGGAAAATATGACTTTCATAATATGACAAATATTATGACCTATATTGACTATTGAAATGTGCATATGACTTTCATATTCGCATTTCAAAATTTTACATTCAACCTGGTACGAAGAGTGGCAATGTCATTTCATACTCGTCTTTGTTTGTGCCTTCAAGAGGGCGGAAGACATATAGAACATAAGTTCTAGCAATTAATTAATTTTAGAAATGCACAGTTATGTTATGTTTATATGAAATTTTATTACTAAAACTATTTTTATACAAAACTTAATACTTTTACGATGTGTAATAGGTTTAGACGAAGTTCTGTGAAACCTTTAATACTTTCGAGATATTAATTGTAACTACAAAACATGTTATGTCAATAAATTGTTTTTCAAAGTCACCTTCGAGTTTTATTCATTAAAATGGCTATTGGAATAGTTGATAAATCGAGTTTTCTGCACATAACTTTCAATGTGTTAGGAATTGCGATAGAGTTGTAATTAGGAAAAATGTTTGTCTTTTAATTCCACATGGAATGACATAAAAATATACAGGGGCTCCAATTTAAAATAAGAAAAATAAAGTGCTTTAAAGTTTGAAAAGTTTGACACTAAATTTTGGACACTCTGTATATTGCATATCAATTAAACTTGGTTAACGCAACTATCAGACCTTATTTAATAAGTACCTTGTATGGTTTTATCAACAAGGCATACTTTTATATCTTATTAATTTTCTTAACCAATGGTGCAAAACTGATTTTTTTCAGTTTTTATTTTTTTGTGCTAAAATCACTAAACAGATTTTCAGATCAAAGGGCACCCAACTAAACAACAAAAAATATACCATGCAATTTAAAAATACACATCATCATGACGTCACACTTTTTTGGGACACCCTGTATAATCAAAAATATTTTCCTAAAATACGCCACAGAATGCAAGTAAAGTCTGCAAAATATCAAAATCCTAACTCAATTAGTAACTGAGCTACAGAAGACGGGAGGTGAAATGACGGACCCTGTGTATATATATTTACCAGAATTTACCAGGGACCAATGTACAGGGTGTTTGAGACCACCCGTACCAGGCCTCTTTCTCGGTAAAATGACGTTTTTTGGGAAAATTACGACCGGTTCGGGGAAAAAAAATAACACAATACAAGCCTACCTGAACAATTTAATGGAGGTAGTTTAGATTTCCGGAAATTAACGCAATTAATCTGCCCCGCTGCCTCCCACCCCCCTGTAGTCGGCGCCTATGACTGTTATTTGAGACATTGACATTTCAACATAACCTCATGAATATCCTTTTTACAATGCACAAGTAAATAACTTGAATGTTCGTTACACAAGATAAAAATCATCAAAGTTACTCGATTTGGTTGCTCGCATTAAAAAAAATTCTACTATATATACTATTTTTTGTACTACCACAACAATTACAATCATTTAAAATTAATTATTATAATATTGTTGTTGTGTAACAATGTTTCGCCACACTGGGCTTCTTCGTGTGAAGAGTCTTGATTCATCAATTTCAATTGTAGCATGATGTGTTTTTTGACTAGTAGTGCAAAAACCATTTTTTTTTCAATGTTTGATCTTCATAAATTTCTTTAAATATTGAATGCAAAATTTTAACGTCCTTTAATTATTTCATGCTCTAGATATCATCAAATGTTTTTTTGCGATACTAGACTTTTAAAAGCGCAGTTCTCTCACCCAAATAAAGTGTAAAAGTTTATGACATTCTGAGACTTTAATTTCATAACAATAACAACGAAAATTTACGAAACTGGCTTCAACTTAATAAGCTTTATATTCTGCTTTAACGGATTGATTTTTAATTTATACCGACAAGAAGTGAGACAACGTGTCCTTATTTTATTTTTGTGATTTTTTTTTAAATGGCGTAACATTTAAAATAAGCCTTTATTTTGTTTTTTGTGAATATTTTCTAAAATAGTATAGGTACTTGAAAACTCTCATAATAAATGTTAAACGCAATTAATAACTTCACAATTTTTGTCTGATCAAATTTTGTTTAAAATTTGATCAGACTAAGAATTGTCTTAGATTACAAAGAAATTCAATTCAAGTCATATGGTCGCCACATCTTCTTTTTACATAACAATGTATAGTCATTTTTTAGACAAAAAAGATGGTCGTATAATACGAATATATGGGATATAATGTATGTATATATTTATTTTACTGATACACATAATAAAATATACACGTTTATTTGTATTAACATGATTATTAACATATTCCTTTAGCCTGTCTACAGGTTACATCTTCGTTTAGCTTCGAGCAAGGCAATGTATCGTACTCGTACCAGTACCATACCAGCTTACACCTGAAGTAAGATCCATTGTTACCCTTCCTACAAGGCTTCACAGTGGCCGATCCATCATTGCAATTAGCTGCAGCTGTAAAACAAACAAAAATCTTAATAAGAGAGCGATATATGTTTAGAATTCATACCTATTGCTTGTGTGGTTGTTATTGTTGCTTCTGTTGTTGTAGTAGCACCACCTAAAATTCAATGTGTTAATAAATTTGATGTTCTGAATTAAGTCGAATCGAAAATTTGTGTATAACAATATTACCTCCAGGTTTTTGAATGCATCTGCAAAAATATAATTCGAGAATAATAGGAGTCAATTATGTATTGTTGAATGGTACTTACGGTGTGCATGGTTGAATATTGTCCGCATTGCAGATGGTTCCTGTCACACATTTTGATTCAGGCATCCCTTGAATGCTGACCAATGTTTCATCAGCGGGGTTACAGGCAAAGATAGGGGACTTCGGACAACTCTTTTCTACACAGCTTGAGTAAGAACATTACAGTAGAATATAAAAATTGCAAAACAAATAAAAGACATAAAACTCCAACAATATGAGAAATTAGTTTCTTATACAACCTTAAACTATTTCCACCGATTTTCAATATTTTGGTTTGTATTGTCAATGCAACACTAAATCTTTTGATTTGCCTACAATACTAAACTCAATATTTAGGTTGATGCAATACTCGATCATTTGATTTGTCTAAATATTGAATACTAAACTCTAAATTGTAGTCCCATATTTTTCATCCTCACGTTAAAACTCAATCTCTTAGTTTGTCTACACTGAATATAACTCTAATACTTATTTATGATACAAGTTGTTAATGTAGTGCTTTTTTGTATGAGCGTGAATTTGAAGTAAACACTACTTTTCGAAAATGTATCATACAAAGTTATTGACAGCTAGTGTGAAAAACAGCGAAAATTTGATGCAAAATACTAACATATATTTTTTAATTGGTGAGTGAATGAATTGGGTGTAAAACTTATTTTATGCACACATGTTTTTACAAACAGGTGATTTTTTTACGCACTTGTGCTAAAAAGTGTCACTGCGAACAGATTCGACATGTTGTCAATCTACTTACGCTTCCCCTGGCCAGGTGCATTTGCTATTGCATTCTTTTCCACTGAGACATTGTAAAGCATTGCCACCTATACACACTGACCCATCAAGGCACTCGAACTCACAGAGATCCAGAGGTGTAATGCATCTAAAATTAGAATAGGCACAAATGTTGAAAGTATTTAAAAATAATAGTTTATCTTACGGAGTTTTATCTCCTGAACATCTGATATTGCAGACCATAGTTTCAGGACATTCAAATTCAAAACCTTTCAAGGATACCCATTCCTTCTTGTTAGCGTCACATTTGAAATTATCACAATTACCTAAGCAGTATGCCACTAAAGCTGCGATCAAAAATGCTGGAAATGGAAACATTTAGGAATACATATTGCTTTGTGTTATAATAATTTACAGTAAGTCCATATGGAATACATTATTTTGCAACATCTAGCGTTCTAAGTACAATAGCTCACTTGATTATCAGAAACGTTCACGGCGAAGAGTCATATTTATACTACCTAGTGTATGTTAGAATTATGTTATTACGTAGATTAGAAAATTCTATACAAATAACAGCTTTTTAAAATTCTTTTTTAGAGTTTTTATGAACTATCAAGATGCATGTAAACTAATATAGACTTTTACACTATTTGCACTTATGTTAGTATGTAACGATAAGTGTTTTCCTATATTAGCATATATATTATTTGTATGTTAGCTGTTGCACTTCAATGTCATTGTTTGCAATATTTACCGTTTGCTTCATGATTGCTGGATATTAAAGTAACTATTTTCTACTTGTTACGAGCATTGGCTTAAGGTGGAAGATACACGTGTAATTGCTGAAGATGCTACAATAGATATTTTTTTATATCTAAGTATGATAATCAGAGAAGCAACGTGAGTTGGATACAGAAAACATAAGAACGGGTGAGACGGTCAAGTGTTGTATTAGTATACTACGGTTTCTACTGTCATACATTGTAGGAGCAATTGCTACTATCCATCGTCACTGATGGGTCAATGTCAAAGTGTGATCCCATGTACTGTTAAATTGGGCATGCACGTTTATAAATCGAATATAAATGAAGTGATATCCAAAGAGGCAAAATCTCAAGTATAGTAGATCGCTGCTTTGCAATAGTAATTAGCCACAGCATCAAAAGTAGGCAGTAAATAAACAAAACACGTAAAACGATTTATATGATTTTTATATAATATTATAATGTATAGATATTCATGCAACATAAATAATAAAGTATTTAATAGCAAGTCTATTTTTATTTACATATTCCCGTTACGAATCGGCAAGTAATATCATCACTTAACTTTGAGCACTCCAATATATCGTACTGGTACCAGTACCAAGTCAACTTGCATCTGAAATAGAAATCCCTGTTCCCTCTTCTGCAAGGTCTCTCCATCCCATACCCATCATTACAATTGGCCATAGCTAAAACATAAAACGTTAGGGTAAACAGGTAGAAGCTAAATAATCGGTACCTGGGGCTTCTGTGGTTGTCGTTCTAATTGTAGTAGTTATAGTTACAGGCGCTGTTGTTTTCGTTATTGGTGTTTTTGTAGTAGTTTTGGTTACAGGTGTTGTAATCTTTGCAGTTGTTGTAATTATAGGATCAGTAACTACTTCAATAGTCACGGTTACTGCTGTTATTGTTTCAGGTGTTTCTTGAACAGTTGTGGATTTAGTTTCTTCAACTGTTGTTTCTTCTATGGTTGTAAAATCAGTTGTTGTTATTTCTTCAACTGTAGTTTCTTCTGTAGTTCTAGAATCAGTTGTCGTTATTACTTCAACTGTTGTTTCTTCTGTAGTTGTATAATCAGCTGTCATTACTTCTTCAACTGTTGTTTCTTCTGTAGCTGTAGAATCAGTTGTCGTTATTTCTTCTACTGTTGTTTCTTCTATAGTTGTAGAATCAGTTGTCGTTATTTCTTCAACTGCTGTTTCTTCTGTAGTTGTATAATCAATTGTCGTTATTTCTTCAACTGTTGTTTCTTCTGTAGTTCTAGAATCAGTTGTCGTTAATACTTCAACTGTTGTTTCTTCTGTAGTTGTATAATCAGCTGTCATTACTACTTCAACTGTTGTTTCTTCTGTAGCTGTAGAATCAGTTGTCGTTATGTCTTCAACTGTTGTTTCTTCTATAGTTGTAGAATCAGTTGCCGTTATTTCTTCAACTGTTGTTTCTTCTGTAGTTGTAGAATCATTTGTCGTTATTTCATCAGCTGTCGCTTCTTTAATTGTTGTAGAATCAGTTGTCGTTATTACTTCAACTGTTGTTTCTTCTGTAGTTCTAGAATCAGTTGTCGTTATTACTTCAACTGTTGTTTCTTCTATAGTTGTAGAATCAGTTGCCGTTATTTCTTCAGCTGTTGTTTCTTTTGTACTTGTAGAATCAGTTCTCGTTATTTCTTCAACTGTTGTTTCTTCTGAAGTTGTAGAATCAATTGTCGTTATTTCTTTAACTGTTGTTTCTGGTGTACTTGTAGAATCAGTTGTCGTTATTTCTTCAACTGTTGTTTCTTCTGTAGTAGTATAATCAGCTGTCGTTATTTCTTCAACTGTTGTTTCATCTGTAGTTGTATAATCAGATGTCGTTATGTCTTCAACTGTTGTCTCTTCTGTAGTTGTAGAATCAGTTGCCGTCATTTCTTCGGCTGTTGTTTTTTCTGTAGTTGTATAATCAGTTGTCGTTATTTCTTTATGTGTTGTTTCTTCTATGCTTGTAGAATAAGTTGCCGTTATTTCTTCAACTGTTGTTTTCTCTGCAGTTATAGAATCAGTTATCGTTATATCTTCAGCTGTTGTTTCTTGTGTACTTGTAGAATCAGTTGTCGTTATTTCTTCAACTGTTGTTTCTTCTGTAGTTGTATAATCAGTTGTCGTTATTTCTTTCACTGTTGTATCTTCTATGATTGTAGAATAAGTTTTCGTTATTTCTTTCACTGTTGTATCTTCTAGGATTGTAGAATAAGTTGCCGTTATTTCTTCAGCTGTTGTTCCCTTTATAGTTGTAGATTCAGTTGTCATCATTTCTTCAACAGTTGTTTTTTCTGTGGTGGTAGAACCTGTCGACGTAATATCGTCAATTATTGTTGTTTCTTCTGTCGTTGTAAAATCAGTAAAACTAACTTGCTTAGTAGTTAAAGGATCCAGTATAGTAATTTCTTGAGTAGTTATTTCTTCTGTAGTTTTAGAATCATCTGTAGTGACTTTTTCATCAGTTATAGGTCCTAGTGTTGTTATTTCTTCCGTATTTGTAGATTCATTTGTAGTAATTTCTTGAGTAACATCCTCAGTTGTTATTGTTTCAGGAGTTAAGGTGTTACATTCTGTTGCTGTTGTGGTTTCAGATGTTGTCATATCTTTCGCAAGTGTAGAGTCAGTAGTTATCATATTAGTGCTTGTTATGTATTTAGCTGTTGTAGTAGAAGTATCACCTGAAATTCAATGTATAAATTTGTATACCCTTGCCGAAAGTATAACTCATCATGACCGACTTTATTGGTAATTTATAGGATTGCATTCGATTTATAATATTATAATTACCTCCATTCCTTGGAATGCATCTGCAACAGCATAATTGTAAAATTTGTTGCAGTTTTTATACAATTATGTCTAGTACTTACGCACTACATGGCTGAATGTTATTTTCGTTGCATACAAATCCAGTTTTGCAAAACATTTTAGGAAATCCTTGAATGATAATCATTGAGTCAACACCTTTGTGGCATTCGAAGAAGGGTTTTGGACATCTTTTGGCTACACATCTAATACAATAAAAATAATATGTTAATTCTTACTTACAAAAGATAAAATCGGTGTGTACTCTAAAAAGATCTTTTTATCAATTACTTTTTTTTTGTTTTTTGCTATTCCTTTTATTTTTCTGCATATATAATATGTCACCACAGTGTATAAATTAGTTTATTTACTTACGGTTTTCCCGGCCAAATGCATTCAAGATTGCATTCTTGTTGATGTGGACATAGAAAACGTCCAATATCTGTTAAAACTTCGCCAGTAATATGATCACACCCTGTACTACAAACGTCTGTATATAAAATACACCTAAAAGCGATACAAACATTCATTGAATGAAAAATTGATTAAGAAATAAAAATTATTTCATAAAAATTAACTTACGGCTCATCATTTCTTACACAATTTATATTACACACTTTATTTGGGGGACATATGAGTTCAAATCCTTTATAAATCACTGCGTCTCTCTTATTATCATCACATGTGAAATTATAACAATTCCCTGAGCATTTTCGGACTAAATATATTATCAGAGAAACTAGAAAATAATGAATTTACGAATTTATTTGGTGGCATGTTATGTAAACTTACAATAAATCCATAAAAAATACATGATTTCCGCAGTTATCTCGTTGAAGTAAACGTGGCTTGATAATTCGAAATGTCGACACACTGATTAACTTATATTAGTATACATCTAGGTATACACAGCACATTAGAGAATACTGCGATTATGAAGATTACAGAGTTCTCGGTAAATAATAAGTGGCCTTTTTATATTTGGTGTCTGTATTTAGTCGAGCCTTCTTGCAAATTTAAACAAATATGTACTTTACAATATATAAATATTTTAATCTCACATTATAATTGCGCATTATAATAATAATAAATTAAATATTTCAGCACTTTTTTGTATTCTACCTAAAAGTCTGATATTCTTTCTTTATTTCAGCAAGAAGATAATTGAAGTATAAAAGTTTCTGCAATTTTCTTTCTCCCTACGAATCTTTTTTAAGTGGTAGCACTTTGTTATAGATAATACGTGACAAATTTATACGCATGTTTTGCATTGCATGTTTTCCAGTAGACCAGAAGAATTTATAACATCAGGCGACATGAAAGTTGAGTTCAAAAGTTTCCAGGTCAATAGAAAAATATAGCTGCTAGAGGATACTTTGACATAAATTCGATCATTTTACAAATATATTTTCTACGACTTAAATAGATTGAATTTCTCTAAGGCTTACTTACGTGAACAATACTTAAAATGTGTTTTAGAAATACATAGTTTCTTAAAAGTACGACAGATTTTTTTAAAGTTATAGAAGTATGTATTCTGGTAGAATTTTCTTCCGCTATACTAATACTATGAGGTATTTTAAATTAAATAAAGAAAAAAACAGTAAATGTAAACAATTCAGTCTTTAGGTGGAGTTATTTTCTTAATATTATAGAAATATTTAAATTTAGTCTTTTATTAATGTTATTGAAAAAAAGCCTTCCACGAGATAAACACCATGATGTACAAAAATGTTGCAAATCTTGCAATAAGATACATGGAATATAGGGGTTCTCTAAAGTCCTCTAGAGTTTGCTCAATATTATCGGAAAGTTGTCAATTTTTAATATTGAGTAAACTCGATACCTGAGTATTCTCGTAATGCTCAAGAGAGTTTAATTTGAATTTCAAGGTAACGTGCTAATTTCTAGTAAACTTTTTAATAATTAAATATGCAGAACAATCCTGTAGTAATGGCCCTCATAATATGGTTTAGAATTTTAAGAAAACTTAGCACTTTCTTTCAGAAATATACTAAAGCTTCGCAATTTTGAGTTTAATGCGAATTTCTTATGTAGGTATGTCGTATCCTTCAGAATGTGCAGAACTCTTATAACATTTACAATGGATCAAATTCTAAAGAAATTCCACTAAATAAGAAATGTTTGTGACATTTAAATATTTTTATGGAATTGGAAAAAGTTATAGAAATCTGAGAAATTCAATGTATTTATTAGGGCGCGTTTACACCAATGTAATACACCAAGTAACTTGTGTTGCTAACGTTGGTGTATACGCGCCGTTATACCCACCGATTCTAAACTTTTTCTAAGTGTATCAGAACATTTTTTTTTCAAATTTCTATAAAACAAAATCACCAATTTGTTGATGATATTAAAAAGAAAACTTAAACACTCTTAATGCGAATTCTACAGCATTTAGAGTTTTTTAACGAGATTTCTCAAGATTATAATTGTATTTGAAGCCAACTTACTAATTTTGCAGGCTGTGGAAAATAAGGCAATGTCCGAGGTTGTGATCACTTAATGGATTACTTCTAATGAAACTATAGAAATGTAGAATTGAGGACTAGAGAATATAAATTTTTCTGGGGAAAATGGGGCAATAATTCAAACGGTTATCCTTTGGCTTATATTAAGAATCTTATGAATTTTGGTATGTCACTTTGTTTCGGTAATAAAAAGTGATAAAGATTTTCTACAACAACAATTTTTGTTTTGTTGGTCAGTGCAGATATTGAACATCAGTTTACTTGTGGCTGCCATACGGTATTGAATACGTCTTGCGACTTGTAATTTCTTTGCTCTGTAAGTTGATTTCGCCTTTGTTGTCGTTCATTGTTAAAGTTTTGCCTGCGAAGTCTCTATTATGAATTATACTAACACCGCGCCTAGATAACTGACATGCATTTGGCCCCGTAACCCTAACCCGGTAAACTCAGAATTTTCAAACCAGGTGGAGATGACGTCATAGCAATACCGAAAGCTATTATTTAAAGGGGTGCATAAAAACTGATGGTGGAGCACAACGGAGCATTAACAGTTCTATCACCTCATATAAAAATAAATATGAACATCAGTATTTACCGGGCTGAAATGACGTAACCCCAGCCAGGAAAGGCATCAAGACAATAACTTTATTATAGTAAGTGTTGTAATTAAGGGAGCAATCACCCAATCTCTTTTTTAGATTAAACTTCAAAAATCACTGTTTTGTGATTTATTTGTGAATATTGTTTCCATTGCATAAAGGCATAATTTGTTACCAAATTACATTAAATTGTAAATAATATATTTATGGCTCACATTTTTCTTTTTAATCATTGCAAGAGTTTGGATCTTCTGGCCCAAAAGTTTGCGCCGACTTGCAAAAGTCTGAGCTATGCATTTGTCAACAGTGAAAAATTTCGAACAGTCACATTCCTGATATAAAAATCTTCCAAAGTATTCATCAACGGCCGAAGGAAATATGTACATTTAAACATAATCATTAAGATAAAAAAAACGTAAGGATCCTGCTACTACTGCTAGAAAAATTGCAAACGTTTTGAATACAAGTATGTAATAGAAATATAAAACGTTTTGATACATCAAATGTACCCAGAGATCACATAAAACGCATTCAGGCACTTATTCCTGCTGATTTTCGTAAACGTTTTGCATTTTGTCAGTGGTTTCTGCAAACATTGGTTCAGATTCTTCAACCACTGGCACAAATTCTTTTACCGATGAAGCAATGTAGAATTTCTTAAGAAATTCATTAATGAATTTTCACAATAACCATACCGGGTGGTAACAAACTTGTAACATTGCAAATATAAAACTTTATGTTATAAAACATTAATGATACATGTAAAACCTTCTTTGCTTTTTTTATTTCCAGGCACCTATGATTTTTTAAGGGTGTTACTTTTATTTCATCGATTTTTAGATTATGGATGATAGAAAATAAAAAGTAATAGAATAAATTGACACAGTATTTTTTGCCCTACAAAATAGTTCATTACAGTTTTTCTTAAACATAATTAGAGAAGACTATATGTAAAGATTTAAATGTTTAAGTGTGAATCACTATGGTGCGTTTCACAACGCCCCACCCTATTAATGAGTTAAATAAAATTCACATGAAGTACAAGAAAACTGTTTTCAACATCAGTTATCATTGGACGTTTGGGTTTGATTTCTGGGTATCTGACTATTTGAACCAATTTTTGTACCAGGAAGGCTTACCGGTAAGATGTATTGCACTTTTTGGATTACATGCTACCTGACTTACTGGATCTGAGAGGCATTAGTTAATATAATACCGCTTTTGTCGAAAAAAGTTTATCGCCTTCTATTTTCAAAGGACAAAATATTCTTAATACGTGTACATGCCTAAGAATAAACGTTTTAATAATATTAATAATAACCGCCCCATGTTTAGTAGATACCCTGTATATCATCTTAAAAACTGCATTATTGCAAGTGGATGTTTCGATGTTGTTGAAGAATTTTCCGCAATGTAGAAATGGGGAGTTCAAATTCGAAGAATTTCTCTTGTACATATTTAGAAGATGATATTATATTATCAATAAAGCATGAAAAGTGGTAATTGTAAAACTTTATTAAAAGCAAATATACAACACAATAATTTTAATATATTTAACAATATGAATATATATGTATATGTTCATGTGTATGTTTTCACGGACGAAATGTGTTTGAACATGTTCCGGGTCTTTGAACTTCCGTGTATTGTTTTGTGTGTCCTGAAAAGGACCTTTTTCACGACGTTTCGGCAAAATCGCATCTTCTGGTGGATTCTCTCCTAACACTCGAGAAGAATCCACCAGAAGATGGCAAATGCGATTTTGCCGAAACGTCGTGAAAAAGGTCCTTTTCAGGACACACAAAACAATACACGGAAGTTCAAAGACCCGGGACATGTTCAAACATATATATATATATATATATATATATATATATATATATATATATATATATATATATACACTGTGTATCAGCCAAATGGAATAAATTCGATAATAAATAAATGGGGGCGTGTCGCATTTTTTTCAACAAAAACTTTTTATACAGGGTGTGTCATGTGACCGTGGCCAATACCAACTTTCTTATTTTAAATGCAACACCTGGTATATTATTCAATTTTTGGATTCTTCAGAAAATTCTAGACATATTTCATGTATAATGTCTTATACCTATCTTCAACTGTTTCGGAAATATTAAGTGTTTTCAGATTTATTGCAAAAATTAACATTAAAAAAAGAAAATTATTTGATTACAGAAATTCGTTACAGCACACTCAAAAACTAATAAGTAATACTGTTTATTTCTTGATAATGTAAAAAAACAAAAAAAAACAATAAATTTCAATGGAGGAGATGTTCAAAATGCTCGCCGTGAACGTCTTGGCAACATCCTAATCTTAAATAGAAATTTCTTCTAACGTTACTCAACATCTCAGGCGTGACCGATCTAATCGCAAGCATTATTCGTCTTCTTAAGTCAGCTAAGTCGAGGGGTTTAGTTTTGTATACAATACTTTTGACATATCCCCATAAGAAGAAGTCTAATGACGTCAGATCAGGGGATCGTGCTGGCCATTCCATCGATCCTCGCCTCCCTATCCACCGATTTGGAAATATTCGGTTGAGGTAGTTCCGGACATTGATTTGGTAATGGGGCGGACATTGTACATGAAATATGTCTAGAATTTTCTGAAGAATCAAAAAATTGAATAATATACCAGGTGTTGCATTTAAAATAAGAAAGTTGGTATTGGCCACGGTCACATGACACACCCTGTATAAAAAGTTTTTGTTGAAAAAAATGCGCAACTAAAAATAACAATCGACGTGTTCCAGCGTTTTTTTCGAACACGCCCCCATTTATTTATTATTGAATTTATTCCATTTAGCTGATACACCCTGTATATATATATACAATAAAACAATATAATTACACAATATAACACAATAATTTTAATATATTTAACAATATGTATATATATATATATATATATATATATATATATATATATATATATATATAAAGATTTAACATCTGGGGCGTCTGTAATAGATTGTTTGATTTCATTGGTCGCAAACGTTTTAGCTTTTTCTTTTAACACCCTGTACATACGTATATCCAGAGTGTTTTGAATGTATTTCGTTGGAAACGTTCTGTGGTTAGAAACCGAATAAATAATTTGAAGTTTCAGTATTAATTTTTCACAATGCCTAATGAAGAAGATTTTCAAATAAATACTAACTCGATAAGTAATACAGAAACTTCTATATTATCTATCTATTAATAATTGTACAAACGGTAACGTTCATTTTTCCAAATAAATTAGACATCTTTTGGTGAAAAATATTACTATTACTTACAGCATTAGAGCTGTTATAAACTCGAACAGAACTGTGTTTCCATGGAGACTAGCCACAGTATTGTTATGTTCAAGTTACAAGGTATATTAACAGAGACTGTAAATCGCTATAACAACGCGATTGTGCGAAATAGTATATTACACTATTAGGTTGGTAGGTGCGTTATAACAGAATCGAGAAAAAGTTCGAGAAAAAAGTCGAGACGAAGTCGAGATTTTTAAATTTTCGAGATTCTGTTAGGCACTTAACAACCGTGTAGAGTATAACGTTTTCCGCACAATCGCATAAACCAAACAAGACAGCAAAAAATTGAGTTGTTTCTGATTTAATTATCTTGCCTTTTATAACAAAATTGCGTACATACGTATATCCTGAGTATTTTGAATGTATTTCGTTAGAAACGTTCGTTAGAAACCGAATAAACAATTTAATGTTTCAGTATTAATTTTTCACAATGGCTAATGAAGAAGATTTTCAAATAAATACAGGCATTGAAGAATCGTACCAAAAGGGTTGTGAATCTTTGGTTCCTAAAATATCAAATGAAAGGTACGAAAACGTTTAATAATTGTACAAACTGTAATTTTACTATCTGACATCTGTTGGTGAAAAATATTACAATTACTTACCGCATTAGAGCTATTATAAACTCGAACAGAACTTTGTTTCCATGGAGACTAGCCACAATATTGTTATGTTGAACTTACAAGATGTATCAACAAAGACTGTAATCGCTATAACAACACGATTGTGCGAAACATATTTAACATCAGGCGTCTGTAATAAATTATATGATTTCAATGGTCGCAAACGTTTTAGCTATTTTAGGTTTTTATCCTTCAGATTTCCTTTTTAATAAAGCATGTAATTTGGGATATTTGGATATGTCCACATTATGTTTGCTACCCCACATAAATTTCATAATTGCATATTGTGTCCATAAAGTTGGAGATTTCATTTTTTGATAATTCATTAAAATAAACAAGTAGGACGTTTTCTGAAAAACTGATGACGTTATTTGTGTTTCTCCAATCCATAAAATAAGAGTAAAATTTCTCTAAAAGTTTTTAACGATTTCACTAATAATAAATTGTTTGGAGCTCTTGTGGCCTGCTTCACAATGTCCCCTGGGGTTAAATTTTCCATATCACTATCACCATTCGACATGTTTAATGATTTTATTTAAAAAAACAACACTTTATTAAGAATACGAATCACCATTTCCCCATGCATAGCTATCAAAACTAATTAATTTTATATATGTCATTTTCATGTCTTTTTAGATAAACTTGTATCTTAATGAAAAAATTGTATCTAAATGACTATCATTTAGGTACAGGTAGCGAATGTTTAATATATCAATTAAAGTGTAGGAGTAGAAAAAAATGTTATGTAAATCAAACAATTATCTTTTTTATAACCACTTCTTTATCTTTTTATTCAATTTTAAGTAATTTACTGTTTTTAGCCAAGATGTTGAGTAAAAATTTACTTATTTTGAACGCATCTGCAAAAGCATAATTATAAGATTTATTGCAATATTTATGCAGCTATCTTTAATACTTACACACTACATGGCTGAATATTATCTTTGTTGCATACAAATCCAGTTTTGCAAAACATGGTAGGAAATCCTGGAATGATAAACCCTGAGTCATCATCAGTAGTGCAGGTGAATAAGGGGTATGGACAACTCTTGACTACGCATCTAATACAACAAAAATATGTTTTAATTATTTTTCTGCATATATAATAATCATCACTGTGTTTAAATTAGTCCTGATTAATTTACTTACGGTTTTCCCGGCCAAATGCATTGATGATTGCACTCTTGTTCATGTGGACATAGAAAACGTCCAATATCTGTTAGCACTTCGCCAGTAATAGCATCACACCGTGTACTACAAACGTCTTCATATGAAATACACCTAAAAGCAATACAAGCGTGCATTTGATTATTAATAGCTTATGAAATAAAATGCATGTATGGTGGTTTTACTTACGGCTCTTCATTTTCACAATTTATATTACACACTTTATTTGTGGGACAGGTGAGTTCAAATCCTTTATAAATCACTACATCTCTTTTATTATCATCACATCTATAATTAAAACAATTCCCTGAGCATTTTCCGGCTAAATATATTATCAGAGAAACTAGAAATAAATGAATTTACGAATTTATTTGGTGGCATGTTATGTAAACTTACAATAAATCCATGTAATATTCATGATATTTGCAGTTATCTCGTTGGAGTGAGCGCAGTCTTGATAATGCGAAACATCTACTTACTGATTAATTTATATTAGTATAAATTTAGTTGTATACATCACATTTAGGAATTATGCGATTATGAAGATTACAGAGTTCTCGTTAAATATGTAAGAGCTTTATTTTAGATTTAGTATTGCATTTAGTGCAGTTTTCTTGCATATTTACATAAACATGCGTTTTATGATGTTTATAGTTTATACAAACATCAATAAAAGTTGAATTTTTAATACGACCTACTTGCATTAAAAAAGGAATATTATCCCACTACTGTAAAAGTAAACTCATAGGTTTTTGTCAAAGTTACATATATTTTATTGAAATATTTCAAACTTTATGCATTGATAGAATTAATATGATCTACAAAATTTGGTAAGCAACAGATTTAAGTTTACCGTAGGTTTGCTATAATTTCCTTGGGTAACTCTTCATGCATAGTTATCAGCAAGACTTTTTATTGGTTTTATATTTGATTGAAAGCTGATTGCAATTTTTTTGAAGAGTGGGTCGATAGTGCTGCGTTTAATGGCATTTGTAGAAAAAATAATGTATGATTATATAACTGTTAAATCGATTTTATTTTGTGAGTCGGAAACCTCACTTTTAACACTTATATCATTAATAACTATTAAACTATATTGTAATTGCGCACTATAATAATATACGAAATATTGCACCTCATCTTTTTATATGGAGACTAGACGTCTAATATTCCTTCATTATTATGAAGTAAATTCTTCTTCTACTACTGGATTACTTTTTACTTCATTATTTGTTCTATCAATACTCCACTAATTCGTTCCAATATTGGGTGAAAGGTTTAAAAGGAAAATGTATTATCCAACCAAGACGTAAATTCAATATCTTTATTTCAGGTTCCAATACAATTCTGATTTCTATATACAGGGTGGAAACTTTAACTGGAATAAAATTCATAACTTCGATATAGGCGATTTTTGCAAAAAATCCCGAAACACGCTAAGTATTGTTTTTTCTTACCCTCATTTCTATGTATATGCTGCTTGTTTATCTGTTCCCGGATGACCCCAGCCACCTCCGACTTTTTTTTTTCAAATGGAAAGGTATGTCAAGTGACACCTCGTTTGAAAGGTCTCTTCGCAAGTAATACAACCCACTATTTATTTCTTGAATATTTACAAAGCCCACGTGATAAAAAAAAAGAAAACTACTTTTACGTTGAACATGTTTCGGCGTAAAGTTGTATGTTTTTGACATGTGTTTTGATGCTATGGAACTGCGTTGCTTAGATACTAGTGATAATAATAGTCACCAAAGCAGTCACATACGCTCGTCAAGTTGTCGAAGTGATTTCAAAAATTTCTAAAAAATTTTTTTTATCACGTGGGATTTGTAAATATTCAAGAAATAAATAATGTGTTGTATTACTTGCGCAGAGACCTTTCAAACGAGGTGGCACTTGACATACCTTTCCATTTGAAAAAAAAAGTCAGAGGTGGCTGCGCTCTTCCGGGAACAGATAAACAAGCAGCATATACATAGAAATGAGGGCAAGAAAAAACAATACTTAGCGTGTTTCGGGATTTTTTTGCAAAAATCGCCTATATCGAAGTTATGAATTTTATTCCAGTTAAAGTTTCCACCCTGTATATATATTTCGAATAATTATCACTTTTTTGTCATAACACAAAATCGTCGCTTGGCTCCATTTTTCCGGCCTGTGTAACAAAGTATTATTCTAACTTTTATAGATATAACGTAATGAACACAAAATAAATAAATAAATAAATAGGTAAAAGTAAATGTTAACTTGTAAAGGTTCGGAATATCCATATTTTGTATATATGCATTAAATATAAAACCACGACAAATGACTGATATTAATTGAGACGTTTAGTAGTAATTCTAAAACAATTTCATTCTCAGGTATAAACATTGAAAACACACGTAAAAGCCAAGTATTGAGTTAGAATAGGAAGTGGTGATCATTTGGGTGAATAATAAGTAATCTGTTTAAATATGAATTCAATTTTAATAGATTACAAACGAAATTACGAGAACTTTTATAATCGTTAATATTATAAAACGTGGTCTATGCGCGGTGACGCAATTATATAAACAACCACAGACGAGCGCCCAGGCTGATGACTAATCATAATAGTGTAACAATCCGTTAATACTGCTATTTATCGTTATATATTTATAGTGAAATTATTATATAATTTCTTGGTTATTGTTGGCTCGTGATTTGTGGTCGTATTTAGTACTTACACGTCGTGACGTTTAATTGACTACCGTGATTACCTTCGAGGTACGTTGCTATTGGTAATGTGGTAGAAAATGCAAATCATGGGTTAAGATAAGAAAGCACAGATTTATGGATGTTTTATTTATTCACTTATAGACACGCTGAAATGGTAACAGACAGGGAAATAAAACACAGGTTGACGATGATGATGTGAATTGATTTATTTTCTATGATTCATTAACCTTATGAGGGCATGTAGAATATCTTTTGTGATTCATCTACCTTATGAGGGCGTGTTGAATATCTTTTTATTTATTATTTATTCAATTACTATTTCGAAAATGAGTGTGACTGCGAAGTTTATTGAAGGTGAAATTGTTATACATGCACATACATCTCTCGTTTCTCAGATCGTTTACCACCATGCTCTTTCATTCCCTTGAACTACTGGAAATTAATATGATCAAAAATAGAACTATTTAAATATGTTGAAATATCCGCAATAACGCATACATGTTTACTAAAGGTATCTCGCAATCTTCCCGAATCACATGATCGTGTCGGTGTCCACACAATAATGTAATTATTGCAGCCCCATTATCTACGTTGATTGAGGTAAATTAGTGATTCTACCCTCGACAACAGCAAGCGCCCTTGTCACAAGTAGTCACCCCCATCAGACATGTTACGAGTTGTGTCAAATAACAGTTCCGGCTACCTCAATCGGAAATGTTCATGTACTGTTATAGTTTATCATTGGGAAAATTCGGCGCAATTTAATATCTATATTGACTAGTAATTCAGGCCTCTTTTTCTCTACGATCATTCATGAGGGATCATATAAGATGTTAATAATTCAAACCACATGTGGTTTGTTTACTGCCCTTGACTTTATATTATATTATCTGTGTTTTAAATTAGTACGACCTGTGTATTGTTTCCATATTAGGTTTTAATGACTTTTAATTATCTAACTTGATATGATGTGATTTATTATTATGTAAAATACGTGTTTGTTTGAATTATGATTACTCGTGCTAGTTATTCATACTGGCAGCCTTGGACCTTTTACGATTGTTATTGATATTACAACAGGGTGGATTCGCGATTTCCGACCCGACGGTTGTTAAGAGGGTTCGGCGTGACTCTAACATTGTAATTGATTTTATTCGCGAAATCACTGGCTCATATACGTATGAGGCTGACGCGCAGGATTCGATTCCAAAATTACATTTGTTTAGGGGTTGCGCTATATCTAATGCCTCAACTACATTTGTAACTGCTTCGTGTAATTGTTCGAATACGAAAGCAACTCTTCCGTCGGCTTTTGTTCGCAAATAGGATATAGGTGAATGGTTGATAATTTGCGATTATTTGTGGTGTATTAAACACACTACTTTCTATCAATTTGAAGCAGTGCAGGAGGCGAACCCACAATTACATTTGTTTGGGGGTTGCGCTATATCTAATGTGTCAACTACATTTGTAACTGCTTCGTCTAAGTGTTCGAACATGAAAGCGACTCTTCCGTCTGCTTTTGTTCCCTAATAGGATATAGGTGAATGGTTGATACCTTGGTGGTTTATTGAATAAAATAACACTCCCGTGAATTGATACTGAAACTGACTTGTGTATATTGCCCCGGTTGTTTTGCAATGTTATTATGCCTCGTGCCTATAATTCTGCATGTTTTTATGTACAACTGAGTTGATTCGTATTTTCTGGCGGAGAATTACCGTAATTGGGTAACGCGTGACTTTTGAATTCGCTTGAGAACGATTGTGACTATGTTATCTCGCGGACCGATGTAACACATCTCATCGACTTTAATTCTCGTACGCGTGTCTCTACGATCGAACCCCGACTGATCCCCCTCTGTTTTTGTTTTGAGTTTAAATAATCTCCCGGACGTTACTTCAAATTCTCCCCGCGCATCCCTACAGCTAAAACTCTCGCGTTCCTTGCACTGTGGTCTCGAATGGAAATTTCCACTGGAGATCTGGTCTTTTTTTACAGTGAACTGGCTGGGCACCTATCTACCTGATTGTGCCCATATGTGCCGTGGCTCTATAGAATATTTGAAAGACGCGTTTCTGTACACTCTGGCTTGACACGCCTTTTTGGTGTTTTCGAATCTCTGTTGTTTACTAAGGGCTTCGTTGGCGTCGCGATATCGCACATGCTTCTGGCAAAAAATTAACTAATGTGATTGTAATATTGTCGTACTCATCTTTTCTTTTAAATATTGGTCTTTTTATTATTATATATTAATTAAATATCAAGTCGTATATGTTGGCACCTTACAACAGTTTGATAATCGTGTGTCCAAAAGCTTGTTATAGGGCACACGTGAATCACCAAAATGAATTGCAGAATCGGCGAAATTTTAATATAAATAGCATCGTTCTGCATGCGAAAAGTTTAGTTGGTTGCAGATTCGCGAGGTGACAGGCCGTTATTATCTTCGTTAATAGTATACGTGAATATCATTACAAAGAGTATTATCCGATTTGTTTGAAAGTTACTGTGTTCGGAATAATATTAGTTGTTTCGAAATTGAGTAGTAATAGTCAGTGCATTCCTCCCAAAATTACCAAAAACATATTCCCCGTAAATTATTTATAATTTGCGTTGCCAAAATCATGTTCCACCTCAATATATTGTAGGAGAAAGCTGAGGCGATGTCGTTACAGTATATGCATCTCTTAACAAAGCCTAATTAACAAAGCTCTCTAAGCTTTGTTAATTTCTGGCATACGCTTTGAGCGATGTCGTGGAGGTTGATAAGGTAATCTTTCCGGTTTCATTCTCGATCAGATTGGAGAATGTTACCGTCTCCAATTGCGTTTACCTTAGTAGACATGATTAAATAATTGTCCAAAATTACCAAAAACAGATACCACGAAAATTATTTATAATTTGCGTTGCCAAAATCATGAGCCACCTCAATATATTGTAAGCACCAGCTGAGGCGATGTCGTTATTGTAAATGCATGTCTTAGAGATCTATATTAATTTCTGGCATACGCTTTAAGCGATGGCGTGGAGGTTAATAAGGTAATCTTTCCAGTTTTATTCTCGTTTAGACAGGAGAGTGATGAACAATTCCCCTCACAAGCAAACAGAAGTCATAAAAATATCAATTAAAATGAAATAAGTAATATCATTTGTATTTCCTTTTTAATAAAATACTGTCATTATAAATTTAAAATGAAGTATAGAGAGGATAATACTCTTCAGGGAATAAGTATAAATTATCAAAATATATCCTAAATAATATCTCTTCGCTAAAGTGGGAAAACATTATTTAATTATGAGTCATTAATAACATGAATTTAAATCAAATGAAGATTAAGTTTAAATGAGAAACATTACAGAAATAAAACTAAAGGTTATTTATATGAAATCAATATAATTATCGAAATTGCTTGTTTAATAAATCTTATTCTAAATTTGAAGCTGAAATCTACAAACGATAATGTTCTCCAGAGAATAAGTATAAAATATTAAGGTATAATTTATATAATAACTGGGCAATACTGTGGCAAATTATGGGTTGTTTTGTGTAATGAGTACAAACGAGTTATAAATAATCATATTGTACATTCATTAATATCAGTCATACAAACAATTTACAGGATATATTTAACAAGTTTATGTTTAATTGTTGTTGCAAAATCCTCTAAAGAGAGTAATTTACACATCAAAACCTAGTTAGTGAATCATGAAGTAATAAATAGAATGTGACATTGGAAGGCACAAACAATGACGTGTTTCATGAAGTGGTGACATGCATTGAGCAGTTTTGCGGGCGCGTGGAATTGATCAGCGTGTGAAGTCATTGACGTTACTAGAAATTTCCAACTGATGTACGAATAAAATGGAATGTAGTATTGGAAGGCACATCGAGTGACATATTTCATGAAGTGGTGACATGCATTGAGCAGTTTTGCGGGCACGTAGAATTAAGTAATGGTTGAAGTCATTGATGGTAATACATCTTTTATCCAAGTCTAACTAATATTTTTTGAGTCAATAAAGAAAGTCATTAAATACAAAGTTGATGTTTATTTTTGTTGCAAAAGCCTTCAAAGTGAATAAATTACACTTAATCCATAAATATGTGTCTTTATTTTATTATTATTATTGTTACTAACACACGCATTACCTCTAAAAGAAGTTGGAGTTGTCACGATAATGATTTAATATCAAACATAACGTAAAGATGTATAGATAATAGATAAATCACGAGCCAAAACAAATATAATAAATTATAAGAATTTATGATTACAATTAAAATATACCTAATTATTAAATATCGGGGAAACCGAAGTCTCACAAACTCAAGATTAATATTAACAATTATTTAACATATCATGGCGTTAATTTAAGTATAAGAGTTTCTCTCAATGATATCATATTCTAGATAACATAATATTTAAAATATAGAATTATTAAAGCAAGAAAATGTGAAGTGTAAAAGTTGCTCGCAGTAACCTTGTATGTAACCCAAAAGTCCAATATGTGTTTAATACGTAGCAGATATACACCGTTTATGTTTTCTAGTAAACCAGACGAATTTATAAAATCAGACGATATGAAAGTTGAGTTGAAAAGTTTTCAGGTCTACTGAAAACAACGCTGTTGGAGGATACTTTGACAGCATTTCGGATTTTTCACAAATATATTTTCTACTTCATAAATATATAGATTTTGATAAGACTTACCTACGCTTAAGCCTGATTCATACATTTATTATGATGCTGTCGCTATGGGCAATTTCAACGCGTACTGACGCTGTTGAAACCTCAGCCTCAGTAATCAGCCTTTACAATACTTATAATTGGTTCTTAGAAATTTAGGAAATTCAATATATAGGTATTCATTATATTGACATATTCTGAGCTTTTTCCGAACTTTTGTTTCAAATTTTCATTATACGAAATCACCAATTTGTGATAATATTAAGAAGAAAACTCCAACACTTATAATGATTTTTTTTTAGGTTTTAGGGTTTTTCAATATTAGGCTTGTCAACATGTTAGTGGTACTTGAAGCATACTTGCACAAATAAACTATAGAAATTAAGACATGAGAACTAAGTATTGGATATTTCTGGTTGCATGTTAATGCTTTCATTCTTCTGATGAAGTATGTTATTAATAGTAATATGTTAAGCGCATAGAGACTTGTCGATAATACCCGCTATAGTGCCACGAGAGCTTGTTGCCGTAAAAAAGTGCATTTACACATTTTCACGGCAACAAGCTCGAGTGCATCACTATAGCGGGTATTATCTAAGCAAGGAACTATGCACGAAACATATTTTGCAAGACTATTGCACGTGTCGTATTGACATTGACAAATATTTAATAAATATTATAAAAACGTTCCAACCGGTTTGGCATCAAATCTCTTACAAATATAAAGTAAGAAATTGTTGGCTCCACTTATCGTGTCATAGGAAAGGCATGGGGTCAATTATCCAAGCTGTATCCCGTGATCAAAGAGAATTCTAGGCTCTCGTACAACAGTAAGCGATAGCTGTATACGAGCTTCCTTCGGCCTATACTGACATATGCCTGTCCAGCATGGGCATATTTTATTATTTAAGGTGTACAGGTGGCGCGTCTGCAAGTATTCCAGAACAAGTGTCTGAGAGCCTTTACTGGTTGTCACTACTTGGTAAGGAACAGTATATTGCATGATGACTTCAATTTGCCTCAGATCCAAGAGTTTGTTTGCCAGCGGTCTCTCGGTTTCTATAGCAAAGCAGAAGCTAGCGCGAACGGACTTATCCAGGGTCTGGGTAATGTGATACAGATAACCCATGGATAAAGCACCGCACGCCGAAGCACATACTTCGTTGAGTCCTGCTGACTGCCAATTAGCCTTTTCGAAAGACCAGTAAGGGGTTATTAACTTAATCCGGAGCTACGCTGGCTGAACCTAGAACATTCAAACCTTCGGGTTTCATTTAAATGCTCATATCTGAATGCTGAACATTTCTGATGATCAATATGATACGGCAGGTTATGGTGAACAACCGGTACCTCATTATTGATTCATGGACGCCTTCTGGTGTCCTGAGTACGGAGAGGTTTTAGTCGGTATGAATCCGACACTACCTCTATAAGGGGTGTCTTTAGAAGATTTCCTCTCCTCAAAAAAGAGGAACGCCCCTCGCGACCTTAAACCTCAAATGCTGGCAGGCCACTGAATTGCAGGGCATCAAAATTTCTCCCTCTCTTGCGTGCAGCCACGCAAGAGCAGAATGCACTCGAGAGAATGATTGTGGTCACACAAGCAATAGTGCAGTGCCCGAGATACCCGGACAATAGATTTCAAATCCATTGTTAGCATTTATCAATCTCGCGATTTAAACTCATGGTCGCCATGATTAGTAACGAGAAAGGGATCAGTTCCTCGGACGGTAAAACGCTAAATGGTCTGGCTAGCAATACAGCTTGTAGTGGTACAAGTTCACGTCGTGTGCGACATCAAACCCCAAATGCTGGCAGACCAGTGATTCTTATTTACTGGAATGCGAATCTTGTGAAAGGGCAGGAAGGCACAACTGCGATATACAACAGAACGACTGAAAGCGGATGTTACATTGCTATGCGAAACACACCTGCGCAGGACAATCGCTAAAGCTGCCAAACTACATCATGTATCGTGACGACAGGTCAGTCGGTAGGGTGGGTGGAACCGCCATTATTGTAAAGAAGGGTATCCTGCATTACCACGTGGATACTCCACAAGTGAACACTGTTGAAGCGACTAATATCGTTGCTGGTATTGGATTTAGATGTTAACGACATCACCGCCTTGCTTAAGCTACGTTCACCTGCTATAATAGCGGGAGTTGTCAATGCTTAACACGCCACATGGAACTCTGGAGGTAGAACCCTGGACAATTACGCAACGGCTAATCACCTGGCTGTAATTGGGCCATCAGAACCCACCCACTTTCACTATTGTGGAAATGCGGGCGTCTTAGATGTAGCAATCCTTGAGGGTATCATTAGCGCTCACAGAGTGTGGTCACTGTCGGAGCTCGACTCTGATCACAACCGGTGTTGCTGACGCTAAATGACGTAAAGATCAAGCGGCGCCGCCCAAGTGGCATGCAGGTATACAAAAAGGTCAACTGGGAATTGTTTGGCAAGAGGGTCAATTCTCGCATTGTACTCCCTATCAGTGGTGATTCATGCGATGCTGTGGAGCAAGACGTAGTCAAACTCACAGAAATAATACAGGCAAGTCTCGAGGATTCCTCCACTGAGATGCGCAGGAAACTGCCATCTCATGAGCTTCCCGCAGACATCAGGGATCTAATCCTGGAGACAAATCGATTACAGAAGCTTTGGTAGAAGTATCGAAGCCTAATTGACCACAGACGACTCAATTCTTTGACTGCTGAGGTCAGGGAGAGAGACCAGCGCTATCGTGATGCCACCGTGGATATGACGACACAGGGTGGCTCCCTGTGGAGGTGTACCCGGCGGTTAACAAAAGCGAGGGCTCCGATTGCGGCTCTCCTCGATGGAAACGTCATGGTCACCGAGCCAAAAGAAAAGTCTGAACTGTTGGCAAAGTCTCAGGCGGGACAGTTTACACCTAACACGTCGAAGAACATTACTCACGGTTACGTAACAGACTTTGTGGCAGAGTACCCAGCGAGACCCGTCTCTAAGGACTTCCGGACGGTTTCGCCAAAGGAAGTTCGTGAGATAATCAAATACTTGATAAACCGCAAGGCTCCCGGTGCAGACGGCATTAGTAATAGTGCACTGAACCATCTACCGGGGCGTGCACACGTTCTCATTGCATCACTATTTAACAGAATATATCCCCTGAGATACTTTCCATCTCAATGGAGAACGTTATCGCAAATCGTTATCGTTATCGCAATCCCGAAGCCTAAAAAGCCGCAGAAGCTTACTTCCAGCTACCGACCTATTAGCCTGCCCTCGGGCCTGAGTAAGATGTTCGAAAGAACACTTCTCAATCGCCTAACAGATACGATATCACAGCGTGATATTCTGATCCCCGAGCAGTTTGGGTTTCGGCAGGAACACAGTACTACTCAGCAGCTAACCTGGTTATCGAAAAGCATAACGCGCGGCTTCAATGATAACCAGCACACAGGTGCAGTGATTTTGGATATTGAAAAAGCATTCGACAAAGTATGGCATAAGGGTTTCATATACAAACTGATCTACATGGGATTCCCGGATGTTTACATCCACATCATTTACTCGTATCTGATGGACAGGAAGTTCTATGTTTACTCGGAGTGTGAGTCCTCCTCTACCAGAAATATATAAGCCGGTGTGCCACAAGGCAGCGTGATCGGCCCAACGCTCTTCTCACTGTACATCAATGATGTACCGAGAGAGCAGAAGGTTGCACTCTACGCTGACGACACAGCCTACTTCGTAACTTCCCGGTCTGTGCCAATCATTCTGAGGAAATTGCAAGCGCAACTGCACGAACTTGAGAGCAACTATGACATGTGGCGTATCAAAGTAAATGTAAAAAGTCCGAAGCGGCTCTGTTTACCAGGAGAAGGCCTGCCCAGCCAGGCACTTTAATGCTTCATAACGAAATCATACCCTGGAAAGCTGAGGTCAAGTATTTGGGGGTCATCCTTGATCGGCGACTCAATTTCAGAAGCCACACTTCTCGGGTCATAGGAAAGGCATGGGGTCAATTCTCCAAGCTGTATCCCCTGATCAATGAGAATTCGAGGCTCTCGTACATAAGTAAGCGATTGCTGTATACGAGCTTCCTTCGGCCTATACTGACATATGCCTATCCAGCATGGGCATATAATAAAGTACAGGTGGTGCGTCTGCAAGTGTTCCAGAATAAGTGTCTGAGATCCTTTACTGGTTGGCACTACTTGGCGAGGAAAAGTATATTGCATAACGACTTCAATTTGTCTCAGATCCAAGAGTTTATTTGCCAGTAGATTCTCGGTTTCTACAGATAAGCAGAAGCTAGCGCGAACGGACTTATCCAGGGTCTAGATCAATATGATACAGATAACCCATGGATAAAGCACCGCACGCCGAAGCACATACTTAGTTGAGTCCTGCTGACAGCCAGTTAGCATTTTCAAAAGACCAGTAAGGGGTTATTAACTTAATCCGGAGCTACGCTGGCTGAACCTAAAAGATTCAAACCATCGGGTTTCATTTAAATGCTCATATCTGAATGCTGAACATTTCTGATGATCAATATGATACGGCAGGTCATGGTGAATAACCGGTACCTTATTATTGATTCATAGACGCCTTCTGGTGTCCTGAGTACGGAGAGGTTTTAGTCGGTAGGAATCCGACACTACCCCTATAAGGGGTGTCTTTCAGACGATTTCCTCTCCTAAAAAAAAAGGAAGGAACGCCGGCTCCGTCAGCTTTCTGCTGTAACTGTCAAGGAAGTCATCCCGCAAGTTACAGGGGCTGTCGGGTCGCATTATCGCTCAAAAAGCGCAATGGGACCACCAAACCCTCCACACAGCAGATCGCGAGGTCTGCAAAAGGTGAGCCGGCAAAAGCTTCCGAAGCCGTCAAACCTGCGTGCTCTCTCTCGCCTCCAGAGGCAGAGGGCAAAACAGAGGCATGGAGAGCCAAAGGCCAGGCTAAGGCTGGCGCGGTTAAAATCGTCAAGTCAAAGAAAGCGCCGGAGGACTCTAAGCAGATGAAAGCAGGAGCTGCAAAGGCCCACAAGGCCGATAATAAGACAGCCCCTATGAGTGTACTCAAGGCATATCTAAGACTAAGGCGGAGAAACCAAAAAAGGTTAAAGCCGCAAAGTCGAAGAAAGTGCCGGAAGATACTTTCGCTATGGAAGTTGACTCTGAGCCGAGGGAAGGAGGAGTTGCAAAGGCCCACAAAGCCGACAATAATCCAGCTCCGGAGTTGACAACTCCAAGCACAGAAGTTGGGGCTGATGAGAAATCAGCAGCCCAAACGACGAAAGTCGCCGCTGCAAACGCATTTATCAATCTCGCGATTTTAACACATTGTCGCCATGCTTAGTAACAAGGAATGGATCAATAAAAACGCTAAATGATCTGGCTAGCAATACAACTTGTAGTGGTACAAGTTCACGTCGTGTGCGACCTCAAACCCCAAATGCTGGCAGGCCAGTCAATCTTCTTTACTGGAATGGAAATGAATAAGACAAAGGGCCGGAAGCAAAACTGCGATATACAGCAGAACGATATACGAGGGCTGTTTGACGGAAGAGTGACTTTTCAAAGGTTGGTAACACTTTCGTTATAATGATTATGTTGCTAGCTCCTGAGGTCTTTCGGAGGTCTACTGTCAAAATTTGGCACCAATCTGACAGATAGATTATGTTTTATACTTATTTGAAGGAAACTGTTTTCGTTGTTTTGTAAATATGTAAAAAAAAATATTCGAGTGTTGATTAAACATTATTTTCTACGTGAAAAAACAATTAAAGAAACCGAGGAAAAGTTACGTAAATATTATCCAGAATCTGCTCCGTCCCATGGAATGATTTGTAAGTGGTTTCTGCTTTTAAAAGTGGCCATATGAGCACGGTTGATGCAGATCGTCCGAAACCATCATTTACTGTGACTACTCCAGAAATGGTTAATAAACTCTATGGCCTTGTAATTGGCAATCGTCGAATAAAAGTTTGTGAGATAGCTAATGAAGTAAACATCTCAACCGAACGGGTATACAATATTTTGCATGAACATTTCAATAAGAAAAAGCTATCCGCGATATGGTTGCCGCGTTTGCTTAATGGTGATCAAATGCGCGCTCGCATTAAGAATTCAGAAGAATGTTTGGCCGTTTTCAACGTAACTCAAAGGATTTTTTTCGTCGATATGTCGCAGTAGATGAAACTTGGATACATCATTATACTCCAGAAACAAGAATACAGTCTAAATACTGGATTTCTCCATGCGAATATGCTCCCAAAAAGGCAAACACACTTTTTTCGACCAATAAGGTCATGGCCACAGTTTTTTGGGATTCTAAAGGTGTAATCTTTATTAATTGTTTACAAAAAGGAAAAACCATAACTGGCCAGTATTATGCTGATTATGCAGACATGTATTGATGCCGAACTTGAAAAACAACGACCGCATTTGATGAAGAAAAAAAGTGTTGTTCCATCACGATAATGCGCCCTCTCATTCGTCTGCAATTGCTACAACTAAATTGACTGAATTGCATTACGAATTACTGCTTTATCCGCCATATTCGCCAGATCTGGCTCCCAGTGATTTCTTCTTATTTCCAAATTTAAAAAAATGGCTCTGTGGAAAAAGATTTCAGGCAAATGAAGAGGAGATAACCGACACAAATGCATATTTTGAAGACTTTCCGAAAGATTACTTTTTGGAAGGTTTAAAAAAATTGTAAACTCGCCGGGCTAAGTGTGTACACTTGAAAGGGTGTTATGTTGACAAATAAAATATATTTTGAACAGAAAAATAACGTTTTCATTAAAAGTCACTATTCCGTCAAACAGCCCTCGTAAAGCGGATGTTGTATTGCTGTGCGAAACACACCTGCGCGCAGGACAGTCGCTAAAGAAAAAGATTCAAACCTTAGGGTTACATTTAAATGCTCATATCTGAATGCTAAACATTTCAACATTTCTGATGATGTGGTCTGCTGGGCTCATAAGTATTATCACCGGTGAAATCACAACTTGGAACTGGACGTGCCATTCCAAGTTGGTAACGCGAATAGTGTAGTAATCACCTTGCCGGTGATAGTGTCCAAAACCTCGCGCCCCTGAGAACTTTAACTGTTTTACTTTGTAACTTGTACATATATTTGCCTGAATATATTACTATTTGAACTGTAACTATTCGTGTTGTAAATTCTATTGTGTTTCTACCCACCCCACGTATTTGAATCATCCCGATTAGAGACCTCCGCGTGGAGACGTATGAAACGAATAATGTTTTATATCATAGGGCAATTGGCAAGACAATTTGCTACAATCATGTATTATGCAACACTATACTTAGAGCAAATGGTTTTTGAGTTATTTCAAAATTTGTTTCCTCCCAGAATTTCTGCACAATGGAATACCTCCTATACTATTTACACGTGCACCATAGTAGGCTAGTGTAAATATTCATTGTTTCAAATCTGGCAAAATACATTTCCAACTTGTCACTATTTTTGAACGCCAAAGAATTGAGATTAAAATGAATAACTAAGAATACTGTAATAGGCCCAAATATACGCCCAGTATAATACGCATTTACGCAATAAAGTGACTCATATTTTATAAATCATGAATACAACAAAATTATTAAATTAATTCATTTACAAATAATCCCAGGGTGAAATGTGATAAATGGCCATCGCAAGTCGAGCCAGAGCGTCGCCAAATATCTCAAGAGCCGAGGCCTGCATATGCACGGTTTTGGAAGATTCCATGTCGTGGTGTCACATAAACAATTTGGGTATCAGCGCCCCTTAGAAACGAACAAGCGACAGTCACATAAAAACGCATTAATACCACACGCACACTCAAGATTAATAATCACCATGATAACTAAGGGATGTGGGCGAATGTTTAGCAGTAGATATGTGAGGGGAGTGGAGATTTGAAGCTGAAAAAACCTATTTAAGCACAGGCCACACACGAGCGAGATCAGTACGACAGTTGCGTCGGCCACGGGCAACGCACACGACATTCGCGGTTTTGAGTATATAAATTCACGTCGGTTTATAAATAAATTAACAATAACGTTGTAAAATACGCAAAGTAGCATAACAATTTGAATAAATCGAAAAACGTACAATTATAGGTACAGAGTAATTTAAATTTTTCATTATTAACGATAATATAAAGTTGTTAAACCAGTCTCATTATAAATTCACGGGAGTGCTTATTCCTTTTAACCAACCACAATTTACCTAGAAAAGCCAAACACCGATTACCTATTCCTATCAGTAAACAAAGGCGGCTCGTACGCTATTCGTGTTTGCGAATCACTAGAGGAAGCAATAACAGGTGTAATTGACGCCTACCCGCGCACTTCGTTCACACACCTGTTATTGTGAAATCAAATTCCCGCACTAGTTTCAAATTGACGGAAAATAGTGTATTTAACCAACCACAAGTTACCTAGAAAAGCCAAACACCGATTACCTATTCCTATCAGTAAACAAAGGCGGCTCGTACGCTATTCGTGTTTACGAATCACTAGAGGAAGCAATAACAGGTGTAATTGACGCCCACCCGCGCACTTCGTTCACACACCTGTTATTGTGAAATCAAATTCCCGCACTGATTCAAATTGACGGAAAATAGTGTATTTAACCAACCACAATTTACCTAGAAAAGCCAAACACCGATTACATATTCCTATCAGTAAACAAAGGCGGCTCGAACGCTATTCGTGTTTACGAATCACTAGAGGAAGCAATAACAGGTGTAATTGACGCCCACCCGCGCACTTCGTTCACACACCTGTTATTGTGGAATCACCTCCTCCACTAGAATCAAATCGTTGTCAGCATCATAAGATTTAAACATATAAACTCATTATACATCGCGCCCGCGATCGCAAATTAACGTGGCTGTATTCACCATAACTATAACAACTAATCAAGGCATTCAGTGTTCCCCTCCGACATACATCATCATATTCAAATCAAAATAATTCATAAAAATGATGGCTTCTTCATTTCAAATCATAAATGAACATATAACGTGCATATTGTTGGGCAGAGTGATTTATAATTATATAAATAAATAAGTTGGATTAAATCTTCATAATTTAAAAACATCAGATATAAAAAATACTGGTTTCTTTATTTCAAATCATAAATGAACATATAACGTGCATATTGTTGGGCAGAGTGATTTATAATTATATAAATAAATAAGTTGGATTAAATCTTAATAATTTAAAAACATCAGATATAAAAAATACTGGTTTCTTTATTTCAAATCATAAATGAACATATAACGTGCATATTGTTGGGCAGAGTGATTTATACTTATATAAATAAATAAGTTGGATTAAATCTTAATAATTTAAAAACATCAGATATAAAAAATACTGGTTTCTTTATTTCAAATCATAAATGATCATATAACGTGCATATTGTTGGGCAGAGTGATTTATAATTGTATAAATAAATAAGTTGGAGTAAAAATCTTAATAAGTTAAAATCATAATGTATACATATAATGGTTTATTGATTTCAAGTCATAAAACAAGTACATGACGTACCTGTTATTGGGCAGAGTAATTTAGAATCGTACAAATAAAATAGGCTGGATTAAATCTCAATAATTTGAAGACATAATGACAATTTGTGGTTAAATATCGTAAACAAGAAACAAGTGGAATTATTAAAACCCTGTATAAACAGAGAGAATGATAAACGAGAGAATGAAGCTTGGTATAATCACAAAAGAAGTTATTAATAACCTCCAATGTTCATAATAATAATATATTATAACATTACATAAACATTTCCGATTGAGGTAGCAGAACTGTTATTTGACACAACTTGTAACATGTCTGACGGTGATGACTACTTGTGACATTGGTGCTTGCTGTGGTCGTGGGTATCGATATGGTCGAATTATTAATTTACCTCAATCAACGTAAACAATGGGGCTCCAATAATTACATTATTGTGTGGACTCCGACACAACCATGAAATTCGGGAAGATCGCGAGATACCTTTAGTAATCATTCATGAATTATTGGGGATATTTCAACATCTTTAAATAGTTCTATTTTTTATCATATCACTTTCCCGTAGTTAAATGGAGTGAAAGAGCATGGTAATAAATGGTCTAAGAGAAGCACGTGCATGTATAACAAACTCTCGTAAATAAACTTCGTAGTAATAAACATTTTCAAATTATCAATTAAATAAATAAAAGAATTTACATTCATTATAAGGTTAACGAAATATATATAATAAATCAATTCATGTCATAAGCGTCAACCTGTGTTTTATTTCCCTGTTTCTTACAATTTCAGCGTGTCTATTATTAAATAAACAAAACAAATCCTTAAATGGGTGCTTTCTTGTATTAATCCATTATTAGTGTACGTTAATTAACACATTACCAATAGCAAAGTACCTTGAGAGTAATCATGGTAGTTAAATTAATCGTCACGACGTGTAAGTACTAAATACGATCACAAATCACGAGCCAAAAATAATTAAAACATTATATAATAAATCACGAGCCAAAAATAACTTAAACATTATATAATAAATCATGAGCCAAAATAATCAAGAAATTATATAATAATTTCACGATAAAAGGACGAATAATAAAATAAATATAATAAAATAATATCGGAGCGTTACAATACAAATCAAGAAATTGTGAATTTATTTGTCATACATGGTTAGTGCGACAGAATTGTTGAGAGAACTTGTAGAACTTTCAACGAAACTTATCCAATCTTTCAACGAAACTTATCCAAACTTACAAGTTACAAACAAACAAAAATAAAAAAAAGAGTGAAATAAAATAATTTTTAAATAAATAATTCAATGCAAGAACTGAACAAAAATGAGAGACAAAAAATTATAATTGTTCGAAATGATGCCCATAAACATGTAAGCACTGTTCAGTACGTGCTGCGACACTCTGTTGATGCTTTCCTAATTTCTTGTGCTCTCAATTCCACAAATGAAACTCGTACCCTTCTAATTCTTCTCGTGAATTTACGGCAGTAGCATAAACTTTATAGTTTATACGACCCCAAAGAAAAAAATCAAGTGGAGTAAGATCTGGAGATCAAACGGACCAGTTCCACGGCTCCATCGAGCTGATACCACGAACATATCCTTACATTCAAAGGCAGCTCATCCAAAAAAATCTCTACAACATTTCTGAATATTTGTAAATCTCTACCACTATTTAATGTTTCGTGGTACCAATAAAAAGTAACACGCGTATCCGTCAATACGCAAAATACATTGAAACTAAATTTGTGCTGGTATTTATGTACACGCGTTGTATGTGAATTTTCAATTGACCATTAACTAAATCCAGATATTACAGATATGAATTGTCTAAGTGCCATTGGGTTGGCATTATTGAGAAAGTTACTAGGAACGCCAATGGGTATTTTAAGTATTTAATTTTTACGGCAATATTAATATGATTATTCATTGAGGTCTCAAAACCTCAAAACACATGTTGACATCAATGACAAGTTTGTTACTAGTTTTTTTACAAGCACGCAGTCAAAATTATTATACAATGTGACACTTTGGCCGACCTTGAATTTGACAATTAATATCTATAATGGATGATCTGTATGTGATTATTTTTCCTATTGAAAATCCGTTCACGAGAGAAATCTGATTCGTCGGTCCAAATATATATATTTTTTACACGTGCACCATAGTAGGCTAGTGTAAATATTCATTCTTTCAAATCTGGCAAAATACATTTCCAACTTGTCACTATTTTTGAACGCCAAAGAATTGAGATTAAAATGAATAACTAAGAATACTGTAATAGGCCCAAATATACGCCCAGTATAATACGCATTTACGCAATAAAGTGACTCATATTTTATAAATCATGAATACAACAAAATTATTAAATTAATTCATTTACAAATAATCCCAGGGTGAAATGTGATAAATAGCCATCGCAAGTCGAGCCAGAGCGTCGCCATATATCTCAAGAGCCGAGGCCTGCATATGCACGGTTTTGGAAGATTCCATGTCGTGGTGTCACATAAACAATTTGGGTATCAGCGCCCCTATATTTTTTAAAGGCATTGTCTTCTTGAATTTTAATCAACAGAAACTAATAAAAAGCAATCCTGTTTTCTGCATCTTGGGGAAATAATTCGTATACCAACATAGATTTATAACTATGCATACGATACGTTTTCAAAATTCTTCGCAGTGAAATTTTACCTACTCTCAAATCTTCCTGGAAACTGCGGGTGGATGAACCTGGATTTACTTCAAAGTACGCCAAAACATCCACTTGAATTTCCTCGTCCTGGGATATTGGCTTTGGTTATTTTTTTCCGCGCTTTGTTTTCCAAGTTGTACAAACTTTGACTCCGGTCTTCGAATTTTTTTTCTGTCCATCGGCGGTAAGTGTGGTTAAGTTTCGTTGAAAGTTCTGCAAGTTCTCTCAACAATTTTGTCGCCCTGGCCATTTATGACGAATAAATTCATAATTTCCTGATTTGTACACTTATTCATTTCAATCTCGATTAATTCGCGTTAAAAAATATTGACACGTTGGAAATGAATTTTGCCCGATTTGAAACAATGAATATTGACACTAGCCTACTATGGCACACGTGTGAATAGTACAGGAGGTATTCCATTGTGAAGAAATTCTGGGAGGAAACAAATTTCGAAATAACTCAAAATCCATTCGCTCTAGGTATAGACTTGCGTAATACTTTTTTGTACCAAATTATCTTGCCAATCGCCCTATGATGCAAAATATTGATCTTTCCATTGAAAAAAATTAAAATATGGTGTTTCTAAGTGGGCCTTGAAATAATGACATTTTTTTAAAATACTTATTGTCATAATTGACATATGTCAGTTTTTTTTATTGTAGTGAGATCTATTAGTTAATTCAGAAGATGCAGCTCGTGTATCTGCTCTGTTCCTACTAGATATTATACGAATTTTTCTAAACGTATTTTTGAGGTTTGAGAAAATTTGACAATCTTGGGACAATCTAATAATTAATAAATTTTTAACTCAAAAACTATAAAAATTAAGTGGACATAGGTTCATATGGAGATATAGGCAATTGAACAGGGAATCGAAAAGGTAATGATATACAGGGTGTTCCATTTAAAATAACAAAGTTGGTAGCCATTTCCGGTAGAACCGGAAGTGATAGAAAGTCGAAAATGTTTTCATTGAGGAAATCGTATTCAACCATGCAATGCTGATTTTTCCTCCATCAGGAACCCCGTAAACTTTTAATTCACGTTATGTATGGCCCTCCCTGTATATACTTTAATAAAATAGTCGTATGTGTTCAGTCATGTGTTTTCTTATATATTTTCACATGGATTGCCACATATTACAATATATTATCATCCAAATTATTTCAAATTATATTACCTGTACTTTCGGTGCACCTGCAATAGAAAGGAAATTTTAACTTTCATTACTAGCTGGATAATGCAAGCATAACTTACGGATTACATGGTTCTAAATAATCTTTATTACACACAAAACCTGGCTTACAAAAGTTGTCCATATTATGAATGGTGACCTTTGTGTCGTCGTCTTGGCAAGAAAACACTGGTGAACCTACGCACTTCTTACGTAAGCAGCTACGAAATAACTTTATTATTGTATATATTCGACCATTCCTGCTGTTAATTATATTATGTTATTATGTTAACTTACATCTCACAAGGCCTCGTCTGTTCTGAATTGCAGGTGAAATATTTCGGACATTTATAATGTTTATCATAAACAACAATGTTATCTTGGTCGCATTCGAAATGGCATCGCTTATCACGAGGAACGCACCTAACCTATGAAACAAAAATTCTTCAAGCTTTGAATGTGTTATCCGTAAATATTTAGATAATATTAATTTTTGAATTGTTGATTGTACTTTGCTTATAATGCAAAACCTGACATGCACAACATAATTTCAATTATAATCTCCAGGATAACTCAAGACCGGTTTTGACATAGTGGTTCTCGTCAAGGCTTGTGGAGAGAAGTTGATATAGTATAACTTCCGAATTAACACATCATGCGGTACATAATCGAAAGCATTACTTTGATCAAGGAAAGTGGCTGCAGAAAACCAGCCGTCCTCAAAGCATTTGAGCACCTCCTCGGTAAAAGACGTAATGGCGTCAATAGTGGACCGACCATTTCGGAAACCGAATTGACAGTGGCTGAAACAGTTGTATTTTTCCAAAACGAGCGAAGCAAGTTTTTCATATTGCACGAGTCAAACAATATCGCATATTGCATAACATGTTACGTGATGATTTAATCTACTATTTGAATAAGAACGTTCCTTATTGCATCACAGAATCTAATCACTTTACACCTATTGTTTCTACGGAAACATGATTGTACTGGCATAAACAAATTTGTCAAGAAACTAAAATAATTCACAAATTTAATAATAATGCAAAAAAATCCTCAAGTAGCGATTCAGAACTAACTTATGATGTTGAAGACTCTGCTAATGTTTCCATGGGTAGTTTACTACCAGAAAAATCTAGAAATAGATACGCTGTAACCTATAAAAAGTTTGAAGCTTGGTGGGAACTGCAGTTATGTAAGGTCTTTACGTAACTACATTACATAACTGTGTGCGTGACAGTTGTGAAAAATTTAACGTTTCATAACGACAGAAATTGATGTAAAATATGACTTTTCAAAACGGAATTAACTAAAATAATTTTATTATTAACATCTCAGAAAATTTAATCCTTTCAAAAAGTTTCTCCATTATTTCAAACTCAATAAGTAACCATCGACGTATAATTATCTGATTGCTTATACGAGGTATAAACAAAAATAGTAAATCGGCTAGTAAATTACTCTCGTTTTTAAGATATATAAAAATGTTATTTGTAAAAGTTAATTATAATTGACAAAAGGTTCTAAATACGAAATTTGAAACACCTAGAACAAAAATATTTTCTTTTACCTTTTCTGGTATAAAGGTGGGTTTTGTCATTTGCAAAGTCGGTTTAACCTATTATAATTAATAATCAAATCACCTCACTATTTTGACGTTGTCAAAATAATTTGGCTAAACCGTTAAGCATCATTTATGAATAATTATTTTGACTTAAAGTTAATTTATCAATTGAAAATAGTTCCATTTTTAAGTTTAGAAGAAAAATCATAAATTGTATTATTAAATATTATAATTTGAGTTTCTTATTGAGTTTGAAATAATGCAGACACCTTTTGAAAGAAACACATTTTTTGAGAAGTTAATAATAAAATAGTTTTCCATATACGTCCAACTTTCTGGCGGATACTGTATATTAATGGTAACATATAAACTAGTCAACTCGAATTTTAAACTACTGTTCAATGGGCATAAATATGCCAATGTGAGATAATGGGGACACTTAGGACGCCACCGGCGCGGCAATCTTGGGTGGTGCACATGTGCATAGAGAGATCAAGTTTAGAAAACAAGCACAAATTGGGTCGGGGGTGGTCGAAGGTGGAGGGAGACAATATATAAATTCAGAAGCTCGGCATTTTATCAGATCAGTTAGAAATAACCACCAGCTCAGAACTTTACTCTGCTCGACGAAGAGTCAGAGATTGAGCATTAATTTCTCAGGTAATTATACGAACGACGAAATCAAATGCACACCTTATATCCCATCCTAAAAGTCAATTTCCTTACTAATGATGACACCTATCTAGCGATACTGCTGCGCCATCGCGCACGAGTAGTGGAGTGAAATTTAATAAAGGTAGACAAACGTGGTCCCCTGTCGCCGAGCAATGCGCAAATGAGCTTAACTGCGTTTTATACCTTATCCGGACAATATTTTCATTAAAAGAGAAGAATATTGTACAATATCATTCTTTTCCTACTTCGAAACATTTGGATGCCAATATTAGAAAACGAGTTTGTTTTCTAAAATCTACCCAGTTACAAGTGCACATAATGGGCATATAAATCTCTCAATATAAATAATTTAATGATATTCTGGGTGAACGTAATTTCGTTAATAAAATTGTTCAGCGCTCCGATATTCGAGCAATTTCAGCATTTCAAACCGAATCAACCATATGCATGAATGTACGTATGTATAGATGTGTGTAGAAGTTGAATGAACCTGATAAAACTAAGCCCTAATCCGTTTCATTTAAGTAATATTACCTCATAAAGTTCTCACAATACGTGGCTGAAATTGCTACTACTAATGTTAGGATTATCATTCGATTATAACGTACAGTGCCTATCTGCACAATTTGAAGATAAGTTATTGTATGAATTCATTTATGCGATTTGTTCCTAACCACAAGGTGGCGTTGAAATTCATTGGTAGCCACAAATCCTAACAAATTTCTATGCAGTGATGACATATATTGAAGGAACTTCTCGGCAAAATTTGAAGATAATTTGGTACATAAAGTCGCTAATCTCACTTTGTAATTCCAATATTGATTATTAACGATAACCGATTTTACAAAATTGAGTCAAACATTTAAGGTCAGAATATATAAATAAAGATTCAATAATTACACAGGCCAACCACCAAAAAACTTTTTGTGTGTGTAACCTAATTATTATCGTTTTAAGTGTGCTAATTCCAAAAATAACATTAAAAATGCCATATCACACACCATTTGTTCATATTTTAACATTTTCTCTATATAGCTAGGTGATAGCTAGGTGATAGTTACAGCTAGGTGTTTAGCTAGGTGATAGCTAGGTATAGTGATGGAAAAACGTTATCAGGCACGCTGGAACACCAACATGATGGGAGATTACTGTTGGTCACTTCACCGAGAGAGTCAGCAATCGGCGCATAGAAGAAAAAGCTACATCAGGAGCTTTAAAGAAAAGAGACAAAGAAAATATACATTTATGGACATGTAGAGCCTTTGAAGAATGTAATGTTAAGAATATAAAGCCATCTTCTATGTTTAAATAATGTTCTGTTGGTATTTTAAAAGTCGTTTACTTTTCATATTTATTGCATATTTTACATATGTTCAAATATCTTACTAGGTCAAATTGTGACTTAACTGTGGGTGATGGAAACGATCAGAGTTCAGATACGGATTTAGCACCCAAAAAACTATAAAAATCAGCTATCAAGATTTAAAAAGTTTTTTGAAACTTTGTTATTGTTGGCCAGTGTTATTAAATAAAATATTTGCAAAATTTAGAATAAAGATAATTAAAAATATAATGTTCAATTAGAATGGTAAAACTGTATTTTATTACCTGTTGCTTACATAATCTTTTAAAATGAATAAATCTCAGTGAACCCATATATCTGCGTTTCACTTACTAACAAAAATTACTAATATACACATTACCCATTAAACGAACCCAATTAAGTTGTCACGATAAGGATTTAAAAAATTAAATATAACGTAAAGTAGTACCACTAAATCACGAGCCAAATAAATATTACAAATTATGAGAATTTGTATAATACCTGGGTGCGAACCGTAACATACCTAATACGTCTTCTGTTTTGGAATGTGCTTGGTATGGTACTCAGCCCGAACCGCCTGGTGGCTTCAGTCTGGTACTTCGCAATTAACAATTCGCACCCTATTACTTACCAGTTGCCGCATGGTTCTACATTATGCTCGTTGCAAACTGTATCTTCAGGACAAACCACTTCAAATCCGACATCAACAATACTCTCGTTGGCTCCACAACTGAACCAAGAGTGTTGATATGACCCACAGCAAATGCCAGATACGCATGAATAAAGGAATATATCTGAAATTAATTTATAATTGTTTCGCCCCCATATATTTTTTAGCTATTACTTACAAATGTACAAAGCTCTATCCAAAGTTTAACCTTATGTCTAGTAATGGACGTGGAAGGATAATGATCTAAAACTTTATTATACGCGATATTTATACTGCAGATAAGGAAAATAATTTTTCCGCTTGCGACTGTAATAAATAAAAAATGTTCATTTTATATTTTGCAAACTGCCATTAAACTCTTCGTATTACATGCTACCAGCAATTAAAATACTTATTTTTAGAAATCATCAGTTGTCATGTCGTCAGAAATCGTCAGGAAACAACCTTGGGTGTTTCAGTATAATCCAAAGACAAACAGATAGAGCATATAATGGGTGAAAGTCGGTGGTGAGCGACCAACAAAAGCCCAGATGTCAAAATCAATAATCAAAGTAATGGTCATTAGCTTCTTAAATATCCACAGTTTGGTTCATAAAGATGTCGTTCCTCCAGGTCAGACTGTAAGCTCAGCTTTCTACATAAATATACTGGAGCATTTGAGGCAGAGAATCTCCAAAATTCGTACCACTTTGGCTCGGTAAGGATGGATTTTGTTTCACGACAATGCTCTTTGTCATTCTTCATGGGGTGTGAATGTGTTCTCTGTGAGTTGAATGTTGACTTGAAAAGATGCAAAAAATGTTTTGCAGCTGGCGCAAATAGATTAATCTTTGTGGAGAGTATTGTAAAGGAATATAAAGCAGTTTTAATGAAATTATAGTAAATATGTTTGTGTTTTACAGCAATTATCGTTATTTATTTGTCACACCTCATATAATCAAGTAAAGATCACCTTAATTAATTTTAAGATTTTTTCCAAATTATGTTATTAAGTTTAATTTTACATTTAAGCACAAATTCCTGCAACGTTCCTACAATTTCTGTCATTATAGAGATTTGCGCACGTCATAACGTTAAGTTTGTATTGTAATGTCCAAGTTATTGTGCATTTGTAGTAATAACTGGCTCCAGATTTACCCGGCCTACATGGTTTTGTATATGATAGTCCATCATTGCAATTCGGCTTGTCATCTGGAACAAAGAAAATAAATAAATACTTATTACTAGATATTCAAAATTTAAAGTGGTATTACCGAAATTTGCAGGTGTAGTACTTGTAAGGGTTGAGGTTATGGTTTCAGTTGTAGTTGTTGATAATTGCGATGGTGGTTGTGAATCTGAAATTATTGTGAAAATAGTTATAGTATTTATTCAGAGAGTTTCAAAAGCAACTGATAAAGTCAGTAATATTGTTGAGAAAACTTACTTTTGAAACTCCGTGTAAAAGTTGTAACGTAGAAAATTGTAGAATCTGATCGAGAAATATTTTTAATAAATATAATTTTGGAATTTGAAGTAAGTTTTCCATTTAGTAAAATGGGAATTCCAATTACATTGGATTATACTCATAAATTATGCAAGCTCTAGAGTCTTTTCAATATTATCAGTACATTGCTACTTTTCGTAAAATTTCTGAATATAAAACAAAATAACTTTCAGAAATCTGATTAAGCTGGAGAAAATATATTTGATTTTGAAGGTAGCCTCAAATTTCCAATTGAACTTATAAATCTTTATAGAAGACCAAAACTTTAAAAAATAAATGTTGAGTGATTTTAAGAATTATTTTGATATTTTGCGACGTTGGATTTTCTTATAAATAAGTCTTATTCATAGAGAAATTGATACATTTCGAAAAAAAAAGTATCCTGATTTATAGTTTTGCATTTTTTTTTTGTAAATTACTTCAATAAAATAGTCGAAAGTTTTCAGTCGTTTTTTTTTCTGAATTTAAACATAGATTACCACATATTATAATATATTATCATCCTAATTATTTCAAATTATATTACCTGTTCTTTCAGTGCACCTGCAATAGAAAGGAAATTTTAACCTTCATCACTAGCTGAATAATGCAACCATAACTTACGGATAACATGGTTGTAAATAATCTTTATTACATACAAATCCTGGATTACAGAAGTTGTCCATATTTTGAATGGTAACCCTTGTGTCGTCGTCTTCATGGCAAGAAAACACAGGTGAACCTACGCACTTCTTACGTAAGCAACTACGAAAGAGCTTTATTATTGTTTAAATTCGACCATTCCTGCTGCTAAATATATTATGTTAACTTACACCTCACAGGACCTCGTCTGTTCTGAATTGCAGGTGTAGTATTCTGGACATTTGTAAAGTTTATCATTCACAACAATGCTATCTTGGTCGCATTGGAAATGGCATCGCTTTTCACGAGGCACGCACCTAACCAATGGAACAAAAATATTACTTCAAGCTTTGTAGTGTGGTTTCATAAATGTACGGATTTTAATATTAATTTGTGCATTGTTGATTGCATTCAGACTTCGCTAATAATGAACAGTCTACCATGCACAACATAATTGCAAGTATTATCTACTGGGTTAAGCGAAAACCAGTTTCGACATAGTGGTTCTCATCAGTCCAGTGGCGCACAGAAATGTAATTCCAATACAATAAAATAACCAATATTTTTATGATGAAGTACTAAATCCGCGTTGTTCTTTGCTTTAGGTATAACTTGGAATGTGCCGAGTCCAGATACGTTTTCTGTTTTGGTACGTGCTTGGTAAGGTACCCAGCCCGAACCGCCTGGTACCTTCAGTCTGGTACTTCGAAATTAACAATTCGCACTCTATTACTTACAAGTTGCCGCACGGTTCTACATTATGCTCGTTGCACACTGTATCTTCAGGACAAAGTACTTCAAATCCGACATCGACAATACTCTCGTTGGCTCCACAATTGAACCAAGACTGTTGGCATGACCCACAGCAAACGCCAAATACGCACGAATAAAGGAATATATCTGAAATTAATTAATAATTGATGGCCCCCATATATGTTTTAGATCTTACTTACATATGTACAAAGCTCTATCCATAGTTTGTCGTTATGTCTGGTAATGGACGTGGGAGGATGATGATACTAAAACTTTATTATACGTGATATTTATACTACAGATAAGGAAAATAATCTTTCCGCTCACGACTGTAATAAATAAAAAATGTTGATTTTATATTTTGCGAACTCTCATTTAACTGTTTATTCTTACATGCTACCAGGTATTAATATCCACGATTTCGTTGAGAATTAGATTTTTTATTTTGTTTTTGTAGTCTTTTAAAAGACTAAAACTGTATAAAACGTGATACCATTCAAGTTCAAAGTGCTATTTATATTATGGTAATATTCTTAATGTGTTTTTATGATGATTGTGAAAATGTTGCAAATATTCTGGAAACTATGGCATTTGGATAGATTAGGTTAGGTAAGATTAGGTTATCCGTTAATTGATAAATTAACGAGAGACGGATGTGCCATTAAACATTTGATCGAAAAGCTAATAGTTATCTTCTGATGGGTTCCTATAAAATATGATCTTTCCAGCTATTTTTGCAGAAATGATTATTATTTCACACATTTTGGCATATCCTAGTACTGTTTTAGATATTTTAGCATAAACTAGTACTAATTTAGCTATTTGCTAGGGACTATTTTAAATACACGCATTTCAGCACATACTATTATTATTTCAGTTACTCTACTTTATCGTATACTATTTTGCTCAGCTAAAGATATTTTATTATAAAGTAATAAAATTTCAGGTATTTTACCTTAAACTATTATTATTTTAGGTATTTTGGCATTCACTATTAAAATAAAAATTAATATTTCAACTATTTTGGCATAAACTATAACCAGTGCCGCTATTTTTGATGTATATTACTACTTCCGCAACTGTACTAGATATATCAAAAATCTAAATCAATTGCTAGTAACAGATATACTAACAATATATTTTAATTTCTATAAATATTGTTGAAATGATAAAAGATCAAAAATAATTTTCAGATAGGCATCTCTTTCTGTGATTGAGGTTAAAATATTTTTAAAACAATTATATAGAATTAGAAAAATAATGACAGTACTCTGAAGAAGCATTGCCATTTAATCAGTTTCTGTAGAATTATAAAATATACATATACAATAGTATTATGAATATATATATATATATATAAGTATACAGGGTACGCCATTTTAATCAATCCACTCAAATTACTTCGAAGATATGTTCGATAGCGAAAATTGACCCTAACAAAAGTTGTATGGGGGACATCTGATGATGACCTTTAACTTGACCTTGAAGTTGACTTTTAAGGTCATTTCAAGGCCAACTTAGAAATTTTAAATGGAAACCCTGCTTTTTTAATTTTAAGTTTGAAAGTGGGTCATTATATTAGTACTTATTTTTTTCCACTGGCTTTACAACCATGAGTGAGTCTTGGCCTGCTCTACCACGCTCCTTTACTCTTCTCTATCTTCCACAAGTCTTCTCCACTATGGCGATTTCATGATCCGTAAGTCGTCTATCGCTTCATCTTTTTTGAATCTCTTTCTCGGTCTTCCTCTCGCTCTTGTGTTTGCCGGCACCCATTGAGTCATTTGTTTTGTCTCTCGTTCTATGTCCATTCTCATTATATATCCGATCCATCGCTGCCTCTGTGCTTTGATGAATCTTACAATATCTGCGCTTTCTATTAGATCGTTTAGCTCGTGGTTCATCCGTATTCTCCATGTATTGTCTTCTTTCTGCTCTGGTCCAAATATTTTCCTCAGTATTCTTCTTTCCGCTCCTCGTAGCCTGTTTTCATTGTTTGCTGATATACATGGAGTCAATTTGAAATGTTTAAAATTACTCAAAACCGTTGAGGTGGTTCGGAGGGGGAACCAAAATGGCATAGGTAGTATCTACACTCTACCCACCCTTTAAGCCAAAGCCACATCCATCTAAACAAATTGGATGGCACCCCCATACTTGTGATTCATCGTTGAAATGCTCTTGAAAATGCTTTCCAGTCATTATTAATACAATACAATTTGGTGAACTAGATTTGGAATGAAGTGAAAATAAAATGAAAAAGTGTTCAATGTATTAAATTTCAAATAACAAAGTAAATGTTGAAAATGGCTTCCATTGTTTTCTAAACAAAAAATCCTTTCAAACTCATCGTGAACTTTTTGAAGGTTGTAATAGCTCAACATTCTTATGTTATTCTTTCTCGTAATTGTTCGATAGTATCCAGTTCATTTTTCATTCATGTTTTATAACTACAGATCCCAAGTGACTCCTTAAAAACTATTCGCTGTTGAAATTTATGAAGATTTTATCGACAAAATTTAGGCTAATTTGTTGGATGAATTCATTTAACCTTTCGTACTTCAGGAGGTTGAAAACCAAACAGATGAACAGGGTAGTTATGGACTTACCGAAAATACATTACATTTTCAACAAGATGGTGCACCTCCTCACTATGTACTTCCAGTTAGAGCATGGTTACAGCGTCACTATCCAAATCAGTGGATTGGAAGAAGAAGGCCTACAAGATCTACAAGGCCAGAGCCGGCCTTGTAGATCATCAGATCTAACACCTCTAGGTACTTTTTATGGGGTCACTTAAAGTCTGTAGTTTATAGAACGCAATCAGATACTATTGAACAATTACGAGAAAGAATAGCCCAAAAATGCCGTGACACTACTACTAGACAAACCTTTTAGAAAGTTCGCAAGAAGTTTGAAAGCAGGCCATATTTTTGTTTAGAAAACAAGGAAACCATATCCAACAATTACTTTAACATGTTATTTCAATTAAATTAATTGAACACTTTTGCACTTTATTTGCATTTGATTCAAAAACTAGTTGACCAAATCATATTGAATTAATAATGACTTGAAAGCATTTTTCAAGAGCTTTTTAACGATGTATCACAAGTAGGGGGGTTTACGCTCCATTGTACGAACAGAATTTTATGACGGGTAACGGGAAGAGAACAGAGTCCAGAGCCGGCATCAGAAAATACAGATTCAGTGCCCCATAGAAAATTAACATTAGTGATTCATTATCATTAAATTGTACTTTTCATTGTATTTTTAAGTGTACATATAATTAATTGTGTTTTTCAAATGTAGTTATAATTTCATAGAAAATTTATATACAGTATGATTCGCGAAACAAATAACTTAAGTTACCCATAACATTATTGACTTGCTCATTGCGTTACAACAATTAACGACGTTAACATCAGTTATTTTTTTCATGAATCTTAATGTAACAAGCAAATATTATTGCGCACACCTAGATTCATCGCTATCACTTTTACTTCGAACATTAATAATTAGATTTGGTGCACTAAGCGTCCTATAATCGTTTTCAATTTTAATCATATGATCGATGCCGTTTTTCCAAATGGTACTTGAAATGTTGTAGCATTCTCGCTGAACAACATGAATTGTTTCATCACTCATTTTGGGATGTGAATTATTTTTCCGCAAATTTCTTTTTAAAGTTGACCATATCAGCTCAATTGAATTCAAGATACAGTAATAAGGTGAAAGGCGCAACACTTGGTGACCAAATTCTTCTGCCATCTTATCAACCACATACGTTTTTTTTTTTAAATTTTGTTTTTTGATAAGTTCTAATCATGTTTTTTTCTTTGCACTTAGGGGAATAACAATACCATTTTAAATGCAAAAATCCGCAATATCGCCTTTCTTGGAAGCGGTGGTTGAGATTTTATTAATTTGCTTTGAGTGGTAAGTTGCATTATCCATTACGATTATTGAGTTATTGGGTATGTTGGGCAATAATTGATTGACAAACCAATTTTCAAATAATTCGTCGTTCGTATCCTGATGATAGTCTAACGAGCTTGATGCAATATTCTTGGCTGATAAGAGCAAACTATTTGACACAAAACCTGCGTCTCCTCCTACATGAAGAATAACAATTATTTTTCCTCTGTTGCGCGGTGCTCTAAGGTAACACTTATTTGTATTATCGACCCTTCCCTTGGAAACGACGTCGTGAGTATCGAACCATGTTTCATCCAAATAAATTATCGATCTCCCTCCATTTCTATATTCGTTTATTTTAGATAAATATTCTAATCGCTCTTTTTGCAATCTCGGCGATCCATGATATCAATTCGTTTGTCTAAAGTTTTATACTCATAACCCTGACTAAGTCGGTATTTATACAAAGTAGTTTCCTTATATTGAAAATCATTTCCAATGGTTTTCAAAATAAATTGGACCGTGGGAACGTTACCTGATTTATAAGAATTGTAAATTATATTTTTGATCCTCTTGGCGATGGCATCGTCTATTTCGGCAAATTTGGAACTTATTCTTCTTTTCCTTTCTAGCGGTCCTTTCGTAATTATTCTCCAAACCGTTGAATATGATATTCCTGTCAGAATGGAAATTCTTTGCAGTGGAGATGCATTATTCTCGCTTATAAGGGTGTTATAAATACTTACGACTATCCTTTTAGTATCATGCTTTATTAATCCCTGATTTTCATTTTCGATAGTTGATGTGTCCATTTGAAGATGGTTGTTTTGAAATTTATCAAAATCAATTTGAGAACCGCTTCCCTCTGTAGACTGTGGAAGGGATTCTTATAAGGGTGTTATAAATATTTACGACTATTCTTTTAGTATCAGTTGAAAGAAAAGCATGCTTTATTAATCCCTGATTTTCATTTTTGATAGTTGATGTGCCAATTTTATTATGGTTGTTTTAAAATTTATCAAAATCAATTTGAGAACAGCTTCCCTCTGTAGACTGTCGAAGGGATTCTTCAACAAAATTTGGAATGGCTTCTTTCCTCACATAATTGAAATAGATCGTCGAACTGAGTGTCATTATAAATTGTTGAAATAATTGTTGCAGTTTCACTTAACGACGTTTCCATCTTAATAAACTCTACCTTTTCACAAATTTATAAATGATAATATGCACACGTATGTAAAATGAGTACTGTTGCAATGTAAAGGTTGCATGGGCGATTGTATAATCCTTTTAAAACCGTTTCCTAGGTGACGGCTCTTAATTATCTACTGGCGTCTGTAGTCTTGTAATTATATCGAATTGTAAAATTGTAAAAATAATGACGTCCGCCAACTGATAAAAAACCATGTAGATAGTTGTAAGATTATTGAATTCAATTTAATTAATAAATCATTTTTATATTATGATCCTAGTGATATAATTGTATATATATCGAAGAGAAAACAATTAAGTAGCATCTTCGTCGAAAGTAAATTATTTGGTTACGTTCCTGGGCGCCCGCCTCTTCGCAGCATGCCATATAATGGAAAACCCTTTACTGTAATAAACCGTCATTGCAGGTACATTTTCAATTTCAAGTGAAAACACTATACTACAAAGCATAAAGTTAGAAGTACATACTCATAACTTGTATATGAATATTATAAACAAAAGTAACAACATTTCTACACATTCTGGATTTATAAGTCTAACAAATAAACGGTGGTAAAAATTTCTGAAAGCTAAACATTTTCGAAATAGTCTGGAATTCAAAATAACAAATATAACAAAAATAACAAATATAACAAAAATAACAAAAATAACAAAAATAACAAAAATAACAAAATTAAACATAATAAGTTTTCCAAAAGTATTGAATATCTAAGTAGGTACAGAATTTGGAATTTATATCAATATAATAAGTGACCATTATTTTTTGAAAAGCTACGAACTGTCGACATATACAAACTGATCTAAAAAATTCCAAGAATTATTTGTGGTACACGAAATATTATTTAAAATACAAAATATGCTTGATTTTTCGTCCAGAACAATTCATGTTAACGATGGTATATTTTTTTAATTAATTTTTAAGCTTCAAGGATGCGTCTTTAAAAATCAATTGAGAATCTATGGCTGAATTCAAATTTTCTGGATGGAATTGAACAATTTAAATCTTGTTCAGGTCAAGTATCAAAAACAGCAATATTAATTAGTCAGAGCCGCAACCATTTAAATATTAATTTTTAAGGAGAGCGTTTTTAGGAAATGTTGTGAACCCCAACAACACATAATTTTTAGGATAATATTTTATAATTTCAATATTGCCTAGGTCGGGTATCAAACCCACTAATATCAATTAATCGCAGCCTTAACTTATTTAAAGGCAAGGTCGTCTTTCTAGGTGGAATAATTATTTTATTGAAGTGTCGCATTTTTTTTTAATTTCAATTAAATATTTATAATATTATTACAAGCAATGTGGCAATAATGAAGTCAATATCATACGTGTTAAGAGCACATCCCTGCTACACGTCTACACGTAATATCTCTGTAGAGATCAGTGCACAGTTTGATCTCTGCCTCGTACCTGAAAGCGAATAGGTTGAATTTGCACTTGTAGTAATAGTTTTCACCAGCTGCTGCAGCTCTGCACGGTCTGAGGCAACCCCAAGCGTCGTTACAATTTGGCGCATCATCTCCAATTGCCCTCACATTTCGAACAGCTGCCTCTTCTACTTGTGCTGCGACTACTAGAATAAAATTTGAATGTCTCATAACATATAGAGGGTTATTCACTGTAAAAGTGGCAAATTTAAATATACAAACTAATACAGGGGGTTCCATTTAAAAACACACGACCATTATACTTTTAGGGCCTTTGGAACAGCCTGTATAATATCATATTCATTTTAAAAAGTAACCATAATAGACGCCCATATATCTCAAAAGTGAAACTTTTTGAAAGTCACGTATTTTGGTCACAATATTCCGTGCCGTATAGCGCGAATAACCCTGTATAATAATATCAAATTAAAGTGGATAGAACTAAATATAGATTACTTCAATAATGCATTCATTACTACTGCAACAAAATCGCAATGTCGATGATAGGCTGTACAATATAAATCTTGTTTTTGAATATTTTGGTCTTCTTTACATTCATAATCATCGATACAAATTTTCAAAAATCTTTGCATATCTTATACTAAAATATTAAAAGTTAAACGTACCTGGTGCCTTAAGGATGCATCTGAAATAATGAACTAGTTTAGTAATCACAGCATTATATATACACGTCGATTACTTACGGTGTACAAGGCTCGGCATTGTCTTTATTGCAAACTGCGGCTTCATTGCATTGGAAGATCCACTTAGATATAATAACTTTTGTTTCGTCACTATGAGTGCATTGATACGCTGGATGTGGGCATGCAGACCAACAGTGGGCAGCGCACGAAATCAACCAAATACCTAAAATGACTGCATTAGTCTAGATTCTAATCATGGAATACACTCGCGTCACTTACAGATGAGCGCCAACTTCGCCATAACTGAAGCTCGTATATTCAATAGTCAAACTTATGTAACGCGCCGTTCGCTTATATACTTGAAAACGTTGAGATATGCGTCGGTACAGCGTAAAAGATTGTTATTCGTCATTATTTCTGAGAGATATGATATACAACTTGGATTAAGTTTTGAATACAAAATAAATCCTTCTGAAAAATGTGAAGGATGATGTATTTGTACTACATTAATAGATAAAGGTGCCGACAAATTGCTTCATGTAATAACATTAGATATTGTAAAAGTTTATGGCTAGGTCGTATAATCTATTGTTTAATAAATGTACGTAGAAAATAATTTTCAAAACAAAATTATCACCAATATCAATGATTGTGAAATTTTTGTATAATAATATTCTCACATTACCTATACAAATAAATGGAAATGGAATAAATTTACTATCATTAAACTTTTACTTTGCAAAAATTTTTATTATTAATATTATTTTATTATTTAAACAAAATGAAGATATGAGATCATATCTAACATTATTGTATTGTTTATTATGTAATCAATTTTAATATTTTATAATTAAAACCTAATTATAGCCAACATCAGAAATTGGGAAATGGTTGAAAAATAATTTTGTTATTTCACAGTAAAGTGGATTAGCTAGTGAAGCTTATACCAAACATACGGTGAGACAAACGATCTCTACCGTATGTCCTACAAATATCATTCATTTGTTTATTAACACCCTGTATATTATACAGTGGCCGATAAAAAGTCGGCATCATGTGGGTGTTTTTTTTTTCATTATTTGTTTTTCAAAAAAACTCTTTTACTGTATAAATTTGTATTTGTCTAAAAAACTTATTAGCCGCTATCAGATACACCGAGTGATTTTTACTTACCTCGAAAATCTCGTTTTTCAAATTGATGAAATTCGAAATAGTGCTAAATTTCGGAAATTGCGCTAGATATCATTGTGATTTTTTTACTGCATGTTAGTTTTAGGTTAATAAATAATGTAAAGGTCCACTCCTGAACATCAGTAATTGATTTTCCTTAAAAACTCGACATTTAGTAAATATTAATTGTCCTCATTTGGGCCACTGCAAAAGAATACCTTTTGTAGAATTGTAGGTTTTTGTAGAACTAAAACATTATTAGGATTCTGAAGTAGAATCATGTTATTAGAAGCTATTTGCATTAATATTAATTATGATTTAAAAATATTTCTCCTAAATAATACCTTGCATAAAAAATGTAGAAACTATGCAGGTAACATTTAGGTAATTTAAACATTAATAAAAATTAATTAATTAATAAAAACTCTAAAAAACATTTAATATTCCGTATTGTTTATTCTAAAGACACATCTACTGTTATTATAGAAAGTTATCATCAAACCCGAAAATAAATTTAAAATTTAGTTTTGGTTAGTGGAATCTTAAAAATATGAAGAAAAAAACATTTAAAATTTAATGTTTGCAAAAGTTACAGAAAACAAGAAAAACTTATGAGGGTTCTAAGAATGAAGCACTATCAGGTGTTATTTTTGGTCTTTGATCAAAATTTATTTCTGACAAGGAGCTGGTTTCGATCTGGAAACCGTCTTCAGCCTTCTAAATCTATTTATTTACAATGGAAAAATATGTCAATAAAATTCAATATATATATATATATATATATATATATTGTTCAGTCGTCAACTTAGACGCTTTACGGGTTGTCTACCGTCGGGGTCCACCGAGTGAGCCGGTTTTTGAATTTGCTACCATCGGCCAATACGCGGCGCGCCCGGCGGACTTTTTGTGAGTTAGTGATTAAGTATTTTCTCAAAAGAGAGTCGAATTTAAGTTTTACGTTGGAGAGCACGTGCTGTTCGCCATCCCAGGGTTCGAACGATTTCCCAATTTGCTGCGGGACGTCGCCGGGAAGTTCGAGGAGCACCGCGCCAGAGCACCGTACAAAAGGTAGGTGGTAGTACTAAGGAAAAATCGGCTCACATCGCTAATACAGTCCACAACCCCCATCGCCGTGCGAAAGGCGTGACAACCTACCAGCCCTTTCAGCTGGATTAGGCCCACGCGCGCACATTTTGGTCCTTCGAACCGGATTTATACTGGTAATCATTTCCGCAATTCGAGTTTGGTGACATAATTCGTTAAAAAATTCGATTGGGATTTTTTGTTGTCTAATTACTCGAATTATTTGTCATTATGCCGACAAATATTCACTGCTACAGCTACTAAGTCTTCCGTATGATTGTTATACAAAGATTTGTAATTTGTATCTCGGGATGCAAATTCGATTCGGTCGATGGCTGCCTCAATGACGGAGTATACAGGCGCTCTTCACGCCCAAGGACATGCTGTGGAGGATTGGGCTGTGATAATTTTGTTTCTTTTTCGACAGAAACTTACGTTTCAACTTCGAGAGCGCTGGGAGGCTAAAAAATTGCCAGGAACGATCCCGTCATTGAAACAATTCATTGAATTTCTAAATGACGAGGCACGGGTGCTCGAAGTGTCGCAAGCATCGCGATCAGATAATCTTGTAAACAATAAAAAGTTCAATTCAAGCTTTGCAGCTCGCGGAATTCGAGCACACTCTACATCTACGGTGCTAAGCACACAGTTAGGCTTCTCTCCATCGTGTTACGTTTGTGCAAATCCTCACTCATTAGAACAATGCGAGCGGTTTAAAAGAATGAACGTCAATAAACGCCTGCGTATACCCAAGTCTAATAAAGTGTGCTAAAAATGCTTATGCCGGGGTCACTATTTGAAAGAGTGTAATCGTTCAAATGCTTGCCGTCATTGTTCGGCTAGTCATCATACATTGTTGCATATAGGCGGCTTTCCTACAAGCGGGCCTAATAATAAGAGTAGCCCTCTCGCTGGGCCAGCACCATGTAATTCGACTTCTTCTACGCCAATGGATGAACCAGATGCACCAAGGTTGATTTCGTCCATGCAATCTTCAGCAATGCTTCCGGGTACGTCGATCTTGTTGTGTACCGCTCAAGCTGTGGTGATCGATCACCGCGGAGAATTTCAGAGAGTGAGAGTCCTAATTGATACCGCCAGTCAAGGTACGTTCATTACAAGGGCGTGTGTTCATCAGTTAGGTTTGAAGCCGCAACCTATTTCGGTACCAATCATGGGATTAGCAGAGACTTCGGTAGGAATCGTTCGGGGAGCCGTAACGTGCTCATTTCAACCTACAACTTGCTATCCTGAGGTGTTGACAATCGAAGTCCTTGTAATCGATAAGATAGCTCACTGCCCTTCCATACCTACACCCACTACAGTGTGGCCTCATCTAAAGGATTTACCGATGGCCGATCCAACATCACGCGAACCTCATTCCATTGAGATTCTACTTGGAGCTGAGTGGGCGCCGTCAGTATTAATTGGAGATACTGTGAAAGGCCCCGCAGGTACTCCTAGTGCAATGAAAAGTATCTGGGGTTACTGTCTTATGGGAAAGACTCACTCATCGACCGGCGTGGTCCAAACCTGTTGCGTTGAGATTAAAGACGAACTAGATGGTTTGCTTCGTAAATTTTGGGAGTTGGAAGAGCCCCCATCAATTTCGAACTGCACGTGGAGCCCCATTGAAAAACTTGCAGAAGCTCATTATACATCGACGGTGGCGAGACGCCCATCGGGAAAATACATTGTTCGATTGCCCTTCAGCCCTTCGGCTCCATTACTGGGAGATAGTCGTGTGGCGGCCTTACGGCGTTTTATCGGTTTAGAACGTCGCCTAACCGGAAACTCCTTGCTTCGGGATAAATATAAGGAATTCATGGAAGACTATATTTCTCAAGGGCACATGGTGCTCCCCAGCAGGACCCAAGCGGCGAGAAAGGTATATTATATCCCGCACCACTGTATATATCGGGATTCGGAAACCATGTCCAAGTTTCGAGTTGTGTTTGATGCATCAATGAGCACACATCAAGGCCCATCACTGAATCATTGTCTACTCACAGGTCCGAAGTTGCAGGCTTCACATCATTGATATTATATTACAATTTAGAGTCCACGATGTGGCGCTGGTGTCAGATATTCGTCAGATGTATCGCAACATCGACATCAGTGACCAAGATCATATTTATCAAAGAATATTCTGGCGCGATGGACCCAAAGAAGAGTTGAAGGAGTACTGTCTCACGACAGTAACGTATGGCCTATTGGCTATTCGCACCTTGCATCAGTTGGTAAAAGATGAAGGTGAAACACTTCCTGCAGCTTCAGCAGCCATCCTTCGTAATACTTATATGGATGATATTGCAGTGTCTGTAGAAACCGTTGAGTTGGCCAAACAACTGCAAGAGGAGTTATTGGAATTATTAAGCCGGGGCGGTTTTGAACTCCGGAAATGGGGTACTAATCGTAAGGAATTATTGGAGGGTATTCCCGAAGACCAGCGAGCGCTTGGAATGGATCCCTTTACATTTGAGGACGAGACCAACAACGCTGCGAAAGTGCTAGGTCTCATTTGGAATCCAAATCGGGATACTCTGTCCTTTTATGTTAAACCGTTACATTCGTCAGTGGTGACTAAACGTTCGATTTTATCAGAACTCGCAAGTCTCTTCGACCCCATGGGGTACCTCAGCCCAGTGATATTTTTTGGAAAATGTCTTATGCAGTATCTATGGCAGCTAGGCTTAGAGTGGGATGAGAAACCGCCGGAGGAAGTGTGTAATCGTTGGAACCAATTTCGCCATGAATTACCACTTCTGGCCCAGTTGGAGCTGCCACGAAGCTTACAAATCAACAAAGGTGATCGGGTTCAACTTCATTGGTTCTCAGACAGCTCTGAGAAAGGTTACGCCGGTGTTGTATATGTAAGAGTGGTAAAACCTGATCAACAAATAATTTCGTCTTTGATATTGGCGAAATCCAAGGTGGCTCCGCTTAAGAGAGTTACATTGCCTAGACTAGAACTGTGTGGAGCTGTGCTGACAGCCCAGTTACTGTACCATGCAGGGCAAAAACTTAAGTTGAAGTGTCAAATAGAACTCATGCTGGCATGGACGGATTCCACAGTAACACTAAATTGGATAAGGGCATCACCCCATCGCTGGAAAACCTTTGTGGCTAACCGGGTAGCTCAAGCTCAGTCTTACCTTGCGCCAGATAGATTCCGATATGTACCCACATCGTCAAACCCTGCGGATTGTGCATCCCGAGGATTACTCCCAGGTCAACTTCTACGCCACCCCAACTGGTTATCGGGGCCGCCATGGTTATCGGAACCTGTAGAGAAGTGGCCCAGCCAGCCGGCAGACGTATCGCAGCACCTTAAGGAGCGGACCTCGGAGGAAGCGCGCACAATTGTACTCAGTGCAGCTACGAGCCTTGCAGATTGGACGACAGTTTTAGCCAGATTTTCGTCATTATCGACACTAAAGCGTGTCACTGTTTATATTCTTCGTTTTTCGTATAATTGTAGGCACCGTGAGAAGCGGTTGGGAACCCTAACCGCCCCCGAATTATCGGCAGCACTCGTCAAGTGGGTAAAATTGGTCCAGCAGGCCCTATTCAAGGATGACGTAATGGCCCTGCAGAAAGGTCGGCAAGTGTCGCCTCGACTGCGAAAGTTGAATCCGTTTATCGATGAACACGTAATCATTCGAGTGGGAGGGAGGATAAGGCAGTCATTGCTGCCATTTGAACAAAAACATCCTATACTGCTCCCAAAACAGTGCCACCTAACGGACCTAATAATTGATTTTTACCACGAAAGCTACCTACATCCAGGCGCTTTGAATTTGCATTGTATCATTCAAACGCAATTTTGGATTCTAAACGGGAGGGAATTGATTCGTCGGCGAGTTGCAAAATGTTTTCGTTGTTTTAGAGTCCGCCCTGTGGGACATTCGCCACAAATGGGCGATCTACCGACTGCCCGACTCCAAGGAGTAAAGGCATTTAGTACTTGTGGAGTGGATTATGGTGGTCCGTTCGACATTTCAATGGGACCCTTGAAAAGAACAAAGACATACAAGGGCTACATATGCCTATTTGTATGCTTTAATACTCGCGCGATCCATCTCGAACTTGTCTCAAGTCTAACAACCGAAGCCTTCCTGGCTGCATTTCGGCGTTTCATAGCGCGGCGGGGCCGCGTTCAGCACATTTATAGTGACTGTGGGACCAATTTCATTGGGGCTCGCAGAAAATTAGTTGAATGGTTTTAATTCGTTTCATCGGAAGAGTTTAATGATGCTGCCCGACGAGACTTGGCCCTGAAATCTATTAGTTGGCATTTAAATCCTCCGTCAAGCCCGCACTTCGGTGGAATCTGGGAAGCGGGGATTAAGTCGTCAAAGCACTTGCTGCGAAAAATCATTGGTGAACAAATTCTCACATATGAGGAATTCACCACTGTGCTGGTCCAGGTAGAAGCAACGTTAAATTCCAGACCGTTGACTCCCCTGAGTTCAGACCCCAATGATTTCCTCGCACTAACCCCTGGTCATTTCTTACTTCAGGAACCTCCTGTTGCCATGATTGAACCTGATCCGACAATGGGTCCAATCAGTTTTCGAAACAGGTGGGCGTTGGTGCAGCGTATATCTCGATCATTCTGGAATCGCTGGAGAAATGAGTATTTATGCAGTCTCCAACAGCGAAACAAGTGGACAAAGAATGTACCAAACCTCGAGCCAGGAACCTTGGTCCTCATCAAAGAGGACAACCTGCCGCCGCTTAAGTGGCGTTTGGGCAGAGTTCAAATTGTTCATCCTGGTAGGGATGGGATTGTAAGGGTGGCAGAGGTAAACACTGGACGTGGAGTTGTTACTCGTCCTGTAGTAAAATTTTGTCCCCTCCCTACACAGTAAATGTCCAATCGATTGTCATGGTACTCACACTCCTATCCGTGGGCTTCGTAAAATACGCGTAGTCTCCGCAATCGCCCCTGCAGGAGTGAAGAATCTGATTGCACAAGGTTTTCCCCTCTATTTTACCTTTCCGATCCCCACCTACATGAGATACCATGACACATCACACATTTTCCGTTAATTTATTGCTGATGGAACTGGTTGGGGAAAGTTTTGTTTCCTCTATTTAAGTTTGGGATTCGTTTTTATTTTGTTTAAAAATTTGGAACTGGTTGGGGAAAGTTTTGTTTCCTCTATTTAAGTTTGGGATTCGTTTTTATTTTGTTTAAAAATATGGAATTGGAAACTGCCAAATGGTTTTTTCTACCTTCTTTTTTGCTTCCTTTGTATAAATTTGGGATTCGTTTTGATTTTTGTTTTGGAATTAGAAATTTCCAAGGTGGGCAGTATGTTCAGTCGTCAAATTAGACGCTTTACGGGTTGTCTACCGTCGGGGTTCACCGAGTGAGCCGGTTTTTGAATTTGCTACCATCGGCCAATACGCGGCGCGCCCGGCGGACTTTTTGTGAGTTAGTGATTAAGTATTTTCTCAAAAGAGAGTCGAATTTAAGTTTTACGTTGGAGAGCACGTGGTGTTCGCCATCCCAGGGTTCGAACGATTTCCCAATTTGCTGCGGGACGTCGCCGGGAAGTTCGAGGAGCACCGCGCCAGAGCACCGTACAAAAGGTAGGTGGTAGTACTAAGGAAAAATCGGCTCACATCGCTAATACAGTCCACAACCCCCATCGCCGTGCGAAAGGCGTGACAACCTACCAGCCCTTTCAGCTGGATTAGGCCCACGCGCGCACATATATATATATATATATATATATATATATATATATATATATATATAATCAATAAGCTTTTACTGTAAGGTGTAAGGTGTGCAATTTAAGTTTACAATAATTAATTCACACTTGGTCTCTGCGGTATACGAAATTTCTCCACTTCTTTTTATTTCTGACGATCGTTTTGCCTTCCGTCCATGATTTTCCTCTTCTTGATAGTATTTCCACTAATTGTGTATTCCATGTTTTCTTTGGTCTTCCCTTTGGTCTTCTCGCGCACACACCCGCTTCCCATATTTGTTTTACTTGTTGATTCTCGTTGTCCATCCTGCACATGTGTCCAAACCATTTCAGCTGTTGTGTCTCTATTATATCGAAGACTGGTTCTATTCCCAGTTCTTTTCTGATTATATCGTTTCTTATTCTATCCATTTTCGTTATTCCTTTCACTTTTCTAAGAAACTTCATGTCTATCGCTTGAATTTTGCTCTTGGTTTTATATGGAAGTACCGAGCTTTCACTTCCAAAAGTTAGTATAGGTCTAAAAATAGCCCTATATATTGTCATTTTTTGCTTTTCTGTTTATCTCTGTATTACCTAGTAACCTAGTGCTTAGGGTGTGGTATAATCTGGTCGCACTACTTATTCTTTCGTTTATCTCATTCTCCATATTTCCTCCTTTGTCGATCGTTACCCCTAGGTATTTGAATTTATCTACTGTCTCTATTATTTATTTATTTATTTCTAGGTTGGTGGTCTTTTCTTCTTGTTTGTTCAGTATTATTGTTTTAGTTTTACCTGCGTTTATTTTCATATTTCTTTCCTCTAGTTCCTTTTCCCATAGCTTTAGATTTTCCTGGAGGTATTTTCTCTTTTCCAGTGCAGATCATTATGTCGTCCGCATAAGCACATTCTCTGATTTTTACTGGAGTCAGCTTGTTGTAGCCCACGTGATATTTTTTCGTTTTCTCAGATACTGCCGTTATGGTGTCATCCATTACTATTATGAACAAGGTCGGACTCAGGACTCCACCTTGTCTCAAGCCGTTGTTAATTTCAATCGTTTCTGACTGTAAGTGGTCTTTTCTCACGTAGTTCTGGTTTCTGTAATATAGGCTTTTATTGCTTTTATTAGTGTTTTGCTTATATTTCTGTCTGAGACTGTTCCATACTACATTTTATGGGACCCTGCCGAACGCCTTTTTCAAGTCAATAAATGTCATATACAGACCTGTTTTCGTCTTCCTTTGTTTTTCTAGAATTTAGTTTATACTAAAAATGTGGTCCTGGATACTGTATTCTTTCCTAAAGCCACTCTGTTGTTCATTCAGATGTACTTCTACAATATTCCTTAGGCGTTTATCCAATATGCGTTCATATACTTTAGCTACCACGCTTAAGAGTGTAATTCCCCGGTAGTTGGTGCATTCCCTACTATCTCCCTTCTTGAAAACTCGAAGTATAATGCCAATCTTCTGGGACCATTCCTATTTGTCATGCTTTGTTAAAGATCCCTGTTATGGTGTCTATGCCTTTTTCTCCCAGGTTTTTCAGCATCTCTGCATTTATTATATCGTGGCCTGCTGCCTTCCCCCGTTTCAGTTGTCTAATTGCTTCTGTGACTTCTTCTATTTATATATCGTGTTCTATCTCAACATATTGCCTGGGTGTGTGCTCCTCCTAAGTCTCTTTATTACTGGTTTCAGCGTTAACTTCTTGCTGCTCCGTTGTTAGTAACTCTTGGAAATATTCCCTCCATCGTGCCATGATCTCCTTACTTTCGCTCATGTTTCTGCCGTCTTTGGGTTTTACTTGCTTTATTTGATGTTGTTTCTTTTCTTTTATGTTCTTCAGCATTTTGTAGAACAGCTTCTGGTTTGTGAGGCTGTCTTCCTCCATTTTCCTGCCGAATTCCTCCCAGGTTTGTTGTTTGGCTTGTTTTACGAGCTCTTTTACCTTTATTATTTGTTTCTTGTATTCTGCGTAGCACTCATCTGTTTTGTTATTCAGGTAAGCCTTCCATTTATCTTTTTTTTAATTTTCACTTGCTCTTTAATACCCTGGTTCTACCATTTTGCTTGTTTCTTATTTTTAATGTTCATTATTGTGCCACACTTTTCATTAGCAGTTTCTATAATGATTACCTTAAACTTTTGCAACATATTTTGTACGTTACTATGCTCTTCTTCTCTCAGTTTTGCTTCTAGTTTCCTTTCGGTGTCTTCTCTGAATTTGCTTGCTGTTACCATATCCTGCAATTTATAGGTCTTGATTGATTCTATGGGGCTCGGGTTCTTACATTGTTTGAAAAACATAAGGAAGGAACAAAGGGAAATCACGAATACATAAGTAAGATGAAAGAAGAAAATGAGCATATGAAGAAAGAAATGAAGCTGTTAAACACGAAAATAGAGCAACTGGATAAAACAAGCAGAAAGAAGAACCTAGTAATCACTGGTGTAAATATTGATGTAAACGGGGAAGAGCCGAAGGAACAATTAGAAAAGTTCATACACGAAAAATTGGGAATAAAGTTAAAACTGAATAACGCAGAGAAAATAGGAGAAAACAAGTACATAATGGAAACACCGAGTGTCTCGGACAAAATAAATATACTATAAAACAAGAGCAAACTGAAAGCAATGAAGGAAAGAATTTATATCAACCCAGATATGACCAAGAAAGAAATAGAAGTGCAGAAGAAAATCAGTAAAATAGCTAAAGAGGAAAGAAATAAGGGAAACCATGCTATAGTAGGCTACAAAAAACTAATCTTAAACAATAAGGTCCTAAGATGGGACGAAGAGAAGAGATCACTGGGGTAATAATTCAAAAAACTAAAAACAAATAAAAAGGATGTACACCAGGTAACACGTAAAGCAAAGGAAAGGGATATGGAACCGGATGCAACTAAAAAAGACACATGCAGGAAAAATAACATGAGCAAGGGCAAATATTCACCAAGCATGAAAAGGAAGAATAAAGATGAAGTACGAACCACAAATAAAACATACAGAATTGGGACGTGGAATATAAGAAGTCTAAATGGCAAAGAACATGAACTGCTAGAAGTAGAGAAACTGACTATAGACATTTTAGGCATCACTGAAACAAAGAAAAAAGGTGAATGGATGATCGAGATGAACAGAGGTCACATTATGTTATACAGTAGTTCAATGTTAGACGATAGAGCAACAGAAGGGGTAGCTAGAGATGGGAAAAAACACTAAAGTAACAATAATTATAGTTTATGGACCGAACGAGAACGCCACAGCCAAGAAGAAATGCGAATTCTGGGAGAATCTAACCGAAATAACAGAAAATGTGATAGATTAGTGGTCATTTGCGATCTAAATGGTAGAGTAGGTAAAAGGAGAAATGACGCAGTCGACGTAATAGGAACAGAGGGAGAGAGCCACCGAAACAACAACGGAGACAGAATAATTAATTTCTGTGAAGAAAATAAGCTGATAGTAACTAACACATTTTACGCCCACAGAGAGACACACAAGTTTACAAGAGAAGTAAAGACCAGGAAAGAAAGATCGATTATAGATTATGTACGAATCAACAGAAAATTTAGAAAAGGGATGTTAGACGTAAAAGTGAGAAGAGGCCCTGAAATCTATTGTGATCATTATCTATTACTCGCAAAAGTGAAATTCGAAATGGAAAGAGCACAAGACTACTACAAAATTTAAACAAAACTAAAATTCTATACAGGGTGGCCCACCTATACTAGCTCGGACCATTGCTGCTAGACTAATGATTGAGATTGAGGAAAAAATCTGATTGGATGTTACTGGACGCCTGATGTGATACTTTTTGAAATTATTTTCGAGTGTACAAAGTGTATATTTGGTCTCATTTTGAAATGGAACACCCAATATATACTTTCATTTTTGGAATCTGCTTCATGTGGGCTTCACAAATTATTTTTATTTTTAGGGATCAGATGCAACTTTGCTAAGAGCAACAATATAAGAGATCAATAAAAGAATCTGCGTATGCAAGTACACAAGCAATATGCCAAAACTTCCACAATATTTGGAGTCATATTGAATACACAGGGTGTTCTGAAACCATGATCGAATTTTTCAATTTTCAAATGACTAAAACTTATTGAGACTGATCGTTATTTACCTATTATAAAGTATTACTAGATTACAGTCCATATGCTACCATTGAATAGCTCATTAGATGGGCACTCAAAATATGATGCTATATTCAAGGTGTTACATTTGAAAAAAAAAGAGTTTTAGCCATTTGAAAATAGCAAAATTGTATCGTTGTTTCAGAATACCCTGTGTATTCTACGTGACTCAAAATATTGTGTATGTTTTGGCACATTGCTTGGGTACTTGCATACGCAATTTTATTGATCTCTTATAATAAGGTTTTGTTGATTTTTTTTCCCTATCCATGATGTTTCGTTTAATTTGATTAAAATGTGAATAACTTGGTAACGTTGCATCTGTTCTAAAAAATTAAAATAACTTGTGTAAGCCCACATAGAGCAGATTCTAAATATGAAAGCATATACAGGGTGATCCATTTAAAAAGAGACCAAATTTTGTGTCCCGGATTTATGGTAAACTCTGTATACTCGAAAATAATTTTAAGAAGTAGCACATCAAGTGTCCAATAACTTCCAATCAGATGTTTTCTTAAATGTTTATTAGTCTAGTAGCAATGATCCGAGCCAGGTGGGCCACCCTGTATATTCGAATTTCAACCATTATCGATGATCACAATCTCCAATCTAACACAATGGATTGTAACACAATTTTAAACCTCTGACTGTAAGTAAATCATGTAATTTCTATATGTACTGCAAACTAACACACAATTTTTTGCATTGCAAATAAAATATACTTGGATGGCTGCAGACGGTCCCCAGACCGAAACCGGTTCCATGTAAACCATATCATTTTTGATGAAACACCAAAAGTTACACCTGATTCTGCTTAATGCTGCGTGTCCACGTGAGAGAAAAATTGTTAAAATTTCGAGATTACAGGCGATGGCTACCCTCGCCTATATTTCCACTTGAGAGTATTTTGACTATCGAGAGCTACAATAGAACTCTCGGCGAGCTTTCTCTTAGTGATTGCTCTCCGACCCGTGTCCACTGTTGACTGTCAAGAGTTTGGTTAAGAATTTTCAAAATCCTGTGTATTTAAAACAGCCAGTTGTTTTCCTTCATTGTTGTGTTTTCTCAATGGATGCGAAAAAAGTCAACAAAGTTGCTGCTAGAATTGTCGTACAAATTATGAAAAAAAAGACGAGACAAAATTAAATAGACGCTGTTGGGTAAAACATAACTGGGATTATCCTACTAGGTAAATCTGGTAAACTGGGTTTATCATCACTTGGTAAAACTTGTAATATATTGTCCTGCTTTTCATGATTTCTGACCTCGTTACTATTATGATCCCATAAAATTGGATTTTCCTATATTTCTCAGTTCCTATTTGCTCAGTTTCCTCTTTGGACCAGTTTTTGTTTGTTTATTACTTGTCATATTTCTAAATATAAACAGCAAAATTAATCAAAACTATCAACCAGCTATCAGAACCACTTTCGAACTTAGAGAGTGTCGAGTGTCGAGTGTCGAGAAAAATACAATGTAGTGTGTCCACACGTAAGAAATTCTATACTAGTATACTGTCTGCTGTCTGATAGGCCCTCTCCGACAGTCTCTCTCAAAAATGTGTCCACACATCTAAAGTCTCGATAGCTTCCCTCGAGAGCATTTACTCTCACGTAGACATGCAGCATTACCCTCAGAACCCTCAGAACTTTAATAAATTAGGATGATCTCAACACATACAATATAAACAAACTCATAACCTTTAAATGATTCAGTAATCTAAATCAAGCACGCAATAAAAATCTCATTGATATCTCCCGTGTTCCCGAAGCACTATTTCTATTTTCATCATTTTAAAAGACGAGATTTTCTAGGTAAGTAAAATTCACTCGGTACATCTGATAGAGGCTATTAAGGATTTTAGACATGCACAAATTAATGCCATAAAAAAGTCAGTAATAAAAAAAAGCCATATGATGCCGACTTTTTCACTGTATATACAAATAAACACACTACTGGTATCTTATCACAGACTTACAATAAGATTACGTATAATAAAATATTTTTATGAAATATAGCAGGAACGTGCAATGCGTCACATTTCTCAACACCCAGACTTTATTTACTGCAGTTTATTTTATTTCGAGTAAAACTTTTATGATGCTTGTAAATTTAAATCTTAATAGATTATACCAATACTTGTTTATACTAGTTGGAATGTGCCGCGCAATAAACTAATATTATATAATCACAATTAAATAGTAACACCAGTACTTTTTTTTTTTCAATTTTCAAATTAATATTTTTTTTTATTTCAAACATCTTAAATAAAACATTTTACGGCCCATATACCGGGCGATTCAAGTTAATTGTCCAGACGAATTAAACCTATTTAAGGTTGTGAAAAACATATGAATTAAATTAATTAAAGATTAAACCTAAGATATTAATCTACCAATTGGTGGTTTAAAATTTTCAATATCATTTTAAACACGGCCATAAATTAAATAAAACACAATTTTTAAGACAATGCACAGTGGGCCAATTCCCGAAAAACGCGGACAAAAATACAAAATTAGTTTTATTGTAACAAAAAAATTGTACCTAAGGGTTTTCAAGATTGCTGATTATGAATTTGATATTATTATTTTGAAAATTAAAAAAGGCGAATCCAAAATTGAACCAAAGGTACAATGAAAAGTATTTATCTACACAATGTGAGAAGCATGAAAAATAAATTTCGCGAAATCGAACTACTTTCAACAACACACAAAGACCCAAAAATTATAGCAATAACCGAAGCATGGCTAACACCAAACAATGAACACCTATACAAACTAGACAAATATAACGCAGAATTCAACTCGAGAAACACAAGAGGAGGAGGCGTCGCAATGTACATCCGAAAGGACACAAAATACGAAATAAAAACAAATATAACAATAAATTAAATTCAAATAATCACAATATTACTGAAGAAGGAAAACATTAATAACACTAATATACAAACCCCCTCATATTACATTTAACATACTGAAAAATACATTAAAAAATCGAATCATAAATAGAAGAACGCCGCATATTATTCTAGGAGATGTGAACATCAACTTATTAGAAAAAAACAAAACAACAAATGAATACAAAAACATATTGAAGGAAAACGGATACAAAGTGAAAAACAAAATATCAAATAAATTCTTCACAAGGCAAAATAACAATGGAAATAATTCAATACTCGATCACGTCATCACGAATGCACAACTTATAGACGACATCAAAATAGAGTTTTCAAAATATCCGACCACTGTGCAATCAATACAAAATTAAAGAAACAAGGAAAATTAAACTAAAATATCAATACTTCAAAACTACAACAAACCAACCAAAAATAACAGAAGAAATAACATCGATGAACACACACTCTATAAACAGCTTCAAGAAGCTATCAAAAACATTGCAAAGAATAATAGAAAAAAAACAACAAACAAATAATATCAAAAGAAGAACAGAAACCCCCTGGATAAATACCTTTATAATAAAACAAATAAAACAAAGAAACAAACTTAAAAAAAAATCTCAAAAATGCAAACAATGAATCAATGAGACAAGAATACAACAAGCAAATGAAATTAACAACAGCACAAATAAAAGAACAGAAAACGCAATACTACAAAAGCAAATTTCAAATAAATAAAGACAATCCAAACGAATTGTGGAAAATAATAAATGACCAAATAAACAAAAAAGTATCAATCAAACAAAAACTACATAGAAGAAATAAGAAAAAACCGGAGGCACCACAAATAAATCGGAAGAAATCGCTGACGAAATAAACGCATATTTCGCAAATATAGGCAAAGAACTTGCAGAAAAACAATTAAGAAGCAGCCAAACAACACTCGTAACAACAAAAACAAAGAGGCAAATCGAAACCCTCATCTTCCGAAAAACCACACAAGAAGAAATTATCTACATAATAACAAATTTAAAGACCCATAAAACACCGGGCTTTGATAAGATAACAAACGAAATCTTAAAACGAAACAGAACAATACTAACACCTATTCTTGTAGAAATCATAAATACAGTACTCGAAGAAGGAATATATCCTGAATATATGAAAACTAGCACAATTATACCAATTTAAAAAAAAGGAGACAAAACCAACCCCGAAAATTACAGACCTATTTCATTATTATCAACACTCATCAACAAATAAAGTATTAGAGAAAACCATCCAAATTCAAATCACCAACCACTTGCTTAAAAACAAAATTATCAACCAAGAACAATATGCCTACCAACAACGTTCAGGAACGACATCGGCCACACAAGATCTCATACACCACATATCATCGAAGATGGACAAGAAACAACTAGTATTAGCTATATACATTGACATGAAAAAAGTCTTCGACACAATATCAAAACCGAAATTAATCGAAAAACTTAAGGCAATAGGAATAACGAGAAAGAGCTAAACATATTGAACATATATTTATCAAGCAGAACACAAAAAACCTAAGTAAATAATGCAGAAAGCCTCTTATAGTGAATATGGAATACTACAAGGAGGAAACCTACCACCAATCTTATATATTATATACACAAACGATCTGCTGGAAATGAACTTGAAAGGAAAACCACATATATATATGCAGATTACACCTGTATATTTACACGCGAGAAAACTATAGAGAAATATAAGACAATATGAACGAAGATATAAAACTGCTGGAAACCTGGTTTTTAAATAACTTGCTAACAATAAACGAAGCAAAAACAGAATATATGATATTCTCAAACGATAAAACAACCAAAGATATAAACATCACGATCAAGAAAACAAAAATTTAACAAATAAAAGAAGTCAATTATCTAGAACTTAAAATACAACGCAACCTGAAATGGGATCAACACATAGAAACGCTTAAAAAAGGGAACTCCAAAACTATCGCCGCCATAATGAAAATCAGAAACTACGTACCGGAAGAGAAAAATAAACAAAAATATAATTCACTTTTTAATCAACAATCAACTATCTCTGCAATATATGGGGAAACACAACTGAAAAAAACCTGAATAAACTACAGACACAACAAAACAAAATATTAAAAATACCCTACAAACTGGACCGAAGAACTAATACAGCAGAATGATATAAGAAAACTAAGGAGCTCAATGTAAGAAACATGATAGAGCTGACTAATCTACTATTAATATATGAAATTAAAAACAACCTAACAAAAACGCACATGACACTATCTAATAATAAATAATTCCATCAACACAATACAAAAAGAAAGTCAGATCTGTGAACAGTAAATTTTACAAAAACAAAACTTACACAAAACTTAACAACGAAAACAATAAATAAATATAACAACCTGAACGAACATATAAGAAAACTAAAATACATACCTTTTAAACTAAAAATAAAAATCCTAATTTTAAATAACAAGATATAAACAAGAGGAATGAAGAAGACCGACAACATCCTTCAATACCATTAACCTAGGAGGGGAGAGAAATCCCACTCCCAACTCCCGAGGTGAAGACAGAAGAAAGAAAACAGGCAATATTTTAAACAGTATTATTAATTATATTATATAGAATGTTATTTATATGAAAATGCCGGACATAAATAAGAAATCATTTTTATTGTAACAAAAGAAAGTTTTTAAGGTCGTTGATTATGAATTTGAAATTACTATCTGGAAAATAAAATAAATAAATTGTATATTTGTTGTTTCTTCAATTTATATTAAATAACAAAATTACATCATTTGCCTCAAAAAATAACTTAATCACTATAGTCCGTCGTATTCGAGCTGGCATCCGAGATGGAAGACTCGGAACCGCCGGGTATTTAATAAGTTAATAACTGTGTGGCCTTGTATGAAAGAGTTTTTTTTTTTTTTAGGTGTCGTTCGCAAAATCGAGATAACCGGATCGGAAGACACAAGCAACCACTGAAACACGTTTGTGTTTCTTATTGTGCTTTCCCGGGAGTGTTTCGCGAGTAATTTTCCCTGTACTTCTTAACATCCTTGTTTCGCAATTCTTGTGCTTCCTCGGATAGTTGACCGATCGGCAATGGTGCCCATTCAATGATGAGGGGACATTGAATTAAGACTTCGTGAATGGACGTTGGCATGCAGTACGACGGAAAATTGTGTACTAACATCTTCGCAGTTTCCAGGCAATAATTTTTGAACAGATCTACATTGACAGCATAACCGCATGACAAAACTGGCATTATGATGTGACCACGATTTAATAACTCAACATCCAAACCCAAAATTTTCGCCGACTCAGATATATTAGCAAAAAAAAAACGCGTAGCAGTATTGTCATCGTTACTGGTATCCAATCCCCCCACTTAAGGAGTATCAATAATAAGCCCAAATCGTTTCAAACCGTTTTGAATCTTCTCTTTCGCAGTTTTACATTTTCTTTGTCTTCTAACGATCACGCTTGCCATTTCTTCGTGTCCAGTTTATACCCCAAATATAAGAGATACTCCATAAAGTGAATCCAAGCATGTAACGTCGCTAAACCGTACCGCAAATTTTGTTCGTCTACCGATAATAAACAAACTGCATTAATATTGTTAAAATTCTTAGACGTGGCTCCGCATAAATAACAGCGCCCGTTGGATTTGGTGATCTTTAGTGTATTTCTGACTTTCCCGTCAATCATCGTAAAAAGATGCTTGAAATTAACAGTAATTTCTTTTCCGTCGATATTTGTCACATATAGGGCATGTGCAGTTATTTGATCTTCAACATAGGTATCATCGATCAAAGTGGAAGTCAGGTTTTTGCGTATATATTGCAATTTAATTGGAGAGCTTGTAATGGGCAAAAATATACGCCGAGTATAATACGCATTTACGCAATAAAGTGACTCATATTTTAAGAATCATGAATACAACAAAATTATTAACTTAATTCATTTACAAATAATCCCAGGGTGAAATGTGAGAAATAGCCATCGCGACTCGCGCCAGTGCGTCGCCAAATATCTTAAGAGCCGAGGCCTGCATATGCACGGGTCTGGAAGATTCCATGTCGTGGTGTCACATAAACAATTTGGGTATCACCACCCCTTAGAAACGCCAGGCACGTAAAAATCACCTCGAATGGCAACTCTTTAAGTTAAGTGTAAAACTCTGTGCTAAAAACGCATTAATACCACACGCACACTCAAGATTAATAATCACTATGATAACTAAGGGATGGGGATGAATGTTTAGCAGTAGATATGTGAGGGGAGTGGAGATTTGAAACAGAAAAAAAAAACCTATTTAAGCGTAAGCCACACACGAGCGAGATCAGTAAGAAAGTCGCGTCGGCCACGGGCAACGCACACGACATTCGCGGTTTGAGTATATAAATTCACGCCGGTTTATAATTAAATTAACGATTGCATATAACGTTTTAAAAACGCAAAGTAGAATAAAAATTTGAATAAATCGAAAACCGTACAATTCTAGGTACAGAGTAATTTAAAAAATATATTATTAACGATAATATAAAGTTGTTAAACCAGTCTCATTAAAAATTCACGGGAGTGCTTATTCCTTTCAATCAACCCCAAGTTACCTATAAATACCAAATACCGATTACCTATTCCTATCAGCAAACAAAGGCGGCTCGTACGCTATTCGTGTGTACAAATCATTAGAGGAAGCAATCTCAGGTGTAATTGACACCCACCCGCGCACTTCGTACACACACCTGTTATTGTGAAATAAAAACTTCCGCACTAAATTCAAATTAACGGAAGATAATGTATTTAACCAAACACAAGTTACCTAGAAAAACCAAACACCGGTTACCTATTCCTATCAGTAAACAAAGACGGCTCGAACGTTATTCGTGTAAGCAATCTCAGGTGTAATTGACGCCCACCCGCGCACTTCGTACACACACCTGTTATTGTTGAATCACCTCCACCAATAAAATCAAATCGTTGTCAGTATCATAAGTACCTAAACGTATAAACTCAGTATACATCGCGCCCGCGATCGCATAACAACGTGGCTGTATTCACCATAACTCTAATAACTAATCAAGGCATTCAGTGTTACTCTCCGACATACATCATCATATTCAAATCAAAATAATTCAAAAAAATGATGGCTTCTTCATTTTAAATCATAAATGAGCACATAACGTGCATATTATTGGGCAGATTGATTTATAGTTGTATATATAAATAAGTTGGATTAAATCTTAATAATTTAAAAACTTAATGTATACAAATACTGGTTTCTTTATTTCATATCATAAAACAAGCACATAACGTACATATTATTGAGGTAGCAGAACTGTTATTTGACTGTTAATACAACTTGTAACATGTCTGACGGTGATGACTACTTGTGACATGGGTGCTTGCTGTGATCGTGGGTAGAATTACAAATTTACCTCAATCAACGTAGACAATGGGGGTCCTATAATTACATTATTGTGTGGACACCGACACAACCATGAAATTCGGGAAGATCGCGAGGTACCTTTAGTAATCATTCATGAATTATTGGGGATATTTCAACATCTTTAAATAGTTCTATTTTTTATCATATCACTTTCCCGTAGTTAAATGGAGTGAAAGAGCATGGTATTAAATGGTCTAAGAAACTAGAGAAGCACGTGCATGTATAACAAACTCTCGTAAACAAACTTCGTACTAATAACCATTTTCAAACTATCAGTTGAATAAATAAGAGAATTCACAAATTCATTATAAGGCTAACGAAATCTGGAAAAAAAAATAATTCCTGTCATAATCGTCAACCTGTGTTTTATTTCCCTGTATGTTACAATTATATAAATTAATTTACATCATCGTCAACCTGTATTTTATTTCCCTGTGTGTTACAATTTCAGCGTGTCTATTATTAAATAAACAAACAAATCCATAAATCTGAGCTTTCTTGTATTAATCCATTATTTGTGTACGTTAATTAACACATTAACGATAGCAGAGTACCTTGACAGTAATCACGGTAGTTAAATTAAACGTCACGACATGTAAGTACTAAATACGATCACAAATCACGAGCCAAAAATAATAAAAATAATATATAATAAATCACTAGCCAAAATAATTAAGAAATTATATAATAATTTCATGATAAAAACGACGAATAATAAGATAATTATATTAAAAATAATATCGGAGCGTTACAAGCTCATAAAAACAATGTACAAAAATAAAAAAACACAGTAAGGACGAATAACGAAGAATCAGCAGATTTCAAAACAAATCTAGGAGTAATGCAAGGTTGTATATTAAGCCCACTCTTATTCACACAGGTGAACTGACTTTTATGGCACTGACGGTGCCATAAAAGAAGCAAAAAAAAGATAAAGCACATGAGGGTAGGATACTGGAAATGGAAGACCCAGATATGTGAAATGCTCTTTGCGGACGATATGGCCATAATAGCGGAGACAGAAGAAAACCTGCAATTCAACATGGAAGTACTGGAAAGTGAGTTGACAAAGATTAACATGAAAATAAACATTGGTTAAACCAAAACTATGGTTATAGCAAAGGAGAGCACAAACCACAGAATAATGATTCTAGGTAAACAAATAGAACAAGTGGAAAGTTTCAAATATTTGGGATCCGTAATAGAAAGCAACGGGAAAGTAGAGAAAGAAATAAACGATAGAATCGGCAAAACCGGAAGAATATTCAATGCACTAAAAACTTCTTTCCTAGGAAACAAAGAAATACCTAAAGAAACAAAGACCGAAATAGTGAAAAGGGTAGTGAGACCAACGTTAACCTACAGCAGAGAACTCTGGACATTAAACGAAACAGACTAATCTAGAATCAATGCGGTAGACATGCGCTTTCTAAGAAATATTGAAAATAATACAAAAAAGACAAAATACGAAATGACATTCATAGACAAAACTTACAAATAACAGACATAAATGAAACAATCACAGAAGGTCAATTGAGATGGTTCGGGCATGTTTGCAGAATGAACGATTACAGACAGACAAAAAGAGTGCATGAGACAAGACCTACTGGGAAATCATATAAGGGAAGACTTAGAAAAACCTGGAAAGACATAATCAAATAGCAGGCAGAGAAAAGAGGATTAACATGGGAAAGAATCAAACAACTCACACAAGATAGAAGAAAATGGAGAGAAACCTACATGAAGAAACAATAAACTGTAAAACCCTACACCAACAAGGTAGAAAGGAAAATGATTAAATAAATAAATAAATAAAATAATTGGAGAGCAAAATCTTGGAGAAGACGGTCTCGGATTTTGTCAAGTCAATACATTTTTATCGATACTGGCGGTTATTTTTAATGGTACAAGTGATGTCAATAAAACACTCGCATTTGACGCATCCTCATCTTCAAACTTCTGTTTGTATTGCTTTTGAGCCGACGAACCGTCAAATCCATATTTTGCAGTCAATTCCAAACTACAGACTTTTTCTTGAGGCAATGTTAAAATTACGTAATTCTGTACCGGAAGAATTCTGCTTGTTATGCACCATAATAACGATTTTAAGGGGACTTCCGCTATAGTCTCTGTAACATTAATACCCGGCGGATAACATCGACTTTTAGCAGCCGAAACTGCATGATCCGAAGGATAAACTTTAGCGTGGTTCTGTAATTCTCTTTTGCGCATCAACTAATACGTTTTTCTAGTCATGTTTCCTTCTACTAATTCGGAAAGCGCAAAGTCGCCGGAAATTTCTGATTTCTGAGGTGGAGGTGACGTTGTGATGTAGTTGCCAATAGAGGCAGCATCGGCGGCTCCAGATGAATGAAAACTCATACTCGTTGCAAAGGCCAATTCCGCTGTGTTGTGCATTTTAAGTAAATTGTTTGACCTCCGCCTTTTTGCTCGATCGTATAACATCTCGAAATCTTTGATATTGCGACCTCTTGATGTCAAACTTGTAGAAGGTCCATCATCACTGATCCAATATGCTTCCAAGTCTTCTAATTCCCCGGGACGGCAGTACTTAAAAAATAATTAATCACAATCTTTATTTCATTCTTTGAAGTGTTTTTGTAACGGAACACAAATTTATTTCAATTTTAAAATCGAACTTAATTTATTATTGTTACCTGCAGTTGTATTGTTCCCTTAAGCCACTCACTATTCCAATCATAAAAGCGTGAGACCTTTCGGTTGCACTCGGACCACGTTTTTAAAGTGTGGAAGAGGGTTTTCAGTACCACCTTGTCGTCTGTGTGACATTCAAATGGTTTCCCTATTTTCTGCGTTATGTAAACTTCTAATTGTTTTACTTTTTCGCCATGTACTGACGAGAGCTGGGTTCTAACGGCACAGATGATACAAGTTTAATTTGCACCTATAAAATAATAAACATATTAATTATAAACGTGTAATTAAATTAAATATACAAATTTTAAACGAACATAGAGCCAAACATAGGCTATTTCAATTTTTAAAAATGGAAGGGGCACCTGGGGGCAAGAACTTAAAAAAAAATCTACATACTTGAAATTTTGTTGCAAAATAACGCAGACCATCAAACTCGATCAAACTCATAACTATTCTTTTATAAATAATTAAATTAACAATGCAATATTTCACCTCAATGTCTACACCCATTAAAAATTTAATTTTTTATTTACCACTATGGATAATGATTACTTACCTTCATTTTCACCTTCCATCTTATTGGATTTCACAAAAACACTTTTCAAGAAATGTTATTTACGAACAACGATGCGTGCGAGACCGGTGCTCAGCTATCTAAGTTAACCTGCTTTTATATCGTAATGCAGACGGTATAACTAATAGCCGGTTTACGCCGAGGTACTTTGGAGCCCCCTCTAAGGAATTACGGGGTACTAAGTTAAAAATTCTGAACTTCACTTTTTTTCATTTTTGTCCGCGTTTTTCGACAATTGGCCCACTGTGCAATGTTTAATTTTTATTTTTTTATATAAAATAGCGCAAAACGATCCTTTTAATTCATAGGACATTTAAGGATGAAATCGGCGTTTAAAAAAATTATTGGATTTTAAGTAAATCGCACATTATTTATTTTTCTATGATTGATGGTCTCTCATGAGGTAGAATAGTCAAGTAGTTCCGATATAACCGAGAAAATGCGCAAAAACTTCATAAAAAATTCAAAAAATTAATCTGAGTGGAAAATATCAAAGTTCAATAATATACAATTTTAGATACAACGTACGACTAATTTATCTTTTTAGTAAGTCGTCATTTTCGCCCTGGACTCGAATCACCCGGCACAGGGTGTTTTATAACAGGTGTGCAAAAATAAAAGAACATATGCCGGATCACATTCTCTGACGAAATGAGAGAATGAACTTTTTGCAAATTTCCTCTCGTTTCTGAGTTAATGAGTTTAAAAGTTAGGTAAAAAAAAAAAAAAATTAATTAAGAATAATATAGGCCTTGGAATGAAAATGGCGAACAAAAACAAAATCAAGACAATTTTTTTTTTCATTGAATATATGATAATTTTTCAAATTACTAAAAACTATTTGGGTAGTTCGAAGAAGGAACCAAAATGGCGTAGGTAGTGTCGACCCCCTGCTCACCCTTTAGCCACAGCCACCTCTTTCTAAAACATTTAAATGGCACCCCCCTACATGTCCTACATCGTTAGAAAGCTCTTGAAAAATGCTTTCCAGTCATTATTAATACAATATGATTTGGTAAACTAGTTTTAGAATTAAGTGCAAATAAAATGCAAAAGTGTTCAATTAATTAAATTCGAATAACATGTTAAAGTAAATGTTGGAAATCGTTTCCATTTTTTCTAAAATATATTTCAAATATATAGCCTGCTTATAAACCCCTCACGAACTTTCTTAAAGGTCTGTCTAGTAATAGCTTACTACTTCAATATTACTATCCCAAAGAGATCATAATTTACAATTTCAAAGTCAAATGGCAATAAATCATTGAGGCGAAGCTACAAAGCAGGTGCTTGCAATACACTAATCCCTGTGCCTCTAGGTTTCCAGAGCCGTATTATGAATTTTAACTCTCTTCACTTGAATATTTGAATTGCATGATTAATTTATTTAATGTCACTGTTCACTGTTCAAATTCGTAAACGTGAATAAGCTTTTACTCGTACACCAAAAGACGTTTGCAAAATTCTAATTAATAACAATTAGTAGTTATTTAGTACGTTTCTAATAACCTCCAAACTGAAGTGCGGATTCCCAATGCGGCCGGAGTACACTCTCGTGAAAATCAAATAAGTTAGCAGTCCATTACGTATAAAAAAACCGAAAAAACTGCCTCAAGGTTGTAAAAAAATTTTGATTGGTAAAAATTGTTCTTCGTCAATGCATAATTGTATACATTAAATATGGACATTTTATTTCTATTACAAGTGGCCATTCTGGACTCGGTGGTAAAACTTGAAACACATGGTATATAAGGCATAAACGATAAAAAAACTATATAAATTACAACAATTTATTTATTGTATTATTTGTATTACAAAATTAGATTGTCTTTTGTTTATATTCGGTGCGTCTGAGTTGTTTTCATTGAATGTTTATTCAATGAAATCTAGTGGATGATCAGCGATTGCAGCTAATTTTTAACTTTTGGCAATACACCTGCAAAATGCAATGAATACTTTAATAATCAATTTATAAATTTAATAACACAACTTACGGCAAGCAAGGAACCTCGTAATCTTTGTTGCATAAGGTGCCTACTTTGCATCTTCGCAAGATATTTCCTACAGTTACTGTTCTCAGGTTTTTCGAGCAAGTCCATATGTCTCTTATAATATCTGGGCACAATTGCTTCACACATCTAAAACATTGAACATATTTGAGCGTATTCTAGACGATGTTGTGTAGGAAATAATTTATAAACAAAGTTCTATAGGAAATCATTTGTACGAAGTTGAATAGGATATCAAGGGTGGAAGCGGTAATTTCAAGGATAAATAAATAATTATTTCATTTTACAGTATGTTTAGCTCCAAGCTGATGCTGGCTTCGGGTTTTAACATACGAGTTTCATGTAAACAATACTTACTGTCATATTAAACAAAGTAATTTTTTATTATTATTAAACAATATTGAATTTTTTTATTTTCACAGAAAATTAAATATTTTGTTTATTTATTAATCAAAGTAAACCTTTTTTTTCAATAATAAATAGAATTAAATAGTTTTTTATTAATCATCACGAAGTTACTTACTTAATTGAAATGTTTTATATACTTACGGGACGCAATTCTTAATCTCGTCTATATTGCATTCGTAGTGCTTTGGACAGGTGTAAACTTTTTTATTTATTGTCACTTCCTCCAATACATTGGTGCACTCAAATTTATCTTCACATATTTTATCAAGACACCTACAAATTGGAAATAAGTTAAAAAGTTCAGTGGCATTATACATTTTAATTTTCGTTTGCAGTTCTTAAGATTAGATTTCTTTAAAGCTAAATAGTATTGACGTGTTTCTCTACACAGTGTTATATTTAATTTAATGTTATGATGTACACTGATGCTGAGAAATAGATGGATTTATTATTATTATTATTATTATTATTATTGGTGTCAAATCTCAGTTAGAACTGCAAACTGTTAAAAAAATCCGAAGTAATTTTTATTTTGTCAATTGAGAATGATTTCATTGGCTTAAAATTTTGTTTTGTTTCAAAAAAGATCACTCCAAGGTATAAGAAATATTACAGAATGACTGTTCACTCACATATCACATTTTCCTTTCACATCTTTTTTTTTGTACTTATTGCATTTCTGCATCCCTGTACACGTAAAATTCATTCCATACGCATTAAATATGTGTAGGTCATTATGATAGCATTTGGGCCACTCGCATTCTTTTTCCTGTGCAAACACGATGCAAGCACATAAAGCCAAAATCACACCTACAATTTACAAAAAAAATATTATTACCAAATATGTGTTAAATAATTTGATACTTACACATATAGCCCATATTATTTATAATAGTTGACTTTACTTCATCTAACTACGAGATTTTCTTTTCATTTATATAAGACTTTTTTTATTGCTGATAACGATGTTTGTAAAAAAAAATTATGATCCTCATTAAGGAATCATTATAAATATAAAGAAAATTATTTAAACAAACGTTTTATGATTATTTGGGTACATGGTAGTAGTTAAGCAACAAGAGTTCCAACGCAGGTTAGGTTAGTTTTCGATTAATTTAATCCGCGGTTTTTATTGGCGGATTAATCAATTACCGCCTGCAGTAACAATGGGTTGATTGTGGAAATCGCGAGTAATTTAATCACAATTGCAGGATAACAATGGAATAATTGCAGATGCATTACTTTAATTACAGGTGCATTACTGCAATTACAGGTACTTTAATTGCAGGTTAATTGACGATCCGCGCATTTAATTGGCAGTCTAATCACCGCGAGCAGTAACAATAGATTGATTGCGAGTAATTTAATCACAATTGCAGGATAACAATGGAATAATTACATCAATTGTAGGTACCTTAACTACAGGTTAATTGACGATCTGCGAATTTAATTGGCAGTCTAATCACCGCGGATCAAATTGATATCATAGATCGCTAGACTGAGGATCGAGACAAAGTCGCCGCCCCCGACACCACCGCCCCCGACCTCGCCGCCCCCAGACCACCCACGAGGCCAGAGGCCGCCGCCCCCGCGCCGCCCCCGCGCCACCCCCACCCGCCCCCCGGGCACCGTGGGCCACTGTCACACCGCCCCCGATGCGGCCGTGCGGCGAGTTGAACCAGCGATAAGGCCGGGGTCAGCCGAAGGGTCGCCCCACCCGCGGTATGTAATGCGATACACGATTCGGCAGGAAGTAATCACTCAAACCGGCAGGCCATAAGTATGATAAACTTAAGTTAATGAGCGTCAAAGGTCGCATTCCCCCGTTATCGTACGAGCCAGTTACCAGCCAGAACATCTTCGCGCGAGACTGGCCATAAAAACATTTCCCCCGATTTTAAGGGCCGATAGAAAAAAGTCGTATTTAATATAGGCGAGATTAGATATTTAACTGCGGAGATCAACGGATGTCAATTATATCAATAGCGTAATTAGACAGGATGTATTTACCTTAAATTAATTAACTACAAAAAGCTACAGGTACACAAACAGCCTTTCTGTGCTGGGAGGTAAAAAAAAAAAACACCATATTTATCCGCCAATAATTAGGTTTTATACGTATGCAATATAGATAAGGAATATGCAAGACAGGGGACAGACACATTGTAGGATTTATATGTATACACTAGTAGTTGACCTGAGCCCTGAGGCTTGCAGAACGTAACTCCACGGTTTCAAATTAACAATTGCAAGAAATTACCCAGAGTCTAAGTAAATGCATATACACTTTAAATAAACGCCGATACAATCAAATCAACTTCGAACTACTTAGCAATTCGTTGTTTTATTAATCAGCCGAGCATAAACTAAATTGATTACACCTGTTCATAGACAATAAATTATACTATCGCAACATAAATTTATTTACAATTAATTAAAACGAATTAAAAGGACAGCGATGGCAACATACTAATAGACAAAAACGCAATAAAGAACACATGGAAGCCGTATATCGAACAACTATTCCAAGACGAAAGACCAGAAATTCAGCATATACAGCCAGAAACAGGCCCAAGCATTCTGAAAGACGAAGTACGAAATGCCATAAAACAAGTTAAGACGGTAAAAGTCCAGGACCAGACGGATTCCACGCGGAATTTCTAAAACTACTAGACGACGAAGGAATTAAATGGCTAACCGACATCCTTAATAATATCTATAACACAGGTGTAATACCACAACAGTGGTTGGAATCAGAATTCGTAACACTCCCAAAAAGACAGCGGCAAAAAGATGCGATGAATATAGAACAATAAGCCTAATGAGCCACCTATTGAAAGTGTTTCTAAAAATAATACATAAAAGAATATACAATAAAGTGGAAGGACAACTGGGACCCACACAATTTGGATTTAGAGCCGCATTCGGGACAAGGGAAGCTCTCTTTAGTGTTTAAGTATTGGTACAGAGATGCAGAGACATGAATTGTGATGTATACGCGTGTTTCGTTGATTACAAAAGGTCTTTGACAGAGTCCAACACCAAAAACTGATACAAATTCTGGAAAATACAGGAATAGACGACAAAGACCTCAGAATAATTACAAATCTATACTGGAACCAAACGGCAAGCGTAAGAATCGGAGACGATAGCACAGAAAGAATAAAAAAATTACGCGGTGGGAGACAGGGATGTGTACTGTCTCCTCGGCTATTTAACATCTATTCTGAAGTCATATTTCGGGAAGCCCTAGTAAATACACAAGAAGGAATTTGTTTAAACGGGAAACGTATAAACAACATCAGATACGCAGATGATACCATGATCATGGCCGACAACATAGAAGACTTACAACTAATAATGAATAGCTTAATAAGCACTAGCCACTGACATGGGCCAGATATCAACATAGACAAGACCAAATGCATGATTATAAGTAAGAACAACCCACAACACCACCAACAGCAACTGGAGCTGGAGCAGGGGAACATCGAACGAGTTAAAAAATATGTATATCTAGGCACCGTTATTAATGAGCAATGGGGCCAGACACAGGAAATAAAAAAGCAGGATTGAAAACAGCGAAAATATATTCATTAAAATGACCACAGCCTTTAAAAGTCGTGATGTAACTATTGATGTCAAAATGAGACTCTTACGCTGCTCCGTATTCTCTGTGTTATTTTATGGAATGGAAGCTTGGACGCTCACGGTTGCTAACACAAAATGCTAACGACACCCCTCAGCCAACAGAGCAAAAGAATAGAAATAAACTCAATAAAATTCAAATAAAAATATTAAATTCAATATAAACACAATAAACAATCCTACTTTTTCACCAAAAATAAAATTAAATCACAATTACCTAGCGCTAAAGATAAACTGCAGCGTCTATGCAAAACGGACTAACTGCAAATATTGTGAAGCAAAATATTGTGGGGTAGAAATATATAGAAGAAACCTGCCGAGCCATAAAAATTAGAATAAAAGAACACCTATGCTTCTAAAACAGCTCAAATTTTGGTCGCCACTTACCACAACCACATTTTCGACCACAACGCAGATATAAAACTCTTACATAACATACACTATTAGAAGCGTGCACAAAATTGATAAAATGCTAAATATAGATCTTAATGGCTAAACGAACAAACATAATTAAATTCCAGCTGATAACACGGGAGTAATATGATACGCGTTGTGAGCGCAAACTATAAACATGACAATTTTCATCATTATGAATATAAGAAACTGCCTGGAAATTAAGCCAGACATGATAAATATGGCAATTTTATCATTGCGAGGGTCATAAATTCAATACTAATAGGCAGATGCAGTCGAAAATTGAGGATTAGGTATCGGGAAAATATGTCAGGCGGTAAACGGAGCAGAGCGATTTATGGATGGCAGATGCTAACCAGACATGGCCGCGGTAATTTAATAGGAGTGGAAACCATCCATCACCTGACACATATGGGCAATAAAAACTGTACCCTTCACTGATAATTTAATCAGCCCAGGAAGATATAAATACGGCAAAAAGCCATTAACATGTCATTTGCCCATAGTGTAATTCGAGCAGCCATAACGACGCATAAAAACTATACCCTTAGCCGGTAAAATAATCGGCCCAGGAAGCTATAACTTAGATAAGACATCGTAAAAATATGAATTCCACCTCGTTCACTGACATATTTATGTCCGTTATATATGGGCACCTGACATGCTCCCAGACAGGCTCAGCAAGTCGAGACGTGTTTACCCCCACCACCACCACCGAAGCTTACTTAAACGCGAGGATTCTAGACACCGCTCCATTTCCAACGACACAGTTTCGGTGAGTAGAGTTATCTCACAGTCTGCGAGTGTGCTACAACAAAGTGTTCCTTAATTTAAGCTTACCGTCCAACATACAGCTATAATCCGGCGCCCGCCCAGTTTCGAATAGGTAAGTGATCATTTATATTAAATTAAGTAAACGCGGACCCCCGTTTAAATAAAATTATTCGTGTAGCTGTGTAAACTTAATCAATTTGAATGCATTATCCTGGATATATAGCAGTTGCCTCACATCGTAATTTAATGCAGCTTTTGAATCAGCATGAATTAATAGATTGTATTTTATTGCTTACAGATATGGACTTCGTAAGTAAGCTGAATAAGATTGGGGCCAAAGAGCCAAAAGCTTTCATCAAAATCGGTGAGCTGCAGCAGGACGCACGCTATCGCATCATCGAAGGCAGGAAAATAACCACCAAATTTGGCGAGAAGCAAACGGTCGACCTTGAGCAGGGAATACTATTCCTACCGAAGCGCTTCAACAACATCAGCAGCGATGAGTTTGGGGAGGCGGTCGCACGAGGCCTCTACATCAGCAGGGGATCGAACAATGGACTGTCGTTTGAGAGTGATGAAGAGAGATCTGCGAACTAGGACGCTGTTGCTAAAGCATAAAATCGAGGAGGTTAAAAGGATGGTCGAGATGCGCGAACTCACGAAACAAATGGCAACGCTAAAATTTTGTGATTAAAATCAAATATTTCTGTATATATCTAACTAACCAACACAATAAATAAAGAAATAATAAGAATAATATATACTTATTTCAACACTAAATTATCTATCCTATATTGCAAGAGAGAGAGAGAGAGAGAGAGAGAGAGAGAGAGCGCGAGAGAGCTAGGAGGTTAAGAGGAAAACACATGACAACACAGTAAAAGTATTAAAAAATAAGCCCTGCATTTATCGAATGCGTTAGCCTATTAGCGGCAGTGTAAAGACAGGGGCTATTATAATGATGTGAAAAATGAGCACGCCCGATGTGATGGATAATAGGTTCGCATAAACAAGCACTTCGAGTACAAATAATGTTAGAGGGCATTTACATGTTGTTGCCGGATCCGGATATATATATATATACATATGTGTGTGCATGCATATATATCAACGGTGGCCTCGCTCCCACAGGCCTATATATCAACGGCGGCCTCGCTTCCCGATGCCCCGGCAACCGACTTCAAAAATAAACAATCAGTGACCGCATATTCGCCGCTAGACAGGCAGCAAACAGCAAACTTACGAAATTGACTAATTTCTCTCAGCCAATCTTTTGATGCAGTACAGCCGATATAGCAAAACCCGGAACCTACGCTCCCCTGTTCCGTCCCGACTCTAAAGCGGCCGGTAACAATTGACGCCCTGAACGTGGGGCTTTATCTTTCCACGATGGAAAGGCGTTCCGCACGACCCAGCCGCCGCAACAGTCGACAGCCCGACCCACCGATGGAGCAGCAACCCCTGAACGAGGACACCCTAGCCAGAATTACCGCTGCAGCCACCCAGGCTGCGACAGCCGCCTGCACCCAGGCTACTGTGGATATCTCCGCATTACTCTTGAGGGAGAGTAAAACCCTCTGGCGCCCAACACCGACGATGGCATTGCCACCTCCCCAAGCCTACAACGGCACCCTCCTGGAGTGCCCTGCCAAATTCCTTCAGAGCATGGAGCAGTACCTGGAAGACACCCCTGATTCTGAAAAAACGAATAGAGCTGCAGAGAGACTCGGCGGCGCAGCCCGAACCTGGTGGTTCACCATCCAGGAAGCCGCAGTACCATGGGGCACCTTTCAGCAGCTACTGATTGGTGAGTTCGCAGGTATCCCCGCAGCGGTAGAGGTCAACCAGGCGATCTACCAAGAGCCACAGGCCAACTTCAGTAGTTGTGCTGCCTACGTATCCCGCAAAATCGCCCTGTGGGCCAGAAAGGATCAGCTGGATTCCGCCGTCACCCCTGATGAAGCCAAGGTCCTGACAACCATCGAGATGATGAAGCCGGAGTTCCGGGCACACCTCCGATGTCGTCCTCCAGGGAACCTGCTCGAACTCCTGTGTATCGGGAAGACCCTGGACAAAGACCTGCTGCCAGCTGCCAGACCTGCACCGAGGATCCAGAAACCTTCTGAGGAGCGCCGCCCCCCGAAATGCTGGTACTGCCCCGATTTCCACCGCAACAAGGACTGCCCAGTTGGACCATGCCCACGTCAGCAACAGCAGAACCAATCATCCCGGCAGGCGGAAAACTAAGAGGCCGTCGAGGAAGCGCGACGGCACCTAGAAGAGAAGCAACACCAGCCCCACTCAACGTGATCCCTGGTTCCCAGCTACCCAGGATCAACGTTCGGCTCAACGGCCGACCCATCCGTGCATTGTTGGATACAGCAGCAGCCGGCAACTTCATACATGCCAGGTTCGTGTCAGCATTCAACCGCGATCCTTCGCAGATCAGCCTCGCAGCCCAGGGATCTTCCATGGCTATCGAAGGACAAGCTACTCTCCAGGTCTCCTGCCATGACCACGAGAGCCAAGCCACCTTCTTTGTTAGCCTAACTCTGAACGAAGACTGCATATTCGGACAACCTTGGCTGAAGCAGCAGGGAGCCACCATGGATTTCCAGCGCGGTTGCATCCACGTCGGAACGAACCGCCGCACCACAATCCACTGGGCACCACCTCGTTTGCCCGCCATAGCCGAGCAGTCTCCCAAGAACAGCGGTTTCCCCGAGCATCTGATAAAGCCATTCCGTGACCTCCTTGGACGCTTCCCGGAGGTCATTCAACCAGTCAACCACCAGCCCCAGACGAGGACCACCAGCCACTTCATCGAGTTAACCACCCCAGTGCCCGTCAGGACAGCTCCATACCGGGTATCGGACGAGAAGAAGCGCCTGATCCAGGAGCAGACGGCCGACATGCTCCGCCTTGGCATCATCCAGCCTTCGACTTCTCCGTACTCTAGCCCAGTAGTCATCGTCCCCAAGAAGGACGGCACCAAGCGGTTCTGCGTTGACTACCGTAAGTTAAACGCAGTTACCGTTTCAGAACCGACAACCCTGCCAGTCATCCACGAGCTGCTGAGAGACCTGGGGGACGCCAAGGTGTTCTCCACCCTTGACCTCAAGAGTGGCTACTGGCAAATCCCATTGCACCCCAAGTCCAGAAGATTGACAGCCTTCTCCACCCCAGACGGCGAGGCGTACGAGTTCCGGGTCCTCCCTTTCGGACTTAAGAACGCCCCGGCCACCTTTCAGAGATTAATGTCGCAGGAAGTGCTCGCTGGCCTTCTCCGCAAGTGCTGCCTCGTCTACTTGGACGACATTATAATCTTCAGTAAGGATCACGAGAACCATCTGCAACATCTTGCGGTGGTCCTGGAGAGGCTGCAGGAGCACGGTCTGCACCTAGCCATCAACAAATGCTGCTTTGGGATGCAGCAAGTGGAGTACCTGGGCCATTGCCTAGACCAGGACACCATCTCCCCACTGAAGAAGCACGTGGACCTAATCAGGGACCACCCCGCACCAAGAACCAAGAAGGATCTCCAAGCCTTCCTTGGACTGGTCAACTGGCTACGAGGCTTCATCCCAAACCTTGCCGAAGTGCTGGCTCCACTGACCGACCTGCTGTCTCCAGCGCGCAGGTTTTGCTGGACGTCAGAAGCCCGCCACGCATTCGACGAGGTCAAGGTGAGGTTTGAACAGCCACACCGGATGCATCGACCCAGCCCAACATTGCCGTACGTCCTCCAAACTGACGCCAGTGGAGTCGGTATTGCTGCCGTCCTCTACCAAACCGGACCGGATAATGAGAGGCGTATAATCAGCTACGCCAGCGCCCGTCTCACCCCCGCAGAGAGCCGGTACCACGTCAATGAGCAGGAGTGCCTCGCTCTGGTGTGGGCCATCCGGAGATACCGGCCGTATCTTGAGGGGCAACATTTTCTGGTGAGGACAGACTCCAATGCAGTGACCTGGCTGCATAGATTCAAGGACACCCGAGCAAAGCTGATGCGATGGGCTTTGCTGCTCCAGGAGTTCGACTTTACCATTGAACATTGTCCGGGTAAGCAGAACGAACTGCCCGATGTCCTTTCCAGAGCTCCAGAGCCGGTCGACGCCCACGTCGAGGAGGACTGGGAACGCCTGTTACCCCCGACCACCGCTGAGCTATACGCTATCCCCGGCGATACCCTGCCCCAAGCCATCAAGGACGCCCAACCAGACGACGCCCGTATACGCAACCTGTCTCGTAAACTGCTGAACCCCGAGCACCCGGAGCATCAGCAGATCTCGAACTGTTACGAGTTCCTAGATGGGTCTCTGTACGCTAAGGCAGACGATGGACGCCCCAGCCGGCTGTGTGTACCTCACGCCCTACAACTCCGCATCCTGCATCACCACCACGACGAGGCAGGACATCCCGGTCGCGATGAGACAACGCAGGCCATGCAACAACGCTACTTCTTCCCACGCCTGGCCAAACGCGTCGGCACCTATATCAGAAGCTGCGTTACCTGTGCTGTCAACAAGCGAGCCCCACCCAGCAAGAACGCACCCCTTCGACCACGACTCCCAACACACCCTTGGCAGACTATCGCCGTGGACCTCATGGGCCCGTACCCCCGAACTCCGCAGCGTAAGACCCACATTCTTGTTGCTACAGATTTATTTACCAGATGGGTTGAGACATTCGCCATATCCAGCACCGACACCAACGCCGTGGTGCGCACCCTGGAAGAGCAGGTATTCCATCGATTCGGCTATCCCGAGTACGTGCTGTCCGACAACGGGCCGCAATTTATCTCTTATCGCTGGAAGGAAGCCTGTCGACAGTGGGGCGCCGCACCCCTATACACCGCCATCTATCATCCCAGAGCCAATCCAACAGAGCGCCGTAACCAGGAGATTAAGAAGGGACTTCGAATGAAGTTGCAAGACCAGCCCCACAATCACTGGGCCGTCTACCTCCCTCTGGTCACTAGAGAGATCCGCTCGAGAACTAACGCCGCAACTGGATTCTCCCCGAGCGAAGCACTGCTGGGCTACCCAATTCCCCTGCCAGGCGATTGGGATCTTCCCAGGCCCCCACCTGTAGCCCCCGAGCACCGCACCCGTGGGCAGCGGATCGCCGACATCCAAGCGAGGCAACTCACCTACACTCGTCGGTATGATGGAGGCGAAACAACCCCGAAGGCCGCAGTCGGAGACCAGGTTCTGATCCGGAACCACCCCCAGTCTAATCAGCAGGCAGGCCGTTGTGCTGGCTTCGCCCCGAAGTGGCTGGGTCCCTACGTGATACGGGATATCTTCGACAACACCACGTGTGCCGTTGAGCGTGATGGCAACATTAGCAACGTCCACATTGACGACACCCGTCTGGCACCACCACCTCTGGAAGACCCACCCCCATAGACAACGAGTGAGACCAAATATTCTCCAACCATGACTATATGTGCGTGCATCCCCCTCCGAACCACGTGAACACTATGTTAGTGCGACCCCCTCCCCTCGTGCGGGAACAATCAATGAACTATTGAGTCATTGCCACCCCCCCCCCCTCTGCATGCATAAACACTTTAGACACTTTTGTACATTCTGTATAGTATTCTTAGTTGTAACGTTATTCTGTTGTATATTGTACTTTATTTTATATTCTTGTATATTGTTCGTCCACATATCTCGAGTCCACGTATCTCGAAGTAGGGGAGCATCAAGGCAGCATCCAACACTTTAGAGCAGCAGGCAGAAATAGTCGCCGCTACCAGGGTATCAGCCGTCCCGGCAGCAGCCACTCCCGAGGTCACCGCCACTTCGGAGTCTGCAGCCACAGCATCAGCCACACTGTATATACTATGCAAATTGTAAATAGTCTGAATAAAACAGTTCTTGCCGTCCAGTGGCGCGATGCGGCCAAACAGAAACGGGGAGAATGTTGCCGGATCCGGATATATATATATATACATATGTGTGTGCATGCATATATATCAACGGTGGCCTCGCTCCCCGAGGCCTATATATCAACGGCGGCCTCGCTTCCCGATGCCCCGGCAACCGACTTCAAAAATAAACAATCAGTGACCGCATATTCGCCGCTAGACAGGCAGCAAACAGCAAACTTACGAAATTGACTAATTTCTCTCAGCCAATCTTTTGATGCAGTACAGCCGATATAGCAAAACCCGGAACCTACGCTCCCCTGTTCCGTCCCGACTCTAAAGCGGCCGGTAACAATGTATAGTGATGCTGTATTGTCAACATTTGAATGTTTCAAACAAATGACTCTAATGAAGTGTTTTATCAACCTACAATAAATAGAGAAATAATACGATTTATTACTCATGCATATCCTCGAGTAGCTAGGAAACTGGATCTGTAATTCGAGCCTGCTTAATTACAGTATTAACTCTAATCGCCCGCTAGGTCATAGGTGCATTGATTTGTACACCTGTCAGAACTTGTAGCTGGCAGGGCGCTCCTCCCCACCACATGAGTTTCGGGGGGCTATCTTTAAGCTTGATTTCTGCATACATTAGGGTAGTTCTCAGGCAGCAACGACGAAGCATGCATCCACCCAAGAGCACTAACACTCGCAGTCCTCCGCATATTAAGAGAAGTAAGTACACCGCTTCTAGCCAAATAATTATGAATAATTCATATATTTTATTGCTCCCAGATATGGACTGCGTAAGTAGCCTGAATAAGATTGGGATGGTAAAAGCTTTAATCAAAATCAGCGCGCTGCAGCAGGATTTATTATTAAAAATAGTATTGTATATGTTTGCATGATTTTTCTTTATTTAATATGTTCTGTTCTCTCTATACACTATGGAGGGGTGAATAAAAATAAAGTTTTACATTGTATTATTATTTTTTATTACCATATAAAATATCAACTACATACTCGTGACGGAGGAGCGGAGGGGCTTCGGGAGAAGCGGAGGGGCGGAAGGGCTGGTTGTGTTGGTGGAGGAGCGGAGGGGCTTCGGGACGGTACGGAGGATATATATATATATATATATATATATATATATATATATATATATAAGAGAGACTGGCACAGAGATATCAGTTGCATTCGATCCATCAGCATGTATAAGTGTAATAGATGTGAGTCTTCTTTCCGGTGGCTGCGTGGATTGAAAAGACACAAGACTACCAATTCTGCCAGATTATTGAAGTGTTTGCACTGTGAGAGAACATTTACAAGAAGCGATAATCTCAAACGGCATGAAACTAAACATCAAACAAATGCCACGATGAGACAACCTACGACCGAAAAGGATGCTTTGAATGGATCAGGGAGAACCTGTAATGACCAGCAAACGTTAAAAGGAGGAGGTGAGCTAGAGTCTCATCCGCGGTGTGAGAGGTTTGGTACGATGAAGGTCGTCAAGCAGCAACAATCGCTCGAGGTGATCAATATGGATCAATGGACAGGGGTGCTGGATTCGAGCCGAGCTTCACTAGACACAGCAAATTGCTACCCAATACAATCAGTTCGCTAGTATGCGGACCCTCCTGAAGCCCCTCCGCTACCACCAACATCACCAGCCCCTCCGCCCCTCCGCTTCTCCCGAAGCCCCTCCGCTCCTCCACCAACACAACCAGCCCTTCCGCCCCTCCGCTTCTCCCGAAGCCCCTCCGCTCCTCCACCAACACAACCAGCCCTTCCGCCCCTCCGCTTCTCCCGAAGCCCCTCCGCTCCTCCACCAACACAACCAGCCCTTCCGCCCCTCCGCTTCTCCCGAAGCCCCTCCGCTCCTCCACCAACACAACCAGCCCTTCCGCCCCTCCGCTTCTCCCGAAGCCCCTCCGCTCCTCCACCAACACAACCAGCCCCTCCGCCCCTCCGTACACTACACCAGCCCCTCCGCCCCTCACGAAGCACCCCGGCCCTTTATATTCTTAAAATGTAGTAACGTGTGAGACGCTGTGATTCACATGTGAGACGCTGTGATTCACATGTGAGACGCTGTGAGACAGCTGTAAGACACCTCTGAGACAGCTGTGAGACACCTGTGAGACACCTGTGAGACAGCTGTGAGACAGCTGTGAGACACCTGTGAGATACCCGTGATACACCTGTTGGTGGTGGTATATATATCCTCCGTACCGTCCCGAAGCCCCTCCGCTCCTCCACCAACACAACCAGCCCTTCCGCCCCTCCGCTTCTCCCGAAGCCCCTCCGCTCCTCCACCAACACAACCAGCCCTTCCGCCCCTCCGCTTCTCCCGAAGCCCCTCCGCTCCTCCACCAACACAACCAGCCCTTCCGCCCCTCCGCTCCTCCCGAAGCCCCTCCGCCACTCCGTCACGAGTATGTAGTTGATATTTTATATGGTAATAAAAAATAATAATACAATGTAAAACTTTATTTTTATTCACCCCTCCATAGTGCATAGAGAGAACAGAACATATTAAATAAAGAAAAATCATGCAAACATATACAATACTATTTTTAATAATAAATCCTGCTGCAGCGCGCTGATTTTGATTAAAGCTTTTACCATCCCAATCTTATTCAGGCTACTTACGCAGTCCATATCTGGGAGCAATAAAATATATGAATTATTCATAATTATTTGGCTAGAAGCGGTGTACTTACTTCTCTTAATATGCGGAGGACTGCGAGTGTTAGTGCTCTTGGGTGGATGCATGCTTCGTCGTTGCTGCCTGAGAACTACCCTAATGTATGCAGAAATCAAGCTTAAAGATAGCCCCCCGAAACTCATGTGGTGGGGAGGAGCGCCCTGCCAGCTACAAGTTCTGACAGGTGTACAAATCAATGCACCTATGACCTAGCGGGCGATTAGAGTTAATACTGTAATTAAGCAGGCTCGAATTACAGATCCAGTTTCCTAGCTACTCGAGGATATGCATGAGTAATAAATCGTATTATTTCTCTATTTATTGTAGGTTGATAAAACACTTCATTAGAGTCATTTGTTTGAAACATTCAAATGTTGACAATACAGCATCACTATACATGTAAATGCCCTCTAACATTATTTGTACTCGAAGTGCTTGTTTATGCGAACCTATTATCCATCACATCGGGCGTGCTCATTTTTCACATCATTATAATAGCCCCTGTCTTTACACTGCCGCTAATAGGCTAACGCATTCGATAAATGCAGGGCTTATTTTTTAATACTTTTACTGTGTTGTCATGTGTTTTCCTCTTAACCTCCTAGCTCTCTCGCGCTCTCTCTCTCTCTCTCTCTCTCTCTCTCTCTTGCAATATAGGATAGATAATTTAGTGTTGAAATAAGTATATATTATTCTTATTATTTCTTTATTTATTGTGTTGGTTAGTTAGATATATACAGAAATATTTGATTTTAATCACAAAATTTTAGCGTTGCCATTTGTTTCGTGAGTTCGCGCATCTCGACCATCCTTTTAACCTCCTCGATTTTATGCTTTAGCAACAGCGTCCTAGTTCGCAGATCTCTCTTCATCACTCTCAAACGACAGTCCATTGTTCGATCCCCTGCTGATGTAGAGGCCTCGTGCGACCGCCTCCCCAAACTCATCGCTGCTGATGTTGTTGAAGCGCTTCGGTAGGAATAGTATTCCCTGCTCAAGGTCGACCGTTTGCTTCTCGCCAAATTTGGTGGTTATTTTCCTGCCTTCGATGATGCGATAGCGTGCGTCCTGCTGCAGCTCACCGATTTTGATGAAAGCTTTTGGCTCTTTGGCCCCAATCTTATTCAGCTTACTTACGAAGTCCATATCTGTGAGCAATAAAATACAATCTATTAATTCATGCTGATTCAAAAGCTGCATTAAATTACGATGTGAGGCAACTGCTATATATCCAGGATAATGCATTCAAATTGATTAAGTTTACACAGCTACACGAATAATTTTATTTAAACGGGGGTCCGCGTTTACTTAATTTAATATAAATGATCACTTACCTATTCGAAACTGGGCGGGCGCCGGATTATAGCTGTATGTTGGACGGTAAGCTTAAATTAAGGAACACTTTGTTGTAGCACACTCGCAGACTGTGAGATAACTCTACTCACCGAAACTGTGTCGTTGGAAATGGAGCGGTGTCTAGAATCCTCGCGTTTAAGTAAGCTTCGGTGGTGGTGGTGGGGGTAAACACGTCTCGACTTGCTGAGCCTGTCTGGGAGCATGTCAGGTGCCCATATATAACGGACATAAATATGTCAGTGAACGAGGTGGAATTCATATTTTTACGATGTCTTATCTAAGTTATAGCTTCCTGGGCCGATTATTTTACCGGCTAAGGGTATAGTTTTTATGCGTCGTTATGGCTGCTCGAATTACACTATGGGCAAATGACATGTTAATGGCTTTTTGCCGTATTTATATCTTCCTGGGCTGATTAAATTATCAGTGAAGGGTACAGTTTTTATTGCCCATATGTGTCAGGTGATGGATGGTTTCCACTCCTATTAAATTACCGCGGCCATGTCTGGTTAGCATCTGCCATCCATAAATCGCTCTGCTCCGTTTACCGCCTGACATATTTTCCCGATACCTAATCCTCAATTTTCGACTGCATCTGCCTATTAGTATTGAATTTATGACCCTCGCAATGATAAAATTGCCATATTTATCATGTCTGGCTTAATTTCCAGGCAGTTTCTTATATTCATAATGATGAAAATTGTCATGTTTATAGTTTGCGCTCACAACGCGTATCATATTACTCCCGTGTTATCAGCTGGAATTTAATTATGTTTGTTCGTTTAGCCATTAAGATCTATATTTAGCATTTTATCAATTTTGTGCACGCTTCTAATAGTGTATGTTATGTAAGAGTTTTATATCTGCGTTGTGGTCGAAAATGTGGTTGTGGTAAGTGGCGACCAAAATTTGAGCTGTTTTAGAAGCATAGGTGTTCTTTTATTCTAATTTTTATGGCTCGGCAGGTTTCTTCTATATATTTCTACCCCACAATATTTTGCTTCACAATATTTGCAGTTAGTTCGTTTTGCATAGACGCTGCAGTTTATCTTTAGCGCTAGGTAATTGTGATTTAATTTTATTTTTGGTGAAAAAGTAGGATTGTTTATTGTGTTTATATTGAATTTAATATTTTTATTTGAATTTTATTGAGTTTATTTCTATTCTTTTGCTCTGTTGGCTGAGGGGTGTCGTTAGCATTTTGTGTTAGCAACCGTGAGCGTCCAAGCTTCCATTCCATAAAATAACACAGAGAATACGGAGCAGCGTAAGAGTCTCATTTTGGCATCAATAGTTACATCACGACTTTTAAAGGCTGTGGTCATTTTAATGAATATATTTTCGCAGTTTTCAATCCTGCTTTTTTATTTCCTGTGTCTGGCCCCATTGCTCATTAATAACGGTGCCTAGATATACATATTTTTTAACTCGTTCGATGTTCCCCTGCTCCAGCTCCAGTTGCTGTTGGTGGTGTTGTGGGTTGTTCTTACTTATAATCATGAATTTGGTCTTGTCTATGTTGATATCTGGCCCATGTCAGTGGCTAGTGCTTATTAAGCTATTCATTATTAGTTGTAAGTCTTCTATGTTGTCGGCCATGATCATGGTATCATCTGCGTATCTGATGTTGTTTATACGTTTCCCGTTTAAACAAATTCCTTCTTGTGTATTTACTAGGGCTTCCCGAAATATGACTTCAGAATAGATGTTAAATAGCCGAGGAGACAGTACACATCCCTGCCTCCCACCGCGTAATTTTTTTATTCTTTCTGTGCTATCGTCTCCGATTCTTACGCTTGCCGTTTGGTTCCAGTATAGATTTGTAATTATTCTGAGGTCTTTGTCGTCTATTCCTGTATTTTCCAGAATTTGTATCAGTTTTTGGTGTTGGACTCTGTCAAAGACCTTTTGTAATCAACGAAACACGCGTATACATCACAATTCATGTCTCTGCATCTCTGTACCAATACTTGAACACTAAAGAGAGCTTCCCTTGTCCCGAATGCGGCTCTAAATCCAAATTGTGTGGGTCCCAGTTGTCCTTCCACTTTATTGTATATTCTTTTATGTATTATTTTTAGAAACACTTTCAATAGGTGGCTCATTAGGCTTATTGTTCTATATTCATCGCATCTTTTTGCCGCTGTCTTTTTGGGAGTGTTACGAATTCTGATTCCAACCACTGTTGTGGTATTACACCTGTGTTATAGATATTATTAAGGATGTCGGTTAGCCATTTAATTCCTTCGTCGTCTAGTAGTTTTAGAAATTCCGCGTGGAATCCGTCTGGTCCTGGACTTTTACCGTCTTAACTTGTTTTATGGCATTTCGTACTTCGTCTTTCAGAATGCTTGGGCCTGTTTCTGGCTGTATATGCTGAATTTCTGGTCTTTCGTCTTGGAATAGTTGTTCGATATACGGCTTCCATGTGTTCTTTATTGCGTTTTCGTCTATTAGTATGTTGCCATCGCTGTCCTTTTAATTCGTTTTAATTAATCGTAAATAAATTTATGTTGCGATAGTATAATTTATTGTCTATGAACAGGTGTAATCAATTTAGTTTATGCTCGGCTGATTAATAAAACAACGAATTGCTAAGTAGTTCGAAGTTGATTTGATTGTATCGGCGTTTATTTAAAGTGTATATGCATTTACTTAGACTCTGGGTAATTTCTTGCAATTGTTAATTTGAAACCGTGGAGTTACGTTCTGCAAGCCTCAGGGCTCAGGTCAACTACTAGTGTATACATATAAATCCTACAATGTGTCTGTCCCCTGTCTTGCATATTCCTTATCTATATTGCATACGTATAAAACCTAATTATTGGCGGATAAATATGGTGTTTTTTTTTTTACCTCCCAGCACAGAAAGGCTGTTTGTGTACCTGTAGCTTTTTGTAGTTAATTAATTTAAGGTAAACACATCCTGTCTAATTACGCTATTGATATAATTGACATCCGTTGATCTCCGCAGTTAAATATCTAATCTCGCCTATATTAAATACGACTTTTTTCTATCGGCCCTTAAAATCGGGGGAAATGTTTTTATGGCCAGTCTCGCGCGAAGATGTTCTGGCTGGTAACTGGCTCGTACGATAACGGGGGAATGCGACCTTTGACGCTCATTAACTTAAGTTTATCATACTTATGGCCTGCCGGTTTGAGTGATTACTTCCTGCCGAATCGTGTATCGCATTACATACCGCGGGTGGGGCGACCCTTCGGCTGACCCCGGCCTTATCGCTGGTTCAACTCGCCGCACGGCCGCATCGGGGGCGGTGTGACAGTGGCCCACGGTGCCCGGGGGGCGGGTGGGGGTGGCGCGGGGGCGGCGCGGGGGCGGCGGCCTCTGGCCTCGTGGGTGGTCTGGGGGCGGCGAGGTCGGGGGCGGTGGTGTCGGGGGCGGCGACTTTGTCTCGATCCTCAGTCTAGCGATCTATGATATCAATTTGATCCGCGGTGATTAGACTGCCAATTAAATTCGCAGATCGTCAATTAACCTGTAGTTAAAGTACCTACAATTGATGTAATTATTCCATTGTTATCCTGCAATTGTGATTAAATTACTCGCAATCAATCTATTGTTACTGCTCGCGGTGATTAGACTGCCAATTAAATTCGCGGATCGTCAATTAACCTGCAATTAAAGTACCTGTAATTGCAGTAATGCACCTGTAATTAATGTAATGCATCTGCAATTATTCCATTGTTATCCTGTATTTGTGATTAAATTACTCGCGATTTCCGCAATCAACCCATTGTTACTGCCCGCGGTAATTGATTAATCCGCCAATAAAAACCGCGGATTAAATTAATCGAAAACTAACCTAACCTGCGTTGGAACTCTTGTTGTATAACTACTCATGGTGTTTTAGAACTAGGTAACATTGGCTTTTAAAGGATTCTTCAGAACGAGTCGCACGTCGACATCATCATTATATTTCAGTTTATTTCAGTATAAATCAGTTGTGTAATGAAGTTTAAAAGTAATTATTGCAAGCTTACTATTAAAAAGTTTTGGTAGAATTATAACTTTACCATTAAATACTGCAATTTTAGCAGTAGGTACTATTTTACATTTTCATGCAATCCTTAAAACATTGGCGGTAATAAAAGAAAATTTGCCGAAAATTGAAAATTTGGATGTTTATGGCTTACATCCAAATTTTGTGGCAATGTCAGTACCTACCTATGATTCAAATTTTTAAAGTAATCTTTGCAGTTTTAGTATTGAAAAAAATACAGAAATAATTGAAATTTTGAAATTTTGACAGCATTCTTTGAAATTTTATTAATATTTTTTTAATTTTAATTATTAATTATTAAAATTTTGGTACCAAAGAATGAACCATTTTCAACAGTGTGAAATTTTATACAGGGTCATTATATGGGAAAGCTCGATTGCACCTACACCGTTAATAATATCGAAAAAACCCAATTGGTACTGCCATCGAGAGGCCAAAGTTCAGTTTGTAAAATTATTTTGCCCTATACAGGGTGCACCATTATTTCTGAGCAGCCTTCAACCTGTTGTGGTGGCAACAGGGTGCACCCCTGTATAACTTTACATATTTGAATTTGCGCTCTTTTGGACTTTATAAATCCGTTTAGTTTTTGCAATTCGCTTTAACCGTTCAGTAGTTATTAAAGTTTTCTAAAAATTAATGCGCTTGCATTCACTTATTCAAAAAATCGCAGGTCATTTGATTTTTGAATGAAAGCTTCGAAGATTTGGAAAATTTTCTTGTAATATTTGGAGATTTAGTTGAATTGAAAATTTTGTAATAATTATTGCAATTTTGGCAATACTAATCGAAATTTTGATGCACTTCTTAATACATTGACGGTAGGAATGCAAAATTTTCCGAAAATTAAAAATTAGGCAGTAAGATGTACAATTTCAGTATCATTAAAATTTTTACATTAATTTCTGCAAGTTCGATATTAAAAAATATTCGGAAATTATTGTAATGTTGACAGCATTCGTTAAAACATTGACAGAAAGAATTGAATGTAATATTAATCACAAACATTTTAAAATTGACAGCAGTTATTGAAATATTGATTGTAATAAGTAATTAAAATTTGGATTAGAGTAATTAAGCATTGAAAATTAACAAAAATAATGTAGGAAAATTTATAATCAATAATAAAATAGAAAATATAGACAAATTTAATAAATCAGGAGTATATCGAATTAATTGTAACCATTGTGATACATTGGTCAAACAGGAAGGAACTTTAAAACAAGTTACAATGAACATAAAAAGGTGGTATAGAATTTAAGAGGACAAACATGATTAATGTAACATTGTTAGAAACAGAACACCATTTAGGATATATCAAACCCATTAAATTTACTGAAACAGGATATATATTACACATGGTAGACGGGATAAAGATCAAAAAAGCTATTAGGGAAGGAAAAAAACACAATGAATAATCAAAACGAGCTCTTCCAAGGCAAATGTAGTTTTATAGCAGGGATTGATTTGAATTAATGAAATTAATCAAATGTATCATCAATCAAATAAATTGTATTGCAAATACATATAATCCTTTGAAAATGGATAAATAAGTCGAAACACGTGCCAGGAAATCGATAAAATATACATGTGAAACAAAACAAGAGTAATTATACATAATATACATTTATAATAATTATAAATTAATTATTGGCAGAGAGGACTGAAAATTGGTAATAATTTTCATTTTGACACCAAATAAAAACTTGTCAGTAATTTTTGAAATTTTAATTATAAGATGGATATTAAACAAACAATTGAAAATTTGGCTACAAGTTTTGAAATTTCACTAAAAATTGCAAAGTTGCCTGTAATCTTTGAAATTTTGTTAGAATCACAACTTATAGCAATAATAATTCCAAGTTTGGTAGTATTGATTGAAAATTTGACAGTAATATTTGAAACAGTGAGGGTAATAGGTATCAAATTATGAAATTTTCTACACTTATTCAAAACACAATTTTCTAACAGAAAATGAAAAAACTTGAGAAAACCCCATCCTTACTTTTTCCGGAACTTTCATATAAATTATGAATGCATTGTAATAATTGAGATTTTATACTTAAATGGCAGAATTGATGCGTTTTACTTTTTTTACTAAAATGTATACATGGAAAACAAAAGAAAGTCATAGATATTTTTGAAAAATGTGCATGTCTATCGCAGAATAGCTCTCCATTGGAACATTAAAAAAGACATTGTTCTACTCCATGTTCAATTATATCGTTGAAATTGGGGGAGTTATTTTTTTCATTTTAGCATTGGGATCCGAGATCATTTAAAAAAAAAGTTTGTAATAAAACTGAAAACCTGTGGTCTTTTTTTAAAAAGCAAAAGCATATCTTGCATAAGCTCTTAAAACGACAACTCTTCTCTCATTTAACCGAATCTCTATGCCTTATGGTTTCAGAGATCCCAATGCTTAAAATGAAAAAAAAACTCACCCTGTATATAAATATCTATTTTTTTTGTTTTGTCAAATTTTCTTGTATTTCGACTTGCAAGAATCGTTTGGCTTTTTATTTATTATTACGTATTTTGCAATTAATTAATTTTTATTTTTCTTCAATTTTGCGCCTTTTCCTAATGTTCATCTGACACAAGTCCCTCGTTTGCCGTACCCTTGTTCCGGCCCTGTATTGCTGAATACACAAGTAAAAAATATAATTGGAGGTTTTATTGATTATTTGGCAATGCCTCAACGTACTGTGTATAAAGTTACATTAAAATTTAATGAAGTAATTATTATTTAAATTTGTTAAGATAATATTATAAATTATTCCTATAAAAAAACAACATTACTCATTATCACATATTTCATTTGTGATTTTTTTTAATACTACTTCCTCGTACCTACAGACATAATAAAGGCACATAACTACAGACTATTATTATGTGTAGTGATTTAGGAGACTGAATTGCTGTAGAAATGCTGTTTCTTTGGATACGATGTTTTGTGAAATGCACCTGCGAAAATTTATAAATATTATTATCAAGTGCTTCAATCAAATATTGTAAACTTACGGGTGGCATGGTTGCAAGTAATTTTTATTGCACAAGGTGCCTAAGCTGCACTGTAGGGATATATGGCTCGCAATAACTTTCCTTGGGTTTTTATTATCACATTGCCATAATTCTCTATCTGGACATGTTGCTCTTGAACAACTAAAATAAGTAAAATATAAATTTTAACAATGATTAACCATGCTCATGTGTATGTATATAAATATTTGACTATAATTATCACATTGCCGTTTATCGGGATATATAATATACATAAAATGCCAATAATAATAATAATAAAATATTTCAAATTAAATCATTATGAATATTTCACTTTTATTATCACAATGTCATATATTTTTATCTTGAAAATTAAAATTTGATAAAATGGCAATAATATTAATAATAATTAATAATTTAAACTTTACCTATAACATCTAAAATACGTAATATTTTAAATTAAGTATTTATATATTTAATCTATGGTTCTCTTATCTTTTAGTACCGGTTGTTAATAATATTAATAAAAAATATTATTCAAACTCGGATGAATATTATTATTAGCAAATTATTATAATAATTGGCAAAGAGACCACTTTCTACTTACGGAGCGCAGTTGTATAAATTTCTACTGTTGCATTCAAAATTATTCGGGCAATTGAATAATAACGAACCTATTTGTACTGTCTTGCCTGCGCATGTATATAAGTCTGCACAAGCATTTTCAATGCACCTACAAATATCAAATTATACAATCCGCAGATACACACACAAACACACACTATTATGAAAATAAAGAGTAGTACACTAAAATATACTACATCTGAATTAATGTGTTCTTCCAAATTCAAAAATTAGAATCTGCTGATTCTAAGATTAGTAAAAGTAATTGCACAATAACAAGGAAATTTAATAAAATAAGGGTTATTTTTGGTCCTGTATTTCCTAAAAAGTTCAAAATATTTGTCAAAAAGAATTGAAATTAAAAAAAAACTGTGTTCTCAAAATCAACAACTCGTGGCTTAATTGACCTACATTTCGCATCCTTGTATTTTTCGCTTATTGCATTTCAAGCCCAAGGGACAGCTAAAATTCATACCGTGGACATTAAAAATATCCAAGTTACTTTCAAAGCACTCGGGCCAGTTACAGGTTTGAGCATTGGATCTCGAAGCACACAGCACCAAAACCACACCTACAATAATTTCAGTAATGTAGATTACTTTATAGAAATATTCCGTTTTGTATGAATAATTAACTTTCTAATGACCACAGCATTATTTAATTTGTCAATATAGGAAATTAATTATAATTTATCATTTATACCTTACAGACTATATAATACTTACAAATATACGGCAAGCTATTCATTGTGCTTCTTTTACAACAAATACAAGGTTACATCGTTCATGTTTCTTTATATATTTCTTTATAATAGTACCTATTTACAAAAATGAATGCGTGATGGAAGCCATAAATGTGTCCAATATTAAACACAGCTAGACTTATAATGTATGCAATGTCAGTTACACAAAGACTTTAATTAAACAAGTGCTGCAATAAATTTGTCCTAAATTTCAGTAAATTAGTATAGTGGATAAAATTATTTATAAAAAAGTATAATTTTTAACGAAGGTCTTGTGAAAAGTCCTATACATATGTTCTAGTTTCCAAGGACGTTTTGGAATTGTAGTAATGGATATAATAATAATTAGTACTATAATAATAATAAGTTAAAAACTAATTGAGATTCAAGCATTTTCTCAACACTAATGCCATGCCCCTTATCTATAGTCCGTACTTGAGCATCAGTTCGACTAAAGTCGAATTTTTGCGTATATTTGGTTGCGTTTGGTGCGTACATGTTTGTAGAGAATACGCAACCAAATATTCCACTTAGTCGAACTCATGCTCAAGTACGGTCTATAGATACGGGATTAAAGCTGCCATCTGTCGATATGTTTTCCAGTGTTTACATAATTTTACAGTACTTAAAAAACTTTGAACTTAAATATCTTAGAACGCATATTTCCAGACTTGGACTCCTTGGCTTCTGAGATCCTTGATGTCATTTTATTATCATTGAAATAATTAATAAATGTCGTTTATTCTGCGGAATTAATGTATAAATATTAGAAAACAAAATCAAAATTTGATTTTATTATATGATCATTGAAATAATAAAAAGAAGTTCGACCGCTTGCGCGCCAGGAAAAATTGGCTTAAAATGTTTAATTCTACCACCGTCCTCAGAACTTTACTCGGAAAAAGCAATCGTTTAAAATAATATGACTTTTTAGGGTATAATGTCTACTATAGAAATTATGTATTAATTTCTTAAATATAGTCCCCTTTTATAAGAAAAAAAACATGATTCCCACCGATGTTTTACTCCTTTTACACATATTTCATTTTTTATTGCTGATCGGCCATTAGTAAAATGTAAAATAAAATACACTATAAATGTGGTTCATACTGTTGCCAATGCGAGCCCAAATTCTCAGAGAATTTGGACGGAAATACAGACTTGCCAATCTCCAAGAAATCATGTATTACTTGATACTGATCGAGAACAGAAATCGATGAGAAATTTAAATCTCCACTTGGAGTGCCGTTTCACGGTAGGGGTAGATCATCATTATTCTGCGTCGAGCAGAACTAAAATTCCTTTAATGTGACTTATTGAAATCTGTTATCATCAACATATACCGGGTGTACATTTCAAAACTAGCCAGTCTCAATAACTTTTGAATGCAAGCTAACTTGATAAAACAAAAAAACACATCGGTTGATTGTTGGAGGGGAAGTTTAAAAACAACGCCAAATAAATAAAAGTGTCACCCTTTCCTCCCTAGCCCCTAAATTATGTTTGAACTTTTATTGTTTAAATTGAGATAACAATATGTTTTATCGATTATTTCAATTGATATATTATTAATATATTACTTAAGGTATATTTGTTTATTGATTGTAAAAATAAATGTGTAACTAAAATGTGCAAAAGTACATCGACGTGATTTTTTTATAAAATTGACAACTTATTGAGACTGAGACCGGTTACTCCTGAAATGAACGTCAGCATAATTAATTTTTGAAACATTTATTTTGTTTTTGGAAACATGGTGACGTAAATATATGTTTGTTACACCCCTAGATTGTATTTGTTTTAAGCTTTAAAACAAGGTATCACAACGTAGGGGTGTAATTTAAAATTTGCAATAAAAGTGAGAGTCGCTAGCGGGAGGGGGTGACATTTTATATTCAATTGACATAGTTTTTAACATCTCGAAAACTGGTTCGACTTGTTCTTTTGTTTCATTAAAAATAACTTTGATTTTTTCATTATGAATTGTTTTGGATTTTTTCTTATTTATTTTATTTTTCAAATAGAATAGACAATTTTTTTTATTGCACCACTAGATTAGGTATGTTTTAAGCTTTTAAATGAGGTATCGCAAGGTGGGGGTGCCATTTGAAATTTTAAAGTGGGGTTGGCTAGGGAGGAGGGGGTGACACTTAAAATTTATTTGACATTGTTTTTAAACTTCCCGCTCCAAAAGCCAATCGATGTGTTTTTTTAAATTTTTATCAAGTTAGCTTGCATTCAAAAGTTATTGAGACTGGCTAGTTTTGAAATGTACACCTCCCTTTTCTTCTTTATTACACATACTAGTGACAATGAATAACTGGTTGCCTGTACCTACGCGTAAGGAATGTTCCTATGTGTAACTTTAAAAATTATATTGTCAACGCGTAGGTACAGGTGCAGGAACCAGTTGTTCACCCTTAAATCTGGCAAAAGCCACAGTGAGGTTATAAATAAATCTCAAAAATTCAGTTTTATTGAAGAAAGTCTAACTGTATAATATTTCAAACTGTCTGGCTACATCAAAAAGCGATCCTATGGACTTTTCCTACACATAACCCGGGATATTCAGTTTCATCTCTTCTGTTAAAACACGGTTGGTTTCATCCCGTAAAATTTATAATAACGTGCAAATATGTCACTTGGATGAACTAAAAAGTCGTATACATACTGCATAAGCCCACAATTCATTATAAATACTCTGCGCTGCTTCCAAGACCCCGCCTAGCGTATTGCCTTGAAATACACGGAGAGCATTTTGAAAACTTGCTGGGACATCAGGATTCAATCACACTTAACCTAATATGTTGTCATGTTTATCGTTTGAATAAAATAGTGTCTTCATTTAATACTGAATTTTTGCGATTTCTTTGTTCTAAAAAATATAACCTCTGTGGTTTGTCAGACTTCACTGTGTATTACTGGTTACCTACACCTACGTCGCTCTATGCGATGACATTTTTTTTAAGGTACACATAGGAATGTTATATGTAATAAAGAATAAAAAGCCCGGTATATATTTCATTTAGCTTTGATATACAGTCTGTTTGATAAAAATCGCGTAAGACTGTAGCGACTTCATTTAATCATCTACAAACCATATATTTTTAAATGGGACGGTCTTAGCTACAAGTTGGTGAAAACAAATAATTTCTAAAGACCTTCATTTATTTGTTCTGACGACACTGGCATTTTTGTAATGGCTCGATATATATTTTTTTGTATCCAATTGTTTATTCCAAAAAATGTAGCATTTAACAGCCTACTAGCTTAAAACAGTTTTATACATTTTTTGCAAAATGTATATTTCTTAGTATAATCTCGCATAAAATTTAAACCTGTCAAAAGAACTTAAAATGCTCTACAAGAATACCCAAACCAACAATACTGAATCATTAAAAAAAAAGTGTTGTCACAGCAAATAAATGACGGTATTTAAAAAAGATTTGTTTTCGCCAACTAATAGCTAAGACTATCCCATTTAATAATATACATATATGGTTTGTTGATGATTGAAGAACAAATGAAGTCTCTATAGTCTTGAGCGGTTTTTATCGAACAGACTGTATAGTAGCTCATTTCAACGCCTACTACACCAAAATGTTCGAAATGTATTAATTTGCGTTTTTCTAATTGAAACATGAGAAACCATCCTGTGATATAAATCGTTGAATTAATATCAAATGTTATTGAATACAGGGTGTACTTTATTTATTACGAGGCGTATAAAAACATAAAGTTGATGAAGGTTTCTTTCAAATGAAACGATGTACTGAAAATTTATAAGCGCTGTCTTGTAGAGCTAAAAAAGTCGCAATGAGAAAGTGCCTTTTGTTTTTTTATACCTTTTCAAATAACTTTAGAAAAACATAAAACGTTATCGCCATATTTTGGATTTTGTCGAATATCTCCGGAAGTAAGCGGCATTTTCTGGTTTTCTCAACAGAATATTACTGACCACTATATTGTACTTTTCTTGTAATTTAACAGTCTTTGTAACTTTTACGGTTTCCGACTGTCGATTCCGGCTGTTGATCCTTATGTTCGACACTTGGTGAGTTTTTTTCGATGTATTGTATGGGGATTTCGGAAACTAGCGGAGATAGAGGGACGATTAAATGGGGAAAGAATTGCAGTTTTACGAGCTTAATTTCTTTTTTTTTTTTGTTTTTTTTGGACATAATGCATGGCTAACTGTAGTTTGTTATTTTGTTTGGTATCTGTGGCTTTGTTGTTATTGATTTTAGAAACCATGTGTAAAGCAAAAATTTGCAGGTAATTATGTGCTTAAAAATTCAGTCTAACCGATTATTTTATTTAAGCTATAATTTTTGACACAAACTTGCGTTTTCTAATGAAAACCATAGTCGGTGTTAACTTCTAATTCTAATGATATACCGCATAACATAGTAATTTTTATAAATAATTAAATTATGGCCATTTTTTTTTCATTTTCGAACTATTCGAAGTAGTACGCTATGGAAACAATTAATAGATGCAAACGACAATTATTGACAGGTGCAATTCATTCAGTTTCTAATTTGTTTTGATTGAGGTTTCAGAAATTATCAATATGAATTTTTCTAATCAAGAAAAGCGCGGCATGATTGAGTGTTACATTTTGTGCCATAAAAATGCCGTACAAGCTGCACAACAGTATTTCGAAAGGTATTTTGAACATCGTCAGCCTTCTCTGCCTACCTTTAAGAGACTGTATGACAATTTGGAAGAGTATGTTTTTTTCTGAAAACTAAATAGAACTGCAAGAAGAAATAATGAAGAGGCAGAGGCAAACGTATTGGCATGTGTAATGCAAAATCCAGCGATTTCAACCCGAGGTTAAAATTACGTGGAGCCTTTTTTACCCCCTTTTTTAGTTTTGTTGGCATAATTTCTACTATAGTGTAGAAATTATTTTAATATTCGCTGGTTATAAATTTATTGTTGGTTTTTGTAGAAACTTGGTGAGATAGTGAACGGGCGACCACGAATCGTACATATTTGATTGGTTGATTTATATTTTGATTTTTGGCGTATGATTTTGTGGGTTCGAGCTCACTACGACTAGGTTATTTTTTTTATTTTGATTGTAATCGTAATAATTACGATAAGTTAGTTTAAATTTTTGTTCTCTCTCGGTACACGTATACCGTATATTTTTCTTTCAATTTTGTTCTTTAGAAGTTAATAGGCTATCAGCCGATGAGCGGGTGTATGAGCTTGATCGTCGAGGAGTTACAGGGGTAACTACTGGTGATGCGCAGCGTAGCACCTTACGAACTCTAATTAGATTGGAGTCTTCTGCCTCCTATGTGCCTGTGCCTAATCCTTTTAAGATAACTGACGACCTTCCGGCACTAGAATTGAAGTTGGCGGAGATCGAGGGGTTTGTAAAGGACTTCGAGGAGCCTACTACCTCTTCGACCTACTTGAAGCTCGCCACTAAGTGTGGACACGCACACGGGCGCATTAATCGTTGTATCGTTACGACTGACGAGGAACGAGTTAAGGTCTCCAGACTTTTAGTACGGTTAGCAACGTGCGCCGCTACTATGCGTTCCGGAGCTAAATTAGCTAAGCGCAAAACCACTGCAACTCAGAGTTCGTTGCTTAATTTGTTCGTAATCCAAGCTGTCGCTCATTCATCGCGTGTAGTTGCTGAATCGGATAGTTCTGGTTCAGATTCTGATTCAGAAAATGAACATGCTAATCTGGCTTCTACAGATGTAAAACCTGTCGCGGTTAGGTTTTGGAACGTCACTTTTGGAGGAGAGCAGGGCAAAATTTCGTTGTCCTCATTTTTAGAGCGAGTAGAAGAACTACGCGTTGCGCGTAACGTATCTTCTGCATTATTGTTTGCGTCGGCGTTAGATTTGTTCACAGGGAACGCCCTTATCTGGTAACGAGCGAATCGTAGATATTTTGGGAACTGGGATGAGTTAGTCCTAGGGTTGAGGGAGGCATTCCAATCTCATGATTACGAAGAACGTCTCTATGTTTCTGATCTCTAATCGTCTCTAATCGTACACACCCCCACCAGGGAAAGGTCGTGTGTTAGAGCCAGACTTGGCGTATGTCGAAGCTGTGCCGAGTGTGTCTTGCCACGAAGTCACTACTCCTGCAAATATTCATTCGCCCTCTCAGTCGCGTTGATATAATTGTCAACGACCGGGATATTCAAGTCAGGATTGTCGTGCGCCGAGACGCTTACATTGTTTTGGTTGTGGGAAAGTGGGAGTAACGAAACCAAGGTGCCCAAATTGCACTCGATCAAATTCTTTAAACCAGTCGAGGAGAACTTGAGCCGAACGTGTTGCTCCGAGGGTTTGGGAATTTCGGCAGATAATTTTAAGGGACTTAGTGAACGTACGCGTATTTGTTTAGATTTTGTGTTGTCTAGTTCGCGGGGCGATGAGCGTCCATATTTGAATGTAGTAGTTTATGGGGTGTCATTGTTAGGGTTGTTAGATTCAGGAGCAAACCAGACTGTACTTGGCGGTCCAGGGTGGCAGATGTTTAAAAATTTATCGGTACGATTGAAACCTTCGTCGGTGAAATATTGTACGGTGGCGAATGGACGTAGTTGCGAGGTAATTGGATTGGGAAGGCGTGACGAGAACGTTGGATGTGTTAGTAATTCCGGAAATTACGAGGCCGTTAATTTTGGGAACCGATTTTTGGAAACGGTTAGGAATTATTCCAGACTTACATAGTGGTCATTGGGAGTTTTCGGGTTTGGAAGATATGGCTGTAGATGAGTTAAACACCAGTGATGGGTTAACTTAACACCAACACGTTCAACTTCAGTCATTATTAACGAGTGCTTTCGAGAAGATGAGTGATACTCTCGGGTGTACCAATTTGGTAGAGCATGTCATCAGCACTAAAGCTACACCAATTAAGCAGCGCTACTATCCTATGTCTCCCACACTACAACGTCATGTAGACGCGGAGTTAGATACAATGTTAAGTTTAGGGGTAGTTGAACCTTCTAAATCGCCGTGGTCTTCACCGATTGTGATGGTGAAAAAGAAGGATGACACATACCGTTTTTGTGTCGATTTTAGGCGAGTCATTAGTGTAACCGAAAAAGACGCGTATCCTCTACCGTATATTTCTCACATATTAGATCGGTTAAGGGACGCGAAATATTTGTCGAGTTTGGACATTCGATCGGCTTACTGGCAGATCCCTGTTCAGGAAGAGTCGAGGCAACTAACAGCTTTTACCGTTCCGAACCGTGGTCTATATCAATTTCGACGTATGCCTTTTGGTCTTCATAATGCGCCAGCTACTTTTCAGCGACTCAGTGATAGAGTGATAGGTGCTGATCTCGAGCCGTCATGTTTTGCATTTTTAGACGACATCGTGGTCGTAACTTCGACATTCGAGGAGCACATTAGAGTTTTGGAAACTGTTTTGAGTCGTCTGACGGAAGCAGGTTTAACGCTGCGTCGCGATAAATGTCATTTCTGTAGGCCACAGTTACGCTACTTGGGTTATGTTGTTGATAAGGGAGGGTTACATGTCGATCCTGAAATGGTTTCAGCGATTCTTAACATGCCAGCACCCACTAATGTCACAGGTGTACGTAGAGTTATCGGTATGGCTAGTTGGTACCGTAGGTTTATTCCGAATTTTTCCACAGTCACTGCACCAATGTCAGCCTTGGTCAGAAAAGATACTAATTTTATGTGGTCGGAAGAATGTGAATTGGCATTCAATACTATTAAGGATTGCCTTGTTAGCGCTCCTATTTTGTCTTGTCCTGATTTTACTCTACCTTTCGTCATTCAGACCGACGCTAGCGAGTTTGGGCTAGGCGCCGTATTGGCGCAAGTTACTGATGAGGGAGAGAAAGTAATAAGTTATAATAGTTGTTCGTTGAAAGGACCGGAGAGGCGTTATAGTGCTACGGAGATAGAATGTTTGGCCGTAGTATGGGCCTTAGAGAAATTTCGACCTTACATTGAGGGTGCTAAGTTCACCGTTATCACCGATCACTATTCCTTGTTGTGGCTTAACCGTTTGCAGAGTACTTCTGGTCGTTTAGCGCGTTGGAGTGTACGGCTTCAACAATTTAACTTTGATATCATTCATCGTAAGGGGAAGGACCACGTGGTTCCTGATGCGTTATCACGTTCAGTACCGGTTTTAGACGCTTTAAACGTCGTTAATCATTCTGAAGGCGACGCGTGGTAGTTAAGATGCGTGACGCAATCGCAAAGAGACCGCGGAAGTATCCTCTTTGGAAAGTCGACGCTGGTGTCGTATATAAGTTTTTGCCTCCCAGGTTTGGGGAACTTGAGGAACCCCAAGACTCGTGGAAGATAGTAGTAGCGAAACCGCGTCGGCGTGCCCCTATTTCGGAAAACCATGATTTACCAACTGCAGGTCATGGAGGCGTGTATAAGACCTGTCAAAGGCTTAAGACACGATATTACTGGCCAAAGATGAAAGCAGATATAGCTCGGTATGTTCGTGAGTGTGAGGTGTGTTCGGCACACAAGGTTGAAAAAAAGTCTCCACCTGGCTTTTTGGCGCCTAGGGCTCGAGCGACGAGACCCTGGAAAATTTTGTGTACTGATTTGGTGGGACCTCTGCCGCGTTCAACCAAGGGTAATTGTTATATTTTGGTTGTGGCCGACACCTTCCCAAAATTTAGTATGTATTTCCCGTTGAGACGAGCTACTGCTTCAGCTGTCACGAAAGCCATAGAAGAACAAGTTTTCTTTGTATTTGGAACCCCTCAATACATCATTTCGGACAACGGTGTTCAATTTCGTAGTAAAGAGTTCACTAAGATGTGCGACTCCTATCGCACTCGGGTATTGTATACTGCTCGGTATCATCCGCAGGCCAATCCGGCGGAACGCATTAATCGGGTCCTTAAGACTATGATCGCATCGTATGTGAGCGATAACCACCGCGTGTGGGACGCGAGTCTTCCAAAGATTGGTTGTGCCATTCGGACGGCAAAACACGAGGTGATTGGCCATACGCCTTACTTCGCCAATTTTGGGCGAGAGCACGTATTGTATGGCGATGCCTTTGGTGAACCTCCGGATGTTGACGAATTGTTGGAGGACCCCATCAGGGACAAACCACGTGATCCTGATAAGTTCGGCGCATTACGAGAAGAGATAGCGGGACGTTTGGTGAAAGCGTATCAGAAAAATGCGAAATCGTATAATTTGCGTAGAAGGCATGTACAATACAAGGTTGGTGATCGAGTGTGGCGTAGAAATCATGTTTTGTCGAATGCTCTAAACTATTTTAACGCGAAGCTAGCTCTTATGTTTGTTGGTCCTTTTGTAGTGGCCCATAAGAGGTCTTTGTGGACGTATGATCTAACTAATGATTTTGGTGATCCAGGAGGGACATGGCATGTGAAAGATTTGAAACCTGCTCAGGACGATGATCATTCGCTTTCGAACTAGGTGTTGTAACGGTTCGAACCCAGGTGTTGTACAAATTCTCATAATTTGTAATATTTATTATTCATTGCATTTATTTAACTGCAATTCATCCTTAAATGCAATTGGATGCATTTAATTTCTTTAACTGCATATTACATGAATTCTTATAATTCAAGTAATTGATTTGGCTCGTGATTTACAAATTCTCGTAATTTGTAATATTGATTTGGCTCGTGATTTAGTGGTAGTACTCTACGTTGTGTTTGATTTTTAAATCAAAATCGTGATAACTCAGTTTGGTTCGTTTTATGGGTAATGTGTCGGTTAGTAATTTTTGTTAGCAAGTAAAACACAGATACATGGATTTCATATGATTTATTCATTTTAAAAGGTTATGCAAGCGACAGGTAAATAAAAGACAATTTTGTTACTCTAATTGGATGTTATTTATTTAGTTATATTTATTTAAATTTTGGAATAGATTTGTTTAATAATTATTGAAAAGTTATTATATTCTTTGAATTTGAATGATTTATTTTATTTTGTAAACAGAGTAACTTATTAACACTACGGTTGGAATTACAAAGTGTTACTTAGCGACTTCATGCACCACAATCTTCAAATTGTGCCGAGAAGGATATCTGATACATGTCATCACTGCATAGAAATTCATTAGCACGGTGCCTACCAATGAATTTCAACGCCACCTTGTGGATAGGAACGAATCACATAACTTCACATTAAAGTACTTCAAGCGATTCCAGTGCTGCAAGCACGTAATGTGTCCTCATTCGGAGATATTGCTAGTATTCGCGTTTACCAACACTATCAGCCATGTGATCGTAAAAACTTTAATAGGTATTGTTATTCAAAATTGATTATAGATTAGTATGATAAAGCTCTATTCTACTTCTACTTTTCTATCTATTTAAGCACATACAAATATTCGTTTCATTCATTCATAATTCTGAGATTTCGTGAGTATCGGAGGGCTGAGCAAGTTTAATTATCCGATTTAATTACAAATATCATTGAATTATTTATATCGAAATTATTAAGTTATGTTCCCCTGACGCAACTTTTTATTTAACTACCGATTGATTAATTAGGCCACACTGTTTATCAAATGTTTTGCGACGGCGGAAAGGAAGGCATGTTACAATATTCTCCTGTCAGTACGAAAATATTGTCAGGACAAGGTATAAAATGCAGTATGGGTCAACTCCGCAGTGGCGTGAGGCTCCCTACATTTCATACCCTTATTAAACTTCGTTCATTACCAGCGGCAAGGCGCGGTAATATCACTAGATAGGTTACATTATTATGGATAAATTACTTTAGAAGTGTTAGTGTGAAAAGATGTTTGATCAAATGTTTTGCGACGGCGGAAAGGAAGGCATGTTACAATATTCTCCTGTCAGTACGAAAATATTGTCAGGACAAGGTATAAAATGCAGTATGGGTCAACTCCGCAGGGGCGTGAGGCTCCCTACATTTCATACCCTTATTAAACTTCGTTCATTACCAGCGGCAAGGCGCGGTAATATCACAAGATAGGTTACATTATTATGGATAAATTACTTTAGAAGTGTTAGTGTGAAAAGATGTTTGATCAAATGTTTTGCGACGGCGGAAAGGAAGGCATGTTACAATATTCTCCTGTCAGTACGAAAATATTGTCAGGACAAGGTATAAAATGCAGTATGGGTCAACTCCGCAGTGGCGTGAGGCTCCCTACATTTCATACCCTTATTAAACTTCGTTCATTACCAGCGGCAAGGCGCGGTAATATCACTAGATAGGTTACATTATTATGGATAAATTACTTTAGAAGTGTTAGTGTGAAAAGATGTTTGATCAAATGTTTTGCGACGGCGGAAAGGAAGGCATGTTACAATATTCTCCTGTCAGTACGAAAATATTGTCAGGACAAGGTATAAAATGCAGTATGGGTCAACTCCGCAGTGGCGTGAGGCTCCCTACATTTCATACCCTTATTAAACTTCGTTCATTACCAGCGGCAAGGCGCGGTAATATCACTAGATAGGTTACATTATTATGGAATTGACTTTGGAATTGTTAGTGTGAATTACATTTGATAAACTTGTGTTATATATTCACCTGAGGAATTAATGTTTAAAATATGTGAGTCGTCGTCGGACAGCGTGACGTTCTGTCTCGATCGGTACATCTAACTCCCTCCGTTTGAGTGCCGCACTTCTATTTATACTGGCATACTGGTCCCCCACTTTTTACTCTTCTTCCCCCGTCCTATGATAATTTTGCTTACCGCTGCAAATTGACCCCTTCCCATACGCGTCACCGAATTACGCAATCGCCGTTTCGAGTTCCCGTCGTATTCCCACGACCTATTTCTCTGTGTCATCATTTTGATCGTGTGCTTGTTTACATTTGCCCAAAACCACGAAGTCAGCAAAATGAATGACCTCGCTGGGCCAACGCGTCGTCGGCCGCGGCCTGCTATGATATTTACGCAGTTTTGTTCCGACTCGTAAAATTATGGATTTTAATATTACTAGGTTCTTACAGTGTTTGTTAGATTCCACAATAACAGGTGTGTGTACGAAGTGCGCGGGTGGGCGTCAATTACACCTGAGATTGCTTCCTCTAATGATTCGTAAACACGAAGAGCGTTCAAGACGCCTTTGTTTACTTATAGGAATAGGTAATCGGTGTTTGGTTTTTCTAGGTAACTTGTGGTTGGTTTAATATACTATCTTCCGTCAATTTGAATCTAGTGCGTGAATTTGATTTCACAATAACAAGTGTGTGTACGAAGTGCGCGGTTAGGCGTCAATTACACCTGAGATTGCTTCCTCTAATGATTCGTAAACACGAAGAGCATTTGAGACGCCTTTATTTACTTATAGGAATAGGTAAATGGGTATTTGGTATTTATAGGTAACTTGTGGTTGATTGAAATGAATAAGCACTCCCGTGAATTTATATTGAGACTGGTTTAACAACTTTATATTATCGTTAATAATAACATTTTAAATTACTCTGTACCTAGAATTGTACGGTTTTCGATTTATTCAAATTTAAATTATACTTTACGTTTTAACAACGTTATACAGTCGTTATTTTTAATTTAACCCGACGTGAATTTATATATTCAAACCGCTAATGTCGTGTGCATTACCCGTGGCCGACGCGACTTTCTTACTGATCCCGCTCGTCTGTGGCTTACGCTTAAATAGGTTTTTTCAGTTCCAAATCTCCACTCCCCTCACATATCTACTACTAAATATTCGCCCCCATCCCTTAGTTATCATGGTGATTATTAATCCTGAGTGTGCGTGTGGTATTGATGCGTTTTTAGCGCAGAGTTTTACACTTAACTTGAAGAATTGCCATTCTAGGTGATTTTTACGTGCCTGGCGCTTGTTCGTTTCTCAGGGGTGCTGATACCAAAATTGTTTATGTGACACCACGACATGGAATCTACCAGACACGTGCATATGCAGGCCTCGGCTCTTGAGATATTTGGCGACGCTCTGTCGTGAGTTGCGATGGCTATTTCTCACATTTCACCCTGGGATTATTTGTAAATGACTCAGTTTAATAATTTTGTTGTATTTATGATTTTTAAAATATGACGCACTTTATTGCCTAAATGCGTATTATACTGGGCGTATATTTGGGCCCATTACAGTTCTATCATTTTCATTTGCAATTCTTCAGGTATTATTTCTATTTCAATTGAAAATAGAGCAGCGAAAATTCTAAATATTAAGTCTATTTTGCAATAAATCCAGAAAATGTTTCTTTGAAGTCTGAAGCAAAGTTTTCTATTACATCCGTGTTTTTTATGACACATACTTGGTCTGCCTTATAAGTTAGGAAAGATTACTAAATTATTACTTATGAGCTGCTTTCTTCATAGGGAAAGTCTTATAAATATTCCGAAAAGTGTTCAAGTTTTGTGTTATAGAATCTGAATCGGCAATAAAAAATAGAGGTTCCCGTTTATGATTTCAAAGTAACCCCTCACCCCCTCCCCCACGGATCTCAGAAACCGTAAAAGTTACAAAGGCTGTTGAATTACAAAAGAGTTGCGCAATTTAGTGTTAAATAATATTCTGTTAAGAAAATCAGAAATTTCCGCTTCCTAACGGAGATATTCGATTATTTCGATTTTAGAAGATAGGGTTTATCAATTTTCAGTACAACGATTGGTTTTGAAGAAACCATCATCAACTTTTTTTTATGACTCGCATAAAAAATACATCTTGTAGTAGATACCATTTTCTATTACAAATTCAACGATTTATATCACAGTATGGTTTGTATTCACAAAAAAGGCTTGTTGATGCATTTCGAAAGTTTTGATGTAGTAGGCTTTGAAATGAGCGACGAAAGCAAAATAAAACAGCGAAGTATTTCGACTTCTATAATTATAATTTACATTTTATACAATAATTATTCACAACGATAACCATTACAATGTATTCTATTATTTACTTGTATTTACATTCTCGGCCCTCATATTTATTAATTTAGAACTATACACTTCTATCTGATATTATGCAGGGCGCTGATTTCTTGTAGGAGTGATGCAACTGATACTGCTTGATTGTTAAATATGCTGGTTTGTAAAATGCACCTATAAATATTTATAAATATCATTAAGAAGTACTCTTACAATCAAATAATATACACTTACGGTTGGCAAGGTTCTAAGAAATTTTTATTGCACAAAGTACCTATATTGCATTCCTGTACGATATTTTGTACAGTAACACGTCTAGGATATTTACTATCACATTGCCAAGTAGGTTCCATGCATTTTGCCCTAATGCACCTAAAATATGTAAAATATTAATAAAGGTTAATGATTTAAACCATAATTGCTAGTTGGGCATTATTTAAATGCACATTTCGTTAATTTACTTATTATTTTATCAGTATTTATTTATTTTTATCTTTAACTATTGAATAATACATTTGTTATTTTCGCAACTATAAAAACATAACACCATTTATATAGCACGAGTGTTTTATGAGTTATAAAATATCCATCATAAGCGGGTTGTGTGATTTAAATCTAATGATGTTTTTAAATAAATCATAAATAAATATATCAAATAATCGAATTTGGTTTTTTTTCGAACTAATTATTGCTTTTGCAACGTTTATGCATGTCAATAGGTGAACAATTAAAAATAAAATGTAACTATAGAGTTAGCATGCTTTAAAGTAGAAAATGGTAAGTAAATAAAATATTTTTCTTTTATTCCATTTGTGGTCCATCATATAGTACAGATTCACATAATATTTTTTTAAAGATCAATTCATGTTCAAATTTAAGGTTTTATTAGAAAAATATCATATGGTTTAAATCGTGATGTAAATTCATCACTGACAAAAACTGGCAAAAACTGATCAGAAATACAAAAGAATCAAAAAAATCATTGATTTTTGTTTTTTTATTAAATCATGGGGAATTCCACCCCTGGTCATAAGTGTTGTTAGTTACCCATTCACTTTTAAAGTAAAATTGACTTTTGTCGCTTTACATTATTATTGTTAAAATCCAAATTCAAAATGCAAAGCAGACAAAACGTGAGCGTGATTTGACCCGCACATAATAGCTTTATAATGGATACTATTCAGTACGATGTAGGTACATCGTCCTCGTGAATAATAGCCCACATTATGTGCTCCATAAATAATACTCTCTACTTAAAAGAAACTGCTTTATACTTACGGAGGACAATTGCCTTGGCCTCGACTGTTGCATTCAAAATTTTGTGGGCATTCAAATACAATCGATCCAATTTTTCCATTTTTTCTACCAACACACTCAAAGTTTGGGCAGGGAATGTCGACACCTATGCATCTACAATAGAAAATTACGCTTAGTTTCGTTAAAAATATGTTGATAAGACAGCTAGTAAATCCTGGCAGTGAAATTTATAGAAATATGGATAAAATTATTTTTCATCATCACTTATACACTTCATGGAAACATTCACAACAAAAAGTATTTTCATACAAGTTTTAAGACGATGGCCAACACTTATATAATCCGTGAAATCATTCAACATATAATATAAGTGATAGTACGTGTAGTAAATTTAAGTTTAACTTACACTTCGCATATTCCGCTGGTTCCCACTGCTTTGCGTATATTGCATGTTGTGCCGTCAGGGCAATCAAAGTTCATGCCCTGGATGGTAAAAATTTCCAAGTTACTTTCAGAGCACTCGGCCCAGTCGCATGGCTCTGTCTTGTTCGGTTCTATCTTGTCAGCATTGCCATTTGAGGCGAGTACCACTAAAACCACACCTTAATGGTGTGAATATGAATGTGAATTATTTAATAATAATGTCATCAAAGTTGCCATAAAAAAGAACAGTATAAAATGTATGTCTTAGCTTACAGTTCTCAAACCTGACAAACTTATATAGGCAAACAGGAAATGTGGGACGAAGATTGTTTTAATCACATGTTATATCATTTTATTCAAATAATTAGTTTTTTACTTAGTTATATAATTAGTTAGGAGGAAAGGCTATAAGTATGTATCTAGATTTGAAATACCACAATTGGTTAATTTTTCAACTGTGAGAAATATTAATAATTATTTTAATAAACTATTTATAGTTACAGATCTACAGCAGGCTGTCCATTATGCTTATTTCACTCTACCACGCGTTTTTTCCCTATTTATAGTAAATTTTTCTTTGATAAGGATATTTACATAAAAATGTAGTAAAAGTCATAAATCCGTTCAATGTGAAATACAGAGACTTACAATGTTTGCTATTCTGACAGAAAACAATACAATACTTTTTAAATATAAATGCACATTTCAAATACTATTAAACATTAAAAAAAATAGTTATTTATGATGCAGTGTTTGTAAAGTTATGCTTTTTTGTTTGAGCGTGAAAAAAACACGAGTGCAAAAAAGCACTACTTTACAAAAATGTATCATACAATGTGTGTTCCGCAACAGCTATTATGAAAAACAAGTAAAATTTTATGCAAAACACTAAGTATCTATTTTTCAATAGGTGAGTGAATCAATGTGAGTGCGAGTGTGTAAAACTTGTCTTTACGCACAGCTTATTTTTTATGAACTTTACTTTTCGCTTACTTACGCTCCGTGAACAGTGCGTAAAAACTTAGTTTCGCACTCTCTTAGAAAAAAAAAATACATGCACATTTGTTTTTACGACTAGTAATAAATAAATTTGTAATTATTTACGAACATATACACATTAAATTTGTCGTTTAATGAAATCATATTTCATCAATCGATTGTTTTTGCAATATTTGTGAAACTGCGAAAAATATATGCAGTCAACTGTCACTTCCGGTTATTAGATCTTAACAAAAAAAATACTATAGCCTCGCGTTTTTCTTAAAACTTTAAATATAAATTTCCAACTCCATCAATTATGCCGTCTCTGCTATAGATCTAAATTTTCTGGCACTCAATTTTTTTAGTTCAGACATACCTTAACATTATGCAATCAATTTTCTGCTGATTAGTTTCTGCGAATTAATTCTTTTCTAGAATTTTTCTAGAAATAATTTTCTTTGTTCATTGTCTCTGTAGTAATTGGATTTTACCACACTGGATGGCATTTACATGCCTCTCTCAACAATTAACAATCTAATGCCGGTCAATAAGTCATGAGTTGTGTGCATTTTGGTAATTGCATTCGGATGCACTGTACTGATAAGACCCACCAGATCGAAACCGGTCTACAGTTGTCCGCGGAGGTAGTGACCAAAATGCACACCATATTTTTATTTTCTTTGTTCTATTCTTCTAATTTTTACAGCAGACCTGGTTTCTTCTGTAGAATTCAATATTTAACTAACTTTCTTCGAATCACCTTTCCAGCGATGACTTCTCTATAAATATTTTTTTATCAACAATTATCTACTGACACCATTTTCTGATCCTTTTCTTGAAATTAATATTATAGAAATCACATTACCATATAATTTTCCAGATTATGATGTTGCGATTTTCTGCCATCAATTTTTTAACCAATATATTTTGACAAATTTTGACGATAAATTTTCAAGAAATCAAATTTTATGCAGTGATTCACAATGTTCTGGCAATCAACTTCAAAGGTACAATCTTCTGTGGCAATTATAGTATATTTTATGTTGAATAACTAGATTTTAAATTTACGATTTTACGGGACATTTTTAATTGATATTTGTATTGAATTGATATTTGTATTATTTTTGAATGCAGTTATTGAACACAGATATCCTCAGTTGATAGCCATATTAACAATTATTTAAATTTTACAATCAGTTTTCTATTTGTGACTGTACTCACACTCAATATTAAGCTATAAGTTATTTATAAAATAATAATCTATTATAGATGTAACGTTTCTAACCTTGGAGTTGTACAAATTCTCATAATTTATAATATTTGCTTGGCTCGTATTTTGCAAATTCTTATGATTTGTAATATTTATTTGTCTTGTGATTTACAAATTCATATAATTTATAATATTTATTTGGCTCGTGATTAAGACCCAGTTGTACGAACGTGGATCATCCGTGATCGTGGTTCAGTTTCTAAAGATACCATTGTATCTTGTAAATATTTACAATTGTATCCTAGGTAACTGAACAATGTGACGATCGTACAACTGGGCTTTAGTGGTAGTAATTTACGTTATGTTTGATTTTTAAATCAAAATCGTGACAATTCAATTTTGGTTCGTTTTATGGGTAAATGTGTCACAGATATATGGATTTGATATGATTTAATCATTTTAAAAGGTAACGCAAGCGATAGGTAAAAAAAAGACAGTTTTATTATTCAAATTGGACGTTATTTATTTAAATATATTTATTTAATGTTTCTCATTTTAAGTATTGGTTGCACAGCTGCGGCATATTATGCACTTCTTCAACATTTATAAGTTGAGGAAGCACACAACATACCACAACCATACAACCAATTAATTATATTTATTTAATATTCGGAATAGGTTAAAATTAATAATTATTGAATCTGTATTATATTCTTTGACTTTGAATGATTTATTTTATTTTCAAAATTGAGTTGAGAGTTAGTTTTTAATACTACTGTTGGAATTATAAAGTGACATTAGCGACTTCACGTACCAAAATCTTCAAATTGTGCCGAGACGGTTATTTGATATATGTCATCACTGCATAGAAATTCACTAGCATTTGTGTCTACCAATGTATTTCAACGCCACCTTGTGGATAGGAACTAATCACATAAATGAATTTACACATTAAAGTACTTGTAATGATGCACCCCAATGTATGTCCTCATTGCGTGATATTATTAGTATTTGTGTCTACCAATAATATCAGCCATGTGATTGTAAAAACTTTAAGAGGTTATGTTATTCAAAAGATTATAGTTTAGTATGACAAAGTTCTATTCTACTTCTAATTTTATAACTACTTAAGCACATGCATACATTCATAATGCTGGGATTACTTGAATACCGGAACGCTGAGCAAGTTTATTTTTACGATTTATTTACCCAGAATATCTTTGAATAATTTATATTGACGCAACTCTTTATTTAAATACTGATTGCAAATAAATCTGCAATCGGCGTTAAGAAACCATATGTTATCATTATATAACGTGCCGAATCAAAACTATATTTTACGTCTTTGATTAATGAAGCCATAATGTTTATCAAATATTTACGACGAGGGAAGGAAGGCATTTTACAATATTCATCTTCTTCTTCTTCCGCCCTCTCCTTCCGAAGGTTGGCGATCCAAATAGCAAGCCTTATTTTCGACACTTCTGCTTCGAATATTTCGGTTAATGTGCAGCCAAACCATCGACGTAAGTCTTTAAGCCACGAGTTTTGTCTTCTGCCGACTGATCTTTTACCCTGGATTTTTCCTTCCATTATTACTTGTACCTCGTATCTTCTCCCCCTCAAGATGTGGCCAAGGCACTCTGATGCTCGTTTCATTATACTGAATATGAGTTCGCAGTGTTTGTTCATGCGAGTGTTCGTTACTTTTTGTACCCAAGGGATCTTTAACATGCGTTTGTAATATTCACCTGTTAGTACGAAAATATTGTCAGGACAAAGTATAAAATGCAGCTAAGTTCTGAAAGTCCGCAGTTTTCGGCATGAGGAATGCATTTTTGATACCTTTATTAAACTTCGCTCTATCCAGCGGCAAGGCGCGGTAATATCACTAGATAGGTTATTACGTTAATATGGATAATTTACTTTAGAATTCTTAGTAGAAAATATGTTTGATCAAATGTTTTGCGACGAAGGAAAGTAATGAATGTTACAACATTCACCTGTCAGTACGAAATTATAGTCAGGACAAAGTATAAAATGCAAAGTATAAAATGCAAAGTATAAAATGCGAAACTCCGTATAAATCGGAGTTTCGGAGTTAGGTACCCATAATTTATACCTTTATTAAACTTCGCTTATTACCAGGGGCAAGGCGCAGTTATATCACTAGATAGGTTATCGTTAATATAAATAATTTACTTTGGATTAGTTAGTACAATGTAAATTTGATAAACTTGTATAATATATTTACCTGAGGAAACAAAGCTCAAAATCTCGTCTTCGTCTTCGTAGTCTTCGTAGAGTCGTCGTAGTGCGCGTAACGAGCTGCGGCGCGTGGAAATTCTAACTGGTCTTATTTAATTTCAGCGGTAGTATTTGTACTATTCCCTAATCTTCACTCTTCTACCCCAGCCCCATGCTAAATCTGTTTTCCGCCGCAAAGTGACGCAGTCCCATATGAGTCATCGATAAAAATTATAAGTCAGCTTTATGTCAATACGTGCTCGCCCGAAATGTGGGACCTAATACGACGCATGCCTTGTACGACGCGTCCCCAGTGTTTATAAAATTATAGGTCAACATAATCTCACGCGTTCCGAAATGGGTGACCTCGCCCGGTCCGCATGATCGTCATCCCGCGTCCCGACGGCATGAGACAAATATCTACGCCTTTTTGTTTCGACTCGTCCAATTATGGAATTCAATATTAAATATGGATTAGGTCCTTACATAGGTAAGTAAAAAATCACACATCTGTTATCTTGGTAAAATTGTGTGCATGTTATTTTTTTTTTAATTCGAAAAGGGCCTTTTTGGACCACGTTTAACAACAACAACAGTGTATTTATAATGTTTATTAATATATTATTTCTTATTTTTGTAGTTTCTTTCTTCCTTTTCTCCGAGTACTTTTTCATTTTTCCGCTTTGTCTTTTCTTTTTTTCTGGGTCCCATTTCGTGCTGCTCGTCCTTACCTCTCTTGCCGGGAAGTCACAGTAGGTTTTTATTTTCTCCCGTATCGCATTTCTCTCGTCCTTCTCTTTTATCCCCATCAATGCCAGATCTTTGTCTACTTTTGTGATCCATTTCCCTTGGTCTTTTAGCATTTTTTGGCCCATTATGATTTTTTGAGGAGCCTGTCTTTACCCATTCGGATTATGTGTGTATAAAAGGATGCTCTGCGTTTTCTCATGGTCGTTGACAAACGTTCTGTTTATTTACTTCTATACAGATCCTCGTTGCTTCTGAGTCTCCACGACTCATCCACTTTTACTGGTCCTAGAATTTTCCTTAGGATTCTTCTTTTTCGGTTTTCTATCTTTTCTATCCAGCCTAGCTGATCTAGCGTTAAGCATTCTGCGGAATATAGCACTTCTGGTTTAAGTACTGTATTTAGATGTTTTATTTTTGCGTTTATCGAGATGGATTACTTGCTATAGACACCCCTGCATAAAAAGTATGCTTTGTTTAACTTTGAGACCCTATTTTCTTATGCTTCTTTGTCGTTTCCATTAGGTGTTATTATTTCTCCTAAATACTTAAATTTCTGGACCCTTCCCATTTCTCCGTACTTTGTTCTAATTTTTTTCTGAGTCGACTTTTTTTCTGTAGTGAAATATTTTGTCTTTTCAAAAGATATCTGTATACCAATTTTCTTCGCGATTTCCATGAGAATTTCAATTTTCACCTTGGCTTCCTCCTCCGAGTTTGCGAAAATTACTATATCGTCCGCAAAGGCTAGGTAGTTCACTGTAATAGGTTTTCCAATGTATTTATCTTTGGTCAGCTCGGAAATATTTTTCCCCTATCTTCCTTTTCCATTCTCTTATTACTTTTTCAAGCGCACAATTGAACAACAGTGGCGAGATTCCGTCTCTTTGCCTGACTCCCGTTTTAATTTTGATTAGTCTCGATAACAGTCCCTTAAATTTTACTTTGGCGTTTGTGTCGGTAAGGGTTGCTTCTATTAGTTTATGTGTTTTGTTGTCCAATCCCATATCTCTTAGTACCTTGAATAGCACGTTTCTATCAATTGAGTCATAGGCTTTTTGGAAGTCTAGGAACATTGTTAGCAATTTTTTTCCGCTTGATGTGTAGTATTTTAGTATCATTTTGAGATACATTATTTGTTCAATGCATGATCTTCCTTATCTAAAACCCCCTTGATATTTCTCGATTTGGCCATCTAGTTGTGCTTCAGCTCTTTTTAATATTGTTTTGGATAACATCTTATACCACCTGTATTAGTGAGATTCCACGGTAGTTATTAACGTCTTTTTTGTCTCCTTTTTTATGTATCGGTTGAATTATGGCTTCTTTCCACTCTCCTGGGATTCTTCATCCTCCAAAATCTTCTTAATAATGTTGCAGATGTTTTCCACCATCTTCGGGCTACATGTTTCCGCTGTGATGCAGACTTCCCCTGATGCTTTGTTGTTTTTGAGGTTTGCAATTGTTTGTTTGATTTCATAAATATCTGGTGGCTTAGAATCAACACCTGTTTTGGTTGTTATCCAGCTTGGCGGGAAGCCTTCAGCTGCTTCGTAGTTGAGTATTTCCTCGAAGTGTTTTGCTAGTAGCTCGCCAATTTCTATGTTATTAACTGATATTTTGCCATCCGGTTTCCGAAAACCTATGTTTGGTGTCTGGTATTTTTGGATTGGGTCCTTAAATCTGCTGTAGTAGTCTCTGGTTTTATTTTTCCTAAAGTTTTCTTCTATCCTCCCTGTCGTGTCTTTGTCATAATTTCTTTTGGTTCTTCAAATTATTTTACTCGTGTATTTCCTGGTTTCTCGGAAGTTTTCATAGTCTATTTCTAGTTTCGTCTTTTGAAATGTCCTCCAGTGTTTGGCCCTTTGTTCAATTACTCTTTGACAGTCTAATCTCCACTACTGGTATCTTTTGGTCTTTTTACAGTGTATTACCTCGTTTGCTCTTTCTATAATTGTGCTCTTTATGTTTTCCTAATTTGTTGTGTCTACATTCGTCATGTCTTTATATTTTTCTTTGTTGATTTCTAGAAGTTCGTTGTCTACTTTGAATGTTCTGTTATGATTTCTTTCTGTTTTGTGCTTGTTAGGAACTAGTTTGATTTTTATTCTGGTTAGATAATGGTCCGAGTCTATATTTGCCGACCTTATGACTTTGACATTTTGTATTTTTCTTGTCTGCGATTTTGTTATTGCGACATGATCTATTTGGAACTCTCCCATTTTATTCCCCGGAGATTGCCATGTCATTTTCTTCTTTGGTTGTTCTTTGAAATACGTGCTCATGATTTGGAGTCCGAAGTTTTTGCATATTTCTATTAGTCTTTTCCCGTTTTGGTTGGTATTTTTGTACACTGGATGTTTGCCCACTACTTCTCTGTAATACTTCTCTTTACCTCTTTGAACATTGAAATCCCCTAACAGAATGATTGTCTCGCCCTCTTTGATTTTGATCAGTTCGTCTTCTAGATGGTCCCATTTGATTCTTACTTTTTCTGGATTGGTTTTGTTGTATTTATTTGTTGACGCATGGAAGTTTATTATCGTGTATTTTTTATTAGCACACTTAAGTTTTAACATTGCCAGTCTTGAGGTTCTTGATTGGAAATCTGTTACGGAGTTTAATATTCTATGGTTTACCAGGAAACTGGTTTCTTGCACTGCTAAAATCATTATAGTCTGCTCTGTTAGTGTTTCAGTTAATTGTTTTATTTTCCATGCTTTCAGCATGGAGTTAATATGTTCCAAAATACGTTGTTTGCATAGGATTTACTGTGCAAGTTATTATTAATAAAATTATTATTTTTATTATTATTATAGGACTTCGTGACGGTCCCAGGTAGACAACGATTTTTTATTGTTGCAGACCGACAGCGTGCCCCAGTCATATCAGAAAATTCTATTTTTAAAATCACGAGGGGCTTCCGTCCATTTGGTATCCCACCGATAAATTCGGGATATTTGAGGATGGCCCAATGAAACCATTGTCTCAACCCTAGGAGGGCTGGTTAGTGGTAAGTGTGCCGACTTTCGGGCCCACCCACCATTCTTGTGTATGTCCTTCTTTTGTTTTTTAATCCTGAGGGAGCCTAGTCCTCACAGTCACATCTGTCTGTAGGCCCTTTTCCAAAACCCCCAGGTTGCCTTCCAGTCCCCGGAGTTATTTCTATGGCCGTTACGCCGCCTGAACCCACCATTCGTCACGTGTTCCGGCCCGTGAACGTCCAGGCAAGAAACGGTACAGCAGGCAAAGTCGCAGCGACCGCCCAATCAACAAAACCAGGCCATCTCTTTTTCTTATCTTTTATACTTCATTTTATCATCTGAATTTCACTCCATATTTTATTCCATACGCGCTTCACCCAGACATTTCTAAATGAATTATCATATGTAGTATGTGGGTACGTAATTGTTATCAGCGTCCTTATTGCTTTGGGAGACTTTGACCTTTCGGAGTTCCCGGCGCATATTATAGTAAAACGCGCGACGCGAGTGGCCACTGTGCCGTACGCACATTAATTCTCGTGCTGTGTACGCTGAGCCGCGTAACTCCCGACATCGCATCGGTGGCGTCAAATTCAAAATACAAATAAACAGCTGTGCATATCTTTAAACTCTGTTGCGTACAAGTCAATTTCCCAATTTTATTCAGTTCCAGGGCGATAGGTGTGTCAAATCACCAACATCATTTTTGTTTTGTAAATCACTACTTGATTAAACCTTTACTTACATTGTTGACGTGAGAGAAACAGAGTCTTTATTTTTCGTAGTTTTGGTAATTATGCGCTTCCGCGTCAATTATTATATTTGTGGAGTCCCTTATTTCGTTCCGGAGTAATATTCGAGGTAAAATTACGTGGAGCCTTTTTCACCCACCCCAGTCTCCGATATCGAGTTAGCGGTCCCGCTCTTTATTTTCAATGGGGCCATTCAATGGGGCCCTTTTGTGCTGAATGCCCTTTCTCTACTGACATATTGTCGGCTTAATGTTACAAGGTTGTATGTGCAAATTTAGTAAATTTGGGAATCGGGATTATAAATATTTTTGCTATTACAGAATATAATATGTTGTGCATTGTAATTTGAGTTTTATTTATCAGAGGTTTCCAACAAGTTTAAAGGTCTTGCTTTGAAAACATAGAGCCCTATAATACTATAGATATAAAATTTGAAAAAAAAATTATATACAACTTTGTAACACTAAGCCGACGATATATTAAAGTATCTACTTATCTCTCTAATCATCTCTTGCTTGTTGTGTGTCACCTACATACTTGCAGCATAATATATAGGACACTAACACTAGAGGAAAAGGGATAACCTAGTTACAGCATGCAAAAATTTTATAAATCGCTAGAAATTTATTTGTGTATCCTTATTAAACAATAAGTGCATTGACAAACTTTAGATATTCAAGATTTCTGAGCTAGTTTTCCACTAAGCTCACCAGACTTCTAATGATTGCAGCAGATGTCTTGTCTTCAGGGATACACCTGCCACATATAATGAATGTTAAAACAAATTATTGATGAGATCAAACAACCCAACTTACGGAGTACAAGGTATTACATAATCTCTGTTACATACTGATCCTAAATTGCATCTTTGAGGAGCGGTATTTCCGATAGATACTGTTCTCGGATCTTTGTGACAAGTCCATAAGCCATTTACCATAGCTGGACATGGTATCTTTATACATCTAAAATTTTATACCGGATGGAGTTATTTATGAAGAGGATTGCATATAGATTTTAGACGGATTAAAACTTACGGGACACAATCCTTTATCTGGAGTGAATTGCACACGTGATCTTTCGGACAGTTGTGAGGCTTGCCGTTTATCGTCACTACCACTAATTTTTTATCATCGCAGGCAAACCTTCCTTCACATATGTTAGCGAGACACCTACAAAGTACATGAATTAAATATAAAATAAATTGTAGAATAATCACTTGTAAATATTTAATTGAAAGTATTACTTACATGTCACAATTCCCTGTGACATCTCTTATCTTAAACTTATTACATTTTTGTCCATCGGGACACGTCAAATTAAAGCCATATGCATTAACAATTGTAAGATCATTATCATAGCATTTGGGCCACTCACATTCTTTTTCCTGCGCATACGCATTAAGCGCACATAGCACCAAAACTGAACCTAAATTAAGTAAATGAATTGGTTGTTAAATCCGTCACTTAATTCAATACTGTCTTATAAATGAGGAGGTCCATCTAAACTCGTTTACTTATATTGTGTTGAACTGTGGTAGATGAGTTTCGTTGTTAACCTTCTCAAATGTAAAGTATTTCAAGAGATTACTTTTGAAATTAATGCAATACTTACAAATGTAATACAATTTATTCATTCTGCTTATTAGGCTGTAACTGATGGAAAAACCTTTTCATGCAGCTTATATACGATTATTTCACTTGTGATAACGACATTTAAAAATATTGTGTTTGAGAAGCAGTAAATATAATTATTGCAATGTAAATGAAGCTGATTAAACAGACGTCTTAATGATTTTTACGTAGAATTTAATTGAGATTAGGAAAAGTTATACATACAGCGTGCTATTATATACTGCTGATGATTTTAGGGATACAAATATATATTTTTTATACTTTAAATTACTCGGACTAATCAAGAGCATTTGTTTTGTTATTGTAAAAGGTCTCAACTTCAGAAAATGCAATCAAGTTTTAGTTTTCTGGGAGTTTCTAGAATGTGCATCGAAATGCACAAGTGCAAATCCAGAATTTCAGTCAAGATAACAAAACTATCTGAAAGTTGAAACATTTAAATATTGAATTATATAATAATAATGATAATAGTAAAATATATAAGTATTATATTTAATAGTTTAATAATCATTTAAGTTACATAACACTTTGAAAGGACCCACGACATACCATGTTTTATTTAGCTAAACAACGAGTAGGTGAGACAGGTGTTATTTGCTGAGATATCGATCGTATTAATAAATAAATTAGTATCGCATTCCGGCTTAAAAATATGTAAACCGGCATGACTCGTGGGGGCTGCCGACCAATGAACCAGTCCGGGAGTATTCAGGCGACAATGGGGACAATAAAGCTATTAACTTAAGTGTAACAAAAGTTTACCAGTCGGGCGAAAATATCAACACTTCGGGGAAATATAAATTACTCGAGACCAGACATGGGCTGCACCACTGACCGAGAGTGAGCGATTCCGGGATGTTCCAAAACCGAAAGTATAATATTACGGCCCATAGAATCATTAACTTAAGTACTATAAAAACAGCGCGAGCTACATGCACGCGTACCGGAATTCTTGGAACAGGGAACATTTGGCAGGCATAACTCACACAATGAGGGGACATGATTTGTATTGCGAGCAAATACAAATCCGCCAGCAAAATATCGAATGGCTTAAACATGTGGGAGAAATTATTGCGCAGGCATCGAACAAAAAGGCACTTAGCGAGGGCAAGAAGACCGTGGAAGGTCGGGAACGACACTGTATGGGTCTTGGGGCGCGGGGAGAAGGTGGAGGTAAACATATAAGAATATGCGAAAGCAGGGGGGGGAGATCACTTGATTCTAGACGGCCGAGGGCACGAGAGAAATCGCGACAGTGTAAACGGGGGCGCGATTAGTATAAACGGTCAGGGATATTGATAATTCACTGAGGGCAGTATTGATCCAGTTAGAATTTTCGGGGAGACCACGAAGTAATTAAAACGACACCTAGGGCAAGTACCACCACGACATCAGTACGGCTGTCCAGTCGGCGAGAGACAGGAATGGTTAATGAGTGAGTACTGACGCAATTGATAATCGAGTAACGCGAATCAAACCGCCAATATCGAAGGGCACTGCGAAATATTTAGCAGACAAGTCATTACGCGTGTCAAGTAAATTAATTCGGCAATCCGCCGGAAAATACCCTGTGAGATAATTATGAAAGAACATATTAACCAATCACACACCACAACGTACATGGTTCTCTTCGAATATTATAACGTATGATAAGTCTTACAACCCCAAACAAACCATCACCAATTACTATACCTAATTATAAATCTAGCATGTGTTAGCGCCTATAGGCGTAGAGATATGTGACTACCTTAAACGCGATTGTGGGTTTCGTGACGCATTTTGAAACATATGGGCGCGCTAGAAGCTCCTTCAACCACATATCAATTTTAATCTTTGTAATCTAGTTACCATAACGGGACTATTCTACCCACCGCTTTCATTGCCACGAAACTTCAAACCAACGCGCGAAGTGATGAAATCCTGCCCACGTAATACACTCGATTATCATATGTTTTAATTATTATTTATATTTTATTAGCAAGGGATTCGGGAAAGAGCTTAGTTCAGGAAGGTATTTAAACAGATATAAACTCAAGGGATTTCCCAGGTATCTGTCGCAACGGGAACTAAAAATCGGTATCGGAGAAGGTCAATAATTATTACAAAACTCAGCAAATATCATCACGTCATACCAAACCACTAAATACTTGTATTTAACGTTGCGTAGTTAATATCAATAATCAATCAGCCGAGTGAGTGATCGAACTAATAAGTCGTAATTGCATGACGGTGAAATAAAACAGCCCTCAACATCGATAATGCATGTGGTCAGTATTTGCATGTTTGAATTCTTGAGCGTGTGAGAAATGAATGAATGCAAGTCAATATAGTTCTGAAGCATGAGCATGTGGATATTATACATAAATCATTGAATGAATCAAAGTTATAAGTCATGATCGGGTGAGAAACAAAGTTAATAAATACGAAGCATAACGGCAAGGGAGAATGAATGCGAATCAAGATAATTCAGAAGCATGAGCATGCGTATAGAAGGGATATAAATCAGTGAATGAACAATGTCAAAATCAGGCAGAATTTAATTTAAAAAATGAGTCAAAAACAAATGAGGGGCTTATGTTTCATACACGTGAGACCAAATGGTTAGGGTATGAGACTCGCTGTGAGATCAGATGTATGTACTTTAGCTAGACACAACTGACCATCGTGCACAAATCACCGATCGTAATTTACCTCATAGTTATATGCATCTGAGACCAAATATTAAAAACAGAAGAAAAGATAATAAAAATAAAAAGAGTCAAGAACAAACGAGGGGCTTGTGTTTCATACTCGTCAGACGAAAGGATTAGGGCATGAGACTCGCTATGAGATCAGATATAAGTACTTTAGCCAGACACAACTGACCATCGTGCACAAATCACCGATCGTAATTTACCTCATAATTATATGCATCTGAGACCAAATCAAAACAAAAGAAAAGATAATAAAAATAAAAAGAGTCAAAACCGAACGAGGGGCTTATGTTTCACACACGTCAGACGAAGGGGTTAGGGTATGAGACTCACTATTAGATCAGATATATGAACTTTAGCCAGACACAACTAACCATCGTGCACAAATTACCGATCGAAATTTACGTCATGATTATTTGGGTGTTATTGCTTTGTAAATTCATTGCAAAACTTTAATTAATGGTAAATCGTCATTCTTAATTATTGGCGTGTTATTTGCTTGGTAAATACATTTCAAAACTTTATTTGAGAATAAATCAAATCAAGTAAATAAAAGATAAAAACATGGATCAACGAACGCATGTGGAATGAATGACATAACTAAAACACCGTAAACAACAGGGACATGTCGCATATACTAGTAATCAGTAGAATTTGAATTACAACGTTAATTCACGTCAGAATACTTCGAAATATAGTCAGAAGTCACGTAAAAATCATTACTCATTTCAAAACTTTAATTGAGAATAAATCGTCATTTTAAATTATTTGAGTGTTATTACTTATTAAATAAACCCTTAGTCACCACAGAAATGTAAAGCGTATTATTTTACCATAACCAAATGAAATAGTCAGAAACCACGTAAACATAATTACTCATTTCAAAACTTTAATTGAGAATAAATCGTTATTCTTAATTATTTGTGTGTTATTACTTATTAAATAAACCTTTAGTCACCACATAACTATACAGCGTATTATTTTACAATAACCAAATGAACCAAACCTTATTTGCTAAATTAAAATGTAAAACAATATGAATTACCGAATGAATAAATTACTGTATGATGATATTTGTGTGTGCGTATAATTTGATATTTTCCCCGTAACAGACACAATACTTGAACAACGAACCAGCGATCTTGTCACTATAACGATTCCCTGAATCAAACACAGGTGAAGTACAGCCACTTAGATTACGAGCCAAACTACGTTTATAAATTATTTACAATTTATAATGATACCCCGGTATTGTACCGTTACAACTTCATAAAGATTTTAGAAATTGCTAAAAAGTCTAATGGAGATTGATAGTTTCAAAAATGTGCTAAAAATATATCAAGAGACTTAATTCCATAATGTTAACCAAAATATTAAAACAATTCTGTTATAATTTCAAATATTTGTTCTCAAATTGTAATTTTGTTATAAAGATTTTTACTATTCAAATTCTGAATTATTTTAGCGAAATTTTTAACTCTTTCATCAAATCTGAATGGTTATAGTCAAATTTTCAGTTGCTTTGATAAGGACTTTAATTATTTTTCAAATATTCCATCATCATTTTAATTATTTCTGACAAATTTTTAATTATGTTTATCAACATTTCAATGAAATGCATTAAAATTTTAATATTTTTTTAAATTCATGTAATACATTTTACATTTTAATACATTAATAATACATTTTACTCATTGCTATGAAATTATCATGGACTTCTCTAAAACTTTCAAAGAGATGAAATTCACTCAGTATGAAAATTTTAATGATTACTGCGAACATTTCAATGATTCTTGTCAAGATTTTAATTATGTTATTTTTGTTAAACTGTGATATTTTCTTTTGATGTATACTGTGTTATTTAAATGATTAGTTTCCTATTTTTAGTCACTACAGTCAAAATTTCAATTGCTTAGTCAAAGTTACCTCGGTAAACTCTAAATTCTAAACTCTAAACCTCCGGTATAGAGCTTTGTCAATATTTCAATTATTGCTGTAATATTTAATTCATCAAATCGTTGAAAATCATTCATTGCTGTGAAATTCGTGATTTCTTTAAAAATTTAGTGATTAACTGATTACTATCAATATTTCAATGATTAATAGAAATTGCAATTTTAATAAAAGTTTCTGGTTTTCACTTTTTTCAGTTTTATAATGTTCTCGTTAAGTTTTTGAGGGTTACTACAATTGTTGTCTCATCCTTATAATATTATACTCCTATATTTTTTATATTTTAATTGGAAGGACAGAATGGAGAGAAATTGTAAATCAAGCCAGGAGCCTGCTAGGCCTAGAGAGCTAACACATAATATATAATTGGAATATTAGAAAGTTTTTAACTCGTTACACGTTTTTTTCTTTATTTTGTTTCACTCCATATTTATCAAGTTTATTTAAGTTTTTCCAGAATTACTGGCAAGTTTCGGGAGTTGTTGAAACATTTATAAAACTTTAACAGCGTTATTAATAAAAATTTAAACCGTGGTTTAGAGGTGGTTTAGCTTTGTTTTACAAAGGGTTAATCTTTATTATTCCTTAATATATTTATTTATGCTTTTAAGGTAACAAGGTTTCTAAGATTAAACCACCATTAAACCGCCGCTTGAATTTTTATGAATAATGCTTAATTACACATAATTTTATAAATGTTAGTATTTCAATTCATAGGTAAACATCTACATTGTGATTAATTACGAGTAGCATGATTTTCCAATAGTTTTCGAGATTTCCACACATTTCTCACTATTTTTAAGATTTTGAGAGATTTCTCAATAATTACTAAGATTTCTAAGATGTTATAAATAATTACCATGATTTCTCAATATATATATATATCGAAATTTTTACAGGTTTCCCAATAGTTATCAATATTTCTCGAAAATTTTCAATATATATATATATATATAAACAATCTTTATTGGGCTATCGACCCCATGGGGTCTTTCCGCCTTGTCTAACATTACATTTATACATTACGTTATACATTACATAATACATTTGTTAGGAGCACAATTCGTGGGCGTACAAATTTTTCTCCATTTTTAATTGCTCTCTAATTATATAATAATATGGGCGTATACATATTCTAATTACTCATGCGTCACTTACTTATTGGGTCTACATTACCACCATGGGACTTGTCAAGATGGCCCAATCAGACAGGATCCCCTGATGTCGCATTCCATTGCCGGGTCACGAGTTCATATAAATAATAAAGCCGTTTAATACACCAAATATAAATTAATTGGAATCACAACTTACCAGGGGGCTTTACGCCCTTCACAACCCCCTGCCTAGAATGCTAGGATTTCTGTTGTCATCGCAGTGAATTGCAGATTTACAAAACTTAACCATTTTACTGAATTTGATGATTCATCTGGGCCAATACTTTTAATTAATCTCGTACCACTCATACCCATTTAAAACACACAATCAATCACAAAACCCATTCTAATTTTGGCGCCATTTATTCCAAGAGGCATTCGTAATACGTTCTTAGTCGGACGTTAATAGCGTATTTGAAAACAGTACCATTTTTGTTAAACTCAATTCTAATATACGATTTTCTATTTGGGATACAGATTCTGGATGCAATACAACTAACTACTCTCAAATCTAATGTCTAATTAATTGTAACTGAATTCCCTAATATGTGTACACATTGCGTATTATATCGAGGCGCATATAGCTTCCGCATGTTCATTCATACCTATATTTATTTCTAGACTTCCGTGCGGCTTCAACAATCTATTATAATTTGGCGCATGATTGTAAGGGCACCCCCGTGCAGCTTCAACAATCTATTATAATTTGGCGCATAATTGTCAGGGCACCCCCGTGCGGTTCAACAATCTATTATAATTTGGCGCATGATTGTAAGGGCACCTCCGTGCGACTTCAACAATCAATTATAATTTGGCTCATGATTGTAAGGGCACCCCCGTGCGGCTTCAACAATCTATTATAATTTGGCGCATGATTGTAAGGGCACCCCCGTGCGGCTTCAACAATCTATTATAATTTGGTGCATGATTGTAAGGGCACCCCCGTGCGGCTTCAACATTCTATTATAATTTGGGGCATGATTGTAAGGGCACCCCCGTGCGGCTTCAACAATCATCTCGCACCCTCTTTAATATCGGCACGCATAATATGCCAATGAAGCGATATTTATATGGAGAACCCCGTATTCATCTCACGTCATTATTATGACGCCGCTCTGTATATTAATTCAGGAGCTCCACAATCCTTTCTGGGTATATTCCGGCAAGGTATAAAATTCAGCACAGACCTTAATTATTGCGATACTCGAATTAATCCAATTATTAAACACCAATATATCACACACATATACACAAATTCACCGAGAACGTATTATCCGATCCATCCTAATTCTTTTACGCCCCTGAGTTAACTGTCCCCGCTCCGAGTTCATCCCGAAGGAGCGTCCCTTTTTGTGTCTCTTTTTGACCCGCTGCCTCTGTCTGGCGCGCGCCCCGCCAACTTGCGCCGGCTTGCCTTAATAATGCCCTCTCCATATGATTCATGAAGCGTTTTTGTCGGATGTAATTTTGTAGTTCGTTTGTCTTGTCTTTAAAAACATAATTTGTTGAAATTTAATTCGTTGTTTGTACAGTCTTTATTGGATAGGTATGATTTTGGTGATATTGTATAAATTTATGTTTGATATATTATGAAGATGATTGTCCTTGTGTCTAAATTTGGCGGGCAGTCTTAATGTTTTCCCTTCAGTTACATCCGTAATTCGTTTGCAGGTGTTTTTTTACATTTTTCAGTATGGTCTGGCCGAAGTAAATCATGGGCCTGCAAATGGTTTTGTAAATGTTTGTTTGTTGTACCGTAATGGTTTCTGTCTAGGTAACAATTAAATTATGTTTCACTTGCCTTTTATCAAAAAATCTTATTTTTGAAGGTAGTTTGATACTTTTTTGCCACGTTTTTCACGTAGTAGGCTTGTGTCATTTTGAATATAGATGCCTTATTAAACAAAGTATCTGTCATTACGTTGTTACAATACCGATCGTTTAAATAATATAATTAATCACATTTAATTGTTTATTGTTTGATTGCTGCTTATAATATTTCACATTTAAAAGTTCAACATGGCCTATGAAAGTTACGAAAAGTTTGATATATTAGAAAGTTTTATTCTAAATAATGATAATCCTGAAGCTGCAAGTGAAACATATAAGCCAACCTAATATATCAATATATCTATTTTATACGGATGAAGCATATACGAGCCCTAACAACTTAATGTTCGGACGGCACCAATTTGTATACATATTTACTGATTGTTGTCCTGTAAATTGTGAATTAGGAATACTACTTTATTAAGAGAGGCTTTTGTTGAAAAAATATTAGTTTTATATCAACAAGAAATTAAAAAATCGAAAAATTTTAAAAAAGGAACTTATTCTATTGACAACTTAATGCTCGGCAGACGACCGTTTAAAGAATTAATACGGTGTCACATCACCTTTTGCCTTCATGATCACTCTTATTCTATCTTGCATGGTTTTCAGCAAAGACTTGCAGTAGTTTGGCGTGAAAGATCTCCACATTTATGTCAGTTTTGTCTCCAAAGCATGTACGTTTTGTTGAGAATTGTTCCTCAAATGACTTTTCATGTTGCCACAAGGTCTCAATAATATTCAAGTCCAGACTGTAAGAGGGCTAAGCCAGAACTTTCATTCCGAGATCTGAAAACCATTTTTTTGTTTTCTTACCTATATGGCTCGATGCACCATCTTACTGGAATATGAAAATCCCATCTGGAGACAGCTTATTTACGCTGGGAATAACACCATTATTCAGAATTGTCTGATATTTAAGAGCATTAATTTGACCATCTATTGTTTCCATTTTTTCCACACCTTTTCCCGATATACACCTTTAAATCAACACCCCTTTTGGAAACTTCACAGTCCTTTTTATACAATCCGCTTTAAAAACTTCCATTTTATCTCGAATAATTCTTTTTCTGCAATTACCTACAGAGATGTGGAATTTGGATTCATCGCTAAATATGACTTTGGACCAAACTTCTACTGTCCAAGACAATTTAAACTTAGCCCAATCTATGCAATTGTTCTTCTGTTTGTTTAACCGATGGTTTTCTTCAGGGTTCAATAAAATAAAATAAAGTGAATTAAACAAAGTAATGTTATTTAATATTTCATTTATTATGTACCTTATAAAAACTGAGCTCTGACTTATGGATCCATTGCCAACAATATTCTCGTGAAATATTTGCCCCCGTTTCCCCATTAAATAGGCTGTTATCTCACTTACAGTGACTCTTCGCAGACTTTTACATATTTTCACAACATAGTTCTTCTTTCTGCCTGTCATTTTACTGGGTTGACCGGAACTTTTTCCCCTAATTTTGTATCCGGCTCTATCTTCATAGCACTGGATAATATCTCCTACCGTTGACTCCGCTAAATTCAAATTATCGCCGATGGTCTTCAAGCTCTTTCCTTCATCTTACTGCTTCACAACAATTGGATGAATTTCATTTGAGGTGGCTTTACCACGACTCATTTTCATGAACACTCATAAAAGAATGGAGTAAATCGACGCTTGTCACATTAATAACTATAATTTCGAACGTCCGAACGAAACGTCCGAACATTAAGTTGCCAGTAAAATTGGTTCAGTTTTTAATTTTTTCCTTCTTAAAGAGGTAAATATAGACAAATAATATTTATTTTTGGGCATAAGTGGTGCTAAATAATGCATTTGTATGAGAAGATAAATATAATAAGTAAGTAGCAACTTTTAGCAAAATAATCTGTAAGTTATAGTCAACATGGGTATCGTCAGAACTTTAAGTTGTTAGGGCTCATATTAGCACTGCCGGGATTTTCAACCGACACAATGAGCAAGGGTGGTCCGATGTTAATCGGTTAATAAAAAGATAAATAAACTAGAAACGCCGGGAAAGGAAGGCGGTTTCGTGAAAAATGTTTCAGACAAACGTTGTAAGGCTTAAATAAATCTATTTAGTGGTGATATTTTCGTGACCTTGAATGACCTTGACATTGTTAGCTAAAGGTACATTTTAAAATATCAAATAGGAAACCTTAGGTTTTTGATCGGATTCGTGTAGGCGATGTCAATACCTTCAAAATAAAACTATAAAATCCAAAAATTTCACCGAAACAAAATATTAATTTTATTTTAATTTTTTCAAAATGTATCCTTATTCTTCCTTAGGAGATTTCGTGGTATCTTTATCCATATTTTTTCAACACCCGGTATATAATTCTCGAGATTTCCTAGTAATTCTCAAGAAATTTCCAAGTCTCTGCATATTTCTTAGTAATAATCAAGATTTGCAGAGATTTTTCAATAATTCCAAAGATTTCCCAATAATTTTGAATATTTCTACAAATATTTCTGCAAGTTTTAACATTTCTAAATAATTCCTAAAATATCTAAATAATTTTCAATATCTATGAAGATTTCTTGAACTTTCTGAATAATTTTCAGGGGTAATATAACAAGTGGTGTTCTCATTATCGATAATGATTTTATAAATACAACGAATTTCAACCCCAACGACGAAAATGCACCGAGCCCGAAGGGCGAGGTGCATTTTCAAAGATCAGAGATTTTTGAGAACACCACGAATTATATTTAGGAAGGGAATATAATGAATTGATTGAGTCATCTAGTAAAGCAGAATAAACAAGAAGCTAAATATATAGTTTAAATACCTATATTTATTTAGATCACTTCATCTTTCAAACAGCAAACCACAGTTATTACCACATTTTACTATTTTACTTGTACTTGAGGCACACTGACATTTCGGGTTATGTTTTTATCAGCGGCCGACTAGATAGTGGGCACAACCGATAAATAACACCATCGCAACGATCGTCGCTGCGATTTGTGCTTAACCAAAAATTGTGACACCGATCGACATTTGTTCGTGGTATTATCCTAAAAATACAACCGTGGTATTATCAACATTGTCAGTTATTAATACATGCGTAACTATAGAAACCACATTCTTGTGACGTCACTGTTTTACGTATGAGTTATATTCCCATGATTATATCACTCATAATGCTTTTCTTCCTTATCCTTCTATCCTTCTATCCTTCTTGCAGTCCTTCTCCTACCGGACGTTGGACACCATAATAACTATTCTTATCTTATTCACCGCTGCTCTAAATAGCTCCATGCTGTTACAGCTGAACCACTCCCGAGGGTTCTTTAGCCAGGAGACTCTACGCCTACCAATACTCCTTTTTCCTTTAATTTCCCCCTGCATAATAAGTCTCAGAAGACTATATTTGGAGCCTCTTATGACGTGGCCTAGATACTCCAGTTTTCTTTTCTTAATGGTCAGTACAACTTTACATTATTTTTTTTACTTTTTCTAGTACCTGTTTGTTGGTGACTTTATCTTTCCAGGATATTCGAAATATTCTGCGATAACAGCACATCTCGAACGCTTCCAACCTTTTTAGTTCAGGTTTCTTAAGGGTCCACCCTTCAACTCCGTATAGCAGGATGGAGAACACATTACAGCGTAATATTCTAACTCGTAGTTCTATACTAGTGTCTCTGTTACAAACAAACTTTTTCATTTTCATGAACGCCGATCTTACTATCTCCACCCTTCTTCTTATCTCACCTGCCTGGTCGCTTGTTTTTTCCAGCATTGTTCCAAGATATTTGTAGGAATCTAATCGAATGGTATTATTGATATTTAGTTGCACTTGTTGGTTATGTGACTTAGAAACTACCATACACTTAGTTTTTGAAAGATTCATTTGCAGTCCATATGCTTCACATTGGTGATGTACTTGTTCGAGTATGTGTTGTAGTTCTGCTTCGGTACTTGCCAATAATACCGTGTCGTCGGCATATCTGATGTTATTTATTACTTCCCCGTTTACGTTTATACCAATTGGTTCTCCTAATAGAGCTTCTTCAAATATAGCTGCACTGTATATGTTAAATAGTATCGGGGATAGGATGCAGCCTTGTCTTACTCCCTATCCTAGCGAACGCCTAATAGCTTATAATCAGAACTCCGATTGACTAATAAGTGATAATCACACTTGGTTCTCTGCACATCCGGTGTGCTATACTGTCAACTGAAATGTCACAATTAAACCAAATGTCGCGCTTCGGTGATTTTGCCATAAAAAATATTGAAGAAAACATACAAAACCACAAACATCTAATACTGTAAGGTCTCAAAAGTATATTTGGGTCCAATTTTGCGAGTTCTGCAACTCCCGGAATTATGTTTTGTCCGAGAACCTCACGGAGGAGCAACTCGCCCATCTCATACAACACTGGACATTCTGCACATATGCTGCCGAAAACGGGACCGAGGACAAAGAGGCAGAGGTTAAGCTGATGTGGAATGTGAGTGCCAAATTACTACAAGAAAAATATTTCAAAGAAATCAACTTTAAAATAAATCCATTTAATGATGTTGTTTTTGGAAAGTCGAGAAATGTAGAGGCACGAATAGGAAGCTGTTGTAAAAGTTACCTGCAAAACGCAAAGTAAGTGCTGAAGCTTTAACAGTTAGGGTAATTGAAAATATTGCAATGCATTATGACGATCATCTCATTCATAATACATTTCTACCCTATCCTAGGGAATAAATATTTCATTCGTGATGCAATCTGACGAATACAACTCTTGGAATCGTGACTTTTGATAATCGCATTAGTTGATGCACTCAACATGTTGTCAAATAATTCCACTCGTTTTTCAGACTCGTGGAATTAATATTTGACAACATGTTTCGTGTCTTAACTCAAGCGATTATCGATAGTCATGATTCCACTCGTATTATATATGAGAATATAACTCATACGTAAAACGTGACGTCATAACAATGCAGTTTCTATAGTTACGCATGTATTAATAATTGAGAATGTTGATAATACCACGGTTGTATTTTCAGGATAATACCACGAACAAATGTCGGTCGCTGTCATAATTTTTGGTTAAACACAAATCGCAGCGACGATCGTTGCGATGGTGTTATTCATTGGTTGTGCCCACAATCTAGTCGGCCGCTGATAAAAACATAACCCGAAATGTCAGTGTGTCTCTTCTCTTATGTTGCCATCTCTAGTTAGAGGTTGGCGACCAATAATTTGAACTGCTCTCGGTTTTGGGCTGCTCTAAATAGGGATTCTGCGTCTCGGATGCCCGTCCATGCTCTAATGTTGCGGAGCCACGACATCTTCTTCCGCCCGATGCCTCGTTTCCCCTCTATCTTTCCCTGCATTATGAGTCTGAGAAGTTCGTATCTGCGTCCTCTGCACACGTGTCCGGGATATCCGGTTTTGCGCTGCTTTATAATAGCGAGGAGTTCTCGATCTCTTCCCGCTCTTCTGAGAACCTCTTCATTAGTAATGTGGGCCGAGTAGTGTATTCCAAGCATGCGGCGGTAGAGCCACATCTCGAATGCCTCCAAGCGGTTCATGCTTACGATTTTTAGGGTCCAGGACTCCACACCATATAACAGCGTTGACCACACATAACACTTCATCATTCTTATTCGTAGATGAAGTGACAGTTGTTTGTTGCAGAGCATTTTCTGGAGATTGCAGAAGCTGTTTCTTGCAATTTCAATTCGGATTTTAATTTCTCCTTCGGGGTCCCACGATTCGTTGAGTTGACAGCCTAGGTACTTAAATGTGGCCACTTGGTCCACCGCTTGTCCTCCTATGGTTAGTTGTGTGTTATAGTTGTTACCTCGACTGATGACCATATATTTAGTTTTCTTTATATTGATCTTAAGACCATATTCAAGCCCTGCTGTATTGACCAGTTGTAATAGGTGTTGTAGATCTTCTTGGTTATCTGCCAATATTGCTGTGTCATTTGCATAGCGTATTACATTTATAAAGGTTCCGTTTATTTTAATGCCTTTCTCCACCTCATTAAGTGCTTCCTGAAACACGCATTCTGAGTAGACATTGAACAGCAGCGGGGATAAGATACATCCCTGGCGGACACCTTTGAGGATTTGGACTTCGTTTGTTACAACATCGTCTGCTCTGACATTCGCAGTTTGTCCCCAGTAGAGGTTTCTAATGAGACGTATATCTTTGCTATCTAGGCCAATCTCGGTAAGGCGTGTTATTAGTTTCTGGTGTTTCACGCTGTCAAATGCCTTCTCATAGTCGATGAAACATATGTGGACATCTTTCCCTTGGTCTATACATTTTTGCACAAGCACATTTAAGGATAGCAAAGCTTCCCGAGTGCCAAAGCCGCCGCGGAATCCAAATTGTGTTTCACTTACAAATTCTTCACATTTTCTGTATATCCTACTATGAATGATTCGCAGGAGTATCTTTAGCACGTGGCTGATTAAGCTTATTAGTCGGTGGTCACTAGGTTTCGCATTCATCTTCTTTGGTATTGGCAAGAAGGTGGATCTTAACCAGTCTTGAGGTATCGTGCCAGTATCGTAAATGTTGTTGAGTAGGTTTGTAAGGATATCTATATTATCCTCGTTAATGAGCTTTAGGATCTCAGAGCTTATTCCATCCGGGCCGACTGCTTTTCGGTTTTTGGCTGATTTTATCGCCTTCTGGACTTCAGATTTTAAGATTGCAGGGCCGTAGCTACCCCGGTCCCTCTCCAATTCATTGGCCCTATCATCCTGAAACAATTGGGTCACATAGTCCTCCCACACTCTTTTTTTGTCGTTTATGTCAACCGCCAGATTTCCGTCGGCTTTCTTTAGGATAGATGTTAGGTGCCTAGCGCCGTTGCCAAGGTTTAACTTTATTTGTTTGTGTAGGTTAAATTCATCATGATTCCTTTGCAGCAGTTCTATTTCTTCGCAGCAATCTGTCATCCATGCTTCCTTAGCCTCTTTCACTTTTGCTGTTATTCTCCGGTTTATTAGTTTATATTCGGCTTTCCTTCGTTCTTTATATATTCTACGCTGGTTCATCAGATCAATTATTTCCTGAGTCATCCACGGTTTCTTCGCCACTTTCTTATAGTATCCTAAGTGTTGCACGCTGGTATTCAATAAGGTGTCACGTAGTTTTGCCCATTTGTCTTCTATGTTATTGCGGTCCATTATATTAGAGTCAGCAATATTCTGGTTTAGTTTTCTCCTGAATTCTTCTTTTGTTGCCTCGTCCTTGAGTTTATCGGTATCGATCTTTTTCTGCGGTGGCTTTCGATTGGTCTTTAACCTTATCTGGATATCTGCTACTACGGGGTTATGATCGGATCCTATATCGGCACCAGGGCATGTTCTTACTTTCTTGACGGCATTTCTGAATCTCTTATTTATCATTATATAGTCGATTTGGTTGCGTACTATTTGCTGGGGTGTGTGTTTTGGTGATGTCCAAGTGTATAATCGCCTTGGTGGCATTTTGAACCAAGTATTCATAACTGCTAGGTTGTGTATTTGTGCAAATTCAATGAGCCGGTCTCCTCTGCCGTTTCTAGTACCTAACCCGTATTCCCCGACTATCTCCAACATACGTCCCTCTCCGACTTTTGCATTGAAGTCACCTAAGATGATATTGGTATCATGTTTGTTGGTCAGTTTTAGGGCTTCCTCGATATCATTGTAGAACAGCTCTACCTCCTCATTGGTTTTATCAGCGGTAGGTGCGTACGCTTGGATAACATTGACATTGATTGGGTTGCCATTCAACTTGAGCATAATACATCGTTCGGAGATGGGTACTACAGCCCCGACTGCTCTGTCTAGTCTGTTGTCTATAAGTATGGCGACGCCACCTCGTTTTATTTTATCTGCATTTCCCGAATAGTACATGGTGGTCTCATCATCTATTTGGTGCTTCCCTATTCCCGACCATCTCGTCTCGCACACACCCATGATCGAAATCTTCATTCGTTTCATTTCTAGTGCCGCATTGTGCACTTTGGTGTCCTCAGTTAGTGTGCGGACATTCCAAGTTGCGATTCTCATAGTTGATCGTATACTATCCAATTTGTTCTTTGCTTCTTTAATCAGTAGTCCACTTTCCACAGGGGGCCTGATTCTAACTCTCCTGTGGCCGGTAGTCCACTTCTCACCGATAGGCCCGGTACCTAGTCGGCGCCGAGCGCTAGTCGGGTTGCTTGGCAGACTTCCATCTATTTCCGTACCCGTACAGTCCATATTGGTTTTCTTGGGATGCCTTACAGACCTTTAATGCGGTAGTTTCCCGTGTCTTTCCGCATTTCCATGCCGTTGGCCAGTTTGTCGGCTCATCCGCCTTTGGGAGTGATTTCTCACTCCCGGGGCAAGGAATTGCCCCACTCCTGCCAGCTCCTCCACCCGAGGCTTTGGCTGACAAGAGGGTGCTGCTTATGCCGGCAGCAATTCGGTCGACAGAGCCTCGTTGGTTACCAGCAGGGTGCACCACGTGCAGGTGAGGTTGTCATTTGGGCCGGTATCGCCGTCACCCCTTACACCCCCACCCCCAGTGTGTCTCAAGTACAAGTAAAATAGTAAAATGTGGTAATAAATGTGGTTTGCTGTTTGAAAGATGAAGTGATCTAAATAAATATAGGTACTTAAACTGTATATTTAGCTTCTTGTTTATTCTGCTTTACTAGATGACTCAATCAATTCATTATATTCTCTTCCTAAATATAAGTCGTGGTGTTCTCAAAAATCGATAATGATTTTAAAAATACAACTTATTTCAACCCCAAAACTTTGGAAAATGCACCTCGCCCTTCGGGCTCGGTGCATTTTCGTCGTTGGGGTTGAAATTCGTTGTATTTATAAAATCATTATCGATAATGAGAACACCACTTGTTATATTACCCCTGATAATTTTTCAACATTTTCATAGATTTATTGTACAGTCCGGGAATATGTACAGTCCTGCGGATTGTATTGTTTAGTGTTTCATGGTAAATCTTTTCTACAATAACTTGACGTGCGCTTCCGAAGGATGGGCAATTATTTTCGCCACCCAAAATGCCTGACCAGGAGAGGTATAGTTACAGAGGTGCCATCATAAATAAATTCTCGGAGTTAGAGAAAGTTGGTCGCAGCCCTGGCCATTGGAAGAGTATTGTTTGTGAATAGTTTAAAACGTTTCGTAATATCCCGAAGAGGCGAGTTCTTTTACGGTTACGAGCAACGAAGGTTCCCGGGAGAATCCCCGTCATTTGCTTGTATATTATTGCGTACAATTTGTATAATTTCGCAATAGTAAATATATTACATTTCCGGGTAGCCGTTTGCGTTTGATTACGGCGATCGCCCTAACATTTTGTCCTTCGGAACAGGATTGTTAATAGGTGTGTGTGTGTATGTGCGTACACGTAGGATTAGCAGTTTGCGGCAGTAGCTGAGTCCTTGTTTTACTTTATCCAATCCCTGTGTTCATCTGAAAATGACAGAAAACGCAGAGCTAATTAAAGTGTTGGTAAACGAAGGACTACTATCAAGTGGCAGCTGACGAGGCTTACAAACGCGTCGGTAGCAGAGCAGCGAGAGGAAACTATACGCGTTTTTTTGGAACAAACGAAACCATTGTTCGGAAAATTCGAAGAGATCCAATCGGAGATTGAGACCCTGGCAGACGACGAGGATGAAGAGCAGTTCACCCAAGTATGCAACAATGCAACAATGTAACTTTCAACCCATCAGCTACCAAAGTTTAGCGGTGAACTTCACGAATGGTTAACGTTTAGAGACACGTTCCTGGCGCTGATACACGAGAATCAAACACTAAGTGATGTTCAACGATTCCATCGAACGCTTTTAGATCCAAAGAGCAATTATCGAGAAACTCATCCACATACCGGTATTTACGAAGGAAACTCTGCGCGAAACAGTGGACGGCATCAACATGACGGTGAGAACGCTGCCAATTATGAAGCAGCTTATTTGGGATTTATTACTTGTGTCGTTAATTAAGGATAAGTTTTCCACAAAACTCGCGGAAGAATGGGAAACGACATCAAGCGATCTGGATTTACGCACGGACAGATTATGACCTTTTTGCGAAAACGGGTTAAAATTGCGGAATCTATCAAAGCGCAAGACGCTGCGAAAACCTATAAAATGAAGAATGCGTTTGTTGAAACGGAGGAACAAAGAACGAAATGTCTGTTGTGCAAAGGGGGCCTCGATCTCCGTTTTTACCACCAGTTTTTGGACAAATCGGCAAAGGACAAAAATCAATTCGTAACATCGAAAGGGCTGTGCTTCAACTGCATACAGCCAGATCATCGAATGTCGGTATATAAATCAGGCAAATGCAGGAAGTATGGTATGAGGCACCACACGTTACTTCACTCCGGCGAGCGATTACAAGCAGGAGCAGCAACAGCCTTGCATTCATCGCTATGCGGACAAGCGGCGATGGTAACGATTCGGGACGAAAACGGTTGCGATAGCGATTGCCGGGCACTCCTAGACTGCGGTTCGCACATTAACGTTATGAGTGAAGCGGCGATTAAGACTTAGAGCAAGGATTAATAACCAAAACATGGTAGGAGTGAGCTGCTCGAATACGCGGATTAAGTCGAGTGTGGACGCTTGCGTGAAAGCGAAACATAAACGGTATTCGGTGGGTCCCGTTTTTTGTATTAGCAAAAATCATGAACAATTTACCGATCGCTAATGTGGATAAAGAATCGTGCGATATTCCGAAGAATATGCAATTATCGGATCCCAATTTCAACATACATATCGCTTTCTATAGATATGCTTATAGGTGTAGAAATATTCACCGACCTATTGTTCATTGGACAAGTGAAACGCCCGGGTCAGCCGACGTTACAGAAAACACACTTTGGTTGGATTCTATGGGGGCGATCTAATGGTGCTATATGCGACAAATTGGCTAGAACGTGTAATGTGAGCACGTTAGCCGAACAATCATTGCGTCGCTTTTGGGAAATCGAAGAGGTAGCCGATGATATACCTCTCCGCACAATGGAAGATCAACGATGAAGACGACGAAGAATTATTTCTGAAGGAACATAGCCGAGATGGATTTGGTCGATTTTTGGTGAAATTGCCACGCCACGAACAGCGCATAAAGATGCGCACCTGAGGACGTATTATCAGGCATTTATGCAAGAGTATGAAGAACTCAGCTACATGAAAATGGTAAAGGAACCAGGCATAGGAGATCCCAACGCACACCTATATCTGCCGCATTGCGCGGTCATCAAGGAAAATTGCAGCACAGCGCAGTTATGTGCCGTGTTCAAAGCATCGTCGAAGACAAGCACCGGCGCGTCACTAAACAACACCTTATTGGTAGGTCTCGTGATCCAAATGGATTTGTTCAAGTTGCTGGCCCGTTTCCGTACCCATTGATTTGCACTGTTCGTTGACATCGGAAAAATGTATCGGCAAATATTACTAGATCCTACCGAGCGCGCTATGCATCGGATTATGTGGTGATCGAACCCCACACAGTCAGTGCGAACTTATGAGTTGCAGACATTTATGTACGGAACATCACCAGCGAGTTTCATCGCGACACGTTTCCTAAAACAGCTGTTCGATGAGTCGATGAACTCGATGCCGACGGGAGCTTTGATTGTGGCAAGGGATTTTTATAAGGACGATCTGATTATAGGTGCTAATACGTTGCAAGAATGCTAGGTTAGGTGATTCAGTGGCAAGTGCGTTCGATCCTGAGCAACGGTCGTTTCCATCTTAGAAAGTGGACATCGAATGAACCTGCGCTTCTCAAGGGTGTAGACGACAATTGCAACATAAGTGTCGTAAACTTTGAGAAGCGAGATTGTGTAAACTCTCTGGAACCGGCGGCGGACGTATTTACGTACCAAATTGTGAACGATATCAGCGTAAACATTAAGTTAACGCAACGTGTCATGTTGTCTATGCTAGCCAGTATATTCGACCCCCTAGGGCTAATAGCTCCCGTGACAATCACAGGCAAGATTATCATGCAAGAGCTGTGTAAACTAAAACACGATTGGGACGAGGAGCTACTTACGGATATGTGCCAAAGGTAGATTGCGTTCGGTAAAGACATCATGGGTACTGACACAATCCGAATCGAGAGATATGTATTCAGTGATGATGGATATGGTCGTGTGGAAGTGCATGGCTTCTGTGATGCTAGCGCAAATGCATTCGGAGCCAGGATTTATTTGAGAACTTTAAACTCAAATGGTCAAATGACATGTAAACTCTTATGCGCGAAATCACGAGTGAAAAAGAAAGAATAGACGATTCCACGGCTCGAGTTTTGTGCTGTATTACTATTAGTAAAGCAATAGTCAATAGTCACTTTGTTTGTACGCATTGACGGGAAAAGGTTTTGGTCGGAGGGTACCATAGTACTATCGTGGGGCGGACGATAAACGATTTGAGCTCTTCGTTGCTCACCGCGTCAGGTAAATCCGCGAAAATTCCGAGGTTGGCGATTGGCACCACGTGCGATCGCAAGACAATCCAGCGGACGTCTTATCACGGGGTACGCCTGCATCGTTGCTATCCAGCCATCACTTATGGTGGATGATACCGGATGGTTGCAACGGGAGAACAACACATAGCCTGTGGAGATTATGGCGGATGCCGACCTACCTGACTGCGATAGTTGCTGCCATATGATAGCGTCATTAGCTGGAGAGGAGAGCCTGATAGACAGGTTCTCGACGTACGGGCGATTGACTAGAACAATGTTCTGGTGCCGAAAGTTCGGCTTATACTGCAGAACGATGAAGGAAGAGAGGGTTGCCGGTACACTTATGCCCGAGGAATTTGGAGCCACTAGGATTGTCCTTGTTAAATTAGTCCAGGGACAAGCATTCGCCGATGAAGTTAAACATGTCGAAAAGAAGGGTAAGGTGCAAAACAAAAGTTGTCTGATTAAATTGAAGCCGTTTATACAAGATGGCGTCATACGAGTGGGAGGCCGCATGCGTAACTCATATCTGGAGGGTAACGCGAAGTACCCTATAGTTTTGCCGGCCAAGCCTAAATTGACGAAACTAATCATCGAGCGTGAGCATGTAAGATGCCTACATGCTTGGCCACAGACAACTGCATTTCTCAGACAAGAGTATTGGTTATTGAATGCACGAAACGTAGTGCGAGGATTAATTAATATATGCATAACATGCTACAGGACCAAATCAAGGACCTTAGGTCATAAAATAGGAGATCTACCAAGTCCCCGGGATAAACAATCGCATCCACTCGAGTATTGCGGTGTTGATTATGCTAGACCTATCTATATAAAACAGGGAGGTCGGCGGTCGAGAAGCACAGCGAAATCTTACATAGCAGTGTTTATATGTATGGCAACGAAAGCGGTTCACATTGAATTGGTGTGTGATCTAACCCCGCAAGCCTTTTTAGCTGCTTTAAAAAAGGTAATGGCTCGACGAGGCAGAATTGCTCGAGCTCATATGTACGCGGATAATGCGAAGTGGCACTTCGCATCCAGTAGCACTTATACATGCTTTGTCGAATGCTTTTTCAATGTCCAAAAACACTGCACCGGTGTGCTGGTTATCATTGAAGCCGCGCGTTATGCTTTCCGATAACCTGCTTAGCTGCTGAGTAGTGCTGTGTCTAAGTTAGGGGATTGGGAAGTGTTCTCTCGAACATCTTACTCAGGCCCGAGAGCAGGCTAATGGGTCGGTAGCTGGAAGTAAGCTTCAGCGGCTTTTTAGGCTTCGGGATTGCGATAACCTGTGCCGTTTTCCACTGGGATGGAAAGTATCTTAGTGCATATATTCTGTTAAATAGTGATGCAATGAGTAGTTATACAACAAGAGTTCTGGACCAACCCCCCGTGAAGATTTCGATTAAATTAATCCGCGGGTTGATTTGCGGTTTAATCAATTACCGCGGGCGGTAACAATGGGTTTATGGCGGAATTTGCGGGTAATTACATCATTAAAGTGGCGGATTCGCGTTTTAATGGGATAATCGCGTCAATTATCCGTGGTACTTACACCACAATTACTCTAATTACGCCAGCTATTTGCGCGATTATTCCGCAGGTAATTACGCAGTTAATTACATTATGGTGATTCGGGCAAATGCCGGCCAACACACCACCTCGGCAGCCCCCCGGGGTGCGGGTCGTCTGCCTTAACGAACCATCTGATAATGACAAAAATGTGTGTAATGCGATACGCCCAGACATCGTACATTTCCCCCGATTTTTAGGGCCGATAGAAAAAGGTCGTATTTAATATAGGCGAGATTAGATATTTAAATGCGGAGATCAACGGATGTCAATTAAAGCAATAGCGTAATTAGACAGGATGTATTTACCTTAAATTAATTAACTACAAAAAGCCTCAGGTACACAAACAGCCTTTCTGTGCTGGGAGGTAAAAAACACCATATTTATCCGCCAATAATTAGGTTTTATACGTATGCAATATAGATAAGGAATATGCAAGACAGGGGGCAGACACATTGTAGGATTTATGTGTATACATATTAAATAATTAGGGGTAAACTTATAATGATTGAAATTCGAGCATATATTTTTACATTGAAATAGTTGCGGCCGTCACTCTGCTGGTTCTGCCGAGCCCTAACCGCTTTTCTGTTGCAGGTGAAATGAAAGCCAAAGTGCATATTTTCTATTTTATTCATCATAAGAATTACACACACGGTTTATAAATTTTGCAAATGCTTTAATGTTTTCGCCCGTAGGTCTCGAAAAGAGGCTGCCTTGCACCTTTTTCGTCTCGCCCCTTGCGGGGGTGTCCACATCGGGAATAAATTTCTCTCCGTGCAGCTTTCTCTTACGCGAAAATACGGCAGATCTCGGCCTCTGGTAGCGGTTCGGTTATAAAACCCCGCTGCCCGCGCAATGGCGCGATAACAAAGGGCGGCAGCCTCTACAGCAAATCTTCCGGGAACGGAACAGAAATTACAGGCAATACTTCAAGGGCCAAATGAAAAATACCTACATGAGCGAAACACCAATGGAGCAGTAGAATGATTTTAGTTTCAAGAGCATAAATTAAATTGATTACACCTGTTCATACCCAATAAATTATACTATCGCAACATAAATTTATTTACAATTAATTAAAACAAATTATAAGGAAACTAATGCAACACAGAATGTTAACGATACCCCTCAGCCAAAAGAGCAAAAGAATAGAAATAAACTGAATAAAATTCAAATAAAATTATTAAATTCAATATGAACACAATAAACAACATACGGCAGATCTCGCTACATACGCTACAAATAATCCTACTTCTGCACCAAAAATACAATTAAATCACAATTACCTAGCGCTAAAACGTCTGATAAAAACGGACTAACTGCAAATATTGTGGAGCAAAATATTGTGGGGCAGAAATATATATATATATATATAGGAGATACCTGCAAAGCCATAAAAATTAGAATAAACGAACCCATATGCTTCTAAAACAGCTCAAATTTTGCTTGCCACTTACCACAGCCATATTTTCGACCATAACGCAGGTATAAAACTCTTACATAACAAACACTATTAGAAGCGTAAATTCCAGCTGATAACACGGGAGTAATATGATACGCGTTGTGAGCGCAGTTTATAAACATGTCACTTTTCATCACTATGAATATAATAAACCAGTCAGCTCATCGGTATGTCAGATGTGCCATAAAAAATAGTCGGTGAGCCTGGAAATTAAGCCAGACATGATAAATATGGCAATTTTATCATTGCGAGGGTCATAAATTCAATACTAATAGGCAGATGCATCGGGCAATTAAGGATTAGGTATCGGGCAAATATGTCTGGCGGTAAACGGCGCAGAGCGATTCATGGATGGCAGATGCTAACCATACATGGCCGCGGTAATTTAATTGCAGTGGAAACCATCCATCACCTGACACATATGGGCAATAAAAACTGTACCATTCACCGATAATTTAATCATCCCAGGAAAATATAAATACGTCAAAAAGCCATTAACATGTCATTTGCCCATAGAGTAATTCGACTAGCCATAACGACGCATAAAACCTATACCCTTAGCCGGTGAAATAATCGGCCCTGGAAGCTATAATTTAGATAAGACATCGTAAAAATATAAATTCCACCTCGTTCACTGACATATTTATGTCCGTTATATATGGGCACCTGACATGCTCCCAGGCAGGCCCAGCAAGTCGAGACGTATTTACTCCCCACCACCACCACCACCGATGCTTATTTAAACACGAGGATGCTAGAGAACGCTCCATTTCCAACAACACAGTTTCGTCGAGTACAGCTATCTCACAGCCCACGAGTGTGCAAGAACAAGGTGATCTTTAATTTAAGCTCACCGTGCAACATACAGCTATAATCCAGTGCCCGTCCAGTTTCGAATAGGTAAGTGACCATTTATATTAAAATAAATATACGCGGATCCCAATTTAAATAAAATTATTCATGCAGCGGTATAAACTTAATCGATTTAAATTAATTATCGTGGATATATAGCAAATGCCTCACATCGTAATTTAGTGCAGCTTTTGAATCATCATGAATTAATAGATTGTATTTTATTGCTCGCAGATATGGAGTTCGTAAGTAGCCTGAATAAGATTGGAGATCTAAAAGCTTTCATCAAAATCGGTGAGCTGCAGCAGGACGTTCACTATCGCATCATCGAAGGCAGGAAAATAACCACCAAATTTGGCGAGAAGCAAACGGTCGAGCTTGAGCAGGGAATAGTATTCCTACCGAAGCGCTTCAACATCAGCAGCGATGAGTTTGGGGAGGCGGTCGCACGAGGCCTCTACATCAGCAGGGGATCGAACAATGGACTGTCGTTTGAGAGTGATGAAGAGAGATCTGCGAGCTAGGACGCTGTTGCTAATGCATAAAATCGAGGAGGTTGAGAGGATGGTCGAGATGCGCGAACTCACGAAACAAGTGGCAGCGCTAAAATTTTGTGATTAAAATAAAATATTTCTGTATATATCTAACTAACCAACACAATAAATAAAGAAATAATAAGAATAATATATACTTATTTCAACACTAAATTATCTATCCTATATTGCAAGAGAGAGAGAGATAGCGAGAGAGCTTGGAGGTTAAGAGGAAAACACATGGCAACACTGTAAAACCATAAAAAACAAGTCCTGCATTTAACGAATGCGTTAGCCTATTAGCGTCAATGTAAAGACAGGTTCTATTATAATGATGTGAAAAAATGAGCACGCCCGATGTGAAGGAATATTAAGTGGAAATGTGTGCAGTGTAAAATGGCATTTTGCATGGAGTGTTTCAACAAAGTCCATTTCTCGGGAACTCAGTATTGAGGACGTGTTGCGTCTATAATTGCTTGTATGTTTTCTACACGACCTTGATGATAATATATGTAATATCTATAATCGCTATTAAGTATTACCACGTAAAGTTTATTGTATCTATAATTGCTATTGTAACGTTTATATGCTTCTAAGCTTAGACTCTGCTTATAAGTTCTAGCATATACATGCAGTATATGATCGGGCTAGTGTCCGCACCCTCCCGAAGCCCCTCCGTACCCTCCGTCCCTCCACCGCCACCAGACCTCCGCCCCTCCGCCCCTACCCCCTACACCACCACCAACACCACCAGCCCCTCAGCCCCTCCGTCACTCAGCCAGTCAGCCCCTCCGCCCCTCCGTCACGTGTATGTAATGGATATTTTATATGGTAATAAAAAATAATAATACGATGTAAAACTTTATTTTTATTCACCCCCTCCAAAGTGTATAGAGAGAACAGAACATATTAATTAAAGAAAAATCATCAAATATATACAATACTATTTTTAATAATAAATCCAGCTGCAGCTCGCTGATTTTGATTAAAGCTTTTACCATCCCAATCTTATTCAGGCTACTTACGAAGTCCATATCTGGGAGCAATAAAATATATGATTTATTAATTATTATTTGGCTAGAAGCGGTGTACTTACCTCTCTTAATATGCGGAGGGCTGCGAGTGTCAATGCTCTTGGGTGGATGCATGCTTCGTGGTTGCTGCCTGAGAACTTCCCTAATGTATGCAGAAATCGAGCTTAAACATAGCCCCCCGAAACTCATGGGGTGGGGAGGAGCGGCCTGCCAGCAACAAGTTCTAACAGGTGTACAAATCAATGCACCTATGACCTAGCGGACGATAAGAGCTATTAAAAATAGTTTTTATCGCTCGTTTAGCCTAAGGGGGAGGTATGTATGGATAGACATTCCCACCGTTATTACCATCGAGTGTATTGGCGGAAACAGCGCATGTGATCCTGTGGCGATTTCCGGTGCCCGCGAGGTCTTATTCTCGGAGGGTTATATGCCAAATTGGTCGGCTGAATTATTTAAAATTAAGCAGGTGCGAATCACAGATCCAGCTTCCTAGCTACTCGAAGATATGTATGAGTAATAAATCATATTAGTATTTCTCTATTTATTGTAGGTTAAATGTTGACAATACGGCATCACTATACATGTAAATGCCCTCTAACTTTATTTGTACTCGAAGTGCTTGTTTATGCGAACCTATTATCCATCACATCGGGCGTGCTCATTTTTCACATCATTATAATAGAACCTGTCTTTACATTGACGCTAATAGGCTAACGCATTCGTTAAATGCAGGACTAATTTTTTATGGTTTTACAGTGTTGCCATGTGTTTTTCTCTTAACCTCCAAGCTCTCTCGCTCTCTCTCTCTCTCTCTCTCTCTCTTACAATATAGGATAGATAATTTAGTGTTGAAATAAGTATATACAGGGTGTAACAGAAATACGTGTGTTAATTTCAAACATTGGTAGAACTCGTTAAATTAAACATTTTTTCTATATATTTTTTTTTCAAAAACCAACGTTAAACTGATTTAAAATATGTTCTAGTTTATCTACTAAAACGCATACCCGCCTATGGTTAAAGGTGTGCAGCGATAAAATCGTTTGTTGTGATGGCAACGGTGTCATAAAGGTACATCATTGCCTCTTACGCAAAACACGTTCAGGATATTGTGCACTGTACAATCTACGGGCCTCTGCGGCATTTCCAAAAGCTCGGCCATATACCAACACAATATCTGTTAATTCTTGATTAGAAAAATTTGGCATTTTGAAATAAACTTCACTTGACAATTATAGTGACAATACCTGAGAACGGTTCGTTCGGTCAAACTTAGGGGGCAAAAAAAAAATTAAAAAACCTGCAAATTTTGAAAAAAAACATATAGAAAAAATGTTTTATATAACGAGTTCTACCAATGTTTAAATTAACACACGTATTTCTGTTACACCCTGTATTATTCTTATTATTTCTTTATTTATTGTGTTGGTTAGTTATATATATACAGAAATATTTTATTTTAAACACAACATTTTAGCGATGCCACTTGTTTCGTGAGTTCACGCATCTCGGCCATCCTTTTAACCTCCTCGATTTTATGCTTTAGCAACAGCGTCCTAGCTCGCAGATCTCTCTTCATCACTCTCAAACGACAGTCCATTGTTCGATCCCCTGCTGATGTAGAGGCCTCGTGCGACCGCCTCCCCAAACTCATCGCTGCTGATGTTGTTGAAGCGCTTCGGTAGGAATACCATTCCCTGCTCAAGCTCGACCGTTTGCTTCTCGCCAAATTTGGTGGTTATTTTCCTGCCTTCGATGATGCGATAGTGAACGTCCTGCTGCAGCTCGCCGATTTTGATGAAAGCTTTTAGATCTCCAATCTTATTCAGGCTACTTACGAACTCCATATCTGCGAGCAATAAAATACAATATATTAATTCATGCTGATTCAAAAGCTGCACTAAATTACGATGTGAGGCATTTGCTATATATCCAGGATAATTCATTTAAATTGATTAAGTTCATACCACTGCATGAATAATTTTATTTAAATTGGGATCCGCGTATATTTATTTTAATATAAATGGTCACTTACCTATTCGAAACTGGACGGTCACTGGATTATAGCTGTATGTTGGACGGTGAGCTTAAATTAAAGATCACCTTGTTCTTACACACTCGTGGGCTGTGAGATAGCTGTACTCGACGAAACTGTGTTGTTGGAAATGGAGCGTTCTCTAGCATCCTCGTGTTTAAATAAGCATCGGTGGTGGTGGTGGTGGGGAGTAAACACGTCTCGACTTGCTGGGCCTGCCAAGGAGCATGTCAGGTGCCCATATATAACGGACATAAATATGTCAGTGAACGAGGTGGAATTTATATTTTTACGATGTCTTATCTAAATTATAGCTTCCAGGGCCGATTATTTTCCCGGGTAAGGGTATAGTTTTTATGCGTCGTTATGGCTGCTCGAATTACACTATGGGCAAATGACATGTTAATGGCTTTTTGACGTATTTATATTTTCCTGGGCTGATTAAATTATCGGTGAAGGGTACAGTTTTTATTGCCCATATGTGTCAGGAGATGGATGATTTCCACTGCAATTAAATTACCGCGGCCATGTCTGTTTAGCATCTGCCATCCATGAATCGCTCTGCGCCGTTTACCGCCAGACTTATTTGCCCAATACCTAATCCTTAATTGCCGGATGCATGTGCCTATTAGTATTGAATTTATGACCCTCGCAATGATAAAATTGCCATATTTATCATGTCTGGCTTAATTTCCAGGCTCACCGACTATTTTTTATGGCACATCTGACATACCGATGAGCTGACTGGTTTATTATATTCATAATGATGAAAAGTGACATGTTTATAATCTGCGCTCACAACGCGTATCATATTACTCCCGTGTTATCAGCTGGAAATTAATTATGTTTGTTCGTTTAGCCATTAAGATCAATATTTAGCATTTTATCAATTTTGTACGTTTCTAATAGTGTTTGTTATGTAAGAGTTTTATAACTGCGTTATGGTCGAAAATGTGGCTGTGGTAAGTGGCAAGCAAAATTTGAGCTGTTTTAGAAGCATATTTGTTCGTTTATTCTAATTTTTATGGCTCTGCAGGTATCTCCTATATATATATATATATATATATATATATATATATATATATATATATATATATATATATATATATATGTATATATACATCCTGCATCTTTATGAACGCCTTTCATAATTCTTCCTTATGACGTCCACGTATATTTATTTTCAGGATACTATCATTAGAACGTCCGGTTTTCAGTGTACTATCCATAAAACGTCCTGCGTATATATATTGTACAAACGACCACCATGCGGCGTCAATTTGTATATATTTCCGTTCAGTTAGACGCTTTCAAGAGTCCGACGCTGTTGCCGACTGTCTAAATGCGCTGGGCATAGGATCGCCCCGATATTCAGAGGAGCCGCATCGCGCATATGTGCCATATGTGCAGCGCCCACAGGTGCCAAGGCCACTGAGCGCCCTTGCGCTTATAGTGGAGAGCCAGCGCCAATATTTGACAATATAACCTTTTTTGCTAATTTCCATTGGTACTTCACTACAGTAATGCCGCAGCAATGTTTACGTCTATAGTTTAAGTGAACTCTGCGCTGTAGAAGTCATTCTATCAGTCAGTTTATCTATCTATCCCTACTTTATAAACATACTTGTACTCGTTCGTATTAATTTCGTTACTAATGTTATTGATGATGTTTTCACGACGTGCGATAAAGATAAAATCAATAAATGATCTGTTATCAAACTCTTGTGAGCAAACGAAGCGAGAAGAAGAACGAAATAAAAATATGTACACTTATGTTAAGTAGTTTTTGAGGAAAAAAATAATTTCCAATATATTTGCTCGCAACAGACGACTTAAAAAATCATTATTTATCTTATGAATGAATATAAGCCTAAACTTTCTTGCATATAGTGGCAGCAGCATGGCTCTATCATTACAATGGTTCGTACAGGTTGATATGTTCCCAGTACTATTTCAACAGTTTATTTATTTACATGTACACGTTAAAGATTCTCAATTTATTTTTTAATGGAATTGCATATACTTTTGTATGATGGGGTAATGTATAGTTTTCTATACAGTTTTCTACACAGAAGTGTAAAACAAACCTATCGCTAAAATGAGTGGTTTGACAGTTATTAAGAAAATTTATTAAAAGTATTTGTTTTTCGGTATTTAATTCTATATGTACACATGGCATCATAGCAAGTAATACATGCTTCATGTATTTTATATTTTTTACCATTGCTTTTCCCTTTGTTTGTTTTTCTCTTCGAATATCCAAAAATTCTACGAGGTTTCATAACAATTTTTTTAAAGAAATTGGACTTAAATACCTGTTAAATACAAAAAAATGTATAATATTAAAGACTGCCTTGGAGAACATATGTAAAATAAAAGTAAAAAGTAAGAAAGTTCCTGTCTGGAGCCTTTATTATTGTTTTTAGAATAAAAAGGTTTAAACGGAAAGTAGCTAGAATTTTGTTTAATAACTTATTATTAGCTATAATTTGACTTTTTTTGTTTTTCTTTGACAATGACAATGTTTTAAATGGTAACATAACCTTTTCTATTAACAAAATTGATAGCATTTGTTTTTCTCTTGACGAATATCTGAAAATACTAGGAGGTTGCATAGTAAAGTATAGTGAGTTTAATGCCTGATAACAAAATTGTGAAAAATTAAAGATTGCCCTGGGAAAAATTATACCACTTAAACACATACGTTTTATTAGTGCTAGTTAGTCAAATAAAGTTGCAAATTTAACTATATTTGAAAGTATTTCTCAATAATTATGGTATGTTTAACAGAGATAAAACGAATCGATATTTTGATATTTTTCGGTGCGCCGAAAAGATATTTTTATAGGATATACATGAAGTAGTAGTTGTAATTCTATGTATAATTTAATTTCGATAGAAAAATACATTTTTTTTTCGGCATTCCTTGCACTCTCATCCCCTCCTGTTTCACATAGGGCTTCGCCGTATTTTTTTTAGACCCCCTGCGGCAACGGGAACGCCATTCATAAGAAAAGGTAAAATCGTCTGGTTTTGCGTGTCATTTTAATTTTCAAAAATTAATCAAAAAATTTGGCTGTAATTTTTTTTACAGGACTCCCTAATAGTTCACTAATAGCATGTTAAATTTAATTACGATAGAAAATAAACAACAGGGTTGACATATTTTTTCGGCACCCCTGCGACTCACCCCTTCCTGTTTCACTTGGAGCTTCGCCGTATTTTTTCTGAACTTCCTTATTTTTTTCTACATTTATCTGTAAAAGATGAACCTCCTGTTAATGGGAACCCCATTAGTCCCTAAAGATAAAATCGTCGGGTTTTAGGTGTAATTCTAGTATTTCAAAAATTAATTAAAATTACTTCCTTATAGAATTCAGGGCTGTAATTATTTATAGGATTCCCTATTAGTTCACTAATAGTATGTTAAATTTAATTGCGATAGAAAAATAAACATCACGACTGACAGATTTTACTCTCTCAACCCCTTCCTGTTTCACGTACGGCTTCGCCGGATTTTTTCCCAGCTTCCTTATTTTTTTACGTATGTCTGCAAAATATGAACCCCCTGCGATACTGGAAAAATATACCTAATTATTAAATATTGGGGAAACCGAAGTCTTACAACCATATTAAAGTTTTAATTTCATGTAAGCATCGGGACTAGATTAAACAGGCAAACCAAATTCCACCTTGACCACGATTAAAAGCTCTTTTGAATATCTTCATAATGATGTATTGCGTCACACATATATATTACATGTATCACATCAATATACACGTTACAAACATTTCTTGATAATTTTGATGAAACAGAAAATCGTTGTAATTTGCCTGGCCATCATTGGTTAAGGAGCTCCTACAGAATTTCTCTGAGTAGCCAACTTTTCATTAAGAGTTTTTAAATCTCTAGCCAAGGGCACCCTAGTGATTTTGTTCCATTTGTATAAATTAAATCACCATTAGCAGAACTTCAAATTTCAAACTTTTATTGAGCTTCGATTGGGATATTTTTTTTTTTTTCTTAAACCATAATAAATTCTGATGACACAAATTTGTTGTAAAATCAATCCAAAAGGGGCAATAGTAATCTGCAATTGTTTAATATAAATATGTGCGAGTGTGCGTGTGTGTGTAAATGTATGATACTGCAATGGAATTAGTAACCATTTAAATTATTATATTTAATGAAAAAGACATTTTAAGTATCAATGTGTTTATTGCTTGCGTTTATCATTAAGTCTGCTGAGGCCTAGGAGAGAGTCCGAGATCACAGGGACCAGCGCTGGCGTGATGCCACCGTGGATATCACGACACAGGGTGGCCCCCTGTGGAGGTGTACCTGGCGGTTAACAAAAGCGAGGGCTCCAATTGCGACTCTCCTCGATGGAAACGTCATGGTCACCGAGCCAAAAGCAAAGGCTGAACTGTTTACAACGTCTCTGGCGGGACAGTTTACACCTAACCCGTCGAAGAACATTGCTCACGGTAACGTGACAGACTTTGTGGCAGAGTACCTCGCGAGACCCGTCTCTAAGGACTTCCGGACGGTTTCGCCAAAGGAAGTTCGTGAGATAATCAAATACTTGATTAGGTAAGGCTCTGCAAGGCTCCCGGTGCAGACGGCATTAGTAATAGTGCACTGAAGCACCTACCGGGGCGTGCACACGTTCTCATTGCATCACTATTTAACAGAATATATGCACTGAGATACTTTCCATCTCAATGGAAAACGGCTAAGGTTATCGCAATCCCGAAGTCTAAAAAGCCGCTGAAGCTTACTTCCAGCTACCGACCCATTAGCCTGCTCTCGGGCCTGAGTAAGATGTTCGAGAGAACACTTCTCAATCGCCTAACGGAGACGATATCACAGCGTGATATTCTGATCTCCGAGCAGTTTGGGTTTCGGCAGTAACACAGCATTACTCAGCAGCTAACCAGGTTATCGGAAAGCATAACGCGCGGCTTCAATGATAACCAGCACACAGGTGCAGTGTTTTTGGACATTGAAATGGCATTCGACAAAGTATGGCATGAGGGTCTCATATACAAACTGATCTACATGGGATTTCCGGATGTTTACATCCACATCATTTACTCGTATCTGATGGACAGGAAGCTCTATGTTTACTCGGGGTGTGAGTCCTCCTCTACCAGAAATATCTAAGCCGGTGTGCCACAAGACAGCGTGATCGGCCCAAAGCTCTTCTCACTGTACATCAATGATATACCGATAGAGCAGAAGGTTGCACTCTACGCTGACGACACAGCCTACTTCGTAACTTCCCGGTCTGTACCAATCATTCTGAGGAGATTGCAAGCGCAACTGCACGAACTTGAGAGCTACTATGACATGTGGCGTATCAAAGTGAATGTAAAAAAGTCCGAAGCGGCTCTGTTTACCAGGAGAAGGCCTGCCCAGCCAGGCACTTTAATGCTTCATACCGAAGTCATACCCTGGAAAACTGAGGTCAAGTATTTGGTGGTCATCCTTGATCGGCGACTCAATTTCAGAAGCCACACTTCTCGGGTCATAGGAAAGGCAAGGCGTCAATTCTCCAAGCTGTATCCCCTGATCAATGAGAATTCGAGGCTCTCGTACAACAGTAAGCGATTGCTGTATACGAGCTTCCTGCGGCCTATACTGACATATGCCTGTCTAGCATGGGCATATAATGAAGTACAGGTGGCGCGTCTGCAAGTGTTCCAGAACAAGTGTCTGAGAGCCTTTACTGGTTGTCACTACTTGGTAAGGAACAGTATATTACAGTATATTGCATATTGCAGTATATATATATGAGTATTTGCCTTAGATCCAAGAGTTTGTTTGCCAGCAGACTCTCGGTTTCTACAGCAAAGCAGAAGCTAGCGCGAACGGACTTATCCAGGGTCTGGGTCAATATGACTCAGATAACCCATTGATAAAGCACCGCACCCCGAAGCACATACTTGAGTGATGCTGACTGCCAGTTAGCATTTTCAAAAGACCAGTAAGGGGTTATTAACTTAATCCGGAGCTACGCTGGCTGAACCTAAAAGAATCAAACCTTCGGATTTCATTTAAATGCTCATATCTAAATGCTGAACATTTCTGATGATCAATATGATACGGCAGGTCATGGTGAACCACCGGTACCTCATTATTGATTCATGGACGCTTTCTGGTGTCCTGAGTACGGAGAGGTTTTAGTCGGTAGGAATCCGACACTACCCCTATAAGGGGTGTCTTTCAAAAACTTTCCTGTCCTCAACAAAAAAAAAAGGGTGTGCTTCCCAGAGCCCAACTTAATTGACAGACGGGTCAACAGATTATCTCGCTGGCAGTACATAGAAAGGTTGCGGCAGCATTTCTGGCGTCGTGGTCGCAATAATACCTGACGCACCTGCAAGAGCGTCATACATGGTTCCAGGATGGCGAGATGCAGGCGGTTGTCGGTGAGCCGGTACTCATCAGAGAAGACAACATTCCGCCGCTTCTGTGGCCTAGGGATCGCATCATCGAGGTGTTCCCAGGTTCTGATGGTACGGTGCGTGCCGTAAGTTAAACTGAAAAAGGACTCATAAAGCGCCCTGTTAGACGATTGTGTTTGCTGCCGATCAACGACAATGAGATGTAAGTGCGCCTATAGTTCGTTTTTTGTGCGTATTAATTAACACTATCGTATTTTCTCTTAGTGTATATATTTTGTATGTCTAGATTTAGATTTAATGTTAATAATTAGGCATTGATTTATTTTTTTGTTTTTGTTTCGAACGGCTGTACTGTTCAATGCCGGGAGTATGTACAGTACTGCGGATTGTATTGTTCAGTGTTTCATTGTAAATATTTTCTAGATTAACTTTACGTACCCTTCCGAAGGATGTGCAATTATTCATACCACCCAAAATGCCTGACCAGGAGAGGATTAGTTCCAGAGGTGCCATCATAAATAAATTGTTGGAAAAAGCTGGAGAAAGTTGGTCGCAGCCCTCGGCATTCGAAGGGCTGCTATTGTTTGTAAATAGTTTAAAACGTTTTGTATGTGCCGAAGATGTGAGTTCTTATACGGTCACGAGCCACGAAGGTTTCCGGGAGAAGCCCCGTCATTTGCTTGCATATAATTGTGTACAATTTGTGTAATTCCGCAATAGTAAATATATAACATTTCCGGGTAGCCGTTTGCGTTTGATTACCCAAACATTTATCAATAATTGAATGAGACTTTTCAACAACCCCCACGATATTTGTTTAAATACACTGCTAAAAAAAATGAACTCGCCACTATTACAAATTACTAAATTATGTAAGGAGTTGAGAAATTTGCAGTTTGATCATTTTAGAATATTGTTTTATTTTAACTCTGGTACCTCAAATCGACAATTGTTAGGCGCCCGATTTGTTTAATTTTTAGAATTTTTAATGTTTGAGCCTCTTAATTTAAAATACTCAACTAATTATCATTCTGCTGGTCTTAATAAATCTAATACCCGTAGTTTGCAGTGATGATTACATGTCAAATAAAGTTTATTAATTACATCCACGTGATAAATAAGGCACCTTACTGAATTTGAGATTGCAAGATTGCTTTAGTAGAAGATGGATCAAACAGCAAAAAATAGGTTGCTAAAATATTGATTAATGTTTATTAGGCCAATCCGCAAACAACGTTTGACTCGGGAGCATAAAAGAGAACATTCATAAGCGCTTTTGAACATGATAATTGAAATGTGGACCCGACCACATTCCAACCATTCCACCAGTCCTCTGTCCTCTTTACAGATGAGTCAAGATTTCGTTTTACAAGTTATGGTGGTCAAGTTAGAGTATCGGCTCGTGGTGGGAAGCGTTATTCTGAAGCAGTTGTCCAGGAGATTGGTAAGTATGGAAGTTGATCTGATATGGTTCTTTAGGAAGACATGATGCTAAAAAACAGAACTGATCTCGTATCCATCCCAGGACGATTAAATACGATAAGGTACATAGATAAGATAGTTGCAGACCTTATGGTACCTGTGGCCATGGATATGGGTCTAAATTCATTTCTTTAACATGATAATGCGGGCCGCATACGGCAGCTGTAAGCAGAAACTTCCTAGAAGAGATTTCAGTAATGGTGAGGCCCCCTCTAAGCCCCGTCATAAATAATATTGAACACCTTTGGGATTAGCTTGATAGAAAAGTCAGGGCACTTCCTGAAGCCACAGTAACTGTTGAAGAGTTAACAAGAGCACCCGGACAAGAATGGGAAGATATTCCGCAGGATGACATACGGTAATTTATTTTAAGTATGCCTAGAAGGTATGAGACAGTAATTTAGCCTGGGTAGGCACATCCAGTATTAGTTTTCCTCCAAAACGCAATAGATATAAGTTTTTTATAAAATTTTCGTCATAAAAATCATGTAAAAATCACGCCCTAGTTATTGTACTGGTCCGCGAATTTTTTTGAGCAGTGTATTTGGATTTTTCTTAATATTCTCCGAAGTTTCTAAATATTTTACATAATTTCGAGTATTCCCCATAGTTTACAATAATTATTAAGATTTATAGAGATTTATCAATATTTTTCCAAATTTTCTCCAAGGTATTTCAAGGTATTTATGGACTTGATACAAATACATGAAAGTTAATATATTTAATATTAAGGCACATGGCATTATTACCAGGACTACTGACAAAAAATATCTACCATTGTCCATACCACATAAGTAACTTTTCAGATAAAATCGAAATGCCCCCCACTGGTGGAATTGGATCAATGAGTATGCGTCCCAAAAGAGCGGGAACTGTTTTGAGCCATAAAGCCATAAACCACAAATTTAGTCCTTGATCTCTTAAATATGTTTTTTTTAATTTCATTGTTTTATTTAACGACGGCCTGTTTATGCTACTATGGATAAATACCATCGCCAAGGAGTGATCCACCATACTTGGAAATTTTGCCTTTATTAATTTTGCTTCATCCATACCGGGTTCTTTAACTACAACTAAACGGGGTGTACAACTAAACAGGACACGGGATCTCCTGCTTCAGTTTCCCTCCAAAGGAACGGCACTTTGATGTTAGACAATTTTAATCACTCAAAAATGCTCGGGTCCACTGTGTTCGAACCAGCGGCCCTTTGCACGCAGTCTAGTGCGCTAACCTCTCGGCTAGTGTCGACCTCCTTAGAAGGGAAATGCTTTAGAATAAGCAAACCCATTACTCAGGGACTTTAGGCTCACTATCGTACCTCAATAAACTAGGATAAGCTCCAAGAGATGCATTTGCATTTCTGTTGACCACTACGACGGGACAGAGGAGGGACTTCGGTTTTAAGTGAAAATTGACATCTTATCTGGCATGGACTATATCATATTCTGTGTCATCTACTTGAGTAGATAAGCTAGGCCGGTTCTGCCCCATTTTCCCATAAGGATTTACACAGGGGTCTAAATTTACTTTTCAGCCATTTTGTTTTTTCAGTCTGCGAGATGGGCGAGCCTTATTTGTATAACAGGTTGCCAAGTGTATGCTAGGGTGTTGATTTGACAGCACGCAAATTATGCTGAGTCGGTTGCCTACATACTTAATTTATTAATATTATTTATGCGCGCGAGTTTATTTGAATATTTATTAACCATTAAACTTTATTAATTTGGATTACACAACTTTTATATTATTTTTACCTGATAAAAATTACATGCTCCGGTGAGAATCGACCCCAAAGCTCCGGTGTGACAGACGGGAATACTAACACATGCGCCAAACTCCGGTTTTAAAAGGGGTACTGTCCATATCTGTCTTAATACAATATGGGCAGTATATTTTTAGCTAGCGAAATGCTGTGACGCGTCAACTTTTAAATTACAGGGAAGTTTTCGACGTCGGATGGTGAATTACTTGGGCGGTACGTCCGCGCCGACGCAATATTTTTATGCGGAGCTAATTGTCTTAACTGGTACAGACAGCTTGGGGATATGGTGGGTGGGGTGACAGGACTCTTAAATTATGCGGAGATACGGAGCGCCGCCGCTGGTATACCAACCCTTTTGCACCGCTGGTGATCATTGCAGATATGTTCAACACCTGCCTGTTACAGATACTGTGGAGGAGCTGTCTAACGCAAATTTTATGATAAATTTATGGCATCCTTATACACTATTTTTTATTCTAGGGCAATAAGATTAATGGTATACAAACATTTTTATAGCAGAGTTCTTTCGACCGGATAAATAGATTTAGGTATTTTTACTAGGCAATAAAACATGTTAAAGGTGTAAAATATTTATTTATAATATATCAATAATATAAAACATATATATTTTACAGGCGCAAGATATAATGCAATCGGTATAGATGGCGACAATTATTTAATATAATACGTTTAGCACATTAAACGATATTCACAATTATTATTACATCTATTATACATAAGCAAAAATAATGGCTATTTTAGGATATCTATTAATTAAACTTGTTACGTGTTTATGTACATTCAATCGAATGTTTGTTGGATACGTTGGATCATCACGGAAGTATTTCCGGGGTGAATTGGGTGACTTAAACTCTTCATAGTATGACATCATTTTTCATGTATCCGCTCCGAGTGTAAATGTAACCAAAGGATTGTATATCCATTTGCAGATGCCGGCCTTGAGTTTCCTTTGGGCAATCAGAACGGAGACGCCGTATCTACCCACCGGCCCAATCGGTGCACCAAAAATATACCGGTATGGATAATGTCGGACGAGAGATCAAATTACATGTTATATGATAATAAAATTGTGAATTTACGGCGCAGTTTTAAGAATAGCGTGCCGCTGCCTCAGGGTGCGAAACATTCCGAAGCCCCACGCAATTGTTGGGGTGTTTTTTGAATAGCGACGGGGACACTTGATGAACAATAACTCCTCTCCACTCTATTATCAACTTTTTCATATAGCGGCGTGGGATCCGGAGGGACCAATAAAATTGTGAATTTACGGCGCAGTTTTAAGAATGGCATACCACTGCAATACCCCCACGCAATTTCTGGTTTGTTTTTTGAATAACGACGGCGGCACGGGGTGATTAATAAATCGAGAATTTACGACGCGGTTTTAAGAACGGGAACACCGCCGGTCTAGTGTAAGAATCACCCCAAAGTCCAGCCCAATTGTTGCGATGTTCTTTGAATAGCGACGGGGACACTGGCTGAACAATAACTCCTCTCCACTCTATTATCAACTTTTTCATATAGCGGCGTGGGATCCTGAGGGACCAATAAAATTGTGAATTTACGGCGCAGTTTTAAGAATGGCATACCACTACAATACCCCCACGCAATTGTTGGGGTGTTTTTCGAATAGCAACGGCGGCACAGGATGGATAATAAATCGAGAATTTACGACGCGGTTTTAAGAACGGAGCACCGTCAGCCTAGGATAAGAATCATTTCAAAGCCAGTCATATTGATAAGGCGTTTTTGTGCACCTTCGGGGCGAGGATAATTTACAACATAATAGAACCGACGCGCGGATACAATGTTAATTTACGATCGTGCACACACCAATTTTAGCTCAGACATGCTTCCAGAAAATATTTAGGGGTGGTTTGTGCAAAACATAATACAGGGGGCTTAGAATGAAAATTCTCGACCAATCAAACAACGCCAATATATGACGGAGGCATGAGCTTAGTAATATTGATAGGGTTTAAAATCTATAGCACCAATACGGATTGCGTATTAGGGTTCACACCCCCACCTCGATACTCAACAGAAGATTTTTTTAAACTGCAGCTGAGCCACTGCGAAAATGCAATATAAAAGTGCGTGTATTAAGATTCTCATCAGTTTCACACAACAATGTCGCATAATACGATATATGTGCCCAGCAGCGACGATGAAGAAGTGCGGCCGCAAAGCTGCTCGCAACCAGCACCATATCCCCCAGGCTCCACAAGCTCCTACATGCCGTGGAGCCCGCACACATCTGCACCCGCAGGATTCAGCCCTAGAAGGTGTCCTATTATGCAGGGTAATACTCAACGTAGCACCCCCGAATATAACCGCCGACATCGTCACCGACATCAGCGAGTGGACACGACCCCAGCTCCATGCCACAGCGATTGTGGGCACGTACCATGGAGCGTGTCTGCGGCCGCACCAGCGTCGCCGGCCGGATGTGCACGTCCCCGTGCACAGGGGATGTACGCGACCTCAGCTCCGTACCCCAGCTATGACATGCCTGTATTTACAGGGCCTGGGTGTCCGATGTATAATTATTTAAAGGCAACGGCCGATAATATGCATCGGAATCTATGCATACAATGCACGCGGTGCATATGTGCAATTTGCACTATGCAGACATAAATTATATGTAAAAAAATTTTTTAAATAAAAAAATTAATCAAAAATTACTGTATATTTATTTATATTACCCCTAAAATCGTTTTCAGATGCTGTGTGTGTGTGTGTGTGTGTTACAGGCTACTGATCAATTACCGCTATGCCGTGAAATGCCGCGGTCTGTAACCATATGAATTCTATTACATTGCACGTCATAATAAAAAAAGCAAAAATAAAAAAAATTAGCTTCAAGCATAGGCTCGTTTTCATACTATGCGGTTAATCACCTCGCATGCTGGAATTATTCTGAATATTAAGTTAGTTTTCAATGTACACAGAAAATTAAGTAAATATTAGAATTTTATAATTATCCAACAATAATTACAAACTCCTAGAGAATATATCCAACAAAATAGTTTTAGTACACCGGCGAATACAGATATCCAAACTAATGCTGCTATACAAACTTCGAAAAAGCATTATACCGGTATATGTAATAAAAAAATTCAGATGTATAATATTAATTTATTATGCAAAATAAAAAAAAAGTTGGGTATTACCTATATACAGCGTTGGAGGGCATAGATGATGAATTGCGCCGATGATGCACGTACATGCGTCCATTTTATGTCAAGTCGACAAAAAAGGTGTTATAAAATTATGTTTTAACAGAAAAAAATACGGCATATTTATTTATATTACCCCTAAAATCGTTTTCAGATGCTGTGTGTGTGTGTGTGTGTGTGTGTGTGTGTGTGTGTGTTACAGGCTACTGATCAATTATTGATATGTGATAAAATGCTATGGTCATAACCTTAGGAATTCCGTTACATTACACGTCGTAATAAAAAAAATTTCAAAAATCAAAAAAAAAAAAAAATTAGCTTCAAGCATAGGCTCGTTTTCATACTATGCGGGTAATCACCTCACATGCTGGAATTATTCTGAATATTAAGTTAGTTTTCAATGTACACAGAAAATTAAGTAAATATTAAAATTTTATAATTATCCAACAATAATTACAAACTCCTAGAGAATATATCCAACAAAATAGTTTTAGTACACCAGCGAATACAGATATCCAAACTAATGCTGCTATACAAACTTCGAAAAAGCATTATACCGGCATATGTAATAAAAAAAATTCATATGTATAATAATATTCTATTAAGCAGAAAGAAAAGTTGGATTTGTGGGAACGCGCTTATGCAACTGTAAATCAATGCGGACAAGGGTTTATAATGTATAAAAACACGGTATTTGCATACAATTGCTCTAATTACGCCAGCTATCCCGCGGTATTTACACATAATTGCACTAATTACGCCAGCTTATCCGCGGTATTTGCATACAATTGCTCTAATTACGCGATTATCCGTGGTATTTGCATACAATCGCTCTAATTACGCGATTATCCGCGGTATTTGCATACAATCGCTCTAATTACGCGATTATCCGCGGTATTTGCATACAATTGCTCTAATTTACATTACATTATGGAATCTCCCGCGCACCGGGGGGTGGAGCGCATCTGAGCCGCATATGTTTGGCGGTAAATTACAAAGCACGGTCACGGAAATCACCCATCACCTCACACAATAAAAACTGCACCCTCCGCCGTATTAAAAATCCGACAGATTATTAAATCATTCTTAGGTTCGTGAGACCGCGCTTATCTAACCGTAAATCATTGAAGACAAGGGTTTATCAGGTATAAAAAACACAGGGGATATTTTTTTTAGACCCCATGTTAATAAGATCAGAAGATATATTACCCATTAAATCTTCGAGGAGGGTGACACTAATACAGGATGTATAAAAAACATAGGCTGACTATTAAATCATTCTATTTTTTATTTTTTTTTGGGTTCGTGGGAACATGATTATGCCGCTAGAAATCATTGCGACGATAGAATTAAGGGTATAAAAGCGTAGATTTTTATAAGTTTTAAACCATTCACTTTTGAACCTTCGCGCTGTCTGCTGTACCCAGTTTATATCTCCGTGTGTTTTGTGTTCTTCGTCAAGCTTCAAGTTTCAAGTTCAAGTTTTGCTTCTTTATTTTTGGTAAGTACACCATCATCTATTACTTGTTGCCAAAAATTTGATAGCATGACGATGTTTCGATTACCTTCCTCGAAACAACTCATCGACATCTTTTGGGGGATTTTCACTATAATTTTACAGTACGCATGGGGGCCGCCGCTACACAAAACGATCTGTACTTTGAGCTTAAATTAGTTTTTATTAAAATTTAATGAACCCCTCAAGTATTAAATTGTAGACAGCTGATTGAAACCGAGACATTTATTTTATTAGAGGGGTATCTCAAAGATTACATACGTATTATTTCAAGATAAAATTGCTTAATATTTACACAATCGGGGCTAGTAACTCCCTGCGAAATATTTTAAATGTAGCAGTCGAATAGATGTTTTATTATATTATAAACTACATGAATTTATTATGGGGTGAAAATTATTATAGAAAGTACACGCGGCAATATCGAGAGGTTTTAAGCTGTCTATTAATTAACCTAAAATAACGTGGAACTTTATTGGAGAGATTTCATACTCGCCATAATACTTATATTATGACCCCCTATTGATATTCAAACCTCTCTTTACATACGGTTCTTAACAACTTAATGTATGACGGTACTAATTTGTATACATATTTACTGAACAGGTTTTCAAACAGCTCATACAGGTTATCAAACAGGTCAAACACAGCTTTTTCAAACAGCTAAACAGCTTTTGGAACAGTCAAACAGCTTTTCAAACAGCTAAGCAGCTTTTGAAACATGGCAAACAGCTTTTTAAACGGTTTAAACATCTATACAGTCGCCACCACAGCCAACACCACCAAATTATTTTAAATTGATGCTGAGTCTCAGCCCCCGCCGGACCTGTTTTTGAGTTGCTTTAACCTGTTTTTGAGCTGCTCTGGCCTGCTTTACAAACAACTACCTGAGACAGGTTATACACCAAACTCACGCATGCTAAGTATAACCATAACTAAGGAAACAATGATGAATTTATTTACATCTTGTACCTAATTAGATTACAAACTGTTGATCAACTTAAAGTTTAGTAAAACTACTTTAAGCATAAAGAACATATCGTTTTGTAAAACAGTAAACTCTGATGCAGCATTTTGATTGGGGTAATAAATATCCATCCTATTCATCTGGAATCTAGACTTCAACTGAAGTTGATAAGAAGTGGCGGAGGTGTTCATATACACCTGTGCGACGTGTGGGACGGGTATGAGACACTGTGGTACAGGTGTGAGACAGCTGTGAGACAGCTGTGATACACGTGTAGCATAGATGTGGTGCAGGCGTGAGACTCCTTCTAAATAGAAATTATGGCCGGTTTTACAATGGGTTTAACAATGGGTTTAACTATAATTAAATCGTGACGCGAATTGATTAAATCAAGCTAAACACCGAGTGCATGAAGCTAAAATACGCAACTAATTCAGATGAGCCTGTTTATAATTAAATGGATGGGAGATGTAAATAAATTGTAGGTTTCATACAATATAAATATTTTTATTAGCATATAGAAACACTTTACAATAGCAATTATAATCACATTACAGGGCAATACTTAATAATAATAATTGTAGACATTATATATTGCTATCAAGGGATAGTTTTATATAGAAAACATACGCATGTGTAATTATAGATGCAGCACATCCTCAAAACTGAGACCTCGAGAAATGGGTTTTGTTGAAACACGCCAAGCAAAATGCCATTTTACACTGCACACATTTCCACTTAATATTCATAGCTCGCCTTTGTGCAGTCAGTCGACCGTGTTGCTGGGCTATTGATCGGTAGCATTCAATACATCGACTACGGGATGTACCTTTCTTTAGCAAGTGATTAGATTTTTCAACTTTACTCTTGCCAGTATTTTCATGCTGCGGATACTCATTAGAGGGGTGGTGAGAGCCATGCATCTGATGAATGTTGTATTTGCCATAGAAATATTGTTGTGGTGTGGCAACTTGTACTCGGCTGTCAATCAGTTTTTTCTGCCATGTTTGACAACCTGCTGCTGATGCGCCATTTTGACTACGGAAATCAATACCCATCCTATCCATCTGAGATCTAGACTTTAACTGAAGTCTATACGATGGGGTGCTCTTTATATACTCCAGCGAGACGTGTGAGACGCTGAGAAACACTATGATACATGCATGAGGCTGGGGTGAGACATGTGTGAGGCTGGGGTGAGACATGTGTGAGACAGGTGTGGGATATCCGTACCTTAACCGAGAGACTAAGATGAGTGACGGTCTTTATATTCGCATGTGAGACAATACATGTGTGAGACGTGTGTGATACAGGCGTATATAATGCTATATTTTAAATATTATATTCCAGACGTGTCACGGCTAACGGGCCACAATTATGAGTTTTATGGATTTAGGATATCAAGGCATGACTGCTGATGAAGGCACGTAATTAATGAAGTAAATTTAGAATTTGTAGATGGGAGCGATGTGGGGAGATGCCCCATATGCTTAGTGAATGTGGTGCACTACGGCATCAACTGCGGTCATGCGTTTTGCGGGGCGTGTGTTTCCCGGCTGGTGAGATGTGGAGTTTGCAGAAGCCCCATAACCATACGGTTTAGAATTTACTTGGGGGGGGCACTACAAACTCCGCATCAACCCCACAACCCGAGCTGCAGGCGCCTCCGCGTCCCGAACCTGCATACAGCTCAGATGAGAGCAGCATAGATGGAGGCTTCTCTGAGGATGAAGATGATGATAGTGATGGTGATGAACCGGCCCCACCAATACATATATTAATGAGTGAATTCTCTCCAAATTTACGATTGCGTGGGCCGATACAGATCCGGGTTAACTATGCTGATAGAGTCGATGGCGAATCAGATGCTGAGACATCTTACAGTTTTTCGCCTTCTTCTACACCCCCCTAGATGCTGATGTAATGTTTTTTCTTTTTATTATTGTTTTGTCTATTTATATTAATTGATATATAGCCATTTGACCATAAATAGCTATATCTATAATTTTATAATAAAATACATTAAACTTTTCATACGCAGCCGACGCTGCACAACTGACGTAACGTGTGTGTGTGTGTGTGTGTGATATACCCAGCTAATTTTCTTAAGAAGTATTAGTTGTGCTTCATTTTACATGTAAACATATGGAAAAAGTGTGCAGATTACCTGATTTCATATGAAATTGCATTGTTTCTTATGCAAAACTAGCACAAATGTTGCTCTCAAGGGGGTGTTTTTAACACAATTGCTACATCTGATCGCTGATTGACTGAAATAATGAGCTCTGCGATTGGTCTAAATTTAAATGTTTGGCGGGCTAGAGGGCATATAAGCGTAGGTTTCCATCGATTTACTCATTCGCAAAAAGTTGTATGTCGTAACGTTCTGTTCAACCAGTTGAAACTTCGCGATACATTAATTTGCTATTTCTACACATTATAATAGATCCGCAATTAGTATGTTTTATTACGTAAATTACTTGCATGCAATTTTGTAAACTATATTTCAAGCAGTAATATTAACGGTCCATTATGATGAGCGTCAATTTGATGGTGAAATAATATTTTCATGGCTAATTTGAGTATGCATTCCAATTACATAATTATTAAAATTTAAATAGTTGTACACATTTGAACATCAACTCTGTGGAGATGATATTCCCATGGTAGTTTAATTTTCAAACACGAGATGGCGTTCCACGCTTCCCCCATACATTATCGTACTATACTCTTGTTATTATACACACATATCTCTCAAATTTATTTTCAACTGAACGATAAACCGTATAAAATATTGTTTAGATAATATATCTATAACATTTTTTAGAAAATGGCTTCAACTTCAGTAAACAAAAATCAGTCTTTTTCAAGACTTGTGGAGGAGACGCGTGCCCACGTGATCGCCATCAGAGATGATCCTCCTGCCATCGAGCCTGCGATCAAGAAGTGCAGCAAAGATCTGCGGATGATGGATGCTGCTTTAAAGGTGTCAACATCTGTTGGAGAGAAGCAGCATATAATCAGCTGCATATCCCTCATGCAAGGATTCCGCTGTATGATGAAGGCGTTGCGCGGTATTTCCGGCGCGGGGTACAAGCCATCACACCCAAACCGTGCAAATTACACATCGATGCGCGTGCAGTGGGTCGACCAACAATCGGCATTCAGCAGCAGGTTGAGGACCGGGGCGGTAGTCAATCTCCAACATAAAGACCCCGCCGAATTCCTCCAGGATGCCCAGCAGCTATTCAGCAGACGCATGAGGAACATCCTCAAGAAAGAGATGTCCGTGAAGGTGAACGCCATCTTCTGCGGGGAATTTGTGGCTATGAAAGCTGACGTGGAGATGTTTGAGTTCAAACATCTCAAAACCAAAAATTCCCCCATCTACCGCGACACCGATCTGGCTGAATGGTTTGCCGCCAACGTTGGAGGACCCATTTTAACGCAGTTGGAGGAATTTCAAGTACGTTTAAAAAGACCTACAGTAATAACGGTAAATTAAATTTGTTTTTATATTTTCCAGGAAAAGGACAGCGGTTGGAGTTTGGCAACGATTATTAATGTAGGCTTCAACATTAATAAATTCACGCCTCAGCTAGGATCATCATACATCGAGTTACCCCGCCCCATCCTGCTAAAACATGCCTGCGTCAACGTGCAGAACCAGGATGAGGCATGTTTTGGGTAGGCGGTAACGTCGGCCCTCTATCCTGCAGCCAAGCACAGCGAGAGGACGTCGTCATACCCACACTATTCCGAGGTGTTGAAGCTGAAAAACATCACCATGCCGATGACGGTCAAGCAGATCCCGCGGTTCGAGGCCCAGAACAACATATCCGTCAACGTGTACATCCTGGAGAAGTCGGGGAAGAAATTCAACGTGGTACCCACATACCTAACGAAAGCGAAACAGACGAAGCACGTCAACCTGCTGCTACTCCAGGATGTTTACGATGGTGATGATGGCTGCACTCCACGATTCCACTACGTGTGGATAAAGAATCTCAGCCGTCTGGTGTCATCCCAACTCAGCAAAAGGCAGCATCAAACATTCTTTTGTGATCGCTGCTTGCACTACTTCCGTTCCTCGACGAAGTTGGAGGCGCACATGGAGGACTGCGAGACGATGAACGAGTGCAAGGTTCGCCTGCCGACGCCCGAAAATGCCCGCGTTCAATTCAAGAACCATATGAACAAGGAGGCTGCGCCGTTCATTGTATACGCGGACTTAGAGTGTTTATTGACCCCACCGCAAGGCCATACACCTACTGCAACAACAACAACGTTGCAAGACCATACGCCCCATAGTGCTGCATATTTTATCAAATGCTCATATGACAATTCGCTGAGTTTTTATAGGAGTTACCGTGGTGAGGATTGTCGGCAATGGTTTGCATCCGAAATGAAGCAGCTGGCTGAAGATGTTGAGACTGTGTTTCTATGCCCCCTTCCAATGGAGCCTCTTACACCTGCGCAACAGCTAGAATTCATATCAATTTCCCATTGCCACATCTGCGAGCAAGACTTCGACATCCGTGACGTCAGAGTCCGGGATCATTGTCACTTTACCGGCAAGTATCGTGGAGCTGCCCATGAAAATTGTAACATTAACTATCAGGATAGTCACGTGATACCTGTCGTCTTTCATAATTTAAGCGGTTATGACGCACATTTCATTATTAAAAATCTAGCCAAAGATTTTGAGGGTAGTGTCGATTTGCTTCCGATAAACAAAGAGCGGTATATTTCGTTCACAAAAAATGTTGCGAATAACCTCATAAAATTCAGATTTATAGATTCCTGCAGATTTTTGGCAAGCGGTCTAGAAACTTTAGCTTCATATTTAACTACTTTTCCAAATTTAAAATCCCAGTTTCAAGATTTAGGCGAGTCGAAATTTAATTTGCTAACGCGTAAAGGTGTATTTCCGTATGATTTTGTCGATTCATGGTCGAAATTAGACGAGGCTCAGATTCCGGAAAAAGCAAAATTTTATAACACACTAACTGACACCGAAATTAGTGATGGTGAATATGCACATGCTTGCAATGTATGGGTGAGTTTCGGGTGTAGAAATTTAGGTGAATATTCTGATTTATACTTAAAGACGGATGTTTTATTGTTGGCTGATGTGTTTGAGCAGTTCCGCACGAGCTGTTTGAAAACCTACGGCCTAGACCCAGCTCATTATTACACCTTACCCGGATACACGTGGGATTGTATGTTTAAACATACGGGGGTTGATCTCGAACTATTGACAGACATTGATATGGTTTTGTTTGTCGAGCGTGGCATCCGGGGTGGGTTGAGTCAGTGCTCTAAAAGGTACATGCCCGACCACGATTTAGAGAAACCGTCGAAATTTTTAATTTACAACGACATTAATAACCAGTATGGATGGGCAATGTCACAGTGCTTACCTTATGGCGGATTTGAATGGATCACGGATAATTTAAACAATTTTAATTTCAATGTGCCTGCAGATCACCCTGAAGGATACATTCTTGAGGTTGATTTAGAGTATCCGCATACCGCTCACAATTCACATAGCGACCTCCCATTTTGTCCAGAACACCGCGCGCCACCAAACTCTCGAGAAACAAAATTATTGGGCACTTTATTCAATAAAGAACGCTATATCATACACTACCGTAATCTACAACAGGCGTTAGAAAACGGGTTGAAATTGTCTAGAATTCATCGTGTGTTGAAATTTAAGCAGTCTACCTGGCTTAAATCATACATTGATCTGAATACGCGATTGAGGACTGCTGCCACTAACGAGTTTGAGAAGAATTTATTCAAATTAATGAATAACGCCGTATTTGGCAAGACAATGGAGAATATCCGCAAACACTCCATTGTAAAATTATTAACCAAATGGGAGGGTCGATACGGTGCTGAGGCGTTGATCGCGAAACCTAATTTCAAATCGAGCACCATTTTTGATGAAAATTTAGTAGCCATAGAGCTTAATAAAACCGAGGTTTATTTTAACAAACCCATATATGTAGGTATGTGCATCTTAGATATCTCAAAATTAAAAATATACGACTTCCACTACTCGTATATGAGGAGTCGATTCGGTGATAAGGCCCGCATCTGTTATACAGACACCGATTCCCTCATATACGAGGTGGAATGTCTCGATTTATATGAAACAATTCAGCACGACGCTCAAAATTACTATGACACTAGTGACTATCCGATAGATAATGTCTACAATATCCCGCTCGTCAACAAAAAGGTTCTTGGTCTGATGAAAGACGAGAACGCCGGTAAGGTGATGACCGAGTTTGTGGGTCTTCGCTCAAAGATGTATGCTTTGCGGGTTGAGGGGCATGACAAAGACAAGAAAGCTAAGGGTGTAAAGAGGCACATTGTGAAGAACCGCATCACCTTTGATGATTACATCAGGTGTTTGCGTGAGGGTACAGAAACAGCGGTACAACAGAAGCTGTTTAGATCTGTTAATCATGAGGTTGCGACCATCGAGCAGACAAAAATTGCCCTCAGTCCTCATGACAACAAGCGGTTTCTAATACCCAACTCTGTAGAAACTCTGCCGTGGGGGCATTGTGACATAATGGAGTAGCTTTAATATGCTAGTATCATTCCTGTATATTTATTTATTTATTTTATTGTATATATTTTTATTGTATAGTTTTTATTGTATATATATTATTGTCTTGTACATATTTTCCATTATTTTTGCTTATGTATAATAGATGTAATAATAATTGTGAATATCGTTTAATGTGCTAAACGTATTATATTAAATAATTGCCGCCATCTATATCGATAGCATTATATCCTGTATGCGTAACAAAAAAAAATATCTTATATGCCTTGGAGACATTGTAATGTACTTGAGTAGTTTTATTATTTTTGTGTTGATCTTCTATATTTATTTATTTATGTTATTGTACATATTTTTATTGTATAGTTTTTATTGTATATATATTGTCCTCTTGTACATATTTTCTATTATTTTGCTTATGTATATTCGTTTGTAATGATAATAATTGTGAATATCGTTTAATGTGCTAAACGTATTATATTAAATAATTGTCGCCATCTATACCGATTGCATTATATCTTGCGCCTGTAAAATATATATGTTTTATATTATTGATATATTATAAATAAATATTTTACACCTTTAACCTGTTTTATTGCCTAGTAAAAATACCTAAATCTATTTATCCCGCCGAAAGAACTCTGCTATAAAAATGTTTGTATACCATTAATCTTATTGCCCTAGAATAAAAAAATAGTGTATAAGGATGCCATAAATTTATCATAAAATTTGCGTTAGACAGCTCCTCCACAGTATCTGTAACAGGCAGGTGTTGAACATATCTGCAATGATCACCAGCGGTGCAAAAGGGTTGGTATACCAGCGGCGGCGCTCCGTATCTCCGCATAATTTAAGAGTCCTGTCACCCCACCCACCATATCCCCAAGCTGTCTGTACCAGTTAAGACAATTAGCTCCGCATAAAAATATTGCGTCGGCGCGGACGTACCGCCCAAGTAATTCACCATCCGACGTCGAAAACTGTGCTGCCTGGTTCACCGCGGAACTAAAAGATTTCGCTAGCTAAAAATATACTGCCCATATTGTATTAAGACAGATATGGACAGTACCCCTTTTAAAACCGGAGTTTGGCGCATGTGTTAGTATTCCCGTCTGTCACGCCGGAGCTTTGGGGTCGATTCTCACCGGAGCATGTAATTTTTATCAGGTAAAAATAATATAAAAGTTGTGTAATCCAAATTAATAAAGTTTAATGGTTAATAAATATTCAAATAAACTCGCGCGCATAAATAATATTAATAAATTAAGTATGTAGGCAACCGACTCAGCATAATTTGCGTGCTGTCAAATCAACACCCTAGCATACACTTGGCAACCCGTTATACAAATAAGGCTCGCCCATCTCGCAGACTGAAAAAACAAAATGGCTGAAAAGTAAATTTAGACCCCTGTGTAAATCCTTATGGGAAAATGGGGCAGAACCGGCCTAGCTTATCTACTTACTTGCAACATAAAGTAAAGTATACTAACTCTGGAGAAAAAAAGTTAATCTAGTTACGGCAAAGAAAAAAAAATTATATATCGCTTTAAGTTTATTCAAGTATCTTTATAAAACAAAAAAATCCATTTACAAGTTTCAGTTATACGAGATTCCTAAGCTCAGTTATCATTGTTCTCCACTAACCTCACCAGACTTCTAATAATTGCAGCAGATTTCTTGTCCTCAGTGATACACCTGTAGCATATAATGAATATTTAAACAAATTATTCATGAGATCAAACAACGCAACTTACGGCGTGCAAGGTCTTACATAATCTGTGTTACATATGGATCCTAAAATGCATCTTTGAGGAGCAGTATTTCCGATAGTTACGGTTCTCGGATTTCTGGGGTCACAAGTCCATAAGTTCTTTACATAATCTTGACATTGTATCTTTACACATCTAAAATTTTCACCGGGTGAAGTTATTTATGAAGTCATAGATTTTGAACGGATTAAAACTTACGGGACACAATTCTTTATCTCCAGTGAATTACATTCATGATCTTTTGGACAGTTGTGTGACTTTCCGTTTATTGTCACTTCCGTTGAACCAGCAACGCAATCAAATCTTTCTTTACATATGCTGGTGAGGCACCTACAAAAGTACATGTATTAAGTAAATTATATTTAATAAATTGTTGAATAATCACTTATAAATATTTCATTTAAAATTTACTTACATGTCACAGTTTCCATTCTCTACATTTTTTATCTTATACTTATTACATTTTTCTGCAGGGGGGCACGTCAAATTCATGCCATATGCATTAAAAATTGTAAGATCATTGTCATAGCATTTGGGCCACTCGCATACTTTGTCCTGTGCGTAGGCGTTAAGCGCACATAGGGCCAAAACTGAACCTAAAATATGTAAAGAAATTGGTCCACACCTAAACTCGTGCACTTATATTGTGTTAAAGTATGGTAGATGAGTTTCGTTATGAACCTCCTCAAATTTAAAATATTCTAAGGCATTGCTTTTTAATTTAATGCCACATACTTACAAATGTAATACAAATTATTCATTGTAGTTATTTTGCTTTTACTAACGGTGAGATATTTTTATGCAGCTTATATACGATTTTTTCACATCTGATAACGATGTTTATCAAAAAAATTGTTTGAGAAGTACTAAATATAATTATTGCAATGTAAATAAACCTGATTAAACAGACGTCCCAATGATTTTTGCGTAGAATTTCAATGAGATTACCAACAATTATATACATAGCGTGTATAATATGTACTGCTGACAATCTTAATAATGCAAACATATTTTTTTATCATTTTATGGTGCTGGAATCACGAATAATTCTACCCTACAAATATAATTAGCCCATATAATTAGAGAGAAGTGTCTTGTCACTTCAATAAGGAGTATTACACGAGCTTGCATCGCGTACACGTCAAAACTTTTAAGTGTGTATCATTATGTACAACTAATTCTAACTATAATTATATAATTCTATTATAATAATTCAATCAGATTTACTGATAGGTATAATATAATAATAAATATTTCATTACATTTAAATTCATTTTATTACAGATCTTACAATAAAAAATACAATAAGAAATTTTATTCGACCATTGACGGTCAGTTTTATTGACAAACAAAAACTGATAGGTGTAATCTTATAACAAAAGTTTCATCAAATTTTAGTGATATTTTTTATTGCGGGTGTAACATTGATATACAATATAATCTTACAATATAAGAAAAAATGGGTTTTGTTCAGTTTTTACAGTGGGCAAATGCGATTTATTACTTATTGTAACTAAATTTATCCACGTGGTAAACGGCTCAATTTAGTTAACGTTCTGCAAGACGAAGATCCTTTCAAGGACTTCGGTACGCATCTGTAAAATAATATGTTAATTGAGGATACAGTGAAGTTTCAAATTTTACTTACGGCTCGCACGGTTTCATGCGATCTTTGTTGCAAACGAATCCAAGGTTGCACCTAAAATCGATATTTGATATCCTAACTTTTCTTGGGTCATTGCTGTAGCACTTCCAGCGATCTTCGAACTCTATGCCACATGAGTCTCTTACACATCTAAAATAATTGAAAAAATATATATGTGTTGTTAATTTTCAACGTATTGCTTACAAATACATTGTATTTAGATTCAATATTTTCAAAGTATGTAGTGAAAAATAGAAAATATCTTTAAACATGTTTTAAACTCATAGAATTATAAAAATATTATTATAACGGTGGAAAGCTCGTCTAGGTCGATTGCAAAATAAAGATTGTACTGCTTCTATGATTATAAACAATAAATAGGGTGTTCTCAAATAATCTCAAATATTTATAAAAATTAAGTTTAAGGTTTTATCCATAATTACGAGTCAAATACAGGACGAGGTTTTTTCATTTTTAGCATTGGGATGTCAGAAACCATAAAACATAGAGATTCAGTTAAATGAGAAAAGAGTTGCAATTTAAGAGCTCATAGAAGATATGTTTATGTTTTTTGAAAACGATGATACAAACTTTTTTTTTAATGTGACTCATAGTTGGCTTTGAAATTTTTAAAAAGGACCTATTTTTCTCTTTATAGCGGTATAAGGTTTGCTATACTTACTTTCATAAATAAATGAGATGCAGGAATTTTCGTTGTAGGTATAATTTGAATAGAATTTAGTGTAATTAGAATAGAAAAATTAATAGAATTCTCGTAGTAGGAGGAAAAAAATGTTTTCCATGGCAAACTCTGTTTTTGCTACTCTTTATAATACAAATAGTCTGTACCGTGTTTATTTGTCAAAGTAAGTAATAATTGTCATAAAGTTAATTTTCGAAGATGGCGTTTATTTATCAAAGTAAGTATAGCAAACCTCGCTATAAAAAGAAAAAAAATGTCCTTTTTAAAATGTCAAAGTATGACGGTCATATAAAAAAAATAAAGTTTGTATTATAACTGAAAAACTTATCTTTCATTCAAAAAACAAAAGCATATCTTGCATAAGCTCTTAAAACGACAACAATTTCCTCATTTAACCAAATCTCTATGTCTTATGGTTTCCGAGATCCCAATTCTTAAAATGAAAAAAAAAACTCACCCTGTATATTTAAGGTTGTTTTAATAAATACTCACTGGTATTTATTTTTTATAGTTTCATTAATTATTTTTATCGCCTGACTAGTTTCGGTTTATAAAATCATCTTCAAAGGCATATGTATTATAATGTGTATATATCCTGAACCATATTTCTGAAGACCTCTATATATTTCAAATTTCAAATTACAATTCAAATACTTTTTAACAAATTTATGTTAAAGAAATATTTGTTCTATATAACTTACGGCTCACAAGGATGTGTATTTTCTTTATTGCATCTGAAGTTGTCGGGACATTGAAATTCCTCGTAATCAATCACCACCGATTGAGGGTCCGCAGCAGAGCACTGAAAGAAATCTTTGCAAAGTGTCCCTTCTTGGATACATCTAAAATTAAGAATATTTTGAAAATTTTAATAACTACAATTACTTCTAATTGTATTTCCTTATATCATGTTTGATTTGACCAGCTGACTCCTATATCTCCTTGTAATGTTCAATTTCTATAATGCTAAAACATAATTGATAATCGAAGGGAAATTGAACAGTTTGAATGCTGATCTACAATTGTTAATATCGTTTGACCACGATTATCTCAGAATACACTTATTATACTTAAGTTTCCTCAATTAAAATAATATCCACTAATCACTACTAGATCCATTAATCATTACCAGCAGTGATTAATAATCATTATTCACTACTGAATGAACTTTTAAATGAATTTAAATTTCGCATTACGTTATTTGAGCCAGTTACTCGAGCAATATATCGCATTCAGTCCGCCGGTTTAAACAGCTACGCTACCGTGACACAATGGCAGAAATTGATAACCGTCTATATAATCAAAGTATTGACGCTTGTGAAAGTTTTTAAATAAAACAAGGAGAATAACCTTTTTCACAATACACATTTATTTATACTAATTTACATTTCATCTGCAAGGCAGTCATCTTCAGTAGACTTACAGGTAATGAATGAACTAAAACAGAGAGCATAATCCTAATTTATAATATTCTTATAATTTACATAATTTACATTTAACAACACCGCCCAGGGAAGACACATTATCCATAATCATTTGATCTTCCCTGGAATTGGCCCATTCACAATAATGCCTCGCATCACTTTGACACGGGACATATCTTTAAATTAGAATATGTTGAGCTGTTAAAACATGTAAATGGTAACAATCTTAATACATATGAGGCAATTTTTATTAAGAAGTACAAATATTATTTGTTATATTTGTTAAATTTTGACCAGTCAGCTCTGAGTAATCCTTTAATGGAAGTTATTCCGACAATTCCGCTCCTTATTGTGTTCCAGGGAGAAAAAAGATTGTAACCTAATAGACCCATTATTGTGAATGGGCCAATTCCAGGGAAGATTAAATGATTCAGGATAATGTGTCTTCCTTGGGCGTTGTTGTTAAATGTAAATTATGTAAATTATAAGAATATTATAAATTAGGATTATGCTCTCTGTTTTAGTTCATTCATTTATTGTAAGTCTACTGACGATGACTGCCTTGCAGTTGAATGTACATTTAGTATAAATAAATGTGTATTGTGAAAAAGGTTATTCTCCTTGTTTTATTTACCATCTATATAACTTAATCTGTCAAGCGAGGGGCTCTTTTTTAAATCTTATCGAGTAGTCCGCAATGTGTCATCAATTAAATTTTAACATCGAAACATCAACATCGTATACATTTACGTCAAGAGTATTTTGAAGTGCTATGAAATATCGCCGTAGACAAAGTATAGTATCCTACTCGGGTATAATGACTATATCAATCACTCGAACTATTTACTCTATACGCCTAGCGGCTCGCTCCATCAACGTCGTTTTCGTGATTAATAAGCATTATTATACACTCGTTGTATTATATACTATTATTGTACCATATTCATTATTCGTTCGATAATTGAGTATCTCGGTATATACAGGGTGTATCAGCCAAATGGAATAAATTCAATAATAAATAAATGGGGGCGTGTTCGAGAAAACGCTCGGACACGTCGATTGTTATTTTTAGTTGCGCATTTTTTTCAACAAAAACTTTTTATACAGGGTGTGTCATGTGACCGTGGCCAATACCAACTTTCTTATTTTAAATGCAACACCTAGTATATTATTCAATTTTTTGATTATTCAGAAAATTCTAGACATATTTCATGTACAATGTCCTATCTTCAACTGTTTCGGAAATATTAAGTGTGTATATTAAGACGAATAATGCTTGCGATTAAATCGGTCACGCCTTAAATGTTGAGTAACGTTAGAAGAAATTTCTATTTAAGATTAGGATGTTGCCAAGACGTTCACGGCGAGCATTTTGAACATCTCCTCCATTGAAATTTATTGTTTTTTTTTGTTTTTTTACATTATCAAGAAATAAACAGTATTACTTATTAGTTTTTGAGTGTGTTGTAACGAATTTCTGTAATCAAATTTTTCTTTTTTTAATGTTAAATTTTGCAATAAATCTGAAAACACTTAATATTTCCGAAACAGTTGAAGATAGGTATAGGACATTGTACATGAAATATGTCTAGAATTTTCTGAAGAATCCAAAAATTGAATAATATACCAGGTGTTGCATTTAAAATAAGAAAGTTGGTATTGGCCACGGTCACATGACACACCCTGTATAAAAAGTTATTGTTGAAAAAAATGCGCAACTAAAAATAACAATCGACATGTCCGAGCGTTTTTTCGAACACGCCCCCATTTATTTATTATCGAATTTATTCCATTTGGCTGATACACAGTGTATTTGTGGTAACTTTCTCTACACACATTTACTGAAAAGTATTGACAAATATGTAGATTATGAATAATTTATCTAAATTTTTTTTTTTTATCTAAAAACCAATTACCGCTGGTGTGATCACTGTTTTTTTAAATCTTCTAAACATGTTTCACCTAGTTCCGACCGAATCATCAGTGAATTTGATTACCAATTTACTATCTTAATGAAACTATAATGCAAGTCAGTATAAATCACTTACATATCGCACGTTGTTCCTGAATTGTAATAGTTACATTGTTGCCCGGGGGGACATCTAAAGTCTGTATTTTGTATCTGGACAAGATTTAGATCGGTTTTTGAACATTTTCCTCGTTGGATACAAATCGGCGTAGAGTCATCAGCTGCTGCACTATAAGTGATAATAGTTGCCAAAAATAAACCTAAAACGCAAATGACTTTAATAATTAATATCAGAGATGACAGATGGATCAGCAAATTTGAGTAGAGACTATAACAAGACGCACAAAAGACTACAACAAGAGTTATATCTAGCACTAAACTTACAATACTTGCAAATGTAGAACTTGTTCTTATAATGTATGTTGATGATCTACGTTATTTTTAAAATTAATCATATAATTGGTGTACTTACAAATGTAATAGGTGTTCATCTTGCAGGAACTGGGATATGCTAATATAATTTGCGCGTTTATATATAAATGTACTGCACGTTTTTGATAAGATTTTTTAATGCACATTGCTATTGCCATTTTTTTTACATTACATTTGCATTTTGATAAGGTTTTTCTAGAAGTTATCTAGTTTCTAGTCAGGTAAACACAAGCCAGTTTGTTACTATTTGCTCCTGTGTTTCTAATATTGCTCAACGGCGGTAATAATAGCACAAACATATTTATCATATTAAAAAAGTTTTGCCGAAATTTTGATTTCAGTAGTACGCAACATCAATTATAAATATATTTTTTTTGGAAAACCTTGAGACATTCAATCAAAAATGTGCATTGCTCACTGGCTGCAATAGTGGCACAGGGATTTTTTTTATGACACTAACACGGGGGGGCAAGCTATCCAAAATTAGCGCCCCCAGTCCGTCGTCCCTATAGAGAGGTGTGCTATTGGGCCACTTAATAAAACAGCTTGGGCGGAAAATATAAAAATGGTGATTTTCAAATCGACTAAAAAATAAACTGCAGCTAAGGAATATTTCCTGATTCATTGGTCCCTCCTGATTCCTAAAGTTGGGAATATCAAAATCCAAGTATCAAATCACTCGTCTAATTTCTCTCTGTCCACGCATAAAACAACACTCTATAAAATTTTACTAATTATATGGGGATCGTTGTATACAACAAATTAATTACATACTTTACTGAAATAAAGTCTGGCCATAGATTCAAGAGTGCAATGAAAGAATATGTTTTAAGCAAACCACTATATAACCTCCAAGAGTTTCTAACATAATTTTAATTGAGACATATACTAACAAAATGACTAATGTAACTGTAACAGTAACAGTAACAGTAACAGTAACAGTAAGAAATCAGATAGATTATAGTACAATCAGAAACAGATTTAGTAATGTAATTATATCATCAAAAACCTTTTGAACTACTAACTACTAAAGTACTGAACATCAAGCTGAATACATTAAAGAAAAACGTGAACCGACAATAATCTATAGGCGTGAAGACATTGAAAGACGCGGACACATTAAGGGGAGGTCACCAGCGCTTTTTAAAAGACATTAAACATGCTGTTTTTTAACTGATATTACATAAAGCAGATCGTAGCCCATTTGATATACAGGGTATTAATAGTAAATTGTAATACCCGAAAATGGCAGTTAGAACTCATTGAAACAAACAACTTTTCTTAGTTCAAATTTTTGAATTGGAGTCCAAGTTCATAGTTATTGGCGTTTTTTTGTTTTTCAAAAAATCCTCATTACCCCCTTATTTTAAGGAATAGGTATTCAAAACATACAAAAACTTTCAGCATTATTTTCTATTTTATCAAATAACAAAATGGCGACCGATAAAAAATTTCAAAGCAACATATTTTGAAAACCACTCGATCGATTTTTGAAAATTTATGAAATTTATAAAATCCTTAAACTATCTTATAACATTTGCCCGAAACATTAGAATTACAATATAATTTTAACAAACTGCAACAATCATTTAAAACAAAGTAGACTTGCTGTCATTAAACAATGAAACAAACCGGAATAATGAACGCGTACTTTAAAGTTGAGGCACGGGTTTTCTGGTTTGTACGTGCAAATTAAAATACTTTTTATCTTGTTCTTCAGAAATTTCTGCTTCATCTTGAAAAGTTTCTGTCACGTTTATTATTTGTGTGCGTATTTTGCATAACTTGTGTATTAAAATGCATACTTATCAAAACGCTGAACTTACAGGCATAGATTTGGTTTTTGGAGAGTCAAAGCGTAATACTCAAGAAGCTCGTAGAATTTATCGGAGAAGATATCCTAATCGTCAGCAACCAAGTTGCCGCATTTTTAGAAGAATATGTTGACGTTTGTCATAGACTGGAAGTTTTCACCCAACAATTGGTGGGAATTCCAATAGATTACGTCGAACCCCTGCATTTGAAGAAACTGTTCTTAATATTATTGAAGATGAGCCATCGACGAGCATAAGAATAATAGCAAATAGATTAGGTGTAAATCACGTGACAGTTGGACAAGTACTGAAGGATTTCTATTTCCATCCATTTTCTAGACAAAAAGTGCTAGGTTTGGGACCTGAAGACTTCCAGCCAAGATTGTTGTTTTGCTATTGGTTTATTGAGCGTTGCAATCTTCAGAGGCATTTTGAAAAGTTTATTTTATTTACAGATGAAGCTTGTTTCACAAGGCATGGTGTATTTAATTCTCGCAATAATCACCTGTGGTGTGATTCAAATCCCCACGCAACATTTATTCGTGCGCATCAACGACGTTTATTAGTAAATGTATGGGCAGGAATCGTAGGGGAGTACGCTATTGGACCCTACATTCTCCCAAACCGATTGAATGGTGAAAATTATTTTATTTTCTTAAATAACGTTCTTCCAGAGCTTCTTGATGACTTAACGCTAAACATCAGACGAAGACTTTGGTTTCAATATTATGGACCACTGGCTCACACAACCCGACAAGTCATAGCACTACTAAATAGAGAATATCCGAATAATTGAATTGGGAGACTAGGTCCTGTTGCGTGCCAGCCTGGAGCCCCGACCTAACTCCCCTAGATTTCTTTTTCTGGGGTCACATGAAGACCTTTGTATATGAGACACCAGGAAACACCGAATTAGAACTGGTGGCTAGAACAGTAGCTGCAACAGAAGATATAAAACACAAGCAGGCAGCACTTGCAAGTGTCTCTTCTAATATTAAAACACGCTGCCGGGTTTGTGTTGCTGCGAATGGTGGCTATTTTGAAATTCTAATTTAGAATAAACAATGAAAGACCAAGGGAGGGATGGTGTTTTATTGTTTATTCTAAATTAGAATTTTCTCTGGAATTATAGTTTTTTTTGTTTCTTTGTTTCTAGTTTTTCTTGTTTAATTTTCTTGTTTAATGGCAGCATACCTACTTTGTTTCAAATGATTGTTGCAGTTTGTTACAACTTATCTTGTAATTCAATTTGAATAAAAAACGGTATTGTATTAATATTGTATTAATAATATTAATTACTGGAAAGCATTTTTCAAAAGCTTTCCAACGATGTATCACAAGTAGTGGGGTGCCATTTGAATTTTTAGGATAGAGGTGGCTGTGGCTTAAAGGGTGGGTAGGGGGTCGACACTACCTACGCCATTTTGGTTCCCTCTCCGAACCACCCAAACGGTTTTGAGTAATTTTAAAAATAATCATTAGTTCTATGAAAAAAGTCGGTGGCAACTTTTGAAATTGACACCATGCATAGGTTATTTTTTTTCTCTATTTTCAATGATGTCACGTGAGGATGTTATAACTACATTTATGTTCAAATCTTTTAAAATTCACAATGAATTTGTATTGTATTGATGGGTTTAAGTAGAAAAGGTAATAAAGAGTTTTGGTAATATATTCTAATTGTAAGTGAAACCAAAGGATTTAGTCGTAATGCAGATTAACGAACGGTTAATTAAAAATCATTTTTCTGTTTATGAATTTCGACGGCTTATGAAAGGTTAAGCTGCGTACCTTTGGTACAGTAATATAAATTTTATAACTTTTCAATTTTAGGACATGAATGTTTACATTCTAAAATATGTTTTAAAAATACACTGCCATTTTGTTTTAATCTAAACGCGCGGGCATATTCGGAATATCGCTGACTTCGCTGACCGAAGTCTCGGCCAGTTTAGTAACGGTCGCGCCTTCGTGATGATCAATTATCTTGTATCGCAAATAGCGCGTGATAAACTAACATAAAATATGATAATATTATATTTTCGGCTATCCATTACCTGTGGTCGAGGATCGAGGTCTAGCGGCTCGTTGTCCACTAGTATCCAATATAGTGCAGAGCAGCTTTCGCTCGGGACTTTATTGGATGCTATAAATTACAATTTTTATGAATGGCATTAGTTCCTTAAACAGCAAATCATCACTTGTTTTATTACTTTCCCAACTTTGCCACAAAATACAGAAATATTTCAGTGTGCCCTCTGAACGACAATTCCTATAACTTGCGAAGTGGTGGACACCCGTTAAACCAAGCAAGAGAAAGGATTGACATTATTCTTTAAATATCATGGACGAAAACAAGAGATCTCATGACGGGCAGAAGAAATGGAGTAATATAGAAAATGCACTATTGAAAGCTAGTAAAGAAACCCTACAACCAACGAAGGGAAATAAAAAGACAAGATTGATGACGGATGACAAGATGGAATATAGAAGAGCTCACAAAAATAAAGGCGAGGAAAGATGGAAAAAACTAAACAGAGAAATAGAGATAACAATAAAGAAAGAGCATGGATATTAGAAACCTACAAAGAAATTGATGAAAATAAAAGAAAGTACGATAGCTTCAACGCTTACAAGAAAATCAAGGAACTAACAAGATTGAATAAAACCAAATATACAAACGTAATAAAATATAAGAATGTAAAAAAAATACTAGTGGTGGCGCACGTGTCCACTGATTACGACTTCCGTTATGGCCCGGGTGAATAAAAATATCAATAAATATTATACAACGAGCGTATTATTGATGACTATTAATCACAAGAACGACGTTTACGGATCGAACCTCTAGGCGAGTGGAGTAAATCGTTCGACCATAGACGGTTAGCAATTGCTTCTATATAAGTATCACGGTGGCGTAGTCATCTAAACCGGCGGACTGTATGCGATATATTGTTCGAGTCCCTCATTTAAATTACGTAATGCGAAATTTAAATTATTTTAAAAGTACAAGTCCGCATGACATTTCGATAGTGAATAATGATTATTAAACACTGCTGGTAGTGATTAATGGATATTATTATAGTTGAGGAAACATAATATAATAATAAGTGTATTACGAGATAGTCGTCGACAAAATCTATATTGAACCAGTTACGAAAAATATGTCTTTGGATAACGGGCATGAATATCGATACATAAATAATAAATCAAAATTGTTGTGCACACTATACATTATATTACTATATAATTTTTATTATAGCATTAATTATCTTCTACAAATAACTTAAAACTAACAACTATACAAATATATACTAGCTCTGAAACAAAAGGAGGTCTCACATTATTATCTTATGACCTTGCTATATTTATATTTGAATTATGTAAGGAAATTTGGGAGTTCTGCGAAAATTTAAAATGTGCACGATGCATCTAATGACATGTTAAATATTGATACTGTAAATAACGGAATTGGGTAATACAATATTAGCCTACAACAAATGAGATTAAGTGCGTTAAGCAGAGTAATAAGTATATATTCTAAATTCAGAGAATAAACGGGTACCTTCATCCAGGATTAAAATTAATGCACCTTGATGTGCTAAAATATTATTTCCTCATGGCTTCCTGCCAAATATTATAGCGAAAAATGCAATGTTTCTAATCCTAGCCAATGAACATAAATGTCTCGCCGAGCAAATACTTGAACTGGGCCATCGTTGGGTCATACATTTGTAATTCTTGGGAAGTTTTGTAAGGTTTTAGCGGAAGTGAAAACTAAAAATATGTTATGTACAACCGATCGCTAAGTATCCATTTCGCATACACAAAACAGACCGCGAAATTCAATTTCGCGGCCGTTACTGTCAGCAACGGCATTAAACCAATAGTGGCTGTTCTTGATTATATTTTCATTTCCATAGTGGTGACAATTTAATTTTGTGCACAATGAAATAATCCATGAAAACTATTTATTTAAAAGCAATAAGATTTTTATAATTACAAATGTTTGGTTGCAAAAATGTTGTGTACCTACATCTTGCGTATCTTGTCCGCAAAATCCTTAATTCTCGAGGTTGTCCAGTTTTGGCTGTAAGGCGACATTTCTTCTCTCGGTACGTTAAAGAATGATTTCGCGGCCTTGGTATACAAATAACCGACCAGCATGATTGGCGTGTATTACATATACAAATTACATGTATTTCAGAAAGTTTCAGTCTCCGAACAAACGCGGATTTTCCCCGTTTTAGCGCCACCTACCCACGATGACGTTAACATATCATTTTTCAAAAGTTTTGTAACATTTTGTAAAGACAATTTTTTTTAAATTCAATTCAATTCATTTCAATTTATTTATTTACATTGACAAGTATGTACATACATAGATTCGACAATGCAAAACGTCATACACACAGAACAAAACCAGTGAGATACATCATTCGATACCGCATACCCTCAACGAAACATTACCAACAGCTATTTGAGGTCGCATGCAAAATATTCCGCTAGTGAGTAAGGCTCCAAGTTATATAATATCTTGAACATCTTAGCCCTCGCCATGTTATAGTCTGCCATATTTTTAACATCTACGGAAAGGTGATTGTACATTTTGATGCAGGAGTAAAAGCAACCTTTTTGGAATTTGTTGAGGATATGCTTTGGTAAATTAAATAAGATACCATGCCTGCTTTCATACCGTGTCGAGAAGTATATGCCGCCAAACAAGTGCATGTGCTTAAAAAAAAACTTTAGACACTCATATATATACGTTCCGTATAGTGTCAGCAAATTGTCCTGCCTAAATACACCCCGACAGCTCGCATTAAATTTTAAACTATGGAGCATTCTGACCGACTTCTTCTGCGCTGTAAAAATTTTAATCGCACTAGTGCTGTTTCCGCAGAATATCAGACCATACCTCATGTGGGAGGCTATATTGGCAAAGTAGAATAATTTGCCCATTGCTATGTTTGTGTTCATCATCAATATTCTCAGACCATAAAGCGCTCTACTTATTTTGTTACAGAGATAATCCACGTGGTGTTTGAAAGATAGTGTGTCATCCAAAACTATGCCTAGACATTTAACTGTGTCAACAAGGTTATATTTTTTATCATTAAAAACAATTGACCGAGGTGTTTGTTTTGATAGGTTCGATTTAAAGAGGACTACATTCGTTTGCGATTCATTTAGTAGCAGATTATTGGTCATAAACCATGAATCAAGGTGTGATAGGGTTGTATTACCTGTGCTAATTAGATCTTGAAGACTGTTACTTTCAATGAGTAAATTAGTATCGTCCGCGTAGTTCAGAATTTTTGGGGGTGATTTTTAAATTAATTAAGAAAGGACGCAAAACGAAAACATACAGGGTGTCTCCAAAAAAACGCCGCTGGCCAATAACTCCATAAATTCCTATTTTATTATTAAAACTATTTATTGCCCGATTTCAATAAAACAAAAACAAAAATTAAATGTCTCCACATATTCTATAAAGGGGCCCTAATTTTCTTTTTATTTGCAAAATCAACTTTCATTTCAGCGATAGTCTGCTACATTTTGCAAAAAAAAAAATTAGGGCCCCTTTGTAGACATGTGGAGCCATTTAGTTTTGTTCTCGTTTTATTGAAAATGGCCAATTAATAAAGAAGTTATCGCTAGCGGCGTTTTTTAGCAGACACCCTGTATAATATTATATTACATTTTTTTTAACAACATGAAATATAATGTCATATTTACAAATATAATAATTACGAGGCATGTTTTTAAAGTACCGTTTTGTATTTTGGCCGCTGCAGCGCTGCTACCAAATACAGATACTGGCGAATTATATAAGCTGATAACTTCAAAATAGCGAATAAGAGATCACCCCGAAAAAAAAACACAATCTTTTAAAAATCGGGACATTTTGGAAACGTCGCGGGACGGGACAAATTTCTAAAAATCGGGACTGTCCCGCCAAAATCGGGACGTCTGGTCACCTTATTTTAGTGGGTCAGATAGTAATGTTGATGTGTTGTTAAGATCCCTTAATCTAGTATAATGCGTACGGTTATCTAGGTATGATTGTATCAGTTGGTATGCTATTCCTCTAATTCCATATGAATGTAGTTTATTTCTATACTGCTAGAATGGTCCACAGTGTCGAATGCAGTAAAGAGAATAAGTACAATAAACAATCATAAATGTATACAAATTTATTGTAAATTGTATGTTGCTGGTGTAATTAGGTTACAGTTGATAGTCGTATGGCAAATATCTTGTTTTAAATAGATGGTTCAAAATTGTAATATTTTTATATTATTTGTAAGAAGGTTTAGATTGTAAGGAAATTGTAAGGGCCAAATCTATTCGTGTATTTACTAAGTTTGTTAACACGGGTTGGGGCAGTTTATTCAGGATTATTTTACAATGCTCTAGTTCAGGGGTCAGCAAACTTTTTTACTAGAAGGGCACATTTTTGAAATGAGGGAGTTCGGCGGGCGGCGTGGGATGAAAAGGAGGGAGGGATAAGCTAAGATAAAATAAGATTTTTCATTAAAACTATTCATTATAACAAGTGTTAAAAGTTCAAATATCTAAAATTTAGAATTTTGATTTATTAATTTGAAGGGCGGGCACTTTAAAATTGTTTCGCGGGCACATTGGTACCCGCGAACCTGCTCTAGTTTATGATGCACACAGACGAAAAACTGGGATGAGGCGAGTAATTATCTTGCATTATAGAGGTAAATATTCGATGATGTATAAAATCACATGAATTACTTGATTTATTAAAATAGTAAATTTTCTAGCAGAGTATTTTAGAGCACCATTATCTTGCAAACGTATGAGGGCCAAGAACAGATTTGAAGAAAATGTAGTTAAAAGAGATTCGAGGCATACATTGCAATTGACCCTTTCCTCTATCGTTTGTTCGTTCGTTCATTCGATTATATTTGATATAGGAGGAAAATTGCGCAATTTATTCTTCATAAATGAATACCCATCTCTAACTATTTTCTGGTAGTAAATATGTTCATCAAAACGTGTAGGACAAAATTTCCAACTTCACAATTCCCTTCCAACTTCTCATGTAGCCACAATATTCAAGAACTTGAAGAAGTTCAAAATTCAGGAGAGTCTGTTATTTCTTATAACCGAATATAGTTTATTCTGGCTATATGAGGAATATTTAGGAACTTCCACAGTTTACTGCAAATTCTGATGATTTTTGAATTATCGGCATTATTTCTGATGATTTGTAGTAAGCCGTAATTTAGTTATAATTAATAACTTAATTTTTGTTATTAACAAATAATGTATACTACATCCAAAACTGCAGGAATAGTTTAATAACTTAAAAGTTATTCACATGTAAAGAATTTGCTACAGTAAATTTATTTATTGTTAAAGATATAAAGCATTTATCGGTAAATTTTCTATTTGGTGATGCGTGAAGAAGCTGTAAATATGTGAAGATGTTAATTCGTGACTACATTACTTTATGAAGATATACATTTATGAAGATGTTAATTTGTGAAGATATTAACTTGTGAATATGTTAATTTGTAAGCATGTTAATTTGTGAAGATATCAACTTTTGAAGATGTTAATTTGTAAAGTTGTTACCTGCAAATATACAACCCATACACAGGCACACCCAGCTAAACGTGCCTCAGAAGCAGGAACAATTCCATAATCGAGGTGTTCGAGTTCTGAAGTTCTTTTATAAAATCTGTAACATTTTTAGAAAGGTCGATGTTATATCCAGTTACTACCCCAGTAGGTAAATACATTTTCCGATACTGTGGTTCTTACCAGTCTACATTGAACTATTTTTGTATGGCATTGTGTGAGCATCAGTCACATTCTGGGAACCTCCTTGCATACAAACTTTGCTATACATGGATTCAATAACATCTGAAATAAACCATCGTGTTAAGATATATTAAAATCCAGATTCCTCCATAAAATAAAGAATATATTGTTCTATAAGAATATCACATTCATATATTCGCTAGTAGCTGTAGAGTTGAAAAATCATATACTAAAGTTTGATACTGGCTTAACTATTCAATCGCTCACTAACTGCTGATAAAAATACTTTTACTGCTCTTCGTGCACTTTATTTTTAAATGAAAATATATACAACTAAGAATAAAAAAAGGTATTTGATTATATTTTCTTTCAGTAGTGAAATAATTGAAGTTTTCAATTCTATTCGTAAATGTTCTAATTATTTCCTCATTTATTTACTATTAAAACAAAAATGTCCCTTTCATGACACCTCTCCCCTACATATTCTGGGTTAAAATTATGTAATAAAGTTTGCCTTTGTCGCCATTAAATGAACAGAACTATTTTCATATCAAAGTACAAAAATAATAGGTGTAGTTCTAAATAGCTACAATGTTTCAATGTTTATCAACCATTCTTGCTAAATTATTTTTAGTTACTATTTTGGTACCTATTCTGGGTTAAAATAGATAATAATATTTTTCTTCATCGTCATCATTTCAACGGCTACTTCAAGAATATCTTCGAAATTTATTAAGAAGCCTTTTTCTGAATAAGAACATGAGAAAGTATACTGTGATATAAATAGTTGAATTCGTAATAGGAAATGCTATTTTTAGGGCCATATAAAAAAATATATTTGATGATGGCTTCTTCGAAACGAAACCTTGTACTGAAAATTTGTAAAAGCTGTCTAGTAGGCCTAAAAGAGTTATAATGAGAAAGTGCTTTTGATTTTCAATACCTTTTCAAATAAGTTCAGAAAAAAATAAAATCGAAATCGCAAGATTTCGGATTTTATCGAATATCTCTAGACGTAAGAAGAAATTTCTCGTTTTCTCAACAGAATATTACTGACCACTAAATTGCGCAAGTTTTTTGTAATTTAACCGCCTTTGTAACTTTTGCTGTTTCCGAGTTGCCCATGCTGTTGATCCTTATCTTGGACACCCTATATATTTGAAAGAAGTATATATTTTGAATATTAAATTAAATAATTTACTTGGAACTATAAAACCATGGTATAAATTTAAACTTTCAAACCACAAATTTCTTAAAGTTGCATTCGACGGGAATTCATGGTAAGATCCTGTCCTGTTTCATTTCTGCATATTTCAATACAGCAGCTATTATATGGACTACTGCTAGCTATTCTTATAACAACAAACACAAAACATAAATATCAAACTCGAACAGATAACGTAAATAACAGAAGCAAAACGAATGAAAATTAAAATACGTTTTTCACTTTGATCACTTTGAATACTAGTATGCCATCTATGAGCGGTAGCATGAATTAACTTAATATTGTGTACAGTCTACAGTCAGATAAATGTAGTACCGGTGATTATAATATTGGGAAGATGCCTAAAGTACATACATGTTTCAAAAAGTATATTATTTTAGATGCTGCTTTTGCCACACCTCACCAACTTGACCATGGAACTGAGTGCTGTATTATAGCGACATAAAATATTGCGGCACAAATTTAAACTTGTTCGAACTGAGGTAAGAAAATATGCTAGTTCTCAGCCTGCGAATCGCGAAATGGCGAATTATATCGTATATCCGCATCGTCTCTATGAAAGAACTCGAAACGCTACTTTTTCCATTACATGCAACGTAATCCAAGGAAATTTAACAGTGGCCAGCAGAATTGTGCACCTTTTTATGCAATAATAAATCTCAATATTTAATACATACAAAAATAATCTGATACTATAGCAAAAAAATACTACAAAATTCCGATATTACTACGATAAAACACAATTTTAAATATTAACACAACAAAAGAATATACTAAATGATTATTGCCATATTATTACACAACGTGTATACGTATGTATTTTAAATAAGAATACATTTTATTAGTAACTTTTAAAATAAATCCCAATTTATGAATTGTAACAAATTTGTATGTTTGCACATAATAAGTTAACATAACAACTCTATTATTATAATGTTATTATAAGTAAATAAATAATCCATATCCCAGCGTAAGTATCTATACAGGGTGTCCCTAAATTACGTGGACATGGCTGAACCACAGAATACTGGGATCAAAAAAAGACGTTTTAACAAAACTTATCTATATACAAATGCGTTTGGTTTCGCCAGTATTCAGCTTCAAAGTTAATTTAAAAAAAACAAATTTGCTTATAACAAGAGAACGTTTACATTGATTTGGATGTTGGATGTCACTCAACGGTGTGACACTTTATACGGGTATAACTCATACTTTGACATAATATTGTTATTATCAGTAGACCGGTTGTGTATAAAACAAGGGACGCCCTACATTAATACATTCATATTTTTTATTGACAAAGCAAATAAATTTAAAAAAAATCAAATCGGACGCAGGCATTCATTATAAAGTTTGTTTGTATCTTTATGGTTTTGGATATCTGTTACAGTTTCAAGTCTGAACAAGTCAAACAGCGGCTTGAGCGAGCGGGGATTTATCACAAGCATGTCGCTCAGCTTAAGCCTGGCGGAAAACTAATTCCGCTATTTTTAGTTTACCTACCTGGAGGCTCCGATGCCACAAGGTTAAGGGAACTAAAGGCGCTATGAAGCATCTCCATTCACGTGGAGACTTTCAGAGGTCGTGGAGGTCCGGCCCAGTGCTTCAGGTGTCAGCGATGGGGTCACTCATCGCCGGCCTGCAAGTCACGTCGGAGGTGCGTTCGTTGCGGCGCGGAGCACGATGCTAAATCGTGTCCCGTGCCACTGACGGAGCCGGCTTCCTGCTGTAACTGTCAGGGAAGTCATCCTGCAAGTTACAGGGGCTGTCGGGTCGCATTATCGCTCAAAAAGCGCGATGCGACCACCAAAACCTCCACACAGCAGATCGCGAGGTCTGCAAAAGGTAAGGCGGCAAAAGCTTCCAAAGCCGCCAAACCTGCGTGCTCCCTCTCGCCTCCAGAGGCAGAGGGCAAAACAGAGGCAGGGAGAGCCAAAGGCCACTCTAAGACTGGCGCGGTTAAAACCGTCAAGTCAAAGAAAGCGCCGGAGGACTCTAAGCCGATGAAAGCAGGAGCTGCAAAGGCACACAAGGCCGATAATAAGCCAGCTCCGGAGTTGACAACTCCAAGCACAGAAGTTGGGGCTGATGAGAAATCAGCAGCCCAAACAATGAAAGTCGCCGCTGCCAATGCCATTAAGGCTGAAAATAAGCCTGCACGGGAAGAAACTCCCATGTCAGAAGTGTCTGCTACTGAGCCAAAACTCAGAAAGCAGGCGAACGCAGAAAAAGCCCACAAAGCCGATAATAAGTCTGCAAAGAGGAAGCTAACTCCTCAAACAAAGATTGCGGCCACTGAGACATCAGTCGGCAAAAATATTGTAGTTGGCTCTACTGCAAAGGCTTCAAAAGCTGACAATAAGTCAGTAAAGAAAGCTGCAAAAATAATAGCTGCAAATGCCATGCAAATGGCAAATAATCAGACGGCACGGGTGACTTCTGGCAAAAAAAGTCTTCCACCACAGAAGTTACGTTTGCGAGACCTGATAATGCAAATGGGTCAGCCGAACCCAAAGCTGCAAAAGCCATATTGGCCGAAAATAAGACAGCAGGTGACACTTGCACGGGTGCTAATGATCCAAGTCAACTTCTGGAGTGTATGTTCACAAGCGAAGTGGATCCGAAAGACATGCGTCAATGGGCATCCTCCCTCTCTTGCGTGCAGCCAAGCAAGAGGAGAATTCACTCGAGATAATGATTGTGGTCACACAAGCAGTAGTGGAGTACCCGGGATACCCGGACAATGGATTTTAAATCCATTGTTAGCATTTGTCAATCTCGCGATATAAACACATGGTCGCAATGCTTAGTAACAAGAAAGGTATTAGTTCCTCAGACGGTGAAACGCTAAATGGTCTTGCTAGCAATACAGCTTGTAATGGTACAAGTTCACGTCGTGTGCGATCTCAAACCCCAAATGCTGGCAGACCAGTACATATTCTTTACTGGAATGCAAATGGTGTGAATGGGCAGGAAGCACAACTGCGATACACAGCAGAACGACATAAAGCGGATGTTATATTGCTATGCGAAACACACCTGCGCGAAGGATGGTCGCTGAAGCTGCCAAACTACATCACGTATCGTGACGACAGGTCAGTCGGTAGGATGGGTGGAACCGCCATTCTTATAAAGAAGGGCATCCCCCATTACCACGTGGATACTCCACAACTGAACACTGTTGAAGCGACTACTATTGTTGCTAGTATTGGAGGTAAGGAGACCCTCCTCGTTGCAGCGTATAACAGTCCAAGTCTGCACCTAGATGTAAACGACATCACCGCCTTGCTTAAGCTACATTCACCCGCTATAATAGCGGGAGATGTCAATGATAAACACGCCGCATGGAACTCTAGATCTGAAAACTCTAGAGGTAGAACCCTGCACAATTACGCGACGGCTAATCACCTGGCTGTAATTGCGCCATCAGAACCCACCCACTTTCACCATTGTGGAAGTGCGGACGTCTTAGATGTAGCGATACTTGAGCGTATAATTAGCGCTCACAGCGCGTGGTCGCTGTCGGAGCTCGACTCTGATCACAACCCAGTATTGCCGACGCTTAATGACCTCGAGATCAACTGGTGCCGCCCAGGCGGCACGCAGGTATACACAAAGGTCAACTGGGAATTGTTTGGCGAGAGGGCCAAGGCTCGCATTGTACTCCCTATCAGTGGTGATTCATGCGATGCTGTGGAGCAAGAGGTAGTCAAACTAACAGAAATAATACAGGCAAGTCTCGAGGATTCCTCCACTGAGATGCGCAGGAAACTGCTATCTCATGAGCTTCCTGCAGACATCAGGGATTTAATCCTGGAGAAAAATCGATTACGGAAGCTTTGGCAGAGGTATCGAAGCCGAATTGACCGCAGACGACTCAATTCTTTGACTGCTGAGGTCAAGGAGAGAGTCCGAGATCACAGGGACCAGCGCTGGCGTGATGCCACCGTGGATATGACGACACAGGGTGGCTCCCTGTGGAGGTGTACTCGGCGGTTAACAAAAGCGAGGGCTCCAATTGCGGCTCTCCTCGATGGAAACGTCATGGTCACCGAGCCAAAGGCAAAATAAAATCTGAACTGTTTGCAACGTCTCTGGCGGGACAGTTTACACCTAACCCGTCGAAGAACAATGCTCACCGTTATGTAACAGATTTTGTGGCAGAGTACCTAGCGAAGCCCGTCTCTAAGGACTTCCGGACGGTTTCGCCAAAGGAAGTTCGTGAGATTGTGGTAGTGCACACCATATTATATTATGGCAGCATGCGTTGGGCAGTTGCCATAGTGAAAGAATATTGATTTTGATCAACAAACATTTAGATTTACAACTGTTATTATATTACACAAATGTAACATATACTTTTAATATACAATTCACATGTCGTTCATATTATTAACGCGACAAGTGGTGACCCCTAAAATGAAGATCACGCAGAATCTCGAGGCAGCTTCAACCGGACCAGTTCGCGTCCAATACTATTCCTTTGGTGACATGCCCTTGGAACGCGGTTATGACGCTAGTTTGCCCTTACGGACAACGTCACCGAGAAGCTGAACTTCCCTGGACCTGATCGAACGCCAAGCCAGGACCAGGACTGCATCTAGCTGGATTTGGCCCATTTCCTTGACCAGTCCATAATTGGTGATCCTCGACATTATTCGGACACGTGACACCCGCTGGTTGTGCCTCTTTGTTTCCTTCAGTGCTACATTTCTTTGAACGCATATCGTCTCCATGGGAGTCCCTATTTTGGACTTGCGTCGCCGTGGGACGCCCTGCTTTGGCTGTTCGTCGACGCGGTGCACTATCACCTCCAGTTAAGCCACAGGATCACAGGAACAGCATCCGCAAATTATGCAGCAACAGCAACGCAGAACCGGCAATTGCAGCAGTAGACTCACGTAACGTCCCAGCAGCAGCCTCAGCAGCGCAGGCAGCAGTCACGGTCTGGGGCCAGATGGAACGTTACGAAGAACAGGAGCTGATATAATTTCCTTCTATTTCGACCGTATTCAAAATTTTGTAACTTTATGACCACAGCACTGCCCTACCACCTTTCAGTTAAAATCACATATCCAATTTGGATCTTTTTCTTTTTTTTTCATTAATTATTCACTTCAATTTCATTCAACACTTGACATTTCCCATATTATAATGTCATTATCAACGCAAGGATAACGCTATTTTGACGGATACACACATGCTATCCGAGCAAAATTTATTTCCCTCATTTTTTTTTCAATTAAACTTGCCCCATTCTTTTGCCACTCGAGACAACTACTTTGCCATTCGAGGCAAATTATCATACCACTCGAGGCAATTATCATGCCACTCAAGGCAACTACTTTTGCCACTCGAGGCAACTACTTTTGCCACTCGAGGCAACTACTTTTGCCACTCGAGGCAACTACTTTTGCTACTCGAGGCAACTACTTTGCCATTCGAGGCAATTATCATGCCACTCGAGGTAGTAATCATGCCACTCGAGGCAACTATTTTGTCATTTGAGGCACACTTACCAGTTTTATACTTGTGCTTTTTCTGGGGGAGGGTAGTGTGGTGGTGCACACCATATTATATTATGGCAGCATGCGTTGGGCAGTTGACATAGTGGAAGAATATTGATTTTGATCAACAAACACTTAGATTTACAACTGTTATTATATTACACAAATGTAACATATACTTTTAATATACAATTCACATGTCGTTCATATTATTAACGCGACAAGATAATCAAATACTTAATAAACCGCAAGGCTCCCGGCGCAGACGGCATTAGTAATATTGCACTGAAGCATCTGCAGGGGCGTGCACACGTTCTCATTGCATTACTATTTAACAGAATATATGCACTGAGATACTTTCCATCTCAATGGAAAACGGCAAATGTTATCGCAATCCCGAAGCCTAAAAAGCCGCTGAAGCTTACTTCCAGCTACCGACCCATTAGCCTGCTCTCGGGCCTGAGTAAGATGTTCGAGAGAACAATTTTCAATCGCCTAACGGAGACGATATCACAGCGTGATATTCTAATCCCCGAGCAGTTTGGGTTTCGGCAGGAACACAGCACTACTCAGCAGCTAACCAGGTTATCGGAAAGCATAAAGCGCAGCTTCAATGATAACCAGCACACAGGTGCAGTGTTTTTTGACATTGAAAAAGCATTCGACAAAGTATGGCATGAGGGTCTCATATACAAACTGATGTACATGGGATTTCCGGATGTTTACATCCACATCATTTACTCGTATCTGATGGACAGGAAGTTCTATGTTTACTCGGAGTGTGAGTCCTCCTCTACCAGAAATATCGAAGCCGGTGTGCCTCAAGGCAGCGTGATCGCCCCATCGCTCTTCTCACTGTACATCAATTATGTACCGAGAGAGCAGAAGGTTGCACTCTACGCTGACGACACAGCCTACTTCGTAACTTCCCGGTCTGTACCAATCATTCTGAGGAGGTTGCAAGCGCAACTGCATGAACTTGAGAGCTACTATGACATGTGGCGTATCAAAGTGAATGTAAAAAAGTCCGAAGCGGCTCTGTTTACCAGGAGAAGGCCTGCCCAGCCAGGCACTTTAATGCTTAGTAACGAAGTTATACCCTGGAAAACTGAGGTGAAGTATTTGAGGGTCATCCTTGATCGGCGACTCAATTTCAGAAGCCACACTTCTCGGGTCATAGGAAAGGCATGGGGTCAATTCTTCAAGCTGTATCCCCTGACCAATGAGAATTCGAGGCTCTCGTACAACAGTAAGCGATTGCTGTATACGAGCTTCCTGCGGCCTATACTGACATATGCCTGTCGAGCATGGGCATATAATGACGTACAGGTGGCGCGTCTTCAAGTGTTCCAGAACAAGTGTCTGAGAGCCTTTACTGGTTGTCACTACTTGGTAAGGAACAGTATATTGAATGACGACTTCAATTTGCCTCAGTTCCAAGAGTTTGTTTGCCAGCTGACTCTCGGTTTCTACAGTAAAGCAGAAGCTAGCGCGAACGGACTTATCCAGGGTCTGGGTCAATATGACACAGATAACCCATGGATAAAGCACCGCACGCCGAAGCACATACTTGAGTCCTGCTGACTGCCAGTTAGCATTTTTAAAAGACCAGTAATGGGTTATTAACTTAATCCGGAGCTACGCTGGCTGAACCTAAAAGATTGAAACCTTCGGGTTTCATTTAAATGCTCATATCTGAATGCTGAACATTTCTGATGTTCAATATGATACGGCAGGTGATGGTGAACAATCGGTACCTCATTATTGATTCATGGACGCCTTCTGGTGTCCTGAGTATGGAGAGGTTTTAGTCGGTAGGAATCCGACACTACCCCTATAAGGGGTGTCTTTCAGATGATATCCTCTCCTCAACAAAACAAAAAAAAAAAAAAAGGTGGGGATCAGTCGGTTCAGATCAGTCATGGCAGAGCAATTGGTTCAGATCAGTAGTTTGGCGAACGTCGACAAACGTAATACGCGCGCGAATAACCAAATTTACGAATCATTATTATAAATAAAATTTCACGAGTCCACGAACGTAAAGTCGTAGGTATGATAAATATTCTTCATATTAATTCGGGATCATTTTAGAAAGAAAATCACAAGTTAAAGTATCGGGAGTGAACGAATTACCATAAAAGCTACACCACAACCACTATCACCTACATCCTAACAGGCCATGGCTAGAAATAGCCGTTTTGTCTAAACTATTAGGGAAGCATATTAATGAATTATTCTGCGCTTTCAATAGCGGGGTGATTTTTATCAGTAGTTAATATGGCAGACTTAATTCCCGGTATTATATATCAACTAAACGAATATAATAACATTAACCAATCACTACGAATTACCATAAAAGCTACACCACAACCATTATCACCTACATCCTATCAGGCCATAGCTAGAAGTAGCCGTTTTGTCTAAACTATTAAGGAAGCATATTAATGAATTATTCCGCCCTTTCAATAGCGGGGTGATTTTTATCAGTACTTAATATGGCAGACTTAATTCCCGGTATTATATATCAACTAAACGAATATAATATCATTAACCAATCACTACGAATTACCATAAAAGCTACACCACAACCATTATCACCTACATCCTATCAGGCCATAGCTAGAAGTAGCCGTTTTGTCTAAACTATTAAGGAAGCATATTAATGAATTATTCCGCGCTTTCGATAGCGGGGTGATTTTTATCAGTAGTTAATATGGCAGACTTAATTCCCGGTATTAAATATCAACTAAACGAATATAATATTATTGACCAATCCCAACAAATCGTTACGGTATAATTCAAGAATCAATCATAAGGCTAATCACCACCGACGGTTCGAGAATGATCGCCAACGAAATGGCGATCCGCGCGCGAACGGGTTAATGGATCTAATGACAACCCAACTAAATGTTGATAACACACGATAGCATCAAAACGAGCGCAGGCAATCATGACCAATTCTATTAAAAAAAGGCAAAAGAACTAGTATCAAATCCGGTGAAATCAAAACATTACATCCTAGTATTAATAGTCATGAAATTTGAATAATTAGATACCGAAAGGGTAGAGAAAAACACTGGCAATTTTACTCGTAATCATCACAATGACAAGTAAATGGAATTATTAAACGTAGACATGTAAATATAGAGAATGAATAAAATGAAAATGATTAACAATTTAAATAAACATAGATTGAATAGAATTAGTAAACGTAGACATATACATATAGAGAATGAATAAAACGAAAATGAGTAACAATTTAAATAAACGTAGTTTGAATAGAATTAGTAATCGTAGACTGTTAAACATAGAGAATGAATAAAACGAAAATGAGTAACAATTGAAATAAATGTAGTTTGAATAGAATCATTAAATTTAAATATATAACATAGATAATAAATAAAACGAAAATGAGTAACAATTTAAGTAAACGTAGTTTAAATAGAATTAGTAATCGTAGACAGGTAAACACAGAGAATGAATGAAACGAAAATGATGAACAAGTTAATTAATCGTAGTTTGAATAGAGTCATTAAACGTACATATATGAAGATAGAGAATAAATGAAACAGAAATGATAAACAATTTAAATAAACATAGTTTCAATAGAATTATGAAATTCACATATATAAACACAGAGAATGAATGAACCGAAAATGATGAACAAGTTAAATAATCGTAGTTTGAATAGAATCATTAAATTTACATGTATAAACATAGAGAATGAATAAAACGAAAATGATGAACATGTTAAATAATCGTAGTTTGAATAGAATCATTAAATAGACATATATAAACATAGAGAATGAATGAAACAAAAATGATGAACAAGTTAAATAAACATAGTTTGAATAGAATGATTAAACGTAGATATATGAACATAGAGAACGAATGAAATGAAAGTGATGAACAATTTAAATGAACATAGTTTGAATAGAAGTATTAAACGCACACAGGTAAAGATAGAGAATGAATGAAATGAAGATGAGGAACAATTCAATTAAACATAGGTGGAATAATAGCTCCCAAAACTTTCAAATAATTAATGGCTTTTTATCATGTCAATCAACGTAGACAATGGAAAAGCTGGGTGGCATACCTGTAGACACAGATACAGTCATGTGATCCGGGGAGATCGCGAAATATCGTTTGTAGCCTTGGGTTATTTATGATGATTCAAAATCTCTGAGTGATTCTACTCTAATCATATCAAGCAACGTAGACAATGGAAAAGCTGGGTGGCATACCTGTAGACACAGATACAGTCATGTGATCCGGGGAGATCGTGAAATATCGTTTGTAGCCTTGGGTTATTTCTGATGTTTCAAAATCTCTGAGTTGTTTTATTTTTAATCATATCAATCAGCGTAATTAAATAGAATGAGTGAATATGATATTAAATCATTCAAGAAACGAGAGACACATGAGCATGTAAACCAAACTCATGCAAATAAAATAAATTGAATGAGTGAACATGGTATTAAATGGTTCAAGAAACGAAAGACGCATGAGCATGTAAAACAAGCTCACGTAAATCAAATAAATAGAATGATTGAATATGGTATTAAAGGATTAGAGAATCGAGAGATGCATGAGCATGTAAAATAAACTCACGTAAAACAAAATAAATAGAATGATTGAGTATGGTATTAAATGATTCAAGAAACGAAAGATGCATGCGCATGTAAAACAAGCTCACGTAAATAAAATAAATAGAATGATTGAATATGGTATTAAATGATTCAAGAAACGAACGATGCATGAGCATGTAAAACAAGCTCACGTAAATAAAATAAATATAATGATTGAATATGGTATTAAAGGATTGGAGAAACGAGAGATGCATGAGCTTGTAAAGTAAACTCACGTAAATATAATAAATAGAATGAATAAACACAAATGAATGAACACAAAATAAACTCAAGTAAATAAAATTCGCATTTTCCTTCATATTCAAATATTAATGAATAACAGAAATTACAAATTCTTTATAGAGGTGAACGAAATGGCAAATGAATTTAATCAGGTCTACTTGTTAATGTGTGTATTATTTGCCTGTCTCTTCCAATTTTAATGTGCATACAACTGAATAAACAAAACAAACCCATATATATATATATATATATATATATATATATATATATATATATATATATATATATACAGGGTGTATCAGCCAAATGGAATAAATTCAATAATAAATAAATGGGGGCGTGTTCGAAAAAACGCCCGGACACGTCGATTGTTATTTTTAGTTGCGCATTTTTTTCAATAAAAACTTTTTATACAGGGTGTGTCCTGTGACCGTGGCCAATACCAACTTTCTCATTTTAAATGCAACACCTGGTATATTGTTCAATTTTTGGATTCTTCAGAAAATTCTAGACATATTTCATGTACAATGTCCTATACCTATCTTCAACTGTTTCGGAAATTGTTGGAGAACATATCATAGGTCCCTTTTTCATTGATGGCAATTTAAATGGTGATAATTATTTAGCACTACTCCAAAATAATGTTGTGCCAACTTTGACAAACTTATATCCTGTTCCAGCAAACCCACAAGTTTCAGCGAATATGATATGGTTTCAGCAAGATGGAGCACCGCCCCATTACCAAATCAATGTCCGGAACTACCTCAACCGAATATTTCCAAATCGGTGGATAGGGAGGCGAGGATCGATGGAATGTCCAGCACGATCCCCTGATCTGACGTCATTAGATTTCTTCTTATGGGGATATGTCAAAAGTATTGTATACAAAACTAAACCCCTCGACTTAGCTGACTTAAGAAGACGAATAATGCTTGCGATTAGATCGGTCACGCCTGAGATGTTGAGTAACGTTAGAAGAAATTTCTATTTACGATTCGGATGTTGCCAAGACGTTCACGGCGAGCATTTTGAACATCTCCTCCGTTGAAATTTATTGTCTTTTTTTTTGTTTTTTTACATTATCAAGAAATAAACAGTATTACTTATTAGTTTTTGAGTGTGTTGTAACGAACTTCTGTAATCAAATAATTTTCTTTTTTTAATGTTAATTTTTGCAATAAATCTGAAAACACTTAATATTTCCGAAACAGTTGAAGATAGGTATAGGACATTGTACATGAAATATTTCTAGAATTTTCTGAAGAATCCAAAAATTGAATAATATACCAGGTGTTGCATTTAAAATATGAAAGTTGGTATTGGCCACGGTCACATGACACACCCTGTATAAAAAGTTTTTGTTGAAAAAAATGCGCAACTAAAAATAACAATCGACGTGTCCGAGCGTTTTTTCAAACACGCCCCCATTTATTTATTATCGAATTTATTCCATTTGGCTGATACACAGTGTATATTATATATATATATATATATATATATATATATATATATATATATATATATATATATATATATTATAACACATTACCAATAGCAAAGTACCTTGAAAGTAATCACGGTACATAGTTGAACGTCACGACGTGTAAGTACTAAATACGATCACAAATCACGAGCCAAAAATAATCAAGAAATGTACATTTAGAAAAAGAAATGTTTTTTTGTGAAAAAGGTGCTACGTTTTATTTCTAAACATACTTTCACAAGCTCCAACTCCCCGTTAAGAAATTATATATTAATTTCACGATAAAAATACAACGATAAAAAAAAGTATGCGTCGGACCGTTACAATATTTTATCCGAATAACATAATGAACAAAATTAATGTAACAAATACTTTAGTGAACGGACAGCTCATAATAGTTCAGCCGATATTTAATATTGGGCTACATCACCATGGAATTAATGCGATACTGTTAAAGCTAAACACATACTGAACAAATTAACAAATATCTGTCAATATTAGTTGCATACGTGTTGTGAGATGCAATAATAGTAATGCACTGTGATTTTACGTTAAGGTTGGGATTTATCATGGACAAAATCAAGCGAATTCGGCACTTACCCGTTCACACCCACCGCGTTTGTAAATCAATTAAATGCATTATATTATACATCAAATTAATCATAAATGTTCGAGAATTGTGCAGATATACGTTATAACGCATTTGTGTGTTTAGTTTTTTGGTAATAAATTGATGAAATACGTTATTTTTGTCCGACATAATTTTCAAAGTTAGGACGGGAAATATAAGTTAAATTCAAATTTCCAATACATCTGCATAACATATAAGGGTTATGCAGAGGTAAGGTCGTAATTTGAACCAAAATTACATTCCGATGTGCATGCTGGATGTGAACGCAATAACTGGGCAAATTAAATTGTAACGGCCATATTTGAAATAGAAATTAGAGAATACTGTAGTAAATAGCTAGTTTCCAGTGGTTTTTTGTTCAGCCATTGTGTCCTAGGTGGCGCAATTACTATTAAGCTAGCGCTGTGCCAATACCACCTGCACAACTTGGATTGCAGGTGGCATTGGCGGTTGGCGGTACTGTGTGGCGCACTTCATTTTTATTGTGAAGGATTTTGCTAAACGTCTATTTTTTGAATAAACGTTTTATAATAGACAATAGATTATTCCAAGTGATTTTTTCGTCGACGATAGAATACTTAAAAATAAGTCAACGATTTTGTTTCAACGATTCGCGGACTCATCGTAAAATGGGAATTATTGTTAGGGTACACGTAGGTACATACTAACACTAGTGCAAACTAAGGCCATCATTTTATGGCCTATGCAAGGACTGTATAGTTGCAGTCTGAGTCCAGATAAATTACATATGAGACGAACCGCTATTGCAGTCAATGTCCCCTCAGGGCATTCGTGAAGGACTGCTATAGCACCCTCTCGCGCGCCCCTCTCAAAAATGGAGGTACAGTCCTGCAACTTTTATTAAAAGACGGCCCTGCCCCTACTGAGCATTTTGCTCCACAGCACCCCCACCACACACCCCCTGAATGCCTGTAATACGAGCTTTACTTTCCCCCCTCCGTAGGGGGTCGTAGGGGTGCTGGGGGGTGTATTTTTGAAGTCCTACCCTGGACCATGCGGCGAGTCTCTTGGCGTTTGCGGCGTAATTTTACGTCCCCCCGTTGTTGAGCAAAAATTCCCGAAAAATTCATCAATTTCGGCCAATTTTTCTATGTCTAGGGGGTTCAAGCTACCATTAGCACTAAAGGAAAGGGGGCTCGTCACAGATCCCGGCCTGGGGTCCCGACTAGAATGTGGGGGCCATGTGTTACGGTTACATTTTGAGGTACGACAATTAACGTAGTTTCGAACGGCGATGCCAGGAACAGCTGTGCAGGCATACGTAGCAGGTGAAAGAATTTGATTAAAAAAAAAAATATGCATTGTGCGAGAGGAGATTTGGCGAGCGCGGAGAGCAGAACGAACGCGTGTGCTGTGTAGACATCGTGCTCGCACGATCTCCGTTGGAGGATTAGTGCACGGCATACGCAGATTCTGGAACAAACCTATTTGGCAGGGATACGTCCCCTTTTTGGTTGGGAAAAGGGTTGTTCCGAGTGCCCTTCGGGGGAATTAAATTTCGTCCTCTCCGTCAACGCCGCAAGTGAGTACAAATATTCTCCTTATTCCGCTTCTCTTCACACAATGTCCATTGTAGTTATTTGCACGTGGGTCCAGCGAATTACCTGTGCGTATAAACGCAATCAAAGATTACCCACCACGCTGGACTGGTGGTAAGATATTACTTTACTCCGATGATAAGCACATGCCCTCTAACACCGGCTGCCTTATCAGGGTTTTGTTTTTAGTTATACTATTTTCCTTCCTCCCGCCGTTACTCTCTGCTCCTGGGTACTGAGACACGCGTTACGCATAAGCACGCGTGGGAGTAGTTCCGGTCCCGACGCTTGCTTGGGAACCGCAGAGCTGGGAGCTTCTACGGGAATCCTGGACGGGATTCTACGCAGCTGGACTTCGAGAGCAGGGCGAGCAACGGATGCGACCACCAACGCCATCTCACCGTCAAGCTATGTATAACCACTGTTTGCAGGCGCAGTAAATAAGTCAGTTTTCTCGTTAATTTGGACAATCGTCGCGCTCTGATAATTAAGGGCCTATCAAAGTGAATATCGCCGTATCGCCGTAATCTCCGTTACGTAGTTTAAGTTGATTAATATTGTTCTTGTCCCCCTCCTTAAGTTCATTACATTTACTTTACGTTACGTAGTTTAAGTTGATTAATATTGTTCTTGTCCCCCTCCTTGAGTTCATTACATTTACTTTACGTTACGTAGTTTAAGTTGATTAATATTGTTCTTGTCCCCCTCCTTGAGTTCATTACATTTACTTTACGTTACGTAGTTTATAACAATTACACGCCTACGCGACCGTGTTGGCCAAAATAAGCCACACCACCGCGATCATAAATTTTGTAAACGAACGAGCTCGTTTGGTACAGACCTGCGGTTTTCACCAAGGTCATGGTTATGTTTTATTTTGTTTAAATTTTGATCAATTATGTTTTGTAAATTTTCTTAAATATAAGCCGTTGTCCCTCCACTTGGCTTACTTCTTTAACTAATCGTATCTGAACCTGTTCCGTGACTTGGGGTTCGAACTATTGGGGGTTAAGTTACGTGGCGCCCTTTTTTTTTAATTTAACCACCACGACCCTCTCTCCGAGCAACCTTAACTAGCTTCGGCAAACAATCCCCCAATAGAGGTACGCGAGTACCGCGCACGTAACAATTTGGCGCCCAACGTGGGGCTCCTTGAATTAAGGGCTATTTGTTAATTGGTCATTTATTGGCCGTTTCGAAAAATTTTACACCCTTGTATTTTTTTTTTTTACATCCTTATAGTCCTAGCATTAATTTTTTGTTGGGCCCTTCAGCCTTCGTGAAAGATTTTGCCCTTTTGATATTTTTTTTTGTGTCACTTATAATGGGATACGGTTTTTATCGTTTTGATAATAGTTTCTAAGTATGTGAACATTGCTTTGTCACATTGACTATGTTAGTTTGCTGAGCGACCGTCTGAAATCTCGTGAGTTATACAATTTTGGATTGGTAGAACTTGGTGAAGTCCCATTGGCCGTTGAAGGTTGTTTTGGGTATAACCAGGGATAGAAGGAACGGTTCGTGATTTTTTTTTCCTGTTAGTAGTTTCACGTTTTTGTTGTTTTGGCCTTTATGTTCCCATTAGTTTTGTTTGCAAAACAAAAGGAGGACGTTGATACAAGAACAGTATTAAAAAGAGTTAATGTAACCACGTATATAGATACGTATTCGTGTGTTTTACCATATTGTATGGCGATTATTCAACTTTAGGTCAGTCTTAGGTGTTTAGGTTGGATTACTATTAGGTTATTATTAGGCCTTGCTATATAACTAGTCGATAAGGTTTTCGTAGGTTAAGCGCGTTGTAGGGATATTGCCATTGGTACTTCAGTATAGGATCTAGTTTAGGATTGACATAGGATCTTTTGCGCATCGCGATGGATATTAATCGTCTGAACAAAGATGAACTCGCCTACGAGTTAAAGATTAGAGGGGTAGCGGAAGACTCTTCCGATAATATGAGGAAGGCGCTCCGAAATTTGAATAAACTGGAAGCTCGCAAGGTACTAGCGAAGCCAACATATCCGATATCGTTCACGGTGGATGCCGCGGCGATAAGAGATAAGATCGGCGAGGTAAGGACACTAATCGACGCCCTCGAACCCGGGGACAGCAGTAAGGAAAAGAAGATTAGAACAAAGCTAATACACTTGCTGGGTCGCGCCGAAAATTCGGTGGCAGACACAGACGAAGATATTTCCTGCAAGGCAAGCTTCCTAGTAAAAATTGGCCAACTGATGGAGTCTCTCGACGACAAACTCCCCACGTCTAGACTTTCGACGCTAGACGTCAGCCTGCAATCCCTGGATCTGGGGTCAGTGGGGCCAGAGCACGATGCCGGAAGAGGAACAAACGTCGTATTCTCGCCACCCACGGTTAAACCGATACCTGTTATGAAATGGGGGCTCAAATTTTCGGGAGACGTTAAGAAACGGTCATTCAATGCATTCCTCGAAGAGGTCGAAGAGCTAGCAACCGCTAGAAAAGTTTCTCTCGCTGACTTGTACCAATCGGCTATGGATTTGTTTTGTGACAAGGCTTTATTGTGGTACAGGGCCAATCATAATCTTGCAACTAATTGGGACTCGTTGGTTAAATTATTACGGGACGACTTTCAGCCGGCCGACTATGATGAACGCTTACTCGATGAAATCCGGAAGCGCACACAAGGCCCAAATGAATCAGTTAGTTTGTACTTGGCAGCCATGCATATCTTGTTCCGCCGATTGTCCGCCCCTCTTGAAGAAGAGAAGCGGCTAAGGGTAATAAGGGGGAATTTGTTACCATTTTATCAAGCCGCATTAGGGTTGTATGAACCTAGATCGCTAGTCGATCTTTCCGATAAGTTGCGCGTTTTGGAGCGAAGCAAGAATAGTATTGATGGATACTTAGTTCCAAAATCGAGTAGATCCGCGAACTTCTTAGAACCCGATCTTGCATATATCGATGCGACTCCCACGATGGAGGTTTCCGCCACGGACCCCGGCAACATTTCTCGTCCTCCCAGAGTTTGTTGGAACTGTGACCTTACCGGCCACACGGCCGCTTCTTGCCGACGCCCGCGACAGAAACATTGTTTTTCTTGTGGTCACAAAGACGTGACGAAGTACAACTGTCCCAGATGTAAGTCAAAAAACTAGTTGATGTAGCCCTACCCAGCCGCGTAGAGGCCGCGTACTCGACTACACAGCCGGCTATTAATGTACTGCTAGATTTTGTGTTAGACCATGCGGAAGGCGATGAAAGGCCATATCTTTCAATAACTATAATGGGGTACGAATTTTTGGGTCTTCTCGATTCCGGAGCGTCGAGAACTATTTTAGGTTCATTCGGATGGAAGAAGTTGGAACACTTGGGATTGGGCCTATGTACGACTTCGATCACTACATGCACGGTGGCCAACGGGGTTAGGTGCGCCGTATTAGGTGTCCTCCAGTTGCCAATTCGCGTAAAAGAAACTGTAAAATTAATCGATGTTCTCGTTGTACCCGAATTGCCGCACACCTTGATCTTAGGTTATGATTTTTGGAAGATCATGGGAATAGTCCCGGATCTCAGGCACGATAATTGGAAATTTTCTGCCCAGGAACTTACCCAGCCCGTCGATTTAATTTGTACTCTCAAATCTCAATCGGAGCTATCAGTAGCACAAGAAACCGCTTTAGAAAATTTCATCGATGAAATCTTCAGCGTGATGCCCGCCACTCTCGGATGTACACGGCTTGTAGAACATTTCGTCACTACCTCCGCAGCCCCAATTAAACAAAGAAATTATCCAGTAAGCCCTGCGATCCAAAAACAAATTGATATAGAAATTGACGAAATGCTGCGTCTCGGTGTTATTGAACCTTCGAATAGTGCTTGGTCGTCGCCTATCATTTTGATTCGTAAGAAGGATGGCTCCTTCAGATTTTGTATTGATTTCCGTAAACTCAATCAGGTTAGTAAGGCGGATGCATATCCTATGCCTTTCATTTCCAATATATTAGACAAGCTCCGTGATGCTTGTTTTCTGTCCTCCATCGACATAAAATCTGCATTTTGGCAGATTCCTATGGCAGAAGACTCCAAACAATATACCGCTTTCGCAACGGCTCGTGGTCTTTTTCAGTTTCGCAGAATGCCCTTCGGTCTGCATTCGAGCCCCGCGACATGGCAAAGATTTATTGATAGAGTATTAGGTCCCGAATTAGAACCCTTCGTATTCGTTTACTTAGATGATATTGTAATTGTTACCAAGACTTTTCAGAAGCATTTAGAGATCTTAGAAGAAGTCTTTAGTAGGATCCGTCGAGCAGGTTTGACAGTTGGCCGAGACAAATGTCACTTCTGCAGGCCTGAACTTAAGTATCTTGGTTATCTGGTAGATAAACACGGTTTGCATGTAGATCCCGAAAAAGTTTCGGCCATTGTAAACATCCCCGTCCCGCGTAACTCCACGGAGATTAGGAGGATTTTGGGGATGGCGAGTTGGTACAGGAGGTTCATAAAGGATTTTGCAAGCATGACAGCGCCTTTGACCAATTTGTTGCGTAAGAAATCCAAATTCGAATGGACATCCGAGTGCGATGAGGCCTTCCGGGGAGTAAAGGAAGCTTTGGTGACAGCTCCAGTTCTAGGTTGTCCAGATTTTGAGTCGCCCTTCTTCATTTATACCGATGCGTCCGGTTATGGAATAGGTGCGGTGTTGAGCCAAAAGACAAGCGGGAAGGACCAGGTTATCGCATACATCAGCAGATCCTTGAGTAAGAACGAACGTAATTATACGACCACAGAGCGAGAATGTCTAGCGGTAATTTACGCGATTGAAAAGTTTAGACCCTATGTGGAAGGAGCTAAATTTACGGTCATTACGGACCACTACTCACTACTCTGGCTTCGTGACTTGAAGACACCTACGGGTAGACTGGCTCGTTGGAGTGTAAGGTTGCAGCAATACGACTACGTCGTTGAACATCGCAAGGGAAAGGATATGGCGGTGCCCGATGCCCTCAGTAGATCAGTCCCTGCTGTAGACGCAGTGGAGGTGGCACCTGTAGTAAGCGATAGATGGTACAATCGACAAACCCGACGCGTACGCGATAATCCACTGAAATTTTCGCAATGGCGGGTGGTCAACGATCGGCTGTATAAGTATATAAAGGCGAAATATCCTGACCTCAGCTGCGAAAACGAATGGAAGACGGTAGTGCCCAAGGGAGAGCGTAAAAATCTTCTCCGAGAAAACCATGATAACCCAACTAGTGGCCATTTGGGAATTTTTAAGACGTTCGATTGTATAGGACGTCTATACCGCGCGTTTTTTTTATCTCTGAACATAGGGTATGTAAATGCCGTATGTTCAGTTTTAAAACGACGGAATCAATTCGACATATAGGCAACCAAATTTACTAGCGTGCGTAACTCAATTATTTAAAAATAATGACAAATTCATAACGTATTTAATAAAACGTCAAAACTGTAGACAGAAAATGTATTCAACGCAAGAAAAGATACAATTAGTGCACTGGTACCAATGTGGCAGTAGTATACGGACTGTGCGTGATTTATTTTCTGTGCATTATCCTGAGAGACCAATACCATCAATCGGAACAATTTCTAATATAATCGCCAAATTTAATAGCACAGGATGCATCTCCGGTACTCATCATAACATAACTAGGAGATGCCACGTATTGACGGAAGAAATGAAATTTAACGTGTTATGTTATGCTGAAGAAGAACCAATATCTTCCATTACACAAATGAGCTACTACTTCGGAATTTCTCGATTTTCAATCCGAAAAGTTTTAAAGGAGTTTAAGTATAAATCATACAAGTTTCGAAACCATCAATACCTGACCGAAGAGGATAAAATTAGGAGAACAAATTTTTGTGAAGAAATGTTTAACACACTAAACACCAATGAACAGTTTTTAGAAAATATTATGTTTACGGACGAAGCATCGTTTAGTATACGAGGAGAAGTTAATTCACAAAATTATCGGTCAGTATTTTTAAAATTTCATTATTCCTTTGATTTACTCCATAATATTCTTTACAGATATTGGGCCCGCTCTAATCCACATATTCAAAATTTAATTCGTCATCAAGTACAAGAAAGAGTTAATGTGTGGGCAGGCATAATAAATAATAGGCTCATTGGACCATTTTTTATTGATGGCAATTTAGATACCAATAAATTTCTTAGACTTTTAAGAAACCAAGTCATTCCTGAAATCGAACCACTAAATATTGATAATATTTGGTTACAGATGGATGGTGCCCCAGCTCATTCAGCTAGAATTGTTACAAATTATTTAAATAATGTGTTTGGTGAACGTTGGATCGGGAGATTTGGTCCTATCGCCTGGCCTGCGCGGTCACCAGACCTATCCGTTAATGATTTCTTTCTCTGGGGACATCTACATAATGTAATTTATAATCATGTACAAATTCAATCAAGTGAGGAATTAAGAGAACGCATAATTAGAGCTTGCCAAGAGTTGAATGAAAACTTTATGCGAAATGCAGTGCAAGAATTTCATCATAGACTTGCTTATTGCTTAGAACAGGGTGGCGGCCATTTCGAATATTTGCTATAATTGTGTTATTGCTTTATATATTTTTTTATTGTGTTTATGGTTTTGTTAATTGTTCAACATGTATTAACAAGATTTTTTTCCATTGTCAATTAAAATAAACCTTTACTCGCTATTGCCATATTTAAATACTTTCTTGCGTTGAAAATATTTTCTGTCAACAGTTTTGACGTTTTATTAAATGCGTTATGAATATGTCATATTATGAATATTTTTAAATAATTGAGTTACGCACGCTAGTAAATTTGGTTGCATATATATTGAATTGATTCCGTCGTTTTAAAACTGAACATACGGCATTTACGTACCCTATGTTCAGAGATTAAAAAAACGCGCGGTATACTTGGCCCAAAATGAGATATGACGTAACTCGGTATGTGAAGTCTTGTGTGGTCTGCGCGAAGGCAAAGCCTGAACAGTTAGCACCAGCCGGCATCGCAACAAAGTCCTTTAGCACAATCGTTCGTCCTTGGGATGGAATCTGTTGTGATTTGGTAGGTCCATTACCAAGTTCCGGTGGGTATACTTATATCTTGGTCATTGCCGACCTATTCAGTAAATTTCCGTTAATTTTCCCTCTCCGCTCGGCAACGACGCCCACTATTTGTAAATATCTGCGAGAGAATGTATTTTTAATGTTCGGTTCTCCCAAGTTTATTATTTGTGATAACGGCGTGCAATTCCGCTCTAAGGAATTTACACAATTGAATAAGGACTTCAACGTCAGAATTTTGTACACACCCCATTACCATCCTCAAAGTAACCCTACGGAACGCATAAATCGTGTCCTAAAGACGATGTTAGCCTCATATGTCAAAGAAAACCACCAGACGTGGCAACACTATCTTCAACATGTGGCCTGTGCAATCCGTACGGCGAAACATGAAGCTACAGGTCATACACCGTATTATCTAAACTTCGGCAGGGAAATGACGATCAAATGCGAAGCAACGGTGGATATAGACCATGGCCAACCCATCCAGATAACGCGAGGGGACCCCATCAATAAAGGGCGTGCTTTTACGAAACTGTACGAAGATGTTAAAGTCAGGTTAAAATCAGCGTATGAGAAGAGTAGAAACGTGTATAATTTGCGTCGCAGACCCCTAACTTTCAATCCTGGAGATTTGGTCTTGAGGAGAAACTTTGCCCTCAGTGACGCTGGTAAGAAATTCAGTGCAAAACTAGCACCCAGGTTTATTGGGCCGTATAGAGTTGAAGCACGAACGTTTGGCGGTGCATATTCACTCACCGATTTACAAGGGCACCCAAAAGGGATTTGGAATGTCAAAGACATAAAGGCACACCCTCCCGAACAAAATTAGGATGCGTAAAACTCTTATTGGCCTCTATTTTTAATTGGTGTCATATTTGGAAATACTTAGTCTTGTTGAAAAAGCCTCACCTTTTTCAATCTAGGTAGAGGGGGAGCTGTTACGGTTACATTTTGAGTTACGACAATTAACGTAGTTTCGAACGGCGATGCCAGGAACAGCTGTGCAGGCATACGTAGCAGGTGAAAGAATTTGATAAAAAAAAAAAAAGATGCATTGTGCGAGAGGAGATTTGGCGAGCGCGGAGAGCAGAACGAACGCGTGTGCTGTGTAGACATCGTGCTCGCACGATCTCCGTTGGAGGATTAGTGCACGGCATACGCAGATTCTGGAACAAACCTATTTGGCAGGGATACGTCCCCTTTTTGGCTGGGAAAAGGGTTGTTCCGAGTGCCCTTCGGGGGAATTAAATTTTGTCCTCTCCGTCAACGCCGCAAGTGAGTACAAATATTCTCCTTATTCCGCTTCTCTTCACACAATGTCCATTGTAGTTATTTGCACGTGGATCCAGCGAATTACCTGTGCGTATAAACGCAATCAAAGATTACCCACCACGCTGGACTGGTGGTAAGATATTACTTTACTCCGATGATAAGCACATGCCCTCTAACACCGGCTGCCTTATCAGGGTTTTGTTTTTAGTTATACTATTTTCCTTCCTCCCGCCGTTACTCTCTGCTCCTGGGTACTGAGACACGCGTTACGCATAAGCACGCGTGGGAGTAGTTCCGGTCCCGACGCTTGCTTGGGAACCGCAAAGCTGGGAGCTTCTACGGGAATCCTGGACGGGATTCTACGCAGCTGGACTTCGAGAGCAGGGCGAGCAACGGATGCGACCACCAACGCCATCTCACCGTCAAGCTATGTATAACCACTGTTTGCAGGCGCAGTAAATAAGTCAGTTTTCTCGTTAATTTGGACAATCGTCGCGCTCTGATAATTAAGGGCCTATCAAAGTGAATATCGCCGTATCGCCGTAATCTCCGTTACGTAGTTTAAGTTGATTAATATTGTTCTTGTCCCCCTCCTTAAGTTCATTACATTTACTTTACGTTACGTAGTTTAAGTTGATTAATATTGTTCTTCTCCCCCTCCTTGAGTTCATTACATTTACTTTACGTTACGTAGTTTAAGTTGATTAATATTGTTCTTGTCCCCCTCCTTGAGTTCATTACATTTACTTTACGTTACGTAGTTTATAACAATTACACGCCTACGCGACCGTGTTGGCCAAAATAAGCCACACCACCGCGATCATAAATTTTGTAAACGAACGAGCTCGTTTGGTACAGACCTGCGGTTTTCACCAAGGTCATGGTTATGTTTTATTTTGTTTAAATTTTGATCAATTATGTTTTGTAAATTTTCTTAAATATAAGCCGTTGTCCCTCCACTTGGTTTACTTCTTTAACTAATCGTATCTGAACCTGTTCCGTGACTTGGGGTTCGAACTATTGGGGGTTAAGTTACGTGGCGCCCTTTTTTTTGATTTAACCACCACGACCCTCTCTCCGAGCAACCTTAACTAGCTTCGGCAAACAATCCCCCAATAGAGGTACGCGAGTACCGCGCACGTAACACATGGTTTCTTCTCATAATAGAGTAGTAGAGTCGTTATTGCGTATGTAAGACACCTTGAAATTGGATATTTATAATCAAATAATATACAGGTAGTGGTAGGACAAAGTAAATTAGAATTGTTAAATTACTTTTCACGCAAATTTTGTGTACTATTTCGAAAATTAGAAGTAATTCTCAGACTACCTTTTATTTATTAACCTGAATACATAAATGTCGTATAAAAACTGATACATAATAAATAAAAAATCCAATTATTTCGTAAACCAGAAGTAGAAATTTAATGTTCATACTTTAATCTTATAAAATTAAACATTCTGAACAAAACAGTTTCTATGTAGGTGTAACATATTCTAAAAGTAAATATATACTGTAGTTTAGAAGAAAATAGGCATGTGCCTGATTTCCGCATTTCGTTCAATTTCCAGTTCAAAGTCCAGTTTGGCCGACACCGACAAATGTTTACAGAGTACGAGCGAGTGAGTCAGCCACTGGTGGCTGGCTGTTTTTTTTTTGCATGACGTTGGTGATAGAATGGATGTGTAACGCGACTAGCGCCGATGTACGGAGGAAAGTTATATGTATGTATATACTAGTTATCACCAGAGAGCGCCACTTCCTCGACCATATTCGTCTGTCCTTTACTATAGGTCATTCTTTGTTCACAAAATCGCAACCTTAATAGTCAAGTAAAATGCCTCGTGATAAATCTTTAAGTAAAGATATATAATGCAATTTTTTACTTTGTAGGTATCACAGTTTATTTTAATAAAGTAACTATAGTTTCGACCGAACAATCGGTCATTTTCAAACAAATAATATCTTAAAACTACACAGGCCGCCTTTAAATACTTATTAGAGAGAGACGGTTGAACTATAAGAAGGAGCTAATATATATAATTTACAATTTTTACAATGTTTTAAATAGTGAGGTATATATTAGTTAGGTCTGGTCGGTAATGATTGGGATGGCCGGATTAGCCTTTGCTTTTGTTAATTCCAGGGACTCCAGCTAATCCATCTTTGGTCCTTTTTCCGCAAAGTGGAATCTCCAGCACATCTTTATCAAAATTGTGTCCGTTCTCAATTAAATGTAGAGCGAATATAGAATGATTATTTCTGAGTTTAAATGAACTGATGTGTTCTTTTAGCCAAATGTTAAAGGAACAACCAGACTGCCCTATATATATATATATATATAAGTTACCTGCGGTCACAAACAATCAGCTTCTTTAATATTATATAAAGAGTATTATTTAAGACGGATGCATATGAGCGCATCCCACGCATTATATGTTATCTTTTATTGTTCATTTACAATAAGTTATATTACTACCAGGTTGGCATTGCCACATTACATTCTAAGTTTTAAATTAAAAGTTCCTTTTTAAAACCTACGTTTCGGCCCGTGATACGTATTTGGCGCAGTCGGCAACGGATTCCCAAAATTTAACAATTTGAGCGAATATCAAATTTGTTAAATTTTTCGTTCACGAATTAATTGGAATAGAACCAGCGAAGACTACAGGACTCCGAACTTCGAGACACCGCAGCTTCGCATCGAATCTACAAGCATCGAGGACCCAGGCAGGATTCCAAACATTGAAACACCGCCGACGTCCAGCTTCGCAGATTCAACTTTCACGGCCGGATGGACGGAATATTTGCACTGTGAGTACATAAATTGTTTCGAGTGCCTAAATTCAATTGTCCATTTAATATTCGTTTTCGTCGTTCGACTAATGAATGCACGAGACATTGTTGAGACAAATTCGGATATCGAATTAGAGTTGTCAAGTCCCTTATCTGGTCATCGAGATCGTTCCCGTTCCCCAATAAATCGTCCACAAAATCCCACATTAAACATGGCATTGAAATCAGAGTATTTGGCTATGATTCCCGATTTCTACGGCGAGACAGAATTACTGTCGCGTTTCGTTGAAATCAGCGAAAAATTGGTAAACAAATTTTATAACACAGCAGATCCCACGGACTTTCAAAATGAGTATTTAATGTCAACCATTCTGTCGAAAATTAAAGGAGAAGCGGCAGTTAATATTTCATCAAACAGGATCACCTCCTGGCAAGAATTGAAAACAGCCTTGTTGAACGCGTATGGCGATAAAAGAGACCATTATAGTCTAAATTTCGAAATAACTAATTTAAAACAAAATTTCACTGAAACCCCATTCGAATTTTATAATAAGGTTCAACACTTGCTGAATTTGCAAGTATCATATGTAAGGGCTCATATCGCAACTCAACAAGAACAACATTATCTAATGAACTTTTTTCATGAAAATGCATTGCGCGTCTTCCTTCGTGGTTTAAAAGAACCAATTAGTGCACAAATTCGTGCAAGGAATCCACTTAATTTAAATGCTGCTTTAAATATTTTAACTAACGAGTTTCAGTTAGATATTACAGTGAATAAATCCAATTTTAATAAAGTAAGTCCACGTTTCCCCAATAACTTTAGAAGTAATTATCCCGTAAGAGTTCCTAATAATAATGTAAATAATAATTTTCCCCGAAATAAATACAATGTTCCTAAATTTAATAATTTTACACGACCTCCTAATGGTAATCATAATATTCCAAAACCAAACTTTATTAATCAGAGGGTCGGCCCCAGTCAATCTAGACCGACACCCCAATATAGACCCACACCTATGTCGGTGTCTACAGAAAATTTAAATTTACCTAATCAAAATAGAGGTTACCAAGGTCGGCCAAATAATTTTATTTCGGAGGAATTATATAATATCGACGAGGAACCAGGCACGGAACCAAATGTTCCTAAAAATCCTTTTTTAGCCTTAGAGGGTCCGTCAAACGACCGACCCGAATAGAATTAAATAGTATAAATAATAATGAAAGTCGTCTCCCGTATGTAACCGATCCATTAAATAATTTGAAAATATTAATTGATACAGGTAGTAGCAGGTCATTTGTAAATCCTAAAATTGGATACAAATTGTTCCGAAAACAAATCAGAACCGACCCCTTTCAAGTGTCCAGCGCACATGGCACTACTTATGGAAGGTTTAGCACTACTGTACCACTAAAACGGTTATTTAAATCAAGAGAAGCGAATATAAAATGCTTTATTTTCGACTTTCATTCAAACTTCGACGTATTAATTGGAATCGATAATTTAAAATATTTAAATGTAAATATTAATTTATCTAAAGGTGAAATAAATACACCTAACTGGGATATAAAAATAAATTATAGTAGAATTCGTGGAGACCCGGACGAGAAGTGTAAAGTATCGCCCGGTGCTCGCGAAGAAATTAATTGTTTTTATTATCAGGAAATTACGGATGTACAAAAGGTACTTGTACCTGGGAGATTCGAACAAATTATTGAAATAGATATCGCAAATATAAAAAACGGTGATGTAATAATCCCGTATTCAAAAATCAATTCTCTGGAAATACCAGAATATATTACTACGGTAAATAATTATAAAGCAATTTGTACAATAATTAATCCGTCAACAGAAGATCTCAAAATTTGGGTTACGAGACCATTAGTGGTTGCTCCAATCAATGAATATGGTTGTCAGCAGTTGGGCTCAACACACCCCGATCTTAACCTGTTGAAAAACAATAATGTACAGTTTAATAATTCTCAAATTCGCAGTGAGCATATGAATAGCGAAGAGAAAAAAGTTATAATGAGTTTAATTAAGGATTATTCCGACATATTTCATGTCGATAATAATAAATTAACCTTTACAAATAAAGTCAAGCATCAAATTAAAACTACGGATGAATTACCCGTGTATAGTAAATCATATCGTTATCCCCAAATTCATAGGGAAGAAGTTAGGAAACAAATAAATAAAATGCTTGGCGATAAAATAATAAGACCGTCGCACAGTCCATGGTCTTCGCCAATATGGGTAATTCCCAAAAAACTAGACGCATCTGGTAAGCAAGAATGGCGAGTAGTAATTGATTGCCGCCAATTAAATGAGAAAACAATCGGTGACCGTTATCCCTTACCGAACATTAATGATCTACTCGATAAATTAGGGCGTTCTCAATATTTTACGACCCTTGAATTAGCATCTGGCTTCCATCAGATTGAAATTGAAGAAAGTGACACTCCCAAAACAGCTTTTAATACTGAAAATGGGCATTACGAATTCATGCGTATGCCATTTGGATTGAAAAATGCTCCCGCTACTTTTCAAAGAGTCATGGATAATATCCTGCGAGGAATCCAAAATGAAAAATGTCTAGTCTATATGGACGACATAATAATTTTCAGCACAAGCTTACAAGAGCATGTTAATCGTTTAAGAGAGGTGTTCGATCGTTTAAAAGAGTCAAATTTTAAAATTCAACTCGATAAATCTGAGTTTTTGAGAAAAGAAGTGGCTTACCTTGGCCACATTGTTACTCCTGAAGGTGTAAAACCGAATCCAGATAAAATTAAAGTTATACAAATTTATCCTATTCCAAAAACTACGAAACAAATTAAAGGCTTTTTAGGTATCCTCGGTTATTACCGAAAATTTATTAAAGATTTCGCTAAATTAACTAAACCAATGACTAAGAGACTAAAAAAAATGCAATTATAAACGTAAATGATTCGGATTACAAAAATAGCTTTAATTTATGTAAAAATATTCTTACGAACGAACCACTCTTACAATATCCAGACTTTACTAAACCGTTTAATTTAACTACAGACGCGAGTAATTTCGCTGCCGGAGCTGTTTTGTCACAAGGAATTATTGGTAGCAATTTACCAATTGCATACGCGAGTAGAACATTAAATGAATCAGAAATAAATTACTCCACAATTGAGAAGGAGCTTTTGGCAGTTATTTGGGCCACGAAATATTTTCGACCATATTTATTCGGGCGAAAATTTAAAATAATAACGGATCATAAACCCCTACAGTGGCTCATGTCCCTTAAGGACCCTAGTTCAAAACTTACCAGATGGCGAATCAAATTATCAGAATATGATTTTGAAATTGTATATAAACAAGGCGTATTAAATAAGAATGCGGACTTCCTGTCTAGGCTAGAGATAAACGTTCACGACGAAAACAAAGACGCAAGCAGATTTTACTTAAGGTCATTTGATGAAGGTCTGCTTGATAATGGAGAAAATGCACAATGCACAGAGTGATTAATTGTTGAAACTGGGGAACCAGACCAAATTGAAAATGATAATCATACAGTACATTCAAATATTGAAAATCCAATCATCACAATCCCTGTAATAGAAAAATCAGTCATAATCGGAGATAACCAAATTTTTATATCAAAAGTAAATTATACCCCCGGAAAACCCAAAGTGATAAAATTATTCGATAATAAAAAAATGAGACTAGTAGTGCAATTCTCTCAATCATCATTCGTAAATGATGTAATTAAATTCGTGAAACAATTCATAGTCCCAAAAGTAAAATATTGTCTATATTTTGAGAGCCCGATTATGAGGAATTCTGTGTAACGTTACAAACTTATTTTAAGAACTCTCAAATAAATTTTGTTAGATGTACCGAAAAGGTAAAGGATGTTGAAGATAAGGACGAAGTCCTTAATATTATAAAATATTACCATGAAGGAAAAACTAATCATAGAGGAATCGATGAAACAAAACAAGCTAAAACGTCGTTTTTACTGGCCTGATATGCGCCGCACTATCCAAGAATATATCAACAATTGTGAAATATGCTTACTTAGTAAATATGAAAGAAATCCATTAAAACCAAAATTTAATTTAACTCCAACATCGGTAAAACCGTTTGAAATAATTCACATCGATGGTATTTCTTTAGAAGGATCCATTTTTTTTACACTAATAGATTCATTTTCAAAATATACTCAAATTTATAAACTAAGTTCGTATCAAGCATTAGAAATTGCAAACAAACTAATTGTATTTTTCAGTCACCACGGTATTCCTAACCAAATAATTGCAGACAACCATTTAGAGTTTAAAAATTCAATAATTAAAGAATTATTGGAATTACATAAAATTAAATTACATTTGATCAGTTCTCAGCACCCAGAATCAAATGGGATGGTTGAACGTGTTCATTCCACAATAATTGAACACATCCGTCTGTTTAATAATCAAGACCTATACAAAAAGGAACCGATAGAAATCAAAGTTAATTATGCAATTATGCTTGGATACAATAGCTCGATTCACTCTACTACCAAATTTACGCCATTAGAGGTAATCACTGGTCATATGGATACTCCAGACCCAGGTAATATTAATGAAAATACTAGAATTATTAATGATTATATTATGAATCATAAACGCAAAGTAAAATTAATGTACGACAAAATAAATGAGCGTACACAAATTAATAAAGAAAAAACCATTAATAAAAGAAGTGAGAGCCGCGAAAATTTGCCTAATATACCAACAGAAATATTTGTAGCAAATAGGCAAAAACAATCTAAGACGAAAAATAAATATAAGAAAGAAGAATTACAATGTATCAATCCAGAACTAAAAACTGCGAGGATAAATACTCCACACCATAATACCGGCGAGAAAATCCACCTGTCTAATATTAAAAGACCACGCTTAAAATTCAAGCAGAAAACTGATCAGATCAGTATAAAAGAAATCAAGTATAAAAATTGTCGAAATTATGTGAATAATGGAAATGGTAGGGAAAATATAGTAATCAAAAATGTAAATGAAATACAAAACGACTTGTTCTTTGCTCCAAGAGAGTTTTCACTAGCACACTGTGTTTCTACCGATTTACCTATGAACGCTGGCATAGCGTTGCAATTTAAAGAAAGATTTGGAAGAGTAGAATTACTTAAATTCCAAAAAACCTGAGGTCAATTCGCTGTGTTTCTTAAAAGAAGAAGGACGGTACATAATTTATTTAATAACAAAACAAAATTATTACGATAAACCAAGTTACGAAAATTTATTTAACACCTTAATAAAAATGAAAGAATTTTGTCAATTAAGGGGCATCACCCAATTAGCTATACCTAAACTAGGTTGCGGTTTAGACGAACTAAATTACGAAATTGTAAAACCTATGATTGAATACGTATTCAAAGATTCAGGTATTAATGTCCACATTTACATTGGCGAAAATAAAATGAGTAATTCTCTTCCAGGTCGATCCTCGTCTCCTTGACGCAGGCTACTGTAATAAAGAATATTACTAATAACGCAGGAATACTACCAATTTACTTAGGAGCTGCGAAGTTACAGAAGGCAGAACATACCTTCGTACATCATTATGAGTTAAAACCGCTATATCAAGAATATGATAAATTAAATACCCAATATCAATTTTTAAAACAAACGCTTAAGAATATTTCTCAATTTGAAAAGGATTTCGATAATTATAATAGAATATTAAATTTCACTCGCGAAGCGATTGATAATAAAATTAATAATTTCCGCATATATAGTATGTCCGGAAATAAAAACCGAAGAGGCCTAATCGACGGACTAGGCACTATTGTAAAAACTGTAACAGGAAATTTAGATGCCAGAGACGGTGAACGTATTGATGCAATATTGAATCATTTAAAAACTAACGAACACCAAATTGCAAATCAGTTAAAATACGGGTACAGTTTAAGTACCCAATTAATTAAGAATTTTAATAATACTATCAAAAGTATTGAACACAATGAGTCAAACTTGAAGTCGAGGATCATGCAATTAAGTGCAATTTTGAAGGGTGAAGTTGATCACCAACACGTCTCCTATACAAAGGATTTGTTTAACCAATTAATTATATTTTACACTATTATTCTAAATATCTTCAAAAATATCGAGGACTCAATTTTGTTCTGTAGAGCCAAAATCTTGAGCCCCAGTATTATTCATTCGAAAGATTTATTCTCTGAAATTAAGAGAATATCATACTTTTATAACCAACAATTACCCTTTGAATTAAAATCTGATAATGTTCTAGATTTCGAATCCATGATTAATGTTTATTGCAAAATTGAATCAATGCGAATAATTCATTTCCTGTCTCTCCCAATAAATTATGAGCTTAATCTTGAATTGTACTATTTAAATCCAATTCCCTCTAAACAATCGACCGAGTTTGTCACAATAATACCGAAGGTCAAGTATTTATTGAAATCAAATGATGACATTTGGCCTCTAAACGATTTATTACCTGATTACCAACTACAAGGCCGAATGTGAAAAACAAATTCTTTTAAATAAAAACTACGATAAGTGTCAATACACTAATCTCAAAATCGACAAAAATCATTTTCAGATAATACCGATAATAAATCAATATCTGGCCGTATTCCAAACTCCAGAAGAACTCAAATTCCGCTGCAAGGATGAAACTGAAGTGAAAAAACTTACTGGAATCTACCTAATCAAGAAAGAAGACTGTCTGCTCTTCTTTAGAAATCAAGAAATTACTCATCACTGCCCAACATTCGGGAGCCCTGTTGTTATCAACGGCAACAACATGCTCCTGTATAAATCAAACTATACAGGGTTTAAAATAATTTAGACATACTTAATTTAGAAGATGTTCCAGTAATCCAGCAGCTACCACTCGATTTGGAAACCCCGGACTTCTACACCCCGAGTATTTGGACCACCTTCCTGTACGTCGCCATCATCGGAGTCTTAAGCAACATAGCTGTAAGAGAAATTAGAAGAAGACGACAACAAGTATCAACAACGGACCCAAATCTTCAACTCCCAGGCGACGCCAGAATCTGAGGGATGGGGACTTACCTGCGGTCACAAACAATCAGCTTCTTTATTATTATATAAAGAGTATTATTTAAGACGGATGCATATGAGCGCATCCCACGCATTATATGTTATCTTTTATTGTTCATTTATAATAAGTTATATTACTAACAGGTTGGCCTTGCCACATTATACTCTATATTCGTATTCCGTATTAACAACATATTAAATTCTAAGTTTTAAATTAAAAGTTCCTTTTTAAAACCTACGTTTCGGCCCGTGATACGTATTTTATATATATATATATATATATATATATATATATATATATATATATATATATATATATATATATATATATTGTGATGGTATTTGTAGTATTTATTTAGATTAATTAGAATAGATTTATTGTTATTATTATATAAGTTTTAGATAGAATTATAATCTTCAGGGCACAAGCCAACAAAAATTATTGTAAATATTGTAAATGTGCATATGACCAAGTATGCACAAATATACAAAGCAATCCGCGGATGAAGGTTGTTGAATGGTTACCACGGGTGACAGGTGACTTCGTGCATAGACGCTTGGGGAATTAAATAATGGAAAGTCGAAAATAATCAACAACGAGTTTGGACGAGAGGGAGAGACGCGTGTGAATCGCGGGTGGAGATGTTGCGATTCTAATACGAATACATTACAAAATATTAACGGGGTTTCAACGATTGGACATATTGCTGGAAGAAGACAGTCAACCAGGAGAGGAATTCAACGAGATAGGAGCCGTGATGGAGATATTCAAAGTCAGGACTTCAGGCCGCTCAACTTCGCACACAAAAGTATCTGGTTACTTTTGTGGGAATCAACAACGGATCAGACGGGAAAGCAGGGACAACAGGACGACGTAATCAAGGAACCACAAGAAGATTACTGCAAGTAGAAAGTTTGCGTAAAGTGCAAGAGTCATATTATCACATAAGTTGGCTTGTGTATATAGGATTTATTTTGTTAATGTTGGCCATGGTTTATTATTTATTTCATAATTTTGTTTTCTATTGTTTTTGATTTGTTTGTTTAGTTCAGTTTATATTAGACGTTTTAATATTTGGTTATTTTCAATTCATTAAAGTATTTGAACAAAACTCTATTTAGTTATGATTGAACCTACTATTGAACCTGAGATAAGAGTAAATAAATAAAAACGTAACATTTGTAGTCCCGAAAGTAGGGCAATGCAAAAACGTAACAATATATATATTATACCTTTACAATCATTACATGTTAGCTTGTATATTCCCGACTTTTGTAGTTTGTTTGTGGGAGTTTTTGGATTAAAAAACAAGTTGCTTAGTTTATTTAGTGGTTTAAAAGCAATATTTACATTGAGTTTCTTTAAACAATTACTAATCTTAATGCTAATGTTACCAAAGAATGTCAGTGACTTGTACGAGGGCTGTTTGACGGAAGAGTGACTTTTCAAAGGTTGGTAACAATTTCGCTATAATGATTATGATACTAGCTCCTGAGGTCTTTCGGAGGTCTACTGTCAAAATTTGGCACCAATCTGACAGATAGATTATGTTTTATACTTATTTGAAGAAAACTGTTTTCGTTGTTGTGTAAATATAGAGGAAAAATAATTTCGAGTGTTGATTAAACATTATTTTCTACGTGAAAAAACAATTAAAGAAACCGAGGAAAAGTTACGTAAATATTATCCAGAATCTGCTCCGTCCCATGGAATGATTTGTAAGTGGTTTCTGCTTTTAAAAGTGGCCATATGAGAACGGTTGATGCAGATCGTCCGAAACCATCATTTACTGTAACTACTGAACTAGACCTAACTAAACGTAAACGTAACTAAACCAGAAATGCTTAATAAACTCTATGGCCTTGTAATTGGCAATTGTCGAATAAAAGTTCATGAGATAGCAACTTAACTTTTAACTTAACCGAACGGGTATACAATATTTTGCATGAACATTTCAATAAGAAAAAGCTATCCGCGAGATGGTTGCCGCGTTTGCTTAATGGTGATCAAATGCGCGCTCGCATTAAGAATTGAGAAGAATGTTTGGCCGTCTTCAACGTAATTCGAAGGATTTTTTTCGTCGATATGTCACAGTAGATGAAACTTGGATACATCATTATACTGCAGAATCAAGAATTCGGTCTAAATAATGGATTTCTCCATGCGAACATGCTCCCAAAAAGGCAAAAACACTTTTTTCGACCAATAATGTCATGGCCACAGTTTTTTGGGATTCTAAAGGTGTAATCTTTATTAATTGTTTACAAAAAGGAAAAACGATAACTGGCCAGTATTATGCTGATTATGCAGACACGTTTTGATGCCGAACTTGAAAAACAACAACCGCATTTGATGAAGAAAAAAGTGTTGTTCCATCACGATAATGCGCCCTCACATTCGTCTGTCGACTTTCCGAAAGATTACTTTTTGGAAGGTTTAAAAAAACTGTAAACTCGCTGGGCTAAGTGTGTACAGTTAAAAGGGTGTTATGTTAGTAGAATAAGCAAGCCGATTCTAGAACCTCCTCACGACCTTGAAGGTCGGTGAGGAGGTTCTAGAATCGGCTTGCTTGGGAAAAAGTATATCATACATTACGCTAACACGAATCTTTCATTGAATATTTTTTCTCTGTGGGTACAATTTAAACATTTTGAAATTTCCTTTTCTACATTTCTAATCCTATCTTGAAATCTTACTCTATCTACAGCGCACAAGCTCCAGACCCCTCTTCTGGCTTCTCTATACGCAAACCTCCAGACACACATATTATGGTGTATATTTTTCTCTTCACAAATTGTTACAATCTTCTTACTCATAATTAAAATGGGTTTCTGTAATTGCATGTAAATCCAAATCGTAATAAATTTTATCCACTCCATACAAAATCATTTCCTTTGTCATGCAAACGTATTCGGTAGCTGTCGCATTAAACACACTATCAAAACGCTTTTTCAAATCACCTTCGAATTTAGATAGCATGCCAATGCAGAGGTGATAATATTGACCAAAATTTAAATTCTATAATACCTCTGCTCTACATGTGATTATGTCGTTTAATTTCCATACCTGGCGAAGGCCCTCATACGACAAATATATGGTTTCTTTTCCTGATTCCACCTTCATGACCTTCCGCCAATTATCCGTGAAAACGCATGAGATCTTTAATTCATTCACACGGATAATGCCATTTGGATTGGTTACGATTAGTTGATTTATTTCATTCCTGTTTTCATTAAACCCATTCCATGTTGCTACAGGCATGCTTATGCCTTGTCCTTTGAAGCCCATCATTACAATCACTGGTTCAAAATTCCCATAGAAATCTAAACCAAGGGAAATCCATTTTGATTTGCTTTTATTTAGAAGATAAGTGTTTGGTGACAGAAGCGGCTTGTTAAACTTTTGTGGTTTTTTCTGAATGTCTCCTAAGCTCTCAGTTCTACTTATACTGCCTGCTATATTTTGATTTCCTAGTTCCACATATTCGAGAAGTGGGACATAAGTAAAGCCTAGATCAAGGTCTTCATATGCTACCAGGTTTGGTTGCGACATTGTAGCAATGACGACTAAAGTATATTGTCTGTATTCCGCTTATATACACTTTATTTGATGGAGAAGGGGAATTTTAAGAACCTCACGGTTAATATTAATGAAGAAAGGGAATTTCAGGAACCTCATTTGAGAGGAAATTTCAAGGACACGACTATAATTGTGGCGGGTAAGGAATTTTAGACACTCACTCACATTATTGAGACCTTGGATTTCAATTTCGACACTTGATGGACACAGATCACACCGACATCATCATCGAGACCTGGTGAAGAAGTCGTGCCCAGCATTTGTCTATGTGAGTGACCTTCACCACATCGACACATTATATATATTGCTAATCGCACATGCTTGATCGTCATAACATCGACACCATCACCGAGACTTTCGAAACCCGGTGGGGACCTAGTGCTCTAGTTTTGTCTATAATGCTAGATGCACTTGAAAATACTTCAGTTACTTCCAGACCGTCACAGCGACAACATTGTCCAGAGCTGCAGTAGAGCCGTCGAGCTTGACTACATTAACCTTGACCTTGACGCATTAACCTTGACCTTCACCCACACTAATAGCTCCCCTCCCTGACCTTGAGACTTTCAAGGTCATGTGCCGATTCTAAAGATCACCTCACGACCTTGATTCGTGAGGAGGTTCTAGAATCGGCCAATTACCGCTACTTATGTTGAAAAATAAAATATATTTTTAACAGAAAAATAACGTTTTCATTAAAAAGTCACTCTTCCGTCAAACAGCCCTCGTATATCCTTTTATTGTTGTTTTCTTGACCCGCGTATAATAATTTACTAATTGAGTTTTTTGCTTTTTTTAGCGATTAGTTTATCTATCAAATGATCAGGGTACCCATTATTAGTTGCCAATACTTTGATTGTGTCTATTTCTTTTTTGTATGCATTATGACACAGAGGTAGTTTTTCTGCTCTATGTATCATGGACTTAAATACTGCGTGTATATGTTTTTGAGGGTGTCTAGAGAAGATAGGTATTAGAGCGTCTGTAAATGTTGTTCAAAATTGAAGTTGTTATTATATTTCGTTATGGACAGATCTAAATATTTTATGTTGTCGTTTATTTCGGTTTCAAGAGTGAATGTTATGTTAGTGTGTAATGTGTTAATGTAATTTAATAATTGACTTAATTGTCGATCGGTACCCTCAAAACATGCAAAGATGTCGTCTACATATCTGTACCATAACTTAATGTTTTAAACCTAGTGGGGAATTTAGAATCATTTCGGTTATGTTGTTCATAAAGATGTCTGCCAAAAGTGGGCTAAGTGGAGAGCCCATTGCTAAAAATTTCTTTTGTTCATAAACGCAATTATTAAATAAAAAATAATTCTGTTTTAGTAAGTAAGTAGTAGTAACCACTAAATAAACTAAGCAACTTGTTATTTAATCCAAAAACTCCCACAAACAAACTACAAAAGTCGGGAATATACAAGCTAACATGTATTGATTGTAAAGATATATATATATATAGGGCATTCTGGTCGTTCCTTTAACATTAGGCTAAAATAACACATCAGTTCATTTAAACTCAGAAATATACATTCCACATTCGCTCTACATTTAATTGAGAACGGACACAATTTTGATAAAGATGTACTGGAGATAATCCACTTTGCGGAAAAAGGACAAAAGATGGATTTGCTGGAGTCCCTGGAATTAACAAAAGCAAAGGCTAATCCGGCCATCCCAATCATTAACGACCAGACCGAACTAATATATACCTCACTATTTAAAGCATTGTAAAAATTGTAAATTATATATATTAGCTCCTTCTTATAGTTCAACCGTCTCTCTCTAATAAGTATTTAAAGGCGGCCTGTGTAGTTTTAAGATATTATTTGTTTGAAAATGACCGACTGTTCGGTCGAAACTATAGTCACTTTATTAAAATAAACTGTGATACCTACAAAGTTAAAAATTGCATTATTTTTTTATACATAATGTATCACGATGTAAAACCATCCAGTGTTAATAAAACTTTAGGAGCGCGGTTTTTCGGGCGTAAAAGTGTTTTTAAACTTAAACGCTGTTAATAATCACTTTCACGTTATATTTTCTGTACCATAAATTATCAAAATAAATACTACGTGTCGCTATATTGTTAGTTTTTCGATTATTTACGTTTTTCTATGAAATTTCATAAAAATCTTCGATTTTTTGCCGTTTTTCATCTTCATGGATTGTATTTGCAAATATTTGCACAATTTTAAAGCTTTACATGAATATAGACCTGATTCTACGTGACACTATACAGGGTGTATCAGCCAAATGGAATAAATTCAATAATAAATAAATGGGGGCGTGTTCGAAAAAACGCTCGGACACGTCGATTGTTATTTTTAGTTGCGAATTTTTTTCAACAAAAACTTTTTATACAGAGTGTGTCATGTGACCGTGGCCAATACCAACTTTCTTATTTTAAATGCAACACCTAGTATATTATTCAATTTTTGGATTCTTCAGAAAATTCTAGACATATTTCATGTACAATGTCCTATACCTATCTTCAACTGTTTCGGAAATATTAAGTGTTTTCAGATTTATTGCAAAAATTAACATTAAAAAAAGAAAATTATTTGATTACAGAAATTCGCTACAACACATTCAATAATTATTTCCCATTTAGGTCTTGATAATGAGAAAGTAAGCAAAAACCATTTCAGCGTTCCTTTTTACCTTTTAACGGATATGAAATAAACAAAAGCTATAAATACTTTTGTTTACTTTTGTTTAAAACGCCTGGCCTTAGGAAATTGTTGTCTGCCTGCATGACAGTTTAGTTGTCAGTGTTATAGTCGTTTGAATTTCGTTAACTGCATATCAGAAAAATGGTTAATTTAACAGAAATGCACAAAATTACAATTCTACAGATGATTGGTTATGGAGATAACACACGGACACAAATGGAAGTTGCTCGCTTATTTCATGAAAAATTTCCAAATTTGCCGCCTATATCCCAAGGGACAATTAGTAAAATAGAAAAGCAGTTTCGTGAGCTTGGACATGTAAGGCAGATAAAAAAAGCAGCTGCCAATGCAATAAGTGATGATACCAAATTGGATATTATGCTTGAGTTTGTGGAAAACCCACATACTTCTAGTCGACAAGCAGCCACAATGTTCAATGTTAGCCATTCATCGATTTTTCGAACATTAAAAGAAACTAAAATGCATCCCTATAAAATGATACCAACTCAGGAGCTCATGGAAGACGATTTTGATAGGAGAACGTATTTTTGTGAACAAATGATGGCAATGTTAGATAACAACGTGATCCAATTAGAACATGTTTTGTTTTCTGATGAGTGCACCTTTGCACTTCACGGTCATGCTAATCGTCAAAATTGCCGCTATTGGTTGACGGAAAATCCTCACTGGATGAGAGAAGAACATACGCAATACCCTGTAAAGGTTAATGTTTGGGCAGGAATTGTTGGAGAACATATCATAGGTCCCTTTTTCATTGATGGCAATTTAAATGGTGATAATTATTTAGCACTACTCCAAAATAATGTTGTGCCAACTTTGACAAACTTATATCCTGATCTAGCAAACCCACAAGTTCCAGCGAATATGATATGGTTTCAGCAAGATGGAGCACCGCCCCATTACCAAATCAATGTCCGGAACTACCTCAACCGAATATTTCCAAATCGGTGGATAGGGAGGCGAGGATCGATGGAATGGCCAGCACGATCCCCTGATCTGACGTCATTAGACTTCTTCTTATGGGGATATGTCAAAAGTATTGTATACAAAACTAAACCCCTCGACTTAGCTGACTTAAGAAGACGAATAATGCTTGCGATTAGATCGGTCACGCCTGAGATGTTGAGTAACGTTAGAAGAAATTTCTATTTAAGATTAGGATGTTGCCAAGACGTTCACGGCGAGCATTTTGAACATCTCCTCCATTGAAATTTATTGTTTTTTTTTTGTTTTTTTACATTACCAAGAAATAAACAGTATTACTTATTAGTTTTTGAGTGTGTTGTAACGAATTTCTGTAATCAAATAATTTTCTTTTTTTAATGTTAATTTTTGCAATAAATCTGAAAACACTTAATATTTCCGAAACAGTTGAAGATAGGTATAGGACATTGTACAGTCATGGACTCAAAGAATGTCACTGGTCGCTGGGACACGGCGGTTCGCGGTCCTTGTCTCGTCGGGCATTTGCATTCGGTGCTATTCGGCGTTCAATGTTTGGTTCAGTGTTGTCACTGAGTGACCGGCTCCCTAAAATTTACCTGGAAGGGCTCTGGGTCCGCTATTATGTATGCATCCCATAAAAGAAAAATATTTTTCGTCTACATCATTGATTTATATAGTGTCCGCCAGAAAGTTGGACACATGGAAAAATATTTTATTATTAACTTTTCAGTAAATGTTATTCTTCCAAACAATTTCTGCATCATTTAAAATTAATCTATATTAATTAATCCAGATAATCAAATTATCTGGTGGCATGTTTTGAAATGCTTAATATCTTTTTTCTACAATCACTAAATAAAGTAAGCATTTTTGCTCGATACTGAAAACGAAAAGTTGACGTTTATCTAAGACTCGTTTTTCTCGCTCGCCGCACAATAAAACTAAAAACTGCGCGTCGCCAATAGCAACTAATAAATCAACGTTCTTTTTAAAGAACTCAATCATTTTTTAAGTGATTTTAGAAAATATTTTGTATGTAATACGAGCAAAAAATGGTATTATTGCTTTTAAGTTAATGCCAACTCTCACTATCAACTTTTTGTTGTCAGTGTCGAGCAAACGAGCCTACTTTATTAGTGATTGTAGATAGAATTTATTAAGTAATTCAAAACATGTAGTTGTTATTAACATAATTAATAATAGAAGATATTACCAGAACAAATTAGCAAAAACAGGAGTTTTATATATTTTGAATACAATAGTGTTTATAAAACCAAAATTCCCAAATTTTAGGCTTTATGCGCCAACTGCAAACCTAATTGCAGCAATAAAATAAATGCAATCCATGAAAAACCATAGGTTACTTTTATGAAAATAAGAGGAGTATAGCCTTATAAGGCTAACTCACACACTAACATTAACACAACACATACACTATTAATAATAATAGATTTTATATTTGTATTAACCATTATTTTAATCTTTGTAGAATTGTGCCTATGATGATGGCATAACTTCCCAAACTAGTAATAGTTAGGAATAAATAAAGATTTAATAAAGATAAAAATACATCTTTTATTAAATATATATATATATATATATATATATATATATATATATATATATATATATATATATATATATATATATATATATATATAGAAACTAATATTTGGTATAAAAACCATTATTGTTCGGCATTGACACCACACAATTTCTGCATAAATGTTTGCCTCTTAACATTTCCCACTTTTCGTTGACGCGGCGCTGCAGATTCTGAACAGTCCGGCTCAATATTATCTGGGTTCCAGACACGAACCATGGCACCCCAAATATTCTCAATTGGATTGAGATCTGGATTCTTCGCAGACCATGGAATAATTTCTATTTGATTGGCATTGTCGTCCAGCCACTCTTGGACAACACGTGCCGTGTGTATCGGACTATTGTCCTGCACAACCGTAATTATGTCCAGCTCCTCCTCCGGGTATAGAGTTCTTCTCACCGTCGGAATTCGACTGTTTTCAAGAATATCCACATATTCCCTGGAAGTAAATCTTGGGGGCGCACTTGAACTAATTCTCCAGGACAACTTTCCATTATCCACCCCCAATATCCAGAAGAAACTCGACATGCTGCGGTTCAAATCTTGTTCCATTGATTCTCCAAAGAGAGACTGGAGCATCATCAGAAGACGAAAATGTTTTTTCGTCGGTAAATACGACTTTGCTCCAGTCTCTATTGGCAAAATTTCTTGACAAAATGGCGTCAACAGGCATTTTCGAGCCGGAGACAGATTTTTAATTCCCACTTGCAGCAATTTCAGTCCAGCGCTTTCAATAATACCATCAAATATCGGCGTATTGTCAAAATACACTTGCTCATTTACTAGATTCCCCATCGCTTTACGCCCCCCATCGCTTTACGACCCCCATCGCTTAACGCCGTATGAATTTCATTTAATCTGATTAAAACTGGCCTATTAGAAATTATATAGTCTATTAAGTATGGAGAACGGTAAGAGTTTGTTACCGTTCGAAGACAATTGTTTGGAGGAGGAGCGAAGCGATGACTCGATCTGAACAGACTAAATAAATCTAAGTGATACTAACAAAGTAACCTGTGTGTGTTTTTTACCTATTTCACAATGTATTACAAAGTAGAGGTGCCAAGCGTTACTCATCTAGACATACAAGGTTTTTAAGGAATGGCGCGAAGCAATGAAGATTGCTTTAAATGAAAAGGGCTTGTTAGCGTATTTTGTGGTGAGAAGTGGACAACTGAAGCCCCCCAGTCAGTTTATGGGCGCAGTATTCAATGCTAAAGAGTACAATTTTTCTCACTTACCGTTCACTGAATGGTAAGTAAATTACTTACCGTTTTGTTAGACGTAGCAACCAGTAACAACAACTTACTGTCATGGAAATAGACTTGGTAAACTGATAAAAACAACCTATCGTGCAAAAAAGTTACAACCTATCGTGCCAAAGTGCAGTTTGTAAAATTATTTTGTAATATACAGGAACCACCAGAACCAACTGCGACAAAAATATTTTCCTTTGCTGTTTCTGATATACAGATGGGCTTTGTCATATTTAAAGGCAGTTTAATCTAACGTAATTGATAACCGAATCACTTTTACATTTATCTAAATCAACACAAATATTTTCCAAGTAATTATTTGACTTAAATTTTATTTATCAATAGAAAATGACTCCAGTTTTGAGTTTACAATAAAAGGCAGAAATTGTGTCAAAAACCATCACCATATTTAGAAATTAAATTATTTTGACGTCAAAATATTCAGGTGTTCTGATTATTGATTATAACAAATTGCGTTTAGACCCTGCAATAAATTAGCAAATATTTTATGCAATGCAAAAGACCAAATTGATCGCTTAAATTATTCTGGAGTTTCTGAATTAGCATGTTCCCGTAGTTTCAAAAAACGGTATGACGAACATTTTCGCGCTTTTAGACATAATCAAAATTGTAATGCATTCGATAATTATAGTTTTGTATACAGGGTTATTCATATTCGATTACCACTATGGCAATATTGGAAACGGTAAGAGATACGAAGTCGGTTAAATTGGGGAAAAGTTGCGTAATCATATGGGGAATAATATTAAATAAAGATAATTAAAAAGATTTCAATGAATGCTGAGATTTTTTTTTAAATATTTTTTTTGTAAAATCTTATTTATTTTTTCCTGTCGTTACTTGAAAAGATATTAAAAAAAAATATTAATACATCTTCATTTCCAGTTTATCTTATCTACAACACGGGAATTTTAGATTTTGGATCAGACGTTTCGTGTGAGTGCAACCGTCACCAAGTTTAAATTTTTAAATACGGACCTGCAATGTTTATTTTCATTTTGAGTTTTACTCGTCTCTACTGTTACAATGATGTGCAACACATGTGAGGTTTTAATAACGTTTTAATATGAAAATAAATCAAAATCTACAATTAGCACTAAACTGGATTTAAAAAATTAAAATATAAACTAGAGTGCCACACAGTGCCAACAGTTTAAAATCGGAAACATTATTATAAACGTTAAATTACATCTTATGCAACACTAAGTTTTTAACAAGAAATACATGCATTTACATTTACATTACATTTAATACTAATATTATTACTAAATAGAATTTAACAATTGAATACGAATTTTAGGTGTATAATAAAGAATAATAATTTTATAATAAATGTTCAAATATATTGCCATTCTCTCTAATGCAAAGGACTGCTCTGCGTCGAATATTATTCACTGCTCGTTGTATATCACGCTGCCTTACACTCATAAAACTTTCTAAAATGTTTGCCCAAAGTTCATCAATATTATTTGGCACTCTGTGATAAACTTTATTTTTTAACATGCCCCACAAAAAAAATCTAATGGCGATAAGTCTGGCGACCTAGCTGGCCATTCGATAAGTCCACGGTTACCTATTCACCTATTTTGAAATTTCTCATTTAGATACTCTCTAACTGCCCTAGAATTATGTGGAGAAGCCCCGTATTGCTTCAACCATATAAAATTTAGTCGACGGAGAGGTATTTTCATGATAAATTCTTCTAATTCCTTAATGAGGAATGGTCCTATAATTATATCTCCCAACAGACCAGCCTAAACATTAATACCGAATCTAACTTGGTTTCTAACTTCGGTATTTGATCGTGGATTGACTGTTGACTAGATGTGTTCATTTTTTCTATTGAAAAGTCCACAATTTGTGAACTTACATTCATCTGACCAAATTATAGTGTTTAAAAAATGATCATCATTTTCAATACGCTCACAAATCCAATTACAAAACTGCAACCTCCGTTCACCATCACCAGGAAATAAAATCTGGGAAATGTGAATTTTGTAGGGTTTCAAATTATATTTTCTAAGAATCCGCCAGACTTTTGTTTGTGGCAAATTTAAATTAACTGCTACTTCATTGGTCGACTTCGATGGATCGTTTCTTATCTACAATAAATACCTGATTTTTAGATCATGATACGTATTTACAATTTTCTAGCTACCTCTTGGAGAACCATCTCCGTTTCATCTTCCAAAACACGGTTTCCATAAGGCATTCTGGGTTTCTTGAAAGATCCATACTGCCCTAAATTGTAATCCTTTTTTTTTAAACAAAGTTTGGGATGGCTGGGGTCTTTCGGGATACACTTGTAAATAGTTTTCACTTGCTCGAGCAGAGTTTATCTTACAATGATAGTAAATTCTTAACATATCTCTTTGTGTTCGTTGGAAAACATTTTTAAGAAGTAACTAAACACCGCTGACAGTAAACAATGTCCAGTTTTATTGTTTTGTAACAATGTTTACTCCAAATTTAAACTGTTTTCATGGCACTCTAGTTTATATTTTAATTTTTTAAATCCAGTTTAGTGCTAATTGTAGATTTTGATTTATTTTTATATTAAAACGTTATTAAAACCCCAAGTGTTGCACATCATTGTAACAGTATTGATAAGTATAACTCAAAATAAAAATAAACATTGCAGGTCCGTATTTAAAAATTTAAATTTGATGACGGTTGCACTCACACGAAACGTCTAATCCAAAATATAAAATTCCCATGTTGTAAATGAGAAAAAGTGGCAATGAAGATGTATTTATATTTTTTTAATATCTCTTCAAGTAACGACAGGAAAAAATAAATAAGATTTTGCAAAATTTCAATTTTCTTTTTAAATCTCAGCTATCATTGAAGTTATTTTAATTATCTTTATTGAATATTGTTCCCTATATGATTACGCAACTTTGTCCCAATTTAACCGACTTCGTATCTCTTACCGTTTCCGATATCCCCATAGTGGTAATCGAAATTGAATAACCCTGTATATGCATTTCCACAAATCGAAAACTTAAAAATATTACATAACTGATCGAAGGCACGCAGATTAATCTTCTAGAAGCCGTAGAAATTCATAAACGTAATAATAATCTGCTCGTTAACCAGTCGAATGAGGAAACGCACGTAATTTGCACACCGCTTTTTAAAACTATATAAATAGTTAAGCGATTTGTCAAAACTCTACCTGAGTAGATTTTTTTTTAAATTTATGCATAGATAATAGGGACCCAAAGCCCCTTCAGGTAAATTTTAGATTGCCGTCCACTCAGTGACTGACCGCCGAATTCATCCGAATGGAGCTTCGACTCTGCCGTACTTGATGAAACAAGGATGGCGAACCGCTGGCTCTTAGCGACAGTGAGATTCTTTGAGTCCATGACTGTACATGAAATATGTCTAGAATTTTCTGAAGAATCCAAAAATTGAATAATATACCAGGTGTTGCATTTAAAATAAGAAAGTTGGTATTGGCCACGGTCACATGACACACCCTGTATAAAAAGTTTTTGTTGAAAAAAATGCGCAACTAAAAATAACAATCGACGTGTCCGAGGGTTTTTTCGAACACGCCCCCATTTATTTATTATCGAATTTATTCCATTTGGCTGATACACAGTGTATAATTTATAATTAAAATTACCAATTGTTTACCATATTATTTAAATAATTTGATTCAGAGAAATTATATTTATTCATTCCAAAAATATATCCTGAAACCTTGTAAAATACTGTATCTAATAAGATATAGTACTTATTAATTAACATGTTTTTATGGTTTTATTATTTATATAATATGTACCTAAATTGAATTCCTCGCCATAAAAATGCACAAAATTGGTTCTTAGCAGTTCGTGTGTTCGCAACGAGATGGTGCAATGAAAGGACATCGATGCCGTGTTGCCAAATACTCTTGTCAACAAACCTTTGGAATGTTCGACGTCCAATTCAAGGTCAATGATTTATGAACGGAGATGATGTCGAATTTCGCCTTCGCACTTTCGCCTCAAATGTTCCACGTTAAACCCCATGGACTTTATTACTTTCTCGAAGCTTTCTAACATAACTGTTTATATAAAATAAATTTAGATAGTTCGTATATAAATATGCGAACTACTGGAAATAACGAAAAAATTATTACATTTATTAGCATCCACGAGTTAAAACAAAAATGCTGATATATAACTTGAGCTGATACGAAGAAAAATAATCATTTTCAAAATCATTAATATCTCGCGTGATTTCCGAAAATTAACACTATTTCGTTTTTCATCATTTTGAAAACTAGATTTTCTAGATAAGTAAAAATCACTAGGTACATCTGATAGGGTACATCATATACCAACCTCAAACATGTCAAACAACCTCAGAAATAATGATACCAATGCTCGAAGAAATACCATCAATGTCTGGTATAGCCTCAGTCTTGTTACTCTTTAGGACCCTGTTATCATTGCATAATGAGACAAACGTGTAATGCATGTTTTACTATAATAAGGAAGATTTGATAATAACTTCAGTTTATTTAATTTTTAACACATCATATATTTTCAAATTATAATCAACTATAACAGCATATAGCAAATAGGTTATTATTAGATGATACTTTGGAGAATTAGGTGCAGATCATTAATCACAGTATAAAATATGTATATATATATACAGGGTGTAACAGAAATACGTGTGTTAATTTTAAACATTGGTAGAACTCGTTATATAAAACATTTTTTCTATATGTTTTTTTTTTTCAAAATTTGCAGGTTTTTTAAATACTTTTTTACCCCCTAATTTTGACCGAACGAGCCGTTCTCAGGTACTGTCACTATAATTGTCAAGTGAAGTTTAATTCAAAATGCCAAATTTTTCTAATCAAGAATAAACAGATATTGTGTTGGTAGCCAAGCATTTGGAAATGCCGCAGAAACCCGAAGATTGTACAGTGCACAATATCCTGAACGTGTTTTGCCTAACAGGCAATGATCTTTATTACCTTTATGACACCGTTGCCATCACAACAAAATATTTTATCGCTGCACACCTTTAACCAAAGGCGGGTACGCGTTTTAGTAGAAAAACTGGAACATATTTTAAATCAGTTTAACGTTGATTTTTGAAAAAAAAAACATATAGAAAAAATGTTTTATTTAACGAGTTCTACCAATGTTTAAAATTAACACACGAATTTCTGTTACACCCTGTATATCTACTCGCATGCCCGGTTGGTGGACGTATCTTCCACCAACCGTCGATAGTCGCATTACTGTTACTGTACGGTTGGCCGCCCTGACTTTGTTATGAAAAACGATAAACTTTAGTAAACACCGCCATGGTGTGGCTGTAATTAGTGTGCTCGTTTTGTTTGTTTACGTACACCTAGCTAGTGTACTATTTTAATATGTCTGTTCTCGTTACACTTGTTTGTTCAACCAGCCCATTGTTGCGCCTCGCCATTGCGACAATTCATAGGATGCACTTGTAGAGTTATTAGTAAGTTAATGTATTCATTATCATGACAGTTCGCATCCCATGCTCTCTTACATAATTGTATAATGAATAAATATTTTTTCTTCTACTTGTAGGCCTGAAGAAGCCTTAAAATAAAGGCGAAACGTTGCTAAACAAACTTTTAAACTGTGCAATTAGCTACCTACTATCTTCAGCTTCCTATTTTTGACTTTAACCCGTTAACCTCTATTCAATTCAAGTAAAGTCGTTACGTCTAGATATTATTATATATATATATATATATATATACAGTGACCGCCAAGTCACTGTCGGCACTATATGGGAAATATACAAAGATATATTTCTGTCTAAAATAACAAAAAACTATTGATGGTTACTAGATTATATCAATTGTAATAAGTCTTACAAATAGATTGCAAAAAAACGTTGATTAAAAAAAATGTGAATAGACAAATTACAGAATTAGAGAAAGTGATATGTATAGGAACAAAAGTAAATTTTACAAGATCGGTGAAATCATCCCAGTCCAAAAAATGACTTTAGAGACTGCCAAAATACACACATTAAAACAAGATAACATGTTAGCATTAAATGTCATAGTTATATTTTCATTTCGGTTTCATATTGTACAGTTGATACAGAAAGAATAGGACTACTCTTAGATCCAATTTTCACTAAAGTCTAGTGGTTTAAATTCGGCTAAACAATCTGTTCTAATTTTTTTCTGCGTCTACGTCTCATTTTTATAATTTGAGAGAAAAACACAAAATCAAGCTAGGCTAAACAGCGTACCTCACTTCTTTCTGCGTCAACTGTATATTAATTTATAGATATTTTAATACAACTGAGCACGAATTAAATTGTGACAAATAATGAAGATATATTTAGGCAACTGAAGCAGGCAATAGATTCAAATGTACAAAAAATATATATATACACATGACCAGGTGTTGCATAGACTATATTAGAAATAACAAATGAAGAATAAGTAATATTTGTTTGATTTCTACCCCTTTTTATCAAATGCTATTCAATATCAAATTGAATTAGAACAATGTATGTATCATATTGTGCGGGCGACTGGCCAAATAATTTAACTGAAGAAAAAAAAATTGGATAGAATTTGTCCGACAATAATGAGCCGTAAGATGACGGCAGATGATTTTTTTCACTTTTCCTATCTCCAGTTACCTCATATCTTTGATTTCATTGGATTAAATTGTTCTCGTGCTGGTATTCAAAGAAACTATTAATTGATTTAAAAAACTGAAGATGAATAACTAAGGCTTTACTGGATCTAGTTATTGAACAAGCACCCATGGGTTAATGCTCAGTTTTTTTGTTAATTTCGTTTAATTTTTTTAAGTTTTTGATTTTCTTTTATGTATTCCGGATCAACACAACGCAATCTTTTTTTGATGTTGCCTCGTACAATTTCCGGAAGAATACAAAATGTATAAAATTGCACTAATTTATGTAACATGACATCTTGCCATAAATTATCATCTCTGACAATCTGTTCCACAAAAAGGGGCTCATTTTCTCTTGTGAAAACGATGAAATACGCAGATTTTCTTTCACTGATATGAAGAGCCCATTGCACCTAAAAAGTTTGTTGAAATAGAATTAGACATTTATAGAAAATGTTTTATGGAAAATTTACTTACTTGATAGTAATATATGTGCTTTCTTTTAAGTCTCAGATTGTCATTAATAACTTCAAGACATATATTTTTGCTTATAGCTGCTTGTTCTAATGACATATTTAATTTATTAAGGCTATAAAGACACTTCACCTCAACTATTGAATCATCTCCAATTAAACCATCTGGTGACGCGGCTAAAAATGGATAATTTATGTCTATAAAAAGGCCACTTGGTTTCACTGTAATGCCATAAATTTCTTGGAATTTGGAAATTGCAACACTCTCATACATTTTTCCAAATTCTGTGGCATCACAAGTAAAAATAGTGGGATATAAAATTTGTTTCACCAAATTGTGGCAAGAAGTTGTCGGTAATCGTTTGATAACTGAACCAAAATTTGATGCTGTGAGACGATTTGCCCTTTCAGAACGGTATACTTGGTTATGAAACTGTCCCACAGTATTGGCAGCAATTTCTAGTTGAATAGCTTTTGACTTCTACAATACGAAAAAGTTAGATTTATAAATGCACGATCCTTTATATATGTACAAATTACTCACTGTCAAGGAGTCTAAATACCGCGGACATTCTACTTCTACTTCTTCTTGGGCAATTTCTAATTGTTCTGCATTGGGTCCATATTCAGTGTTAATTTTTTTTTGTAGTTTGTTTTAGCTGTTCTCGAGATTTTTGTTTTTTAGGATATACTAATTTTCGTTTGCTTTTCTCTGTTGATATAAATTTATTTAAATGTTTCCCAGAGCTTTTGCCGGTTGCCTCTTTCCATGAACTCAAGTGCCACGAAGTACCTAGTTAATCATAAAAAAAAAATGTAACAATGCTGTAGTGTACCTTCATTGTTTAACTAGACTGATAACATTTGTACGAAATATATGTAAAGACACATATTTATTATATTTAAATCTTTAACATATATTATACGTGTATTATCATAATTAACTTCAAAGAAATACATACCTTCATTATATCTCAATACTGACAAATGTAATCGGGCTTCATATGAGCCACGCTGAACTAAATTAAGTCTTTTGCCCATATTAAATCTACTAACAATGTTCATAAATATCTCTGCACGATTGTTTGTCTCATTATCTATAAGATTATGACCGTTTCTTATAACTGGATTTAGAGCTCCTTGAATTAACCTGAATAAACCTGTATATTTTGCATAATTCCAACTGTGCTCTTCTACACTACCAACATTGCTACAATTGTAATCTTTGCAACGCGAAGGCCCATTAATTAAATCTTCAATCATTGTTGCCACATCACCATGGGCATTATCATAAATGGCTTTTTGTGCTTTTTTTGTAATGATAAAATTAGTTTGTTATTTAATATTTTTCTAGCAGCTAAGGAAACATTTTTTTGGTCATTTTTCAAACAGTATAATCTCTTCCCATAATGTTTTATGGTATGGTTAACGCATTCAATTCTTGTGACATCCTTCCCATACGTTACATTTCTAGAAATGTTTGAAGTGACGTTAGAATCTCCATCAGCTATATATTTTTTTATATCGGAGACCATGCATATTTATGCTAGTGTTGAATCTTTCCACTACAATGTCTGCTTCCATCGCTGTAGATGAACTGGACCAATTTTTAAAGCAAATGTGATCTTTTATTGGAAGCCCCATGTTGTCCGCACGTTTGCATATTATGCATAATTTATTCCTGACCAAAATAAATAAAACTGTTTTGGTTCTACGACCAATAATCACAGCCTTAATAGAAAAAAAAAATTAAACACAAATACGTTTAAAATGACATTATACTTACAAGTCCAGATGCAGAATTATAGTTATGTCCACAACTTCTCTTGGACCATCCGCCATCCAAATAAACAGTGATCCATGGAATTCCATCTAAATCAACCTCATTGGCTTTTTTTTTCTTCTTCGCCAGCTCTTCGGATATTTTCCCAAGATGATTCTGTATATATCTACAAATAGCATAACTCAAATGAGAATAACATATATTGATATTAACAAATATGTACAAGAAAAATACTTACGATAAAAATAAAAATAAAGTCAACGTCAATGCAAAGTCAACGAATCATATTATTTATAGTTTGTCCAATTTCAAGACAAAACTTATATAAACTATTACATGCATGATCGGCCCTTGAATATCTACACAAGTATACGATTGGCCTTATATGGTAAATATAAATATGGTCTGCTTCCTTATAGTTTTAGTAGGGTAAGAGAAATTGAAGGAAACCCGTTTTCCAATGTTATTTCCCTATATTCCGCGATCAAAAAATCCCTCGGCACGACAATGAAAATGGAATTGGCTGTCTATTTATTTTTAAATAAAAGTGATCTTAAAATGTAAGAAATGTTTCATATACCTTTGTTGGCTAATAAGTTTCAGTAATCTCAATAAGACTCAAATTTGGTCATATAACTTACAAAACTTGTAAAAGGATTTAGTGAATTTATGAAATAAATGTAACATTTAAAAAAAATATTCCCTAATATTAAGAGGCCTCTTTACCCCAGCTAGTATACGGCATTATTAATAAGCGACAGCCAAATAATTCATGAACGAGTTAACATAATTACAATCGGAGAACTGATATAGAAAGTTTAGACATTTATCTACAATTAGACAAAATAGTTTTAAGAAATAAATCAAACGTGACTTATTTCTGATGACCTAATCGGATTTATGTGCAGACAAGAATACTCCATTATAATTCATTATATTGTAACAAAGAAAAGAAGGTGGTTCGCAACAACATTAGTTCCAAATCCCTGGCGGAATTTTCATTATATGTACCCTGTCTTCATTAAATAAATACATTGTTTCTTAAAAACTACTCGGCACAATTGTAGATAACTGTCTAAACTTTCTAAATCAGGTCTCCGATTGTAATTATGTTGACCCGTTCATGAATTATCTTGGCTGTCGTTTACATGCAATTTCCTATACCGCCTTTGGGTAAAGAGGGTTCTTAAAATATATAATATAATAATAATAATAATAATAATAATCCCTACTACTCCTCCACCTATGGCGTAATTGGTTACTGTCATTGTTTGAATGAGAATTCTGACCCAATTACATAATATAATGTATCGGAAATAAAGGGTGACTCATAAATTAGCAGGCACCAAACAAAAGTATCGCGCCCGCCGGCGCCGCAAAAAAACACATCATTTCTCGCAAGCAATACAAATTAAACACATGGCAACATCTTAATGTTTTTTTTTGCTAGTGTGCACGCAAATTTCTTTAGTAAGGAGTGCAAAACATATTACAGAGCACTTTTAAATCGAATCCTGGCGGATTTATCAACAACCAGAGCCCAGTTTTCGCGCCAAAACCCCGCTCTTAAGTAAAGATTTGCGCTTGTCCATCATTAATGCCCATAAAAAGGCATTTCGGCACGTCATATATCTGTTTCGCATTCAGTTTCGCGTTCTACAGTGTATTATTAATTTGTATAAAAGAACCGGTGAAGTCGAACAACAACCAAAATCGTCAGACCATCTACAACTACGGAAGCTGATAAACGATCTTTATGTAGAATAATAAAAACAAACCCGCGATCGAATACTAAAGAAATAACTATGGTATAGAGGGAAAGTATAACAAAAGAAGTTTGGATGGCCACAACAAAGCGAACTATTCGAAAAATAGGATACAAGTTTTATAAGGTAATATTTATTGATCTTTTGGACTGAAAATAGTTAACAGCTAATTTGATTTTTTTCAATAGGCAAGAGAAAAGCTAGTTAATGGCTAAATTACAAAAAAAAGTAGATTAAAATGAGCTAGAGAACATCTAAACTGAACTAAAAGACAATGGCATAGTGTAATTTGGAGAGATGAATCAAAATTTGATGTTTGTGTCGGTGAGCGAGTTTTGCATACATCGTCATAGGCATGATTGTTTAGTTAAAAAAGTCAAGTTCCCGGTCTCTGTTATGGTTTGGGGCTGCATGTCAACAAGAGGTCTAGGGAAATGACATTTCATTGACGGCATAGTTAATTCGCAAAAGTACAGGGACATTCTGGAATTAAGTTTTTGGCTTCAATTTCAAAATGTGAATCGTCCGAAGGTAAATTTATTTTCCAACATTGTGCACCACAATGCCATACGGCGAAAATTATTCAAACATGGTTCAAAGATCATGAAATGCCAGTATTAAAATGGACATCTTGTAGTCCAGATGTATCTCCTACAGAGACCCATTGGCACAATATGAAAAAAAAACTTCGTAAAATTCAGTCGCGTACTGTCCCCGAACTAAAAGCTACCTTGAGGAACATATGTGACTACTCTAGTAGAAAAATGCAATGCTTGTGGATACAATTCCCAGTAGAATTGAAGCTGTTATTGCTAACAAAGGCCATGTAACCCAATATTAAATATCGGCCGAACTATTATGAGATGTCCGTTTACATGTCCGAGATTTTTACAGGCTTAATTCTTATTCTTAATTTTTTTATTTTTACATTTGTATTAAAAATAATTTAAAAAATAAAAATAAAAATTGGAATAATTAATATTTCCCATATTTTTCATTTTGACATAGATTGTTATACATCGTTGAAAAGAGGAAAAGAAAGTCTATTTAGATGTATAAAAATTCTTAAGTTCTTAAGTTTTTGCGATCGAATCAAGTAACTTTTATTTTAAACTTATTTCCGCATCTTTAATAATTATTTATTTATTATTTAATTATTATTTTTAATAGTTTTTAGAAAATCGCAATTTTTAGTTTTTTAGAATATCTTCTAAACTGCTCCGATTTTTGAAAAAAAAAATCAACATAATCTGAACCAGCGTGTAAAACTGCACAAATATTGCCTATTTAACCAGATCTCTAGCTTTAGGAATTACAAAGATACCCATGCAATTCCACTCTATTTAGGACACCCTGTATATTGTACTTAAAATAATAAAACTTTAAAATTAAAAATTTAAATCAAACAATATAATTATTAACAAAATATACAATTGTAATTATTTTTAAATAACAGTAAAACAGTAAAATATACAGACATATACAGAATTATATACAGACACATATATTTACAATACTAATTTAATCTAACACCTCTGGAGATGGCTCAGTACTCTCGCTAATATAAATCATTCACCATGGATAAACGAATGCAATGAAGACAAGCAAATTATTACTGACGTTTTAATTAAAATAATAGTATATTGTTTTATTAGGAGTAGAAGTGACACTTTTTGTGGCGAGTCTGTAGGTATTGGCTGCCGAGCGGAGCGAGGCAGGCAACTACAGACGAGCCACAAAAAGTTACTTCTACTCCGAATAAAACATGTAATTTTTTCTTCAAACGTCGAAAATAGTTAAAAAGATAATGGAATTAATATTTTTAATTGTCCGAATACGTATAGTTTTAATTCCCAAAGAAGCATGCTATGCAGAGCGTTGCTATGGTTTTGTTTAATTCATTATTTGACATTAAAGTGTATAACATGGACGAAGACATGTTTCAATGTACACCGCCAGATATTTTAGAATCGGCAAGGTCTGCAACAGAGAAATTATTGCCCACTAAGTCCAGTACCATCTATGACGTGGCCTACAAAAAATTTTTTAAGTGGTGCGCCGAGAAAAATGTAAGCAATTATAGTGAAAATGTTTTACTCGCATATTTTTCGGAAATGGCTAAGAAGAAAGTAAAAAGTTCCACTATGTGGTCTCAGTATTCCATGGTAAAATCGTTATTAAATATTAGAAATGGTGTAGATATTACCAAATATTTAAAACTACGTGCATATTTAAAAAAACAAAATGAGGGTTATACACCCAAAAAGGCAAGAGTGCTGACAAAGGAACAGTTCGACAAGTTCTTATCCGATGCTCCTAACGAGAAATACTTGGCGACAAAGGTGAGTTCTTAGAATAATAAACAAATACAAAATTAAACCCTAAATCGTATTTTCAGATTATTTTGATATTTGGCATATCAGGGGCATGCCGTTGCGATGAACTCGTAAAAATGAACACGACAGATATTCAAGACTTGGGATCTTTGCTACACGTAAAAATACCAGATAGTAAGACATCAAAAGTAGAAAATATCTGTGGTAGCAGCAAAATGGTTGGCGACAGCGGTGCTGTAAGTGCTGCTGTTGCTGCCAGCGCAATCAGTTTTCAAGGGGCTAAAATATCAAATTGTACCTTTAATTTACATTTTAACAATAAATAAATTTGTGTTTTGTTTGAATTTTTTGTTTTGTTCATCATGTATGCGCACCATATGTATGTGCAATATTAAACCCGCCCTCGTAGGGCGTTCTTATTACAAATTATCCAATCATGTTGTCAAATTTACTTTTACTGCCTAGTCAGTAAAAGTGAAACTTTTACTGACTAGGAGACGAAGTAAAACTTTAAGATTGTGAATCGAGTCACTAAAGGTGTCACTTTTATGACGTTTGAAGAAAAAATTATATAGACACTTACACTGGGATATGGATTATTTATTTCCTTATGATAACATTATAATATTAGAGTTGTTATGTTAACTTATTATATGCAAATATACAAATTTTTCTTCAAACGTCATAAAAGTGACACCTTTAGTGACTCGATTCACAATCTTAAAGTTTTACTTCGTCTCCTAGTCAGTAAAAGTTTCACTTTTACTGAGTAGGCAGTAAAAGTAAATTTGACAACATGATTGGATAATTTGTAATAAGAACGCCCTACGAGGGCGGGTTTAATATTGCACATACGTATGGTGCGCATACATGATGAACAAAACAAAAAATTCAAACAAAACACAAATTTATTTATTGTTAAAATGTAAATTAAAGGTACAATTTGATATGTTAGCCCCTTGAAAACTGATTGCGCTGGCAGCAACAGCAGCACTTACAGCACCGCTGTCGCCAACCATTTTGCTGCTACCACAGATATTTTCTACTTTTGATGTCTTACTATACTCTGATTTTTCTAAACTGGCGTGCACGTCATCAAACAGCTGTGCGATGAGGTTTTTTCGTACCAACGTGATTGTTTTCGATAATATGCATAACAATAGTTTAAGAATCGAAATTAATCTGAGGATCATTTGTTACATAACACTGATCACCGGTGGTTATAAATAGGTAATCGGTGTATTAACCGCGGACACAATTTTCGCCTGCCAATCATGTAATAAATCATGTTATGTTGGCAACGGCGATATTTTCTCGGCGACGATGCCACATCTTTTTCACTAATGCTTCAAACTTCTTTGACGTCTAACTTGTTACATTTGATCGATTATTACAATGCATATTTTGCCATTGTAGATGTTAAACCATAACCACAAGATTGATATCTGTACGATAAACGGTAGAGAAGTCGATGAATTTGATACGAACCGCGCACTGTCGCACAAGATTGCACGGGCGCAACAGCTGATTGCAGCCATTTTTAAATACCCAGGACAACTGGCAACCTTGTAAAATTGTGCCATCATTATTATGATTATTATTTTGATGACGTGCACGCCAGTTTAGAAAAATCAGAGTATATCTGGTATTTTTACGTGTAGCAAAGATCCCAAGTCTTGAATATCTGTCGTGTTCATTTTTACGAGTTCATCGCAACGGCATGCCCCTGATATGCCAAATATCAAAATAATCTGAAAATACGATTTAGGGTTTAATTTTGTATTTGTTTATTATTCTAAGAACTCACCTTTGTCGCCAAGTATTTCTCGTTAGGAGCATCGGATAAGAACTTGTCGAACTGTTCCTTTGTCAGCACTCTTGCCTTTTTGGGTGTATAACCCTCATTTTGTTTTTTTAAATATGCACGTAGTTTTAAATATTTGGTAATATCTACACCATTTCTAATATTTAATAACGATTTTACCATGGAATACTGAGACCACATAGTGGAACTTTTTACTTTCTTCTTAGCCATTTCCGAAAAATATGCGAGTAAAACATTTTCACTATAATTGCTTACATTTTTCTCGGCGCACCACTTAATAAATTTTTTGTAGGCCACTTCATAGATGGTACTGGACTTAGTGGGCAATAATTTCTCTGTTGCAGCCCTTGCCGATTCTAAAATATCTGGCGGTGTACATTGAAACATGTCTTCGTCCATTTTATACACTTTAATGTCAAATAATGAATTAAACAAAACCATAGCAACGCTCTGCATAGCATGCTTCTTTGGGAATTAAAACTATACGTATTCGGACAATTAAAAATATTAATTCCATTATCTTTTTAACTATTTTCGACGTTTGAAGAAAAAATTACATGTTTTATTCGGAGTAGAAGTAACTTTTTGTGGCTCGTCTGTAGTTGCCTGCCTCGCTCCGCTCGGCAGCCAATACCTACAGACTCGCCACAAAAAGTGTCACTTCTACTCCTAATAAAACAATATACTATTGTTGGAATTTTTAAATTGTGATTTATTTTAAAGTTACTAGTAAAATGTATTCTTATTTAAACTACGTACGTATAGACGTGTAGTAATATGGCTATAATCATTTAACAAGTTTCCAGTTTCCGGCGCACTTTGATCTTAGCCATAGGCCGAGAAGCGATACTCCGAGCTCCGAGTTAATTTTACGCAACTTATAAACACACAATATAATAGCAGCACAGCACAGACGAACGAAACTCCACCTATCTTAAAAACGCGTACTGCGGCAACTAACCGCGCGTCGTAGAGTTGTCGCAAACTAAAATGATCCTGTCACGTGATCTGCGCAGAAAACCAAAGCATTGCGGACGAGCCCACTCGGACAAAATAGGGAAGGAGGACTATCAGCTGTTCAGTCAATGCGTTTGCGTCGCGTTGCGTGTTTACGTTGTAAAATGTCTTCGCATAAAACGTTCGGACAGTGCGGCGTAATAATACATAGCCAAGCTCGCGAAATTATAGCCAACGTTATTGGGTTCATGAAAAGTGAAAATTCAAAAAATTCTGCTACAAACATTCACTTTGCGTGATGCGCCACTGTATCCGGCGATTCTAATTTACTACTCGTTTTCTCTACGCCGCTGGCTCGGCCAAGGCCGCGCAGCTAAGCCACGCCCTCTGGACCATCTCAGTTTGCGACAACTCTATGCGGTTCTATTCTAGTCCCCATGGATCGATGCCAGAGGAGCCCCGGTGCCCCCAACGCCAGAAGAGCCCTGGTGCCCCCCGACGCCAGAGGATCCCTGGTTATTCCCCAAATCGATATTACACATTGGGGGGGCACCCAGTCGAGGGGGCAAATTCGAATTTGCCCAGAGGCCCATGAAGCCATAACGCGCCTAGACACTATTTTCGCAACACACCTATCGGATATAATAATATATCGGAAGAAAATTCATAGCAAAAGAAATCATCGAAACATAATTCATAACAAGAAAATTCATCGAAACAAAATTCAATACAAGAAAATTCGTGGCAAGAAAATTCATCGAAAGAAAATTCATTGCAAGAAGATTCATCGAAAGACAACTCATAGCAAAAAAAAATCATCGACACATAATTCATAACAAGAAAATTCATCGAAACATAATTCATCGAAACAAAATTGAATACAAGAAAATTCGTCGCAAGAAAGTTCATCAATAGAAAACTTATTGAAACAACGTTCAATACAAGAGAATTCATCGAAAGAAAATTCATAGCAAGAAGATTCATCGTAAGAAAACTCATAGCAATAAAATTGATCGACACATAATTCAAAAAATAAAATTTATCGAAACAATAAAATTCAATATAAGAAAATTCATCGCATTCATCGAATTTATATTCGAAGTATGACTGAGCAATATTTATATCGCCCAATCTTAAAGCATTATCTAATCTTATGTCCTTAGCGAGAAATTAATATTGATCGCAGCCTTAACTCACCCCAAAATACCAGTATTCGTAATGTATACGAAACATCAACATACACTGTTTTTAATTATCACTCATGGCATTAACATTCGCAGTTATGTACTTTATTAATACAGTTTCACCGCCAGTTTGAAGATTGAATATTTTTAGCCAAAGTCCGGCAACCATTTATTTATTATATTTATATATATTCAAAATACAATAGAATACAGAAATACCAAAAAGGTAAATGAAAAATAATTGAATTGTCTTTATAATTGTGTTGAGTGTTTAGATCGTGTAAGGATCTTAATTGATGCACCAATGCGCTGAATAAAATCAGTGGAGTTATGTGTCTAAAATGTTGAGTTTATTAATGTACTGTACAACACAAGTGTTAATATTCAACTGACAATTTGCGCGCCAAGCGGGTAGATGCTCACCCGTTCACCGCGGGGGTTTTAGGGCTGGTCAGTGACCACGTTTCCCAGAATTCACGCATCTGGCGACCCTCGACTGAGAAAGCGTCCTAGCGTCCTGCCATGAACGCGACAAATTAAATATCAAACAATTATGTATGGTGCCTAATTTTAACAATTGCAACATTCTGCCAATTTTAATATGGAAATGAATCTCATCTGAAACATCAACAATGAAAACAATTCAAAATTAGAGACATTTTCGAGAAAGAACACTAAAAAAAAAACTCATAACTAGATACCAAAAATATGATTGGCATTAATGAATTTCGTTGAATTTTTAAGGGAAGATTGCTTTATTGTGTTTGAATTAAATTTTGCAATTTGGTGGAGGGGGGAGCGTTTTAGAAATGTACAACTTCAGAAATACCAAAGAAGTCATTGAACATTAATTGAAAAGTAAACTGTGACGTACCTGAAGGGCAATCAGCGCGTTAGGCCGTGGAGCGAGTGGAGGGTCCCTTCGAAGCAGTGACGAGGGCCAGGCTCTCGGTGTCAGAGAGTGGGGGGGTTAAAAAAGGCTCCACGTAATTTTAACCTCGTCGCTACTTCGTCGCAAAGGGTGGCTCCACCCTACCTGCGTGGGTGGACGGCAGACAGTCAGCGCAGTTCAGAAATCACGAACTGTCACAACGCTGAACATTTGGCGCCAACACCACCAGATTTAAATCTCGCAGTGAGAATAAAAACTGAAACTGAAATAAATGCCCGATCGAGAAAACGTGGGGGGAACAAAAAATAACAGGTGTGAATTTTGTAGTGTAAAATATCGGCGTTTATTCACACAAACGACGGACACCGTGTCTACGCTCCTGAAATAAATACCTCCGTACGCAACCCTTTCACGCAGGGTTCACCCTATTCGGCCGAATATTGCGAGCTCCTGATCGCGCGATTCTAAGGGCCGACGGAGCGACCTTTCTCTTACACAAGCGCAAAACACGTACGGCACGAAACACGTAACGCAAATTTTACACAACAGAAATAAACGATATGTCAATATGGAATTAAATTCAATTGAGAACACAAAAAAAAATAGGTATCAATATCTATATCTGTATCTGTATCTGTATCTGGCCTGTGTTCCTAGTATGTCTTCGCTGGCGGCTGGGTTCAGCTCCTGGATGGCGGCGGTTTGCGTCGTGGACGCCGATCACTCGATTCCGGCCTCAGAGCAGGATGATCGCGGCCTCCAGCCAAGAACGGATTGGCTGAGCTACTTAGCCCTTACCCCGTAAAAAAAACGCCTGCAAAGCACATGGCCTTAGTAACAATGGCCGGACACGTGGCTTCACGAAAAGGAAAAAAATATCGGGCTTAATTACTTACTCAGATGTTATGAGCGTATGGATAGTTCCTTGCCCTGTACCTGGTGCCTCAATCCCCTCAAGGGTGGTTAACTGAGTCCCCGTTGATTATCCCGGAAACCGGATGGTGGTACACCTATTACAACGGTTCTTCTGGCACTTCCGTACTGTACGCAAGGTAGCTGAATTCTGCCTCTATGGCGGCGTCTCGCCGGCGAATTTAAAAATCGTACACATGGGAAACGCGTCACCACAACAAAAAAAGGTGCGAGTACGGTCGTCTACAGTGCAGGTCTATACGCCAATTAATTATTAAAATGCAGTTTCTGCCAAAGACGTTTGCGGACCGTTACAAATTCCCCCCCAACAAAATTAAAAACTCCGGGAAGCGGATGTTTTTTTTTCAAACCCCAAAAAAAAATGAAAAATAAACTTATAAAAATGACAAAAGAAAGATAGTAATAGTGGGAGTAACAATGTCTTGACACACTCGATGCGTAACCCCAATCATATTCATTAAATCCCCCAAAGGGCTAAGCTAAATAGCTAAACTAGGGAGCCGTCGAAAAATTCCGCAATGCGGCATGTCACTCAAGGACAAAACGCGAACGATCCCATAGAATATAAAAGTTTACTCACACCGTATGATTTCAGACAAGTGACAGCCACTAATTACCACAAATCAAAACTAACAAAACTAACACAACTAACCTAATGAGCTCAGAAGTTAACAAGGCATCATCGGTCCGCTCCTCGACCGACTTAAACCCAGGAAATCATCAAAAAAAAAATGAAGGGTAGTGTACGCGTGGATCCAACGAACTTCCCAGAGTAAGGCTTGCGATTCCGGGGCACCCAAAGCCCAGTAGACGGACGGACCCAACCCGAAGTTGTAGGGAATTGTGGCGCGAACCCCAACTATTCCAAACCCGTCTCATCCCCCCAGTACCCGAGATCCCGAAACCACCTCACTCTGTTCCGATCGCCGGACGCGTAAACGCCCGTGAAACAAGGTGATGAATTCCCTCCGTAGAGCATTGTGTCCAGACAACCCGACACGAACAACCTCCCGTCCCCCAGGGTGGAGTTGCCCCACCTTAGTCCCTCTCCACCAGTAGTTACCGAAGTAACTACTCCGGAGTCGTTGGGAGCTGAGGATCACGCCCGCAATTATCCACTCAGGGGTCAGGTCAGCGACCCGCATCGCCCGTCACAACACAACCTCTACTACCACAACACACAAAGAAAACAAGAAGATAAGAGTTACTCTTGTTTCGTAGATAACTCAAAAAAAGAAAAAGTACTATACTACACTTAAACAGAAAAATCTAACAAACACCTAGTTCGAAAGCGAATGATCATCGTCCAGAGCAGGTTTCAAATCTTTCACATGCCATGTCCCTCCTGGATCACCAAAATCATTGGTTAGATCATACGTCCACAAAGACCTCTTATGGGCCACTACAAAAGGACCAACAAACTTAGGAGCTAACTTCGCGTTAAAATAGTTTAGAGCATTCGACAAAACATGATTTCTACGCCACACTCGATCACCAACCTTGTACTGTACATGCCTTCTACGCAAATTATACGATTTCGCATTTTTCTGATACGCTTTCACCAACCGTCCCGCTATCTCTTCTCGTAATGCGTCGAACTTATCAGGATCGCGTGGTTTGTCCCTGATGGGGTCCTCCAACAATTCGTCAACATCCGGAGGTCCACCAAAGGTATTGCCATACAATACGTGCTCTCGCCCAAAATTGGCGAAGTAAGGCGTATGGCCAATCACCTCGTGTTTTGCCGTCCGAATGGCACAACCAATCTTTGGAAGACTCGCGTCCCACACGCGGTGGTTATTGCTCACATACGATGCGATCATAGTCTTAAGGACCCGGTTAATGCGTTCCGCCGGATTAGCCTGCGGATGATACCGAGCAGTATACAATACCCGAGTGCGATAGGAGTCGCACATCTTAGTGAACTCTTTACTACGAAATTGAACACCGTTGTCTGAAATGGTGTATTGAGGGGTTCCAAATACAAGGAAAACTTGTTCTTCTATGGATTTCGTGACAGCTGAAGCAGTAGCTCGTCTCAACGGGAAAAACATACTAAACTTTGTGAAGGTGTCGGCCACAACCAAAATATAACAATTACCCTTGGTTGAACGCGGCAAAGGTCCCACCAAATCAGTACACAAAATTTGCCAGGGTCTCGTCGCTCGAGCCCTAGGCGCCAAAAAGCCAGGTGGAGCCTTTTGTTCAACCTTGTGTGCCGAACACACCTCACACTCACGAACATACCGAGCTATATCTGCTTTCATCTTCGGCCAGTAATATCGTGTCTTAAGCCTTTGACAGGTCTTATACACGCCCCCATGACCAGCAGTTGGTAAATCATGGTTTTCCGAAATAAGGGCATGCCGACTGGGTTTCGCTACTACTATCTTCCACGAGTCTTGGGGTTCCTCAAGGTCCCCAAACCTGGGAGGCAAAAACTTATATACGACCCCAGCGTCGACTTTCCAAAGAGGATACTTCCGCGGTCTCTTCGCGATCGCGTCACGCATCTTAACTAACCACGCGTCGCTTTCGGAATGATTAACGACGTTTACAGCGTCTAAAACCGGTACTGAACGTGATAACGCATCAGGAACCACGTGGTCCTTCCCCTTACGATGAATGATGTCGAAGTTAAATTGTTGGAGCCGTACACTCCAACGCGCTAAACGACCAGAAGGACTCTGCAAACGGTTAAGCCACAGCAAGGAATAGTGATCGGTGATCACGGTGAACTTAGCACCCTCAATGTAAGGTCGAAATTTCTCTACAGCCCATACTACGGCCAAACATTCTTTCTCCGTAGCACTATAACGCCTCTCCGGTCCTTTCAATGAACAACTATTGTAACTTATTACCTTCTCTCCCTCATCAGTAACTTGCGTCAATACGGCGCCTAGCCCAAAATCGCTAGCGTCGGTCTGAATGACGAAAGGTAAAGTAAAATCAGGACAAGACAAAATAGGAGCGCTAACAAGACAATCTTTAATAGTTTTGAATGCCGATTCACAGTCTTCCGACCACATAAATTTAGTATCTTTTCTGACCAATGCTGACATTGGTGCAGTGACTGTGGAAAAATTCGGAATAAACCTACGGTACCAACTAGCCATACCGATAACTCTACGTACACCTGTGACATTAATGGGTGCTGGCATGTTAACAATCGCTGAAACCTTTTCTGGATCGACATGTAACCCTCCCTGATCAACAACATAACCCAAGTAGCGTAACTGTGGCCTACAGAAATGACATTTATCGCGACGCAGCGTTAAACCTGCTTCCGTCAGACGACTCAAAACAGTTTCCAAAACTCTAATGTGCTCCTCGAACGTCGAAGTTACGACCACGATGTCGTCTAAATATGCAAAACATGACGGCTCGAGATCAGCACCTATCACTCTATCAATGAGTCGCTGAAAAGTGGCTGGCGCATTATGAAGGCCAAATGGCATGCGTCGAAATTGATATAGGCCACGGTTCGGAACGGTAAATGCTGTTAGCTGCCTCGATTCTTCCTGAACAGGGATCTGCCAGTAAGCCGATCGAATGTCCAAACTCGACAAATATTTCGCGTCCCTTAACCGATCTAATATATGAGAAATATACGGCAGAGGATACGCGTCTCTTTCGGTTACACTATTGACTCGCCTAAAATCGACACAAAAACGGTATTTGTCATCCTTCTTTTTCACCATCACAATCGGTGAAGACCACGGCGATTTAGAAGGTTCAACTACCCCTAAACTTAACATTGTATCTAACTCCGCGTTTACGTGACGTTGTAGTGTGGGAGACATCGGATAGTAGCGCTGCTTAATTGGTGTAGCTTTAGTGCTGATGACATGCTCTACCAAATTGGTACACCCGAGAGTATCACTCATCTTCTCGAAAGCACTTGTTAATGATGACTGAAGTTGGACGTGTTGGTGTGAAGGTAACCCATCACTGGTGTTTAATTCATCTACAGCCATATCTTCCAAACCCGAAAACTCCCAATGACCACTACGTAGGTCTGGAATAATTCCTAACCGTTTCCAAAAATCGGTTCCCAAAATCAACGGCCTCGTAATTTCCGGAATTACTAATACATCTAACGTTCTCGTCACGCCTTCAACCATCATCGGAAGTGTAGCCATTCCAATTACCTCGCAACTACGACCATTCGCCACCGTACAATATTTCACCGACGAAGGTTTCAACCGTACCGCTAAATTTTTTAACATCTGCCACCCTGGCCCGCCAAGTATGGTCTGGTTTGCTCCTGAATCTAATAACCCCAACAACGACACCCCATAAACTACTACATTTAAATATGGACGCTCATCGCCCCGCGAACTAGGCAACACAAAATCACTAAGTCCCTTAAAATTATCAGCCGAAATTCCCAAACCCTCGGAGCAACACGTTCGGCTCAAGTTCTCCTCGACCGGTTTAAAGAATTTGATGGAGTGGAATTTGGGCACCTTGGTTTTGTTACTCCCACTTTCCCACAACCAAAACAATATAAGCGTCTCGGCGCACGACAATCCTGACTTGAATGTCCCGGTCGTTGACAATTATAACAACGCGACTGAGAGGGCGAACGAATATTTGTAGGAGGAGTGACTTCGTGACAAGACACACTCGGCACAGCCTCCACATACGCCAAGTCTGGCTCTACACACGACCTTTCCCTGGTGGGGGTGTGTACGATTCGTTCGCGACCGTACTAGCCTCCAGCCTACGTCCTAATCTAAGTAGATCAGCAAAAGTAACAATGTCTAGTGACCACAAAGCCATTCTGTATCTAGGATGTAGATTTTTGGTTACGGTTCTGAGCTGAATATCTTCAGGGAGAGGATTAGGCAATCGCATGAACAGATTTTTCATCACAGAAACATAGAGACTGATGGTCTCATTAGGTCCCTGTGTACGAGATTTGATCTCTTCGAAGAGACGTTCTTCGTAATCCGGAGATTGGAAGGCCTCTCTCAACCCTAGGACTAACTCATCCCAGTTCCCAAAAGATCTACGGTTCGCTCGATACCAAATAAGGGCGTTCCCCGTGAACAAATCTAAGGCTGACGCAAACAATAAGGCCGAAGATACGTTACGCGCAACGCGTAGTTCTTCTACTCGCTCCAAAAATGAGGACAACGAAACTTTGCCCTGCTCTCCTCCAAAAGTGAGATTCCAAAACCTAACCGCGACAGGTTTTACATCTGTAGAAGCCAGATGATCTTGTTCATTTTCTGAATCAGAATCTGAACTTGAACTATTCGATTCAGCAACTACTCGCGATGAATGAGCGACAGCTTGAATTACGGACAAATTAAGCAACGAACTCTGAGTTGCAGTGGTTTTGCGCTTAGCTAATTTAGCTCCGGAACGCATAGTACCGGCGCACGTTGCTAATCGTACTAAAAGTCTGGAGACCTTAACTCGTTCTTCGTCAGTCGTAACGACACAACGATTAATTCGCCCGTGTGCGTGTCCACACTTAGTGGCGAGCTTCAAGTAGGTCGAAGAGGTAGTAGGCTCCTCGAAGTCCTTTACTAACCCCTCGATCTCCGCCAACTTCAATTCTAGTGCCACAAGGTCGTCAGTTATCTCAAAGGGATTAGGCACCGGCACATAGGAGGCAGAAGACTCCAATCTAATTAGAGTTCGTAAGGTGCTACGCTGCGCATCAGCAGTAGTTACCCCTGTAACTCCTCGACGTTCAAGCTCATACACCCGCTCATCGGCTGATAGCCTATTAACTTGTACTTTGAAATCCATCACAACTATTGGACTAGTGAACAAAAAGAAAAGATTCAAATTTCAATTCAAATTGAAAGAAAAATATACGGTATACGTGTACCGAGAAAGAACAAAAATTTAAACTAACTTATCGTAATTATTACGATTACTATAAAAATCCAAAGAAAATTTAACCTAGTCGTAGTGAGCTCGAACCCACAAAATCATACGCCAAAAATCAAAATATAAATCAACCAATCAACCAAATATGTATGATTCGTGGTCGCCCGTTCACTATCTCACCAAGTTTCTACAAAAACCAGCAATAAATTTATATCCAGCGAATAATAAACTAATGTCTACACTATAGTAGAAATTATACCAACAAACACTGAAAACAGGCCAGAAAATTCTCTAAATTAAAAATATTTAAATTTAAAGTTAACGTTAAAGTCAAAATCAAAATATTTTCTTTTGTGTGTTCTATATTACCCACAAAACTCACAGAAATTCTCAACAACTCACAAAACAACCACCCCAAATTTTCTCATTATACTAAATGCTGAAGGCTGATTAAAAATTTGAAATACTGTCAAATTTTCCAACTCCCAGTTCAGTTTCCTTGGCGTAAACTTACGGCCTACCACAAAAATGTATTCCCAATTAAAAAGGGCACAAAAATAAACCAAAGGGCCAAAAAGTTTTCGCGAAGGGCTGAAGGGTCAAAATGAAAATCAGTGCCAAAACTACTAAAACGCATAAAATTGAAAAAGGGCACTAAAATTTTCTAAAGGGCAAAAAGGGCCAAAACAAAAATTGAAAAAGGGCTGCAAAATTAATTAAATGAGGTCTATTTAAAATGAAAAATAAAATCCTGAAGGGCTAGAAAAATTTACAAAGGGCTGACAAAACCCTTAAGCCTCAAAAGATGTTAATGAGCTAAATAAATAAAGATATCAACGATAGCTATTGTTGCTATTGCCGCTATTGCCCCACGTTGGGCTCCAAAAACGTGTGACGTACCTGAAGGGCAATCAGCGCGTTAGGCCGTGGAGCGAGTGGAGGGTCCCTTCGAAGCAGTGACGAGGGCCAGGCTCTCGGTGTCAGAGAGTGGGGGGGTTAAAAAAGGCTCCACGTAATTTTAACCTCGTCGCTACTTCGTCGCAAAGGGTGGCTCCACCCTACCTGCGTGGGTGGACGGCAGACAGTCAGCGCAGTTCAGAAATCACGAACTGTCACAACGCTGACCATTTGGCGCCAACACCACCAGATTTAAATCTCGCAGTGAGAATAAAAACTGAAACTGAAATAAATGCCCGATCGAGAAAACGTGGGGGGAACAAAAAATAACAGGTGTGAATTTTGTAGTGTAAAATATCGGCGTTTATTCACACAAACGACGGACACCGTGTCTACGCTCCTGAAATAAATACCTCCGTACGCAACCCTTTCACGCAGGGTTCACCCTATTCGGCCGAATATTGCGAGCTCCTGATCGCGCGATTCTAAGGGCCGACGGAGCGACCTTTCTCTTACACAAGCGCAAAACACGTACGGCACGAAACACGTAACGCAAATTTTACACAACAGAAATAAACGATATGTCAATATGGAATTAAATTCAATTGAGAACACAAAAAAAAATAGGTATCAATATCAATATCTGTATCTGTATCTGTATCTGGCCTGTGTTCCTAGTATGTCTTCGCTGGCGGCTGGGTTCAGCTCCTGGATGGCGGCGGTTTGCGTCGTGGACGCCGATCACTCGATTCCGGCCTCAGAGCAGGATGATCGCGGCCTCCAGCCAAGAACGGATTGGCTGAGCTACTTAGCCCTTACCCCGTAAAAAAACGCCTGCAAAGCACATGGCCTTAGTAACAATGGCCGGACACGTGGCTTCACGAAAAGGAAAAAAATATCGGGCTTAATTACTTACTCAGATGTTATGAGCGTATGGATAGTTCCTTGCCCTGTACCTGGTGCCTCAATCCCCTCAAGGGTGGTTAACTGAGTCCCCGTTGATTATCCCGGAAACCGGATGGTGGTACACCTATTACAACGGTTCTTCTGGCACTTCCGTACTGTACGCAAGGTAGCTGAATTCTGCCTCTATGGCGGCGTCTCGCCGGCGAATTTAAAAATCGCACACATGGGAAACGCGTCACCACAACAAAAAAAGGTGCGAGTACGGTCGTCTACAGTGCAGGTCTATACGCCAATTAATTATTAAAATGCAGTTTCTGCCAAAGACGTTTCCGGACCGTTACAAAACATTATGAATGGTGCCAAATTTCTACAATTTCTTCATTCTATAATATCAATATGATTACATAATTGAATCTCCTCTGAAATATTAAAAAGTGAAAACGATTAAAAAATATAGATATAGTTCAGAAAAAACACTTTAAAACATATCGGCGCATTCTTTTTTAACAGGGGTAAGCGCCAAAAATACAATTTTTGCTTTACACGTTTGTACCACAGCAAATTACAACAGAATACAATATTTTGTAAATACGAGAGTTCAATTGGAAATAATGAAGACTAAATTGTAACACAAATGCTTAAAGAAGCTTCCAATTTAATCGAAATTACGTTTAAAAATCGATTTATGTTGTCTCCTGTAAAATTGGTTTATTGTCGCTTATCTCTTTTAAAATATAATTCGTCGGTATTCAGAAATACCAAAATATCATTGAACATCAATGAAATTTAATGATGATTGTTTTATTGAATATGACTTGAATTTTGAAAGTTAGGTTATTTTGTTGGAGGGTTTTGAAAATTTTAAGTCAAAAATTTACAGCACCCAATAAAATTGTATATAATTTGGCCGAATTCTTTTTTTATAGAGTATGCGCTGAATTTTATTATATTTTTAAAGATAATTTCAATCATGAAAGTTTTTTGATGCAAATTCTGAAAGAATTGAAGCCAAATTGAGAAAAAAAAACAAAAAAATGGCCATTAAAGGCTTAAATAGCCGCAAGAAAGTTCAAGTTCATTCGAAATCATTTAATTAAAATCTTATTTAAATGATATTTTGACATTATCAAAGTACATTTTGACATACCAGTAGATTTCTAATATGCTATTGAGAATGGTTTGATAGATACAATTAAAATGGTTTGCATCCGTGAATGACACGTCGATTTAAATAACCCATTTGAATTCTACTCAAAAAGGTATCTCCAGAAGTAAAAATATCATTGCCACATATATATTCAATTTAATTTTTTTTGCAACTTGAAAATGCATTAATTTTAATTTTTCGCCTGGGCGCTCAAAGTATAAAATATTTTAAACTTGAATTGGCTGAGTAGGCCTTCGCCTTAAGATTTGAGTGAATAAGTATCAAATTCTCGATTTTCTATTTTTACTATCTTGATTAATCAATTAGTTGAGAAAAATCTGATATGGGCCATATTATTATGAATAATAAGAATTAAACTTCAACGTAGTTTTATACGCAGTGCACAATTACGAAAGAATACAATTATTAAAGAAAATTATTTCCTACTTCAGATTCTCGGTTTGTTTCCAAAACTATTTGTAAGTTAGATTTAATTCTAAAAAGATTTATTCAATTATCTCGAGCTGTTTTAACTTATTGTATCCATAAAACAGTTATGACATCCACATGCATAGCCAGACATGAAATATATATATATACATATCTTAATGGAACGTTGACTTTAAAATATGGAGAAAAAGTAAAATTGTTGCAAGTTGAACATTGTACACTATGTTCGTTCCTACTACTGCTAATTCAGATATACTATACAGGGTGGTGCGTCGGGAAACGCACCATAGAAATTTACATCATAACGAGAAAACACAGAATTCATAATATTTAGCAATACTGGAAGTAGAATACAATTAGAAATGAATGGCCTGACAATCAAACAAGTAAATTAAATTAAATACTTAGGCGTACAAATAGATGAAAGATTAAACTGTGAGATTCATATTAACACATCAATAATAAATATTGCAGCAACAGCCCGTACTCTTAAACGAATTGCGTATGTAATAAATTACTAGATCAATTACTCAAACAAATTTACTATTCGTTAATTGACTCGCATTAAGGGGGTAGGATACCATTTGTACGCCGTGAGTGGCGGCCCAGGCGGCTCTGATAGTTTGTGCGAGTTTGATTTGTACCGAGACGTACTTCGTTAGAACTCGGATAGATCGGGCTCGCAGTTTGTATGAACACGTGCATTGCCTTATGCCGCTCGCGTCGGCATAATTCCGTATTGTTTTTTTTTAGGAAATCCCCGTTTCATTAGGGACTTGCAGACGTATCGCTCCGCCAGCACTAAAGTTCTTATCCCTACATCTGATGAGAATGATTAAAATTTCATTTTTTTTGTGTGACAGTTAAATGTGCTATTATGCTTAAATTGCAAGAATAGTTTTGTACAGCTTAGGCTAATAGTAGACGGGCTGTAATAGCGCGCGGGGTTATTGTTTGATTCAACCTCAAGCACTTTGAAAAACTAAATCTTATGACGTTTTTGCTTCATTTTTCATGATTTGCCGTTTTTCACTTTTAATTGTCATTTACTCGAAAAATTCCTTATGTAACATGGCAACATTTTTATACTGTCACTTTGACAATGAAAAGATCTCTCAAAATCAAGAACAAAAATAGGGGGTTGTCATTTAAACAATAATAGATGACGTCATAACTCAAAAACAAATGATGGTTGAAGATCGACTGTCATGCAAAAATGTGTATTTTTATCATAGAAAATCGAGGTGTTCGAGGATTTTTTCCTAATTTTTTAATTTCCCGTTTAATGAATTTATTCCATACTTTAGGCGCACACTGTATAATAAATGTGTTTTTATTGTCGAGAAGATAAAGAAAATAGGGGATGGCTTTCATAGTGTTTAAAAAATGCATATTTGTAATGTTTGAATGGTGTATAGATGATAATAAGTATAGTTCTTTTGTGAAGGATGGAATGAACAATATGAAAAATACTTGTCAGCGCATTCAAGGACACGAGAAAAGAAAAATATGTTGAAAGCTACATGCCTAAAATTAAATGTATAAATATACTACGAGTACACTTGTTGTTTTCAAATGCAGAAAGTGCCCGAGAAAAAAATGGCCGTGAGGTCAAACAAGTATTACAGTGAATAATAGATATATTTAGTTAAATTACTTGTACAGACTACTACTAGAGGGACTAGAGGGGCTAGCATTTCGTCATTACTTTCATCACTATAAATCTGTGAATACATTGTTATTTGAGAACGAAGACTTGTATCACGGTATTTTTTTAGAAATAATTTTACTTTTACCTAAATTCGATCCGTTACTAAAATGGTATTTATCAAAAGTGACCTTTGCCAGTAAAAACCTAAAAGATGATATAGATAGAGGCAATATCTTTAGAAAGATGCAATTTAATAATACTAATATATGAGCCGTTGGACACCACAGTGGTGTAAGTCTTTTTTTTTCTAAATTCAGATAAGTCCAGACATATGCAAGGAAGAACATCTTTAGTATATTTCTGGAGTGTCTGAATTACTTATTATTATTATTATGAAACTTACTTACACCACTCTGGTTTTCAAAAGCTCTTATAATCTACCATCTCTCAAATAATTCTGTCTACAGGGAATTTAATTAGAAACACTATATTGTGAGAAATAAATATTGCAATCATATATATTTAAAAAATGGACACTACTCGGAACATTTCTCAAAAAGATGAGTGCTGACTGCTCAGTCATTGTACAATATATTAGCATTGAATAGCAAGTCATCTACATGAGAAGAAATGTTGAACCACATTTCAGATTTCATTCCACACTTCCACACTTCATCAATATTAAGGGAGGAATTAAGTTCGAAGACAAACGGTCTTCTATACCTACACAGTATTTTTCGTTATCTTTCGTATCTTATAGAAACTAATCTCAAAATAAAATGTTCCACTGTTTCACTTGTGTGGCAGACACTAAATGATAGACAATACCTAAACTGAGGATGGCAATCAAATGCATATGTAACAACACAGAAAATTGTATCAGAACCGGAGACATAATCTCATAATTTAACATAATTTAAAACCACAAAAGGATTGAGACAAGGGGGTGGACTAAGCCCCATTTTGTTCATAATAGCAATGGATGAAATTATGAAGAAGATTAAAAACAAGATAATGAAAACAATGACAGGATACAACAAACTAAAACCCACAACAATAACTGAATGTATTTTTTTAAAAATTCGTGACTAGCCATAAAAAATACAAAAAAAATTGGTATTTTCTTCACATAAAAAGGCTGAAAAAAAGTGTACCTCCTACGTAACATAAGTTATGGCAAAAATGCTGATGAACCAGCATTATGTCAACAAGATATAGAGCTGGAGTGTAGTCGATTTGTGGAAACATTAGACCTTGAGACACTTAATTTATTGTTACTATAACCAATTGCAGTTACTTACATTTTATTTTTAGATGAGCAAAGAAAGGCAGGGCGAAATTTTAAAATGTTCTATAGGGCAGTTTGAAAATCCTATATACAGGCGTGAGAGACCTTTTCGTCTCACTGCCTCAAAATTTGGTGCTACAGTGAAAAGAAAAGATTGGACGCCCTGTCATTCATTAGTCAAATCAATTTTAGCACCAACAAACTTTTTAACTGAAGCCATGGAGTATTGAAAAATTAATGAAGAAGTGGCTGTAAAAACATTGGAAGAGAAATTAAATATTAAAGTCCAACCAAGTGGTCTATATGTGGACCTCATTCGTCCATTTCTTGCTGCTTCGCCAGACGGTATACAATATATTCGACATTAAATTTCGAAATTTATTAGTTGATGTTTATTCGATAATAATTGATTTTGAATTGTAGGATTAGTAGGAGACGATACTTTGGTAGAGATAAAATATATCCCCAAATTAAAATATTTAAACATATCTTTAAAAGAAGCAGCACTGCATAAAAATATATGCTTAGAATTTAAAAATAATCAGTTAAGCCTGAAAAGGCATCATGATTACTATTTTCAGGTATTCATTATCATGATATATATATATATATATATATATATATATATATATATATATATATATATATATATATATATATATATATATATATATATATTCCTTTGATACAAGATAATTAATTTCATTCCAGGTGCAGGGGCAATTAAATATATCAAAAAGGAAGTTATGTTATTTTGTTGTTTTTATAAATGAAGAAACCGATATTTATATAGAGGAGATAAGAAAAGATGAAACATTCTGGAAAGATACAATGCTGGAAAAGCTAGTAAGGTTTTATGTGCATTGTATTTTGACAGAAATGTTTCGAGGAAATTTAAAAAAAAAGAAATGTGAGGATCCGGATTATATTAAAGATGCACAAAAGTTGCAAATTGAAAAAAAAAAGAATAAAGGCATAAATTTTAATTGCTATTTTTTTTCCTAAATCAAATTGCGAATATTAGGTATTATATTACTATAAGGTGTATAATAAAAAATCTACAATTATTAAGTTAGTACTGAGAACAATATTATAAGGAGAATAGTTATAGATATTACTTAATTTAAACCTGATGTATCTCCGTAATAATTGTTGTGTAAGAAAATTGCTATAAATATTAATTTCAATACCAATTGTTCATATTAATAAATATATGGAGAAAGACGATTGCTATCTACATTACTTTTTTTTATAAGTTATTGTTCTTGAATATGTTCATTCATCCTCTGGCACTACAACCCTATGTGGATTTTGGCGTCCTCCTTTCAGAATACTCTGTCGTTGGCAACCTCCCTCCAACTTCTGACCTTCATTATGGTTTCTTTGGCCTCCATTTGCTATTTAAATCAATAATTTATTTAAAATTTGATTTATATAATAATTTCAATTTTATATTTATTAATGATTAAAATCAATTGATTTTAATTAATCCCAACACATACGTATGCGTAGCTTTACAAATTTACCAGTATAAAAATAATCACAGCAAATCATCTTTGCCCGCTTTATTTTCACCGTTTGCCGCTCACTTGAAACATGAACTGAGCGGAAATTGCGGCTTCGCTCGAAGGAGGACTTTTTTCCCGCCGTCATTAACAAACTATGTAAAAACTGTTTTATTCAGCAAGTAAAAGCAAATTATAAAGTACATCCTTTATTTACATATCTACAGTTAATAAATTAACCCAAAAGAATGATATTAACGAAAGTAAATTCCGCCGCGCCATCTAACCGGTAATGCCTGAACTGTTTTGTTCTCGCGCCGTACTCAAATCGTCTGAGGTTGCACCAAATTAACGGAGCACGCGGGACACTTGATCTCAAAAACCAAAAAGTTTATAAAAACATATTTGACGGATTCTTGAAGTACCTTATGTAAAGGGTGTCTGGATAGATTTTAGTTGATTTATATTAAATATGTCATATACTTATCAAAATTAAAACTTTAAGTTCAAAAGATTTTTTTTTCAAAAAGTTGTCCAGACACAGTCTATATATATTGAAATACAGTACAGAAAAAAATATTCAAAAATATTAATTAACTTCAGAGATCAACTGTCCACAGTCCGAGGCGGCCCGATTCCCCGGCCTTAAATACTCTGCCAATATATGGGGCACTGCCTCTAAAGCCTCGTTTACATTTGGCGGAAAGTACTTGCCGTCAGTAAACTTCCTGCTATATGTGTGTCTACACATTAGATAGTTTATTTGATAACAAATACAGAAACAAGTGGCTTCAAGAACGGTAGTGAGACTGCGTCAAAGTAAAACCTGTTGGTATTGCCGAATATTTAATTGAAAAGAAAAAAAAGAAGAAACGAATATGGTATCTGCTTTAAAACCCAAATAAGCTTTGGCTTATACCGGGTGTTCATTTCAAAACTAGCCAGTCTCAATAACTTTTGAATGCAAGTTAACTTGATAAAAACAAAAAACACGTCGAGTGATTTTTGGAAGGGGAAGTTTAAAAACAACGTCAAATAAATTTTAGGTGTTACCCCCACCTCCCTAGCCACCCCCACTTTGAAATTTCAAATGGCACCCCCCACCTTGCGATACCTCATTTTAAAGCTTTAAAAAAACCTAATCCAGTGGCGTAATAAAAAAAGATTTTTGTCGATTCGTTTTGGAAAAAATAAATAAATAAGAAAAAATCCGAAACAATTTATATTGAACAAATTTAAGTTCCTTTCAATGAAACAAAAATAGAATAAATTGAACCAGTTTTCGGGGCAAATCTTAAAAACCATGGTAATTGAATATAAAATATTACCCCCTCCCCCTTGCGACTTTCACTTTTCTTACAAATTTTAAATTACACCTCTTTGTTGTGACACCTTGATTTAAGCTTTAAACAAATACAATCAAGAGGTGTAACAAACATATATTTACGTTAGCAAGTTTTCAAAAGCAAAATATTTTTTTCAAAAATAAATTATGCTGACTTTCGTTTTAGGAGTAACCAGTCTCAATAAGTTGTCAATTTTACTAAAAAAACACGTCGATGTAGTTTAACATTTGTTCTATTTTTGTTTCATTGAAAGGAACTTAAATTTGTTCAATATAAATTGTTTGGGATTTTTTCTTATTTATTTATTTTTTCCAAAACGAATCGACAAGAATCTTTTTTTATTACGCCACTGGATTAGGTTTTTTTAAAGCTTTAAAATGAGGTATCGCAAGGTGGGGGGTGCCATTTGAAATTTCAAAGTGAGGGTGGCTAGGGGGGAGGGGGTAACACCTAAAATTTATTTGACGTTGTTTTTAAACTTCCCCCTCCAAAAATCAATCGACGTGTTTTTTGTTTTTATCAAGTTAACTTGCATTCAAAAGTTATTGAGACTGGCTAGTTTTGAAATGAACACCCGGTATACATTATCTGTACCGGGTCCACTTTATTTGGATTTCAAAACCTTATTTAATTCTTACCTATATACAGTTTTTATTGTTTTCACTTTAGTCTTTAGACCACCAGAACGGTCAAATCAATGTTTTCAAAACCTTCTAGTTCTTTCAATTCTTGTAAAAGACGGTAAAAATCAGTATTTCTCTATAATTGATTCATATGATCTTTCATTCTTATATTCCACAATATATCGTAGTTTTCATCTAGTTAAGAGTTTTTCTAGTTAAAGCCCCGTTTACATTTGGAAAGTTTACTGGCGGAAAGTACTTACCGCCAGTAAACTTACCACCTGAAAAACGTCTGTCAAGAACTTCTGTCAACAAGTTCTGGTTTACACATCGTTAGTTTACTGGCGGCAAGTACTTTCCAACAGTAAACTTTCCAAATGTAAAGGAGGCTTTACCGTGGCGCCATCTGTTGGCGTAATTATATTTATTATCATGCGTGATTCATTTTGGATTCATTGCTCTTGTTTATTTGAACGTCAAAAAGTTGTTCTGAACATTGCAAATCGCCTTACCGTAAACAATTTGTGATACAAATACACCCACTTATAATCATACAGACCTAAGCCCACTAAATCGAATCATTACGCCTACAATTTTGCTCGTTTACCACGAAATGAACGTAAACATAACCTATAGACTCAATTATTCACTTACCACCTCGTATTCGTAGTTCTACGACCAGTTTGTTCGCGTTAGATGATGTCTGCAACAGCGAAGATCAACGCGGATGGCGAGGAGGAGCCACCTGAGAAAGCCCCATCCGATAAGGACTACGAGTCCGATAACAGGCTGACCATTATCGAAGAGGCGCCCACTCCCAAGAAAAAGAGAAAAGCCAGCCCTGCCAGCTCTGATGCCAAGGTTACCATGCCAGATTTTGGGCAGGACATCGATAAAATGCTGGATGAGAAAGCCGCGAAGACGAACCTGAAGGGCACGCAAGTGAAGAACATTTTGAAGCACGTCGTCACCAACGAGGACGTTCTGGCGCTGGTGCTTCAGGCTGAGAAAGAAACCGACGAGAAGTTTTCACTTACATATGAACCGAAATATACCCGAGCCAAAGCAAAGTAAGTATCTTACCTGTTACTATTGAAAATTGATGCCAATAGGTAACACGCTGAATTAATCCAGATATTCGGTGTATATGGTATTAAATCTGTATTTTTCTAGGGAAATGTCTTGTATTAAGCAACCAATACATGAGTGGGCAACGCCGATCAAAAAGGCATCGAAAACGCAACTATTAATAAATGAGGAATTAGCAGAAGACTCTTCTGGAGATGAATACATTCCTGGCGAAGAAGAGGTAATTTTATGTTTTTATTTAACGACTTCTGTTTTCGTTTTAAAGCTCCAACAGTGAATTGGGTAACTGCGTCTTTATTTTTCTCAACCAAAATTCGGTGGTGATTTTCTAACGTTGCATTTTTTGAATTCTGTCCTACATCATAGTAAATTTTTAGAGTGAGGACGATCGTGAATCGTCGACCGTCAGTGAAAACGACTCCTCTGGTGCGTCCACCACGCCTCAATCGGCCAACACAAGCACACAAACCGTCTGGACTGAGGATGGAGTATTTAAGGTTCCAACGACCAAAAATAAAGGCAAAGCTCAAGAACCTAACATCGCCTTGAGGACACGTTCAAAGCTCTGCCTTAGTAACACCCCCCTTGAGGTAATCGAGGAAGCTTTCATCCCTCCAGACATCACGACTGACATGTATGACATGGAGTGTGATGACGATGACTGGAAGAATTTTTTAAAAGAGTTTACGCGTCCACTTAACGAGGTGCCGGAGGACGAGGACCTCGATCCGGAGTACAATATTTTAGCAGATGAAGAAATTGATAAAAGTAATTATATCTAATCGGTTCTACAAAAACTGCACTAAGATATTCTACTTATAAAACTAAAACCAAAACTTACTAATTGTTTTGTGTTTTGCAGATTATTTTTCATGATATAAGCAATTTAAAATTAGAAGTTGAATATTGTGCTGTACTTTGTGTTTTATCAAACTTATGCAAATCAAAATATGCAATGATTATTTGAATGTATCAAATCTTTTAAATGGCTTTCAGTTGATAAGGAAGAGCTTCGAGCCGATAAAGCAGTTAACATTACAAGAAAAGAGTTGAACGCACTAATGGCGGAACTATTTGACTATGCTGATAATTTTGATAAAGACTTAGTTCCACCTGCTAAACCGAAAGAAGTAACCGAACAGGAGTCTGCAGAAGCACAAGAGGTAAATTCATACAAAACAATCGTATATACAGAGCAATCGACAAACTTTGTTTGTTAGCTGACATCGTGTTCAAGCCTTGTATGCACACCCATTTAAGGATAATTCAGTAGTCGTACGACTATTTTATTATTAGCACAAGGCTGCATTGGTAAATGGAAGTGCATACATGGCTACCGAAATTTCCAAATTTTCGATGGTACATTTGAATCAAGCTCAAGCATTGTGTGTTTATTGTTTTAGAATGCTATCGGAAAAATATACCTGGAACTTATACAAGAGAATCAAAATGTTTTTCAAGATGATCAAAAATTACTACTGGGCCAACAGATGCGGCAGCATGTGCAATTAATTACACAAAACTTCCTACTCACTTATGAGCATCCCGAATATCACGATATGTCGAAACGGTTTAAAAGTTATTTGGTTTGTAGTCTTCACTCGTATCAAATTCACTGCTAACTAAACTGTTTTTAGTTATATTTGGAGAGTATGTGTGATAACCATGAAAATTCCCATTTTAATGTGGAAAATCTACAGCCTGCATTAAGTTTGTTGGCTGATTGGAAACAAAAGTTTGAATCCAATGATCTGGAGGTATTAGAGCACAAGGCGCATGTGAACAAAGTTCTATGTGAATGGTAATAATTTTCATTTTCAAATTAACGGTACAATCTTATTCAAATACTGGAATTTTGCTAGTTTACATACATGGCTGCCGCTATCGGCGTTGTCATTTACTGAGATAATGTGTCAGTTTCCATCTATCCGAAATCAATAAGATGCCGAATCATTTGGCATAGCCAGTAAACATTCCATTTTGTGTATTTATTCAGATGCCCACCAATGTTGATTAACCTGTGTAAGCATGTCATTATTTCTAACGTAAACACGCACATTGGGTCATTTTACCCATTGTATGAAAAACTGAATTAATGTCTTCAATGGAGAGGAAACCAATTAAACGATATACTTCAATATAATTATAATATTAATAAACAAACTTTAAAAAAACTCAAAAATGCAAAAAACAAAATAGACTTGAGAATAAACTTTTAAAATTCATAGTCAATAGATCAATAGTTGATGTAGTTGAATAGTAGGAAGATGTTACATACTAAATTCGGTAATAAGTAGAACCACATTTATTAACTTTCTTACCTGTACGTAATTATACGGTTATTTAATTCCCGAGGACATTATTGAAATTCTCACTGACGTTGGCAGGCACACGTGAGTTAAAAATACCGAAGGAATATTTTCAGTCGTGAAACATTTAGCACATTATTTGGTCACAAGTTTACTGGGAATGCAATGATTAAATTAAAAAAGATATCTTGCAAAATATGTGTTCTAGGTAAAATTATCCAAACAGTCATGTATTATGGTTCATTTTTAGGTTTACTATGAACATACTTGAGCACATGCTGATATTGTACTATTTGTAACAAAATTAAATTATATCATGCGTACAAATATAAACTTTGGCTACAAGGCCAAGGAAAATTTCATTTTGCAATGTACCAATTGACAGATTTCAGATCGCACTTGTCAAAGTGACAGTACATGAGTCGACCACTTCCTTCCTTTCGTAAGATACTTCCATGTTCCCAGATATTGACCATACAGTGATGAAGAGTATACCGAAACTACTGGTACACAAATGCTAGGCTCGGAAATTCAGCACGGAACATCGCTATACAATCATTTACTGAGTATTCCCAAACTCCTTAACGGGTGGTCACCAGTTCGCAACTTATAGGAATGGTCGTTCAGAGGGCGCCCTGAAATATTTCTGTATTTTGTCCTTTTTGGACCTTTTCTAGATACAGCTACGGTTTATTACGGGGATGCGGTGCGCGAGCCGACCGGATTAAATTATTGCGGGTGTAAAATGATCACAGTAAAAATGTCACCTCCTTTGGCCAATCTTGGAAATTCCTAAATTTTGCAATTAGATTCATGCGAATACTAGTTATCCGATTCATTCCGAACAAAAGCCAATAAGTAAGTAATTAATAATTCTAAGACATATATAAAAATAAACCATCAGCATCAAATATGTTCTGTGTTTTCGTCGAAAAATGTAGCAAAACCGTAAAATGAACATAATTAAGACCTGTAGTTCCTTAATTAATCGACCAATTTTAATAATATTTGCATATGTCCTAGAGGAAACTACTAGTCCGCACTCTGCTTAAAATCTACGATTTTCATTCATAAATAACGTAGGGAATCGCATAAAACCTGATTTCTTAACTACATATAATTCATAAATATTTTTTGGATAATGTCATTTGTATTAAGATTATCAACAATGTGTAAAAAGGATTTTATTATATATTCAACAGAAACTGAGTAATTCGCATTTAAACAGTACCAAAAATGAGCTGGTGACCTCCCCTTAAACAATCCTAACATTATGAAGATATAAATATTTTATGTTTTAAGAACATCATTTTCAATTCAACAATAAACAATAAATCAAATAATAAACCAAACGAAAACCAACTGAAATCCGCAAAATAAACAAAGCAAAGATCAAGAAAACAATAAGTTCTGAAAAGAACTGATTTTATATTTCTAGAGACTACAAAACTTGTGGAAAACTTTCAAACACGAGAAAAAGATGCTCTGAAGACTTGAAACGCAAATGACATCAGTGACAGAACCGAATCTGTCATCGGTACACAGCTAATTAAAAATTGTAATTTTAAATTGAACTCGGCGATTACTGGGCCAAACTTTTTTTTTGTACGCACATTACTTTATACAACATTTTTTGCATTAACTTAAGAATGTCTTAATTTTCTTTACAGGAAGCAAGCTAGAGCAGCTGGCTTATATACTTATATACCTTCTTTTCCAAAGTATTTTTTAGATGTGGTATCAAAAAGCTCAGTATTTTTGTATCCAGCTTTATTACCTCGAATACCGTTTAAAAGTTCTGTGTTGATTCCAAAACAAGTTCAATACACGCATTCTGAAATTGAGTAAGTATAACAAATGTGAGGTTAACAAATTTAATTTACGTTTACTGCTTTGAATATTGATTAAAACTAACAGTTCCTTATTTAATTTTTCATCTACCATATGTTCATAAAAAAAAGTCCATAAGGGTCAGCTGTGGAAACTGAAACATATGTCCATGACTATTCAGATGCATATGCATAGCAATGGGTGTGTTTAGCGAATGTGACTGTGAAAATCAGCACTCAATCTGATTACTTTGTGATAATAGTCAACTTTGCTGAACAATCTAGAAGCAGAACTGTTGCTGTTTTTTTATACACGCATATTCATAATACATGCTTATATTTGAGGTTAAAAAACCTCTGATCATTGCCAGCGTACAAAAATTGCGCTTAGGGGTTTTAAGACCAGCTGACAGTTTGCGCAAGGTAAGCGGACTCGTTCAGCGAACCGTTGTCAGTTAACTTTCTCAACAGTTGCATTCGTAAATGCACCCAATAAAATCGAATGTCATTGAGTGTCTGTCAATGTTAAAAATATGGCACTTGTTCCGGCAAACTGGCAGCGTAGATCGAAGTCATGATGCGGCGACTTCAAGAGGTTAGCTTATCACTTGGCATTTGTCAAAAACTGAATCAAGTCACGGACATACGTTTCCCTAAAACAGCCCTTATGGCTGTTTTTATTGAACATACGGAATAATTACATACAAATGTGTCAATATTTTAGATTGTTGGCTCTGGCTCTGGAACAATTTATGCCGTACCTAAGAATGGATCCACGTCACGTCAAGTGCAATAAGGTTAAAATGGGTGACGTATGCTACTACATTAATAAATATGTTTTACCGTGCAAGGATGCCGTACGGATGGTTCAATATATCAGAAATTGCATAAAGAGCGTTGATTCAAACCCTGTCAAGCACTACTATCAATACGGCAAGACACAACCTTGCATTCACTATGTTATCCCTCTCGATCAGTACAAGATGCTTCCACCGTGTCAACGTTTATACGACGATTTGCCCGAGTTGTGGAAGAAACATATATATCCTGATCAAAAACAGAGGATGCTGCTGAAAGTGAAGGTAAATTTTTACAATTCATACTATGTTTACTAAAACAAATTAGTCATTATAAATATCATAGTAATTTATAATGACTAATAAATGTTTTTTTCGGTCAAATATTCGCCCATTTCTTCTTATGTTTTGTGGCAAGTTATTCCCAATAATATAATTTAAAAGACAAGTCTTACATTTTAGGCACATATTTTTTTACATGTGGGCAAATGACAGGTTTACGGTAAAAATTATGACAAATCAATTCCAGAGGTGTGCGTTTATGAAGTATGCTTGAAGAATGTAGAATTTATTATTACATAGTTATGCCTTTGACGTCCAAAAGTAAATAAAATTGCATAAATGATTTGATGAAATTTAAAACTTTAATACTCTTATGTTTTTTCAGTATAATTTATTAGAATATATCTCTTGTAACGTCATATCTGAAGCGTTAGTTTTGACTAAGAATCGCAAAAGAGATAATACTAATTAGAATCCCACTTCCAACCATTAAAATGTAAAAGGAAGCTTTCTGTACATGCACCAGTCAACATATTTTATATCCCCTTGTATGTATTTTCTAGTGTTTTTGTTGCTATTGGCAGCCCTGACTAACGTATCTATGTAATTTCAGCCATGATGGCCGACATATTTGTTTTGTTTGTGTAATATTAATGATTAATTAATAAGAGGTTATAGCCCTTATTTATTAATAAGTTATTCAACGCTACAGAGTACAGAAGATGCCGCACCATAACGATTTATTTACATTCTAGAAAGAAGCAACTTTGATGCCCATTGCCTACAAACCGGTGCCCATTGCCTGCAAACCGGTGTCTATTGCCTGCAAACCATCGACAAAAGTAACAAAACCACCTCCATACAACAAAACCTTCCGGAGGAAAAGGAAACTGACACCAAAACCTGAGCACCGGAACGCTAAAGTACTACAAAATATATCTTTGAATGGAGACAATCAAACGGTTATTAGTTCATCGGAGAGTAAAATTGATAAATCGGACGTAACAATCGGTTCGGATGTGTTCTGTTCTACACCCAAACAGTCTAGTAAGCACCTTGAAAATCGCTACAAATCTACCCCGAAAAATCTGAACATCCCCAATAACTTTCTGAAAATCAAGTTTAACTCGAGTATATTTGAAAAAGTGAACCAAAGACGGGACAAAATGCTGCCCAGCATGCCTAATTTATTTTCGCCGGTGAGGTGCAGCCCAGACACCACTGTTGATTTGGATGAACGTCCCAATATTTCTCGTGTCACTATAAAAATTGAAGCAACTGAGGAATCGGAAGAAAAGCTTAGTAGTAAAGAACAGCCAAAGGTGAGAATATTTATATTTAGTGATCAATTTACCTGAATTCAATTGTTTTTACCAGGACAACTTGGATGACATTAATGCTTTAATGGTGGCCAGCTCCACAATAAAAAATCTAGCAAAACGAAAGCCAACATGTGCCGAAAAAAAGAAGGCCAAGCTGCTAAGAGAGTTCTCTTCGAATTTGCGCATGCTTTCACCGGAAGACGATGATGCCGCTTCTGATAAGACAAATCGTAAGTTTCTGGCAGATTTTCACTTGTTTTAAATCTGTAGTGATGTTTTCAATTGGAATTATAGGTTTTGTGCAAGCCTTCTACGATAAGGTAGAAGAACAACTAGAGCCCACTGACTACAACAAGTTTGTTGAAGTTCTAAATAACTTTGAAGAATCCCGGAACACTACAACAGAACTGTATAATTCGATAGCTGTTATACTGGGCCAGAAACATCCGGATTTACTAGACGAGTTCTTGAGCTGCTACACGAGTATGCAAGCGAAAACCATAGGCAAGCTGGTGCCGCACATGATCCTGCAGAAGATGTCTTTGTTCCTCCGAAAACTTGAGCTATTCTTCAAAGATCAGCCTTCACAAGTGCGAAAAATTTACAGGACATTAACCGACCTCACCACTAGCCACGATGTAACGATGGCTCACGTGAAGAACACGATGCTGCCACTGCTCAAAGGAAATGGGTTGCTCATGGATTGGTTTCTCCAAATATTTCCAAATGAGAAACCAACTAATAGGTATTACATTTTTTCTATTCTCTACGATATATTTATTATTTCCTCAACACTATAGTGTACGGATGCAAGCCATTTTCCGCTCTTTTGTGTGGATATGAACGTTGCCAGGTTACAAATCTACATTATTATAAGATAATGATATAATGATATAAAGTGTCATACCAAACAACATCCAAATCAATGCAAACGTTCTCTTTTTATAAGCAAATTTTGTTTTTTTTAAAATTAACTTTGAAGCTGAAGACTGGCTAAACCAAACGCATTTGTATATAGATAAGTTTTGTTAAATCGTCTTCTTTTGATCCCAGTAATCTGTGGTTAAGCCATTTCCACATAATTTAGAGACACCCTGTATATAAGCATACAGGAAAACGTAATATCAAACGTCAAATCTACTGTAATTGTAATTTTGATATTTGTACATTTTTATTTAATAAATAATTAAATCTGTTATATGCAACGTGAGTGGATATAAGCCCGTATTGCACTTGTCATTTGGGGCTTTTGGGATGGTGCACCAAACATGCCCAAACATCAAATCCACACTTATTATACAAACTACTATTCAAATACTTTACGAATCGTTATACCATGACTAAATTGAACCTGACCTTTTCTCTATTAAAACTGTGCTCTCAATAGGGAAATCGGCATACTAAGAAATAATACTAAAATACAGTAAAGCTATGTAAGATATTTAAACATCAATATTAATATTCTACATTTTAGCTTACTAAATGGGCCATGGGAAAGAGTTGATATTGGGAAGGAAACTACTCTTGCGCCAGAAGAATTATACGAAACAATAACGGTACCGGAAATCGAAGACCCTTATGGCGGAACTAACTGCATCTGCTCTTGCCATTCCGTCGATAACGGAGCTTTCAAGTCTCGATCGATGCATTGTATACCGTGTGGCACAAAGGTATTCAATTGCAATTTATTTGAATTCAAGTCAATCAATATCTTTCCTAGTACTTACAGGGTAGAGTGTTTGTGCAAACAGGAAAGGGTTTACGCTTGGCGAAAATCACCTTCGACGATGACAGTGTAGACCACATGTCCCGGCTTGCCTGCCGCACAAAAGCCAAGCGAAGTGAAACGATTCAGTCCAAGCAAATATCTCCCAGTAAAGAGAGTCAAGACGAGACAAAACTGAGCAGTGACGAAGAACCGGATAAGAAGCGAAGGCTCGTGAAAGCCACGAAGAAGCGAAAGCCTCGGAAGAAAATCAGTACCACTCGAGTTGCCAATAAATTGTCTACCGTGAAACCTGTCGTCGATGCGGGCCCACCATCCGAAAAAACTGGAACTGTGGTGAAAAAGGACGGCTCCGATCAGAACACTGAAAACACGAGCGACTCCAGTATTAATGAAATCAAGCAGGTCGCCGAGGAGAACATTGAAGAGAATATTGAGTGGGATTGCAATACGTCGATAGAGTCAATCGAGTTGAAGTTGAGCCCTGAACACCCGAGTGCAGAATCGGAAAGTGGTATGTACAGGATAAATTTGTTAAGATGAATTCAATTGCTATTACAGAACATCATAAACTGTAAAAGTAATTGAATTCATGTTAACAAATTTATCTATTACAGTTTATGATGTTTACAGAGTTTTGTGAAGAAACATCTCAAGACAACAACACAGATTCTGAACCGTCGGGTGGCGAATCGGAATCAAACTCGCCTGATATTAACTGCCAGTGGACGAGAGACGAGGACAAGACAATTCTGCAGACGTTTCAGAAAGTGGAGGACAAGGAGACTGCGTTCAAACAGATTGCACAGCGTTTAGAGCATCGAACCCTAGCCCAAATCAAGCAGAGATTTGAGATACTGATTAATTTATTGAAAAAAATGTCTAAAAATAGTTAGTATTGTACGTATGTAGTAAATATTTTTATTGTTGAAGCTTTAATTGATTTATGATTTATCGTGAGGTTTAATAAAATGAAGGGGTCTCATCCAATCATAATGGATAATTTACTGCGTGAAAGAATTATTTTTCGATCTAATATCGGGAGGTGTTCAATAGTTATTTACAAACCCAGAGCGGATACACAATTTTCCCGCATGAACGCTATTTTGAACTTGAGCGAATGCTTAATATGCGGGAAAATTATTGCCGAAAGAGGTATGTAATTTGCATTATGACAGTTCATTTTGAATTAAATTGAACTTGAAAGTTATTGACAATTTAATCTAATATTTTATTCAATTCAATTGTTAAAGCCTCGCTTTACAAATATGCAATTATAATTGGCGACTTAAACATCAACAAGCAGAAACTAAGAGCACTACAGACATTCCTCCAAAATTCCGACTTCACTAGATGGCACATGGACCTGACATTAATTATGCCCAACAACATAGTACTGGCATATTCCTTCATACTGATAACTTTAGAAATAACATTACTGACGTGATATTAACGCCCGACCTCTGCTCTGATCATCTAGGTATAACATCTACAATGGACAATAAAAGACAACTAACGCCCATAACTCCATTAAAGATGCGTAACATCAAAAAGACTACAAATTAATCGACAAAGCCATACAAAAACTAACGCAACAATACCGAACAGAGAAATGGCTATTAAAAACACTGGACCAAAATTTAAAAAAAACACTAAATATAAACAAAACTAACCGACGGACAAGCAGAAAGATATACAGACATAGGACATAGCCAACACATTTACAGACGCCCACTTTGAAAAAGCTTTCACACCATCATAAAACCAACCTTTCAACGACAAGACCTTTGACAACATTAACAATTGGTTTGAGATTTACAAACGAACAGAGAATGACGGCAGCTCCTGACATAATGACATAACAGGCGATGAATATTACGCAGTACTACATACAGGAAAAAACTCAACTCCCGGACATGACGCACCAACTGAAGACTTACTAAGATACTTACCGACAACGATACATGACCACATAATTAAAATCTAACTATTGCTTACGGAAACCAAATACATCCAATATCTTGGATGTACATACTGACAAACAACATACATGCGACATACCTACAAACCAGACAGACTGCAGCACTATTCTTAGAAATAGAAAACGCTTTCGAGCTTCATAGACCGTTTGGCACTTAGAACTATTGTACAAAATGATCACCTTACAAATACCAAATTAGCTCATCCTATTCACCCAGTTTCCTGACAGACAGACAACTACAGATAAGAACGAACAACATATACTCGAGACTACATTCCCCAGGACAAGGACTGCCACAGGATTCTCCTCTCTCACCTCTCCTGTATAACATTTACTGCCATGACATATACAGAACAAACAACACACAAGCAGACCTGGAACAATATATTATACAATACGCCGACGACACAGCATTAATATAACAAAAAACGACTGGATGACACTTACTGACAAAAGAATGTGCTGGTTCAACAAGTGGAGCTCGAATCCAACCCCACAAAATGACAATTTCTCATCCCCAATCATAGAATCAATGACAATTCACAGACCATACAAGTTACCCCACGCCAACAATAAAGTATGAGTTTGAATGACTATAACAAACACAAATTCGACTAACATTCACGGAATATAAAGACCGAAATACAGAGACGACCAAAACACTTTAGATGTATGACGTATGAAGGAAGAGGTATTTCCATTAATACTGCAACAAAAATTTACAATACCATCTGCAGACCCATAATCGACTACGGACTTGAGAACGCTAGAGACAACTAGTCGAATTACGGATTACGAACGTAACCGAATGGAAGACACTGAGACTATTATTAAACTTAAACAGAAGGACAATCATTTTCATAACATTTCTAACATAAATCTATACATTACCAGAATCACACCCATTTAACAAAGACTTGACAAACTAGAAAATAAATTCCAACAGACAGGACAACAGGACAATACTCAACGAATTATGCATTAAAAGATAAGACAAACGAACTAACAAAAAACATCTGACAAAAACTCTACGAATCATACTACACTTTATAATACTCTTTCATGAATCCATTAAATTATTCATTCATTCCGACTACATGTTTATTAAAATTTATTTGTCATTGTATAATCTAACTAATGTAAAAAATGAACTGTAGAGGACAAAACAAAAATGTACTTTAAATTCATGGAGGAAAGACTCCATATGGGGTCGATAGCCAATAATGATTGTTTACATATATATTATAAACTGCAACATCGTAGAAAACAGGATTTCCTACTCGATTTTTTTTTCGTTCGTGACCTTGCTCCACTCGTCACTGACGTCGCTCATGAATAACTGTCCACTCACGATAAAAACAGAATTTTCTTCTCTTGTTGCAAAATATACTATTTTCTACTTGCACATTAGTGTGTTGTCAATTACACATGAACTTCATGGCTAGTAAACCAGTTATTACGAAACAGTGTTATGTAATGAAGTCAGTAATGTTACCTAATATACCGTGAGTTTGAGGTAAGGGGCGAACATAGGGAATACAATTGTTTTTATGATTTCTGCGAATTCCTGCTCGCCAGTCTAACCCACAGAAAATGTTTTACTGACTAGCCCTAGTATGTAAAATTGTACTTGTATGTAAAATCACGTGCTTTTTATAATATTGATTTTAAAAACGCTGTGCCATGTTTGAAACAAACAATATGAAGTATCAATAAAAAAAAACTATATTTTACATATAAAACATTTATTGAGCGAGAATAAGTAACAGGAACAGGTTCTATAAAGAAAAACAGACCCGAATCAATTACAGTTTTATTTCGATGTCCTCTCTGATACCAACACGTAAAATGTCACATAAAGTCAACAGGACAAAATACGATACGACTTCACCCATTGACAACTTCAAGGTGCTTAAATATGGAACGATTCTGTTAATTATGTCAAATACTTTCAAACTAATCACAGATAAGCTTTCAAAATAATTTAATTAAACTACGGTTCAATAAAACTGCTGCCACATACAGCTACATAAAGAGCTGGCTTACAAATATATTTTATAATGCCATCAATTTTCTTGTAAAATGGTTGATTACCATATAAATGTTTCAACTACTGGTGGTCATAATGGCTGCATAAATAAAAAAATAATATATGGAATATGAAATTTCAGATGAATCCATGCATTAACTTAATATAAACTAATATTTATAGAAGAATGGTACAATTTCCAATAGAATTTTCCACAACCACAATATCAATAAACCACAAAAACTATTATTTTACAATAATTAAGGTTATATTGTATTTGACTAGGATGAAATGTATTTATGCTCATTTACGAAAACATTCTTATTTAATGTAATTTATATGTACGTTTACATTTGAATCATCTGAAATTTCTGGTCCACATGCCTTAACAACTTATAAATATGTGCAAAATAATAATAAAAATATAAAAAAATATATTAAATTTAAATTACATTATGATTCTCGAGAAATAAAATAATCATCGGTTCAAATCATAGTTACTTAATAAACTATACAAGGAACATGTGTTTCGGTTACAAAAGCATATATACGTCTACCACCATAATAAGTATAAAGATTATAAATAAAATTAAGAATGTTGTATCCGATAGACGAAATATGTATATTTATAACTTACTAGTAAAACCTAACAGTTCCTTCTGTAGACTGATGTAATCGGAACCTTTTTGGAAGAACGTCCGCGGCTCCATCAGAGCCTTAGCAGCTTGCTGAAACTTGTCTTCGTTCCTCCTCAGGTACATAACAGCGTCGCGCTCCAGTTGCTCCAACTTCTTTGGCTTGATCTCCACCATGCTTAACTTTTCGGTGAGGTACGGGTTGAAGCGGTAGTAAATAGTTGACGGAAGTAAATCACTCAGTGTCGTATGCACACCTGATATTAGACAAATTTATCGTTTATATATAATGCATAATTCATAGATTGCAATTATGGAAATGAAATTTTATAATAAAAGAAATATAATTTCAATTTAACTGGTAAATCATACCAATCAAACTGATGATTTGAAAATCAAGAATTTACAAAACTATAAATATTTAAATGTATGCAACCAAACTTGCTTATAATGATTGCTTTTTCAAAGAATTAGCACTTTTAGATGATCATTCTCTTTTTTAAACATCTTCAAATGATGTATTCTGTGTTCATATCCATAAACAAAATCACCCACTAAGACTGTGTTGCCAAGTTAAAAAAGGCCCTGTATACAAAATAATCATCATTTACCTTCTGTATCAGTAGCACTGTCTAAAATCTTCATGAATTTATTTTTCCAGGATGAAGAATTCGCAGGTACCGATGATTTGCACTCATTTGAGTTGGGAACCGATCTGCCAGTGCCAAAAGACACCACACATTGGATAGGGCTGCCTGGCCACAACAATTTTGCTTCATGTATTGCAACTGCAGTTGGGTTATTGACCAAGATGCCTCCGTCCTTGAATAAAATGTTTGGTGATTAGGAATTTGTTGAAGGTCGAAACACTTATCACAGAAAGACAAGTGTTGCTGTGTGCCTGCCACATGATTAAAATATATTTGGTTCACCGTTACCGAATTAACATTAAATTAATTTACTTTTTAAATAGACCCCATGTTAATTTCTCAATTACCTGATGTAATAAATTTCCCAATTTGCACTCCTCAAAATAAGTAGGTGCTGCTGCCGAAGCCCTAGTGGCTTCCCAGACTTTGTGATTGGTTCCGCCGACAAACTGAGATTGCACCCTCCACGGGAGCGTGTAGTTGCGAAAAACGTATGCCGAGACTCTTTCATGGTTCACTACTGCGGACACCGTCGATATCTGCAAACGTAATAAACACAATTAGTCTCTACACCCCACATTACTGCACTCAAAGATCATACCTTCGGGCAATTGTGCTTCCTCGTACTCCCTATCAATGAGACCTCGCCCATTTGCTCCCGCAAAAGCCTCTCCCACAGACCGGTATCGTAGTAGGAGTGGCTCCACACCAAGCTGCTGGTACCTTTTATAGCGGATTGCGTGAAAACTTGTGTGCTGATGTCTACATAGTCCCTATGTAGTTCTTCGCAGGTTTTTTGTAGAACACCTAAAAGAGCCGAGGGCAATTAGTGTTTAATGTAATAGTGGGATTGAGGCAATTTACCAAACGAGCATGCGAGAATGGCGCCCGTGCTGACGCCGCAAATGTAGTCGAACATCTCGTACACACGTTTCCCCGTTAGCTCCTCGAGCTTCTTCAGCATCTCGATGACTAGTATGCCCCGGATTCCGCCGCCGTCGATGGAGAGTATGCGGATCCCTCTACCGGGCGGTGGGTCTGTGTAGCCAAGCAGTGCAAAAACTTCATTGATAGCGCCTCGCACCATCAAATTTTGCGACTTCGATCGAATCCTCAGTAAAAGTCTTATTGCTCCCTCCTAGAGAAAAACTAGTTTATGCCAATGCAGCAGAATTTAATGCTATTGAATACCTTCACAGCACTACTTTTGGCTTCTGGGTATTGCTGGATATGTAACGATAACTCGTCGATCCTTAGCAGCTTTGAGTCATCACTCTCTGCGTTAGTAATGGAATTGATCAAGTATTGCGTCCTCGACATCACGCACGTCTGCAAAAAAAATTACCGACGATTAAGGCTGTTCCAACCCCCTCAAATTTCAGTTTCCTAAATTTCTTCAATTAAAAATTAACATAAAGACACCAAATTTTAAACAGCTTTCTAAAATATGATTATCTACAATGTGACAAAACATTTTTTGAAATAAAAATTATTGTTAATAAAATATATCAATCAATGTGACATATTGGAAAAACTTTTATTGTGATGCTGTCAGCAATTCAATTGTCAACCTTATTTCTTTTTTGATTTTTTTTATATTACCAATAATTAATCAATCATTTGAGAAATACAATTGCAAAAATGAGCATCCATCTTGGATGCACTGAGCGGGGGATGTGACTGCGCATGATACGACGCGGACCGTCGTCTTTGGGATCCGCCCACCCTCCTGATTTTCACTACCTACCTCATGTCCTACCCCTGGACCCCTGAAAAATTCCGCAAAGATCTCCCGAACACCATTCATACTTGTTTGCTTATTTATTAGAGTACCTACGTCTGAGACGGTCGGCATATCTGTTTTCCACTTCGGTACGATTTCCTTGGGTAACTGATTCTCCTCCTTATTGTTAAAAAGTCCGTTAATGTAGTTGCCCACCCCCGTCACATCTGATTTCAGTGCGTCCTCCTTTACAGTTTTCTTGGTAACCACGTTGTCACCGACACTGGGCGTCTCGAAGAAACGTACGATGTCACTTCCGTATACGCTGGGTTGAAATTTCTGGAGTAACTGGACGATTTCTTTGTTGAATGTGTTTCGTATAGCCTTATCACTGCTATATTTCACAACGCAATCTTTGATAGCATTCAGAAGCTTCCACTGGGTGAATGACATGGCTTTTGACGACATTTTTGGTGGTTCTACTGTATTGGAACTTCCCGTGAAGTGCCTGTAAAGGAATTATTTGCGTAAGTGACCCGTCTAGAGGACAATGTTCATAAGCATTATTTTAGGCATGTTATACAAGTGTTGTTACGTTGCCAACGAAACTGTTCCGGGAAGCTAATCCAAATAGATCATTGCTTACCCAATCTTTAACCTTGAGATAAATATATCTTAATTAAGTGATTAACACTAAATTATAAGCTACAAGAAAATTTAACTTTCGATAGTTGCGAGGCTTACCCATTGCAATGATTTGAATGGTTTGATAATTTTTAAACAACAAAGAGAACAACTAGAATTCTAACAGCTGACATCAACGGTGACATAAACTGACGTATTTATGACGCCTAGTGGAATGATTACAAGTACCAACTACGTAGTTTCAAATTTTAAATTTACAAGATTATTACTCATATTTAAAGTAGAGATAACTCAATAATCAATAGGTATCTATAATTCAAGATTGAAGGGAGTGCGATTAATTTAAATTTAATCAATTATCTAGTTCATTAGATTATCTCAGTAAACGATTAAGTCACATATTTCGAGAATGACCATATAAACACAAATGGTTGATCAATGGTCATTTATATTTCTTGTAATACAAATGTATAATCAATTATTATTATATTATAATTATTATAATATTAAATTTGTAATATATAATATTCTGCTAAAAGTTGTTCACATTTAGTGTTAAGCACTTCTGTTTCAAAATAATTCTTATTTATTTTCGAGTATGTTACGAATTCAACAATAAAGACTTATATAAACGTGCTACATATATGAAGATGATTTCTAACATATTGAGTAATAAGCAAAATATTACAAGATTAAAAATAGACATTGCAACTACATTTTTTTGTTAATATTATTCCATGTTATCTGTACTGTCGCTAACATTGTCGTAATATTAATTTTTCAAAGATAACGTTATTTGTTCAGCAGGAACGCACTCTAAAAATGACACGTTTTTATGAATTAGCAAGATAATCAAACAAAATAAACTACGAACACTCCAATTGGTGATAAGGAATGAGTGCCAATAATGTGCTGCGTTTGTTATTATCTACAAATTTGTAATTAATTTATATAAAACGCGGAAGTCATTGAGCTATTTATTATAATTGGATTAATTAGTGGCCAAGAAAGGAGATTACGCTAATAGATGATTAATAACATCAAGTACCTAGAAACAACCAACATTATATCTTTCTTGTTCATACATGAACTTTAATCTAATGACGAATGGTATTAAATGGTATCGCTTTAGAGTTGTGTCTGTAGATGATTTCTTATTTCTGTTTGCATTTGAAGAGAAGAGTGGAGAATACCAAAAATAAATTTAAAATGTGCCATTCTAAATAAATACATATAAAAAACTTGTTTACATTTTTATAAAACAATTTTCTCCAAAGTATGAATCAATCCTAGAAAGAATAATAGGAAGACATCACTAGTATGACAATAAGTATCTTTACATTTACGCTTTATGTATAAGACAATCTAAATTTTAAACGCTTTGGGAAAATAATCGACAGCCGGATTATACAGCATGTATGATTTTTTAAAAAAAGTGTAGAAAATTTTAGGGATATTTTAGAATATTTTGAAATCAACAGTTTTATCGAAAATTCCGAGAAAATTTCAACAATATTTCAGTACTTTAGAACTTTTGCGTAACTTTTTCTTGTTATTTTGGTATAGGTAAGTACTCCAAAATTTGTAACGTTCTCAAAATTTTCAAAAACATTAAAGATTTTTACAATTTTCTAAATTCAGTAACTACTGGAAGTTAATTGAATTTGCCCTTCATTAATAAAAATAAACATTTTAAAGAAAAATTAGTAGACGACTTACTAATGCGTGAATGTAAATTACGAAAATATCTAAATTCGCTGCTTCTAGATGATATAAAAAATTGTATAAATTATGTAAACGCCGTTGTTATTGCTGCGAACATTCAAATACTATTATTATCATAATTGTTTGAATATTATTAACAAATAATTTGGTTAGCTGCGTATTCCACTTACCTAACAGGTAGAATCACACAACGTCTATAATGCGAAATATTTTTGCTTAGTGACATATTTACACACAGCAAAATATATATTGTTTGTAGCACAAATTAATACTTATCAGCAGTCAATACAGTTTATACTGTATACAAACTAATATTTCTGTTTGTTGCTTCGTAGCTGTAGCACAATCAAATACAAATTTCACCCACGGGGGGTAACATCGCTTTATTAAATTGTTTTAATTGTTTCACTTTTTGTTTATAACCCACTCACAAAATTAAACTATCAATTATTCATATATGTTCTGTGTTCGTACTGTTATGATCTATTACTGATGCCCGAAGGCGATACGCGCGCGTTATTTAAGCGAAAGTAAAACGCATGTGTTTGTCCACGTATTTGCGTACGACTGTATACAACATTCCTGCAACTGCCGTGAAACAAACACATTTATTTTCGTGAGTGAGGGCTCGATTCGCGGGCTTACACGTGTTGGCGAGGCTCCAACGCGTATTTTCGTCATATCGTACGATAGAAAACCACACCTCCATGATCACACCATTCACAACTTCCTTTTACTGGCACCTCAGGTGAAATCAGGCTGTCGCAAGTTGTATTGTCACGGGGTTCCCACGAAATTCGTTTTGATTGCGTTTCATATTTTAGGGAATTGCAGATGTGTTTTCCCAATATTCTTATTATAAGAAACTTTACTGGGAGCAACATGTGTAGGTTATTTTGCATTTATAATCATGGTTATATTATTTAATAAATATTTATGATATATAGAAACCAAGATTCGTTTTAGTGGCGTGATAATAATTCTCTGAGCTAAGCGTTTATTACTAAGGCTGCTTGTGTACATTTTTTTTACACCCTTTAAACAGGGTGTCAAGAAACTCTCATGCGAAATGGAAATACCACATACTAGACGCCATTTTATGTCGATTTAACCTAAATTATATTGATAAAAAATGTTTCCTAAGGGCACCATTCATTAGCAAATGTAACCATTTTGAATAAGAATTAGATTTATTTTACCTTTTTAAGACAACATAAATAACAATTACTTTTTGAAGTAAAAATATTTTGACATTTGTAAATGTCTGTAAATGTCATTAGCGGCTAAGTGATTGTACATTTCAAAGATCTCTTGATCCCTTGGGAAGCATATTTGGTTAAGGTAATTAAGGTAAAATCGACATAAAATTACGTCTTCTATATGGGATTTCCGTTTGGCACGAGAGTTTCTGGACACCCTGTATTTTCTAAGTATAGATAAAGTTTCTAGATAAAGTTTTTGAAAATGTAGCTTTGCAAAAGTATTTACTAAATATTAAATTATTCACATGAAGAAAAATGAAGAAACTAATTGTAGAAGTTGTAAGCAGCATAAAATCATTTTCATGGATTTGTATCAACAACGAAACAATTTGCTATGTTGGGAGTACCAGGAAATATATGTAGTTACCTCTAGTAAACAAAAGCAAAACTACCTAATTACGATTCGTTTTTATTTATCGGCACGTTTTTTGGCAATATTGGGTAAACAAGAAGCCCTTCGATTTTCCAATATAGATATAATTTACCTTTCTTACTATGATATCTGTGAAGTGTTGGTTCTGTCAAGCTCTGTAGCTATTTTAATAATCAGTCCTGATATTTTTAACTGTATTTAATCAGTTATATATTCACGTACATAACTTCATTTTTAAGGTTGTCAGATGCCGTAGGTTATTGGAAATTAATAGACAATTCTTCTGAAAATTTGATAAGAATTCACAATGTAAGAGAGACAATTGTGTTGTTTCGCTTTCTGCCCAATGGTATAGGACTGGTATAGGTTATTATTGAATTAAAATATTTCAAAAGTTCTTTGTGGTATGAGATTTGAAGGTAGTATATACATAGGAAAACAATTAAAAAATGTGAATAAAATCGAGTTATTAATTCGTTTGGTAAAATTTATTAATTATTCGAATATAATAAATTAATTCACCAATTTGTTTATCAAATTATGAAATACTTATAATTATACGTAATTGGTAATTAGATAAGCAAATCTCTGTACCTAAAATAAATGGTACATTTATTTATAAGATGGTCATAACTGCAGATATCAATGAACTATATTTATAGGGTAATTATAATTAAATGCAATTAAGATTCCTTTTACTTGTAATTTCTATATTTTAATAGACAGTCATTCCTAATGCTCTTACTTTCACAATTTCTAAATAAGTTGAACATTTTAACGTCATTATAAAAGTGTAAATAACACATTATATAATATAAAGCCGAAAACAATAACACGTTTAGCTGGCAGATTACTTTCAAGTTAAAATGTATTTACTACGCAGTACGCACTAGCATCGCTAAAAAACACTCCAAATTACGCCCGCGTGAACGTCACGGCCTTGAATTTGATAATAATTATTTGTAGTAGACCAATGATCGCGCTCTCTTATTTTCGCGAATTTGCATTTACGTTGATGGGTATTACATTCGTCAATATTAGTCATACACATTATTATTCAATTGAAATTTGTTATGTAAGTAAACCAATTCATATTTATACAATATTCGTCTCATTACCTAAAGTTCATTTGCGTCACAAATGGAAATATACGATTTTCCAAATTATATTTGTTGCATTACATTTAAATATCAATAAGCATTTTTGCTTCAGTGACGCAAACAAAAACTGTGATTTCGCAAATTCTATTTTTGCAAAATATTTAGTCCAATTTATTTTTCTTGGTGACATACAGCTGAATATAAAACAAAAATCCCAACGTAAATTTGGTTTTAAGTATTTATCAATTAATTGAGCCGATCAAAAAATGTAATCAAAATCATTTTTAATTAGATACATGGGTAATAAATAATAAGCGTAATACTTAATATCACCAATTATTGTATAATATAGGTCTTACAGTTTCTGCATCGTTTTGTTGCAGAGTAAAAAAATATTTTTTTATTTTAATTTTATTTGAAATTATTTTTTTTCAAACTTAACCTATTTATTTATAAACTGACAAACCGTCAAATAATTCTAAAGTATTTCTTAAAAATCATTTTCAAACTATAACATAAGTGAAGAAAGAATGTTTCATTATTATTGACATTTCCAGTTTTTTTTTTAATGTAGATGTATATACATATTTTTTTACTAATTGAAGTATATATGTGGTTATTTAACTTTGTATACGTTGTTTACTAATGTTGTTTACTAAGGTTCATGTTTTCCCATGTTTACTAAACATGAGGAAAACATTCATAGGGATTAATAGGATTTTTCAAATGTCGCTTTGTTTCGGAAATAGAAGGCGATACAAGTTTTTGTACAAAATGTATATTTTGCAACAAGAGATGAAAATTCGTTTTTTTCGTTGACAGTAGTTCTAAAGCCGCGTCAGCAACGAGTGAGGCAAGTCCACGATAGAAAAAAAACGTATTTCATCGCGAGTATGAAATGTTATTTTCTCTACGATATTATCATTTCTCCCATCCATGAACTATTTGTAGAGAAATGCATACCTTTCTCGAGATTTATCATGTAAAATATTATTGGAAGCAGAGTTTGCTGCTTCAATGATGCTCGGTGATGCCCGGTTCAGTCATTTCGCTTCCGGAATCCATAATTTTCGATTTGCAATAACTTTCAAGTTCAACTTAATTCAAAACGAACTGTCATAATGCAATTCCCGAAATAAATGTTTGTGAAGTCGTTTTCATAACAATAAATGCACTCTTTTCATTAATTTTGACATTTTTATTTTCATCTTTAGATGTGAAAATATCTTCATCTCTAGAGTGAAAAAATATCACTTTCATGTCTAGCAAGCCATGAAAAAAATGCTATTTTCACATATGTATATGAGTAGAAAATAGTATTCTTTGCAACAAGAGATGAAAATACCGCTTTTTTCGTAAGTGGACAATTGTTCACGAGGCGCGTCAGCGGCGATTGAGGCAAGTTCACGAACGAAAAAAACCTATTTTATCTCGAGTAGGAAATGCTATTTTTTCTACGATATTTCAGTTTACAAAATATTAGATATTAGAGAACTTTCATGTTCAAAACTTTCAAGTTCAATTTAATTCAATATGAACTGTCACAATGCAAATCACTGAAATTAATGTTGGTAAGGTCGTTTCCATAGCAATTATTTTTATTATATTTTACATGTTTATCTTTATCTCTAGATGTGAAAATATTTTCATCTCTAGAGTGAAAAAATATCAGTTTCATGTATAGTTAGTCGTGGAAAAATGCTATTTTCATATACATGAGTAGATTTTTTTCTTGTTGCGTAGTGCAGATATTGAAAATCAGCTTACTAGTGACTGCCATACGTTGTTGAATACGTCTCGCGACTTGCCATTTTCTTGCTTTTTAAGTTGGTTTAGTCTTTAGTGTCTTTGACAGTTAGTTTTGCCAGAGAAAGTCTCTATCATTAGTTAGTTATATTAGTTATAGGGCATGTAACTGGCATGTATTTCATGTATGAAGTGTCTAATGGAAATTCGTTAATGGGCTCGGCGGTTGTGAAGAGTGAAAGATTTCTGAACAGTCACGTTCCTGAAGAAAAATCTTCCAAAGTATTCACCAACGTCAGAATGAAACACATGTAAAAGCAATCGATGGTAAGGCAGGCTAATGTCAGTAGAACGGTAGAAGTTGAGGTAAATCTGCCGAACATGGTACAGGAAGATCCAGCTATTTCTACCAGAAAAATTGCAAACGTTTTGAATATAAGTAATAGGAGTGTATGGTGTATACATTTTCAAACATCAGTTGTACGGGTTGTACCCAGATTACATTCAACGCATTCCAGCAATTTATACTAGAAAAATTGCATACGTTTTGCATATGAGTAATGAGTAATGAGTATGAAACATTTTGAAATATCAGTGAACACCTTAATGCGTTGGATGTGATCTGGGTACATCACATTCAACGCATTAAGGTAGGAACTTTTTCCAGCTGATTTTCATCAACGTATAGCATTTTGTCAGTGGCTTCTGCAAACCTCGGTTCAGATTCTTCAACTACTGGCTCCGATTCGTTTTACCGGTCTAGCAAAGTAGAATTTTTTCAAGAAATTCAATAATAAAAATTTACAATAACCATGTATGGGCCGAACAAAATCCACATGAAGTACATACAAGGAAACTGTTTTGAACATCAGCTTTCATTAAACGTTTGGGTTGTATTTCTGGGTAATTGGTTAATTGGACCGTTTTTTTATCAGGAAGGTTTACTAGTAAGCTATATTGTTTTTTTATTAGACGCTACCTGAATTACTGGATCTAAGAAGCAGTTAATAAAAGACCGTTTTTGTCGAAAAACTTGTATCGCCTTCTAATTCCAAAACAAAGCGACCTTCCGAAAATCATCAAAGGACAAAATATTAGCCCTTTGAATGTTTGCCTCATCTTTAGTAAACACCCTGTATATTAATACGATACTGTTAAACAAGCTAGTGATCGAAATGGTTTAATGTACTTATCTCGCCAAGGAATTCGAATAACTATTCAGAAATGTATCTAAATTTAAGAAATAGTATGTGCAAATATAATGATATTTATATTACATCTTTTATTATATAAAACGTGCATTTGACATAGGCAACTCTGTTTGCAACTTATACGTTGAGGGCGACACCAGTACCTAACCTAGTGAACTTTATGCCTATGACATACTACCATACGAGGCCTTTGCACTTACATAGTATAGAGTTCATTGGCTCTCACACACCGCACTTTATCTTTCTATTAATTCCATGCAATCCCATTTATAAATATACATTTGGTTGCTAAGAAATGTAAAATGCGTTTTCAAAATAAGTACATTTGGTTGCGTAAGTAGTAAGCCACTCTTTAATTCTGTTAAATATCAATATTTATTTAGTATTAATGACTAATAATGGCAAAATTAGTGATTTAACATGCCGCCTCTGTAGTTATTTTGATTAATGGTAACAGTTCATGTGATATATAAATAGTTCATGAGTTTTTGTGTTGGCGGCGTTGACAATGGTACACTTGGTTGCCTAAGTGTATTCTACGTTTTGTTTGATTTTGCTTTTATTAGTATATTTGCTTACTGGCATACTTGCATACTTGCATACTTACATATACTTGCTTACTTGCATGCACAAGGTACCATTTCTTAGACTAATTACTAAATAATGATTGGAATGCCTTATTTAGCCAAGTCATTTTTATCTCTAGATTGTTCCTGTACTTTGCTCGTCTGCGGACATATTAAAGTTTGAACGATAGTCTCAGTCATAATAATAAACATAAGACTTACAAGTTTGATATGAATTATGTACACGTTATATAATGTTATATTAATGCACATAGGTATAATACATATGTGTTTATTTTGTTTCATTGACTTCATTGCACTTCCATCACTAACGATTCGATTTTATGGTTTATGCGTATTTTAGAAGCGATGAGGATGTTATCAGTATTATTGTAGTGTCAGGTAAGAAGATAGGGTACATTAACTAGTTAACTAACATATTTTCATTTTTCGGTCTAAAAATCTGAAACTTGGCATTCAGAATCTGTGATATATTTTTTTATACTTTACATGAAAAAACAATACCTTCGTCATACAATCATACTATCCGAGAAACATTGCGTGAATTCACCAAAACATGATTTCTTAATGCAAGTCTGTAAGTCTTAATTTCCGTCCTAATTCTCTGAGAATTAGGATTTAAAAACGCAAGGATTTAATTTTTCACTTTACTAATTGTTTATCAGCAAACAAACAAAAAATGAAGTCTGTGTAAAAAGGGGGCGATATTTTGAAAATTAATACATTTATTCGATAGTAGACAGTTTACCGTAAAGTGTCATATTTTTTTTAAGCTATTGATTCTTCAAAGTAAAATCATCAGGACGATAGCAGAAATGCTCATTCCAGTGAAATTTTGCTATCGCTCAAGCAGTCAAACTTATCTTAAAGAAAGAACTTCTAGTAAAAATAGTAAATAAATTGTAAGTATTTTATGTTGAATGAGTAGAGGGCGACAATGTATTTCGCCTTGCCAGTATTCTTTGCTGTAGCTATTGCTCTTTTTTGTAGTTTGAAAACAGTATTCACATTTTTGTTACTATTGAAACCCAAAAACACAATAGCACATTTTGCTTGAGATTGAAACAGTGATAGGTTAGTTTGCCAGCCTGAAGACCAAATCCACAAACATCGGTTTTGATGGCATTACAACTCGAAGCTAATACAGCAGTCCTAGAAACACTGAGGAAATAGAAATAGGTAGGTGAACATTATCAATAGTAATACCATAGTAATGCACGAGAGCTTGTTGCCGTGAAAATGTGCACAGTGCCTAGAAACACTGAGGAAATAGAAATAGGTAGGTGAACATTATCAATAGTAATACAATAGTAATGCACGAGAGCTTGGTTGCCGTGAAAATGTGCACAATTTCACGGCAACAAGCTCGAATGCATCACTCTAACGAGTATTATCGAAGCAAGGAGCTATGCACGAAATACTAATACTAGAATACTAAACATTCACAAGAATATATTTGGAGACAATTTGAAAAATTTTGCGATGAAAAAGTATGTCCTAAATGAAACTACGAGTATGCACCAAATTGCATTGATTTTAACCGATTGGGCATACAATATGAGAAACCTCTTGAAACCCAATGTTAACCCCCTCGACAGTTATAAGTGTCCGACAGCAATTATCACTATAAGTGGATTCTAACTGGCCAACAAAATAAATTTGGGTTATTTCATTGGTCCGTCATGACGCGTCAGTGTGAAGTTTCATATGTAAATGTGACAAGTGCAATAGTCAACAAAAGGCTTCTAGAGGCTGACTAGAGAAGTTCAGAAGTTTAGCATTTAAAGTATTTAGGCATTGGTAATTTGATTGAAACCAGTTTGATATTTGAATCATTTCAGAATTGATTGAAGATTCAAGTTCCTCAGTATGGTTAGCTGACCAAGAAACGGTTGTCGTCTGAAAAAAGGAGTACATTTACCTTTCACTGATAGGTAAACAAGATCGTTAATAAAAATAAGGAATAGGGGCGGGACTAAAACCCTGTACTCTTGTATATGGCAATAATCATTGTCAGCAATTCGAGTGCACAAACTTCGATCGCCCAGATATGTCTTGAACCAGCCAGAGCCGATTCCTTAACCGTAGATTTCCAGTTTCCCTATAAGAATGGACTGGTCAACAGTATTAACTGCTTTATCTAGATCGCAAAAAATGATGCAGTCATATGATTCTTGATATGACTGTCATACACATAATACAAGACGTTGTAGATAGCATCGCTTGTTGATACTGGCATATAACCCGTACTGATAGCCATTGATAATGCCAAACTTAGTGGGTAATGCAGTTATCCTAATCTTGACTATAGTTTCCAGAAGTTTCGATAAGGTCGACAACAAACTGATGGGTGGGAAATTAGCTTCTGTAAAAGTAGAATCGCCTATTTGAAGAGGTATCAAAATAGATATTTTTTATATATCAGGGAATCGACCGGATGTTAACAAATCATTAAAGAGATGTACAGATTCAAAACTAGCTAGTCTGAATAACTTTTGTATGCAAGGTAAATTGATAAAAAAAACACGTCGATTGATATTTGGAGGGGGAAGTTTAAAAACAACGTCATATAAATTTTAAGTGTCACCCCCTCCTCCCTAGCCACTCCCACTTTGAAATTTCAAATGGCACCCCCTACCTTGCGATACCTCATTTTAAGGCTTAAAAAAAACCTAATCTAGTGGCGCAAAAAAAAGATTTTTGTCGATTCGAAGAAAAATTCCAAAACCATATATATTGAACAAATCTAAGTTCCTATCAATAAAACAAAAAACAAGTCGAACCAGTTTTCGAGGCAGATGTTAAAAAGTATGTTGAGTAATTGAAATATTGAAAAGTAATTGAATATAAAATATTACCCCCTCGCCCTAGTTTATTATAACTTTTAAATTACACCCCTACATTGCGATACAGGTGTAACAAACATATATTTACGTCAGCACGTTATTTTTCAAAAATAAATAATGCTGATGTTCATTTCAGGAGTAACCAGTCTCAATATGTTGTCAATTTGATTAAAAAATCACGTGGATGTAGTTTTACACATTTTAGTTATACATTTATTTTTACAATCAATAAACAAATATATATATATGTATATATATATATATATATATATATATATATATATATATATATATATATATATATATATATATATATATATATATATATATATATATATATATATATATATATATATATATGTATATATATATATAAATCGATTATTTCGATCGATTATAAATATATAATCGAAAACCTATCTACTAGAGATGGGCGAAATCGTTACTTTTGGATACTTGTAACGAATCGTTACTTTCAGTACGAATACTCGTTACTCAGTATTCGTTACTCGGTACTTGGTAAGAACCGATCGCGTATCGGATCTAGTTAGTAAGTAACGATGTGCGGTATTGTACCGATTACCGAGTTGCGCAGTGTGCGGGTTTGGGAGCGTGCAAATCGTTCCTTTCGGTACAAATACTCGTTACTCAGTATTCGTTACTCGTTACATGGTAAGAACCGATCGCATATCGGATCCAGTTAGTAACGATGTGCGGTATTGTACCGACTACCGAGCGGCGCAATGTGCGGGTCTGCGAGCGGATCTACGAGGATTCTTTGCAATCAACGAATAAGCGATAAAATTAAAATATTTATTTAAATATGAACATTTATTATAACTTACACTATTATTTACTATTAGAACTTACATTCGTACTACAAATTTTTGTATTGCATATATATGAGAAACCAACATTTATTTTCGCTATTAATTGCACTAAAATGCAACCATAAACTACTTCGTTTTCTAGATGACATTATAAAAAGTCACGAAACCACAGCAACATAAATGTAATGTAAACAAAACTTATAAAATTACCCGTTAAGCAATACTCGGTTCGGCTGTTCTCTATAGTAACGAGTAACGAGTATTATCGTTGGTTCGGATTTTCGAACTATGCGGGACTGTGCGGCTGGGCCGGTACTCGCGACCAATCGAATAGTAACGAGTAACGAGTATTTATATATTCTGGTACTCGTTACTTCGAATACTTGAATGTAACGAATACTCATGTAACGAATAGTTACTATTCGCCCATCACTACTATCTACCCTAAGGTATTAGGTGTTTAGGCTACTTCAGCTTAGTTCATGTACGAACTTCGCCCACTCTTTTCGGTTTTTCGCCATTTTCTTCCCCTCATTCCAGGTCAGTCCTCGGTCTTTTAAAATTTCCCTCACTACGTCATCCCACGATTTTTTTGGTCTGCCTCTTTGCCTTTTATGGGGTGTTATTGCCTGCCATACCCTTTTAGTCTGTCTGGTTTCTTCCATCCTTACAATGTGTCCAAACCATTTTAGTTGTTGCCGCTTGATCTTTGTTATTATCGGTTCCACTTCTAATTCCTCTCTTACCACTTCGTTTCTGATTCTGTCTCTTCTTGAGATTCCTTTGACGCTTCTTAGGTACTTCATTTCTACGGCCTGTATTCTGCTTTCTATCCTTTTAGTTATTATCCAGCTTTCACACCCGTACTTTAATATTGGTTTGAATACTGTGTTGTACACTGCTAGTTTTGTTTTCTTTGTAATTTTATTGTTTCTTAGGAATGTGTTATTTAGTGCGTAGTACAGTTTTGTTGCGCTCTCTAATCTGTCATTTATTTCTGCATTGTTTTCTCCATTTTTGTGAATTTTGACTCCTAGGTATTTAAAGGTTTCCACTTGTTCAACGTTCCTACCTCTTAGTTTTGCGGGTGCGCTCAGATCCTCTTTCCCTAGTGCCATGATTTTTGTTTTATTTATATTTATTCTTAGATTCCTTTCATGTAAAGCTTTTTCTAAGTTGAATTGTAGCTCTTGTTTGCTTTTAGCATATATAATTAGGTCATCCGCGAAAGCTATCTTCACCATTCCCATATTTCTATATCCCACTTTTGGTTTTTTGTTGTTTCCTTTGTTTCTTTCAGTATATCATCTAGGACGATATTGAAGAGGGTTGGACTTAATGCACCTCCTTGTCTCAGACCTTCCATCGTTTCAAATACCTCTGATTGCATGTTTCCAGTTCTGACTATGTTCCTTGTCGTTTTGTAGATGCTCCTAATGCTTTCTATTAATTTTCTGTTTACTCTTCTTTTTTCAAGACTATTCCAGACTGCATTTCTGGGTATGCTGTCGAATGCTTTTTAGAGGTCTTGCGAGGAATAAACAAATATACCTTAATTAATACATTGATAATATATAAATATAAATAATCGATAAAACATGGTATCACAATTAAAAAAATATTTTAGTAAATGTTAAAACATAATTTATTTTTGAAAGATATATTTTGTTCTTGGAAACGTGCTGCCGTAAATATATGTTTGTTGTCTTATCTACATGGAAATTATAAGGTGGTAGTCAGCGTGGAATAAATAAAAATAATTTATTTTTTAGTTAGTACAGATACAGTCGCCTTCGCCAAAAGCCTCCCAACAGGTACACCACTTTCGATCAATTAATATAGGTCATTCTCAGTAAGGGATCTTCTATAGGTCATTTTGATCTAAAAATTCTAGATAATACATTTTTTAAAGCAATTAATATAAAAAGTTAGGTTATGTTTTATCTTTTAAAATAATATGCTGACTAACAGTATCCACTATACTGGACACCAGAAAAACAATAAAAAAGGATCCAAAATTGATAAAATGTTTACAAATCAGTGTATCAATCTTTAAAACAACTCTTACACACGCATAAAAAAATCGGGACACCACGATAAAAGCTGACTGAAGCTAAGAGTTTTAGTAACCCTCTATATGCAACTGCACATTTTTACCTGCCTCGGGCCTTTTTCACTCGTGCCAGATATTTACTATTAGGAAGGATTATTTTAATGAGAATATTGTTGCCTGCAAATAGTAAGTATTGGTTAAAATTATTCTAAAACAAACGGACATATTAAAAAAAAATGCATAGTCGACTGTCACTACAGTGGACGCAATGAGCGCAGGGGTAAAAATGACAATGCATATTTGAAATATAATTTTTTATATCAATAATTAAATTACCACATTCACAAAGAATTTAATTTTCAGTTATGGTGATATGATAAAAGTGCCCTGGTAAATTGGCTTGACCACCTTCTAGTCTGGGAAACTATATTATGGTTTATAATAAATAATTATGCGTTTTGCACGATGGTGGAGGAGCCGGACATAATTTCCTTATATCTTTGAAATGGTGGAAGCGCCTGGTTGTTTAATTTTCAAATAAATGATTTGAACAAAGAAAGCAAAGTATCGTGTTACTCGATGATTATCATGTAGTTTAAGGTATTAAAGATGTGGGTTTGGCTACCTTGACGGCGTGTGCACAATCCTCCAGAGGTAAGCAAATGTTTATCGATTAGTCTCAGATGGTTATAAACAAAAATGATAATGGTGAAACGGCAATAACAAAATTCAAGTCCCGAGCAATTTTCAGTTATGTCAATAAGGTAAAAGTACCCTGGAAATTTGGCTTGCCTCCTTTTAGTCTGGGAAACTATATTTATGTTTGTAATAAATAATTTTGAGTTTTCCATGATGGTGAAGGAGCCGGGCATAATTTCCTTATATCTTTGAAATAGGGGAAACGCCTGGTTGTTTATTTTTCAAATGAATGATTTGAACAAAGAAAGCAAAGTTGCGCGTTATTCGGTGATTATCCTATAGTTTAAGGTACCAAAGATGTGGGTTTGGTTACCTTGACTGTGTATGCACAATTCTCTAAACGTAAGGAAATGTTTATCGATTAGTCTCAGATGGTTATAAACAAAAACGATAATGGCGAAACCGCAATAACAGAATTCACGTCCCGAGAAGAGCGATGAGCGCTTCTATCACATGTTGCCCTCAATGGTAAAAGATGTGAATGCAAATTCACCTGTAATGTATTCTATTTTGGTTCACGCGCGAACTTAGAATTCGAATCAATCATTTTAAAGAACGCATAAAACCGACGTTCATGGCAATAACTGATTTATAAGAATTTTTACGGCAGCCGGGCGCTATAATTCACTCCGACATCTTGTGGGATTGTTTAAATATGTGCATATAAATGTCAATCTCTCGCCGCCAACAATAAACAGAGCCCGGGAATATTTAGAAATTCGACGGGCTGAAGTATATATTACAAGTGCAGTTCGTAAATCTAATGGAAAAGTTCGGCAGCAACTCGGATTGAATAGATTTTTAGAGCTCTTTTAGTTTACTTTCATAATTTAGGCAGCGTTCCCGTAACATTCTTTTAAGTAAGAAGTTTTTCCACACAAAGCTGCAGCGTTCAACATTGTTTATAAATTGCACTGATGTCACAGTATATTACATAACGAGAGATGTAAGAAGCATATTACGCATGAAGAGAAAGATTACAAACCGAGTCGCGCAGCGGTGAGGTGCGTAATTTCTCGACGATATAATTAGGAAAAAATGTTTGTCTTTTAATTCCGCATGGAATTACAAAAAATTATCCTGGGGTTCCAATTTAAAATAAGAAAAATAAAGTGCTTGAAAGTTTGAAAAGTTTGACACTAAATTTTGGACACTTTGTATAATGCATATCAATAAAACTTGGTTAACGCAACTGTTTTTATCCCTTATTAATATTCTTAACTATTGGTGCAAAACTGTTTTTTTTTCAGTTTTTATTTTTTTGTGCTAACATCACTGAACCGATTTTAATAAAATTTTATGTGTATGTAGGCATCCATAAAAGGCACCCAAATAAGTAACAAAAAATATACCATGCAATTTAAAAATATACATCATCATGACATCGCACCTTTTTGGGATACCCTGTATAATCAAACATATTTTCCTGAAATACGCCCCAGAATGCAAGTAAAGGCTGCAAAATATCAAAATCCTAACTCAATTAGTAACTGAGCAATAGAAGACGGGAGGTGAAATGACGGAGCCTGTATATACAGGGTGAGTCAATAGGAAGGGCAGGCTCGATTACACCTACACCGTTAATGATATCAAAATGGACCAAACGTCACTGCAAACGGTAGGCCAAAGTGCAGTTTGTAAAATTATTTTGCCATATACAGGGTGTTTCATTTTTGCAGAGCAGCCTTCGACCCAGTTTTTTTTAAATAGCATCCTCTGTATAAATTTTCATAGTTGAATTTGCCTCTTTTTGGGCTTTATAAATCCGTTTAGTTTTTGCAATTCGCTTTAACCGTTCAGAAGTTGTTCACGTTTTTCTAAAAATCAATGCGTTTGCAGGCACTTATTAAAAAAATTGCAGGGCACTTGGTTTCTGGGATATCAAGTTGGGACTTTGCCTGAGCCTAAACAACTGACTGAGGCATCTTCTGACGGCAAGACCGCCTATCTGCATTGTGACATCACCTTGCTGTGAGACATTAATTTTGGTAAACTTTAAAGTGCCACAACTTGATTTTTTTAAATGGCACACCCTATATTTCAGTACTTAGTCCTATTCAGGGTATCAGTTTACTTTGTTTTTGCCCCATAGATTTTTTCTTAAAAGTTGATAGTTGACAGATAATTCTGATTTTCTTAAAAATTTACTCAGATCTCATCGATATAAACTTAGCGTGCCATGAAAATCACTTAATTCTGTGATGCCAACGTCAAAGCGGCATTTATTGTACGACACGTTTTATTTTTCTTAGCGCATTTTGTTAATGAATTTTTCTCATAATGAAATGGTGGATATGGTTTATGTACACGGTGACAGCGCAAACCGTTGCTGGTGACTAGAATCTATTGAGGCATAACACATCAATAGCAAAAACATTTGAATTAAACTATAACATTACAACATAACAAAAATAACATTTAACTTAACAATAATTATAAGATTATAAAAAGTGTTCAAAATGATGGCTGTCTTGTGCAATACATTCGTCAATTCTTTTAAAAAATGAATCATTCACTGTTTCTAATGAGGCATGATCAATGCTACGGAAAGCCCCTCAAATTCTTTCCTGCACATTTTACCTGGCAGTAACTTCTACTTCGTACACCTGATCATGAATAAATGTCACGTTGACGTTGACATCACTGAAACAATTGATATTCAATGCACGTTAAGTTTATATCGATGAGATCTGGGTTCATTTTTCAGAAAATCCAAATTATTTTTCAAACTATGAACTTTTAACAAAAAATATAAGGGGCAAAACGGATGTCAAATGAGATGCTGAATACGACTAAATAATGAATTATAGGGTGTGCTATTTAAAAAAATCAAGTTATGGCTCTTCAAAATTTACCAGAATTAATGCCCCACAGCAAGGTGATGCCACGATGAAAATCGACGATCTTACCACTAGAAGATACCCCAGACAGTTGTTTAGGATCTGGCAAAGTCCCAACCCGATATCTTAGAAAAAAAATTAATAAGTGCTTGGAAATGCATTCAATTTTAGAAAAACGTAAACAACTTCTGAGCGGTTAAAGGGAATTGTTAAAACTAAACGGATTTATAAAGCGCAAAAAAAGAGCAAATTAAAATATGTAAATTTATGCAGGCGGTGCCATTTAAAAAAAAATTCGGTCCAACGCTGTCCTGCAAAAATGGAACACCCTGTATATGGCAAAATAATTTTACAAACTGTACTTTGGCCTCTAGTTTGCAGTGCTGTTTGGTTCATTTCGATATCAGTAACGGTGTAGGTGTAATTGAACCTGCCCGATCTATTGACTCACCCTGTATATGAGCATTTCCAACTTTTTTTTCAGTAAAAATTTTTCCAAGCATGAAAATTTTAGGCTTTTTAGAGTTAATTAAATGAGAACTTTTCCCGCAGAAAACATTTTTTTTCGTTTTCCTAGAAAAATGTTATGAATATTCTAAGATTTGAAATTTAGGTGATTTATCTTAAAAACAGCGCATTTTCAATAAAATTTACTCGCACGGTGGTTCGACTTCGACTTTAAATATTTTTTTAAATACATAATTATAAGCAATAACACATTTTTAGGCAAACAAAATTGTTGCGATACTTCATTTTGTAAAATTTAAAATTTGTTGGCTGTATAAAGACTTAATTTGCTTTGAATTATTTAAAAACATTTAGAAGATAATGTTGTTCCAAAGATAAAATCATTCACTCTAAAAAAATATCAAATACCAATTTGACGATTTACGCTAATTTGTGTTAACAGTTAAGTGGGAATGTACTTTCCCGCACGATTTGTTTTATTACATGAGAAGAGTTATTTATTGATTAATACGCACGATCCATCGTTAACCACCGTGCGTAATTGCATTTTTTTTAAATGACCTCAATTTCAAATCTTAAAAAAATTATAACTTTTTTCTAGGTAAACGAAAAAAAAAAATTTGTTGCGGAAAAAGTCCGCAATTAATTCGCTCTAAGAAACCTAATATATAGTATGTCCCCGGGATTGAGTTGACAAGAGGGATTTAAAAAATAAAATTACATTTAAGTAAAAATGTTATAGGAATTATAATTCCTGCTTGGTCTGAAACTACCAGTTCAGTTATTGAAACTTTGATTTATTTATACAGGGTGTTGACAAAATCATTTTTTTTTAAATTTTATTCACTTATTTACTATTTGCTAAAAGAATTTAATATTACATCTAAGAACATTTTAGAAAAATATAATCATTCAAACAATCCCCCACATGCAAAAAATTATATTAAAAATTAAAAAAAAAATGCATATGAGAGCCATTTGCATTGATAACTATTGAAGAAATACAAAACAGTTTTCAGGAGTTCCACACCAGGCTTGAACTATGTGAAAAAAAATGGCGGTGGATTGTTTTAATGATGTTATTTTTATAATGAGTCGAAATTAGATTTATTTATTTGTTTATTTAGGCAACGCCCTGTATCAATAAATCAATGTTTTAATAACTGAAATGGTACTTTCACGTAACACTAGTGACTTTCATTACATAATACTGTTACGTTATTACTGATTTACTAGCCATGAAGCCACTTATGCGATAATAAATTCATCAGTCCGTTTTAAAAATGTTGCAATCAATATTTTTACAGTATTGTTTACTAATTTACTTTTGTACATTTTACCATCTCGTGTAGTACACATCGATATGTGATTTAATATTACGTCTCTTTTTTTTAGTGAGCAACTATTTTCATCTACATTGCATTTTTTACTATCCAATATCTATAATCTATATGTCGCAGTGTGGCGTTGTGAATATTTCCTACTGCGGCCCATAAAAAAGCGCATGAATCTTTCTCTAAAGCGTTCCGTTCCGTTCCATTCGAGTTATTTGTTTATGAATTGCCCGGCCGCGTTTCCGCAGGCCCGGGAAGTGCAAGACGGCGCCGGAAAATTGGGAACTAATTAATGCGCCAATAAATCTTTCATTTAGGCGATTTAGAGGCGCACACACGCCGAGGAAAGTTTAAATTTTTGATTTACCGAGGTGGTTGTGTAATAAACTCATATTTCTGCGCTTTCACATCAACCGCGATACAAGCCTCCGCTATGTGCCCTGCATTACCGGCACGTAATGTAATAATAAAAAGTTGTATTTGTTCGTGAGCAATCTGATTACGCCGGAGATAGTTCGCGTATTGTTTTTCGAAACGAAAACATAAAACAGGATCTTAGGGGTACTTTGATACTTATAAGTTTCGATGCGTCATAATAAATCATGAAATAATTTTCTTTAAAACTAGCTGGCTTAGGGGTTAATGTACTTGTTTTAAAATAACGGAGCTAGACTTAATGCTTCTTTAATGGAGGCTAAAGTGGTAGTAGTAGATGCGAGTAATAATTAACTATTTTTATATATTCTATAGAATTCTTTAATTAACAAGTAATTACATAATTTTAATGTTACTCTGGTCCAGAATTAAATCTCGACTGCCGATGGAATCTCACTATGCCAAAACAATTAATCAAAAATAGCTTTGAACCGCATCATAACTATTACTACGACCTTTAGTAATTTCTGTATTTGCGATACCTGCATACGTAATTAAGGTAGTACTGAAAAAACTATTTAATGAATGTGAATACATCATCAATGTGTCTCAAATTATAAACAATTAAATAATCGCGCAATTTAATAACGCACCTGAACAATTTCGTTCCGGATTTTTAACGTATTTGCGACTCTAATAAAAATACGTTGTGTTATATGCAAACAATACGCCGTCCAGCAATATAGGAAATAATAAATTGATCCCCGTAAAACTGTTTTTATTTTGTGCAAACGGAGCATCAATTTTATTGCCATTGCAGCGCCGCGGAATGATGAATTTCTGCTGAGCGTACTTGATTACAGAAGGTTTGATATTAATTGAAACCGTTCGCGCTGTTAAATTTGGCACCTAATTTTTTCGCAGTCCGATCGATGAGCACCGATTGAAATTATAAAGTTATCGAAGGAAACTAATCCGCACATTCATCATCTTATTTACACCCGGCTAGGTAGGATACCTTTGCGCTGCGAATTTCGGACGTCGCACATAAATTAAGATTGACTAATGTCCCGAGTGATCTAACATGATTATTAGTTATGCAGAGAGATAACAACGGCACGACGACAACCTGGCACGGTATTCAATTTCCGCCCTGATTCACCCCCAGCCCCATGAAACCGCCCACACACACAGACCATTCGAATCATATAATTCACATTAAGGCGGCCCAATAAGTTCGCAATGTTGTTTCATTAAACGGCCACCCAACAAATATGTTCACGCATTAGTGCGTCCCTTCCTCTTCCCGGTGAACTTATTAATTAAATTACTGAATATTTGTTTTAAAGCTCACAGCAGCTTTGCAACTATCTTATAATATCCTCACTCGCCAACTCCAACACTATAATTCTACTCCGCTAAAATGGTGCGGCATTAGATTCCTCGGGGAGTGGATACCTTAGTTACACGTACGTAGCAAGTACGTGTTAACGGTGGGCAGCACCTTGGTCTGCACATACGCCGAGTGAAGTTCAACTAAATTTAATTATGTAATAAGTTATTAAGCCCACATTTTCCAAAGCCATAAATACATTAAACTTTTCATAAACGAATTAGTTAACTAACAGATAATTTTATCATCAGGATGATTGCTACCGTAGTAATCCATATTTAAATGCAGAACAAAACAATTACTACGTATTATCCATAATATGTTTTATTTTGCATTTTAACAGAAATAAGACTCAAAAATGATCTGTATATTATGTTAACCAGTATATTTGGTACTGTCGGTCAGTGTTGACAATATAGTGGATTTCCCGCTAAATCTGGTGGATTTAAAATCAATTTAGCGGCCGGCGGTAATTTTAGCTTATGATTATATTTTTGACGGAAAATCCGACTATTAGGGTTAAATTCTTGCCAGAGATGATCAAGATTTTAGAGCATCTTATACTGTTTTACATGAAATTAAAAACAATACCCAATCGCTTTTTTTTCGAAAGTTTCCTCTAAAGATAATTATGTACCTCTCTAAACTTATTACATTTTTTACATAAATTTCGGCTAACATAAAGTAATACATATTAACTATTTTATCATTATTTTTATGTTTTGTAAGTAAATCCAAGAAGCAGAAAATATTCCATTCCATATAAGTGTTTTTAAGAATTTTCATTTTAAAGACGAATGATTTATATAGGAAATAGGAAGCGACCACTATCTATTGACCATGACAATAATCGAAACAAGAAAGGATAGGGCAATACAAAATAAGGAGGTGAAAAACAAAAGGAAAATAACTGTCAAAACTTACTAGCTAAAAAAGCAGGAGATACAGAAATAATACGAAAGACTAGTAGAAAGGGGATTCAAAGAGGAGACTGAGAAGCAAGAAACCGAGGTTGAATTAATATGGGAAAAGTTCAAAAAAAAAGATATGAACAGCAGCGAAAGTAGCGTGAGGGACAACATATGTAGCAGCAGGGAGGAAGCAAACAGAGCGGTGGAACAAAAAGGTAAAAGAGGAAGTAACAAGGAATAAAATAATATGGAAACAGTAGCTGCAGACAGGAACAGAAAAGGACTAAAGGAGATACAAGAAACAGAGAAAGAGAGCTAAAGAAGAAATATACAAAGTGCCAAAGCAAAAGACTGGGAGGAGTTTGGAGAGATGATGGAAGAAGATAGCAGAGGGAACCAGAAACTATTCTTTAAAGTATAAAAAAAATCTCAGAATAGAGAAAAAAAAACCAGCCAAAACAATTAAAGAGTAAAAAAGAAGTAGTACTGACAGAAGAAGAGGAAGTGATGAACAGATAGAAAGAACACTTCAACGAGCTGCTTGAAGGAGAGGATGGAAAGACGGAAGAACCCAAAGAAAGAAACGAAAAAGAAAGGGATGTAAAAACCAGTCAGGAGAAATAAAGGAGGAAACAATAACAGACGCAGAATTGATAACAGCAATAGGCAGTATAAAGCTAGGAAGGCAGCAGACCATGACAGTATTACACCCGAGGAAATGAAATATATGATAAAGAAAGGACAACAGCGGCTACTATAGATCTGCAAACTGGCATGGAAACACAAAAGAATATCAAAAGACTGGGAGGTAGCAGTGATAATACCAGTGTATAAGAAGGGAGACAGCAGACAATGTAACAACTACAGAGGCATGTCACTTCTCAGTGTACCGGGAAAAATATACGAGAGAATTCTTGAGACGAAGCTAAGGAAAAGAATAGAACACCAACTACACGACTCCCATAGCGGGTTCAGACCAGTCACCAACAATATTTGCACCAATACTGACATACGGGAGTGAGACGTGGGTGATTGACACTTGACAAACATCTAAAATACGAGCGACTGAAATGAAGTTATTAAGGAGAGTGGAAGGAGTGACAAAACAAAAGTGGGAGGAATGACAGACTGCGCAATGTAGAAATAATCACATCGACAATGAAGAAAATAGAAGAGGGACAATTAAGATGGTTCGGGCACATAAATAGACTGAGTAAAGAGAGAGGCAAGTTAAACAAGTGTGGGACGCAAGAGCAAACGGGAAGAGAGCAAGAGGAAGACCACACGAAACATGGAACGGTACAATAAGCAAAACGCTACAGAAAAATGGGAAGAATTGGAAGCAAGCAAAGGAACTAACAGGCAATAGAGATGAATGGATAATATTCTATAAAAAATAGAATTACACCTCAACACCCAAAAGGGTAAAAGAGGTAAAGATTGAGAAAGAAGAACGATAATTTTTAATTATAAGCTTTTTTTATAAGTTATACACATCATGTTATAAGAAAATGTGAAAAACTGAAAATACTCCGATAGTATCATCAGCATTATTAGTAGTATTAGTACATGTAAGGTATTGTATTTCGACTTTTATTATTACTTAAGCATACTTTATTTTATAGACAACTGAAAAAAAAAATTGAAAATACGTCATCTCTGTTTTTTTTCTGAATTTTCATCTAAAGTTTATTGGTACCCTTCCAATATTTTTAAATCATTGTTCAGTCAACGGGGATACATAATTTTCAACTTTATTATTATAATAATTTTTAATTATAACTTTTTTTTTCAGTTATATTTCATGTTGAAATTTTACTGAAAATACTCTTAACAGTATAATTCAGAATTTATGTTTATGGATTTAAACGATTTTATATTGATTTATAAGCAAATGCATCAATAATATAAATTTTATAATATAGTATAATATGATACAAGTGCATAACATAGAATTTCACGTACGCTCGCCGGATTTATCCGAGTGCTTTTAACGTCGCAGTGCTTGGAAGGCCCTTACGTACGTGTACCATACGTTGTTTTTTTTTTATTATAAATGCACCACAATGTAGAAATAAAGAGAAAGTAAGAAACAGTTAGATTCATTTTACAAAAGAGGATTGGCATTTGTTGCATTAATGTCACCTGCCACCACTGTGATATAGACGTCAGTATAATCAACGGAATTCTGAACGTTGAAACTTCAATAATAAGAAGTATGAAGCTTCTGGTTACTGGTTTTCGGATTTCCAGCAATAGTAAGTGTGCATTTAATACTTATTTGAATAAATATTATTGCCTGCGTTTATAGTTGATAGAAAGGCATTCTGAAACGCTTATTATAACGCTTATTATAAAATAATATATAAAGTGGTTTGATAACCAAATATGGTGATGCAGGTATGATAAAAAATATATATTTATTTGTAGCAGAATATTCAATTGGTACTCTATTTAGTTATACTTCAAGGTATTGGGAAATGTGAAAATTAGAAAATGCTCTTGATCGGTTTTCCCATTTTATTCTTATGACGTTAATAGGATTTTGAAGGATATTTTTGTAAATCGTACCCAAACAATTTGACATAATTATTTTTTTCTTGAGATTCAGTAAACGTAGAGTAATATCCTTTGACTTTTAGAATTAAATATACTGTATTTCTGTAGAATAAGCAAAATGTAGAAAACACGTCCAGTAGCTGCAGTCTTTCAGAATTTTCATTTAAGGTAATGGCACACTTTAATGATTTACCACGAATTATAAGATTGATAGAATTTTTTTATTATTTGTTAGTTATAATTAATAAAGGGTACTCAAAACTACAAAACTAAATTGTCATTTGTTATAATCCAGGGTTGTGGAAAACGATTGAATCGAAAAAAACACGGATAATTATTCCAGATATTTCTTCTGAGTCAACTCAATTTTTTCAGTTATGTTTCATAAAATATGACACAAGTTATAAAATTGATTTTTAGTCTCAGGCATTGCGAAGTAATAAAGTTTGACTTTTATTATTAATTATACAACGCGTCGTAAAAAATATTATATATTCCGCCTACTAGTACAACAGCACATTTGTGCATTACTTATGGTGCAATAGTGGGGTTAGGAAATATTATTATGTATATAGGGATAAATGATTAATTATTATAAAATTTTATGTACTGTGTAAGGGGCCAACATATCCACAATACTAATGAACGATATAAGCAATAAATTCACTGATGTATTACTGTGCGAATACAAACAAAATTATTAAACTAATTCATTTACAAATAATCGCAGGGTGAAATGTGAGAAATATCCATCGCAAGTCGCGACAGAGTGTCGCCAAATAGCTCAAGAGCCAAGGCCTGCATATGCACGGTTCTGGAAGATTCCATGTCATGGTGTCACATAAACAATTTGGGTATCAGCACCCCTTAGAAACGAGCAAGCGCCAGGCATGTAAAAATCACCTCGAATGGCAACACTTTTAGTTAAGTGTAAAACTCTGCGCTAAAAACGCATTAATACCACACGCACACTCAAGATTAATAATCACCATGATAACTAAGGGATGGGGGCGAATATTTAGCAGTAGATATGTGAGGGGAGTGGAGCTGAAAAAAAACCTATTTAAGCACAAGCCATTCGCACACGACATTCGCGGTTTTGAGTATTTATATTCACGTCGGTTTATAATTAAATGAACGATTGCATATAACGTTGTAAAAAAACGCAAAGTAGAATAAAAATTTGAATAAATCGAAAAACGTACAATTCTAGGTACAGAGTAATTTTTTTTATTATTAACGATAATATAAAGTTGTTAAACCAGTCTCATTATAAATTCACGGGAGTGCTTATTCCTTTCAATCAATCCCAAGTTACCTATAAATACCAAATACCGATTACCTATTCCTATCAGTAAACAAAGGCGGCTCGAACGCTATTCGTGTTTACGAATCACTAGAGGAAGCAATAACAGGTGTAATTGACGCCCACCCGCGCACTTCGTTCACACACCTGTTATTGTGAAATCAAATTCCTGCACTAGATTCAAATTGACGGAAGATAGTGTATTTAACCAACCACAAGTTACCTAGAAAAGCCAAACATCGATTACCCATTCCTATCAGTAAACAAAGGCGGCTCGAACGCTATTCGTGTTTACGAATCACTAGAGGAAGCAATAATAGGTGTAATTGACGCCCACCCGCGCACTTCGTTCACACACCTGTTATTGTGAAATCAAATTCCCGCACTAGATTCAAATTGACGGTAGATAGTGTATTTAATCAACCATAAGTTACCTAGAAGAGCCAAACACCGATTACCTATTCCTATCAGTAAACCAAGGTGGCTCGAACGCTATTCGTGTTTACGAATCATTAGAGGAAGCAATCTCAGGTGTAATTGACGCCCACCCGCGCACTTCGTTCACACACCTTTTATTGTGGAATCACCTTCTCCACTAGAATCAAATCGTTGTCAGCATCATAATATTTAAACATATAAACTCATTATACATCGCGCCCGCGATCGCAAATTAACGTGGCTGTATTCACCATAACTATAACAACTAATCAAGGTATTCAGTGTTACCCTCCGACATACATCATCATATTCAAATCAAAATAATTCATAAAAATGATGGCTTCTTCATTTTAAATCATAAATGAACACATAACGTGCATATTATTGGGCAGAGTGATTTATAATTGTATAAGTAAATAAGTTGGATTTAATCTTAATAATTTAAAAACATAATGTATAAAAATAGTGGTTTATCTATTTCAAATCATAAATGAACACATAACGTGCAAATTATTGGGCAGAGTGATTTATAATTGTATAAATAAATAAGTTGGATTAAAAATCTTAATAATTTAAAAACATAATGTATAAAAATACTGGTTTCTCTCTTTCAAATAATAAATGAACACATAACGTACCAATTATTGGGGCAATGGGGCTCCAATAATTACATTATTGTGTGGACACCGACACAACCATGAAATTCGGGAAGATCGCGAGATACCTTTAGTAATCATTCATGCATTATTGGGGATATTTCAACATCTTTAAATAGTTCTATTTTTGATCATATCACTTTCCCGTAGTTAAATGGAGTGAAAGGGCATGCTAATAAATGGTCTAAGAAACTAGAGAAGCATGTGCATGTATAACAAACTCTCGTAAATAAACTTCGTAGTCATAACCATTTTCAAACTATCAATTGAATAAATAAAAGAATTTTCACATTCATTATAAGGTTAACGAAATATATAAAAATAAATCAATTCATGTCATAATCGTCAACCTGTGTTTTATTTCCCTGTACGTTATAATTATATAAATTAATTTACATCCTCGTCAACCTGTGTTTTATTTCTCTGTGTCTTACAATTTCAGCGTGTCTATTATTAAATAAACAAAACAAATCCTTAAATTGGTGCTTTCTTGTATTAATTCATTATTAGTGTACGTTAATTAACAAATTACCAATAGCAAAGTACCTTGAGAGTAATCACGGTTGTTAAATTAAACTTCACGACGTGTAAGTACTAAATACGATCACAAATCACGAGCCAAAAATAATTAAAATATTATATAATAAATCACGAGCCAAAATAATCAAGAAATTATATAATAATTTCACGATAAAAACGACGAATAATAAAATAAATATAATAAAATAATATCGGAGCGTTACAACTGTATCCTCCTCCTCTTTCATACCAATTTTAATGAGTTTTCTTAGTTATATATCGATATATTTAATTAATTAAAGATCATATTAGATTAAATTAGGTGATATACGCGATCCAATACGAGAAAATAATAGTCTTAAAAAGGTTACATTATACTAGATCAGGTCAGATTAGGTTAGTGTGGGTTACGTTTTATAACCTTATAAATAAATAATAGTTTATTTAATATAGGTGTTATTACGTTATTTTATTAAACATTATTCGTCAAGAGTTTTTGCTAGATTTTCATATAAACAATCTATTATAATAATGAACAAATCTACAGGGTACCCCCCCCCCCCCCCCCGCCCACATATCCTCGCTCAAGGATAGGTGGTGGTCGTTGCTGGTAGACTAACGAATTAATTAATGGTTTAAGGGTAAGTGAGGGTTTAGATTATACAGCTCCTACCATTGCTGCTAGAATAAACAAAATTTGGTCCCTTTTTTAAATGGATTAGCGTGTATATTATTTCATTTTTAGAATTTGCTTTATGTGGGCAATTATGCTTCACATATCATTTTTATTTTTTGAGATCAGGTGCAACGTTGCCAAGTTATTCACATTTTAATCAAATTGAACGAAAAATCATGGATGTGAAAAAAAAATAAACAAAACCTTATTATAAGAGATCAATAAAAGAATTTGCGCATGCATGTACCCAAGCAATGTGCCAAAATATACACAATAATTTGAGTCATATAGAATACACATGATGTTAAAATGGCTAAAACTATTTTTTTTCAAATGGAACACGATGTATATAGCATCATATTCTGAGTGTTGATCTAATGAGCTATTCAATGGTAGCATATGGACTATAATCTAATAATACTTTTTAATAGGTAAAGTTTAATAATACTATATAAGTTTTATATAGATATAAAGTAAAGTTTTAATAAGTTTTAGCCATTTAAAAATATCAAAATTCGATCGTTGTTTCAGAACACCCTGTGTATTCAACGTGACTCCAAATATTGTGTATGTTTTGGCACATTGCTTGGGTACTTGCTTACCCAGATTCTTTCATTGATCTGTTATAATAAGGTTTTGTTGATTTTTTTTCCACGTCCATGAATTTTTGTTAAATTTGATTAAAATGTGAATAAATTGGTAACGTTGCATCTGATCTCTAAAAATAAAAATGATTTGTGAAGCCCACATGAAGCAGATTCCAAAAGTAAAAGAATAAACAGGGTATTCCATTTAAAAAAGAGACGAAATGTTGTATCCCGGATTTATGGTACACTCTGTACACTCGATTTTTTTTTTAAAGTAGCACATCAAGTTTCCAATTACTTCCAATCAGATTTTTTCTTAAATTTTCATTAGTCCAGCAGCAGTGGTCCGAACGAGGATAGGTGGCCCACCCTGTATTTATATAAAAACTGCAAAACCGCAATTATAAAATTTTACCTAATAGTGTATTAGTTATCATTTATGAAAATGAAAAGCAATGACAGCAACAGATTAAAAGTTTCCAGTTTTCTTGAAATCCTTCTTGCGCAATGTTTTCAAATCTATTTTTTTATAAAAAATGCAGGACAGATTTTTATAAACACATGATTAAGATTCTTGAAAAGCTAGGTCACAAATTTAAATTTTGCAACTCTGGCAGCTGCAAAATCTTGCATCTCTAGCATTTCCAAATCTTGTAGCTGTTATTAAGCTCTATTAATTTCTCCTCTATCAGAAAATGTGTATGCGTTTGTATGATAGCCAAATTCAAGGAAATAAATTATTTATTACTTTCAAACCTTAAGTGAGCACTCCGAATGTTTTTAGCAAAAAAAAGAACACCGAATCAAAATGTGCAAATATTAAAAAAAAAACGTGAAAACGTCAGAAAATGTGTATGTGTTTGTGTGATAGCCAAATGAAAGCAAATAAATAATTTATTACTTTCAAACCATAAGTGAGGAATTCGTGATCACCCCGAATGTTTTTAGAAAAAAAAGGAATACCGAATCAAAATGTGCTAATATTTAAAAAAAAACATATCTCAAAAATGACAATTTTTTATAAACGCTTGATTAAACATTTTCAACAATAAAATGAAACAATATGAATTCGTCCCATCCATAAATTTGTTACAATTTCCACTTAAATTATTTCTTGCAATAATACAGATACAAATTTATGGATTACTTCAGGAAAACATTTCTTGAAAAACAAGTTCACAAATTTAAATTTTGCACAGAGCTGTATTAAACACTCCTCTTTTAGAAAATGTGTATGTGTGTAATGGGAACACTGCTATATATGCAGTGGAAATATAATATACAATGTTTATTATAAAATTTGAATGAGCGTATTTACAGTAAACCTGGTGCACATTAAACAAAAGTTACGGAGTAACTTCAGTTACTATTTTAATCTTATTACAAGCTACTGCTTATACATTATGCAAATCTGGTTCCGCAAAACTTTTAATATATCCTGTATATTAAAATAACAATTTTACGCTGAGAGCTGTATTCCCTCAAGTGATTAAAAACTAAAACACCCACGAATAATCCTCGCACCTCCGAGACCCTCGAAGATCCCATAAACCTCACCCTTTTGCCTCCTTGATTCGATTCGAGTATTATATACCGGTCATCCTGCGACCTATCGACTCTCCTCGTGCACATATCTGGCTCCACAATCACGTTTCTGGAGCTGTGGCAACTTCTTAACTGCCTGGGGCCCGCAGTCGAGGGCTTTGATTTAGCGCCGCTGCCCCTTTAAATTCTAATCAGCGGGTAATCTTTCAAAAACCTGGCAAATTTCAAAGAAACGCTCACGTCAATACCTCCGCGCTCATGAAATATGCATCGTGTATTTATTTTGTTTCAGCGCTTCGCGTAAACCCCTTTCAAAACGTCGATGCCGCTGTGCACACGGCTGAAGTGCAGGGCTTACCCGTCTACCATAACAGAATTATAATAGACAGATTTGAACAGTTAACGATCGATGGAAGATATTTTCTGATTTTCCCACACTCGGATATACTGAATTTTTACATTATGTGTAATATAATCATAACATTATTAATATATGTACTGGTACTGAAGATTCATAATTTACATAATAATACATTTAAGTCTTCTGGACATTCCTTTTCTTAGACATGAAACTGTATAAAATTAGAAGTAAAAGAAGAGGTGGATTAATTCACGGTCGCCTTGCAAGTGTCTTCTACTGAGGATCACGGAATTCAAACGAACAAAAAAAAGTATATTTGCACAAATTCATCCTTCATTTTTATCTACTTTTGTCTCCTTCACTTGGCAGCTATAATCAATTACAGCAAAGTAGTGCATAGAAATGTGGTATACATAATTTATTTGATAGTCTATTAATTCCCTCCGGCCGACTTGCACGAGCAAATACGAGATATTTAATATTTATATGTTCAAAAATTCATAAGCCTGGGCCAATACACTTCTCCGGTACGTCATGGAGTTTTTCGCATCACGGGGATTAGCACCCGAGGCGTTATCTGCGACACGTAAAAAGGGGCGGTCGCCCAAATGAGCATCTCTATGAATAAAGAAATTCGCGAGACAAGCGCGGCGAACCGTAAAATACTAATACTATTAAATTGCAAATCCGTCCCCGTTTTTATCTGCGAGCGAGTAAGTCACTGATAGAGCCCTCTTTATTGCATCGGAATCTGCGCGGACCGATATAAATACTTTTGAGTGGCGGGAGGAGGAACAAGGAGATAAACAGCGGGACGCGCATGCATAAATAATGGATTATCTCATTTCGTATGATAAACAAGTCGGCGGGTTCTCGGCAAAAATTGTACGAAAAATTGGATATTTCCGGTAATGTCCCACGGTTATTTATGGAGCCACCCATTAAAATTAATTCAACGCGCAGGGCTGCCGCACGCGAGAGCTCATTTTATTGTTGTACACGAGAGACGAAATTGAATGATTTATCGCGCTGTTGAAAAACGAAATCCAGGAATTACCCGCCAGAAACTTCCGGAAAATATACGTTAAGATGTACCAACTGCTCGTGTTTTAAATACGTATATTAAAGAAGTTAACGAGGCATGAAACCAGGGGCGGACTGGCCATGTGGAAATATGGAAAATACCACATGGGCCATATACAAATTGGGCAGTTATAACTAGTTTTGAGTAACTAGTTTTCTAGTGAAATACAGTATGTATATTTAATTCTAGAAGTCAAAGACTATTACTATACATTTACTGGAACTCAAGAAAAAAAGTTGGCTAAAACTGTTTGTATGTAAGGTTTAAAAAAATATTCCTCAACATATTATTAACGTCATGAAAATATACTGGGAAAACAAATAAGGGATATTTTCAGATTTTCACGTTTCTCAATACCTTGAAGTATCACTAAATAGAATACCAAATTTGAATATTATGCTGCAGCCAAAACATATTTTTTATCATACCTGCATCATACCTTTGGTTATTGAACTAATAAGCATTCCAGAATGCCGTCTTTATATCACGGAGTGTTTTAAGATTGTCTAGTAACCACACCTTTAAGCCCGGCGCAGGTGACGCAGGCAACGCAGGGCAGCGCAGTGCAGTTACTTTCGCAGCCAATCAGAAATTTATCGATCAGTGCATAAAGGTCTTTCAAGCACTGCGCCGTTAAAAGCACTCCACTTCGCGAGGTGCATTTATACCCGGCGAGCTTGCGTGAAAGGCAATCTTATGCACTTGTACTCTCGATTTACAATGTTTTTGCGTCATGGAAGGCTATGAATATCTAGTATTTTTGTTGGTAGTGTTTCGGAAATAAATGAATTCCCCAATGGAACTTGTCAATTTTTTTAGTTTAAGTTGTTTTCAATATGAGCTTATATTTTTTAAATAACATTCTTGCCAGATGTAAAGTTTAAATTATTAGACATTAATATAAAACGGCAGGAAAGAAAATGAAAAATAATGCATTGAAAAACATTCAATTTATTGTAATTTGGACAAGGATTGTGTGGAGACTTAGGTATTTCAATTTGTATTGAATGCTGCCCTAATTACTGCTGTGGTAAAATGAACAAGTAAATTTTTTCTCATTTTTTCTCTTTTTGTTCAACCATTTCCCTCTTGTGATGCCAAGGTTTCCACTCCACAGTTTCTTGGGCCGTCCTAAGCTTCTTTTCCTTTCACAGACTTATCTCTAGTATACGTAAGTACCATGTCTTTCCTTGATGCACTATAGATAATTTCGCACTGCCTCCATGGAACGACGATGAAATGAGTTGATCAACAAACTGCAATATATAATCTAAACACTTACTTAAATAAAATTCTTACTAATTTTGGTAAAATTGTTAAAAAAAACATCCTCTGACAAACATCTTATGATTTTAAATAGTCACTTAAAATTTTGCCTAAATATGTATGTGCTATTTACTCGTCCTCTATTATTTCTCCAAGCGAATCAGAGTCATAATATTCATCATCTGATTCTGAATCAGATTCACCTAGCGAAATAATAAAATGAGGTATGCTTTCACACCACAAATTTCCTATATATGTTTTCCAATAGGTCAAGATAAGTTCTTTGCAATGTCTACAATAATTTTGCCACATTTCTGGAGTATACAGCGTGGTCACTTTTACGACGCCCACCATTAGTATCTATTAAACGGAAATAAATACAGAATTTGTCAAATGGGAGAAAAGTTTCTTATTTTCATGCCTTTTAATATTCTAAAAATAAATCCGGGATATCTTGCACAGTTCCTGAAATATCGCTGAAAAACCGAAATAGTGCACTTTCCTTTTCCTTTTATAACTTTTCTATTTTTGAAGGAAATTTTACGAAACTTGGCACTCTTACATTTTTCGACGTTCGATTTTCTGCGCCAACTAGATTCCCAAATTTTCATAGTCAACTTTTGATTTTCTTATGTCCGCCATATAGGATGATTTTAATAGCATTAAAAAAAGAGAAAAAATCCGATTTCAACCATGTATAACACATAGGTAACCTGACATTTTATCCGATTCCACAAACGCCGAAATGTTGATGGATCTGGCGGTTTCGGAATACAAGTCACCAAAAATTCCAGATGTGACTGTCGTTCTGTAATTCCTTACATAGAGATTGTACATGTCAATTTGTTCATGTTGAGGATAATATCTTGACCTTTTTAAATAACCAACGATACTATCTTCTTTTTTTCACTTTATACACAATTAAATTACTCAGAAGTTATTTTCTTTGTATGAAGAAATGTCAAAATGGTAATTTGTTATTTTCCATGGCAACTTGATTTTTAGAGCAGTTCACAGTAGTTTGATGTTTGCAACAAATTTTTAAATAATCGATTTTTGGTGGTAAATAATGTCAGATTACCCTTGTTTTATACATGGTTGAAATTGGAATTTTTCGCTCTTTTTAATGCTCTTAAAATTCAATATTGCGGCCATAAGAAAATCAAAAGTGGACTATAAAAATTTGGGCATCTAGTTGGTGCAGAAAATGTTTGGCGCTGTGATCAGAAAGCTCACGTCGAAAAATGTAAGAGCGCCAAGTTTAGTAAAATTTCCTTTAAAAGTAGAAAAGTTATAAACGAAAAAGGAAAGTGCACTTTTTCGGTTTTTCAGCGATATTTCAGGAACTGTGCAAGGTATCCCAGATTTCTTTTAAGAATATTAAAAGGCATGAAAATAAGAAACTTTTCCCCCATTTGACAAACTCTGTATATATTTCCGTTAAATAGATCCTAATGGTAGGCGTCGTAAGAGTGACCACCCTATATTTGGAAATGGACTCAAGCCATAATTTCTCCACCTTATCCTTGGATGAAGGTTGAGAATTTATGTCCTTGTTATAAGATGGTATACAAATCTCCCATGACATTTCAATAGGATTATATTGATTATATCACTCATAATGCTTTTATGTCCTATCCCAGCGACGGCCTAATAGCTGATAATCAGAATTAAATTGACTAATAAGTGATAATCACACTTGGCCCTCTGCACATCTGGTGTGCTATTCTGTCAACTGAAATGTCACAATTAAACCAAATGTCGCTCTTCGGTGATTCATCCTTAAATAATATTGAAGGAAAGATACAAAACCACAAACCATATAATACTGTAAGGTCTCCAAAGTATATTTGGGTTCAATTTACCGAGTTCTGCAACTCTCGGAATTATATTTAGAAGTATTAAATTTTGTATTCGTGATATAATCGTGAATACAACTCTTGGAATCGTGACTATTGATAATCGCATTGGTTGATGCACTCAACATGTTGTCAAATAATTCCACTCGTCTTTCAGAGTCGTGGAATTAATATTTGACAACATGTTTCATATCCCAACTCACGCGATTATCGATAGTCATGATTCCACTCGTTGTATTATATATGACAATGGTATGGGGGTAATATAAGAACATCATGTGCTTGTTCCCGGTCTCGTCTACTAAATATCGTTTTTGCCTATTATTCCAAAAAAAGTTTGATTAAATTCCACAATTGTTTCTTCGTAAATTTTGTGTTACATTCAATACTGTGGTTACGCAACCATTCTTGCATTTTGCCGTTTTTTATTAGAAAATGTGGGTGGTTTATCCAACTGCATGGAATGATAAGGTGCAATATCCATAACAACCGCACATTTTTCTTTCAAATTGGCCAAAGTACGATAAGTTGTTCAACCATCCAATTTTGAAAAAGTTTTCCATTCATTGATTTTAATCTCTATCGTTGTTTTTTGAATTTAATAATTCATCGCACCCATTTACAAACCCCAAATGACACCATGCGTGTAAAATTGTAAATCTTGACCCTTCACTTTTAATTTTGGTAGGATTACTTTTTAAATCTGTCTCGTGTATCCAACGACGGATTGACAAACAATTTTGGTAGATGCAGGTTTCGTCAAGATACACAAACGTTAGATTTTCACTAGAATTTTTCTCAACAAAATAATTCGGGCTGCAATGACATGCATTTATTCACATAAAATTTTGGTTTCGTTTACCTCATTATGATTGTAAACTATTGACTTAATAATTTTGAATAATGTTGTACTTCCCCCATCAAATTATAATATTTCTTGCAAATCTACCAAAAATCCAAAACTAAATATTCGTTGTTTTCAATATGTTGCCAAATTAGTCGTTTCAGGTCTTTCCGAAACATAAAATTTGTAAAAACATTCGTTTTGTTGCGTTTGCCAAAGGATGCTACTTGTAAATTTTCTGATTTTGTTCCTAAAATAGTCTCTAATGTGCGTCGGCTCACCTACCAGGATTTTACAAGGAGTTATTTTTAATAATAAATAATGCACTTCATTTTAACGACAGGAAAATAATATATTCTCCAGTCTCCATATCAGTTCGTGCTGCTTTAAGTCCGGCCTGTCCTTCTGAAACTGCCAGTAGCAGCTTTTTACTGATACTTTTTTTTGCAGTTGTATAAATTTTGGCATTTTAATTAATATTTTGACAGAAGTGAAAATTATTTGTGGGTTCGATTATGCAGTAAAAAAAATAATAACGATATCTTTAAAAGCTAGTAGTGAAAAAAATTATAAATCTGACAACGTGGTAGGAAGCAAATGTCTAATAGACACCGACACAAATAATTAACTTCCGTTGCATCACTTAATCAGTTTGTCCAACATGACAAAAAAAAAACAGCCAACTCGGTTGCAAAAAGGTCGTGAATGTATATTATCATAATATACTAATTTATAAAATTTATATTACCGATGCATTTGCTTATAAATCACTACGAAATCTGATGCAGTATTTTCAGTTTCTCACATTTTCTTATATCATGAAGTCTAAATGATAAAGAAAAAAAGAAAAAATATGTCAATGGGAACTCAATAAACTTTAGATGAAAATTCAAGAAAAACCAGCGATGAGGTATTTTCTAATTTTTGCATTTGCCAATAAAATAAAGCATTCTTAGCTACATGAAACCATTCTTGTCGATTTCTTCATCATTCATATATCGAGGGCGTCAACGCAGGAGCTTCACTAACATTTTGAAACAAAATTATATATTTGATTCACGTTCCGCAAAGGTGCTCAAATATTTGAGGGGTGACCCGATACCCCTCCAAGGGGAGGTTCCAAAATATTTTTTCTGCATCTGTAAAATTCGACTCTCAATCAATCTTAAGAGCAAATAGTATGTCACTGATAAATAATTATTGCCTGTTTTTTCGTGGCGCAGATATCTGAAGTATTAGTATTTTTATAGAAATAAGAAACAGTAAATCGAGATTTGGGAATATTAATTTTTAAATATTGAAATTCAGCAGATATGAGAGGTCCTTACGAACATTCAAAATTTTGGAATAGGTTTTTTTATTTTTTATTTTCATGTTCAAACAGAGATAAGGTACTCATTTATATTATTATAAATATAAGTATTAAAATTTAGCCAAATTAAAATTTAAAAAAAAACAATTTATTACTTTCACAGACAAGTGAGGAATTCGCGTGCATTCCAAATATTTTTAGCAAAAAAAAAACGAATAACACCGTATTAAAATGTGGGAATATTTAAAAAAAATATAGGTATATAAGTTATAATTATAGGTTATACCTACTCAAAAATGACGGACATTTGCAAACAAAATTTATGATTTATTTGAATTTTCATTTGACTTTTAACATTTTTGAAATTTATTTTACACAATTAAACTACGACATATATATCATTATGAAAATATATCATTGATCACGATTTCATTCTCCGATTCTATTTTCACTGTCGTGCAACATTGAACAATAACGTAATGTCATACATACGCAAAACATAATTTCATCAGAAAAACATCCACCCAATTTACATTACGGCAGCGATGTAAAAGTTCCTCGCTGTAATTTGATCAAACATTTTCTGAATACCTTTCCCCTGGGAGCGTTTTGCAAATGCAGGTTAAATTCGTGTATACATTCACGTCCTGTCGCCGCACAACGCACGTAATCGAAGTTTATACCCACATTAAGCTCCAAAATATTATTGAAACGGGATCAAGCTTTGCTCGATGCCAAACAGAACCGGATAAAATTCCGCACAAAGCGGCCCAATGAAAGCAAGCGTGTAATGCAATGCAATTTTCTCCGCTCGTCCTCTGCATATTCAATATCATTATTGCAATATTATAATATTCATGAACTGGCGGTGATCGACGGCGCTTACAAATTGCCAGCGGAAATCCGAATCACGGATTGGAGGTCGTCAGGAAATTTATGCTGCGCTAAAGTTAATACGCGCTCTCCGCTGGATTACGTAAGATTATGGCAGGTCTTGATTATATGTGATTAAAATGACTGGGGTTGAGTCAATCAAACTGGAGTTGTTCGATTGAGTCTTCGCGAAGATTTGCCCCGGGATGAACTCGTTTCGACTGATGACAAAGTTTAACTTTAATAATTAATCGAATGAATGTGCGCCGAACAACGACTGAAGTTTATTACTGTGGATGGATTGGCGTTAGTTCGCGTATCCTTTCAGCCGAGGATCCGATCGGTGATCATCTCTTCAATAGCTGTGTAATTTAGATAATTAAACTTTGGCATGTACACAAAAGTAAATTGGTAAAGTTAGACATAAGTAAGTTATTGGTGCATTTATTTATTATTTATTATTTTCGTGTGGAATTAATTTTCCTATATATATATATATATTTTACAGACTCTAAATCTGAAAAACATATTTTAATGATTGTTTATACGTGTGTAGGCACAGTCGTGTTCATTAAAGTGTTGTACAACATTTCTGCTGTATGAATGTGACTAATTTTTAAAGTTCAAATAAGTATTTTATATACAAATATTTTGAATATATTTAGGTCTATTTAATAAATGATACAATGCGAGCCTTTGTTGAGTAAAAACACAACCACCAACAAACTTTTAATGGCAGAGAAATAATACACTAAAGATCTAGAGTAATTAATTTTCATATAAAGAATACAATAATATTAACTTTTGTCACTGTTAGTTGTCACTTTGACAGTTCTGAAATGTATCTACCATTAACAAAATATACAGGCAACTACCTATTTCTGTACAACATATTTTTAAACACGACTTACAACAGCCAATTATCTGTGTACAACACAGTTTTGAACACGACTGTACATAAATCAGAAAGTATAAAAGAGAACAAATCTTCTCTATGTAACTATCATTGTATATTCAAACATTGTTCAAGTTCTCAAGTTTGTTGGCATAAATGTATTAAATAATTTATTATCTTCCTGTTAATCAATACTCCGAGACATACTGTTTTTGAAATTTAAGTTCAAATGTATTTAAGAAACCATAAAAAAATTAAAAAAATTGCATGCTGCAATGTAAAAACCAACTGATAATATACCATAAACATACAATATGCAAACCAATACAAGATTATGTTATGTATTTAGAATTGATATTGTCATCCTGGAGTACGTCTTTAAATTTCTAGAAAAACTGCGAAACCTGCAGATTTATTTTCTAAATCCCCAGGAAATGTTTTAAAACAACGCAAAATTCATTTCAAATAGCTTCAACTGTCAGGAAATATCATAAAATCTCTAGAAAATATTTTTATACTTCCTTTAAGTATCTAGAAAATGTTATGTTATTCCTTGTTTTGTAACGCGTTGTGAATGAATCATTTATTATTAGCAAGGTTCTCAAATCATTTGACAGTTTATTTTTTTACTTTAATGGGTTATTATTTATTGTATAATAGAATGTATAAACCAAATATACAATGTGTTTGTAAATGATTGTAGAAAAGGCGGCAAAATTTAAATGAAATTTAGGATTTTAATTGCCGTTAAGTTTTTCCATGTCGGTGCTTAGTGTATTTCACCGCAATTTGTCAAAGTTTAATGTCATTTTCGCCAGTAGCGGGCAATCATTGTAAAGTTAATCTAGGTAAGTTATTTCAAGTTAGTTATTTATGAAGGGGAACGGGTCAACAGGGTTTTTTCGTCCTGTGTGGGTCAGTTAAGTTGTTATGTACTGATAATTTTCTCTTTTGTATCTATTTAATTGTCGTTGTTTCGTGGATATTTCATCAGGTATATCATAACAACTTAACTGACCCACACTGGACGAAAAAAAACCCGTTGACCCGTTTCCCTTCTTGGATTCAAAGTAACGTCCGTTGCTTCTTGATTCAATTAGTTACTTATGTTAAATAACATTATGTTACACCAATGAACCCTTAGTGATATTTTTGTTGTGTTACCAACGTGTATGTTTGGTTGCCTAAAATACAATCTACACTCATTTACAAACACACTGTATAATGTATATACAGGGTGAGTTTTTTCGGATGTTTAGTATGGGGATCTCGGAAACTAGCGGAGATAGAGGAACAATTAAATAGGGAAACAATTGCAGTTTTACGACCTCAATTTCATGAGATTTTGTTTTTTGGAAAAATTGCATGGCTAAGTAGATATCTCGAAAAAATATATTTTTTGTTATTTGGTTCGGTGCCTATAGATCTGTTATTATTGACTTTAGAAAAAATGTGTAAAGGAAAAAGTTGTACGTAATTATGTGATTAATAATACAATTTAACCGATTATTTTATTAAACCTATAATTTTTGAGTTATGAGACAAAGTTGAGTTTTTTCTAATGGAAACCATAGTTGGCCATGACTTTATAAAACAGGCGCTTTTTCAACTATTCTAATGATATACCACTTAATGTAGTAATTTTTATAAATAATTAAATTATCGTTAGTTATTAAAATTGTTCTTTTCATTTCGAAATTATAAACATTATTATTTTGGTGTAAAATGTTTATTTCGTTGGAGTTACAATTTTATATAAAAATTATTTCTGATAAAACAAAATTACATAAGTACAAAACTACTAAACAGGGAATGACAGACGATACATTGAGAAACAATACAAGAATATTAGAACGTAACTAAAGTAGTACCAAAACAACGTAATTAAAGTTAGGAAAGTATTTAAGACTAAATATGTTCAAAAGGTACACCATTATGATTAATACACACCTTTTTAATACAGAATTTGTTGCTTTTCTAACGGAGCGTCCATCAATATTAGCAAAAACTTGTAACTTGTAAGTACAGCTTCTAGCTTCTCTAAGGTCTATGTCACAGCATCTACTGTGACGTACGATGTTTGATACACTCTATCACACGATATCACATGATACACCCCCATAAATAAAAATCTAAAACAGAGAGATCGGGAGATCGGCCACCTATATAATTGTCGTTTGTATCTATCAATTGTTTCTATAGCGTACTACTTCGAATAGTTCGAAACTGAAAAGAAAAAAATATATACAGGGTGTAACAGAAATACGTGTGTTAATTTTAAACATTGGTAGAACTCGTTATATAAAACATTTTTTCTATGTTTTTTTTTCAAAATTTGCAGGTTTTTTTAATGTTTTTTTGCCCCCTAATTTTGACCAAACGAGCCGTTCTCAGGTACTGTCACTATAATTGTCAAGTGAAGTTTATTCCAAAATGCCAAATTTTTCTAATCAAGAATTAACAGATATTGTGTTGGTATATGGCCGAGCTTTTGGAAATGCCGCAGAAGCCCGTAGATTGTACAGTGCACAATATTCTGAACGTGTTTGCCTAACAGGCAATGATGTACCTTTATGACACCGTTGCCATCACAACAAAAGATTTTATCGCTGCACACCTTTAACCATAGGCGGGTACGCGTTTTAGTAGATAAACTAAAACATATTCTAAGTCAGTTTAACGTTGGTTTTTGAAAAAAAAAAACATATAAAAAAATGTTTCATTTAACGAGTTCTACAAATGTTTAAAATTAACACACGTATTTCTGTTACACCCTGTATATATCAAAATATATTATTGGATATTATCGCAGCAGTAACTTTTATATTCATATTCCCCATTCTAGGTGTCATAAATTTATCGACGGTCTATGGTTTTACATAGTTAAAGACATAAAATATTTATGGATTCAATATATTTCAAACTGCACTCAATTTAAATTGAACCAACAAGTTATTCGTGTATGTTCTCACTGCCATAAAATAAATCATCTTCCACATTTCTATAAATGTTATTTTATAGTTTAATACATTTAATTATGACCTTTGTAAACTGGTTTACTGCGAATCTATGGAAAGATCCAAAAAAAGGAAAACAACGGAAAAAAAAACTATTTTCGTTCTTAAGATATTTACATATGTACAGGGTGGCCACCTATCCTCGCTCGGACCATTGCTGCTAGACTAATGAAAATTGAGAGAAAAAATCTGATAGGAAGTTATTGGACACTTGATGTGCTACTTTTTAAAATTATTTTCGAGAATACAGAGTGTACATAAATACGGGACCCAAAATTTCGTCTCTTTTTAAATGGATCACCCTATACATTCTTTCAATTTTAGAATCTGCCTTATGTGTGCTTCATAAATATGTTTTTATTTTATGGGATCAGATGCAACGTTGCCTAGTTATTTACATTTTAATAAAATTTAACGAAAAATCATGGACGTGGAAAAAAATTTAACAAAACCTTATTATAAGAGATGAATAAAAGAATATGGGTATGCAAGTACCCAAGCAATGTGTTAAAACATTCATAAAATTTGAAGTCACGTTGAATACACAGGGTGTTCTGAAACAACGATTTTCAAATGGCAAAAACTTATTGAGATTGATTGTTATTTACCTATTAAAAAGTATTATTAGATTGTAGTCCATATACTACCTATATACAGGGCGTTCTATTTGAACAAAAAAAGTGATTTAGTCATTTGAAAATAGCTAAATTGTAACGTTGTCTTAGAAGACCCTGTGTATTTTACGTGACTCAAAATATTGTGTAGGTTTTGGCACATTGCTTGGGTTAAAATTTTGACAAGCATGGCACGAGTATAGAAGGGTTAAAACTTTGACAATCATGGCAAAAGTAAAATGTTCAATAAATCGTAGGTAATATAAAGGCCTTGAAACAAGTTCGCCCCTCAAAACTTAAAATAGCTCCAGACTTGGTGAGTTATGCACGTATTTTTTAATATTTGAAACCATTATTAGCCTAAACTTGAGTAGATAAAATATTTGCTGCAAAAATATTGAATGGAAGCAAGTTTATTCTTAGAGTCAGTATTACTTTATATATAAAGTGGGTTGCGGATTACATAACAAATAAAGAAAAGGAAATAAAGATTAGCGGAATAAACTTCCCAATTAACGAAGTTCGTAAAACTACACTCAAATGCTAAATTATCGCAACCAATAAACACCATCGTTCGATATCCATAACTGAGCCGTTGTGTAATATATTACCTCCCCCATGAAGCGCAGGAAACGTAATAAATCACTTGGCAATCAAATTAGTTTATTTATCTGTGCCTTAAACAATTACTTTGTGATTTATGCCTACAATTTACGAAATACCAATGTCCATTAAACTTATGCTTCTTGATTTGTGTCTACAATTTACAAACTATCAATATTGAAATACTTTATGAATCTGTTTATACATTAATTCAGTTTTATAGATTATCATCTATGTACGAGTATAATGTATTACGAAATATCTAAATGTTATGAGATCAGAAGAATAAATATATCCATTTATATAAATAAAAATTACCTTTATTATCTGCGAGTATAAGTATAGCACGACCCCCACTTTTATTATTTACATTTATCATGGTACTCACATTTCTTTGCCTCTCTTCTTATTACATTGTTACGTTTCACTGACGTAATACGTAATATGTGGCAATTCCCAGTGTCCTCTTTGTATGTGTAATCAAGAAACTATCTCCACATTTTTATGTTATGTGTAGCAAACAAGACAAACTTCAAACATCTCCTGTCTGTTTGAAGTTATTAAAACGTTTTAATTTAAAACTATCTATTTTCTCCTCGTCTCGCTGTTTTGTGTAGCGTATTTAATCGTTTTCTATACTTTTCTGTGCAATTTGATATGCTCTCTTTCCATATTATATCCGCTTCTAGTACAAACACTCATAATTAATTCTGTTGTACGCTGACCATATTCTTTAATACCATTCTTACTTTATTTTTCTTTGATAGTTTGATTGACATTGGCGTCTACGTTATGTTAGATATTTAATGTAAATAAATAGTACAATTTTAACTTTTATGATATAATTTTTTTAATAGCCATCCCTACCTTTTATTTTTGATACGATATTATTTATCAAGCATTCGTTGAAAGGTGGCCTGAAATAGGTTTGCTTATATAACGAAACATTTGTGTGAAAATTTGTGCTAAAATTGTTAAAAAAATATTACTCTTTCGGGTCGCAAGTTTTACAAACAGGAATAAAAATGAGCGTACTTAATTCCAAACGACTTCACTAATTTGATTTTAAGCGGCTTACCTCGATAAATGGCGCGTAGATAAACCGGCATCGATTTTTAATGTTGGCAAAGCCGGAGTGATTAATCAATTTTTTCGCCCCGAGCCTAATCACCCCGGCCGCAACTGAGTCACGCACAATCGCGGAGTAAATATGCAAATCTTCTGACACGGACGTCGAATTAATTTCGACAGTGGCGCGTTTTAGGAGTGAATCGGAGAATTCGAACCCATGACTCGTCGCGGCGTAAAAATTGCTGGCCACAATGGGGTGCTGATTGCGTGCCTGGACCGATTGTTACCCCTTACAGTGTTCAATTTGCACAACTTGCATCTGCATGTCTCTGGTATGCAATGTGCATACCAGAAACTCATTTTTAACGGCATGTTACTGCAATATTGGCTTCAGTTAACTCTACCACAATGTGGTTCAAAGGAAACGTTACATGTTTTTATCTAAAAACATAGTAAAGGTCGAAACCATCCTGATGGTGTCATTTTACATTACAAAAAACATTACATACAATTTAAAATAACATTACAAATAACAATAGAGCAAATAAACCATAAATATACACTGAACCAAATTTCGTTCATTATAATAATCAACAGCCTCATTGATAAATATTCATTGAGACAATGAACTTTTTCATTAGTCGAATGAAATATAGTTTATACATTAATAATTGCGTTCATTAATACCATGAATCTATGTTCATTGAGACAATGAACAATGTTTCCTTGTCTTGATATAAAATTCATTCAGCCTTGCTAGATATGTTAAAAAGCGATTACAAACCTATCAGATAGTAAGTACAGAATTGTTAATATACAGGGTGTCCGGAAAATACGTGTACAACGTTTGACGATAGACTCCTGACGTCAAAATAGGTCGATCTAAGCCGACTTAGTTATATCCAAAATTGTCTCGTTTAGCCGGTAGAGGGCGTCAAAAAAAACAAAAGTATAACAAAGTTGAAAGTATCTATTGTAAGAAACTAAGTAAAACAAAAACATTACTTAAGCAAATGGGTAAAATGACCGCCATCTTGCTGAATACACTTATTAACACTCTTTAAAAAATGATATTGGACCCTATCTAATGTCTCGGGATTATTAAAATGGTTGCCTGCATTTAAAATCCGCTGCAATAAATCATCGCGTGTGTTTACCGGAGTCTTGTAAACTTCTGTTTTAATAGCGCCCCACAAAAAGAAGTCACACATATTTAACTCAGGAGAACGTGGTGGCCATTTTACTGGTGCATCATTGCCTCTTCCAATCCATCGGTTGGGATACTGATGATGTAAGTATTGCCGAACGGCAACGGAAAAATGGGGCGGGGCACCATCATGCATATACCACATTTCCCTCCGAAGTAAAATGGGCAAATTCTCCAGAAGAATTGGTAATGTGTCTTGCAAAAAATTTAAATAAATATTTCCATCTAACCTGTCTGGAATAACAATGGGACCAATAAGGTAGTGATCAATAATACCTGCCCAAATATTAATTTTAAATTGATGCTGATGATGTGCAACTTTAATGGCATGTGGATTTTCATCGGAATAAATATGTTCGTTGTGCAGATTGGTTACCCCAGATCTTGTAAAGCATGCCTCGTCAGTAAACATAATTTTTCTACAAAAATTTGGAACAAGGATTCTTTTGTTTCTAATAAATTGACAAAATGTAAGCCGCATGGGGGGATCAGTCGGTAAAAGTTCCTGGACTTTTTGTATGTGGTAAGGATGTAACAACTGTTCTCTTAAAACCTCATTGACAATCGTTTTAGGAACATTTAACTCACGTTCTAAGAGACGGGTACTGGTACTTGGTTCTTCTTCAACTCTTTCCAGAATCATCTCTTCTGTTTCCACAGTTCGAGTTGTTCGCATACGACCCCTGCCTTCAAACTTTTTCTCAAAACTGCCCGTTTCCCGAAGATGACGCTCAATATTGGCAAATGTTTGGTGGTTTGGTATTCGACGGTTAGGAAACCTCTCCATGTAAACCCTAACACTCTGACGCCCATTTCCTCGACAAAACCCGTATACCAGGAGCATGTCAACTTTCTGAGAGTTTGTATAATTTTCCATTTTTAATGGTAAAATGAACTTGTAATTCAATAATGTTGATCGTATACTTGAGTAAATATTATACTTGATTAATTGTCAAATTATTAAACGTCATTGATTTTAATTTTTGACGCCCTCTACCGGCTAAACGAGACAATTTTGGATATAACTAAGTCGGCTTAGATCGACCTATTTTGACGTCAGGAGTCTGTCGTCAAACGTTGTACACGTATTTTCCGGACACCCTGTATAATGGTAATATTTTTATATAATGTTTACTTTCCTATACGGTGGGAAAGTTACGTGATCACGCAAAAATAAAAATAAAACACGAATTCACACGTTTTAGGGGTTCTCCAAACTTTTGAATTTTTTAGGGTGTATTTTGTCTGGATATCTCATTATAGACAATTAATTATTTTAAATTTATGTACACCATTTTGGCTTGAAATTGATACACTTATTCATAGAATATACATTTATTGTTTAGTGCAAATTCATATGGTTTTAAGTTATCTTTTTGATTATCGCATCTCTTCAATTAAATTGGTATTTATAAAAAACAATCCATTTCTTTCTAAAATATCAAATTCAACATCACTATCTTCTACAAGAATTCAAAATTTAACACTTGCAAGTTTGGCATTTATAATTATTTCAAAATAACATTCAGAGCATCTGCAAATCCGGCAGGACAGGAGAATATTGTAACACTCTTTCATTTTCTTCGACGTAATACTTTTGATGGTCATTGTGGAGTTATTAATTAACAACGTATCCAGAGTATGGTCGATGTGGAATTATTAATTAACAACGTATCCAGTGTATGGTCGTTGTGTAGTTATTAATTAACAACGTATCCAATGTACATAATCGATTCAGGGTTGAAGTTATTTAAGGTTTCATTAAGGGAATAAATATCTTAATATAAATAATTTAATGATATTTTTATTCATATTAATTTCATAAATAAACTTACTCAGCGCTCCGGTATTCAAGTTATCTCATCATTATGAATGTATCAACGGAATGTATGCATGTGCATAAATGGTTAGAAAATTAGAGAATTTTGAATCAATTTTGAATAACATTACCTCTTAAGGTTTTTACGAACACATGGCTGAAATTATTGTTAGACACAAATGTTAATAATATCACGCGATGATGACATACATTAAAGTGCATCATTTGAACTACTTTACTGTGTGAATTCATTTATGTGATTCGTTCCTATCCACAAAGTGACGTTAAAATACATTGGTAGTCACAAATGCCAATGAATTTCTATGCAGTGATGACATGTGTCAAACGACCTTCTCGGCACAATTTACAGATTTTGGTACGTGAAGTCGCTAATATCACTTTGTAATTCGACCAGTAGTATTATTAATTAACTCTTCACTCAGTTTTCAAAATAAAATAAATGATTCAAAGTCAAAGAATATAATAAAGATTCAATAATTATTAAATTAAATTTATTCCAAATTTTGAATAAATATAATCAGTTGGTTGTATGGTTGTGGTATTTTGTGTGATTTCTGAACTTTTAAAAGTTGACGGGGTGCATAATGTGCAACCAATACTTAAAATAAGAACATTAAAGAAATAAAATAAAATAAATAACGTCCAATTTAATTAATAAAACTGTCTTTTATTTACCTATCGCTTGCATACTCTTTTAAAATGAATAAATCACAACAAATCCATAGGTCTTTTACCTTCTAACAAAAATTACTAACAGACACATTATCCATTAAACGAACCAAATTAAGTTGTCACGATTTTGATTTTAAAATCAAACATAACGTAAATTACTACTGCTAAATCACAAGTAAAACAAATATTACAAATTATAATAATTTGTAAATCACGAGTCAAACAAATATTGCAAAATATAAGTAGTTGAAAATCACGAGCCAAGCAAATATTACAAATTATGAGAATTTCTACAATACCTGGGTACGAATCGTTACAATATGCATTCCTAAATTTATCGTCACAATTGCTCAATGTGTGTAATAGCTTCATTGTTTGCCTGGCCTCTGCCAGCGAGGGACATTATACATATTAGATTTGACTCGACGTCGTCTTTTTGTAGTTTTAGGGAAACATTCATTGAATAGTAAAATCTGTAAAATTGTTCTGTTCATGAATGCGGTCCATTGTTCGTCTACTTGGTTTTGAGGAGTGTTATATAGATCAGACCATTCCTGTTTCGCTAATGTTTCCTTGAAGCGTCTTCTGTTTTCAACTCCAAATCCGCATCCTTGCACAGGATAGTCCACAGTTGGCATTTTTGCAAGCCACTGGAAGGACCAGATGATATTTTTTATATAAAACTGGCATGACGTGAGAGGTACGTTGAGGAACCTACCAACAAAACTGACAGTTATTTTATTCAATACTGACGAGTAATCATTTCATAGACATCTGAATTTTTTTATACTTATTTTCGACCAGGGTTGAAATAAATCTTGATAAAAAAATATATATATATATATTTTAAAATATAATACATAAATCATGATATATAGGGTGTCTCTAAATTGTGTGGAAATGGCTTAACCACAGATTACTGGGATCAAAAATCAACCACGAAACCAAAAACCAAAGACGATTTGTAGGGCAGTCACTCATATTTTATTCTTTTGTGCCGAAACTTTAACAGATATCAAAAACTATAAAGACACAAAAAAAGTTAATAATGAATGCCTGCATCCGATTTGATTTAAAAAAAAATTAATTTGCTTTGTCATTAAAATATATGAATGTATTAATGTTGGGCCACCCTTGTTTTATACACAACCGGTCTACTGATAATATCAATATTATGTCAAAATATGAATTTAGCTCGTATAAAGTGTCACACCAATGTAATGTAATGTAATGTAAACGTTCTCTTGTTATAAGCAAATTTTGTTTTTATGTAATTAAGTTTGACGCTGAATTCCGGCTAAACCAAATGCATTTGTAAATAAATATGTTTTGTTAAATCGTCTTTTTTTGATCCCAGTAATCTGTGGTTAAGCCATTTCCACACAATTTAAAGACACCCTGTATTTGATTTATTTGATTTTTTAATACTTAAGATCAGTTTTTGCCAGGGTAGATGTGATTTATATAAATTGATTTACATCACGATTAGAATCATATGATTTTGTTTTAATAAATTCTTAGATTTGAACCAGAATTGATGATTATAACTAATTTCTGTCTATCTGTATCAGGGTTGGAATAAATCATGATTTTAAAAAATAAAATAAAAAATCAATGATTCTTTTTTTTATTTCCCAGTTAATTTTGTATTTATCAGTTTGCCAGTTTAGATGTGATTTCACTCAATTGATTTACATCGCGATTCCAATCATATGATTTTTATAAATAAAAAAATTCATTTGAACACGAATTTATGATTAAAATAAAAATATCGATGTATGTATTTGTACTATCGGTTGGACCAGAAAAGGAAGAAAAGAAAATTATTTTACTTCCTTCCAATTATCTATTTTAAAGCACTATAGTTACATTATAGCGCGCGTTTATTTTTATCGCTGAACATAGGCTATGTTCAGTTTTAAAACGACAGTGTTATATTAATTGCTAAAATTCAATGGTTACGCAATTAAAATTGCAGGCCGAAATGTATTCAATGCAAGAAAGTGTTTAAATAGGGGAATGATACCGAGTTGGCTGGTATACGGATTGTGCGAGATTAATTTTGGTGCATTATCCTGCGATCCGACCCTGTATTATACTAAACTGCTGAAATTTTTATAGTTATTTTGTACAAAACCTAACAGTAATTTTGTTCAAAACTGATAGTTTAACAGTTAAATTTTACAATACGCAAAAATTGTTTTTATACAAAACGTGGTTATACTTGGTTATGGTTATAAACTAGGTTACAAACATGCCACATACTACAAGAAAATGTTCGAAATGTATTAACAAGCCTTTTTCTGATTAAAAACATTAGTAACCATACTGATAAATAGTTGAATTCGTAATAGGAAATGCTATCTAATACAGGGTGTACATTTTTTACAGGCCATATAAAAAATAAACTTGATGATGGTTTCTTCAAAACGAAACGTTGTACAGAAAATTTGTAAACGCTGTCTCGTAGAGTTAAAAATCTGGCAATGAGAAAATGCCTTCGGTTTTCTTATACCTTTTCAAATAACTTCAAAAAAAAAAAAAACGAAATTGCAAGATTTTGGATTAACTGACTACTAGATTGCGCAACTTTGTTGTAATTTAACCGTCTTTGTAACTTTTGCGGTTTCCGAGATCCCCATGTTGTTGATCCTTATCTTGACACCCTGTATGAAACAACAATAATAAATAAGCTATATAAAAAAAATAACACGTGGACCTTAATGGCGCTGTAAGCAGATATTCAATATTTTATATTTTGTATTACTTAAGAACATAAGAAGTATAAAAAGAAAGAAAATAGAACTCGAAGAAGAATTTGAAAATACTAAGCTAAGCATACTAGTAATAAGTGAAACTAAAACGAAAGGTAAAAGAATAAAACAAACAAAAAAAAGTCACAAAGTCATTTTTAGCGGTGTAGAAGAAGATAAAAGGGCAGCCGCAGGGGTGGCATGTCTGATCAAGAAGGAATGGGCAGAACATATACAGGAATGGAAGGCATGGTCTGAAAGAATGTTAGCAATAGAACTAAAAGACGAACTTACAAAACAAACCAGGACGATAATAGAAATATATGGTCCAAATGAAGATGAAAAGGAAGAAATTAAGGAGACATTATTGGAAGAACTAACAAAAGCAACAGAAGAAGCAAAAGAAAACGTATACATAGCAGGATACTTCAATAATAGAGTGGGAGTGAAAGATAATCAAAATCAAGCAGTAGTAGGTCAATATGGAGAGAAGGCGAAGAACACAAATGGCAAGAGAGTATTAGAATTCTGTACAATAATTAACCTAAAAATCACAAATACATTCTTTCAACATAAGGAAATACACCTGTACACTAGAGAAATGCCGAGTAGAAACGAGAAATCGATAATAGATTACGTTTTAGTGGAAGAAAACAATATGAGCAAAATAATGGATGCAAGAGTAAGAAGAGGAGCAGAAATTGGATCAGACCACTACCTGGTTATTGCATCAATAAGAGAGGACCCGATAGGAAAAGAGGTAAACCGGACGCAAAGGAAAAATAACACCGAGTTCGAAACAATCCGAACATATAAACTACAAGCAGATGAAGTGAAAAAGAAGTATAGATAAAGACTAGAAGCAGAACTGGAAAAAGACATAGAAACCTACAAGAATAATAACAACATAGAAGAAATATGGAATAAATTCAAAGAAACTGTACTGCGCTCCGCAAGAGACATTTGCGGCAGCTACAGAAAATGCAACAGTCAGACAACGTATAACATGGTGGAACAAAGAAATCAAGCAGGAAATAAAACGCAAAAAAAAGCATGGAAGAACTATTTAAGTATAAGATGAAACGAAAACTATGAGAAATACAAACTGGAAAGGAAGAGAGTAAAAGGGAGAGTGATAGAATCAAAAAAGCAGGCCTGGAAAGAGTTTGGCGAAAAAATGGAAACAAATAGTAAAGAAAATCAGAAATTATTCTATAACATGCTAAAAGCAAACAGAAAAAAGAAGCAACAAGACATAGGGCATATAATGAGCAAGAAAGGAGACACGCTGACTGATGAAAATGACAAGATGAACTACTAGGGGAAGGAGAAGAGGAAGAAACATATACGGAAGAGGCGAAACTAACAACGGAAGAAGAAGCAGAAGACGGATATACAGCGATAGAACTGCAAGAAGTAATAAAAGAACTCAAACATGGTAAAGCTGCTGGACAAGATCAAATAAAGACAGAAATGATTAAAAATATGGGGAATATAGGAGTGGAAATACTACGACTAATATACAACAATGCCTGGAGATACGGAAAAATACCAAGAGATTGGCAAGCAGCCCTAATACTCCCAGTATACAAGAAAGGAGACAGAAGAGAATGCAGCATTTATAGAGGAATAACTTTAATGAGAACGGCGATGAAAATATACGAACAAATTATGGACTAAAAGGTTAAGCGAACATTGGAGAACACTTTACACGAAGCACAGAGCGGCTTCAGAAGAGGTAGAAGCATAGAGGACCACATATTCTCAGTACAACAAATCATTGAAAAAGCAAGACAACAAAAGAAAAATATATACCTCGGCTTTATCGACCTTGAAAAGGCATTCCATCGAGTCCCAAGAAACCAGCTGTGGACAATATTGAGCCAGAGAGGTGTTAGCACCAAGCTGATAAAAGTAATAAAGACTATATACAAAGACAACAATAACAAAGTCATTTACAACAACAAACAGTCGGGGATATTTGAAACCAAAGACGGATTAAGACAGGGGGGTGCGCTTAGCCCAACGCCGTTCATAACTTATATGGATGAAATATTGAGAAGCTGTTCACAGAAGGCAAAGAAATACAGAGTTGGACACTGGAATATGCGGAAAGTAGAAGTATTAAAGGAACGTTCGCGGACGACGTAGTGATAATAGCAGAGAAGGAATTAGACCGACAAGTAAATTTAAGAGAATGGAACACAGCCCTAGAAAGAAAAGGAATGAAGATGAATATAAATAAAACAAAATTCATGGTAATAAGAGAACAAGAAGATATAAAAAATTAAAGTGGAAAATTCAAGAATCGAACAAGTAACATCATTTAAGTACTTAGGCGTAGAAATACAAAGCGACGGAAGCATGCAAAAAGAGATCGACACGAAAATAGCAAAAACAATGAAACTGTACCACGAAATGAGAAAGTCGTTTATCAACAAAAAGGAAATAACGAGAAATACAAAAATCAAGGTATACAAAACTATATATAGACCCATTATGACATATGGCTGCGAATCCTGGTCTTTAACAAAAGCAGATAAAAGTAGGATCCAAGCAACCGAAATGAAATACCTTAGAAGAACAATGGGAGTAACGAAACTAGATAAAATTAGAAACACCAAAATAAGAGAAGAACTACACGTAGAAGACGTAACCAGCTTCATCGAAAAAAGACAACTCAGTTGGTGGGGACACTTACAAAGGATGAAGAACACAAGACAGGTCAAACAAGTATGGGAAGCAAGAATACAGAAGAAGAAGAAAAGGGGAAGGCCAAAAAAAACATGGGACAACGTAGTAACAGAGATAATAGGAAAGAAGGAAACAACCTGAACGAAGCAAGTAGACTGGCAAGGAACAGAAAAGAATGGATAAAATTTGTACACGGAGTAGAAGAGTAGCAAAAGGAGTAACCCCCTACACCGTAGAATACGGTAGAAGGGTAACTGATATATATATATATATATATATTGTGATGGTATTTGTATTATTTATTTAGATTAATTAGAATAGATTTATTGTTATTATTATATAGGTATTAGATAGAATTATAATCTTTAGGGCACAAGCTAACAAAAATTATTGTAAATATTGTAAATGTGAATATGAACAAGTATGCACAAATATACAAAGCAATCCACGGATGGAGGTTGTTGATCGGTTACCACGGGTGACAGGTGACTTCGTGCTTAGACGCTTGGGGAATTGAATAATGGAAAGTCGAAAATAATCAACAAGGAGATTGACGAGTGGGAGAGACGCGTGTGGATCGCGGGTGGAGATGTTGCGATACTAATACGAATACATTACGAAATATTAACGGGGTTTCAACGATTGGACATAGGACTGGAAGAAGACAGTCAACCAGGAGAGGAGTTCAACAAGATAGGAGCCGTGACGGAGATATTAAAAAATCAGGACTTCAAGCCGCTCAACTTCGCACACAAAAGTAGCTGTTTACTTTTGTGGGAATCAACAAAGGATCAAAAGGAGAACGCAGGGACAAGAGGACGAATTAATCAAGGAACCACAAGAAGAAAACTGCAAGTAGAAAGTTTGCGTAAAGTGCAAGAGTCATATTATCACATAAGTTGGCTTGTGTATATAGGATTGAGTTTGTTAATGTTGGCCATAGTTTATTATTTATTTAATAGTTTTGTTTTCTATTGTTTTTGATTTGTTTGTTTAGTTCAGTTTATATTAGACGTTTTAATATTTTTGGTTATTTTCAATTCAGTAAAGTATTTGAACAAAACTCTATTTAGTTATGATTGAACCTACTATTGAACCTGAGATTAGAGAAAGAACAAAAAGTTGCAAAACAAGTAAATGCTTAAATATTCAACACTAATAAAATAGGCAGAGTAAACAAAAACGTAACATTTGTAGTCCCGAACGTAGGGCAATAAAAACGTAACAATTGGCGACCCGAACGTGGGGCAATTTAAATAAATCAAACTAAATAGAGGTTATTAATGAAAACAAAAGGAAACAAATAGATTTAGTAGTGTTAGGAATTTATTTAAGTTAATTAAGATGGAAAAGGGTAGCAAAGTAGGTAGACCGAAGAAAGCTCCGGTGACAGAGTCTGAGGACGTAGAATTATTAGAGTCTGGTCAGGGTGAGGCAACTCAGGTTGAAAAGCATAAGATACCTGAACCATCACATAGTCAGGTTCAAACGGAGCAGGACAGTATGAAGGATCTCCTAGAAATGCTGTTAAAACGGCAGGCATGTGCCGCAGTGCAGGTGAAAACACTACAAGACAACATCAGTGGAGTACAAGACAATATTAAAAGGGTACAAGATACACAAGAACGGTTTGAAAATAAATTAATTAATTTGCAAACTGAAATGGTGCATAGTTTTGAAAATATGCAAGATATTATTAAAATGGATTGTGACAACAAGATTAAAGATATGCATGGTGAAATCATGAAGGAAATGGAACACCGGGATAGATGTATATTCCAAAATAAGACAGAAATACAAGGGTTAGGACTACGGTTAGGAGCGTCAATAGACGGTATTCGACAAGAAATAGTTAGTAAAGAAAATTTACAGCAACAAGAGTTACATAAAATTCAACAAAATTTAAGCAAATACAGAACAGCACCCAGTTCAGAACATATTTTGGCAATTTCACACAGGGAGTTATTACCAAAATTTTCAGGGGGTAATCGGGCGAGCCCAATGACATATTTAAAAGCACTCAAAAATTTATTGAATAATGTGGAGGACAATACACAAGTTTTTCAAATCATACAAAGCACACTTAGGGACTCAGCACTAACCTGGTATACAACCATTGAGGATGAATGCAATAATTTTGAGCAATTTGAAGCTAAATTTAAAACACAATATTGGGGTGACTTCAGACAAGGAAAAATTAGGGAAAATTTGTATTCGGGTAAATTTAGACAGGGAAATAGGCTAACCAGAGAACAATATGCAATAGAAAAATACAGTATTGCTAAGCAATTGGAGCCGAAATTACAAGAAAAAGAAATTACTAAATTTTTAGCTAGACACTTTGAGGGAGAAATTTTGAAAACAACTGTAATTCAGAGGATCGAGACAATGACGGAGTTAATTGACCTACTAAAACGATACGAGGACGTTGATGAATTAGACAATAGAAATAACAATAGGTACAGACAGGATTATAACAGGGGGGAACAAGGTTATAGGAGACAGGGATTTTATAATCGACAGGAATGTAGATATGAACGAAACGGAAATAATAACAATAATTACAATGACAGACAAAATCATAATTACAGACGGGGGAACAATTACAATGGGGATAATAGACGTAACTTTTACCCTAATAATAATAATCAAAATAACAATAACAATAATTATGACAGGAGAGGACGTAACGAACCTGAACATGAACAAAATAGGGGACAAAACAGACAACATGAATTAGGTAATGTTATGGTTGACAGGCAAAATCAAGGTATAAATCAAAACAACAATCGTATACATGAAAACCGAATTAGACGTGGACTTGATATAATTGTGGAAGAAAGGGAACTAGAAATTTTTCAATAAATGGTATCAATGGGGAGAAAACTATTCCAAATTACCAACATCCGGGGAATTTTATTAAAGTAAATGGGGGCGAAGATAACATTTCGAATGGATTACCATATATTAGCTGCAAAATTGGGGAAAATAATTTAAAAACACTTATTGATACCGGCGCTGAAGTGTCAATGATCAATAAAAGGATCATTGATGAAAATATTAAAATGTTTAAAAGGTTTATGATGCCTACAAAAAGAATAAAGGTAATTTCGGCCAGCAATAAACAAATTGCAACAATTAATAGTGCAATAATGTGCAATATAAACATAGGTGGAAAAAAATACTCACATATATTCTTAATAATAAATATGAGACACGACATGATATTGGGTATTGATTTTCTTGACAAGTGGGACGCGAAAACTGATCTAAAAGAGTACTCGTTGGAAATTGCTGAGAAAAAGTTCAAACTGGAGGTTGGGAGGTGTGTAGAAATTGAATGTGTAAATGATACAGATAATGAAGATGAAGAAATATTAAATAATGCTGAGGTAGAAATTAGGGGACCAAATTGTCCTGAAAAATATAAGGAAATTGTAGATGATATTCTATAAAATAAAAGTGAACTGGTAGATGAAATACCGAACATAGCAATTGGACACGAGCACAAGTTAGAGATAATTACAAACGAACCATTTAAAAGCAAGACATACCCGATACCGCAGGCGTATAAGCATTTAGTTAATGAAGAATTAGAGAAAATGTTGAAATCAAGAATCATAGAGAGAGCTGAGACAAATTTCATAAATCCTATGGTAATTGTTAAGAAAAAGAATGGGGAAATTCGAATGTGTTTAGACGCAAGAAAGCTAAACGAAATCACTATGCCTCAATATGAGACACCTCATACAATTGAGACAATATTGAGCAATTTTGGAAATCAAATGGTATTTTCAAAGCTGGATTTGAAAAATTCTTTCTGGCTAATTCCGTTGCACAAAGATTCTCGAAAATACACAGGATTCATGATAGATAGATATATTTATCAATTTCGAGTAGTACCATTTGGCCTATCAAGTTCAAGTGCGGCATTAGTAAGGACAATGCAAAAGGTACGAGGGAAACATGAAGGGTACTGTAATCATTATATTGATGATGTAATAATATTCAGTAAATCACATGACGATCACATCCAACATTTGAAGATTATACTGGAGGAACTTAGAAAGAATGGTTTGAAGTTAAATATTGAAAAATGCAAGTTCTTCATGGAACAGGTGACATTCCTGGGACACATAATAACACAAACTGGAGTACGAATAGATGAAGCACGTCTGGAGGAGATTAAGCAGTATCATCGACCAACTAATTTGAGACAACTTCGAAGGTTTTTGGGAATGATGAATTACCACAAGAAGTTCATTCCAAGATATGCTGACAGATCCTGGATTTTATACAATATGTTGAAAAAAGGGGAAAAATGGAGATGGAGCACGGAAAAGGAAGAGGCGTTTGAAGATATTAAAACAGGACTATACGAGACATTGACGTTAATCCATCCTGACTATGAGAAAAATTTCATTATCCAAACGGACGCTTCAGATAAGGCGATATCAAGAGTGTTGTTCCAAGGAAATGAGGACAATTTAGAACCTATTCATTATACATCCCGAATACTACGAAACAGCGAACTAAATTACACAATCGGAGAGAAGGAGATGCTCGCAATCATACACACTATCCAGAAATTCAAGTATTATTTAAGTGGAAGAAAATTTTGGCTACAAACAGATAACATCGCACTTACTCATTTATTAAAAAAACCGATTTGCCAACAACAGGATTTACCGATGGAGTCTTCTACTACAAGAATATGATTTCGAAATCAAGCATATACCAGGCAAGGACAACTTAACAGCTGATGCATTTAGTAGGATGTATGAGGTTGATAGAAGAAATCAGGAGATTAATATATCTGCAATAGGACTGGAAGATACCGAGGGCATACATCAACAAAATTACATTAAAAATATTCAACACAGTAAAGAAATGGTCGAAATTAAGCAAGAAGCTCGGCGAGATGAGTACAAAATAATTGATGGCATTGCTTATAAAATCATAAACAGCAAAACACTAATTGTATTAGACAAAAGACGAGCAGAGAAGGTGATCCAGGACATACATGAAAAATTTATACATATTGGAGGTAGGAAAACGTGGTTAATATTCAGGGAGAGATATTACGCTAAGAACGATTATACATTGGTGAAAAACGTTATACGCACATGTCATGTGTGTATGTTGTCAAAAGATAAGAACTATGTGAATTTCTCAACACCTAGGAGTATTCAAGTCAATAATATACATGAATTAATAGCCGTAGATTATATCTCCAATCTGATAAAGGGTAAATATGGTCACAAACACATTCTGGTATTAGTAGATGTGTTTACCAAACAAGTGAAAGCATACTCGACCAAATCCTGCAACACAAAGATGGTGATTAACAAGATTGATCAATATGTAAAGGAGGTGGGCAAGCCACGAAGAATTCTTTGGAATAATGCGACGTATTTCAACAATGACAAGATAAAAAGGGAAATGAAGAAAAGAAGTATTGAGGTATCGTACACAAGTATCAGACATCCACAGGGTAACCCATGTGAACGATACATCAAGGAAATAATTAAATATCTGCGAATTTTAACTCATCAACAACAAAACTTATGGGTTGAAAGGCTACAACTGGTGGAAGATGTGATTAATGAAACGCCAAACATTGTCACAGAATTAGCACCGAATTCCATTACATACAATAGAAACGCCGAAAGACCATGGGAACAAGAAAACCACCGCAATGAAGACATCGTCAAGGAAGAGTGTAGAAGAAAACTTGCAAAAGTGGCAAGAAAGTATCTACAACGTGAAGAGAAGAAGAGAAAGAAGAGACGAAAATTCGATGTTGGAGACAAAGTTATAAAGAGACGCCTGAGAACTGGCTATAGAGACAGGTATCAATGCAAGAAACTGAGTTTGCCTTACGAAGGACCGTTTATTGTAAATAAGGTCATAGGAGACTCAACCTATGTGTTAGAAACTTTAAGAGGGGAAATCTTACGAGGAAAGTATAATATACAGACCTTATATCCTTATTGTGAGTAAAATTGGACACTGAAATTGATAATAATAGATTAGTAAAGACTCTAACAGGGATAAAAATCAAATCAGTAAAATGGACAATTGAATTGCCATGTTTTCTAATTTTATTTTGGGAATCTGTGATGGTATTTGTATTATTTATTTAGATTAATTAGAATAGATTTATTGTTATTATTATATAGGTATTAGATAGAATTATAATCTTTAGGGCACAAGCTAACAAAAATTATTGTAAATATTGTAAATGTGAATATGAACAAGTATGCACAAATATACAAAGCAATCCACGGATGGAGGTTGTTGATCGGTTACCACGGGTGACAGGTGACTTCGTGCATAGACGCTTGGGGCATTGAATAATGGAAAGTCGAAAATAATCAAGAAGGAGATTGACGAGTGGGAGAGACGCGTGTGGATCGCGGGTGGAGATGTTGCGATACTAATACGAATACATTACAAAATATTAACGGGGTTTCAACGATTGGACATAGGACTGGAAGAAGACAGTCAACCAGGAGAGGAGTTCAACAAGATAGGAGCCGTGACGGAGATATTAAAAAATCAGGACTTCAAGCCGCTCAACTTCGCACACAAAAGTAGCTGTTTACTTTTGTGGGAATCAACAAAGGATCAAAAGGAGAACGCAGGGACAAGAGGACGAATTAATCAAGGAACCACAAGAAGAAAACTGCAAGTAGAAAGTTTGCGTAAAGTGCAAGAGTCATATTATCACATAAGTTGGCTTGTGTATATAGGATTTAGTTTGTTAATGTTGGCCATAGTTTATTATTTATTTAATAGTTTTGTTTTCTATTGTTTTTGATTTGTTTGTTAAGTTCAGTTTATATTAGACGTTTTAATATTTTTGGTTATTTTCAATTCATTAAAGTATTTGAACAAAACTCTATTTAGTTATGATTGAACCTACTATTGAACCTGAGATAAGAGAAAGAACAAAAAGTTACAAAACAAGTAAATGCTTAAATATTCAACACTAATAAAATAGGCAGAGTAAACAAAAACGTAACATTTGTAGTCCCGAACGTAGGGCAATAAAAACGTAACAATATATATATATATATATATATATATATATATATATATATATATATATATATATATATATATATATATATATATATACATATATAAATATATATATATATATATATATATATACATATATAAATATATATATATATATATATATACATATATAAATATATATATATATATATATATATATATACAGGGTGTCTCTAAATTGTGTGGAAATGGTTTAACCACAGATTGCTGGGATCAAAAAAAGACGATTTAACAAAACATATCTATATACAAATGCGTTTGGTTTAGCCAGAATTCAGCTTTAAATTTAATTTTATAAAAACAAAATTTGCTTATAACAAGAGAACGTTTGCATTGATTTAGATGTTATTTGCTATGACACTTTTATACGGGTATATCTCATATTTTGACATAATATTGTTATTATCAGTAAACCGGTTGTGTATAAAACAAGTGACGCCCAACATTAATACATTCATATTTTTTAATGAGAAAAGCAAATTAATTTAAAAAAAATGAAATCGGACGCAGGCATTTGTTATAAAGTTATTTTGTATCTTTATAGTTTTTGATATCTGTTACAGTTTCAACACAAAAAAATAAAATATGAGTGACTGCCCTACACTCGTTTGGAAACAAATGTGATCTAGTTACCGGGTTGATGATGGTTTATTCACAATAATCAATATAAAGTACACTTACGCCGATAAAACAGATATGTGGCTGGTTTTAGGATTTTAGGAGCCCTAATAACGAAGAAGAAATTTTGGAAATTATAGCAATTGCTTATCCATACAATACCCAAATAGTGCAAGAGCTTTTACCAGCCGATTATGACCTACGTTTTATTCAGATGATGATTCAGATGATGATTCAGATGATGATTTATTCAGGAAAAAAGAGCTAAACATATATTTTTTAACCAGAAAATTCTGTTCACTGATGATTTGCTTCCAAACGAGTGTAGCGCAGTCACTCATATTTTATTTTTTGGGTCGAAACTGTAACAGATATCAAAAACTATAAAGATACAAAAAAACTTAATAATAAAAGACTGCGTCCGATTTCATTTTGCTTTTGGCATTAAAAAATATGAATGTATTAATGTTGAGCCTCACTTGTTTTATACACAACCGGTCTACTAATAATAGCAATATTATGTCAAAATATGAGTTATACCCGTATAAAGTGTCATACCAAACAACATCCAAATCAATGTAAACGTTCTATTTTTATAAGCAAATTTTGTTTTTTTTAAACTTACTTTGAAGCTGAATACTGGCTAAACCAAACGCATTTGTATATAGATAAGTTTTGTTAAATCGTCTTTTTTTGATCCCAGTAATCTGTGGTTAAGTTATATATATATATATATATATATATACAGGGTGTCCGGAAAATACGTGTACAACGTTTGACGACAGACTCCTGACGTCAAAATAGGTCGATCTAAGCCGACTTAGTTATATCCAAAATTGTCTCGTTTAGCCGGTAGAGGGCGTCAAAAAAAACAAAAGTATAACAAAGTTGAAAGTATCTATTGTAAGAAACTAAGTAAAACAAAAACATTACTTAAGCAAATGTGTAAAATGACCGCCATCTTGCTGAATACACTTATTAACACTCTTTAAAAAATGATATTGGACCCTATCTAATGTCTCGGGATTATTAAAATGGTTGCCTGCATTTAAAATCCGCTGCAATAAATCATCGCGTGTGTTTACCGGAGTCTTGTAAACTTCTGTTTTAATAGCGCCCCACAAAAAGAAGTCACACATATTTAACTCAGGAGAACGTGGTGGCCATTTTACTGGTGCATCATTGCCTCTTCCAATCCAACGGTTGGGATACTGATGATGTAAGTATTGCCGAACGGCAACGGAAAAATGGGGCGGGGCACCATCATGCATATACCACATTTCCCTCCGAAGTAAAATGGGCAAATTCTCCAGAAGAATTGGTAATGTGTCTTGCAAAAAATTTAAATAAATATTTCCATCTAACCTGTCTGGAATAACAATGGGACCAATAAGGTAGTGATCAATAATACCTGCCCAAATATTAATTTTAAATTGATGCTGATGATGTGCAACTTTAATGGCATGTGGATTTTCATCGGAATAAATATGTTCGTTGTGCAGATTGGTTACCCCAGATCTTGTAAAGCATGCCTCGTCAGTAAACATAATTTTTCTACAAAAATTTGGAACAAGGATTCTTTTGTTTCTAATAAATTGACAAAATGTAAGCCGCATGGGGGGATCAGTCGGTAAAAGTTCCTGGACTTTTTGTATGTGGTAAGGATGTAACAACTGTTCTCTTAAAACCTCATTGACAATCGTTTTAGGAACATTTAACTCACGTTCTAAGAGACGGGTACTGGTACTTGGTTCTTCTTCAACTCTTTCCAGAATCATCTCTTCTGTTTCCACAGTTCGAGTTGTTCGCATACGACCCCTGCCTTCAAACTTTTTCTCAAAACTGCCCGTTTCCCGAAGATGACGCTCAATATTGGCAAATGTTTGGTGGTTTGGTATTCGACGGTTAGGAAACCTCTCCATGTAAACCCTAACACTCTGACGCCCATTTCCTCGACAAAACCCGTATACCAGGAGCATGTCAACTTTTTGAGAGTTTGTATAATTTTCCATTTTTAATGGTAAAATGAACTTGTAATTCAATAATGTTGATCGTATACTTGAGTAAATAACGGGTTTTCCAATAAGAGGTGTTATTTTGAATAGCCCGCTATTTCGGTAGATGTCACTTTTGAAGCTGTCATTTCTTGGCATTTGACAAGTAGAAACTACGCCATTAATAAAAATGGTACGATACACGCTTCAACAACGCATTGAAATTATTAAAATTCACTATAAAAATGGTGAAAATTTGGCAGAGACGGTTCGTAAAACTCGAACATTTTTGGGTCGTCGTGAAGCACCTTGTCGGACCGCAATACAGAAATTGGTGGAAAAATTCGAGCTGTTGGGACAAGTTAGTGATGAGAAGAATAAAACCCGTGCACGTCGCTCAAGAACAGCCGAGAATATTGCTGCTGTAGCCGAAAGTGTTGAAGAAAACCCAGGTTTGTCCATTCCTCGTCGTTCTTTGGAATTAGGTATTCCACAAACGTCATTACACCGTATTTTGCATAAAGATTTGGGTCTTAAGGCTTATAAAGTCCAGTTAACACAAGAACTCAAGCCGGCCGATCATCAACAACGTCGTGACTTTGCTGATTGGGTCGTTGAAATGCATGAAAATGATCCGGAATTCCATCGAAAAATCATCTTCAGTGATGAGGCCCATTTCCACCTCGGTGGCTTCGTCAACAAGCAAAATTGTCGCATCTGGGGCTCAGAAAACCCAAGAGTTATTGTTGAAAAGCCTCTCTATCCTCAACGTGTGACTGTTTGGTGCGGTTTATGGTCCGGCGGAGTCATTGGACCTTACTTTTTCGAAAATGAGGCTGGCGCAACAGTTACGGTGAATGGATTGCGCTATCAAGAGATGATTAACGATTTTTTATGGCCGGAATTGGATGGTATTGATCTGGACAACGTTCACTTTCAACAAGACGGCGCTACGTGCCACACAAGCAACGAAACCATTGATCTTTTAAGGGAAAAGTTTCCGGACCGTGTTATCTCTCGAAGAGGTGATCACAATTGGCCACCGAGATCTTGTGATTTAACACCTTGCGACTTCTTTCTTTGGGGCCACGTGAAGGAGAAGGTCTACGCCAACAGCCCAGTATCGATTCAAGACCTCAAAGATGGAATTCGTGAGGCTATCGAGGACATACAGCAGCCACTTTGCGATTTAGTTATGGAAAATTTCATGAAAAGGATTTTGTCCTGTAAGCGTGGCCGTGGTGGTCATTTGCTTGATGTTATTTTCCACTATTAACGGCATACCTTCCTCTTTGTAATGAAATAAACATCTGATGATTTATAATAAAAAATGGCATTTTTCTTTGAATATCAAAATAACACCTCTTATTGGAAAACCCTTTATTATACTTGATTAATTGTCAAATTATTAAACGTCATTGATATTAATTTTTGACGCCCTCTACCGGCTAAACGAGACAATTTTGGATATAACTAAGTCGGCTTAGATCGACCTATTTTGACGCCACCCCCTAAGTATTACTTAGGGGGTGGTAACTTTGCAAGCAACGTATAACGTTAGTTTGATCATGTTTTTGAGAAGTTCGTAACTTTTTACTACGAAATGAAGTTTACTTTCGACGTATACGCAGCAGCAGTGCGTTATGTCTTCATGGGGCCATGTGCAAATTTTAACTTGGAGCCCCCCCATGTACAGTGTTAATTTTATATGCATTGAATAATAAATAATATAAGAAAAAAAAGATTATTATCATAGGATAACGCGCCATTGATATGCAGATAGATACTTAATTCTTGGAAAGTCTGACGGTATTGCAATGAATAGAATCGTAACGATTACGAACGTTTTTGGCAAGTCTCATTGCTATTATTGCCATAAATTGTACCTCTCGAGACAAAACATGAGTTGGTTTATGCATGACGGAATACCTGCTCACTTTGCGTAAAATGTGGGGCAGTTTTTAAATAATTATTAGGGTCAAAAATGGATTAGGAGAAGAGGTTCATCCGCATTGCCACCAAGATCACCAGACCTCAATATACTGAATTATTATTTTTAGAGGCATACCAAAGGAATATTTTATGCTTGTACAGTCAACATTAGGGAATCTTCAATGAAGTTTAAAGAATACAGAACCTTATGAAACTGCGAAAAGAACACCTGAAATCTAGGAGTTTGCCGCTCTTTAGAAGAAAGAGCGCTCATGTGCTAAGTCGACAGTGGCCACTTTGAACAATTACAGTAAGTGAAAGTATTTGTGGATATCTTAGTTTTTGTTTCAATGTCAAATTGTGTCTATAATAATTCATGGTATAAAACATAATGCTTACAGCGCCATCTATGCTCACATATTCAAATGAACTATTTTGTTTGGTTTCCATAGCTGACTCGATATCCAAATTTACGGAACACCTTTAACAAACATCCTGTATAAATTTCTAAGCGGTTTGGGTCTAAATTATGTTCTATTGGTAGATAATCTGGCAAATCTGTTGTAATAAGAATGTTTGGTAAATGGGGATTATTATTATTAAACATTAATTTTAAATAATCTTACATAATTTCGTAGACGTGGCGTAAAATTATTACTCGAAATTGGGTATGAAATGTTTTTCCAACATCCAATAACTCAAGAAAATAATTAATCGCCGATATCAAGCATGTCAATCGACTTCACGTCACATTGTTCCGGCGAATTAAATTTAAATGAAATTAAGCCATTTTCAAGCGACCAACCTGTCGGTCTCGCATCGAGATACTGCGAGACAAATACGTTGTTGATGTAAATGCGACACACTTCTTATTAACGGCTGAATCAAAGCGGAATTAGTTGCGCCCCGCTGGTCGATTTGTAGTTTCCGGATTAGCAGGTGCGATTCGAAGCGATAAGCTTCGAGAAATAATTGTGGAATTCAGTGCCAATCCCCTTGCAATACGTAAGTTGCTCAATTAAATATATGTACATGCGCGGATGATAAATGTGGAACGAAATATATAAACAAAAAACCCGTCCGTCATAATAAATAATCCTTATCAGCGTTAACCTAATACAACGCCAAGTGATTATCACAATTAAATATTATAAAATGCAAATTCAATACGAGTCGTCCGGCTCGCGCTGACCGTTTAAATGCGTTTTCTCGCGTCCGCTTGGCACACGATAATTATGACAAATACAGCGCACCTTACACAACATACATAATTTATTATTTTATTACTCCATCTCGCGCGCGAGTATGCTGTGCAATCTTTATAGTGAGCATGGAAGTCGAACCGGTGCCCCATAACAGTGATCGGGCGCAAATCCCAGCGAACGGTGATGTAATTAACGAACGTCGCGCGGAAGATCCCGGCGAAAACAGCGACTCCAGTTTTCCCATCTACCTAACCAGGCAGTACAGCAGAAGATGGACCCCCCACAAAAGTTACAGGTAATTAATAATTTATTACCCCCTAGCAACACTCACTCATTTCATCGGGGATTTTCGTCAAGTTGCAATTTACGAGCGGCTCCCAAGTATTAATTGATTTAATTTATTTTCGGTGCAAGTATTAGGGTTAATTTAATACATGGCAAGCATGTTTCGGCGGAGCTCCCCGAGGAGCATAATCAATCTTTATTTCTAATTAATTCCCAGATTTTCACTAATTTGTGAGAAAGTTAAATCTGATTTTTCTTAGAACTAGCTGGCTGGAATTATTAATGAATTCCATGTATCGGCGTTTAACAACATTGATGTTGAAATTTGTTGTAACTAGTCAACAAATATTTCTTCAGAACCGCAAATGTCATTGCCAGCCCGTTAAAAGAACATTTATCGAAGAATAATAAATTTACAACTCAGCAATACAACACTGTTAATCTATATACATAGTTGTTAGAAGTTTACTGTTTGTGATGCAATCCATATTAATTGTGCATGTGCGTATGTAAGTACTATCCAAAATGCAATTATTCTGTATTAATAACGTAATGTATTAATAACTAAATATTTTTCATCAATACAACATTATTTATCACTTACCTGTTTTACTATAACCATTTACCACGAAGACGGTTGACCCTTTTTATGAATACAGCACAAAATGTTCATTTGATGACAATAAATATCGATAGGCCAAGGTCTTACATCACCTATATAACATACATCCATGTGTCTGCTTTGTTTTCTACTTTTCTTTATAGCGTCATCTATTATTACTGAGAACGGTAATGGGCTTAATACGCAGCCCTATTTCCGTAGAAAATTGTAAGCTCTGCAATGTTCGTTTTGTAGGTATAGTAAAATATAACACAAAAAGGTAGACTTACGAAGGGATTATAAAATCTAATGTTGAAAAGAGTCCATACACGTGTAGTGTTAACATGTGCCAGTTATTCGTGCAAGATTTACTTTAATAAAAATGTCAAATTTAGGGCGGTAAATATTACACTCTTTCGTATCGCACGTCGCCAACGCGTGGATTCCATGCCGAGTGGAAAACTGAATGATGCTGGAATTTAAATGAGTCCGAAAGTTATCCGCGATATCAGCGTTATTAGGGATCAGCTCCATACTTGTAATTGTAATGCTTGGTGGGCGTCCGCCGTTACGGAGTTGATACACAAACTCGCGCGCCTGGTTCATTTGCTATGCAAATTATTTCTTGATTAAAACTGTCCGCTTGAAATTTGAGAATTTTCAATATCGCCTCGGTCAATTAGCGCCGCACTTTTACGCAGCGCGCAATTAGCCCAAAATCCGCTCTCTCGCCACGTGCCAAATGAATTATTATTCAAATTTCAACGCGTACTTGAGAATTAATTATCCACTTGCAGCGCTGTAATGGAGGTGCACGTCGGAATGTGTTGAGCAATTAAAGCCTACACCTTATTGTTCATAAGTCACTTAATTATCTTTAACTTCGTTCAGTCAGTTGCTGTTAGGGACTTATGAGAAACATTTCCTAACTAATTCAACCCTCCTGAGTCCAGCGCCTTTAAAATTTGAAATTAAAAAAAAAACAGTATAAGTCGAGTAAATATTTTATTTTTAAAACCGTCGCTCCATCTTGTTGATGTTAGTCTCGTTTCACTCAGGACTGTTATGACCAGGATCCGGATAAATTAGCACTAAAAAAGAAAAATAAGCAAAAAACACTGGAAAAAGTTTCAATGAAGCAAAAAAAAGTAAAAAAAAACGCATTTATTTTCAAATAAAAATTAAATGAAAAAACAATACATACATACATAATCCGGTCTTCTTGTAGGTACCCTAAGGGTGTCGACGATGAAAGAACAGTAATAAAAGAAATATACAAAATATGTACATTAGTGTAAAATAAAATACTCAATAAATGTTATGAAAACAATTAATTACAATGCGTTTGCCAAAATTTTCAATAAGAAAATTTTTCCTCTAATCTCATAAAATATGTTTATTAAGAAATAAATTTCAACAAAAACAGGACAATAGGACAATACTCGACGAATTGTGTATTAAAAGACAAAACAAACGCACTACAAAATTACATCCGACAAAAACGCTTCATGAATCATATTACACTTCATAACACTGTCTTCACACTATCAAAATAATCACTCATGAATCACATATAGGTAATGTTATATAATATAATATGTAATGTAATGTATAATGTAACGTACGTATAATGTAATGTATTATGTTAGGCAAGGCGGAAAGACCCTATGGGGTCGATAGCCTAATAAAGATTGTTTATATATATATATATATATATATATATATATATATATATATATATATATATATATATATATATATATATATATATATATATATATATATATATATATATATATATATATATATATATGTTTATTAACGGAAAAATATCTCTTCTACTTCTACTTGAATGCAAATATTAAGAAAGTATTAACATTTGAATTCTAAATTTTCTTCAAAATTGTCTTTTAATAAATTTCCTATCATCTGAAGTTTTGTATAACCCTCAATTTTTCTGAGTACGACATCAAACTTGTAGCTTATTATTTGCTCAATTTTGCTCCTTGTAGGATCTTGTATTCCCTAAAAGGATATTTTAAAATCATGGACAATCACGATAGATTCCACTCAGGACAATCCTTGCTTTTCCAGTTTTTTTCAAATTGAATCACTAACAAAAGCATAGTTAGGTAGGTATTAGAGAAGCTAAATGTTGTTCTATGTCTTGATTTTTTTTAATATATTTTGACATTTATGTGGCTTCAGCAGACGGTGCAGAAAATTCAAAAACCTACATTGTCCCATACATAAAAATACCACATCTAGTGATGCTTGGTTTCGGAAGTAAACGTACTCGTATATGGGATATATGCGAAGTATAGAGTGGCTTTCAATTGGGCTCTAATCGTTTCTGCTGATCTATTTAATCCATGTCCAAGCCATGTTGAGAAAATTATTTTTTTGTGAAAAGTTCTTGAATTTCCACCAGCTTTTACCATACAAGTATTATTTTTTCATGTGGAACTGAATTGGGCAAAAAAAATGTTTCTAGGCAAAAGTAAAAATCGCTAAATCAGCAAAAAGCAAATTTTCCAAGAAAATATGAAAAAAAAGCTAAAATAGCAAAAATAAGCAGAAAAAGCACAACAATATAGGTGTTAAAACACTCAGTTTTTGTGGTCTGTTCACATTTCAAATTATGTTGGTGTGCTACAGATATTTGTAAAAGCAAATTTGCTAGATATCCAGACCCTAGCTATTACTATGAGTTAATCGACACCAAGTTTGATATACAGTGTGCACCTAAAGTATGGAATAAATTCAGTTAAACCGAAATAAAAAAATAGAAAAAAAATCCTCATTTTCAACCATCATTTGTTTTTAAGTGATGCCGTCATACATTGTTTTTTTTAATAACAACCCCCTATTTTTGTTTTGATTTTGAGAGATCTTTTCATCGTCGAAGTGACAGTATAAAAATGTTGCCATGTTTGAATTTTTTCGAGTAATTGACAATTGGAAGTGAAAAACGGCAAATCATGAAAAAAAGCAAAAACGTCATCAGATTTAGTTTTTCAAAGTGCTTGTGGTTGAAACAAACAATAACCCCGCGCGCTATTATAAGCCGTCTGCTATTAGCCTAAGCGGTACAAAACTGTTATTGAAATTTAAGCGCAATGGCACATTTAACCATCACACAAAAAAAAAATCATTCTTATCGGATGTAGGGATAAGAACTCGATTTGAAGAAAGGAAAGTATGCGATTTGTTTAATTCACAATATCCAGATCGCCCCATCAGCCAATTTATAGTTAGTAAGGTTGAATCTAAATTTCGACAAACTTCACGCTAGCGGACCCATAAAATTATTTAAATCGTATGATACCACAAATTAGTGCTAAATTAGTGCTAGTTGGTGCTACAAAATTTAGAATTATCTAGTTTCTGAGAAAATTCAAAATTTAACTTGTTGGGGAGAGGTGGCATGAAAGGGACACTTTTCTTTTAAAGAGTCTAGAAGTTATTGGACACTCGATGTGCTACTTTTGAAATTATTTTCGAGTGTATAGAGTGTACCATAAATCCAGGACACAACATTTGGTCCCTCTTTTAATTAGAACATATTATATATTCTTTAATTTTTCTAATCTGCTTTATGTGGCCTTCACAAATCATTTTTATTTTTTGGGATCAGATGCAATTTTGCCAAGTTATTCACATTGTAATCAAATTTAACGAAAAATCATGGACGTGGGAAAATATTCAACAAAACCTTATTATAAGAGATCAATGAAAGAATCTGCGTATGCAAGTACCCTAGCAATGTGCCAAAACATACCCAATATTTTGAGTCACATAGAATATACAGGAAACAACGATACAATTTTGCTAGTTTCTAATGGCTAAAACTCATTTTTTTCAAATGGAACACCCTCTATATAGCATCAGATTCTGAGTGCTCATCTAATGAGCTATTAAATGGTAGCGTATGGAGTATAATCTAATAATACTTTTTAATAGGTAAATAACGATCAATCTCGATGTGTTTTACCTATTTGAAAATAGCAAAATTTGATCGTTGTTTCAGAACACCATGTGTATTCAACATGACTCCAAATATTGTGAATGTTTTGGCACATTACTTGGGTACTTGCATACCCAGATTCCTTCATTGATCTCTTATAATTTAAGAATATACAGTGTATATTCTTTCATTTTTGGAATCTGCTTCATGCGGGCTTCACAAATCAGTTTTATTTTTAGGGATCAGCTACAACTTTGCCAAGTTATTCACATTATAACAAAATTTAACGAAAAATCATGGACCTGAAAAAAAATTCAAAAAAACCTTATTATAAGATATCAATGAAAGAATTTGGGTATGCAAGTACCCAAGTAATATGCTAAAACATACACATGATTTGGAGTCACATTGAATACACTGTGATGACCGGCTTAGGGTCGCTTAGATCGCCATGTGAGATCAGACGGGGTTCCGATGTATCACGGTGTTGATTCCTGATCTCGGTGCAGTGGGATCAATTATTCACTTACGGGTAGTAGTACATGTCTATTTACTAAATGGTCAGCGTGACAGCGTACAGCTAGAGTGACACGAAAGTGTCATCTCTTTACACTATCTATATACTATCTATCTTATGCTAGGTATTTATATCTACTGTGATGGCCGTGTAGGTTCCTTGTGTAGTGGTCGTATGCAATACGTGCAACCTTGCGTGCTTGCAGTATTCCGTTATTGTTGTCGTCAGCACAACAATGCCTTGACCTGCATTTGTGTTGCATTCCACCACAACACAGGGTGTTCTGAAACAACGATCGAATTTTGCAATTTCAAAATGGACAAAACTTATTGAAATTGATCATCATTTACCTATTAAAAAGTATTATTAGATTACAGTCCATATGCTAGCATATAGAATAATGCTATGATATTAATTTATCAAGCACACGCAGTTAATAGTTAGTTTTAGACGATTTATTATGTAATAGGCTTTATTTAGTTTTTTAGCAATGTAGATTATATGTTTCGTATATGTAGCGTATCAACTTATGAACCAAAAGGAAGTTTGTCTTTTCTTGTAGATTAATTTGATGTTCACTACTCAGCGTCGGTTTTAAATAGTGATGACTGTAATTTGGGAAGTTACGAAAAATTAACAGTTTTTCCAATATTAAGCATCAAATTATTAGTATTGTACCAACGTTTGATATCATTTATTGCTCTATTTATTTGGATTACTAAAGTTTCTAATTATATAAACTAATGGATTTTTTTTAATGAATTCTGAACTCCAAAATTTTTGTAAATCACTCCTCAAAACTTCAAAAAATATGTTGAATTTTCAGGAGTTTGACTCTTATTTAACAAATGCTACAAGACATGACTTATAAAAAATAGTTTTTAGAAATTTCTGGCTTTTGATAAGTCTTTGCTAAGTGCCTAAAGAAACACCCATAAATATTCTTTAGGAGGGACTGAACAAAACCAAAAAGTTCTTAAAACCATTTTTTTTAAGGTAAAATATCATACCTGTGAATGAGTTGTGAGACAGGAAGCAATGGCCAGCCAGTGATTATTTTCCAATGAAAACGATTAAAAAATAAATCGCGATTATTTCGAATTTTCAGGTTGTTTTTGGAGACTTTTGAAGCACGTATTTGGCCTAATATGACCTTTCTAAGTCCAAACAGCCCATTTATAGATTCGCAGCCCCAGCGGTTCCCGAGATATCCGCCGGCAAAGTTTGAAGTAAAAAAAACCCAGTAAAAATCGAATCAAAATTCTATTTAGAGAACCGTTATTCGAATCTCGTTGCCGATCACAATTTTGGTTAAATTATGCATACTTTTCACCGGGTAGCTCAGCATAGTAAGGGGGCTGTAACGAATATCTGACAACATAACAAGTTAGATAATAGTTATTTAAGCATTAAGAGAGGTCAGTATCTTTTACCAGTCGAGGTCGAGTTTGCGCCCGAGCGACAGCGAGGGCTAGCAATAAAGACCGAGACTGGTTAAAACTTACCTCTCAAATTGCTTATAACTGTTTTTCCACTCCTGAAGTTGGTTTAATTGTTTGTGTTTGATTAATTTATTTTCGCAACATGAACAAAATGACAGTACGGCTTTGGTTGCTAAGACTATTTTTCAAACAAAGTGTGAATGTCAGAAATTGCATTCGTTCAGTTGTAAAATTAATTCCAATGAAAATAAATAAGAAATGGCAATTGAAGAAGCTGCAGATGCTGCCTGTTCCTTCCTACTGCCGGGGAAGTCGAAGGGGTGTTATCAAAAGTTTTTTAAAGACTGGTGCCAGAGAAAGAACGCTATTGAAATTATTTTACTTACTTCCCTGAGGGAAGTAAGTGATTACTTACTTCCCGTTGCGCATAGTAACCAAAGCTTTATCGGTAAGTGGTACTTACTTCCACTAAATCAATGTTATAACAGTGTACTTACCATGCAGGGAGTGGAAAAATATATTATAGTCTGGGGTGCCCTTCTGCGTTCGTTGGCATTCTAGAAACTCAGCGTGTGTTACTTCAGGAGGCGCTCGTTGGGTGTGCACATTGGATTACGAGGTGGGTATGTCTATTAGCAACTGCACAACGTCAACGGGTCGTCGATGAACTGGTTCACCACGTGAGAGGTTCTCGCATGAGCTCCAGTACCACGACAAGGTAAGGCACTTAATACGGGAGTCCACTGGTTACTACGATGCATCTAGAGGGGTCCATGACCAAATCCACATATGTTTTTGGCAGGAGTTCACTTTTAGGACTGAACGAAGACCGGCTCATAGATATGCCATATGCGACGCAAATTAACGCCGCGGCAATGAGGTAATAAAATAAACATTATAAAATTATAGGTATATTTTGTAAGGAGTATGAATTTTCTTAAATTTATTAATTATTTTTTGTACAAACACGCTCAGTTTGATTGGTAAGAGTAACCACGGTCGCCGGTCGTCGCTTGCAAGGGAAGGCCCAATATTACCCTAACAATAAGCTGTTTGGAACCAATCATGGCCACAATGCACAGTAAATTGACGTGTACTTAATATTAGCGCTGAGCTCACCCTTGTAGGGATACGAAATTTCGTCCATTGTACACCAAGTGCTCTTGAAATTACAAGAGCAGCACTAATCGAGTAATAATCTTATGATCTCCACCCGCACCCCTTTCTGCATTAAGATAGTAATAGCGTTTTATCAAGGAGGTGGGATTTGTTTGCTGAAATTCGGCGATGTAAAAAAGCTTCCCTCTAATTTTATGCATAGCCTCTGCCACGAACAAATTGAGGATTTTCATTTTTCAGGACATTAGCGACAGTCGCCGTCGTTTCTAATGTACAGCTACACAAACAGACAGCACTTTCGCGGGCGAGTCCTAACGCTTCCGACGTAATTTGCCCCATCTGAACGAAACTCTGCAACTAGTTAAAGGATGAAAGTGCAGGTGTTTTAAGTAGGGTGGCAACTTATGGGAGCAGCGGGCCGTGCACACAATAGCCGGGTATGCGGGCAAAAAAGTAAATATGTGAACAGTGCAATAGATATAACAATCCGTAGTAACGACGTTATTTTTGCAAAGTTGTTAATGCGAACTGCGGAGGCAAGCGGGAATGGAGAAAAAAGGTGGAACAGCGGAGGCTCGCGCACACACTCGTTTGTAATTTGGAAAGTTTCGCCGCCAGAGCGCGCTGTCATAATATGCATTGTTATCTGTCTCTTTCGTTAAAGTTGCGAATGAAATTACACGTCCCGCTGTCTAGATCGCGATTAAGATTACCGGAAACGTACTTCTACCTCAGTGAAAAACGACAGTTATGTGCGCGTAAGCGACGCAAAACTTTTCAACAGGGAGAAACGCGAAGCTCATGTGTTCGCACGTTCACGTTCCCAGCTCGGACTGTATATGTGCAACCGTTACTTTTAAACTACATTCAATTCACATTTCAGTATTTATAATACATTGGGGATATCGCAAAAAAATAACATATTGAGTTACATAATTTAGTTAAAAAAAATCCTAAAAATAGCTGAAATTTCAATAAATATTCGAAAGTAATTAATAACAATCAAATTTTTAATATATATTCATTAAACAAATTTATAAGACATAGACTGATAAACATTCCTAAAAAAGTAATTATACATACTGTTAAAGAAAGTCGTGTCAACATTTTCGACTAGCTCCAACGAAATAACGACAATTGATATAATATTTGAAAAAATATAGTTAAATTATTTGCTTGTATCCTAGGAAACAATTTAGCAATATTAGAACAATTTTGATTTGCATCTTGTACAGTATCATCTATTAGTATCCAGTGTACAAGGTGGACAAATTTCAATGTTTTAATAGAGAATCTCGACAACTATAACAGATATGATAAAATGCCCTCCCCTCCGATCGTTATTTTTGAGAAAAACTTAATGGCAAAAACCAAAAATGGCTATTGCCTTTTGGTTACGAGTTATTCGCAAAAGAATTTTTTTTAAACTTTTTGTCATATGGCTGTAAGTCGCTTATTTATGACAATAGAAATAAATAATGTCTACGTTCTTTAGGCATTTTTTTGATAAGAATGCAGCGGCGTAGTCTGTTTTTCAAAACAAAGTTCGAAATTCGAGGTATGACATAAAGTTGTGGTTTTTTATATGTTATGGCCGTGAATTGGCTAAAAACAGGGTTTTTCACTTTTCAACAATATACGACATGGGGGGCCAATTCGTAATTTTCAATCAGATTTCTGATCAAAAATTCTTATTTTTGAAAGTTTTTCGAGTAGTACTCTTGTGTCTTTTTAAGGAATGACAATCCACGAGAATTAATTAACAGAATTATCACTACTAATGGGCCATTTAATAAAACAAGAAGAAAGAAACACAATATTAATGGTAGTAAACATTATATGTATTTATTTTCTTGATGCTGTTTCCTTAGGTGATCAAGCCAACCTTGATGTAAGCGTTACTGCACACTTAACGTTGGATGCTCTATAGAAGATAATTTTAAAAATATATTAAACTATTTAAATCGAGTTTTGAAATTGCAGTCAATTATTTGCAACACATAATTCACATCGCTTTGAAACACTTCGAACTGTGTTGTAAATATGTGTTGAACATTAGAAATAGAATTAACACACTGTATAAAGTTGTCCCTTAGTTCGTTCATATTATTATTTGTAGTTTTATATAAACTATTTTTACTGTATCCCCAAAAAAAGAAATCTAGGGGCGTCAAATCATCCCAAATCATCACAAATCTCCCATGTTGGTGTTTCACCGTCCCTGATAACGTTTTTCCACCACTTTTAAATCTTGATGAAAACGTTCACCCTGTTCTTCACTTAATGTAAATGACTGAGTGACTGTAAATGAAAAATATGTAAATGACTCTTTAAAAAGTGAACTTTGAGGCTCATTAAACATCCTAATTTTTTGATAGACTATCAAGCAATTGGGTCTAGGACAATTCCCCGACAACAGTTTACCGACAGACAATTCCCCGACAACAATTCACCGACAAACAATTCCCCCACTCGACAATTCCCCGACAGGATAATTTACCGGCAAGCAATTCACCGAATGGACAATTCCCCGACAAATACAAAATGATTAAGATTACTAAATATACACTTAGAGCGTTGTTATTGCAATTATCAACCCATTACCAGTCGGTGGTACCTCCTATTCTAAGAACTTTTGACGTTGTTATTGTAATTATGAATCCATTAACAGTAGGTACTTCCTATTCTAAAAACTTATGGCGTTGTTATTGCAACCATAAACCCATTATCAGTCGGTATCTCCTATTCTAAGAACTTAGGACATTGTTATTGCAAGTATGACAATAACAGGAGAGGGGTATAAATAACTGTATCTACATTTCAAACGCCATTGCTTAAATTCTTGTGTAACACTTAACATCGTAAAATGGCCCTTGAGTTTGTACGTAGTGAAAAAGGGAAGAAGAAGTTGTTACATGATGGATATTTATATCAAAACGATAAAGTTGAAGACAAAATCTACTGGAAATGCGACCAGTACTCTAAAATAAAGTGTAATGCGAGAGTTACATCGCTTGGTGATATTTTTATTAAAAATTCTGGAAAACATAATCATATTGCTGATGCCAGACAAGTGGAAAAAATCAAATTATGTGATATAGTTTGTGTTAAAGCACGAAATACCCAAAATGCGCCACATCATATCATCTCTACTGCATCAATTGAACTTAGCCAGCCCACTGCAGCTTTTTTGCCGAAAGTATCCAGTATAAAGAGGACTATTAGAAGAATTCATACGAAGGAAGAAGCTGCCCCAGCTCCGCCACTTCACCGAAGGGATATCAATTTTCCACAAGAATTTACATTGAAAAAAATGGTGAATCTTGTTTGCTTTACGATTCAGGAGTACTAATATTCAGTACAAGAAGAAACCTTTCTCTATTAGCTAAATCAGACCACTGGTATGCAGATGGAACTTTCAAAACAGTGCCACATTTATTCAATCAATTGTTTACACTACATGGATTAAAGAAAAATACTTCAATTCCATTTGTCGATGTGCTACTACCTGACAAAGTAAAAGCTACTTACGTTCGCGTATTGAAAAATTTGAAAGAATTTATGCCTGGTGTATCACCAAATATGTAAAATATGTAGTATGCTCACCGATTTTGAAACAGGCATAATATGTGCTTTTGCTGAGGTATTTCCGGCTTCTAAACATTGTGGATGCTTCTTGCATTTCTCGCAATGCATCTTTCGAAGAATTCAAGCGAAAGGTTTGAAGAAACGATACGAAATCGATGCAGAATTTGCATTGAAATTAAAATTATTGCCAGCATTGGCATTTGTGCCTAGGAGAAATGTAGTTCATTCATTTGAGATCCTTTGTGAGGACAATATGCTACCAGCAGAGGCCCAACCAATTGTGGATTATTTCGAAAACACCTGGATCGGACGCCCGCAAAGACGCCAAGGTTGCCGGCCACCCCAATTTTCCCATGATATGTGAAAGTGCTACGCCTCTGTTAACGATGAACTACCAAAAACCCATCTATCTAAGAAAGTACGAACTATCTATAGAAGGCCGGCATCGAGCTTTCGAGACCCAAATTTCAGCAGACCATCCCAATATATGGAAATTTATAAAGGCAATACAGCGAGAACAGAGTCTACATGAGCTACAAATAGAACAATACATAGGTAGCTTGGACGGCCCTCCTAGTCGTAAAATATACCGTAATTATGCTGAAAGAATAAGATCGCTTGTACAAAATTTTGACGTCGCGAATATCTCTAATTTCTTGCGTGTGATTTCCCACAATCTTACTTATTAAAGAATGGGGGAAAGTAACGATAATTGGTGTATATTTATTGTGTCTTTGACGTAGTCGATATTTGATGTATATTTATATGTATTTTTATATGTATATTAATAAATTGCATTTTTTATACTTGCTTCTATTTCAATTTTATCCCTCTATTAACCAAGTATTTATTATGTGCCAATGGGAAAAAGATTATAGCCCGAGTCCTAAGTTTGTATTATTCAAAATTTGTTCATTTCGTATTTGTCGGGGAATTGTCTGGCTCCCCAAAAAATTGTTGCCAATACGCTGGATATTGGCAACAATTGCTTGATAGTGCAAAAAGAAGCGTAGATTGCATTTGAACACGTTGTAAATAAGTTTAAAGTTCCTAGGCAACAAGAAAGACCCAGACTATTAAGCAATTGTTGCCAATATCCAGCATATTCACTTCACTGATCAGACATCACTTTTTTAATATCAGGTCCAACGAAGATACCCTCTTTTAATTTTGCTTCAGACTATTGCGGAAACTTTTCACAAAGGTATTTGAAACACTGCCCATCTTTAGGTAAGGCCTTCACAAATTGTTTCATGAGGCCTAATTTTAAGTGCAATGGAGGCAGCAGAATCTTGTATTGATCCACAGATCTTCCCGTAGAATGTTATTTTCGCCTGGAAGATTTTCTTGCAGGCCACTTCTTTCTAGACCATCTCGCTGATCTCGTGCTCTACTATCCCATTCACATAGGGAACATGGGAATTTAGTAAAACCACTTTACTGGCCAAGAAGCATGCATGTTATTTTCAAGTCAACACATATCATCCATCCATGAGCGGAGTAGTTTAGTTTCTCTAAAAGTACACTGAGGTTTTCGTAATTTTCCTTCATGAGTACAGAATGAGCAACAGGTGTTACCATTGTTTATTAGAACTGCTTTTAAACTACGTTTTGAGGAATCGATAAACAGCCTCCATTCTTCTCTTTTGAATTCAATTCTGAACTCATTCACCAGATCGTCAATATTCGAGCAATACACTAAATCATGTTTTTGTTTGAAAAATGAGCAAATTGCTGCTCTCTTCTCCTGTACACAGAAATTGAAGTGCCAGCTGCTAACAAGTTCATTTCCTTGAGTATGGAGCCAAGCAGTTCAGCTTTCTTCTTAATTAAGCCCAAATCTCTGACCAAACTATTTAGCTCAGTTTGAGCAAACGACAGGCAGATCCGAACTATGGCCTATTGGCCGAATTGCATATGGTAGGTTAGGGTACTGATTTACCCTTTTGTTCTTTGAATTGTAACCAGTAACATAAACGCAACAAAAGTAGCAATCATCTGAATGATTCATTGTTTCCCTCCGTACCATTGGAATGGCAAATACAAAGGATGCTTTCTCTTTTTTTGACCATTTTGTAAGGTATTTTACACAAATATAACATGCTTTATGCGGCGCCCAAGATTTGTCCTGATCACCAAGTTTAATTCCGAAATATGATAAATATACTTTTCTAACAAAGTCTGTAATGTTCCGTTGTATAACAAAATATAACAAAAACTGTCAGGACTGTTCTCATAACCACGACTAGCCATGACTGAACACTAACTGCTAAATTAGTATGTTGATAGCAAGAAGGCATACACGTACTGTTTGTTTGTCAAATGCAACTTGGACTGTGAAGCCGCCGACAAGGTAGTAGTGGAATGGATCATCTCATACATTTCTAGAGAATCAGAGCTGCATTTGCCTAGTTATACAGAGAAAATGCTAAAATGTGAACAAATGGCGGGTGATACGGCATTTTTAATGTTATTTTTGGAATAAGCACACTTATTACAATAAGAATTAGGCAAACACACGCAAAAAGATTTCTGGTGGTTGGCCTGTGATTGAAGGCAATATTTTTACTATCATTAATATTGTGTTTCTTTCATCTTGTTTTATTAAATTGATATATTCTGTTAATTAATTCTCGTGGATTGTCATTCCTTAAAAAGACACAAGACTACAGATAAAAAATAAGAATTTTTGATCAGAAATCAGATTGAAAATTAAGAATTGGCTCCACATGTCGTACGAGGGCTGATCAAAAAGTACAAAACTAAATCCCCTTCAAAGTACTCTCCTTGGGTAGATATATACTTTTCCCAACGCCGCTTCCTCCGCATGAAGGCCCTCTGAAAGGAAAGTCTTCTTCCGAGATGCTATTCAGTTCCTACAGCGATTTTTTGTTATTACTTCAACATCATCAAATCTCTCTCCTTTCATGGGCCCTCTTCATTTTCGGAAACAAAAAAAAGTCTGCTGGAGCCAGATCGGGTTGTTACCGGCCGCTTTAGAGTCGGAACGGAACAGGGGAGCGTAGGCTCCGGGTTTGCTATATCGGCTGTACTGCATCAAAAGATTGGGTGAGAGAAATTAGTCAATTTCGTAAGTTTGTTGTTTGCTGCCTGTCTACCGGCGAATCTGCGGTCACTGATTGTTTATTTGGAAATCGGTTGCCGAGGCATCGGGAAGCGAGGCCACCGTTGATATATAGGCCTCGGGGAGCGAGGCCACCGTATGGCCTCGCTCCCCGATGCACACATATGGATGCACACACATATGTATATATATACCGCGCGTTTTTTTTATCTCTGAACATAGGCCATGTTCAGTTTTAAAACGACAGTATCAATTGCAACCAGTTATGCAACCAACATTACTTGCGCCTGCGACTCGATCATTTAAAATGTCAAAACTGTTGACAGAATATGTATTCTACGCAAGAATTATCCTGAGACACCAATCCCATAATTCCTGTTGAAATAGGAATCATCAACTATTAATCCCGAAATAGTAACTCATTTGTGAAAGAGCCCTATTTCTTTCTTGCGTTGAATACATTTTCTGTCAATAGTTTTGACATTTCATTATCATTTTCATTTCATGCAATTGTTATGCAACCAAAATTACATGCACGTGTAACTTGATCATTTGAAATGTCAAAACTATTGATAGAAAATTTATTCAACGCAAGAAAGTGTTTAAATAGGGCACTTTCACAAATGAGTTACTATTTCGGGATTAACAGTTGATGATCCCTATTTGAACAGGAATGATGGGATTGGGTCTCAGGATAATTCTTGCGTTGAATACATTTTCTGTCAACAGTTTTGACATTTCAAATAATCGAGTTGCAGGCGCGTGTAATGTTGGTTGCATAACTGGATGCAATTGATACTGTCGTTTTAAAACTGAACATAGGCATATTCCATGTTCAGGAATAAAAAAAACGCGCGGTATATATATATATATATCCGGATCCGGCAACAGGGTGAGTATGGAGGCTGGGGGATAACTGTCATTATATTTTTGGTGCAAAAATCGCAAATGTGCAGCCAGGATTGAACCGGGGGGGGGGGGGGGGGTCATCAACTTCGCCGCCACTCGACGCATGTGTAGTTTTTCTGTTAAAATTTCTTGGCATGAACCGAATGAAATGTTGCATTCCTCTGCCATGTCCCGAATGGTTAAACGACGATTTGAACGATCGAGGTCATTCACTTGGGCCACATGATCATCGTCAGTCGAAATTAACGGGCGTCCTGAACGAGGATCGTCTTCTGTTGATGTGTGGCCTTCTTTGAACCTCTTGAACCATTGACACTTCGAACGACACAGGTACTCATCGTCAAAAGCCGTTTGTAACCTTTGAAAAGTTTCGGTAAAAGTTTTCCCCAACTTCACACAGAACTTGACGCAAACGCGTTGCTCTTGTTTCTCTTCCATCACAAAAAAACCACAAAATCGCGAAACACAAAAATGTCGGTTTACTAAAATAGCAGTAACTCCGCTTTTAAACAACCTATTGAAGATCTGCAAAAGCTGCTGTACTCAGGGAGAACCCCTCTACACAGTGCTGCAAACGGCGTTTTTCTCCGTCGCTTCGTTGGCGCGCTATTGTAAGTCCCGGAACTTTTTGATCAGACCTCGTATATTGTTGTAAAGAGAAAATTTCCCTCCTTTTAGCTAAGTCACAGCCAACTATGAGTTAAAACACAACTTTAATCATAACTGAAATTTCGAACTGTTTTTTGAAAATTTGACTACGCTGCTGCATTCTTATCAAAAAAGTACCTTAAGAATGTAGAATTTTTTTCTTTCTATTCTCATAAATAAGCGAGCTACAGCCATAAAACGAAAAGTAAAAAAATCGAATTTTTGCGAATAACTAGAAAACAAAAGACAATAGCCAATTTTGCTTTCCACTATTAAGTTTTTCTCAAAAAAAGAGATCGAGGCTACGCCATCCGATTTTCTCTATTTCTTCTAGTTACCGACATCTCCTATAGAAACATCCAAACTGAGCCACCCTGTATACTTACAAGTGAGAACTTGAAGGTACCAAATACAAAGAATAAGCAAAAAAATGAGGACCCATTTTATCAATCCTGTTATAGATATCGAGATTCTCTTTTATTACATCGAAATTTGCCCACGATGTATAAGCGGAAACCACTTTTTTGGACGCTCTGTAATTTCGAAACTTTAATAAGAGAATTCTTGGATCTATTAGAGAGTTGAAGAAATGTACCTACAGTATCTTATAATTTTAATGTCGATATTTATAATTTTTTTAATTAAAAAAAAAAACTCAAATTATCTGAGACACTAACAGAAATCATAAATAATCAAGAAAACTTATAATCATTTTACAACACGTGGTTAATTTTTCTAAAACGGTAATACTAATTTATGAAAATACCTGATGATTAAGTAAATTAAAATAAAAATCCAAAGTTCCATATACATTCTAATTATTTTGAGAAAATATAATTCGATGTTTATGTTGCTTGTTTTCCATACACAAGATTGAATTAATCAAATGTAAACGCCAAGCAGCCATATAAACGGCCAGTAAAAGCCCTGTTGACTACAATAGGTGTTACTCCGCAGACCTGATGAAATATTTATGGTAGCCTCAGATCTATCATCAAGTGCCAATTTGAAGCGTTTTTATTGCTTCTCTTGTGGGCTGTTTCCATTCCGCAATTTTCCAGCCATTACATTATTCACGCCTCAAAGCGATACTACGAGGGCTGTTTGACGGAAGAGTGACTTTTCAAAGGTTGGTAACACTTTCGCTACAGTGATTATGTTGCTAGATCCTGAGGTCTTTCCGAGGTCTACTGTCAAAATTTGGCACCAATCTGACTGATAGATTATGTTTTATACTTATTTGAAGAAAACTGTTTTCGTTTTTGTGTAAATATGGAGAAAAACTAATTTCGAGTGTTGATTAAACATTATTTTCTGCGTGAAAAAACAATTAAAGAAACCGAGGAAAAGTTACGTAAATATTATCCAGAATCTGCTCCGTCCCATGGAATGATTTGTAAGTGGTTTCTGCTTTTAAAAGTGGCCATATGAGCATGGTTGATGCAGATCGTCCGGGACCATCATTTACTGTAACTACTCCAGAAATGGTTAATAAACTCCATGACCTTGTAATTGACGATCGTCGAATAAAAGTTTTTGAGATAGCTAATGAAGTAAACATCTCAACCGAACGGGTATACAATATTTTGCATGAACATTTCAATAAGAAAAAGCTATCCGCGAGATGGTTGCCGCGTTTGCTTAATGGTGATCAAATGCTCGCTCGCATTAAGAATTCAGAAGAATGTTTGGCCGTCTTCAACGTAATTCAAAGGATTTTTTTCATCTATATGTCACAGTAGATGAAACTTGAATACATCATTATACTCCAGAAACAAAAATACAGTCTAAATAATGGATTTCTCCATGCGAACATCTCCCAAGAAGGCAAAAACACTTTTTTCAGCCAATAAGGTCATGGCCACAGTTTTTTGCGATTCAAAAGGTGTAATCTTTATTAATTGTTTACAAAAAGGAAAAACGATAACTGGTCAGTATTATGCTGACACGTTTTGATGCCGAACATGAAAAACAGCGACCTCATTTGATGAAGAAAAAGTGTTGTTCCATCACGATAATGCGCCCTCTTATTCGTCTGCAATTGCTATCACTAAATTGGCTGAATTGCATTGCAAATTACTGCCTTATCCGCCATATTCGCCAGATCTGGCTCCCAGTGATTTCTTCTTATTTCAAAATTTTAAAAAATGGCTGGTGGAAAAAGATTTCAGACAAATGAAGAGGTGATAACCGAGACAAATCCATATTTTGAAGACTTTCCGAAAGATTACTTTTTGGAAGGTTTAAATAAACTGTAAACCCGCTGGGCTAAGTGTGTACAGTTGAAAGGGTGTTATGTTGAGAAATAAAATATATTTTTTACAGAAAAATAACGTTTTCATTAAAAAGTCACTCTTCCGTCAAACCGCCCTCGTATTTAGTGTTGATTTCACAATTCTTGATTATTTACACAGCACGGCTTGCTGCAGAAATTTAAAAATCTATTTCAATTTAAAAATTACAAATTATATCTACGCTGATATACGCACCCAGGAATGATAAAATTAATAAAAAAATACATAATTTATATTAAATACATGTGTGTAGAAGTATATATGAAGTAAAAAAAATGTGTGTTTTAATCCGCAATTGGGCTTATTAAGGTTAAGGGCTATCAGGTTTTGTTTTAGCTAAACTAAGATATTCTTAATAACGCCAATTGCCGATCAAAATACCCACATTTTCCAAAATTTTAAATATAAATATTTAAAAAAAATACGTGCACCTTAGGAGTGTCAACAAATATAGTCGCACCATTAATCTCGCGTGTTAGTTTTGTCTTCGGTAGGCTGGTCCTGGTCAATAAACCAACTTCGCCCCAGCAGTGACCATCGAGACCTGAGAGGAAATCTATCTAAACTATTTAAGTGTAATGGCACGGTTTAGAAGTTTCGAACGGATCGCTTCGCAGGCCTTCCACCCTCCCGCTTCCAGCCCCTCGCCCAATTTGAACAGTCTAACTCGCATAATTATTGCGCCCAGTCATGATTAAGTATTCATGGACGTAGTTACCGCCGCCGTCGGGATTACATCATCTGTCTGTCTGCACGTACACAAATCTAATGACGGCCGCCGTTGTAGACTTTAAAGTTAAATAAATGGGGGGAGTAGTTTACTTGCGTTTACGTACTCTTGCGAAACTCAAGTTTTGCGTTTTATCGGTCGCAAACTTACAGATGAAGCAGTAAAGTGAAAAGAAATAATATTTCGTTTAATTAACAATGCCTGAAGTAATTTTGCATGCTTATAGCAGATTCATCTACGAAATTGTATCTGTCTGCAAGTTGAATTTTGTAGTTTAATAATTTAATAATGTTATGGTCAAATGTATAACGGTTCAACCCCTGGTATTGCAAACCTTCTCATAATTTGTAATATATATTTGGCTCGTGATTTAGTGATAGTAATTTATTAAGTTGAAACTATGTGTGGATACTACTTGGTGAAACATTATGATTAGGTTAAATCAAACACTTGGTTAAAGTTTCACTGTATTGATAGAATAAACCTCTACAATTGTTTCGGCCTCACGACCATTCTCAAGAGTACAGAGATACTACAGTATCCCAGTATCAGTAGGCCGAAACAATTGTAGAGGTTTATTCTATCAATACAGTGAAACTTTAACCAAGTGTTTGATTTAACCTGACAGTAATTTACTTTATGTTTGATTTTTTAAATCAATATTGTGGCAACTTGAATGGATTCGTTTTATGAGTAATGTGTCTGTTAGTAATTTTTGTTAATACACACACACACACACACACACACACACACACACACACACACACACACACACACACACACGCACGCACGCACGCACGCACGCACACACACACACACACACACGCACGCACGCACGCACGCACGCACGCACGCACGCACGCACACACACACACACACACACACACACACACACGCACGCACACACGCACGCACGCACGCACGCACGCACGCACGCACGCACGCACGCACGCACGCACGCACGCACGCACGCACGCACGCACGCACGCCCACGCACGCACGCACGCACGCACGCACGCACGCACGCACGCACGCACGCACGCACGCACGCACGCACGCACGCACGCACGCACGCACGCACGCACGCACGCACGCACGCACGCACGCACGCACGCACGCACGCACGCACGCACGCACGCACGCACGCACGCACGCACGCACGCACGCACGCACGCACGCACGCACGCACGCACGCACGCACGCACGCACGCACGCACGCACGCACGCACGCACGCACGCACGCACGCACGCACGCACGCACGCACGCACGCACGCACGCACGCACGCACGCACGCACGCACATACAGGGTGTCTACGCTAAATCGTTCGTTAAAAGTTTATGAGGTTGCCGTTGTACTACAAATTTCAAAAAAATCCTCGGCACTCGGTTAAATCAGTTATCCTTTTGTGAAATATTTTCAACTTTCTATCACTTCCGGTTGAACCGGAAGTAGCACCAACTTTCTTATTTTAAATAAAACACCCCATATATTATTATATTTTTGAATTCCCCGCTTAAATTGGAACATATTTTGTAAAAACGTATGTACACTTATCTCTTCTAGTTTTCAAGAAAAAAATGTTTTTCTAAAATTTTGACCTCTAAAAGGTAGCCTGAAATCTGTCTATAACTCCTCTTAGGAATAAGATAAAATTATGAGTTATATTTCTAATTGTACCTAGAGGATACCTCTATGAGTAATTTAATTGAAAACTGTCAATTTTGGTAATAAGTGTTCATAAAATGTCAATATCTAAGTGCCCTCTTAAATATCCCGTAATTCAATTTTTTTTAAATGGAATGACCCATTTTTTATTGCATAGTACGATTGGGAGAAAAGTTTACTACAAAAAAGTATAATACAACTATACTCCTAAAGCAAGTATTTTTTAATTATTTCGAAGATTACTTTTTCTTCGCATTTCTGCAGGGTATAATTTTGCATGTCACAAGTGCACTTTAGTAGGCATGTGATATCTTTTTATTTGATCGCTATTGCAATGCAAACTGTCAAACAATAAAACCATTTGGAATAAAGTATTACAGAAATCAAAGTTAACAAAATCAATCATTACACAAATAAACAAATTCTCAATTTATTCTTAATACATGGCAACTGCGATAGAATTGTTGCCCTAACATGTATTCAATAAAACTGATCCACATTTGCCGCCGATGAATAACACAAGATTTAAAAGATTGGAATCAAATGTTGTTAAATTTGGACAAGTGGATGCAATAAGACATCGACAAAAGCCAGTTATGGAAAATGAGGAAGTGCAAGAAATTGTGTTGGCCGGCCTATTTTCAAGTTAATCCACAAGCATCTACCCGCTGTGCTCAAGAGGATTTAGGCGTTGATAAATTTTCAGTACAGAAATTTTTGAAAAAACGTGGCATGCACAATTATCACTTATTATCAAAATTGACACTTTCCAATTGTTTTACTTATAGAGGCATCCTCTAAGTACAGTTAGAAATATAACTCATAATTTTATCTTATTCCTAAGAGAAGTTATAGACATATTCCAGGCTACCTGTTAGAGGTCAAAATATTAGAAAAACAAAAATTCTTGAAAACTAGGAGAGATAAGTGTACATACGTTCTTACAAAATGTGTTCCAAATTAAAGCGAGGGACGAGGAATTCAAAAATATAATAATATATGGGGTGTTCTCTATCTTGTTTTATTTATCGGCTGCAAATGTGGAGAAGTTATATTGAATACTCTACATGTTAGAGCAACAATTCCATCGCAGTTGCCATTGATTTCTGTAACACTTTATTCTAAATGGTTTTTTTATTTGACAGTTTGCATTACAATAGCGACAAAACAAAAACATATCACATGCCTACTAAAGAGCACTTGTGACATGCAAAGTTATACCCTGCAGAAATGCGATGAAAAAGTAATCCTCGAAATAATTCAAAAAATACCTGCTATAAGAGTATGGTTGTATTATACTTTTTTGTAGTAATTTTTTGTCCCAATCGTGCTATGCAATAAAAAATGTGTCATTCCATTTAAAAAAATTGAATTACAGGATATTTAAGAGGGCACTTAAATATTGACATTTTATGAACACTTATTATCAAAATTGACAGTTTCCAATTATTTTACTCGTAGAGGCATCCTCTAGGTAGAATTAGAAATATAAGTCATAATTTTATCTTATTCCTAAGAAAAGTTATAGACAGATTTCAGGCTACCTTTTAGAGGTCAACATTTTAGAAAAAAAATGTTTTCTTGAAAACTGGAACAGATAAGTATACATACGTTCTTACAAAATATGTTACAATTTAAGCGAGGAATTAAAAAAAAAATAATATATGGGGTGTTCCATTTAAAATAAGAAAGTCGGTACTGCTTCCGGTGGAACCGGAAGTGATAGAAAGTTGAAAATATTTCACATGAGGACAACTGATTCAGCCGTGTGACGAGGATTTTTTTTAAATTTTTAGGACAACGGCAACCCCGTAAACTTTTAACGAACGGTTTAGCGTAGACACCCTGTATATATAGATGGATTTTTTATATTTTGTTAATAATGGTTACATTTTTCTTTACAACTTTATACTAGTTTTCATCAACTTCTGAAGATTCTAGTTTTCTTTCTTTTACATATAGATTTTGCCCACTATTTTGCCATTTTTATTTACGACTTGATCCTGGTTTACCAATTTTATACATACACACTGCTCAACACAATATATACAATATATACACACTGCTCAACATTTGAACTGGTACACTTATATAATGTGTGCAGTAAAAAAAAATTAAAAAAAAAAATCTTGTGTGTTTGGCATGACTTCATATATGATCAGGGCTGTGTTTCGGAATGCAAACAAATGCCTATCGAATAACATTTGCGAAACAATTGTTGTTTATCTGTCATCAGTGCAGTTACTGAGCTCGCGGACACTTATACTTTATCAAGTTTTAAGAGATTTTTTGAACACTTTGAAGATGCCATTAAGGCGTTTAAGTATTGAAGAGATGAGCCAAGCTGTGGGAATGCTTATGACTGGTGCATCGCTAAGAACTGTTGGTGTCCATTTCAATGTGAGCCACAATGTGATCAGAAGAGTTCGTAAGACTTTTAATGATACTGGGTCTGTGGAACATTGGCACTGCGGAGGGCGATATCGCAGTACAACAGTCCGGGAGGACCGGTTTATTACGATTCAGACTCGAAGGAATAGATTTTCTACTGCAAGAACACTCCAAATTCAGTTATTGAATGCAACAGGTACTCAAGTATCCACTCAAACAGTAAGAAGAAGGCTCCATGTGCTAAATTTAAGATCCAGATCTTCTAAAAAAATGTCCATTGATGACCAGAGCCCACAAAAGAAGAACGCTGGAGTGGACACACCAACGTGCAAATTGGAGTGTTGCAGATTGGGGTCGTTGTTTATTCAGTGACGAGACCAGAGTGCGTCTCCATAGCGCAGATGGAAGAGTGAAAGTTTGGAGAAGCAGAGGAGAACGCTATATTTAGAACCACGTGACTTATCAGCAAGCTTATAGAGGCGGTCCAATTACCGTTGGGGGGGGGGGGGGGTATTTCTGCGACTCGTCGTACATAATAGGTTATGCCTGGAAAAGCTACAATGAATAGTGTCAGGTATCTTAATGAGGTAGTAGAACCTGTAGTGTTGCCATTTGCCAATGAAATAGGCGATGGTTTCGTGTTTGTTCATGATAATGCGCGTCCTCATAGAACAAGTCAAATCAATGCATTTTTTGAAGAAAACAATATTACGCACATGGATTGGCCAGCAAACTCTTCAGATCTTAATCCCATAGAAAACGTATGGGATAACCTGAAAAGGTTAATAAGGTTACTAGGAGTGGATCTAAACAGTCACCATCAGCTCCGAACTGCCGTTTTGGAAGAATGGCTAAATCTTCCTCAGCATTACAATCGGGATTTGATTTCTAGCATGCCAAGACTTTGCCAAGAGGTCATAAGAGCTAGAGGAGGTCCCATGCATTATTAATCTTTAAATGTTTGGTTATCATTTCTTTCCAGAGCAAACTTTTCTGTAATACTAAAATGAAGATTTTGTTATTATTCTATTAAAAACAATTGAAATTCGTTATTTAAGTTTTATTCTTTTAATTCTTCACCCTAAAAGTATTTCCAGAACCATATACTATCAATTAAGCAAGAAGGTGTTGATCGAAAAATAGTCAATTGTTTTTTATATATGTTCTTGTAAGTGTACCAGTTCAAATGTTGAGCAGTGTATATAGTATATACACTATAGTATATATGTATATACTATATACATATATTTGTATATATATATATACACACAAAATTGAAAAAGTTGTGACGTCTTTAATGTTTTTTTTAAATGACAACCTATATTTTTATGTTTTATTTCGGTAGAATATTTTAATCTGTTTTGAACCATATAACATTTTAAATAGGTTACATTAGAAAAAATTAAAGAAAAACTGCCTTAAAGTTAAAAATGTAAAGATGAATGAAATGTTTCCCGGGAGATGGATAGGAAGAAGGGGTCTAGTGGAATGGCCGGCTAGGTCCCCTGCTCTAACGCCATTAGACTTGTTTTCTACGGGGGCACTTAAAAAACATCGTATACAAACCCGATCTAATAATTTAGAGGACCTTAAAGAAATAATTCGACATGAGTGTAGGTTAATAACGCCTTGAATGCTTCAGCACCTGGTGAATTTATTTTATTAGCGTCTTAAGTATTGCCAGATGGTGCAGGGTCATCAGTTCGAATATTTACAGTAATTGTCGTAGCCTTAATATTTTTTTGTTTGTTTTAAACCCCGATAACTAGAATTAGTCTAATAATTTAATTCATTTTATTACATTTAAATAACATGTTAAAGTAAATGTTGGAAATTGTTTCGATTGTTTCGATTGATTTAATGCTCAAAACATATCAGTGTTATTTATAAATCCTTAAGATGCCGTTTAACGGTGGTTTAATCTTACTAACCCTGACAACCCTTTGTAAAACACCGCTAAATTACGGTTAACATATTTATGAATAACGCTATATGAGTCTTCGTCAAGCAGAGTAACGTTCTGTGTTGTCTAGTTATTCTAACTATTTCAATTGAATGCCGGGTTCTTATATTTATACTCTTCCTACCTCTACATTCTTCCACCCAGGTCCTTATTTATGCTTGTTTTCTGAACTTGATCCATCTATTACCACGTGCACCACTTAATTCCAAAATGGGAAATCGACAATGTTTAAAATTCGAAGCTATACAATTTCATAATTGACGAAATTCAACCAGCAGTCTAAAATTTCAAAATATCTAATTTTATAGAATAATTTTAAAACTTATAAATTAGTGCTCAACATATACCTTACACAGTGGGTCAATTTTTCAAAGAGCAGTATTTCAATTTGGACCTGTTTTTAGAAATCAATGGACTAAAGTTTCATCATTAGCCATCCGTAATAAATAACTGCTAAAAAATTCCAAAATATATCCAATTTTCCCAAATTAGTGCCACGAAATTACGACATTAATAACATTTTCAATAATCTTTGCTAAAAAACCTAAACTGGTCAATTTTTGCTTGCCAGTTGCGACGCCTAACTTTCTTCTCTCCTTACCTTGACGTATCTGTGCCGAACCTTAAGGGAGCTCACTCCATTGACCCGTGCCGGTAGCCTTTAACGACAGTGGAGAAGGCGTGGATTATGGTGTTAAATTAGGACGCCACACAATTACCGAGTCAGCGGAGGGTGAGCTTCAACGGCCCTTGCAATTGTGAGCAAGGACAGCTGCGGCTCCTGAAAATAGTTAGGTTCGACCAAAACAAACGCGACGAACTAAACTGTCAAGGAGGAGTTTATTAAGATTCTCAGTCCCGACAATATCACACAACAACAAACATGTACATATGGTGGGGATGATGACGCGAAGGGGGTAAAATATGGGGTGAGAGGGTGACTGATAGTCCGAAATCCGCTCTGCGGCGGTCTAATCTACAAGCGCTCGCGACTCGGATGTACGTACGGCGCCGCGCGGGATTACCGAATCGCGTGCTAACAGGCGATCCTTGCCTACAAAGCACGCTCGAAGAAGCTGATGGGGCTTACAGATGGGTGAATAAAATATGAAAATATGACGTGAGAAAATATGGGACAAATATAAGCTGGCAGCGCATGCGTATGGCGCGCGGACTTCGCCTTGCTTGGTGATGAACTTCACGCCGCTCGACTTCGACGTGGCAACGCTGCTCGCTGCTCCCTCGCTCGCCACGCGTGAACTTTAGTAGGCAGTGGCAGCGTGCGAAATCTTAACGTTACAAAAAATGTTATAATAATGTTCATACATCGACGACAATTTTCTTAAATCGAGGCTACAAAAATTCAAAACCAATTTAAAAACTAAATCTTTTTATTAAGTGCCTCAAATTCCAAAACTGGTAAATTTTCAAAATTTCTGATTTCAGAATTTCAAATTGCTCTAACATACCATTATTAGAAATTATTGCTCCGAAGTTTCAAAATTGATAAAATTTTCGTAACCCTGGAGTTTTAAAATTGATCAGTATTTTGAACTTAAATTTATGGATTTTCAAAACTAGGATTTATATTAAAACATCGAGTTTTAATGGAATTTTTATAGAATTTTGAGAAAAAAATGATATTGATAGTACTTATTTCTTATAAAATATGTACATTTTAATGATATTTATGGAAAGAAGTGTAAGTTTTGTATTGAAGAATTTTTATGGAATTTTGAGAAAAAAACTAAAATTGATAGTACTTATTTCTTATAAAATATGTATATTTTAGTGATATTTATGGAAAAAAGCGTAAGTTTTGTATTTCACATGGCTACTGAGAAAAAATACGACTTTCCAATATAAATGCACAATGCTAGGGAATTTTGGCTGAAACTCGTAAAAATCTCACACATTACTAAAAATATCTGCTGAAAACTAGAGTTTTTATAACATTTACAAGATACCCATTCATTAAGAAAAACATAAAAAATCTCTCGTAGTAAGTAGTTAAAAGTTGTTATACAAAGTCTTAGTCCTAACAAATATGTTAGGCAAAGTCCCAACTTAATATCCCAGAAAGTAAGTGCAAACGCATTAATTTTTAGAAAAACGTGAATTACTTCTGAACGGTTAGCGAATTGCAAAAACTAAACAGATTTATAAAGCCCCAAAAAGGGAAAATTCAAATATGTAAATTTATACAAGGGGTTTAAAAAACTAGGTCCAAGGCTGCCCTGCAAAAATGGAACACCCTGTATATGGCAAAATAATTTTACAAACTGCACTTTGGCCTCTTGTTTGCTGTGCCGTTTGGTTCATTTCGATATCATCAACGGTGTAGGTGTAATGGAGCCTGCCCGTCCTATTGACTCACCCTGTATATAAAATTTAGTGAAACTCATAAGTTGTTATAAAAATAATGATAAAATGTTTTACTTCAATGATTTACTTTACAATTTTAACGTTTTGACATTTTCACTAAGTTTGTCATAAATTCATGATTTTGTTTCGAATTCTGAAATGGTGCAATCTATAATAATCTGAATACTCATGCATTTTTTATGAATCGTCATAAATCGTATTTTGTTATACAATTTGCAGAAAGTCCTCTAATTACAAAGCAAATGCAACACGATTTTTGTCACGTTATAGACTTATTTTACAGTTTCAATATTTAGGTACATAGTGTTTATGTATTTTTTATAAACATTTAGGGTTCTCATTGAATTTTGAGAAGAAGCATGATATGGTCGAATAACAGCAAACATTTCGACAAAATCCGAAAATATGCCTCATGATTGTTCAGGATTATATGTGCGGAATTTGGATATTACTTTAAGCATTAACTTTTGTACAGAGTCTAAAAAAGTGCCATCATTAGCTTTCGAGCAATGACGCCATCGGAATTTATTTAAATGGCAACTCAATATTTTTTTCTTGATATTGACACATCCTTTATCTGTCCAAATGATAGTAGTTTGACACCTTAGAAAATCTGAGAATATGCCTTATGATTACTTTAGAGTTCATATGGCTAATTTAGTTGTTAGTTTAAACATTAATGTTTGTACACAGTCTAAAAATATGGCATTATTTATTTTTGGCGAATGACGCCATCGATATTTATTTCAATGGCATGCGCATATTTTATTTTGATTTTGACAGATCCTTTAACTGTCAAAATGACGGGCATTTTGACACCTTAACAAATCTGAGAATATGCATTATGATTAGTTTATGCTCCGTGTGGGTAATTTGAACATTGCTTTAAGTATTTACATTTGCACATCTGAATTCGGGAATATTTTCCTATCTCCACGACGAGTAATTGAAAAAAGCTCACCGGCGAATCGAAATTCAATCTCACACGCTCATAGCCCTAATACAAGATTCATCTCCAGCGGCACACTGAAAAAAGTGTAATTTTTCCGCGAAGCCAACCATACACGCGAGCACTCAATCACACCGGGGCGAATTCCGAATACGAACCATAAAAATAAATCACGACCGTCCATCGATTGCGATCCGCTTTAGAAATTTACGCCGCATTCCGTGCACTTATTGGATGGACAGGAACGCGAATTATTTCATAAAGTGCCGCGCTACATACGTCATCGTGTGTATCGATGAATTAATGACGCCTCGGCCTCGCGCAGAGTGTTATCAGTAGACGATTGGATAAATGCGATTTCAATAGGAAAATCGTGACCGATCAGTGCGCGGTGTACGATGAATTTGCGTGACGTGAGAAAACGCCGTGGACAGTATGAAGCCGAGCGGTGCTAAAATTAGGTGAGAGCGAAATGAATTACAGCTGCAGTGACATAACTAGATGCAGCGTTTGTTTTAAAACGAGAGTCATCAATTATTCGAGCATAAAATTAATTTATCGCCATTTGTTGTAGTAATACTGATTAATGTAATGGGTGTAGACTGGCGTTTTAGTTTCGTGTCGCATCAATTTTGTTCCTACTGGGACGTGCTTAATCGCTTAAGTGATTTTGGGATGTTTAAAATAAATCTGATTAACCACGAAGTTTAAAATGAATTCAATTAACCATGAATGTATTATTTCATATATACAGTGTGTCCACAGAATACAAAATAGGAACTTCTTAATTTTATATTTAAAAAAGAGCTATTATATATATATATATATATATATATATATATATATATATATATACACTACTCAAAACAATTATCGCATAATCCAAAAAAACATGACTTTTTAATTTATTTTTTATATTTTTCAATTTATTATGTTAGTGGTTCAAAGAATAACAAAATTTAAGATAATGTTGATAAAATTTAAAGAAAATTAGGAACAGATATTTGAAGTTAACAAAAAATACTCAAAATATCATAAAACAAATTTTTCAAAATTACTGGTATCTGTTTAGAATTATAGTTTTAATACTCGGTGTTCCCTCCTCTGGCTCTTATTACTGCCCTACAACGCCTTTCCATGCTGACAATTAAATTTTCCACTAGCTGCTGAGGAATGTTATTCCATTTTTCCACAAGTGCTTCAGATAACTCGTTTAGAGTTTGTGGTACATTTAGCCTACTTCTTAGTCGTCTGCCAAGAATGTCCCACATGTGCTCTATAGGATTTAAGTCGGGTGATCTTGCTGGCCAGTCTATTGCTTCGATATTAACCCTCTGGAGACACTGTTGCACTATTTGTGCGGTGTGTGGGCGGGCATTGTCATGCATTAACAGAAAATCATGGCCAATGAATGGAGCAAAAGGCATGACATATTGTTCTAAAACATCTCGGATATACCTGTCTGCATTTAAAGTTCCGTTATGAAACACATGTAACTCTGTACGTGCTTCTGAGTTGATTGCTCCCCAAACCATGATTCCGCCCCACCAAAGGCATCCAATTGGCGGATATTGCATTGGGAAAATCGAGTCCCTGGAGTTCTCCACACTCTGTGACGTCGATCGTTGGATGAAAGAGTGAATCTCGACTAATCCGAGAACAAAATATTCGCCCATTGCTGGTGAGTCCAAACCACATGTTCTCTTGCAAAAGCAAGTCGCCGTACTCGATGTTCCCTGGTTAAACGAGGGCCCGTTGCTGGACATCTAGCATTTAAATGGATTTCATGTAGTCGGTTTCTAACTGTTTGATCTGAAATTCTTGTATTGTGCACTCGGTGTAATAAGTCTTGTAAGAATCTAGCGGTAACTGTTCTATTTCTGCGAGCAGAAAGTGTTATGAAACGGTCTTCTATTGGATTTGTGGCCCTTAGTCGTCCTTGTCCTCGGCGTCTGGAATATCCATGAGTTTCTCGGAAACGTTGGTACACCCTACTAATGGAGGATTGGGCCACATTTAAAATTTGAGCCACTCTCACTTGTGTCAGCCCTTCCCGGAGAAGAAGAACTGCAGATTGAGCTTCACCATCTTTTAAATGTCTTGTATTGCGTCTATTATTGTTTTCCATTATTTAAACGTAGTTTTAGAACACAGAACCGACGAAATTTCGAATTTAAAGTAGAACCGCACAGTTTGTTATTTGGACATTTAAAAGAAATTATTTTTCTGAACACTATCAAATTAAAGATTTTGATTATTAGTGCAACAATATTCTTAGACAGATAAATGCACAAACTTTGTTTTGTTTTTCTTTCAATCTAAGCTTACTTAAATCCATTTCCATCAATATGCGTTAATTGTTTTGAGTAGTGTATATATATATATATATATAGTTTAGCACGGCGAGCCCAGCTGGCCCATGGCTTGATTGGTTATTTCCTTCCATATCCTCTTATTCAGCGCTTTCGGATTCCATCCTGTGATGTTTAGTTTCTTCAAATCCTTCGACACGTCCTCCTTCCATCTGGTTCTTGGTCTTCCCTTCCCCCGCTGTCCTCCTATTGTGCTGTTCAATACCATCCTTGGAATTCTCACTTCCTCCATTCTATGCAGGTGACCCAACCACCGTAACATTTATACTTGGATTACCCCTATTATATTTGTTTCGTTAAACAGTTACCTCACTTCATTATTCGTTCTCCTTAGCCACATCTCTCCAACTTTTTTTCCTCCAAAAATCTTTCTCAGTACCTTTCTTTCCCATATGTATTTAATCGCTTAAGTGATTTCAACCTTGTCTGATCCGTCTTATTTATGGTCCATGTTTCGCAGGAATACGTTACAGTAGGTCTTATTACCGTTTTGTATAGCTTCACTTTCGCGTTCCTGGAGATGTTCTTATTTCTCAACAGTCTGTTCAGCCCCCCAAACACCTGTTCCCTGACATCATCCTTGCGTCGATCTCCGTATCGATGCTAGGCTCTCTTGTAAATAGTGTGCCAAGATATATGTATCTGTCCGCTTCTTCAAATTTTAGTTCTTCGTTATTTGGTTATATTATTACATAGTTTCCTTTTTTGAATTCGTTACAAGTCCACCCCATATACTTTGATTTGTCTTGATTTATTATTAATCCCATTTTTCTTGCCTTTCCTTCCAGCCTACTAGTTGTATTTATTACTTCTTCCTTGCTTCTCGCTAGTATCACCACATCGTCCGCAAATGCTATAAGTTAGTGTCTTTTTCGATATACCAGACCATTTCTGTTGACTTTGGCCTCCCTCATTGCTTTTTCCAGTACTTCACTAAACAGAATGGACGATAACGGACCTCCTTGTCTTTTCTGTTGTATTATTATTCATTTTTACCATACTTTCCGTTTCTTATAGTGTCATTTCTACCATACTTATTAACTTACTGCTGGCTCCAATCTCTTGTAGAGCAGTGTAGATCCCTACCCGTGTTACTCACTGTCATATGCCTGCTTAAAATCTATGAACATCATCATTGTTGGTTTTTTAAACTCGAAACTTTCAGCTTGGATTTCTCTCATTGTAAATATTGCGTCAGTGGTACTCCTTCCCCGTCTAAAGCCACATTGATATTCTCCTATTTTATCTTCTATTTCTTCCACCAGATTATTCTTTATGTGTGTTGCCATTACTTTGTATCTTATATTTAGTAATGAAATACCCCTATAGTTTTGACAGTCACTTTTGTTCCCTTTCTTGTGCACTGGACATAATATAGCTTCCTTCCACTCCCTCGGTATCGATTCTCTTTCCCACATTTCCTCTAGTAGCCTGTGCATATGCTCAATCACACTTGATCCTCCATATTTCGATAATTCTGTTGTCACTGAATCACTGCCTGGGATTTTATTATTTTTCATTTTCAATATTATTTCCTCGATCTGCTCCTTACTCGGTGCCCTCTCTATATACTGTACTGTTTATTACGTACTCTCTTTTGTTGTCTCTCTCCCTCCTATTCTTCGCTTCCTCCGTTCAACAGCGCATCAAAATATTCCCTCCATCTGTTTAATTGTTCCTCCTCTCCCGCAATAATTTCACCATTCTTCCTCGCATAAAATACTGCCTTGGGTTAAAATATTTTCCTTTCATTCCGTACCTTTTGATACCGATTTCTGATTTGCTTATTTATGTAACTTTCCTCTATTTCATCCATTGTGTTTTCACAGTGCTTTCTTTTCTTAGCTCTTAATAGTTTCTTTGTTTTCCTCCTTTGTTGTTCATATAACTTTTTTGCGCTTTCATTTCCTTGTTTTATCATTAATGGTCGCAATATTTTTGTATTATCCTACTCTCTTTCGCATTCCTCATCGAACCATCGATGTATCGAAATATCATCGAAATAGTTTTTTCTCTGATTTTTGTCCTTATTGCATTTTTCCGCGGCTTCTTTTAACTTTCTTTTCATCAACATCCAATCTTCGTCTGTATTATCATTTCGTACCACATTTTTCATTTCTTCGGAAATGAGTTCCTCATATTTTTCCTGCTCTTCCTTAGTGTTCAATCTCATTGCTCTGTTGTTTGTTCCCTCCCTTTTCCTTTAATTTCGGATATCCGGTATTACTTGTATCATTTCTGCCCCTACCGTATAATGATCGCTGTCAGCATTCAGACCCCTATACGACCTAACCTTCCTTATAGCCTTCTCTTCTGGTTTCTCTATTAGGATATGATCAATCTGGTTCACCGCATTCCCGTCTGGTGATCGCCACGTTCCCTTGTGGATTTCTTTCCTTTTATAAAATGTACTTATAATACTCAAATTTCTGTCTGTTGCGAAATCTATTAGCAATGTTCCATTTTCGTTTGTTGTCTCATGCTTACTATACTGCCCATTATTGGTCTATAACCCACTTCCCTACCTATTTCTTTTTCCTCTGAGTGTGCATGGAAGTTAACAAAAGTAATCTTCTGGTACCTCCCCCTTATTCTCAGCGTACATATCGTGTCTGACATTGTCTCATAGCCTATAATTAGTGGCTTCATCTTTTTATTTACTAAAAATCCTGTGCCTCCTGTTACTTCCTTCACTTTTAAGAAACATCATGTTTTCAACTTCTATTGCTTCTTGTCCGATTTGTTTCGTTTCTTGTAGTGCTGTGATATCAAATTGGTTCCTTTCCAACTCCCTTGCCAAGTGCGTTAGCCTCCCCTCTCCATAAGTTCCTCTCCCGTTCCAAATTCCAATTTTTATATTTTCCCCCTTCCTGTTTCTACTACCTTCTTCTTCCTTGTCTATTTCCTTTGTCAATTTCCCGTCATTGCTAGGTTTTACTTTTTGCATTTCTCTTAAAAGCTATTGTTTCCCTCGCATTCCTCTAATGTTCCAGGTTCCTATACTGTACATTTTTGCTTTTTGCTTTGTGTCTGGGTCCTTTTTCGTTGCCAGGGCCTGTCTCCTTTATTTCTTCTTTGTTGTTTTTTGCACTGTCGCTACTTCCGACCTCTCTTAGTTTGTCTGTTTGATGGTTCCATCTGTATTCAGTTCCATTTAAAACTAATTTCTTAAACCCCACTTTTACTCTATAACCTTTGTTGGTTTCTTCTCTAGCAATGCTTCTGATTTCCGTGTGTATGCCCCTTTCCGCTAGTGTGAAATCATTGTCCATGTATATTTTTGAGTTTCGCAGTTTGTTACTTTTTGCTTTCATGATTTCTTTTTTTTTCACCCCATGACTCTATTTCCATTACTATCATCTCTGCTTTCGTGCCTTTGTTTATCACGTATGCCTTGGAAATCCTTGGGTCTATTTCTATATCTTTCTTTACAGAACTTTCCACTTCTTCCTTTATATCTGCTCCTTTTAGTTGCAATCCTTTAATTACGATGTTATTTTTCCTCTTTTCCTTCTCCATTTTTTCCATCCAGATTTCTAGTTTTTCTGTTTTAGTCACAAATTCTTGTTTTTCTCCCACTTTTCTTCTTTTATTCTGTTTTCGTTTCTTAGTTCCTTTATCTCAGTTTTTATTTCTTCATTGCCTTTCATTACCTTGGACAACATTTCTTTCAATTCCTCCATGTCTGTTTCTTCTCCTGTTGGTGCTTTACAATTTCTCTCTTCTTCTTTTCTCCTTTCTTCTTCTATTTTCCTTTGCTCTGGTGATCTGAGCGTTTTCTTTGAGATGATGAACCTCTCTTTCTCTTCACTCCTTTTCCTTATCTCTCCTCTAGTGGTCATTTATTTCGTTTTCTCGCTTCTAAAAAGTTTTCGGAAAAAATTATCTAAGCCGGTCCTGTCTTTTACCTGACTACGCGCTCACCGCCCGAGGCTCGCTACCCAGATCGACTCTTCGAAGGCAATTTAACCACTCTGCGCCTCCTCTGTTTTCCGTCTTTTCTTCTTACTTTTGTTGTTATTTGTCCTTCTGTTATATTTTTCTTGACTCCTCACTTCCTTTTCACTTTTCCCTTCACACTATTTGTTTATTTCTTCCTGCCGGTGTCTAATTTATAGATCTAATATGCGAGGAATTATAAACACTTCTACTTTCGTGTAACGAGCTATTATTTATGAAAATTTATTATTTTAGTACTACAAGCCAAATTGGCCCATGGCTTGGCTGACTATGTCTTTCCACAGCTTCCTATCTTTCGCTTTCGTCTTCCAATTCGCGATTTTTATCTCTTCCAGATCCGTTTCTTCGTTTTTTTCCTCCAGCCGTTCTTGTAAGAATCTGCTCTGGCGTTCTTGCGTCCTCCATTCTCGTTATGTGGCCAGCCATCTTATTCTTTGGGCTTTTATGATTCCCACTTTGTTGTTCTCTTTGTACATTTTTTTAACATCATTGTTTGTCCTTCGTGTCCATATTTGTTTTATTCTCTTTCCCCCGAAAATTTTCCTTAGAACTTTCCTTTCCCATATTTCTACGCTCACTTGCTCCGCCTTGTTAATTGTTGTTGTTGTAATAAATTCTTATTTTTGCGTTATGGGAGATGTTCTTATTTGTTACCCATTAAACCATACCCATTACCCACGTGCCATTAAACATCTATTTCCTATCATTATCCTTGCTTGAATTTCTACTTCTGTACCAGGTTTTCTTGTGAATGAGGATACCAAATATTTGAATGTTTTAACTTCTTCGAATTTATATTCCTGCCCATTAGCCATTTTCACCTTCAAATTTCGTCCTCTCCTGTATTCCTGGTTTATCCTCTCCAGGTATTTAGTTTTGCTTTCGTTGATAATTAGCCCTACTTCCCTTGCTTTGTTTGCAAGTCTCTGGACAGTCCCAACTGGTACTTTGACAACAAGTACTTCTTTTTATTCTTGTAACTACCGCTATGTCGCCTGCGAAAGCGAGGCATTGGTGTCTCTTGCTGAAGATTGTTCCTGTACTACTACTATTTGCATCTGTGATGGATTTTTCGAGGACTACGCTAAATAGTTCGCCGATAGTGGGTCTCCTTTTGTCTCACTTCTTTGATTTCGAATGCTTGTGTTATTTCATTATTAATTTTAACTTCGCGTTCTGTTCCTGTCAGTGTTGCTCTACATTTTTACTAATTTCCTTTTCACTTTCAATTCTGCCAGCGCCTTGTATACTTCTGTCCTTTTTACTTTATCGTAGGTTGATGGAAGTCAACGAAGAGGACGACTGTTGGTATATTGTGCTCATGACTCTCAGCTTGTATTTCCCTTAGTGTATATACAGGGTGGCCCACTTATCCTTGCTCGGACCATTGCTGCTAGACTAATAAAAATTTAGGAAAACATCTGATGGAAGTCATTGGACACTTGATGTGCTACCTTTTAACATTATTTTCGAGTATACAGAGTGTACCGTAAATTCGGGACACAAAATTTGGCCTTTTTAAAAATTAATCACCCCGTATATTATTTCATTTTTAGAATCTACTTTGTAGTCTTCACAAATTATTTTTAGTTTTTGAGACCAGACGCAACCATGCCAAGTTATTCACATTGTAATAAAATTTAACGAAAAATCATGGACCTGGAATAAAACTCAATAAAACCTTATTATAAGAGGACAATGAAAGAATCTGGGTATGCTACCCAAGCACTGTGCCAATACATTCACAATAGTTGGAGTCACGTTGAATACACAGGGTGTTCTGAAATAACGATTGAATTTTGCTATTTTCAAATGGCTAAAACTCATTTTTACCAATTATCAATTTATCAATATATTAATTTACCTATTAAAAAGTATTATTAGATTATAGTCCATATGCTAGCATTGAGTAGCTCAATAAATGAGCACTCAGATTATGATGCTATATACAGGGCGTTCCATTAAAAAAAAGAAGAGTTTTAGTCATTTGAAAATAGCAAAATTGTATTGTTATTTCAGAACATCCTGTGTATTCTACGTAACTCAAATTTTGTGTATGTTTTGACACATAGCTTAGGTATCTGCATACGCAGATTCTTTCATGGGTCTCTTATAATAAGGTTTTGTTGAATATTTTTCCACGTCCATGATTTTTCGTTAAATTTGATTAAAATGTGAATAACTTGGCAACGTTGCATCTGATCTCAAAAAATAAAAAATATTTGTGAAGCCCACATAAAGCAAATTCTACATATGAAACAATATGCAGGGTGATTAATTTAAAAAAGAGACAAAATTTTGTGTCCCGGATTTACGGTACACGCTGTATACACGAAACTAATTTTAAAAGGTACCACATCAAGTGTCTAATAACTTCCAATCAGATGTTTTTCTAAGTTTTCATTAGTCTAGCAGCAATGGTCCGAGCGAGGATAGGTGGGCCACCCTGTATTTGATCTGCTGTACTTCTCCCTTTCCGAAAGCCTGATTGATATTCGCCAATTTCTTTTTTCACTTCTGTATTCAATTTGATCTTTACTAGTGTAGCCAGTATTTTGTACGTAACATTCAGCAGGGAAATACCTCTGTAGCTATAGCAGTTTTTATCTCCTTTTTTGTGTTATTATTGCTTTCGTCCATTATTTTAGAATTCTCTCATTCATCCATATCTGAGTGATTAGTGCATGTATTAGACTTGTGACTTTTTAGCCTCCATGTTTTAGTATTTCGGCTGTTATGCCATCAATGCCAGGGTTTTGTTGTTCTTGTTGTTCTTTTTTATTATGTCGTTTATTTCTTCTTCTGCACAATGTTGGTGCCGGTGCTTCTTCCTCTTGCATGCACCTTGTTTCTTCTTCCTCCGTGGATGTTTGTGTGCTTGTTACGTTATCTCCGTTAAGCATTTCATCAAAGTATTCCTTCCACCGATATAATATTTCTTTTTCGCCGTATAATTTTTGCCCTTCCATATTTCTGCACCTTACAGGTTTTTGGTCTATGCCTTTCTTTTCCTTTCTTACTCCTTGGTATAAATTTCTGATTTTATTGTTTCTGTAATCATTTTGTATATCCTCAATAATTATTTCGTAGTGTTTCCTTTTTTATTTCTTGATAATTTCTTAACCACTTTCCTATGTGCTTCATACTCTTCTTTAGCTTTTGGGTCCTTCTTCGTTAGCATTTTTACTCTTATTGTGTTCCTACTGGTTATTACCTTTTAACATTCTACATCAAACCATTTTTTCTTTTCTTGTTTTCCTTCTTATTTATTGCATTCTTTAGCGACCTGTTCAAGTTTTGCTTTTAATTCTTCCCACCTTTTGTCGGTCTTTTATTTTTCCTCGTCCGATACCATTTAGGTTTCCTTCTATTGTTTACCTGTACTTCTCTTATTCCATTTTACTTCTTAGCCTCACTGCCATGTTGTGTTTCTCTCTCTCTTCATTGTCCTGTTTCTTATTTCTGGAATTTCTTGTATGAGTATTGCTGCTACTAAGTAATGGTCCGAGTCTGCGTCCGGTCCCCTGTATGCTTTAATGTTTTTAATTGAGTTTTCTTCTGGTCTTTCTATGAGCATGTGGTCAATTTGATTCGTCACTTTCTCGTCTGGTGATCTCTATGTACCTTTGTGGATTTCTTTTTGTTGAAAACATGTGCTCTTCATGAACATTTTTTTCTCTTTTGCAAAGTCTATGTAAGTTCGTGCTTACGGTATTGTCCTATAGTTGGTTTGAATATTTCTTATTTTCCTATCTTTACATTTGCATCCCCTAGTATGATTTTCAAATCGTCTTTTGGGATTTCCTTGTATACTTTGTCTAACATATTGTTAAATTCTTCTTTAACAGCCATTTTTTTTCTTGGTTGTGCGCATGAAAATTTACTAGTGTAATATTTCGGTACTTTCCTTTAATCCTCAACATGACCAACCTTTCTGTAAGCGGTTTGAATTGATTACACAGACCAACAGCTATTTTGGTGCAGGGGTATTTAGAGCTGATTTTATATGAATTTGATGCCCTGAATTCAAAAATGGCATTAGTTTTTGCCTAGCAGCTTAAATTTCTAAGATATAATATTTTATTGAAATATAAGTCACACTATTTTAAGTTTTTGCTACGGTTGTTTCGATTGATTCCATTAATATTTACTTAGCAGAAATAACAGTCATCGAAGTGGTTTTTGCGTTTTCTCCAAACCATTGGTACGCCGAATTTCAGGCTTCTTCTTTTCCCGATAGTCCACTGTCGTAAATGTTCTGTACAAATGTTATACACCTGATGCGGTGCCCAGGTTTTATCCTGATCACCAAGCCTAACACTAAAGCCAAAGATAAGCTCTATTTATAAAGTCACTAATTGGATTTCTGTTTTCTTTTAACGTATATTCTCCGCACATGTAGCAAAACACATCACGATGATTTACACAACTTCTTCTACTTGAACTCATTTTATTGATTGCTATTCAACAACACACATATAACAAGCTACACCACAGTACGTTTTAAGTTACCTTTGTAACAACTCTTTCTAAAACACAAATATCACGCAAGGCTCAACTCGTGTAGATTTCGTGTAGAACTTCGATTTCGTGTAGAACATTTCGTGTAGAACTGCACATTAAAAAAACATTATCTAAAAAAGTAGAGCTGATAGAGAAAAAACTGATTTCATATTTAATTTCAGTAACCCAGCTAGAGCTAAAATCAGTTCCAAAATCATCGGCACCAAAACATTTTTTTTTGTAGGCCTCTGTTATCAGAGGCTTCAGTTTATCCCTTAATAAGAATCCCGTCCCCAGTCCATGTTCTCCCCACCGCTATTTAGCACTACATATTTGCCTACTACCATGTCTGTGTTTTCCTTTAGTTTTATTTCTTGTAGGGCAACTATGTCGTATTTGCATTTCTCAATTTCGCTTGTCAAGTGGTTAATTTTTCCTGCCCTATAGTCACCTCTGACGTTCCATGTTCCTGTTTTTAATTCTTTTATTATATTTGCTTTTTGTTGCGTTTTTATATAGTCCTTTGAGTTCTTCGTTGTTTTGGTTGGGGTAATATTTATTAGTTTTTTGGTTTCACGTTGTGTTCTCTCGGCTGGTATAACTTTCTTTCTTTGACACTCAATCCCCATATTTTTCCGTCCATTAGTAGCTTCTTGTATCCCATTTTCGTGTTTTTATTCCCTTTTGCTTTTCGCTGCTTGCGATTCTTCTTAATTCTTTTTGGGTTTCCACTTCTTTCTTTGTCAGATATGACTCCATATACACCACGTTCTTGCAGTTTTTTAGGTTTAATTTGTTTCTTAACACTTTTTCCTTATCTTCGAAATTTTCGGACCGTTTTTCCTCCATTCTTCTGTAAGGGTTCGGAATATCAATATTTTGTATAAATTAATTTAACATAAAACCACGAAAAATACTGATATTAATTGAGACGGTTAGTAATAAATTTGAAACAATTTCATACTCAGGTATAAACATTGAAAAACACGTAAAAGCCAAGTCTTGTTTTAGAATAGGACGGGGTGATCATTTGGGGATTTAATAAGTAATCTGATTAAATATGAATTCAATTTGAATAGATTACAAACGAAATTACGAGAACTTTTATAATCGTTAATATTATAAAAGGTGGTCCATGCGCAGTGACGCAATTATATAAACAATCACAAACGAGCAAGCAGGCTGATGACTAATCATAACAATTAGGTATTTTTATATCAGTAACTTTAATATAGGGCACTGTGAGATCACCGGAATGCGAATTCACGTTAAGGGGAATCACAAAATTGCAGTGGGCGAAATTTTAATATAAACAGCATCGTTTTGCATGCGAAAAGTTTAGTTGGTTCCAGATTCGCGAGGCGACAGGCCATTATTATCGTCATCAATAGTATACGCGAATATCATTATGAAGAGTATTATCCGATTTATTTAAAAGTTACTGTGTTCGGGATGATATTGATTATTTTGAAATTGAGTAGCAATAATCGGTAATCTTCTACCAAAGTACCAAAAACAAATACCCCGTGAAGTATATATTTAAAATCTTTCCGGTTTCATATACGTATATATTTGAGAGCTTTATTAAATTCAGGCATACGCTTTGAGTGGTGTCGTGGAGGTTAATAGGGTAATCTTTCCGGTTTCATATACGTGGGTCTTCGAGAGCTTTATTAATTTCTGGAATACGCTTTGAGCGGTGTCTTGGAGGTTGATAAGGTAATCTTTCCGGTTTGATTCGCGTTCAGAAAGGAGAATGCTACCATCTCTAATTGTGTTTACCTTAGTAAACATGATTAACAATTCTCCTCACAAGCTAACAGAAGTCATAAAAATATCAATTAAAATTAAATAAGTAATATCATTTGAATTTCCTATTTAATAAAATACTGTCATTATAAATTTAAATTGAAGTATAGAGAGGATAATACTCTTCAGGGAATAAGTATAAATTAGTAAAATATAACCTAAATAATATCTCTTTGCTAAAGTGGCAAAACATTATTTAATTATGAGTAATTAATAACATGAATTTGAATCAAATGAAGATTATGTTTAAATGAGAAACATTACAGAAATAAAACTCAAGGTTAATTAAATGAAATCCATAAAATTATCGATATTGTTTGTTTAATAAATCTTATTCTAAATTTTAAAGTTGAAATCTAAAAACGGTTATGTTTTCCAGGGAATAAGTATAAAATATTAAGGTATAGTTTACATAATAACTGGGTAATACTGTGGCAAATTATTGGTTGTTTTGTGTAATGAGTATAAACAAGTTATAAATAATCATATTACAAATTCATTAATATCAGTCATACGAACAAATTACAGAATATATTTAACAAAATTGAATCCATCTAAACCTAGTTAGTGAATCCTGAAGTAATAGATGGAATGTGACATTGGAAATTGGTAGGCACAAACAGTGACATATTTCATGAAGTGGTGACATGCGTTGGGCCGTTTTGCGGGCACGTAGAATTGATCAGTATGTGAAGTCATTGACGTTACTAGAGGTTTCCAACTGATACGGATAAAAGTAAATACGGATAAAATGGAATGTGACATTGGCACAAACAGTGACATATTTCATGAAGTGGTGACATGCATTGAGCAGTTTTGCTGGTACGTAGAATTGAGCAATGGGTGAAGTCATTGACGTTAAGTACATCTTTTATCCAAAACTAACTTAGTCAATGAAGAAAGTCATTAAATTCAAAATTGATGTTTAATTGTTGTTGCAAAATCCTTTAAAGTGAATAACTTTACACTTAACCCATAATTATGTGTCTTTATTTTATTAATATTATTGTTACTAATACACGCATTACTTCTAAAACAAGTTGGAGTTTTCACGATAGTGTTTTAATATCAAACATAACGTAAATAAGTACTGCCATTATACGATCACACAAAATAAAAGTAAAATAGATAAATCACGAGCCAAAACAAATATCATAAATTATAAGAATTTATGATTATAAGTAAATTATACCTAATTATTAATTATTGGGGAAACCGAAGTCTTACACTTCTAACATATTTTAAATTAATTTTTATTTTGACCTCTTTTCGATGAAGCTTTCTATTGCGCCCTATGTATTTCCACTCTGATCTTCCCTTATTGTTATTCACGAGATCATTATATTATTCCTTATGTTCACTGCTTCCATGTTTTCTATTCTATTGTTCGTTTTTTCCAGTCCTTGCTTAATTTCCTCGTTTTATTTTTTTTACAGTGCTATTTATTCTATATTGCCGTTTTGCTCTTCCCTAATTTCTTTTAATTCGTCCATTATCTCAATATTCTTATCCAGTAGTTTCCTCATCATGTCTATCATTGTTTCGTTTATGTCCTAATACTTATTTCTACTCTTGGGTCAATACCTTTTCATTTTTTCTTTCCTTTATGCTCCTTCCTCTTCACCCTCTCTATTTATTTTGTATCTTAATCGGTTTCTGATGCACTACCTAAGGGCATAATTACTTTTACTTATCGCTGCTTCTATTGTATTGTATTGTATTCCGGGGGCGATAGGCCACCTAGGCCATCCTGCACTGTGACCTGGGAGATGTTTTGTGCTCACCCTGCTCTACTCCGATCTTAGGAAGTCAACCTCACGGGTGAATTCTATGAGCTTCCTAAGAGACTTGCTCTTTAGCTCCTGGGTTGATAGCGTAGAAGCACCCAGGGTAGCAAGCCTTATGTGATCTAATTCCTCACATTTACACATTATGTGCTCGGCCGTTTTAGGTTCCGTTCCACACAATTACAGATGGCATCGTTAACCGTCTTTATGTTGCACAGGTGGTATTTCACCGGGCAGTGTCCGGTGAGTACTCCCGTTACGATTCTAATCTCTATTTTGGAGCGATGTAGGATTTCTTTCGTCCTTTCCTTCGAACATTCGATGAGCTTTTTTGACTGTCTTTGTCCTGGCGTTTTCCGCCACCAGCCCAGCTTTTGCTCAAACTCCCAATTTCGCACCACCCACCTGTTATGGGCCTTTGTAAGCCCACACGTGGGCTCCGGGCCCGTAAAGGGGGCCTGCGCACCGTTCTTAGCGAGTGCATCGACTACCTCATTACCCTCAATCCCCTGGTATCCGGGCAACCAGGCCAGTGTTAACCTGTTTCCTTTCGCCAGTTAATTTAGGGTTTGCTTGGTCAGCCAAGCCACTCTGGACTTAAGCGTGTACGCTTTTAGTTTCCATAGTGCTGCTTGGATGTCCGTGAGAATGCAGATGCTCTTGCCTTTCAGCTTTCTGTTTAGGCATATTTGTGCCCACCTATCAATGGCTATGAGTTCGGCCTGTAGGATAGTGGGGCCCCTTCCCAGTGATACGGACTCTCTGTGTTTAACGTTATATATTCCAATACCGGTACCCTCCGACGTTTTAGATGCGTCGGTGTACCAGATGGACGTTTGTTCCTCAAGTTGACCAATTCTTAGGACACCAGATCGTGGAGGATTGGCATGGAGTCGCTGGGGAATGACCGATGTTCACACCTCGCCTGCTCCAGTATAGCCATGTGCCCTTTGTTCGTGTGCCTTAGTCTTAGTGCACTGGCTAGACCTTCTTTTGCCACCTATATGTGCAGTGGAAGTAGGTCCAGTTGGACTTCCATTGCCGCGGTTGGAGTTGTGTATCTGGCTCCTGTGATACGAGGCGTTGTGTTGTCGAACGCTCCCTCTATGTCCACAAATAACCCCAGTGCAACCTCTTTGTTCTCCAGTAACGCCTCAATCAGAGTTGCCAGCTCATGAAGAGCCGTCCCTGTCGATTTTCCTGATTGATAAGCATTTTGGTGCTTATGAAGCGGGGCTCTCTTCAGCGCCCCGCTGCGTATGTGGTAGTCCACAATATTTTTCATGGTTTTTAGGAAAAAGGATGTGAGGCTGATAGGGCGGTAAATCTTCGCCTCTTCAGGGGGTCTTCGCCCATTTTTGGGGATAAATATCGCCCTCGCCTCTTTCCATCCTCTAGGTATATATGCTAGCCTAAAACTGGCTCTGAAAATCACAGCCAGGCTTGGAGCTAGGAGATCACTCCCCCTTTGGAGCATGGCTGGACGCCATCAGGGCCTGGCGATTTGAAGGGTTTGAAGCTTGAGACAGCCCATACCACCTTCTGGTCAGTGAATATCTTCCTGGCTATTTTTTTACTGTCTCTCGTGGAGCGGGAGCTATTCCGTCTTCCTTCCACGACAGTTGTTGTTATCGAGGACCCTGGAAAGTATGTCTCCAGCAGAACATTTAAGCTTTCTTCAGGGTCCTTGGTATAGTCACCTGGCCTGGTTTTTTGGAGGCTTGTCTCATTTGAGTGGTCCTTTGCAAGCACCTTCTGGAGCCTTGCTGCTGGGGCCGTTCCTTCGATCCCCTCGCAGAAGTCCCGCCAGGTGGTTCTTTTGGACTTTCTCAGTCCAGTTTCCGGTTCTTTTGGCACTATTAAAAGCTTTGCGGGCCACTTTGCGCAGCCGGCCCAGCTCCTTGTTCCACCAGGGCACGTCTCTGGCGAGCTTTCTCCTTTTCAGTGGACAACTGCGTTCAAAGGCCTCGGTTATTATGCCTTTGATGTGGGGCGCTGCCCCTTCAATTTCATCGACGGTGTTTATCTTGAGGTTCAGCCCTTCGGTCTCCGTCCTGAGATAATCCCTAAAGAGTTTACAGTCCGTTCTCCTCGGGTTCCTACAGTATTACACCACCGTACACTTCACCTAAGTCAAAACCGATCTTTTGGTGATCCGATATGGATGGCTCGCTGAGCACTTGCCATCTGCTTATTGTACCCGCGGTAAATGCGCCAGCTAGGGTCAAATCGAGGACCTCTTCCCTGATCGCGTTTATGAAAGTGGGCTTATTACCCTTATTTACAATGTCTACCCCCTTACTATAAAGGTATTCAAGGATTTCCTTACCTCGCTTGTTGTCCTCCGTGCTGCCCCAAACTGTTTGGTGCGCATTGGCGTCGCAGCAGATGACAAACCGTTTATTTGTCCTTTGTTGGGGTGTGTTCCGTCACCTGGGAAGTAGGCCGAGGCTATTATAGTGATCCTCTTGCCCACTCCCGTTGTGGTCTCCACGGTTACCACCGCCTGGTCCCCTGTGGCGTACTCTGGAACAGGTACAAATTTTAAGTCCATCCTGAGCAGCAGAGTCGCTCTTGGATTGGGAGAAGTTGTATCAAACGTTAGTTGGAATGAATCGCTCCTTACTTTACTTCACTTACAATTTTGTTTCGCCTGTTTTGTTGGCTTATGCTCGGTTCTTCGGCTGTATGTTGTGTTGCCTACGTCGATACTCCGTTTTGTTATTGACACCTAGAGAAACTTCCCTAAGTCGACCTTTCATAGCTTATGTTTCTTCCTTCTATTTATTTACTGGTTTTTATTTATTATTCGGTTTCTATTATATTTTCCTTTGGATCGATTTTTGTGCGCATGTCTTATGTTTGATATATATTGTGAAGTTATTTCCGGTACTTTTTATTTATATGTATATTACGTAATTGCACTTACTTTATTCTGTTTTCTCAGGATTCTCGGTGGGATCAGGGGTGTGAATTGTGAAATAACTTTGCTCCAACGAACAATTTGGTTTGGTAATCCTAATTTAATTCCTCAATAAATAATATAAAACAATCGATAAAATCTAGTAACTATATACGTGTCTACAATAATAATTGATATCTACCAAAATCAATGAACAAAATTTATCAAACTATTTGAACCCTATCTAGCAACACAAACAATTAATTTTGGCCAATTTATTATTACGACCTACCTCAATTCTCTCTTCTGTAGGACGAATCTTCCAGACCCTTCTCCTCTGTCGAACGTATCCCGCTTCTCGTGCGTAAGCGTATCGCCGTCTTGCTGATCTCAATTAGCTCTGCTTCGCTGCTCCGCGTCAGTCTCCTTCTTCGTGAATACTGCTTCCCGTACCTTAAAAATCCTGTGAATCTCCTTCAATTGCTTCTCTGTCGTGGAGTGTCCGCCGTCCTGGTCAAACTCCTCGCTCTGCGATCTCGGAGAACGCCGTTTGCCGCTCGACTATCGGCTGTTGGACGCACGCGACTCCTTTTTTTTTCTTTTCCTTGCCTACTTAGTAACTCTCGGCGTTCTTTGATTGTTCGTCGCGTCGCCACCACACTAAGCAACGTTGATCCTGTTTCTCTTACGTAGTCTCTGTCACTAGTGGACCTCACGCACTTCACTTTCGATTAGTCTCACTAATTATTAATTTTAATTTTTTGTGTTTCTCCTAATACATAACTATCGAACTAGCCTAATTAACTTAAACACCCTAATAATAATAATAACCTAAAAATATCATCACAATATATATATATATATATATATATATATATACCGGGCTTTTTTTTCCTTATTACACATATGATCGACAATGTATAAATGGTTGCCTGCATCTACCCGCAAGGAATTTCTATGTGTAATTCTAAAAAAAAAATCAACTCTTTAGCGGGTCGGTGCAAGCAACCTGTCAATTTTGGCATATGTTACACATAGAGGTTATGTTTTTATTCAAGGCAATACACGACAGGGTTTTTGAAGACACGCAGAGTATTCGTAATGTATTGTGGATTTATGCCATTACATGCAGTACGTATACGGCCTTTCAATTCATCTACGTTATGTATTTGTACGTCATTAAAAATTTTACTTTTCAGGTAACCCCAAAGAAAATAATCATTTGTTGACATATCAGCTGATCTTGATACATTACGAATACTCTCGTGTATTGTTTTGAATAAAAACATAACCTCTTTGTGTAACATATGCCAAAATTGACAGGGTGCTTGCACCGACGCCGCTAATGAGTTGACTATTTTTTTTTTAGAATTACACATAGGAAATTCCTTGCGGGCAAATGCAGGCAACCAGTTATACATTGTCAATCATATGTGTAAAAACGAAAAAAAAGCCCGGTATATATATATATATATATATATATATATAAATATATATATATATATATATATATATATATATATATATATATATATATATATATATATATATATATATATATATATATATATATATGGTATTGTTCGTACTCGTTGTTCCCGGATTTTCAGGTTTACCACGTTCAACTCTACTATTTTCCCTGACCTGACCTGTCCCCTGACTCTTAAGTTAATTATCTCAATAATATTCTTCAACAAAATTATTTTGTTCTAGACGCAAGGATCGAACTACGCCACACATAGTAAAACGCCTTATAAAGAAAAATGGAAACTCGAACATCGTTCGCCGCAGGATCCCGACGATGTGGGACCGCTACATCCGCGACATGGCGAACACCCTGGTGAACAGTCGGTGGCGATGGACGGTCATCTTGCTGTCGTCGTCCTTCGTCCTCAGCTGGGTAATCTTCGGCGCCATATGGATGATGATATCCAACGCAAACGGCGATTTCGACCCGGACAACCCCTCGCCGCAGCCTTGCCTCAGCGGAATCCAAGGTTTCGGCGGTTTCGTGATGTTCAGCATGGAAACGCAGCAGACAATAGGGTACGGCAGCAGGTACATCAACCATTACTGCCCCGAAGCCACGTTTCTGATGTGCCTGCAGATCATCTTGGGTTGCGCCATATGCGGGGCCATGGTCAGCATCGTGAACGCTAAGATGGTGCGGCCGCTGCAGATGCACTCGAGGAACCGATTCAGTAAACACGCCTTGGTAAGTTTGGCATAATTGTACTGACGATGCTACAGAGTGGTATAGGGGAGGTAATAGTAATTTTCTTATAGATTGGTATAAGGGATGGTCACCTGTGTTTAATATTTAGGGCTAGGGATCAGAATGGGAGGTACACTATAGGGACGACGATTAACGCATATTTGGTGCAAAGCAGACCCGGGGAGCCGTTCCTGAAATCTCTTCCGCTGGAGCAGTTTGGTATTTTGATATGGCCTTTGGAAATAGTGCATAAAATCACAGCCACCAGTCCGTTGTGGGATCTCTCGGCTAAGGAATTGATAACAAAGAGGTACGGATGAGCCCACACTAAAGATTTTTATAAAACCATTTAATGACGGTTAATAGGTTAAATATCTGGCTTCCTCCGTGTTTAGATTTGAGATAATCACCACCATGACTGGAACGTCTGCAGTCACCGGCCAGTGCTCCAAGACGAGGACGTCGTACCTCAGCAACGAGATCCAGTGGGGTTACAGGTTTAAGCCGTGCATCCACTTTGACCCCGACGAGGAGAGCTACTTCGTCGACCACACGAGATTCAATGAAACCGAGGAAGTGCTCACGCCGCTTTGTAGTGCCCAGAGATTGGGCGAAGTTATAGATGAGATAATAAGTCCGCTGGGCAGTCCGTACAGTGAACTGGTCTCCAGCAACGAGGCGGTGGACAGTGAGCCGTTTCCCGAGACCTCCGATAACGAGAGCATTTACGATAATCTGGAAGACGGCTTCGGGTCATCCGCGGAAGGGAGGCCTTCGGCTAGCGAAATTAATAAGCGAGGAGGTGAAGTGAGCGAGAGGTTGTCGAAGACGAGCAGTATCGATATCAATGTTTTAATTGAGTCACTAGAAAACGACAAGCACTGCAAAGAAACCACGCTATGATTTTATTTGCGGCCAAATACACGTGCAATAAAACGCCTTCACGCACCAGGTGATTTATATAAAGCGATGACTCGCTGGGATGGTTATCGCTGTGTTAATATTTGTACGCGATAAAACTACTGGCGCATTACTTTCGTGCATTGTTTTTCGTACAGCAGTAACCCACTAAGTGCTATGTAGCACAGAAGCCAAATCTGTTACGTAATTGCAATGTAAATACTTGTGTCTCCCAATCATAAATAATTTCCCGTGGATTATCTTGTGTTTTTATTCTGCATCGGTGTAATGCGATTCGCCGGCTTAATTGCGCAATGTAAATTTAATTAATCCCGAGGAGGACAGTCTCTCAGGTTTTCGTTTGGTGCGCGTGCCATCAGGCCCGTGAGTTATTGTAAAAGGAAATGAATGAACCGCAGTTGGGATCGCTGCGAATTGACAATTCCGATGCAAATGAATGTTACGGTGAGTCTGGTAATTTACGGGGGCGGCAAGTGGCGGAGCAACAATTTCCACTAATAATTCAAGGCAGGCGGAGCACTTATCCATGTATCAACAGGTAAATGTAAATTACTCAATACAATAGATCACAGAACAAACCCCCACCAGTGTGACAATATTTATATCTTTATGTAAATGTATGATTTTAAATAAAGATTTTATGAGAGGAACAACACTTTTAAGAGTTTAGATTAGCTGTGGTTAGCAGCATCAGCTTAGGAAAAATTTTACTTCTACGACTTAAATTATGCTACTTCCAACGGGAATTTTAATATTCATGTATCTAATGAAGACTGTTGCTTAGTGCAATAACAACCAGTTAGTACAGTCAAATAGTACTTGAAAATGGCAAAACAGAAGGGAAGGCAAACTATTGTGAGGTTGATTAGAAACTCATGGGAGATTAATAAAAATCCATCAAAGTTTCCTTGTGGAACGGCGCCCATTTTAAAACAACCGTTACCCTCGATTTCTTCCCTCTTATTAGCCGAATTTTATAATTTTTTCTTATTCTGTTTTGTAGGAACAAATATTCTCTACAACTTTTGTTTGAAACATTTTTAAATAGCTGCTAAAGAAACAAAATGAGAACTTTTTTTGCGTGGTGTATCCAGTAGGTTTAATCCGCATGATCGAGAAGCAGGCTTTCGTTGCTCCTGAATTTCTGCTGACAAATTTTCCGAATTTCTGCCTGTTTGAGGATTGGCTAGGCATAATAATTTCATCATCATAGATATTACTTTCGATCTGTTCGGTGTCGACTTTTTCATATTCAGAATCGTAGGCTGCATTCTTTCGTTGACAACGGGAAAGAATTCGAAGTCACTGCAGTCGTCTTCGTCTGAATCTAAATAATCGTAAAAAAAAATGTTGTTCTATTTTTTGTCCTTAACCGCAAATGAAAACTGTTTCAAACAAAAGTTGTTGTGAACATTTCTTCCTAATAAAAATTAATCAAATTCGGCCAATAGGAGGCGACATGTCGAGGATGACGGTCTTGTCAAGATGGCCGCCGTGCCACAAGGAAATTTTGTTGGAATAATATGAATTTGGACGTCCGACTTCTAATCAACCTCACAAGAATTACCCGGCCCTTCCGTTTTGTTGATATTCGGTGTTTTTTGATTTAATTTTACTGGTCATAAAATTTATTATTGACATTTATTATTGAAAAATATTGTTTCCACCTAAAATAACTGATATATCAGCCAGTAATTGCCTGAAGTGTTTTCACCAAGCCACAGAACGACATACAACGACACACCTGGACTAAGGGAGTATTACTTAAAAAAAATATGTCGAAAATACCTTATACTATACATACCCGACCTTTTTGCAACCGAGTTGGCTGGGTTTTCTTTTTGTCATGTTGGACAAAATGATTCAGTAATGCAACGGAAGTTAATTATTTATATGTGTCGATATCTATTAGACAGTTGCTTCCTACCACACTGTCACATTTAAATTTTTTCACTACCAGCTTTTAAAGATATCATTATTTATTTTGTTTTTCCTGAATATTCGAACCCAGAAATAATTTTCACTTCTGTCAAAATATTAATCAAAGTGCAAAAAATTGATGACCTCACTGATCTCGAGACAGGAGAATATCTTTTCTGCACGTTAAAATTTAAAAATATTTCTGGTTGAGGCGACGCACATTAGAGACTATTTTAGGAACAAAAACAGAAAATTTACAAGTAGCATCCATCCTACAAGGAAAGACCAGCAACGACTAATTTGGCAAATAATGAAAAGAATGAATATTTTACTTTGGACAGACTTTTGGCAGATTCGCGAGAAATATTAGAATTTGAAGGGGGCCGTACAACATTATTCAAAATTATTAAGTCAATATGTTACAAACATAGGAAGGTAAATGGTTGCAAATTTTTATGTGAACAAAAGCATGTCGTTGCAGCCAAAATAACTTTTTGGAGAAAATTTTTGCAATTAAAAAATTCTAGTGAAAATCTAACGTTTGTGAATATTGACGAAACCTGGATCTACCAAAATGGTTCGTCAATCCGTCGTTAGATACACGAGACAGATTTAAAAAGTAGTCCTACCAAAAATTAAAGTTAGGGTCAAGATTTACAGTTTTACACGAGGGATGCCATTTTGGGTTTTAAATGGGCGCGGTCTATAATTAAATTCAAAAAATAACGATAGAGATTATCATGAGACAATGGATGGAGAACTTTTTCAAAATTGGGTGGTTAAACAACTTATTCCTGATTTGCCCAATTTGAAAGAAAAAAATGTGGTGGTCATGGATAATGCACCTTATCATTCCATTCAGTTGGATAAACCACCCACATTTTCTAATAAAAAAGGCAAAATGCAAGAATGGTTGCGTCACCACAGTATTGAATTAAACACAAAATTTAGCAAGAAAAAAGTATGGGATTTAATCAAACCTTTTCGAAATAATAGGCAAACACGATATTTAGTTGACAAGACATTGCGGAAAAAGGGACATGAGGTTTTTGTCAATATGATCATATTGAAATGGCATGGGGGGTTTTGTAAACCATCTTATAACAAGGACATAAATGCTCCACCTTCATCCAAGGATAAGGTTGAGATGGTTGACAAGTTAAGTCAATTTCCAAATGTACTCCATAAATTTGACAAAATTATTGTAGATATTGCAAAGAACTTATTCTGGCCGATAGGAAAAAATACATGGGAAATTTGTCAGTTTAAACCTCATTGTAAAATGAGGTTTACCACACCTCATTTTATTATTTCGCTGGGTGAATCTGATTCAGAATCAGTTGACGAAAATTATGATTCGCTTGGCAAAATATAGAGGACGAGTAAATAGCACATACATATTTAGGCAAAATTTTAAGTGACTATTTAAAATCATGAGATGTTTACCAAAGGATGTTTTTTAACAAATTAACCAAAATCAGTAAGAATATTTATTTAAGTGAGGGTTTAGATTATATATTGCAATTTGTTGATCGTCGTTCCATAGAAGCAGTGTGGAATTATCTATAGTGCCTTCAGGAAAGACATACTATCTGTACATTATTAATAAAACGAACTGAAAAAAAAAATTAACTACATACACAAGAGACCAGTCTGTGAAAAGGAGAAGAAGCTTAGGAAGGCCCAAGAAAACCTTGAATGGAAACCTTGGGGTCACATGAGGGAAATCGTGGAAGAAAATGAGAAAAATGGAGAAGACTTTGACCTGTTTATTTTACCACACCAGTAATTAGGGCAGCATTTAATACAAATTGGCATACCTAAGGATTGTGTAGAGATTCTTGTCCAAATTTCAATAAATTGAATGTTTGCCAATGCATTATTTTTATTATCTTTCCTACCGTTTCATTTTCATCTCTAAAACTTTAAACTTTACATCTGGAAACAATGTTATTTAAAAAATATATCCTCAAACTGAAAACAACTTAGTTCCATTGGGGAATTCAGTTATTTCCGAAACACTACCAACAAAATTACTAGATATTCATAGACTCCCCTGACGCAAAAACATCGTGAAATAGTACACTTTCTCAGCGTACAGTGGCCTGTTAACAGTCCTGTTATAGAAGTTGCAACGAAATCTGACAGTAACCCATATATGTCCAAAACTCAATATTACAGGAATTACGTGTATGTATAAGCGATTAAATTTTCAAAATATAACTCTTGGTACACGAAAATTTTGATTGATTTTAGCAATCCTTTATTTTTTGACGTAAAGGTGACTTCATCCGTAAATAGAGTTTATCCACAAAGATATTCGTGTGCGATCAACCAACGACAAAAGTCAATACGTGCTGCACAGTATTGGACAGATCGGATATGTGATATAGGTTCATATCAAAATTGTGTAATGTTCTCCACACTTTTATTTGACTAATATGAAAACGATTTCATATCTTCGTACGCTAGTAGAGAGGCTGTTTTCCATTATATTTAGAAACAATTGCTAGAATCACTCAAAATATTGGCCTACCAAGAATTATATTCAGTAAAGTGAATCGCTTATAATTCCTTTAACATTAGGTTTTGGACATAAACATCGTATGTGTATAAGGTATTTTCGCTTTGAAATTATCTAAAGAATACACCATTAAACTATCTCGAGTCGCAGGATACACTATATAACAGGAACAAAAATCTAATGCAATATATACCTATATACCTTTTCAAGTTCAAATTGATACCAATCAAGTTCAAATTGAGACCAATCAATTTCAAATTGAGGCCCATCAAGTTCAAATTGATACCACTCAATTTCAAATTGAGACCAATCAATTTCAAATTGAGACCAATCAATTACAAATTGGGACTAAACAAAATCAAGTTGACACTAATCAATATCAAGTTGTCATAATAAATTTTATTTGTTTACTATCAACTTGATATAGTTTAGTGTCAACTTGATTTTGTTTAGTCTCAATTTGAAATTGATTGGTATCAATTTGCAGTTGATTGGCCTCAATCTGAAATTGTTTGGTCTCAATTTGAACTTGATTGGTCTCAATTTGAACTTGATTGGTCTCAATTTGAACTTGAATAGGTATAGTTCGTGCGAGAGGTTGTTAGGTCATATTTAGTTAGGATATCTTAGGAATCATTTTACACATGCAACTACAGGGTGTTTCAAAAAAAGCTACTCAGTTTTTCATGTACTACCTGCAGATCGCAGAGGTACGGGGTTCCATTTTCGAAATCTCCGAACACTGCGAGTATTATGCCCCATCTCGGTTACTTTCATGTAAATACCTAGATCAAATCCCTTTGCCATTTCTAGCAACCAATTTACAAGTTCAGTCTCTGGTATCTCCTATTGCATTGGAGTGTGCTCCATGATGCTGCAATGTCTGCGTGCCAGAGATTCGCTTTCGAATAATATGTAAGAGGCTTTTTCCTTCTCGTCATTGCATGATGGGTCCATCTGCAAAGATCTCCATCATATGTGGGTGTTTTCTCAGAGTACAGTGGTCTGCTAACAGTCCCGTTATAGTTCCAACGAAAGCTGACAGTAACTCATCGCTAAATATTGCAGAAAATTCTACAATTTCATTTAATTCCATTACATTTACCTTAAGCTTGGAAACGAATATAGAAAAGCAATTCGTTGTTAGAAAAACCATGAGTCAGTGTCAGCTCTCCTCGGGTCCCTGAAGCTGAGCATCCAACAGATCGGAAATGCGGTGAGCCGCGGTTACGATCAGTTTGAAAAGGTAGGCTCATTCGCCATAAAACGTGGAGCGGCTGTTATTGATGTATACTGTCAGCTTGACAGTATGTTTACCTATGCAAACTCTGCTCTTGACCGTGGCGCGCCGCGTTTCCGACTTAGTGGACGCTCGGCTTTATACCACTCTGATGTGAGTCCTGCAGAGCTGGAGTATATCAGCAGTCAGATTCTGAGTGATCTTGCTCATCATCCTCTTGTAGTGTCTGTGTCTACTCATCTGGTTCCAGGCTTTCTGATGTGGCTCGTACTCAGGGAATTATCTAAATTAAAAAAAGTGGCAACATAACATGCAATAACAATTTAATTTTAATGACAATGAAATATTTGTCAATGTCAAATACTTACTCATCTAGTTTAGTGGGAAGAGTAGGTAGATTTTCAGAAACACCCTGTATAATAATAACAATTACAACACTCATACAAGGTGTCCCAAAAAATGTGGACAAGCTCAACAGCACGTCACTCAGGGATAGCCACTGAGTTATTTATTAATAGGCACTAAATTTCTTTGAAAAATTAAAAAAAAAACATTAAAAAAACTTAAATCATAGATGATTTTATTATGAGTACTTTAATTGTACAGCACATTGTCACGCTGATTTTCAACAATTTTGTTACGAAATCAATGTTTTGAAATATTTAAATACGCTATTAGAAATGGAAAAAATTATTTAAAAAAATTATAATTAAACTACTTAACACATGATTAGCATTAAGTTCCTTCTAGCAGCGCTTCTAAAAATGCTGTCATGTTACACCTTTGACAATCAATATGTTGAAAAGTATAGCCCCAGGATTTTATTTAGTATTTCTCAACGACTCAGTTGCCATCCCAGAGTGGTGTTCAGCTTATCCACTATTTTTCATTTGATTTTTGATACTTAAAAAGTATATCTTGTTTTTTCACGTTTTAATTAAACCATTTGCAATTTTGTTTTGCTGCAATGTATTTTGTTTTACTAAAATAAAATTAAGTTAAATTTTGTGTTACAAATTATAAAATTTGATAATAATATTTAGTCTGCTTTTTGTGTTTATAAACGATGGCACTAGCTAGGCACAAATCTGCTAAGTCAGGAGGACAAACCACTGCAAATCAGTCAACAAAATTTCATAAACCAATAATTTATAATTCCAAAATTAACCAGTTTTTAGATATGAGTGCCTACTCTGAAATTCTAAAATAAATCAATATTAATCTGTAATTCTCTAATCTTGTAAATATTAATTTATAATACAGTGCAAAAAATCCTAAATTTGTCGAAATTAATAAAAAAAAATAACAATCCTTGCGTGAGAACTTGAGAAGAAAACTTTTCTATAATTCTCTAAAAAAAGAACCCAAATTGGGCAACTTCCCAATTTAGGTTATTATATTAATGTTTTAAAATTGCAAATTTGGGCAAATTTTCATTAATATTTTATATAAATACGAACTTAATCTTTATCAATATCTATTTGACAATTTATTTTATAAAAAATATCATTTACTCAATTATATTATGTAGATTGCACTATTAAAAGCAATTCGCTGTGGAAAAACAAGTGCACACTGGTTAAGTGACTCGCTATCTGAAAAACACTGAAAATTACCGAAAAAAATTATAAAACGCAGTACTTTAACATTCCAAAATTGATTTTATAAATCAGTGCTCAAAATTTCCAACATTTGTCTAATTTTCACGAACTACTGCCTCGAAATTATAAAATTGATTAACTTTTGTGTATTATTTTCAAAAATCAATGCTCTAAAATTGGAATATTGGATAAATTTTCATTAACCAAATCTTTAAAATTACAGAATGGGAATACGATGCTTCAGATTTTCACTCTCGACAAATATTTAAAATGCAAAGCTATAAAATTCTATAATTGACAACGTTCTTCAACCAGTACTGTAATATTCCCAGATTTTCATATGTTAGTTATCCTAAATTTCAAAATGAGTGCTGAACATATGCAAATTTTGTCAATTTAAGTGTCAATTTTTCAAAAAGCGTTATTTAAAATTTTCAAAATTGACGTATTCTTAGAAATCAGTAGTAGGTATAAGTCCATGTATAAGTAAGTATAAGTATCAAGTAAGTATACAGGGTGGTCACTTTTAAGACGCCCACCATTAGGATCTATTAAACGAAAATATATACAGAGTTGGTCAAATGGGAGAAAAGTTTCTTATTTTCATGCCTTATAATATTCTGAAAAGAAATCCAGATTATCTTGCACAGTTCCTGAAATATCGCTGATAAAACGAAAAGTGCACTTTTTCTATTATAACTTTTCTACTTTTGAAGGAAATTTTACGAAACTTGACATTCTTACATTTTTCGACGTGAGATTTCTGATGTCAGTGCCAAACATTTTCTGCGCCAACTAGATGCCCAAATTTTCATAGTCTACTTTTGATTTTCTTATAGCCGTAATATTAAATTTTAATAGCATTCCAAAGAGCGAAAAATTCCGATTTCAACCACGTATAACACATGGGTAATCTGATATTATTTACCACCAAAAATCGATAATTTAAAAAATTGTGGACTGCACTAAAAATCAAGTTGCCACGGAAAATAACAAATTATAATTTTGACATATCTGCATACAAAGAAAATAACTTCTGAGTAATATTATTGTGTATAAAGTAAAAACCGGAGATAGTATCTTTGATTAATAAAAATGTCAAGATATTATCCTCAACATGCAAAAATTGACATATACAATCTCTATGTAAGGAATTAGAGAAATGCGACAGTCACATCTGGAATTTATGGTGAATTGTATCCCGAAACAGCCAGTCCAACAACTTTTCGGCGTTTGTGGAATCGTATAAAATGTCAGATTGCTCATGTGTTATACATGGTTGAAATCGGAATTTTTCGCTTTTTTAATGCTATTAAAATCTAATATGGTGGCCATAAGAAAATCAAAGGTGGCCCATGAAAATTTGGGCATCTAGTTGGCGCAGAAAATGTTTGGCACTGTCATCAGGAAGCTCACGTTGAAAAATGCTAGGTTTCCAGAGTGCCAAGTTTCGTAAAATTTCCTTCAAAAATAGAAAAGTTGCAAAAGGAAAAGGAAAGTGCACTTTTTCGGTTTTTCCGCGATATTTCAGGAACTGTGCAAGATATTCCAGATTTCTTTTCAGAATATTAAAAGACATGAAAATGAGAAACTTTGCTCCTATTTGACCAACTCTGTATATATTTCCGTTTATTAGATCCTAATGGTTGGCGTCGTAAAAGTGACCATCCTGTATACATTACAAATATATACGTATAGTATCAGTTTTAACTAATAAATGAATTTAATGTTAATGTTACGGGATTAGTAAAAATGACTATGAACTTTCAAAAAATTACAGCCACATCTATTCTTAAATTAAAAGTATTAGTATAAGATTGATATATAAGCATTGATCAAATTTCATAAATTATTCCTCAATAATTAAAAAATGTACCCACTTTCAGAAATTTGTGCTTTGAAATTACGAAATTGGTAATACATCTTAATCGTTGAATTTTCGTCAGTTAATTTCAAAATTTAAATTAACTAAATATTCATAAATGAGTGCTATTTACACCTGAAAATCTACATAATATTCTAAGATCAGGGTTTTAAAAATTATCCATTATTTTTAAATAAGAAGTAATTTGACCAAACTTTCTTCATTCTTTTAAATTTCAAAACTTGCCAACAATTATTAGAAATCTTTGCTCTGAAATTATAGATTTATACAAACAGTGCACCATTATGTTTTATTTGATTATTGTTATGTACTTTTTTATAGAAAAAAATAATTTGTTATTAAAATTTATTTTAAATATTTATAATATAGTATACTATATAGTAATACGTATAATAATAATAATATAGGGTGAAAAGCCTGATAGATAATGTTTATAATAATAGTTTGATTTCATAAAACTTAAAAAATTGTCTTCGTGTAAAACATATTTATACAACTTTTTATACAGATAATGTTTAAAAAGGAATAATTATGTGTACTGTCAACTAATTGATCAATCGACGATATTGCTTCCGACGATCGAAAATTAGATTTTAGGAGAATTCACTGCCAAAAAACTAATGGTTTTCGAAGAATTTTTATTCGAAAAAAAATGATTTTCGAAGAATTTATTTTCAACAAACTTAACGTAAATTGCAATAAAGAATGATTTTGAGTAGAGATTTTGTTTCTTTATCAAAGATTTGAGTTTTTTCTTTTATTTCACATGTCTATTTATTTTTTAGTAATAGATTTTAAATGAATGTAATGATTAAAAATCAATAATACTCATTTATAAACCAGAAAAAAATTACCTTTGCATAAAAAATATATTTCATGATCATAATGCTGAAAAAAAAAATTATTTAGATCTCAAAGAAATGGTTATACGACGAATTTGTTTCTGAAGAATTTGGCGTAAAATAATTTGCTCTTGATAAAATAGTTTTCGAAGAATTTACTTTCGACCAGATATTCGATAATTTTGCCAATGACTAATTTTTGAGACTATAGACTAAGATTATATACATTTTTAAACATAATATTAATTTTTAATTTTATTATCTGTATTAAAATTTATTATATCTTTAACATGTCTATTTATTCCATCAGTAATAAACTTGAAATTTAACAATATTCCTGGAATCGAATTACATTTTTCATATTTCTAATTATGTCAATCGATATAAATTTCATTAATAGTATTTCGTCAAACATTTAATTATTTTCATTTATTTAATTTTTGCAATATTTACTAGAGCACTATTTACAAAAAGAATTTTTGAGCCAACATTACAACTAATTGTACCTACCTAGTAATAATATTCAACAGTAAATGTTAGGAGTATATTACTTTCTTTATTATGATTATGCATACATTGAATAACTGTATTGAAAATGAACCAATCGTGAAATTTGTTAGATATGCCTGAAGGGTTCTTATTTTGTGATTTTTAGAAGACACAATCCGGTTTTGAAATATCGCCGCATCCTAGATAAGCGAGGCAGAGTGAACGTATTCTTCAGCGAGGTCCCAAGCAAATACTACAGATACGCGAAGGACCTCGGCAACACGCTGATAGCCACGCGCTGGAGATGGATCCTGCTGAGCCTTTGTATCGCGAACGGAATCGCCTGGGTGCTCTTCGCCGTGATGTGGATGGCGGTGGCCGTCCTGAACGACGACCACGATAAAAACGAGCAGGAAGCCTGCATAGCGGGGACGAGGCATTTCACGGGGTATTTATTGTTGAGTATTGAAACACTAACGACAATAGGGTTTGGGGTGGTTTACCCCGGCGACTGCCAGCAGGCGTGGGTGGTGCTGACGCTGCAGGCGCTGACCGGGGTCGCAATCGAGGGGGCCCTGGTCACCGCGGTCTACGTGAAAATGTCGAGGCCGTTCACCAAGCATTCCGACGAGCTGTTCAGCAAAAAAGCGGTGGTAAGTACGCCCGAATGCTCCCCATAAAGATGAGCGCACAGGGTTGGACGGACCGCACCATTTTTCAAGTTTCTTATTTTAGATATGCCTAAGGGACGGCCGGTTGTGCCTGATATTTAGGGTTTACGATGACAAAGGCAAGTACTGGGCGAAAACAAAGATCAGGGCTTACTTCATTTGGAAGAAAATTACCGGCGAAGGGGAAGAAATGGACAACTTTATGGAACCGATGAAGCTGCAGAAATGGGGGTTAATTATGTGGCCAGTAGATATTGTGCACGTTATCGACGACAACAGCCCTTTGTGGGATTTTTCTGCCAGAGATTTGCTCAACTGTTGGTATGCATACCTTTTCGTTATTAACAAAGGGATAGTGAGCAGGAAATTGTACGATTTTAACTTTTTGTGTGTAATAATAATAATTATATGTTTATTATATTTATTTAATATTGACTATTAAATTTCAATAATTTTTCTGGATTCAATTACCTTGCCTCAAATAATTAAACAAACCTGCACAAGATCTATTTTATTCCAGTCGCTTCAAAACATTTTTGCTCTTTGAAGCCAAATTTGAAAATAATACAAAATTATAACATTAAAATTCCATTTATCCTGAAAACTGTGGGCATATAAAAACTTTCAAAATTTTCTACTCTGAAATCGCATCTGATCAGAAATTAAAAACTGGTCGATAAAACCAGAAGAAGTGAACAAGCAAACTAAAATGTCAAAAAATTCCAGTTCATTCCCTAGCAAATTTTGAAATTTGTTAAAAATTTAAATTCTAGAAAAATCCTCATATGTTAAACAGTTCCAGAAAACTACAAACATAGCAATTATTGTAATTTTATACTTAGAATATTCTCAATATTCAGAAGGTCAAAAATTTAAAAATATTTTAATCAATCAATGAATGTGAACATTTAGATTGCTAGAAAATTTTGATGTTTTCATTAAAAAAATTCCATAAAAAATATATGCATAAATATATGCATAAACTGTGAACTTAAAAAATTCTCGAAATTCTGTACCTACTTTGATGTTGTGTCATATCAAACATTCAAAAATTGGCGATGATAAATCAGAAGTAGTGAATAATTAAACTCAAAGGTAATATAATTCCATTTCTGCCTATGTAAATTTTGACGTTTGTTAACAAAATTCAAAATTCTTTGCGGATTACTGAATAAGTAAAAAAATAAACTGCGAACATATAAATTCTTTTATCAAGTATCTAAATGCTGATTTCTGATATTCAAAAAATCAGAATATTCTGAATATTCAGAAGGTCAGAAATTTAAAAATAGTTCAAACAATCAATGAATGTTAAAAATTTGACTGCTATGCAGAAACTTAATTTGTGCCTACTAAATTTTGATATTTTCATTAAAAAAATCCCATAAAAAATATATGCATAAATATATGCATAAACTGTGATCTTACAAAAATTCTCGAAATTCTGTACTTGTCATCTTATCAAAAATTTAAAAATTCGCGATGATCAATCAGGAGTAGTGAATAATTAAACTCAAAGTAATACTATAATTCCGCTTCTCCTTTGTAAATTTTGACGTTTGTTAACAAAACTCAAAATTCTTGTAAAACTCTTAGCGGATTACTGAAAAAGTAAAAATAATAAACTGCCTATGATCAATCAGAAGTAGTGAATAATTAAACTCAAAGCTAAAATAACTCCACTTCTACTTTGTAAATTTTGACGTTGGTTAACAAAATTAAAAATTCTTGTAAAACTCTTAACGGATTACTGAAAAAGTTAAAAAAAAATAAACTGCGAACATATAGTATTTTTATCATGTTTCCAGATGTTGATTTCTGATATTCAAAAATTATCGATATTCATGCAGAAATACCGAAAAATGAAACTAAACTTAAAAAATATTAAAAAAAAAATATATATACAGGGTGTCCCAAATAGAATAGGATTGCATGGGTAACTTTCTTATTCTTAAAGCTAGAGATCTGGTTAGAGCAGATTTCCGAGCAGTTTAGAAGTTACTCTAAAAAAACTAGAAATCGCTATATTCTAAATACACCGATCTATTCTTAATTATTAAAGATGCGAAAAAAAGTTTGAAATGAAAGTTACTTGGTACGATCGCACAAACTTCAGAATTAAGTCTAAACAAAAGTCAAGATGTCGGTTTCTGAGATATTAATAGCAACTTTCTTATTTTGAACGACCGCCATATTTAATTTTTTCACGTCTAAATCGACCATCTTTTCTCTTTTGAACGATGTATAACAACATCAAAATAAAAAATATAGGAAATATCAATCGTTTCAATTTTTATTTTTATTTTATAAATTATTTTTAAAACAAATGTAAAAAAAAAACGTAATACAACTAAGTAGTAAAATAACAATAAATTATAAAACATGCCATTTATTGCCCCTGTCATTGTTTCACGGATTTCACCTTAATTTTAAAATTATTTCCGCATCTTTAATATTTATGGAAATAATATTTAGACATCCAAGTAACTTTTATTTTAAACTTATTTCCGCATCTTAAGTAATTATGGAAATAATATTTAGACAATAACGATTTTTAGGTTTTTAGAATAATATCTAAACTGCAAGGACTTTTAAAAATTTTCAACATAATCTGAACCATTATAGAAAACAGCATAACATTACCTATTTAACCAGATATTTAAAGATCTCTAAATGAGAAAGATACCCATCTAATCCTACTTTATTTAGGACACCCTGTATGCAGGGTGAGTTTTTTTCGTCATTTTTAGCATTAGGATCTCGAAAATCATAAGACATGGAGATTCGGTTAAATGAGGAAAGAGTTGTCGTTTTAAGAGCTTATGCAAGATATGCTTTAATTTTTTGAAAAAAGACCATAGTTATTCAGTTATAATACAAACTTTTTTTTTTAAATGACAGTCATAGATGGCTTTGACTTCTTTAAAAAGGGTCAATTTTCTCTTTATAGCGAGACAAGGTTTGCTATACTTACTTTGATAAATATAGACCATCTTCGAAAATTAACTTTATGAAAATTGTTACTTACTTTGACAAATAAACACGATACAAGACTATTTGTATTATTGAGAGTCGCAAAAACAGAGTTTGACATGACAAAAAAATAGGTTTCCTCTTACAACGAGAATTCTATTAATTTTCTATTTTAATTATAATAAATTCTATTCAAATAATACAACGAAGATTCCTGCAACTCATTTATTTAAGTAAATAAAGATAAATAATTAAAGAGAAAAAAAATGTCCTTTTTAAAAAGTTGTTTTATGGTTTCAGAGATCCCAATGCTTAAAATAAAATAACTCACTCTGTATATATATATATATGTTACCGGCAAACTGAATAATTCAGGCAATCTATACAATACCTAGGCAATGTATAGAATACCTGGGGCGTCCAGGCAATGTATGAAATATTATGAATATTATTGTCCATTACATACTTTACCTAGGTAATGTATACAATTCCAAGGGATTGTAAAGAGTACCTGCTGGTCCACCGGCAATGTGTAAAATTAATAGATTTTGGTCTATATTTATCAAGTTAACCGGCCTACCTATAAAATGACGGGTAAATAAAACATGTTCTACTACTTAAAATCAACTTTATTAAAATGAACAATTGGGGTGCTCCTAAGTAACATAATGTAATTTGCTTACAAGTACTCAGGTACGTAATAAGTATAAAAAACTTAAGAAACAATACAATTCTGTAAAAATAATAAGTAGGTTAGGTTAGGTTAGGTTAGGTTAGGTTAGGTTAGGTTAGGTTAGGTTAGGTTAGGTTACTCATGCCGAATTCTTTCTTTAAGGTCCTCTAAATTAAAGTCTTATGGCGTTTGATCAGGGAACCTAGCCCTACTATTAACCTACACTCATGCCGAATTCTTTCTTTAAGGTCCTCTAAATTATGAGGTCGGCTTTTTTATACCATGTTTTTTAAGTGCCCCCATAGAAATAAGTCTTATGGCGTTAGATCAGGGGACCTAGCCGACCATTCCACTCATTCCACTGGACCCCTCTTCCTATCCATCTCCCTGGGAACACTTCATTCATCTTTACTTTTGTAACTTCAAGGCCGTTTTTCTTTAATTTTTTATCATGTAACCTGTTCAAAATGTATCGTTGAAAAAATATTAAAAAAGTCTACCGAAATGAAAAATAAAAGATATACGTTGTCATTTAAAACAAACAATTTAATGACGTCACAACTTTTAAAATTTTGTTTTTTCAAAACTGAAAGAAATATTTTCATATGCGCAGTAATTTATATCGCTATCTCCTTTTTAGAATTTTTTCCCTATCATACATATTAACGAAGTTACCGAATTTATCCGCTACTTAATTTCCACACTGAATATTCTCTGCTCCATAATAAATTTTCACTTTTGTAAAAGAAAGTCGATAATCATGCAGAAATGCTAAAAGTTATTACCTTATAATAATTTGGACTTCATCAGAAGATAATTGCTTGTTAGTGCTTTATTACTCTTTACGAGGAAACTATTCCACTGTTCTGTCTATTTCAAGCTAAAGCATTTCCTATCATTCCACTTTCGGTCGATTGTAACCTCGTGTTCACTTCATAGTTCAGTAATTGCGATATTGTCAACAATTAATATACACGGATGTACTAATTTACATGCATGTTATTGCTGCAATTGTTTAGATGTGTGTTTATTTATTTACACTGCCCCTGATTGGAATTGAACATGTATGGTAATCAAGTTCAGGAGTAGATTTCAATGAAAATCAACTAATAGGATATTAAACTTCAAATATTAATGCTGCATTTCTATTTTCTAATAGTATCGGTGATATCTAATTAACATTACACATTTCATTACAAATTTCTCCATGCATTGCGAGCTTTATAATTGTGAGTATTAATACACATTTTTACTCTCGGCATGTATTGACAGAAAAGGAGAATGGGAAATCATTAAATAAAAAAGAAATGAGAATAAAGCACAGAGAAAAAGGAACAAAAAATGAAATGAAAAAATAATATTATCATTATTATTGTTACACACACTTGTTAAGTACCTAACTATGAAGTTGGAGCTTACTGAAGATGAATAACATTACATAAAATTTTTGAAAAGTTGTGGTATTTTTATGAAACGTTGACTCTTAATTTTGAACATAGTGTATATTTTCTTAATGTTTTATATATAAACTTGTGTTTTATAATATGGGTTAAGTTAGGTTTGGTTTGGTTAGGTTAGGTTAGGTTCGGTTCAGTTAGGTTAGCTTTGGTTTAATGAAATGGTTGGGTTTATTGTACTATGTTTAAATTAATGTCAGTTTTGTATATGTATGCCAATTTGTCATCTAAATAGTGATTACTTTTTCTAGTTTCGAAGTAATGGTGACAATACGGGCGGATTCAATTACTACGGGGCAGCCTTCGCAGAGTCAGACTTCGTACGTGAGCGGCGACATTCTCTGGGGCTACAGATTCCGGGGGTGTATTGAGTTCGACGAGGCCCGTTCGAAGTACGTCGTGCACCGAGACAAGTTCGACTCCACTCTAATGCACGCCACCCCCTTGTGCAGCCCCTGCAGATACGAGGAGGTGAAGGAGGAGGCCAAAGCGGAGATATGCGAAAGACAGAGCGTGTAATGGAGACGTCGCCGAGTCATTACCCGCCGCAGTTGCTTTTCCCACGGAGTGCAGTGTACACACAAACAGCGCAGTTTTCGCTCCTGCGGCCCGGAAAAACACGCGAAAGTTTCCCCCGCGGGCGGAAACTTGCCTTTCATATTTTAATTTGTCATCGGAATTGCAGAAGACGTTGAATGCCGGCTTTTTAAAGTCAAAGAATAAGACTTTGGTCGGGGGCTTTTCGTTACTTTTTGTTCGGATTATGTATCCCGTCGCCGGAAAGTTTTTAACGATTCGATTATTCGATTTGCGCTGGAAAATAAGAAATATGAAACCAGTGAATATCAATTGCGGCCGTAAACTTATTCCCGAGGCCGCGACCTTTTAATGCCGGAATTCACGTTCCCACATTAAGCAAGTTTAGTTTCATCCTCCATCCTCAATCCATCATTGTGCTGGTAAAATGGATGAAAGTTAAAAAAGCGAAACAAGGTATTTAGAAAAACAAAACAATGGTTTAAAACGTATTAAATGAGTACAAAAAGCTTTAAAATAAAAGAAAATAAGCACACAAATTTAAACTAAGATAAACTCTGAAAAAACGTAAAAAGGCATAACAAATCTTATCAAATAACCAATTAAAATTTTAATGCCAATAATATACCTTTCCCAATCTCTAATTTGATCATTTGTTTTCCTAGTTTATAGTTATAATTTATTATAGAAAATATTATACAGGATGTCTAAAACGTAACCAATAAATTATTCATTTTCAAAATGTAATTTTATTTTCAAAATGGAAAATATTGTAAAAAATGTTTCGAACAGGTTTTGAAAATACACGTTAAATACAACTACAAGTTACTGCCACCTGTATCCTAGCTGTGAAGTCTTCTTTATATATTTTTTAAATAGAAACCCTATTATTTAAAAATTGCGTCCAATAGATATTATTTTTCTGAATGTTTCCGAATATAAATTTTGATAAGATATGTAAGAAAAATTTCAGGAAAATAAATGTAGAAACACATGTTTACAAATGAACTCGCAAATGAGCAGTGGCGCATTATCCAAAGGGCAAATAGGGCATTTTTAACTTTACCCAATATAAAAATTTTCAGGCGGTGCACCGTTTACGAGATAATTGCGAAAAATAAAACAAGTTCACTGTTAGGGGGGTATTTTTTCAATATTGAGGGATGAATCCCCACAGGGGAAGGGGAAACTCAACTTCAGTTATGAGTACCTTTAACAAAATTCGAGTCGTTTTGTAGTTATTTACGAAAAGACAGCCCGAGAAAGGAATTGTGCTTCGCGCGCCAGTATTCATCTCTTACTTCCGGCGTCTACACCGTGCAAACTGCAGCTTTTGTGGCAAAACGTGCAATATAATTTTTGTTCAAAATTTTATTTCCATTATCATTATCCGATATGAAAATTTTCAGGCGGTGCACCGTTAACGAGATACCTGCGAAGAATTACACAAGTTCGCCGTTTGGGGAGTGTTTTTTTCAATATTATAGGATGAAGCACCCATAGGGGGAGGGGAAACTCGGCGGATATTCGATTCTAGAGATTCTATTCGTACTCAAGAGTATGTATACCAAATTTCAAAACTATATAATTTATTTCCGCCTGGATTTACAGGATAATTTGACTTCCGGCCCCTATTCCGCGCGAACTATAGCTTTTGTACCAAACCGTGTAATATAAATTTCGTTCAAAATTTTGTTCCCATCAACTTTGCCCCATATGAAAATTTTCAGGCGGTGCACCGTTAACCAGATAATTGCGAAGAATTACAAAAGTTCGCCGTTTGGGGAGTGTTTTTATTCAATATTAAGGGATGAAGCCCCCATAGGTGAGGGTAAACTCGGCGGATATTCCATTCTAAAGTATTCAAGAGTATGCATACCAAATTTCAAAATTCCTGGATTTACAGGATAATTTGACTTCCGGCCTCTATTCCGCGCGAACTATAGCTTTTGTGGCAAACCGTGTAATATAAATTTACACGTAATTAATTATAAACGTAATTTTGTTCCCATAAACTTTACCCGATATTAAAATTTTCAGGTCGTTCACCGTTTACGAGATATTTGCGAAAAATAACACAAGTTCACCGTTTGGGGGGTATTTTTTTCAATATTAAGGGATGAAGCCCCCAACGAGGGAGGGGAAACTCAGCGGATATTCGATTCCAGAGTACTTAAGAGTAAGTATGCCAAATTTCAAAACTATATAATTTATATCAGCCAAAACGGCTTTTTGAGGTTAATATGACTGGTCTATAAGACATAGAGATTCGGTTAGAAGAGTTGTTGTTTTAAGAGCTTTGGCAAGATATGCTTTGGTTTTTTGAAAAGAGAAAACTTTAGCCTCTTTAAAAATGTCATAGCCATTTATGAGTGCCATTTAAAAAAAAGTTTTGTATTATAACTCAACAACTGTGTTTTTTTAAAGCACAAAACATATCTTGCATAATCTCTTAAAACGACTCTTTCCTCATTTAACCGATCATAGGGATTTAACATTGTTTTTAACATTGTTTCGAATTCCAGTTCATTGTCCAGTCAAGAAAATTATAGTGCATTTAAGGATTTTGAACATTAGAGTAATTTTCATAATTTTTGTTTAAAATATATTGATATAAAGTTTTTATATTTTTAAATATGAGTTGCCGTTAATTTTAAATCAATACACAAATGCACTCCAATTAATTTGTTATTGGTTGACATTATGAAGACAATTACTAATTTTATGGTCAATATGAATAATTCGCTGACCAAGGGAGATTATGGCAACTCATATTTAAAAACATAAAATTTTCAAATCAATGTATGAGGCGTTCAGAGCCAAAGTAAATCAAGTCCAAAAGTGTAAAAAAATGTTTGTTGTGGATTAATACTAGTTAAAGGTGTATATTTTCTGAGCCGCAATGAACCAAATCTGTGCTATTGCTATTTTCTAACAGAAGTAAGCAGTTGTCGTTAGCCCGGAAAAATTTTCATATCATTTCCACGCTAAAGCAGATCAAGTCCAAAATCGCAGCACGTGGTTTTTCTTTTTGTAATTGTACACGTGTTTGTTGGAAAAACTTTAAAATAATGAATTCAGGTGAATGTGTGGACTTTTATGATTCATCCTCAGACTATGTGCCTTCGCAAAATGAATCAGCTACTTCAGAATCTGAAGGTAAAGTATGATAAAACAACAAATCTGAAGATCTGAAGGTAAAGTACGATAAAATAACAAATTATCACATAACCTCTTCTGAATGCATTTTGATTGATTTGATGTTCAGTTTTTTTATTGTTTTCACAGTTGCTTATCCATAACTATTCTGAAATTTATTATGCTGTATATCAGAAACTTATTGACAAAATAGGAGACCATGCATACTTTTTCCTTCACGATATCTCCGATTCAAGCCAGGTGGAACTAATCGCAGCTACTTCTTCGTCACTTCCTGGGCCAAGTAGGCCTATTCAAGAAGACGAGCAGGCAAATAAAGAACGGGATAGGAAAAGAAAAAAAAATTATAGCACTTGAAAAAAAATGAAAAGACAGAATTGAAGAAACAGTGTACTTGTTCACCATTCAGCAAAAGGCAAGGAAATTTAAAATAAGTGCTTTTCAAATGCACCATGTCACTGTAAATGAATTGTAACCAAAAATTCACAGAGGACGAAAAAAAAACGCATATTCGAATCATTTTGGAAGTTGGAGATTTCAGACAAAATGTGTATATTAGGAGTTCAGTTGTGAGTCACAGAATGTAACGTAAACGAATACGAGATGGAAGTGGTAGTGAAAAGAATGTTTCGTATTCGTACAATTTAAGGGAAGGTGCCAATTCTCAGACGGTATGCAAAAAGTGTTTTCTTCAAACTCATCAGATTAGCCATGGTACGATTTATAGGTGCATATTAAAGTCTGAAGTTCATGACGTCATTGATTTGAGTGTCAAAAAGCTCAAATTAATAGACTTTATGATTCCGATGTAGTAGCACATGTCAAATATTTTCCAGCATAGAAGTATCGTCACCCTGATTAAATATTACAAAAGTGTACGACTTTACCGTTGAGAAATGCCAAAGTAAAGGAAAGCAAGCTTTGAAGCAAAAGTTTTATCTTCATCTCATCAGCTTAGCAATGGTAGGATTTATAGGTGCATATTAAAGTTTGAAGTTCATGACGTCATTAATTTGCGTGACAAAAAAGCTTAAATTAATAGACTTTATGATTCCGATATAGTATCACATATGAAATATTTTCCAACATATCAGAGCTACTATAGTAGAAAAAAAAAATCCGGAAAGGAAGTATCTTTACCCTGATGAAATATTACAAAAATTTACCACTTTTACGTTGAGAAATGCCAAAGTGAAGGAAAGCAAGCTTTGAAACAAAAGTTTTATTATGAGAAATGCCAAAGTGAAGGAAAGCAAGCTTTGAAACAAAAGTTTTATTATAATGATTTCTCTACTAAGTTTAACTTTTATTTAAAAGTTCCTGCAAAAGATACATGTAGTCGAAGTTAGAAACTTCAATTGAAGATAGTAGCTGAAACAAATGACCCGGAACGTCGTGATAAATTTGAATTGGGAAAAACACTGTACTTAGCCAAAGCTTTGCAAGCTAGACAGTCTCTTAAAAATGACAGACCTCTGCACTTAGCCAAAGCTTTGCAAGCTAGACAGTCTCGTAAAAATGACAAACCTATGCACTTAGCCAAAGCTTAAAAGTTATAAAGTTGCTGCATCAAATGCATGTTATGTACAACAAACTACCTAAAGGTATGAGATAACTCAAGAAGCTAAACCAGTTCAAGGCAAGTTTAAAGTATTTTCTCGCATCTGGCTGCCATTATACGCTATCTGAATTTTTCAATGATCCAATAATGACTTAGCTAACTGGTATTTGGAAATATTGTGAAATGTAAATTGTATGACTTTAATCATATGCTTGTATATTTTTGTATATGTATGTGTATTTTCCACTTTTTTAAAGTTCTTTGTTTTTACTTATACGTGTAATTATTCTACTATGTTGTATTTTTTATATTAGACCTGTCATAATTTTTATCATTCTGTATGAAATTATTATGATGAATAAATTATCTATCTATCTATCTATCTATGTTGCAACATTTGACCTACAACAGGCTCTCATATATCCAAAATTGACTACGTCTATAGCATACTATATGCGAAATATGTATGTATACAATTTTGGAATTCATTCTTTTAAGAATGATAGTGTGTACATGCATTTATCGGTTGAGACAGAAGGAGGGAGAGGATCCCAAGAGGTAGCATATGTGGTTGCTGAACATATTAGGTAAGATGCTAAAAACCACACACATGTTATTCTCTAGTCTGACTCATGCACCGGTCAAAATCGAAATATTACAGTCGCCTCCACATTAACGAACATCGTCTTAAATCCTCAGTTAAGCATTAATACAATTTATCATTCATTTTTGGTGTCAGGTCATTCATTTTTGCCTAATTAATTGCCTAAGATTTCGTCAATCAGCGTCACGAAAGTGTATTCTAATCTTTATTCCCGAGGACTGAACTCATGTGGCCAAGAAAGCCAAGACCAAGCAGCCTTTCGTGGTTGTCAAACTAACAACACCTGAAATTTGATCCACCAAAAAACTTGAAGACATGATAGTCCACAGGAAAAACGAATGAAAGCCATCCCGTCAAGTGGTTAGAGATAAGGTGGATGAGGTTTAAGCGAGAGAAACCTTGGACATTGCAGTTTAAAAATAGCTTCAATGCAGATTTTCACTTCTCGAAAGTAACCATGTCTACGAAAAATTACGATAATTTTGCTGAGCAGTAAGACCCACTGTACAAAACTCCAAGAGTAGTCACTCAGGCAAAGAAAAAGGATATGCTTTCACGTTTACCATTTCTTGCCCCAAACACCCACGCCCATTTCAAAAGCCTGCGGACAGACACTGCTACTAAGTCACAAAGATGCCTGAATGACGAAATTGCGGAATCAGATAATAACTAACCTCTCTTTGATAATACTATTTACAGCTCAATTTAAAAGTGTTTAGATTATTTTACGATACAGGTATAAAAAAGTAATACATTATTTTCATTTCACACTGTGTCTATAATGTGGTCCTAATTTTGGAAGTCCCGATTTTTTTTAGTCCTCCCCTTAAATCAAAAGTAGAGGCCGAAAAAATAATTATGACGCAAAAGAATTTCGTCCCCCACGCTGGTTGAATTTTAGATGGGATTTAACATGGGTTTTCCTGTTAAGTTAAACCAAGCCTTAAGCACTTGATTTCCATCGGTTCAAGGTGAAACTTGGTATCCTTAGGTTTTCGGTACCTCTAAATCCGAATATGATGTCAAAAACGAGTTTTGACTCATGACAGCTGTCAAAAAAGCGGTCAATAAAAATACCTTTTTTGATTATTCAAAATTGTAAGGTTGTTTTAATATTTTAATACAAATCAATAAAGTTCGTCGTAAAAAATTATTAACGTGTTCTTCGCTAAATAACAACTGCCGATTAGGCGGTCAATGACATTTTTAATCGAATTTTTAGTTTTTTATTTCAGTTTCTCAATTGAGAAAATAATCTTAATTAAGTGTTTCAATACCGCTAAATCCGAATATGATGTCAAAAACGACAGATAAAACTTTTGGGGTTTCTTATATTTAAATACAAATATAGTATAGTTTCGTTTAGTTTGATTTGTCAAAAAATGAATTTCTATTGACAGCTTTTTTGACAGCTTTTAGAAGTACAAACTCGTTTTTGACATCATATTCGGATTTAGCGGTATTGAAACACTTAATTTAGACTATTTTCCCAATTGATTCCCACTTGATTTGTGTAACAATATTAAAAAAAATCATACAATTTTGAATAAACAAAAAAATAATTTTTATTGACCGCTTTTTTGACAGCTGTCATGACTCAAAATCTGTTTTTGGCATGATATTTGGATTCAGCGGTATCGAAAACCTAACGATACCAAGTTTTACCTTGAACCGATGGACATCAAGTGCTCAAAGCTTGGTTTAACATAATAAATCGGAAAACTCATGTTAAATGTCATATAAAATTCAACCTACGTGGCGGACGGTTTATTTTTTTTTCTTTTTTTTTTCGTCATAATTATTTTTTCGGCCTCTACTTTCGATTTAGGGGGAGCACTCAAAAAAATCGGGACTTTTCCTAAATAAGGACCACCCTAGTGTCTATACATTTGATCGACCTTATGTAAAAAACATTTCAGGGCAAAAGTGGATCAAGTTCAGTAAATTGGATTGCCACCTCAATTATTATTTTCGAAATTTCAAATTATAGCCCATATTTAAGTTAGTCTTGGTATTACAACAATAAAAAGAAAATTACCCTTAAATCACTTTTAGATTCAAATAGTGTTAATAAACTTCAACGTTGATTATCTCTAAACTATAATTTATGGACTTGATCCACTTTAGCTGTGAACGCCTCATATTTCAATAAAAAATGACGAACATAATTTAATATTTATTATCATTAGATGCAGAAAAATTTTCTCATTCCATTAATACCAAAATATTTTTTGCGGGTTAAACTGGCAAGCAGAAATTCGCAAATATGTTAAAAACAATATTAAAATATCTATGTTCGCCGCTTATCTCAAACACACGTTATATAAATGACACTTTTGCCCAATTCGTGTAAATATACAAGCTAAATTTTCATGCTTGCAATGTTTTAAAAGTGGCATACAGCTTAAAACTCGGTGTAAATGTAAATATGTACCTCGCCACTTACATGTAAATCTGAAATGCATGCGGTTCCATGCTGCACCGAGCAAACGATGCGGACCCAGCGAATGGCTTCGGGAGTTGGACTCTCGAGTCCCAGGGCGTCACTCACGGCTAACAAGGGATGAAATCATTTCGAAAAATTGCCTTGCAAATGCATTTCACACCTCGTTCCGATTTCGCAGCGATTCTAAAACAGCTGAAGGGGACCGGAAAATAAAGAAAATTGCAATTTCGTCGGGCGGTCGATAACGGATTGACCCGGAGGAAGAGGATGTTGTGGTCGTCCTCGAGCACACTTCACATAATGATGCATGGGAATCTGATATGTCATAATATAAAAATAATGGGTTATAATAATATAATGCATATTTAAGCAGTATTATTATACAGTATTATACAGTGTAATGATGCATAGGAATCTGATATGTTATTTTATAATAAATAGGTTATAATAATATAATGTACAAATAAGCAGTTTATCATAATAGTCATAAGGGATAAATAATCAGAAAGTAGTGGAAATTTGTATAAAAAAAATTAAGTGGAAAAAGGAACACCTTAAAAAACAGTTTGAACCTATTTAGATATTATAACCCCGAAGAACATGGAACATTAAAATTATTATATACATTGTCTAAAGTGCATGGAATACTCATTAATCATAACTTTTCCAATCTTGATAAACTCGAGAAGAAATTGTCAAGTCAAATTTATTCCAGACAGGGCATGATCCCATCGAATCACTTTTACCCTCCATGAGAGAGCCGAAGTTGACTTGATGCCTCAATTCCGCTAAGAGCGGCCTCAATTTTGCTATTTCCTTAATGTCCGCGCTGCCGTCGGTGCAATTCACCGGCAATAATTAATAACAAATATTTCGTATTCAAATGAGGCCGCTGCGCAAACCACAGCAAGTGGCAATTTATCATTCACACTGCATAGTAAAATTAACCTTGTCCAGTGTACTGCAGGGCGCCATAATGATAAATCGGCTTTACATGGGCGCTGTGCGGGATTTTTGAATTGTGTGCATTAGGGCCACGGCGCTCCATGCATATTAATGTCGAATTAAGCGGCGAATGAAAGTTAATTTAAACATTGTCTGCATCACTTACACATCGGCGTTCACTCGTGCATAAAAATTGTGTTTTGCTACAAAAGCATGTAGCAAGCATAACTTACGTAGAAAATCAAAGCTTGGTCCACGAAAATATGTGAAATGACATAATGAAAAAAATAGAATTTTCGAAACATGGCCTGCACCACTTACGCATCGGCGTTCACTACGTGCATAAGAATTGAGTTTTGCAATAATAGCATGTAGCAAGCCTAACTTGCTTGGAAAATCAAAGCTTGGTAATTGAGACGTGGAAAATGGAAAATATGCGAAATTACATAATGCAGAAATTCGAATATTCGAAATATTTCAAAAATAACTTATTTCGCAAATATGGTTATGTAATACTTTCTTGTAGTAAATTGTTATTCCAACTGCTTTATGAGATAACGCAAGAAAGTATGTCATTCCATTAAAAAAAATTAAGTACGCTTAATTTAAGTGGGCACTTAACTATAATGACATTTTAAATAACTAATTGTCAAAATTTTCAGCTGCAAAATATATCAGTCTAGAGGTACCTTTCAGGTACTATTCGAGATAAATTTTCCGTTTATATCTTATTTGTAAGAGAGCCATTTTTCATAACGTCTTTTTGAAATCAAAACTGCGTAATTTAATTTTTATCTCTGAAAGTAAATAAAGATACGTATACATACATCTCTACAAAATATGTTTCAAATTATACGGGGAAGCCAAAAACATAATAATATACAGTGTGGAAATTAAGTAGCGGATAAATTCGGGAACTCCGTTAATGTGTATGAGAGAGAAAAAATCTAAATGGGAGACGACATAAAAAGGGACATAGGGAAATAAATTACTGCGCATATGGAAATATTTTTTTTCAGATTTAAAAAAACAAAATTTTAAAAGTTATGACGTCATAAATGTTTTTATTAAATGAGAACCTACATTTTTTACTTTTTACTTCGGTAGAGATTTTTAATCTGTTTTGAACCATATCACATTTTGAATAGGTTACATAAAAAAATCAAGAAATCAAGAAAAACGGCCCTAAAGTTAAAAAAATAAAGATAAGACGGAATTAGCCATGTTTTTTTTTTAATTTGAACCCATTAATATTTACAATCTGTATAAAATAACAATAAGTAAATTATGAGTTTTTAGATCGTGTCATGTAGAGAGTTATCCATTGATAACTCTCTTTTTTAGTGTTGATTAAATTGGTTATGGATGCATGGATATTTAAATGATGCTAGCTGAACCTGATGGTTAGATCTGTTGGCTTGAATGCCATGTTTAAATGAAATAAATATTCATATTTTTATTTTATCGGGAACCCCATAAACTTTTAATGGTCCATTTGTGTGGGATTCCCTGTAGTGTAGTAGACAAAAAAACGGGACAACTCTTAGAGCAATATTGCTCTAATTTTAGCTGAGCAACTCAAAAATTGTAAAATGCCTCATTTAATTCACGTTCAGTAAGCTCGAATTTGTATCAAAATTGAAGAAGGGTGTTCTATGTGGCGATTAGCAGACGAATTTCAGGTGGGAAAAGTATAGTATCACAAATATGTCCCGTTTTTTTGTCTAGTACTGTATGTGGCAACCTTTTTTTTTGTTTTAGTTGGATTAACAAATACGTTCTAGTTTTGATCTTTTGTAAACTGAATTCCCCGTTCTTTTCGGCACTTGTACTAGATTCTTCATCATCTGAATAAACACCATTAAAATTGAACTTTCTATAAGGTGGTCAATGAGGAGGTGTCTTTTTGAGATACTGAAGTTGTATCTGTAGATGATAAACTTGTCTACTCGTAGATCAGTGAACCAAGAAGTATAAGAAGATACTTCGTGTTATTTTCGTCTATAGAACTTAGTGAATTAAAATTAAGCTGCAGAAAGGATTTTTGAGACAAGACTTTTTAAACTCATGTACTTTGTGACGTGCCTGAAGGGCAATCAGCGCGTTAGGCCGTGGAGCGAGTGGAGGGTCCCTTCGAAGCAGTGACGAGGGTCAGGCTCTCGGTGTCAGAGAGTGGGGGGGTTAAAAAAGGCTCCACGTAATTTTAACCTCGCCGCTACTTCGTCGCAAAGGGGGGCTCCACTCTACCTGCGTGGGTGGACGGCAGACAGTCAGCGAAGTTCAGAAATTACGAACTGTCCTGACGGCTGACCATCTGGCGCCTACACCACCAGATTTAAATCTCGCTATGAGAATAGAAACTGAAAACTGAAAGAATGCCCGATTGAGAAAACGTGGGGGGAACAAAAAATAACAGGTGTGAATTTTGTGGTGTAAAATATCTGCGTTTATTCACACAAAAGACAGGACACCGTGCCTACGCTTCCTGAAATAAATTCCTCCGCCCGCGACCTTATCACGCAGGGTTTCCTATATTCGGCCGAATACCGCGAACTCGTAATCGCGCGATTCAAAGGGCCGTCGGAGCGACTTTTTTCTTGCAAAAGCGCAAAACACGTACGGCACGAAACACGTAACGCAAATTTTACACAAAAGAAAAAAACGATATATCAAATGAAATTAAAATAGGTGAGAACAATAATAAAAAAAATATATAGATCTGGCCTGCGTTCCTGGTGTGCGACTTCGCTGGCGGGCTCTGGTTCTTATGACGGGCGGCGGCCGACGATCGTCGAAAACGCCGCCGCTGGACTCCAATTCTCGGAACCACTCTGGCCGGATGTTCGTTGCCGCTTAGCCAAGAACCTGGCTGGCTGAGTTACTTAGCCCTTACCCAAAAAGCGCCTGCAAAGCACATGGCCTTAGTAACAATGGCCGGACACGTGGCTTTACGAAAAGAAAAAAATGTCGCGTTTAATTACTTACTCTGATGTTGTGAGCGTATGGAGTTGAGTCGTATAGTACCCTCCCTTGCCTTGTACTTGGTGCCTCAATCCCCTTAAGGGTGGTTAAATGAGTTCACGTTTTATATCCCGGAAACCGGATGGTGATATACCAATGGAAAACCGTGACCTCGTGGCACGTCCGCACAATAGGAAAGGCAACTAGTTTCTGTCATCATGGCGGCGTCTCGCGACGATTTTTAAAACGTCTTCGAGACGTCACGTCCAAAAAAAAGTGTGAGTATGGTCGCCTACGGTGGAGGCCTGTGCACGCAATTAATAACTAAAAGGCAGTTTCCGTCGAAGGCGATACCGGACCGTTACAACTTTCACAGTACCTATAAATTTGGCCTTGTTTCGTGCCGTTTTCTTTAGTCTGTGATATTTTACTTTGTAACTCCGAATATTTTTTTTAAGTTTTCTAATGACTTCAACTTTTTCTTTAGATTTCTTGCTACGTTTTCCCGAAATACTTTGCACCGTATCTCTTAAAACATCATTTTTGTGTTCTGACGGAGGTTGGTTTCTATCTTTAAATTTATAAAATATTTTAGTACGAAAGGACGAAATATTAATAAAATTAATTTTAATTAGAATATTATTAGTTATTTTGGCCCGGGGAAGTTGGTGGAATATTTTGTTCCAGGAATTAATTTTCCGTTTGAAATTGTTATTTTTTAATCTATATGTTTTTGTATGCGTGTCTCTTTTGCTCTTCTCGCTGATAGGTGTTTTTCTCTTTTTTTCAAGCATTGATTGCGCTATTTTTGTTATAACTTTTCTCTCCCTTCAGGATCCTATTTAAGTCTTTCGTATATTCGTTTTACGGCTTCCCCTTTTCTACGAAGTTCTTCTTTCCTCGATAGCGACATTATAATGATCTAAATCAATGATTTTCATTTGATAAACTAACAATGAAGCTGGTATCATTCCTACGGAAGTTTAATTCCTCTGCCACCCACAATTCCAGAGGAATCCAGAGGATTGATGCTAAAGGAATGACAATTTTGGGGGTTTTACGTACAACACGCTGTATTTCTAACCTGAAAAATTAGAACTGTATAGGTATCTACCAGTTTTACATGAACAAGTATAAATAGTATATTACATTACAAGGAAATGAAGCAGGATTTACTCAACCGAGTCCAGTTTACAGGCGAGGTAGAGTAAATCCTTCCTTCTCGTGTAGTGTGTTCCATCCGGGGAGTAAGTACCAAGGAGGTAAGTAAATTTACTTCCCTGGTGTCATGACAACCACAAATCATGTTGTAAAATCAACCTGATTCCTTAAAAGGTGACATCGACAGTGTTTGTTACTAGATAGAGAAAACTAAGTTATTTCGTCAGAGGAGTCGTTTTAAAAATAAAGGCTCACAATTTTAAAACGCTCTTAAATACAATAACCCATCTAAGTACTTTGAAATTGACAGTTTAGTACTCTATTATTTTGTTGCATTTCTACATTTTTGTTTAAATTTAGTTTTTTTTCATTTTTACAACATTTTTTTAAAATTTGGGTCAATGTAACTGAAATTTTGATTTGAGGCGATTTATTCAATATGACCGTGGTTTTAGAAGAAATAATTATTTTTTTTAATCAATGACATTTTAATAGAATTATTTTATTGACAAAATAATTCAAACGTTGTTACATAGCTTAAACGTTGGTAATTTATTATATTTTGACAAAATAATTGTTTTAAAAGTTTGGTTAAATATGATGAAATTTTAGAAAAAATAATAATAATGAATAATAAATATGAATAACTTCAGGTTTTCATTTAAGTTTTGGCCGGAATGAATGTAATTTTGGCAGAAGAATTTAAAAAAAAATAATATGAATAAATATTTGAACATATGCATTGAAGTTTTGGCAATAATTAATGGAATTTTTACAGAACAATTGAACTTTAGGAACAAATTATTGAAAACTTTAAGGTTTTCATTGAAATTTCGGCAGTAGTTAATAACATTTTGAGAGAATAATTGAAATTATTTTGATTATTGTACAGTATTGAATGAAATGTTGTCAGAATAATTGAAATTTAGGTAATATATGATTACAATTTTGTACGAAATAATTAAAAATGATTAATATGGAGAATAAAGATGTGTTTAATTGTTATATTTATATTTGCAACTATTTTCGATAGAAATAATAAATCATTATCAGGAAAATTATCAGTAAATGCACAGTAGCGAGGTCTTTGTCAAAAATTTTCATGTCTTGTGTTTAGAAGGTAATGTACACTGTGCAGATATGTGTCTATTAAAGTAATGTCAGTAATCTTCAAAAATATATGACGTTTTAACACAATTGTACGCCCGTGGATCGAGGACAAGCCCTTTGAAGGCGATACTTGAGCCCAATGACCACGACACGCAACTTTGCAACAAAAAGTGGACTGTAATGTAATATTTTGTGAGCGAGCCGCGGGGTTAGCTTATACTTGCTACCACCTACCTTTGATCGACCAGAAGGGCGGCGTCACTTGACTATTGGATTCGACACTATTGCCGGACACGTGCTAGACATTGTTCTCTTCTCTCACTATTTTCTGTGTGTCCTCTTCGACGTACGTTTCGAGACTCTTCTTCCGTGAGCCCGGGTGTCGCGCGAAATACAATTATCGCACGCGCACTTAAGTCGCGTACCGGTCGCTCACAATTACAATATACAGGGTGGACGTCCGAACATACCGCCCACCTTGGAATATCCTATTCCAAAACAAATTGTTCATTCTAGCAACAACAAAAATTCAAAATTAAAGAATCCACCACAACCGACTAAGCCCCAAACAAAGGAGATAAACCGGTTGGAAACGGTTCATCAACGAAAACTAATAAACCAAAACAAAATTCGATAATACCAAAACTAACTCTCATTAGTTACACACTCCGTACGAGTAGTATAAAATTCCCGACACTAAATAACGTAACAACAACGAAAGGGGTGTTACAATTCGTAACAAATAACAAACAAAAACTTATGTTTCTATATAACTATATAACAATATCCTAGGGTGCAAGGCGATAAGTTGGCTATATTTGGACAGGGATATAGGGTACAGGATCAATCGAACTTCACTCCGCCCGGGCGATAGGGGAGACTTCGCGAAGAAAAGGTAGCCCTTAAGTGAATAGGCATGTCAGGATACGACACCCTAGGTTCCCGTACATCCCTATTTATACCTAGACTTCAGAAGACCCAGGCAAGGGGCATAATTTTACCACCGCTCGCCTAAGGACACCAGTTGCAGTTTTAACATCAGCAACTCTAACAACTCCATCTCTTCCAGCGTATACGCTTAATACACGGCCCAGTCGCCAGGAAAGTGGGGGTAGATTGTCATCCTTTATGAGGACCATGGTACCAACTGCTAAATTTGCAGAAACTTTGGTCCATTTTGTCCGTTGTTGGAGCGTGCATAAATATTCCTTGTACCATCTCTTCCAAAAGGAACTAACGATGTGTGAAAGTAACTTCCAACGAGAAGTGCCAGTTCCCACAGATGACTCTGGTTCTATTAACGTCGTAGGAGATTCGAGTAATAAAAAATGGCCTGGAGTTAATGCTTCCAAATCATTGGGGTCCGATGACATCTGAGTTAGTGGGCGTGAATTTAATGTATTTTCGACCTGTATCAGTACCGTATTAAATTCTTCATACGTCAGAAATTGATTTCCAATGGTATGTGCTAATAACCGCTTAGTGGATTTAATAGCAGCCTCCCATATGCCACCAAAATGAGGACTGGATGGAGGGTTGAGATGCCATTGAATGCCTCGATCCGCTAAATGCCCACCTACTTCTCGTTTATTCTCGTCTGACAACAACTGAGCCCATGCTTCAATTTTGCGTTTTGCACCAACAAAATTTGTTCCGCAGTCACTGTATATGTGCGCTACCGTTCCTCGACGTGCAACAAAGCGTCTGAGTGCGGCCAGAAATGCTTCCGTGGTGAGCTCCGATACCAACTCTAAGTGGACTGCTTTTGTAGCGAGGCACACAAATAAACAAATATATGCCTTGTATCTTTTGGCATTCCTAATTTTTCCTAGTGAAATTTCGAATGGTCCCCCAAAATCTATTCCTGTGGCCATAAATGCCTTTACGGATGACAAGCGCGCCACAGGTAAATCCCCCATTATAGGTTGCAATGCCGTCGACCGGGTACGGAAGCACTGGAGACACCGTTGTAACCGACGACGGATCACATCACGACCAGAGATTATCCAATAATGACCTCGTATAAGACAATGTAGATTTTGTGGTCCCGGGTGCATGTAAGCCTGGTGATAGAAATCTACTATAAGATTTGTCACATGTGATGATTTTGGTAGTAAGATTGGGTGGCGGCGGCTGAATGAAACTGGAGCATGATGTATTCGCCCACCGACTCGAATCAACCCATGGGAATCAATGAAGGGGTTAAGATTGCGTAACCGAGATGACCCAATTTTTCCCTCTCGAATAGATGACTTTTCCCGTCTAAATTCGCTAGTTTGTACAGTTCTAACGCAGACAACAGTTGCTGCGGCCAATTCCTTCGCTGTTAAAATACCCTTACGTCGAGGTCCAGTTTTTTGCGAATTATGTGAAAAACGTAGGATCCATGCTACTACTCTCCTCATCGTCGTCCATGAGGAGAATCGTTCAAAGGGGAGGGTTCCGTCTTCTATCGGTGTGTCCTCCACTGTAATGTGTAGAGCAAGCACCTTAGCTTCACAATCCTCAGGCTCCTGGCCCTCGATGGTCGTTGGATTCCCTTTCTCCTTAGGCCACTCTATCTCCGATTTCGCTAACCACTCCGGTCCTGTACGCCATAATGGATGATCGAGCAACTCTTTGGGAGTGAGCCCTCGGGAACCACAGTCTGCGGGGTTCTGGGCGGAAGGTACATGGCGAAATTGCTCTGGTGACATAATTGACTGAATCTGGCTAACTCTATTTGCAACATATGTTTTCCATTTGTGAGGCGATGAGCGGATCCAGCTTAATGTGACCATCGAATCTGTCCAAACTACTGACGGTGATATTGTCGGGAATTGCGATGCGAATAATTTCCGAGCATGTTGCACTAATTTGGCGACTGTTACAACGGCACATAATTCAAGCCTAGGCAATGTCTCCCTCTTTAAGGGAGCCACTCGACTCTTTGCAATGACAAGCGAAACGACTATATCACCATTAGCGTGTTCTGCCCTCAAATACACTACCCCACAGTATCCCTTTTCCGAGCTATCTGCGAATCCGTGAAGTTGGATTTTAGAAGCGGGATCAATCTTCAACCACCTCGGTAATTGAAAACTAGATAATGAAGGTAATTCCTCTCGAAATGCAATCCACTTGCGGCAAACGTCTTCTGGAGGAGTTTGATCCCAATCCAAACCCAACTGCCACAGATATTGAATGATCCATTTTCCCATAAATGTGACAGGAGCTATATATCCCATTGGATCAAATAGCTTACAGATATCCGATAAAATGGCTCTTTTTGTGAGTTGATTTGGGCTAACGACAACTTGATACGACATGCTATCCGTAGAAGGGTCCCACACTAATCCGAGAATTTTGGTGAATGCATTCGGATCATCCCCAAATACGAGTGATTTACGGGATATTGCACAATGATCCTTTGGCAATGCTTCTAATACTTCCGGACAATTGCTCATCCATTTTCTAAGGGCAAATCCTCCTTGATTCAATAATTTAATTAGCTGAGACTGTAAATTCAATGCATCTTTTACAGTCGGTACGGACATAACAAAATCGTCCATGTATGTACACTCTAATATCGCAGCGACAGCGTCAGGTAGGTTGGCACCTTCATCCAGAGCTAATTGGTGCAGAGTCCTTATAGCGAGGAAAGGAGAGGCAGATATGCCATAAACGACGGTGGACAAACAATATTCTTTTAACGGTTCCGATGGATCCCATCGCCATAATATTTTCTGAAACTGATGGTGCTTCTCCGCTAATCTAATATTTCTATACATTTGCTTTATGTCTGTCACTACAACTACCTGATAAATCCTAAACTTAATCAATATGTCTACGATATTCAATTGCAATTTAGGTCCCGTATGTAGGATTTCATTCAGTGATGGGCCATGTTTAGTTTTCATGGATGCATCGAATACGACACGAAATTTTACTATATTAGCAATGGCTGTGTCGTCAGTACGCTTGAAGATACAGTGATGTGGTATGAAGTACGATGACCCACATCCCTCTTGAGAAGGTGGTGCTAGACTCATATGTCCTTGCTCAATATAATCCGTCATAAACGCATTGTACTGCAACCGTAGCTCAGGATACCTGGTTAGCTTTCGTTCTAATAACTGAAATCGACGCAAAGCTAACTCGCGACTGTCATTCAGAATGAGAACCGAGGACAAAAATGGTAACTCGACAACATATGTACCATTACTCGAGCGAGAGACCGTTCTCTTGTAATGTTCTTCGCACTCCTGCTCAGTAGGGCACGATACAGTTACTGAAGGGAGTTCCTCTACTTGCCAAAACTTCCGAATCAGATTATCCGTATCATTTTGCAGTGTCATGCAAAATGACGATACTGACGGGTTGTTCGAACATCCCGCAGGCGGTGGCTCGATACGACCAATTAAACAATATCCCCAAATTGTAAGAAGGGCACTAGGGGTCCCTTTAGGACCGACAATAGGTTCACCGAGCGCGATATACGGGAACCACTCTGCTCCTAACAAGATATCAACATCGTGTGGTACATGGAAAGCCGTATCGGCGAGGGGTAATCCCTCCAAGTGAGGCCAATTATACTGTTCAATGTGCATAGACGGGCACTTAGTGATGTTTCGAATTTCCATAGCATCTACTTCTAAACAAATATTATCGACAGGCTCAAATGAACACTTAATTGTGCCACTAGAGATCCCTACTGGAACTTTCGCCAATCCGAATATTGGGACTTGTGCGACCTGTGGTGTCAACCCTAGTCGTTTTGAACAGTGCGCACTAATAAATGTGCCTTCACTAGCAGTATCGAGTAGAACTCGTACGCGTGTATACCGTCCAGAATGATCACGTACGTATGCTTGTGCAGTCAACAATAACACACAAGACCTAGTGGACGTTTGTAGCGATGATACACTAGGGAGGTTGCGTACTAGGGCATCATTAACGTGCTTCACTGAATTCTCATTGACTTCGGGGGAGGGTGACTTATCCTCCGTTTTTACTTCCACAACCTCTTTATGTGGCATATGGAGTAAAGTGTGATGGCGTTGGCGACATATCCTACATGAGCCTCTAGAGTCACAACGCACTAGATAATGACCCGAGTTTAAACAATTAAGGCACACACGCTGCCTCTTTGCGAATTCAAATCGATCGATTATGGATTTATGTCTAAATGGTGCACACTGTGCTAAATGGTGATTATCGTTACACAGTGGGCAGTGGGACAGATCCTTTGCCTTTGTCTCCGTGCGAACTACCAACGACGTAGTTGCCTTTCTAGATGAAGTAAACCTTGCGGGGGCGTTCGAGAACTGTTTCTTATTAATTATCGATTTATAATTAATAGAATCACCGCAAGATTCTATTACTCGGCATTCACTTGACAAAAACGATATAAATTGCTTCAATGTACCTACTTCACAATTACTGACGGCTTGTTCCCACTTTTCTCTCAGTACGGGCGTCAATTTCTTCTTAAACAAGTGTAATAAAGGCACCGACCAACTCGCGACGTCATGACCTAACGCTGATAACGCACCAGAATACTCTGTCAGCGTTGTTACGAATTTCCGCATGGATGTGGGATCACACGTGAGCGTTACGTTAAATAATTTATCCAAGTACGAACTAGTTAGTAATTTCTTATCGTTATATCTATCCTGTAAGGTATCCCATGCAACCTGATAATTATTTGCGGTCAGCGGTAGCGACGAAATTTGTGCGAGGGCGTCTCCATGCAGTGCCGATCGCGGGTACATGAATTTCTGAACGTCCGACAAATTACTATTGTGCACGGTGGACGTGTACATATCGAAGAAGTTGTGCCATTGATTTAAATCGCCATCGAATTCAACTAATTTTAATTTCGGAAGCGCGACTCCGGAGACGGCGTTTGAAGATTGCGTAATCGGACCCACCGAATGGTCGCGATTGCGATGAAACTCAGGAAATGCCATTGCAATAATGGCTTTGGCATTGTAATAAGACGCTTCTACTTCTTCTATGTCTGGTTGGAGATCTTTCGGTGTTTTTAACTTATTATAACACGCCGATAATTTACCAATCGCGTCATTAAATTCCCTAAACAAATCCTCCAAGCCTTCCGACATAACTTTAAGAAGCGCTATTGACTTATTATCATCGGGGTCGGCGTCTACCGATTGTGCGATTAATTCGACACGCAAAATCTTTCGACGGGCAGTTTCCACCTTAAATATAACTTCCTCGAGAGACGGCATGTTGCTAATTTTAAACTACAAACTGAGCGAGAAATGATAAGAAGAATAAGAAGATTATAAAGAAACCGTCGCCGATAAATATCGACGATCACAAAACATACAACTGTTGGAATCGACCAGATGTACCAGATGTGGTAAGATAGAGACCACACAACGAGGTCAAGAGAGAACGAATTCTAGAACGATTAACAAAACGAGCGACGGGATCGAGAACTAACGTATTAATAAGCGAAAAACTGTAATTAATACAGCGCTAATTATCACAATATAAACCGAATCCGGTTCGAAGGACCAAAATGTACGCCCGTGGATCGAGAACAAGCCCTTTGAAGGCGATACTTGAGCCCAATGACCACGACACGCAACTTTGCAACAAAAAGTGGACTGTAATGTAATATTTTGTGAGCGAGCCGCGGGGTTAGCTTATACTTGCTACCACCTACCTTTGATCGACCAGAAGGGCGGCGTCACTTGACTATTGGATTCGACACTATTGCCGGACACGTGCTAGACATTGTTCTCTTCTCTCACTATTTTCTGTGTGTCCTCTTCGACGTACGTTTCGAGACTCTTCTTCCGTGAGCCCGGGTGTCGCGCGAAATACAATTATCGCACGCGCACGTAAGTCGCGTACCGGTCGCTCACAATTACAATATACAGGGTGGACGTCCGAACACAATAAATGACATTTTGACAGATTAATTAAAATTAAATAAAACCAACCCTGTTTCGGTCGCGTTCTGATCATTATCAAACTTGGAGTAAAATAAAATACAAATAAAACACCTATTTGTATCAATAATACAGCTTTAAAAAGTGGGGAGTAAACGAGGTCTGTCTGGTCGTTAATGGCATTTATACGCAACATTTATATTGTGCTTATTAAGGATCTAAGCAATTTTGAGGCTGACACTTTAAATTTCGACATTAATTGATGAAATTTTAATTGAAAATTTAGCAAAGATAATTGAATAATTTATCAGTTATCATTGGAATTTTATTAAGATAATTCACATGTTTCTGGTAGTAATGAAAATTTTGACATAATAATTGAATATTTGACAATAATTGGTGAAGTTCTTGAAGAATCATTGATATTGTCTGATTGATGCCAGAATTGAAAATTTTACAGTTGCCATTAAAAATTTTACAAAATTATTGATCGATTAATTTTTGTAAAATTATTGGTATAAGGTAAGTTTTTCTTTTCTTAAGTGTTCTTTGGTAAGTATATAAGTATTAATTTGTCAAGATTTAATTTTTCAAATTGGGCGTGTCCTAGTATTGTTAATTTTGTGTTCAACCTCCCTGTAATTGGAATTTTCAGTTGGGCATTAAGAATTATTATTAGATATTATCGTTATATTATAGTGCTGTACATGCCTAATGTAATTATAGGAAAAAATTGCTATTTAAAAGCTACTTTCTCCGTGTCTTAACAAAATTTTATGAGGGATGCGAAGTGGCCTAGAACTCTCGCTTCCATTATATAAATTAGTCTTTTTTTTTCCTCCGCGTATAAATAGCGCGGGCCGTATTTGTGTCGACGTATCCAGAATGTGTGCCCGAACTTGATGGACTCTGATAAAAACAAGGGAAAAAGTGGGCATTCGCAAAAACCAAATGATGATTGAGCAATCTCTTGATGTCCGGCCATCTCTTTCATTATTTGGAGATTGTATTGATTGAGTGATGAGGTAGGGTGTTGACGTGCAGTCGGATTTAGCCATGTTTAATTTTGAAATCTTTGAAAATTATTTGTAAATTTCCATAAACTTTATTATGAAAATATGCATGGAAAGGAAAACATCTTCATTACCATTTAGAAAAAAATCTTTATGAGCTTTAAATTTAAAAAAAATCAATATCTTATTGCTACATTAAGCACATTTTTTTATATAAAATATTCCGAAAGGTCGGTAAATTTTCCAATATTTTGCAAAATCTCGCGAACAATTTATCTCTGGATAGACTAAACGAGGGTGTTTATTTAAAAATTTGTTACCACTTTTACAAGCTTTTAGAATCTCATTAAGTTTAAGTTAACTTGATCAAGTAGACTAAGTATACAACTATAAAAATCGTAGATTTGCCGAGAAAAATGATGTTAAAATCGTTAATTTCAATATTAATATTTTATACAAATAAAATACAGGATGTTTCCAAATTATGTGGACATGGCTTAACCAGAGATTACTGGGATTAAAAGAACACGATTTAACAAAACTTATCTATATACAAATGCATAAGGTTTAGCCAGTATTCAGCTTCAATGTTAATTAAAAAAAAAAAAGATATAAAAAGGGAACGTTTACTTTGATGTGGATGTTGTTTGATATGACACATTATACGGGTATAACTCATATTTTGACATAATATTGTTATTATCAGTAGACCGGTTGTGTATAAAACAAGTGAGCCCCAACATTAATACATTCATATTTTTTAATGACATGAGAAAATAAATTTAAAAAAATCAAATCTGATGATTAATAATAATTCATTATTAAGTTTTTTTGTATTTTTATAGTTTTTGATATCTGTTACAGTTTCGACACAAAAAAATTAAATATGAGTGACTGCGCTACACTCGTTGGGAAACAAATTATCAGTGAACAACATTTTCTGGCTAAAAAGTATATGTTCAGCTCTTTTATTATGAATAAATCGGCGAAACGTAAAACGTAGGTCATAATCAGCTGGTAAAAACCATTTATCTACAACTATTAAGTAACATTTACATTACTTATATACTTTTGACAAATACCGGCATGTGTTACTTTCATAAATTGAGTAATGATGACAGCATCATTGAATAATATTATTCCATGACAAACAATCGCTGTCACTGTTAATGTCACTTGTGTTTCGCGTTTCTAAGTTTTTTTATCGTGTTAATTTCAGAGATATGTCCGATGAAAGTGAAATCTCGAGTTGGCGAAAAATGCTACTGAAAAGTTACTGCCGCAAAAATCGAAAGGTAAATATGACGCGGCATATAAGAACTTCATAATTTGGCAAACGAAGAAAAGAAACGTCTTCGTTTTCTGAAAACGTCCTCCTGGTTTACCTAATTGGCAAAAACGTATAAGTCGTCGTCTTTATGGGATATTTACTCTATGCTAAGAAGCACACTGAATATTTACCACAATATTCATCTGGAAAATTATATTAAGCCATTTTTAAAGCGTCAAGCTAAGGGTCATCGGCCAAAAAAAGCCAAAGTTTTTACGCCGGAAAAAATATTATTTCGTTGTAAATTCTACACCAGTCATTAATTTCCACAATTGCAAGAATGTTACAATTAATTGCAGTGCCCATAAAAATTATATTCACAATTTAGGTGCATTATTAAAATAGTTGTAGATAAAGTATAGTATTCGACTCGCGCGCAATGGCTATTACCCACTCAGATGATTACAGAACTCGCCGCTGCGCAGCTTGTGCTGCAATTTCATCTTCGTGGGCAATAGCCATCATTACGCGCTCGTTGAATAATATACTATTGCACTATTTGGATGTCGTATGGATGAAGCAATTGCTATAATTTCCAAAATTTCTTCGTTGTTATTAGGGCTTCTAAAATCCTAAAACCACCAACATATCTGTTTTATCGGCGTAAGTGTACTTTATATTCATTATTGTGAATAAACCATCACTCATATTTTATCTTTTTGTGCCGAAACTGTAACAGATATCAAAAACTATAAAGAAACAAAAAAAAATAATAATGAATGCCTGCGCCCGATTTGTTTTTTTAAAAGTTATTTGCTTTGTCATTAAAAAATATTGTTAATCCTTTATTTGATAACCCTTATTTTGTACACAACCGGTCTATAGTGTCATACCAAACAACATCCAAATCAATGTAAACGTTCTCTTGTTATAAGCAAATTTTATAAGCAAAGTTTGAAGCTGCATACTGGCTAAACCAAACGCATTTGTATATACAGGGTGAGTTTTTTCCGATGTTTAATATGGGGATCTCGGAAACTAGCGGAGATAGAGGAACGATTAAATGGGGAAAGAATTGCAGTTTTACAAGTTCAATTTCATGAGCTTTTTGTTTTATGGAAAAATTGCATGGCTAACTAGATATCTCGAAAAAATATATTTTTTGTTATTTGGTTCGGTGCCTAAGGATCTGTTATTATTGACTTTAGAAAAAATATGTAAAGGAAAAAGTTGTACCTAATTATGTGCTTAAAAATACAATCTAACCGATTATTTTATTAAAGCTATAATTTTTGAGTTATGAGACAAATTTGAGTTTTTTCTAACGGAAAACATAGTTGGCCATGACTTTATAAAACAGGCCCCTTTTCAACTATTTTAATGATATATCACTTGATATAGTTATTTTTATAAATAATTAAATCATCGTTATTTTTTACTTTTCATTTTCGAATTATTCAAGAAGTAGGCTATGGAAACAGTTGATAGATGCGCAAAGCGTTAAATAATAAAATTCAAGTTAGTAATTAAAATTTTTCTTTTCATTTCGAAATTATAAACATTATTATTTTGGTGTAAAATGTTTATTTCGTTGGAGTTACAATTTTAAATAAAAATTATTTCTGATAAAACAAAATTACATAAGTACAAAACTACTAAACAGGCAAGACAGACGATACATTGAGAAACAATACAAGCATATTAGAACGTAACTAAAGTAGTACCAAAACAACGTAATTAAAGTTAGGAAAGTATTTAAGACTAAATATGTTCAAAAGGTTTACCATTATGATTAATGCACACCTTTTTAAAACAGAATTTGTTGCTTTTGATGGACGGAACGTCCATCAATATTAGCAAAAACTTGTACGTACAGCTTCTCTAAGGTCATCTACTGTGACGTACGATGTTTGATACACTCTATCTTTTACCATTCCCCATAATTAAAAATCTAAAACAGAGAGATCGGGAGATCGGCCACCTCTATAATTATCGTTTGTATCTATCAATTGTTTCTATAGCGTACTACTTCGAATAGTTCGAAACTGAAAAGAAAAAAAATCCCATAATTTAATTATTTATAAAAATACCTATGAAATATGATATATCATTAGAATCGTTGAAAACAGGCTTTTTTGAGTTTGATTTAAGTCATGGCCGACTATGGTTTCCATTAGAAAAAACACCAGTTTGTGTCATAACTCAAAAATTTCAGCTTAAATAAAATAATCGGTAAGACTGTATTTTTAAGCACATAATTTCCTATAACTTTTTCCTTTTTACACATTTTTTCTAAAGTCAATAATAACACAGCAATATGCTCCGAACAAAATAACAAAAAATATATATATTTTTCGAGATACCTAGTTAGCCATGCAATTTTTCCAAAAAACAAAAGGCTCATGAAATTGAACTCTTGAAACTGTAATTCTTTCCTTATTTAATCGTCCCTCTATATCGGCTAGTTTCCGAGATCCCCATACTAAACATACGAAAAAAAAAACACCCTGTTGATAAGTTTTATAAAATCGTCTTTTTTTTATACCAGTAATCTGTGGTTAAGCCATGTCCACGTAATTTAGAGACACCCTGTATAGGGAGATGCATATGTTTAAAAGCGGACAACTATAGACTAAAGTAGAAGAAAGAGAAGAAGAAGAAGACGAAGAAGAAAATATAGAGAAACTAATGTGCGGGAAGCATCACATTTATCGTATTATATTATATAAATTGAACTGAAACATAATAAGAAATTCCGGTGTATGCATAATATCTAATACTAGTGTCTACCCTAGCTAATAAAAGGAAACAAATATTAGCAAGTTCCATAAAGACAGTAAACTTGATGACCCTGCAATTTCTTAATAAGTGGGCACTAAACAATGCGGAAATATCCAATATTCCGAAATTAAAATTTCAAGATACGACATTCCTCGATGAAATACATTCTAATGCTTACCCCATGTATATTGCATGTTATTAATTTATGAACATATACGCTATGTAGCGTATGTAGCCTATGTAGTTAATATTCAATATTGAACTTAATTATTTTATTATGCGTGAATTTTCAGCATTTGTCAAACGTGTGAATGCGAATTGGCAAGGGCTACGAAAAAAAAATACAATACCTTTTCGGAGAAAGTTGGAGATTTATTTTTCATTAAATCAGAGGAGAATTGAATAGACTACGGTATCGTTGGAATAAATGAAAATGTAATAACTTTCCGCATTTTTGCCCGAAATATACACAAACCGAAACATAAATATAAATCAATTTCTCGTGGGGGGGAAATAATAAAGATGGAAACATCTGGTTCCTGGTTACCTTTAACCGGTAATCTGTTTTTCTTTAATTCCGTTACTCTCGACGAGATCGATGTGAAAGTGCTGCGAAATCTCGCCGCCCCCGGGGCAAATCCGGCTCCTCTCGGCGCAAACAAATTCACACCAAACCGAGTGGACACCTCATGTGTGCACATGACATCAATGCATCGCGTCAGCGGTCTATTTAGCCGCGACGTAATGTGCCCGTCCTCGAAGCTCCAGTTTGTTTAGCTCTTCCCGTGGGGTTACGTATTGTGATTTCCCAACGTCTGCCTTGCACTTCGTTTGCATCCATTACGACGTAACAGTCGGCCCCCAACAGGAACCAAACTGCATTGTGCCAACGTTAATATACTTTAATGGAAATTGTTTCGAGCTTAATTACACAGGGGATAACGTGGAAATGCGAAAACAGACATTTTGCTGCGGATTTGTGTAGTAATTTTAATTAGCTCGTAATTTTAATTAGAGTGTATTCCTTGGGACGCAATTTTTGCCAGTTCAAGGTTAGATGGCGTGCGAGATACTTGTACTCTAGTGAAGCTGCGCAGGTTTCATTCTTAGCCCTCTACGGCCCGATTTAATAATACATGTAAAAAGAATGCAGTTTATCATTTTAACAAAATTTCATACATAATAAACAATATGAAACATTAAGCAGCAGAATTCACGCACCCCACTACGTTTTAGTGGTGTGTAACTTCTAGGTTACAGTGGGCAATAAAAATTTACTGATTATGAAAATGTATAAAACAATTTTGTGTCGACGTTAAATACAAGTGCATCTTGAACTTGACATAGAAAATGTTTGCAGCGCCGCTACATCCTGGAAATTTACATCTTCCTCTTATTTCGTGAAACATCGGCCAATGTGCTGTACACAAGAAAGGATGGTGTCTAAAGTAGGCATTTCTGAAGGTTTGCCTCTCTTATGTTCTTCTTCAATATCGCGTTGGACACATGACGAACTGGGACGACCTCTTTTTTTTTCATTTTGCTGATCACCCATAGCGCATAGGGTGCTAGCAACATCAGCCTGGAATTGCAGCAAGCTTAACTGTTCCTTTTTTGATGTGCCATAGAAATTACAATATCTTCTGCATAAGAGCCAGCTGTTCACTACAGACAAATCCATGAGGTGAAAATAGAGTTTGTGATAGCATTTTTTACTCCGAATGGTAGTTCGATATAGTTCTACAAGAGAGTTAAACAAATTTACCCCTCCCATAAACTGATTGTAGATAGTTACATCATTAGGGCAGTCTACATCAATTCTGCTCTTGGTCTTAGAATCCCAGCGATTGACTTGTGTTGCAGGATACGCCCCAACGAAGGAACTTAGCAAATGCACTGGTTTATTGTCGAACCACTTTATTGCTACTAGTTTCACACTTTCTATAACTGCCCTCTTGTCTTCCACATATCCTCGGCCCTTTTTTTTTCATGTCTTTATCACTTGAAAATTCGCATCCTTCTAAACCAGTGATTCCCAAACGGGGGCGGTACCGCCCCCAGGTGGGCGCTGAAGGGATTTAGGGGGGCGTTTCTGGCTCAAGGTATATTTAGAGGGCGCTGAGGACCAGCCGCCGCCCCCGGGCAAATAAACCTAAAATCTACAGATCACATTCTAAAGAACAATTGAATGTTGGCTCTACCGAATCAACATGGGATTTCCCGTACTGACCGATATCTGTAAATCGGCCCACTTCGGGAGCCTGGGGATTACCCCGCTTGCCCGGTTTGGTGTGCAAGGTGCCGGAGCGGGGACGCTCCGATCTGCATTCTGACTTCCTGACTGACACGCAACGAGTCAAGTATATTTGACCTATTGTTTTTGGATTGTAATTAATTGTCATGTTGTGATCATTATTGAAAATAAAGTAATATTCATATTAAGTGGACCCGGTAATTAAAAATATATCGTTAGTGAAATAACTGTTGGGATAGAGGTAAGTACTTACACATTATCTATTGTTATATTTGATGGGCTGCAATATATGTACATATAGTTCCAAATATTTAATATTTTTGGTTTCATCACAATGTGTCTTCGGATAGATGTTATAAGATTGTTTTATAGATACATTAACCAAAACTATAGGAATGCTTATTTCATGTTTTGAAATTGAGCCCTGAACCTTGGTTTAAAAAAAAATGAACCCACATATTGGATTTTGATTGAACTCATTTTTCAATAGAAAATTGATAGTTCAGGAAATATTTTTTTTCTAAGCGGTAAAATATATTAATTATGACATACATACGGCAAAATATTATTATTAAATTATAAATGCAAAATATATATACAAAATTTGAAAATTGCTTTTACAATTCTCTAACGTACATTTTTTGTAGAGCCGCTGATTTTATATTTGTATTCAAATACACGGGTATACGGGTCACATGTACACGTGTACGTACGGCATAAACACGTGTAATTAGTTACACGTATAATCACACGTGTAATTATTTACACGTATAATTACACGTGTAACAGCGAAGCGTTGTTCACTGCTTCCAGAAAACGTCGATATGTTAATATTTTTGAACCAGAATCGTTCTTTATTGTAAGAATAAATCGTTATTTTAATCGCCGCGCGAATTTAGCGTTGTTTTTCTACTGCGGGTAATTTAGTTACTTTTTTAGTTACTTAGTAACTTATTTAGTTACATCAGAATCTTACGATATTCTAAGTTCATGTACATATTTATTTTCCAAAGTATAAAATAAATTACTGAATGAAAAAAAAGAGAGTATTATAATTACACGAGTAAAATAAATATACGTTTAATTATATTTACACGTGTAGAATAAATACACGTGTAATTATAATTACATGTGTAAAATAAATACACGTGTGATTACACGTGTAACATAAATACACGTGTAAATCCTTCTATCCTGGGACACTCTGTATATTATGCTATATAGACCCAAATAGTATTTGATGCTGCGCGCAAGAAATATTAACTAACTGAAAATTTTTAATTTTATTTTTAAGTTGGTTGGTTCTGCGCTAACAACAACTACTTGTTATTATTTTTCTTGTTTTATTTTTAAGATATGTCGGAATCAAAGTAAAAATGTAGACAATACAGTGTCGAATATTTAAAATATGGAATTATTCATTATTTTTGCCAGAAAGTTTTCTCAAATGAAGCCTTGAAACTTTCACGATTACAAGAACATTTGAGCAAAATACATCCTGCCATAAAAGATAAAAATTTATCTTACTTTCAAATGCTCATAAATCAACATTCCAGACGTCCAACTTTAGCCGGTATGTTTTCAGAAGCATCAAAACAAGACAATGATGGGTTACGTGCATCTTACAATATTTCGTTGCTTATTGCTAAATCGGAGCACTATTGGAGAATAATTAATACTGCCAGCTGTGAGGTGAAGTTCTCCGTACTGTACTTCATAAGTCACCTTCAGATATTATTAAAAAAATCCCCTTGAGCAATAATACTGTACAGAGACGAATCGACAAAATGTCCGAGGATTTGTGTGATTCACAGACAACATTTAGTTGTAAAAAACCTTAGTGATCGCCTCAATTGCCCGCTGCAGTACGTAATTACAGGGGTAAATAGAATCAGAAGCAATTCTCTTAACGATAGATTGTTTAGAAAGCTTTGTGATGAAAACGACCAGGACTTTAATCGTTTACTGTTGCACACATAAGTTCGATGGTTGTCAAAGGGTACTTGTCTGCAAAGATTTTATGAACTATTTGACTCAGTTATAACGTTTCTCGAAAATAAAGATGATTCCTTAAAAGAAAATGTATTTAAATTTAAAAATGATATAGCGTATTTAACAGATTTATTTAATAAATTTAACGAAACAATCTGCAGCTACAAGGAGATGATTTCAATTTAATTAAAGCTAAGGCAATAATTTGGGCATTCGTGTCAAAACTTGCATTATACAAATTAAATTTGGGTCGGAGACAATTCCATCAGTTTCAAAATCTTTCCTCGGTGAAAACAAGTGATGATGATATTTTGGTTTATTGCCAGCATTTAGAAACCCTTAAATAAGATTTTTTTAATAGATTTCAAGATATCCTCAATATGATAATTCCGGACTGGGTCTTGGAACCTTGCACAAACATTGAAACAGCAGATATATTTTTACAAGAGCAGCTCATAGAATTGTCAGCAAACGAAGAATTAAAACTAAAATTGAAACGTGGCTACCAAGCATTTTGGTTTCAAAGACAAATTCCAATTTTATATCCGACCTTATGGGGTGCAGTAAAGACGTTTTTTCAAGCATTTCCATTATCGTATTTAGCCGAAAGAGGATTTAGTGTAGTATCCAATCTACTAACAATAAAACGGAGCCGATTGTCAATAGTAGATTGCGGTGACTTAAGGTTGCTCATGACAAAACTATCACCCAATATAGACAAATTAGTGTCATAACATCAAGCTCAGCCCTCTCACTAGTGCTATTTTTTTTATGTATATAGGTATGTGAATTTTTTTGTTAAGAACTAATAAAATATTTTTAAAAACGCGTCCTTGTTTTTAAATACGAGGGCGGTTTGGCGGAAGAGTGACCAATCTGACAGATGGATTATGTTTTATACTTATTTGAAGAAAACTGTTTCCGTTGTTGTGTACATATGGAGAAAAAATAATTTCGAGTGTTGATTAAACATAATTTTCTACGTGAAAAAACATTTAAAGAAACCGAGGAAAAGTTACTCAAATATTATCCCGAATCTGCTCCGTCCCATGGAATGATTTGTAAGTGGTTTCTGCTTTTAAAAGTGGCCATATGAGCACGGTTGATGCAAATCGTCCAAAACCATCATTTACTGTAACTACTCCAGAAATGGTTAATAAACTCTATGGCCTTGTAATTGTCAATCGTCGAATAAAAGTTCGTAAGATAGCTAATGAAGTAAACATCTCAACCGAACGGGTATACAATATTTTGCATGAACATTTCAATAAGAAAAAGCTATCCGCGAGATGGTTGCCGCGTTTGCAAAAAAGTTGTTCCATCACGATAATGCGCCCTCTCATTCGTCTGCAATTACTACAACTAAATTGGCTGAATTGCACTACGAATTACTGCTTTGTCCGCCATATTCGCCAGATCTGGCTCCCAGTGATATCTTCTTATTTCCAAATTTTAAAATATGGCTGGGTGGAAACAGATTTCAGGCAAATGAAGAGGTGATAACCGAGACAAATGCATATTTTGAAGACTTTCCGAAAGATTACTTTTTGGAAGGTTTAAAAAAACTGTAAACTCGCTGGGCTAAGTGTGTACAGTTGAAAAGGTGTTATGTTGAAAAATAAAATATATTTTTAACAGAAAAATAACGTTTTCATTAAAAAGTCACTCTTCCGTCAAACAGCCCTCGTATATACGTAGTATAATATAGTTCACCAAGACAGGCGCTCTTGAAATGCTCTTTGAAAAGGTGGGAAACCTGTATTGATTTTAAGTGAGATTTTATTTCTGAATGGGGGGCGGTGAGTAATTTGTTTTTTCGAAAGGGGGCGGTAGGCTAAAAAAGGATGGGAACCTCTGGTCTAAACGATTGGGACTTACTGTGCCGAAACTATGAATTTATGAAATTCAATTTGTAACTGCAAACTGTTGAACCAATTATCGAAGTATATCATGTGATACGTATTTCTTGGAATTATTTTGCCTAACCGCAAGACAACATTTCCACTGACACCAACATCTGGAAGGTCAGGATCGTGATCTACAGCACCACAATAGAGCTCCCAGTTGTACACAATTACATCCGACCCACATAACACGATGGGTTTGAATCCCCATTTTTAGGTTTTGCTTTTATATACTGTTTGATGGAATGGTGACCCTTGTATGGCATCATTTGCTCATCCACACCAATTTTCTCCCCCATTGGGATTTCGTTTAAGTTTTTGACCACTTTGTCAATTAATGGGCAAATTTTGTATAATATGTCATTGCTTTTAGTAAGATCAGTGTTGTTATTAAAATGTTTTTTCGCTTTTATCTGCTCCCAGCGGTTTCTTATCATAGTCTGTGCCACCTTTGGCACCTGTGTAGCTCGGTGCCAAAACATTCTTGTACGAGGTAAGCCATACATGGACATCAGGAATGTAATTCTTATAAATCGTTCCAATTCTTCTACTGACAATGAAAGAGGTCTATTCAAATCAGACTGGAGCGCAGATAGGTTACTCTGTTTCACCATATGTTCCAATATGTCTCGATCAATAAACTTTAGAAAATAATATAAAGGGAGGCCAACTTCTTCAGGTCCATCCGGCAACTGTCCTTTCCACGGTTATACAGGTCGAAATTGACGTTCCTTTCCAGATATCCATTTTACTACCCTCTTTTTCTTCTTGTTTTTTTGTATATTTCTCTGTGCAGAAATATCTGCCAGTGGTAAATCAACTTTAGTTTCCTATTCCATAGGATCTTTTTCACCAAAGTTATTATTGTTGGATGGATCTTTCACAAGTAAAATGGCATCCTCTTCAACACTATCACTCAATAGCGGATGATTAGAGTCTTCAAGATGCTCTATGACTTTAGTGTATATTTTAGAATGTTTTGTATCTGAAGTTTTTCCGTAAAACATTGACGGATTGATGGTGAAGATACCCAAATCATCAAATTGTATGTCGCTCATTGTGGCTTCCTGTAACTTTGAAGTAACACACCTATTTTTGGTTGCCAATATGTAAACAATAAAAATTATTACTTTTCAAATGCACACACACAACAACTAATTCTACACCAGATCACTAATATTTTTGTTAACAAATATAATAATTGTTTCGCATGTTGAAGGCCATTACTGGTGAGTCACATGAAATATAATTTTAAAGTCTTCAAAGATATCTTCTAGATGGCACAATGTGTATGACACTATAAAACCATGATGTTACTTGAAAGTCACAGCCGGCCACAAAGGATTTATAACTCGTATTTAAATAGTAATAAGGAAAAATGTAGTATGTGACTTTAAAGTCACAAGGGGTGGTAAAGAGTTAGTTTGGGACGAAACATTAAGAAGGGAGTGTTGGCGCTAAAACTGGGATCTAGGTTCTAATAAATCCGCAATCCGCCACGATTACCGCAAGGTTCCAAGTTCGATTCCTGGGTCTGCATTTCTGGAGTGTTTTTTTCTGCAATTTTACCATTTCCTTGCTACAAATGTTGAAAATGTGGCTCTACCATCTATAAGTCACATGCAGGTGCAGACTGGAAATACTAATAATGCCCCTCTCCTCTTAACAACCGCATAACTAGTAATGGTTTAGGGGCCTGTGGTAATAATTAAATATAATCAATTCACAATTTTCTGTCAAATAATGACAATAACTAATTACGCCATAGGTGGGTGAGCAGTAAGGTTTATTATTATTATTATTATTATTAATGAGCCGGCTATAATTTTACGCACGGAGTGGAGCAAAAAATTTGCAGAATATGACATTACAGGGCTGGGATATGACGGGTTCAATATGATGGGCGAGGGCGACAAAGCAGAAGTTCAATGTAGAATCAATAATATTAATTCGCAAGCATTCTTCTTTCCGTATAGTATTTCCCTCAATTAAGTGGTCGATAATATGCCAAAACAATTGTTGAAAGTTGCAAATTTCTTGAATTTGGTTCAAAAACTATATTTTTTTTTCGGCATTTACTTTTCGATGTGCAATTCTTTTAAAACATGTTTAAAATATGGTTAACATTTTAACAATTGCGGTTGAATATGAGTGACACTAGATGGGTGGGTAGGGTAGAAGGGAGGGGAGGGTAGGGTAGGCTTTAAAGCCTTTAAGATTTTTATATGGAAATATGGACTAGATACAACGAAAACATTTCGACTTAGCATCTGCATTTGATCTTTTTCATAACTGCAAACAAATCTTTAAGAGTCCATTAATGAAACTATTTTTTTAGCAATATTACTGGCTGACGAAATTGACGTTGAAGGTAATTCTTAATTGAATCAAGAAAAAAAATTACTCCAACACCGTGTTGTTAAAAAAACGATAATATCAACGGATTACAAATACCAAAAAAAATGTATGATATAGATCTTTTTATTTTATAATTGATCAATCACTAAGCGCATTAGATTTTAGATTTGAACATCTTGGTCACGATAGTATCTATTTTCAATTTTTATATAATATACAGAGTGTCCTAAATAGTGTAGGATTGCATAGGTATCTTTCTTATTCTTAAAGTTAGAGTTCTGGTTAAATAGGCAATATTGTGCAGTTTATATGCTAGTTCAGATTATGTAGAAATTTTTTCAAAAGTCCGAGCCCTTTAGGTGTTATTCTAAAAAACTAAAAATCGCGATTTTCTAAAAACTCCAATAAAAAGGAATCATATATTCAATAACGTAATTATTAAAGATGCGGAAAACAGTTAAAATGAAAGTTACTTGGTTCGATCGCACAATCTTAAGAATCAAGGCAAAAAAAGTCAAGGCGGCAGTTTCCGAGATATTAATCGTAACGTTCTTATTTTAAATGGCCGCTATATCTGATTTTTATACGTTTAAATAGACATTATTTTCCTCTTTTCAACGATGTATAACAACCTACGTCAAAATACAAAATGTGAGAAATATTAATTGTACCAAATTTTATTTTTATTTTATCAATTATTTTTAAAACAAATATAAAATAATTAAAAAAAGACGCAATACAACTAAGCAGTAAAATAACAACAAATTATAAACAAATGCTCAAAATGCTGACCGGTATTGTCCAACCACAATTGTATTTCCCATATTTTTGATTTCTGCATAGGTTGTTATACATCGTTGAAAATAGGATGAAAAAAAATCGATTTAGATGTGTGAAAATAAAATATGGCGGCCATTTAAAATAAGAAAGTTGCTATTAATATCTAGGAAATCGCCTTCTTGACTTTTATTTTGACTTGATTCTTAAGTTTGCGCAATCGAACCCAGTACGAAAACCTGCAAAAAATTGCCTATTTAACCATACTTCTAGCTTTGAAAATAAGAAAGATACCCATGTAATCCAACTCTATTTATGACACTTTGTATACACGCACAGAGATTTTCTTCAAATTGAAAAAATATTACTAATTTTACTAATTTAATGCATTAGGACTTAGGTAATGCTTTTCACATTTAAAATATAAAATACGCAAATATGCCAAATGTGCGCAAAAAGTTTCTAAATTAGCGTGAAATTAAATGAAATACAACTTATTGCAAATTAAATGTATTGCGGCCATAAAACTAAAAGTGTAGTGGTTCAAATTACTCGAATGAAAAATGATAGCCGTTGCACATTAAAATCGCATCCCAAGCGCTTCCAATTTGAAAACTCCGGAAGTAATCAATTTAAAGCGCGGTTTCATTAGTGCAGCCACGTCACGTATAAAAATGTATCGCGACTGGGCCCGTCGCCGCACAAGCAGCTCCTCTTTTAACTCCATTACACGCAAATTAGTTAATTTCGCGAGATCCCCGGCAGGAAGGCATGTCCCTCTGCAGGGGTGCCGTCTGCGCCCTCACGATCAAAGCGCCATCCTGGCACCGCTTAAAGCACTTTTATTAAAAGAATAAATATTTTGTTGCTACCCCAGTGCGCACTGGAGAGAGCCTAACAGCGATTTTGTATTATGCATTCAATATGGTTTATATCAGGGGAATCCCCCTTTGTCTCACATGTTATGTAATTTACGTGATTTAAAATTGCAATATATCCCGCAGGGAGGAGATAACAAAACTTTTTTTTTTAATTGTATACCGTACTGGGAGCGCTTTGATGGTATCAAAGCGGATGATGTATAATTAATAACTAATATTTTCTGTTAATTATTTATGTTTTGTGCAGATTTTTTAATACCACGTAAACAGTGTAGCCACTTATAAGTTATAAATCAGTTCATGTGCACGGTTGCAAATAATAAATTCTTGGAAATTTCAATACAATATTATAATACATTCAACAAAATCAATCAATACAATTATGAAGCGATTAAAGTCAACACCAAATTAGACAAAACGATCATGACAAAAGGTGCTCGAACATAAATAAAAAATACAATTGAGCACAATAAAATAGTAGAGCGCTCTGAAACATAACTTTCCAATCAAATAATTAAAAAGCAGAACTAAAAATGTTAAACAGCACTACAAAATATAAATTTGCAACATTCTGCCCCTTAGTGTATTTAAAGAAGCATTAAACTTTTGTTATCATAAAATAATTGCTAACAACCTCAATAAATATAATGTTTACAATAATTTGGCTAATTTAACATCTACTGTAATAAAATAACACCAGCTATACCCTATTTTCTCTAGAAAATTTAAACAATGTACCTAATAGAAGCTCTAAAGATATAGCGAGTCAAGGCTCCGACTAATTGATAGTCGTGAGTTCAATTCTTCCCTTGGGCAACATTAAAATGTTTCCACGAATATTTCAAGCATTTTCTAATATATCGATTTAATTTATTATTAAATCAGTAATGATATTTCTCATAAATACCTGCATTATTAAATACATAAAAAAATACATTGAAAATTAAATCCAATAGTCATTATCATTAATAATTATATTTCGTCGTCATCATTTCAACGCCTACTACAAGAAAATGTTCGAAATGTATTAACAAGCCCTTTTTCTGAATAAAACATAAGAAACCATAGTGTGATATAAATCGTTGAATTCGTAATAGGAAATGCTATCTAATACAGGGTGTACTTTTTTACGAGCCATATAAAAAAATAAAGTTGATGATGGTTTCTTCGAAACAAAACGTTGTACTGAAAATTTGTAAACGTTGTCTTATAGAGTTCAAAATGTGATAATGAGAAAGTGCCTTTTGTTTCTTATACATTTTCAAATAACTTCAGAAAAAAAATCGCAAGGTTTCGAATTTTGTCGAATATCTCTGGAAGTAAGCAGAAATTTCTGGTTTTCTCAACAAAATATTACTGACCTCTAAATGGCGCAACTTTTTTGTAATTTAACCGCCTTTGTAACTATTAGGGTATCCGAGATCCCCATGCTGTTGATCCTTATCTTGAACTCCCGGTATACAGGGTAGGCCATTTTAATCAATCCGCGCAAATCACTCCGAAGGTATGTTTGATACAAGGGGGCATCTGAAGATAACCTTTATCCTAAACTTGAAGTTTATTTTCAAGGTCAACTTGAAAATTTTAAATGGTAACCCTACTTTGGGTCTATATCATTGAATACGTTTTCAATGGATATCTACGTCTTTCGGAGCACACAGAATTGGGTGCCGAATGCTTCGGATGTTTGTATCGTTGAGTATTGTATTAATGGAAATTGTATTGCTGGGCGCCAGTATTACAGAATACTCGCATCGATGGATATCTTGTCGATACATCGAAAAAAAGTGGGGATGATGATTGCAGAAATACATGTGGCAACGCTGCATTTAGCTGTCAGATCAGATGTTTGACTTTCAGAAATAAATACTTTCACAGCATGTAAAATGCAAAACAAATATATTAACCTTGTTTGTTAATGACACTGTTGTGTCCACCGGTGCACACTTGTGTTGTACTGTTTGTGTTTAAAACAATCTGGCTTAGTGTGGAGGCCAAACAAACGACAGAACAGAATGTCAGGACAGAGGACATGAAGCAGTGATGGTGCTGGGAGGCTTGAGGTTACCCCCACAATGAGTTGGCCGAAAAGAGCAGTCAACGGAGTCACACGGGTCTGTGCGGAAACAATGACGGAAGGAAACCATGGCACCAGATTATTATAGGTGACAGAGTAGTTGCACGTCGTAGCGATTTGGGTCTGATCTGTACCGTGATATCCGTGAAAGATTGAGTTACGTGAAGACGCTACACCAACTACATGTTCTTCCCTACGCTCTTCGAAGATTGTATCTACATGAACTTTATGTCGAGTTGATTGTTGTGAAGTGTACACGTGAAGTGTTATAAAGACGCTACACCAATTACATGAACTTTGTGTCGAGTTGCTTGTTGTTAAGTGGACATGCCACGTCCAAAAACACATTATATTTGTACGTGAAACTATTACGTAAGAAACAAATTGAATATCAACATTGTCACACCTTTATTATCATATTTACATTTGTCCACTTCTGTGAGTACTAATCCCGAGTTACGTTGTGTCGTTATTGGATAAACACTTGTATGACTGAATAAAATTAAATATCTTGGATAGATATTCATAACAAATTAAATTGAAAAACCCATTGTTGACAGTTAATTTGTGAAATGTCATATATGTACATGTTTCGTGGACATAAAAATGGTCTCTGCTTATTTGATGGCTATATTTTTTTATATTTCGTTATTAATCGGTACTGTCCTTCTAAATTAAAGGTTAGCAGCTAATAGTTAATATCTGTTAAATACTTCTTTGACTTACATTAAATAACTACATTGCTTTTAAATAAGTTACGGAAGAATTTAAAGAATTGTTCAATGAATTTTAACACTTAACTGTTAACTTCTAATTTAGAAGAACAATTTACATTAAAAAATAGAGTATTAAATAAAATTACACCGCCATAAAATGAGCAGTGACATTTCTTATGTCCGCCAGTTTTGTTTTTCAATTGCTAGGTTGCATGGCCTGCACTTTGTGATTGTTTTCTATCAATGTATACATGTTTATTATATTTCATTATTTGTTAAATTTTATTCTTTGAGCCAATCTATTAAGAAATAATTGTACTGTATTTTGTAAATTGTCTATGATTTTTAAGCCTTGTGTACTTATTTATATTTAATATAATAAACTTTAAAAAATATATTTTCAAGTGTTTTTTTTTAAATTTAATGTGGATTAGATGCACCTGATAAATTTAAGCTCTATCTTACAGTCTCCGATTACCTATCTAAAACCGGCAGTTATTCATTTGATACTATTGCGGAGACAGAAAACTAACCATCAATTAACCCTCGAGCGCACGAATGTCAAATATAGTAAAAGTAATAGTTTTCATTAATATTCTTTTATCGGTTTTAAATTTTAAATTTTATGTACCTTCCTAAAACATGTTAAGCCAAGTAATTGACATTTTAAAGAAACTCAAATTTTACTTTTTGAGTGACTAAGATTTTTGGTCCCACAGACCAACCGCTGCGTTAAATATGCCATCACGAGCGAAGGTAAATTCATCTGTCCACAACTGCTTTTGATTCAAATTTTGATTCAAATTGATTGCATCTAGCATCCAACGACAAGACTTGACATTACTCCATACTCTTATTTAAAAAGTTTGAAGACTAATGCAACAATAGTAATAATAGCAATATTTTATTGGCATCGACCTGCGGTCTTTCCGCCTTGCGGATATCTTTTAGTAAATGATAGTAATGATTACCCAAATTAAATTGATAAAAATGATGAAACAAAAATTGTCATACAATATTCACATGGTTCTAAAATATTTTTGTAAGTTGAAAATCACTAATGTTCGACAAGCTTGTTTAAATAGGCAAATGTGAATTATGCTGTGTGAAAATTTCTGTATTTTTCATTAGATTAAATTAGGCTTTTAGAGTTATTATGTTTTGCTGCAATGTAATTCTTACCACAGGAGCTGAAGACCAATTTTATTTTAGCTTTACAATCGCTCTAGCTTTCTGCATCAGAGTGAGATGTGGCATTTTTGTAAAACACTTTCAATATATTATTTATATCTAGTGTCAAACTGTGACATTTTAGGTCGCTTATGATTTAAAGTAAAAATCAAACTGTTAAAATAAACTTCACTTTTGGAACTTCACCATTGTACCAATCTCTTACTAATTGCAAAACTATTTTTGTTGTAACAATTTTGCAAGTGCAAAAATTAAAGAAATGGAAGGACATTTTGGGAAAATGTGTAGGAACTAGGAAATTTAAAAAAAAGTCTTTTAATTAAAATATAATAGCATTGGTTCCCTTGCAGAAAAAGAACGACATTGAGGACATATGGCACTAAAATTATAAATTTCTTGTGAACAAACTCCATAATAGATATGACCACATTGTAATGCAGACCTTTTTGTGCGAAACACACATATGTTACACATGTAACTACCTCCTGGAGTGCAATCTAAAAAAGAATTTAGAATTAACAGAGTTCGTCATGAAAAGATTACACAAGTACCATTTAGGTTTTAAATTATGCTCAATATTTCAAAACGCAGAATTATTATAATCGGCTGTAACATTGATTTGTATTTTTTTATATACTTTTCATATCGGATAGAAATAAGTGTTTATTATCCCTGCTTAAATAAGATAAATTATTAAAGAATAAACAAATGAAAACGTAGATATAGTATTCTATTTTTCACTAGTAAACACATACAGAGAATCCCACGCAAGTCATTGGTTTAAAGCTTAAAGGGTTCCTGATAGAAATAAGAACTTAAAAATAATCACAGAAACATGGTTCCTTGTGTTCTCCTAAAAGAAAATACGTAATATTTCTATCACTTTCGGTTCTACCAAAAGTGTCCATCAACTTTGCAGTATTTGCTTCAAATGACGATTTATAAAAAAACATAATTTTTCTTATGAATTAAATATCATTACAATAATTCGTCTGTGTTGATATTTATACTGGTCATCATTCATTATTTTTAAATGGAATGACAGTTGTATGATGGGCTAATAGACAGAACAATTTTCTACATTTTTTTTAAACATCCCTAAAATGAGTGGTTTGTCAGTTATTTTGAAAATTCCATGATTTTATTTTTTGTACAACATTACATGTTCTAAAGACTACAAGAACAAATAATAGTAGTACAAAGTAATTTAAAAAAAAATCGGTGGTATTCAATACAAACATTTGTTTTCGCCAACTTGTTGTTATTACCGTCCCATTTAATAATATATGTATTGTGAAAATAAAGTAACGCATAAATTCCATGACTTTGTTTAAATTAATATTCTGGAAAAAATCTCAAAGAGATATACCGATTCTGATTCAATGACATTATTCTATACTGTTTTAATCTTGTTGCATGATGTTTTTTAATTTTAATGCTATGCCGTCATCGATATTTTTTTTAATGACCACTTATATTTTTTATTATTTTGTTCGGTAGTACTTTATATTCTATTTTAAACAATATAAAATTTTCAATACGTTATATTTGAAAGTAAATATGAGTAAAATTAATGTTAAAAATTTTAATATTTGAACTTTAGGACATTTTTTCGTTTTTTTTTCAAATCTAATGTATTGTAACGTATTGTATTATGCTGTAGAAAAGAAAATATAAAGTTCTACGGAACGTTATAATAAAATCAAATGAGGAAACAAGATTAAAATGATGTTGTATAACGTCATTTAATTTTAACGAAGTTATCGAAATCATGCTTTACTTTATTCCCACGCTGTATACTGGATGTTAATTGGTTAGGTATACATAGGAATTTAACATGTAAAACCACATTAGTGCATTTTCCTGCTTCACCGATTATTTTAGAAAAAAAATACAAAAGCAAACACATGTTTAGGAACAAAAAATCAGTTACCGTGCTCAACATAGAGATATTGTATACGATAAGAGATATTCTTATGCGACAAATATATTATTAAAATGTAAAACGGCATTATCTACATTACAATATTTATTGTGCGTTTTTGTATTAGAAAGATAAAATATAACACACTATTGATAATTATCTATGAAAAACTTAGCTTATTGAGAATTTAGATTAATACGATTAACATTGATAAAAATTAACAGTTGATATATTATTTGCGTGCGATATATATAATTATAAAGATTACTTCTTTCTGTCAACATTTCAAAGATTACTGTAAAAACTTCAATTATTACTGTCAAAATTACAATTATAACCACTTACATGTTTTTTTTTTAATATTACTGTAAAAACGTAATGATTACTGTTAAAGTTTTAATATCAGCGAACCTTTTAAACGTTACTTAAAATATATGATTTTTTAATGAAATTTTAATTATTGTGACTTTTAAATTTAAAAAAAAAATTAAAAAAAGTCGTTAAAAGAAAGGCGAACTGTCAAAATATGATCACATGATCAATAAAATATAAGTGGGAAAAAAAATTTTGCAAATAATATCTATTATTGACGGTAGAAAATTTATAAAATCGTAAAAAAAGACAGTGTCAAAATTATTACTGATTGGTTTTAATATCGTTGTCAATATTTTAATAATTACTACGAAAATGTCAATCAATGTTTTTAATTTCAGTTTATTTTAGATATATCTATTAAAAATAAATTATTTCTGTCTGCATGACTGTCAAAGTTTATTTTATTTCTATCACAATTTTTACATTTTAATTATTATAATCAAATTTTCAATTATTTCTGTCACAATAAAAATTTTATTCTCCGTAACTTCAAAGACTGATGAAAAATTTTGAATCATTACTATAAATTTTCTGTTTTCTGTACCAAAATTTCGAACAATACTATCAATCATTTAATTATTACTATTGAAATTTGAATAATTAGTGCTAACTATAATAATAATTATAAATAAATATTAATAATTATTATTTGTGTTTTAAACGAATACTGTTTTCTAATATTACTGTTTTACTGTTTTCGAAAACGACTGCTTTTTCTGGAGAATGTGGCGAAAAATTTTGGTGCGCTGCATAATATCATGCAGGAGATATTCAGTTAAAAATGTTTTGCAAAGACTTGATCAGCATATAAGATGAAAAGCTCAAGTAGATGTTAACCAAGAGACGGTAGTTAGGCAAAGCACAGCATAAACTCCCCAAGCTGAGGAAGCCGTTGAAGATAATACTAACACCAGCATTCAAGGAATTGGATGAACTTTAAATGTAAATTACAGCGTCATTTAGTGTATTTTAAGATCAGAAGCTTACTACCACTTCCATTATACAAAAGTACAATCTCTGTTAGAAGATGATTTCTCTCTTTATGTCAAGTCGTTGAATGCAAGATGTAATTGATTTGAATTAAAATTTTAATCAAAACCAGTTGTGGACAGATGAATTTAACTTCGCTCGTATTTATTTATGTTTTCGCATTATTTTACATATAAAACCCCCCGGTTGGTCTGTGGGACCAAAATGCTTACTCACTCAAAAAGTAAAATTTAATTTTCGTTAAAACGTTGTTAATTACATGGCTTAATATGTTTCAAGAAGGTACATAAAATTAAAAACCAATACAAGAATATTAATGAAAACTATTACTATTACTATATTTGACATTTGACTAGTACACAAGGCTTAAAAATCATAGACAATTTACATAATACAGTACAATAATTTCTTAATAGATTGGCTCAAAGAATAAAATTTAACAAATAATATAATAAACATGTAAGCATTGATGGAAAACAATCACATTAAAGTTTTAAGTATTATAATCCCATGCCCACCCCAAAACTGGCGGAAATGTCACTGCTCATTTTATTGCGGTGTAATTTTATTTAATACTCTATTTTTTAATGTAAATTATACTTCTAAATTAGAAGTTGACAGTTAAGTGTTAAAATTCATTAAACAATTCTTTAAATTTTTCCGCAACTTATTTAAAAGGAACGTATTTATTTGATGTAAGTCAAAGAAGTATTCAACAAATATTAACTATTAGCTGCTAACCTTTAATTTAGGAGCACAGTACAGATTAATAACGAAATATAAAAAAAGGTAGCCATCAAATAAGCAGCGACAATTTTTATGTCCACGAAACATGTATATATATATGACATTTCACAAATTAACTGTCAACAATGGGTTTTGCAATTTATATATTTATATTATTTGCAATTTGTTATGAATATCTATCCAAGATATTTAATTTTATTCAGTCATTCAAGTGTTTATCCAATAATCACACAAAGTAACTCTGGATTAGTATTCATAGAAGTAAACAAATGTAAATATGATAGTAAAGGTGTGACAATGTTGATATTCAATTTGTTTCCTACATAATAGTTTCATGTACAAACATAATGTGTTTTTGGACGTGGCATGTCCACTTTACAACAAGCAACTCAACACAAAGTTCATGTAGATACAATCTACGAAGGGCGTAGGGAAGAACATGTAGTTGGTGTAGCGTCTTCACAACACTTCACGTATACACTTCACAACAATCAACTCGACACAAAGTTCATGTAGATACAATCTTCGAAGAGCGTAGGGAAGAACATGTAGTTGGTGTAGCGTCTTCATGTAACTCAATATTAATAATCTTTCACGAATATCACGGTGCAGATCAGGCCCAAATCGCTACGACGTGGAACTACTCTGTCACCTATAATAATCCGGTGCCATGGTTTCCTTCCGTCAATGTTTCCGCACAGACTCCATGTGACTCCGTTGAGTGCTCCCTTCGACCAACTCATTGCGGGGGTTGATAGAAAACATTCACAAAGTGCAAGCCATGCAACCTAGCAATTGAAAAACAAAACTGGCGGACATAAGAAATGTCACTGCTCATGTTATGGCGGTGTAATTTTATTTAATACTCTATTTTTTAATGTAAATTGTTCTTCCAAATTAGAAGTTAACAGTGAAGTGTTAAAATTCATTGAACAATTCGTTAAATTCTTCCGCAACTTATTTAAAAGCAACGTAGTTATTTAATGTAAGTCAAAAAAGTATTTAACAGATATTAACTATTAGCTGCTAACCTTTAATTTAGAAGGACAGTACCGATTAATAACGAAATATAAAAAAAGATAGCCATCAAATAAGCAGAGACAATTTTTATGTCCACGAAACATGTACATATATGACATTTCACAAATTAACTGTCAACAATGGGTTTTGCAATTTAATTTGTTATGAATATCTATCCTAGATATTTAATTTTATTCAGTCATACAAGTGTTTATCCAATAACGACACAACGTAACTCGGGATTATTACTCACAGAAGTGGACAAATGTAAATATGATAAAAAAGGTGTGACAATGTTGATATTCAATTTGTTTCTTACATAATAGTTTCATGTACAAATATAATGTGTGTTTGGACGTGGCATGTCCACTTTACAATAAGCAACTCGACACAAAGTTCATGTAGTTGGTGTAGCGTCTTCACAACACTTCACGTGTGCACTTCACAACAATCAACTCGACATAAAGTTCATGTAGATACAATCTTCGAAGAGCGTAGGGAAGAACATGTAGTTGGTGTAGCGTCTTCACGTAACTCAATATTAATAATCTTTCACGGATATCACGGTGCAGATCAGACCCAAATCGCTACGACGTGCAACTACTCTGTCACCTATAATAATCCGGTGCCATGGTTTCCTTCCGTCATTGTTTCCGCACAGACCCGTGTGACTCCGTTGACTGCTCTTTTCGGCCAACTCATTGTGGGGGTAACCTCTAGCCTCCCAGCACCATCACTGCTTCATGTCCTCTGTCTTGACATTCTGTTCTGTCGTTTGCTTGGCCTCCACACTAAGCCAGATTGTTTTAAACACAAACAGTACAACACAAGTGTGCACCGGTGGACACAACAGTGTCATTAACAAACAAGGTTAATATATTTGTTTTGCATTTTACATGCTGTGAAAGTATTTATTTGTGAAAGTCAAACATCTGATCTGACAGCGAAATGCAGCATTGCCACATGTATTTCTCCAATCATCATCCCCACTTTTTTTCTAGATATCGACAAGATATCCATCGATACGAGTACTCTGTAATACTGGCGCCCAGCAATACAATTTCCATTAATACAATACTCAACGATACACACATCCGAAACATTCGGCACCCAATTCTGTGTGCTCCGAAAGACGTAGATATCCATTGAAAACGTATTCAATAATGCGCTCCGCCCTACTTTATGAATTTTTATTCTGAAAAAAGGTCATACTATTGGTATGGCTATGCAAAAATTTTAATAACTTACATTGTTGAGAAAAGTTTACTAAAGGACTAAGTAATTCAAAACTTCAAAAGTTCACTTTCAAAGAAAACTAAGCGCTATTTCCTTTATCAATCATATTTTTTTAAATCTTTAAATTAATTTAACCTCATAATTTCATTTCATGTTTTTAAGAAAAAAATAGTTTTTCCTTTATTGTTTGTTGTTTATTATTGTCAACGGCTTGTCATATATTATGTTGGTAGCGGGAAATATCGCTTAGTTTCCTTTGTAAGTGAACGTTTTCAGTAGTGTTTTAGTAAACTTTATAAAAAAAATCTCGAAAATTTTCTAACGTAAGATATTGAAATTTATAAGCAGTTGTACTAATATGATGACCCTGTTTCAAAATAAAAACTCAAAAGTAGGGTTACGATTGAAAAATTTAAAAATAACCTTGAAATTATTGCCTTGAAATTCTACTTCATGGTGAAGTTAAAGGTCATCACCAGATGTCCTTGTAGTCATATAATTTTTTATTGATGTGATTAATATTTCCTACTCCTTATTTTATTTGTCTGCCATTTATTATAAAAATTATAGCTTTAATTGTTATTTTTATTGAAATTTGAATTGGATTAGAGTTTTGTAAATTTTATTTAAATTATACATTAAAATCAAATGATCTATTGATTATTTGCGATTATTTTACTATTGATTGAGTAAATTTGCGTGGATTAATTAAAATTTCCTACCCTGTATAATATAATTTATTACATCTATCATTTACAGGGTGGTTTCTTTCCGATGTTTAGTATCTTACAAGCTCAATATAATGAGCTTTTTGTTTTTTGGAAAAAAAAATGAATGGCTAACCAAATATCTCGCAAAAATATTTTTTTTTGTTATTTTGTTTGGTGCCTCTATAGCTCTGTTGATATCAAGTTTAGAAAAAATGTGTAAAGGAAAAAGTTGTAGGTATTTATGTGCTTAATAATGCAGTTTAACCAATTATTTTATTTAAGCTATACATTTTGAGTTATGACACAAACTTGTGTATTTTGTAATGGAAATAATAGACGGCTATGGCTTTATAAAAAAGGACCGTTTTCAACAATTCTAATGATATATCACTTGACAAAGTTATTTTTATAAATAGCTAGATTGTGGCCATTTTTCTTTTCATTTTCGAACTATTTAAGCGGTACGTTATGAAAATAATTTATAGATGCAAACGACAATTATTGACAGATGCAAACGACAATTACTGATAGATGTAAATCATTAAGTTTCTAATTAGTCTAGATTGAGTTTTCGTAAATTTTCAATATAAATTTTTCTAATCAAGAAAAGCGCGATATGATTGAGTGGTTCATTTTGTGCCATACAAATGCCGTACAAGCTGCACAACAGTATTTCGAATGGTATTTTGATCTTCGTCAGCATACTCTGCCTACCTTTAAGAGACTGTATGACAATTTGGAGGAGTATAAGAGACATTCATGAAGAGGCAGAGGCATGTGGAATGCAGAATCCTGGAATCGCTGGACCCGAGGAATTGAAACGGAAGCAGGCACATCATAACGTGCTGTTGTACGAGTATCTACAACTTTCAATTGCATTTCGAGAGACATTTTTCCTATGTAAGGTATGCAAATGTATATCCAGAAAAAAGGGTCTATCAAATATTAGGGTTTCCATTAAAAAAAAAATCGTCGATGACTCATAACTGTTCATAATGTTCATAACTCAAAGACAAATGATCACCGAACTTTTAGATTTATAACAAAATAGGTATTTTTGAGAACTAAAATCGACGAATCCGAGGATTTATCAAAAATATGTTTGTTTTCCGCTATATTAAATGTACTTCAGACTGTTTGTACACTACCATATCGTCGTTGTCGCTTTAAACCAAATTACAAAATAACCAAATGTAACCAAATTGGGCATTTTCATATTTTGATGCAGTACGATTGGTGTTATCAGCTGCTTGATGTTACAGACACCTTGCATGTGAAAACAAAATTCTACACCTTGCAAATAGCAAAAACGTATTTCTTATGTGCCTTCTCGAAATAATGGCTCTTAAATTTGACCTATGTGTTGCATGGTGCATATAGGACAAATCATCGTTACAAAAAATGCCTGTGCGCAGTTAGTAAATATTGATCACCCTGTATGATATATTAAGTTATGTATCAAAATAAAATTAATTATTGAAGGTCAACTAAAGTTGACCAGTTTTATTGATAGCTACCAATAAAACTGCACACATTTGTGTAGTACCACAATTAGCATATACTGAATTATATCTCAATACATCTGAATCATCTGAATAACATGCAAAAGGTTAGGGTTCAACCCCTATAACCGTATATTATTTTAATTCTGTAGCAATACAGGATCCAAAAATGCAAAGTTATATAAAAAACATAAGTTTAGTCTGTAAAAACTTGCAACTCATGCAACTCAATGCAGTGCAATGCAACTCATTATTGTACACAACTTTTGTATAAAACTATTTTTGCTATTTTGATAATAACCCCGTAGTTAACTGTTCATAGAGCGTTGAAACACCCTGTATGAAATATAAAAGCGAAGAGAAGAGGTTAATTAAAGGCGTTTTGATTACTGAAGTTGATAGATTATCATCTTTCGACCAGTTCTCGAAAATCAAAACAGAACGAGAGAACACGTCTGACGAAGACCCTGGCGTAACAGAATATGATGAAGAATTACAGCTTCCTAAAGCAATTAACATGGTCTATACACTATGCAACCTATTGTACGACAAGTTGTACAATCCTTGTAGTTTCGAGCGTCGAAGCGATAACTATATAGCCTATGGGTTTGTAGTTCAAGAAGTCCGACGACACGGTTGGATCGTAAGAAAGTTTGACCGGTTAAAAATTTGTTGTACAACTCCGTTTGATGTACGGCAGATTGGATCATTTAAACACGTTGAAACGATGTCAAATACGCAAATCAAAATTAAAAATAAAATCGTCGACTAAGTTGGTTCACTGGTACTTAATTCTTATACCAATTCATGTGAGTGTATATACGTCGGTCGCTGCAATAACCAAGTCCTCCACCATTTACTTTTTTTCTTATTTACTTTTCCGTCATCATCCAACATAACACTCACTATGTTCGCTATATATATTTTTCGAGATAATCGGCGCCATGACACAAATTGAATGGAATGATTCTCCAACTGATAATTGCAATGACTGATTAATGTTCCCATCGTTTGTATCTGTGAGCGAAATACCTGCTAACTTTGCCCAATTTTCGAAAAAAAAATAAAAACTGTTATTTTTGGGAATATGGTTGTATGTATAATACTTTTTGTAGCAAATTGTCATGCCGATTGCGTTATGATAAAAAAGTATGTCATTTTATTTAAAAAATGGAAATATGTAAGTGGACACTTAACTTATGACATTTTGTAATGACTAATTGTCCAAGTTTTCAGCTGCAACATAGAGGGTGGCCCACCTTTCCTCGCTCGGATTATTGCTGCTAGACTAATGAAAGTTGAGGAAAAAATATGATTGGAAGTTATTGGACACTTGATGTGTTACTTGTTAAAATTATTTTCGAATATTCAAAATGTACCATAAATCCGGGACACCAAATTTGGTCTCTTTTTTAAATAGTTAATAAAACATATCGAGATTGATCGTTATTTACCTATTAAAAAGGATTATTTTATTAGATTATAGTCCATATGTTACCATTGAATAGCTCGTTAGATAAGCACTCAGAATATGATGCTATATACAGGGTGTTCCATTTGGAAAAAATGAATATTAGCCTTTTGCAAATACCAAAATTATATCGTTGTTTTAGAACACCCTGTACATTCTAGGTGACTCAAAATATTGTGTGTATTTTGGCACATTGCTTGGGTACTTGCATACATAGATTCTTTTATCGATCTCTTATAATAAGGTTTTGTTGAATTTTTTTTCCTCGTCCATGGTTTTTCGTTAAATATGATTAAAATGTGAATAACTTGGCAACGTTGTATCTGATCTCAAAAAATAAAAATGATCTGTGAAGCCCACATAAAGCAGATTCTAAACATGAAAAAATATACAGGGTGATCCTTTTAAAAAAGAGATCAACTTTGGTGTCGCGGATTTATAGTACACTGTGTACACTCGAAATATAATTTTAAAAAGTAGAACATCAAGTGTCCTATAACTTACAGTCAGATTTTGTCCTCAATTTTCATTTGTCTAGCAGCAATGGCCCGACGATGGTAGGTGGGCCACCCTGTATATAAGTCATAGAGGAACCCCTTTACTATTCGAATAAAAGATCCGTTTTTGCCTTATATGCAAGAGAAATTAAAACCATTTTTCATAACGCCTTTTTGAGGTCAAAATCTTGGAATTAATTTTTTATCTCAGAAGGTGAAAAGATAGGACATACACATGTCTCTACTAATTATGATTATATCAAATTAAATGGGGAAGCTAAAAACATAATATTATAAAGGGTGTTCTATTTAAAAACACAAAATTGGTGGGTATTTCCGATATAACCGGAAGTGATAGAAGGTTGATAGTATTTCACCTGAGGAAAATGGAATCAGCCTTGTTTGGATGAAATTTTTCAACATTTTTATTTCACCGGGAACCCCATAAGCTTTTAATGGTCCATTAGTGTGGGACACCCTGTATAAGGTATGTCACACAAAATAATACAATGTCCTCTTACAAATAAGTAAAATTAATAGTTGTAAAGAACCTTCTTCCATGTATAATGCCCCCGTGAAGATTAACGAATCAAAATATCGCCATATTTAAGATGGCGACATTTTGATTAGCCAGTATTCGCCAGAAAAGTATTATCGAAGAATCGCATCATGCATTTTATGATAGCCTTACTTTTAAAGAAGGCAAAACATGTAAACTAAAAGCTTTAATGTATTACCGAGGTATGGTTATGTAATGACAATATTCTATGTTCTCAAGGATCATTTTCAATTTTGAAATGTTTATATTTTATAATTTATTTTTCAATAAATAATTTCTCTTAATTCTCTAATTGTTTGGTACATTTTATTGCATTACCTACGTTAATAATTAAATTTAGCTATGAGAAAACGAAATAACAATAAATACCTCATATGTACCTGTATTTTTCATAATAATAATGCCTACAATAAACAAGAATAGTAAAAATTGAAATACTTTTTTTTAATTGTCTGAAATGTTTAGGTTACTCATATGGGAGGTATTAAAATGTATATAAATTAATTGCTTAATTCTCTTATTAGATATCGGATTCTAAGTTTTATGCTTTTTGTAAATATCGAAAACAGTAACAAAAAAACTTTAATTTTTAATTAAATTTTAAATTAATTAACAAAAATGCAAAACGCAAAATAACTCCGTAACTATTTATTGTCAGATTTCAATAAAACAAAAACAAAACAAAATGTCTCCACATGTTCTACAAAGGGGCCCTAATTTTCTATTGTATTTGAATTTTGCAAAATCAACTTTCGTTTCAGCGATAGTCTGCTAGATTTTGCAAAAACAAAATTAGGGCCCCTTTTGTAGACATGTGGAGCCATTTGGTTTTGTTTTCGTTTTATTGAAATCCGCCAATAAATAAAGGAGTATCGCTAGCGGCGCTAGCGGCTAGCGGGCATGTATACATGTATAAGCTGATAACTTCAAAATAGCGTATGAAAGATCACCCCGAAAAACAAATCCTATCTTTCTAAAGGCAGAACATTTTTGAAACGTCGCGGGACGCGGGACAAATTTCTACAAATCTGGACTGTCCCGCCAAAATCGGGACGTCTGGTCACCTTGTATAATAATAATTTTTTGAGCTTTTTTGCTTTATTTGCAATGTTATACTTATTTTACACTTTTGCGCTTATTTAGAGCTTTTTGCAGCTGATTCTGGATTGAAACGAAATTTAATTATCGAGGTGATTGTAATTTGTACAATTTGTACAATCGCACAGTTTTCAGTGCGAGGTGCCAGACAGTATTAATAAAAATAAACAATTTTCCAAACCCAGTGCTGGGTAAGTTTTAACTATGTTTATTGTTTATTTAAATAAATATAAAATACAAGTAAATACATTCATATCATATGTGTCGCAGAAGTTTATTATTTTTCTACTACAGTTCTACACATTTGGATTAAGCGATTCATTTAAATTATACAGGGTCCTGCAACAGTGCGTCGGGCTTTGCTAGCGCCTTTCCCGTGAGAGATAGAAAAAAATGTTTCGTACAAAAAGTTATTAGTTTAAAAATCTTTATGCTGTAAAATTATTTTCAAACATACAGGGTGTCCCAATTTTGCGGAATAACAAAATCAAACATTTTTGTAAATAGAACACCCTGTATTTTTTCAAGTTTTCTGATGACATATTTTTGAATTTGAACCAACTAGCAGAGCAATACAAAATTGCCACAGAATTTTAAACGAAAAGGTATTAAAACATAAATTAGAGTTTATCCAGGCCCACTATAGTATTGTAAGTCATTCAATTACCTCATTGGAGAAGCAAGGAATGCTCTTAACGGATGCAATTGCGATTATTAACAATTTTAAAGAAGCTATTTGTTGTGTCCCGGAAAAAATGCAGAAAAGATAATAGTATAATAAAATTAAGGTTTTTTATAAAAATGAAGGTTTTCAAACGTTAAATAATTTTGGAAAAAAATTATGTGGTGAAACTGTAGATGATTTTGAAAGCAGCATACCTATAGCTAATTTTAAATATGCGCATTTAACAAGTGTGGATGTTAAAAGAAATTTCTCTGTCTATAAATATATTTTGAGCGATAGAAGACACAATTTTATCATGGAAAATTTGGAATAATATTTAATTGTAAATTGTTTTCAAAGAAATCAGTATTTTAGAATGTGATTTAGTAAATTAGTATATACCTACCTATATTTAAGATATTTTTGTATTTTTTGCGTAAACATATATTTTAAAATTTTAAATTAAATGTACTTTTATAAAAAATAAATGTTTGAAATTCAATTTATTGTTCTATCTATAACTCGACGCTCTTTCAGTCAATGCTTTCTTCAACTATCCTATGTTTTGGACGAAATCAAATCTCGAAAATATACTACAATTTTCACCCATAGGGGAATATTTATGTTGTGATATTTTGGTTGTAGGGATTAAAGGGGACGTAATTACACTCCACACTGTTAAACACAACTTCATATATTGTTTTGCCACTTGTGTACAGGTATAAGTCAACGAGGAACTTCTTCGATGAGCACGGGGTCCAAACAACAGCGTCAAGGCGCAAGGGGCAATAACGTCAGCAGTTTCCAAGGACCGCGCGGATCATCTGTTCGCAATACAACACTGCCACTAAGAGCAGAAAGGTACACGCTGCGGGAGGAACAATCACACGTTAAATACTTGTCGGTATAAAGAATGCATATGTACTGGCTGTGGAAAGAAGCGTCAGCTACGTATGCGTATGTAGAAAACTTTAATGGCTAACAAGTTAATGTTCGCACGGTACCAATTTGTATACATATTTACTGATTGTTGTTTTGTAAATTGTTTATAATGTTTTTTATTCAAGAATACAACTTTATTAAGGGACGACTTTGTTAAAAAATATGTGTTTTATATCAACAAGAAACGAAAATAGAGAAAAATAAATAAAAAACGAACAAATTCTATTGATCACTTAATGTTCGGCCGACGACCGTTTAAATTATTAATACGGTGTCACATCACCTTTCGATTTTACGATCTCTCGTATTCTACTAGAATCTTGCTAGAATATGAAATTCCCATCTGGATAAAGCACATGTATGCTGGGAATAAGGCTATTATTCGGAATTGTCTGATATTTAAGAGCATTCATTATACCATCTATTATTTCCATTTTTCTTAAACCTTTTCCTGACATACACCCTCAAATTAATACCCATTTTGGAAACTTCACTGTACTTTTTATACAATCCGCTTTAAAAGCTTCCGCTGTATCTCGATTGTTTTTTCTGCAATCACCTACAGAGACGCCGAATTTGGATTCATCGCTTAATATGACTTTGGACCAGTCTTTTACCGTCCAAGACAATTTAGACTTAGCCCAAGCTATACGATTGTTCTTCTATTTGTTTGTTAACAGAGGTTTTTCTTTAGGCTTCAATAAAATAAAATAAAGTGAATAGAAAAAAGTAATGTTATTTAATATTTCATTTATTGCATTTATCTATTGCCTACAACATTCTCGCGAATTATTTGCCCCCGTTTTCCCATTAAATAATAATAAGCACAATAATAATAATAATAATAATAATAATAAGCAATAAGCACAAATTCGACAAACACTTACGGAACACAAAGACAGAAATACAAAAACGAGCAAAACATTTTAGATGTCTGACATACGGAGGAAGAGGGATATCCATTAGTACCGCAACAAAAATTTACAAATCCATCTGCAGGCCCATGATTGACTACGGCCAGATCATACTAAAAAATGTAAGAAACACCTGCAAACGAATTACAGACGTAACTGAATGGAAGACATTAAGACTTCTCACTAAATTAAGACATAAGGACAATTATCTTCATAACATATCAAACATAAATTTATAGAAGATCACCAAAATCATACCCATCCAACAAAGACTGGACAAACTACGAAATAAATTTCAACAAAAACAGGACAATAGGACAATACTCGACGAATTGTGTATTAAAAGACAAAACAAACGAACTACAAAATTACATCCGACAAAAACACTTCATGAATCATATTACACTTCATAACACTCTCTTCACACTATCAAAGCAATCACTCATGAATTACATATAGGTAATGTTATATAATATAATATGTAATGTAATGTATAATGTAACGTACGTAGAATGCAATGTATTATTTTAGGCAAGGCGGAAAGACCCCATGGGGTCGATAGCCCAATAAAGATTGTTTATATATATAATCTATAAGTAATAGTGAAAATGGTTTTTTGCGTATGTTAATGCTTTTTTCCCCAAAAATATCTGCTTTTTTAAGTGCTTCTTTATGTTTTTTTATTGCTTTTTATCCGGTCTTTACTCGTTACACACTGTACATATAGAGTGTTAATTAAGTACATAGACAAACTTATAGGGGCGATTCCTTGTTCAATTCTTAGATAAAACGTTCATATAAACATGGGGTCTCAACGGCTTCGTTTTCAAAATATTGTTAAAAGAAGTTTTAATAATATTTTTAATCACAACGCGCTGGACTACAATCGTGGCCCCCTAGGTCATATAAGTCCTTTTAATTTCTTCATTTGGGGGAATCTAACGTTGTTGGTATACCAAACTCCAATTCTCTAATGTGGAAGATTTAGAGGACTTGTCCATCCCGACAAATCTCGACCTGCAGGGCATCGGAAGGGGACGATGTACGAAATTAGAAAGAGAAGGGCGTGGAAAAGATGGAGAGACAAGGAAAGATGTGGATCGGCTGGCCGTGCGAAAAAAAAGTGCGACCTGGTAGCGCGACGGCGGCGGCTCTTTAGTCTGTTTTGTCGGCAATTTTCATATTCACGAAATAAATAACGGAAATCAGTGGTCGGAATTTCCTAAAAATTGGGATTTAATTTAAGGAACCTTCAAAATATCTCAAAACCTTGTATGTAGGTGTATTTCGGACTTAGAAATAAGATTCTGAGGTAACGTTTGAGAAATTCTAAAAATTCAAAATTGCCTGTCAAATATGGCGCACAAAAATCTAAAATTCATGTCCAATGTTGACTATAATTTCGAAAACAAATTATTTACCTAGCTATTAACAATATTTAACACAATTTATAGATTTTTTTCGAAGCAATAGATAAAAATGAATTTTTACCAATGTTTTCTGAAAATGTCCATATTTAATATGTTTTGTTTTTATTTGGTCTTACTTCACTGTCTTGTCACTGTCAAAAATTAAGATATTTATTGTTGTTCAATAAATTTTAGTATCACTTTTATCAGTAATTGTCCAAGCATTTATCGATTACACAAAAAATGCACGTTTTATCAAGAAAAATGCATTTTTTATATAGGCTGTAACTTTCACCGGGGCAGCTCAGGGCAGCTGTTTGCTTTGGAAAAAAAGTCTGTATACTTTATATTTTTTAGATCCTTAGAAATTTCTGGGGGCACGAGGAGGGCTATATTTTTTTTCGCTGCAAAACTTTATGCTACAAATAACTTAATATTACATAAATTTCGTAAACTACTGTATTATACTCAACTATTTGCACTTCTATGAGTATTTAGTATTATTTAAGAATTACTCAATTGCAAAAAAAATATCATCTTATACAGGGTGTCTCCTAAGAAATGCCGCTAGCCTTTAGTTATTGGCCGATTTCAATAATAAGTTGCATGTAATATACAACTTGGAGATATATCTCGGCAACAGTTTATAATTCTTAGCCTTAGAATTTCTTCACTAGCTGGATGTGTTACATAAACATGACCTTGAACATAGCCCCAAAGCCAAAAGTCCAGTGGTGTAAGATCGGGCAAATTCGCAGGCCACCGAATTGGACCATACGTTCCAAGCTACTTTTCACCAAATTTTTGTTTAACCAGTTAATATTTATTCTGGCATTATGCGGTGTTGCCCCATCTTGTTGAATATAAAGTCAATTCGGCTCTGCAAGAGGCAAAGCGTCTAAAACTGGTTTTATTGAAATCGGCCAATAACTGGCCCGAGCTGCCCCGGTGAAAGTTACAGCCTATATAAAAAATGCATTTTTCTTGATAAAACGTGCATTTTTTTGTATAATCGAAAATTTTATAAATAATAAATATCTTAATTTTCATAAGACAGTGAAGTAAGACCAAATAAAAAAAAAATATTCAAAATGGACATTTTCAGAAAACATTGGTAAAAAATCATTTTTTATCTATTGCTTCGAATAAAATCTATAAATTGTGTTAAATATTGTTAATAGATAGGTAAACAATTTTTTTTTCGAAATTATTGTCAACACATAATTCAAATTGGACATGAATTTTAGATTTTTGTGCGCCATATTTGATCGGCCATTGTGTATTTTTAGAATTTCTCAAACGTTACCTCAGAATCTTATTTCTAAGTCCGAAATACAATATACAAGGTTTTGAAATTTTTTGAAGGTTCCTAAGATTAAATCCCAATTTTTAGGAAATTCCGACCACTGTGCGCCGTGTCGTTCTTTTGGTTTCGTTCGCGATTTTGATTGTTAATTGTTTTAACGAAAATGAATACTCGGTAAATTGACATAAGGTAAGTCAACATAAAACAAAACAAATTCACTTTTTTTTAAATGAAAATTAATGTTAAATAAACATAATATACTTATAGGTATTATTACTACATTCACTTTCAAAAAATTATTAATAAAAATATTGGCACAAAAGAAAACGAAAAATTAAATTAATATAAACTGTACAATAATAAAAAAATATATAAACTCAATATAAAATATAACAAATTCACTTTTTTTTAAATGTAATTTAACGTTTTAAATAAACATAATATACTTATAGGTATTATTAAAACATTCACATTTACATTCAAAAATATATTAATAAAAATATTGGCATAAAAGAAAATGAAATATAAAAATAAATATAAACTCTACAATTATTAAAAAAATATATAAACTGTGCAATAATATAAAAAAAAGGTTATTCTAGAATTTCAATGTTGTCAAGTTCTTCAGTTCCAATGGTAATTTTGCCAGCCTGGCTGATAACTGTTTTTCTTGCGTTTTCAATAGCTTTGATATTGTCACAATATTCTTGTTTTTTGATCTAAGATCTAATAATGTAGGTTCCGCAATTAACAGATTTTCATTCAAATTAATTAAAAAAAATTTAACCTGTTTTACTAACATATCCAGCATAGTTTTAATGGTACAAGGAACAATAATTCTATGTTTTATATTTATTATATTATATTTATTGTTTGTAGACAATTTATGTATTTATTCTAACTATTTATTTCTACTTATTTGATTTCTTTGCACTGTGGAGTCTATGTGCTGCTATAATATATTTAGGGTTCATATTGTATAGATATATTTATAATTACAATTAAAAAAAAGTTACTTACGGCTAATTACCGTTAGACAACATGAAATTAGAAATATGTCATTTCTAATTAACAGAAACAAATATAAATTTAAAAAAATATATATATGAAGCAAATTCAGCATAAAAACAAAACAAAACTTATAATAGTCGCATTCTTCTCAATCCACGCTATTTTCTGCTTCACAATCTTTATTGGCCAGAAGATCTATCACTTCCGGACAAAGAGTATGAGTTTCCTTCGTACTTCCACTGTAGTTACTAATTACAGAATCGGATGATATAATTAATCTATTTAATATGACCCTATTAGTATCTTTCCGCGAAGTTTTTCTGCTGAAAAATTGTTGATAGTTTCTATAATCTGTATTTCTAGTCTTTTGGGCCTCTTCATTTTCTTCAAATTACATGTAATACAATGTGGCGAAAATAGATTTCGCTGCTTTTGAGCCCGATTTGGTGCCACCTATCCACGATGACGTTTAAATGTTACACAAGAATCTAATCAGAATATGATTTCTAGGAATATCCCGGTTTTTAAAATAAAATATATAGGATCCGTATTGATTGTTTGGTCCGGTATTGTGAGCTCTATAGTAACGGTAATCGTAGTTTGTGCAAATTGAAATTCCCGCTCGTTGGTAGGCAGCGCAACTGCGGGCTAGCAAATTTTTCAAAAATGCGCACACTATATAGACTTTTGTCGCTTCATATCAAGCAGGTCGTGGTTCATTATATATTATGTATAGTTATTTATAACACAAATATAAATTAAAGATTTCTTTTTCGAAAGTCGAAATATGTAGGGAGTTTCGCCTTGAAAGTGTACAAATCTAAATAAATTTCTACACGTACTCACACTAACGCATATACGTACTAACCCACATACACATACATACTTTTATATGCGACAAATATTTGTTACGAAATACTGAAAATAAGCGCCTAAACTTGTATAATAGTAATCATGTTACTCATCATCAAAATTATAACTTTTGAAATTGCAGGTTGACGCACCTAAGTTATATTTAATTTTTTAGAGGAATGTTCTACCTTTCATGTTCATAAGTTTACAAAGGTGTATCTATTGGAACTTTTGAAAAAATCTACTTTGAAATTGAATTTCACTCAAATTTTACAATATGCGATAAAATATTTTTTTTTGTATTTCACAATTCCCAATTGAATTTATAGTTATGGATTGTCAACAACTAATTTTTGATAAATAATGACTTGTATTTACTTTTGCTTTTTTACTTTTTATAGGGTTGCAATAAATTAATAAAAATGCAACAAAAACCTGTTGAAATAGCTACTCATTTCAAATTTCAACAATAGAGTCTTACCACAGCCACGAAAGTATTCAAGTATTCTTCAAACATATTCACTTTTTTAAGTGGGATCCTAAACTTCAAACATATCTTATTATTAATTTAATTTTTTTATAATGAATTATTTAATTTCATTTTTCGACTAAAGTAAGGTCAGAATGCCCATCCGCCACAGTGTGCGCCGGCGCGTGGCGTGTACCACTGGAGGACGGCGGTATTTTCTTTGGCAGTTCTTTGGCGGTACACCGACAAAGGATATAGATTCTGGCCGGCTCCGTCTAAGATTGAGATAGTGCTATATTCTTGTTTCATATTTGCGCTTGCGAACCCTCATACCTCCTCCCACATTTTATTTCGCAGTAACCGTCATAGAGGGCGACATAGTATGTATTAAATGGACCGTTTTTAACATTTCGAAAAACCGTTAATTTACCTTATTTAAACAATTTTCAAGCGTTTATTTTTGACATATTGTTTCAAAAAGGTTTAATCTATAACGCTGTGGCAGCGATTTTTTAAAACAAAATTTATTAAGCCAGCTATAGTCGCTCAAAAATTATCTATAATTCGGCGTCATATTACTAAACGATTTATTTTCTTCAAAAATATAAGGACACACAATCCTTAATCTAACTTTAGGAAATGTGCATACAAAAATTCAAAATTATAATTTTAAAACTGTTCGGGTATTAGCGATTCTGCCAAACCATGTTTTTGGCCTGTACTGGCTAGGTGTACAAATCTCTTAAGATTAAGAAATCGTGAACGAGTTTGCCAGTCGATGCTAAGGCGCATAAAAGCATTGATGTCGGAGGTAGTCAATTTCAACAGTTGCATGACAATGTGCTTTGGTGAATTATTTATATAGCAGTAGGGAATTCAAGTTTTGTATGTATTGTAAGATTGTTTTTTATTAAATATATATTTTTTTAATTTCTTTAAATTATATTTTGAAACGAAGCCGTTAAGAGTTAATATTTATATGAACTTTTCATCATAGAATTGATCAAGGAATCACCACTGTAAGTTTGTCTACGTACCTACCTAATTAACACCCTGTATATTTTAGACCATATACGATAGTTGACGTTTGATGTTGAATCTATAAATCTTTTGCGACACATAACACCAAAGGATGCGATCCCGAACGAACCGACTTACAATAAATAAATTATATTGACTGGGTCAGTCCCTCTGCGGGTCGCTGCAGCCCCTGCAATTCCTGTGCCCACATTCGCATGTGACCTGGGGGCAGAGTATGTGACGTAGCAGCTGCCAGCAGCCGCCCCCGGGAGCCGTCTTGTATTACAATCGCCCCCAGCCACGAGTTTGCATGCCGGAAATGGCTTTGGTGTTTTCGCTTACTGCACTCCATACAGAGCACTCAGGTCCTCCGCGACAATTAGCAGTACTTGTTGCGCTTTCTTAAACGGCACCTTTTAAGATAACTTCACTCCAGAAGGCAACCCAGTGAACTATTCTTGAGTAGCTGCGAGGGTTGCCCTCCTGGGGGCGGTGATTAATTATGTAAGTGCTGGGACTTAATGAGTTATTAAATTAGGGTTTTGATATATAGCGAGCGCACACACACGTGCTTACGCTGAACTATTTGCGAACTCTTCTTATTCAGCGCGTTAGATTGAAATGAGTGGAAAGTTGGGTAATTCGGTTTAGGTGGGAACGTAATATTGGAAATGATATTCTAGGGGCATACCTCGCCATTGTAAAGTTGTGCTATATCTCCAACTTCCGCGTCACTGTCCTGCTGCGAAACTTGGCCTGGCATTTTCCCCAGCAGCAGATACTATTACAGCGGTATTTATGTAATGGAGTTTATGCACAGCGTGTCTCAGCGGTACTGAATAACGATTATAATATTGGAAGTGGCTGTTAAGACGCTTAGTGTTATGGGTCAAAGTCATGGTCATCGGTGCACTATGTGTCCACGTGAGTTCATAATATTAAATTCTTGTAATTTTTTTATTTAAAAAAAAAATATTTAAAAACTTTATTAACGTTTGGTGATTTTTATATATTATTATTGGTATAGTTATAGTATAGTATAGTATTACACCACAAATGATGCAGTGGTGTAATACAGTAGTGCAACAAATTTTATTTTCTTATGCTAGAACAGCAGGCTAAAATTAGGAGCATGAGGGACTGCCTCAAGGCGCAGTTGTCGAAATGGACTTTTTGACGAACCGGAACGCTTATGAACAAAATCTAACATCACCATAAGCGTGCGCAGACTTTTTCTTTAGGGAGGGCCACATTGGTTCTTGGAGTTGGTAAAAAATAAATAACCATAGATTTTTTTTCATCTGAAACTTTATTTGATGTAAGACATACGCTTACCAAAACAGTATTTTTGTAAACAAGTACATTAACATTGACGTATTATTGTTACAATCTCATTCTTCGTATTCCCGATGTAAGTGTTTTAAAATGATCAATAACTAAATTAAAATCGGCAGTTTTTGTTTTATGTTTCACAATAAATAAAAGAAATATCAATGAATCTAATCTCTCCTGTTTCTTAATTTTGATTTTACTAGAATTATCTTAGAAAATTAATACTCACGGGAGCAGCTTGTGATAGGGATATCAGAAAAATGTTTTAAAGTTGTAAATAAATTATTGTCTATTCTAAATCTGTCAGAATAAATTTGCCAAGTAATCCACTCTTTTATATTACCCAAGTTACTTCGTTTAGGTATGGATTCATCATGTTTAATAAGTTTGCATTCTGCGATTAGTTCAAACTTTTCTGCGTCTTAATTTCGAAATTGTGATATTCTGTTTGACGCACATTTTCTCGACTTCATTGTAAATTTGGTCCAAAAAACTCGTATCAGTTATCAGTGATTGCAAACTTGATTTTAAATTTTAGACACAGTTTACAGCTAGTAATGGGTTTCAATGTTCCATCTGTAATGCTTTGCTTACTTTAAGGAACATTATTAAAATAGGCGTGATAGTATGTAAACAGGCTATGAAATCGAACGATTTAGCTGCTGTAGTAAATACCTACTGGGTCATGATGACCGCAGTATGATAGCTCGTCTGCAATTAAATAAATATATTTTCCATTCAACTCAGATATAATATCTTGAACTATTACATCATGAATTTATGAAATATCGTTTCGAATTCTGATACTAATACATAACGCATTTTTAGGCCCCTGCGTTAAATGTTTTTTTAGTAAAGGGTCATACCCTGAAAGAAGATCCACGAGTTCCAAAAAAAATCCCATGTTAAGAACTTTCTATTGTTTCATCATGTCCTCGAAAAGATCTTTCTCCTTCTGCTAAGCAAACTGTGATATCAATCAGTCTTCTCATTATTTCAGGGTTGCGTAAACGTTTCTGCTCTTGCTTTTTAATAAAACTGCTTTTGATTCATCAAGTGCTGTGTCAATGCTCGTAGTTTTGGAATATTTTTTTCACACATTTAAACTGTGTACATAACACTGAGACAATTAATGATTTTTTAACTTTTCTGTAGCATACTTCCAGATTTTAAAACCATTTTCTATAAAACATTTGTCAATATGACGTTTCGAAGCAGCATTTATGACCATTCAAAGCGGCACTTTTCATTGCAAAAGAACGACATGAAAAGCAAAAAGCGGCATCTTTTGCTAGACTGCACTCAAGCCAAGTGTACGCTTTGTACCAGGTACCTTGAAAACAACGAGCTCTCTCGCCACATTGATTTTTTAGGAAACTCATTTCGAATTGGCTGGAAAGGACCGTTATTAATACAAACTTCACTTTCTATGGGATCTAGTGGAGACGGTACAACTGGGTCGTCGTTGTGAACAACATTTTCTTGTTTTGGTCTACAAGAATTTTTATTGTATCGATAGAACACTACCTAATGTAGCGGTAGATGTCAGCACCACAGAGATAGATATTTAATACTACTTTAGGCTGTTCTGGTTGGGATTTTAATTTAATATTACAGGTGAATAGAAAATTATTATTTGTAGTTACATAACCTACATTAAAAAACATACCTACATATTAAAGAAATAGGAGACCGGTTAGGAAAGACAGGTTAGGTCGATAACCGAATAAAGATCGATCTACTACTACTAGGGTACATTTTAAACTTTCTGTTCTATGATTCTTTATAAATATCTTTGATCATTAACTAACGTAGATCATATTGGGTTTGACATTTAAAGAAGCAGTTGTGATTAGGTGTTTGCTATGTATTAGTCCTATAATTGTGTCCGTCCGTACTTAGCTTATTTCTATGTTTAGTCTTTAGGGAATTTATTGTGAAAAATATTCTTTTAACATTGACATTTGAGTTACTATATATTAGAGGGGGCCATGCCCCCACCCCCCGGCCCATCCCGTGTGCACGCCTATGAACATCACCGATAGTATCTTCAGTACTTTGAAAATAATGCTATTGCTTATAATAATACCAAACCCATAACAAGTTCAGATTTTGAACAAAAATAAGACTTAGTAAATATTTAGAACAAAATTAATTTATAATAGTTTCCATAAAAACTCGTAGGTTTTGTCAACTTTCGCTTGACGTTTTCTGCTTGCAGTGTCATCAGCTGAATGGTGCCTTATTGTCAAGCCTAACCTCACATATTTATACGCATTAAACTGCAACAATGGAGGGCCAACGCAATTAATGAATAAAAGTGCTGATATTGTTTTCACATTTAGCTTTGATCTTAACGGAGTTACTATTTCCTTCAGGGAATTCATTTTTTTTCCATATTCGCTTGTTGAAATTGGAATGGTATTTATTGTATTCGAGAAAACTTGCACCAGGTAGGTACCACTTTGCCAGGTACCACGTCGTCATCCTCGTTCAGTATGTACATTATAAACGAACGCATAATATTTTGTTCGTCAATTTGCAGATGGAACTATTTGTATAATGCACGAATTTCATCTTCCCCACGTCTGATATTTGATGCAAACTCTTCGCTCCTCTTCTTCTTATTAAAAACTTGTATTTGACCAAGCATTTAACTACATAAACTTGCGTTTTCTTTTTGACGTTGCTCGTCCCGAATAACATGCGAAGAAATAGTGGAGAGTAACCGATTTCTTAGATTATTGCCCAAACTTCTTTAAAATTGCAAACTGTTCATTACTTTTTTTGTCTTGTTATTGCTTAAGCAAACTTCTTTGTATTTCTTTTCCTCTGCTTTGCCGTCGGTCAGTACTTCTCCTAATTTTGGGCCAGGATGAGAAACCATCGAATCTAAGACTCGAATTGTAGTGTTGACGGCTTGATCTGGTTCAATTATAGTAATGCTGCGCTTTTGCAAATATATTGAGAAGTCTACCAACTCTTCTAAGCATCAGCCATTGTTACTAAATTCGTTACAAATTCAACGCTGGTTGTTATTCTTAATAAGCTTTTATATATTTTTTCCATGTCTACCCTTGCAACATTTTTACTAACATTCTTAAAATGCAAACACAGAGCCGCATAGTTGTTAATGACTACCTTTAGTGTGCGATAATTGGAAGCAACCCATCTAACTGACAAGATTGTTGCAATTTGCAACCAATTAATTTCAAGAGAGGCTACAGCTTCTCGAAGCTGGTTCTGATTCTTTGGCGATCTTGTATCCAAAGAATATAACGTTTCAATAAATATTTTGAAATGATTTATTCCAGAGACTTCCTTAACCACGTCGTTTACGCTAAATTCCAGCAATGATTTGCACATTGCCATATAATTTGGTTTTGAAATATATGCTATAAAAGCGTGGCAAATAAAGAATCTTTTCGGATCATTACGAAACATGGTCGCACGCAAAACTAAAAACACTCTCTTAGAAATTTTGGTTCGATGCTATGTATATCTAGGCATATTCGTAATTCTGACGTCTCTGCAGAAGTATTGGCCAATTCAATTAAATTTAAATTAAATATGTACGCTTCACCTGAAAATTCGCACAGGAATGTGCGTATTGTAATTCACAAGCATTGTGTTTCTGCTTAAAATGGTCGACTGAACAATTAGAATAGAAATCTTCTTTCTAGATTTGCTTATTTGTTGATAAATATTTGGCTTCATCTTATTAGCAATATGTATAGCAATTTTGGCACACGTTTTATCTGAAAGTCATATTGCGCCCTTATTTAAATCATTTAATTTTTGAACATAAACGTCAAATGGTAAATCAATGAAGGGCCTTTGAAACTTTGCTACAAATTTATACACTGTATGAAAAACGTGTTCGGTTGTTTAAAAACTCTATTGATTCATTTTACTAAATGCTTCACCAATTTCTTCGTTTTGTGCAGTCACCTTAATCTCTATTGCTTTTATATGAGCATCAGTATTCTTATGTTCGAAAATTTTCTTTCTTAAACTTCTTTGTATGCGGCTTCCGTATGCAGTCACTATACAATTCTGCCATGTTGTTGCTAGTCTCAAATTCTTGGCGCCCAATGTATTTAAGTTATTTACTTGCTTACATATGATCCTAGTGATTTATTTTCAATAATTAACCAATCGTATTCGCTTAAAAAAAGCCTGTTCTACAGTCCAACAATCAGGAATGTCTTTTAGTGAAATTTCTAAATTCTCCTCATGTTTTGATTTATTCGCGGGTTTCTTCCGTTTATTTCAGGCTCTTTACTACAAAATCGTCTTCGCCTTTGTCATCGTTTTTCTCTTCCTCTTGATCATCTCAATTTTCTTTAACTGCTAACCAGATTTCAATCAAATTCACTTTTAGCCAAATGTAGATATTAAAATCTAAATGAAATATAAAATATAAATAACTCTCATATTATATATATATATATATATATATATATATATATATATATATATATATATATATATATATATATATATATATATATATATATAAACAATCATTATTAAGCTATCGACCCCATGTGGTCTTTCCGCCTTGCCTAATAATACATTACATTCTACGTACATTACATTATACATTACATTACATATTATATTATGTAACATTACCTATATGTGATTCATGAGTGATTGTTTTGATAGTGTGAAGAGAGTGTTATGAAGTGTAATATGATTCATGAATGTTTTGCTCGTTTTTGTATTTCCGTCTTTGTGTTCCGTACGTGTTTGTCGAATTTGTGCTTATTGTCAATCGTCATTCCTAAGCACTTTATCGTCGTTGTGGGGTATACGTTCGTTCCGTTAACATGTATTGTCGGTGAGTTGTTGTTGATTCTGTGGTTGAGAAATAAGGAGTTGGCATTTTGCGGGATTGTGTTCGAGTCTCCATTTGTTGAACCAGTCCATTGTTTTGTCAGTCAGTATTTGAAGTGTGTCTATAGTGTCATGCAGTCGTTTTTTATGTGTTATTAATGCTGTGTGGTCGGCGTATTGTATGATATACTGTTCGAAGTCTGTCTGCCTGTTGTCTGTTCGTAATATGTCATGGCAATATATGTTGTATAGTAGGGGCGAGAGAAGATAACCCTGTGGCAAACCTTGTTCTGGCGAAAATGATCTTGAGTATGAATTGTTTCTTCTTATCCGTAGTTGTCTGTCTGTCTGGAAGCTGTTGATAAATAGGATGAGGGATCTTGGTATTTGTAGGGTATGCATTTTGTATAGTAGTCCTGTGTGCCATACCGTGTCAAAAGCCTTTTTTATGTCCAGGAATAGTGCTGCGGTATGTCTGTTTTGTAAGTATGTTATCTGTATGTTGTTCGTCAGAATGTAAAGGGGGTGTATGGTCGAGAGTCCGGGTTTGAACCCGAATTGGTATTTGGGTATCTTTTCTTCTATGAGGTTCCATATCCTGTTTGTATCCTGTATTATTTTCTCCCGGTTTTTCCCCAAAACTGGGAGTAGTGTAATAGGTCGATAGCTTTCTGGTTTTGATTTATCTAGTACAGTCTTGGGGATTGTGATAATAATACCCTCTTTCCAGAATATTGGGTGTGTGCTGTTTTTTAGGCAGTGGTTGTACATTTTAACAATGTGATCGTGTGTTGTTGTCGGTAAGTGTCTTAGTAGGTCTTTTGTTGGTGAGTCATGTCCGGGGGCCGAATTTTTTCCCCTATGCAGTACTGTGTAATATTCGTCTTCTGTTATGTCAGGGATTACGTCATCTGCCTCTGTTCGTTTGTAAGCCTCGAACCAGTCACTAATGTTCTTAAAGGTCCTGTCGTCGAAAACTGGGTTTTGTGAAGGGGTGAAAGCATTTTCAAAATGTTCCGCAAATGTGTTGGCTATGTCTATGTCTGTGTATTTTTCTGTCAGTCCGTCTGTCAGCTTTTGAATGTTGTTTTTCTGCTTATATCTAGTTTTTCTTTTTAATCTTTTTAATTTTTGTCCAGTAAGTTCTCCCTCTGTCTGCTTCAATTTCTTGGCATACTTGCAACCATTTCTCTGTCCTGTATTGTTGGGTTAGTTTTTGTATGTCTTTGTTTAGTTTATTAAATTTTGTCTTGAGTTCTCTGTCCTGTGTTACAATGTACTCTCTGTATATTTTTCTTTTATGTTTTATTACCCCTAGGATGAATTTTGGCAGTCTGTTTTTGTAAAATTTATGTGTTGTGATAGTGCTGTAATTATTTATTGTATTTGTTAATGTGTTTTGAAAGTCCGCGATCTGTTCTAAGTCTATTTCGTCCGAGTTTAGGTTTGTTAAGTAGTTTGTCATGTCATCTCCTATGTTCTTGTAGTTGTTCTTTTCAATTCTGCGCATCCTTACTGGGGTTATGGGTATTGGCTGTCTTTTTGTATCAACTGTAAATATAATGCCAATCTATAATAAAGCCAAGGCTAGATCTGTAGTTCTGCTACTTACCATCTCAATCGTACGTCTTATTAGATTGGCCGAGTGAAAGGATGTGACTCCGCCTGGTGGCAGAATTTTGAAACAATTACATTATATTTTGATATCGAAAGTCTTGTCACGAACTGGCACGCTCATATGAGAAATATGACAAACCGGAAATCTCATATGAGGAACTGGAACGCTCATATGACGAACCGTAACGCAGTTCCGGTGAGTTACGGTTCATTTCGACCACTGCTCAAGACGAGAATACGCATCTCAGCATAGCAACTTGGACTCATCTCCGAGCTATCGACAACTCACACTACGACATTTTTTGTCGATTTGCACCCCAAGTTTAGGCCCCCGCGGTTTCGAATGTCGATGTCGGTTGAAATTATAGTTGCGTCTCACCGGAAATGGACCCCTATTTTTGAAACTACTATACTATTCTCTGCTTCCCTTCATCCCCCAAGCTTCAATGTTTACCCGATTAAAGCATATTACAGTAACTATGACATTTCCTCTTTCCGAATTAAAAATTATTTATGCATCATGCAATATTTATAATCACTATTGTAATAAAACACTGTTATGCCGGGTGTCAATAAAGTATGGAATAAATTCGTGCCCTTATAATTTCACAAAACTGACTTGACAAACAAAAAAGAAAGCGCAAGAGATAGTAATAAGTTGTAAATAAGTTTAATAAGCTTAAATCATATCCCTTTTTTGTCGTCCTCGTCAGCCTCGGGTGAAGGCAGAGCTCCTGGGCGCCGCTCACTGTATCTCTTGGCCGTATTCCCTGAACCCAGTGTACTCGAGGGCATCGAGTAGCCCCCGAGTACTCGGGAGCCCAGCAAAATACTTTTTTCAAAATTAATTTAAAACAATACTATACTACTGGCCAGGGCCGGCCTTCTTCAAGACAGAGCCCGGGTGCAAATAGAATTGAGAGAGGGGCCCCTACTCTGTGGCAAGTTTACTAACAATTTAAAAATAATTTACACAGAGAAGACAAAGACCTAAGAAATAATAATTTATTACTAAACATATAATAAATAAATATATAAATTAAATAAACATTCTAATAAACAATAAACATTTTGTGGGGATCAGTTTTACATTACGATACTATAAATAGAAATAAATTAAATACTACTCTGTTACACAAACACTTTATAATAGTGCATCATATTACAGTTCTAGTTTTTTTTAGTGTCATTTAGTTGATCAGACGTAGAAAAATCACAATTCTTAATTAGATCTTTTTCAATGCTTAATATAGAAAGTGAATTTAATCTTTAGGAAGACATTGTAGAGCGACTATATGTTTTAATTAGCTTAAATTTGCTAAAAGAGCGTTCTGCACTAGCTACGGTGACCGGTATAGTAAGAAACATTTTCAATACAATCAATAAATTGGGAAATAGTTCATTAAAATGATTGTTCAATATAAGCTCTAGTATATCCTTTGCTCACTTGACATTTATTTATGTTGCCATTAATTCTATTCAAGCTAGGATTTCTTGAATAAGGTCATTGTCAACATCAATATTATAATATTGAATAAAATCTTTCGTTTGTTTTTTTAATTCGCCGAGTTCTAATGTCTTTATTTCCGTTATTAATCTGATATAGGTTATAATCTTTGGAATATTTGTAAGTCGCTCTTCAATGTGAATTATTATCTATTATAACTTAAAAAAAGTTTCTAAATTCATCAATTGGATTTGTATCATCTTGCGCTAATTCAGAAAACAACTGTTTTCTTCTTCGAATTATTTTGTCAGGAAAATTTTCGGAATAAGGTCATTGTCAACATCAATATTATAATATTGAATAAAATCTTTCGTTTGTTTTTTTAATTCGCCGAGTTCTAATGTCTTTATTTCCGTTATTAATCTGATATAGGTTATAATCTTTGGAATATTTGTAAGTCGCTCTTCAATGTGAATTATTATCTATTATAACTTAAAAAAAGTTTCTAAATTCATCAATTGGATTTGTATCATCTTGCGCTAATTCAGAAAACAACTGTTTTCTTCTTCGAATTATTTTGTCAGGAAAATTTTCGGAAATATATAATTAATATGTTTTATTTTTAGCTTCGTTAAGTAATTCATCAAGTTTAGATCTTATATCAATTACTTCTTGTTTTACTGTAGTTACAAGTTTATAGGCTGAGTCAAGAATTATTGTTTTTGATTGTAATAATTTATTGATTTTATTTATTTTGTGTAAAATTATAAACCAAATTTGTAAGCTTAAGAGAAATGGCATAGTTTGTATTGCATTCAAAATGCTCTCTGCTTTTGATGTAACAACATTATCTGCACTTGTATTCATTAACTTTTCAAGTGCGTTACATGTGTCTTCAAATTGCTTATGTACTGATCTTACCGAATTTATTTTGGTTTCCCATGGTGTCTCGCATAGCGGTTTAGGGTATTATTAAGATGTTTTTTTTAAATATCCCATGTTTTAGTGGATGCAGCAAAAAGAGTACGTACAATCGTTGCAAAGTACAAAAAATGTTTTGTAATGAATGTTACTGCAGGCAGCATCACCTATTAAGGAATTAAATGAGTATGACAAACACAGTATGTACATTGCACGATTATTTATATTAATTATCCTGGACTGCACTTATTTGTATTTCCCCTTCATTTTGCTTCTATTGTCCTTTGCAAAGCGCGGATGTATAAGCATACAAAATTACAAAGTAGGCGCTTAAAGATGATGCATAAAAATCTTAGAAAATAAGCATATAAAATAGCATAATTAGAATAAGCACAAAAACGCAGAAAAAGCATGAAAAGGCATATTTTATTTTTTATCAAAATACAGAAAAACCAAACAAAACATAATTTTATTAACAAGAACGCACTATAGGTAGATAAAAGTAATATTTTAATAACATAGGTTTTGGTGATTAATATTAATAACAATAATAATTAATAACAAATAATGATTACTGCTCATTTTTAAATGAACTAATAATTAAATGTTTTTCTAAATTTTCAACGGAAAATCCCATTCTCCTATCACTGAGCATATTTTTTAAGCGTGAAAAGATTCTCTCCACATCCATACTTGTAATCGGTGCATATTTAAATTTGGGGACAACTGTAATATTTATCAGCAAATCTTCCACGCAAACTCCTTTTAAAACTGTTGATATTTTTTGTAACTCGCCAAACCCTTCACATTGGTTTTTAATAATCTCTCCTATAGATCCCCGTACGTTTGAGACGTCGCACACTGTGGCGGATGGGGAATCTGACTTTACTAAATTAATAACTCAGTAATGTGAATTAAATAATTAATTTTGATTTTCGATTAACCAACTAAAATGTCTATATTTCTGTTTTCAGTACGAAAATATATATTTTTCGCGCAGATGACACTGCGGGAAAGTATTGTTTTCGTGAAAATTTTCAAACCCGATATTTCAACTGATATATCAGTTTTGGGGTCCCACGAGTTCATTAAAACGGTTTTTCAAAAATGTCTGATCGTATGTGTGTGTGTGGAGGTATGTGTATGTATGTGTGCTAATTTGTGAATGTGTGTGACAACTTATGTGTGTACACGATAAATCAAAAACGGCTCAATATAATTGAATAAATTTTTTAAATTAAGATTTTTAGAACAAAATCTACCTTTGATAAGGTTTTGGAAAAGAATCGACAACCGGAAGTGGGTGTTTGATCTTATTATTTTTATTTATTTTGATCAATAGCTTAGAAAATAGTACAAATATCTTAAAAATATTTCAATAAAAGTTGAAGACTATCTTAAACTGTACATATTTTGTAGAAAACAAAATTTCTTAAATAATTCAACTCAAAATAGCACTTTTGCTATTCGAAAAAAACTTCGCTGAAATCTAATGTTTTATTTTTGTACATTTTGTACAATTTGTTTATCAATAATTTAGTATTTTGTCTATTATTTATATTTTAACTTTTCATCCCATTAATATGGAGAAAGTTGTGTGTTGCCCACATCAGATTTTTTATTTTGGTTATTCCACTTACAACATGGTTCATCATATTGTATAGATATATTTACAACTATAATAAAAAAATACTTACGGCTTTTATCGTTAGACAACATGAAATTAGAAATATGTCATTTCTAATTAACAGAAACAAATATGAATTAAAAAAAAACGTATATGTAGCAAGCAGGTAAGCATAAAAACAAAACAAAACTTATATTAGTCGCTTTTCGTCTGAATCCACGCTATCTTCTGTCTCACAATCTTTTTTGACCAAAAGATCTATCACGTCCGGACAAAAAGTAGAAGTTTCCTTCCTACTTCCACTGTAGTTACTAATTACAAGATCTGACGATATAATCAATATGTTTAATATATCAGTATTAGTATCTTTCCGCAAAGTTTTTCTGCTGAAAAATTGTCGATAGTTTCTATAATCTTTATTTTTAGCCTCTTGAGGCTCTTCATTTTCTTCAAATTACATGTGATATTCGCCGCTTTTGCGCCCGATTTGGCGCCACCTACCCACGATGACGTTTAAATGTCGCACAAAAATCTAATCCGAATATGATTTCTTGGAATATCCCGGTTTTGAAAATAAAATATATGGGATCCGTATTGATTGTTTGGCCCGGTATTGTGAGCCCTATAGTTACGGTAATCGTAGTTTGTGGAAATTGAAATTCCCACTCGTAGGTAGGCAGCGCAACTGCGGGCTAGCAAAATTTTACAAATGCGCATGCCATATAGAGCAAAATTTGTCGCTTCATATCAAACAGGTCGTGGGTTATTATATATTATGTATAATTATTTATAACACAAATATAAATTAAAGATTTCTTTTTCCAAAATCGAAATATGTAGGGAGTTTTGCCTTGAAAGTTTGCAAATTCTAAACAAATTTCTACATGTACTCACACTGACGTATATACGTACTAACCGACATACACATACATACTTTTATATGTGACAAAAATTTGTTACCAAATACAGAAAATAGGCGTATGAACTTGTATAATAGTAATCTTGTCAAAAACTTGCGAAGGGGAAAACATTATAACTTTTGAAATTGCAGGCTGACGCACCTAAATTATATCTATTTTTTTAAAGGAATGTTCAACCTTTCATGTTCATAAGTTTAAAAAGGTGTATCGATTGGAACTTTTGAAATAATCTACTTTGAAATTGAATTTCACTCAAATTTGACAATATGCGATAAAATAATATTTTTTTTGCATTTCACAATTCGTAATTGAATTTATAGTTATGGATTGTTAACAACTAATGTTTGATAAATAATGTTTTATATTTACTTTTGCTCGTTTACTTTTTATAGGGTTGCAATAAATTAATGAAAATGCAACAAAAACCTGTTAAAATAGCTACTTATTGCAAATTTCAACTATAGAGCCTTATCACAGCCACGAAAGTAAACATATTGACTTTTTTTAAGTGGGATCATAAACTTCAAACATATTGGATCAATAATATATTTTTTTTATAATGAATTGTTTAATTTCATTTTTCGACTAAAGTAAGGTCAGAATGCTCATCCGCCACAGTGTGCGTCGTTCCTAAAATCTGCAACTATTTGACCGCATGTACCAAAGTTGTTTCCTTTGCTTGGAGTTTATCAATCGCATTACTTACGAAACTGTAGTTGGTTTTTAGGAATGCTAAATTTTGTACAACCCTCCTATCTTTAAGAACTTTGTGGCATTCTTTAATTGCCTCTGACACATTTTCAGGAAACTCTAACACAAGGTCCTTAAATGAATTGAAATGGTCCGCATAATAGCAAGCAGCATCTAGCCACGTACCCCCATCTAGTTATAACGGTGCCGGAGGATGAGGTACATTTGGCATTTTTTTTCTAAACATTTCAACCCTCAGTGGAGCTTTTAGGTAAATTTTCTTCCCGGTTTTTATCAAATCATTGCCTTCGGGAAATTGCAGTCTAATCGTTTCAGCAACTCGATTAAAACCATGTGCCAAATAGGTGCAATGCATTAATTGCTCATAAAATACTTTTAAATTAGAAAATGCCTTCAACATATATGCAGCGGCATCAGAAAGAATCAATAATAATTTATCATTTCGTACGGGGTTGGGCAAAAAGAAAGTGTTCATCCATCGTGAACGAATTTGGCAACGGTATTGCCATTTGATTTTTTTAACTGATTGGAACTAATTAAAAATGCATTGATGGAGTTTAATATTACAATCATTAAATGGGCGATGTACTGACCACATGAATCAGTAGTTTCATCTACACAGAACCATATGTAATTGTTGCCAATTATCTTTTTTATTTCCGTAATAGTGTGTTTATATACTTGCTCGACATAATTTTTGCGAATGCTTGATTCGACAGGAATATGTCTACCGATGTATTTTTGTAAAAAAGATTTAAACATACTATTATCTAGTTTTTTTTAACGGAATGTTAGAAGATTCACCGTATTGCATAAATCAAAGTAAAATTCCTTTTCATTCTATGTAGAAGAACTCGCAGAAGACTCGGAAATATTTTGCTGGGTACTCAGTGTGCTGCTTGCAGATTTGTGTTTTTTTTTAATTTTCCAGGTGAGCTGTTGTTTTGATATGTTCTGTCATGTTAAATTTTTTCTCGCAGTTAATCTACAACATAATACGTGCTTGTACCTAGGCCAATAGCAACACAAAATAAAACTTAGCGGTTTGATACAAGCCCTGCAAATTAATTTGCCGTTCTCATATTTAAATTCAGAATGTCCACGTATCCATTCATCGACGGAAGGTTTTACTTTCGGCATTTTATACAAGAAAACTTATAAACACCTAATACCCACAAGGCACAAGCACAACGCACTGAAGATTGAGATAAATTGGACTGAATTGATAGCACACTTGCCCTAGATGCGTTCTGTGCACGTAAAAATAGGGTAATCCCCGAAATAATCAAGCTTCGTTTACCAAATATCACGTACGCACGCTCGCTTTGTTGATGATTTTGTGATAACCAATCACTCTAGACGTAACGGAGTAATATTAATGCTGAATTCTCATTACAATAATATGCAACAAAATATATTCCTAGCTAATATAAATAATATGCTATAAAATTGAGAAATAAGCACATAAGCACAAAAAAATAAGGAAATATGCACAAAAATGCATTAAAGCAATTAGTAGTTATACTATGGGGTTTCTAGATCGCCCCCCGCGAAGATTTCGATTAATTTAATACGCGGTTTTTATTGGCGGATTAATCAATTACCGCGGGCAGTAACAATGGGTTGATTGCGGAAATCGCGAGTAATTTAATCACAAATACAGGATAACAATGGAATAATTGCAGATGCATTACTTTAATTACAGGTGCATTACTGCAATTACAGGTACTTTAATTGCAGGTTAATTGACGATCCGCGCATTTAATTGGCAGTCTAATCACCGCGAGCAGTAACAATAGATTGATTGCGAGTAATTTAATCACAATTGCAGGATAACAATGGAATAATTACATCAATTGTAGGTACTTTAACTACAGGTTAATTGACGATCCGCGCATTTAATTGGCAGTCTAATCACCGCGGATCAAATTGATATCATAGATCGCTAGACTGAGGATCGCCACACAGTCGCCGCCCCCGATACCACCGCCCCCGACCTCGCCGCCCCCAGACCACCCACGAGGCCAGAGGCCGCCGCCCCCGCGCCGCCCCCCGCGCCGCCCCCACCCGCCCCCCGGGCCCCGTGGTCCACTGTCACACCGCCCCCGATGCGGCCGTGCGGCGAGTTGAACCAGCGATCTGATAAGGCCGGGGTCAGCCGAAGGGTCGCCCCACCCGCGGTATGTAATGCGATACACGATTCGGCAGGAAGTAATCACTCAAACCGGCAGGCCATAAACACATCAATTTTATCATTATGATTAAAATAAAACTGCCGGTTCCCAGACGGCTATAAAAAAGAAATAGTGGCAGAGTCTGGAGATTAAGACAGCTGATAAACACGGATGTCACCCGATACGGGGTTTTCGGGCGCAGCTATAATCATATCATTATAATTAAGTCACCGGGGCATTCAGACGCGATAACAAAAGGTCGGGGAGATAAGACAGACATGATAAATATATCAATTTTAACGATGTCGTAAATTGAATACTAATGGAAAATATAAAAAATTAGGCGGATGCAGCTGTGAATTAAGATTATATATCTAACGAAATATGCACGTGCACCAATTAACTTGATGTCGCAACAAGTCGAGACTAGAACATTCCTGTCTGTGTGAAGAAGCACGCCATCACACCCCACCCCTGCGAGGGTTATTTAAACGAAAAACTTCATGCCACGAGCATCAGTCTACTCCGACCAGTGTCGAAGCTCACATCTAGCCCTTCAAGTTTCTTGTGTTACCCTCTGTGCCAGCACCGATCTCCTAGTGAGTGTTATCGTGTTTTGATCAGGTAAGCTAATAAAAATTTAAATAAAAATTATTCGTGTAGCTGTGTAAACTTAATCAATTTGAATGCATTATCCTGGATATATAGCAGATGCCTCACATCGTAATTTAATGCAGCTTTTTGAATCAGCATGAATTAATAGATTGGATTTTATTGCTCACAGATATGGACTTCGTAAGTAAGCTGAATAAGATTGGGGCCAAAGAGCCAAAAGCTTTCATCAAGATCGGTGAGCTGCAGCAGGACGCTCGCTATCGCATCATCGAAGGCAGGAAGATAACCACCAAATTTGGCGAGAAGCAAACGGTCGAGCTGGAGCAGGGTATAATGTTCCTACCAAAGCAGTTCGCCAGCATCAGTAGCGATGAGTTTGGGGAGACGATCGCACGAGGCCTCTACATCAGCAGGGGGTCGAACAATAAACTGTCATTTGAGAGTGATGCAGAGAGAGCTGCGCGATAGGACGTTGTTGATGAAGCGTAAAATCGCCGAGGTTAAAAAGATGATCGAGACGCGCAAGCGCAGCTTCGAAATCATCAAGCAGATGGCATCATTAAAAATAAGTGTTTAGTCTTTTAATGTCAGCACAAAGAGATGGATCGCATCGATATCCTTATGAAGAGGTTTGACAGAGAATTCACATTGGAGGAGACGCTTCTGGGCAGCTCTACATTCTCACTCAATAAATCCCAAACAAAGCACGTGAGCATTGGGATAAGTCCTACTGCGGGTTTCATACCCATCGTCAAAATATGGGGTCCATTCGCCTCGATATTCTTCACAGCGGACGAGTGGAAGCAGTTTACCGCCCTCAACATTGGAGGATTGACAGAGCCCATCTCGATGGAGCAGTTCGACATATATAGAGAGGCCTCACTGTGGATCGAACAGAGAGAGTTCAAGATGGCTCTGTCTGAAGAGGCTGTACATACCCTGGTGCGCATTAAAAAACTAATAGACTCTAAATTGGATATTTTATCAGAGTGCGCATTTAAAGACTATTACAATAGTCTGCTGTGCGCGTGTGCAAAAATGAATAATGGTGATTTAATGGATAATATTATGATGTTAATAGATCCACATAAAAAATTGTTTCGAGCACAAATAATGTTAGAATATTTGTACATGTATAATGATGCTATACTGTCAACATATGAAAGTTTAAAATAAATATCTCCTATATCTATTTATGTGTCTTATTAACCACCTGTAATAAATAAAGAAAAATAAAAACAACGGATAATAATAATACAGATTTATTGCTCATCATGTTGCATCTCTATCAGGGAATTACATATATTACAATACATTTGTACTATCTATCCAGGAATTAAATACATTATCATGGCCCAGCCACTTGACAAAGACTTTGCTGCCCTTCCGCTTCAAGACCTTCTCAACGAGGTAGGTATCAGGATGTTTCGTCAGCTGCAGCTCTTCATTATAGAATGCTCCGCGTATGGGGGTCCCATGCATGTCCTCGAACAGATATGAGGCAGGATCTGTGATTTGAGCCTGCTTAATTTTAAATAATTCAGCCGACCAATTTGGCGTGTACCCCTTCTCGAATAACGCTTTCTGTCTGCTTATTCGAACTACATCATTAACGCTAAACTTTCGCACACCGGACATTTTAACGTGCGAATAAACGGTATCTAGAAGATGTTGTTCATGCTTCTTGGTGACGTCACAGGGTCTCATGCCAATAGTACGATGTTTCCTGGCATTATATTCGGCGACGGCATCGGTGAGAATGTCTATCCATGAATATGTCCCCCTCAAACTAAACGATCGATAAAGACTATTTTTTATAGTACGTATCACGCGCTCAGCCATGGATGCCTTGATTTTAGTATAGGATGAATAATGATTCACTTTATATTTAGCTAGCAGCGCCTTCATCGTAGAGTTGTAAAATTCAGTACCATTGTCAGTCTGCAAATTCTTCGGAGTACGACGCCCGCGAAAAATATCAGCGAAAGCGGCACTAACGCATTTAGCAGTTTTATCCTTTAGTGGACGAGTCCATAGGAACTTGGAGAAGCAGTCAATCACCACCAGAATGAATCTGTGCCCCTTATTATCTCGAGCGTAAAAGGAGAATTCCGCCAAGTCAGCTTGCCATAGATCATCAAGTCCTTTAATGATAGTCCTCCTTCTCCCAAAGTTAACACGAGCGGGTCTATGGAGCTCATCAACGATACCGCTCTTAATAGCACTCATTATTTATGTGCGGCTACGGGCTTGCGAGGAGTGACGCCCGGAGTACGTCTGCTCTCTCTTATAGTCTGCTGTACTTTGGTATGTATCAGCTCTCGCAAATGTACATCATCATCCTGGCGCTTTTTCTTCAGGTCGGCTAACTCGCCTATAACAAGCGCATCGTGAGCCTGCATTCTTTCTTCCTGCTGCTTCTTTGCATCATCCAATTCCTGCTTAAAAGCAGCGCCATAAGCCTGAAGTTTTTCTCTCTCAGCCGACAACTGAACAAATAACTCGCGCAGCTGCTCTACTCTGGTGAACACCATCTCTCTCAGTTTTACATCGCTATCCTCACTCTTCTTCTTCAGATCGGCTAACTCACGAGCAGCAATTACATCATGGATCTGTAGTCTTTCTTCCTGCTGCTTCTTCAGAGCATCCAATTCCTGCTTAATAGTAGCGCCATAAGCATGCAGCTTATCTTCCTGCTGCTTTTTCAGGATAGCTAACTCCCACACATTAGCCTGCAGTTTTTCCTCCTGCTGCTTCTTCAGATCAGATAGTTTCGCATCGACATTTTTCTGCAGATTTTGCATATTATGCGCAGCAGCCTGCGAATAAAGTGCCAGTTTCTTGCGAGCAGCACTAGCCGCACGCTCTAAAATATCAGCCTCCATCTTGTTCAAAGAATCTTCCACGAACCTCCTGCTAGCCGCATCGTCCAAATCCGCGGGCTCCTTTATGCGTGTGAGGCGTCTATTATTTAAATCATAATGACCGCTCGGCGTTAGCATAAATCCTATGCCATCGCGACCTCGAGAGCATTTTCGCGTACCTCCCGCTCTAAAGAAACGTCCGAACTTGTCGACGCTCATCGTATATTTGAGCAGGTAGCGCACATGTCGTTCGTTTTATTCAATTATATCAGCTTCGCGGAGCTCCTCTTCAATAGCCAGAATCTCATTACCGACGCTACTATTCCCAGCATTCCTAGCAGCATGTAGCAGACATAGCCTATCCACCAGCTCTTCTATATTATCCCAATAACGATATTGTACTGGGGTTTTTAAGTCGCACTGCATCTCAGAGTCGAACCCTAGACCTCCAGTAGTTTTAACGCGAGATCTAGTTAGAGCTGGCGAACTCGTGCTCTTTAATAAAGGTGCGATAAACTTCTTATATTTATGTGTGTTATTTCCTCGAACGCGGCTGTTTTCATCGAAATTGAAATATGCGATTTTGGTTTTATCGATGATATCAGCATAATTGGTTACATCTGTGTCGCTAAATGATTTTGGCTTCTTACTAAAAATCAGATCATAGAGGCCAGGGGTCCCCGCATAGATACTTCGCCCGACTAGAAGATCCTTCCCATCTGGGTTAATAGGTGAGTTACCCAGATGAAATCCGCCAGTATGACGATTATAGACTACACCGAATGTCTTATCTAAGTCCTTATCATCACCCCTAACTAACATGGTGAAATATTTTCTAGGTGTAGGCAGCATGCCGTCCAGTAAATGTAAGAGCTCATCCCCTCTAGACGATGTATCCATATCTTGCTCATCGTCAGCCTCACTACCATACTCCGAAAACTTTAGATCCCTCGAAGCCTTTTGTAGCTTGGCGATATGGCGTTGTACTTCTGCTTTCGGTGTGGAACGTATAACAGGGGTTGCAGGTGTTGCCTGTAAAGGCGGGAGAATGATGGGTGTAGACATGCTGGTTGCAGGCGGTTGAAACAGAGCAGAACGTGTTGGAGGAGTTGTCGGTGTATAGGATATGTTGAATGTGGACGGTTGATGTAGAGCAGAACGTGCTGCGGGTCGAGGCTGCATTGGAGGCGGTGAACGTACGGGGGGTTGAGCCTGTATTGGTGGCGGTGGTCGTACTAAGGGTTGAGCCTGCATTGCCGGCGACACTGGAGCCTGAGCCAGGGTTAACTTCTTAAGAGGATCTGTGATTGGCTTATAGCGACGCTCCAGCATCGTGCTATTATCACCGCGTTCTAATTTTAATGCAAATACTTTACGACGTATCGCATTCTCAATATCAACCAGCTGCCGCTCTATTAAATCGCTCATGATGTGTACTGTACCAAGATAGAATTCACAATGAAGCGTTACCAGATGCGGTCGTAATTTATACTAATTAGCTGTCAGCGAGAGTGTTTCGACCTGTCGAGACAAGTTTAAACACGTCAAAACCTGTCTAGACGCGCGAATCGAGTAATATAAACTCATCCAGACCTTTCCTATATCTGCCCTCAGCTATATCGCTATCCTTATCTATCGTTATGAAGGAATATCTCCCATCCCAGCACGCCATACACATAGCCTTAAACTGCTCGAACTTCATATCGGCACTAACATGATCCTCATATGCATGCCTGAGATTTAGATCATCTTGCTTAAATAGCATGATAAAGTTTGCATTATCTCGGATAAGGTGTTTCGGTATTCTAGAATAAGTCTGGCAGAGGTAAAATGAATCGACTTGACTGTGTCGACCCATGCTGAAATATTCTCTGATTTTTTCCTGCTTATCACAGGCAACATCATCGAAAATAAATACTGAATGTGGTTCGGCTTCGGAAGGGTCGATTATTTCTTCGTTTTCCTTATATGCAAAATATCCTATCTCTGGAATATTGGCCATTAATCGCTCTAGCATTCTATACTTAGGCTGATATAGCGATTTGGAAAAGATATAGATATTCTCAAAGCGCAAGCCATTGTCGGCGAACAGTAATGAGAACATGACGTTTGATTTGCCGCAATTAGAGGGTCCGCATACTAGCGCCCTGATTGTATTGGGTAGCAATTTGCTGTGTCTTGTGAAGCTCGCCTCAAACCCATCACCCGTCCATTGATCCATATTGATCACCTCCAGCGATTGTTGCTGCTTGACGACCTTCATCGTACTAAACCTCCTGCACCGCGGATGTGCTATATATATAGGGGTCGAGCGGATCGAAAGGTTCAGATGAATATGTATCAAGGTCGAGGCATCATCAATTCAGTAATAAACGCACTCCCGTTCGAGGCACACATACCAGGCTATCAGTACTGTGGTCCTGGTACAAAGTTGGAAAAGAGGTTAAAACGAGGAGATTCTGGCATAAATCCTCTAGACAGCGCCTGTAAACAACACGACATCCGCTACTCGCAGAACAAAAGCTTGAGCGAGCGTCATATAGCTGATAAGGAGCTCGAAGAGGCCGCCTGGGCCAGAGTCAAGTCGCAAAACGCAAAGCTAGGTGAGAAGAGCGCTGCGTGGATAGTGACGAACATGATGAAGGCGAAAAGGAAGATGGGGATGGGTCTCCCGAAGACAGCTATGCGAAGTGGGGTGGTCATGAAGGCTAGAAAGGCTATAAAAAAGTTTAAGCGTAAAATCGGTAGCTCTCAGGCATTTAAGGAGGGGAGTCGAGTTGCACTAGCTGCAGCAAAAATGGCCGTTCGCGAGGCTGGCGGTAAGAAAAAAATCCGCGTACCGAGGATAATCCCAATCCCAAAGAGAGGAGGTATCCTGCCGCTAATACCCATATTCGCCGGACTTAGTGCTCTAGGCTCTCTGGCTGGAGGCGCGGCCGGCATATATAAGGCTGTGAAGTCGGTGGGAGATGCTCGAGCGTCCGCTAAAACTATAGCTTTAGGTAAAAACGGTAAGGGGCTATTTTTAAAGCCATATCGGAAAGGCATGGGTCTATTCCTGGCTGCACCAAAAAACTAATTAAGCTGCCCAAGCGCGCCCTCACAAACATCGATCTAAACGAGCATGCTAAAAATATAAAATATTTCCGTGGAGTATTCATGCGAGATACATTGCCTGTTAAACCTCATTACAATGAATCAGCAATCGTTAATTTGGATGTCAGGGATGGAGAAGGCACGCATTGGGTGGCCTATAGAAAGCGCGGCAGATCAGTCGAGTATTTTGATAGTTTTGGGGATTTGACCCCGCCCCCGGAACTTGTATGCTACCTGGGCGATAGCAAAATCACATATAATAGACAGCGCTATCAGAGGTTCAACACTTATAATTGTGGTCATCTGTGCTTGGAATTTTTGTATAAATAGCCTTGCATGTACCGACATATCTCAGTCATGTCTCAGACATTCACCTTGCAAGGTACAGATAACATCCTCAGCGCTGATTATTATCCGCCGATCGAGCTCGATGATAGGTCATCTTATTGCTTGGGTTTAATAGGGCTACATACATATAATACGATACCGAATATTGAGGAAGGGTGTAATAAGTTTATATATAACGGAGGTAAGGAAATTGTAATACCATCAGGCTCATACGAAATTAGCGATATTGAGGCGTACTTGCAGCAGCAGTTATTATCCGACAGTGGGGATCAGCTCGCCGATAATATTTTTTCGCTCAAGCCAAACAATAATACGCTAAAGTGCGAGCTTAAAAGTATATTCAGCGTTGATTTTTCGTCTGATAAAGGCACTATCGGGAGTTTATTAGGGTTTTCGGGAGAGCGTATATTAGAGGCAGGATCACAGCATACATCTGATATACCTGTACAGATAATTAAAGTATCGAGCATCAGGGTAGAGTGCAACATCATCACAGGATCCTATTACGATAACAGACTATCTCATACGCTATTCGAGTTCTCACCTGCCGTAGATCCGGGCTATGCTATAAATATAGAACCCAGAAACATTTTATACCTACCCGTCATTAACACAAGCAGCATCGATAGTATAATCATTAGGATAGTGGACCAGAGCGGCGATCCGGTTAACTTTAGAGGCGAGAAAATATTAGTTCGATTGGAGCTGAGACAGCGCTAACATGGGCATCTGCTTCGGGAGTATAAATACGAAGACGAGCTCAATATCAATCAGTAGTAGGCGAAGAACCGCAGCCGCGACATCATCTGCTGTTAAGCGCAAGCTCCTTAAAATCGGCTATAATCTAAAAAAGAAGCTAACGAAATGACTGAGCTGAATATTTTTGAAGATGTGGTTTTCCAAGACGATATCATAAAGACGCAGCATCATGCATATCATCCCAGATCGGCAAATTTCGGTAATAATGATGAAATCCGCATTACGATCCAGCAGCAGGATATTCTGACTTTGCCTCACGATAGCTACATCTATATTAGCGGTGAGGTCGAGCCTCCTGCAGGAGCAGGCGGTATTCCCATCCAATTTTCTCTTACTCAAAATGCATTCAGTTTTTTATTTGAGGAGGTGCGATATGAATTGAATGGCATTGAGGTAGATAAAATTCGCAATGTTGGCATAACTAGTACAATCAAAGGGCTGCTCTCAATGCGAGGTGAGGATATAAACGCTGCTGAGATGGCAGGATGGTGTCCCACCGGACATTTGAAAACCTTTGTCGTCAATAATAACAAATTTTTCGCTATAATTCCGCTCAAGTACTGGCTCGGATTTGCAGAGGATTATCGTAAAGTGATTACGAATATCAAGCAAGAATTAATACTTTTGCGATCTGCCACTGATACTAACTGCTATACCGGTACTGCCGGAGCTGTCCTTAGACTCAATAAAGTTGAATGGCACGTCCCTCATATACAGCCAAGTTCTGCGAATAGATTAGCTCTCTATCAAAATATTCACAAGAATGCACCGATTCGTGTAGCATTTCGCGGATGTGAACTGCGTGAACTTACAGCTTTACGACAGACTGAAAAAGAAATCTGGCCCGTAAAGACTTCGAGTAATCTTGAGAAGCCTCGCTATATCGGTATTGTATTGCAGCAAAATAGGAGAAATAATGTTGGCGTAGACTGTGCGAGATTTGATCATTGCAATATTAAAAATATTCGAGTTCATCTAAACTCGGAAACTTATCCTTACGATGCATTAAATCTCGATATCGCAGATGGCGATTACACGCGTGCGTACCATATGTATGTCGAGTTTCAAAAAAGTTATTATGACCGCGCTGATGCTATGCCTATGCTGGATTATACTCAGTTTAGAGATCAGATGATCTTTCTATTTGACGTATCAAAGCAGAATGATAGCATTAAAACATCTACAGTCGACTTGAATATCGAGTTGGAGGCGACCGCAGCATTTGCTGCCGGTACTCGAGCATATTGCCTCATTATGTACGATAGCATCGTTGAGTACAGACCTCTAACAGGAGAGGTTAAAAAGCTCACTTAAATGCCGAAGAGAGTAAGCTTTGATTTATGCCCCATAACGTTGATGTATAGACCTCATGAGGGTGATCAGCATACACAGTGGAAACATATTGTTGCTGATAGGCTACGTTTCGAGAGGCGCATAGCTGAAGCTGGGAGAATGCTGGAACCTGTTCTACGCAAGCATATTGCTTCAACGCTGCGAGTGCTGGTCGTTGATATACAAGGCTTTTGCACACCTGAATTTACACCCAAGGAAGTGGCTCTAACATTTGATGGAGAGGGGATAAAGACATTCCTATTCAAGCCGCCCAAACCATTCATCGCGCTGAGCCGGAGCTGCCAGAAAGAGATTGTGTGGCTGGAGAGGATGCACCATGGACTGCCCTACAGCGGAGGTTATTCAAATCTATCCAACATTGGAAACTTATTTAGGAGATATCCAGTTGATGTTGTCTATGTCAAGGGCGCTCCAAAGGCTGTATACCTCAGTAATTTTTTTGATAACGTTGTTAATTTAGAAGAGTATGATACCTGCCCTAAACTGCTAAAAACCCGAGATTGTTGTAGACTTCATGTACTTAATGATAAGAATGTAGCTTGTAGTTATAGGAATGTTGTAGTTCTGTACGAGTATGTAATGGATATTTTATATGGTAATAAAAAATAATAATACAATGTAAAAAACTTTATTTTATTCACCCCCTCCACAGTGCATAGAGAGAACATCATATTAAATAAAGAAAAATCATCAAAAAATATATACACACAATATGTAAAATATACAAGATAATAAATAAAATCATACAAAATATACAAGATAATAAATAAAAACATAAGAAATATACAAGATAATGAATAAAAACGGTAAAAATACATAAATAAATGAACTATAAAATAGATAAAAAATATATACACACGCACATATACATATTAAAAACTACACTAAATGTCCATGACCGCTAGCGAATAATGCCCCCAGGGCAGCGTCTTGTGGGATCCTGGCAGAAGATGGCGCTTGTCATCGCGTGGACTGAGACTGATTTTCTTCTGCCTGATGGTGAACACCTGGTGGTTGAAGGATCGGATAGAGCTCTGCTCGTGCACCATCTCGACACCATTGTTGAGGCAGGTCAGGTAGGCAGCAAAGGATATGTGTTTCTTGACAACATACCCTTTGATGCCCTTGGCCTTCTTGGTGTCCGCAGATGATGTCACTCGGCACGCATACATCTTTGCCCGGAGTCCTACAAACTCCTCCATGATGCGGCCTGTAATAGAGAAATAGCACATTAGTTTCAAGCATATCGATTTCAACACTCAATTACTTACCGCAATTCTCATCCTTCATTAGACCCGGGATCTTTTTATTTGCTAGCGGTATGCCATAGGGATTGTCGGGGCTATAATCGGAGGTATCGAATCTGCTGATATCCATCCTGATGTCCTGATAGATATCAGCAGTCCTGATGTCATATATCAGAGAATCGGTGTCCGTATAGCAGAGGGTACAGTCCTTACCGTATTTATTCTTCATATACGAGTAGTGAAACTCGTACAGAGCGGTTTTGGAGATGTCTAATATAGCCATCCCCACGTAAATAGGCTTATCGAAGAAGACCTCCGTCTTCAATAGCTCGATTAGCACCAGGTCATCCTCGATGATACTGGTGCTGTGGAAATTCGGCTTTGATATCAGCGACTCTGCCGCATATCTCCCATGCCACTTGTGTACGAGCTTCATTACTCGTCGGTTCCGGACATTCTCCATGGTCTTCCCGAATACGGCGTTGCTCATGAGTTTGAAGAAATTCTTCTCAAACTCATTTCGAGAGTTTCGCCGGAGCTCTGCATTCAGGTCAATGTACTTTCTTAACCATGGAGACTGCTTAAACTGTATCACCCTATGTATTTTCGATACAATCAGGCCCTCTGCTACATACTGTTTGAGATTCCTGTAGTGAATTATATAATTACGCTTGCCCTCTAGCGTGGCAAGCATCTTATCCTGCTTCGAACCGGGAGCCCTGCCTTTCGATGGCGCCATAGGGAGGTCACTATGGCGGTCGTGGATATGCATCGGGTAGTCCAGATCGACCTCCAAGACATATCCTGTAGGGGTATCGTCTGGGAGGTTGAAGTTAAAAGAGGAGACATCACCCTCTACCCACTTCAGCTCTCCTGCAGGCAGGTGCTGCGACATTGCCCAAGCATACATGGCATTAATATCATAGTACATGAGGTAGTTAGTCGGTGAAGCTGAATCATGGCCACTCATGTACTGATTGTTTGCTCGGGCATGCCTTTTCGAGCATTGGGTGAGTCCTCCTCGAATACCTCGCTCGAAGAACATCAACATATCCACGTCGCCAATCATGTCAAGCTGGACCCCCGTGTTCTTCAGCATGGCGTCCCAGCTCAATGACGGTGCGGTCATGTAGTGGGCTGGATCGAGGTGGTAATTATTCAGGCAGACATCCCTGAAGGCCTCGAAGACATCAGCCAAGAGTAGCGCATCAGTCTTAAGGTATAGATCGCTATACTCGCCCAGCGTGGTGATGTTGAATTCCCGCCATACTTTCTGAGCGTGCGCATAATCCTCGATGCTGATCTCGGAGTCAGTCAGCTGACTCCGGAAGGATTCTCGGCTCGGGAGGTCAGTCTCGTCAAGATTGACCCAACTCTGTACGTACTCGTAGGGGAATACTCCCTTACGGGTGAGCAGGTCAATCTTCTCGTCGTTGTACAGCGGGAATTGGCTGTGCACTATCTTCTTGACTTCGAGGTAGGAGCTCAACTTATCCAGGGATGATGCCATGAATCTACAGGAATCTATAAACTTGTATTTGATGTCTGTCCCTGCCATGCTCTTAAAGAACGAGATGAACTTTTCTGTGTTGTTGGGGATCAGCGTCATCCTGCCCTCTAATCCTCTCGCGACATCCCGGATTAGGAAATGCGAATCATAGCCGCTGAAGTTGTGGAATACTACCGGGACGGTGCGTGAATCCTGGAACTCCAGATTACATTCGTTGTGAGCGGCTCCTCTGAATGCTCCGGTCAGATGGTCATGATCACGCACACGGTCCTGTCCCAGCGGCTTTTCACATATGTGGCAGGATGACGCTTGCCGAAACTTGCACTCTTGTTCGGCAGTCAGCATGTTCATCGGCAGGGGACATTTGAACACCGTCTCGACATTCTCTGCGAAATCTTTTAGTTCCGCGGTGAACCAGGCAGCACAGTTTTCGCCCCTATAGCTCCGATAGTAAGAAAGAGCATCATCGTAGGAGCACTTGACGTAATAACCAACGCTATACGCCTCGTGCTCCTGATACTTTTCTCCTGCAAAACAAGATTATTATTAGTATTTTGTATTATTAGCACGATTGGAATATTTTTTACCTGTGCTGCCAAATTTGATTGCCGTAGACTTTAAGATGCTCTCAAAGTCCGCATATACAATGAACGGGCACCGCTCTTTGTTCTTATGCGCCTTAAAGGCGATCTTCCCTCCCGGGGAAAGATTCACCTTAAAGGCGTTCATCTTCTCACAGTCCTTGATATGGGCCGCCAGCTTGCCCTGAGTCCCAAAATAGTGCAGGCATCGGTCGCAGACGAATTTTGCCATCTTGTGCTTGCTCAGCTGGGATGAGAGCAGCCTGGAGAGGTTTTTCACTCACACATAATGATATCTGACGGGGACGGCGTTTGTATCATCGTCTTCATCATTGGCCTCATCAACGTATACATTCTGAATAAGCAGGAGATTTACGTGTCTATCACGCTTATCCCGGGTGAGACGCGACGGGCTAACTGTAAATTTACCTCTATTCTTAGTCAAGATATATACGTTTATTGATAGAGAATTCTGCCGCTCGAATTTCTCTATCTGAGGCCTTTGCATGGGCATCGTGATCCCCTCCAGGTTCAGGACGCTCTCATACCGTGGATAGGACAGCATCCTATCGACATTGGTGAGGGCTGGATGTAGCGCTGAGGTGACCGCCCAAGCGAAGCAAGCCTCATCGCTGTTTCGTACATTGACGCAGGCACGTCTTAATTTTATCTGCGGCGGCAGCTCAATGTACGAGGATCCCAGCAGCGGCGTATACTTGTTCGTGTTCACATTGAGGCTTACCACGCTTGCAAGGGCCCAGCCAGACTCACGCTCCTGTAATAAACATGAATATATTAGAGAAAATTAAAGTAAATTTAGCGGGTTGTACAAACCTGAAATTCTTCCAGCTGCTCCAATAGCGGCACCATGACGTGGAGCATGAACCATTCGGCCAAGTCTGTATCCAAATCAATCACCACATTCTTGGTGTTGAAATGTTTGTACTCCCAGATCTCCTCACCGCCCGCCATCTTGGTGAACTCTCCGCAGAATGTGGTGTTAATTTTTAGGAACGGTTCCTTGGCCAGAGCGTTCCGGGTCCTCGTCGCAACCCTGGGGCCGCAATCCTCCAGGAAGTTGATGGGGTCTTTGTGGGTCCGGTTGAGGTACGCCCCCGTGCGGATCCGCCCAGCGAACGCCGACTTGAGGTCCACATAATCTATGGCAGCGGGGAGTCTCGCTCCTCCACCTCCTCGGATGAGCCTCGCCTTGAGCTGCGTCCGCCTACGCTGCATCTTGGTGATGGCGCTGGTCAAGCCGTTGAGGAGGCCGAGAGTTCCGGCGGGGGTTCCCTTCAGCTGTGTGACAGCTATATTGAGCGCCGCCACATTCCTGCGGATTGCCTCCAGCCAGCTCTCGATTATGCGAGGATCTCGAACATCCTGCCTGCAGAAGGTGTCCACGCCTCTGACAAGCGTGGTTGCTGTCTCCATAATAGACATTTCTTAAAATAATAATAATCATTTTATCGCGTGCATACATTTAACTTTGATATAACATACTTGGATTAGCTGCGGCGTGCGTGAAAATTAGCGGTGTGATATAAATATTGCAGATATATCCGGAAATAGGATAAATTAATATTTACGGTTTTCCTATATTTGTAAATATTGTTGGTATTTGTTTCTGGATTTAATGCTGCAGACTCACCTATTTAATTATTATAAGCGTTGCGAGCGGGCTGATCTGTTCTGCTTTCAATCTAAGCTAGAGATATATTTGATAATTCCATGATGTATTTATCCTTTATTTATTTATTTATTGCCCGCAGCAATAATTTTTATTTAAATTTTTATTAGCTTACCTGATCAAAACACGATAACACTCACTAGGAGATCGGTGCTGGCACAGAGGGTAACACAAGAAACTTGAAGGGCTAGATGTGAGCTTCGACACTGGTCGGAGTAGACTGATGCTCGTGGCATGAAGTTTTTCGTTTAAATAACCCTCGCAGGGGTGGGGTGTGATGGCGTGCTTCTTCACACAGACAGGAATGTTCTAGTCTCGACTTGTTGCGACATCAAGTTAATTGGTGCACGTGCATATTTCGTTAGATATATAATCTTAATTCACAGCTGCATCCGCCTAATTTTTTATATTTTCCATTAGTATTCAATTTACGACATCGTTAAAATTGATATATTTATCATGTCTGTCTTATCTCCCCGACCTTTTGTTATCGCGTCTGAATGCCCCGGTGACTTAATTATAATGATATGATTATAGCTGCGCCCGAAAACCCCGTATCGGGTGACATCCGTGTTTATCAGCTGTCTTAATCTCCAGACTCTGCCACTATTTCTTTTTTATAGCCGTCTGGGAACCGGCAGTTTTATTTTAATCATAATGATAAAATTGATGTGTTTATGGCCTGCCGGTTTGAGTGATTACTTCCTGCCGAATCGTGTATCGCATTACATACCGCGGGTGGGGCGACCCTTCGGCTGACCCCGGCCTTATCAGATCGCTGGTTCAACTCGCCGCACGGCCGCATCGGGGGCGGTGTGACAGTGGACCACGGGGCCCGGGGGGCGGGTGGGGGCGGCGCGGGGGGCGGCGCGGGGGCGGCGGCCTCTGGCCTCGTGGGTGGTCTGGGGGCGGCGAGGTCGGGGGCGGTGGTATCGGGGGCGGCGACTGTGTGGCGATCCTCAGTCTAGCGATCTATGATATCAATTTGATCCGCGGTGATTAGACTGCCAATTAAATGCGCGGATCGTCAATTAACCTGTAGTTAAAGTACCTACAATTGATGTAATTATTCCATTGTTATCCTGCAATTGTGATTAAATTACTCGCAATCAATCTATTGTTACTGCTCGCGGTGATTAGACTGCCAATTAAATGCGCGGATCGTCAATTAACCTGCAATTAAAGTACCTGTAATTGCAGTAATGCACCTGTAATTAAAGTAATGCATCTGCAATTATTCCATTGTTATCCTGTATTTGTGATTAAATTACTCGCGATTTCCGCAATCAACCCATTGTTACTGCCCGCGGTAATTGATTAATCCGCCAATAAAAACCGCGGATTAAATTAATCGAAATCTTCGCGGGGGGCGATCTAGAAACCCCATAGTATAACTACTGCAATTATAAGCCAAAAAACTGAAAATATGCATAAAAGCACAAAATAAAATTGTCACGTTACTTCATTTGCTGAAATTCGTATAGATACGAGGTCATTTTGATCTGCTATTTAAACTGATGTATAGCATAATACCTAGAAATCCGCGTTTTGATAATAAACATGTTTTTGCAAATGAAGGTAATAAGTGTTTAAAGTTAAACTGAACATTGCATTAACTCTAATTATAATTTATTTTCATGGCCTTGGTCATAGGCTTGATCTCTACACTACTTGATGTATAAGTCAAGATCAGCTAACTTTGCAAAAAGCGTGTTTGTTAGTCCCTCTCCAGTTGTGTCTATACCTTCAATAAAACCTACGAATGATTCGTTGATTACACTCTATTATAAAAAAAGTTAAGTATCTTATTATTATTGAAGTTTGATCTGTATGAGAAATATCCGGTGTACAGCCCATTTGAATGCTATAATATGTCGAAGAAATAATATTTGTTAATTTTATGAAGTACTTCATTATTCAAAGCAATATGAATCTCTGCCTGTGAGCGGTGTGCTAAATGATGAACAATAGTTGTGTTTGTATCCTTAATTCTAGCTACATGGTCTACCTAAATAGGATCATACTTGCTTAAAATGAGGGGGGTGGGGTGCGTTACAACGTCCCTCCCTGTGACCGGTGTAAAATTTTCAGCTCAAGGCCTGGGCCTCTCGGATCGTTGATTCTGTTGAGAAAGTCTCTTCCTGCAAGGGAGGTGCAATGCACCCATGCACGTCCCCTTGGTTGCGCCACTGATTAACAAGCTTATTCTTCAACTGAAACAACAGATGATGGTGATGCCTTTAAATAAAGCAGTTGTAGAGAAACTCAATTAATTAGCATATTCCATTATTAGGTGCAAATTAAGTAAATTATTTGTATATACGAACTAATATAAAATATATACTGCAGGCCCCGTATAACATTTATTTTATTTCACGCCCGAGATTATATTTGTCCGAGGCACCTTTTCCCCTTCGCAATCCTATTAAAAATTAACGCCCAAACGTAATATAAAACGATCCCTTCCCTTTACGGCGAGACTTATTCCCAATGTGATTTGCGTGGTTCCGGTCCGAGCGTTTCGATCAGGCGTCATATGCTTGTCTATGCATGTTTACTGCTCACCCAGGACCCCTGGAGGAGCTGCAGATGAGAAGAGGGCACCAGTGGGAGTTTGGTGCAATGAGCGCTCGCATCAATCCTGTTGCCTGCGTTTTCACCGGCTACGTCGCCTGTCTTTGGCAAGCCATCGATTCATCAAATAAACTGCAGTGCGAGAATTCCATCCTCTCGTCAGGAGAGGTATGATATTATCGTAGCGTAAAGAATAGATTCCTGGAATTATGATGTTACTTTAGTATCAAGAATAGATTCTTGATGCTCAGATTTCCATGTAGGAGTAAGAGATTTCGTTATTAATTATAGTTTCAGCTTGAGCCAATTGAAACCGTTGCCATCAAGAGGAAATTATTTGTAGTAAGTACGTGTACGAACACATCGCGATGAATATGATATTTGCACTCTGCATTGCAGCATACAAAACTCGTAAGCGTTTAATTAAGGGTTGTTTATTTTAAAACCGACGCATTATTCAAATTGATGCAGCATATTTAAGCATAGGTAAATAATACCACTGAATGTACGTCTTTTGGGTTTACCGCATTAAATGGTCTGTTACCACAAGTAATGGACTTAAGCAATAAAATAAAAAATTAAGGGCAAACAAATCATGGAAAAGATGGTTAAATAAATCAAATGAAAATGATATAAAAAGCAATGAGGGAAATACTAATGGCAGATAATAAAAGATGGAGACAACATTGCGAACAATTGATTGGACAAGAAACAATGACACCAGAAGAACAAGATAAAATAATAAACGTTCAGGAAATATATGTAACAGAAGAAGTAAAAGAAGCCACAAAAAAGCTGAAAATCAGAAAAGCTACTGAAAAAGGCAGTATCGAATTTTAATATTCAGAATTTTAATGTCATTTTGGGTTTTATATTCATTAAATTAATTTTCATCTTTTTATAATTCTCTGAAATCTCCGATTCAACTGTTGTTATTACAATTGATTTTGAAAATTATATTAATGTATCTTATACAAACTATTTTTTTTATCCAGAATTTAGATGACCTTCTGGGTGACTTTTATTCAGTCTATCAGCAATTTTTAGTAGAATGTATGTAAAATATGAAACTGTTTGACCATTAATAGAAATTATGAATATTTTGGTTTAATTTATCATTGTTTCTAATTGAATCTCGGCATTATACAAAAAAAAAAACAACATTTAGTATAGATTAGTTATATTTATGAACATTTTAGTGTAATTTCTCAGAGTTGCTGACTTATTATCGACAATTTTTGAAATTATGATTAAAAGTGCAATATCAGAACACTGAATTTTGAAGAAAAAAAAAATATGTTCGCTAATCTTAGTAAGTTGTAAGTTTCTTAATGTTCTCTGAAAGAATATATATACAGAATAGAAAGGCTGTATAAAGTTTCATTTATTTTTTCACTATCTCTGAATGATTGCAACATATACTTTTTCTGACTGATTAAGTCATAATAATAATAATAATCCCTACATCCCTACTGCTCCTTTACCCAGAGTTGTAATATATCTAGATACATGTATCTAGAACATAAAAAATAGTACATACAAATCGTATGTATTACATACATAGTACAAAATGCATGTCAAGTATCTAGATACATTCTTGCTTCAGTACCTAAAGTTGTATCTAGATAATTGTTTTCTGAAGTATCTGTATTTGTATCTAGATACAAAATAAAAATGGATCTGTTACAACACCGCATTTCACGTTAATTACATACAATGAGCTATTGATTCATTATTGATAGCATTATTATTTTTTTTAAATTTTACCTTGGGGCTTCGATTAATTTTCACGTATTTAATTTAAGTTTGAGTCAGTAATTTGCTATTTCATTGTGTATTATTCTTGTATCTATTACATATAGTAGCCCGTTGAAAGCTGACAATGACGCATGATTTTTCGAATAAACAATTGCGTTTTTAATGCTGGTTCGTGTTCTTAAGCTAAATGTAATAGAATGAAATGAAATTTGAAAGGTATGTCGAATTCATGCAATATGAATCGATGAGTCATTGTCAGGACGGGGTGAGTATACCAATAACTATAAGCAGATGATAAAAAATAAATTTTGTTTTGCACATGTTATTAAATATTTATGAGCATTTTCTTTTGCATGTAAAATGCGTATGTAAATAGAAAATAATTTTGGGTTTGGTTTTCCATGTATCTGAAATGTATTGAGAAGTCTATCTAGATACATTTTTTCAAAAGTATCTGTATCTGGATTTAGATACAAAATAATGTATCTGTTACAACACTGCCTTTACCTATGCTTTCATAATTTCATTATTTAATAAATAATTCTGACCCAATTTTATTATTTTTACGATATACCCCTGAATAATTTCTAGATATTCGGGCATCGAGATAAGAGAGATTATTATAAGTATTATCCATTTTGTATTTCATACTTTATTTACATCTTTCATGGCATATTTTAAAAGACCATCAAAATTTAATATAAACATTTGATTTTTAAATTTAGTTTATGCACGCATGAATTTGCGAAATGAATTTCCTTCATCATAATCGTCTATTTATAGCCCACGGACCTCTTTATTGCCCGTGGGCTATAAAGAAACGTGAAACAACAATATAATACCCAACAGAAACAGTTTCAAAGCTTGCAAATTGAAAAGTTTTTATTATAAATAAAAAATTGTACTTTTTAATGAAAATTCATTTTTAGAGATATAAGATATGAGATATTAGGGAATATGGGTACCGTTGTTTATCCACAACCATAGTTACGCTTCACATTTCAAGTATTCTTAGCGCTCGGCTGTCGCCTCGGGCCAAATATTAACTCTTACGCCACAAAAGCCTCTTTACACTCGCAATTTACAGTGAGCACCTAAAGTATGGAATAAATTACTTAAAACCGAAATACAAAATTTTGGAAAAATATCTTTGAACACGTCGATTTTCTGTGATAAATATACACATTTTTCCATGACAGTCGATCATCAACCATCATTTGTTTTTGAGTAATGACGTCATCCATTGTTTTTTTAAACGACAACCCCCTATTTCTGTTCTTGATTTTGAGAGATCTTTTCATTGTCAAAGTCACAGTATATACATGTTGCCAAAAATGAAATGTCTTGAAACCTGGAAACATCCAGGTTTTGGAATATCTTTAACATCACCAGTTTCTCGAAATTTAGATTCAATCTTACAAACTATAGATTGGCTGACGGGGTGATCTGGATATTGTGCATTAAACAAATACTTCCTGCCGAGTTCTTATCCCTACATCCGATGAAAATTATTAAAATTTCATTTTTTGTGTGACAGTTAAATGTGCCGTTATGCTTAAATTGCAATAAGAGTTTTGTACCGCTCAGGCTAATAGGGGACGGCTTATAATAGCGCGCGGGGTTATTGTTTCTTTCAACCTCAAGCAACTAGAAAAACTAAATCTGATCTGATGACGTTTTTGCTTCATTTTCATGATTTGCCGTTTTTTACTTTCAATTGCCATTAACTTGAAAAATTTCTTATGTAATATGGCAACATTTTTGTACGGTCACTTTGACAATGAAAATATCTCAAATTCACGAACAAAAATAAGGGGTTCCCATTTAACAAAAAAAATGGATGACGTCATTACACAAAAACAAATGATGGTTGAAGATCGACTGTCATGCAAAAATGTGTACTTTTATCAAAGAAAATCGACGTGTTCGAGGATTTTTTTCCAAAATTATTGATTTCGGTTTTAATGAATTTATTCCATACTGTAGGAGCACACTGTATAAATAACTATTAATTATGAGTTTAATTTTTCTGACAATTCGTTTACAAAAGTCAAAATTTAATACGGATTAGTGCATTTTTAAATTTTAGTTTAATCTTTTAGAATTTCTTACATTGCGACAAATATTGAAGTTATGATTAAAGCTATCCGTCAACTAGTTCGGAAACCCGGTGCGCCGCATTTAAGATCGGAGATTACATAAGTAAATATACATACTGTCAAGCCCACAGAATATTTCAAAAATAACCGCGGTGCGGTTCATGGCGAATGAGCCTACCTTTGCAAACTGATCTTATCCGCGGCACGCCGCGTTTCCAAACTAGTGGACGGACAAGCTTTAAACTGCAATATCACAGTAGGAACATACTTTGTAAAGTTTATATATGCTTGCAATTTTGTTAATTTTCTAATAGAATTTTACAAATTTTATTATTCAAATTAAAGCCATAATGTTATAAAGAATATGTATTTCTGCACCTACGTCTCACTTTTCTGTCTCTTCCTTTCTACTAACTCGCACATCCGTCAGAAAACATGTAATGTTTTGTAACACATGTGGCTTACGTCAATAGTGTGAATTTGAATTGAATTGTATATGTTCGATTTCATGGTTTAATTATTCTCTATTTCTCATTGCCTACTGAAAATTGTCAAAAAGTATAATAGACGTTATTTAAATATGTAATCACAATTAATTTAACAAATATTAGTATGGGTAAATGACTTGTTTAAATATTATTGATCAAATTCAATATCAAAGAACAGTATTTCGAGAATTTTTCAATATTTCCTCCAATAGTAGTATTAACCATATTTTATTGGCCATCAACCTGTGGTTTTTCCGCCCAATATTTAATCTGATGTAATATTTTATTGAAAATTTTATTAATTGAAGAAATATTTCATACAGATACAATAACAGACTACCTACAGAATTTCGAGATTTTTCATGTCTTTGTAGTTTTCTTAAATGTCTCAACAATTCAACACTTGGATCATTATAACATTTTTTTACGAAACATGGAAATTTTGAAGTGAAGTTGAAGCACACCTGTGCTTTTCAATTTCTGATTATTAATTTGTTCGCAGTGTTTTAACAAAATTGTTTAGAATTTCAAATTAAATGTGTCTGATCAATGTTCAGGAGCAGGAAAATATACGTGTTGGAATTGTTTTCAAATTTATGTGATAGTACTTTAAAATAATTTATAATTTATATTTTTAATCAAACCAAACATATTATATCATTTTTTTTATGGAGTTTTATTTCATGATTCTCTATTTCTGATTGATTATAAAAAAATATTCACGGTTTCTGACTGATAAATGATAATCGAGGTTAATTAACTTTTCAATCACATTTTTTTAAAGAAAATCAAAATTTTGGATATATATATATATATAGATTTTTAGAGCGAAGTATAGAAATGAGCGCGGCCCGCAGAGAATATCAGGGATAATAAGCAAGTCCGTTGCATTTATCATTATAGCGCATCCCTAGTCTAGTAGGGACTAGCAAATTGCTTTGTATATTTCAGTTGCATTCCTTTATTTGCTTGAGAAATGTAATGTGCTTGGTTCGTGATTTTGTGCATTGTATTTTTAATTTGTGTAGATGCAAATAACATGTAAAAAAAACAACCAAAATATATTTTTTTTGCTCTCTGTGAACATACACGCACTGTATATTATTTCTGTCCAAATTAATTATGTATGTATTAAATAGACTTGATGTTAAAACAACGAGTTGTTGATGTACGTATTAAATAATCTGCTTAATATTACGCTTAAGCTTCGAGGAAAACTTTCATTTAATCAACATAATCACCCATAAACAGCGTAAATTTAAAACGCTTTTACAATTTCCCGGCTAAAATTATCCCGCAATAAAATTTCATGTGTTCCATTGCGGACGTAACGGCGCACTTCCCGTTCTATTTTAATAATTGCTCCGCTGAATAAATTAGCCGCATTTTAAATTCGCATAATTAATTACATGCGTAATTTGAATAATTGCACGTTCCTAATAAATAGTAACGGGGGTAGTGATTAATACGTCGCGCGTGCGGTCATTAATACTGCACCTTTACACACACCCTAACACACACACGGACCCAAGTAGCATTATGCAATCGAGGATTGCATTAGGTACAAAGTGCTAAGGAAGAGCCATTTGCCATTGTCCGAGTGCGATTCGTGAAGTTGTAATTTATAGGGCTACCCGAGCTTTAAAGCCACTGTGATGGAGAATTATTCAGTATTAAGCTTTGGTTGCAACGGTAAACGTATAATATTAGCTTTATATTGTTTTCGCAAGCGCAACCATTTGTGCATGCAAAAATCGGACATGTAAGTTAATAACTATACTATTATTGCAATACTAAAAAAAACGGATGTGTAAGCAAAATAACAAAATAATGGAATCAAACATGCAATCATCTTCATTCCAAATTTGAAGTAATTGTATTTTATTAATTGAACTACTATTACATAAAATAATATCTTAGTAGGAGAATTATTTGTAGTACAAGAAGCAAAGAACATGTTAAATGTACTATCACTATAGAACTAGGGATTTTTCAAAAACAATTTTCAAAACAGTAATAATCTGTACAGAAATTGTATGCAGTTAGCAGACTTTGTTTTAAATACCGCAAGATACAATTATACAGCTTAGAAATAAAAATTCCAGTTCTTAGTATCTAAAAGTTCCCACAATTTTCCAAACATTAAAAGATATATTTTCTCACTATCAAAATTTCTGTAACTGTATCATGAGTCACAAGTTTCAGAAAGTTTCATAAATTTATAAAAACACCAAGAAATTACAGAAAATTTCAAGTATTGGTATCTAATGTCCAGAAATTGAAACCATCAAAGTTCTCAAAAAAGTTTCAGAAATGTCAGCGAAGTGCCTAAAACATTTCAGTAAATATAAAGTACTTGTTATTAAATTAAAATATGTAAAAATCGAAAAATGGATAAAACTTCATGGACAATATCCTGAATTTTAATTGTTGTAGTTTTATAATGAAAATTTTGATTTATCAACAATAGTTAAATGGGCTACTGGACCACTTCGGCATAAATTTAGGAAGTTTATTGACCATTCAACTTTTTTCCCCCAAAGTCTCTGAATGTAAGTAGCTTATTTTCTTTTCTATTAGTTTCTTGAAAATGTCACTAGTAAACTTGCATTTTTAATGAGATCTGTTACATTAACATGAATTGACTCTGTAATTACTTATTTTGGGGAAGAACTGCATCTAGCCACTAATAAATAATAAGATTCTTGTCACATAAACTTGCAATAGTTTTTGACGTGGAAAATATCACTTAGGAATTTATCATATTTCATGTGTGTTAAACCGCTCAGATAAACTTGTACCAATCCGAATGCAATTTTAATGACTTACCTTTTTTAAGGATTTTTTAAGTCTGAAAGTATTATTACGTAAATTGTGATTTAGTCTAACGTTAAGTTTGTGTAGACACTCGTGTTGATTGTACTTTTTATTTTTACATGCAGTAAGCATTAAAATAGGGTCTAGGACAATTCCCCGACAACAATTCACCGACAGACAATTCCCCGACAACAATGCACCGACAAACAATTCCCCGACAGGACAATTTACCGGCAAGCAATTTACCGAATGGACAATTCCCCGACAAATACAAAATGATTATTAGATTACTAAATATACAATTAGAGCGTTGTGATTGCAATTAACAACCCATTAACAGTCGGTGGTACCTCCTATTCTAAGAACTTTTGACGTTGTTATTGTAATTATGAATCCATTAACAGTAGGTACTTCCTATTCTAAAAACTTATGGCGTTGTTATTGCAATCATAAACCCATTAACAGTCGGTACCTCCTATTCTAAGAACTTAGAGCACTGTTATTGCAAGTATGACAATAACAGGATAGGGGTATAAAAAAACTGTATCTACATTTCAAACGCCATTGCTTAAATTCTTGTGTAACACCCAACATCGTAAAATAGCCCTAGAGTTTGTACATAGTAAAAAAGGAAAGAAGAAGTTGTTACTTGATGGATATTTATATCAAAAAGATAAAGGTGATGACAAAATCTACTGGAAATGCAACCAGTACTCTAAAATAAAGTGTAATGCGTGAGTTACATCGCTTGGTGATATTGTTATTAAAAATTCTGGAAAACAAATCATATTGCTGATGCCAGACAAGTGGAAAAAATCAAATTATGTGATATAGTTTGTGTAAAAGCACGAAATACCCAAGATGCGACACATCATATCATCTCTACTGCATCAATTGAACTTAGCCAGCCCACTGCAGCTTTTTTGCCGAAAGTATCCATTATGAAGAGGACTATTAGAATAATTCGTACGAAGCAAGAAGCTGCCCCAGCTCTACCACTCCACCGAAGGGATATCATTTTTCCACAAGCATTTACATTGACAAAAAATGGTGAACTTTTTTGCTTTACGATTCAGGACCAAATGACGACAGAGTACTAATATTCAGTACAAGAAGAAACCTTTCTCTATTAGCTAAATCCGACCACTGGTATGCAGACGGAACTTTCAAAACAGTGCCACGTTTATTCTATCAATTGTTTACACTACATGGATTAAAGAATAATACTTCAATTCCATTAGTCTATATGCTACTACCTGACAATGCAAAAGCTACTTACGTTCGCGTATTGAAAAAATTGAAAGAATTTATGCCCACAATCTTACTTATTAAAGAATGTGAGAAAGTAACGACAATTGGTGTATATTTATTGTATCTATGACGTAGTCGATATTTGATGTATATTTATATGTATTTTTATATGTACCTATATTAATAAATGAAATTTGATAATATTTTTTTGTAATGCATATTTTTCTATTTTATTCTATTTTAATTTGATCCCTCTATTCTCCAAGTATTTATTATGTGCCAATCGGAATAAGTCGATTTTAGCCCGAGTCCTAAATTTGTATTATTCAGAATTTGTTAATTTCGTATTTGTCGGGGAATTGTCCATTTCGTGAATTGTTTGTCGGTGAATTATCCTGTCGGTGAATTGTTGTCGGGGAATTGTCTGTCGGTGAATTGTTGTCGGGGAATTGTCCGGCTCTCGAATATTGAGAGGTGAGGTCCCATAAGATTTAAGTAGATGAAACACTACCAACTCATCCCCTATCAACCATATTCCCTATACATCATTCTCCAGACCGTGTCACTTACAGATTGATCTATTTAAAATTAAAGTAGGTTAAATTGAGATAAGAGCCGAGCCATCTTGAAGATCATCTGTATCAAGGCCAGCCCCCAGATGATAGGTCAATCATAAATTAAACTGATCCAGATGATAGGTCAACCACCAATAAAAATGGTCCAGAGATGTTCCAGAGATGATCCAATACATTCCTTTGTAGTGACGTATCAATTAACATATAGCTTTCAGGCATATACAGGGTGATTCAGACCACCCGTCCCAGGCCCTTTTCTCGGTAATGTGACGTGTTAGAAGTTCGGGAAAAAAATTATCATAACAAAAGCCTACCTGAAGAATTTAATGGAGGTTGTTTCGATTTCCGGAAGTAACCGGAAGTAGGCGTAACTGCACTCATCTTCAGAATTTTAAATGGGAACCTAGGTCGTATGTGACATCGTAGGATAGGTATTTTAAAAAGAAACATATTTTGTAAGAAAAGTTTTTTTTATAAATGATATACTTAACGGAATAAACATGAATGTGTCGGGCATCCAGCCTTGACCATTTTCCCGAAAGTATGACGTTATAGAGGTTCCGAAACAAAATAGCATGACTTAAGCCTACCTGATGAATTTACTGGCGGTAGTTCCGATTCGCGAAAGTTACCGGAAGTAGACGTAACTGTACTTAAATTCAGAATTTTAAATGGGAACCTAAGCCATTCTAGGAGAAACTTCTTTTTTTAAGAGAAACCAGAAATAATCGATTTTTATTGGAATAGTTATTGTAAATAAAACGAATTAATCAATAAATTTTGAATACACTCACCCAGCACCATCAGCATATCAAACCCTTCCAAATTTGAGAACACCATATTGAATTATTGCCCAGCAATAACGTATTTTATTGAAATTGTGGACTTTGCAGACAGTAAGCAAGCCTGAAAACACTTCACCTAGACAGTGTTCGGAGGAGAAAAGGTATTTTATTTACAAAAATACTTGAATGCTAAGTGCAGTTACGCCTACTTTCTGTGATTTTCGAGAAAGAAAACTACTATACTCTGATTTTTCTAAACTGGCGTGCACGTCATCAAACAGCTGTGCGATGAGGTTTTTTCGTACCAACGTGATTGTTTTCGAGAATATGCATAACAATAGTTTAAGAATCGAAATTAATCTGAAGATTATTTGTTACATAACACTAATCACCGGTGGTTATAAATAGGTAATCGGTGTATTAACCGCGGACACAATTTTCGCCTGCCAATCATGTAATAAATCATCTTATGTTGGCAACGGCGATATTTTCTCGGCTACGATGCCACATCTTTTTCACTAATGCTTCAAACTTCTTTGACGTCTAACTTGTTACATTTGATCGATTATTACAATGCATATTTTGTCATTGTAGATGGTAAACCATAACCACAAGGTTGATATCTGTACGATAAACGGTAGAGAAGTCGATAAATTTGATACGAACCGCGCACTGTCGCACAAGATTGCACGGGCGCAACAGCTGATTGCAGCCATTTTTAAATACCCAGGACAGCTGGCAACTTTGTAAAATTGTCTCGTCATTATTATGATTATTATTTTGATGACGTGCACGCCAGTTTAGAAAAATCAGAGTATACCATTAAATTCATAAGGTAGGCTTGTGTTATGCATTTTTTTTAACCTCAATGACGTCATACTTTCGAGAACATGCCCTGGGCTGGTTGCCCGACACATTAATGTTTATTCCGTTAAGTATGTCATTTATAATAAAACTTTTCGTACAAAATATGTTTCTTTTTAAAATAGCTATCCAACGATATCACATACGACCTAGGTTCTCATTTAAAATTCTGAAGTTGAGTGCAGTTACGCCTACTTCCGGTTACTTCCGGAAATCGAAACAACCTCCATTAAATTCTTCAGGTAGGCTTTTGTTATGATATTTTTTTCCCGAACTTTTAAGACGTCACATTACCGAGAAAAAGGCCTGGGACGGGTGGTCTGAATCACCCTGTATATACCCCTCGCTTTCATACTGAAAGCACGTTGCTAAAATGCATCTCCTAATACTAGCGTCATCTTCGTTATCTTAATCGATTGAGATGAACAGTTCGCTTCTTTTTTAAATCTAATCAGATTATCCCGCGGGGCTTGATCTGATCTGTTATTGGATCATTTCAATGCGCTGGCTCAATTTAATTGGATCATCTTCTGGGGGCCTGGGGGACCCATCTTGGTCTCAATCTGATTGGATCATCTCCGGACAGTTTAATTGGTGGTTGAGCAATCATCTGGAGGTTGGCCTAGGTACAGATGATCTGAGAGACGGCTCGGCTCTTATCTCAATTTAACCTAATTTAATTTTAAATATATCAATCTAGGGGTTGTACGGTCTGGGGGGTGATTTATAGGGGATATGGCATGACAGAGGATGAGTTGGGACTTTTATTGTTGTATCTACTGATTGAAGATGCATTTCCGGTCAGGTTGGTTTCGGATTGGAGGAAAAGGGATTTTCCTCCATAAGCGGTGGTGAGAGCAAGTGTGAATTCGAGGCGATGAAAGAGTAGGGTGCGACATGTGTATCACGTTTTGGAAAATATGGGACAGAGGAATGCTGACATACCACACACTATGTGCGAGATAGATAATTTGTTGCGTTCGCAAAAAAAAGACATTATGTGAGAGCAAGTGAAACGTTTTGACAAGAGAGATGGAAAATGACACATCAGCGAAATGTATATTGAGCTCTTTATAAACTTGTTTTCACGAATCTCGGTAGACAAACCACCGACCGACGATACGTAGTGCCCTTCTCTGCAGTGAAAATGTAGTCTTCGTATGAGCCGAATGCGCCCATGCAACTATTCACAGTATTTGCATCTGGCAAAGAGTGGTTACTTACAAATAATGTCTAATCATCTGCAAAAAGCATGGTTGCAGCACTATGGTGAAAATCGTACCACAAATGGTAAGTCATTTAATTTACAAAAATATGAGTGATCTAGAATGGGACCCTGAGGGAACAGTTATTGATTTATTGCCCGACAGTTCACATTTTATACAGTGCAATCTGTTTGTAAAGTACGACTTAATTAGCGATATGTTTCCTGTGCTAAAACCATCCCTCTTTTTGAGTTTACCAAGAAGAAGCGGTTGCGACATTCAATCGAATGCCTTACTGATGTCGCAAAATATTGCTTGGTCGAAGTCACAATCTTCAAAACATTTGAGGCAGATAACAAATGCGTTCACTGCATTTGCAGTGTTACATTGCCTCCTAAACCCCTATTGGTGGTTATTGACGAAAAGGGAATCTTGGTCAAAGTAATTCATAATTTGTGTGTGCACTATTTTTTCATAAATTTTATATATCTACAGGGTGACCAAAAAGTCAAGAAGAGGTTAAAATGTTTATTAACTTTTTAAAAAGAAATAATTTTAAAAATTTGTAAGAGATCTTTATAAAGAAGGCCATTGAGATTGACCTTGGAAAAGTATTGACTGAACAGCGAAAGCAAATGGTAAAATTTTATTATCAAAATCAGATATATAATTTTAACATAATATGGCCATCGCAGTCTCCAGACTTGACGACTCTTGATTACTTTCTTGGACTTCCCTACCTATCTCAATGAAAAAGTTTATGTTAACAAGCTTGGAACACTTCAGCAGCGGAAGGACAACATTCGCTAGAAATCAGGGCATTGGTTCCTGAAACTCTAAGAATTGTCAGGAAAATGCATTACAGAAGGCACATTTGCGAGCAGCAGACAATGGACAATATTTTTTGCAATAGATGATTTTTCATAAGTAAACTTTATTTCCTATATTTATTTTGTTTAATACTAAAATATTATATTAAAAAAATAAATTTAAAAATTATTAAATATTATAACATCTTCGTGACTTTTGGGCCACCCTGTATAATTGGCAATATGGATCTAGGCCGGTAATTTGTCATGTCATGTATGTTTTTAAATAACGGCATTACGGGTCTGGAAAGGTGCCTGTTTCATTTATCAACCTGGTCAGTGGAGACACAATAGGTACTTTCCTTTCACAAGTTAACTGAGTATGAAGTGAGTGAGAACTGTCAAATTCAATTTGGCATTGGTTCTTATGTGGAAATTAGAAACCTTTTAACTATCAAATTACCTTACAATGGTTGCAAATTTCACACATAACTTTTTGAGCTTATCTCTTGAAACCATTATCTCGCAAACATAAAAAATGGAGGAGATAAAACTCAAAATGAGCTGAGATTCAGTGTGAAAGGGAAACATCTAAAAGGCCGTATACTGCGGTCTGCTGCTAACTCCGCTAATTAACGCATATTTACTAAGAGAGCTGTTATTATTAGCAGTGGAGTTAGTAGGAGACCTATTCTCAGCCTTTATTTTCCCTGCTTATAGCTTATAGCGACCTATACAGAAAACATGTCTGGCAACACTGCAGATACGTCAGTTTGCCGTCTAATACCACACTTTATACACATTTTTATATGTGGTTGGTATCAAAATTTTCCCAGAATTTATTGCTTGGTTTTTCCAAGAGCAGTCCCTTTTGAACTCCTTTTTGTCCTTTCGAATGCGTAATGCTATGCAGTTGCTATACAATGATGCAGCTAAATGCTTATGCATACATTCCTTACGCGACACAACGTTGTGGCAATGCTATCGCTATGGGCATTTTCAACACCTCTTGAATGTCCATGGCGATAGCATAGCTAAAGCGTTGCGTCGCGTAAGGAATCTATGAATTTAAACCTTCAGCTCGGTGGTTATATTCTGCCCATTCAAAGATTCACCCTCCAATTCAACGGAAATCAAATGTATAACGTTTGGTATAACGTACTAAACAGCATCACTTGTCATGCGGTACCTTAATCTAAATTCTACATTACTTAAATCATTAAGGGATCAGACCTTCCGCGATAAACACGAACATAAGATTCACAGACTTTGCGATTATCCTGCATATCTTCGTAACCTCTAAAAATTCGGTCATTTTCAGCTTAACAGAGGCCTTAAAGGCGTGTGGGGTCACTTGTAAAACACAGCTACTAAGTCGAACTGAGTAGTGCGCTATTAAGTGATAAAATAACCGCAGGATAGGTATTTCTTAACAGCATGCTATTAAAGTTAGCAAGCAGCGTCCTACTAAGCTAATAGGGGGCGGATAATATGAGCCAATATTGTTAACATTAAGTTTTATTAAATTAGTAGTAAAACCATAATAAACTTTAAATTTGTTGTTCTTTAGTTGGTGAATTCACGCATGTTGCTAGGATCGATCTATCGGAATGAAAAGGACATCTCAGAAGGTGTTTCTAGTCCTATCATAAATGGTTCAATATCATTTTCTCGTAATGATTTATTATGTTTGGGGCTACGTTTACAAAATATGAATTAAAACAATTTGCACCAATGCCAATGATATGTTTCAGTCGCAGATTGTTACAATTCCTTTGTGTGTTCACTGTATTCCAAATTGCTCCCTGCCTACCACACAATCTTGTGCAGGAAGCAATATACTTATTATTTGCTTCAATTTTAGCGGTTTTTAGAGCGATTGATCTGGTATTTAGAACGAAATTAATTGCGTATTTGGTAATATTCATTTGTTTTATATAATTATAATATGGTAGAACTACAGGTCTAGTAGGCCCATGGCTTAGTTGATTGCCTATCGCCACCTCTTTTTGTTTCTTGCTTTTGTTTTCCACTATGTGATGCCTGCGAGCTGCATGCCCATTCTGTCCTCCATCTTGCCGTCGGTCTTCCTTGTCTCCTTCTTCCTCCGATTGTCCTGGTTAGTATGTCTTTAGGTAGTGTGTTATCCTCCATTCCGTCAACGTGTCCTAACCACTGAAGCCTTTGTCCCTTAATTACTTCTACTATGCTGTGTTCTTTGTTTTATATGTTTTACATAAATGATTTAGTACATAGTTTTAAATGAGTTCTCACAGATTTTAAGAATTATTAAACCATAATATACCAATGTTCTGACGCCGGAGATTATATTTCCCTCTGGAGAAAGCTACCTCAAAACAATCAATTAAATTGGTAAGTGTTAAATTGGATTGTACTTGTTTTTATATCGTTATTATATAAGAAGTCCAAGTTTAGACTACCAAGCAAATTGTGAAAAACATGGGAACCCATCATAGTGATGTGTCTGCAAAGTTGCGTTTTATAACATTTTAGAACGGTTTCTTTGTAGAAATAATATTAGTTTCTGACTATATAGTCATACAGATCAGGGTATACAAATCTGGTGTTTATAACTAATATGTTGCCAAAGTTGTGTTTCCTTCTAGTTGGCTTATGTGTCGTCTGTAAATAGCCACATAAGCTAAAACGCCCACATAGTTTTACTGCATTGTCAAACATTGAAATGAACTTACATTTAAATTTATTTAATCGTATCTAAACTATACATAATTGTATCTATAAATATATATTAGTAGCAGAAACAAAATTATATATCTATCCAATGCCGTGCGCAGTCCATTGCCTTTGCGTTTGCTGCTTGTAGGTCCAGGATGGAACAGGGTGTTGATAGGTCTTTGCATATCAGGAGATGATCCATCGTCGAGGTTTGCCACATTTAAATCATTTAAATCACCGCGTACTATAACAATATTAAGTATTGCTTAAAAATATCCACAAAAGGCAACATTTCCAGTTGGGATCTGTAGATGCGTATGATCGCACAGTTATAGTTACAAGATATAAGGTACAAGGCCGGTACAAGGCCGATACAGAGCAAATAACAGCCGTGGTTGAAGATACTTAGCCGAGGCGTTAGCCGAGGCTAATAATCAACCAGTTATTTGCCGTATTGGCCACGTGTTATTATAAAGTTTTCGTGCTACAATTTTACAAATTTTAAGAAAACTAAATTATGGATTCTTTTACTTACAAAATAATGTAGGTATTCATTATTTTGTATTTCATGGTAATGTATATGGAAATTAAATCTGAAATCCGTCTAGAGCAGACTCGCAATTACTACTTGCAATGGTACTCGCTATTGTGTTTAAAGATGACATTGCTTTGGTGCTTTCAATCTTAAATAATTGTTCTGTAATGTTCATGCGCTTTGATATATGTGCCTGCCACTGAGGATGAGTCCGAACCACCAAGCTCCTTTAGCAGGCAATCACCATTTTCAACTAGTATGGTAGCTGACGACCCTCTGAACAAATGGCCTCCGCATAGAGCTCAGGATTCTCAACTATCGACGATATTTAAGATTTACAGGTCGCAGATCAGCATATGTTTTGTATAATCCGTATACATTAAAAGGGATGCCGTCCTTTGGAATGACAAATGTCTACTTTTCTCAATTTTTGTACACTTTAGTGTAATTAGAACATTCTGGCATCTTCGAAATCGTCTGGGGTTAGTGACGCAAGTTGATTACGCCTACAAGCACCAAAGATTCCAAGTACTAATATTATCTTTTCAAGCAACCACTTTTGATAATCTGCCTCCAACAAGATCATAGTCACTTGTTTTTCACTTAAAATCGTGGCCTTTCCGGTTTATAACTGTTATAACTCATAAACAAGAAGAGCTTACCGAATCTCGAAATATCAATGTTTTCGAAAACTTTTAAATCCAGCTTCAGCATTGAAATCTTAGTTAAAATGGAGTTGGAAGAATATACCAGTTTCCTTTAACATACGCTGGTAATACAGCTTTATTGACACAATTTAGATTTTTACATTTGCACCATGTCACAAAACTTTCATATTATTTCTCATAACTCTCTTTAATTTTCTTCGGTAGCAAATTAATGCTTGCTACAGATACTTCTCGAAAATCTAAATTATCTGCTTTATTCATAATTTCTACTTACCTACAATAATCACAACAAGCAAAAATGATGGACAGCTAATTTGATATTACTATATCCTAAGTAACACTGTGCGGATATTGTTACTGTGAATGTAAATCTATATCTATCTATATATATATATATATATATATATATATATATATATATATATATATATATATACATATATATATATATATATATAGATATATATATATATACATATATATATATGTATATATATATATATATATATATATATATATATATATATATATATATATATATATAAAGCTGCTGCATCAAATGCATGCTATGTTATAACATTTTATCTAAAAAAGGCTCTCCCATATCCAAAATTGACTACGTCTATAGCAGTTTCCATTAACTGTTTAATTGTTAATGGATTTCAGAATCCATTAACAATCATAATGGGTACATTCATTTATGTGACTAGACAGAAGAAGGGGGAGGGTACCAAGAAGTACTTGTAGATATATATATATATATATATATATATATATATATACTTATAATATACTGTGCTTGCTGAACATATTAGGCAAGAGACTAAAAACCATATACAGAGTAGAGAATAACTACTCTGACTCATGCACCGGTCAAAATCGAAATATTAAAGTCGCCTCCACATTAATGAACTTGGTCTTAGATCCTCAGTTTAGTATTAAAACAAGATCATAAATTGTTGGTGTCAGGCCATTCATTTTTGCCTAATGATCAAGATTTCAGTATAATAGAATCAGCGTCACGAAAGTGTATTCTAAACTTTACTTCCGAGGACTGGAGTCTTGATCGAGAAAGCCAAGATCAAGAAGCCTTTCATGGTTGTCAAAGTAACAACACTTGAAATTGTATCCACAAAAAAACTTAAAGACATGATAGTCAACAGGAAAAAAAAACTGATGAAGGCCATCCCGTCAAGTGGTTAGAGATAAAGTGGATGAGGTTTGAGCGAGAGCAACTGTGAACACTGCGGTTTAAAAATACTTTAAATGCAGATTTTGATTTCTCGAAAGTAACCATGTCTACGAAAAATTCTAAATTTGTTGAGAAGCAAGACCCACTGTACAAAACCCAAAGAGTAGTCACTGAGGCAACGAAAAGGATATGCTTTCACTTTTACCATTTCTTCCCCCAAACACACCCGCCCATTTCAAAAACCATGCCCACAGAAACTGCCACTAGGTTACCAATATCCCTGAATGAAGAAATTGCAGAATCAGATAATGACGAACCTCTCCTTGATAATACCATTTAAAACTTAATATACAACTTTAGATTATTTTATGATTCGGGTATAAAAAAGTAATAAAATATTTCCATTTTACACTGTCTATTCATTTGATCGACCTTATGTAAAAAACATGTCAGGGCTAAAGTGGATCAAGTCCAGTAAATTCTGATTTCAAATTGAATTGCCACCTCAATTATTATTTTTGAAAATTCAAATTATAACCCATATTTAAGTTAGTCTTCGTACTACAACAATAAAAATAAAATTACCCTCTAAATCACATTAAGATGCAACTAGTGTTAATAAACTTCAATCTTGATTATCTCAAAACTATAATTTATGGACTTGATCCATTTTAGCCCTGAACGCCTCATCTTTTGATCTCGCATCACGTGATTTTTATCGACCGGTGGCCGTTAAATATGACTTATAATTTCTCTGCTTAGACAGGTTATAACAGTATAACAATATTGTAGCACGAACATGTTTTAACTATTGTCAGCTACAAATTCACATTGTTTCTCAACCGACTAATCAATTATGTTATCCATTATGTCACATTAGAAGTCGTTTTTACAGGGTATTAAATCCTCCCCATGTTTAAATGTCTTTCTTGCGAAACAAGCAGCCACTTGCCATTTACCTTGATTTATGGTTTCCGTTTCTGGTCAATGCTCGGAAAGGCACACCACAGGACCTACTCGATAATAAATCGATAATAAATCATAGGACCTACTCGATAATAGCAGAAAGGCTTCCACCTAGTTGTATTTGTGGCGTAGATGTTGCATGTTGATGTTCATCATTCTACAACTACTGTAAACTTGTTGTATATTTGAATTTCTTCGGGTTATGTCATTGCCGCCGCTATTGGTCATGGATAAAAAACCTAATAATTTTTATATCGTTAGGTCATAAATGAATTGAATTAAGGATATGCTAGATTTTAAATCACTGAAAGTTATGTATTTCGAGGTATTCATATCAAATGTTTGCTTTGGGATACGCTGTTGAGGGTATAGTACGGAATGGAGACGAATATTAGTCATACAAAAAAAAAGCATTCGAAGAATGTATAACCTAAAATGTAGGTCACCATGTAGAGGTATATTCAAATAAAATAATTGACTTACCTTTTACGGAATATATGTGTACGAGTGTATTTTATTCTTATTTAAAAACAAAATCTCATTCATTGGTAATGAAATAGCTCATAAGTATGACACAAGAAATAAAATAAATTACTATGTTCCACAACACAGAACTTTGACTGAAAAAGGACTGCATTTAACAAATATCAATATATTTAAAAATCGACCATATAGTTTTCGATGTATCAAATAATTGTATAGCATAAGTGAATATTTTAGTGTAGATCTTTACATGTGCAAATTTTATGTATTTATGTGTATGTGACGCGTTTTTATTTCGTTTGGAGCTGTTTGTAACCAAATATGTATATCAAACTTATTAGAAATAAAATGCTATCTATCAATCTAAATCAGGATTATACACTGTGTCCAGGCTATCGTATATACATACGTCACATACACTTTTTTTTTGTGGTGATGACATGTTTTACTAGTAACAAGTTTTTGGTGTGTATTTGTCGTGATCTACAAGATGTACCTAAATGATGCAGTTACGTAACCATGTAAATTGTTTTTGTTCCGCTCTAGTCGAAATAGTTCCATTTTGGACATAGGCACCTTCATTTGCACTCATTAGTCATGAATATGGCAATTAAAGTTATCTTCATGCTATTCTATTTTTTTTTGTGGAATTTCATATTTAACTGCTCAAATACGAAATTATTATTAGTTTCAGCAATATTTGTGGCTTCCAAACACATGAAAAGACAACAATAAAGAATTATTTTAAGAGACATTTAATTCATTACTTATAAAGATGGCACTAAAAGCTATCTTCATGCAATTGAAAACTCAATTGTGTCTTTTGGTATTTCACTACTCAAATACTAAATTATTATTTGTTTCAGCAATATGTGTAGCTTCCAAGCACATGAAAAGACTACAATGAAGAATTACTTAGGGCCCACGACTTTGGATGTACATTATCTACATAACCTCACTTTTAAAGTCGAGGTTATTATTAAATTGTGTGTACATAAAAATAACCAGATATGCATGAAAATTAAGTCCTCACAGGCAACATCCCCAAGTGTGACAGATTACTCCACGGCACAAACAAGCTGCAAACTGAAAATCATGCAGGAATTAATTAAATAAACGAGCTGCGGCGCAGCTAATAATTGCTATAAATCTGACAAAGTTACAAAATGTTTTACTATTGCAAATTAAGCAGTAGCAGACAATACAACAATCACATGTAGTTATTAAAGTAATCAAAGTAATTTATTTAATAAACGGAATCATAACAAGTAAAGATTTACAAAACATAATTCATAAATAAAATATATAATCAAACCATATGTTGAAAATGTGTACCATTTGCTTGTAAACACATTTGCACTCGTCTTCTTTTATTGTTAAAAATGTTGATTAACATCTGAGGAGTTATGGTTTGGCAAACATGTATGATGTCTGCTATTAACTCTTCCAACGTATGCAGTCTTCTTCGAAAAACTCTATCTTTTAGATATCCAAAAATTGAGTAGTCCAGTGGAGTTAGATCTGGAGAGCGTAGCGGGCATAGTCCTTGACTAATTAGTCTATTATCAAAAAATTCTTGCAGATAGGCTAACGTTGCTCTGGGTGTATGAGCTGTTGCACCATCGTGTTGGAATTATCCGTTCTGCAATTCTTCATCATGTAATTGTTCTTTGGAAGGCTGGATAATTTGTTGCCGATATCTCTCACCATTTATTGTGTCATGAAAGAATATAGGCCCAATTATTCAACGGCGAGACACATCCAACCAAATTCCAAAATTCTGAGGATGTAGTGGTGCTTCCACAAAAAGATGAAGGTTTTCAGCATGCCAGCACCTATAGTTTTGTGAATTACCATATTCTGATAGGTGGAACCAAGCATCATCACTGAAAAATGTTAAATCGAGCAATCGATCGTCATTTAAAATTTCCATAAACCATCGGCAATAACTCAATCGGCGTTGAGGATCTACTGGCAACAATTCTTGCACCACTGAGACCCTATAAGGGTGTAAATTTAACCTCTTTCTCACAATTTTATGGTAGGTGCTCGTGAGAATTCCAGCTTGCATAGCCAATTTACGAATTGACTTTTGAGGGCTTACTTCGAGTCGTTCACGAATATCTGCAACAACCTCTCCCGATACTGAAGATCTGCCTGAGGATTTCCCTTTCTGAACACTACCAGTTTCCCTAAAACGGTGCACTATTCGTGAAATATGTGTTGACAAATCCAAGTATTCAAATTGCTGGTCTGGGAACTTGTGTTGAAAATCCCGAACGCACTCAGGAATTGAATTAGTCCATTCTCCATTTTCAAATCGTTCATTACGAAAGTAAACCTCAATAATAAAAGTGTTCTTCTGATCAGTGTACATTTTAACAAACTACTGTTATTATGTTGTCTGACAGTTGACAGGTATGGTTGACAATGACAGTTCTCAAATAGTACGGTATACATATTCGAAAGGTGGCACAATTGAATTGAAGTGATTACGTAACTGCAATCATTTAGGTACACCTTGTACATTATGGGATTTAACTGAGAAAAGTTGAAGTGGCCCAGATACTTGAAAAGTTTAAGTGGTCCAGAAACAGCCTCACCTTTGTCGAAGTGGTCCAGCATCTGCCTCATTAAACTACTATCAATATTTTAATACATGTCGATATCTAGGAAGAATGTAATTTACTTGTTCGAATGCCTAAAATCTATTAAATATTTTCATTAATTTTCGGGTTATAATCGAGTTTACCTTAAATATTCGCCTCTCCTACTGACCTGAAATTGTACAGAAAGTAGGATGCATTTTAAAGTCACTCCATTGAATACTCGAACTTTCTTGGTTATTACGTAAGTAGGTAGTATACGTTTAAGCATAATATTAGTTTATCGCCAAATCAGTATTAAACAAAGTGCGGAATAAAAGCAATGGTACTGTGGTTTTCCTCGGAGCGTTAAAGCGTTTTATTTCCCATTAAATGAACTTTCCACGTTAAGCTGTTATCTTGGTGTAAATGCAACACCCATAAAATATTATCGGCGCGGTATTTTAAGTCGCAGAGGAATATTAAAAACTCTGGGAAATTTATCGCGCTTAATTTTTTGACCATTAAATGGGCTGTCACCATTCGCAACAGTACAAAGGAGACGCGGAAATTTAGTCCGTGTGAATTTTTTATAATATTATTTCGCACAACACTTTTAACCATGGCAAGTAAGTATGCGGGGAGAAAATTGTAGTTTGTCTTTATTATACGGCGCAGGGAAATGCACGTTCTCTAGGTTTATTTACGCGTGGCGCATTGGATTTTCCTTGTTTTACCGCGGTCTAAGGGTTGAGTTATGTCGGCGGTGTGACGGCGGTGCTTTTAATTTTACCACTAAAATGTGGGTAACAGTTTTCCTCCGTTTTTTTATTTTTACATATTGTCAGTGCCGGATTCAAAAATTTTGCCGCTGTACGCGCACTAAAATTGCCGCCCCGAAATTAAGAAAGTAAAATTAAAATTTACCTTGTCAAAATTGTTTCCGTTGCGATTTTTTTGATGCAGTTATTAATTATAGGTTGACAATCATATCCATAGTTAGCTCTCATTTCGATCGCTAAAACTGCCAGTGAATTGAGCCTGTCTTGTCCCATAGTGGATTGAAGATATGATTTTATACGTTTTAACACTGAAAACGGACGTTGAACGTTCAGCCGAATTACACTAACTGCCAAAGAAACAAATATACGAAGTGCAATCGCAACGTTTTGATGACAATAAGTCCATCACTGAAAAAAAATCATTAAAGTAATATCCATTTACTAGCTCAGAAAAATGTATGCATTCTGTTGTAAAAGATATTTCGAAATCTTTTATAAAATTCTTGTAAATATTTAGCCATTTGGATGAATGTTTCTGGTAAACAATGTTTCATTGAAAAACAAAAAATAAATTTACTGAACATATTTTCATATGCAGCACCTCTCTTCTTCAATTCAACATTATTTTATCCAGTATGGTATAAAACACTGCTACCGTCAATTTCACCACCCCTCATTTTTTTGCGACTGTCACTCATAATGATTAAAACGTTTTATCTAATTTTTATATGATCATGTAATACTACACAAAATACCGCTTATTATGTACCCGTACTCGATGTGAACGCAACGACATGTTCGATCGCACGGACATGTTTTAGAGTAATTGAAATTAGGAATTTTGTGTGCTTTGTTTATGCCTCTATGTCTGTGCTAATAAAACATATGTGAACCGTAAGCAAAAATAAAAGATAAACGTGCCCGTGTGATTGACGCACGTCTAGTTTTTCTATTGTTGCCGTCTTTCTTTGATACAATCTGCGACAATTCGAGACAACTTGCATCCTTGTGTTTGTTTTTATCAGTTTATTAATGTTTGTATTGATTTATTGGTCAACATTTTTATTGTCTCTGATTTTGCCGCCCCTGGAAATCTGCCGCTCTACTCACGTGCGTATTTTGCGTATAGGGTAATTTTTTTTTCCTTGGCTAGGTTCCCTAAAGCCCTTTGCACCTCTCAGCACCCTTTTGCACCCATCAGCACTTTGGCCACTGTAGTCAATTTGTGTTTTCCCATGTGGACTCAGCTTTCTTCCATGAGTCCTGTTTCTTTAAAAACTTCCAGAATCACTTTGGGTGCAAGCTGCTGACTGTCTTTGGTACCACGAAAGAGTTTCCATAGTACCTCTGCCTCATGACGCTTACCGCCGGGCATTCGCATAGGACGTGGAGGGCCGATTCCTCGTCCTCTTCACACAGCCTATATTGCTCATTTTGGACAATGCCTATCGTATGTAGGTGTTTCCTCAGTCTGCCGTGTCCTGTTATGTATAGGGTAATACAGCACTGTATATTGTAACCGAATATAATTAAACTATATACCTACTAACCTGGGTTGAAATAAATCATGATTTAAACATAGATTAAAAAATAATAATAAAAAGCTATAGATTTTTTATATTATTATATTTCTGGTCAGTTTTTGCCAGAGTAGATGTGATTTGAATCAATAACATCACGATTTAAATCATAAAATTTTGTTTCTTTTAATAAATAAATTATTTTACTTTATCGGGCAAGTTTTGTAATCATGCCAAAAGAATATCAGATTTCTAAGGAATCCTATGCTTTGGCATTCCCCGAACAAGAACTGATGTTTAAAAAAAATCTGTGTATTTGTTCCATGTGATGGACCAAAAATGGAAGAAACGAAAAATATTTTACTTACCTACAATTTTCTACTTTTAACTGTATAGTTATTATATTTTTAATTGTTGTTTGAAATTGTTTTAATGTTGTCCTTATTGGAATGCACAAACAGTGATAAGTAACGATTAGTTAAAAAAACAAATTCTATTTAAATCTACGATTTATTAAAAAAAATCATTTGATTTTAATTAAATCATGATTTAAACCAATTGATTTAAATAACACCAACTCTTACAAACAAATAAGTGAAGACCGGATAAAAAGCTTTAAAAAAACACAAAAAAGCACTTAAAAAGCACACATTTTTTGAAAAAAAAAAGTATTAATATACGCAAAAAAGCAACAATTTACATAAAAAAGCACAAGAAATTGCAAAAACCCAAACAGCATTAAAAAAAAATATTTTTAAAATTTATTTTTTATTTTAGATTATAAAAGTAACCTAGATTATGGATGAGCCTTCGATTTTTTGTCCATAACACAGGACAGTTGAAGAAAGCATTGACTGAAAGAGCGTCGAGTTATAGATAGAACAATGAATTCAATTTAAAGCATTTAATTTTTTTATAAAAGTACATTTAATTTTAAATTTAAAAATACATATTTATGGAAAAAATACAAAAATATTCTAAATAATGGTAGGTACATACTAATTTACAAAATCACATTCTAAACTACTAGTTTCTTTGAAAACAATTTACAATTAAATATTGATCTAAATTTTCCATGATTGAAGTGTGTCTTCTACCGCCCAAATTATATTTATAGACAGAAAAACTTCTTTCAACGTCCACACTTGTTATAATCGCATATTTAAATTTATCTATAGGAATACTACTTTCATAATCACCCACATTTCTTACCGTAAATTTTACCGAAATTATTTAACGTTTGAAAACCTTAATATTTTAAAAAACTTTATTTAATTTCACTATTATCTTCTTTGCAATTTTACCCCGGACACCACAAATAGCTTCTTTAAAATTGTTGATAATCGCAATTGCATCCGTTGAGTGCACTCCTTGCTTTTCCAATGAGGTAATTGAATGACTCACAATACTATGCCTTGTGCCTTGATACTTGTGCCTTGATAAACAGTGAATAATTTTTTAATTCCTTTTCATTTAAAATTCTTTGGCAATCTTGTATTGCTCTACCAGTTGGTAATTCAAATTCAAAAATAACTTTCGAAATGTTCATAATAATTTGCGTAATATATTGCATCATCTAGCCACGTCCCCCATCGTGTCAGAACTGATTGTGGAGGTAGTGGTGTATTTGGAATTCGCTCGTTAAGTAGTAGCACTCTTAGAGGCCTGAATATATTTTATATTAATTAATGGAAAGTTGATTCTGATAGTTTCACCAATGCGATTTAGTCCGTGGGCTATGCAGGTACAATGTATTAAATTTTAATGAATTAATTATTATTATTATATAATATTTAAAGGAGAAATAACTCGCCAACTTTACGCAAATTCTGCAAAATATTTTGTTATTTTCAAATTTCAATTCTTTGTGTTCTTTAATCCAGTCGTCTACAGTAGTTGTTTGTTTATACATTATGGAAGCAAAAATGTAACCATACTAACGAGACATTGTAGGAGTAACGAACGGGGCTAAACTAATTGCACAATGTTCAGAATTACGAATGCTTGTTCATTGGGAAGAGTTTGTATATAATTTAAATTAATCACTCAATCCAAAAGCGTAGAACTGTGGAAAATAATAAACTTCTGCGACACGAATGATATGAATGTATTTACTCGTGTTTTAAATATATTTAGATAAACAATTAACATAGTAAAAACTTACCCAGCACTAGGTTTGGAAAATTGTTAATTTTTATTAGTAATGGCTCGTCCCTCGCACTGAATATAAAACTGTGCAGTATGCATAACGTTGATATAAGAATAAATTATAATCACCACGATAATTAAATTTTGTTTCAATCCAGGATCAGTTGATAAAAGCTCTAAATAAACGCAAAAATGTAAAATAAGCACAACATTGCAAAAAAAGCAAAAAAGCACAAAAAAATGGTTAAATGATCCGTTTATTTCCAAATTGGATAAAAATTTAATTCATTTGTCAATGCTTCAGATATTTACAAAAAGCATAAAGCTTATAATCCGGTCTCTACTAATAAGTATGGAATTAATTATGCTTCAAAGTAATGTTCCATTAAGTTTCTACATTCTGACCATCCATTTAATAAAATTAGTATATATTATGATTTTTAAAATGGTCGGTGAAATAAGAGAAATTAACATCAACGTGAGCTAAAATCGGCACCAAAGTAGCTGATTATTGTACGATTTTGTGCTATATGCTATAATTTAATGTTTTTTCCACGATCATTAGAAAAGTGACGGATTCTGTACTATCAAGATTATTATATTATAGCAAACGTGTTTGTTATATATTTTGCTACGAATCGCCTGCGTTTGGAGGTTTGTTGAGGTAGTAGACATGGGATATGTGCGAGCATGAGTTGATACTCGTCTTTTGAATAAGGCAGATTTTAATTTGTCTTACGTTAAAAACAAGCTATAGTGCATCCAGCGAATATATATAACTGGGTCGTAAAATTTCTAGGCAGTCAGTGCACCTGCGAAGTGACCAAGTCATTCGGCTGAAATACGCACTTTGTCACTTTTCGTTTCCACCACTTTAATGTTACTGTAACGAAAGCGCTGTCGTGGAGTTGGTGAGATCGAATAGAAAATAATCTTCTTCACGGTCATTTTGTTGAAATAACAATTTGAATGGCTAATAATTAAATAGCCATTATATAATATTAGGGATAAGGTACTTGATAAATAAGAGAATGTTTTGCAAGACCGTGGTGGATTTAATTCGAACTGGTAAAGGAAGCTTCATATTCCACTAACCCGACGATGCTCTGTCTGCGTTAAAGAAATCAGGCCAACAGAGATAATAGCATCACGAGCACTCTTAAATATATACGTGTTCAATTTTCGGCGTGTAAAACAGTACTGCAGAAGAGGATGTCAATCGTTTGACATTGCTTTGTTTAATTAGCAGCGCTGACGAGATGAAGCTGTATATTCACTGGACGTACTATATCAAGGTGACAACTGTGCTGTCGCGATGACATTTTTAAGGCTTGTTTTAAAAATGCCCATAGCGACAGACATTTTTAAAAAATGACTCGCTATACACAATGTTTAACGTTATTATGGTTATGGAAATAATACCGTACATAACTAGCAGGAATAGTATATTGTAATAAGAGTGCGGAAAGGGCTTCATTGCAAAACGAGTATGAAAGTTGGAGCACGAGCGCCAGCGAGTGCTCCATTCATACGAGTTTTGCAATGGCCATTTCCGCAAGAGTGTTACATACTATTTTTTCTACGAAAGTGTAGAAAACTAAAGATTAATGTAAATTTAATCATTAATTTAAAATAAATGTCATTGTCATTACTTTAAACGTCAGAAAATTTATAAATCGCTTGTCACCAAATCGAGACTCGAAATTTATACATTAATACTGGAAGTAGAAGAATATCAATAATGGATTCCGATAGTGACGATATAACAAACACTCCGCCGGAACTTGCGGCCATTGCATCCACAGTTTCGTCCGATTTATTGCCTCAAAAATCAAAAGAGAGGTATTGGAGTGCGGAAAGTACTTTCTGCACTCCTTGTAACAAATACCAACTTTCAAGGTTAAATTGTATGACAGAAAACGTGCCTTTCAACACTTTCGTAGAAAAAGTATATATCGTGCTCGTGAGGTTTTTAAGATTCTCACTCATATGATAACATTCACTATTCACACTCGGTATACTATTATCGTATATAATAAAAAAAGTTAAATAATGCCAACTGTATCGTTATAGTATAATTAAAAGAAAACTGGACAAGACAAGAAATGATAATTTGCATCATAATATTAAAGCCAATCCTTAATTCTTCGGTTTATGCTCATGGTGGCACTTGGCCATGTACAAAGCAGTTTCTGGTCCAGTAGCTTTGATTTCTTTCGAGCAGTCTTCGATTATTTGTGTGGCCACATCGCCGTTGTATTTCTGAGTAAGTATGGCCTTGATCATGTCAATTTGGTACTCTCCGGCGTCGTTCAGGAAACCTACTTTCTTGAAGAAGCAGAACAAGAACTCGCCCATCTTGCCGCCGCTGCTGAAATCTCCATCCTTCATCTTCTTAAGCACCTCGTCAGAATCGGCGCCAGTTTCGGTCTGGCAAGCGTCCGCGATTTCCATCATTTTTGCCTTGTACTCTTCTGAACCACACTAAAATAAAAAATATTTTTTAAAATTCGTTATCAGAATTTTCAAAATAATGTAATGCCTAAGTATAAAAAAAATATAGAAAAAGTTAAAATAACACCTTATATAATATTGCTGACGTGACTTATAATGAAAATTTCGAAAAATACGAGATGAGGCGTAATACAAAACAAAGATGTGACAAGGCTGTGACCCACATAAATTGGGATTAATTTATTGAAACAAAAACAAATGTCGTTTTTCATTTCTGAGGACTTTACTGTTAATCGTAGTAAAAGCTAAGCAAATAAATTATAAATTTTTCATATCAGTGGACATATGGAGGTACATTATTCATTTAATTCGAGATTTGAAGAAAGTCCAGAATTTTGTAATTCTAGCTATTTTATAGTAAATAAAATAAATAAATAAGATTTTAATTTAATTTAAAAAAAGAACATTTTTAGAGCCCAAAAGTTGGTTTATACATAAAACAATGCTAAAATTATACCCATAATTTTGTTCTATTATATTAACTGATTCAACTATGATTTTAGCAACATTAAATAACGTGGGGCATATACAAATATATGTTGTGTTAATTTTGAGATACTTCAATATTTATAGTTGCAGATATAATTTATTGAATAATTATTCGCATATTTCCATGTTGTTGCAATCGTTTTAATTTATTTGAGTTGATATATAATTTAAAATGACTTGCTTGAATTTGAAAAATAAATAAAATTACCAATCTACATAACGGTAATTTATATAAATAGAAGATGGAATTTTTCCTCTTCAAACCACCAACGCAAACGTGATCATTTATTAATTACATCCTATTCAGGATTTCAAGTACCGCCACAAATTCCTCACAAAGAAAGAGAGGTCATGTAAAAATAGTTACTGCTCATTCTATTTCGAGTTGACAATTCTCAGAAAATATAGATAGAAATGGGATGCGAAAATAATTTTGACAGCATTTTCTCTGCAATTGAAAAATATGTGTGGAAGCACAAATTAATCGAATATAATTTTGAAATTAAATATTTTAGAATAATATCGGCATATAAAAAGATCTGAAAAACCTACAACCGGTCCTAGCTTGTTTTTGTTTTTTATAAAAAATGTCGATAATACCACATACATTTTAAAAATGTTTTCAGAAAAATTAAGATAACCTTAAATTGCTTATATTTTGTAGGAAATAAATTTTTCATTGCGAACGTCAATATTGATTTTTTGCAAATTCAATGCTGCCCATACCATGCTAGGTAGATTTTCAAATGACTAATAAGACAGTTGAATTTATAAATTAAACTTGTAAATTTTTTGAACTAGTAGCATTCTTGAATTTAGAATTGGATTGAATGTCTTTTAACTTTCAGAAATTTTAAAGCACGTGCGATTTGTTGCGAAAAAATCTAATTACTTACCAGAGCGAGGGCGATGCATCCAGCAAACACAATAACTGCGAATCCTTTCATTTTCAGAGGAGAAGTGACTTTGATGATGAGACTGTAAGTTATGAATGAAACCTGGACCACGATCAGCTTATATACGTACTTGCAAGTGACCAAAAGACGAGGCCGCAATCATTTGGCGATGTTAAATACACACATTAAAAAAAATACCACATGTAACAATGTTGCGAAGTTGGTAATTGCAGCTTATAATTAATATATCATTAGATCAAGTAGTATTTTAATAATAATATTTTAATTCATTATGCTACAAGTATTGCTCCACCAGGATTCATTCTGTCAATTCATTTAATAAAATTAGAAACTGATTGCCAAATGGAGAAGAATATGTGAACATACGTTTGTTATTTTAAAATCACACATTTTAAAATCGTCCCTATGATAAGAGCATTTCAACTAAGTAAGTCAATCGCCCCTGAAATCGTACATTATTGTACTATTTTATACATTCGTTTTATATAGCATTGTTCTCGTATATTTTGAAGATGAATGCGCCCAGAGCCGTATTTAGGCCTAGGCTAAGTAGGACCGGGCCTAGTGCGGCCTAGGGGCGGCAGATTTTTTTGTTTTCAATTTTGAATTCAAATTATTAACAACACCGAAGAATACTGTAAACATTGACACTGTTTTTCAAAAAGTCGGCACTTTTTTACAGACGGCGTTGCTCCGTTTGTAGGCGGCGGTATTTTTTCCTCAAACCTCCAATGTATAGTCTTTCGTAATATGTTGCAATTTTGTAACGCATCGTACCTTACCCTCTACAAATTCAAGCTGAGTAAAAAGCTCTGAATACAAAAAACGTGCCACAAAGAAATATGTCAGAAACAGGAAGATATTAGCGAACACTCCGTCGAGAAGGCAATTCTTCCCCTGTTTTGAAAAAGAGCATGCTGCGAGTTCTGAAAATGCAACAAAAATTAATTTGGATCAACATGAAACTTCTGAAGTGCCATTTGTTATCAATATTATAGTAGATCAAACTGAATCAAGTCACGAAGTATGTTATTGCGATATAATTGTAATTTTCCTCTAAGTATTTTTCATTGTCTACTTATAGGAAGCGAAATATGCAAAGAGAAATATGTCAGAAACAGGAATATTAGCGAAAACTACGTGGAGAAGGAAATTCTGCCCCTGCTTTGCAAAAGAACGTGCTGCGAGTACTGAAAACGCAACAAAAACTAATTTGGATCAAGAAGAAACTTCTGAAGTGCCTTTTGTTAATAATATTGTAGTAGATCAATCTGAATCAAGTGACGAGATATATTATTGCGATATAATTGTAACTTTCCTATAGGTATTTTTCATTGTCTACTTATAGGTAGCGGTTTGGTTTTGGTGTTTGAATATTACCATGTCTTGATTGCTTGAACAGTAGATCCGTGACCTGTTTGTCTTGCCCACCAATTATGTTTTCAATAATCGAGTTTCATCGTATGATATACAAATAATAATTGATATAGGGTTCGTTTAAAATGTTCTGTGTCTCGCTTTGCAGCCCGTTACAAGTTTTAATCGTTTGATAATAATTTTTCATAACATTTGTGCAGGTACTTTCTTAGATATCCAAATTTAAGCTTGCAACGAGAAGTTCAGCAGTTTGATTGATTTTCCAGTTGGTTGAACGGCAATTTTTGCAGATCTAACATTTTCGTTACAGTGTGATTCTATCGAACGGCATTATCAGAGTTTAGCACCGCTCCATGTCATCAAAGATTTTGGTATGGCCACACCGGAACCCTGACGGTCTCCCGTGGCCAAATATTCCCAGCCTGTAGGCCCCCTTCCTGGCCTCTGTCTCTATTAGCAGGTGTAAAGCAGGCAGGTTCAGTAGGGTGTCCATTGCATTGGAGGGTGTCGTACTCATTGCACCCGTGATTCCCAGGCAAGCCATACGTTGTACTTTGCCTAGTATTAATTGGCCAACCCTATTGTTTTCTTTGTGTCACGATATTAGGGATGCCTAAGTTAGCACTGGTCTTATTACGGTCCTATACTCCAATGTATTAGTTCCGGTGTTAGTCCCCAGTTGTTTCCAAACATTTGTCTACAAGTCCAGAAGGCCCTCGTGGCTCTATTTGCTACCTCCGTAATGAACGGTTTAAAGGTTAATTTGCTGTTTAGGATAACCCCTAGATACTTAACCTTTCCCGTTAGTATTATTTGCTCTCCACACAACCAGGGTTCTCTGAATCCCTTCAGGTTTCTCCGTAGCGTGAAAGCCAGCATGGATGTTTTCCCAGGATTTACTGAGAGTCCCTCCTGCTTACACAAATTCTCAGTAACCTTCAGTGCCCTCTGCATCCGTTCCCATACAGCTCTCCAAAAGTTGCCTCTGATAAGAATTGCAAGGTCGTCCGCATATCTTTGTGCATATACGTATTTGTACGTACACCCTTTCCAAGTCTCTCAGGAGTCAATCCATAACCAGGTACCACAGCAGAGGTAATAAATCGCCTCCCTGCGGGCATCCTCTGGCTACCGAACCGAGACCTCTACGGTGACATTGAATAGGGAGGTTATTATCACTCTACTCCGGAGCATGTTGTCGATCCACTGAGATAGCCACGGTTCTACTCCGTGTCTCCGTGTATACATACGAAGGTGGTATTGTCAAACGGCCTCTCTATGTCAAAGAAAGCCCCTAGAGAAATTCCCTTGCTCTCTAGTTCTTCCTCAGCTCTTCGAACAACCTGATGTATGCCTAGTTCGCATGATTTCCCTGCTTGGTAGGAAAATTGGTTTCTGTGTAGTGGAAATGACCCTGGAGCAGTTTTCCTAATGTGCCTATCAATTAGGTTCTCAAGAGTTTTCAATAGAAACGAGGACAAGCTGATGGGCCGGAAGGATTTCGCTATTACTCTTACCGGTCTCCAGCTAGTTGGACTGTGTCCTAGAGCAACGCTCGCTCTGAGTATGGTATAGACTGGCGTATCCAGAATCCCCATACCCTGCTAAAGCAGGGCCGGGAATATGCCGTCAGCGCCAGTTGCCTTATATGGCTGAAAGGTGTTAATAGCCCATATAAGTTTTATTATGTCCACGATTCTTGCGGATAGATCCCAGTTTTCCCTTGGGGCTCCCCGAGGGTTGTACTCCAAGTACTCTGTTACTGTTATCTCCTTCATTGCCCTGTACAGTTTTTGATTCTGGAAAGTGTGCACAGAGTAGCAACTCCAGCGACTCCCTTCCTGTTAAGTATGACTACCTTTCGGTGTTATAAGGGATCCTACCTTGTTAGAGCCAGCACTTTATGGAGTCTATTACATGTGGGAGTCTACTCTAGACCCTCACACAAAGTGCTCTTTGCTCTTCTCACAGCCAAACTGTATCAGGTTTTGGTATCCACATAGGTTTTCCACTTGCCAGTCCGTTTGGCTGTGTTGTACGATTTCCTAGTTTCAGTCCTCAAGGCTTCAAGTTCCCTGTTCCACCAAGGAACATCGCGGTTTACTTTCCTGCTTATCATTGGACAGTTATTTTCATACGATGTCACCAACGCCGAACGCATCTGTTCGGTCACTAGCTCCAGGTATGTTATCATTTTAACTCTTCTTGGACAGTCCCCGATTTCGTGTCGCAGATCCTCCTTAAAAGAGGACCAGTTGCACTTCGTCGGGTTCCTGTATGTTAGAGGGGCCACCGGGTGAGTGGTTGAGTCGAACATGATGTATCTATAGTCCGATAAGGTAGGTTCCATAGACACATGCCAGTTTGTCATAATAGAACTTACGAACCGAGTTCCTATCGTTATATCAATAACTTCCTCCCTATTAACGGTTACAAGGGTCGGTACATTATTACGGTTTAAGATTTCTAAGTTACTTGTATTAATGTAATCTAAAAGTAACTCACCCCGTTTATTGTCTTCTGTGCTCCCCCAGACGGTGTGGTAGGCATTGGAGTCACATCTAAGTAGCATCTGGGCATTTCTTCTCTCACAATACGCCCTGTCTTTCTCTATCCCTCTAGTGGGATCCAAATGTTCGTATGGGAGGTAGGCAGATCCGATGATAACATCCCTCTCGCTCCCTTCCATTTTAATTGAGCATCTGCTGACCGTTAGGTCTCTGTTGGCCAGTTCCCACAGTGGTAACAGATTTAGACTGTCTTTTGGAACAATGCAAGACCTTGGGTCCACAACGGGAGGGCTGTGAAGCTCCCATCCGTTAACCCCTTTTAAACCTATCACCCTTCCCTTGTTACCCAAGGTTCCTGGATAAGGATGATATCAATATCATTAGTACTTAGATATTTCTGCAAGAGCGCGCTCGCCTTGCAGTGGTGTAAGTTGATCTGCAGCAGTTTCAGGATAATTGCTGCCATGCTGCAGATCCCTCCTCCGATGTCGGGAGAGGAGGCGGCGTCGGAGGCTTGAACGGTTCCTGTTCAGGTCCCTCCACCTCCATCCCCTCCTCCTCCTTTTGTTTGCTCTTTAGTGCCTTGAACGTGACCCTACCGAAGTTTAGATATGGTCTGCACTCCAGGTCCTGAATCTGCTGCCACGAGGATTGGGCCATCATGACTATCAGCTGTTGACCCTTTGGGTCAAGCCTCCTGACGACGACCATCCAGCCCATGGTGTCCAGCTCGTTATGGACGGCCAGCCTCTTGATGATAGACTCCGGGTCCTCTGTAGGACCCGGAATCCACACCAAGATTTTCACAGGAGGTTGCAGCTCCTTAGCCTCAATGACTTTCAGAGCTGCCCCCTTCTAAGGTACGAACTCCCCTATAACCCCCTCCAACCAAGTCCTAGTGGCGCAGGTCACGACAAGATAGCCGCCCTGGGCCGCGAGGCCCTGAAATCTCGGTCGGATTCCTCCTACCGGGAGTTCGTATATTTTCTGAAGCAGGAGACCCATACAAGGTTCTCCTTTTCAGTCTTTATAAGAACACCAGGGTACCCCAGGCTAGTAATAGCCATTTTGATACCTTGGACCGCCATCTTGTAGGAGACCGGAGCGTTTTTCTGGTCCCTGGGGCTCTTATAAGTGGGTTTTACCCCACTAGGAGTGCTTCCCTCCGATCGGTTGCATTGCTGTATCCCGGTTTTTGTTGTTGCACTCCCTGTAACTTCGGACCCACTTGGGCCCGGCTTATTAGTTGCCTCGGGTTTCCGGGCTGTCTGACTCTTGCCGGCAAAGCCGGAAGGGCTAGCAGCCAACGGGAGTCCTCCGGCCCTCCTCAGGACCTGCAGCTTGCAGTGTTGGGCCCCGGAGAGTTTTTTGGGTGGGACCTCTTGCGAAGCCCCTAGAACGTTTGTGTTTTCCGTAAGAATCCCACCAGTGCAGGAGAAATAAAGGTCAATACACGCAGAGCTCCCGTAAATGTATAAGGCTATATACGATGAGGTTTCGGCTGATGCCTCAAAGTTAGGCTGCTAGCAACTGGACTCCCCTCCAGCCATGCATCTCTTGGCGCGCACCCTAGCGTTAGATTGCGAAGGTTTTGATAGTGGTACATCATCCACGTGATTCAGACGGTGAAGTCTAGATCCCCGTGCCCCTTCCACTACTACACTAAAGATCAACTGATTCTGGTGGTCTTTATAGCCTACAGGCGGTTTACGGTATGCTAGGGGGTTGGTTCGCGGCATGGTTTTGACCAGTCCACTGCATAGTTTTAGACACGAGAGACCTCCCACATATGGCCATACTGGTCGGCTACTGAACAATGTAACCCTCTACCGTCCCTATGTGACGTTATTATTATTTAAATACGAGTTATAAATCCTTTGGGGCGGGCTGTGACTTTCGAGTAACTTCATGGCTTTATAGTGTCATACACATTGTGCCATCTAGAGGATATCTTTGAAGAAAGTAATGGCCTCCAACCGATGCTGAGCAATATATCAGTCGTAATTATGTGCAAAACAATTATTATATTTGTTAACAAAAAATAATAGTGATTTGGTGTAGATTTAGTTGTTGTGTGTGTGCATTTGAAAGGTAATAATTATTATTATTTACATATTGACAACCAAAAATAGGTGTGTTACTTCAAAGTTACAGGAAGCCACAATGAGCGACATACCATTTGATGATTTGGGTGTCTTCGCCATCAATCCGTCAATGTTCAACGGAAAAACTTTTCAAACAAAACATTTTAAAATATACACTAAAGTCATAGAGCATCCTGAAGACTCTGATCATCCGCTATTGAGCGATAGTGTTGAAGAGGATGCCATTTTACTTGTGAACCACTGGCAGATATTTTTGCACAGAGAAGTATACAAAAAAACAAGAAGAAAAAGAAGGTAGTACAATGGATATCTGGAAAGGCAGGTCAAATTCGACCTGTATTACCGTGGAAAGGACAGTTACCGGATGGACCTGAAGAAGGTGGCCTCCCTTTATATTATTTTTGAAAGTTTATTGATCGAGACATATTGGAACATATGGTGGAACAGAGTAAAATATATGCACTCCAGTCTGTTTTGAATATGCCTCTTTCATTGTCAGTGGAAGAATTGGAACGATTTATAGGAATTACATTCCTGATGTCCATTTATAGATTACCTCGTACAATAATGTTTTGGTACCGAGCTGCACAGGTGCCGAAGGTGGCATAGACCATGCAAAGAAACCGCTGGGAGCAGATAAAAGCGAAATTACATTTTAATAACAACACTGATCTTGCTAAAAGCGATGACAAATTATACAAAATTTGCCCATGTATTGACAAAGTGGTCAAAAACTTCAACAAATTCCCAATGGGGGAGAAAATTTGTGTGGATGAGCAAATGATACCATACAAGGGTCACCATTCCATCAAACAGTATATAAAAGTAAAACCTAAAAAATGGGGATTCAAATCCTTCGTGTTATGTGGGTCTGATGGAACTATGTACAACTGGGAGCTTTACTGTGGTGCTGTAGATCACGATCCTGACCTTCCAGATGTTTCTGTCAGTGGAAGTGTTGTCTTGCGGTTAGGCAAAATAATTCGAAGAAATAAGTATCACAAGATATGCTTTGATAATAGGTTCAACAGTTTGCAGTTACAAATTGAATTTCATGGATGTGATATTCATAGTTTGGGCACAGTACATCCCAATCGTTTAGAAGGATGCGAATTTTCAAGTGATAAAGACATGAAAAAAGGGCCGAGTATCTGTGGAAGAGACCAGGGCAGTTTTAGAAGGTGTGGAACTAGTAGCAATAAAATGGTTTGACAATAGACCAGTTCATTTGCTAAGTTCCTTCGTTGGGGCGTATCCTGCAACACAAGTCAAACGCTGGGATTCTAAGACCAAGAGCAGAATTGATGCAGACTGCCCTATTGCTGTAACTATCTACAATCAGCTTATGGGAGGGGTAGATTTGGTTGACTATTTTGTAGCACTATATCGAACTACCATTCGGAGAAAAAAATGGTATCACAAACTCCATTTTCACTTCATAATTTCTGTTTTACATCAAAAAAGGAACAGTTAAGCTTGCTGCAATTCAAGGCTGATCTTGCTAGCACCCTCTAGCCATCGGTGATCAGCAAAATAAAAAAAAAAGCGGTCGTCCCAGTTTGTCCGGTGTCCAACGCTAAATTGAAGAAAAACATAAGAGAGGCAAACTTTCAGAAATTCCTACATTAGACACAAGAAGGGATGGTACAGGACAATGGCCGATGTTTCAGGAAACAAGAGGAAGATGTAAATTTCCAGGATGTAGCGGCGTTTGAAAAATTTTCTGTGTCAAGTGCAAGGTGCACTCGTGTTTAATGCCGACACAAAATTGTTTTATAGATTTTCATAGTCAGTAAATTTTTATTGCCCACTGTAACCTAGAAGTTACACACGCTTAAAACCTAGTGGGGTGCGTGAAGTCTGCTGCTTAATGTTTCATATTGTTTATTATGTATTAAATTTTGTTAAAATGATAAACTGCATTTTTTTACATGTAATATTAAATTGGGCCATAGAGTAATAAAAGTAATTGACACAGAAAAGACAAAAACCTAAGAAACAATAATTTATTACTGAACACATAATAAATAAATATATGAATAAAATAAACATTCTAATATACAATAAACACTTTGAATGGAGCAGTCTTACATTGTGATACTATAGATAGAAACAAATTAAATAATATTCTCTTAAACAAAAGCTTTGTACTAGTACCTCATATTGCAGTCCTAGATTTTTTTATTGCCATTTCGTTGATCAGACGTAGAAAGGTCATAATTCTTAACTAGATCCGTTTCAATGCTCAATATGAAAAGTAAATATAATCTTTGGGACTTCTATTAAACTTAGCAAATTTCCTTTACTGGCAAGTTTTTTCTTCGAAGAGAAAGATTGTTACTGCATAAGAGTAAAATTGCATCTATTATACGGCAAAGTAATGACTTTTGCCATTCAATCTTCTTTCTTCTCTTCAACTGAATATTACTTTCACTTGTACAATTTAAATTGAGACGTATTGATAATTCTTGCCAAGAAATAAATGTTTTTATGTGACTTTTTGATAATCATGATTACCGATGAATTCATGAACTCAATTTTTTTAAATTCTCCTATCAACAAATAAACCAAATACCTTTTTCATTATTATTACAAAATAACAAACAGCAAATACAAAACCTTAAATAATCTAAAGATTAGGCATATATTAACTTTGGGTATCTGGATAACACGTCTGTCATGCTCTCAGCTGAACTCCGGGAGTCCGAGCAGATTACGAACGTCCCTTCTGGTTCTTCGTCCATAATTTTATACACCTATCGATGGCCAATAGTTCCGCCGAATATTCTGTGCCTTCTGCACAGAAAAATGCACACACCACGCCAGTATTGGACTTAGATCAAACGGTGTAATGTACTCGACTGTTTCCGAACTCGTTGACTATGTTATGACAAGCAAAATCTAGGCGATGTTTCGTCCGAAGTGGGAGCTAGGGCGGTTCATCACCGAATCCTAACGCGAGCATGTCAGGCATCTCCACGGCCATACTTTCGAGTACTTCTTGTGCGGGATCTGCAAATGACCTTATGGAGCTAGGTCTGTTTCTGTATTTGTTGAGCTGCTCATTTTCCCTAACAAGTTTGTATAGAAAGTGGTTGGGGTTACACATTATGATCATTGCCCGTATGCATCATTCGAATGCGCAACGGTGCAACTCCGGACTCGCACCTTAAACTAAGAGAAGGGTTAGTTCTAAAAGCACCGGTCGCGAACCTAATGCCAGAATTATAAATCGGTTCGATAACTATTAGCCGGTATTCCCGAGCAGATGAGTACACTGCACTGCGGTAGTCCATCCTCGATAGGATTAGAGACTCGAACAAACGTAGAAGTAATTATCTGGCTGCTCCCCAGTAAATGTTAACATAGCTTTAATAACGTTAGTAGATTTCCCACAGTGAACTTCAAGATCACTTATATGATTCTGCTAGGAAAGGGGCCAGTCCAATGTGACTCCTAAAAAGCGAACGGACGGGACCACTGCGATTGGTGTCCCACTAAGGAAGAGACTAAGATCTCTATGAGGCATTCGGAATCTGCAGACGTGAAAGCACTTAGTTTTAGCTTTGGAGAAACGTAAACCACGTAATTCTGCGTCAGCGACGATGGCATCGATGGTACTTTGTATTCTTCTGTTTGTTGGCGACATGACGTTGATTTGTCGGCCATAAAATCGGTAAGTCATCAAAATAGAGACACTTGTCGATGGGGGTAAGCTGCAATATAGTTTACTGCGATCGCAAAGAATGTAAGCTTATGGTTCAGCCATTAGCGATCCCGTTTTCCAGGGAGTAGATAGAATATTCCCTTTCCCAGTCCCAGTGACATTAAACTTACGATTACGCATAAAAGACTAGATGAATGTAGGTAAATATCCCCTAAATCTCCATATGTGCAGCTTCTCTAAAATGATGGATCTTTACCTTCCTACAGTAGAGGAATGATTCTTGCCTCAAGCCTTGAATCTGGATAGCTCGCGTACTTGAGATATCGTTGTAAACTAGCAGCAAGGTAAGAGAGGTATATCTGGGAAATGGCGGATAAACTCATCGGGCACATTGTCGTGTCCTGGGGAGGAATCATTGCTGTATTTGATGGTATACGAGGGCTGTTTGACGGAAAAGTGACTTTTTAATGAAAACGTTATTTTTCTGTTGAAAATATATTTTATTTGTCAACATAACACCCTTTCAAGTGTACACACTTAGCCCGGCGAGTTTACAATTTTTTTAAACCTTCCAAAAAGTAATCTTTCGGAAAGTCTTCAAAATATGCATTTGTGTCGGTTATCTCCTCTTCATTTGCCTGAAATCTTTTTCCACACAGCCATTTTTTTAAATTTGGAAATAAGAAGAAATCACTGGGAGCCAGATCTGGCGAATATGGCGGATAAAGCAGTAATTCGTAATGCAATTCAGTCAATTTAGTTGTAGCAATTGCAGACGAATGAGAGGGCGCATTATCGTGATGGAACAACACTTTTTTTCTTCATCAAATGCGGTCGTTGTTTTTCAAGTTCGGCATCAATACATGTCTGCATAATCAGCATAATACTGGCCAGTTATGGTTTTTCCTTTTTGTAAACAATTAATAAAGATTACACCTTTAGAATCCCAAAAAACTGTGGCCATGACCTTATTGGTCGAAAAAAGTGTGTTTGCCTTTTTGGGAGCATATTCGGATGGAGAAATCCAGTATTTAGACTGTATTCTTGTTTCTGGAGTATAATGATGTATCCAAGTTTCATCTACTGCGACATATCGACGAAAAAAATCCTTTGAGTTACGTTGAAAACGGCAAAACATTCTTCTGAATTCTTAATGCGAGCGCGCATTTGATCACCATTAAGCAAACGCGGCAACCATCTCGCGGATAGCTTTTTCTTATTGAAATGTTCATGCAAAATATTGTATACCCGTTCGGTTGAGATGTTTACTTCATTAGCTATCTCACAAACTTTTATTCGACGATTGCCAATTACAAGGCCATAGAGTTTATTAACCATTTCTGGAGTAGTCACAGTAAATGATGGTTTCGGACGATCTGCATCAACCGTGCTCATATGGCCACTTTTAAAAGCAGAAACCACTTACAAATCATTCCATGGGACGGAGCAGATTCTGGATAATATTTACGTAACTTTTCCTCGGTTTCTTTAATTGTTTTTTCACGTAGAAAATAATGTTTAATCAACACTCGAATTTTTTTTTTTTACATCTTTATAAAACAACGAAAACAGTTTCCTTCAAATAAGTATAAAACATAATCTATCTGTCAGATTGGTGCAAAATTTTGACAGTAGACCTCCGAAAGACCTCAGGAGCTAGCAACATAATCATTATAACGAAAGTGTTACCAACCTTTGAAAAGTCACTCTTCCGTCAAACAGCCCTCGTATTGAACTTTAGCTATAGAGAGAGGGAACTTGTAGACTGTTTCCCCTTTGTGCGGAAGCCAAGTGGGACTTCTTTTAGACTCTTTTGCCTCTGAAAGGATGGAGCACAATTGAAGAAGCTGCCGGTGACTCAAATTGTTGAGCCAAGTTCAACGATTTCGGTTGCGATAATTAGATGACCGTCGACTTCCAAAGGGGATAACGAAATGCCGGAGTCTTTACTGATATCGCTCTCACTTTCTTCCATACTTCGCAAGCTGGAGTGGTCGAAGTCAGTGCAGAAATGTAGCTCCTCCAGGATTGTTAAATCTAAACATAGGTGTCTTAATTTTTGAGTATTTTGGTAAATTTTGTAGCGACATTGTAAGTTCATCTAAAGTGGTCGACGGATTTGTTTAATTGTCATCTCATATTTCACTTATCATTTGAATATGGCAGGTTTCAAGGTATCAAGGTAACAGCTGTGCTATCGCAATGAACATTTTCAACCCTAGCCCATAGCGACAGCGAGTTTCAAAAATTAACTCGCTAAAAACAAAATCTAACATTATTATGGTGGAGGTAAAAAAGCGTACATACGCTGGAAAGTGTATATCGTGCTCGTGAGTTTTTCAAGATTCTCACTCACACTATAACATTCTATTTCCTCACTTATTATGTAATATTCTATTACCTTATGTAATAAAAAAAAGGGGGCAGCTTGTTTTATAATATATGATTATCTGTTCAGAATCTCTAGAAATCTGTGAATATTAAAATTCTTGAGAAATCTAAAAAAATATTAGGTACAAATTACAGCTAGTTTGGATGACAGATTGGATCGCTTACTTAGCATGCATGAAGACCTGGGTTAAAGCCTCGGTAAAGGTTGAACATTTGTACTGAGAAACTAGTGCCATTCGCCGTTGTGAGCTCACTAACGGCGTTCTGGAGATCGTGGGCGAATTTTTAGAGTAACAAACCCTAACCCAATACCCTCACTTATACAAATTACATGGCAGACGGACCCGTTGATCGATAGCCAGTTAGGGATAATGAACAAATACGTTCATTACTACTAAAAAAAGTTTATTAATGCCAACTGTATCTATTTATAATTAAAAAAAAACTGGACAAGACAAGAAATGATAATTTGCATCATATTATTTAAGCTAATCCTAATTCTTTGGTTTATTCTCAAAATGGCACTTGGCCATGTACAAAGCAGTTTCTGGTCCAGTAGCTTTGGTTTCTTTCGAGCAGACTTCGATGATTTGTGTGGCCACATCTCCGCTGTATTTCTGAGTAAGTATAGTCTTGATCATGTCAATTTGGTACTCTCCGGCGTCGTTCAGGAAACCTACTTTCTTGAAGAAGCAGAACAAGAACTCGCCCATCTTGCCGCCGCTGCTGAAGTCTCCATCCTTCATCTTCTTGAGCACATCGGCAGAATCGGCCCCAGTTTCGGCTTGGCACGCGTCCGCGATTTCCATCATTTTCGCCTTGTACTCCTCAGAACCACACTAAAATAAAAACATTTTTATAAGAACTTTTGAAAGTAAAGATATACATTTATTGTAATTTTCACAATAGCTATTTATGTAACAATCATGAAATGCACGTTTTGTATAACGAGTGTGATACTTCAGAGGAGTTACACAAAATGGCATTTAATAACATGTTACATAAAAGATTTTTTCTAATTTTGACGAAACCGACCGAATTCGATAATTTTCATTGAAATCTATAGCCCGTCCAATTTCAAGACAAAGTTAATGTAAACATGTTCACGTAAACAGCGACAATTTACAGGGCCGATTCTACACAACACAGGTGCTACACTACTGTAACGTTCGTAATAACAAAATTCACTTAGTCCGGGTCCGGGTTCACGTGCCGATCACGCATGTAGCAATGTTTATATAAGCTTCGGATTGAAATTTGACAGAGTATAATTAGTCTTATATGACAAATATTATTGTTTGTTAGTTGTCAATGTCCAATTCAGAGTCGGATAATCTCCCTAGCGATATCGGAGACTGATGAACAGTGTGCGCTTTCAGCGGTCATTTCACCAAAATCCAAAGTGATGAAATGAATTTTTCAAAAGTACAATGATTCGCAGTTTTGATTTATTTTGCAATATGACACTTCATATGTCAAAATGTCAAAATTAGAAGAATAATATTTATTTTTTATTAAATGTATTTCTCAACAAAAACCTCAACCAACAAAACAGTTTGTAAAAAATGTGTACAGCAAATATCACTTCAAAAGTTCAAATATATATATATATTTTATAATATTGCTCTTATAACTTCAGATGAAAATTCCGCAACATCTTAAATTTGGAGTTGTCTGGTATTTTTCATTTTATGAGAACTCTAAGTCTATTTAAAAACTGTGACAAATATGAAAATTGTAAATTTGAGAAAGTTGTTAATACATATTTTCCAGAAAAATTTAGAAACAGCTAACATTGCTCCTTAGACTTCAGATTAATACTCATGAAAAACAAAACATTTGGTAATTACTGATGTGTTATTTACAACGAGAGTTAGGTTTACGCACTAACCATGTGAAATTAAAATAAAATATTACTTCAAGTGTATTAAAATATTAAATCCTAATTTTATATAACAGTGCTTCGATTATTTCAGAATATAATTCCAGAAAAATTAAAACATTTTCTGATAATCCCAAGTATACAGTAACTATAGGGAAATTTGAGAACTACAAAACTCTTACTACAAAAAATTATGAAAGAAATAAACACCTTTTATAATACATGTCGTATGCTCTGATATTTATATTTTCTAATAATTTGAAGTATACTTAATAACTAGTTACATCATATTCAAAAACTCTTACCTTACAAAAAACTGCGTAAAAAATTATAAAAAATAGTTCATATAGCATGTTTTGTAATATTGCTCATACGACTTCAGAACAAAATTCCGTACAAACTAAACATGGCATAGATATGCTCTGATGTTGCTGTTCCTGATAGTCTCTACTGACTAATATACATTCACGATCTTTTTGTTACCGAGTTGGCTGGTTTTTTTTTTGTCATGTTGAACAAACTGATTCAGTGATGCAACGGAAGTTAATTATTTTTTTGTGTCGATGTCTAATAAACATTTGTTTCCTACCACATTTTCAGATTTATAATTTTTTTTCACTACTAGCTTTTAAAGATATCAATAATTATTATTTTTTACTGCATATTTTAACCCATAAATAATTTTCACTTCAACGCATTATTTTTCATTTTCATTCCTGCCGTTCTATTTTTATCTCTAACAATTTAAACTTTACATCTGCCAGCAATATTATTTATAAAATATAACCTCAAATTGAAAACAACTTAACCTAAAAAAATTACAAGTTCCATTGGGGAATTCAGTTAATTCCGAAACACTACCAACAAAATTACTAAATATTCATAGAATCCCCTGATGCAAAAAGATTGTGAATGCAGAGTACTTACGACAGTGTAAAATCTAAAAACTTCAAACTTGCAAAAACAAGCCAAAAAGTATCAAACAAATACAAATAGTACCTATATTGCGCATGTGACTTGAGATGAATTTTTCGAAAAATACGTGATGAGATGTAATAAATAAAGTGACAATGACACACGAATTGGGATTCATTTATTAAAAATAAGAAATTGTAGTTTTTGATATCTGAGGAAATATGGAGGTATACATGGTTTATTTAAATGGGGATATGGAGAAAGCTCTTTGAAAGACTTTGTTAATTGTGCAAATTTTATAATAAATAAAATAAATAAACCAGATTTTTAGACTAAGGAAAAAAAACAATTCTTTAGAACCAAAATAATAGAGTTAGTATTTGTTTCTCGATTCAACAATGCTAAAATGACACCCATAATTTTGTAATATTAAAAAACTGCATTATCTATGATCTTTGCAACATTAAATAATTTGGGGCATATAAAAAATATGTTGCTTTAAGTTTGAGGTACTTTAATATTTATATTTGCAGTTATCATTTATTGAACTTATATTCACATATTTGCCCGTTATTGCAACCGTATAAACTCATCTTTGTTAATGTATAATATTAAATTGTATTGCTCGACCTCAAAAATTTCAAAAAAAAAAAACACTTATCAATTGACGTAGGTATTGGTAATTCATATAAATAGAATATGGGATTTTTCTCTTAAGTGCCAACGCAAACGTGATCATTTATTAATTACATCCTATTCAGGATTCCAAGTACCGCACAAATTTCTCACAATGAAACAGAGGTCATGTAAAAATAGTGGCTGCTAGTTATATTCTAGTTGAGAATTCTCGGAAAATATAGATCGAAAAATTTGTTGCGATATTATGTTGACAGCGTTTTCTATGCAAGTCAAAAGGTGTGTTCGCACAAGATATTTGATAAAATTTTGTAATTAGAATTTTTAGAACAATATCTGTATATTAAAAGATTTTGAAAAAAAAAACGAAAACCGGTAGTAGATGGTTACTCCTAGCTAATTTTTGTTTTGTATCGATAATTTCGATATTACCACAAAGGGGTATGTTTTAAAATGTTACAATAAAAATCTTAAACTGCTTACATTTTGTAGGAAGCAATCTTTCACAGCAGACAAAACTATGTTAAAATTATATTAGTTGCATATAAAGTACCACAACTTTGACATAAATCGAATTTTGGACTGTTTTTTTTAAATTGACTTCGCCGCGGCATTCTTATCAAAAAAGTGCTTGAAGAACGGAGAAATAATTTTTATCTATTCTCATAAATAAGCGACCTATAGCCATAAAACGAAAAGTAAAAAAAACATTTTTTTGCGAATAACTCGAAAACAAAAGGCAATAGCTAATTTTGGTTTTCATCATTAAGTTTTTCACGACAAAAGAGATCGGGGAGAGGAGGTCCATATTATCATATCTGTTATAGTTATCAAGATTCGCTATTAAAACATCGAAATTTTCCCGCCCTGTACATTTTCAACAGACTAATAAGAAATTGAATTTATAAATTAAACTTTTAGAATTTTTGTGTTGCAGCATTCTTGAATTAAACTTTAATAGAGTTATTTATAAAAATTTAAACCGTGATTTAGCGGTGTTTTACAAGGGGTTACCAAGGCTACTAATACTAGAGCACTTTTTATGAATAACACTGTTAGAATTTTTACAGACTAGTGCGAGTATTTGCGAAATAATCTAATTACTTACCAGAGCGACGGCGATGCATCCAGCAAACACAATAACTGCGAATCCTTTCATGTTTAGTGGAGAAGTGACTTTGCAGATGAGACTGTAAGTTATGAATGAAACCAGGACCACGATCGGCTTTTATACGTACTTGCAAGTGACCAAAAGACGAGGCCGCCATTATTTGGCGATGTAAATACACACATTAAAAAACACATGTAATAATGTTGTGAAGTTGGTAATTGTGGCTTGTAATTAATATATCATTAGATCAAGTAGTATTTTAATAATAATATTTTAATTAATTATGCTACAAGTATTGTCCCATTAGGTTACATTCTATCTATTAATTAAATGAAATTAGAAAATGATAGTTTAATCGAAAAGATTATGTGCACATAAGTATGTTATTCAGAAATCGTCGTTATAATTAGAGAATTACCAGCGAGTGAGTCAATCAGCCTTAAAATAACACATTATTGTACGATTTTGTACATTCCTTTTACATAACATTGTTCTCGTACATTTTATAGATGAATGCGTCCGCTTTAAGTCCTTTGGTCGGCCAGTATAAAGATCTCATAACGACTTCGTTTAATATTTAAGCAAAGTAGATAACATTAAGTTAATCTCTGGAATGCAATAGCGGCAGCGAGATAAATCTGGCATTATTCTAGCCAAGTGATTCCGGGCCCGCTTTAGCCCCCACCCGCGTGCAAACTGCTTCCTCCGGGAAAGTTCCAGCCAACGCGAATTTCACGAGGAAAAGGAGAAAACACAACACATATTGAATGCGGAACCGATTGAAAGTTTAAGATTTGTTTTCCGTTTTTTGCTGGATGCTGTTTTATCATGTGCCAGAGTAACCAGAGAATATTGCAATTTTTGCAATCAATTCACTAGGGACTGTAGTTATTTAAAAAGAAAAAAAAAGCGTTTTGATTCACCAATGTGTAAATACCGTCATGTGCTGTAGAATATCCAGGTGTAATATAAATCAACTCTTAGCATTATGTACCTACATAATGTATACCTAATTAATTATAATACAATTTATATTATTATGACTTAATCTAAATAATTTAGCCGTTTATTTCAACTAAAAGTCCGTTTACTATTGCCATCAAATAATTAGGGGCCGGCAGTGCCAGCAGTTTAGTTATTATATCAGATATAACAACATATTCGTAGTACAAACCATAAAAAAAAGAAAAATTTAGGAACTGCTATATTTTTTTAAAGAGTGCATAGAAATCGCAATGTTGATATAATACTATCCAAAAATAATACATAATATATATATATACAGGGTGTAACAGAAATACGTGTGTTAATTTTAAACATTGGTAGAACTCGTTATATAAAACATTTTTTCTATATGTTCTTTTTCAAAATTTGCAGGTTTTTTTTACATTTTTTTGCCCCCTAATTTTGACTGAACGAGCTGTTCTCAGGTACTGTCACTATAATTGTCAAGTGAAGTTTATTTCAAAATGCCAAATTTTCATTTTCATCAAGAATTAACCGATATTGTGTTGGTATATGGCCGAGCATGTGGAAATGCCGCAGAAGCCCGTAGATTGTACAGTGCACAATATCCTGAACGTGTTTTGCCTAACAGGCAATGATGTACCTTTATGACACCGTTGCCATCACAACAAAAGATTTTGTCGCTGCACACCTTTAACCATAGGCGGGTACGCGTTTTAGTAGATAAACTAGAACATATTTTAAATCAGTTTAACGTTGGTTTTTGAAAAAAAAACATATAGAAAAAATGTTTTATTTAACGAGTTCTACCAATGTATAAAATTAACACACGTATTTCTGTTACACCCTGTATATATATATATATATATATATATATATATATATATATATATATATATATGTATATATATATATATGGTAATATCTAACATGGTCATGCACGAAGACCTGGATTCGAGCCCCAGTACAGGTTGTACATTTGTACTGAGAAACTAGTGCCATTCGCCGTTGGGAGCTCATTAACGGCGCTCTAGAAATCGGGGGCGAATTTCTAGAGTAACAAGCCCTAACTCAATACACACATTTACACAAATCACACGGCGGAAGGACCCACGTTGGTCGATAGCCAGTTAGGGATAATGTCCCTAACAAATACAGTCACTACTACTACTATCAAAAACTGTATTTTGAAAACTGTTGTCACACTTAAACCTCTACATTATTATTTATTTTGATTCTGGTGGCTTCGATTTAATTTTTCTTTTCACTTAATAAACTATAATTTATAATAACTTACAAAATTATTCCTGGAAGTTAATTAATCATAATTATTAAAATAGAGCCTCCATCTTAAGCAAATTATATATTTCTCAAAATAGGCATTCATATATGTCATACAAATAGGTAAAACTGGTATTCATGAATTCTGGACCACAATTATTTATACTTATTTTACAGGGCATATTTTATTAATCTAAGAAATACAACAAGTCTGATTATTTTAACGTACAATTACTATTGTTCTGTTTGAGAAAGGAATAATAAAACAGCACACATTTTTGTTGACAGGCAACTTTTTTTGAGTCGTTTTGTCAAGCTTGCAATCATAGAAATTTGAATTGAGGGGTTACTTCTCACTTTAAATTAAATGATCCATATGTATTAGAAATTATTAGCATTCCCGATTATTTATTTTCATTCTCAAGTTTCTATGCCTAAAGAGACTTAATTTTTTTCATTTCAGGAAAATTTTCATGAACTTTGTAAGTTTGTATGCCTGCAGATACAAATTTTCTCTAATTTAGGCATTTCTGGGAAATTTTCATGGAATTTTCAATTTTTTTAAAGTGAAAATTTCCAGTGCATTATATGCACTAGTGAAGTTTTACTGTCTAACGTCCAATGTTAGATCTGAACGCAGGTGTTTTAATTTTTGAGTATCTTGGTAAATTTTCCAGCGAAAATTTAAGTTTATCTAAAGTGGTAGACAGACTTGTTTCATTCTCCATATTTTTGCAAAGTTTTTATGGAAATTTTAAGTTTTTCTATTTATAATTGTTGGTTTGTTTGCTTATTTAAATGTATACATTTGGGGGTGTTTTTTCAATATTAAGGGATGAAACCCATAAGGGGAGGGGAAACTCGACGGATATTCGATTCTACTCAAGAGTATGTATACAATTTCAAAACTATATAATTCGTCAAGTTTTTCCAGCACTGCATTAAAAAACGTGAACGAAATTTTTGTTTGACGTTCAACCACTCGCCGTAGCCGTTCACCACTCGTACTGTAGCCGAGGTCTCTGTGTCGTGTCCATAGTGTGTGGACATAAGTGCAGTCCTGAACTTAAGTCACTTCAGTGCTCTATGTCCTGCAAATAGCATGTAGGATCAGGCTGCTTTACGAGAATTCTGCACCAGGTGCACTGTGCACTTTATGCATCCGAATCAACTTACTACACGATGAGCGCAAGGTAATTTGTTATGATCCACAACTATGGTGCATGGGGCCATTTGGGGCCCCTGCAGGTGACATCCATGTAGGTCAACAGTGTCAACACAAATGGTATCCAGCGCGAATTTGCAACGTGCCATAAAACTCTTGCAGCTGGATAATGGCAATTGTGGACATATTTGGAGTCCTTCCAATCGGGCCCCCGGTCAAGCCGATACGTGCGTGCGAAATATGCGATATTTTTAACATTGACATATTATTCGTTTTCAATTTTGTGCATCTGAGTCACGTACGTTCTTTGATTGACATTTTTATGGTCATTTGGTAAATGAAGCCCATACTCTTAAAATATGTTTTTGTTACGTTATCTTCAGAATTTAAATAATCATAGGCGCCTACTGCAACACGTTCCTACGTATTCAAATTTTAATTTTAAAAAATAACAAAATTTACTCTACACATTAGGTTAAAATGGAAACATTTTATATTTTTGCCAATCCCTCTCTCTCCAGGTGAAAATCAAACTATTTAAATGCTTTGTACTATTCCCAAATTCGATTTTCTCGGTTTTCGAAAATATTTGGTGAAGCGATCAATATTTGGAAAACTTAATTTTCGTAATCCTGCAAACTGTTTCGGGATATTTCAGGAGATTTCGGAAAACTCTTTAATATCTTCAGAAATTCTCTCAAAACAAAGTAGGTACATACTTTGGATTCAATATATTATGTCTATGTTTTATTTTTTTTAAATTTTAGTCTACAGATTTTAATCTACATATTTTTCATAGATCCCAATATAGAGATATAAGATATCTAGTGGAATTGAATACAAGTCTAAGGTTATGATCAGTTGTAAGATGCATTATTTATACTATTTTTTTTATAAATGTACCTAATAAGTAGTGGACGTATTTGTTAGGGGTATTATTCCTAACTGGATATCGACTAAAGGATCCTTCTCCGTGGTATTTTGGCAAATGTGTGGATTAAGTTAGGCTTGTTACTCTAGAAAATCGCCCCGACCTCTAAAGCACCGTTAATGAGCTCCCAACGACGAATGGCACTAATTTCTCAGTACCCATATATTCGAACATTTTAATCAAGTGTTGATTAAACACTTGAATCGTTGTCGAACTTGAGGTTGTCGAACCTGTCAATCAACCTGTCCAACTAGCGGTTTGTACCTAATAATGTATTGGATTTTTCGAGAATTTTAATATTTTAATATAGATTTCTAGAGATTCTGAACTGATAATCAATCTCAATAATCCTCGGCAATATTAAAATATCAAAAATCTTGTAGAATCAAATACAAGTTGAATTTTGTTTTCAGTTTTGACATATCACAAATATACCTCTGCTGTTTTGAATTTAATAAGAATTTTAATGGCCGCAGATTTATCGAGAACCCTAACATCCAGAGATTTCTAGAGAATCTCTACAAACCTCGACAATACAGAAACAAGAAAAATCTTGTAGATCAAATACAAGTTTATTTTTGTTTTCAATTTTGACATTTAACACCTCTGCTTTTACATTATCCCGAGAATTCTAGTATCTGTAGTAATTCGGGTAATAATAATTCGACACTCTTAAACCACGTTATTTATTTATAAGACACTGTGCATTTGCATACAGCGTGGCTCGGACTGGCGCTCATTCCATGCGTACACTGCCAGATGATCACACAAAAACATTACACATAAAAACCCAAATACTTCTTAAATACTAACATCGCAACAGTATCCAGAGATTTTTCGATTCGAATATGAATACTTAGAGTTCTCTAGATAATCCCTACAATTCTCAACATTTTTGATATACAATAAATCTAGTAGATGATATGCACATCTTATTTTGTTTTCAGTTGTGACATATCACAAATAATTATAAAAACAGTATGTTCGATAAAAAGCGCCAAAGACTATAGCGACTTCATTTGATATTTAAGCATTAACAGTATATATATATATATATATATATATATATATATATATATATATATATATATATATATATATATATATATATATATATATATATATATATATATATATATATATATATTTATTTATATGTATTTAAATATATTTTATTTTTAGTATTTTAGTTTATATAAATAAATATAAACAAAAAGAAAGAATGAAATTATTTGGGTTGGTGAAAAAAAAACTTTCATTTATTTGTTGTGGAGTAACCGACATTTTTTTTTAAATGGCTCGGTATATATTTTGTGTTGTATTCTTATAAAGCATTTTAAGTACTTTTCATCGCCCCAAATTTTTAGAAGGGTTATACTATGAAATTTTTGCAAAAAGTGTGAAAAACTGATTTGAGCTAGTAGGCTATTGAATAATAAAGTCGCTGAAATAAACAATTCATGATCATAATAATACATCAAAAAAGACCACAAACGTCGGTTCCTGAAATTGGACGTAACACTAACGTATCTGTTAGCACGGTTCACCACATTTTAGCATAACTTACATCCTGGTAAGGTGCATTACATTTTTATTACTTACGATATCAATTTACTTTATTTATTCCGATTTGAAAAATCTAATTTCACATCAATTTCTGTCGTTATGAAACGTTAAATTTTTCACAACTGTCACGCACACAGTTATGTAATGTAGTTATGTAAAGGCAGTATATAACTGCAGTTCCCACCAAGCTTCAAACTTTTTGAAGGTTACGGCGTAACCTAATTCTGATGGAATTAAATAAAATTTTGTACGTAATATGTTATGAAATATGTGACATGGTTCACTCGTGTAATTTGCAAAACTCGCTTCGCTCTTTCTGACAAATATTACACTTGTCAATCAATATCGCACTTTTCATAACTGGTTACGTAAATAACTATTTATTAATTCATCAGGTGAACCTACTTCATAATTTACAACTAATGATGCTGCAAAAAGAGGAAACTTATTTTAAGCTTGCTTAATTATTATCACCAATTGTTTGCTCCAGATAATTTTGGACTTAACAGCCTACTAGCTCAAATCAGTTTTTTTACATTTTTTGCAAATATTTCATAGTAGAACCCTACTACAAATTTAGATCTATACTATAATAATACCTCAAAATAATTATACCGAGCCCTTTAAAAAAAATCGTCACTACAAATAAATAAAGGTGTTTAAATAAGATTTCTATTCACCAACTTGTACCTAATACTGTCCCATTTAATAATATAAGGTTTGTTGATGATTAAATAAGAAATGAACTGTATACCTCTATCTATTTAATTCTTAAAATCACAACAACAAAAAATACTCAAGATGCTAGTTTTACGAGTTTTCTCAATTATCTATATTTTTCTCTAGAAACTTACATGATTAGTACAGGATGTGATATATTACCGTCATATTTTTGCAAGCCTATCTTATGGAAGTTGTCTCGAAAGTAAAGAAATTTTAGAAATAGCTATTTGTGCAGTAAGTTAGGAAATATACTTTTTTATCGAGGCGATAGACGAGATTAAAAACATACCATGTACGAAAAAAATGGATTTCCTACGTGTTGCACACATAATATTTTCTACTAGAGTTTGGAAAATAAATTAAATATGGGTAATTTTAATATTTTAAAATATTTCTAAATCAAATAGCGAAGTCAAATTGTTCTGCTTTCGTTACTATTTAGAAACAATTTTGTATGTAAAAAACAAAGTTTGTGAAGGCGTTTAAGTTGTTCGTTCGAGTAAATTTACGAACATTTTATTAAAATGTCTGATACAAGTGAATCGTCTGATATTGAAGTATCGGATGCATTAGCTGCTGAGTCTCTAATAGCAGTGAAATTTTAAAAAAAGTTTGAAAATGCTTATCGAAAATTTGAAAATGTAAAGACAAACCAGTGAAGGAGATCAATGAGGAAGTGTTGCTTGCATATTTTCAGCAAAAATCCAAAGCCTATAAGGGTAGTTCATTGTCGAGCATTTACTCGATGCTGAAGACAATCATATCCGTGAAGGAAAATATCGATATGAAGAAGTTTATAAGTTTAATAGCTTTCATCAGTCAGTGGAACATTATTCTAAGAAATCCAGTGTTTCAACAAAATTAGAAATAGAAAAATACCTAAGAGAAGCAGATGATATAACCTACTTTATGATGAAGGTAAAATTTTAAATTTTAAATTAATCAAAATATTATAATTTTTGTTTAAATGACAGGTAGTGTTGGCTGTTAGTGTTAGTGGAGCGTGTCGATGAGAAGAACTAACTTTTCTGGACTGGGAATGGGGGTCATTTATTTTGATTGATATTTCCAACACAAAGACCAACGTGTGAAGAGAATTTACAGTTTCTAATGGGAACATAGAAAATGTGGATCTGCTTGCAATATTTCGCAAATATACTTCTCTTCGTCCCTCGCCAATTGAAACTTCAAGATTTTTCTTATGATATCGAAGCGGAAAATGTACAAGGCAACCTGTTGGAATCAATAATATTAGGCGCATGCCTAAATTTTTTTTATAAGTTACCTAATCTTTTCGGTTGCTTTAGAAGAACGTCTGCCACAATACTGGTGGATGCAAGAGCAGACATTACCACTCTTAAGAGGCTTATTGAATGGAAATCTTCAAATGAGGCAGAACTACACTTCTAGACAAAATTAAGGGACCACCAAATAAACTTGAAATAACTTTTCGAATTTATAAGTTGTTGTGAATAGACTTTTCACATGTCATAAATTGACATATATTAAGCATTATTCAAATAGTGTGCCACGAAACAAATAACAATATGAGGACATTCTCTGCTAGGAAACGAAAAGTCAACAAAAATATCTAATTGATGAGCTACATTTTAACTTATTTAATTAATAAAGCGTGCTATATGTTTCAAAAATTAGTGCATTTGTTGGCATTTAGTTAATTAAAGATGCCTAGATGCCATTGCAGACCAGAAAAGTATCCCAAATGATTATTCTTCTTCGTGAAGAATATTCACGAAGAGAAGTTGCTGGGATTCTAAATACCAACAAATCTGTGGTACAGATGGCCGCAGCACGGTTCAGAGGAACTGGTAGTTTCAAAAGAAGTAGCTGACAAAGTGCTAAAAAAAAAAAATAACAAGTAGAGAAGATCGTTTAATCGAACTTCAGGGTTTAAGAAAGCGGTTTGTGACATCTAGCATCTAGTGAATTAAAAAATGATCTGCGATTAGCCTCTGCAACAGAAATTTCAACCAAAACACTAAGAAGAAGACTGAAAGGAGTCAATTTGTCTGCTAGAAAAGCAGCAACCGGTTCAATTCTCACTGCTATACATAAAAGAAATCGCTTAAACTTTTGTCAAAATCATCAAGGTTGGGACTAGGGGCAGTGGAACTACGTTTTGTTTTCAGATGAGTCCAGATTCCTCCTAAACAAAAATGATCGCCGTGTTCTTGTCTTACGAAAACCATGTGAGCGATTTGCACCATGTACCATTCGAGAATTTGATAATTTGGTGGGGGGTCTGTAATGGTTTGGGGTGGGATACAATTTAATGGTCGTACAGAATTATTTTTGATACGAAATTGGTAGCTAACAGCAAGGAGATATACAGACGATATTATTGTACCCCATGTTCAACAATATGCCGAAAATTTCGGCAATGGATTCATTTTTATTCAAGACAATGCCAAACCTCATCAGCTAACATTGTCACAACTGCGTTGAGAGATGCAAATATCTAATGTTTGGAGTGGACTTCCAAAAGTCCTGACCTTAATCCTATTGAGCATCTGTGGGATCAATTGGGCAAAAAAATTAAAAACGCACCGAGACCGCCAGTAACTCTTTATGAGCTCTTTAACATGCTTATTCAAGAATAGGAACTGATACCCCAGAAAGAATACGAACCTTAATCTCAAGCATGCTGAGAAGAGTAGAAGCTTGTAGTGCTGCAAGAGAAGGGCATACACACTATTAATAATATTACTTTTTATTACAAATTAGGATTTCAGTTAATAAGAAGACCATTGGTATTTTTGTCTAATATTTAACTTTATTTCTTCAAGTCCATAAAAGTAAAGTTTGTTAATTTGAATAGCTCTTAAATCAACTAAACTGTAAGGAAACACTTGGATTTATATATTTATTCGTTTCATTAAATTTCGTTATCTGGTTTTAAATTTAGTTTGAGTTTTACTAGTGGTAGTGGCTAATACTTATAATAATGATAAAAATAACGTGTACAATTTCAATAAATTGACGTTTAATGTTGAAATATTATTTCCGCACTTGTTAGGAAATATTCCACTTTTCCTAACTCAAATTAGTATTTAAAAGTTAAAGTTTTGCAAACTCTAGTAGAACAGATATAGAACAGCATTGTAATCGATACCATTTGTGGTATGCATGCTAAGACACGGTATAGTCAAAAATAATCTGTAAGTTTCCCGTCCAGTTTCGTAAAAATATGGAAGACGAAGAAGACATTATTGCTCTACTCCTCCAGATAAAATGAATTACCGGCCTATAAAAGCATAGGAATTAAAGTATTTTTCGATTACATAGCAATCGTCATCAATAACGGAATCGTCCATTTTGTGAAGTGGGTACAGGCTAGGAAACGACTGTTTATAGTACGATTGAGAAAATATTATACTATTTACACCCAAAATTTTATGTTTGTTTTTTTTAATTTCAGGACATTTTAATATCTACGGATTTTTTGAGAAATATCCAGAGATTTCTATATTCATTATATTCAATATTTCTAATATTAAGATATAAAAAATATTGCAGTATTAACTAGAAGTGTAATTTTGTTTTCAGTTGACATCACTAACTATACTAATCTTTATAATTCTTGAAATATTATAAAATATCTGAATGTCCCTTAGTATCTCGAGAATTTGGATATCCCACGATTTCTCAAGAAGGTAGTTTCGCCCAATTACGTGACAGGCAAGCAATGATTGCATATTTTCGAGTGCTTTCAAATTTGGTTTGGATGAAGAAAACTTGTTCGCTGCGCTATATCACAAAATGTATTTATTGTAAATGTTTTGAGTGCCTTCAAATTTAGCGTTGACTATCAAAACTTAATAGCTGTTCACTACTCTTCAGTACAAAATGAAATAATTGCAATTGTTTCGAAAATTTATTTTTTATTGTCTAAACTTGTTCACAGCAAAATGAAATTGTTACAATTATTTGTATTATCGAGTTGTATTTCTATTCCAAGCAAAAAAAAAACAGTTTTGAAGGTGTAAACTTGTTCACTGTTCCCCAGTATAAAATGTTGTACAAAAAATATTGTCTCTTCTGGGAGATAAATGGGGAAAGGAATTATTGCATATTTTGTCCTCAACTTAGATTTAAACCATATACAGTGTTCTGTTGCTGCTCATTAGAGAAAAACGAAATTATTTTTGATTTTTGAAATTATAATACTTTTAGGGCGGAAAGACCTCTTCTGGGGTCGATAGCTTTAATAAAGGTCGTTATATATATATAATACTTTTATAATACAAAAACAACAGATTAGTAGAAAGTAATGAAGATATTTTCTTTTGTCAATTGTAGTAACATTTTATTTGGATCCACTAGAATGCAAAATTTTAGAAGTCGTGTATGCTAACATATCGAAAGAGCAAAATGGCGCCCACATAACAATTTTCGGAATCTGCCATTGATTAATATTTTAACTTTAGTAGGGAGCGACACCCGTTTGAAGTAGTCGCTTTTATGTGCTTACATTCCAGAACTTCATAAATTTCTGCTTTACTTTTATTAATGTTTAGTTGAAAACTCACGCCCACATTAATCATATGACGTGATTTGCACATGAAACATGCAACAGCCCTGCAGTGACAATTATAAATCATTTAATTGCGGCTGGGAAATACAAAGCTCAGAGTTTCGGGGTCGCATTAAAAGCGCATTTCCAGTATCACGTCTTCATTTGCGCCGCCCTTATTCAGCTGTTTTATTCATCTTTACAGTGGCTGAAAGTTCCGTTGTCCCCTTGGAAGTGCGAATACAAACAGCAAAGTTGTCGCCCCTCGCCCCCTGCCAACGCATTTTATTATTTGTACTTCAGCCCGCCTCACTTCATATTTATTTATACGAACATGAATACACTTTGACGGCGAGTTGCTTTTATTGCGCAATCACGTCCGTTGTTGTTGGCACAATAATCTAATAAAATATTGAAATAGTTTGCTGTGTACTCAACGAATCGCCTCTCAGGTGTCCGTTGAAGTTGCTCGTTTTAAAACTAAAATCTACGTGCCGGCACATTTTGTCACCTACTGTTGATAATGACATCAGCAAAAACACTGTCGTGCCGGAGTTGCTGGGGCGTTATTTGTATACGTGAGCTTATCCATGCAGCAACAAGAGCGAAATAAAATTTTAAATTAGAAATTACGCCGTGAAAGTTTTATTACACGTCGGAATTAAGATATTGACACGACTCGTTGGATACTAGACGGCTTCGCCGCGGAATAAATTTTCCGTAATAATTTTCTTCTACATTAAATATGACCTGCAGCCTAGCGCGGACTCTGGATGTATGATGAATTTAGGTCGGCTGGTAAGTGATGTTTCTCCCTCTATATATGAAATTTCTAAAACGACGTTATAACTCACCGCCGCGAAAGAAAAACTCCGGCCGAAAAGGTAGCGTCATTTATATAAAAATATTGATATAGATAATATACTGGGGTAATAGAAATGCTATTTTATACTTGGATGACGGTTGTAAAGTACGTTTTTAACTCACAGGTTAAAAATGGAAGATCATTTTTTTCCGCGGCGTCTTTTATTGGATTGTAGAGACAATCCGTTTAAATGGGACGTTTAATTTTTCGTTTCGTTAACGCCAATCTAAAGCTTCCGATAAATCGTTTCTCAAATATTCAAACTTTAATGCGGCATGGACTTATTCTTTACATGCTCTCAACCTTTGAAAATGATTTGGATTTTTTTTTTCAAATTTGTGTAAAATGATGTTGACACTTTTTTATGGTACAAGCGCATAAGTATATGTACATAAGTGCAGATGCAGTGCTTGAGAGACCCCTATATACGTGGTTTTTTATTATATCAGCACCTCATTGAGGAAATAAAGAGAAAATAAGAAACATTTAGATTTATTTCACAAGATAGGCCACGTGAATGTAACTTTTAATGGTGAAAAGTTAGAATTTGTTTCATAAATGTCATCTGCTCACAGTGGTCCTCGACAGTAAATGGGTTTTATTAAAATGGCGCCATAAAATGACTTCAGATCCTGTAAAGTACTTATATAAGGGTTACAAAAATGTCAAACTGCAAATCGGATATGATCCTTCATTCTTTTTTTAAATAATTTAAGAGTTCAAGATTTTACTTAGAAAACTGTCTAAGAAAGAACATTTAAATGTTTCGAATGGTTTAATGCTGCTTAAGTAACAATCAACATTTAAGAATTAAGAAAATCCAGGCAGGTGAGTTATCAGCAATGATAACATTTATTTACAAGTGCAGAGAATATAATTCGACGACAGCTTGTTTAAATTTGGTAATATAATGATCAACGCGCGGATTTATAAGCATACAAAATTACAAAATAAGCGCTTAAAAATGCATAAAAATTTTAGAAAATAAGCATATAAAATAGCATAAAGATTAGAATGAACACAAAAACGCAGAAATAATGAAAAGGCATATTTTTTTTAATGAAAATACAGAATAACAAAACAAAGCATAATTTTATTAACAAGAACGCACTATAGATGGATAAAAGTAATATTTTAATAACATATATTTTGGTGATTATTATTAATGATAATAATATTTAATAACTAATAATGGTTACTACTCATTTTTAAATGAACTAATAATTATATGTTTTCCTAAATTTTCAACGGAAAATATCATTCTCCTATCACTGAGCACATTTTTTAAGTATGAAAAGCTTCTCTCCACATCCACACTTGTAATCGGGGCATATTTAAATTTGGAAATAATTGTAATATTTAGAAGCAAATCTTCCACGAAATCTCCTTTTAAAACTGTTGATATTTTTTGTAACTCGCCAAACCCTGCATCTTTGACAAAACTGCATCAGATTTATTTTAATAATCTCTCCTATAGACCCCCGTACCTTTGAAACGTCGTTACTAAAATCTTCAACTATTTGAACCGCATCAACCAACGTTATGTCCTTTGCTTGGAGTTTATCAATCGCTTTGCTTACGAAACTGTAGTTGGTTTTTAGGAATGCTAAATTTTGTACAACCCTCCTATCTTTAAGAACTTTGTTGCATTCTTTAATTGCCTCTGACACATTTTCGGGAAACTCTAACACAAGCTCCTCAAATGAATCGAAATGGTCGGCATAATAGCAGGCAGCATGTAGCCACGTACCCCATCTAGTTATAACCGGTGCCGGAGGAAGATGTACATTTGGCATTCTTTCCCTTAACATTTCAACCCTCAGTGGAGCTTTTAGGAAAATTTTCTTCGCGGTTTTTATCAACTCATTGACCAGGGGAAATTGTAGTCTAATCGTTTCAGCAACTCGATTAAAACTATGTGCCAAACAGGTGCAATGCATTAATTGCTCATAAAATACTTTTAAATTACAATATGCCTTCAACATATATGCAGCAGCATCAGAAAGCATCAATAATAATTTATCATTTGGTACGGGGTTTGGCAAAAAAAATGTGTTAATCCATCGTGAACGAATTTGGCAACGGTATTGCCATTTGTATTTTCTAACTGCTTGGAACAAAATGGAACAAAAAAGTGCATTGGTGGAACCTTCGTTTAATATTCCAATCATTAAATGGGCGATGTACCGACCACATGAATCAGTAGTTTCATCGACACAGAACCATGTGTAATTGTTGAAAATTATCTTTTTTATTTCCTCAATAGTGTGACAATTGTTGGATAACATGTTGATATTTACCCAGTGGTAAATATCATTATGAAATAAACTTAGATAACACTTTTACATCTTTTAAGCCTTCGCTGATGTGTTGGTTTCAGCAGTGCCGCTGCAAGTTGATTTGGGTGAGAATTTATTCGTGTAGTGTATTTTGCTGTGTAGTTGATAATTTCGTCCTTTACAACACGAGGAATCCGAAGATCTTGACGTATTTGTTCATTTGGAACAAACCATGGGGCGTTCACAATCCCTCTTAGCAGTTTGGCTTGGAATCTTTCTAGGATTTCGATGTTTGAGTTCGATGCCGAACCCCATAGCTGGATCCCGTATGTCCAAATAGGCTTCAGCGTGGTTTTGTAGATTAACAGTTTGTTTTCTAGGGACAGTTTTGACCTTCTACCTAGGAGCCAGTACATTTTTGTGGCTTTCAGATTTAGTTGGATCTTCTTTGTTCTTATATGTTTCTTCCAGGTTAAGCGACGATCTAGGTGCATGCCAAGGTATTTGACACATTCTACTTGGGGTATGGGATGGTGGTTCAGAGTTACCGGAGCACATGTTTGGTGACGTAGTGTGAACGTTATATGAGCTGATTTTGAGTCGTTAGCTCGTATTCTCCACTTCTTCATCCAATGTTGAATTTTGTTTAGGTTTACTTGCAGTATCTCTGAAGCTATTCTAGGATTCGTATGGGATGCTAGGACTGCGGTGTCGTCGGCAAAGGTTGCCGTGGTTGTTGCATTCATTGTCGGTAAATCAGCAGTGAATAAGAGGTAAAGCATCGGTCCTAGTACGCTACCTTGGGGAACTCCAGAATGGATCGGATGCAGGTCTGTGTAATTGTCTTCATATTTAACTTGAAAGTATCTATTACTTATATAAGACATCAATATTTGGAATATGTCATATGGGAGGTGATGTTTCAGCTTGTACAGTAGGCCTGTATACCAAACTTTATCAAACGCCTGGGTAATATTCAGGAATACAGCAGAGCAATATTTTTTTTCTTCGAAGTCTTTAATTATTTTCTTTGTAATACAATGGACTTGTTCCATTGTGGCATGTTGTTCCCTAAAGCCAAATTGGTGGTCAGTTATGAGGTTCTTGTTCATTAGGATAGGCTTCAGGCGCGTTAGAAGAAGTTTCTCAAAAACCTTTGACAACATTGGAAGTAGGCTAATCGGTCTATAGGAGGTTACTTCGGATGGGTCTTTGCCAGGTTTAGGTATCATAATTATCTGGGAGACTTTCCATTGGGTAGGATAGTAGCTCAGTCTGGTTGCAGTGTTAAAAAGGATGGTAACCAGTCTAACGCATTTTTCAGGTAACTCTTTTAGCACTTGTCCGGTTATCAGATCATATCCCGCAGCTTTCTTTGACTTTAATTTGTTAATCGTCCTCAGAACTTCTCTTACGCGGAATTTTTTCATCGGTATGTCCAGTTGGTAGGGTGCCTCCAAAAGTTGACAATTTCTGATTCTTCCTCAATATCTAATTCAGAGTCGGTAGGAGTAAACACTTTAGTAAGGTGATCTGCAAAGGTTGTGGCTTTTTCCATACTCGCTCGCGCCCATGTGCTATCTGGTTTTCTGATCGGTGGAATAAAGTTTTGTGGCTGCTTCAGGGATTTCGTGGCTTTCCACAATGAGTAATCAGTCAATTCTGTTGCGCTCAGACCTTCAAGATAACTTTCTACACCTGCATTCTTCTCAGATAGTAATTGGCACTTTAGCTCTTTGATTGCCTTGTTTAGCTTTCTTTTGTCTTGTGGTGACCTTGTTATTCGCCAAACTTTTCTCAGTCTTCTTTTCTCTGATATTTTGTTCATTATGGAGTTTGAACACCCTTGTACTTTTTTTCTATTCAAGCGAGTTGGAGTGGCTTCCCATGCGGCTTCTTGAATTAATTTGTTAATATCCTCAATAGCATCTTCCAAATCATTGTCTGTTTTGAGTGGTATGTCGCAATTTATTTTCTTGTCCAAAATGTATCTGAAGTAGTCCCAATTTGTGAAGTTATTGGAGAGTGCTACGGGTGATTGTTTTATGATGATTTGGATATCTAATGTAACTATTATCGGTGAGTGATCAGATGACAGGTCCAAGGAGGAGTCAGCTATTATTTTGTTGACGTCAATACCTTTTAGCATGCAGAAGTCTAGCAGATCGGGATTTTTTCTCGTGTCCGTGGGTCAGTATGTCGGTTCCCTTGTTGATATTGCCTCGAGATTATTTTCTTGCATTGATAGGTATAGTTGGCGTCCTCTTGGGTTGGGTTTATTAGATCTTGACCCCCACCATGGATGTTTCGCATTATAATCCCCTCCTGCAATGAATCTGGTTCCCAGAAGTTCAAAAAGTTCGGAAAATTTCTCCTGCTTGATTTTATGTTTCGGAGGGCAGTAGATCGCCGACAATGTGAGTTCGCCCAACCAATCCTGTACTGTCACGTTAGTTGCTTGTAAGTAGTCCTTTTTAAACTGTTCTCTTACATAGTGCCTAATTGCTGATTTAATTATTATTGCGGTGCCACCATGAGCAGTGCCATCTGGGTGCTGGGTACTATATGTAGAGTAATGAGGTATTTTTAAATAGCTTTTGCTAGTAAAATGGGTTTCAGATATGAGCATAACATCTATGTTTTGGTTGTGTAAGAATACGCGTAGTTATTGAGCTCTGCTGGTTAACCCGTTCGAGTTCCATACTGCTATTTTCAGATTTACGGGTATTACTTCATTTTTGAGATTAGTGACGTGAGAAGGTTTAGGATTGTGTCCATCCTTCCCATTAGTTGAACTAACATGTCCTCTAATTTCTTGCTAGCTTGCGAAGTGCTGTCATTTGTTTGAGTTTTATTTTGTTGTACTGCCTGGGAATATGAGTCGAACTGACGTGGGTTTTCGTCATTGTTTATATTGTTAGTAGCTTGTTCGGGGTTTTCGAACTGTTTCACTCTTAGTATGGGGAATAACTTACGTTGTAGTTGTTTTCGTACTACGCATCCTTTGTAGCTTGCTGGGTGATTTCCAGTGCAGTTAGAGCACACTGGAGGTTTTCCTTTGTCCGTTCTTGGACAGTCTGCAGCCAGGTGGTTTCCTGCACATTTTACACACCTGGGACTTTTGTAGCAGTAACTTTTAGTGTGACCGTATGCCTGGCACCTGATACATTGTGGAACCTCTCTTCTTGAGCGTGGTGGTTCGAAATATATAACTGAATTCATTAGATATTTGTTTTGGTATATATCTTTATTGTTGTTTGATTCTTTTATTTCAACAATGAAGAAAGGAAGTGGTTTCTTGGTGTCTCGTTCTTGAATGTTACTTATTCTTATAACATTGTGGCCGTATTCTTGAATTTCTTCAGTTAAAACTTTTATGTCTACACTGTGGTGAACATTTTTTAGTACGGCTTTAAAGCCTTTATCTTCCTTTCTTTGGTATGTGTGAAATTCTGTTTTTCTTGCTTTCAAAGCTTCAATAATAGGAATGTATTTTTCTGTACATCTTGGTTGAATTCTGACTTGGTTGTCTGGCATAACTTTAAAAGCATACTGGTTTTTGGCTATGTCGTCTAGTAAGTTTTGCAGTGGGTTTATGTTTTGTACACCACTTACAAATATGGGTGGGCATTTATGTGTTTTCGCCACTTCTTCTTGCACTGTTTCTGTTTGCGCATTGTGTTGCTCTTTGTTAAGTGGTTCGAATTGGTTTTTGGTGGTAATTGGATTGTTTAACCAATAATCGCTTATAAATGTTTGACGTTTTGTATTGTTTTCCGTTCCTGGGCTGGTCCTGAATCTTTTCTTTGAAACAGTTTTCCATTCATTTGCAGCTCTTTGATTTTGGGTTGCTTCCTGCGTAAATTTGTCAGACGTGGCAACGTCGCGGACTTGGCTGGTGCATGGACCTGCTATGGAATTGGAGGCGCTACCGGTGGGAACATAGATTACATTGCTTACTTGGTTTTTAGAGTATTGGTTTATAGTTTCCTGCATGTTTACGGTTACTTGATCAAATTAAGTGGGCTCTTTGAGGCTGCTGTCGCTGTCGGCGATCTTGTCACCGCCGGCGCCGTCTTGTTTACTAGAGACATCACTATCTGGGCACTTCCAGTTCTCAAGTTTGCGGTCGTTTCTTTCACTGATGAACTGATTCGGGGTGTAACCCACGTATCCTATGTGATATGTGTTACAACAACCAGCTTTACATTCGAGAAAATCGTCGTATCTTGATATATTTCTGGGACACTTAGCACAACGTGTACTCATGGCTGTGTTGCCCAATGAATGAATGCACCAAGTAGTATCCACACATAGTTTCAATTTAAGGAATATATCTACCGGTGTATTTTTGTAAAAAAGTTTTAAACATATTATTATCTAGTTTTTTTAACGGAATGTTAGAACGTATTGCATAAATCAAAGTAAAAGCCCTTTTCCTTCTGTGTAGTTTGCTGGGTACTCATAGTACTGCTTGCAGATTAGGTTTTTTAAATTTTCCAGGTGAACTGTTGATTTGATATGTTGTGTTATGTTAAATTTTTTCTCGCAGTTAATCTACAACATAATACATGCTTGTACCTAGGCCAATAGCAACACAAAATAAAACTTTCTCATATTTTAATTCAGAATGTCCATGTATCCATTCATCGACGGAAGGTTTTACCTTCGGCATTTTATACAAGAAATTTATAAACACGTAATACACACAAGGCACAAGCACAACGCACTGAGGATTGAGATAAATTGGACTAAATTGATAGCACACTTGTACCAGATGCGTTCTGTGCACGTAAAAATATTGTAATCCCCGAAATAATCAAACTTTGTTTACCAAATATCACGTACGCACGCTCGCTTTGTTGATGATTTTGTGATAACCAAGCACCCTAGATGCAACGGAGTAATATTAATACGAAATTCTCATTACAATAATGTGCAACTAAATATATTCCTAGCTAATATATATAATATGCTATAAAATTGAGAAATAAGCAAATTAGCACGATAAATAAGGAAATATGCACACAAAAAAATTGTCACGTTACTTCATTTGCTGAAATTCGTATAGATACGAGGTCATTTTGGTCTGCTATTAAAACTAATGTATAGCACAAACCAAGAAATCCGCGCCTTCATAATAATCATAGTCAATAAGATTTATTTTTTAGCTTGCTTAGACCACAAACTAAGTTCGTCTTCTTCAAGAACTGATAGACGATCAATTATATGTTCCAGAATAACATGTATTTTTAGCGTCTAGGAGGCTCCATTTGCTTCTAGCGATTTTCTTAGTAAGTCAATAGTTGTTTTTAGTTTTGGTAGTGGATCAGGCATGTTTGTCGAGAAACAGTCTTCTACCATAGTGTTCATTAGTTTAAAAGAGGAAATATATAGAGCTACTACAAGCGGACTTATATCGCCGAGTACATCTCTATTCTTTAGTCCAGCGGTTCTCAAACTTTTTGAGCGGCGGAGCCCTCCAAAGGCATACAAATTTCCACGGAACCCCACTGGTTCAATAAGCATATGTATGTGCATATGTATATATATATATATATATATATATATATATATATATATATATATATATATATATATATATATATATATATATATATTTATTTATATATATATATATTTATTTATATGTATTTAAATATATTTTATTTTTAGTATTTTAGTTTATATAAATAAATATAAACAAAAAGAAAGAATGAAATTATTTGCTCTTCAATAAAATCATTTATTTATCAACAAATAATTGCTAAATATTATAAAAACAAACTTCATTGTTAGTGGGACGCATGGACTTGTTTCCTATTTTTACATAGTTCTTTTATGTCTGGCTTTATAGAGGACAGTTGAATCCTCATATCAGCTTCTGCATCGAGTCTGTTGCGGTATTTGGTTTTTGTTGCAGCATATGAAGAAAAGCCAGATTCGCACAGATAAGTCGTAGCGAAAGGAAGAAGTATTTTAACAGCTTTCATTGATAAATCTGCAAATTCTTCTCTCAAAGTGCACCAAAATTCTGGCAAAGATAGCTTTTCAAATATGGCTTGTAGTGAGGAATTTGTAATCATGTCAACGAACATTTCGTACACCTTAGCTGTGAATGTGTCTGGCCTTTTCTGAACTATGAATGGGTTTCTAATCCATGTATAATTTTTAAGCTTTTCATTCTCTTCATCTGGAAAATATTGTTTGACCGAGTTTAGAATATCTTCCAAATGTTGACAAATTTCATCACACAACATAGTAAGGTCATTTGCATCAATGTCTCCATTAATTTCATCGCAGAAATCTTTAAGTATTGGGAAGCTATCTAGCTCACGAGAGCGAATGCAAGTGATCCAAAATTCCAATTTCTTTTTGAAAGCTTGAATTTTATCATTGGCTGTGAACACTGTTACTTGTTTTCCTTGAAGTGACATATTCACATTGTTTATCTTTGAAAAAAAGTCGGCGAGGTATCCAAGTCGAAACAACCATAGTTTATCTGTCAACCTTTCTTGTAAATCCATATTGTTTTTCATGAAAAAGGTGCCCAATTCGGAACGCAGCTCGAATAGTCGAACAAGTACTTTCCCTCGAGACAGCCATCGTACTTCGGTATGGAGCAGTAAAGCTTTATAAACGCTTCCCATATCTTCGCATAGAATTTTGAAAAGCCGTGTTTGTAATGGTCGCGATTTTATGAAATTTATTATCTTTACAGACTCGTCAAGGACCTTTTTAAGTGACAATGGCATTTTTTTTACTACAAGTGCTTGGCGGTGAAGTATGCAGTGGCTATTTGTGCAGTTTGGTGCCATATTCTTGATTTTTGCGACAGCGCCAGCAGTTTTTCCTACCATTGCCTTTGCACCATCAGTGCAGATATCAACACATTTTTTCCAATCTAAACCATGAGCATTAAAAAAGTTATCCACGATATTAAATATTTCGGCACCAGTTGTATTGGTTGGCAATGGTTCACACAAAAGTAGATCCTCTTCAAGCAAATTTAGATGCTGATATCGGACAAATACAAGCAAGACTGCAAGTCCAGCTACGTCTGTGCTTTCGTCCATTTGTAGAGAAAAATTACAACATTGCAGACGAGATATCAATTCAGCCTTTACGTTGGCTGCTAAATCCTTAATTCGGCGAGCTACCGTGTCATTGGATAGTGGCACATTAGTTATTTCTTTTGCCAACCTTTCATCAAGCATACATTTAGCTATATCGACTGCACAAGGCTTGATCAATGTCTCAGCTATTGTATGAGCTTCGCCTGCCAGTGCAATACGATAACTGACAATGTATGATGCTTCAGTGGCCTTCTCATTGCCAGTTTTAAAAGTTGAAACAATTAGGTTTTGTCGCTTTAAGAGTTCATCACGCCTACGCATAAAATAGCGATAGAGCGAGCAAACTGATGCAAACTAAACCTAAGAAAAAGCTGAAAAAGCAAACGGCCATGCGGCAGACCGCATTATTGTCTTCCAACCATTTACCCACATGTGCGGCATGCTCGCATTTAAGAAACTAACCGTGTATAAGTAATGTATAGAAATAAATTAAATAAAACACCTCTCTTCCACTTCACTTTATAAAAATTTCACTTAATTTCAGTTTGTAAGACCACTCTTGGCGCAATCTGCGGACGGTGGAGACAATGGTCTGCACGGGCCGACTTTTGACTATTTGTACCCGGCCCGGCCCGATACGTCTCCAGCCCGAGTCGTCCAAGTCGCTTTTCGCTTTCGGGCGTACGAACAAAATTAGGGTGACTCAAAGCCACTCAAGTTAGCAACGCGCACACACTCACACACGCTTCACACTTTAGGACAGTGTTTCTCAACCGCTAAAAATCTAAAAAAAATCTATAATCTAAATTTTTTAGTTCATTTTTTATTAATATATATTAATTTTTAGCGGATTTCAATTTATAATTCACGGAGCCCTTTGGGGTAGCTCGCGGAACCCCAGGGCTCCGCGGAGCACACTTTGAGAAACGCTGCTTTAGTCCATCTTCTTCTTTTAATAGTTTTCGGGCCTCAAATATTTCCACTTGGCAATTTTTTGCTATCAGTTTCAACTTTTTTGGCCACATTAATGCACTATCTCTCCCACGAAGTGGACCAAGACCATCCCAAAAAAGATTATTTACAAATCCTTGTAAAAGATGTAATTCTGGTATCACGCATTTTTCAATCATAAACACATCATCTGATTCGTCGAATAATGGGTAGTTAATTGTGCTCTGGGAATATTTCGCGAATTTCTTGTTTCTTCCAAGAGAAAAAAAAATTCCATAATTTTGTTTTAAATTTCCGGAGTTTATATTAAACTTTGTATTTGATTCTACGGAAATTTCACTTTTGTTAAATTTATTGTCATTATTATCATTTATATCGATATTTTCTTCACAACCGCGCAGATTTCTCAACGTCATAAAATAATATGAGCATGGGTAAAAAGATGTTGCAGTGTGTTTTGCATTTTCGAGAAGTAAGATCTTGAAGTCTGATACGAATTTGAATGGGATGTTGTTTATTTTGGTTAACTTGAATAATAATACGACGTTCTCGTATGTTTCTTTAATTGTAGGTACAATGGATACCGTAATTAACCTATGCACACTAGTCAGCTATACACTTTTACCAACGCTTCCTCCTTGCGCATAACATATTCTTTATGGGGAAAACTTATTTTTAATTTCTTCAGAATCTACGTCTTTACGGTAGTCGAATATAGGAGAGTAGTTCTCGGGGAGGATAGCCATGCAGAATTTAAAGAACCCTTGTCCCCCATCTGCCATAATTTTTATTACACAATTTCCGGTTTGATTTCGTGCATTTGATTCTAATCGTTCCTCCGCATCTGCAACAACAAGCCTCAATTGTTTATTCTTATCACCTTCAACAGTAAACGCAAAGGTATAGGACTTATACACGTCTTCTAACATTTTTGATTTCTTCGCAGTATGATTCGGATAATATGCTGGTACAGACTTGTAACCTGCGTGGTAACTTAGAAAATTTGTAAGATTTTTCATTTGGTTGGGCGACGAACCAGAATTTATACGAAAGTTATCAAGAGAATTGATCGGAAAACTACGTTGGATTTGATTTATTTTTCAGGTTTTGGATTTAAGACCAATTTTGAACGAGATCTACTAGTAGCTAGATTTACTTATGTTATGTTATCTTATAACTTATGTTATCATTTTCCAAATTTTGATCTATAATTTTCTTCAGAACTGAGGTAACAACTTGTTCCTGCTGTTTTCCTGGAATGTTTTCTATAATGTTCACCATGTTTTCACGAGCTCCACGGGAAATGCTTGAATAATTACTTCTGCCTTTACCAACTTGTTGCTTACAATTTTTGCTGCGTCGTGACACAAACATAGTTTTTTCTACAGTTCGAGGAGGAAGCGGAGTCGGAAGATTTGAATTACCTGATGAGCCATAAAGTCCATCATTTGTATTAATTGTAGTATTTATTATACGAACATGACTCGTCCTTTGTCTACCTTTTTGTGTCCCTTACGTCCTCCAATCAAGCAAATGTAGCAATTGCATTCATTGTGGTGACCTCGAGTTTCTTTGGGTAACTTCAGATCTTTAAAGTTTAGCATAGTTGGTAATGGTCTTCGAACATCACTACTATGCCTCTCAGTGAGTGTGTAACGATAAGTGCTGCAGATAGATACAGGAAATTTGGAATTTAAGATATCGAAATTCTCATTTAATGAAGGTTTCACAAGATTCTAAAGACGCTTATTAATAAAAAAATCGTTGATTTCGATTTTTCAAAACAAATTTTCTTGCCACACACGGCACAAACTTTTCTTCAAGCATCCTCATGGTCACTTTTTTGTGTTAGCTTCCTATTTGAACTTATTTTAGCAGCAATGAAACGAACCACATTCTATGACAGAAACAATTTTATTTTTTCACAGTAAAACTTAAAATTTCTCATAGCATACTCGAATAATATAAAAAGCATATTAAATAATTTGTACTAAAATATGGAATATTATACTTTATTTACGTTAGAGATACCAAAAAATGCAATTGGGTAAAGTAGGTGGGTAAAGTAGGTTCGATCTCGAAAAAAATGAATTAAGGATCAGATTCGATTTGCACTTTGCCATTTCTGTAACCCTAATAATAGTTATTTAAGCATTAAGTGAGGTAAGTATTGTTTACTAGTCGAGGTCGAGTTTGCGCCCGAGCGATAGCGAGGGCTAGCAATAAAGTCCGAGACTGGTCAAAACTTACCTCTCGAATTGCTTATAACTATTTTTCTACTCCGGAAGTTGGTTTAAATGTTTGTGTTTGATTAATTTATTTTCGCAACTTGAACAAAATATCCGTGCGGCTTTGATTGCTAAGACTATTTTTCAAACAAAGTGTTGGTGTCAGAAATTGCATTCGTTCAGTTGTAAAATGAATTCCAATGAAAATAAACAAGAAAAGGAAATCAAAGAGGCTGCAGATGCTGCCGGTGAAGTCGAAGGGGCTTTATTAAAATGCGTATAAGTGTTTTAAATAGTGGTGCCAGAGAAAGAACGCTATGGAAATGATTTTACTTACTTCCGTGAGGGAGGTAAATTTTTACTTATTTCCCGTTGTTCATAGTAACCAAAGCTTTATATATAAGTGGGGCTTACTTCCATCAAATAAATGTCACAACTGTGTACTTACCATGCAGGGAGTGAAAAAAATATGTTTCGTGCATAGTTCCTTGCTTCGATAATACCCGCTATAGTGATGCATTCAAGCTTGTTGCTGTGAAAATGCGCACTCGTGCTTCGTATTCGTGCACATTTTCACGGCAACACACTCTCATGCCACTATAGCGGGTATTATCGGCGAGTCACTATGCACTTAACATATTACTATTGATAAGTACTCAACAGGGTGTATTCAACGGGTAATAGAATGTATATACTTATGTTTGACAAAAATGACCCCAACCTCGTATCACCCACCCTACCCATATTTGGCGCCACACAAAGCATCACCATCATACATAATGACAGACATACGACTGCAAAGGTCGACAAATCAACACCGGCTCCCAAAGACTTGGACTTGCGACTGGTATATTCCAATATCAATAGTTACACAAATAAAAAACAAATCATCAACAATTTCATAGAGGCAAACAATATCCATGGTTGTCTATTCGTTGAGACAAAAACTAAACCACTCTACAAACACTAGCTACAGAAACTGGCACAAGATCCAAGTAAATGGTAATATTCTAAACAACAACTGCCTTAGGGCAGTTGTTCAACTACATCCCAAATACAACCTCGGGAAAGCTAACCGTCCACACCTGAATAACCTCCTTAATGAATGGCTCCATTTCACGATACCATTTCACAAAGACAAACTTCACATTTTCCTCATTTACATTCACCCCCATTTACCACTAGAACAAAACATCTCCATCATACACACACCTACGAGACATACCATCACGAGACCTACATTCTTAATGCCACACAACGATATGACACCAGATGCACTGCTGCATATTAAAAACTTACGCAACATTATAACCGACATTGACCTAACCACCGAACAATGCTCAGACCACCTAGCTATCACATTTACAATTAAACTAGACATTCCACCAACTGAAGACCAAAACTACCCCAAACCTAACTTAAACCTAACCAATATCGAAGCCGTAAATTCGGACATGCTAATCTACGTGAACAGCCTACAAAACAGCAATATAAACTTACACCACGTAAATGAATTTCAAAACAAACTGAGCAACTTAATAATCAATAACAGCCCCTTGACAAAACACACATTTTACAAACACATGCTCCCCAAGTTCATAGGTTCTACATCTCATAAAAAAAGAGACAACTCTATAGGGAATACTCACGAACAGAAAACATGAACCTAAAACCAGAAATCAATAAACTAAATAGGAAAATACAGTCATTGACTCACCAATTCCAAAAACATAACTGGTTCGCCGTCTGCCAGGAAATCGAAAAGGACAAAGGAAAAACATTCTGGTCAAAAATCAGGAAAATCACAAAATTCAAAAAAAAACGAAAATATGCCAACGCTAGTACACAATAATCAACATTATAAGACTGATGCAGACAAAACCCACATTTTCTCTCAACACTTCCAAAAACCATTCTCCCCATCAAACGACCACAAATTTGACATTAATAACCTACAACTCGTAACTGACTGGTACAACAACTTCACTATTTCATTAACTGACGATGACGCGGACGAATAGATCGACGAAGACGAACACTTTAACACCTTAGGAACCGGCAAAAACTCAGCCCCTGGCGCAGAGAAAATCATAAAACACCTGCTAAGAAACTTGTTCAACGAAATTGACCACCACATCGTAGCATAATATAACGTATGCCTCTCACACAAAATCTACCCTGATATCTGGAAGAATGGTACAATAATCACAATTCCAAATCATGGGCAAAATCACACCAAGCCCTCGAGCTACAGGCCAATAGCTCTACTCCCCGCAATTGGAAAAACATTTGAAACTATCATTAAATCAAGACTATGGAACATCGAAGAGAAAAATAGTCCAAGATATCAGTTCGGATTTAAACCTCATAACTCGACCATCCGTCCATTTTTCATTCAAACAAGTAACGTACTTACAGAACAAACATACAGCAGCGGTATTACTAGACATAAACAAAATGTTTGTACCTAACGCCTGTCATAGAGAACTTCCTGACCGACAGACAACTAAACATCAAAGTAAGTAACACTCATTCATACTTATTTTCTCCCCTACAAGGGGTCCCTCAAAGATCACCTCTATCGCCCTCTATCGCTCTATCCCTCTATCGCCTTTCTTGTACAACATATACTGTCACAATAATTACAATCACAACCACATAAACAAAAACTTCATAGACCTAAACCAGTACATACTACAAGTCGCGGACGACACAGCAATCATCACTCATAACAAAAACCTCGCCAAATCCATCAGCGACCTACAGCGACTTACTGACACAACCATGGAATGGTTTTACAAATGGAGGCTAATACCTAAAGCTAACAAATGCCAATTCCTGATCCCCAACCATAAAATATCACCAAACTCACCTCTCATCACAATAAAGACCATAGACGTGATTCCATCAACCGACATTAAATATCTAGGCACAAAAATTGACAACAAATTTAAATTCAAGACACATACCAGACATACAATGACCGAGATCACAAAACGTGCCAAACACTTCCGATGCCTCACGCAAGGCAACAAAGGCATAACGACAGAAACAGCAACAAAAATATACAAAACAATCTGCAGACCCATACTTGACTACACGATACGAATAGACACGAGCGAATGCAAGACGCTACGACTCATTACAAAGATTAGACATCCCAATAACCCATTCCACCATCCTACTAACATATCCCTCTATGAGTCAACACAAATAACCCCTATCAGGGAACGCCTACGAAATCTAAACATCAAATTCAAAGACAAAGACACTACTTGGACCATCACCGAAAACATGTGCATTAAACGACTGACCCGACAAACATACAGACGACACCCACCGTCAACACTATACGAATCATACCATACAGACTGACTCCATTTCACACCACCACTCATTAGCATAACATCATTATACAGGGTCCTGCAACAGTGCGTCGGGCTTTCCTAGAGCCCTTGCCGTGAGAGATAGAAACAAATGTTTCATACATAAAGTTATTACCTTAAAAATCTTTATGTTGTAAAATTATTTTCAAACATACAGGGTGTCCCAATTTTGCGAAATAACAAAAACAAACATTTTTTTAAATAGAACACTCTGTATTTATTCAGGTTTTCTGATGACATTTTTCAACCTCTACAATGCTGTCTATTTAGTTTTGGATTATGTTGCAGTGTTACCAATTTACATTTTTTTTTTCAAAATATCATGCGTAAGCAAGCTCAACTTTAAAAAGTCGTAACAACCTCATTTTTTTAAGGTGAGAATAAGTTTTAGCAATAATCTTAGTGTGGTTAATAAGCAACCTTTTTGTAATGAGAAAGTTGAATTTAGTAATACAGAGTGTCCAGAAAAAAATGCCAAACTTTGCAAATTTCAAAGTGGTACAACCCAATTTTTTTAAATGGAATGCCCCCCCACTTTATGTAATTATACGATAGGTCTTTTCTTCTCTTCAATTTGATGGTGTATATCTTATGTCTGAACCCTATAGTTGTGGAGATATTCAATATTTTTCACAAAAGTAACCATAACTGCACGATTCATTTTTCCTTGTTTTTACACAGAAATCTCTTTGTTTTATTTTCATAATTACAATTTGTATTATAATAATTAGAATGTATAGGCGGAAATACCGCAGGTCGATAGCCATTAAATATTGTTACTACTACTACTACTAAGGAAAATAATAAATGTAACGGCTAGTTTGGCTGACAGATTAGAGCGCTTGCTTAACATGCACGAAGAGCTGGGTTCGAGCCTCAGTACAGGTAAAATATTTATACTGAGAAAGTAGTGCCATTCGCTGTTGAGAGCTCATTAACGGCGCTCTTACCCCGAGGAAGAAGTAGGTAGAACAGCCCGAGGTAACAAGCTGGATCACCACCCGGAAGAACATCAGTCAGTCAAGACTTGGTACTGAATACAGTCTCCTCTCTTGCCTACTAACCTCCTAGTGCATTCTCCGAGTCCAGGACTTCACTGGCCAGTTCGCCAGTGCTATGTAATAAGCATAAAGGCCCATTCATATATTTCTTACGCGACGCAACGCTACGCTGTATGTAACGGGTCAGTTATGACTCCGGTCGGTTAAGGCGAACTCTGTTTTAATTTTTAATTGCGCCCACGGACCGTCAACGTAGGCAACCGCTACGCACAGGTTTTTTAATCGTCGACGCGTTTCTGGTCTGCGTATAATTGTGATTCGGCAGCGAGGCGCTCGAATGAAGGTAGAAGATAGCCAACTCTCCGCGAGTGTGGAAGTGTCAGGAGGCACACGGTTTTTCTTTGGGCTTATCGCCAACCGGTTTCCGGAATTTAAAATGTGTCCTCCAATAACCGCCCTATGAGGGATTGACGACACAGGCACAAGGCGAGGGAGAGTGCAGCAATAATCGGCTATACACGCTCAAACACCAGAGTAAGTGATTAAAACCAACATCATTTTTGTAACATTCGCTCCGCGGCCTAACGCGCTGATAGCCCTTCAGGCACGTCACACGTATTACGCCGAGGCTCCCATAAGTTCTTAGTGATTCTTAACATGTCTTAGACTTGCGCAGTACGCGATATGAAATTAAATTTCATCAATATGTTGCCAAGCCATCTCTGCCATTTCAGGCATCAAATACATTTTCGTGTGGAGTTGCCTAGGAATACAAGTAGTACGAAGGAAACTCTTGGTATGAATATTGTTATAAAGAAACAACAAACTGCCAATTTTACTATGTACTTCTTCTTGTTGATATTTCAGGTTATAGGACAAAAAAACTAAGTGACCACGCAGAAAGCCAAGATATTACGGCCCACGGCCGACTTAAACGAATTTTAATTGCTGATAGTCTTCGATTGTTTTGGGGTGTAACACAAACAAAAAAAAAAGTTTGATCGAAATTCGATAATTTCTGGTATATATGTCACATTAGCAATTTAAAAGGTTAACATCCTACGCCTTATATAGAGCAGTGTATGTAACCACTGGCTGAGAAAACATTTTTTATGAGGTACGCGTGAATCGGAGAGCGTTTGATATTATAAGTAGTCACACTCCAAAATTGATTGAATATAGACGTATTAAAACTCTGGCGTTTTATTTTTCATACTGTGATTTATAATCTGCACCTAATTCTCCAAAGTATCATCTAACAATATCCGATTTGCTATTTGCTGTTATAATTGATTATAATTTTAGTTGAAAATATATGATCTGTTAAAAATTAATGAAACAATAGGTAATTACCAAATCTTCCTTATTATAATAAAACATACATAACAAACATGTAATAAATACGTACATTAATAAAGTAATGTACGTATTTATTACACGTTTGTCTCAATGTAATAATAAATTATTATTATCCTAAAGAGTAACAAGACTGACGCCATACCTGACATTGATGGTATTTCTTTGAGCATTGGTATCATTACTTCTGAGATTGTTTGACATTTTTGAGGTTGCTATATGATGTATCCTATCAGATGTCCCGATTGATTTTTAGTTACCTAGAAAATATCAAATACTGCCAATTTTCGGAAGTCACGCAAGATATTAATGAGATTATTTTATTTCATGCTAGTTTTAGATTACTGAATATTTTGTTTTTGGGTGAATACATTTGAAATAATTAATAAAACCATAAAAAAACATATGTTAATTAATAAGAACTATATCTTATTAGATACAGTATTTTACAATGTTTTAGGATATATTTTTGGAATGGAAAAATATAATTTCACTGGCTTCACTGGCCAGTTCGCCAGTGCTATGTAATAAGCATAAAGGCCCATTCATATATTTCTTACGCGACGCAACGCTACGCTGTATGTAACGGGTCAGTTATGACTCCGGTCGGTTAAGGCGAACTCTGTTTTAATTTTTAATTGCGCCCACGGACCGTCAACGTAGGCAACCGCTACGCACAGGTTTTTTAATCGTCGACGCGTTTCTGGTCTGCGTATAATTGTGATTCGGCAGCGAGGCGCTCGAATGAAGGTAGAAGATAGCCAACTCTCCGCGAGTGTGGAAGTGTCAGGAGGCACACGGTTTTTCTTTGGGCTTATCGCCAACCGGTTTCCGGAATTTAAAATGTGTCCTCCAATAACCGCCCTATGAGGGATTGACGACACAGGCACAAGGCGAGGGAGAGTGCAGCAATAATCGGCTATACACGCTCAAACACCAGAGTAAGTGATTAAAACCAACATCATTTTTGTAACATTCGCTCCGCGGCCTAACGCGCTGATAGCCCTTCAGGCACGTCACACGTATTACGCCGAGGCTCCCATAAGTTCTTAGTGATTCTTAACATGTCTTAGACTTGCGCAGTACGCGATATGAAATTAAATTTCATCAATATGTTGCCAAGCCAGTGATTTTGTCGGTACAATTGGTTATCTTATACAGCAAAATTGAAAAAGATTATATGTTTTTAAGTCAAATGAAATGACAACTTGAACTTGAACAAATGATTACTTGACAAGACTCGATATGAACCCGCTGTTTCATTATTTCATGTAAAAAAGTATATAACAACGAAATTGTAGGGATTGTTATTAAATTTTAATAAAGAGTATCAGTGATTTGACAACACTAGTGTTTTAGTAGCAACTTCATGTGCATTCACAGTACGACACGACCACGATACGATAGAGATGAAGTTAAAATTCGGAATTCGTAACGCCGAGCCGTAGAAATAAGAATGTTCTACAACGCGTAAGTAATCTATGAATGCGTGTTAAGATACTCCACCTTTCATTTCTTAAGGAGCGTAGCGTTGCGTCGTGTAAGAAATCTATGAATGGGCCTTAAAGAGTCGCCGCGAAACTGACGTTTCAGTTCGCCCGCTGGTACAACTTTATCGCTATGTTCACTCACCACCACGAACTTTGCGCTGATAACCAATTTACACTACTTCTTCACTTGTGACTTCCTATAATAAAACTCTCTACGCTGCTCCGTGGTGCGAGACACGCCCGCTCTACCACACCGATTCAACTAGCCGTGCATCGTATTTAAACTGAGCAATCATCATCACGTCGGTTCACTCAGAACCGCCAAAACTTAAACTTCCATATACACATGGAGAGGTTTACCACAATATTTCATTTATATTTTTTGAGGTTCCTATGTGTTTTCTACCTGCGATCAACTCTTCACCAGACGATATTATGAGTGCCACAATATATTCAATTGATGATTTTTCTGTGCAAAATGAAAAGCGTTTAAAATTGTTCTATGTCAATAGTTTTTGCGACACTCAGATCTTTAACACTCAGTTAAAATTGCATCGATTTGAATCTGCGTTTCATTTGAAATTCAATGCGGATAAATTAAATCCCTGCAATAATGTAGTTTGAGCCGTTAATTAAAAGTATTGTTGGCTCTAATTAGAAAAATCTCCAATTTATTTAATTGCCGGGCTTCAGGTGCCCTCCGGCAATTCGTTTAATGCTTACTGATTGTAAATAACTACATTTCCCGATGGAAGTAATTTCTCGCACGGCGACAATAATAACGACTTCCTCATTAAGCAGACAGATTTACAGTCGAACAAATATTGGCTCCAATATTCAATTAATATCCGGCAAGGTTGTTGACAGTGCGCTAGACTAGGCAGCACTAGAATCAGATGAAATAAATTAGATCTCGTCAATAATTCAATCATCTAGACGATTTTTCTTTATTACGTTTTCGTATTAATTCATAATATTGTATAAGTATAATATGTATATTTGGTATTTGTAGAAGATAAACATCGCAACTCACCTCTTATTCATTTTTTTTAATTTATTTTTAATTTTTTAAGTATTTGTTTTAATATAAATAATTATTTGCAAAATTCCTGGAATATAAATAGTTATTTTTGTATCTAGAACGCGAAATGCCACTTTTGCGTTCTAGAATGGAAGTTACTTTGCCAAGGTTTACCGTGGCAGAATATCAGAAGAGGTCTTTCAGCCCTGCTTCAATAATACATTTATTTATTTTACATTTTGTTGTTTTGTGTTGTATTTTGTGTATGTACATATATGATTTGGTGATTTGGTGATTTATGAACTAATGAATTAATGTTGATTTGTGAGGGTGTGTTATGAAGAATAGTATGATTCGTGGAGTGTTTTGGTCGGGTGTTTTTTTGTAGTTCGTTTGTCTTGTCTGTTAATACATAATTCGTCGAGAATTGTTCTGTTATGCTGTCTTTGTTTGAATTTATTTCTTAGTTTGTCAAGTCTTTGATGGATGGGTATGACTTTGGTGATGCTGTATAGATTTATGTTTGATATGTTGTGAAGATAATTGTCTTTGTATCTAAGTTTGGTGATTAGTGTTAGTGTTTTCCGCTCAGTAATTTCCGTGATTCGTTTACAGTTGTCTCGTGCGTTATAAATATGATTTATCTGTAGTCGATCATGGGTCTACAGATGGACTTGTAAATTTTAGTTGCGGTCTCAATGGATATACCTCTTCCTCCATATGTCATGCATCTGAAATGCTTTGCACTTTTTTGTATTTCCGTCTTCGTGTTCCGTAAATGTTGGTCGAATTTGTGTTTAATGTCTACTGTCATGCCTAGGTACTTTATCGTCCTCGTGGGGTGTACGTCCGTCCCGTTTACATCTAACAAACAAGATTTTTTCAAAAACTGCAGAAAACTGCAATACAACAAGACAATTTTGTTATGCACAACAATTCGTTTATATTTGAAATTGGTTGAACCGTAAATATTGAGTATGCTCGCGGAAACGAAGAAGATTCTATACAAAATAAAATTTCAATTGCAAATAAATTGTTACCTGCTGAAGACAGACCTTACAGAAGTTGCCAATAATACAACGTGTACGGTAAACTTGAACAATCACAGCATTGAACATCCAGAACTGAACGCTACGATAATGGACAGCATTGGATCTGGCATAAATTTGACTCACTGCAATATCGGCACTTTCAATTTACATGTAGTAGGTACAAAATAGTTTTCGTATGTTATGTATTTAATTAATAAAATTATAAATGTAAGTTGAATAATTGACAAATTATTTTGACATTTGTTTTATGTTCTATACCTTTTCAAGTTCAAATTGAGACCAATCAAGTTCAAATTGAGACCAATCAATTTCAAATTGAGACCAATTAATTTCAAATTGAGACCAATCAAGTTCAAATTAAGACCAATCAATTTCAAATTGAGACTAAAAAAAAATCGATTCAGAATGCATGGCCAGTCATGAAATCTGGCGTGAAAGCAGATTTGGCGGTACAAATGCCACAAAGTTTGAATGGAGAAGGCAGGAATAGTATGACACAGAGTTTAGCCTTCAAAGGTTGGAAAACATAATTAATGAAAACCTAATGAAAGAAAAATTAATGTTATCAATAATTGTGCGACATTTGTGGAAGGTATCCAAAAATGTATTCCTGACGGGATAAACATGGAAAACATGTACTTTTAGTTTAGTAGTTTATTCCTTAGATTGTTTTAATCTGTGTTGTATAATGTTGATATTTAATATTACATGAATGAATAAATTATATTATAATAATATTTCGTTAATATACATATTGGTAATATTTTCAAATTGAAATTGTTTATTGTCAACATGATTTTGATTATTCTCAATTTGAAATGAGACTGTCATTAGGAAATTGTTAGATCTCAAATTGAATTTGCTTCAATTCAATTTGAATTTGTTTCAATGCAATTTGAATTAGATTGTTTCCAATTCGAAATTGATTGGTCTCAATTTGAATTTGTTACTTCCCAAAATGATATTGATTGATCTCATTTTGAACTTGAAAAGGTGTAGAACGAAAAAGACTTTGGCGTTGAAGAACATAAAAGTACTTCGCAGCTACGTAACAAAAAATACTCACTTTGTCAACTGAAAATTCAACGTAAATGTCAACTTTTAATGACAGTTTTCGAAAAATAAATATTTACATATTCTAATCAATTACGGCTCGGTTCTTAAACTCGGCTTGTGCAAATATTTTTTATTCTTACTTAAAATTAATTCCATTTTACCATTAAAATTTATTATACCTACTACTACATGTATAGATGCACTAATTATTAGTAATTTGTATACATCCTGTGGCAATTTAATGCAATAAGTGTTCCTAAAATTGTCCTGACATTTTGAGACAATTCAACATATTTTGCATGGTTATTCAATTACTTGCATCCTGGGAGGATGAAAATGTTAAATTGTTATACATTTTCCACTGACATCCGCATAAATCTGCGATGATGCGAAAAAATCCGCGCCGTCTTAAACAACTCTTTTTCCTGCCTTTTTTTGTCATCACGCAAACCTCGTGCCGGACCTTTTACCTTTTTTTTATCTATTTACCCCGGATTTAGTGCGCTGCTCCTGTTTTGTATAATTTATCAAGTTTTTATGGGTTACCGTGTTTCTTTTCAACGTCTAATACATTTCAGCCGGCATGTTCCTCCGTTTTAATACAATGCCGTTTAATTAATTATGCCATTTTACATTTGAGCGAATTTATTTTTGAGCAGCGACAGAAGTAATTTACTCAAATTCAAGGTGCAATTGAATCATTTATGCTGCACAAGTGCACGTTTGTTGACTGTAGGTACGTACATATCTGTCAGAAATAATAAACGTGCTTGGCTTGTATTATAAAGTTTGTAATCTTTTGACATATTTTAATGAGTACTTGTGGCTGCTAAGGATTCTGATTTCAGCAACTCTAAATGAAATTCACTCCAGGATATTAAAATATCAGGTTGAAAATTTAAATCAGCACAATTAAAAGATAACATTCCGTGATCCTTCGAATTCGCGTGAGTAATGAGTCAATTTTCCATATAAAATTCCTGCTTCTTCGCAGGTCTGTTTTTGCGTACGACATAATTCCACGTTTGATCATTTTTCCATATTCGTGCGGCATGTTATCACGGGCGCAGCGTGTATCCGCACATTCAAAAGCGTTCATTAGTAAAATTCCGGCGTTTTAAAATGATTGACGTACGAATTTTACAACTTAGGAACAAGGAACGTGTTTACATGTTAAGTGGCGTACGACGAAAGGGCCGCAATCGATTGCCGTTCCGCCGCGGCGATAAGACTCGTCTTATTTACTGCCTTGCTGTTTATCGAGTTGTCGGGACAAATTGTTCCGGGACAAGGTCGGGCTAACGTTAATCACACAGGGGTTGATCGCGTATGGAATTGGTGCTTTTTATTAGACAGTCAATTCCCCTGAGGTCCTCGACGGGAATCAATTGTATTCAAATGGATTGTTATTATTTCATCTGTGCTTCGATTAGGATCTCCCGAATGAATTTGCTGGGAGGAAATGTTATCAATCACATCCGCAGAGCCGCCGCCCTTAACCGGGACATAGTTAAAAGTATAAGCGAACCATTAAAATAACGGCCCTCGGAGTTACGAGTTACCGGAGGGGCGATCCTTAAAATCGCCGATTACGTTCGTTCCAAGGACGCCGAACAGTGGCGAGAGGGCGGAGTGATATCCGGGCTAGGTTTTTGTGATGAGGCTAATCATCTTAATCACGTAATCTTTCCATTCGGGCCGTTAATGTTGCCGGGTTAAAAGCTTACAGTGGAGCTGCACAATTCTACCCCATGACCTTGCAACGTCCCTCTCCTCAAAAGATAAATCACCTGCTTCTGTTTTACGCCTTTTACAACTAAAATGGCCCCAAAAACCATACAGTCTCAATTAAAATTGGTATATTTCAGGCATCAAATACATTTTCGTGTGGAGTTGCCTAGGAATACAAGTAGTACGAAGGAAACTCTTGGTATGAATAGTGTTATAAAGAAACAACAAACTGCCAATTTTACTATGTACTTCTTCTTGTTGATATTTCAGGTTATAGGACAAAAAAACTAAGTGACCACGCAGAAAGCCAAGATATTACGGCCCACGGCCGACTTAAACGAATTTTAATTGCTGATAGTCTTCGATTGTTTTGGGGTGTAACACAAACAAAAAAAAAAGTTTGATCGAAATTCGATAATTTCTGGTATATATGTCACATTAGCAATTTAAAAGGTTAACATCCTACGCCTTATATAGAGCAGTGTATGTAACCACTGGCTGAGAAAACATTTTTTATGAGGTACGCGTGAATCGGAGAGCGTTTGATATTATAAGTAGTCACACTCCAAAATTGATTGAATATAGACGTATTAAAACTCTGGCGTTTTATTTTTCATACTGTGATTTATAATCTGCACCTAATTCTCCAAAGTATCATCTAACAATATCCGATTTGCTATTTGCTGTTATAATTGATTATAATTTTAGTTGAAAATATATGATCTGTTAAAAATTAATGAAACAATAGGTAATTACCAAATCTTCCTTATTATAATAAAACATACATAACAAACGTGTAATAAATACGTACATTAATAAAGTAATGTACGTATTTATTACACGTTTGTCTCAATGTAATAATAAATTATTATTATCCTAAAGAGTAACAAGACTGACGCCATACCTGACATTGATGGTATTTCTTTGAGCATTGGTATCATTACTTCTGAGATTGTTTGACATTTTTGAGGTTGCTATATGATGTATCCTATCAGATGTCCCGATTGATTTTTAGTTACCTAGAAAATATCAAATACTGCCAATTTTCGGAAGTCACGCAAGATATTAATGAGATTATTTTATTTCATGCTAGTTTTAGATTACTGAATATTTTGTTTTTGGGTGAATACATTTGAAATAATTAATAAAACCATAAAAAAACATATGTTAATTAATAAGAACTATATCTAATTAGATACAGTATTTTACAATGTTTTAGGATATATTTTTGGAATGGAAAAATATAATTTCTTTGAATCAAATTATTGAAATAATATGGTAAACTATTGGTTATTTTAATTATAAACTATATAGTGTCACGTAGAATATGGTCTATATTCATGTAAAGCTTTAAAATTGTCCAAATATTTGCAAAGACAATCCATGAAGATGAAAAACACCAAAAATCGAAGATTTAATGAAATTTCATAGAAAAACGTAAATAATCGAAAAATCAACTATATAGTGACACGTAGTATTTATTTTGATAATTTATGGTACAGAAAATATAACATAAAAGTGATTATTAACAGCATTTAAAGTTGGGAAACACTTTTACGCTCGAAAACCGCGCTCTTAATATGACTACATTTTCTTGGAAATAATAGAAAATTTGAGTTATCATTCAAATTTTTGCAAATAATATTGAAAAAACGGACAGAAGTTATTGAAAATATGCCAGTAATAAATAAAATTTTATTAAATATGTCTACATTTTCTAGAAATTAATAGAAAATTTTACAATATCAATGAGACATATTTTGACCGAATTACTGATTTTAAAGTAATTATTCAAATTTTGACCGCAATTATTCAATGGTTGACCAAATATTCGAAATTCTGGTAAATATTACTCGAATTTTGCCAGCCATAAATAAAATTTTGTTAAATATGACCAAATTTTGGTGGAAATAATTGAAAATAATTGAAATATCATTTAAATTTAGGCAAAACAGATTGAAAATCTAACAGTAACTATTCAAATTTTGGCAAATATTACTAATATTTGGCCAGTAATATATTAAATGTTGTTAAATATGATTAAATTGTCTTGGAAATAATAGAACATTTTACAGTTATCAAAAGTAATATGTTAAGTGCATAGTGACTTGCCGATAATACCCGCTATAGTTGCACGAGAGCTTGTTGCCGAGAAAATGTGCACAAAACTCGAATGCATCGCTATAGCGGTTATTATCTTAGCAAGGAGCTATGCACTAAACATACTTTGCAAGGCTATTGCACGTGCGTGTTGACATTGACAAATATTTCATAAATATTATAAAAATGTCTTCCAACCGGTTTGGCATCAAATCTTTTACATATATAAAGCAAGAAACTGTTGGCTCCACGCCAGAGAATACCAAAAAGTCACATGAATATATTTGGATGAAAAAAAGTATATACTAAATGAAACTACGAGTACCAAATTGCATTGATTTTAACCGATTGGGCAGACTATATGAGAAACCTCTTGAAACCTTAACCTCTTCGAAAGCGTTGTCTTCCTCGTCATTAAATGAACAGAACAATTATCATACTACAGTAAACAAATAAAAAGTGTGGTTCTAACTGAATACAATGTTTTATTGTTTAACAACTATTACAGCTAAATTATTTTTTGTTACTATTTTGGTGCATATTCTGGGTTAAAATTATGTAATTTTTTTTTCTTTGTCGTCACTATTCAACCCCTACTACGAGAAAATATTCGAAATGTATTAACAAGATTTTTTCTGAATAATAGCATGAGAAACCATACTGTGATATAAATAGTTGAAATCATATTGCGAAATGGTATCTAATACAGGGTATTTTTTATGGGCCATGTAAAAAAAAGTTCATGAAAAAAATAGTTTCTTCGAAATGAAACGTTGTACTAAAAAATTGCAGACACTGTCTTGTAGAGCTAAAAATGTGACAATGAGAAAGTGCCTTTGGTTTTCTTATACCATTTCAAATAACTTTAGAAAAAAATAAAAACGAAGTTTTATACAGGGTGAGTCGGGAGGAATGGACCAAACTCCAGGAGTGTATTGTACACGTAAAAGTGATTTTAAAAAACTCAAATGTTGTTATCCGATTTTCATTTGTTTTCAAGTGATAGTTTCGAACAGTTTGTTGAAAAGTGGGATAAATACATTATTTTCCAGAGTTTTCTAAAATGTAAACCGTTGACAATATCTTTCAACATCAGCTGTAGCACTTCCATTACAAAAACCGTAAAAAAACACTACATTTGCATATTCAAGATTTGAAACTATTACTTGAAAACAAATGATGATCGCATAACAACATATGATTTTTTTTAAATTATTTTCACGTGTAAAATACACTACTGGAGTTTGCTCCGTTCCTCTCGACTCACCCTGTATATCTCCGGAAGTAAGCGGAATTTTCTGTTTTTCTCAACAGAATAATAATGACCACCAAATTGCGCAACTTTTTTGGAATTTAACCGCCTTTGTAACTCTTACGGTTTCCGAGATCCTCATGCTGTTGATGCTTATCTTGGACACCCTGTATATAGCAACTATTTTCTGTATCTAGAAAAAAGTGTCAACAAATATATTTCTATATTTGCACTGAAACTTCTCGATATTTGCATGATGTCATAGCAGAAATACTGTTAATTTTGAATATGAGGCGTTGAAAAGAAAGATGGTGTAAGTCAACTATTTAGCGAACTAATATAAATGAGTCTAAAGTTCAGGGAATATTAAAAAATGTGGCTTAGTTATTTTGTATCCATCGCTAGCTATAAGAGATACAATGATTGAACTTATTAATGTAAAATGAATACTAGACGCTGAAACATAAACTTCTAGAAAATTTTGAACTTTGACTTACACCATTTTACCAATTACGGCGTTGCTAAAAAATGGACTTGCGCAAAATCTTCATCACTGTGGTTCAGTAGAAGTCCGATATCTTCAGCATTATTTTGTTTAAACTTTGAAAGAAATTATGATGTATAGGAGGTATAAATTGAAACAATTCCAATATATTTAACTTCTTCATGGTCGATACAGGAAGGGAATCGGCATACAGATGATCAAGTTTAATGTTTTCAAACGCTGCAGGTCGCCCTTTTTTGCAGGAAGTATATTGATGCAATCAAATGTGAAGGCTTCATTCAAAGTCTCCTTATATAATATCTTATATGGACTATCATTTTCGAATCTTAGCCATAAGCCAGTAGACTGGTTCGTTCCTTTCGTTTTTCTTGCGCTTTGAAATTGCTGCTTCCAATTTTTTTGTCGAAAATAAATTAGCAACTTGCATTTTATAAAAGCTGAAGGGTTTTTTGTCTTTGACTTTTGTATGATTCTAAACCAGTCATCTGCCACATACACAATTTGGTCCTTCACGTAAGTTTCTATTGTACCAAAGTCCCTATTATTAGGAAGATAGGAATGTCGTGATTCTAGGAACATGTGGTCAATAGTCTTAACATTTTTTAATTCTGCCAGCATCTGCAGCCACATTAAGCTTATTTTTATATTGCGATTTTGGCCAGGACACGCATCACTGTAAGCTATAATATGTTCACAGTTAAAAGAATAAGTTGAAATATGTTTTCTTATGCAAGAAGAAATTGCTTGTGCTTCGGGATGCTATGGCCTCATCCCAAGCATACATGTAACCAATTTAATTTCCAAGATTATGACAACCAAGATTATAAACATACATATTTATCTTGTGGTATGCAACAGAACAAGACAAAATTGGAAAGGGTATGCTTTCTCTAAATTAAAACTAAATGCCCATATATTTCCTGCATTTAAAATACTTTTTGTTTGGTCTTCCTTCATCGAACTGTGAGCTTTTTGTGATTTACATAAATGCAATAGTTTTTTGGTTTTATAAGTCTTCTTCTTTTCGGCGTCCGTTTCTATATCAATCTTAATCTTCAGCGTATCACATTTTGTAAATGTTTCTTTGCTAGGTGCATGAAAGTGCAGATTGAAATCGTTGTGAGAGACATTTCTGTAAATGGTTTCGCTTAATTTTGGTTCATTCCTTCCATCACATTTTTCAGCTTAAGATTATACATTAAGCGAATATTTTCAGGAAAATTCTGAGGAAAGATATCTTCTATTCGGATTGTGTGTTCTAGTATAGTATGATTAATACGCAGGAAATTCACTGATATAATCACGCACTGATTGCGTCATTCCATCGGGTGTCCTATTTGCCGGTGAGTGTCTACCTCTTAGATCTTCTGCCGGTGAAAAATTTCGAAGTTTTTGAAAGACTCTCGTCATGCGACCATCTGAGATTTGGTATGTCTTGAGAAAGTATGATTTGCACACTTTATCAGACTTTGATTCTATATGAATAAAGTAGGTATTACTGCAGCTTTTGCCTTGTCTAGAATTATTTCTTGGTCGTTTTCTATAATGTCATTTTTTTTACTAGACTGCAGAGATAGGCGTTCTGACCAGAGAAACTCCCTAATTTGCAGAAAGTATTAAATACTTTCATCCTATCATCAAGGGTAATCTTATCAAAACATTTAAGTCGGAAATTGCAGTTTAAGTTGGTAAAATGTTTTCCATAAACATTTTTTCCTTTTTTACTGGTATACGGAAGTTCTAAATTGCGATTTCTTATGCGTACATTTTCAAGGTGCTGTTCAGGTTCTCTGAATCGCTTCTTCCTTTTTTCTTTTGTTTGGAAATATTCTTTAAACCTTCTGGTTCTCTATCTTAAGAAAATAGTTGGGTTAGGTAATGAAGGTTAATGCATATACGTCTAAATACATGTTGTGCTTCCATTATGGTCATTTATCGACAGTTTCTGATTCCGGTTCTTGATGAAGCTCCGATTCACTAGATTCACTCATTTCTATTCACTTTTTGTGTAAGAGTTACGTATAGTCGAATGGTTGAAAAGTAAAATAGTGTAAGTCTGACTTGCACCACTTTTCCTCTAAATATGTTGTAAACTACGTTACCGACTTAATGTTTTGAGCGACATCTGTGACACAATAGGCGATTTATACAAATTTTGTATTGGCAACTATATTCTAAATGTTGTCAACATGGGGAAACTATAATCAGCGCGTTTTCTCAGAAAAAGTGACTTACACCACTCTCCTTTTCAACGCCTCATATCTCAATAATATCAAGACTTGAAAATATATATTTTTTCAATTCGAATAATTCTAGTTGAAAACTAATATTTTAGTACCAACATATAAGTATTTAATAGTAGCAATTTAGACATTTTTGTATATTCGTATGCTTGCCCTGTCTAATATAGGTGCCGACAGAGCGATAGCACAGGGCAGCGCTTCATAGAGGCATTGCCTTTATCATTCATAATGATGATGGCAATGAAGGGCAGCCATCAGGCACCATATCCACACACAAAATTGGCTAGGACCAGGCCGGGTACTGCCATAAGAAATATAAATTCCATATAAATTTTTATTTTTATGGATACGGATATATGGATATGGATATGGACGATACTTAATTACACCACTCATTAACAACTACAAAATTGCAAAAAAATGTGGTAATGATGAAACGTGCCGAGCAAAAATTCCATAATATAAAATACATTTTAAATGTTTGCGATGAAACTATAAAATTTCTTCTGACTCCTCCTTACTACACAAACAACTCCATGACAGCCAGCAACCGTATGCTAGAAGGGGGCTGCGCTCCCCCTGGCTACGTCCCTGGCGCAGAGGTGGAGTTCATCGGTTCGTTCATATTTCGTCTCCGATTTCTGCGAGCGCTAATTAACTCGCGAAAAGGGTTCAGTTTTAATTAGATCGTCGGTCAGAATTTAATAAATGTAGACCAATATTCGGAACACAAATATCAAACTGATTTAATGAAGTTCCTAAATATACGCAGACTTCCTCTGCGCGAAGCAAATATTTTTGAGTTGAGTTTGAAATTACATTTATTTCATCAGGTAAACGTGTACAACTTTGAAAATTGAAAAAAAAAACTTATTTGTCATTTTTGACAGGAACTTAACCCCATTTCGAGGACCTTTAGCTGATTAGAATGTAAGTTGTCTTCATTGAAACTCTAGTGACATTGCTTAGAAACAAATAATAATACCGATTTCTTAAGAAGCTAAGTTTTGAAAAAAATGGTAACAACAAGATTGAATCAGTTTTTGTAAAAAGGGCGAAAGATCCCAATCTTAGTTTTTTTGTCATATATGCAATAGACAGATCGATTGATTTGTATCAGTGATCATCAAGAACTGGCCCACAACAGCAGCTAAATTTGCTGATAGCAATATTGAACCTGAGTTCAGCGATGATGAAAACTAAATAGGCCTAGGTATTATTGGAATATGAACCATCAAAACCTCATTCGTAAACAAACAAAAATATATATTTTGTTTATCTTTTGACCAAAATCCATTCAGTTTTATTTTTTTCTGTTGAAAGGACGTTTTTTTTAAACTTCTGTATTCAGTTACATGATATCTTGTTTTTCAAATAGTGTACTAATTTTACTGTTCATTAAATTCTACTTTTACTATCAATATCACGTTTTTTCTTTAAATTTTGAAATAAAAGCATAATATAATATATAATATAAAAATATATCGAGCGTTCAACAAAAACTGACGATGAAGTTAGCGTTGGCAATCTCAAATCATGTCTGCACTAAGCTCACACGCGCATGCGTGCAATGCAGGCTATTATCTTGACATGTTAGATTTGATCTTAGTGCAGATATGACCTGAGATTGCCATCGCCAACTTCGTTGTCGATTTTTGTTGAACGCTCGATATAATAAAAGGAACAAGTAAAAGAATAATACAAAGTTTTCTTAATTTTACAAATGCTTTAAAATTCTAACTACGATTCAATTGTGTTGTCCCCGATATTATTTCAAAGAGTGAATCGTCTATTCAATAATCTTCCACCTTCGGTTAGTGGATTTTAACCAAAAATCATTGCGACTTTTAATTTTTATTATTATTATTAATTATTAGTACACTCAGATGTTTGCTGTTTGCAAAAGAACCATTTTTTTTAAATTTTGATGTTGGTATAGTCCTTAGAATAAAATTTTTAGTGTTTTACAATCAAAGAGACCGTCAGGATGTAGAAAGAACCAACATACGGTACTTATTATTTATTTAATGAACATTAATAAGCGAAAACGATAGTGTACGTATACACGAAAGAAAATGCATTTCTGCAAAATAAACTTAACAGAGATTAATAATGAAAATGACAGTTAATCGAAAACAAACAAGTCAAAGCCCAGTAGCCACCTTGATCCTCTATGGATAATGCCGAATGAGCAATAGGTAGTAAAGAACGCATATCTTTAAATGTTATTTTCGATTATTAAATAAATTGAAGTATCATATGTTGTTTTTTTTATACATCCAGATGGTCTCTTTGATTGTAAAACACTAAAACTTTCAATCTAAGGATTATACCAACATCAAAATTTAAAAAAAATGGATTTTTTTGCAAACAACGACCCAATGGCCCGGTTTTTTTGCATCTGAGTGTATATTTATTTACACTTTAATTAATATTCATTTTTCATTATTCATTTTCTATGATTCATTATTCATAAGTATTTTTTTACTGAATTAATCAGTGTAATAAACCGATAGTTTTTATTTTTATATTAGTGTCTTTGAATTGATTTCACCAGAAATTGCGGAAAACATCGCGATAGTTGGTAATCAAAATTGAAATATTTTGATTTAGTATTCTGGCTTTATACCTGCTCAAAGAAAAGACGCTTGACACTAGAGATATTCGAATCATTACCAACCTGTATTATAATCAAAAAGCAATAATCCAAATAGACGGCAATACATCGGAAGAAATCGGAATAAAGAGAGGTATAAGACAGGGATGTGTACTATCAGCAACACTATTCAACTTATATGCAGAAGAAATCATGAAGAAAGCACTAGATGACGAAACAATAGGGGTAAAAGTCAATGGCATCCCGATAAATAATATAAGATATGCTGACGACACAGCTCTAATTGCAACTAACTTAGAAGACCTTCAGAGAATCCTCAACAAAGTGACAGAGGCAAGCGAAGAATGTGGACTCTCTCTAAACGCGAAGAAGACCAAATTCATGGTAATGACAAAAACACCACAAAATAACGAAAACATCTACGTACACAATGAACTCATAGAAAAGGTAACAAAGTACAACTATTTGGGCACAACCATTAACCAAGATAACGACTGTTCAATGGAGATAAAAATTAGAATAGCAAAAGCTAGAACAGCTTTCATGAAAATGAAAAAAGCTCTATGTGGAAAAGATCTAAGCCTAGAACTAAAAACAAGATTAACGGCATGCTATATACAACCAATTCTAATGTATGGAGCTGAAGCATGGACACTTAAAAATGCGGACATCAAAAGGTTAGAGGCTTTTGAACTGTGGATGTACAGAAGAATATTGAGAATACCATGGACGGACCGAATAACAAACATAGAAGTAATTAGAAGAATGAAGAAAGAAAAGGAAATTATAAACATCATTAAGACGCGGAAATTACAATACCTGGGACACGTGACTAGAGGGGAGAAGTACCATCTGCTCCAAATAATAATACAGGGGAAAATACAGGGAAAAAGAAACGTTGGAAGAAGACGACACTCATGGCTGAAAAATTTGCGAGACTGGTTCAATTGCAACACAAACCAACTATTTAAAGCGGCTATCTCAAAAGTACGCATAGCGGTGATGATTGCCAACCTTCGGACCGGAGAAGGCACCTGAAGAAGAAGAAGAATTCTGGCTTTCCTAAGTTTCAAAATCAAGGCTTGGAAGATTGAGATGCGGGATAATGGAGTCCAGAAAAATCCAGACATAAATTCTATAATTCCAAAATCAATCGCCGACTAGCCACCCAATTTGAAAAATTGGAACTTAAAAAATCGGAAATTGGTTGTACTTTTAAAGCACTATTAAGAATTTTCATGGATTTTTTGTTATATTTTTTATACATCTTAGTATTGGTATTACTTATACTTTTACTGTTGTGAAATTTTCTTGGCATTTATTTATGCTCCCTGATGATTAGTATCCGCCGAGAGCTGACAATAACTCATGATCTTTCGAACAAAGGCATCTTCTATGCTTCGCATGCGGTGAAAGTACACCATGTTCTACACCATTCTGATGATCTTCACTTTTAAAACTCCCATAGTAGTAGTGACTGTATGTGTTAGGGATATTATCCCTAACTGGCTATCGACTAACGTGGATCCCTCTGACATGTGATTTGGTAAATGTGTGTATTGAGTTAAGGCTTGTTACTATAGAAATTCGCCCCCGATCTTTAAAGCGCCGTTAATGCGCTAAAGCTCCCAAGGGCGAATGGCACTAGTTTCTCAGCACAAATGTACTACCTCTACTGGGGCTCGAACCCAGATCTTTGTGCCATAGGGTCTTCCGCGACTTTTCAAAAACCTTGAAACAGAACTCTAGACACATTAAAAACATCCTTGGCACTAATTTTTGTGCTGAGACAAATCGTTGTAATTAGCAAACACGATTTTAAAATTAACGGCGTTTGAAAAAGTCCCGAAAGCCCGCCATGTTGCTATGACGTCACAACGCACGTGGCGCTCAGCTGTAGCATTGCTTACAATGGAGCGACAGAAAGAAAACGTCGGTTTTACAAAAAAAAGGACGAATAAGTATTGAATTGTGCCTGGATGTGATAGCAGCAGTAAATGCGAACCAAATAAGTTGTTTATAAACGTCCCAACAGGGGATATACGGTAAAGGGGGTTACAACAAGTCCGAAGTGATTCCGCGAGTGTCACTTTGACGTCTCACTATTTTTGTGAAGACCATTTTAATGTAAGTACATAATTTTTCAGTAAATTATCGACGAAATTCGATAAATATATATAATTAACTATCATCATTAGTAATGGGTTTTCAAGGGGATTTCCGATTATATACAGGGTGTAACAGAAATACGTGTGTTAATTTCAAACAGTGGTAGAACTCGTTAAATAAAACATTTTTTCTATATGTTTTTTTTTTCAAAAACCAACGTTAGACTGATTAAAATATGTTCTAGTTTATCTACTAAAACGCGTACCCGCCTATGGTTAAAGGTGTGCAGCGATAAAATCTTTTGTTGTGATGGCAACGGTGTCATAAAGGTACATCATTGCCTGTTAGGAAAACACGTTCAGGATATTGTACACTGTACAATCTACGGGCTTCTGCGGCATTTCCAAAGGCTCGGCCATATACCGACACAATATCGGTTAATTCTTGATGAAAATGAAAATTTGGCATTTTGAAATAAACTTCACTTGACAATTATAGTGACACTACCTGAGAACGGCTCGTTCAGTCAAAATTAGGGGGCAAAAAAATGTAAAAAAAACCTGCAAATTTTGAAAATGAACATATAGAAAAAATGTTTTATATAACGAGTTCTACCAATGTTTAAAATTAACACACGTATTTCTGTTACACCCTGTATATACATTAGTAATAACATAACCTCAAAATAGTTTTGTGGGTTCCATTCTAAAACAATACCTTCCATATCATTATTACTTTTTTAAAGTACTGTGAGATTTTGTACAATATGTTCTTACACAAACGTTTAGTTAAAACTAAAAAACATGTTGAAACAATATTTGTAGCAAACTGTTGATTTTATAAATTTGATTAGATGATTAATAATTACAAATTTTGAAATCAGCATTACCAATTCGTATGAGATGTAGGATATATTGCAAAGTTTAAACAGTATTTTATTTGTTCTTACAGCTGGAAGAGGATTTGGAAAATTATATGCGACTCCACGCGTTTCGGTTACGTTGAAAAATTCACTTTTTGAGAAAAAGTCGGGAACCATTAACACGTGAACTTCTATCAGATTATCTGGCTGTCCCTTTACTAACCCATCAGAACTTATTTTATGTCAGACTGGATTCTAAGTCGTATTAATCCACGATTCCTATCCCTTATGCACTGACTCCCGATCGCCAACATGCGCAAAGACGTCACAGTGCCGCTCGGCCAATAACAGCGTTTCGTCGGTCACGTGACAAAATGTGTAAGTTTTACGATATTGTATGTTGTTTGTTGATAAGTTACAATGAAAACCAAACGATTTCTCTGTGGGATGTTTAATTACAGGTTATAAACTTTACGTTAAGACACAAAAAGGTTATATTATTTTTTTTCAGGAAGACCCTATTGTCATAATAACCGAGATATTCACGTTTTTTTGTTTAGGTCGTTTTTTGCTTGGTTGTCTCGCTGTCTGTCTATCAGGCTAGAATGAAATGGAATATAAACATATCGCACCCCGGCGAGAACAGTGTCACAACTCAAAACTGCCCATTTTGGTGATTATGTCATATGATATGTCAGTGTTAAATACGTATGGTGGGTCCCCACATGCTAAAAAAATGACACATCTCTAACTCGCATTTTAACCGCCAGAGGGCAGTTGTGTTAGTTTTCTTTTAGGCTAGTTCATTATTCATCATTGCAAGAATAGTCAAAAGAAGACTCATATTGAAGCCCCTCTTTCAGCGAAACATATTCCCACATTGTATAAGCCCATTTATGAATCGATGTTTATGTAAATTGTTTACTAATTATGTATGACCTATAGACAGAATCAGAATCTGAATCGGCTTGCGTACAGGCCATACCATTAAGCTAATTAAACAGATAATTCAAACTTTGTTTTTAATCTTTTATTCTGAGTAGTGACCTTATCTAGGGTCGAAAGTCAAATAAAGTTAAAAAAAATATTATAATTTGGACTTAAGTAATACAAAAGTGTTACTTGAGGGGTAATAACAAAATAAAACTGATTTTCGAGAAGCAAGAAAAGTGACACAACTTAGAAACCTCACCTATCTCTCCAGCATGAATCAAATGAACACCTAAATTGATTGATTTAGACAACTGTTAGACTTCACTGTTTAAAAAACTGTTTTGATCAGGTAATACCATAACATATTCAACAAGAGCTGATTGACAGATTTGTAATATTCTTCCATATTATTTAATAAAATTTACTGCAACAGATGGTTATCTGAAATTTAAAAGAAGCTTATACAACGCAATATAAGTTTAACGATTTTCTTTTTCGTTATTTCTCAAAAACTGCATTTGTCGCATTCTCTTAATAAGGAGCGATGTGTCACTGCCGGCTCTCGATGGGGTAACTATATTACGGATTACTTTAAATAGTTTATTCTTTCTATTTTAGTAAAATTTCAGATATTTTAAAGCAGTGTTGAGGAATTGTTAATTTGTAATATTGTGGTATCTTTTTTTTAATTGCCGTTACATCTAAAAATGTTTTGTTGGTGCAATTTTCTAATATGTGTTTAAGAAAATCACCATTTTCCTAATATTTATAACAAATGTTTGGTACTCTTAAGGGCATTTTCGATATTTGTGGTAAATTTGTGCTACAAGCAATTTTGTGAAATTTTGTGAAAAAATCAGAAATCTACAGTATTATTCAATTTACAGTTTTATTTAAGAACCTTGTGAATTTTGGTGAATATTTAACCGACATTAAAGTACAATTTTTCCAGACCACGTGTATTATTCTGGCCCCTTCTGGAATGAATATTCTTCCTTTTTTAATGAAAAAAGAAAGAAATTAAACCACTTCTGTGGAATAATTTTCAATTCTCACAATTTAGGTCCCATTTTAGTTATTTCAAGTTTCTTCCAACATTTTTTTTTTAATTTTTGATATATATGTTTAAGATCACTATTTTGCAATTTTAAGGGTATTTAAGAGATAGGTCTGGTACTTTTAAAGAACATTTGGCATTCATGTTAAATTTGAAATGATTTCAAGCAATTTTGTTTGTAGTTTGAATCAGATATTTCTAAACACTATTTAACAATTTCTAGACTAATTTAGGAACTATGTGGATTTTTTTAGGGTATGTTTATGAAATTTCTGGTGCATTACTAGACTTGGGGTACAATATTTTCTCCCCTAAAGGAGAATTACCTTTCAAAAATCACAGATATATTAAGAACTATTATTGTATTGAAACTTCTGTTACATTTATTTTTTGGCATATTTTGAACATTCTGTTAATTTTAAGAAATATTATTGATATTTCTTGGTATTTTAGTGAAATTTCAGATTTTTAAAGCCCTTCAGTGCAATTTTCAATTTGCACGATGGTGAATGTTTACTTTTGTTAAATACGAGGGTAATTCAAATATAAACGGTAATTTTTTAACATAAATTTATTGATTGATAATATGCATAAGATAATCGTTCAGTTTTTTTTACATACCCTCCTTTATACTCAGCATACTTTTTCCAACGATTTGGAAGCTTAAAAATTCCTTGTCTATAGAAAGTTTGCGGGGGCGTTATCAACCAATTGCGCACGTACTCCTTGACTTCTACATCGCTTTGGAATCGTTCCCCTCCAAGTGATTCCTTCAGGGCCGCAAACAAAAAATAGTCACAGGGAGACAAATCTGAACTGTAAGGAGGGTGTTTCATGGTTTCCCAATGCATTTCTTCCAAGTTTTCCCTTATCAAAATCGCCGTATTCGGCCTAGCGTTGTCATGAAGAAAAATGACACTTCTGATGGCCGTACCTCGTCTTTTGTTTCGGTAGGCGGTTTTTACTGAGTCTAACAACTGGCAATAGTAAACTGCATTTATTGTCGATCATGAAGAAAATCAATGAGCAAAGCTCCTCTATAGTCAAAGAATCTGTAATCTGCAAGACTTGTTCTTGGGCGTCGATTATGACTTTGGTTTTCAACACGTTCTCGACCACCTTTAAATTCCCTGGCCCAAGCAATCACTCGGTTCTGAGTCAGTGTTTCTTCCCTAAATTGTGTCTACAAACGAGTTAAAATTTGTGACTGTTTAACTTCTTCATTAGTTAAAAACTTTATAATAATACGTTGCGCAACGAATACTGGAATCTATTGCTCAGACATTACTATAGTGAGGATAAAACAGACCCTTCAAAACACACCAAACTTCAAACTCTCACTGTACTATCCTGCCCGAAAAAACTTACGGAGTACACCAACAAAATTACCGTTTATATTTGAATCACCCTAGTATTTGGTACCTCTAAGAATTTTTTTAGAATTAGTTTTAAATTTCAGATATTTTTCTAAGAAGTACTGAAATACTAATACTTTTGAGCAGCATTGTAAACTTTTCTTGGCAATTTTTAATAAACTTTTTGTACTTTTACAGCACTTTTGGATTCTTGTTAAAGTTCTGACATGTACGAGAATTTTTATGAAATTTTCTTATTATTTTATGAAGTTTACGATATTTTAAAATAATTTTATGGAGTTTTCTGATCTGTTTACGAACTGTTATTTTGCAAATAATTTGCAAATTTTGCAAATATTGGAGTTAAAAAATATGTATACTTATACATACTTATTTAGTTAATTAGTTTAAGCAAATATATCATATTTCATACACATGTTCGTGGCAACGAGCAATCAACAATTACCATTGCAAAGAACTGCCCGAATGCTTCATACATTAAGTACTAATCTTTGGTCTTGTCTAGAATCGCATCATAATCATTAGACCTTTTGAATGCTTTATGAATCACGACTAATTCTAACTAATTAAGTCTGCTTTTTAGCTTTCGCAGCTTACGGAGTAATTAACTTGATGTTTCTTTTCCGGAATTTCATTACGCCATAATGAAGGCTGCTTCTAATATACACAATATATACCTATAGATATAGATCAAGATGAGATACATGAAGTTATATGTCTTCTTCTTGTATTTTTTTGTTCAGGTTCCCAGCTGAGAGGAACGTTGGTTGCTTTTTGAAAGAACTTCGAAAACCACTATTCTACATAAAAATTCCGAAACCTTTTTTTGTTTGATGACGTGATGTTTTTCCAAAAATCTCGATTTCAATTATATTCACATTAGTTAATATTGCTGCATAACTGATACGTAGTAAAATTCTGATATGAATAGTAGGAAGGTACACGGCTTTCTCGAAATAGTACTAGAAATTTATTATTAATTTATTATATTACCTTAACTTAAAAATAATCAAAATGTTTGTTTTATAAAACACTAAATGACATCGTCACTATAATTAATAATAATAATTATTATTATTTTTATAAATTTCTGCGTTTATCACATAGAAATGAAGAATGTTTATAAATTCTTTATAAATCCTCATAAAGTATTTTCCGAAACTGTTAGAAAATGCTTCAATGTTTGTATATATGTGCTCTCTCTCTCTCTCTCTCTCTCTCTCTAATTCTGAAATTTTGAAATGAAATTTATTTAAAAAGTTATCGACACTAAGAAGCTTGCAGACAAAATAATAGAGAATGTATTAAAGCGCCTATAGATAGACTATTTCTCCGTATTTAAAGCGCCTAAACAAGTATTTGGTGTCTTATTTCCATCATTTTCACCATTTAATAGGAATCTATAATGGGCGAACGCGGTGCCGTCATATTCCTCTCATACCATTGCTCTAAATTGGTTACTAGACATCAATTCATGGAAAATATAATTCCTCGAATGCACTTTTTTCGAAATACAAGTTGCTTGAACAGTGTAGGTTAGGTTAGGTCAGGTTAGGTAAGAGACCATCTCACGAGTGTCTTTTATGACTAGGCAACATCAGAAGAGAGTTACATTAGAAACATGCCAGTGAGGCATTGACTGTGTCGCCGAACAGTTTGGCAATGTAAAGCATCGAGGTCTGAACTGTAAGTTTTTTATGCGAATTTTAGAGGGCACGGAAAATTACAAAATGGTTTTACGAGAGCTGCCCGGCTTTTTACGTCGCCCTTAAGTCGGGGAAGAGTCCAAATGAGCTTGCAGATTTATAACATTCTTTCGCAGAAAAATTACACAGTTTCCTATCTGGTTATTAAGGCTGCTTTAGGGCCGGCACGTACATCCACGCAAATGCGCCTGCAAGTACGGAATTGCGCTCGTGCTCTTTTGATTCCCATGTATAATAAACGTAATATGATTCCGGAGGCGCCCCTCAAGGGACTCGGCGCACATCAAAAGGCCGATGACACGAAACACTAGCTGCGAGCAAGTAGGGAACGGAATTAAAGTAGGAAGTAAAAATAGGAACTAAACTTATCGGGCCGGAAAATATATGATGGAAATCATGAGTTGTGTTTGTTTTTTTGTGGAACTGCAACTGACAGTGAAAAATATTATTGTAGAATTTTTATGAAAGATTTTAATAAATCGACAGATCTTTCCATAATTATCAATATTCGCCGAGGAATCAAAAGAAAACATGTTGGGATCATAAAATTTGAAAAGATTTAAAAGACAAACAAAAATGATTCGGTTTTATCTTAATAAATGGAAACGGAAAAAGTTATATTTTCATTTACATTCAAATGTTTTAGCTTTGACCAACATTTCAAATAGACGCCATTAATATAATTATAGCAAAAATTACGCCGAGGCACAACCCATTTCAAGCTAATTATTTATGGCAAATTGTTAAATACGCATAATTCGATTCGCAGAATTAGCAATTACCGCAGCCGATTGCAGCGAAATCTTGTTATAATTAAACGTGCGATTGTAATTACTTTTCGTTGCTGCCGAATGCTTTTGAAACGCGAATATTCGCAGTGCATCTCGTTATTTATAATTCGCACGGTTCGGTAATTAACTGCATTCTAGACCGTTTAGTTAATTATTAAAAGCGCCGAGTAATTATATTCGGCACTAATTGGATAACACTGCTGCTAATTAAAATCCCGAAAAGTACCCGCTCTCCGGACCGATGCGACGATAAGGAGGCCGCGGCGGAATCCGAGCTGCGATTTTAATTTTGACGTATTAAAGTGGATTACGCCGGATACTCACTAAGCAAGCAAGTTTCAAAGCTCTGTTAAGCTTATTGAGTTAATATACCTTGCATTATGTATGGCTCCCTGTAAATTATTATGTAGTTGATAAACTATTAATACATGTATCCAGTGGGTGACTACAGAAAATTCAGAGACTTACATTAAACATACCTACCTAAATGAATATCACAGTAGATACATGTAATATATTATTTTCGGTTATAAAAATTTATAATAAATTATAATAAAGTTAAATTAACAGCTACTTGATTAACAGCACATTAATTCAAAATTTAAGAAAATATAAGGTAATTAAGTACAAACAAAATCGTCAAACATACATGGGTTTGGTGGAAGTTGAACACAAAAATTAAGATATTTTAAATTAATTTTAAATACATAACTATATTAAAGAAATAAATTAATTACCTTGTCTTCTTTAGAGCTTAATACTTTATAATGCGATAATTGTTATATATTATGAAGTACAACCCCACAGGCCCTCAAAATCTGTCATCGCTCTTAAAATTGCTGCAGTAAAATACTTCAGCGCAATACAAATCATGCCAAAGTATAACATCTAATAACGAGGCTTTTGTTCATTGGAGGTGTCGAGACCTTGTTGGCGTCGACAAAGGGCGCACGCTTTGCGTTTAATCTTCGCTATTGCGTCGCCTTGGCAGGAAAACAATCAGTCAAGTAAAGAAAGGAGGGCTGGCTGATAATTAACAGCGATTTACTCCGTCACGCACGGTCATGCGTCTTCGAGGGGCACAGGCGAATTGAGTTATGTAACTAAAAAAAGAATAAAGAGCTGAGTACTCGTACTCGTATGCTGTGCCCTTAAAAAAAGTTGTGTGAACTACACATCAATAGCTACTTTCAATATTTGTATCACGTTAATCTTAAATAAAAATTATTTTTTTCATATTCTTTTTGTGAGAAAATTCTGTAAAATAAATTTTTCCTAATATTATAAATTTTCTTCTTTGTCAATTCTTTGACCATGGTTCAGTTAGCAACAATTACCAACACAATGACATGCTTAAAAACTGAACCACGATTAAATCCAGGTTTGTTTTTAAATTAAATCACAACTGGACCTAATAATATGTTATAAGTATAAATATTATAAAGCACAAATTCGATGGATTGATTATTGTATCTATTGTTAAGTGTTTTCAAAAACAAATTTCCTTCTGTGACTTTTATTTGGAGAAAACACAGTGAAAATCAATATTTCCTTCATAGAAATTCACATGACCTAATAAAGTTCAACAACCATATGTGGGGTCGGTAGCCTAATAATTATTGTTTCTCTCTCTATATTTCCTTCTTGGAATTTTTCTGAAACATCAAAGATCAATTGTATGTACAAAAATTAAAAATTAAAATTGTACAATTTACCATAACCGTGGATAAGATCTAATTCTGTAGCAGTTTTCATTTGAAAAGCTCTATGAAAATTGCTGTGACTATTAATCTAACAGTGGCTTGATTTTTATATTAAGTCAGTCACAGATAGTGCGAAATTTAAACAAAATTGAACGATTATCAGATCTTAAAAAAATGAAATGTTTTTTAAATCTTTGTGAAAATTGCTGCGAACACTGTGACGGTTTGAACCCTGGTGTTGTACAAATTCTCATAATTTGTAATATTTGCTTGGCTCGTGATTTACAAATTCTTATAATTTGTAATATTGATTTGGCTCGTGATTTAGTAATAGTACTTTACGTTATGCTTGTTTTTAAATCAAAATCGTGACAACTCTATTAGGTTCGTTTTATGGGTAATGTGTCTGTTAGTAATATTTGTTAGTAAGTGAAACACAGATATATGGATTTGATGTGATTTATTTATTTTAAAAGGTTATGCAAGCGACAGCTAAATAAAAGATAATTTTGTTACTCAAATTGGACATTATTTATTTAATATTTATTTAATGTTTCTCATTTTAAGTATTGGTTGCACAGCGGCGGCACATTATGCACTTCCTCAACATATAGAAGTTAAGGAAGCACACAACATACCACAACCATACCGGGTGATTCAAGTTTTATTACCAGGCCAAAAATGGCGACTTCTAATTGAAATAAAAAATCCAAAATAAATACACATGTTTAGATATTAATGAAGCCCAATCTGACGATAAAAAAAATATATTTTAACCATCCGGTAGTTTATACGTTATTTCACAAAGAATTCGTAATTTTATTTAAATAGTTTTTGTCAAAACATACTTTAATACTATTCCAAACATTCCAGTGTAATCCAAGACAAAAAATTGCACCAATTATTGAATTAAATGAATTTTGATATCGCAACAGTAAGATTTATTACTAAATAGTAAAATATGACGACTGCTTCCAGTAATAGTCCCTATAATGGATTTGATGGGTTTTATGATAGGGCCATACCCAATCCCTCAGCCTGCTGGGTGGATACCGACGCAAGGATTTCTTCAGGGTCGGAGCTCAATATATGCTTAATAATAAAGTCATAAAACGTTCCAACCGCACAGGCGCGGTCAATGCTTTGTAGGGCTCTTGACTTGCAAAATCATGACTCATACCGAGGAAAGTTGGTCAGTAATGTAAAAAATGCTTTAATTTGAAATCTAATCATTTTCGTTAATTTTTGATTTCATAAATGGGTTCTATGAATAAAATAAAACAGTTTAGGGTAAAAATAACGATAGAGAATTTTGCCCGAAAAGAGTTTTTTTTTAAATTTTATAACCGTCTATATAATTATATCGAAAAAGTCAAACTACCTTTCCGTAGATTAGTATCAGACCTATATAAATCCAAATTTTCATATTTTTTGGGCAACTCCAAATGCCTAAAAAACCAATGGTAATAAAACTTGAATCACCCGGTACAACCAATTAATTATATTTATTTAAAATTTTGCATAGATTTTATTTAATAATTATTGAATCTTGATTATATTCTTCGACTTTGTCGAGTTTGAGTTAATTATTAACACTACTGTTGGAATTACAAAGTGATATTAGCGACTTCACGTACCACAATATTTAAATAGTGTCGAGAAGGTTATTTGATACATGTCATCACTGCATAGAAATTCAATAGCATTTGTGTCTATCTATGCATTTCAATGCCACCTTGTGAATAGGAACAAATCACATAAATTCACACATTAAAGTACTTCAAATGATGCACCTCAATGTATGTCCTCATCGCGTGATATTACTAGTATTTTTGTCTACCAACAATATGAGCCACGTGATAGTAAAACCTTTAAGAGGTAATGTTATTCAAAATTGATTATAGTTTAGAATGACAAAGCTCTATTATTCTACTTCTAATTTTCTAACTATTTAAGCACATGCATACAGAAGGTGACCAGATATTAACAATAGAAAAACGGGCGCAAAGGGGGGCAACGGGGAATTTTGATTTTTAAATTAATTAACAAAGAACACAAAACGAAAAATATATAATATTATATTACAATTTTTTTACCAACATGAAACATAATGTCAAATTTACAAATATAATAAATACCAGGCATGTTTTTAAAGTAAGTACCGTTTTGTATATCAGTTTTGTTATTATATTTTTGTTATTACATATAAGCTTATAACTATAAAATAGCGGAAAAAACCACACCGAAAAAATAACCCAATCTTTCAACAGTCGGGACTTTTTTGAAACTTTTTTTGTCGCTGGACGCGGGACAAATTTCTAATAATCGGGACTGTCCCGCCAAAATCGGGACGTCTTATCACACCTTATGCACCGGGTCACCTTATGCATACATTCAGTTGATTAATTCATAATGCTGAGATTACTTGAATATCGAAACGCTGAGCAAGTTTATTTATACCATTTAGTTACCCGTAATATCATTGAATTATTTATATTGAAATTATTAAGTAATATTCCACTGACGCAACTTTTTATTTAACTCCCGATTGCAAATAAAATTTGCAACCGGCTTTATGAAATCATATGTTATCATTATAAACCGAATGAAAACTATATTTTACGTGCTTAATGGAACCACAATGTTTAGTAAGTGTATGCGACGAGGAAAGGAATGCATTTTACAATATTCACCTGTTAGTACGAAAATATTGTCAGGACAAAGTATAAAATACAGTTAAGTTCAACTTTGCAGTTTTCGGCGTAAGGAACCCATATTTTATACCTTTATAAAACTTCGCTTATTACCAGCGGTAAGGCGCGGTTATATTAGTAGATAGGTTACATTATTATGGATAATTCACTTTAGAATTGTTAGTAGAAAATATGTTTGGTCAAATGTTTTGCGACGAAGGAAAGGAAGGCATGTTACAATATTCTCCTGTCAGTACGAAAATATTGTCAGGATAAAGTATTAAATGCAGTTTAGTACAACTCCGCAGTTTCAGCGTAAGGAACCCACATTTTATACCTTTATTAAACTTCGCTCATTACCAGCGACAAGGCGCAGTAATATCACTAGATAGGTTACATGATTAGTATGGAATTGACTTTAGAATTGTTAGTGTGGTGTACATTTGATAAACTTGTGTAATATATTCACCTGAGGAATCAATGCTCAAAATCTGGGTCTTCGTAGAGAAGCGGAACGAGCTGCGGCGCGTGGATATTCTAACTGGTTTTATTTAATTTCAGCAGTAATATTTATATTGCATTGCACTGGCTGTAGGCTCGTACCTTATGCCAGGGTTGGGAGCTCGCAGCCAAGCCCTATGGCTTGGAGGCGGGACTCCAAGACCTTACAAAAAAATATATATATATATATTTATACTGTTCCCTAATCTTCAATCTTGTATCCCGGCCCCATGCTAAATCTGTTTTACGCCGCAAAGTGACGCAACCACATATGAGTAATCGAATTTCGCAATTGCCCAAAATCTCCGCAATTTGGCCGAAATTGCCCAATTTCGCAGTTCCCCTTGTATTTTCTTGGCCAATTTATGTTTCATCATTCGATCGTGTGTTACTTTAAATTTGCCCAATAATATAAGTCAGCATATTTTCAATCTGTACGCGTTCCGAAAGGGGTGACCTCGCTCGGGTCGCATTTTGACGCCTACCGACGGCATGAGCCAATATTGACGCCTTTTTGTTTGGACTCGTACAATTATGGAATTTAATAGTTAATGTGGCTTAGGTCCTTATAACACCGATCTTAGAATGTCCAATTTCTTAGAATCTCGCGGGAAGATCAAACCCAGAATGATAATGAAACTTACTGCCATAGTTTGTTGAGAAAACTCATTAAATTGTTGACTTAGCAAAGCTACACATGGCACAATAAGCCAAGCTATGAAATTGTAACACAATAAAGTATAATTTACTGATCTTATAAGAAATCCTACATGGAATTTGTCTGTAGGAAGACTGCTGCAATTACTGACCTGATAATGATACCCAACGATAATTCGAGAGAAAATTGTACATTTGTTAATACATATTAAAAAATATTCTCGTAATGCCATATTATTTTTGGAAAACTTCAAGAAAAGTTAAATTTGCTGTGATCTCCCATCTAATAATGTTCCTTTTCTTATATTGTCGTACAAAGATCAAATTCAACATTGTATAATTTATTGTTACTCCGGATGATAATCGAAGCGACTAAAATTTTTTTTAAACGATAAAAATTGCAGTGATCACCGACCTAATAATATTCACTCTCTTATAATATCGAAGAAAAATAAAATTCTGGGGAATATTGTATAATTCACTGATCTTAAAAACATATTTTTCGCAGGATATTACTTTATAAAACAATGTATGAAAATTGCCATGATCACCAACATGGAAATTACGGGCTTACTGAATATGTATTACATTGTCAATAATATGTCAGTGCGTCTCCTCACTGGGTATTTCCGGTTAAAGTATGGTTTACTGCCCAAATTAGTGCATTGGAAAGAGATGCCATATTGAGTGGCCTCCTAGATCACCAGATCTGACACCGCTACATTGTTTTTATGTGGTCACTGAGAGTTTGTAATTTATAAAAAGCAGCCAGATACCATTGAACAATGACGCGAAAGAATTGCACAAGAATGTCGGCGTATTACTAGACAAACCTTTTAAAAAGTTTGTCTGAGAGTTTGAAATCAGGCAACATTTTTATTTTCAAAACTATGGAAACTATTCCCAACATTTATTATCACATGTTAATTAAAATTAATTAATTGAACACTGTGTCACTTTATTTTCACCTAATTCTAAAACTAGTTCACTAAATCATATTGTATTAAAAATGACTGGAACACGTGTTTCAAGAACTATCCAACGATTTATCACAAGTAGGGGGTGCTAGTTATTTTTTCTAGTTGGAGGTGGCTGTGGCTTAAAGGATGGGTGGGGCATTGACACTACCCATGCCAATTTAGGTCTCGCTTCGAACCAGTCAAACGGTTTTGAGTAATTTAAAAATAAAAATGTGTTCTATAAAAAAAGTAACTTTTCAAATTGACACCCTGTATACAATTTTTTATCTAGAACTGTCCAAATTATAAAACTATACAACATGTAATTTTCTAGAAAACTCAGCTCCTCTGAATATGTATACATACAACAGCCGAAATTAGTTAAGGCACTACTTTCAAAAACATTTTTTGCATATAATTTTTTTAACACACCCTATCGGTGCGTAATTCAAAAACCAAACAAACATTTTATATTTGCGAAAACTATACAAATATCTGTTGTTATAATGGTCATCTTAGGCTTAGAACATGTCGAATATGTCGGAGATAAGCTAAGTTCGAAAAAAAGTAGACGATTTATGAATCTTGAACAAATATTTTCCATGACATTTTGTTTGCTAGGAAATTCATTGAAACTTGGTGTGATCATCGATTCAATACTGTCCAGGTTCTTGTAAGATTGAAGGAAAATCAAATTCGAATGAGAATTGTACAATTTACTGTTCTTACGAGAAAACTTTTCCCTCGTTGCATTTTTTATTTCGGTAAGTTGCTATGACCATCTGGTCTTAATACTGGTCAGTTTCTTTTAATATCGAAGATAAGATTAGATGATAGTCATCTTCTTCAAATGTCATAGACAGATCAATATCGATTGAAAATTGTAGAACTTCCTAATCTTAAATACTCTCCACGGTACGTTTTGGCGGTAAAATTGCTGTTGCCTAACCTAATACTGTCGAATTTCGTATAATGTTAAAAATATTTTAAATACATAATATAGTTTAAAATATATTTTCAAGGGAACTTAATTACATTTGATGAGAGTTGTACTCGCTTGAATATTTTTTCCTTTCGGATTAATATTTTCTTTTCGGAAAAATTTAAACATTGTTTTGATCACTGACTTAATAATAGTCATCTTCTTAGATTATGTGATAAAAAGCTAAAACTCGAAGGAAAAATGTAGAATTTACCGATTTAAAAAAATATTTGATCTTTTACTTTTTGATAGTAGTGTTAGGCTAGTTCTTTTTCCAATCGTAGCCTTAACTTGACGTCATATTTAATACATAAATTTTCGCCATTTTACCTATTAATAATAATAATCACTTACATAATATACTGTATTTTCATTGGTCAGGATGCGCAGGCTTTATATTGAACTCGATCCGAAGATGGCATTGGCTCCAAATGATTTCCCCACATATAAAGAGTATTCTTTTAGTATTGTATATTAACTATAATTGGAAGGACTTACCGGGGGAGCAACTCCCCTTCCCCCGCCAGTTCTCTCGCCAACTGGATCGCTAGCACTCACGGCTTCAACCATTATTCTCTACGACTATTGTATTTCACCTTCATGTGCAAAGCAGTGACATACACCTCTTACTAGGACGAACCTCTCTTGTTGCAATTAGGACGAACCTCTCTTGTTGCAATTAGGACTAACCTCTTTTGTTACAATTAGGACTAACCTCTTTTGTTGCAATTAGGACTAACCTCTTTTGTTGCAATTAGGACGAACCTCTCTTGTTGCAATTAGGACTAACCTCTTTTGTTGCAATTAGGACGAACCTCTTTTGTTGCAATTAGGACGAACCTCTCTTGTTGCAATTACCAGAACGCACCTCCAGGACGCACCTCTATCTAATATACATATTGTAGTTTATGTACTGACCTTTAATCCATTCCAACACCTAATCCATAACCGTCCACATCGCAACACACACCAATACATTAGCACACACATGCTTTCCCCATAATCAGCACCCAACTTGCATCCACACTCCATAAACGCACGTAACTCAATGTGCCCCTCGTTCTCGTTCTTAAGCTGAGCGCGTCGCGCCCCGGCTTATATAAACAAACAAAGCCACAGATGCCGCCTTTAATATTAATAATCAATTATTATCCAATGATACAATTTGATACCTAACATTCGGCCATCCTGAAAATCATCACGTCCCGGGATGAACTACTACCTCAACCTGAACCAATCTAAATATAATCTCCACCCCCAATCAAGAAACTTACTAATCACGTCCTCACATACAGAAGCATTTTTTTTTTTTTTGTTTATGGCCAAACTGTTGCTCCTTACTCATTACCTCGAATAGTTCTCTTTAGACTGCTTGCGGAGCTAATGGTGTTGGGTGCTCCTTTCTGCTATTGTCTCTCCATGAGCTGTACTTTTATCTTCTTGAAGGCTGCCAGTTTTGCCGATTTTATGGTATCGGAGAATCTATTCTATTGGTTGATAATTCTGCCAGTAAACTCCAATTTCTAACCCTTCTATAGGTATTGTTGAGTCCCGATGCTATTTCATTCGCTTGCATTGCAGTTGTATATATTCTCGCCAATCTCCAACCTAATGCTCGTTACCTAATGCTACTACTTATGAGGCTATGCTCTATTTTGTGCAATAATACAAAAGTCCGTACGGATATATGTCGGTGTATGTACAGTTGTCTAAAGAGCTATTAAGACTTTTGCTGTAGGGGCAAGATTAAGGCAACTTTCCACGTACAAAACCCCGAGAATTTTGCTTTGTTGTATCTTGCAGTCTGTTCAATCTCCTTCGTGTAGCATAGCTCTAGCTGCTCGTTAGATAGTTTATGCTTGTGCCGATGAGCGATACACTAATCCTCTCAGACACCCTAGGATGTATGCCTTAATTTTGCTCACCTTGTAGATTGTTTTTAAATCTCTTGCAGTTTGTCCATCTATGTGCTCGTACCATTCGAGCTCATTTGTATTTCCAAGTCCCGGGCAGGTCATATGCCTCGTCTCTTCCATTGCTGCTGCTCTTAATAGCACGATCGAGCTGGTATCCTATTTATTATATGTCGATTTTAAAACGGCAGTCAACGCTGTCCGATCCCCAGCTCTACCTTCACCCTAACTTATCTTGCCATTGGTCCAACTAACCTATCATTGGTAATCTTGCTGGTCCTTTCACTCATTGCTTTTAGATGACTTCATTCCAGGATTTCCTGGACCTTCCTCGTTTCCGTCTTTCCGGACCTAATCGAGCATAACTTTTGGCAATTGAAGATCGGGCATCCTTTTCACGAGTCCGCACCAATAAGTTGTCGTTTTACTGCTTTCTGCACGATATTTTTCTTTAAGGCGATTAATTATTGTATCCTTGTGTTGCGTACCCTATCCAACCTATCCAACTATTCCAATCCAACTAAAAAAATGTCGAAACTCATCGTGATTACCCCTCACAATTTCTCTCCTCATACTTCTCAGTACAGCCCAAAATTGTTTACCATCCACAACTTTATAAAGACGATCGTCAGTTATCTGGTATTTCTTGTAGATTTTTCTTTCATAATCATCCTTTGGTGCCTTTTTTTACATTTTTGTTATTACTTGTAGTTTTCGGTCGGTTAACTGACAATATAACACCCAATTGGCGACTTCTATTTGAAACACAAACTGTTCTCTACAAAACTTTGTTCAGCAACAGAGTTTCTACTTAGACTATCTACATGTGTCATGTTTTTCCCAAGACGATGAATTACTTCAAAAGTAAACTCCTGTAACTGCAACCACCATATTGCAATTTTAGACACTAAGTCCTTCTTGCCTACGGCTTCCTTTACTGCATTGCAGTCGGTAACGACTTCAAACGGATTTCCGATTAAATAGACTCGATATATTTTGAGTGTCTCTACGACCGCTAGAGTCTCTAATTCGCATGAATGCCAACGCTGTTCTGCAGCAGACAATTGTCGGCTAAAATAACTTATTGGCTTTAATAAAGTTGGTTCTATTTTCTGTAATAAAATTCTGGCAATACCCTTTCGACATGCATCTGTATGAACTTCTATATCTGCTGCTGGATCATACATTGCCAATAGACGTTCCACTAATCTTTTATTTTTGTATTCTTCAAATGATTTTACTTCATCTGTACTTCCTTCCCACGCTTGTGGTTTATGCAGTAACATCGTAAGAGGTTTGGCAATTCTTGAATAATGTTTCAGAAACAGTCTGAAAAATCCAGTAACTCCCAGAAATTGCCGTACATTATGAACTGTTGTCGGTGTTTTAATTTGTTTACAATGGGTTATTTCAGTGTCTTTTATTAGGATGTTTGTTTTACGTTAACTCTGCTCTCTACAAATTCTTCTCATCTGTAACTCTTCACAAGATACCCTGTCAAATATTTATTTTCTATCTTAACGGAATATAATTTTTATTTATTTCTACCATAAATATTAAAATAACCCATCACATGATATTTTAATTCATCCGCACACTATTCATGACGTATTTGTTTACTGTAACAGTCAATCCAATTCACCAACATATGTTTTGTGACCACAAAAATCATGTAATTTACTAAGTAATAATTAATATTTCCAGATTAAGTAGATTATTTGAAGTAACAAACTGCACATCGGATAAGCAAACCTATAGTCTCACGCATTATAAAGAAACTCCTTGAAAACGTCACTTCATCTTACAGTTGGTCATAGGTTGCTTCTCGCGTATGTTTATGTAACATTCCAATCTCGGAAATATTTCACCAAACACATCTCAACATATGTGTTATTTCACAAGATTCCACTTATGACAATGACACTCATCAATAGTGTTCAATATCCTTACGAACATTGTTGCCAAAACCATACTCCCTTACATAATTATTTTTCTACAAATACGTACTGCTAATGATATTAATCTTATCTCCTTAATTACGAATATCTTGCTGCTTCGGTTCCGGTCATTGGCAATTAACAAGGCAATTTTTACTTTATTTGCAGTTACCGTGTACGTACGAATTCATTTCTCTTACGATAATACAATAGTAATTGTATCCATTATTTCTGGTGTCAATATATTTCTGTTTATATTACCTGCGAACGCATTCCTCATACGCTCGCATTTAAGTGCTCTGGGCCATCAACCCCATATTTCTAACCTTATCTTCCCATAATTAACACTTCAAATTATGGGTCCCTTCGCGGTCAACGATCCTTGCTCACAACAAAAACGTATCGGCGTCACGTATCAAATTACACTTAAGTTGCCTGTGCGTATCTCGTGTTACGAAACAACATTTTTTCATTTGTTGTGTACAGTAATTATCTCCATTTTTAAATTCGCACTTCCCTTATAAAAATACCAAATCTTATAATAATGTAATCAAAAACCCGTTGCACGGAATCGTACTATTTAACGTAATTTGTATGTTTCCACGTTACAATGTCAAGTTCGCCTCTAATTCGCCGGTCCAAATTCATACCAATTGCTTTGAAGATACGCTCAATTCTTCTTTAATGTATTTACTGCAGTATTCTAATCTTCGGTTGTACCCATTCATCTCTCACTAAATTCTTCACACATTGCAACAGTTGGCACGATAGCTATCAATTACATTTTTTTTTTTTAAACAGTTTAAAACCAATTCGTACCACAATCACTCAGATCTCAATAAATTCCAGTATAACACGCTGCGTCATTCTGTCTACTTTGTATAACATATTTCACTAATGTGCATAGTTCACAATAACACCCAGTGCATTTTGTTTTCATTTACTTAATATTATTTCTACAGAAATAAATCAACCTCTCGCAGCAGCAATAAGTCGTGATCTGTTTCACACCATCGAAGTTCTCATGTTTATATTTTAATCCGTATGTGCGCTCTCGTTGTTCAAAATGCTGTATAGACGTAACTATATCGAACAATCATCCACAACTTTTTAATTTCTTGTAACATTTTCAACCTCCGAATCGAACACTCCGAATATTTTTCAATCGCTTAAATAGTTTTCGTTACTTATATCCTTTGTAGCAACTTGCACTCTTACACACCAGATTATTAATTATATACACACATTTCCTTCATTTTAGGCAATCTTATTGTTTTTAAATCAACCATCCAATTCACCAAATCATGTCATTACACGACCATCTGTAATTCTGATTAATCGCATCGTACCATTGTACGCATTTAAAAATTTCTTCCAGTCGCTTACAATTTAACGCCGTCCGATATTAGTCATTAACTCTCCTGTAAATTGTTTCCTATTTATTTTAAAGAGCCCGCCGTATCGGCACGCAGTCACCAAACAAACACTTGAGATAATCTCATGTGAATGCCTCCACATTCAGGCGAGGTTAATATTTTCAAACAAAATTCATCAATAATCACGTTCAGTGTTCCGAATTATTTCCAACCAGAATAATACACTTTATTCTGGCTGAACAATTGTCACGCCACTTGTTCATAATTACATTCAACATTATTCGCAATGTGCATCCTATTAACTAATTATTTATCTTTCTTAATCTCTATCTCATACCAGAATGACTTAATTTCTGGAAATATTTAAATAATTTTTACACAAACCAACCCAATTTGTGTTAATTAAATTACAATCGAAGTCAGAGCAATGTGTATTTATTTACTTTTTCCTCCGTCTAGAAACAAACTCTAGACTTTTCAGTCCATGACCGTGAAACGCTGTGTATACCTCTCCGGAACGATAACACAAACAGCACTTGTATACAGTGAGGTCGACCACAATATTCCAAACGATTTGATTAATATCAACTCGTTCGTTTTAATATTTCGATACGTATTGTTAAAAATTATTTCCAACTTCACAATCTTAATTCGTATCATTTTCTCTCTTCCTCCTTATTAAACACCTGTCCAATTTAACATGAATAAAATTATTCTAATTCTCATTGTGCAACCTTAATTTTTGCACATGCTAATCCCAAGCCAATCACATCTTCAGATCGTTCAATTGTTCCGATCCCACTTCTGATGTTGTTAGGCTAGTTCTTTTTCCAATCGTAGCCTTAACTTGACGTCATATTTAATACATAAATTTTCGCCATTTTACCTGTTAATAATAATAATCACTTACATAATATACTGTATTTTCATTGGTCAGGATGCGCAGGCTTTATATTGAACTCGATCCGAAGATGGCATTGGCTCCAAATGATTTCCCCACATATAAAGAGTATTCTTTTAGTATTGTATATTAACTATAATTGGAAGGACTTACCGGGGGAGCAACTCCCCTTCCCCCGCCAGTTCTCTCGCCAACTGGATCGCTAGCACTCACGGCTTCAACCATTATTCTCTACGACTATTGTATTTCACCTTCATGTGCAAAGCAGTGACATACACCTCTTACTAGGACGAACCTCTCTTGTTGCAATTAGGACGAACCTCTCTTGTTGCAATTAGGACTAACCTCTTTTGTTGCAATTAGGACTAACCTCTTTTGTTGCAATTAGGACTAACCTCTTTTGTTGCAATTAGGACGAACCTCTCTTGTTGCAATTAGGACTAACCTCTTATGTTGCAATTAGGACGAACCTCTTTTGTTGCAATTAGGACGAACCTCTCTTGTTGCAATTACCAGAACGCACCTCCAGGACGCACCTCTATCTAATATACATATTGTAGTTTATGTACTGACCTTTAATCCATTCCAACACCTAATCCATAACCGTCCACATCGCAACACACACCAATACATTAGCACACACATGCTTTCCCCATAATCAGCACCCAACTTGCATCCACACTCCATAAACGCACGTAACTCAATGTGCCCCTCGTTCTCGTTCTTAAGCTGAGCGCGTCGCGCCCCGGCTTATATAAACAAACAAAGCCACAGATGCCGCCTTTAATATTAATAATAAATTATTATCCAATGATACAATTTGATACCTAACAGTAGGTAACTGTAACAATTTAGAATGTTATGATGTAAATATTGTGTTTGTAAACTTCTGGTCTTGTTCACAAAAAGTTAACTTTTGAAATTTGCCGAAATTTTGTTGCTAATATGCTGATTTTATTTTGTCCGAGCCATCCATTACTTTTTTCCTTTTTTCAGGACCTTCATAAATTTCAACAATTTTCTTTTCAGGACTTTTTTTCGATAATAACTGCAGCCTCTTCGAATGACTACAGATTTGAGATATTGAAACTTTTGCTCGTGTCAATGAAGAACTACTTGTGGTTTTTATTTCATTGAAAATTTGTTGCACTGCCATGTTTGAGTTAAGTTTGCTCGAACTTAAGTTTCTACAAAAGACTGGCGAATTTGATTTGCAAACTAATGATTTTATTTATCAAGTTATCTTCTATATAAGTAAATAATATACCTCCGTAATGTCTACTCATTTATACAATGGTAGTCTAGTAAATAGAAAATGTAATCAAGTGTGTAATAGTGCGATTTTCATAATATACCCATGAAACGAATTAATTGAGCCATCAAGATAATCGAGTGTCGTTTGAATATACTCCGTAAGCGATTCCGGATTTTTTTCAGATAATTACATTCCCACACTCGAACTCCCCGGAGCCTCATATATGTATCATTAGAGCTATATCGGCGGTAATAAAACCGGAATAGATGGGAGGAATTAAAACGAACTTATCCAATATTTGCACCGAGCTTGTTAGTAACTTGACCGGCGAACTTCCCAAGTCCCACGCGCCTCTGCTCTTTATTATTCCCAGGAAGGAGGAAAAAAACAGGGGCGCCTACTCAAACAGCGTCGATCCGGATAGTTTCCAGAACTTCCATCTCGAAGGGGGCTCGAAGCTTATGACGAATTCAAACGGCGCTGCATTATCTCGGTCCAGATGAGCCGCAGACTTCTGCGCCTAATGCGATTAATGCTGAGCGTGTCCTTAAAAACTAACCCAATTACCAAAATGGGGCCGTAAAATAGGGGCCCAAATAGATAATTCTTAATTGGGGACACTATAGGAATACATAAAAGTGGCGGTCGTTTATTTCTTTTATAACAAAATAAAACAGAAATTAGTTATATGTTTCGAGAATCTTCATGCGGTGTGCCCACGGATTGACTACGCAATAGGCCAAACTCTTTATTTTTTTAGTTTAAAAAAATGGCGTTATTTATAAAAAAAAATCCCATAAGGAAAATTTTAATCGACTAGGAAATTAATTTTGAATTGCAGATATCTTGGGATAAAATCAGACGTTTTAGCATAAAATAATTGTCATAAAGCTGACATTTGGGTATTCAATTATTATTATAGCATGGCACAATAAAATTGGCTATGAGCCGTAGGTTATAAATGTTTGGAATTGCCATTTCCCCTCGAACAAAATTAGGTTCTGTGCATATTTTATACGTTATGAGCGGTCGGGCATAGGGACAATGGTGGTAATGAAAACGTATTGTGTATTGATTAAAAGTTGATCGCAGTAATTTTATAGCCGAATTACAGCCAACCTGGTTTATGCATGAACCTTGCCACTTACAGTGAGTTACGAAACGAATTATTAAGTCGTGGCGAATGCAACTGGTGACTACTATCGGTAATTACCATCGGCTTCGTTAGAGGTTTCGTATGTAGATACTGTGGCAACATTCTATGGGGCACGAAATGGCATAGCGTAAGTGTTGGTGCTTTTGGCTATGTGCCCAGTAATGCATCTTACTAGCATTAATTAATTATTACATTAATTACATTTACAAACAAGTTTTTAAATTTACGATACAATGTATTTTGCAATCATAATAAATTTAATTCCGGTAAATTAATTACATTTATAAATAATTATTCAGATTTTAATATGATGATTTGTATATGTTCATTAAAATAACATAATAAAATGTAGTGTGATAAAGTAATTACATATATGAATAATTATATAGACATATTTGTGAGTGGTACTACAAAGTTTAAAGAATAATATTTCAGTGAAATTATTTAGTGTATGATAATTTATTTTAAACATAATGTAATTGAAAATGCGATGAAGTCAATTTTAATTTACTATGTTTAATTAGATTTATGAATATAAGTATATACAGAGATTTTTATATAAATAATAATAAATGTTGTCACCAATTTAAGTAATTTTATTATATATTAATGATATTTTATTAATATAAAAATTTAGTAAAGATCCCAACCATTTTGATGATAAAAATCTGTTGAGTTTTATCTATATTAAGTAAGAGCGTATTATTCAATGCAGTTTGCTGAATTGTTTTCTGATGTACTGATCAATACGCAGTTCCCGTGAGAAATATGCAGGAATTAAAGTGCAAGTTACTGTAAAACTGCAGCTTGATTCGCAAAAGTATTGACATATTTTATCTGCAATAAATTCCCTAGACTCCTCGAATATGAAATACCAATAACATTACTCATCGCAATATAAGCCCCCATTGCAAACCGAGTGTCAATTTTATCATTCGTGTATTTTTATTGGAGGCGCAGTAGGGAAAGCTGAATTTTTATATACACGAGGAGCGAGCATTGTACGCAGTTTGCTGTTCCAATAAAAGCAGATATGTGTCGATGTGTACTCCCGCATATTATTCATTTAATATCGTAGGTATTTAGTTATATATAGAACTTAAGAACTGAAACATAAAATTCTCTAAAAGCTCCACCAAAAGCCATTCAAAATTAATCATTTATGGGAGACATATTTTGAATGATACAAAAAATGGATATTATGGATAATGAATTATATTTTATTTTATTTCTCGAAAACAACATTCTCTATAAAAACTTTTTTATTTTCAAATATTCCAAGAGCCACTCAGATCTACTCCAATTCAATCTATGGATTATGGTAGATGGTAAAACATATTGTCAATTTTAGAAACAAATACTAAGTTTATTTTCATTTCTCGAAAGAAATTGCGATAGATTTTGAAGCCCCAAGAGTAATTCAAATTTTATGTATGTCTTATAGTAGACTAAGAATAAACATTTTAAATTTTAGAAAAAATATTTTATACAAGGCGGAAAGACCCCATGGGGTTGTTAGCCCAATAAAGATTGTTTATGTATACAGGGTGGCTCACCTATCCTCGCTCAGATCAATGCTGCTATACTAATGAAAATTGAGAAAAAAGTCTTATTGGAAGTTATTGGACCCCAGTAGTAGTGTTGACTACTACTAGTTAGGGATATTATCCCTAACTGGGTATCGACCAACTGCCTTCTGCCTTGTGATTTGTGTAAGTGTGTGTATTGGGTTAGGGCTTGTTACTCAAGAAATTTGCCCTCGATTTCTAGAGCGCCGTTAATGAGCTCCCAACGGCGAATGGCACTAGTTTCACAGTACAAATATACTACCTGTACTGGGGCTCGAACTCAGGTCTTCGTGCATGCTAAGCAATATCAATAACAATAACTATAATAATAACAATAACAATAACAAATGATTTATTTTGTTTTCGTAACGTACAACAAGTTGCATATATACTAACTAGGTACGCCACCCTCAGCTGCACGCTAAGCAAGCGTTCTAACCTGTCAGCCAAACTAGCGGTTTATTGGACCCTTAATGTGCTACTTTTTGAAATTATTTTCGAGTGTTCATAGTGTACCATAAATCTGGGACACAACATTTGACCTCTTTTTTAAATAGAACACCCTGTATATTACTCTATTTTTGGAATCTGCTTGATGTGGGCTTCACAAATCAGTTTTATTTTTAGGGATTGGATGCAAAGTTGCCAAGTCATTCACATTTTAATCAAATTTAACTAAAAATTATGGACAAAAATTCAACAAAACCTTATTATAAGAGATCAATGAAAGAATCTGGGTATGCAAGTACCCAAGCACTGTGCCAAAGCATTCATAATATTTGGAGCCATGTTCAATACACAGGGTGATCTGAAACAATGATCTAATTTTGCTATTTTCAAATGGCTAAAACGTATCGAAATTTATCGTTATTTACCAAATATCAAAAAGTATCATTAGATTATAGTCCATATGCTGCCATTGAATAGCTCATTAGATGAGCACTCAGAATATGATGCTATATACAGGGCGTTCCATTTGAAAAAATGAGATTTAGCCATTTGAAAATAGCAACATTTTATCGTTGTTTCAGAACACCCTGTATATTCTACGTGACTCAAACTATTGTGTATGTTTTGGCACATTGCTTGGGTACTTGTATACGCAGATCCTTTCATTGATCTCTTATAATAAGGTTTTGTTGAATTTTTTTCCTCGTCCATGATTTTTCGTTAACTTTGATTAATATGTGAATAACTCGACAACGTTGCATCTGATCCTAATAACTAAAAATGATTTGTGAATCCCACATAAAGCAAATAGAGCAAAAATGAATTAATATACAGGGCGATCCATTTAAAAGAGACCAAATTTTGTGTCCCGGAATATTTATGGTACACTCTGTACACCCGAAAATAATTTTAAAAAGTAGCACATCAAGTGTCCTATAACTTTCAATCAGATTATTTCTCAATTTTCATTAGTCTAGCAGCAATGGTCCGAGCGAGGATAGGTGGGTCACCCTGTATATATTTTATACATTTTAGATTTCTCGAAAATAATCATTAATTGAGGATTTACCTCATAAAATATCCTGCAGAGCTATTCAAATTTTATGTATGTGTTATAGAAGAATAACATTTAAAAAAAACCTGAACAAATGTTCTGATGTCGATTTTTATTACTATTTTTGTTAATTGGAAAACATTATTTACGTTTTGGATTTTAATGAATATAACCTGTATTATTATTAATAATATTACAATAGTAATGACCCAAGTTTATGTAAATTTTACCAATGCTATTACATTTTTGTCACATATTTAGCATGTTGTATATTGCTGGTGCGAGTTTTATCGAGTGCAAAGTATACAATCTTCCATTAATAATATGAAAAAAATACTCAACTCCCTATAATTTTGGCAGTTTTTTACATTCTTGGTAATTTATGTAAAAATTAATTACCAACTACTAACTATGTGACTTCAAACCTATATTTGTAATAATGATGTGATCGAAATAATAATCTAGGATTCTGCGAAATTTAGCAAGTGTTTGAACATTTATTACCAGTTTACAAGGGTAGGTATCTTTTTATATACAGGGTCCGTCATTTCACCTCCCGTCTTCAATAGCTCAGTTACTAATTGAGTTAGGATTTTGATTTATTGCAAACTTTAGTTGCTTTCTAGGGTGTATTTCAGGAAAATATTTTTGATTATACAGGGTGTCCCAAAAACGTGTGACCTTATAGATGCCTACATACTCATAAAATTTGATTGAAATCGGTTTAGTAACATTAGCACAAAAAAATAAAAACTGAAAAAAACAGTTTTGCACCATTGGTTAAGAAAATTAATAAGGGATAAAAATAGTGCTTCGTTAATCAAACCATACAAGGTTTTTTTGATATGCATTATACAGAGTGTCCAAAATTTAGTGTCAAAGTTTTCTAACTTTAAAGCACATTATTTTTTTTTATTTCAAATTGGAACCTCAGTATATTTTTATGTAATTCCATGCGGAATTAAAAGACAAACATTTTTCCTAATTACAACCCTATCTCAATTCCTAACACATATATTTGCAGAAAACTCGTTTTATCAACAATTCCAATGGCCATTTTAATTAATCAAAATCGAAGGTGGGTTTGAAAAACAATTTATTGACATTATTGTTTAGCAAAGTGACAAGAGCCAATGTTGACTGTAGTAATATAAAAGTTTAAAACTTTTTTAGCAAAGGTCTTTATACCCAAGATACCAAAATTAATTTTTTGTCATGGAAAATATGATTTTCATAATATGACAAATATTATGACCTATATTGACAAATGTGGATATGACTTTCATATTCGCATTTCAAAATATTACATTCAATGTCATTTCATACTCGTCTTCGTTTGTGCCGTTAAGAGGGCGGAAGACATATCAAACATAAGTTCTAGCAATTAATTAATTTAAGAAATGCAGAGTTATGTTATGTTTTTATGAAATTTTATTACTAAATAGTATATTGTTTTATTAGGAGTAGAAGTGACACTTTTTGTGGCGAGTCTGTAGGTATTGGCTGCCGAGCGGAGCGAGGCAGGCAACTACAGACGAGCCACAAAAAGTTACTTCTACTCCGAATAAAACATGTAATTTTTTCTTCAAACGTCGAAAATAGTTAAAAAGATAATGGAATTAATATTTTTATCTACAACTATTAAGTAACATTTACATTACTTGTATATTTTTGACAAATAACGGCATGTGTTACTTTCATAAATTGAGTAATGATGACAGCATAATTGAATAATATTATTCCATGACAAACAATCGCTGTCACTGTCAATGTCACTTGTGTTTTGCGTTTCGAAGTTCTTCATCGTGTTAATTTCATTGAGACATGTCCGATGAAAGTGAAATTTCTTCAACGCCCCCAGAGATATTGGAGCTGGCAAAAATGCTACTGAAAAGTTGTTGTCGGAAAAATCGAAAGGTAAATATGATGCGGCATATAATAACTTCATGATTTGGCTGACGAAGAAAAAAATGACTTAGTTTTCTGAAACGTCCTCCTGGTTGACGGTGGTCATCGGAGGCGTCGTATTTACGGGCTTTTTTCTCTACGCTCAGAAGCACACTGAATATTTACCACAATATCCATCTGGAAAATGTATATTAAGTTGCAGTCATTTTTAACGCTCAGGGTGAATGGCCAAAAAAAGAAAAGTTTTTACGCCGGAAAAATTATGATTTCATTGGAAATTTAACACCAGTCATTAATTTCCATAATTGCAAGAATGTTACTATTATTTACAGTGCCCATAAAAATTAAATTCACATTTTAGGTGCATTATTAAAATAGTTGTAGATAAAGTATAGTATTCGACTTGCGCGCAATGGCTATTACCCACTCAGATGATTACAGAACTCGCCGCTGCGCGGCTCGTGCTGCAATTTCATCTTCGTGGGCAATAGCCATCATTACACGCTCGTTGAATAATATACTATTAATTGTCCGAATACGTATAGTTTTAATTCCCAAAGAAGCATGCTATGCAGAGCGTTGCTATGGTTTTGTTTAATTCATTATTTGACATTAAAGTGTATAAAATGGACGAAGACATGTTTCAATGTACACCGCCAGATATTTTAGAATCGGCAAGGGCTGCAACAGAGAAATTATTGCCCACTAAGTCCAGTACCATCTATGAAGTGGCCTACAAAAAATTTATTAAGTGGTGCGCCGAGAAAAATGTAAGCAATTATAGTGAAAATGTTTTACTCGCATATTTTTCGGAAATGGCTAAGAAGAAAGTAAAAAGTTCCACTATGTGGTCTCAGTATTCCATGGTAAAATCGTTATTAAATATTAGAAATGGTGTAGATATTACCAAATATTTAAAACTACGTGCATATTTAAAAAAAACAAAATGAGGGTTATACACCCAAAAAGGCAAGAGTGCTGACAAAGGAACAGTTCGACAAGTTCTTATCCGATGCTCCTAACGAGAAATACTTGGCGACAAAGGTGAGTTCTTAGAATAATAAACAAATACAAAATTAAACCCTAAATCGTATTTTCAGATTATTTTGATATTTGGCATATCAGGGGCATGCCGTTGCGATGAACTCGTAAAAATGAACACGACAGATATTCAAGACTTGGGATCTTTGCTACACGTAAAAATACCAGATAGTAAGACATCGCAAGTAGAAAATATCTGTGGTAGCAGCAAAATGGTTGGCGACAGCGGTGCTGTAAGTGCTGCTGTTGCTGCCAGCGCAATCAGTTTTCAAGGGGCTAAAATATCAAATTGTTATCAAATTTACATTTTAACAATAAATAAATTTGTGTTTTGTTTGAATTTTTTGTTTTGTTCATCATGTATGCGCACCATATGTATGTGCAATATTAAACCCGCCCTCGTAGGGCGTTCTTATTACAAATTATCCAATCATGTTGTCAAATTTACTTTTACTGCCTAGTCAGTAAAAGTGAAACTTTTACTGACTAGGAGACGAAGTAAAACTTTAAGATTGTGAATCGAGTCACTAAAGGTGTCACTTTTATGACGTTTGAAGAAAAACTATTTTTTATACAAAACTTAATACTTTTACGATGTGTAATAGGTTTAGACGAAGATCTGTGAAACCTTTAATACTTTCGAGATATTAATTGTAACTACAAAATATTTTATGTCAATAAATTGTTTTTCAAAGTCACCTTCAAGTTTTATCCATTAAAATGGCTATTGGAATAGTTGATAAATCGAGTTTTCTGCACATAACTTTTAATGTGTTAGGAATTGCGATAGAGTTGTAATTAGGAAAAATGTTTGCCTTTTAATTCCACGTGGAATGACATAAAAACATACAGGGGCTCCAATTTAAAATAAGAAAAATAAAGTGCTCTAAACTTTGAAAAGTTTGACACAAAATTTTTGACACTCTGTATAATTCATATCAATAAAACTTGGTTAACGCAATTGTCAGACTTTATCCAATAAGTACCTTGTATAGTTTTATTACCAAGGCATATTTTTATCTCTTATTAATTTTCTTAACTAATGGTGCAAAACTGTTTTTTTTCAGTTTTTATTTTTCTGTGCTAAAATCACAAAACCAATTTTAATAAAATTCCACAGGTATGTAGGCATCTATAAAGGGCACCCAAGTAAGCAACAAAAAATATACCATGCAATTTAAAAATACACATCATCATGACGTCACACTTTTTGGGACACCCTGTATAATATAACCATATTTTCCTAAAATACGTCCCAGAATGCAAGTAAAGCCTGCAAAATTTCAAAATCCTAACTCAATTAGTAACTGACCTATAGAAGACCGGAGGTGAAATGACGGACCCTGTATATTTTGTGTGTTAGTAATATACCTAATATAACTATAGTATTTAGCGATCATATAATGTAGATTGTACACTATAAAACACAAAGATGAATATTATATACGACCCGAAGGCGAGTAAATAATCATCCGAGTAAATTATAGCCATTATGTGAGAGACCAATACGACGTTTTATCTATGACGAATTAGATAAAACAATTCTTATTAACAAATTTTTGTCATTAAGAAATCAATTATTAGCAACTAAATGTACATATGTAAATGACTTTGATGGGCTGAATTTATTTATGGTATGGCATACACAATCATGATTATTGTTATATTAATACGAGTAGCTCTTATCGTAATTAGAAGGCTTAGGTTCAAGGCTCAACATGTGAGGTTTACAAATTTACATGAAATATTTGGCAATTATACTTACTACATATACTTATGAGCTTTTTACCAATAATTTTCATATTTGGTAACGTAGATACTTAGATCTTTTGTGGTTATTTCTAGACAAAAAAATTCAGCTGACCAGAATTAGCATTTAACCAGATATTCTTTTAGTCCGCGATTGAAAATAAATTTAGGTAGCTTTCTTGTATTATGTGGTAGATAAATATATAATTTAGATGTAAAATAGCTATAATCATTTTGCATTTTTACGAGCCATTTTATTCCTTGTCTGTAGTTTGCATTCTGCTTTGTGTCGGATCGTGTATCTATTAATAGGTTTAAGTGGATGACATTTAACATTTTCTGGATTAATGTTAATGTTTTACTAATTTATAATCATAAAATGATAATAATGAATGTTCAAGATCCTCCATATGTGTTTTTTTTTAAATTTGGGATTTATTAATTCATTTTTATATTGAAGGTACCTTTTATTGTGTAGATTATTTCTATAGGTTTCAATGACTTTAAAGTCCTACCTGCATTAATAATATGTTAATTCAAATTAAATAACAATAAAAACAACTCATGTGCAAATAATTTTATTTTTTTACATTTTTACTGAATTGGTGTGAAACTTTTTAAAATTAATTATCAACTATAATCTAAGTTTCTTAATATTTTAAATTTTCGGTTTAATTTTCTTGAATTTTGTGTGGAATCTGATTGTCAAGAACTATTGCATTTTCTGGACGTAAGCGAGAAACTAGGGAGTAAGTAACATGATTACTAACATTTACATAAACTTAGACAATTATTAATGTTATCTTATTACTAGTTTTAATGAGCAAATTGTTACTCATTGCAGCTAATATATTATTGCATTTTCTGGACTTTTATTTTTGTCTGCAATGAGTAACAATCTGCATCATTAACAATAGTAATAAAATGACAATAATAATTATCTAAGCTTATGTAAATTTTGGCAATTGTGTTACCTACTCTCAAGTTTCTCGGAATTTTTACAAATTTTTGGATGTGATTTTGTTGAATTTATTTTGCATACAATATTGTTCTGCAGAATTTCTCCGCTGAGTTTCAATGAATACACAGTTTTCATATAAATGCAAGTTTTTATTTTCTGGATTTCTGTTTTGAGATAAGCTGAATATAGAGTTTTGAGAATAAGATGACATAGTTTTCAAACGTGTATTAATAATATTAAGTAAGTAATTGTCTTACCAGTAAGAACTAAATAATAATGTAATAACCTTAAATAATATTATTGTGATGAAAAAACCATTCAAGAGTCTGTAAAATTCACTTTATTTAAATGTATTGCCAATTTACCAAATAGTAGTCTGAAATTTTGTTCTAAATATCAGGATTTATCAAATAATTTTTATAAGGACATTAGGAATTTATCGACAATGCGCCTTTCTATGAATCTAAAGTCTTAAAACTTACCTTATAATATGATATTAATTATAATAATTATAGTAATATACCAAAAACTAAATAACAAGTTTATACAGTATGCTTCATAAATAAACAAAAGCTACACGTGGCGATGTTTTGTAACGGGCCGGTTTTGCCTCCGACGGAAACTGTCTTGCTTTTTAATTGCGCGCAGGGATCGCCAACGTAGGCAACAGTTACGCACACGTTTTTTAAACGTGACGTGTTTTCGATATGCGTGTGATATTTAAATCGTCGGCGAGGCGCTGCCATGAGGTAGAAGCTAGTCAACTCCCCTGGAGTGCAGAAGTGTCACGAGGTCACAATTTTTCTTTGGGGCTATCGCCAACCGGTTTCCGGGATTTAAAACGTGTCCTCCATTAACCGCCCTATGAGGGATTGACGACACCAGGCACAAGGCAAGGGAGGGTACTGTACTACTCAACTCTACACGCTCGAAACATCAGAGCGTTTTTTTGGGTTGGGCTGAAGTAACCCAGCCATCCAGGTTCTCGGCTAGGGGCAACGACCATCCTGCCAGAGTTATTCTGAGGACTGAAATTTAGCGACGGGCTCCCCGACGATTGCCGGCCGCCGCACGTCCTAAGAGCCGAGCCCAGAATCGCCAGTGGAGTCGCCACATGGAACACAGGCCAGATCTATATATTTTTTGTTCTCATTTATTGTTTTAATTTCCTTTGATATATCGTTTTTTTTCTTTTGTGTAAATTTGCATTGCGTGTTTCGTGCCGTACGTGTTTTGCGTTTTTGTAAGAAAAAGGTGGCTCCGACAGCCCTTCGCACCGCGCGATACGTGTGCGCGGGATTCGGCAGAGTCCAGTGGACGCGGCGTGATAGAGCTGCGGGCGGAGGTATTTTCTTCGGGAAGCGTAGGCACGGTGTCCTGTATTTTGTGTGAATAATCGCAGATATTTTACACCACAAAATTCACACCTGTTATTTTTTGTTCCCCCCACGTTTTCTCAATCGGGCATTCTTTTCAGTTTAACTTCCTATTCTCATTGCGAGATTTAAATCTGGTGGTGTGGGCGGCGCCAGATGGTCAGCCGTTGCGACAGTTCGTAATTTCTGAACTTCGCTGACTGTCTGCCGTCAACCCACGCAGATAGGGTGGAGCCCCCCTTTGTGACGAAGTAGTGGCGAGGTTAAAATTACTTGGAGCCTTTTTTTTAACCCCCCCACACTTCGACACCGAGAGCCTGGCCCTCGTCGCTGCTTCGAAGGGGCCTAACGCGCTGATAACCCTTCAGGCACGTCACAGTTTGTCATAAATTAGGTAGTCATAAATGCTTTTCGGGTACTAACTATGAACTAGTTTGAAAAATAGTACGATATATTTGTTTTTTACCGGTTTATTTTGTCATTGTTTTTCAATTTTCAATTACTTTTATTTTCATTATGCAACATTTTGGTAGACACATTTTCATGACCAACGCCACGTGTAAAATTTAGAAATAATCGAAATCGATCCTGTATAGTCGAAAACCATGCAATATTTTCTGATTCGACTCTATTTAATTTTGGGATTTTATTTTTTAGATCGATACGTGTATAAAACCGAAAAGAAAACGTCTTAGATTACTCGACAACCTTCTATTTAACCAACGTATCGCACCACGTGTGCGATAATATCATTGACACGACTTTAAAACCTTGTAATTCCAAGTCATTTCAGATTTCTCGACGTACTTGGAGTCATGTGCGCCCTTGCAACGTATACAGGGTGTTAATTAAGTACGTAGACAAACTTAAAGAGGCGATTTCTTGATCAATTCTAAAATAAAAAGTTCATATAAACATGGGGTCTCAGCAGCTGCGTTTTCAAAATAAAGCTTAAAGAAGTTTAAAAAAAATATTGTTTAATAAGAAACAATCTTAGATACAAAACTTGAATACCCTACTGCTATAGAAATAATTAACCAACGCACATTGCATCATGCAACTGTTCAAATTGACCACTTCCGACCTCAATGCATGCTTTTATGCTAGCAGACTGGCAGACTCGTTCACGATTTCTTAATCTTAATCGTCCAGATTAAGAATTTGAGTTGAGTATACCAACAATGTTTGGTTCCCCCAAATGAAGAAATCCAAAGGACTTATATGACCTACGGGGCCACGATGGTGTCCGCCGCATTGCGATTAAGTCATATTTTTAAAACTTCTTTGAACTATATTTTGAAAACGAAGCAGTTGAGATCCCATCTTTATATGAACTTTTTATCTTAGAATTAATCAAGGAATCATCCATTGAAGTTTGTCTACGTACTTAATTAACGCCCTGTTAACCTAACATAAATTATAAATTTTCTGTAGTTTCAATTTTGGAAGTCAATTTATACGTAAACACACAAAACGTGAAATATTAATGTAGTTCTGCCGGGACTATTTGCGGCGGCGGTTTGTAAATACCTAACCATCCTCAAACACTGCAGAACACCGCACAACACCTGGGAAATATATGAGGTGAAATTCAAGCTATCGCAATACAACCGAACAAACGGCGAAAATTCAGGTGCGCGAAGGGGTGCGGAAGCGCCCCATTTTACGTGCACACACCGCACGCGTCTTCATGGCCCGGCACGCTTCCCCCATGTCTTCATACGTTATTCCGGTCACAATTTGTGCACAAACATGTAGGGAGGCCGGGGAATTAAAATTACACATCAAACTGATTTGTAATTCAATATACCTATCACGGATCATATTAGGTTCATTCTGTTTATTTGCCTTATCAATCGGTTGAGCGCATCTTACATATCAGATTGCCGTTTCGTTGGCAAACAAGTATGTAAATAAACCACAATTTATGACCAACAACTTATATGATTCTATGCCTAGTTATTAGTGTGACTGGTTTGGTCCTGGCCATTTTGAATACAATTCATTTGTGGTTCAACTGGCCCACGCGCCCAATAGCTAGGGTAAACTGCCTAGTTGTTGGCATAGGTACCTATTATTGACATCTAAGAAGAAAATCATTGATATTGAGCACCTAGAATTTATAACACTAACGTTAAAGTATAGTAGCACGATATGGCAACATCCATCGTTTATAGCGTACATCTTACTACCTATTACAAATGTAAAAGCAAGTGGAGTGAGTATCTGAAATCAGTCTCTTCCTCCGAAATTCTTAAGGTAATAGCCTTTCTAATTCTTAATAATAGTACAAATTATTAATATTTTGGTTGCAAACAATGTTCAGGTTCGCTTATAGATTAATATTTTTGAGCTAACATAACCTCTACGTTGTACATTTTATTTTATATGAGGGTGAAAACCACTAGCATATATTTCGTGCTATTTTTCAGTTATTCACAAGAATGCCAATAACTGGTTCTGCTAACACATAAACTTTAATCTAGTTATTGGCACACTCCAATAATTTACTCTTCTTCTTCATGTGCATATCCGATTTCGGATGTTTGCGATTAGCATGACTATCTTCACTTTATTGGTTGCTATTCTTAAGAGCTCGTTCGACGCCTTCCTGTACCACGCCCTGAGATTCTGCAACCATGAAATTCTCCTCCTTCTCGGCCTTCGTTTGCCGTGTATCTTGCTGGCTGGTAACATGGCGTATCTGTCCTCGATCCGCATGATTTGGCCTAGATATTGGAGTTTGCGGGTTTTGATGGTGTCCATGATCTCCTTCTCTTTCTTCATCCTGCGTAGGACTTCGATGTTTGTTACCCGCTCTTTCCAAGATATCCGCAGGATACGTCGATATAGCCACATCTCAAAGGCTTAAATCTTTTTTTGTTGTTGCTTCATTTAGTGTCCAGGACTCAACTCCGTAAAGCAATATTGGGAATATGTAGCATCTCAACATGCGTACTTTGATATCAAGATTGAGTTCGCGAGTTTTGAAGAGGTTATTCATTGTATTTAAGGCCGCTCGAGCTTTCCCAATTCTACTTTTTATCTCTATTGTCGGCTATTGTCCCAGTTTTCGTTCACAAAAGTACCTAAGTATGTTGTTTGTCTTACTCTCTCTATTTGTTGATTGTGAACGTAGAGATTTACATTGGCTATATTTTCTTTGCTTATGACTAGAGACCGGATTCATAGTTTTATGCTTTTGGTAAATATCTAAAGCATTAAGAAATTAAATAAATTTACATCCGATTTGGAAATTAACGGATTATTTAACAATATTTTGTTTGTACTTTTTTGCTTTTTTGCAATGTTGTGCTTATTTTACACTTTTGTGCTTATTTAGAGCTTTTTTCAGCTGATTCTGGATTGAAACGAAATTTAATTATCGTGGTAATTAATGGTAATTAGTGGTAATATCGTTATAATTTGTACATGTATCAACACTTATGCATACTACACAATTTTATATTCAGTGCGAGATGCGAGGTATTATTAGAAAAATAAACAATTTTTCAAACCCAGTGCTGGGTAAGTTTTTACTGTGTTTATTGTTTATTAAAATAAATTTAAAATACAAGTAAAAATATTCATATCATGCGTGTCGCAGAAGTTTAATATTTTTCTACTACAGTTCTACGCATTTGGATTGAGTGATTCATTTAAATTAAATACAAAATTTTCCCAATGAACAAACATTTACAATTATGACATGTGTGCAATTAGTTTAGGTCCGTTTGTTACTCTGACAACGTCTCGTTAGTACGGTTACATTAATTCTTGCATAATGCCTAAACAAAAACCGCTGAAGATGAGCTACTGTAGATGAGTGGATTAAAGAACCCAAAAAATTGAAATTTGAAAATAACAAAATATTTGGCAGAGTTTGTGTAAAGTCGGTAATTTATTTCGCCTTAAAATATTGTTTAATAATAATAACTAATTCACTACTTTGATTTGCAGTTTTAATACAATGAAAAAATATGATATAATTCAACATGTGAAAACAATACTACACAAGCAACGCTTAGAAAAAATAAAAAATTAACCAAGAACACAACAAACTACAGTAGAATCCATAGCATCAACTTCCGGCAACAATCAACAAAAACAAAAACAATTTATTTTTGATTTGTGTAAAACAATGCTTGAATCAAACATTCCCTTCAAAATATTACAAAATAATTCATTTAGGACATTTCTGGAAAAATATTGTAACAGAAATATACCAGATGAAAGTACACTACGCAAAAATTATGTTGAATCGGTATATTAACAAACTATGCTAGAAATTAAAAATATACTTGGCAACAATTGCATTTGGTTCAGTGCGGATGAAACAACCGACTCTTGTGGGCGATATGAGGCCAATTTTATTATAGAAGTCCGCAGCGACAAATGTCAGACGAAAGGTTATTTAATCTGTTCTAAAGAATTAAGCAAAACCAATAGTAACACAATTTCAAAATTTATTAATGAATCACTAAGCAATTTCCAAGTCAGAAAAGTCAGAAAATTTTACTAATGGTCACGGATGCAGCAGCATACATGATAAAAGCTGCATCTAACTTGGAAATTTTCTATGAAAATTTAATACATTGTACCTGCATAGTCCACGGAATAAATTGCATTGCTGAAACAATCTGAATCGACTTTCCATTAATTAATGAATTAATAGCAAATGGAAAAATATATTTATCAAAGCTCCTCTAAGAGTTATTGCTGCAAAATATTTCGCAAATAATTTTGAACATTTAAAAAAAGTTATTTTTGAATTTGAACCAACAACTGGCAGAGATTGCAAGAAGAAAGTACAAGATTACGAAAAATATAAAAAAAAAAAAAAGAGTTTATCAAGGTTTCTTATTTTAGGTTTATCAGGCACATTATAGTATTCTGAGTTATACAATTACCTCATTGGAGAAGCAAGGAATGCCCTTAACGGATGCAATTACGATTATTAACAATTTTAAGGAAGCTATTTGTGGTGTCCCGGGAAAAATTGGAGAGAAGATAATAGTAAAATTAAATGAAGTTTTAAAAAATATATATGCAGGTTTTCGAACGTTAAATAATTTTGGAAAAATTAAGTGGTCAAAATGTGGGTGATTTTGAAAGCAGTATACATATAGCTAATTTTAAATATGCGCCTATAACAAGTGTAGATGTTGAAAGAAGTGTATCTGTCTATAAATATATTTTGAGCGACAGAAGACACAATTTTATTATGGAAAATTGTGACTAATATTTAATTGTAAATTGTTTTCAAAGAAACTAGTATTTTATAATGTGGTTTTTTAAATTAACATTACCTCCCTATATTTAGGATGTTTATGTATTTTTTCGATAAACATATCTTTAAATTAAAAATAAAATTTACTTTTAAATTGAATTCATTGTTCTATCTATAACTCGCCACTCTTTCAATCAATACTTTCTTCAACTGTCCTGTGTTTCGGGCAAAATAATAAACGGCACATCCATAATCTAGGGGAGTTCATAATACTATTCTGTAGTTACGTTTATAATCTAAGTTAAAAAAATATATTTTTAAAATAAACTTTTTTGATTTTTTTTTCTGTTTGTGAAATTTTTTCTGCTTTTTTATGTAAATTTATGCTTTTTGCGTACGTTAATTTTTTTCGAATTTTTTTCGAAAAAATGTGATTTTTAAGTGCTTTTTTAATGTTTTTTTAATGCTTTTTATCCGGTCTTTACTAATGACCATGAATTTTGATTTGTTGCTATTGATATTAAGTCCATATTTTTCACTAGCCGCTACAATTCTGATCAATAGTGTTTGCAGTCCTTCAAGAGAGTCAGCGAATACCACTGTGTCGTCGGCATATCGGATGTTATTCAATCTAGCTCCGTTCAGTAAAATGCCTTCTTCTATGCCTTCTAACGCTTCTTTAAAGATCTGTTAGGAATATAAATTGAACAGAATCTACACCCCTGTCTTGCCCCTCTAGCTATTTCAATATCTTCTATTTGTTACTCTTCAATTTTCATGGATGCGGTCTGGTTCCAGTACAAGTTAGTGATGATTTGGAGGTCTTTGGCATCAATTCCCTCTTGTTTTAAGATGTCTATCATCTTGTGATGTTGCACCCGATCTAACGCTTTCTGATAGTCAATTAGGCATACGTAGATATGGCAGCTTACGTCTCAAGATCTGTGGAAGAGCTCCTGTACTGAGAAAAGCGCTTTCCTTGTGCCTACAGCGTTGATGAATCCAAATTGATTTGCGGAGATTTGTTCTTCACACTTGTTATAAATTCTCTTGTGTATTATTTTTAGGAATATTTTGAGGAGGTGACTCATGAGACTGATACTTCTATATTCCTCGCAACTTTTTACTCCTACTTTCTCTGGTAATACGATGAATTCCGACTTCAACCACTCTTCTGGTATGCTGTTCGAGTTGTATATTCTGTTGAATGTGTTGGTGAGTATTTTGATATCCTTCTCACTTAACAGTTTCAGGATTTCAACTTGTATGTCAATAGGCCTAGCCGCCTTCCCATCTTTCATTCGTTTAATTACTATTCCCTCCTATATTCCCTCCACGTTTTATTTTGTCTTCTAAGTTTATGATGATTTTTCCGTCGTTGTTCACCAGTTTTCCAGTCCTTTTTTATTGTTTTGCCTGTCAGTTCTCTAATTCTTCGGTGCATGATAAAATCGTCCTATCTTTTCTGCAGCTCTTCTATCTCTCGACATACTTCCGCTCTTTCAATTTCTTTGGAATTTCTTACAGAGGAAAGTGTAAGAAAAGTATTTCATAAGCGGAAAGATGATCTGAAATCTTTACTTAATTTTTGATTTTACTTAATGATGATTTTTCCGTCGTTGTTCACCAGTTTTCCAGTCCTTTTTTATTGTTTTGCCTGTCAGTTCTCTAATTCTTCGGTGCATGATAAAATCGTCCTATCTTTTCTGCAGCTCTTCTATCTCTCGACATACTTCCGCTCTTTCAATTTCTTTGGAATTTCTTACAGAGGAAAGTGTAAGAAAAGTATTTCATAAGCGGAAAGATGATCTGAAATCTTTACTTAATTTTTTTCTTGACAATACCTATAAACAAACAATATTTAAAAACAACTTACCTGGGGATGGATGGTACCTTTCATGTTTTTCTTTTTCATAACTGAAGGTGTAACACAAAGCAGTGCTTGCATTTCGAGTAAAGGCTTGTTAAAATGGTTCAACAAGATTGCACTCTACCACAAAGGAAAAGGGAATTTTGCAATTTTAAGTAAACCTAAAAGAGTCTATAATTGGGGATCAAACCTGATTTTACTGTACTCAACCTAAAGGGTGGGAAGGTATTGGCTCCAAAGGGATGTAAGAACGCCTGCGAAGTTGATTTGAACTGACTTTGAAAAAACAAAAATACTGAACATAAAACAACAAATAAAAACCGAAAACATCATACTTATACACAAAATACACAACAACTTCATAACAAGCACAATCAACTTAAGGAAAAATAGTGAAACGCACGAACACCTCACACGAGCAAGAAATGAATTACTAACACACAAACACAAAAACAAAAATCGATCCTTGGAATTGACAACCACATCAATAATACAATATAACAAACTGAGCAACATCACAAGAACACAAAATATAGACACCTTCAAACGAACAATAAGAAAGGCAGGGATCCACTAAACACGAGATGCCCGACATCCACCCCGACAGCGAAGCACCCATACCACCAGCCTGGAAATACCCTCGACAGAGCGACATCCATGACGAAGAAGAGGCGCTTCCTTCATGTTGCATGCACAAAAAAGTATGTACACATAGACAATGTAAATCTAATATTATTAAGATTTATTATAATAAATAAATTCGAAAAAAAAAAACAGGTGTTGCGAAATCAAATTTAACTGTAATGTATACGTTCTCAGCAGCTGGTGACATGACCCCGCCTGTGATTATTTGTAACCTTACAAAAGACTGCCATAAAACATTGTTGAATCTGTTCCCAAAATTTGGGGCATTGGCGTACACGATAATGGATGGATGAAATCTGAGTTATTTTATGAGCACGTTGCTAACATTCTACATCCTCATCTTGTGAAATCTGGTGTACAATTTCCAATAATATACTTTGTAGATGGCCACAAAACCCATTTAACGTACTATCCTAAATTTGAAATTGTATGTATCGTATCATATCCCAACTCTACAAGGCATATTCAACCAGCTGATGTTTCTACTTTTAAACCAATAAAAGATTTATGGAAGCGAGGCATTTTACAATGGAGAATAGAAGAACCTATGGCCGAAATGACGAATGAAAAGTTTGCATTTATTTTGACGAAGGTTGTAGACTTACTTAAGCTTGAAAGTATAATGAATGGATTGCATTCATGGGGACTTTTTCCATGGGACCCAGCAGCTGTTGATTTTTCTAAATGTCTGGAAAATTCAAAAATTCTAGAAGATATTCAAGAAGTAGAAAATAACGTTCTAAGTTTTAAGTCCTTTTGTAATATACTTGGTGAAAACAAAATAAATCAGCTGAAAAATATGAAATCAGATAAGATTCAAGACAAAGAAAATGATATTTTGTACAAACTCTGGAAGACGTTTGATTTTGGGAATACTTTTGACAGTACAGGTGTAACAGATAACAAATAAAATCAAGACAAAGAGAAAACTTATACATACAACATCCAAGCAAATCAAACATCTAATTTTCAAGAATATATAACAACAAATTCAACACTATGTATAGTGTATAGAAATTAAGTAGCGGACAAATTCGGTAACTTCATAAATGTGTATGAGAGAGAAAAAATCTAAAAAGGAGATAGCAATATAAATCTATATATATCTGAAAAAAATATTTTCATATGCGCAGTAATTTATGGGGTCCGGTAAATTGACCGCCCACAATTGACCGGCAACAATTGACCACCCGCAATTGACCGCCAACAATTGACCGCCGCATCAATTGATCGCGCCAACAATTGACCGCCCGCAATTTACCGGCGCATCAATTGATCGCGCAAACAATTTATAGTTTACATCTATAAAATGTTTTTGTCACTTTAAATCGTCTTACTGCCGCTTCGATGGTACCACACAAAGCGGCTTGATTTTGTCTACGAGAGTACTGCATTGACGATTCTTCGGGTGGGCAAAAAAAAATTAGAAACATTAATAACCACGATTTGTTCATTTTTTACACTTCAGACGGCCCTGCACCAGAGGAAATATTGTTTTTATTACTATAGTTATAATTTTTGGGCGAATCCATGTTCGGTTCGGTTCGGTTAGGTTAGGTTAGGTTCGGTTAGGTCAGGTTAGGTTGGGTTAGGTTAGTTCGGGTGGAGGTGCCGGACGTGGCTGTTGTACGATTTTGTGGTGCGAGTGCGAAGTGTGAGTTTTTCTGCGATTTCTGGGAAAATATTGCGCGGTGCGTGAAGCTGTGGTGTAGGTGCGTGCACAAGGTTATTGGTGGCCTCTTGGCTCAGAGGATTACCAAGATACCTGCAGATAACCTCAAACCACGTGGCGACCAAAATCCGAGGGTTACTTGCGAGAGGGCTGCGACTGCTACACAGGGGTAAGTGGTGCTTGGGGGGTCCCCCGGAGCATCAGTCCCGCGGTGTCGAGTACACCGGGTGGTAGTGACAGCCAGGCAGGGCGCAAAGCGGAGGCGCCCCGTCGAGAAAAATTGGTGTTACCGGTGAGGTTCGTTTTTTCACCGGTCACCGAGGATTCTGCGAGTGCGGCTCGCACAGACCCGGGGCGGTCCAGGTCTGGCCAGGGTCACGACCATTTTGGGCCAAAGACCTAGTGACATGACACGTTTTAGTTTTTAAGGTGACAGGACACACTCTTAGGATTAAGTGACAGTACGCGGGCAGGCATAAGCAGGTCGCAGCGAACGCGATGAACAGTTGGGAGCTCTCAACGGCGGGGGAGTACGACGCGGAGTTCGCCAGCCCCACGAGGAAGCGCACATGGACGATTGGGGGGAGCGCCCCTATCGACCCACCTGCATCACCCAAGTCGAGCGGGGTAACATCGGAGGCCGGAAGCCCGGGTACAACCCGGAAACCCGGAAACCCGGAAGGGCCAGGGAGACAAAAGGGAGCCAGGACCTGGAGAGGCCGTGGGAGGTGTCCTCAGTCTCCTCGAAGAGGAATGCGGACACGGAAGCATCGGCGTGGGAGAGAGGCCCCCTGCGTACAGAAGGGACTTAAGTTTTGAAGGCGTCCTCGGCGACTCCGAGACGAATGTAACTGAAGCGGTGGCACTAACAAGGGATAGATATGTTAACCCTAAAGTCGGGGGGTATATTTACAAGTTCGTTATGAACGTTAAGGAGTTCAAGGACCTCTGGGCAGTGACGGAGCAAAGCCGCAGAGCGATGGAAAAGGAGAACGCCTGGCTTTGGGAGGAACGGCTTGCCAGGAGGGACACGGCGACAGTCGCCTCTCAGACGGAGGGTATGTTGACGGAGGCCGAGACGGCCAAGCGGAGGGTCGAGGAGGACAGGGCAAAGGAGGTCTGGCGCCGGTGCGAGGCTGCGCAGAATAAGCCGTGGTCGATAGCCAAAGAGGCGATCGAGGGGCGTTGGCCGGAAAGGGCATTCGAGGTGGTCACCGAGTTCACCGGCGACCTGATGGAGGCCCCGCGCGGAAACGCCATGGCGCACTGCGTGCCCGCCGACCTGATAGTGACGGGAGGTATCCCGCGCAAGATCAGGGATAGGTACAGGGGCCTAGGTGAGCTACGCGGCCAGGGCGTCGGCCTGGGGGGAGTGGCGTCCCTGGTGAGAGAGGCCGATGGGGAGGACGATGGAGGCGCCGAGGTGACGGCGAGCCCAAGGCGTATATTCTATATGCTCACTACGGAGAAGGAGGGCGACCGGCCGGACAGGGAGAGGGTGCACGAGGTACTTACCAAACTTAGAAGTAAGATGGAAGAGGCGGGGTTGAAGGCGGTGGCCATCCCCAGGCTGCACACTGGGCGAGGCGGCCTAAAGTGGGGAGAGATCAAGAAGATGGTGGAGCTGGCCTTCTTTAGGTCCGGGATCCGGGTGGAGGCGTATAAGCTTCCGAAGGCACCCGGAGGCCCTCTGATCAGGGCAAAAGACGGGGGTGCGGAAGGGGAAGTGAGTGCCGGGAGCCTGATGGTACAAGGCGGAGGGCGGCAGAGGGAGAAGGAGGCAGGAAGTAGCTGGGAGGAGGCCAGGACCAGAAAAAGGAGCGCACCGACAAGGATTACGGTCGACCTGAAGGGTAGAGGGTATGCCGAAGTCCTTAAACAGATGAAGGCAGGTGTGACTAGCTCGGACGGCCTGGGCCAGGTGAAGGGCGTAAGGAGGAATGCGGCAGGGAATATAGTGGTGGAAGTCAAGGGGGACCCTAAGGGGGCGGAGCCGCTGGAAGCGGGGATCGCCAGGGTGGTCGGCGGCGAGAGCGTGCGGTGCACGGACAGCGGCACCGCCCTGGAGATCAAGGACCAGGAGGAGGACGCCTCGCCGCAGGAGATACTGAAGGCAGTCAGGGAGGCGACGGGGGACACTACATATACCCCCAGGGTGGTGTGGGTCCGGACGTACGCGGCCAATTTCAGGGTGGCCCTAGTCGCGATGGGCAATAAAGCAGCGGCCGCCCTCCTCGAAAGAGGGAGGATCCGCATAGGGTGGACGAACTGCAGGGTCCGAGCGAGGGAGGAGGGCCCACCTCGGTGTTTCAGGTGCCACGACTACGGTCACGTGGCGAGTAGGTGCGCGGGGCCCGACAGGAAGACTCTCTGTCGCTCGTGCGGGGCGGATGGCCACAAGGCGGCCGAATGCACTGCGCCCCCGAAGTGCATGCTGTGCGCGGCTAGGGACGGCGAGGACGTAGGCCACTGCCCGGGGAGTGCCAGGTGCGCCTCACGCAGGGCGGCCGTTAAGACCAAGTGACTGCAGAGGGCACCACGAGACGAGGCCGCGGACCGGACGAACCTAGACGACCCCAACCAAAAAACCCACCCGGTTTGCCGGCTGAGGGGCGGCGCAGCACCGACGCCTGGAGTCCCCATGACGCGGAGGGACCGAGGGAGAGGCGCGGGGCCGAGGGTGGCCGTGACCCAGGTCATACAGGCCAACCTGCAACGCAGCAGAGCAGCGCACGACCTGCTGCAGGCAGACGCTGCTGCCCTGGGTGCGGACGTCCTGCTGACCAGCGAGCCGAACAGGGCCAGGTTGTTGGAGGACTGGCTCAGCGACGTCGAGGGACATGCGGCCATCCAGGTCCGGAGGCGGCTTCGCCCTAGCATTGGGGGTTGGGGATCGCCGGCGGCGGGCATCGTCTGGGCCAGGGTTGGGGGGGCGGGGGGGTGAGCTTTTTGAGCTGTTACGCCTCGCCTAACCAGACGAGGGAGATATACGGCGAGTGGCTGGCGGCCCTCGAAACCTGTGTGCGCGCCCAGGGGCCCAAGGTGGTTGTTGGCGGAGACTTTAACGCAAAATCGGCGGAGTGGGGCTCGGCCAGGAGCGACTGGAGGGGCAGCGAGCTCGCTGGTCTGTTCGGGGCCAGCGGCCTCACCGTCGTGAACAAGGGAAGTGTCGCCACGTTCGTGAGGGGACAAAGCGAGTCGGTGATCGACGTCACCGCCGTGGGGCCGGGTATAGCCGGACGGATCGCGGGGTGGACGGTCATGGCCGACTCGGAGGTCCTCAGTGACCACCGGCGCATCCGGTTAGGGGTGCGGGATGCCGTGGTCCCGACCGATGCGCCGCGGGGTCCGAGCTGGGTGACCAGCGCCCTGGACAAGGAGCGGTTTGTCGGGGCGCTGTCCGGCCTGCTGGCCGCGGCGCCGAGGTGCCGAACGACTGGCGCGACCCAGCGCTGTGGACAGCTGATGGAGGCGGTGGAGGAGGCTTGCCGCCGCTCCGTTCCCCGCAGAGGCCGCGCTCCACCCCACCGCAGGGCCTACTGGTGGTGCGACGAGGTGGCAGAGGCACGGCGAGCGTGCGTGGCGGCGAGGAGGAGCCTCACGAGGGGCCGGGGTCGGGGAGCGGCGGACGACGAGCGCCGATGTGACGAGGTGCAGAGGCTCCGGAAGCGGCTGCGGGAGACGCTCGCGGCGAGCAAGGAGAGGTGCTGGAAGGCGCTGATCCGGGAGGTGGACTACGATCCGTGGGGGCTCCCGTACGAATGCCTGGAGGAGGGGACGTTCCCAGCGCCGTGGAAGGTGGCGAGGCTAGTCCTCCTGCCGAAGAAGCCGGGAGCCCCGCAGAACTCTCCGTCCTCCTTCAGGCCCATCTGCCTGCTGGATGGGGCGGGGAAACTGCTCGAACGCCTGATCACGTCGAGGCTGGAGGAGGCCGTCGATGGCAGTGGCGGCCTGTCGGACCGCCAGTACGGGTTCCGCAGGGGGCGGTCTACCGTGGACGCCATCATGGCGGTCAGGAGGCTGGCTGACGCAGCAAACTCGGGGCCGCTGAGGAAGAGGAAGCACTGTGTGTTGGTCACCCTGGACGTGAGTAACGCGTTCAACACGTTGCCATGGGGGGTGATCACGGGGGCGCTGGAGTACCGCCACGTCCCAGCGTACCTGCTCGCAGTGGTCCGCGACTACCTCAGCGTGATGAGGCTGGAGTTCGGACAGGCGCCACGCGCAGCGATCGAGGTCACGGGGGGGGGGTGCCGCAGGGGTCCGTCCTGGGGCCGTTCCTCTGGAACCTGGCATACGACGGGATCCTGCGTTTGCCGATGCCCGAGGGGGTCGAGGTCGTCGGCTTCGCGGACGACGTGGCTCTCGTGGCCGCGTTCGAGGAGGAGTAGGACCTCGTCCTACATGTCGAGGCGGCAGCGGCTATGCTGGTGGAGTGGCTGGAAGCCTCCGGCCTGAGGCTCGCGGCAGAAAAGACCGCGGCGGCGATCCTGTCTACTAGGAGGAGGGGCAGAAGCGCGGACCTCGCCCTGAACATCGGCGGGGTAACAGTGAAGGTCGGCAAGGTCGTGAAGTACCTGGGCGTGCTGATGGAGGCCAGCAGGTTCTGCAGTAGACAGCTGGGGGCGGCCGTCGAAGGCGCGAGGGCTGCGGGGGCGGCTGTGGCCCGGTTGATGCCCAACCTGGGAGGGCCGCGGTGGTCCAGCCGGCGACTTCTGGCCTCGGTGGCGGCGTCCAAACTGCTGTACGCCGCCCCGGTATGGCAGGGGGGGCTGGCGGCGGCGAGGAACCGCGAGCGGCTGCGTTCAGCCCTCAGACCCGCAGTGCTAGGTATCTGCCGCGGGTATAGGACGGTCTCCTCTGAGGCAGCGGAGGTCCTGGCGGCCGTGGTGCAGGCCGACCTGCAGGCGGAAGAACGAGGCAGGCTCTATGCGCGGCAAATAGCAGGCGAGCTGGGGACCATCCTTAGGTCGGAGGAGAGGGAGGAGACACTGAGGAAGTGGCAGGAGAGGTGGCAGCATGGAACCAAGGGGGCATGGACCAGGGAGCTGATCCCGGAAGTCGGGCCTTGGGTGGCGAGGGGGCACGGGGACTGCGGGCACTGGCTCACCCAGCTGCTAACAGGCCACGGGTGCTTCAGGGCGTACCTGTTCCGCATCGGGAAGGCAGTCGGCGAGGATTGCCTATCCTACCCGGCAAGCAGGGATGATGCCCAGCACACCTCAACGGAGTGCCCCCGCTGGCAAGCGGAAAGGTCGCGCCTGGAGGAGGCGCTCGGAGCGCCAGTTGACCCGGCAACAGCGGTGCCGCTGATGCTCGAGAGCGGAGAGAATTGGCGGGCCGTGGAGGAATTCGGCGAGGGAGTCCTGAGGGCCAAGGACGCTCTGGACCGAGAGGTGGCAGCGTTAGCCGCGACAACCTAGGTGCCGCCCTAGATAGGGCGCACCTCAGGCAGCCCCCCCCCCCCCCCAAGCAATGCCGGAAGGCGATACCGGGTGGGGGACAACGTATCTGCCAGAGGGGGTTTTAGTGGGCCGGCAGGTCACCAGCCAACCCCACACTACCGCGCCACGGCGGCGCGGTGTCTATTTGTAGATTTCCCCCTCTCGAAAAAAAAAAAAAAAGGTTGGGTTAGGTTCGATTAGGTTAGGTTACTTTTTGCTGATGAACTGTCCGCTGGATGGGTACGTCCCCGTCCGGGGCGGAACGGAAAGATGGGTATACAAAATTGTGCACAAAACTTCCCTCCATCTGGTAAATTGCTGACGATCAATTGTTGGCGCGATTAATTGATGCGGCGGTCAATTGTATGGCGATCAATTGCGGGCGGTCAATTGTTGGCGCAATTAATTGATGCGGCGGTCAATTGTTGGCGGTCAATTGCGGGCGGTCGATTGGTCAATTGCTGGCGGTCAATTGCGGGCGGTTAATTTTCCTAGACCCGTAATTTATATCACTATCTCCTTTTTAGATTATTCCTCTCTCGTACACCTTAACGGAGTTACCGAATTTATCCGCTACTTAATTTCCACACTGTAATATGATGATTCTAATATTGAAAATAATATCGAAACAGAATTATTAAATAATAATTCGGTGTCTTATGGATATATTGTCTACGTTTATTTTCGGAATTACTTCAGATACAAGCGAAAATAATAATCACGACACGTTGCTAATATTAGATCAAAAAGTTGATAAAAACATAAATATTGATAAAATATTTGAGAATGCCGAAATTGACAACACAGTCGATAATAATCAATCTTTAGAGCTACAATATTTTCTGTCATTTCCTGTCCAGAGAGAAAAAATAAAATAAATATTGGACGATTGCTATATGTGATAACCTCAACTGGATAGAAACAGATTCAAGATCAAATAAAATGGGAACACAACAACTATAGCAAGAGAAAAAAAAGAATTAAACGAAATAACAAAAAAGAAAACTCACCAGTTACTCATGACAAAAGGTAAAAGAGTCTGGAGAGGTAATAGAAAAGAAAAAAAAAAGAATATAAACATAAACATTTTATCAAATATAGCAGTACATTCTCGAGAACTTATCAAAAATGTAGTAAATGAAAACACGTAAGAAAAATTTTTGGCGAAGAAGATGCATATACCAAAATACAATTTGCATATTCAGAGAGATCACAGACTGCTTTTATGAGAGTAATATTGTTGTTTTAACAAAAAAACACGTAGGAAATATATTTGGCGAAGAAGAAGCATGTGCCCAAATAGAAGTGGAAGATTCAGACGTATCAGAGATTGTTCCTTTACATACTTTTTTTTTTGGGAAAGCTCTGCCAGCCTGTGTGTCGAGCTCTCATCCCCTAAATCCCTAATCCACATGACGATTTGTGTCCTACCCCAGAATCGTGGTTATCATCAGGGTAGGTCATTCGGATGATTTCTCACCCTAGCTGTTGTCACTGCTTCTTTTCATCCTTCTCGATGGTCTTTATAACTTCTCGGATATAGCTATGGATGGCCTGCCATATTTCTTGCTGCGCAGCATCTGTCCAATAATATTTTGGGTTGTTAAACCCATTACCCCTATTTCTTTGCTCGCATCGCCATTTCCATGCTCCATCTTTTGCAGTTGAGATCCGCATACTCTGCCGTCTCTACCTCGTTGCAGTGGGCGTACCTGTCTTCCGTCCTTATTTTCAAGCGTTTAAGGTACGCCTTGAAACAGCCATGTCCGCTTAGGAACTGCGTTAGGCAGTACTCCACATACCCATGCTTCCTGTTGATCCACTCATCCAGGTCAATGATGAGTGTCTTGGTCCACTCCGCCTTTCCCGTTTTCTTTTCCCAATTCCGCTGCCACTCTGCTAGGATTTTGCTTTGTATATCTTAGTTTTCGTTCTTTGGTTATTTATATGCTCGTCTCCTTTGTTCGACCATCAGCTGGATTGGGAGGATAGAGGCAATGACCTGGATGGCTTCTGTCGAGATAGTGCGGTAACCGCTCGATACCTTCAGTGCCATGGTTCTCTGTTGAGATATTAGCAGGTTTAGGTATTTTTTATACCTTAGAGCTTCTCCCCATATCTGGGCTCCGTAAAGCATGATGATGTGCGCCACCATGCTTAGAATTTTTCTCTTGGCAGCAGACGGCCCATGAGTTCGCGGCATGATCTTTACTAGTGCCGATACTGCCCTTCCAGATTTTAGGGTTGCCTACCTGACGTGCTCTTTCATGGTTAAGTTATGGTCAAACCATACTCCGAGATACTTCAGGGACACTTTCGTCTTGATGGTTCTTGATCCCAGAGCTAGGGAGACCTCTTTCAGTTTCTTGCCCCCATGCAGAATCCCAGCCTCGGTCTTGCTCCATTCAATTGCTAACTCCAGTTCTTCGATTTTGCTAACCGTTTTCTGGGATGGGAATTTAGGTTGTTAAAAATCAAGAAATAGTTAGGTTAAAAGGTAGTAAAAAAATGTAAAATAGGTAAGATTTTAGGTTTTTGGGTTTATAGATTTTTATTTAAAAACAGTAGCTGACATCTATAATATTTTTTTAAATTTTATTATTAATGCATACAGTAAGGTTGAGCGTCCACCTGGGTGCATCCGGAATTCTCCGAATAATTTTTATTATTGTTTATATTCTGTTTATGCTTTTTGCCAGCTTCATGTTATATATTAAATGAGATTGTTGTTCCCAGAGCACATACCTACATACAGATACATATTAGAACACATTGACTTTAAAACATAACCTAATATCATAGTTTGTACTTACAATTTTTAAACAATATCTGCAAAACACACTGCCATGGTATATATGAAATGTTTTCTCGAGTCCTTTCACCCACTTTTTTAAAAGTTCAAGTTTTTTGAGTTTCGCTTTAGGCATTTTAAAAGATGTAATGTCAAACAAAACACAAGCGTAAAACGGTGGCGAACATCCCGACGGCGAAGTGGGCGTGCACTCTAAAGCCTCGTTTACATTTGGAAAGTACTTATCGCCAGTAAACTTACGATGTACAAACCAGAAAAACGTCTGTCAAAAAAGAAACTAAACAAGAAAGTAAGACGTTTTTCTGGTTTACACATCGTTAGTTTACTGGCAGCAAGTACTTTCTGCCAGTAAGCTTTCTAAATGTAAACGAGGCTTAAACAAGAAAAACGTCTTACTTACTTGTTTAGTTTCTTTCTTGACAGACGTTTTTCTTGTTTACACATTGTAAGTTTACTGGCGGCAACTATTTTCGGCCAGTAAACTTTCCAAATGTAAACGAGGCTTAAGGCCGCCAGGGCTGCCAAGATTGACTTGACGAACAGTGGCATACCCCCTGGAGCCACATCCTTAAAATTATAGATTATGTGCATAAAATTAAACAAGTAAAACTAAAAAGGTTGTTAAAATTACTGAATTAGGTGAGGATAAATTAAAAATAGGTAAAATTAACAAAAAGGTCATATTAAAGCCATCTTTTCAAAACGAATTTCGGTAAAATCAGAACATACTTAATTTTACTATGTAAAAAAAGGTCTTTACCTAAATTCCCATCCCTACTTATGATTATCTTTGTCAACATCCGGCTGATTTCATCACCTGTATAGCCTTTAGCAGTTCGTCCCACGTCACCGAATTGAACGAATTTTTTATATCAAGTGTGATCAGTATGCAGTACCTTCTATTTTTCGTAGCAAAATCTTTGGCTGCGTTGACGGGTTTTTTTAATTCTTCCATTGCATCGATGGTCGACTTGCCTTTCCTGAACCCGAACTGGTTTGGGTATAACTTACCTTCCATCTTTGCTCGCAGTCTTTCCTCTATCATCTTTTCGAAAAAAAATCACATAGAGTTTAACAAGCAAATGGGTCTATATTTATGTTCCTCGCCCTTTTTCCTCGGTTTCTCGATGAGGACTAGTGGCGTTTCTTTCCACACATCCGGGAAGTTGCCCTTGACCAATTCTTTGTTAAAAATTTCAAGTACTTTCTTTGGTGCGGCTCTGACAATTTCTTTGGTGACGTTGGTGGGTATAAGATCTGGGCTTTGTTGTCTTTGCACCTTTTGAGGGCATTTTCTAGTTCTTCCCATGTTAGTGGATCTACTTCCTCGATGTTAACGGTTTCCCATATTGTGGATTTGTGTGAAGGGAACAGTTCCAGCGCAATTTCCTTTTGTCGCTCGTCGTTTAGTCGCTTTTTGTGGTAGGTTTAGCTTTTGGGTTACGATCTTGTAACCTAGGCCCCATGTGTCGTTCTCCACGTCATCGCATATCCTCTTGCAAGCTAACTTTTTGGCTTTCAGTATCGCTTTTTTAAGTTTAGACCTTTCCTCAGTATATTTTTTGCCCAGCTCTTTTTTAGTTTCTGGGTCTATGTTTCCTTTGCTGTTTGCTCTTAGCGACTCCCTCCTTGCCAGACAGCACTTTTGTTTGCTGTATACAGTTCCGTACTCCTCCAGTAAACTGTGTTGGGCTCTCTTGTTTTGCCTTTTTTGGAAAAGGTTTTGTTCATTACTGTTTTTATGATTCGCATGAGTTCCTCCGCAGTTGGTTCTTCTATGGCTTCTATTTCATTGGCGAACCTTTCCTTGAGTAGTAGTACTAGCTCTAGTTTTATTTTCCAGCCTTTTTTGTTTTTAAGTTCTCCTATTTGGTTCCCTCAGGTCAAAGTACATGTTCTGGTGCAGACTGGGGTTTTCTTCTTCAGCAACATTCCAGTATTGCATATTTTCTGCTAGGTTGCTTGAGCACATTATAAGATCGATGTAAGGCTTTGAATTGCCTCAGACAAATGTGGGTTTGTCCCCGTCATTAACAATGGTTACGTTTAGTTCGGCCATGAACTCCTGGAGAAGCAATCAATGTTTTGCTTCCCGCGAGTCTCCCTAGAGACTCGCTCTAGAATTAAAATCCCCTGCTATTAAAGGGGAAAACGGTTTGTTTTCCCGCTTGATGCTTGCGCTGAGTTTACTGAAGTATGTTTCATACTCTGTTAGTGTTTTATTGGGTGACCAGTAGCATGGATATATAACTACATCCTCCACATCCATCCATACAAAATCTTCCTCTTCTTGGTCCCACTTTGTTGTTGCCAATCGCTTGTTATAGACACATATTGCTGCATCCTGCTTTTTGTCGGCCAGCCAGGGCACATTGGCAATCATATTTTTGTTTGGCTCGGAGACAATGCAGATGTCTACCTTGTTTTCAATAGCCGTTTTGTGTAGGAAATTCATAGCCGCTCTACCCCTTACCATGTAACATTGGAGGACTCTCATCTTGAGAATCTGTTTGGTCTTCCTAGGTGCTCTCTTCCTTATGTCTGCGGCTACCCTTGTTGGTCTTCAGCGCATTCCGGAATTTCAAGCACTTGCCAGAGCCGGCTTGGTATTCCTTAACCTCACATAGCGGGTTTGTTCTGTCTGTTCCTCTGCAATTCGTTGCATGATGGTCGTATAACCAGCATCTAAAGCCTTTTTTCAGCCTCGTTGTTTTGTCCTGGCTACAGTTGGAGTAACCCACCCTTATCAGGCCCGTTTTTTGTAAATTTATGGCTTCCTCTCTTACCATTGTACCATTGTCAGGGTTTTTGTTTGCGTGCCCCTGTTACGATCGTTACTAACCTGCTTCTATCGCCCTACTCCTGATAGCCTGCTCGATGTCCTCTTGGGTGGTCATAGCATCGATGTCCCTTATGACCAGCGTTTCTAGCTTCTGTGCCCCGAATTTTCTAGTAGTTAGGGGTTTATCTCCTTCCTCCAAACCATTTTGATGCCCTCTAGTGCAGTTTCATCTTTTTCAGTGGTAAACAGCATATCTCCTGATCTTGTTTTCCTTATCCACGTTACTGCCTTACTGTCCGGGTTGCCGTCTAGATTTTCTTTAACCCATTTTAGTAACTGTCTGTAGACCTCATTTTCCTGGTGCTTCGCCATCAGGGCGTATGGATTTCTCTCCCTCCTTCCTTTCTTCCTCCTATCCTCCTTCCTTTATATACTACATCTACCGATAGTTACGTTCTTGTGACATCAGGATTATGTTTTATATCATGTGTATTACATCATGTGTATTACTTGTAAACGACTATATCAAAATATTTGTTTACAAAGACAGAAATTATATGTAACACCATTTATATGTAAAAGTTGCTCCAAAAGTTGTGGTAACAATATGTAATACAGATTTTTGTATTATGTATTTTTTTAAAATTGAATTAATACCTACATATGTTCAGCAGTAGGAAACAATATCTGAGTAATAATGATAGTGCTACTTAGTAACTATCTACTTAATTAATTAGGTACCTCGGTACTTTTACTATATAAATAATGTATGCGAATAACTACTAGAAAACACTGCCAATAACAGGTTTATGTATGCCAGTTACTGAACTTTATGGTAAGTATATTTAAAATGTAATACAAATTATTATCTCTCAAAATATAAATTAATTAATTTGTTGCTACACCATCAACACACTTGAATACATTACAATAAAATATTATTAGTTTTTCTATGCTGACACAAACTTATGATATGATTTTACTAACTAATTAATTCACTTAAGGGTGTCCATAACTAGGTAGTTTACCCTACTACTAGCTACTTTTGGGACACCCTGTGGAATGTAACTAAAATTGTAACAAATCTATACAAATGAAGTAATACAAACTTATGATTGCAATTCTCTTCGAAAATAAACAGAAATCTAGGGAAAGAAATAATATTAAAAGCGGGTAGCTCCGAATGCTCAGCTCAGCGTAATTGAATCAACAGTGGTTGCGAGGCAAAAACGACTTCGCACACACAGAGCCATCCACTTTTTAACGGGGCAGTTAAATATGTTTTACTATCTGCAAGCGCTAATGACTCTTGGCGGAACTGGAAGTGCAGCGCATTGCTCGCATTCCCGCTACATCGCCGCAGTGAGACCGGACCAGTGCCCTTCCTGAATATGCAAGGGGAACAAATGTTAATTCCAATATCATTCCAGGCAACAATTTCTCCCAGGAGGCAGCCCTCAGATATACCTACAAGGAGCGCGAGGGGTGTTTGCTTTGGCCTAACTTATATCGCGGCCTCAGCTCGCAGTTAATTGTTACAAAACTATTAATGTAATGTTTCTGGACGAGTCCTGCATTCGCAAATTTAATCATTAACCAGGGGAGCGTGCGGCGGACTAATTTTGTCCAATTAAAATTGCGGCGTAACGTGTAGACTGCGCAGCGGCACAGTAAAACCTTAGAATCCACAAATTAATTACTACAAATACCTTATGAACAGTGACTAATGTTTATAAACTGCCGGGCATTATGTGCGCACGTTGTACGCAAAACGGGCACAATCGTTTTAAGAATTGCGCCTGCCGCGGTGTTGTGCACAGACTGTTTCCACTTCGGATAACAAAGCGGCATTAATTAATGGGATAATTTCCACGTCATTCATGCCGAAACTAATTTAATATATTGTAATGTTTGTGTGATAATTTGCGAATAGAACAGCGAGATTAATTTCGGTACATGATATAAGCATGACAGGCTCAAAAAAATTTTACGAAGAAAAATAGATTTCATTATATTATCATGTTTGCTATCAGCAAACTGATAGCAGAAACAAAAAACAAGACAAGATTTTTAATTCAATTATATAGTAATTTTGTTTCATCGAGTATGTATTGAAAGTGTTAATTTTGTACCATTTATAAAACTATTACTAGGTACACATAAAGAATATATTTCTGTACTAGCACAAATGTTTTAATATTTCCAAATTCTATTCATAAGATCCTGGGTACATCTTGATTAGGCAATTTTCATAATACCATGTATTTGCGAATAGTTAAGTGACGCTTTAATTCACCTCCAGAGGAATAAATTCTGTATACCTTCAAAACTCCTGACCTCAAATATTGTACACGAAAACTCTTCACGCAATTATTTAATCATTTTTATCAGCAAAATATCAAGCTAAAGACAAGACCAAGTTAAGAAACTTGTTAAAATTCTTCTTCTGGAAGAATTATCTGCGAAATTCTGTTTTAGTATTTCGTTTTGTATTCACCGAACTGTAAGTTAAGCAAATTGGATATATGTATTCTTTGCGCAATTTGAAGTTATTTTAGTAATCGCGTTTCAATTTAACATAAATTATATCTAACTCTATCTTAAATCTATATGTATATTTATAATTAAAATATGGTGTTGTTTTCTATAGTTGTTAGAAAACTTATGTTTTTCTTTAATATTTTGTTTGTTTTATTTTTGGGGATTAGGTAGGTCAGGTGAGTTTGAAACAATTTCCTGGTTAAGTTTAATGTACTAGGTACATATTATGTATATTTAATGATAGTATAAAAAAGCAGAAAATTTGATCAAATTAAAAAATAATATTATATAGTGACGTTTCGGTGCTTAACAGTGCACCTTTTTCAAGGTGCACTGTTAAGCACCAAGATATTAAAGAAAAACATAAGTTTTCTAACAACTATAGAAAACAACACCATATTCTAAATATCTTAGGTCAATAACAGTTCACATAAGAGGTTTTATACTTTTTTGTAATCTTCATGAATGTACATAACCCTTTTGAGAATAATTTTCTTTTGTAAAAAAACAGTAGTAATTCTTTTATCATTGTTCCACTGTTAGTGAACAATGTGTAAACGAGTACTACGAAATTAATTTATATTTAAATATACATATTTAGCATTTTGAGGATTACTGTTACGGGTAGATATATAGGAATGTATAATTTTAATAATAATATGTACTAATAAAATATCAACTCAAGAATCTCAGATTTTCTTCATAAATAAGTATATTGTTGCAATATTGTCTACCCACATTTTGAGATCTCACATTTTGAGATCTTGAGGTTGTGACGTAAATTTTACGTCCACAGCGCGACAGCTGTTCACCGGCAAGCAGTCGGGGGCGGTTCGGGGTTATGCCAGCGTGGGAATTAATTCTTATTAATAGGCTGGGCTCCACCTAGGTTTTAGCCTAGGAAAAAAGGTAAAGTCGGCGAAGTATAAGAAGTATATTTCACTGAGGCGAAGTTAAACATTAGATTAAGTTCCGCAAATAAAATCTGACTCAAATTCGATATAACTTAAACTTAGAATGCAAACTATACTAACTATGGATGATGCGCGTGACCGAACGTAGCTACGGACGGGAACTTTAGCGCCTGTCATGCGTGGGTGCCACAATATCTTGACTTAATACATGACATGTGCTTAACACTTAAGATTCTAAACATGCTATTTATTACACCTAAAGATATCATTAAATTCGAGATGGAGTGCGCACCTAGTAAAGTGGCGTTCCTGAAAGAGATGCGCGTAAATGCGACTGCAGATCCACAGATTCACATCTGGCGATCGCTCAGTTCAAAATAAAAAATGGTGAGGCCGGTAACAATACACAAAGATAGTTGTGGAAACCACAACTATAAATTATTGATGAGGGAGCTAGCATAATAGCTCAATAGCTCCACGCGCTTAATCCATTAATTGTTATATGAGACTGATTGTATTTCTTATCTGTATTATGGAGGTGATCTTGATCGGTATGTCCAGTATCTCATGAACGGAACTGATAGGCGAGGATCGCAGCTCACAGCAACTTGGCTTCGTAAAATTCCATCGCCGGTCCGCGGTGATCTTATAATCTTAATATTTGCGGTGGAATCCTCAGGTAGGAGTCACCATATGACTCTCGGTAGAAAAAAGGAACCCTCGGTCTCTGGTTGTTGCGGCGACGGTAGGTTCACAGAATCGATAGTTCCACTATGATTAAATAAAATTGCACTCATCCGCTTAACGCGTGTACTTGGGTCTCCAGCGAATCTGTCTTCTGTCCCCTGCCGGAGCCAACGTTACCTACGCGAACTCACAGCGCGGTGCCAACCTCCACATACTTAATTTTTATTCTAACCTGGACATCAAGCGTAAAATTAAAACGCTACAAGGTCTTGATAATATTTGCTATTTCACTCAATATTGGTCGTCTGTTATACATTACTATCTTGTGAATTTTTATAACCATTTCTGTTGTAACACTTTTATAGGTCCTAAGCGGGGTTAGTATTGGATGCTCGTACGAAGGGCCGGATTCATCCCCCCACCCCCCTCATACAAAGTTGAATACATATTTCAAAATAAGAAATTGTATTATACCGGGTGATTCAAGTTTTATTGCCATGGGTTTTTAGGCATTTGGAGTTGCCCAAAAAATATGAAAATTTGGATTTATATAGGTCTGATACTAATCTACGGAAAGGTAGTTTGACTTTTTTGATATAATTATATAGACGATTATAAAATTTAAAAAAACTCTTTTCGGGCATAATTTTCTATCGTTATTTTTGCCCTAAACTGTTTTCTTTTATTCATAGAACCCATTTATGAAATCAAAAATTAACGAAATGGATTAGATTTCAAATTAAAGCATTTCTTTACAGTACTGAGGAACTTTCCTCAGTATGATTTATGATTTTGTAAGTCAAGAGCCCTACAAAGCATTGACCGCGCCGGTGCGGTTGGAACGTTTTATGACTTTTTATGATTCCGCCAGTCGCCCGTTGGTTGAACGAGCCTTGCAGGGCCGTAATAACTTCTTATAATTCAAAAACTAACTCATTTTAGATTGTATGAATCGGTGATTAATACTTGGTGAAACATCTTTAAATTAGTATATAAAGCACTTGGTTAAGTTTCACAAAACTTATTAGAAAAAACTCTGCAATTGTTTCAGTCTTGCGACCATTATCAAGAGCAAAATTAGACTGAATACAAATTCAATAAATGCGCTATTTATAATCTAATATCGAAACAGATCTGGTCATTCACAATGTTCCCTTGCTTTCTTAATTTCCAGAATTTGCAGGAGGTCCATTCTTCTAAGAAAGCAACGGGAAACATTGTGAATGACCAGATCAGTAGAAAATATTCCAGTGTTCAATGGGATTATTGAAAGTACGTCTTTTCGCAAATCTACCTTAATGTGTTAATAATGTTAGATTTTTCAAAATCTTGCCCGTAAAGTTGTTGGTGCAACTCGATGTGATAATCGAGATATTTATGTTTCGATAAAATACCACTCGCACTACTTTGGCTTATTCCGCTCTCATCCCTTATCTTTCGTGTGCTTACTTGAGGATCATTTTCCACCGTACTTAAAACAATAGCTTGATTTACTTCGTGGCTGGTCGGTAAACTTTTATAGGTTTTCTTCTTATGATGAAAACTTCCCGTCTCGGTTAACTGTTTAATTAACCAGGCAAAAAATTTACGTGTTGGATGTGGACCGGGAAATCTTTCAGAATAAACTCTAGTGGCTTCCAATGGGTTTCTACCACATTCGCTATAAATTAGCAACATTTCCACTTTTTCATTGAACGAATATTGAAAAGGCATCTTTTAAAAACCACTGTCAAATCACTGTTCACTGCTCAAGATCAATCTCGGTAATGAACTTAATAGTAAGACAATCCGGTTTACAAAATAATAACAATCACCAAATTATTGGAAATAATCTTCTTTAAATGTAATTTTAATAGCCTGCAGATCAAAATAACAATGAGGGATTAAGCAAATATTGAGCTCCGGCCCTGAAGAAATCCTTGCGTCGGTATCCACCCAGCAGGCTGAGGGATTTTGTACTGCCCTATCATAAAACTCGTAAAATCGATTATAGAGACTATTACTGGTAGCAGCCGTCATATTTTACTATTTAGTAATAAATCTTACTGTTGCAATATCAAAATTCATTTAATTGAATAATTGGTGCAATATTTTTGACTTGCACTGGAATGTTTGGAATAGCATTAAAATATGTTCTGACAAAAACTATATAAATAAAATAACAAATTCTTTGTGAAATAACGCATACACTACCGGATGGTTAATTTTTTTTATCGTTAGATTGGGCTTCATCAATATCTAAACATGTATAGTTATTTTGGATTTTTTATTTCAATTAGAAGTCGCCATTTTTGGCCTGGTATTAAAACTTGAATCATCCGGTATAGTACGTTACTGAATATAAAAATTAATTTTATTATTAAATTTCACAATTAAAGTAAAAAATGTTTATGTATCAAAGTCGATTAAGTTCCTTTTAAATTTGTGTGGTATAAAAGATCTATATGTGAGTTTATAAATATTTTTACATCCTGCTCTTAAGTGCTCGTTTTGTATTTATAAGCATTTGACTCGTAAAAGTCATTTAGCGGCCAAAATTATGTGTTTTATTGTTGTTGTTTTGTTGTCAGGGATGAGTTCTAGTCACTAAAGCATAACACGTCGGAACTAAACAATATATTAAGGAGTTCTTGGTAAGCTGATAACGAAGATCAGTTAAGAATTTTCACCAAACTTTAACAAACCTTAAATTTCAGATCAGGTCTCGCTCGATGAAAGTTTGTAGAATAGAGAAATAATTCGTGAATAATAATTGTGAGTGGCTGGATGCATCAATATTATTTTCTCAATTAAAAGAAGGACATGACCGCTCGGAAATTTCACTTACATCTAGCGCTGATCGGACTAAATGGCCGAAATCCATTGAATTCAGAAAATATACTTATACCACTCAGATAAGTTTAAGAGCATCAAGGAAAACTAAGGCAGCAAAAGTGATGCAATAGGTTACAATTATCCCAAAACGTGATACCAAGTTTAGAAGAGCATATAAATAGTCCCATGAAACTGAAACACGAATGTTGTCAAGAGAAAATGCTCTGGCGATGTTGGTTATAGCAAAATTGTCCCGCCATCAATACCAAGCAATTAGGAAAATCACCCCAGAGAAGAAGAACATAAAATTATTCAAACGACAAAGAAACATTCTTATCCAAATTGCAAACACATTGTGGTTACTTCGATTTCTTCAATCATCAATTTACAAGTGTTGCTTGACCACACTGTGGAGCGATTAATATTGGTACAGCAATGTGTCCATAGATACGGTAACAAATGAAGAACTAAAGGAGATATGTTTGTTTTCAAAATTTGGGTTTGACGGAAGTACTGGCTATATCTAGTGAGTAAAATAAATAAAATAAGAGTATTTATAACAAATAGTCCGCCATATTGGATCCGTTATTTTGCTATTTATAATTATGACTTCAGATCGTAATCAGCGACCTCAAAAACCACTGAGTTGTGAAATTTAGGCTACATTGAATGTAGTATAGTCAAATGTTCCGCCATATTGAATCCGCCATTTTGTTTTTACAATATTGACTTTCGATTCGTAATCAGCGACCTCAAAAACAAAAAAAAAACAAGTTTTGAATTTCGGCTAAATTGAAAGTATTTATAGACAAATGAACCACCATATTGGATCCGTCAGTTTGTTTTTTTACAATTTTGACTTTGGATTTGTAATTAACGACGTCTAAAACTCCCCGTCTAGAGAGTTTCAGCTAAATTACAAACAGTTTTCTTATTTTGGCCAACTTTACGGGTTCTTTGCCCCACTGTGCGAAGGTCAGGTCGTAAGTTTTGTCAAGGACAGAGATCTGCATAATTGCCGGGCTAGACGATTGCAATAAGGCATGATTTTGCAGAAGTGCGTGTGATTTGCTGATACCCTTGCCCAACGTCAGCTGAGTGCAGGATTACTTAGACTTGGAATATTTATACTTAGCGACTGTTGTCGTTCTTAAGGTAAGATGTAACTCTTTTTCTTTTTCATTAGTGATACTTACACTACACTCTATATGTAGGAAAAGGTCGTTACGGGCACATGACCCGTATCTACAATCCTAGACAGCACCCTTCGACGTTGGGTCGAGGAATTTGGTCGTCATAATCCAAAAGGGACCACGAGTTTTGACTTCAAGCATCTCCCCCCACCCTGTATCAACGTAGAACATCGGCACAGCAATTACAGATAGGATTTCATATATTGATTTATTTGCTTATTTTAGGTTTCGGTTTAATTATACGCCGTAGTAATCGGTGATGATATTGTAAGGGCACGTTGTGTCGGTTCATTCGTGATACGTAATTTCCGGTTGACCTGCGCCTGTGCACACGGCTTTGTAGCGATTGCGTATTGCGGAAACACGCCACGAAGTTACATCGTCCAATGTGTCCCCTTCTTTTCTTGTGTCTTTATCTGCGATTGCCCTTTTTGTTTAATTTTTATAAATAATAAACTCACCTTTTTGCTATGGGACAATTTATCGTACTTCAATTAAGTTTCCACGGATCCACCCTTCCACCTGTATTTAAATTACGTGGAATCCATACCTAGATAAAGCTGAAGGACCACACGCGCCGTCTTTACTGAGCAAAGCCTGGGCCGAGTTAAGTTCGACAATTCCGGAAAGGTAATAGAAAGGTAAAGTATAGAGGTAAGGCAGAGGAAGAGAAAAATCTGTGTGACATGTGTTTATAGGTTAGGAGTTCGATATTGTTTGGTTTGATAAGTTAGATTTATATTTGTAGGTTAGTTTATTGTATTTTCATTCGTTAGGGTATAGTTTTCTGTGTTTAATTTTATTAATTTGTTTACTTAATTTGTTTAAGCATTCTTAATTTCGTTAATAAAATTGAATTATACACCAACTTATTCCTTTTACATCACTTCTTATAGCTACAACCCACCTAGAACGCTGTATTCGACTTCATAAAGTAAGAAACTTCTTAAAGATACCATAACAAATTGAGTTATACAACAGTGTATAACTTTCAACACAAAACCGTGAGCAATACGTATTTTAGATACGATTGCTGCATATGCGATAGACTACCCACTTATCTCATACGAGTATAATGTTAAAAGGGCGACTTCAAGTTTGATTCCTAATCTATACAACAGATGGCTCATGAAGTACTGGAATAATAAATTAATTCTTAGTATCTGAAAACATCCGCTAGAGCAGATTTGGTTAATTCTGCATTTGCCAGGTAGGTCGCCCTGCTTCACGCAGAACGGTAACGATATACAGTCGATGTATTTCGTTAGTACTCGTTACATGGTTGCATGGTTACAGTGTTGTAGTTGTTGATACGGCCTTGTTTTTTTGTTGGCGTATCAAGTTTCCACCTGTAACATGGGTCGAGCACGCTCGAGTAAAAATAAGTCAAAACACCCAAAAATCAGTATTATATATATATATATATATATATATATATATATATATATATATATATTGTTACGTTTTTATTGCCCTACGTTCGGGACTACAAATGTTACGTTTTTGTTTACTCTGCCTATTTTATTAGTGTTGAATATTTAAGCATTTACTTGTTTTGTAACTTTTTGTTCTTTCTCTTATCTCAGGTTCAATAGTAGGTTCAATCATAACTAAATAGAGTTTTGTTCAAATACTTTAATGAATTGAAAATAACCAAAAATATTAAAACGGCTAATATAAACTGAACTAAACAAACAAATCAAAAACCATAGAAAACAAAACTATTAAATAAATAATAAACTATGGCCAACATTAACAAACTAAATCCTATATACACAAGCCAACTTATGTGATAATATGACTCTTGAACTTTACGCAAACTTTCTACTTGCAGTTTTCTTCTTGTGGTTCCTTGATTAATTCGTCCTCTTGTCCCTGCGTTCTCCTTTTGATCCTTTGTTGATTCCCACAAAAGTAAACAGCTACTTTTGTGTGCGAAGTTGAGCGGCTTGAAGTCCTGATTTTTGAATATCTCCGTCACGGCTCCTATCTTGTTGAACTCCTCTCCTGGTTGACTGTCTTCTTCCAGTCCTATGTCCAATCGTTGAAACCCCGTTAATATTTTGTAATGTATTCGTATTAGTATCGCAACATCTCCACCCGCGATCCACACGCGTCTGAAAACACTTAATATTTCCGAAACAGTTGAAGATAGGTATAGGACATTGTACATGAAATATGTCTAGAATTTTCTGAAGAATCCAAAAAATGAATAATATACCAGGTGTTGCATTTAAAATAAGAAAGTCGGTACTGGCCACGGTCACATGACACACCCTGTATAAAAAGTTTTTGTTGAAAAAAATGCGCAACTAAAAATAACAATCGACGTATCCGAGCGTTTTTTCGAACACACCCCCATTTATTTATTATTGAATTTATTCCATTTGGCTGATACACCCTGTATATATATATATTATAATTATTTTTTGAATCAGTATTAAGAAATTAGGAACAACATAATAACAATGTAACAACATCCAATGAATTAAAAAAAAAAACTTTCGGCGGCTTTCATCAACTATCACCACTCCTGCTTGATTACGAGTTATATATGCATCGTGGGTAGTAAAACGGCAACATCGGCGTTTTTTCAGTGAATACACCCGACGTCTTTTGTGGTGAAGTGGTGAACTAATGGCAATTATATATTTGCAGCAATCTGCAAGTTTACTAGTTTGTCATCAGAAATAAGACGTATTTAAAAAGATACTTTTTTTGGATTGATGTACAAGAAAATAATGCAGTTTTCAAGTAGGTTTCATATTCCCAGTCATTAAAAATATATTCATTTAGTACCTAATACCATTTTTAAAACAATACTGTATGTCTACAGCAAGTATTTCATGATGATCCACATTGCCAATTTCTAAATTAAATTCATAAAGACATTTATTTCATCAAATAAATGTATGTTAAAAACTACGTAATAATAAATCATTTAATATTCCCGTAACTAAATTCTTAATATGTTACCGAATTCCATGAACATCAATCCCAAACATTTACCTGTTGGCGCCTATTGGTTGTTAACTATGTAGTCGCCCTTTTAAAAATAAACCAAGTTTGTGAAAATTTTAGCAGCTTTAATCATTTTTTCCAAAAAAACAATAATAATTAACCTAAGTTTATTTTCTCTCAGATTTCTCGAAATTTTCAGAAATTTTTCGTATAGTTTATTAATTTTTATGTGGAATATTATTTGAATTTTCAGGATTTCAGTCAGAGTCCAATATTAATTATATTTACTATTTGTCTATATTTCTAATGGTATTGACAAATGGCATGACCAAAATAACAAAAATACACTATTGTGCAAAATTTTGCATTATTTTGAGAATATACTACCAATTTATTGGCTAATTTTAATTTCTGTTTTCTGTTTTTGTTTTCTAAAATTGTGACAGCAGAATTAAGAGTTTGATAACTTCAACATCACACTGCTTTATTAAATCTCATTCTTTAAGTTTAATATCAGTATTATTTTTGATAATTATATTATCGGCTATCAGTTATCGTGCATTAAATCGCACAAAATAATCTTGAGGCCATAACCTACTTGCTAAAAATTGCTTAGATAATAAAGAAGTGAATAACCAAAACCTGTATTTTCAATTTTATCTCGAGCTCTTCCAATTGAATTCGTACTGAAATAATGTTTTTCCACTCCCTGCATGGTAAGTACACTGTTGTAATATTGATTTGATGGAAGTAAGCTCCACTTACCGATAAAGCTGTGGTTACTATGAACAACGGGAAGTAAGTAAAAAATTACATCCCTCAGGGAGGTAAGCAAAATAATTTCAATAGCGTTCATTCTCGGGCACCACTCTTTAAAACACTTATAAGCATTTTGATATCGCCCCTTCGACTTATCCGGCAGTAGGAAGGAACAGGCAGCATCTGCAGCCTCTTCAATTGCCATTTCTTGTTTATTTTTGTTGGAATTCATTTTACAACTAAACGAATGCAATTTCTGACATTCACACTTTGTTTGAAAAATAGTCTTAGCAACCAAAGCCGTACTGACATTTTGTTCAAGTTGCGAAAATAAATTAATCAAATATAAACAATTAAACCAACTTCTGGAGTACAAAAAGAGTAATAAGCAATTCGAGAGGTAAGTTTTGACCTATCTCGGACTTTATTGCTAGCCCTCGCTGTCGCTCGCGCGCACACTCGACCTCGACTGGTAAACAATACTTACCTCCCTTAATGCTTAAATAACTATTTTACCTACTAGTCAAATATCACATCATTATGTCATATATCAATGCACTGTGAAGTTGATTTTAATGATTTGGAGTTAAGAAATCGTTCTTTTTTACCATGGTAAAAAAAGTACATGTTCATCCGAGGCTGCGCAGCTAAGCTACGCATACAGGTCCTTCACAGTTTACGACAATCCAATCCCGATAGCTGACAGCCGACAACCGCATACGCAACTGATTAAACTCTAGTCTTTCGGCCGCCTTCTCGACTGACGATCTCGTCAGTTTAGTGGCCTTAGCCGGCGAGAACAGAGGTCATTTAATTCGGACTGATACAAACCGGACCGGATTGATGTGATAATAGACGTTTGTTGTATTTTAATATTTAATTTTAAATTATTGTAATTGTTCTAGCAGTGCACAAAATAGTATATACACCACGGTTGTGAATACTATTATATCCTCGGGTTATGGTCACAATAGACCTTGGCAATAATAGTATAACTATTTAAATGAACTATGACTATTTGAAGTGAATATACGATTAAACATTCTTCTTCTTCTGTTGATGCATATATCTATTCATTGATGTTCACGACCACATCTTCCATTTCTTCGATTCTTCGCTGCGTGAATTAAGCTCTAAATGGTCCGTTATTCGGTCGATTGTTAAATGTTTCGCAGCTTTTTTACTTCCAACAAAAAATGGAACATTTCACAATAACACTTGACATTAGTACAGTAATTTTTTCGCAACTGCAATCAAATTTTGATCATTTGAAGCTCAAGTTTCTTAATTTTTGAATACGATTGAATGTAATCTAAAAATTTCGAATCAATTTTTAGGCAACTTTAATGTAACATTTCTTGAATTATTCTTACGTTAACTTTCTAAAATTTAAAACCCCATTATATCTGTAAATTTTAACAGTTTAACAGTTTTTGAAAATTTGTATATTTTCTCTGTTCCCACTAATATATATGTTTAATTTTAACAAATAAATCTATACAATGGACTGGGAAGTACAAAACTGAAATTGTAATTACTTGAAATTACTTAGATCAACTTAAAATACTCTACTTAAATTTAAATATTAAAATATTTCAAATGTACTGCTGCATTATCTTGTACCTAGATTCCCAATTTTTACATTCAAATTTATATATTAATATTACAAAAAAAAACACACACATAACTCTCACCTGATTCTAAAATTGATTACATGAAATTGAAATTTGCAGGAATATGTAAGTAATTCCTTTATAAATAAGAATCTAAATCTGAACCATATACTAGCATATTTTTAATTTATGGAGACATGACGAACATGATTCATTAGATTTTTGGTAACTTGAAATGTAAGAGTTCGTAAATATTTTTATGTATTAACGAAAACTGATAAATTCACGGAAGCATTATGCCTATACATTTACACAGACGACTAAACTAAATCTGGTTCAATATTAGTTATTGTTAATAGTATTATTGAATCGAGGATGCCATTTATAAGCCGATTTCAATACCCTAATTTATTGGTTTTCATCAGACAGGAAGCTTATTCACAAATATATGTATGGACTTCAGGATAAGCTGGCACAATGAGCTGCATTGGGAATAGGGTGCAGAGGAAGACATTAGAAAAAATTAACAGAAGAACCTTATGTAACGTAAATGAACTGCAAATACAATAAATAATTAATTGTACAACCGAAAGAATTTAAATTAAAATAGGTATATTTTTCATAACGCTGAAATGTGCCCTTTATAACAGGTAAAAAAATACTTTTCACTGAATTTATTACTTGTCGATAATGTTGCAGGCAGTAAATCTGTAATGAAAATCAGCCGGAGGTCGAGTTGGACGTTTTCAATGACATGGTATAATAATGCCATAAACTGTTTCTTTTTACACCCTTCCCCGGCCTTTGCATAGGCAATAAAGAGGACGATCAGTTCGCGGCAGTAAAAGTTATACCGCACGGTATTAATTTAAGTAAAGCGTCTATGTGAGGGGATATCTGGGCGACAATGGTATAGAGAGACCCGACAATCCTGCGACGGACTCGCGGCAAATCCTGCTGAAAACGATCCCGGCCTGACGGTTGCCTGAGCCTGTTTACCCTCAGGATTCCCATTAAACGAACTGCCATTATGCCGTAAGTAACGCTTCTGTCTGTATCTACTGGGAATCCCCACAATCGCTACTACACGTATGTAGACATTGCGTTACATACGGGGAATCACTGTCGCATCCACTCTAAACCACTTCACTCCTGCACGGGAATACTCCGGGGTGCGGCATTATCTATTTACGGCCGTGAGACTGAATGTTCACCCGAGATATCCAATTTATTTTACTTGCAAGAAGGAGCATAAAGGGATGATAAAAAAATTACCACTTGACCGCGGCAACAGTAATCTTGGATTTGGTTGCAAATAATCCTGCAACGTATACATACAACTTTAATATTCTGAAACCAATACTATATTCACAATATTGTTTTTACAATAATATTTTGTTACAACTGTATGTAAGTATATAATATATACAACAATAAAATACAGATTTAATGTTCTAGTTTGTTTGTTGTTTTTAAATTGCTGTTTCATTCGAATGCCAATTTTTAGTTCTGTAAATTCCCTGTGCTGATAAAATCGAAGTTCTAGTATAAATGGCATAATATTAACTAACGCAAATGTCGCAATAACGGAAATATCACCGGCCAAAATTGCATTCCGGCATGGAAGCGCGGTCCTGCCTAATAATAAAATGCAATATGCAATTTTGCATGAAAACCTAGCCGGTAATACATTGTTATTTTTCCACTAGACTGAGTGCACGTTATATATGTCGCATGTATAATAAAGTATCTGGTAGTAATACGTAGGCCATCATCTGGCGCGTATTCCGCGCAATTATCGCCGCGGACGATTTTCATTTCACAAGAAAACATTTTCACAGATGCACACGTTAATTTGAGTAATTGCAGTTTTTATTCATCCAAGCGCGTTCTTATGCTCACACATAAAATTCATATCGCAAGCAAATTACAAAATGATTCACATTTCGTTCTGTTGAAAATAAACAAATGCATTTAATTCATTAAATTAAAAACTATTTATTTTCTTAATTTCTGGGAAATGTGAATGAATTGTTGTACACGATGTTCAAAATAATGTAAAAAATATCATAAGTTATACTTTTTTGAAAACAACTTCAAGCATGAATGTTTTTTTAATACTTAAATTGAAATTTGAACGAATAATCGTCGATCAAAATTACTGAAAAACCTGTAATTTTTTTAATTTAAATCTTAATGAGAATGAGTGGATCCAGAAACATAAAATTATATCAAAAACTTTCTATATTTTTAAATTTAATCGAAACTTAAATAAAAAAGTATTCACAGGTTTTCTGAATACCGAAAAATAATGGAATCTGTTTTAAAAATAAATCTATAAATAATTGAGATATCCTATAAACCTAAAATGAAATCATAAACTTGTAGTTTTTTTTCGAAAATAAATTTTAATTTGAATGAAAACATTTTCTGTAGTAATACCATGAGTGAATTACAATTTCCGGATATTTTACGTTAGCGTGTTGCGCAGCAACGAGTGTTAATTTGTCAGTTAACAAATCACCAGAGCGCGCTACGCTCGAGTGGTTTTCTGACTTTTTCTATGCAGCAAGCTAGAGTAAAATATCCTAAATTTTAATTCTTGAATGGTATTTGATTAGATTATTTAATAAATACGTCGTGATTGGCTAATATGAGCATGAATTAAATAATCTAAGATATTGAAAATAACAGGAAATACATCACAAAATTGAATTTTTTAAACAAACTTAAACACACCTACACATGACTCTGCTAATCTACAAACATATAAATGATTTCATACGTATGTTGTTTTTTTAAAACAAGATGAAATTTGTGCATAGATGTTTAAAATACTGAAAAGCTTATACTTTTTTCAACCAAATCTAAACATGAATGACTTCCAAACTAAACATAATACGAAACATATTTTTATTTTATTTTAAATAAATCAAAACTTTAATGTAACTTTAAAGTAAACTTGAATTTAAAACAGAATAGAAAATGTAATGCAAAATAGTTTATAAATTTGTACATTTTGTAGCACTGTTTTAAATATTTTTTTAAGCACGAGCAAATTGTATACAATTGAGTTTTCCATATAAACTTTGGAAACTTCACGAAAATTTCACAATAACTTCAATAAATCTCTGTTTTACTCATCAATTTTGAAAATTCCATGAAAATTCCATGAATAGGCAATTCGCTTAAATTATTGTTTCCAGTTTGTAAACTGTGACAATTCGTTGAAAATTCGATGCAAATTACATGACACAATAAGTAATTCTCTAAAATTTGTATTCCCACATCAACTTTGAAAGTCCAAGGAACATTTCATGATAGCAGTAATTCTTTGAAATGCTGGTTTCAACAACGGTTTTAAAACTTCCATTACCTCCTAGGTGTATCTCTAAAATTGTGGTTCCCATTTCAACTTTGAAGTTGCATGAAACTTAAAAAAATAAATAAAGAAGGAAAATTAATTTAAAAATGAAACAATTTAATAATTCCAATATAACATACTTAAATTAAATTTGAATTTCATCAAAATTTTGTGCAATTGAGTCAAACACTTGGAAACGTCACAAAATATTCAGTCTTTCATTATAGAAGATATAATTTCCAAAAAAATGTCTACAAATAAGTGCTAATAAAGAGTTAATAAAATATGAAGCTTAAGGTTTTATCCATATTACCGGTTGTTTAATTAAAGGTATTAGTTTGTACTTACTGGTAAAGATTACTTATTTATTTTTATTTTTGCCTTTTTTATTTATTTAAATATAAATAAATAAATGATCTTTACCGGTAAGTACAAACTAATACTTTAATAAAAAATGTTAACACATTCTCAATAACATAAACTGCAAATATTGTACCAATTGCAGTATAAAAATTGTTAAATGAAACATGATTTATTAATTTGGATAAACAAAGCGGAACATGATAGTTTAATTTGAATATTTTCATTTAAGAGAATTCATTATTTGTAAAAGTTATTCTTGATATTCAAAGATTTGTGTCTTTGAAATGTTTTTGCGAGGTTTTTGTTATACCCTTAATTTCACAACCCTTAGTTTTAATGATTATTTTTGGACAATATTTGAACCAATGATATTTCTTGATCTATGATCACTTTTCATCTTTTGTCCAAACATGTAATTATTATTCTAGCAATAATCTACGTAACTTATTGCCAGGGGTAATAGTTATAATAACCTTATTATCGATAATTGTTTTATAAATCTACTACGTATTTTCTTTTCACTAATTTTTCTGATTTTTCCTACGTCATTTTCCATAGATTAAAATGAGTAGTATTGTAAAATCATTGTCGAGTTTTGAGAACACCATTAATTATATATAGGAAGGGAATATATGAATTTATTTGTTTCACACGCGTAAATATTACTCTAACCAGCCTGTAGAGTTACCTAGTAAGGTAACCATAACATACGAGCATGTAATGGTTGACACGAGTCAGTGTATTTTACTTGTCCCGTGTCAAATTTATACTCTCCCTTGTCAAGTTTATATTATTTTAATTCACTTAATTTTCAATTGTTATTATTTTGTATGTTTGTTTCAACATTGCCGTCTATCCAATTAAATATAAAAGTGCAATTATGATTGAAATTATGATATTGTGTTTATAAAAATTTTACACTGACAAATGATATATTTTATACTGTCATGCTATTTTCTTAATTTAACTGTTTACTTGTGTTTAACAAATAAAATATTGTACATTATACGCCGGGTAATGGTTTTTACTGGCTAAACAAGGTGACAGACTCGCATGCGGCTCGTCCGTCATTCCCTTGTATCGCCAGTAAAAAACCTCTTATCCGGCTTATGATGTAATATACTACAACTAAATTATATAGTAATATAGTAAAGCAGAATAAACAAGAAGCTAAATATACTGTTTAATAACTCTTTATGGTATAAGTGAATAAAGACGAATTTTATCATTATTTGTATAAAAATGTCTTGATTCACAATAAGAATTAAAAAAAATATATATTGCTGAAGTCTTAATTCATTTAATGTTAATTAAATCGGCAAATTGAAGAATTTGCGTCAAGTGTCACCGTCTTTATAAAAAACGAAATATTCAAAGATCGAGCCATTTTTTTGTTTTACTTCATTCGTGTCAATAGCAGTATCAATAAAGTGTAGCTGTAAACATTTCATTAATATTTTTAATTAAATTGTTGTTTCATAATACGATTTAACATACACAATGAGCATTTTATTAATAGGATTTAGAAAATAGTGTACCTATAATTTACGAGCACCTAACGTAGGCTATAATTCACGAGGTTGAGTGTAATACACGAGTCAAAGCTGAGTGTATTATAATGCGAGTGAATTATAGCTACAATGTGCGAGCCAAATACGCGTTGTATCTATGACTTTTTAAATAAAACAATTCTTATTGTCAATTTTTTGTCAACAAGAAACCAATTGAAGCGTTTATTTTAAAATGTGCAAAAATCAGTTTTCTGGGAAATGTAAAAAAAAATACAATGGAAGTTATACTCAAAGTATTAGTGAAATAAATCAGGCTATTCTGTTGTATTTATTTCAACTTATTTAATAATAAAAATGATACAAGAGAAAAAACGGGGGGAAAAGTTGGAATGTAACAGGCGTGTAACAGAGAAATGAAAGAAAAAATTGCCTGTTACACGCGACTTGTATTGTATTGGAATAAAATAATTAATCGTATTACAGAAGTACTATCTGTTTTTTTCATCTCACATTGATTCTTACTTGCATTTTGACAGTTGTTTTCTCTCAGCATGACTTACTTCAGTGCATAGAAATGTAATTAAATGGTTACTTTTGTGAAAAATAATGAATATCTCAACCACTACGGGGTTCAGACATAACATATGAACCATCAAATTGAAGAGAAGAAAAGGACCTATCTAAGAAAGATATAAAATAGGGGACATTTTATTAAAAAAAAAAAAATGGGTCTATATCACGAAAAAGTTGCATGTTCCACACGAAAGAAAAGTGATTCTGGTTTATGTGGTTGCTATGAAGAAATGTGTAACTAACTGGTAAACTAGCACATTTCTTCACTCATTTTTATTAAGGAATGACTTACTTTTCCATAAAGTACACATAATAAATTTTTATTTGACTCAAAATCAAAAACATACAATATCCGCTTTGATAGAATACCTTTGACTCGTAGACACCAACTTTCCCATTACTTCTGGGGTTTCACTTGGAACCCGTTCTGGTACAAAAACAATGCAATGGATATTTTTAAATTTTGATATGACAATAAATGGCAATTTGACTATTCACCGGATTGATATTTGAAAAATTAAATGTGTAAATACTCAACGTTTTTCGACTATATTCAATAAAATATTAATATAAAACACGAGCATTTAAGATGTTTTTTTAACGAATTAATTAGCCCACTCGCCCTGTGGGGCTCGTGGCCTAAATGTTATTTTCGTCAACAACGTCCAATTAACTCAGTTATTATATAAATAACTATGAATGTTTTAACCGTTCAGCAACGGTAATAATTGTGAGAAATAAAATGGCATTTTTACATCTGAAGTTTTACAGTTATCTGCCACTTAAGCTCTTTTTATCAGTTAAACTATAATAAAGTAGTTTTAAGTAGCAATGAATAATGCATCTCGGGTAATTGGTGAGTAACTTCAAGAAAACTTCCGCGGTCACTTGAGTAATTTTATGCAATCCGGCGGACGATAAAATATTAATCCCAGAAATTATTTCTTGCGACAAATTTTCGAAATTAATTGCAGACTTCCTTAATCCGCGCGGACAAAAAGTAATTAAAAATCATTGCGATTTTTTATGGGCGATTTTTTGTGGGGACGAGTCCGAACAATCTGCGCGAATTCCATTAAACTTATCTCTCCATTTATAAACCGCCCGAGTTGTTTTGTAATTGAAAAAAGCTTTCACTTTCTGGGAAGTCTTTGTGGCCCGCTTATGTTGATTAGGATACTTTGTTGGGGGGGCCGTTTGTAAGTGCGATCTTATAAAAACGAACAATGGATGGCAGTTATTTATTATCTATGACAATGGGCGAGGTGAAAGCGGAAAGATGCAATCTCGTCTTCCACTTCTGCCTGTTTTGTCGTCCCCGTGTATGGGGCGCCTGTGTTATGCGGGCAAATATGCACCCCGACAAGATGACAGGTCGAGGGGAATCGATCAAATTTATGACGAACTCCCGCACAAAGGGGATCAATTCCTTTCGAGCACTTTTCAATCGCTGGGTCGTTTTCCGTTTGCATGCCGCCGATTATGTTTCCGTGATTGATCTGCGCCCAACAGATTTATCAAAAATTTGACTTGCTTGAATACTGATAATTAGTGTATACACATAAACACATATTAACAAGCGCACCTGTTTAGGGACACCAACAAATATGTTTTTAATTGTTTTAGGAACAAACTTTTTTTATCAAAATAACATGATTCCAAACTATTAAAATATCAAAATCCTAATACCTAATCTGTGTACTATCTGAAAGGCATGATTTTCATTAAAGGCTCATTTGATATAAAAAAATTTCTTAATTAAAATTATAGCTAAAAAATTTTTTTTTTAATTTTGAGATCAGAGAAATCTTTACTTCTTTCAATATCGACAGTGCTCAAACAAGCTTTGTCCCGGCCCTGGCTTGAGATATATTTTTCAGCCCTGGTCCTTCCTGAAAGAAGCAAAAGTTAAGCAGAAAAAGTAATTTTGTTAATTACGATGATACCTACTTTTCCAGCCGCCAAATGTACGCCAACTTTTCTATGCTAAATATTAAAACGGCTTACTCAGGATTACCCAGACACTTGTCATTAATGCAATCTTTTAACAAATACCCTTATATGTATTCAGCCGTATGCAATTTATTCCATGATATCAAATGTTTACTAGATACAATAGTTTGAACGGGAAAATAATTGGTTTGAATTTAATATTTAATGAAACAATTGAGTCTCCGTATTTCATAGTAATTAAACTTGCTTCCGAATCAAATCAAATTAGTTAAGCGGTGAGGAACTAAACTATTTCGAAATATAGGCATACATATCGCTAAAGAGAAAAGCCAAAAATATGTGAATTATCATTTCATTATACAGAGACGAACATGTACTAATATGGAGCGGAGTGAGGGTAGAAACAAGAGCCGCGGCTAGGATAGGATGTATTCTAGATAGGGAGGTTAGAAATGCAGTGAATAAATGAGAAGCCATATCGGAGAGAATACTGGTTAAAGAGTTGAAATACATCATTTTAGCAAATTCAGCATTCAGTATTTGGGAAGAGATGAGTCTAGCAATGGAAATGGCCAGGGGAAATGATATATACAACATGTAAAATGAAATATGTGTAATTATTAGCTCTCCTCTTAATTTTAGAGAAAAATCGTAAAGGAATATATATAGAATATGTTTATTTTAATAATACAAGGGTAAACGTATTATTGGTACATACTAGATTATAATGGTGCTTTTGATTATTAAAAAGGGCTATCAGCCGAAGCCATTCTGCCCGTGCATAAATGAATATTTTTTAAATGATGACAAATAATTATAAATTCATGCTTGTCGTTAGGGATAAATCATAATAATAACACGTAATTAGTGATAGAAAGATAATTTATTTATTATCAAAACATTTTATAGTAGCGTCAGGTTACGCAGAGTTCGTGACTTATTTTCGGTTAAATTTAACAATCGACCAATTCCATCTGTATCAGCAATTAGCAAGTTTGTGTAAAGTTTGAAAATACAAATTCACAATAAGTGTAGCGGCAGATGATTCAAAAGGTATTTTAATAGTCCAATTTCAACAAATATTATTTCAAAAACCTTAACATTACAGTTAAATGAAACAGAAGAAGCAACGATCAATGGGAAGAAAGAGTTTTGGGTTTGATAAATGCTGAACCAACAACGAGAGTTGTCAGAGCAAGTACTGAAAAAGTTCTCCGTTCTGGTGTAAACAATAACCCTATATATTATAAAATGCCGGCCTGACATTAGCTAACTGCCTATCTATAATTACGCTGCACTCCGCAAAAATTGCAAAAGACCTGCGCTGTGCCTCATGTGGCCAAAACCACCTCGCAAACTACAAAGGGTGCAAGGTCTATAAAGAGTTACAACAAAAAAATATTCCCTCCTCTGCGACCTAAAACACAGGAAAACAAAGCTTCAAATCCTCCAAAGAATTTCTCGGAAGAACTATCCTTTGCCGCAGCCCTAAATGCAAATGAAACAACAAATAACAACCAGAACGCTCCAGTTATAAACACCCAACCTGGAGATCGTATTTCCAAATTAGAAACAATAATCGAGCTAATGACTCAACGCATGGACACACTAATGAATATCGTGTCGAAACTGCTTAACAAACTCGAATAATGAATACTCGCCTTAACATAGCTGTATGGAACGCAAACGGGTTGTCAAACCATCAACAAGAACTAGACGTATTTCTTAGAGAAAACGATATTGACATAATGTTAATCTCAGAAACCCATTTCTCTAGCCGCAGCTTCATAAGATTTAAAAACTACACAATATACGACACAAAACACCCGACCGGCGCGGCCCATGGAGGCAGCGCCGTAATCATTAAAACTAAACTAAAACATTACGAAACATCTAATTTCCAAAACGACTTCCTACAAGCAACAAACGTTGTAATCGAAGACACTCGTGGACAAACAACTATATCTGCAGTATACTGCCCTCCCCGACACAACCTAAAGTATGAACACTATGCTGACTTTTTTAACACACTTGGCGATAGATTTCTAGCTGGCGGTGATTACAACGCGAAACACCCCAAATGGGGATCGAGGCTCACAACAACTAAAGGCCGCAACCTAGCTAAATGCATAGACAAACTAAAGCTAAATACCCTATCAACTGGAAAGCCAACTTACTGGCCTAGTGATAGAAAGAAAATACCAGATGTAATCGATTTCTGTGTAAGCAAAGGTATCCCCTCAAATCGCCTGATTGTGGAACAAAGCCTTGATCTCTCCTCAGACTCTCCCATACTGGTTATTCTCAGCTGCACGGCAATAAATAAACCACAACCAGTCACTCTCACAAATAAGCGAACTGACTGGGAACGTTACAAAGACCTGATTACAGAAAGGCTTAATATAAACATATCACTGAAAACACCAGGCGACGTAGATCTAGCAGTGGACAACCTGACTTCTGTGATCCATCAAGCAGCTTGGTACTCCACACCTAACACATCCCCTAAGACCAGGCAACAAAACTACTCGAACATTATCAAAGAGGCTATACGCAAAAAACGGCACCTGAGGAAAACATGGATGTCCACTAGGGCCCCTAGTGATAAAGAGCACCTAAACCGTGCAACAAGGAACATCAAAGAACTAATAAAAAAAAAGCAAAACAAAACATTCCAAGCTTACTTATCAGGACTAACACCAACATACGCAACCGACTACTCGCTATGGAAAGCAACATCTAAATTAAATAGAACACAAGCATATATCCCCCCAATTAAAAAGGAGGACAACTCATGGGCAAGAACGGACATGGTAAAGGCAGACTTATTTGCCGAGCACTTGGCAAAAGTCTTCCAGCCATTCCCTTCTGAGCTACCAGATGAAGAAGATGAAACCATTACCTCCTTCCTCGAAACTCCACACCAGATGGCTCTACCTATAAAGCTTATCAAAATGTCCGAAGTCAAAGACACCATCCAAAACAACCTAAACCCTAAAAAATCTCCAGGTTTCAATCTGATAACTGGACACACCATCAAACAACTACCCAATAAAGCGCTAATCGCACTTACCCAGATCTTTAACGCAATCCTAAGATGCGGATACTTCCCAATCCAATAGAAAGTCGCACAAGTGATACTCATTCTAAAGCCTGGTAAACCTGCGACGGAAGCCTCGTCCTATAGGCCCATCAGTCTACTTCCCATGTTGTCAAAATTATTCGAAAAACTCTTCGTGAAGCGGCTAAAGCTCGTGGTGGACCGACTTAAACTAATGCCGGAGCACCAGTTTGGCTTCCGTGAAGGGCACGCTACCATTGAGCAGGTCCACCGGGTAGTTAAAACTATAAACGATACATTCGAAAGAAAAAAATACTGTTCAGCCGCATTCTTGGACGTCACACAAGCATTCGACAAAGTCTAGCACCATGGCTTGCTCTACAAATTGAAATCCTGTTCGCCAGCACCTTACTACATAGTACTATCCTCATACCTGACCAATAGATACTTCTCAGTAAAGTACCAAGAGGAAATAACAAGTCTGCACTCGGTCCACTCGGGAGTCTCTCAGGGCAGCGTTCTGGGACCAGTGCTCTACCTACTCTTTACTGCAGACGTACCCACAACAGAAAACACATTAACTGCTACCTTTGCAGACGATACCACAGTCATGGCAACAAGTGAGGTACCAACACACGCCTCTGAAAAACTCCAGGCAGCCCTGGATAAGATCCAAGTGTGGCTGAGGAAATGGCGCATAAAGGTCAACGCAGCTAAGTCCCAGCACATAACTTTCACCCTCAGAAGAGAAACATGCCCAAGTGTATCCCTCAACGGACACCATCTTCCAATGGCGGTAAACGCGAAACACCAAGGTATTTAGATAGAAGGCTAAACTAGCAACACCACCTAATGACAAAGCGCAAACAACTGGGCCTGAAATTCTCCAAACTCCTCTGGCTCATTGGCAGGACATCCACCCTATCGCTATCCAGCAAACTTGCAGTGTATACATCTATACTCAAACCAGTGTGGCTATATGGAATACAACTATGGGGTACTGCGAGTGCAACCAACATTGCGATCATCCAGCGGTTTCAATCCAAAACGCTACGCGTAATAACCGATGCACCTTGGTTTGTTACAAACGACACCATACATCGAGACCTAGAGGTTCCCAAAGTGCTCGAAGAAGTGAAGTGCGCGAGTGAAAGGTATATTACGAGACTAAATCTACACCCGAACCGGCTAGCTGTTGAACTACTGGACAACAGCCAAAACACATACGGGCTAAAACGACTAGACCCTCTGGACCGCAACCGATCATAACCTGAGCCGTACTAAATCACATACGCATTGATTTGTCTAAACCATAATATCCATTCGCATAATGTATACTATAATATATGTTAAAACTAACCCTTATCTGTAACGAACCCTGCAGGTTCTCCCTATGTTATTACTTTAATGTAAGTCCATAAACACCCGCTTGTCTAGCAAACAACTCGCTAGACACAATGTAACTAACATTTGCTTATTGCCTTCGGGCAGATTGCAAATTTCTTTGGAGCAATAAAAAAAAATTGTTCTATTTTTTGTCCTTGATTGCTATTGAACAAGAGTTGTAGGACATATATTCCCCTACAAATAAAATATTGGCAAAATTCGACCAATAGGAGGCGATATACAGGGTGGTCACTTTTACGACGCCCACCATTAGGATCTATTAAACGGAAATACATACGGGCAGGGCAGAGCTGCGCTCCTGTACCTGAGATAATCCCTTACGCAAAAAGGGATTAAAATGCCGGGGCATTGCTGCGCTCCAAAATGAAAGTGACCTTTTGGCACCCCCCTCGAAGAGGATAATAACATGAACTTAAATCACAATGAGTTGTAGTACATACTTCATGTTTTTGAATCTTATCACTTACCCGTTTTTTTTAAATTATTTCCTGTTGTTATTATAGGGTGGGAAATTTTGTAATGAGGTGGAGACGGTGGTTATTTAGTTATAAATAAGACATTGCTATAGAAATAGTTTAAATCATTTTCTATTGTTGAACTTGTGACCTGCGACAAATAGCAACGTCGAGTTAATTCAGAAAAATCTTCAGTCAGAGATGTAAACAACTAATAGTGTTCGAGAACTATAGGTTTCGAAATTATGGCAAACGAAACTTGGCGTAAAGTGGAGGTGAATGGAAAAAAGTTGTACTTCCAGGCTGTATACCGATGAAGACTTAACAATAGTTTTGATAAATAAATGTTTACTATTATTACTTTTCGTTTGTTTCCTAAGAGTGGCAAAATGGGCATTTTTCATATATAAAAACTAAATTAAAGTTTAAATATTAAGTATGTCGATTCATCCAGAGAATCAGATTTGAAATATCTGCGTTTTGCAGATATTTCAATCTGATCAGTTTTGCGCAGTTATGCTCACCCGTTTGGGATTATGGCTATTTTAGAAGCGCACCTATGCCCATATTTTCAGGTAAATTAAATTTCCGAGCGCAAATGTGCCACACCGATACATACAGGGTTGGTAAAATGGGATAAAAGTTTCTTATTTTTGTGCCTTTCGATATACTGAAACGAAATCCGGGATATCTTGCACAGTTCCTGAAAAATCGCCGAAAAACTGAAAACGTGCACTTTCATTTTCCTCTTATAACTTTTTTACTTTTGAAGGAAATTTACGCTTACATTTTTCGACGTGAGTTTTCTGATGTCAGTACCAAACATTTTTTGCGCCAACTAGATGCCCAAATTTTCATAGTCTACTTTTCATTTTCGTATGGCCGCAATATTAAATTTTAATAGCATTCAAAAGAGCGAAAAAATCCGATTTCAACCATGTATAACACATGGGTAATCTGAAATTATTTACCACCAATAATCGATAATTTTAAAATTTGTTGTAAAAATCAAACTACTGTGGACTGCTCTAAAAATCAAGTTGCCATGGAAAATAATAAATTACCATTTTGACATTTCTTCATACAAAGAAAATAACTTCTGAGTAATTTCATTGTTTATAAAGTGACAAAATGAGATAGTATCTTTGATTATTAAAAATGTCAAGATATTATCCTAAACATGAAAAAATTGACATGACATAATAAATGGTTGAAATCGGAAATTTTTCGCTGTTTTGAATGCCACTAAAATAAAATATTGCGGCCATAAGAAAATCAAAAGTTGACTATGAAAATTTGGGCATCTAGTTGGCGCAGAATATGTTTGGCATTATGATCAGAAAACTGACGTCGAAAATGTAAGAGTGCCAAGTTTCGTAAAAGTTCCTTCTAAAGTAAAAAAGTGCACGAAAGTGCACTTTTTCAGTTTTTCAGCGATATTTCAGGAACTGTGCAAGATATCCCGGATTTCGTTTCAGAATATTGATAGGTACAAAAATGAGAAACTTTTATCCTATTTGACCAACTATGTATATATTTCCGTTTAATTGATGTTAATGGTGGGCGTCGTAAAAGTGACCACCCTGTATATATATATATAGGCGAGGGTAACGGTTTTTTCAATATTACCCCCATTCATCTTGCAATAACCAGTACCCTCGATATCTCGCCTCCTATTGGTCGAATTTTACTTTTTTTAGTTTAAAGGGGAAAATATGTTCTACGATTTTTCTTTGAAATATTATTCAATACGTGTCAAAGAAAAAAAAGAACAAAAATTGAGTAAACATATTTTTATTAAAATAGTGCTAAGAATGCTTAGAAATAAAAATTTGAAAAAAATTGGGAATTATTGTATGAATTGGAACTAGTTTGGGTCGTGTCAACTTCAATTTTCGCAAAAAAGCTATATTAAGGACCAGCCTAGTATACACAGGCGCACTCGCAAACCCTGAAGTCGTGTTATGTCGGTTGGATCGGTAACGTCCATTACAATTGGTCCTATAGAGAATTTGTCTAAAATGAAGCTGTGTAATCAAGTCATTCGTCTCTGCAGAGAAAAATCAAGTCACATTTTTGAATGGTTGAAGGCTTGTTAAGGTGTTAGTGATTTTAATAACGCAAGAATAATAAAGAAATTGAAAGTGGTTGATCTATCAGACAAGTATAAATTTTTGACATCTTCAGCTAAACCAAATTCACACTAGGCAAAAAAGTGTCTAACTCTTTTATGGCTGCGACCGTACAGTATTCATAATATTTAAAAATAATATTGCGTGAATTCCGTATAAAATCAAATGGGATACGAAGATCAAAAGTGAATAATAAAACGTAAAGTAATCCAATCTAATGTATGACCTCCACGAACACGGGGAAGGGGGCTCACCATGCCCTGTAATCCCTTGGGCTCTGCGGGTCTGAAGTCTTTTAACCCAGAATCGTACTCGGAGGGAGGTACGGGATGAAGGTACCCGCAAGAAATGGCCTAAAGATAGAAAGAGGTATTACTACTTCAAGATAGGAAGTGGTATGACTACCACGTGTGAGCCTAAAAGGGCTAATTCTTACCTAAAAGGTCTATAACGGCCGATAAGCGATGTGTAGAGATCGCTTTAATCTATTCCCTTGACTGAGTTGAATAAAGGACCCTAAAAATCAGCTAGCCTTATTACTTTTTGGTCTATCAATAGAAGTGTAAAGAATGAATATGAATAATAAGTTATTATTATTCACATTCATTCCGTTTAATCCGAGTATTATCCGATTCCGATTATTACGATTCTTGATTACCAATGATATTTTGATTATTGTCATAGTCCGAATATTGAAATCATCCGATTATTCCATCACAACCTGATTTTCAAATTCTTCACAAATACGAGACTTCCCCCTTCTCGTGGGTCAAATTCCCTTTTATAGGTTTTTTGGGTCAATAAACTGCTCTGAATCATATATAAAAACAATGACAGAAAAACGTCATTAATGATGCACTGCAAATATGAGGAAATATGTATATTTTTAATTCATAATTTTATACTATATTAAATTATAATGTTTTTACCACTTATTAATTCTTTAAAATACATAATTCGAGTTTAGACGTTTTAAAGTCATTTTCAAGAGAAAATAATAAATATAATTTATATATTTTTAAATATAGAACGGTAGTTTGAAAGGATACAAAAATAGTTTTGCTTGGGGCCGATCAACTTGTCCCGGCCCTGGCTTCAGGAGCCGTCTAAACCAGTGCTCGGTTGGGCCCAGAATATCGAGACTTAATTTAAATTGAGTGTGCCACATTTTTAGTGTCCTTAAATTGAAGGAGAATACGAACTAAGAAGATAGAGTAAAATATGTATGAACGGAAACTTGAGATGGAAAATTATATAGCTCTCAAAAATCACACATAACGTACGAACAGGAGGTGAAATATTCGGTCGCCACTGCAGTGCACGAATCGATACCGGCCATAATTGTACTTAATTCGTGCCATTATGCGTACTATTTAACATGGCCCTCGCATGCTAGCACGACATATCTGTGCAACCAACAGCAGTTACACGTACCCACGGTTCTGCTATGTGTCACCGATTAATCCTGAAATCGGCCGCATCTTTATTCTCGGGCCATGCATATTCATGGTGGAAAACCTGCAAAGGACCGAAAAATTGGCTAATTGAAATGAATCGCCCCGTCTGCCCGCTCAAATATTGGCTTGGGATGGGTGGGTTTGTGCACACGTTGCATCATTTGCCCGGAGATGGCAAGCCGCCGATTTGGGATTTATCTTGTACGGAAAGTTTCAGATAATAAACTTAATTTAATCTCGCCGCGCTCCACGTTTACGAACGCGCGGTAATTACGCAAATATAAATAAGGTTGATAAAAAGTTTTAAATTAAGTTTTTTGCGCAATCGAACTTTCAACTTGGGCATATAGTTTAACTTCCTAAATTACAACTTGCAGTTACCTAATTATATAACAATTTATAATTGTTTTTATGGTACGAAAATAATTATTTTTTATACTAGCTATACATACCTATTCGTATGACTATATACAATAATAGGAATATTTACTTTGTCAAGCTTAGTAATAAACGATAATTAAATACCATAAAATCATTAAACGTGTTGTTGCTCATTCTACTATTAACTGCTAATTATGTTATAGAATATACAACTGTATATTGTATTAATTCCATCCGTTCGTTTCACTAGTACAGAGGTTCCCAACCTTTTTTAGCCTACCGCCCCCTTTCGAAAAAACAAATTACTCACCGCCCCCCATTCAGAAATAAAATCTCACTTAAAATCAATATAGGTTTCCCACCTTTTCAAAGAGCGTTTCACCCCTCTTGGTGAACTATATTATACTACGTATATATTTAAAAACAAGGACGCATTTTTAAAAATATTTTATTAGGTCTTAACAAAAAAATACACATACCTATATACATAAAATAATAGAACTAGTGAGAGGGCTGAGCTTAATGTAATGACACTAATTTGTCTATATTGGGTTCTAGTTTTGTCATGAGCAACCTTAAGTCACCGCGATCTACTATTGACAATCGGCTCCGTTTTTTTGTTAGTAGATTGGATACTACACTAAATCTTCTTTCTGCTAAATACGATGATGGCAATGCTAGAAAAACTTCTTTACTGCACCACTTTACTTTGTCTTTGAAGCCAAAATGCTTGGTAGCCATGTTTCAATTTTAGTTTTAATTCTTCGTTTGTTGACAATTCTATGAGCTGCTCCTGTAAAAATACTTCTGCTGTTTCAATGTTTGTGCAAGGTTCCAAGACCCAGTCCAGAATTATCATATTGAGGATATCTTGAAATCTATTAAAAAAATCTCCTTTAAGGGTTTCAAAATGCTGGCAATAAACCAAAATATCATCATCACTTGTTTTCACCGAGGAAAGATTTTGAAACTGATGAAATTGTCTCCTACCCAAATTTAATTTGTATAATGCAAGTTTTGACACGAATGCCAAAATTATTGCCTTAGCTTTAATTAAATTCAAATCATCTCCTTGTAGCTGCAGATTGGTTTCGTTAAATTTATTAAATAAATCTGTTAAATACGCTATATCATTTTTAAATTTCAATAAATTTTCTTTTAAGGAATCATGTTTATTTTCGAGAAACGTTATAACTGAGTCAAAAAGGTCATAAAATCTTTGCAGACAAGTATCCTTTGACAACCATCGAACTTCTGTGTGCAACAGTAAACGACTAAAGTACTGATCCTTTTCATCACAAAGCTTTCTAAACCATCTATCGTTAAGAGAATTGCTTCTGATTCTATAAAACCCTGTAATTACGTACTGCAGCGAGCAATGAATGCGATCACTAAGGTTTTTTGCAACTAAATGTTGTCTGTGAATCACACAATGCTTGGCGACTGCATTTGATACAGCATTTTTTAAATATGCAATGTACCCACGGTATCGTCCAGCCATTGCCGGAGCACCATCAGTAGCATCGGACACTATATTATTCAGTGGGATATCTTTTTCTTTAAAATATTGTTCCAAAACGTCAATTACAGATTTTAATTTAGTATCAGTTTCAATTTTTTTTTTTGCGAATAATAGTTCTTGACAAATCTTCTCATCTCTTATGAAGCGAACGTACGATAGAAGTAATGCCTCATTGTTAGGCAATGTAGACTCAATGAGCTGTATAGAAAATCCGGTGCTCTTAATAAAATCGGTTAGAGAAATCTCCACATCCTCCGACATTTCGTCGATTCATCTCTGTACAGTATTATTGCTCAAGGGGATTTTTTAATAGTATCTGAAGGTGACTTGTGAAGTACAGTACGGAGAACTTCACTCACAGCTGGCAGTATTAATTCTTCTTCAATAGTGTGCAGTTTTCCCGGTTTAGCAATGAGCAACGAAATATTGTAAGATGCACGTAACCCATCATTGTCTTGTTTTGATGCTGCTGAAAACATACCGGCTAAAGTTGGACGTCTCGAATGTTGATTTTTGAGAATTTGAAAGAAAGATAATTTTTTATTTTTTATGGCAGGATATATTTTGCTCAAATGTTCTTGTCATCGTGGAGGTTTCATGGCTTCATTTGAGAAAACTTTCTGGCAAATCAGGCACATTGGCAATGTCTTGTTTGTGTGTGACTGAATAATACCATATTTTAAATATTCGACATTGTATTGTCTACATTTTTTCTTTGATTGCGACATATCTGAAAAATAAAACAAGAAAAATAATAACAAGAAGTTGTTGTTAGCGCAGAACCAACCAATTTAAAAAGAAAATTTAAAATTTAAAGTTAGTTAAAATTTCTTGCTCGCAGCATCAAACACTATTCGGGTCTACAAAGCCCAATATGAAGAGTGTCCCAGGATTGAAGTAATTACACGTGTATTTATTTTACACGTGTAATCACACGTGTAATTATAATTACACGTGTATTTATTCTACACGTGTAAATATAATCAAACGTGTATTTATTTTACTCGTGTAATTATGTAATTACATGTGTAATTATAATACTCTCGGTTGTTTCATTCAGTAATTTATTTTATACTTTGGAAAATAAATATGTACATGAACTTAGGATATCGTAAGGTTCTGATATAACTAGATGTAAGTTACTAAGTAACTAAAAAAGTAACTAAATTACCCCCAGTAGAAAATCAACGCAAAATTCGCGCGGCGATCAAAATAACGATTTATTCTTACAATAAAGGACGATTCTGGTTCAAAAACATGAAGATATCGACGTTTTCTGGAAGCAGTGAACAACGCTTCGCTGTTACACGTGTAATTATACGTGTAAATAATTACCCGTGTAATTATACGTGTAACTAATTACACGTGTAATTATGCCGTACGTACACGTGTACATGTGACCCGTGTACTTGAATACAAATATAAAATCTGCGGCTTTACAAAAAATGTACGTTAGAGAATTGTAAAAGCAATTTTCAAATTTTATATACATATTTTGCATTTATAATTTAATAATAATATTTTGCCGTATGTATGTCATAATTAATATATTTTACCGCTTAGAAAAAAATCTTTCCTGAACTATCAATTTCCAATTGACTCAAAATCCAAAATTTGGGTTCAATTTTTTTTTAAACCAAGTATCAGGGCATTATTTTAAAACCTAAAATAATCATTCCTATAGTTTTGGTTAATGTATCTATAAAATAATCTTATAACATCTATCCGAAGACACATTGTATATTACAGGCGATTAAAAATTAAAACAAATTATATAAAACCAAAAATATTAAATATTTGGAACTATATGTAATATGATAATATGTATGTACTTACCTCTCTTCCAACAGTTATTTCATCAACGATATATTTTTAATTACCGGGTCCACTTTATATGAATATTACTTTATTTACAATAATAATCACAATATGAATTTTAATTACAATATAAAAAAAAGGTCAAATATACATGACTCGTTGCGGGTCAGTCAGGAAGTCAGAATGCAGATCGGAGCGTACCCGCTCCGGCACCTTGCACACCAAACCGGGCAAGCGGGTTAATCCTCAGGCTCTCAAAGTGGGCCGATGTACAGATATCGGTCAGTACGGGGAATCCCATATTGATTCTGTGGAGCCAATATTCAATTGTTCTTTTGAATGTGACCTGTAGATTTTAGGTTTACACTCTTGCTCGGATGGAACTCCGTTTTTGCCCGGGGGGCGGCGGCTAGTCCTCAACACCCCCTAAATATACCTTGGGCCAGAAACGCCCCCCTAAATCCCTTCAGCGCCCACCGGGGGGCGGTACCGCCCTCGTTGGGAATCACTGCACTAGTACGATAATCATTGACCTAATCTCGGTATTATTTGATGATTATTTCAACTTTGTTTTACAAAATTTTAGAAATTCAAACAAAATACAATCAACATTACTATCGAATATAAAGGATTACATATTTCCAGGTAAAGATACCGTTAACAAATAAATGCTTTCATTTATTTAAATTTGGTATACAATCAGCACTTATAATGATATAATTGAAGGCTGCTGGAATAATAGTCTTACTGCAGTAATAATAAGTCAATTTTTCAATAAATTAGAATATTGAAAAGTGAAAGTGAAATTAGAATATGACCGTTTTTTAAGATCCACTACCTGTAACTGCATGTTGGTCAAAACAAAAATCACTACGTATTGAACCGTAACCTTGTTTATGGCAAACTCAAAAGACATTTACAGAGTTGCCAGTAATAATTTCGAAAGAAATTGCGACGTTGGTGGATCTTTATGAAAAAAAAAACAGATTATACTATTTTTTACTACGGAGAGTATAAACTTTATCAAAATGTCTAAGTATGAAAAGCATGGGATAATTTCGACTTTCACCTTTGGCAATTTTATAATTTTAAGAAATTTGTACGTAAGGATGCATTAAGTAGGCACTTTGAGATGCACACCTTGATAATATCCCCGTTTTTCTCTTCTTTATTACACATAACATTGTTTGGTTGCTTGCTAGTGACAATGTATAACTGGTTGCCTGCACCTACGCGTAAGAAATGTTCCTATGTGTAATTTAAAACGAAATATCTACGCATAGGTACAGGTGCAGGCAACGAGTTGTACACCATTAAATCTGGTAAAAACCACAGAGAGGTTATAAAGAAATCGCAAAAATGTGTTGTAATGAAGAAATTATAACTGTATGATATTTCACATTGTCTGGCTACATCTAAAAGCGATCCAATGGGCCTTTCCTATACACGACATAGGATATTCAGTTTCATCTCTTCTGTTAAAACACGGTTGGTTTTATCCCGTAAAATTTATAATAACGTGCAAATATGTCTCTTGAATGAACTAAAAAGCCGTATACGTACTGATAAGCCCACAATTCATTGCAAATACTCTGCGTTGCTCACAAGACCCCGCCTTATTTTAATAAACCGGCGGTATTTTAGTCTTTTTAGAGGAACCTTGCGTATTGGCTTGAAATACACGGAGGGCATTTTCAAAATTTGCTGGGACATAAGGATTCAACCACATTTAACAATTTATATTGTTTTGTTTACCGTTAGAATAGTTTGAATAAATTTACTTCTTCATTCAAAATTGAATTTTTGTGATTTCTTTACTGTTAAAAACATAACCTCTCTGTGTAACGGTGTATGCCAAAATGGTGAAATTGGGCGACAATGTATAATTGGTTGCCTACACCTACACCGCTCTATGCGTTGACAATTTTATTTTTAGTTACACATAGGAATGTTATGTGTAATAAAGAAAAAAAAACTGTTATACTTTTGATAAAATTGAAGTTTTCCAAATGTAATGGCAAGAGTTTTTAATTCTATGTAGTTTTCTTTTAAAATGGATAAATACAACGAAAAACCCAAGAAATTCATGATGCAGCGTCTGCAGCTGAACGATTATTACCAACGAAATCTAGAAAGTTGTATGATGTAGCCTATAACCCCTTTAGTGAATGGTGTGCCGCAAGTAAAGCATGGACTTACATGTAAAAAGTAATATTGGCGCATTTTACCCAAAAATATAAAAAATTACAAATCCCCTACAATGAGGCTCAATACTCGATGATAAAGTCATGTCTTCTAGTCAATGACAACATTGACAGAAGCAAGTATCCGAAATTCATACCATTTTTGAAATAGAATTCGGACGGCTATCTAGCAAAAAATCTAAAGTCTTGACTAGGAACCAGAACGAAACATTTTTATCAAATGCAAATGACAATGAGCAGTTAATGATTAAGGTACGTAAAAATCATACAACAATTATGTAGAATTGTAAATGTAGTTTATTAACATTCCTCCGAATTTTTGGATTGAATTTTTGTTCAGATGAGCTGACAAACATGAGAGTTAATGACATTGATGAGGCAGATCCATCTTTAATAATAAAAGTACCAAACACAAAAAATAAAATATCACGAACGTTTGTGGTACCTAGTAATAAAGGTAACATAGATTTTATTGGTTTATATCGCCCGTACACAGGACCTAAACAACTATCTAAGGGAATTAAACGTATGACCAAAGCACATACTACTCGCTGTGGAAAGCCACAAAAAGTACTAACAGACCAACTAAACAAATTTCACCATTGCGAGAGGAACATGGAACATGTACTAGAGATAATTCAAGAAAGGCAGAACTGTTTGCCTCGCATCTAGAAAATGTTTTTCAACCCAATGAGGAACTGATAGGATTTGATTAAACAGTCCATCCACAAGAAAATGAGGACATAGAATTAGTCACACCCAAGGAGGTAGCCAAAGAAATAAAACACAATATAAATACATACAAATCTCCAGGTTTCGACTTAATCACTGGTGAAATTCTAAAACAGCTACCAAGAAAAGGCATTATAAAACTAACGCAACTGATAAATGCCGCTTTCAGACTAAAACACGTTGCAATAATATGGAAAACCGCCGAGGTGATAATGTTACCGAAACCAAGGAAGCCCATAAATGAAGTTAAGTTTTACAGGCCAATCTCACTCCTACCTGTAATATCCAAATTATTTGAAAAACTGTTTCGAATGAAGAGAATAATTGAAGAAAAACTTATTCCAGACCATTAATTTGGATTCAGGAATAAACATACGACCAAGTGCACCGAATAACGGACGTTATAGAAAAGTGCTTGGAAGAAAAGAAAATATGCTCAGCCGTTTTCCTAGATGTTGCTCAAGCATTCGACATAGTTTGGCATAAAAGGCTAATAGTGAAATTAAAAAGATACTTGCCAGACCAGTACGTACAGCTCTTAGAATCATACTTAACTCTCAGAACCTCCAAAGTTAGACAAGAAAGCGAATACTCCGAACTGAAATCAATAACAGTAGGCGCGCCCTAAGGGAGTGTACTTAGACCAGTTTTGTACTTACTGTACACGTGTGACATCCCAGTAGCACATAACATCACGTTAGCCACGTTTGCAGACGATACTGCAGTTCTGGCAGAAGGTAATACCATAGAATAAAAAGGCATGTATCGCCAGATGGCAAAAATTATGGAAAGTAAATTCGGTCATGTCAATTTTACGAATAGGAGAATAAACTACCATGCAGTGAAATTAAATAACACAATTCCATGTAAAAAGACAGCCAAATACCCAAATAATTGGGCCTAAATCTGGATGCCAAGTTAACCTGGTAAGAATATGTAAAAACAAAAACGGAGGAACTAAAACTGAAGTATGAAAATATGTACTGGGAAGAAGCTCCCAGCTGCCCATCCACAACAAGTTAATGGTCTATCAACCAACCCTTAAACCAATATGGGCATACGGTCTGTAGCTCTGGGGCTGTACCAAAATTGCAATTATGTAAGATACCAAACATAATCGCAACCTAGTTGGATTTACCAAATCCATCGATGTACACCGGCCACTACTTATGCAGATCTTCTGCTACTCTGCTCGCACTCTGAGCGGCTGATATTACGACTGTTAAACGACAAGGAGGCTGGAAGTCAACGGTTGTTGCTGAGGCGAACATACAAGATTCAGTTCAAAATAAAAAAATATTGAAAATCTATGATATCGGACATATAAGAATACTGTAAATCTAACATCCAATGAAAAAGTTTTGTGTCATTTTCCAGGGAATATAACTCATACGTAAAACAGTGATGTTATAATAATGCGGTTTCTATAGTTACGCATGTATTAATAACTGATAATGCTGATAATACAACGGTTGTATTATAATGAGAATATAACTTATACGTAAAACGTGACGTCATAACAATGCAGTTTCTATAGTTACGCATGTATTAATAACTGAGAATGTTGATAATACCACGGTTGTATTTTCAGGATAATACCACGGTTGTATTTTCAGGATAATACCACAACAAATGTCAGTCGCTGTCACAATTGTTGCGATGGTGTTATTTATCGGTTGCGCCCACAATCTAGTCGGCCGCTGATAAAAACATAACCCGAAATGTCAGTGTGTCTCAAGTACAAGTAAAATAGTAAAATGTGGTAATAAATGTGGTTTGCTGTTTGAAAGATGAAGTGATCAAAATATATATATAGGTACTTAAACTGTATATTTAGCTTCTTGTTTATTCTGCTTTACTAGATGACTCAATCAATGCATTATATTCTCTTCCTAAATATAAGTCGTGGTGTTCTCAAAAATCGATAATGATTTAAAAAATACAACTTATTTCAACCCCAATCTTTGAAAATGCACCTCGCCCTTCGGGCTCGGTGCATTTTCGTCGTTGGGGTTGAAATTCGTTGTATTTATGAAATCATTATCGATAATGAGACCACCACTTGTTATATTACCCCTGAAAATACCACGAACAAATGTCGGTCGCTGTCACGATTTCGACTTACACACACACACAACGATCGTAACGGCGACTATCACATATGAAAGAATAATTATATGTCACGATGATATCCGAACCGATCGTCTTATTTATCGGTTGAATAACTTGCAAACAATAGCCACGATTCGACGCACTCACAAACAATTTCTAGTCGGCCGCTAATAAAAACATAACCCGAAATGTCAGTGTGTCTCTAGTTCAAGTACGTACATAATTGTGGTTTGCTGTTTGAAAGATGAAGTGATCTAAATAAATATAGGTATTTAAACTGTATAGTTAGGGCTTGTTTATTCTGCTTTACTAGATGACTCAATCAATTTATTATATTCCCTTCCTAAATGTAATTCGTGGTGTTCTCATTATCAATAATGATTTTAAAAATACAACTTATTTTAACCCCAAACTTTATAAAATGCACCTCGCCCTTCGGGCTCGAATAGAATAGAATAGTGAGACCATAAAGTTGAAGATTTCATTTGTTGAGACAAATTTGAGAAATATGCCTATAAAACATTCTCGGAGAGAGTTGTAATATTATTTTCGTTGCGGTATGTTTCAAATCTTTGATATGCCCTTCCATAAACTTCTTTTCTTTTGATTTTTGCGGAAGCAACTCTACCGAAGCTTGATTTTCATCGTCTCGCACCTCAGGAGTACACATTAACACATTAACATTGTTGATCGAACGTCACACTGACAACGTAAGCAAAATTTCAGGGAATTAGGTTAGTTTAATTTTAATTTTCTTTATTTTGTAGTTTGTAAAGTTCTTGCAATACGAACTCATTGCTGTCGCTGGACGCGGCGTTACCTCGTCATTATCGTTATTATAAATTTATTTATATATAATTAAGAAATGTCATATAATAAAATAATATGTACACCGCTACAATAGTTCGTAAAAAGCCTATTTTATCCAAAGTTTTATCACATAATGAGGATCAAATTTTGGCGCAAAACAATCCGGCTGCTAAAAATTGTCTCTCAGGTTCCACAGTCGTTGGTCGGATAGTTATCAAATAATCGAAAGCTACTTGATGTACTTCCGCCTTACTTTGTCGTGTCAAAAATAATCCAATTATTTTTTTATTACCTCTTTCAGCTCCTTGATTTTCTTTCCTTTACAAGTTGTCATTTGCTAACGTGCCTCCATTTTGGTTCTATTAACATGTTAAGCTTTTTCTTCATAGAAAACTCCAAGCATTTGACACTGGAGTTTTCATTTCGTTATCAGATTCCAAATCAATTACGTTAGCTTTATTGCCAGAGTCTATTTTATTGTATAAGATGCTGTCGACAATATCAGCATCATTTGTATTATTGTCGCTTTACAAATTAGATTAGAAAATCCGAAATTGCCCCCATTTGCAAATTTTAAATTAGGGTTTTAGGAAACAGTATAGCACGTCTAAATATGAAGATCTTCTGTCATTAAGGCTACATATTAAAGCTTACTTAATTCTTATAAATTTTAATTTCATGGGCTATGTATAAATTGACATTTTCACTGCTTAGTCTTTCAATGGTCAATGTTATAGGTTGTAAAACTGAGATTATATTAGATAGTAATTTTACATCTTCGTCATTAAAAAAAATCTTACTTTAAATCAATCGGGATTTTTTTGAACAGCATGCTTTAAGCAGTACAAATCGTTCTAGCATGAGTAATTTTATTGTTTGCTATTATCTTAATCTCTAGAAATTCTATCTTAATTAAAAATATTAATAATCCCCTTATTATTATTATCAATTAGTAAGTAAGTAAGTAAGTAACACTTCCACCTAGTGTTCCAATCTAAATTAAAAAAAGTTCTTTGCCTGAAATATTTTCCACATATTTCTGAAGTACATCATCATTGTTTATTGAAGATTTTCTAAAAATTATGTATTAACGAATATAGCTCTGAATTTTGTAACACAAAATCTTTACCGAATAAATTTTCATCTGAGTTTACTTCAAAAGTTTCACTATAGTTTTCGACGTTGTCTTTATTTTCCATATCTGAATTAATATCGAAATCTGAAATAAGTAGTAAATTAGCATTATATTGATTTTCATACTGTTCGTTTATTGTGTTTTCACATTATAAAAACTTTTAAAACTGCTAATTGAAGTCCATGTGCGAGGCATAACTGGTGATTTTTATTCATTAATCTTCTAATCGTTTTTTTCCTACTTCTACCTGCTTTTTTATTTCTTTAGAGCCCTATTTACAAACATCTACCTTTTTTGTTACTATACGATAAAAATTATACCTGACTGATATTTTATCCATGTCTACAACAACAAAAATATTATGTAGAAAAATATTTAAAAAATACGCACAAGTGCAACCGCTAAATTACTAAGAATTAATTTATAACTATAAAATATATAAAAACAATATAAAATAATAAAACTACAAAGAATATAAAAAAAAGAATACATATTATTTGAACCCATTAAAATTGAAGTTGAATTCAAACATGACATATTTAATATTATATAGATGAGTACAAAACAATTCTTGTGACAGTAATAAATATAACAAATATGAATTATTGCTTATCGATAAAATATATAAATCGACAATTTGGTACGAATAATGTTCATCTCGCCTTTGATCTCGCCTATCATATTAGCTGCTCAAATTTTCATAGATAACTAGACCCGAAATTGAAATGATAACTCGGGTGTTCTTTTAACTTTTGAAATACTGAGCAGTTCGGTCCATAATATCCTGAAGTGTTCATTAGAATCGTTGAAAAAAGGCATTTTGTATAAAGTCATGGCCGACTATGGTTTCCATTAGAAAAAACACAAATTTGTGTCATAACTCAAAAATTATAGCTTAAATGAAATAATCGGTCAGAATGTATTATTAGGTACATAATTTCCTATAACTTTTTCCTTTATACATTTTTTCTAAAGTCAATAATAACCGAGCAATATGTTCCTAACAAAATAACAAAAAATATATTTTTGATATCTAGTTAGCCATGCAATTTTCCCAAAAAACAAAAAGCTCATGAAATTGAACTCGTAAAACTTCAATTCTTTCCCCATTTAATCATCCCTCTATCTCCGCTAGTTTCCGAGATCCCCATACTAAATATCCGAAAAAACTCACCCTGTATATTGCATATGTACAATTATATATTCGATAAATATAATATTTCCGAACACCGATACACCATCTAATCCAGTGTAAAATTGTAATATCTTTATATAAAGATCTAACAAGAAGATAACGTTAGAATTATAAAGTAACCATTTATAGTATTCCTTTCATACTTTCGTTTCACTGTTGTTCACTTATTCGACAGTGATCTAATTTTGCTATTATTTGATGATAATTATTTTAATTTTGTTTTACCAAAATTTAGAAATTTACCGAAAAAAAACACTTTACTATTGAATGCAGGGTTAAATTGTTCCAGATAAAGACACTACGTGTATTAATACCTAAATGCCATAATATATTTTAATTCAATAGGAGCTTGAATACAATCAGCACTTACAAAATTATATTTATTAAGGTCGGACTAAATATCTAAAAGATAATACTTACATGTATTGATAATATAATTAGTATAAAAACATACACCTATAAATTTCCATATTTCTTATAAGACACAGTATCTTAGCAAATACTACATTTATTTATATTTCTAGTATCAATTGCGTTATTTTGAGTATATTGCATAATATTTATTCCACTGCTTGCAACAGCATGCCATGTTAAATCATGACCATTTTTATAAATGAGATTCGCATCTGCACCTTCACTAATTAAAAAATTGGCGAATTCTATGTTGCCATGTTGAACGGCAATATCAAGAGCAGAAAAACCATCCGAATCTACAGAATTAATATTGTAGCCACTTTCTATGATATATTGTGCAATTTTCAGTTTATCGTACTGAGCTGCAATATGCAGAGCCGTTCTACCATTTATTCTTCCAATGTTGAAATTTTTGGAACTACAAGAAGAATAGTTAGGAACAACCAGATCAACTCTAATATATTTTACAGAACGATGTCCCGAGTTTATAAGATATTTTGCCATATTTACGTTATCGTGAGTTATCGCAAAATACAGCGCAGTTCTTCCGTTTACGTCTTCAATACTGATATCAATGTCATGGCTAATTAAAAAAACTGCACTTCTTGTTATTCCTAGTTTTGCAACATGGTGCAATCCTGTTTGGCCACATTTATTTTTTATATTGATATCAAATCCTTTCTGTTCTACAAAATATTTCGCGATTTTTAAATTATAGTGTTCGAGACAATTGTGGAATGCCAAATCTCCATTATTTGATAAAGCCTTGAGATTACTTCCAGCATCAATCAAATATATAGCACTACTTTCATTATTCCACTGCGCAGCCATATGCAGGGCAGTACAGCCATTTTCATCAGCAATGTTTACATCAATACCACTGTCGATTAGATATTTCAAAATGTTAACCCTTGCTGCCCATGCATTGTGATACATTGCATTTTTCTCGCGAATAAGATAGAGCGGATGACCGTTATCTAATTCAACTGCACAATGAAGGGCAGTGAAATTTCTATCATCTGTCCAATTTAGTGCAATTCCGCCTTCGACGAGACTTTTCGTTATTTGCAAGTCACACTTTCGAACAGCTTCGTGAAGTAGTGTTCTTCCATTCGCGATGATTATATTGATATTTATACCTTTAGAAATTAAATAATTCATAAGTTCTACATTGCCCCATCTAATAGCAGACATTAAAATAGTATCACTACCTTTTGAATCAATATTATGAACTGAAGTATCGTAAATATATTTAACAATTTTGGTTTTATGACATTCTAACGCACAATTAAGAACATCTATTCCTGACTTGGTAACATTATTCAAAGAAGCGCCGTTATGCAGGAGCCACGCAAATATTTCTGGATTACCGCTCTCAGCAGCTACATGAAGTGCAGTATTACCCAGTTCATCGGAATTGTTAATAATATTTTCAAAAATAGCAACTAAATGTTTGACAATATTGAAACGCTCATATTTGATAGCACAATGTATCATTAATATTCTATGAGATTTTTGAATAAATTTGCTGTTGACTGTTATTAATTTTAATAATTCCGTATAACCTTTACGTATAGTCAAAAATAATAAATTATTAATCTGTCCCTTATCATCTTCAGTTGATAATTTCTTTATATATTCATTCATCTCAGAGGTATTTGCACCTACTTTTAATAAATATTCGCATCGACCCCATTTCTGAAAACCAATTGCATATGATAAAGCGCTCATCTCTAAGAAGTCATCCTTCAAATTTACTGATGTTTCAGTATGGCACGTTATAATTTCTAATAACGCATCTGTTGTAGATTGGGTTGCACAAAAAGCCACCAAATGAAAAATAGTTCTTCCGCCTTTATCTTTATGTGTTAAGCAATCACATATATTGTTTAGATCACATTTTAATAATTGTTCAGAGTCATTATTTAGTACTAACTTATGTAATATATGTGTACCATCAATTTTTGGGTTGCAATATTTGTTTGAATTTTTAAAATCCATACATAAGATGTTGTTCATAAATTGATTAATAATATTGAATTCCTGGTTAAATATATTATATCTCAAAAATTGTTTTACGTTATCCGCTTGAAAATTTTCACAAAACCACAACGCTGTAAAATATTCTGCTATTGTACGGTGTATGAAGCGAGGAATGCCATCAACTACTCTATCTATAATTCCGAATTTCTCTTCACTGTCGGTGAATTTTTCAATTACAACGTAAAATTTCTTAACATTAATTTTAAATAATTTCTCCAGGTTTTCGTACGAAAATAGTTCGCATAGTGACAACTCCATATATAAATTCATAAACGCTTTTTCTGCGCTTTTATAGATTATGCTCAGATGTGGCTTATCTTTATTTATATCATAAGTTTTCTTTTGAATTTTCATTTTAATGAATTCTCCATAAAATGTAACCAAGTTCAGTTTATATTTAATTTGGTTCAGAATATCACTAGGTACTGATGTATGTTCTGCAGACTGAAACGTTATAAATAATTCCTTGAAAACCTGACCAATCATGCATGTCTGTAAAGGAATCTTCATGAAATTGCCTTGATAATCATCTGTCCGTCTCGAAAACTGTGCAAAAATTTCATTAACAAATGCGCAAAACTGCCCATGTTTTATGTCACTTATACTTTTTGACCAGTATAACTTTAAAAATTTTTGCACTTGAAGAGAATTAAATGGCTGAAGAACGTACGGAATCGTACTTAATTCATCTTCTAGCTCTCTTTGAAAATCATACGGTCTGGTGGTAATCCACAATCTTTTCACTTTATTCTTTACAATATTTAAAATGCTCACAACTTGTGATTTATAATTTGGACTTATCTCGTCAAATCCATCCAGAAATAAGGTTATTTTATTAATACTGTAGTAATAATTAAATATAGCTCTTGCAATAGAGGATGAATCATCGTGTATATTAAATGCTTGATGTAAAAATTTTAAAACTAGATCTTCGTCAATATGACCAACTTTCATGCTTTTTAATGTTGTTGAATGATCAATCAAATTAATTTTTTCCACCCATGAAATTTTATCAACTGCAGATGTTTTTATATTATAAAGAACATGAGATAATAATGAAGACTTTCCCATTCCCGCTATCCCAGATATTATTACTAATTTATCTTTTATGTCAAAAACAGTATCAACTTTATAGTCGAACATAAAACTTTGCGTTAAATAGCTTCTAATTTTGTCTATTCTACCATGAGTTTTCTGCCATTTAAATCCATTAGTTTCCTCTGTCAACCAATGAATATTATTATCACAATATTTTTCACATAGTTTTGTATATACTACTTCATTATTTGATATAAATATTATATCTTTATGACAATTCATAATTATGTCTTCGTTATAAGCAATACAAAAATTATTGGTATCGTTTTTAATTTTATCACTAATAAAAACAGATCGATTACAATTTTGAGGTATGTAGTAGCACTCACTGGGTTTTACTTTATAGGGTAATCCGATTGTAATTTCCTTACCATAAAACTCAGTCAGCTTAGTATTCGAAATAATAGCTTTAAATATATCCACAGGTACTAATTTAGTTAACGGTATACTCTGACCATAAAAATTAAGTATAATACTTCTAAGCAGCAAATCCTGTGATTGAGGTGTAATATTCTCAAAAGAATTTCTGCTGTCCTCAATTTGAATATAACGATTATTACTTGACAATTGATCTATTAATTTCTTCGGAAACTCTTGAGTATTCATTGAAATTAGAATAATTTTCGAACGAATTTTGAAAGTCAGCATTTTAATTATCCACTTATGAATTTCATACAGTTCAAAGATATCATCACTATCAAATTCAATTATTAACAAATCAATTTTGCCTTTGTGCAATACACTTTCCACACATAACTGCAGATCCGCAAACTGTTTTGATCTTAAGTAAACGTGCGTGCCAGCAATGCCAAATATATCTGTATTTTTAACAATTTGGAATATTTTTGAAGACGTAAATGTAACATTGCATGGGTTTAGAATACTTAAAACATCTACTTCTTTAATATTAAAGCATATTTGGTCTAAATCTTGAGGCCGAAATTGAAGATTACAGGTGTTAATATGGTCCTCGTTTTGAGCAGTTAGGATCTGTAACTTTACACTGTCCAAACTTTGCTTAATATGGGTTAAAAAATCGTTCCCGTCGGCGTGGCTCAGGAAATTGTCTTTTTTATTTTTAAGCCAATCAAGCATATCTGTAAGTAATTTGTTGTATGAAAATTCGTCATTTAAGGTAGTGATGTTAAAGTTTTTGTCCAATTCAATGGAAATTACTTCGGTCAAGTTGGTTTCATTAGGTTGACCAACAGCAAAAACTAAGCGATTAAGGAAATCATCTATTTCCTCATCCGTAACTGAGTTTTCCAACAGGAGTGCTATATTGGAAGGATTGCAGTTAAGTTTAGCAGATTTAAACTCTTTGCGAATCTGTAGTTTAGATTTGATTATCAACTTTATTTGGGTCTCATCGAGACCAGATGCAAATACTTTCGATAAAGTCTTGTGGAGGTATGCAGAACTAAACTTAAAGTTTCCCGATGAACATTTTTCAATTTCAACAAAACCCATTAGCTTTTTAATATTTTCGATAACAGTGGGATCGTTAATTACATCGAGATTGTTTGGAATTTGTAGGTAACCCAAAAGTAAATTTCGTACTAAAGAAAGTTCTTCGGAATCAAACAAACTATCAGCAAATTTACAAGCTTCTACGTTAATTACATTGTGCACCAAAAAATCGTGATACGCTTTAAATAATTCGTCTTGGAAATCAATGCGCTTATTTTTTAAAATACATTCGGAGAGCTTCTTGGCTAATTGGCCTACATCAGAGCACTTGTATAATGTAACTTTAAATTTTTCTTTCGCGGCATCATTAAATTTTAACCGCCGTGAAGTATATCCTTGAGTGTCCAATATCTCATCTTCTTCAGTTAATTCATTAAACAAATATTCAATACCTGCATCAATATCTGTATTGGTTGAAATAATAAAATCCTTTAATTCAACGTTGTCGGCAACAAACAGCGGGTTCTGTTTAATTTTACGATACGATATGAAATACTTCGCAACATCAAAATCACCATCTTTCTCGTGAAAAAGGTTTCGCTCAGTGATAAAATTGCGACTGTCAGTGGACTGCTTGTGTTTGGCTTGTAGGAAACGATAAACAATAGTTTTATCCGCGGACTCGTAAGCGAACACCAAGTCGTCGAACTTTTCTGCCGCATCCCATTCGGTGGTGAGTCGAAACGAGTAACCCTTATTAACAGCCCGGCATAGAAATAGCATCAACAGTTTCAGCTGAAACAAGATGCCGTGGATTGACTTTTGGAGTCCGGATGATTGCTGCTTGGTTGTGTTTGTCGGAACTGCTAGATTTTGGAATGGGTCCGTGATCCCACCATTGCCATCAATAACTTCACATGAGGTGTTTCGTATGCTCATGCTGCACTTATATTCTGCAAAAGTACCTAATATTTTAGTAGATCAATGGAAAAATTATAAATAAAATAATTACCTTCACAACAACTCAAAAAATAGCAGATTTCAATGATTTCAATTTCAAGAAGTGTCGAAATTGATAATTCATCGAGCCTAGTTAGTTTATATTTTTATTACGGTAAACGTTGCCCACTGTTTGGAAAGTTTCTTGGATTTGTCTTATATCCTCGACAAATTAGGTTTAAGTGGAGATATTTAAATTTTGTAATAAACCACTATTATGAAATTTTGCTGCGATTTGACAAACAGTGTAAATGTTGTAAAATAAAGGTGCGCTGCTGTCTGAAAATAAAGTAAAATGTAATACAAATGCAATGTTAAGTACAATTTGATAATGTCGTCTACAACTTTTCTTTAATTATTATTCATGTAACTATTATTTATTAAAAGAAAATAATAGAAAGTGACATGAAATTTATATAAATAAAAAATAAATGTATATAAACGAACAGTACAATTATTTTATTTAATAAGAATTATAATGCGAATCTCGTAATTATTTACAAATTAAAATATGTTAATATACAGATATAACAATTCATCCAGAACAATATTTTATTACATTATATCGTTCCTGATAAAATACATTTTTTTTACTCCTATAATAGAAAGTACACACTTTCGTCCCTTATATGAGGGAGGAAAGTTCTACATTTTCCCCCATGAGAGGTTAACAACTTTGCCTCCCTAGAATAATACTTAGAATAGAAACATTAAATAGCTGTGATAATAGTGTATGGTTTTCTTTTATTGATAACGCTGAAAGTTACATGACCCGAGGCTGTGATAGCATTCACAATCGTGGTCATATATACTATGTTTTCACTACCAGAACAATTACAATAATTTAAAATTAAATATTGAAATACAACAAACATCTATCATTACAAAAATAAAAATTTGACGTTGATGTATTCAACGGATATAGTGAAAATGCGGCCAGCTAAGGCCGGCTAATTGTACATATACTTAGCATGCAAGAACTACAAAAAGATTTCCCGAAAGACGAAAACATGAACAGCTACATGCCCTGTTGCAAAGTATGTATTCACATATATTTTAGTCAGCTCAAAACGTTTAACATAATCTTCTACAAACGTATTTTATTCAACTGGTATGCACAATTGTAGAATCCATTCAACGTTCGACATAAGCCTCGTACTATTTTATTTATAAACATTCTTACGTGCGTTGTATACTTTGATTTTTAACAATATACTTATTCTAAATATTATGTTTTAACATTTGGTTTTTCGATTGTCATGCACAAAAAAATATTATATTTTTGCAAAATACTGTGAAAGGTCGTAGAAAAAATCATATGTATTACTCGAGAGCGAAGTCTGATTTCCCCCCTTAGATTTTGATGCCATCCGCTTCGCTTCGGGCATCATATCCGCGGGAGGAAATGATGCACTTTGCTCCCTTGTAATACAAATAGCTATTATACAACGTCAGTTCACTGCCAAACCCATGAATGTGCAGAATTAAAATTGCGAGATAATCGAGTTTGAAAACTCTGTAAAAAATCTACTGTTTACATTACTGATGCAATTTTCGAGCATCGGTATGATTCATGCATGCTGCTTAAAATCTAGTTATAGATTAGTACTTATTATTAATATAAATTTGTTGCATTGTAAGCGAAAATATGCTATTGTAGATTCATGGTTTTGACGTTGTACCGACGATATAACGTACAGTAGTTCATCAAAAGAACCAACAAATTTCATTTTCGTCTTGGGACTGACTAAATAGTCGTTAAAAAGAAAGTAAAATACTGTGAAAATACTGGAAATGTCCCGCCATGGACGCGTGGTTTGTGGTTTAAGTGGCCCTTTATGGTTTCTTGTGGCCTAACCATCACACTGGTCAACACAATTGTTATCCCTTTAACATAAATAGCTGACCATTGGGAATTCTACGCCCATTTCATTACGATTACAATTTTTGCAAAATGTGTGTTTGTAAATAATAGTACAAAAAATATCTAAAAAATGCCTCGACAGTGCAAAAACAGTACTGACTCTTTTTGTTATATGTAGCCAATTCCAAGTGTAAAGTTGGCAACCAGGACAAGTCATGGGCTCCCGCAAGTGAAGTATAGAGTTGTCGTAAATTCAAAACGACATGACGGCATCTAGAATATCAACTAATCAGCTAGAATAATTCTTTCTCTGCAATCACCTACAGAGACGTCGAATTGGATTCATCGCTAAATATGATTTTGGACCAGTCTTCTTCTATCTAAGACAATTTAGACTTAGCCTAAGCTATACAATTGTTCTTTTATTTGTTTGTTAACAGCAGTTTTTCGTTAGGATTCAATAAAATAAAATAAATCGAATTTAAAAAAATAATGTTATTTAATATTTTATTTATTTGTACTTTATTAAAACTGGACCCTGACTTATGGATCCATTGCCTACAATATTTTTGCGAAATATTTGCCCCCGTTTTCCCATTAAATCAGGCCGTTATCTCCCTTACAGTGACTCTTGGCTGACCTTTACATATTTTCACAAGATGTTTCCTCTTTCTGTCATTTTACTAGGTTGACCGGAACTTTTACCCCAAATTTTGAATCTGTCTGTCTCTCCATAGCACAGGATAATATCTCCTACCATTGACTTTGCTAAATTCAAATTATCGCCGATTGTCTTCATGCATTTTCTTTCATGGTAATTGTTCCACAACAATTGGAGAATTACGTTCGAGGTTGCTTCTCTACGACTCATTTTCATAAATACACATAAAAGATAGCAGGCAATCGACGCTTATCACATTAATAACGATCATTTTAACAGTGTTAACCCAAAAAAAAAACGGAGACCTGAAAACATTAGGTTGGAAGTAAAATTTGTTCAGATTTTCATTTTTCCCTTCTTAAAGAGGTAGATATACACAAATAATATTAATTTTTGGCATAAGTGGTGCTTAATAATGCATTTTTATGAGATCATAAATATAATAAGTAAGTAGCAACTTTCAGCAAAATAATCTGTAAGTAATAGTAAAAATTAGTATCGTCCGAACTTTAAGTTGTCAGGGCTCGTATGTTACTGCCAAGGCACTGAACATGTATGCACAGCATCATACGACGTAACAGTACAGTATGAAGACTTTGCAACTTCTCGAAGATGAGTTTGAAAGCTGTTTTAGTTCTGCAAGTCATGCTGCAAATATAAAAGAGACTTACAACATGAAGTTTCTAATTTTAATTTAAAATATATAGCGAAATAAAGGTAATAGGGATATTACTCGGTATGCAAACGGGATACACGAAGTATATTGTTTTTATGTGAGTGGAATAGTAGGAACAGAAAAAAATATCACACCAGGAAGGATTGGCCTGCCAGAGATCACCGCATCCTTAGCGCAGAGAATGAAACCTGAAGGTATCCTTATTCCTCCCATACATATTAAGTTGAGCTTATTGAAAAACTTGGTCAAAGGTTTGTCGAAAGGTGGAGATGGGATAAACTACTTGAAGAAAAAGTTTCCCAGGATATTGTGATTTCTCCACAAATAAAGGGAGGTTTTGACTAATCAAAAATTAAATTCATTGATTGGACAGTTTGAGCTAGCCGCTTGGTCAGCCTTCAAGAACTAAGTCAAAAACTTCCTCAAAAACTATTAAAGCGAAGACTATATCAGCATTGTGTCCGAAATGTTCACGGCCTACATAGGCTATCCACTTTCTAGACTCTCATTTTTATTTCTTCCCGGAAAATTTGGGTGATGTTTCACGACGAACACGGAGTGCGCTTTCATCAGGATATTGCGGCTATGGAGAAGTGATACCAAAGGAAATGGAGCCCATCTATCATCTATGCCAGCCGATTATTGCGCAAACAGACGCAAAACATATTAAATTAATTAAATTTGTTTTATAGTTTTAGTTTTATCATCGAGTACTTGCCATACTATGAAACAATTATGTTCAGAAACTTTGTAGAATGAAAAAAAAGCCTGACCTCTGACACCATTTTTTTATCATTTTGTACATATGCATAGTAAATACTTTCCGAAAAATGCATTTAAACTGAAGGGATAACAAATTAGCTAAAATTTTTCGACCAGTGTTATCAGTCAACTGGATTAAAACGACCTAGCTTACAATCATATCGGCCGCCTTAGACCTTTTAGGTAAGGGTTGGCCTTCTTTATTAAACGCGTAGTGCTAATGCTACCCCCCATCTCTGCCGTTTCTTCGGCTTCCCCTACACCTTTCAACCCCCAGCACCTCCAAGAATGCGCGGCTACGCCTAGTCCAAAGAATGACCCCCCCGTACCTGAGTTTGAGGAAGACACACATAACATCTAGGATTAGACCTTATTTTATTGCTTTCTACCCTTTAATTTTTCTTTTTTGTATACGTCATTTCTTAAGTTAATCGGTCAAGTATTGTATGGGACCGGTCCAGCCGACATACCACCATTTCCGGTTGGAACCGTGCGCCTATACTCATATACGCCCGGCGGGCCATTCAGGCATTTATTCTTTATTGTAGAGAAAGGTATAAAAGGGGGGCTGCATGATAAATCAATATTATTTTATAACAATTGAAAATATTTATTTTATTTCATTATAAATAAATTCACACTGAAATAAATCCAATGAATATAAACAAGAATATTAGAATCGGAGAATGAAGACAAATCCGCTAAGAAAAACACGTATTTAACGCAAAATATAAATAGATGAATAATTATAGAGGTAAAATCTCCACCAGGTGAGGATATTGTTAGTCAAAACTTTGATTCTGCAAAAGAAAATAAAGGAAAATATACGCAACGAATAATCAAAATTAAGCGAAATGCCGGATAAGAGTATAGTACAAATAAAACCTAAATTTATTCCAGCAAAATATTTGACTGAATTTTTGACAAAAATTATAACTTTTAATCAATTCTGGAATATAGGTGATTTTAATTACGACTAATTTTTAATGTAGGTATTATACTGGAGGTTTTTGCAGTATAATGCTATATATTATTCCCTTAATACCGGATACCTTGATACCGGAAACAACGAAATCCATTTACAATAAAACGTACGCAACCTTCAACGAATGGCGTCTTCGAAAGAACGCAAACTTATTTTCCGAAAATACTCTACCTACTAGCCAATTTAGTCGTAGATAAAGTAGAATATACTACTCGCAATAATAGCTATTATAACCTCGGAATGTTACTCGCTCGCCGCTTACGCGGCTCGGTTCGTAAATATCCTCGGGAATAATAGCTATCATTATTGACTCGTGGTATAATCTACTATTAATAAGCAAAACGTATTTTTCTATTGTAATGTTATATTGTTAATCGTAAAACTGTAAATAGAAGAAGGCCAAGAAATTAATCGGGCACTTTGATGAATTATGTTTATAAATGTTACCTGATCACTTCTCATGGAAACATTTTAGTATGAACGTAGTTTTTTAGTAATACTTTGAGTACATCTACTGGACGAATTTATCATGTCTTACAAGCCCACGATATTCCCAAAGACATTCGTGCACGAATGGATGGTTCTTGCAGAAGAATTAGTGAACTAGCGGCAAATACAGTAATAGAACACACGTCAAGTTTTCCGGTGTTTGGAAGTTATTTTACTCGATCCCAAAATTCAGAGCGAATGGTTTTGAATTATGACTTAACATGAGAAAAATGTTAAATTTGAAGCACCTGGAAAAATGTAAGTAGAATCATTTAAGTTTAGTTTATGAATAGGGAAATATTTAAACGAGATTTCAAGTTACATTTCCATCTGTTACGTAAGAAAACTCGAAATTTACGAAGGGTATTGATAGGGTTGAGAGTTGTCCAGTCGTTGGAAATTAACATCGAAGTAATTGTTAAAAAGTTTTACTGTGCTAAATAGCGATTATTTTACAAAGCCATCGTATTTTCTCGAAAAAAGCTAAAATAGTAAGAAAAGCATTACAAGAAGATTAAAAAATATCCGATAAATATTTAGCCTTTCCTTTTGATTTACAAAACGCCTTACTCTATCCCAAATTATGTACTATAATACTATACAAAATGTAACGAGGCAAAATCGTGTTATTGCATAGTAATATGTGTACTGGGCAAACTCGAAATTTACAAATGGCATTGATGTGGTTGAAAGTTGCCTAGTCGTTGGAAAATAACAGTAATTGATAAACAAGTTTTACTCTTAGGGCTTTCGTATCTTCCAAGCGATGCAGATTTTGGTTTATAAAAGGCATTACGAAAAAATAATTTCTTGTACACACCACAGAATTGTTATGATATAAAAGAAAGTGGACAAAATTATATTATTATAATATAATTATAAATTTATTTTACACGAAATGAAACAAGAGAATTTCGTTTCAACAAAAAATCTACAAAACGGAATTCAAAAATGAATGAAATAAATTGGCTAAAAATATGTTGGACGAGGTTTTGCAAACGTGCAACGTATGCTATTTTATACAGTGTGGAAATTAAGTAGCGGATAAATTCGGCAACTCCGTTAATGGGTACGAGAGAGAAAAAGTCTAAAAGGGGTATAGCGATATAAAATACTGCGCATATGAAAATATTTTTTCAGATATAAAACAAAAAAATTAAAAAGTTATGACGTCATTAATATTATTTTTAAATGACAACCTACATTTTTCATTTTATTTTTTTGGTAGAGTTTTTTATTCTGTTTTCAACCATACAACATTTTGAATAGGTTACATTAGAGAAAAAAAAAAAGGCCTTAAAGTTAAAAAAGTAAAGATGGATAGAAAGAAGGGGTCCAGTGAAATGGCCAGCTAGATCCCCTGGTCTAACGCTATTAGACTTTTAGACTATTCTATGGGGGCATTTGAAAAACATGGTATAGAGGACCTTAAAGAAATAAGTCGGCATAAGTGTAGGAACATTTACAGGAATTGTCGAAGCCGTAATATTTTTTTGTTTGTTTTAAACCCCGACATCTAGGATTAGTATGTTAATTTCATTAACCTTTTTTTAAATTTAAGGCCGTTTTTCTTGATTTTTTTTCTAATGTAACCTATTCAAAATGTTGTATGGTTGAAAACAGATTAAAAAGCTCTACCGAAATATAAAATAAAAAATGTATGCTGTCATGAAAAAAACATGAATGACGTCATAACTTTCAAAATTTTGTTTTTTTATATCTGAAAAAAATATTTTCATCTGCGCAGTAATTTATATCACTATCTCCCTTTTGGATTTTTTCTCTCTCATACACATTAACGGAGTTGCCGAATTTATTCGCTACTTAATTTCCACACTGTATAAAACATCGATGTAGGGCACAGAATTTCAGACATTAGATTTATTACCTATATGTTGAGGAAGACCGCCTAAATTTGAAAGAATCATCCTGGCGCCTTTGCCAACCTATTACCACCTACTGACCTACTGCATACGAAAATTATTACGATATGAAGCAGTTATTGCCTTATAAACCTCTTGTGCATAATAAATATCTCAAAACACTGCCACATAAAGAGTATAAATAAAAAGTATATAAACAGCATAATTGCAATATTTTATGTTAAGTTTAACAATATATATTTAAATATAATAAACGTTCAAAATACAACAAATATTAGTCCTATTTTATTTCTTGTTTTTATTTATAAGCAAAATTGAATTAATACATAATAGATTTTAAGTGATATTTAATTTTTCATAATCGAAATTAAAAGATTTTTATTATTGACTAATTATGAAAATGGTGAAAGTCCATTTGCATTCCGTAAATATATATTTTTTTTAGTTAAATTCAATTAAGAGACATTTATACATATAATCAAATTACATATTGATAAATTAGTAGCAACATTGCCAGATTTGACATAATTAATTTATATTTTTGAATTGACTAATGTGCTAACTTTTAATTTTCACGAAACAACAAGAAATGAATTTGCACCACTTTCAAAATAAACGGTCCATATTAAGGTACAATTAAATTTCTTATAAAATACTACATTTATTTTTGACATTGCTCTTAGCAGCATGCCATGCTAAATCATGGCCGTTTTTATAGACGATATTCGCATCTGCGCCTTCACTGATTAAAAAATTTACGAACACTAAGTTGCCATGTTGAACGGAAATATGAAGAGCAGGTACACCATCTCTATTGACAGAATTGACATCAAAGCCACTCTTTGTGATATACTGTGTAATTTTTAGTTTATCGTACTGAGCAGCAATATGCAACGCAGTTCTGCCATTTATACTTCCAATGTTGTAGTTTTTGATAGTACTAGAAACATCGTCAGGAACATCTTCATTCTGAAATGTATCTTTATGTTGATCCAATGTATTGGATTTTACAAAACGACTTCCTGAGTCTATAGGAAATTTTGCTATATTCAGGTTATCATGCTGTATCGCAATATATAGTGCAGTCCTTCCGTTTTCATCTTCAATACTGATGTCAATGCCATGGCGCATTAAAAAAAACTGCACTTCGTATTATTCCTAATTTTGCAACATAATGCAATCCCGTTTGGCCACATTTATTTTTTGTATTAATATCAAATTCTTTATGTTGTACAAAATATTTCGCTATTTTTAAATGACTACAGTATTCGAGACTAGTGTGGAATGCAAAGTCTCCATTATTTGATAATGCATTGAGATTACTTCCAGCATCGATCAAATATTTAGCACTACTTTCAACATTCCATTGCACAGCCTTATGCAAGGCAGTAAAGCCATTTTTATCAGCAATATTTACATTAATCCCTTTTTCGATTAAATACTCCGAAATTTTCATGCTTGCTATCCATTTATTAAGATGCAATTCTATTTCCTCATTGATATGATAAAGTTGATGAGCATTTTCTAGTTCAACTGCATAATGAAGAGCAGTGCAATTTCTATCATCTGTCCAATTTATGCCAATTCCAGCTTCAACTAGACTTTTTGTCATTTCCAGGTCATATTTTCGAACAGCTTCGTGAAGTAATGTTCTACCATTCGAAAGAATTATATGGATATTTATGCCTTTAGCGAACAAATGATTCATAAGTTCTACATTGTCCCATCTAATTGCAGACAATCATATTATACCACTACCTTTTAAATCTTCACAATGAATCGAAGTGTCGAAAATATATTTAGCGATTTCTGTTTTATGAGAATCTAAAGCATAATTAAACACATCCATTCCCGATCCATCCATGTTAACTTTATTCAAATCAGCGCCGTTATTTAGCAGCCACATAAATATTTCTAGATTTCCGCTCTCTGCAGCTACATGTAGTGAAGTATTACCCAGTTCATCTCCTTTGTTAATAATATCGTCAAAAGTAATAATTAAATGTTTGATGATATCTAAACGCTCATATTTGATAGCAGAATGTATCATTAATATTCTATGAGATTTTTTAATAAATTTGCTGTTAATTGAACATAATTTAAATAATTCCGTATAACCTTTACGTATAGTCAAAAATAATAAATTATTAATTTCTCTCTTGTCATCTTGAATTCATAATTTTTTCATATATTCATATATGTCACAGCTATTTGCACCCATTTTTAATAAAAATTCGCATCGACCTCATTTCTAAACACCAATTGCATATGATAAAGCGCTGATCTCTAGGAAGTCATCCTTCAAATTTACTGTTGTTTCCGTAGGAGACGATATAATTTCTAATAACGCATCCATTGTACATTGGTTTCCACATAAGGCCACTAAATGATAAATAGTTCTTCCGCCTTTATCTTTATGTGTAAAACAATCACATATATTGTTTAGATCACGTTTTAGTAATTGTTCAGAGTCATTATTTAGTACTAAATTATGTAATATATGTGTACCATCAATTTTTGTTTTGCAATATTTGTTTGAATTTTCAAAATCCATACATAAGATGTTGTTTATAAATTGATTAATAATATTGAATTCCTGGTTAAATATATTATTTCTCAAAAAATGTTTTACGTTATCCGATTGAAAATTATCACAAAACCACAACGCTGTGAAATATTCTGCTATTGTACGGTGTATGAAGCGAGGAATCCCATCAAGTACTCTATCTATAATCCCGAATTTCTCTTCACTATGGATGAATTTGTCGATTTCTTAATAGAATTTCTTAATATTATTCTTAAACAATTCCTCTAATTTTTCACACGAAAATAGTTTGCAAAGTGCCAACTCCATATATAAATTCTTGAACGTATTTTCTGCGCTTTTATAGATTATGCCCAAATGTGGCTTATCTTTATTTAAATCATAAGTTTTCTCTTGAATCTTCATTGTAATGAATTCTCCATAAAATGTAACCAAGTTGAGTTTATATTTTATTTTGTTTAGAATATCGTTAGGTACTGACGTATAATCTGCAGATTGGAACGTTATAAACAATTCGTTGAAAACTTGACCAACCATGCATGTCTGTAAAGGAATCTTCAAGAAATGGCCTTGATATTCATCTGTACGTCTTGAAAACTGTGTAAAAATCTCGTTAACAAATGCGCAAAACTGGCCATGTTTTATATCACGTATCCTTTTTCCCGGTACTGTTTTAAAAATGTTCGCACTTGAAGAGAATTAAATGGTTGAAGCACGTACGGAATCGTACTTAATTCATCTTCTAGCTATCTTTGGAAATCATACGGTCTGGTGGTAATCCACAACCTTTTAACTTTATTCTTAACAATATTTAAAATGCTGACAACTTGTGATTTATAATTTGGACTTATCTCGTCAAATCCATCAAGAAATAAGGTTATTTCAATAATACTGTAGTAATAATTAAATATAGCTCTTGCAATAGAGGAAGAATCATCGCACATGTTAAATGCTTGATGTAAAAAATTTAAAATTACATCTTTGTCAATATGACTCACTTTCATGCTTTTTAATATTGTTGAATGATCAATCAAATTAATTTTTTCCACCCATGAAAATTTATCAACTGCAGATGTTTTTATATTATAAAGAACATGAGATAATAATGAAGACTTTCCCATTACTGCTATCCCTGATATTATTACTAATTTGTCTTCGATGTCAAACACAGTATCAACTTTATAGTCGAAGATTTCGAATTTTGTTTATTCTACCATGAATTTTCTGCCATTTAAATTCCTTAGATTCCTCTGTCAACCAATGAATATTATTTTCGTAATATTTTTCACATAGTTTTGTATATCCTACTTCATTATTTGATATAAATAGTATATCTTTATGAGAATTCGTAATGTTGTCTTCGTTATAAGCAATACAAAAATTAGTGCTATCATTTCTAATTGTATCACTAATAAAAACAGTTCGATTACAAATTTGCGGTATGTAATAGCACTCACTGGGTTGTATTTTATAGGGCAATCCAATTATAATTTCCTTACCATATAGCTCTTCAGCTTGGTATTTGAAATGTTAGCTTTAAATATATCTTCAGGTACTAATTTTGTTAACGGAATAGTCTGACCATAAAAATTAAGTATAATACTTTTTAGGAGATAATCCTGTGATTGAAGTGTAATATTCTCAAAACAGTTTTTGTTGTCCTCAATTTGAATATAACGATTATTACTCGACAATTGGTCTGTTATTTTCTTCGGAAACTCTTGAGTATTCATTGAAATTAGAATAATTTTCGAACGAATTTTGAAATTCAGCATTTTAATTATCCACTTATATATTTCATACAGTTCAAAGATATCATCACTATCAAATTCAATTATTACCAATTCAACTTTGTCTTTAAGCAATACACTTTCCACACATACTTGCAGACCCGCAAACTGTTTTGATCGTAAGTAAACGTGCGTGCCAGCAATGCCAAATATATCTGTATTTTTACCAATTTGGAATACTTTTGAAGACGTAAATATAACATTGCATGGGTTTAGAATACTTAAAACATCTACTTCTTTGATATGAAAGCATATGTGATCTAAATCTTCAGGCCGAAATTGAAGATTACTTGTGTTAATACGGTCCTCGTTTTCAGCGGTTAGTATGTGTAACGTTACAATGTCCAAACTTTGCTTTATATCTGTTAGAAAATCGTTCCCGTCGGCGTGGCTCAGAAAATTGTCTTTTTTTATTTTTAAGCCATTCAAGCATATCAGTAAGTAATTTGTTGTAAGAAAATTCGTCATTTAAGGTAGTGATGTTAAAGTTTTTTTGTAATACCTCTGTGTTATTGACATTTATCAGTACTGTCTGCTTGATCGATATGACAGGCGTAAAGGCCTTGGCCGTTATAATAAAGGCCGTGGACGTTATTTAAATGACAACGTCTTCATATTCTTTCTCATACCTGCTGCTCCTTTTTCTGGGAAGTAAATCGATTGTGGCAGCATTTGCTTCATTTAGTACATCTTCGGGGATACCACAAAACGAAGAACTTTGCACATCTGACATAATTTTTCTAATTTCACTTTGATTTGTTTGTTTGTATTTGAACCGTTGATGTTGCTATGGTATCAAATTGCGCCTGGATAACTAGTTTATTAATTTTGAAATTTAATATTGATAAATTGACCAGTTTTTATAATTTAGGTATTACAAAAAGTATCGAACAACATATACGTTATATACTATTATCCAATTCAATGAAAATTACTTCGGTCAATTTGGTTTCATTAGGTTGACCAACAGCAAAAACTAAACGATTAAGGAAATCATCTATTTCGTCATCCGTAACTGAACTTTCCAAAAGGAGGATATTTCGGAAGGAATGCAGTTAAGTTTACCAGATTTAAATTCTTTGCGAATGTGTAATTTAGATTTGATTCTCAACTTGATTTGTGTCTCGTCAAGAGTTGATTCAAAAATTTTCGACAAAGTCTTATGGAGGTATGCAGAACTAAAATTTAAGTTTCCTGTTGAACATTTTTCAAGTTCAACAAAACCCATTAGCTTTTTAATATTTTCGATAACAGTGGGATCGTTAATTACATCAAGATTATTTGGAATTTGTAGGTAACTAAGAAGTAAATTCCTTACTATAGAAAGTTGCGCTTATTTTTTAAAATGCATTCGGCGAGCTTCTTGGCTAATTGGCCCACATCAGAGCACTTGTGTAATGTAACTTTGCATTTATCTTTCGCGGCATCATTAAATTTTAACCGTCGTGAATTACATCCTCGAGTATCCAAGATCTCATCTTCTTCAGTTAATTCAGTAAACAAATATTCAATACCTGCGTCAATATCTGTACTAGTTGAAATAATAAAATCCTTTAATTCAACGTTGTCCGCGATGAACAGCGAGTTTTGTTTAATTTTTCGATGCGATACGAAATACTTCGCAACATCAAAGTCGCCATCCCTCTCGTGAAATAGGTTTCGCTCGGTGATAAAATTGCGACTGTCAGTGGGCTGCTTGTGTTTGGCTTGCAGGAAACGATAAACAATACTTTTATTCGCCCCATTCAGTGGTTAGTCGAAACGAGTAGCCCTTATTCACAGCCCGGCACAGAAATAGCATCAAAAGTTTCAGTTGATACAAGATGCCGTGGATCGATTTTTGGAGCCCGGATGATTGCTGCTTGCTTGCATTCGTCGATATCGGAAGAATAAAGAATGGGTCCGTGACCTCACCATTGCCTCCATTAACTTCACACGAGATGGTTTGCATGCTCATTATGCACTTTTATGCTGCAAAAGTTATATTTATTCATACCCATGCATACACGATAATTTAAATAGTTACCTTGGATGCATTCGAGTTGATGCTGGGAGTGTGTTACGAGCACTCCAAGGTTCTATAGAATAAGAAAGACCGACAAAATACATGAGCAAGAGAGGTGTGGCGGACAAGAATAGTGTTTAGACTGTCAACACGTCAGGACCCCGTTGCTCGCAATGCACTAAATTGTTATATGAGTGCCGATACTAATTACTGACTAAGCCTAGTTGTCTAATACTTTTATAACGGTAAATGTTACTTACTTATTGGAAATTCGATGAATCTTACATAATTTAAGTGGAGAAGATTTGATTATGTAGTTAGTGAAGTTTTCGCATCGATTCGACAATGTATGAAGGTTTAGTATATTTTTCAGCTAGCACCTGAAAATGAATTATAATTAGAGTTAAAGCAATGTTCAGTTTAACTTTAAACACTTATTACCTACATTTGCAAAAACATGTTTATTATCAAAGCGCGGATTATGCTATACTTCAGTTTTAATAGCAGACCAAAATGACCCCGTATCTATACGAATTTCAGCAAATGAAATAACGTGACGTAATGTTTTTTGGTGCTTTTATGCATACTTTCAGTGTTTAGGCTTATTATAGCTTTAATGCATTTTTTGTACATCTCTCCTTATTTTTTGTGCTTATTTGCTTATTTCTCAATTTTATAGCATACTATTTATATTAGCTAGGAATATATTTTGTTGCACATTATTGTAATGAGAATTCAGTATTAAAATTACTCCGTTACGTCTAGAGTGCTTGGTTATCACAAAATCATCAACAAAGTGAGCGTGCGTACGTGATATTTTTTAAACAAAGCTTGATTATTTCGGGGATTACCCAATTTTACATGTACAGAACGCATCTGGGGCAAGTGTACTATCAATTCAGTCCAATTTATCTCAATCTTCACAAATTACTAATACACACAATTACGTGTTTATAAGCTTTCTTGTAAAAATTTCCGAAGTAAAACCTTCCGTCGATGAATGGATACGTGGATATTCTGAATTAAAATATGAGAACGGCAAATTAATATGCAGGGCTTGTATCAAACCGGTAAGTTTTGTTTAGTGTTGCTGTTGGCCTAGGTAGAAGCATGTATTATGTTTTAGATTAACTGCGAGAAAAAATTTAACATATGAAAACAACAGTTCACCTGGAACACAAATCTGCAAGCAGTACCCTGAGTACCCAGCAAACTTTTTCCGAGTCTTTTGCGAGTTCTTCTACACAGAATGAAAAGGAATTTTACTTTGATTTATGCAATAAGATGGTATCTTCTAAAATTCCGTTAAAAAAACTAGTTAATAGTATGTTTAAATATTTTTTACAAAAATACACCGGTAGCCATATTCCTGCCGAATCAACCATTCGCAAAAACTATGTCAAGCAAGTATGTACACACTATTGAGGAAATGCAAAATATATTTGGAAACAATTACATATGGTTCTGTGTAGATAAAACTACTGATTCATGTAGTCGGTACATCGCTCCATGACTCCATCAATAGACTCCACCAATGCATTTTTAATTAGTTCCAAGCAGTGAGAAAAAACAAATGGCAATACCGTTGCCAAATTCGTCCACGGTGGATTAACACTTTTTTTTGTTGGGAAAACCCGTACTAAATGACAAATTATTATTGATGCTTTCTGATGCCGCTGCATATATGTTGAAGGCATATTCTAATTTAAAAGTATTTTATGAGCAATTAATGCATTGCATCTGTTTGGCACATGGTTTTAATCGAGTTGCTGAAACGATTAGACTGCAATTTCCACTGGACAGTGATTTGATAAAAACCGGGAAGAAAATTTTCCTAAAAGCTCCACTGAGGGTTGAAATGTTTAGGGAAAGAATGCCAAATGTACCTCTACCTCCAGCACCGGTTATAACTAGATGGGGTACGTGGCTAGATGCTGCCAGCTATTATGCCGACCATTTCGATTCATTTAAGGAGCTTGTGTTAGAGTTTCATGAAAATGTGTCAGAGGCAATTAAAGAATGCCACAAAGTTCTTGACGATAGGAGGGTTGGACAAAATTTAGCATTCATAAAAACCAACTACACTTTCGTAAGCAAAGCGATTGACAAACTCCAAGCAAAGGACACAACTTTGGTAGATGCGGTTCAAATAGTTGAAGATTTTAGGAACGACATCTCAAACGTACGGGGATCTATAGGAGAGATTATTAAAAAAAAATGTGATAGTTTAGTCAAAAAATGCAGGGTGTGGCGAGTTACAAAAAATATCAACAGTTTTAAAAGGAGATTTCGTGGAAGATATGCTGATAAATATTACAATTGTTCCCAAATTTAAATATGCACCGATTACAAGTGTGGATGTGGAGAGAAGCTTTTCACACTTAGAAAATGTGCTCAGTGATAGGAGAATGGGATTTACCGTTGAAAATGTAGATAAACATTTAATTATTAGTTCATTTAAAAATGAGTAGTAATCATTATTTGTTATAAATTATTATTGTTATTAATATTAATCACCAAAACCTATGTTATTAAAATAATACTATTATCTACCTATAGTGAGTTCTTGTTAATAAAATTATGTTTTGTTTTGTTTTTCTGTATTTTCATAAAAAATAAAATATGCCTTTTCATGCTTCTTCTGCGTTTTTGTGCTTATTCTAATCTTTATGCTATTTTATATGCTTATTTTCTAAGATTTTTATGCATTTTTGAGCGCTTATTTTGTTTTTGTTTTGCTTATAATTCCGCGCCTGGCTTATTTTATAAATATATTCCAAGATAATACATATTTTTTTGTGCAATAAGAGTTCAATGTTACTTACTTTACTGACTTTACAAGCTCTTATAAAGTTATAACCATATCTAAGTTTAAGTTTAGTTGACTAGTTATACCGGATGTTGAATTTATGAATATATAGGTATTTAACATGTAATACTTGTAAATATTTCTGAAGATAGTGAAAAACTGAAACTTTTACTGTCAGTATTGAAGTTTCATTAATCAATACGTGTTAAAAATGGCTTATTATTTCACAATTAGCAACAAATATTCCGTTTTTAAAACTTTATTATGGCGCTAATAGTCTTACAATATGGGCATTGTACTAATAATGGGGTTATATGTCACTGCAGCCACAACGTATATTTGATAAAACTTGACGGTAATTATAAATTTCTGATATTCACTGTCTACGACCATTTTTACATGATGTTTATCACCATTAAATTTTCGCATTTCCTCCTCTAAAGTAGTCGATCAATAATAGATATACATATAATTCGGTAAGTTTTTGGTTTCTAAACATTTGTTTACTCGTAAAATTTTTCCCTAAAATAATCGGGGAAGAAGGAAAATGATCAAATGTGATTTAACATGTTAAATTCCTATGTATACCAAAAAAATTCAACACCCAGTATATTATTCTCTAAGCTTTGTGAAATGATTATATTTATTTAATTGAATAACGTTTATCTTATTTCACATTTAAAAATGTGAAATAAGGTAAACGTTATTTAATTAACATTCATACAACATTAATACAATAACCAAATATATTCATATTTGTGAAGTTGAGGTGGCAGTTTTACATTGTATATTGTATAAAGGAACTTCTACTCCATTACGTGCATATGCAATTTTGTCCTAGTCGGCGACGCCGGAAATTTTCGCAATTTTCCGTGCAACAGCGATGCACTTCCAGAAATAAAATCATTTCGCCCCCATGCGCGATTAGGCGAATTCAACTGGTTCCGTAATTGTGCCAGTATGAGATTAGATAGTTATCGGTTCGGTGAAACGAGAATTTTATACGCTGCCATTAAACGTACGTGTTTATATTAGACCGCGTTTCCTGCCACCAGATTGAACCACGAAACCTGCGTCCGCGTATGAAACGAACACTTGCATACATTAATGCCGGATCGAAATCGACCCTCGAGCACGTTGTGTGTGTGTTTTTTGACGCCATGTTATGAATTAGCAGCGGAGTTTGATTAATATCGTTACAAAAATTAGTAATAGAAATGATTGAAGTGGGAAAGTATTATCTGAAAACCGGATTATTTTAATCATTATTTATTTTTGCTGATACAATTTGCACTACTGTGGTTTACGCTGTGGTCTTTAATCTGTACTGCCTTAATTGGATCTTGTCACATTGTGGTTAACTTTTGAATCTACGACGCAAATTGATGCACATAAATGCCGATAAGCAGTTAGTGTATGACATCACTTCCCTTTTCAGAGGTTTAAATAATTATAACTTGCCACATTTTTTATCGCTCTAGGGTAAAACATATAGTAATTGGACATTTCATATATAAACTTCAAAAATACGATTTCTATTAATGCTACGAGGGCGGTTTGACAGAAGAGTGACTTTTTAAAGGTTGGTAACACTTTCGCTATAATGATTATGTTGCTAGCTCCTGGGGTTTTTCGGAGGTCTACTGTCAAAATTTTGCACTAATCTGACAGATAGATTATGTTTTATACTTATTTGAAGAAAACTGTTTTCGTTGTTGTGTAAATCTGGAGAAAAAATAATTTCAAGTGTTGATTAAACATTATTTTCTACGTGAAAAAACAATTAAAGAAACCGAGGAAAAGTTACGTAGATATTATACAGAATCTGCTCCGTCCCATGGAATGATTTGTAAGTGGTTCCTGCTTTTAAAAGTGACCATATAAACACGGTTGATGCAGAACGTCCGAAACCATCATTTATTGTAACTACTCCAGAAAAGGTTAATAAACCCTATGGCCTTGTAATTGGCAATCGTCGAATAAAAGTTCGTGAGATAGCTAATGAAGTAAACATCTCAACCGAACGGGTATACAATATTTTGTATGAACATTTCTATAAGAAAAAGCTATCCGCCAGATGGTTGCCGCGTTTGCTTAATGGTGATCAAATGCGCGAGTTAAATACTCGATTTAACGATTTAGGTTTTTAAAAATAAACTTTATTGAACTTGATTACACTTAACTTTAACTATTAAGTATTGTGTAATAATTATGCGACTTTTAATATACAACAAACAATTACAGAGTTATAAAGAGAACAACGTTATGTTACAGACTCGCAAAGGGAATTAAAATATGAATATTAAGCTACTACTATTTATAATAAATAAATGCTAAGTTTGCAAAAGGAAGAATAACAAATTAGTCATTTGTTATGGGATGTTGTGCAATATTACTTAATGAAGCCCTTTGTTTACCGGCATATAACTCCCCCATTCTTAGAATAAACTTTATAATTTTGTTTTTGAAATTTTAAAGTTTAATATTAATTATTTCTGGTAATTCATAAGGTATTTGTTCATCTTCCTTTTTCACAATAAATTGATTTTTACAATTATTAATTATTTTAAAATAATAAAGTACATATATAATACAAAAACTTATAATTAAACAATATAATATTATGTTCCATATATTAATACTATAAAATCTACTACTATTATGTGGATTAATAATGTTTATGTTTTCGGCGTGTTTTTGTAACTCTCGTAATTCATCTAATTTTATTTCATTTAATTTTAAAGTTGAGTTTACAATATTGGGTTTAGGATATTGATTCGTGAAATTTATATATGGTAATAATACAGGTAAATTTTCTGAATTTTCTAATTCTATCTTATTACTAAGAGTTACATCTGTCGTGGAAAAGTTACATCCTTTAGGTAGTTGCACTAAAAAGGTTCCTTTTAAATTATATAACCTTTCACTAAAACACTTTGTTTTTACTTTTGTTTCTTTCGTGAACACTCCAATATAATTGGCATTGTCAATTTCTTCAATTACATTGTTGTCAATTAACACTTTTTGTGGTGAACATGTTGTATAGTTTTTTGATAATTGCATAATTTCAAATATACAATCACCTTTCGTTTGATCACTTTGGAGTTTGTTCACTTTACAATAAAATACGTTGTTTGAATCCTCACATTTTTCATCAGTATACATATAAGTAGTTTTATCGGATAGAAGATATTTTTGTTTGGGAATTAATGTTACGTACTCATTATTTGAATTTAAGGTTGGTATCGAATATAAATGATAATAACTGTATGATTCACTAAATACAATTGGTATTGACAGAATAAACACAATTCTAGTATTGGCAATATATGCTCTAATGTTTAACATATCATAATAATTCTGAACCGTTTTTTCATTGACTGGGAATAACAATTGATTTTTAGGTGTATTTTTCAATAATTCATTCAATATTTTAAATAATTCTGATTTCTTTATTATGGAATAATGCGCAATGTTTATCTTTGCAAATGTTAATGCATTATCCAAATCTTGCAAAATTTGATTTATTATATTTAATGTGGCATTGATCTGATCTAAAACATCTTTTATTTCAAAGAAATGACCAAGGTTGTGAATATTTTTATTGAGTTGTTTCATTACTTCTACGATCTTTTCACTAATCAAATCTTGATTTTGTTTAATGACAAAAATCGTATCATTAAAATTTTTTATGATTTCATTTGTTAAAGATATCTGTTGATTGGAAGTTATTATTATTTGTTTTTGATTGTCTTGAATGTCTTTAATTATCCTTTCATAATTTTTTGCATCATATGCATCTAAATTTCCCGTAATTGATTTAACTATGGTTCCCAGACCATCAATCAAACCTCGTTTGTATCTATTTGAGTCACTTTGAATGTTTCCCAATAAATTATTATATTTCGTGTTGATATGTTTAATTTGAAATTTTAATACTTTCTCATAATTTTCCAAACCTTTTAAATATACGTTTTCTGTAGCATTTGTGATTTTACAAATGTCTCTATAATGTTTGTTTATGATTAATAATTCATCCTTAATTGGTGATAATTCAAAATAGTGTATAAATGTTCTTGAATAATGATGTACTTTTGCTTCTCCGATTTTAAATGGTAGTATACCTGGATTTTCTTGTAAGTTGACGATTTTGACTTCTTGTCCCAAAATTTGGAGTATCGTCGTAATAAATCTAAAATAATTATTATAAATTAATCATCTTGTTTGTTAATTAATTTTGTGGGACGTTTAATTTCATTTTTATGAACTTTCTCTGTTTTATCAGTTTTGATAACTAGATCTTGTAAAATTTGAACTTTCTGTGGTTCATATCTATTTTTGATTTTATTTCTTTCATATTTTTTAACATAAACTGTTTCGTCTGGTTCGAGAGGAATATCATCTTCTCGCTTTTCATTCAATTTTGAAATAATATTTACTTTTTTATCATTTAATTTTTTATTTAATTCACTGTATATGATTTTTAATTGATCCCTATGTTTTTGTAAATAATCGCTCATAAGGCGTTCTTCTAAGTTTATATCAAACGGATTTTCGTTTTCAAAATGTCCGTTAATAACGTCGCTCGGTTTACATTTCGTGATTGAATGAATACTATTATTGTATCCTATAATTGCATAGCGTATTTTAGTTGCTATTGGTTCTCTTGAAAATTCACTGTTATTTATTATTCTAACATGTTCAATTAATGTTGAATGGAATCTTTCAACTATTCCCTTAGATTCAGGATGGTGTGGTGAACAAAAATGTATTTTTATTTTATGTAAATTTAATAAATCTTGAACCATTGCATTTTTAAATTCTGTACCATTATCTGAAATTATTTGTTTTGGTACATTATGATGTGAAAAGTATAATATTAAATTATTTACAATATCGATACTATTTAAAGATATTAATGGGTAAGCTTGTGCATATTTAGAAAAAGAATCGACTATCGTAAGAAATTTTTGTTTTTCAATTTGAAATGTGTCTATATGAACAATTTCAAATGGTCTACTTGCTGTTGGTGTGAAACTATATTTAATTTTAACAGGATTTCTGTCATATTTACTAACTTTACAATTTTCACAATTATTAATGTAATTTTGAATGGATTTTCTCATATTAGCCCAGTAATATATTTTTTTAATTTTTTCTTCCGTTTCATTTATACCACGGTGATTTGATTTACCTTCATGATACATCATAATGATTTCATTTATATTGTCTTCTCCAGTAACATCAATTAATTTTATTAAACATCTTTTAAATTTATATGACTGATATTTAAATGTTTTTCTAACTATTTCACAAAATGGTTCATATGTACTTGGTTCTTCAAAATATATATAATATGTTGCATTTGGACTTAAATATTCTTTTATAAAATTTATCACATCATCATTAAATTGATTTTTACTTAATTGAACGTATATCCGTTGTTTTTCACCAATTCTAAATATTTTTGGTTTCTTTGGGGAATATAGAACATTTTGAAATATAATTTGATTTAATCCATAATTTATAGGATTTTCTGATATAGGAATTTCATTAATTAAGTTTTCTGATCTATCTGAGTGAATTGTAATACTTTCATCGTTATCATTATTTTGTCTCGTTAATTCATCTTCTGCAATTTTTTGTTTTAATTCTTCAATAATATCATTAATCTTTTTTGTTTCATCATCATTGTCAATATTTACAATCATTGATTCATTGTCATCAAAATATTCGTCTAAAACTTTTAATTCTTCTTCTGTTAAAGCATTTACTTCTGTATTACTATTTTCATTATTAAGACAAATTAATATTTCTATATTAGAATTACAAAATATAAAGTTTAAAATATCTTTTACGATTGGGTAATTTAATTTATCCAATCCACAAGCAATTTTTGGCATTGCTAATTTTTTTGATATTATTCGTTATGCAGAATTGTTTTAGATTTACTAATGTTTTAAATATGTCTTCATAGTCTGGTTTATCATTATATTTATTATTAGTTATTAAATAAATTATATATCTATTTTCATCTTTTAAATAACAAAATCTATGTTTTTGGGGTTTTTGTTTATTTAATTCGTTAATTCTTCCAAATCTATTTTTAAACTCTAAGGCAATTCCAGAGTTCATTTTTAAATCAGCACTAACACAGTGTACTAAAGAATATTCGTTAGAAATATTAAAAAGATCATTTTTGCATTCTAAAATATAATTGATTTTATTTATGGAATCTTCATTGTATTTGGTATAATCTTTATAAGTTAAATTGGTAGAATTTAATTTTATTCTACTCAAAGCATCTGCAATTTTATTTTCCTTACCTTTCTTATATTTTATCTCATAATCATATTCTTCTAATCTTAGTCGTTGTAATAATCGTATGTTTCTATTATCATCATCATTACATTTACATTTATTCTTTATTTTATTATAATAGGAAGGGTTATTGTGATATTTTTTCTTTTTATTATTTTTTAAATGACAATTTCTTATATATTTATTGAAATAATAATACCCTTTTAAATAATGGTTACCTTTTACGTATTTATTTAAATCATTATGATAGCACTTCATATTGTTAAAACTATAATTTCTATTAGGATTAATGCGACGATTATCGTTTTTTAAACAATCATTTGACTTGTTGCGACAATAATACCTTTTAAAACAATCGGTTGTAGATCTCTTACTAGGATAAATATTTTTATTATCATATTTATTATACTTATTATCTGAATGGTTTATTCGATTCATTTTTGAAAAATTTAATTTATGTTTCTGATTTAATTTATCAGTTCTTTCTTGATGATTGATTTTATTAGTTTTAGATTTTCGTTTCTGGCTTATTTTATTAGTTCTTTGTTTATGATTGGTTTTATAAGTTTCCGTTTGAAATAAGAATGATAAGTTGATAAAATCTTCAGTTTCTTTGTTTCTTTGTTGAAATTTAAGTTCAATTTCTGCACTTGGCGTAACTAGAAGAGAGTTCTTTAAGTCAATTTTTGCGTTTACAAATTTTAAAATATCCATTCCTATTAATCCATCATAAACATCATTAAATTTGAATAATTTGAATTTAAGATTAACTTTTTTTGATAAATTAAATTCTTTTGGGGCAGGTATTATTACTGCGTTATTATGCCTTGTGGTTTGATGAACTGATTTTACTATGAATGGTTCGAAAACTGTATTATTTTGATAATATTTTTCTGCAACTTCTGGATTTAGAAAAGAATTAGTCGCTGCGCTATCAATTAGGAATTTCAAATATTTTCCATCTTTGTTTAATTGAATATAAGGTAAGTTGTTATTTTCATTAATATTATCGTAATTAAAATTTATTAGGTAACTCGTATTTGAGTTACAACAAATACACTCATTATTTTCATTTACATTAACATCATTAACATATTCATCATCATATTCATATTTTTCATTAGTATTATTAATATATTCATTTTCATAATTATTTTCATATTCATTATTATGTTCATTAAAATACTTATTATTATAATGTTTACGATTATTATTATTATTTACGTTTCGTCGTTGGCAAGAGGCAATTCGTAAAAATTTTCTTCATTATTATCACCATTGACTCCCAAATGGTGTAATTCCTCTGCCGTATAATTTGGCCTTTGATTCTGATTGAATTGGTTAGGATGTTTATACACATTCCTAGTACTAGTACTCATCGGAGTTTGTTTTGTTTGTGGCAAATTTCGTGGACGCCAAACATTTTGATTGTTATAATTATTATTTCCAAACGTTTGTTTATTCGTTGGGAATTTAGTGAAAGAATTAAAATTTCGTTGTAAATTTATGGGTTGGCTTGGGAAATTTGACTGATTTTGAGAACCATCATATCTTGGATAGAAATTTGGTTTTTGATAATAAAAATTTTGTCTTTGATTTTGATTAAAATTTGGTTTTTGATTAAAATTTTGTTTTTGATTGGCACGTTGATTAAAATTTGGTTTTTGATTAAAATTAGATTTCTGGAAGTTTTGATTTTGTAAGTATTTAATATTTTCTTCTTCTTCCACAAACCTAATAGCTTCTGCTAAATTATTTGGACGCATTGTTCTTATTGTTGTGCCTAATGGATCTTTCAATCCAACCAAAAACGTTTTTAAAGTTAATTCAGTATATAAATTTCTTTTTAGTATGCGATTGTTCGCTAAATCTTCGTGTATGTCTATGTAAGAACATATTATGTTTAACAAATGTAAACATTTGTCATAAAATTCACGCGGTGATTCTAAAGATTTCTGCCTTAAATTAGTCAAATCCCTATTTAAACAGGATTCGTCGCGATGATCGCTGAAGTTACGAATCAAAACAATTTTCAGCTCATTCCAATTGGTAACTTCATGAATGTTTGCAATGAGTTTTGCATTTCCCTCTAATTTGTTTAATATTGAATTAATTAAATATGTATTTCGAAAATTGTTTGGATTTGCCGCATCATAAAATGTAGTAATTAATTGTTCTGATACTTTTAAATATCGGTGTAACTCGTTTGAGTCGCCGTTAAAAGTGGGAATACATTTTAAAAATGATGAGTCGAAATTTACGTTGGCCATTTTTACAATAGTTTTGTCTTCTAAATTATTATCACTTATTTCTTCTTCAAACAATGAGATATGATTCAGTTTATTTATTAATTCGTCTTCTGACATTAAATTTATAGTCGCGATACGTATACTCAACGAAAATGCTTACTCACAATATTATTGTTGCGAAATTCATTGAGGAATTCCCTGACTCTGCTGTTGTGATGTCCTCCGTGGGACGATACGATGCTCTGCTGAGACGATTGTCAGCAATTATGGCTGTCAGCTGGCTGCGTTGACCTGGGTTGACGCCGCTTCTCGATGAAGTGTCGACGTTCTCTAGGTCGTTCTTCGAGAGGAGATTGCTGCAACTTCACGATTGAAGGCTGCTACTTCTCGATAAGGCTCAGCTTTGGACTGCACGAAGTAGGCGATTGAAGACTCGACGTGATTCGATGAAGATACGGATACTCAGATTAATTGTTAAGACAAAAGTAATTGAAACAATCAATTGGACAATTGCTTCTGAGTTATCCTACCGACTGCGCCAGTTAAATACTCGATTTAACGATTTAGGTTTTTAAAAATAAACTTTATTGAACTTGATTACACTTAACTTTAACTATTAAGTATTGTGTAATAATTATGCGACTTTTAATATACAACAAACAATTACAGAGTTATAAAGAGAACAACGTTATGTTACAGACTCGCAAAGGGAATTAAAATATGAATATTAAGCTACTACTATTTATAATAAATAAATGCTAAGTTTGCAAAAGGAAGAATAACAAATTAGTCATTTGTTATGAGATGTTGTGCAATATTACTTAATGAAGCCCTTTGTTTACCGGCATATAACTCGCATGCGGTTTTTCGGGCGTAAAAGTGTTTTTCAACTTAAACGCTGTTAATAATCACTTTCACGTTATATTTTCTATACCATAAATTATCAAAATAAATACTACGTGTCGCTATATAGTTAGTTTTTCGATTATTGACGATTTTCTATGAAATTTCATAAAATCTTCGATTTTTGCCGTTTTTCATCTTCATGGATTGTATTTGCGAATATTTCCACAATTTTAAAGCTTTACATGAATACAGACCTGATTCTACGTGACACTATATAGATTATAATTAAAATTACCAATTTTTTACCATATTATTTAAATAATTTGATTCAAAGAAAATGTATTTATCCATTCCAAAAATATATCCGGAAACCTTGAAAATACTGTATCTAATAAGATATAGTACTTATTAATTAACATATGTTTTTATGGTTTTATTAAGTATTTAAAATGTACCTAAATTGAATTCCCCGCCATAAAAATACACAAAATTGGTTTTTAGCAATTCGTGTGTTTGCTACGAGATGGTACAATGGAAGGATATCCTGCCGTGTTGCCAAATACTCTTGTCAACAAACCTTTGGAATGTGCGACGTCCAATTGAAGGTCGATGATTTATAAACGGAGATGATGTCGAATTTCGCGTTCGCACTTTCGCCTCAAATGTTCCACGATAAACCCCATGGAGGTTATTACTTTCTCGAAGTTTTTTAACATATATAATATATATAATCTAAACCCCCGGATATACCCAAATGGGTGTAGGGGTGTATAATTCTGGTTCATAGTAAACGCCTTCCATTCATTCCTATTCATTGCTATCTGTCTAGCTTCACTCCACGATTTTCCTTTCTTCTTTAATATTTTCCCTATTGCACTATCCCATGTCTCTTTTGGTCTTTCTCTCTTCATTTTTCCTTGTGTTTTCGTTTCCCATATTTTCTTTACTGGCACCTCTGATGTCATATTTTTGCTGACTACACAATTGTCCGTTTCCTTATAGATACTTTTCACCGCTCTCATTAGCTTGTTGTTTGCATTCCTTTCGCGCAAACATTGCCACAACTTTACTCTTGATACACTATTAAATGCCTTTTCCATGTCCATGAACGCCAAATATACTTTTTTCCCTTTAGCTAGTGCCGTGCTTGTGATTTGTTTTAACGTAAATATGTGGTCTTGTATACTCCTGCCCCTTCTGAACCCACTCTGCACCTCTGTTAATGTAGTTTCTATAGTGCACCTTAATTTCTTCTCTAATATTTGTTCGTATACTTTAGTTGCTGTACATAGCAGTGTGATCCCCCGATAATTCTTGCAATCCGTATTATCACCCTTTTTAAATATTGGTACTATTATTCCCATCGTCCAGTCCTTCGGTATTGTTTCTTCTCTCCATATCTGTTGGCAAATTTCTAGAAACATCTGCTCTCCTCTTTCTCCCATGCTCTTCATCATCTCGGCCGTTATTTTGTCCTGCCCGGGAGCTTTACCATTTTTTAATCTTTTGATGGCTTCTGTTACTTCTTTCATAGTTATTCCCTCATCTTCTGTATTTTCGTTGTTGCTGTTCACATCTACTGCTCTAGTTTCTGCTTGTCCTTTCCACTTCTTTCCTGTGTCGAGTAAATTTTCAAAATATTCTTTCCATCTGTTCATAATGTGTCTCTCTTCTGTAAGTAGCTTCCCTTCTTTGTTTTTAATTGTTTTCATTGCCACGTTCTTGTCCTTTCGTAGGCTTTTGATTGTTTTGTAGAATAACTTCTGGTTTCCTTTGCTATCTTTTTCCAGTTTTTCTCCAAATTCTCTCCAGCTCTTCTGCTTTGATTGTAATACCATATTTTTCACCTTTTTTCTTTGGTCTTTGTATATTTCTAAATCAGTTTCGGTTTTACTATTGAGCAGCTTTTTCCACTTCTCCTTTTTTATTTTTATTTGTGTCTTGATTTCAGCGGTCCACCATGGCGTTTGCTTTTTGTTGTTGACTGTCCTATGTGTACCACATACTCTTTTAGCTGCTCTTATTATACTCTCTCTGAATGCGCTCCATTTATCTTCTATGTTAATTTGCCTATCCATGTCTCTGATTCTGTCCATTTCTTTGTTAACTTCCGCTTCGTATTCTGCTGTTATTTCATCTTTGTTTAATTGGTAAGATCTTATACTTTCATGAATCCGTTTCCTTGCCTTCTCTGTGGATTTCTTGTTTTTCTCTATTTCCCAATTTTTTATTTGTGCAACCAGCAGGTAGTGGTCACTGCCGATTTCATACCCCCTTTTAACTCTTACATCAGTCACGCTTTTTCTGTTTTCTCTCTGTACCAAAATATAATCGATTATCGACTTTTCACCTCTGCTCCGTTCTTCTCTGGTGATCTTGTGGATTTCTTTATGTTCGTGGTATGTGTTTGTTATAATCAAGTCGTGTCCTATACAGAAGTCAAGTAGTCTTCTCCCATTATTGTTCCTTATTTTCTCTCCATGCTTTCCTACTGCTGATGTGTATACGTTATCTCTTCTCCCCACTCTGCCATTAAAGTCCCCCGCTATGTATGTATTTCCTCTGGCCATTTCCATTACCCAATTCAGCTCTTCCCAGAATATATCTTTGTTTTCCACTTTCTCATCTTCAGAGGGTCCGTACACTGCAATTATTGTCTTGGAAAGCTGTACTGTATTTCAGTTCTACAACCAGTAATCTCTCCGAAACTGCCTCCCATCTAACCATTGCATTTCTAACATCTCTATGTAGAATACATCCTACCCCGGCAGCTGCTCTACCTTCTTTTTTCACTCCGCTCCATAACTTTTAAGTTTTTTTACATAAGTTTTTTAACATAACTGTTTATATAAAATAAATTTAGATAGCTGGTATATAAATAAGCGAACTACTGGAAATAACGAAAAAAAAGCATTTATTCATTATCCACGGGTTAAAACAAAAATGCAGATATCTACAACACTTGAGCTGATACGAAGAAAAATAATCATTATCAGTATCAGCGGCACTGAATTACACCAAAACAAAATAATCAGTCATCTAAAACTAGCATGCAATAAAAGAATCTCATTAATATCTCGCGTGATTTCCGAAAATTAACACTATTTCGTTTTTCATCATTTTGAAAACAAGATTTTCTAGGTAAGTAAAAATTGCAAGGTACATCTGATAGGATACATCATATAGCAACCTCAAACATGTCAAACAACCGCAGAAGTAATGATACCAATGCTCGAAGAAATACCATCAATGTCTGGTATAGCCTCAGTCTTGTTACTCTTTAGGACCCTGTTATCATTGTATAATGAGATAAACGTGTAATAAATATGTACATTACTTTATGCATGTTTTACTATAATAAGGAAGATATGGTAATTACCTACAGTTTCTGTAATTTTTAACACATCATATATTTTCAACTAAAATTATAATCAATTATAACAGCATAAAGCAAATAGGTTATTATTAAATGATACTTTGGAGAATTAGGTGCAGATCATAAATCACAGTATAAAATATGTATATATACAGTGACCGCCGAAAAGTCGGCACTATATGGGAAATATACAAAGACATATTTCTCTCTAAAATAACAAAAAAACTATTGATGGTTACTAGATTATATCAATTGTAACAAGTCTTGCAATTAGATTGCAAAAATACGTTGATTTAAAAGTAATGTGAATAGACAATTAGAGAAAGTGATATGTGTAGGAACAAAAGTGAATTTTACAAGATCGGTGAAATTATCCCAGTCCTAAAAATGACTTAAGAGACTGCCAAAATACACACATTAAAACAAGATAACATGTTAGCATTAAATGTCATAGTTATATTTTCATTTCGGTTTCATATTGTACAGTTGACACAGAAAAAATAGGACCACTATTAGAAGCATTTTTCACTAAACTGTAGTAGTGTAAATTCGGCTAAACAATCTGTTCTAATTTTTTTTTGTGTCTACGTCTCATCTTTATAATTTGAGAGAAAAACACAAAATCAAGCTAAGCTAAACAGTGTACCTCACTTCTTTCTGCGTCAACTGTATATCAATTTATAGATATTTTAATACAAGTGAGCACGAATTAAATTGTGACAAATAATGAAGATATATTTTGGCAACTGAAGCAGGCAATAGATTCAAATGTACCAAAAAATATATACACATGACCGGGTGCTACATAGACTATATTAGAAATAACACATAAAGAATAAGTAACATTTGTTTGATTTCTACCCATTTTTATCAAATGCTATTCAATATCAAATTGAATTGGAACAATGTATGTATCATATTGTGCGTGCGACTGGTCAAATAATTTAACTGACGAAAAAAAAATGGGTTGAATTTGTCCAACAATAATAAGCCGTAAGATAATTATTTTTTCACGTTTCCTATCTCCAGTTACCTCATATCTTTGATTTCATTGGATTAAATTGTTCTCGTGCTGGTATTCAAAGAAACTATTAATTGATAAAAAAAGAACTGAAGATTAATAACTAAGGCTTTTCTGGATCTAGTTATTGAACAAGCAGCTACGGGTTAATGCTCAGCTTTTGGGTTAAATTCGTTTATTTTTTTTAAGTTTTTGATGTTCTTTTATGTATTCCGAATCAACACAACGCAATCCTTTTTTGATGTTGCCTCGTACAATTTCCGGAAGAATTCAAAATGTATAAAATTGCACTAATTTATGTAACATGATATCTTGCCATAAATTATCATCTCTGGCAATATGTTCCACAAAAAGGGGCTCATTTTCTCTTGTGAAAACGATGAAATAAGCAGATTTTCTTTCATTGATATGAAGAGCCCCTTGCACCTAAAAAGTTTGTTGAAATAGAATTAGACATTGATTGAATGTTATACAATATGGATATACAGGTTCCGGCAGAAAGTTGGACAAATATGAAAAAATGTTTCATTAGTAACTTCTCAAAAAAAATTAATCATTCTTACAATGATTTTCTGCATTATTTTCAATCTAAAAAGCAATCACCAAAGTGAGATTATTGGCTTGTTACCCCTTTGTATTAAAACAAAATTTAAAACAACTTGAGAGTAATAACTACTGCTATTAATTTTATGCAAAAATGTTATTTAGGAAAGCTCTTTAGAACTTTTCTTTTGCTTTTTCTGATATGGTGTTGCACTGTTATTTGTATAATTGGTAAAGCCAAATTTTGACAGTATCCAAATATTTAAGTTATTTGATTAGCGATCTTATTGGATTAAACCGACTTTGCAAATAAGAAAAGCCAATTCTGTACCGGAAAAAGTATAAGAAAATATTTTGGTCGTGGGTGGTACTAATTTCGCATTTTTAATCTTGTGTCGGTTCTAAATAACTTTTCCAAATAGAATTTTTGCATATCAATATTAACCGTAATTTCAATACAATTGCAATTCCCTATACCGCCTTTGGGTAAAGAGGGTTCTTAAAATATATAATATAATTATTATAATAATAATAATAATAATAATAATAATAATAATAATAATAATAATAATAATAATAATAATAATCCCTACTACTCCTCCACCTATGGCGTAATAGTTTACTGTCATTGTTTGAAAGAGAATTCTGACCCAATTACATAATATAATGTATCGGAAATAAAGTGATGACTCTTAAATTAGCAGGCAATGATAAAAAAATCTCGCGCCCGCCGGCGCCGCAAAAAACCACATCATTTCCCGCAAATTAAACACATGGCAACATCTTACTGTTTTTTTTTTGTTAATGTGTGTTTAGTAAGGAGTACAAAACATATTACAGAGCGCTCTTAAATCAAATCCTGGTTGATTTATCAACAACCAGAGACCAGTTTTCGCGCCAAAACCCCGCTCTTAAGAATTCAGACGAATGTTTGGCCGTCTTCAACGTAATTTAAAGGATTTTTTTGTCGATATGTCACAGTAGATGAAACTTGGATACATCATTATACTCTAGAAACAAAAATACAGTCTAAATAATGGATTTCTCCATGCGAACATGCTCCCAAAAAGGCAAAAACACTTTTTTCGGTCAATAAGGTCATAGCCACAATTTCTTTGGTATTCTAAAGGTGTAATCTTTATTAATTGTTTACAAAAAGGAAAAACGATAACTGGCCAGTATTATGCTGATTATGCTGACATGTTTTGATGCCGAACTTGGAAAACAACGACCGCATTTGATGAAGAAAAAAGTGTTGTTCCATCACGATAATTCACCCTCTCATTGGTTTGCAATTGCTACAACTAAATTGGCTGAATTGCATTACGAATTACTGCTTTATCCGCCAAATTCGCCAGATCTGGCTCCCAGTGATTTTTTCTTATTTCCAAATTTAAAAAAATGGCTGGGTGGAAAAAGATTTCAGGCAAATGAAGAGGTGATAACCGAGTCAAATACATATTTGAAGACTTTCCGAAAGATTACTTTTTGGAAGGTTTAAAAAAACTGTTAACTCGCTGGGCAAAGTGTGTATAGTTGAAAAGGTGTTATATTGAAAAATAAAATATATTTTTAACAGAAAAATAAAATATATTTTTAACAGAAAAATAACGTTTTCATTAAAAAGTCACTCTTCCGTCAAACAGCCTTCGTATGTGATTGAAATTTACATAGAGGGCAGGGCAGCTGTATTGCAGATTACTTTGTGTGTGGTAATGCGCGGGAAAATAGACGTTTGTTACTTGTCTTGTGGTGACCTTGATACAGCGTGTGCAGCAACGGTATATTTCTAAATGTGTAAATTTGCGTGATATTGGACGCATGTCCAATAACTGTAAATTTTAAATGCACGTGATTTCTCTCTTTAGAAGATAGGAAAATGGTTACATTATTTTGTTTTTTTCAAATTTATTTTTTATCAGCATTCTAGCCAGTTATTGGACGGGTGTCCAATAACTGTGATTATAGTGTCCAATTTTAAACAACAATATTTTAATACAGAAATTATTCAACAATGCCAAAAAACACGAGAGTATGGCAGAAATAAACTGGACCTTGCTATCCGTGATGTTCAAAATAAAATAGAATCTTACAGATGAGCTGAAAGAAAATATGGAATACCTAAATCCACTAGTGAATTTAAAATTAAACACCCAGAACATAAAAGCACTTTTGGGCCTTCACCAATTCTTACTGAAAAAGAAGATGAGTTATTAGTAACTCTTGCAAGTCATGCAATTAGATGCATGCTTAATATAACTAGCTATTTATAAGTATTGTTGTAAATATTTTGGATTAGTTCCATTAGATGGGTGAAGGATACTGCACGTACAGGGTTTCCCAGAAAAGCTAATGATTTCAAATCAAGTGTTCAGATTTTTCTAAACGAAAATCCTCGGCCGAATCCGTTCAAAAATAACGGTCCTGGAAATGGATGGCTAAACGTAAGAATCAATACGTATAATTTAAGTACTTATGTTATAATAAGCATCAATTTTTATAGGCTTTTCTCAAAAGACATCGAGATATTTCACAGAGGACCAGTGAACCTGTTACATCAGCTAGTGCTTGTGTTTCTGAGAAAGATATACGACATTGGTTCACAGAAATAGGTAACTATATTGAAGAAAGAGGGCTAGAATACGTAATTGCGGACCCGTCTAGAGTTTTTAATGGGGACGAATCAGGATTCCATATTTGTCCCGCAACGGGAAAAGTATTTGCACAAAAAATGCCCAACAATGTTTATACAATTGATAACGGATCTTCGAAAGACAACATTACTGTAATGTTTACGTTTTCAGCCAATGGTGGCATTTTTGTACGAATGATCATACACCCTTACCAAAGACTACCCGAAAAAATAACAAAATCAATAAACCCCAAATGGGGTGTGGCCGTAGCGAAAACGGTTGGATGATCTCAGAAACATGTTATGAATATACAGCTAATGTGTTTCATCCTCTGCTAGTGGAAAATAAAGACAAATTTCCAGTCATCCTTTTCTTAGATGGCCACAGATCGCATCTAAATTATGCTTTGAGCCGTCTTTGCAATGATCATTGCAAAATTTGCAAATAGAGATCATTGCTCTGTATCCCAATGCCACAAGAATTTTGCAGCCCTGTGATGTTGCAGTTTTTAGACTACTTAAAGAAGCCTGGCGTCGCAAAGTTAGGGAATGGAACGAAGTGCACCCTGGGGAAGTGCTTAACAAAATTTATTTTGCCCCTATTTTAGACAAAGCGATTCAATCAAGCTTAAAACCAGAAACACCGACAAATGGCTTCAAAGCATGTGGCCTCTGCCCTTTTAATCTAAATCAAATTGATTATTCAAAATGTCTTGGCGGAGCAGATGATAAAGGTTCTCAAGATGATTCGCAATTGCCAAATTCTACAATGGCGTACAGCTCATTTGCTGATATTGTAGGACAACAGAATATTGGCGCATTCAAAAGTTTAAGTTGCCATCTTCCCGATGATGTAAATGATGACTTTCTTGACCTTTTCAAAATTTGGAAACATTATAATGACAAAATTTAGTCCAAAGATAACCCAAATAACAACATTTCCGCATGTATATGAATAGATTGGATCACTATAATCTATTCCTATACATGCTGAACCTCAAACAATTGAGGAAGAAACGGTCGCAGTTTTGGCTGACCCTTCAAAAAATGTCCATCAATCCAGAGTACTCGGTGAAATAACTAATACTCCGAAACTAAGTACCAGTAAATTTATTCAATCAAAATCGTTTGGCGATTTTTTTTATTTCTCCTGAAACCCCTAAAAAGAAAGGCACAAGAAATGTAAAACGGTTTCCATTTGTTATTACATCAGAAAAATACCAAGAAATGTATGAGAAAAAAAAGGTTAAATAAAACAAAACCAAGAAAAGGAAAAGGAAGAAAGGAAACAGAAGAGTCAAGAAAAAAAAAATGTCGAAAAGCAAGAGGAAGAATAAGGCTAGCATACGTTTTGTTTGTAATAATAAAATAGACAATGGAGAAAGGCGATGTGATGATTGAAAAAAATATGTTCACCAAGAATGTGTACCGGAAAAACATTAACAGTATGTACCTGAAGACCAGGATGAACTATTTATGTGTCACTTATGTTACAAACTCCAGGATACCGACGAAGATATTTCCGACGAAAACATAGAAACATACTGTGGAAATGATACAGAAGTTGACGAAATTTTTGAATGGTATCAGAAACATAAAGATAATTATTAATTATTGCACCTTATTATTATTATTATTCACAATAAAACAAATCACAGAAAAAAGAATCGCAATTAATAAAAATACATATCTGGGATTCATAGACCTCGAAAAAGCGTTTGACATGACACCAAGAAAGAAACTATGGTTATTACTAAAAGAGAGAGGAATAGAAAACAGGATAGTAAAAGTAATACAGAATATATATATATATATATATATATATATATATATATATATATATATATATATATATATATATATTAATTTCGTAGTACTCGTTTACACATTATCCACTAACAGTGGAACAATGATAAAAGAATTACTACTGTTTTTTTACAAAGACTTTATTCCACTATTGCAGTCCTCGCAAGTTTGAAAAAGGTGCACTGTTAAGCACCGAAACGTCACTACATAAATAATATAATATTATTTTTTAATTTTGATCAAATTTTCTGCTTTTTTATACTATCATTAAATATACATAATATGTACCTAGTACATTAAACTTAACCAGGAAATTGTTTCAAACTCACCTGACCTACCTAATCCCCAAAAATAAAATAAACAAAATATTAAAGAAAAACATAAGTTTTCTAACAACTATAGAAAACAACATCATATATATATATAGGTATATATATATATAGGTATATATATATATATATATATATTATATATATATATATATATAACAACAACTGTAATGCAATAATATACAAGGGGCAAATTTCAAGAACTTTTAAAACAAATAATGGACTAAGGCAAGGAGGAGCTCTCAGCTCAACACTATTCAACCTATATATGGATGAAATAATGAAGAGCATGAAAACAGAAATAAAAAAAAGCAAACGTAGGATACAAAAACATGCAAATGGTTAAAATATCAGAAGGAGCATACGCCGATGATGTGGCAGTGATAACAGAAAGTGAGAGGAACCTGCAACATAACATGAACGTATGGAATAAACACCTAGAGAAATATAACATGAAGATGAACTACAGCAAAACAAAAGTACTGATAATAGGAAAACGGAAAGAACACAAAAATATATAGATAGGACAGGACCAGATTGAATAAGTGGGGCAATTAAAATACCTTGGAGCAGCACTTACAGAAGACGGGAAAATGGAAGGAGAATTAAGCAACAGAATAAACAACACAATAAAAACATACTATGCCCTGAATAATATACTTACTAGCAAGAAAGAGATAAGCAGAAAGACAAAAATTAATATATACAAAACTATATACAGAACGATTTTGACATATGGGAGCGAGACGTGGAAGCTAACAAAGAGAGATAAAAGTAGATTACAGGCAATAGAAATGAAATATCTGAGAAGAGTAAAACAAGTAACAAAAAAAGACAGGATACGAAATAAAGACATCAGAGAGGAATTGAATATAGAATCAATAGAAAAGAATCAAAAATCCCTAATTAGGATGAAAAATACGAATCAAACAAAACAAATTTGGGAAGCAAAAATAGGAAAGAAACGAGGAAGAGGCAGACCAAGACAAGAATAGGACAACAAAATAGAAGAAATAATAAACAGCAGAGGGAAGACGTTTTTTTTAATAAAGATCCTTAATGGTCACACTTGCCAAATTACTTTTTCATTCCTGTGCAATAGCTATAAAAATTGTCCGATAATTGTATCTTTTTGCGTATCAGTGGTTTTGATTTATTTTCTCATAATTATTTCTATTAAATTTAAATTTCAAAACATAATGTTAATAGAGAAGTAATTTTACTTTCACAAAAGTAATTCTGCTTAAAGATATTTCAAGAAATAAGGAAGATGTGAATTTACAAAAACTATATATTCTTAACTGTCCAATAACTGTATGTTTTACCCTACTTAATTGAAAAAAAAACTTTTTCATTATTTAAATCATGACAAGGCCAGTGGTCGAAATGGACCGGAACCGGAAATGGAATATCTGCATTTGGTTAAAAATGAATTTGATTGAAATCTGGTTAGCAGTTAAAGAAACGTGGGATAATGAAGAGGAAGCGAAAAACGATGACAAAGACGAAAAGGCATCTTGTAGTAAAGATCCAGAAATAAACGGATGAAAACCGTGAATGAATCAAAAGATCAGGAGAACTTAGAAATTTCATTGAAAGACATTCGTTGAAAGACATTTGTTGGACTATAGGACAGGCATTTCTTTTTTAAGCGAATACGATTATTTAATTATTGAGAATAAATCATAAGGATAATATGTAAGCAAGCAAAAAACTTAAATACATTGGGCGCCAAGAATTTAAGACTAGCAGCAACATGCGATAATTGTATGGTGCCTGCATACGGAAGCCGCATACAAACAAGTTTAAGGAAGAAAATTTTAGAACATAAAAATACTGTTGCTCATATAAAAGCAACAGAGATTAAGGTGACGGTACAGAAGAAAGAAATTGGCGAAGCATTTACTAAAATGAATCAACAGAATTTTGAAACAACCGAATACGTTTTTCGTACAGTATACAAATATGTAGTTTCAAAGGTATTCATAAGGTTCCAAACGCCCTTCGTTGATTTACCAATTGACGTTTATGTTCAAATATTAAATGGATTAAATATTGGCGCAATATGACACTCAGATAAAACATGTGCCGAAATTGCTATTCATATCGCCAATGAGATGAAGAAAAGTATTTGTCAAGAAATAAGCAAATCTAAAAAGAAGATTTCTATTCTAATTGATCAGTCGACTACTTTAAGTAGAAATACTATGCTTGTCAATTACAATACGTACATTCCTGTGCTAATATTCAGGTGAAGCGTACATATTCAAGTTAAATTTAATTGAATTGGCCAATACTTCTGCAGAGACGTCTGAATTACGAATGTGCCTAGATATACATATCATAGAACAACAATTTATAAGAGAGTGTTTATGGTTTTGCGTGCGACGGTCCTTCGTAATGATCGGAAAAGATTCTGTAGTTGCCACGCGTTAAAGCATATATTTCCAAACCTAATTATATGGCACTGTGCAAATCTTAGGTTGGAATTGAGCGTGAAGGACGTGGTTAAAGAAGTGTCTGGAATAAATAATTTTAAAATATTTATTGAAAAGTTATATTCTTTGGATACAAGATCGACAAAAAATCAGAACAAGCTTCGAGAAGATGCAGCCTCTCTTGAAATTCATTTGTTGCAAATTAGAAAAATCTTGTCTGTTCGATGGGTTACTTCCAATTATCGCACACTAAAGGCAGTCGTTAACAACTATGCGGCTCTGTGTTTGCATTTTCAGAATGCTAGCGAAGATGATGGAAGGAAAGATATATAGAGAAAAAAATATAAAGGCTTATTAAGAATAACAACAAGCGCTGAATTTGTGCAGAATTTAGTAACAATGGCCGATGCTTTAGAAGAGTTGGCAGACTTCTCAATATATTTGCAAAAGCACAGCATTACTATAATTGAAGTAGATAAACCCATCAACACTACAATTCGAGTCTTAGAATCGATGGTTTCTCATTCTGGCCAAAAATTGGGAGAAGTACAGGCTAACGGCGAAGCCGAGGAGAAGAAATACAAAGGAGTTGTATTTGTACTTAAGTTATCTTAAGTACTAACAAGACAATAAAAGTAATGAACAGTTTGCAATTTCAAAGAAGTTTGGATAATAATCTAAGAAATCGGTTACTCACTACTATTTCTTCGCATGTTATTCAGGACGAGCAACGTCAAATATAAAACGTGAGTTTATATAGCAACATGCTTGGTCAAATAAAAGTTTTCAATAAGAAGAACAGGAGCGAAGAGTTTTCATCAAATATCAGACGTGGGGAAGATGAATATCGTGCATTATGCAAATAGTTCCGTTTGCAAAATGAACAACAAAATATTATGCGTTCGTTTATCATGTACATACTGAAATAGGATGGCAACTTGGTGTCTCACCACGTTCAAGTTTCCTCAAATACAATAAATACCATTCCAATTTCAACAAACAAATATGGGAGAAATTTTAGTTCCATGAACGAAATAGTAACTCCGTTGAGATCAAAGCTAAATGTGAAAACAATATCAGCACTTTTAATCATTAATTGCGTTGGACCTTCATTGTTGCAGTTTAATACGTATAAATATATGAGGTCGGGCTTGACAAAAGGGTGCTATTCAGCTGACGACACTGCAAGCAGAAAACGTCAAGCGAAAGTTGACACAAACTACGAGTTTTTATGGAAACTGTTCTAAATAAATTTTATTCTAAATATTTACTTATTCTTATTTTTAGTTATTTTTGTTCTAAATCTGTACTTATTATATATTTGGTATTATTATAAGCAATAAAATTTATATCAAAGTACTAAAGATGCTATCCGTGATGTTAGACTTTGTTCATAAGCGTTCCGGTTCGTTAAAAAGTCTATTTTGACCACAGGACAAGGCCCAAATTATGGGATTTATTACCGCCCAATAAAATACATGAAATGCTAAACTTCCCTCAGAATATGAATTTTCCTAACATATTTCTAAAAACAATCCATGGAAAAGGAATCCAAGGATCACAAAATTGTGAAAACGTTATTTTGATCGTGATTCTAGTGTAATCGCCCGTAAATTTAGGAAAAACTATTTCCGCATACCTGCTCATTTTCAAAATTATATAAACAAAACGGAGTATTCCAAAGCAGACGTAGGCATTATTATTATTAATAATATTACCTTTTTTTAAAGTTTTATTTGTTTATTTAACATTGCCCTACTTCTGCTGCTATGGCTAATTGTGGACATGGGTGCAAGAATAGCGTAAGTCGAAAAAATGAGTTTCGAGGAAAACGCGTCGAAAGATTCAAAACTTAATAAACAAATGTGCTCAAAAACCGCATTCATCGACTTACGCTTGGTTTTGCACCCATAGCGAAATTACTATTATTATTATAATTATCATATACAGGGTGTCCTAAAGAGAGTGGGATTGCATGGGTATCTTGCTTATTCCTAAAGTTAGAGATCAGGTTAAATAGGCAATATTATGCAGTTTTATATGCTAGTTTAGATTATGTTGAAATTATTGCAAAAATCGGAGCAGTTAAGAAGTTATTCTAAAAAAACTAAAAATCGCGATTTTCTAAAAACTCCGATATTTCCATAATTATTAAAGATGCGGACATAAGTTTAATATAAAAGTAACTTGATTCGATCGCACAAACTAAAGAATCAAGTGAAAACAAAAGCCAAGATGGCGGTTTCCGAGATATTAATAGCAATTTTCTTATTTTAAATGGCCGCCGTATTTGATTTTTACACGCTTAAATCGACTTTTTTTTTCGGACAAAATCGGACAAAATATAATTCCGAGAGTTGCAGAACTCGGTAAATTGGCCCAAATAAACTTTTGAGACCTTATGAGACAGTATTATATGGTTTGTGGTTTTGTATATTTTCTTCAATATTATTTAAGGAAGAATCACCGAAGCGCGACATTTAGTCTAATTGTGACATTTCAGTTGACAGCATAGCACACCAGATGTGCAGAGGACCAAGTGTGACTATCACTTATTAGTCAATTCGAGTTCTGATTATCAGCTATTAGGCGGTCGCTAGTATAGGGAAGAAAAGCATTATGAGTGATATAATTATTATAATACTATGCCGTAATTAGTTTTTTAAATCAATGCATTCTAAATAACTCTGCATTTTATGTTAGCTACTGATTGGTTTTTCAAAGAAACTCCAACCCACAAATTAAAAAAAATTCAAATAAAGAAGAGTTTCAGTAATGATTTATTTCATCCCTATTTTGTTGTGAAATAGTTATAAGTCACAGTTAAAATTAAGCACTATGCATTTATTTATTGACGTTTTTCTTACACAACGCAAGCACGGTAACAGATACTCTTATTAATTTTCGTAATTATAAAACCGTAAATATTTAAAAATCCAAGTGTTGTTACATCAATTTGTCTTCATTACTGTAGAACTTCTGGACTCATATCTGCCACGAAGTTTAGATAGAAGTAATTAAAAAGAAATTTAGTTAAAAAGCTTGCAGTACTTCGTAAATTTGCTTAGTTAAATTACGCTTGTTGTTGAGCAATGGCTACACATATATAATTGGCATAGATAATCAGAAAATTAAATATGAGGGATGATAAATGGTTCAAGAGTATATGTCAGTTAATGCAATAGGGCTAAACTATTTTTTTACCGGTACATATCTATAATCAGTTATTATGAAAATATGAATATGCAAAATGAGCTTAAAATATCTTTAAGTTCTCCACATATTTAAGTACCAGTTAAGATGAATAAACAAAATGTACCGTAAAAGTTACAAAGGCGATTAAATTACAAAAAAAGTTGCGCAATTTAGTGGTCAGTAATTTCTGTTTAGTAAACCGTAAAATTCCATTTACTTCCGGAGATATTCGATAAAATCCCAAATTTTTCCCAAAGTTAAAGGTGCGTGGAGTAATATTTTTCAGGGTTAGCAGATTTTTGCCAGCCGACTGATAATCAGAGTGAAATTCATAGCTGATTAGTGGTAGTGTATGGTCCGAACGTGATAAGTTTAAAAGAAGTCAGAAATTTGTGCCATAAATTTAAAAACGTAGGTATAAAGCTCAATAATGATCCGGAGAAGAAAAGAGGCAGACCAAGGACCTCACACATGGATGATAACTGCGCAATTGACGAATGTTTGATTCGGGAAGATCGTCGCATAAAATTTTGTAAAATTGCTTAAATTACTGGATCAAGAGTAATTGCAAAACACCGTTGCGGCCTATACTTCAAGCAATGTGACAAGCAACATAACTGTGATCAGATATTCAAACCAGAGCCACCCTGCGATTAATGTATTAATGTTTACGACGATTATGTCGAGATGTAATGAAAAAGTACGTTTTTCATGAAAAGTATAATATTTTATTTAAATATACGACTTGTCTAAATTGCCTCATGCACCATTTATAAAAGTAAAAGTATTTAAAAAGTAGACATAAATACAACTATTGAAATAAAATAGAGCAGAGTTTACAAAAATGTTAGCTTAATAAAAAAAAAGGAAATTAAATTTCGGTTCCATAACTGGGGACAAGACTATAACATTTTTTTTCCACTCCCTGCATGGTAAGTACGCTGTTGTAACATTGATTTGATGGAAGTAAGCTAGACTTACCGACAAAGCTGTGGTTTATATGAACATCGGGAAGTAAGTAAAAAATTACATCTCTCAGGGAAGTAAGTAAAATAATTCCAATAGCGTTCTTTCTCTGGCACTACTCTTTAAAACACTTATACGCATTTCGATAACGCCCCTTCGACTTCTCCGGCAGTAGGAAGGAACAGGCAGCATATGCAGCCTCTTCAATTGCCATTTCTTGTTTATTTTCATTGGAATTCATTTTACAACTGAACGAAAGCAATTTCTGACACTCACACTTTGTTTGAAAAATAGTCTTAGCAACCAAAGCCGTACTGACATTTTGTTCAAGTTGCGAAAATAAATTAATCAAACATAAATAATTAAACCAACTTCAAGAGTGAAAAACAGTTATAAGCAATTCGAGAGGTAAGTTTTGACCCGTCTCGGACTTTATTGCTAGCCCTCGCTGTCGCTCGGGCGCAAACTCGACCTCGAATGGTAAACTATACTTACCTCCCTTAATGCTTAATAGTTATTTAAGCATTAAGAGAGGTAAGTATCGTTTACCAGTCGAGGTCGAGTTTGCACCCGAGCGATAGCGAGGGCTAGCAATAAAGACCGAGACTGGTCAAAACTTACCTCTCGAATTGCTTATGACTGTTTTTCCACTCCTGAAGTTGGTTTAATTGTTTGTGTTTGATTAATTTATTTTCGCAACATGAACACAATGTCAGTACGGCTTTGGTTGCTAAGGCTATTTTTCAAACAAAGTGTAAATGTCAGAAATTGCATTCGTTCAGTTGTAAAATGAATTCAAATGAAAATAAACAAGAAATGGCAATTGAAGAAGCTGCAGATGCTGCCTGTTCCTTCCTACTGCTGGAGAAGTCGAAGGGGTGTTATCAAAATGCGTATAAGTGTTTTAAAGACTAGTGCCAGAGAAAGAACGCTATTGAAATTATTGTACTTACTTCCCTGAGGGAAGTAAGTGATTACTTACTTCCCGTTGCTCATAGTTACCAAAGCATTATCGGTAAGTGGGGCTTACTTCCACAAATCAATGTTACAACAGTGTACTTACCATGCAGGGAGTGGAAAATAGTTATTTAGTGTGATCGAACAAAGTGTGAATGTCAGAAATTGCATTCGTTCAGTTGTTAAATTAATTCCAATGAAAATAAAGAAGAAATGGCAATTGAAGAGGCTGCAGATGCTGCCTGTTCCTTCCTACTGCCGGAGAAGTCGAATGGGCGTTATCAAACTGCATATAAGTATTTTAATGAGTGGTGCCAGAGAAAGAACGCTACAGAAAACTTTTTACTTATTTCCCTGAGGGAGGTAAGTTTTTACTTATCTTGCATTGTTCATAGTAACCAAAGCTTTATTGGTAAGTGGGGCTTATTTCCATCATATCAATGTCTCAACAGTGTACTTACCATGTAGGGAGTGGGAAAATAACCATTAAAAGTGAAGCCTAAGTTGCATGATTTAAATCAGGGCTGTCTTACTGCAAGTGCCCCTAGGGCCGCTTAAAAAAATGCGGTTTGTAGGACTGCCTTATAAAAATAATACACATTATTTGATTTTTATTTTATCGTTAATGTAAAAAATTGAGGTCGCGGAACCCATGTTGGACGGCCCGGATTTAAATGAAAAGAATTATGCACTCTCAGGTTTAACAATTTAACATTGTAAGATTGGAATGTGCATTTGGGAATTATTTCCACGGAAGAAGCTTTAACATCAAAATATACAAATGAATATACTTGCTAATGTATTCAGAAATTTTAATAAAATGACCAGTGAAGTTACATAACACTTGATACAGATTTTGTAAATTGCGAAAAAAGTCTAATGGAGATTGAAAATTTCTAAAATATCACGAGACTTAAATCCAAAATGTTAACCAAAATATTAAAAAGTTCAGAAACTGCAAACATCATATCAACCATTCCTGCAAATTATTAAAATCGACAGAAAATGACATTTTTAAATGTGTTAAAAGAGTACAAAATCACTATGAAAATGGTTTAAGAATCCTTCATCTATTTTATCATATCTCAATGTTTATTGTCAAATGTTCAATTGTTTTAATAAAACTTTTAATTGCTCTCTGATATCTCAATGATTACTATTAAATTTTCAAGGTTTTCTGTTATGATTTTAATTGTTTGTTCTAAAATTGTAAATATTCATATCATGATTTCAACTATTACTGTCAAATTCTGAATTATTTTAGTGAAATTTTCACTGTTCAGTTTCAAGTTAAAAATGTGTCATCAATATAGATATATATATATATATATATATTTTTAAATCGGAAATTAAATTTCTGTATGATATGTGACGATAACCCTATAATAATTGTTATTGTTTATTATTTAAGACAATAAAAAGAGATCTGACACTGTTGGGGGCCTTAAATTTGACCCAGGGCCCCATGAAGCTATGACGCGACACTGTGCACAACAATGAATAATAAGGAAAAATTGAAACTTATATAAAAGCACATGCAAGGCCATAGCATTTTATTGTCCTTAAAAATATAACATGCTACTATTAAATTACCTACTATTAAATTTTCAAGATTTCCTGTTATGATTTTAATTGTTTGTTCTAATATTGTAATTATTCATATCAAGATTTCAACTATTACTGTCAAATTCTGAATAAATTTAGTGAAATTTTTACTGTCCAGTTTCGAGTTAAAAATGTGTAATCAAAATATTTTTTTTAATTAAAAGAAAAATCGGAAATTAAATTTCGGTACCATATGTGATGATAACACTATTATAATTGTTACTGTTTATTATTTAAAGCAATAAAAACTGTTGGGGGCCCTAAATACGGCAAAGGGCGCCATGAAGCCATAACGCGCCACTGTGCACAACTGTGATTAATTGAAACAAATAGAAAATTATATATATAACACATGCAAGCCATAGAATTTTATTATCCTTAAAAACATAATATGCCACTAATTGTAATGTGATTAAGATTGTAAAATAATTTTATGTACTTTTTAATTTTGCTGTCCATATATATAGAAACGAGATGAAGGCACTAAATATTAAGTATATAGGTGTCAATTAAGAAAAAAGTAGTTGTTAGTTAGTTAAATGTAGATTTCTTTCGTATACGAGGTGAATATATTTAATATGGTATAATTTATGACGATTAGACGTGAGATATACGATAATTTTAGGTAATCAGTAAACATAACAAGAAATTCGTGTGGACTAATCCTCACGTTAAAATATTCTGCAAGATTGATTGCGTCCTAAATGGTATAAATTGTACGCACGCATAAATTTAGAGGCAATTAACTCTCCATGGCAATTGGATTCTGATAGTTATATAAATTCCAGTAGTTCAGCAATAACATTATTATCTCAGGCAAATTAGCCGCCAATTCCGTCAGAAATGAATACACGCGTATGTGTACGCATGAGAGGAAGCTGCGTTTATGTGATGGAGGGCACACGGCAGAGGTGTAGCTGGAACCGATACCTTAGGGGTGGCTACAGAAAATTCAGGCAGGGTTAAATTAAAAATACCTGGATAAATAAATATACAATGTTTTAAAAATTAATCATGAAATCAGACAAATTCACAAAAACGTAAAAAAAATCTTAAGAAATCATATAAATATCATCTTAAGCTCATATTATTATCAGGGTAAATTCCGTCCTTGATTTCAATGACGTTAAAATATTTGAAATCTGCAAAATGTAGTTAGAAATATTGTGCTTATTATCTGTGTCAGTTTATAATTGATAATTATTTTCCTCAGAATCGACTGCCAGGAAACCCTGTTTCGTTGGCGATTGTCTGCGAAGTTCTGGAGAAAAACGTCAAGTAAACAATTTGAGTTCCCGGTTGTAATGAAAAACCCGAATCTCGCCCCTTTTTACATAGAGCAATTACAAACAAAGGAGCAATTAAAGTTCAGCAATTTCTAATATTAAGTGGGCGAAGCTGTCCGCGCATAATTGCTGTGTGTTTGCGCGCCCCCTTAAAAATGATTGCGATTAAAGCGACACGGAAGGGCGGCGACAATCCGGAATCCTTAATACAGATAATTTAAACGTCCAATATCGCGCCGCTGCGCGCCAAAAAGAGCCCCCGTAATTATGTATTGTGTCAGAAAGTCGTGTTCGAATAATAAAATTGCGATTTAACATGCACAGTTTTCGGCTCGGCATTCAGTGGGGGCAGAGAAAGAGGGAAAGATTTGGGGGGTGCGGATATTTCAGGAGTTATTTAGAGAGGGTTGCGGCGAGTCTCGTGTTAATAATAGATCTCCCCAGTGTTTTCAGGTGTTGCCCGACACATTCAGCTAATTAAACGACTGTAAAATCGGAATAACGGCCATCCATTATAACACCAGTAACCAGAGGGTTATTGTGTTTATACCGCGGCGCTCACTGAGAGAACTTTGCCCCACAAGTGCAGTGGAAGTGCACAATCTAGGTTATTGCATAATTTGGCGGAAGCTGCAGCATAATTATGTAATTGATGTGCAATTTGAATGCACATCCATTGCAATTAATTTTTGTTTGCATGCGAGTCAACTAATGAGTTATTTAAAAAAAAAATTGAATTAACACTCTGAAAAGAAATATTTACATTATATGGATAATAAAAATATCATCAAATTCCCAATGGCACTGCGACCGGTTGTGTATAAAACAAGTGAGGTCCAACATTAATAAATTCATATGTTTTAATGACAAAAGCAAATAATTAAAAAAAAAACAAAATCGGACGCATGCATTCATTATTAAGTTTTTTTGTATCTTTATAGTTTTTGATATCTGTTACAGTTTCGACACAAAAAAATAAAATATGGGTGACTGCGCTACACTCGTTTGGAAACAAAACATCTGTGAATAGAATTTTCAGGTTAAAAAGTATATGTTCAGCTCTTTTTTCCTGAATAAATCGGCAACACGCAAAACGTAGGTCCTGATCAGCTGGTACAAGCTCTTGCAGTACTCGGATATCGTATGGATGAAGCAAATGCTATAATTTCAAAAATTTCTTCCTCGTTATTAGGGCTCCCAAATCTTAAAACCAGCAACATATCTGTTTTATCGGCGTAAGTGTACTTATATCCATTATTGTGAATAAACCATCATCAACCCGGTAACTATATTTCATTTGTTTCCAAACGAGTGTAGGGCAGTCACTCATATTTTATTTATTTGTGTCGAAACTGTAACAGATATCAAAAACTATAAAGATATAATATAATAACAATATAATTTATTTCCTTTTGCCATTAAAAAATATGAATGTATTAATGTTGGGCCTCACTTGTTTTATACACAACCGGTCTACTGATAATAACAATATTATGAAAAAATATGAGTTATACCTGTATAAAGTGTCATACCAAACAACATTGAAATCAACGTAAACGTTCTCTTTTTATAAGCAAATATTGTTTTTTTTTTAAATTAACTTTAAAGCTGAATACTGGCTAAACCGAATGCATTTGTATATAAATAAGTTTTGTTAAATCGTCTTCTTTTGGTCCCAGTAATCTATGGTTAAGCCATGTCCACAAAATTTTGAGACACCCTGTATATACAAGACTTTTCAGTGCTTCAAAATTTTAAAGAAACTGAAAAGTTTTGTCATATCTTTGGGGAAGAGAGAGACACTAACCTTATGAAGTTAGTTCAACCTAATATAAATTGGTCCCGCTTATGATACTTTAAAAAGGTGCAGGATGGCTTCTTTAAATAAAATAACGAAATTGTGAAGTTCAATTTTCACCAAGAACGGTGATAATTGTGAAAGCTTTATGAGCAATTAAGAGTCAACTATCGTGACTGAAAGGGTCGTATAGCTGTCGTTGCAAACAAAAGTAACTAATTTTACTAATAAATTGTAACTGAAGTTTAATATATCATTGAGAAGTTTAGGAGATATAGTCATCATTGAGTAGGTACAACTAACAGTTGATACTTACAAGAAATTTTAGGAGAGTCAAGATGCTGTAGCTTGCAGTTATAGTTAACAGTTACTAGTAGTGGTTGGTAGTAACAGTACGTAATAGTAGTAGTTAATTACAAGTGCAATTTTCTTGACAATTTAATTGCTAGACTAAAAATTCCATATGCAGCGGTGTTTTTGTCACTATGACAGGGAAAAAAGTTTGCCCTTCTTTTTCCAGCGACAAAACGGAACCTAACGTTTGAAAGCGTCTGATTCTAGTAGTTCTGCATCATCTCTAGCAATCCTGGTATGACAACCAATATTGTAAACATTTTTTTCTCAAACTTGCGCTGTTAGAAAAGTATAAAATCTATGAAAATGTAGCGATTTGGAGAGTGTTCGATTGCAGAAATTGAAAAGCCATCTACAATAATGTGCCTCGCAACACTGTGAATTCAACTACGTCAACTTGGCGACAATTTACGCTGTTTTGTGTGAAAAAAAAAATGAACTCGATGAATAAACATCCCCTGAACAGTTAGCTTCTATTTTATGTGATTGGGCATTTAACATGAAGATGACATGAACAATGGAGAAAATTTAAAGAGAGTACAGTCAAGAGTATTTGGAATACTTCTATCTTTTCTCAATCTTGGAATTACTTTTCCGTTAAATTAAATAAACTAATTTGCACATTATTTGGTAATTTCGCGATTTACGTATTCATTAAATTGTCTTACCGAATTACACTCTAGCTTTTTATTGGGTTAAAGTAACATGACATTTATAATTTGAGTTTTGTTGCGTTTAGGCAATTTAACTCAAAAAACTGCTATAAAACATGACTCGTCCTACGTTTAATTTATTTCTTTAAATTGCCTGGCAACATAATTTTCATTGAAATAAGTACTATTACGGACTTAGGATTTACGGACTTCGACAAAAAAAAAGCTCTCGCCTAATTATAAGTGAAAATATTCTATTGGAACGCGTTTGAATGATGATTACTGATACGAATGTTCCAGAAATAAATGTTTAAATGTTACTTATGGTGGCTTACTTGAAGCAGCCTATATTATTTATTTCTTAGAATATGGTAATATAAATAATAGTAATAATTTCATACTTTAAAGAAATTGAAAATAATGAGACCATGATTACTGATACAAAAATGAAAAATGTATGTGTCATGGGTTTAAAAATATTGTATCTGATGGATTATCAGAATCCCAAACACTTGAAAATTGTATCTATAATAACCTCATTGCTGAAAGAATTTTAAAATTATAAAGCCAGTGATTACAGATATAAAAATATAACTGCAATGGGATTCAAAATATTTTATTAGATTGATTATTTGAACCCCAAATAATTATTCATTGCTTAAAGAATCTGAACATTATGAGGTCAGACACATATCAAATTGTAAGTGGCTTGAAAATATATTAATTGCTGGATCATGATTGACTTGAAATTTTTCAAAATAAATTATCAATATAAGTCCAAATACTTAATTACCTCATTGCTTAAGGAATATGAATTTTTTGTGCCAGTGAGCACACAAAGTAAATTAATATTAGAATAGAATAGAATTAAATAGAATAAAGAGAAATAATTGATGGATTATGATTGATTTGAAATTTTTCAAAATAAATTATCAATAGAACTCTAAATACTTGTAATTTATTCCAATAATAACCTCATTGCTTCAGGAATTTTAAAATTATTAGGCCAGTAATCACACAAAGTAAATTAATATTAGAACCACAAATACGTTTCCTTCAATAACCCTATATGATTCATAAATTGAAATGTAGTAAAGTTAATAATAACAAAAATAATTTTAAGATTTTCGTAAAAGTAGAAAGCCAAGTATGGTCTAAATTTATACAGGGTGTCCAAGATAAGGACCAACAGCATGGGGATCTCGGAAACGGTAAAAGTTACAATGATGGTTAAATTACAAAAAAAGGTGCGCTATTTAGCGGTCAGTAATATTCTGTTGAGAAAGCCAAAAAATGCTATTACTTCCTGAGATATTCGACAAAATCCGAAATTTTGCAATATCGTTTTTATGTTTTTCTAAAGTAATTTGAAAAGATATAAAAAAACAAAAGGCACTTCCTCGTTGCCATTTCTTTAGCTCTTCACGACAGCGTTTATAAATTTTCAGTATAATGGTTCGTTTCGAAGTATTATTAACTTATATTTTTATATGGCACGTAAATATAGTACATCCTGTATTAAACAACATTTGATATTACGAATGCAACGATTTCTATCACAGTATGATTTCTTATGTTTTTATTCAGAAAAAAATGGCTTTTTAATACATTTCGAATATTTTGGTGTAGTAGGCGTTGAAATGAGCGATGGATCCAACATTTATCACCTAATATTTAGATTTTCAGATAATTAAATAAACGAAACAATTCCCACAATATCACAGTAAAATATAATAAGTGTGGGTCTCAATAACTATAATATTTCAATGTTTTAATAACTATTATTAATTCTTAATCATTGTTTTCTTTATCGTCATTAATTGAACAGAACAATTCTCATACCAGAGTAAAAAAATATAAAGTGTGGTTCGAAATAACTATAATGTTTTAATGTTTTATAACTATATTTGCTAAATTAATTTTTGTTACTACATTGGTACATTTTCTGAGTTAAAATTATGTAATAATATTTGTCTTCGTCGCCATGATCAGAATAATTATCATATCACAGTAAATTTTTTTTCGGCCATATAAAGAAATAAAGTTGACGACAGTGTCTTCGAAACGAAACGTTCTACTAAAAAATTGTAAAGGCTGTCTTGTAGAGCTAAAAATGTGGCAATGAGAAAAGTGCCTTAGGTTATTTTATACCTTTTCAAATAACTTCAGAAACAAAATAAAAACGAAATCGAAAAATTTCTGATTTTGTCGAATATCTCCATAAGAAAGCGGAAATTTCTGGTTTTCTCAACAGAATAATTCTGATCGCTAAATTGCGCAACTTTTTTGTAATTTAACGGCCTTTGTAACTTCTACGGTTTCCGAGACCCCCATGCTGTTGATCCTTATCTTGGACACCCTGTATACTCATATAAAATCATTTAAACAAAGAACAACTTGAGAAAGATGTCAAACTCAAATTATTTATATTTTCTATATTATTAACTTAAATTAATTTGAAAGCGATTTTAATGTTTCTTTCAATTTTGAGCTCATTCTTGGTACAATGACCTTAACTGAAGGAGACTCAAATAGCTAGAAGTATGCAGGGTGAGTCAATATTCACTCCCCGGCCCTCAGGTATGTGTTCTACAATTTAAAAAAAAGAAAATGAAGAATAATAAAACTTCGAAAGCGATGCCGTTTTCTGGTAAATTTGAATTGAAAATTTCAATTAAAAATTAAATTTTGGATTGTTTTATGATCTGGATGATGGCAATTTATAAATTTTTCCCTGTACAAACGATCGGCAGCAAGAGCGTTATCATTACAAGCGTGATAAGGCGCTGTATCAATCTGTATATGCTGGAATATTGTTTTTTGCCCATTACTTCTTATACGTCCCGGTAGATAACTCAAAGAAAATAAGAGATAAACAATCAGAATTTTAAACAAATAAAACAGATCCCCACAAAATTAAGGCACAATACAAAATAACAGGGATACAATTATAGAAATAATAAGCAATAAATCTACCACTCAAAGATATTATAATTTCAGAAAGTTTTGAAACATTACAAAAACATACAAAAATAGAAGTACAGTCTGTTCTACAAAAACGCTTCTTTAAATTTTTTGTGTAAAACATCTGCAAACATGTTTTCAAATTGGTTTGCTTTGTGGAAATTAATGTTAATAACAAACTCCTCAAATGAAATTTTTAAATTTCTAAAACAATTTCTTGAACTGAAAAGCTTGTTTATGTCGCTCAAAAACTGTTTAAGATAATTGAAATAAAATTATGAAGCTTTAAGAGCTAAGTCTGGAAATAAAAAGGTCATCGGAAAAATATCGTTAATTGGAAGTTGCTGGTTACTCCTCAAAATCATAAAATTTGTGTTAACAATGAAGAGACACAAATAAACAATCTTTATTAAGTTTATCAAATTTCTTAAAATCACGTATTCTAAATATGTTCGAATCAATGAATAAATAATTTAATCAGAAAGTCGTGAGCTGCTTGCATCGTATTTTTGTTACGGGTTAGATGTTGTTAAAGGACAGGTCTTACAGAGTTTATTGCTCCAACGATACTAGTTTGGCCCCAGCAAAACGAAAAAAAGTTGTTTTGGATGTTGCCAGCGCATTTCCAGCATTGACGTTTACCGTCTATAAGAATTATAAATGTTTTTATTACCAGACAAAAACTGAAATGGCAATAGAAAACTCAATCATACTTGTGGTGAGATCATGTTGATATTACAGTAACCTATATTAATGTTAATAATTAGAGCAATTATTCATATGCGTTTGTCAGAAAATTACAGCAAATACTTCAGAAAAACATGATGTGCACGATTTGTTTGTATAGAGAAATAAACACCGGACTTCTATTATTAAAATATTCTACATGACAAGGTTTTCCCATCCGGAATTGCGCTAATATCTGGAAACGGCAAGGAAAACAAACAAGGAAATTAACTATATTAAATGTATATGTAGAATTTCACTGAGAATGTAATTAAAATATTTGTTTGACGCATTAACGAAGTTAAATGTTAAATTATTATTATATTATATCTTATTGCTTACCTATAAATTGCACACAGGTTTATATCCGTGTACACCTTTAACCATCGCAGATTGCAGAATGCGAGTAAACAAATTAAACCACCAAGGCCAAGTGGATGACTCCGAAGCCATAAGTATATTCGGCTGGGGGATTATTGAGGTTTATTCCCGAATTGCATACAACATTTATCTCTCGTTAAGTTTACATATTAATTTCGAATTTTAATTTGATAGTTAAAACGCTAGTTGTAAATTTTACTTAATATTAACTTGAAGAACAAAAAAATGATGAATAGTTAAGGTGACTTTCTACGCAACACACCCAGCAGGTAAGCAGCATAGTTGGACGCAAATAAGGGGCTCGATAAACAATTCTCGCGAAATAGTGGTATACTGCACAACATACACAACATATTAGAGAACAGTATGCATCATCAAGCTATAAATCATGAACCAGAAGCTTTTTTGTAGGGTTAGTAGTATTTAGTAGGGTTTTAAATTTTTATATAATGCGTTCCAAAAATGTAACAAAATTTTGAAAAAATCCATAATTTTTGAAAAAAAAGTTGTTTTTAATAATTTTCCGTGTTAGCATATTGTTTCACGGTGACATCATTAATACTTTTTTAACTAGTAACTTTGAAATTCGTTTCATTTAAAAGTTTTTGAAAGCAGTGTTCACTGAAAATTTGAACGTATATTTTAAAAATTAACAAAAATAAATACCTCAACTTAATAAACTTACGTTTTAATTTTTTTATAATGAAATATTCGCAATTAAATGTAATATTAAGTCGCACGTTAAAAACCGCATAAAACACAATCCGTCTGCATTTGATAGAACTGTAAAACGTGGTGCCCAGCGATGTCACCCTTGCGGGTTTTTATATTCTGTTCTTCGTCTGTCTAGCATGCGTGAATGTCATAATAGCACGCTCGGCTTCTGAATGTGGAGATACACGGAATATCGAAGGATATGAATAGTGTACAGAGATAGGGGTCGAAAAGGTAGCGGAATGAAGAGTAATAAAAAGGCAGGAGCTGCAGGATATTACGATTTTGTTAAATATTATCACCGAATGCAGAGGCGAGGCGGTGATCAAGCCTAAGTCCCATGTCCCAGAAACACCGGGATCGCCGAATTTGGAGAATTTTAGAAATTAAATGTTTAGGTTAGGTTGGGTTAGGTTAAACTTCGAAGAAGAATATATCGTCGTAATGACTGCAATAGGTTGGATGTCCAAAAAAATCACGTTTTGGTTTATTGCACATTCATGATCAATTTGGTCAACCACAAACTTGAATGGGTCGTATGACAGAAAGCCAATCGAAAGTCGGCTATTGCTCCTCTTGCAAAAAGTCGAATCGTACCAAATGAGTTGGCCGAGGTAAACAGTCGTATGTCAAATTGTACTATTTTATCTAATTGTTTTACTTGTGTTCCGAAGTTTGTATTGCTTTTATTCATAAAAAATAAGGGGTAAGTAATTTCTATATCACTGTTTATTTAAAAAAGTACTTTATGGACCAGTATTATTGTTAGTGTTGGTGAAAATTTCAAGATTCTTTCTGCAACTAATATAACCCTACTTTTTATTTCGCTTACTTACGTTTAACAAAAATATTTGCCCAAGATATCACAGTTTTAATAATAAACTAACAACTTTGTTAATCAGTATATTAAATAATGATAAAATGATTATGAATTAGTACATGTTTATTGCATTAATTTTTAACATACAATATTTTGCAGTAGAACCGAACTGGCCAAGATTTTGACATACGAGCAATGCACCTGTTTTTATTTACTAAAAAGAAAACTATCAAGATGATGGGAACTCATGGCCGAAACTTATAAGTTTGAGCAACTAACATTACTTCACGTGAGACTGATGCCACTGATACTGATTGTAAGAATTCTTGTGATTAATAATTTATGTCGCCGCTAAGATGCAGACGTGGTATGTTGCTGAGTTGCGTTAATGTCAGTTTTAATAATTTTTCTCTGTCTAAAGCAACCTGTGGAGTCTCAAGAAGTTCTGGAGGAACCACAGATGCCTTAATTTTGCCAGTTGAACTTGGGAGTGGTAATGTCAGTTTAAATAATTTTTCTCTGTCTAAAGCAACCTGTGGAGTCTCAAGAAGTTCTGGAGGAACCACAGATGCCTTAATTTTGCCAGTTGAACTTGGGAGTGGTAATGTCAGTTTAAATAATTTTTCTCTGTCTAAAGCAACCTGTGGAGTCTCAAAAAGTTCTGGAGGAACCACAGATGCCTTGATTTTGCCAGTTGAACTTGGTAGTGCAGCTGAACCAGAAATCCTAGAAGCACCCGTTGAAGATGGTTTTCAAAACATTGGGTTAGAATTAGTTCTCGACTTTGTAGAGAATAATATTGTGACTCTTGAAGTTTCCCTACAATAAGAAGCAGGATTAGTGTTGGCCAAACGAGCAAGGACGTGGAGGATAATAATGTGCCGGAACAAACAATACCTAATGAAAAACCTGTAACAGATTGTGGTCTGACGTTGGCTCAAGAACTAAAAGACCACGAAGATTCACCAAATGACATAAGTAGTGTATCGGAAGATTTATATGAACCCCCTTAATCAACACAAAGCACATTAGAAGAGTCCTGCCTTCCATCTGAAACCCATAGTAGCGAACCTACTGACCATGCCGCAATTATTAGAAAACGAAAAGGGCAAAGAAATTCTGAAGAGTGGAAAAGGCAAAAAAATGTCAAAATATAATTGGCGGGTAAATCGTACGTAAGGTTTGAAAAATATGCTACTGGAAAATATAAACAAACGTTAGTAAAATCATATAAGACCTTACGCTGTCGCGTTGTGGACATTGAGTTCGTTGTAAGAAGGGAGGGCCAAGACAAGGTTTTCAGTGCAATGGAATCAGTGATGACCAGCGCAGCTTGCTCATTTGAAACATTTGGGCCTAAACTAGTTGGGAATCCATAAAAACTTTTGTAGCAGATAAAATATAGAAATATTCCCGTTGAAGATTCGAGAAAAAAAAGTGGTTTTTGCTTTTACTTAACAGTAAATGAAGGAAGTGAAGGAATAAATAATAAGGCAAAGAATCATGTTTGCAAGCAAATGATTCTAAAAACATTTAGTATTGAGAAGAGCAGTTACGAGCACGGGCTACGAATAATGTACATATGTCATCAAGAAGATCTGACAGAAATGACGAGATCCAGCCATCACCCGTTGTAAAAGACTTGGAGACATGGCTTATCTCTCTGCCAAAAGTTGAATCCCATTACTGTCGTTCGTCTTCTAGCAAATTATACCTAGAGCCAGTTCGGTATAGCTTTAGAGACACGCATCGCAGATATCAGCAAAACAGCAAAGAAAAGTTTCAAGGGCTACGTTTCAAAATCTTATAAGATATTGAATTTGGACATTTTCTCGCGAAAACAAGATCAGTGTAATTAGTGTACGATGCACAAACATGGCACTCTTGATGATGAATATTTTGAAAAACTGTGACGTACCTGAAGGGCAATCAGCGCGTTAGGCCGTGGAGCGAGTGGAGGGTCCCTCGAAGCAGTGACGAGGGCCAGGCTCTCGGTGTCAGAGAGTGGGGGGGTTAAAAAAAGGCTCCACGTAATTTATCCTCGTCGCTACTTCGTCGCAAAGGGTGGCTCCACCCTACCTGCGTGGGTGGACGGCAGACAGTCAGCGAAGTTCAGAAATCACGAACTGTCACAACGGCTGACCATATGGCGCCAACACCACCAGATTTAAATCTCGCAGTGAGAGTAATAACTGAAAACTGAAACGAATGCCCGATCGAGAAAACGTGGGGGGAACAAAAAATAACAGGTGTGAATTTTGTAGTGTAAAATATCGGCGTTTATTCACACAAACGACAGGACACCGTGCCTACGCTTCCTGAAATAAATACCTCCGTACGCAACCCTATCACGCAGGGTTCACCATATTCGGCCGAATATCGCAAGCTCCTTATCGCGCGATTCAAATGGCCGTCGGAGTGACTTTCTCTTACACAAGCGCAAAACACGTACGGCACGAAACACGTAACGCAAATTTTACACAAAAGAAATAAACGATATATCAATATGGAATTAAACTCAAAGGAGAACAAAAAATAAATATCAAAATCTGGCCTGTGTTCCTGGTCTGTCTTCGCTGGCGGGCTGAGTTCGGCTCCTGGACGGCGACGGTATGCGTCGGGGACGCCGATCACTCGATTCCAAGCCTCACAGCAGGATGATCGCTGCCTCTAGCCAATAACTGGTTGGCTGAGCTACAACGCTCGGATGTTGTGAGCGTATGGATAGTACCTTGCCTTGTACTCGGTGCCTCAATCCCCTCAAGGGTGGTTAAATGAGTCCCCGTTTATTATCCCGTAAACCGGATGGTGGTATACCAATTAAAACGGTTCCTCTGCACGTCTGTACTACACGGAAGGCAACTGATTTCTCTCCATGGTGGCGCCTCGCCAACGATTTTAAAACTCACACAAATATAGGGAACTCGTCACCACAACAAAAAAAGTGTGAGTACGGTCGCCTACAGTGGAGGCCTGTGCGCCAATTAATTATTAAAAGGCAGTTTCTGTCGAAGGCGTTTCCGGACCGTTACAAAACACATTACAAAAATTAAACAGGCCAATGCGGCAAAAGAATTTGATAAATGTATCACTCTGGAAAACGAGAACGTCAGATGCTATACAGTTGATTTGCAGGGTGTTATCCTTTCGCCTTGTCTGAATGCTGCCGCAAATTATTACAAAACAAAGTTAAAGGTGTACAATCAAGTTTATTTTAACCAAGCTACAAAAAATGTCTCTTGATATGTATGGTATGAGGGATCAGGCGGACTTGAGAGTGATATTTTTGCCTCTGTAGCATCAACTATTATAACGGATGAAATTATCCAGAGCAAACCCGAAAAAATAATAATTTAATAATAAAAAACATTGGAATTATTCAAAGTGTACGAATCAACAATCTATATAAAACTTACTACTGTTACATAAAATTCAAGTGTTCAATGATTCGACACATAAATATATATTTTTTATTCTTTAGTAGATATATAATGTATATTTAATTTGTTACATCACCGCTACAAGGGTTGCATATGGGGTGCAAGTCGAAGGGACGCGCGTTGATCGTGTCATAATCCCTGTGACAGTGGTGGTGTGATGTGTAATTACTTTGTGAGTTGCTACTCATTGCTGTTATGGTATTACCGAGTATGGATAGGTATTGTCTGGAACACTTTGGCATGTGGAGGAGGTAACTCCTAGGTACATATGTGTGTAACATTGTGCACATGAGTAGGGATTGTTCGACTGGGCCCCTGTGTTCTATACAGGAAGCACTCTGAACTATATTCCGTTTATCGATAAGCTTACGTTGATCAACAATTACTGCATCCTAATATATAAGATAATACCATATTGAGAGGCTCACAGAGTGTTGTTATTCAATGCTCAGATACGTTTTCTCTTGTTACAGACTAACGAGAACCGAACCAGGGTGATGCCGAAAGCGGCCATTTCCATTTGAGACACTATATTTTATATTTTATAATGAATAAAATAAATTAAGTTTTTGGTATTAATTTAAATCATTGGCCCCAATCAACCATCCTTATGACACTACCTCATCCACGAAGACATTTTTCAATTTGACAATAACCACTACAGCAGCATCAGACCATGATCGAAAACTGGAGATCCGTGTGTAACTGATGTTGCTTATCAATATACCCCACCAATATACATATATCAATATATATAAATATATATCAAACTTGAAATCGCCCATGAATGGACAACGGACAATGATGACTGAGCGCTCAAAATTATGTAATGGGCCTTGCCCTATTGAAAAAAGCAAGTACCAACATCTGCAAGAATTAAAGCAACTAATCCCTGTTGACTACCGAGACTTTTATACTAACTTTCCATTCAAATAAGTTGATATTTTAACTGTTTAGCTTTTTCTGTGCAAATTAGCTTTAATTAGCTAATTAAAGCTTCACATTAAAACAAACATGTTAATTTATTTTAGCTTTTTCTTATGCAAATCTTTACATGGAGAATTTAATGTTTTTTTATTGAATAATATTTTATTTTGTATGCCTTATTTCACCGTTTTTAGTTCTATGCCTAATTAATTAAAGTGAACTATTATTAACTTGAAAATTTGGCTTATGTCTAAAACTGTGGTCAACTGTAATAATCAAAAGGTCGTATGTCAATCTAGATGACGTAATTTATGCAAGTTACACTGAATTAACGATAACACTAATAATAGAGGTCAAATTCGATGTAGATTAAAAAAATCGAACGAATCGGAATGGTAGGGTAAAGACAGGGGTTTTTTGTCCGTCCTGAAAACTTTGGTATATCTGACATTAGACCTATTGCTATTCCCACGACGATATGGGATTTTAACCAAATTTTAAAATAGAATCTCCAACTACTACTATGAAAACCATGGAAAACGGTTACAACACAATCACACATTATAACACAGGATGACATGTCGATTTTTATATTTCGAAATGTAGGCTAATGTAAAACTCACAACTAATACAATTTTAATTTCAGCGAGAATCAAATATTTATTTAATAAGAGAAATCTTAGATAAATCTCAACTAACATGTAAATTCTGAAAGAACTGGAGATGGGGTCTATTTTAACTCAACTTTTGAATTTTCTGAAATACTGGAGCATTTTTAATAATTCTAGAAAATTTTGGCTCAACGGAAGCTCATAATTTTGAAAAAGTGTTGATTTTAAATTACGATTAAATTTTAAAAGTAGAACCTTTCTTATTATTATTATTTTACCTAATGCTACTTTATTCTCGACTTCGTAGAAAGTGATTTACGGCATCGGGTTGTGGGGCGATTACTTTTCGTAGACCACGAATTCGATGGCATATATTCTGCGAGACATTTCATTAACTAAATGCCGACTAGATGCGGCCCGCCACTTGATTTACTCTAGACTAACACGGGAATAAATGTAATTATCCGGAACGGATTTGAGTGTATACTGCATCAATTAGAAAGATAACGTAGGTGGGCAGTCAGTTATAAATATTCTCGTTGCTAATTGCTTTACGTAAAAGAAATACAGCAATTAGAATTATGCGGTCCAAGTTTTGCAACCTAAATTAAAAGTCTGCTGCGAGCAGCAATCAGCTGCCAATATGTTTATTAATGTAAAAAATTGGTATTGAACAGCGAAACAAACATTTAGGTTAATCAAAATATCATAGCCAACAATTCTTGTTTCCACCATTGAGTTCCACTCAAAGCAAAATAACATCGAGAAAATATCATACAATTTACATATCGTTGGTCTAATTATAAAATGGTCTAGAATTTAAAAACCAATCCAATAATATACAAAAAAAAACTGTATATATTATTATACTTATTATTATTATATACTGTAATTATAAATGATAAATGTCGCCTGTCTTCAAAAATAGGTTAACTTCAAAATTCAAACTTTAAGGGACATACAAAGAACTTCACTGATTTGCAGACTAATAAGATATAATTACTTACATATTTTTGACTAAACAATTATTAATAATTATGATTTAATAGTGCATAGTAATAGTGTAATATCTGTGAACTTTTTTGCAGTACACTACAGTTATTATTTATTTCTATGAATAGCATTTGTTTTTGGTTTTGGATAGTTTTGAACTTTCGTTCTATTAAATTTTAATTTTTTTAAACATAATATTTGTGATTATTTACGCTATTATGAAATTTTCACAGAATTTTGAGTGCTGATGTGGAAGAAACAATTTTAGAGAAGTACATATGTTATCATGGAGTTTTGAAGAAATTGTTAAAGTAGATGGGAAACAAGAATGGCAGGGACAGTGGTAGAGCTAATTAGCTGTAGTAATAAAAAATGTTCTCATTAAATAAACAAATAATAACAAACAATAGTAATTACAATAGTAATCACTCAAAAGGCACACCAGGCTGTAACACAAACACTACACTTCTTACAAATCTACCAACTACAGGTAATTCGCCTGTAGCTACAAGTTGTAATAAATTCTGTAACACAACAAAACTTCCTACAATTATGCGAACATGCGTTTTTTTTGCTCAACTTGTAGCTACAAGTCCATTGACTTGTAATCAGTGGTTACTTGTCGCACGGCTTTCGGATTTAAGCCGCTGTAGGATAAAATAAATAATCAATCGTCGATTTAAAAATTATGTCGATTATGGTTGTGTGTATTGCATAAAAGAGGAAATTGGGGAGGAAAGTGTAAGGGATAACCATATCTATGATTTATATAATGTATGAATGAAATATAAAATGACGAAAATTGATTGATATTAATTCATATTTTTTGACTAATTTTAAAACAATTATCGATTCATGTAAAAAAATTCCAAGTGCATATATGGGAATGTGACGCGAACAGAAATAAAGGTTTCCTAAATCTCAAGGTAAACTCAATGGACAAAAAATTGAAATTGGTTCTTTCCCAAAAACGATATTGAATAGGATCATCCTCAATATCGGTTTCTGAGTCACTTGACTACATATTGACAACAAGCGGACAAACGTGTTTACATGCTTAAAGTCAGTGTATTACTAACTAGTCACATTTCAAGATATGTAGAGTAGTAAATTTACCACAACTGTAGTAAATTTCGGAACACAATGCTACAAGTGTAAATATTGTGTTACAGAAAGCATCTACAAGTTTAGGAAACTTAGTGTCACTACAAGTACGGCACTTGTACCTACAACTTGCACCTACATAGTTTGTGATACGGAATTATTAAAAGTGTAGATTTTTTATCTGCACTTGTTGTACTTGTAGTGTTTATGTTACAGGCCTCTGGGGAGTCGTCTGGTAAGCTTAGGTAATTTGCCGTAGCAACGGAACTCGGTAATTATTATATAAACCAATAATAATAACAATTACTATTACTTACATTTACTTGTAATATAATAATAATTTATGCATTAAAGAAATAGATGTAGGTTTTAACCCCGAAGCCGTGAGATTATTCGGCTGAGGGATTATTGAGGTTTATTCCCGAATTGCATACAACATTTATCTCCCGACTGTTAAGTTTAAATATTATTTTCGAATTTGAATTTGATAGTTAGCGACATTTTGTAGCGACATTTTGTAGCGACAGCTTAGCCACAGCTTCATCTTGACAATTGTCAAATAAATTCATATCTGTTGTATTAAAAAGCTGAGTATCAACTCAAGTAGTATTTTTGCATATATTTGGTGGGGTTAGGTGCATAAACGTCTATAGAGAATATGCAACCAAATATACGACTTGAGTGGAACTCATGCTCAAGTAAGGACTATAGATATGGATCTTAATCTTACTGTTATGGCGCATCTACACATTCGCGCTTGTGTCTTGTCTCGCCACCTCACAATAAATAGAAAGAAAAACTAGAGTATTATTTTCCAACAATATTTCAATAACTATCGCACAATAAACACATAAAACAGTAAATATCCAACTTATAGACCAGCGTTTCCCAAACTTATTTGACCGCGGCCCGGCACGAGGTTCTAAAATTTTTCGCGACCCACTTTATGGAAAAATACCATTTATTTACAAAACATTTTTTTTTTTTTAAATAAAAATTAAGATATTTGTTTGTTTATTTCGTACACAAAAATTGCAAAATAATTATATAAGAAAAATATTAAATATTAAATAATTAAAAGTAATTAAAAATTAACAATTTAAGTAAATTTTGTTTCCACATATTTTGTCCTTAGTGCGAAGGATGATGTTGTTTATCATCACATAGCAATTTAACAATTTCAAATTAGGAGGTTATAATGTTAATTTTATTCTCAAATTAGGTTCGACATCCAATTTGTTTCGATACTTATTTTTTAAGTACACCAAGGCTGAGAACGCAGCTTCACACGTAACATATTAGTGGTGGCAAAAGGCGTTAAAAATTGTATCGATTTTTCGCTTACGCTTGGATACTCCTTATGACAGCGCAACCAAAAATTAATTAGTGCAGTATCAAACACTTTTTTCAGATCGGTGTCGCATGAAATTTCAATGAAATTAACAACTTCTTGTTTACTAAGATTAAACATTTCTACCTCTTCAATTTCTACAGAAAAGGGATCTTTAATCCACGTAATATTTGAAGTAATGTCCGGAAAGAGTCTTTAAAACTATTTATCAGCTCCGAAAGATGTTCTTGAATTGAAAGTGATAGTGTTTGGAGATGTAAATCTCCTTCACAGTTTGCACGGGTTTTAATAAATTTATGTAATGTTTAAAAAGATATAAAATTTCGTTTTTAAAGTTGTTGTTTCCACAGAGTCCCTCGCCAAGCTTCGAAGTGAACAGTGCATTTCACCCGTCTTTATTTTTGTCATCATTATTTTTTATACAGTCCACTTTTTATACCAAATTATACACTTTCTGTGGAACAAAGCCTGTGCGTTTTATTTACCATAGAAAGGAGCAGCGCGGAAGAGCTCGCGTGAACAACGATATAAGGTGCTATACTTACTTTCATAAATAAACGAGATGCAGGAATTTTCGTTGTATAATTTGAATAGAATTTAGTGTAATTGGAATAGAAAAATTAATAGAATTCTCGTAGTAGGAGGAAAAAAATATCCATGACAAACTCTCTATACTTTTTTTTGCTACTCTCTATAATACAAATAGTACTGCACCGTGGTTATTTGTCGAAGTAAATAATAATTGTCAAGTAAGTAATAAGTTAATTTTCAAAGATGGCCTTTATTTATCAAAGTTAGTATAGCAAACCTTGTGTCGCTAAAAATTTGTCGTTTTCAAAATGTTCAGCCAGCTATGAAAAAAAAAAGTTTGTGTTATAACTGTAGTATAAAAACTGTGCTCTTTTTTCAACTCTTTCCACATTTAACCGAATCTTTATGTCTTATGGTTTCAGAGATCCCAAAGCTAAAAATGAAAATAAAAACTCACCCTTTATAATTGAACAAATTACATCAACACATAAATCTGTGCTTTGTTATAATGGCAGGGTAAACAGCGCACGTTTTGAGTTAAAAAAAAATTGTATTGTCTGCGACATGTTTCGACACACAGTATGTTCATCGGGCAGATGAATAATGATCTTTACCTCTTATAACCTCTTACATAAACCTCTACCTCTTACATAATCTTACATTTCAAATACTATGTTTTTTTTTTCAAAAACAAAAGCATATTTTGAAAACTGTTCATCGTGTTAAGAGATGAGTTTATTATACCATTAAGGACATTAAACTCACATGATGACTGTCAATTTTGATTGAAAACTCTTCATCGTTTTAAGAAAAGAGTTTGACATAGCCTTAACGGACATTAAACTCACATCATGACTGTCAATTTTGATTGAAAACTCTTCATTGTTTTAAGAGTAGAGTTTGACATACCATTAAAGGACATTAAACTCGCACGATGAAGCACATCAATGTGGCAGTTGCAAAACTCAAAACTGCAAAAGTGTAAATTTGTGCCTGAAAACTTATGGTCGTTTTAAGATGGCTTTCCTTCCATGATCTCATATTCGAAAGTGTTTTGCTAATTGTTTTTTGTCGCTTATGCACTTGATTGGAAATGTTTAAGATATGACGAGATGCCATCTATATATTCATCTTCAGTGTCACTAAAACAACTAATATTTATAGTTGTAGCACTACTGATAGTCTGACTGCTTGTACTATTACAAGTACTATTTCTTCAAAATGTTCTCCAGCCGTTCTTGTAAGAATCTGCTTTGGTGTTCTTGCTTCCTCCATTCTCGTTACGTGGTCTAGCCGTCTTATTCTTTGAGCATTTATGATTCCCAGTGATCATAGATACATAGATTAGTACATTAGAACATATATGCTACGTAATACTTCGAAATCGAAACTACTTTCGATTCATATGCACATGGCAACGTTTCGAAAAGGACCGGACTGATTTTTCTGAATTTCTAATTGTGTGATTTCAATTGTTTTGTCACATGAATAAGTTTATGAGTGGTATTACTTTTGGTATAATGGTATAATTATTAGATAGGAAGTGCGAATTTGCGACCTCGATGTTAGATTAAAGTTAATTTTGGTGTAGAAGCTAAGAATATTAAGTCTGTTTGATTTAAGCACACACGACGATTTTAAAAAGTCGCCTCCTCTGCACACAATAACCTTCGCACGCGCTGCAATTCTCCTCCGTCTAATCTAAAAGGCGAAAATTTCAAGTTCAAATCCCATCGCCGGACGTTTCTATTGTACTTGAAAGATAGTGAAAAGAGTACATAATGGAGCCCCGATCCTCCGCGCGCATATCGATTCAGTCGAGCCGGCGCGAGCGTCAAGAGCAGTTCAGCGCTATGTGCAAAGTAACTGCAGTTTTGGGTGTTTTAGTGTGTCATCAATGTGTTAGCAAATGTCATAGCAAAGTAACGTACGTAAATAACGCCGTAGTAACGCTTGGTGTCAAAATAGTACATTCGATTAAAATATATGTTTACCTCAAAATTATTTCTAGAACGTGAGTGTATCTGCAGGAGGTTTCTTACATCACTCTGCAAAATAAGCGTGTACATATTTGTCAATGCAAGGCAAAATCAAATTGTTGCACGAAAATATAAATCAATTGTTCGAAAAGTTTAATTGGTGAATTGTAGTTGATCAACAAAACTTCAATGAAAACCATAGTGAGAACCTTCGTTTCAATAGAGTTAATCAACTTTATACAGTTTTCATTTAACTTTTAGCCGTCAACCTTATACTATAGTTTTCATGTAACTTTTCTCGATCAACTACAATCGATCAATTAACTTGATCCGTGAGAACGCGCCTTTAATAAGTATCTATTATTGTAGAACAATAATGATAATATATCGATTCAATTAAAATTGTAACTCTGTACTTGCTTGAAAATAATTTATATGCAGCAACTGTGATAACGAAACATTTATGATGAATAATTTCTTAGACCTATTTTAATTTCAGTGCCTGCTCGTACTACGCCTTCGTAAAGTTAGGGTTTTTGCTAATTTCTTAGATTTTTTACATTCCAAATGATTTTCATATCATAAAGCAAATTTCGTGCTATCCGCCGAATTGTGCTCACCCCCAAAACCACGCTTTCTTAATTTGTCGTTAGGACAATATCCTTAGCATTTACAAGCATATACACGCACAAATAAAAATAATTGGTCAATTCTTAAATTTTAAATGTGTTTTTTTGGCTTGCTTACAATATTTTTATTTTCACCGCCCATGCTACAATAAAATGCAATCAAAAATTACTTCATTTCTAGTGCTTAGCAACAAAATACAGTAATGAAATAAATGAATTGTGTTCTTGATTTGTATGCTGCTTCATCGGTTGCAGTATTAATTAATCAAATCAATTTTTGGGGATTTTCGGCCCAATATATGCATGTTACATGTAGAAGTCTTAATATACATATGCACAGTGGCTCGGGACAAAGGAAACGCCCTAAATATCTACGAACTTTTTTTTCTCGCAAAATTTCCAAAATGCCTCAATTTTTAATGACAGGAGACCAATTTTTGTCAAGCAAATTATCTTCAAATGTTTAACTCTCTTTTCAAAGTGGAGGTAAGCACAATTTTTTGAATTGGAGTAGTGGTTGAGTGATACTTCATTTGAAAGCTTGCATAATTTGCAATGCGACGGTGAATTACTTTCGAAATCGACAGATTTTATAAAGTAATGCAGCAAATTATGTAGGCTTTCACATGAATAATCACTCAACCCCTACTGCAATTTACAAATATGAGCTTACTTCTGCTGCGGAAAGGGGGTTAAAATATTGGAGATAATTTGACTGCCTAACATTGTACCCTTTTATTTAAAAACCGACGCATTTCACAGATTTCGTGAAACAAAATTATATTCGTAGATATTTAATGTGTTGCCGTTATCACGGGACACCCTGTACATTTATTTCCTTTCAACTATTTTTCGTGGTAAACAATTAAATCATAATATTGTTTGTCTTCAAAGAAACGAAATGTTTCCAATTTTGGCGCGAAAATTGGCTTCAATGTGACGATGATATCCAAGTATCGCAACCAAGATGCACTTTGCAGTTTTCCACATCTTTGCAGCACTGCCTTTTTACTCTTTTCGCGCCGCAATTCTGCGACCCCACGTTTTTGATAGTTGGCTGGAATTATTGTCTCCGACTGGAAATGGATTTCGCTTTTCGGAACGAAATATTCCCTTTCATCCCCTCAACTTCGTGCTTGACCACCACAGAATGGGAACATTGCGGTAAATTTGAAATGGCGCATGAGGTATAAGCGGTGGGGATACTTTACGGACGTGTCCTTATAATGTTTGTTTTGTGTTATTATTTTTTAAACCATACAAGAATATCAAAGTATGTATTTGAACATATGGCAGTTTTTCTTCCCACTTCTATGGTGTCTCACTAAATCACGACATTCAGGTGGAAAAGCCTGCTGTCTATGATTCTTGAACGCCACAGTTGTCTTCTCACTCTTATGGTATCTGACTACATCAAGACATTCAGGTGGAAAAGCCTGCTGTCTATGATTCATGAACGCCAGTTTTTCTTCTAAGGTATCTCACTACATCAGGACATGTAGGTGGAAAAGCCTACTGTCTATGATTCATGAGTGCCATTTTTTTCATCTATGGTACCTCACTAAATCAGGATATTCAGGTGGAAAAGCCTGCTGTCTATGATTCATGAGCACCAGTTTTTCTTCTATGGTATCTCACTAGATCAGGATACTCAGGTGGAAAATCCTGCTGTCTATGATTCATGAGCGCCATTTTTTTCTTCTATGGTATCTCATTAGATCAGGACATTCAGGTGGAAAAGCCTGCTGCCTATGATTCATGAGTGCAAGTTTTTTCTCTATGGTATCTCAGCAGATCAGGACATTCAGGTGGAAAAACCTGATGTCTATGATTAATGAGCACCACCTTTTCCGAAGTTTTAAATACAAATCCAAGATAAAACATTGTATGGTTATAATAGCAATTATAAAAATTGCTTACATCAAAGGAATTTTTATTCCAGGAAATAGGAAACGTCCCAGTTCTCCATGGAACTCGTGTGCCAGCAAAGTAAAATTCACTGCAACATGTCAAAAGCGGGTAGGCACTGAAGCTTGGGGTGGATGAAGGAAAGTATAGTACTTCCGGAAATCGGGGTCCATATCCGGTGAGACGTAAAAATAATTTCGGCCGACCTTCGAAATCGCGGGGGCGTAAAATTGGGGCGCAAAAGGAAAAAAATCGGCCGTGATGTGACTTGTCGATAGCTCAGAGATGAGTCGAAGTTATTGTGCTGAGATGTGTACCCTCGCCTTGAGTCGGATCTTCATGCTAATAGTTATAGTCTTAGTCTTTATAATTATGAGCATTTTTTCGCCACGACAAATATTTACGCGTGCATTTTCCACTTACAAATTCTTTCACTTAGCACTGCTAAAATGTTCTTGACTTACTCCTTATATTGGGAGCTTTCATAAGCTATACTTTAAACTTGTTTATGTACTATGTGTATCAAATTCTTTAGAAAACTATAATCGAATTGTATTAATTCTACATTATAGATTAATCAACTTAATAGGTAAAACACTATCGACACTTGATGAGCATTTATGAGAAACTAGAAGAAATTTCTTGCACATATTTTAATAATGTTTTATTTTTAAGTTGCTACAACTTGAGAGCAATACACCACTAAAATATGCAGATCAGAAATTCCTTCGAGTTTCTTATAAATGCACACTGCGTGCATACAATGTTTTACCAATTAAGTTATTAATCTGTAATAAAATTAATATAATTTAAATAAGTTTTTCAAAGGTCACATAGTACATACACTTGCTCAAAATATAGCTTATACAAGCTCACAATATCAAGTCAAGAACATTTACGGCGGTCTAAAAATGTTACGACTTCTACTAATTTCAGTATTTTATATTATTACTATTGCAACTTAAATATTACTGCAAATTAATTTGAATATTATGCAATATATTTGCATTCATTTATATAATCGCGAAATGTATCTTTAAGTTTAAGATACCTAAGAGATCAAGTATTGGAGAGGTATTTTTATTTTAGATCCCAATTTTCAAATATAGGTTTTCCTGTATATTATAATCGTGCAAAAAAAAACTAGATTTGTTACGAATACCCAGATTTTGGGGGCTCCTTTATCATGAAGTGACTATTTATACAAATGTCTGTGCTTGTGTATGGAATATGGATTTTTATGTCCATTAGTGTTCTTTCAACATCTTGCAATTCTGCAAAGATTCTGCTAGGCCAGTTTAATCGCCTTCGCACCTTTTCAATTTGACTAAGGTTTCCAAAGTAGTTACACTAAACCTGATTAAGTTCTTGTGATGAGCCTGATTGGGATTTCTCTGTAACACTGTATAAATCATTGAGTAATGGTGCAACATTGTAGAACTTTATTGGGAGTTCCTCGTTGAGGCCAAATAAGAGGTCCATTTGAGCCCAGTTAAACAGTTCTCTGTTGCATCCAAGCTTATTGAGTACTAGAGTTACATTGGATTACAATTAAGCGTTCATATATACTGTTGAACTCAATTAAGTCTTCTTCAGCTCTTTGGAGTCTTGTAGGTCCTTGTGCTTAGTTCATCAGCCCCTTTTCATTCTGATGGGCCAGTTGTTTAGGAAAATGGGTTTTCATACCCATTATCTTCCTTTCAACCGCTCACAATTCTTTATTTGACTAAGTTTCCAGAGTAGTTGCACTAAATCTCATTAAGTTCTTGTGATGAGCCAGATTGGGATTTCTCTGTAACGCTGTATAAATCATTGAGTTCTGGTGCAGCTTTGTAGAACGTTATAGAGAGTTCCTCATTGAGGCCAAATGGGAGGTCCTTTTGAGCCCAGTTAAGAGTTCTCTGCTGCATCTAAGCTTATTGAGTACCAGAGTTTCACTGTAGATTGCAATTGAGCGTTCATGTATACACTGTTGGACTCAATCAAGTCTTCTTTAGCTTTTTCGAGTCTTGTTAGTCCCCGTTTTTAATTCATTGGGTCCCTATCATTCTGATGGGCCAGAAAAATGGATCTTCATATCCAACATCTTCATTTCAAAATCTCGCAATTTCTTTGAGTACTTGACTACATGAGTGTAATAGGGCTCCTGGCAATATCTCTCATGTATACAATAAAAAGATAACGGCATCAGTGAATTGAACACTTGATTTGCATCATTAATTAATTTAATTTCGTAATAAATTATTTCTTTTTTTAAATAGCAAATACTATTTAATGACTACAAATCACCACCACATCAACGTGGTTATAAATAAAAACCATTATATATTTGTTCTATGATGCATGGTGTTGTACAGTTATTTTAAGGATTGCCATCTGAAAAACAAATATTTGTTTATAAGGAAAAACTATGCATCAGAAGAATTTTGCAGTAAATAATGTTTTAGTTGAGCGTGCAAATCAAACATTCATTTTGCAGACTGTACCTTGTAGGTGATGTTGGAAATCAGTCGAAACATCCATAAATCTAAAGAATAATAGAACATAGCGTAAACGTAGTATCGTGCGTTCAACAAAATTGCCAATTGGCGTTGGCAATCTCAAGTCATCTTGTCTGCGCCAACGCCAACTTCGTCGTCGATTTTTGTTGAACGCTCGATTGTTTCGCATTACACATTAGCAACGTGATTTTTATTCACGAAAATCAAATGCAATTGGTTCATAAATTTACAAAAATACACTTTGATTCGTCCATGCATAGTGCATACATGATGACCCATTAATAAAACTGAATTAAAAGCCACCATATTATTAACACACCGCGAAGTTTGTCAATTATTTCGAAATGTGGTTCGCTTTATATTAGTCAGACTGGTTCCGTGTATCAAATAGCCAAATGTTGAAATCTCTTTATTACTGATGATTTGTTACGCGGCCGAAAATCGGCAATTATCTTGTGAAGTTGTCGCCAAAGATTAGAAATGGAGCTGCATAAGAAGAAGAAGAAAAAGAATAATCGGAAGAAGAAGAAGATTCAGAAGGAGAAGAGGAGAAGGAGAAAAAGTAGAAGAAGAAGTATATTTGTAAGTATTTTTTTAAATTTTTATATTTACAGGGTGGCCCACCTATTGTCGCTCGGAGCATTGCTGCTAGACTAATGCAAATTGAGGAAAAACTCTGATGGGAAGTTATTGGACACTTGATGTGCTACTTTTTAAAAGTATTTTCAAGTGTACAGAGTCTACCATACATCTGGGGCACAAAAATTGATCTCTTTTTTAAATGGATTCTTTCATTTTTAGAATCTGCTTAATGTGATAGTACTGAACGTCGACAGAAAGTCGTTGTTTCCACAGAGTCATTTTTTTAATTATTGCAGCGACTTTTTCCGATACTCTGAAAATATTTAAACCAAACCCATGCAAATTTAAATTCAATTCATTGAATGTAGCAAATATGTCGCACTAATAAGCCACTCTTATTAACCACTCAAAAACGTATAATCTATCCTTAAATGGAAAAATAGCATCTTCTTTAGATGGTGGGTGTCCATTCAGAAATTACAAAGCTTCGTCTTTCAGCTCCAACAGACGTTTTTAAACGTTTGCTTTTGAAGCCATCGTGAATTGCAATTCAAAATGAGGTGTTTATGATCACTCCCCATTTCCTTGCAGATTTTATGTAGTTTACAAAAATGACACATTCTTTCAAAGTTATGTTTAAATTTAAAGGAAAACCAACGCTTGTCTATGCATACAACACTGCATACATACACAATTAATGGCTAGTTATTGAATTTGTTTAAACAAACCTTTATGACAACTTGCCAGTACACGTGTTCCGTCGCTACTTAGACCAACACACCTTATGCAATCAATACCGTGACCAGTGACAAAATCCTTTTACAAAACAATACAAAAATCTTGTGTGGTATCTTCGTCAATATATCTGATAAAACACATTAGATTTGCATTATGTTCGATATATGTGCTTTCATCTACTTGCAAGGATATAACATGTTTTTATTTTTACTTTAGCAACTAGTTCTTCTACTAAATCTTTTGCAATATCGTCAATTCTCCGTTTAACTGTATTATTTGATAATGGTATCGCCGAAAATATTTTTTTTCCCTTTATTCCTCATAACTTAATTGAGACAATTTTTAAAGCGGGAAGTATTATTTTTTCTCCAGCACTATGAGGATACCCGGTCTCAGCTAATAATTTGGAAATTTAAAAAGCTATCAATGTGAGCTTTTCATTTGACTGGTGAGGAAAGAGTGCATTTTTCTTTTTTTAAGCAGCACTCAATTCCTTTTTCTTATCAACAAAAAAGTTAATTGGCTTATCAGAGTACTCAGAATGAAATGTGTCTAAATGCGGTTTTAACTTTCACGGTTTCATACTTTTATTTGAAAGTTGCGAATTGGAAATAACACTTAGAGGCAAATTATTTTTACTGCTGTCGGTAATGAACCCAAGCCGTAGATTTTCGTCACAATATTTGCGAGTCCAATTAGTTTTACGCTTGTTGTTTTGGCGCTGTATATCTGCCTTTAGGGGCTTCAGACAAAGTATCTTCATAATCATGATGTTTAGCTTTGCTCGAACTTGGTGGATCATCATTTAAATTTCTGGTTTATTGATTAACCATTTATACATTTTCGTCCGAAACTTTTATAACAAGTTTTTTTCTTAGTGATGATTTATAAGAAAAAGTATCCATTTATTTTGCGCGACCCGGCAAAATTTTTCTAGGACCCGGTGCGACCCACACTTTGGGAAACTCTGTTATAGACGGTAAATTCGAAATTACCTTTGACTCCTAAAGTAGCAAATCTATTTATAATATTTTCTATATTAATATCTGAGTCTCTATAGACATGTAGTAATGCCAGTCCTACTAGTCTATTTTCGCACATTGAAGATCATGTCCAAGATTTTAATCGTCGCAAAGTCGAAAAACTTATGTCCGATTAAGCAACAAAAATGGGTAACATGCCAAAATTGGCCATTAATTGGGTATTGATATAAATATATATCGCATGGACAATGTACAAGAGCAATTAGTGCACTCGATGGAATTTCCCCGCAACCCTTACTTTCCCTCTCCTTCCAAATTTCTTGTTCTGACACAAATTATTGCTTGCTTACATTTTCATTAATTTGGCCTATGATTGAATAAAAATTATCGATTAAAGTATCAGCAGTAGTATTTATATCTTTTCTATTCAATCTAATAATTGATGAGCTGGGTGCAAGAACAGCGTAAGTCGATTAATGTGGTTTTTGAGCAAATTTGTTTATAAGAATATTTGTAGCCTTATTTATAAGTTTAAAAAATTAACAAAATTAACAAAAAAATCCATGTCTCTAATTGCTATATTACTACTTTTATTAAGTTCTGAATCTTTCGACGCGTTTTTCTCGAAACTCATTTTTTTCGACTTCCGCTATTTTTGCACCATGTCAACAATTTTAGATGGAAAAATATTATTAAGATAGAATATATTCCGAGTATCGCATGAAAATCTTTCTTGTAAATCAGATATAATGTGTTCTAAAATTGGAATATAAATAGAAATTTTATAATAGTCGGTACAAGAATTTACTGTAGGGTTCAATCGTTTTGTCATGTGTTTGGCAATCCTTTTTTTATTATTAATTTTATATACACACAATATACATATATACGATTACAATCAGGTCTACAGACCAATAAGCAATTCGTTTCTAACTTAATATATTACATTCATACTTAAGGTATCTGATCAGGATCCCTTACATTTTTTATTTGGTTACACTATTATTGGCGTGCACACTAACACAAGCTCTGCTTTTCACTATTTACTACACTAATTCGTGTGGTTTAGCACGTTTGAGTCTTCTCACTAATCATGTGTTGTCCAGTAACTGGATGGCCTCGATGTTCACATGTTCGTGTATCTGAATGTATCCGAAATGTATCCGAAAACTATTTGCAAATAGATGAAAGCCATGACATGAATTCCGATCATTCCCCAATAGTTCTAACAATAAGTGAGAATATCATCCAGAAAAATTATCACCCAGCACTGGTCATTAAACGCTTTGACAATCCTTGGTGTTTCAAATTCAACGTTTAGTTCTTCAAGACAGGTTAAAATCGAACTTATTTGATGTTTTAACTCTATATCGACATTGATTCAATTTTCTCTAAGTAAGAATAACGTATTTAAGATGATATCATTCATCAATCAGCTTGTAGCGTCCACTGCTGGACATAAGCCTCCCTTAGTTTCTTCCATTCTTCCCGTTGTTGCGCTGTTTGTATCCAGTTGGGTGTGATACGTTTTAAATCGTCGCTCCATCTCGTAGGAGGTCGTCCTCTACTTCTATAGGCCTCTTGTCTAGGCCTCCATTCGACAATTCGTTTTGTCCACCTGTCATCCGTCATTCGTGCTACGTGGCCTGCCCAGTTCCACTTCAGGCTGGCGATCCTCTCTACTGCATCTGCGACTCCAGTTCTCTGCCGTATTATAGTGTTTGGAATTTTGTCTCGTAGTTTTATTCCTAGCATGGACCGCTCCATAGCTCGCTGTGTGACCTTGATTTTGTATATGGATTTTTTTGTCAGTGTAAGCGTTTCAGCTCCGTACGTTAGGACAGGTAATACGCATTGGTCGTACACCTTTCTTTTTAAGCACATGGGTATATCAGCTTTAAGTACGTGTCGCAGCTTACCAAAAGCGGCCCAGGTTAGTCCCACTCGCCTGTAGAGTTCATTCGTTTGGTTATCTCTACCAATTCGAATCTCGTGTCCAAGATATTTGTATGAGACAGTCTGCTCTATTTTTACATTATCCACTGAAATGGTTTCACTCAACACCAGGTTTGTCATAAATTGTGTTTTAGCGTAGTTGATCTTTAGGCCAACCTGGTGTGAGGCAGAGTTTAATTTGTCGAGCATTCTTCTGGCTTCGTCAACACAGTCTGCTATAAGCACAATATCGTCGGCGAAGCGCAGATGGCTTAGTTTCTCTTCGTTGATGCTGATCCCCAGATGTTCGAAGTCTATCTTCTTAAACATGTATTCAAGCAGTGTAGTGAATAATTTGGGCGAGATATTGTCTCCCTGCCGTACCCCTCTTTCTATGCCGAATTTGTTGGTGTCTTCATGCAGTCTCACGCATGCAGTTGCATTTCTGTATATGTTATTGATTAGTGCGGAGTATCTGTGGTCTATACGGCATTCAGCTAGTGCTTCAATTAGTTTTCGTTGGTTTATGGAGTCGAACGCCTTTTCGTAGTCGACGAATATGAGGACTAGAGGCTTGTTGTACTCGACACATTTTTCAACTAGTGACTTGACTACCTGTAGGTGGTCGTTTGTGCCAAAGCCTGCTCTAAAACCTGCTTGCTCCTTGGGTTGGTAAAAGTCTAGCTTAGATGTTAGTCGCTTAGTTATGATCTTCATAAACAGCTTATAAATGTGTGAAAGGAGGCTGATAGGCCGGTAGTTTGCGAGGTCTGTTGGGTTTCCTTTTTTGTGCATGATGATAATCAACGCATTGTTCCATTTTGACGGGATATTCTCCTCGCTGAGGCACTTGTTGAACAGAGTGTGAAGTGCTTGGATAAGTTCATCTCCGCCCTCTTTTATGGCTTCTATCACGATTTCATCTTCACCCGGGGCCTTATTATTTTTCATTTCCCTCAGTGACATTTTGATTTCCTCAATTGTGATGTCAGGAATATCCTCGGATCCTCGGTTTAAGACTTTGGGTATTTTAGGGTATACATGGTGGTTGTCTGTTAATTTATATAGTTCTCTGTAGAAGTTTTCAATTATGTCTATGATCTTGTATTTATTGGTTGTTATGTTTCCATTTGCATCTGCTAATTTATGGATGTCGTTTCTTCCAATAGCTAGTTCTCTGTTCATTACCTTCATACTTCTGTTCCTTTCTATAACTTCGGATATCTTTTCGGTGTTGAATTTACTTTTATCTTTCCGCGTCTCTTTCGATATTTCTTTATTTAAGTTTCTATATTCCTGTGAGTCTTTATCTTTTAGGTCTCTTCGTTGTTTCATAAGCTGTTTTGTGTGTGTACTTAATTTTCCACTCTTCCTTTCCACTTTAGATTTGCATTTACTTACTGCCTCTTTTAGCGTAGTAACGATGGTATCATTTACTTCTTCAAGCCTCATGTTCGCTAGTCCTTGTAAGTTTGTTTGTATTACTTGCTTGTATGTATCTGGTTGTTCAATAGTTGTCCATTTGTTAGTTTCTTGTTTTTTGGTTAGGTTAGATCTTTCTTTTTTTATGTTTAGCACTACCTTTGCCCTGACCGTACGGTGATCGCTGCCAACTGAACATTTGTTTAGTACTGTGACATCTTGTATTATGTCCTTCCTGTCGCTTATGATGTAGTCTAGTTCATTTTTTGTGACTCCATCTGGGCTCCTCCATGTCCACTTCCGCGTTATTCTTTTTTTGAAAAATGTGTTTATTGCGTAGAGGCCATGCTGTAGTAGGAATTCCAATAGTCGGTTTCCCCTTTCATTCCTTTGACCTAGTCCGTAGTTTCCAATGGAAATTTCTTCTTCTTGATGTTTTCCGCCAATTTTGACATTAAAATCGCCAATTAGAAGTGTGTATTGGGCCTTGGAGTAGCTCATAGCTGTGGCAACGTCTTCATAGAAACTCTCGACTTCTTCGTCTGCGTGGGTGGTAGTGGGAGCGTATGCTTGCACGATTCTAAGATTATACCTTTGGTTTATTCTAAGTATTAAATAGGCGACTCTTGAGCTTATGCTTCCAATCTCAGTGATGTTCTTGGCATGTTTCTTATGAATGATAAAACCAACTCCTCTTAGGGTGGACTCTTCTTCTCCTCTGTAGTAGATGATGTTTCCTGATTTTAGTGTCATTTGGCCTTCACCCTTCCTCCTGAATTCACTAATACCTACTACGTCCCATTTAATGTGTAGAAGTTCTTCCTCTAGTTCTAGTACTTTTTCTTCGGTTGACAAGGTTCGGGTGTTGTATGTGGCGATTTGCAATTTTCTTCTTTTGTGGTAGCCTGATCCAATCCGGGTATTCTTCGCACCCTCCGTTCTCTGTCTGTGCCGATCGCTACCGTGATCGGAAGACTTCGAACTGCCGGACACTGAGGGCCTTCTACTGTTGTTGTCTCTCATAAGGGGATTTTAGCCGATGACCTACCACGCTGGCAAGTGCGGGTTGGTAGGTGGGTTCCTTTTACCCATTGTGTGTAATTACATTTCCTTAATTACTGATCGTACGGTTATTCCGCCGCGACACGGTCGACAGAGCCTCGTTCGTTATCTAGCAGTAGGTACCAACGTGCAGGTGAGGTTGTCAATTGAGATGGACTTACAGTGTTTTTGCTGCCAACTCCTTACCTACCATGATATCATTGGTATGCTTTATATCGATATTTTTAGTCTGAAGCATTGGACTTGATAAAGGACAGTGGTAAAGTCACAAATAATATACTATTTAGACAACGCAAGGTTATAAGAAAATATTAGGGTATTAGCTTTGCTTGAAGATTCTAATTATTTCCAATTGCTTATACATTGAAGAGCAGAAATAATATGGTTAAAAAAATCTATAAACTCTAATACAATATTATGCCTCTCGGTCCATCTAGTTTCACATAAATGAGTCAACTTTCTTTCTATTATTTTCTGCAATACTAAATTTCTTTTGGATGATGAGAAAAGTGCTATAGTTTGTTTCATTATAGCCATGGCATTACGAACTTGCATCACATCAGAAGCTTTAGATATACTCAGATATAGAGCGTGATTATAATATGTAGTTCTTGTAGCAAATTTAAAATTTGTCTGAAATTGTTTTACAGCACCTCTTTGCTCAGAAGTCATCAGACAGAACATCAATCGGTGATAAACTCCAAAACAATTTCTTTGAGATAAATTGATATTATTCAAATAATTAGTGACTTAAGATCCACTTAAGATTGGCTCTAAACTTGCTCAATCAACGTTGTAGTTATCTTCGTGACAATCCACAAAACCAATCAAATCCTCCCTGGTGCTGGAATCTTTATGAATGTATCGTAAAATGATTGACATTTAGGAAACATCTGTACTTTCATCAAACATAACACTGTAGTACTTTGCACATTTAATACTTTCTAAAATATTTTTCATCATTTCGTCTTTGCAGCATGATATTATTTCATTTTGTGTTCTTTTACTTATATATGTAGCACGTGAGAAAGTGTTCAATAGACGATTCAATGTGATTTCAAATTGTTATCTCCCGATTTTACCCTAAATCTTAATAGTTCACGAAAGTTCCCATCGTTATTATTAGAGACTTGTAATTATTCTAACAGTCTGCTAATAGTGGACCATCATATTTATGTCCCCTCAATTCTATATTCTGTTTTCCAATTTTTTTTCTATAATCGGTTTCAGTTTATCTCGATTTTCTTGTATTTGTTTCAAACGTTGCTCATCTATTATATTTCTAATATCACGGCTAGGATTTTATAAAGTACCGATGAAGTTATTTGCAAAATGAGTTGCATCGTTGTGGTACTGATGAAAATTGTGTTTGTCAACCATGCCATCCTTTCGAAATAATTTAGAAAATTTGGTAACAATTTGGTAAATTTAATTTTCCCTCCGTGGGTAACAAATATAACACAAAATTTGCAATAGAGGCCTTTGATACAGGCGAATAAGCGGCTCAGTTATATTTAGTTATGTGTTGATGATTTAGATATCTTCTAACAGTTTTATTACTCTTGAAATGTTCGGAGCATGGAAAGGTATAATTTTTATTAAATATAAGTATTAATTAAAAATATATATTTTTAAATATCTGAGAAATTTCGATGACTTGTTGCATGATAAATGTCATAGATGTTGCTTATTGCAATTAATGGTGTTGGTAATGATTCAATTGTTTTCTCATTCTCATAATTTTTTTCCTTGCAGATTGGTTGAAAATACTATTCAATCGTTCCTGACTGACGCTTGCTCGTTCTTCTGCCTTCTATATACGGATCAAATTCAATTGTTGTTTAACATATGTATATTAATTAATAGTAAAATGTACCTTTATTTTCTATATGTCGAAAGTTTACAGGTGGCAGTGGTCATTTTACAGGGGGGTCCCTATGCCCCCCCCCCCCATGACCGCGCCTGACTCAGTGTTGATTAGTTTTTCGTAGAAAATGCCGATAGTTTATATGTCCAGTTTTTCAGTTTTTCATGAATATTTTTTGAAATAAATTAGGTACATAAAAAGTATAATAATAATAGTTAACGATTAGAAGGGACTTTTCCTTAACGGAGGAATTTAAGTTGAAATTAATATTTGGTTTTAATCAATAATAAAATAAAAGTTTGAAACTAGATTTTCGAAACAAAAACAAAAACGGTTACCGGAAATGGGCATTTACTCGTATAATATTTGTTTCCTAAAATTTTACATTAGTAATAAATAAAATATAAGGCACAGATAATTTTATACTGCATACTTTCTATAAAAAAAAAGTCTAATATTTTTTTAATTTATCCATATGTTTTAGTTTCTCTTTTCCTTGTGCATACAGGGTGTCTTACGCAAGTCGTTGGTTAAAAGTTTATGGGGTTCCTGTTGAAATTAAAAAAATGAAAAAAATTACACAAACATGGCTCGAAACGCTACTTCCAGCGGGAAGTAGCGTTTGTTGCAGATTAGGTGGTGAAACCAATGGTATGTGTATCTGGTTATTGTGTGTCTTTGTTGTTGGTTGGCCTCCTTCCATCTCTCCGAATTAAACGCTGGTCCTTCTGTTAAATTATTGATTGCAAAGTCCATGTTTTTAGCCTCTAGGATCTCGGCATATTCGTCTTTTACTTTCTTTGTTATTCCTGGGAAGTTCCTAATAATCTCCTCGCCCATCGTGCTGACATTCGCCAAGTGAAAGATGAAGGTATTTGATGTATTCTTCGCAAGTCCCAGTACTTTTTTTCAGATACCAGGCCTTTATTTTGTCTACCTGCAACAAATGATTCGTCTTCAGTAGTGGGCACAGATTCTTCAGCCCGTTGACGAACTCAAGCTGGTGTTCTCCCAAGTACGCTACATCGCTACTTTTGAGACGGCAACCTCTTCTAAATTTCATCAGCTTGCTTTTCTCTACATTGACGCTTATTCTGTTTTCGGCGCACCATTCTTCAAGTCGATTTAAGCTGCCTTGCAGTTGCTGGAGGTCTTCTGAATACATCACCAAGTCATCTGCATACATGGCACAGTCCGTGTGGGTGGATTTCACATAGTTGGGCAGGTCCTGTACGTAAGCTAGGAATAGAGTGGGGCTGAGTGTATCCCCGTGCAGTACCCCTCTGTTTTGTTCAATCTTGTTCGACATTTCTTTCCCATTATCCACTTTTATATAGTTCGTGTTTAGCATAGCCCTTATTATATTGAATATCTTCCCCGTAATTCCCATTTTGATAAGCTTTTCGCCTAATATTGTCCTGTCAACCAGGTCGAAGGCTTTTCTGAAATCTATAAAGGCGCATAGAGTGCGCCTTTAGGGGCCGCGTGGCTGACAATATCTTTGAGGTTAGTTTGTCTATGGCATTATCACAGCTCCTATTCTTGTGGAAACCAAATTGTTCAGATGGTAGAATTGGTTCCACATGAGTGTAGACTCGGTTGTTTATTATTTTTGTCAATAACTTGAATTGGGTAGCTCCCAGAGCTAGTCCACGATACGTGTCGGGGTCCTTCGGATTGCCTTTTTCTTTAAATAGAGTCTTTACTTTTAATGTTTTCCAAGCATCCGGTATTTCTCCGGAGTTCAGCATCATATTGAACATGTTCTCCCACCAATCCTCCAGTAGAGGAAGCAGTTCCATAATTTGATAATTTGTGATGTTGTCTAAGCCCGCAGCATTCCTTTTCTTTAGGTTATTTATACACAGTGTTATTTCCTCCTTTGTAATCCTCCTGTTACACCATGAGTTATCGTCCCTGTTAGGTTGTGGGTCTGGTAGCTTGCTATACGGGTAGTCGAAAATCTTATGGAAGTGTTCTTCCCATTCTTTGCGCATGATGGGGTGAATGATTACTCTGTGCCTGTTACAGAAACTCCATGGTTGCAGTTCTCCATCAAAAGCTCTCTGAATGAGTGCTGCTTCGTCGTGATCTCTTCTCTTAGCTCTGGTCATTGATTTATATATCTTCCTCGCTGCATTATATTCGGGATATTTTTTGCTGTTTAGAAGTTCCATGCAATGAAATTTCGCTTGCTTACATTGGGCATCAAACCAAGGTTTCGCAGTTTTAGTCTTCATCTGTTCGTCAACCGTATCTGAGATAACTTGAGTCAGAATGTCGACTTCACTTAAGTTGCAGCCTGTGAGAGCCGCTGTGTTTGGGTGCTTGATGAATTTATTCAGGTTGATTCTTCTTTTGGCTCGAGGTAATCGAGGGCATTCAGAAATCCTCGTATTTTTCTTTCTTAAGTATGTGAGCATCCTTTGATGCTTCCTAATGGGGTGGTGAAGGATAGTGGTATTTATTTTCGTCCTAATCATGTTCGCGGTCACAAAGGTTAAATCAATAGTACTTTTCCCGTTATGCGTATAGTAAGTGTACCCTATATTATTGTCCGCGCATAGTGCAAGCCCTAGTTGTGCCCTGTTTTTTTTTAAATTATACATAGGGACGTTGTATTGACTATGTTCAGAGTTAAACAAATGTCACGATATTTTATTCACATATTTATAGTATTCATATTTACATGTAACCCAAAAAAATTACAGTATTTTTGGGTAGGTTTCAACTATTCAATTAAATTTCAATTTGGTATAAAAAAACCCATAAATTTATGATCTAATATACAGGGTGAGTTTTTTCGGATGTTTAGTATGGGGATGTCAGAAACTAGCGGAGATAGAGGGACGATTAAATGGGGAAAGAATTGCAATTTTACGAGTTCAATTTAATGAGCTTTTTGTTTTTTGAAAAAATTGCATGGCTAACTAGATATGTCGAAAAAATATATTTTTTGTTATTTGGTTCGGTGCCTATGGATCTGTTATTATTGACTTTAGAAAAAATGTGTAAAGAAAAATGTTATACGTAATTATGTGCTTAATAATCCATTCTAACCGATTATTTTATAAAAGCTATAATTTTTGAGTTATGAGACAAAGTTGAGTTTTTCTAATGGAAACCATAGTTGGCCATGACTTTATAAAACAGGCGATTTTTCAACTATTCTAATGATATACCACTTGATATAGTTATTTTGATAAATAATTAAATTATCGTTATTTTTTACTTTTCATATTCGAACTATTCAAGAAGTAAGCTATGGAAACAATTGATAGATGCGCAACGGTTAAATAATAAAATTCAAGTTAGTTATTAAAATTTTTCTTTTCATTTCGAAATTATAAACATTGTTATTTTGGTATAATATGTTTATTTCGTTGGAGTTACAATTTTATATAAAATTTATTTCTGATAACACAAAATTACATAAGTACAAAACTACTAAACAGGGAATGACAGACGATAAATTGAAAAACAATACAAACATATTAGAACGTAAAGTGGTACCAAAACAAAGTATTTAAAGTTAGGAAAGTATTTAAGACTAAATATGTTCAAAAGGTTCGCCATTATGTTTAATGCACACCTTTTTAAAACAGAATTCGTTGCTTTGCTAACAGAGCTTCCATCAATATTAGCAACACCTTGTAACTTGTAAGTACAGCTTCTCTAAGGTCATCGACTGTGACGTAAGATGTTTGATACACTCTATCATTTACCATTCCCCATAAATAAAAATCTAAAACAAAGAGATCGGGATATCGGCCACCTCTATAATTGTCGTTTGTATCTATCAATTGTTTCTATAGCGTACTACTTCGAATAGTTCGAAACTGAAAAGAAAAAAAATCCCATAATTAGTTATTTATAAAAATACCTATGTAATATGATATATCATTAGAATCGTTGAAAAGAGGCCCTTTTTATAAAGTCATGACCAACTATGGTTTCCGTTAGAAAAAACACAAGTTTGTGCCATAACTCAAAAAATATAGCTTAAATAAAATAATCGATTATACTGTATGATTAAGCATATAATATCCTATAACTTTTTCCTTTACACATTTTTTCTAAAGTCAATAATAACAGATCCATAGGCACCGAACAAAATAACAAAAAATATATTCTTTCGTGATATCTAGTTAGCCATGCAATTTTTCCAAAAAACAAACAGCTCATGAAATTGAACTCGTAAAACTGAAATTATTTCCCCATTTAATAGTCCCTCTATTTCCGCTTGTTTCCGAGATCCCCATGCTGAACATCCGAAAAAACTCACCCTGTATATGTACTTAGGATTTTCAAAAACTAAAGTTTTTTTATAAAATTTTATATTTGTGAATGAATTCGTTTCCCTATAGAAATATTTCCAAGTTTGAACACCCAATACATTAATTTGTTTAAAATAATCTCAAGATAGACCCAGTAACAACATATTTTCCAATGAGACCCACTTGGCTGCCTTGTTTGCCGATTAGTTGCAATCCATTTAGACTTCTGGGGAAGCATTGGGAGACGCCAAAGAAACAGATGGGGCACAGAAGGCGACATCAAGCGGCCGATTCGGTCTGATTAGTCCCGGGGTTTTTTCCCCTGCGCTCCATCCGCACTCTGGCCGTGTTCAGGTGAACGGACACCGCACCCTTGATTAACAAGCCGGAGAGGCTGCGTCTCGTTAATTGACTAGATAATGAGCCCCCTTTGTACACACGCTGGCCGTCGCTGTGCACACGCTTTAGCCGATACCGGGGTGCGATAATTCGGGACGATTATTCGCGATATTGCGGCGCAATCGGCGGGCTCAATTATGCCGGAAATGCCGGGTCTATTCAGGGAATTATCGGCGCGCGTCTTATGCAATCACTAATTAACGGATTGATATGCGTCGGGGCGATTACGTGGGGGGTGGGGCGCCTCTGGACCGGCATCGACTCGAAATTAATGTCGTTAGAATCATCGGAATTGAGATGTATGAGTTGATCCATCTGTTGACTATTCTACATATTATACAGGGTGGTAAATGAGATTTGACATTGCAAACAATGATTATGTCCTGCTTCCCAATGCAGTTTACAACTAAAATATTCAGATTAAATAAAATACTTCAGACTATGTCATAGAACTTAATTGCTGCATTACCCAAAATAATTCGGAATTTTCAGAAGTTTTATGTTTGGCTGGATTTCCTTGAATATTGATTGATAATTATTCACTAGTTTTGACTTTGACGTAAATCAAGTTTTCAATCATGGATGTGTCTTGCAAATAAATTATCAAAATTTTCAGAATACGAGTCAATAATACGATATGGTATACAGGGGTGGTGATGTTATGTCATATTGGCATCGTATTTTTGGAGTTTTATGCAGAAACTTGATCTTCTTCTGGAACATCTGGCTACAATGAACACTGTTTTCTTGGGCGGTGGTAAATTGAGCACTTCATACCTGCTTGACACTTTTATTTTAGTAAATTGCGCACTGAAGGTAGGATTACAGATTTTGACCGGTGGTAAACTGCGCACCGTGTACCTGACCGACCCTTGATTAGGCACTGAATAAACTCTCAGCAATAAGAAACTCTGTAGAGAAGAAACAAGTAGGATTAATAATATTCATCAATTTTTCATTCATTTTTTTCCATTTAATTACATTGGCTTTATTGCTTATAAAATAAAAATATCCAAAACATTTTAGAAACTGTCTTGTACCTGTATCGGGATATTGCCTTATTTTTTGTTCTAAATACTAGTGTCGTCGTCGTGTTTCTGGATCTTTGATTCAAACAATTTCATCTGTGCTTTGATCACATACACGGATGTATGTCTCCGTTTGACAATACGAAAGCACATGTATTCAAAAATGCATACATGTGAACATAAAAGAAAGGTGCGTAGTGTACAAATTTTCATTGAATTTTGCATGGAAAGCTTTGCAGCAGTACCACAAACTGTGATTGTTCCATCTTAATAAACTTTTTTATTCAATTGCATCATAAGATAGTATTTTTCGGTATGAAAATCTGGACGAAAACCCCATCATTTTGTTAAAGACAATGATTGCTAGGTAACGGTCTTTTTCGTCCTAAGCCGAAAAATATGTTTCGGCAGCAAAAGTCAATGGTTGATTCATTTAATAATTTTGAAATTTAAATTTAAAGTTGGATTGTTTTTCCAGCGTTTTTCGGCAAAGCTGGTAGCAATTTTTTTCTCTCGATGTATAGATTTCTTTGTATATACTCAATATCTGTGGCAGTCAACGTTTCCAGGACATTATTCTTTAAAACCTTTTTAATGTTTTTTTATGGTTTTTCGACGAGTTGATCGGTTGCTTTCCTCTTCACATGAGCACTAACTACAAGAATGAAAACTAAAATTTGTTTTTTATAGCCGCAAAGTTTCCCAAAAAAAATTACCTCAAAATAGCTTTAGTGCCAAAATAAGTGCCTTATTTGGATTATATACTCATTTTTATTAGATTTCATACAAACTGAATCCATAATGAATAACTGAACTGTACTAAACTAAACTGTACATAAATAATAAATTCGGGGTAATAATAAAATAAAGAAATAAAAATGGTACTTACCAACTTGCCTATTTAATATCTTTTGAAAAATATCATCATTGTGGTCGCAAATGCTTCTGGAAACAGTTCCCTCAGGACCCACAGTCCACACTTAGGCTTTGCAGTTTTTATTATGATATCGCCAGAACGATTCCCCATTTTTTTAATGTTTTCTCGAATGAAAACTTATCTTGACTACATGATCCATGGTGGACAGATGAATGTTGCACTTGCGAAGAACTAATGACAAACGTGATTTGATCGAGCAGGTGATGTTCGAGAATTCTACGTTACCTACATCATTTAATCTCTCACCCTTCTCCCGCTTAAAGGGTCCAGTGCGCAATATACTCAGTTCTTGCAGTTTTCGTCATTCCCGGTGACTTCAACATAAACTTACTGGAGGATTCGAGCGATTGTAGGCTATTTAGAAATCTGCTGACATCGCACGATTCCACCGTTACAATTGAACAAACAACGCGTGTCCACTACAACGGTCACCAGTCCTGTCTAGATAACATAATAACCAACATTCAATCCGATTACGTGACAGGAGTCCTGCACACAGGTATATCGGACCATTCGGCCCAGATATTAACAAGATATTTACAGAGAAATGTACACACTTATAGAACTATAACTAGATTTTTTTCTGGTAGCGATTTTTTTGCTGGGGTTCTGCTCAGATATTGAAAATGAAAACTTTGCATATGTTTTCACGGCACAAGACACAAACATAAAATATACAAATTTTATTAACACACTCCCATTATATGTAAATAAACACTTTCCAAAGGACACCCCAAAAACACAAAATGAAAATGAATTTTAACTCACAAGAAATAAAAAAAGAGCAAAGATCACATGCAAGCACTCGCCGCTCTTTCTGCTTATCTGCCGGAATATAAACTCTTAGTAAGTCTGGAAAGAAAAACACTTAAACAACTATTACAAACTAAGCGGAATATTTCCGATCACAACCGACTCCTAGTATCGTCAAACAAATCTAAGTGCTCGTTGCAAATCATTAAATACATTGTGGGCACCAAGAAAGCGAGTGTTATCTTGCCAAAGCATCCGATCCTGCCAAACCATCTCTTGCTTTTTCAAGTATAACGCTTTTAAAAGGAACTATAACTCTTTTGAATTTATTATAATAAGTAAATCAAAGTGATCAAATTGTCTTATAACATAACATTCTGTTCGCACTGTATTAATGGGTTTTGTGGATGTGACGGATTCTTCGATTTTATGAATATCATCAGATCCAAATCGATTCATATTGACCGCTTGTTATATACTGAATGCAAGAAATATTATCACAGATTATATATATATATACAGATAGGCCACTCTCTGTAAAAATTATTTGTCGCGTTTGCGCCCTCAATGATTTGCATGTCCGTACCATTTTAGTAACAAAAGAACACACGAGATGGCGCCACTAGAGCTTATTGTAGCCAAAATCCACGAGATGGTGCTATATCGTTAAAAAAAGCGGGATTTATAAATAAATATACAGGGTGAGTTTTTTCGGATGTTTAGTATGGGGATCTCAAAAACCAGCGGAGATAGAGGCACGATTAAATGGGGAAAAAATGCAGTTTTACGAGTTCAATTTCATGAGCTTTTTATTTATTTGAAAAATTGCATGGCTAACTAAATATCTCGAAAAAATATATTTTTTGTTATTTGGTTCGATGCCTATGGATCTGTTATTATTGACTTTAGAAAAAATGTGTAAAGGAAAAAGTTGTACATAATTATGTGCTTAATAATACAATCTAAGCGATTATTTTATTAAAGCAATAATATTTGAGTTATGAGACAAAGTTGATTTTTTTCTAATGGAAACCATAGTTGGCCTTGACTTTATAAAACAGGCGCCTTTTCAACTATTCTAATGATATGCCACTTGATATAGTTATTTTTATAAATAATAAAATTATCGTTATGTTTTACTTTTCATTTTCGAACTATTCAAGAAGTAGGCTTCCATTAGAAAAAACACAAGTTTGTGCCATAACTCAAAAATTATAGCTTAAATAAAATAATCGGGTAGACTGTATTATTAAGCACATAATTTCCTATAACTTTTTCCTTTACACATTTTTAATATCAATTAATAATAACTTTTATATTTCTGGTGAGATCTGGAACACCCATAGAATACTCTGGAAAAAAACAAGCGATGGGTTGTTTCCCTTTTCTCAAAACTCCACGAACCATAAAAACCATTACATGGTCTGCAAAACTTAATTTAATTTGCTCACCGCAATATGCGAAACCATCGATCGAAGAATATCTTTTATTAAAGTGTAATCCTGGACTAAGCGACATTTCGTCAAATAGAACGGCACAATATTTTTCCTCTTCTTCCATGTGGTCAACAGCATCCCGTAGCATCTCTAAAATGGGCTTGTTGATGCCAGGACCCAACGTTATGCGGTTCAGCAGTGCTTGTAGGCTTTTTCTCGATGAAAGTTAGTGTCCTTAACTCCGATGTCCCCATCGAACAAGGCGTACAGGTGCAATATTCCTACTCAAAAAGTACATATGTCACTGGAACCCGTAACTGATGCGGAAATTATTTCCATTATCGCAGGTATGGAAAATAAAAAGAGTACTGGGTACGACCATATTCCCATTTTACTCATTAACAAATGTTTAAAGCACATAATAGCTCCTCTCAAGGATATATTTAACAATTCGTTTGAAACAGGAACTTATCCTGACAAACTAAAATACGCAATCATTTTGCCGATATTTAAAAAGGGGGATCCCGAAAAACTTGAAAACTATAGACCTATTAGCATCCTTAGTTCTCTTTAAAAAATCCTTGAAACTTCAATGTACAAGAGATTGCAAAATTTCTTCAATACTAACAACCTTCTTAGCAACTCACAACATGGCTTTGTTGGTGCTAAGGGAATAGACTCTGCTTTATTTCAATATACACGAGCAATACTCTCTGCACTTGATGGAGATAAGGTAGTCTGCGGGGTACTCCTTTCGACTTATCGAAAGGAGCTTTCGACACTACCGACTTCGAAATTCTGGCAAACAAACTCGAACGCTACGGCGTACATAGCACGGCCAAGAAATGGATCAAATCATACCTGGACTCTCGATTGCAATCAGTTCGAATCAAGTCACAAAGTGTCGATATAATTTCAGATCATCTTATACTCGGCCCACTACTCTTTAATATTTTTCTAAATGACGTTTTCTATTCAGTACCGTCAGACTGTAAATTAGGTAACTATGCAGACGACACTAACATCCTTATAAACTGGAGAAACATATATGGACGTTGTACGCAAAGGACACGATGTCATGAAAGCCTTAGAAGTATGGTTTGTGAATAATGAACTAATACTGAATTGTAAGAAAACGAGTACTATTCTGTTTAAAACAAACCAACGGCCTGAGACACCGACTAACATCATTCTCAGCAATAAACCCTATAAGTTCAGCTCACATGCGAAATTCCTAGGTGTCCTCCTTAACGGCACTCTTAGTTTCAGGGAACACATCAAATGCCTGGAGACGAAGCTAAGCACTACCTACTACGGCTTAAGAGTGCTCTCGACTAATACCAACCAAAACATATCTAATTTTTTTATTTCTCTTAACTTTTATTGTCATCTGAAATATGGCATAATCTTCTGGGGAGGCAGCCCTCACGCTGGCGGTTTAGGTGCAATATAAAAAGAGCCATCAGAATTATTTTCAAAATGAAATATAGGGATAGCTGCCGAGGGTGTTTTAGGCAGAATGGCATTTTAACGTTTACGGCAATATACATATATGAATGTGTAAAGTTCCTGTGTAGACACAGAAACCTATTTAGCCCGTACTTACTCACTAATACATATAATGCTCGTCATGGAATCTATTACAGCATTCCTAAACACAAATTGAGTTTATTTAAAAAAAGCGCTATAATCTAAATTTTCTAAACTGGCGTTTACGTCATCAAACAGCTCTGTGATGAAGTTTTTTCATACCAACGTGATTGTTTTCGAGAATGTGCGTAACAATAGTTTAAGAATCGAAATTAATCTGAGGATGATTTGTTACATAACACTGATCGCCGGTGGTTATAAATAGGTAATCGGTGTATTAACCGCGGACGTAATTTTCGACTGCCATGCTCATACATGTGTGTATAACCAAGCTTCTTTGACGTTTAACTTGTTACATTTAATCGATTATTACAAAGCATATTTTGCCATTGAAGATGTTAAACCATAACCACAAGAATGATAATTGTACGATAAACGGCAGAGAAGTCGACGAATTTGATACGAACCGCGCACTGTCGCACAAGATTGCACGGGCTCAACAGCTGATTGCAGCCATTTTTAAATACCCAGGACAGCTGTCAACCTTGTAAAATTGTGTCATCATTATTATGATTATTATTTTGATGACGTGAATGCCAGTTTCGAAAAATCAGAGTATATCACAACTTCTATAGAGTTCATAATTCTATTTACAGTTACATAATTTTGCAAAAATACGTACATTTAAAAAGTGGAATTTTTAATAGCAATGTTTTATTGGGAAATCTTTGAATTTATTGAAAAATCTTGATTATTATTGCGAAATCTGTAGAGATATCAAAAATAATTAAGAAATCACAGAATTAATTAAAAATCGACATTTAGAGATCCAGTTATAATTTAGCAAGTGCCCGTAATGGAGTATGTGATAATTGTGTTAATCGTGTGAAGTACTTTGAATTTTATGATTTTATTGTTATCTCTTTTAATTTCGAGATATTTCAATAATTTATAGGTCAGAAAATTCAAATGGGTTGACATTTTTCAATGATTCCAAAGATTTTTCTATAATTTTTGAGATTTCCACAGATTTTGTAGTAAATATCAATATAATTCCAGAGATTTTTGCATAATTTCATTTTTGACATTTTTTTTTAATGGAATTCGATTTTTTTATAGCACAACTTTTGTAGAGTTCTTAATTCTTTACAGGTACATAATTTTGTAAAAATACTTACATTTAAAAAGTGATGTTTTTAATAGCAATCTTTTATTGGGATAATTGTGTCAATGATGTGAAGCAAGTTGAATATTCTGATTTTATAGGTATCTCTTTTTATTTAGAAATATTTCAATAATTTCGAGATAAAAAAAATTCAAATGGGTTGACATTTTTCAATTATTCCCAAGATTTCTCTATAATTTTCGAGATTTCCACAGATTTCCCAGTTAATATCAATATAATTCCAGAGATTTTTAAATAGTTTTCAAGATTTCCCAATAATTTTCTAGATTTCTAGAGATATCTCAAACATTCTTAAGATTTTGAGAGATTACTCAATTTCGATATCATTAAATTCTGAAATAATTAACATGGTTATTACTCACAATTTTTCATTACCTAAATTTGTTGATAATATAAAGAATATCAAGACATAAAACAAATGTTGTAATATTTCTAATGATTTTTCAATTACCTACACTGCTCGACAAATTTTGATCCATGTATTGTCCCCTCAATTTAAATGCATTTTTCGATAAGTATCTACTATGCACATCTACGAAATTTAAAAAAAATGTGTTGCAGGCCAATTTTTTAAAGATATTTTACTTTTTTCAGTTTATTTTTTCACTATTTCCTTACAAGCACCCGTTCTCATTTAAAAATAGATTAGAAAAGTGATACCGGTAACTGTTACACTGAAATTTAAATCCAGTATTGCCATTTTTTTTAGCAGAATCGGCCTTGCATCCCAAAAAAATTAAGTTATGCATTTTGCAAACATTGAAATGAGGGCTATAGACCAGGATGACAAAATCGCGGCAAGTTTTTGGAAAAATACCAAAGGCACAAGTCACAATAAAATAAATATACAAATAAATAAATAAATGACGAACGAAAAAAGGCAATACAAGTAGTGAAGCATCTAGCTAAGTCCTTGAACTTCAAAGAGATATGTTATTTCGATTTAACGTATAAAGTAATAAGCTACAATAGTCTGAGATCGATCTCTCAACCGTATACAATGTATAAGAACAAAATTTAACATTTATATTTATGAAAATTGAACACTAATGAAAGCGAAAGAAACTTAGTATTAAGATGAAACGATAAAAAAAAAACCGAAAAATTCAGTCAGATGAAACAAGAGCAGGAGATGTAGAATTTATTGGTAGAGAAAATTTCAGAATCAATCAAGAATACTAAAATTATTTAAAAGTTCAACGTCCAAGAAGCACTTTGACATTGTGTGCAAAGCTTCAGTGGTACCCTTAGAATATTTTACTTTTTCAGAAAATTTCACTATAAATTCTATGAACATTTTATCTAGTATTTAGTCGTAAATATTACTTTAAAAATTAACTTTGTCAATTGAACAAGTATCATCATACTACAAGAATGAGTGTAATGTTTTTGGACGTTTTTTCTTTCTTGGCGCTGTTTTACCTCTTTCATTTAATTGCAGTTCGAACTAAAATTTATTTCTGTGATATTTCTCCTATTAAGGTTGATTAATTCTGCAATTTAAGTAATAAGATTAAGGTCGTACAATTGGTACTTGAACTATAAAATGTATTTATTTTTATATAATTTATCAAAGTGTTGTTCATTTTCCCCCAGAGTTTCAATGGTTACAATTAAAGTTTTAATACAAAGAGAAGCTTTAGATGAATCAAACTTTTCACTCTGAAGCAATTAAATTCCTGAAGCGACTTCGTGAATTTGTTCAAATATAAGAACAAACACAAAATGGTACAATTTTTAATGAGGAACGCGTCTAGCCATTTTGCTGTTGCATCAGATATTCTTAAAAATATTCTAAAATTGTCGGATATGTTAATTTAACTGCTTTAATGGCATAAATGTGATTTCCCATCGTTCTTAATTTATCTTCTGTTCTATTATCATCTGCCATAACAGCAAAATAATATGCATCAATATTTATTTTACAAACATATTCAATAAGCAATTAGCGGTACTGTCTACAATTCCATTTAGATACACATCATCGAGACACAATTCTTGGGAGCATTATAACTTTGTAAAAATGATTACATTTTTTTTCAAAACTTCAAAAACTTCTTCAAAACAGTTTCCACGATTTGTACTTTCGGCTTTTCATTAGGGCCTCTAAACAAAACAAATTTGTTGTTCGTTTTGTAATAAAACAACTTCATGTTCACATTTGAGAAAGCTATTAAAAAGAGACCTGTTTTGCATAGCGACTCTATGATTCACAAAATCTCGATGTACTTGATATTTTCTCAAGCTGTCTGGCAATTTTTAAAGCTGAATGAGATAAAAACTGGTTCTCTAGAAGTTTTTTTAAAATAGCCTGTACTGGAAACAGAATGCTGATTTTTGCCGTTCGCTGTATTCTAGCCAAAAATAGTCCCGAAACCATTTATGTACTTAGGAAGCTTCTTATATTTTATATATCGTGTTGAATACGGATAATAATAATATATGTTTACGTAATTAAAAGTTTACCACCTCCTTGCTGGTTCAATTGTCAGTAACAATAGATGTTTGATGGCCAAGAAACCAAGAAAACGAAGGAGAAATGTACTTGTTGGGATGTAATCTGACTCGACTCGAGCGTGGAGGGACTGAAACGCCCCCTTCAGAGGAATCAAACTGACATATAGTTAATTGCGCGTACACAATTGAAAACAGAAACAACAAACTAAGCCTTCTTGCACAATCTCCGTAAATTGGGTCAATGACATTAAACAATGGAAACTGCGTCATTGACAATTGACATGGATGTTCGAGAAAACGACAATTGACACTCTAAATTGCAGTTGCGATAATTATCTGGATAAATCACCTTAGCGATAAATATCGCCCGAAATCACGATAGCTGGCAAATGGAAATCGACTTATCTGCAATTAACAACGGAAATCGAAATCGGTTTGGTGACAATTGAAATGATTGAGAAAAATCGAACCACATAAAAGTAACCATATAATTTATGTCTCGGTAGAAGGTACCAGGTGAAATTGCATGACATTTTTGATGTTTGTGTTTTTGACATTTAATATTTTAAATGTCAACACTAGTCTGAGGCAATCCAAAATGGAGCGTTACCTACTCGTTTGAATGAGTTATCATTGCTGAACATTTTTATTAAACACAGTGAGCATTAATAACGACGCAAATTATAGTCAGCGTTATCTTGACTTGGTAACTTTTGTATGGCCAAAACATGTTGATCTTCAATACTTCTACTTTCAACAAGACGGTGCACTTAAGGCTCAGCCGCAGCTCTTTTATTGCCCTAGTCCAATACCAAGATAGAGCGTGCTTAAATCTGTCTGCATTTTATTCAGACTAAGTGGAGTTTGTTACTGCAATCGCTAGATTCATGTTGTGTAGACTCGATCCTGCATAACACTTGTTACATAAATTTTACATTTTTTTTAATGTTTTACGTGATATTGTCAAACTATTACATCTGGTCAACTATGGAGAAATACTTTGTTAGGGGTCATGCCATTTTGCTCGACATTTTCCATTTTTGCCTGACCTTGAATTGCGAAATGGCATATACAGTAGATATTCAAAAGTTCATTTACAACATAGTTGGACAGCTGCCGAAACGAGATATAGTGAACAAATCGGACAATTCGGGAATGTGAAGAGCAACAGCTCTTCAACCCGAGCAACAGCCAGGAATTCTGGCCAATTGTGCGGCTGTATATTTGGGACATTTCTTTCGTTTTCTATATTTTTATGTTTGTTTATTAATATTTCATATTGTTTTTGCGATATATCGACAATTTGTATCAATCGAAACATGGAATTATGGTGTAAACAACAAGTTTACGTGTGTACATAATAATGGTGATTTTGGATTGCACGGCTAGTCAATTGACCCGAAGTTCTGTTAACTTCCGTAGACGGCCTGCTTTTGGTAGGTTTACACAAGGAATTCCTTCTTCACATTCCCGAATTGTCCGATATACAGAGTTTTTTGAAATATGTTGCCCACAAAAAATGTTCACCGTATCTCATTTCGGCGCTGTCCAACTAAGTTGTAGATGGACTTTCGAATATCTACTTAAAACGCCATTTTGCAAAGGTCAGCCGAAAATGGGAAATGTCAAACTAATTGAAAAGAGTTTATACAAGAGTAATTGTTTTACTACGTCACGAAAAGCATTCAATTTTTGTTTCCAAAACTTATGTAACAAGTGTTATTGTCGGCTTTCATGTGACCTGATTACGCGCGCTCTAGCTTGGAATTGCTCTACATTGATTGGCCATCAATGTCGTATGATTTGACACCGTGGGACTTCTTCTTTTGGGGCTATGTGAAGGAAAATTTATAAGTGTCCACAGACCATTCTTGAACTGAAAGAGAACATTCGAGGAATTATTACTGAAATACAGCAGGGATTATACGGAAACGTCCTGAAAAATGTTGTCAAAAATATAAAAAATAACAATATAAATTTCTGTCATTAAAAAAAATATATTTATGCAAAGAAATACAAAAAAAACAAGTGCATGAGAGAAGCACGAAAGCGTTGTCTAAATTTTGAAAACCTAATTTCCAAATGAGAGCATCTTTCGGGATAATTAGACAGTGCACTTGGGTATTAAATCTTCGGAGGCACTGCACTGGTGAGACCTATAGGTCGAAACCGGTCTGAAACAGCCTAGTTTCGCCCCTGGAGTGTATACAATTGCTTTTTTTTTTTTTAAGGAATGGTACAATACATGTGCAAAAATAATAGGTACTTAAATATTTGCGAAGTGCTACATGATAACAAACTACCGTTGATGTTGACATCGAATTGAGACTTCTTTTGACGATGGCTGCGTCCAACTGTTCAGCAGAAAGATTTTCCGTGTTGAAAAGAATAAAAATATATACAAGCTCTAGTCTACAATGACCGAAGAACGTCCGAAGGATGTGCAATTCTGACCATGAAATCGGAGCTTTCCAAAAGATTCAACTTTAACGATATAGATTCATTTTCAATCTCTAGTTCATGAAAGAAGTTGTTTTAAACATTTGATATTAGTTTGTATTACTATCAGAATAATTAAAATTTATTTAAAACTTTTTTTTATTATAACTACAATTATTATGTAGTCAATATTGTAGTCCTTAATATAGTAAACTTCTAGATTGGGATAAATCCGCCTCTGTCGAAAACATAAGACAATATAGCGTATTTTGGTTTTCCCTTTAACGGTTGTTGACACCTTTGTTTTTGGAGTCAGGTTTTCCTCACTCCAGACGTTTTCCAGATGTTTTTTTTACGGGTTTAACCCTGAAATTTTTCGCTCGGCAGTCGCACGGTCATCAGAGATTAACAGCTCGTAATAGAAAATAAATGGTTTTTTTAAATTAAATGTAACATAATAACTATTTTATTGCAGTAATGATTAAAACGTTGAGGATCCGAAAATTTTAAACGATTTATTAGATGCAGCCAGAAAGAGTGGCGAAATTTATAATGCCGTAGCCAATTCGGAACCGTTCTGGGGCGGGTTATATCAGCATCGCAGGCCAGGATTAAACCGGCGGAGCAGAGCGAGGTAGATATGAATTATCATTACAAACGGCGCATTTGCGTTATTCAAGTTTGTTAATTTAGCAAAACGTCGGCTATCGCGATGTAACGATCCGCCACTAATCGTCGATATTTATCAAACTGAAGCGGGAAAAGAGCGACGGCAAAAATGGGCACACGGCGAGGCCGCATTATTTATGCCAATCAATCGATTCCAGGGGCGCCCTTTTAGCAAAACAATGATTCACTTTTCAATGATCCGATTACCCGGCCCTAATTCTCCGGAATAACTTTCCTTCGGCCGTTCCAACTTTTCATTAGCGGCGGCCGAAAGAGACGGCCACATCATATATATGTGTATATATATATAGCGATATATATATATATATATATATATATATATATATATATATATATATATATATATATATATATATATATATATATATATATATATATATACCTTTTCTGCCTTCTCGCCATCTCTCTTCGCCCATGGATTACGGTCGGACTTATCTGGCCCGGTACATGCCTGGGTTTGGGATCGGGGCTTTTGGATTTCGTTTGTCTGTTCATTTTAATTAAATTCCGCTTATTTATTTTATTTCCTGCATCCATATATACTGGTGAAGTATTCAAATTGCCTGTTACCGAATGCACGGCCGTGTGTCCGCTGAATTTTAACGTCCCATTACCGGAACGGATATAATTCTAAACAATAAACCAGGGCAGCGCAAACAAATTAAAAATCGTCGTTATGTGCACGCGGATCCTCCGGTTAATTAAAACGCATGTCCGTCGTAGTTTTGTGCCGGCAGCAACAAACACCGCCACACTACTCCTTATCAACGCAATAATTCATCTCGCGCTTTTCCTGCTTTGGAGGATCTTTTAATTAATCTTTTATTAAATTAAACTTTATCAGTTTCGCGTGCGAGAACTGCGCACGGGACGGTCCCCATGCATTGAATGTAAATGCAATAACGCCAAGAGATAAACCAGCGTTTATCTCATTTACATGTACACTGGGATGCAGGTGTGTGCGATAACATAAATATTGTTTATTGCCGCCAATTATTGTTTTTATTGCATTTTATTCAGCTCGCTGTTTAAACAAGTCGGCATATTGAAATTACCGTTCTGCCCGATTCAACGGGTTTAATGTATTTTGTCATATTTTAAGCAGCCCTTTTATTGACGTTGCAAATATAATTTCATGAAATTATCCGATTTATTAACGTGATTATAATTGTTCAGATAACGCGCTTTATTTATTGTCATTGCAAAAATTTACGCGATGTACAACTGCACAGGGCGAACCGAATTCGATTGCGCTACATGCAAAACTGTACATATTCTGAAATGAACAGATTTTTTTATTACAGATGGGTATAACCAGATATTATTTTCCTGTGTTGACTTTTTTAATGTTAAGTACAGCGTATTTTGTTAATATTATAATTTTTTACATATTTGACAAGAAATATTTCTTTAATTGTCTTAATTTTGCCAATATTTGCGATATGATCATGTTTTTTTTCAGTTTTTGGGGAATAATCGGAGGTGATACCAAGAGTGCTTAAAAATGATTTTTTAAAGATTTATTTCCCATATTATGTTATTCACAATCTGTCAAAAATATAATTTTTTGTTTGTTTTCAGACAGAAATTATTTTTATTATTATTACATACAATTAATACCAGTTTTGCACAACTAACAATTAATTTGATACTAACTTAATATACTAATGTCTAAAACTAAGGTATTTCCATTGTATCAAATCGAAAAACTTGTTCTATCAGTCAGTAAGCTCATGGGGTTTCTTCCTCTTGAATCTTCTAGTGATGTTACCCACATTTAGAAGCCTGGACGCTTCACAATTTATGTTATTATGGAGTCTCATGTGGTGAGAATTAGCGAATTTTCTTATGATGTCAGGAACCATTTCGATCTCTAGGCCGCAATGCAGGTCACCAATGCGAACATACCAGGGAGCATTCGTAATACATTTTAACACTTTGTTTTGGAATCGTTGGATTATCCGGATGTTGGAGTCACTAGCGCAGCACCATAGTTGTATACCGTAAGTCCATACTGGTCGTAGGACTTGCTTATACAATATAAGTGTGTTGTGTTATAATAATCCTTTATTATTTTATTAATCCTTTAAATCCTTTAATAATAATAATATATATAGTAATATAAGCTCAGAATTCCGGCCAAGCAGCCAAAACAATTTTTTAATTGGGCGCCATTATTCTTGTCTTCATTACCACACAAGACCACTTGTTGTATAATCTTTTTATCTGTAAAATCGATATGTGTCGATTTGGATTCCATTAATTTAATTCGCCATTTTTTTGTCCAGATAGCAATTTTATTTAAAGCAGATTGTAGTTTTCCGGTTGACTCGACAATTGTCTCTCCTACAGCCAAGACTGCCGTATCATCTGCAAACGTCGCTGTTGTGCTGTATAAGGTAGTTGGAACATCATTAATATATAATAGATACAGAACTGGCCCCAAGACGCTTCCTTGTGGAACACCAGCCTTAATCAATTTTAGTTCAGAGTATGAGTCTTCATGTTTGACACGGAAGTATCGATTTGTCAATTATGATTTTATTACTTTGTAGTATGTTCTGGAAGCATTGATCTCAATTTATGAAGTAGGCCTTTATGCCACACTCTATCGAATGCTTGTGAAACGTCTAAGTAGGCAGCAGAACATACACCTTTATTCTCAAAAGTTTTTTCAATGACATCAGTAATTCGTTGCACCTGATCGATTGTCGAGTGGTTCATTCTTAAGCCAAATTGATGTGTTGGTACCAATTGTCTTTCTTCTATAATTGATTTAAGACGTTTGAGTTTAAGTTTCTCAAACAGCTTGGACATAACGGGCAGCAGTGATATTGGCCTGTATGATTCAACTTGGTGTGGATTTTTACCAGGCTTGGGCAACATGATTACTTGGGAAGTTTTCCATATATATGGTACGTAATTCAGTCGTATGCAGGCGTTGATTATCATAGTCAGTTTAACAAGGGCTTTTCCTCCAAAGTTATTTAGATTTGCACCTATAATAAGGTCATACCCGGGTACTTTTTTCGCATTTAGATTAGTTTTAATCTCTTCTACTATTTCTTTAACTCCGCCATTGCCGGTCCCAAGCCCGGATGAGAAAGGAGGAGGGGGAGGAGTACCAACCTCGTTAAAAAAACCTGGGTTTAGCTGGCTCCGGCTAATAGTACCCAGCAAGGGCCCCGTGTCCAGGGTACGGACGAAGACCACAACGGTGAGGAAGGTGAAGAGGAAGACCTCAAGTCGGCGGAATCGGCGGAAGTGGCAACCTTGCTTTTAGGGTTAGTTAAAAGATAAGGGAGATAACCCTGACATAAAATTCTGGTCCTCCAGGATGGGGGTTGAGGCGTCGGGCCAGCTCCTCGGCACTCGGAAAAACTCGAAATTTGCTAAAAATCCTAATATCAAGCCTCGGAATACGGACAGACACACGGACACACGACTTAAGCAAAGGAAACGGACAATGATTGTGGGCACATGGAATGTGCAGGGACTGGCGAACAAACTGGGAGAAGTAGTACAGGAGTCCATAAAACAAAACCTGGACATTGTATGCCTTACAGAAACGAAGAAAAAAGGCAGTGGTAACCAAATAGTACAAGAGTATTTACACATTTGGTCAGGAGTAGATAAAGACCAAAGGGCTAAAGCAGGGGTGTCCATACTCATTCGGAAAAAACTCATTAACACCATTAAAGATGTTCAATATGTCAGTGAGAGATGCTTAAAAGTAACTCTAAAGGTAATGGGACGGGAACTCGTAGTTATAGCGGCGTATTCACCTACAGAGGATGCGGTAGCACAGATTAAGGATGATTTCTATATTTCCTTAAGTCAACAAATAGAGTCAGTCAAACCATCACAAGAAATCATACTAGCTGGGGATCTGAATGCCAAAATTGGCTCGCGTGTTAAGGATGCTGTAGTAGGGCAATTTGGAGAAATAGCTGTGAATGATAATGGGGATCGTCTCATAAATCTATGTAATCAATACAAACTAAAGATTACAAACACCTTTTTTAACCACAAGAACATTCATCGATATACCTGGGAGCGGCCGTCCATGAACCAAAAATCTATCTTAGACTACATTATTATTAAACAGGAATCAAGCACAAAAATAATTGATGCAAGAGTTAAGCGCGGTGCAAACTGCGGATCAGACCACTATCTGGTAGTAGCTGGGTTATATTACTTGTATAGATTAAACCAGAAAAAAACAAATGATATTCTTGAAATAAACGAAGATCTAAAGGCGAAGGAGTGGCCTAAATACAAACTGGAACTCCTACAACAAGAAAGTATAAGAAAGTTATATCAGAATAGACTTGAATCTCACTTAACTAGAGAAAAGGTCAGAGAAGATGCTAATGAGGAAAATACCCGGATCAAGAACGCAATTCATCAAGCAGCAGGAGAAGCTCTAGGAAATGTTACCAGGAGTAAAAGAGACCAGATCTGGTGGAGCCAGAGAATCAAGCAAGCGGTCGAAAAGAAAAAGGAAGCCTATAACAACTGGCTTATGCAAAGATCAGACGTATCCAGACAAGAATATAAAAGCTATAATAGAGAAGTAAAACGAATTATTGCCCAAGAGAAAAGCAGAACTTGGGAAAGAAAGTGCTCAGAGATAGACAGCTATTTGGGTGGATCACAATCCACAGAGGTATGGCGAGTTCTAAAGAGTATGAAGACCAACACCGAGAAAACACCCATATCAATGATCGATAACGTAACTTGGAGGCAACACTACATCAATCTCTTAACCGAAAATCGTCAACAATACAAGGGCAGCTACATAAATACGGAACCTGAGCAGGGAGAGATACTGCAAATTAATATAGAGCATGTACAAGAGGCAGTCAAGACGCTTAAGAATGGAAGATCACCTGGCCCGGGCGGGATTCCTGCAGAACTTATTAAATATGGAACCGATACTCTAGGGAAGCAACTGACTAACCTTATAAACTACTGCTTACGTGAAAAGATCTTACCAGATGAGTGGAAAACCTCTAATATTGTATCAATATATAAAAAGGGTAGTAAGAAAGACCCCAACAACTATCGAGGTTTGAGTATTACTAGCTCACTAAGTAGACTATTAGGAAGAATAATCAAGGATATCCTACAAACTGCAATCAATAATAAAATTAGTGAAGATCAGAGTGGTTTCACTCCCGGACGATCATGCGTTGATAACCTGTTTATACTACAACAATTAGTTGAAAAGCGAACATCAGTAGGAGAGGAAACTTTTATGGCGTTTATTGATTTAGAAAAGGCGTACGACTCAATCCCAAGAAACAGACTCTGGATGGCATCAGAAGTTCAGGATGTTAAAAAGAGCATTATTGAGGCAATAAAACTTATATATTGGGATAATGAAGCCACTATTAAAAACGGAAAAACAATGTCTCTACCCATCAGACCGGACAAAGGACTAAGACAGGGTTGCTGCCTCTCGCCTATGCTTTTCAATCTATACTTGGAGACAGTGCTAAAGGGATGGAGGAGAAGATGCAGTGGCATGGGGGTGCCGATTGGGAATGACTGTCTCTTTAACCTGAACTTTGCTGATGACCAAGTGGTCATAGCTCAGGACGCGTTTGATCTAGAGTTTATGCTGGAACGCCTGAATAATGAATATAAGGAATGGGGAATGAAAATAAACTTCAATAAAACGGAATTCATAGCAGCTAACTGTCAGGCAAACTTCCTTATCATGTTGGAAAACAGCATCCAAATTCGACAAGTCCAACAGTTCAAATATCTAGGAGCTATGATTACCCAGGATGGATTAGGCTCTCATGAAATTAAGCGGAGAATAGAGAGCAGCCGCAGGGTTTTGGGATGTCTAAACTCTGTGTTCTGGGACCAGCACATCTCAAGAAAGACCAAGAAACATATTGGAAAGTCTATGGTGGAGTCCGTGCTCTGCTACGGTAGTGAGGTATGGGTAATGAATGCGGAAATGGAACGTCGGGTGAATGCAGTAGAGATGGACTACTTGCGGCGAAGTGCTAGAGTGTCCAGACTCCAGAGAATGCGAAACGATCAGATAAGAGATTGCATGGGGGCAGAGGAAACTATCAACCAACGAATTCAAAAGCGAGGTCTGAAATGGTTTGGACACCTCATGCGCATGGAAGAGGAACGATGGCCCAAGCGAATATTCCAGTGGGTTCCCCCCGGAAAACGTAAGAGGGGACGTCCGAGAAGATCTTGGAATGAAGGCATGAGGAAGGCCATGACAGCCCGAGGATTAGACGAAGAAGACGCTAGGGATAGAAGAGGATGGAGATTAGGAGTGGGAAGGCAGCCTGCGGCTGTATAACAACCCTTAAAAAAAAAAAAAAAAAAAACTATTTCTTTGGGTGTTACCAAATGTATTTTCTCTTGACAATTATTTGATCTTAAGTGCTGTTGTGGATTGGTATTGGTTTCCAGAATATATTTAAAATATTCCCAGTCTGTGTATTTAATTTTGAGGACCGGGTTTTGTTCTTTCATTATGATTTTGTCATTAATTGTTAGGTATATAGGAGAGTGGTCTGAATTTAAGTTATGACCTTCCTCAATTTTAATGTAATTTAATGATATGTTTTTGATCACAAAGAAATCAATTAGATCTGGAACTTTATTAAGATCAGTACGTCGGTTTGCCTGTAGTTACGAATTCACATCCGTTGTCAGCAGCAGCTTTGTATAACTGGCGCCCTTTAGGAGAGATGAGCCTTGAGCCCCAGTGGGTGTGCTTCACATTGAAGTCACCCCCAACACTGAAGCAACCATTCAATTTATCAAATAATGTCTTATATTCATGCGCGTAGATATTATATCTAGGTGGGCAATAGATTGCGCTTACTGTAAGTTTTTGTTTTATTGTTTCAATTGTTATGGTTGTCGCTTGAATGTCAATGGTTTTATATTTATCTTCCTCACGATGTTTTATGTTATTTTTAATAATAATAGTAGTAGGTAAACTAAGAGAGTTCTCCGACGAAATCCCCATAAGGATTACATGGGAGATTTTCACACGCCTAATACATCCGGTCGGGCTGGTCGTCGAATTCGTCTAAGTCCCTTATCAGCGATGTGTATGTTGGGCTGCCTAACCTCTGCGTGGTCTGGTCGTCGCATTCGTCTAAGTCCCTTATCAGCGATGTGTATATTGGGCTGCCTAACCTCTGCGCGGGGGCCGCCATCTTGAATTTTGGATTACGCGCGAGTTTTGAATTATTTGAATTATTAATTAATTAATTAATTTAATTAAATATTTTTACGGTCTGCCGGGTTCGATCCATGGAACTTCCTGTCGTGTGTGTTTACAAGACCGAGACGTTACGCAATGCGCTAATCTCGGAACTGATAAGAGTCACACTAAATGTATGTGTTAAATATTATCGCAGGACATCCTGTCGAATTGTGCTGAGGCGCGCGAACTTGTAGCGCCATCTGGCGAACGATTGTTAAGAAAAAATTACAGGTGGCTGCTATCGCCCGGGTGTATCCCCCATCTAACGAGCGACACAAGTACTATAAATTACAGGTGCCTAGTGATAACCGGGAATACCAACTGTCGTACCAACTTAAATCTTTCGTAATCCCTGTGATTTTACGGGTACCGATTGAGAAATAAATTGCGTCTCAATATACGAGGCCGTAAAATATGAAATCCAATATGGCGTGCGTGTGTAAATTCAAGATGGACGACAGCGTAAAATGTACAGGAGGATCGACTAACAGCGTGTGCAAATTCAAGATGGCCCGCGTGTGCAAATCAAAGATGGAGGACAGCGTAAAATGTACAGGAGAATCGGATAACAGTATGTACAGGGTGTTTAATATAAATCCAATTGTTTATGTATCTTTCAAATTTTACTTATCTTATAAAATAAAACACAATTTGTTAAAAAGATATAAAATGTTTATTATGTTTTACCATTACAAAGCTTGACATATTTGTATAGAACAAGTGCATTAACAACGGAGCAAACAGAGTATCTATACTTATGAACACTGCAACTATCTAACGTTTTAAAAATAATCGGACAATTATGATCTAATTCTAAATCTATTACATTTCTATAGAAATATCTTAAATAGAGGCCTTTTGGCTTCCCTTGACGTAGACGATATCGGCAGGGAATTGACTAAATATATGAGGTAACTCCTGAAGATCAACGTGGCCGCAGCTGTATCGCAGACCGTGATGATTTCGTTCTAACCAGCGAATTTGTCGTTTGTACTTGTCTGGAACTTCGGAGAATCGCCCGAACGGTTTGAACAGATAGCACACAGGTCTTCCATCATAGGTGAAAACCAGCTCTTTGGGTGTGAATTCGGGGACGTTAAAGCCTTGAACATCTACGACTAATATCTTCTGCGGTGTCAAGCTTTGTTTATGAAGAATTATCGTTGGTTGATGAATTGATTCCTGGAACGCAGCTATTTGTTTCTGAAGAACTGGCTCCAATAATTCCCCGACCTTGTTTATACGATTATCGAATCTCCGCCTGTCGCACGCTTCCCTCATCCAGTTCACTTTGTCAAACCCATCTATCTCTTTTTCCACATTATAATTAAATATTACTGCTGGTAAATCGAAGGTGACGTACTTGGTTATATTCATTTTAAATTAGCTTTCGTACGATCCCGGACAATGGAGTATATTCCACAATAGTATCGTTCAGAATGAGACAATAAGCGCGAGTATTATCCTTAAATGACGACGAAGCTTCCATCTCAAGTCGTAAGTCCACCGTAGATGATTTTACACTTTCGTTTTGCTTGGACACGTCGAAAACAAACATTGCGTAGTCTTTGAATTCAGTAAACGAAAAGTGAGGTTGATTAGTTCGTCCGAAATAACTTTGTTGAAACTGACAGAACATGTTTAACGCTGTTAAATAATCGTTGTTTTGGAAATCTAGATTTAAATGATCATAGGGGTATGATTCAGAATTCAGGAAGACTCTAACGTTTCTAATTTGACAATGATCAAACATTGACGCATTCTCAGCATCTACTCCTTTTTTATTTTCTTGGAACGCGATAATTATAAAGCGTGGTTTCTCTAAACTTCTAGAAGTCTTTACAGCCCAAATGTCGTCCCTAGACTTTTTCATTGCAGGTAATTCATGAAGCTCCCATTTTCGGAATGCAATCGGAATACGTGGATCGTTTTTAATTTGCTCGTACATTTCTAATTTTAACGTATCGTTTAATTGGACGTGAGGCACACGCCATTCAATTTTATATATGTTAAATTTAATCTGATTAACCACAGCAGCAACATCGTCGCATTTGAATCAATTGACATCGCTGGACGAACGCAGCAAAATTAGTTCTTGCTTTACGTTACGTTGATAATGAGTTTATTATAATCTTCTGCGAACCCCATTAAACATTTTACGGGTATAAGTGCAAAAAACTTTTTTTTTTGCAAAGTAAGTTTTTACTGCATTTCCCACTGCACACCATCCAGCAGTTCCTAGTACTTTCATGTCATCACCAGAATTGTAAGAAAGATATCCTTTTAAAGTAGTTGTAATTCCCAAGTCCCTTGTTCGGTCAACTTCGACTGAATTTAGTTCATAACGTATTTCCTCGAATAAGAATGCAAATGCATTCGTAACCAACTCAAATGTTTTCCAGCGGTTAAATTATGTTCAATTGCACCACTTATGTAAAGGAAACTGTGGGCTGGATGTGTGTAAATGTCTTGGTTTTGAATTGCAATCCTGATTTCGTCATTATTTCCAAAATTCGATGTTCTAGGCTGATATGTGTGGTATTGATCGTTAACGATACTCACGTCAAATTGCACTTTATCGAAAACGCTAATTTTGTCCATTGTATTTAATTGTCTAGCCAAGAGACAATAGCTTAGCAATATTTTCACGTGTTATCTCTCCGGCAGCGAAATCAGTTCTGATTCTGTGAGGAGTCCTCTGCGCGTTATATACTATCCCCATCACAGGGTCTTTAACTCAAGCCGAACTAAAATATGTTCACCTCTGAAGTTGACAGGATTCCCTTCTTGATCTACTATTTTAAGTGTAATGGTATCTATACTGTTGCGAGCATTCACAGGCAGATACAGAATATTGCGCGGATCTATGATAATCCCGTACCCTGGGTCTACTGAAGGGGTAAACTCGAATAAAGTATGGGATAATTTATCGTCATAATATGCTCCCGTAACAATGTTGCACTCGATTCTAATAGTATTGACTTTAATTATTTGCACTGGAAGATCGGATCTGTACAGTTTTCCTGCTTTTAAAATTTTCTTTCCGGAGACACCCAATAGTGTTCCTATTGTTCCTTTATAGGGGGAGAAATCTATATCGAATTTACTCTTAATCTCACACTGAAGAGTATTGTTGTTCGGCTTTAAAGATAAAATGGTGTCAGCTTGTGAAATGTCGATGTTATATTCCTAGGTCAACTCTTGCTGCAGGTACAATTCAATATCGCTTAGGTAGCAATTTTAACAGTTTTTTTGTCTTTGTTGTTTAAGATAAAGACCCATTCCTTTACGGTAAGGTTTCAGGTACAATCCTTGTCCTTCTTGCCTAGAGCAATTGCCTCCATCGTCTTGTTATGCCTCTCAGACTCGGACAGTTTTTTGCTGGCTTCACCAACAGAACTTACTGCCTTAGCAATACCCGCAACTCCCCCAGCCAGCGAACCTAGTGCACTTAAGCCTGCAAACAGCGGTATGAGCGGTAAAAATCCTCCGCGCTTAGGAATTGGTATTATTCTTGGAGTTCGAATTTTCTTCCTTCCTCCAGAATTCTTAATTGCAAGTTTGGCCGCAGAAAGTGCCACACTCGATCCTTCCTTAATACCTCCAGGTTTAGAGATTTTTTTCTTGAATCCGTTCAAACTCTTTCTAGTCTCAGCTACTACGCCGCTCCTTAAGAACGTTTTCTTAATACCCATTCCCGTCTTTCGTTTTATCTTCATTGCAGCTGCAACAGCAAAAGCCGTGGCTTTTTCACCAAGTTTAGAATCGCTTGCTTTTACACGAGCCCAGGCAGCCTCCTGGAGTTCTTTGTCCGCTCTGTGACGCTCGCTTAAGTTATTTTTAAAGTTTGAATATGCAATGTCGTGATGTTTGCATGCGACGTCTAGAGGGTTTATGCCGGGGTCTCCTCGTTGCAGACGCTTTTGTAGTTTGGTGCCAGGCCCGCAGTACTGGTAACCGGGCAAGTGAGCCTCGAAAGGTAAATTGTTAATAAGTGAGTTGATTATTCCCGATCCGTGGTGTGCAGACATTTAAACGATCTCTCTCTTGTCACCAGTATTTATACCATCACACTTGAGAATCGCGTGTCAGTACGATGAGGTTTATTAAACAGAAGAGTTCTTTGACAATTGATAACATGAATACGTGTATTGGCGGTAAAGGCATAAAACATCATCACAGTGAACTGTTACCAAATTCAATTCGTGCACTTATATGTGGGCCGTCGAATTGTGGCAAATCAAACGTTATGCTTTCCCTTCTGTTCGAACCGAACGGTTTAAAATTTGAAAACGTCTACATATACTCTAAATCTCTCTACCAACCCAAATATGTCTTTTTAACAAAAGTGTTCAATGAACTTGAAATGGTTGGATACTTTCCGTTTACGGAAAACGGTGAAATTCCAAGTCCCAGTGAAGCCAAAGAAAATTCCATATTCATATTTGATGATGTGGCATGCGATCGACAGGATAAAATCAGAGAATATTTCAGCATGGGGAAGCATAGAAACGTTGATTCGTTTTATCTGTGTCAGACTTACACGCGCATTCCCAAATATTTGATACGTGATAATGCAAATATAATTATTTTGTTCAAACAAGATTATCTTAATCTTAAACACGTCTACAGCGATCACGTCGGTACCGATATGAGCTATGAAACATTTAAAAGTATGTGTGCCAACTGTTGGAATGATAAATACGGATTCATTGCGATCGACAAAGATAGTGACATCGATAAAGGTCGGTATCGCAGGGGGTTTGATCAGTATATATTACATGACTCTGAGAAACAGCATTAGTTCACCTTGAGTTATAGAATAAGCCTGTTCATATCAGCCTCTTTATATCAGCCTGTTTATATTAGCCTGTTTATATCAGCCTGTTTATATCAGCCTGTTTATATCAGTATGTTTATATCAGCCTGTTTATATCAGCCTGTTTATATCAGCCTGTTTATATCAGCCTGTTTATATCAGCCAGTTTATATCAGCCTGTTTATATCAGCCTCTTTATATCAGCCTGTTTATATCAGCCTCTTTTATATCAGCCTGTTTATATCAGCCTCTATATATCAGCCTGTTTAAAAAAGGTCCGATCATGGAGAAGCAAGTATCTAAGCGGTTGATTAATATAAAAGATAAAATTCGAAAAAAAATATTGGCTCTTAGAGTGAAAAGTTCCAAGGACGATGAAATTTTAAATAAAACATATAATCCGCTTATCGCCCCGATTAAAAATTTAATCAATACGTCAACTATAATTTCCACGTCGAATCCGTATCAGCATACACCTCCTACAATTAGTAAGAAGTCTCCTCAATCACCGCAGCATATTTCCAAGCAAATATTCAACTCTGATACGCCTAATATATCGAAAATAACTGATCGAAGATCATCTAACCCCAAACAGCTAGAGATCAGTGCATATAAATACGAAGAACCTCCAAAAGTTCACTTTGCTCCACCCGAAACGTATGAGAGCCTACCTGAAATGACATATTATAATGATAAGGTAGCAGAAGATGCTGACAATGTTTTAGTAGCTGAAGATGCTGATAATGTTTTCATTGAAGAGCCTCAATTCGAACCATTAACCGAGGAAGGAATTTTACAATACTTGGAACAGTATCCTCCAATAGTGAGACCATTGCTTATTGGTTACATAGGAGACGTTAAGAATGTAGCTTTCGATAAATCTACATTTACAGGAGCTGTATATGATATAAACACAAGTTCTGTCACCGTTGGTAATAAAATCATAAACATTGATAGAAATGGGAACATTAAATTAGACGGAAAAGTATTTGAGGGTACAGAGCTAAGAGAAGCCAATATAATCTATTAAAATCATTCAGAGAAGTGCCATTCTCGCCATGAGTGTTGACAAGTTCGGTCGATTTTCTCATACGTCGGGCCAGACTCCTGGGATGCGAGGTCCTCCTGGAGTCGGATTTAGCTTGACCGAAAGAGGAGATTTCGATGTTAAGGGTAAACGTTTAAAACGAGTCAGGGATCCCGAAGAGTTTACGGATGCATCAACCAAGAGATACGTCGATACAAAAATTGATCAGATTAGTGCACCCGTTGAAAAGAAACTGGATTCAGTTGTTTCAAAATTTGATGATCTAAAACTAAAAAACCAACGCACAATCAGCACATTGAGTGATCTGATAACAAAATGCTATAAAGAAAATCATACACATAGAACAAAAATTGATTCACTCCTACAGGAAGTGAAAAAACGAATTAAAACAAATAAGGAGAAAATAATTAAGTTAGATGAACTCTATGTGAAACAAGCAGAATCTCTAAAGGAAAACAAGACGGAATTAGACGTTAAAGCCTTTAACTTTCAAAGACAGTTGGATGAAAATCTGGTGAAAATTAATAATATAAGACCTGAGGAGATGGTACAGGTACTGGCTGGAAAACATATACCGAGGGCACGGATACGAAAATTAATAATATTGATAGATATATAGCAGAAATGAGGAATACCGTCGATAAACAATCCAAAGCCCTCGAGAAATTGAATGAAAACATGAAGAAAAATAGACCGGAGCCACGTCAATTTGCGGCGTTGATAGCAAATGTGGAGAAAATTAAAGCTCAATTAGAAGAAAACCTTATTAAAATTGATATACTTTCTGCACAACAAGAAAAATTTCCGAGAGAAATAGCCGAAGTCAATGTGTTGAGAAAACCCGTGATTCTACCCGTGTTGAAAATGATTCATCAAATGATCATTTCTTCACCTGAAGAAGCCACAGTGTGGCGAAACAATTGTCGTGAACAATAAAAAACAATTTTGAAAATTTTTAAAAAGTGCGTAACTTTATTTCATACATTCGAAATCCTATACATGTACTGTTTGCGGAACTTGCATTATATAATTATTTTTCTCCATGTACTTACGGAAATAAATATAACTATTTAATTAATATGATGTTTTATTTTTTAACAAAAAAGTGTCCTTGTCAGGGTTCCAACCTGGATTGCAACGTTGAGTCTTGCTTATTAGACGACCAGGGCTATTGAGCACTTATTGCAATAGTGCCTGAAAACGATATAAAAGAGGTCTACAAAATAAAAACTCCAACAACAATAATACATAATATAAAATAAAATATATTAAGTTAAAACATTGGTTACATTATTATTTAAAGTTAAAGTTAATCGCTTTCTTTACACTGGCATAGAAAAGTTTTAAAAATCTCCCGCCATCGCGAAAATGAACATGTTTGAACGGCACAACGAAAAGTCCCATCAGTACAGCGATTGCGTAGATCATGAACCCTACGAATCCAAGGATGGATACCACACATGTGAATTTTGATATCCTAGGCGAATGCAGATTGAACACCTGTAGATTGGATCTGGACCTCCTTCAGTTTCGGTCCGTCCAAAAACGTTGTAATGGATATAACACGGGAGCCTTCTTCTGTAGTGTTGATCACTCTTTATACTGGGATGCAACAAATGCCAAACTTTGTACAATTCAAGCCCCTCGAGTTTTCTTATGTACTGTTCAGGGAGATACTTCATATGTTCGCTGTTCAGCTGACTATTGTAGTATGCGTCTATGGCATCATTTACACGCACTATTAAAAGTTCGTCCATAGTCGTTGCCCAGATTAGAAAATGATGCACACAACTGTTTTAACTCTTGGTATGCTTCAATATCGCGTTTTAGTCTCCGTATGTTCTCGAAGTGCTGTACAATCTCACGCCGTAATTGTCTCTTCTTGTTCATTGCACGTTCGGGCTGTTTCTAAATCTCGGCCTAACTGATCTCGATTATATATGCACAGTTCCAATATGGCGTCGACGTTCTCGCGGGGAATTGATTCTAAATCGTATTCGGCCGTGTTCAGAATTCTTACGGCTTCTGCGCTATCGCAATTCTTGCTCACACTCAGCACATGCAGGATACAGTTGTTATAAAAATAGAAAAATTTTAGTTCCTCCAGTCTGCTCACCCTTTTTTCAACGAGCATCTGCGCTTTGCACAACACATCGAATGTTTTTCTATCCAACATGATTCTTACGCCTTTACTTTCGATGCGAACCCAAGGCGTTTTCTTTAGATTTGAGCCTAGGAACACGTCGCACCCGCTATACACCTGGTGAAAAGGTTTTTTCTCCTCGTCGGCCTCAATACTGCGTTTTCTTTTACAGGATCTTTTCGTATTCAAATGTTCTTGAATTAGATCTTTGCGACTCATGAGATGGTTCCATTCCGCATGTAGAAATGAAAAATGCGTGTTTTTCGAGCCAGATAATCGAACGGCTGGATAAAAGCCTCGGGCGGGGCTGAAGCCTACTGCAATGTGGACGTTTCCTCTCTTGTTCAACGGATATCGGGTCTCGTTCACAAGCCGGCACTCTGATCGTATGCTCGGGTCGAACTTGTTTAAAAGTTCATCGATGAAATCCAATCCGTCGTCGGCATCTTCGCAGTGCGATAAATCAACAACTTCGTTGCTCGATGAAACGTGTGGCGTTTGTTGCTCGACAATTTCGTTGCTCGATGAAAGGTGCGGCTGCATCATTTCATTGTATGTTTCAGAAAAGCCCGGTGTTGCTCGCAAAATCACTTTTGTCAAATCGAATAAATTTGCGAACGTTTCTTCAGACACTATGATACTCAATCTGCGCTGTTCAATCCATATGGCCATGATGTCACGATAGACTTTTTTGACGATCTTATGATCGCCGATGGTGATGGGGTTCTGCATCTGCGAGATGTTGATTGCAGAAAACTGGTTCCTTTCCTCCTCGTTGAAGAAGAAGCAGGAGTGAGCGCCCCAGATTTTCACAATTGGGCTGAAGCCTGCTGTGGGGCTGATACCGATCGACACGTTCTTTGTTCCAGACTTGTTCAGTGTATAAGTTGATTGGCCCAGAAGTGTAGGCTCCTTCTTGATGCTGTCATCGAACGTGCGGATTTCCATTTCTAGAGGATCGACCTCGGTTTCAACTTTAACGAAAGACATCTTAATTAGTCGGCTGTTTATACTCGAATGGTTTTTAAAACTCCGGCTTAAATATATAGGTAGACCCCCTCCATACATGACTTACATTCTGTCCAATATATCCTGCGTTGAAAATATAATTGCGTCCTCTGAATTATCGCTCCGATCCAAATCTCTCCACTCCAACAAATCGCTCGAATTCCTCGAATGTCAATCTTCGAGCCAGTTGCACAGATGGGTATCTCACAGGTGTTAGCGTAGCCAAAACAGGCGCTGGGTCTTCTTCCAATTTTCTCTTCTTAGCTGATTCGGGGATTTTTGTTTGCATGTTATATGTAGGCAGATATATTCTAAATACCAGCGTTTTCTTTACCCTACACAGAAGTTAATTTGCTGATGCAAAATGAGCAATACGAATGCCCACAATTCATCGCATATTTTATTAAGTTATTCAGGCATACTGGACATCTGCCGGCGTCACAGCCATCTGCAAATTCTGTAAAAATAAGAAATAACATAAGTTGCAATTTTTAGACGGCAATAGATTTCAACTTACCTTCATCTTCCGTTAATTTGGAATCGCCTCTCAGGACAAGTTCACTGTTCGCCATGATGATAAACGTTCGCGTCCAGATTACTATTTTCATTAAACTGAGCGCTCCCGCCGAGAACACATACGTCTCTTCGTCCCTGCCAGCACACAAAACTAATAGCCCATTATAACATGCGCGCCCGCGTTTTTCGCATTTTCTCGCTTGGGAGCAGGTAAAGTTATAGTTTTTATTTCATATTCCTAATCTACGCGACGAGACCTTTCGTTTGAGCACCTTGAAGGCCTATTTTGCAGTACCGGAAATGACACTTCCTGTCGCCATTTTTTATTCTGTGACCGGATGTTTGACTTCCGGTTGCCATATTGGATATATTTTAAACACCCTGTACATGTTATCCGATTCTCCTGTACATTTTACGCTGTCCTCCATCTTTGATTTGCACACGCGGGCCATCTTGGATTTGCACATGCTGTTAGTCGATCCTCCTGTACATTTTACGCTGGACTCCATTTTAAATTTACACACGCATGCCATTTTGGATTTGCACACGCTGTTAGTCGATCCTCCTGTACATTTTACGCTGTCGTCCATCTTGAATTTACATACACACGCCATATTGGATTTAATATTTTACGGCCTCGTATATTGAGACGAAATTTATTTCTCAATCGGTACCCGTATATTACAAAATCACAGGGATTACGAAAGATTTAAGTTGGTACGACAGTTGGTATTCCCGGTTATCACTAGGCACCTGTAATTTATAGTACTTGTGTCGCTCGTTAGATGGCGGACACACCCGGGCGATAGCAGCCACCTGTAATTTTTTCTTATCATTCGTTCGCCAGATGGCGCTACAAGTTCGCGCGCCTCAGCACAATTCGACAGGATGTTCTGCGATAATATTTAACACATACATTTAGTGTGACTCTTATCAGTTCCGAGATTAGCGCATTGCGTAACGTCTCGGTCTTGTAAACACACACGACAGGAAGTTCCATGGATCGAACCCGGCAGACCGTAAAAATATTTAATTAAATTAATTAATTAATTAATAATTCAAATAATTCAAAACTCGCGCGTAATCCAAAATTCAAGATGGCGCCCCCCGCGCAGAGGTTAGGCAGCCCAACATACACATCGCTGATAAGGGACTTAGACGAATTCGACGACCAGCCCGACCGGATGTATTAGGCGTGTGAAAAGCTCCCATGTAATCCTTATGGGGATTTCGTCGGAGAACTCTCTTAGTTTACCTACTAATAGCACACAGATTGGCATATTTTGCAATGGGGTAACAGTTTATTGTTCCGAACTGGTTCGACAGTAACAATTGCTTTACAAACGGATATTCATTAATGTTGTTCGATAATATTCAGGTCAGCTCGTTAACATCTCTTACTCCAGTGATCATAATCGGCGGCGGATTATATGCTGGTCTAGCTTTTGTTTTGTGGTCTTGCTGCATCTTGCGGAAGCCAAATTGGTGGTTTGGAATTAATTACGCTTCCTCAAGTATTGGTAGTTATCGTGTTAGAAATAATTTTTCAAATACTTTGGATAGGATGGGTTTCAGACTTATAGGCCTGTAGGTTTGAACTTCTTCAGGGACTTTCCCTTCCATGGGTATTAGAATTATTTGGGCTACTTTCCACAGGACGCATAAGGATAAGGACTACTCTTTGTCGAAAGCCACCAAAAGGATCAAAAGACCAATTACAACCATTCCACCAATCATAAAGAAAGATGGGACATGGGCTCGTGACAATAAACAAAAACTGAAGTTTTCGCCGAACACCTAGCAAACACCTTCAAATCAAACCAAACACATCCAGGTATAGTACTTGAAGAAATACAAAAAGCATTCCCCGAATTACTATAAAAGAAGTGACACAGGACATTTTAAAACAAATCTAAACCCAAGAAAATCTCCTGGCATAGATTTTATTACAGGTGAGATTCTAAAGCAGCTTCCAAAGAAAGAAAGAATAATGCTAATATACTTGTTCAACGCAGCAATACGACTGATGTATTTCTGAAGTATGCAAAATAGCGGAAGAAATTCTAAAGTACAGTTACATAACAAACTACTTATCTACAACCTAGTCTTAAAACCGATATGGCTTTATAGAATCCAGCTTTGGGGATGCACCAAGGATTCAAATATAATACGAATACAGACCTTTCAAAATGAAGTGCTTCAGAACATGGTAGATGCGACATGGTATGTTCGCAACAAGGATCTACATCGGGACCTAGCTGTCCCAATGGTTAAAGAAGATATCAAGAGGTATGCTGGCAACCATGAAGCCAGACTGCAGCGCGGTGTTAATGCTGAAGTACTCCAGCTATTAGACAATCGACACCACATCCGAAGACTGAAAAGAACGAAACCATTCGATCTTGTTTAGTGTGTAGTGTATTGTGAGCAGAGCAGAGCATTGTGCGCGATTTCAACAATACACAATCCAAACAAACTAAAGGGCAGCGATGGATGAACTTTAGATAAGAATTAAGTTTATGTTAATATGTATCCGAGGCAAATTAATGGTTGGACATTTGTGATCAGTTTTAATATGTAACATAGGAATAATAAATATGTTATCAAAAACAAAACAAAAATTGTTGCATTGCGATCAGTGGTAGGTTTCTTAGCATGGTGCCTGTGATGAGGTTGTACCTAGGGCTTTTTTTGGTTTACGTTTGGTAAGCGTGGATTTTACTTCGCTTATTTTGAATTATTTTATTGGAGAGCTCATTTGGTGAGGTACTGTTAGGAATTGTTTGACTATATTGTCTTCCTTCACAGTGCATACGGTGGGATGGGGTTCGAAAACAGTCACCAACTGTTTTGCTAAAGTATCCGCCTTGTCTGGGTTGTCACGTGCCCAGTTTCCGTCTGATTTTCTTATGGGTGGGATGGCCTGTTGTTTGCAAGTTAGTTTTTTTGTCGCCTTTCATAGGGAGTAGTCGGATGCCTTGCTGTTAGAGAGACTATTAGTACTGGTATTTAATTAAATACCAGTATTAATCTGGTTCACCAGATGGTGTTGTATTGATTTGTTTTTGTGTTCTTTCAGACTCTCTTTTAGCTCCTTGGATGCTAGATTTCGTTTGGCCTTGTCGCTGGGAAATCTCGTGTTTTGCCATTGTTTTCGGAGTTTTCTTTTTTCTATTATTTTTCGTTGAATATCGGCTGGCCATATGTGCCTGGTTTTTTTTTCTTCTAGGTGTGGGGTGGACTTCCACGCAGCATCTTGGATTATTTTATTCAGGTATTTGACTGTGCAATCTAGATCTTCCTCGCATTTCATTGGGAGGGTTGTTACATTGTTTTGCTTTATAAGTTCACTGTACAGGGTCTAGTTGGTTTTGTGGTTGCAGAAGGCTGGTGGTTTTTCTCTTTTGGTTAGTTGCGTGCTGAGGCTAAATATGATGGGTGTGTGGTCAGATGACAGATCTAGGTTGTGGGTAATCTGTAGCTAGTTCAGTGATAGGTTTCTCACTACAAAGAAGTCTTCGAGGTCTGGTCTTTTTGCCCGATCTGTAAGCCAGTAGGTGGGTTGACCTGTAGATATATGAGTGAGTTGGTTTGTGTTCATGGCTTTTAGTAGTTCTCTCCCTCTTGTGAGAGTTTTGCTTGAGTCCCATTTTATGTTCTTGGCGTTGAAAACCCATCCATCTATATAGCGTTTAGGTTAATAAAGAAAACACTTGGTAAAGTTTTATAAGTTTTATAGAATTGCTCTACAATTATTTTGGCACTGCTGCCATTTTCAAGAGAGATAAAACTGAAGTTTGTGACAAATGGCAGCAGTGCCAAAACAATTGTAGAGTAATTCTATAAACCTTGTGAAACTTTACCAAGTGTTTTCTTTCTTAACCTAATCAAAATGTTTCACCAAGTTGTAATCACTTCCTCATACAATTTAAATTAAGCGTTTGTCTAGTGTGTTGAAGTACTCTAGAAACTGTTTTTTTTTAATCTTGTGTATAGGTGGGGCGTAAGTGCAGAAATTGTCATTTGTCCCCTTGAATCTTCTACTACAACGCTTGTTGCTTGTATATGTTTCTTGCTGAACTTTGGAAGTTCATTGTGTATTATGGATCCTGATCATTATTGCCGTGCCTCCGTGTCCGCCTCCATTGGGGTGGTTAGTTATGTATATGTCGTAGTTGGTAAAGTTTATTTAGGTTTTATTTGTCAAGTGTGTTTCGGATATGAGTGCAATGTCAATGCATTGCATTTCTGTGAAGATTTTGAGCTCCGGATTGCGTGCTCCTAGGCCATTAGCGTTCCATTATGCTATTTTTAGTAGTATTTTCGGCATTTTGACATTTTTGCGACTAGAGTTGCAAGAAGGGACAACATAGTTTCCATTCTCTCCATTAATTTTGACATCATATTATCTAGTTTGTTTGCTTAGTATGGGACTACTGCGTTTTGTTGTTGGTCGTGTGTTTGTTGGTTGTTGTTTTGTGAACTTTTTCCAACTGTTTGTGAGTAGGTTTTATCTATCTGTCCTTTTGATGTTGAGATCTGTGTTGTATTTAGTGGTATTTACGGAGAATATTTCTCGAATAAAAATCAAATATGTGCAATTTCGGATTCTGACGTATCTGACTATATCTGACGTACATTTTTCAGCAGAAAATGACACAAACGGTCTCCAGACACTGTTCTTGCTCTTTTCCGTGTTTTGGCTACACTTCTAATGATATTTTTGTCAATTTTTCGTTGTGTGAAATCTCCATATCGATTGATGACGTCTCAGGCCTGTATCTATAGTACGTACTTGAGCTTGAGTTCGAGTCAAGTCGTATATTTAGTTGCGTTTGGTGCATACGCGTTTATAGAATACGCAACCAAATATTCGACTTAAGTCAAACTCATGCTCAAGTACGGACTACAAACGGGCCTAAAAGATTTGGGTTTTCTTGACTTTGACGTTCCTGCTCTAATAATGTCATGGCAACATAGAATTTCCAGTCTTATTTTGTTTATTTTCCATTTTATAATTCAGTACCTGTTCTAATGTTACAACATATATGAGTGGAATATTCACGTAAATCATCTCATTTTCACAAATTTTATAAGAATCAAAGTTTCGTACGATTCTGCCTAAATTTGCACGAATCTCAGATACAATGTACAACCACGGACTCTGGGAATGGCGCGCTCCGTAAGATCGAGCAATTGCTAGTCTTGTCTACCGTGACCTTACCGTGCGTGACTAGACAAGGATAGCAGACTGCTCGATCTTATTGAGCGCGTCTTTCCGAAAGTCCGAGGTTGTACACTTAGTATATGCGAATATATAGCAAAGATCTTAAAATAATGCCATTGGAAATATTTGTCAAATGACTACCCACTCACAAATTTGACACCAATTCTATTAAGCGATAAGTATATTTTTTTATATTGTCATACAAAATTAATGCATGCTGTTTTTCTGGCTTCCACTATAAAGTTCTATTTCTTTTTCGAGAATAATATATCTTCTGGTAGAAAATCTATATTTTAAAGATCTACATAAAAGGAAAACCCAGAGCATCAAATATGTATAATGTACATAATATTATAGTTGCAAAAACTTCCACGCCATCGGTTAGTTCATAAATCACTACAATTGTTAGGAATTTGCTAACTGCAGGAATTTGTTAATTAAATTTTGCACCGCACGTCCTTTAATGCCGTTTTTTTGGTTTATAATACGTTTTTAATTAATTTCCTTTTATTACTCGCCGGCCGGCAGAGACCCGGCAATATAAATTATAAATGTTTCATCGTAGAGTTGTCGTACACAGCGTATAAAAAGGGCAAAGGAAAACAATTCAATACACTATTCAGTTTTAATAATACGTATTTGCAAATATTTATTAATTACACAAAACTTAGTCAATAAAAATATCGAACTGAGTAAATTATAATTCAGGAATTGTATATAGAATAGAAACAATTAACAACATTTTAAAAATTGATTCTAAAAATCAATTTAATAAAAAATATAGGAAATAATAAAGAAATGAGTGATCATAATACTGGTATAGAAAATTAAGTGAATATAAATGTCAATTGTATTAACAAAATTTTTAAAGACGTCAAATTTGACTCAGAAATTCTGAAAACTGAAACTCAATATAATCTGATAACATTAACGTAAGTTACAACATTTCACCGAATTATTGGGTGTCATGATTTCTTCTGATTTGGTAGACAAAATTTGGTGAGCTAATATCTATAAGTGGAAAACTTGCAGACTGGCAAAATTTCATATAATCGACTTTATTACTTTTCAAGAATTACCCGATAAGTCCGAAATAAGTAACAAAATTTCACATGAAAAAATTAAAAAATGGCGTGCTTTCAATTGAAGGAAATTTTGGTGAATAAAAATATCGAACTAAGTTAATAAGAATTCAAGAGTTATTTATAAAAAACACCAATTACAAAAGTTTGTACCAACCGAGAAATATATATTTTCTATCGATGGAAAATGTAAAAATTAGAAACCGAAAAGTTATCTTTTCAGTATTTTCCTTCATATTAAATAATAAGTATAAAATTTTGTGTATATTAGATTAGAGTATTAGTTAGACCCAGTTGTACGAGCATGGATCATCCTTGGCATTTGGTTCGGTTACCTAGGATATAATTTTTGATACAATGGTGGTATCCTTAGAAACTGAACCATTATTAACCAACGATCGTACAACTGGGCCTTAGAGGTCGATCGTTTAGAATTTATAAAAAATAAGTGCTCTCAAGCTGGATAAGTTAGGCATAAGTTCCAATATATTGCCTGCTTCAATACAATTAATATTAAAAAATATTTCAAGCAGCAGGTTTCGGGCATATTTTTGATTTTTGTAGGATTTTTATATATAAGTATAATAATATTAAATATAAAATTGGAATTTTAGTATGCATAACTTCTAACTTTCTAGAAATTTGTAGGTTATTAAAATAGTTAGGTTATTTGAATAAATGTTTATCCATAGCTGTTTAAAATTCCAAAAAACATGTATTTTTTTAACCTTGAATAACTTAACACGACAAACATATTTTTTGTATATAAAATAATCAATTTCAATGTCAACTTCTATTTAAGATATGACATATTTATAAATACCTAAAAATAAATGATACACACGAAATATATATATATATATATTGTTTTTGCTGCCCAGTCAAATACAAGTTACAGTTTAAGTTCTCATTGTTTTAGATAATTTTTGATAATTTTAGTGAACTAGTTATACATAGTTTCAATGTTTCTGGCATATTTTCTGGATTTCTATAGAATTTTCACAGATTTTTGAAATTTATGTCATCATGGATGTTTTGTGTAAGTACATAAACACATGGGGATAAAGTGTAAAGAAGTTTTGTTTATGTTGTAAGTAGAATTTTCGAGCAAAACTTGAAATTTGTGCTTAGATGAAATTATAAAGAGATAGAAAATCTGAATTTAAGTTTAAATAGGTAAATAATTTCTAAATTTATTTTTTTGTTTTTACAAAATTTCTAATGGTAGGCAGAAAGATTGAAATTTCTACCCGAGTACACTAATTTACAGGTTAAAATTGGAATTTCAGTATGCATAAATTGTAGAAAATTACAGTTTTTTTTAAATGATAAAAGTTAAATAAATGTTTGTCCATAGCGGTTCAAAATGCTGAAAACCGTGTACTTTTCTTAACCATGAACGACTCAACTCAGAACAAATAGTTTACAGAATAATAAATAAATTAAAATAATCATGTCAGCTTGTATTAAAAGAAAAACAATTGAAATAGTAAACAGAAATAGCTGACATCTATACAAAACACCTAAAATCAATACTGTATACAGGGTGTAACGGAATTATAAATAAAACAAGTACAAAACAAAGTCACTTTGTTTGATAATGATTACCTAAGTAGTCGAAATTATAGTCACAAATGAATAAATTTATGTGATACTCACAAAATAACTTGTTTTGTTTATAATTGATAAAATGTATAACAAAGTAACGCCACCATAATTTAAAAAAAAGTAACTGAATTGCTTGACCAAACATCACGAACGCGACGTATGGAAGAAAGCGCTGAAAAAAGTTGCTGTTACATGTGTCATGTTTATCATAACTTTGAAAACGTAAAACTTTGATAATTTTAAAATTCGCTTGTAACTTTGTAAGTAAGCTTTTCTTGACATTAACACATGTCTATAGCCTCGTTTACATTTGGAAAGTTTACTTGTTGAAAGTACTTGTCGCCAGTAAACTAACGATATGTAAACCAGAAAAACGTCTTACTTTCTAATTTAGTTTTTTTCTTGACAGACGTGTTTCTGGTTTACACATCGTAAGTTTACTGGCGGTAAATAGTTTCTGCTAGTAAACTTTCCATATATAAACGACGCTTAAAGAAACCTTTTTCATGGTTTTGTTCCATACGTCACGTTCGTCAACTATGGCCAAGCAATTCAGTTACACGCAGCATAATTTTGATTTACAATAAACTACCAAATAAACATACTGTTTCTGCTATCTGAAGAATTCAAAGTTTGATCGAATTTCATCTTGAAGAATACTCTTTTTTACAGATTCTTTGCTGAATTTCGATATAAGATTAATTTGTGTCTATTTTAGTATACATATCTTCAAACTTTCCGGCATATTTTGGATTTATGTAGAATTTGCATAATTTTTTTTTTCATGAAGTTTTGATGCTATTGTATATAGAATTTTTGAGCAAAACTTGAAATATGTTAAAATAATATACGGATATGAAACCGGAATTTTAGTACGCATAAGTAATTTAACATGTCTAACTGTAACTTATTTCTTGTTGGGTTTTTAATGTGTTTTTACTGAGTAACTTCTGTGTTGTGCTACTTGTGTATTTTTCAACTGTGACATACCCAAAACATTTAACTTTATCACTAAATGGGCAAATAAAGAAATTTAAAAAAAATCATCAAGAAACTTTGTGTTTTTTAAGAAATTTCGAATGGGAGACAACAAGAGTAAGAGTAATAGAAGTAGTAAAATAAATTTTATATTCTTTCTATTGGGATGTTTAAAAATATAATGTATTTATGAATTCTGAGTTGTGTCATCATTATTGATAACCTTATTTCACATTTTCAAGAAAAAGGTACTCGGCAATTTCCAAAAATATAAAATTTGCCACTAATATTTTATTCGCATCAACATTAATTTATTCTTGCGAATATTGAGAAAACAATTTTAAAATATATTATTTTTAACTTAAACTTTGTGTTTTTTACGAAATTTCGTATGGGAGACATCAAACTAAAAAAATGTACTTGTTTGTGACTGTGTGTAATAGTAATAGTAGTTGTAAAATAAATTTTATATTCTTTCTATTGGGATGCATTAAAATATAATTTATTTATAAATTCTGAGCTGTGTCATCATTATTGATAACCTTATTTCACATTTTCTAGAAAAAGGTACTCGACAATTTCCATAAATATGAAATTTGCAACTAATCTTTTATCCACACTAACATTAATTTATCTTTTGCGAATATTGTAAACAAACTTAAAATATTATATTTCTAATTAAAGTCGTATGTCATTTGATTTATATTTTTAATTGGTTTTGGACGATGCACAAACTATGAAGAAAACTAAAATTTTCTGACAAATTTCGAATAAAAAAATTTTCCTTATGTGGCAAATTTAGGTGGAGACATTGTATGAATATTTAATTAAGTAATTTAGTAATCATTAATATATAGTTGAGAAAACCAGAAATTTACGCTTACTTCCGAAGATATTTAACAAAATCCGAAATCATGCGATTTCGTTTTTATTTTTTTCAGAAGTTATTTGGAAAGGTATAAAAAACAAAAAGTACTTTCTCATTGCCACACTTTTAGCTCTACAAGACAACGTTTCTAAATTTTTAGTACAAGGTTTCGTTTAGAAGAATCCATCATCAACTTAATGTTTTTATATGGCCCGTAAATAAAGTACAGCCTGTATTAGATAGCATTTCCTATTACGAATTCAACGATTTATATCATAGTATGGTTTCTCATGTTTTTATTCAGTAAAAGGCTTGTTAATTTCGGATATTTTCTTGTAGTTAAGGTTGGAATTATGGCTACAAAGACAATGATTACTACCTAATTAGACGGTAAATTTAATTTTGAAAAAGTTTTGTATGCTTGTAAGCAAAAGGTGACATTATTTGCGACTATCACTCTCAAGCAATAATGTATAACTTTTCGCTCTTAATACATAAATAATTATTATCATACCCCGAAAATTTTCATGTTTTTTATCATAGTTATAAGCATTGTTTATATTTTTTATAATATATCAATAGAGTCCAGTGTATATTAAATTATTAATGAGTATGTTTATTTGATTTAAGTAATGATCATTAGCCTTATTATGGATATGACTATATGAGTACGTTTAGCAATCGTAAAATAAACGTATGCATTCATATATAAGTGTTAGTTGAACATTCAGTACTTCATGGAATACTGGCGCAAATTGGTGGCGATGGCCTGAAACGATATCTGCGCCTCGTATAATAACTGCACATTTCATTTTGGAGCACACAATGTGCTTGTCTAATAAACAACGTCGCATTCGGCGAAATATAAAATTAGCATAACTTTTAGATGCGACTCGGAGTTTACGTTGTTTGTGTATATTGAATACGTTCCCAATGGAGGGACGCATTTATTATAATTAATCTCGTTTCAAATATGTATGAAATGAGTGACCGTGGTATCCCTCGCAAGTTCATAACACACGCGAAATGGCGTATACAAATATGCAAATTTATATAATTACTTTACAGGATTAACACGTTTTGACGTGGCGATGTAATGAGTGTTAATGCGGTTAGGAGCTGTCGCCGAATATGAATATCTTGTTCAATGCTTTACGCCCCAAACATCCTTTTAACTGGCGTTCGAGGACTTCCTTTAAATTCTACAATTTGCACGAGGCGGTGTTAATTTTCGGCATTTATTCGGCGTCGAAAGATGCAAATGGGCTCTGCGACTCCTGCTGCACAGTAATTCACCGGTTTAAGCGGATTCAGATGCATTCCTGCAGAAATTGCGACGCGTGATTTATGGGTGTGCTTATTTTATGTTTATGCGCTGTGCAGTAATTTGTTCCCTTGAAAAGTTTGATATCGCTGCCCGCTTCTACCTATTGCCTGACACATAATTACTGAATTGTACGTTTGCCACTTATCAGCAATTTATAGGCCTGCGCAACCATTTGTGCCAACAATGGGCCGCAGGTACAAGTCACGTAAATGTAATCATTGTTTCGTTCTCATAAATTATGTACCTTTGTAGTAAATTTTAAGTGCACAGCGAATTTACGGCGCTTTTTAAAAGTTTTAATAAAATTGAAATGGAGACAATACGGAGTTAAACAAACTAAAAAAAAAATATCAAGAGCCGGCTGATGTTTTTTAGGGAATTAACAATGCAAGAATCGACTCCAGATATGAAACTACTGAGAGTAGACTGAAAACTTAAAACTGGAATAAAAGTCATAAAACTGAAAGTTTTCTTATTTAACACTTTTTAATTTAATTATTAATTTTGGAAAAAAACATATTTAATAGTTTTTCTTGTAAATCGACCATTTTTTATTCCAATAACTTGTATCAGTTGGTGAGCTGTGTGATATTTATAAAATCGAAGAAAATCACATTTTGGAAAACAGGTCTATTTTTCGATACCTATTGCACACTTTTTGACCGCCTCAAAAGATTGCGACATCTCGTTAAATACCACTAACTTTTTAAATGGGCATCGTTTAGCAATTTTGCAAGGCTTACGGAACTCAAGATGTCGACATGTTTAAAAATAAATAAAAACTTTACTTTTCATTATTACTGTACGAGCCCTAACAATTATATGTTCGGCCATTTCATAATTTCTATCTAAAAATTATTTTAACATAAACTGTTACCAGCAAATATTATTTATTATAATTTTTTTCGTAAATTTTGGATCAGCAGTATTCTGGCTGCACTTTGGTAATAAATTATAATAGGAATCACAATTTATGTTTGTCAAAAAACATATTCGTTGCGCTAAAACCGACAATTAAATGTTCGGCCAAAATATTATGCATATTAGATACATCACGAAATTAAAATCTAGATAGCTTTGAATGCTGTTTTCATGTTTAAGCAAACAAGGCGTCTTTTTAACCCATGCATAGTGTGTTTGTCAACTTTAAGTGAACAGTTTGCTTAAAAATGGCTTGAGGTGTCCTAACTCCCAAAAAAAGTGAGAGATTTAATAAAGCGTGTTTGGACGGGGTAAAAAATTAAACACATTACCAGAGACTTGCAATTATCAAAATCTATGGTAACTTTTTATTTTATCTATCTATTTTATCTATTTTTTAATTTTATCACACTTCAACATCAATCTTCACTGTACTTTCCATCTTAAATCCTATTGTTTCCTTTGTAAAGAAAAATAAAGCAACCTTAAATAGATGCAAAAATACATTGTCGCACTTCAACATCAATCTGAGAAACATAGTACCGATGAACCCAATATTACCTAAATTGCACGGCCTCATTAAAATTCACAAAACGGGTTTTCGAATTAGACCGATAATCTCCGCCTATGACACACCCACAAACATACTAGCCAAACATATAAACAAAATATTCATCAAAGAATTATAAAAAATACAAGATATAATCACGGCCAGTCCGCCTCATCTCATAAAACTATATAAGAACTACAACATGATGAGAGCATTTGCTCTTCAACATATACAATTTATTAACACATGCTTACTATCTAACTATCGATCTAACTATCACAAGAGAGATTATCATCCAATTTTGATAAAATACAACACAAAAGCTTCAACAACACAGAACAATTATGGAAATTCAAATCTTATATCATGAGACATGAATTATACAGACACTATTCAAAATTGAACATCATCTCCAAACTCTTAAAACTTACATACACTCCCCTCAGCAAAAGAATACACTATCTTCAACTAAATAACATTAATGAACAAATACTAGAAACACTGCATTATGCAAAACAAGAAGATAGCTATAGGAAAAACAACAAACTCAAAATTTTAAGAAAATATAAGGAAAGGGCGGAAAGACCCCTTCTGGGGTCGATAGCTTTAATAAAGATCGTTATATATATATATATATATATATATATATATATATATATATATATATATATATATATATATATATATATCAAAAATAACAAGAAACAAGTTCAAAACAACATTCACACTTTCCACTGAAGAATAACTCATCTGACCAACATAAAATTTTCCACAGAAGAAAACAATCTACTCGGAAAAGGGCACAATATGCCCCACATACAAATCATATCAATTTAGAACTTCTGGCAGTAGACATCGAAGCAGCCATTAAGGAACACCCAACAACAAAAAAATATCAACAATAGAAAAAGTGAGTGCATAACCTTTTTAAAGAAAGAGGAAAAGAATCTGGACAAAACAACCAAAACTCAAAAACACCAACACGCACAATACCATAAAGAACACAAAATCCTTAAACAAATCAATCTGAAAATTAAATCACATAACCTCACTGCTGCCAAAGGGGACAATGGGGCTGGCCTAGTAATACTAGAAAGATATGCATACGTTAATAAAGTTACAGACTATCTTAATGAAAACAACTTCACTGTACTTTCCATCTTAAATCCTATGGTCTCCTTCGTAAAGAAAACTAAAGCAACCTTAAATAGATGCAAAGATACATTGTTGCACTTCAACATCAATCTGAGAAACATGATACCTATAAACCAATATTACCTAAAATGCACGACCGCATTAAAATTCACAAAACGGGCTTTCCAATTAGACCAATAATCTCCGCCTATGACACTCCTACAAACATACTAGCCAAACATATAAACAAAATATTCATCAAAGAATTATACTACTCTCCTGAATACTTAATCAAATACAGAACAGAACTAATTAATAACCTATCTCACATAGTCATCCGTAATAAGATTTACTTATATCCTTCGATATCACTATCATGTTCACTAACATTCCCATTAAAGAAACATCAGAATTAACCAGAAAATTATTGCTTATGGCTAACAAGATTGACAAGCAACAAGCCTTTGATCTTACAGAATTGGTTAAAATATATACTAAACAAAATGTCTGCACTTTCAACAACAAAATTTATAAAATGGCAGATGGATAACCAATGGCCTCGCCTATTTCTTGCCTCCTGGCTAACATATTCCTTGATGGGATTGAAAAACATATATTAGAGAACACAGATAAAACAAACCCTCACATCAAATTTTGGAGAAGGTACGTAGATGACATTCTATGCATCTGGAGCGGAAACTTAAAACAATTGGATACATTTCATGAAACAATCAATAACTTACATCCTAATTTGAAGTTCACAGTAGAAATCCAAAACAACAATAGCATAGAAGTTATTCTTTGATCTTACAATCACTAATACAGCAGGGAGCCTACAATACAATATACAGGGTGTCTCTAAATTACGTGGACATGGCTTAACTACAGATTACTGGGATCAAAAAAGACAATTTAACAAAACTTATCTATATACAAATGCGTTTCGTTTAGCTAGTATTTAGCTTCAAAGTTAATTTAAAAAAACAACAAAATTTGCTTATAACAAGAGAACGTTTACATTGATTTGGATGTTGTTTGGTATGATTCTCTATATGGGTATAACTCATATTTTGACATAATATTGTTATTATCAGTAGACCGGTTGTGTACAAAACAAGGGTGGCCCAACCTTAATATTCAGGGTCCTGCAACAGGGCGTCGGGCTTTCCTAGCGCCCTTCCTTTGAGAGACCGAAAAAAAATGTTTCATACATAAAGTTATACACTTAAAAATCTTTATGCTGTAAAATTATTTCCAAACATACAGGGTGTCCAATTTTGCGGAATAACAAAAACAAACATTTTTTTAAATAATTTAATGTATTTATTCAGGTTTTCTGTTGAAATTTTTCAACCTCTACAATGTTGTCTATTTAGTTTTGGATTATGTTGCACTGTTACTAAATATCATGCATAAGCAAGCTCAACATTAAAAAGTCGTAACAACCTCATTTTTTTTAAGGTAAGAATTAGTTTTAGCAATAATCTTAGTGTGGTTAATAACCAACCTTTTTGTAATGAAAAATTTGAATTTAGTAATACAGGGTGTCCAGAAAAAAATGCCTAACTTTGCAAATTTCAAAGCGGTATTACCCCCCCCTTTTTTTTAATGGAATGCCCCCCATTTTATGTCATTAGCTATGGGTCTTTTTCTTCTCTTCAATTTGATGGTGCATATCTTATGTCTGAACCCCATAGTTGTGGAGATATTTTTCACAAAAGTAACCATTCAATTACATTTCTATGCACCGAAGTAGGCCATGCTGAGACAAAACAACTGTCAAAATGTAAGTAAGAATCAATGTGAGATGAACAAATACATTTTAAAGATTACTGTAGTATCGTTTCTCTTTTGTATTAATAATTTTGTTATCTCTCATGGTTTTGGAATAAAATAATTAATCGTATTACAGAAGTACTATCTACTATTATACTATTTTCGTTCATATCACATTGATTCTTACTTACATTTTAACAGTTGTTTTGTATCAGCATAATCTATTTAAGTGCATAGAAATGTAATTAAATGGTAACTTTTGTAAAAAATAATTAATATCTCAACAACTATGGGGTTCAGACATAAGATATGTACTATCAAATTGAAGAGAAGAAAAAGACCTATCGAATAATGAAATAAAATAGGGGGCATTCCAAAAAAAAAAATGGTTATACCGCTTTGAAATTTGTAAAGTTTGGCATTTTTTTCTGAACACCCTGTATTACTAAATTCAAATTGCTCATTACCAACATATTGCTTATTAACCACACTGAGAATATTGCTAAAACTTAACTTCAAAAAACGAGGTCGCTACGATTTTTTGAAGTTGAGTTTGCTTATGCATGATATTTGGAGATAAAAATTGTAAATTGGCAACACTGTAACATAATCCAAAACTAAATAGACAGCAATGTAGAGGTTGAAAAATGTCATCAGAAACCTTGAATAAATACAGGGTGTTCCATTTAAAAAAATGTTTGTTTTTGTTATTCGGCAAAATGGGTCACCCTATATAATTAAAAATAATTTTACGGCATAAAGATTTTTAAACCAATAACTTTTTGTACGAAACATTTTTTCTATCTCTTACGGGAAACGCGCTAGGAAAGCTCGACGCACTGTTGCAGGACCCTGTATTTATAATTTTTAATAACAAAGCAAATAACTTAAACAAAATCAAATCGGACGCAGGCATTTATTATTAAGTTTTTTTGTATCTTTATAGTTGTTGATATCTGTAACAGTTTTGGCACAAAAAAATAAATATGAGTGACTGCCCTACACTCGTTTAGAAACAAATGTAATCTAGTTACCGGGTTGATGATGGTTTATTCACAATAGTAAATATAAAGTACACTTTCGCCGATAAAACAGATATGTTGCTGGTTTTAGGATTTTAGGAGCCCTAATAACGAGGAAAAAAATTTGGAAATTATAGCAATTGCTTCATCCATACGATATCCAAATAGTGCAAGAGCTTTTACCTGCTGATTATGACCTACGTTTTGCGTTTTACCGATTTATTCAGGAAAAAAAAGCTGAACATATACTTTTTAGCCAGAATATTCTGTTCATTGATGATTTATTTCCAAACGAATGTAGTGCAGTCACTCATATTTTGATTTTTTTGTGTCGAAAGTGTAACAGATATCAAAAACTATAAAGATACAAAAAAACTTAATAATGAAGGTGTGCGTCCGATTTAATTTTTTTTAAATTTATTTGCTTTTGTCATTAAAAAATAAGAATGTATTAATGTTGGGCCTCACTTGATTTATACACAACCGGTCTACTGATAATAACAATATTGTGTCAAAATATGAATTATACCCGTATAAAGTGTCATACCAAACAACATCCAAATCAATGCAAACGGTATCTTTTTATAAGCAAATTTTGTTTTTTTAAAATTAAGTTTGAAGCTGAGTACTGGCTAAACCAAACGCATTTGTATATAGATACATTTTGTTAAATCGTCTTATTTTTATCTCTGTAATCTGTGGTTAAGCCATGTCCACATAATTTGGAGACACCCTATATATCGAAAGCCGACGCAGACAGATAGTATAATACCATATAACTCATTTCACCTTCAAAACCATAAATTCTCCACTTTTCACTCTTTAATACATAGGTTGAACGAAATTCCTTTATCCCCAGGAGATAAACATAAGGAAATCTCAATTATTAAACAATTGGCCAGTACTCATAGATTTAATATCAACACTATTAATAAAGATATTAATAGAAAAGATACTGCTATGGAAAATCTATTAATTTACAATCCCATCTCAGAAGAAGTAAAACAAACAAAGAAAAAATTCAACTTTAGGTCCTTCATATGTCAAGGCCATATTAACACACGTTTATCCAAAATACTACAAAAATATCAAATTAGAGCAAGCCATAAAATAAACAATACTATAGAACAAAGGCTGATTAATAACAAAGAAACAATACCATATTTGGATAAAGCAGGAGTATATTCACTTACATGCGACAACTGCAGTGCCACATATATAGGGGAAACAGGCAGAGCCCTTAAAATTCGTTTAAAGGAACACATTAAGAATAAAACCACCTCTAATTTTGGAAGACACCGTTGGTTTCATAATCACACTTGCAACGACCAAAATAACATAAAAAATTTACACACAACTAGAAAAGGATTCAGAATGAACTTACTTGAAAACTTAGAAATAGACCGAGATAGAAGGATTGCCAATAACTTAAATCTGAACAACCAAATTAATAATATGGAAAAACCATTGTTCGCATCTCTAGTAAGATAACTCACCACAATGCAGCAGACTACCATATATACACACACAAACGCTACTAGTTATAAGTTGAAGACTATACATGACAAATACACAAAAGTATGTCACCGGCATGGCCTACCCTAATTACCTTTCCCTGGTTTTTCAGCCGATTTCAGGGAAAACCCATCGTCGGCACTCATCGTAATCCCGGTTGTTACGTTGGGAATACCCGGCCCCCTAATGCGCTTTGTCGGCGAAGAACCGCTGACAATGGCACCCCCAATTTAGCACGATCAGGGAAAACCGTATTTCATGCCTGTGACTTCATAAGACCCATCGTTTCATTCACTCGCCGCATTTAATCACATAGTTAACCATTACTTAATTAACATAATCCGAATCTCATTTAAACTCGCGTCTATTCATTTATTTTTCCAAAATAAGTTAATCCCCGTCGACATGCGCCTTCATCCAAAATGTTAGCCCGCCTCCCTTTCTTACATCGCAACACACAACACACAAAATACGCATGCGCTGCCTCTAAGTTGAAGGTGCGCGAGGGAGGAAACATCCCCCAAATAGACAGTCAGTCCATTCCCGATCGCGGGACAAGTTGGTTCTCATCCACGACACGAGTCGGATCTCGACCACACAAGTCACGTCTTGATCGCCGTACGTGCCGTTCTCGACCGCCACACTCACCGCTCCAGCGACAACCACTAGGAGTTCGTCAGCACGTCTTCTGACCAACACACACACCCACACATCAACACACACGCAATCCACTCCGCACCTCACTCCTCACCTTATTTGACTTCATTTCCATATTATTTTTTCATTATCATTCTCTCATTTATTCATTTGGTTTTTTTTTGTCATTAACGATATATTAAACCCTTAACGTGCAACCCCGACTTTATTTGCTCACCCCCCCCCCCCCCGCAATCCAAAGTGCTAGATAGTGTTGCCGACGTCGTGCCGCTCCCGGAGGCCCCATTGCCGTCTCCTCCTGCAGAAGGTCCCAGCGGCTATCAGATAAGTAAACCGTGCGCTCTCCGGAAAAAAAAACTGAGCTAGTTATGTTCCGGGCCAATCTCGGGGGTAATTAACACTTCGCGTCGCAAAGCGCGACGCCGCGCCCCCCTTCGAAGACCCCCCCCCCCGATGATAAGTATACAAACGAATTTACGCATTTATAATACTATTTATTTAATATGTGTCACACAACAGAGAAATACAGTGTTTAGTTTTTGACAAGTAAGGTTTTCCATTGTAAACAATTTCATATACCCATTCTCATGAAAATAAGATTCATCAGTCTCCACATGGCCATATTATTTTGTAACCTCAAATTTAATTTGTTTTTTATTTTGTAATTTGGTTTCTGTATTATTTCAAGACAGGGCCACACAATACTTTATAAATATTAAACTGCTAATACACGTATCTAGGTAATCTATTCCCATGGAGAAACAAAAACGCAACTTATTAATATCACACATCTCATTTCATCATCGTCATGTTTTTTTTTTTTTTTTTAAATTGTTAATATACAAATTGTAATATGTTGTTCTTTTTCGTTTTGCCTGAAGATGATCAATCAATTGATCACCGGTCGCAAAAGCAAATAAATGAAATAAAATTAAGAAAGTAACGAAATATTCAATGTTTTGATACATATTATCATCATAAAGTAGCCAGAATCATAATGATTCTAAAATTAAAAACAAATGCATTAATAAATATATTTTACTAGTAACATTACATTATGAAAAACAAATTTAGGTAGGAATTATGAAGTGGCCGAACATATAGTTCTTAGGGCTCGTATAGCCTATTTTGATCTTTACTGTGACTTTACTCAATAAAAGCTCATTGAGGAAATGTCTTATATATTTTTTTATACGCTAAATCCAGTGTACCATTATATCACACATCATTACTGCAACTGCAAACTTTTACATAACTTTCGTTACGCCTCAATTATAATTTTATAAATGCTAGATTGGCGATAATTGCATTCACGCGAATTTTAATTAATGAATTTAATTAAATCCAATTGTGTGCCGCAGCGGCAATATGCATCTCCATATCACGAGACGATTCTGCAATGGAATACATGAACCAGGGAACGATATCAAGTGCATTTGAAAGGAGAAGAGTTAAGCAGCGCGAAAGCGAGCTGGAAATTATATCGCGATTTGGGATAGGTTGGGAGCGAGTCGCGTTTACCTGCTGACGAATTTTCAATTAAGCGCACGTTAGCTCCACCGCGATGCGACAATTCATAAGCGTTTACGGTGGAATTCCATTGTTGGTGTGCTCTAATAAGAATAACGATTTTTGTGTCGCCTTTACGAGCGATCGGAAAGAGGAGGCGGCAATTAAGCGGAAAATGCAAGAGGGCCGTTTGCTGGACACAAAGTTGTAATTGCGATTTTAATGAGGGGACGCGCGATTCTGCGAAAACTTGGTTGATAATTGTTTGGGATAGTGGCTGCTGGTAATTGAGGTGTCGAATGAAAAGGGTTTTTGTTCAGTACATAAATGCAGAGTAAGATTGCGAAATATAAATTTCGTCTAAAATTAGTTCTGTTTTAACCCATGCCCATGCCCGTCTCGGCATACGGCCAACATTATACTCATAACAGTCTTAACTCGGTGAAAAGCGAAATCATTTGATTAATTAATCAATTAGTATCAAGGAAACTCTTTCTAAGCTGCTATATGCAAAAAAAAGTAAATCTATCATCTATGTTATGCCAATTCCTTAAATCTACTATTTTCTGCATACAAAATCTGTAACGTAAAACGTTACCAAAGAGTATGAAGACGCAAAAAATGAAATTGTAATGATTTTTGGGGAAAATGCTAATACAAGTGAATTATTATTTGTAAAATACTGCATTTTAGTATTATCAGCTTCACTTTTCGGTTTACAATAAAAAGTTATGACCCAAAGTTATGTTTTTTTTTTTAGTGGAAACGCTCGAATTTTATTGTACTTCTCAATAGTTCTCGCGATTTTCTAAACAAGCATACAAATTGTTAATACTATACATATAAATTTGTTAAAACATAGGGTGTTCATGAAACAAAAACATTTGTTGATCATAACTTTTCCTAGGTTACCATATAGTGAATTTTTTTTTAAAGTAACAGAAAACTCTCAAATATAGATTCCTATAAATAATAATTGACTTACTTCAGCAGACGTCCCACAAATTCGAAATTACCAATAATAATTAAAGCAGAAAACACTAAAATTTGGATTTCTACACATAATAACACTGGTCTACACGGAAAGTTTTTTCTGCAAGTTAGTGACTATTACTAAGTACATCTGAGGTGGTAATTACAAATATAATACTGGTTTTCTTCTAGCAGCTCTACTTTTTGAAATAATACAATAACCTGTTTTTTATAGCATTTTTCAAACACATTTCCTTTAAAAAACCATTCCAAGTCACTACAAAACCTTCCTTTATAGAATTTTCTCGAATGCATGGCTTGAGGTTGATAACTTGTATACTCCAGCAATAATCCACTTTCCCTGATAACGCTCTTCCATTGTCCGTATATCTTGGTATACTCGGCGCAACGATAGTTTGTTTTTATGACATTGACTTGCAATAAAAATTATAAGGGTGGGATGTTAAACCACTTTAAGTTAGGTATCATAAAAGTCCAGGTATTGGTCAGCCGTTTGTCGATGCGAAGACCGGCACAAAGGCCGAGAGACGTAGCGCTAATCCTTTTCTCCAATAATTCCCTCGTCGAACAAATTTTGCGAGCATTATTCAGTCACTGGCAACTCTGTGATGCATCAACATTCAAGCCAAAGCCGAACAACAGAAAATCAGCATGTGGAGACCGTGATCTGATACGACTGAAATGAGTGAGAGCGAGGTCGGGGTCGAAAGTAGCCAAGAAGAAAATGAAATTGACATAAGTGTCAGCGAGGAGGAAAATACACAAGGAGAGTCAAATAGTGGTTAAAAAAAACAATTATTTGTCTTTGGATGCAAAGCAAATAATTATAAATGTGTATAACACCATTCGTGAACCCGAAGGAGAAACGGGTAAAACAGAAATTTTAACAAAAATACCAGTATCTTCAATTACAAGCACAGTGAAACATGGTTTGTGTCAAAGAAAGAAAAGAAACGATAGTGGAATCACAAAAAAAAAACGACGAAAGTCATTCCCACATCTTTAGAAATCTAATTTATAAATTCATTGGCAACGGCCAAATCTGCACCATAGATTCGTTACATAAAAAGGTAACCGAAGAATTATCAATTAATTGTGGAAAGACATCTCTACGTAACTTTATCAAAAAATTGGATTTGCATATCAAACAATTGACAGAAGACAGAAGCTGATGGAGTCGGAGAGAATTCGAAGGTGGAGGTATGAATATCTCAATAGTATGATGAAATATCAAGAAGAAAATAAATCAATAGTTTACTTAGATGAAACTTGGTATGATAGTCATGATATTGTCAAGAAAGGTTGGACAGATAATAGCAGCAAATGCATCATGGATGTTCCTCCTTCTCGAGGAAAACGGATAATTATATTGCATGCCGGATCAGAAGATGGATTTATTCTTGGAGCATTACTTCTGTCAGCAAAAGGTGTGAAAGATTCCAGCTTGGATTGCTATGACGACATGTGCGGCATGGTGGGCCGAAAACGACGGAAAAAAATTTATTTTTAAAATCGAGGTAGGGCTAGTGCGGAAAAGTTGTATACTGAAAAAATTTAGTCGCACACCAAAAGTGGGACCGATTAAAAAAATTAGCCGGGCCCCTGGGGCTCAAAAAAAAATTTTTTTTTTCATTTATTTTTATTTATATTAATACATAGTTAAACAACTTGGAAATACATACTGATTAATTTCACTGCATTCTTGATGTGCTCACATTTTGGCAATTCTTTAATTGCATTAATCTTAGCGCGCCTTAATATAGCTTCACACACATTTCTACTGCCTGGGTGTGACAAGGAAAATTGTGAAATTTCACATATTTGTTTACTATATTTAACAGCTCTTCTTTGAAATGCTATTTGCGTCTTCTAAAACGGCATTGGCAATTTTTGCTACATTTCGACTAGACACACCTGTCATATCCGCTGCTTTTGCAGTTTGTGTCAGTGAAAGTTTATGGCAGAAATTTCTTCACAATAAAACATAAGCGACCAGCACGACTGATAGAAACCAACTGATTTAATAAGATGAGCTCATTGCATGCGTGCATATACGTAATATGTAAAAACAAAACTATACAAACAATTATTGCCGATTAGGTAAGAAATTTATAATTACAATTTTCTCAAGGGGCCTAGCTAAACGTCAAGATATCATAACAATATTTGTTTTTTGTACTAATTGCATAGTTTCCTAATATTTGCGCACAAGCCCCGATTATTATTTTTTCATGTTAAATTTTCAAACTTTGGACCCCCAGGGGCTTGGCTAAATATTTTTTAATACTGCCCACTATTAGTGGCGGATTAAACAATTACAAGTCACAACTTTTCCAAACTTGCCCTCTGGGCCAAACTAGCCCAAACTAAAATTTAAAAAAAAAACGGCCCACCCCAATGTGCGCAGATATGTTCGAGGCTTGGTTTCGCGAGACATCTTTGCCAAAATTAAATCCAATTGGTGTGATCTTAATGGATAATGGATGCTATTATCCTCGACAAATTAATAAAGCACCCAATGCAGGAAATACAAAAGCTGAAATTTTGAAACTAAAAACCAATTGTTGGAAGTTTTTGTTTTTGAAAAAAAAAGAAACCAGAACGTATGAAAAAAATTATTTTATTGATAAAATAGCGGAGGATCACGGCCACAATGTATTACGGTTACTGCCATATCATTGTGTACTAAATCCGATTGGGACCAATCCAAAATTTACGAATGAAGCATTAAGAGTTATTAAAGAGGAAGTGTAAAAAATTTCAATAACGAGCTGGAAAAATTGTATACGCCACGTTCGAGGAATTGAAAACAACTGTAGAATTCATGTGTTCCGGAATTCATTATACAATTAAATGATAATAGTGATAGTGGTTATAATAACGACTCTGTTTTAAGTGAGGATCTGATTGTTGATTAAATAACTGTAGTAATGTGAGAATTTATAGTATTTATGATTTATGCCATTTTTTATCAAAATAGAGCGGTTGCTCCTGACTTTAATATGCTGGATGTTAATCAATGAACTTAATCAATAAAAATTACACAGAAGACCTTAATATAAATAGCATTGAATAGTTTAATCGTTATTGTAGTTAACTTAGATTAGTTCAAATACTCGTAATGTGTATCTAAAAAACATAAATTAATACAATTATTTATACAATTTTTCGGAGAATATATTATTGCCTTTCAGTATTCAGACTAGTCGCAAAATTCGTGCAAAGAGAGAAGAAATAATTCTTCGAAAACATGATTTGTAACGGACCGCACGTGCCCTTGCGTCGACGAGCTATATACCTTGACTTTTATGATACCTAACTTGAAGTGGTTTAACAATACCACCCTTATAATTTTTATTGCAAGTCAATGTCATAAAAACAAACTATCGTTGCGCCAAGTATACATTCTTTCATCTATATGTGAGTGCAAATAATTAAATTAAATACTCATATTGCACCCAAAATTTGTAAATTGGTCAACATACTCTCAACTGACTGAAAAAAACTCGTCCGACTTATGGTTTCCCAAAAAATTTTGGATCACCAAAATAAACGATTTCCAGTATATAAATTAAGTTTCTTCATTGAATTCTCAAAGTTTGGGTCCCTTGTTAGCTACCTAATTTGTAGCCCAACAAAAATACCCGCTTTTAATGTTGCTGTGCTTAATTTTTTCCACGACTGCAAATCATTCACAGTTTTGTGAATGGCGCCTATAAACTGTTTCTGATGCCCGGCTTAATATGTTGTGATGGTAGTATAATGGGACTCTGCTTAGTAAGGCCTATTGAGCACAGTTTGCTTTAGAACGACTAGTACCTTTCTTAATAGCTAGACTTTTTGAGACAAATTTTGAAAACTAAGTTATTGAGGATATTTTGATTGGGAAGCTGAGGATCGGATGACATATGAATTATTCGGATCTCCAACTTCAATTTGTCTATTACATCTTCGTCTTCAGTTTCTAAAAAATCTAGTTTAGAGTTGATGATGTTGATGCAATTAATGCTGGTGTCACATCTGAATGTGGAAGGGGCCGTTGCACAGTGGAAAAAAGAACTTCCAGGTGGACAAAAGTCTGAAACTTGGTATATACATTAGGGACCCAACGTCTTGAAAAAATAACCTCAAAAGTGTATACTGAGTAATTTAAAACCGATACTGTAGGGTCCGAAACATTTTTATTATTGAACTATTAAGTAAAAAATATCATATTTACTTCAAATTTTACTGAAACTACAATGGTGGCATTAGAAATTCAGATATAACCTTTGTTGACGAGTTGAACACAAAAATCTGAGAGCTGAAAAATACAAATTAGATAAACGATATTTTACTCACAAAAATACTGATACACTCTGTATATTTTATTATGTATTTTTCACTATTATGATATTCTTTACAAATATGTCTCTTACAATTATTACTTTATTTTGTCAACTAACAAACATTTGCGCATTTATTTATTTTGTTTAAAACATAAAAGTGGTTCATGGAAAAAACACCGTAATGGTATTTTACGCAATTACAAGAGATATTGCTTGAGCTCAAGTCAAAATTTTAAAGTTTTCTATTTTTTTTAATTTAAACTATGTTAATAACGATTTGATAACGTGGCTAAAAAAAATATTTCAAAAAGCTGCATTTTCCAGCAAAATAAAAATTTACAGATGTACAGTGTATATGCCCTAATGCAAAAAATATATATAATTAGAGGTGACAAGGTCGGACGCGTTGTTTGCCAATCCACGCAATGTAGTGTAAATTTGTTCATTTTTCTAAGCGGAAGCTTTCATTTTAAACATTTTGTCGCTTAATAAATATTAATGTAATAACAACAACAACAACAACAACAACAACAACAACAACAACAACAACAACAACAACAACAACAACAACAACAACAACAACAACAACAACAACAACAACAACAACAACAACAACAACAACAACAACAACAACAACAACAACAACTACATTAACAACAACAACAACAACAACAACAATAAATAGAGAAGTAGAACTACCTTTAGTTACATTACTCATATTTTTATTTTGACATAAATCGCTAGAGGAAGCAGGAAAAAATCCGAATATCTCGGTGTACACAGAAATAGTCGTCAGCAAATGCGTTTAAGAGTACTGCTTGAAAATGCTTTATACTTACCAGAGCCAGTTACAACCTTTGAAACCTTACCTACAGCTAAATTTAAAAAAAAAGGGGGTAATGTCAAAAACAATGTGTTTCGCTTTTGTCATTGTTGCATGTCGCGTCATAGTCATAGTAGAAACACGTTTCCGTAGATCCGTCATCTGCAACACATCTTCCATGTTTTTTTTTCAATGCAATTTTTTTAGTTGCTACGAGTTTTTTTTACAGGGTATTTCAACATTCTGGAAACGGTCAACCACGGTGTTATTAAACAAAATATCAAAAAAATGTTTTATACAAAAGTTGTGTACAATGATGAGTTCACTTCGTAAAGATATTGAAATTTATACAGGATGGTTCATATGAAAGTTATACACTAATTTTATATTTATCTTAATGGAACACCCTATATATATTTGCATTTTTGGATCCTGTGTACTACACAATGAAAATAATTGCGATTAAAACCTAAGCGTTTCTATGATACTTCTATGTTTATACAAACATTTAAGAAATTTAATTAATATCTCCTGCTCCTATTGATAGAGTTAACAAGCTAAAATTCGGTGTGAAATTTTATGCATAGTAGGCCTTCAATAATAAGTTTCATCTAATACATAGCTCACGATTGAGGAAATGTCAAAAATTGGGAATGAAACACAATATATACCCTAAATTTTATAACAATTGAAGAGGGGAGAGAATATCAGATCTGTCTGATCATTAAGTAAATGACTGTCCTTTTCATCAGATGTTTCATCTCAGAAAAGAAGATTCGACATTCGCAGAACACCTTCTTAATGAGGGCCACGAGCCAGCTGATGACCCCATCAAGATCCTGCATTTCGCCGACAAAGGGCTTAAACTGAATTTACTGGAATCGTTGGAAATCTTCAAATCCACACTTTCAAAGGACAGTCATTTACTTAATGATCAGACAGATCTGATATTCTCTCCCCTCTTCAATTGTTATAAAATTTAGGGTATATATTGTGTTTCATTCCCAATTTTTGTACTTAGTTTGACAATGACTATAAAGTAGTCGAAACTGCAGTCACTAAATTATTTTTGTAAAATAAATGTGTTAGTGGAAGCAACAAAGTAAAATTGTTTTATTTCATTCGTTATAAATATAGTTGGATTGCATGGGTATCTTTATTATTTTCAAAGCTAAAGATCTGGTTAAATGGGCAATGTTTTGCAGTTTTCTATCAGAGACTGAGATGAAAACTTTTCAAAGGTCCGAGTGGCTTTGAAATTGTTTTAAGAAAACTAAAGATCTTGATTTTCTAAAATATCCGAATGTTCCAACATAATCTTAACCAGCATACAATACTGCACAACATTATCCATTGAACCAGATCTGTCGCTTTAAGAATATGAAAGATGCCCATGCAATCCTACTCTATTTAGGACACCCGGTATATTATAAAAAACCATAAGTGTAGTCTGTAACTTTCCCATGAACCACCATGTATAAATTTCAATATTCTTCTGAAATGCAATTCGTTATTGTATACATCTTATGCATAAAACAATTTTTGAAATTTAGATTAATAATCCCGTAGTTGACCGTTCCCTGATCGTTGAAACACCCTAATAATTCAGAAAATTTCAAGTTATTACAACTCCACAAATTTTACTTTCAGCCAGAAATTTTCCTCTTTTGAAATTTCTGAGAGTAATTTCTGAAATTTAAAATAATGAATATAATTTTTAACTTTCGAAGTTGTTAACATTGAACTTACAAATTGCAAATTTTATGAAAATCATAGTATACTTGGTATTTTTAATACCCCAGCAAAATAGTGTAATCTATTTCTAGTTACCAGTTCTATGAATGTAACAAAAAAAAAAAAAAAAGTAAGGTCACGTAAAATATTATTGCAGTATGTCAATCTATATGTCAGTATCTTTGGTTTTTTTAACATCAACATACACGTACGTTTGGTAGCTAAAAAAAACATTAAAAATTCCGCGGAGGTATAAAAAATACTATATCTTCGAACTTATTCAATAATAAAAATATGACCAAAAAGTACATACACTTGTCTAATATTGAATTACCACTCTTATGTGTAAGCGCAAGTTGCAGCTCGTAGAACAGCCGATTTTCGCATTTTCCGGCGTAGCGTTCAACCCATCGGGTCAGTTATAAAAACGTGATCAAAGTGAAGATTTTGTATCACATAATATAGAAGGCACCTTCTTAAGCATGCTTTCAATTAGTGATGGGCCGATTCGGATGAAATAATCGGCGATTCCGAATATTAAAATAATCTCGTATTCCGGAATATTTTAAAATCATCCGATTATTATTCCGATTCCGATTCCGATTCCGATTCCGATTCCGATTCCGATATTTATTCCGATTCTGATTTCTATTTCGATTCCGATTTTATTCCGATTCCGATTTTTATTCCTATTCCGATTTAATCATATTCCGATTCCGGTTTATGCTCTATTGCTGATGGAAGTGATAAATAATAAAAATGCAGGTATTTAGAAACAAAAATAAATTATATTATAAAAAAATAGAAACTTTTAGAGGTACAACAACATAATATCAAAAACTCAAGTTACAAAATAATAAAATAAGACATTAGAAATTATAATACGGCGAAAATAAATTTATTGTAATTTACAAAAAATAATAAATATTTTCGCCACAACACATTAATACCAATTTACAAATAACTATTTAAAAATAGTAATTGGTCCAAACTTTTCAGCAACAACCTATTTCTTTGAACATTTGTAATAAGCCCTGCTACAGAAAATGCACGTTCAGAGGGCACCGATGTTGCAGGAATACATCTATATTTTAAGTGCAGCGATATAATTCTGGAGTACTTTTTCGAGTTTCGTCCAAAAGTCTAGTGGATTCTTAGATCTACTTATATGTGGCATATCTAAAAACTACTTTACTGCAGCAGTAGCCCTAGTGCATGGAGAAACTGTAGTATTGGATCGCGGCAGTTTCTCGTCAAGATATTCCCAAAAACTGCTTGAGGATTTCTTTTTTCTTTTACACGCTACCAAATCACGATTGTGTAATAAATATATCTCATTGTTAATATTTAACAGGTCAGTCAGCTCTTCGAAAATCTACTTTTCTGCATTATTCGAATCTTCCTCGAGGTTAAATGCAGTCTTTTTAAATCTTGGATCCAAGACAGTTGGCATTGCTACTATCTTATTTGTTTGTATAGTTCCAAATTGCTTACTAACCAAACCTATCATATTAATTTGAAAAGTTAACCTTACTTCCGTTTTCATATGCTGTCTTTATATGGAATATTTTATTCTGCTGGCCAATGGAATAATAAGCGACATTGTGAGATATTTTTCTGCCGAAAGAACTTCCATCATATCGTGAATAGGTTTCAAAATTAAAATAATATCTTTTAATATACCCCATTCGCAGGTATTCAAAAATGCGGGAGCGTGTGGAGGGTTGGTAACAGTTACAGACAAAGGATCCTTCGTTTCTACCAATTTTTCCATCATCATACGACACGAATTCCATTTCGTACAAACATCTTGTTTTACCTTCAAAACAGAAAAGCCCTTTGTAATTGAATATTATTCAGTTTTTTCGTCGCCAATGCACTATGTTTAAAATGGCCAACCAAGGTTCTTCACTTTTTAATTAATCTCGTCAGTTATTCTATTGATTTCTAAGCGTCGTTTGCAGTCACGTTCAAGGGATGAGCTATACATGGAAGGTGATGTATTTCTTGGAAATGTTCCGTATTTTTTTTATATTAGCTGCATTGTCAGTATGGCCATAATTTTATTGTTAATTTCCCATTCAATAAGAACGTCTAATAAAGCTCGAGCAATATATACTCCAGTGTGATTGGCTTCAGTCATTTCCCAGTGGTTAGAACTTGAGAATGTCAAACATTTTGGTATACAAAATGTGTAGTTACTGCTATATAGCTTTTATGTCTGTTTGATGTCCACATATCTGTTGTTCAATACTTTTTTGACTCCTTCGTTGTATAATTCTGGTAAAAGTTTTGAACTTATTAATTTTCTGCTAAGAAGAGCATATAGAGTATTCAACTTTGTATAGTATTAGACAAATCCTCGATTTTACACTATTGATAGTGGATATTGATGGTTTTTGAACAACCAAAAAGTTTTAACTGACGAGGTTTATTATTTACTATTGGAGTCGTTGTTTTCCATATATATATTCGGAGCCCGTTGTGTTGCCTAAAATTACATACTTGGTAGAAATTGGAATTATTCTAGCTTAAAATGACTTACCATACTATCTGTTTCCCTACTAGACAATGCCGTGATATCTTCTGGTTCTTCAATATCAAAGTGGGAACACTGTATGTTACTTGATATTGAATTGGATATATTCTTTTAAGATGTTGCTGTAAATCTGTGGTACTGACAAAGTACTATAATTTTTGTTTGCATATTAAACATTCCGCAAATTTATTATTTGTTGTTTTTTGAAAATGATTCCAAACGATAGAGGTTTTGCGAATAGGCGTCATTTTTCTCAACTGGTCGCTATGAACGAAACATCTATGGCGGTAGATGGGACTCAACAGCAGCGAACAAGATAGAGGAAATATAAGCAACTTAGTGGCCGTAACGTCCAACGTCGCTCGTTTTCTAGCCGTTCATGGCGATCGTCTTTATTTAGATGGCGTCTTTATTTAGATAACGATTTACATGAAAATAATGTTTTATTCGATTTTTAAAGCTTGTATCATCCGATTCCGATTATTTTTAATCATAGCATCATCCGATTCCGATTATTATTCAGATTCTTGATTCCGATTATCATTTCGATTATTATTCCGATTTTTGATTCCGATTATTATTTCGATTCTTCATTCCAAATTTTATTCCGATTCTTAATTCCGATTATTGTTCGGAATCAATATTCCGATTATTCTATTCCGAGTATTACACGATTCCGATTATTATTCCGATTATTGATTCCGAATGATATTCCGATTATTGACATCATCCGAATATTAAAATCATCCGATTATCTCATCACTACTTTCAATGTTAATATCGCTTTAGAAAAGATATGTTTTTATACGTGTATGATACCGTATGTTCACAAAAAAGGTCAATCAGGGGCGGCTGGGGAAATTCAAACGTATGTCCGTGATTTGTTTCAGATTTTCTATTTCCTGACAACTGCCAAGTGATAAACTAACATCTTGTATAAGTCGCCGCAATAATTTTGTTTATTCGTTAAATAGACGTTCTTGCACGTCAGCTGACTTCCTGCTTACGCGCTGAGGGCCGGACGCTTCCCGGAACAAGTCAACGGTTTTGCCATATTTTTGACAGTATAATGTTAGCCGTGAGAGGTACAGATTTGTAAAGTTATAGAGCAACAAAGTTCACACCGGTATAAGCAGTGGTATAACAAGTTCTACTGAGTACCGCTTACGACGACATGTATAACACGAGCCTAATTTTTTTTTTTCATGTAAAAGTGTTTCAAGTTTAATAGGTATCCTATAGTAAATGGGGTGTGCTGATTACGAATCTGTGCTTAGTTTTTTCTAGCACGTCAGGTTTTCAGGAAAAGCGTGAAAATATTTATTGAAACTATATTTAATAGAAAATTACACTGCAAAATTGAGTTGTTCATTAAAAAAACAATGCAGTATAATCTACGTTAGACAATCGTTGGTTTTGTTTGAATAAAATCGTTCTCTTTTTCCCTCAAAACTGCGTTTTTTAGTTTTCTTTTTGTGATTTTTGTGGAGTCAGTCCGTCTTCAAGGTCAAGCAGTGTTCAGCCATCATTTTAATATCCCATCTTCTTTGGTAACGTCTCTTCATCTCCTTTATGTCTTGATGGAACCTCTCTCCCTGTTCCTCGCCGACAGCTCCAAGATTTTCGGGAAAAGAGTCAACGTGGGTATTCAGAAAAAAAAGTTTGACGCTCATATTGCATCCCAGTTTTTTTTAATAATTTTCGATCATGTTGGCTACAATTTCTTTGTAGTTTGGAGACTTGTTGTTTCCAAGGAAACCGTCTATGACTTCTACGAAAGAACCCCATGCTTCAGATTCATCCTGGGTCATTGTATTCTGGAACAATCTGTCCGATTTTAAGGTTCGAATTTCAGGACCTACAAAAATTCCTTCTTTAAGTTTAGATTCAGAAAGTTCAGGAAATTTGTCGCACAAGTATTTAAAGCAGTCTCCTTGTTAATTTAAAGCTTTGACAAACTGCTTCATCAATCCTAAGTTTATGTGAAGGGGAGGCAAAAGAACCAATTTTGGGCCAACTAATGCATCACGCAACACCTTTTTATGTCCCGGTACAAATCTTTCTCTGAGTGGCCATTCTTTCTTAACGTAATGTAAATTTCGTGCTCGACTGTCCCACTCGCAAAAAACATGGATACTTTGTGAATCTAGGCTGCTGACCCAAAAGCATGGATATTATTTTAAGGTCTCCACAGGGTTGCCAACAATATTCGCTATACTTTATTGTATTTAGCAATAGCTCAAGATTCTCATACATTTCTCATACGTTCACTGAGGTTTAAGTATTACCTTTGTGCAATAAGACACCCTTCAGACTTCTCTTAGAAGAATCAATAAATTACCTCCATGATGTGGAATCGTAATTGTCAGCTCCCAGTTTCATGACTACTTCAGGAATATTATTACAATACACTCTTTCTCTTGAGAGAAATATTCCGCGAACCATTTTCACGATGCCTATACCACGAAAATGCGCTTCCTGGAGCTAACAGATTTTTGTGTTTCAGTCGTGATCCTAAGATTTGTGCAGCATCCTTCGATAGGCCCAAGTCTCTCACTAAGTCATTTTGTCCAGCTTGGATAAACTGTTGAGATTGTTCTATATCAGGATTGAATTCGTCTTCATCGGTTTTTCGTTTGAACTTTAATCTGATGATTGCTGTTGGATGGTGTGAAGAAAAGGTGGATGAATGGGAATTCCTGGTCCATGAGGTTCAGGTCGTTTAGCAGACGGTAAATCAGGATACTGAATAGTATGTTTATTTTTCGAATTGATACCCTTGACATCGCAGGAGCAGAAGTAACAGTCGTCTCCATGTTTTTTTCTTCCCTCCATACCATAGGAATGCCAAAGGGTAAAGAGCTAAGTGTACCTTTTGTCCATTTTCTCAGTAGCTCGACACACTGAAAGCACACTTTGTGTGGAGCCCAAGGTTTGTCCTGATCATCAAGCTTTACACCGAAGTAAACGTGATAAGCTTTCTTGATAAATTCTGTTATGTTTCGTTGATGCTTTACTATCGTTAAGTCACCACACACGTAACAAAATATATCAGGACTGTTTTTGCACTTTCTTGATGACATTATGACGCAATAAACACTCAGAAAACAAAACACAACTCGATGCTACAAACAACTGACGCTAACTAACTATTTCATAAACAACTGCCGATGCCATCAAGTTGACCTTTACACATGCGAAAATGCAACAGTGTTGTCATTGAAATGAAATAAACATAATATTATACTAAAATATTTTCTATCGATGTATCAAGTATTTTAAACAAATAATTTTAATGCAATTTAGGAAATATCATAAAGGTACTTCTTTGCTCTAGTACAAAATATCTTACAAGGTTTTTTTTAATTCTATGAAAAATGTTGACGTTGACGCTCAAACCAAATTTACATTTAGAATCAACGTACCCGTATTAGCTAAGGACACTTATCAAATTCAAAACACCAAAAATCATGCCGCCCTGTGTAATAGTTCCTTCTTGAGTCTTCTAAGTGCATTTCAAAGTTGAGCTGCTGGTAGCTATTGGTTTACTTTCTATCGATATTTTTATAGTCCACAAACTGAGACATTAAAATGTCTCATGTGCAGATAATAGGCAGGCACACACGTACGGAACTTAGTCGACCTGTCCCAAATTAGCGTGACAGGGATGCCAAACGCGGACGGCGGGTCAGATCGGTTAAAAAGCCCGTACGTGTGTGCCTGCCCAATGGAAGATGTATTTAAAAGGTTCCTGGCATCTATGGGGTCATTAATCTCTAGCTTGCAAAAAGTGCGTCCGAAAACAAGTGAACCGCTGGGCCCAAAAGTTCTAGAACTTCTTGTTTCGTCTACTGGATGTTCGGCAAATATTCATTTGGAAGTTGATAGTGTCGCAAAATTATCAGAAAATAAACGAACAATGATTAGCACTAACAATAAAAACGTGTGAAATACGTGTAAACATTACGCACATAAAATAAGCCAGACCATGATAATGTAAAAAATTTGAACTCTATTCTAGTTTTTGCCATACATTCGGATTCCTCGGCCCCAAAAACCCATGACTACTGATTTTCGCGAAAGGGGCCAAATTTTCCACAAAGTTGGCCACTTTGTTCTCTAGAAGTTCGACTTCAAATTTGAATTATTTAACCCTGAAAATACAGGGTGGCCCAAATATCCTTGCTCGGACCATTGCTGCTAGACCATTTAAAACAGAGACCACATTTTGTGTCCCGGATTTATGGTACACTCTGTACACTCGACAATGATTTTAAAAATCAAGTGTCTAATAACTTCCTATCAGATTTAGTCCTCAATTTTCATTAGTCTAGCAGCAATGGTCCGAGCGAGGATAGGTAGGCCACCCTGTATATAAATTCTGATTTTGAAAACTAAAAGCCCGAAATTCAGTTTTTGGAGAGCTTTTTAGGTGGTTGGGACCACTGGTGCGATGTGAAGATGTGAATGTGATAACTAGGTGTGAAAACTATAAATCAAATATTATATATAAATATATAATTAAATATAAATATAAAAACTATAAACAGTTCAATATATTTGAGTAAAATTTTTTAATTAAGATATTTAGAACAAAATTTACGTTTGAAAAGGTTTTGAAAATTAAATGAAAAACATGAAGTAGGTGTTAACAGCATTGTTTTTGGTTATTATCAATAATTTCGGAAGTAAGATATACAGTATGTCCCCGGATTGAGTTTACAAAAGGCTTTTTTTATAAATTTTTACATTAAATTAAAAATGTTATAGGAATTAAAATTCCTGCTTGGTCTGAAACTACAATTTCTGTAATTAAAACATTGATTTATTTATACAGGGTGTTGGCTAAATAAAAATAAAATGTATCTAATTTTGACACTTTAGATAAATAACATCTCTTAAACAATCCCCCACCATTTTCTTCACACAGTTCAAGCCTGCTGTGGAACTCCTGAAAACTGTTTTGCATTTCTTCAATAGTGATCGATGCAAATGCCTCTCGTAGGCGATTTTTTAAATTTTCTGTATTATTTTCTGTATTTAGGGGATTGTTTGAATGATTACATTTATATTTTATGTTGTTAGATGTAATTTTAAATTCTTTTTGCCAATACTAAATAAATAAGTGTCAAAATAAGATTTAAAAATTTAGATTTTGCCAATACCCTGTATAAATAAATCGAGGTTTCAATAACTGAAGTTGTAGTATTAGACCAAGCACGAATTATAGTTCCTATAATATTTTAACTTAAAAGTAAAACTAAAAATAAATTCCCTCTTGTAAACTCAATCCGGGGACATACTGTATATTGGAAAATAGATTTTTTTTTAAATAAAAATAGAGTCGTAGCACAGGCAAAACATTTTATTTTCACTGCGAAGACTTGATATCTACTTGGAATGCAAGAAAGTCTTGTATTACAATAGTGATCATTATTTATCACAACGTACATGTTGCAGTACATACATGTTGCAGTAATATTATCAGGCTTCTGGATTTATAGATAAATATGTTACTTCATCGATGCTTTTTTTTAGTAAATTTAGGAATTATTTCCACTTAATATACAGATTGTTGTATGAAATAAATTATATTTAAGACTTAGTCATGGAAGCATAAATAGGTCAGTTTAAAATGAACAAATATTACCAACAGATAGTGCATTCATCGAAAGTGTATTGTACGAGTAGACTAGATGCACATATTTATTTCGAAGTCCATCAATATTTAAAAAAAAATAGTAGATAGGTATTCAGGACAAAGTTTATTTTGCTATTTCTATTTCTATAGAATCTATAGAAATATAGAAATCTTACATAGAATTTCGCATTTATAATGGTATTTTGCCATTTTTGTTTGATTTTACGTTAATTACAACTTCCATGAAAAAACTAAACAAATAATGTTTTGCTGCCTGTCATTGTTTGATGTTAAGATGTTTACAAAAAAAATATTGATTGATCTTCATTTAAAGATTCTACTTATCATAATAATTTCCTGCGTAGGAAACAAGACAATAACTTTAACCGTCCTCAATATCAACAACCGCATTACTCTAAACGTCGTTCGCGTCAGTTTATCTTCTGTCGATAAAAGTCCGTGCACGTTTATTTACCGTCCGTTCTTGGGCTTCTGCATGTGCGAGCATAAAATCCTCATTGCACAGTCTACCGCCTCTATATTAAGGAATATTTATCACCGCCTCTATTGATGGTTTAAGAGAGCTGTAAACCAGCACACTCGTCCACGATTTATGGCGGGGTATTTATCTAGCATTTGTGGAAATGAACCGCAGAATATTACGGAATCAATATTTCACATTCACAGAAAATGCATACGTGTATAGAAGAAAATAAAAGAAGATTGGAGACTAATTTGTTTTAATAGATATCAGTAAAACAAATTAATGTAATTCAATGAATTCAATGAAGTTATTAGTTTCGGTAAGCAACGCTGTCACTAAAAAAAATCTGATTTGGGCAGAAAATATGAAGTAATAATGTAGTTTTGTCGATAAAGCAATAAAGCATAATAAAATATACCACTATACAGATTTAGATTATTGCCAACTTCCGGTAGATGCTTTTTTTAAACCTTTTCTAATACAGAATTTGTTCTGAAAAAAAAAACAAATATCTCGAATCGATTTTGAGTTACTGTGTCCAGTTACATACTTTCTTATGGGGAGAATGTAATAATTTGGTGTAGTCCCCTCGCGGAACAGATGTATGATTATATGGTTCGTTCTAGCTCGTTTAAGCCACATAATTTTAAAACGTGCTGTGCGAAAACTGAAAGAAATATATTGACTTACCTACTTTTGATCTTCAGTTACCAAAATAGGAACTCAGTAGTACAAAATAAATTTTGTTGATATACTAGGCGATTACATCTAGGCAAAAAAAATGTAGATATCCTTGTTCACTAAAATCGTGAAATTAAAATATTTATTCGAAACCAACCAGTAAGAATTATTTTACACTTATCTTCACAGTATGTACAATCTTTACATCTAGTTATATTTTGTATACATAAATACATAAACGGTAACGATGAGTTTTATTAGTATGGAAATTGGTAGTCCTCCTGTCCTGAAATGAAACTAGAATCGTCTGCACCATCCCGAAAAATCGAACGAAATGTACACAAAATATAGTAATCACAAATAATTGATTGACGTGTTGCTGCTGCACAATTTCAACATGAATTTGTGGCAAGATTACTCCTACGCACAGGCGGACTGTGGGTCAAGTTTGATGTAGTGGAGTTATCGTAGGGTGAAACGCACCACCATAAATCCAGGTAGAGTAATTCCTTGCACCCACGCCTTTTTTACATTTTATAGAGTGTTTTATATTAGTCGTATATAAAATCCAGGAAGTAACTCTTTCCGATCCCTGCTGCTTCCTCGCTCACCCGGTCCATAGCTAAGTCTTACTTCTCTTCGTGGGAACAATGAGTTTTATTTACACAGTTAATCAACAACGATCAGTTTATGCACGGCGGTCCTCACGTCCCCGTGAAATATTTATAAATACTCTTTTAATTAAACTAGAAATCTGTATTGGAGATCAGTGTCCCGTACAAAACATTATTTTACTAGTTGTGATTACAGCACACGAATATTTTATTGTTAGTCTGTGTATACAGTCCTCGCTATCACTAGTGTCGAGCGAATCACCAGATCCGCCTCATCCTTAGTATTAAAGCTATTGACAACGCTAGGAGTGATGAGGTGTCCAGAAACAGCGTCCCACCTGAAACAAACAGATATCTATCAATTATATAAAATGCACTAGTGACAAATCCGGAGCTTATAATTGTGTATGTAAATCTAAATGGCGTACAGTGGAAATGGGTTTGTCCCATTTTACTTAATGTTCCGAAGGAGAATTGTTTATGTGCCGGATTAATGTTAAATAAGTTACGGCCTCGGATAACAGTAATCTGGAAATAGTTGAATTGTATTTATGCTTTCTTTGCAGCTCATGAATCAAATATATCATAATTTGTTCAACTTATACATAACGTTAATATATCATTAGCATACAGCGTACAAGTTTTTATAAAATTTTACATACAGGTTCTATTAGACCTAAAGTTTAAAGCCCCGCACGTTCATAACTTTTGACTCAATCTTCGATCATTGTTTATTAGGTAAATTCGTATTTAAAATTCATTTTTCTAGTGTTATATTATTCTTCAGAGAAGACATTCTTAATAATTACTGGATTAGCATATAGCAAAATTTATGTTTATTATATTGGTATTCTAATTTTATTCTAATAGGTTAAGTTATTATAACATGTTTATTTGGTAAATTGGCATTTGATTTCTTTATGCCCGGTTGCATAAACATTGTTTTAATCCGGGTTATGTAACTCTGAGTTATATTTATGTCAGAGTGACGTTTCGAATCAGAAACATCAAAATGTGATTATGTGGAGTAACGTATAGTAAGAAAACCCCTCGGGTTAAATAAAACGGGTCACTTTTAAATTTTATGTTCTATTTCAGATCTGAGGTAAGTCATTTTTGAGGTTAACCAGAGTTAAATTTATAACCCCGACTTAATATTTTACTCGCGTTGATGCAACCGGGCATTAGAGTTTCATTCTACAGCGAACACATTTTTAGCTTGTCTGGTTTAGTATACACTTAGTATCTTTTCCATATGAATATAAATAATTATGAATTATGCAAATTCACAGACAAAATTTAATATTTGCATTTAATTTTTCGAAGGTTTATTTTTCAGAGAAGACATTTTTAGCACCACTGGATGGCCAGTATACCGCAAAATTTCTGTTCTTGCAATTTACTAGCTGTTTACGCACGCATTTCAGTACGTTGATGGCTCAACACTATCTCTTTTTTTAACGCGACATTTAGTTTTTCAGACTTACCCACTGCGACTGACGAACTTCGTCACATGATTTGACAAGCGCTTTGAAAACGTTACAATGGGCGCGTTTAGCGAACGCAACTGTTCAGAAAGTTGACTGACAACTGTTCGCTAAACGAGTCCGCTGACCTTGCGCTAACTGTCAGCTACTGATAAATTTACTAAGCGCAATTTTTGTGATCAGCGGTGTTTTCTAACCTCAAATATACGTGTATTATGGGTATGCGTGCATAAAAAATCAACAACATAACCTCAATAACTGGAGTGAGACATTTAGCAGTTCTGCTTCTGGATCGTTCAGCGAACTTGCAACAGTTGACTGTTATTACAAAGAAATCAGGTTAGTTGCTGATTCTCAACAGATCGCAACTGTTAAACGCGCCTAGTGAAATTTGCAATGAAAATATTAGTGATGGTTATATGTTATGTGTGCACTAGAAGAAGTGTATAATATAATGAAATGTAAGTTATATGTAGAAATGTAAATACATTAATTTTAACAAATTAAACAAACGTGACATGACCATGAGCGTTACCAACTGAAATTAAAAAACCAATAAAACTATTAATTATTTCTAGAAAATACATATTTATTTTATATAGAAATAGGCGCAAATTATAAAAAATTGTATAAAAAACTCGTTACTAAGTCAAATCTGGCATTCGTCTGTTATAACACGCTTCGCGGCTTGTGTTTTATATTTGGAGTCATGCTATAAACTCTAATTTATTTAACTCGTTTAATACAAGGTGTCCAAGATAAAGATCCTCAGTATGGGGATCGCGGAAAATGTAAAAGTTACAAAAGTGGTTAAATTACAAAACAGTTGCGCATTTTAGTGGTCAGTAATATTCTGTTGAGAAAACCAGAAAATTCCACTTCCTTCCGGAAGTATTCGACAAATTCCGAAATTTTGCCATATCGTTTTTATGTTTTGCTGAAATTATTTAAAAAGATACAAAAAAACAAACGGCACTTTTTAATTGCCACGTTTTTAGCTCTACAAGACAGCGTTTATAAATTTTCAGTACAACGTTTCGTTTCCAAGAAACCATCATCTACTTTATATTTTTATATCGCACGTAAATAAAGTACACCCTGTATTAAACAGCATTTCCTATTACGAATTCAACGATTTATATCACAGCATGATTTCTCAAATCTTTATTAAAAAAAAAGCTTGTTAATACATTTCGAACATTTTGATGTAGTAGGCGTTGAAATGAGCGACGAAGACAACATTTATCACCTAATATTATGATTGTAATTAAGTAAATTAATGTAATAATTAAATAAACAAAATAATTCTAATAATACCACAGTAAAAATATAATAAGTGTGGTTCCGAATAACTATAATGTTTCTATGTTTAACGACTATTCGCGCCAAATTGTTTTTAGTTACTATTTTGGTCCCTATTCTGGGTTAAAATTAAGTAATAAATTACAAAATTAAAAGTGCGGTTAAATTATAAAAACGTTGCGCATTTCAGTGGTCAGTAATATTCTGTTGAGAAAACCAGAACATTCCACTTCTTTCCGGAGCTATTCGACGATATCCCAAATTTTGTAATATCGTTTTTATGTTTTTGTGAAGTTATTTGAAAAGGTATAAAACATAAAAGGCACTTTCTCATTGCCACGTTTTTCGCTCTACATGGCAGCGTTTATACATTTTCAGTACAACGTTTCATTTCAAAGAAACCATCATCAACTTTATGTTTTTATATGGCCGGAAAGAAGGTACACCCTGTATTAAATAGCATTTCCTATTACGAATTCAAGGATTTATATCACAGAATGGTTTGTCATGTTTTTATTCAGAAAAAATGCTTGCATTTCGAACATTTTTTGGTGTAGTAGGCGTTGAAATGAGCGACGAAGACAAAATTTATCACCTAATGATTTTAGGATAATAGATTGAAGAGAAAAATTCTGATACCACAGTAAAAAAAAAGTGTGGTTCTCAATAACAATAATGTTTGAATGTTTAACAACTATTTTTGCTAAAGTGTTTTTAGTTACTACTATTTTGGTACCTATTTAGGGTTAAAATTTGGTAATAATTATTGCCTTCGTCGTCATTAAATGATTTGAACAACTCTCATACCACAGTAAAAAATAATAAGTGCGGTTCTAAATAACTATAATGTTTCAATGTTTAACAACTATTCTTGCTAACTTATTTTTTATTACAATTTTGGTACATATTCTGCGTCAAAATTATAGAATCATTTTTGTCTTCATCGCCATTAAATGAACCGAAAAATTCTTACATCACAGTAAAAAAGTGTGATTCTAAATAGCTATACTGGTTCAATGTTTAACAACTATTCTTGCTAAATTATTTTTAGTTGTTATTTTGGTACCTATTCTGGATTAAAATTAGATAATAATTATTTTCTTCGTCGTCATCATTTTAACGCCAAGAACTACAACTTTCAACTACAAGAAAATGTTCGAAATGTATTAACAAGCCTTTTTCTGAATAAAAACATGAGAAACCATGCTGTGATATAAATCGTTGAATTCGTAATAGGAAATGTTATCTAATATAGGGTGTACATTTTTAACGGATAGTATAATAAAATAAAGTTGATGATGGTTTCTTCGAAACGAAACGTTATACTGCAAATTTGTAAACACTGTGTTGTAGACCTAAAAAAGTGGCAAAAGTGCCTTTGGTTTTCTTATACATTTTCAAATAACTTAAAAAAAAAATAAAAACTAAATCGCAAGATTCCGGGTTTTATCAAATATTTCTGAAAGTAAGCGGATTTTTTTTTTCAACAGAATATTACTGATCACTAAATTGTGCAACTTTTTTTGTAATTTAATCGCCTTGGTAACATTTACGGTTTCCGAGATCCCCATGCTGTTGATCCTTGTCTTTTTGATTTGATTTTATGAATTTTATGAATTTTATCAATATCAATATTAATATAGATGTCAATATCAATAAATATCAATATCAACATTCTATTCTACAGACAAAACATTTTTAGCAATACTGGTTTAGTATGCATTTTGCGTCATATTAATTTCATGAATTGTAGAAAATTGACAAAAATCTTCTAATTATTGGAGACCTAAACAGATTTCCAAATATTTTCCAAAATTCATAAAATATCCATAAAATTGCAGATATTTACAAATGTGAAATCGATTTAGAAAAATATTAATGATACTAACAGAGTTGCTACTAATACTTACAAAAGAAACTGCGATGTTGGTGGATGTTTATAAAAAGAAAACATATAATAATAGACAATATCTCTAAATTCGTAAGATTTGCAAATGCTGTTCTAAATTATTCCAAACATGCAAAAGTTTCGAACTGTGCCTAAAAATGTTCTTTCTTAGAAATATAAAAATGACGCCGCCGAACACCTCATAAACTCACAAAATTTAGAAACATTTCTCTCACAGATTTATACATTTTATGTATACCTGTAAATCTATAAAAGTTTTAGAAAATCTTCGAAATGTCTAAAAATGTTTTCTTTTTTCAAAATTATCTCAAATTTGGAATATCTCCACATACAGTCATAGACAGTGTAAAGGTATCAATTGATCTTACAACCATGATCCATGATCGCCAGTTGCGAGTCGGTTGCCTATAATAGCACTCAGGCGCGGTGATTAATGTAACCATAGGGGGGGGGGGGCTATGCGGACGAAAATTAAAAGATTGGTTACCAGGTTATCATGCGGTTCGGTCAATAATTTTGTCTGTGACAAAGCTATGGTGAAATACCAAAAATAAGTACCGCCATTGAAAGCGGGAGTGACTGGCCATTTTTGTAATAAGCCCTCCAAGCCGAGGAACAAGTAACCTAGTACGTTACCCTTTTTGTTTGTCACGTGATACCTTGCCGCCTTAAAACCTTAGGCCTGTATTTTCTTCAGGGGCTAACTACGCGGGTTGGACCCACATAGGATGATGAACCCGGAACGATAAACCCGGTTGGAGTCCAGAGAGGCACCCCAGGCAGCGTGAAAAGCTTTCAGGGATTTTGCCTCCAACACTGAAGTACAGAATGAAAAACACCTAGACCTAGATAGGAATTTCATTAATTTTCATTAAGGCTGCGGTGGAGTGAGCGTTAACGCGTTCGCTTCTAGACCGCAAGGTCCCGGGTTCGATTCCTAGGTCTGCATTTCTGTGGTGGTTTTTCTGTAGTTTTACCACTTCCTTGCAACAAATGTTGGAAATGTGCCTCTACCATCTATAAGTCGCATGCAGGCGCAGATGGGCAATAATAATAATGCCCCTCTCCTCTCAACGCCCGCATAACTAGTAATAGTTTAGGGGCTTATGGTAAAATAAAATGTAATTGGGTCAGAATTCTCTGTGAAAAATTATGACAGTAACCAATTACGCCATAGGTGGAGGAGTAGTACGGATTATTATTATTATTATTATTATTATTATATGTTTAATTTCTACATTACGTGATATATTATTCGTGTTATTCGTTTGCGCGAATTCTTTTCCTTATGTGTGTTATTTTGTTCGGGTACGTGGCTGGCATTCTAGCCGCTCCTCGCTTATGCTTGTGCACAATTGGTAGCGTCCATCTCTATAGAACTGCGCCACGGTCCTAGTCCGTCAAACGCGTCCCTTTTATTTTGTACGAACACTCTTTTGTTCATTTAATAAATAAATTCACCTTTCGTTGCGGGATTTTTGGTAATTTAATTAAACTTCCCCCGGCATTCACCCTTCCACCTTGAATATAAAATTACGTGAGCCACATCCCCATCTAAATAACGCTGAACGACCGTATACGCCGTCTTCACTGTGCAAACCCAGGACCGAGGTGGAACTTTTTTTTAAGGGTGGACCTAAGATCAATAACACCGGAAAGGCAGAGTATAGTGGTGAAGGAGAGAAAGAAAAAAGGGGTAACAAGAGTAATAAATGAATTTCATTACAAATATTCTATAAACTTATAATGTCTCCGAATCTCTGCGTCGAATATCGTCCCAAATATCTTAAAAAGTCTCGTATTTTAAAAATCTACATTTTCGTGAACAGTCCAAACTTCTCATGGTCACTCAAATTTATAAACATTTCATTTGCAGATTTATTTATTTATAAATATCTACGGACCCACGCGACTTAAATATTTAAGAAATATTTCATAAAAAAATCTTCAACATTTTTAAATATTATTTGAAATGTATGCAAAATTTAACAATATATTCAGAATTTTTATAATTTTGCCGTCAAATTTCCCTTCATCTTACTCAAATTTATAATTTATAATTGGCAGTCCAGCGGGAAAATGTGTAAAGGTGCTGTTTGAAAGTTCTGCAATGCATATTAGGCGTTTAAGTAACATAAACGGACGTATATCATATATTAAAATTAGTTAAAAGTGAAAGTTGAAATACTCCACTTTCAGTTAATGTAATATATGTAATATATGAGATATATATATATATATATATATATATATATATATATATATATCCGTTTAGGTTACTTAAATGCCTAATTTTGAAAAACTTTCAAAAATCACGTCTCCCGTCCGACCGCCAATTGTTCCTCCTATAGATTTATAAATGCCTTCAAATTTATAAGACGCAAATATGCTCTCTCAAATGTATAAAAGAACCGTGCCAAGTCTTCTGCTTTTATAAATTGCCAAATCTGCTTTTATAAATTGCTAGAAGACTCTTAAGGTAAGTCCACACCAATTCAAAATGTTCGCGAATGTTTGAAACTGGCGTTGACTTATTGTATATGAGGTAAGTGTTCGCAGTGCAATAAATGTCACAATATCTCGTAAAAATTGGGCGTTGACGTAATATGTCTCTCGACAAATTATTATATACCCCAATTTAGGCGTTACGGGGGTTTAGGAAGGGTGCCAAATTATTATTGACAATCGTTTCGGTCAACCATAGTTACGTGTTTGAGCAATCACGTTCTTATCACCTTATAGCTTAAACGTTAACCTTAAGGTTCAGGTTAAGGTTTAAGGTTTAAGGTGATAAAAACGCAATTATTTAAACGTGACTATGGCTGACCGGACAGCGAAATTGTAACCCTCTCAATGTGTTTTAAATGCAACCATCCATACAAGGTGTCAATTTGAAAAGTTGCCATCGACTTATTTCATAGAACATACGAGGGCTGTTTGACGGAAGAGTGACTTTTTAATGAAAACGATATTTTTCTGTTAAAAATATATTTTATTATTCAACATAACACCCTTTCAACTGTATACACTTAGCCCAGCGAGTTTACAGTTTTTTTAAACCTTCCAAAAAGTAATCTTTCGAAAAGTCTTCAAAATATGCATTTGTCTCGGTTATCACCTCTTCATTTGCCTGAAATCTTTTTCCAACCAGCCATTTTTTTAAATTTGGAAATAAGAAGAAATCACTGGGAGCCAAATCTGGCGAGTATGGAGGATAAAGCAGTAATTCGTAATGCAATTCAGCCAATTTAGTTGTAACAATTGCAGAAGAATGAGAAGGCGCATTATCGTGATGGAACAACACTTTTTTCTTCATCAAATGCGGTCGTTGTTTTCAAGTTCGGCATCAAAACGTGTCAGCATAATCAGTATAATACTGGCCAGTTATTATTTTTCCTGTTTGTAAACAATTAATAAAGATAACACCTTTAGAATCCCAAAAAAACTGTGGCCATGACCTTATTGGCCGAAAAATGGGTTTTTGCCTTTTTGGGAGCATGTTCGCATGGAGAAATCCATTATTTAGACTATATTCTTGTTTCTGGAGTATAATGATGTATCCAAGTTTCATCTACTGTGACATATCAACGAAAAAAATTCTTTGAATTACGTTGAAGACGGCCAAACATCCTTTCGGGGGGTGTAAAGTTAGTTCGCCTCCTCGTGGTGCACAGTGGATAACGCTAAATGAACTAACACAAGACCGAAAGACTGTCGGTATAAGCAGTCCCCCTCTTGCCAACCAACAGCTTCGGGTGGAGGAGTTGGCATGAGTTAGGGCAATCTCTTGTCCTGGGGAGGAGAAAAAAGTCCCCAAAGGCGAACGAACCAATAAGTATGGTCAACGGCATAGAATGTAGAAGGCAACGGGAGACCACTACATTAAAGATACACATGTATATCCCTAGTACAATTATCATGACAAACAATACAAAACAATCGGCCCCCAGTCCCCGGCAGATCTTAAGTGATCAGGGGGTGCTAAGAATCACCGAGAGAAAATTAAAAATAGGAACATGGAACGTAAGAAGTATTTTTCAAACAGAAAAAATGTATAATGTAGCTTTAGAAATGGAAAGGCTAGGAGTTAACATACTAGGACTCAGTGACATACGATGGTATGGCAAAGGAAAGTGCCAAACAAACAACGGCACGATGTATTTCTCTGGAGCTAATGAAGAAGACACCAATCATAGACATGGGGTAGCAATAATGGTAGACAAACAGACCCAAAAATCAGTAACATCTTTCGTACCTCTGTCGGAACGTGTTATGCTTTTACAACTGCGAACACACACTGGAAATTTAAGTATAATCCAGGTATATGCCCCAACAGTAGACAAAGACGATGGAGAAATAGAAGCCTTCTACGATGAGATTAAAACCCTGCTTAAGACAATTAAAAAACACGAGTTATGCATTATGATGGGCGACTTGAATGCAAAGATCGGCAAAGGCAGGCATACGGATCTGGTTGGAGACTACGGATTGGGCGAGAGAAATGAACGCGGAGACCGCCTAATAGAATTTGCAGAGGAAAATGATATGACTATAGCAAATACATATTTTAAGCTTCCAGCCAGAAGACTCTATACCTGGACATCCCCACAACACACTGAACACCACATAGTAAGAAACCAAATCGACTATATACTAATTCGAAAAAGATATAGGAACAGCATAATATCAGCGAAAACATATCCAGGTGCAGATATCTTCTCTGACCACAACCCTGTAGTAGCCAGCTTCAGAGTGAAACTGAAGAAACAAACCAAACTAAAACAAAAGGCCAGACTAGATGTTTCAAAACTTAAATGCCAGACAACCAAAGAACAGGTAGAAAGAACTCTGAACGAAAAGCTTAAAGAGGCTAAAGAAGAAATTAGAAATTCAAATGACCCAAATGTCAAATGGGACACTATCAAACGAAATATAATAGACGTGGAGGAGAACTACCTAACACCTAGCAAAATGACGATGAAGAACGAGTGGATGACGGAAGAAATAATAGACCTAATGGAAGAAAGAAGAAGACACAAAACTACAGATACTAACAAATATAAAGAACTACATAGAGAAATCACCAAAAAGACCCGCGAAGCAAAGGAAAAATGGTTGAATGAAAAATGTCAGGAATTAGAGATTCTCCAAAAATCATATGATATCTTCAATATGCACAAGAAGATAAAACAAATAGCTGGTACTTCAAAACATGCACAGAGTAGTGTCCTGGTCGACACAAATGGTCATATCATAACAGACGTCCAAACCAAATTGCGTAGATGGCAAGAATATATTAAACAACTATTCGAAGACATACGACCTGAGAGACTGAATATAGTACCAACAGAAGAAGAAACAGAAACAGGACCCAGAATAACAAAGGAAGAAGTCATATACTCTATCAAAAATATGAAAAACAGAAAGACGCCTGGCCCTGATAATATCCCGGCAGAAATTTTTAAACTCATAGAAGAAGATCAAATTGGAATAATAGTGGAGTTATTTAACGTTATATATAATACCGGTATCATACCAGCAGAATGGCTAGGATCAACCTTCATAACGATCCCCAAAAAAAATAACGCGAAAAAATGTGAAGACCATCGCACAATAAGTCTGATGTGCCATATACTGAAAATCTTTTTAAAAGTAATGCACAAGAGAATGTACAATAAGCTGGATAGCGAAATAAGTGATACCCAGTTTGGCTTCCGGAATGGGGTAGGAACACGCGAAGCACTGTTTAGCTTCAATGTGCTCGTACAGCGCTGTCTTGATGTCAATCAGGATGTTTACGCATGTTTTGTCGATTACGAAAAGGCTTTTGACAAAGTACGACACGAAAAATTGATTCAAATGTTACATAAGAACGGAATGGACAGCCGAGACTTACGAGTACTAGAGTTTCTTTACTACAACCAAACGGCCACCATTAACATTGAAGGAGAAACATCTGAAAATATTCCAATTAATCGAGGCGTTCGACAGGGGTGTGTTCTATCCCCAATTCTCTTTAACCTGTACTCAGAGATAATAATGCAGGAAGCCCTGGAAGATGAGTCAACAGGTATTATAGTGAATGGTACTCCCATAAATAACATCCGATACGCCGATGATACCGTGTTGCTGGCTAGTAATATAGAAGACCTACGTAGAATTACGGAACACGTCCAAGAGGTCAGTGAACGCTACGGACTTAAAATGAACATTAATAAGACCAAATTTATGTTAATCAGCAAAAACGCAACAAACAACAACACACAACTAACGGTCAATCACCACAACATCGAAAGAGTTCATAAATACAAATATCTGGGTACATGGGTCAATGACAACAATGACTTTGAACTAGAAATAAGGTGCAGAATTGAACAAGCCCGCAGCACATTCATTAAAATGAAACGGTTCTTCTGCAGTAAATACCTTAGTAACTCTCTAAAGATTAGAATGGTACGATGCTATATTTTCTCCGTACTTTTATATGGCATAGAGGCCTCTACGCTCAAACAACGCCTAAGCGACAAAATTGAAGCATTTGAGATGTGGATATACCGCAGAATCCTAAAAATATCATGGACCCAGAGAGTTACTAATGAGGAAGTACTGCGAAGAATGGGAAAGGAAAAAGAGATATTAACAACAATTAAAACCAGGAAACTCGAGTACCTTGGCCATGTTATGAGAGGTGCACGGTACAAGCTTTTGCACCTCATAATCCAGGGGAAAATAACTGGGAAGAGGAGCGTTGGGAGGAGGAGAATATCGTGGCTGCGTAACCTCCGTGATTGGTTCGGTTGTACCTCGAACCAACTATTTAAAGCAGCAGTAAATAAGATCCAGATTGTCATGATGGTCGCCAACCTTCGTTGAAGACGGCACCCTAAGAAGAAGAAACATCCTTTTGAATTCTTAATGCGAGCGCGCATAGCTTTTTCTTATTGAAATGTTCATGCAAAATATTGTATACCCGTTCGGTTGAGATGTTTGCTTCATTAGCTATCTCACGAACTTTTATTTGACGATTACCAATTACAAAGCCATGGAGTTTATTAACCATTTCTGGAGTAGTTACAGTAAATGATGGTTTCGGACGATCTGCATCAGCCGTGCTCATATGGCCACTTTTAAAAGCATAAACCACTTGCAAATCATTCCATGGGACGGAGCAGATTTTGAATAATATTTACGTAAATTTTCCTCGGTTTCTTTAATTGTTTTTTCACGTAGAAAATAATATTTAATCAACACTCGAAATTATTTTTCTCCATATTTACACAACAACGAAAACAGTTTTCTTCAAATAAGTATAAAACATAATCTATATGTCAGATTGGTGCCAAAATTTGAAAGTAGACCTCCGAAAGACCACAGGAGCTAGCAACATAATCATTATAGCGAAAGTGTTACCAACCTTTGAAAAGTCACTTTTCCGTCAAACCGCCCTCGTATGAATATTTTTAATTTTCTCAAAACCGTTTGGGTAGTTCGAAGACCAAAATGTCGTAGGTAGTGTCGACCCCTTACCCACCCTTTAAGCCATAGCCACCTCCAACTAAATGGCACCCCCCTAGTTGTGATACAACGTTGGAAAGCTCTTGAAAAATGTTTTCCAGTCATTATTAATTCAATATGATTTCGTGAACTAGTTTCGGAAATAGATGTAAATAAAGTGCAAAAGTCAATTAATTAAATTCAAATAACATATTAAAGTAAATGTTGGAAATGATTTCCATTGTTTTCTAAACCAAAATATAGCCTGCTTTCAAACTCGTCGCGAACTTTCTGAAGGTTTGTCTAGTAATAGCTCGACATTCTTGTGTTATTCTTTCTCGTAATTGTTCAATTTATTATTGACTTATAAATACCTATAAAGACATAAAAATGTAATGTCTTAAAAATTCTTGTAAAGTTTCATAATGTTTTTAAGGTTTGTTATTTTTTATCAATCTATTTAAATTTAAAATTAAATAAAAATTTAAATTTATATAAATGGAACAATCATGCGTCTAATAAATGCATTCAAGTTTGCAAATGCTTGTCTTACAGATTAGTAAATGAATAATTTTCTTAAAACTCACGTGACTAACAAATATGTCATTAAAGGGGTAAAGTTAGTTCGCCTTCTCGCAGTGCACCCTGAATAACGCTAAATGAATTAACTCATACAGGCAGTCAGAGAATCTTATGATGTCCTGACTAAAATTATTCTATAATACTATACATGTGAAACGTAACCATCGTGATAGTGACTGACATTCTATAATACTACACATGAGAAACGTAACCATCATGACTATATACAAAAATCCACTTCCATTGCGATTTATTGCGTTTACAAAAAAAACGATCAGGCCTAAATTAATATGCAATTGTTAAATTAATATCGCCATCCGAAGAAGTACTTCGAATGGCTCTACAAGGGGTAAATACTTTTTGTTGTCGAGAAATTAAGGATGCATGCGTAGGCCATATTTTTTTGTGATAGTGGTTTGTTCTGTCTCGACTGTCCCATTTGCATAAAAAGCAGCAGAATTTAGTTTAGCCCACCTGAAGTCCGAGTAATAGGGTAACAACTTTTAAATCGTCACAGATTTTGAAAGAATATGTACTGTATTGTTTACTGTATATGTTTTTCAAGTAATAACTTCATGTTTTCATAAGTTTCTTTCACATTAGCAGCATAGGCCAGAGGTACAGAAGGTAGTATATTCCCGTTATGCAGTAACACTGCTTTTAGGCCCGTATCTATAGTCTGTACTTGAACTTGAGTACGACTCAAGTCGTATATTTGGTTGCGTTTGGTGCATAAACGTATTTAGAAAATACGCAACCAAATATACGACTTGAGTCGTAATAATGCTCAAGTACAAACTATAGATACGAGCCATAGGCCCGTATCTATAGTCCGCACTTGAGCATGAGTACGACTCAAGTCGTATATACTTCTGGACAAAATTAAGGGACCACCAAATATACTTAAAATAACTTTTCCAATTTATAAATTGTTTTCAATAGATATTTCACATGTCATGAAATCACGCTTTTTAAACACTATTATTATTTGTTAGGAAACACTTGCACTTATATATTTATTCGGTTCATTAAATGTCCTCATCTGGTTTTAAATTTATTTTGCATTTTACTAGTGGTCCCATAATTTTGTCCAGAAGTGTATTTGGTTGCGTTTGGTGCATAAACGTATATAGAAAATACGCAACCGAATATACGACTTGAATTCGAGTTATGCTCAAGTACGGACTGTAGATACGGGCCTAAGACTTGTTATAGAAGAGTCATTGAATAATAGCTACCGGGAGGGATCAAATCGATTTCCAAAATTTTCATAATCCAATTTATATCATTACAATACACCCTGATATCGTAATGACTGACACATTACCACTGGACCATCTATCACTACAAAATTGATGCCATTCTACATATACTTGGTCACTCAGAACTTAAAATTATAAATAAAAACCTGTAATGTAGTTTTGTGTATCGTACGCTAAATAAAATAAATGTCGGTAAAAATTGTAAGGTCTGCAAAAATTATTAATTTTTATAGAATTTCGAATACGTCGTGTTTTTTTTATAAATTTACTATACACACATCAACTTTATCAAATCTGCTAAGAGACTTGTTCGTAGACTCTTGCAGAGTTATGAATATCCCTTATCTTATATACAGTGGGAACATTAAAAGATTATGGGATTACTGATAAAATAAAAAAATAAAAATTTGAAAAACATCATCTAAACATAGCTGATTCCGTTCTCCTCAGGTGAAATACGTTCAACCTTTATCACTTAGTTCAAATTTGTGAAGATAATAAACATTTAAAAATTGATTTTAGTCGTTACTGTGTAATGATAGGGCATTTCCAACACGCATTGATTAACAAAACTTCAAAACTGACAGAGAAATTACAAGTTTCATTAATTACAATTCACTGTCATGGCTATGGATATTTTTACATGTATTTACAGCCATTTTATTTTCACATTTTCTCTTCTTCGGTAACACATTGATAGTGGTTATAAATGTTATTAGGTAGATTTCTGATTTCCAAACATTTCAATGCCCTTGTACTTTTTTCTGAAATAATCGGGGAAGCAGGGAATTGAAAAAAGTAGTTTTACATGTTAAATTTCTATGCGTACTAACAGATTAAACACACAACTATTATATTTTTTTATTATCATTGTTTAGTATGAAGGAACGTAAAATAAAATTGAGAGTACTAAGGTCATACCCTTACAAATATACTTATTCAAATAACTAAATAAGTACCAGATTAACACGCTCAAATCTTACCACATAAAAATACCCATAAATGCGCTTATGGCGTGCGTTAACAGTAATTTAATATGCAAAAATAAATATTTCGGCCTTTTACACATTTCATCATATCGTGCGGTGGTTAAAACCTCCTCGTGCAGGAGTGTAATGTGTGTCAAATAAATTTCCACCGCGTTTGCATTTTTATGTACCAGGTTTGAATAACGAAAACAAATGAGAGGGTTAAACAGGCCCTCTGTTCTAGAGCACTCTCATCTTGTTTAATATTACAGCGCGCGCTTTACAATAGAATGTAATTTTAATATTCATATTTGCCAGGGGGTTGTATTTTTTAAAATTAATTTGCGTTTTACTTTGGCGCGTCTGCATTGCTGAAACTATATTAATATCGCGAAGAGAGCACGAGGTCGGTATGCAAACTAGTTTATGCGCGAAATATGAATATATGCGGGGCAATGATTTACTGGAATAAAAAGCGTGATATAGAGTACACGTCGAGTATTATATTACGTTAAACGGGGCAATAATTTATTCTTTCGCCGTATGCAAGCCCATGCGTGATGGAAAAATATTTTTTCATAATATCTATTATATTAAATTATATTAAAGTAATACAGCACTCGCGTTTCCATTGACCATTAAGTTTTAAAAAAAACGACTATCAACAGCATGTTTAGTGCGCTGGGAATGTGACCATGCTTTTTAGAGCTGTGCATAAAAGTTAACGACTTAATTGCATTAAAATTATAGATAGCTGTATAGATAAACACTTGGTTTGTGAAAAAGACTTTCTAATTAGAAAAGTTTTATGTCTTTTATAAAAAAAACTATCCAATTTGTTTTAGAATTACATTCACACGTTAGTTCAATATTTTGATACATGTCGATACTTAGTAGCTTGATAATTTTTATAGGATGAATGTTGGTTAGACATTTTTGTGGCACTTTTTTGAGAAGCAATGAAAGGTTGTAACATACACCAAAGGTTTTTTTTTTAATATATAACACAGTTTGTTAGTAAAGATTAGATAATCTTTAAATTTCAAGGTATTAAATTTATTGTGAATCTCTAGACATCGACCATTTGGTATCTTAATGAAAGCCAAATTTAGGGCTTTGTACAAAGAAACGGTGCTATATCATTTATGAAAATATTTTTTAAATGTCACCTTTAATTTAAAAAAAATAGTTTAGTTAATAATTAAAACTCATGACTCGAGTTTTAACCATTATACTTTTTTTTAGTATTGCAACCATGAAAATTGTGTTAATAATGCTGACGAGATAAAATTTGAATATTTTAAACTTGAAGGATATAAAGCTCAGCAGTGCAGTTTCCGAAACCAAATTAAACTGCATAAAAGTTTGGTAGGTTTGCGACGACCAATGCTGAACGTAGATACATACGAACGCGATTTACATACACAAACTACACATTAATGGGAGATTAACGTCGCTTGTACTGCGAACTTCGCATTTTGAACGATAGCATTATAACCATTATCCCTCACTTGAATGCGACGGGAATATCCATTGAGGCTGCACATTATAGCTAGATGCATTTTAAATATGCATGCAATGTTTTGCAGCAAGCCGCATTTATCACATTCTGAAAATACGGAATAAAACGTAACGTGCAATTTGGCGGCTATGAGTAGTATATAGTTTACACGTTTAGTGGAAGTAACTGCAAATAGTTTCTTGGGCAACTTGTGGAAATAGGAAAAATAGCGGAAAGAACAATTTCCTCGGGAGGAGAAATATCTATAAAGCAATTACACAAATGCGAACTCCCAAGTCGGCAAGTAAAGTTTTAAATTCCCGGGGAAATTAGTTAAATGGAACTTCATGATTTTTCGGCTCGGCCGAACGTGCCTGAAAAGAACGCTGTCCTCCAAGAAAACCTCTTTGGCGAATGCAGACGTGGCCGCTTCCAAGTATACAGCGAGATCTTTAACAAGATGAAATGCGCTGGTTTAAAAAGAACCTCTCCAACATTCTCATGTCTGCATACAATTTGTGCGCCATTATTATTCACTCGCACAATGCCATTTACCACGTATCATTTTTCCTGTCCACTTCAGTAACCGCATGCTCGGTAATTAATTGGTGCGGCTTAATTAGGGATTGGATGGTAATCTATTCGGAGATATGACTTAATTAATTATAGAGTATTGATATCAAAGAGATTATTGTCGTCTGTGTGATTAGCATCTTCGCGCCACTTGTCGTCTTGGCGCTCCCACTCGGATCGGCCTTTGAGACTCCGAAACTTTCCGGATGCGCTCCATATTCAGAAGATGCGTTTAAAGTGGGACACAATTGACGGAAATTCGAACTGACACAAGGCACGCTCCAGATTAATGCAAATTAATGTTAACGCGGTGTTTATGTGCTAAAACTAAATTTGAGCTTCGATATAGATAACGTTCACAAGACGATAACTGTATGGGAAAGTTGAGTGAATGCTTGATAGATAACATGGAGAAGATTGGAAATTAATATGATATTTTGCGGATTATAATTAAGGAAATGTGTAAGTTAATGGAATATTATTCCCGTAACCATATCAAATATTATTTGAAATGGGTAATTTAGATGAAGAAAAGTTCCTGCATGCGTATCACCTGCCCCACAGAATTTTGGACACGTGGTTAATATAAAGCCGACTTGATGTGATCTATTCGGCAAATAAAAGTCTTCATAGCTATTTATGGCAATCCGTTTAAAAAAACGCACTAAATTTTTTTGGTTACCTGATAGTTCATAAAAACTTTTGTGGATACAAAAAAGTTACAATTATTTTGTAAAATATTTAACTACAAATACTAATTCAAATATAAAACAAATTGCCGAAGACATCCAATCACAAAAATGTAATCAAAACTAAAAGTAAATACAAAAAATAGCTCATGTATTTAATTTAAAAATGGCAAATATCTACAATTATTCTAGAAAAAACATAGTCAAAAATACAAAATCAAAAATTATCCAAAATTTCCAAAAAAAGTAGTTACACATTTATTTCATATAAAAATTAGAGAAGATGAGACCAAATAACAAAAGGTAACTATAAGTACAAACAACCAAAAGCAGAAAAGATTGCCAAATAAATCCTGGAAATATTCCAAATATACAATTAAAAATAAAATTAAATACAGAAAGGGGCACAAATATTTCATAAAAAAAAATTGCAACAAATACTGAAAAATTGATTAAAAAAATTTGGCGAAAATTAAAATGGGTAAAAATATTATTTAGGAAAATGGCTAGTCAGGAATTGGAAAACTCAAAAGTATCTCAAAATTCCTAGAATCCTAGAATGTCAAACAATATATTCCAAATTATACGCAAATATAAAAATTGGAGTAAAAAAGTATCTATTCGTTTAAAAAAACCTATGAGTTTATAATAAATAGCGAATAGCTAAACTAGTAAGAACACGATAATTTACTTAATTTTCAATGAAAATTGTCAAATTTGTTCCTACATTAAGCAAAAATTGAGAATTCACGACACTGTGCATTGTGATAAAAAAAATAAGACATTTGTGCTGAATTTGTAAAGATGTTTTCATTAGATTTTGTTTAGTTACTCTTCTAAAATGTAAATTTTGAATACATATCTCTGTGCATAACGATTTACTGTAACTAAAATTCAGCATTGATTTTGTAAATTGTCTTAAAACTTTGTAATTTATAATAAATTCTTTAAAGTTTAGCAATTCTTAAACTTAAAGCAATCGGATGTTGTTAATCAAGCTCCTATGAAAAGTGAGACTTTATGTATTTTTTATATTGTTCATTTAAAGTACAATCATTACATTACAGTCATTTTATACAACATAATACTCAATATTCTAAAAAATCCTAAATGAAGATCAACCTCCGGGATTTTCTATGTATTTTTTATATTGTTCATTTAAAGTACAATCATTACATTTCAGTCATTTTATACAACATAATGGTCACTATTCTAAAAAATCCAAAATGAAGATCTTCCTCCGGGATTTTCTTTGTAAAGCTATCTGAAACACTGCTTAAAAAGTCCATTACTAAATCGTGTTCGCAAAAACAAATATTGAAGGTCAAAGGTCCCAAAAATCCTTTTTTCTCAAATTTCTTGTGAAATATTGGTTTTATGTAAATTTTGGATATTATAAAATTTGTATAAATTTGTGTCATAATAAGCGCAAAAAGGAGTCTATACAAAATTTACGTGGAACCAATAGATTTCGAGATATGAGGATAAGAAAACTAGAGCGTTGCGATGCATTCGTTTAAACACCACCTCTGAGGTTTTTCAGGTGCGTTTTTCCTTCGGGATTTTCTTTGATTTGCTATCGGAAACACTGATTAAAAAGTGCTTTGCACAAGAAAATTTCGAACGAACATTTTCACTTGGATTTTTTAAGATTAATGCTAAAATGACTGGACTAATAGAAAAATTTAAAACTAGAGATTTTATTTTCTCCTTATTTCGCATTTCAAGAATCTAAAGCTCAAAATTTGAATACTGTTTTCTCTGTGCATAACGAATTTAGTGTATGCAGACAAAATGCTGAAATGCAGCATTTTTAAAATTGTCTTAAATTTGTGTAATAAATTGGGATGGAATTTTTATTTAATAAGTTGTTATTGTTATTTAGAATAGATATATCAAATTTAGAATACTTAATAGTTTTAAGTTAGGCAACCCAAAATAGCACAAAGTGAAGAAAATAGTGTATAAATTAAGTATATGACGACCCCAGAACGCACAATTGTCTACTTTACGTCAAACGAAGTGGAAATTATTATACTCTACGCAAACTACAAACCCTGAAACGACTTTAGACCTTGAGAATATTAAGAACCACATAAAGGGCATTTATAATAAACAATTAGCATTACAATGTATATACATATATAATAAATTCTTTAAAGTGTAACAATGTTTAAACTTTAAATAATCGGCTCTTTACATCACGCTTAAAATTAAAGCAGAGACTTTATGACTATGTTTTGAAATTGTATCATAGATTAATATGTGATACATTAATAGTATCACATTTTTAATAGATGTAAAAACATAAACGTAACTTTTAAAAATTGAGATTTGTTTTTTCCGTATTTTGCATTTCAGGTACAAAATATGAAGACACGTTTATACATACTTACATATACAGGGTGAGTTTTTTCGGAAGTTTAGTATCAGGATCTCGGAAATTAGCGGAAATAGAGGGACGATTAAATGTGGAAAGAATTGCAGTTTTACGAGTTCAATTTCATGAGCTTTTTGTTTTTTGGAAAAATAGCCATGCAATTTTGCAAAAATGAAATGCAAAATACGGAAAAAACAAATCTCAATTTTTAAAAGTTACGTTTGGGTTTTTACATCTATTAAAAATGTGATACTATTAATGTATCACATATTAATCTATGATACAATTTCAAAACATAGTCATAAAGTCTCTGCTTTAATTTTAAGCGTGATGTAAAGAGCCGATTATTTAAAGTTTAAACATTGTTACACTTTAAAGAATTTATTATATATATATACATTGTAATGCTAATTGTTTATTATAAATGCCCTTTATGTGGTTCTTAATATTCTCAAGGTCTAAAGTCGTTTCAGGGTTTGTAGTTTGCGCAGAGTATAATAATTTCCACTTCGTTTGACGTAAAGTAGACAATTGTGCGTTCTGGGGTCGTCATATACTTAATTTATACACTATTTTCTTCACTTTGTGCTATTTTGGGTTGCCTAACTTAAAACTATTAAGTATTCTAAATTTGATATATCTATTCTAAATAACAATAACAACTTATTAAATAAAAATTCCATCCTAATTTATTACACAAATTTAAGACAATTTTAAAAATGCTGCATTTCAGCATTTTGTCTGCATACACTAAATTCGTTATGCACAGAGAAAACAGTATTCAAATTTTGAGCTTTAGATTCTTGAAATGCGAAATAAGGAGAAAATGAAATCTCTAGTTTTAAATTTTTCTATTAGTCCAGTCATTTTAGCATTAATCTTAAAAAATCCAAGTGAAAATGTTCGTTCGAAATTTTCTAGTGCAAAGCACTTTTTAATCAGTGTTTCCGATAGCAAATCAAAGAAAATCCCGAAGAAAAAACGCACCTGAAAAACCTCAGAGGTGGTGTTTAAACGAATGCATCGCAACGCTCTAGTTTTCTTATCCTCATATCTCGAAATCTATTGGTTCCACGTAAATTTTGTATAGACTCCTTTTTGCGCTTATTATGACACAAATTTATACAAATTTTATAATATCCAAAATTTACATAAAACCAATATTTCACAAGAAATTTGAGAAAAAAGGATTTTTGGGACCTTTGACCTTCAATATTTGTTTTTGCGAACACGATTTAGTAATGGACTTTTTAAGCAGTGTTTCAGATAGCTTTACAAAGAAAATCCCGGAGGAAGATCTTCATTTTGGATTTTTTAGAATAGTGACCATTATGTTGTATAAAATGACTGAAATGTAATGATTGTACTTTAAATGAACAATATAAAAAATACATAGAAAATCCCGGAGGTTGATCTTCATTTAGGATTTTTTAGAATATTGAGTATTATGTTGTATAAAATGACTGTAATGTAATGATTGTACTTTAAATGAACAATATAAAAAATACATAAAGTCTCACTTTTCATAGGAGCTTGATTAACAACATCCGATTGCTTTAAGTTTAAGAATTGCTAAACTTTAAAGAATTTATTATAAATTACAAAGTTTTAAGACAATTTACAAAATCAATGCTGAATTTTAGTTACAGTAAATCGTTATGCACAGAGATATGTATTCAAAATTTACATTTTAGAAGAGTAACTAAACAAAATCTAATGAAAACATCTTTACAAATTCAGCACAAATGTCTTATTTTTTTTATCACAATGCACAGTGTCGTGAATTCTCAATTTTTGCTTAATGTAGGAACAAATTTGACAATTTTCATTGAAAATTAAGTAAATTATCGTGTTCTTACTAGTTTAGCTATTCGCTATTTATTATAAACTCATAGGTTTTTTTAAACGAATAGATACTTTTTTACTCCAATTTTTATATTTGCGTATAATTTGGAATATATTGTTTGACATTCTAGGATTCTAGGAATTTTGAGATACTTTTGAGTTTTCCAATTCCTGACTAGCCATTTTCCTAAATAATATTTTTACCCATTTTAATTTTCGCCAAATTTTTTTAATCAATTTTTCAGTATTTGTTGCAATTTTTTTTTATGAAATATTTGTGCCCCTTTCTGTATTTAATTTTATTTTTAATTGTATATTTGGAATATTTCCAGGATTTATTTGGCAATCTTTTCTGCTTTTGGTTGTTTGTACTTATAGTTACCTTTTGTTATTTGGTCTCATCTTCTCTAATTTTTATATGAAATAAATGTGTAACTACTTTTTTTGGAAATTTTGGATAATTTTTGATTTTGTATTTTTGACTATGTTTTTTCTAGAATAATTGTAGATATTTGCCATTTTTAAATTAAATACATGAGCTATTTTTCGTATTTACTTTTAGTTTTGATTACATTTTTGTGATTGGATGTCTTCGGCAATTTGTTTTATATTTGAATTAGTATTTGTAGTTAAATATTTTACAAAATAATTGTAACTTTTTTGTATCCACAAAAGTTTTTATGAACTATCAGGTAACCAAAAAAATTTAGTGCGTTTTTTTAAACGGATTGCCATAAATAGCTATGAAGACTTTTATTTGCCGAATAGATCACATCAAGTCGGCTTTATATTAACCACGTGTCCAAAATTCTGTGGGGCAGGTGATACGCATGCAGGAACTTTTCTTCATCTAAATTACCCATTTCAAATAATATTTGATATGGTTACGGGAATAATATTCCATTAACTTACACATTTCCTTAATTATAATCCGCAAAATATCATATTAATTTCCAATCTTATCCATGTTATCTATCAAGCATTTTTAATAGATGTAAAAACCCAAACGTAACTTTTAAAAATTGAGATTTGTTTTTTCCGTATTTTGCATTTCAGGTACAAAATATGAAGACACGTTTATACATACTTACATATACAGGGTGAGTTTTTTCGGAAGTTTAGTATCAGGATCTCGGAAATTAGCGGAAATAGAGGGACGATTAAATGTGGAAAGAATTGCAGTTTTACGAGTTCAATTTCATGAGCTTTTTGTTTTTTGGAAAACTTGCATGGCTATTTTTCCAAAAAACAAAAAGCTCATGAAATTGAACTCGTAAAACTGCAATTATTTCCCCATTTAATCGAGAAGGACGATTATGTTTAAAAAGGGCCTTTTTTATAAAGTCATGGCCGACTATTGTTTCCATTAGAAAAAACTCAACTTTGTGTCATAACTCAAAAATTATGGCTTAAATAAAATAATCGGTTAGACATTATATTATTAAGCACATAATCACCTACAACTTTTTCCTTTACACATTTTTTCTAAAGTCAATAATAACAGATCGATGGGCACCGAACAAAATAACAAGAAATATATTTTTTCGAGATATCTAGTTAGCCATGCAATTTTTCCAAAAAACAAAAAGCTCATGAAATTGAGCTCGTAAAACTGCAATTATTTACCCATTTAATCGTCCTTCTAACTCCGCTAGTTTCTGAAATCCCCATGCTAAACATCCGAAAAAGCTCACCCTGTATATATACATATATGATATATATATATATATATATATATATATATATATATATATATATATATATATTATTCAGTGAAACTATACAATGTACTACCTACACATGTAAAAAAATGCCAAAGAAAGGATAGAGCCATTCGTTAGTAATTCGTTTAATATGTAGCATAAATGGAAGAAATGCATCATATTTAGATACGCTACACTAATTAATAGACTCTAATTTGGATATTTCCGAAGACGGAAATTACGGAATATTTAAACTAAGCAGTAAAGCCACAATAATAAAAATTATCGCTGATATTGTCGAAAGCAAGTAACACAATAAAATAGACTCTGGTAATAATGCTGCCTTAAGAAATTAAAACTCAAACGTGAAATACTGACTTATCCTCAGGTTAGCTATAAAAGAAAACAAGATCAAGGAGTTGAAAAAGGTCAAATAGAAAGAACTGCATTATTTTCGACAACAAGGAGAAAATACATTCAAGTAGTTTTTGATTATTTGATGACCATCCAACCAATGAGTGTGGAAACCGAGAGAGAATTTTCAGCAGCCGAATTGTTTTGCACCAAAATTCAACTCTCATTAGATGATAAAACTTTTGATAAATTAAGAAAATTTTAATAAATGTTATTTTATAAGATATATCTACATATTGTATCTGTATTCATTTTTGTATGCTTACATTATAATATTGAACTTTCATAGGCCCGTGTCTATAGTCTGTACTTGAGCATGAGTACGACTCAAGTCGAATATTTGCTTGCGTATTTTCTATATACGTTTATACACGAAACAGAACCAAATATACGACTTGAGTTGTACTCAAGTTCAAGTACGGACTATAGATACGGACCTTAAAATTCTTCATTACTATTTTTATCCAATTTTTATTACATATGGGTTATAGGTGTGACAGTTTTAGGTATGAAACTTAGACTAAAAGTATAAATGCGCATGATAAATACAATACTATGAAATCTAAAGTTAATATTAAATAAATAAATTAAAGTTATTACTAAATATTGTCTTAATATTTGAAATTAATTGATTAATTGAAATTAAAGCAAAACATCAACCAAAAATTTCTTATACGTATTCAGTATCTACAACCTACATTTTATATTATTTTTTGGAAAAAAAAAACCGGTAAATCACCGGTCAACCAGTGTTCAAAGTTTTATGTACCAAATTACTGGCAAATGAAAAAGTCGGTGAATTTACAAGCACTACCAGTTATGTGTCACACGTCTTCACTTGCATCTGAACGCTTCAAGTACAAATTCAGCATTGTACACAGCAAAAGTGCTATGATTTATTATTTCTATAAACAGCAGTGTATCTGTAATTTATAAAAAAATATTTTCAAATATCTGTTGCAAACTTTCACTTTCCCCTTTTCGAATTTTTTTTCAAAACCTAATTTAAAAATTTGAAATGCGTTCTAATAAGTGAATAATTAAAAATATAATGTAACTATACTGTTAGCATGCCTTAATGAGATGCCTAATTGTGAGTAAGTAAAATATTTTTATTTTCTTCCATTTTTTGATCACATTTATTTGAATTCAAGAAATTATTAAAAAAATCATATGATTTAAATCGTGAAGTAAATCAATTGCTATGAATCACATCTACCCTGACAAAAACTGATCAGAAATATTTAAAAAAAGTAAAAAATCAAACGATGATTTATTTCATTTTTTTAAATCATTGATTTCTGTTATTTTTTACATTATGATTTATTCCAACCCTATACATAGCTAAGTAAATACAGTTTTTCAGTAATTCATTCATGCAAAATTCAATGTAATTTTTCTAATAATCATACAGTTTTTCTAAATATAATTGAAATAATGTTATGCGTAACTAAATATATTTAACTACACTACTTTAAAAAAAACTTTGAGGTTGAAAGTGATGTTGTATTTTAAATGAACGAATTACTGAAAATGATTTACATCTACCCTGACAAAAACTGATCAGAAATATACAAAAAAAAAAAAAAAAAAACATGATTTATTTCATTTTTTTTTAAATCATCGATTTCTGTTATTTTATCATGATTTATTCCAACCCTCTGCATACCTAAGTAAATATAGTTTTTCTGTAAGTCATTCATTCAAAATTCAATGTAATTTTTCTAATATTCATTGAGTTTTTCTAAATATAATAGAAATAATGATGTACGTAAGTAAATATATTTAACTACACTACTTAAAAAAAGCTTTGAGGTTGAAAGTGATTTTGTATTTTAAATGAACGAATTACTGAAAATGATTCACATCTACCCTCACAAAAACTGATCTGAAATATATTAAAAAAAATAAAAAATCAAACCGTGATTTTTTGAACTAATTGATTTCTGTTTTTTTTACATCATGATTTATTCCAACCCTGTGCATATCTAAGTTAATACAGTTTTTCAGTAAGTCATTCATTCAAAATTCAATGTATATTCTAATAATCATACAGTTTTTCTAAATATAATTGAAAAAATGTTGTACGTAACTAAATATATTTAACTATAATACTTAAAGAAAAAACTTTGAGGTTGAAAGTGATGTTGTATTTTAAATGAACGAATTACTGAAAATGATTGTGCATTTATAAATCTGAAGACCACGACAAAATGGTAAATCACAAAACTGCATTATAAAAACGAGAGACAGCAACAAACAAAAGCGGCTTATGGAAATCGGAATTCACAATGCGCAAATACAAGTTTTGAAAGGCGGTTATAATTTATGCCCGGCGGTTACAAAGGGAAAATATATAGGACACAACACATCGACATGGCCGTGAGTTCTCACATGAGCAATGCAATGCGCGGATTCAGGGAGATCTCTGATGCAGATTGATAGTGGATATAAAAATTTTAGTGCCGCGTATATCTTCCTTACCAAAAATACATATAGAGTGATTCACGCCGCCCGCGAAGTAGATTCTTATGGGTTAATAAACTTTAAAACAGCAGAGCCTCAAATTGATGACGATGTATGGTGACAATGTGAGTATTGAAATACTCTGCAAGTTAGTTGTTACGAAATTACATAATGTGAATCAGATTTATACCTCATTGTTGTTTAATTCACGTAGTGCAGTATTCACCATTAAAAAATGCTTATTTGAAATAGCCTTTCTTATGCCACGTATTGTTCGGTTTGTGTTAGCTGCATCGAAATTATGTCCATTATATAGACATTTCCACCTTCAAACGCGGTTTTACAAATGACCCCTGGAAACCGACACGAAAATTATAGCCGTGCATAATTGAGCGCAGGATGTAAATACCAAATATGTACATATTCGATGCGCGATTAAGTATTGAAGTCGGCCCTAATACAGGAACTGCGGCCAGTCAAATTTCTAAATAAGTGCATTAATTATTGACCATTCTTGCTCTAGAAATGACCTAATCGTCATTCACGTAAATATTTATTATCGATTGTATGTGACGCAGAATGTCGGTAGTAAATTGTATTGAGACCCATCCATTGAGCAAAACACATGTAAACGATGAAGTTGGCAAACAGTGCGCGACGCATCGCATGATCGGAAACAATATTCAGTGGCAGCTTTATTGTAATTGGGCCTATAAAGTAAATAAAACAGTTTTATAGGGCTGTTAAAGCAGTGGCGAATTCATTTTATTAATAGAGACCGGAGCGATATAATTTAAATGTGCGCACGGATCGGTTTTCAGATAATTTAGAGCTTTTGTCGGGGTGTTTGCAAACCTTCGTTAATATTGTCCTTCGGACGGAGCGATCAATGCAGTTAATTCATAGAGCGAACTCTAATATAGCAAGATATTGAGTGGTGCAGGAAATTTGTTTCAATGGTATCATTTATAAATGGTAATGGAATGAATGGACCCTTTGTATATGGTGAATCAATTGTATGTAGGTATTTGAATTGATGTAAAATGCACGTTTTTTCTATTAGGTACTCCGTTTTTCTATACGCATTACTGCATGATATAAAAATATAACCTTATAGCAATAGGATTGTTAATTTTATTATTTAATTCCGTTTTGAAAAGTCAAATTTTATACCAATCTGTGGTTATGAAATGTTAAATTTTTCACAACTGTCACGCACACAGTTATGTAATGTAGTTATGTAAAGACATTACATAACTGCAGTTCCCACCAAGCTTTAAACTTTTTGTAGGTTACAACGTATCTATTTCTGGATTTTTCTGGTAGTAAACTACCCATGGCATTAGCAGAGCCTTAAACAATATAAGTTAGTGCCGAATCGCTCTTTGAGGATATTCTTTGGCATTATTATTAAATTAGTCGCTTCGCCTCGCTTCGCCTCGCTTCGCCTCGCTTCGCTCGTTATGGCAAATATGATAATCTTGATAATCCACTATAGTGGCAACTATAATGACAACTTGATAATCCACTATAGTTATTATTCTATATACCTATAAATAGCTATTAGCCATCTTTGTAGTTCACTATAAGTAAATTCCTTATATCTTGATGGCAATATGACTCACATTTAAATGTGTGCGAATTAACGAAATCAATGCATTTCTTCTTAAGTTTCGGAACCGATCGACTGATCAGAACACTTCCAACTTTATAATTGCGACGTTTTCATTAATACAAATTACTTTCTGAATGTGCCAATCTCGGACTAAGTTTTTTCGTAATTTATATAGATGAATAAGGCGAGAACTAAAAAAATCCAAGCGGCTTTCATCTTAATCCATCAGTCTTAGCATTCTGTCGGGCGAACTTTTTTCCGATACGAAAATTTATCACTTTAAATCCTCTCCCGGTTTAAAACCGCCTCCGGTGCGGCCCTTCCCCCTCCGCCGCGTGCACTTGCGGTTTTATAATTCCACGCATGCTGCATATTTTACGTCCATTTTATACACGGATAAATAAATCAAAACTACTCCGCACAGGGGCAGTCTGCACGAGCGCCGCCGCGGAATGGCAGTAGTAAAGCGGTTATGCCTCAGCATGTTTGTGCCGTGTTTTTTATCCCCGAACGGGGTCACCTGCTATTATGGAGGTCTCCCCTGAGGACCATATAAATACATTATATAGAATATAAAACTCGCAATCAGTTCTTTTTCTAGTGCTCTGATCCTTATCCTATGGCGTGCATAAAAGATAAAAAAGTTCACTTGTAAAATTATGGAACGGGGGGAGCGCTTTCTCCCGAATGCTCCGTTATTATTACGTCGTATATTCGGAAATTTAAAATAAATGGCGCATGAAAAATCTCAGTTTCTTTCAGTCCTGATATATTGCCGTATAATAATGTTACTGACAACAAAAATATGGTGACATGATTTACTTCTTTGCAAGAAAATTATGTCTCATTTGTCTTTCAGTAACACTTATAAACACAGTCATATCTACAGTGCGAAAAATTAAATATTTTATACAAAATGTAATAAAAACATCGATCCGATTGCGTAATATTCAATTTCAATTAAAAATAAACAACTTGTACCGGGTGTTAATTAACACATACCCGTGTACATAGGCAGTTAACATGGAGACAGCTTTACCGCAAACCATTTCTGATTAAATTATTTCAGAAGAAATTATTTTCAATTTAAGTCAAGTAACATAAAATTCTGCATTTAAATCGATAAACAACATTAATTTTGCATGCTCTATAACTAAGAAAAAATATCATTTGCCAATACACATTTTAATGGTATAATTAACCGACTTCGTATCTCTTACCGTTTCCGATATTCCCATAGTGGTAATCAAAATTGAATAACCCTGTATATGGAATAAAAACAAATGAAAAACAAAAAAATATATCAAATTTGACAGATGTCAATGAGGTATTTATTTGATGAATTAACTTTCATTTTGACGAAATGACATATAAATATATAATTGACATCTTTCGAATATGACACATTTATTTGTTTTTTTTTGTTTTTAATTTTTTATCAAGTACCTAATATTATATTGTATTTTTGCAAATGAAAAAAGTTCAATTTTTGCAGTTATAGAGCATGCAAAATTAATCTTTGTTATCGATTTAAATTCAGAATCTTATGTTCCTTGACATTTATATGAAACAATTTCTTCTAAAATCATTTGGGGCCCAATGGTCAGGTAAAATCTGGTTTTCCATGTAAACAGCGTGTATATACAGGGTGTCTACGCTAACACGTTCGTTAAAAGTTTACGGGGTTGCCGTTGTACTAAAAATTTCAAAAAACTTATCGTCACACGGTTGAATCAGATATCTTCATGTGAAATATTTTCAAATTTCTATCAGTCCGGTTCCACCGGAAGTAGCACCAACTTTCTTATTTTAAATAGAACACCACATATATTATTATATTTTTGAACTACTCGCTTAAATTGGAACATATTTTATAAGAACGTATGTACACTTATCTCTACTAGTTTTCAAGAAAACATGTTTGTTCTAAAATTTTGACCTCTAAAAGGTAGCCTGAAATCTGTCTATAACTTCTCTTAGGATTAAGATAAAATTATGAGTTACATCTCTAATTGTACCTAGAGGATTCCTCTATAAGTAAAATCATTGGAAACTGCCAATTTTGATAATAAGTGTCCATAAAATGTCAATATCTAAGTGCCCTCTTAAATATCTCGTAATTCAATTTTTTAAATGGAATGACCCACTTTTTATTACATACCATGATTGGGAGAGAAATTTACTACAAAAAAGTATTATACAAACATACTCCAAAAGCAAGAATTTTTTCAATTATTTCAAATATTACTTTTTCGTCCAATTTCTGCAGGGTATAAATTCGCATGTCACAAGTGCACTTTAGTAGGCATGTGATATGCTTTTGTTTTGTCGCTATTGTAATGCAAACTGTTAAATAATAAAACCATATAGAATAAAGTATTACAGAAATCAAAATCAACAAAATGAATTATTACACAAATTAACAAATTATCAATTTATTCTTTATACATCGCAACTGCGATAGAATTGTTGCTCAAACATGTAGAGTATTCAATGAAACTTGTCCACATTTGCCGCCGATGAATAAAACAAGATTTAGAAGATTTGAATCAAATTTTGTTCAATTTGGACAACTGAATGCAATAAGCCATCGACAAAAGCCAGTTATGGAAAGTGAGGAAGTGCAAGAAATAGTGTCGGCCTATTTTAAAGTTATTCCATAAGCACATATTCGCTGTGCTCGAGAGGATTTAGGCGTTAATAAATCTTCAGTACAGACAATTTTGAAAAAACATGGCATGCACAGTTTCAAATTTAGTTTGGTGCAAAAATTGTATTAGAATGATGCTGCTCAGAGGATACAGTTATGCGTATTTTTATTCGTAAAACAGCAAGAAAATAGTCAGTTCTTGAATAATGTGTTGTGGACCGATGAAGCCAATTTTTCTCGTGAAGGCATTTTTAACAGAAGAAATAATCATTTACGGGCAAACGAAAATCCACATGCAATAAGAATTAGGAATTTTCAAAATAAATGTCTTTTGCATTTTGATGGCCAATCGTGTAAAATATTTTATATACAATGGAAATTTAACTGGTCAGAGATATTTAAACATTCTAAGCACTGTGGTAGAAGACTTTTTAGATGAACTACATCTGAACATATGAAGAATATGTTGGTATCTCGCCAAGTGACTGATATGTTCGAGGATAGATGGATCAGGATGTTAGGACCATGGAACTGGCCTGCAAGGTCTCCTGATATTACTTCTCTTGATTTTTATCTTTGGGGACATATAAAATATAAAGTTTACGCAACCGTTATAAATACACGTAAGAATTGGAAGCGCGGGTTAGAGCAGCATTCGCGGAATTAAACCCCGCACAAATACGACGAGCAACAACAAACGACGTGGCATCACGTCTGCACCAGTGCTTGAATGTTAATGGTCAACATTCAAACAATTATTGTAATTTAAAAATAAACTTGATTTAGGAGTATGGTTGTCGGCAAATATGGATAAGTTTGATTGAATAGTCTACATGTTAGAGCAACAATTCTATCACAGTTACCATGTATAAAGAATACATTGATAATTTGTTGATTTGTATAATGATTCATTTTGCTGATCTCTGTAATACTTTATTCTAAATGGTTTTATTATTTGGCAGTTTGTGCACAAGTGCACTTGTGACGAAATTATATCTTGCAGAAATAGGACGAAAAAGTGATCTTCGAAATAATTGAAAAAATACTTGCTTTAGGAGTATGTTTGTATAATACTTTTTTGTTGTAAATTTTTCTCCCAATCGTTTTATGTAATAAAAAAGTGTCATTGTTTAAAAAAAAAATGGATTACGAGATATTTAAGAGGGCACTTAGATATTGACATTTTATGAACACTATGAACACCAATTATTTCACTCATAGAGGCATCCTCAAGGTACAATGAAAGATGTAACTTATAGTTTTATCTTATTCCTAATAGAAGTTATAGACAGATTTGAGCCTACATTTAAAAGTCAAAATTTTAGAAAACTATTTTTTCTTCTTACAAAATATGTTCCAATTTAAGCGAGGAATTCAAAAATATAATAATATATGGGGTGTCCCAATTAAAATAAGAAAGTTGGTGCTACTTCCAGTGGAACCGGGAGTGATAAAAAGTTGAAAATATTTCACATGAGGATAACTGATTCAACCGTATGACGAGGATTTTTTTGAAGATTTTAGTACTACTGTATATATATATATATATATATATATATATATATATATATATATATATATATATATATATATACGGGTATGCCTTAACACCTGGTATAAGTACCATGTGTTCATAAAAAAAGTCGAGGAGAAATTAGTTCTAGCCGAGGCACTACGTAGTAGAACTGCGACTAATTATGTAACGTTAAAATTTGTGTAAAAAGACATTTTAACACAATAGACTCATTCATGATTACAATTTATTTTATTATTTTATTTGATAGACTCTTTTTATCTGAATATAACGATATACATTTTTTATACCATACATAAGAAAAATTTAGTTATTAGAAACCGAAAAAGAAATTGAAAGTTATAAATAAATTATAGGTATTTATGCCGAAAAATTTCGATAAATTAAAGCCATTATGTGAGAGTCAAATACGACGGTTTATCAATGACTTTTGAAATAAAACAATTCTTATTAACAAATTATTGTCAATAAGAAACCAATTGTTGGCAACCAAATGTACATGCAGGGTGGCCCACCTATCCTCGCTCGGATCATTGCTGCTAGACTAATGAAAATTTAGAAAAACATATGATTGGAAGTTATTGGACACTTGATGTGCTACCTTTTAAAATTATGTTTGAGTATACAGAGTGTACCATAAATCCGGGACACAAAATTTGGTTTATTTTTTAAATTGATCACCCTGTATATTATTTCATTTTTAGAATCTGCTTTATGTGGGCTTCACAAATCATTTTTATTTTTTGAGATTAAATGCAACGTTGCCAAGTTATTCACATTTTAATAAAATTTAAGGAAAAATCATGGACGTGTACAAAAATTCAACAAATCTTTATTATAAGAGACCAATGAAAGAATCTGCGTATTCAAGTACCTAAGCAATGTGACATAACATACACAATATTTTAAGTCACGTAGAATACACAGGGTGTTCTGAAACAACGATACAATTTTGCTATTTTCAAATGACTAAAACTCATTTTTTTCAAATGGTACAACCTGTATATAGCATCACATTCTGACTGCTGATCTAATGAGCTACTGAATGGTAGCATAAGGACTATAATCTAATAATACTTTTAATAGGTGAATAACGATCAATCTCGATATGTTTTAGCCATTCGAAAATAGCAAAATTCGATCGTTGTTTCAGAACATCTTGTGTATTCAACGTAACTCCAAATAATGTGAATATAATCTTAACTTCTCTTATTCTCTGATTCTCTTATAATAAGGCTTTGTTGAATATTATTCCAGGTCCATGATTTTTCGTTAAATTTTATTACATGGTGAATAACTTGACAACGTTGCATCTGATTCCTAAAAATAAAACTGATTTGTGTAGCCCACATGAAGCAGATTCCAAAAATGAGAGAATATACCGGGGTTCCACTTAAAAATGAGATCAAATGTTGTGTCCCGAATATATAGTACACTCTGTATATTCTTAAATTTTTAGAATCTGCTTCATGTGGGCTTCACAAATCATCCTTATTTTCAGGGATCAGATGCATCGTTGCAAAGTTATTCACATTTTAATCAAATTTAACGAATACTAATGGACCTGGAAAAAAAATTAAACAAAACCTTCTTATAACCCAAGCAATGTGCCAAACCATACACATTATTTGGAGTCATGTTGAACACACAGGGTGTTCTGAAACAACGATCGAATTTTGCTATTTTCAAATGGCTAAAACTTATTGAGATTGGTCGTTATTTACCTATTAAAAAGTATCATTAGATTACAGTCCATTTGCTACCATTTAATTGCTCATTAGACGAGCACTCAGAATATGATGCTATATACAGGTTGTTCTATTTGAAAAAAATAAGTTTTAGCCATCTGAAAATAGCAAAATTGTATCGCTGTTTCAGAACACCCTGTGTATTCTACGTGACTCAAAATATTGTGTATGTTTCGGCACATTGCTTGGGTACTTGCATACGGAGATTCTTTTATTGATCTCTTATAATAAGGTTTTGTTGAATATTTTTCTATGTCCATGATGTTTTGTTAAATTTGATTAAAATGTGAATAATTTGATAACTTGAATAAGCAGATTCTAAAATTAACTAAGATTGCACTTGTTACTGTCACATTGTTATTATTTTTATCCTGTGAGATCTCGGCTCCAAACGAGCATTATGGCTTTATGGCCCTGTGAAAATTTGAAATAGGGGCCCCTATCTGTAGTGTTAATTTTTTTTGCCTTAAATAATAAACAATATAAATTATTATGATCTTGTCCCCACATATGGAACAAAATTTAATTTCCGATTTGTTTTTTTAATAAAAATATATAATATTGTGCCCATAGGACAAGGCGCCACTAGTGTTATTGTTATTCATGTTGAAGGTACTTTTGTTTGAGAACTAAAAGAAACTGGCAGCGACGATTGCAAACATTTACCTGTAACCGACGCGTTATTGAATAATTGACGAGACTTATTTATTCACCATCGCCGGGTAAACTTGGGTTCGCCTTAATTCAATTTTTACGGCCCGTCAGAGAAGCGCCCGGTACAACGGGCTAATGTGGCTCGCCAAGTTCCCCAACTGCGCAAATTGATCACCGGATGCAATTATTTATGTTATCAATAAATAAGGGGCGGGATCTGCAGTTTCTGTTTGGGCGCAGATATATGGTCGTTCGCTTACCGTTGAGACTGGGTCCCATTAGTAATACAGAGGCCGGCTGAGGAGTATCTGGCTTGACCTCCACCTCTAAACTGTTGGCCCTGTACAACCGGAACTGTGTCGCCTCGCACCGCAACCGGATGGCTCCCCAGCTACCGCCTACTCCAGTTAATTCTAGCCTACTGTTTGCGGTATCCAGGAGTTCGCTGTCTTTTATTATCGAAGACGACGTAGAACCTGGCACCTGGAAGATAAAACATTACCATAAGTTTCAAAATTATACACAATAGTATGATTATGGTTATTACTTAAACAGTTCTCGTACAAATGTACGAAATTCAGTGATTCACAGACAACGTAAGGGAAATGGTTTTCTTCGACGAAGATATACATATATATTTTATCGAAATCTTACTTATAATATTTACGAATGAAAGTATAATGAATTTTCTTCACCATAAACAATATTTTTCAACTACATATTTTACAAATAATATTTAATACTAATAATAATATATAATATATATAAACGGGACTGTATCAAATCAAAAGGAACAGTATACAGTATATAGATTTATAAACCATCTAATGCATTCCAAATAAATATTCAAATAATTCCAATGCCTCCAATGTTATCATAAATATCATTTATGTTGCATATTCAGAACTTATATTTATGTAGCGCAAAACTGGAGTCCACATGCAAGTCACAGCACAATTTGTTTTGACATGTACTTGGATGTAGTAGGTAGAATATTTTTCCGCGTTCAAGCTCGTGCAGTCCATTTCCATACCGCACCCGCGGCAAACGGCGAGAACACAGTCGGAAAACCAAACACGGACCGCGGCACTACTCGCTGCTTACTTTAATACGACGTAAAAATTCCATATTTTCAAACTAAACAGCCACCACACTGCCGGCATATGGGCGTGTGTGTTTATAAATTCTGCGCTAAATTGCGAGAACGAGTGCCCCGAATGGGGCCGGGCGACTGCTGCAACATTTCAATTTTATATATTTATCCCGGTGGGAAATTCCAAGCTCGACTTGTTAGTTTCTTAGAACTCCCCTATAGGTTCAATTGTGCAATTTACAATTAGATAAATGCGGAAGCTTCAGGAATCGTAATCGCAGAGCGGAGCTTCTATCCGCCGTCGAACAAACAAAAGTCGATAAGTTAATTGTGCAATAAACATTTCACGAAGGCCCAATCCAACACTGTACCGAAACAAGATTATAAATAATAAATTACAGTCTCACTACTGACATATTAAATTTACCAGCAAGAGTATGTCCATGCCATAACACGAAATTTTTAACTATACGTATAGTAAATATAAAATCAAAAACAGGTGGGAAGAGTAAAAAGTAGTAACAGAACTGATGAGTTACGAATAACATCGAAAGTGACACCCAGAGAAAAATGGAGGTAAAAGAAGTACATCAATCAAAATTAAGGTGAAAATAGCCAAAACTAATATTATTCAATATAACTCAAAAATACAAGCTAATACCTATTTTCGTTTTTTTCTAAACACTCGAATTTGACTCGATTTGTCCAAAATTGACTAAAGTTATATAATGCTTTTTGAGTGCTCCCACTAATTCAAAAGTAGAGGTCAAAAACATAATTATGACGCAAATAAAAGTCGAAAAAAAAACGTCCCCTACGCAGCTTGAATTTTAAATGGGATTTAACATGGGTTTTGCGGTCTTTTAGGTAGAACCAAGGGTTGAGCAGTTGATTTCTATCGGTTCAAGGTGAAACTTGGTATTCTTAGGTTTTCGATACCGCTGAATCCAAATATTATCAAAAACCGGTTTTGACTCATGGCAGCTGTCAAAAAAAGCGGTCAATAAAACTTTATTTTTTGATTATTCAAAATTGTAAGGCTTTTTTTAATATTTTTTTGTAATACCTCTGTGTTATTGACATTTATCAGAACTGTCTGCTTGATCGATATGAGAGGCGTAAAGGCCTTGGCCGTTATAATAACGGCAATGGACGTTATTTAAATGACAACGCAGATTTATGAGCAATAAAGTCTTCATATTCTTTCTCGGCTGCGCTCCGCTCCGCTTCGCTTCGCCTCGGTTTACAAACTTCAACCCGCGCCTGTTATTTGCTACATATCGGCCTAATGGCGTTATATACTATAACACAAATCAAGTAAAGTTTCGTCGTAAAAAAACTATTAACGTATTTTTCGCCATATAACAACTGTCAATGAAATTTTTAATCGAATTTGTAGTTATTTTTCAATTTCTCAATTGGGAAAATGGTCTTAATTAAGAGTTTCAATACCGGTAAATCCGAATATGATGACAAGTCATAGTCAAATTAAACAATTTCTACGATCAGTACTCAAAACATGATTTTGATTTATTCATTTTGTCAAATCTACAGACATAACAGTCAGATGTGACAATTAGTTTGACAGATGTGGACAATATCTTGATTTTTAAGATTATTAGTTTTTATAAAGTTTAAAGTTGAAATGTTAATTTATTTTTTTATCAATAACTCTGTAACAGGGGACAAACGAAAAAATGTTTTCTCTTAATATTCAATTTTTTTGGCCCCCTGAATCAAACTCCAAAAGCATGGGTGTCGATTTTGAGACACCCTGTATACAGGGTGAGTTTTTTGAAACTTGCAAATATCTCGAGTAATAAGCACTATATGAAAAAAAATATTCCATAATCAATATTTAATCACTCTGCGGGGGAAATACATTGTTGCCAAAATTAGTCCCCCACCTCCTTCCTTGTAGGTGGAGCGGGGGGTCACTTTGAAATCTTTGAAACCCCAGTTTTTATTGCAGATTCAGATTTTACGGCTATAAATACGTAGGATTTGTATGATTTTTTTTTTGTCGATTAATGATTAGAAACGGTTGCAATCGACGAAATTCTATTATTTTCGATTTCTCGAATGTACTGAGAACCTTTGCAAACGATTCTGCAACACGCTTACCATTAAAAAAACACATTTTCATTGTGTTGTGTGTGTTGTGTTTCATTGTTTTATATTATGTGTTGTTCGTTTTGTTCTGTAAAAAACTCATTTTACTCAGTTCGAAGATTATTTCGCAAACAAAAAGATCGGATAGAAATGGTCGCTGAACAAACTACTCTTAGTGTACCCTAGGAACAACGACGTGGATGGAGTCTTTTCTGTTTACTGCGGGGTGCTTGATTAACGCGAGTACTCTCGCCTCAACGTGTTTTAATTAATTAAAGGTGGACCAAAATGTTGGCCTTCGATTTCAATGCACTTACATAACTCATGAGTGTGTCTGCTTGAAATCTTACGCAGGCATTTCTGCTCAATCATATTCTCACGTGATGTTGGTACTTGTGTGTAAATTTTGTCTTTGAGATAGCTCCACAAAAAGAAATCCGGCGAAGTAAGATCTGGCGATCGAGCAGGTCAATTCACCGGACCAGCCATACCGATCCAGCGACCATTGAAATCACGATCAAGTACTTCACGTGCTACCACCGAATAGTGTGCTGGATAACAATCATGTTGAAACCACATGTTCTGTCGCACTTCTAAGCTCAAGTCTTCAAGTATTATTGACAGTTCATTTTCCAGAAAGTCTCGGTAAATTTGACCAATCAAGTACCTTTCAATAATGTGCGGACCAATGAGTTTATCATCGCCAATTATTCCACACCATACATTGACAATCCAAGGACGCCGAATTTCAACTTGGGGAAGCCAGTGCGGATTTTCAATACTCCAGTTATGCATGTTGTGCCGATTAACCGTTCCGTGGTTTGTAAAAGACAACTCGTCGGTGAACAATGTGTAATTAAAGAAATTCGGATTTTGTGCTATTTGTTCACGTGCCCGCTGACGAAAAGTTACCCTATTTTGGTGTAAAGACACATCTTAGGGAAGGTATTTATTACGAATCATAATTCTCCAAACACTTTCTCTGGGACAATCTGGAATCGCGAGCTATTTTTCGTGTACTAACATGAGAATTAGCAGCCACTGCAGCTAATACAGCAATTTCATTATTTTCTCCAGTGACTGTTGTTCGATGGGTTCATTTTTTTGTTTGAATATTTCCGTCAGTAGTAAATTGTTTGACAGTACGATCAAATGAAACACGCGACTGATTCTTTCCGATTCTTTTGTTTGCGAAATAATCTTCGAACTGAGTAAAATGAGTTGTTTATAAAACAAAATGAACAAAACATAATACAAAACAATGAAACACAACACACACAACACAATGAAAATGTGTGTGTGTTTTTTATTATTGTAAGCGTGTTGCAGAATCATATGCATAGGTTCTCAGTACATATTAGAAATCGAAAATAATTGAATTTCGTCGATTATAGCGCTATCTAATCATGAACGACAAAAATGTTTCATATAAATCCTACGTATTTTTAGCCGTAAAATCCGAATCAGCAATAAAAACTGGGGGTCCCCGTTTAAGATTTTAAAGTGACACCCCGCCCCACCTATAAGGAAGGGGGTGGGGGACTAATTTTGAGAAGAATGTGTTTCCCCCGAGGAGTGACTAAATATTGATTATGGACATTTTTTTCATAGAGTGCTTATTGCTCGAGATATTTGCAAGTTTCCGGTTAAAAAACTCACCCGGTATATATATATATATATATATATATATATATATATATATATATATATATATATATACAGTATGTCCCCGGATTGAGTTTACAAGAGGAAAAACTTTTTTTCTTTTATTTTACGCCAAAACTTCAAAGGAATAAGATTTTTGCTTGCCCTGAAACCAGAAAATCTCTAATTAAAACTTAATTATTGTGACTCAGTGGAAAGAAAAGTTCATTTTTCTTTTGATTTCGGACTTTCTCTGCTTTTGAAATCCCATCACATTGGCCGTTTTATTTTTTTTACGATGTCACTTTGACAAATGAGTTTACGCAAGTTAAATAACAAAACTGTTTGTGATAAACATAATTTTAATAAACAGCAACTAAAAGAAACAGCTTTAAGATAAAAAAGTCATTTTTAACAAAAACAATCATTATTCAATTAACCGTGTGGTGTGCCGTTGGTTATCGCTGGATAATAGGTCCATACTTTTTTTATAACAACGTTAATCAGCACACATATTTAGATATGTTAGAAAATTTTCTTAGCGATGTGCTTCATGCTTTAGAAATTAATTACAGACTCACAATGTTTTTTCAGCAGGATGGTTGTCCTGCACATTATTCTCGCATTGTTACTAACTGGTTAAATGTTAAATTTGGAGATCTGTGGATTGGAAGAAATGGTGCAGTATTGTGGCCTGCCAGAAATCCCGATTTAACAATTTTGGATTTTTATTTGTGGGGACGTTTAAAGCAAATTGTGAATATGGATAACCTACGTAATACAGCCGAAGAATTAAAAAATCGAATAAGAGACGACGTGTCATCATTGTACATCGAAGAAATTTAAAGAAGTTTCAAGGAGCTACGTTTTAGAGTAGAATTGTGCGCAGAATTGGGTGGGGGGTTAATTGAATATTGATTGTTCTTGTTAAAAATAACTATTTTGTCGTATAGCTGTTTCTTTGAGTTGCTGTTTATTAAAATTATGGTTTTCACAAACATTTTTGTTATTTAACTTCCGTAAACTTATTTGTCAAAGTTACATCGTCAAAAAACGGCAACGGCCAATGTGAAGGGATTTAAAAAGCAGAGAAAGTCCGAAATCAAAAGAAAAATGAACGTTTCTTTTCACTGAGTCAGAATAATTAAGTTTTAATTAGAGATTTGCTGGTTTCAGGACAAGCAAAAAATTTTATTCCTTTGCAGTTTTGGCGTAAAATAAAAGAAAAAAAAGTTTTTCCTTTTGTAAACTCAATCCGGGGACATACTGTACATATATATATATATATTGATGAATGTACCCAAGTGACTTCCAAAGTAGATATTTGCAATACGTTGTCACCTCATATATAACGTTTATGCCTCCGATTTTGGAAGTCACAACGTTTTGCATATATTTTTAAATATTTGCAAAGTACAGGTCCCGACAATGTCAATAACAAAAGTTTTCTTGGACGCCAAAACGTATCCAACTTACTCATAAATCGGTCTTTTAGTTCAAGTGTATAACGTTGGCGCTGGTGTCGCCTTAGAAATGTTACGTGCAACACGTTGCCGCCTCCAGCCATTATATGCTCGGCGGCTGCTATTTAAAAAATACGTTGTGTCGTCCACCATATGACAACAGTGTACGCTGTACGAGATTCTGATTCTAGTCGCTTCCACTTATGTTGTGCTCCAGAGGTTTATGTTCAAAAGTGAAGTTAATGACTACAAAGTACAAACGGCAGTAAGTATTTGAGTAAAAAAATTATGTGCGAAATTCTCACATATTTTAAGGATCATGCAGACCGGCGCGACCAAAGCGGGAGCGTCTTTGAGCGAATCCCGCGCGGCTGACGCTGGACGGAACGTGACGTCACGAGTCGACTTTTGACGCGTTTTGGGGAATCATACCTTAACTCTGAGCCACAGACAGGCCCTGAGCTCTGAGCTCTGAACTCAGGCTCTGAGCGGTATGGTGGTCGAGCAGGTGTGAATAAGGTGTAATTTCACCAACTATTTGCTCCCACTTCCCGCCCTGCTAGAAGCGCCGGGCTGTGTTATGCTTTATATTTAATCTCCATAATCTTATAAGAATAACCTGGAAATTCTCAATTAAGTTAATTTGATGTAAATGCAGGGTGGTTTACATCATGAGGCGAAAAATTCATATTCGTGTTCGAGATTGGATTTTAAGTAAAAAATGCGAAATAATTTTATTCCGATCGGCATTTCCGGCCTTCCGATCGTTTGAATTTTAATTTTTTGCCTCATGGTGTAAATCACCGTGTATATTTAATATCTAATGCGGTGAAAAGTAACCTGTAGTTATATCACTAGTGCTTTAACCGAAGAATATTGAGATTTTCAAAAAAATTAATAAAACCATGACCTGCAGTTGATTATAAAGTGATAGAAATTCCTTTGTATAGTGAATTTTTTTTACATAATCAAGCAGATCATCAAATAAAATTAATAATCTGAATATTTTTTCTCAAATTTCAAAATATGAATATTTGTCCAATATTATATATTATTAAGAACGGGCTCAATATTCTGTTTTATTCTAGGTATCAACTGATAACAAAGAAAATGTAGATGATAAAAATAGTAATAATTTAATAAATGGAAACAGTTTTGATGTAAAAGAAAATAAAAAAATAGTACTCAAAGCAGAATGTACTAATGTTAATATGTCAATTCATGTCAGTGACGATATTCAGAATTTTATATATAGTGATTGCAGTGACGTAGGTAATGCAGATAATTATCTAGCGATGGATAACAATGAAAAATATAACAATCCTAGTGATATCAATATCAATAATGATATTGATGATTTGGTTGCTGATCCAAATTTTAAGGCTGATTTTGAGCCTGATTCTACAAGTACAAGTATAGACACAAGTAACTCAGACATTATTGATGAAATTCAGCCAATTATAATTGATAACAATATACAATCAAACCCTACTACTACATCTTTTGTAGAGCCGATTTCAGAAAAAAATAAAGTGAGTATAAATTTCTTATACGTTGGAATTTTTTTTATGTTTACTACACATTTAAAAATATTTTATGTACCAATATGTACAAATTAAACTCAAGTTTACATTTTTACAGAGACAAAGGAGTGGAAACAAAAAAAAAGGGCAATGTAAATTTTGTGAAGAAGAAATTGATTCTAAAAATTTTGTCAGACATTTAGAAACGAATCATAAAAATGAAAGTGAAGTAATTAATATATTTCAACTTCCAAAAAATAGCAACGATAGGAAGCGCGCTGTAGCTGTACTCAGAAATAACATTAACTTTGATCTTTTTATAAATAAAAATGAAATTCGGCCAGTTCGTAAGCAACCAACTGAAAATAATAATATATATTATCCATGTGCTTACTGCAAAGGTTTATTTATAAAATCCTATTTGAAACGTCATGCAAAAACGTGTCATTTACAAAAGCAATGGTTACACGCAACAGATAATAGACAGAATCACATTAGTAATTCACAGACTGTTATAGCTTGTGTCATGGATCCAACCAAAGTAATTTCTAAATTAAATGTTACAGAAAATGTAAGTGAAGTTCGTAGATTGATTCAGTTATTCATATACATATTCGTATTCATTTAAAGAAAATATTTAATACTTAGGTCTTCAAGCTGATGAAACCAGATGACATTGCATTTGAAGCAAAAAAAGGCCTGCTTATTGCCAATTTTGGAGAATCGTATATGAAAAAACACAAAAGAGAACGAATGGCTTATGCCTGTAGTAATAGAATGAGAGAGCTTTCCAGGCTTCTTCTAAGCTATCAACAAATAACAAACAAAAATGTTAAATTTCAGGACTTGTTAAATCCGAAAAATTTTGATAATGTAATAGCTGCAGCAAGAATTATCGTGGGGTTCGATCCCATAAAGAAAACATTTAAAGCGCCTAGTTTGGCGATGCATCTTGGTACATCATTAAAGATAGCTTGCGATGAATTAACACAGCTGATATTAAAGGAAAGTTCAGGTTTCAAATGTAATTCACCAAACGAATCCAAATTGTGGCTACAAAATGTCAAATATTTTAAAAAACTTGTTGAAGCCCGTTGGAATACGGAATTAGCATCTCTTGCTAACAAGGACTTGCATGAAAAAAGATGGAGCAAGCCTTTGCTATTACCACTAGTAAGTGACATCAAGAAATTTAGAGATGGAGTAATAGAACTTGTTAATGGATGAAAAACAAAAATTTGTAACAATGAGGACGATGCAGATACTTATAAAATGATGGTACAATGCACATTAGCTCTCTTGATAATATTTAATAGAAGACGTATTGCAGATGTTCAGTATTTGAAAATAGATAATTACAAAACTGATAATCGAAGTAACTACACCGATTTTGAAAATGCTCTCACAGAATCTGAAAAAAATTTAACAGCTAAATATAAGAGAATTGTAAACAGGAAAAGGATCTAGAAAAGTAGTTATTCTAGTACCAAAAGAATTGGATGACTTGATTGAGTTGCTCCTAAAGATTCGTGGAAAATATATTTCATCCGATAACGAATATATTTTTGCAACCCCTGGTAGTACTATTAAATGGGGCAAAGGTGATGTAGCAATTAGAATGTTAACAAAAAAAAAAAATAAGTTAGAGAATCCACTAGCAATTTCAAGTAACAAATTAAGAAAACAAATAGCTACTGTGATGCAGATTCTCAGTTTAACGAAAGATGACATGAAACAATTTGCAAATTTTATGGGACGTACTCAAAAAACCCACGCGGAGTTTTATGAGTAAGTAGAAGAAATGTTTATGAATGTGAAATACAAATATGAATAGTTTTTATGCAGATTACCGGTAGATCTATACCAAACGGCCAAAGTTTCGAAGCTTTTACTGCTAATGGAGAAAGGATTGGTGCCAATCGCTTACAAAGGAAAGTCATTGGCAGAAATTGATATAAATGTGGACTATCCAGAAGAAGATCTCGATGAAAGTAAGCACACCTTACAATGTAGTGATTATGTACGCTGAGGGAGCAAAAAACTCAAGCACGTTTGTCCGATTTACTTTTGTAACGATCTTTAATAGCAAATAATGAATGAAAAAAACGGCAGTGCTCCAGTTTATATGTCTCCTGTCGTAGTATATACATGGAGAAATAAATTCGATGTATTATCTTTGTTTCACAGATATAGAAGAATTAACTGAAGATATCGGTGATCAAGAAATGTCAATTTCAAGGAATGTTGAAGATGTTGCAGAGACTAATAAGATAGATTACCTTCAAATAGAGGGTAATAAATCTGTTTAGTAAATTATTATTAGATATTTATATAATGTTTAAATCTTTAAAACTAAAAACTTTCAAAACATGTATTTGTTTTTCTTAGATTCAGATGAAGCTTATAATTTGGCTTTTAATCCTCAAAAAAACAGAAATTGTAGACATTCTAAAATGAAAAGTAAGTAATTTAAAAAGCAAAAAATTTTTTAATCAAGTAATTGAATTTCAGGTTCTGCTAGAGGCGAGAAATGTGAAGATGTTAAATCATTAAATAAACGAAAATGTATTGAAAAATGAGGTGGGTAATTTTGTTATAAATATTTTCTTAATGACAATAATTAATTAATTAATACCGCATTTTTTGGTCGGAGACAGAAATAGAACTTCTTAGTGTTCATTTTCAACATTTTATAAAAAAAAACATATCCCTCAGGTGAAGAAATAAAGAAATTTATAGCTGCTTCAAACATTAATAGAACTGTAGCAGTAATAAAATCAAAAATTCAGCATCTAATTAATAAAAATAAAAAATAATATTTTTGTATTTAAAATTAATCCAAACCATGTTGTATTTTATCATTTAATTTTAAATGATTATAATGTTTAAGTAGTACAAAAATAGGATATACAATGATTGTGAATACTATTATAGCCTCGGATCATGTATATTATAGCCTCGGCAACGCGCCTCGCGATACCACAGATCTCGGCTATAATGGTATACTTCACAACATTGGTGTATTATATATTGTTATCTTATCTTATAAGTGGGCCTTATTGTTACCTGAACACCTCAACAAATAAACAAGCTTCTATGGACAAAGTGAGTATTTTCCCAAGGACCCCAACGTCAAATGAACATTAAAGTTAAAGTGTAAATAAACGGCTGCGGTTGAGCGAGCGTTAACACGTTTTATTTGTCAATTTTAAATTTTATTGAAAAGTCAAATATTTAATATCATAAATATAAAATAGAAATACTGAGAAATAAATATTTTTTTATATTTATTTTTATATTTTTTATAATTTCGGTTTATGCCTCTGAAGGCGTAAATAAAACAACTTTACTTTGTTACGTTCACTTTCACACATTTACTTTACAAAAATAATTAAGTGATTTCAGTTTCGACTACTCTATAGTCATTGTCAAACTAAGTTTAAATAGTATATCATTGTCAAACTAAGTCTGACAATGACTATAGAGTAATCGACACTGCAGTCACTAAATTATTTTTGTAAAATAAATGTGTTAGTGGAAGTAACAAAGTAAAGTTGTTTTATTTAATTCGTTTACAATGTTGCATAAAGTAACGGCTACCAGTATACAGTATATATTATTATTATTATATATTTTATTAAATTACAATAATTTTTATTATTTATTAATCGTTAAAGAATTGCGTTTAGTTTTATTGTTATTTTATATTTTATTGTTATATTGTTTATTATTCAATGCAATTAAAAAATAAACACTACAGGGGTACAGGGGTTAAATTTGCCTAGGGTCCCAAGAAGCCATAACGCGCCGCTGATCACCACCACATAATCCTCTCTAGTCATATATTGGAAATATATATAAATCGTTATCGATGATCCATTTGACTTCCAAAATTTGGCAACACTGCGGGAAGTCAGTACATATTATATACTGCACTATAATGTGAGGTCACTACGTATCTTGTATATATTTTATCATGTAGTATATATACAATTTTATATTTTGGAATCCGGTTCCCCTCTAATGGTACTTTGTTTATACATATTTCTCTCACCACAAAAATATACTTATTTTTCTTTTTGACCCTTGAGAAAACCCGGAGGAGAGACAGCCTCCTCTAAATAACGGAAGTGACAACTTAACGTGTATCTATATATATATATATATATATATATATATATATATATATATATATATATATATATATATATATATATATATATATATATATACAGGGTGTAACAGAAATACGTGTGTTAATTTTAAACATTGGTAGAACTCGTTAAATAAAACATTTTTTCTATATGTTTTTTTTTTTTCAAATACCAACGTTAAACTGGTATAAAATACGTTATAGTTTATCTACTAAAACGCGTACCCGCCTATGGTTAAACGTGTGCAGCGATAAAATCTTTGTTGTGATGGCAACGGTGTCATAAAGGTACATCGTTGCCTGTTAGGCAAAACACGTTCAGGATATTGTGCACTGTACAATCTACAGGCTTCTGCGGCATTTCCAAAAGCTCGGCCATATACCAACACAATATCTGTTAATTCTTGATTAGAAAAATTTGGCATTTTGAAATAAACTTCACTTGACAATTGTAGTGACAGTACCTGAGAACGGCTCGTTCGGTCAAAATTAGGAGACAAAAAATATTTAAAAAACCTGCACATTTTGAAAAAAAAAAACATATAGAAAACATGTTTTATATAACGAGTTCTACCAATGTTTAAAATTAACACACGTATTTCTGTTACACCCTGTATATACACAGGTTGTGTCTTTTTCTCAGTAAATTGACGTTGTAGACATTCGAAAAGAAAAAATGCATAAGATAAGCTTACCTGAAGAATTGAATGTAGGTAATTTCGATTTCCGGAAGTAACCGTAACTGCACTCAACTTCAGAATTTTAAATGGGAACCTAGGTCATGTGTGGCATCCTTGGATAGGTATTTAAAAAAAACTTTTGTAAGAAAAGTTTACATGTAAATGATATGCTTAACGAAATACAAATTTATGATTCAGACAATCAGTCCCGCTATTTTCTCGAAAATATGACGTCGTAGAGGTTCAGAAAAAAAAATAACATGACATAAGCCTACCTAAAGAATTTAATTCTGATAGTTTCGCATCTTGGAAATAACCGGAAGTAGGCGCACCTGCTCTGAGCTTTAAGGTATTTCTGTAAATACTATATTTTTTCTCCGATTACTGTCAAAGTGACTGTTTTAGGTGTGGTTTCGCTTGTAAAATACAATTCTGGTACAATACGTTGTTGCTAGGCAGTAAAGCTCAATTGTTGGACATGTTCTTTCCGGCCTTAACCACACAATTTTTTTTGGCAACCTAGGCAGTAAACACGCCCAAAAATAGTCACTTTGAGAGTAATCGGAGAAAAAGTATAGTATTTACAAAAATACTTGAACGCAGTTACGCCTACTTCCGCTTATTTCCAAGAATCGAAACTTATCACCATTAAATTCTTTATGTAGGCCTCTGTCATGCTACTTTTTCTCCGGACCTCTACGACATCATACTTCCAAGAAAATGGCCGGCCTGGTTGTCTGACAGATTAATTTTATTTTGTGAAGCATATCATTTACAAATAAACTTTTCAAACAAAAGTTGTTTCTTTTTCAAATACCTATTCAACGATGCCACGCATGACATAGTTCCTATTTAAAGTTATGAAGTAGAGTGCAGTTACGCCTACTTCCGGTAACTACCAGAAGTCGACATAATCTCCATTCAATTATTCAGTTAGGCTTATGTCATGCTATTTTTTTTCGAACCTCTACGATGTCAAAATGCCGATAAAAAGGCCTGATACGGGTGGTCTGAAACACCCTGTATATATCGTCGGCTTAGTGTTATAAGGTTGCATGTAATATTTTTTTAATTTTTAGGTGTACAACTTTACAGGACCATATGTTTTCAAAGCAGGACCTTTGAGCTTGTGGGAAGGTTAATATCGGAATATTAAGAACCTGTGATATAAAAAAAAACATCTAATTACAGTGCACAATATATCATTTTCAGTAATAACAAACATATTAAAATTCCTTATTCCCAAATTTCCAAATTTTCACATACAACCTTGTAACATTAAGCGGACGATATCGATTCAGATTTGAAACAAGTGATCTGAAATTATTCATACATTGGTACATTTACGTCGTTAGTATTTTAAAATTCGGCTTGTTCTGAGATTTGGCATGAAATATTTAAATGTGTTCCTACATCTCAACATGGATCTTGAAATTTGTTTCAAATTTGACATTAATTCTTCTACAATTTGAAAATTTTGTTCTAAAATTTTATTTTAATCCACACAAATCATACAAGTTATTCCCACAGCGAGACAATTGTATGTGACCGTCAATGGGAAAAGAGACCTTAACTTACATGGGAAAAAAATCAGGTCAGCGATTTATAGAGACAAAGGTCAAAAATATCGATTTTCGTCTATACACTAATAATGACCCATTTCTATGTTTTAATTCAGAGGCGCCTGTTAGTAGCGCCTTATTAGAAAGGTCAGAACTCACATTTAAAGTATTGTCAAACTGTAATTTGATTGATACATTAATATTTTTTAACGAAAATAGATCTGAAAGAAATTCTGAACAAAAAAACACCACGTTCAGCAGGATGTCAGCATTCAGAAAATATGAAAAATGTAGGAATTGACCTCGTGTAAATAAAAGGCATCGTTTTCCTATTTTTATTAAATATTATACAGGGTCTTTTTTAAATATGGAATCAAAGCGCTCCTGCCGAGATAGTTAAAAAAAAAATAACGTTGGTATATAGGAAAATGGCCTTAAGTCCATTATCATTATCCTATTGTCATATTATCATATTTTTAAGTTCATTTTTCTCCTGTACATTTTATTTAAAAAATGGACTTAGTCAATTATGAATTTATGAAAAAGTACGAATTTCTTAGAAAGTGGATTTATTAAATGTCTCATGAAAATATAATTGGATACATTGATGTTGGAAAATCAAAATCTTTAAATTTTGAACTTGGCCACTTTGCCATCCTGTAACCAACGAAAAAAAAAATCGTTGAACAGGTCAAATTTCGTTAATTATTCCACATTTTTTATTTTTACAAAAATTATGACGTCAGTAATTTTTCACAAATGACGTCATTAACTTTGTTTTTTAAATGGGATTCGATGTTTTTCATTTTACAACATTTGTAGAGCTCTTAATTCTCTTTACAGTCACTTTTTTTAATAAAATACTTATCCTTTGCTCTAAAAAATGGAGTTTTTAGTAGAATTTTTTTCAATAATTGTACAATTGAATCTTTAATTGTTCTATATAAAAATTTCTCTCTAATTTAGAAAATATAAAAAATCTCAGTTTTGACCTCGAGTAAATAAAAGGGGCTGTTTTCCCATAGACCGTCATATACAGGGTCTTTTTTAAAATTTGGTATCGAAGCGCTTCTGGCGAGATTGTTAAAAAAAATATCGTAGGTATACAGAAGAAATGGCCATGTCTATTATTTATATTTTCAAGTTCATTTTTTCTCCTGTACATTTAATTTGAAAACTGACTTAGTCAATTATGAATTTACAGAAAAAAGTACGATTTTCTTAGAAAGTGGATTTAGTAGATCTCATGAAATCATAAGTATGTTTTAGATACATTGAAGTTTAAAAATCAAAATCTTTAAATTTTGGAATTGCACACTTTCTCCTGTATAGCAACGATAAAAAATCCTTGAACAGGTCGATTTTCGTTAATTATTCCACATTTTTTGACGCAGTTCTAGAAAAGTTGTGAAAAAAAATGAATTCTATTTAAAACAATTTTCAATGATGTCATAAGTCAAAAATTACTGACGTCATAATTTTACGCATAAGCGTGTCAAAACATGTGGAATAAAAAACAAAATTTCTACCTGTTCGAGGATTATTTATTTTTTCGAATTATCTCGGCAGGAGCGCTTAGATTCCATATTTAAAAAAGACGCTGTGTAATGAAACGGTTTTAACTTTCTGAAATTTCGTAAAATGGCATCAATTTTTTAATGAATCTCAATTTTTACATAAATCCTTACAACTCTATCATAATTCCTAATTTAATTCAGATGGATCTTTGCAAATTTGGTACTAGTCTCAAATTATACATGAATGTTTCAAATTAATTAAATTACATAAAACTGTTTGTAAACCTAAAGGAATTAATTATTTCAATCTGATTACTAGCGGCTCATTGACTCATTGCTCTGGCAAATACATTGGCGGAATTAAATAAATCCCTAACGTACATACCGAATTCCCACCTCTAAACAATTATGAAACATACATTATTTTGTAATACTCCCCAATGTGTATTTAGCCGTATAACTGTCTTCATAACGTACAAATAAATGAATGTATGATCCTACTCATATATTACGCCCGTTATGCTTATATAAGCTGCAAGCTATTATTTCAAATTACCGATAATACTCTAGTACTATGTAGCCCATGTATGTATACCAAAATGAAGAGCAAACAATAATTTAAATCGCCTTAATTTACCTTAAGATGCATTGACATATCCAATATTATCACATGTTAGATTTCATTGGATCGATGAGGGAGGAAAATATTTTCTTTCAATAGGTATGTAGATTATAGTAATTAAAATAAATTTGGAAAACAAATTGAAGTACATTATTTCATGCAACGCAAAATACACGTATTTGATTGGTTTAAATATGTGCATTGATAACTGAAAACTATTTGTTTTTGTTTTTGTGTTTGTATTTGTTATTGGCTACTTTATTTAATATTATAACGCTATCATATTGTCAGAATATCGTATGTAACATGTTTTGCATTTTATACCTATTTATACAGGGTGTCCTAAATATAGTAGGATTGCATTGGTATCTTTCTTATTCTTAAAGCTCGAGATCTAGTTAATGTAATTAAACAGAAATAATATGTATTCATGAAGTTATATACAAATTTGGGAGAAATATCAATACATAATAAAAACAAATCTAAATATTCTATCATCTATTTCTATCCAAATTGTATTATAGAACCGTTGCAGATTTTAAATTCAATTCATGCTCGATCCGTTTCGGCAACTTATTCATTCCGATTTAAAGTACCTATTGTAACTTCATGCCAACACTTTCCCTTATATTGCTCGTTTTACATAACTTGCGTTTATTATCTCATGCCACTCATTTTTCCTCCGTATTTTTGATGAATCGCTTCAGACATATTGTTATGTCTTCATGCTCATTTGAGCATTCTTGTCTCCAGTGCCTGGGTAATTTATCAAAAGCGATGGCACATATATAGACATGATATATTTTCTGAAAAAAACCTGTGTATTGCGTAGCTACTGCCCATGCACGTACGTCAGCTATCAAAGAGTTCTACATCCAATTGCTTCCATCTTATTATAAAGTAATATGTTTGTTTTTCACGATGTTATTTCAGGAGATAATTAAAAATAATACTGATAATAATATATGACTAAAATTTATCTAGGTAATATTGCATTTTCCTGCAATAACAAATATATGTACACGCTTGGATAGTAGTTCTGAGGCAGAAATGAGTATTCAAAGATTAAAGAAATTGCGATTATTTTAATATAACTGAAATTACAATCATGTCATTGTACTTCCTTCATAACACCGTTCATAATAACATAATTTAAAAATAAAACGATTTATATTATATTCGTATATAAAAAAAATACAGTCGCAGCTTTCAAGTTTCAACCAAAGATTTGAACATGAATTATAGTGCTTTAAATTCAATTAAAATAGCCTATTTAATTACATAATAGGATATAAAAATTATTTTGGTGAATGCGCCGGGTATAGTTTTCTGCCAGTGCAATTTCTAAACCTAACATATACCTTAACGCAATTTGATTACTACAAAAAGGTAAACTATGTGATTTTCGTTCTCTTGTATCTCGTATATTAAATATTTTAGTTTTTTCATCCATGTCATATTATAATAGAAGAATATAGTTCTGGTGGAAGTGCCGGGCACATATTTTTTATCTTATTAAAATTTACGTGTTTCTAATCTTCCATTGACTTTTTTTACGTGAGACTTCAAAATGTTGCATGGTCACTAGTCGCACGTCATTTCGACAGTAATAGGCGATTTACATTAATTCGGCAGCGCCACGGTGGCGCAATTACGTACTTCAGTTGGGTTCCCCGATCAGCTGTTTGTCATATGTGTTTGTATGCGATATGTGCGATTCGTGTTAAATTCGCCAATTGATACGCGTGATAGATAGTTATTCTACTAAACAATGGATTATATTAACGACAGAGTGTGTCGTGTCTCTTTAAGAGAGTATTATAAATATATGGGTGCTGACTGTAATAGCAGAAATGTGATAGAAGGCAATAATTTAACCTCTAACTTTCATCTCTATTTGCTAATGTTGTGATGTTATTAAAACGAATGTAATGTTTTAGGAGAAGCTGTTATAAATGCAGGACATTTGATCGTGTGTGGTATTTTGGAAGAAATGTCAACATCTCTTAAAATATTTGCACTTTCTCTGCAAACGTCTTCTTTAAATTCTCCTCCACATGAAATTACCGGGACCTTGGAAATAATCAATAATTTGTGCAATGTTAATACTTTCATTTGTACTTGTAAAGCAGGTTTAGGCCATCAATGCAAACATATGTCTGCACTTCTTTTGCATTGCCAAAGGTTCTATTAATATACAAATTACAGACGAATCGTCATGTGATTTAATAATTTAATTTTACCAATTTTATCTACTTTTTCGTGTTTCTGTTGTTGGTTTTTTTAATTGCAGGCATAATATTTATGATTTTGAAAAATTAGCCAGTACTGATTTAAAATGCTATTGGCGTAAGAAGAAGGCAGAAACAGAAAAACAGTATAAACCATTACCCTTATTAGAAACTCCATGTTTTCTAAAAAAGAGAAACACAAATAAAAACAAAATATTGTTAAGCCAATGACGGACCAAGACATTAGGGACTATTTTGTAAAAGCACTTCCTAATTCAGCTCTCGCCCAACACTGGTACCGGTTTTTAGCTTTTTATTTTAATAACTTGCAGAAATAGGATGTCAGATGCTGATTCATCTGAACATTATGGAACTGACCACACTGCGCACATGATTGCAATACAGACCATTTTTAAACATGCCTCCAATTCCGAAGCAATCAAAGAATTGGATCATTTTACTTTTGTTGGACATTTATTAAGCTGTTGTGTTCAAACTTATAATCATTTATGTGATGTAGACGTAGAAAGTGTATGTATACAAACACTTACCAATAGGAAATTGTGGGAATTGGAGAGGCAATTTCGCGTAACGGGTTCCAGGTGTTACAGTATATATACGTACAAAAAAGACAATTGGGAGGCAAAATCCAAACAATATTTTTGGCCTATGAAATTTACTAGTTGTTACACTAGACATGGAATGAAATATGAGACTAGTAGACAACAATTTCTGTGCGATCAACTCGGTGCAGATGAAAATTTAGTACAATCTGGATTAGTCATATGCAGGAAGCAACCACTTGCTTACTCGCCTCATGGTATAATTTTTAAAAACTCCGAGCCAAAATATCTTTGGAAATTAAATGTCCTTATAAAGGTTGGAAACTATATGCAATTGACAAATTGTGGGCTATAAGTTTTAATCTTTTTAGGAAAAAAACATCCAATTGCACAATTATTACCAATGCTAAGCTATATTACACAACAAAATGGTGTACTAGTTTTAAAAAAGACACATCAATATTATGGCCAGGTGCAATTGGGAATGTCCATTTTAAATTTAAAGAGCTGCAAATTTTTGATTTTTTCAAGTTGTGATTCATCAAAACATGTTATTGATGTGCCGCATGATGATGTCTTTTCAAAACACTTACTGCATACAATAGGCACAAAATACATGCAAAATATGTTACATTTTATTAGTATTAACAAATTAAGCAAAGTGTAAAACTCATTGCTAAAAAAAATATTTATTTTATTACAGAATTTTTTTATTTTTTTTAATTTAGCGTATGGCAAACATATATACATATACATGATATAGGAATAATGTGTACACATTTAAATATTTTCATATTAAAATTTTGTCTAATTTAGCAATTAAATCAAGAACAACGGGATTGGCACTGAAAATATTTTCCAGAATACCGATAATATATGTACATCGATGTAAAGCTCAACTTTGAGATAGTCAAACAAGTTTGTGTGAGTTACATGTCTCGATGTGACGCGTATATAGCTTCAGCTCATCGCGATTCTAACTCTGAAAGTCTGAGCCAAGCAACAAATTACTCGATTTGGAGGAATAGTTGGTGATAAAATTTCCCACAAAAGGGTGGAACAAGCCAAAGGTAATTAGTTTTTTTTAATGCTTCGTTACAGGGTATGGCAAATCTGCACCTTCAGAACATACAGTCATGTTTTGGAGTAAGCACTTCAAACAGAGCAGAGTTCATAGAAGTCCATAACAGGAGAACTATACTAACACTACGACAGCTTTGCACGAGTCCATCAAGGAAAAAACACGTGGAAAGCTCGCATCAAAGGTGCAAGGGATATCTTTGCTGGATATGTGGTCAAAGTGTATCGAGTATTATTGAAAAATCATAATAAATTCTTTCTATTCTGCAATTGTTTTGTTACTTAGGTAAACATTGGCCACCGCAACTTGGCGAGAGCATTGCTAAGTTATGGCAGCTGGCCTGTAGATATATTATTGAATGCTCCTGGTATGCCCAAGAGTTTTTTACTAGCGCCACTGTCACATTTGGGAGATAGTAAGTTCCCCCATTTGGGGAGATCAAAACGTTCCGATGTTTGTCCGATCTGTACATAGTTCCTTATGTTGGATGGGCCGTTTTCATGCCAACTGTTCTGCCATTATACATGAATGCCGAAGTTATTGCTTACTAGAGCATCCGCTAGTATGATGGGAGGCCAGTGGGATTGATTTAACGGTACAATAACACACCGAGTCCTGTGTGTATCAATTGGATTGTTTCCAAAAATGGGGTGTGTTGTATTTTCAAAATCTATCGTCGGAAAGAATGGAATTTGATAAATTTACAACAGAGCAGCATATATTAAATATTTCATTGCTTTTATTTACTAAGTGCCAAGGTAATTTATTGCTTCAAATTTTGAAAACCTTAATTCTTTGATTAACCCTTTCAATATGAACACGAGCTCTTGCAATATATAAATTTTTCCGGGATTCATCATGTTCTAGTTGTTTGTTATTTCTTAAAAAGGGTGGACGAATTATTTTTATCCCATATTCATAACACATGTCGTCAATGTGAAACCCTTTGTCGATCATAATTTCATCTACATTTGATGTTAACTTGGTAATAATATTTGACTGCTCAAATATTGTTTTATCAGATGCACGTCCTCCAAATGTCTTGCTTACAAATGCAATAAGTCCTGCTGGTGTTACTGCAGTCATAAATTTTATCGTATTTTGGGATTTGTAGCTTGAATAGCATTTTATCCGGCAGCATAAACATTTTGTACTTTGTACAGGTATTTCTGTGCAATCTAATATTAACCGTACATTTTTAAATTGTTTGAAACATTTTGGTGTGTTGTTGTAAATCTCTTCTCGTGATGGTATGTACACTAATGGTTTCAATACTGTATCAAGTACTGTTAACATTTCGTAAAAAAATCGCTTGCAAGTATTTGACGAAATATTATCAAAAAGTATTGATAAGACCACATAAGATATATCATTTTTCATTTTAATAAAAGTGAGGACGATCCTTTCTCGTAGTGTTAGACTGCGGACCCGATTTTCCAAATAGCACCTGCCGACTAGTTGCTTCCAACATTTGCTTCCAACATTTTAAAACTATTTAATCCAGTTAATGAATTCAATTCATTAAATTCGTCCGTGGTTATTTTATCGCAAACGGTACTTCTTTTGAAGTCTACCTGCGTCGACGAGTCAACTTTATAGTTTACAGATGCCAAAGAACACAGAACATTTGCAACTTTGTAACGGTCCAAAAATAGCGTTGGCAGAAACGGCTTTTTAATAAATTAACTGGCGTGTAGACCTGCACGGTAGGCAACCATGCTTGCATTTTTTTGTTGTGGTGACGCGTTTCCCCATGAGCGATTTTTAAAATTCACCGGCGGAGCGCGACCACGAGGGAGAACTGAATTGACTCGTGCCCAATATAGATCGTGCCAGACGAACCGTTGCAGATAAGGTATATCACCATCCGGTTTACGGGAATAATCAACGGTTCTCAGCTAACCACCCTTGAGGGGGATTGAGGCATCGACTACGGGGCAGAGAACACGCTCATAACACCGGAGTACGTAGTTATTCCTTCTCCTCTTCTTGAAGCCACGTGTCCGGCCATTTTGATTAAGGCCATGTGTTTTGTAGGCGTTTGGCCACGGGCTAAACAGCTCGGCCAAAACCATTCTTGGCTGGAAGCCGCGGACCTAGCCCAGGCGCCGTCGACGGAAACCGCCGACATCCCGGGGCTGAACCCAGCCAACGGCGAGACCATCCAGATAACACAGGCCAGACAATATATATAATTTCTTTTTTTGTGTGCTCGATTGGGCCACTTTTCTGTTTATTCTTGTGTGTAAATTGCGTCTACGTGTAAATTGTGTCGTACGTGTTTTGCGCTAGTGTAAGAGAAAAGGTCGCTCCCTCGGCCCTTTCAATCGCGCGATTAGGAGCTTATTTTATTCGGCCGAATAGGGTAAACCCTGCGCGAAAGGGTGGCGTTCGGAGGTATTTTTTTTTCAGGAGCGCGGACACGGTGTCTGTCATTTGTGTGTGTGAATAAACGCCGATATTACACTACAAACTCACACCTGTTATTTTTTTGTTCCCCCCGCGTTTTCTCATTTACAGTTTTCTATTTCATTCATTTCAGTTACAGTTTTACAGTTTTCTATTCTCACTACGAGATTTAAACCTGGTGGTGTTGGCGCCAAGCGGTCAGCGTTGTGACAGTTCGTGATTTCTGAACTTCGCTGACTGTCTGCCGTCCACCCACGCAGGTAGGGTGGAGCCCCCCTTGCGACGAAGTAACAACGAGGTAAAATTACGTGGAGCCTTTTTAACCCCCCCACTCTCTGACACCGAGAGCCTGGCCCTCGTCACTACTTCGAAGGGACCCTCCACTCGCTCCACGGCCTAACGCGCCGACTGCCCTTCAGGTACGTCACAACTTCTAATTCATCCTTGGTATGGCACTAAAATAAGAGCAAATTGTATTGATTTCATAGAGACAACAATCTTTATTCGACCATAGGCCATTCTATCTTAACATATTGACTGACTGCACAGTGTAACTTGTGGTTGGTAGTTTTCTCGTAGGTGCCCCCATGAGTAGCGTCATTTTTACAGTAATCATTTATGGTACCCACCACGAGTAAACACGTAAATGAGTAGGAATTGTGTGGATGGGTGTATATTAAAGGTTCATTGGTAAGAAAAAGGCGTCTAAAATAGAATTTATTTTATATTTTTGCATGATGATCCAAATAAAAATATATACAAAGTAATAACCAGTCAAAATAATAACTCGCAGTAAGCTCACAATCGATACTAGACGATGCTATTTTTAGCAATCGATGCTAAAAAGCGTTCCTACAGGAATAGAACATATTCAGCCGTGTGTAAAACGCAATCATATAATAACGGGAATGTTTGTGATCGGGTGTAACATGTACATCTTATTCCAAGCACGAGGTAATTCGAAAGCATTTTTAGTTGCAAAAAACCATTAAAATTAATTTATCATAGAAAAATTAAAGTCTTTGTTTAAGTCTATTCAATAAATTGGAATATAAATGATGGTGTCTAGAACAAATTTCTTCATAATAGGATTGGAAGTAATGTGTTAATGCTTACAGTTTATTTACATTTATATTGCATATGCAAAAATATGTATATTTAAGTAATGTATAAATTCCATATATGTGTTCGTATAGGGTTTTTGTGGAGTGTTATAGTTAGTTTAAAATTTGTTTGTTAGAAATATCGTACTACACTAAAATGTAAACATGCGTTTCTGCGTCATTGAGTCTGCATGCTAAGTGGTGGTAACACGTATTCAATTGAGCACTGTGAAGATTTTCTGATCGCTGAGAGTCGGTTTTTTTTTGCCGACTCCACGACTCCAACTCCGCCAACTTAAAATTGCTCGACTCCGACTCTGGCTCCACAGAACTGGTTAGTATCCAGTTCTAGAACCATCTCAATATGATGGCTGCCAGCGTCTGCAGTTGTGTAATGTGTGATTGTTTTGTACAGGTTTTTCCATGTGAAATGAGGGCAACGTCGTCAGCATATTACACATTTTAAATGTGAGGTCTTAGTGCCAGACTGTGCCAGCTAGAAAATTAACATTTACACTTACTGTTTGAGTGCCCAGGTTTGTAATTTCATTAATATCATCACATAAAAGTGGATATTGTGGATGTTTATCACATGTCCTCTCATGGCACAATTAAGGTAAACTTGTGGATGCAACACCGAAACGTTTAATCGTTTTCCTTGCGGTTGGTTTCGTTTCGTGGGACGATTGAGGTAAATTGGCAGAGGGCACCGCAGTTGCCTTTAAAAAATGCCTTATTTGTCCTAAACAGAGGATAATTACAACTTTATTTTCAAGAGAAAATTCATACCTTCTCTCATTGGAATATAGTCTTCAGGAAGAAAATGCTTGGAACACACACGCATTATATTATTATTTTTTATGCCAATTCTTAATTTGAGCTTCCATGCTCTCAGTATATCTATCAGCTCGGTGTTTCCCAACTTGGTTATATATTTAACCTTCCTTTTACCTGCAGGCGGGAATCGGTGGAAACTAACTTCGAGATTTTTGTTGCTTACGGCGTTGCAGCCGAATACGGTGCAAACCTTTTTAGAATTGGCCATTCTTGATGTTAAACTAAAACCATAAGATTGATAATCGTACGATTAACTGCAGAAGTCGATGAATTTAACACGAATCGCACACTGTCGCATACAAACACATATGAAAACAGCTGATCGGGGAACCCAACTGAAGTACGTAATTACGACAACGTGGCGCTGCCGAATTAATGTAAATCGCCTATAGTATATTATGTTTCGTGGAGGAGAAGTTAGACTTTTTATGGAGCGCCTGAGTTTGCGCGCCGAACGAAGTGAGGCGCGTAATAGAAGACAAGCCATGAAAAGTCACTTCGCCTCCAAGTGAAATATATTTTTTTCTTTAAACGTACTGCAAAACACGAAATATCGTAATTTTGATATATAATATTTACAAATAAATTTAATATTAAAGAATGCATCGTATGGTTTTCTGTTTTCTTGACAGAAACTATTTCAGCATTTGACAGTGACAGTGATCATTTTTGTTGAAGAAACCATTTATAGATTTAATCTATTATTAGTGAAAGCAGTATACCTACCAGAAAATAGGAAAATAATTGCAACAAACTGATATACAGGGTGGTCACTATTACGATGCGCACCATTAGGATCTATTAAACGGAAATATATACAGAGTTGGTCAAATGGGATAAAAGTTTCTCATTTTTGTGCATTTCAATATACTAAGATGGAATCCGGGATATCTTGCACAGTTCCTAAAATATCACTGAAAACTGAAAAAGTGCCCTTTCCGTTTCCTTTTATAACTTTTTAACTTTTGAAGGAAATTTTACGAAACTTGGTATTCTTACATTTCTCGACATCAGTTTTTTGATAACAGTACCAAACATTTTCTGCGCCAACTAGATGCCCAAATTTTCAAAGTCAACTTTTGATTTTGTTATGGCCGCAATATTGCAATTCAATAGCATTCAAAAGAGCGAAAAATTCCGATATCGATTTAGTTTCGTAAAACTTTCTTCAAAAGTAACAGTTATAAGATGAAAAGGAAAGTGCACTTGTTCAGTTTTTCAGCGATAATTTAGGAACTGTGCAAGATATCCCGGATTTCGTTTCAGAATATTGAAAGGCACATAAATGAGAAACTTATATCCCATTTGACCAACTCTGTATGTATTTCCGTTTAATAGATCCTAGTGGTGGGCGTCGTAACAGTGACCACCCTGTATTTAATTGTTATATGATGAAATATATAGTATTGCTTCGCGTTGTTTATTTAATGTTGCCATGACAACTCTTTCCCTTCCGCCGGCTGGGAAAGGAAAAGTAAAACTTCCGCTGGCGGAAATGTGACATTTTTCCACAGTCAACCGAGTTAAATAATGACATAATTGTCTAACGTTTGAAGAAAAGAGCATTTATTATATCAAAACATAGGGGATTGTGAACTTCCGATGACTTATGTGTGAAAGCTATTTTGTTAACCTGACGAGTTAATGCCTTAAGTAAAATATTTCTCATTTAACGACTTTTATGACGACATATGACATATGACGATGTCATATGTTCGTTTCAGAATATTGAAAGGCACATAAATGAGAAACTTATATCCCATTTGACCAACTCTGTATGTATTTCCGTTTAATAGATCCTAGTGGTGGGCGTCGTAACAGTGACCACCCTGTATTTAATTGTTATATGATGAAATATATAGTATTGCTTCGCGTTGTTTATTTAATGTTGCCATGACAACTCTTTCCCTTCCGCCGGCTGGGAAAGGAAAAGTAAAACTTCCGCTGGCGGAAATGTGACATTTTTCCACAGTCAACCGAGTTAAATAATGACATAATTGTCTAACGTTTGAAGAAAAGAGCATTTATTATATCAAAACATAGGGGATTGTGAACTTCCGATGACTTATGTGTGAAAGCTATTTTGTTAACCTGACGAGTTAATGCCTTAAGTAAAATATTTCTCATTTAACGACTTTTATGACGACATATGACATATGACGATGTCATAGGCAATTTATTTAACATTACGATTTTAATGCTGTAAATCAAATCATCCCAGCTTTCGTGTCTATGGTTTTAAGCCATAGTTAATATATTTCTAACTTTTTAACTTTAGTTCCACGAGTCAAAATAATCGAAAGAATGCCTTTAAATGCCGCATTTAGATAGATATAAGTATTTTATAAATAAAACACATTACTTTGTTAATATCACATAAAATTATTTATCGATTTGTTACTAGTTTCGACTACTTAAGTAATCATTATCAAACAGAGTATCAGAGTATCGTTCTCAGAAAAGAGAGGAAATTTGTATAATCTTTCAGTTATTTCACTTCGACTTGCAATATAATCCTGCATACTTCTGCATCCTGCATAATCCTGCATAATTTTGGCACATCTGTGACAAACAACCTGTGTATATTAATATATTACAATTATATTTGCATAAATGTAGTGACATTTTTATAAATTTTTATTGAGTTGAAATTTATTAAGTTTTCTAGATGGTTTATCTAGTTTTCATGAAATATTTTTAATTCTTATATTTTAATCTATTTCATAAACTTGTATTAATTTGAAGCAGATACATCAAGTTTCAATTTAAAAAAAAATCGACATTTAATTGATTTTCATAATATTTCCATTAGATTTTTCCAATTGAGTATAGAAGTGTCCAACTTTGATAATATCAGTAACATAATTTTTAAAAGCCATACTTTTGACAGCCATATTTGTTGTGTATTTTAAATTTGACACCCAGTTAAAGAAGTAGTGTTTCTGTATATTTGGCTCCCTTTTTTATTTTTCACATTGAGAGAATAAAATATATGCATTATATTTTGCGTGAAAAATCACATGCTGTAAAGAAGTGGAATGGTTATTTAAGCATTAAGGGAGGTAAGTATTGTTTACCAGTCGAGGTCGAGTTTGCACCCGAGCGACAGCGAGGGCTAGCAATAAAGTCCGAGACTTGTCAAAACTTACCTCTCGAATTGCTTAAAACTGTTTTTCTACTCCTAAAGTTGGTTTAATTGTTGGTGTTTGATTAATTTATTTTCGCAACTTGAACAAAATATCCGTGTGGCTTTGGTTGCTAAGACTATTTTTCAAACAAAGTGTGAGTGTCAGAAATTGCATTCGATCAGTTGTAAAATGAATTCCAATGAACATAAATAAGAAATTGCAACTGAAGAGGCTGCAGATGCTGCCTGTTCCTTGCTACTGCCGGAGAAGTCGAATGGGCGTTATTAAAATGCGTGTACGTGTTGTAATGAGTGGTACTAGAGAAAGAACTTTACAGAAAACTTTTTACTTACTTCCCTCAAGGAGGTAAGTTTTTACTTACCTCCCGTTGTTCATAGTAACCCAAGCTTTATCGGTAAGTGGGGCTTACTTCCATCAAATTAATGTCACAACAGTGTACTTACCATGTATGGAGTGGAAAAATAATTTTATGTGACAGTAAGAAAGTAATGTGTTTTATTTATAATTAATAAAATGTATCACGAAGTAGACGCCACCAACATATAAAATATAAGTATTTCACTTGATTACTTTTGTGTCTTTTGTGATTTTAGTGCCATTAACTAGACAAATTAAAAAACCCAGAAAATTGATTGGTAAACCAAAAATACATACATTGAAACAAACGCAGCAATGCGGTAAAAAATTATCAACCGCCGAAGGTAATTCTCTCAAATGCCACGACTAGTTTCAGGGATTTATAGGTAATTCAATTACTGCCACGCTCGCATACCGAGCTCGTTATTTTTACAGTAATTACAAATATTGACTGAAAAATACACTGCGCCGATATTCGCAGTACAAAACCGACGAGGATATTTCATTTAGGCTCGTTTTAATATGCAGATTTACCCCGGCATATGTAAATCCGATGTGAAAAAAAATCTCCCTTTGCGGCCAGTCGATAATCGAATCGATCATTAGGCGCAATGATAATTGCAGCCGGTTCGATTGGATTTCTAGTGTGGGGATATGGTAATTGATAATCGCTGATGTAAACAGGGCAGTTTTTACGTGAGCCACGGCGACGCGCATTTATTATTGCTGGTTAAACGGGATGATGGCGGGAATTAGCCCCGGGCATCAGTGCTGATATCTGCATGCAAAGCAGGGTGCTCGTTAAGGGGACATGGAAATCAGGACTTCGGGGGCGCTCAAGGCGCGAGGCCGGCCGGCCGAATCAGCGCAGTGTTCGTTATGCATTTCGCTGGGGGGCGCCATAACTTTGCTAATTATTGATTCAATTATCATCCAACTTTATAATTGAAAACTTCACCTTTATTATGGACGTGACCGCGGAAGTAGTGGCCGGGCCCGAATGAGGGATTCATTCTCGTCCTCGACATCCATTCTCCAGGCTGATATTGTCCCCTCTTCAAAACGGCCAGGCCTGTAAACATGACATTACACCGGAACTAATACCTAAACTTTTCACGTTATTAATCACGGAGAAATAATTTGCGAGTTGTGCTCTGCACCGTGAAATTAACAAGGAATCGCAATGAACGGTAACCACCGAATTCAACAGACGGAAATGAATGGCACATACTTAATAGTACAATATTAAATTAATTAATGTTAACTTATTTACAACTGGAACTTATAGATTGTTAAACAATTAGATAGTATATCCATCATGAAGATACAAATAAAACCACAAAGTAACATTTATTCCATAAATAACAGATACATTATTAGGTATTTATTGTTAATATTAACATTATATACATAACAGAGCATTACATATATGTACTGATAGATATTTGTTACAATCTTAAAATTTACTATTGATTAAGAACTTAACGGTAAGTTTATTTATAACGTAATTATTATACATACGTGGGGTAAAGTAATAATGAACGGTAAAAGTAGTAAGTAAATATTAGACCAAGAGTGGAAATAAAATTTAAGGGCGAATGGATCTGGAAACGAACTCGTATCCACACACCGTTCAATTATATTTTCAATCAAGAGTGGACATGTCCAATTGAGCAAACTCACGAGCGATATAAATTCAAACAAAGTTACGTAATTTAATTAACAAAATAAATTATTGCCAGATAGTAGGTACAGCGCAATTTTAAGTTCCGCTAGGGATTAAACTGAAGATCGCAAATATGGAACAAAATTAAAAATGTATGCGTTTTTTTCAATTTTTCAACCTTAAGAGGATCCATCACAGCCAGAAATATGCGCTGAAATGCGCATTGGAAGAATACCTATTACACCGACATCAATAAAGATATTAACAAAATTCGAAATGCCACCGAATGATAAGATATCAATCCGTGTGCGCCTAGTGTTAGAATTTTTATTTTGTCATAATAAAAAAAAGTTGTGAGTACTCAAAAATGAGGAAATAAGTCAATTTTTGATTAATAATATTTAATATTTAAATTGCAAAATTGAAAATTTCAACACTAGAGAGACCTAGATTGAACCTCCCTCTTGACGATTGCTATATCAAAAATATTTTTTATATTAACCACGAAGAAAATATAGGTATTATTCTGAACGTCTTTCGCCGTTATAATCAGGCCGAGATTAAAGAGTTTAAAGTGAATGTGTTTTTAAAATTTTGAATATTCAACCGGGGCTAGAACAACATAGATTCTAGAAGAGGAAAGAAAAAACGCTTGCCTCTGTGTGCCAAACGTAAAAAATGTAATAATTTACAGAATTTTAATAGGTAAGAAATTCAGTATAATTCACTAGCGGTTTTGACCCTCGTGTTTGAACTTGATACTATCATTATAATCATCTATAATCATTTTAATTAAGAGGAACATTAAATTAGAAAACACATAAACATAAATCATTATCAATACTTTTTATATATTTGTGCATTAAAACAATAGAATAATAAAAGCCCAAGATGGTAAATATTTCGCGCACCGGGGTGTGCGAAGTATAATTGCGTTTTTTGGGGTTTTTTTTTTGCGGCTGTGGAAAATAGATACTTTTTCAAATGTTGTCAAATGTCGTCAAATGTCAAGTCAAATGTTGACATTTTCGTTAAAATCTACGTTAGCGAAGTGACTCTTTTTTGTCACTCGCTGCGACATACTTCTGTGTTCTAGAATATTACGATAGTCATGCAAACAATACCACCTAGATCGTCCAGGTAGAAAAATTAAATGTCAAATAAACACTTTAGATGTATATGTACATTTGAGATACATTTCGGATTAATGCTATTAGGATAAGTAGTTTAGTTTGTATAAAGTTCAAACACAGGTGTCAAAACTTTTTCACGGAAAATAATGTTAGTTTGTCTCAAACAGCGACACTTACTTACATATAAGAAGTAAGAACGTCGGAAACTAGGTACTAAACAATATTTATAATTTTTTTCTCTTTATAGATGTAAAAAAATGATTTGCCCTATATGAGTAATCATTTGTGGGAAAATATTGAAATCTGTGACGGGTATGTAATAAATACGAAGAGATAAACTAAATAGTTTTCAAATTTTGTATTTTTTTAACTAGCGTTGAAACTTCGAAAAATTGTAATGACACGATCACATGTGAGATTGACAATACTGATTTTTAAATAACTACTCCAGAACCATTACTTGTTGAAGAACTAATGGACATTCAGAATAATGAAGGCTTCGTCCCGGAAACTGAACAAAGAATGGAGAATGCAGAATTTCGCATAATCGGTAGACGGTTAATTGATGTGGATTTTTTTTTTTAATAATCTTCGCCAAATTTTAAACCATGCACCTAATTTAGGATGTTCTCTGATAGATTTAAATTTTATTTCTGAAAAGAGAAACGGATTAGTTTCCATTTTTAAAATGAAATGCAATATGTGCAATGGCATATTCAAATTGCAATCTGAGCCTTATGGCATAGAACATATGGATGCGAACACAGCCGTAGTTTCGGAAATAATGAGTATAGGGTGTGGTTACTCGAACTTGACAGAATTTTTGGGTTCCTTGAAAGTACCATCCATGTCAGCAAATACCTATCAAAAATACCACAACTATGTGAACGATATTAAGAAAATGGAGGAAGCTGCACTGAAAGAAGCAGAATATGCGAAAGCAAGTGGCAATGTTGACTCAAATGGAGACCCAATGATTTCAGTCGTCGCCGATGGATGTTGGTCGAAGCGATCATACAGAAATAATTATTCTTATCTTTCTGGAGTGGCTGCGATTGTAGGACAAAAATTTGGGCAGGACTTATACGTAGGGATAAAAAATAAGTTTTGTTCTATTTGCTCGAGGGCAGAAAGGAAAAATGAAACCGCTGTAGAACACATTTGTTACAAAAATTACGAAAAAAGTTCTTCAAGCATGGAAAGTGACATTTTGGCTGAAGGCTTTAAAGTTAGCCTACAAATGTACGGAATGAAGTACAATAAATTAATTGCAGATGGAGACAGTTCAACATACAATTTTTTTTTAGAAATTAGGCCCTATCCAGATATCACGGTAGAAAAAATAGAATGTACGAACCACTTATTGAGGAATTTTTGTAATAAGTCGAGAAGCCTTGCACAGGATACGAGGTTTGAAATAAAAATAAGAAAATTAATAGACAGTAGAATTGCGAGATTTCGCAATGCTATTACAGGTGCAATCAATTTTAGAAGAAATGAAAAAGATCGCCATAAAGCCATACAAAAATTGAAATCTGATATATCTAATTCTATATATCATATTTTCGGTGAACATAAAAATTGTGCCGAATATTTCTGCAAAAAGAAAGAAGGCGAAAATGTATATATTTCTTCAATAATTCTTCACAAAGAAGTATTTCTCGATTGGAGCTTATAATCAAACAGTTATCAAATAATGCCCGAAGTTTGATAGAAAATGTTAATAGTAATTGTGTAGAACAGTTTAATTCCATTGTTGCAAAATTTGTAGGTGGTAAACGGATTAATTATTCAAGTCGTGGATCATATGCATCTCGTTGCTATGGAGCAGTCGTTTCATTTAATACAAATCGTCCACATTTTGAACTTCATAAAACTTTGTGTGTTAATAAAAGTCCTGGCAAATACACCAAATTAATGGAAATTCGTCGAAATATTAGAAGAAACAATAGAAGACTCAAAGTGAAACGCTTGAATACAAAGACTAAATTAAAAAAGAGCACAACCAGGGGTACAAAAACTGATCCAAACTACGGGGAAAGTTGTCAAAGACCAGATTTGTCTGACAACGACTTAAAGGAAGAGATGGATAAATTAGTAAAGCGTCTGACAAAAACGAAAGCAGAAAGAATCGAAATTGAACGTAAAACAATATTGCAAGCTGATTCTGGGGAATGGTTGGAGGAAGGAAGAAAATTGTTAACTGCGTCAAATTTTGGAGAAATATGCATAAGAAGGAAAAATACCAGCTCCAGTAAATTAGTTCAAGAGCTATTGTACAAATCTTCGTATATTTTAAGTGTACTTTCAGTTCATCATGGCAAAAAATTTGAAAAGATAGCTCTTGATTGTCTTTCGAACAAAGAAAATGTAAATATAAAGGAATGTGGTTTATATATTCATGAAGATTTGTGTTTCTCGGGAGCTACAGCTGATGGTGTAATTGATGATGAAAGAATAGTTGAAATAAAGTGTCCATATTCCGCTTTCAATATGAATCCTGCAAATGCTATTAAATTAAAAAAAAAAATATTGAAGTTTGACGAAAAGTTACAAAAAATTTCAGTAAATAAAAACGATAGTTGGTATTATCAGATACAAGGCCAACTGCAAATTACAAACAGAAAAATCTGCCTTTTAGGCATTTGGACTGGATATGAAAATGAATCGATACTAATTGAACGTATTCATAGGGACGACACTTTTTGGGAGGAAAATATGTTACCAAAACTTAATAAATTTTATTTTGATTGCATCTTACCAGAACTTGTTGACACTAGATACACTAGAAACATGCCAATACGTGAACCTGTTGACATTGTGGTCGAGAAGAAATGTATAAAACAGTTGTTTCAGTAGAACCTGTAGTACTTCATATTTTATCGCGTAAAATTAGTTCATTGAAAGTACTTTAGAGCTAGTTCTAAACCGCAAAAATGTTTTCTTTGAATTTGAAGTTTTCTAAAATATTTTAATTCACCCGAGAGATGTTGACACAGAAAACTAGTTAGGTCACGTATTATATTGCATAGATTTTTTAGTAATTTTAATTATTTGTCTGTATTTTATATGAATATTATATTATATTATATTATTATTATATTATTATATTATATTATTATATTATTATATTATTATATTATTATATTATTATATTATATTATATATTATATAACTGTAATACTTTCACAGTATTAAAATAATATACGTCATTCTATCATATGCAAAGCAGTTATTTCTCTGGCCGTTGTTCTATGTTACCGATTGTATAGCTATACATTACATATACATCGATCGACACTAAAATCGAATATATATCGACACCATCCTCCACGCCAAGCTGTAGTTGTGACCACACGTTTTTTGTACTCATTATATAATGTATTCGCACGTTCATGCAACCTCTAACCGCAATGCGCGTGCATTTAGAAAGAGATGACAATTCGACAGAGCTTGCTTTCGGAAACGCCTCCAGCGACCACATGTCCGTTCCCCCTGCAACCCGACTGCCCGCAGACAGAAACTCAGTCCAAAGACTGCAGGATCCACTTAAGATTTACTATTAACTGCAATTTAAAAAAAATAGTAAAAGTTTCACAATTTATGGTTATTTATTATTATTATTATTATTTAGTTATATATATTTTGCACTTTTTCTCATGAATGGTCATGGGACCGAAATTATATATATGTTTTAAATTCATATGAATAGAGTGATGGTGATGAAAGTTTATCATTATTTTAAACAGTTAAGTTTCTTAAACTTACGAACGAGATGAATCTCCCGCGTAGAGGCGTTATCGAACGCACCGTATATGATATCTCCTAAGTAATTCAATTTTGAAACAAGTGATGATGCTCACATTCTTCTCTCGTGCATTAATATACCATGGTCGGCTCATAAAAGCGACAGTATGTAATTGTGTCCTTCAGAAGATTTGCTATCCTTTAAAAAAATTAAATTGGGAACTTTCGGAATCATGTACTGATGAGTACCAATTAAGTTCCGGGTACTCCCAAAAATTCAAAAATAAAAAAAAAGTAATTTAATATTTTACTTACATACCACGGTTGGAATAAATCACGATTAAAAAATAAATCAAGAATCAATGATTTTAAAATATATATCAAAATTCAATGATTTAGAAAAATCATAAAAATCATGATTCATTTAATTTAAATAATACATGTATTTAGAGTTAAAGAGAGATTTTGTTTTTACTCATCAAAATAAATACAAATTCATCTTTATGACATGTTAAAATTTTAATATCAATCAACATAGAACAAACAACGATATAATTAAATATTAAAGAATTTTCAACAATGAATAATAATTTTTGACACTAAAGTATAATTTAAAATATGTGTATCTTTTATGATTTATTGTACAACTTATTTAATATGAGGAAACCAATTCTACCGATAATCTCGACAGAGGGAAACCTATTTAATTTTCCCAGTTCAGTCGGAAGTCACGACCAGAAGGTTCCATTCAAATTTGTTTTCAACTTTAATAATAGTTCTCTCAATTTAATTTCAATTTCATATATTTTTATATATTTTTAATAACAATATGGTATTTTGACCAGTTCAAGTCACGACCAGAAGGTTCCAATACCATTTTTCAAATAAGAATTTTTCCAGTTGAGCCGGTAGTCACGACCAGAAGGTTGCATTCAAATTTGTTTTAAAATATGAGAGATATTAATTTTTATTCCCTTTTTCTTTTGTTTTGATTTATTTTAACATATTTTATTATATTTTCTGATTTAGTGGAAAATTTGAAATATATTACTGACATGTGGTTTATATTTACTCATTATTTTCTTTTATTTGATATGAAATGTTGTAATTTGTTAAACATTTATTATTTTTAATTTCACCACTTACTTCTTGTTTAAATTATCTCACACACAATATAACGTTAACGTGACGATGCTTCTTTAGTCTGGTATCAACTGTCCCGAGCATCGTCCTTCTTTCGGTTGTATACGATTTTTTTAATTTTATAGCTACATTGGTTCATACATCCAATGTGAGCATTATTTTATTTGTATTTTGCCCTCTATATTTCTTTAATTGAATTACTTTGAACATAGTGAATTCTCCGATTCAATTCTACTGCAAGCTAAATTAAATTTGTGTTAAAATATGCAATAAATAAGTGATTTATTTAATGTTATAGTTGGTTCTAGATTTTCAGGCGGTGCAATTTACATGGCAGAATATCCTTTGGCGTTAGACTCATCGGCTCATGTGGACCTTCGTTATCTAATATAATACCTGCTCCATCCATACAGCCCCCAAATGTACCTCGTAGCTTCCCATTTTTAACAAAGTCACTGGACCCCGGTCCTATGACTATAAACTTTTATTCTAAAATTAAGATTTGCGTGACTTTTGAGTCATAGGTGTAGGTTATAACAAATAATGAATGGTAGGCAAAATATTTCATTGATATGAAAGCCTTAATTCATGGTATTATGTTGAGTAGGCGAAGGAATCAAAACATAATTTAAGAAAATGTGCCTTTTTTTGTTTTCTAGAAGAAATTATTCGAATTCTACGAAATTTTTGCATTGATTGTTTAATGAGGTGCTGAGGAGTGCAAGGTCCCGGGTTCGATTCCCAGTTCTGCATTTCTGGGGAGGGTTTTCTGCAGTTTTCCCATTTCCTTGCAACAAATGTTGGAAATGTACCTCTACCATCTATAAGTCGCATGTAGGCGCAGATGGGCAAACATAATAATGCTTCTCCTCTTAAGGCCCACATGACTAGTAAAAGTTTAGGAACCTATGGTAAAATAAATATGTGATTGGGTCAGAATTTTCTCAGTAGTAGGGATTATGAATAATAAATACCCATTGATTGCCCCTGAGATTTCTTTTCTTCATTTTTCTTCTGAAAGTATTTATAAAATTCAGCTTATTTTCAAACCACCTAGGAGCCATTCAAATTTGATCTGTTCTCATTCTGTATCTCCAAAATTCTCTACAAATATTTTGAAAATTAATTTCAACAATAGCATCTCGAATCCTACGTTTCTAACTGTCACATGAAAATCACGTACTACATTATCTTGGTATCTAGTTCTTTAATGATTATGTTTAATGTTTATTGTTCAAACTGTCCTACCTTACTGCATTTTCACATGCAACTCTTAATTTTTTAGTTCTAGACTGAGTTCTGAATAATTGTGTGACGTTATAAATTTATAGGTAAAACAGATCAAATCTCTCATATTTTCTACTGCATCTATCCAAAACTGTCAAATTTTGACTGCAATATTAAAAATGTTACAAATTTTTGAATCTAAATTCCTGGATTTAAAAAAAATTTGCAGTGACTGTCGATATCTATCATATTTATAGGTGCAGTTTTGAAAGTTTTGTAAAATTTACTACCGAAACAATCAAAATTTCTCAATTTTTTTATCCCTATAAAATCTAGCTATAAAAATCATTTAACTTCTATGCTCAAGTTGTAAAAATCTATAAAATTTAAAATCGTACAGCGTCAACGAATGATTTTTATTTAATTGCCACTAACTTTTGACATTTTTCATATTCTTATATAATATATGTCACATTGTAAGTTGATTATATAAATAAATTATTACTTAATATTATTTAACTGCAATTTTCAGCTGTAATTTTCAAAATTTGTCATATTTTCAAATGCAAATGTCAAAATTTGTTATATTTTCAACTGTAACTGTCAAAATTTGGCATATTTTCAACTTCAACTATCACAATTTGTTATATTTTTAATTGTAACTCTCAAAATTTTACATATTTTCAACAGCAACTGCCAAAATTTTACATATTTTCAACTGTAACAGTCAAAATTTAATCCGAGTTGTGTTGAAAACATTTAATTGTTATGTACCCTGAGCTTGAATTTGGTTGATTTTATCAAAATAACAAATATTTTTACATAGTTTAATTTTCTAGAATATAATGTCTAGAATGTCGAAACTAGTTGGTTTGCAATATTGTCGAAATATATTAAATTACTACTTTGATGAAGTGATTTTATGAAGGGATGAGTGATATGTGAAATTTTAATAAACATTTTTTAATGACCAAATATGAAGTTGTGGCATATTCTTTTCTAGGTGATTTTTGCATACAATAAATAGGTTTTGAACGTCTTAATTGCTTCTATTGGATGTTTCTTAATGAATTTTAAATGAAGTTTTAGAATTTTGTAACCAAAATAACATTCTTAGTGCAAGTGATATTTTCATATTTTCCTATGCTGTGAATTTTTTCATAGTTTTTCAATACGGTTAATACTTCAGGAATTTCTTGCTGAAAGAATATTTCACTACTGAATGATATAAAATTCTCAGGAGATTGAATTTATTGAACAAAATTAGGCTACACTCGTATTACTGCATGTTGAAATAATAATGAGGCATTTTAATAAAAGTTGATTGATATACCGAAAACGCCTATTATATTATAAGCTGAGCTCAAGCCTCCTCATTAGTACGCATCATCAGAAGGAGATCAAATAAAAGGAAAGTGATGAATTTAAAATTGCTAATAATCTAATGTAAAATACATATTAAAACAAAGTAAAGGAAACACAACGTAGCGTTAATCGTTAGTTCCGGCTGAACTTGTGAAATTCATATTTGAAAAATGGTATCTGAACCATGATCGAGTCTAATCACGAGAAGTCTAATCGTGACTACCGGTGGAATTGGGGAAGATGCCAAATCATTAATTTTAAACATATAAAATTGAGAGAATCATTAAAAAAATTCTAAAACAAATTTGAATGGAATATCCTAATCGTGTCTTCCAGTGGAATTGGTGAAATTCATATTTAAAAATGATATCTGAACTTTCCAATCGTGATTTGTGAACATAGGACATAGGAAATAAAAAAGATATTTGGCAACAATTACATATGGTTCTGTGTGGATGAAACTACTGATTCATGTGGTAGGTACATCGCGCATATATTGATTGGAATATTAAATGAAGACTCCACCAATGCATTTTTAATTAGTTCCAAGCAGTTAGAAAAAACAAATGGCAATACTGTTGCCAAATTCGTTCACGATGGATTAACACTTTTTTTTGCCAAACCCCGTACCAAATGATAAATTATTATTGATGCTTTCTGATGCCGCTGCATATATGTTGAAGGCATATATTAATTTAAAAGTATTTTATGAGCAATAAATACATTGCACCTGTTTGGCACATGGATTTAATCGAGTTGCTGAAACGATTAGACTGAAATTTCCCCTGGTCAATGATTTGATAGAAACCGGGGAAAAAAATTCCTAAAAGCTCATCTGAGGGTTGAAATGTTTAGGGAAAGAATGCCAAATGTACCTCTTCCTCTGGCACCGGTTATAACTAGATGGGGTACGGGGCTAGATGCTGCCTGCCATTATGCCGACAATTTCGATTCATTTAAGAAGCTTGTATTTCCCGAAAATGTGTCAGAGGCAATTAAAGAATGCCACAAAGTTCTTAAAGATACAATATTTAGCATTTTTAAAAACCAACTACAGTTTCTTAAGCAAAGCGATTGATAAACTCCAAGCAAAGGACACAACTTTGGTAGATGCGGTTCAAATAGGTAAAGATTTTAGGAACGACGTCTCAAACGTACGAGGATCTATAGGAGGGATTATTAAAAAAAATGTTTTGTCAAAAAATTAAGGGTTTGGCGAGTTACAAAAAATATCAACAGTTTTAAAAGGAGATTTCGTGGACGATTTGCTGATAAATATTACAATTGTTCCCAAATTTAAATATGCACCGATTACAAGTGTGGATGTGGAGAGAACCTTTTCACACTTAAAAAATGTGCTCAGTGATAGGAGAATGGGATTTTCCGTTGAAAATTTAGAAAAACATTTAATTATTAGTTCATTTAAAAATGAGCAGTAATCATTATTTGTTATTAATTATTATTGTTATTAATATTAATCACCAAAACCTATGTTATTAAAATATTACTGTTATCTACCTATAGTGCGTTCTTGTTAACAAAATTATGTTTTGTTTTGTTTTTCTATATTCTAAAAAAAAAAAAACTTTTCATGCTTTTTCTGCGTTTTTGAGCTTATTCTGATCTTAATGCCATTTGATATGCTTATTTTCTAAGATTTTTATGCATTTTTAAGCGCTTATTTTGTAATTTTTTATGCTTATAAATCCGCGTTTTGTTTATTGTCATAACAAAATGTACTGATGTACTAAGAGAAGCAACTTCTATAATATTAATACATCTCATGGCATTTTTTATTATCTTGTTTATCTATCATAGATTTAGGTAGTCTTGAATATAATAACTGATATGTCACGCCATATCCACCGTAAACCGTGGAAGCGATGTTTATGTGTTATTCAATAAAATTTATTTTTCTCAGTGTTTACTAAAGTAAGTACGTAAAATGTTTTATTACCTGGTGCACAGTTTTCAATAAACCATTGTTCACTCGTGCGAAATTACATGCGGAAGACAATGTAGCCGAAACGAGTTCTGGAATAAATTCCGCAGGATACCATATTTTATAGATATCCTTATTAGAATTGTCATTGCGTCGTCTGAATGCAATCGGAATAAAACATCCGGATCTGTATGCAAATGAAGCGTATCCGGGCCACTGCGGAGGCCGCAGCATCCTTGCACACATGCAGTGTTTAATTTCGTAATGTGCTTCCCCGATCTTTATGATTTACTCCCGCCCGGGAGAGAGCGAGAGGATTACTGGGTGATGAATGCGAGGCCCAAGTCATTTGGAAAATGACATTTTTATACGTGGCGGTTTAAAATTCCTGCCGCGACTCTTTTGCATTCCGCCGGCGGCGTAAATTAATCGGGATTATCACTGCAGCGTTGATCTTATCATCCTGAGTCCTGCAGAGCTCCTAAAACAACAATGTAAAGCCAAGCCCCAGCCAACCAGGAAGATTGGTTTTCTACAAAATGTATTACTTTTTGCTGAAATATAAATTATACCCATTGTTCTTTGCATTGCAGCTATAATATAAAATATCGAATCATGAAATACGAATTTGTCACAGTACGTTTGGCCCATCAAGACTGTTTGACTGGTACAGTATTCATTCAACCCCCATGTATAAACCTAGGTATATTTTAGGGTAAGCCATACAGTTGTTGGCACTGTGATAGTTATAGGCACACCTACAAGAAAGTTTGATTAATAAGATAGATTTCTACTTTTATGCGTTTGCCCTAGAGCATTAACGTAAATACATATTTCGTGCACCTCGAGGTAATATTTGTTTTCACTCTGTTGGCATAGTGAAAAAATGGCGGGCAAACTTATGTCAGTATGCTCTACAATCTGCAGCTTTTGGTAAGTGAAACGGAAATCAACAAGGAAGTGAATGTCATTCAGCTTTTGTGTTCTTGTTGTAAAACACTTTTTTGCTATAGTTATTGATTCTATAGGTTAGATATCAATTTATTCAAGTTTCAATGTGTTTTTAACCTCAATAATTGCCGTTATTTAACCATTTTCATGGTTGCCAATAACTGAGCTTGTATGCAAGGAGGAATTTAGTTATTGGCATAGGGTGCCAATCACTGAATATCAACTGAAACTTATAAAAAACAGTGAAATGTACATCTCTTTTCTCGACAAGGCATAATAAACAGCTAAAAAATAATATAATATGTCCATATTTTTTCTAGACAGTTGTTGGCATGTTGCCAATTACCGTAGGTTAGGGTATGCCAATAACTGAAGTTAGAAGCAGTGTTGTCTGTAAGAAATTTATTTTATCTTTTTTAAGCTTGTTTTTTGTATCTGAGTACCTAGACCTATTTTTGTCCTTACATTATGCCGAAGGTAGCTCAGGGAATATCATATAAAAATAATATGACGAGAACGACATGCAAAAAGCTTTGGAAGCTATTGAAAACGGCATGCCAAAAAAAACTGCTTACAAAAATTATAGAATACCAACAGCTACGTTACAGTTTCGACTAAGCGAAAATTTTTCGAAAGATCACCCACGGACCACCTCCGGTCCTATCTCAAAGGGAAGAAGAGCTTTTGTTGGAGTGGATACTTGAAAGTCACCGCAAAGGAATCCCACGAAGAAAAGAAGACCTTCAATCAAGCGTGAAAAGTTTTTTGGAAGACCAACCGCGAAAAAATCCATTCAAAAACAATTTTCCGGGGGAAGGCTGGTACAAAGGTTTTTTGCGTCGTCATCTTCAATTAACCAAAAGGCAAGCTGAAGGAGTTACACCTGCTAGTGCAACTGTGAGTGAGTCCAACATTAGAAAATGGTTTTTAGAAATAGAAACATATTTGAAACAAGAAAATTATTTCGAAATTCTTCTGCATCCTGAAAGGGTTTTAAACGATGACGAAACAAATTTTCAGCATTTTTATTTTTCATGTCTAAAAAATAAAAATGTAAAATATATGTCCAAAAAATAAAAATGTAAAATAAAAACCTCACGTTTTGTTTATAAAGGACATGTAATGTTTATAAAGTGTATCATGGAGCAGCTAAATCTACTTTAACTGTTCTATTTACATTTCCTGCAGCAGGAGATATAACCCCGCCGATGATAATATACCCCTATAAAAGATTGCCTGCAGAAATTTCACAATCTGTGACGGATGACGATTGTGGCATAGGAGTGAGACGATTGGGGCATAGGAGTGACTCCAAATGGATGGATGAAAGCGGAACTGTTTTACGAATATATAAGCACAGTATTGCATCCGTATCTAATAAAAAAAATAATGATACCTTTCCGGTAGTGTTTTTTTATGGATGGACATAGCACCTACCTACCTTATAAAGTAAGCGAACGTTGCACGCAATTGCAAATTATCTTAATTTGCCTTTATCCCAACTCTACAAGAATTTTGCAACCTGCAGACGTATCCGCATTTAAGCCCCTGAAGTTTATGGAAAAAGGTAGTTTTGGAATAGAGAAGAACTAATCCCGCAACAGCATTAACAAAGGAAAAATTTGGTCCGATTTTGAAAAATGTTCTTCGTGATTTCAATGATCCGGAAATAGTAAGGAATGGTTTCCGGGCTTGTGGACTTTATCCATGAAATGTAGATGCTATAAATAATTTAAAATGTCTAGGCAAAAAAAAATCTCTTCGTAAATCAGACCATCATACTGAAATTAATGAAAATTGGAATTTACCGTATAAAAGATGTATTGAAATAGTTGGCGATGACAAGATAAAAGATTTTCAAACATTAGACAGATTAATGGAAGATAAATCCGATGACTTTCTTGCTTTATATTTACTATGGAAGAAATGCCACAAATATGACGCTGGTGAGACAATAGTGAATGAAAAGCTCGTGTACAATGAAGTGACATTTTTTTCTGAAATGTTATTGAAAATGATGTACAGACTAACAACAATGAATATCTTGTTGATAATAATAATGAAGATACGTTTTATGCGAATAATTTTGATATAGACATTATTGAAGAACCTACGGATATTGTAAACAACGCAATTAATATAAGAGATATTTCATCTAACAGAGTACTCAATGTCAATATGGACCAGTTATCTAATTCTTGTAATGATCATGAAACTGTATCTACCAGTGATAATTTTGATGGAGAGGTTTTTGACATTGAAGATATGATCGTAGAGATTGAAAGCGCGCCTTATGAAACACAAACTCAAACGAGAGGCGGAAGTGCGCTCAGGAATTATCTAGCTTGGCCTGTAATAGCTGAAAGAAAGGGAACGAGGAACACAGATAGGATACCATTTGTACTAACTGCTATGGAATGGAAAGAGTTAGAATTACAAAAAGAACACAAGAAGAAAATCGATGAAATGGAAAGGGAAGAGAGAAAATGTATAAGGTTGGTAAAGAAGCACATGAAAGAACAAGAAGAAAAAAAATGAAAATAAAAGAAAAGAAATGAAAAACATAAAAACGCAATAAAAAAAACAAGGGCAAAATGAATATTATTTCATCAGTAGTAATCTCCAAAGAAGCTACTAAGTCTCATATTCGACAACTATTTCAAGAACCATCTGGTATTAATTACCATTAAGAATTAGGTACCATCTGAAGTGGTACCTAATCCATCTCAACTAGAAAATATTTTTGATATGCAACCACCATCTGAAGTAACGGCTAATGTATATCAAATAGAAAATCCTTTTGATGTCGCTATAAATAATAGTGCTTCAATTGCAAATATTTTCAAAAAAAATATGCAGGTCGTCTTGGGATTGTGCTATACATGTGTTAAAAATATGACGCTAGTTAATGTAGGAATTAAATGCAATTCATGTATGAGGAACATATCACGTAAAGTGCTTAAGCAAAATGAAATGAGAATCGGGTAATTCCAATTCATTTACCTGTAATCCATGTAATGTAAAAAAAAAAGTTTTTGTTGTATTTTCGAAGTAAGATACCTATATAATACAAAATGAATTTACTTTATCAAAACCTGTAAAGCACTGGGTATTTTAAACCTTTAAATTAAGATCAAATATGTGTGCCAATGACTATACCATACATGTGCCAATCTCAGATGTGCTAATAACTGTCATTATGGATACTTTTTTATTTACTGGCAAGTTGAAATTACTTAATGATGGTAAGGGTAAAATAAAAGGTGCTACCATAAAACTTAAACTTTTATCCATACTATGAACTAATTACTTGTATAATTTTGTAAAATATAAATAATTTGAACGGAAAACAGTAATTCAAAATGCTTAAGGTGCCAATAACTGTACCCTTTACCCTACCATATCAGTAAATGTCTTCTATCTTTTTTATATGTGATATGGTGCAGATAAGTTAGATAAAACCGTGTTACAATAAAAGACCTTCCCAATACTGGGGCCTTCACCTGTGGTATGGATAAGTTGCGAAGTAGACGTAAATTAATTTAGGTATAACTAAAAACAATCCTAGAAGTTTTCAGAAAGATTTGTAATATCTTTATAGACTTGTAGATTTATTGTAAAAACAATACTTTCCCGTAAATTATATAGCAGTAAACGATTATTTGTCTGTATACCATTTAGCTATGCGGAGAATGCAAGAACTGGGAACACAAATATATAACAGAATTCATATCTTTGCATTTATATACTGAATTAGTAAAGATTAAACGCTTCAAAATTTTCACCACCTTAAGTGTACTCTTGAACGGTGCGCCGGTTGTGAACTTCAGCAATTTAGCTGCGCCCGTTCAGAACGGATATACACAGGAGCACATTTTCTCTCCCAATTAAAACTTGCAGGAATCCAAAGTATACAGCGTTGACGAGCATTTAACGTGCAATTTATTTGCAGAATTGTTAGGTAGGAGAGCATTTTGGTGTTAACGGCGACGTCGGCGTTCGCACGGACATGACCAATGATCCTTGCATATGTTACACTCGAATTCATTGTATTATGGACCGAACATTTCCCAAACAACAAACTGGGCGAATACTCCTAACTAATGCCCGTGTTGGCTTGTATCTATTTATCATAAAGTTGCTCCATTGCTTATGCACACATAACACCTATTTGTTATGGGCGACCGCTGAATGGATACCATATACTACGTCAATAACATGATTCCGATACTTTCGCTAGTTTAATACGTGATAGTGAAAACTTATGACGCCTTCGAGCTAAAAAAAAATCATAACCCGAGTTCTATTATAGTCCTTCTGGACGTATATTTGGCAAGTTTAGAGCGATACATTTGTTCCCGGGGCTTTTCATATTATTCTATAAATATAAGGAATATGTTATGGTCCTATTTTTATCAGCTCAATTTGATGTAACTGGGGAGCGAAACTTTTTTTCCAGCATTGTTGTTATCGCAGAATGTCACTGATAAAAGTTTCTCTTAAAAATATATTATTATCAGAAATAAATTTCATCTTAAACGTAGCGGGACAAACGAAAAAACTTTGCGGAAGTCGGCCGGGCGGTGTTTTAAGCCAGGTTGAAGCGATTGATGAATGACAATCAACTTGTGGAGAGTTTCAAAATTTATAGTTTTCTAGGAATAACTGCAATCACAAAATTGAGACGTAGTAAACAACGACCTCAGCTTTGATTAACGCCGGAAGATTTATGCAAGTGCCATCCGTGCAAGTTTCCTTAATTACAGAACCGGGTATTCATTGCATAATTCAGTTTTCCAACTATTGTTCCTCTCACATTGACCACGCTTATTGGCCCAAATATCTCAATCTGCGGACACAGGAAACAGTATTCTGCATTTTTCACCAGTACCACGTTTCATCATATTTATAGAACTGCAGAATTATATTCATACGAGTGAGGCGATAATTATCCTATTGTAGTAAATATAACGGTATATTAAAACCTTTGCGTTAATCAGGCTTGCAAATTAGTAATCACGAAACTGTAATCTAATATTTTCGATTATTACACATTTCCACAGAATGAATTGTTTGTACATTATGCCTGTTTCCATGATGCCAATTTACCGCGCTTTAATACAAAAATCCGCCGAATTGCGAGTATCAATGGATTAAAAAACAATAGTTCTCGTCGTTCATATAAGCTTTAATATTTTATGTATTGTTCTCGTTGCAATAAAATCCTTTGTGATTGTACATCACTGTAGAGTGTAGAGCATGGTTTACATTTATACGTTATAATATATAATTGCGATTTGCGAATTTATAATTCCTCAGCTACATATATCCACATGAATAATATATTGTTTTAATTATTACTTCCATCGTGCTTCCTGAATTGGGTAATTCCTGACGGACTCTGTTTTTGCAGTTCGTCAATCAAATATACAGGAGAAGGGTTACACTCTAAATATCTACGACTATATATTTTTTTAGAAAATCACTTAAACACGTCCAGATTTAATTCAAGGGGGACAACTTTTACCAGGCAAATTATCTTCAATTGTTGCTGCAGGAGAGGAAATATATATTTTTTAAATTGGAGTATTTGTAATTCAACGGTGTTATCAATTTTAAAAATCTGTCGATTAGTTTTACAGAAATTATGTTTTTAAAGTAAAGTGAAACAAAGTACAAAATAAATATGACATTCCAGCAACAAGCATGTATCCAGCAACAAAATTACAAAGTAATAACCTGGCAGTGCTTTATTTTGATATTTTTATGGGGATAATTTTGATTTAAAACAAAAGCTGCAGCTCTGGAGCAATAATTGTTATTAAAATAAAGGCTCACAATTTCAAAATACTCCACCTTAGTACTGTCAAATTGACGGTTTCTTACTCTGGGTTACCTCCCATTTTTCCGGGTTACCTCCCATAATAATTCACATTGTTGCCTTTAGTGATAACGCTGGAGGTCAAAATAAGAATAAGCACATCATCAAGTTCTGGAATTAAGCCATATCAATGAATTTCATTGATATTATATTAAGAATATTAATAAGCAACAAAAACTAAACACACAGGTATATTAACAACCTTCTTCACTTATAATTGAAAATTGTATTAAAAATATCAAAAAAATCCAAAATAACTATACTATACCAGGGCGGTTTGACGGAAGAGTGACTTTTCAAAGGTTGGTAACACTTTCGATATAGTGATTATGTTGCTGGCTCTTGAGGTCTTTCCGAGGTCTACTGTCAAAATTCGACACCAATCTGACAGATAGGTTATGTTTTATACTTATTTAAAGAAAACTCTTTTCGTTATTGTGTAAATATGGAGAAAACATTATTTCGTGTCTTGATTAAACATTATTTTCTACGTGAAAGAACAATTAAAGAAACTGAGGAAAAGTTATGTAAATATTATCTAAATTCTGCTCGGTCTCATAGAATGATTGGTAAGAAGTTTTCTGCTTTTAAAAGTGGACATATGGACACGGTTTATGCAGATAGTCCGTGACCATTATTTACTGTAACTACTCCAGAAATGGTTAATAAAGTCCATGCCCTTGTAATTGGCGATCGTCGAATAAAAGTTCGTGAGATAGCTAATGAAGTTAACATCTCAACCGAATGGGTATGCAATATTTTGCATGAACATTTCAATATGAAAAAGCCATCCGCGAGATTGGTGCCGCGTTTGCTTAATGGTGATCAAATGCGCGCTCGCATTAAGAATTCAGAAGAATGTTTGGCCATCTTCAAACGTAATTTAATAGAATTTTGCGTCGATATGTCACAATAGATGAAACTTTGATACATCATTATGGATTTCTCCCGGGGAACATGTTCCCAAGAAGGCAAAAACACGTTGTTCGGCCAATAATGTCATGACCACAGTTTTTTGAAATTCTAAAGGCGTAATCGTTATTGATTATTTACAAAAAGGAAAAACGATAACTGGCCAGTATTTGGCTGATTTGCTGACATGTTTTAATGCCGAAATTAAAAAAAACAAGGACCGCATTTGATTAAGAAAAAAGTGTTGCTCCATCACGATAATGCGCCCTCTCATTCATCCGCAATTGCTACAACTAAATTGGCCGAATTGCATTACGAATTACTGCCTCATGCGCCATATTCGCCAGATCTGGTTCCCAATAATATATTCTTATTTCCAAATTTAAAAAAATGCTGGGTGGGAAGAGATTTCTTACTGTGTAAGAAAAATATTATGAATATGTAATTTAAAAGTTGTAAAAAAATATCAATAATTAATTTCACTGTAATTTCATGTCTTGATTTACAATACTAAAATTAAATCTTACAAATTACTCATCTAATAACTGAAAATTGATGTTTTTTAAATGTTAATAAATTTAAGGAAGTGAGAGATGCTATACAGAGAACAAAAACAGGGAAAGCTGCGGGACATGATCAAATTACAGCAGAAATGATCAAAAATCTAGACGACATCGGGTTCGAAAAACTGCATCAAATAGTTAGGATCGTGTATAAGGGAAAAAAGATACCCAAGGATTGGGAGTATGGCATAATTATAGCAGTATACAAAGGTGGAGAGAAGGAACTGTGACAACTATAGGGGTATAACCTTATTATCGGTACCGGGAAAAGTATACGAATCTATACTTGAAGGAAGACTTAGAGAAAGGGTGGAAAAGGAATTGGAGGAGAATCAAAGTGGATTTAGGAGAGGGAGGAGTACTCAGGATCATATATTTAGCATACGGCAAATTATAGAAAAATACAGAGCACGCAATAAGGAAATATTAATGTGTTACATAGATTTGGAGAAAGCATTTGATCGAGTAAATAGGAAAATGATTTGGAAGACCTTGGAAAAACTGGGAATAGGAGAAGAATTAAAAGAAGCTGTAAGGAGTATCTACCATAAGAATCAAAACTATGTGAGAACAAGAAACATGACATCGGAAATATTTACCACAAACGAAGGAGTTAGACAGGGGGGGACACTTAGCCCACTGCTTTTCATAACAGCACTGGATGAAGTTATCAAAAAATCAGTACCTGAGATGAGGAAACTTTGTGTGGGGTACAAAAACATACAGATAGTGAGCGCCAACATATGCGCGTTTGCAGACGACATGGTGATATTTGCAGAGAATGAAAGGGATCTACAACACAATATAAATATTCTGGAGAAACAACTAGCCCCCTTCAACCGAAAAATTAATGAAAAGAAAACGAAAGTGATGAGAATTGCAAGAGAGAAGAGGGAAAGACATTTAAACATAAAAATCGAAGGCAAAGAAATTGAGCAAGTATCGCAATACAAGTACCTAGGAGCGATTGTAGAAGAGAGCGGTAGTTTGGAAGGTGAAATTAATAATAGAATAACAGCAGCCGCGAAAGTCTTCCATAGCCTAAGAACTCAGTTCCTAAACAACAAGGAAGTATCGAAGAAAACGAAAATAGTGGTGTTTGACGCAATATATATTCCAACACTCACATGTGGAAGTGAAACGTGGGTCACAAATAAAAGACAAGAGAGCAGACTACAAGCAGCCGAAATGAAATATCTGAGAAGAACGGAGGGTATTTCAATGCTGGACAAAATCAGAAACACAGATATTAGGAAGAACCTAGGGGTAGCACCGATAAAGAAGAAAATAGAGGGAAATAAACTCAGATGGTTGGGGCACCTTAACAGAATGATGGAAACAAGACTCACAAAAAGAATATGGGAAGCAAGACCGGTTGGAAAAAGAAGGAGAGGTAGACCTGCAAAAACATGGAATGAAACAATTTGTGAAATTTTAAAAAACAATGGTATAGATTTTAAGGAGGCAAAGACTAAAAGTGCGGACAGAAGTGAATGGCGGAAGTGGGTGAATGACAGTACAAAAGGATAACAGGACAAAACCTCGACACCCAATGGGTAAAAGAGGGATGGATTATGTATGTATGTATGAATTTAACGTTTATTGTGAAAGATTATATAGAAATTTATTTATTTATAAAATTTCTTCACTTTTGCGACAACTTCCGGAAGAGGCTTGCAAAAATATTTCGATGGTAGAAAAAATTATGTGTTGTACGTACGGTCGCGGACATAAAAAAGTGAGACAGTTTTTTTTGCATAGTGTGAATTTGGTTTAGCTGAAGATGTCAAAATATTTTGAAACTTGTCTGATATACCATCCATTTTCAATTTCTCTATTATTCTTACTATATTAAAAGCACTAACGTGAGGGGCTAATCCAAAATGTGGATTTTTATTAAGAAACATAGTAGGTATTTATGTCAGAAAGACAATGACATGTTACTTGATTTTTCTTCGCAGAGACGTATGTCTTGATTATACAACTGAATTTTAGACAAATTCACTTTAAGACTTGTCCGACTTTTTTGCCGCGATCGTATATAAAGTGCTTTCCCGGCCTCTTCGGCTTACTGACCTCGCCATACGGGTCGGGTCGGACATCAATTACCGCACCAGCCGGGAATCACTTGCTGAACTAATCAAACAATATACTATTCTTTACTAATGGGCCTAAATGATATTTTAAAGTAGTAATTAAAATAAATTGTGTAGTACTTACCCTTTGGTCATTGACGTACCACGTAAGGTTCGGTGCTGGGGAAGCTGGAGGTGCAAAGCATTCGGCTATTAATGGGCCGCCCCTGTCCAGTCCCGCCCTGTCCACACTTACTGTAGGAACACCATCAGGGACAACTGCAACAAACAACAAAATTAATATTTGCTGCACAATATGTGGATAATATTTTTTGTCGCTTGAAATACAACAGCAGAAGCGAACGCGGCTTCAGGAACTTTAAATCTTGGAAAGTGTCCTGAGCAGATAAAAATATGAAAGTTAATATCGGCGAAAGATGTAAAGGATTCCTGTTAAAATTGTATACTACGAGGAGTGGCAGCTTTATTTGAAACGCATAAACATCTACTATTGAAAAAGGCAAAGGCGAACTTCGGAAATGAAAATAGCGGGAAATTATTTACTGCACTCCTAGTACTTGCATTACTGTCGAGTTATTGCAGCATAAAGTTCAACGGAAATTAATAAAATTGTTACACACACAGTTCTGAATGACTTAGATGGTTGTTATAAGGATTTAACTTTGGAAATTTCCTGCTTCCCAATACATTTTACTGCCCAAATGCAACTTGTAAAAGTTTTCTAAAATTATAATTTACATAATGGCTTATTTAGATGTTATCGATATACTTCCCCAGATGAAGAATTTAATGAGTACCATAAAAGTCCATCAGAGTTGTTAAAAATTAGTAAATTCAATCAACATTGAAGAATTTTATGAAAATTGATGAAAACCAGACAATTCATTCAAAATTGTGGAACACCAGAAAATTCTATCAAAATTACCGATAACGAGAAAATTAAAAAGTATATTAAATATGAAAAATGTATCCGAATTCTTAAAAAAATACACTTATGAATAATTTAGTTAAAACTCAAATTTTGGGTTTGTTCAAAATTTTACATAATGTTATTCAGTTTGTTTATTAAGAATTTTACAACTTAACCACTTTTAAGTATGATAATAACCACCGAAATTATAGTCACTATGATAATAAATTGTGATACTATCATTACGAAAGTGTAAACAAATGTAATCTATTGAATAAATCAGGGGCGAATTTCTGAGGCACGAAAAAAATGTATGAACTCGCAAAACCGGCGCTCATCTACATTCAATTTAACACGGTAATAACAATGTATTTGTGCATGTCGGGCTGGAGGGACCATAATTTTATTATTATATGTCGCCGGAACGTAGCAGGCCGGTTATACAAAAAGGTGGCCGCGTTATATTTTATAGGACGAGTGCCTATAAATGTCCCTGACAAGGAAGCTGTACATCACGAGGGACGTGCCCGCAAAAACCGCCCTGTAAACAATTTGGCTCCTCAAATTATTCAAAATTATTCCCTAAAAAAGGGAATGAACCGGAGAAACGATAAATCCTCGCATAATGCAGGTTTGATATATTTTATTCTGTACATTGCACAATAAAATAATTTTTATGAAATACCGCGGTGGGATTTTAACTTGTTTTGTGTGCCCATTGTGAGGGCAAGTAAATGTGTACACTTAACAAGGATTTATGATAATCACTAAATTTTTTTTTCATATTTTAATACTTCAAACCCTTCACGTGTAATATGCCCTCCAATCCATTATTGTGTAAGCTGATTTTTTTACATAACAAAAAGCTAGCTAAAATACTGTATTTATTAACAAACTGACTCATTTTTTTTATCGGTCACAATTTATGTCTGTGATGTTTGATAGGCGAGGATTCACTCTTTCTTTAACGTAAATCCACAGGGCCATAGAACAATATACATATTACATATAAAAGAAATACGTATAAATTTAATGGACTATTTTTAATAATACGAAAATTATATAAATATGCAGTGTTTGCACGGAATATACTCGGAGCCAAGCGCGGTGTTAAGTATTCACAGAAATTTATAGTTGCGCCTAAATAAATATTAATATACCTTGAGCTAACAGATCTCGACCTCAATTCATCTTAATTACACAAGAAATAATTTATAAATTCGTTTGCACGAACGTTTTGAGCCTGAAAGAATATTTCACTGCAAGCACTAAATACTAATCCATAATTACTAACGTCATTAATTTAATAATATTTCGAACTGGCCTCTACGCGAATTTTCCGTAAATTAATTAATTAATTTATGCGTGGCCGCATTTTATTGGCATTCGAACTAAAATAGCAGTGTTAAAATATTTCAGTAGGTACATGGCATAAATTTAAATGTTTGTTAAACCAATATTATTTATCGCAAAAATTAATGCAGATTCCGATAATTTGCTTGTACAATTAAATTGCACCCAGGGTATTTATTGATTAAAACACGAAAACATTAATTAAATCCCAAAAATAATAATTAAACCGGCACATATTATTTTGAACTCTATTACTAAGTACGTAAATATAAATGAAAATCGAAGAAACATTAACAATGGGATACTTTCTGATTTAGATTTTTTTTTAATTTAAAGAATATTTTACATACTTGTGTAAATGAAGTTGCTATAAAGTCTCTTTACTAGACGAAAAACTTTAGAAATTAACGTTTTTCACCATTCATATTTTCGTCTTACTATAAAATATGAAACTATTTGAAAGTTCTGTCTCTCTGCAGTTCGAAAATCTTGGGAAAATTGACATCCCTCGCAGATTCTTTACATTTTGGTTTTACTATTAACTAAAGCATATGCCTAAAACTTTGGAAAATTGACATATCGTCGGCTTAATGTTACAAGGTTGTATGTGCAAATTTGTAAATTTGGGAATAACGACTTTAAATATGTTTGTTATTATAGAAAATGGTGTATTGTGCACCGTAATTAATTTTTTTTATCACAGATTCTTAATAATCCGAATATAACCTTTCAACAAGTTGAAAAGTCCCGGTTTGAAAACATATAGCCCTGTAAAGCTATAGACCTAAAAATTGAAAAAAATGTTACATGCAACCAAGCCGACGATATGTATATCACACATGATTCATTTTTTGTTTTATTATTAGATATGGAAACGAATATCGAAAAAGTTTCGATAAAGCTTATAGTGTAAAAAACTAAAAGGGTTAAACACAGTATTCGTCAGAATAAACAGTTTTGAAGTTAGCCAAGCGTGCTTAACATGCCGCAAGGCGTATGCTTTGTTACCTAAGCTTCAGTACTATTTATTTTACGAAATACTGTATCTCAAATTTGGACGATTCTTCTCAAATTGGCATACATTGTTCAAAATTTGCAATTAATTTTCTCGAATTTGTCATTGCAATTCTAAAATTTGACAATAATACTCAAGAATTTTATATAATCGACATACATCATTTCAACTGATCCCTACAGAGAGACAATTATAATTTTTTTTTTTTTAATTTAGTCTAAACCATAAAAAAAGATTAGTACTTTAAAGTCATCAATGAATCCTAATTTTATCACGAATATAAATATTGCGCTATCATAATTTGTTTAAATGCAGCTGGATTTTCTCAAATTTTATATAAATTGTCTCAAATTTAGCATAAATCGATTCAAATTTTCTTAAATTATTTTCACTTTAATTTGACAGAACTCTTCTTAATTTTCGCATAAATCACAATCTCTCAAATGTTACATAAATCATAAATTAAGATGCAATTAAAAAAAAATTACCTCCACATACATGATTTTCTCAGATTGGCCTTAACAAATTTATATTATTTATTATCATGGGTTATTCAAATTTGATTATTACTATGGAGATATCGGAAAAAGTTTATTAAATCGAAGCAAAGTAGCGTATTCATATGGGAAACAATAAACAATAAAAATAATTTTAAAAATTTCAATAGATACTCAGATGTAAAAATAAATAAAATTTTCGAAAATCTTGTTAATTTTTTCTCTCTTTACTTGAAGAGACATTAAAATTGTCACCTCTTTTCCTCTAAGCAAGGGAATTTTAGATTTTCGTGTGAGTGCAATCATCAAGTCTAAAATTTTAAATATGGATCTGAATTTTTTAGTTCATTTTTGAGTTCTACTCGTCAATACTTAAGCAAAATTTGAGGTATTAGTAACTTTTTTATATGAAAAAAAAATGGAGTAAATAACAGCCCCATTTACATTAGAGAGAATGCCAATCTATTTGAACATTTATTATAAAACTATTAAATTGTATGAGGAAGTGGTTACTTCTTGGTGAAACATTTGGATTAGATTAATAAAGAAAATACTTGGTAAAGTTTCACAAGTTTTATATAATTGCTCTACATTTGCTTCGGCACTGCTACCATTCTTAAGAGAGATAATCAGTGTATCTTCAAACTTTACCAACTGTTTTCTTTATAAAACTATTATTTATTATTGTAACATCTGTAATTCGTTTTCATTTGTTAAACTCTAGTTAGTATTAATATAAGTATTAATTGTACTGATGTATTTTTATTGTTAAAGACTTAGCGTTGCATAAGATCCAATTTAACTATTTGTAACAATGTTACGATTTTCAACGGTTTTTATGGCACTCTACTTTATATTTTTGATATTCAATCCAGTTTAGTGTCAATTGTAGATATTTATTTATTTTCATATAAAAAAGTTATTAAAACCTTAAGTGTTGCACATCAGTATTAACTAGTAGAACTCAAAACTAAAATAAAAAATGCAGTTCCGTATTCAAAATTTTAAACTTGCTGACGGTTGCACTCAGACGAAATGACGAAAATTTGAAATTTCATTGTTTTAGATGAGAAATAGTGGCAATGAAGAGGTGTGTATTCTTATTTAATATCTCTTCAAATAAGGACAGGAATAAAATAAATAATATTTTCGAAAATTTCATTTTTTTTCAAATATTTCGGTAACCACTACATTTTTTGGAATCATCTTTATTGATTATTGTTTCCCATATGATTACGCAGCTTTGCCCTATTTAACCGACTTCGTATCTCTTACCGCTTCCAATATCCCCATGGTGATAGTCGACTCGAATAACCCTGTATATCTTAAATCTATAGAAATTTGGTAAAAGAAGTTTTAAATAGTGCTTCAATCTGAATTATGTTTTGAATATTTGTCACTAAATCATAATTCTTCTTAAATTTTGTTTGAATCTCTCAAATTCTACTGAAGCCATTGCAATATTAGCACACAATTTTGAAAGAGAGGTTTGTCCTAGTAATTGCAATGAGAGAGGTTCGTCCTAGTAATTGCAATAAGAGAGGTTGGTCCTAGTAATTGCAATAGAGAGGTTCGTCCTAGTAATTGCAATAAGAGAGGTTTGTCCTAGTAATTGCAATAAGAGAGGTTTGTCCTAGTAATTGCAATAGAGATGTTCGTCCTAGTAATTGCAATAAGAGAGGTTCATCCTGGTAAGGGGTGTATGTCACTGCTTTGCACATGAAGGTGAAATACAATAGTCGTAGAGAATAATGGTTGAAGCCGTGAGTGCTAGCGATCCAGTTGGCGAAAGATCTGGCGGGGGATGGGGAGATGCTCCCCCGGTAAGTCCTTCCAATTATAGTTAATATACAATACTAAAAGAATACTCTTTATATGTGGGGAAATCATTTGGAGCCAATGCCATCTTCGGATCGGGTTCAATATAAAGCCTGCGCATCCTGACCAATGAAAATACAGTATATTATGTAAGTGATTATTATTATTAATAGGTAAAATGGCGAAAATTTATGTATTAAATATGACGTCAAGTTAAGGCTACGATTGGAAAAAGAACTAGCCTAACTATAGTATCATATTTTACATTCATTTTCTCAAATGTGATGTAAATGTTCTGAAATTTAACGCACCCCAAATTTGAAGTAAATCCCCGCAAATTTTTAAAACATTGCGACATTTACAACATAAATTTTGTCATATTTGACGCAACTGATGTAAAGATTCAATTTTGTAATTTTCAAATTGTTCAAATTGAACATTATTTACTTTAATGAAAGAAGACCAGACTCCATTTGTCGGTGAACTCAAAAGTTTAATTATTTTAATAAATTTGGCGTAATCTCCAATACTTTGCAATTAGTTAAAATGTTTCTTACATTAGAGCTTTTTATAGAACACACGGTATATACAGGGTGGCCCACCTATCCTCGCTCGGATCATTGCTGCTACACTAATGAAAACTGAGGCATAAATCTGATTGGAAACTATTGGACACTTGATGTTCTCTAAAATTATTTCCGAGTGTACAGAGTGTACCATACATCCGGGGCACAAAATTTGGTCTCTTTTTTAAATAGATCACCCTGTATATTCTTTCATTTTTAGAATATGCATTTTTTATTAATATGAAGAATACGTAATATACATAGGTTTGTGTCTCTACGCTGCAAACAAAAATACAAATAAAATATGAAATGAAAAGTTATGTCCTTCAAAAAGTTTGCATTAATTATAGTTAACTATTATTCCAATGTCCATAAATACAAAAATTACCATATTTATAAATTTTTAAGGCATATAGCTAAATATTATAGCTAAATTATAAACACAATCTTTACAGTTATTACGATATCTTATCTGCATTGTTCTATCGACCTTAATTCGATTCGAATTTCGTGTTTTCACCGTGTTCTCTCGTACATGCACAACAACGACTAAAACATTAAATGACACGTACACCATTTTAAAGTTATACTGGAAAAGCATGACTTTTAATTAAACTTATATAAGTCCCCATTTAATAACAATATAAGAGTTTGCGGGGACGGCGCGACGTGACGCTTCTGCTTCTCAACTTTACGCGGAGAAAAATGAAGCGGGGCGGGAAATTAATAATCGATAACTCGGAACTAATTAATGGACAGTGCCGGAGTTTAGCACAAAAATTAACTTGTCTAGGGAAACTAATTGAAAGATCAGACACGATATAGATTAATGATTATAATGAAGAGCCAAATTGGATCGTGTAATCGATTATACTGATCATACGAATTCAGATGTGCCGGTGTAGATTAATTATGCTGTTAAGTGGGCACGCACGTAATTAATTAACCAATTAGGGCGCAATTTATAATGGCAATTAAATAATTGTAATTGCCTTCTTATAATACGAAAAGGGTTCGAAAATAAAATCTCAGAGAGATATAAGAAAATATGTGTGTAAAATTAACAGCATATCAATAAACTCAATAACTTTTACCTACAACTAATTACTTAAGAGCGTGGTTTTGGCGCAAAGTTGGGCTCTAGTTGTTGATAAATCTGCCAGGATTCGATTTTAAATTGCTCTGTTATATGTTTTGCATTCTCTACCAGCGTAATCTGGGTCTGCGTGAGCAAAAAAAAAAAGATGTTGCCATGTGTTTAATTTGTATAGCCGGCTGGCTTTTTAGCTGCTTTTTCGATGCCTGCTAATTTATGAGTCAACACTTTATTTCCGATACATTATACATGTATTATGTAATTGGGTCAGAATTCTCTTTCAAATAATGACAGTAACCAATTACGCCATAGGTGGAGGAGTAGTAGGGATTATTATTATTATTATTATTATTATTATTATTATAATTATTACATTATACCGAGTGTCTGGGATAAGGGGCGAACATTGGAATTTAACATGTAAAATGAAATATGTGAAATTATTAGCTCCCCTATTAATTTTAGAGAAAAATCGCAAAGGAATATTATTTAGAGTATTAAAACCTGTAAATGTATAATCCATTTAATTTACGTTTGTACCAGAATCCACCTCAGAAATAATAAAAATAAATTGAACAATGTAGAATAAAAACCATTACCATGAATTTGACAAATGTCATGTTATAGTGAAAATAATTTTGCTCAGATATGAATTACCATAAACAATAATCTTAGTTATTCCCATGAAGAGAGGATATTCATTATCGAAACATTTTACAGTGGTGTCGGTTTATGCATAGTTCGGGACTTATTTTCGGTTAATTTAACAATCGACCAATTCCACCTGTAATTCGCAAACAATTAGCAAGTTAGTGAAATAAGTTTGAAAATACAGCAAGTATAGCGGCAGATGATTTAATAGCTATTTGTATTACAAGGGAACAAAGTGCATTTCGTATACGTATACGCAAGCAGATAATGTCACTTGGATAATTGCTTATTGGGTTTGAAATAATGCAGAAACTTTTTTGAAACAATTTCTGAGAAGTTAATAATAAAATATGTTTTCATATTAAAAATGACCTGGAGAGAGAAGCGGAGAGCTAACAAGAACGGAATGAAAAAAACTACTTAAAAAAATGAAAGCATACAAAAAAGGCGTGAGGTGAAATGTAATATACATGTACTATGTAATAAAAGTAAAATGAAAAACTTAAAAAAGCAGCGATGCAATACATTTTTAAAAAGTGTCATGGCTTTTACGAAAATTAGCGATATAAATGTCAAGACATAAAGTAGCTAGAGACAGAAGTTGAGAACAAAGAAGAAAAGAATATAGAAAGCTACTTAAAAAGAAAAGCAGACATAAAGAGAGGAAAAAGGTAGATAATACATTGAAAATCTGACAAAAGCAAAGAAAATCATACAGTAATTGCACTGTTATACGAAAATGACTATGTAATGGCGATTGTAATTTTCATGACAATAACAAAACATAACAAAAATTTTAATTATAAAAAAACATTACAACGTTTTGATTATGTAATGAATGCATTTTTTGCTAATAAAATTATGATAATGACTACCTTTTTATGACCTTTTTTTAATATTACTAAATTGAAGATATGTTTTTACAATTCTTTACAAGTTGTATTTAAATGTAATAACACGTGTTATGTAAACAATCTGTATTTAGAATGCATTTTCAGGGAAATGCGAGTAGAATATTAAAAAAAATGGTTATTCTCACCAAAATTAGCTGCGCTTGGCAGACATTTTTGTCGGTAATCATGTAACTCAATATTTTTGATATTTCCTTTATATTTTCTGCATGAATGCATTTTTTGCTAATAAAACTATGATAATGACTACCTTTTTATGACCTTTTTTTAATATTACTAAATTGAAGATATGTTTTTATAATACTTTGCAAGTTGTATTTAAATGTAATAACACGTGTTATGTAAAAAATCTGTATTTAGAATGCATTTTCAGGGAAATGCGAGTAGAATATTAAAAAAAATGTTTATTCTCGCCAAAATTAGCTGCGCTTATTTTTGATATTTCCTTTATATTTTCTGCAGAATCTTTATATTATATCTTTAATATAAAAATATATAGGTACATTTTTTTATTATAACTCTGCTACATTCGGGTTATGTTGATACTTATGAATTTCAATATTGAGTTATGCAGAATTTTCATAAAAATATGAATTTATGATTAAGACTTTAATATTTACCAGTTTCTTGAATTTATGAGAGTTATGTTATAAAAATGTCATAAAAAAATAGATTATTGTGTGTCTAATAATTTATTAGCTATTTGTATTACAAGGGAGCAAAGTGCATATCCTCCCACGGATATTGGTAATGGCACTTTGCTCCCGAGTTATACATGTGTTTTTTTCTACGACCTATCACAGTGTTTGCATAAATATTATATTTTCTTGTGCATGACAATTAAAAAACCTAATGTCAAAATATAATATTTAGAATAAGTATATTGTTAAAAATCAAAGTATACAACGAACGCAGGAATTTTAATAAATAAAAATAGTACCAGGCTTATGTCGCACGTTGAATGGATCGTTGTGAACCGGTTGAATAAAATACGTAATGGATTGAATACGTGAGCTGATTAAAATAAATGTAAATACATACTTGCTCCGGGGTATGTAGTTGTTCAAGGTTTCGTCTTTTGGGGAATCTTTTTGTAGTTTTGGCGTGCCAAGTATTTGTACCACAATTACTTGACATAACATGACATGACATGAAACTTGAATACATCAATGTATTTGATTGATTCAAAGTGATTCATTGATTCATTGATCAAATTTTGATTGATGTAATGACAGATGTTTGTTATATTTTAATATTTAATTTTAAATTATTGTAATGTTTTTATTAGTGAAAAAATAGTATACACACCACAGTTGTGAATACTATTACAGCCTCGGGTCGTGTAACCCTCAGCTCTATCAATAAAAGAAAACCGTACACAATTATTACAGCTATTTAATGTTTTTATTCTAAGTATTATTCACGGCAGGCAAAGTTGTTTGCATCCCGTGGGAGGAAAAGTACAACTTTGCATCCTTGTATGAGCTACGAAAGTGCCTACTTTCTATTAAGGGAGTAGAAAAATTGTATTTTAATACTCCAAATTCAACAAATATTATTTCAAATACATTAACATTTCAGGAAAACGGAATAGAAGAAGCAATAGTTAATTGGAACAAGGAGTTTTGGGTTTGATACATGCTAAACCAACAAATAGACTTGTTAGAGCAAGTACTTACTCAAAAATTTGGAATGTTGTCATTGGAATTACACAGATTATTGTTAATAGTAATTGATATCTGATTTTTATCTGATGATCGGGTTTTTATGGTACATTGTTCATTATTTTTATCATTTCTGGGGTGGATTCTGCTACAAACGTAAAATAAATGGATGATACGTTTACAGTTTTTAATACTCATACTCATATACAAATATTCCTTTGCGATTTTTCGCTCAAATAAACAGGGGAGCTAATAATTATACATATTTAATTTTACATGTTAAATTTCTATGTTCGCCCCTTATCACGGATACTCGTTATATTTTAATATTAGAGAATAATTTCATAAAAATGTTATATTTATTTCATTAAAATTCACTAATACCCGGTTGTATCAACATTGTTTTAACTCTGGTTATGTAATCCTTGGTTATATTTATGTCAGAGTGACGTTTCGAATCAGTAGCATCAAAATTTGATAATGTGAAGTAACGTATAGCAACAAAACCCCTCGGGTTAAATAAAACGTGTTATTTGTGAATGAATTAAGTTTGTATAACTCGCATTTTATGTTTTGTTTCAGATCTGATGTAAGTCATTTCTTAGGTTAATCCAGAGTTAAATTTATAACCCCGAGTTAATATTTAACTCGCTTGATGCAACCTGGCATAAATCCTTTTACAAGTTTTGTAATTTATGTGACCAAATTTGAGTCTTATTACTGTAAGCTTATTAGCCAAACAAGGTATATGAAACATTTCCTACATGTTAAGAACACTTTTATTTAACAATAAATAGACCCCTAACACATCCAATTCTATTTTCATTGTCGTGACGAGGGATTTTTTGCTCGCGGAACATTGGGAAATTACATTGGAAAACGGGTTTCCTACAATTTCTCTTACCCTAATAAAACTATAAGGAAACTGAGACCATATTTATTTTCAATACTTTCATTTTTGACTTAAAATCAAATGTTTGGTCTCAATATAAGCAGGCTCTTGGTGACCTCTTCAAGTGTCTAAAAAACTATTAAGATGGCAGTTATTAACGACCCAAGAACTTATCTCCTTATTTCCTCAGGACAAAAATTTTGTATACATACTTATCCCTTCTTAAAGTATTATAAGTGCGTGCATTCCGCCCTGGAGATTTCAACAACACCCAACATGCATATAGATTCATTTTGGTTTCTTTACATTCAGGTGCATAATTAATTTGAAAATCCTATTCAATTATCGTTGTGCTTTATTCGTCTGTTCCTGCTTTGTTTATTGTGCGTTTTGGTTTTGTGTGTGTTTTATAAACTTCTGTCTCCCTCGTGACTATTTTCTACTTTCACCCTGTGAAAATTATTGTGTCTGTATTTTGTGTATGGCTAATTCCTTCCTGCGACTGTTGTTATTGCATTTTATATCTTTATATTTAGGTAGACTATTATATCTTCCTGTGACAATTTACATGTGCGCTGTGTAGTTCTTTTGCGTATTGCGAGGTTTGTGTGTATGGGAAGGATGTAACAAAAATTGAATGTGTTAACATACTATAACAAATTATGGGAAGAGATTATACTTTTTAAAAACGACATAAAAAATATTTCCTTAGCTGCTAGAAAAATATTTTATAACAAACTATTTTTTTCCTTATATTATAATGCCCATGGTGATGTAGAAACAATGATTGATGATTTAATTAATGGGCCTTAACATTGTTTTAATCATCATGCGCGTTGCAAAGATTAAGAATATAACTGCATTAAAAAATATAAGAATTACGATATTTCACGGTTCAAATGTAAAGTCCAAAAAATAATGTCGGCGCTAGTTCAAATGGCAGAGCCCCCAAGAGAGCTGCAAAAACAGCGGCAATACATTAAAAAAAGACCTTGAATTGCACTTGATTCGCATATTTTAAAGTTCTGTTAACAGAGTTCTTGGCAACATGGCATGGCAATTATATCATTGCTCCATCTCGTAGCGAACACATGAACTGTTTGAAGCATATTTTAAACTATTTTCAAGGCGGAGAATTCAATTTAGGTACATTTTAAATAATTAATAAAACCATAACAACATCTGTAAATTAATAAGTACTACATCTTATTAGATACAGTATTTTACAAGGTTTCAGGATATATTTTTGGAATGGATATATATAATTTCTCTGAATCAAATTATTTGAATAATATGGTAAACAATTATAATATAATAATTAATTATAAATAATTATTAATTAATAAATAATTAAGTTTATATATTTAATTATAAACTATATAGTGTCACGAAAAATCAGGTCTATATTTATGTAAAGCTTTAAAATTGTGCTAATATTTGCAAAGAATCCATGAAGATGAAAAACGGCAAAAATTAAAGATTTAATGAAATTTCATAGAAAAACGTAATATACAGAAAATATAACGTGAAAGTGATTATTAACAGCATTTAAGTTGAAAAACTCATTTACGCCAGAAAACCGCGCTCTTAATATATTTTTAGGTATGGAGGCTCAATGAATCGCATTTCATTTAATCAATTATAAATGCACAAAGTGATGATAATAATTTATAGTTATAAAAATCATGAAACTACGCATTCATTAAAAACTGTTTGTGATAAGCCCCATAAGCATCAAAGTTGGTCAACGTCGTTTGTGGGAAAATTGCACCGTTCGGGCGCCGCTGATATTATAAATAGTTAATTAAATAAAGCGATGCAATTCGGGGCTCTGGAGGGCGGAAACACGAACGGTGAGTAGTTTCAACGGTGGCGGCATAAACTATGTAAGTAAATTTGCACCAGGCCCGGTCCATTCGGGTTTACAACTGGGAAACCCACGTACTTGGGCCGGCAGGTCCTGTTAAACTGCAGCGGTGACGACAGGGGGGCGGCAGGAAAAAAATAAAACGAGAGGGAAAAATAGAGGGCGAGAACACGAACTCCCGGATCCCGGCTTTTATCGACGCCCGGAAGTGAATTTAAAGCGACAACGGGGATGATTTAGCCCTGTGATTATGTGGTGTGTGTCTCAGTTTTAATCTCCAATTGAACAATGCCTTCCCGTCATCTTCCTCCGGGACTCGTCCCATTATTCGGGGATATTTTAATAGACCTCGGCGCCGCAAGGAATTTTTATGGCGTAATTAATGTGACGCTCACCTCGGAAATGTACTTAATATGGATTTTAATCTCGAAGTTATTCGAAAACGTCGAACGTATAAAGTTATGGTAGTTGACAAGTATTTCAATTCGTTGACATCAAAATTAATTGACGAAGTTTCAGGAGCACTGTGGAATGTGCCGCACATTATTAAGAAACAATTATAAAGATTGTATACGTGGTAATAATACGAATTTAAAATTTACTGCTTCCAAATATATTAAAATTGAATTAAAAATGATTAAAAATGCAGAATTCTACATAATGGCTTAGCTAGTCTTTAACGATATACTTCTTTAAAAGATAAATGTAAGAATTAAAATTAGTTTTTAGAGAAAATTAGATATTAGGTACACAAGGTGTCCTAAATAGAGTAGGAATTGCATGGGTATCTTTATTATTCTTAAAGCCAGAGATATGGTTAAATGAGCAATATTGCGCAGTTTTATATGCTGGTTCAGATTATGTTGAACATTTTTTGTCCGCGCAGTTTGGAAGTTATTCTAAAAAAACTAAAAATCGCGATTTTCTAAAAACTCCGATATATTCATAATTATTAAAGATGCGGAAAAAAGTTTAAAATAAAAGTAACTTGGTTCGGTCGCACAAACTTGAGAATCAAGCCAAAACAAAAGTCAAGACTTTCTTATTTTAAACGCCCGGCATATTTAATTTTTATACGTCTAAATAAACTTAATTTTCCTCTTTTCAACGATGTATAACAACCTATGTTAAAATGAAAAATATGGGAAATATTAATTATTCCAATTTTAATTTTTATTTTTTTAATCATTTTTAAAACAAATGTAAAAAAAAGTAATACATCTAAGTAGTAAAATAACAATTAATTTGCTATAAAAAAATGCTCAAAATTCTGACAGTTATTGGACAAAAACAATTGACAGCGTTAAATGTTCGCTAATCCCAACATTTCAACTCGGCAATAGAAAATCAAGTTAAACTATCTAAATTTAGAATATCTACAATATTAAAAACGCACAAGTTTTACCCTTATAAATTGCAGATTTCTCACACTTTACAAGCAAATGATAACATCCATAGATTAACATTTTGCAGAAGGTTAATCAACAAAATTACGGAAAATGGTGATTTTATAAATACAATTTTATGGATAAATGCATCCTACTTTGCTAATTGTGATTATTTATTTATAACAATGAACACTATTGGGCTCAATTTAGACGTGTAAAAATCAAATATGGCGGCCATTTAAAATAAGAAAGTTGCTAATAATATCTCGGAAACTGCCATCTTGACTCTTATTTTGACTTGATTCTTAGATTTGTGCGATCGAATCAAGTAACTTCTATTTTAAACTTATTTCCGCATCTTTAATAATTATGGAAATATCGGAGTTCTAAGAAAAACACGACTTTTAGTTTTTTTAGAATAATTACTAAACTACTCAGACTTTTAAAATAATTTCAACATAATTTAAACCAGCATACCAAACTGCATAACATTGCATATTTAACAAAATCTCTAGCTTTTAAAATAAGAAAGATACCAATGCAATCCTACTCTATTTAGGACACCCAGTATACGGCTTAAATTAGTCAACAAAAATTTTGAAATTTGTTTAGCGCAAAATCTAGATTACCCTTGCTTAAACTTTTTGACTTACAGTGCCAACCATTAAATTTTTTCATAAATTTCAATTGTTATTATTGTAATTGTAAAATTGTTACTTCTTTGTTTTTAATTAAAATTAAATCTCTACTTTGAGATGGTATTTACATGCTTCTATCATTCATTAAGACTCGAAGATCGGTTAACAGGTCACGAGTTCTGTGTATTTTGGCAGCTACATTCGGACGCACTGGACTGGTGAGATCCACTTGGCCGACATATATTATTGACATAGTAACATTTTCACATATCTTTAAATCTTAAAAACAAGAGTTGTTTACTCTTAAACCGCGTTACTATTTTTGGATGTACCTCGTATACGCAAGCAGATAATTTTACTTGGATAATTGCTTATTCGGTTTGAAATGATGCAGAAACTTTTTGAAACAACAACATTTTCTGAGAAGTTAATAATAAAATAGTGTTCCATATGTGTCCATGTTTCTGGCGGATACTGTATATATCAAGACAAAAATGATCTGAGCTGAGAGCGGAAACAAAAAACAAGAACGGAAGAAAGAAAAGCAGACAAAAAAGGCTGGATTTAAGGAGGCGAAATGTAATATACATGTACTATATAATAAAAGCGAAATGAAAATCTAAAAACAGGGAGCAATGCAATAAATTTTTATAAACTGTCATAGTTTTTACGAACATTTGCGATGTAAAAGTCAAGACATGAAGTACCTCGAGTCAGAATTTGAGATCAATGAAGAATATAGAAAGCTATTTAAAAAGAAAGGCAGACAAAAAGAGAGGAAACAAGTAGATAATACAATGAAAATCTGACTTTAGCAAAGAAAATCAGAGAATAATTGCAATGTTATAAGAATATAACGATGTAATGGCGATGGTAATTTTCATGAAAATTACAAAACATTACAAAACAAAAAATGTAATCATGAGAAAAATCTTACAATGCTTTCTTTATGTAATGAACGCATTGTCTATTTTTCAAGCATTTTTCGTATATTTTTGCTAATGTGTTAATTAATTCTAATTTACTTCTAATCTAATTTACTTCCTCCCTTGTGTATCGGAACAACTACGTTTTTTTTTTAATTCTTTGGGAGTGCATCCTGTTTGGAATATTAGGTTTACAATGTGAACGATAGGTGTTATAATATGATCATGATGTATTTTTACTAATTTTACCTGCACTCCATCAGGGCCTGGGGAACTGTTGCCTTTTAGTGTGTTAATTATTTGAATTAGTTAATTTTTTATCACTGTATTAATGTAAATGGAGGAGGTGTTCGCTGGATAGTTTATTTTTATTTTTTCTTGTGGTTTCTTGATGTTTTTTGCCATCTCAGGGCCTTCGGCTATGAAAAAGTTAGTGCAGTAGTTGGACATTTCCGCTTTGTTTACTTTTTCCCCTTTTTTATTCTGAATTTCAACATCTCTGTATTTACATGCTGTTTCATTTGTGGCATTAGATATGATTTCATAGATTTTTTTCATGTTACCGACACTTTCCTTTTTTTTTACTAATAATAGTTTGCTTGCGTTATTATTTTATTTAATCTATTTCTATAGATCTTGTACTTATTACATAGCCTGCGATCATTTGTTCGTAAGATTTATTTTTTTAAATATCTCGATATTTCATAGAGTTTATTATTACATAAGTAAAGTATAATTCAGATGTCATTATAGTAGGTGAACTAATATATGAGATGAAACCAAATTGATTTAATGATGCTAAGTACATATTTACATCGTCATTTTATGACACCCTGTATATTATTTTATGGTATAGAAGTCCATTAAATAATCTTTCATTTGATATAGGCTTTCCTATACTCAAACTTAATAGTTACTCTCTAATATTTCGGAACATATTCGTAATTTAGTATACATATTTTAATTTCTTTTAGGATAATCAGAAAATTATTTTGCAAAAATATAAAATTTATTAGGTATAAGCAGTGAAAAATGACAAAATAAAAATTAATTTATTACAAATGTTTTCAAAATTTCTAATATTTTAATTTCTAATATAACAACAATATTCTAACGCGTGCAGTGCAACGAATGAATTTTAGTATTTACTTCTAAAATGGTTTACGTCAATACATATAATTTTTACCACAAAATACAAAATTACTTATCAGTTGTCGCGCTGCATCGGGTTATTTTGACAGATTGATGACAAGTGACAACTAACTTGATTTTTAGTTTCAATTGATTTTTGCGATTAAAAAACCTAGAGCTAACTTCAGCCTGTGACTAAAAGCCCGTTGCTAAGTTCACCCCGTGGCTATAGACTAAAATTACAGCTTGTCAAGGTGTATTTAAAAGATCACTTTGCATGTCATGGAAACATATGCGATAAATGTCATTTCAAAGATAGGAGGAGGAATATTTATTGACATTCCAGCAACAAAAATGTATCCAGCAACAAAGGTACAGAGTAAGAAACGATCAATTTGACAGTATTAAGGCGGTTTAGTCCATTAAAGAGCGTTTTGAAATTGTGAGCCCTTATTTTAATAACATTGGATGCTCCAGAGCCGCAGCTCTTGTTTTAAATGAAAATCATCTTCATAAAAATATCATAACGCTTTTCAATGGAATAAACCATCTAAGTACTATCAAACTGAAAGTTTGTTACCATGTACTGTTGTTGCTGGATAAATATGTGTTGCTGAAATGCCATATTTATTTTATATTTTACTCAACTTAAATTTTTTTTTTTTTTAAACTAATCGACAGATTTTAAATATTAATATACCGTTATATTGCAAATTATTCATTATAAATAAAGGGTTTACCTCCCCTGCGGCTAGGGGGTTAAACAATTGAAGATCATTTGACGGCTAAAAGTTGTCCCCCTTAAATTAAAACTTGGCGTATTTCAACGATTTCGTAAAAAAAAAAATGTCGATCTTTAGGGTGTTATCTTTCTCGCGGGACACCCTGTATAGTATATTTTGCAACAAGAAATGAAAACACCTTTTTTTGTTGACAGTTATAAGGACTCTGTCTATATTTATTATCAATTAAATATAATTATTTCATAATTAAAACGTGTAATATAAAAACGCAAATGTAAAAAGGTTTTGCAAGCGCACGAGAAGACCACCCGCATTTTCGGACATGCACAATGGAGAGAAACCTGACATTTATGTATGGCAATGCATTAACTAACGTCAACTCGAATTTTAAACTACATACGTCGTCAGATAACGGGGAGGCTGAGTTCGCAACCGGCATGGTAACCTTGGGGGGTGCACATGTGCAGAGAGAGATCATGTTCAGAAAAACAGGCGAAATTAGGGATGAGGTGGTAGAATGTGGAAGGAGAAATAGTATAAATTCCAAAATTCGGCACATACTCCAGCGCAGAGCGTTACCTGCTCGACGAAGTCCCAGATGTTGAGCATTAATTTCTCAGGTAATTATACGAACGACGATATTAAATGTACACCTTATTAACCAACTCTAAAGTCAATTACCTTGCTAATGAGAAACCTATCTAGTGATACTGCAGGGCCGTGCTGCTTGCGAATGGAGCAAAATTTAATAAAGGTAGAAATGCAGGTTCCTATCGCCGAATAATGCGTAGTGGATTGAGCTTAACAGTATTTTATACCTTGTCCTGACAATATTTTTATCAAGACAGTAGAATATTGTAAAATTCCTTCCTTCACAACTACGAAACACGTAATCACCGATATAATGAATCAAGTTTATATGCTAAAATCAAACCAGATACCAATGCACATAATAGATCATCCTGTAAAAATTGCTCAATATACATAATTCAATGGTATTCTGGCTCAACGTAATCGCAAAAATAAAATTGTTCGGCGTTCCGATATTCAATCAATCTTAGTAAATATGTATAGATGTGTGTAGAAGTAGAATTGAACCTGATCAAACTAAACCATAATCCGTTTTATTTAAATAATATTACCTCGTAAAATTCTGATGAATTCTTTTATGTGATTGGTTCCTATCCACAAGGTGGCGTTGCAAATACATTGGTAGACACAACTGCTAATGAATTTCTATGCAGTGATGACATGTACATGAAGTGGCTAATTTATTTCACTTTGTAATTCCAATATTGATTCTTAACGATAAACAATTTTACAAAATAAAGTCAAATTGTTAAGGTCAGAAAATATAAATAAAGGTTCAATAATTATGAAATAAAATATTTGCAAAATTCGAATAAAGTCTAATTTGAATGTTAAAACTAAATTTTATTTACCTGTCGCTTGCATAAAAGTAAATTAAATAAATAACGTCTAATTTCAATAATAAAACTGTGTTTTATTTACCTGTCGCTTGCATAATCTTTCAAAATGAATAAATCTCACTGAAGCTATATATCTGTGTTTTACTTAGTAACAAAAAAATACTAACAGACACATTACGCATTAAACGAATCCAATTAAGTTGTCACGATAATGATTTTAAAAATGAAACATAAATATCTATCACTAAACCACGAGCTAAATAAATATTACAAATTATGAGAATTTGTGTAATACCTGTGTTAGAACCGTTACACAGTGGACAGTTGTTCACGAGCCACGCTAGCGGATGGTGGGGCAAGTCCAGGAACGTAAAGAAGACGTATTTGAACCGGAGTAGGAAATGCTATTTTGAGCAGTTTATTTCACTGCAGATATTTCAGTTTATAAAATATTAGATATTAGAGAAGTTTCAAGTTCAATTTAATTCAAAATTAACTGCTACTGTCACGAAGCAAATCACTGAAATTAATGTTTGTAAAGTGGTTTCCATAGAAATTAATGCATGCTTCCATTTAATTTTACTTGTTTATTTTCATCTCTAGATGTGAAAATATTTTCACATCTGGAGTAAAAAAGTATCACTTTCATGTAGCCGTGGATTATTTTTTTTTCACATATATGAGTAGTAAAAATATATTTTCATCTAATATAATTTCATGCGTGGTGAATTGTTAGAAGATCAAAGAGATGGGTTAATCTGTTGAAGGTAAAATATTGCCCAAAACCCGAATGTTGGGAGAAAAACAAGGGAATAAAATGTGTATGCTGTCAAAACACGTATAAAACAAAAACAAGTTATATCTAGCATACTACAATATATTAAAAGGCGAAATTCATATCATAATTATCAGAATTGTTCTCATTAGATATACAATAACTCGAGGTATACATTCCAGCAAAAAGGGGGAATATGATTAGCTGGGTAATTTTTTTAACTTAATGTGTGGCTTTATGCGCCCCGAAATTGATGTATAATCGGTTAGGTGAATCTGGCGCTCTGTCAGGGCGGCATCGGCATCAGGGGCGCTGCGAAATAAAACTTGATGAGGCGTCGCGGTAAAACGGTACTTAATACGCCCCTTTATTGCACGTGAATGTTTAGTAATTTGATTGGGGGCCCATTACAGAGAAAATTCCTCCCCACGAAGCGACCAGGAATATGAAATTTATAGCCCAGAAAGCGTCGGAGGCGAAAAAGCGACGAGCAGGCGAAAAAAGGGCGAGTCCACACTTCAGCCCTGTAAATCACGCGCTGAAAGAAGCGTTGAACTACAAATAAATTTCGCCCATTATGCCGAAATCGCCTGCAGTAATTAGGCAATCGGGCTCCTTCGATGGGAAACAATGGGGCGCAGGCGGTCGGAATATGCGAGTGCACCCCGCCGTTTCCGGGTGGCGGTGACTGCCGCACTCATTTGTCGGCGGTAATTTAGGGCGAAGGTCCGATGCATAAGCGGCAAGACGCGTGTTAGAGAGCCTGGCTATGTACGCCGTCGCGTCAGGATGATAAACGAGAATACGCGCGGTTCAGTAAACATAGAGGTTTTTGCTGTTCTTTTTTCTTCCGCAGGAAACTCGTGCTTCCTTTGGTCCTAAACCATTTTCGCCCTTTGCAAAACGAGGAGCGCGCGAAGCCGAAAGAAACGTCGCATTTTACATGCAATCCGGGCGAAATCACGTCGCGTTGAAACTTTAAATAATCTGTATTCACACATGGCAAAATAAGTGCAGATGCGATAAATTAATTGTCGCGCCCAGCCATTAATCAAAAATTCCATTTAAAGACATGAAATATTACAACTTTGCTTCAAAACGACGCGACGTTTCAAAAACAACTGAATGCAAACTGTAACCACATAACAAATGAGTGGTGGTAATGAAATTTGTGCGCATTCCTTTGTCCGAGGCTGCACCAAAAAATAAGGACGCGGATTTATAAACACTTGCAGTTTTCCGCGCTGGCGGATTTAATTAATGGAAAACTACGGCGGAATCGATTTTATTAAATTAATTGAATTAATAACGCTTTGTGAGAGCGTATTGCATTTTACCCCCATTTGTAATGCCAGGTGTACGCCGTAAGTGATTAATATCGTACAATGCGATAATGCACGGCCCTTATTTACGCGCTGCACCAGCTAACCAATATTCCATAATTTAAAATATGTTTTATTGAGACAATTTACAATGGCGCATAGAAGCGCGTTATAAATCACTCCTACGCGAACTTTAACTTTGTTTGAACTTTGAAACTAATATTTAATATGTTTTCATACATTTACAATTATTTATAAGCGAAATCATAAACAAAAACGATGGGAAGAGAGTTTCGTACACAACGTTCGTAAACATAAACATAAACAATGTAGAGAGAGTTTATAAACACATCACTTGTGTATGTGTTGCACAAATGTACCTAGAGTCGCGGATATAACATTCCGGGCGAGACTTACAGAGATTTCTGCAATTTTTGGGTAGTATACATTGCAAATTTTGCAAAATTTAATTTTTTTTCTGTCGTTACTTAAAGAGATATTAAAAAAAATATAAATACATTTGTACAATATTTTTTTCTAAGAATCCGCCAGACTTTTGTTTGTGGGAAGTTCAAAGTAACCGCTTCTACATTGGTCGACTTCGATAGATCGTTTCTTATCTACAATGACCTGATATTTAGATAACGATACGTATTTACAATTTTCTAGCTACCTTTTGCAGAACCATCGCCGTTTTATCTTCCAAAACACGGTTTCCATAAGGCACTCTGGGTTTCTTGAAAGATGCATACTGTGCTAAATTGAAATCCAATAATTTAAACAAAGTTTGAGATGACTGGGGTCTTACGGGTTACACTTGTAAATAGTTTTCACTTGCTCGAGCAGAGTTTCTCTTACAATGATAATAAATTCTTAACTTATCTCTTTTGTGTTCGTTAGAAAACATTTTTAAGAAGTAACTAAACACCTTTGACAGTAGTCAATGTCCAGTTTTATTGTTTTGTAACAATGTCTCCAATTTTAAACTGTTTTCATGGCACTCTAGTTTATATTTTTATTTTTTAAATCCAGTTTAGTGCTAATTGTAGATTTAGATTTATTTTCATTAAAACGTTATTAAAACTTCAAGTGTTGCACTTCATTGTTACAGTATAGACGAGGATAACTCAAAATAAAAATAAAAATAGCAGGTCCGTGGTTAAAAATTTAAACTTGATGACGGATGCACTCACACGAAACGTCTGATCAAAAATCTAAAATTCTCATGTTGTATATGAGAAAAAGTGGCAATCAAGATGAATTTATATTTTTTTAATGTCTCTTGAAGTAACGACAGGAAAAAAGAAATAAAATTTTGCAAAATTTCAATTTTTTTTTAAACGCAACAATCATTGAATTTTTTTTAATTATCGTTATTGAATATTGTTCCCCTTATTATTACGCAACTTTGCCCCAATTTGACAGACTTTGTATCTCTGACCGTTTCCGATATCCCCATAGTGGTAATCGAATTCGAATAACCCTGTATACACTGAACCATTTTAAGCGCCCGAAATATTAAATCCATGACTGTACGTTGACAGAACACAAACCTTATAAAAGTTGTTGTTTGTTGTATTGAGTATTGAGTTGTGTATTGAGTATTAATTAGTATTAAAAATAGAATATCTCTAAAACTGCATATTTGATATTAATACAATCAAAACCAAGAATAACCGAAATATTCCTCAATATCAACATTGAATTGTTTTTATATTTGTGAGCCAGTATTTCAATATTACTATTGAAGTATGACACAAAATTAGAAACAGTTGCCTAGATCAGATCGTAACACTGGAACCATAGTGGGTATCTCAAAAACTGTGCATTTAATTTCATTTAAACTAAAGTTATAAAATCTTGATATATCTTTTAATATTGAAAACAATATTGTGTTAAAGACAGAACCAGTGCTTATTAGTGAAATTAAAAACAGGATTTTTTCAAGATCACTGGAAGCACATTACAAAGCATTTGAAATAATATTTTTTATATACACTGCTCAACAAAATTAGGGGAACACCTATAAAAAAGGGTTAAAATCGGTTAATTTTTTTATAGTAGCCGGTATAGGTATTGTTTGCTATTGATACTAATTAAAAGATGGATTTGAACATTACAGGTCTATTTGAGGCAGTACTTAATGCTTATACCACCTTATATTGTCTAATATTGAATTTCCACTAATAACTAAGTGCTTTGATAATGACTGAAAAAAATTAATAACCATAATAATACAGTTTATCATGTAATATAATTTAATTGTTTTGTTAATCCTCTCGTTTAATTCTGCGTTTTGATTTCCTGTCTCCTCTATGGTAACTCCTAGATATTTATATTCATTTACTTGTTCTATGTTGGTTCCATCTATTTCGATTCTAGTTTTATAGTTTTTGTCTCCTATGACTAGTATTTTTGTTTTATCTAGATTTATTTTCATACCTTTTTCATCTAATGCTTCTTTCCATATTTTCAAATTTGTTTGTAGTTGTTTTTCAGTGCTAGCTACTAGTATTATGTCATCAGCAAAGATTCCATGGGTTATCTCCACTTTATTGAGCTTCCAGTGTCCTACGTACGTTTTAATGAGTTTTGTTGCGCATTGTTTGATTATTTCATCCATATATACATTAAATAATGTTGGGCTAAGTCCGCCGCCTTGTCTCAGTCCCTCTTCAGTTTTGAAGCCTTCTGATTTCATGTTGTTTATAATAATATGATTGGTGTTGGTTGTATATAGGTCTCTGACTATTTTTATTATTTTACTGTGTATTCCTTTGTTTTCCATTCCTTCCCATACTGTCGTTCTAGGTACCGTGTCGAATGCTTTTTGTAAATCTATGTATGCTGTAAATATTTTTCTGTCGTGTGATGTCTTTTTTTCTATTATTTGTTTTAATGTAAATATGTGATCCTGGGTGGATCTTCCCGGTCTAAATCCGCTCTGTGGTTCTGAGAATTGTGGGTCAAGTGTTGGTATTAGTCTGCTATTTATTATTTGTTCATAGATCTTCGTTATTGTATTTATCAATGTTATGCCCCTGTAGTTATTGCACAGCTTTTTATCACCTTTCTTGTGTATAGGCGTTATTAACGCTACTCCCCATTCTTCTGGTATTTTCTCGGTTTTCCAAGCTTTATTTAGTATCGTTAATAATGCTGTTTTACCATATTCTCCTAGGTTTTTTATCATCTCCGAAGTTATTTTGTCGTTCCCAGGTGCTTTACCGTTCTTCAGTTTCTTTATCGCAGTTTGTAGTTCTTCTATCTGTATATCATCTATTGGTTCTTCATTTCTCTGTTCTTCATTTATATTTTCTTTCTTTCTTTCTTTATTGCCCCTTTCATTTTTTTCTTGGCTTTGTCCTAGCATTTCTTGAAAGTATTCTTTCCATCTGTTCATTATGTCTGTATCTTCTGTTAATATTTCTTTCTTTTTGTTTTTTATACTTAGTTCTCTAGTTTGTTTTTCTGTTCTAAAGGATTTTATGGTTTTATAGAATAGCTTTTGGTTCTCTTTACTATTGTTCTCCATAATTTCTCCAAATTCCTTCCATGATTTTTCTTTTGCTGTTGCAACCAGATTTTTCACTAGGTTTCTTTGATTTTTATATGCTGCATACTGTTCTTTCGTAATGTTAGTTAGATATTTCTTCCATTCCAGTTTCTTTTTCTATATTTCTTCTTTGATTTCTGCGTTCCACCACGCTGTTTGCTTGTTTTTGTTTCCAGTTTTGTTTAAACCACATACTTCCGTTGCTATATTAATAATCGTATTTTTTAGTATGCTCCATGCTTGTTGTGTGTTTCCCTTTTTTATTTCTTCTGCTCTGTCTTGAATTATGTTTTCTGTTTTTCCAGGTATTTGTTAGCTACGTTGATCTGCCTAAATTTATAGTTTTTAATTGATGTATGGCTTATTTTGTGTATTTTTGTTTTCGTCCCATTTTTTGAATTGTTCTGTTTTATTCTCGCAATTAGCAGGTGGTGGTCGCTGTTGATTTCCGCGCCTCTTCTTACTCTTACATCTAATATATATTGTCTTTCCTTCCTTTCTACTAGTATATAGTCAATAATTGACTTTTCACCTCTGCTGGGTTGTGTTCTAGTATACTTATGTATATCTCGGTGTACAACAAATTCATAAATAAAAAAGAGATCTCAAAAGAAACAAAACTAAAGGTATACAACGCTATATGCAAACCAACCCTAACATACGGATGTGAAACATGGAAACTATCGAGGACTCAAAAAAGTAGACTCCAAGCAACAGAAATGAAATTCCTACGAAGGATTCTAGGGGTAACAAAAAAAGATAGAATTAGAAACACCGAAATACGCGAAAAATTAGGAGCTAACCCACTAATAGAGTACATAGAAAAACGTCAACTTAGCTGGTGGGGACACGTTCAAAGGATGTCTAACAACAGGCAGGCAAGAGAGGTATACGAAGCACGAACAACGCAGAAAAACAAAAGAGGAAGACCAAAACTTACCTGGAACAAGATTATTGGAAACTTAATACAAGAAAGAGGAAAAACATGGCAAGAAGCTGCAGTGATAGCCAAAGACAGGAAGCAATGGAGGAAATTTATATACGAAGAAAGAAAGGAACAAACAATGAAATAAATAATAAGCTTGTATATTCACCCGACACCCTATGGGTACATGGGTCATTGATTATAAGAAAAAAATAATACAGTAAACAAGTCATTCTAAAATCGGTATCACGCCCATACATCCAAGATGAGGAATTTGAGCGAAGTAGCAGTGTCACTGGCTGTTGATTTACTCCTAGATGGACGATCAATGCGCTATGTTGAAGAATGTTAAACGTAAGTCTCTCCGTGGTATGCCGAGTATGGCACAGGCATCAAGAGACTGGACGATATAAGAGAAGGCTAGGACAAGGGCAAAAACGGATAACAACAGCTCGTCAAGACAGAATGATAGTAACTTCGGCTCTGCGAAATCGCACATCAACCGCAAGAGATGTTAAAAATGATTTTAGGATAGTAACCGGCATGGTTATTTCGGACCTAACAGTACGTAGAAGGCTTGGTGAACGTGGTTTAAAACCAAAACGGCCTGTTAAAACGCCTCGTCTAACATTAGCCCACAGAAGAAACAGACTTGAATATGCAACACGTTACTAAAACTGGAGAATCCAGCAGTAGTCCTCAATTATGTTTACAGATGAATCAAGATTTCGTGTGACACGTTGTAACGGACGTATGCGACCCTGGGCACGACTAAGAGAACGATATTTAGACGTTGTTCAGGAAATTGACTGATTTGGTGCTGAATCAGATATGGTATGGGCAGGTATAACGTACGACAATCGTACCGACTTTGTTCTTGTGCAAGGAACGATGAATGCTGTTCGCTAGATTGACGACATCCTTAGCGAACATGTTTTACCTGCTGCTGCTGGAAATGGACCTCGGTTTTGCCACCAATATGATAATGCAAGACCTCATGTTGGTCCCCAGGTTACAATGTTTTTACAAGACCACAATCAGGATCAGTAATAATTATAATATTCCGATGCTCAATCGGCCAGCTCTTAGTCCAGACCTCAATCCCACTGAGCACTTATGGGATTATTTTAATCGGATGCTCAGAAACTGCCCACAGCCCTCACTTAATCATCAACAACTGTTCGACGCTCTTCTTGAAGAATGGAACAACATACCTCAACAATATATCCAAACTCTGATTGCAAGCATGCCTCGAAGATATGCGGCTGTCATTCAAGCGCGTGGAGGCCACACACGTTATCAATTTCTTAAATAACGTTGTAGAATTACATTTCAATGTTTTTTCGTTTTGTTAATTTTTGGGTCTTTGGATTTTTTTTGTTTATTTTGAGGTAATGGTTTTAAAATGCCTGTTTTCTGTTTAAATAAACATGAATTAAGATTAATCAGAAAAATTAATTTCGTATAGTTGTTAAATCTCTATTTTAACCATTTTTTAGAGGTGTTCTCCTAATTTTGTTGAGCAGTGTGTAGTGATGGTCGGCCGAGAAGAGCTGGACGACAGGATGAGAGTGCTGAATCAAGAAGGATTTGGAAATCACTGGTATCCAGGGATATAAAATAAATAAAATAATATATAAGTTTTTGTGACAAAGTATTATAATAAAATATAATTCTCTCAAGGATTTTATAATTATACTTAATATAATACCGTAACTTCACATTAAGAAGAACGTTGCATTGGTGACCCCGACGAGGGACGTGAACCCTGTTCTGAAGAACCGTACTTCGGGTGATCTACGATCGTGCATAGTGGATCTCTGATCTGCCTTTTTTTTGGACTACCGCCAGGACGCCGCTGATACAGTGCAGCCAAGGATCACGAAGCTGACCCGATCAAGACCTCCGAACGGATCTGGACTCCTGGTTCACCTTCTTACTGGCGCTACCACTTTTGCTATCGCCTTGCCTCCTGGACTCCAGACCTGGACATCGTACCCAAGTTGGTCAAGACGAATTCTCAATTGCTACACGACTACTCATCTGATTTGCCTGCAACATCACATCTAGCCGCTTACACCGAAACAGTTCCAGTCCTTCCAGTTTATAATATTTGGGATTTTTGTACAACAGGTGACCAATCTACGGTATACTCCCCACCGACAGTTTCTATATCATTAGTACCTTCTAATCTATCCCCTTTATATTTCTCCTTCTTTCTTCATAATGCAAGAACAACCAGAACTTCTTGGCGTTTCACCACGTATTCCTAATGCTACAAATTTTGAAAATGTCATTGTAAATGACACTTATGTTAATTTTTCAAAATGTTCACTACCTCCATTCTGGCGAATAGATCCAGCAATCTGGTTCATTCAGATTGAAGCAGAATTTTTGAACGCAAAGGCAGTTTCGTCACTCCGCAAATTTTACAAAGTAGTCGCTTCATTGCCCGCAGATGTAGCCATGGAAGTTAGGGACATTCTCACAAACCCTCCAACCAACTTACCCTACGAACATTTAAAATCTGAAATTATTAAAAGGACCACTCTATCGGAGAAACGTCGATTGCAGCAATTACTCTCTAATGAAGTATTAGGTGAGCAGACACCGTCTCAACTATTAAGAAAATTGTTGCAACTATTAGGCGGTACTCCGATAGATGACAACTTGTTGAAAGAAATATTCTTGCAACGTTTACCATCAGATGCACAAAAAATGTTGGTCTCTTCATAAACCACTTCTTTGCCAGATCTAGCAAAAATGGCAGATAGGATCGTCGAAATTTCAACACCAGTAGAAGTTTGCGCAGCTCAGCTGAAACGTACTGCACCGTTGCGTGATTTTAAAGATAATGATTTACAGGCGACAATTTTGACTTTGCAACAACAAGTTACAGATTTGTCACATCAGGTTTCGCGATTGCAACGTCCATCAAAATGTTCTAGCGGTCATAATAGTAAACTGAGTAGAAGTCGTTTACTTTCCCGTAACCGTCAAAACAATCCTTTCCGTAACCGACCTGAAATCCTGCTTATCACACTGGTCGTCTGCTTTTTGTTAAAGATTTTAACACTGGTAACCTATTCTTAGTAGATACCGGAGCTCAAATAAGCATATTGGCGATAAATCAACAATTTGTAAACACACATAATCCGGCTAAATTAACATTGATCACAATAAATGGCACACCATTTCCCACATATGGTTCGGTGACTTTAAATTTAAATATTTCTCTGAACAAAATTTTTAAATGGACCTTTATATTGGCATAAGTCAATCATTCGATTTTGGAAGCCGATTTTTTAAATCATTTCAAATTATCTGTTGATTTGTTCAATAAACGTTTAACAGATAACTCTGTAACTTCAAACTTTGCAATTTCAGGTCAGACTTCTATAAATTCTTCACTTTCAACACTCAACATATTACCTACGTTTTCTCAAAATTTCAAAAAAAATAGTAGTTGACAGTTTGCTCCATGGATTTTCACAATTAACTACACCACTTGATCTTTCTGAACCTACGAAATGTACTATCATGCATACAATTACTACAGTTGGTATGCCAGTTTATAGTAAAGCTAGGAGACTCTCACCTGAAAAACATACGATAGCTAAAAAATAATTTGAATACTTATTGCACTTAGGGATCATCGGACCATCATCTAGTTGTAGGTCTGTTATACTAAAATTTCAATTTTTCTAGTGTAACAGACCTAAAATTAGCGACCAGAAATGGGTTTCCTCCTATGTTAATCAAATGAGAAATTTCATTCGCCTACAGACACGCAAAAAATCGCGATTTGGGAAATAACGGATACCCTAATGGTTAAGGATGTGTTTCCATGTTACATCGATTTTGAGAAGGCTTGTGATAAAGTGAAACATGATAAGTTACATCAGCTACTCCTCAGCATTGTTCAGCAAAACAGTGACTCGGACTACATAAGAGTGATTGATAACCAATACTACTACCTATACAGGGCCAAAGGGGTAGTAAAAAAGTTGAAGATCAATCGACGGAGGAAATAAGAGATCCGCTGTGGCGTAAGGCAGGGATACATTATATCGCCCGTACTATGTAAATAATCTTTAAAGCGAAGCTATGTTTAACGAAACCTTGAAAGAAGATGCAGTAGGAATAGTTAAAATGGAGAAGTTGTCATTAACATGAGGTATGCGGATGACACCGTTCTATCAACATGGAATACATCAGAGACATACAACACCTTCTGGAAAAACTAAATGGTCAGTGTAACAAATACGGTCTAAAAATAAATTTTAAGACCAAGCTAATGATAACTACGAAGTCCCCTACATAATCACAACCAGATAAACCTGACAGTAGCGAACACCGTTGTAGTGCTACTGCAGTATGTGGTGTATACCCTGGACAGACAAAATAACGAATATCGAAATCCTAAATGAAATGCAAAAATAATGCGAAACTATTAACATCGTAAAAAGAAGAAAGCTTCAATACCTAGGCCATATAAAAAGAGGCTCCAAATTTTAACTTCTCCAACTGGTTTTGCAAGGGAAGATTAGAGGAAAGATAAATATAGGTAGACGCCTGTAGACACTGGTTCAGTTGCAGGAACATTCAACTACTCCGAGCTGTGGCCAATAAAGTCCGAATAGCTGTGATAGCGAATCTCTAATAGGAGATACACTATAAGAAGAAGATATTTTACTCGTATTTTATAAGTAATATGTCCTAAACTAGCATGTAGGTATATATTATTCAAATTTATGAAAGTAATGTTCTGTTTGACGTTAGGCCTTCTCGGTATGCACATTGAATGAGTTTTCACAAAATTCCTTGAGAGTATACGCTATAGGCGCAGCAAATCCTGAGAGTACACAGTGTATATGAAGTATACCCTATGGGAACACCACTGTGTGTTTGTATGTATAGTTATTTATGTACAGAGAGCGTTATGCCGATTATGCCTTTTGACCGAGGGATGAATGTCTCCCGAACGGCATTAACTAATAACGCTCGTGGTGCACACACAATTTAATTTTTCAATAGGTATATAATAGCTATTTGTATTACAAGGGAGCAAAGTGCATCATTTACTCCCGCGGATATTTGATGCCCGACGCAAAGCGGAAGGAAAGAAGTGGCACTTTGCTCCCGAGTAACACATATGATTTTTTCTACGACGTTTCGCAGTGTTTTGCATAAATATTATATTTTCTTGGGCATGACAATTAAAAAACCTAATGTCAAAATATAATATTAAGAATAAGCATATTGTTAAAAATGAAAGTATACAAGGAATGTACGAATGTTTATAAATAGAAATAGTACGAGGCTTATGTCGCACGTTGAATGGATTACGGCTACCGTTGTGGTCCGGTTGAATAAAATACGTAATGTACTGAATACGGTTATTCAACCGGGTGCGTGGTTCGTAGAAGATTATGTTGAACGTTTTGAGCTGACTAAAGTAAATTTGAATACATACTTTGCAACGGGGTATGTAGCTTTTCAAGGTTTCATCTTTCGGGGAATCTTTTTGTAGTTCTGGCGTGCTAAGTAAATATATGTACCACAATTAGCCGGCCTTAGCTGGCCCCATTATCACTAGATTCGTTGAATACATCAATGTAAAATTTTGATTGATGTTTGTTGTATTTAAATATTTAATTTTAAATTATTGTAATTGTTCTAGTAATGAAAATATAGTATATAGACCACGGGTGTGAATACTATTACAGCCTCGGGCATGTAACCTTCAGCGCTATCAATAAAAGAAAACCATTCGCTATTATTACAGCTATTTAATGTTTTTATTCCAAGTATTATCCACAGGAAGCAAAGTTGTTTACCTCACGTGGGAGGAAAAGTAGAACTTTCCTCCTTCGTATGAGGGACGAGAGTGCCTACTTTCTATTAAGGTAGTAGAAAAATTTAATTATACATTACAATAAGTTGTGATATAAATAATGCATTCACATATCATGTTTATAAATTAATTTGTAATACACCATCGTGCATCAACGACATGCGTCAAGAGTCATTTTATAAATATTTGTGAACTGGTAACTAAAAACTTCTGTGACGGATGTGACACATGGCCATATCGACCCGAAACGCATCGCCGTCGTTCTGGATTTACTTATGTATCTCGTATTATAGGCATTATCAACAAATAATTGATTTAAATATAAAAATATTTAATTTTATAGATATCCAATGCGTACTTATATAAGTTTCATATCTCAAATATTAATCATATGTCTTCATAAATCACAAACAGTAGTCTATCAATAATATTACAATTTACTTCAACAGTTGACGGATAAGTTATTACATAAGACATAAAATGGAATAATATCCAATACGCCGCAAATCCCGAGATATTTATGATTATTTATTTTCATATGATATGTTCAAATTCTTTTAATTCTTTAGTAATTATATCTTAAAAACCAAGCTAATAACCTTACACCATAATTGGAATAATAGGTTATGTACTGTTTGCAGTACTTATTACCTATCTGCAGAATATCAAGGCAATTATCCTGTGGACTAATCGATAGTTTTAAGAATAATTAATTAAACCCGTTTGGTAAACGTCGAAATTTGCGTCTCTGCCAAAGCATTTAATTCAGCAATTCGGAATAACATCAGTAACAAAACAGAGCTTAATCTGTGCGACGCTTATTTTACAAAGACACTGAAATGAAGTGGCAACTGGCATTTCGGTGAGTCGTTCGCGGCGCAATAGTCTAATCTGTTTTCATCGGAAGCTCAGATGGGGTGGATTCTGAGAGGATCAAAAATTTTATTGCAGGAACTCTCTCCAATAAATTACGCAAGTTAATGATGCATCACGTTATATTAACCTAGAGCATTATGTGTTAGAATAGAAGAATATTTGCATAAATCTAAAGGTAACTGGCCGTAGCAGCAAAAACAGGCTGTTATTAAATAAATAAATTTAACACTTGCATATATCTTGCCATATTTGTAGTTTTATTACACAGCAAACACGGAAATGACTGCGAATATGAAATAAATGGTAAAGAGTTGTGCGAGAAGTTTGAAATTACACCCGAATTATTCACAGCGAACGACGATTTGCACATAAAATGTTCAGATTCGTCTGGACGAATCCGCGGCGTCGCTGCATTCTGCTGAAATTATCGTGATCTTGCGCGAAATAAAAACGCAGCAGCTTCCCGTGGCAAGATTAAGTGGTCATAGGCTTGGTGATAAATCACATCTGCTTACATGTGAGCTAAGGGTTATAAATGAATGTATGGCATTGTTTCCCCGAAAAGGTGCCGGACTTACCACCTCTCCAGAGATGCTTGATTTTAGCAGGATATTAACAGGATATTTCTTCTTAACAAATGACAACCTCTTCCTTCAGGAATCATCCCATGCATCGCAAATCAGGATTAAGTGACCCCTTGTACGGCGCACCCAATACAGTCTGCATTCTTGCATGGTGTATCGCCTATTTGCATATGCTTAACTCGCAATTGTAACTGAAATGTTTGAGTATTTTGATTTCGTTGAAATGAATGCAGAAGGTTATTATGGGTTTCCATCCATTTCTACAGCAACATAAATATAAAATATTTATGGACAAAGATTAATAAATTTAACGTAAAAAGGCGTGCAAACAATTGTATTCAAGCCCATATATGCAAAAACAAATGAATAGCTAATGGCATTCCCATTTCATATTCCAGGTTTAATTTATAAATTCGATTTCGTTTTAACACGCCGCGTATTGAATTTAAAAATATTAAAAGTTCCGTGGAATGCTTTCACTCAGGGCATACGAAACGAACCGGGCAGTGATTGAAACCGCCACCCTTTGTAATTTGTTTACGATTCGAGAGTGTTCAATTAAAACGTTCTTACGCTCTCTGCAGCCAGCGCCTAAAGCGGACGGCGCGAAAATAAAATGCAATTAACGGAATTCGATGACATCACAGGAAACAAATTGAAAGCCTCGCCATGAAAAACACGCAGACGCGGCTTCCGATAATTCCGAATGTCCGACAAAATGTCAACGGAAAATGTTGCAGCTCCTTATAAAAAAAAAGACATTAACTTCTGTGTCGGATTTCGGCGAGCAGCAGAAGTTTCGTGTATCGCGATTTCCATAAGTCTGAACTTGCTCAAAGTTATTCAAATCCATTTCCGCCGCGAGAATGAATATCAGAGTACATAATAAGCGATTTAATGTAAGCAAATTAGAGTTTACGCGTTTGTTTCGCAATTTTTTGCGCGCCAAGCTGCGCGAAACTTTTCCACGGCCGTAATAAAGACTGGTGGGCGCTTCCAAGGCGAGACATCGTCACGCTCTGGGCATTTTTATGCAGATGATTTAGCGCAAACTAAAAAGTAGCGCGGTTAAAAAATACGAAGAGTGTCGCGACCATTTGCATTGCTAATGCGAACAGATTGCAGGAGACTCATGTAATGCAGCCACCTTTTAAATGCCGTACAACAACAAGGCCTGTGATGTACATTTTAAGGAAGGGTGGTTTCTATTTTACTATTTTCTGGACAAATTCCTTGGCATTCCCATATGCCGTGCAGTCATGGAGTGAGTTAATAATAGTAAAAAAAAAAACTTTTGTGTTAATTTTTGAAAAAAAAAAATGTTATGAGAACGTTTTTGCTGGGCATATTCCTCCTGAATGACTATTAATAATTATTAGACAAAATAAGCGTACAAATGGCATAACTTTTAAAAGTTATATCGTAAATAACTAAATTAATATTGGTTTAAATGTTTTTGTTAGGTCAAGAAAAAAATGTGAATTATGTTTTTCAAGTTTTATGAATAAATTTTGAATATTTCATGACATTATTGCGATTTTGAGAACAAACAAAAGTTTTCTGAAAGAACATTTTAGGTCCGTGAAGTCCCCCCCCCCCCCCCTAATTTCAAATTAATATTTTTTTATGCCAATATTTAGTGCTAAATTAGTGCTGATTGGTGCCGTTTATCCCAGAATTTGTGCTTCTTTAATTTAGTCGCAATTTTTATGTATGTTCGGGTGGGGCAAACTTCACTCAGCCCCCTCTTCCCACCCCTTATTGAAATTTCAATTTTTTTTGTTCTAATATCTAGTGCTTAATTAGTGCAAATTTGTGCCCTTAATTTTAGAATTTGTGCGTAATAATAAAAGAGTTATTCATATGTAAGCAAACCGCTCCAGCTCCCCCCAGCCCCCTATGAATTTTTCATTTTGTTATGCCAATATTTAGTGCTTAATTCGTGCTAATTTGTGCCGTTAAAAATTAAATTTTGACTATTGGTCATTCAAAAATGTCATTAGTTAAGAGCCCACTTAAAGTTAGCGTTTTTTTTTTTTTTTTTTAATGGAATAACATATTTATTATCTCACGAGCAATTGGCATGACAATTTGCTACAAAAAAGAATTGTGCAACCATATTCCCAAAATAAGTAGTTTTTGAAATATTTCGAAAATTCGAATTTCTGCATCATGTAATTTCGCCTATGCTATTTACACATGCATTATAGTTTGCGAAATATGCTTATTTTCGTTCATGTTTCAAAAAACATTTTTACGGCAATAATTTGTGCTTGTCTGAAAACCTTATTAGCCCTTATCAGATGTACCGAGTAATTTCTATTTACCTGGAAAATCTCGTTTTTTAAAATGATGAAAATCGAAATATTACTCGTTTTCGGAAATCAGGCGAAATTTAAATGAGATTTGTTTTTTGCTTGTTGGTTTTAAATTACTGAATCGTTTGAAAGTCAGAAGGTTTTTTGTTGTATATAACTTTTGCAACAATTGAAATTTGGTAAGTGAAACCTTAAAAATTTGAAAAATACATTATAAATCCAATTTTTACAAAAGTTACAAAAAAACAAAAATAAAATTATGAACTTTATATGGTTCAGTAATCTAAAACTAACACGCAATAAAAAAATCTCATTGACATCTCACGTAATTTCCGTAAATTAGCACATTTCGGATTTCATCATTTTGGAAAACTATATTTTCTTGCTAAGTAAAAATCACTCGGTACATCGATACCGGCTTATAAGGTTTTTAGACAAACACAAATAAATGTCGTAAAAAACCCTTTTGAAAAATCAATAATAAAAAAGTTCTTCATGCGATGCCGACTTTTGGCGGTTCCTGTATATTTTTCAATGCATCACAAATTACCCCAAAAATTCATATTTTAAAATAAAAATATCAGTTAAAAATTTGTGTCGTTAAAAATTAAATTTTGACAATTTATCACTCAAATATGTCATTAGATAAGAGCCCACTTAAAGTTAACGTATTTCATTTTTTTTAATGGAATGACAGTTATTATCTCACGAGCAATTGGCATGACAATTTGCTACAAAAAGGGATTATAAAACAATATTTCCAAAATAAGTAGTTTTTGAAATATTTCAAAAATTCGAATTTCTGCATCATGTAATTTCGCCTATGCTATTTACACGTGCATTATAGTTTGCGAATTATGCTTATTTTCGTTCATGTTTCAAAAAACTTCGTTATGGCATTAATTTGTGCTTGTTTAAAAACCTTATTAGCCCTTATCAGATGTACCGAGTGATTTATATTTACCTAGACAATCTGGTTTTTTAAAATGATGAAAATCGAAATATTGCTTATTTTCGGAATCAGGCAAAATTTAAATGAGATTGGTTTATTTCTTATTGGTTTTAAATTACTGAATCGTTTGAAAGACATAAGGTTTTTTGTTGTCTGTAACTTTTGCAACAATTAAAATTTGGTAAGTGAAATCTTAAAAATTTGAAAAGTACATTTTAAATCCAATTTCTGCGAAAGTTACAGAAAACAAAAACAAACTTATGAACTTTATATGATTCAGTAATCTAAAACTAACACGGACTAAAAAAATCTCATTGACATCTCACGTGATTTCCGTAAATTAGCACATTTCTGATTTCATCATTTTGAAATACGATATTTTCTTGGTAAGTAAAAATCACTCGGTACATTGATACCGGCTAATAAGGTTTTTAGACTATCACAAATAAATGTCGTAAAAACCCTTTTGAGAAATCAATAATGAAAAAGTTCTCCATGTGATGCCGACTTTTGGCGGTCCCTGTATATTTTTCAATGAATCACGGATTACCCCGAAAATTCATATTTGAAAAACAAAATATCAGTTGTTTGATTTATTTAATCACAAATAACAGTTCAACAACAGAAATTGCGGAAAATTCTCGAACAATCTCGCATAGTTTTCCTCGGGTTCGATTTCTTTTTTCGGAAAATTTAAAATTTTAATATGTGATTTTTTATAGAAATTCAATTCTAAATAGCATTTGTTTGACCTTTTTTTAAATGCATACTTTTTGAGATATTTGAAGTTTTTGGCTGAAAAACGCGAAAAATAATATACAGGCTGTCTTTAATATGATAAATCTCAATTGCACCTACACCTGTAATGATATCAACATGAACCAAATGGCACTGCAAATGGGGGGCCAAAGTGCAGTTTATAATATTATTTGTCACTATACAGGGTGTACCATTTTTGCAGAGCAGCCTTTAACCTAGTTTTTTTAATGGCGCCGCTGTATAACTTTACATATTTTAATTTGTCCATTCTTAGGTTGTATAAATCCGTTTAGTGTTTGTAATTCTCTGTAACCCTTCAGAAGTTTTTTTTCTTCTAAATATTAATGTGTTTTCAGGCAATAAAAATCGCAGGGCACTTGGTTTTGGGATGTTAGGTTGGAACTTTGCCTGTGTTAAAACAACTGCCTGGGGCATCCTTTGGCAGCAAGACCGCCTAATTGTATTGTGGCATCACCTTGCTGTGACGCATAAATTTTGGTAAAATTCGAAGAGCCATAACTTGATTTTTTTTAAATGGCACACCTTATATTTTATTACTTAGTCATATTCAGCGTCTCATTTTACGTATTTTTCGCTCCTTATATTTTTTCTCAAAAAATGATTGTTTGAAAGATAATTCGATTTTCTGAAAAATGAACACGTATCTCATCGAAATAAACACAGCGTGCCATAAAAATTAATAAACTGTGTCATGCCAACGTCAAAGTAACATTTATTGAACGTCACGTTTTAATTTTCTCGTGTGTTTCGTAATGTTTCGCATATTGCATATTGAAAAGGTGGATATGGTATATGGTTTATGTACTGGGTGAAATGTTATCGCTATTAATTTATTATACCTCAATAGATTCTGGTCGCCAGCAAAGGGTTCCGCTCACTTTCACACAGTATATAAACCATATCCACCATTTCATATACATTTCATACACAGGGGTGTATAAATAGGCGAAATTATGAGTCGAAAATCTGAATACAAAAATAATTGATTAAAAAAAATATTAAACAATTAAGAAGTGTTAAAAAGCATGTTTGAAGTAACAAGACAGCTTACACAGAAAAATAATCATCAACATATTCCTATTACCTAAATTGCAGAGTTGTTTTGCAGGGTCCATGGCGGTTTGGTTAGACATGAATAACTCCTTAATAAATTAAGCACAAATTCTGAAATGAACGGCACAAATTAGCACTAATGAAGCACTAAATATTGGCATAAAAAAATTGGAATATTCATAATTGGTGGGGGGGGGGGGGGGGGGTACTGGAGCGGTTTGGTTAGACATGAATAACTCTTTTATTAATTACGCACAAATTCTGAAATCAACGGCACAAATTAGCACTAATTACGCACTAAATATTAGAACAAAAAAAATAGAAATTTCAATGTGGGGCAGGGGGTGGGGGGGCTGCGTGAAGTTAGCTCCGCCCGAACATACATCAAAATTGCGGCTAAACTAAAGAAGCACAAATTCTGGAATAAATGGCACTAATTAGCACTAATTAAGCACTAGATATTGGCATAAAAAAGCGGGGGGCGGGGGGTGCTATTCACGGACCTGAACATTTTAACATTATTTCGAATAAAAAATAGCAACGGTTTTACTATTGCGAACTCAATGTGTGATGAGTGAATACCAAAAGCATGTGATTGAATACGTCGAGAGATCAATCGATATAGAACCATTGGAATTTCTTACTTTCGGTTGAATATATTTTTAACGTGATGTTATGAATGATTAAATTTATTTATACCGGTTCATTTAGCTATACATACAAGGTTGCTGTACGGCAGTTCTTTGGACAGCTTAACTGTTACATTGTGTACATCATGGTGCATTGTAGTTTCAACGATTGTACATTCTGATCTCATTAGTATTTAATTACGTGTTATAGTTGTACGCCAGGCTTTAATTCAGTGATACTGGCAGGGCATAGTGTAAGCACGAAATTTACTGCCAGCATTCAGTGTGTTTATAGTTGCAGTGGCTGAATGAGAAATGAGCTTAAAACATTACATTTTAAACGCAGAGTTCGTACTCAGGCTAATTAGTACTTACCTCGGGCATGTAGAAGTCGCCGCTGGCGACGGATATGTGCATGCGGTTACACGGAGTTGATTATTTGCAAGTGCATGTTACGTTATGGTACTCAGACAATCCTGTTTGCTGCTTTTGAATATGTACGGGACTTGTGAGTGCCAGCCAAAAGAGAGCTTGATGAACTGACGTTAATAATAGAGCTGTTGCTCATCTCCAGTCTTAGTTCCACGTTGATTCGGGTGAACTTTATAGCCGCTAATTCGTTCGCTGAATCCTGCCCGGCTCGTTATTGATTCGATTATCCAACTTTTACGTAGCGCGTCGTTTCTTTTCCCGTGATATTACGCTCTTAGGGTTGTATAAGGGGCTGTTATTCTTCTCGGCGCCTGCCCCATTATCGGCGACCCTTTTTAATCACTCATATAACATACGAATAAGGTTTAATCCCTCGCATCGCCGCGGATAAGATAGTGTTATGGGACAATAGAGCCTGGTTAAATGTAATGTGAATGTTTACTAACTCCGTAGTTGCGAATTAAAGGAGGACTCTAAACCGTTATTGCTCGTTCGAGCGAGCGAACCCAATGAATACTTGCTCTCCGCGGAATTAAATTTCTCAAAACCAGACTCCTGTATTTCATTTTTATTATATTAGATGTAATAACGTTATTATCATTTATACCTCAATTATCTTAAACAGTTTATCCACGAATTTGTGTTTTAATAGATTTCAATTATCCAATAACTTAAAACATGATTAATTTATTTTTTCTAATTTCTATTAATAAAATGCTCATTTTATATATTAAATCTCATTATTAAAACAGCTCATTAGTTTAATCAAAAGTATGAATTAAATGTTTATGCTATACTTTATTCGCACTGCTATTGACAACACGAATAAAGTAAATAAATTAAAGTTCGCATTATATTAGAAATTTTCGTTGTTTATAAAACATGCGATACTTCAGGCAAATTCTTTAATTTATCGATTTCATTAACATTTGCTTAAATGAATTACCTAAGCATTAAAAAAATAAAATAATATTAATATTTTTTAGATCAACATTATTAAAGGTGATAAAATTATAACTATATATATATATATATATATATATATATATATATATATATATATATATATTATTTTCTAAAATTAATATTAAATTGAAATCGAATTTAGTAAACTAAATATAAAATTAAACATGAAAAGGCCGGAGATACTGAAATTCTTTTAAGTTTACTTAACATTTATTTAATATGATAACATAAAATAGTACAGTGAATAATATTTATAGAAAAGTTAAGAATTCATTGTGATAGAACGATAGAACAGTAATTTGATTAAATTACTGTCGAATTAATTTTAGAGAAAAACGCAAAGGAATATTTTTTAGAGTATTAAAAACTGTAAATTGATTTATGATGCAAAGCAAGTGTTCAATTCACTGATGCCGCTACCTTTTTATTTTATACACGAGAGATATCGCCAGGAGCTCCATTATACTTATGTAGTTAAGTACTGAAAGAAATCGCGAGATAATGAAATGAAGATATTAGATATGAAAATCCATATTTCTGGCCCATCAGAATGATATGGACCCAAAGAGTGGAGAATGGGGACAAGACTCCAAAGAGCTGAAGAAGACTTGATAGAGTCCAGCAGTGTACTCATGAACGTTCTATTGCAATCTACATCTACAATCTTGTAGTACTCAATAAGCTTAGTTGCAACAGAGAACTCTTAATTGGGCTCAAAAGGACGTCCCATTTGGCCTCAACGAGGAACTCCCAATAACGTTCCACAGTGCTACACCTGTACTCAGTGAGTTATTAGTGTTACAGAGAAATTCTCAAGAACTTAATCAGGTCTAGTGCAAATGAAAAAATGCGAGATTTTGAAAGAAAGTATAGTGGATATGAAAATCCATACTAAACTAGTGATAAAGGATAAAGGAGTGATAAAGGTGATAAAGGAGGTGTTGAAAGGAAGATAATGGATATGAAAACCCATTTTTCCTCAACAATTGGCCCATCAGAATGAAAAGGACTTGAAGAACTAAGGACAGGGACTGACAAGACTCCAAAGAGCTGAAGAAGACTTAATAAAGTCCAGCAGTGTACACATGAACGTTCTATTGCAATCTAGAGTGTAACTGTAGTACTCAATAAGCTTAAATGCAACAGAGAACTCTTAATTGGGCTCAAAAGGACCTCCCGTTTGGCCTCAACGAGGAACTCCCAATAACGTTCTACAATGCCGCACCTGAACTTAATGATTTATTAGTGTCACAGAGAAATCCCAATATGACTCATCACAAGAACTTAACCAGGTTTAGTGCAACTACTCTGGAAATTTAGTCAAATGTAGAATTGTGAGGTGTTGAAAGGAAGATAATGGATATGAAAACCCATTTTTCCTCAACAATTGGCCCATCAGAATAAAAAGTACCCAAAAGAACTAAGGACAGGGACTGGCAAGACTCCAAAGAGCTGAAGAAAACTTAATTGAGTCCAACAGTGTATATAAACGCTCAATTGTAATCTACAGTGTAACTCTAGTACTCAATAAGCTTAGATGCAACAGAGAACTCTATACTGGGCTCAAAAGGACCTCCCATTTGGCCTAAACGAGGAATTCCCAATAACGTTCTACATGCCGCACTAGAACTCAATGATTTATTAGTGTCACAGAGAAATCCCAATATGGCTCATCACAAGAACTTAATCAGGTTTAGTGCAACTACTCTGGAAACTTAGTCAAATGAAGAATTGTGAGGAGTTGAAAGAAAGATAATTGATATGAAAACCCATTTTCCTCAACAATTGGCGCATCAGAATGAAAAGGACTTAAAGAACTAAGGACAGGGACTAACAAGACTCCAAAGAGCCGAAGAAGACTTAATTGAGTTCAACAGTATTTACGAACGCTCAATTGTAATCTACAATGTAACTCTAGTGCAACAGAGAACTCTTAAATGGGCTCAAAAGGACCTCCCATTTGACCTCAACGAGGAACTCCCAATCACGTTCTACAATGCTGCACCAGAACGCAATGATTTATACAGACTATACTGTTTCAGAGAAATCCTTATCTGGCTCATCACAAGAACTTAATCAAGTTTAGTGCAACTACTCTGGAAACATAGTCAAATGATGAATTGTGAGCCGTTGAAAGGAATATAATGGGTATGAAAATCCATTTTCCTCAACAACTGGCTCATCGGAATGATAAGGGCTAAAAGAACTAAGAACAAGGATTGACCAGACTCCCAACAGATGAAGAAAACTTGATTGAATCCAACAGTGTATACATGAACGCTCAATTGCAATCTACGATGTAACTCTAATACTCAATAAGCTTAGATGCAACAAAGAACTATTAACTGGGCTCAAAAGGACCTCCCATTTGGCCTCAACGAGGAACTCCCAATAACGTTCTACAATGCTGCACTAGAACTCAATGAGTTATTACGGTTACAAAGAAATCATAATCTGGCTCATCACAAGAATTAATCAGGTTTAGTGCAACTACACTCTGGAAACCTTAGTCAAATTAAAATGGTGCGAGAATTTAAAATAAAGGATATTGGATATGAAAATCCATACTAAACTGGCCTAGCAGAATCATTGCAGAATCGCAAGACGTTGAAAGAAAAATAATGGATATGAAAATTATATTCCATACACAAGCACAGACATTTGTATATATAGTCATTTCATGATAAAGGAGCCCGCAAAATCTGGGTGAAAATCTAATTGTTTTTGCACGATTATAATCTACAGGAAAATCTGTGTTTAAAAATTGGGATCTTCAATAAAAATAACTCTCTAATACTAGATCTCGTAAGTATCTTAAACCTCAAGATACATTTCGCAATTACATAAATGAATGCAAATTAATTGCATAATATTCAAATTTATTTGCAGTAATATCTAAGTTATAATAATGTAATAATAATAATAATGTAAAATACTACTACTACTACTACTAAATTTCTACTGAAATCAGTAGAAGTCGTAACATTTTTAGGCCGCCGTAAATGTTCTTGACTTGTTTATATAGGGAGGTATAAGCTATACTTTGAACTAGTGTATGTACTATGTGATCAAATTCTTTGGATAACTTTTTAAATTATATTAATTTTATTACAGATTAATCAACTTGATTGGTAAAACGTTGTATGCACGCAGTGTGCATTTATAAGAAACAAGAAAGAATTTCTGGTGTTCATATATTTTAGTGGTGTTTTGTTCTCAAGTTGTAGCAACTTAAAAATAAAATATCACGAAAATATGTACATGAAATTTCTTCTGGTTTCTCATAAATGCTCATCAAGTGTCGATAGTGTTTTACCTATTAAGTTGATTATTCTATAATGTAGAACTAATACAATTCGATTATACTTTTCTAAAGAATTTGATACACATAGTACATATACAAGTTTAAAGTATAACTTATTAAAGCTTCCAATATAAGAAGTAAGTACTAAGCCAAGAGAAAGCATTTGTAAGTGGAAAATGCACGCGTAAATATTTGTCGTGTGAAAAAATTGCTCATAATTATAAAGACTATGACTGTACCTAAGCATGACGATCTGCCTCAAGGCGAGAGTACACATCTTAGCATAATAACTTCGACTCATATCTGAGCTATCGACAACTCACACTACGGCCATATTTTTTTTCGTTTTGCGCCCAAATTTTACGCCCCCGACATTTCGAATGTCGACCGAAATTATTTTTACGTCTCACCGGATGTTCGCCCCGATTTCCTGAAGTACTATACTTCACTTCGCTTTTGAAATATTGCAGTGAATTTTGCTTCGCTGGCACACGAGTTCCATGGGGAACTTGGACGTTTCCTATTTCCTGGGATAACATTTTCTTTTGATTTAAGCGATTTTTATAATTTCTATTATAAAAATATAATGATTTATCTTGGCTGTGTATTCAAAACTTCGTAAAAGCTGGTACTAATTAATCATAGACAGCAGGTTTTTCCACCTAAATATCGTGATGTTGTATGATACCATATGAGAAGAAAATCTGGTACTCATAAATCATAGACAGCAGGCTTTTCTACCTAAATGTCCTAATCTAGTGACATACCATAGAAGATAAATTGGCGCTCATGAATCATAGACAGCAGGCTTTTCCACCTGAATGTCCTGATCGATGAGATACCATAGAGGAAAAACTTTCACTCATGAATCATAGGCAGCACGATTTTCCACCTGAATGTCCTGATCTAGCGAGATACCATAGAAGAAAAACTGGCACTCATAAATCATAAACAGCAGGCTTTTCCACCTGAATGTCCTGATGTAGTGAGATACCATAGAAGAGAAACTGGCACGCATGAATCATAGACAGCAGGCTTTTCCACCCGAGTGTCCTGATCTAGTGAGATACCATAGAAGGAAAACTGGCGCCAATGAATCATAGACAGCAGGCTTTTCCACCTGAATGTCCTAATGTAGTGAGATACCATAAGAGTGAGAAGACAACTGTGGTGGTCATGAGTCATAGACAGCAGGCTTCTCCACCTGAATGTCCTGATTTAGTGAAACACCTAGTGCGAAGAAGTGCGAAGAAAAACTTCCATATATTCAAATACACACTTCGATATTTTTGTTTGAAAAAGACAAAACAAACATTAAAAGGAAACATCCGTAAAGTATCCCCACCGCTTATACCTCATACGCCATAACAAATTCACCGCAATGTGCCCATTCTGTGGGGGTCAAGCACGAAGTTGGGGGGATGAAAGGAAATATTTCGTTCCAAAAAGCAAAATCCATTTCCAGTCGAAGACAATAATTCTAGCCAACTATCAAAAACGTGAGGTCGTAGAATTACGGCGCGAATAGAGTAAAATAGCAGTGTTGCAAAGATGTGGAAAACTGCAAAGTGCGTCTTGGTTGCGATACTTGGATATCATCATTATTAAAACATTAAGAAACATTATGTTTATTTGAAGACAAACAACATTATGATTTAATTGGTTACCACGAAAAATATATTATAGGAAATAAATGGACAGGGTGTCCCATGATAAAGGCTACGCCCTAAATATCTACCAAGTAATTTTGTTTCACGAAATCTGTGAAATGCGCCTGTTATTAAATAGGGGGCAAATGTTTGGCAAGCAAATGATCTCCATTATTTTAACCCCCTTTCCACAACGCAAGAAAGCCCATATTTGTAAAGTGCAGTAGGGGTTGAGTAATTATTCTTTTGAAGGCGTACATAATTTACAATACAACGTTGTTACTTTATGAAATCTGTCGATTTCGAAAGTAAACACCGTCGCATTACAAATTATGTAAGCTTTCAAATGAACTATCACTCACACACTACTCCAATTCAAAAAATTATGCTAAACTCCCCTTTGGAATGAGAGTTAAGCATTAGAAGCCAATTTGCTTGACAAAAATTGGTCTCCTTTAATTAAAAATTGACGCATTTTAACGATCTTGCGAAAAAAAAATCGTAGATATTTAAGGCGTTTCCTCTATCCTGGGCCACCATGCATATGTATATTAGGACTTCTGCATGTAATATGCATACAGTGGGGCCGAAAATCCCCAAAAATAGATTTGATTAGTTAATACTGCAACCGATAAAGCAGCATACAAATCAAGAACATAATTCATTTACTTCATTACTGTATTTTGTTGCTAGGCACTAAAAATGCAGTCATTTTGATTGCATTTTATCGTAGCATGGGCGGTAAAAACAAAAATATTGTAATCATGCCCAAAAAAACACATGTTTGTAAATGTTAAGGATTTTGTCTTAACGACAAATTGAGAAAGCGTGGTTTTGGGGGTGAGCATAATTCGGCGGAAAGCACGAAATTGCTTCATGATGTGAAAATTATCTCGAATGTAAAAATCTAAGAAAGAATCAAAAACCCTAACTTTACGAAGGCGTAGTACGAGCCGGCACTAAAATTAAAATAAGTCTAAGTACTTATTTGTCATAAATGTTTTGTATTACAGTTGCAAGTATTTACATAGTTACAATTTTAATCGACTCGATTTATTATCATTATTGTTCTACGATAATATATACTTATTAATATATACTTATTAAAAAAGCGCGTTCTCTCGAATCAAGTTAATTAATCGATTGTAGTTAATTGACAAAAGTTGAATGAAAACTATAGTATAAGTTTGCTCGTTAAAAGTTTATTGAAAACTGTAGTATAAAGTTGATTAACTCTATTGACACGAAGGTTCTCTGTGGCGGATGGGTAAGCAGCGCAAAAAGCAGTTATAAAATTTAAAAAAAAAAGGTTGTCACTATACTTTTTCTGCAAGTTTTGTTGATCAACCATAATTCACCAATTAAACTTTTCGAAAAATTGATTTATATTTTCGTGCAAATGTTTGATTTTGGCTTGCATTTACAAACATATCCATGCTTATTTTGCAGAGTGACGTGCGCAACCATTAACTCACGTTCGAGACATAATTTTGAAGTAAAAATATATTTTGAGCGAATGTACTATTTTGACACTAAGCGTTACTACGGCGTTATTTACGTACGTTACTTTGCTAAACACATTGATGACACACTAAAACGCCCAAAACTGCACTTTGAACGCAGCGCTGATGCGTTCTGCTTGTGGGCACCGACTCGACTGAATCGATATGCGCGCGGAGTATCCGGGCCTAACAATGTACTTTTTTCACTATCTTTCAATTACAATAGAAATGTCCGGCGATGGGATTTGAACTTAAAATTTTCACCGTCTTTAGATTAGACGGAGGAGAATTGCAGCGCGTGCGTAGGTTATTGTGTGCAGAGGAGCAGACTTTTGAAAATCTTCGTGGGTGCTAAGTCGAACAGACTTAATATTCTTAGCTTCTACACCAAAAATTAACTTTAATCCAACATCGAGGTCGCTAACTCGCACTTCCTATCTAATAATTATACCATTATACCAATGGTAATACCACTCATAAACTTCTTCATATGACAAAACCATTGAAATAACACAAATAAAATTTAGAAAAATCAGTCCGGTTCTTTCCGAAACGTTGCCCTGTGCATATGAAACTATGTACTATGTGTATACTAATGTACTAATTTATGTATCTATATACTAATGTACTAATTTATGTAGCTATGTACTAATGTATTTTCATAATATAATAAAATTGTTAATGAGAGTGCGAAAAATAGTAAACCATCATAATTCGAAAGCAACAGTTGGTAAGTAACGATTTTCGATTTGTTTTCTTATCACTGTTTTTTTTTGGCCAAAGTTAATTATGTACAGACATTTGAGAATATATAGAGTAGGCAGTATTAAGATATTACATTTCATGAAATGTGCACGACAATCCTCCCTATATCCTAGCTCAGCCACAATACGCACAGCTCTACGGTACAGTGCAAATTGGCACTTCATTATGGCCGAGTGTCCCCATGCTACGATGCCGTAGGTTAGGTGCGACTGCACAATACTATAGTATATGAGTTTAATTGAGTGTCTGGACAATACATTCGTCAGTTGTCGCAGAAGGTATATGGTGCTACTCACTCTTTGAGCAATTACATCAGCATGGGCGCGCCAATTCAGTTTATGATCACGATGGATGCCTAAGAATTTTGCAGAACCCTGTTCAGGCTATGTGCTATTACTATCGATCTGTCAAAAGTTTTATTAATCATTCCATTAGTAGAACACAATCAATCCATTAGCACTATCAATGTGTATCTTAGTACTATAAATCTGTCAAATGTTTCAATTATCTGTCAAAATTTGAAATGTTTTCAAAACATTTTACTATTCTTACAAAAGCCAAAATTTCAATAAGTACTATCAGACTTTTGACTACATCTGACATATTTTCAACTTGTTGTACTAGTATTTCAATGTTTTTATCTAAAATTTAATGATTGTTGTGATATTAAAATTATTACTATCACATTTGCAATTAATCAGTAAAAAATCTCAATTATCAAACGAAATTTCTAATGTTTAAAAAAAATCTCACTATTCTTGCAACAGCTTTCAACTTTGCTGCCCAAATTTAAATAATAATTAAAATTTTAACTACTTCTGACACATGTTCAATTTGTTGTGTTTAAATTTCCATGATTTTATCAAAGATGTAATGAGTGCTGTCATATTAAAATTATTACTATCACATACAGAGAGCGCATAAAGTATTAAGACCTGGCTCTATTTTTTTCCCTGTATAAATTTTTGAAAAATGCTTCAACAGCTCAAAATGATTTTTTTTCAAACAAATATTTTGAGCCCATTTTCAATTTTCCATCTCTCTCCGTTTTGAAGTTATGACCTCAGAGCAATTTTTTTTAAATGACAACCTTTTTTTTTAATGATTTTGATAGTACTTTTTATTATGTTTTCAACAACATGACCTTTTCAATGTGTAACATTTGAAAATAAATGAGAAAAAGTGCGTTAAAGTAAAACTATTAAATTATTATTTCAATGTGCAGAATGCATCTGGTTACCATTCAAACCAACGTCAGTTAAAACAAAATTAGGAAAATAGGCTTGGATTTTAAATATTGGAATAAAACAAAATTGATCAACCTGAAAAACTCCTCTTATTATAATATCATCAATTACAAAAATAAGAACAGAAAACCAAAATAAATTTTTATCGAGAAAAAAATACTAATGACTTGTTTTAAGATAAGCTTTAAAATAATATGAAATCACAAAAATAATTAAAATAACGAAAAAATATTGGTTAGAGAAAAAAATCAAATTAGATGTTCAAAATTTATGCAGGGGAAAAATAAAGCCAGGTCTTAATCTTCTATAAAACTTGTGAAACTTTACCAACTGTTTGCCCCCACCAGGGGAGGGGAAACTCGATGGATATTCGATTCTAGAGTACTTAAGAGTAAATATACTAAATTTCAAAAATATATAATTTATTTCCGCCAAAAAGTCTAATTTGACCGAACTATAAGGTAATGTTAAATATGTATGTAAATATAAGTTAAAAATATTAAAAATATTCCACCCTAAAAGTGTTTGTTTTTAATTTTCTGTATTATTGCGGAAATGTGCAACTTGTCATCTTGATGAATAAACAAAGAATGTCTTTGTGGCTGCAATAAGTGTGTGGTGGGAAGTAACACCAGGAAAGTAAACAAACCACTTGGAGATAAACAACCGGGGTGTCTGGAAAAGCGTAACGAATTTATGCAAAGCGATATACGTGCTCACAGTTCGCATTCAAGTTGTGTTGTAGATTTTAATTAATACAAAGTGGTTAATTATATCATTGTTGCTGAAGTAAATTAATGTAAAACAATAGACATAGCTATGTATAAACGGAATTGCTTTTTGAAATACTCCGCAAACTCATCCAATTTAAATATTTCAGTAATAATATTAATAATGTCGGATATCAATAGTTATGGAGTGCAATATCACATAATAAAACGTATATGATAATATTATATTATTTAACGAGCACATAATGCAAGCTACAACTCACGAGAATGAAGTTTTTATACAAACGGCGAGTGTATAATCATCCGAGTGTATATACGTATTTTATTCAATTCTGATGTTTTAAACGGACGTTATATACCTCTTAGCAGACATCTTAAGCAGTAATTTATCTGCAAGTGAAATAAAATTTTCTATATTCTAATTGTAAATTTAAAACTTTTAATTCACTCAAACTCAAAAAGATACAACATACTTTTGATAGAATACCTTTGACTTCGTGTACACCAACTTTCCCACTGCTTCGGAGGCTTCATTTGGAACCCCTTCTAGTACAAAAATACTACAATCGGCCATTTTAAATTTTGATTTGACAATAAATGTCAATTTGACTTTTCAGAGACTTGATACTATAACAATTAAATATGTAACTACTAAACGTTTTTCGACTAAATTGAATGAAAGATTGTATAAAACTGTAAGGTGCCAACATATAAGGCCTGAAATCTAATTAACTAAGATATAAGAAGACCAATATTCTAGACGAGTACGACAAAATTATCGAAACCTAAAACTCCCGAAACCCATAGCGTACAACGAAGATCCGAGCAGACATGGAAAAGGCGTATCGAGCGAAAATATCAAGTAACACATCTTTCAAATACTCTATAGAAACGCTCGCCAAATACGCATAAATAAAACACGTGCACCACATCGGTAGAGAAGTACTTTCTGAGAGAAAGTTCCACCGGTAGATCCCCAGTGGAATTTTCCACCCGGCCGCCATGAAAGTAAGGCGAGAGGTTAGCTGTAGATAGGCGCGGGGGAAGGAATTATGTAACATTGGGGAACTTACATAAACTCAAAATGAAGACAGAGGGTGATCAGTCGGCAAGCGACCGTAGATACGTGAGTTAAAATCTAGAGATAAGTAACGTCAGTTCATGAGTGCATATGTTCACGCCGGTTCACGTACGCACGTACGTGAGTTAAAATCTAGAGATAAGTAACGTCAGTTCATGAGTGCATATGTTCACGCCGGTTTTCAATTAACTTCCAAATTACGGTTACACAAAGACGTTAAGTTTCCGCCAGAAAACGCGAGTACGGAGAAATATTGGTGTACCAAAAACACACACAATTCTAGGTACAAGGCATAATAAAATTTAAATAACTCAGGTCAATGTTCATAATTCAGTTTCATTATAAATTCACGGGAGTGTTATTCTATTCTTAAAACAAAATTTAACACTAATTACCAAACAACCGTTCACCCATGTCTATCAGCGTACAAAGGCTCGCAGAGGTTCGTCTTAATGTTCGTAAATTAATTAGGGGAAGCAATCACAGATATAGTTGACGCATTAGTAAAAGTGCATCACGGAAATATATGTGATTGTGAAATCGATTCCTGCACTAGTTTCAAATTGACAGAAAGTAGTGCATTCAATAAACTATAAACAACCACTAATTACCAAACAACCTTCCACCCATGTCCATCAGCGTACAAAGGGTCGCAGACCCTTTGTTCGTAAATCATGTTCGTAAATCACGTTCGTAAATTAATTAGAGGAAGCAATCACAGATATAGTTGACGCATTAGAAAAAGCGCATCCCCAAAATAAATGTTATTGTGAAATCGACTCCTGCACTAGTTTCAAATTGACAATAAGTAGTGCATTCAATAAACCACAAATTACTACTAATTACTAAACAACCGTTCACCTATGTCCGTTAGCGAACAAAGGCTAGCAGAAGGTCGCCTTCATGTCCGTGAATTATTTAGAGGAAGCAATTGCAGACATAGTTTATGCATTTGAAAATGCGCATTACAAATGTACTGTCAAAGTAGTAAACAATTCACACGTGGAATTATTAACACTCATGCCGTTCCCTCATGAATGATCGCAGAGAAAATGAGGCATGAGTTACTAGTAAATAAGACACTAAGGTGCTCTAACTCTTCCTAATAATAATTTATAACAATATATAAACATTCCGATTGAGATAGCAAGAACTATTATTAGACACAAATGAGGCGTATAATAAATAAATAAGAAATTTATTGCCAGGGTACATTACAGGGTGAGTAACATAATTCTTGTATGAAATAGGTTGCTCCTGGAAATGGGCTCTCGACCGGAGTCCTTTTGCCTTGATTGTCATTCTTGTAGTTGTAGTTTTTATTGCCAAATTAAAAAAAAAAATAAAAACATCACAAGTCCAAAAATGCACAAATCGAGTTATTAACATTAAACGGCTCTGAAGACCAATGTCTATACACTAACAAACCCGTTTTCTCGAAAAACAATACAAGTCGCGTGTAACAGGCCGATGAAAATATAGCAATTCTTTAAAAATGACTCATGCCCATGGGGTTTATTGTTTCAGTGTCAATATCTAAACAAAAAGCAAAACAAGTCATCCGCAAAACTGAAGAATCTTCGGGACTTAATGAGTTTCTTACAGGAACCCCAAAATATATCATTTTATGAACCGTTTTTTGCTGAGTAATATTTAAGTGTTGTTGATGAGGAACCCGAACTGGACGAGGATGACAGCAGTAGTGATTGTGAAGAGTTTTTTTTTAAGTAAAGTTTATTTTGTATTTTTATTTGTTCGCATTAAAAAAAATTCCACCTAAAAACAACACAAATCCAACTTTCTTCTCCGTTTTTTTCTCTTATTTCACAGTTCTTATATAAAATCATTTTTATTTTTAAGTAAGTCGAAATAAATACAGACAGAATAAAACAGAACATAATAGCCTTAAGTTTTTTTTTAAATTTCCCACAAAACTAATTTTTATCAATGGGGAATATTTATGACTCGAGCATTAGCATACAATGCCCGCTTTGGTCATAAATAGAATTTTGAATCGACTTCAATCAAATTAAGCTATAGGGCCCTGTGAGTACTTATGGCAGACACAAATTACGACAATGATATTCGGGAAGACCGAGAAATATCATTTTTAATCTTGCGTTATTGATGATATTTCAAAATCTTTAAACAACTCTATTTTTTATTATAACAATTTCCCGCAGTTAAATGGAATGAAAGAGCATGGTTGTAAAAGATTTGAGATATGAGAGCAGTATGTGCAAGTGCATGTGTAACAAATTCACGTAAATAAACTTTGCAGTCAATTTTAAAATAATAATTGAATAAATGAAAATAATTTGCAATGCCCTCATAAGGCCAATGAATCATAAAATCCATTCTAAATGCTCCCATAAGGCAAACGAACCATAGAAACTAAATCAATTCACGTCATAATCGTCAACAGGTGTTTTATTTTACTGTCTGTTACAATTTCCGCGTGTCTATAATTAAATAATAAAAAAAAAACATCGATAAATATGTGCTGTCTTATACTAATCCATGATTTACGTTCACTTACCAACACATTACCAAAAGCAAAGTAACGTGAGAGTAGTCACGGTAGTTAATTAAACGTCACGACGTGTAAGTACTAAATAAGATCACAAATCACGAGCCTAAATCAATTAAGAAGTTATATAATAAATTCACGATACAAAAATACAACGATAAAATCGGTATTTGTCGGATTCTTACAAAACGCGTAACTCAATTGTTATATAAATAACCATTATTTGTTTGAAGGGAATAAATAAATAAGTTATATTTTTATGTTTAAATTAAAGGGCCGATTATACCGTGCTATCCACAATTATTACGATAAAAGAAGTCCTTGAGATTGTAGAAGTATGTCTGCTTTGGTAGAAAACGTCTGTTAAAATCTGGTAGAAGCAACTCATGATAGGCCTGTATTTTGTAGGGATGCATATCCAAGTACTTCTTGAAAAAAATTTGCCCTGATACAGTCACAGCGGCCTCTTGTCTAAATATTTGTTGATTCGCACATTATAGTAATACTTTAACGGAAATAATGGGCATTTAAAGTAAGACGTTTTCACATCAATTTTTGAGAATAGTTTTTAGACACAAACTTGGAAGTTTGAAACGCGGACATGGTGTAATTCCTGAATAATTAAGCTATATTAGAGGACCCCATCAAAAGTCCTCATTTTTATAGGATGTTTCCATTAAGGCGTTTTCCACGGCCTTCATCAGCACTACAGGTTGATTATTCTGTCGGTGGACTAACTGATAATAATATCCCTAAAGCCGCCTTAACTACCGCGGGCTTTTAAGGACCGTAAAATGCGGGCATGTAACCCAGATACCAGTAAAAATTGGAATTAACGGCTACCTTCGTATAGAACAATAAATCCTGCAGATAATGTGGAATAATGTAGACAATCGAAAATACATAGACATACACTAGTAATTCTTTTCCCATGCCGTTTTCTCGATTTCGTACAACTACTTACGGATTACCTATTACAGAAACATATTTAGATTATCTTCAACACCACCCCAGTCATGAAGAAAAAATATAGAAAATGGCGAATTCAGTTTTCTTCTAATATAAAAGTTGATGGTTTTATACTTATTTTAACTTTTAATCTAGCTTATTACCATAATAGCAAATTATAATATTTAAATTGTGTATAAAAAGTATCATAAATAACACACACACATTTACATTGTTCAATAAGAGCCATAATGGACTTGTACCTAAAAGCGGATATTTCAGTTGAAACCTGCAATTTGAAAACTGTCACGAAAACACGAATGTAGAGAAAGTAAAATGTTAGTGATTTTATGGAACACATTTTTGATTTTTTTTAAGGTAATTAATAAATGAGTACCTACAGTCATAAAATATTTTAGGCTTATGTTTAAAATATTTTATACCATTCACCATTATATACCAGGATTGTTCGTGGTCATATAAAATAATCATTTATTACATTTATTGGAATGATTCAGCCATGATTCATGAAGTCGATTCTGCATAATTGGGACATATCGGGACATATCGGGATTAAGTAAAACTCACATAAAATTAAATAATGATTTTTTTCTTCACTATTTTAACAAATTCTTAAACAAAAATACATATACGTACATTATACGAAAAAAATGTGACGTAAAAATGAATATAAATATTAAATGTTTCTTTACTTTGGAATATACATATTATGTATATTCTAAAGTAAAATATGTACTAGGGATGTATTATGAGGCCTTATGAGGTGTAGAAGACTATTAAAAATGGATTCTCTCTCTCTCTCTCCAATATAATTAGTTATTGTGAATTCCTACATTTCTCGGTGTATTATTATTGTTATTGGAGCAATGTAACAAGTAAATGCTATTTATATAAAGAGAAAATAACTCCAGGAAACAGTACAGAAACATAACTAATAAAAATATCTGGTGGAGGAGACAGAAAGAGAGTCAGAAATAGAAATAGAATATATCCAATTAAATAATTGAAAATATATAAGAAATGGGTTTAATAATTTATAAACGTCATATCATAAATTCTTTTAATATAAAACAGCATTGGTATATTAATAATTATTAAATATACTGCTTGAATACTTTTAATGTTTGTTAGGTATTTTGGCTTTTTTTAAATATGGTATATCTGGGCTTTTTGTGATCTACCTATATAACAATTATAACAAAAAAAGGAAAACAGAAATGTTACGTTTTTAAAGGATTTCAAATTTTATACGATAGTTTTTTGATTGCAGAATGTGAAAAAAAATATATTTATTTTTGGCTAATATAATAGCTATTTAGTATTTTGACAAATTCTAAATCTAGACCAAAACGTCATGAAAAGTGCCAAATATGTGCTAAAAAAATTTACGAAAATTTATAAATTCATGACATATACAGTGTATTATCATATCAAAATGTTGCTGCTTTGTATATTTCAGCTGTACCAACCAGTAACCTTGACTTGACCTCGCTGGCCCCTGATGCGGCGCCCGTACCATACCCCTCGAGCGTCTGGTCCCAGGGCACTGATGTCATTAGTATGAGTTTGACAACATTACACTTAATTTGTTCATTGTATAGTGCTTGTAGTGTTCCGTAGAATATAATAATATAAGTACACCTTCGTAGATTGCACGGTAGAACACGGTAGAAATCTAATTAGTAAAGTGACTTTATTGGCCACCGTCGTTTAAGGGAACCCATATAATATTTAAATGAATCGCATTACATGCGGGATGTGATCGAGGGCAGATTGGGGTTAATGGTATTTTTACCTACTTTTTCTAATAGGTCCCTATATCCCCTAACCCCCGACCGGGCATATGTCCGTCCTTCAGGGGGATTTTGAGTACTCCTGGGGAACATTCGTTACATAGCAGTCTCTATAGTTTATTTACCCCTGTTGATGGGTGCTCACTGAGCTTAGGCTCACGACTCTTTTGTCTGACCATTTCAAGTGAAACGCCCTGTATATGAAATATAACAAATTTTGAGTCTTAAATTGTAGACTCTGTGGCAACCCCTTCGTGAAACCCCTTCATGAAATTCGAATATCTGCAATTAAAAAGGACGGTTCCCATTTAAGATTTCAGGGTAAACCCCCGCCGCCTCAAAAGTTGGGGTAGGGGTGGTCTAATTTGAACAACAGTGAATACTCCCCCCCCCTCATTTATATTAACTTACATCTGGAATATTTTTTTTGTACGATGCTTATTTTAGGAGATACTTTGATGTCTTCACTTAAATGGACCACCCAGTATAACAAATTTAATAAATTATAAAGAAAATATTGGTTTTGCATTACATTAATAGATGCAGATTATAATTGGAAGATTAGAAAATTTAATAAATTAGAAATTTTTAAAATTTTAGAAGCATATTCCGTGTTTCTTCTGATGAGAGAAGTTTCCATATGCTTAAAATTATTCCTACATGTAAGTATTTCGAGATTCCATGTGCATATTAAACTTGAAGTTAAGTAGTATACAGTGTTTAATATGTTATTAATTGTATACACTTTACAAGGTATAAGGTAGTTTAATTTATGTTGACAGTATAGACATGTATATATAACGATAATAATTGAATTCTAACAACAAAATATTCAGTTGAAATTTAAAATTTTAATAAGTATTGTTAAAAAACTTAATGCGTCTGAATTAGAAGTTTAAAATGTCAAAGATGAAAAACTCAAAGAGCTCTTCAAAGTTAGAATTGCGAAAGTTAACCTAACCTAACCTATAATCATTGATAAACATTGAAGGCACATGAATATGTAGAATATATAGCACACATTTTTGGTCTAATTGAAATTTTATAGCAGAATATCGATATACTAATATTCAAATTTCATCGGAAAAATTATAGTAGTATTTTAGAAACCCATTCTTGGTAAAGCTTTATTAATATTGTCCGTAGACATTTTTATTATTATTTTAAACCAATAAAACCATTTTAAATAGACCCAAATGTTACTATTCCTTTTAAAATTATTAAGGTGTCCAGAGCGTAGAATTTTTGATAATTTTACTTTTTATATACTAGGAAATTCTACATAGAAGTATCAAATTTCTAAGATAGTTTTAAAAGAAATGAAACGATTTCTTGCAAAAAAAAAACAGGACATTCGTGAAGTGTTTTAAAATTTATCTCGAAATTTTCAGTTTTACATGTGATTTGGTTTTGATGAAAATTAACAGTGACAAATTTAAGACGATTTGTGTCGAATTTGTAAAGACTGGAAAAATCCTATTTTCTAAAAATATAAAGTTGATAATGATTTCTTCGAACCGAAACGTTGTACTAAAAATTTATGAACGCTTTCTAGAGCTAAGCAAGTGGCAACGAGGAAGTGCCTTTTGTTTTTTACACCTTTTCATATAAATTTAGAAAAACATAAAAACGGTATCGCAAAATTTCGGATTTTGTCGAATATCTCCGGAAGTAAGAGGAATTTTCTGGTTTTCTCAACAGAATATTACCAACCACTAAATTGCGCAACTTTTTTGTAATTTGTCCGCCTTTGTAACTTTTACTGTTTCAGACATTACCGTGCTGTTGATCCTTATCTTGGACACCCTGTATAGTATTTGAGATAATTAATGCGAAATTGGTTTAACAGATTCCCGCTGAATTGCCGACACTTATGCTGTGTCAAGAGATTTGTGATTTAATTGGGAAAATCCATAATTTTAAGAATATTACGAAGAAACATAGAGAATAGGATTAATTTTATGCAAAACATTCATATTGAATTGAAGAAATTTAAGCTGAATGTATGAAATATTATAATTGTTTGAAAAGATTTTGACTAAAATTGAGAAGATTAATAGAGACTTTGAAACTATATATGATAAAATCAGAATTCCGCAAGATTCGAAATACTGATTAAAAATATATATATACAGGGTGAGTTTTTTCGAATGTTTAGTATGCAGATCTCAGAAACTAGCATAGATAGAGGAGCGATTAAATGGGGAAAGAATTGCAGTTTTATGAGTTCAATTTCATGACCGTTTTGTTTTTTTGGAAAAATTGCATGGTTAACTAGATATGTCGAAAAAATATATTTTTTGTTATTTGGTTCGGTGGTATGGATCTGTTATTATTAACTTTAGAAAAAAGAGGCCTAACGTTAACGTAAAATTTCAGGCACTAAAATTTGGGATGATTTATCCAAAATTTCGGACAATTTGTGCCAATTTGAGTGAATTTGAGTGATACAAACTCATTTTGAAAGTAATTGACATACAATGACAAATATACAAAATAAAATTTTGATTTATGATTTATGCATAAATCAAAATTTTGTTTTGTATAGTTGTCAAAGCTTTTTTGAATCATTTCGGAAAATTTTAATGAATGAGAAAATTATGATATATACATGGTGTCCACGATCAGGATCAACAGCATGGGGATTTCGGAATCAGTAAAAGTTACAAAGGCGGTTAAATTAGAAAAAAGTTGCGCGATTTAGTGGTCAGTAATATGCTGAAAAACGAGAAAATTCCGCTTACTTCCTGAGATATTTGGGATAAAGGTATAAGAAAACCAGAGGCACTTTCTCATTTCCACTTTTTTAGCTCTACAAGACAGCGTTTATAAATTTTCAGTACAACGTTTCCTTTAGAAGAAATCATCATCAAATTTAAATTTTTATTTGGCCCGTAAATATAGTACACCCTGTATTAAAAGAATTTCCTAATACGAATTCAACGATTTGTATCACAGTATGACGACAAAGACAAAATATATCACCTAATTTTATGATTTTAAGATAATTGTATGAACAGAACAATTGTCATAATACCACAGTAAAAAAAAAAACAGTGTGGTTCTGAATAACTATAATATTTCTTTGGTTAACGACTATTCGTGCAAAATTGTTCTTAGTTACTATTTTGGTACCTATTCTGGATTAAAATTATGTAATAATTGTTGACTTCGTTGTCATTAAATAAACAGAACAATTCTCATTATACAGTAAGAAATAATAAGTGTAGTTCTAAATAACTATAATGCTTCAATGTTTAACAACTATTCAAGTAAATTATTTTTAGTTACTATTTTGGTACCTATATTGGGTTAAAATTAGATAATATTCTTTTTTTTTGTCGTCATCATTTTAACGCCTACTACAAGAAAATGTGTGAAATGTATTAATAATCCGTTTTCTGAATAAAAACATTAGAAACCATACTGTGATATAAATAGTTGAATTCATAATAGGATATGCTATCTAATACAGGGTGTACATTTTTTACAAGCCATAGAAAAATATAAATTTGATGATGGTTTCTTCGAAACGAAACTTTGTACTGAATATTTGTAAACTCTGTCTTGTAGAGCTAAAAGTGTAGCAATAAGAAAGTGCCTTTGGTTTTCTTATACCTTTTCAAATAACTTCAGAAAATAATAAAAACCAAATCGCAAGATTTCGGATTTTGTCGAATATCTCCGCAAGTAAACGGCAATTTCTGATTTGCTCAAAAGAATATTGTACAACGCTGACTTTTTTGTAATTTAACCGCTTTTGCAACTTTTACGATTTCCGAGATCCCCATGCTATTGTTCCTTATCTTGGACACCCTGAATTTGAACGATTCAAACCCAATTTGAAAATAAATAACATACAATGGCAATTTGCAAAACAATTTTTTTATTTATGCATAATTTGAAGCCTTTTTTATCATTTCGGAAAAATTATGACATATATCGACACTTCTTTAGTAGAAAATCGTAATTGACATTTTTTTAAACAGCTAATTTAATTTAGTTACCGTAAGTAGCCCTTAATGTGGCAGGTCCTGCCAAAGCATAGTATATTTAAAATGTAGTTTTGCCCATAAGCTTGCATTATTTCTAAAACCTAAGTGGAGTAGTTTATTATAATACCTCTAAAAACTATTATAATGTCATATGTGGAATTTGTTACTTACGGTGTTCTGCCAAAAAGATGTATTGTGTGGCGGTAATGTGGACTATTTTTTATAAATGATATATATCAAATATATATGCCTAAATATAATTTGAAACAATTTAGATAATTTAACAGAATATAGCAAATTTCATTATATAATTTTTTCGCAGTAGAAATAATTTAAAATTAGTCAATTTATATGGGCTTTTAGAACCATACTGTCTAATTTCAAAACAATAATTTCCTCGATTTCTTCAAAATGTTCACCTTAAAAAGAGAAATTATCTATAACACTGCAAATTCAGACAAAATAAATCAGACAAATTGCGTGATTGCCATGACGTTATGTACCAAACTACTCTAAATTTAAATAAAAAGATATTATATTTGGCAGAAAATAGGCATTACTCACCAAATAATTAAAAATTCTGCCAGAAAAATGTTTGAAATTCCTGCTTTATGAGAAAAGTTTTATTTGGTATAAAACGTAAACGTCATCTATTATAAGTAATATTACACATTAATAATTATGATCATCGAATTCAGGAAAATTTCCCTTCCCTGGTCAGAACGCGACTGTTTACCACATTCAATTTGAACTGAAGCATGTCATTGCCCCCTGAGCGACGTGCAGTCACTTATTACCTGTGTAAAAATTAATATTTAATACCGACAATACACTTCTCAATTTTATGGTTGGCGGCATGCGAAGGCGTAACATGTCATTTTATAAATTGCCACCCCCAATCGATACACGCCACCTCAGGAACTTGCACTCACACAGGCACTCACACACGTGTTTTCCCATGCACTTTGCTTTAAATATTAACAGGGCCGGCGACCAAATAGGCGAGCGGCTATAATTCAGGCGGGCGACGTGGACTTCACTAGTGATCGGATTTTCTGCATGATCGATGACTTTTAAGCGGTCCGTTTGATGGCCGGCCGGAGGATAAACCCGGAAGTCTCTCGCGCTCTCTGCCCTGCGGAGACACTGATTTGGCCGGGAATATAAAACTATAATATATTATATGGCCGGCCGGCCGGAACCAATAATGGCCAGGAAGGGGAAACGCCGAATCCTCCACATTCGGTTTTCGCGCTTTAAATTAATGAATTTCTGCCTGATTTATTGCGCGTGCAATGAAAAAGGACGAAACTGTTAAAAAAAAAACAGCGCGGGAATTAAATTATTATCGGGAAATGAATGTATCGATTGTGGCTCCCAATGGCGGGGCATTATAAATAAAGCGGCCCGCCGGAGAAAAACTGACAGTCCGCGGTAATGGTTTTTGCAAGTCTGGGTGCCGGATTAAAATCAGATTACGTCCACAATTTCGAATCGTAAAAGTGTAGCGTGTACACAAATGTGTAATTACTATTGTCAATGTTGACGTATATCTGTTCCAAACAAGTTCCCCCATACGTGGACATGATGCGGAACTACAATAACACAAGTTTTATCACCTCCGTTATCGAATTGTAATGAGGTTTCGCAAAACGCATATAGACGGTTCGCCTCAATACTTATCAGGGTTGCCAACTGTTCCTTAAATTTGTCCTATGTTCGAACTTCGGTGACAGCACGAAATTCGGTAAAAGTGAGACGCAAGAAACAAGTTACATGTGGATATGGTAAAAGCTGAACTTTGTTTGAATAATCTCAAAATTATATTTAAATTGTACAGGACTTTAAAATATTATTAAGAACAACAAAACTTCATAAGTTCAGTGCAGGATTTACGTATAAGCTCCACAAGCTAGCTTAGGGCCCCCAAACAAATTGTCCGAGTAAGTAATTGTCATATATATTTGAATATACTGCAGTATTATTTGTCCCAATGCCGCACGTCCGGAACGTCCGATGTTCTTCACCTAATTTCTTTAGCTTGTCTTTTCGAAGAACAAAGCGCTATTGTGCCATTGGGTTTGCATTACCGATAACCGGTTAACTGGTATTACCGATCATTATGACAACCGAAATTACTGATAAATTTCGACAGCAAATGCCGATAGTTTCAGAATTTTTAAAATTATTTCATTATTATTTTATAATAGAAATGGCACGTGTAAAGTATATAAATTATTTTACTATTAACAAGGGGATTCGCCTGTGTTGCTCCGCTACACTCGAGAATGCGCTGACCATTTGTAGTTCGAGTTAGCTGGCAGACGATATAATATTTCTGACCTTTTATTTTGTATTTACAGTGTGTTTCTTTAATAATTTTATTGATGACATTATTTTGGAAAGTGTTTTTATTGTGCCCTTTCTGGAGTTACATTAACGCAAGAATATTTTCTACCGCATTTATATGTTTTTTACAATATTTTGATAAAATAAAACCTTGTTGTATAGTTGTCCATAATTAACATGGTTAGTACACGTGTTGCATGCAATAATTTTTCTGCGATCGTATTTTAATTGAAAAAAATATAGAAAATAGAGAACCCTATTTCTATATTTTCAAGTCAAAATAACAGTAGGCTTTGCAAGATAACAATTTTTTTTGTAAATAAACATTGGTAAAACGTAATGAATTTAATGACATATTATCCTAAATAGGTTGAAGTGACAAAACATTAGATATAATATTTAAAATTTATAGATAGGTCGATCCTGGGCGGATACCTGTAGCTGTACTTATAGCAAATATTTTTAATTTTTTTCTTGTCAATATAATAACAAATTTCAAGTTTAATATATAAACTTACAATTTGTTATTATTAAATATATATTTGAAAGAACTGCACATTAAAAAAATACATATTATTTTGTTTTGATTGTATTAAATTTAGTATTAATGTATATGTTTATTGTTTTTTATACTTTTTTAATTTAATTAATTAAATCAATATTAAAACTTGAAAGGATATTGTTAATTTTCTCTTTGCATGTATTATTTATTATAAAAATATCACTTGCTGATAAGTAATGGCAATATAACAGGAAATTTTCAATTAAAAAAAAATGTCATATTACCTTAAATGTATGTTTATGTTAAATATTCTGCCTACAGTGTGCAAGATGTCAACCCGAAGTTACAAAAGTGAACCTCAAAAGAGGAAAAAGGAGCAGAGAGCTGAAGAAGAGCTTAGCAAGTTAACAAAATTAGAAAATTTCTTAACAAAGATAGATAAGGGTCCTGACGAACCAAAATCTTTTACCACAGTGAGTCAGTCACGGGATATTCATCATATTCCTGATACAGAACCTGGTATATCTAGTTGTATAGAATCTACTTCATCGAATGATGCAACAAATATTAAGATTTATAAACCAGAGAGTAGTACTAGCACAGAAGATTCAGCATCAAAAAACAAAATTACTGATGTTGAGCGATGGGCTGATTTTAGTAAAACTGAGATTTTATACAGGGTAGAACAAGGTCCATTAGAATGCAAACCAACAGATATTACTCAAAAAGCTTGTTCTATCTTAAACGGGCTAATGGTGAAAAATATTGCAGAGAATGGTTAGTATATTCGCCAGCAACTGATCGTGTATACTGATTCGTGTGTAAACCCTTTTCAAATTCTTCCACACTATTATCATCTGTTGGATTTTGTGATTGGCGCAACACCTATTTAGTTCAAAGTCATGAAAACTCTGTAGACCATAGAACACTTTCGGTAACAAATCTTAGACTACCAACTAGCAGAACAGATAAATAATAAACGGCAGTACTGGAAAAATGTTCTTGAACAAGTTGTGGCCGTCAAAATTATTATGGCATAGCGTGGTTTACCTATCAGAGGTGATAAGGAAACATTTGGTTCTCCTCACAATGGCAATTTCCTCAGATTGCTCGAACTTATTGCAAAATTTGATCCTTTTTTAGCAAGCCATATGTAACTTTTAGGTTCTTATCTGTACTATGTTCAATTTTATGCGTACGACAGTTGGTACGAGCAGTGTGTGCCATGACCACATGTCTATACGTACGATTAATAAAGGAAGTTAATAGACACGTTGTTATGAGAATATATATATATATATATATATATATATATATATATATATATATATATATATATATATATATATATATATATAATATATATAAAATATATATATATATATATATATATATATAATATATATAAAATATATATATATAAAAAAAATGGGAATAAAGGATCAGGTGTCACATCTTATCTTTCTAAAACAATATGTGATGAATTTATCCAAATTATGGCACATACAGCAAGACACTCATTCTAAGATCACTTAAGAACTGTAGGGTATTTCAGTTTATCTGTAGATTCCACTCCAGACCGGTCTCATATTGATCAGCTCACTGCTATTGTGAGGTATGTTTTACCAGATAATGGGCTCCCTATTGAACGTTTTCTAACTTTCGTAGAGATAGTTAGCCACCAGGGGAAAGTATGGCTGAGATGGTGCACAACTACCTTACAAATGAGTGCAAAATAATTTTTAGTAAGTGTCGAGGCCAGTCGTATGATAATGTTGCCAATATGTCTGGCAAATACGCAAGAAAGTAGCAAGAAAGCAAAGTATGCAAGAAATAATATTGAAGATTAACAAGTATGCTAAGTATATTCCATGTGCTGGTCATTCCTTGAATCTTGTTGGCAGAGCAGCAGTTGACTGTTGTTTAGATGCTGTAAACTCTTTTGGAATTGTTCAAGAAATATATAATTTCTTTTCCTCATCTACACATAGATGGGCAGTACTCTTGTCATTCTTCAAAGATGATTCAAAAGTTCCAACGTCTTTGTCAAAGATTAGATGGGAAGCACATTTAATGGCCACAAGTGCAATACTTGATAGTTATGATGGAATAATTTCGGCATTGCATCAGCTGCATATTGATACTACAGAGAAAGGCGAAACAAGAAATCAAGCCATAAACAATTTTAATAAAATGGAAAAGTTTGAATTAATGGTAATGTTGGTGTTGGTAAATTTAATTGTTTTTCTTAACTCTTGTTTTTAAATAGTGTGAATTAAAAATATGTACTAAAAATAAATTAAAAAAATTCTGTTAAAAATTTTTCGAGCCTGTCTGGTTTCGCTTCAGCTGGGGATTCCGGCTAATTTCGGTTTTTGGTTATCGATTCGGTTCCGGTTCGACAGAACCTAAAGCCTCGTTTACATTTGGAAAGTTTACTCGCGGAAAGTACTTTTCGCCAGTAAACATGCGATGTGTAAACAAAAAAAACGCCTTAAAAAAACACTAAACAAGAAAGTAAGACATTTTTCTTGTTTTAAGCCTCGTTTACATTTGGAAAGTTTACTGGCGGAAAGTACTTACCGCCAGTAAACTTACGATGTGTAAACCAGAAAAACGTCTGTCAAGAAAACAACTAAACAAGAAAATAAGACGTTTTTCTGGTTTACACATCGTTAGTTTACTGGCTTCAAGTACTTTCCACCAGTAAACTTTCCAAATGTAAACGAGGCTTAAGCCTCGTTTTTATTTTCTAAAATATGCCCGTCATTATGAAAATTGATTGGTTTTAGAAAATAGTAGCAGTATTACAATATTTATAAGACACTCGACCTAAAAGACCCAAATTCTTTACACATTTTTTGCCTGTCAAATAAAATAATGTTTATTTATCAATTTATTTTGTTGCACTGCCAATAAAATACCTAACTTAGTATACAAAAACTGTTTCAGATAATTGTGCCCTTTGAAAAGTATCATCATTTTATCAACGTAGAGCTCGTTTAGTATTTTATAAATATTAAAAAGTTTCAATCAAGCGAATCAAGTTTAATTGATCGATTGTTGATCAATAAAAGTTCAATGAAAAGTAGGTATAGTATTATAACGTAGAACACGAATCAGAAACAATAGTAAAGCAACAAGCAAATTAGTTACTTTTTAATATTATTGAATTATTTTTGCTCTTATATTTTTCATGTCGAAATGTTGCCAATTGATAAATTTTTGTTTTCGCCCGATCTATCAAAATATTTTCGATACTTTTGACTTCATCTATATTACATGGTACTAGGGATTCTCAATGGTTATTACCGTGACAATCCATGGTAAACGTGTGTAAATTAAAAAAAAAAAATCTCCTTTATCCTTAATAGGGTAAATTGCGCTTTTAGTCAGTAGACTAGGGCGCACCTGGGCCCGTTTTTCTCCCATAAGAATAACAGGGGAGCTTCCCCCTCCACTTTCCCTTTTAGGCCACGCCCCTTTGTCGACGTGCAGCCAATGGGAGCGCCCCATTCAGTCACGTGGTGCTGGGTGGGAGGCATGAGTTGTTAAGGTTTGAGGTTATGTTTGAGGTTATGTCGCCTTCGGTCCCTAGTCCCCAGACTTTGAGGTTATGTTTATGGTTTGAGGTTATGATTTGTACAACGCGTTGCCCGCGAGGGGTGAGGGGTTCGTATGTGGGACCCTGCTATCGCCAAGCACGGGGCACGCCCCCCGCAAGGCCTACATCCACGATGCATCCCGCGAACGCCGACTTGAGGTCGCGCGCTGGAGGGTGCCCATGGATATTCGTATGCGGTGCCCCACTGCTAGCGATAAGCACGGGGCGCTCCGCGCCCCACATTACTCTCGGGCCGCGAAGAAAAACGTCTCGCCTGTTACCAAAAGCCGCGCCGCCCGCAAGGAAGGAACCCATCTAACGAGCGATAACCGAGAGATAACCGATGATAACCGAGAATACCAACTGTCATACCAACTTAAATCTTTCATAATTCCTGCGATTTGACAATATACGGGTACCGATTGAGAAATAAATATACGAGGCCGTAAAATATTAAATCGTATGCGAGTGTAAATTCAAGATGGAGTCCGGCGTAACATGTACAGGAGGATCGGGATAACAACGTGTACCGAGAGTTCAAAAATAAATTAAATATTATATTAAGGTAAAAGGGGAAAACGTACATAGTCTAATTGTTTTTCTCGATAAGTATGGAATAGATGTCGGGGGTGTATAAGATAATAAAATAATATTAACTCTAGGTGACACTATAATGTTTAAAAATCCATTTAGTTATTAATTCATTTGTTAATGCTAGGCGAAAGGGTGTAGGCGTTTTTATCAACTAAAAATTGTAAGTCTGGCGATAAAACTTCTGCGGTTTTATTTAAACAAGGATGTGTATATTTTCACACACATAGGTAAATATCAGCATTAATTAACTACGAGCGATCACCGGCAGATGCCCAGTATGCATGACACACCCGACAAACAAGCCATGATGAATCAAATAAGAAGAGGAAAGTGGAGGAACACCTAGCACCTATTTTAAAAACACATATTTGGCTTGGTACAGAGACTTAGAGTAGATGTGACGATGATGTACAGATACCTGTAATTTCCGTATCAGTCGTGTGTCACAAAGGCTACAACAGATGGCGCTCCAAACGTCAACTCACGTCACGTCACTAACCAGCTAGCCATTATTATTAGTATGGCACGAATTAATTTTAATTACGAAATGTGTCAATTTAGCGCTAATTAATTTGAATTATCTGAATCATCGTATGTTGTCGGTGGTTGTCGTCATCGGTGCCGCGCGAGTTTTGAATTATTTGATTATTATATATTAATTACATTAAATATTTTTACTGAATTAGAGTCCATTCATTTTCGGTGTGTTTACAAAGCGAGAGATTAGCGCAGTGCGTCAACTGATAAGAACCGTTTTAAACGTTTGTGTTAAATATATATTCTTACAACGGAAGAGTGGAAGAGCAACGAATGGCACACAAATGTGCGTTTTTTATCAACTAAAAATTGTCCTTTTTCAAACAAACAAAAATAATAAGAGGGAAAAATTTGATAAAAGGTTCTACAAACACAACAATTGGTCGCATCATAAATGTGGATTGAGTAACCATACTTTTGATTGACATTTGAAGTAACATAACCTCAAAATCGTTTTACATTAGTTTTCAACCAAATGATTTTCAGTGTTGCCATGTGTAAATTACAGTGTTGGCGATTTGTTATTTTATTAATCAACAGAGTATAAATTAAATTGATTACGCCTGTTCATATCTAATAAATTATACTATCGTAACATAACTTTATTTTAAATTAATTAACCCTGAGCCGTGCATCAAGTGTGAGTGCGATGGACACCCAGCCAATGTCAGCATCAAACGAGGACAGCGCACCTATAAACAGCAAGGAACCTAAAAAAAAAAAAAAAAAAACGCCCCAGACGCCGACCGCGGAAAAACATCGAATAAGAAATTAAAAACCACACCAAATCTAACAGAGACACAGGCATCACACGCACAGCCCTCTAAAGCACACACACAAGCGCCCACAGAACACAGGAGAGACCACAGCCACCAAATGAATTCAACTCCTACAAACACAACTATGAAATAAGAACGGATGCCACCATCACACGCATACAACTTGCACGCTTATGGGAAACACACATGCCCAACAACAAGGACATTATCATACAACTGATAAACAACAACCTCACTCTTAAAACAAGCAAAAGAGAATCCAAAAATAAACTCCAGGAACTGATGGACAAGCACCTCATCAAAACATCCCGAACCCAACAACAACTAACTACCACACCGAACACACAACGCACATACACCGAATCATACACCATAATCCTCTGGAGTTGAAAACGAAATCCCAGACGAAGATATTGGCAAATAACTCACTAACAATAAATACCCTTATAGATACTGCAAACGCATCAAAGCAAGAGCAACAGACATATCAACATCGATGATAAGAATTATAACTGGAGACATCGACTCATTCGAAAGAATGACATATGACGGAGGACTGTATTACCTAAATAGGTTCTACAGATTCGTACCAAGCTCCCCACCCAAACCAATACCACAAGCATGCAGCAAGTGCTCCGCATACGATCACACAACCGAGGAATGCAGGAAAGGAAAAACATACACCAAGTGTCAAGGGGGCGCATGACGCAACTAAATGCGGTTCGCCACAGCCACAGAAATATGATGCCCGCAACGCCGAGGCCCATGCAGGGTGGTCACCCAGATGCCCAAAGAGACCGACAACACTCATAGAAGGCAACCCCAGCATAAGGATAAAAAAAAAAAACATAAATAAAAAAATCTACAGATATACCAAACTCAACCACTCATAACAATAGAAGCCCTAACCCACTGACTATACCCGACCATGTCATTATCACACACACACACCCATACACACATGCCATAAACAACACACAGAACACTAACAGAGAAGAGATTCTCAAAAGCTCCGCAAACGCTTTATAATTGACTATGTCATTGAGACACAGGCTGTACTTTCCGGCAACAGAATGTATATAATCATGTGCGACAAACAAGCATCAGATAGCATACCACCGACAGAACCCTCAAATCATACCACACAAGCCACCATGCATGTACAGAACGATCGACCAACCATCATATACGCAAACATCAGCTGCCCCAGTAACAAACGGACGCCAATAAATAATTATATAGAGAATAGCAACATTCAAGGTTGCCTTCTTTTCGTAGAAACAAAGACCAAAACCGACACAAACGTGACATACAAGAACTGGGAAATCACACAAAAACAAGGACACATCAACATCAACGCACGAGGAGGGATAGGTATCCTCCACACCGCACGTAGAGCCAACCCGCCAGTACCGAACAACCCACAAAATGATAGCCTCTACTTTACGACCCCATTTGACAATGACAAACTTCACATCTTTCTGATATACATTCAACCACACACACACACCAATCGAACAGAACATCGCCATAAAAGCAGCTCATGAATAGATATTCGATTATCATTAGTGACTTTAATCTAAACCCCGAGAAGAGACGTCAACTACAAACGTTCATAAATAACTCTGACTTCAGAAGACAATACACGCACAACCAACACTCATCATGCCCAACAATAATGACACAATCCCAGGTATACTACATGCATACTGACAATCTAACAAATAATATAACATACATCGAAGTAGCACAAGACCGTTGCTCAGATAACTTGGCTATTAAATTTACATTTCAACTAGACCGACCACGAACTGCCGAAACAATCAAGACAAAATTCAGTCTCAAACTCACAAATACAAAAGCAGTAAATACATTCATGCCGACATACCTGAACGAAATCGAAAGAAAAGACATAGAACTACATCACCTAACGGAATTTTAGACAAAACTCACTAGCTCTATAATAAAACATAGCCACTAAACAAAACGAAACATTTTACAAACACAAAGTACCTAAGTACATACTTACACTAATCAAGTACGAGTGACAAACGTGCTGAAAATACACTCTGACAGGAGGCAGAAACACAAATACAATAATGAATAGACTAAACAAAACAATACAGACAATGACATGGCAATAAAAGGCGCATACATGGTTCGAAGTATGCAAAGAAATTGAGAGAGACCGAGGAACAACCTATTGGACTAAAATTAAACGGCAGACAAAATACAAAAAGACGTCACATACAGCTACACTCCAACAAGATATTAAAAAAAAAAAAAATACGACAGGCGAACATATGGCATACGCCTGCGCAAACCACTTCACATCTGCTTTCACCCCCATCGACGACCCTACATATAACAACGATAACCCCACAAACGTGAACGACTGGTACGATAGACATTGTAACCAAAACACAGCGGGATAGGTATCCACCACACAGCACGTAGAGCCAACCCGCCAGTACCGAACAACCCACAAAATGATTGCCTCTACTTTACGATTCCATTTGACAATGACAAACTTCACATCGTTCTGATATACATTTCAACCACACTCACCAATCGAACAGAACACCGCCATAAAAGCACCCCATGAATAGATTTTCGATTATCATTGGTGACTTTAACCTACACCCCTAGAAGAGACGTCAACTACAAACGTTCATAAATAACTATGACTTCAGAAGACAATACACGCACAACCAACACTCATCATGCCCAACAATAATGACACCATCCCAGATATACTACATACATACCGACAATCTAACAAATAACATAAGAGACATCGAAGGAACACCAGACCTTTGCTCAGATCACTTGGCTGTTAAATTTACATTTCAACTAGACCGACCACGAACTGCCGAAACAATCAAGACAAAATTCATTCTCAAGCTCTCAAATACAAAAGTAGTAAATACATTCATGCTGACATACCTGAACGAAATCGAAAGAGAAGACATAGGACTACATCACCTAACGGAATTTTAGACAAAACTCACTAGCTCTATAATAAAACATAGCCCCTAAACAAAACGAAACATTTTACAAACACAGACTACCTAAGTACATACTTACACTAATCAAGTACAAGTGACAAACGTGCTGAAAATACGCTCTGACAGGAGGCAGAAACATAAAAACAATAATGAATAGACTAAACAAAACCATACAGACAATGACACGGCAATAAAAGCCACATAAATGGCTCGAAGTATACAAAGAAATTGAGAGAGACCGAGGAACAACCTATTGGACTAACATTAAACGACAGACAAAATACAAAAATACATCACGTACACCTACACTCCTACAAGATATTAAAAAGACATACGACAGACGAACATAAGGCATACGCAAACCACTCCACATCTGCTTTCACCCCCATCGGCGACCCTACATATAACAACGATAACTCCACAAACGTGAACGACTGGTACGACAGACATCATAACCAAAACACAGACAATAAGGAACCACCAAACATAACAGAAGACGAATACTATGACATACTAGATACAGGTAAAACACCGCCCCGGACAAGATCTTACCACAAAACAACTTCTTCGAAGCCTATCATACGAAATACATAAATACATAATATCTATTATTTCATGATAAAATAGCGTAATATTTAAACAGACTTAAATCATACTACTTGCGGATTAAAATATTCCTAAAATGTAGTCACGTGTGAGACGCTCTGTTACACATGTGAGACGCTGTGTTACACATGTGAGACGCTGTGAGACAGCTATAAGACACCTCTGAGACAGCTGTGAGACACCTCAGAGACAGCTGTGAGACACCTGTGAGACACCTCAGAGACAGCTGTGAGACACCTGTGAGACAGCTGTGAGACACCTGTGAGATACCTGTGAGACACCTGTTGGTGGTGGTGGTGCTGTTGCTGGTGTGGAGGTGGTGGTGGTGCTATTGCTGGTGTGGAGGCGGTGGCGATGCTGTTGCTGGTGTGGAGGTGGTGCTGGTGATGGTGCTGGTGATAGTGGTGATGGTGGTGCCGGTGTGGAGGTATTTTTTATTTATTATCTTGTACTTTTGACATGTTGTATGTATATTTAAATACTATTGTACATATTTTAAGGATTTTTCTTTATTTAATATGTTGTCCTCTCTATGCACTATGGAGGGGGTGAATAAAATAAAGTTTTTTTTTTACATTGTATTATTATTTTTATTACCATATAAAATATTCATTACATAGTTGTACAATACTTTAACATTTCTATATTACAAGCTACATTCCGATAGTATAACGGATATTACCACATAAAATATCCATTACATACTCGTGACGGAGGGGCAGAGGGGCTGGTGGTGTTGCTGATGGCAGAGGGGCTCCGGGAGGGGCGTAGGGGCCGGTATATGTTGGTTGGGGCGGCGGGTGGTGGGGCTTCGGGGAGGGGCGGAGGGGCTGGTGAGGCTTCGGGAGGGGCGGACGGGCGGGTGATGTTGGTGGTAGCGGAGGGGCTTCAGGAGGGGCTGGCGATGTTGATGGAGGTGAAGGGGCTTCGGGTGGGTACGGCGGTGCTTCAGGAGGGTACAGAGGTGCTTCGGGAGGGTCCACATACTAGCATAAAAATTACCTAATTTTTATGCTAGTATGTGGACCCTCCCGAAGCACCTCTGTACCCTCCTGAAGCACCGCCGTACCCGCCCGTCCGCCCCTCCCGAAGCCTCACCAGCCCCTCCGCCCCTCCCGAAGCCCCACCACCCGCCGCCCCAACCAACATATACCGGCCCCTACGCCCCTCCCGGAGCCCCTCCGCCATCAGCAACACCACCAGCCCCTCTGCCCCTCCGTCACGAGTATGTAATGGATATTTTATGTGGTAATACCCGTTATACTATCGGAATGTAGCTTGTAATATAGAAATGTTAAAGTATTGTACAACTATGTAATGAATATTTTATATGGTAATAAAAATAATAATACAATGTAAATAAAAACTTTATTTTATTCACCCCCTCCATAGTGCATAGAGAGGACAACATATTAAATAAAGAAAAATCCTTAAAAATATGTACAATAGTATTTAAATATACATACAACATGTCAAAAGTACAAGATAATAAATAAAAAATACCTCCATACCGGCACCACCATCACCACTATCACCAGCACCATCACCAGCACCACCTCCACACCAGCAACAGCATCGCCACCGCCTCCACACCAGCAATAGCACCACCACCACCTCCACACCAGCAACAGCACCACCACCACCAACAGGTGTCTCACAGGTATCTCACAGGTGTCTCACAGCTGTCTCACAGGTGTCTCACAGCTGTCTCTGAGGTGTCTCACAGGTGTCTCACAGCTGTCTCTGAGGTGTCTCACAGCTGTCTCAGAGGTGTCTTATAGCTGTCTCACAGCGTCTCACATGTGTAACACAGCGTCTCACATGTGTAACAGAGCGTCTCACACGTGACTACATTTTAGGAATATTTTAATCCGCAAGTAGTATGATTTAAGTCTGTTTAAATATTACGCTATTTTATCATGAAATAATAGATATTATGTATTTATGTATTTCGTATGATAGGCTTCGAAGAAGTTGTTTTGTGGTAAGATCTTGTCCGGGGCGGTGTTTTACCTGTATCTAGTATGTCATAGTATTCGTCTTCTGTTATGTTTGGTGGTTCCTTATTGTCTGTGTTTTGGTTATGATGTCTGTCGTACCAGTCGTTCACGTTTGTGGAGTTATCGTTGTTATATGTAGGGTCGCCGATGGGGGTGAAAGCAGATGTGGAGTGGTTTGCGTATGCCTTATGTTCGTCTGTCGTATGTCTTTTTAATATCTTGTAGGAGTGTAGGTGTACGTGATGTATTTTTGTATTTTGTCTGTCGTTTAATGTTAGTCCAATAGGTTGTTCCTCGGTCTCTCTCAATTTCTTTGTATACTTCGAGCCATTTATGTGGCTTTTATTGCCGTGTCATTGTCTGTATGGTTTTGTTTAGTCTATTCATTATTGTTTTTATGTTTCTGCCTCCTGTCAGAGCGTATTTTCAGCACGTTTGTCACTTGTACTTGATTAGTGTAAGTATGTACTTAGGTAGTCTGTGTTTGTAAAATGTTTCGTTTTGTTTAGGGGCTATGTTTTATTATAGAGCTAGTGAGTTTTGTCTAAAATTCCGTTAGGTGATGTAGTCCTATGTCTTCTCTTTCGATTTCGTTCAGGTATGTCAGCATGAATGTATTTACTACTTTTGTATTTGAGAGCTTGAGAATGAATTTTGTCTTGATTGTTTCGGCAGTTCGTGGTCGGTCTAGTTGAAATGTAAATTTAACAGCCAAGTGATCTGAGCAAAGGTCTGGTGTTCCTTCGATGTCTCTTATGTTATTTGTTAGATTGTCGGTATGTATGTAGTATATCTGGGATGGTGTCATTATTGTTGGGCATGATGAGTGTTGGTTGTGCGTGTATTGTCTTCTGAAGTCATAGTTATTTATGAACGTTTGTAGTTGACGTCTCTTCTAGGGGTGTAGGTTAAAGTCACCAATGATAATCGAAAATCTATTCATGGGGTGCTTTTATGGCGGTGTTCTGTTCGATTGGTGAGTGTGGTTGAAATGTATATCAGAACGATGTGAAGTTTGTCATTGTCAAATGGAATCGTAAAGTAGAGGCAATCATTTTGTGGGTTGTTCGGTACTGGCGGGTTGGCTCTACGTGCTGTGTGGTGGATACCTATCCCGCTGTGTTTTGGTTACAATGTCTATCGTACCAGTCGTTCACGTTTGTGGGGTTATCGTTGTTATATGTAGGGTCGTCGATGGGGGTGAAAGCAGATGTGAAGTGATTTGCGCAGGCGTATGCCATATGTTCGCCTGTCGTATTTTTTTTTTTTTTAATATCTTGTTGGAGTGTAGCTGTATGTGACGTCTTTTTGTATTTTGTCTGCCGTTTAATTTTAGTCCAATAGGTTGTTCCTCGGTCTCTCTCAATTTCTTTGCATACTTCGAACCATGTATGCGCCTTTTATTGCCATGTCATTGTCTGTATTGTTTTGTTTAGTCTATTCATTATTGTATTTGTGTTTCTGCCTCCTGTCAGAGTGTATTTTCAGCACGTTTGTCACTCGTACTTGATTAGTGTAAGTATGTACTTAGGTACTTTGTGTTTGTAAAATGTTTCGTTTTGTTTAGTGGCTATGTTTTATTATAGAGCTAGTGAGTTTTGTCTAAAATTCCGTTAGGTGATGTAGTTCTATGTCTTTTCTTTCGATTTCGTTCAGGTATGTCGGCATGAATGTATTTACTGCTTTTGTATTTGTGAGTTTGAGACTGAATTTTGTCTTGATTGTTTCGGCAGTTCGTGGTCGGTCTAGTTGAAATGTAAATTTAATAGCCAAGTTATCTGAGCAACGGTCTTGTGCTACTTCGATGTATGTTATATTATTTGTTAGATTGTCAGTATGCATGTAGTATACCTGGGATTGTGTCATTATTGTTGGGCATGATGAGTGTTGGTTGTGCGTGTATTGTCTTCTGAAGTCAGAGTTATTTATGAACGTTTGTAGTTGACGTCTCTTCTCGGGGTTTAGATTAAAGTCACTAATGATAATCGAATATCTATTCATGAGCTGCTTTTATGGCGATGTTCTGTTCGATTGGTGTGTGTGTGTGGTTGAATGTATATCAGAAAGATGTGAAGTTTGTCATTGTCAAATGGGGTCGTAAAGTAGAGGCTATCATTTTGTGGGTTGTTCGGTACTGGCGGGTTGGCTCTACGTGCGGTGTGGAGGATACCTATCCCTCCTCGTGCGTTGATGTTGATGTGTCCTTGTTTTTGTGTGATTTCCCAGTTCTTGTATGTCACGTTTGTGTCGGTTTTGGTCTTTGTTTCTACGAAAAGAAGGCAACCTTGAATGTTGCTATTCTCTATATAATTATTTATTGGCGTCCGTTTGTTACTGGGGCAGCTGATGTTTGCGTATATGATGGTTGGTCGATCGTTCTGTACATGCATGGTGGCTTGTGTGGTATGATTTGAGGGTTCTGTCGGTGGTATGCTATCTGATGCTTGTTTGTCGCACATGATTATATACATTCTGTTGCCGGAAAGTACAGCCTGTGTCTCAATGACATAGTCAATTATAAAGCGTTTGCGGAGCTTTTGAGAATCTCTTCTCTGTTAGTGTTCTGTGTGTTGTTTATGGCATGTGTGTATGGGTGTGTGTGTGTGATAATGACATGGTCGGGTATAGTCAGTGGGTTAGGGCTTCTATTGTTATGAGTGGTTGAGTTTGGTATATCTGTAGATTTTTTTATTTATGTTTTTTTTTTTTATCCTTATGCTGGGGTTGCCTTCTATGAGTGTTGTCGGTCTCTTTGGGCATCTGGGTGACCACCCTGCATGGGCCTCGGCGTTGCGGGCATCATATTTCTGTGGCTGTGGCGAACCGCATTTAGTTGCGTCATGCGCCCCCTTGACACTTGGTGTATGTTTTTCCTTTCCTGCATTCCTCGGTTGTGTGATCGTATGCGGAGCACTTGCTGCATGCTTGTGGTATTGGTTTGGGTGGGGAGCTTGGTACGAATCTGTAGAACCTATTTAGGTAATACAGTCCTCCGTCATATGTCATTCTTTCGAATGAGTCGATGTCTCCAGTTATAATTCTTATCATCGATGTTGATATGTCTGTTGCTCTTGCTTTGATGCGTTTGCAGTATCTATAAGGGTATTTATTGTTAGTGAGTTATTTGCCAATATCTTCGTCTGGGATTTCGTTTTCAACTCCAGAGGATTATGGTGTATGATTCGGTGTATGTGCGTTGTGTGTTCGGTGTGGTAGTTAGTTGTTGTTGGGTTCGGGATGTTTTGATGAGGTGCTTGTCCATCAGTTCCTGGAGTTTATTTTTGGATTCTCTTTTGCTTGTTTTAAGAGTGAGGTTGTTGTTTATCAGTTGTATGATAATGTCCTTGTTGTTGGGCATGTGTGTTTCCCATAAGCGTGCAAGTTGTATGCGTGTGATGGTGGCATCCGTTCTTATTTCATAGTTGTGTTTGTAGGAGTTGAATTCATTTGGTGGCTGTGGTCTCTCCTGTGTTCTGTGGGCGCTTGTGTGTGTGCTTTAGAGGGCTGTGCGTGTGATGCCTGTGTCTCTGTTAGATTTGGTGTGGTTTTTAATTTCTTATTCGATGTTTTTCCGCGGTCGGCGTCTGGGGCGTTTTTTTTTTTTTTTTTTTAGGTTCCTTGCTGTTTATAGGTGCGCTGTCCTCGTTTGATGCTGACATTGGCTGGGTGTCCATCGCACTCACACTTGATGCACGGCTCAGGGTTAATTAATTTAAAATAAAGTTATGTTACGATAGTATAATTTATTAGATATGAACAGGCGTAATCAATTTAATTTATACTCTGTTGATTAATAAAATAACAAATCGCCAACACTGTAATTTACACATGGCAACACTGAAAATCATTTGGTTGAAAACTAATGTAAAACGATTTTGAGGTTATGTTACTTCAAATGTCAATCAAAAGTATGGTTACTCAATCCACATTTATGATGCGACCAATTGTTGTGTTTGTAGAACCTTTTATCAAATTTTTCCCTCTTATTATTTTTGTTTGTTTGAAAAAGGACAATTTTTAGTTGATAAAAAACGCACATTTGTGTGCCATTCGTTGCTCTTCCACTCTTCCGTTGTAAGAATATATATTTAACACAAACGTTTAAAACGGTTCTTATCAGTTGACGCACTGCGCTAATCTCTCGCTTTGTAAACACACCGAAAATGAATGGACTCTAATTCAGTAAAAATATTTAATGTAATTAATATATAATAATCAAATAATTCAAAACTCGCGCGGCACCGATGACGACAACCACCGACAACATACGATGATTCAGATAATTCAAATTAATTAGCGCTAAATTGACACATTTCGTAATTAAAATTAATTCGTGCCATACTAATAATAATGGCTAGCTGGTTAGTGACGTGACGTGAGTTGACGTTTGGAGCGCCATCTGTTGTAGCCTTTGTGACACACGACTGATACGGAAATTACAGGTATCTGTACATCATCGTCACATCTACTCTAAGTCTCTGTACCAAGCCAAATATGTGTTTTTAAAATAGGTGCTAGGTGTTCCTCCACTTTCCTCTTCTTATTTGATTCATCATGGCTTGTTTGTCGGGTGTGTCATGCATACTGGGCATCTGCCGGTGATCGCTCGTAGTTAATTAATGCTGATATTTACCTATGTGTGTGAAAATATACACATCCTTGTTTAAATAAAACCGCAGAAGTTTTATCGCCAGACTTACAATTTTTAGTTGATAAAAACGCCTACACCCTTTCGCCTAGCATTAACAAATGAATTAATAACTAAATGGATTTTTAAACATTATAGTGTCACCTAGAGTTAATATTATTTTATTATCTTATACACCCCCGACATCTATTCCATACTTATCGAGAAAAACAATTAGACTATGTACGTTTTCCCCTTTTACCTTAATATAATATTTAATTTATTTTTGAACTCTCGGTACACGTTGTTATCCCGATCCTCCTGTACATGTTACGCCGGACTCCATCTTGAATTTACACTCGCATACGATTTAATATTTTACGGCCTCGTATATTTATTTCTCAATCGGTACCCGTATATTGTCAAATCGCAGGAATTATGAAAGATTTAAGTTGGTATGACAGTTGGTATTCTCGGTTATCATCGGTTATCTCTCGGTTATCGCTCGTTAGATGGGTTCCTTCCTTGCGGGCGGCGCGGCTTTTGGTAACAGGCGAGACGTTTTTCTTCGCGGCCCGAGAGTAATGTGGGGCGCGGAGCGCCCCGTGCTTATCGCTAGCAGTGGGGCACCGCATACGAATATCCATGGGCACCCTCCAGCGCGCGACCTCAAGTCGGCGTTCGCGGGATGCATCGTGGATGTAGGCCTTGCGGGGGGCGTGCCCCGTGCTTGGCGATAGCAGGGTCCCACATACGAACCCCTCACCCCTCGCGGGCAACGCGTTGTACAAATCATAACCTCAAACCATAAACATAACCTCAAAGTCTGGGGACTAGGGACCGAAGGCGACATAACCTCAAACATAACCTCAAACCTTAACAACTCATGCCTCCCACCCAGCACCACGTGACTGAATGGGGCGCTCCCATTGGCTGCACGTCGACAAAGGGGCGTGGCCTAAAAGGGAAAGTGGAGGGGGAAGCTCCCCTGTTATTCTTATGGGAGAAAAACGGGCCCAGGTGCGCCCTAGTCTACTTTAGTCTTTTTGTCATACTTATGCAAAAAGTGAATCAAATATAGTGCTCTTATAGAGGGTTGCTAATAGGGAATGTTGCGTTTACAGGAGTGGCATTTATCGAATTTTCACAATTATATTATATTTATTAAAAAGTATCTCACAATTAGTCTAAATATCCCTCCTTGTAATTCCATCTTCTAAAACATATGCTGCAGAAAATTTTTCAATGACATTTTTTTTTAAATAGTTGCATATTTTAATTTGTAATTATTTTAATTTATTTAAATGACCATAGAAAATTTAAATATCGATAATAAAACAAAATAATTGTATTAAACATTTTTTTTTAGAATTAAAAAATCTATTTCACAAATCAATACTATTAAAATTGGACAGATTTTAGAAATTTTGATGGAAATTCCGGTTGTATTTATGTTATGTTGAATCCGCCCTTATTATTATTTTTTTAATCAGAGTGTCTGGCTACTGAAGCTTGTTCGCTGAACTTCCTAATTCATCACCCTCATGTTTGCAAAATTGTCCAATATGATAAAATATAGGATTAATTTTTGGGGTTACAGTTATACCCAGATGAATAAAATCATTATTAAATTGTTCAATAACATTTTCAAAGTTGCTCAGCAAATTGTTACCAAAACATCACCAATTTGCCTTTTTTTTCAACTCATGTTTCTTTACAAACTAACCAATTATTTTTTTTTTCTATTTCTCCCTAAAGTTCTTAAAATACCATTATTGAGCAAGTTATATTTATCGATATTACACCACATGCAAGGGTATATTGAACTATATAACATTATTCCCGTAAGAATATTCCAAAAATTGAACTCAGTAGCAAGTTAGCTATATAGCATTTATAAATATCATGCAATTTCAATAAGATCCACAATTTTTTGTAAATGTTGTTTTCTTTTTTAAACAATAGGCATTCATTGATTATACATTTCTGTATTTTTTTAAATTATTATTTTAGTATTTCCGCATTTCAATGGTCACTTGGGAATCTTCAATTTGGAAATCTTTTATAAAATACTTAGTCATTAATTGGAGCTGCATTTTCGTGGAGCTACATACATTTTTGTATTTTCTTTAAATTATTATTTCCGTATTTCAATGGTCAATTTGGAATCTTTAATTTGAAAATCTTTTAGAAACTACTTAGTCATTGTATGGACCTGCATTTCCTTAATGAGTCGCAATTTCTTCAATGTTTCAAAACACAAACCATTCTGCTGTTTTCTACATGATTTTTCATTATTTGTGGCCATAATAATTAAAATAAACACAACAATGACGAGGAGTGAACTCGGACAACAATAAAAGATCATAAATAAAAAAGACAATTTAAACTGAATGTTCATATGTTCCCATAGCACACTATGGTAACTATGGAAATATAATAGCCCAGCAGTCATAATCGTGTATAATTTAAAAAATAATAAATAATAATAACAAATTTTAACTTTGAGAGGAAAATATGGCAATAAATTTAACTATACGAGCCCAGGCTCATATTAGTTCGGCCGGTTTACATTTTCAATCAGAAGCCTAAACAAATCATAAGACTTACACAAATGATGAGACATTTCGACAAAATTGTTTCGACTATTTTAAAATATATACTTTAACCTTATAAAAGCTGAATATTTTATCCGAATAATATATGGAACAAAATTTTATATACCAAAAACTTTAGTGAACAGACAGCTCATAATAGTTCGGACGATATTTAATATTTTGTTACATTCTTCTTTGAGGTTTCTTTTAGTTTAGTTTTTACCAACATCTTTTGCTATACTTTCTCTCCATAGCATAGTTTTTTCTTTGGTATTCGATCTAAGGTTTGTTTTTATAATTCTACGTGAAGATCGTTTATCTGCTTCCGTAATTGTAGTTGGCCTGACGATTTTGGTTTTTTGTTCGACTTCACCGGTTCTTTTATACAAATTAATACTATCTTGCACTGTAGAACGCGGAACTGAATCCGAAACAGATATACGACATGCCCAAATGCCTGTTTTATGGGCATTAATGATGGACATGTGCAAATCTGTATTTAAAGGCATTTTACTTGAATATTAACGTAAAAACACAGTGTATTACTATTATTGTGTCTCACAGCACGTACACAACTAATATTGACACATATTTGTTCATTTATTCAGTATGTGTTTTGTTTTAACAGTACCGCATTCATTCCATGGCGATGTAACCCAATATTAAATATCGGCCGAACTATTATGAGCTGTCCGTTCACTAAAGTTTTTGTTATAATAATTTTGTTCATTATGTTATTCGGATCAAATATTCAGCTTTTGTAAGGTTAAAGTATATATTTCAATATAGCCGAAATTTTTTTATCGAAATATCTCATCATTTGTGTAAGTTTTATGATTTGTTTAAGCCTCTGCTTGAAAATGTAAACCGGCCGAACTATTATGAGCCTGAGCTCGTAGATCAAAATTTGCATTTGTTTGAAACCCCATCGGTATAATATTTTAAATGTTATATTTATTTAAAAAAGAATAGCAAGAAATAATTTAAACTCAAAATTGGACTAGGACATTTTTTTATAAATAAGTCATGGTTTGGCGAACTGTAGTGTAGGTTTCCTTGGCCTGAACGAAATAAGCAGTTATAATGAATTTTAACAATTGATTGAGACATATTAATTAAATTTATATTGTATATTAATCATATTTGCTAGTACATTTTCACATCATTAAACATTTCCATAATTTTATAAAATTGCTTTAATATATTTTTTATAAATTGCATAAATACAATTTCTAGTTATATTATATTTATGCAAGTAAGGTCTGTTTCTGTTATTTCGAATCTTAAAAGAGACATGTCGGATGATTTTATTCTCGGCGAATTCGAAAGCCAGTGTATCGGTTTACCACTCTGCAAAGTAGAACGCGGAACCAAGATCGATACCACGACAAAGTGTTCTCTAAAGTAATAAAGAAACAATTGATGGATGAGGTTTCCGGTTATACTGTCGACGTGTACACCAATTTCAGCTTACGCCCACACGGCAATCATTTTATTTGCATGTAAAAATCTTAAACGACTAATACCCGCGTTTTACACCGCCCCTGTATAATTATTAATGAAAGCACGTATCCTGGCAGCCTTTTAATATTAATGATATACAATTAAGTGTTCGTTGCTCGCTGACTCTTTGTAGGCCGTAACGTACAACTGGACATTGTCATTCGACATTATCGCGGATTATGAATTATGAAGTTTCCTGTCAACCCGCGGTATCAGGATAAAAATGGAGCGGTAATTGTTTCGCGCCCATAAATATGCATGAGCCGCTTAATTGGTAACTGACACACCACGATTTTTCAGCGCAACTCGAAAATTTGACGTAATTGCTCGCTCATTAAAAAATCATTTGAGCACGTATACAAATAGGCGAATCTTTTATTCATGGCGAGTCGAGCTTCCGATCGCGGACGCTCTAATTGTTTCTCTGGAGGAGGGCGATTGTCATCGTGCTGTCGGGCACATAAATCCTCCGCCTTATCTCCGGGAATAATTTTTTTTCTTTCTTTTGCTTATGTTTCAGTTCACCTGATAGCCGGAACAGTTATCGTCAAATAAAGTTTTATTGCCCCGAGGAACGTATAAAATCTAATAAATTTTTATGGCGATTTGTAAAGTAATTAAAACTTTGCCGCGTTTTATTGTCCCGGCTCATATCTGGGTGCATGAGCATTTACGTTCTGGGGGCTCACAGTTTACGACTTGATAAATAACATGTCTTGCATGTTACAATAAATGTTGATTTTGACGTGTTTACTGAGCGAGCACGCATTGCGTTAAATGTGTTTACTTCTCGTGCGAAACATGACAAATACGAGGACAAGGCGAACATATTAATTTGGGGAAAATATTTTTAAAACCGTCGACTGTGGTATTTTGTTTTAAAATCAATAAACAGTAAACTGGGCGAGGACAGCTGCTCTGCCGATATCGTGGAATTTGTGGGTCCGATCGCGGCAAAGACTGAACACTACACACACACACCACGCGCTCTCCCACCCAAATGAAATAACTCCCCCACTGGGACCTGCAGTGTAAGTTGCCAGAACTTCAGGCGGGGAGGATTTGGATAATTTTTCGTGTGATACTTGTTAAAAGCAATGTACGCGTTTAGCGAACACAACTGTTGAGAATCAGCACTCAAGTACGCTAAACGATCCACAAGCAAAACTGCTAAATGTGTCAGTCCAGTTATTGAGGTTATATTTTTTGTATTGTGTTTGTATGTAACGCTTATTATGTGAGGTTAGATAACACCGCTGTTGACTGCCAGCGTACAAAAATTGCGCTTAGTAAATTTAACAGCAGCTTACAGTTCGCGCAAAGTCAGCGGACTCGTTTAGCGAACCGCTGTCAGTCAATAACTCAACAGTTGCGATAGAATAACTCACCCAATGGTTTTTTCGTAACCCGCATTTTCGTAATAAGTTCGGACAATTTTGATGCGTTCTTCGAGGGTGCAACTCTGCAATATGAAATTTACTGGTCTCTGGAGGACGTGTGTCAAATATAATCCTTCAATGATAAATCGTTTGGAGAAAAGCCAGACTTAAAATCCTTAAATTCATAGTAGGACGTCCTTTATATGAAACTTTATTAATTGTGTCCTACGCCTCCACCAAAAGGCGAATCCTACTCTAACCCTAGTGACGCGAGTGACTTAGTTGTTATGTTCTCCAGCGCACAAACGCCAAACGAACAATAATTGTAAAGGAGAACAACATACATTACAAAATACACACAAATAATTACTGGTGAAAACACAATATTTACAAGTGCCTACAGACAAATGACACAGTGCAACAATACATTTCTTCAGGTTACCGAGATCCCCTATAGAAACATCTAATTTGGGCCACCCTCTACATGTGCTCCGTCCTGCATAAACCTGGGGGAAATTCTTGTAGCCACTGGTTAATTTTCAAATTAAGTTTCTAGTTCCATTGGTAAAAATTCTAAATATCTTTCTGAATTTGTCGAAAACCACAGGGCGTTACAACTTGCCTGTTCAAAATTCCACACATTTTCTTTTTGTGAATATAGAAAATAAATGTTATATATTATCTTACCTGTTCAAAATTCCACACATTTTCTTTTTGTGAATATAGAAAATTAATGTTATATATTATCTGTGTAAATTAAAACCAATATCTTGTCATGTGTTTTTTGGTTTTAATTTTAATTTAACAAACTTTTATGAAGAATAATGTTTTCTTTGAGAAATCACGAATAAAAACGTTTAACATAAGTTGCACACTTAATTTTGATATAGGCTGAACTTTTGGAACTGATTCTTAGATGGCAAGATTGCCGCGCGGTTGTCGCGTAGGGGATCTGTGAGCCGGCCCTTTAGTTCAGTTCTATAATTGAATTCGTGGCTAAAACAACGCGGATGGTTTTCCCCTCTGGATGCCTCGTCGTATCCAGTTGACTCCCGTATTGAGTGCTTCACCTTGATGTGTTACTGGAATATATGCGACAACATCTGCAGGGTGTAGCAACCAAGCTGCTAACCGATAGCAGGTAGTCGCGTGAACTGTTTTTAATCGATTTACAATTTCATACGACGCACATTCTATACCGATACTTATTGCAATCCAATTGTGCTCAACCTACTCACACCAACTGCATAGTAACTTGTTCGTGTCGTCGCATACTAACGGCGCGAGAGTCCCAGGCTATAAATATCGTATTCTAAATTGTGTTTCTCTGTTCCCAGATTTTCGCGATCCCCCCCCCCCCCCCCCCCCCTTTCAATTATAAAGACAATTCATTAATGCTCAATGACATATTTGGTATTTCTGAAGTTGTACATTTCTAAAACCCTCTACCAAAACCACAAAACTTAAAAAACTTATGTTACACACAATAAAACAATTTTCCCTTAAGTTTAATGAGACTCATTAATGTCCAATGACATTTTTTCTATCCATTTCTGAAGTTATTTTGGAGTGTTTTTCTGGAATATTTCTATAATTTTGAATTGATTTGTTGATGTTTCAGATGAGATTCATTTATTGAATCATATTGATATTCACAGAATGTTGAAATTGTTGAAATTTGGTACCATTCATGTTTGCTATTCAATTGATTCAATATTGTTCATAGACTTTTTTGGTATTTCTGAAGTAAATTTGCAAAGCCCTTGTAATTTTTAAATTAAAAAAAATAATATTTTAGACTTGTGATTTTTATGATTTTTTGTTTATTATTGTATTTGGAATATATTTACATGTAAGTATTTAGAAAAAAACATTTTTTTTATTTATGGGCTGGGCCGGTAACAAATTTCCACCCAAAAAATTTAGGTAGCCCGCAGCCCTTCAATTGTATGGTGCATAACAATATCAAATGAAAATAATTATTTTATTAGGTTTAAGGTTTTATCCATAAATTACCAGTTATGTATTTAAGGAATTATTATTGGGTACTTACTGTTAAAATTATTTTTATTTTGTTTTATAATGTATTTATTTTATTTCGCCTGACTAGTTTCGGTTTTTAAAAAAACATCATCAGAGGCATAATATATCTACAAAGAATACAATAATTTGGGTAAATATAAATTAGCGTTAAGTTAGTTATAAAATTGTTTAAATATAAATTATAATAATATTTGTTACGTGTTTATTGTTGTAGTTTGTATAAATTATTTAGTATTTATGTAATCTGTTAGTGTTGAGATAAATTAAAATATGTAAAATGTGTAACTGTCTTTTTTGGGGGTATTAATTTTGGTAATAGAAAGTAAAATCAATTCTTAAATAAGTGTTTTAGGAATTTCGTTATTTTATACAGGGTGGAAACTTTAACTGGAATAAAATTCATAACTTCGATATAGGCGATTTTTGCAAAAAATCCCGAAACACGCTAAGTATTGTATTTTCTTGCCCTCATTTCTATGTATATGCTGCTTGTTTATCTGTTCCCGGAAGAGCGCAGCCACCTCTGACTTTTTTTTTTCAAATGGAAAGGTATGTCAAGTGACACCTCGTTTGAAAGGTCTCTGCGCAAGTAATACAACACACTATTTATTTCTTGAATAATTACAAATCCCACGTGATAAAAAAAACCACTTTTATAACTTGAATACTATTTAATGCAACAAATGTTCAAAATGGGCACTAGTAACACTAGTAACTAAGCAACGCAGTTCCATAGCATCAAAACACATGTCAAAAACATACAACTTTACGCCGAAACATGTTCAACGTAAAAGTGGTTTTCTTTTTTTTTATCACGTGGGCTTTGTAAATATTCAAGAAATAAATAGTGTGTTGTATTACTTGCGAAGAGACCTTTCAAACGAGGTGTCACTTGACATACCTTTCCATTTGAAAAAAAAAAGTCGCAGGTGGCTGGGCTCTTCCTGGAACAGATAAACAAGCAGCATATACATAGAAATGAGGGCAAGAAAAAACAATACTTAGCGTGTTTCGGGATTTTTTGCAAAAATCGCCTATATCGAAGTTATGAATTTTATTCCAGTTAAAGTTTCCACCCTGTATGTATAAATTAAGAGTTATTTACTTACGCATTTTACTATGTATATATCTTGATCTTATTTTTACCATAAATATTTGTAATCAATTTGAATTTTGAAATATTTTGAAAAAGAGGTTTAAATTTAATTTTTAAATAATCCATTTAACATATAAAACAATTCACTTAAACTTCCAACAGACATCTCTCAAATTTCAAAATTGAAATTGATTACAAATATTTATGGTAAAAATAAGATCAAGATATACATATAAATAGTAAAATACGTAAGTAAATAACTCTTAATATATACATATATAATAACTAAAACACTTATTTAAGAATTGATTTTACTTTCTATTACCAACATTAATACCCTCAAAAAAGATCGTTTCACACATTTTAATTTATCTCAACACTAACAAATTACATAAATACTAAATCATTTATACATACTACAACAATAAACGCATAACAAATATTATTATAATTTATATTTTAACATTTTTATAACAAACTTAACACTAATTTATATTTAACCTAATTATTGTATTCTTTGTAGATACATCATGACTCTGATGATGGTTTTTTGGAAATCGAAGCTAGTCAGGCGAAATAAAATAAATAAATAATAAAATACAATACAAATATTTCTACCAGTAAGTACCCAATAATAATACCTTAAATTATTTTATTGCCTACACGTTAACATTTTCGTGCGTCTATAATTTCTTTGTGTGCATTTTTCGGGTTAAAACGTTTCAGCTTCATGATCACTGATCTGTATATTAACTGGATTTGACTTAGGCCGTATTCTGGCATCTGAGAGCATGCCTGATTGAACGGCACCATGACAGTGAAATTGAGGTTTTGTGACACGATTCGGTGGCAATCGGCGCAAATCGGCGGCAATTCGCGAAGGCGCATGGAAATCTTGAAAATATTCACATCATAACATCACAATATACATAGGTTATGTTTATTTATTTCAGACAGAGGGACAGTTATTTCAGATTATTTCGTTGTACTTACTTATGCAGCGACAACTTTCCCGATGAATCGGATTTCTTCCCGCAAAACATGCACTCGAAAATCATGTTTTTAAAATACCGTCAGACAAAACTGCTACATCTGAGATATCGCGGCCATACCTCAATTGTCCTGCAATTATCACAAAACCTCAACTTTTGCCAAGATGGCGGCGCTCATTTGGGAACGCACTCTACCGCTGAAGCACAATCCAGTTAATATACAGATAATATCAAATATACAGATCAGTGTTCCTGATACATACCTAAAAATGTTGAGTATTTCATGTTTGAATCTAACTTCAATTGAAAAGCGACCCAGAAGCTTGTTAATAATCGAATCCACAAGCTCTAAATAGTAGGTAGAATCAAAAGATGAATACGAGAACAAATATGCTCGAGTCTGGAAGCTCTCTAAAACTGGGCTATTAGTCATATTTTTTTATGATATTTTGTATCTATTTGGAAAATTCCTCGGAAGGTCCTTGAAAGTGGGCCATTAAACATAATTTTTAATAATGTTTTGTATCCATTTGCAAAATTGCTCGGAAGCTCCTTAACACTGGGCTAACTATTGCAGTATTTCTCGGAAACATCATCATTTTTGATAATATTTTGTATCTATATGCCAAATTTCCCGGGCTTGAAACCGGTCTATTAGTCATAATTTTTAATGATATTTTGTATCAATTTGCAAATTTGCTACGAAGTTCCTTAAAACGGAGTTCTCTTATATAATCTCTTTTATATATATATTTACAAAATTACTTCAAAGTTCCTTAACTCTGGATTATCTATTATTGAAAATTCGTTATAATTTGCACCTATTTATAAAATTGCCCCCCATAATATATTTTTTAATGAAAATTAAGAGTTGTTGAACTGACTCGGAGCTACCTCTTCAACCTCCGTTCGCCTCTTCGGAATCGTTATTTTAAACATGAGCTCCTTCCCCCCACGACCCCGCCGCGCCCCTGCGCCATTTAATATTTTAATATCGCGAGGAGTGTACAGAGAGCGCGGCTTTCGGATTGTTTTTCGTCGGCGGGCCGAAAGAAATTGATTGCTGCCTTCACGGATCAATTGAGATTCCTCTTGAAAGGTCGCCCGGCAAAAACATATAATCATCTCTTGGGGGACGGGGGACGTATAATGTATAGATTAAACGACTCGAAATGTGCCTATATTAAAATGACTAATGACTGGGAATTTCCTCCGGGAGCGTTCGAAATATTAAAGTCTCAATCGCGCCAGTTCGCCGCCCCCGGGGGGCCGGGCAGGAAATAGCGATGATATTTAATGCCTCTCCCTTCGCGATATTCGAAAAACACGGCGCATTTAAATTAGCTCGACTGTTATTTGATATTTTGCTGAAATTGGTTACGAGCCAGTAAAAATGTTATCTTTACTTTTTGCTCTTCATTAAATTTTCTTAATTATTATAAATCGCATAATTTTTTTATTGATAAGGAAAATTTGATACCTTAATGCCATGGCATTTTAAGAAACATTGCAAATTTTAAAGACAATTATCCAGTTTTGATTTAATACCAAATCCATTCATTATAAAAAGACAAAAATGCTAAGCTGCGGGCAAAAACACTCCCGCGACATGTGCATGAAAATAATCACACTGTGTTTCTCTAGAAGGTAAGTGCAATATATTTTCACATATGTCGATGAATATTCTTCATTTTCAACCGTTTAGACTTTAGAGCATTTGCAGTAACTATCTCTGCGTTTAAAATTTCTACATTTGCCAGATTGTCATTTCGCATATTCTGCATTTTTCAAAATACTTATTTTTAAAATGTTTCATGTGTAACAAATTAGTATTACATTTATGATATTCACTCACATATTAAGATTACATATATAGCACATATACAGGGTGAGTCAATAGGACGGGCAGGCTCGATTACACCTACACGGTTAATGATATCGAAATGAACCAAACGGCACTGCAAACTAGAGACCAAAGTGCAGTTTATAAAATTATTTTTCCATATACAGGGTGTTCCATTTTTGCATGGCAGCCTTCGACCTAGTTTTTTTAAATGGCACCCCCGGTATAAATTTACATATTTGAATTTGCCCTTTTTTGGGTTTTATAAATCCGTTTGGTTTTTGCAATTCACTTTAACCGTTCAGAAGTTGTTTATGTGTTTCTAAAATGTAATGCATTTCCAGGCACTTATTAAAAAAATCGCAGGGCACTTGTTTTCTAGGATATCGGATTGGGACTTTACCAGTTCCTAAACAACTGCCTGTGGTATCTTCGGGCGGTAAAATCGTCGATTTGCATGGTGGCATCACCTTGCGGTGGGACATTAATTAAGGTAAACTTTGAAGGGCCATAACTTGATATGTTTTTTTAAAAGATCATAGTTTGAGAAATAATTTGGATTTCCTGATAAATGAACCCAGATCTCATCGATATAAACTTAACGTGCATTGGATATCAATTGTTTTTTGTTATGTCAACGTCAAAGTGACATTTTTTGTACGACATATTGGAATTTTTGCGTGAACAATAATTTTTCGCATGATGAAATAGTTTAATACAAATGTTTTTGCTATTGATTTGTTATGCCTCAATAGATTCTGGTCACCCGCAACGATTTGCGCTGTCACCGTGTATATAAACCATATCCGCCATTTCATTATCAGAAAAAATCATTAAGAAAAATAAAACGTGTCGTACAATAAATGTCACTTTGACGTTGGCATGACAGAATTAAGTGATTTTCATGGCACGCTAGGTTTATATTGATGAGATCTGTGTGAATTATTAAAAATATCAGAATTATCTCTCAACTATCAACTTTCAAGAAAAATATATAAGGGGCAAAGAAGATGTAAACTAAGACCCTGAATAGGACTAAGTACTAAAATATAGGGTGTGCCATTTAAAAAAATCAAGTTATGGTTATGGTAGTTTACCAAAATTAATGTGTCACAGCAAGGAGATGCCACAATGCAGATAGGCGGTCTTGCCGAAAGAATATACCTCAGTCAGTTGTTTGGGCTCAGGCAAAGTCCCAACTTGATATCCCAGAAACCAAGTGCCCAGCAATTATTTTAAAATGTGCCTGCACACGCATTAATTTTTAGAAAAACGTGAACAACTTCTAAACGGTTAAAGCGATTTGCAAAAACTAAACGGATTTATATAACCCCAAAAAGGGCAAATTCAAATATGCAAATTTATACAGGTATTGCCATTTAAAAAAACTAGGTCGAAGGCTGCCCTGCAAAAATGAAACACCCTGTATATGGCAAAATAATTTTACAAACTTCACTTTGGCCGTCTGTTTGCAGTATATTTTGGTTCATTTCGATATCATTAACGGTGTAGGTGTAATCGAGCCTGACCGTCTTATTGACTCACCCTGTATATATATATATATACTGTGTATCAGCCAAATGGAATAAATTCGATAATAAATAAATGGGGGCGTATTTGAAAAAACGCTCGGACTCGTCGATCGTTATTTTTAGTTGCGCATTTTTTTCAACAAAAACTTTTTATACAGGGTGTGTCATGTGACCGTGGCCAATACCAACTTTCTTATTTTAAATGCAACACCTGGTATATTATTCAATTTTTGGATTCTTCAGAAAATTCTAGACATATTTCATGTACAATGTCCTATACCTATCTTCAACTGTTTTGGAAATATTAAGTGTTTTCAGATTGATTGCAAAAATTAACATTAAAAAAAGAAAATTATTTGATTACAGAAATTCGTTACAACACACTCAAAAACTAATAAGTAATACTGTTTATTTCTTGATAATGTAAAAAAACAAAAAAAAAACAATAAATTTCAATGGAGGAGATGTTCAAAATGCTCGCCGTGAACGTCTTGGCAACATTCTAATCTTAAATAGAAATTTCTTCTAACGTTACTCAACATCTCAGGCGTGACCGATTTAATCGCAAGCATTATTCGTCTTAATATACACACTTAATATTTCCGAAACAGTTGAAGATAGGTATAGGACATTGTACATGAAATATGTTTAGAATTTTCTGAAGAATCCAAAAATTGAATAATATACCTGGTGTTGCATTTAAATTAAGAAAGTTGGTATTGGCCACGGTCACATGACACACCCTGTATAAAAAGTGTTTGTTGAAAAAAATGCGCATCTAAAAATAACAATCGACGTGTGCTAGCGTTGTTTCGAACACGCCCCCATTTATTTATTATTGAATTTATTCCATTTGGCTGATACACCCTGTATATATATATACAGGGTCCGTCATTTCACCTCCCGTCTTTTATAGCTCAGTTACTAATTGAGTTAGGATTTTGATATTTTGCAGGCTTTACTTGCATTCCAGGGCATATTTTAGGAAAAAAAAATGATTATACAGTGTGTCCCAAAAAAGTGTGACGTCATGATGATGTATATTTTTAAATTGCATGGTATATTTTTTGTTGCTTATTTGGGTGCCCTTTATGGATGACTACATGCCTATAAAATTTTATTAAAATCGGTTCAGTGATTTTAGCACAAAAAAAAAATGTTTGCACCATTAGTTAAGAAAATTAATAAGAGATAAAAATATGCCTAGTTAATAAAACTATACAAGGTACTCATTAAATAAGATCTGACAGTTGCGTTAACCAAGTTTTATTGCTATGTAGTATACAGAGTGTCCAAAATTTAGTGTCAAACTTTTAAAATTTTGAAGCACTTTATTTTTATTATTTTAAATTGGAGCCCCTGTATATTTTTATGTCATTTAATGTAGAATTAAAAGACAAACATTTTTCTCAATTACAACTCTATCGGAATTCCTAACACATTATCATAAAAAAAACGGCCGTTTGTGGATCAATTCTAAGTGGTGGTTCTTATGGACAACTACAACAATCGATGGCGTTTGCTGATATTCTATGTATAGGTGCCACAAAATATCAAAAAGAGCATGATTATTTAGCTGATTTCATTAAAAGTTGTGCATGGGAATCTATGGAAGAAGCTGGACAGGAAGAAAGGCTCATTGCCATTAATGAAGGACGTGTTGATCCAGATCAGTGTCCAGATGGAATTCCATATATCGCAGTAATAGCAGATGGTGCGTGGAGTAAACGTTTGTATGAATTAAACTACGATGCATTGTCTGGAGTTGTAAGTATATTTATAATTTAATGTAAACAGTGTGTAGCTGTAACTGAGTAACATAGTATTGCCATTATTATGGAGATTCGGATAAATGTTAAATGTTTATGTAGAACTTGATGTATGTACAAAACATATCAAACTGCTTAGTTGTTTTAAAGAAAATTCGTAATTTGCAATGATTTCCATATTTTTAAAGATCCACTATCTGTTTCTGCATGTTGGTCAAAACATTATTCAGTACAATAATCACTGCATGTTTAGCCTAAGTTTGGAGAAACACTAATGACACTCACAGAGTAGCCACTAATTACTTTCGAGAGCGATTACAACGTTGGAGGATCTTTAAAAACAAAACACAATATATTGCCCGATTTTGTTTTCATGTGAGTATCCAAATCCTTGTTACTTTAGTGACTTTTATCTTGTGTTGCGAACTTTCAAGAAAATAAAACTGTGGCATTATAAAAAGGGATTAAAAGGGTAAAAAAACGTAAGGTGGTTTGGTAGTTAGTATGTATGTATGTATGTATTTATGTATGTGACCGCACGTATCATATACATCAATTGCTATAATGATAATTCACAAGTCTAGATCACTGCTTCGATATAATATTGAAAGTGACATATTTTTTTCTTATTTTTTCTTATTATTATATTTACATTATGTTTTAGGGCATTAGAGTACGAAAACTAAGTGGACGAGTTTTATTCGTTGGGGTACGAAATAAATTTTATTGCATTTGTTCTCGTGACAGTAATAAATCGATACCAATACAATCACACGAATGCTTCAAAAACTGGGATTGATCTTCAACTGGAATAGAATCTGACATAATAGTTGAAGGGTTTAGAAATAGGGTCACAATGCATAATTTCCTGCCAGAAATTGTAGAGCGAGAATTTCTACATATGAGGGATATAATGGATCTTCGTTTTGTTAACAACTAATTATACCGAGTATTGAATTTTTTATGTATATTTAAGAATTTAAGATATTACTTATTACATATAGTAAAAATTAAATGGTGATAAATACATGTAAAAATTACCTTAAACAGTGAACAACTGAAACTTTAATTTTATTTTACTGTAATTTTCATTAATGAATGTGTGAAAATTCCACCATTACACAATTAGCAATTAGTTGCAAGTTAGTTGTTTTGAAGCTATATTATGGGGTTATTTGTCACTGCAGCCATAACCTATATTTGACAAAACTTCAAAACTGACAATAATTACAAATTTCAGTTGTTCGCTGTTGCGGCTATTTTTACATCTAGGTACTTATACCATTTAAATTTCACATTTTCTCCTTTCCGGTAGCACATCGATAATAGATACATGTAATTAGGTTGACTTTTGGTTTATAAACATTTGTTAACTGTTCTGATTTTTCTCTAAAATAATCGAAAAGCAGGAAAATTAACAAATGTGATTTTAAATGTGAAATTCCTATGTATACCAAACCAATTCAATACCTGGTATATGAGGATGTATATTCATATTTTCAGCCGTTGTTTTATTATAATATATCATTTGTAAGATAAAAAATTTTGATTCCAATTTTTTTAAATTTATCTGTCCAGATAGAATTCCTGTATGTTCATTTAACATATGCGATGAACTATCTGTTCAAAATTTTGTTGTAATGAAATTATTTATGTAAAAAACATTTTTGTTTACTAATATTATTAATCATTATGACTTTTATTTGCTTATGCCATTAATTATCATGTGCCGGTACTTGACTTGAGTAGCACAAACAATAAAAAATTGTTAATAAAACAATACAATATTTCAGAACAAAATAAATTATTTTAAAAAATGGTTTTTTTTTTGTGGATTTATATATACATATATATAAATATATATATATATATATATATATATATATATATATATATATATATATATATATATATATAAATATTAATAATAGATTAGACATTGTCATACTCTCTTCCCAGAGACGCGCGTAAGTAATTGTAACATTACTCCCACAGCCCACAACGATATAATTCTAAACTTGAGTGAATTGTTATGAGTTTTTTTAATCAGCAATATCTTTTATCCGGTCCACTCTCGTTTTACTTTCTCAATCTGTAAGTGTTAGGAATACAATATCAGAATTTATGACCCGCCCGTAAAAATGACCCCACTACTGCACCTTGTCATGATATCAATGGAATGTATTTACGCATTTACGCATTTACTAGTTTTCGCGCGCCGGTCGGACTCTGGCATCGTTTATCTTCCCAATCCACGACCAGATTCAAAATTGCAGAATCGAAAAATCGGTATTTTTTAAATAAAAAGTAGGTAGGTTAATAAAAAAAATTCAATGAAATTTGCAAAACTAAATTAAGTAATTATATTGGGACTGAAAAACAAATGTTTTAATTTCCTCAGTGGTCAATCCAGGAAACTCGTCATAAAACAATATTTTTAAAACACTTTCATATGCAAGAAATATTGAAAAGAAATTGTATGATAACATACTTGATTGTATATTAGTCCATAATAAGTTATTTTTTAAGAAGATACTTGTGCTACAAATAATATCCAATTATACTTGCCGGCAACTGTCATAGGGGCCGATTTCATTTCGGTGTGGAAAAGCGGCGCGTCCGCAGACACCTCGCACTGGAACAGCCCCGACAAAGGGCGCCCCACTGACAGTAACGTCACCTTCTTAGCATTGGACACGGAAACCTGGAACAAACAGAACAGTAAAAGCTTAACTCGAGCACAGATATATTACGTCGATTAAATTAAAAGCCTTTTGTGTCGCTGGGATAAGATACAAATGCCGGCCGATTCGGACCGACCGCAAGCATTTTTTCGGCAATCAATAAGATCTCGGCACTAATTGCGTTTCCTAGAAAAACGAATAAGATACCCCCATTGCATCCGCGATGGAAGCGGGGCCCCAATTTAATTGCGCCGGTTTAATCTGAAACGTATGTAAACAGGCGATTGGTCTTTTGGCGCGAGGACTTCCGTCTGTCAGTCCAAACAGATTACGCGGAAGTGCCGGCAGACAAATGACTTTTAAATTGCTTCAATTTTTCTCGGTGCTCTAAAAAGTGTTGCTTTGTTAACGGCGGGGAAAAAGTCCACTCGAAAAGGTAGACGGCCCAGTTTTTAAAAGACACTCGACGGGACCTTCTAACGACATCGTGAAATTTTAAAGAGGGCGACTTCTACGAGATCTCGACCAGAGTCCCTGATGCCGGATAAATTATTTCTCGCATAACATGCAGCGCAAAAATGCAATAAAACCCGTAATCATTTACAAAGGTACATAAAATTTAACTATTTAATAACGCATCGCTAAATTTAGAAAATCACATATGAACCCTAACAACTAAAACGTATTACATACAAATCGTCCGATTTAAAAAAAATATACTTGTTAAATTTATTCATTTATGAAGACATTTTAGAAATCTACTACTTACTCCATTATTAAAATGTTGTATTTGCATATATATTATTATTAACATTGTCGTTGGTTGTTACTCTTTAGTGCAGAGAATAAAAAGGTTTTCCCTAACAAAAGGTCCGGTAGTACTGGATTTGTTATATGAGGAGCAAAATTTCAAAAGGATTATTATCCATTTTTCTAGAATTGGAGAAAAGAACTGTTTTGCGATTGCGGCAAAACTGTATAACCAAAATTAAATTTGTAAAGAGGTAAATGTAATACAAACTTTTATAAAGCCATATGAAAAATATTGAAACTGATTTATACATTATTATTATTGACTAATTAATTTGGAAAATATTGCTTCTGAAAAAAAAATCCATTTGATTCAAAAGATATGGATAAAATTATGTTTTAAATAATTTTAATGTACCAAAGCGTTATATTTTATTGCAAATTTGAAGTAAAATCTTTATTATTATCAAACATTTTATATTTATGAAACAATAACATTATTTTTAAGTACATATTATATAAGAACACCACCATCATCTTCATTGCAATCACAAAGTTCATCGTCCTTGAGGCTGGTGTGTAACGGTCCAAAATAGTGTTCGGCAGAAACGGCTTTTAATAAATTAACTAGCGTGTAGACCTACACGGTAGGCAACCATGCTTGCATTTTTTTTGTTGTGGTGACGCGTCTCCCCGGTGAGCGATTTTTAAATTCACCGGCGTAAAGCGCCACCACGGGCAGAACCACATTGACTCGTGCCCGAGATAGATCGTGTCAGAAGAACCGTTGCAGATAAGGTATTTCACCATCCGTTTTACGGGAATAATCAACGGTTCTCAGCTAACCACCCTTGAGGGGGATTGAGGCACCGACTACAGGGCAGGGAACACGCTCGTAACACCCGAGCGTTTGCCGACGGGCTAACCCGCTCGGCCAGAACCATTCTTGGCTGGAAGCCGCGGACCTGGCCCAGACGCCGTCGACGGATACCGCCGACATCCCGGGGCTGAACCCAGCCAACGGCGAGACCATCCATATAACGCAGGCCAGACAATATATATAATTTATTTTTTTGTGTGCTCGATTGAGCCATCTTTACCGATTATTGTTTTGTGTGTAAATTGCGTCTACGTGTTTCGTGGCGTACGTGTTTGCGCTAGTGTACGAGAAAGGTCGCTCCCTCTGCCCTTTCAATCGCGCGATTAGGAGCTTGTTTTATTCGGCCGAATAAAGTAAACCCTGCGCGAAAGGGTGGCGCTCGGAGGTATTTGTTTTCAGGAGCGTAGACACGGTGTCTGTCCTTTGTGTGTGCGAATAAACGCCATCTTACCATACCAAACTCACACCTGTTATTTTTTGCCCCCCCCCCACGTTTTCTCTTTACAGTTTTCTATTCGGCTCATTTCAGTTACCGTTTTACAGTTTTCTATTCTCACTGCGAGATTTACACCTGGTGGTGTTGGCGTCAAACGGTCAGCGTTGTGACAGTTCGTGATTTCTGAGCTTCGCTGACTGTCTGCCGTCCACCCACGCAGGTAGAGTGGAGCCTCCCTTGCGACGAAGTAGCAACGAGGTAAAATTACGTGGAGCCTTTTTTTTAACCCCCCCCCACTCTCTGACACCGAGAGCCTGGCCCTCGTCACTACTTCAAAGGGACCCTCCACTCGCTCCACGGCCTAACGCGCCGACTGCCCTTCAGGTACGTCACACGTTTTTGGAGCCCAACGTGGGGCAATAGCAACAATAGCAACAATAGCTATCGTTGGTATCTTTATTTATTTAGCTCATTAACATCTTTTGAGGCTTAAGGGTTTTGTCAGCCCTTTGTAAATTTTTTTTCTAGCCCTTCAGGATTTTGTTTTTCATTTTAAATAGACCTCATTTAATTAATTTTGCAGCCCTTTTTCAATTTTTGTTTTGGCCCTTTTTGCCCTTTAGAAAATTTTTGTGCCCTTTTTCAATTTTATGCGTTGTTAGTAGTTTTGGCACTAATTTTCACTTTGACCCTTCAGCCCTTCGCGAAAACTTTTTGGCCCTTTGGTTTATTTTTGTGCCCTTTTGATTGGGAATATATTTTTGTGGTAGGCCTTAAGTTTGCGCCAAGGAAACTGAACTGGGAGTTGGAAAATTTGACAGTATTTCAAATTTTTAATCAGCCTTCAGCACTTAGTATATTGAGGAAATTTGGGGTGGTTGTTTTGTCAGTTGTTGAGAATTTCTGTGAGTTTTGTGGGTAATTTAGAATACACACAAGAAAATATTTTGACTTTAACGTTAACTTTAAATTTAAATATTTTTAATTTAGGGAATTTTCTGGCCTGTTTTCAGTGTTTGTTGGTATAGTTTCTACTATAGTGTAGAAATTAGTTTATTATTCTCTGGTTACGAAAAACCATAAATTTATTATTGGTTATTGTTGGTTTTTGTAGAAACTTGGTGAGATAGTGAACGGGCGACCACGAATCATACATATTTGGTTGATTGGTTGATTTATATTTTGTTTTTGGCGTATGATTTTGTGGGTTCGAGCTCACTACGACTAGGTAAATTTTTTTTTTGGATTTTTATAGTAATCGTAATAATTACGATAAGTTAGTTTAAATTTTTGTTCTTTTTCGGTACACGTATACCGTATATTTTTCTTTCAATTTGAATTGAAATTTGAATCTTTTCTTTTTGTTCACTAGTCCATTAGTTGTGATGGATTTCAAAGTAGAAGTTAATAGGCTATCAGCCGATGAGCGGGTGTATGAGCTTGAGCGTCGAGGAGTTACAGGGGTAACTACTGCTGATGCGCAGCGTAGCACCTTACGAACTCTAATTAGATTGGAGTCTTCTGCCTCCTATGCGCCGGTGCCTAATCCCTTTAAAATAACTGACGACCTTGCGGCACTAGAATTGAAGTTGACGGAGATCGAGGGGTTAGTAAAGGACTTCGAGGAGCCTACTACCTCTTCGACCTATTTGAAGCTCGCCACTAAGTGTGGACACGCACACGGGCGAATTAATCGTTGTGTCGTTACGACTGACGAAGAACGAGGTAAGGTCTCCAGACTTTTAGTACGATTAGCAGCGTGCGCCGGTACTATGCGTTCCGGGGCTAAATTAGCTAAGCGCAAAACCACTGCAACTCAGAGTTCGTTGCTTAATTTGTCCGTAATTCAAGCTGTCGCTCATTCATCGCGAGTAGTTGCTGAATCGAATAGTTCAAGTTCAGATTCTGATTCAGACAATGACCAAGATCATCTGGCTTCTACAGATGTAAAACCTGTCGCGGTTAGGTTTTGGAATCTCACTTTTGGTGGAGAGCAGGGCAAAGTTTCGTTGTCCTCATTTTTGGAGCGAGTAGAAGAACTGCGCGTTGCGCGTAACGTATCTTCGGCATTATTGTTTGCGTCAGCATTAGATTTGTTCACGGGGAATGCCCTTATTTGGTATCGAGCGAACCGTAGATCTTTTGGGAACTGGGATGAGTTAGTCCTAGGGTTGAGAGAGGCCTTCCAATCTCCTGATTACGAAGAACGTCTCTTCGAAGAAATCAAATCTCGCACACAGGGACCTAATGAGACCATCAGTCTCTATGTTTCTGTGATGAAAAATCTGTTCATGCGATTGCCTAATCCTCTCCCTGAAGATATTCAGCTCAGAACCGTAACCAAAAATCTACATCCTAGATACAGAATGGCTTTGTGGTCACTAGACATTGTTACTTTTGCTGATCTACTTAGATTAGGACGTAGGCTGGAGGCTAGTACGGTCGCTAACGATTCGTACACACCCCCACCAGGGAAAGGTCGTGTGTTAGAGCCAGACTTGGCGTATGTGGAGGCTGTGCCGAGTGTGTCTTGTCACGAAGTCACTCCTACAAATATTCGTCCGCCCTCTCAGTCGCGTTGTTATAATTGCCAACGACCGGGACATTCAAGTCAGGATTGTCGCGCGCCGAGACGCTTATATTGTTTTGGTTGTGGGAAAGTGGGAGTAACAAAACCGAGGTGCCCAAATTGCACTCCATCAAATTCGTTAAACCGGTCGAGGAGAACTTGAGTCGAACAAGTTGCTCCGAGGTTTTGGGAATTTCGACAGATAATTTTAAGGGACTTAGTGAACGTACACGTATTTGTTTAGATTTTGTGTTGTCTAGTTCGCGGGGCGATGAGCGTCCATATTTAAATGTAGTAGTTTATGGGGTATCGTTGTTGGGGTTATTAGATTCAGGAGCAAACCAGACCATACTTGGCGGTCCAGGGTGGCAGATGTTCAAAAATTTAGCGGTACGGTTGAAACCTTCGTCGGTGAAATATTGTACGGTGGCGAATGGACGTAGTTGCGAGGTAATTGGAATGGCTACACTTCCGATGATGGTTGAAGGCGTGACGAGAACGTTGGATGTATTAGTAATTCCGGAAATTACGAGGCCGTTGATTTTGGGAACCGATTTTTGGAAACGGTTAGGAATTATTCCAGACCTACGTAGTGGTCATTGGGAGTTTTCGGGTTTGGAAGATATGGCTGTAGATGCGTTAAACACCAGTGATGGGTTAACCTCACACCAACACGTCCAACTTCAGTCATCATTAACCAGTGCTTTCGAGAAGATGAGTGATACTCTCGGGTGTACCAATTTGGTAGAGCATGTCATCAGCACTAAAGCTACACCAATTAAGCAGCGCTACTATCCGATGTCTCCCACATTACAACGTCACGTAAACGCGGAATTAGATTCAATGTTAAGTTTAGGGGTAGTTGAACCTTCTAAATCGCCGTGGTCTTCACCAATTGTGATGGTGAAAAAGAAGGATGACACATACCGTTTTTGTGTAGATTTTAGGCGAGTCAATAGTGTAACCGAAAGAGACGCGTATCCTCTGCCGTATATTTCTCATATATTAGATCGGTTGAGGGACGCGAAATATTTGTCGAGTTTGGACATTCGATCGGCTTACTGGCAGATCCCTGTTCAGGAAGAATCGAGGCAGCTAACAGCATTTACCGTTCCGAACCGTGGTCTATATCAATTTCGACGCATGCCATTTGGCCTTCATAATGCGCCAGCCACTTTTCAGCGACTCATTGATAGAGTGATAGGTGCTGATCTCGAGCCGTCATGTTTTGCATATTTAGACGACATCGTGGTCGTAACTTCGACGTTCGAGGAGCACATTAGAGTTTTGGAGACTGTTTTGAGTCGTCTGACAGAAGCAGGTTTAACGCTGCGCCGCGATAAATGTCATTTCTGTAGGCCACAGTTACGCTACTTGGGTTATGTTGTTGATCAGGGAGGGTTACATGTCGATCCAGAAAAGGTTTCAGCGATCGTTAACATGCCAGCACCCATTAATGTCACAGGTGTACGTAGAGTAATCGGTATGGCTAGTTGGTACCGTAGGTTTATTCCGAATTTTTCCACAGTCACTGCACCAATGTCGGCATTGGTCAGAAAAGATACTAAATTTATGTGGTCGGAAGACTGTGAATCGGCATTCAACACTATTAAAGATTGTCTTGTTAGCGCTCCTATTTTGTCTTGTCCTGATTTTAGTTTACCTTTCGTCATTCAGACCGACGCTAGCGATTTTGGGCTAGGCGCCGTATTGACGCAAGCTACTGATGAGGGAGAGAAGGTAATAAGTTACAATAGTTGTTCATTGAAAGGACCGGAGAGACGTTATAGTGCTACGGAGAAAGAATGTTTGGCCGTAGTATGGGCTGTAGAGAAATTTCGACCTTACATTGAGGGTGCTAAGTTCACCGTGATCACCGATCACTATTCCTTGCTGTGGCTTAACCGTTTACAGAGTCCTTCTGGTCGTTTAGCGCGTTGGAGTGTACGGCTCCAACAATTTAACTTCGATATCATTCATCGTAAGGGGAAGGACCACGTGGTTCCTGATGCGTTATCGCGTTCAGTACCGGTTTTAGACGCTGTAAACGTCGTTAATCATTTCGAAGGCGACGCGTGGTTAATTAAGATGCGTGACGCGATCGCGAAGAGACCGCGGAAGTATCCTCTTTGGAAAGTCGACGCTGGGGTCGTATATAAGTTTTTGCCTCCCAGGTTTGGGGACCTTGAGGAACCCCAAGACTCGTGGAAGATAGTAGTAGCGAAACCGCGTCGGCGTGCCCTTATTTCGGAAAACCATGATTTGCCAACTGCTGGTCATGGGGGCGTGTATAAGACCTGTCAAAGGCTTAAGACACGATATTACTGGCCGAAGATGAAGGCAGATATAGCTCGGTATGTTCGTGAGTGTGAGGTGTGTTCGGCACACAAGGTTGAACAAAAGGCTCCACCTGGCTTTTTGGCGCCTAGGGCTCGAGCGACGAGACCCTGGCAAATTTTGTGTACTGATTTGGTGGGACCTTTGCCGCGTTCAACCAAGGGTAATTGTTATATTTTGGTTGTGGCCGACACCTTCACAAAGTTTAGTATGTTTTTCCCGTTGAGACGAGCTACTGCTTCAGCTGTCACGAAAGCCATTGAAGAACAAGTTTTCCTTGTATTTGGAACCCCTCAATACATCATCTCAGACAACGGTGTTCAATTTCGTAGTAAAGAGTTCACTAAGATGTGCGACTCCTATCGCACTCGGGTATTGTATACTGCTCGGTATCATCCGCAGGCTAATCCGGCGGAACGCATTAACCGGGTCCTTAAGACTATGATCGCATCGTATGTGAGCAATAACCACCGCGTGTGGGACGCGAGTCTTCCAAGGATTGGTTGTGCCATTCGGACGGCAAAACACGAGGTGATTGGCCATACGCCTTACTTCGCCAATTTTGGGCGAGAGCACGTATTGTATGGCAATACCTTTGGTGGACCTCCGGAGGTTGACGAATTGTTAGAGGACCCCATCAGGGACAAACCACGCGATCCTGATAAGTTCGACGCATTACGAGAAGAGATAGCGGGACGTTTGGTGAAAGCGTATCAGAAAAATGCGAAATCGTATAATTTCCGTAGAAGGCATGTACAGTACAAGGTTGGTGATCGAGTGTGGCGTAGAAATCATGTTTTGTCGAATGCTCTAAACTATTTTAACGCGAAGTTAGCTCCTAAGTTTGTTGGTCCTTTTGTAGTGGCCCATAAGAGGTCTTTGTGGACGTATGATCTAACCAATGATTTTGGTGATCCAGGAGGGACATGGCATGTGAAAGATTTGAAACCTGCTCTGGACGATGATCATTCGCTTTCGAACTAGGTGTTTGTTAGATTTTTCTGGTTAAGTGTAGTTTAGTACTTTTTCTTTTTGGGTTATCTACGAAACAAGAGTAACTCTTATCTTCTTGTTTTCCGTATGTGTTGTGGTGGTAGAGGTTGTGGCTTGACGGGCGATGCGGGTCGCTGACCTGACCCCTGAGTGGATAATTGCGGGCGTGATCCTCAGCTCCCAACGACTCCGGAGTAGTTATTTCGGTAACTACTGGTGGAGAGGGACTGAGGTGGGGCAACTCCACCCTGGGAGACGGGAGGTTGTTCGTATCGGGTTGTCGGGACACAATGCTCTACGAAGGGAATTCATCACCTTGTTCCACGGGCGTGTACGCGTCCGGCGATCGGAACAGAGTAAGGTGGTTCCGGGATCTCGGGTACTGGGGGGATGAGACGGGTTTGGAATAGTTGGGGTTCGCGCAGCTATTCCCTACAACTTCGGGTTGGGTCCGTCCATCTACTGGGCTTTGGGTGCCCCGGAATCGCAAGCCTTGCTCTGGGAAGTTCGTTGGAGCCCCGCGTACACTACCCTTCATTTTTTTTTTTTTGATGAATTCCTGGGTTTAAGTCGGCCGAGGAGCGGACCGATGATGCCTTGTTAACTTCTGAGCTCATTAGGTTAGTTGTGTTAGTTTTGTTAGTTTAATTGATTGTAATTAGTGGCTGTCACTTGTCTAAAACCATACGGTGTAAGTAAACTTTCGTATTCTATGGGATCGTTCGTGTTTTGTCCTTGAGTGACATGCCGCATTGCGGAATTTTTCGACGACTCCCTGGTTTAGCTATTTAGCTTAGCCCTTTGGGGGATTTAATGAATATGATTGAGGTTACGCATCGAGTGTGTCGGGACATTGTTACTCCCACTAGTACTATCTTTCTTTCGTCATTTTTATGAGTTTATTTTTCTTTTTGGGGGTTTGAAAAAAACATCCGCTTCCCGGAGTTTTTAATTTTGTTGGGGGGGAATTTGTAACGGTCCAAAATAGTGTTCGGCAGAAACGGCTTTTAATAAATTAACTAGCGTGTAGACCTACACGGTAGGCAACCATGCTTGCATTTTTTTTGTTGTGGTGACGCGTCTCCCCGGTGAGCGATTTTTAAATTCACCGGCGTAAAGCGCCACCACGGGCAGAACCACATTGACTCGTGCCCGAGATAGATCGTGTCAGAAGAACCGTTGCAGATAAGGTATTTCACCATCCGTTTTACGGGAATAATCAACGGTTCTCAGCTAACCACCCTTGAGGGGGATTGAGGCACCGACTACAGGGCAGGGAACACGCTCGTAACACCCGAGCGTTTGCCGACGGGCTAACCCGCTCGGCCAGAACCATTCTTGGCTGGAAGCCGCGGACCTGGCCCAGACGCCGTCGACGGATACCGCCGACATCCCGGGGCTGAACCCAGCCAACGGCAAGACCATCCATATAACGCAGGCCAGACAATATATATAATTTCTTTTTTTGTGTGCTCGATTGAGCCATCTTTACCGATTATTGTTTTGTGTGTAAATTGCGTCTACGTGTTTCGTGGCGTACGTGTTTGCGCTAGTGTACGAGAAAGGTCGCTCCCTCTGCCCTTTCAATCGCGCGATTAGGAGCTTGTTTTATTCGGCCGAATAAAGTAAACCCTGCGCGAAAGGGTGGCGCTCGGAGGTATTTGTTTTCAGGAGCGTAGACACGGTGTCTGTCCTTTGTGTGTGCGAATAAACGCCATCTTACCATACCAAACTCACACCTGTTATTTTTTGCCCCCCCCCCACGTTTTCTCTTTACAGTTTTCTATTCGGCTCATTTCAGTTACCGTTTTACAGTTTTCTATTCTCACTGCGAGATTTACACCTGGTGGTGTTGGCGTCAAACGGTCAGCGTTGTGACAGTTCGTGATTTCTGAGCTTCGCTGACTGTCTGCCGTCCACCCACGCAGGTAGAGTGGAGCCTCCCTTGCGACGAAGTAGCAACGAGGTAAAATTACGTGGAGCCTTTTTTTTAACCCCCCCCACTCTCTGACACCGAGAGCCTGGCCCTCGTCACTACTTCAAAGGGACCCTCCACTCGCTCCACGGCCTAACGCGCCGACTGCCCTTCAGGTACGTCACAGGTGGCTGGGTTTAACTTTGGTTCATCCAATAATAATTCTTTAAAAAACTTAAGTTTTTCGTATTGCTGCCAATTTTCGTCGTATAATAAGAGTGAAGTTTTAAGATTTTTCAATTTCTCTTCCTTTACTCGGACTTTTAGTACCTTTTCATTGACATTCAAGTCTTTTAAAACTATACCTTTTTTTGTTAGACTATTAAAACTTTTCGATGAGTCATCGTTCCTAAAATATTGTTCCATTTTCATTTTTACAACTCCATTATTACCTTTTCTTAATATAATACTTTTCATGTCTTTTATACCTTTTAACTTTTTTAAGCTTGTATCAAGGGTCTTAAAATCTTTGATTGTCCAATTTATTCCTAGCTTCTTCACAGTTCCAACTTCTTTATAAAGTTCTATGTACTCTTTAGCATTCAGTATTACTTTTATTCTCCTAAGATTCTTTTCTAGAAGCCCAAACACCCGATCTGCGGGCAGAAAAGTGTGCCCTCGAACCGGAAATGTAACTTTAATTTATTTTAATGACTCAGGAGCACTTTTTGACAGCCAAAGTGCCAGAGCGTACATTACATATGAATTTTTATTTTCCCCAGCGCATCCGTCTGCCAATAATCATAACACTTTGCAATTATCGAAAAATTTATGCGAATTTAAGTAATTTGTAATGGCAGAACCCACTTCATTAGATCCTCTACCGGCTTGGCTTTCATTCCAGGTGTAGAAAAATGGAGATGAAGTCGCGACATCCGTAAACCAAAAGTTATAAAAAGAAAGCTGCCTTAACTAATAAGCTTCTCCCATAGGCAGTTTGGGTAGATTCTGAACCTGCTGTAGGTCGAAACAAAATACTTCACTGTTTTCCTCATAGCTATTCATTAATAAATGAAATTGTTTCGCTCTTAATTTGTGAATTCTTAACTGTGTCATCACATTAACTTTTTGCAATTTAGTACAATTCTTTAGTTCATTTTTATTTTTAAAACAGAAACTACAAACATCCGATGCTGATGACCCGAAATCAATATTAAAATTTGTAGAAAATATTTAATGAAAAAATCCGTATTTTACCTTGTATTGTTCCTCAACAGAAGAATCGTACAATTTCCACAATCTTCTTATATTTAAATTGGCGGGCAAATACAACCTTTTCGATTTATTGCGGTTATATGGCTTTCTTTTGCACGAAGTTTACCAATAAACTTTTTAACCTCCTCTCTATTTTCATTATTCTTTAATGAACGCCTGTCTCCTCTTCTCTCTTTTATGTCGTATCCAAATTTTATATATTTTGTAATCGTATGTAACCGTTTTAAGGAAATACCAAAACATTTTAAAATCATTACCATTTTCAGTAACCATACGGTATTTTGCTGACAAGACATGTTTTTGATTGGGGCAATTGGGCTTATATTTTTCCCCGTGCCTCTTTGGATTCGAAACTTTACATAAATATGATCATTTTCTATCTTGAACATGCTTATCCAGAGTATGAAAAATGTTTTTAATTGCTGTAATTATATCGCGTCTCTTTATTTTTAAACATTTATATGTAGGCTCATTATGTGTGCAGCGACGTTAAAATTTTTCTAAGTTATGGAAATGATCCACATATCTATAACATAAGAGTTAATATTAGAAAAGTAGGGTTATAAATAAAATTATCGGAATATTACCTAAATTGCTTCTCTTTCTCCTTTTTAGAAGTATTCTTCTGCCTTTTTCGGCTACCTTCATTACATTAACTCACTAAAACACCTTTTATATCCATTTTATTTTGATTAAAAAAAACGAGCAGATTTTCATTACTAATACGTAAACAAAAAATAAAATTATTTTTGACACGAACTTTATAGGATACCATTTGAAAAAGTTGCGATGTTTTGACATTTATTTTATATGGGATAGAATTTTTTTTAACAGTTTCGTCTTCAGTATATTAATTATGTGGTATTGAACCCCCTAACACCACCTATGAGTCATTAGCTGCATTTAATGGATAATATAATTTTTTAAATTTAGCTCCTGAATGATTTCTGAGTTTTAGGCTGCCAATATCAACACTGATCTTACAGTTGAAGATGCCGATGTATTAATAGTCACCACAACCATGTGTATGGCTTCAAAGCATGAGGATATTGACTTGTTCGTTGTACTCACCGGATGCAGTTACCATCAAGAATCTCGGAAAATCAAGGAGAGATAATTTACCAGATGTTATGCACAGCTATAATCGTTCAAGTACAACTCATAAAAGAAAGTACTGCTTCTCCACGCAATAAGTGGCCGCGATTCATTTTTTCGGTCTAATTTTTTCGGTATTTTCGGTTTTATCAAAAACAAGTTTTGCGCTTGTTCGAAAAAAACACTGTTATTTGACGAAACAGAAAGGTCCCTCGATCTTTATGCTACAGCTACACAAATTTTGGAGGCAGGATACAGGATTTTGGTAGCTTTGTATGATAGAGATTTGGTCCTATCCTTCACCTCTGTCCTGTCCTTCAAACTGTACCTGGCAAAGCTTCCACCAATCCCCCACTTAAATGGGTTTAGAAGAGTGGAATCAGAGGCTTAGAACCAATTACATCAGAAAGGAATGATGCTCGTACAAAACTTTTAAAAACGTGCCCTGTTAATGCTCCAAAGCAGTGGTGGCAAACCTTCTTACATAAAATGCCAAAAATGTCCGATTAATACGAGGGTAATTCAAATATAAACAGTATTTTTTTAATATAAATTTATTGATTGATAGTATGCATAAGATAATCGTTCAGTTTTTTTCAACATACCCTATTTTATACTCAATACACTTTTGCCAGCGATTTGGAAGCTTTAACATTCCTTGTATATAGAAAGTTTGCGGGCGCGTCATCAACCAATTGCACACGTACTCTTTGACTTCTACATCGCTTTAGAATCGTTCCCCTTTGAGTGATTCTTTCAGGAGCGCAAAAAAAATAGTCACAGGGAGATAAATCTGGACTGTAAGGAGGGTGTTCCATGGTTTCCCAATGCATTTCCTCCAATTTTTCCCTTGTCAAAATTGCCGTGTGAGACCTAGCGTTGTCACGAAGAAGAATGACACTTCTGATGGCCGTACCTCGTCTTTTGTTTCGGTAGGCGGCTTTTACTGACTTTAACAACTGGAAATTGTAACCTGCATTTATTGTACGTCGATCATGAAGAAAATCAAAGGGCAAAACTCCCCTATATCAAAGAATCTGTAATCTGTGAGACTTGTTCTTGGGCTTCGATTATTACTTAGGTTTTCAACACGTTCTCGACCACCTTTAAATTCTCTGGCCCAAGTAAACACGGGTTTTTGAGACAGTGTTTTTTCCCTAAATTGTGTCTTCAAACGAGTTAAAATTTCTGACGGTTTAACTCCTTCATTAGTTAAAAACTTTACAGGAACCTCTTGCTTAGAGATTACTGTAGTGAGGATAAAACAGAGCGGAAACTGCTGCTCAGGTTGGTTTCCTCTTCAAAACACACCAAACTTCAAACTCTCACTCTACTATCCTGCCCGAAAGAACTTACGGAGTACACCAACAAAATTACCGTTTATATTTGAATCGCCCTCGTATTATCAAGTAACTTACGTGCCCGGCCATTATTAATAAGGACATTAATTATAAGCAGATTAATTATTCCAACATTGTCTTGATTTTAATACAACATAATGATCAATCAAATCAAATAACATAATTTGATAAATAATGATCACTGATGTTATACAAATATCGACTGGATTTATAAACTGTTGCTCAATTCAAATTTTCAAATATTTAATTCCAAGTTATCAATAGTTCCTTTTCAGTATTCTATTTTAGTATGCTCAATATAGATCATTTTCAATTATTTTCAGCTCATTTTAAATGACGAATTTATGTTTCGCCACAGAACTGGATTGATTATTAAGTGGATTGTTAACTGGAATAATTTGCATACCCTGCAAATTCAGAAATTACAAAAATTGGTAGAGTACTTTTCAAATCTCCAAAAATCTCCAAATTGAATTTGTATCTACGTGTATAATAATGATGAATTTTGATGTTACTTAAAATTGCATGAACTATGCAAAACTTGAAGAAAATTTGTTAATAATTATAGATTAAATACTAGTAGAGAACTATTGTGTGTCAATTTAACTTAAAAAAATTGTATGTTCACAAAAAAATATTTGTAGGTATTTAGTAAATTGTAATTAAGTTTCAAATGTTTGAAAACATTATTTTTTCTAAACATATGTATTTACGAAGCCATTCGATATCTATTAATTGATTTTCTCGTTGTAAAACTGTAACAGAGGTCTTCACCTAAACACCCAAAGAATATTTGCAGAAATTTTCCTCCTTAAACATCGGACATTGTTGTACGAAACTAAACCATTGTATGCCGAGTTCACCTCAATCAACGATTTTAGAAAATGTCGTTTATTTATAGCGCGTACAGATATAAAATTGTCTAAAATACTTATAATGTCCTGCAGATGTGTAACTGTATATGGAATAAATGTTCATACTACTACTACTGTCCATAAAATTAACCGGTGACTTGAAGCTGGCCTATGCACAGAAATACCTGCTGATGTATAACGATATGAAAACGTTGTATTGAATGTCCAATAAGGTTGGTACACAGCTGACATAACCAGTTTCGTCTCCAGTCGTACTGCGAACACCATCAGCAGTTACTGATACAATTTTGCAACTGTACTGCAAATATCTATTAGTTTTGTTGATGTTGTCAATGATGTAAAACTGAGAAATTATATTGATACTAATTCCAATTCAAGAATGCATAAAAATGTAAATAAGTAAAAATGAATGAAAGAGATGATCAAATTATGCCAGTACATCTATCAAAATAGACAAATTAAACCAGAAGATTATGAAACAATATATTGTAGATGCAATCTTTTACTACATTACAAGCCAGTAGTGTATGTTGTTCCTTTGAATTATTATTATTAAAAAGCTAATAGTTATTACTGAGCTAATAGTTCCGAGATAACTCTCACAAATTATTGCAGAGAGTAAGTTTCAGCAATATTTGTGGAAAGTGTAGACACTCGCTCAAGTCGCTCTCGCAATAAATGTGGCAAGTTACTTGCTAGTGGACTCTGTGAGTGAAAGCAGTTTAAGAATAGAATTAGATCGCGAAATTGCAAAAAAATATTAATAACATTACTCTCCTGATATTGTATAAAACTTCCAGATATTTTAATTGATTTTAGGAGAGTTCTGAAATTGTTACATAAATCATAAATTGACTAAGTTAAAATGTAACTAAAAAATATGTGAAAAAAACAACTATTCTGAAAAATACATGTTGCCATCTACGTAATTTAAAAAAAAATGTATATAGGGTGTTGCACGCTCATGGACCATTAAAAGTTTATGGAGTTCCCGATAAGATAAAAATTTGAAAAATATCGTAACATGGCTGATTCCGTTCTCCTCAGGTAAAATACTTTCAACCTTCTCACTTGTTCTATCACAACCGGTTCTATGGAAATGGCCGTAAATTTTTGTTTTTAAAATAGAATACCCTCTATATTATTATGTTTCTGGCTTCCCTGTTTAATTTGAAACATCTTTTGTAGAGATGTATGTACACCTATAATTTTTACTTTCTGAGATAAAAATTAAATTCCAAGATTTTGACCTCAAAACGACGTTAAGAATAATGGTATCAATTTCTCTTACTAATAAGATAAAAACTTATTCAATTAACTAATATTTAACTAATTTATGTTGCAGCTGAAAATTTTGACAATTAGTCATTCAAAAATGTCATTAGTTAAGTGCCCACCTAAAGTAACCGTATTATTATTTTTTTTATGGGAATGACATACTTTTTATCTCATAGAATAATAGTCTGAAAATTTGCTACAAAAAAGTACTATACAACCATATACCCAAAATAGGTAGTATTTGAAATATTTCGAAATTTCGAAATTCAGCATCATGTAATTTCGCCTATGCTATTTACACATGCATCATAGTTTGCGAAGTATCTTTCGTCACTGTGATAACCGATGTAAACAAAGAAATATCAATTTTGAAAAGTTTTCCACAAATGTGTTAATATCGTTGATAGTCCAGTCATAGTAACCCCAAAATGCCGTTTTGGAGGAAATAAATGATATAGATTTGAAATTTAGTATACATACTATGAGTACTCTAGAATCGAATATCGTCGAGTTTTCCCTCCCTCGGGGAGAGCTTCGTTCTTTAATATTGAGAAAACATCCTCCAAAAGGCGAACATGCACCGTCTAAAAATTTTATATCGGACAAAGTTGATGGAAACAAAATTTTGAACAAAAATTACATTACACTGTTTGCCACAAAAGCTGTAGTTCGCAAGGTATAGAGGCCGGAAGTAAAATTATCCATTGAATTCAGTCAATTAGACTTTTTGGCGGAATAAATTATATAGTTTTGAAACTTTTCGCAAGTAAAATTTCTTTGTTAACATAAGTCATCGCAGTTGCGAAAGGTAAGCATGTTTCGCAAACTATTATGCATATTTAAACAGCATAGGCAAAGTTACATAATGCAGAAAATTCAATTTTCGAAATATTACAAAAACTACGTATTTTAAAAATATGGTTGTAAAATACTATTTTGTAGTAAATTGTCATGTCAATTTCTCTGTGAGGTAAAAAGTATGTCATTCCATTTACAAAATTGAAATACGCCTTATTTAAATGGGTACTATGACATTTGACTTATGACATTTTTGAATGAATAATGGTCAAAATTTTTAGCTGGAAATATATTAGTCATAGAGTTACAGTTAAGGTACAATTCGAGATAAATTTTCCTTTTTAATCTTATTTGTAAGAGAAATTGAAGCCATTTTTCATAACGCCCTTTTGAGGTAAAAATATTGAAATTTAATTTTTATCTCAGAATTAATCTCAGTGTACACACATTTATACAAAAAATGTTTAAAAATAACTGGGGAGACCAGAAACATAATAATATATAGCATGTTCCATTTAAAAAAAAGTTGATGCCTACTTCCTGTTAAAGCGGAAGTGATAGAAGGTTGAAAGTATTTGTCCTGAGAAGAATAGAATCAGCCATGTAAGGATGTTCTTTTTTAAATATTTGTTTTATAGGGAACCCCATAAACTGTTAATGGTCCGTGAGTGGGGGACATCCTGTATAAACAAAATCTTATGCTTCTGTAGAAAACATTTTTTATCATACCTGCATCATAATTATTGGTTATTGAACTAATACGCTTGCAAAAAGTGCTCTTTCTAGACAGCAGGTTTTAGAGGTGGCCCTGTATCCAACATCTCATTTATTAACGACAATAAAAGAATGAACAACTTTCAATACTTTAAAACGATAATAAAAGTCAGGCGGTACAAATTTTTATTCACATAAATATTAAATGTAGACTTAATACTGGTGGAAACCCGAAAACCAGAAACGAGAATTTTCATACTCCTTATTATTGGTTATTTGGAAACTTCTTTCAAGTTTTGGAACAGTTTGAACCATCAGAATTTTGTTGACAACAAATCTCAACCTTCTCCATGTTAATGATTAAAAATGGCATCATAGGTACCCGTGACCCATTCTGCAAAATGAATCTAAAAGTGTCTTATCTTTACTTTTATTTCAACATTGTAGTACAGGTATAATAAAAACAACGTATACACGTGCATAAGAAACTTTCAGGTACTGCGACGTGCGAGCGAGCGTGCTTGAAAATCTGTCTTATGCACTTCTATTATAATGATGTCACATTTAATACAAATTTAATGTGTAAGTGTGTATGCGATCACGTAGTATATACGAGAGCAGTTTGAAAAGTTCTCGGCCTGACAAAGAAAAGTAGCGTATTTCACAAATCTGTATATTTATTTTTCAAGAGGAAGGGGTCTCTTCCAACTCAATGAACTGAGTGCATTTGTAGTACATGTACAATGTACTACAAAGAAGTTCGAAAATCGAACTTTTTTATTCCTTCGATATAATGCGAGTTCTGTAACTTGCAAAACATGCGTCCGTCTCGCGACCACTTCATAAATAATTTCCGATTTTCAATCGAGTGAAAAATTAAAAGAGATTCCAAATGAATTGAAAATCCATGTATTCCTGGTAATTCAAAGAACCATTATGAGAATATTGATAATTTTGATTAAAGAACTCCGTATTTGAAGAGATTTTTTTCCAGCGAGCAATGTTTTATCAACAGTGACGAGTCGTCGAAAAACTCCGATTGAATTACGTTTAAATAGGTTTCAGCAATCCCAGGAAATGTCTATGTATTTTCGTTTTTATTCAGCCTTTAGCAAACGTGGCACCCATTGAGCTGAATGCTTTTTAATTTTCAAATGTTCGTGTGAAATGTTGTAAACACGTTCTGTTGAGATGTTTACAATGTTAGCTGTAGATTTTTTAAACAATTTTCTCATTCGTGTCGGTTTGTGGATAACTTGAACATTCATCGTATGAATGGACGAATACCACGTTTGAATTAAGCAACTCATTTTTTTGCTGTAGAAAACGATGATGAAGGGACTGTCGAAGTCGAATCCGTCTCGTTTTTTCTGCATATTTTGGGGTTAATTCTTTTATAAAGTAGTATTTTATCACTGCGCGCTAATCGACTATATCCATTTTCCAAGAAACACCAAACCTGCTTCCTTTACGTGATCGTAACAAAGAAACTACTGAAGTCACATGTCTGAAACTTTGTGGTGGGTCGTACAAAGGATCAAACTTTTAGAAAAATTATCCAGTTGAGACCAAACTGCCCTCATATATGCCAAGAAATTTGCAGCCAAATACGAGATGGAATTTTTCAATAAATTTGATAAATTTTGTCTTTGTCGCTCATTGCAACGCATCAAAATGTTCGAAATGCATTAACAAGCCTTTTTTTCTAAATGAAAACATGAGAAACCATAGTATGATATAAATCGTTGAATTCGTATTGGGACGTTCTTAAAATATAAAGATGATGATGGTTTCTTCGAAACGAAACGTTGTACGAAAAAAATATAAACACTGTCTTGTAAAGCTAAAAAAGTGGCAATGAGAAAGTGCCTTTTGTTTTCTTATACCTTTTCAAATAACTTCAGAAAAAATGCCGATTTTATAATGGTCGGTTAAGGAGTAGTATAACTATACCCTCGTTTAATAATTCCCTAGTATATACCTGGTTTAATACGCGTTGCATTTTACAAATACCCGGTTTGTTATTTTCGCGATAGTCGTTTAACATTTCTGTGTTGGCAGTAGAGTTTGTATGTGCGCTTGGGCAGATCACCCATGCAAAGTTAGATTTAGATCTATCGGATGATCGTAGTGTAGCGAAACATAGGTAAATAACTTGGGAAAATGGTTTTCCTTAGTATGCTGCTCCCCTGTTGAAACTATAAACTATAAATAAAATTAACAGCACCGTTAAATACATAATGCAGTTCTTATAGTATAAACCAATTCTCGCAAAACAATGTCTTAACCTGTGTGTCATGTGTAGAAAGCTTTTAAAATAATTCTAAATAATAGCATTTCCTTTGATATTTTCACGTTTTATGGTAATACATATTATAGTATTACCATTATAATATTATTATTATTATTAATTTTTCATCGAAACATTAGATTAATACATTGTAAAAACTATTTAAAACAAAAATCTTATCATTATTATTATTGTTCACGGTCTCAGTTTCCTTATAGTTTCATTAGGGTAACAGAAATCGAAGGAAGTCGCGAATTTCGCGATAAGAAAATCACTCAGCACATTACCAAAATATCAAAGGCAATATTATTATTTTGAATGATTTCAATTAATTTAAAAGGTTTCTACACATGTAAATATTTTTTGGCAAGGATTGGTTTACCTTAAGAAGCACAACACAATTATGTAATTAACGGTGCTGTTAATTTTATTATAATATGAATAGGGGAGCAGCAAATTAAGGAAAACCTCATGTTATTTCCCTATGTTCCGCGGCAAATCAATCACCCAGTATATGAAAGAATAAAATGTTTGCATATGTGGATATATTTGAGTCTGATAGTAGTCCGAGAGTTGTCAACCCAACTGCCAAGTGCGCACAAACCCTGTTTGCGCATGCCCATATTTTAATACCAGGTAAAACGAACTGCTCCAGCATGGGATAAATTATTCCTGGTTTATTCCGTTCTAAACCAGGGGTTTATCCTTAACCTAGGTTTAACTAGGGATAGTAAAATCACTTTGTTACATTAATTCCGGCGATAGCCCTACACTAGGTATATACCGCACTTGTAAAAGCGGCCCTTTACAGCCTTTGTAACTTTTACGGTTTCCGAGATCCCCCTGCTGTTGATCCTTATCTTGGATATCCTGTATTTCACTTTACGAGATATCAGTACATCGTTTTATTTTCTGATATTTACTGTGATTATAATTTCTTGGGTCTGGTTTCTTGGGTGTTCCGTAGAATAGTTTTTGGCTCTGCCCAAAATTCTCATTCATTCTTTCACCAAATTTCGTCCATGGATTTTGTTTTGCTTCTTTTATTATTGATTTTGTTTTGTATCTCTATTATTTGTATGTTTCATTATAATATAATTATATTTTATATTTCTTGGGTCAGGTTAGGTCTAGTGACATTATGTTAAGTTATATTATCAATTCGTATAATTAAATCCGATGGTGCCACATCAGAATTGCGAGGAATCTACAATTTTTTTCTTGTCTTTGCTATTACATATAATTTAATCATTATATGCAAGTAAATTTACTTCCAATTAAAGTTGTAAATCGTTGCACGTGATTATAAAATTTCATTGAATTGTTAGAACTATCGTAATATTCTAGCGCAATGAGGAAATATTGAACCAAACAGTCAACATTTTATTTATTTTATTTATTCCCTTGCCTTTCTACCTTTAGGTGTAAGGCATACATTATTATTTTTTTAAATATTCTCTCCACTTCCTTCAATATTTTGTTAATTCCTTTATTTCTTCCCATGTGTTCCCTTTTCTTGCTGAATCTTCTTTTATTGCGCTGTTCCACTCGTTTCTCGGTCTTCCTCTTTGTTGTTTTCCTATTGCTCTTGACTCGTATATTTTCTTAGTGTTCTTTCTTCTCTCATTCGTCTGATGTGTCCATACCACCTCATTTGGCGTTCTGTTATTTTTTCCTGTATTGGTTTTATGTTTAAGTTTTTCCTGTGCGTGTCATTCCTTATCCTGTCTCTTCTAGTTTTGTTTTCCATTTTTCTTAGGAATCTCATCTCCATGGCATTTATTCGTTTTATTTGTTTTCCTGTCATCGTCCATGTTTCGCTGCTGTAAGTTAGCGTTGGTCTAATTACGTTTTTGACTATTTCTGTTTTTGTGTCTCTTGATATCCCCTTCTTGCTAAAAAAAGTGTTTTTTGACATGTTATATAGTTTTGCTGTTTTTCCTATTTTAGCTTCTATTTCATTATCTAATTTACCATTGCTCTGTATGATTGTTTCTAAATATCTGCATTGTTCTACTTTTTCGATTTTTTTTCTTTGTATTTTGATTTCGTTCATTTTCTCTTTGGCAATTATCAGGGTTTTTGTCTTTTCGTAGTTTATTTTCATGTTTATTTTCTTAATCTCTTTCTCAATTATTTCCATGTTGTGTTGCAGTTCTTCCTCTGTTTCTGCAATTATTGCCATGTCATCCGCGAATGATAGTTCTGATATTTTTGTTATCTCTATTTTCCTGTATCCATTTTTTGCCATTTTCATTTTTTGCTTTGCTTTCTTCATCGCCATATCTAATACAATTTTGAAAAGCAAAGCGCTTAGCACGCATCCTTGTTTTACTCCTTTCTTCGTTTCGAATACTTTTGATTCCTCATTATTTGTTCTCACAATATTTATGTTTTCTCTGTACATGTATTTTATTACATTTACTATTTCCTCCTCTATTCCTCTTTCTGCTGGTTCGTTCCATATATACTCTCTTCTTATCCTGTCGAATGCCTTTTCGAGATCTACGAAGCTTATATGCATTTATCTGTTCTTCTTAATTAGATTCTCGCTTAGTTGTCTGAGTATGACAATTTTGTCTTCCATACTTCTCCCTCTTCTGAATCCGCACTGGCTGTCCTCTATTGTTGTTTCTAGTTTGTCTCGCATCCTTTTATCTGGTACCCTGGTCATTATCTTACTTGGTACACTTGTTAGTGCGATTTCTCTATAATTTTCGCATATTCTTTTATCTCCCTTCTTATGTATTGGTAGAATTATTCCTTTATTCCATTCTCTTAGGGTTTCCCCGATGCTTATTATGTTATTTATTAGTTTCGTTATTTGTGTTATTCCGTCTTCTTCCATGTTGCTTTTCCGTATTTTTTGTTTTTTATTGCTTCTTGTACTTCTTCTTTTTCTATTTGTTCAATTTTTTCTTTTGGCTTTCTTCTGATTTTGATCTGCTGAATACTTTTCGGTTAATTCTTTGAAATATTGTCTCCTTATGTCCATTATATTGTCTTCATTCGTGATAATTATTCCATTTTTATCTTTTATGTTCATCATGTTATGTTCTGTTTTTTTTTTGTGTTAGTTGCTTTAGTGATCCGTAGAATAGTTTTTGGTTCTGCCCAAAATTCTCATTCGTTCTTTCCAAATTTCGTTCATGACTTTTGTTTTGCTTCTTTTATTATTGATTTCGTTTTGTTTCTCTATTCGTTGTATTTTTCATTATAATATAATTATATTTTATATTTCTTGGGTCAGGTTAGGTCAGGTGACATTATGTTAAGTCACATCAGAATTGGGAGGAATGTACAATTTTTTGTCTTTGCTCTTACATATAATTTAATCATTATATGCAAGTAAATTTAGTTCTAATAAAAGTTGTAAATCGTTGCAGGTGATTATAAAATTTCACTAAATTGTTAAAACTTTCGTAATATATAAATCAATAAATGAGCCAAAAATTGAGTTATTTAGTGCTGCTGATTAATTTCTAGCGCAATAAGGAAATATTGAACAAAACAGTCAACATGCAAAGATTAAATGAAGTCACAACTTGTCGCCTTGGGTTTCAAATGAAAATCCTCCAGATATCACCTCTCCTCGCCCTGGCTCTTTACGTTTCGCGTTCCCTAAAGGAAGGTTTAAACAAAACAGATGTGCAATGTCGTTATTTAGGAAATAGGAATGGATACAACCCTCTTGTTACGAAGGAAACAGAGTCGGTTTGCGGGGGCGGCGCGGGTAGTTCCACAGGGCCGTAGCTAGCATCGATTACCTTGGGTGGTAAAAAGACATATCAGGGGGGCATTAAAATACCTTGATGAAGAGGAACAAGCACTGTAACTGCCATATAGTCTGTAGCATAGAAAAACTATTCCGTTTTTTTTGTGTTGAAATTTGAAACTTATTCAGGTATAAAGATATCAAATTATATTAAAAATAAATAAATTTAAAATGAATTAAACGTTATTTTAAATGCTAAATAAGCTTACTCGTAACTGTTTGAACCGTAAGCTAGGGAGTGGCTCGTAAGTCTGAGCCCCCCTAGCGCGCCACTGGCTACGGCCCTGGACTTTCAGCGCCCTGCGTCCGGACCCTTAATGGGACAATTCGGGACGAGATTAATTTCTTCGGCCCGGAATTGAAGCCGCCTCAACGAGCGGGCGCCTGAAAATATTGATAATTGAAATCCGGAGTCGCGGCGCTCGCCGATTCGTCTTGCAACAATGAAATTTTCCAATTTAAATTTCGCCGTGGGAATTTTCATTTCTCGCCCTGCAGCAATCACCAGTTCAGCGCCGGCGTCTGCCAGGGCAGTGCCTGGGGCTCCTTTTCGCCTACGAAGATAAACTAATACAAATAACACTGGAGCGAGTTGTTCACTTTCGTAATTCGTCATTTTAATGGGCGATAATTTATTTACTGAAATTCAATTCTGAGCGCACTTGTTTATTGTTTACAATTCCGCCGCGCGCAGTTTCAGCATTTCCCGAAGTAATCTCAAAATCGGGCGTTCGCTAATACCTTGGCGTTTTACTAATACCACGCGGCGCGCAATTATTTAGCAATTAAGCATCGAGAAAATGTAGATACGGATTTATGCAGCGGCGGTTTTAAACGCGCGCTGTTTTGCATATTCCGTAAGATGTGTGTGCAAAACGTTTTTTTTTTACGGCCGCGAATAATAATAGGCGCAATAAAAATTTAGAAACCAGTATATTCGCGCCACATTTTGTGCCCTCAAATATACATGAGCATCCCCGAAATGGGATACGCAGTAAAAACAGAAATTATTCATAGTGATCGTATTGTTTCGTATACGCTGTGTGTATCTTTGCCGTGCGCGAGCGAGTTAACGGGAAGTGATATTACGGCGAAAATGCTTTACGATAAACGAGGTTTATTTTGCATGCGAGCTTTTAAACTCTTATGGAAGTAATAGAGCATCACTTGAAAGTTCGAAGCGGCGCAAGGATTTACGTATATGATTTTAAGCTGCGCTTTATTGTTCGCAGTTATCACAACTTCGCAGTTAGTTCATTATAAATCTAATAATTCTGCATTAACAGAACGCAATAAAACAATTTACATGCTTAAATGGAAGATATTTTACACGAAATTGAGCGGGAAATGTTATTATTTGCTTTGAAGTGTGGCAATTAATAGCAAGTTGATATAGTCTGACGTGTTAAAGGAAAGCAATATTTTTTATCATGATTCTAGCACCTCTAATACTTGACATCATTATTATTCATAATATTGAAACAGTTGGGGCAAATGCCGCGCGAGGTTTTCATTAAATGCGCCAGTAGATGGGACGCGGAATATTTTCAGGCGGAGATTATGTCCTGAAACGTTGTGAAAAATGAAGATTATTACGACGCGAAGTTCATTTTCCTATTTAATTATGTTACACCAGTGAGATTTTTTAATTAAAATGAATATTACTTTTAAGTCCGATCTATTTTAAGAACGCGATGACGTCGCATATTACTTTTACATTTTGCATGCAGGACCTGGTGGTAGTAGCATCAAATGTTCTGAAAATAGGCCCATAACTATAAATTGCTTATAGATTAAATCTCTGCGACTTTTCAATTTCCATTATAAGCAGCCATTCTGATTTTTGTATTCAAGCCTTCAATGCTAGATAAAAAAATTCGAAAGCACATCAGAATAAACTCAATAAATTTAGAGAAATAACTTTTTTTCTTCAACTGCTAGTTTGGCTGACAGGTTAGAACGCTTGCTTAGCTTAGATTAGTACATTTGTACTGAGAAACTAGTCCCATTCGCCATTGGGAGCTCATTAACGGCCTTCTATAGATCGGGGGCGAATTTATAGAGTAACAAGTCCTAACCCAGTACAAATATTTACACAAATCACACGGCAGAAGGACCCACGTTGGTCGATAGCCAGTTAGGGATAATGTCCCTAACAAATACAGTCACTTCTACTACTATTTTTATTCATAATGTTTATAATCGTACGCACAATTTTCTCTGGTGCCAACAATAGGCACTAGATAACGAAACGAGAAACGAGAGGCTAAACCTTTTTGTAAGACATAAGACACGAGGTCATAAACAAAAATAAACAAATCCTGACTATATCCCCGACACAAAAGCATTTAGTCAAAATTATCAACTTTACTACAAAAATATTCGAGAAACAATTCTTAAGACTCCCAGGCAAAAAAGATTGCTCAAAGAGGAAATCTATGTGACAACCGATTGGCGATATGAGAAAAAGAAATACAGGTAATTGTTCATTATCAACATCTTGGTTCATCAGATGGATCAATCAACGCATAATGGATCAACATCATGCGGATCTCCGAAACCGTAAAAGTTACAAAGGCGGGTAAATTACAAAAGAAAAGTTGGGCAATTTATTGGTCAGCAATATTCTGTTGAGAAAAAAAAAAGAAATTTCTGCTTACTTTCGGAGATATTCAACAAAATCCGAAATCTTACGATTTCATTTTTATTTTTCTCTGAGGTTTTAGTGGTCAGTAATATTCTGTTGAGAAAATCAGAAATGTCCGCTTACTTCCGGAGATATTTGACAAAATCTGAAGTTATTTCAAAAGGTATAAAAAAACTGAAAGCACTTTCTCATTGCCATATTTTTAGCTGTTCAAGACAGCGTTTACAAATTTTCAGTACAACGTTTGTTTCGAAGAAACCATCATCAACTTCAGTTTTTTATATGGCTCATAATACACCCTGTATTAGATAGTATTTCCTGGTACGAATTTAACTATTTATATCACAGTATGGTTTCTCATGTTTATATTCAGAAAAAGGGTTAATGCATTTCGAACATTTCCTTGTAGTAGTGCTGAAATGATGACGACGAAGAAAAAAAATAATATCTAATTTTAACCCAGAATAGGTACCAAAATGGTAACTAATAATAATGTAGCAAGAATAGTTGTTAAACATTGAAAGATTATAGCTATTAAGAACCACACTTATTATGTTTTTACTATGATATTAGAATTGTTTCATTCATTTAATGGCTACAAAAACAAAATGATTACATAATTTTAAACCAGAATATGTACCAAAACAGTAACGAAAAAATAATTTAGCAAGCATAGCTGTTAAAAATTCAAACATTATAGATATTTAGAACCAAAATTATTATTATTTTTTAGATTGTGGCATGAGATTTGTCCTGCTCATTTTATAATGACGAAGATAACAATTATTACATAATTTTAACCCAGACAGGTACCAAAATAGTAACTAAAAACAATTTAGCAAGAATAGTTGTTAAACATTGAAAAAATATGGTTATTGAGACCACACATATTATTTTTTTACTGTGGTATTATGAGAACTATTCTGTTCATTTAATTACCTTAAAATCTTAAAATTAGGCGATAAGTTTGGTCTTTGTCGCTCATTTCAACGCCTACTACACCAAAATGTTCGAAATGTATTAACAAGCTTTTTTTTCTGAATAAAAACATGAGAAACATATCTGTAATATAAATCGTTGAATTCGTAATAGGCAATGCTATTTAAAACAGGGTGTACTTTATTTACGGGCTATATAAAAATATAAAGTTGATGATGGTTTCTTCGAAACGAAACGTTGCACTGAAAATCAATAAAAACTGTCTTGTAGAACTAAAGAAGTGGCAACGAGAAGGTGCCTTTTGGTTTTTATACCTTTTCAAATATCTTCAGAAAAACATAAAAACGATATCGCAAAATTTTGGATTTTGTCGAATATCTCCGGAAGTAATCGGAATTTTCCGGTTTTCTCAACAGAATATTACTGACTACTATATTGATCAACTTTTTTCGTAATTTAACGGCTTTTGTAACTTTTACGGTTTCCGCGATCGCCATGCTGTTGATCTTTATCTTGGATACCCTGCATAACCTATAGTCTAATTTTGTGTAATTAGTAATTACACATAGTTAGTCTAGTTTCAAAATATACAAATTACAAGTAAAGTATATACGTGTATCATATACAAGTTTCGTATAGTTTTAAAAAAAGGCCATAATTTGTTTATTTTCAATCAAAATATTAAAAGTTTCAGAAATTGCTAACCATATAGTAACCACTCAAAACGAAACCATTATAAAACCGAAGATCACTTTTATTTTTTTATTTTTTTATAAATTTTATTTATAAATTTTCATAAAATTGCAAATAACTTAATAATAACATCAAAATATTCACATAAATATACAAAACTAGCAGCAGTTTTAATAAAATATGATGAACTTCATTAAAGTACCGCAATATTTCATAAATACATATATAAATTGCAAAAACTTTTATTGAGATTGTAAATTTCCAAAATATGCAGTCAAAATATTACGGGGATATTATGGAGAATGTTCAGTATTGCGAACGTTATATCAAACAATGCTATGAATTACGAAAATTGCCAATTTGTTTGTTTGGGCAATTTTCGCAATTAGAAAAATTTATTAGAAAAAAATCATGACATTGTAAATACGTATTCCTGAAACTTTAGATAGATTTAATTCTTACTCAAAGAAGGACTTCATTTTGTTAGTTAACATTAGTTAGTGTCTGTAGAAAATTTTGAAAAAATCACTTAAAAAATAATTACAGAATATTAAGTACTCAAATAGCACGAAACAGTGTAACTGATCGCGTTATCTAGGCTCGCAAGTTTGCATGAACTTTTTTCTTTGGTTTTCATGGCTTACTCAATATCCAATTTTGTTTAAAATAATTGCAACAAACAGCACATTGGCCGATTGACGTGACAGTATATAGTGGATGAAAGTGCTTGCGGACGAAAAAGTAAAACGAAAAACTTTACGTTTACGTAAGGTTGATAGAAAATATATATATATATTAACTTGTTTTCTATTTTTACATTTTAAAACAAAAACCAACACGATATTTTTTCTAGATAGTAAAATCAATAGATAATTGCTACTATTTTTAAACATAGTCGACAGTATTTTTGCAAAAAAATATGTGACTGATAAGAATTAAGAGCTCTACTAAAGTTTTCAAATAAGGAAAATGAATGTTATTTAAAAAAAAATGTCATAGGCATCATAAGTCAGAAAATGCGCAATATATATCAAAAATCAACCTGTTCGAGGATTTTTTGATTTTTTCCAGCTATCCCTTCAATAGTGTGTTGGTTCCATATACCAATATATCCATTAAAAATACACTGTATATGCTGGGTGCCTCGGGTGAAAGCAAACACCCTAAGAGGGTTATTCATAAAAATTCAAGCCGCGGTTTAACGGTGGTTTAATCTTGGCAACCCTTTGTAAAACAGCGTTAAACTAGGGCTTACCTACGGTTAAAATTTTTATGAATAACACTGTAAATATCTACGAATATATATTTTTTTACGAAATCGCTTAGATACGTCAATGTTTAATTAAAGGGGAATAAGTTTTGGCAAGCAAATGATTTTCAATTGTTTAAACCCTTGCCGAAGGGGAGGGAGCCCATTTTTTAACAAATGGTGTAGTGATTAAATCATTTGAAAGCTTACGTAAGTTACAATACAACGGTGTATTACCGTTTAAAATCTGGGGATTAGTTTGCAAGAAATTAAAGTTTTAAGGTGAGTAAATGCAGGATTATGAATAATGTGTTTCTGTTCTGAAAAAATTTACACATTAAGAGCATATCTGTGTATTTTTCAAAAGTATACACCGTTGTGTACTAAAAAGTTACGAATATAGGTACTTGACCTAATCAAAACTAATGTCAAACTGACGTTATATATTACCAGCAAAGTTACCACAACCTAAGTAATACTCCAAAACATAAAATATTGAATATCTTCTTAAAGAAATATCCCAACTCACATGTTGTTATGAACTTTTTGTTTACTTTATCAGTGCGATAACTTTAGGTAAGTAAGTAAGATATTTATTCAATTAGCCACCTTACAATATACAGGGTGTCCTAAATAGGATTGCATGAGTATCTTTGTTATTTTGAAAGCTAGAGATTGCATGAGTATCTTTGTTATTTTGAAAGCTAGAGATCTGCTTAAATGAGCAGTTTCGTGTACTGGTTCAGATTATGGTAAAAAAATTCAAAAGTCCGAACAGTTTAGAAATTATTCTAAAAACACTAAAAATTGCCATTTTCTGAAAACTACGATATTTCCATAATTATTGCAAAAACATTAAATTTGCGCCATCGAACCAAGTAACTTTTATTTTAAACTTTTTGCCGCATCTTTTATAATTATGAATATATCGGAGTTTTTAGAAAATCGCGATTTTTAGATTTTTTATGTTAACTTCTAAACTGCCCTGACTTTTGAAATTTTTTCATCATAATCTGAACCACCATATACACTGCACACTACCTGCATAATATTGCCCTTTTAACCATAACTCTAGCTTTAAGAATAAGAAAGATACCCATGCAATCATACTCTATTTAGGACAGCCTGTACATGGTGTGGACATTAGTGGATATAACCGCTTTAGTGCTCTATATGCGTTATTAGTTCTATTTGATTACTTTTAAGTTTAAGAATAGTAAATGTTTAATTTAACCATATTTTGAAATCCACTGAGTGGTTTTTGACCTTTGACTAGGGTTTATTATAATTTATTTTATCTTTTGATCTCTACTATCATCTGTCAGAGTGTGGAAAGTTTTTCTATTAACACCCTGTATACAAAACCGAGGTGGCCAATGCAGCGTTATGTCTAGGGTTGCCAGAAATCAATTTGTCAAAAATAGAAATCACTAAAAAAAATATAGAAGTTTCAAAAAATATATAGAAGCAAATTCAAATAAATAATTTATTATTATTATTATAAATATAACACCGATAAAACACATCATATTCTTAAACAACAGAAAATAAAATGGAGCAGTTAACACTAAGAGTAAATATATTCAAGTCATCAATACATTAAACATAATTTAAAACTAAATACAAATTGCAACTCTAACTAGTAAAAGTTAACATTAACTTTTAGATTATTGCATTCTTATTTTGTCAAAAAATAAATAATTAAAACCCTGTTTTATTGTTTTCGATAAAGTCAACAAAACCAGACCAATTCTTATCAAAATTAATTATGATAAATAGTTCCGATTTAGTTAATTCTGTTGAACATATATTTCTACAATCACTCCACTTATTTCCCATTATAGAAAATATCCGTTCTACAAAAGCGGAAGTTGCCGGTATTCTTAATATAAATGATAATATTTTATAAATATTTGGTAGGTCTGCTTTTCTAAAAATCGTTAACCATTGTTCGCTTGTTGTATTACTATTTTCTTCAGTCCGAAGCAAAAGTTTTATTGCACTATTGCGTAACTCAATTTCATCAAATAGATGATCTATATTTAAATGCATGTTCTAAACAAATTTTCGAACAAATTTATACATGGATTTAGTAACCTTGGTGTAACGTGGTTCACATCTTTAAAATCCTGCTCAATCCTCCTCAAATACAATGTGGAACATTCCATTGGCAGTTTCATCAGAATTTTCAACAAAATCTATCAATTTATTTTTTGCTCCAAATTCTGAATTAAAATATTGTATCAGGATAGGAAAAAACTTCCTATTTTTTTCTATTACAATGCATCAACGTACCGCATAAAATGTATTTGTTCTACCCTTAGTATTCAAATAAGATTTTTGCTGGCCAATTTTAAAGCAGCTGGGGCCAATATGCTATCTGCAGCTTCTGCATTAGGTTTCCCTAAATGTATTTCTTTTAAATTGATCATTTCGACTGAAAATGTGTTTTAGCAATTTAACTGAATAATCAAGACAATTGTAGGTAAGATTATGTTTGACATTGTGGTAAATAATACTTAATTCTGTTGCACTAACGAATCACTTTCCAATGTGTTCTCTTCTTTTAATACGAAATTATTAAGAACATTATTATTATTCTTAGAAGCAACAGAAAGTTGATGAGCCTTTTTTATGTTGCAAAATCAAAGTAGAAATACATGTTTGCTTCGCATTTTAAAGATAAAAACATACCTGTCCTAATCCTTGATTTTTAATTGAAAAATCTTTTTCCTACTGACGACGTGGACGTGGCCGTATTAAGCAAAACGCAAAAATATGAATATTACTACTCAGCGCTAAATTAGGTTATGTACCTACCTAACCTACATATTATAATTATGTTATGTTATGCAGGGACAACGAATACCATCCAACTTTACAGGGTTGCGTTGCCGGTTGCCGGAAAAATATTGAAAAACGGGGGAAGCAAATCTCAAATCATTACATATTGTTAGCGAAGTCGCGAAATATAGAAGATTTTGCTTTTATATTATCGGTATCTAGATTACATAGAAGATTTTCATCAAATATAGAAGACTTTTATCAAATATAGAAGGCCTGGCAACCCTAGTTATGTCCGATAATTAAGTATACGTTAAATGGGCATATTCTTCAGGAATGTTGAATTGAATTTCATCATGGTTTTATTTTCAACTTGTGGGCTTTAAACGGCCCTACCGCAAGCCGCTGCATTCGGCGGTTAACTTCGGAATGACGGGTATAAAAAAACAGGCACTTACAGATGTGTTATGTAGGGCAGTTTAGCCAGACCCCATGTCGCTTGCCAAATAATTGTAACGATTATTGCAGCCGTTACAAGGGTGTACGTCGGCGTTCTATTGCGGTGGAATAGAAACGAGTTTTTCGGGTTCGAATTCGCATTTTCAGTAAACACGGTGGCTCGCGCCGTGCGGGTGGGACCATTCGATCCCACGGGCATGGGCAGTCCGAATAACAATTTGCCCTGCTTGATACGACCCGACATCTAATTAGACGCCGTCATTGGATCGAAATATTTTCCGGAAACGTGCGCCCGTTTATATTCACTGCGGCGATATTTGTCTTCTCGAAGCCCCGCTCTGATTATAGGAATTAAAACAGTTAATTAGCGGTAAGAAGCTGTTCCTCAGGTATTTGCCGTATACATAAACAAGATTAATTCGGTTTTGATTTCTTTTTAAGCCTGATTAAGCGCGGCCGTTGTTCTTTTCGCGGAACATTTTTCTTGCTTACTCCATTCCCCCGTCCGCGCCCTCCGAGGCCGCGATAAAAGCGGCCGCAAAAATATGCCTGAGCATAAGCATCCTGAGGAATATTAAAGACGTTACTTCCGGAATTAACCCGGTCATTTTTTTTTCAGCGCGTGGCGAGTTTAATTAGTCGACAAATTTGCATATTTTTAATTAAACGCTGTCCCCGAAATGGATAGGATCCATTCGCGCGTGAAAACGAAACGGGACATTTCGTTTGCCACGACTTTTTTGCACTTTTATAAAACTGCTGTTTCGGGTACTACGCCAGAAGGGGATACGTAATTCTCTTGCCAGCGGGATAAGCCGAACAGTAAATACTTGACATAGCATGGCTCAGTCAAGGAGTTCCTTGCAAACTTAAGACGAGTTCGACTCGATGGTAGCTTTCTATTTGGCAAAGAAGTGAAGAGAGATTATGATGATTTCACCCGTAATATCTACTCAGGAGAAAGAAAAATAAAGGACAATAATGATTTAAATTTATCAAGTATGCCTGTCAAATACAAACCATTGAAATGGCGAAATATAAAACCTTAGACATTATTACACAAGTAGTACCTATCTATAACTTCTCATAACCAATTTTGTTTTCATAAATTTTTAAATAGAGCCCTAGAATTATTTTTTTTGTTGACCCTTGTTTTCAACATTTTTTTGTATCGAAATAACTTGGCAAGCCTCTACTAAAATTTTAAATAACAATTTATTGATAATAATAATAATAATAATAATTTATTGGTGCTATGTACATTATTCATGTTTACCAGGTCATTAAAAATATAACGCAAACATAGCTGTTCTCGCTGCCCTGACATGCAACGGGAGGTCCTTCACGTAGATTAGAAATAGTAGTGAACCCAGTATAGATCCTTGAGGCACGCCGTTCCTAATGGGTAGTTCCGATGACATTTCATGGTTTAGTGATACCTGTTGCTTTCTATTTGAGAGGTATGATAGTAGCATCCGGCAGCTATTAGGATGAAGATTATACACGTATAACTTTTGCAATAATATCTCATGGGATACACAGTCGAAGGCCTTACTCAGGTCCAAAAAAGATGCTGCCGTGCATTCTCCTTTTTCACGTCCATTAATAATATCATCCGTTAGAGCAAGGATAGCGTCTGTTGTCGATTTCCCCTGCCTGAACCCAAATTGGCAGTTGCTTAGCAGATCATGTTCAATTAATAAATCCCGCAGTTGCGAGTAAAGACTTTTCTCCAGTATTTTGGAAAAAACTGATAGGTTTAAAGTTATAGGGATCAGATTTGCTTCCCTTTTTGTGTATTGGGATTATCTTTGCTAGTTTCATTCTTTCGGGAAACACAGCTTGATTGATGCAACAATTCATGAGCCTTGTTAGGGGTTCTACGATTGCTGACTTCACTGATTTAATAACATCTGTGCTTAAATTGTGTATATCCGTGCCCCCACTAGACCTCAGGCCAGCAATAGCGTCTCTTACTTGCACAGACGACACTTGTTTGAAGTTAAGGGTAGGGTGATAGTGATATTTTAGCAGTTGTTTCTCAAAACTGGACCGATAATTAATTGCGATTTTTAAGTATTACATAATATACATGAACACTGACTGGTACATGTGAATTTTGTAATTTTATTGATAATACTTTCTAAGATATCGATGTCTTTACTAACACTTATGTTCCGGAAAAAATAATTATTTTAGGGACTCATTTTTTTTTATTATATGAAAATAGTGTTGTAGCTAAGTCATATCAAAATTCGGTAGTGATTGGACTAAAAATAATGTATTTATTTAATAATTAATGGACGACAGCATGACTGGTAGAGGCCTAAAATCACAAAAATTGTGGTTTTTGTGTTATAACTCAAATTCTAATCGGACAAATTTGATCATCCATTTACCACACCTTGACAGTACACCCACGAATCCATTGCTATATTTCCGCGAAAATTTTGTCAAGCCATTTAAGAGAAACTTAGGAGTTTGTAATATGCATTTTTGCGATTATGATAAAGAGCTCTTAAGAAAGAGATGGAACATTGTGACAGGTTTAAGGCACCATTGTGGACAATGGGTGTTATTTTTATTGCACTGGGTTTAGTGATATAATAAATCACAGCAGTTTTATTTATCAGTTTGTGATTTCATGTGAAAAGGGAGCTCTATAATAACGATGTGGTACACTTTTATATAAACATATGAACATGAAAATTATATTTTGATTAATTTAATTAATTCCGAGTAAGAGGGCGGGAAACTTACAACCTTTCTTTTCTGGTCCCACGATCAGGCTTGAAAGCGTCCTCACAAAACAAAAATCCCTTGTCCTGCTATGATGTACATAATATAACAGGGATTGATAAATATTACCTGTAAATATATCTAACTTTGAAATTCCAGAATGAACTTACATTATAATGATGCGTCTCACTCTTTCCTACGATATATCATGAATAAATCGTCCTATAAATTGCAGTAAATAAAATTCACATAAGTGTATCGTTAGATGCTTTGTCAGGTCGTACCATCGTTATTACAAAATTCGAAGAAACTCGATGTTTTCGCAGCTACTAATGGATCGTAATCCGTACCGTAAATACCCTTCGCAGGTAAATACAGTCTAGGTCGGGGTGCAAATTTGACGCAGCAATTCAGTCACTAGTTTGTCTCGTTTGCATCTAGTTGTGCGTTGCGTATTTAGCTTAGAAACTGTTTCAACTTTTATATCGACTTTGCCTGCCCCTGGATTACGTTTCCCTCTCTATACCGACTTCGCCTGCCTTTGGATTTTGGATTTTTTATTTTTCGACCAACGCCTGCCCCTGGATTCGTATTTGAATTTTATTTTGGACTACTGGATTTTTGCAATATTTTTTACTACGCCTGCCCCCGGATTGGACTTAGAATTTGACCTCACCTGACTGGACTGCTTCAATACGATATTTTGACTTCGCCTGCCTCCGGATTGATTTCGCCGATTTCGTGATAGCAAATCTGCTTTTTCGAATTCTTAAAAATGCCGCGCAGTATTGCAAAAACAAATAAGCGCGGAAAGCAAGCGAAGGCCGCTAGAAAATGGCACGCAAGGAAACGTATTCTGAACAATATTTTGAATGCTAGTGACTACGTTCCCGAGGATGCTCATGTGGAATATTTTAACAAGTAAGTACATATTACTATAGTATTAATTTAACTATAAAAAGTGGGTGGGCGGATTAATGTAACAATAATTCTTATATGTCGATATTTTACATACTACTACATTGACAAATGAAGTATGAACAGTTTGTTCAGAATTGAACGAGCAAACTGAATATGTAAAAGTACACAGAGTGTTTCATTTAAATTACAAAGTTGATGGCCAATTCCAATTAATAGATCACTCTACAATTAAAAAAATTGAAATCTGTAAATTTTGACAATAGCTATTTAAAAAATGTCAATATTTCAGTGCCCACTTAGAAACATCATATTTTAATTTTTTCAAATGGAACGACCAATATTTTATATCATATGGCTATTAGCAAGACAATTTACTACAAAAAAGTATTATGCAATCCTATACCTAGAGCAAATGGTTTTTGAGTTATTTCGAAATATGTTTCCTCCCGGAATTTCTTCACAATAGAATACCTCCTATACTATTCGCACGTGCGCCATAGTAGCCTAGTGTCAATATTCATTGTTTCAAATCGGGCAGAATTCATTTCCAATGTGTGAATATTTTTTAACGCGAAAGAATCGAGATCAAAATGAATATGTATACAAAACAAAAAATTATGAATTTATTCGTCATACATAGACAGTGCGACAGAATTGATGAGAGAACTTGCAGAATTTTCAATGAAACTTATCCATACTTACAAATTACAAACAAAACAAAATTTAAAAAAAGAGTGAAATAAAATAATTTTCATATTTAATAATTAAATACAAGAACTGAAACAAAAATGAGCGACAAAAAATTATAATTGTTCGAAATGATGACCATTAACATGTAAGCACTGTTCGGCATGTGCTGCGACATTCTCTGTTGTTGTCTCTGTCGTACTGGCCATGTATGACGAATAAATTAATTATTTCTTGTTTGTACACTCATTTTAATCTCAATTCTTTCGAGTTAAAAAAGAATGACACATTGGAAATTAATTTTGCCAGTTTTGAAACAATGAATAATAATAATTTTCCCTCCATCAGGTACCCATAAACTTTTAAGCACAACAAAAAAAGAACATAGATGTTTCAAAAACCATTCCGGTACATCAACAAGCATGGAACAAGAAATAATAGTTAGCGGGTTTTCAGTTAGTGAACTAGAGTACGGTCTTCGGTACAAATATTTTATTGGTGATGGAGATAGCAGTGTATATTCCAAAATAAAGGAGAGGGTACCTTATGGTCGGTCAGTTATTAAACTGGAATGTGCCAATCATGTCACAAAATGTTTTACAAGTGGCTTGTACAAAATTATTAAAGACACCTGTAATGATAGAATAGCTCGCACAATCTTAAAGAAAAAGGTTACAACTTATTCTAAATACATTAGGTCAATTTTGTCGAAAAATAAATCAGTGGAGGATATTCAAAAGGCTGCCAGAAATTCGCCATTTCATATATTTGGAAATCACGCAAAATGTGAAAATTTGCAATGCAAGGCCAATTTACCTGCCCCAGATTTTGCCCCAGATTTTAACATGATAAAGGATTCTGTAGCATGGTCAAAGATTGGGGTTTTGATTGACAGAATATGTACGAAAGCGGATAGGCTTACGCATAATGTAACCACAAATCATGCGGAGCGTTTTATGGCCACTGTTGCAAAATTCACAGGAGGGAAAAGGTCCAATCTTATACAAAGAGGAGTATACCAAAATAGATGCGTGGGCGCGGGTTTAAACTATAACAATTCGTATGATTTTCATAAATTATCAAGTATCAAAAATAAACAATTTTTAGAAAAATTTTGCATCAAAAGAAAAAATAAATTATCACAAAGTAAAAAATATTATACAAAACAAAACAAACAAGCGGATGAAGACGTGGATTATGGTTCTCAACCGGCAGAACCAGATATGCCCCAGCGTATTTTTGAGGGAAAAAAATACGAATTTTTATTGGCCATGGAAGAGGTCAACATCGAAGAAGTTGAAAAGGAAACTAGAGGACAGATAAAAAATATAAAGTGGTTTGAATGGAGGAAAAATAAAATTACAGCTTCAACGTTTGGACGGATTTGCAAGAGACGAAAAACTACACCAACCGACAATATATTAAAAGAATTATTTTTTAAAAATGAGTTGATACGAACGCCATCCACGGAATATGGCATTGAAAATGAATCAAAGGCAATTCAACAATTCAAAAAAATAAGTGGCAAGGAAGTATCAGAGTGCGGTTTTTATATATGTGAAAATTATAAATTTTTAGGTGCTAGCCCTGACGGGATAATAGATAATGAATGTTTAGTAGAAGTAAAATGTTTGTATAGCATTAGAGATAAAAAAATTAGAGATGCGTTAAATGAAAAAAACAATTTATGTGTTTTTGTAGATGAGCAAAATTGTATAAAATTAAAAAAGAATCATTCTTATATGTACCAAATACAAGGTCAGCTATATATATGTAAAAAAATTAAATGTTATCTTATTTTATACACAAATCTTGATACAGAAATTTTAGAAATTTATTTAGATAACAATTTTGTAGATAAAATGATCACGGAACTGTCAAACTTTTGGAATGACACTGCTCTTTCGGAATTGATTGATTCCAGAATACAGCGGAATTTGAAAACTCGTTAATAAAACATGTATAAGTTTAATATTTTTTATTTTTGAAATTTGAAAACCTTACAAATATAAACTTCGACACCCAATTATAAGTATAAAGTTTAAAACATGGGACCTTCCAAACGTATTACTTATGATTTTTGTGCTATTTCGGAAAGAGATACGAGATTCGAAATGTTTTGTTTTAATCTTGCAAAGCGTGCACACGCGCCTCAATTAGGTAATTATTTAAGATATGCGTATAACCAAATAAATAAATTGTTTTTAAATTCGATGACTTGTGCCCTTTTCACAAATTCATATTCAATATTATTATTGACATAAATATGAAGAGCAAGAAAAATTAAGCTGATTCGCGGTCGCCGCCTTCGGTCGACGGTACGTGCACGCGAATACTTTGCATAATACGATGCTGCGGCCCTGACTACCTACATTTTGCATACAGAAGAATACCTTTTTTTGGTACAGTGGAAAATGAGTGACGGTAGGTAGCCAATGAACTGTCCCCCTGCAATAAACATTAAGTATTTTATTGACTACCATAATCTTTATTAGGCCGAGAGATGATTTATTACTCGACTGGTGTTATTTTCAGGCGACCGTTTCGAACAATGCCTATGGCGTTCTCTGTGCGGCCGACTCCGACACTATTGGGTACTACCCTGCCGTTAAAGGTGGGGCTATACGCCACAAAGGACTGGCACAGTAGAGTAACAGGACCAATATCAAGTTGCGGCAGGGAATTAACTATGTTATCTGCAACGTCGCAAAAGAAGGTGTTTAAGTTGTCGACACTAATATCACAGGTGGATGTTTAATCACAGAATTGATTACCACGTATTTTGTTTATGATTTTCCAGCTAGCTCTGGATTTATTTCTAGCGTTTAATATATACCTATCTGTAGTCGCAATTGTAGCCTCCCTGAGAGCTCTCCTGTATCGCTGCCTGAAGTTGTTCTTTAGCTCGAGTAGGTCTGGGTTACGGTGTTGTTTGCAAGCTTCATTTAGGAACAGGAGTTCTAACAGAACAGGAGTCAACTAATAATGAATAGCTTAATAAGCACTAGTCACAGATATGGACTAGATATCAACATGGACAAGACCAAATTCATGATCATAAGTAAGAACAACCCACAACACCACCAACAGCAACTGGAGCTGGAGCAGGGGAACATCGAAAGGATTAAAAAATATGTATATCTAGGCACCGTTATTAATGAACAATGGGACCAGACACAGGAAATAAAAAGCAGGATTGAAAACAGCAGAAATATATTCATTAAAATGGCCACAGCATTTAAAAGTCGGGATCTAACTATAGACACCAAAATGAAACTCTTACGCTGCTACGTATTCTCTGTGTTATGTTATGGAACGGAAGCTTAAATGCTGACGGTTGCTAACACAAAAAAAAACTAGAAGCATATGAAATGTGGCTCTACAGAAGGATATAAAGGACATCATGGAAAGACAGTATTACCAATGCCGAAATAAGAATGGACAAAACGACAGAAATCCTGACCACAATTAAAACCAGGAAACTACAATACCTGGGACACGTCATGCGCAACTCTAGTAGATACATACTCCTTCGGTGCATACTACAAGGCAGTTGAAGGAAAAAGAAACATTGGGAGAAGAAACATCTCGTAGCTTAAAAACTTGAGAAGTTGGTTCTCTGCGAAAACCACGGGCCTCTTCCGGGCAGCTCTGAACAAAGTAAAGATAGCCAATATGATAGAGAACATCCGGAACGAATAGGCACTCACCGAAGGAGATCGTAATATTATCAGTGCATGTCCATGCGCCTATCAGGTCCTATAAATATACGCCTCCTAGGAATCGCTGGTACGATCAGGAAATTAGAGAGCTTTGTTGGCAGTGGGATAAGTTGTTTGTAACAGCACGGTTATCAAAATCAGCGGAAACGTGGGAAAGCTACAGAGTAAGCCGCAATGCAGTTACAGCAGCTATCAAATACAAAAAGAAGGTGTACTTTTCACAATTATTTGAAAGCAACAAAAATAATCCTAAACAGACGTGGGAAGCTTTACAAACAGTAATCTGTAAGAAAAGAGGAACCACAATTTTAAAAATGACGTTCAATGGTCTAGTGGAAACGGACGTAAAACTATAGCCCATCATTTTAATTGTTATACTATAAATCGTATGAGAGAACTGGTTACTCTAAGCAATTTTAGTAATAACATGAGGGTAATTACTGATAATTCACCTTAGATTGAATTCAAAGTGGCACAACTCAATGGTCCCATCATAAGTGCAGAAATTGCAACGTTAAATAGCCAGTCATCTATTGATGACATAAATATGGCAGTTTTTAAAGCTGGGGGGCAGACTCTGATTGAGAAATTATGTCATGTGGTAAACTATTGTCTAGAAAAGAAATGCTGTCCAACTCAGTGTAAAAAGTCAATTGTAGTGCCGGTACCTAAATCGAAGAATTCAATTAAGCGGAGGACCATCGTCCTATTAATATAATTCCTCTGTTGGAGAAAGTTCTGGAGAGAGTGGTATATGATCGCGCAAAACCAGTCGGGTTTCCGCAATCACCGCTCATGTGAAACGGCTCTACAGTTGGTGATAAATCGATGGAAAACTGTCTTGGACAATCCTTTAAAGAAGAAAGTAATAATTGCAGTGTTTGTGGACTTTAAACGAGCTTTTGAAGTTATCAATAGGAAAGTTTTGCTATTCAAACTGCACAGTATAGGTATTGCTGTAAGAACGCTCAGTTGGTTTGATGACTACTTGTTTAATTGTAAACAAGCAACCAGCATTGGTAGAGTTGAGTCTGATGAAGTAATAACAGACTACGGTTGACGGTTAACGGTTGACTCAATGTTGACATATTTATATATTAATGACATTACTGAAGTATGTCAGGAGGAAGGGGAATCAATCAATATATTTGCTGATGACATTTTATTGATAGTAGAGCACGATAACGTGACTGAGGGGGTTATTAGAATTAATAGATTGCTGAGAAAAATCGAAGGCTGGATTGGCAAAAACCACCTTATTATGAATACTGCGTGAACTAAAGTCATGATTCTGGGTGATGGCAATAGTAATGGCCGGGACCGGGTGTGTTTGCTAGGCGAAGCGCTTGAATGTGTTAAGGAATTCATATATTTGGGGCTAACAATTGATATGAAACTAAACTTCAAAAGTCATTGTAAATTATTATTGCATAAATTATCAGACAAGAGCAGATACTTTCCTAGAATTTGTCAGGCTCTGGACCGGCGGAATAGACTAGTGGTGTACAAATCCATTATTGGCCGTCTTTTTAGTTATTGTCCGACGATCCTATTTTATGTAAATAACATGGAATTGGATAAGTTATTTTATCTGTAAATTGGTTAATGGCGGGCTACCTGAGTATCTCAGGGATGCAATTATCATGAATATGTCTGCTAGGGTACAAGACGTCTGTTTAAATCTGATTCTGGTTAAATTGATCATAGGCCTGTAATTTGTCGGGAAGTATATCAAAGTCCTTCTTCAAATTTTTTGGCAGGTACCATAACAGTGACACGGTCATAGTCGCCCCTTATCTAAATAATTGTTGATGGCACGGTATAAGCACTACGAGTACAATGATGTATAAAAGTTAAATTTCATTAAAGGCACTGAAACATTACATAATGAACATTAAATGCAAACTATAAAACGTAACGTATGTCTAACTAAAACGTTTTCAGAAAAATAGATGAAAAGAGAAATATCAAGATTATTAGTCAAAGTTTGTTATTACATTTTAACTGCAATAAAACGATACTCTTATATTATCTGAATTGAAATAAAAATTAACATGACAGAAAATAGTATATTTGGCAACAAGTGATGAAAGCACCGTTATTTTATCTCGTAAGAAGACAGTTATTCACGAGCTACGCCAGCCGACAAGACCACGAACGAAAAAAAACATGTATTTAATCTCGAGTAGGAAATGCTATTTATTTTCTACGATATTGCAGTTTATATAGTATATTGTGCATCAAGGGCGGAAAATAAAGGCGCCAATAAACGAGGGCTGCTAAAGCCGTTCGGCCTGCGGGACATACGCTATTTTTCCGCCTACCTACAATATCTGACTTTTTTTGCTCTATAATGAACCGCATTGTGTTTTAGGTACGGTTGCACTTTGATGAGTTTTCTTGTGTCAATATTTTGTTTCATTTTAAGAACCGACTTCAACATTGAATTTTCAACCACAATGTAGCTCTATTTCCCTCTTGCTATATACGCCAGTATTGTATTTTCTGTAATGTTTTTTGACTTTTGGCCGTTTCCAACTACAAAACTTATTATATTGGAGTACATACCGAGTCTAAGATTGTATTGGTTAATTAGGTTAGGGATAACGGCAGCGGCAACTTCTCTTATATCAAGTGGTGTAAGCCAAGTCTTCATCGCTGCTAACATCCATTGCACTTAATATACTTTTTAATTAGAGATTTGTTGCAATATATTTGTCACTGTCACATTTGTTTATGAAAAGTATGCTGCCATCCATGGGAAAATTTCTGAAACTTTTTAAAGGCCCTAGAGCCTCTAAATCTCATTTTCCGCCAGAAATTTCGGACCGAAAAATGAAATTTCCGAGCAGGTAGGCAGAAAAAAATATTAGAAATTAGAGAACTTTAAAGTTCAAAACTTTCAAGTTAAATTTGATTCAAAATGAACTGTCACTGTCATAATGCGTGACAGTGCATACGTGAATTTAATTTAAAAAAAAATATTTTCATCTCTAGAAGAGAGAGTGAAAATATTTCTAGTCTACAGAATTGAACACTTTTGCATTTTACTTGCACTTAATTCCGAATCTAGTTTACCAAATATTGTATTAATAATGACTGGAAAGCATTTTTCAAGAGCTTTCCAACGATGTATCATTAGTAGGGGGTAGGGGGGTGCCATTTAAATTTTTTAGATCAAGGTGGCTGTGGCTTAAAAGGTGGGTAGGGGGTCGACACAACCTTAGAACTACTCAAACGGTTTTGAGTTCTTTCAAAAATAATCATGTGTTTTATGAAAAATGTCGTTGGCAACTTTTTAAATTGACACCCTGTATAGAAGTAAAAAAAAAGTTCATTTTCTTCTATTGCACGTAACTTTGTTTTTTAACGGCTCAAAAGGCTTTGCACAGTAGCAATTTTGACTTCATTTTGGGTTTCCCAACCCTCATCAAAAACCTTTCTGCTCAATAGACACCATAATTCTTCAACGAGTTTCGCCTGATGCAGATTTGTAGGGTTGCCTATTTTGGGGACAAAATTGATGCCGTTAGTGGTCAATCACTCGTCGTTCTTCTGGTGCAAGATGCAATGACACGTTGTCTGCTCAGGCCAGAATATCATTTGGTCATTGGGATGATAAAAATGTTGAAGTTTCGTAAGACATCTTTTGTTACCTGCATTGATAGCTTCACCGTGACACATGCAACTTAGGTCTGGGAAACACCAGAAACTGCACACCACACCAAGATTGTGTCCTTCAACTTGAGTGTTCCTTTGAACTTAGCTGCATTTAAAGCTTCGTGTACATTATCTGTATACAAATTATCGTTAACTTAGATCTCAGAGTTAGATATCGATAACTTTGCCAGCAAAATGAATTCGTCTTGGAGAACGGCAACGTCTAGGATTTTTTTTCAACTGAGTGTTGGTGTATTTCGGAGCTTTTGTCATTTTCCGTTAATTAAAACCATTTGTAGACAGGGATCTACTAACTCCTGAACGTGAAATATGGAATATTCGAGATAACTTTCGCTGTAATAGCTAATGTACTCCGCTCTTCACTATTTACTTTTCGGCCACTCTTCGGTAAATTTTTGCGAGTACACCTTCATGGCAACCCTTATCGTCTGGTAGATTATCGAAACAGAAATATTTTGGTGTCCATAGATTGTAGGCAAATTTTGCCGTGCGCACAAGATGTCAAATTCCTCTTAAGAGGCCTCTCCACCCCAGCTAGTATACGGCATTATTAATAGGCGACAGCCAAATAATTCATAAACGGGTTAACATAATTACAATCTGAGAACTTATTTAGAAAGTTTAGACATTGATCTACAATTAGACAAAGTAGTTTAAGAAATAAATTAAATGTGACTTATTTCTGGTCACCTAATCGGATTTATATGCAGACAAAAATACTACATTATAATTCAAGATATTGGAACAAAAAAAAAAAGGTGGTTCACAACCATATTAGCTCCAAATACCCCGAGGGATTTTAATTATATGTACCCTGTCTTAATTAAATCAATACAGAAAAAAATATCACAAATCAGCTAAACATGCCATTCTTTTAATCAACATAATAAATCACCATTTTATAATTTCTTAAAACTACTCGGCATACTTGTATTTAAATGTCTAAACGTTTTAAATCAGGTCTCCGATTGCAATTATGTTAAACCGTTCCTGAATTATCTTGGCTCTCATTTACTAGCAATTTCCTATACCACCTATGGGTAAAGAGGCCTCTTAAGTAGCAGTTAGAATCAAATACATAATTTATTCCTATCCAATATTCTAATTTATAATTACAAATGACAATTTTAATTTTATAATTTAAATTTAAATTTTATAATTTACAATTACAATTTTATATAAAGAGTTAATGTGCACAACTGTAAATTAACTGTGATTGAAGGAATTCTGATTATTTTTTTTAAATGATTACACACTGGCAACAGCAAATACATGTTCATCCAGGAATTCTTAATTTTCTGTAGCTACCAGTAGATATCGGATTTAGCTGCGTCCTAGCGGAGAAGAAACGACAAGGACGCGTGAAATGCAAATTCCGTTTTCCCCTCAAAGGTACGTTTAATGGCAGCCGAATTGCGGCCGGGACGCGCGGCCCTGGCCCTCTCATAATTATTTCATCAGGCGTATTTCGTCCGCGGTTCCATTGCGGCGATTTTAATTAAATTGTCCTTCCTCATTACAAAGCAAATATATTTTTTATTCGCCGCTGCATTTAAAATTAAAAACAAATTCCATTGCATTCGTTTGCGGTTGTAGTGCCTATGTTCTTAATTAAATTTTTACGCGTTTGAAGTAACAGCGGATCCCGAATACCTTGTTATGTCTGAATAAATATGAACTCGGCGCGTTATTCCACAGTGGTAATTTTTATTTAAACACCCGACTCACTAATCATATTCCTGCTGTTATTAATTATAAAGTGTATTAAATTTATTCACAAATCTACCCAATTATTTCGTATCGACAATAATTTAATAACAGCCACATAAATTACTACAATAATCAACGGAGAGACCGCGTTGGCTTTCCTATTTTAATGATGTAGCTTTGATGAAACTAATGTTCCCAACTGTTTCAATTGAGATATGTAGGGATGCATTATTAGCCAGAGTGCCACTTGTTTGGTACTTGTCCGTGCGAATGCCTGGCACAACATTGCCCTAATTCAAAGATAACTTCACTAACAAACTTTACTCGCAAAATAGGCAGACATTTCGCAGTTTGGGGTATCCTCTAAACATTTTAAACTCAATATTTGGTTACAGCGCTACACATTAGGCCTCCGCAAACGACGGAGGCAGCCTCTAAGGAGTCCCCCCAGAGTCCCGGCAGAATATTTGGTGCACGCGGTATTATTGTTAGCGTTAATTAAAAAAGACACCCGTTAAAACCATTAGGACCAATGCCAGTACATTTGGAGAAAATTACAGGCCATTCGAATATTACAACGGTCGCTATCTTTACGAGAATAAATTAATGTCACCAAGAAGGTGTCCAAATTATTTGAAAATACTTGTAAATCTTTAACTAATTACCTATACAGGATGTATTTAATTAAGCGACTAAAAGAAAATTTGTGAAAAATCTCAATATCCAGGAATAATACATAAGTTTTAATAACATGTTAGGATTCTACTCAAAATAATATAATAATAAAAAATCGGTTAAACGAGCTACAGTTTAAAATTGAATTTTTATAGTTATTCGCCAAAGGCAGCTACAAACAATTACATTTTTGATACTTTTATTTTCATCGCTAAGTAGGCCTTGGATTTTTTGTCTAAAAGTACGTCGATAGAGACGTACTGGAGATAATTTACTTTTGATAGAGACGTGCTTGAGATAATCCACTTTCGATAGAGACGTACTGGAGATAATCCACTTTCGATAGAGACGTACTGGAGATACTCCACTTTCGATAGAGACGTACTGGAGATAATCCATTTTCGATAAAGATGTACTGAAGATAATCCACTTTCAATAGAGACGTACTGGAGATAACCCATTTTCGATAGAGACGTACTGGAGATAATCCACTGTCGATAGAGACGTTCTGGAGACAATCCACTTTTGATAGAGACATAATCCACTTACAATAGAGACGTACTGGAGATATATTCCATTTTCGATAGCGACGTACTGGAGATAATCCACTTTCGATAGAGACGTACTGGAGATAATTCACTTTCGATAGAGACGTACTGGAAATAATCCACTTTCGATAGAGACATAATCCACTTACGATAGAGACGTACAGGAAATAATCCACTTTCGATAGAGACGTACTGGAGATAATCCACTTTCGATAGAGACGTACTGAAGATAATCCACTTTAAATAGAGACGTACTGGAGATACTCCACTTTCGATAGAGACGTACTGGAGATAATCTATTTTCGATAAAGATGTACTGAAGATAATCCACTTTCAATAGAGACGTACTGGAGATAACCCACTTTCGATAGAGACGTACTGGAGATAATCCACTGTCGATAGAGACGTTCTGGAGACAATCCACTTTCGATAGAGACATACTCCACTTACAATAGAGACGTACTGGAGATATATTCCATTTTCGATAGAGACGTACTGGAAATAATCCACTTTCGATAGAGACGTACAGGATATAATCCACTTTCGATAGAGACGTACTGGAGATAATCCACTTTCGATAGAGACGTACTGAAGATAATCCACTTTCAATAGAGACGTACTGGAGATAATCCACTTTCGATAGAGACGTACTGGAGATAATTCACTTTCGATAGAGACGTACTGGAAATAATCCACTTTCGATAGAGACATAATCCACTTACGATAGAGACGTACAGGGGATAATCCACTTTCGATAGAGATGTACTGGAGATAATCCACTTTTGATAGAGACGTACATTAGACAATATACTTTCGATAGAGATGTACTGGAGATAATCCACTTTCGATAGAGACGTACTGGAGATCATCCACTTTCGATTGAGACGTACTAGAGATAATCTATCTTCGATAGAGACATACTGCAGATAATCCACTTTAGATAAAGACGTACTGGAGATAATCCACTTTGCGGAAAAAGGCACATTTGCTGGAGGCCCTGGAATTAATAGAAGCAAAGGCCAGACCGAACTTATATATCCTCTCTTCTCGCTCCTTCTCATAGATATTTAATACATATTAAAACTCTTTCCAGAATTTTTGTCTATTGTCAAGAAAAAACATTATTGCTTTTATTTTCCAAGTTGTGACAGAAAATTAAAATAATTAACTACTTTTTGTACACATCTTGAATTCAATTTTCATATAATTATTAAGTATTGTTGATGCGAAGTTTGAAAACTGCTTGTTTGTAACCGAAAGTTTGTTTGTAAAAATCGGAAAATGTCCGTAGGTAATTTTTCTTAAATTTCGATGTAAATTGCAAATACAGAACATTGCAAATACAGTACATGCAAATTCATTTTCAACACAACTGAAAATTTAAAAAATTAAGCAATTTTCGAATCACACAGAGTTTAAATTTTATAAAATTGTTGAAAATGGTACAATATATGAGAAAAGGTGAAAAACGAAATTAAACCTTTGATACATTTTCCAGAATTTTCACCTAAAATTATAGAAGCAATATAATGTCTTTTCTATTGGGATGATTGTTAAAAAATCTCATTTCCAAACCGCATCATCAGAAAACATAAAAATCGAAAAATGTCCCATAGCTAATTTCTCTCGTATACGAGGGTAAATCAAATATAATCGAGAATTTATGTTTTAAAGCAAAACTAGTTATGCTAAGCCATTGTATCTTCACATGTATGTAGATTTGGATGTCTAAAGTCCATCAAAGTTTTGGCAGCCTGCTACGAGGGTAAATCAAATATAATCGAGAATTTATGTTTTAAAGCCAAACTAGTTATGCTAAGCCATTGTATCTTCACATGTATGTAGATTTGGATGTCTAAAGTCCATCAAAGTTTTGGCAGCCTGCTACGAGGGTAAATCAAATATAATCGATTTGTGGTACATGTCAGTATTTAGTATGATTAGCTAGCAAGCGGTACACCCGTCCGTTGCACAGCTCAATATCATCAATTTTCGTAGTAGTTAATGGCTTAAACCAAGCGAAATTTTAGCACACTTCGGGAAATCGACCCCTCGATATACCGCGTTTTCCTATTTTTTAGTAATACTTTCCAACTTAGCCGACAAGCGTTGGAAACTAGGTTCACCAATTATGCTTGTCGGCAGGTAAAATTCTTGCTGCAGTATCTTTTCATTTTTAATGCGTTATTCTGACAGATTTTCTTCATAACAGAAGAACTGTGAATGGCTTAGTATTCCAAATTATTGCAAAATACAAGGCAGTTTATCGCAACAAATGAGGTGGAAACCCGATTTGAAGCATGATTCGCTTCGCGATAATGCTAGGCCGCATACCGCACGTTTAACCACACAAAAATTAAATTAAATTCATTGGACATCCCTTGAGCACCCTCCATACAGTCAGGAGTTATCACCGTGTGATTACTAATTTTTTTGGGAGCTCAAAGAATCCTTGGGAGGACAGCGGTTTGAGGACGATGGGACCGTCGAACAGTTTCTGCGCAATTGGCTCCCGACATGACCCTCTTCATTTTACAATAGAGGAATCGCAACATTCCAATTCATTGGCAAAAATGCACAATGGTTTTGTTATTCTAATGAATAGTAAAACAAAAATCTCGTTTATATTTGATTTCCCCTCGTAACTACAGCATACAGCAATAGAAACAATACAACTGCTCTTATTTTATAAATCTTGACTGAATATCTAAAGTTTTAAACAATTTTTGAACTTTCACAGGGCACAAATATCATCATATGAAATATCTATCCTTGGGGTTTTCTAAAAAATCCCAGCGAACTGTGGAGCATGAGATACCACAGGGCTCAATATTAGGCCCTATTCTGTTTATAGTCTACATCAATGATATTATAGCTTATCTTGAGGAGCATGATACGGAATTATATGCTGATGAAACACCTATTAAAAATTTAAACTCCAACATTGACCTAGTACAAAGCAGAAATCACACATCCAATGTAAAAAGCCAGGAGTGGTTCAATAGTAATAAACTAAATCGAAATGATAGCAAGACTTTGAACATGATTTTCGCACTAAGGAAATATAACCTTTTCGTGTGTGAATCAATGCGGTTCCTGGGAGTTCATCTTGATTATAAACTCACATGGGAGGTAAATAAATCTTAGCATTAAGACTTTGCATAAATATTTTCCTGCTGAGAAATCTTGCAAATTCTCTTTCAAATCCAATACTTCTCACCTGCTTATTTGCGACCTGCCAGTCACAAATGGCCTATTGTCTGCTAGCATGGGGACACTCAGCAAGGAGACACAGCATAGAGTGAGTTTTTTTATTTCGCTGAACATGTGCTAAAATTCCTATGTTCAGTTTCAGAAAATACAATTCAATCTTAATAGAGTACTTATGCAACCAAACTTATTTATTGCACTGATTTTGTTTTATGGTACAACCTTCAATTTATTTTTGGGCTATTTGTTTGGAAGCAGCTAGTGTTTTAACGGATGAATGCTAGAATTAACCTATTAACGAGCTTTTTATATTATTTTTTACAATTTGCGCGTTATTTTAAATAAAATAATTAATATGTATTTTCTTTCATTTAAAACTGAAGAAACTATAATTTCTCTTGTATTTAGAATATAGATACAAAAATCAATTCTTTTTGCAAATTTCATAAAGAAAATCATAAAGAATGATCAAATTCATCAAAATATATGACAACAAAACAAACCTTTGAAGAAGTGGTTAGCAACTATCAGGTAATGAAGATTCAGTCTTTAATTTACATGGACTAGTTTCGACCTGGGGGTCATCATCACCAGAGTCCAAATCTTTTATTAACGGAAAAAATTGCATGTATAAATTGTGTTACATTGTAATATAAAATTAACAAAATAATTAAACTTACAGTCATAAATGGGTGGCGATAAATCGAGTTATGTTTTCGGTTCAGTTATCGAGTTATGTTAGTTAATCCATGTAAATTAAAGACTGAATCTTTATTACCTGATAGTGCTAACCACTTCTTTAAACCTACTAATCGGAATGGATCTAAAAACATTTAAATAAAATAAATCTGATCTTGTTTTTCGCATTTTTTCTCTAAACTTGAAATTTCTTGCATTTTGTTTCTTTCCAAGTTTCCAATTAGTTTCCAATTATTAGTTATAATATTTTAGTAAAAATAAAAATTAAAACATATTATTCCTTATACAGTTCACTTATTCTTGTTGTATAATGATGCAGTTCTTATCTCATTTACCTGCATTCTATGGCATACATAGGGTACGGGGAATAAACCGGCTAAGTCCAAAATATCCAGTTTTGCGATTTTTTCCCCATCTTGTTGTACAAAATATTCTCTACCACGTGTTGTAGGTGCCAAATGAAAGAACCATCTGAGTCCGCTATAATGACAGCTTAATAATTCACCGTAAAGAGAAAGAAACAACATTATAACGTGATAACCTTGATTTTATTAGTGTTATTTTATTAAAATTCTTGTATGATGTATTAGCGCGTGATACAGTGTTGTTTTTATCGGTTTTATTGCTTATAACTCATTGTAGTAGTAGATCAATCTTTATTAGGCTATCGACTTAACAGGTCTTTCCGCCGTAAGTATTTACATTTTTTTAAAAATATTTTACATTTGCAGATATATTATATGATTGCAGATATGGGGTGGGGGTGATGTGTGATACCTAGATATGCCAAAGTCACCCTTTTAATATTTTGCGTAGGGTGTTTTATGTTTGTACGTCTGGTGACTCGATCGATGCATAATTTGTCCATGATTGTCCAGTTTGTTTCGTTTTGTTTAAATATCTGTCTGAGTTTTTCATGTCTGTCCAGTATTGGTGAGATGTTTGTAATGTTACATAATGCTATGTTGGATATATTGTGAAGGGGGTTATCAGGGTGTCTGAGTTTAGAGATGACCCTGGTGGATTTTCGTTCTGCCTTTTGTATTGTGCGTTTTGTGAGTTCTGTGGCATTGCTTAAAATGATGTGTCCGTAGTCAATGATAGGTCTGCATATTGCTTTATAGATGTTTGCTGCTGTATGTGTTGAAATTGCGTTGATTTTTGTACGTCAGAGTGCGGAAGTGTTTCGAGCGTTTAATAATTTCTGTCTTTGTCCGTTGTGTGTGCGTCTTGAATTTATTTTTGGTGTCGAATGTTATGCCCAGGTATTTAATGTTCGTGTCTAACTTATTGTATTAATGCACAATTCAACTAAATAGTGATTCTGAAGGTGATAACAGTGCTAATATCAAGAATACAAGAAAACGAATGAAGTATGGACGACTCTCCCATGCAAAGATGTAACTTAACCTTCAAAGTCACATACAAGGACCAGGTTGTAGTTGCACCAAGAAATGTTTTCAAAGAGTTTTAGAACAAAATAAAAACAAAATAATAACAATATTTAACTTGATGGAATCAATTGATTTGCAGAATTATATATTGCCGGTCTTATTAGTGTTTTGCCAGGAATGCGAAGGAAACAAAAAAAAACAGAAGATACTGCAAGGTTAAATGAAGCTAGTTATAAATACCTTATTCGCACTATTTCTGATAACGTGCCACAGGATATTGAAATTTGCATAAAAGCATTTATTTCTATTGACGGGATAAGAAAAAGCAAAATTGAATATTTACTTCAACATTTACAAAATGGAACTGCGGCGAAAGACAAGCGCGACCGCCACGGACTTGGAACCATGGTACCATGGAAACTTAATGAACAAAAACTCGAGTTAATTCGAAATCACATTAAATCATTTCATGGCAGAGCCAGTCACTACAGCATGCACGATACCAAAAAAATATATTTGCAAGAATAATTAAACATTGCAAAAATGTTCAACATGTTTTGTGCAGGCAAAAATGCTCATGTGTTGTATGAATCAAAACAAACAATTTTCAATAACGAATTTAATATTGCCTTTGGATATCCTCGTACAGGTACGTGTAGTGCTTGCAGCGAGTTGGCTAAAATTAGAAATTTAGAGAAATAATTGAAAGAGAGCGAAACTAATGCAGAAAAAAATAGAATTAATGAAGAAATTAAAATATTACAAACTGCAAACCAATTGCATAAACTAAAAGCGGAAATGTTTGATAACATAAAGAGGAAAGCAAAATTAACATGCAGCAAAACTTCATCTAAAGAGGTAATATGTTCAAATTTTTGAAAAATTCTTTCAGTTTCAAATTTATCTACCAATTATGATTATATACGACAGTTATCAACATTTATTATTAATATCTACATTTTGTCTACTTCTGAGAGTGTGTTTTTTATTTACCCCGAAATGATAGGTAAAAAAGGCAGTAATGATGTATGCTCATTGCTACATTATTTTGTATACAACCTTTATAACACAATAAAATTTTTGTTCAAAATTTTGTTTCCATCATCTTTACGCGATGTAAAGGTAAACTAAAGGTAAATAAAAGGTAAACACTGTAAACGAGATTTCCGCCTAATTTATTTCCGCCTGAATTTACAGGATAATTTGACTTCCGGCCTCTATTCCGCGCGAACTATAGCTTTTGTGGCTAACAGTGTAATATAAATTTTCTTCAAAATTTTGTTTCCATCAACTTTACCCAATATAAAAATTTTCAGGCGGTGCACCGTTGACGAGATATTTGCGAATAATAACACAAGTTCACAGTTCGGGGGATGTTTTTTTCAATATTAAGGGATGAAGCCCCCACCGGGGGAGGCGAAACTCGACGGAAATTTCAAAACTATATAATTTATTTCCACTAACCAATCTAATTTGACTGGACGAGTAGTCTGTTTTCATACATTTCTGATTGTAGTGAAGTGTAATAAATAATCCAGTTTTATGAATTCATTAAAATGAAATATAATCAATCTTTATACTGTACTCTTTTCAACTATATCTAATTGAAACCAAGAATTAATTTAAAATTCAACTACTTCAAATTTTAAAATAATTACAACTTCCAAACTTTAAAAACGCATTATCCACAACTTATGAAAATATGACTACGCCGCACAGTGTCCCATTTGCCGAATCTGGCGGTACTTTATTCAAAAATCTTACTCTACATAAATTACAAAATATTGTCATAAACAGGTAACTAAGATCCCAATGCTATGTAAACACCATAAAATTATAAAATTAAAGTAACGTACTAATGCTGAGAGCGAGCGAAAGTTGCAGTATTCAAGTACCTGTCATCATGACGTTTATTTAGTTATATTTCTAACTAATGCTGTGTTCGTTTGTACACCTAGCGAACTTATTTGGGTTATCTAGCAGTTTATTTGTACTTTGTTCTAATGGATGTCGCAAATGTAGGTAAAAAATGCAATACACAATAAGTTTTATTTGTACTTTTTTATACCGTTGATTTACAACAGTAAATTTCAACTTTGGGTAGGTTTTTAAAAATGTATCCGCGTGTATCCAGTTTTATTTTATCATATTTCAAAAGTTTATACATTTGTGCGATAAGCTAGCTAAAATTCAGGTGCGGAGGTGTGCGCCAGCTATTTTTATATATTTTTTTCTTTATATAGGTCGGTGCATCATCACCCGCAGAATAATTTTCGATATTTGGCATAATTCAAAAAAAGAAGACTATGTTAAGAAAATAACTAGTCATGCAATGGATTGGTGAATGTTGTAGAGTGTGACAAACCAACAATGCGTTCATTGGAAACATATATTTGTTCATTGTGTAGCAAATTTAGGAATAAATGGAACGAGTCGTTTAGACACCTCGAAAAATATTTAAAAAATAATTCAAACTGGTTTGAGGCAGAAATCACTTTGCCGATTGATTTTCGGAATATTATTCCATCGTCCAGCTCTGCAGGCAATTCTTCTACAAAATCTGTAGGACCTCCAGAGATGGCCTTCGAGTACTGTTCCCCCAAGGTACAGAAGAGGAAAGTGAAGAATATGCTTAAAGAAAAATCTCCTTGTGAAATGGCAATGGCTGCTGAACTATCAGTAAGAGAATCTGGAAAAAGAGATGCAGCTGATATCATTAAGGAATTGGCGGCTGCGTCACCTAAAAGAGCCACGAAGATCAAACAATGTAGACATATTTTTTCTGAGGAAAAGCGACAGATTACTCTGGAGAAGCATTGGCCCTTATCTTTAATGCAAAATTTAGTACACACCTGTACAAATCAATAAGGAGCCAAGTAAAAGTATTAGGACATTCAGTGTATCCATCTTACAATTGAATTAAATAGGAAAAAAAAAATGTTATCCACCAAAAAGCGCATTAACTGTTACAGAGTGTTCAGCTGAAGTGAATTTACAAGACTTAATAGACATCACAGTTAAGAGAATTGCAATTGTGCAAAGTGAAGTGTTAAGAAAATTTTGTGATAATTTGGATAAGTATTCCTTAATGTTAATAAATAAATGGGGATGTGATGGTAGTTCTGCTCAGGCCAGATATAAACAAAAGCTTGCAGGTACTGATGGAGATGAAAACTTATACACAATTTCTTGTGTACCGCTTCAATTAGTGTTAAACACCAAGGGAACAAAACATCTGATTTGGCAGAATAAAAGACCGTCATCCACCCGATATTGCCGTGTGATATCTTTTATGTATCGAAAGGAGACAAAAGAGCATATCCAATTGGAAACCAAGAAAATGCAGGACAAAATCGACAATATAAAACCATCAATAATATGTGTGAATGACACCGAGTTAAAAGTTTCACATAAATTGATGCTGAGCATGGTGGACGGCAAAATCTGCAGTGCACTCTCGCAATATAGTTCATCGCAAGTATGCTATATATGTGGTGCGTCACCTAAACAAATGAATGATGCGACTAAATGTAGTAAAATAGTGCCTTTAAAAGAAATGTATGCACTTGGCATTTCACCCTTACATTCATGGATTAGGTCATTTGAATTTATTTTGCATTTGGCGTATAAATTAGAAATTAAAAAGTGGCAAGCGAGGAGAAATCTTCAGTAGCTGTCATAAAAAACCAAATACAAGAAAGATTTCGAAATGAAATGGGCTTACTCGTAGACATGCCGAAACAATGTTCGGGAAATACTAATGACGGCAATACCGCTCGTAGATTTTTTAAAAATTGTGAAAAAACGGCTGATTTTACAAAAGTTCATTTTAATTTAATTTATCACTTTAAGGTAATTTTAGAAGCTTTATCTAGTGGTTTTGAAATTAATTGCAAAAAATTCGATGAATATGCACAGGAAATAAAAAAAATATTTTTGGAAAATTATGCGTGGTTCTGCATGCCAGCGAGCATACACAAATCCTCGTTCACGGGAAGGAAATCATTCAAAATTGCATCTTACCTATTGGGAAATAGTCCGAATAGGCACAAGAGGCCAGAAATAAGGACTATAGACGGTTTCGTGAACATTTTAGTAGAAAGACCTCAAGAAAAGATACTAATCGCGACATAATGAACAGATTTTTACTTTCATCGGATCCGGTCATTTCCAATTTTCAAACCAGGACTCCAAAAAAATCTGAAAAATTTTGCAGTGACACTCTACGGTTGTTCAAGTGCGCTATTAATCGTTCTGATAGTGACGATAGTGATATCGAGAGTGATTGATCTGTTTTTTTCATTCATTAATTTTTGTTGAGATATATTTCTTTAATAACAATAACATTTTTAATATTTATACACTTATACAGTTTGTGTTCACAATTGTTATTGACAACAATAAATAATATTCTATTGTACAAACTTCTCAGAAATTTTCTATTATCCTAAATTACAGTAATATCTTTATAATCCTAGATTATGCAAATTTTATAGATATCCCATAGATATCCCATAGAGATAAGTCTTGTTCGAACTAATACCTTACACAATTGTATAGAAACTCATCAAAATAATATTTCATAAATTTTATTAGTTTTGTTTCAAAAAATATACTTTTTACTATACACCATTCTAAATATCACTTGTATAGCTTATAATACATATATATATATATATATATATATATATATATATATATATATATATATATATATATGTAAGTATGTATGTGAAAAACAGAAACTATTACAAATATCCAACCGAATAATAAAGTACCGTTTGATAGTACTCTGAAAGAGACAGAGCGCTTTGTCACTTTTCAGCCGTAAACTTTGAAAAATAAGTTTTTAATTGTTTAAACTTAAAGCAGTGTCACAAAATTGCGAGCGAGAGGGAGAAGCGACGAGAATCGGAGGAGATTACGAAAATATAAAGAAAAGTTTCTGGGCTGAAATAATGTGGAGATATAAGAAAAATCGCGACAATGCGGGGGCGGGTTCCCTCGGTGAGTTGGGAAACAGAAAATAATAATAGAAGCGCGTAATAATGACCCAAAAACAACCGCGGCGGCAAAACAACCGGAGCACAATGCGACCCGGAAGAAGTCACCCCTAAAAATGCCTTAACAGCGATTAATTAAGGCAATTGATTAATTAACCGGGGACGTAACCGTCGCTGTGTAATCCACGTAATTATAACTGAAAAATGAGCGCTCGCTTAGCTCTCCAAACAATATCGCGTTTCCTTCTTCGGCGGACGATCATGAAACTGGGCCAGTCACTTTCATGCCCCGCACGTTCCAATTCATTTTATCATTAGAAATTAGGTGGGCCCCTCTTAATGACCCGAAGTGGTGACAAGAGGTTTTAAGCACAGGATCTGGCGGAGAGGTCCTCAGGACTGCACATCAATTCACATTTCACGGGCGTGCACCAGCGCAAGGACGGAGGCAAGGCGCACGTCTTTAGCTGGCAATTCTGGGGATTTATTCCGCGTTTGAAAATTCCTCGGGAGCCCGCAAAGGGACGCATTTGTTACACTCGCCTTCCTCTTCCCCCACATCCCAGTGTGATGCATTCTTTCGGTGGAGGTTTTTCAAGGAGAGTTTTTCCTGGGATGTTTGAACACGGGGCGATCCATGCCCCGCACTGATTCTCTGCATATTTTCCTGTCGTCTCAAATTCTACCACCATAAATCATATATTTTCCAACATTTTTAAGCCCTAGTGCTTTTTACGAACTCGTATTTTCCAAACTAAATGTGTCTATTTATCTAAAATTGACCACGAATATAATTTTATCAAATTTATTTAACCGTTGTTGGCATTTTCTTTACTAAAATTAGATTTCCAATGTACACAATTATACAATATTTGGCACAATATAGGATACATATTCATCATTGATACTTCTACAATTCAAAAACCGGTGCTCTAAAATTTAAAGTTGGGAAAAAATATTCTACCTACTTAATACGCCAAAATCGATCAATTTTTAAAACTCAATGCGACAAAATTCAATAATTGAGAAATCAGTTCTCCCAACATAACTAATTTTCCGTAAAGCTTAGTAATTTATCAAAAATTAACAAAAAACTAAAAAAATCAGTGCTAAACATCTGCACAGTGTACAGACTTTTATGCGAGGTGAAAGGTTCTATACTCAAAAATTCTCTTTCTAATAACTTAACAGTTTTGAAAAATTGGGACTAATACAGGGTGTCCAAGATAAGGATCAACGGCATGAGAATCTCGGAAACCGTACAAATTACAAAGGTGGTTAAAGTAGAAAAAAAAGCGCAATTGAGTGGTCAGTAATACTCTGTTCAGAAAACCAGAAAATTCCGCTTACTTCCGGAGATATTCGACAAATTCCGAAATCTTGCGATATCGTTTTTATGTTTTGCTGAACTTATTTGAAAAGGTATAAAAATACAAAATGCACTTTCTCATTGCCACTATTTTAGCTCTACAAGACAGCATTTGTAAATTTTCAGTACAACGTTTCATCATCGATTTTATATTTTTATATAGCCCGTAAAGAAAGTACACATTAAATAGCATTTCCTATTACGAATTAAACGATGTATATCAGAGTATGTTTTCTCATGTTTTTATTCAGAAAAAAAAGCTTGTTAATAAATTTCGAACAGTTTGGTGTAGTGCACGTTGAAATGAGCGACAAAGACAAAATTTATCACCTAATTTTATGATTTTAAGATAATTAAATGAACAGAACAATTCTCATAATACCACAGTAAAAAAATAATAAGTGTGGTTCTAAATAACTGTAATGTTTCTATGTTTAACGACTATTCGTGGTTAATTGTTTTTAGTTACTATTTTGGTACCTATTCTGGGTAAAAATTAAGTAATAATTGTTGTCTTTGTCGTCATTAAATGAACAGAACAATTCTCATATCACAGTAAAAAAATAATAAGTTCTTGTTCTAAATAACTAAAATGTTTCAATGTTTAACTATTCTTGCTAAATTATTTTTAGTTACTATTTTGATACCTATTTTGGGGTTAAAATTAGATTTTTTTTCTTCGTCGTCATCATTTCAACGCCTACTGCAAGAAAATGTTCGAAATGTATTAACAAGCCTTTTTCAGAATAAAAACATTAGAAACCATGCTGTTATATAAATAGTTGAATTCGTATTAGGAAATGCTATCTAATACAGGGTGTACATTTTTTACATGCCATATAAAGAAATAAAGGTAATGATGGTTTCTTCGAAACGAAACGTTGTACTGAAAATTTGTAAACGGTATCTTGTTGAGCCAAAAATTTGGTAATGAGAAAGTGCCTTTAGTTTGCTTATACCTTTTCAAATAACTTTAGAAAAACCTAAAAACGATATCGAAAAATTTCGGATTTTATCAAATATCTGCAGAAGTAAGCGGCATTTTCAGGTTTTCTCAACAGAATATTACTGACCACTAAATTACGCAACTTTTTTGTAATTCAACCGCCTTTGTAACTTTTACGGTTTCCGAGATCCCCATGCTGTTAATTCTTGCCTTGGACAGGGTGTCCAAGGTGTCCAATACAGGGTGTATGTTCCAGCTTTTACAAAGTTCATAAATCAGTGCTAAGAAATTTGTTCAATTTTCAGAAACTTGTGAAATTGATTTTAAAAATTCTTGCTAAAATACCTAATATGACCAATTTTCGCTGGCTAGTGCTATAAAATTCCAAAATTGACCTAATATTCATGAATAAGTGCTATAAAATTAATAAATCGACAATATAGTAATATATCAAGCCTTCAAAAATCGACCAATTTTTTACATCAAACATGCCAATACATGAGGCAAACCTGCCTCAAACTCCCAAAATTGACATATTTACCAAACTTGGTGCCTCAGATTTTTAAACCATGTTTTCTTCATTCAGTATTCTAACATTTAAAACGTATTATGTAATATTAAGAAATCATTGCCCAATAATAGATAATATTTTCATTTCCCCTGAATTTTTAAAATTGATCTATTTTGTATTTTTAAGTTTATAGACGTTTAAAATCTACTAATAAACGTTTAAAAACTTTACCAAATTTGCTTCTATCAGTACTCTAAAATTTTGTATTCGTAATGGATTGGTACTTAAAACAATATAAAATTAATTAATTTTGCGAAATCAGAAACTTCCAATATTAATTTAATTTTCAGTCATTAGTACCCCTAAATTACGAAATTGATCAAAATTTCAACAATACTTGCTACATGCAACAATTGGGGCAATTTTCTTCAAAACTCTTAATAGCTGTGAATAACTATTGAATCGCACTCAAAAAATTCCGCAGTACGGACTACACGAGAATTATGTCTAAATTTTGGTAAATTACAACTGAATATTGTTTAGACAATTGTTTAGTGTCATTCGCACTATTATGAGGTAAAATTCGATGTTACAACTGTATGTAGCCTAAGCGAATATGTTGTGTCTTGTACTGTAAGTACGTATTATTGCAGCTATTGTTTTGTGTTGCTATTGAAAATAACTGATGAAAGACAGCAGAAAATCATTTGAGTAGCTGTCAGGTATAGCTTGTATAAGTATTGAATTAAAATCACTGTGAATAACAATTGCAAATTGTTAAAACAATTTAAGGTTGTTTTAATAAATACTTACTGGTATTTATTTTTATTTATTTTATATTTAGTTTTATTTTTATCGCCTAACTATTATTAATTATAAAAAACATCTTCAGAGGCACGTATTTAATGTGTATATGTTATGTATTTATTTAAATTGCAATTTGAAATTTAAAAGATATACTCGTAGATATCTAATTTGAAGTTTGAATTTAAATAATTCTTAAACTTCAAATTAGACATCTATATCATTCAAATTTCAAATTCACAATTCAATATACAGGGTCCGTCATTTCACCTCCCGTCTTCTATAGCTCAGTTATTAATTGAGTTAGGATTTTGATATTTTGCAGACTTTACTTGCATTCTGGAGTGTATTTCAGGAAAATATTTTTGATTATATAGTGTCCCAAAAGAAATTACATAAAAATATATTGGATCTAATTTAAAATAAGAAAAATAAAGTGCTTTCAAGTTTGAAAAGTTTGACACTAAATTTTGGACACTCTGTATAATTCATATCAATAAAACTTGGTTAACGCAACTGTCAGACCTTATTTAATGAGTACCTTGTATGGTTTTATTATCGAGGCACTATTTTTATCCCTTATTAATTTTCTTAACCTATGGTACAAAACAGATTTTTTCGAAACCTTCGAAACGAAAAAAACCTATTTATATGTTACTGAAGATGGCCGCGTCCGAAATGTGCATTTAATTAATAAATGTTTTTTTGTAAAAAAGGGTTAATGTGTGTCATTCAATTAACAATCGAGAAACAACTGAAACTCAATTGAGCAATTGGGAGGTAAAGCTTCCACAAGTATTCAATCAAAACTACTGCGCCGTTGAAAGCACTCCGCTTCGGCTAGCGTGCTTGAAAGGCTCTCTAATTGACATGTATCATAATAATACTATTATTGTAGGCGAGGGGATCTTTTTTTGACTAGCGACCCCAGATGAGGTCATTCGACCTAATACATATATGTACTTGAATTTTGTCAATTATTATGTTTTGTTTAAATTTGAAGCTTCCTTTATTGGGGAATTTTTTGAAATGCAATGAAATTTTCTAGACCATTCTGGACTTTTAATATTGGACTTGAATTTTCTTAACTTGCATTAATACTTTCTGGTCCTTTCTTCTTTGATGCGTTTTCCAGAATTCAAGACTTTTATTTTCTGTCGGGTTTTTCTATTTTTTGAGAATAATTTTTGTTAAAATTTCAGAAATTTCCTTAAATTAATGATCATATCCCAAATTGTATTTAACTTCTGTAACGAATATTTTTTTGTATTATGTAAATATTTTTTTTAATACTTAGAGTGTTTTGATTTTATAAAGATGCAATGCAATTAATGATTCATGAGGTCTAATGGTTAATCTGGTTTTGCTAAATTTTCAAATATTTATATTCAATTTTAGGAAAATTGTTATAATTATTATAATATTTATTTGTGTGTATTGAAATTATTAGAGTATTTTAATTCAATTTTTGGAAACTTCTGTAAAGAATTTCTTGATAATATTATCTAAGTGTATTGAACTTGCTAGAGATTATTAGATTATTCTGGAATTTTGCTATACTTGTGCTTATCTTGAGTGGCATTGAATTTTTTCTACGTTTCTCTTAATTAATTTGATATTTGATAAGTTTATTTCCTTAGGTATCAAAAACCTTTGTACGTCTTATACTAAAACAGTTGATTGATTTAGTCTACTAAACTTCAAACGGTATCTCCCTAGCATAACTTTCAATATTTTATTGGGGTTTCTTTTTTCTTAATTTAAATATTAACTATTATATTGTAAGTGAATTTCGGTGTTCTAAATTTACGAATCGATTAGTCAATCTATTTTTAATTAAAAGGAATATGTTTTGACAATTTTTATTCAAGTTTATTGAAATAGCTAGGGTTTTTATAAGTAGGTATTCTAGAATTTTCATTTCTATTTGGGATTTTATTGACTAAAGTTTTAGTTGATGAATTTTCTGTAATTACCATATGTTCTTGTGTTTTGTAATTATTTTGTTTGAATACTTGAGCAGTTTAATTTTTATTTGAATTTTGATAAACATATTTTTCGAGTTGAGGCGATTAATTAGTCAGTCTAGTCATAGCGGCCTATACCAATAGTTTTCGACCCCTTTTTAAAAAAGAGTAATAAAATGTAAATATAAGGAGTACGAATTATATATTTTTGTTTTTTGTACCTATTCTACGATTATTAATAATTATATAATTAATAATAATGTATACATTATAAATGCTTTAGTATGTATTAAATATAAAAAATATAATTCAGTGGTACAATTTTTGGTATACAGGGTGAGTCAATAGGACGGGCAGGCTCGATTACACCTACACCGTTAATTATATCGAAATGAACCAAAATACACTGCAAACGGGATGCCAAAGTGCAGTTTGTAAAATTATTTTGTCATATACAGGGTATTCCATTTTGCAGGGCAGCCTTCGACCAAGTTCATTTTAAATAGCACTCCCTGTATAAATTTACATATTTGAATTTGTTCTTATTTGGGCTTTATAAATCCGTTTAGTTTTTGAAATTCGCTTTAACCGTTCAGAAGTTGTTCACGTTTTTATGAAAATTAATGCGTTTGCAGGCTCTTTTTTTAAAAATCGCAGGGCACTTAGTTTATGGGATATCAAGTTAGGACTTCGACTGAGCCTAAACAACTGACCGAGGTATCTTCTGGCGGCAAGACCGCCTATCTGCATTGTGGCATCACCTTGCTGTGACACATTAATTTTGGTAAACTTTGAAGTGCCATAACTTGATTTTTTTAGCACACCCTATATTTCAGTACTCGGATGAGTTGGAGAGTCGGAGATGATTCTGTTTTTAAAATGTACACAGATCTCATCGATATAAACTTAGCGGGCCATGAAAATCAGTTAATTCTGTCATGCCAACGTCAAAGTGACATTCATTGTACGATACGTTTTATTTTTCTTAGCGCATTTTCTTAATGAATTTTTCTCATAATGAAAAAGTTGATATTGTTTATGTACACGCTGACAGCGCAAATCGTTGCTGGTGACCAGATTCTATTGAGGCATAACAAATCAATAGCAAAAATATTTGATTTAAACTATTTAATCATGCGAAAATTTCATGTTCACGACAAAAATTACAACGTGTCGTACAATAAATGTCACTTTGACGTTGACATGACAGAAACAATTGATATTCAATGCACGTTAAGTTTATATCGATGAGATCTGTGTTCATTTTTCAGAAAATCCAAATTATTTCTCAAACTATGAACTTTTAAGAAAAAATATAAGGGGCAAAACAGATGTAAAATAAGATGCTCCATACGACTAAGGAATGAAATATAGGGTGTGCCGTTTAAAAAAATCAAGTTATGGCCCTTCAAAGTTTACCAAAATTAATGTGCCACAGAAAGTTGATGCCACTATGCAAGTCAACGATTTTGCCGCCAGAAGATACCCCATACAGATGTTTAGAATCTGGCCAAGTCCCAACCCGATATCCTAGAAAGCAAGTGCCCTGCGATTTTTTTAATAAGTTTTAACAACTTCTGCACGGTTAAAGCGAATAGCAAAAACTAAACGGATTTATAAAGCTTAAAAAAGGGCAAATTTAAATATGTAAATTAATACAGGGGGTGCCATTTAAAAAAAAACTAGGTTCAAGGCTGCCCTGCAAAAATGGAACGCCCGGTATATGGCAAAATAATTTTTCAAACTGCACTTTGGCCTCTAGTTTGCATTGCCGTTTGGTTCATTTCGATATCAATAACGGTGTAGGTGTAATGGAGCCTGCCCGTCCTATTGACTCACCCTGTATAAAAATTATTAAACATATAAGAAGGGAAAACAATATTAAGCAATTTTTACCTGCTAAATCAGTATACCATAATATAAAATGAAATGAATATATAAATTATGGATTATAATTCAATAAACAATTCAATCGAGGGTAAAAGTGTAAGTGGATAAAAGGGCAACTTACATCGACATGTAATCCAGGTAATGGAAAGACCCTCGTCGGGGGAGCCTCTTTGGGAACGTATCTGTAAAACTCGTCTGAGTTTCTGTACCATTTAACGGAGTAAAGTGGTGCATCCTCCAGGTCATAATCGCACTGTAACGTCACTGAGTGTCCGACTCGCACGGCCCTAGGCACAGTCAGTCTTAAATTCGTCAAGCTTCTACTGCAACATATTTCTGTAAAAAGAAACAAGAAAGATTTTAGAATTGGATTCGACGAATAATGCAGGACGTACACGGAAATATCGCCGAATCAATGCCACCGCGAAAATGTAATACACTTAATGCAGAAGTTAAGCCGGAAAATCTGATCCATGGAAATATTAAGATTTTCTAAGGTTTCCACGCGGTGGGTGGCGGTTTAGGAAAAGAAATGCGGATATGTGCGATCATATAATCCGATTGGATGAGGTGCCATCAATAATCTTAAAGGAGTCCCAAGGAAACGCCGTAATGCCCCGCAAATCTAGGGCTAGTAATATTTAAGTTGATTATCCTTATAGGAAGCTGATACGGCTGTTCCATAATTGGAAACTTGTGTAAATTCAGGGCCCCTCCAACACCGCCAAAATCTGATCCAATGCAAATTATTAAGTCAACTTGGAAACTTCCTGTTTGGCTACGTATAATTTCCAGATATCTATATTGACTTTATCTGCACGTTGTTACAACTTGTGATTTAATTTTTTATGGCATCTTAAATTTTATCGCGGCTCAGCGCAATTTAATTATTCATCTGAGCCATTACGATTGTCATGTACGATCGTGGCTTCTTCTTTATACCGTGATGCCACCGTGTAAATTTTTTGCCGGTTTATGAAACCATAAATGTGCATTATATATGTGCGTTAGATGAACCCCGACCTATTTTACATTTACGACGTAGAGGGGCTGGAGGAAGCGCACTTTTTATGTAGATATTTGAAATTTAAATGCATCCATTACCATAATTTACTAAACCTTGTTTTACCGTGTAGGCAAACGTGAAGAGCGCGGTCCCTTGCATCCCCTGCGGGCCCACATAAATCGATGAGACAAATCAAATTTTTCTCACATGGTTTTTTATTGGGAATAAATCGCAATGCAAACACCACGGGCGGGTAAATATAATCTTTTTTTTTCGTATTTGCACAATTTTATTGCTCCATGCTCCATGTTTATATTTATTGAAAGATAAACCACCGAATTTTACAAGTGTGAAATCGTATATGGGCATATGAGCCCATTCCCACTTCAGTGGGCTCAATATACTATTTTTCAGTTCGTCATAATGGAGCAAAAAATGTACATACTTACGACATGAACTTCTATTTTATCTATTAAATCTATTAAAACGCTAAAACTAATAACTAACATGGAATAAAGACAAACAACAAAACAATTCAAACGTATTTGAGTTTTTATTGTTTGAATTTTTAATTTGCTCTCTTATTGGCAAAATTTTAGGAGCTTATTCTACTCATACTCAGTCTACTGATTCTACTCTACAATAAATGATACATTATCTTACAAAAGTGGTCAGGAAATTATTCTTTACATTTTAAAGTTTAATTAACAACATAAAACCTGTTACATAAGTTTTATGATTTGATGTCATAGAAAAACTATTACATCTAGTCAACTATGGAGAAACATGATGCTAGGGCTCTTGTCAATTTGTATGACATTTAACATTTTCGTCTGACCTTTGCGAATTGGCGTGTAAAGTAGATATTAGGAAGTTCGAAACGAGATATAGTAAACAAATATTTTGTAATGTGAAGAGGGAATTATTTGTGTAAACCTATCAAAAACAGGTTGTCCACGGAAGTTAACAGAACTTTGGGTCAATTGACCAGCAGTGCAATCCAAAAACATCACATGGATGTCCACACGTAAACTGGCCCATCGGTTTCATGTTTAGATTGCTACAATTTGTCGATATATCGCAGGAAAAGACCTAAAATAAAGAAAACGCAAGAAATGTCCCAAATACACAGCCGCACAATTGGCCAGAATGTCTGGTTGTTGCCGTCGACACATGGTGTTTTTGGATTGCACGGTTAGTCTATTAACCAGAAGTTCTGTTAACTTCCGAGGACTGCCTGTTTTTGGTTGGTTTGGATATGGAATTTTCTCTTCACATTCCCTAATTGTCCGATATACATTGTTTTTTGAAATATTTTGCCCACAAAAATTGTTCACTATATCTCGTTTCGGCAGCTGTCGAACTAAGTTATAGGTGCACTTTCGAATTTCTACTTTATACTCCATTGCGCAAAGGTCAGGCAAAAATGTGAAATGTCAAACAAATTGACCAGATGTAATAGTTTTTCTATGACATCTAAAGCATTAAAAAAATCCCAAAACTTATGTATCAGGTGTTATTATAAATATTTAATTCAATTTAATTTTCCATATTCATCCAAATACCTTGGGCACAAATGCAATAATCGGCGATTCTTGATGATTCATGTACTGGTGACTAAATCTTCAAATGAATTTGACTAAATTATTAAAAATTAATCGATGACAAAAATAGCAGTGATTGAAACCTTTTTTTATGTGGAGTTGATAAGGTATCATCTCATTATTGAAATATTAACTATAATTTCTCGATTAATGGCTGTGAATACACTAACGAAAACAATTTCGATACTAACTTGATGATTGATCATTAAGTGCCTGAAATATTTTCCAATAATTTATTATTTAAATCTTTAGTTGTGATTCATATATCCACATTGTATTGATGATAAATGTTATTTTCATTTATTGATAAACAGTACATAATAGTATACAGTACACTACAATATAATATGCAATAGTAGTAACAAAATCTCATATGAATTTCGCTAAAATATTCACAATAAATCGATGCTTAAATTAGCAGTGATTGAAATATTTTCCTCTGAGGGATAATTAAATTGCCAGTAATTAAAATGCCTTTAATTGATGACTAAACTACCAGTTACTGAAATATTTGCTTCTAACGGATAACTAAACTAACAATGTATATGTATATATATACCTCTAATTGATGATTACACTACTAGTGATCATTCTAGTGATTTACATATTCTTGATGATTATTTGTAATGTAGTGATTGAAATTATAGTAGGTATTTGATAATTAAATTTGTAGTGATGGAAATCTTCAAATTTTGTTAAATATATCTCTTATAGTCATTGAAATATTCATATTTAGTTGATGATTTATCATCTTATAATTGAAATATTTGTATATAGTCAATATTTTAACATTCAGGTGATTGAAATATTTGTAGATATATAATAATTACCTAAACTACCTGTGACCGAAATCTTCATATTTTTTTTTTAAATATTTCTCATATAGTGATAATTAGTTTCCGATTTATCACCTGATAATTGATATTGTAACGTTCTGGCGAATGACATATATAAGTTCCAATAATTAAAATAATCCAATGTTTTATAATCGAGTGAATAAAATATTTGTACATAATTGATCATTAATCGGGTGGCCGAAATAGTCGTTGTAATATTATTTTGTAATTTATTTGTATTTAATATTAATATTTGTATTTTGTTGTAATATTAGTTAAATTATTAACTTAATATAAATATTTGTACATACAGGGTATCTCAAGTGAAATTTGCCCATGAAATCCATGACCATCATAAGAATTTGATTCTTGTTCAAATCAGTATTCAAATCACCAATCACAAACCTCCGATACTTCAGAATCACTCACAAATTATTTGACGACGTATCATCCGATTATTGAAATATGTGCATATATTCGATGATAATGGCGATTGATATTTTCATATTTTGTCAAAGGAATGTCATTTAGTGATTGTAATAACCTAATCAATTGAAAATGTTTTTGAACGAAAGTCGCTAACCCATTCTATATATCATCTCTCACATCGTATATCATATATCTATCTATCATGGATAATATGTCATTATATGTATTAAGTATGCTGTAGATGTGTACCTGTGTATGGAATAAATGTTTATACTACTACTACTAAGTTGATAATTTATCAGCTATGCCAGATAATTTTACAATTAATTGAAGATTAATACTTGAACTTTTCATGCGATTCTCATGTGATTCATGTGTGCCCATGATTGACTACGGCCAGATCATACTAAACAATGCAAGAGATAACTGCAAACGAATAACGGATGTAACAGAACGGAAGACACTGTGACTAATTACTAAACTTAGACACAAAGACAATCATCTTCATAACATATCAAACAGTAATTTATACATCACCAACATCGTACCCATTGAACAAAGACTAGAAAAACTACCTAGTAAATTCCAACAAAGACTGGGCAATAGGACAATACTGGACGAATTATGCTTCAAAAGACCAGAGAAACGAACTAGAAAAATGCACCCGACAAAAACGCTTCATGAATCAAACTACACCTCATAACTCTCGCTTATCCAATCATTCATCCATTTATTTATAAATCATATGTAAAAACAATATATTGATATATTGTAAAAAAATACAATTGTAAGGTTAGGCAAAGCGGAAAGACCCCCATGTGGGGGTCGATAGCCTAATATAGATTATAGGCAGTAATAAAAGTTAATAATATAATAGATATTTATGCATTAAGGGCGATATGGATGTTATTTTCCTGAGGTTGACAGGATTACAAACCGAGGGCCTTTGGCCCGAGGTTTGTAAGTCAACCGAGGGTAAAAAACATCCATAGCTCCCGTGGTGCATACAATATTTTATTTTTTAGAAACATATTGGTAAAAATTTTAGGTATTGTATCGATCCACAATGTTTATTTCCGAGGTTGCTATGAGTTGTTTGACAGTATATAAAAGTCATAATAAAAATGTGACGGGTTCAGTAATTGTGGTGCAGATTCCGGACACTAAAACATTGGCAAAGAGCTCCTTCACTATAGTTGAAGAGGAGAGACTGAATGCGTTGTCGCTTATCAGAGAATACGTGTGCTTGCGTCCTGCAGGAGTCTCAAGGTTTTTTTTATCGTACAGAAACAGAAAATGTACAGTGCAACCTGTTGGGAAAAACACATTTGGCAGCATTCCGCCAAAAATTGCTGTCTACTTGTGTTTGCCGAATCCGAAATCTTTCACAGGTCACTGTTTAAGACGAACATCTGCAACTTTGGCAGCTGATGGAGGAGTAAGTATGACCAATCTGAAGCGTCTGGGTGGATGGAAAAGCTCTACAGTAGCGGAAGGCTACTTGGCAGACAGCATGGCACCCAAGAATAAAATTTCACGCGTGATTGCTGGACTGGAAGAGACTGAAAAAGTAAGATCGTCGGTATCTGCTAGTGGCAGTGGACGCCATGAGCAGACGCAAAATTGCTCATCTTCAAGTACCGTCTTGAATGGAAAATTTGTCAATTGTACGATCTATTTGTCAAGTGGTCATAAGGTTGAAGGAGAAAAAAATGTGATTGAGGGTGAAAAAAATTGACATCTCCCTAGGGAGATATGAGTTGCTTTTCATAGATTGTATCCATGACGAAAATAAATAATATCATGTTTCTAAAAAATAAAAGTTTATTTATTCATAAAGTGTTTATTTGTATAATACAAACTATAAGAAAATAGAAAAATATATTGCTACTTAAAATACTGCAGCAGTCTCAGGACCCATTGTAATATCTATGTATTGCCACAATGCAAAATAATATCTTTTCAATATTGTCTACTATTAAAATTTGTCTTTTCTCTGAAAATACATATTTGTAACTAGAAATTTATCGCTCAACATTACATAACATAGTAGTGATTCATTTATCAGATTATTTGAAATACACTGCTAAATATGCAATTTTCGAACTTAGTTTTGTTCTGGTAAGTAAGTAGACATTTTGTCATACCACAATAAAAGTTAGGAATTTATTGGCGATATTGTGCCTATATGGAAAAAAAACACAAATGTGACTAAATATGGGCAATAATGGCGAAAATAGGCGAAATATGTGGCAAAAGTAGGGAAATATGACAATAATTGACAAAAATGACAAATCTAGGCACACAAAGCCGCAAATATAAACTTGTTTATAAAACTGCAAAAATGATCAAAATAGGAAGCAAATACTGACAAAGATTTAGAAAATTGTCGAAACATACCACTTATTCTATAATACTATACTTTCTACTATCCGTTTGTTAAAAACTATAAAAATTACTGATAGACATGTAGCGTACAATCCGCTATTTAGTGATAAGTTGTATTCAATGATTGAAATATTTATTGTTAACTATGCTTAAAATCTACAATGAATTTATTAAGTATGAAAATAATAGACTGATGATTGATAAATACATGACTGAAATATTTGCACATAATTTATGATTGAACTAATCACGGTAAGTCGATCATTTGTTACGAAGTTATTAAAATATTTACAATTTAATTATGATTAATGTCCTAGTGAGTCTCTCCCTAATTTTATGATGATTTATTTTTCAGTGATTGATAAATAGCTGCACAAAGTTGATGATTGATGTACCAGTGATAACATTTTATTTTCAATTTCATTGAATGAATAAATATTTACATTAACTAAACTAGCAGTGTACTAATACAAATACCTACAGTAATACAAATATTTGCCTCTAATGGATGAATAAACTACAGGTGATTCAAATATGCGCCTTTAATGATCGAATAAACTACTAGCGATGGAACTAATTGCCTAATATCGATAATTACGCTACTAGTATCAGAAATCTTCACATTTTATTAAAGATTATCATGTAATTATTAAAATATTCATATTTTGTTGAAGATTTATTGTCTAGTAATTGATTAAGATGGGATATTTTATATCATCTACCCAGCCATGAAGTAAACAATTGTTGACTGCAATTTTTGCTGTCAAGTAGCAACAAAATATTCAAGCACATTGGCCAAGATTGTTTCAGATTCAAAGAGTTTTATTGTTTTTACAAGGCATTAGCTAACAAAAAATGAGGAAAATTCAGGTTGAATATAGAAACGTGATCAAGTTCTTGAGATAGGAAAGAAATGATTCAGAGGATATTCATAAGAAAATTATTAAAGTGTACGGAGAAGTTCCATCCTATTTTATAATACAATTTTGGTCTATGCAATTTCCATGGGGTAGGGATTCAGTACAAGAAGACCTAAGATGCCTTTTACAAGGCATTACCTAAAGAAAACTGAGGGAAATTCAGGTGAAATATAGAAACGTGATCAAGTTCTTGAGATAGGAAGGAAATGGTGCAGAGGATATTCATAAGAAAATTATTAAAGTGTACGGAGAAGATGTTCCATCATATTTTACAATACAATTTTGGTATGTGCAATTTCCATTGGGTAGGGATTGCGTTCAAGAAGACCTAAGGTGCAGAAGGCCTATTGAAGCCGAAAACATAAAGAAAGTAGAGGAATTGGTCCTCGTAGATCAAAAAATAATTGTTGAAAAATATATGATTGCCACCGAAGTAGGAATATCAGAAACTACAGTTAAAAAATACAATGGAGGTTTAAAAGAATGAATAAGGTGTCAGCACCATGAATTTCAAAATTGCTTACTCGCGTATCCAAATTAGGCAACAATGTTAAAGAAAACTTGGAGGCTTTGGATGTCGACAAAAATCTTTTTCTGAAAATTTAGATTGCGATAAAACAAGGTGTATGACTGGGATCCACGAATAAAATAAAAATCCAAGCAGTGGGTCCACAAGGTATCTCCACCACCAAACAAAGCTCGCCAAGTCCGAGAAATGATCAACGAGTACGGCTTTACAGAGATGGAGAATCTACTAGGCTAATGCCCGGATATAGCACTGAGTATCTATCATCTTTTTCCTGAATTAAAAAAAAAGAAAACTTGATTCTACGACATTTTTATCTGGATGAACACCGAAAAGAAGCATTGGAGGAAGTTTTATAAGACTTTACTGGAGGAAAGACCAGAAGACGAAACAGAACTAAATTTTAAACCACTATATAAATTATTAAATAATCAGTACAGAATCTTAATTAAAAGATCAAGTAATAATATACGCTTCAAAAGTTGACACATAAATAAATAATTAAAAGTTAAAATATTTATGAAAAATTTCCTCTAATATCATATACAAGCAAGTAAAATTACATTAAAATACACATACACATAATACACATACACCACATAAAACACAAACCTATATTTAAGTAATTATTTTCTATATCTTAAATATATAAATATATATATATATATATATATATATATATATATATTGTAGAATAACACCTCTGAAGATGGCTCACAAATAGCCGAAACTAGTCAGGCGAAGAATAAGTAATAAAAATAATAAAAACAACATTAACTAAGAAACATCTTTATATTTATATACTACCAGTAAGTACTCCTAATAAAAAAGAAATAAAACAATAAAAAATATAATAAATAAATAAAATAAATAAAAAATAACTGGATGATGGATGAAACTATAACAAAAATGAACATGGCAAGTACACCCATTCTCATCCAAATATTCTACAAACTTATATTACAGAAGAACCTAACAGAACAAAACATAAAATGCGTAACAATTTGCAACAAAGAAAAACTAACTCCAGCATTTAATAATTACAAATTTCCCAACTTTATTAATAAAAAAATTTTTGAGCAAATTTAAATTAATAAACTAAAAAATGAAATACATAAACATTATGCATATCGAGATAAAACCAAAACAAAAATCCAAGTTAGCCATAATATATTAAAAAATAGAATAGACGAAAATCATCTAAACAAGTTGGAGGAAGAAGCTAAACTAAAACATGGAAATACTCTCAAAATAATAAAACTTAAGAAAAACAAGAAGATCAATATATTAAGAACTAATAAAGAAGACACAGAAGACTACTATCAAAAACATATAAAGAAGAACAAGACTATCAATATACTTGAAAATAAAAATTCATTAAACAACAATCAAACAAACACACTATGAAATAACACAACAACAATAACAGATAAATTCACAAATCTTTCAAATACTCAGTTCAATAAAAAAGAAATAGAACTTCTCAATAAAGGACACAAATATCCAATAACAAATATAAATCTACCTTTGTTAACGATTGCACTGGATGCTGCTTTAAAAAATCACCCTGAAGAAAAAAACATTAAAGGTGAAGGCATAAAAATAACAAAACAAACAGAGAAAATAATAAAATAAATAAAACAATAAATAATGAAAAAATAATTCTTAAAACTCTAAAGAACAAAATAAAACAAAACAATCTAATTATTGCAACTCCAGATAAAAATGCAGGACTGGTAATTCTAAACAAAAATACTTATACAAGAAAAACAGATTTATTTTTAAATGAAAACCAATTTATACTTAAAAATAAATCCAACAACCTCTTTCATTAATAAAACTAAAACCTGTATAAAAAATTCAAAAAATACATTAGAAAAATATACTAACAATTTTAAAAACCTAATGCCAATGAACCCAACTTTAAGAAAATAATACCGACAACCAAAATTGCATAAACCAGAAACCCATAATAACATCTACAAACTCACCTACAAACAAGATTGAAATTTTTTTAAACAACCTCTTGAACAACACAAATGTGACACATTAAAAAACATAAAATAAAAAACAGATTAGAATTATTCGAACAAATCAATAAAATATAATTACCGCAAGTATACACATTAGCTTCTTTTGACACAACTAACTTATACACTAATATACCTGCAACAGAAACATTAAACTACACGAAAAATATAATGAAAGAACACATCCACGACATTAAAGAATATACAGACATAATAAATATATTTATATTAACAATAGAACACAATTTTTGCCTTTTCAATAACAATTATTACAAAATGATTGTTGGACTCCCAATGGGTACATCAACAAGTGGAATATTATCAAATATTTTCTTAGATAACTTAGAAAACATTATTATCAGCAATAAAAATCCTTTTAACTATTTCATACTATTTTGGAAAAGATATGTTAACGATATTTTAATTAAATGGAAAAAGAACTACACAATTATTTTAATTATATTTACTATAATATTAAATATTTAAATAACTGATAACAAAACCAACACTAATTCAACATGAAGCAAAATTAACGCTTGACAAAAGAAAATAAACACTACAGTAATTAACAAACTAACACTATCAATATTTAATAACAATAATACCCTAAAATCCTAATTCCCACAATTAACTCCCTAATTGAGTAGTAATTTTAATAGATTCTACCTGGCATTCATATCGTCTACCTGGTGAATATCGGCAACTCGCAGTAGTGATCTGCAATCCTGGTTGCAGATATTGAATCAGTAAATTCGATAAATTCGGATTTAATTTCCTTAGTTCAAAGTGCTGCTGTCCTTGGTTGATCCTTTTCTATGCTTGACATTCTCGCTGTATCGTCTTTGGGGTTGAAGTTCTCGTTGAATACTCTTGGACTCCTTTCAACTGTTCCATGTTGAAAATGATTCCCTAGTTCACGTCGGGTATTTATAGATGGCTTGAAGACAATTGATTACCGTCCCGAATTTAATTATATCCGCGTAAACAAAACGCTAATCAAACTGTTTTTGAATGATGCGTGAATGTAAATAACTATTGTTCGATGCTATTTGTTTCTGTACAACTGTTTATTTTTCTCTCTGCTGACCGACGTGGAGGCTCCAGGATCTAGAGGGAATCTCCATGTTTATCGGCGTTCAGCGTTTTTAAAACCTCGATAAAACAAGTGATTTTCGCTTGGTAAAATCCGCATACGTTGATCCAAATAAGCGTGTAAATTGTCGAGTTGCTACCCAAATCCAGTTTGTAACCACGGCAACGAATCAACAATTTATAATTATGATTATAATAATCCATATACCGGTAAAATCGTTATTCCAAATCAGATTTGAATCTGTTATTCGAGATCCTTGTATTTTTCTGCTTTAGGCGAATGTCGAACGTCTTTGTACGATGAGTTTGAATTAGGCGAAGAACAAATAATAAAAATTATAAAAACAACATAAACTAAGAAACATCTTTACATTTAAATACTACCAGTAAGTACTCCTAATAAAGGAGAAAGAAAAAAAAGAAAATGTATAATAACCGGTGTTCAATATGGATGGTACTATAACAAACATAATTATTAACGTCCTAGAGATTGAAATTTTCACTATTTATTGACGAATTATATACAGTTTATAAGTTTGCGATACATTTTTAACGATTTGTAAGACAGTGGCCATCTTATGGTCACTTCACACTATACTACTTGTAAAATCATAATAACTCGTAGAACGGCAATTAGGTCTATGCCAAGAACAGAAAAGTCGCATCGACGCATCAGCTAAGGCGTAGAAGTTGATATGATAGGAACAGAGAGAGTAATGGTAAGTAACTAATGGTAAGTAAATATACATACAATCCTCGAGCGAGGAAATAGCAACTAAATACAATACAATACAACGAAAAATCACTCCGCTTCATGGTCGCAATCAACGCCGAAAATAGCGTTATAATCTCCCACGGGAAGTTTATATCACGACGTGCGGCGTTCGGGTGTGTAATTTAAGCGTGCAACCGTTTGAATAGCATAAGTACGTAATTGATTATTGCTACACGCTATTGACTTTCATCGCAAATTGAATGCTACAACAGTATAGATACCCAAATATATGTAAGTACTATAATTATTTACTACTTCACCTTAGGGATTAATTTATAAGGCTGCTTCATATTGGGGAGTGATATTATATGCGCTCGTTAATATCAAGACATGATTGCTAAAAATTCAGAACCTGTTGCAGCATCAAGTGTGATGAACACGGATAATGTAGACGGGCTGAATTTTATATTAAAGTTTAATTTGTTGAATCAAAGTTTAATGCGAGAGTATCATAACTGCAAGTCGCGATAATTAAGACTCTGATCAAACAAGAATGCGTCGTATCTGGGTTCAATATTGTGAGCCGTTATTTTCTGTCGTAGGTAAAAATATGTAGCGAGCTTATGCTTCGAGCTTGACGTAAGGCAAAGATTTCCCTCTAATTACCCACGGTACAAAGTTTCTGCTCTAACAAGAAGCGCCAGGGCTTGGTGGTGTGGGGGCGTAATTAAAAAGCGGACCCGTAAATAACTGCGGTTAATACCCAGCGACAAATTTGAATGCGCACCGCCGATGATAAGAATTTAATAAATTTCTAATCTCCCCCGGCTGATGTGTCCTTAGCATAAAATTGCTATGGATCTCGATGGCCCCTGGGGGGCGTCGGAATGGAGTGGCCCAACTTTGCATCACAATGGGATGGGAATTCGTCTGTTCCTCGCAGTGTTGACGAGAGTGTGTACGAGATCAAGAAAGGTTCCGTGCAAACAAACAAAATGAACGCGGCGAGTTGACAAATGAACGTTCATTTGCAACATTTGGGCCGTTTCACTCGCACTTATTGACTCGCCGCGGGCATTAAGTGAGCCAAGAGGTGGCCCGGCTGGCAGGCACAGATCGAAAGCATCCCTCACGTCGGTGCCGGGAATGAAAGGAATCGCTGGAAATTAAGGGGGGACGTTTAAATTTGTATTATTTGGTCTTTGTAGCTGCGCTCTCGTATAAATACATGTTATTTTAGGTGGAATTAAGTGATAAGTGCCCCACCCGCGTTTCAGACGGCAACGCTTCAAGTACAATCATGCAAATGCTCCGCTATCATTTCGCATGCAAATAGCCGCCCTCGCATACACACAACTGCCCCCCATTCACGTATTGTTTTTCTATTGAGAGCTGCACTTCCTCCTCCGATACCTACAAAGCTTGCAAATAGAATGGCAGCACCTGAATAAGCATTTCTGTACCTTTGACCTGCATGCAGAATAGAATTCTACCCAATTACACAGTTAATACAAATACAAAAAAGAAATATAACAATAATCAGTTAGATTTGAAAAACAGTTACAAAATACAATGAAAATTCAGTACATAAACAATAAAATACAAATATTTGGAATAAAAAGCATCATGAGATATCTGGATGGATTGGTTGGGATGTGGGGTGAAAGGTGTACAGGGTGGCCCAATTTGAATCTTTCTATATCTCGTTATCTAGAAAACAAAGGGGAAATTGGATGGCGTATCTCTTTTTTTAAGACAACTCAATGGTGAAAATAAAAATTGGATATTGCCTTTTGTATTTGAGTTATAGCCAAAAACTCATCATTTTCCATTTTCGACTTTTATCAATATTTCATTTATTTATCATTTTATTAATATATAAGTTGCATTTTCTGGAGGCATTTTTTTACGGCGAATTGAATGAGTTTTGCAGAATATTAATATATTCGTTAATAAACAAGATACAATACAAAGTTTATTTTTTTTAAATAGAAGTCATAGTTGCAGTGGCGACGTAGCATGGGTTGGCACCCGGAATGTTTTTTTATTGAGCACCCCCAAAATAAAACAACAAACACTAAACGTGCTTACGTGATTTTATTTTGCTAAAATATTCGATCACATTATCAAAATTTACTTTCCTCTCCTTTTAAATTAACAATATGGAAAGATTGGTAAGTCGCGCTTGGCTCATTGTTGATCTTTAGTAAAATTTTATCAACTTTTATTTTGCGAAACTTCATTCACAAGAAGCCACCGAAAACTTACTGAATACTTTAGACACAGCGCTAGACTCGGAACAGACTCAGAATAGTCCCATTTTACAATGAATTTCAGAAGCTCCAAGGTAGTCCATTGGACCGCTTCTTGGAAATAAATACTGGCGGCTTCCAAGTGGCGCCTCAGTCTTAAAATCTCCAAAATAATGTCCTTTGCAGAAAATTCATCATAGATATTTGTCAGATATGGAACTATACCTCGAAGTTCTTCTTCTGTTGACGTAAGCAGAGTTTTATGCTAAATAACATCAAATGTTATGAAAATGTCATCCATTGCCCTCTAACGATGGTCTAGTTCTCCGGAAAATCTATCAAGACATTCTAACATAGCTATTTGCAGCTCTTCTGGTAATGTTAGTCCAGCGTCTTGGGAAATTTCTCCTGACATACGATTTCGAAACTCCTCCTTCCTGTTCTTTCAATCGTAATAGCTCTTTTCATTATTTAGATACGTTGGCTTTGAAGAAAATGTTTAGGGCTTTGATTTTTATGATACACTTTTCCAGCGATAGCCCAGTTGTTTGTATATACTTTTGTGTCTGGTTAAATTCTTCTAAGACTTTGCAAAAAGCTGGTAAGAGTGCGGATGCTGCTTCTCTTGTATCGCGTTTTTTTCTGCTGGGATCACACGTGTGTTCGAGTGTTGATACAAGTTTCTCCAAATTATTCTTCAGAGGTTTAACAGCGTCGTGATGAGCACTCCATCTTGTCTCTACTAATCTTTTGACCGATACGCCTACACTTTAATTAAAATTTCCCATTGATATATGGATGACGAAAATAACGTGTAAACTCTTTCTACTGTACCGAAAAAAAAAAACACTTGAACTAACACTCCCGAAAGACTGCACCCACATAGATTTAGCGAATGATTACCACAAGGCATAAACCACGCTTTAGGATTGTGTTCTTTGATTTTCGCTTGTACACCACCATGAACTCCTGCCATGGTTGCAGAGTTATCATATCCTTGGGCCCGACATAGATGTATGTCCAAATTATCTCCAGCTGCGCAAGGCCTTGTTTACATTTGGAAAGTTTACTGGCGGAAACTACTTACCGCCAGTAAAGTTACGATATGTAAACCAGAAGAACGTCTGCCAAGAAAGAAACTAAACAAGAATGTAAGACGTTTTTCTGGTTTACTCATCGTTAGTTTACTGGCGGCAAGTACTTTCCACCAGTAAACTTTCCAAATGTAAACGAGGCTTAAGGATATTTTCAGTAAGTTCGACTGCAGTCTTTCCAGTCATAGGGAAGAAACCTATAAATGATTCCTTCACTTCAACTTGATCGCCTTCAATATGAACATATCTAATTACTTAACTCCTCTGATAAACATGTGATATGTCTTGAGTGCTATCGAAAATAATTCCGAAATATTTAGCTTTTATTATGTTGTCCACAATATTATTTTTCACCTCTTTCCGTAAAAGGCTGATGAACTGGTTTTGAATATCTTTGGACAAATAAGAATCTACCCGTTTCCGTTTTGTACAGGCATAATTTTTAGCTTGTGCTCTTTTAGCACTGGGTCATATTTTGACAATAGATTAACTAATTTTAAGAAATTCCCCCCATTGTCTGATGAAACCCCCTCTCTATGCCCCTTAAGAGGAAGATTTTGGCGTGCCAAGAAAATAATAACATCTAAAAGGCGACTCAAAATGTCACGCCACTTATTTTTTTTTTGTCGAACACCATTTTATGTTCATGGTCAATGGTTTTTTACAGCCTCAAACCATTTTCCAAGATTTTCCGTTTTTCGAAACAGGAGAAATGGTTCTCAGATTTCTCTTGTTTAGACTCTTTAGGATTTAGTGACCACCATGAATTAAACCCGTTGGTAAAACTCTCATGTTTTATTTCATTGTGCATAAACAGTTTGCAGTAAAAACAGTACTGATTTTTGTTGGAGAGTATACCATTCATTTTCTGAGTTATTTCTTTTCATTTGGTAATGCTTTATAAAAGCATTCTGAATTGAAATGTCGACTCTTTCCCTTTATTTTATCTCCAGATCTTTGGACAGTTTCTAAAAATGGGCCATCTCTATTTTGAAAGGGTTCACTTCCCGTATTAAAAATTTCAACTCTCAAATCATCAGGCATTGGTGTTGGCCAAGTAGCCAGTTGGCCATCGGAACGAGTTAAATAAGATGAATTTGTTTTGTCATTATCATGTTGCTCTTCTTCATTGTTTTCAATTTGCTCTGATTCTTCTTCATTGTCGCTATTCTGTCCTTTTTCTTGGTCACATCCTTCTTGATGTTGATCTTCTCCACCTTGTCTTTCGTCTTGTGTGGCAGGCTCTAGTCCCAGCGTCCCTCCATTCAATGCATTTACATCATCTGTTTCATCAAGACGGTCACTTTCAACACTTTGTTGTGTTGTATTTGATACCAATGAAGCCAAAGGTGCTACATACTTAAACATGGATCCAGATAACGATTCGCGCTCAAGTTCTATCGATTTCTTGATTATTCTTTTCTGGAATCCACTCGGTCTATTTCGTTTCATATTGAAGTTTTATTCTGTAAATATCGATAAATAAATACTCGTTAACTTTGACAGTTCTTTTTCTCGCTTAATTTTGCATTATACAATTTATAATATCGACCGAAACTTAAATTCAGATCGGCCCAAACCGATAATTTAACTTGACTGACTTTTGTGGTAAAATAGGTATGTAGTTCATATCAAACTCACTTCTTAACTATCTACTAGCCGTCTCACTCACTCCTTTATTACATATTGTAACGAGCCTGGGCCGGTCAGATTCGTAGATTTAAAAAAACTCGTACTACCACTAATTACTAAAGTTTTGTGTTAAATTGGCAAACATGGTCGACGCGACGGTTATAAACAATAACACTGACTGACTGTGATCGTTTGACATATGCCGCATCGCCACCACTGCATAGTTGGCTTTGGCCCTAATAAATAGTTTTTTTCTTTTAAATAATGTAGGTATCACATGTGGATATTATAATTGCATTTTTGTTGAAATGTATAAATATTTTTTTAATTCTATTCCTTTCTTTTTAATTATGCTCGATAGCACCCAAGACGTCTCTAAAATAAATCAATTATCCATTGTAATTAGGAATCATAAATTAAATAAAGAACATAAAAAAATTACTGGATTTGATATGACGGAGGCATTTTTAGGATTTACTAATATCGCAGATCAAAAATCCGAAATGTTACAAAATATACTAATAATTTTATTAAAAGAAAACGAGCTAAATATTAAAAAAAAGTTGAGAGGTCAAGCATACGACGTTGCCGCAAATATGAAACGAGCATATAGCGGATTACAAAGATTACACACAATTTAAATTTAGCAATCAATAATGCAGCAACTAGAGTTCTTGAAGTTAATATTTTTTTAGATTTTGTTGAAAGCATTTATGCATATTTTGTTAATAGCATTAAAAGATGGTCTTTGCTATTGTCCGTTGATCAAAGCAAAAAGCATATATTATAACGGTTAAATCAAACTCGCTGTTTTTCAAGAAATAACACTTTTTTTGCAATGCAATTCAAACACTTTCAAAAATTACTTTATTTTCAGAAAATGTGCACGAACTGAATGATGCAATATATTATAAGAAAAATATGGAGTGTTTTGAAACAATGCTTCATATAGTTATTCAATCAGAACTTTTGACATCATGAAATGCAGTTTTAAAATTATTACAATAAAAAAAAAGATTTATAGAAGGCTTCTAATTTATTACCAACAGTTTATGAAAATGTGGTTAAATTAAGAAAATATTTTCAATCAGTGGTAATAGTTGCTACTAATTTAGCAAAATTGTGGAAGGTAGAAATTAAATTCGAAAATAAAAGAGGACGAAAAGTTAAAAGACATTTTGATGAACTGTGTGATGACCAAAGATTAAATAGTGGCCAAGATAATTTTAGAATCAATGTATTTAATTAATCTCTAAATATAATAATCAGATAATTAAAAGACAGATTTAAAAGTTTTCAAAATGTTGTAAACTTATTTAGTTCGATTTTTCCTCAAAATTTGTGGGTAGCACCTGATGATAATTTATTTCAGTTAAGTAAACCATTAATAAGACATATACAGACAACCATTTTGCTGATTTCCATAGACAATTATTAACATTTAGAAAACCTTCAGAAACGACATAGAAAATATAAATACTGTTTATGACATTAGCTCAGTTATTATTTACATTTTCAGAAATAAGCACAGCTCTAATTTTGTTTTTAACGATTCCCATTTCAACTGCTAGCGCCGAAAGAACATTTTGTAATCGAAATTTAATAAAAACTTATTTGAGAAATTCAATGAAACAAACACGTTTATCAAGCTTGGCAATCTTAGAAATAAAAAGTGAAAGAGCTCATCATATACAGGGTCCTGCAACAGTGCGTCGGGTTTTCCTACCGCGTTTCCCGTGAATGATAGGAAAAAATGTTTCGTACAAAAAGTTATTGGTTTAAAAATCTTTATGCCGCAAAATTATTTTCAAATATACAAGGTGTCCCAATTTTTCGGAATAATAAAAACACACATTTTTTTTAAATGGAACACCTTGTATTTATTCAAGGTTTCTGATGACATTTTTTAACCTCTACATTGTTATCCAATTTACATTTTTTTTTCTCCTAATATCATGCACAAGCAAACTCAACTTTAAAAAATCGTAGCGACCTCGTTTTTTGAAGGTAAAAATAAGTTTTAGCAATATTCTCATTGTGGTTAATAAGCAACATGTTGGTAATGAGCAATTTGAATTTAGTAATACAGGGTGTTCAGAAAAAAATTTCAAACTTTACAAATTTCTAAGCGGTATAACCCATTTTTTTTATATGTATTGCCCCCTATTTTATGTCATTACTCGATAGGTCTTCTTCTTCTCTTCAATTTGATGGTGCATATCTTATGTCTGAACCCCATAGTTGTTGAGATATTCAATATTTTTCACAAAAATCTCCATTTAATTACATTTCTATGCACTGAAATAGGTCATACTGAGACAAAACAACTGTCAAAATGTAAGTAAGAATCAATGTGAGATGAACGAAAATTGTAAAATAGTAGATAGCAGAGTACTTCTGCAATACGAATAATTATTTTATTCCAAAACCATGAGAGATAACAAAATTATTAATACAAAAGAGAAACGATCCTACAGCAATGTTCAAAATGTTTTTGTTCATCTCACATTGATTCTTACTTACATTTTGGCAGTTGTTTTGTCTCATCATGACCTACTTTAGTGCATAGAAATGTAATTAAATGGTTACTTTTGTGAAAAATATTGAATATCTCAACAACTATAGGGTTCAGACATATCATATGCACAATCGAATTAATGAGAAGAAAAAGATCTACCGAATAATGACATAAAATATGGGACATTCCATTAAAAAAAAAAACGGGTTATAGCGCTTTGAAATTTGCAAAGTTTGGCATTTTTTTCTGGACACCCTGTATTACTAAATTCAAATTTCTCATTACAAAAAGGTTGCCTATTAACCACACTGCGACTATTGCTAAAACTTATTTTTACCTTAAAAAAATGAGATCGTTACGACTTTTTACAACTGAGCTTGCTTATGCATGATATTTTGAAAAAAAAAATGTAAGTTGGTAACACTGTAACACAATCCAAAGCTAAATAGACAATGTAGACATGTAGTCAACATTGTAGAGGTTGAAATATGTCATCAGAAAACTTGAATAAATACAGGGTGTTCGATTTAAAAAAATGTTTGATTTTGTTATTCCGCAAAATTGCCGACCAATAACTTTTTGTACGAAACATTTTTTTCTATCTTTCACGGGAAATGGGCTAGGAAAGCCCGACGCACTGTTGCAGGACCCTGTATAATACAACGAGTGGAATCATGACTATCGATAATCGCGTTAGTTGGGACACGAAACATGTTGTCAAATATTGTTCGAGTCTGAAACACGAGTGGAATTATTTGACAACATGTTGAGTGCATCAACCGATGCGACTATCAATAGTCACGATTCCAAGAGTTGTATTCGTAAGATTACATCACGAATGAAAAATGTAATACATCCCGTTTTTCTGCCGCATATTGAATGCCCAGTCTTGTATGATCTGGACCAGTTGCTCCTGCGTGCTGTTCTCAGACAAAATATAATTCCGAGAGTTGCAGAACTCGGTAAATTGGGTCCAAATATACTTTTGAGACCTCACAGTATTATATGGTTTGTGGTTTTGTATGTTTTCTTCAATATTATTTAAGGAATAATCACCGAAGCGCGACAATTGGTCGAATTGTGACATTTCAGTTGAAAGCAAAGCATACCAGATGTGCAGACGACCAAGTGTGATTAGCACTTATTAGTTAATTCGAGCTCTGATTATCAGCTATTAGGGGGTCGTTAGGATAGGGAATAAAAGTATTATGAGTGATATAATCAATTAAATATATGAGATATTATTAAGACATTTGCATCACGAAAGACACGAAATTTATCAATTTAAATTAATAGATTATAAAATATTATTTGATAATCATTTATTTGAATTACCTAAGGAAAATAATATTTTATTTTGTTATTAGAGTTACAATTTTATTTTGTTTACAAATTATTGTTATTGTTATTATTAATATTATTATTCTAATAAATAAATATATTGTTAAATGCATTTAGTATGACGTGCTTCTTCTCATTATAGTTTGAATTGTATACCCCCACCTAGATCTTCACTCTGTCGACTTATGTTATAATTTTACAGGGCCCGCTATTGCCTCCCTGACCTCAGGGTCCCTAGATTTCCACCCCCGATTTGTACGTCTCTGCGGACGATGATTGAGCTCATTGGGTCTTATTTTCATTATGATCGAGGGTATTAGGTATCGTGTCTTATATTCATAGAGTTAAATTCGTTAAGTTGGGGATAAATATTATTGTCTCGTGGGGAAATGAAAGGAAATGCCTCGTGGGGAAATGAAGGGAAATGAAACCAAACACGATGTTTGAAAGCTATAGATATCCCGTACAAATTCTAATTATTTAATAATTTATTTATTTATTTATTATTTTTGGGAAACCCATGTTACATTAATTAATACTAATAATTGTTATTTAATTTAATTCCTATCTTAATACAGAAAAGCAGAACTGTCACATACATTACTGATTATTGATTATAAAAACAGTTTTGAAAGTTTTTATCGATTTTCACATACAAGATATATCTACAATTTTATATCGGTAACGGTTCGCCCCCCGGGTATTATACAAATGTTCATAATTGATTTGCTGATATTAATTTACGTTATGTTTGATTTTTAAAACCGTTATCGTGACAACTTAATTGGGTAATTTTCATGGGTGATGTGTCTGTTAGAAATTTTTGTTAGTAAGTAATACACAGATATATAGATTTAGTTAGTAGATTTATTCATTTTTAAAGACTATGCAAGAGACAGATAAATAATATGCAGTTTTATTACTCAAATTGTACGTTATTTATTTAATTATTTTTGTCCATGACTATCTCATAATACACTTATTATTCTTATGTTTCCTCAATTATAATAGTCGTATTCTTGTATCGAATGGCTCACCTCCTTAGATAGCTGAGGAGATCTGAGTAGATCTGACCTAAGTGAGTAATAAAAGAACGACCAATCAAGACGCTCTGTTTTGTAGGTTAGGCGTAAACGTCTGTTTATAATGGTAACAATTGAAACAAACATTTGACCGCTTCTTCTCTGCTCACTTCAGGAAGGGGGGAGGTCAGTTTGCTAAGCTAAAGTGAGCAGAGCAAAATAGAAGAACCCCTACATTTTCCAACTGATCTGAGATTAACTGGGGTTAGCTAAGCAAATCACGACTAATAATATCCAATAATCACTACAAGATCCATTAATCACCGACAGCAGTGATTAATATCATTATTGATTAGTGAAATGAAATTCAAACCTTTTTCGGTAATTTTTACAAAATTTAAATTTTGCATTGCCATATTTAAACTAGAGACTCGAGCAATATATCGCATACATTCCGCCGGTTTAGACGGTTACGCCACACGGTGGGGATATTCACCAAATTAGTGCGATGAAGTCGAAATAAAAATTTCAGGTAATTGAAAATTTTATCAATAGGGTTGGTATATGAATATATTCCCCGTCTAATGGTATAAGTGCCATAAACGTATCTCTATGACATTTGCCACTTATTCAGTTGAAAGTTACGCCCTGTGCTAGCCAGAAGCATCACAACAAACTCTGCCGTAAACAAACGCAGTTTTAAAAAGTGCACAACTTCTGTTGTGATTCTTGCATTCCAGTTTTGTGAAATGGATACTCTTCCTGGAGGTATGTACAATCATTAGATATAATTAATATAGGTAAGTGTTGATCCACGCCTTAGAACAGCCCGCATTTATAATGACTTAAACAAGTGTATAATTTCTGAAGCATTTTTTTGTTCATGTGTGCTGAAAGTTGTGGGCTCTGCGAGATACCATGGAAATTTTCATGCAAGCTTTTACTTTAAATCTTTATCCATTCAAATTTAAAAAATCTCATGCTAGTTTTTGCGAGCTAGGTTTTGCGAGCTAGGTTTTGCGATCATTTTCTAGAAGCGCGCTCCGATAATATACCGTTCATTTACGGTCGCCGGAGAACGTGCTATGTGCTCGTATGATACTAGCAACAGAGTTTAGTATATAAAATGAAACTTGCTTTTATAATTATGATAAAATGCGTATTTTAATCAAATTAAATAAATATAATTTAATGAATAATTGTAATTACCCGGGCAAATTTAAGTAAATTACTCAATATAAATTTATTTAAAGGTTCTGGAGATGAAGGAAATTTTCAAGATGCTTAGAGATTGTGTAAGCAAAGATTTTCAATGCAGAGTCGAATATCTGGAAACTAAAATTTCAGAAATTCAGAGATTCCATGTAATTTTGCAAACTCTTGCAAATGGACACGGCATTGATGTTGGCAAGTTTGATGAATATGCAGTGGACACCGCGAGAAAGTTGGTCGATTTGTATCCATTGTACTGCATGTCGACCACAGTACACAAAATATTAATACATGGGTCAAAGATTATTGCTCATGCACCTATACCAATCGGGCAACTATCTGAGGAGGCGCAAGAATCAAGAAATAAACATATAAAGGAAAATCGCAAGAAATTTTCAAGGGAGTGCTCAAGGAATCAAAACCTGACAGATGTATTGAATTGGCTTCTGATATAATCAGACGTACTCATAAGCAGTATAAGAAAATTACCAACAAAACAATTACATAAATTATCCTCTGAAGCTGTACATATTTTACGCTGTCCGCAAATTCTATCGCAGCAAGATAATTCAACCAACGAATCATTGAATGATACTGATGACACTAGTGAATCGGATGAAGGTATTCTATTCATTTTGTAATATATTGTATAAATAATTATTTAATAAAATATTTTCATAACTGTCTTTAAACATTTTGTAAAAATGCCTTCCATTAGAAAGTCCATTTCATTAAAAATGTACATATATAATATTTTGTTGCAATTTGTAGTAAATATTAAAATTCTCACCCGCAATTCGAAATTAGCACCCCAAAATCATCGGTATTCCAATTTTCATGTATATTTAGGTAAATGTTTATATCCTCACCCGCCATATTGAATCCGCCTTTTTGATTATTATAATTTTGATGTCTAATTAGTATTTAGCGACCCAAAAAGCATATGTATACCAATTTTCAATCTAATTGAGATACATTTAATAGTTTATCGCGTTTTTTTGAATATTTTCCCCACTGTGCGCCACCGTGAAACATCTATGGCAGCAATTGTTTACCGTCTATATAACTGTCTAATCTGTCAAGCTAGTTACTCGTTTTTTTTTGTAATTTTATCTAGTAGTCCGCAATGTGTCATCGATAAAATTGAAACGTCGAAACATCAACATCGTTTACACTTACGGTAAGAGTAATTTGAAGTGCTATGAAATATCGTCATGGACAAAGTATAGTATACTACTCGCGATAAGCTCAATCCACTACGCAATAAAGGCGTCAGGAACCCACATTTCCCCCTGTATCAAATTTCGCTCCATGTATACGCGGTCACGGTGCAGTAGTGTCACTAGAAAAGTTTTATCATTAGTATGAAAATTGAATTTACAATTAGTTAATAGTTAATAATTACCCTGGGTCTGAGTCAATATAACACAGACAACCCATGGATTAAGCACTGCACGCCGAAATACATACTAAGTTAAGTCCTGCTGACTACTAGAATCACCAGTCAACGTAATCTGCTAATCAGGTAATTACCTGAGAGATTTAATTCTCAAAACCTATGAGTCTTCGTCAAGCAGATTACGTTGACTGATAATTCTAGTAGTCAGCAGGACTTAACTTAGTATGTACTTCGGCGTGCAGTGCTTAATCCATGGGTTGTCTGTGTTATATTGACTCAGACCCAGGGTAATTCCGTTTGCACTAGCTTCTGCTTTGCTGCAGAAACCGAGAGTCTGTTTGCAGACAAACTCTTGGATGTGGGGCAAATTAAAGTCCTTATGCAATATACTGTTCCTAGACAAGTAGTGACAACCAGTAAAGTATCTTAGACACTTGTTTTGAAACGCTTGCAGACGCGCTACCTGTACTTTATTATATGCCCATGTTAGAAGGCATATGTCAACTTAGGCCGAAGGAGATCCGATTAATTTTTTTTTTTTTTTGAGGAGAGGAAATCTTCTGAAAGGTACCCCTTATAGTGGTAGTGTCGGATTCCGATTAAATGCCGGGCTCTTGTATTTATACTATTCCTCCCTCCACAGTCTTCCACCACGGACACTATGTGTGTATGTTTCCTGAACTTGATCCATCTATTCCCATGTGCACTACTTAGCACCGCACGCGGCGTCTTAGATTCCCAATTATTTCCCATTGGCAGATTTATGACAGCTTGACCATGTAGTTTTGAAACTCGAGTTGATTAGTCTATGGCCCGTATCTATAGTCTATACTTGAACTTGAGTACGACTCAAGTCGTATATTTGGTTGCGTTTGGTGCATAAACGTATGTAGAAAATACGCAACCAAATATACGGCTTGAGTCGTACTCATGCTCAAGTACGGACTATAGATACGCGCCTATGTGTTCTCATTAATATACGTCAGTTTTCTCTCAACTGTGCGTGTCCCTAAATGTGTGGGTTCGCATGGTTTTCCATGCTCTCTCGAACCTTTATTTATGCCTGTATGTTTTATACGTTTTAATTATAGAAATGATTATTAAATATGGATGAGGTCTTTACATATCGATATTCAGAATCTCAAGCTGGACCCAAATCCCTCCAAAAAATATGATCACTATCGAAAAGTTTAATTTATCAGAAAATATGTTTTTTTGATAAATAATGTTAAGTTCAAGAAAAATTATCAAAACTTGTTTGTTGGCAATATTAAAAAATCCTATGAAACATCATAGAATTTGAAGAATTTTTTTTTTAATTGTTCGAAATTTTTGGTGTTTTCTCTCACAAATATTATAATTACTTGAATAATTTTAGCTTGCATACGTAAATTATTGCTTATAAATAGAATTAATGCAAAATTATTATTGCTTATACAGGGTGTAACTGAAATACTTGGCCAAACAGGATGGAACAAAGCGGTTCCTACAGAAGTTCCTATAGACTTATCAAAGTAAAAAAAAACATTCATAACTTTGAAAACGTATAACTTTGTTGATTATCTCTAATGTATCGATTGTTTCTAAGGAACAAGAGAGCAATATCTAATTCGAGTTCAGCACATTCGCTAATTTTAAAATTCACGTGTAAGGAACAATGCAATTGTGAGACATTTAATTTGTACAAAATATTTGTGGGTGCTTTTAACTACTGGCTGTTCTGGGTAGGGGCAGAAGAAAATAACTGACGCTAGATTTGCAAATATAAGGGTATTATAAATTTGAATCCGGATAATAAATTGCATCCTGAAAAGATACACACATCAATGACGATTCCTAAAACCCTATACCCTTTCTCTTATACTTGTTTCAACATCAGTTACTTTATTTAATAACCAATTAAGCGTAAATATTAATAACTTATCATATAACAATTAGGTTGAATGACAGCTCACTCGTCATTCGGTCAGACAGCGACCGTTCATTTATATTTATTTACCCAGTAAAAATAAAGTTAATTTTAAAACTTTATTTCATAGAAGAAAGTCTAAAGATTGAATGGTAATTTTAAAATTAAAAATAAAATATGCATATTTTGAGAAAAATCGATACATATCATGTTTACATTTTCAGGTGCGAAAATAAGACAAATAGTTCGTTCTTTTGTTGATAAACTACGCTTATGATAAGATAATGTATCATGTGTAGTTTAATAATATTTTATATTATAAACCGGGCAAGAGGGTTCTTAATGGCGGTACAAGGGAATGACCGATCAGCCACAGACGAGTCTGTCACCTTGTAGAGCCAATGAAAACCATTACCCGGCCTATAATGTACAATATTCTATTTGTTAAACACGCGTACACAGTTTAAATTAAAATATTAACACGACCGTATAAAATATATGATCCATCAGTGTTAAAACTTTTATATGCTGCAGGCGCGAAGCGCCGAGGATAGCAGCTATAAGCACGAGGCTGATATTACCTTTTCCCCGAGGTATGTATACCATTTTACACACAATCTAGCATGATTAATTTGAAAAATTAAACATGAAAATTTTAATAAATTATTTCACCAATAAGATCTGTGAAATTGATGCCAAGGGAAAATAACATATTTGTCATTTTGACAGAAGCAAATATTTGGTCAATCAAAAATTCTTTCGACATTTTTCAAATATGTCGGACAGTGAAATCGAATGTACTCCATCTGATCTGCGGGAAGTTACAGCAAAAGCAACAGACAGTTTAATTCCCGAAAAGAGCAGGACGAGGCATGAAAAAAATACTGTTATTAGTTTCCTTAAAGCTTTTATGATTTTTCAAAGTGACAGTGATACTTGCTAGCTGGGAAACTGTATTCCTGTATGAACTGTGAGTAAAATATTTTACTCTGGCTCGTGTCAGTTTTAAAGCTTAGTGCATGTAATGGTTACCTTACCAGGTAAGTGTACACTGTATAGGCTGGGCAGAGTGACATTTACGAGTGTGAAACGAATAAAATATATTAATTAATTTACTGTCGTGCGCACGCTCTTTCAAGTTCAAATTCAAATTCACTTGGCCCTCAATCAACAATCTAAGAGAATCGAGCAAAATCAAGCATGAAAATACATTTTGTTGGTTATCAGTTACAACATATCTCATTTCCATAAAAACCGCGACATCATGTTAGCTGAATGATCGATGGAATTACCGTATGGCAATCGGCAGAGCGTCAAAACAAACGTTTTGTTCACGTTTTGAATGCAGCGAGCTGGGAAAACCTTACGCCTTAGACCTTATTATTGGCCGCCGCTCACCGCTCGTATCATGCCCGAGGTATTACACTATGCGCTTATAAAGAACCAAAATGTTGCGACTTGCGGCTTCTGTTGTTAGTTTAGGCTTTAATTAATAAAATAGACAATTTTGTTAGACTTTATTTACACACCAATTTTAACAATATAATGATCACTCGCAGTTCACAGTTCTACTGCGGAGTGCCTCAGCTTGAACTGGAAAACGACGGTTTGTTGTATCTACGAGGGTGCTTTGAAATGTTCCCAAAATGAAGGAAAATATGAAAAAAAAAATGTATTTGAAATATGTCTTATTTTTCAACATAATCTCCCTTAAGTTGAATGCACTTCATCCAATGATGTTCACAAACCATTCTGACATCACGATAGTGAGATTGTTGAAGTCCTCCAAAATAATCGTCCCAGCTGCTTTCACTTCTTCTTCCCTGGAAAATCGTTTTCCCATGAGGAACACTTTTAGCCGTGGAAATAGATGAAAGTCAGATGGAGCCAAATCAGGCGGATAAGGTGGATGTTGTAACTGATCGTACTTTAGTTCATTCAATGTTCCCATTGCAACTACACTTGTATGGGGACGTGCATTATCATGATGAAAAATAATCTTCTTCTTACACAAGCCAGATCTTTTTTTGTGATTTTTTTATCCTCTTGGCCTAGAAGTTTAGCGAAAAATTCACCGTTTATTGTTTGGCTCTTGGGAAAATAGTCAATTAGTAATATCCCCTTAACATCCCAAAAGACTGACGCCATAACTTTCCAGCTGACCTCAAAGACATTGCCTTCTTTCTTGGTGGAGAACCCCTATGTCTCTATTGTTTAGATTGTTGCTTGGTCTGAGTAGTATAATAGTGAACCCTAGTTTCATCTGTTGTAACAAATTGTCGGACAAAATCGGCTTTATTTGAGTTAAAACGGTCTAGACTCTATTGACAAATTCTCATTCTCTAAATATTCTGATCCAATGTCAATATGCGCGGCACCCATCTTGTCGAAAGCTTTTTCATCCGCAATTCTGCAGTTAGGATACGAAATGCTCTTTCATCTGAGATATCTTAGCAATTTCAGAGACCTTTAATCGACGATCTTGTATAACCATATCGTGGACTTTTTCGGCGATTTTATGCGTTGTGGCAGTTTTTCGTCGTCCACTGCGCGGATCATCTTCTAGGCTCTCACGACAATGTTTAAATTCAGTCACCCACATGTGCACAGTCGTAAATGATGGAGCATGGTCTCCTATCGTATCCTGCTTATCATTATGAATTATCTTTATGACTTATCTTTATCTTTCTGTTGCCTTCCAACTCATTTTCACAAAATATTTGATAACAGCACGCGTTTCGGTTTTTTCCGTCTTTCATAACTCGCAAAATTAGCTTTACTCAAAGCAGCACCAAATTGATACTACTTGACAAAACAATGTGAAATTCGACATTTGTGCACACGACAGTTGGTGTCTATTGCATATATTTTATTCGAACTGATGCTGCCTTCTGTGCTTCATTTAGCGAACTTTTCAAAGCATTCTCGTACAATATATCTGATGCACATTGACGATATGTTGGTTTTAACCTTAATTTGGGCGAAATCATGGTGTTACATATCTGGGTACCCTAAGGCCTCGGGTACGATACGAGCGGTGTGAGGTGGCGAATATAAATGTCTAGGAGCAGTGAGCGGCAAGTGTTAAGTTTTCCGAGCACGCTGCATTCAAAACGTGAACAAAACGTTTGGTTTGTCGCTCTGCCGCTCGCCGAAGCCGCTCACCGCTCGTATCGTACCCGATGCCCAATTTGCAAACAAAGAGATATTGGAGTGTTGATAACTCCCATATTTTCATATTATTTTTCATTATATTTTCATGTTTACATGTGAATCTACTCACTGACACGTACATACGTTTGAATTTCCACAGAAACACACAGAACGTACGGTATATAGCTATCTCTAAATAAAAAGGAATTAATTTTTTAAATTTATGTTAACTGATGCTGATTAACTACTTAATATTCTAGTCACTAGCAGATTAACGCAGGTATGAGCCTCAGTTTTTCGTTAGCATCTATCTTTCGAAAGTGAATTTTTCATTTGAATGGGTGGAAGAGATTTGTTCTTGAATTTATGTTACATATGTTAAGTTACGGTTGAGGTATTATGTTTGTTTGATATATTTTTATTTCAGTTGCGAAAGACGAAAATATATGTCTTGATAAGGCGTTCTTTATTTTGGAAATCCTCTCGGGACCCTTTGGTTTTCTTTAACGCGATCCCCAGGGAGGCGCGACCCACACTTTGGGAACCGCCGTTCAATATAATTTCCAGCAGAGGAAACAAAGTGGTGTTCAGTGAAAATGATAAGAAACGTGGCGGGTCGGCAGTTTGCAAGAGCCAAAACTCGCTCCATGCAAAACAGTTGCTAAGTCTCTTCAGTTTTGCAGCGTTAATTTAACTTCTTGCCGATGCGGAAGTTAATCAGTTACGGCGAGCGGTGTCACGATGCAGCTCGCTATGCAAATATGAAATTTAGCACGTACCTCCGGCGTCGTCTTGTGAAAGGCCGCTAGTCATCTATCAGCCTTTACATCCCATAAAATGCATGACGAGCTAATGGCTAAATAATATGCCCGCATAAACAATGATTCATGCAGTCATTAACATGGAGATGCAGGCGGAACGAGCGGGAAATTCGTGAAATAATAGTGTCGGAGATATCGGGCCGACGCCCCCTCCCTCGCTCACCGCCTTTTGTATTATTATTACATCGCGAAATTACATTAGGATCCTGGTAAAGTTGTTGGTATTGTTGTTGAAAGCTTATTTCGGATACGGCCCGTTTTTAGATTCCCCTTTGTCTGGCGAAATAATGAAATATTTCGACTAATTAAAGTCAAATTAAGACGCCGCCTAATGGCAGCTCTCTCAGAAGTATCACTTAGTAATTCTTAGGGTCTCGCGAAAAAACTCCCCAAGCTCCCTAATAGAGGCAAATATATTTTTTGCCTCCCATAATACGATTACAAATCAGCGAGCAAGGAGTGTCGCGGTGAGGTATTAAGTATTCCTTTGATCGTAATGAAACGGCGGGTTTTTATTTCTGCCGAAGCATAATGATCTCGTAATGGAATATAAGCCTTGTGCGCTGCAAATTAGGACAATGTGCATTAATAACGGTTTCATAATCGGATTCCCGTTTTATAAATCATACTTAGGCATTAGGCATATAAATTAAAGGGCGCCGCGTCGGTCGGCGACAACTGAGAAACCTGTAATTCTCCATTGACATTTTCAACTCGGCACAGAGGCAATGAATCACGTCCAGAAGTTGACGTGGAAGTAATTTCGCGCAAGGAACTGCACGATATAATACATCCAATTTTAAATCTTTTATAATATGTCCCGGACGAGCACACTCTGCCGTTCCGAGAGCGTGTGCGTTATAACGAAATGTTCGCAAAGTTTTATTTATGGCCGATGCATCGGAGCTTAAACGATCCAATTTATAAGTGATTATTTGATCGAATCCCCACGTCCCCGCAGAGAATGTTGCCCATTCGGATTGACTTGGGGTAGAACCACGCTGGGATAAATACGATGGTTTTCCGAAGGCCGCCCACATCTCGATGCATTTCAAATCGAACAAATCAGGTGGAGTGTTTCATCTGATAAACCAACTCGCACGAAATCCAACAACTGTGTTAGGGCGGACACTGATTCAATTGAATTCTCATTACATACAATTGCTTGGAATGCTCACTGAGTATTATATCTCGGATTTTCCGAGCTTAGAATTTTTCTGCCTCTATAGTGTGGTTATTATGATATCTACATATTTTCGTGTTTGTTGAATTCTTGCGTGGTTCTCTATAATTATTGTTTCGTTTTTTTTTTTAAATTTATGTCACCTGCAATTATTTTCATGTTTATTATTTCGGTTTCTTCTTCTCGGAGTGCCGTACTCGATCCCTCGAGGGTAGGCGATTTCCCCGCATACGTCAGTGTATGAGTGTCTGTATCGTAGTTACAGTGACGTATTTCTGTTTGGCACTTGCTTATCAAGTTCTGCTAAATTTTTGCCATCTACTATTTTCTTTAAATTTTTGTTGCGTTTGTGTCAGCAAATAGCAATTTGTATTACAAGGGATGTAAAGTGCATCATTTCCTTCCGCGGATATTTGATGGCCGACGCAAAGTGGAGGGCATCAAAATCTAAGGGAGGAAAGGGCACTTCGCTCCCAAGAAATATATATATGTATATGATTTTTTCTACGACCTTTCGCAGTGTTTTGCATAAATATTATATTTTCTTGTGCAGGACAATTAAAAAGCCAAATGTCAAAATATAATATTTAGAATAAGTATATTGTTAAAAATGGGATGTTAAAACAAGGAAGGTACAAATTTGATAAATAAAAATAATACAAGGCTTATGTCGCACGTTGAATGGATTACGGCTACCATTGTAGACCGGTTGAATAAAATACGTAATGGATTTAGTACGGTTATCAAACCGGGTGCGTGGTTTGTAGGAGATTATGTTGAACGTTTTGATCTGATGAAAATAAATGTGAATACATATTTCGCAACGGAGTATGTAGCTGTTCAAGTTTTCGTCTTTCGGGGAATCTTTTTGTTGTTCTCACGTGCTAAGTATATGTACCACAATTAGCCGGCCTTAGCTGGCCGGATTTTCATTATATTCCCTGAATACATCAAAGTTAAATTTTGATTGATGTAATGACAGATATTTTGTTGTATTTTAATATTTAATTTTAAATTATTGTAATTGTTCTAGTAGTGAAAAATAGTATATTATACTATTAGGTTGGTAAGTGCGATTTTTCAATTTTCGAGATGACTTTTATGACAAAATGGTGTACATACGTATATCCACAGTGTTTTGAATGTATTTCGTTAGAAAGGTTCTGTGGTTAGAAACCGAATAAACAATTTGAAGTTTCAGTATTAATTTTTCACAATGGCTAATGAAGAAGATTTTCAAATAAATACAGAAATTGAAGATTCGTATCAACGGGGTTGTGAATCTTTGCTTCCTAAAATATCAAAAGAAAGGGACAAACAAGTATATGATATGTTAAGGAAATGGTTGGGCGAAAACAAAGCGGATATATCTGAAAATACTTAGCTAGCTTATTTTGTTCAAAGATGCTCAAGATTGAAGTCTCCAGGAAGTTTATATTAATAATTGTACAAACTGTAATTTTCATTTTTCCAAATAAATTAGACATCTGTTGGTGAAAATTATTACTATTATTTACCGCATTTACAGCTGTTATAAACTCGAACAGAACTTTGTTTCCAAGGAGACTAGCCACAGTATTGTTATGTTCAACTTACAAGGTATACCAAGGTGAGACTGTAAATCGCTATAACAACACGAATGTGCGAAACTAGTATATACATCACGGTTGTGAATACTATTACAGCCTCGGGTCATATAACCCTAAGCGCTATCAATAAAAGAAAACCATAGACTATTATCACAGCTATTTAATGTTTATATTCTAAGTATTTTTCTTAAGTGTTACTCTTTAACTTACAAGGTGTATCAACAGAGACTGTAAATCGCTATAACAACACGATTGTGCGAAAATAGTATATACACCACGATTGTAAATACTATTACAGCCTCGGGTCATATAACCTTCAGCGCTATCAATAAAAGAAAACCATGCACTATTATTACAGCTATTTAATGTTTTTATTCTAAGTATTATTCTAGGGAGGCAAAGTTGTTTGCCTTCCGCATATGAGGAAGCCAAAGTTATTTGCCTCCCATGGGAGAAAAACTAGAACTTTCCTCCCTCATGTGAGGAATTAAAGTGTGTACTTTCTATTAAGGGAATAGAAAAAAAAAGTTATTTCTAGCGAAATATTATTCGGTTTGAGATGTATCCAGTTGTTTAAAACAATACGATGATAGATTTTTATATTATCAACCTAGCTGTGGAGGAAGCGAGTTTCAAGAAAAGTAATAACGTATGTCCGTTTTCAACGTATGTTCTAGTAGTCACACACTTATTCCAACGTTTTTCTAATAGGGCTATATCTTAAAAATAAAATTGTTTCGTCATGTCGTCGAAAAATCGGTGTTCATCCGAAGAAAAAGGTCGTCAACAAAACTTTTATTTTTATTTTGGAGATAATCTCATAATAAGTAATAATCATATAATCTAATAAGAGATAATCGTCACTCAATTCCGTTCAATACAGTTCGGGCTGTAGGGTGGATGTTCCATCTCTTCAAAGCCGCACACTGATAATTTCTCGGACTTGGCGAGCTTTGCAGACTCAGTAGTTGTCATGAGGCAGAATTGTCTTTTTGCCACAGTTCTGGGGCATTTTTTTTTGCTGTGTGGCACTTTAACTTTCTAATTGTTTCCATATAGATTTCTCCTGTTATTGTAGCACTCTATTTTCATATAATAAATGAGTAAGATTCATTCTGCGGACAACTGAAGACCGGTTTCGACCTACTCGGGTCTCATCAGTCCCGTAAGTCCTATTTATTATTCCGAAATAAGACCGATTATGCAGAAATAATACCCAAATGCACTTTCCAATTACAATTTACTAGTTCCTACCAGACTTGTAATGTAACATCTTGCTATAAATGAGAGTGCCTAAATCTATAAAAGAAATCATGTTACTCAGGATGGATACGTATACGTATACGTGTTATCAAACAGCAAGTATTTCTGAAATTCAAATACGAGACAGATTTCCCGTGACGCGGCATTTAAACGCACCGGACAGATTGGCATCTCCTTTTGTAATTGATTTTTCGAACGAGAGATGGCGCTTACATGCCTCTTTCACACATCACCAGCACAATATTACTGTATGAATACGCCTAACAAGCATTTGGGAATACAGACTTAAATGAGACCCGAATAGGTCGAAACCGGTCTCTAGTTGTCCGCAGAAATAATTCACAAATGCACTTTCCAATTTACAATTTACCAGTTCACATATCGTCGGCTTGGTGTTACAAGGTTCTATGTGCAAATTTCATAAATTTGGGAAAATCGATTCTAAATATTGGGGTGTTACAAATAGTGCCGTGCCATTCCTATTCGTTTGATTTCTGTCTTGACATTTTCATAAAATTTTAGTATTAATAATCCCGATATTTCAAGCTTCCAGAATTCCAAATTTTTGAGTTATGAAAAAACATAAAATTACATACCACTCTGTTATATAATTTTTGTGTTTTCGTTAGTAACATACAACTATGTAACTTTGCAAGAAAATACGAGTTCGTATTGTTTACAAAATTAGATAATATTTTATTTACTAACACATTTAATGGGGTCATTAACTCAATAACTCAATAACAATATTTTAAATTTGTTAAATTTACATAGTTTTTCTCCCATTCTTTCCTTTTTTGTCACCAGTTTTCGATTTCATAAGACTTGCGTCCAAATAGTCTTTATCAACTGTAGGCATCCACCGGTACATTGACTTGATTGCATCAATCTTATTTTACGATATCTTATTAAGAGTTCCCTTTGCTTGCTTGGGTACAGGGAAGTTTACCTTAGTTTGACCCGTTGACACCCGTTTTTTTTTACCAATAGCACGTTTTATGCTTTCTTCGACAAATTCTTCATCAGCATGGGAAGTTTTGTAGTACATATTAAATACAGATCCGCAAAACTCAATTTGTTGAACCTTTGTATATGGCACTAGAGTATAGTTAAGTAAAGTCGCGCATTCATGGAAGTTCTTAAAATCAATTGCCTGCATCTGTATTATTTTGTAAGGTTTGATCATCTGGGAAATAATTACGATCTTTTATAGAATCATCACTCTCATACTTTTCACAAATTTGATCCATATTTCACAAGACTCTAAAAACAAAGTCGGTTAGAGTTGTATGCGTCTACATACAACTATGTTACACTAAAGTGTAAATGCCAAATGTGACATAAAACCTTGTTTGACAGTAAATAAAAATGTTTTTTTAATGGTGGCATTATAAACAGTTTGTTATGGTTACCAAAACCGTGCATAAACGTGCGTTTATGGCACGTACGTGCTATAAACATTGCCATGGAAATGTCAAATTTAACACTGACACTGACAACTGTCAACCCCATCATTTATTAATTGTAATATGAAATTCACAATTTTGGTTGTTTGAAAATATTATTCCATGTTCTGCCGTAGCACTTGATACACACGGTTCTTCACTGCTACTTCCTGCAATGCCATTGACAATCCTTTTCGCAATTTGAATTTTACTATGTGTGGACTCTTCGACATAGCTGGCAGCAACACTCATAGATTTCCATCCTCCTACGTCCATCACTGTTGTCAAATTTGCTCCAGTATTAGCAATTACTGTTGCCGAAGACCGTCGGAATGAATGACCAGTATACTTGCTAGGATCTTCCAATTTCAAATATTTTGCTATCAGTTTAGGGAAGTTACCGCAAGTGTTGATACCAACTGGTTCGTTGATACACTTTCCATTTCGATATGTTAGTAATAGCTTATTCAAGGATGTCTTCGGACGTATGGCCGTGTATTTTTTAATCAAGTCCACGTACGCAATGTCTCCTGCGAATTGAATTATTGCAAATTTCCTTGGTTTGTCGGTTTTTGTTTCTCTAATATGAACAACTAAATTTGGACCTTCCTCCACTACATCTGAAGTACATAAATTATAGAGTTCAGAACGCCTGCAAGCTCCAAATATTCCCAGAGTTGCAGCAAACTTGCGAAAAATAAAAATGAACAGCTTATGATAAAAATTTAGAGGCAATATACCTTCAATAACAGGAAACTTTCATCGTCAGCCTCGGTAAAAAAATTCCGCAAGTCATCTTCTGAAAACACATATGACTTTTTAGTCACTTCACCCTTCTTTTTCTGCTTTAAAAAAGCCTGTACTTTTGCAAATTTTGAAATGTCAATACCATGTTTGATTTTTACAACAGACATAATCTTTGAGTGTATACACCACAACGATGAAGATTTATAAATTTCTGACTGCAAAATAAAAACTAATAGAAATTGAACGAAAAGGTAAGAAAAAATAATACCAATTGCGACATATACGCCAAAATCGAAGTTTCGTCGATATTGGTGACATCATGAGCAACCATCCAACTGTTGAACTTGTTATACTCCTTCAAATAACTTTCACTCGATTTCTTAGGTAATAAGGAAGATTCTGCCGCAGCAGCAATCTCAAAAATACTCGCTTCCATTTCTGACATTAGGATATTTTGTAAACATCAATTGTATTTTCCATGGCTACTAAACAATTTGTCATATTATTTAAAATGGCGAATCAGAATTTAATGTTATTTCTTCTAGTTATTTCCAAATTTATAATGCCACCATTAAAAAAAATAGCGTATAATACTCGTGCATATAGGTTTATTGCACTTGGGTCGTTACGAGCACTCGGCTGCGCCTCGTGCTCGCGAAACCCGACCCTCGTGCAATAAACTCCTGCATATGCACTCGTATTATAATATACTATTAGACAAGTGCAGTAATCTATTAGACCTTTGCAAAATATAGCTTATGACACATATAATCTTATAATACCAAATACTCAAAATCTTACAAAATGTTACATACAACCTTGTAACACCAAGCCGACGATATGTGAAACTTTTGTATTGTTATACCTGAGGGTGCCTAAATCTATGCGCGAAACCATGTAACTCGGGATAGATCTGTACACTTAAAATTCTATTGTAAAATATGACGACACATCTTCCCCCTATACTTTGATTATCTTCTGATGAATTTTCTAGGGTCCATTTCTATCCTTTGTCAAGAGTTTGATCACGCTTCTATGTTTCAGCTAAATTGCATTATTATTTTGTTTGGCAATGGCTTATAAAAACAATAAAACTCTTTTAATCTGAACCAAACTTGGTCAATATGTTTAAAAATGTTACTGGTACTTGACAGCTAAAAAAACATGCGACCATCACTTGTTTCCTTTATGGCTAGGTAGATGATATAAAAATCTCCATTCGTATATTTTCACGTCACGTACAAGATTTCTTAAATTGTTCCGGTTTTGTTTAATTTATATAATATTTTATAATATTCTGTCATTAATATTTTTAGTAATTCACAAAAAAATATTTTTTGTTTGATTTTTCAAATACTTCCTACTTTTCAATTTTTGTGAATTCGTATACCTACAGGATGCGTAAATAGTAAATGACGTCCTCCCACGACATAATTATTATTTTTTGAAAAAAAAAATTAACAAAAGTTTGTTATCTAATTATTTGCCATAATTTGACATATTTCATTTATTTGTGAAGCGACACTCTGGGCAATGACATCATCGATACCTTTTTAAGTGGCAACCTAAATTTTTCTATTGGCAAATTTGATTTTTTTTCCTCGCGAAACTGTAAAGGTTTGAATTTCTCAAATAAGGTTGTAAATTAAACTTTACTACCCTGTTAAGCATATAACTCGTAACTGGCATATAAACGATATTTGATAGGTAATCTAATATTTGGTCCTATTCTGTATATGTATACTTTAAAAGCGGCGTTAGTTAAAAGCGCTGTTAAAACTACTTTTTAGCCAATGTAGTCAAAATGTAGTTATCGTCGCTGTTAAAATATGTACAGAATATTACCAATTATAGTATATTATTTTTAATTGTGATTTGTGAATGAAAAAATGATTTGATGAAAGAGAGTTTTATGAGGTGTAGTATTATTCATGAAGCGTTTTTGTCGGGTGTATTTTTGTAGTTCGTTTGTCCAGTCTTTTAATGCACAATTCGTCGAGTATTATCCTATTGTTTAGTCTTTGTTGGAATTTACAACATCGTTTTTTCAGTCTTTGTTGAATGGGTACGTTGGTAATGTATACATTTCTGTTTAATATGTTGTGAAGATAATTGTGCTTGTATCTAAGTTTGGTGATCAGTAGAGATGGGAATTTAGGTTGTTAAAAATCAAGAAATAGTTAGGTTAAAAGGTAGTCAAAAAATGTAAAATAGGTAAGATTTTAGGTTTTTAGGTTTTTAGGTTTTTATTTAACCTTCCAGTAGTCGCGCTAAAATATGTAACATGAGTAGTCGCGCCGGTCTCTCAGACCGGGATTTTTTTGTAGCAAAATTAGCAAAAAAATCAAATAAAAGTAATTAACACAGGAAGGGTTAATAAATAAACTACCAACTGGTAAATTAAAAACAAAAGAAAATTATTATTTAAGTGTTACATTAAAAAAAAATAAAAATTTATTTGAACCAAATATAAAAATTCGTAAATAAAAAAAACAGTGAAATAAAAAAATAACAATAAGTGTTTTTATGATAACTACATTCTATTGAATAAACAAACGTAACATGAACTCAATTGTCTGCTGATAAAGCACTTTGTTGGCATACTTGGTAGACAGCTGTTAAGTGCTGTAAGAACAGGATTTTTTTTGCAAATTAAGCATGAAAATCTTATATTCCTATTATGTTTCCAAACACAATATCACTTATAATATTAAAATATTACAATTTGGCTGCAAATACCTTTCCTCGCCATGATTTATATTTTCTTCTACCAATTTTTGCCGACGCTCCTGTCACTTTCATATGACCATATGGCTCGCACTGTTATATACATAATAAACATATTATTTGAACATAATTTATGTTAATAATATACAAGTTATCTTTTATTTGAGATCATTTTATATAAAAATTAAAATTACGCCGTTAGTCGCGCCGGTCTCACAGACCGGGATTATTGTTTATTTATTAACTACACGCACTGCGGCGTTCACGGTCACACTACAGATTTATGGGTTTATTTTGGGAAGGTACTATGAGTTTAAGAAGTCAGCGATTTATACTTCATTAGTAATATAAAATTTTGTATTGGCCCGGGCTCAGAGACCGTGCGCGACTACTGGAAGGTTAAAAACAGTAGCTGACGCCTATAATATTTTTAAATTTTTATTATTAATGCATACAGTAAGGTTGAGCGTCCACCTGGGTGCATCCAGAATTCTCCGACAGCTAGAACTGTGTGAATAGGTAGAACTGTCATCTGCAATTTGCAATTGCAATTAGTTTTTATTATTGTTTATATTCTGTTTATGCTTTTTGCCTGCTTTATGTTGTATTAAATGAGATTTTTGTTCGCAGAGCACATACCTACATACATATACATATTAGAACAAATTAACTTTCAAACATAACCTAATATCAAATTTTGTACTTACAATTTTTGAACAAGATCTGCAAAGCACACTGCCATGGTATATATGAAATGTTTTCTCGAGTCCTTTCACCCACTTTTTTAAAAGTTCAAGTTTTTTGAGTTTCGCTTTAGGCATTTTAAAAGATGTAATGTCAAACAAAACACAAGCGTAAAACGGTGGCGAACATACCGACAGAGAAGTGGGCGTGCACTCTAAAGCCTCGTTTACATTTGGAAAGTTTATAACGATGTATAAACCAGAAAAACGTCTGTCTGGAAAGAAACTAAACAAGAAAGTAAGACGTTTTTCTGGTTTACACATCGTTAGTTTACTGGCAGCAAGTACTTTCTGCCAGTAAACTTTCTAAATGTAAACGAGGCTTAAACAAGAAAAACGTCTTACTTTCTTGTTTAGTTTCTTTCTTGACAGACGTGTTTCTTGTTTACACATTGTAAGTTTGCTAGCGGCAAGTATTTTCGGCCTGTAAACTTTCCAAATGTAAACGTGGCTTAAGGCCTCCAGGGCTGCCAGTACTGACTTGAAGAACAATGGCATACCCCCTGGAGCCACATCCTTAAAATTATAGATTATGTCCATCAAATTAAACAAGTAAAACTAAAAAGGTTGTTAAAATTACTGAATTAGGTGACATAAATGAAAAATAGGTAAAAATAACAAAAAGGTCAAGAATAGGTAAAATACGTAAAATTAAGTTAGGGTCATATTAAAGCTTTCTTTTCAAAACGAATTTCGGTATAATCAGAACATACCTAATTTTGCTATGTAAAAAAAAGGTTTTTACCTAAATTCCCATCCCTAGTGATCAGTCTCAACGTCTTCCATTCACCTACATCCGTAATTCGTTTGCAGTTAGTAGTTAGGCAACACCGATTCCAACGCACCCCCCGCGAAGATTTCGATTAATTTAATCCGCGGTTTAATCGAACTTTTGATTCGCGTAAGTAGAGCAATTTGGGGGTAATTAGAGCATTAAAGCGGCGGATTCGCGTTTTAATGGGATAATCGCGGTAATTATCCGCGGTATTTGCATACAATTGCTCTAATTACGCGATTATCCGCGGTATTTGCATACAATTGCTCTAATTACGCCAGCTATTCCGCGGTATTTGCATACAATTGCTCTAATTACGCGATTATCCGCGGTATTTGCATACAATTGCTCTAATTACGCGAATCAAAAGTTCGATTAAACCGCGGATTAAATTATGGTGATTGTATTGGTGGGCAAGGGCCGGCCAACATACCACCCCCACCGCCCCCGCGCCGCCCCCGAGTGACATACCAGACTAGACGCCGCGCCGCCCCCCGCCGCCCCCGCACTGCCCCCACGCTGCCCCCCGCCGGCCGTCGCCTCACTGCGGCCCCCGACGTGGCACGAATCTCCCGCGCACCGGGGGGTGGAACGCATCTGAGCCGCATATGTTTGGCGGTAAATTACAAAGCACGGTCACGGAAATCATCCATCACCGCACACAATAAAAACTGCACCCTTCACGGATGGGAGCGTGGGAAATTAAGCTTTGTATATTAGTACTACACTGCTTATCAAAGGCGCACATCTGCGCAGATGTTTCGTGGTAAAACGCCGCCCAGAGACCGTCCATCCATCACATGACACAATAAAAACTGCACCCTTCGCCGTGTTAAATATCCGACAGACAAATACATTCCTGCATGGCTACCTGTGTACCATTCAGATGAGCCATAAATAACCGGCGGGCGGAGCCTGGGAAATTAAACCAGGCATCATAAATATGTCAATTTCATCCCGCTCACAGACATGTTTATGTACGGGTGCAGCTGCCATGCTCTCAGACAAGCCCTTCAGCGCGGCCTGAGCCGGTTATCTGAAAGGCGCAGTGTGATTTATAGGTATTAGACCCAAGCCAGATATGCACGTGCACCAATTAACTTGCCGCAACATTCCTACCTGCGCGAACACAGGGGCCGCCGCACCCCACCCCTGCGAGGGTTATTTAAACGAAAAACGCCGTGCCACGAGAACCAGTCTCCTCCGAATAGTGTCGAAGCTCACATCTAGCCCTTCAAGTTTCTTGTGTTACCCTCTGTGCCAGCACCGATCTCCTAGTGAGTGTTATCGTGTTAACTCACCGTTCAACATACAGTGCCCGGCCAGTTTCGAATAGGTAAGTGCTCATTTATATTAAATTAAATATCCGCGGGCCCCAATTTAAATAAAAATTATTAGTGCAGCGGTATAAACTTAATCGATTTAAATGCATTTTCCTGGATATATAGCAGATGCCTCACATCGTAATTTAATGTAGCGTTTGAATCAGCATGAATTAATAGTTTGTATTTTATTGCTCGCAGATATGGAGTTTGTAAGCAGCTTGAATAAGATTGGGATGGTAAAAGCTATCATCAAAATCGGCGAACTGGAGCAGGACGTTCAACATCGCATCATCGAAGGCAGGAAAATCACCACCAAATTTGGCGAGAAGCAAACGGTCGAGCTGGAGCAGGGGATCCTATTCCTACCGAAGCGTTTCAACAGCATCAGTAGCGATGAGTTTGGGGAGGCAGTCGCACGCGGTCTGTACATCAGCAGGAGATCGGACAATGGACTGTCATTTGAGAGTGATGCAGAGAGAGCTGCGCGATAGGACGTTGTTGCTGAAGCGCAAAATCGACGAGGTTAAAAGGATGATCGAGACGCGCAAGCGCAGCATCGAAATCATCAAGCAGATGGCATCATTAAAAATAAGTGTTTAGTCATTTAATGTCAGCACAAAGAGATGAATCGCATCGATATCCTAATGAAGAGGTTTGACCGAGAATTCACATTGGAGGAGACGCTTCTGGGCGGCTCTACATTCCCACTCAATAAAGCCCAAACAAAGCACGTGAGCATTGGGATAAGTCCGACTGAGGGTTTCATACCCATCGTCAAAATATGGGGTCCATTCGCCTCCATATTCTTCACAGCGGACGAGTGGAAGCAGTTTACCACGCTCGACATTGGAGGATTGACAGAGCCCATCTCGATGGAGCAGTTCGACATATATAGAGAGGTCTCACTGTGGATCGAACAGAGGGAGTTCAAGATAGCTCTGTCTGAAGAGGCTGTACATACCCTGGTGCGCATTAAAAAACTAATAGACTCTCAATTGGATATTTTATCAGAGTGCGCATTTAAAGACTATTACAACAGTCTGCTGTGCGCGTGTGCAAAAATGAATAATGGTGATTTAATGGATAATATTATGATGTTAATAGCTCCACATAAAAAATTGTTTCGAGCACAAATAATGTTAGAATATTTGTACATGTATAATGATGCTATACTGTCAACATATGAAAGTTTAAAATAAATATCTCCTATATCTAATTATGCGTCTTATTAACCACCTGTAATAAATAAATAAAAATAAAAACAACGGATAATAATAATACTGATTTATTGCTCATCATGTTACATCTCTATCAGGGAATTAAATATATTACAATACATTTGTACTATCTATCCAGGAATTAAATACATTATCATGGCCCAGCCACTTGACAAAGACTTTGCTGCCCTTCCGCTTCAAGACCTTCTCAACGAGGTAGGTATCAGGATGTTTCGTCAGCTGCAGCTCTTCATTATAGAATGCTCCGCGTATGGGGGTCCCATGCATGTCCTCGAGCAGATATGAGGCAGGATCTGTGATTTGAGCCTGCTTAATTTTAAATAATTCAGCCGACCAATTTGGCGTGTACCCCTTCTCGAATAACGCTTTCTGCCTGCTTATTCGAACTACATCATTAACACCAAACTTTCGCACACCGGACATTTTAACGTGCGAATAAACGGTATCTAGAAGATGTTGTTCATGCTTCTTGGTGACGTCACAGGGTCTCATGCCAATAGTACGATGTTTCCTGGCATTATATTCGGCGGTGGCATCGGTGAGAATGTCTATCCATGAATATGTCCCCCTCAAACTAAACGATCGATAAAGACTATTTTTTATAGTACGTATCACGCGCTCAGCCATGGATGCCTTGATTTTAGTATAGGATGAATAATGATTCACTTTATATTTAGCTAGCAGCGCCTTCATCGTAGAGTTGTAAAATTCAGTACCATTGTCAGTCTGCAAATTCTTCGGAGTACGACGCCCGCGAAAAATATCAGCGAAAGCGGCACTAACGCATTTAGCAGTTTTATCCTTTAGTGGACGAGTCCATAGGAACTTGGAGAAGCAGTCAATCACCACCAGAATGAATCTGTGCCCCTTATTATCTCGAGCGTAAAAGGAGAATTCCGCCAAGTCAGCTTGCCATAGATCATCAAGTCCTTTAATGATAGTCCTCCTTCTCCCAAAGTTAACACGAGCGGGTCTATGGAGCTCATCAACGATACCGCTCTTAATAGCACTCATTATTTATGTGCGGCTACGGGCTTGCGAGGAGTGACGCCCGTAGTACGTCTGCTCTCTCTTATAGTCTGCTGTACTTTGGTATGTATCAGCTCTCGCAAGTGTACATCATCATCCTGGCGCTTTTTCTTCAGGTCGGCTAACTCGCCTATAACAAGCGCATCGTGAGCCTGCATTCTTTCTTCCTGCTGCTTCTTTGCATCATCCAATTCCTGCTTAAAAGCAGCGCCATAAGCCTGAAGTTTTTCTCTCTCAGCCGACAACTGAACAAATAACTCGCGCAGCTGCTCTACTCTGGTGAACACCATCTCTCTCAGTTTTACATCGCTATCCTCACTCTTCTTCTTCAGATCGGCTAACTCACGAGCAGCAATTACATCATGGATCTGTAGTCTTTCTTCCTGCTGCTTCTTCAGAGCATCCAATTCCTGCTTAATAGTAGCGCCATAAGCATGCAGCTTATCTTCCTGCTGCTTTTTCAGGATAGCTAACTCCCACACGTTAGCCTGCAGTTTTTCCTCCTGCTGCTTCTTCAGATCAGATAGTTTCGCATCGACATTTTTCTGCAGATTTTGCATATTATGCGCAGCAGCCTGCGAATAAAGTGCCAGTTTCTTGCGAGCAGCACCAGCCGCACGCTCTAAAATATCAGCCTCCATCTTGTTCAAAGAATCTTCCACGAACCTCCTGCTAGCCGCATCGTCCAAATCCGCGGGCTCCTTTATGCGTGTGAGGCGTCTATTATTTAAATCATAATGACCGCTCGGCGTTAGCATAAATCCTATGCCATCGCGACCTCGAGAGCATTTTCGCGTACCTCCCGCTCTAAAGAAACGTCCGAACTTGTCGACGCTCATCGTATATTTGAGCAGGTAGCGCACACGTCGTTCGTTTTATTCAATTATATCAGCTTCGCGGAGCTCCTCTTCAATAGCCAGAATCTCATTACCGACGCTACTATTCCCAGCATTCCTAGCAGCATGTAGCAGACATAGCCTATCCACCAGCTCTTCTATATTATCCCAATAACGATATTGTACGGGGGTTTTTAAGTCGCACTGCATCTCAGAGTCGAACCCTAGACCTCCAGTAGTTTTAACGCGAGATCTAGTTAGAGCTGGCGAACTCGTGCTCTTTAATAAAGGTGCGATAAACTTCTTATATTTATGTGTGTTATTTCCTCGAACGCGGCTGTTTTCATCGAAATTGAAATATGCGATTTTGGTTTTATCGATGATATCAGCATAATTGGTTACATCTGCGTCGCTAAATGATTTTGGCTTCTTACTAAAAATCAGATCATAGAGACCAGGGGTCCCCGCATAGATACTTCGCCCGACTAAAAGATCCTCCCCATCTGGGTTAATAGGTGAGTTACCCAGATGAAATCCCCCAGCACCATGATTATAGACTACACCGAATGTCTTATCTAAGTCCTTATCATCACCCCTAACTAACATGGTGAAATATTTTCTAGGTGTAGGCAGCATGCCGTCCAGTAAATGTAAGAGCTCATCCCCTCTAGACGATGTATCCATATCTTGCTCATCGTCAGCCTCACTACCATACTCCGAAAACTTTAGATCCCTCGAAGCCTTTTGTAGCTTGGCGATATGGCGTTGTACTTCTGCTTTCGGTGTGGAACGTATAACAGGGGTTGCAGGTGTTGCCTGTAAAGGCGGGAGTATGATGGGTGAAGACATGCTAGTTGCATGCGGTTGAAACCGAGCAGAACGTGTTGGAGGAGTTGTCGGTGTATAGGATATGTTGAATGCGGGCGGTTGATGTAGCGCAAAACGTGCCGCGGGTCGAGGCTGCATTGGAGGCGGTGAACGTACGGGGGGTTGAGCCTGTATTGGTGGCGGTGGTCGTACTAAGGGTTGAGCCTGCATTGCCGGCGGCACTGGAGCCTGAGCCAGGGTTAACTTCTTAAGAGGATCTGTGATTGGCTTATAGCGACGCTCCAGCATCGTGCTATTATCACCGCGTTCTAATTTTAATGCAAATACTTTACGACGTATCGCATTCTCAATATCAACCAGCTGTCGCTCTATTAAATCGCTCATGATGTGTACTGTACCAAGGTAGAATTCACAATGAAGCGTTACCAGATGCGATCGTAATTTATACTAATTAGCTGTCAGCGAGAGTGTTTCGACCTGTCGAGACAAGTTTAAACACGTTAAAACCTGTCTAGACGCGCGAATCGAGTAATATAAACTCATCCAGACCTTTCCTATATCTGCCCTCAGCTATATCGCTATCCTTATCTATCGTTATGAAGGAATATCTCCCATCCCAGCACGCCATACACATAGCCTTAAACTGCTCGAACTTCATATCGGCACTAACATGATCCTCATATGCATGCCTGAGATTTAGATCATCTTGCTTAAATAGCATGATAAAGTTTGCATTATCTCGGATAAGGTGTTTCGGTATTCTAGAATAAGTCTGGCAGAGGTAAAATGAATCGACTTGACTGTGACGACCCATGCTGAAATATTCTCTGATTTTTTCCTGCTTATCACAGGCAACATCATCGAAAATAAATACTGAATGTGGTTCGGCTTCGGAAGGGTCGATTATTTCTTCGTTTTCCTTATATGCAAAATATCCTATCTCTGGAATATTGGCCATTAATCGCTCTAGCATTCTATACTTAGGCTGATATAGCGATTTGGAAAAGATATAGATATTCTCAAATCGCAATCCATTGTCGGCGAACAGTAATGAGAACATGACGTTTGATTTGCCGCAATTAGAGGGTCCGCATACTAGCGCCCTGATTGTATTGGGTAGCAATTTGCTGTGTCTTGTGAAGCTCGCCTCAAACCCATCACCCGTCCATTGATCCATATTGAGCACCTCCAGCGATTGTTGCTGCTTGACGACCTTCATCGTACTAAACCTCCTGCACCGCGGATGTGCTATATATATAGGGGTCGAGCGGATCGAAAGGTTCAGATGAATATGTATCAAGGTCGAGGCATCATCAATTCAGTAATAAACGCACTCCCGTTCGAGGCACACATACCCGGCTATCAGTACTGTGGTCCTGGTACAAAGTTGGAAAAGAGGTTAAAACGAGGAGATTCTGGCATAAATCCTCTAGACAGCGCCTGTAAACAACACGACATCCGCTACTCGCAGAACAAAAGCTTGAGCGAGCGTCATATAGCTGATAAGGAGCTCGAAGAGGCCGCCTGGGCCAGAGTCAAGTCGCAAAACGCAAAGCTAGGTGAGAAGAGCGCTGCGTGGATAGTGACGAACATGATGAAGGCGAAAAGGAAGATGGGGATGGGTCTCCCGAAGACAGCTATGCGAAGTGGGGTGGTCATGAAGGCTAGAAAGGCTATAAAAAAGTTTAAGCGTAAAATCGGTAGCTCTCAGGCATTTAAGGAGGGGAGTCGAGTTTCACTAGCTGCAGCAAAAATGGCCGTTCGCGAGGCTGGCGGTAAGAAAAAAATCCGCGTACCGAGAATAATCCCAATACCAAAGAGAGGAGGTATCCTGCCGCTAATACCAATATTCGCCGGACTTAGTGCTCTAGGCTCGCTGGCTGGAGGCGCGGCCGGCATATATAAGGCTGTGAAGTCGGTGGGAGATGCTCGAGCGTCCGCTAAAACTATAGCTTTAGGTAAAAACGGTAAGGGGCTATTTTTAAAGCCATATCGGAAAGGCATGGGTCTATTCCTGGCTGCGCCAAAAAACTAATTAAGCTGCCCAAGCGCGCCCTCACAAACATCGATCTAAACGAGCATGCTAAAAATATAAAATATTTTCGAGGCGTATTCATGCGCGATACATTACCCGCAAAACCTCATTACAATGAATCAGCAATCGTTAATTTGGACGTCAGGGATGGAGAAGGTACGCATTGGGTGGCCTATAGAAAGCGCGGCAGATCAGTCGAGTATTTTGACAGTTTTGGGGATTTGGCCCCGCCCCCGGAACTTGTAAGCTACCTGAGCGATAGCAAAATCACATATAATAGACACCGCTATCAGAGGTTCAACACTTATAATTGTGGTCATTTGTGCTTGGAATTTTTTGTATAAATAGCCCTGCATGTACCGACATATCTCAGTCATGTCTCAGACATTCACCTTGCAAGGTACAACTAACATCCTCAGCGCTGATTATTATCCGCCGATCGAGCTCGATGATAGGTCATCTTATTGCTTGGGCTTAATAGGACTACATACATATAATACGATACCGAATATTGAGGAAGGGTGTAATAAGTTTATATATAACGGGGGTAAGGAAATTGTAATACCATCAGGCTCATACGAAATTAGCGATATTGAGTCGTACTTGCAGCAGCAGTTATTATCCGGCAGTGGGGATCAGCTCGCCGATAATATTTTTTCGCTTAAGCCAAATAATAATACGCTACAGTGCGAGCTTAAAAGTATATTCAGCATTGATTTTTCGCCTGATAAAGGCACTATCGGGAGTTTATTGGGGTTTTCGGGAGATCGTATATTAGAGGCAGAATCACGGCATACATCTGATATACCTGTGCAGATAATTAAAGTATCGAGCATCAGGGTAGAGTGCAACATCGTCACAGGATCCTATTACGATAACAGGCTATCACATACGCTATTCGAGTTCTCCCCTGCCGTAGATCCGGGCTATGCTATAAATATAGATCCAAGAAACATATTATATCTGCCCGTCATTAACACAAGCAGCATCGATAGTATAATAATTAGAATAGTGGACCAGAACGGCGATCCGGTTAACTTTAGAGGCGAGAAAATATTGGTTCGATTGGAGCTGAGGCAGCGCTAACATGGGCATCTGCTTCGGGAGTATAAATACGAGGGCGAGCTCAATATCAATCAGTAGTAGGCGAAGAACCGCAGCCGCGACATCATCTGCTGTTAAGCGTAAGCTCCTTAAAATCGGCTATTATCTAAAAAAGAAGCTGAAGAAATGACTGAGCTGAATATTTTTGAAGATGTGGTTTTCCAAGACGATATCATAAAGACGCAGCATCATGCATATCATCCCAGATCGGCAAATTTCGGTAATAACGATGAAATCCGCATTACGATCCAGCAGCAGGATATTCTGACTTTGCCTCACGATAGCTACATCTATATTAGCGGTGAGGTCGAGCCTCCTGCAGGAGCAGGCGGTATTCCCATCCAATTTTCTCTTACTCAAAATGCATTCAGTTTCTTATTTGAGGAGGTACGATATGAATTGAATGGCATTGAGGTAGATAAAATTCGCAATGTTGGCATAACTAGTACAATCAAAGGGCTGCTCTCAATGCGAGGTGAGGATAAAAACGCTGCTGAGATGGCAGGATGGTGTTCCACCGGACATTTGAAAACCTTTGTCGTCAATAATAACAAATTTTTCGCTATAATTCCGCTCAAGTACTGGCTCGGATTTGCAGAGGATTATCGTAAAGTGATTACGAATATCAAGCAAGAATTAATACTTTTGCGATATGCCACTGATACTAACTGCTATACCGGTACTGCCGGAGCTGTCCTTAGACTCAATAAAGTTGAATGGCACGTCCCTCATATACAGCCAAGTTCTGCGAATAGATTAGCTCTCTATCAAAATATTCACAAGAATGCACCGATTCGTGTAGCATTTCGCGGATGTGAACTGCGTGAACTTACAGCTTTACGACAGACTGAAAAAGAAATCTGGCCCGTAAAGACTTCGAGTAATCTTGAGAAGCCTCGCTATATCGGTATTGTATTGCAGCAAAATAGGAGAAATAATGTTGGCGTAGACTGCGCGAGATTTGATCATTGCAATATTAAAAATATTCGAGTTCATCTAAACTCGGAAACTTATCCTTACGATGCATTAAATCTCGATATCGCAGATGGCGATTACACGCGTGCGTACCATATGTATGTCGAGTTTCAAAAAAGTTATTATGACCGCGCTGATGCTATGCCTATGCTGGATTATACTCAGTTTAGAGATCAGATGATCTTTCTATTTGACGTATCAAAGCAGAATGATAGCATTAAAACATCTACAGTCGACTTGAATGTCGAGTTGGAGGCGACCGCAGCATTTGCTGCCGGTACTCGAGCATATTGCCTCATTATGTACGATAGCATCGTTGAGTACAGACCTCTAACAGGAGAGGTTAAAAAGCTCACTTAAATGCCGAAGAGAGTAAGCTTTGATTTATGCCCCATAACGTTGATGTATAGACCTCATGAGGGTGATCAGCATACACAGTGGAAACATATTGTTGCTGATAGGCTACGTTTCGAGAGGCGCATAGCTGAAGCTGGGAGAATGCTGGAACCTGTTGTACGCAAGCATATTGCTTCAACGCTGCGAGTGCTGGTCGTTGATATACAAGGCTTTTGCACACCTGAATTTACACCCAAGGAAGTGGCTCTAACATTTGATGGAGAGGGGATAAAGACATTCCTATTCAAGCCGCCCAAACCATTCATCGCGCTGAGCCGGAGCTGCCAGAAAGAGATTGTGTGGCTGGAGAGGATGCACCATGGACTGCCCTACAGCGGAGGCTATTCAAATCTATCCAACATTGGAAACTTATTTAGGAGATATCCAGTTGATGTTGTCTATGTCAAGGGCGCTCCAAAGGCTGTATACCTCAGTAATTTTTTTGATAACGTTGTTAATTTAGAAGAGTATGATACCTGCCCTAAACTGCTAAAAACCCGAGATTGTTGTAGACTTCATGTACTTAATGATAAGAATGTAGCTTGTAGTTATAGGAATGTTGTAGTTCTGTACGAGTATGTAATGGATATTTTATATGGTAATAAAAAATAATAATACAATGTAAAAAACTTTATTTTATTCACCCCCTCCACAGTGCATAGAGAGAACATCATATTAAATAAAGAAAAATCATCAAAAAATATGTACATACAATAAATAAATATACAAGATAATAAATAAAACATAATAAATAAATAAAAAACATAACAAATATACAAGATAATGAATAAAACTGTAAAAATATACACACACACACATATACATATTAAAAACTACACTAAATGTCCATGACCGCTAGCGAATAATGTCCCCAGGGCAGCGTCTCGTGGGATCCTGGCAGAAGATGACGCTTGTCATCGCGTGGACTGAGACTGATTTTCTTCTGCCTGATGGTGAACACCTGGTGGTTGAAGGATCGGATAGAGCTCTGCTCGTGCACCATCTCGACACCATTGTTGAGGCAGGTCAGGTAGTCAGCAAAGGATATGTGTTTCTTGACAACATACCCTTTGATGCCCTTGGCCTTCTTGGTGTCCGCAGATGATGTCACTCGGCACGCATACATCTTTGCCCGGAGTCCTACAAACTCCTCCATGATGCGGCCTGTAATAGAAAAATAGCATATTAGTTTCAAGCATATCGATTTCAACACTCAATTACTTACCGCAATTCTCATCCTTCATTAGGCCCGGGATCTTTTTATTTGCTAGCGGTATGCCATAGGGATTGTCGGGGCTATAATCGGAGGTATCGAATCTGCTGATATCCATCCTGATGTCCTGATAGATATCAGCAGTCCTGATGTCATATATCAGAGAATCGGTGTCCGTATAGCAGAGGGTACAGTCCTTACCGTATTTATTCTTCATATACGAGTAGTGAAACTCGTACAGAGCGGTTTTGGAGATGTCTAATATAGCCATCCCCACGTAAATAGGCTTATCGAAGAAGACCTCCGTCTTCAATAGCTCGATTAGCACCAGGTCATCCTCGATGATACTGGTGCTGTGGAAATTCGGCTTTGATATCAGCGACTCTGCCGCATATCTCCCATGCCACTTGTGTACGAGCTTCATTACTCGTCGGTTCCGGACATTCTCCATGGTCTTCCCGAATACGGCGTTGCTCATGAGTTTGAAGAAATTCTTCTCAAACTCATTTCGAGAGTTTCGCCGGAGCTCTGCATTCAGGTCAATGTACTTTCTTAACCATGGAGACTGCTTAAACTGTATCACCCTATGTATTTTCGATACAATCAGGCCCTCTGCTACATACTGTTTGAGATTCCTGTAGTGAATTATATAATTACGCTTGCCCTCTAGCGTGGCAAGCATCTTATCCTGCTTCGAACCGGGAGCCCTGCCTTTCGATGGCGCCATAGGGAGGTCACTATGGCGGTCGTGAATATGCATCGGGTAGTCCAGATCGACCTCCAAGACATATCCTGTAGGGGTATCGTCTGGGAGGTTGAAGTTAAAAGAGGAGACATCACCCTCTACCCACTTCAGCTCTCCTGCAGGCAGGTGCTGCGACATTGCCCAAGCATACATGGCATTAATATCATAGTACATGAGGTAGTTAGTCGGTGAAGCTGAATCATGGCCACTCATGTACTGATTGTTTGCTCGGGCATGCCGTTTCGAGCATTGGGTGAGTCCTCCTCGAATACCTCGTTCGAAGAACATCAACATATCCACGTCGCCAATCATGTCAAGCTGGACCCCCGTGTTCTTCAGCATGGCGTCCCAGCTCAATGACGGTGCTGTCATGTAGTGGGCTGGATCGAGGTGATAATTATTCAGGCAGACATCCCTGAAGGCCTCGAAGACATCAGCCAAGAGTAGCACATCAGTCTTAAGGTATAGATCGCTATACTCGCCCAGCGTGGTGATGTTGAATTCCCGCCATACTTTCTGAGCGTGCGCATAATCCTCGCTGCTGATCTCGGAGTCAGTCAGCTGACTCCGGAAGGATTCTCGACTCGGGAGGTCAGTCTCGTCAAGATTGACCCAACTCTGTACGTACTCGTAGGGGAATACACCCTTACGGGTGAGCAGGTCAATCTTCTCGTCGTTGTGCAGCGGGAATTGGCTGTGAACTATCTTCTTGACTTCGAGGTAGGAGCTCAACTTATCCAGGGATGATGCCATGAATCTACAGGAATCTATAAACTTGTATTTGATGTCTGTCCCTGCCATGCTCTTAAAGAACGAGATGAACTTTTCTGTGTTGTTGGGGACCAGCGTCACCCTGCCCTCTAATCCTCTCGCGACATCCCGGATTAGAAAATGCGAATCATAGCCGCTGAAGTTGTGGAATACCACTGGGATGGTGCGTGAATCCTGGAACTCCAGATTACATTTGTTGTGAGCGGCTCCTCTGAATGCTCCGGTCAGATGGTCATGATCACGCACACGGTCCTGTCCCAGCGGCTTTTCACATATGTGGCAGGATGACGCTTGCCGAAACTTGCACTCTTGTTCGGCAGTCAGCACGTTCATCGGCAGGGGACATTTGAACACCGTCTCGACATTCTCTGCGAAATCTTTTAGTTCCGCGGTGAACCAGGCAGCACAGTTTTCGCCCCTATAGCTCCGATAGTAAGAAAGAGCATCATCGTAGGAGCACTTGACATAATAACCAACGCTATACGCCTCGTGCTCCTGATACTTTTCTCCTGCAAAACAAGATTATTATTAGTAATTTGTATTATTAGCACGATTGGAATATTTCTTACCTGTGCTGCCAAATTTGATTGCCGTAGACTTTAAGATGCTCTCAAAGTCCGCATATACAATGAAAGGGCATCGCTCTTTATTCTTATGCGCCTTAAAGGCGATCTTTCCTCCCGGGGAAAGATTTACCTTGAAGGCGTTCATCTTCTCACAGTCCTTGATATGGGCCGCCAGCTTGTCCTGAGTACGAAAGTAATGCAGACATCGGTCGCAGAAGAACTTCTGCTTGCCCTCTTTGCTCAGCTGGGATGAGAGCAGCCTGGAGAGGTTTTTCACCCACACATAATGATACCGGACGGGGACGGCGTTTGTATCATCGTCTTCATCATCGGCCTCATCAACGTATACATCTTGAATAAGCAGGAGATTTACGTGTCTATCGCGCTTACCCCGGGTGAGACGCGACGGGCTAACTGTAAATTTGCCTCTATTCTTAGTCAAGATGTATACGTTTATTGATAGAGAATTCTGCCGCTCGAATTTCTCTATCTGAGGCCTTTGCATGGGCATCGTGATCCCCTCCAGGTTCAGGACGCTCTCATACCGTGGATAGGACGACATCCTCTCGGTATCTCTGGGGGCAGGATGTAGCGCTGAGGTGACCGCCCAAGCGAAGCAAGCCTCATCGCTGTTTCGTACATTGACGCAGGAATTTTTCAATTTTATCTGCGTCGGCAGCTCAATGTACGAGGATCCCAGCAGCGGCGTATATTTATTGGTGTTCACATTGAGGCTTACCACGCTTGCAAGGGCCCAGCCAGACTCACGCTCCTGTAATAAACATGGATATATTAGAGAAAATTAAAGTAAATTTAGCGGGTTGTACAAACCTGAAATTCTTCCAGCTGCTCCAATAGCGGTACCATGACCTGGAGCATGAACCACTCGGCCAAGTCCGTATCCAAATCAATCACCACATTCTTGGTGTTGAAGTGTTTGTACTCCCAGATCTCCTCACCGCCCGCCATCTTGGTGAACTCTCCGCAGAATGTGGTATTAATTTTTAAAAACGGTTCCTTGGCCAGAGCGTTCCGGGTCCTCGTCGCAACCCTGGGGCCGCAATCCACCAGGAAGTTGATGGGGTCTTTGTGAGTCCGGTTTAGGTACGCCCCCGTACGGATCCTCCCAGCGAACGCCGACTTGAGGTCCACATAATCTATGGCAGCGGGAAGTCTGGCTCCTCCACCTCTCCGCACGAGTCTCGCCTTGAGCTGCGTCCGCCTACGCTGCATCTTGGTGATGGCACTAGTCAACCCGTTGAGGAGGCCCAGAGTTCCGGCGGCGGTCCCCTTCAGCTGTGTGACAGCTAAATTTAGGGCCGCCAGGTTCCTGCGAATTGCCCCCAGCCAGCTCTCGATGATGCGGGGGTCCTGAACATCCTGCCTGCAGAAGTCGTCCACACCTCTTACAAGGACGTTTGCTGTCTCCATAATAGACATTTCTTAAAATAATAATAATCATTTTATGGCGTGCATACATTTAACTTTGATATAACATACTTGGATTAGCTGCGGCGTGCGTGAAAATTAGCGGTGTGATATAAATATTGCAGATATATCTGGAAATAGGATAAATTAATATTTACGGTTCTCCTATATTTGTAAATATTGTTGGTATTTGTTTCTGGATTTAATGCTGCAGACTCACCTATTTAATTATGATAAGCGTTGCGAGCGGGCTGATCTGTTCTGCTTTCAATCTAGGCTAGAGATATATTTGATAATTCCATGATGTATTTATCTTTTATTTATTTATTTATTGCCCGCAGCAATAATTTTTATTTAAATTTTTATTAGCTTACCTGATCAAAACACGATAACACTCACTAGGAGATCGGTGCTGGCACAGAGGGTAACACAAGAAACTTGAAGGGCTAGATGTGAGCTTCGACACTATTCGGAGGAGACTGGTTCTCGTGGCACGGCGTTTTTCGTTTAAATAACCCTCGCAGGGGTGGGGTGCGGCGGCCCCTGTGTTCGCGCAGGTAGGAATGTTGCGGCAAGTTAATTGGTGCACGTGCATATCTGGCTTGGGTCTAATACCTATAAATCACACTGCGCCTTTCAGATAACCGGCTCAGGCCGCGCTGAAGGGCTTGTCTGAGAGCATGGCAGCTGCACCCGTACATAAACATGTCTGTGAGCGGGATGAAATTGACATATTTATGATGCCTGGTTTAATTTCCCAGGCTCCGCCCGCCGGTTATTTATGGCTCATCTGAATGGTACACAGGTAGCCATGCAGGAATGTATTTGTCTGTCGGATATTTAACACGGCGAAGGGTGCAGTTTTTATTGTGTCATGTGATGGATGGACGGTCTCTGGGCGGCGTTTTACCACGAAACATCTGCGCAGATGTGCGCCTTTGATAAGCAGTGTAGTACTAATATACAAAGCTTAATTTCCCACGCTCCCATCCGTGAAGGGTGCAGTTTTTATTGTGTGCGGTGATGGATGATTTCCGTGACCGTGCTTTGTAATTTACCGCCAAACATATGCGGCTCAGATGCGTTCCACCCCCCGGTGCGCGGGAGATTCGTGCCACGTCGGGGGCCGCAGTGAGGCGACGGCCGGCGGGGGGCAGCGTGGGGGCAGTGCGGGGGCGGCGGGGGGCGGCGCGGCGTCTAGTCTGGTATGTCACTCGGGGGCGGCGCGGGGGCGGTGGGGGTGGTATGTTGGCCGGCCCTTGCCCACCAATACAATCACCATAATTTAATCCGCGGTTTAATCGAACTTTTGATTCGCGTAATTAGAGCAATTGTATGCAAATACCGCGGATAATCGCGTAATTAGAGCAATTGTATGCAAATACCGCGGAATAGCTGGCGTAATTAGAGCAATTGTATGCAAATACCGCGGATAATCGCGTAATTAGAGCAATTGTATGCAAATACCGCGGATAATTACCGCGATTATCCCATTAAAACGCGAATCCGCCGCTTTAATGCTCTAATTACCCCCAAATTGCTCTACTTACGCGAATCAAAAGTTCGATTAAACCGCGGATTAAATTAATCGAAATCTTCGCGGGGGGTGCGTTGGAATCGGTGTTGCCTAACTACTGCAGTTGTCTATTGCATTGTTCAGTATGATCAGGCCGTAGTCAATTATGAGCCTGCAGATAGATTTGTAGATTCTCATTACCAAGTTAAATGTGTTAACTAACCGTGTTAACCATGGTAGCTGACAAATTCATTATTTCGAGCTATTCCACATTTAGTAAAATTTGTTGCTGTCACTAAATTTTAATATTTGATTAAAAAAATTATTTAAGATTTACTCAGAGGTTCCAAAACACAATCTAATCAGCCAGAGCATTATTTCAACACATAATCGGATATTAAAGGTGTGATAGATTTAATTATTTAAGCAATAACATCATACCAGGTTTGCAGAGTAAGAAAAATGTATATCTACACTTTGCGGACATCTAGAGATTATAAAAGTAACAGATACGAATTGAAGTCTTAACACAGGGATATGTTTAGCAATTATGAAGTTGTAGACGTCATAACCTAAAAATTGAAAAATATAGATGCGACTTCTATGCTTAACAGAAAAGTATATTAAAAAGTGCTTCTCAATAATTATGGTAAGTGTAATAGAAACAGAACGCATAGGTGTCTACAGTTAATGGACAACAATTTTAACATCTTTTGTGTCAAACTAGTATTGCTAATTTTTATATGGTTTTAATAAAACTGTTCGATTAATTTTTAATGTTGAAAATGCGAGGTTTTATGCTTATACATATTTGTCAAAGTTTCAATCAATCGCTGTTTAGGTCATTAGGCTTCAATCTCGATTTTGTTAGAAGTTTTGTTATGCTACCTCAGATATTTTAAAATTTCGTGCCAAGAAAAACAAATCCTATAAAATTTGTTAATAGAATAATGTTGGTTGCTATTTAAATCAAAAAGTATCGATGACGTCATTGTCAAAAAGTGTGGCATCCCTAAATAAAAATAAAACCGTCCAATTGTGGCAATTAATTAGCTTAGCTAACTTTTGTTAGATACAAGTTTTTTCTTAAAATAATAATAAAGGTTCACTTTTTAGGCATCCTGTATGTAATCTACTATTTTTAAGTTTCAAGTCTTCAATTAATTATAAATTTGTCCACCACAAGGTAAAAAATCAACAATTTATTGTTATATTTAATCCTCTAAATGATATTTCTTTATTAAAATATGAAAATATCAATCACATTTATTATGCAAATATTTAAATTATGTAGTGAGACGTCATCAATTAATGTATATATTTGAATCACTAAAGACGATTAATAAAATTTCCTATAATATTGCATCACTGCATATTAATTGCTTTTACTGTATATTAATCATCAAATATAAACAAATATTCCAATCATTGGATCATAAATCATCATGATGAATATGTCGATCGCGAGGATTATAAGCATCAATAAATAGTGAATATTTCAATTACCAAACGACAAATTATCAACAAAATTCTATAAATGTTGATATAAATATATTAATTATCAAATAATAGTGACTATTTCAAGTATTAATTAACAGGTCTTGTAGTTATTATACAAATATTCAGAATACCAGATGATAAATGATGACATAAACACGAATATTTTGAACACTGTGGGATAAATATGTAATATGATGTGAAGATTTCAATCACAAGTAGATTAATTATCGATAAGAGGCAAATATTTGCCATCACTTGATGGCAAATCATCAATTCAATTTATTTATTTCCATCGTCACTGCTTTCGTAGACTTTAATCGATAACCTATGAATATTTCAAACATTAAATCAGAACTAATGAAATCAACATAAAAATTCCAATGAATATTTTAATCATTAAATCAAAACTAATCAAATTAATTAGAAAATTTCAGTCATAAGTGTATTATCAAATAATTGTAAAATAATCTGTATTATATTTAAGGTTTTATCCATATTACCAGTAATTTATATTTAAGGTCGTTATATTAAGTACTTACTGGTATACTTGACCCAAAGATCTAAGAATATTATGACTTTGACTTCTTAATAGTTATATTCTGGGTTTAATTTAGGGTCACCATAAAGCAAACGGAGGGTCAAGACGGAAGAATCGCACGCCGTCGTCAATACCAGAAAGACAGCCGGGCAACCCCAGATAACTGAATAATATTAGCAGGACCGCGCTGATATTATGGCAACACCAAATAAAACCCTCATAAAATACTTAAAAGTCAAAGTCGTAATATTCTTAGATTTTTGGGTCGACTATAAGTAATATTCATTTTTATTTTATTTTATTATTTATTTCTTATGCATGACTAGATTCGGTTATTTTTAAAATAACACCATTTCAGAGGAAAGGGAAGGAAGTTTTTAACAAAAACTTCAAACAGACATCTGTAACTATCAAATTTCAAAATTCAAATTAATAACAAATATTTTTCATTAAAATAAGATGTGGCTATATACATATTAAAATACATATCATGCCTCTGAAGATGTTTTTTTTTAAACCGAAACAAGTCATGCTAAAGAAATATATAATTAAATTAAATTAAAATCAATATTTCTTCCCAGTAAGTACTTGATATAACAACTTTAAATAATCTATATTATTATAAAATATTTGTATACATTACTGCATATAAATTCTCTACTTAATATAGAGATTTTTATAGTTTTGCCCTTGAACATTGATGATCAATAAATTGTGAATATGTCAAGCACTAGGTGTTACAAATTTCAATAGACTTCGATATTTCAATCGTTAAATATGGGAACTTTTTTAAAGGTTCAGCCTTCCACTGGCGCCACTCTGGCTACGGCCCTACAAGAAACTGCTCGGTTTGTCCGCCAGCTCTGGCAATTATTTTTCCAAACAATGAAGATCATGATGTGCCCCACATTACATACATTCGCTGCTTGCTGGTGCACCGCAGCAAGCGATGTAGCACTGCTTGGGGTTTAGCAGCGGGGACATGCTCTTTTTGTGCAGCTTGGTGTGCCAAACTTGTACTTTGGGTCGCGTGATTAACACTCACTCGACCTACACACCAGATTGGCTTGGCACATTTCTTAATTAGTAACATGTCTGATTCTATTATAATCTGAACATAAGTATAGCTATTTGTCTAGCTTATTATAAAAATGTAATTTGAAACTTAATTTCAATTTAAAGATAAAATTTAATTTTCTTTATAAAAGGCACATTCCTGATTTTATTGTCGTATGAATATAAACATAGCTACATGCCTATTTATTACAAACAAGTAACTTAAAATAATTATATATGTAAATATAGATATATAGATAAATATATAGATAGATTGATAGATAGTTAAAGATCGGATCTTTAGATATAATCTCTAATATTTCAAAATCAATCTCTACATATAAAATATAGGTTTCCTATTTCAGGACTATTAGTACATTTTTCAGTTTGCGCTTGTAATAGCACTCCATCAGCATATTCAGCACATATTCCACACGGCGTATAAATTGAAACTTTCTGCATTATCAATTTAAAATCATTTTACAATCAATTGAGTATCCAAGTGAACTACTTTTCTCTCCATATCTCGCGTAATACTCAATACTGTATATCATTTTCTTTTGCGGATCGATTGAAGGCGACGACTCAATTTACTCCATCATTGCCGAACATTCATCACGCTAAACTCCGATACTTCGAAAAATATCGCCCGGCGTACGATTCCCGGGGAATTTTTAACGCAAATTAAAATATGATAAATTATCCTCCGCCGAAGCGTTTAGATTCACGCTGCAGAAGCTGCTGATAAATGAAAACGGAAATAATCGCTTTTTAAACGTGTTTAACATAAATAGTGCATTAATCAATTTCAGAATATTTATTTCAGGTGCAATATCCGCCAGATCTTCACTGTTGCGTTGCGTTACATATTCTGTGATTGGGCCGCGTCAGGGCTGTATGATAGCATAGACAAATTAGATAAGTGTCTAGGGCCCGTTTTTTTATGGGCGCGGTTAAACCGTCCATTTTGAAAAAAAAATAAGTTTCCCGTTATTTTACATAATAGATAAAAGTTTAGACCAGAGCTGTCCAACATGGGGCCCACGGGCCGCATGCGGCCTGCGACCTCACATTTTGCGGACTGCGTAGCGGGCTTCTAAATGTATAAATTAATTCAAATACGAAATATGCACAATTCTTACATTAATGATAAAATATAAATCAAATAACGTGTGAAGCCACTAACGACGGATAGAAGGTCGCAGCGAAGTTACTGAAAATCGGACCGATCTTGCTCGATCACCCTCGAATATTCGAGAAGCCACGCGCACGTATATAAGAAGGTTGAGTCAATCGGAACGGGCAGAGTTAGTTAATCATTCTTCTAGTGTGCGGTACGCATCAATTGTAAAGCATTTTAAAGTGAAATACTCGGTTAAATATGCCTGCGCAGAAAAGAAAAATAACGAACGAACATCGAGTTAATTATGACAGTTGGGAATCAGACTATTTAATAACAAACAACAATAATAAAGTTCAGTGCATTGTTTGTATGCAAGTACTGTCGGTTCCCAAAGAATATAATATGAAACGACATTACACTACGTTACACGAGATAACGTTTCAGCAAAATACAGGAGAGTCAAGAAAGGCTATCATTACGGATTATAAGAAAAAACTGAGACAACAAACTTTTTTTTTATCTGACTCTGATAACAGGGGCAGTTCCAGCCGCTTCTTACGAAGTAGCGCTGGAAATTGGCAAAGTGAAGGAACCTTTTAATGATGGAGTACTTATTAAAAATTGTGCAATCAAAATGGCAAAACAATTCAATGAAACAAAATATGCTGAAAAAATCGAAACAGTCTCAGTATCGCAGCAAACAATTGTAGATGGGTGGACCATATTAATCAATATGTATCCAAAAACTGCATGACACGGTTGAAAAATGTAAATATTTTTCGCTATGCCTGGATGAAAGTACTGATCTGCGATATTAGCCAGCCTGTAATTTTTATCCGAACTATTCAACACGACTTCAGTGTAGCAGAGGAGATACTTGATCATATTCCTCTCCATGGTACATCCAAGAGTACGGATATTTTTTAAGCTGTAAATAATGTAGTGTCAGACTACTGGGGATTCAACAAATGTTTCTGTATTGTCACTGATGGAACCAGAGCTATGATAGGAACTAAAATTGGATTTGCAGGGCTCTTGAAACAAAACAACATCAACTGTCCTGTGATACTGCCCAGTATTATTTACCAAGAGGCCCTATGTGGAAAATCCTTACATCAAATAAATGAGATAAATGTCGTTGTTAACCCTTTGTCGACTGTTGGGACTTTAAAGTACGAAAACTTTATTTGCCATTATAAAATACATATTGAATAGAAATCATCGTACAGCCTATTGTCTCTTTAAAGTCCTTCAATACAAAACGTAATGAAATGGTTGTGCAGTCTTGGTTGCATATATTAGACCTGGTAGTATTGTTTGAATCATAGCAGTGTACTAGTGACTGCATGTCAATTCACACACAGAACTTCCCGCGTTTTGGTAATCAAATCAATGAAAGGTAAGTATTTATTTTTATTATTTATGAAAGAATATTGGTTTAGGATCATTTATAACAATAGTTCATTATATATTTATATATATTATCAGAAATAACGTACATATTCTTCAAGGGACTTGTAAGTACCGTCAGGCTACAGAAGCGGCGGGAATTTAGAAGGTCTAACTATTTTCGCAGTTATTTTCTGGCCCGGATTTTAAAATTTATAAACTTAGACTGATCTTGTCTTTCTAAATAAACCTACTTTCTTTCTAGATGTCCAAATTCATTCTTCCCTTGACAGAAAAGCAGCTCCTAGAAGAAGCTGAGAATATAACTTTTGAAGATATTCCGACGGATAATGAGTTCGACACTGACATTGAAGATGATCTTGATCTACAATTAGCTAACTTTGACAAATATGTCGAACAGAATCCACTTGAAACTATCGAAAATGCAGATGTTAGAGAAAATGTACATAATAATATCCTTATAGAGGCTGAAGATAATTTAATGTTGGAAGTGGATGATGAAAATGACAAGGAAAATATCCCCAGCAAAAATTAGAAAATAAAAGTAAGTCCAGATTTAGATAGGCACTGGAAAAAAAAAAGTTGTAGAGCAATTCGATTGCGAATATACCTTTCCGGAAAATATTTGCAATATAGACTATTTTATTGGCTGCGCCACAGGCACAGATATATATCTAAAAGTCATTGAGCCTATGCTGGATGGTGTTGTTTATCAGACAAACTTTTATTCCATACAAATAAATAAAACACTCGATCTAAAGAAAGAAGAACTCTTAGGTTTTTTTGGTATGAATTTCCTAATAGTGTAAACAATTTTGGTATGAATGTATGAATGAAAACTGAGTTGGCAACACTGGGAGTCGAGAGAGGGATGTGGAACGTGGTTGATGACGAGCGGAGAGAACAGAGAAAATAAAGTTAAGGTGTTCATGATCAGAGAGTTTTAATTAATCCCTTACATGAGTTACCATAGATTACCCGGCTGAAGGGATTACTGGTCCTCTGCGCTAGATCTAGGTGTAGAAAGTATAAGGGCAGCCATGCCCCGTGACCGATTTGACCACATTCTTTCCAACCTCCATATAAACGACAACACCCTCATTCCCGAAGAAAATAAAGACAAACTGTTTAAAATTAGACCTCCAATAGACCAAATGAATAGAATATTCTCAACAGTTTATCATTTAACCAGAGAAGTGAGTGTCGATGAGTCCATGATATTACTTAAAGGAAAATCCAGCCTTAAACAATATAACCCCATGAAGCCAATAAAACGGGGTTACAAGCTATGGTGCTTAGCGGATCAAAAGGGCTATGTCCTTAAATTTGAAGTCAATCAAGGAAAAGATGCCGAGGTTAAAGAAAATTCTCAAACTTCGGTCTTGGCGAAAGGGTGGTTTTGAGCCTAACTGAAGAACAATGGGGAAAATTTAGGAAAGTATTTTTTGATAATTACTTTACCAGTCTCAACCTATTAGAGAAATTACGAGCAGAAAATACTTTAGCATGTGGGACCATTCGGGCTAATAAAAAAGTATTACCGGTTTTACAAGAAGACAAATCTTTATAACGTGGGGAATATGATTATCGATTTTCCAATTCGGATGTAGGTGTTTATAGATAGAAAGATAAAAAAGCTGTAAACTTTACTAGCAATTTTCATGGTAGCGAAGAATCAAAAGGAAACAAAAAGATGGAAAATCTAAAGAATTTCCATGTCCTCAAGTAGTGCTCGACTGTAACACCTACATGGGTGGTGTAGATCATGCGGATCAACTACGAAACGCTTATCCTCGCAATATAAGATCGAAATATGGTGGAATCGTCTTTTTTGGAGAATATTGAGTATTGCCTTTATTAATTCCTACATAATATACTGCCAACTAACCGAAAAACATCACTTCTTGAGTTTCGCCGTGCCGTTGCCAACGGATTAATGACATATAATACAAGGATGTTGGAAAAAATCGTCGTTCAGGTCTTCCTTCAACATCGAACACCAATAGAAAAAAAGATTCGTGATTTATTAGCCGAAGTAGATGCTACATATGAGAACTTGCTACTTCACACCGATATTCGTTGGTAAAGCTCCGGAAACTGCTTGCAACGATTCATCGCTCTACGCAAGGAGATTCCTATTTTCCTTAGACATGAAGTCAAGTTCAACACTACGGAACTAGAAAATCAAATGCTAGATGCACATTTTTTAGCAGACCTTGACATCTCACCTTAACGAATTGAATTTGAAGCTACAAGGAAATCAGTAGAATATTGCCAACTTATTTGGACACAAATGGATTTAAGAATATAATGAAGCCTTTCAATTCTTCATTACAAAAAAAATGATATTTAATTTTTTCCAAGTTGTAAAGAGCATTTTGAAGAAATAAAGGATTTTGAGAAAGTTTCAAATTTACGTCACATAAAATACATTGACACAATTGCAGAAGAATTCGAAAATCGATTTAGCGACTTTAAAAAAACCGAAAGAGATTTCAGTTTTAACTCAACCCCTTACAATTTCAGCTGAGAATGTGAGCAGAGCAGCCCTTCAACTGGAATGGTGTGATTTGCAATCAGATCCTTTTTACCAAGGACGAACTGAAACTGGATTGGACTTTTTCAAGTTACTGCCAGAAGAACGGTACCCTAACTTGCAAAACTTAGGGCTTACACAGGGCTCAATGCTGGGAAGCATGTACCTTTGCGACAGCAGCTTTTCCAACATGAAATTTATAAAGTCAAAATATAGAGTTCCCTCTCTGATAAGTCACTTACTCAGTTGCTTCGTTTATCAACAACAAATATCTAAGTTAACATTGATGCATAAGTTAGTGAAAACCAACATCCTCAAATTTCCCACTAGATTTTTTGTAATTTGTTATTTTTTGAATAAATTATAATAATAATACAAAGACGTTTTTTATTTGTATACCATACCTATTAAAACTCACTGATAAAATTGCGTACGAAGTATTTTATAATGCGGCCCTCCAAATAGCATTTTTTTAAACGTCCCTTGGGGCACTTGCAATTGGGCAGCCTTGGTTTAGACAATTCTCAGTAAAGTTGCATTTGTTATCATTGTTATTGAGGTTTATCCTATTGATTCTATTGAAATCACTCTATTGAAGTAAAAACTAAATTTTGTTGTTTAGTTTTGTTTTGAAAATATTTTTTTTAAATAAAAAATAACATATGCATTAGTTTTTTTTAATTATCCCAGGAACATTTTTTATTTATATATATATTTTATTTCAGTTATTAGTTTCTATTCTGTTGTATTTATTTTTGTGTGGTTTATTTCTTGAAGTTCTTATTAAAAAATGTTTCGTTATTGTATTATTACTATATAATTAAAATTTTATGCATTTTCTACATTACTTTCGAGTCTCAAGATATCTGTGGTCCAAGTTAGAAATTTAAAGCTGCATTTTCAAGCTGTTTACTAAGAAATAGACAATTTATGTAGAATAAAATTAAAATATAATATCAATTAATAGAACTTTTAAATAACATTAAGGAAGGACAATAAATACAACAAAATTATAATAACCTTCACGTTAATATGAGGATCAACCGTGATATTCCAATAATAATTGTATTGGGATATGTGTGCAAGGGATACAAAAGAAATTACCATATTATTTCTGCATCAAAGATCCTCGGGCGTTTGATCCGCCCTTGTATCCCTTGTTCTCCCATTCTAATTGTGTCAGAGGAACCTTTTTTGCGCACAACGTTATCACTTAAGATGATTACATTTTTCCCCCGCGCGTGCATAATCTGATAAAGCTGCTGAATGATCTCCGGAGCGCATCCCCGGACGCGATAGATTTCTCGTCATCCCTTTGTCGCGCACCCCCTGCCATGGATGTTAATGCACGAGATACACCCATCCAACAATGGATGGTCCCGCTCCTCGGGATTTCTATTTGTCCCCCAACCAAGCCCCACGTGGGAATGCGAGTGTGCGATATTTCCTTTTTCTCGAACGGGGGCAACTCTTTGGGGGTGGCTTCTTTTATTCAAAATGAAAGCGGCGGCGGTTTTGCGGCGTGATTTATCGCAATAATGCCGTTACAATTGGCAAGAAGGTAAAAGACACGTGTACGCTGTGATTTTTTTACTGGCAAGCTTTATTTATGCTCATAAATATTTCGTTGCCCATGTGAAATTGCGCGATATTTGTTTCTCTGTTTCGGTCCGGTGGGACCCTCTCCGCAATAAGTCTCACTTTTCGAAAGTGCCTCATATAGGGTTGTATATAAACATTACCTCTACCGTAAATCCATTTAGCCGTTGTATGTTTGTAAGTATCAAATATACAATTGGAAAACAGTTTCTAGATACTATATAAAATCGATTAAATATTTATGAAACTTTTATTGTTTTTATTATAAACTGTGTATACAGGGTGATCGATTTGCCGCGGAACATAGGGAAATAACATTGGCAAATGGTTTTCCTTCGTCTGTAGCTCCACAATTCTTACTCTAATAAAATTAACAGCACCGTTACATTGATTGGGCGTCCGTTTGAGCTAATTATTTTGCTAAAATGATATGTGAGTATTTTTTTGTCTGAAGTTTGAAATGTTATTACATAATTCATTTTGATTATTTATCGGTATGGTGGATGCGCCGGGTCAAGATATTTGGTTTGTAATTCGAATACGGTAAAATAAGTTTCAAGTTTATAAATAAAGCGCAATATACATATTTGGGGCAGGGGGTGAGTACCTGCCAACGTACAAAGGGTGCCGCTCCAAGAAAATTTTACTGTATTAAGGACTATCAAGATATTAATGTGCCATCAGAACATAACGATGATGAAGATGATGAAATGAAGATATTTTTTCACGTACATAGTAACTTTATTGCTGGACAAAACATCACATTTAATGATGCATATGATATCAGAGGTTTGCAAGACAAAACTTAACAACAAGAAGCAAACAATTTTTTTTGACGTTTTGATGCCAAACCAAATCAAATAATTCATTTATATCGATATATTTATATCGATTGGGGTCGATAGCCCAATAAGGATTGTTTATACAGGATGTCTCTAAATTATGTGGACATGACTTAACCACAGATTAGTGGGATCAAAAAAGACGATTTAACAAAACTTATCTACATACAAATGCGTTTGGTATAGCCAGTATTCAGCTTCAAAGTTAATTTGAAAAAAACAAAATTTGCTTATAAAAAGAGAACGTTTACATTGATTTGGATGTTGTTTGGTATGGCACTTATACGGGTATAACTCATATTTTGCATAATATTGTTATTATCTGTAGACCGGTTGTCGGTTATCTCTCACATTTATGGTGTATGGCTTTTAATTTTCAACTAATTAACTAATTTTCAAGAGGGTTGAAGGGGCCAAAATATTGATATACATTAATACACTTCTGGACAAACATAAAGGACCACCAAATATACTTAAAATAACTTTTCCAATTTATAACTTGTTTTCAATAGGTTTTCCACATGTTTGTGGAATTGACATAAAATTACGTTTATTTAACACTATTAATATTTGTTAGGAAACACTTGCATTTATATATTTATTCTGTTTATTAAATGTCGTTATCTGATTTTAAATTTATTTTAAATTTTATTAGTGGTCCCTTAATTTTATCCAGAAGTGTGCATTAATATACAAAAATCCGTTGGCAGGGACTAATATTCTGGAAACTTCAATACATTTTTTTTTTGTTTTAAAGAAAGACAGCAATTTTTATTTGTTTTAAAGGAAAATCGATGCTATATAATTTGTAAAAATCCAAATATGAATGAGCGATGAATCTGACAAAATCACACCTTTAGAATATGGAAGGGCTTCAATAAAATTTATGGGAAATCTACAGATGAGCTGTTGTCATATTCTTGAATTTTCTTGAAGAGTAATAATCGAAATTAAAATTAGTAAATTTTTTATAAAAATATTGGCACCAAACAGTATTTTCCCTTAAATTTATAAACATAATCTATTAGATTATAGTAATATTTGTGCATTAAGGAAAACTGTAGAAAACTGAAAAAAAAAACTCCATGTATTTCTGATATGTTACTTTTCTTAATTTTCACCATAGGTTATTTAGTTTTAATTTTAGTAAATTGTTTATATTTGTACAGTGTAGTAAATATATTGCTTAGTATATCTTGTGTAAACATTGCACACATTTCTTACAATTCGTGCATATGATTTTTTCTCGATATCAATTAAGCTAGTATAAAAATAGAATGCAGTCGTACTGTATAAAAATAAATTTGAGTGTCGCATGAATTTTTCATTTTTCACATTGTCGGTAAATTGGATTCAATCACATCGCGTATCACAAAACCGAATTTTATACACATTTGAAAAGCTCGGCCACGTTCAATTATTTCAAATGCAATTTACTCTCGGCACTTGCATTATTTAGGCTCACATAAAAAAACAACCCGCAGAACGAACTAATGAATATTAATTAAGCGTCAATAGTGGCGGTCTTTAATTATTTGCAATCAACAGACTATAAATCAATGGAAGCATCAAAACTACAAAAAAAAATAATTGGCGCATTTTCCATTGTGGATTATTATTCGCGCACTGACAGGAGCCGCGGTTTTTTGCCCCGAGGAGCGCAAATATCGGAATGCACGCGGTGCTCGGTCGAGAAGAAAGCCTCGGATTGAAATAAATAAGTTCAGCTTTAGAAAATAATTCGATTTTCCGCGCTGGAAAAGTCGGCGGGCGTGATTTTATTTTAAGGCGGGCGAAAAAACCCTGCGAGACGAGAGCGTCGCAAATTAACTTTGAAGGCTCTATTGAAAATGCGAAATGTTAAATGGTCGAACGCAAATCCGCGTTTGTGAAATACGCTCGCGGATGTGAAAAAATGTGGGAAGGTTTAAATGCTTTTCAATGTAAATTTGCCTGGAAATATTTGTGTCCGATAATTTGCCTTCTTCGTATTTATTCTTAACATATTTTTACGAAATTATTAGGCTGAACTACGTTTCAATACGTAACAATATTGTATTGTGTGTCCTCGTATTAGGAATATCTTCTTAATTTTTGATTTTCTAAAAAAGGTAAATGAAAAGTTTTCTTCTTAAAGTCCCAAGCGCGTGACATTTTTAAAAGTATAATTATTTCACTTTTTCTGAAAACTATGTACCTACTACCTTCCCCCTAATACTTGCTTTCGTGGATTTCAGGAAAATTACTGTTTCCGGGAAAAAAAACGTTACATTATTCTACATAGTAGTATTGTTATTAATTTTTGTATAATTATCACACAAACCTTCAAGTCTATAAAGCATACGCAAACCAGTGGGCACTTATACAATTACTTCATAACACGCTAGTATCTGAGCGTGAATCAGCTATAAATTACAAAACACACTTAAACAGGCGCCAAATGCACAATTCATCACACAATCTTGCCCAGGCTGTACATTTTCAACGTACTTCAACTTCCACAAACTGATGTGCCCCTGCATTCGTGAACACAATTTTCAGAATGCAAATCGGCCTATAAATATTAAGTCATTGGTGCCGTTAAAGTCCGAGAGACTTTCCCCGTCGCTTTGTTTTTACGACTCCTATAAATTTAATCGAAAAGTTTCGAGGAATTATGAATAATTCGCGCGCTATTTTGATGCAACGCCCGGCATTATTATCACGATCCCCAGGATAGTACATAGACCAGCTAAAAATATCATTTGATCATTTTTAAATGTTTGGACTGAATATATTTCAATGACATTAACAGTTACCGCACTTTTAACGTACCTGAAGAGCAATCAATTTATAGTGGGCAAATGATATAGAGACTTTTATTAGGGTTTAGATTTCATAAATCAAATATTTGAAGATAGATTTAAGCATTTCAAAATGTGTTTTTCAAGTTCTATGAAGTTTTATAGGATTTTACAATATTGCTTAAGAATCTTAAAATATTTCTAAAAGATTCTATAAAATTTTCTTAGAATTAAATGTGAAATTGTTAAAAATCATCAGTCATTATTGCTCTGCAATTATTACACAGCAAAATTCTACTAATGCATTGCAAAAGTTCACCTCTATACTCTAATCTACCTTTCGATTAGAGAGATTAGAGAAGGGGGAAATATCAGAGAAACTTGCCGCTAGGGAATTAACCTAGGCCGCCGCGCGACCGTTCGCGTAAGCGAAAACGTTTTCTCGTTTTATCTCACGAATATCATACATGTTGTGCCATATCTCTTGATGCTGACATATTATAAAATCGTGTAAACATATAAACTCCTAAAAGTAGTGACATAAAACTCGTAATACGAATCATAAACGTTACTTAAAAGATTTACCACATAATAGAACCTGCGCCAAATCTCATAAAAGTTGCTCTAATTCATGTAACGGGTATTGATACATCTTCTAAATGTTTTAAAGTGGCATAAACGTCACAAAAACTCTCATAATAGTACATTAAATAACAAGTCAAATAAGTCATTGTGTATAGCACGAGACTAAATTAAGAGCATGAAAAGTTTTGTATGTCAAATTTCAAAACGATAGAATTTATTTCTACCTGGATTTACTGGATAATTTCACTTCCGGTCTCTATTCCGCGCGAACTATAGTTTTTGTGGGAAACCGTGTAATATATAGCATTTTGTTCAAAATTTTGTTCCCATCAGCTTTTCCCAATATAAAAATTTTCAGGCGGTGCACCGTTTACGAGATATTTGCGCAAAATAACACAAGTTCACGGTTTGGGGGGTGTTTTTTCAATTTTAAGAGATGAAGCCCCCACCCGGGGAAGGGAAACTCGACGGATATTCGATCCTAGAGTATTTAAGTATACCAAATTTCAAAACTATAGAATTTATTTCCGCTAAAACGTTAAATTTGACTATTGGAGGCACATACGAAGAAGAGTATGAAATGACCTTCATAATAGGTCGGGTGTAATGAAAATAGTTTACATTTCCCGTTTGTACAAATCTCTCTAATAAGTTTTGCAGAATCTTTTTGTCTGGATGTCGTCGTTCCGAATACCGCTGTGCGTATACTCGACTTGCCAAAAACGAATTCCTCTCGCATTCTCTTAATATGAAAATCATATCTACGAGCAGGTCTAGGCTCTACTCCATGACAAAAAAAAAATTTGGGTATAAAGACCTCAACCCTTTCGCTCAGATTGGGACACATATGTCCCAGCACACATTTGAAAACCTCCAGGGTCCAATATAGCCCAAATAGCTATGAAACTGGATTTATTAGTAGATTGTGGAAATGTGTATAATGTGTTGCCTAAAAAATGCGCAAAAATTCATTGAAAACTGAACAATCAGACATAACCTAACAGATTACGGTCATAAGGCGTGCACGTTGAATGGTATATTATAAAATTTTATGTTCTAAGCAAGTGTAATCATTTCCATTGCTTAGAAATCATCCAAGGTAACTTGAATTATCCTGATTATAAATTCTATAATGATTGATTTTACATCGATTTCCATGACGATATAATGTCTTGGGATACATGTGTCCCAATCGTAGTTTTCACATAATACTTGTGGGTATTGTTTATCCCACAAGTATTAAAAAGTTACTTTTACTTTATAGATGAGAAGAGCTCTGACACAAAAAGAACTGGAGGTATATGCTGAAAATATTTCTGATATATCAGAATTAGATGATATGTATCATGACAGTGAAGGCGATGATTCAAATTATGAACCCGAAAAAGATTCGGATGATGCGACGTCTGACGGCAATAACAATGTTGAAGAGCTCCACTATATTGATGCAGAAGATGAGGATAGTGATCTTTCATTGGACGAAGATGAAATTGGGCAAGACCAAGAAAATGAGGTAAATAACAAATCAGAATTACCTGCTAATGATGTCATTTGATCTTCGGTGAGCAATTAGTTAACACCAAGATTTAGTATACCTCTGGATAGAACATCCATTTTACTGAACATAAATACTGACTTCTCTGTATTAGATATATTTTTGAAACTATTTCCAAAGAGCCCTTTTATGTTCATTGCCTAATGCATAAACGAACGTATTGAAAATCACGCACAACAAACAAAGATATATAAAAAAAGCAAATATGTATGAGATAATGACAGTTATTGGTGTAACTCTGGTAATGCCATATCATAAAGTCCCTACATTTACTCACTACCGGTCTAATAATGAATCATTACAAAATAGTGTTATCCGGGCCGCCATAGGAAGAGACCGATGTACATTTTTACTCTCAAAAATGAATTATAATTACCTCAAAAAACCAGAAAGAGCTTAAAAAACTCATTACGTCGACGAGTTGCTATCGTGTTTAAAACATACTTTTCAAAAAGTGAGGGAGGATGGACCGTTTCAATCCATAGATGAAACGATGACCAAATTCAAAGGGCGGTCTGCTCTCAAACTGTATAGACCTTTGAAGCCTGTCAAGAGAGATATAAAAATATGGGAACGCTGCGAATCAAAATCAGGGTACATCTACGACATGGAAGTATATGCAGGAAAAGAAGACGGTAATATGGAAGGCACTCTGGGTGAAAGAGTACTCAACAAATTAGTATCGACTATAAGGAATCGAGATGTATCAATTTGTTGTGCTCGCTTTTTCACATCTGTAACTTTGATCAATGCATTGCCTTTTGCATGTGTTGGAACGTATAGAAATACTCCAACGTTTCCAAACGAGAAAATGCAAGGGGTAATTCATGTTTTCGTGGCAATTACAAAGGTACTATTACCACTAAATGGAAAGATACGAAAGTGGTAACGGTAATGAGTAACTGCCATTCAAACACAATAGGAGTAACTTAACGAACACTGACAGATGGTTCAAAGAAAGATTATCCATGTCCAGATAGGGTGTTATTTTACAACAATTTAATGGGAGGAGTGGATTTAGCAGACCAAAAGGTAGCTACACTCTAGTTTTTCTGAACTGGCGTTCACGTCATCAAACAGCTGTGTGAGGAGGTTTTTTCGTACCAACATGATTGTTTTCGAGAATATGCATAACAATAGTTTCAGAATCGAAATTAATCTGAGGATCATTTGTTACATAACACTGATCACCGGTGGTTATAAATAGGTAATCGGTGTATTAACCGCGGACACAATTTTCGCCTATCAATCATGTAATAAAACATGTTATGTTGGCATCCGTGATATTTTTTCGGCAACGATGCCACATCTTTTTCACTAACCCATGCTCATACATGTGTGTAAAATCAAACTTCTTTGACGTTTAACTTGTTACATTTGATCGATTATTACAATGCATATTTTCCCATTGTAGATGTGAAGCCATAACCAGAAGATTGATATCTGTACGAAAAAAGTCAGAGTAGTCGACGAATTTGATACGAACCGCGCACTGTCGCATAAGATTGCATGGGAGCAACAGCTGATTGCAGCCATTTTTAAATACCCAGGACAGCTGGCACCCTTGTAAAATTGTGCCATCATTATTATGATTATTATTTTGATTACGTGAACGGCAATTTAGAAAAATCAAAGTATACCTACGATTTCAACAGAAAATTCACCAAGTGGTAGCGAAAAGTATTTTAAAGATTAATCATGTCTTCAATTGTAAATTCATCAATTATAGCTGGAGAGATTAGACATAAAACCATTCAGCTACTGGATTATATAGTCCCTTTGGCGGAGGAAATTATACTTTGGGAAAATCTCAGTCCATAGCGAGTCAGAAATATAGGAAATATTGGCGAACATTTGCCTATAGAAACTTCTACGAGGCGTCGCTGTGGAAGATGCGCCTCCGACAGCATCGAAAAACGTACGAAAACAATGAGTTGCTCATGCAATGTTGCGTTGTGTAAACCATGTTTTACGCCTTTCCATGTGGAAAAATAAATTTGTGTTATTCTTGTAAGTATACTTTCAAGTGCAATATTTTATAATAAACATTTTAATATGGAAATGTTCGTCTCCTTATGTCATATGTGCTGGTGGGACATAGGTGCATTTTATTTAACCGACAGTCGACAAGGTTTTTTTTTTTTCATTTTCACGGGTTATTTCTTCAGGTGTGAACAGAAATATATATTCAAATGTTTTAAATTTCTTTAAAAATACTTCAGAGGTGAAACGGTCAAGCTAACAATACTTTAAAGTTTTACATTACTAAAGCCAAAATAGGCTTTTGTCACTTTGTTTAACTTTAATGTCACTAAATTGTTTTTCTAAAGCCACATTCAATTTTTATTAATTAAAATGGCTATTGGAATAGCTCATAAAACGAGTTTTCTGCAAATAACTGTTAATGTGTTACGAATTGCGATAGGGTGTAATTAGGACTAAATTTTGGACACTCTGTATAATTCATGTCAATCAAACTTTGTTAACGGGATTGTCGGACCTTTAACGGATTGTTTAATAAGTATATATTGGCGTATTACTCTGATAAGAGTTTTGCCACCCCATCAGTGGGGTTTAAAATATCCTATATTTGGGTGGATTAGTCCCGTTTCCCTTAAAGTTTCTCCGTGATTTCTTTCCATTTCTTTCTGTCTTCTGTTTCTTCTTTCCATCTCACCGTTCCAATGTTCTTCAGGTCCTGCTCTACTTCTTCCAACCATGTGTTCCTGGGTCTTCCTATTTTCCTTTTGCTTGTTGGTTTCCATCCCATTATCTGCTTTATTGCTTCGGTTTCTTGTCTTCTCCATATATGTCCTAGCCATTGTAACTTTGTATCTTAATTCTCCTTATTATTGTGTCGCCTTCTAGTATTTCTTCTATCTTCTTGTTGTTTTTAGGTCGATAGCTTCCGTCTTCTAATTTGTCCGGTCTTGTAATTTCCTTTACAATTTTCCTTTCCGTTATTGTGATTTGGTTTTCATCTTTTTTGGTCATCGTTATCGTTTCTGCAGCGTAAGTTAAGACTGGTCTTATAAATGTCTTGTATATCTTTATTTTTGTTTTGGTTTCTATTTGTTTGCTTCTTAATATTTTGCTATTTACATAAAATGCTCTGTTGCCTGCCGGTATTTTTTCTTCAATTTCACTCGCGTTTCATCCTTCGTTATTTATTGTCACTCCTAGGTATTTGAAGATATTCACTCGTTCGTATGTGTTGCGGTCGAAAGTTACTCATTTTCTCTGGTTTTCATTTGTTGTCGTCCTTCCTCTCCTTTCCTTGTCAATACCGTGCCTCTTGTTTTTGTTGTTGTTATTTTAAGCATATGTTTTAGTTTGTTTGGTATGTCTAGGGTTTCTATTATTCCAGTAATTTCCCTTCTCTATACGGTATCGAATGCTTTCTTGAAATCTATGAAAATTATATGTATCTTTAGGTTGTGGGTGTTCGCCTTTTCAATTGATTGTTTCACTGGGTGTATTTCTTCGATCATTGATCGGCCTTTTACGAAGCCGCATTGGTCATGTAGATGTATTTCATTAGCTTCTTGTGTATTAGGCTTGATAGTATTTTGAAAGCTGAGTTTAGGATCGTTATTCCCCTGTAGTAGTCGCATTTGTGTTTGTCTCCAGCTTTATGGATAGGGATGATTTGTCCGTTTTCCCACTCCTTTTGTATGTTTCCGGTTTCCCACATTTTGATGATTAGTTCATGTATCTGTTCATGTAATTTTTCTCCTCCGTACTTAATCATTTCGTTGGTTATATTGTCCTTCCCTGCAGCCTTCCCATTTTTAATTGCCTTATTATATGTTGCACTTCTAAGTATGTTGGTTTGTCTAGGTCTTCTTCTGATTCTGTTACTCTGAGATGGTTTTGGTCGTTTACTGATGTTGTTTCATTCTCTGACAACACTTCCTTAAAATATTACCTCCATACTTCCTTCTCTTCCTCGTCGTTTTCTGCCATTTTACCTTGCTTGTTCTTTATTCTCCCGGTAATCGTTTTCCTTTGGCTCGTGTTGTGTGTTTTGATTTGTTTGTAGAATTTTCTCGTGTTGTTTCTCGTATTTTCACTTTCAACAATCCTTAGTTGTTGTTTTATCCATTCGTTCTTTTACTTTCTTATTACTCTATTAGCTGCCTGTCTTTTGTCATTATATGCTATTCTGCTTTCTTCATTTGGATTATCTGTGTAATGTAACCATGCCTGTCTCTTATCTTTTACCGATTCTTTGCATTTCGAGTTCTACCAGTCGTTATTTTCTTCCTTTTGTTCTTTTTCCAATATACTGTTTGCGGTGTTATTTATGCATGCTTATATTTGGTTCCATTTGCTTTCTATATTGCCTTGTTTATGCATTTTCTCTATTTCTCTGTTCAAAACCTGCTCATATTTCAGTTTCATTTCCTCGTTATTTAATTATTGTACGTTCCATTTTAATTTTTCTTTTCGGGGTCTTCTTCGTGCTATCTGCTTTTGATTGATTGTTGCTACCACCATGTAGTGATCTGGGTCTGCGCATTATTTTCGTGTTGACTACATCTTGTAGTATTGTTTGACGCTTTTTGGATATGAGTTCGTGGTCAGTCTGGTTTTCGTTTCCTCCTCCTGGTGCTTTCCATGTGGCCTTATGCTCTCTTTTATGTATGAAATTTGTGCTGACTATCCTTAGACCGTGTAGTGCTGCTAGGTTGCATAGTCTCTTTCCATTGCTGTTTGTTGCCTCGTGTAGGGTTTCTTTCCCTGCTATTTCTTTATTGTGCTCTTCTTTGCCTATTTTTGCGTTAAAATCACCTACCAGTATTAATGTGTCTTGTTTTGGTATTCTCCGTATTGTTTCCTCTATTTTCTCGTAAGTGCGATTTTTGTCCTCTTCCTTGCTATTTTCTGTTGGTGCATAAACGTTTATTATCGTTGTGTTGTACGGGGTTGTGTTTGGTCTTAAATATGTTACCCTCGAGTTAATTGGCTGATATTCTATTACCTTTTGCTTATGTTTATTGTTTATTATGAAACCTACTCCATTTCTTCCTTGCGTTTGTTCCCCTGAATAGTACACCGTAAAATTATGTTTGTTTACTTTTCCCGATTCCTTCCACCTTATTTCCTGTATTGCTGCAATGTCAATGTTGTAATTTATTATTTCTTCTGATATTTTCCCTGGCTGCAGCATTGTTCGTATGTTCCATGTACCTATATTTATTATTTGCTTCTTCCTCCTTCTCTTCCTTCGATTTGTTTGGCATATTGTTGTTTTCTTTATTAGTTTTTTGTTATTTTTTCTTTTATTTCATTTTCATTCCACTTGTACGTTTTGCCGTCTATTATAAGCTTTTGGTATCCTACTTTAGCGTTCTTGCCTCTCAACCTTTCCTCCTTTGCCCATTCTCATAATTGTTTTTGTATCATTGCTTCTTTCTTCGTTAGTTCGTTGTCGATATATACATTTGTCCCAATTAACTTTTTTTTCTTTATCATTACTGCCTTTTTTTGGGCCCAGCTCTCTAAACTAGCTATAGTTATTTTATCATTTATTGCTATCTCTTCCCTTACTTGTACCTCTTCTTCCAGTTTATCTTTTATAAATTCTTGTATTCCTTCTCTTAGGTTTCGTTTGCCAAAGCTTATGTTACTTAGCACTATACTGTTTCTTATTTGTCGTTTTTCTTTTGCTTCTATCTCTTCTTCAAGTTCCTCAATTATTTTTTCGAGGTTTTTCTTTTCCACTCTCCATTCCTTTTCTCTTCTTTGCTCTTCTTCTTTCATTTCCATAATTTATTTTCTTAGATTTGCTTGTTCCTTTTTTTGTTCATCGAAATCCTTTTGCATGTTTTCGTTTATTAGTTTAAGTTGTTGAAAAACTTTATCCATCTCGTCGGTTTCTGCTTGTTTTATTTTGCTGTTGTTTGCAATTTTCGTTTTCTGTTTCGTGGTTGCGTCTTCTGTGTTTTCAAAGCTCATGTCTTGCACTCCTCTCTTCATCTGCTCTAGTTTTCTATTCACTTTTTCGATTATTTTGTTATTTTCGTCTTTGGATGAGACTAAGTAGATAGCTCAAGTTACAGCTCAAGTTAATGTGTTACGAATTGCGATAGGGTGTAATTAGGAAAACTATTTAAATGACATAAAAATATACAGGGGCTGCTATTTAAAATAAGAAAAATAAAGTGATTTAACATTTGAAAAGTTTGACACTAAATTTTGGACACTCTGTATAGTTCACGTCAATCAAACTTGTTTAACGGAATTGTCGGACCTTTGACGGATTATTTAATAAGTGTCTTTTATAGTTTTATTAAGGAGGCACTATTTTTATTTTGTATTACTTTTTTAAACCAGTTTTTTTTTTTTGCTGATATGACTGTACCAATTTCAATAAAAGGGGTATGTAGGTAATCATTGAAGGCATCTAAATAAGTCACAGAATATACAGCATGCAATCTAAAAATATAAATATCATCACGACGTCACACTTTTTTCGGGCACCCTGTATAAACAAATATATTTTCGGAAATACGCCTTAGGATGCAACTAAAGTCTGCAAAATATCAAAATCCTAACTTAATTACTAACTGAGCTATAGAAGATGGGAGGTGAAATGCAGGACCCTGTAGACAGCAGTTACAAGCAATTTTTATTGGAGTATTCCAGATACCGATTTTGAAGTTTGAAACATTTTATCGACTATTCGATAGGATTACGAACTTACAAATGCACCCGTTTAAAGGTTCAGAATATCAATCCGGGCGCTGAATGCTAAAGTAACGAGAAACCTATGCAATTAATGCTTCTGAAAAAAACACTCCATCGAACGCTCCATTGCGATTTATTCATGCCGCTTTAAGTAGCGAAAATCGAAATTACTGGCCCCTTCGAGATCCGGGACTAATTTAGTTTTAAAACGCCGCACGATCCAAATCCCGTACTTGACGCTAAACCGGGGAAACACGTACGAAGTTTCCGATACAATTACAACGCGCGAGACGCCGTAAGCCCGTTTTTAAATTCTGTGCCGGTTACGGTTACAGTTTCCGCACAGATTTATGCAAAATAAAGTTTATTAAAAAGCCGTATGTACAGGGATATACACTCTTTTTTTGCAGATATAAATGCAGCCGGCTCAAGGGGATCTGAGCGCATAAAAAGGAGCGCAATAAAAAAAACTTCAGCGAACTTCATAATGGCCCGTCGGAAATAAGTTTCGCGTCCGATTATTGCAGGATTTAAATTTTATGATACGTCCACGTTAAAATGAGAGCAGCGTTATTGTGGGTCGTTGTCGGGTCTCACATGCATTCGGTTTTTTGTTAAATTGCAGAATTGCAGCAGTGTAAAAAAATTAACACCTCGGAAATGAGATGATTGAAATCCACAGATTATCCTGTAAAATTTACTAGGAGATTCTATGTAATCTGATAGTGGTCTTTTCATTAAATTGTATCATTGCAACAGTAGTTAGTGGCACGTAAATAAATGAGCTTCTCGGAAATTAGATTCACAGATACAGATACAGTTTTAATTTATTTTAATGGTTTTCCAAACGTTCACACAGAAACATTGCTGAATTTATATTTTCACTTGTAATTTATAAGAAAATTGAATCAACCCAATTTTTTAAATTTTAAATCAGCTTCCATTATCAACGTATGTAGAATTAATAGATCATCCTGTATAAGGTGTGAATCTGAATATTCAGATTAAAAAAAGTATATACAACCAACGCGTTGTTGAATAACTTTGCAAAAGGTACAGGAGAAGTATTAACGAAGTAAATTATATTATTCATAAATAGAAATTCATGGGGGGTAATTCAAAATGAAAAAAAAGATGTAAATTATTTGATTATAATGCAAATATTTCCAGGTGGTCTCAGTTTTGTTATGCGATGTAATGTTGGGGCAAAAATTATGATGTGCCTCACGGGGCCATAATTATAATAACCTTGGCCGTGTTTATATTCCCTTAGTAGGTCTTTCGAGCTTTGCCGTCATAAAGCATTTTACTGTGTGTTTAAATTTCTGTCACTGTTACTAGGCAAGGATCAAACTGCTCAAGCCAACCCAAATATGAGTAGGTCACAGTAAGACGTTAACAGTAGTGATGAGCTTTCGAGTTTACAGAAAACGAGTGCGAAATTATGATATTAAAGTGGTAATTAAATGGGTATGATATTAAATTATACAGACACAAGGAGGGGTGCGCCTGTGAGTGGTGTTAATAATAGGTCTCGAAAGTACTGGGAGCAGGACCGGCCTTTTGCAAGAATTGTAGGACCCCTGCTATGCAGCACTTTCACTAATAATTTATTATAAAAAAAAAATTACATAGAAAAGATAAAATCATGAAAAATTATACTCATCATTTATTAAAAAGATTTACACAGAGAAGACAAAGGCATAAAAAATTCTTCACTCAAGAATAAATAGAATGTAAATGGTGTAAATCTTACAATGTAATGGAAATTTATTATTATTATTATTATTTATTTATTAAAATAATTTCAAGTGAGTAGTCGTTATACACGTCTAAGTGTACCTTTTTCGGTGTCATTTTCATGAACAAATCACCGACGTAACTCCCCTTTATTACGTGTGGCCAATTTTCACTGTGACTGATATTAGAATGTATGCATGTAATATATTCAGTTTCAAATAGTTCTGTGACACACTTATAAGTAGAAGGTAAACCACAACTTGTTATTATTAGCTTAAGTTTCATTTATTGTAATTGAAATGTGCATATACGTATTTATATATCGTACGTTTTTCTACTGTTTTATATACAGTGTGGAAATTAAGTAGCGGATAAATTCGGTAACTCCCTTAATGTGTATGAGAGAGTAAAAATCTGAAGGGGAGATAGCGATATAAATTACTGCGCTTATAAAAATATTTTTTTCAGATTTAAAAAAACAAAATTTTAAAAGACGTTATTATTGTTTTTTTTTTAATGACTACCTAGATTTTTTATTTTTTATTTAGTAGAGCTTTTTAATCTGTGGTCAACCATACAACATTTTGAATAGAACACTTTACATTACACATTATATTAGAAAAAAATTAAATAAAACGGCCTTAAATTTGAAAAAGTAAAGATGGATCGGAAGAAGGGGTCCAGTGGAATGGCCGGCTAGGTCCCCTGATCTAACGCCATTAGACTTTTTTCTATGGGGGCATTTGAAAAACATGGTAGAGAGGACCTTAGAGAAAGAATTCGGCATTAGTGTAGGTTAATAACGAATGCTTCAAAACGTGGTGAATGCATTTTATTACCGTTTGAGTATTGCCAGATGATGCAGGGTCATAAGTCGAATCCTTAATATTTTTTTGTTTGTTTTGAACCCCGATAAATAGGATTGGTCTGTTAATTTCATTAATCTTATTTTTTAACTCTAAGGCCGTTTTTCTAGTTTTTTTTCTTATCTAACCTATTCAAAATGTTGTATGGTTGAGAGCAGATAAAAAATCTCTACCGAAATAAGAAATAAAAAATGTTGGTTGTCATTTACATAAACATTAATAACGTCATAACTTTTAAAATTTTCGTTTTTTAAATCTGATAAAAAAAATTTCAAATGCGCAGTAATTTATATCGCTATCTTCCTTTTAGATTTTTTCTGTCTCATACACATTAACGGAGTTACCGAATTTATCCGCTATTTAATTTTCACACTGTACGTAAATACTCTTGGCCTGTCCCGTTGATTTCATTTTAAAAAAATAAGTTAATTCTACAAAATTTCATCAAACTCTTGAGAATGAATAGAAAATATAGAGCTTTTAATTTACTGAATTCTTCAAACTTCTGGTAAATTTCTGGGCTTCGCGTGCATGTAATCCGAAATAATTGTAATTCATAAATTGAATAAATTTTTATAACACTGTTGAAGAAAGTTTGCAAAATAAATGTTGATCAATTTTTTTGACCAATTTTTGAAAATTTGGATATTTATGGTTGCATAAAACCATACAGATTTCATAAAACACCATTTACAAACGATTGTTACTAATGAGAAACATTTTTATGTTTAAATGTTTATGCCCGGTTGCATCAACATTGTTTTAACTCAGGTTATGTAACCCTGAGTTATATTTATGTCAGAGTGACGTTTCGAATCAGTAGCATAAAAATTTGATGATGTTGAGTAACGTATAGCAACAAAACCTCACGGGTTAAATAGAACGGGTTACTTGTGAATGAATCAAGTTCGTATAACTCACATTTTATGTTTTATTTCAGATCTGGTGTAAGTCATATTTGAGGTTAACCGCAGGTTAAATTTATAACCCCAAGTTAATATTTAACTCGCGTTGATGCAACCGGGCATTAATATTGTTAATGCGTAGTATTTTTGAATTTTTTTGTATTCAAGTGATATTGCATAAAATATTATTCAAAATACATTTCAAACGTATGAAATTCATGAGCAATTTTGACATGTGCAGCAGTGTTCTAGAGATTAATTTGATGTTTGTACATTTTTAGAAACTTTATACATAACATAACATAACATAATTATGACTTTTCTGTTTTCTATATAGACATGGTAATATTTCATTATTTTTATTTAAATCGTAAAAAAATATGGAATTTTGTGGTGCTATGGCAAGAGAGTTCTTGCGATTATTTAAAATTTACGAAGATTTTTGGAAATTTTATTCATAACATAACATAACATAATTATGATTTTTTTTGTATTCAACATGGCAATATTTCATAATATTTTTTTTTTATAAATCATGAAAAAAAATGGAATTTTATATTGCCTATGGCAAGAGAGTTCTTGCGATTTAACAGTAAATTTCAAGAATATTCTTATAATATTGCAGAATTCTGTAAAATATGAAAAACTTAACTACATTTTACAAAAAAAAACAATCAATAACAATTTGTAATATTATACATATTATACAGGGTGATGTTTGAAAAGTATCCAGCCCGGCTTTCTAAAAAAATTAAGGAAAATTAAAAAAATCATTGATCAAAAATCAATCAATTTTTAATTCGAGGGGAACTTATTTTGACGTACTGTTGACATGTGTGTCAGTTCCCCCACCCCTCCAATAAACACTTCTTGAAAATTTCAAATTGGATTACCTACCTTTTTTTTAATAAAAAAAAAGAAATTAGAAAAAAAAATCGTTAATAAACATTACTGTTTCAAGCTTTTTCAGTATTCTTTCTAACTTTTCTCTGAATGAAATGGATTTTGGACTGCTTTATGAAAAAAAAACATGAACACTGCTGTATTACTGGCATAGAGATATTTCAAATGAGGTGCCTCGTGGTCATCCCATTTGAAACTCGCCGTTGCTCGAGCACATTTATATTCAGCGCCTATACATGAAAAGAATAGCCCTCTTAACATAAAATAAAATTAATACTATTTTTTTTGTTTATTTTTATTTAAAAAAAAATTGCAAATTGCACAGCTGTATGACTAACATATATTAAAATGAGGTGTCAGAAGGTGGGTCATCTCATTTAAAAATTTTTAGAGGAGCTTATTGGAGGGGAGGGGTAACTGACACAGATGTCAACAGTACGCCAAAAGATGTCCCCCTCAAATTAAAAATTGACGTATTTCGGGATTTTTTTATTTTTCGCTTATTTTCTGATAAATCTGGGGTGTACCCTTTTAAAAAAGTCACCCTGTATATAAGGTTTGCTTAAAACTAAATGATAAGAATTGTTTAACAAATTGTCGTGTATTCAAGAAGCCTGACATACTGAAATAATATCATGATAAATTTTTAATTAATAATTTTAGAAATATGCCCGAATATTCTTGCAGATATTCTGATAAATCATTAGAACATGATAATTCTTTATAATTTAATGGAAATAATGATACTTCGCATCGATATTTCAAGTAAATCCCCAAATTTCATTGATAAATCTTAAATTATAATATTTCGTGGACTGAACATGGGGATCTCATCCTTCAAACTTTAAGCTATAATTGTAATTATAATTATAATTTAGCAAGTTATTTTATGCAAAACAATTTTTTGCATTACTAATCACATACATACCATTCTCACATGTATCAAAGCACTGTGAGATTGAGTTTAATATTACTGATTAATAAATGATTCTTTTTTGACCAAGGTAAAAAATATATGTTTGTTCGAGGCTGCGCAACTAAGCTCCGTCCACAGGTCCTTCACAGTTTGCGACAACCCAATCCCGATAGCCGACAGCCGACTACCGCATACGCAACTGATCCAATTTTCGTCTCTCGGCCGCCTTCTCAACTGACAATCTCGTTAGTTTATCGGGAGGTTGTGCAGTGTAAAAAATACTATACTCACCATGATTGTGAATACTATTATAGCCTCGGGTTATGTATCGAGAGGCGCGTAGAGCCGAGCATTACGACAGAACTCGGCTATAATAGTATACTTCACAGCCTTTGTGCATAATGTACTATTTTTTATGTACCTTTAGAAAATCTAAAATGAAATAGAAAAAACGATCAGTCTACTACTTGTTACTAAATAGTTATTTCTGATATAAGTGTTAAAGGTAGAATTTAATTTTTTATTTTGTGAGTGGGGGAATTCGCGACATTATCGAAACGAAAAGAGTAACCCCATGAACATTTTAACACGTACATCATGCAAGTTTTTTGTACAAACACCATTAAATTTAACACAAAGTTCTTTAAAAAGGTTGCTATTAGGTTTCAATCAAATATATCAGTTGTGGAATTTATGAAATAGTAAATCAGGTGACGTTTTGTTTGACACTGTGTCAAACAACAAAAAGTTTCGCTAATAATAATGTAAAAAGAGTTGCAAACAGAGCGAAACCTTAAATTTATTACCTACCAAATATTGTAAAATAATATAATTCTATCAATATACTATGTGTGTAATATTTTAATAAAATATGTCCATTTGACAAACGACTAACTGTATACTTTAAACATTAGTTTTAAAAGTGAATCACTTTTAACACTAGTAATAAAATATTCCATTTTTAATTAAAGTATGTCGTATTAAAAATTCAACTTTTAGTGGTGTTAGTAGAAAAAATATGTTTTTAATAGTTTTACTTCTAGTGTTTTTTTCAATATTTCTACATAAACCTGTTGTCGGAGTATATTAGTTATCCTTTCTGTTCTTTATTAGACTTCAAAGTTTCAAATTAGTTTTCAGGAAAAACGAAATAAAATCGACCCAATTTCGTTTTTGCCAACAGCGCGTCAAAAGGTTATCATTATTATTACTATTATATTAATATATGAGGTATATATTGCCAATTTTTATAAAACAATATTATTTTGCAAAATTTTCAAACTAAATTGTTTGTGTATAAGACCTTATAAACATATAACCATAGTCCTAAAAAGTTAGACACACTGTATATTTTTATGAAAATGCTGTAATAATTATAATATCGCGGGTCCATATAATTTGTTCACTTGACGCGTGAAATATCACATTTATATAACTTACACATACTTGCGATAGGATCAGTCGTAAATTAAGAAACATTCGTAATTAAAACTGGCAAATACGAACATTAATATTTCGGAATTTATCTAGCTCATTTATCTAATTCCGTCTAGTGTATTATTTTGATTAACATCACGCAATGAATGAGGATAACATAATTAAAAATAAAAATCTACCCGATTTACCATTGTTACACGACTCAGTTTTTTAATCTGCAAAGTCCCCAGTATATAAAAAACACCGCATAAAAAGGTACTGCTATTGATGAATTTATTAAACAATGTAGTATGTATGGAAAATTGCGTTGATTTAAAACCAGTCGGGCGACGTTGCAGCAATAATAGTCAGCTATAATGCATGAAAAATGGCAGAAAAAATTAACTGCCATGTATTAGATATCACGTCGTTTGATAAAACAATGAGGCACATTGTTGGGTATCGATTACTAGTTACTACGTTGATTAATGCGTACAATTAGATATTTCTCGATAGATACTCATAGTAGTACACAGAAACCTAATTATCTTATATTGTGGAAAGCTTAACGCTAAGTGAGTGTCTGACCACAATTTGGACCCTGCGTAATATCATATCGGCCAGGTTGAAATATATGTATCTACCATACAGATGATGTCCGTCGAGTCTATAGAGTCTATTAAGATCAATTTAAAAAAATAAGTATATTCGTTTCTTACAATATTTGTTATTGTCAGAAACTGTACAAGATATATTCTAGTCATATTAGCCTTAAAAATCCGCTTTGGCGGAAATTAATTATCTATGTAGTTTTGAAATTTGGTATACATATTCTTGAGCACTGTCGAATATTCGTCGAAATACTCCTCCCCTAGTGTAGGACTTCATCCCTTAATATTAGTAATCATCCCTTAATATACCCCCAAATGGTAAACTTGTGTTATTTTTTGCAATTGTCTCGTAAACGGTGCACCGCCTGAAAATTTTTATAACGGACAAAGTTGCTGAGAGCAAAATTTTGAACTATATTTATATTACTCGGTTTGCCAGAAAAGCTATAGTTCGCGCGGTATAGAGGTCGGAAGTAAAATTATTTAGTAAATCCAGGCGGAAATAAATTATATGGTTTTTAAATTTGGTATACATACTCTTGAGTACTCTAGAATCGAATAGCCGTCGAGTTTTATTAATAATATTGAAAAAAAAAAACACCCCCCAAACGGCGAACTTGTGTAATTCTTCGCAATTATCTCGTTATCGGTGCACCACCTGAAAATTTTCATATTCGGTAAAGTTGATAGAAATAAAATTTTGAACAAATATATATTACACGGTTTGCCATAAAAGTTATAGTTCGCACGGTGTAGACGCCGGACGCCGATAAACGAATTATGCGTCGCGCGCCAGAATTCACCTTTTGCTTTCGGCGTCCATACCTTGCGAACTATAGCTTTTGTGGCAAACCGTGTAATATAATTTTTGTTCAAAATTTGAAACCATTACATTGCATATGTAGTCCAGTCAAATTAGACTTTTTGGCGGACATTTGTTTTCATCAACTTTACCCGATATATAAATTTTCATGCGGTGCACCGTTTACGAGATAATTGCGAAAAATAAAACAAGTTCGCCATTTGGGGGGTATTTTTTCAATATTAAGGGATGAAGCCCCGCCGGGAGAAGGGAAGATTCTAGAGTACTTAATAGTAAGTACTCGTATACCAAATTTCAAAACCATATAATTTATTTCCGCTAAAAAGTCTAATTTGATTAGTCTAATACTTGACTGAAATCTTGAAAGAGTAACATTCTATGACTTCAAATCAATTTTGAAAATTTTTGAGAAAAAGATTGCAATTTATGTATTGCTTGCTTTTATTTCGTCAAGCGCAACAATAACAAAGACGCTCCATTTCACACAAATTAATAAAATAGATTATGGTTATTGTTTCTATTTAAGAGCGATGCTCAAGTTATATTTAACGTCTCTCATTATTCCGAATTACAGCTCTGAGCGGTGCCGATCTAATATTAAATTAACAAATAAGCGTAAGACGAGGAGACATGATGTAAATTAGTTTGCCGTTTGCAAAATTATTTAGAAACTGAGGAGTGCTGCTGCAAACAACTTTAAAGTAACTGCATTTGGAAATGCAGCATTTAAATCATTTTGCTGGATGTTTAATGCAGTTTATTCGAACTCTAAGCTCTTAATATTTGCAAACATGAGATAAATGCAGTGTTTAAAACATTGATGCCCAAGGTAAAAACCTTCTATTGGAGCCGTGATTGCATGTAAAAAAATCGTTTTAAGAAAATAAGTATCGATTAGTTACAGACCTGCAAGAGATTAAAGTAATTTAATATCCAGTTACAGTTAAAAAAAAAAACAAGTCAAGCATTCTATTTTGACAATAAACAACTATTTTTTAATTAGGGGCGATGTGTTTTGTTTTTCATGGTAACTTGATATTAAACTTTATCTTTGCAGTTCTGAAACTGATAGATATAGAACTATTATTCATATAACATTTTATATTTAAAATTCGCAACAAGTTGCCGAAGTTTTTTTCATCTATGATAAATCACCCTGTATGCTTTGTATTGTATCAAAATAATTATTCTGAAAGCAATACTATAAAATTGGGCAGTAATCAGTCAAATGTCAGATTAATTAAAACTTTGATCGTAGCAATTTTGATACAATACTTATTTATAGTATTTGATAAAAATCAAAGAATTGAAATGCACAAGCAACAACTAAAATTTTAACAAAACTGACAGTAAACAATAATACACTTGAGAATAACTTTTCTTCTCAAATTTTATTTAATGATGTACATTTCAGTCACCACATGATATTCAATAGAATACTCAACGCTATTCTGTTGTGTCTGTTAACACTACTCAACAGTATTCTATTCAAAATGGTCAAGTGTTAACAGAAATGTACATAAGAAATAAATATGATATGTGACGAAAAGTTATGCAAGTGTATTATTGTTCAAAATAATTCATCACGTGCTCAATAATTTGTGTTTATCTATGACTCATAAATAATACATTCAATAATGTACTTCAATATACAACAAAGGTTGAATTATGACTTCATTATACAACAGGGGATGTATTATGACTTCATAATATAACAGGAATTGTATTATTACTTCATAATACAACAGGGGTTGTATTAGAACTTCATAATACAACAGGGGTTGTATTATGACTTTATAATACAACATGGTGCGCCCTCTTCAATTAAACTATATGTAACACTTTGTTCTTTTTTTGAGTACATACATGTACGTACGGTGACCTAGGTTAAGTCCATAGCAGCGAATTACTCATTACACCGAGTCTCCCTCTTCACGCATCGCGATTTTCGCGGGACGCGAAGGCATTCGTGTACGAAGTTGCACTCCGGTCAGGTCGTAACTTTTGTCAAGAACAAAGATCCGGATAGTGGCCTGGATAAAACGAACGCCATTAAAGCGTGAGATTGTTGAAGAGTGTATGGTTTAGTGTTAACCTCCGTCAACGTAAGCTAGAATGCTGTATTACCTGACTACCTGGAATCATTTATAATTAGCGGCCGTTGTCGTCTTTCAGGCCAAGTCGTTACCGGCACACGACCCGTATCTAAGTATCTACAACCATAGAGAATCCCCTTCGATGCAGGGTCGGGGAATTTCATAATCAGAAAATATACGTAAAATATAATCCGTGTAAAAAAATCCTTTCAGATGGCAATGGCTAAGCACTGATCTGCTCGGGATAGTTTCACCAAACCAGTCGTTCGCAACCAACGTTAAACTGTAGGTGCCATACGTTACTGTAACTACGATACAGACACTCATACACTGTCGTGAATGCGGGGAAATCGCCTATGCTCGAAATCGAGTATGGCACTCCTAGAAGAAGAATCCGAAAAGGCCCACGGTTCAGGACGTCAAGCATCCCCCCACCCTCAAATAATAAATTCATTTCTTTGTTACGGGACAATTTTTCGTAATTTAATTCGGTTTTGGAATGCAAGTTGCGAACAAAAACAAAATCATGACAAATAATATAAATTATATTAAAAATTGTTTAAAGAAGTCGCCTTGGCAATACAAGTTTGACAACGAAGTATTAAGGAATTGTTGCCAAGGCGACCAATTTTGAACCTGAACAATTTGAACAATTCTTATGTTTATTATTCAATGTTTTTCAATGTAATGTAATTCAATTTCAATGTTTAATATTATTTGTCATGATTTTGTTTTTGTTCGCCATTTTAGTTGCAAGAACTATGTTATTATTAATAAATTAATAAATTAATTTTATCTAAATATTCAACTCAGTTAACTCCGAAACGAGAGGAAATTTGTAAAAAGATTATTCTTTCATTTCGACTTGCATTTTCATTTTTTGCACACCTGTTATAAAATACCCTGCATTCATAACATACTGAACGAGATATATGGAATGAGCGATGGATATTTAATAAATGTAATGGAAATTGTATACAGGTACTAACCAGTTTTAAAAGAATTATACAATTTTTATCGATACTTAAAATACGAATTATTCCTTTTTCACAAAAAACACTTATTAATTTAAATGTACATTTCGGGCGCCCGAATGACTACTAATCCCGAACTCTCTAATGAGTACATATTTGATATTTGCTGAAGATGGTCGCATCTCGCGCCTGAAGTTAGCAGCAATAGTCCGAGCGAGAATAGGTGGGCCACCCTGTACAAGAAATGTACAAAAAAATGAGATACCCGGTTCTTGCAGTAGACTCCTCTAGAAAGTTTATAGTAATAGTTGAAAATAATATTAAAAAAAATTATAGTGATATTTAAAATATGAGTAGCATTACTTAGATCCAGTTTTTTACATATTGAAGAACATTGAATACATAGATTATAACTATATTTATGCACTATCAGGTATAGGTTAATAAAACCTTTTTGTTTTTATAAACTAGTTTCGGCTTGGGAGCCGTCATCAGCACTAAAAACTATTTAAATAAAAATTACATTTTAGCTACAGAAAACAAGTTTTCGTTTATTACTTACAGCCTATTAATATTCAAATTTGAAGGTATTGTGATACTTTGTGTGTTGCCAGAGTACATGTGAGGATTGTGTGAATTATAATGATTATGAGTTTAATAGTTTGCTGAAATTTGACGACAAGGGTCTAGTTTTGCGTTATTTTCTTATAACTTTAAATATTTATTAAGTAAAATTGTGACTGCTGTCTGACGTTTGTTTAGTAAATATTAAAGTTAAATTTAGAAAGGATGATAATGGATTTAATGATGACGTAAAAATGTCTGGTTGTGCTACCTGTGTATAAAGAAAATATTGTGTTAGAAATGAATTAGTGTTTCTTCAACTTTCTTCAACTATTTGTACATACCACATGTTGCCCAGTGAATAACGTTGTTTGCTTTTATGTTTTATGCAATTATTATTGTGTTGTTTACTGAGTGTTCTGAAAGGAGATTTATCAGAAACGTGTGTTAGTGGTGGTACGCCATTTTGTGACGCAAAATTATATTTCTGGGCATTCTATGTGGACTGCAGTTACTTTTTGTTGAGTTAGGTTGGTAACGTTAGAAAGTTGTAAAGTGGCGTGAAATTCAAATTAAGAAACATAGATTATGTTTTATTCCAAAAATGTATATGAATTTGAGGATTTTAATAATAAAACAAGTTAATTTAATATAAATATTTTCCCAGTATTTTAATAAATTGTGCAATCATGATGAAATAATGATAAATAACTGGACAATTATAACGAATTAACAAAGCAGCGAACACTGAGCGCAACATGCCGGGCAAATTTGTATATTAAATAAAATTTATAGAACACATTTTGCGATTATATTTGTCAGCAGCTGCGTTCCAATGAGATATTCGAAATCATCCGTCAATTCTCATTTAAAACCGGATGCAAAATATATGTGTCGACAAATATCTATGAGGCGTGACAGGTTTTTCAATAAATTAGCCGGACGTTTTATTAGATTAAACTGTGTCACCTTTTTCATAATTATTAAAACACAATTTTGATTTACCAATTTGAAAGCATTTTTATCACCTTTCAATTGAAATGAAGGGTCCAAAATCAGGAGGATTAATAGGAAATTGATTGAGTATTATGAATAGTTATCTACTTTAAATACCTTCACTTGAGTAAACTGTTCGCAGTTATAAAGACTGACGATAAATGAAGACTTCATATGTTTCTATTTCTGTTTCTTTTTTAAAATACTAAAATATTTGTGTTGTTTAAACTAAAATTTCTTACAGAAAAAATGTTTTTATCGGCGTTTTGCCCATTATAAAGTCACCTTTATTTTTAGTTTAATTTATGTAGTAAAATGAAGTCATGTAAATCCTCTCTGTCGAGATATATGCTACTATTATTATTGTCTATACATTGTATCGCAATTTTAAGATAATATAAGTGAAGTGTGCATGCCAGAAGTATGTGTTTTTTATATAATATCCGCTAGACGTTTTTACTTGGCTCTCGAAATGAAACTTTCTTATTATATCAGATGCGTCCCTTGATTTTCTACGGATATAGTAAGTAAATGTATCGGAAGAGCAATGTCAATGGGATTAAATAGTTTCTATTGATTGAACCTTTTGCTCCCCATCGCCAGGCCGCATTATTACAGTTATTCCTTATCGGCGTCCCTTTAAAACTAAAACAGAAACTAATCAACGGGTTTCTCCCCCGTTGACAATGAAATTCGTATCTATTCCCACACATAAATCTAGCGTACGTTCCTGCAGTCGGGTAGGTATAAATAAAACAAAGCATCGGGTTGCTTCGACAATTTATCAGCTATGAAGTTAGGCAAAAAGGTGGCTCGAAGCCGCGCGCAATTTCACTTAGCGCAATTAAATTACATATCTGCCCAATGTTGTAATTAAGGAATTAATTTTCCGCCCTAACACCGCTTCGGGTTTTTCTGCGGTCCGGTGAAATATGTGCGATTATACGTGAACTGAGCGTTAACTTTTCCACATAATAGGTAAAATCTGATATGAGCGGAGTTAATTACTCATGGGAGGAATTTAATTAGACAGGAATTTATTTCGGTTTTATGTCAGCGTCCAATAATCGTCGTTACATGAACTTATAAAGCGGTACAGGACCGGCCAAAGGGGGCAGCAGGCCTCTTATAAAATAAATGGGTAATTATTATGTTAACAACGTCTTAAATTACAATTATTCTGATTTTATAAGTTTAATTGAATTATTAAGCAAATTGCGATCCTATCTTAATGCTAATTCTGCTAGAATTAAAAACATAAAAATATGTTACATATACTATATAAATTATTCATAAATTTGTACATCGTTGCATGAAAAGTAACTTTCTCTTTTGAGTCAAGTTTTAATTCAAAAACAAATATTAATTCATCAGCTATTGTAGCATTCAAATGAACTGAAGTACTTTAATATTTGCCGTACTCAACACTTCTATAATGATAAGATACGTAACTTTTATTGATAAGAAACTTGTAATGAACGATATATTTATAGTTTTTATTGAACTGTTATTAATAATACAATGTTATTAATTTGAAAAGTTGCCATGGACTTTTTTCATAGAACACTAGTTTATTTTTAAAATTACTCAAAACCGTTTGGGTGGTTCTAAGAGGGAACCAAAATGGCGTAGGTGGTGTCGATGCACCATTCACTCTTATATATATATATATATACAGGGTGAGTTTTTTCGGATGTTTAGCTTGGGGATCTCTGAAACTAGCGGAGAGAGAGGGACGATTAAATGGGGAAAGAATTGCAGTTCGAGTTCAATTTCATGAGCTTTTACTAAGATAGAACTAGATATCTCGCAAAAATATGTTTTTTGTTATTTTGTTCGGAGCACATTGCTCTGTTATTATTGACTCTAGAAAAAATGTGTAAAGGAAAAAGTTATAGGAAATTATATGCTTAATCATACAGTCTAACCGATTATTTTATTTAAGCTATAATTTTTGAGTTATGACACAAACTTGTGTTTTTTCTAATGGAAACCATAGTCGGCCATGACTTTATAAAAAATACATATTTTCAACGATTCTAATGATATATCATATTACATTTTTATTAGGTATTTTTATAAATAATGAAATTATGGGAATTTTTTTCTTTTCAGTTTCGAACTATTCGAAGTAGTACGCTATAGAAACAATTGGTAGATACAAACGACAATAATAGAGGGGGCCGATCTCCCGATCTCTCTGTTTTCGATTTTTATTTATGGGGAATGGTAAAAGATAGAGTGTATCAAACATTGTACGTCACAGTAGATCACCTTAGAGAAGCTGTACTTACAAGTTACAAGTTTTTGTTAATATTGATGGATGCTCCGTTAGAAAAGCAACAAATTCTGTTTTAAAAAGATGTGCATTAATCATAATGGTGAACCTTTTGAACATATTTAGTCTTAAATACTTTCCTAACTTTAATTACGTTGTTTTGGTACTGCTTTAGTTACGTTCTAATATGCTTGTATTGTTTCTCAATTTATCGTATGTCATTCCCTGTTTAGTAGTTTGGTACTTATGTAATTTTGTTTTATCAGAAATAATTTTTATATAAAATTGTAACTCCAACGAAATAAACATTTTACACCAAAATAAAAATCTTTATAATTTCGAAATGAAAAGAAAAACTTTAATAACTAACTTGAATTTTATTATTTAACGCGATGCGCATCTATCAATTGTTTCTACAGCCTACTTCTTGAATAGTTCGAAAAGTAAAAAATAACGATAATTTTATTATTTATAAAAATAACTATATCAAGTGGTATATCATTAGAATAGTTCAAAAAGCGCATGTTTTATAAAGTCATGGCCAACTATGATTTCTATTAGAAAAAACTCAACTTTGTCTCATAACTCAAAAATTATAGCTTTAATAAAATAATCGGTTAGATTGTATTATTAAGCACATAATTACGTACAACCTTTACCTTTACACATTTTTTCTAAAGTCAATAATAACAGATCCATAGGCTCCGAACCAAATAACAAAAAATATATTTTTTCAAGATATCTAGTTAGCCATGCAATTTTTCCAAAAAACAAAAAGCTCATGAAATTGAACTCGTAAAACTGCAATTCTTTCCCCATTTAATCGTTCCTCTATCTCCGGTAGTTTCCGAGATCCCCATACTAAACATCCGAAAAAACTCACCCTGTATATATAATATGTTATCTCTCCATGCCTAGAAGGCCCATGGCTTGACTTACAATTTCTCTCCATGCTCTGTTATCCTTCGTTTTTTTCCTTCCAATTGGTAATGTAGCATTGTTCCAAGTATTTTTTAACTTCCTCCTTTCATCTTACTTTAGATCTGCCTCGTTTCTTTTTACCCCCAATACTGGATTCCATTATTTTCCTTGGCATCTGTTCACAATCCATTCTCATGATGTGTCCCATCCATCTTATTCTTTGCCCATTTATCACTCCTATTATGTCGGGTTCATTGTACAATGCCTGTAGTTGCTTGTTTGTTCTCCTTATCTAGACATCATGTAGTATTTTGCCTCCGTAAATCTTTCTTAGAATTTTTCGCTCCCAAATTCTGAGCATCTTACTTTCGGCCGGCACGGCCGAAAGGGTACTAGTGTCCAAGTTTCACTCGTGAATGTTGCTATCGGTCTTATTATGGTTTTATGTTTTCATTTTTAACTTCATGGATAAGTCTTTGTTTTGGAGTATTCTTTTTAGTGCGTATACGCTGCGGTTTTCGTCATTAGTCTTCTTTGAATTTCCCTGTTTATGTCTGGTTCTCTATAAAATTCCGTGCCGAGGTATGTGAAGCTCTCTACTTCCTGGAATTTATACGTTTGTCCCTGATTTTGTATATTCAGGCTTCCTTTCTTGTTAAATAACCCATCCGTCCATGTCATGAATTTAGTTTCGCTCTCATTTATTTCGAGTTCCATGCTTTAAGCTGCTGCTTGAATTTTCTTTATAGCTTCTATTAGCTCTTTTTTACTCCTTGTGATTACTGCGACATCATCTGCAAACGCTAGGCACTGATGTTTTTTATGGTATAACAACCCTTCTCTATTTATGCCTGCTTTTCTCATGACGTATTCCAACGCACAGTTAAATAGTGCTGGAGCTAGTAGGTCTCCTTGTCTTAACCCCTCCCCTGCTCCAAATTTCCCTGACATTTTGTTTTTCACTTTTGCTTCCCTTACCTTACCTCTATTACTATTAACCTCAATAACTTCCCTTTTATTCCTAGTTCTCTTAGTACTTTATACAGCTCACTTATTTTTACTTTATCGTATGCCTGTTTAAAATCTACGAGTAGTATGAATGATTCCTTATTATGCTCTCTGCTTTCTGCTTGTATCTCCAGCAAGGCAAATATTTAGTCCACTACAGATGTTCCTCTTCAAAAACCACACTGATATTCCCCTAATGCTACTTCCATTTTAGCTGTTACTATGTTCTTTAAGTGTGTTGTGAAGATTTTATATGCCACATTCAACAGGACTATTCCTCTATAGTTTCACATTTAGTCTCTCTTTGTACTCATGTCTTTCTTCCTCTGTTGTTATTCTTATTACCTTATTCTCTTGTTCCAATTTCCTTGTCAGGTTTCTCTTCTCTTCGATTTCCTGATTTATTTAAATCCCTATCAGGAAGTGGTCCGAATCTACATGTGGACCCCTGTACGACCTTATATCTTTTATACATCTTTTTTAGTTCTTTTCTATCAGCACGTGATCTATCTGAGTCACATATGTTCCATCTGGGGATCTCCAAGTGCCTCTGTATATATCTTTTTTCTGGTAGTATGTGCGCTTTATTATCATGCCTTTCTCTTTTGCAAAATCTATTAGCAGTTGACCATTCTCATTTGTATTTTGGTGCTTACTGAATATGAAGATTTCGAATTAAGTGCAAATAAAGTGCAACGGTGTTCAATTAATAAATTTCAATTCAAATGTTACAAAAAATATTGGAAATGGTTTTATAAACAAAAATATACCTAGCTTGCGGTTAGAGTATGTATCACTACCTTGTCAGTGGATTGGAAGGAGAGGCCCTATCGAGCGGCCTGATTGATTACCAGATCTAACACCGCTAGATTTTTTTATGTGGTCACTTGAAGTATGTGGTTTATAGAAAGCAACCAGATACTATTGAACAATTATGAGAAAGAATTACACAAGAATATCGAGCTATTACTAGACAAAACTTTCAGAAGGTTCGCGAGCAGTTTAAAAGCAGGCTATATTTTGTTCAGCAAACAATGGAAACCAATTCCAACATTTATTGTACGATGCTATTTGAAATTCAAACGGTTTGAATAACTTTAATATTAATAGGGAATCACGAAATATTAGCTTATTCGCGAAAACTGCATAATTTGTATAGTCAATTAAAGAAATAAATCAATATAAATTATGAAATTTGCACTTTGCAACAACCTAATTTCGTTGGGAATTTTCTACAGGTTAAACAATATTGTATTATGATTTGGAAAGAACAAAATTTTCGTCGGAATATTTCGACATCGAAAATATTTCTATAAACCACAAAATTTTCATTGGCAGTTTTCCTGCGTTCAAACATATTTTGTTTTTAATTGGAAACATCAAATTTTTCATCGGATTTTATCAAAAATTTTAAAAGAATGGTACTATTTTGAATGTATAACAAAAAAATCAGTAGTAATTAAACTTTCACGGTAAACATGTCATTTGAAATTTTCGACCGTTAAACATGTTTTATTTTTAACTGGCAATACCCAACCTTTTTTTTAATCTTTGGTGGTTGAATCTTTCATTTTGAAAAATTTCATTGACACAATTTTGATTGTATACAAAGAAAAACAGTAGAAATAATGATATTTTCGTGGATAACAACAACTGGAAATTTTTAACTGTTTTATTATTATCTGGAAGGAATGAATATTTCTTTGGAATTGAGAAAATTTTCTATGGATATTATCAAAATTTTAGAGAAAATTTTAAAAAGGTCACTAGAGACCTTGCACTTGAAGTGCAAGAGTTGTCACGGTTCTAAATAGACTATTTCACTAATTAGCATTCTTTTGGAAATGCATTTGTTTTATAGTTCGACATAGCCACGCTACCTACATTGGCGATGGCAAATTAGCCGCGATTCAGCGATGGCAACAATAGTTCTAGTTTTAATTCGTGATAAATGCACATCTGACAGACACATCCGCACGTATTAAAATTTGTATTACTGAGCAGTCTCTTGTATCATGTTTTATTTTTAACTGGAAATACCCAACCTTTTTTTAATCTTTGGTGGTTGAAACTTTCATTTTGAAAAATTTCATTGACACAATTTTGATTGTATACAAAGAAAATCAGTAGAAATAATGATATTTTCGTGGATAATAACAACAGGAATTTTTTAACTGTTTTATTATTATCTGGAAGAAATGAATATTTCTTTGGAATTGAGAAAATTTTCTATGGATATTATCAAAATTTTAGAGTAAATTTTAAAAAGGTTACTAGAGATCTTGCACTAGAAGAGCAAGAGTTGTCACGGTTCTAAAAAGACTATTTCACTAATTAGCATTCTCTTTGGAAATGCATGTGTTTTATAGTTCGACATAGCCACGCTACCTACATTGGCGATGGCAAATTAGCCGCGAGTCAGCGATGGCAACAATAGTTCTAGTTTTAATTCGTGATAAATGCACATCTGACAGACACATCCACACGTATTAAAATTTGTATTACTGAGCAGTCTCTTGTATCATTCACTCGTTTCACAGCAGGTGCTTCCGTCCATTAATTACTTAGCCGATAAATTTGGGATAAACAGATAATGTACCTATGATGAGATTACTATCTCGTCCCTAGTGGGATCATTTGTGATAAGTACGCCGAGACGTACGGAACACCTGCCGCCAAATAAACTTGCTGGCCGCACACCATCTTCTGTAAGTTCTTTTAATTTTCATATTCTTGAGGGAACCTCGCCCTTTTTTTAATCTTCACGCCCTTTTCTGTCGGGTCTCGGGTCAACTTTCGACACCCGTCAATTACGGCCCTGCAGCCGACATAAGTCAACAACTGTCACGTGCTTCTGTGACCTTCGAAGAGCCGAAGATCTCTCTGGGTTCCCAGTCTACGGAGTATTTTAGTCAAGCCGACATGAAACAGTATTGAGGCGAAGGCGTAACGGACAGGAAATCTCCAGACCAGGCAAAAACTTACTTTTAAATATATTGCATATATAATCCTGCCCGTTCAAATCCAATCTGATACTTAGTTTCACCTGCGCCTCATCTATTTAGTTTCATAAGAGTTGCCATATAATATTGTAACGTTGCATCTTGTCCGCCGTCCGCCGTCCGTTAACCTTGTATTTGCTTGTGTATATATATTTCTAGGCCCTTCCGACACAGCCACCCGTTACAGAACCCCATAGCCGTCCGAACGAGAACCGTGTTCGCTTGGCTGCCTACGAGACCCGTTACAGAGTTTATTATTATTTCGTTTAATTTAATTTACATTTGTTTTAATTTTCTTTTTGGGGTAAATAAATCTATTATTAGAAAACCATATTTATTTAGTTCTCCTTGATATGCTCGTCGTCGAAAACCGTGACAATTGAAAGTGGACCTGGACCACCCGTGTAAAATATTATTGTTAACAAAACCCTCACCATCGTACGCGACCGCAAGGGGGCTGTTACAATATGTACATAACAATTGTAAGCGCTTTTCGTATATAGGGGATTGTGCGGAGTTCCTGGCGAATTATTAAAAAAGCGGCGATGCAAGTGGTCACTTCTACTGAACGCACATAATTTACGTGCTTTGTATGCCGCGACACGTGATCCTTGACGTCGGGTGGCCAAACACACAAGTTTCAAATAAACATTTGTGCATATTTAAACTTTGCGTCGTACGTATCTTCTTCCGAAGTTTATTAATTTTTTCAGGGCGCTAAGTTGAACAAACTCTATTTCATTCATTATCGAAGTATCGATCTCAATTACATCATTGACGCGAGAGAGATAGCGACTTTAATTTTCGTAGTATTGATAGTCGTCATCCCCTTATCAAGTACTTTATTTGTGGAGTACTTTAGTTTTGTGGTGTAGTAACCCACGAGGTAAAATTACATGGAGCCCTTTTTTTCGCGCACCCCACTCTCCGACATCGAGAGCTAGCAGCCCGCCTCGTTATGCTATAGGGCTATCCAGATGGAGGCCCTTCAGGTACGTCACAGAGTCTTTAAATCACGCTTGCCGGATTTTTTAACGGCCCAGTACTAAAAAGGCTCTAATGCATGTATTTCAACCGTTGTTTGTTATTATACCTGCACCACGATGTGGAATTAAAGAGAAAATAAGAAATATTTATACTCGTTTTACAAGGTAGGTACGCGTGTATGTCATTTTTAATCGTGGTGGGTAGGCATTGGTTTCATGAATGGCATCATCTATGTCAGTGTCATCAACAGTATTCTGAAGGTTGCGACTGCTAGTTTCCAAATAACCAATAATAAGAAGTAGCTATGAAGCTTCTGGTTTCTGATTTTCGGATTACCTGTAATAGGAAGTGTACACTGAATATATATTTTAATAAAAATTAGTACTGCCTGACATTTATTGTCGGTGAAGGTTAGTCAATAAATATGCGGTTCCTAGGCAATCTTAAAACACGCCATGCTGGAAAGACGGCATTCTGGAACGCTTATTAGTTCAATAACCAAACATTGTAGTGCATGTATGACAAAAGAGTGTTTTTAATAAAAAAAAATTATATATGTTAATATCATTAAAAACAAGAACATTTTAGTGGAAATCTGCGACCTATTAAAAATGTTTTATTTTTGATTGGAAAGAACGAAATTTTCTATAAAATTTGCGAAATTTTTATTATAAATTCCAAACTTTTAAAATACCCAATAAGTTCATGAAATTACAATTTCATAGGAAATTATATTTTCATTTATAATATAGTAGATAGGTATGCATTGAAAAACATTTGATTATAGATTTCATTGGAAAATATATATTTTTCAGGTTTTGATTTTTATGTGTTCTTTTTTTCATAAAACAATGTACTACGAAAAGTTTGAAGTAGACCACGAGGTATCACAAATGATACGTCACCATTGAATACTGTGTTAATGATGCCATTTCTGTCAAAGAAAATACAGTCACGAATAGTGAATATTAGACAAATAAAGCTTTTGTCGACTGTTTTGACGTGTCCGAAGAAATTTTTCAAAAATTGTTGGCTAGCATTTTATTTCAATAGTTCCACACTTTTTGAACATGAATGAAGTTTTGAATGTTTTTTGGGGTTTTATTATAAAAAAAGTACTTACATCTTCTATAAATATTTTTTTATAGGATATTTGCAAGATTGCATTATGCATGAAACGATTACTTTTAGCTACAATTTATATTAGGTACATGGAACGCTTAATATCAAAATGTAATGTACAATTCGAAAATGGAATCAAATACTTATTCTATTTATAGTAAGCAGGTTGATAGCCCAACCAAAAACAAGCTTACAATCTTGAACGGTTTCTACCAACATAAATCAATACACAAATATACTTGGACTCAACAAACAAGAAACCTCAAATCAATAATCGATTACATAATTATAAAACAAGAAACACAAATAAAAGCACAAGACGTACGAGTATATAGAAGCGCAACATGTGAAGCGACCACCATCTACTGCTGGGACACATAATAGTCCCAGGAAGGAAAGCAGAAAAACAAGATCAGAATGAAACCGACACCACAGAGAAACTTGAAGAGAGGAAATACAACGTAACACTCCTGGAACAAGACAGTATAAGGAAATTATATCAGGATAGACTGGATAGTAAACTAAAGGAAACAGAACTCAATAACATAGAGATAGAAAAATAGTACGAATGTATTAAAAAGGCTATACACGGAGCAGCCTACGAAGCATTAGGACTATTATAGGGAATAGGGAAAGAAAAGCCATATTGGTGGGATGAAGAAATAGAAGAAGATATTGAACAGAAACGAAGGAAATAACAGATATACTTAAGTTCCCGAAAAGCCGATGATAAACAAGAATACAAAAGATCCCAAACGAAGGTGAGACAAAGAATATGTAAAAGAAAATACGAAACCTGGGAAAGAAACTGTCAAAGAGTGAACACGTACTTAGGAGGAAGCAAAAGCTCTGGAAGTTGGAAAATTATAAAAAATCTTAGAAGCACTAAAACTAAATATATCATAGGAACCAAAAAGCCACAAGAATGGGAAGACTATTTTAAAGAATTATTAATAGAACAACGACAAGAATTCAGAAACCAGGAAAATATAAATGATCAAAATATCAACGGAACAGCATCACCAATCAGATTACGAGCAGCATACAAAATAGCTAAGCCATGCAAAATACTAAAAAAATGGAAAATCTGCTGGACCTGGAGATATCCCAGGTGAACTGCTGAAATACGGCACAAACAACTTCTACAATCATCTAAGAAGATGATTTCAAAAGTGTATTAAAACATTAGAAGCTCCAAAGGAATGGTTGATATCATATATGACCACCATACACAAAAAAGGAGATAAAACTAAATGTGAGAACTATCGTCGAATAGCAGTTACAAGCACCCTGAGCAGAATTTACGGAAAAGTATTAAAGAACAGAATAGAACAGGAATACGAAACAATTGAAGCAGAAGAACAGGCAGGTTTTAGAGCGGGTAGATCTATAATAGACCATGTTTTCTCCCTAACATAACTAATAGAGAAAAATATGGCACGAAATTAGGAAGTCCATCTACTTTTTGTAGACCTATAAAAGGCATATGATAGTGTTCCGTTAGTGAAACTTTGGCAAGTCTTAGAAGGAACCAACTTAAACATCGGTATAATTAGAGCGGTCCAGACATTGTACAACAGACCGATAACAAAAATCAAAATAAGGAAAAAAGTCGCGCCAGGATTCATAGTAACCAAGGGATTAACGCAGGGATGCTGCCTATCGCCGACGTTGTTTAATATATATTTAGAAGCTACCCTAATACCGTGGAAAAACAAATGTTGAAACATGGGAATACCCATTACATACGATATGTTACTATACACATTATGCTTCGCTGACGATCAGGTGGTAGTCGGACAGGACCATAACGATCTAAACTATATGACACGAAAACTGATCGAAGAATATAAGAAAGCGGGATTAGAAATTAATATGAAAAAGACCGAGTACATGTGTTTAGGGGGACAACAACAGGATATGAAAATGGAAGATGGAAAGACCATAAAACACTGCAAAGAATACAAATATTTAGCAGTAACTATATCTCGAGATGGGACGCTAGTCACAGCAATCAAAGAAAGAAACAACTTCGGAAGGACAGCTATTATCCTACTAAACGGTGTGATATGGGTTAAGAACATCTCAAAGGAACACAAAAAACGAATATTTAATACCATAATCTAAAGCATCACTACCTACAGCTCCGAGATATGGCCCATGAAAATCAGAGCAGAAAATACGTTACGGGCAACTAAAATTGATTTCTGGAGAAGAGCGCCCGGCATATCAAGAATTGAAATAACTACGAACGACGTATTAGAGAAATCATGGATGTCACACACACAGTCACTAACGACATAAAGAACAAACAGCTTATATGGTACGGCCACGTAGGGATGGGCAACTTTACAAAAAACATCGATGTTGACATCGATGTTGACATCGAAAATTAACATCGATGTTGCCAAAACATCGTTTGAAAAACATCGATGTTCGAAAACATCGATGTTTTGAAAAACATAATAATTAGGATATTTCAACGGAATTTATTAAAGTAACAAACGAAAAGCAAACATTTAAATTATTTCAAATATTATATTGATAAGTAAATAACAAAAATAAAATATAAAATAGGGAAATAGATCTTCTTAGACCTGCCAAAACTGCTGTATTTGCATTCTGTGCCTAAGTAGATAATCAAATCTCAAATTTAAATAAAACATGAATTGTACTTACTTTTATTATTTAAATTTATTAAAGTTCCCAATACAATTTATCTACAGAATGCAGAAACAGCAGTTTTGACAGGTTTTTTCCTTTTAACCTATTTCTATCTTGGGTCAGCGTCTGTCCGGCTTTTGAAAAGAGCCGCTCAGAAGGAACCGAGGTTGCTACGGTGGATAAGACATTCATAGCGACGGGAAACAGAGAAGGATACGCTGAATTATTGTTTATCCACCATTTTAGTGGATTTGCATTGAGATTTTTTATAACAGATTTTTTTAAATATAATGACAGTTCGCTAATGCTTCGTTCTTCTTGGAACATATTATCGTCAATTTATTTGTTAAGTTCTCCCCATAGGTTAAATGTTGTAGTATCTGAATCTGCAAACAGTTTATATTGCTACATATTAGTATTATGCTGCAAAAAAGGTCTAAACCTCACCATTATTTGTATTTTCTGGTGGTGAATGTGAAGATATCCCCAGATCATCGTTTTGACCTACTTGGCCCTGAACGAATTGGGCTGATTTTGATACATTTACCGGATTTTTGAAATATATCTTTTTAAATCTCGGATCCAATATTGTTGCGGAAGCAAGTAACTGCACTTGCTCGAGTGCACCAAATCTTTTGTTACATTCTCGCAACAAAGCCGATTTTAATGATACGGATATATTAAAATTGGCAGGTGTAAAAACTTTTAAAATTGCTTGTTCCAAATTATATGTAACAGGAATTACACGACTAGACGTGGTATATTTTTCCCCATAAAGGTCGACCGTTGCTGCCTCCAGTGGTCGCAAAAGTTCCATTACTTTCTTTAATTCGCCAATTTCCATAGCTGATACCATTATGGGAGCAGCTGGATGCCTATTAACTATTCCGTTCACAGTTTCCCGCAATTCTAAAAAGCGCTCGACCATTTGGTATGTAGAGTTCCATCAAGTTGATACCTCTTGAATCAGTTTTTTCCTTCGAATTGTTGCGAATTTCTCAACTCGTCACTAGCTATGACTGATTGCTTGAACCACGTAACAATGGCTTTAATTTTGGATATAACAATCCATAGTTCATTTACTGATTTCATAGCTATTTCGGCTATTAAATTGAGCTGATGAGCAAAACAGTGTATATGCTTTTCCTTTCAATAAGCTACTTCGACTGCCTTGGTCATGTTTGCTGCCCCATCAGTAACAACATTCGTAATTTTGTTGGCTACTACATTCCATTGCTCACATGTTTGCAGTACTACCTGCGAAATATATTCAGCCGCATGTCGCTCGTTTAAATCATACACCCTTAAATCTACTGAATTCATTTCACCATTTTCTGCAAAATGCAAAGTTATGCCAATAAAACTTCTAGTTTGCATATCATCTGTCCAAATGTCGGATGTCAGAGTATACGTTGGCAATCTTGCAATTTTTAGGCGATATAAATTTGAAATACTTTCGTATTTCAAATCAAGTCTGCGTGATATTGTCCTGCGTGATGGGATCACATAATGGGGTGCCGAAACCTTCAATAGGTTTTTAAAACCCTCGTTTTCTACTAGGGAAAGCGGCTGAAAATCGTTGCATATCATATATATAATTGCATTTGTCAGTTTCACAAATTTGGCCCCATCATTCCCCCATGATTTTAAATTGGAAAACGTACCGTTAATTGTTGACTGTTTTTGAAAATGTACCTGCGGCTGTAAAGTCACAGTTTTATTTATATTTTGAATGCTGGTTCCCTTGGCACTTTCAAACTGTTCAACAACACTTCCACCAAGATCGTCTGAATCTAAATCGGCAATCAATGATACAGTACGAGCACTACTAACATTACTATCTGCTCTTGAAGTCGAAGGCAACGAGGTCGGTGTTATGATTCTAGATTTTTTTATTGATGGCTCTCCTGATTCTGTAACTATATCGTCTTCAGAGTATATTATTTTAAACACCTCTAAGTGTTTACTTTTTAAGTGACATTTCAAATTAGACGTATTTTTAAGTGATATTTCAAATTAGACGTATTTCCGGCTGTTTTAAATGTTTTTGAACACAATTTGCAAATTGCTGACTTTCCTGTGTCACTTTTAGTGAAATGCTTCCACAGAATGCTTTTCGGAGCCATTGCGCGATCTTTTCGCTAATAATATTAACTACGTAATAGTAGTTAATACACCTACAAAAAAGTAGTCGGAAATATGACATATTTGATAATAAAAGTGGACTTACCAAATGTTAATCGGGTATTGAATGCAAAATAAATACAAATAAATCACAATTTATTACACAAGACTTGGATCACATAAACATGGGAAGTTGACATATCCCACACATACACTCTTGGCATATCGAAATCACATAAACATGGGAAGTACAGCCACAGTACAACTCGAACGCTCATTATAAATATTTCCGCTCGTCTTCGGTTTGCATAGTGTACAGGAACCTGCACGGACCCTTGTACAGTTTTTTTGTTCGAATACGTATATGAATAAATAAATGGCGCCATAATTGTTTATTTTGGTGTTTTACCATTTTACGAAAACATCGATGTGAAATCGGGAACATCGATGTTGGTTTGACAACATCGAATGATTAACATCGATGTTTTAAACATCGATGTTGGACCGAAACATCGATGTTTTAAAAACGTCGATGTTTCTTGCCCATCCCTACGGCCACGTACAACGAATGCCAGATCAGCGTATCCCGAAACAAATCTTAAATTGGTAACCCATAGGCAGAAGAAGACGGGGAAGGCCAAGAACAAGCTGGCGAGAAGGAATAGACGGGGACCTGAGAGAGAAATGTAGAGGATGGACTATGCAACGATCGAGACAGATGAAAATTGGAAATCGGAAGTCGTCGGAGAACGATGTAAACCGATATAAATAAATTGATAACCACTTACGGTATAACCGGAAGTTTCAAAAATATTCAAATTCTTTAAATGTTAACTTTTATTCTGTAGTAATACTATAAGTGTATTTTTTGTTTGTTTTCACTGTGTTTATTCGTACACACTTTAATATTGTATTATCCAGTTAATTCATACTAATTTGACTAAATCGATTCATTTTTTATGTTTGCTTTGACATGAATTATAATTATAAAGTGTAGATTGTCAATGTATGAACGTAACTAGACAACCGATCAACAACCAAAATATTCAGTAGTTATATCCTCAGTGCATGTCAAATACGCGAATATTTTTACGAGTGCACTCGTAAAAATATTAAGGATGGCATGCAAGAGAGATTTATCGAGGACTATTTCCCGACAAAAATTTCATGCGAAGTAGGAATTTTACGATATGAATAATGAATTACCAAAAATAAAAATTTAATTACGATAAAAAATTAAGAATGTAAAAGTACTGTAACTATGACATATCAAACGTCAAAAAGTAAATAAGTTGAAATTGAATATATATATATATATATATATATATATATATATATTTTTACTTATTACACATATGATGGACAATGTATAAGTGGTTGCCTGCATCTACCCGCAAGGAATTTCCTATGTGTAATTCTAAAAAAAAAAAAACAACGCATTAGCGGCGTCGGTGCAAGCAACCTGTCAATTTTGGCATATGTTACACATAGAGGTTATGTTTTTATTACCGAGTCAGAATAATGAAGTTTTAATTAGAGATTTGCTGGTTTCAGGACAAGCAAAAAATCTTATTCCTTTGAAGTTTTGGCGTTAAATAAAATAAAAAAAAGTTTTTCCTCTTGTAAACTCAATCCGGGGACATACTGTATATATAGCTAGCTATATACAGAGTGTCTAAAAATTGACGCCCGTCCTCTTGGGATTTGATCCAGAAGAAGTGAAACATTTTCCGTTTGCCCTTTGTTATAGAGTTATTGATAAAAAACAAAAAAAAACATTTCAACTTTAAACTTTATTAAATGCTAATAATATTAAAAAAACAAGATATTGTCCACATCTTTTTTTCACTAAATGTATTCAAATAGGCCACCTCCTACTTCCAGGCAAACATTCACACGAAGTATCATGGAAGCACGAACTTACTGTAGCATATTTTCATCTATTAACGCCACAGCAGCGTGAAACCGAGCCACCACATCTTTAGGATTCAGAACAGGTTCACGGTAAACTTGTTCTTTCAAATAGCCCTAGAAAAAGTAAACCATCGGATTCAGATCCGGCGATCTAGGAGGTCATGGTATGGGCCCACCTCTTCCAATCCACCTCCCAGGGAATTTTATATTCAGATTATTTCTCACTTCTATTCCATAATGTGCCGGTGCATCATCATGTTGGAACCAATCATTTAATCTACCTTCTAATGGAACTTCGTCAAGCAATGGATGTGGTGAATTTTCATTTAAAAATTGTAGATACAATGCTGAATTATGTCGGTTAGGTAGAATGCATGGACCAATTACATTATTATTTAATAAGCCAGCCCAAACGTTAATTGACCATCGTCTTTGAGAAGATCTTTGGCGTATTAAGTAGACGTTTTCATCCTTCTATTCATGCAGGTCATGCGAATTTATGATACCTGTCTCGGAAAATGTGGATTCATCACTCCACAGAATTTTTCAATGAAATATGGATTATTGTTTAGGCTATGAAGCAACCATCTACAAAAATTGATTCGTAGCTCCCTATCTCCGTCATGCAAAACTTGAACTTTTTGGGGCCTTATGGATGCAAACCATTTCTCCTTAACAATCTGTAGATTGTATGTTTTTGGGCATGAGTTTGGGACGATATAATTCGAAGGCTTGTACTTGGTTCCGCTTCAATAAATTCAAGAATTTGCTGTTCTTGATCGATGCTTAGCTTAGATTGACGTCCTGCCTGATTTTGTCTAGGATTCAAATTACCTGTTTCCAGTAATCTTTGTTCTGCCCGTCTAATAGTTTTTGTATCAGGGTGCCCACGATTTGGAAACATATCTGCATATGCCCTAGCCGCAGCAGTGGCATTGTCATTGCATGCACCTAACGCTTTCAACATATCAACATAATCTCGATTACTGTAGTATCGTTCCATAATACACAAAATAAGAGACACAAAAGCGAAATACTTATAAATTGAACCTAATTGAATTATGTTACACAACTAATGGTCAAATCTGATAGTTATGTCTCTAGATTCGATAAAGTTCTAGCGTTCTAGCTTTGAGTAGTGGCCGTAGAAAAAAGTTATTGTTTACATTTATATCATTAACTCTATAACAAACGACAAACGGAAAATTTTCCACTTTTAATTTTCAATTTGTTTTAGCCTACTTGATCAAATCCCAAGAGGACGGGCGTCAATTTTGAGACACCCTGTATATATATATATATATATATATATATATATATATATATATATATATGTATATATATATTATCAGTATCCCTTCTACCATATAATGGTGTAGGGTGTGTAATACAGGTTTTTTTTACATATGTACAAATCTTGCCCACTCCTTTTTGTTTTTCATTGTTCTTGCCTCTGCCCATAATTTTCCTGTTTTTTAGAATCTCGTTTATAGAGTTGTTCCATGTTTTTGTCTTCCTCTACTTCTTCGTTTTCCAGGTCTGGCTTCCCATACTCTCTTAATTGGCCTTGTGTATCTCATTCTTTGTAGATGACACCACCAGCTCAGTTTTCTTCTAGCCATAAATTCCTTTAACGATTCTACTTCCAACTCTTCTCTGATTTGGGTGTTTCTGATTTTGTCCCTCCTTGTAACGCCTCTTACTCTTCTGAGGTATTTCATTTCAGTTGCCTATAATTTGCTCTTTTCTTTCTTGGTTAGTGTCCATGATTCGCAGCCATATGTTAATATCGGTCTAAAAACAGATTTCAATACTTTTATTTTTATCTGACGTTATATTTCGTGTTAATTTATTATCTTGTTCAGCGCGTAGTAAGTTTTCATTGTCTTTTCTATTCTGCTGTTTATCTCCGTTTCTTGCTTGCCATCATTATTTATTTCTACTCCCAGATATCTCATGGTTTCCACTTGTTCTATGTTTGTGTTGTCTATTTTAATGTTTATTTTTGTAGATTCCCCGATTACCATTACTTTTTTTTTGTTTATATTCATCTTCATACCATATTCTTTTAGTACCTTATTCCATATATTTAGGCTGTATTGTAGATCGTCTTCCCCTTTCGCTATTATTATTACATCATCCGCGAATGCACCTTCCGAGATTTCCACTCTCTGCATATTTTTGTATCCAATCAGTAATTTTTTGGTTTTCTGATATCTGGTTTTCTGAGTGCATTTTTTAACATCTCGTCCATGTAGACGATGAACAATGTTTGGCTCAAGCCTCCTTCTTGCCTTCTTGCCTCCTGGTTCTTTAAGTATATCCCACAGCTTTTCTCTGTTCACCAACTCAAAGGCTTTTTCTATATCTATAAAACCCAAGTGGATGTCTTTTTTTTGTATTTTTGATTTCTCTATTATTTGCCTAATCGTGAAAATGTGAACTTGCGCGCTATGTCCCTTTCTAAAGCCACTTTGTGATTTATCTAATGTTGGTTCTATCTTTGTTCTTAGTTTTTTGTCTAGGATTTGTTCATACATTTTCATGGTTGTGTTTAGTAATGTTATTCCACGGTAGTTTTGGCACTCTTTTCTGTCCCCTTTCTTATATACTGGAACTATTTGTGCAGTTTACCAGTCTTTAGGAATTTATTCTTTTTGCCACACTGAGTTGTACAGTAACAAAAGTAGTTCTGATCCTTTCTTCCCAATATTCTTTATCATTTTAGCCGTGATTTTGTTCGATCCGGGTGATTTTCCATTTGTCGTTTTCTTTATTATCTCTTTTAGTACTTCCATAGTTATTTCTTCATTTGATTTTTCCTCGTGTCTGGTTGTTTCCTCATTCTCTGATGTTTCTGTAACCGTGTCCGTGCCCAAAAGCTCTTCAAAATACTCTTTCCACTTTTCCATAATTTCTTTTCAATCTGTTATTTGCTTTCCTTATCTGTTTTTTATTTGTCTGGTGTTGAATCTCTTCTCATTTCGGCAATTTTTGAGTACTCTATAGAAGAGTTTCTGGTTCCCTTTACTATCCTGCTCCATTTTTTCGCCAAACACTTTCCATATTTCCTTCTTTGATTCTATTATTAATTCCTTGACTTTTCTTATTTTTTCTTTATATTTATTATAGATGCCTTCTGTCTTTTGTGATAGGTAGTCTTTCCACGCTTTTTTTCTTTTCTTTAACTTCCTTTTTATTTCCTCCGTCTACCATGCAGTTTGCTTCTTGTTATTGCTACTTTTGTTTATGCCGCAAATTGTTTTCGCTGTGTCTAGTATAACATTTTTTAAATACTTCTATTTCTCTTCTATATCTCCATATCTGTGTATTTCTTTGCAATTCTCAACTTTGCTTGTAATTGCTTCTGTGAACTTCTTACTTGTTTCTTCTTCTCTCAATTTGTATGCTTTAAATCAATAAATGTATTTTAATAATTAATAGCCCGAATGTTTATAAAATGTCAACAATATTCACTTAATATACTTTAATACTAGGTGGTATTCGTTCGTTGGTAGGTGATTTCTGGAATACGCATCAATATGATTAGTTGCAATCTCGTTGAATTTTTTTGAGGGAAATAGTCATAAATATTTCGTGTTGCTTGGTCCAAACTCACGTTGTGGTTGGCTAATAAGAATATGAATTAAATAATCCACTTTATTGCACTTTATTCGACGTATACGCCGCTTCATGCAATGAAGAAGTTATTAATGTTAGCAGCTAGAAAATAAAAAGATCAAACAATTCATTAACTTTCATTGTAATACATGTAATTAACAATTCTGTAATAATTAATTTAAATTATCTCCATTGTACCCCAATTAACAAGCAGCAGTTTTATTATTACCCTGTTATGCACATTATTCCTGGAAGCAATGTTTAATTCGGTATTAAACAGTATTATGGCAATTTAGAACTTCCGAAAGACATTAAAATGAAGTTGTGTAACTAACTGTAACTACATTCCATTGACATTTAAGGTTTACTACTTATCCATAATGACCATTAAAGTAACAGAGTCTCAACTGCCGCGCTGCTTAATGAATATTTGCTGAACAATTTCAGCTGAAGCAATTTGAAATGTTGGCTGACACGTAGATACACTGCGGACGTATAATTTTATTCACATCTGCAACCACGGCGTGAATAAAATAACAAACGTAATAATTTACAACAATTTTATTTACACACAGCTACATGTGTCTATCCGTAATATCCTCAACTTGGCGGCGTGAGTGTGTTACACATAAAATGGGCGCACAAAAACTATTTTCCGCGATAAATTTAGTTTGCAACTTTTATTAGACGTATCCATGGTACTGTATGAACTTATCCGATGTATGTTGTGTAAGATTTTCGTCCGAATGGCGTTCAAACTTTTCAAATATGCAGATTCGAAAAAATAAATCGAATGTAGCGCTGGTAACGCGCTTTGAAAGGTTATCGTTTGCATATAAAAACTTACAGAGTATATAAAGCTTTCTGCTTTGGAAATACAATAAAATGGTAACTGAAGTCTGCACTAATTACAGTTTATCGGTTATTATTAGACAGTTCGAAATTATTTCTCATATTGCTATAATCACATTGCATTTGGAATCCTATGACTGCTTCTAGACAGGACTTTCACTAACAATTTATAAATAGTTGACACAGAAAAGACCACGATAATCAAATAATTTATTATTAGACAAATCTTGCATTTTTCATTCTAGGGTGCCCCACATAAAATTTAACCCCCAAAAATATTAGTTTGTGTTAAAACAAAATAAAAATCCTGAAATAAGTCGATTTTAGCTTGGGCAGATAGTTTTTAAGACAGCAATCAATCCTCCAAGTCAGCATCATTTAGAAGCTCTGTAAAATCTCTTCACAACGATGTGAAATTATAGTAAATTGGGCTAAACATTTTTAACAAAACGGGTTTTAAAATTGACTCTAACAAACATGAATAAACCCATTTTATTTCCTTTTTTGCAATGAAAATTTGAAAAGGTTTATTAGACAAAATTTTATTTACGAAGTTATGCAATTACCCATAGTATTTGTAATTTACAATGAAAGATAAATAAAACAATTATAACGTTTTAAAAGGTAATAATTGTTTTTATCTACGACTAATTTATAATATAAGTGTTATACTTGATGTTTTTGCAGTATAATGCTATATGGAATAATTATTATTCCCCCATAGGGAATAATGAGTAGGGATTAATTGACCTTATTACCTCTTGAAACTTTCTTGAAACAAAATACACAAACTTAAAAGTATCACTGTCAAACGCGTAGTGTTTGCGTTTTTGTATTGTATCATTTTTGGAGTATAATGCTATATATTATTCCCATAGGGAATAATAACTGGGGATTATTACCTCTTGCAACTTTCTTGAAACCAAATACACAAACTTAAAAGTATCACTGTCAAACAAGTAGTATTTGTGTATTTGTATTGAGATGGATGAAAATGAAGAGTCTTTCACTTGTACACCTCCAGAAATTGTACCTACAACTAGCTCCAGCAACAACATATACATTGATACCGGAAACATCGAAATCCATTTACAATAAAACGTACGCAACCTCCAACGAATGGCGTCTCCGAAGCGCAAACTAATTTTCCGAAAATGTTCTACTAGCCCATTTAGTCGTAGATAAAGTAGAGTATACTAGTCGCCATAATGGCTATTATTACCTCGGAATGTTACTCCCTCGCCGCTTATGCGGCTCAGTGGGTAAATATTCCACGGGCTTACCTGTTTACCTTCAAGTGAAATAAAATTTTCTTGATTACACTAGTGAATTTAAAACTTATAATTTATTCAAAATCAAAATCATACAACATAGTTTTGATAGAATACCTTTGACTTCGTGAACACCAACTATCCCACTGCTTCTGGGATTTTATTTGGTACCCCTTCAGGTACAAAAACACTACAATTGGCCTTTAAAAATTTTGATTTGACAATAAATGTCAGTTTGACTTTTCACCGACGTGATATTATAAAATTGAAAACTGTAACTTCTAAACTTCTAACTTCTAAACGTTTTTCGACATAAATGAATAAAATATTGTATAAAACACGTGAGTTAAGCATGTTTTTCACTCGAAAAAATTAGCCCACGTCAAAAACAAAAGCGTCCACTTAACTCACTTGTTATATAAACATCCAGTATGCAATTCTGACGTTTTAAACTGACGTTATATAACTCTTTACAGACATCATAAGTAGTTGTTTATCCTTAAGTGAAATAAAATTTTCTTGATTCCACTGGTGAATTTAAAACTCTTAATTCATTCAAAATCAAAATCGTACACCATCGATTTGATAGAACACCTTTAACTTCGTTGATACCAACTTTCCCACTGTTTCTGGGGCTTCATTTGGAACCTCTTCAGGTACAAAAACACTGCAATCGGCCTTTTAAAATTTTGATTTGACAATAAATGTCAGTTTGACTTTTCATCGATTGATATTATGAAAATGAAATGCGTAACTTCTAAATATTTTTCGACAAAATTAAATAAATTATTGTATAAAACACGCGAGTTAAGGATGTTTTTTTTTTTAGAATAAAATGTATTCAAGTTAGTCACACTGAACTCACTTGTTATATAAATAACTATAATTTGCTGGCACAAGCTTTCATCATAGTGCTGTCAGATAGAACCGGGTACCCGGGAACCCGGTTCTGGCAGCCGCGGGTATCCGAATAATTAGAACTGGGTACCACTGTTCCGGGTACCCGGATATGGGTTTCATAACCCGGGTACCCGGAACCGGGTTTCAAAACCCGGGTACTTGGAACCAGGTTTTAAAATCCAAATACCAGGATTCGTGTACCTGGGTTGTAAGACCCGAAATGGAGAACTAGTGTTTAAAACGCGATCATTTATAAAAAAAAACAGATGTGTTTTATGATTTACTTCTTATATATTTCTTCTTATTTCTTATATAAGAAATTATAATAAATTTCACCCTTAATTATATTTAAAATGCATTTAGCGTAGTTTTTTTGTAGTTACACTCGGTTGTTTTTATAATAATTAACGGTTTTTAAATACTACTTTAATAATACCAGGTATCCTGGTACCCGGAACCTGTGTAACCGGGTTTCGGGTATTTAAAGAACCGGTACCCGTTTCCTGAAATTTCGAGTATTGACAGCCCTACGTTATCACGATAATACCCATGAATTTCTAATTTAACAAATGTATTGCAATATCCAACAAAATTTTACTATCTATAATGAAAAATCCAAACATTTCCATTGAAATTTGCTTTTATGCAATAAAAATTTCTTAAATTTTATTAAACAAATTTTATTTACAATCAAAGTTTATTAATTTCGCAATACAGGGTGGGGTGGGTGGAATAAACTTTTTTATATTAGTTATATTAGAACACATATATTTTATCAGTTATGACAGCTACAAAGTATCAATTCTATTTTTTCTTATAATAGGTACAATCTTTTTTTTGCTCAAAAGCGTTTTTATTTTTGTTTTGTATCCCAAAATCTTACTCTTGAGGAATATATTCCTTTTTTAACTCGTACATTCAATTACTCAGTGGATTTATATAGCTTGATAAATATTTTATTAGTATTATTTTGATGGGCATTGAAATAAATTTGCTCATGGCTAATAATGACGCATATTTACTATTAATTTGCTTGGAATTACATTCAGTTCAATAACTTCAGTTCTTTAAGAAAATGTTCCGTTTCTTTTTCCTCGGATTAATGTATTCTCCCCACGTTACGTAATTTTCCGTCCATTGTTCCTATTTAAAATAGCGAATGACTGGAAACGTACATGCCATAAATTGCGAACTATATCCCGGATTTACCTGCATCTGCTACACTAAATAACTATACGTTTTTAATAGAATCCGCGACGGAATATTTCCAGTGTTTATGATTATTTTTAGAATAAGAAATATAAAACATAAGGACAATGTTATTTATCACCTAGAATTGTATTTAAGGAAAATGAGTGCAGAGGCATTACATTAATATTAAAGACCGTCACTGCACTTGTCTTCTTCGAACACAAACAATAAATAACAACTTGATTTAGTTTTTAAAATAGTTTTGCTTATTTAACGAGTAAAAATACCTATTCAACTCAAATTTAAAATCTCCATTATAACCATTCGTTCTTCATATCAGCATGAATATCGGTCATTATAAGACATGGACTATACAGGAAGAGTCTGGTCCAGAAAGTACAACCTTTAGAAAAACCGATTCCTTTATATCGTAAATGTTTACATTGTAAAATGTCAACAGAGGGTACCGCCAATATAATTTATGGGGCCTGTGGGTCGGTGAGTCCCGAAACTTGACACTCCGAAAGATGCCTGGTGTGTGAGATAAAGGACCGGCCTGATAATATTTGCTGCCCTCGAACAAATTGTCCACACATTTAATTTTTTTATTTCAGCAGGTTGTTTTTATCGTCATGAAAGTTAGCGAGTGTTCCCATTGAAAAAAGTGCGTAGACGTTATAACGACTATTATTTACAATGATTAAATTAGCCTACGATTAAATCAATTCATAATACAGTTATATATATATATATATATATATATATATATATATATATATATATATATATTTAATTTCGTGATCGGTTATTTAATATTATGGATATTTTCAGTAAGTGTAATTCTACGTGTTTAGGTAATATCAAAAAGTAAATTAGAGTATTGCTTATAATTAGCAGGCTTATATTCATACAATATACTAAAGACTGTTAATTTTACTATTTAGCGACTGCTCAGAGAGGGGATGGGACCACCTCAATTAATTATTAGTATGTATATAACTTGGTAGGGGCCATATAAAAAATCTATTCTAAATTAAATTCAATTTAGTCAACATTTTAAATAATCACGATATATTTGATTGATATGACTTCCCAAATAATATTAATTTCAAATTGTACACAATTGTTTTATGTATAACTTTGCAAGCCTTCCGCTTCACTAAATCTAGAAGTATGGATTCGTAATTTCAATTTAGTCTCTTGGGTACGTATTCTCAACGGTACCACCGTTGTTTTTAAGTAAAGGATATATAAGGTATGGTTTAAATAAAACAAAAATTTACAATTATATTTTAAATAGTAGTAATTTATTGTCAAACATTTCGGAACTAGTTGTAACATACACATAAAATAGTTTCGCCTTATAATAAAATTATAAATATTCAGTCAAATATTCAGCAGCAGTTTAGCAGCAGTATTTCAATTTTAACATAAAACGGTCGGGTGTAAAATGGAATGAGACCAAAAAGGGTCGTTGAATACCAAACATCTGTTGTCTAATTCTAAGAAACATGATACCCTACACATTCCACAGCATTTCGTAAATATATTTACGCGGTAAATAGCATATTGAGAGGTATTGCAGAATACTTCTTTTCATACAAAACAGTTTCATGGCTCTACTGAAAAATTAACTACTTGGACTTATATGGTTTTTGAAATGAATGATTTAATTGAATAATTATGTTGTCAAATTAATGTTTAAAAGAATATGATACTAATGAAAATCTGGCTATATGATGTAAAAAATTATTTATTACATACTAATCACAAACACTTTTACGAAACTTTGTAACTTATAAGGTAAGAAACACAGTTTTTAACGATTTAAGATTTACGAATTTTAATAAATATAATGCGGTTGTGCAATTTATATTAACTTATGTAAGTTAGAACAATGAGCGAGATTATTGCTTAGTGATACAATACGAGATAATAAAAATATACATATAATAACATTATACTGAATTAAGTATATACACATATTATATATATATAAACAATCTTTATTAGGCTATCGACCCCATGGGGTACACACATTATTACTCTAATATTTATAATTGTTATAATTTTCAAGTGTGATTAAAACCTAGTATGCAAGTGTTTTATATTTTTACCGAAATGTTTAACAATAAATTACTTCTATTTAAAATAGAACTGTAAATATTTGTTTTATTTAAACCATACCTTTTAAATCCTTTACTTAAAAACAACGGTGGTACCGTTGAGAATACGTACCCAAGAGACTAAATTAAAATGACGAATTCATACTTCTAGATTTAGTGAAGCGGAAGGCTTGCAAAGTTATACATAAAACAATTGTGTACAATTTGAAATTAATATTATTTGGAATGTCATATCAATCAAATATATCGTGATAATTTAAAATCTTGACTAAATTGACACTACCAAGTTATATACATACTGATAATTAATAGAGGTGGTTCCATCCCCTCTCCGGGCAGTCGCTAAATAGTAAAATTAACAGTCTGTAGTATATTCTAAGAATATAAGCCTGTTAATGATCATTGCTTACAGATTTTTTTTTAGCAATACTCTAATTTACTTTTGATATTACCTAAACACTTCGAATTACACTTACTGAAAATATCCATAATATTAAATAACCGATCACGAAATAAAATGTTAAATGATTCTCAACATAATTGAATAAGAACAGAAACCAATCTTTTAATTGAAACTGGGAACATTTTCGTCATTAATAAAGTTAAACACACACACATATATTATATATATATATATATATATATATATATATATATATATATATATATATACACTGGCGAGCAAAAAATAGAGGTCACCTTAAAATTATGATTTATTTTCGGATTTTTTTTGTTTTAACTTTATGTTTGCAAATTGTAAACAATTGTACTGTATTTTGCACACTAAATTAAAAAAGCAATGTTGAATCGTAAAGTATATTTATTGTTTTTATTGCCTATTTTGGAAATATCACAAATGTACAGGTCAGACAAGTTCGAATATTTGACTGAATATATTATATTTATAAAACTTACGCGTGAGTTATACATGATTCATAACTCACGCTCACGGAAATCTTAAAATTCATAAATAAACGATTCTTTGTCCTACTCCTTATTTACATTCACATTAATATTCAATGTAACTCAGTAAATTTGCCCTCAGTTCCAGCCACATTGATCACTTGATGTATAATTACCTGGCATGTTCAAATTAATTTGTAGAATAGAAATGTCAACTGTCATCAGAAATATAATGTATTTTAACGAAAGTCTGGAAGTATTGAATACAAGTATGTATGGAACTTGTGTGTTATAGGCTTACCCGTTTTTTTCTCGTGACTTATTTTCTTTGTAACATACCTGTACCATAAACAGCTATTGTGCTCCTTTTGGTACAAAGAATACATTTTTTGTTGTCCTTAAACCATATTGTGTATTTAATACCCCCAGCACAATTTTGAATTGTTTTGGTTATTTTTAGTTACAAAAAGTATGTGTATTCTTGATTTAAAAAAAGCCAGGGTGATGAAGTTTTACGTGACCCTCACAACTTTTACAGGCTCCGAGTAAAGTAAGACATTTTACTGACGAGTCGTGTATTTTTTTTTTATGAAACCCTCAATTATAATAAAAATTAATATTTATTAATTTAATAAATTGTATGGGAGATTTTCTGCGTGCTACCTATCAAGTACTACGTTTCTATGTTTCTAACGTGACAGATAGTTTTCCTTAGCAGAGAAACACTTTCCCTGACTAGTCAAGTGAATTCAACTTTTGCGCCGTATTTGCATATTGCAGTTTATAAAATATTAGATATTAGAAAACTTTCCAGTTCAAAACTTTCTAGTTAATTTTAAGTCAAATAAACTGCCACTGTCACAATGCAAATTAATTAAATTAATGTTCATAAGGCCGTTTCCATAGCAATTAATCTATTCATTCGCTTAAATTTTCCATGTTTATTTTCATGTTTCATATGTTTTATACAGTTTTTAAATTTAACATATATAATAATTTAACATTTAACACTCTAAATTGTGTGGAAATGGCTTAACCACAGATTACTGGGATCAAAAAAAGACGATTTAACAAAACATATCTATAAACAAATGCGTTTGGTTTGGCCATAATTCAGCTTCAAAATTAATTTAAAAAAAACAAAATTTGCTTATAAAAAGATTTCGATGTTGTTTGGTATGACACTTTATACGGGCATAACTCATATTTTGACATAATATTGTTTTTATCAGTATGCCGGTTGTGTATAAAACAAGTGAGGCCCAACATTAATACATTCATATTTTTTAATGACAAAAGCAAATCAATTAAAAAAAAATCGAGTCGGATGCAGGCATTCATTATTAAGTTTTTTTGTATCTTTATAGTTTTTGATATCTATTACAGTTTCGACACAAAATAATAAAATATGAGTGACTGTGCTGCACTCGTTTGGAAACAAATCATCAGTGAACAGAATTTTCTGGTTAAAAAGTAAATGTTCAGCTCTTTTTTTTCCTGAATACATCGGCAAAATGCAAAACGTAGGTCATAATCAGGTAGTAAAAGCTCTTGCACTATTTGGATATCGCATGGATGAAGCAATTGCTATAATTTCCAAAATTTCTTCCTCGTTATTAGGGCTCCTAAAATCCTAAAACCAGCAAAATATCTGTTTTATCGGCGTAAGTGTACTTTATATTCATTATTGTGAATAAACCATCATCAACTCGGCAACTAGATTACATTTGTTTCCAATCGAGTGTAGGGCAGTAACTCATATTTTATTTTTTTGTGCCGAAGCTGTAACAGATATCAAAAACTATAAAGATACAAAAAAACTTTATTATGAATCCCTGCGTCCGATTTGATTTTGTTATAGTTTATTTGCTTTTGTCATTAAAAAATATGAATGTATTAATATTGGGCCTCACTTGTTTATACACAACCGGTCTACTGATAATAACAATATTATGTCAAAATATGAGTTATACCCGTATAAAGTGTCATACCAAACAACATCCAAATCAATCTAATCGTTCTCTTTTTATAAGCAAATTTTCTTTTTTTTTAATTAACGTTGAAGCTGAATACTGGCTAAATCAAACGCATTTGTATATAGATAAGTTTTGTTAAATAGTCTTCTTTTGATCCAAGTAATCTGTGGTTAAGCCAATTCCACATAATTTAGAGACACCCTGTATTTTAACCATCAACACTCTCTCTTTGTTTGAGAAATTATTCATATTGAATACAAAATTGCACCCTTCCTCATAATGTCAACAAATAATGGTCTGTATAACGTAAACGCATTTTTTTCAGCGGGCACGTATGTCTAACTATCGTACCGATAAAATAAAATACTAAAATTTGTGTGATAATAATATGCGTAATTTAAATAAAGTATAATTAATCTACTACATATTTGAAGGAATTGATGATTCATTGTTTGAATTAAAATACAACATTTGTTAATTTCCATTATTTGTCAATCAATTGCCGGAAATTTCTCCCCATTATCAAATTAATAACAAAGAACAAAGAAGGGTTGTAGATTACAATACAATGTAATCTACAACCCTTCCTCGTTCTAAACTATTTATTTCATAGTGGGGAGAAATTCCCCGAAAATCGTGTCAGGCAATTAATTAATAAATAATGGATATAATCAAATGTATAATTTTATTTAAAAAATGTATTAAATAAACTAGGGTATGCCTTGCTATGAATAACCCCAATAGTAAAATGTAAAATAGTAATGTATGTATGTATGTATGTATGTACAATCCCGGCTATCGGTTATGATAGGGCCCATAAAAAATCAGAGCCGGGCCTGGACAAACGAAACCTATTGAACTGTCCCAAGTCATAAATTATCATCTGTTCTGGAAGGGCCGGTAGCTAAGTGCAGACAGCTTAATACGACGGCGGCGTGTCGCGGCAGTTACAAAGAATTTCGGAGTTGTATGTTCTGGCCAGTTCCCTACAGGAATTGTTACGAATTTACGTATGTATATCAAGTGAAAATATGGGACGCATGAAAAGTCAATAGTTTACTTGGCTTAAAACAACAGCCCTACTTTTTCAGGCCGTAATTAAGAAATCCCAATTAAAATTTCACCGCCAGGAACAACAGCCACTGCTTAATACCTCAATTAGCAGTTCGCATGCATACATTTTATTTATTCATATGTAAATGAAGCCGATTCAGGATTTCATTTTAATTTCAGCCATCACTAAATACTGCATGACCAATATGTACATATAACGTACTCGCGGATATAATATCGAAATGGGCGCAGCGACAACAAATACATAAATTATTACATACAAAGTGAACAATTATGAACGCCAATGTGTTATAGCCACGCATATTGTTGGCATAGCTGCGCTTTGCTAACGATTGAACTTAATAGATTCATTTTCATCCACTTCCACAGCAGATGTATTGTTTCGTGCACATGCGGAATTATACTTGTGTGTATTTTACTGTAAAAATATATGCTTTTCTGGGCAAACAGTACGTTTTGTTATCACCATGGGCGTATGCGACCTTTTTATTCCTTCTCTTATGCACAGTCTGGGGGTAATTCCAGTACACGCACGACCACGTTAATGGCTTTGCTGCTATTCTAGAAAAGAGAAAAATTACCCAGCCCAGCTGAATACGGCCATGTCCACTTGGAAAGCTCATGTGCATTAAGTGCATTAGTGGCTGTGAAAAATAAAGTGGTGCTTGTGCTAGGTTGTATATAGATTTGTCTCTATATAGGTTTGTATTAGTAGAGCTGGTGCATATTTCCTAGTATACATAAAATATGTACACTATACGGTTTCAAATCAAATTTGCGGAAATATTTATCCAACCAGACATTGAGCCCTTTAAGGACAAATGAATTGCATACAATTTTAGGTCATATAATACATCATAGAAATGGCAACAAATTTCCTACTAATTAAACATTACATTCATTAAACGTTTATAACATATTAAACATTTCGGTACGTATATAAATAAAATATGAGCAAATATTTATAAAATATGAAATTGTAATCTACCCTACTAAATGCTTGATGACACGATTGCATAAACTCGCTATATATGGTGTGCATAAATTTTTACTTCGTTCTTAAAACCCATATAGATTGTATAGAAAACCGTAGAACAATTTAAAAAACACACAGGGAGAGTCAATATCCATTCCCCATCCCTCGGATATGTGTTCTACAATTGAAAAACGAAAATTTCAAAATCTCGAAAGCTCTGCCGTTTTCAGGTGATATTGAATTGAAAACTAAAATTTAAATTTAAATTTTGGATTGTTTTGTGATCTGGATGGCGAACTGCTGTCATCCAGTCATTAAATTGTTCTCAGTACAAACGCTCAGCAACACGAGCGTTATCATTACAAGCGCCTAAAACTTTGACCATATCGACATTCTCTATGTAACTATAGTCCGGCATTTTCAATCTGAAAGAAAGTTTTGAAGCTTTCAATGTTTTCAATATCAAAAGTCAACTAAACATAATAACTTCAAAGTCAAGTAAATCTAGTCAAGTTGATGATTTTTTTTTAATTCTTAATAATTAAGTAATAATTTTAACTGAAATCGGCCTCGCTTTTAATATTTTAGTATTATTCATTTTCTTTTTATTTTAAATATAAAACACATCCGAGGGTTGGGGAATGAATATTGGCTCCCCCTGTATAATGTTTGAGCTAACGCTGAATAATAAACAATAACGTAGTTCAATTTTCTATAAATAATTCAATAATTGTGTCACAATATTCAAGTCCCAAACGTCCGGCCATGGAATGATTGTAATAAAAATTTAAATTGTTTCGATCCAAATTTATATCATTACTGCCGAATGTTCTGTTATTTTTGTTTTTTTTTTAATATGGATGTCAAACCTAAAATGATTACTGTATACCTAAGTTTAAATTCTACCCAGAATTTAAAGATTAGTACCAAATTTTCGATTTATACTATCAAAATATTATTTATTAATATTAATATATTTTTTTTTAAATTTCTATAATCCGTTCAAAATATTCTTAGCAAACCCCCATCCGAAGCACGAGTGAGCATACTAAGATCAATTAACTTTAAAAAATTCAGTTATTTCTACACATATTTCAATTACTTCTGTAAAATTTTCTATCATATCTGCATCTATTGAATATCCAAAGTGTAGAGTCTCAATGATAACTGCCAAATTTTCAAGTTTTACTTTCAACATTTCAATTATTACTGTAACTTTTCAATTCTTTCTCTGTATGTTAAATTACTCTGATCAAACTTGAAACAATAATTATCAACATTTTAATAGTACCTGGCAATTTTAGATAGTTAATAGCAGTTTCAGTGCTATTAAGTGTTAGTTCTTTGTGTTAAGATTTTAAAGATTACCGCAAAAACTTAAATTTTTTCTGTATTTTTTTGTTTTGTATTGTTTGTGTATCTTCTTTTAATATTTCTATCACAATTACTATAATTCAATCATACCTAAATTTGATAGATTTATATCAAATTTATAATGAAATTTTCTTGTGTGAAATTTCCTATGTCTGTCATTATTTCAAGTTCTGACAACATTTCAATTACATATGTATAAGTATTTGATACATTTTCACTTTTACTGTATTTTTTTAATTATGATTACTGTCAAAATTGAAATGATTATTGCCAAACCTTTATTTGTGCCCAAATTTCAAAAAGAAGTAACACATTTCTGAGTATTAGTAAGAGTTCAGTCAATGCAGTCAAAATATTTCTCCCAAATTTTAAGTAAAATTTCATTCTTTCATGTTAACTACAGTTAAATTTGGAACGTAAGTACAAAAGTTACAATTTTAAATTTTGAAGTTGTATTTTGTATATATTACAGATTAATTTTGAATATATTAGAATTGCAATACTAAAAAAAATATTTATTTCCATATTCCTAATACTTCTTATAATTTCTAATTCTTATTTGATTTTTTGTTAAATCATTGATTTTTGATTTATTAAAAAAAACAAATCATGTTTTCTTCCAACTCTGTTCTTAATACAGTTTTCGCATTATTTGGCCGTTTTAGGAATTGCTGTTAGACGTGGGTAATGAAACTTTATTGCTTAAGCAAACGGCATTTAATGAGAGTTTGTCCAGCGAACCCAAAATGGTAATCTACTGACTGGTACAAAAACAAGACTGATAACAATATTCTTCGTGAAGATCCAGCCCGCTCCAACTCCCCGTCGGGGCGCTTAAGAGGGGGTGCAGGCCAGTGGTGGTCGACAGGCATTGGTTGCCGTAACAAGCTGCCACCCTTGAAAACTCCAAGTCTTTCAAAACACAAAAAAACTAAATCACTAAAAAACTAACAAACTAACAATATAAAACTAAACCTAAGAAAATTACGAAAAGCATTAGAAAAAACAATGTACAAATTATAAACTAAAACACAAATGAACATAACAATAAAAGCTGAAAAAATGGTACGTAAGAAATAAAAGAGGAATATAGACTAAAATGAAAATATATACAATAGACAGAGATATGAGTTCAATTCTCAAACACGTAAGTTCTCTAACTGAGCAAGGCGCACGGATCACTTAACACACCACTGGGTAATCGCACTAGGCGTCTATGGGGAAGGCACATACACGAGCCACAGCTAGCCTTGTGGACCCGCTGCTGGTGCGGATGGTGATGGCGCGGACGATGTCGTCAGCTCCAGGATGCAGCATCTCGACTCTGCCAGTCCTCCATCTGCACGGCGGAAGGTTCTCGTCCCAAAGAAGAACTAATTGTCCGACATCGAGGTTCTTTCTTGTGGTTTTCCACTTATTCCGTCCCTGGAGTTGGGCTAGATACTCGTCAGACCAACGTTTCCAAAAATGTTGTTGCATAAATTGGAGGTGCTGCCATCGGGATAGCCTGTTGATTTTCACTGATGTCAAGCCTGCCGCTGGTAGTGATGTCATGGCGTCTCCGATCAAGAAGTGGCCAGGGGTCAAACATGAAAAATCATTTGGATTGGCGGATATGGGGGTTAAAGGGCGGGAATTGAGTACTGCCTCTATTTGTGTCATTAACGTGCATAACTTCTCAAATGTCAGCGCAGTTTCACCAACTACACGCCTTAAATGAAACTTAGCCGATTTTACAGCCGCTTCCCATAAACCTCCGAAATGAGGTGAATGGGGTGGTGAAAAGTGCCAAATAATCCCATCACTTACAAACTGCTCAGTGACAATTTGCTGATGTTCTTCCGCATTAAAATAATCATTAACTTCCCGCAATTCGCGGTTCGCTCCAACAAAATTTGTTCCATTGTCGGAGTATACAGGGTGTAACAGAAATACGTGTGTTAATTTTAAACATTGCTATAACTCGTTATATAAAACATTTTTTCTATATGGTTTTTTTCAAAATTTGCAGGTTTTTTTAATATTTTTTAGCCCCCTAATTTTGACCGGACGAGCCGTTCTCAGGTACTGTCACTATAATTGTCAAGTGAAGTTTATTTCAAAATGCCAAATTTTTCTAATCAAGAATTAACAGATATTGTGTTGGTATATGGCCGAGCTTTTGGAAATGCCGCAGAAGCCCGAAGATTGTACAGTGCACAATATCTTAAACATGTTTTGATTAACAAGCAATGATGTACCTTTATGACACCGTTGCCATCACAACAACATATTTTATCGCTGCACACCTTTAACCATAGGCGGGTACGCGTTTTAGTAGATAAACTAGAACATATTTTAAATCAGTTTAACGTTGCTTTTTGAAAAAAAAAAATATAGAAAAAATGTTTTATTTAACGAGTTCTACCAATGTTTAAAATTAACACACGTATTTCTGTTACACCCTGTATATATATTAGCAACTTTACCCCGCCTAGATATGAACCGGCGCATCGCGGCAATGAACGCACACGAGGTCATGTCGCTAACTACTTCAATATGAACTGCCTTAGTGGCAAAACAAACAAAAATGGCTACATATGCTTTAATGCATTTAGTATTTCGGGCACCCTCTTTAATCAAGAATGGACCGCAATAATCAACTCCACAATTAGTAAAAGGTCGCGCTTCGGAAATTCTGCAAGGCGGCAAGTTACCCATTAATTGGTTTTGACTAATAGGTTTATTTTTAAAACAAATTATGCATCTCCTAATAACTCTCTTCAAATTTACCTTTGCAGACAACGGCCAATACGACTGCCTTATTGCTGCAAGAGTGGTTTGCAATCCGGCATGACAATTGTTTAAATGCATTTGTTGATATAATAATAAGGTGTAATCATGTTTAGCAGGTAACAATATCGGATAATTTTGCTCAAAATCAATCTGCGCATGCTTCAATCGGCCTCCCACTCGTAGAAGACCCTTATCGTCAATAAATGGATTCAAAGTTAATAATTTGCTTTTATGGTGAAGATTTTTACCTGCTTTCAAATCCGAATGCTCAAAATCGAACTCCGAATTCTGAACTACCTTTATTAGCAATAAATTAAAATTATTCAATTCTTCAGCTGTCAACGCACCTGTTAAACGGGCATTTTTATTTTTACAATTAAATATAAATCGACATGAATATGCCACAACGCGAATTAGTTTATTGAGCGACGAATACTTTGAAAATATATCCCAATCAAACCTCGCTAGCACACAGCCTACAGCGCTGACTTTCCGCTCATGTAATTCCTCTATAGATATAGTAGGTACTTCATTATGCTGAAAGATAACACCTGATTGAAGCCAAACAGGCCCGTGCCACCAGAGCTTAGAGTTTACCAGCTGATCGGGTGGCATACCGCGCGAAATAATATCTGCAGGGTTCTCGGCTGTGTTTACATGATGCCAATCTGGGGGTGATGATAATTCTCGTACTTTAGTAATACGATTAGTAACGAATATTTTCCAATCCGTGTTGGACATTTTTAACCAAGAAAGTACTATGGTTGAATCGGTATAATAGTCTTGTCTATTGATATGGTTAAGGCCTCACGCACCTTAGCAACCAATTCTGTTAATAATAGAGCGCCGCACAATTCGAGGCGCGGGATAGTTGGTCGGTTAATTGGTGCGACCCGAGACTTTGCGCATAAAAGTTGGCTTTGAAATGCACTATCGGAAGTATTTCTTACGCATATATACAGGCGCCATACGCTTTACTGCTGGCATCGCAAAATCCATGCAGTTCAATTAGATATGGCCTTTCACAATTTACGACACATCGCGGAATAGTGATCGACTCCAGCGATGACGAATTCCTACAAAATTGATCCCATTTAAATTCTATATCGCTAGGCACGGGAGCGTCCCAATTAATATTGGCCCGCCATAACTCTTGGATTATCAATTTGGCCAGCAAAACCCATGGGTTAATCAATCCAAGCGGATCAAAAATGCTTGCCGTGTAAGATAAAATGGTTCGTTTTGTTATTGATTCAATATTGACTCTAGGTACTTTGTAATTTAGACAATCACTCGTAGAGTGCCATCGGAGTCCTAACGTTTTGTTATTCTCGCTTTTGTCTAATATTATAATGGGATCCGTGTTTACGTGACTTATGTTTTTAAGTAATTCGGAATTGTTCGAATTAAATTCATTTAATTCGAACTTGCCTTTTCGGAGTAGATGAATGATATTTTCGCGAAAACGAATAGCTGTTGTAGCGTCATGAAAACCGGTCGATAAATCATCGACGTAAAAATCGCGTTTAATGATTCGCTTCCGCTTCCGCTTCCGGAAATTCCGTCTTTCCTTCTTCCGCTATTTGAATAAGGCAACGAGCAGCCAAAAATGAAGCTGGTGCCGTACCGAATGTTAACGTATGCATCTCGTATGTTTCGAGAGGTTTCGATGTGTCATTTCTCCACAATACGCGATGGTAGCTTCTCTCGTCGGGGTGCAATAAAACCTGCCTGTACATTTTAATTATGTCGGCGGCTAATATATATTTGAAGGTTCGGAAACGCGTTAGAATAGAAAATAGGTCTTGCTGCACTACGGCCCTTTTCATTAAAATATCATTAAGTGATACACTTTTCTCCGTTTTCAAAGAAGCGTCGAACACAACTCGACACTTCGTTGATACGCTATCATCTTTTAGGACCGCATGGTGCGGCAGGTAATAATGCGGGATGCAATTAGACGGTGTGTTTAGAATTTTCATATGGCCTAAGCTAATGAATTCGTGCATAAAAGACAAGTATTGCGCTTGTAATTGACTATTCTTAGAAAGCCTTCTTACTAACCCTTAAAACCGTTTAGCGGCGAAGTGGTGGCTTTTCCCTAATGTGGTCATCACTCCCTTGCGCGGAAGACGAACAATAAACCTACCCTCCGCTGTGCGATTATGGGTATCTACAAAATGTGTTTCGCAGGCGGTACTTTGGGGATTATTATCGGGCCGAAATGGTATTTCCTCTAATCTCCAAAAATTCTCCAGATTAAATCTTAAACTATCCGTAATGGTGACACTAAAATTTAAATTACGCTTTATTGCCGGTTTATCTTTCAACCATCCACCGCCTATAATCCAACCTAGATGCGTTTTTTGCAACCAAGGTACCTTTGAATTCGCTCGTATGCGACTCATACATAATAGATTCCAAAAAGGTTCAGCCCCGAGTAACATATCGATTGGACGGGAATTGTTATATTCCGGGTCCGCTAATTGAATATTTTTTGGAAATTTAAACAAATTCTTTTCAAATGATACTTGGAGCACACAACTATTTATTTGAGGAATAACATAGCAATCTAACGTAGCTGTAAATGAGTTTATACGCGACTTAATTGTAACAGTTGTTCTGGCGTTCGCATGCGATTCAGCGTTATTAATGCCATCTAAAACAATGGAATGCTTTGTTAAAGGGGACCCAATTTTTGAGGCAAATTGTTCGGTGATAAAATTTGATTGCGCACCACAGTCAAGCAGAGCTCTACTTTTCACCAATTTTTTAGGGTTCACCTGTATATTTATAACCGCAGTGCATAATAATGCCTGAGTTTGATGAGGAAGATTTAGCGCGACCGACGTGCTCGGTTCCGCCCTTTGCTCAGCCACATGTGCGCGATGAAAAAAGGTGTGATGCCGTTTATTGCACACATCACAGGGCGTATGAAAACAATTCGCGAGAGGATGATTCGCCTTCTTAAAGCAGTTAATGCAGAGACCCGACCCAGATACCGTTTCTCCACCGATAACATTTTAAATTCTCTACATTTTGCAATAAAATGCGGTCCCTTGCAGAAACTACAAAATGACCCGGTGACTACATGATTATTATTGCGAGTTTTTTCACTCCAATTTGCTGGTTTAATGGTGCATTTATTATATTCCCCTGTAAATGTAGGTAATTGAATTTTGGGTAACTCGCCCTCTAACAGACCGCGATAATTTGTAGGCGCAGACTGAGACGCCTGCGTGGCCGCCTTTTTTAATGAATTTACTTTATCCATTATAGCAATGTAGCCATTTTCGTACTCCCCAATCTCATCAGCGTCTGACGGTTCCAATGCATCTATTTGGCATTGGACATCAAAAAATTTGTCAAGTGACACGTTTTGGGCACTTTTTTCAAAAATAGTAACATCGACATTAGTTTCGTCGATAGAGTTTACAAATGTGGCGAACCTTGTCAACGAAGCTTGTAAGTTCTTGCGTTGACTTTTCAATAAATTTACTTGCGCCACCTTTATTACCAGAATGCGTATAACAACCCAAACAAAGTAATACTCAATTTAATAGGAATACAATGTGGGATATGGAAAAAAGGGAGTCTGACCTTTTCCAATGTGCGGTTGCACTGAATGATGCTGATCGGGATCTGGCTTCTGCGGTGGACAGGCTTGATGCTCCGATAGTCTGCGATCCTGCTCGTGATTAGGACCGGACGGCGAAAACAATTCAGAATCTTCACCAACGTCGTTGTTTCATCTTCGAAGGACCAGGAAATTAATTTCCAATTTTGCACTCATTTATCCGGTTCGTTTGGACCAAATTATTAGACGTGGGTAATGGAACATTATTGCTTAAGCAAACAGCATTTATTGAGAGTTTGTCCAGCGAATCCAAAATGGTAATCTACTGACTGGTACAAAAACAAGACTGATAACAATATTCTTCGTGAAGATCCTGCCCGCTCCAACTCCCCGTCGGGGCGCTTAAGAGGGGGTGCAGGCCAGTGGTGGTCGACAGGCATTGGTGGCCGTAACAATTGCTGTATGAGATTTTTTATATTCTCAATGAGTATTTAAGGATTTTGAAGACTACAATGAATTTTCCGACACCTCACTCACCAGAATTTTCTCCAGGGTCAATTTTTGCCGTCGAACATACATTCGGGGTAATTTGCGTGCATTGATTAAGATGACCTACCCTGTTTATTATAAATACTACAAAGTGTGTATTTGGGAATTAACTTTTTTTCGATCCTCTAGCACCAGTTTGAAACCGATTGTCGGTATTCCGCGGAGATATATACAAATGTACAAATATATAAAATTATAATTAAAGAAATTCGTTATTTATTTGACCTTCTCTTCGTTTCATAAAATACAATTAGCAAGAAAGGTAATAAGAAGATTATTTGACGATATTTAAATGTACTCTTAAGACGTTGAATGAAAACTATTGTTTAAAGTTGATCAAATCTATTGAAACAAAGTTTCTCACTTTAAGTCTAGCTTTAAGTGTAAACAAATGTAAGCAATTTTTCTAGTACATTTAATTATGTAAGAGTAGTAGTAACGATATTTTATTGGGAATATAACTCATACGTAAAACAGTGACGTCATAACCATGTGGTTTCTATAGTTACGCATGCATTAATAACTGACAATGTTGATAATACCACGGTTGTATTTTCAGGATAATACCATGAACAAATGTCGGTCGCTGTCACAATTTTTGGTTAAGCACAAATCGCAGCGACGATCGTTGCGATTGTGTTATTTATCGGTTGCGCCCACAATCTAGTCGGCCGCTGATAAAAACATAACCCGAATTGTCAGTGTGTCTCAAGTACAAGTAAAATAGTGTAATAAAAATGTGATAATAAATGTGGTTTGCTGCTTGAAAGATGAAGTGATCTAAATAAATATAGGTATTTAAACTGTATATTTAGCTTCTTGTTTATTCTGCTTTACTAGATGACTCAATCAATTCATTATATTCCCTTCCTAAATATAATTCATGGTGTTCTCAAAAATCGATAATGATTTAAAAAATACAACTTATTTCAACCCCAATCTTTGAAAATGCACCTCGCCCTTCAGGCTCGGTGCATTTTCGTCGTTGGGGTTGAAATTCGTTGTATTTATAAAATCATTATCGATAATGAGAACACCACTTGTTATATTACCCCTGGGAATGTAACTCATACGTAAAACAGTGACGTCATAACAATACGGTTTCTATAGTTACGCATGTATTAATAACTGACAATGTTGATAATAGCACGGTTGTATTTTCAGGATAATACCACGAATAAATGTCGGTCGCTGTCACAATTTTTGGTTAAGCACAAATCGCAGCGACGATCGTATGGAAGGTGTTATTTATCGGTTGCGCCCATAATCTAATCGGCCGCTGATAAAAACATAACCCGAAATGTCAGTGTGTCTCAAGTACAAGTAAAATAGTAAACTCTGGTAATAAATGTTGTTTGCTGTTTGAAAGATGAAGTGATCTAAATAAATATAGGTATTTAAACTGTATATTTAGCTTTTTCTTTATTCTGCTCTACTAGATGACGCAATCAATTCATTATATTCTCTTCCTAAATATAATTCGTGGTATTCTCAAAAATCGACAATGATTTTAAAAATACAACTTATTTCAACCCCAATCTTTGAAAATGCACCTCGCCCTTTGGGCTCGGTGCATTTTCGTCGTTGGGGTTGAAATTCGTTGTATTTATAAAATCATTATCGATAATGAGAACACCACTTGTTATATTACCCCTGGCTATCGACTTGCAGTCTTTCCGCCTAAATTTTCATTACGTAACTTCTTTCATTATTTCGAGCAACTTTATTATTGAGCAATTGTTATTCGAGCCGCTAGGTTCTTGAGGAACTTTCCAACAATTATTCGAGTAATTGTTTTCGAGCAATTTTCCGAAACCTAGTCCATTCCTTTCCATTCGAGGAACAATTTTTTTGAGCAATTGATTTCGAGAAATATTCTTTCAATCTTTACCAAACCATTTTACATACTCATCAGCAATAATTTGTATTGAGATGGATGAAAATGAGGGGTCTTTTACTTGTACATCTCCAGAAATTGTACCTACAACTAGCTCTAGAAACAACATCTACCTTACAATAAAACGTACGCAACCTTCAACGAATGACGTCTTCGAAACGCAAACTAATTTTCCGAAAATGTTCTACTAGTCTATTTAGTCGTAGATAAAGTGGAGTATACTACTTACAATAATGGCTATTATTCCCTCAGAATGTTACTCCCTCGCCGCTTACGCGGTTAGATACATCAGCAAATGATTTCAAAAATATTAGAACCCTGATACAGAAAAAAATATATTATTCTTAAATCAGGGTTGGTGTTATTTAGATCAAATATATATATATATATATATATATATATATATATATATATATATTTAAATCATTGATTTCAACTAAAATGTTTTTTTTTTCAATTAATCATGTTTTTGCACTTTTTGTGCACAATGCACAAACATTATAATAGGTGTACTATTAAAAATATAATGTAAGCATAGAGTTAGCATGCTTTAAAATAAATAATTGGAAGTAAGTAATAGTATATTATTTAACACGAAGGAGAAGTGAGACTTTTCATAGCGCGCCTGAGCGCAATGGAAGGCAAGCCATGAAAAGTCGCTACACCTCCAAGTGAAATATATTATTTTTTCTTCAAACGTACTACAAAATACGAAAACTCGTAATTTCCATATATATATTTTAAAAATATACATGTGTTTTTTTTTGTTTTTTTGAAAGAAACTTTTTCAGCATTTGACAGTGACAGTGATAATTTTTGTTGAAGAAAGCAGTTATAGATTTAATCTATTATTAGTGAAAGCAATATATCTACAGGAAAGTAGGAAACGAAATGCTAAACAAGATATTTAATAGATATATTTGAAGTAATTTATAGTATTGCTTTGCATTGTCATAATTTATTGTTGCCATGACCACACTTTCCCTTCCGTCGGCAGGGAAAGAAAAAATAAAACTTCCCCTGGCGGAAATGTGACATTTTACCACAGTCAACCGAGTTAAATAATGACATGATTTTCTAACGTTTGAAGAAAAAATAATGTTTTTTTCTTCTATTTTTCGTCCATCACATAGCACAGATACACCGTTTTTTTAATCGTCAATTCACGATTCACGAATTTATTTTATAAAAAATCATATGATTGAAACGTGATGTAAATCAATTGATTTAAATCACATCTAAACTGGCAAAAAGTAATCAGAAATATATAAAAAAATAAACAAATCATGATTTATTTGATTTTTTGTTAAATAATTGATTTTTTATTAATATATATATATATATATATATATATACGAGGGTGGTCTGAAAAGTTTCCGACCTAATACAGATACAAGACATTTTTTCAGATTTTATTTTTATTTTTCTACATAAGTCTCCTTATTAAAAGTCTCCAATTAAAAGAACTCCATGACTATCCCATAAAATAGACGCAATCACTTTCCCAGCCGAAAAAACTGTAACTGAAGTTTTTGCTTTTTTGGAGCCGATTCCCCCTTTGCAGTCCACTGTTTGGATTGTATTTTTGATTCGGGCGTATAATGGTGTATCCAAGTTTCATCTACAGTAACTAATCGTCGCTAAAACTCGGATTTATTGCGCCTAAACTGCGCAAACAGAGCGTTGGAAATGTTCATTCGAACACGTTTTTGGTCTAACGTGAGCAAACGCGGCACCCAACGCGCGGATAGCTTTCTAATGTCTAAATTTTGATGTAATATGTGACAAACACGTTCTTTTGACATGTTCATAACCTCTGCTATCTCTCTCACTTTAATTCGGCGGTCGTCTAGCACTATTTGGTGAACTTTGGCGGTGTTTTCGTCGGTAGTTGCACTTTTTGGACGTCCCGAACGTTCATCGTCTCCCAAGCTCTTACGGCCATGTTTAAATTCAGCTGCCCAAAATTTCACCGTGGTAAATGATGGTGCAGAGTTCCCATATACAGAATCCATCTCAACTTTGATTTGCGTAGGGGTATTGCCTTACAAAAACAAATATTTGATGACAGCTCGATACTCGATTTTGTCCATATTCATAAAAACACTCACATCAACACACTCAAACGATTGTTACATAACAACTGCGCATCCAAAATGGGTCAAATTTTGTGTGGGACCTACTGAGGCATGCGTAAACATATTCCCCAACTTATGTAAATAAGTGCTGCCATCTTCTGGTTGAGGTCGGAAACTTTTCAGACAACCCTCGTATATATGATTTATTCCAACTCTTCTTACAATTTGCGCATTATTTGGACGTTTTAGGAATTGCTGTATGAGTTTTTTTATATTCTCAATGAATTTAAGGATTTTGAAGCCTACAGTGAATTTTCCGACACCCCACATATCTAACAATCGGCACATAGTACACTACTTTAATCCCGGAGGGAATAAAATATCTAGCCTTCCTGAAGAATGAAGTAAACCACGTGTAGTTAATTTAATTATTTTGTAATAGTAACCATAACATTAGATGAATTTACAATATTTACGTACAGACAATCATCTGACATGGAGGTTCGATGTTACTTCAGATAATGGTTGAGAGGCATGGGATGTGTGCAATCGTGGGATGATACTCAGCAGTTATGAATTTATTTGACATTAAAAAATGGTCAAGATGTCAGCTCACAGCTGTCGCTACGAGAATTTTCAAGCGTTTCAACTATCAAATTAAAAATCGAAATTATTATGTAAACTTACGGTCGGGAGAAAAAATTATGCAATTCAGGAATAAACTTCAGAAGAATATGCCTTCGCTCCCTATCGTCCGCTCAGCATAATTTACAGCTTCGGAATTAATACCTTCGTGTATTCCCGTTTGTAATGCATAAATAACTATTAAGTTTTCTATTATTTCTAGAATTTTCGCAAATGAACAGTAATTAGTATAGGTTGTTTTTAACCTGTTTTTCTACATACATGTAGACATGAGTTTGCATTTTTAGTTTTTGGAAATTGTTCTAAATTGTTTAAATCGAATTTCCGATTAGTTTATTTTTGAAAATCAACTCTTAAGATGTTCTAAAATTTATGAATATGATCTGGATTTATAAAGATTTTTTAACTTGATTTGTATTAACGTGAATATTATGATGCTTCATGATTTTACTTGTTTCTGGTATTTTCGCAAATTAATGTTTGAAAAATCCGGAAATTGCCTAGATTTTACGAACCAGTATCTGTATCATCAATTTTATGATGCTTGTTATTTTTTTTATGTTTTACATTAATTTACTGTTCTTAAAAGGCTTTTTGCTTTTCTCTCCGCCCCAATGTATTTTTGCATACATGAATACTTTTTAAATAATATAAATTATAAATCCCACAACAAAACTCGTCTATGACCCCAAATACAGTAGACAGGATGGAACATTCGTATGGGCTTCCTCATTTATTGTGTAATTTTAATAAATTAAAACAACAAAATTGTTTTCTAAAATACAAGTAGGTACACAACATTGTAGGGGATTCTCAAAACACAATGTAAAATTGGGACATAAATAGAAGAGGTGCTTCTGGTTATTAATTAGTTTCTAACAGCATGCGATCAATTATGTTTTCGTATAAATAATGGGCAGCACAATCATATCCTACGCAGTGCAAAAATAATAAAACCCGCCCACCAGATAGGCATGAAAAATTGCACTATTTTAAATTTTTTACGTTCACATTCGTTTATTAATCAAAAATAATTTGATGTCCACATTTTTACTCGCCGCTTATCTCCCACGGTCCCCCCCGCCCCCAATGCAATTTATCGCCGGATTTGAATTTTATGACGGAGCTTAAAAGACCCGCACATTAATATTTATTATTTATAACTCTAATCTACTTTCGGGTACATGGAAACGCTTATCGACCTTCCAGCAACTCATGCGACGAACGCGTAGATCCTATCAATTTCGTCTATTCCTGCGCTCCGATTGCCACCGATTGTCACACATAATGTCGATCACGGCATTACGGACGCACAGGTTCCGACGCATAAATCTTCCAATATGTGTTTATATTGTCAAATTTTATTGTCACACGCGACCGCGTCTAAATATTGATGATGTAATAAAAATAAATTGCTGCGCACATATTTTGAAGCGCCACACCGATGGTAATTTTTTTGTAACAGTATTTTGTGGTAAATCAATAAAATTGTAATCTACCCTCAGGTTATAGATTGGGCCGGCTCTATATCGCGCGACGACAGGGGGCAGATAAAATTAGATAAATTAGATAGCAGCGGGGCCACTATATGCTCGATGACGCGACCGCATGAACTTGTTATAGATAGTGTGCATTAATTTTTATTTCCTCCATATAACCCATATCAATTGGACATAAAAATGTAAGTTAAAATAATGTAATTTTTTTACCCCAAAATATAATCTTTTTTATACTTAGTCATAAAATATGTATTTTGTATTGTACATTATAGAGTAAATGCGAAATATATTTTTAAATATTGTTATGAAAAATACACGAACGAAATCTGAAATCTTAAGTGATTTTTGGGACACTTTTGGCCGGTTGTAGGTAAAGAACTCTCATTATATGAGAGTATATATACTCTCATAAAGAAAGAAAAATAATTGCATTTTTTTTGTCCGTGATTGTCTTGTGATAAATAATTTAAAAAAATATATTCTTTACAGTATAGATCTTCGTTTCAGTACGCAGTTCTTATTATTATAATTATTAAATATGAATACAGAAGATGTATGAATAGGTACAATCCTGACAAGCTGGCAGCTTATCTCAAGACTACGGATTTTAAGGTAATTGACACCTCAGATCAAACTGTTAATGATATGAAGGGTCGTATCAGTCTTAGACTCAGCAATCACCATATTGTCATTTTAGGGTTACAAGGTTGCATGTAACATTTTTTAATGTTTAGGTCTATAGTGTTACCAGGCTTTAAGTTTTCAATATGGGACCTTTCAACTTGTTGGAAGGTAAAATCGGATTATTAGTAATCTATGATAAAAACATATCTATTTACAGTGCAAAATATATCATTTTCTGTAATAGTAAACATATTTAAAATCCTTATTCCTAAATTTACAAATTTGCACATACACTAAGCCGACGAATGTTGCCCAAAAATAAAAGTGAACTCTAAGATCAAGCAGATGAAAATTGTTGGATAACACCTAATATTATCAATAATGGCATATGAATTAAAAAATATATATATTTTATCTACGTTAGAAAAATTAATAGAATTCTCGTAGTAGGAGGAAAAAAATGTCCATGGCAAACTGTGTTTTTGCTACTCTCTATAATCCAAATAGTACTGAATCGTGGTTATTTGTCGAAGTAAGTAATAATTGTCAAGTAAGTAATAAGTTAATTTTCAAAGATGGCCTTTATTTATCAAGGTTAGTATAGCAAACCTTGTATAGCTAAAAATATGGCATTTTCAAAATGTTCAGCCAACTATGACTGACATGTAAAAAAAAGTTTGTATTATAATTGAAAAACTGTGGTCTTTTTTCAAAGAAACTACTCTTAGAACGACAATTATTTCCTCATTTAACCGAATCTTTATGTCTTATGGTTTCCGAGATCACAAAGCTAAAAATTAAAATAAAAACTCACCCTTTATAATTGAAAAAATTACATCAACCCATAAATCTGTGCTTTCTTATAATGAATGGGTAAATAAAGCACGGTTTGAGTTAAAAAAAAATTGTTTTGTCTGCGACATGTTTCGACACACAGTGTCTTCATCGGGCAGATGAATAATGATCTTTACCTCTTACAACCTCTTACATAAACCTTTAGCTCTTACATAATCTTACATTTCAAAAACTATGTTTATTTTTTCAAAAACAAAAGCATATTTTGAAAACTGTTGATCGTGTTAAGAGAAGAGTTTATTATACCCTTAAAGGACATTAAACTCACATGATGACGGCCAATTTTGATTGAAAACTCTTCATCGTTTTAAGAAAAGAGTTTGACATAGCCTTAAAGGACATTAAACTCACATGATGACCGTCAAATTTGATTGAAAACTCTTCATCGTTTGGAGAGAAGAGTTTGACATAGCCTTAAAGGACATTAAACTCGTACGATGAAGCACATCAATGTGGCAGTTGCAAAACTCAAAACTGCAAAAGTATAAACTTGTGCCTGAAAACTTATGGTCGTTTTAAGATGCCTTTCCTTCCATGATCTCATATTCGAAACAGTTTTGCTAATTGTTCTTTGTCGCTTTTGCACTTCATTGGAAATGTTTAAGATATGACGAGATGCCCTCTATATATTTATCTTCAGTATCACTAAAACAACTAATATTTATAGTTGTAGTACTACTGATATCCTGACTGCTTGTAGTATTACTAGTACTATTTCTTCAAAATGTCCAGGTATAAACTTTTCAAGTAGCATTTTAGTTTGATGTATTCCCAGAAGTTTTATAATTTCTTGAGCAAACTTTACAAGTTACTGTACCACCATTATTATTATTAGTAGTAGTACTACGAGAAAAATTGGCCCAAGGCTTGATTGCCTGTGTCTTTCCATAGCATCCTATCTTTCGCTTTCGTCATCCAATCCGTGATTTTCATCTCTTCCAGAGTTTTTTCTACATCGCTTTTCCGGGGGCTTCTTGGTCTCCCTCTTCGTTTTTTTCTCCTGCAGTTCTTGTAAGAATCTGCTTTGGTGTTCTTGCTTCCTCCATTCTCGTTACGTGGCCTAGCCATCTTATTCTTTGAGCATTTATGATTCCCACTATACATAGATACATAGATTAGTACTTCGAAATCGAAACTACTTTCGATTCATATGCACATGGCAACGTTTTGAAAAGGACCGGACTGATTTTTCTGAATTTCCAATTGTGTGATTTCAATGGTTTTGTCATATGAACAAGTTTATGAGTGGTATTACTTTTGGTATAATGGTATAATTATTAGATAGGAAGTGCGAATTTGCGACCTGGATGTTGGATTAAAGTTAATTTTTGGTGTAGAAGCTAAGAATATTAAGTCTGTTTGACTTTAGCACTCACGACGACTTTCAAAAGGCGCCTCCTCTGCACAAAATAACATTCGCACGCGCTGCAATTCTCCTCCGTCTAATATAAAAGGCGAAAATTTCAAGTTCAAATCCCATCGCCGGACGTTTCTATTGTACTTGAAAGATAGTGAAAAAAATAGATTGTTGAGCACCGATACTCCGCGCGCATGTCGATTCAGTCGAGCCAGTGCGTCGTACTGACCGGTGTGTCAGTGCTACGTGCAAAGTAAGTGTAGTTTTCGGTGTTTTAGTGTGTCATCAATGTGTTTAGCAAAGTAACGTACGTAAATAACGCCGTAGTAACGCCTAGTGTCAAAATAGTACATTCACCTAAAATATATGTTTACCTCAAAATTATTTCTAGAACGTGAGTGTATCTACGGGTGGTTGCTTACGTCAATCTGCAAAATAAGCGTGGACATGTTTGTAAATGCAAGCAAAAATGAAATGGTTGCACGAAAATATAAATCAATTTTTCGAAAAGTTTAATTGGTGAATTGTAGTTGATCAAGACAAACAAAACTTCAATGAATCCATAGTGAGAACCTTCGTTTCAATAGAGTTAATCAACTTTACACAGTTTTCATTTAACTTTTAGCGATCAACTTTAAACTATAGTTTTCATTCAACTTTTCTCGATCAACTACAATCGATCAATCACTGTCTGTGATTCATGAGCGCCAGATTCGTGAGAACGCGCCTTTAATAAGTATCTATTATTGTAGAATAATAATGATAATAAATCGATTCGATTAAAATTGTAACTCTGTACTTGCTTGAAAATAATTTATATGCAGCAACTGTAATAACGAAACATTTATGATGAATAAGTACTTAGACTTATTTTAATTTCAGTGCCGGCTCGTACTATGCCTTCGTAAACTTAGGGTTTTTGCTTATTTCTTAGATTTTTTATATTCCAAATGATTTTCATATCATAAAGCAAATTTCGTGCTATTCGCCGAATTGCTCACCCACAAAACCACGCTTTCTAAATTTGTCGTTAGGACAATATCCTTAGCATTTACAAGCATACACACGCACAAATATAAATAATTGGTCAATTCCTAAAATTTTAAATGTGTTTTTTGGCATTCTTACAATATTTTACTTTTCACCGCCCATGCTGCAATAAAATACAACCAAAAATTACTTCATTTCTAGTGCTTAGCAACAAAATACAGTAATGAAATAAAATGAATTGTGTTCTTAATTTGAATGCTGCTTTATCGGTTGCAGTATTAATTAATCAGATCTATTTTTGGGAATTTTTGGCCCAATATATGCATGTTACATGTAGAAGTCTTAATATACATATGCACAGTGGCCCGGGACAAAGGAAGCGCTTGAAATATCTACGAATTTTGTTTTCGCAAAATCGCCAAAATGCGTCAATTTTTAATTAAAGGAGACTAATTTTTGTCAAGCAAATTGTCTTCAAATGTTTAACTCTCCTTCCAAAGTGGAGGTATCCACAATTTTTTTGAATTGGTGTAGTGGTTGAGTGATACTTCATTTGAAAGCTTGCATAATTTGCAATGCGACGGTGTATTACTTTCGAAATCGACAGATTTTATAAAATAATGCAGCGTTGTATTGTAAATTATGTAGGCTTTCAAATAAATAATCACTCAACCCCTACTGCAATATACAAATATGTGCTTACTTCCGCTGCGGGGTTAAAATATTGGAGGTAATTTGACTGCCAAACATTGTACCCCTTTATTTAAAAACCGCCGCAATTCACAGATTTCGTAAAACAAAATTATATTCGTAGATACTTAAGGTGTTGCCTTTATCACGGGACACCCTGTACATTTATTTCCTTTAAAATATTTTTCGTGGTAAACAATTAAATCATAATTTTGTTTATCTTCAAATAAACGAAATGTTTCCAATTTTGGCGCGAAAATTAGCTTCAATGTGACGATGACTTCCAAGTATCGCAACCAAGATGCACTTTGCAGTTTTCCACATCTTTGCAGCACTGCCTTTCTACACTTTTCGCGCCGCAATTCTGCGACCCCACGTTGATGATAGTTAGCTGGAATTATTGTCTTCGACTGGAAATGGATTTCGCTTTTCGGGACGAAATATTTCCTTTCATCCCCCCAACTTCGTGCTTGACCCCTACAGAATGGGCACATTGCGGTAAATTTGTAATGGCGCATGAGGTATAAGCGGTGGGGATACTTTACGGACGTTTCCTTTTTATGTTTGTTTTGTCTTATTATTTGTTAAACCATACAAGAAAATCAAAGTATGTATTTGAACATATGGCAGTTTTTCTTCCCACTTCTCTGGTGTCTCACTAAATCACGACATTCAGGTGGAAAAGCCTGCTGTCTGTGATTCATGAGCGCCAGATTTCTTCTAAGGTATCTCACTACATCAGAACATGTAGATGGAAAAGTCTACTGTCTATGATTCATGAGTGCCATTTTTTATCTATGGTACCTCACTAGATCAGGATATTCAGGTGGAAAAGCCTGCTGTCTATGATTCATGAGCACCAGTTTTGCTTCTATGGTATCTCACTAGATCAGGACATTCAGGTGGAAAAGTCTACTGTCTATGACTCTTGAGCGCCAGTTTTTCTTCTATAGTATCTCACTAGATCAAGACATTCAGGTGGAAAAGCCTGCTGCCTATGATTCATGAGTGCAAGTTTTTCCTTTATGGAATCTCAGCAGATCAGGACATTCAGGTGGAAAAACCTGATGTCTATGATTAATGAGCACCAGCTTTTCCAAAGTTTTAAATACAAATCCTAGATAAAACATTGTAAGGTTATAATAGCAATTATAAAAATTGCTTACATCAAAGGAAATTTTATCCCATTAAATAGGAAACGTAGAAGTTCCCCTTGGAACTCGTGTGCCAGCAAAGCAAAATTCACTGCAATATGTCAAAAGCGGGTAGGCACTGAAGCTTCCGGAAATCGGGGTCCATATCCAGTGAGACGTAAAAATAATTTCGGCCGACATTCGAAATCGCGAAGACGTAAAATTGGGGCGCAAAAAGAAAAAAAAAATGGCCGTGATGTGACTTGTCGATAGCTCAGAGATGAGTCGAAGTTATTGTGCTGAGATGTGTACTCTCGCCTTGAGGCGGATCTTCATGCTTAGTTATAGTCTTAGTCTTTATAATTATGAGCATTGTTTTGCCACGACAAATATTTACGCGTGCATTTTCCACTTATAAATGCTTTCATTTGGCACTGCTAAAATGTTCTTGACTTACTTCTTATATTGGGAGCTTTCATAAGCTATATTTTAAACTTGTTTATGTACTATGTGTATCAAATTCTTTAGAAAACTATAATCGAAATAAATTATTTCTACATTATAGATTAATCAACCTAATAGGTAAAACACTATCGACACTTAATGAGCATTTATGAGAAACTAGAAGACATTTCTTGCACATATTTTAATGATTTTTTTTAAGTTGCTACAACTTGAGAGCAAAACACCACGAAAATATGCAGATCAGAATTTCTTTCCAGTTTCTTATAAATGCACACAGCGTGCATACAATGTTTTACCAATTAAGTTATTAATCTGTAATAGAATTAATATAATTTAAGTAAGTTTTCCAAAGAATTTGTTCACATAGTACATACACTAGTTCAAAATAGAGCTTATACAAGCTCACAATATAGACAACAAGTCAAGAACATTTACAGCGGTCTAAAAATGTTACGACTTCTACTAATTTCAGTATTTTATATTATTACTATTTCAACTTAGATATTACTGCAAATAAATTTGAATATTAGGCAATTAATTTGCATTAATTTATATAATTGCGAAATGTATCTTGAGGTTGAAGATACCTACGAGATCAAGTATTGGAGAGGTATTTTTATTTTAGATCCCAATTTTCAAATATAGGTTTTCCTGTATATTATATCCGTGCAAAAAAATTCGATTCTTACGAATCCCCGATTTTTGGGGCTCCTTTATCATGAAGTGACTATTTATACAAATATCTGTGCTTGTGTATGGAATATGGAGTTTCATGTCCATTAGTTTTCTTTCAACATCTTGCAATTCTGAAAAGATTCTGCAAGGCCAGTTTAGTAACGATTTTCATATCCAATGTACTTTCTTTCAAAATTTCGAACTTTTTTCAATTGACTAAGGTTTCCAGGGTAGTTGCACTAAACCTGATTAAGTTCTTGTGATGAGCCAGATTGTGATTTCTTTGTAACACAAATAACTCATTGAGTTCTGGTGCAGCATTGTAGAACGTTATTGGGAGTTCCTCGTTGAGGCCAAATGGGAGGTCGTTTTGAGCCCAGTTAAGAGTTCTCTGCTACATGTAAGCTTATTGAGTACTAGAGTTACATTGTTGATTACAATTGAGCGTTCATAAACACTGTTGAACTCAATTACGTCTTCTTCAGCTCTTTGGAGTCTTGTCAGTTTTTGTTCGAAGTTCTTTAGGCCCTTTTGATTCTGAAGGGCTAGTTGTTGAGGAAAATGGGTTTTTAAACCCGGGTTTTCATACCCATTATCTTCCTTTCAACAGCTCACAATTCATCATTCGACCTAGTTTCCAGAGTAGTTGCACAAATCCTGATTAAGTTCTTGTGATGAGCCAGATTGGGATTTCTCTGTAAGACTGTATAAATCATTGAGAAATGGTTCAACATTGTAGAACGTTATTGGGAGTTCCTCGTTGAGGCCAAATGGGAGGTCCTTTTGAGCCCAGTTAAGAGTTTTTTGTTGCATCTAAGCTTATTGAGTACTAGAGTTACATTGTAGATTACAATTGAGCGTTCATAAACACTGTTGAACTCAATTATGTCGTCTTCAACTATTTGGAGTCTTGTCAGTCCCTGTTCATAGTTCTTTAGGCCCTGTCCATTCTGATGAGCCAATTGTTGAGGAAAATGGGTTTTCATACCCCTTATCTTCCTTTAAACGGCTCACAATTCTTTATTTGACTAAGTTTCCAGAGTAGTTGCACTAAACTTGATTAAGTTCTTGTGATGAGCCAGATTGGGATTTCTCTGTAACTCTGTATAAATCAATGAGTATAGGTGCAACATCGTAGAACGTTATCGGGAGTTCCTCGTTGAGTTCAAATGGGAGGTCCTTTTGAGCCCAGTTAAAGAGTTCCCTGTGGCATCCAAGCTTATTGAGTACTAGAGTTACATTGGATTACAATTAAGCGTTCATATATACTATTGAACTCAATTAAGTCTTCTTCAGCTCTTTGGAGTCTTGTCAATCGCTGTTTTTAGTTCGTTGGGCCCTTTTTATTGTGATAGATTAGTTGTTTAGAAAAATGGATTTTCAAACCCATTATCTTTCTTTCAAGGTCTCATAATTCTTTATTGGACAAAGTTTCCAGAGTAGTTGCACTAAACCTGATTAAGTTCTTGTGATGAGCCAGATTGGGATTTCTCTGTACCACTGTGTAAATCATTGAGTTCTGGTGCAGCATTGTATAACGTTATTGGTATTTCCTCATTGAGGCCAAATGGGAGGTCCTTTTGGGCCCAGTTAAGAGTTCTCTACTGCATCCAAGCTTATTGAGTACTAGAGTTACATTGGATTACAATTAAGCGTTCATATATACTGTTGAACTCAATTAAGTCTCCTTCAGCTCTTTGGAGTCTTGTCAATCCCTGTTTTTAGTTCTTTAGGCCCTTTTCATTGTAATGGGTTAGTTGTTCAGGAATATGGGTTTTCATACCCATTATCTTCCTTTCTACGGCTCACAATTCTTTATGTGACTAAGTTTCCAGAGTAGTTGCACTAAACCTGATAAAGTTCTTGTGATGAGCCAGATTGAGATTTCTCTGTAACACTGTATTAATCATTGAGTTCTGGTGCAGCATTGTAGAACGTTATTGGGAGTTCCTCATTGAGGCCAAATGGGAGGTCCTTTTGAGCCCAGTTAAGAGTTCTCTGCTGCATCTAAGCTTATTGAGTACTAGGGTTACACTGTAGATTGCAATTGAGCGTTCATGTATACACTGTTGGAATCTATCAAGTTTTCTTCAGCTTTTTGGAGTCTTGTAAGTCATCGTTCTTAATTCCTTGGGTCCCTATCATTCTGATGGGCCAGAAATATGTATTTTTATATCCAACTTCTTCATTTCAAAATCTCGCAATTTCTTTGAGTACTTGACTACATGAGTATAATAGGGCTCCTGGCGATATCTCTCATGTATAAAATAAAAAGATAGCGGCATTAGTGAATTGAACACTAATTTCGTAATAAATTAATTTGTTATAAATAGCAAATACTATTTAATGACTACAAATCACAGAATCATGGTTAAAAATAAAACAATTTTATATTTGTTCTATGATGCAGGGTGTTTTGCAATTATTTTAAGGATTGCCATATGAAAAACAAGTATATGTTTATAAGGGAAAACTATGCATCTGAAGAATTTTGCAGTAAATAATGTTTTAGTTGAGGGTGCAAATCAAACATTCATTTTGCAGACTGTACCTTGTAGGTGATGTTGGAAATCAGTCGAAACATTGTCCTTAAATCTAAAGAATAATAGAACATAGCGTAAACATAGTATCGTGTATTCAATAAAATTGCCAATTGGCGTTGCCAATCTCAAGTCATCTGAGTGCACACATTGCCAACGACAACTTCGTCGTCGATTTTTGTTGAACGTTCGATAGTTTCGCATGACACATTAGCAACGTGATTTTTATTCACGCAAATCAAATGGGCAATTATCTAGTGAAGTTGTCGCCAAAGATTAGAAATGGAGCTGCAGAAGAAGAAGAAAAAGAATCATCGTAAGAAGAAGAAGATGCAAAAGGAGAAGAGGAGAAGGAGAAGATGTAGAAGAAGAAGAATATTTGTAAGTAATTTTTTTAATTTATGTATGTACAGGGTGGCCCACCTATCCTCGCTCGGAGCATTGCTGCTAGACTAATGCAAATTGAGGGAAAAATCTGATGGGAAGTTATTGGACACTTGATGTGCTACTTTTTAAAAGTATTTTCGATCGTACAGAGTCTACCATAAATCTGGGGCACAAAATTGGGTCTCTTTTTTAAATGGATTCTTTCATTTTTAGAATCTGCTTAATGTGATAGTACAGAACGTCGACAGAAAGTCGTTGTTTCCACAGAGTCATTTTTTAAATTTTTGCAGCGACTTTTTCCGATACTTTGAAAATATTTAAACCAAAGCCATGCAAAATCTATAGATGGTGGGTGTCCATTCAGAAATAACAAAGCTTCGTCTTTTAGCTCCAACAGACGTTTTAAAACGTTTGCTTCTGAAGCCACCGTGAATTACAATACAAAATGAGGCGTTTATGATCACTTCCCATATATTTGCATAACTCGGTAAAAAGTCTGCTATTTAATGGACGAGATTTTATGTAGTTTACAAACATGACACATTCTTCCAAAGTTATGTTTAAACTTAAAGGCAAGCCAACGCTTGTATATGGATACAACAGTGCATACATACACAATTAATGGCTAATTCTTGAATTTGTTTAAACAAACCTTTATGACAACCTGCCAGTACACGTGATCCGTCGCTACTTAGACCAGCACACTTCATCCAATCAATACCTTGACCTGTGACAAAATCATTGGTAGTTTAAAAATCTGATCTGAGGTATTTCTTGTCGTAAGCCTTTTACAAAACAAAACAAAAAATATTGTATGGTGTCTTCGTCAATATATCTGATAAAATACATTAGATTTGCATTATCCTCGATATCTGTGCTTTCATCTACTTACAAGGATAAAACATGTTTTTATTTTTACTCTAGCAACTAGTTCTTCTTCTAAATCTTTTGCAATATCGTCAATATTCTCCGTTTAACTGTATTAGTTGATAACGGTATCGCCGAAAATAAACTTTTTTTCTTTATTCCGCATAAATTATATGAGACAATTTTTAAAGCGGGAAGTATTATTTTTTTCTCCAGCATTATAAGGATACCCAGTCTCAGCTATTAATTTGAAAATTTAAAAAGCTATCAAAGTGAGCTTTTTATTTAACTGGTGAGGAGAGAGTGCATTTTTCATTTTTTTAGCAGCACTCAATTCCTATTTCTTATCAACAAAAAAGTTAATTGGCTTATCAGAGTACTCAGAATGAAATGTGTCTAACTGCGGTTTCAACTTTGACGATTTCATACTTTTATTTAAAAGTCGCGAATTGAAAACAACAACTTATTTTGACTGCTGCCGGCAATGAACCCAAACCGTAAATATTCGTCACAATATTTGCGAGTCCAATTAGTTTTACGCTTGTTGTTATGGCGCTGTATATCAGCCTTTAGGGGCTTTAGACAAAGTATCTTCATAATTATGATGTTTAGCTTTGCTCGAACTTGGTTGATCATCATTTAAATTTCTGGTTTTGTTGATTAACCATTTATACATTTTCGTCCGAAACTTTTATAACACGATTTTTATTTCAGTGATAATTCATAAGAAAAAGTATCCATTTATTTTGCGCGACCCGGCAAAATTTGTCTACGACCCGGTGCCGGGTTGCGACCCACTCTTTGGGAAACTCTGCCATATACAGTTGTTTAGGATCTGGCAAAGTCCCAACCCGATATCCTAGAAAACAAATGCCCTGCGATTTTTTCAATAAGTGCCTGTAAATGCATTAAATTTTAGAAAAACCTGAACAAATTCTTAACGGTTAACTCGAATTGCAGAATCTAAACGGATTTATAAAGCCCAAAAAAGGGCAAATTTAAATAAGTAAATTTATACATGGGGTAAAAAAACTACGTCGAAGGCTGCCCTGCAAAATGGAACACCCTGTACATGGCAAAATAATTTTACAAACTACACTTTGGCCTCCCGTTTGCAGTGTATTTTGGTTCATTTCGATATCATTAACGGTGTAGGTATAATCGAGCCTGCCCGTCCTATTGACTCACCCTGTATAATCTACATTGCTAAAAAACTAAAGAAAGCCTATTACATAATAAATCGTCTAAAGCTAACTATTAACCGCGACTGCTTGTTAAATATATATTAAAGCATTATTTACTGCCATCTAGCGTTAAATATCTCTCTCTAGGGTAACTCTGTTTACTACCACCGAATGTTTATCTTACATAAACGAGATATTAGATTAATCTTCAATTTAAAGTACCACGAGTCACGCAAGGATACCTGTAAGCAATATTAAATTTTACCCGTCCCATGTATACAGGATGTCTACGCTAAACCGTTCGTTAAAAGTTTATGGGGTTGCCGTTATACTACAAATTTCAAAAAAATCCTCGTCGCACGGTTAAATCAGTTATCCTCATGTGAAATATTTTCAACTTTCTATCACTTCCGGTTCCACCGGAAGTAGCACCAACTTTCTTATTTTAAGGGATAAAAAATAGTGCCTCGTTAATAAAACCATACAAGGTACTCGTTAAATAACGTCTGACAGTTGCGGTAACCAAGTTTTATTGATATGCATTATACAGAGTGTCCAATATTTAGTGTCAAACTTTTCAAACTTTAAAGCACTTTATTTTTCTTATTTTAAATTGGAACCCCAGTATATTTTTATGTAATTCCATGCAGAATTAAAAGACACACATTTTTCCTAATTACAACCCTATCTCAATTCCTAACACATTCAAAGATATTTGCGGAAAGCTCGTTTTATCAACAATTCCAATGGCCATTTTAATGAATTAAAATCGAAAGTGGGTTTGAAAAACAATTTATTGACATTAAAGTTTAACAAAGTGACCAGAGCCATTGTTCAACTGTAGTAATATAAAAGTTTAAAACTTTTTTAGCTAAGGTCTTTATACCCAAGATACCAAAATTACTTTTTGTCATAGAAAATATGATTTTCATAATATGACAAATATTATGACCTATATTAACAAATGTGGATATGACTTACACATTTGCATTTCAAAATATTACATTCAACCTGTTACAAAGAGTGGCAATGTCATTTCATACCCGTCTTCGTTTATGCCTTCAAGAGGGCGGAAGACATATACAACATAAATTCTAGCAATTAATTAATTTTAGAAATGCACAGTTATGTTATGTTTTTATGAAATTTTATTACTAAAACTATTTTTTATACAAAACTTAATACTTTTACGATGTGTAATAGGTTTAGACGAAGATCTGTGAAACCTTTAATACTTTCGAGATATTAATTGTAACTACAAAACATGTTATGTCAATAAATTGTTTTTCAAAGTCACCTTCGAGTTTTATTCATTAAAATGGCTATTGGAATAGTTAAATAACTCGATAAATCGAGTTTTCTGCACATAACTTTCAATGTGTTAGGAATTGCGATAGAGTTGTAATCAGGAAAAATGTTTGTCTCTTAATTCCACCTGGAATGACACAAATATATACAGGGATTCCAATTTAAAATAAGAAAAATAAAGTGCTTTAAAGTTTGAAAAGTTTGACACTAAATTTTGGACACTCTGTATAATACATATCAATAAAACTTGGTTAACGCAACTATCAGACCTTATTTAATGAGTACCTTGTATGGTTTTATTAACAAGGCATACTTTTATTTCTTATTAATTTTCTAAACCAATGGTGCAAAACTGATTTTTTTCAGTTTTTATTTTTTTGTGCTAAAATCACTGAACCTATTTTAATAAAATTTCATGGGTATGTAGGCATCTATAAAGGGCACCCAAATAAACAACAAAAAATATATCATGCAATTTAAAAATACAAATCATCATGACGTCACACTTTTTTGGGACACCCTGTATAATTAAAAATATTTTCCTAAAATACGCCACAGAATGCAAGTAAAGTCTGCAAAATATCAAAATCCTAACTCAATTAGTAACTGAACTACAGAAGACGGGAGGTGAAATGACAGACCCTGTATATATATATATATATATATACAAAGCTTTATTATTAATTAGAACAAACATCAATTGTTATCAAAGAAATTGCGATTTACACAATTATCAAACAAGAAACCGTTATAATTTATCAAATGAAAAGCACTACTCGACAAAATGTCTAACCTATTCTGGCTAAAAACTTTATAATAAGTTGCCAGCGAACATAAAAGCTTTGCCATCTGCCAGGTTCAAGATGGAACTAAGGAAGTTGCTACTGGAGAGGTGTTATTATGATGTCAAGGACTATATGAAAGACTCATTTTAGATGTCCATCGGTGTTTAAATCTGTATGGCATGTTCTATGTATTTGTATTGTATCAGTGTGTTTTTATATGCCGTATTTTAATTATTGACCAAATCAGCTGTGATTTTAAATAATATGTTTATAAATTATGTACCTAGGTAACGCAGTAATATTCGTTGTAACGGATCCAACTACAATAAAAAGATTATTATTATTATTATTATTATCGGTGCTGACTACGCCTACGGCTTAGACTGCGCTTTAGCCTTCGTTCGATTAAATTTAATTGTTACACAAATCTGCACAAATCTATTCTTAAAACGTGCACTGCACCATTTATTAATATCCCTGTGTTGCACACTTCGAGTACGCGACCAGTGATATCAAACGTGCCTGTTATTAAACTTGCTCTGCTGAAATATTAAATTTTCCTGTCGCAGTTATTGAAAATTATTTTTATTAAAAAAAATCGCCCCCCCAAAAAAAACGTTATATCCCAATTCATATCCAATTAAATTTAATCTAGCGTAATTAAGCGTTTTCATCCCAACTTTTTCTCTCTCGTTATAATTTTCAACGCAATTACATCCGCCGAGGGCCGGATTGCGCCGCCCCTTCGGCCCAACGTCACTTTCCTCCCGCGCAAATGTGCATAAATTCGGACGGTGCACCACCGGAAGTGCGGATCGGTGACCGGAAGCAAAGCGGCGCGGCGGTTTATTAATGACAATGTAAATTACCGGGGCGCCGATCAAAGGGCCGTGCCAGTCGCGCTCCATTTCGCCCTCTAAACGACTCGAATTTTTAAGACTCCGAGAGCCCGAACTTTATTTGATTGGGACCACATAATTGAACATTAACCGGCTTACAATGGGCCCATTATCTGATTTCGTAATCGATTAATTTCCATCCTGGCGTGAAAGGGTTGTTAAATTATCGGAGTGAATATTACTTAATAAATTGTAACCTGGTAAAAGTTTCATCTTTATAATCGAATCGCGTTTACCTGCTTCTGAAATAATGATAAAAATCTAATGAAGTATAATTTTTATCGATTTCATATACCTCTATTTTATACAGAAATCCCACAGAAAAGTCAATTCTATAAATTAGTATCCGATGACATTTATTAAAACGCTCGCAGGTATTATAAGTTATCCCCAACTAACCATGGGGAGCATATCTAGTACGTTACGAAAAGCTGTGCCGGATTTTAGCAGATTGTGCAGTAATTAACGCAATAATTAAATATTTTAGCGCGGCCATGCAGTTTTAATGCCACTCTTTGGCTCATTCATTATTAACCGTCGGAATCGTAGCTAAAACTGCTAGCGAGTTTCAGGTAAATCCGGCAAATTCCACTCCAAGTACTTAATTATTCGTCCGCGGATGAGTAGGCAGGCCAATGCGATCGATCCCACCAACGATCCACAAAAAAATATTATGCACTTTTACGTGTCTCGACCGTTTTCAACATGCTGCAGCAGCCTCTTTCAATTGGAATTGTGTCCGGCATACCTGATATTAAACGCCTGACCCACATTCTGCCCACTGCAATTTAGCACATAACCAGATTTTTTCCCCCGAATTTATCGCTTTTGGGGCACTGACGCATGAAATTTAAAATCTACACCGTGTGCACTAGTTGTCCCGCCGGGCGAATGCAAGCTGTTTAAATTGCTATCTCTTATACGCTAAAAATGCATGCATGTGATGATAGAAGCTTTTAGTAATTTAAAATATTTGATGATTTGTGTAGTGTAACATCTATATAAATTTTCAGTATTATCTAAGTATATTAAAATAGTAATAATAGAGTACCATTCGGGAATGATCATGCAATAAATCAGTGAATGATTAGTTGTGAAATAAATAAACTACACATGAATAATGATTACAATTATAATTTATTTATATTTTTGGCATATTTAGAATAAACTTTATTGATCCATTGTTTAATTTATTTAGTATTTTCAATTTTTGCAGAAATTCTTCAATTTTTAATATCAACAGAGTTAGCATTCAGATTTTTTTAAATTTACGGTGGTTATAATAATTCAATCTAAAAGATCTATAAGAGACTTACTAAAGTTGGTCTTAAATGGTTAGACTAATTATTAATTTTTGTTTGATAAATCTTAACCTAATTTGAAATCTAAAGCTCACCCACCAGACAATATTTGGTCCGTCTGAGCACTATACCACCAACTCGAAGGATGTCTTCCTTTGCAGTCTTCTCATTAGGTTTGCCTCATTTAGGAGTTGGATCGTTTCCACGTTTGTATGTTCATGTAGGCATGATAATTGTTTATAGTCCATGCCATGCCATATATAATTTGTCACTTTTTCTATTAAACCGGAACCCCACCCACTCTTTAATCGGAATGGACAGAACAACTGCAAGTGCATCTGTCGGAGCGTCTTAGCTTATTGAGGTCAGTGGCGGACTTAGGGGGAGGCTATGAGGGCTGTAGCCCAAGGCGGCAAAATCCAGGGGCGGCAAATTTCCAGGCACAAGTTACAATAAAAAATAAATATACAAATAAATACGTGACGAACGAAAAAAGGCAAATAGAAGAAGTGAAGCAACTACCTCCTTCAACTTCAAAGATTAGAATAGTATTTTATGTTAATGTTAATACGAAAATCGAAACATTTCGGACGATTTGCTGGAAATTGCTGGACTAGGCAACGCCGAGTTCAGCAACAGCAATGAGTCCGAAATATATTTGTCGTCCGTATATCATAAATAATTTTTTATTCGATTGCAAGAAATTTACAAACTAAAAATTTAAAGTTAAAAATAATTAATCCAATTGTCGTGAAATTTTTATTACGCTGTCAGAGTGACGTTCGATCAACAACGAAGATATTAAAATAATTTTAAAATGTCTACTGAAGACGAGTTAATGTGTACTCTTTCCTCTGCGAGACGCCGCAAATCAAGTTTCGGTCGAGTTCCACAAAAATCAATAGAAGTTTATTAAAGGGCATATCAAAGATTTGAAACATACCACCAAGAAAATAATGTTCCAACTCTCTCCGAGAATGTTTTACTGGCACATTTCTCATATTTGTTTCAACAAATGAAATCTTCGACTGTATGGTCTCACTATTCTGTGGTAAGAGCCATAAATGCCATAAATTAATCAAAAATTGACGTTTTTATTTTTTAGCCGAAATATGGGCTTAGGACGAAAAAAACCGTTACCGTTACGGTTATGGTCTATAACAAAATTATGGCGTTTTCGTCCAGATTTTCATACCGAAAAATATTACCTTATGATGCAATCGAATATAAACGACTGTTTTGTCAATTTTATGCTGAGATATGTAATCTCGATTTAATTTATAATGTAATAAGCTACAATAGTCTGAGATCGATCTATCAACCGTGTCAGTATACAATTTATAAGAACAAAATTTAACATTTATGAACATTGAGCACCAATGAAAGCGAAAGTTAATTAGTATGCAGATGAAACGAACGAAAAAAAAAACGAAAAATGCAGTCAGATGAAACCAGAGCAGGAGAAAATTTCAGAATCAATCAAGAGTACTAAATTCTTTAAAAGTTAAAAAGCTAGAAGCACTTTGACATTGTGTGCAAAGCGTAGGAAAATTTAACTTTAAATTCTATGAACATTTTATCTAGTACTTAGTCGTAAATATTACTTCAAAAATTTAACTTTATCAATTAAACAAGTAACATCATACTACAAAAATGATTGTAATGTTTTTGGATGTTTTCGCTTTCTTGATGCTGTTTTACCTCTTTCATTTAACTGCAGTTCGAACTAATAGTATATTATTTCACGTGGAGGAGAAGTGAGACTTTTCATGGCGCGCCTGAATTTGCGCGCTGAACGAAGTGAGGCGCGTAATAGAAGGCAAACTTCTCGATTTGTAAGAACCTCATTATCATACTTTCGAATTGTATCTTATTAGGTTTGAACGTTTCTTTTAGCTGTTTGGCAAAAGTTTCAGGTTTTTGGTTGTTCTCCATAGCCCCACTACCATCAATTTTCCCAACAGGAGGAATTTGTGTGGCTGGGCTTTTAATTATTTTTACTGTTTTTCATTCTACCTGCCGGTTTATTTTAATATAGTTGAAAGATACTTTTCTTGTTCTAAAGAAGTCGAGTTAGTCTCGAGGCTAAGTAAATCTAAGTATGAGTTTTCACAGATATCAGTAAATTTTCTTTATGTATCAAAAGGTAACACGCGTTCTCATTGAAATATCCTTAAAACATTTCAATTATTAATTACGTTTTTTCAGATACTATTAAATAGTTGATAAAGTTGTTTTGAAAATGTTAGTAGAAATACTAAAAGTATTGAACAAACTATGTTTTTATATTACTAATAAATAGTCAATGTAGTCATATTGAGAATATTTGAAGAAATACTGAACATCACAATTTTTCCATGTTGCGAAACTAATTTTGTTTTGAACTATTTACAAAGATTAACATTACAAAGAAAATAGCAGAAATATAAAAATTTCTAAAGTAGAATTAACTCTCATTTATTTGTTTTATTATTTATCATTTATCATTTAAAATTTATCATTTATCATTTTTATTATGATACAATGTGGTACATGCTGCTACCTGAAACATTGATGTATTTCTTGAGTAAGCGGACGCAAAGTATCCATTTCGCATACGTTACTATTAGCAATGGCAGTTAGTATAATAGTGGCAGTTCATAACACAAAAACTGATACAAAGCAAACTTTCACTGTCACAAAATTGTTGGGGTTTTTCCGAATATATTTATTTCATTTCCATAATGATCCAAATTTATTTTGTAGTCGACTAGCTTCATAATCCTATGTTCGTTACAGATAAAATCATGCACCATCTACTTTATAGCATTGTGCCGTAAAGTGTGCAATAAAGTAGTCATAACAACAAAATAAGCACAGTCAAAGATTAATCAGATTTATTGATTTTTCTTTTGCGTAATCAGTATCTCCTATTGTCAGAGAATATTTTTCTACAATATAACTTCAACTACCATTCCGTTTTATGGGATATAATTTAATTATATCCCGTTTAGGGATAATGAATATCGCGTTTAGTGCAGAAACCTGTCAAGCGACATCACATGGCGTGTTTCCGTAGTAAATTTAAATTTCTGCAGAAAAAGTCCTGTGATATTTTGTATAATACTAATCCATGGTAACAATTACCATTGGTTTACCTTTACTTATCATTGCTTAGTAGTTTGGTATATTTAACAAATCATAAAATTAGTTTAAATTTCTTTATTATATTTTAATGAAAACACGTACAATTTTGTGTTTTACTCTATGTTCAAATAAAAAATATATAGTTTATAATAGTGTCTTGTTAGTTAAAAATTATAATACTACAAAAATATTAGGAAATTGCCATTAAAAATTTATTTTTCTACATTAAAATCGAATTTTATTGCAGAAACGAGTCAACTGCAATATTTTCAATATTTTTATATAATTAAGGGAAAAATATTATAATTTATTTACAGGCAGCATCAACTTCGTGAAGGTGTTAACTAATACTAGAAATTTTTTCAGGCGAAAATCTGTTTAAATATCGAGGATGTGTTTTTCTTTGTTTTCCAACAATTTGAAAAGGTGCACTTGACCAGTATCTGAAAGAAGCAATTCAATTGGAATTGCCGAATATTGTCATACCTCACATTCGTGCACTAGCTGCAGAAAATATATAATCGCTTCTTGAAGAAACAATGCTAATCTGTCCACTATCAAGTCCTGATGTAGATAAAAGTGTTCGAGCAATATTGTTCTTATTTTGTTGCGTATCTGCAATATAGCCCTCTGCAACTACATCACTCTTCCAATCTCCATGACTTTTCAGGATTCAGATATCAGCTCCAGTATCTGCCAAAATTGTAACGGATGTTTCTCGAAAAGAGTCCTGTGTGTCTTTGTGTTTCTGATATAAACGACAAACACGGATCCTTCCTCGTTGATATCACCAATGCTATCACCAATAAATTATGAAACTTTGCACGTCTACAAGCTCCAAACAAACTAAAAATTGCCACCACCTGCAAATCGATATTACTGATTCCTACTGCACTCAGAAACTATAACAAAAAATGCTGAAAAAGAACTTGTCTTTTGCTGCTTCTACAAAAAAAATATCGTTCCTTCGAAAACACTGCAGATTTCTCTGGTGAATAACCAACCGAGCAGCTCTTCAGGAAGGCAGTAAGTTTAGGAAGAGTACCAATATCAACGATATATTTTATTCGTAGAATGCATTTCAACTTCAAGAACGTGCGCCATAACAAAGACTTGAAGACATAAGAAGAACGAACGTATGATGAATTCATAGAAAAATAATATAATCTAATATCGAACAATTTACCTGATCTAAAAAGTACGCATGCATAACCTTTTCTGTAACTGTCTCCGCGGTTTTGATCATTAGCCATTGCTAAAACTTGTCGTACTCTTTCTGATAAACATCTTCCGACTTTTTAGGAATCAGGCTCAGCTCAGCTATTGCAGCTTTTTTTCAAAATTTCATCACATATTAAGTCTTCCTCACAACTATTCATTTCGGCAGATTTTTTTTTTAGAAAAATTGTTACCATAAGCAACAGCTAAGTAACCGCATCAATGAGATCATCATAGAATAACTATGTCAGCCACCTTCTGTCAGTTTTTTTTTATACGCGGATTAGTTTTGAACAATTATTTATCAGAAACTTATAATAATGCTCTAGTCGACTACAAAATAGTACATGAAATTCGTTTATAATTCTGGATTATGGCGTCCGTGAAATGGATTATGAAAAAATTCTATGAATTATAAACTAATTTCATAATATACTATTCTTAACTAAATGAAACCCATGAAAACTATTTAATTAAAACAATAAGATTTAAATAATCACAAGTTTTTTGTTGCACAAAAAATGTGCAAAATTTGTCCGCGAAATACCTTAACATCCTAGAGATTGTCTTTCCACTGTCATACAAATAACTATCAAAATACAATATGAGTTTCGGCAATTCCAACGCAATCCAGACCTTGCATTCTTGTAGCATACAGCGAATTCACGTTTTATGTGTATCAGCCCCATTTCTATGCAGTTCACACCGTAAAACTACCGTTCAATTCAAATAGTGCCCTTCCAGAGGGCCGTAAAAAGTACAAAGGACGTCCGTGAAAATTATTTTCCCGGCTCGAATTTATGGCACGTAAATATTTTAATTTTGCAAATATGAAAGTAGTTCGCTGATATATCGCGCCACGAAGGAGGCACATCCGTCTCGACGGGAAATTTCCTAGTTTTTCAAGAGCCACTGGGCCGATTTCGCTGCCTAGTGAGGCGTGAATGCCGAAAAGGATTCTGCACAATGCGCAGTCGTTCTCGGCGTGTCGTTAAAATTCTTAGGCGAAGAAAGCTGCCTGCATTGTCCACGCATTTCAGGGCAGTAATACGGATGTAATGCATTTTTATGGGTACAAATTTATCGCCATCAAAGGGACATTGAAAGTTACCGTCAGAACTATAATTATAAAGGGTGATTTTTTAAGAGGTATAGGATTTGATTTTCAAAAAAAACACAAAAAAATTGAAAAATTTGATGAAATCTTTATTGGAATCGATAGAACGATCAATATAATTTAATGTTTGAAGATGATTTCATGCAAATGCTGGCCGCGGCTCCGGTTTAGATGGCCCATTCGCAAGGCCCAATTTCGGCACACTCTCTCCAACATATTAGCCGGTATATCACGAATAAATGCTTCAATATTGGCTCCCAGTGCGTCAATCGTTGCTGGTTTATCCCTGTAGACATGAGCCTTAACATGGCCCCACAAGAAATAGTCCAAAGGCGTTAGATCACACGATCTAGGCGGCCAATTGACGGGCCCAAAACGTGAGATAAACTGTTCACCGAAGGCGGCTCTCAATTGGGCCATTGTTTCACGTGCCGTGTGGCATGTGGCACCGTCTTGTTGAAACCCCATGTCAGGCATGTCCAATTCTTCCATTTCGGGCAAAAAAAAATCACCAATCGTCACACGGTAGCGCTCGCTATTCACAGTAACGTTTCGGCCATTGTCGTCTTTGAAAAAGTACGGCCCGATGATGCCACCGGCCCATAATCCACACCAAACAGTACATTTTTCGGGATGCAGTGGTAGCTCTTGCAATGCTTCTGGCTGGTTTTCACTCCAGATGCGGCAATTATGCTTATTGACATATCCATTCAACCAGAAATGAGCTTCGTCGGTGAACACAATTTTTCGATAAAAAAGTGGATCTTCCTCCAACTTTGCCAATGCCCATTCACCAAATGTTAGACGTTGTGGGAGGTCGTGTGGATTCAATTCTTGCACCAGCTGTATCTTGTAAGGTTTTACACCCAAATCCTTTCGCAAAATTTTCCACGTAGTGGAGTAACAGAGGCCCAATTGCTTCGAACGGCAGCGAATCGACATTTCACGGTCATCACGAACACTGGCGGATACAGCCGCAATATTTTCTTCGGTCCTCACTCTACGTATGCGTGTTCGTGGTCCAATAATGTAAACTGGGTTCGAAATTTAGTCACAAGCTTCCGAATAGCTGCCTCAGTAGGCCGACCAAACTGCCCATAAATTGGAAGAAGTGCGCGATGCACTCTCTTAACCGAGCATGCATTTTGATAGTAAAATTCAATAATTTGCAAGCGTTGTTCTTTCGTAAGTCGATTCATGGTTAAATTATAGACCAAACTGAACAAGTTTGACAATGACACAAGACACGATTCACGCGTGATCTGTCAAAAACAGTGTTGCCAAAAACAGATACCAGCAAAAAAATCACCCGTTACAACATAATTATCTACAGATCATCCATTATAGATATGAATTGTCAAATTCAAGGTCGGCTAAAATGTCACATTGTATAATAATTTTGACACTGTACTTGTAAAAGACTAGTAACAAATATGTCATTGATGTCAACATGTGTGTTGTGGTTATGATAACTCAATGACTAATCACATTAATTTAGCCCAATGGCACTGTGACAATTCATATCTATAATGGATGATCTGTATAGAGCAAAATATTTTATTAATTTAAAATTTAGAAAGGCCATTATGTAGTTCCGACCAGACTAACTTGCTTTGCAGACATTTCTTAGTTGATGAGGCAAAATATACTATATGCGGAAAAAAGTTTAAAATGAAAGTAACTTGGTTCGATTGCACAAACTTGAGAATCAAGTCAAAATGGCGGTTTCCGAGATATTAATACCAACTTTCTTATTTTAAATAGCCGCCATATTTGGTTTTTATACATCCAAATAGACTTTCTTTTCCTCTTTTCAACGACGTATAACAACCTATGTCAAAATGAAAAATAAGCAAAATATTAATTATTCCAATTTTATTTTTTTTAAAATTATTATTTTTAAAACAAATAGAAAAATTTTAAAAAAACGTAATACATCTAAGTAGTAAAATAACAATAAATTATAAAAAAAATCTCTAAATTCTGACTAAGTTATTGGCCAAAAACAATTGACAACGTTAAATGTTAAATTTCAACTCGGCAAATAGAAAATCAAGTTAACGTATCTAAATCTAGAGCGTCAACAATTTTAAAAAGGCACAAGTTTGACCTTTATAAATTGCATATTTTTCATACTTTACAAGCAAATGATAACATCCGGAGATTAACATTGTGCAGAAGGTTAATCAACAAAATTACGTAAAGTGGTGATTTTATAAATACAATTTTATGGATAGATGCAGGGGCGGATGGGGCCGGCGGGAAGCCGGGAAATTTCCCGGTGCGCCGGTCGAAAATAGTCGTGAGGCGCCGGTGCAGTAGTCTGATTTTTTTTTTTGCGGTTTCAGCGCTGTCGCATTTATGCAAATCGCACTTTCGTGTTACCCTATTCCGCTTACAAATTATTTCGCGGAATGTGTCCTAGCAGAGAGAAATGTTCTAGAGAACATACAGGCCAGAATCATCGGGTGTCGCATTGCTCACAGCGCGGATGATTGGGCTTTATGACTACTATATGCGAGTAACTAGCTAGCTCAAAGGTAGTTTCTCTAGGTATTCAGATAATAGTCGGCATTAAGTCAGTTCCACCAGACGTTTAGTAAGAGACTCTCCTCCATTTGTACTAGATTATGCGTCCCTACGTTTACTAAAATAACATAATTTATTCATTATTTATTTTTCATACCAAGTGCAATTTTTTATTTCAATGTCTTCGGCAGAGAACAGGTAACCCCTACATGCATGTCCCTTTAAAAAGAATAATTTATGGTGGTTATTTTAAATTTTAAATCAATATTAATTGGTAGCTGTTTATTAGATATTATTAATAACTAATTATAAGTGCATAAACACAAAACATTAAATACTGTATCAATACAATATGGTCAGATTGGGTTTGGGTTATATGAAAATTTGCCTTAAAAATAAAATAGAAGTATTTTAAGGGTTAAGGCCTTACAGAAGAAGCAAACATGATAATAAAACCTCAAATGCATCAAGTCATTACCAGAATGGTAAGTCGAAATTTTAAAATTCAGGCTTAATAATACCTACCTCTAATATAACTCTTGGAGGGATGGTGTAATTGCATTCTCGTATTGAGTTGTGATCATACTATAAAATGTGATTATTTTTAGGTAAATTTAGCTTTCTTTATTGTGTCTTTAAGGCTACAGTCTGGCTGTCTTCTGGTTGATTTGTGCAAAAACAATATTTGTTTACACTCGCAATCACACTATATAAAACAAAAATCTCGACATTTTTATACATGGGCTAATAGTTTCGGAGTGGCGCCGATTCGATTTTTTTTTTTCGCAACAAGGTACTCTGGCAATAACTATACATATTTATCATTCCGCTGCGAAAGCCAAAATATTCTATAATAAACGAAATAAATAGTTTAAAAATTAAAATACATTTACCATCAGTTAATAATCGTAGACAGTCTGAATAACAAATAGCTATACATTTTGTAGGCCTAAAAATATGAAGCGAAAGATTGGTGGTGCCGAGAGGGAGTACGAAAAGAAGAAGGCACGTTTAGCCGAAGAGGCAAAAAGATGTATGAAACTTGATTTAATTTTTAAAAAGCAACCAATGGTTTCATCCCCTCTTGAAACCCCTGTGGCTGGGTGCAGTTATTCCATATAAAACTGCGAAACTGCATTCACACCGCCATCATCCTACTCATCTTTAACTAATAAATCAACAACAATACACGAAATTGATCAAGATTCTGAAGCAGACAATATATTAGTTCAACAAATACAAATGAACGACTGTAACTATTTTCAGAAGCCTCAACCACATGAACTGAGAAATTGTTTTGATTACCAACCAAAAGTATTCAATAACTATGTCAATTTTAATTGTCACCATGTGTCACAGCTACATACAAAATATTGTAATGTTTACTTTTTCTTTGAAAATAATTCTAATGTTGATAAATTTTGATGGTCTCAACAGATAAAACTTAAAGAGAAAAATGTTAGGACAAATAGACAAATCTTTGATAGAATAATAAATATCATTAAACTTCTTGGAAGACGAGGCTTAAGTTATAGGGGCAAATAGTTTGAATAGTGCTACTATCTTGACAACGAAAATTTGGACCACGGCAACTTTTTAGAAATTGCACTATAGCTTGCTAAATATGATATAATTTTGAAAGACCATTTAGCTAAACCTATTTGTGAGAGTAAACGACTATAAAGTTTAAATATTAAAAATAAATCTAGAGCTTTTGTTTTATTTCTGTCAAAGACTACAGTTAATAAAATTATTAATCTTATTATTGACAAAATGAGAACAATTATAGCAGAAGAAATAAATACTGCCGGAATTTATTCAAATAGCAGTAAACACAACTCAGGACGTGTCTACAACAGACCAATGCTCGATAATTAGTAAATATGTACTTGAAAACCAGACAAAACAAATATTGCTTAATCTTTGTCAGTTGTCATAATTTAATGGGATTTGGTATTCATAAATTAATTGAAAACGAACTGGAATTAAATAAAATACCAATCTTAGAATGTATCGCTGATTCAACGAATGGAGCAGCCAACGTGCAGGGATCATACAAAGATTTAGTGGTAATGATGAAAAAGGAAAACAGTAAGCATATCCATATTTAGTGTTACAGTCACATTTTAAATTTAGTTATTTGCGATTTAATGCATTGTAGCATTAAAGCTTTATCCGTATTCTCACTCATAAATAAAGTAGCAATATTTGTTAAGGAATCCTATCAACGGATGGATGTTTGGATCAAAAATAATGTTAACGACCCAAAGAAGAGAAAGCTACAAATCATTGGAAAAACTTGATGGTGGGCTAAAGAAATGGCACTTTCAAAAATATTCGGTAAATATGGTAACATCGAATCAGCTTTGTATGTAGAAGTTTTATTGGCGTTAGAGACAATAGAGGAAACCAAAGAAATGAATAGTAATGTGAGACCTATGGCAAAAAGTTTTAAAGAAAATAGTATAAAATACGAAGTTATTTTAACAGTTAATATATTTTTAAAAATATTCAGGATTACAGAATATTTACGAACACCAGGACTAGACCTTTTGAAGACTACACAGATGGCACAAAGTGCAATAATGCAATTGAAGGGAGTTTCAAAGAAATTTCCTTGCAGTAAAACATCGCGCAGACGAATTTGTAGTATGGGCTGAAGAAAAACTAGAACAACATAATTCTGAAATGACAGTTGAGACATTATTGCCCAAACTACGAAGAAAAAAATAAAGCTTATGCCTGAAGAAACACCAGGCGATGAGCTTGATAAATAAAGAATTTTTTTTTATATAGTAATGGATACCATAATAGAGTCCATGATAAATCGATTTCCAAAAACTTTGATGTTTGTAAAGATTTATCTGTGCTAGATCCACAAAAATTTAATGACATTTAATGAAATATTCCAAGAAATTGTTTAGAAACTTTAACTAATAAATTACAAAAAATAGATTCTAATATTACATTACCAAATTTAAAAGAACTAGACACTTTTATTGAAAATTAGAAGCTACTAAAACTAAATATTTGTGACGTGTTCATAGTAGACTAAAATCTTGAACTAGAGATGGACCGTGTGGAAGAACATATAGAAGACTCGATGAAGCAATTGTAGGAAACAAATTTAGCATTAGGAACATGTAAAAGTTGCAAGAACTGTGCTAGTTGTGCTGTGCTGTGCTGTTGTTGTTATTGTCATTTGTAAATATAATTTATTTCGAGAAGTGTGCCCCACTAAGTGTGTATATTTTCTTAGAGTTTCTGTTTTCTCTCATTCGTCTCACGTGTCCATACCACCTCATTTGGCCTTCTGTTTTTTTCCTGTAGAGGTCTTATTTTAAAGTTTTTCCTGTGCGTCTCGCTCCTTATCCTGTCTCTCCTTGTTTCGTTTTTTATTTTTCTTAGGAATCTCATCTCCATGGCGTTTATTATTTTTATTTGTTTTCCTGTCATTGTCCATGTTTTGCTGCTGTAAGTTAGCGTAGGTCTAATTACTTTTTTGACTATTTCTGTTTTTGAGGCTTTTGATAGCACAAGTATTTTTTAACATTTCCGATATCGCAAGTTTCATGTGAAAGATCTTTCTCCAAGCTAAAGTATGTAAACAATAAATTAAGATCGACGCTATCCGATACTCGTCTTGAGGTTTTTATGCTAACGAGTTGTGAGAAAGAGATTTTAAGTTCGTAAATAATGAAGAAATTATAACAGAGCTAGGAAAATACAGTTCTCTTTAAAAAAGTTATTGTTTTAAAATAAGTATATATATTTTGTAATTTTTAGCTTATTTAAGTTTTAAAATTTACGATTTAGTTGGGCAATCAATTTAGTTTTTTTATTGTAGAATAAATTTGCAGACGCTTTTATTTAGTTTCGTTATAACCTCTACAAATTGACACTTTACACTAATAATAACAAGTTCTTATAATTTTTGTCCGCACTTTATATATGGCGCCGGTAGCTGTATTTCCTGCGCCGATTTTGCTGGTCCCATCCGCCCCTGGATAGATGCATCCTACTTTTCTAATTGCGGATTATATAATCATCATAACGAACACCGTTGGGCTCAGGCCAATATACACACAGTGATTCCATTGCATATGCAAGTGCGGTTCGGCTTTCAAGTATTTTGTGGAATATTGGGAAATGATTTACATGGTGCTATAATATTTCTAAGTGCTCAACGTCATTTGGAAATCCTCGGAACAACCTTATAAGATTTATTGGATGATTTACCTTTGGCACAAAATATTTAAATATAGTACAAGTAAGATGGCGCCCCTCTACTTAATGGTAGAGATGTTATTACTTATTTAAAAGGCCCTTTTAATAACAAAGTAATAGCGTCTAATACAACTGTTCAGTGGATAGGATCTGCATACTTGACACCTCTTGACTTTTATTTTGTAGGGTACTTTAAAAAAACAGAATATATGGAAGTAACTTCAATTATAATACTGTAGATTAACTTCGTGAAACAATGAGAGAGGCAATAAAAGGCGTTATTCGCAACACATTGCGACAAGTAACTGGCAGTAACTGGCTATTTACCCAATAACAGTCAGCATTTTGAGCATATTTTATAATTTATTCTTATTTTACTACTTAGTTGTATTACGTTTTTTAAATTTGTTTTACATTTGTTTTAAAAATAATTTATAGAATAAAAATAAAAATTGGAATAGTTAATATTACCCATACTTTTTATTTTGACATAGGTTGTTATACATCGTTGAAAAGAGAAAAAAAAGTCGATTTGGACGTGTGAAAATCAAATATGGCGCTCATTTAAAATAAGAAAGTTACTATTTATATCTCGGAAACCGCCATCTTGACTTTTGTTTTGACTTCATTCTTAAGTTTGTGCGATCAAACTAAGTAACTTTTATTTTAAACTTATTTCCGCATCTTTAATAATTATAGAAATATCGTAGTATTTAGAAAATCGCAATTTTGAGTTTTTTTGGAATAATTTCTACTGATCTAATCTTCTAACTGCTCGGTCTTTTGAAAGTTTTTCAACATAATCTAAACCAGTATACAAAACTGCATGACATTGCCCATTTAACCAGATCTCTAGCTTTCAAAACAACAAAGATACCCATGCAATCCTACTCTATTTAGGACACCCTGTATATTGTACGGTGCCCTTAAGGAGGTGTAGAAATTTATAAATTCTTATACTTGATTGAAAAACCCCGAATACTTTAAACGTGAAAAATTAACGATCCGTTTTCACATATATAAAATTTAGTTATTACATTAAAAATGTAGTGAAAATATTTGAAATTTAATCATCAGATGTTACACTAAAATTGCAATAAGATTTTTTTTTAAATTAGATAATAACAGTATGTCCGTTCATTTGTTTTATAATTTCAATTTAGCAAAATCCAAATATAGTCGTCACCAGGATAACGCTATGCAGTTATTTGTTGGTAATGATAAGGAAAAATATGTTGTTTTACCCTACTATTTGACAATTGCAGAAACGTAGAATTTTTTATTATGCTCAATATGAAAGTCCAGTCCATGCAGTCGTTATCAAATTAACTAGGGAATAATGTTTTGCATCTATTTATTCTTTACCAAAATAAATTGTTCTTTGCACCTTAAAGAAATTTACATTTTCTTAGAATTTAAAATCCCAAAATACCAGAAACATTAAAAAAATGTAAATATTTTAGGAAGGTCATAAACACAATGTGAAGTTTCAATAAAGAGTGAGCAAGATTTAAGAAAATTTAATTTACTTCAGAAATGCACTGAAATTGTGTGAAACTTATGAATTTAATAATTGAGTATTGAATCTCCTCTTCAAATACGGAAATGTACATCTGGGAATTACAAATTGGGCTATATCGGACTCTTGATTTCTAATAAGAACGAAACCGGTCTCCGATTGCTCGCTGAAATAATTCCCGGATGTACATTTCAAATAACCAAAGGAAAGGAAAAATTCGCGGAGAAAAATATTTGAAAATTTTCTCGGACTGGTTAATTTTTCATTTAAAATTATTATTTAGATATGTAATTTTCAACACCTCACTTAGGGGCTGAGGCCCTAATCTCAAGGAACCCCAACTTTAAAAATTGAAATAGCAAAGTACCCCCTATACCTTCCTTTGATAAAAAAAGTTTCTCAAAATCGGTTAATATTGGTATAATGGAGATATTTACCGAAATGTATTTAAATGAAAGTGCCAATATTCCAACAGGCCTTGATACAATTAAGGAATAATTAAAGATAAATTAAGAAGTGATAAATACAATTTAAAAATTTGATCTAGAATCTGATTTTATAAAAATATACAGGATGTTCTATTAAAAGCACAAAGTTGATACCTTTCCAGAAAATAACTAGGCTATAGAAAAAATGATTGCCCCATTTTGGAGACCACGTTGCGTATGACAAGTTTCATATGAAAGTCATATTTGTATCTTTATCAGTTTCGCAGATATAAGCTTGACACGGAAAAATGAACCACCCTATACGTAGCAGCTAATAATAAATTATAAATGACGTTTCCATCAGAGTTCTATTTTAAGAGTACACTCGAACATACTTAATTCTTCCTCGGAATGGCAAAACTAAAAGCAAATTTGTGAGCGCCTGAGAAATTCAATTCGTGCACGTCAAGCAGCCGACTAATGTTATTTCACCGAAACAAGTTGCATAACAAAGTTTCGATGCGAGATTAATAATAAGCGCGCTTCGAAAAATCTAATGCCACAATTAGGCCCTTGCTTAGGGTCGCTCCGGAAAAACTCGAGGAATGAAAAAACTCGCAACTAATTAGACTCGGCGGTTTGATTAATATATCCCGCACAAGACGACCGCTTAATTATTAAAACGCATAAATCACCGCAAAGCGGAACACATCATCACAGCGGCGACACCGGATAAGAGTGCTTGCATTTAACCAAGAAGTGTTTCCACGTAGACGTATCTCTAATAGGAAAATGACGTGCAGTTATTGTAGTTTGCGGCCCTCATAATGGATTCCCCACATCTCATCCCTGTGCACTAACTTGTGGTAATTTAGTTAGGGATTAGGCTAAGTTATGGTTGCCAAGATGACATCAAGTGACTGGGCTGGGGGGTTGGAACTCTCCTGCCGGCGTGTGTACGGCGGGGGCTGTTTCGACTCGGAACTATCAGCCTGTCTGTCAGGGTAATAAGTGAGGAGAGATTGTTGAACGATTAGTTCATCACGCTGACAAATTAACTCCGTAATAAACACTAATTAATTGATTGAAGTACACACTGTACACACCGATTATTAGTCATTACACTTTTCCCAACTCTCCTCGCTTTATTAACTACAAGTAGAATATGAAGACACCACTTAAAACAAATAAAACAAGAAAACCAAAACTTGTAGAAGGAAATACGTTATCTTCGCGGAAGAATCGAGTATTTGAAATAAATATGGAAAATTAATAAGTTAATAATAACTGGTCTAAACATAAACACCGATGAAATATGGCTTAAAGAAAGATTTAAAGAAAAAAAATGCAATTATACGTTAAACTAAAAAGAGTAGGAAAGACAGGTAAATAAAATTTGTATAGTGGAAACTATAATTATACCAGATAAAATTAATATACTAAAGAATAAGAGTTAGTTAAAACACGCTCAGATCGTATAAGCGAAGATCTAACAAAAAAAATTATAATCATATGCAAAAGATAATAAGAAAAATCGCAAATAAAAAAAGATAAAACGAAACGTGGTGAAAGCAGGTCACCAAAAATTAATTATAAATAACAAGGAATGGAGATAGGATGAAACAAAATATAAACTAAAAGAAGAAAATAACAAAGAAAATCAAAAAAACTAGTAACCAAGACGATGCTAAATACGAACAAAGCTATGAACTGGATGGGACAATAACCAATGGAATAGAAAATATAAAATGTACGTAAGAATGAAATATAACTGATGGAAATAAAGAGGTGGAAAAGAACAACTGGATAGAATGTAAATAAAGAAAACAAAGAAAGAGGGAAACGGTGAATAAGAAGGAAAAGAGGAAGAAAAAAGACAATGGAAAAGAAACAACTAAAAAATTTAGATTGCGTTGCAGTTATTATTGGTATTAGTGAGGCAAAATATGTTACAGAATTGAAGAAATTTACGATTTCTTAAAATTTTCTTAACTATAAAATTCTTAAACTATAATCGAGACAAGATTAATTTGTCATAATTTGTCATTTTTTTGTATTAGTGACGCACACATTTATATAATTGAAGAAATTTGCAATTTATAAATATTTTAAATTTAGACAACTAAAAATATGGTCCCACCAGTTTTACTTGCTATGCAGTAATTTATTGGTTTTGAGGGAAAATATACAGAATAGTATATTTACAGAATAGTAGAAATTCACGATTTCTAAAAATATAAAATTTAGAAAACTGCAAATAAGTTGCGACAAACTAACTTAGTTGTCACGCTTTGCAGTTATTTCTTGGTAGTGATGAGACCAAATGCGTTTTTGCAATTAAAATAAATTGCATTAGGGAAGAAAATTATAATTTCTAATAATTTTCAATTGAAATAATCTAAAATACTATCATTATGTCATTAACTTGGGTGCGACACCCACATTGCTTCCTGAAGTTCAATATGTGTTGTACAATACTACTTCAAAAATAATGTTTATCGTACCTGCATCACAATGTCAGGTTATTGAACTAAAAAGCATTCCAGAATGACGATTTACTAGCACGGCGTGTTGTAAGATTGCCTAGTAACTTGATCGACCATATACGTCACTACTAAATTTTATTCAAATAAATATTATATGTACACTTAATATTACTGAAAATCTGAAAACTATAAAGTAGAAGTTTCATAGTCCTAGTATTGGTTATTTAGAAAGTAGCAGTTCAACAATCAAAGTTTTGTTGATGACACTGACGTCTATAGCAGATGCCATTGATGCAACATATGTCAACCCTCCACGACTAAATAGTATATTGTTTTATTAGGAGTAGAAGTGACACTTTTTGTGGCGAGTCTGTAGGTATTGGCTGCCGAGCGGAGCGAGGCAGGCAACTACAGACGAGCCACAAAAAGTTACTTCTACTCCGAATAAAACATGTAATTTTTTCTTCAAACGTCGAAAATAGTTAAAAAGATAATGGAATTAATATTTTTAATTGTCCGAATACGTATAGTTTTAATTCCCAAAGAAGCATGCTATGCAGAGCGTTGCTATGGTTTTGTTTAATTCATTATTTGACATTAAAGTGTATAAAATGGACGAAGACATGTTTCAATGTACACCGCCAGATATTTTAGAATCGGCAAGGGCTGCAAGAGAGAAATTATTGCCCACTAAGTCCAGTACCATCTATGAAGTGGCCTACAAAAAAGTGGTGCGCCGAGAAAAATGTAAGCAATTATAGTGAAAATGTTTTACTCGCATATTTTTCGGAAATGGCTAAGAAGAAAGTAAAAAGTTCCACTATGTGGTCTCAGTATTCCATGGTAAAATCGTTATTAAATATTAGAAATGGTGTAGATATTACCAAATATTTAAAACTACGTGCATATTTAAAAAAACAAAATGAGGGTTATACACCCAAAAAGGCAAGAGTGCTGACAAAGGAACAGTTCGACAAGTTCTTATCCGATGCTCCTAACAAGAAATACTTGGCGACAAAGGTGAGTTCTTAGAATAATAAACAAATACAAAATTAAACCCTAAATCGTATTTTCAGATTATTTTGATATTTGGCATACCAGGGGCATGCCGTTGCGATGAACTCGTAAAAATGAACACGACAGATATTCAAGACTTGGGATCTTTGCTACACGTAAAAATACCAGATAGTAAGACATCAAAAGTAGAAAATATCTGTGGTAGCAGCAAAATGGTTGGCGACAGCGGTGCTGTAAGTGCTGCTGTTGCTGCCAGCGCAATCAGTTTTCAAGGGGCTAAAATATCAAATTGTACCTTTAATTTACATTTTAACAATAAATAAATTTGTGTTTTGTTTGAATTTTTTGTTTTGTTCATCATGTATGCGCACCATATGTATGTGCAATATTAAACCCGCCCTCGTAGGGCGTTCTTATTACAAATTATCCAATCATGTTGTCAAATTTACTTTTACTGCCTAGTCAGTAAAAGTGAAACTTTTACTGACCAGGAGACGAAGTAAAACTTTAAGATTGTGAATCGAGTCACTAAAGGTGTCACTTTTATGACGTTTGAAGAAAAACTAACATATTAGATGTACATAACAGATGTAGGTCTCTATAATTCGTCCTCATTAAAGAAATTATTGTTCTTCGTGCAATGGTTTACTTATCCAGTATCTTCTTTATTTAAAAGAATTCCTTTTCTATTTAATTCTTGTGTTCAAATCCCTTTATTTCTGTCCTATATAAAAAGTATAACAATGCGTGCACATGAATTTGCAAACTCCTTTTTTTGCAATGAATCTAATTTATTTTTTTGTTCGAAAGGAACACATACATTTGATCTAAAATATGTTACATATAGGAATTATTCACATTTATAAAATAAAATCATAATTAAAATAATGACAGTTCAAGAAATATGCTAAACGTCATTCAGAAACGAAAAGTTATAAAAACTTAATTCTTGAAAACTCGTTGATTCGGTGTGCAATGCCGAGATTGCTTGAATATCAGAGAGCTGAACTATATTATTTACGAAATGAAGTTCACCCAGAATATAATCGAATTATTCATATTGAGAGATTTATATATTAATTATGTGCTCTTACGAGGTCTGATCAAAAAGTTCTGGAACTTTTAAAATAGCGCGCCAACGAAGCGACGGAGAAAAACGCGATTGGCAGCATTGTGTAGAGGGGTTCTCCCTGAGTATAGCCGCTTTTGCTGATCGTCAATAGGTTGTTTAAAAGTGGAGTTACAGCTATTTTAGTAAACCGACATTTTTGTGTTCGGCGATTTTGTAAGGGTTTTTTTGTGATGGAAGGAAAACAAGAGCAACGTGTTTGCATCAAGTTCTGTGTGAAGTTGGGAAAAACATTTACCGAAACTTTTCACATGTTACAAACGGCTTTTGGGGATGAGTGTTTGAGTTGTTCGAAGTCTGACGAATGGTTCAAGAGGTTCAAAGAAGGCCGCACATCAACAGAAGACGATCCTCGTTCAGGACGCCCATCAGTTTCGACTGATCATTGGTCCAAGTGAATGACCTCATTCGTTCAAATCGTCGTTTAACCATTCGGAAAATGGCAGAGGAATGCAACATTTTATTCGGTTCATGTCAAGAAATTTTAACAGAAAAACTGCGTCGAGTGGCGACAAAATTTGTCCCAAAGTTGATGACCCCACCCCCCCCCCCCCCGTTCGTTCGTCGCTGTTTATTTGCAATTTTTGCATAAAAAATTCAATGACAGTTATCCCACCGCCTCCCTACTCATCCGATCTGGCTCCAGCAGACTTTTTTTGTTTCCGAAAATGAAGAGGCCCATGAAAGGAGAGAGATTTGATGATGTTGAAGCAATAAAAAAAATCGCTGGAGGCACTGAAAAGCATTTCGGAAGAAAACTTTCAGAGGGCCTTCGTGCAGTGAAAGCGGCGCTGGGAAAAGTGTATATCTACCCAATAAATTTATGTAAAATGTCCCGGAATTTTTTGATCAGCCCTCGGATAACTAGTTAGATTTTAGAAAATCAACTCTATTCATTGTATTCAACATTCTATTGTACTGATGAAAATATTGTCAGGAGAAGGTATAAAATGCAGTTAAGCTCTTAATCCACTTCTTAAATTTTACTCCATTTACACGTGGTCCCGGCGTCGTAATGTCGCAAGCAAGGTTTTATCATTAGTATGGGAAATATAACTCATACCTACAACAGTGAACGTGTACCAATACGGTTTCTATAGATATGCATGTATTAATATGTGATAATACTGAAAATACAACTAGTTGTATTTATCGGTTGAATAAGTTACATACAATGGGCGAGTTTCGTCCACTCACAAACAATTTCTAGTCGGCCCCTAATAAAGACATGAACCCGAAATGTCAGTGTATCCCTAGTACAAGTACGTACATAATTCCGGTTGGCTGTTTGAAAAATAATGTGATTTAAGTAAATATAGGTATTTGAACTGCATATATAGCTTTTCGTTTATTCTGCTTTCCTAGACTATTGCACTTGTCACATTTACATATGAAACTTCACACTGACGGACCAATGAAATTACCTAAATTTTAAATTGTTGGCCAATTAGAATCCACTTAAAGTGATAATTGCTGTCGAACACTTATCACTTTCGAGAATTGGATTTTTATTTCCAAATTTGTGTACATACTTTTCCATTATTTTACTAATTAATATCAATGTCAATATATGTAAAACTAAGAAAGGAAAGACTAAGTAAAAATAAGACATCAATAAATTAAATGCCTAATTAAAATTTGTTACCATTTGTTACTGTAGTTTCGCTTGTTGATGATGTGCTTGTTGTTTTCAAATATATTCTTGAGACTGTTTAGTATTCTCTGGCGTGGAACCAACAATTTCTTGCTTTATATTTGAAAGATATTTGATGCCAAACCGGTTGGAAGACATTTTTATAATATTTATTAAATATCTGTCAATGTTAATACGTCATGTGCAAAAGTCATGCAAAACATGTTTCGTGCATAGTTCCTTGCTTGGATAATACCCGCTTTAGTGATGCACTCGAGTTTGTTGCCGTGAAAATGTGCACGAGTGCGAAGGCAACAAGCTCTCGTGCCACTATAGCGGATATTATCGGCAATATTATCACTATGCATTTAATATATTACTATTGATAATTCAATCAATTCATTATATTCCCTTCCTAAATATAATTCGTGGTGTTTTCAAAAATCGATAAAGATTTTAAATATACAACTGATTTTAACCCCAAGCTGTGGAAAGTACACCTCGCTCTTCGGGCTCGGTACATTTTCGTCGTTGGGGTTAAAATTCGTAGTATTTATAAAATAATTATAGATAATGAGAACATTACTTATTATATCACTCCTGGAAATCGACTGATTCAATTTTTCGTCAAAGCAAGTAAAAATAGACTTGGTCCAAACTAAAATTTGTATTTGTTTGCATGTAAATTGCCCTTTGTTGAAGAAACCCCAAAGCGAATAACTCCGTCAAAATATTATACTAATGATCGAATTTCGAATATTTATGAATTAATTTTCAGTACCTGTATAAATTTTACATTTGTAGCAACTATATTAAATTCCTCTTGAAATGGGAGATAAATTCAAGCACGTGTTCCGTACCATAGTCCTGCCTAAGAAGCATAGTTAAATTATCATAGCCGAAATTACATTATCCTGTATATTGTTCTAATTTGTAACGGTGGCGTTCCATGGGACCGTGTATCACGCCGTGAGGCAGATTTACAACGGAATCCTCGTTAATTATTAAAATAAACAGGGCGGGCGATGTATGAGCAGGTTTTGATGAGCCTAATTTGGGAGCAGAAGTTTCGCCGTCCTGTGATACATTCGGTCGTCCGATCATTACGTATCACGAAATACGGTGGGACGTGAGATGACGTTCGCGCAGGGCGAGAGCTAATTAATCAAAAGCGGGGCGGCAGAGACGACGGCCCGAAAGAAACTTCATTCCGCCATTGTTTTCCCGCAGCTTTGTACAACTTCGTTTCGTGTAATTTATGTTCGCGCTGTAAAAGTGCGGACATTAGGATGAAGTTATCACGGCGTAAATATGAAACGCGGCAAACAAATGGGGCGGGTAAGCGGCGAAGGTGCTGGAGGTAATTGAGGGCAATGAATTAGGGACTGTAAATGTAAAGAAGTACAATTTCACCTCAATGCAGTAAAGTTACATTGTTACTTTACATTGGTGTTTCGCTGATTTTCTGTACACAATGGGTAATTTAAATTTCATGTTTTCTTATTATAACTCTCAGGCACTTCAGCAAGTGAGTAGGTACCATGCTTAATTGAGTCGTCTAGTTGCGAAACCGATTACCTCCATCATGTCTTATTATTATTTTCATAGTATCGCTTCCTTCAACCTGTATGTGTTGATTGTTTCTTACCCTAAAGTTTCCGCAAAAAAAAAAAATGGCGGTATTTACAGGCGTTTTAAGCCGCATCCACATTTACATGTTATACTATCATATAACCATGAAATATAACAAATGTAAGACAATTTTCTGCGCTTTGATATACAACACGTGTTGTACAACGAATTATATGTTATCACTTTGGTAGCGGTAAAGATCAAATAATGTCATAAAACAAGTAGTTTTTCGGTTTTTATCATTTTCCAGTATTTTCCAGTCATATTTGTAATCGTATGGACGTTTTTATGAACAATGAACATATTATATAATTTATCTGTCAAATTTCCGCGAAGTTTTATGAAATTTTTAAATTCTTATATGAAAATTGAACTCATTTTATGAATTCTTGTGAAGTCCACGAAGTTTTTTAAATTTATGATGTATTATTAATAATAATTATTGACTCTTGCTTTACAATGCTAATTGTGTGACAATGTAGTTTATTACGGTACATTCGAGTAATAGATGTAAATTTGCTTGTCAAAACGTGCAGGTCTGGAGAATTATTTGAAAACGTGACGGTAGAAGATTCCAGATAAAGTAATTTATGGACTCTAATGGTCAAGGGATTAACGCCCGTGATATTCAAAAATTGCGCAGTATTTCCGCTTGCACTAAAACATCGCACCGGAACGTCTGTAAATTAAAATAATCGCCGTGTAATTTATAACAGATTCCTGAATAATTACAAGCGAGTTGTAGTCTTTCAATAAAAAGAACCAAATTGATTGAATTAGCTTAATTTTCTTTCTACCAGCAAAAATTTAACTCTAGATTCTTGGATAAACGGTACATTTATATCAATATAAGCTCGATTAATAATATTAATAATAAAAATAATAATAATTGTAATATCATTAATAATATTAATATTTATATCAAGCATACAGGGTGGCCTACTTATCCTCGCTCGGAGTATTGCTGCTAGACTAATGAAAATTGAGGAAAACATCTGATTGGAAGTTATTGAACACTTGATGCGCTACGTTTTAAAATTATTTTTGAGTATACAGAGTGTACCATAAATCCGGGACACAAAATTTGGTCTCTTTTTCAAATGAATCACCCTGTATATTCTTTCATTTTTAGAATCTGCTCTATGTGGGCTTCATAAATCATTTTTATTTTTCGAGATCAGATGCAACGTTGCCAATTAGTTGCATGATAATCCAAATTAACGAAAATTCATGAACGTGAAAAAAATTCAACAAATTTTATTATAAGGGATCAATAAAAGAATCTGCATATGCAAGTACCCAGGCAATGTACCAAAACATACACAATATTTTGAGTCACGTAGAATTCACAGGGTGTTCTGAAAGAACAATACAATTTTGCTATTTTCAAATAGCTAAAACTCTTTTTTTTTTTCTTCAAATGGAACACCCTGTATATAGCATCATATTCTGAATGATTATCTAATGGGCTATTCAATGGTAGCATATGGACTATAATCTAATAATACTCTTTAATAGGTTTTAATAGGTTTGTTTAGAAAACAAATGTAATCATGGTAGCATGGTAGCATGTTAGCATTATTCTGTAATCTAATAATACTTTTTATTAAAGAAAGAACAAATAGCTAAAACTCATTTTTTTCAAATGGAACACCCTGTATATAGAATCATACACTGAGTGAATATCTAATGAGCTATTCAATGGTAGCATATGGACTGTAATCTAATAATACTTTTTAATGGGTAAATAATGACCAATCTCAATAAGTTTTAGCCATTTGAAAATAGCAAAATTCGATCGTTGTTTCAGAACACCCTGTGTATTCTACGTGACTCAACATATTGTGTATGTTTTGGCACATTGCTTATGTACTTCTATAAGCAGATTATTTTATTGATCTCTTATAATAGGGTTTTGTTGATTTTTTTCCACGTCCATGATTTCTCGTTAAATTTGAATAAAATGTGAATAACTTGGCAACGTTGCATCTGATCCCTAAAAATAAAAATGATTTGTGAAGCCCACATAATGCAGATTCAAAAAGTGATAATGAGTGTTCCATTTAAAAATGAGACCAAATATTGTGTCCCGGATTTATGGTACACTCTGTATACTCAAAAATAATTTAAAAAAATAGCACATCAAGTGTCCAATAACTTACAATCACATGTTTTCCTCAATTTTCATTAGTCTAGCAGCAATGGTCCGAGCGAGGATAGGTGGGCCACCCTGTATACTGTAATTTTCACCCTTTTTCCTTTGATAATAATAAGAAATCATTGAAGCACAGCCAGAAAACTGTATAAAAACTTTTTTTTTGTTATTTAATTCCAAACCAACAAACACAATAAATATAGGTTAAGACAATGAAGTGTTATATATTATGAGCTAAAATATTAGCAAATAAAAATGTTAGTATGTGAATTCAAACTTTTATTTAGACGAATTTAAACTGCACGTATGTTTTTAATTGTGTATGTTTTGGCACATTGCTAGGGTACTTGTATAAGCAGATTATTTCATTGATCTCTTATAATAGGGTTTTGTTGATTTTTTTCCACGTCCATGATTTTTCGTAAAATTTGATTAAAATGTGAATAACTTGGCAACGTTGCATCTGATCCCTAAAAATAAAAATGATTTGTGAAGCCCACATGTAGCAGATTCCAAATATGAAAGAATATACTGGGTGTTCTATTTAAAAATGAGACCAAATATTGTGTCCCGGATCTATGGTACACTCTGTATACTCGAAAATAATTTAGAAAAATAGCACATCAAGTGTCCAATAACTTCCTATCAGATTTTTTCCTCAATTTTCATTAGTCTAGCACCAATGGTCCGAGCGAGGATAGGTGGGCCACCCTGTATACTGTAATTTTCATCCTTTTTCCTTTGATAATAATAAGAAATCATTGAAGCACAGCCAGAAAACTGTATAAAAACGAATGGAATAAAACTTTTTTTGTTTATTTAATTCCAAACCAACAAACACAATATAAAAAGGTTTAGATAATGAAATGTTAAATATTATGAGATCAAATATTAGCCAATAAAAATGTTAATATTGAATCTATGTGAATTCGAACATTTATTTCGACGACTTTAAACTGCACCCCACGGTATAACCTTCCATTAATTTGTTTTAAAGTTTAAAGACCGTTTAGTTTCCAGAAGTATAAATTCTTAATTCCAGTGTCATGGCGCTGGTCTAAAGTTTTGTGCAGATAAGAAACGATATTGGCAACTACAAACTATCATACACAAATAACATTCATGTGATAAAACTTCGAATAGTTTCCAGTGTTTCTTGCCCGTCTCTAAAGCATGCAGTATAAAGTAGTAGTACAGCGTCAAAGGTCAGCACATTAATTATAAATTATGGAATGCACTGCCCAATATTAAAATTAACTTTTATTCCCTTACATTTATCACAGTAACTTTATTATGTTATGTTATTGTTTATGCTCACTGTAATAAAAAAATTGTTATTTAATTTCCGCTGTCTATGTTTTCTAACTTCCATTCTGTTTTTACAAAAACAAAATCTTATGTAAGATACCTAAATATTGAGGTCTTATTTGGTTACTAATGGGGGGTTGCTGTTGTCAATATTGTCATTACTCGTATATATTATGTATTTTTAATGTCTCATTCTCAAATATTTATATATTTGTTTACAAATCTAGCAAATTTAAGAAAATTCCACTGAAAGTAAACATAAAATAAATTCAGTAGAAACAAGTTTACGACTTTTTTTGTCTCCAACTAAGTAACACACCGATATTATTAAATGTACGGTACTTGAAGTGCCCTCTTTGGAATATATTTGTTCAGGTTTGTAAAACAATTAAATTAATTTGAACGAGGGCTTAAGTGTACGTCACCCCATGTTTAAGACATGATTAACAAACTCTGTTTTGCGACCTTGTAAGCCGCATATTATTATTGTTTTCTGATCCGGGAATAAATTGCGCTTTAATGGGCTGGTGAAAGAGAATTAAAGTGATTGCTGCTGTAAGGCTAAAGATCAACGTAGAACAAAGAACTTACAAAAACATTTTTTTTTGTGTCAACCACTATTCGTGGAATAGATTTACACGCCATTAAGAATAAGATATTGAACGAAAACTTTGAAATTACGTACTATTTTTTCCCACTATGCATAATACACAAGTTTTAATGAAGGTACGCAAAAACTTATTACTTTAATATCGTCCGCTGCCACGTAAACATCCCGGTGAATTGTGCACGACCGACTCAAGTTTGCCAGGCTGCCTCGAATTACAAATATCCTGACCAATCGCTTAACCCCGTTCGGACTAATTCCGTCGAAGTTCCCAGGAACTTCCCTTTTATCTCTCCCCGATTACTTCGCGAACAGAGAAACATCTAATAACAAGTGCTCAAGCACAAGTTATTAGCAGGCAGTGTGTCGGATTATTTTGAGCGGATATTGTTCGCCGAATCGCGAGCACCAAACGAACTAATTATATTAATATTATAAGTTAGTTGCAGATTGTTCTGACACCATAGCTGCAGGGTATGCAGAGGCCGGCGATCGCGTCTCCACTGGATTCCATTAATGGAATTGTCACCCATTGTTTATCTAAATGTAAATACACTAAATTGGGACTCACAGAGACACACAATCATGCACGTAATCATAATTTAATATGCTGACATGACCTGAATGAAGATAATGGATAGTATATAATATGATAATAAAATGTATCATACATACTACCGATTTTCAACAAACAGTGATAAGTAAATGTACAAACAATTCGTTTACTTCATAGTATACCGCGCGTTTTTTTATCTCTGAACATAGGCCATGTTCAGTTTTAAAACGACAGTATCAATTGCAACCAGTTATGCAACCAACATTACTTGCGCCTGCAACTCGATCATTTAAAATGTCAAAACTATTGACAGAATATGTATTCTACGCAAGAATTATCCTGAGACACCAATCCCATCATTCCTGTTCAAATAGGAATCATCAACTATTAATCCCGAAATAGTAACTCACTTGTGAAAGAGCCCTATTTCTTTCTTGCGTTGAATACATTTTCTGTCAATAGTTTTGACATTTCAAATGATCAAGTTACAAGTGCATGTAATTTTGGTTGCATGCAATTGTTATGCAACCAAAATTACATGCACGTGTAACTTGATCATTTGAAATGTCAAAACTATTGATAGAAAATTTATTCAACGCAAGAAACTGTTTAAATAGGGCACTTTCACAAATGAGTTACTATTTCGGGATTAACAGTTGATGATCCCTATTTGAACAGGAATGATGGGATTGGTGTCTCAGGATAATTCTTGCGTTAAATACATTTTCTGTCAACAGTTTTGACATTTCAAATAATTGAGTTGCAGGCGCGTGTAATGTTGGTTGCATAGCTACTGTAGTTTTAAAACTGAACATAGGCCTATGTTCAAGAATTAAAAAAACGCGCGGTATAATAGTGCATGCGCCGGGCAAATTATATTTATATGTCTGGACCTCAAAGCCAAACAGTATTAAGTCCACTTTTTTTCATTTTTTGGGGTTATGATAGTTCCTTTAATATATTTTTCCGCTCTTTCCAATGACGACGCGTATTAAGTCCAATTTATCTCCGTTTACGAGATATGTGGAGATTATTGATATTAGGTCATCTATTAAATAGAACCAAACAGTATTAAAGGTTTTCGATACAGTTTGGCTCTGGAAGATATCCAATATTTAGGTATTAAGTCCAAATGTGAGGTTAGGTGACTGAACTGAATACCGTGTTGTTTTATTGTACATCAGTTATCATAATATTAAGTCACATTATTTTGTTCGTAAAGTTATCTAAAAATACTTGATCATTTCGTTGTTTTACCTGTTAAACCTTAACATACCTGATAAACCTGTTATAAGATCATATTTGACCAAGGAGAACGGTAATTAAAAAATTTAATGAGTTTATCAAAACTTGTTTGTTAGTGTTTCACTTTTAGCTCTTGTTGCTGCTAACACGCAAGATAATATTATAAATGATGCTGTGATAGTAATGGAAATATATCCATCTACTAATAGCTCGCAGGATATCCCTAATGAAAATTTTAAAATTCTTGCAACCCGATGTGGCAATGCTTCAGGGGATGTTATTTCTTTGAATAGTGATGTGTACAATACCATCTTTGTTAGTAAAAACAATGTGCCTTTTTCCAATACCGAAGAAATTCTCACAGATAATACAAACAAGTGTCAGGTACCAGAAAGTTCACCAGAGCATTTTGTTCAAAGCAATGGAAATGAAGATAAAAAAAACGAATTCGAGAAAAATTCTTAAATTAATATTTTACAAAATGTTATTATTTAAATTAATGACGATGGACCTCACTAAAGCGGATGAAGTAGACGCAAATAATTTACAACATAAAGAAGACTGTACTGAATCTGAAGACCCACCATATCTACCTGAGGAAAGTAATGATACAAACGAACTGAAAGAAGTACAAGAGGAAGAAGCTGTAGAAATCCGTGAAACTAAACTAAAGAAATGAAAAAGAAATTCTGTTTATTGGAAGAAAAACAATAAAAACATTAGAAAGCAAAGGAAAGCCGCTGGTGAAGAATATCTGTCAGCCACCAATAAGCTTATTGGAAAAAATTAAATGAAAGAACCTTGTTCTGATGAATGTAAAAAGCACTGCAAACAGAACACATCAGTTGAAAGTCGTGCTCTAATTCAGCAACAATTTTGGAATGGTAGCACCGAACTTGACCAGAAAAGACAATTCAAAGCTAGCTGCATCGAAGAAGTTCCAGTTGAGCGTGTACTTGCTAGATCGGGATCTCGCGCTGGAAAAAGAATAACGTCGTTGAAATATTTTTTTAGTTGTAAATGGTAAAAAGTTTAGTGTGTGTTGTACTTATTTTCTTAACACATCAAATACATCCCAAATCTCAGTACGTAATACATTATCGAAAAGACAACATGGTGGAATCGTAATACCTAATCAATTTGGTAAACATGAACCCTCAAATGTTAGAAACAATTTCAGAGAGCACATACAGAAGTTCCCGAGTATAGAGTCACATTATTCCGGGAATAAGTCCTAGAGAAAGTATTTCCATCTCAATATTTCAGTAATGTATCGGTGGTTTTATGAAGATTGTGTAGAAAACCAAATTCCTTAAGAAGATATTCTTAAGCAATGGTTATATAGTGAAATTTTCAATTCGGAATTTAATTTATGCTTCAAAGAACGAGGGAATGATACATGTGACACATGTGATGAATATGTTATCAAACTCAAAGAGCCCGTATCCCTGGAAGAACGCCTTGCATTACAAACTGACTATGACGCGCATCTTCTTGATGCAGATAATCGGTATAAACTAAACCGACAGTATAAAGAGACTTATCCTGTTCCAAGGCAAACTTCAAAATAATTTCGTTGGATTTACAAAAATGCTCACCCACTCCTTTACTAACGGATGCCGAACGTTTCTACTCTCTAAACCTGTGGACTTTCAATTGTACAGTTTATGATGCAACAGACAAAATAGGATATTGCTTCACCTTAGATGAATCCATAGCTGGACGTGGAGGCAATGAAATGGCTTCCTGTATTCTCAAATACATTTTAAATGTAAACGAATTTATAGAGAAAATTGTTATCTGGAGCGATAACTATCACAAAATAGAAATCATCAGATTATTAGGTGCTATCTTTCAATTCTTATGCTGAAACCTTCCATAAAATGCATTGAACATGAGTACCTTTTAAGAGGATATACCCACATGGAGGTGGATACAATTCATGCACAAATAGAAAGACAACAAAAAGCTTCCTCCCAATTTTCTCTAATAACACCATAAGATTTGCAACAGCTTTTCAGACTTTGTGGCAATCAATTTGAAGTAGCGGAAATGGAAACCATGGACTTTAAGATGTTACCCTTTTATCTGAAGAATCCGGATCTTACTTTCACAATCACAAAAAAACCATAACTAATCAAAACGTTTTGATATTTAAAGTGGTTCATATGAAGATTTGAACAGAAACACCTGAAGTATTGTATTTAAAACAGACTTTAATCAAGAAAATTTAGAACAAGCTGATTTCAAAAGAGCCACTGAAAGACTAACACGCAAAGAGAAACGTACTGTTAATGCTAAAGAAGTTGTTCTCAATGCTAACTTAATGCTGCTGAATCCAATAAGAGATACATTTGAATCTATTTCAACAAAAAAGTATAATGATTTGCAGAACTTTCTAACATGGGTGCCTAAAAGATTCCATGAATACTTAAAAAATCTGCCACATGATAACCTCAAGGAAGACGATTGAAAAATACAATGATCTTCATTATGCATTTTCTCTTTAATTAGATATTATTAATTTTTAATTATTTGTTTGTTACTTGAACATTAAGATTGATAGTTTCCGTTTGTAACATGTTGGTGCAATCTCTCATTTATTTTTGAAAATATTTCTTGCCTTTGTCTTCTTGCCTTTCGTTACCCTTTATTAATTAGTTATAAAGTTATAATTGATATTAATTACTTTTGGTTAACCTTTGCAGTGTTCTACTATGGGCTTCTTAATAATAATTCAGTATCAAGTCCCATCTATCTATAAATTCGTAGGAGCTAAACAGTATTAAGTCACAAAATACAGTAATAAGTCACAAGATAAGTCCATTGCTAGAACCAAACAGTATTAAGTCCCTCAATGAATTTAAAATTATTAAAATAGATTAATGTAGGAGGTTGGTTATTATCTGCTTTAGTTGGCTTCCAAAATTATAACTGGGAAATTAATAATCCATGCTCTTCTATTTACAATAGTAATCGGTTTTAAAAATACCATTGTTCAAACTCTTCAAATTGCTCTAATGTAAAATTTACAAAATGTGATTTAATATTGTTTGGCTCTGAGGTCCTGATGTATAAATCGATCTAGTCTACTGAAAATAATATCGAAAACTTTATGATATAATTAATACGTTTATTGTAAAAAACACATGGTGTTGTACAATTGAAATAGTACATAGGTACAATAAAAATGAAAATATTAGTAGACAAAATGTTAGTGCAAGTGCTTCTTAAATTTAGGAATTAAGTTTTAACATACATTGGTGTTAAAAAAATTAATGTACAATATTCAATAAACATACAGTACAGACCAAAATAAGCTTAAATAAGTCTTAATAAACAGATGCCGTAAAATTAACCGTTTCAGAAATAGAATTGATGATAAATTCTACATTTTATATTTTTACATTGTCAGTGTTTAGTTACAAAATACTTAAATTAATTGTGAAAAGTTTTAGTTGTAGCCAAAGTAATTGTTCAAAACGCCTCCCATCAATTTCAACACATGTACTAGACCTCCTAGACACCTAAACATCAAATCCGTTTCAGTTTAAATGTTTGGATGGGTATCTTAGGCGACAGATTGATTGCTATGTAAGAGAGAACCCTATCTTACTTGGCAATAACTGAGAGTCATTGGCAGCGATTCTTACAAACTGCGATCATCCAGATAGATATTTTTTGACTTAGCTAGAGGCGATTCCTCTGAAACCGTAGAATTATAGTTTCCCCAAGAGAATGTCATTGTCAACAATTTCAAATGCTTCAGCCAGATCGCAAAAAAATTATGCAGTCGTATACTTTTGATTAAGACTGTCATACACATAATACAAGAAGTTGTACGTAGCATCGCTCGGTCTGAGATCGGTACCCTTACCGGGATTTGTAGTCTCTAATAACTTTTTTTGGGACGAAGTCATTTCGAAGTCCCAAAAAAAATCAATGATTGCCAGATATACGTCACTGACTGCCATCTATGGTTTAGTTAAGATACATAAAGTTATCTACCCTATCAGACCAATTGATGCGTGCTACGACGCCCCTAACTTTAGACTATCTGGTTTTGTCAATTGTATCCTCCTTAACCTTGTCAGTGACTCCCCCTTCAATGTAAAAAATGCCGAGGCTGCTATAGATAAATTAAAATTTATCGTTGTTCCTGCTGGTCACGTCTTGATTTCATTGAAATGTGTGGTGTCTTTGTTCATCAATATCTCCCAACTAAGTGTTGTGACGTTCCTTAAGACAGGCTTGCCGGATATTTCTAATTACATTGGTTTTCGAAAAAATTTTAGACCTTCGCGCTAACAATAGTACTTTTAGATGAGGTGATAGTTATTATAATCAAGTTTATGGTTTACGACTGGGTGCCCCCTGCTTACCTGTGTTATCAAATATTATTATAAACCAGGCAATTAAAGTTCATTACTGATGTTGAAATTCAAACCACAATTATTTTACTTATACGTTGATGATATAGTTACTTGTTGCCCCTCTGATGAGGTTGATATTGTTTTGAATATGTTCAACTGCATCGATAATCAGTAATCACATTGAGTTCACCGTTGCACGTGAAACTAACAAGACATTACCTTTTTTAAACTTACTCCTTACCAGCGACAGTGATAATTATCTCTCCTTCGATACACAGGATGTTAGGGAAGTCGACCGAAAATTTTCTAAGGGTAAATTAGGGTGCAAAATGAAGTAGAATATTTCTTTGCCATTTTTTGTTTAGATGCATAGTTTCCTCTTAACACTGTTAAAATTGGTGTCAAAATGGCCAGGTAATAAAAAGTGCATTACTATGTGTTTCTTGTGCTAAAGTGTGCGATTTGTATCAAATTCGTCGACTTCTGCCTTTTATCGTACAGTTTGTGACGTACCTGAAGGGCAGTCGGCGCGTTAGGCCGTGGAGCGAGTGGAGGGTCCCTTTGAAGTAGTGACGAGGGCCAGGCTCTCGGTGTCAGAGAGTGGGGGGGGTTAAAAAAGGCTCCACGTAATTTTACCTCGTTGCTACTTCGTCGCAAGGGAGGCTCCACCCTACCTGCGTGGGTGGTCGACAGACAGTCAGCGAAGTTCAGAAATCACGAACTGTCACAACGCTGACCGTTTGACGCCAACACCACCAGGTGTAAATCTCGCAGTGAGTATAGAAAACTGTAAAACTGTAACTGTAAAGAGAAAACGTGGGGGGAGCAAAAAATAATAACAGGTGTGAGTTTGGTATGGTAAGATGGCGTTTATTCGCACACACAAGACGGACACCGTGTCCTGCGCTCCTGAAAACAAATACCTCCGAGCGCCACCCTTTCGCGCAGGGTTTACTCTATTCGGCCGAATAAAACAAGCTCCTAATCGCGCGATTGAAAGGGCAGAGGGAGCGACCTTTCTCGTACACTAGCGCAAACACGTACGACACGAAACACGTAGACGCAATTTACACACAAAACAATAATCGGTAAAGATGGCTCAATCGAGCACACAAAAGAATTATATTATTGGAATTTTTATATCTGGCCTGCGTTATATGGATGGTCTCGCCGTTGGCTGGGTTCAGCCCCGGGATGTCGGCGGTATCCGTCGACGGCGTCTGGGCCAGGTCCGCGGCTTCCAGCCAAGAATGGTTCTGGCCGAGCGGGTTAGCCCGTCGGCAAACGCTCGGGTGTTACGAGCGTGTTCCCTGCCCTGTAGTCGGTGCCTCAATCCCCCTCAAGGGTGGTTAGCTGAGAACCGTTGATTATTCCCGTAAAACGGATGGTGAAATACCTTATCTGCAACGGTTCTTCTGACACGATCTATCTCGGGCACGAGTCAATGTGGTTCTGCCCGTGGTGGCGCTTTACGCCGGTGAATTTAAAAATCGCTCACCGGGGAGACGCGTCACCACAACAAAAAAAATGCAAGCATGGTTGCCTACCGTGTAGGTCTACACGCTAGTTAATTTATTAAAAGCCGTTTCTGCCGAACACTATTTTGGACCGTTACAAATTCCCCCCCAACAAAATTAAAAACTCCGGGAAGCGGATGTTTTTTTCAAACCCCCAAAAAGAAAAATAAACTCATAAAAATGACGAAAGAAAGATAGTACTAGTGGGAGTAACAATGTCCCGACACACTCGATGCGTAACCTCAATCATATTCATTAAATCCCCCAAAGGGCTAAGCTAAATAGCTAAACCAGGGAGTCGTCGAAAAATTCCGCAATGCGGCATGTCACTCAAGGACAAAACACGAACGATCCCATAGAATACGAAAGTTTGCTTACACCGTATGGTTTTAGACAAGTGACAGCCACTAATTACAATCAATTAAACTAACAAAACTAACACAACTAACCTAATGAGCTCAGAAGTTAACAAGGCATCATCGGTCCGCTCCTCGGCCGACTTAAACCCAGGAATTCATCAAAAAAAAAAAATGAAGGGTAGTGTACGCGGGGCTCCAACGAACTTCCCAGAGCAAGGCTTGCGATTCCGGGGCACCCAAAGCCCAGTAGACGGACGGACCCAACCCGAAGTTGTAGGGAATAGCGGCGCGAACCCCAACTATTCCAAACCCGTCTCATCCCCCCAGTACCCGAGATCCCGGAACCACCTTACTCTGTTCCGATCGCCGGACGCGTACACGCCCGTGGAACAAGGTGATGAATTCCCTTCGTAGAGCATTGTGTCCCGACAACCCGATACGAACAACCTCCCGTCTCCCAGGGTGGAGTTGCCCCACCTCAGTCCCTCTCCACCAGTAGTTACCGAAATAACTACTCCGGAGTCGTTGGGAGCTGAGGATCACGCCCGCAATTATCCACTCAGGGGTCAGGTCAGCGACCCGCATCGCCCGTCAAGCCACAACCTCTACCACCACAACACATACGGAAAACAAGAAGATAAGAGTTACTCTTGTTTCGTAGATAACTCAAAAAGAAAAAGTACTAAACTACACTTAACCAGAAAAAGCTAACAAACACCTAGTTCGAAAGCGAATGATCATCGTCCAGAGCAGGTTTCAAATCTTTCACATGCCATGTCCCTCCTGGGTCACCAAAGTCATTGGTTAGATCATACGTCCACAAAGACCTCTTATGGGCCACTACAAAAGGACCAACAAACTTAGGAGCTAACTTCGCGTTAAAGTAGTTTAGAGCATTCGACAAAACATGATTTCTACGCCACACTCGATCACCAACCTTGTACTGTACATGCCTTCTACGGAAATTATACGATTTCGCATTTTTCTGATACGCTTTCACCAAACGTCCCGCTATCTCTTCTCGTAATGCGTCGAACTTATCAGGATCGCGTGGTTTGTCCCTGATGGGGTCCTCTAACAATTCGTCAACCTCCGGAGGTCCACCAAAGGTATTGCCATACAATACGTGCTCTCGCCCAAAATTGGCGAAGTAAGGCGTATGGCCAATCACCTCGTGTTTTGCCGTCCGAATGGCACAACCAATCTTTGGAAGACTCGCGTCCCACACGCGGTGGTTATTGCTCACATACGATGCGATCATAGTCTTAAGGACCCGGTTAATGCGTTCCGCCGGATTAGCCTGCGGGTGATACCGAGCAGTATACAATACCCGAGTGCGATAGGAGTCGCACATCTTAGTGAACTCTTTACTACGAAATTGAACACCGTTGTCTGAGATGATGTATTGAGGGGTTCCAAATACAAGGAAAACTTGTTCTTCTATGGCTTTCGTGACAGCTGAAGCAGTAGCTCGTCTCAACGGGAAAAACGTACTAAACTTTGTGAAGGTGTCGGCCACAACCAAAATATAACAATTACCCTTGGTTGAACGCGGCAAAGGTCCCACCAAATCAGTACACAAAATTTGCCAGGGTCTCGTCGCTCGAGCCCTAGGCGCCAAAAAGCCAGGTGGAGCCTTTTGTTCAACCTTGTGTGCCGAACACACCTCACACTCACGAACATACCGAGCTATATCTGCCTTCATCTTCGGCCAGTAATATCGTGTCTTAAGCCTTTGACAGGTCTTATACACGCCCCCATGACCAGCAGTTGGCAAATCATGGTTTTCCGAAATAAGGGAACGCCGACGCGGTTTCGCTACTACTATCTTCCACGAGTCTTGGGGTTCCTCAAGGTCCCCAAACCTGGGAGGCAAAAACTTATATACGACCCCAGTGTCGACTTTCCAAAGAGGATACTTCCGCGGTCTCTTCGCGATCGCGTCACGCATCTTAACTAACCACGCGTCGCTTTCGGAATGATTAACGACGTTTACAGCGTCTAAAACCGGTACTGAACGCGATAACGCATCAGGAACCACGTGGTCCTTCCCCTTACGATGAATGATATCGAAGTTAAATTGTTGGAGCCGTACACTCCAACGCGCTAAACGACCAGAAGGACTCTGTAAACGGTTAAGCCACAGCAAGGAATAGTGATCGGTGATCACGGTGAACTTAGCACCCTCAATGTAAGGTCGAAATTTCTCTACAGCCCATACTACGGCCAAACATTCTTTCTCCGTAGCACTATAACGTCTCTCCGGTCCTTTCAATGAACAACTATTGTAACTTATTACCTTCTCTCCCTCATCAGTAGCTTGCGTCAATACGGCGCCTAGCCCAAAATCGCTAGCGTCGGTCTGAATGACGAAAGGTAAACTAAAATCAGGACAAGACAAAATAGGAGCGCTAACAAGACAATCTTTAATAGTGTTGAATGCCGATTCACAGTCTTCCGACCACATAAATTTAGTATCTTTTCTGACCAATGCCGACATTGGTGCAGTGACTGTGGAAAAATTCGGAATAAACCTACGGTACCAACTAGCCATACCGATTACTCTACGTACACCTGTGACATTAATGGGTGCTGGCATGTTAACGATCGCTGAAACCTTTTCTGGATCGACATGTAACCCTCCCTGATCAACAACATAACCCAAGTAGCGTAACTGTGGCCTACAGAAATGACATTTATCGCGGCGCAGCGTTAAACCTGCTTCTGTCAGACGACTCAAAACAGTCTCCAAAACTCTAATGTGCTCCTCGAACGTCGAAGTTACGACCACGATGTCGTCTAAATATGCAAAACATGACGGCTCGAGATCAGCACCTATCACTCTATCAATGAGTCGCTGAAAAGTGGCTGGCGCATTATGAAGGCCAAATGGCATGCGTCGAAATTGATATAGACCACGGTTCGGAACGGTAAATGCGGTTAGCTGCCTCGATTCTTCCTGAACAGGGATCTGCCAGTAAGCCGATCGAATGTCCAAACTCGACAAATATTTCGCGTCCCTCAACCGATCTAATATATGAGAAATATACGGCAGAGGATACGCGTCCCTTTCGGTTACACTATTGACTCGCCTAAAATCTACACAAAAACGGTATGTGTCATCCTTCTTTTTCACCATCACAATTGGTGAAGACCACGGCGATTTAGAAGGTTCAACTACCCCTAAACTTAACATTGAATCTAATTCCGCGTTTACGTGACGTTGTAATGTGGGAGACATCGGATAGTAGCGCTGCTTAATTGGTGTAGCTTTAGTGCTGATGACATGCTCTACCAAATTGGTACACCCGAGAGTATCACTCATCTTCTCGAAAGCACTGGTTAATGATGACTGAAGTTGGACGTGTTGGTGTGAGGTTAACCCATCACTGGTGTTCAACGCATCTACAGCCATATCTTCCAAACCCGAAAACTCCCAATGACCACTACGTAGGTCTGGAATAATTCCTAACCGTTTCCAAAAATCGGTTCCCAAAATCAACGGCCTCGTAATTTCCGGAATTACTAATACATCCAACGTTCTCGTCACGCCTTCAACCATCATCGGAAGTGTAGCCATTCCAATTACCTCGCAACTACGTCCATTCGCCACCGTACAATATTTCACCGACGAAGGTTTCAACCGTACCGCTAAATTTTTGAACATCTGCCACCCTGGACCGCCAAGTATGGTCTGGTTTGCTCCTGAATCTAATAACCCCAACAACGATACCCCATAAACTACTACATTTAAATATGGACGCTCATCGCCCCGCGAACTAGACAACACAAAATCTAAACAAATACGTGTACGTTCACTAAGTCCCTTAAAATTATCTGTCGAAATTCCCAAAACCTCGGAGCAACTTGTTCGACTCAAGTTCTCCTCGACCGGTTTAACGAATTTGATGGAGTGCAATTTGGGCACCTCGGTTTTGTTACTCCCACTTTCCCACAACCAAAACAATATAAGCGTCTCGGCGCGCGACAATCCTGACTTGAATGTCCCGGTCGTTGGCAATTATAACAACGCGACTGAGAGGGCGGACGAATATTTGTAGGAGTGACTTCGTGACAAGACACACTCGGCACAGCCTCCACATACGCCAAGTCTGGCTCTAACACACGACCTTTCCCTGGTGGGGGTGTGTACGATTCGTTAGCGACCATACTAGCCTCCAGCCTACGTCCTAATCTAAGTAGATCAGCAAAAGTAACAATGTCTAGTGACCACAAAGCCATTCTGTATCTAGGATGTAGATTTTTGGTTACGGTTCTGAGCTGAATATCTTCAGGGAGAGGATTAGGCAATCGCATGAACAGATTTTTCATCACAGAAACATAGAGACTGATGGTCTCATTAGGTCCCTGTGTGCGAGATTTGATTTCTTCGAAGAGACGTTCTTCGTAATCAGGAGATTGGAAGGCCTCTCTCAACCCTAGGACTAACTCATCCCAGTTCCCAAAAGATCTACGGTTCGCTCGATACCAAATAAGGGCATTCCCCGTGAACAAATCTAATGCCGACGCAAACAATAATGCCGAAGATACGTTACGCGCAACGCGCAGTTCTTCTACTCGCTCCAAAAATGAGGACAACGAAACTTTGCCCTGCTCTCCACCAAAAGTGAGATTAAAAAACCTAACCGCGACAGGTTTTACATCTGTAGAAGCCAGATGATCTTGGTCATTGTCTGAATCAGAATCTGAACTTGAACTATTCGATTCAGCAACTACTCGCGATGAATGAGCGACAGCTTGAATTACGGACAAATTAAGCAACGAACTCTGAGTTGCAGTGGTTTTGCGCTTAGCTAATTTAGCCCCGGAACGCATAGTACCGGCGCACGCTGCTAATCGTACTAAAAGTCTGGAGACCTTACCTCGTTCTTCGTCAGTCGTAACGACACAACGATTAATTCGCCCGTGTGCGTGTCCACACTTAGTGGCGAGCTTCAAATAGGTCGAAGAGGTAGTAGGCTCCTCGAAGTCCTTTACTAACCCCTCGATCTCCGTCAACTTCAGTTCTAGTGCCGCAAGGTCGTCAGTTATTTTAAAGGGATTAGGCACCGGCGCATAGGAGGCAGAAGACTCCAATCTAATTAGAGTTCGTAAGGTGCTACGCTGCGCATCAGCAGTAGTTACCCCTGTAACTCCTCGACGTTCAAGCTCATACACCCGCTCATCGGCTGATAGCCTATTAACTTCTACTTTGAAATCCATCACAACTAATGGACTAGTGAACAAAAAGAAAAGATTCAAATTTCAATTCAAATTGAAAGAAAAATATACGGTATACGTGTACCGAAAAAGAACAAAAATTTAAACTAACTTATCGTAATTATTACGATTACTATAAAAATCCAAAAAAAATTTTACCTAGTCGTAGTGAGCTCGAACCCACAAAATCATACGCCAAAAACAAAATATAAATCAACCAATCAACCAAATATGTATGATTCGTGGTCGCCCGTTCACTATCTCACCAAGTTTCTACAAAAACCAACAATAACCAATAATAAATTTATGGTTTTTCGTAACCAGCGAATAATAAACTAATTTCTACACTATAGTAGAAACTATACCAACAAACACTGAAAACAGGCCAGAAAATTCCCTAAATTAAAAATATTTAAATTTAAAGTTAACGTTAAAGTCAAAATATTTTCTTGTGTGTATTCTAAATTACCCACAAAACTCACAGAAATTCTCAACAACTGACAAAACAACCACCCCAAATTTTCTCAATATACTAAGTGCTGAAGGCTGATTAAAAATTTGAAATACTGTCAAATTTTCCAACTCCCAGTTCAGTTTCCTTGGCGCAAACTTAAGGCCTACCACAAAAATATATTCCCAATCAAAAGGGCACAAAAATAAACCAAAGGGCCAAAAAGTTTTCGCGAAGGGCTGAAGGGTCAAAGTGAAAATTAGTGCCAAAACTACTAACAACGCATAAAATTGAAAAAGGGCACAAAAATTTTCTAAAGGGCAAAAAGGGCCAAAACAAAAATTGAAAAAGGGCTGCAAAATTAATTAAATGAGGTCTATTTAAAATGAAAAACAAAATCCTGAAGGGCTAGAAAAATTTACAAAGGGCTGACAAAACCCTTAAGCCTCAAAAGATGTTAATGAGCTAAATAAATAAAGATACCAACGATAGCTATTGTTGCTATTGTTGCTATTGCCCCATACGTTGGGTTCCAAAAACGTGTGACGTACCTGAAGGGCAGTCGGCGCGTTAGGCCGTGGAGCGAGTGGAGGGTCCCTTTGAAGTAGTGACGAGGGCCAGGCTCTCGGTGTCAGAGAGTGGGGGGGTTAAAAAAGGCTCCACGTAATTTTACCTCGTTGCTACTTCGTCGCAAGGGAGGCTCCACCCTACCTGCGTGGGTGGTCGACAGACAGTCAGCGAAGTTCAGAAATCACGAACTGTCACAACGCTGACCGTTTGACGCCAACACCACCAGGTGTAAATCTCGCAGTGAGTATAGAAAACTGTAAAACTGTAACTGTAAAGAGAAAACGTGGGGGGAGCAAAAAATAATAACAGGTGTGAGTTTGGTATGGTAAGATGGCGTTTATTCGCACACACAAGACGGACACCGTGTCCTGCGCTCCTGAAAACAAATACCTCCGAGCGCCACCCTTTCGCGCAGGGTTTACTCTATTCGGCCGAATAAAACAAGCTCCTAATCGCGCGATTGAAAGGGCAGAGGGAGCGACCTTTCTCGTACACTAGCGCAAACACGTACGACACGAAACACGTAGACGCAATTTACACACAAAACAATAATCGGTAAAGATGGCTCAATCGAGCACACAAAAGAATTATATTATTGGAATTTTTATATCTGGCCTGCGTTATATGGATGGTCTCGCCGTTGGCTGGGTTCAGCCCCGGGATGTCGGCGGTATCCGTGGACGGCGTCTGGGCCAGGTCCGCGGCTTCCAGCCAAGAATGGTTCTGGCCGAGCGGGTTAGCCCGTCGGCAAACGCTCGGGTGTTACGAGCGTGTTCCCTGCCCTGTAGTCGGTGCCTCAATCCCCCTCAAGGGTGGTTAGCTGAGAACCGTTGATTATTCCCGTAAAACGGATGGTGAAATACCTTATCTGCAACGGTTCTTCTGACACGATCTATCTCGGGCACGAGTCAATGTGGTTCTGCCCGTGGTGGCGCTTTACGCCGGTGAATTTAAAAATCGCTCACCGGGGAGACGCGTCACCACAACAAAAAAAATGCAAGCATGGTTGCCTACCGTGTAGGTCTACACGCTAGTTAATTTATTAAAAGCCGTTTCTGGCGAACACTATTTTGGACCGTTACAAGTTATCAATCTGGTGGTTATGGTTTAACATCAACAATAGCAAAATTTAAAAGGGTTTGTACCGTATTCTACGCTCCTTTCCATCGATTCCCGGCTGCAGGTAAAAGGTGTGCGATTCGTATCCAGTTCGTCGATTAATACGCGCATTATAACTACGATGAATACTGCAATGTATACGATGCATACGCACCTAGGTATTTTCAAGAGAAAATTCAAAACTTCTCTCATTCGAAAATAGTTTTCAGGAAGAAAATGCTTGGAATACATATGAAAACACTTTATCCATCAGCACGGTGTGTGCCATCTTCGTTACATATTTCACGTTCATTTTGCCTGCAAGCGGGAATCGATGCGAACTGACGTCAAGATTTTTGTTGGTGTCAGCGTGGGAGGAATACGGTGCAAACCTTTTTATATTTTTCCATTGTTGATGTTAAACCAGATCGAGGCGTTCGAGATGTGGACATTCAGAAGAATGCTCCGTATCCCATGGGTAGACCACATTACCAACGAGGAAGTGCTGAGAAGGGCGGGTGTGGACAGACTACTATTCAACACCATAAAGCAGCGCAAGATAGGATACCTGGGTCACATACTAAGGGGGCCAAAATATCGAATTCCCCAGCTCATACTCGAAGGAAAGATAGAAGGCAAAAGGGGCATCGGACGTAAACAGCTATCATGGCTTAGGAACATCAGGAACTGGACCGGAATAAGAAAGTTTGGCGACATATGCCAAGCTGCAATAAACAAAACTTTAACAATTATACAATAAATGATAATTCGCCAACGCACATTGGTGTAAGGCAACAGAAGAAGAAGAAGATGTTAAACCATAACCACCAGATTGATAACTGTACGATAAACAGCAGAAGTCGACGAATTTGATACGAATCGCACACTTTAGCACAACAAACACATATGAACGTAAACGTAAAGTAAAGTACGTAAAGTAAACGCTAGTACGTAAATGCGCCACCGTGGCGCTGCCGCCTTGATGTAAATCGCCTATAGCTTCGTGTTAGTTTGGATTTGCCGCTTTCGATCTGTATTCTTTATGTTTCATTGTGCGTTTGGGCTCTTATACCTATTTGGTAAATTACTGTTGACATTTTCAAATCATTTAAATCTTTATAGTTAGATTAAACTCAAATAATTTATTGGTTGTATTTGTTTTTAGCCCCTTAGGTTTGTGATTGTTTCTTGCTGTTATTGTTGTTTCTCTGTTGGTTGTGAGCAGTTTATAACTATTATACTTATAGTTTTCGCTCCAGCGAAGCGGTTGTCATGTGACCATTTGTGCGCGTGCGTCTGCGGTTGTCTGTTTCCGGCGTTATGTTAATCGCGTGTTTTCCGGACGATACATGAGCACTGCATTGTTTCGATTGGCATCATTTTACGTTTTTAAGAATGTTCTAGTAGGCGGTTGTTTTACTGTGATATGTATTCTGACGCTATAGTCGACAACTTGCCTTTTTAGTTAGTTTTCATGACTTGGCCTTGACCTTGATCATGTAGTAAAACTGACCTCCCACATGCACCCTGGTACTGTTCTCGGTGCACATGGATTAACTTATATCTTACAAATGCTTTTACTAAATTTTCGCCACACGCCGTTTTTATTCTGTGTTGGGAGAACTCCACTTGTTACCATGTTTTGGGTGTTGATATTGTTTTCATCCCATGTTCGATCATCCCAACTATACTTCATGTAAATCACAAATTGTTTTTTTATATAACACTTTGGATGATTAAGGTATGCCCTTCCTCTGTTTAACATTTAATAAATATTTGTTATGGCAATTATCTTGTGCGACTTCATTACTTCAGCTGTCCCTATAATTGTCTGTATTTCAAATGTGTTATTGTTATATATCGGGTTGTTCCAGTTTTATTGCCGAGCCCAAAATGGCGACTTATAATAGAAATAAAATGTCGATATTTAATTAATTCAATTATGTATTAATGGAGAACAATATTTACCGATCAAATTTGTTTTATAACCACCAGGCAGTTTTCTCGATATTTCATAATTAATTGACTGCTTATTTATTCGATGTTCGTGTACTTTTACTCAATTCTACATTTTGCTGTGCAAGTAGAACGAAAAATGTAACTGCTGTGTTTGAAATAAATGCAATTTGATATTGTGACGCTTATATTTATGACAAACTTGTTAAATGTGTAACAATAGCTATAATGACCCTTATCAATACTCTAAGCTTGAACGCTTATACAGGGTGTCCAAGATAAGGATCAACAGCATGGGGATCTCGGAAATCGTAAAAGTTACAAAGGCGGTTAAATTACAAAAAAAGTTGCGCAATTTAGTAGTCAGTAATATTCTGTTAAGAAAACCGGAAAATTCCGTTTATTTCTGGAGATATTCGACAATATCCGAAATTTTGAGATATGGTTTTTATGTTTTTCTGAAGTCATTTGAATAGGTATAACAAAACAAAAGGAACTTTCTCATTGCCACTTTGTTAGCTCTACAAGACAGTGTTTACTAATTTTCAGTACACGTTTCGTGTCGAAGAAACCATCATCAATTTTATATTTTTATGTGGCCCGTAAATAAGGTGCACCCTGTATTAAATAGCATTACATATTACGAATTCAACCATATATATCACCGAATAGTTTCTCATGTTTTTATTCAGAAAAAAAAGCATGTTAATACAATTCGAACATTTTGGTGTAGTAGGCGTTGAAATAGCGACAAAGACAAAGTTTATCACCTATTTTTGAGATTTTTAACTAATTAAATGAGCACAACAGTACTCATAATACCACTGTAAAACAATAATAAGTGTAGTTCTCAATAACTATAATTTTTCAATGTTTAATAACTATAGGCGATTTACATCAAGGCGGCAGCGCCACGGTGGCGCATTCACGTACTAGCCTTGGGCGGCATTTGGCGCTTCCAGACATGTGTTCCTATGTGTTTCTTGTGCTAAAGTGTGCGATTTGTTTCTAATTCGTCGACTTCTGCCGTTTATCGTACAGTTATCAATCTGGTGGTTATGATTTAACATCAACAATGGCAAAATATAAAAGGGTTTGTACCGTATTCTACGCTAGTTCCACCGATTCCCGGTTGCAGGTAAAAGGTGTGCCATTCGTATCCAGTTCATCGATTGATACGCGCATTATAACTGTACGATGAATACTGCAATGTATACGATGGATACGCAACTTGGTATTTTCAAGAGAAAATTCAAACCTCTCATTCGAAAATAGTTTTCAGGAAGAAAATGCTTGGAATATATATGTAAACACTTTAATGAACACGACTGTACTTGCTTTTTCATGCCCATTCTTAATTTGAGCTTCCATGCTCTTTGTATATCCATCAGCTCGGTGTTTGCCAGCTTCGTTACATATTTCTCGTTCATTTTGCCTGCAGGCGGGAATCGATGCTAACTGACGTCAAGATTTTTGTTGCTGTCAGCGTTGGAGGAATACGGTGCAAACCTTTTTATATTTTGCCATTGTTGATGTTAAACCATAACCACCAGAGTGATAACTGTACGATAAACTGCAGAAGTCAACGAATTTGATACGAATCGCACACTTTAGCACAAGAAACACATAGGAACACATGTCTGGAAGCATCAAATGCCGCCCAAGGCTAGTACTTGAATGCGCCACCGTGACGCTGCCGCCTTGATGTAAATCGCCTACTGTTGCTAAATGGTTTTTAGTTACTATTTTAGTACCTGCTAGGGTTAAAATTAGGTAATAATTGTTGTCTTCATCATCATTAAATGAACAGAACAAATTTCATACCACAGTAAAAACATAATTATTGTGGTTTTAAATAACTTTAATGTTTGAATGTTTATCAACTATTCTTGCAAAATTATTTTTAGTTAGTATTTTGGTACATATTCTGGGTTGAAATTATGTACCTAATCATTTTGTCTTCGTCGCCATTAAATATACTGAACCATTCTCGTTTCACAGAAAAAAAAAGTGTGGTTCTAAATAGCTATAAGGTTTCAATGTTTAACAACTATTCTTGCTAATTATTTTGAGTTAGTATTTTGGTACCTACTCTGGGTTAAAATTAGATTTTTTTTTCTTCGTCGTCATAATTTCAACGCCTACTACAAGAAAATATTCGAAATGTATTAATACGCCTTTTTCTGAATGAAAACACAAGAAACCATACTGCGATATAAATAGTTGAATTCGTAATAGGAAATACTATCTAATACAAGCTGTAATTTTATTACGGGGCATATAAAAAAATTAAGTTTATGATGGGTTCTTCGAAACGAAACGTTTTAATAAAAATTTGTAAACGCTGTCTTTCAGAGCTAAAAAAGTTGCAATGAGAAAGTGCCTTGTAGTTTCCTTATACCTTTTCAAATAACTTCAGAAAACAATTAAAACGAAATCGCAAGAATTCGGATTTTGTCCAATATCTCCGGAAGTAAACGGGCATTTCTGGTTTTCTCAACAGAATTTTACTAATCACTAAATTGCGCAACTTTTTTGTTATTTAACCTTCTTTGTAACTTTTACGGTGTGCGAGATCCCCATGCAGTTAATCCTTATTTTGGACATCCTGTATACCTCCCACAAAACTGGAAAATTTCCGTACGGTAACTAAAGAAACCCAGAGGCACAGGGATTAGTTTATTGGAAGCAGCTAATTTTTGACACATGACACCAATGATTTATTGGGTTGGTAATATTAAAGTGGTTTAATTTGAAATCTAATCTTAATTTTAATTTTTATTTAATAAATGTTTTTTTTTAATTCTAACGATACATTTATGCATACAAATTTAAAAAAAAAACAAATGTTTTGCAAAAAGTTTTTTTTTAAATTTTATAGTCATGTTATTGAAAATTTTAGACCAGTTTCTGTATCGGCATCATAGTACAACCGCGACCTACGAAAAGTGAACTTTCTTTTTAGTTTTATTTTTTGTGGGAGGATGTAACAGCGTAATAAAATGCCACAGTTTGATACTAGAATCTGTTACTACTAGCGTTAGTAGAATAGTAACTCATGCTGCACGATCGTCAATGAATAAAGCCTAATTTAATTTAATGAAAAATTCGGAAATGTTCAGGCTAAAAAGAAAATAATACAAAAACATATAAGTACAAGATCAACAAAGGAAATATTGTATCGTTCACTTTTGGGTGGCCGCAGTTGTACATATGTGCTGACCAATTTTAATTTTTCTTTCGCAATGGCTAAAAATCGTTCGCCGGTATACCTTCAAACACCCGGTATATTGTTTGATTCAATTGAATATGTTTTCTTATATGTTTGTGGTTTTTTTACTATGTTAATCAATATTTCCTTTGTTGATCTTGTACTTATATGTTTTTGTATTATATTCTTTTTAGCCTGAAGAGGGAACCCACAGTATTATGTTCGAAACCTTGCAAAGTCTGTCCCTGATTAAATTAAACACAATTAAATCTATCGAGGATTTACTGTTTTTGTTCATTCACATTCTGCACACCCTTTTTACAATTTATACCCATAAGAACATAAAAGAAATATATTGTAATAAAAAAGTTTCCCATATGATCCGACTTTTTGGCGGTCACTGTATAAATTTGAAATAATTAAATGAAGTTGTTAAGAATTCTCGTTATACCTCGCAATTATTTTCCTAACTAAAATTTGTATTCTTGTTATTAATATTATAATTCAGGAATTTAGTAAGATATACCAAATACAATTTATACAAAATATTATAACGGAGTAGGAAATAGAATTTTAAATATTTTATAACGCAATTTTAGTTATCATAATATTGTAAAAATTTACTTGTATTTGTAAAACTTTTTAGCGCGAATAAAAATAGAATAGAATGCAGCTCTAGGTCTAGCTAGTTAATTCAGTTCATCCCGTATAAAGTTATAGTGGTATATAATTTTCGTATGAATTAAAAACTTTTAAACCTTAATAGCTCATAAAACGTGTGCAGATTGATATAGGTTGTCCACAATTAACGCAGCTTTATTATACGAATAAATCTAATTTTATATGTAGGATCCAGAATTACTTCACATAAACAATTTTCCGCCATAAAATTTAATTTAATCGGTGCAAACATGTGTTATTTGATCGTGTCCATAAATTGAGATGAGGTTAATATTTTCTATGGGCCTGGAGAGCAAACACAATACAAACACAACGCGACAGCTTGTGTCCCCAGCGGAAACGTATGATTTAAGTGGAAATTATGTGTTTGTATCCAGATACCAACATGGCGTGGATCGGATGTGACGCAGTGGAATTTCCTAGGTCGAGCAATTATTGTCATTTCTTTTCGCACCGCCTATAGCCGTTATTTGCAGCTTGCCGAATTGTTTCGCGTCAATACATCTCAATTTCCACGTCGACAGTGCAGTTTTAGTGGCGGTCATAGCATTTGCGCTCATGAAAATCCATCGCGGTAATGCGATCTTCCGTATTCAGGGCCTGTACATGGGCCATCAATTGCAGCGCCGGTAAACACCGCCACTACCGGAAGTTCCGTTTTCGCCACGTACGTATGACATCCGGCGTGACGGATCCCCAAAAGCCGCGGTTTCTTCTCAATTTATTGAAACGAAGCCGCCCCGGGAATATATCGCTCACGATATCTGGGCACATTTACAAGAAGTGCATATGTATTTCATGGAGATATGGCGGAATGCGAATTTACTGTTTCTGATTATTAATATTGACTTCCGATGGCCGCACACGCCGCAAAAATAACTTTATGGTGCAGTAAAGTTTTATGGCAGCTGATTTTATGTTGTGCATTAATTGTCCGATTCACAGCGACCGCATGGAAATTTGTTGGAGTAGAAGAAAACGGTTTATTGGACAGATCGCCATCGGGACGCTGGCTGGTGTTTGTCGAAATATATAGTGCGGTCCATTGTGTCCATTCTGATAAAATTCCAAACGATCGGTCAATCAAAGTTCTTGCCTTTACGAGTCAATAGCCTCATGGTAAAATCAATACTTAATGCTATAATGTAGAAAACAGTAAACCACACGAGAGAATCAGAAGGACGTGAAAAGGACATTTTAACCTTTAGTATAATAGCATCTATAATGGTTAATTTTATGACTGCGATCATTTTCATAATGTAAGACTTTATAACAGGGAGCAACATAAATCAAGAAGAATGTTTTACATGTACAACGTTTCCTAAATATGCGAATATATACCTATATATATTTTTCATATACTAATAGTTTGTTAGTGGGACTGTGTCATGAGTGAAAGAACAACAACGACCCAAGATATACACAGCTATAATATATAAAATACATATTGCACATATTTTAATTTTCTTTTCATCACAAATAACTTCTTTGAGACTTCATTCAGGTAATGAGAAGACTACATCTATTAATAGATGTAGAAACCATAAAATGACTTTATCAGTTTTTGACAATTTCAATTTAAAGTCTGAGCAGCCATATTGCAGTGTAATTGTTATAGTGAATTATTTTAATCGTTTAACAAATTTCAATTTTTGTTGTTACACGATTATATATAAATGTAAAAAGTATAATATACTCTATCTCTTCTGTTTGCACAATTTTAATTTCAGATAAGATGATTGTATTGATTGTACATTTTTTGTGCTAATTGTTTTAACCTACTTCCAGTTCTTTATAAAGACTTAAAACTAGACGAAAATGTAAAACGAATATACTCCATTTCTAGTTTCTGCCCAATTTAATTTCAAACCATAAAATTGAATTACTTAATATTGTACAGCATGCAGTTTACATTATTATTATTATGGAAAATATACGATGACATTCTATTTTCATTGGTCATAAAGGAAATATGATGGGTTATTTCTCGAATTTACGTACATATATCAAATCTATTTTTTGTATAAAGTTGTCGGCCTAGGGGCTAAACTTTCTGTTAACAATGTGTTATTGACGTCGATAAAGGGAATCAAAAGTTTGTAATGATAGTACAAAAGTTGTCGAACGGTGCATGGAAACTTTGCGGATATTGAAAACGGCGGGCGCCCTAAGCCAAATAGGAAACTTATGCGAAACCTCGCTATAATGCGTATTGAGTTGTTATAGCAAATCAAGCAAAAATATTCTGCACAGTCGTCAGTCCGTTTAATGCCACCGATCTGTTTAGTCAGAGATAATATTAACTGGTAAATGCAATAATAATACGCTGTCGGCAGTTCGACAGTTCCAAATTAAATCCTAGGCGGACATCGAAACGATTATATTTATACGATTCCGTGTGTGTTTCGCACACAAGTTTACGCCGTTATGGACATGTACAAATGGAACATTACCGGACACGCCATGGGGAATTTATATTTCGTAATACATGTTTATATATCAATAGGATGTAATTATGGCGTGTGCGTATTCATGCGTAGCCTCGGCGTTCAAATTGCCAATTGCAGCGTTGAAGCGCATCATATTCAAACATATTTTTACGGTCAATTCAATCGCACCAGTAAATTGGCGCTGTGTACTACTATTTTCGCGATTACCTTTAAAACGCACGTATTTATAAATTAGATTATAAACGAAAACAGTGTATCCACGCATAGGGTACAAAATTGTCTTTTAAGAAAATGTTCGTCTGTCGAGAATATCCGAGAATGTCATAGTACATACATGAAGCTACAGGGGTATTACAGGGTTCATTCTCTAGAGACGGTTAAGGGCCATAAAAACGTAAACATATCAGAAGTTTGTTTTCAGGATTCTATAAAAATCTACAAACACCTCAAATGTTGCATCGGTATATTTCAAAACAATCTAGTAACATTATACTGTGCTGCATAAAATTTGATGTTTGGTTTTACAGATTTTTTTTATAGTATTTTCTTTGGCTGAAACCAAATTCGTTGGAATGTTCTTCCTATCGCGTCTATTGTTTCGTTATACGTAATTTTATGAAAGTGGTATCCGATAGGGGAAAATATTGTAAAAACAACGTTGAATACAACGCTGCTCAATGTGGAAGGATTATCAGCTGATTGATAGCTATTTTTTTTTGCAGGGTAGAGAGACAAACCTATGTATATTACGTATACTTCATATTAGAAAATGCGAAAATTAGAAATGTGGATAAATGGATTCTATTTTTCGATATCATTTTTGAGAGGAACTAAATGGTGAAAACCAAAAGTATCTTTCATCTTTTTTTCGAATAGTAATAGAAAAAAGATCGATAGATTTTGATGGCTTGTAAATAATTCAAGATTTTCATTCATTCAAATTTAAGCTAAACATTTGTGACATTATGATGCCTTGAATAGTATGGGGTCATCATAAAGTAAGGGGTACACTATAAAGTCTTAATATAGTGTGTATGGAATAAGGGGCGAACATAGGAATTTAACATGTAAAATTAAATATGTGTAATTATTAGCTCCCCTATTAATTTTATAGAAAAATGGTATTGGAATATTGGCTTGTCGTTTGGAATAAATCATTATAATAACACGTAATTAGTGGAAGAAAGATAATTTATTTATTATCAAAATATTTTACAGTGGCGTCAGTTTACGCAGAGTTTCTGACTTATTTTCGATTAAATTTAACAATCTACCAATTCCGCCTGTATCAGCAATTGGCAAGTTTTTGAAAAAGGTTGAAAATACAGCAAGTGCAGCGGCAGATGATTCAAAAAGTATTTTAATAATCCAATTTCAACAAATATTATTTCAAAAACATTTACATTACAGGCAAAGGAACAGAAGAAGCAACGATGAATTGGATGAAAGGGTTTTGAGTTTGATAAATGCTGAACTAACAACTAGAGTTGTTAGTGCAAGAACTCAAAAATTTCTCCGTTCTGGTGTAAACAATAACCCAATCTGTTATAAAATGCCTGCTTTACTAGGATAGTAAAATGTTCATTGGAATAACTCGAATTATTATTCATAGTAATTGATATCTGACTAGCAAAATTATTTTCACTATAACATGACATTTGTCAACTCATAGCAAGGGTTTTTATGGTACATTGTTCAACTTATTTTTGTTATTTCTGATGTGGATTCTAGTACAAACTTAAATGAAATGAAAAATGAATGATGCAATTACAGTTTTTAATGCTCTAAAAAATATTTCGTTTCGATTTTCCCCTAAAATGAACAGCGCAGCTATTATTTACACATATATAATTTTACATGTTAAATTCCTATGTTCGCCCCTTAATAATAATTAAAAAAATACAATTGGTGTGAGTGTCACAAAATATCTTTTATACAAAAACTATTAAAAGTTGAACTTTTAACACGGCGTACATGAATTAAAAATGGAATATTTTTCCACTAGTGTTAAAAGTAATTACTTTTAATACTAGTGTTAAAAGTAAACTGACAGCCTTTTGTCAAAGTCACATATATTTTATTGAAATAGTACAAACATAATACATCGGTAGAAATAATAACATCTTACAATATTGGATAGACATCAGATTTGAGGTTGCCTTAAGTTTGCTTCAATTTCTTTCGGCAACTCTTCATGCATAGTTATTACCGAGACGTTTTATTGTTTGACACATGTGTCATGCAAAACGTAACCTGACTTACTTACTTCATAAATTCCACAAGTGACATATTTGATTGAAAGCTGATTGCAACCTTTTTAAAGAGCTTTGTGTTGCGTTTAATGGTGTTTGTACAAAAAATTATGCATGGTGTACGTGTTAAAAGAATTTTAACACTTATCATAAATAACTATAATGTACTGCAACAATTTCTTCGCCACATAGTGGCTTCATCAGGCAGATGAAACTGAAGGTTTTTGATACGGTATTTAATATATTTTTTATCGATTATACGAACCTTTGTATTACCTATCTGTTATACTAACATTTGTATAATTATGCATCATTAAAATTTTGCTTATCCTTAAAGAGAACCGAGGAAAAGATTAATAACACTAGGCAACAAATTTTCTTTTTTTTTTCTTTAGAGACTATGTACAGTTTCTTTCTTTTATAGTTAACATAACAATATTTTATAATAATAAAAACATATTTATTCATGACAGGTTTTGGAACAAAAATTATTGAACTATAAACTAACTAATATTAATTAAGTATGTACATTACATGGAACTGTATGCTATCGTTCTGTGTTAAAATGTGTTTCGTTTTACTTTTCTTTTATACTGTCCTGTGGTACTTTTCTAAAATCAATGTCCAACAATAATCAGCCAACATTTCACTGATCCACTTGCCCTGATAACGTTTTCCAATAACAGACATGTCTACATGAAATCTCTCGCCGTGCTCATCACTGACGTCACCGAGGTTCGAGGAAAAAAAACCAGGTGCGAGTGTAAAAAAAATATTTTCAGGCTCATGTTACAGCCCAATTCATGGTATCTTCGGAGAAGTTTATTAGGAATTGCTTTGTAATTGTCAAATTTTGTGTTTCATACAAAATTTTGGGTCACGCTCTTAAAAGCATCCCGAGCACCACGTTCCAAGTCATTTAAGGTCTTTTCAAATTGTACATCTTGTTGTAGAAGTTTAATTTGGGGTCCTACAAAAATTCACTTTTTTAGTTTTGCATCTGAGATGTTGGGAAAGTTTTGTTTAAAGTATTGGAATCCACGACCATCCTTATTCATTGCTTTGACGAAATTCTTCATCAAACCTAATTTTATGTGCAATGGCGGTAGAAATATTTTATTAGGTTCCACTAGTCACTAGTGACTAGTGGCTTATGAAGTATATTTTTTTTGTCCAGGAATATACTGAGCTCTGAATGGCCAGTCTTTAACATAGTAGTGAGAATTTCTCGCTCGACGGTCCCATTCACAAAGGAAACAGCTATTCTCTGAATACCCCAGTTGTAAACCGAGTAGAATTGCTACAACTTTGAGGTCAGCGCTGATATGTCATTTGTACATTTTCTAATTAATTTTCTCAAGAAGGCTAGTCATTTTGTTATAATTTGCCTTCATATGAACTGCGTAGCCAACCGGGATGGATGGATAAACGTTTCCTATGTGAAGAAGGCCAGCTTTTAAACTAAATTTCGAAGCATCGAAGAAAATACGCCATTCTGCTGGGTTGTGTTGATGACTTAATGTCAGCATCAAAGCATCGCCATTATTGCAGAATGAAAGACCTTCTTCGGCTGAAAAATACTGTGACAGTTCTTTCTGACGATTACAATACAGAAAAATATGTGTGCCTGCAGCTAAAAGCTTCCATCCTTGGAGTCTCGATCCTAGTATTTCTGCTGGAGTTTTTGACAAATTTAGATCTCGAATAGGGTCATTTAATTCTGACTGATTTATTAGGTGAGGTCCGTCCACCTCAGATAGCAAATATTCATCCTTGCTGGTCAATAACTCGACAATTTGTTCTTTTGTGTCTGTAACAACATATTCTTTATGCGAAACATCTAAGGGTCTTGGTACTGGCAAGGCTTTCGAATGAAGTACTGGACGAGTAGCAGAAAACACACTAGCGTAAATAATCTTGCTCTTATTTTTCTTGGAAAGCCCGAAATTTGTCGTGCAGCAAAAGTAGCAATCAAACGAGTGGTCCGTATGTTCACGCCAAATCATAGGTCTTACAATTGGCACAACGACCTTGTTACCGTTTGGCCAACCCCTCACAGAAACAGCACACCGAACATAACTTTGTATACACATGTCGTCAGTTTCTAGACTTTATCATCAGTTTATGTTGTCTCGTTTATGATTTTTCTGGAAATTTTAACAAGTTTGAGATGGAAAAATCGTGACAATCTTATGTGAATAATAATCCACACGTTTTTGTTACATATGTGCGTATTACGTGCCTGCGAAACAGCGACGGAATAGTACTAAGTTTTTGGAGAACGTTTACTTAGCTTATTTTGGTGTATGACTTGGGGATCAAGACAAACCATGGGCTACACATATAATTTGTCGCACGTGCGTGAAAGCATTGCGACTGTGGGCATCAGGCAAAAACAAATCGATGCATTTTGGAATTCCAATGGTATGGAGGGAACCAACAAATTATATAGATGGTTGTTACTTTAGCATAACACATGTTTGTGGCTACTCAATAAAGAACAAGAAATTGTTTGTTTACCCGAACTTGTCTTCTGCTATTAGGCCCGTACAGCATATCAACTGAATACATGTTCCTATTCCTCAATATATCTAAGTTGACCTGGCAGATGAATGTTTCTCTGAATGCAGTGAAAATGAGTCCAGTAGAAGTGATGAAAGTTATGAGCCAGATAAAGACCGTCTCCAGAACTTTTTGCACAAGAAGAACTCAATGATTTGGTTAAAGAATTTAACCTCTCAAAGTATGCAGCCATGAAGTTACAGGGTCAAAATTGAAATGTAAGAATCTTAGCTCCAGGTGTCACTTTTGCCTGGTCACATCCATGAACGGCGACTCCCCCTTTTTTTTAAGAAAGCAACACTATGGTTTTCTGTAACAATATCCAGTCAGCGATGGAGTTTTATGAGATCAAATACATTACGTCTGAATAGAGGCGTTTTTTATAGACTCTTCAAAAGTCAGTTTGAAAAGAGTCCTTTTACACAACGGAAACAAAATTGCATCGAATCCGATAGCTCACTCCGTTCATTTAAACGAAACCTACGAGAATATTAAGATTATTTTGAAAAATATTGAATACGACACTCACAAGTGGTGTAGTGACTTTAAAATTATTGGTCTGCTGTTAGACTACAGAGCGGATTCACCAAAATGCCATGTTTTTGTGTGAATGGGATAACAGGGATATAGCTAATCACTGGAAAGGCAAAGTTTGGCCAGATAGGACACAACTGCCACCTGCTGCAAAATACGTCATCAACGCTCCATTGCTGAACACCAAAAATGTCTTCCTTCCACCATTACACATTAAACTTAGCATGATGAACCAGTTTGGCAAGGCATTGAAGAAAGGCAATCCGTGCTTCCAGTACCAGGGGAAGAAGTTTCCTAAAATCACTTGAGAGAAAATAAAAGCTGGAAGTTTTATTGGTTACCAAATCCGCCAGCTCGTGACAGACCCCGAGATTAAAAATGTCATGGGCGCTCAGGAAAAGAAACATGGATTAGTTTCAAATCAGTTGCCAATGGATTTCTTGGTAATCAGAAGGACCATAACCAAATACGTTTCGTTAAGTACTTGCTGAAAATATTTCAAAAACGTGGGTGTCTCATGAGCATTAAGCTCCTTTCCTCCGGTTAGATTTGGATTATTTGCCTCAGAATTAGGCGGATTTCAATAAAGAACTGGGTGAGAGATTCCACCAAGTTATAAGATTTATGGAGCAACGTTACCAAAGTAAATGGAATACCAACATTTGGGCAGACTACTGCTGGAATCTCAAGAGGGACTATGATACCGGAAAATTAATATCAAGAAAGTGAAGTGCAAGACATATTTATTCTGTAATTTAAACCGTTTCTTCTTATTCAGTATTTTTTATTATTATTATGAAATAGACTTAATGGTATTTTGCTATAATTATTACAATCTGATCAAAAATGGATCAATGAGCAATGTTATGCCAACTTAAATTACTAAATAAATGTTTAATGCTAAGGGCTTACTCATTGGTATCCCTTAGTTGACTTAATTACACTAATATTAGCGTGTACACTAGCACTATGCTCTATGCTCTGCTTTTGCAGTATTAAAAACTAATTAAACACAATATTAAACTAACTCGGACGGTTTGGTCCTCTGTAGTCTTCTGGTCAAATCGTGTTATCGAGGACCTGGATGACTACGACGTTGACGTGTTGAAGAAGTCACTGTTCATGACTCTTGGCAAATTTGTTTCTTGTCTCATTGACAGTGTCCATTTCCAAGTCGATGTGGAGGTCACTGTTTCGGAAATACCAAGGTGCATTGACAATACTCCTTAGTACTTTGTTTTGGTATCGCTGGATTATTTATATATTGCCCTTTTTGGCACAACCCCACATCTGGATGCCATATGTCCATACGGGCTTAAGAATTTGTTTATACAGAAATATTTTATTATAGATTGACAGGGTGGAATTCCTGCCAAGAAGCCAATACATTTTTTGAAATTTGATGTCTAATTATTTTTTCTTTTCTTGTTGACATGAGCTCTCCAGCGTAGCTTAGCGTCCAATGTGATACCCAAATATTTTGCTGTATCAGCATATAATTGAAGTTTGATGATTTACTGCTGCTTTTTCGTGATCTTTGCCTACAGCAAATTTACACACTGCCCTGCCCTGCCCTGTAGCACACCTGCCATTATTTCTTTTAGATCAAAGTAAGCATCTTCCTGCTTAATTCTACTTAATTCTAAAAACTCTATCTGACATGTATGATTCTAGTAATAGTGTATATAGTCTGGGCAGAAGTTTTCTTAATTTGTATTTAAGTCCCTCGTGCCACATTGTGTCAAAAGCTTGCGCTACATCAAGAAATATAGTAGAGCAAACCTTTCTTTCTTCCAATAATTTTTCAATTTCCCATTTAGTATGATTTTGTTTTTCGTTATATCTCCAACAGCAGCGGCTCCCAAAGTGGGTACCGCGGAACATTGGGGTTCCGCGAAAAAAAAATGGGTACCGCGAGACAAAAGTGCCTTGACCCTTTATCGCGGAGATTAATAAAAAAATCAATATATAATTATGAACGCACGACGCTAAAGAGTTAAAAAAATTGCGGAGCATAAAATTGTAAGATTATATTTTAAATAATTTAATAATCATTCTAAAATTCTGAAAAAAAATCTGATTATAGTGCAGAGGCAATACTATTGCCATCTGTGTTTTGGGAAATCTATAAGCAAATGAGTTTTTCATCCAACCTGATCCAACCGCGTTTGTCACAGATGCCAAGACGATGGAATATTTTTTTAACTGAGTACGAAGTGAGTAAGAACTGTCAAATTCAAATTAACATTGCTTCTTATGTGAAAATTAGAAACATTTTAACCATCAGACTACCTTACAATGGTTGCAAATTTCACACATAAGTTTTTGAGCATATCTCTTGAAACCATTTTCTCGTAAACATAAAAAAGGGAGGGGATAAATCTCAAAATGAGCTGAGATTATGTGTGAAAGAAAAGCACTTATTCTCTGGACTACGTAAACTCGGGAGATTTCTATTCAAAAACCTTCAACGTTTTAAGAATAATATATTAAAAATATATATTTATTTACTTACATGGCCTTACTATGGATCGATGGTTAAAATACGGTTTGATCAAGAAAACTGCAATTGTTAACAATGCTGAAACCACTTCAGACATTGAGAAAATTATTTAACTTCCGGACGACTACGACTATGGCAACAGCTAAGAAACGAAAATGAAAATATGGCACAAGTTACTTATCGTATGGATTTACTAACAGTGGAAAATGAAGAAACTCCAGATGTTTACTTTGCAATAAAATATTGGCAAACAGTTCTATGGCACCCTCAAAATTAAGAAGACATTTAGAGAAAAATCATCTGACATATTCAAATAAAGACATTTCATGATTTAAAAGCAAACTTGCAAGTTTTAATCATTCTAAATATTTAAGAAATAAAAAAATCAAACGCACAACGAAAATGCAACAGAAGCATCGTACAAAGCCAGTTACCGCATTGCTCTTTCTGGCAAAGTACGTGTGTTTGGCGAATCTCTTATAAAACCTTATTTAAAAGATGTCGTCTCGTGTGTATTTGATGTAAACGCTGTTAAAATACTTGAAAAACACCGTATCAAGGCGATTTTGCGGATGACATTGAAACAGAACTTATCTCGCCATTCCATGTACGTGAAGCTTTTGCATTGCAGTAAGATGCAGTCTACAGATGTACCCGGTTTAGCAATTTTACTTGTTTTTGTTCGTTACGATTTTGAGAAAAAAATGGAGAAGATTTACTTTTATGTGAAAGTGTCCAATTGAATACTACAGGGGAAAATATATTTACCGGCATTGATAATTTTATGAAAACAACTGAAATAAACTGGGACAGTAAGTATTGATGTATGCGATGGCGCAAAACAATGGTAGGAAAAGTAGCTGGCCCTGTAATACGAATTAAGAATGTTGCCAAAAACTGTCATTCGAATCATACATTATTCATAGATATGCATTAGTAACAAAAACATTGTCAGTTTCAATAATATTTGTTTTAGATAAAGCTTTTAGATGAAACTCTGCTTTATCAATACACAATAAGCTACTACTTTACAAGCAGATATTAAAGCCAGTGTGGACATATGGAATACAGCTCTGGGGCTGCACCAAAAAGAGTAATATAAAAATAATACAAACATTCCAAAACAAAGTATTAAGAAACATCGTAGATGCGCCCTGGTACATTAGGAACGACAACCTCCACAACAACCTTGGAGTGGAATCTGTGGAGACTGAAATACGGAAATGTGCGAGGAGGCATGAGGAAAGACTTCACCAGCATGTGAGTACCGAGGCTATCCTGCTTCTTGACAACGCTGATATTGTAAGAAGACTCAAGAGGAAGAAACCGTTCGAGTTGGTGTAATGCGCCAGGCACCAGTGATAGTTCAAAAAGTAGAGCAGTGCGTGTCATAGTGTACATGAATGCGGTACACCAAATGTTTAATGTTTAATGTTAAATGACAGAACAATTTTAGGAAACCAGTGGGTGACTCCTAGGAAAATCAAACAAACTTTTAGTACAGTAGGAATATATTTAAGTTACTTATTAGTCTAAGACTAGATTGTAACATTATTAAAATATAAAAAAAAAAAGATAAAGCAGGGAAAATGACAAATTTTAGAATCAGAAGCCGGCTATTGCAATCACGTATTTTTAAATCTCTGTGTGAAGATATGGAAGTATTAATAACACTTTAATTTTACATACCGATGTTAGATGGCTCTCGTGAGGTAAAGTTCTTGTAAGAATTTTTGATCTGCGAAGAGAACTGTTGGCGTATTTTCAGGGTCACATTTTATATGATCACAGAATATTCATAATCGTAGATTAAATTAATTGGTCTAGCATCTCTCAATAGCTTGACAGAAGGGACAAATTACTGCCATCAGTCTACGACGTTACTTAATTTAAAAAAATCGTAGATACGAGCAAACAGAAAAAGTTATAATAAAATTGTTTAAAAATATCATATCACTCATATTCTGCAACAGGCGTTTTAGGTTTAATCACCTTCTTTGAAAGTAGTTTATTAGCCCTTAAAAATAGAATGACAAGACTGAAAACACCCTGTATAAAAGTACCATTACATATTTCAGAAGGGTATGTCAAAGGTTCCGTAACATTCAGAAAATCGCATAGAAGTTCCGCGGTAAAAAAAAGTTTTGGAACCGCTGCCCAACAGCATGCATAGACCGTACAGCGATTTGCGAAAACTCTGTGCATGATAGAAAAAACGATTGCAGATTGACAAAGTGAAAAATACGTTTAGAACCCTACGTATAGAACAACTTTTTTATCATCGTATTTTAATTACTCGCAAAATTTGAAATTTGATATACGACTTAAAGTAAGTAAAAAAAGAATAAAAGAAAATATTTGCAAACTGCTTGCTGTTACTGCTCAGGCAATTCTGGAAAATATATAGAAGGGTAATATACTGATTGTTGCATGTTTTGATAGAATCAAGTCCACTTATTACCTTCGTGAGTTAAAATTTATCATGGCGGTAAAAATTCGTAAACTTTTTTTAAATTAAATAAAAAGTGCAAAATGCATTTTTTTTATGCTCAACTTACTTTAAATTTTAAACTGGGACGAAAACTAGATGTGGAATATATTCTGGATTTTGAATGAGAACATTGTTAAGTTACAGAAAATGTGTTATGAAAATAGTGATTTAAAAAAAACATGCAAAATGTTCGTTCTTTAATATTGCAATCTAATTTACGTTGTAAATACAGGGTGCCCCGAAACCTCCGCTAAAGCTTCAGGTAGCAAGCTTGGGTAATGTATATAAACTCCAAAACTATCATCCCAAACTCTCTAGGGTTTATAGTTTCCTCAAACGAAGCATTTAAATAAAATTAAATCTGATAACAATGCTAGGTTTGTTTAAAGAATGTACTTAACAAGAACGTCGTTTGGAAGCCATTATTTATTGAAGAAAATCTTCCCATGTCACAACTGACAATCAAAATCTAATACAAGATTATGTATTATGATGTTTAATTTTAACAAATTTCTATTGATAAAGTATGCGTTTTCTTAAAGTTGTATTGTTATAATTAATCTCCTTATAATTTGTTGTTGAAGATAACGACTCTAACCACACCGTACAAGAAAACTAAGCTGCGCAGTACAATTTCTTTGCAGTTTTGTGTTAATCTTTCATGACAGAAAAGGGTTACCTGAAGCTTTAGCGAAAGTTTTGAAACACCCGGTATACAAAAACTACAGGTATAATTTACTCTCGTTTTTGTTTGTTTCTGTGATCTTAATACTTTGAATTGCTCAGTAAAACTCAAAATTTTCAACAAATAAAAGAAAATAACAAAAATGTGTCGGTTTCGAGACTAGGCTAAAATATTTATAATTCATGTATTAACGCGCGCAAAGATTCGCGCCGCCCAGGCTCACCATCGTAAGTAAGTCATACACGCGGAGACTCAGAGGAGCGGCGTGTGACTCATCCCCTAATACCAGCAGCACCCCGAAACTGAGTGAGGACTGTGCCCCAAGGTTTCGAGGAACATCAGCACTCTGAAAACCAGCAGCCCAGAACTGGCACTGACTACAGGCCTTTATATTGCAGCTCCTTGTGCACTCTCCGAGTCCGGGACCAACCAGTTAGCCTTCGCCAAAGTGTTGTATAAGAGCAAGTACGTCGCGACACTGACAATTTCAGTTCGCCCCGTGAAAAGTTAATACGCAAGTGCCACCGCGACGCTGACTGTTTCAATTCTCCCTGCCAATCAAAACTTTAATCACCTTTGTAACCTTTCGCGTCTAAACTCTTGATCGACCTCATATTGCATTTCCTTGCTCGCCTGTACATAAACCTGTCTCTTTGTAAATACATATATTCTCTGAATGCCAATAATAACCATTATACTGCATAAATCATGGACTTCTTCCTCCTCAAACTCTCCATGCTTGGAGAGTTTGAGGACTCTCCTATGGCTCGAAACACGACCGCTCAACTACTTCAACTACAGTGAAAGTATTCACGGGGGGTGTTACTATAATGTGAATTTCATAACAGAAAAGTAACTAAAAAATATTTGAAATAATTTCTACCGTAACCAGTCCATATATTGTCCTCTATTTGTAAAAAAGAAACTAAAAATAAAAACTAAAAAACGGAAAAGATCGCATTTCTTAAAAATGAATCGACAGATCTGAATTGAATTTTTTGAACTGAAACATTAGAACCTAACATTTATATTTTAGGAGTTAGGAGTTATCAATTATTACGGTAGACTGCACAGTCTCTTTGGATTCTACACGCGATGTTTTTGAAAGCACTTCTTAGAAAGTGATTTATTAACAATTTCATAGCAAATAATACATTTTCAAAACGTCGAAAAAAATCAAATAACAAAAATCACGATAAAGTAAATTTGTTATTACATGTAAAAAAAAATGAACTGCTTTCATTTTTTTAAAATTTATGTATTATAATGTAAATGTAATTTTCCCTAGTAGGTAATGGAATGTTAATTAAAAAACTGTGCAATATGTATGCAAATTAAATTGCTCTAATTTTTGGCTACATGTGAAAATTTAATATTAGCACGCATCCTTAGATTTTAATCCTGCCATTTCTATTTATCCGAGGGCGTGAGACGGAAACGGTGGAAAATTCAAAATGGGATCGCTTAATTCGGAGCCCGGGAACACGTCCAGGATGGTCCCGGATAGTTCCTTAAAAACTCAGCGGGGCTGTTAGGCGAGAGCCGGGCAGCATTTAATGGTCAAGATGTTGCATGAGAGATGCCCGTTATCCGGCGCGGGCACCCTTTTACCTAATTTATGAAAACTTATTGTCCCCCTGCGCTTTTAAATTCGCGTGTGAGGTCGACTGAATTTACATTCAGCGCAATTGTACGGGCCGCCGGTTAAGTTCGCCAAAGTTCCGTCCGCGCTATTTGCATATTAAATATTAAGAAAATAGAATGGGACAATGCATGGAAGTTACGGCAGCCACACTAACTGGGAAATGTATGTGGAAAGTTTTATAATCGTTTTAATCTGAAATGTAATTGCTCCCCGAGATTTGCGCTCATAAAGTCGCCAGCAACTGCATAAATAAAGGTACACATTTATTTGCTAATAAAACACTACTTACTAACAGTTTCCAGCAAGAAAATAATGAATTAGGAACATTTGACTTCCAAATATATGATAAGTTTTTTTTAATGTAAAATAAAAAACAGTTATCGCCGATGATGTAATCAAACCATTTTGTTCGAAAATCGTCTCGGCTAATAAACACGGTTTAATGACTGAGCCGAGATAAAGACATTAAATCAATCCGATAAGTTGGTGTAAAGTTAAATTGTTTGTTTCTAACAATCTCATAAACCGAGTTTATTGCTGTTCTTCAATTTGTTTTTCCATACTGCCTAGCTGCGATTAAAATTTCCTTCGAATCCTCGGATGTCATCCTCTCCTCCCTACTCCTCTATTTGCCGGCGATAAAGATGCGTGGTCCTTAATTGCTTATTAACAAAGGGCCCGGGCAAATTAACTTTGTTTGGCGCTGGAAGTTCAGGAATTCACAGGGCTTCATTATTGACGGGGCGTAATTCACCTTTTCCCAATTTCGGGCCCACATTACACGGCCAGTCGACAACGGCATAATTTTCGGGGTAATCTGGACGGCGCAGTAAACAGTTCCCAGCTTGTAATTGGCACGGAATTGTTATGTGCGTCGAGGAACTTTCTCATATTCCTGATGCTAACGATGCGAATTTAGAGCGCATTACTGCCGCAAAACGTCAGGATAGTAACTGCCGGCAGGAAACGGAACTGCTTTAAAATATGCAACCCTAATTGTGTGTTCTGAAAAAGCTCATTGAATGCAGTTTCGGTCTACTTTAGCCTTAATAATAGATTCAGCATTATACAGTGTAATTTAATGCCCAATTTCTCACTATGATACATTTTCTAAAGTTTGCATTTTCATTCAATAGTTTGCAATAGTCCTAGGTGTACTAAATATCTAATTTAATTTAAATTATTTTAATTCAATTTAAAATGTATCAATTTATTAAAAGTGTGTTTTGTATCCAAAAATATACAAACTACAGATTGATCTTCAACTTCTTCAACTTTAGATTGGCCCATACATACATTTGTATTTTTATTCAAAAATGTGCAAAATTCATTTTGTAAAATATTGAGACCCGAATTTCAGATTGAAACAGCAAATAAGCAGCTATATGCGTTTTAAAAAGTATTACGTCTGCCTGAAATTTTAAAAATTGTAAATTTTCTAAAACAATATTAAATCAGTTGAACCTAACTACGAAAAATTCTCATTATATAATATTGCAGCAAGTGATGGGCATAATCGAATGATTTTAATAATCGAATTATGCGACTACGAATTACTGCAATAATCAAATGATAATTCGAATTATGAATCATTCTATTTTAAATCATTCATAATTCGATTTTTACGAATGATAATCCGAATGATTTTACCGAATGATAATTCGAACTCGATAATTTTAGCGAATGATTATAATCGGAATGATTTCCACTAATTATAATTCGAATGATTTTACTGGTTGAAAAAAGGTACGAATTATACATGATTTTCACAAATGATTTGAGCACGCCGCAGATATTCCTTTGATTGTTTTTACCGACACTTGGCCGCAAACGAAATGTGCCGATGCAGCGGTTTAGACGGTAGCCCTTGTTTGATTTTGTTTCAACAGTTTCTATATATTCCTCTTTGATTTGCCGCCGGCGTCGGTTTGGCATACAGTTATAGATTCTGAGTGGTTTTTGGCCGATCTCAGTTTGGCTGCGTTGCGGACAAAACAATAACAAATATGCACAGGCGTCTTGACGGCCGGAAAAAAATCCGGATTAAAAATTAATCAAAGCGAACTTAACCTTATAAACCTATCTGTTTTTGGGGACCAATTCTAGAATTTCTGCAACATAACCCGGGCGCCGGCGCGGGGATATTAGTAGATTTGGCGCTATAGTCCATGTCAGATGTGTTGTCACTTTTGCAGTAAAATTGTGCCCAGCCTTTTGTTTTGTGAACTTCCTTTTGTGAACTTTTTGGGCAGTCCTCGCACGGCAAGCAAGAAAACACGCTTTAAACTCTAATTTGCTATAAGGCGAGGGGTGGTAAAGCCGCAAATCGATGCCTATTACAATTTAATGAAAAAAAAGCAGTAGAATGGGGATAAAAGTACTTACTGGCCGCCTGGGCCGCATGCGACCTAATAGCGCCTTTACTACTCATGCCATAAAGTTCATAATAGTTAGTTCAAAGACCCTCCTTGCATACAACACATTTGACATGGACTAAAACACGCTGTGCCTAGGACTAGGTCGTTCGTTTTATCGCTATTCGACTATTCCGACTAGCTAACCAATATATATATATATATATATATATATATATATATATATATATATATCAAATGATTTTCATGAATGGGAATCCGAATGATAATCCGAATGATTTTAATAATCGAATTATTCCGAATAATACCAATAATCGAAATATTCCATTAATATAATTCGAATTAGCTCAGCACTAATTGCAGCTATAACTTTAGATTGAAATCAAACTCAGCAAAAGTTCATAAACGACTAAAAATAAGTACCTACCTAGGTTCTAAAAAATGAAGCAAGTAAAGATACAAACTACATGTGGAACAATATTGTTGCTGTGCTTTACAACTAAAATTGTTGAAAAACTAAAGATGTGTAACGGTCCGGTATTGCCTCCGACGGAAACTGTTTTTTAATTATTAATTTCGCGCCTGGGTCGCCACCGTAGGCAACGGTATGCACACGTTTTTTTAAACATGACGTGTTTCCGTTATGCGTGATTTTTAAAAATCGTCGGCGAGACGCCACCACGAGGGAGAAGGTCACCTTCTTTGGTTTTTCTTTGGTATATCACCAACCGGTTTCCGGGATTCAAAACGTGTCCTCATTTAACCGCCCTGGGTACTGAGGTACTGAGGTACTGAGGTACTGAGGTACTGAGGTACAGTACCCTGAGGGTACTGTACGACTCAACTCCACACGCTCACAAGATCTGAGTAAGTAATTAAACCCGACATTTTTCTTTTCGTAAAGACACGTGTCCGGCCATTGTTACTAAGGCCATGTGCTTTACAGGCGTTTTTTTGGGTAAGGGCTAAGTAACCCAGCCAGCCAGGTCTTGTCTAGGGGCAGCGACCATCCTGCCAGAGTTGCTCTGAGGTCTGGAATTTAGTGACGGCGTTCCCGACGATTATCGGCCGCCGCACGTCCAGGAGCCGAGTCCAGAACCGAAGTCGCCGCGAGGAACGCAGGCCAGATCTTTACATATTTTTTTATTGTTCTCACTTATTACTCGTACTTTAATCTCATTTTGATATATCGTTTTTTTTCTTTTGTGTAAAATTTGCGTTACGTGTTTCGTGCCGTACGTGTTTTGCGCTTTTGTAAGAAAAGGGTGGCTCCGACGGCCCTTCGCATCGCGCGTTACGTATTCGCGGGATTCGGCCGAATCTAGTGAACGCGGCGCGATAAAGTTGCGGGAGGAGGTATTTATTTCAGGAAGCGTAGACACGGTGTCCTGTCTTTTGTGTGAATAAACGCAGATATTTTACACCGCAAAATTCACACCTGTTATTTTTTGTTCCCCCCACGTTTTCTCAATCGGGCATTCGTTTCAGTTTAACTTCCTATTCTCATTGCGAGATTTAAAGCTGGTGGTGTGGGCGCCAGATGGTCAGCCGTTGCGACAGTTCGTAATTTCTGAACTTCGCTGACTGTCTGCCGTCAACCCACGCAGGTAGGGTGGAGCCCCCCTTTGCGACGAAGTAGTGGCGAGGTTAAAATTACGTGGAGCCTTTTTTAACACCCCCACTCTCCGACACCGAGAGTTGGCCCTCGTCGCTGCTTCGAAGGGACCCTCCACTCGCTCCGCGGCCTAACGCGCTGATTGCCCTTCAGGCACGTCACAGATGTATCTAGCTGAGAAAAACTAAAGATGAGATGGTGATAAAACTAGAGATAACAACTAAAAACACTCTGGTTTTCACATATTTTAATAGCTTATTAACACTTATTAACAACGTGAAGTTTTAAACTTTATTGAGTTGACTACTCCAAATGCGTTTTAATAGTTATTTATTCGAAGTACAACAAGCGGTTAAAATAGACGGCCAACTGATAGACAGTTTAACCGGTCGGGCATCAGAGAGACAGTTAATATCCGTGAATTAAATGTATATTTTAACCTGCGACTGTAATAAGGTTTTATTAAATTTTTTCCAATTTAAATTCTGTATTCCATGTTCTGTCTCGGGGTTATTATTGTATTCTTTGCCGTTTATATTAATGCAAGACTTCAATGTTTTGACAAATTGAATTGATAGACCTAGTCCAATTTCTGCTAATGAGGAATGTGAACCATATCAGTCTCTTATTTTTTTAATAAAAGATTAACAACATCGCATTTTTTTGGTAAATTAGTATTAGTAGCAACTCTGTTAGTGTTCTTAGCGTTTCTAAAAAACGAGGTTACAGTTCAATATGTAGTGATTTTTGTAGTGAGTTTTGTATTTTTGTTTTATCCAACATGCGACTGGGGAGTGTTTGAAATCAGATGGCGCTACTGACGTCAAACCTATATATAATTTGAAGAAGTAGTAGGCACTATCAGGTAATGAAGAACTCAGTCTTTAATTTACATGGACTAGTTTCGACCTGGGGGTCATCATCAGTCCAAATCTTTTATTAAACGAAAAATTTCATATACAAATTGTGTAACATTGTAATAAAATAGTAAACCTTACAGTCATAAATGAGTGGCGACAAATCGAGTTATGTTTTCGACATCTGACATCTTACAGGTGTTGTTGATGGATAGATAGAAAAAGTCCATGACGTCGTAGTTTAGTTAAATTTAAAATTAATTATATAGTTATGTGTAGCTAAAAATGGAAGTCTTGGAAAAAAGTAAAAATGAATTGTACTAATTACGTAAGCGAGAAGTGCGTGTGTAGGTGTTGTTGAAAATTTGCGATATAAAGTCTAGTTGTGTTTAATTCATATGAGGCCGAAGAGTGAAATTTTATTTAAAGTTATATTGGCAAAATTTTGAAAAAGGTTTAAACATTTAGGGAGACAAGTTAAGAGTAACCATGTGCATATGTATAATTAGATTATGTTGTTGTTCTGTAATTAAAAAGAAGTAAGGTTAGTCATGAATTTAGGTGAAATATATAAATAATATAACGTACCCACCCCATGCTTGATTTCTTGATAAAATTGTTTTGTTTTATTTTAACATCATATTGTATTCCAGATGTTGTTGGAATAATATTTTGTTGAAAAGTCACACTTGCATTGAGTAGTGGATTAAATAGTGATGTTGATTGAAGTTGGCAATGAAATGAATGTGTTCATAATTGTTATGACTTAGAAATAAATTTAAAAAGAGGTGTGAAATTAAGTGATGTTTGTTCATTGAGACATGAATAATTGGGGTTAGTTTTAATATTTTCGATCGTTAGAGCCTCGTATAACGTTAGCTTCCATCCTTTTTCTATTGGTTTTATTAGTTTGGCTTTTGTCATTATGTCACAAGTATGATTACAATCGTATTGATTTTTACCCAAGTTAGATGGTTTAATATTTTTAATGTGCTCTTTGGCTCTTGTAATAATTTTCCTACCAGTTTCTTCGATATAAATTGCATTTGCAGTGGTAGCATTCTAGATTCAATAGATTCTATGTGCAAAATGCATTTTGTATTATATTGTTACTCTAACATCACATTGCGAAATAACTAGTATTATACTTGTCGCCTTTTCAAAGAGTATTGGGTTTTCTCATATCTGCATGATATTAAAAAAATTGAAAATCTACTAAAAGTACGTTACAAACAAACAATCAAGAAATATACAAAATGCTTCGTATCTAATACTCCAGGTTAAGACTGAAACCATGCAAAAACTAGAGATCGGGTACCTATATTCAGATGTCATTATTTTCATATTGCCTCAAGTCTTATGAATTATTCAGCCAAAATTTGAAATTTGTCAAACAACAAATAATTAAAAAAATCAAACAAAAACCTGTCAACTGCATGTGGTACAATATTGCTGTTCTGAATTAACGGGTCAATTTCAGAATAATTGGAGATGGGATAAGTTCTAATTTTTACAGTTATTAATAGTATTTAATATAGTTTGATTTGTGCATCTCTTTCAAATTAACTTTGTGAAGTTCCTAAATTTATTAGGTGTACTATTAAAACTGAGTTATACAAATGTTCAATAAAAAATGTAGAAAATGCAATTTTGTGTAATATAATTACAATATAATTTGTCAGTATGGCGAAACAATTGTAGTGATATAAAAATAAAGTTTATTATATAACAAGCATATAATGCGTTGGGCAGACGACATTAAGAAACATGCAGGAAATAAATGGAATTAAATAGCAAGTAGTAGAGAGGAATGGAAGCAACTTGGGGAGGCCTATGCCCAAAGATGGACGACAGAAAGCTGAAAAGAAGAAGATATAATGTTCTTAGCATACATTTTTTATGACAATGAAGTTTATTTACCGAAAAATTTTCGCTTATGTTTCGAAAATATGGGATCTTAAAGTCACCTTAAATTTCGAAAAAATGAAGCATCGAAAAATGAAACTGGCCAATTACCAACGAAGTTCAGCAGCCGTAAGAAGACGAAGACTGCACACGGAAAGATGGAACAAATTTTAATTTTATGCGTTCTGCCTAGTTTAATCTGGAATATCTCAGAAACGCTTCATTTTTTCGAAGTTCAGGAAGTATACCTTTTTTATGACAATACAGCTAATTCACCGAAAAATAGTATATGATTAAAAAAATCCTCACCTCAAAGTTTTTATGTAGCAATAACTATAGAAGAACCCCTATTTCTACGGCACTGTGTTTACTCATATGATTGCCCTTATTTGTGAATATGTGTATTGACAGTAGGCGACTCGTCGCAAAATATAAGATTTCCAAGTCTACTTTAGTAGAAATGTTAATAAGAAACTGATTTGTTAAGTAACAGAGTAAGGTCATATATATTGGAAACAAAGGCAATTAGAAAAAATTATTTACATTTTCATTTAATTTTGTCTTTCTTAGCATGCCTAAGTTTATGCCACGAAGTTGTGGGACATCTTGTATATTAAAATCATAATACAACTCCCGTTGTATAAGAAGGTTATAAGAAGATTATACAATCCCTATTGTATAACGAAACACATTATATTACCATAGCTACGTACATAATGAATAAGTCATAGATAAAAAAAATATTTGAAAGTTACAAAGAAAATATCATTAAATTGGATATGGACTTTCAAAAATTTACAACTACATCCATTAATTTATAATTAGTTCCTTCGATTATTAAATACTAAAAAACTAGTGATGGAGAATATTATAATTACAGCATATTCAAGTAGTCTTAAATCTGCTTACCAACTAGGTTACATAAAAATGCAAATATGTAAAGCTACTAAAAGGTATCAACTATGTTAACACAAATATTCCAATAAAAATGCTCCTTCAGCACAAACGTTAGATTAAAATTAAGCAAAAACGGGTATATTCTAGTTTCAAATTTTAAGTATTTTCAAGACTTTAGTTACTCAGTAAAATTTGCTCTTAGTCAAACTATTAAAAGTAAATAAAAAAAATAACCAAAAATGTGCAAATTGTATATTTTGTTGTTCAGACTTTGTGAAGCAATTAGAGATAGCGGGTATTTGATATTTACATTTTATATAAGTTTCAAGTTTACTCGTTGATTGAAAAAAGAGGAGACAAAAACATCCCACATACGTTTCCTGTATGTGTTTTTTCTCAAAATGTTATTGTATAAATGGGGATTTTCATAACCCCCATTTATTTTCAATTTGACAATCTTTGAAAGTTGACAGTCAGTTCAAAACTATTATAAGTTAAGTATTAAAATGCCTCTTCTAAATGACGAAACTAAAGCTATAAAATTTATGTTGTTTCTGTCGTAAACTTTATTCGATCACGTGCACTCAATCATCGCCAATTTCGATCTTTCCTCGAATAAATTGAATCTGAGTCTGTTGACTTGTCGTATTATACAGCAGTTCAATGGCTTAGCTGTGGAAAAGTGTTATTGCAGTTCTCCAAGCTCAGAAAGGAAATTAAAATTTTTCTTGCGCAAAAGAATCACCCTGAACCGCTTTTATCGGATGCAGAGTGGCTCTGGAAGTTGGCAATTTTTGCAAATGTCGTGACACACGTAAATAACTTGAATTTAAAGCTCCAAGGTAAAAACAACTTAATTTGTGATTTATTGGAGCAAATCAAAGCATTCAGAGCCAAGCTGATATTGCTCGAAAGTCATATGAATGAATGTAATTTTTCCCATTTCACGTGCTGTGAAAAATTTAGTACAGAAACTGACGAAAGATTTCCCACCATATTTGCAGTAAAAGTAATCGCGGATTTAAAACTTGAATTTCAAAAGCGTTTTTCTGATCTTGACATAAATTCAAGGGAAATTCGGCTGTTTCAAAATCCATATGACTGCAATGTTGGCGACGTTTCAAGTCAGTTTCAAATGGAAATAATTGATCTTCAAGCTAGCGATCATATCAAGAACAAATACAAGGAAGGAAACTTGATCGATTTTTACAAATTTTTGGACGCAAAAGAGTTTCCAAATTTAAAGCAATTGGCTGGTAAATTTATTTCTATGTATGGCACTACGTATATGTGCGAACAAACTTTTTCCAGGATGAAGTATCTGAAATCTAAATATAGGGCAAATTTATCGGATGATCATTTGCAATCATTGCTAATAATTGGTGTTTCCGATTTGAATCCCAACTTTGAAGAAACTCTCCAGGAAAATACCCAGTTCCACCATTCCCATTAAAAATTGCATGAAATAATTTTATAATAATATAATTTAGACATGTTTGTTTAGTATTGTTATATCTGCAATTTACTATAAAAAATAAAATTCAATGCTGCATTACTTGTAATAAGGTTTTTTAATTCAATATTTACAATGCTTGGCCCCCGCTAATGAATTTAAATACCAAACTGGCCCTCGCAGCAAAAAGTTTGGACGCCTCTGCTATAAATGATTCAGGAATGGTGTTTTGGAGTACACTTTCGTCTCGCCAGTTCACCAAATACAAAATATTTCGCCGAAGTCGGTTGTTTAATTGTGATTAATGAAACTAACACTTACGTGACTTCTAACATCAAGGTTTTTCAAGCAGCCGAAAATTTCTTGTCTACTTTTTTTTGCAATCAAATGTGTATACAATTTAGGATTCAACTAGATACTAAAAATTCGTTATGCATATATATTTTTAATTAAATTGTGCAAATGCCATTTGTTTATTATTGCTACTCCAACTTCAGATTAACACTGCGATAAACTAGACTGTTGCAATATCAAAAAGTATCACATCTACTTAAAAATCGTGTAAAATTTAAAAATTGTAACGCTGCAACAACTTTTTTTTCTAATACAAAATATGCGAAATATTCCGTTTGTAATTTTGATTTTAGCATTTTGTAATATGTAATTTTCAGTATTTCCTTTAATGACATCATTACGTATTTTTCTAATTTAAACATTATAAAGAAGTTAAGTGGTAAACAGAGAAAAATGTTAATTTTCTTTAACGACAATTAGAAAATCAAAAAGCGGTTACTTTTTGATGCACTTTTTTAATAAAATTACGTAAAGATTTTTTTTCGAAAACTTTGACGTTTGTAAGTAATTCGTAGTGATAATGTGTGTACACTGTATATAGACGAACCATTTAAGTTGTTTGTAAATATTTGCCTTTATACATTTTTGTTTCTTCCGCATTCAAAAATTAAAAATACTTAATTAAAAACAACGTCCCGCATGTAAAATTTGAGGGTAAATTTAATTAAGTGAGACATCGATTGAAGCGGATCGCAATCGACCAAGCAAAACGATGCGGTTCGAGTTAAAAATAGGAACTCCGCGAGATTTGCTTAGGGCACAAAGTCAACAGAGCCCCGCCGGCCTCGAAATATACGACATCGTTCCCGATAACGGGCCGAGTGCAGATTGCAGAGGAGTAACTTTTCTTTTTATCTTACCATAACTGTTTCCCTTATTGCATTATTATAATTGATTTTTGTTTTCGTCGTTTTTCCCTTCCCCAGATATATCTCCGTTCCCTTACTGCTCCTTATTGCCAGCCACTTACCATCGATGCGAACGCTTCCACAAAACCCATCTGCACTAACACTTCAGATAAATATTTATATCGAAGAATGAAGCGGCAGGCATTGACGTTGTTCTAATTAAAAGCACATCTCATGCAGTCTTGCATTTCTCTTGTTAAATGATATTATTACATTATTATCATTATATTCGCTCATGAGTCATGATATTCGCACATAACATTATCTTAAATATTTATTTATAGGTAAAATTTGTGCTGAAAATGAATTCCCTGAATGTTCATATATATGATTTAAATATAGGACCCTCTTAAGACAAAATCTCATTTAATATACAACGAAAGAAATTTAAATTCCTTGAAATTTGAGAAACTTCTCCACTTCTTCTCCAGGTACAAAATATGATCTCAATTCGTCACACATTTAGGAATTTGCACTCATATTCTAAAATTACTAGATATAATCTGATCCCATCGGTTTACATAAACGTAACGGATTTGATCTAATCGTGTGCGCATTGGCGCTTGTTACCGCACATTGCCAGGTTTTGGTAATGCCAATCGGAATTGAATTACAATGGGATGTGTGCTGATGAATAGAAATTAACATTCAGTCAGTAAGAAACCGCCTGCCGTTTAATGAAATAACAATAATAATGTAAATTGGCGGTTTGCATGCATTTGTGCATTCGATATGCAACTCGCCTGCTAATTCGTCGAAGAAACTATCCCTGAACGTGGGTCACCAGCAAATCGCTTTATATAATTGCAATACTGATTCAATTATCAGAACGAAATTGGAAGTCACATTTGTCGTATCAACGAATTTTGTTACCATTCTTTTTCAGGCAAAAGAAGGTGATAAAAAAAACAACTGATATTGACAAATTAACTTGTGTTTAATTTATAATTTAACAAGTTAACGCGAAGTAAACGCCACCTTTTAATATTACTATGTATTTTAATAATCTCACGTCTTTGGTTCTAATAAAAATATTCATCCTTATCAATTTATTATTATGTAACTTACAGGGCTAACTGGTGGCACAGTGGAGCTTAGGTACGATCTGTCCTTAAGCCCCTTATCTGGGGACTTACTATTTAGTTTCGGAGTGGCCTCGACCTTCCGAAACCCTTATCCATATACTTTTGTTCCTGTGGACACCCTTGCGTTTAGTTTTAGTCAAGGTAATAGAATACATTTTCGTATTCCAGCTTGAAAACACAATACTTACTGTACATGATTTATTGTTCCCATTGAAAGTTCATTCAGTTGAAGTACGAGACTGCCAGAGATTGACGGTAAGTTGATCATTACTTCAATTATTGATATGTGATTTTTGTTTGTATTAACTATATAATGCATCCATTGCTAAATAAATAATTAAGATACCACCAGTTTTGCAAAAATTCAAAATTGAAGAACATTTGTCTCTCATAGTAAAGATATATTCCAACATTTGTGAATAAACTTAATATGGTTGCATATAACTTGTACATCTCAGTCCTACTCCATCATTTTGCAGTTATTATTATATATTTTTGTGTTATTCTTGCACATATTCTATGGCGTATATAAGACATTTTAATAGTCATCATAAACAGGAAAAGAGCTATTATTATCACTATTTTTTTGACAAAATGTAGAAAGTATTTTAAAAACTGCTTAAATGGCATGCATTAAGAATTTGTGGTAAATATTCTCAAATGTTGGATTAATTGTTCAAATATTTTCGAAAGTAAAATAAATGTTTTAAATTTTACATAAATCTTCACATTATTTTCATAAATCTTCTCACATTTTGCACATATGGTTTTAGTTTCACCAAGAACCAAAATTTGACACGATTCTATCTACATTTGGTACGAATCTGCAGCAAATTATATGTTATTACTGAATTTAGCGAAAACCTCAAAAAGTTAACAAACTACTCCAAAATTTTGTCATGCATCATAATCATAATTTAAAATTAATCATTTTCTTCGCAATTCTATTTAAATCTTGCACATATTTCAAAATATTGGGAATATTCCAAAATTATGCAAATGTTTCATGTAAGTGTTTAGTTTGTCACAAATATTTTCAAAGTTGGCATTAGTTATCCTAGCGCGATCTTGCAGTCAATAGTTTAGGTACTACCATATATTCTATTACATTTTGCATCATATTAGAACAGTGACATTATATCTTTAGATTAGAACTTGAAACTTGCAATTAGAAAATAACAGTTTATTTCCAGAAACTAGATACACATTTGCATCTTAAAACAATTTTATTGAAAGATAAAAGATATTTTAAAAATTGCTCTAGTAGCGTCATGCTAGATTCCGAGGGTAAGACGATAACAAAATTTATAATTATTAACAAAATATGACAGTTTATGTCTAGAAATTTTTTAAAATACTACTAAAATTTTGACGGTTTTCTACTAGACATAGATAATTGAATGGAACTCCTACTATAAGAATATATGTAATGACAAATTTAGATAAAGCATTCGAAAGGTATTGTCAATAAAACATTGTAAAAAGTTTGTTAGATTATAATAATATTGATAGTTATTCCTATAAAATTTATTATAAAATTTTATTATATTATTATAAAAAACTGATTTAAAAAAACCGATTTATAAATCTTCTTAACTACCTTTGCAGATTTAACTACTAACTTATACATGCATCTAAAAAAACTGACAGTTTATCTCTGGAAAAAGGTGAATTTTACAGAATTGGGAAATGCATTTAATAAAATAGTAGCTTATGTGCGGAAAATTAACAGGATATCTCTAGAAAATTGTCCGTTTATCTTCAATCAAAAATTAATCTCCCTTTATTAACCCCAATGGTTAATTTTATCATCAATACACCTTTAACTAACTATATTTTTATCTATATCTCCCTTTAATAATCCCCAAGATAATGTGGCGCATTAGTAATAATATTTACTCAAAGATTATGTTCTTCTGAGTTATTTTGTTTAGCAAACATTTCTTATAAATTCTGTAATATTTTTCATATTGAGGTTAATTTGAGAGAAGCATAAACAATTAGTTTAAGTCATCTTAGTTGTAATGCAGATTTAACTACTAACTTATACATGCATCTAAAAAAACTGACAGTTTATCTCTAGAAAAAGGTGAATTTTACATAATTGGGAAATGCATATAATAAAATAGTAGCTTACCTGCGGAAAATTAACAGAATATCTCTACAAAATTGTCAGTTTATCGGTAATCAAAAATTAATCTCCGTTTAATAACCCCTATGGTTAATTTTATCATCAATAAACCTTTAACTAACTATATTATTATCTGTATCTCCCTTTAATAATCCCCAAGATAATGCGGCGGATTAGTAATAATATTTACTCATGGGTTATGTTTTTCTGAGTTAGTTTGTTTAGCAAACATTTCTTATAAATTCTGTAATATATTTCATATTAAGGTTAATTTGAGAGAAGTATAAACACTTAGTTTAAGTCATCTTAGTTGAAATGCCGATTTAACTACTAACTTATACATGCATCTAAAAAAACTGACGGTTTATCTCCAGAAACAGGTGAATTTTACAGAATTGGGAAATGCATTTAAGAAAATAGTAACTTATCAGCGGAAAATTAATAGAATATCTCTAGAAAATTGTCAGTTTATCTCTAATCAAAAATTAATCTCCCTTTAAAAATCCCTAGGGTTAATTTTATCATCAATACACCTTTAGCTAACTGTATTATTATCTAAATCTCCCTTTAATAATCTCCAAGATAATGCGGCGCATTAGTAATAATATTTACTCATGGATTATGTTCTTCTGAGTTATTTTGTTTAGCAAACATTTCTTATAAATTCTGTAATATTTTTCATATTAAGGTTAATTTGAGAGAAGCATAAACAATTAGTTTAAGTCATCTTAGTTGTAATGCTCTATTAACTGTTTATTGTATTTTGTAGTTTAGCACCGAATGAACCCATATCGGGATTGAAACAGGTTGTGTTAATGCTTATATAAAATAAAGAAATTTATCAAGATTAAGGATGTACATTTTTTTACATAAATTATTGAAATTTCTTATTTCTAAATTCTAAATTCCAAAAGGACATTTTAACTGCTGTATAGAGTAACTTGAAATGTTCAATCAGAAAAGTAATAGTTTTGTATCTGGAAAATTATAACATGCAATTAAAAAATTTAAGGTACATACTTATAGAATTTAAATTTTCAATTAATAAAAAAAATTTATATATTTTTATCGAATATACTTGCATATTAAATAAAATATTATTGTTCATATTTAGATATCATACGAATATTTACATTGCCAAATTTAGATAAAGTATTCGTGTACCATTAGAAATACTCATCTTGTAAAATTTTAACAAGTAATTGTTATCTGTACAAAATGACAAGATATGTATTAATATTTGTATTTCGTAAATATCTTTCGACAATTAGATCTATAAAATATATACTTGAATCTAGAAAACTGCAGAAAATAGTTTTTTTTCCAGAATTAGGCATTTTAAATATTATTAGCTTATCTGAGAAAAATTACAGATTATCTCCCGAAAAATGCGGATTTTTACAGAATTGTGATCTGGATTTAGAAAATTAGTAGCTTATCTTGTAAAAAATTGGGAGTTTATCTCTTGAAAATTGTCAATTTATTCCTACAAAAAAATAAAAACAAAATTGACTGCTGAATCATGTAAATTAAACTTTTCAGCTAAAAACCTGGTTTTGTAGGGAAAATTAAAGTACTTAAGTTCCCATTTAAAATTATGAAGTTGAGTGTATTTACCCGTAGTTCCAGCATTAAATTCTACAGGCAGGCTTATGACATACTTTTTTTCCAAAACCTCTAAGAAGTCAAATTACCGGCAAAAAGGCTTGTTACGGGTGTTCCACCCTGTACATGTATATACAGAGTGTCTATGCTAAACCGTTCGTTAAAAGTTTTCGAGGTAGCCGTTGTACTAAAAATTTCAAAAAATTCCTCGTCACACGGTTGAATCAGTTATCCTCATCTGAAATATTTTCAAGTTTCTATCACTTCCGGTTCCACCGAAAGTAGCACCAACTTTCTTATTTTAAATGGAACACCCCATATATTATTATATTTTTGAATTCCTCGCTTAATTTGGAACATATTTTGTGAGAACGTATGTACACTTCTCTTATAGTATTCAAGAAAAAAATGTTTTTCTAAAATTTTGACCTCTAAAAGGTAGCCTGAAATCTGCCTGAAATAACTTCTCTTAGGAATAAGATCAAATTATGAGTTATATTTCTAATTGTACCTTGAGGATGCCTCTACGAGTCAAATAATTGGAAACTGTCAATTTTGATAAGTGTTCATAAAATGTCAATATCTAAGTGCCCTCTTAAATATCTCGTAATTCATTTTTTTTAATGAAATGACCCATTTTTTAGCGCATAGTACGATTGGGGGGAAAATTTTCTACAAAAAAGTATAATACAACCATACTCCTAAAGCAAGTATTTTTTGAATTATTTCGAAGATTACCTTTTCGTCGCGTTTCTGCAAGGTATAATTTCGCATGTCACAAGTGCACTTTAGTAGGCATGTGATATGCTTTTGTTTTGTCGCTATTGTAATGAAAACTGTCAAATAATAAAACCATTTAGGATAAAGTATTACAGAAATCAAAATCAACAAAATAAATCATTACACAATTCAACAAATTATCAATTTATTCTTTATACTTGGCAACTGCGATAGAATTGTTGCACGAACATGTAGACTATTCAACGAAACTTATCCACATTTGCCGCCCAGGAATAAAACAAGATTTAGAAGATTGGAATCAAATTTTCTTCCATTTGGACAAGTGAATGCAATAAGACATCGACAAAAGCCAGTTATGGAAAATGAGGAAGTGCATGAAATTATGTTGGTCTATTTTCCAGTTAATCCACAAGCATCTATCTTGTGACATGCGAAATTATACCCTGCAGAAAAAGGACGAAAAAGTAATCTTCAAAATAATTAAGAAAATACTTGCTTTAGAAGTATGTTTGTATAATACTTTTTTGTAGTAAATTTTTCTCCAAATTGTGCTATGTGATAAAAAATGGGTCATTCCGTTTAAAAAATTGAATTACGAGATATTTAAGATGGCACTTAGATATTGACATTTTAGGAACACTTATTATCAAAATTGACAGTTTCCAATTATTTTACTCATAGAGGCATCTTCTAGGTACAATTAGAGATGTAACTCTTAATTTTATCTTGTTCCTAAGAGAAGTTATAGACATATATCAAGCTTCCTTATAAAGGTCAAAATTTTAGAAAACATTTTTTTCTTGAAAACTAAAACAGATAAGTGTACATACGTTCTCACAAAATATGTTCCAATTTAAGCGAGGAATTGAAAAATATTATAATATATAGGGTGTTCCATTAAAAATAAGAAAGTTGGTGCTACATCCGGTGGAACCGGAAGTGATAGAAAGTTGAAAATATTTCTCATGAGGATAGCTGATTCAACCGTGTGACGAGGATTTTTGTGAAATTTTTAGTACAACGGCAACCCCGTAAAGTTTTAACGAACGGTTTAGCGTAGACACCCTGTATACACATGTATATATGCACCTATAGGTATATATTTTAAATTCTAGTACCATATTGACAATTTTCTGCATGGAACATGGAAAACTGACACTTGACTTTAGAAAATTGAATTGAACTGCTAGAATAAGAATTCTAATGACAAATTTAGAAAATTGATTTAAAATGCAGGTCCCAATTCTTTTTCAGTCTTCAGTTTTCTAGAGTCACTGTAAAATCTGTAAAGATAGTTTTGAATATTAATAAGACTCATTAGCGTTAATTAATAATTTCTTAATTTGAACATAAATATATTCTTTAAACTTTTATTACTAATTATGAATTGCCCTATAATTGAAATTTTACCATTACTGCAATATAATTTTTAAAAAAACACGAAATGTTTTAAATACCATCGAACGTTAAACATACGTTAAATGCATAAATACAGTAAATAGAACGTTTAAGTAACCAATCCAATATCTCTTTCGAAATAAAAATTCAACGTTCGTATAAGCACAAATTATGTAAAAATAACGTTTAAACAAACAATCTAATATCGGTCGCTTTGCAATAGTTGTCACCATTATACTTCCGACCATAAAAACATAATAATGGTAACATCGCTGCCAAGGGTACAAGGTTTTTGTGGAGCCTCGGTTGTTTCACGTTTCTAAATGCGCCACTAAATCGCCCATTATAGTCTACGACAGTTGGAATAGGTGCTTTTGTATTCCGACTCTATGGACGAAAAAACTTAATTCGATAAAAATATCAATTCGCGGCATTTATATCGTGCTATAACGATAAATTCTACATTTTCATCCAAGCCACAAGAATATTAACTCCACTTTATTGCCGGCCATCGATCGTTATTGGAAATTGTAGGCGAACAAATAATTGAATATTTAATATTTACCAAATATTAAACACGTTACTACGTTTTTTTACCATTTTATTTTAGTTAATCATGACTGCAGTTTCGACCACAATTAGGTCATTCTCAAGTGATTCAAGATACAAGATTGTATATGAAGCGATAAAAAAAAAACCTAGTAACGTGTTTAATTTCTGTATCATCATGATTAATTATCACATAGTAACGGCTTCCTCCATCAACTTTGTATGTACCTAATTCTCATCAAATTCCCCAGTCAGTAATTATAGATATTAATGGAGTGAATTATTGAGTACGTGGAGTTTAAGGTGACGACAGCCGGATTACAGGATATATTAAAGCGGTGAAATGGACAGAGTTTTTATTCGTTACTAAGAAATTCCATTCATTGTGTTCATGCAGTGAAGTTTTGTGTTTGTGGAGAATATAATTTTTTTTATGAAAATCAGACTTGAAATTATTTCATGTAGATGAAATAAGTACCAATTTCGAAATTATTATTATTTTAGCAAATTTGAATTGCTATTGAAATTGAATTAGAAGGAGTCCATTATGTTAAGTTCGCATTAAAATACAAGACTGAGAGACCTAAAGACCTAATAAAAACGGCGACCATCGTTAACAATTTGTGCCAAACAGCACTTCAATGGGCTAACGACATTTTTTTTGAGAAACAGCCATTATCCCCCCCATTATCGCATTATCTATTTACACGGGCGTCGAATCGCGTGGCCGTTATCTTTAGTACTTGGGGCTAAATTTTTTCGCACTGATTCCTTGCCGAGGACGAGTGGCGATTAGCTCCAGGGGCACTGTGTCCCCATCACGGGGCAATTACTTAGAGTTATTGTCGCACACACACGCACTTTCTTGCCGCTGCTCGGCAGATGTCGCGCAATAAAGGCTCGTTAAACCGCCGGTAACGGCCCCGATAACTCTCGATAAAAACTGACGTATTCAGAAAAGTATGTGTCAGGAGTAATGGGGGCGGTCTGGGGACTGGCTGGGGTTCGAGTGCACGTTGTCTGCGCAAAGAGAAACACCGGTTATTTATCTCGAGCACCGGAGGGATCGCGGAAACGTTGAGGCGGCGTTTGCTGGTTAAACGAGGAAATATTCGTCTAATCAAGGAAACCGTTTCACTGAGTTCTTCACTCTGCATCTGCAGATGTAAGTACCCAGACTCAGATGATACGTATTCTATGTTAAATGTTGCTCATTAATTTTTAAATATAAAACTGTACGGAAACACTTCAGGTGCAGAATAATTGGCTACATTTTGAAGCACTTTCTGATCTGTGTAGGTGTTTGCGCTGCAGATAAATTCCTAAATGCTTACCACACTCATTAAACGTTAATTACACAACGATGTAACGTTATGGATGTACAAGCAAACAGAAATTAAGGGAGTTAGTTAAAGTGCGGTTCCGCGGGAAATGCAGCGATACTCTGCTACACACCGACATAACTAAATAATTAGATTTAAGAGGCGGGATGTGCACCGGCTTACCGTTCGCAGAGGAAATTGTGTACACTTTTAACGTATTCTTAAGAATCGAGGCACTACAGTACTAAATTATTTAACTACTCCGGATTACATTGGAGACGCTCGGGCTACGGTATAATTTACCTAAACTACACAGGCGTATATTTTACGACTCGGCCTTAAATTCAAATTAATAGAGTATTAAGATTAGAATTACAGGTTGCATATTCACTAATTATAAATGTTATTACGCTCCTGCAAATTGAACAGCGGATGATTAATATGTAAGCAGCTTTCAGTTTTTGTTCTTTTCTTTATTGTTTCACAAAATGAATTAATAATATTTACCTCCATAAATTAGTAATAGGTATAAAAAATTCTATGAAAGGTGTCTTAAAAACTTCATAAGATTAAGTGAAAAATAATTATCAGAAATAAATAATTCCAGAAAATGTTATAAGAAAAATTCTTTACATAATGTTTTTTTAAATTAGAAATGGTATGAAGATTAAAAGTTATTTAAGCATTAAGAGAGGTAAGTATCGTTTACCAGTCGAGGTCGAGTTTGCGCCCGAGCGATAGCGAGGGCTAGCAATAAAGACCGAGACTGGTTAAAACTTACCTCTCAAATTGCTTATAACTGTTTTCCACTCCTGAAGTTGGTTTAATTGTTTGTGTTTGATTAATTTATTTTCGCAACATAAACAAAATGACAGTACGGCTTTGGTTGCTGACTATTTTTCAAACAAGTGTGAATGTCAGAAATTACATTCGTTCAGTTGTAAAATAAATTCCAATGAAAATAAACAAGAAATGGCAATTGAAGAAGCTGCAGATGCTGCCTGTTCCTTCCTACTGCCGGAGAAGTCGAAGGGGTGTTATCAAATGTGTTTTAAAGACTGGTGCCAGAGAAAGAACGCTATTGAAATTATTTTACTTACTTCCCTGAGGGAAGTAAGTAATTACTTACTTCCCGTTGCTCATAGTAACCAAAGCTTTATCGGTAAGTGGTACTTACTTCCACTAAATCAATGTTATAACAGTATACTTACCATCAGGGAGTGGAAAAACATTCTTATCCTGGTAATTTCAACGCTCTGGGAACGGTCAACCACGGGATTATTAATCAAAATATTAAAAAAAAAGTTTATACAAAAGTTGGGCACGAGCTGCACATCATGAAAATATTGAAATTCATACAAGTTTAATTCATTTTCAATTTTAAATTCGTCAGTTACAGCGTAAACTTATGTTTATTTTTTTTATTGGATTACCCTATATGAGGTATTATTAAAAAAAACTCGTGCAATTCTTTAATTTACAAAATATTTTTTTATTTGTCATAATTTTTTATAATGCCCCCTTCAAAATAGTTCTCATCGGACACAATGCAGATATTTCACCGTTTATTTTAGTTTTCAAAATATCGACATCATCTATCATTTCCCGAGCGACTGTTTTACGACGCATTTTATGTTCAAAAGTCCACAATTTTTGAACAAATTTTGCTTACACTCACCTCATGCCCAAAACATGGCGTGATCGATTGAAACATACGATACCAACTTCTTCAGTAACCTGTCTAATAGTAACTCGATGGTTATCAAGAATTTTTTCTTGACTTTTTCCACAATTTTTCTGGTAATTACAGTTCTGGGTCCCTCTACTCTATCATATCGTCAACTGATTCTCGGCAATCTTGAAAGCGTTTATGCCATTTGTAAATCGCTCGTTCGTTTATACTCGAATCACTAAATGACTTAAACAACATTTTCCCACTCTCTGCATAGTAAGTACACTGTTATGACACTAATTTGATGGAAGCAGGCCCCACTTACCGACAAAGCTTTGGTTACTATGAACAACGGGAAGTAAGTAAACACTACCTTCCTCAGGGAAGTAAGTAAAATAATTTCAATGGCGTTATTACTCTGGAACCACTCTTTAAAACACTTATACGCATTTTGATAACGCCCCTTCGACTTCTCCGGCAGTAGGAAGGAACAGGCAGCATCCGCAGCCTCTTCAATTGGCATTTATTGTTTATTTTCATTCGAATTCATTTTAAAACTGAACGAATGCAATTTCTGACATTCACACTTTGTTTGAAAAATAGTCTTAGCAACCAAAGCCGTACTGACATTTTGTTCAAGTTGCGAAAATAAATTAATCAAACACAAACAATTAAACCAACTTCAGGAGTGGAAAACCGTTATAATCAATTCGAGAGGTAAGTTTTGACCAGTCTCGGACTTTATTGCTAGCCCTCGCTGTCGCTCGGGCGCAAACTCGACCTCGACTAGTAAACAATACTTACCTCCCTTAATGCTTAAATAACTATTCCACTTTTTTACAGCACGTGATTTCATTTTTCACGCAAAATATAATGCATATTTTTTGATCTCTTACTGTGAAAAAAAAAGGAGCTGAATATACAAAAACACTACTTCTTTAACTGGGTGTCAAATTAAAAATACACATCCAATGTGGCTGTCACAAGAATGGCTCTTAAAAAATATGTTACTGATATTATCAAAGTTAGGCACTTCTGTACTCAATTGGAAAAATCTAATGGAAATATTATGAAAATTAATTATATGTCGAAATTTTTTAAAATTAAAACTTTATGAATCTCCTTCAAATAAATACAAGTTTATGAAATAGATTAAAATATCAGAATTAATAATATTTCATGAAAACTAGATAAACCATCTAGAAAACTTAATAAATTTCCAACTCAATAAAAATGTATAAAAATGTCACTACATTTATGCAAATATAATTGTAATATATTAATATACACAGGTAGTTTGTTACAGATGTGCAAAAATTAAATGACGTATGCAGGATTATATTCCAAGTCGAAGTGAGAGAAGATGTTGATTTTAAAATGAATTAACAAACGAGAATTAACAATGAGTTTTTTTCATTTTTAGCATTGGGATCTCGGAAACCATAAAACAGAGAACATGGAGATTTTATTAAATGAGGAAATATATAATTTTAAGAGCCTATGCAAAATAATGCTTTTGTTTTTTTGAAAAAAAAACATAGTTTTTGAGTAATAATACAAACTTTTTTTTAAATGGCAGTCATAGTTGGCTTTCACATTTTTTAAAAAGAACATTTTCTTGTCTTTATAACGATGTAAGGTTCGCTATGATTTACAAATGACATGCAGGAATTTTCGTGTGTATAATTTGAATTTCATTTAGTATAATTAGAATAGAAAAATTAATAGAATTCTCGAGTAAGAGGGAAAAAAAGTTTTCCATGGCAAACTCTGTTTTTGCTACTCTGAATAATACAAATAGTCCTGTATCGTATTTATTTGTCAAAGTAAGCATGTAACTATTTTCATAAAGTTAATTCTCGAAGATGTCCTTTATTTTTCAGACTATGTATAGCAAACCTTGTATCGCTATTAAGAGAAAAACGTACCCTTTTTAAACCTGTCTAAACCAACTATGGCTGCCATTTGACCTTTGACCCGATCTTTTGACCCAAACTGTGACCATTTTTCAAAAAAGAAAAGCATATCTTGCATAAACTCTTAAAACGACAACTATTTCCTCATTTAACCGTATCTCTTTGTCTTATAATTTTTTTTTTAAGAATATGAACCATAATGTCCTGAAATTTACAAATATAATAAATACGAGGCATATTTTTAAGTAAGTACCGTTTTGTATTTCCGCCCTGCAGCACTGATACAGCTATTGGCGAAATATATAAGCTTATAACTTCAAAATAGCGAATAAAAGATAACCCCGAAAGAAAATCCAATCTTTCAAAACTCGGGACTTTTTTGAAACGTCGCAGGACACGGGATAAATTTCTAACAATCGGGACTGTCCCGCCAAAATCGGGACGTCTGGTCACTTTAGTCATAACATTTTGAGTCGAAAGGCTTAAAACCAAATTATCGTACGTATATCTGGGTATACACAAATTGAAGTCGTCTAATTTGATTTTTTTCGTTTCTTTTATAGACAGGCTGTTGCTGCCGTCAACATAGCTTAAAAATAATGATGTCATAAATTGTTTTCAATTTAATTTCTTTTATTTTAATTTTTAATTTAATCTTTTTTCCATCTTGTATCAAAACTTTCGACTTTCAAATTTTATGACCAACATTGCCACGTGCAGTTTTTGTCCAATTTAAAAACACCCTGTATAATTGAAGTTTCTTGCGTAAATTCACGTCTATTAAAATTTAATTATAACGCACATATTGCATCAAGTTTCATATGACTTTGATTGATTTTCATGAAAATGCAATTTCTACTTTAAATTTATGCCACTGTCGATAAAAATATATATGCAATTTATGTAATATATATATGAAAATTTTATAAAATATTATTTCATAACAATTATAATTGCTTTTAAAACCAAAATAAGTAACGAACATTGCCTTCAAATTCACAAAAATGTCATCATTTTTTTTTTTTCAAAAGTCACGAACTCGCGTAAACTGACGTCTCTGTAAAATGTTTTGATAATGAATACTCTCTCTTCATTGGAATAACTCAGATTATTGTTCATAGTAATTGATATCTGACTAGCAAAATTATTTTCACTATAACATGACATTTTCAAACTTATGGCAATAGTTTTTATGGTACATTGTTTAACTTATTTTTATTATTTCTGAGGTGGATTCTGGTATAAACGTAAATTAAATGGATGATACATTTACAGTTTTTATAAATATATACAATAATTTTCCCTTTTACCACAGAATGGTGTAGGGACCTTTTACATTTTGTTACATTTTTGGTTTAGTTTAAACTATCTGATGTACAAGTTTAGTCCATTATTTCTTCTTTCTTGCTAGTACTCTTGCTTCCGTCCAGGTTTTTCCTCTTTTCTTTAGTATCTCGATCATGTTTTGGTCCCACGTTTTCCTCGGTCTCCCTCTCCCCTTTGTCTTCCGCCTCATGCTTCCCATACTTTCTTGACTGATCTTTCTATTTCTACCCTTTGTAGATGACCCCACCAGGTCATTTGTCTTCTCTCTATAAAAGTTTTCAAATATTCTATTTGTAGTTCGTTCCTAATGTTAGTATTTCTTATCTTGTCCATCTTTGTTACTCCTTTTACTCTTCTCAAAAAACTTCATTTCCATTTCCTATAGTTTTCTTTTCTCATTTCTTGATAGGACCGAGGTTTCACAATCGAACGTTAGGATAGCTCTGTATATAGCTTTAAATACGTCAATTTAAGTTTTTCTTGACACTTCCTTCTTACTTATTAGTATTTTATTAATTGCATGATATACTTTGTGTGTTTTCTCGATTCTACTGTTTATTTATATTTACTGTTTACCTTCCCGTTCAATTTCTACTCGTCGATATTCGTAACCTTCTACTTGTTCTATTTTGATGTCATCGATCGTTACATCCATCGTTGTTTGTTCCCCTATCATTAGTACTTTTGTTTTGTCTTTGTTATCCTCATTCCATAGTCCTTTAGAGTTTCGCTCCATATACATAGGCTTTCCTGTAGGTCTACCTCTCTTTCTGTTATTAATACCACATCGTCTGCGAAAGCTCCGTGTGATATTGTCACTATGTTCATGTTTTTATGTCCGACTACTAGTTTCTTTGTTTTTTTTTGTTTTTTTTGGTGCACTAGTTTATTATTTCGTCCATATAGGTTATAAACAGTAATGGACTCAGGCCTCCTCCCTGTCTTAGTCCTTCATGCGTTTTGAATGGTTGTAAGCGTTGGTTCCGGTATATCACCGTGTTTGTATTTGTTTGATATGTTCGCTTTATTACTTTAATTGTCTTGTTCCCTACTCCTTTGTCCCCTAGAATTTCCCACAATTTTTCCTTTTTAGTACTGTCGAAATCTTTTTTTTTCTGTACTCTGGTTTTCTGTATTATCTGTTGTATTGAAAAGATATAGTCTTGTATGCTTCGTCCTTTTATGAACTAGCTTTGCAATTCTTCTGGTCTTAGTTCTTCAATTTTCCTGATTTTTTTGTTCATAATGCACACAAATATTTTTATCTCCCTGTTTGTTAGCATTATCGTTCGATAGTTTATGCATTCCTTTCTGTCTCCCTTGTTGTAAATAGGTACTATAAGTACTTATTGCCAGTCTTTTGGAATAGTTTCGTCACTCAATGCTTTGGTGTATATTTCTAGCAGTAGTTCTGTTCACTTTGTTTTCATCTTTTTCAACATTTCTGCGGTGATTTTGTCCAGCCCTGGTGCTTTGCCGTTTTTTTTTGTGTTTAGTACTTAGTTACTTCTTCTACCGATATTTGTTCTTCCGTTTCCTGTCTTGTTGGGTTTTGGGTTGTGTTGTGTGATTTCTGTTCTTTCCAGGAGCTCTTCAAAATATTCCCTCCATCTCTCCATAAGTTTTCTTCCATCTGTTTAGTGTGCTCCTTTCTTGTTTTTTTATCTGGTTTGAGATGTACGAAGGCGGTTTGACGGAAGAGTGACTTTTTATTGAAAACGTTATTTTTCTGTTAAAAATATATTTTATTTTTCAACATAACACCCTATCAACAGTACTCACTTAGCCCTGCGAGTTTACAGTTTTTTTTAAAGCTTCCATAAAGTAATCTTTCGGAATATCTTCAAAATATGCATTTCTCTCGGATATCACCTCTTCATTTGTCTGAAATCTTTTTCCACCCAGCCATTTTTCAAAATTTGGAAATAATAAGAAATCACTGGGAGCCAGATCTGGCGAATATGGCGGATAAGGCAGTAATTCGTATGCAATTCAGCCAATTTAGTTGTAGCAATTGCAGACGATTGAGTGGGCGCATTATCGTGATGGAACAACACTTTTTTCTTCATCAAATGCGGTCGTTATTTTTCAAGTTCGGCATCAAAACGTGTCAACTAATCAGCATAATACTGGCCAGTTATTGTTTTTCCTTTTTGTAAACAATTAATAAAGATTACACCTTTAGAATCCCAAAAAACTGTGACCTTGACCTTATTGGTCGAAAAAAGTGTTTTTGCATGTTCGCATGGAGAAATCCATTATGTAGACTGTATTTTTGTTTCTGGAGTATAATGATGTATCCAAGTTTCATCTACTTTGACATATCGACGAAAAAAATCCTTTGAATTACGTTGAAGATGGCCGAACATTCTTCTGAATTTTTAACCATTTTGCGTATAGATTTTTCTTATTGATATGTTCTAGCAAAATATTGTATACCCGTTCGGTTGAGATGTTCATTAGCTATCTTACGAACTTTTATTCGACGATAGCCAATTACAAGGCCATGGAGTTTATTAACCATTTCTGGAGTAGTTACAGTAAATGATGGTTCCGGACGATCTGCATCAACAGTGCTCATATGGCCACTTTTAAAAGCTGAAACCACTTAGAAACCATTCCATGGGACGAAGCAGATTCTGGATAATATATACGTAACTTTTCCTGAGTTTTTTTAATTGCTTTTTCACGTAGAAAATAAAGTTTAATCAACACTCGAAATTATTTTACAACATATTTACACAACAACGAAAACAGTTTTCTTCAAATAAGTATAAAACATAATCTATCTGTCCGATTGGTGCCAAATTTTGACAGTACACCTCCGAAAGACCGCATAAGCTAGCAACATAATCACTATAGCAAAAGTGTTACCAACCTTTGAAAAGTCACTCTTCTGTCAAACCGCCCTCGTATATCTGGAGCTGGAGTTTTTGATTTCCTTTACTGTCATTCTCAATTTTTTCTCCACATTCTGTCCATGCCCTTCGTTTTGCTTCTATTACTAGTTCTTTTACTCTCTTTCTATTTTCTTTGTATATTTTGTGTAGGTTTTAGGTATTGTTCCCTGGCCTTTTTCTTCATTTTTTGTTGCGTCTTCGATTTCTCTCGTCCACCATGCTGTTTGTTTCTTTTCCACATTCCTCTATTTGCTCACGCCACATATTGTTTTTGTTGTTGGTAGTATGATATGTTTAAGTATCTCCCACATTTCTTCGGAGCTGCTGTTTTTTAGTTTTTGTTCTTTTTTTTTTTATTTGTTCCTTGATCATTTCTTCGTATTCCTTGCTTATTTCTTCGTTTCTTAGTTTATATGCTTTTATTTGTTCATACTGTATGTTGTCTTCTGGGTGTGTAAATGGGTATAAAATATTCCTTTGCGATTTTTCTCTAAAACTAATAAGGGAGCTAATAATTACACATATTTAATTTAACATGTTAAATTCCTATGTTCGCCCCCTCGGTATAAGCAAATTGAAATAGCAGGAATATTAATTTTATGGTAAGATCAAAGTTCCGTACAAATTGAAATTAACTGTATTGAAGATATATTTTGAATCAGCAGTTTTCAAATCATGCCAACTGCCCAGTATTCATATAAATTTCTACTATCCTCACAGATGGTATAAATTATTATTTGCAGTAAATTATAAGTATAATGCTAGTTTGAAAGTTGATCCAATGCACAGAAACTATTAGTGCGGTTAGATGCCGAAACCAGTAAATCGATTACGTATTTTCGCATAGTAATTTTGGGTTTAATCGGCAACGATTAATGGGCTAAGGTTTGTATTCACTGCACATGACAACATGTAATTACTTATTAATAGCAATACGTCAGATGCAAGCGCACTATTTTCTCGTGCCCCTGCACGCGTAAACCTCTCAACACCTCGCATTCAAAAAATTTCAAAGCAATGAAAGTTGGATGAATATAATTTATAAAGTATCCAATTTGAACTAATTTATGAAATTTAAAAAAATCATTAATTAATGCATTGAACTAATTGCCTTACATAATAATTATTGAAATGCACGACACCCATGTAGTAAATGAAAGAAACAGGAATGTGTGTAAAATTTAATGTTTGATAAATTTTGGGATTAAAAAAGTTTTTAATTTCACGACTGATTTTAATACCTCGTTTCCTCGATTACCTCGATTGGGACATGAGTTTCTTTGGCGTACAAATTCTACGAGTTCGCCCAAATTTGTATTGGTGTGTAGTGTTGTTGCATAAAAAGTGGCATACTCGGCGAGTAAATCTACCGCTACAGCGAGAGATAAACGAATTTATGACAAAGGAAGGACGCGCAATAAAAAAGTGGTACGAGGAATCGTGAAAAACATTTCTGGAACTCGGTCTGGCTGAAATAATTCGAAAGCCATCAATCAAACCGGAGCGTACCAGTTGATAGTGGGGCTTTGTCACATAAATAATTCATAAATGGCCCGGTGACAGTGTTTCCTAGTGAAACATTGTCGCGCACAGGCTGGATTTAATAGCGCGTTATGTTTATGAACCGATGGCCACGTTGAATCGGAACGAGGCGACGAGTGGGGCCCCCGAAATTTAATTCGCCCCGTCTCGCCCCATTCGGGGCCGGCGAAATTAGATACAGGGATGCGGCGAAAAAGCCCAAACAAGTTCCGCGCTGGGTCCATCGATATCCAGCATAACAGGGGAATCACCGAGTGCGTGAGCGAACTTCAAAGTTACGTGGGCGACACGTCGGAATCGATAAATATAAATATGATTACCGCCACCCTCTCGAGTGGACACAAATTTACGAATTTATATACTCTATTTTACGGTTTGCGAGAAATGGATGGACGCGTCTAGTTCGCGCGGTAATCAAAATGCGGGTGATATATCGAGAATTGCTTCAAAAGCGCGCATCTGAAAGAAATAACATATCGGAATTTTTGCTACATATGCCGCATGATTTATAATGACCGACAAAAGCGCAAACACGAAATTATTTTACAGATCCTCTCTGAGGCAGACAGAAATAAAATTTCAGTAGTCATTATAAAGCACGGACAAATATGCACGAAAAAAGACGAAAATATGCGCATATATATGCCCGCAAAATTAAAGAAAGGTGCACCAATATTTCAAATATATGACAATATATGCAATTATATTTAATTAAAATGACGATTAAAAATTAACGTTTAAATTAAAAATATTAATTATTAAATATTTTTCCAGATTTTCCATACTGAAAGAGCGCCTCCTATCGCTTGAGATGTTTTTGTATGAAGAAAAACTTCGTTCCACATCAACGGAAGTTATTGGAGCAAATTTAAAACATGCAACTATTGAAGGATCCATTTCAAGAGGTAGATTTTCGTCAAATTCTCCTTTCATAATATTTGACATTATTTTTAGTGTCTGAAAAACTTCATTTTTTAATAACACTTGTTTAAGGTTTTCTTTAATACGATTGCCAGGCCCACCAGCCACCTCATTTAATTTGCCACTTAAATCTATCACAAGATCTATTGATTTATTTAGAGACATGCCTCGTTCTTCTAATGTTTTTAAAGTATCGCTAATTATATTAAAATTCGTTTTTATAAGAGCCATTTTTTGTGGAATCTTGGGATCATAAAAAAATGTTTTGCAATCCTTAATAGATATAGAATCGTTGGAAAAACTGAGAACCAAATCCATAATGGCCAAAAAATAATTAGCGTAGAAGTGAGCATCAATCCAAGTACCCCATCTTGTGATAATTGACTGTGGTGGCAATGGCACATTTGGTAATGTGTCTCGGTACACTTGTACTCTTAACGGAGATTTGAGAAATATCTTTTTAACATTGTTAACAATATTATTTACCATTGGAATATTAATTCTAACTTCTTCCGCGACTCTATTGACTCCATGGGCTAAGCAGGTAGTGTGAATAAGGTTTTTATAAAATATTTTCAAATGTTGTCTAGTTTTCACCATGTATGATGCTGCGTCTGAAAGCATTAGCAACACTTTTTCTTCTGCCACTATCTCAGGCAAATATAAATTAGCCAATCCTTTATGTACTAATCTAGATATGGTGGCATTATTTGATTTGTTAAGTTCTTTTGTACTAATTGAATAAGAGTTGTATGGTTTATTCTCGTTTAAACTCCCAATTAATAAATTTGCGATGTAACGTCTGCAGCTATCCGACGTTTTGTCGACAATGAAGTATATATATATATATATATATATATATATATATATATATATATATATATATATATATATATATATCTATTTCCAATCATTGTTCTTATAGTAAACATTGTTTCTCTGTACAATTCATCTACATATTTTTTCCTTAAATAGCTCTCATCTGGTATTTCAATTTTACAATATTTTTGCAAGAACGTCTTCAATTTTGAGTTATTCAGTTTGCTAAACAGAATATTGGCAGATATTAAAGCATTACATAATTCAAAATTTAAAGCGCCCTTCTCTTTCATTTTCGAGCTTGAACTTAAGCTTTCATGTAGCGTTTGTTGTTTTTTTTATGATTGGGTTTTGACATTATTTTCGTGTAAACTTGCTTTAAGTGTTGTAATATTTGAATTTTTTTTTCACATGGAATCTGATGTAACTGGGAAATAAAAAAAGCAAATGTCTACAAACTATACAACGTCAAAGTAGAAAAATAAAACTTACGGTTTTACTGCAGGGCCTACAAAATACAACACCATTCTCCAAAATTAGATCTTTGTAATCTCTAATCTATTGAGACAAGATTCCCTTGTCCTATACTTTCGACATTATACACAGACAATTTGAATATTACCACACATAATCGCAGTCGGTTTATGCTACGTAGGCACTGAACTACGGAGCGATCTACTATTTGCTGACAACACAAAATGAATAGTGAACAAGGTAAATAGGGTAATCCCCGAAATAATAATATTGTATTCGATTATTAATAATTAACTTTTCATACTATTTGAATGAATTTGAATTATGTTTTCATTGCATACTAAATATTAGGTACTTTATTAAAAACTTATAATGTTTTACTAAAAAAAAATGTTGGTCACAAATATTCAATTATATGACCAAATATGCAATAATTGATAAAATATGCGTTGAATACATAAACTATGCATTATATGCAAAATAAAGGTTAATTCGCTGTTTCTTTATGACGTGTAGATCTATTGAAATTTCCGAAGTCATAGCATTAAATCAGGACATGCATTTTGCATATAGTCCGTGCTTTAGTCATTATACATTATACATTATACATAGTAACATAAATGACTGAAAATGAAAACAGAAAAAGTGGAGTTATGTAGAATAAGGAAATAAAATTGTAATACAAAACAGTTAACATTTGCAAATAATGGCACTTTCTTTTTCAACAATAAAGCACGAACTTTTTTGGAATATTTTCTATAGTTTTAGGGCTGGAAAAAAAGTAATGACATTTTTTTCAAAAATCAAAAATGAAACAGTTTGTATAGATATTGTATAGTTCGAGGTCACGCTATATATAGAGTTTCCCAGGAGAAATGTAACGCTCTAAATATCTACGAAAATATATCTTTTTCAAAAATCTAAAATCAAACAGTTTGTATAGAAATTGTATAGTTCGAGGTTACGCTATATATAGGGTGTCCCAGGAGAAAGGTAACACCCTAAATATATACAAAAATATATCTTTTTCACGAAATCTACTTTGCTCAACTTAAAACAGCAAATTCTTGAAAACGAATCGACAGATTTGCAAAATTGATACACCGTTGTATTGCAAATTAAATTAGCTTTCAAATGTGCAATCACTTCACCCCTACTCCGATTCCCAATTTAAAAAAAATAGGTTTACCTCCCCTGCGGCCTGGGGGTTAAACAATTGTAGATCATTTGCCTGCGAAAAGTTGTTCGCCTTAAATTATACCTTGACGTGTTTCAGCGATGTCGTGAATAAAAATTATTTCCCGGAACACCCTGTATTTATCTGCAATGAATAGCAAAACTTCGTATTCAATGTTTTATCCGAAATAACATGCACCTGCTATTAAGCTATTAGATTTCACACAATAATGCTTTCATGGCAGAAAAACTCGTGTTTCAAAACAGTTCGCAGAAAATGAAGTGAAGTCTCTATAGTTGCATCAAATTCCAGAGATTGATCAGTAAATGATTTATTATTAGTATTATTGAATAAAGATTTTGGGATTTATTATCTGCCACCAATTTCGTTTATTATTTAGGTACCGGATGTACACTAAATGCGTATCGGTCACTTTTATAGGCATCAACAACCGTGTAGTTGACAGACCTAACTTTTCCGAAATTTTAAACCGTATTTGCTTTTGCCTATTTAGACAATTTTATTAGCAGTTTTATAAACCACTTCATATTTATATCTTGTGCGCCATATTTGTCTATTTTTGCCATATTTGTAAATTTTTGTATATTTGCCCCCTTTTGCCATATTTGCCTATTTTTGTCATACCTAATTACCCTTTTTAGGCACATTTGTGTTTTTTTCAATATTAAATATTGCTATTCTAAAGAACGTAATTGTCCACCAACTCCAACGGTATGGAAAAGAAAAGATCAAAATCATTTCCAAATCCCTGTCAGTTCTTTTTGATAGAATCCCCTACTTTAGTTCAGTGTGACAAAATTTCACACCTCACATAAACACGTTACCTCATATCATGTTGAGCGATCGCTTTATAGTTACAGATATGTATTTTCACAGAAAAGAGAAAATTTAACTGTAGAAAATATTAACATGATATTATTTTGTCAATGTTATACAGTCTGTTTGATTTATTATGACACAGCAAATATCTCGGTTATTAGTCTAGATAGAAAAAAAAAGTTAAAGAAGAAAGTTTTAGTACTTTTTGTCGTCTATATAATACTAATGTCAGAAGAATAATTGAAAATCAAATAAACACGTGAAAGCTATAAGCTTCATTTTCTTTAATGGAACATCCTGTATATTTTGGTTATTTCTAATAGGCAATAATATTAGCTTTATAATGATACCAAATAAGTACCCCTTTATTATACAAATAACGCGACAATTGCCAATAAATGAAATTTATCAGTTGCCATGAATTACAATTGCACGCTGACATGAAACAATTTGCTATCGCTTCAATATCAAAGTGGTTTAGTAACTTCTAGTCCTGCGTATTATTAATTCACATCATTAGAGATGGTTGATAATTATTATACTAACGATGAAAAATGGATGTGCTGAAGGTCTTCGTTAGATGCAACGATAATTCTAGAGAAGCTAGTATAATTTATGGAAACATGTATCCAGAAAGAAGACAACCACATTATCACACTTTTGCAAGACTTGAACCAAATTTATGGAGAAATGGCTGCTTTAATAATAAATTACGAACGGCAAGAAATGAACCCCAAGAAAATAATGATGTTTTGTTATTGGCCTATTTTAAAGAACATCCACGAAATTCAGGAAGCAGCGGCTGCCTGAGGAATAAGTGTGTATAAAATATTTTCTAATCTAAGAAAACATAAAATGAGACCGCACAAATTAAATTAGTACAAGGTTTAAGACATGGTGATTCTGACAGGAGGATAATATATCGTAATTGGCTTAACAATAATCAACATTTATTAAATTTAATTCTTTGAAGCGATGAATCTAATTTCAACAACAACGGAATTTCCAACCGAAAAACGACCATTACTGGGATACTGAGAATCCACGTCAAATTCGGGAATGCAGATTCCAAAACAGATTTGCAGTACATGTGTGGCTTGGTGTGTTAGGTGTTACTATAATCGGTCCTTTTTTTATCAAGGAACGTTGAATGCGGAGCGATATTCCAACTTTCTTATGACAGAATTCGAAGATTATTTGGATGATATCCCCTTAGAAATACATCGTGATATGTCGTTCCAGCAAGATGGAGCTCCTCCTTATAACGCAAGAATTGTCAAAGATATTTTGGAAAGAAAGTTTGGTGTGAAATTGATTGCAAATGGTGGCACCAGAAACTGGCCAGCAAGATCGGCAGATCTGTCTATTTAAGATTTTTTATTAGGGGACTTTTAAAGCAAAAAGTTTATGTTACTCGTGCAGAAAATCTAGACGATCTGAAAAATCGTATTCGTAGGGCACGTGACCAAATAACACTACGCATGTTGCAAAAAGCATGTCGAAATTTAACAAAGAAATCCGAAGAATGTATTTCAAACAACGAAGGTCAATTTGAACAGACACTTTAAATTGTAATTCATGGCAACTGATAAATCTTATTTATTGGGTATTGGTCGCGTTATTTGTATAATAAAGGGGTACTATTATCTATTAGAATCTATTAAATGAGTTCAATTAAAGAAAATGGAGCTTATAGTTTTCAGGTGTTGATTTGATTTTCGATTGTTCTTCTGACATTAAGATTAAATAGACGACAAAAAGTACTTAAACTTTTTTTAAAACTTTTTTTCTGTCTATACTAATAACCGAGATATTTGCTGTGTCACAAAAAATCAGACTGTATAGATATTAGATACAACAATTGGTCCTGTGACTATTGTAGTATTTTAAGTGGCAATACGAGATGTTTTTCTGTTCCAGTTGTATGATCGTGGAACATCCTTGATCATGGTTCAGTTACCTAGTATGCAGTATGCAATTGTTAATGCACTGGTATCCTTAGAAACTGAACCACGATCAATGGTAATCCACGATCGTACAACTGGGCTCTAAAGTTTGTGCAATAACCTTTCCTTTTCCAGATCAATGAATAATAAAAATAATAAATACAATAAAACATTTTCATATCTAAACACTACCAGTAAGTACTCCAATAAAGAAGGAAGAAAACAATCAAAACTATTTCTTTTTCTAATTTTGGCATATCAAATGTCACTTTTTAAAACTGACAGTAGTTGCGACACGTCGTAATTCTCGTAACTAGTTAGGAAATAAAATATTTTCCGCACTGGTAATGAAATAGTATATTGTAATAAGAGTGCGGAAAGGGCTTCATTGCAAAACGAGTATGAAAGTTGGAGCACGAGCGCCAGCGAGTGCTCCATTCATACGAGTTTTGCAATGGCCATTTCCGCAAGAGTGTTACATACTATTTTTTCTACGAAAGTGTAGAAAACTAAAGATTAATGTAAATTTAATCATTAATTTAAAATAAATGTCATTGTCATTAATTTAAACGTCAGAAAATTTATAAATCGCTTGTCACCAAATCGAGACTTGAAATTTATACATTAATACTGGAAGTAGAAGAATATCAATAATGGATTCCGATAGTGACGATATAACAAACACTCCGCCGGAACTTGCGGCCATTGCATCCACAGTTTCGTCCGATTTATTGCCTCAAAAATCAAAAGAGAGGTATTGGAGTGCGGAAAGTGAGTGCGGAAAGTACTTTCCGCACTCATATAAGTGCGGAAAGTACTTTCTGCACTCCTTGTAACAAATACCAACTTTCAAGGTTAAATTTTATGACAGAAAACGTGTCTTTCAACACTTTCATAGAAAAAATTCATTTCAACACTTGCTGATGAAATGAGGAATTGCTGATGAAAGCGCATCTTGCAAGTTGTGCAGCTTCTTCGATTCCGCCAGGGACGTTATACCTAAGTACCTAACCGATATTTAACATTAATTAAAGACAAAGGCGTAAATAAAGATTCGCGATGGCCTGGGAACGCGTATAGTTACCAAAATTATCATCTCGGAGCGCGTGACATTATGCTGACTACTTTTAGATTTTTACTTCACGAATCACGACCATTAGCGAGCAATGTGCGTAATTCAATGTATCATATGGGATTGCATCACTTTGGGGCGGAAACAGATTTAGCATGAGGCCGAGGTGGAAGAGTGAAGATTAGGGAGAAGTATAAATACTATTGCTGAAACTAAATAAATCCAGTTAGATGTATCAATCGAAACAGAACGTCAAGATGTCCGACGATAGTTCATATACTTTGAGCATTAATTTTTCAGGTGTATATATTACACAAGTTAATCAAATGTACATTATACTAACCAATTCTAAAATCAATTCCGTACTAATAATATAACCTATCAAGTGACAACACGACGTCGTACGACTAGTAAATGCAGCAAAATTTATTAAGGTAGAAATGCAGGTTCCTAACGCCGAACAATGCGCAGTGGATAGAGCTCAACTGTATTTTATACCTTGTCCTGACAATATTGTCTTACTGACCTGAGAATATTGTAAAACCCATTTCTTTTTTCATCGTAAAACATATGATGATCGTTACGTTTTCATTAATTAAAAACATTTGATGGTCGTTGTGAAATTAATAATTAACAACGTATCCATGGTAGAGTCGTTGGGTAATTATTAATTAACAACGTATCGAAAGTACTTTATCGATTCAGGGGAAAACGGATTTTCAATCGTAACATGTTCTATTAACCAATTCTAAAGTCAATTCCATACTAATAATATAACCTATCAAATGCCGAACAATGCGTAGTGGGTTAAGCTCAACAGCATTTTATTCCTTGTCCTGACAATATTTTCGTACTGACAGGAAAATATTGTAATATTCTTTTCTTTCCTTCGTCGAAATACCTTTAATGGTCGTTGAGGAATTATTAATTAACAACGTATCCAAAGAATGGTCGTTGTGCAATTGTTAATTAACAACATATCCAAAGTACATTCTCGATTCAGGGTTGACGTTATTATATTCGGTTACATTATGGGAATAAATTAATTTCATAAATAAAATTATTTAATACTCCGATATTCATGTATCCTCAGCATTAAGAATGAATCAACTGAATGTATGCATGTGCTTAAGGAGTTAGAAAATTAGAAATAGAATAGAACATTATAATACTAAACTATAATCAATTTTGAATAACATTACCTCTTAAAGTTTTTACGATCACATGGCTGAAATTATAGGTAGACACAAATGCTAATATCATGCTAATATCATGCGGTAATGACATACATTAAAGGACCTTCTTTGTATCATCAGAAGTATTTTACTGTGTGAATTCATATACGTGATTCGTTCCTATCCACAACGTCGCGTTGAAATACTTTGGTAGACAACAAATGCTAAAGAATTTCTATGCAGTGATGGCATGTATTGAAGAACCTTCTCGATGCAACCAATACTTAAAATGAAAAACCTGAAAGAAATATAATTAAATAAGTATCGTTCAATTTGAGTAATAAAACTGTTTGTTATTTACCTGTCCCTTGCATAACTTTTTAAATGAATAAAATACATCAAATCCATGTATCTGTGTTTTACTTACTAACAAAAATTACTAACAGACACATTACCCATCAAACGAACCAAATTAAATTGTTACAATAATGATTTTAAAATCAAACATAACGTAAATTACTACCACTAAATCACGAGCCAAACAAATATTACAAATTGTGAGAATTTGTAAATCACGAGCCAAAGATACGAGGGCTGATCAAAAAGTTCCGGGACTTATTTTATATAAATTTATTGGTAATAGATAAACATTACAAAACTAAATCTCCTTCAAAGTACTCTCCTTGGGTAGATCTCCTTTTCCCTATACCGCTTCCACTGCAGGAAGGCCCTCTGAAAGTCTTCTTCCGAAATGTTATTCAGTTCCCCCAGCGATTTTTGTTTTATTGCTTCAACATCATTAAATCTCTCTCCTTGCATGGGCCTCTTCATTTTCGGAAACAAAAACAAGTCTGCTGGAGCCAGATCGGGTGAGTAGGAAGGCTGGGGATAACTGCTATTGCAATTTTGGGGCAAAAATTCCAAATGAGCAGCGAGGAATGAAAAAGGGGGTTTGAGGGCATCATCTTTGGGACAAACTTTGCCGCCACTCGACGCATGTGTAGTTTTTCTCTTAAAATTTCTCGGCATAAACCGAATGAAATATCGCATTCCTCTGCCATTTCCCGAATGGTTAAACGACAATTTTAACCAAAGAGGTCATTCACTTGGGCCATATGATCGTCGTCAGTCGAAACTGACGGTCGTCCTGAACGAGGATCGTCTTCTGTTGATGTGCGGCCTTCTGTGAACCTCTTGAACCATTCGTGACACTTCGAACGACTCAAACACTCATCCCCAAAAACCGTTTGTAACATGTGAAAAGTTTCGGTAATAAATTTCTCCAACTTCACACAGAACTTGATGCAAACGCGTTGCTCTTATTTTCCTTCCATCACAAGAAAAACCCCCACAAAATCGCCGAACACAAAAATTTCGGTTTACTAAAATAGCTGTAACCCGCTTTTAAACAACCTATTGACGATGCGTTAAGTCCGGAACTATTTGATCAGACCTCGTATATTACAAATTATGAGAATTTGTACAGCACCTTGGTTTGAACCGTTGCAACTCTTGAATAACTGCTTACCTAAAATGATGCTATTCATAACTGCTTACATAAATCTACTTTAACTTAAAATAGGTAGATATCAAATTGTATGCCAATTTCCGCCTATTTTAATAATTATTGCTGCCTATTTACCTATGTATTTTAAAACTTATTGGTTACTATAGTCCGCTATTTAATTATTACCATTACCTGTACTTAACTAGACGAAAAGTCGCCTGGTTATTAAATATAACGTTGAGTGAAAATATTTAATTGGTCTCACAAATTCCGATAAGCAGTTTACAAAATTGATTTTAATATCTCACATTGACATTTTATTAATGAAAGTAGATAATAGATTTTTAATAAATCTTCATACAATTTCTACTTGTCTTTTTCGCATTACGTACAGTATTTTTTTTTTTTTTTTTAATATAAATATGTGATATTCTGTTATTTAATTGTTATGATCTTTCGAATTTAAAAAAAATAACATTTCGCACTTTCCCATAAGGATTTTTGGGGTAAACCTTATAAACTTTTCTGTGATGCTTCTGTTGGTACTTGTTAAAATGATTAACTTACTCTGATCGAGAATTTATCGCTCTACAAGTTCAGTATGAACACTTTTAACGAAAATCTAGTCGCTTGGTAGTTATTTACGAAAAAAAAAACTTTCGGCCTCGATACCTTGCGAACACCGGCTTTTGTGGCAAACTATGTAACATAGTTTTCGTTCAAAATTTGGTTTTTATCAACTTTTCATAATATAAAAATATATAGTGAAAAGTAACATAACTTCGTTGTTGTGGGGTGTATTTCGATATTAAGGGACGATTCCCCGGATATTTGATTCTAGAGTACTCAAGAATATCTATACCAAATTTCAAAACTATATAATTTATTTCCGCCTAAAAGTCTAACTTGACTGGACACTGGAGTAATAACCTGAATAGATATTTATAATATTTTCCTGAATGAATAAGCAGAAATTGAAATATTCTATTTTTATATCTAATTAAAATACATTATCGACAATTTAGTGACATGGATGTCGTAAATTGCTAGTAGAGAGAGAGAGAGAGATATATTATAATATTTATTAGGCTATTGGTCCTCGGCCTTTCTGCCTAATTGTTTTTTTTTTCACAAATATCACATTTCATGGACTTTATGATTGAAAAATAAACTTATTTTTGAAATAATTAGAGAATTCAATTATATTTTCATAAATGTGGTCGCATTTTTACAATTTTAAATCAATGTTTATTATTTTTTAAGTCAATATTTCTTTCGGATTGATGTACATAGAAACAGATCCATATGGGAGACGTCAGCAATATAGATAAATGTGTCGTTCATTGTTAAAGTGACTTATCTGCATCTTATTGCATGTTAAAATATTAAGCGTTTTACAAAATCATCTATAGAAAAACATAATGAAACTATGTTTTATTGATTACTAACTTTTATTATTTATGAAAATTTCGAGATTACAAAAACATTACAAATGAGTAATTAAAATCAATGTTTATAATAAATAACGAATATAACTTTTTTTTCTAAAGAGTTAGTTCACTGTTATAGTGACTGTTGCTCTTCAAAAGTGATTTCATCATCGGAAGTACATCTATCTGCATTAGATGTGTTTGAACGGGTTGGTATGTCAACGGCAAGGTTTTTATAGTACCCGTGATAAATTGGTAGAATGTACGGTAGAAGAGCAAGCATCTCTTTCTTCTTTGCAATAGTGATAAGTCTTCTTGATGGATAGAGTGTATCCTGCAGAATGTGGTTCAAATTGTTTATTGATCGCCCTTGCTTCTTTTTACTTAGGTCTACTTCGTAAAACGGTATATTTTGGTTTATTATTTCTTTAAATTTAAATTGTAAAGGATGATCTCTTTCAAACGTCAACCATCCAATTTTTAGCCAATTAAACACCATAGCCACAAGTAGTATTTTTTCTGTTTGTAATGTATTTTTTCTAAAATAGCAGTACCTAAAAATTGAGTTTGATTCATTTGGGAAGCAATAAAATGAGGTTGCTTTCGTTTGGCCTTTCTTATTATATTAATCCATTGTTCTGGGCTACAAATTTATCCATGGCGTCGACTAGCACTATCAATTGCTCCAAATTCCCTATCATTGAGAAGATACGAGTGCCCAGATACCAAGGACTTGCGGTCTAAAGTGCCAATACTAGTCTCAAGGTCTTGTACGACCTTCAGAAGAGAGATGCTTGTTTTAATGTTTTGCGATTTTGTCCAGTATATGAATCTGAATACGTAATAATGTGTTTTGTGTTGACGCATTAGTCTTCAAGTGTTTAACTCCTTCAACTTAGCTTCAAACATACATGTATCTCGTATTATTATTGAAGCAATGTATTCCCAGATTATATAAATAAAAGTTTCTTTTATAGTATGCCACTGAGGTGGTTAATTTTGGGTAAGCTAAAGCTTTTTGCAGGTCAAATGTCAATACGTAAACTTCATTTATTTTCTTAGAATAATTTTGAAGGTTTTCTCTTGCTGAATCTGCTTTTCGTTGATGCAATTCTCTTTGCGTCTCAAGCTCCTTCTTAACGTTTACATTATCTGCTCCCTGTATTTTCAAATTTAAGACATCGCAAGTCTTGCAGCTGTCTTATCGTGGTGTTTTAAAATGGAGGTAAAACTTGGTATTGAATATAATATTTTAGTTTCTTAGGTTTAGTCATTTCAGTTTCGCCTTTTTCTTTATACAGATCGTACATTATAGAGTAGTCAAACCACGATTTAAATACTTTCTCTTAGGATTATTTTTTCGGGTATAATGACTTTGATAGGCTGGATAACTTTGAATGTGAGCAATGACATTGGAATCATTAAATTTTCGCGAACTAGTTGTACCACGTTTATCTTTGGCTTGTGAAACGTTATTTTTAGAAAGCATTCGATATAATCTTCCTTCTTTTATTTGAAACGTCTTGAGAAAATATTTCTTACACACAAATTGTGTCTTCTTACTGGACTTTATAAAATACTTAAACGAAATATTTCTTCCAGCACGAGAACGATATTTTGGGCGTTTTCTGTTTACTGTTGTTTTTTGTACTAATGCATATAGATATGAATTTTGCATATTAAAATCTTTTAAATTCCAGATTGGTTCAAATACGACTTTTCGTTTACTGTCTGTAAATAACATAAATCATATTTTCGGACATCCACAATCAAAATTTTCGAAAAATTTCCCGCGCACATTAACTCCTTTTGCAGTAAAATATTCTTACCACTATTACGTAACAACTTCCTTTTATTAACTGTTATTATTTTTATAAACTAACCAGATTCTGTAGAGATTTTTTCAGTTGTAGTTTGATATTCAGACCAAACTCTTCTGTATTCACAGTAAACAATATCAATATGTGATTGAAAACACACAACTATATCATATACGTACAATTACATGTCAAACATTTGTCACATTACAAGTGAATCATCTTCACTACTATGCTGAGTTGTGACTTACTTCACTATTATAATGAAATATTTAGACATTTAAGTTCTCTTTATGTACAAGTAATGACATCTAACGAAATTGTAGTGCAACTGGGAGTTGATTCACTATTATATGGGAAGATATAAAAAAATCCGATCCATTTGCGCAAAAAAATAAAATTTGAAAAAATGGACTTACGCCACAAATATAAATATAAATAAAACATACCCTATAGATAAATTACAAAGCAACATGACAAAACGTACATAACACAGCACAGCACAACGCAATGCACACAATGTACATAATATAAAAGATAAAAATACAAATACAAATCGAAGTCACATATTAAAAGGATGAAAAGAATTCATTTCATTTATACAAAAATATATTAATTGAATTAGACAGTTGATGAAATTTTCTTAATGTTTGACATGACATGTATTGTTATTTATTGTAATATTTTTACCGGACGTGTTGAATTTAATGAGAATTTTCGGTTATTTTCTTAAACTTGCACTGATTTCAAAACGACTGATACGTGAATTTTATTTAATGAGATTGTCGTACATTTGAAAGTTAAGAAATAGTGTTGTTTTTTCAGGAAATTTCAATGGAATTTTCACGTATTTAGAATAAATTGTCATGTACTATATTTACTTATAGTTTAATATTTTGGACTATTGAATCTGAATAAAATCCTGAATCACTATAAAAATGTTTATGGAGTTAAATGATGTGTTCATGAATATCATATTTGATGAAAAAATGCGCACGTATATTGTGAAGAATATAAAGATTTTTACGAAGTTTATGACAGAAAGACAACACTTGGATACATTTTTATACAAGAGATCTATTTTTAAAAAAATCAAGTTTGTAGTTGGTTTTGGAATTGTAATTTTTTTATAATATATCTAGGATTATGCAAGATATTGAGTACCATACGTACCATTGGTTCATTTTGGTAATTGTGGCTATTTCTTTTTTAGGAATTTGATGTACTATTTGCGTTCTTATTTATGAAGTAATTTCGAATTTTGTAAGACTACTGCTTATGTGCAATTTATATGACATTTAATTATAATTTATAACATAACTGCATCTATATTCATTTATAGTTTATTAAATATTTTATCCGTTGAATTAAACACACCATAATATGGTATGCAATTTTGACTGTTTTATTTGAAATCTTCATAAATAATTAGGTGACATTTTGAATATTTTAATTACTTTTAAATTTGGTACAAAATTAGTTTTGTATTTAACGTCTAGCTCTAATAATTACAAAGCGAGTGCTGAATACGCTCTCTAAATAAACGAACAAAACACAGGCAGGCCATAGTTGCGCTTGCGAAGTTCATTAAGTTTTCTATGCACTTTATAGCAAAAAATTTAATTTCACGTGATGACATTTAATCCACACCTTTCGCAATGAACGTGTCAAGAGCAAACAAATCAGTGAGTAATTAATTATACTGGGCCTGAACTGTGCCAGAAACTTTATTTTTGTAGTAAATATTGGTGGCAGTATTTAGCTCCTGTTGAATAATTGCTTAATGTTTTTTATAAATTATACTTACCGTGTCTGGCATGCCTTATTACCACAGCACCCACATTGTGTTTGTATGAAATGAATAATCGTCAACTGCCTCGTTATTTGCAATTTTTGATTCAGCATCAATGCTATAATTAAAAGCACGTAAAAATGTTTTTTTTAATAAGTGCATTAATTACAATATTGAATAAATAATCTCCTCGGTGCAATATTTCTAAGCATACATTTTTCCTATGAACGAAATACGTATAAAATTTGCGTACGATTGTAATTAGCGTCTGCATAATGTATCAATGCAATTAATAAAAACATGTTGAACAAAGCCGTAATGAAAATTTATGCATTACCAATTTATTAACAATCCAGCACGCCACACACCAATATAAATATATGATCACACACTTTGTAAACACGGGCTCGGCAAAAACACGATATATAATAACCGCGCATAATATTTGCAAATATTTTTCGTTATTTCAGACATGCTTTCGCTGTTTGTGACGCGGCATATTTCACGTGCTTTCAAAAATGTTTTTGTTATTTAAAACCGCACCGTTCGTCGGCGCGAATTTTAGTTATGTGAATAGTTGGAAAATTATGCGAGTTATAAATATCGCATTTTCATGTTCCGCTTCCTGAAGGGCGTCTCCCACCTACTTCAGAAATAATGGAATGACAAATTGAATAATTTGAGCGCGAATAGTTGTGAAACGTGCGATTTATATCTATCATAAAGCCGAGAGCGATGTTGAACGGCCATATAAAAGTTACTAGGTACATTGAAGTACCCGATGAGCGTTATTAATCGTGTGCGATAGTTTTACATTTTTTTGACGTAATCCAGATTATTAAAGAAGGACGAGACTTCATAAAATACTTGTTCAGTAATATGAATGGAGGTTCATTATATTAAATAAACTCACGGCATATATAGTGCTCAGTGGTATAATAAATTACATTGATATTGATACTCCAGATTTTGAAATATAATTATTTAAGTACTAGCCACTTTGAAGAAAAAGATTGAAGTACCATCTAAAATCACCGTCACATTGACAAGCAAATATCTCAACACGCATACATATCATATTAATTATATTAAATATGTTTAATGCTATCATATTTATATCAGCAATAAATTGCAATTAATATGTGTGCGCTAATTTTGGAGATTTCATCTGATATTCCAACGCATTACTAAAAATCACATTATGATACTAGGAAACGAACATCTCGTGAAATATTCATTGGAGATTAACTCAATTGCACAAAATGTATAACAATATATTACTTAATGTCAGTAATAAATTTAATAAATATTGATCCGCCGGTTTTTGAGACATTATTATTTTAGTCCAAGCCAGTCGTTTCTTCATTTTTGAAGAGTAGTGGCTCGTTTCAATCAAGAGATTAAATTTTGTTTTGTCATTCCTCTCTGTAGTTTACTGCATGAATGGCTTGTATGATGCATAAATCATGTAACTTGTAGTTAATTATAATAATAATAATTTATATACGGGAACTTCCCTCTAGAACTTAATTATTAGAATTTAGATATTAGTAGTAAATAATTATTACAGGCAAAAAACTGTAAAAATATAATCGGAACTTAATTATCACCAAAATTTTGCTGCAGACAAAAAAATGCTTTTCCAGATTATCTTTAACATTTATTATTACACTTACCAAAGATCTTGTTTAACGAAATCTACTCGAAAAAATATATTTGGAATATAAATAAAATAAAAAAATACAACATCTTAAATATTAAATTTGTTATCAAAATTCAAAAATGTATGTTATTTCAAGAAAACTTCCACCAAGTCGTAAAGGTTACCAAGATTTTGAAACAAATAATCCAAGATGTATGTAAATATGGGTGGGTTTACTTTTAATTAACATAAAATAATATAACATAACATAATATTTGTATAATAACATTTGTATAATGTTTGTACTTGTTCAACCATTACAGACTTACAGCTTCAACCATTACAGTTCAACTAATTTTTGTAATATGTTACCCTAAACAAAAATCTTGAGACATGTTTTAGACGCAGTAAACACGTAATTATTAATTTAATTATAAAATGAAGGTTAAAATTGATAATTTTGTATTAAATTTTAACTTAATCTGCCACAGCTACTTTAGCTATAATTATGACTTGTTATTATTTATTATTAGTAGTAGTAACAATATTTGATTGGCTATCAACCTGTGGTCATTGTACAGAGTGTCCAAGATAAGGATCAACATCATGGTGATCTAGGAAACCGTAAAAGTTACAAATGCGGTTAAATTACAAACAAAGTTGCGCAATTCAGTGGTTAGTAATATTTTGCTGAGAATATCAGAAATTTCAGCTTTCTTCCGGAGATATTCCGACCACACATATGATTTTTTTATTGTGGTATCATGAGAATTGTTATGTTCATTTAATTATCTTAGAATCTTAGAATGTCTTAACAAGCTCTTCTTTCTGAATGAAAACATGAGAAAAAATACTGTAATATAAATGGTTGAATTCGTAATAGGAAATGATATTTAATACCGGGTGTACTTTATTTACGGGCCATATAAAAATATAAAGTTGATGGTGGTTTCTTCGAAACGAAACATTTTACTGAAAATTTATAAACGCTGTCTTTAGAGCTAATAAGTGGCAATGAGAAAGTGCATTTTGTTTGTTGAAACTTCCGGAGATATTCGACAAAATCCGAAATCTTGCGATTTCGTTTTGATTTTGTTCTTAAATTATTTGAAAAGGTATAAGAAAACAAAAGGCGCTATCTCATTGCCACTTTTTTAGCTCTGCAGAGTTTATAAATTTTCAGTAGAACGTTTCATTTCGAAGAAACCATCATCAACTTTATTTTTTTATATGGCCCGTAAAATATGTACACCCTATATTAGATAGCATTTCCTATTTAGAATTCAACTATTTATATCGCAGTATGGTTTCTCATGTTTTAATTCAGAAAATCGGCTTGTTAATACATTTCGAACATTTTCTCGTAGTAGACGTTGAATAATGACGACTAAGAATAAAATTATTATCTAATTTTACCCCAGAATAGGTACCAAAATAGTAGGTAACTAAAAAGAATTTAGCAATAATAGTGGTTAAACATTGAATTATTATAGCTCTTAAGAAACACAATTATTATTTTTTTGATGTGATATGAAAATTGTTCTGTTCATTTAATGGCGACGAAGACAAAAAATATTACATAATTTTAACCCAGAATATGTACCAAAATAGTAACAAAAGATAATTTTGCAAGATATTTCTTAAAAATTGAAACATTATAGTTATTTAGAACCACATTTTGTATCTGTTCACTGCGGCATGAGAATTGTTCTGTTCATTTAATGACGACGAAGACAACAATTATTACCTAATTTTAACCCAGAATAAGTACCAAAGTAGTAACTGAAAACAATTTAGCAAGAATAGTTGTTAAACATTGAAGCATTATAGTTAGCGACTACCACACATATGATTTTTTTATTGTGGTATTATGATAATTGTTATGTTCATTTAATTATCTTAGATCTTAGAATGTCTTAACAAGCTCTTTTTTTCTGAATCAAAACAAGAGAAACCATACTGTGATATAAATGGTTGAATTCGTAATAGGAAATGCTATTTAATACCGGGTGTACTTTATTTACGGGCCATGTATAAATATAAAATTGATGGTAGTTTCTTCAAAACGAAACGAAACGCTGCTGTTTGTTTATACGTGTTCAAATAACAATAGAAAAACATAAAAACGATATCACAAAATTTCGGATATTGTCGAATATCTTCGGAAGTAAGGAGAATTTTCTGGTTTTCTCAACCGAGTATTACTGACCACTAAATTGCGCAACTTTTTTCTAATTTAACTGCCTTTGTGACTTTTACGGTTTACAAGATCCCTATGCTGTTGATCCTTATCTTGGACACCCTGTATATTATAAATAATTACGTTTATGCAAAAACTTACACAAAACTAATGTAAACAAAAAGTGCAGCGAAATGTTATTTTGAGCAAAAAATATGTAGTCTACTTAGTTTACTCTATTTTTAAGTGTTACCAAGAAAGAAATTATTCAGAACAAATAAACTGGAATAAGAATAAACATAGAGGGTTGTCAAAACCGATGATTTTCGAAATTTGTTACAAAAATAAAACCTTTCTCATAAATTTGATAAAGTAAAAGTAGTGTATACAGGGTGTTTTATAACAGGTATGCAAAAAATAAATGGGTTATACAGAATAATATTCTAAGTTGAAATAAGAGAATAAACTTTTTACATTTCCTCTCGTTTCTGCGTTAAATAAGTTTAAAAATTTGGTAAAACAAAATTTATTTATTAAAAACAACATAGGCCTTGGAATGAAAATAGCTAACAAAAACAAAATGAAGGGGGGGATGAGGGCATCAAAATCTAAGGGAGGAAATGTCACTTTGCTCCTGAGCAATACATATGATTTTTTCAACGACCCTTCACAATGTTTTGTCTAAATAATATTATTATATTTTCTTGTGCATGACAATTAAAAACAAATGTTATAATATAATATTTCAAATAAGCAAATGTTGTTAAAAATCAAAGTTATACAAGGAACGTACGAATTTTTATAAATAAAAATAAACTATTAATAACGAATCTCTTCAAATCTCTAAAAAGTTTTTTCACTACTAGTCATATCGCACATCATTGAATACGTTTATTAAACCGGGTAGGACCTTATGTTGGACGTTTTCAACTGATTAAAATGAATCTTAGTACAGAAGTTGTAGTCGCCTGTGTAGATGATCAAGTTCTCGTCTTTCCCGAGAACTGCAAAAAGACTTCCGCCTTTTTGCAGTTCTCGGGTGATACAGGTACACATATCCGGTGCACTGGAGGAACGTGTGTACTTTCTATTAAGAGAGGAGAAAAGGCATTTTTTTGCTTTTTAATTTTTGTTCACCTTTGATTTTTTTTTAAAGGTGTAACTTTCATTTCGTCATTTTTTTTATGTTATGGATAATAACAAATTACAAAATAATAGCATAAATTTACGCAGTATGGCCGCCTCGACGAAATTATTATTTAAACCGAGAGTTGCAGAAATACGTCCCATTTAAAAAAAAAATGAAGTTCATATTCTGTATTTGTAGAAGTGATGTAGATTTTCCAACAGTGGTCTCAGTAATAATGAAGTTCATCTGGCCAAAAAAAGCATGTATTGGGTGCAAATTCAAGATCTTGAAGCAGTAAAATGAAAACATTCCCAAAAAGTGAACATTTCAGCTCGGAATATAAGTTGATTGCTGCCAAGGAAGGTAGTATCGCTTATCATAAATCAAACACCTGCAGTGTTTTATTTTTTTGGACAGCACCTCAATACTAATAGTAACATGTTTGAGCAAAAATTTTGCATCAGCTCGAACCAAATCGGAGGCCATTGTGAAAAACATTCATGCTGAAGAATCTCAGACGATTGAAGATTGATTTACAGAAACCACATTTTGTTACCATCATTATCGCTTCTTCAAACCACATACAATATTTTTATTTAATTCTCACGTTTTAACCAGACGTTATATACCTCTTAGCAGACATTATAAGCAGTTGTTTATCTTCTAGTGAAGTAAAATATTCTTAATTCCACTAGTGAATTTAAAACTTTTAATTCATTCAAAATCAAAATCATACAACATCGATTTGATAGAATACCTTTAACTCCGTGGACACCAACTTTCCCACTGCTTCTGAGGCTTCATTTGGAACCCTTTCTGGTACTAAAACACTGCAATAGGCCTTTTAAAATTTTGATTTGACAAAAAATGTGAGTTTGACTTTTCACCGACTTGATATTATAAAAATCAAAAGTGTGACTTCTAAACGCTTTTCAACAATATTGAATAAAATATTGTATAAAACACGTAAGTTAAGGATGTTTTTCACTCGAATAAATTATCTCACTTGCCCTAACTGGCTCTAACGGCCAAAATTTTATTCTCGTGAAAAACATCCACTTAACTCACTTGTTATATAAATAACTATTATATTTACACACTCAGAGTGGACAAACTGAAACAATTAAGTGACTTTGTTAATGTTCAGCACAATTTATTTTTCACTTACGTAAACAAGGTTCTTAATCTAATGTCAACAATTGAATGAATTTTAAAAACGAACGAACCATTAATTCATATTTAAAGTAAGTCTATATAAAATAGCCCAACGGTTAAAACAATTTGTTTTGAGAACCCGACAAGCGAAATTTGGAAGTTTGTTGTACACAACAGTGCCACCTTGTTCCACAAAGATATTTTACACAAATGTAATGTGTAGTATGGCATGAGTAGAGTATGGTGAGAGGTGTATGGTATGAGTAGAGTGTATGTAATGTAGAGGGTGGTAAAATATGACGACCTTATAGTAATTATTTATTTATTTCGACCTTAAAAATAAGCTTAAATTCCGTTAGAAGCAATCACTTTTACCACTTACAGTGAGATAATATCTTTGAACACCTGAACATGAACCTGAACCTGAACCTGAAACCTGAACACCTGAAACCTGAACATGTGAAAGGTAGAAACAAATATTGGGAAAACTTCAACGAACAGCCATGTTATTTTATTTAAATTGTGTGACATATTTGCAAAACTGGAGTACAAATATGAAGGAATTATAGCTCTTTGAATGGGCACATTTGAGATGAAAACTTTTATGGAACGATGTTTTGTGTTCGTGTGAGGCTTTTAAATATTACATTATTCCAGTATTGAACGAAGATGAACGGTATGATGAAATAAGTGTAGTACAAAACAACATCACAGATGATTGATTTTTTGAATACTTTAAAAAAACATTCTTACTGAAGAGCAGTGGCTTCAAGCATTTAAATTGATACTAGAAACGGGTCAAACCTAAGCAATTAAAAAAAATTGGAGATCTTATGTGAGGTTACTTTTGGTCTTACTGAAACTCTAGCGCGTCAATTGAAAGACTATTGTTCAATATTAATAATTATTGGAGTTCCCATAAATCACATCTGTCAATATCTACTTAAAGCTGTGAAGCAAGTACACATATCCAGAGAAAATTAATAATACATATTCTAATCTTAATTACATTTTACAGTTACATACTTTATGTAACTATTTTATGTGACAATGAGGTTTATTTTGTGTTCCTTGATGATAATATAATATAGCACATATTATGCGCTTTCTCTCGATATTTCTGTGGAGTTTTCGAATTATTATTCAATTCTGCGTCTAGCATATCTGTACTTTTGTGTTTCTAAAAAATATATGGTCAAACTAATATTACCCATTAATTTTATTGGGTAAATATTATCATATACAGTTTGAAATTGCTTTTCTGTTTGATGTTTAACATTGTTCAAATTTATATGTGTATTTTTGTTAAATGTAGGTAAATAAATAAAATAGAAAATTGCAATTCACCTGAACTAGTTTGTATATACAGAGAGTTGTAATAATCTAACCAGGGTCCAGTGACTTTGTTAAAAATGTATAAGTTTTTAAATGCATTTTGGGGGCGGCGTGAATACGGAGCAGGTATAAGATTAGATAACGAAAAGGACACATGTTATGAAGATAATAACGCCAGAGGTACCTCTGCCAAGCAAATTGCGTGCGCCTGAAAATGTAGAAAGAATTTTTCAAATTGCATATTTGAACACAAATTGAATTTAGCTGGTAAAGGTAAATTAAATTATGTTCAAAGTAATTCAATTAAGGAAAAGTAGAGAACATATCACAAATAGATTAATGCTCGCATGGGATGTAGGAACCAAGTTAACTTTGAGACGAAAAATTCGTATAAAAGAAGAAGACAGACAAGGCCCGGGACGACGATTTCAGATCAAATCAGTATCGTCACGCTGTTGGAGGGCTTTAGAGTCGAAACACTAACTTTGCGTCCAGTTGTTTGTGTGTGAGTTAAATAAAATAAGAAGTAAGTGATGAAATTTAAAATACTAAATGTTTAACAAGATTGAACATTTCATATGAAATAAAGTGAAATAATAAATTAAAATAAACAACAAGTCAATGATAAATTTCAAACTATCCACTAAAACGAAAAAAAGCAAAAAATATATATTAAAATAAAATAAAATTGAGTTCACAACAAATTTGAATGGAACCTTCGGTCGTGACTACCGGCTGAATTGGGAAAATTCATATTTGAAAAATGGTATTGGAACCTTTGGTCGTGACTTTCAGCTGAATTGGGGAAGATACCATAGAATTTTAAAAAGATACCTCATTAAAAATAATTATTTTAGTAAAGAAATGAAAATAAAGATAAAAGAATGAAAACTTAATTAACTAGTTTTCCTTCTGTCGAAATTATAAGTAGAATTGGTTTCCTTATGTTAAAGAAGTTGTAAATTAAACCATCAAAGATACACATATTTTCAATTATAATTTAGTGTCAAAAATTATCATTCATTATTAAAAAATATTAATATTGAATTATATTGTTGTTTGTTCTGTATTGATTGATATTAAAATATTAACATATCATATAGATTTATTTGCATATCTTTTGATGAATAAAGCCAAATCTCTCTTTAACTCTCAATGCATGTTTTATTTTTTATTTACCAAATATCTCTCGTTTTCAGGTATATTCACCAGGTGGCCTGGGTTACACAACAGTGAAGTAAATTTATAAAATTCAATGTCAGCTTTCTACAACTAATATAGATCTGTGGGTTCGAGATACTACAGATTTTGGTGCCGTGACCAGGAGACTAGGTCATGAAAGAATATATTTTTATATTTTACTTATATATTTTTCTGTTTTAATATATATGTGAGACGATCCACGAGGCGAAAAGGCTTCTCTATAAATATGAAAAGAACAAATACAAACAACAGAACAGAAGGGGGCGTACAGCAGTAGTGATGGAACGGGAGAAAATTCAGAAGTAGGACATCGAATAAGATATGGTCCAGGCAGAAGAGGCGGGACCTTTGCGTTTTCAGGTATAAATATATTCACCAGGTGGCCTGGGTTACACAACAGTGAAGTAAACTAAAAATATTTAATTTCAGCTTTCTACAACTAATAGGGCTGTGAGTTCGATATACTACAGTGTTAAAATAAGAAAGTAAAATATTTAAGGGGATAGTAGTATGAACCACAATAAAAAAAAAGTGTTGATAAACATGGGTCCTCAAAGTAACGGTTTCGGAGATATGGAAGATTATTCCTGTTTGAAACATTGTTTTGCCAATTTGCAATTATTTATTACGTATTCATTACGTGCAAACAAACATAGGGAGCTTCTGGCAAAAACGTAGTCACAGAAAATGTTCGAAGTGCCCTCCTTCCATTTCCAGGCAGGTACGACATCTTTGTCCAAAGGATATTCGAACTCTTTCTAAAGCACCCTCATAAGCTTCTACATTGGATAAGTTTCTATATAAAGACATCGAGCTTCGGTGGCAAATCCATTAGCATGACCATACATGAAATGAAATGTACGACCATACATGAAATGCATAAAATGCAATGAAAACTTGTGCACTAACTACAACTGTCAAATGCTGAATGTTTATTTTACAAAACATAAGCCAACTGTGATAAGAAAATGCAAGTATTACCAAAATAAAAGAAGGTGGTAAAAAAGAATAATCTTCCATATCTCCGAAACTGTTACTTTGAGGACCCATATTTATAAAGACCTTTTTTTATTGTGGTTCATACAACTACCCCTAAACTATTTTAAACTCTTTTTTTTAAACCCTGTATACCCTAGAATTCATTTCAAAACTGGCCAGTCTCAATAACTTTTGAATCCAAGTTAACTTGATTTTTAAAAAAAACACGTCGATTAATTTTTCTAGGGGGAAGTTTCAAAACATAATTAAATAAATTTAAGTATTACCCCCTCCTCCCTAGCCACCAACACTTTGAAATTGGCGATACCTTGTTTTGAAGCTTAAAAAACCTCTGCGCTAGGCTGAATTTTACACTGTAAGTTTCTATGTCCACTTCAATTGTAAACACTGCTACTGCACGACGCGATGAAAGTACCTTTGTCAGTATTAACTTTAATCTGTTTTGAAAACTTCTAAGTGGGATCTGCTACATGCATAATTAATCAATCTTGGCTCGGCTTTAAAACTCTTAGTGCATTATTCACCGGCGGCAATTACATGTGCACAAAAACTGCAGAACAAGGAAGCTATTGTTAAAATCGAATCGATGTTCGATAGCTTCCGGGAACTAATTGCACGACTTCGGCTCGCATTCAACTCACACTACCAATATTTACTTGGTATACGTGTGTTCGAATCTCGACGTAGATTTGTACGTATCCGAGTGAAGTGTAACTTCTGATGCCAAGACCATGGTTTCAAATATGGATTAGAGACTAGACCAATTCACCTTTGATTGTACAAGATTTGTGATTTGAGCGAGTTAATACATATAAAAAGTGTGACAGCCTGATAAAAATATGTAAGTATACCTATATTGTTTCAGTTTTTATTTCAAAAGGATTCCCAAAATACTAAAAGCAATCGAACATAAAGCTTTGTATGTAATGCGTACATAATAAGACTTATGGATCGCAAACTCGCTCGGAGCTTAAACTTTAGGACTCCTAAAATTCCTAAATTAGGTACTTATTACATAAATATCTGGACCTCGGAGCCAAATGGTAGTAAGTGAACTTTTATCGTTTTTTGGTGTTGTGATAGTTCCTTTAATATTTTTTCCGCTCTTTCCAACGATGACGCGTATTAAGTCCAGTTTCTCTCCGTTTACGAGATAGGTGCCGATTATTGATATTTGGTCCCCTTTTAAATAGAACCAAACAGTATTAAAGCTTTTCGATACTGTTTGGCTCTGGAAGATATCCAATATTTAGGTATTAAGTTCAAATGTGAGGTTAGGTGACTGAACTGAATACTGTGTTGTTTTATTGTACATCAGTTATTATAATATTAAGTAACATTATTTTGTTCGTGAAGTTATCAGAAAATACTTGATAATTTCGTTGTTTAACCTGTTAAACCTAAACATACCTGATAAACCTGTTATAACCTCATATTTGACCAAGGAGAACGGTAATTAACAAATTCATAAGTTTATCAAAACATGTTTTGTTATTGTTTTACTTTTAGCTCATGTTGATGCTAACACGCAAGGTAATATTATAAATGATGCTGAGATAGTAATGGAAATGTATCCAACCACTAATAGCTCGCAGGATATCCTTAATGAAAATTTTAAAATTCTTGCAACCCGATGTGGCAATGCTTCAGGGGATGTTATTTCTTTGAATAATGATGTGTACAATACCATCTTTGTTAGTAAAAACTATGTGCCTTTTTCCAATACCGAAGAAATTTTCAGAGATAATACAGACAAGTGTCAGGTACGAGAAAGTTCACCAGACTATTTTGTTCAAAGCAATGGAATTCGAATTCGAGAAAACTTCTAAAATTAATATTTTACAAAATGTTATTATTCAAAATAATGACGATGGACCTCACTAAAGCGGATGAAGTAGACGCAAATAATGTAAAACATATAGAAGACTGTACTGAATCTGAGGACCCACCTTATATACCTGAGGAAAGTAATGATACAAACTAAAAGAAGAACAAGAGGAAGAACCTGTACAAATCCGAGAAACTAAAGGAAAGAAATGCAAAGGAAATTCTGTTAATTCGAAGAGAAACATTAGAACGGAAAGAAAAGCTGCTGGTGAAGATAATCCGTCAGCCACCAATAAGCTTATTGTAAAAAATTAAACGAAAGCACCTTGTCCTGATGAATATAAAAAGCAGTGCAAACAGAACACATCAGTTGAAAGTCGTGCTCTAATTCACCAACAATTTTGGAAAGGTTGCATCGAACTTGACCAGAAAAGCCAATTCAAAGCTAGCTGCATCGAAGAAGTTCCAGTTAAGCGTGTACTTGCTAGATCAGGATCTCGCGCAGGAAAAATAATAACGTTGTTGAAATATTTTTTTAGTGTAAATGGTAAAAAGCTTAGTGTGTATTGCACTTATTTTCTTAACACCTTAAATATATCTCAAACCTCAGTACGTAATGCATTATCGAAAAGACAACATGGTGGAATCGTAATACCTGATCAAAGGGGTAAACATGAACCCTCAAATAATATTTCCTCAAATATTAGAAACACTATCAGAGAGCACATACCCGAGTATAGAGTCACATTATTCCAGGAATAAATCCCAGAGAAAGTATTTAAACCGCCATCTCAATATTTCAGTAATGTATCGGTGTTTTTATGAAGATTGTGTAGAAAACCAAATTCCTAAAGAAGATATTCTTAAATAACGGTTATATTGTGAAATTTTCAATTCGGAATATAATTTATGCTTCAAAGAACCAGGGAATGATACATGTGATACATGTGATGGATATGTTATCAACCTCAAAAAGTCTGTATCCCTGGAAGAACGCCTTGCATTACAAACTAAGACGCGCATCTTCTTGATGCAGATAATCGGTATAAACTAAACCGACAGGATAAAGAGACTTATAAAACCAAGGCGAACATCAAAATACTTTTACAAAAATGCTCACCCACCCCTCTACTAACGAATGCTCAGAGTTTCTATTCTCTAAAGCTGTGGACTTTCAATTATACAGTTTATGATGCAACAGACAAAATAGGCTATTGCTTCACCTTGGATGAATCCATAGCCGGACGTGGAGGCAATGAAATGGCTTCATGTATTCTTAAATACATTTAAATGTAAAATAATCTGTAGAGAAAATTGTTATCTGGAACGATAACTGTCGATCACAAAATATAAATCATCAGATCATTAGGTGCTATCTTTCAATTCTTATGCTGAAACATTCCATAAAATGCATTGCACATAAGTACCATTTAAGAGGACATACCGACATGAAGGTGGGTACAATTCATGCATTAATAAAAGACAAAAAAAAGTTTCCTCCCAATTTTCTCTAATAACACCAAGGGATTTGCAACAGCTTTTCAGACTTTGTGGCAATAAATTTGAAGTAGCGCAAATGGAAACCATGGACTTTAAGATGTTACCCTTTTATCTGAAGAATCCGAATCTTACTTTCACAATCACAAAAAACCATATCTAATCAAAACGTTTTGATATTTAAAGTTGTCATATGAAGATTTTAACAGAAACACCTGGAGTATAGTATTTTAAAACAGATTTTAATCAAGAAAATGTTGAACAAGTTGATTTCAAAAGGGCCACCAAAAGACTAACACGCAAAGAGAAACGAACTGTTAATGCTAAGGAAGTTGATTTCAATGCTAACTTAATGCTGCTGAATCCAATAAGAGATACATTGAAACCTATTTCAATAAAATAGTATAATGATTTACATAACTTTCTAACATGGGTGCCTAAAAGATTTCATGACTACTTTAAAAATCTTCCACATGATAACCTCAAGGGAGACGGCTGAAAAATGCAATGATCTTCATTATGCATTTTCTCTTTAATTAGATATTATTAATTTTTAATTCTTTCTTTGTTACTTGAACTTTAAGATTGATAGTTTGCGTTTGTAACATGTTGGTGTAATCTCTCATTTATTTTAGAAAAAAAAAATTATATCTTTTTGCCTTTTGTTACCCTTTATTAGTTAAACAGTTATAATTGATATTAATTAATTGATTTCACTTTGCACTGTTCTACTATGGGTTTCTTAATAATAATTCAGTATCAAGTCCCACCTATCGATAAATTTGTAGGAGCCAAACAGCATTAAGTCACAAAATACAGTATTAAGTCACAAGATATTAAGTCCATTGCTAGAACCAAAAGGTATTAAGTCCCGCAATGAATTTAAAATTATTTAAATAAATTAATGTAGGAGGCTGGTTATTATCTGCTTTAGTTAGATTCAAAAATTTTAACTGGGAAAATAATACCCCATGCTCTCCTATTTACAATAATAATCGGTTTGAACAATACCATTGTTAAAACTATTCAAATTGCTCTACTGTAAAATTTAAAAAAATGTGACTTAATACTGTTTGGCTCTGAGGTTCAGATATGTGCAAAGTGCAGTTAATAAATTTCGTATGCGAGCTATTCTTGACACAATAAGAGAAGGAGAAGGAAGATGCAAACCCTAGAGAAAAAATCCATATTTCAATACAAGTATCGATCTCCGCTTTTGTGCGCGGTTATTATTATAAGGCGAGCTGTTAAGTTCTCGTTGCGGAGAGGATCTCGGCGAGGAAAACAGTGGTAGCGGGAAATGGCACTCCTTACAGAAGACATTGTGCCGACACTTTTGCATATTCATGAGGTTCTTATGGCCTAATGGGAGCGGGCGCCCCCTCAGACATGTCACACGGCGCGCCAGAAGACTGCGCGGCCGTCACGCTCAGACCTCAGCCCTGATTAAATATCATAATAAACCGCAACGTCAGAATTATAATGCGTCTTAATGTGGGCCCTAACGCTCTCTAAGAGACACCAGGGAATTTCTGGGGGGCGGCAGACCCCCGGGAGCTTCCTCCGACGGAGCGACGGCTTCGAAATCGCGTCCGTCCTGAAGAATTGGGGGCGAGTAAACTTCGGCAGGAACGAATTCATTATTCAAATTCCCGCAAATTATGCGCGACACATTAGTCGAACAATTCGTGCAATTACGGTGAACTCATGAAAATTTCATGCTGTAATGTACAGTGTGTCCACGTATTCACGTAGTACACGACAGAAAAACTTTTTTGTCTTTTCGCAAAAAACGGGGGTCATTCGTTATGAAATTTGATGATTGCTTTCAATAACCTAGAAGGTCATGAATTGTTGAAAACCTTGTTCGTTTTTGAATTCCGTTTCTTACAGTCTTTGCTTGATCACACTGTCGAACGGTTATTTGATTCAGAACCAATCTATATAGCCAATATCGATGAAAACGAAATTCGAAATTCGTGGCTCGGGCCACAGTGCATACAAACAGGCCTGACATGGACCTGAAGATATAGATTCGTCTGCATTTATAATATCCCTTGTTCCTCTTCGCCTTATGTCAAATAATAATATTATTTGGCAAAACCCACGACCGGATTCAACAAGATATTGCAGGCCATTAAAGTTGGAATTTATTAAAGAAACCAGGGATGTTTGCAGAAAAGAAAAGGGTAGATACTGAAATTACAAACCGTATAAAATCGACAATAATTAATAAAGAAAAACATTTAATGTTTGCCACCACCTTATTTTTACCATGGTAGATAGTAACTGTGCAATGCAATCACTGATACCAGTTCAACCCAAAAATGTTTTATGTTGTAAAGGTCCGGTATCGCCTCCGACGGAAACTGCCTTTTAATTATTAATTTCGCGCACAGACCTCCACCGTAGGCAACCATACTCACAAGTTTTTTTAAACGTGACGTGTTTTCCGTCCTACGTGTAACTTTTAAAAATCGTCGCGAAACGCGACCATGATGGGAGAAACTAGTTACCTTCCCTATAGTGCGGACGTGCCACGAGGTCACAGTTTTCCTTGGTATATCACCATCCGGTTTCCGGGATATAAAACGTGAACTCACTTAACCACCCTTAAAGGGATTGACGGCACCAAGCGCAAGGCAAGGGAGGGTACTATACGACTCAACTCCATACGCTCACAACATCAGAGTAAGTAATTAAACCCGACATTTTTCTATTCGTAAAGACACGTGTCCGGCCATTGTTACTAAGGCCATGTGCTTTGCAGGCGTTTTTTTGGGTAAGGGCTAAGTAACCCAGCCAGCCAGGTCTTGGCTAGGGGCAGCGACCATCCTGCCAGAGTTGCTCTGAGGTCTGGAATTTAGTGACGGCGTCCCCGACGATTATCGGCCGCCGCACGTCCAGGAGCCGAGTCCAGCCCGCCAGCGAAGTCGTAGACGAGGAACGCAGGCCAGATCTATATATTTTTTTTCTTGTTCTCACTTATTTTAATTTCGTTTGATATATCGTTTTTTTCTTTTGTGTAAAATTTGCGTTGCGTGTTTCGTGCCGTGCGTGTTTTGCGCTTTTGTAAGAGAAATGTCGCTCCGACGGCCCCTCGAATCGCGCGTTACGAATTCGCGGGATTCGGCCGAATCTAGTGGAGTCGGCGCGATAAGGTTGCGGGCGGAGGAATTTATTTCAGGAAGCGTAGGCACGGTGTCCCGTCTTTTGTGTGAATAAACGCAGATATTTTACACCACAAAATTCACACCTGTTATTTTTTGTTCCCCCCACGTTTTCTCGATCGGGCATTCTTTCAGTTTAACTTCCTATTCTGACTGCGAGATTTAAAACTGGTGGTGTGGGCGCCAGATGGTCAGCCGTTGCAACAGTTCGTAATTTCTGAACTTCGCTGACTGTCTGCCATCAACCCACGCAGGTAGGGTGGAGCCTCCCTTTGCGACGAAGTATTGGCGAGGTTAAAATTACGTGGAGCCTTTTTTTAACACCCCCACTCTCCGACACCGAGAGCCGGCCCTCGTCGCTGCTTCGAAGGGACCCTCCACTCGCTCCACGGCCTAACGCGCTGATTGCCCTTCAGGCACGTCACACGTTTTTGGAGCCCAACGTGGGGCAATAGCAACAATAGCTATCGTTGGTATCATTATTTATTTAGCTCATTAACATCTTTAGAGGCTTAAGGGTTTTGTCAGCCCTTTGTAAATTTTTCTAGCCCTTCAGGATTTTATATTTTTCATTTTAAATAGACCTCATATAGTTAATTTTGCAGCCCTTTTTCAATTTTTGTTTTGGCCCTTTTAGCCCTTTAGAAAATTTTAGTGCCCTTTTTCAATTTTATGCGTTTTTAGTAGTTTTGGCACTAATTTTCATTTTGACCCTTCAGCCCTTCGCGAAAACTTTTTGGCCCTTTGGTTTATATTTGTGCCCTTTTGATTGGGAATACATTTTTGTGGTAGGCCTTAAGTTTACGCCAAGGAAACTGAACTGGGAGTTGGAAAATTTGACAGTATTTCAAATTTTTAATCAGCCTTCAGCATTTAGTATATTGAGAAAATTTGGGGTGGTTGTTTTGTGAGTTGTTGAGAATTTTTGTGAGTTTTGTGGGTAATATAGTGTACACACAAGAAAATATTTTGACTTTAACGTTAACTTTAAATTTAAATATTTTTTATTTAGAGTATTTTCTGGCCTGTTTTTAGTTTTGTTGGCATAATTTCTACTATAGTGTAGAAATTATTTTAATAGTCGCTGGTTATAAATTTATTGTTGGTTTTTGTAGAAACTTGGTGATATAGTGAACGGGCGACCACGAATCATACATATTTGGTTGATTGGTTGATTTATTTTTTTATTTTTGGCGTATGATTTTGTGGGTTCGAGTTCACTACGACTAGGTTAATTTTTGGATTTTTATTGCAATCGTAATAATTACGATAAGTTAGTTTAAATTTTTGTTCTCTCTCGGTACACGTATACCGTATATTTTTCTTTCAATTTGAATTGAAATTTGAATCTTTTCTTTTTTGTTCACTAGTCCAGTAGTTGTGTTGGATTTCAAAGTAGAAGTTAATAGGCTATCAGCCGATGAGCGGGTGTATGAGCTAGAAAGTCGAGGAGTTACAGGGGTAACTACTGCTGATGCGCAGCGTAGCACCTTACGAACTCTAATTAGATTGGAGTCTTCGGCCTCCTATGTGCCGGTGCCTAATCCCTTTAAGATAACTGACGACCTTGCGGCACTAGAATTGAAGTTGGCGGAGATCGAGGGGTTAGTAAAGGACTTCGAGGAGCCTACTACCTCTTCGACCTACGTGAAGCTCGTCACTAAGTGTAGACACGCACACGGGCGAATTAATCGTTGTGTCGTTACGACTGACGAGGAACGAGTTAAGGTCTCCAGACTTTTAGTACGGTTAGCAACGTGTGCCGCTACTATGCGTTTCGGAGCTAAATTAGCTAAGCGCAAAACCACTGCAACTCAGAGTTCGTTGCTTAATTTGTCCGTAATCCAAGCTGTCGCTCATTCATCGCGTGTAGTTGCTGAATCGGATAGTTCTGGTTCAGATTCTGATTCAGAAAATGAACATGCTAATCTGGCTTCTACAGATGTAAAACCTGTCGCGGTTAGGATTTGGAATCTCACTTTTGGAGGAGAGCAGGGCACAGTTTCGTTGTCCTCATTTTTAGAGCGAGTAGAAGAACTACGCGTTGCGCGTAACGTATCTTCTGCATTATTGTTTGCGTCGGCATTAGATTTGTTCACGGGGAACGCCCTTATTTCGTATCGAGCGAATCGTAGATCTTTTGGGAACTGGGATGAGTTAGTCCTAGGGTTGAGAGAGGCATTCAAATCTCCTGATTACGAAGAACGTCTCTTCGAAGAGATCAAATCTCGCACACAGGGACCTAAGAGACCATCAGTCTCTATGTCTCTGTTATGAAAAATCTGTTTATGCGATTGCCTAATCCTCTCCCTGAAGATCAGAACCGTAACAAAAAATCTGCATCCTAGATACAGAATGGCTTTGTGGTCCCTAGACATTGTTACTTTTGCTGATCTACTTAGATTTGTGTGTTAGAGCCCGACTTGGCGTATGTGGAGGCTGTGCCGAGTGTGTCTTGCCACGAAGTCACTACTCCTGCAAATATTCGTCCGCCCTCTCAGTCGCGTTGTTATAATTGTCAACGACCGGGACATTCAAGTCAGGATTGTCGTGCGCCGAGACGCTTATATTGTTTTGGTTGTGGGAAAGTGGGAGTAACGAAACCAAGGTGCCCAAATTGCACTCGATCAAATTCTTTAAACCAGTCGAGGAGAACTTGAGCCGAATGAGTTGCTCCGATGGATCCATCACAATCCATCGATTGTGATGGTGAAAAAGAAGGATGACACATACCGTTTTTGTGTCGATTTTAGGCGAGTCAATAGTGTAACCGAAAGAGACGCGTATCCTCTACCGTATATTTCTCACATCGGTTAAGGGACGCGAAATATTTGTCGAGTTTGGACATTCGATCGGCTTACAGGCAGATCCCTGTTCAGGAAGAACCGAGGCAGCTAACAGCTTTTACCGTTCCGAACCGTGGTCTATATCAATTTCGACGCATGCCATTTGGTCTTCATAATGCGCCAGCTACTTTTCAGCGACTCATTGATAGAGTGATAGGTGCTGATCTCGAGCCGTCATGTTTTGCATATTTAGACGACATCGTGGTCGTAACTTCGACATTCGTGGAGCCTAATTTTTTTAACCCCCCCACTCTCCGACACCGAGAGCCGGCCCTCGTCGCTGCTTCGAAGGGACCCTCCACTCGCTCCACGGCCTAACGCGCTGATAACCCTTCAGGCACGTCACAATGTGTGGGACAACATTTTCCGACAACAAGAAAATTTAGACTTTTAATGATCGACATTACATGGTTGGATCAAATTTTTTGAATTCCCACTTCATTTGGGATATAAATTACCCCTAAGAAAATGGCAGGCTCGAGGACACAAAGAAAAAGCAATCGTTCTAGCAAATATACTACGCATTCAAAACCAGTTTAAAGAAACATGTGAGCTTATTATAGATCAGCCGAACCCAGGATTTGGTAGCTCCAATGATGGTAATACCGCCAGACGTTTTTTTTTTTCAAAATCCCGAACTTTCTTTAAAACTTACGAACGTGGATGGTTGTATCTAGTGGATACAACGATATAAATATTGAGAAATTTCGAGAATTTTCCATATGTACAGCCAAATATTTTATAGAAAATTATCCTTGGTGTTATATGCCTACCAGAGTTCATAAATTCTTCATACATGGACCAAAAATGATTGCCTCTGCATTTGAATTTAAGAAGCACAGAGAGCATAATTCTAGAAATTGCAGTAGAGAAAAATCCAATTTAGATGTATTTCATTTACTATTTATTTCATCAGATACTTTAATTACATCTAAGGGAAAATTACCTAAAAACAACGCCTTACGAGAGAAGCATATGATTTATTAAGGTTGTCATATCGTCGGCTTAATGTTACAAAGTTGTATGTGCAAATTTGTAAATTTGGGAATAAGGATTTTATATGTGTCAGCTATTACAGAAAATGATATATTTTGCACTGTAAATGGATATGTTTTTATCACAGATTCCTAATGATCCGATTTTAATCTTCCAGCAAGTTGAAATGTCCCATCTTGAAAACTTAGAGCCTAGTAACATTATAGGCCAAAACATTGAAAAATTGTTACATGCAACATTGTAATACTTAGCTGACGAGAAGAAGAAGAATAAGAAATTTATTGCCAGGGCTACATTTCGTAATATTTATGTATATATTGGTATGGTATTAGATGTTTTGGTCCTGGCAAAGGGCTATCGACCGGAGTCCTTCCGCCCTTGATGGTCATTGTCCTTGGTTTAGTCCATTTCCAGGGAATACAGTATCTCTTTAATGGTGGCTTTGGGTTTTTTTCTTTTCCAGATGTCTGTGGTGGCTGGGGTGAATTGAGTGATGATGGTTTTATTTGAGTCTTTATTGATGAATCGCTGTGACAGATATTTTATTCTTTCTTGGATGGGTTGTATGCGGGTCTTGTTGTATAGTAATTGATTGGATGGATTGTGCACTGGGTTATGAGGGTGTCTCAGTTTAGTTATTTTACGTAGTGCAATAGTCTCTGCTCTTTTTAAGTTGGTGAGGACGCTCTTGTTGGAGTTGAGGTACGCTATGCAGCTGTAATCCAGAAGTGGTCTGCAGGTGACTTTGTAGATACGCGAAGCCGTTTTTATGTTTATGCCAGAGTTATTTAGCCTTAGGCTGTTGAAATATTTCGCTCGTTTTGTTATTTGTTTCTTGATGTAAGACGTGTGTTCTTGTAGTGTGGTGGCACTGTCTATGGTTATTCCCAGATACTTAACCGATGATTCAGGGAAGACGTCTTGATTTAAGAGGGTGATGTAAGGTGAATTAGTTTCGATTCGGTGGTGATGTAGTAGGAGGTGAGATTTTTCTGGGTTTGGTAGTAGTCGCCAATTAAGGAACCGTTCTGTGGTGTTGTTGATAAGGCTTTGTAATTGATTTACTGCTTTGTCAATGGAGTTATGGTGTGATATTAACGCTGTGTCATCTGCGTATTGTAGGATGTAACAGTTGGGGTTGAAATATTCAGGGTTTGCATTATATATATCGTGACAGTACAAGTTGAATAATGTAGGCGATAGGGGCGAACCTTGTGGGACACCTTGTTCTATTCCAAACGGGTCGGAGAGATGATTATTTATTTTTATTTTGCTTTTGCGGTTTTTCAGCACTTCGTTTACTAACAGGGTGAGTTGTTTTGGTACCTGGACTGCGTGTAGTTTATATATGAGTGATGGATGGGATACGCTATCGAATGCTTTGTTGATGTCTAGCATTAGGCATGCGCTTGCATTGCCTAGTTTATAGTTGTGTTGTATGTTGTTTAGCGCGATGGTGATGGGGAGTGTTGTACCCTTTTGTTTGCGGAATCCAAATTGGTAAGGTGGCATAACTCCTGTCGTTGCTTCCTCTATTTTATTTTTGATGTAGATTTCTAGGTTTTTTCCCATAACTGGTAGTAGGGTGATGGGTCTGAAGTTGCTTATCAGCGTTGGGTCACAGTTGAGTTTCTTGATAGGTATTATTACACCAGTTTTCCATTCTTCGGGGAAGTGGGTGTTACTTAGACAATAGTTGTATATTTTCCGGATGTAGTTATGGATGGTCGGATTTAAGTTTCGTAGGATGGCTTTTGTGATGTTATCTTGTCCGGGTGAACTGTTTTTTCCACTGTAGAGGATCTCATAATATTCGTCTTCAGTGATTTCGATGTCCCGCTCGTGTGATTTATCGTTTGTAAATTCCTGGTGCCATTTGTTGATTTCCTTAAATTTGTCGTTGTTGTATAAGGGGTTGTTATCGACTTTGTAGGCTGTAGCAAAATGTGCGGCTAGTGCTTCCGCTTTTTCATGATCATTTTCAATTTCTTTGTTGTTCATTTTAATGGGGTAGTTCAGTTTGGATTCTTTGTATTTTGTCATGCATTTGATGTCTCTCCAGAATATTTTCCCCTTTGTTGCATTAAGGTTTTCGCACTTTTGTAGCCAGTTGTCGGTTTTGAATTGTAGTATTAAGTTGTGTATATCGTTGTTTAGCTTGTTGAAAGTTCGTTTCAGTTCTCTGCATTCCGTCCTTTTGAATTCTCGGTAGAGTTTTCGCTTTTCCTTAATTAATGCTTTTATGAACGGTGGTATGTTGTGTGTATAATAGTTTATTTTCACGTTTGGCGTATTCAGACGGATTATATGTTCTGTATGTTTGAGGATTTTTTTTATAGTTTCCTTCGATATAGGGGAATGTGCTGAGTTCTCCAGGTATCTGGTCAGTTCTTCGTTTACACTTGCAATATCACATTTTTTATAATTAGGGCGTGTTGATTGGGGGTCGATCAGGATGTTATGGTTTGGAGTTGTTACTTCAAATTCCAGGGCTAAGTGGTCGCTGCAGAGGTCTGGTACGACTTTCACTTTGCTAATAAGGCTTTTCATGCTCGCTGTGTATAGTATTATGTCCGGCGTTGAGTTATTGTTGTTGGCCATCACAAAGGTAGATGTAGTTTTTTGTTGTATAAAGTCCGAGTTGTTTAGGAAGTTTTTCAGTTGTTTTCGTTTGACTGACGAATTTACATTAAAATCACCGATTACGATGCAGTATTTGTATTGCGATGCTTTTTTGAATATTGTCTCCTCAATTCTAGCTGTGGGGTGTATATATACTAGGATGATATGGAGGTAGTCATCGTGATATTTGATTTTTATGTGTAGTGCGTCGTTTAGAGGGTTATTCATTTTGGGAGGATTTTCTCTTGTAGTGACCAGTTTAGGGTGTATTTGCGCTAGAGCGCCACCCCTGGGCTTGTTTGTTATTATATTCCCGTGCTGTTGTATGATCTTCCAGTTTCTATAGCTCATGGGTGTATTGATGGATGATTTGGTTTCTACAAAAAGAGTGCCGGTTGTGCCATTTTCTTCGATATAATTGTTGATTAGGTGTTTCTTGAGGATGTAACTGTTGATATTTGCATAGATAAATTTAATTTTGAGCTCTGCTTATTTGAATGCCATGTGTGGGTTCTGTGGGTGATGCCAGTTCGGGTGTTTCGAGGTCATGCATTATGATATACAATCTATTTCCTGAGAAAGAGATATTGATATCTACCCTATAGTTGTCTATAAATCTTTTTTTCAGCGCTTGGATTAATTTGGCTCGGTCTGTATGTTTTGGTTTGTTAATTTTATGTATGACTATGTTAATAATTTCGTCGTGTATTGTTACAGGTTTATGTATCCTGCTATTTAGTGTTAAGTTGGGTGGCAATTCCTGGGATTTCTTGTTAAGTGATTTAATTTGTGCGTTTGGTATGCCCTCAATAGGTTTTGTTGGTCGGTTTGGACATTTCATCGACCAAGCGGCATGTTCTGTTGATTCGCATGAAGGGCATTTTTCTGGTAGAGGTGATGTACATTTGGAGGTATGGTGGGGGCCTTTGCATTTATTGCAGGCAGTGGTGTTTTTGCAATCTGCGGTTGCATGGTCAAATGTGTGGCATTTCCCACAGGGAATAGGTATGGGGGGAGGTGGTAGGCTCTCAATTACTGGATAGTGTTTGCTTTTGTAGAAGAGACCATCATGTACAAGTTGTTCGTATGAAGTGATACAGTCGGTGATGATTCTGATCTTCCAGGTCGGCAGGTCGTTTGCTTTGGCAATTATTCGTTTGCAGTAGCGGTGTGTGATATTGAGTGATGTAAGGTATGTACTTATTTCAGTGTCTATAATATCGGGTTCGACTGTTGTGATTATGGCAGAATATGTGGGTGTGTTTGGCTTTTCCTTGTGATAAGGGACTGTATTTGTTTCTTTAAAGCTTGTAATTGTTTTATTGATTTTTAGGGATTCAAGTTTTGTAATAATAGTGTCCTTCGTTTCATCTGATTTTATTAAGAAGCCGTATTTTGTTTGTAAGATAACGTCTTTTAACGTGGTGTTGTCTTTCGTCCACATGTCGGATAATTGCGATCTTGAAATGTTCCCGGTAGTGTTAATGAAATATGCATGTGTGAAGGCTTTTTGTGTTATTCGTTTCATATGGTCCAGTTGTGTATTTGTGAGTGTGTGTGTATTTGTATGTTGTGTGTTTTTAGTGTTGAGGTGTACCTGGTGCGATGGTTCCTCCTGCGTTTGTGTCTTGGGTTTTTTTTTTTATTGATTCATCTTTGCGCGGTCTACCTCGAGGACGCTTAAACTGTGGTTTTTGCCATCTGGATTGTGAGCTATTGTATTCACCATCTGTGGAAGTCTGTCCTGTCTCCCTTGCACTAGTGTTGGTATCCATGTTGTTTTGGAAGCCCTTACGGGCCTTATGCGGGTGTGTCCTTTTATCCGTCGGGAGTTCGTAGTCCTAGCGGTCGTTAGTTAGTTTTAGCGTGGCGATTCCTTGTATATTTGCGATAATACACAGAGCGATCTGAGAGCAGATATGTATGCGACCATATGCGTCCAGCGTTGGCTATATACTGCTTAGCTGACGATATGACAACAAAAGTGAAGAAAGCGAACAATGTGAAAATGAAAGCGATGAATGAATCATTATTATCTGTCAAATTTGATTATTGAGAATTAGTTTAGCGGTAATTTGTCTTTTCAATATAATTTTTTTTTTTGTAAAAGGGACGTGTATCACTTTCAATTTGTTTAAAATCACCTCCATTTGCTGAAAGTTACCTCTATGTCAGCCATTTTGTTTTTGAGAATTAGGAAATCGAATTCGATTTCTTTGATCCCGAAACCAATATCTACTCATATTCGCGGGAGTGACATCATTTGTAATGTAATGTAATTTTATTTGTGCTAATACACTATTATTGTTTACACAGGTCAAGAATAAAAATAAAAATACAATATATGCCACAAATATAAAAGTTAAGTACATAAACTAATTAATTAAAGTATTAAAGATTATGTAGCCTACGTGGATCTTTCTTCATTCTTCATTGTGTGTACAATTGATATCGTTGCCTGCCCCTTGGAGATAATCTTCCCATGAGAAATAGACTTTGGTTAGTAGCATAGTCATCATTCTGCGCTTAAAATGAGCAGAGCTCAGATTGGTGACCGAAGGTTTATTTATCACAATGTCGGTCGGCCATTTTGAGTCGGCCATTTTGTTTACTAACATTTTGACCTCGAATTCAAATTTCCCCGAAAACTAGTGACTACTGATCTTCGCGAGAGTAGCGTCATTTTTTACAATGCCGGTCGACCATTTTGAGTCGGTCATTTTGTTTTCGAGAATTTTGACCTCGAATTTAAATTCCTTGACCCCGAAAATAAATAAATACTGACTTTCAAGAATATTCAAGAATATTAATCAAGAATATTCAAGAATATTAATAATAAATTTGATTTTTTGCCAGCTTTTTAACTGCTTGGGACCACTGTGCAGCGTGTTGAAATCGTGAAAAGTTTAATCAACACTGGACTTGATATTTAGTGGTGGAAACAGCACAGACATTGCGGAGGTACGTGACCTCTTAAATAACAACTCTGGTCACCATATCGCGTACAATATTGAGTACAACAATGAGTTATATTGTGATACTATTCTTAGTGACATCGAGCTTTACGACTTTCAGAAAGCAAAACTTTGTGGAAATCAACCGGATTATTGCATCTATTGATTGGTGTACATTCTTGGACTCCTAAAGTAATTTAGATTGCGCAGTTGCGGCTTTTTATGATGTTTTGTTTTATGCCATTAATATGTTTGTACCGACGAAGGTCTTGTATAAGAATGAGTATCCAAAATGGTTAACTAAAGAATTAATAAACTTAATTAAATTAAAGAAAAACTTGGATTGAAAGTATAGGGAATCATAAAAATTTAGTAATTATTTAGAATTTCAAGCCATGAGAACCCAATGTAATGAATTGAATGATACCCTATACAAAAACTATCTAGATAAGGTTGAAAACAGCATTAGCCGAAATAGTACATCATTTTGGAACTTCGTTAATCATTCGAGAAATGTAAGAGGTTTTCCCGTGGAAATGTTTTTACATGATAGAGTCAGCAAGAATGTGCATGATACTGTTGAGTTATTTGCCGACTTGTATGCCGATATTTATTATGAAAGTGATGTTCCTATTTCTGAGTTTACCTCTGTTAAAACTGTTGATTCGTCTTACTTGTATATTGTAAACTGTAATGATGTTTTTAATTCAGTTAGTAAGCTTAAGTCCTCAACTACAAGACCAAACGTCTTAATGTAATAAACCTCATCGATCTTCTTGATTAACCCTATTGCGATTTATAATTTCGTGTTGTTTTGTATACGCCTACATGTGAAATTTGTGTATTTTGTATATTTACAAAGAAAGGGAAGTTCCCGTTGTAACGCGATCCAATGCCGCGCGAAAATTTTAAACTCAAACGCCGCCACATGACTCACCACCGCGAAGACGCGATCCCCACTTGTCGCCAAAAACCACCCCACCGCCCGAAGATGACGAGCACGTCACCAGCAACATCCCCGAGAAGGAGGGAGAGAACGTTTAAATTCCAAAACACCCCGAAAATCAGACAGTTGTCTGATACTAGCGCACTTCAAACAGTCCTGTATCCAGCTCACCCCCAACGGCCCTGCTCGTGCACTTCCAATTGCCCAGGAGTTTGCCCACCGCCTCCGTCGTGAACTTTTACCAGTCCGGGATCGCGAAGACAGTGTTAGCGCCAGTGATACGTGTTGTGAAACGCCTTGCACCACTCCGAACATTTGTTATTTTATATTTTGCTCCCCCCTAGACTCTTGTTATTTTGAACTCACCCTAGTGTATTAATTGTTTGTTCTATTCTGTGCGAATAAATATTGTTACTCTACTCATTTGTCGATTCTGCCCCCTCATACCAAGCCGAGGACCGAATAACGCCCGCCCTACCGACTAAAAACCCTGAGATACGCCCGGCACTGGTAACTTCATCTCATAACATCCATTTGAGAAGTAGTTCGCCACAAACTGGCAGCCCAACGTCCGGCCTTGAGACGAGGCAGAGCACCAAGAAAGGTAACTAATATGGAAAACATGATGGCAATCACCCCTGATGCCCTACAACAATTAATCGCCGGAATGAATGGGAACAGAACACAGGAGCGCCAAGGGAGTGCCGCTTCTCGTACAACGGGACCCGAGACGAAGCCACCGTGGACGCCTTCGTAAAAGCCACGAGCATATTCCGGGAGATTGAGCAGATCGATGAACGACATGCCCTCCTAGGAATCTCACTTATATTGGAGAAGGAAGCCGCTATCTGGTGGAGCAGCATCAGCAACGATGTGCACACCAGGGAAGACGCGATGACCTTGCTGAGAAATCATTTTGCGCCGAGGAGGCCGAATTATATGATCTTGCAAGACGTAATACGCCGCCAGAAGACGACGCACGAAAGCTGTGATTTGTTCTTGACCGCGCAAAAAGCCCAGTTCGTCAAATTAACAAACTACAAGTTCCCTGACGAAGCCCAGATTGACATCCTTTACGGACAACTGCCCCAGGAGATCAGAGAGTTCGTACGGCGTCCTGAAGTGAGAAATTTCGAAGATCTATTGAACAGGTGCAGAAGCGCCGAAGCGTTCATAGCAGAGAAGAACCAAGGACGGTACAATCACGCAAAGCGAGACGCGCCGCCGAGACCACGTCAACAGTGCAAAGCGTGCCATGCTTTCGGACACCATGAAAGTGAGTGCAGACGTACTCGCAGAGAAGAAGTAAAACGCATAAAGTGTCACGGATGCGGCGCCCCGGGCGTGTACTGGCACTAGTGCCCAAGATGCCGCCCGCCGCCAGCCACAGCTGCGCTCCACGCCGTGCAAGCAGAGGTCGTCACGAAAGGCCGACCGATGGTAACATTGACCGTTGGTACCTGCAAAGAAGAGGCATGCTTAGACACAGGCGCGGAGATCAACGTCGCGTCGACCGATCTTTACAATCAACTTTTGTTGCGGGGGACAAAGTTCCGAGAACTGGACATTGGCGTCGCCCTGGCCAGCGGAGAATCGAAACGCCAAATGGTTCTCGCAGCTGATGTGAAAGTACGCCTACACCACTGGCTGCAAACCGTAACATTTGTTGTGTTGCCCGACGGCCCTTGTCCGGAAACTCTCCTGGGAAATGGGTTCCTGCAGAGCGCCGGCATTACCATTAACGCCGCCCGGACTACCTGGAAATTTGCTGACCACAGCAGCGACCACCCCTGGACCGCGAAGCCATGGAGTCCGCCGCCGCCACGAAGCTCTCCAGCCGCCGAAACGATGGAGACCGACGCTTACGACCCCCTGTACATAGACGCCCTCTTCGAAGGAAGCGTGAGTGACGCTCGGTCCATGAGATGTCGCCGACGCGACACTCCGGGACGCCCACTACTCAGCACCCATAGCAGCCGCTGTGAAGAGCTGCACTACGACGCAGCTACGGCCAGAAGAAGCCGCCGCAGTGAACGCCAACTCCCATGACGCTCCCACTGCAGAACACTACGGTGTGCAGAAAACCTTTGCCCGCATCGCCGCCCGCTACTACTGGCCGAAAATGAGGAAGACGATCACCCAGTATGTGAAGGATTGCCGCACCTGCCAACGCTACAAAACCACCAACCAGAAGCCCGCCGGCCTCCTGCGGACGACTTCCCCTCGACAGAGATTCGAGGCACTATCTGTCGACTTCTTTGGCCCACTCCCAGAGAGTGATGCCCGTTTCACGACAATACTGATCATCGAGGACATCTCCACCCGATGGATAGAGCTTTTTCCGCTGAAGAAAGCAGCCGGAAAATCTTATTGAACGAAGTGTTTCTACGATACGGGATTCCCCGTCAAATACGCAGCGACAACGGAACTCAGTTTGTGAGCTCACTAATGAAACACTTGACTTTCTGTCTAGGTACCACCCAATCATTCGCCCCGGTGTACCACCCTGAAGGCAACCCTGTGGAACGACGCAACCGTGAGCTGAAAACTCAGCTAGGCTTCTCGTCGGAAACCACCACCGCACCTGGCCAGAGCACCTGCCCGGCGTACACTTCGCCATGAACAGCGCTACCTGAGAGAGCACCGGATATTCACCGGCCTACCTTTCATTTGGCCGTGAACTGAGGAGCCCCCTGGACATCCAGCACGACTTCCGTGCAGTTTGCCTCACAGAGACATTCGTGCCCGAATTGACACCACACCTCCGTGCCCTCGCCGACACCTTGGACGAAGCCCGTGAGACCGCTGACCAGCTTCAGGACCAGCACAAAAAGTCCGCAGACCAACGCCGACGTCCAGCTCCTAATTATCGCCCCGGCGATCACGTCTGGCTTACCGACCACACGCTGAGCAAAGCCAGCGCAGGACGCACCCACAAATTGGCCCCAAGGCGCGACGGCCCCTACGTCGTCCTCCGCCGCCAAGGAGCCTCCAGCTATGAAGTCGCCACGCTGAAGGACCCGGAGCAACCCCTAGGTGTTTACCACACCTCGGCTCTCACCCCATTTCATGGAGCCCTGTTCCAAACAGCGCCCATCAACCCCAAGCGACGGAGAGGACGTCCACGCAAGGATCGCGCTCTATAAAGATTCCTTTGACGAGGACGCCCAGCAGGAATCTTGGGGGATGTAACGCGATCCAATGACGCGCGAAAATTTTAAACTCAAACGCCGCCACATGACTCACCACCGCGAAGACGCGATCCCCGCTTGTCGCCAAAAACCACCCCACCGCCCGAAGATGACGAGCACGTCACCAGCAACATCCCCGAGAAGGAGGGAGAGAACGTTTAAATTCCAAAACATCCCGAAAATCAGACAGTTGTCTGATACTAGCGCACTTCAAACAGTCCAGTATCCAGCTCACCCCCAACGGCCCTGCTCGTGCACTTCCAATAGTCCAGCAGATTGCCCACCGCCTCCTTCGTGAACTTTTACCAGTCCGGGATCGCGAAGACAGTGTTAGCGCCAGTGATACGTGTTGTGACACGTCCTGCACCACTCCGAACATTTGTTATTTTATATTTTTCTCCCCCCTAGACTTTTGTTATTTTGAACTCACCCTAGTGTATTAATTGTTTGTTCTATTCTGTGCGAATAAATATTGTTACTCTACTCATTTGTCGATTCTGCCCCCTCATACCAAGCCGAGGACCGAACAACGCCCGCCCTACCGACTAAAAACCCTGAGATACGCCCGGCACCGGTAACTTCATCTCATAACATCCATTTGAGAAGTAGTTCGCCACACCGTTAAATAAATTATTATTATTATTATAACAGTTGAATATAACACCTGGGATGACACGATTAAAGAGATAGTAACAAAACGAGGACTAACAACGATACAGGCAAAGAACATGACAAACGACCGAAAGAAATGGAACGAATTTATAGAAAACTAATGGAAATGATGATGATAAATATATATATATATATATATATATATATATATATATATATATATATATATATATATATATATATCCACCTATCTTTGTGAGATCCGTTCATGAAATTTTTACTATCTCTTTGACATCCTTAAACATTGTGGCATCCAAAATTGGATGTCACAACGTTTTACTTGTTAAATCATCTAGAAAATGAGGTAGAAGTGCGTAGTAAACATTTCGGGAGGATGTCAAATTACACTATTTTATAAATGATTGTATATTTTTAGTTCCGTTTCATACTGATTAGGGGGCGCGCAAGAGAACCGGTTTTGTATATTCTGTATAAAGAATTCGCATATTTTTAGCGGCTGTCGTGACATCCGGATGTTGATCGTGTATATTAATTTTTATTTGACGCCCGTTATAACCTCCAAAACGTGGCAACGTGGTACAAGTGTGTAACTGTGGTATTTGTGCGATTGTGCTTTATATTCTAGGTAAGTACACAATTAATTTAAAATGTGCAATCCCAATCCATAGAGTCGGAACCTGTTCCCCTCAGATGGTATGTGGTCACAGCTTGAAAAGTCCGTTAATAAGGGACTTCCCCGGCATTGTCCCCATTTGCAACCTCGTGGAGTGGACTTCCCCGGATGATGGAACTCCAAATTGATGACGCTAACATAATAATAGTAGCGTTTTGAATAATTTCGTGTCGGGTTAGAATTATTTTAATTCCATTCAAATATTAATGTGAAAGCTCAAGCAGAGACTCATTCTTGTTAGATTTGACTAGAATTGGCGAATTACCCGGCTGACGTAGTGCCTAAGTATCGATGCAATTTAAGACATATTTCCGTAAGGGTCTAACATATATTTGGCAAACACAAATTTATTTCTATTTTAACAGAACACATATTTTAAATTTGAAAACTTAAACTCAGACTCGTTTTTTTTTTCGACCGCGCAGTTTTACATTATCGTTATTGTTGTATAATATTGTTACCGGTTTGTCCTGTAACTAACGATTGTGACAAATAATCGACCAATTTTAAGCATTATTTTGTGATTAATAGGTACAATATCCAACCAGATATCACCATGTCATCACGAGGAAAGCGTATTTTAGCTATGGTTTCTCATAAAGACACTATACGACTTGGACAACTAGAGCTAAAACAACCAACGTGCCATACTACCCAAGGTGTAAATTTGAGAGAAATTGATGTAAATGTATTAAAAAAGAAAATCCTCGGTGAGTTACCTATTCTTTCTAAAACTGTTTTTGAAAAAAAAACTATAAATTTGAGAAAGTTAAAGTTAAATTTGAGATAAAAATGAGATTCGAATCATTACTTCTTACAAGAGATACGAGGTTGACAAATGGCGTACTTATTTTATTAAAAATCGTGCCGAAGTAATAATTTCGGTCCCGAGGAGGATATTCACTGTTTTTCCTAAGGGGAAATAGACATTGTGGAAAATGTTATACTCGTCATATTCGTACAATAGGTATTTTAAACATTTGCAACTTATTTATATTTATGTTAATACTGCTACAGTGATTTATTAAAGGAATGCCTGAATATTGTTCATAGAGGAATATCAGGATCATTTTGACATTTTTTGTTCCCGGGAAACGGGAATAAAAAATTTGTAATATATTTCCCGGGAATCCCTGAAAATAGAAAAATAAAATAAAGATGAAAATAATCAAATAAAGATCTATTTAAAAAAAACTGGTTAAATTATAAAAATAAAAAAAGACTAATTAACATTAAAATCAGGTAACATTATACTATTTTATTGGTTTAAAAAAAGACGTTGAAAAAGCCCAGTGAGAATCGCTCAAATATGATGTTTTTGTCTGCAAAAATTTGACGATGCTAAGAAAAATCTTTCACTTTCATGTGATGTAGGCACTATCGTCATCAGAGCATTCAATAATTTATCTAAATTATTTGTAATTCAAACAGTCACATTTATTTTTTGTATTTTTGTTGGCGATGGGGAGGGGGTACACTAGCTATAGCTTACGGACACCCCAATGTATACTAACTCTAAAAACTATAATTATGTGCAGGCATCTTTCTCCATTCACGCATTTACGGGAAGAAAGACATGAAATGTGTACATTAAAAGGAGAGGGAATGAGTGGTCGAAACGTTCATACCAGTATCGAAGAATAGACGATTTCGCTCATAAATCAGTCATCATTTACAATAAACCCTTAAAATCTAAAAGTGTCTTTCGTGAGTACGCACTTCCGCTCCATAAAACAGCGAATTTGGCGCGAATAATAACAGTAATAACATAAATTTGTTCAGTAATCATGCCATGATATAATATATTAAATTGCAACATTTTTGTATTTTTCGCCTATCATTTCCCGGGAATTTCCCGGGAAATAAAAATCTTTAAAAATTCCCGGGAATGACCCTCTTGAAATATATTGTTCATTTTATTCCATTAATTTATTTTTTTAGGACCTTTGTCTCCAAAATCTGTAAAATTTACTGAAACAGTAAATTTTCAAATGGATGTGAATAGCGAAAACAACAGAAATAAAGAAAATACATCATCAATAGATATTCTATGTAGCAAAAGTATTACTGAGAATATAAAGGTATTATCGAATTTTACTATAAAGCCTACAGATTTGCAATATACAGAGATACCTTTGAACGTCCAAGAAGGAGATAACAGATTCGAAGTTTTCGAATCGGCTGATAAAGAAATAACAATGGTAGAACCTTCACTAATAGAAATACATTGTAATGAACAGACCAATGACAAGTCCGAAGAGATTACATTTACTCAGTTGACGAACGTATTTCCTACAGCTGATGCAGAGTTGAACTTTTTTGGTCAGGAACACAGCCCATTTTCAGATTCTGGAACAGAATATGTTCCATCCACTCCTTCGTGTGCCAGTGATTTAGGTAAACTTGTAATCTGGTGTCGGAATAATTCTTTTATAAAGGTTTTATTTCTTCAGGTTTATCAAGTGACTCAAATGAGAGTGTTGAGCTTCCTTTATCACTTCATTCCAAAGTAGATATTAGTAAGTCAATGCCAGATAAGCTAACACAATTAAACGAAATTGAAGAAGACGGTACAAATGAAAATTCACAGAAACAACATGAACAGAGTGGAAGAAATAACGAGAACTTAACTCAATTTAATCAATTCGGAGTAGTTTAAACTTCCAGTAGAAATATAAAAGGAACGCTTAAAAGAGACAAAAAAGAACATTGTATTTTTTGTGAGAAGAATATAACCAATTTTTCACGACACTTGATTCGTAAGCATGAAACCGAAATTGAAGTTATTAAAATAATGTCACTACCAAAATCTTCGAAACAGAGAAAATGTTTGTTTGACGATATTCGTAAAAGAGGTATTTATATTACTTATATATTTAGCTTATATAAGTTGCATATAGTTGGCAGTTGGATTGTAGATTTGCAAAACCAGAATCTACATCTCACAATTATGAATACAAAGCAGGCCCAACATTTCATTTTTATAACTAAATATCATATTTTATTGCGTTGGATTTAGATGAAATTATTTGGGCTGGTTTTTTACAATGCTTTCTTGTTTCAAGTTCAAAAATCGCACTTCAACACAAAGTTTGATATGTTCTAACAAATTTAATTCCGAAAAAATACGTATAACTAAATTTAAAACTTCTAAATTATTACCGCATATATTATGTTATACACATAATTTCAGCTAAATCTACTAATGTAGAGCAAACTTTCTAATTTACATAGGAAATATATGCAACTACGTACGTACGTACACAATTAAGTGAGAAATTGTGAAAAAATGCGTGGTTGAAATAAAAGTTTTTTACTTCAACTTCAATTAAAAAAAAATTGTCAACATTTTTAAGTAGAATTTTTTAACAAGAGCATGCCATTCGATAGAAAGCATTGAAAAAAACATCCGAATAATTTCAAATTGATCGCACGTATAATACGATCAATTTATCAATTTATTTATAATGTTGCGTGTTTCTCAATACTCACACATTTAATCTAATTAACATTCGTATTCATTAAAAATTGTGGGTGGGTTTTTTATTTCAGGAAACTTTATAAATTCATTTGGGAACGAAGGATTTATTAATCCAGTAAGAAGGCCTAAATCTGTTTGTCCGAAAACCTCATCTGACTATTTGCTTTGTTCCGGATGTAAAGGCTTTTTCACACGAACTTATCTTCATCGCCACATGAAGAAATGTTTCAAGAAAACTCAAGAAACAGAGTCAAAGCATGCTCAGGCAAATGGATTAACACTTCTTTATATGTCGAGTAAAAATAATTTTGAAGATTTGAAATTAAAAGTTTTTCCTCATATGGCAGCTGATGAAATCACAAAAAGTGTCATGAATGATTTTCTTATTAAATTGTACGGACAGAGGTATTACAGATGCCACAAAGAAAAACATCTAATTAATACGGTATCCCAGCGTATGCGAGAACTGGCCAGATTTTTAAAAGTATTGCAAAATAAAGAACCTAACGAACGTCAACTGATTGATTACCTGAAACCCTCTTATTTTGACCAATTAGTTGATGCTACTAATGAACTCTCCGGTTATGACCCAGATAGAGACACATTTAGAAGCCCCTCACTTGCTTTAAGATGGGCGACTGTTCTCAAACAGATTTGCGATACTGCCATGTTTGTTGCTGCGAAGGAAAATAATATGGTTAAAAATAAAGAAATTAAAATATTAAGACAAATGATAGAAACCCAATTTCGCTTCCACGTTTCTACTAATGCAAACAAAGATTTATCTGCTAAGAGTTGGAAGAAAGGCAGCATGATACCATTAACAGAGGACGTTATAAAAATGAATAAGTTCGTTGTTAGAGAAGAAGAAAAGTGGTGTACAAAATTGCTGAACGATCCATATAGCTCATTATATGTTAGAAATCTGACTGAAGCCCTTCTAGCCCATGTCATTCTTTTGAACAGAAAACGATCCGGTGAGGCGCAACGAATTAAAATAGAGGATTATTTAAGAGAAGAAGATGAATCAGCAATTGAAGATATTTATCAGTCACTGACGGCCACAGAGCTGGTTTTAATTAGAAACATAAAACGAATTACAATTCGCGGAAAAAAGGCAGAGCGGTATTACCTTTTTGGAAACCCAAGCACTAACAATAGTTTTTTGTGGTCTTACAAGGTATTGAAGAAAATTGCTGATGATTGTGCGGTCATAAATATTGAATCTATAACGGTGACTTGTCTAAGAAAACATATTGCGACTATTGCACAAATAAGTTCAATGGAAGACAGTGATTTGGAACAACTTTCGACTCATCTTGGACATGAGAAAGCAACACACTTAAACTACTATAGAAAAACTGACGATAAATTGCAAATTGCTAAAGTATCTAAACTTTTACTTCTGATGGAAAAAAAATCATTTTAGTTGGCAGAAAACAAGCACACCTTACGTACTATAAAAGAACAAACACAATCTCCAAATCTTAATGATGAGAATCAGGTAAGAATATCACAGATACACGTAAATAATTTTAATAAAACTGTTAAAAAGTTACTTACATTCACATGCACTAGAGGAGGAATACTTACCTGTATTTTTTAGGATGACATTTACAATTTCCATATATTTTGCATTCCCTTTACTCTGACACAAAAATGTTCTTACAGTCCTTATTCCGTTATATGTTATTTACTAATGTTCTAACACTTGTTTGCAGAAGAAAAAATGTCGTGTCCTGATACCATGGACAAGCGAACAAAAGAAATTTGCCCAAATATACTACCAAAAACATTTGGCATCTAAAAAAGCTCCAAGGAAACATGAGTGTCTCGATTTAATGAAGAAGCATTCAACAACATTTTATAACAAAACTTGGACCCAAATAAAAATATTCATTGTCAACAAGTACAGCAAGAAGTAAAATGTCATGAACTATTTGTATTTTTTATTATTTTATTATTTAAGAATTTAAATGTTAAATAAACATTAATGTTATATTCACAACACTTATTTTTCTTAACTAAAATGTGAAGCAATGGAGCACTCTAAATGATTTGTAAAATTGGCAACGCTGCAAGGATGTCACAAGATACACTATTTTTTTATGGATGTCATAAGATGAGTGAAATAAAAATGTATACCGGATGTCAAAGAGATGGTAATTTTAATTATTTTATTTTGTGTATGGTCTAAATTTTTTGTTCCTATGAGCATTCTTACATCGATTTTATAAAGTCATATTTTTCTTTTACACGTATCTGTTTTCTGAACAGTGGATGCAGAAAGGTTAAAATTTTTGCCGGATGTCACAATATACGTGGGTCGAGTATATATATATATATATATATATATATATATATATATATATAACAGTTGAAAAACATATTTCAATTCACAACATTTTCTAAACCCTAATATTTCCCCATCAGTCACATGATCTGGTAACGTCCATTTAATGTCAATGATGACTTCATAACATTTTAGCACATTTTACAGCACAATAAGAAAAACTTGGCTATTTTTAACTCTCGCAAAAATGCCTTTTTTTATTAAAAAAATTGATTGCTTTCAAAATCTCAAGAGTATTGTGAAATGTTTCAAATATCAAACAATAGTGAATCAAAATATCTATCTGCGAATACACAAATACATCTTCATTAAATTCACATCGCCTAAAAGGTCGCTCACGACTTCACAAAAGTTTTCACAGATAATAGTTATTTTTGATTCTAGATTGCGAAATATCTATCAAATGTTTTTTTTTTCATTCAAAAGCTTAAAGTACTTCATTTTCGAATGCAAAAGAAGCATTTCACAATCGAGTATCAAACAACTTTTTTTACGAAAACTGCAGCCCCATATTAGTGGAAATCCAAAGAAAAACTTCTGACATATAATCGAAATCCATGTCTTCAATCATCTTGATGTTAAATCTGTTATGCTCTGACCATTTTGACCAACCAATATAAAATGATAGCTATGTCTTCAAGGGGTATCAATTTCACGACTTGTATTATTACAAGTTTACAGTTAAATATTGATGGAAGTAAATAATATTATTATAATATACACTAATCATGTGTACACAATATAACATTGAACACATAACAAATACTATTATAATTTCTATTTAAATATTTTATGACAAACTTGACTCCAATTTCATATTTAACCTAATTAATTTATTGTATTCTTCGTAGAGGCCTCTGATGATGGTTGTGTATATACATATATATATATATATATATATATATATATATATATATATATATTAGAGATGGGCGAAATCGTTACTTTTGGATACTCGTAACGAATCGTTACTTTCAGTACGAATACTCGTTACTCGGTATTCGTTACTCGGTACTTGGTAAGAACCGATCGCGTATCGGATCTAGTTAGTAAGTAACGATGTGCGGTATTGTACCGACTACCGAGTTGCGCAGTGTGCGGGTTTGGGAGCGTGCGAATCGTTCCTTTCGGTACAAATACTCGTTACTCAGTATTCGTTACTCGGTACTTGGTAAGAACCGATCGCGTATCGGATCCAGTTAGTAAGTAACGATGTGCGGTATTGTACCGACTACCGAGTTGCGCAATGTGCGGGCCTGCGAGCGGATCTACGAGGATTCATTGCAATCAACGAATAAGCGAGACCTGAGACGGCCATACGTCTCTATTGGAACGTGGATCTATATATGTCTATATATTACTATGTCTATATATTAAAAAGGGTTCTGAAATTAAAATATTTATTTAAATATGAACATTTATAATAATTTACACTATTATAACTACAATCGTACTACAAATTTTTGTATTGCATATATATCAGATACCAATATTTATTTTCGTTATTAATTGCACTAAAATGCAACCATAAACTACTTCGTTTTCTAGATGACATTATAAAAAGTCACGAAACCACAGCAACATAAATGTAATGTAAAGAAAACTTATAAAATTGCCCAGTAAGCAATACTTGGTTCGGCTGTTCTCTATAGTAACGAGTAACGAGTATTATCGTTGGTTCGGATTTTCGCACTATGCGGGACTGTGCGGCTGGGCCGGTACTCGCGACCAATCGAATAGTAACGAGTAACGAGTATTTATATATTCCGGTACTCGTTACTTCGAATACTTGAATGTAACGAATACTTATGTAACGAATAGTTACTATTCGCCCATCACTAATATATATATATATATATATATACGGGGTCCTGCAACAGTGCGTCGGCCTTTCCTAGCGCCCTTCCCGTGAGAGATAGAAAAAAATGTTTCATACATAAAGTTATTAGCTTAAAAATCTGTATGCTGTAAAACTATTTTCAAATATACAGGATGTCCCAATTTTGCGGAATAACAAAAACAAACATTTTTTTAAATAGAACACCCTGTATTTATTCAGGTTTTCTGATGACATTTTTCAACCTCTACAACGCTGTCTATTTAGTTTTGGATTATGTTGCAGTGTTACCAATTTACAATTTTTTTTTCAAAATATACATAAGCAAGCTCAACTTTAAAAAGTCGTAACAACCTCATTTTTTGAAGGTAAGAATAAGTGTGGTTAATAAGCAACCTTTTTGTAATGAGAAATTTGAATTTAGTAATACAGGGTGTCCAGAAAAAAATGCCAAACTTTGCAAATTTCAAAGCGGTATAATACAATTTTTTTAAATGGAATGCCCCCCATTTTATGTCATTATTCGATAGGTCTTTTTCTTCTCTTCAATTTGATGGTGCATATCTTATGTCTGAACCCCATAGCTGTGGAGATATTCAATATTTTTCACAAAAGTAACCATTTAATTACATTTCTATGCACCGAAGTAGGCTATGCTGAGACAAATCAACTGTCAAAATGTAAGAAAGAATCAATGTGAGATGAACAAATACATTTTGAACATTACTGTAGTATCGTTTCTCTTTTGTATTAATAATTTTGTTATCTCTTATGGTTTTGGAATAAAATAATTAATCGTATTACAGAAGTACTATCTACTATTTTACTATTTTCGTTCATCTTACACTGATTCTTACTTACATTTTGACAGTTGTTTTGTCTCAGCATAACCTATTTAAGTGCATAGAAATGTAATTAAATGGTAACTTTTGTAAAAAATAATGAATATCTCAACAACTATGGGGTTCAGACATAAGATATGTACCATCAAATTGAAGAGAAGAATAATACCTATCGAATAATGACAAAAATAAGGAGCATTCCATTTTAAAAAAAGGGTTATACCGCTTTGAAATTTGTAAAGTTTGGCATTTTTTTCTGAACACCCTGTATTACTAAATTCAAATTGATCATTACCAACATGTTGCTTATTAACCACACGGAGAATATTGCTACAACTTATTCTTACCTTCAAAAAACGAGGTCGCTACGATTTTTTAAAGATGAGTTTGCTTATGAATAATATTTGGAGAAAAAAATTGTAAATTGGCAACACTGTAACATAATCCAAAACTAAATAGACAGCAAGTAGAGGCTGAAAATTTTCGTCAGAAACCTTAAATAAACACAGGGTGTTCCATTTAAAAAAATGTTTGATTTTGTTATTTCGTAAAATTGGGACACTCTGTATAATTGAAAATAATTTTACGGCATAAAGATTTTTAAACCAATAACTTTTGGTACAGAATTTTTTTTTCTCTATCTTACGGGAAACGCGCTAGGAAGGCCTGACGCACTCTTGCAGGACCCTGTATATATATAACCGAAACTAGCGAAATAAAATAAATATTAAAACAAAATAGAAATATTTGTTTACCAGTAAGTACAACATAATAATATAGCAATATTATTTATTTCTATCAACAACAGCCATAAATATATAACTGGTAATTTATGAATAAAACCTTAAACTTAAATAATATTGCATCATGAATAATACAGATACTATCAAATTGTGATATCTTCTTTAATATTCACACAGAAATTACTTTACTACTTACATTGGAGTTGCTTCCTCTCGAAAAATAAGATGTAAAAAACTCACCTGGAACAGAATAAATATATTATTAATCAAAATATCCTTATTGCAGCTTTTATTATTCAGTTCAGTTAGTTATAACATTAGCTTGAATCTGAATAACATGCAAGTATTCAAGAAATAAGCATAAAGAGAATGTGATTTGTACAATATTTTTGCGATACAGTGTGCCAACGTTACATTAAAAAAGTAATTGCTATTGTGAACTCAATGTTCACAATAGAATTTTTTATTTTTTATTTTAGATTATCGAAAAAAAAATTCGCTATAAAAATGTCTCGTTGTTCTCATAATTCCAAAAATGTCATGAAATATTGAAATTCCTAATCAATAGTTTAGAGTGTCTTCATTGAATGAGTTCACACAGAAAAAACATTATAATTTTCAATTGTGTAGGAAAAATGTCATTTATGAACAGTCTTGCTTGTTCTCAAAATTCTTGAAAGTAGAAAATAGTTGAAAATTTCAATCAATAGTTGACAAAAAGTATCTACGAACACATAAAAGTTTTCAAATACTTCCTCATAAAATTCGTATTATCTCGACTGTCTACGAAAGGGAGCAGATAGATTTAAACTTTAGAAAAAAATTATTGCAAGTCATTTGCAAGGAGCAAAAAAAAATCGACCAAACAAACCAAAATTGAATGTCATTCTTAATTTTGTATGTTCTCATAATCGCAAAGATTTCAATCAATACTGTATACAGCGTCGAACATCGTACAACGCAATCAAATTGAAAATTACAATCAATAGTTGAAAATACTCGAAAAAATTCACAAAACTTACCAAACACTTCCTCAATAATTGACACTACCTCGATTGTCTTTTCGTCGAAAAAAAATTCCCCGAAAAAGTTACAGTAGGATTTTTTTTATTTTCGTACAGAAAAAACTATTTAATTTCTAATGTCAGACAATAAGTCATTTATACAAAGTTTTGTTATTCTCAAAATTCCTGGGGATTACTGGGTCAATTTGAAAAGTTGCCATCAACTTTATTCATAGAATACATGATTACGACAAAGAATAGCACAATAATGTCGAGCTATTACTAAACAAACCTCTCAGAAAGTTCGCGAGCAGTTTGAAAGCATGCTATATTTTTGTGTAGAAAACAATGGGAACCATTTCCAACATTTACTTTAACATGTTGTTTGAATTTATATAATTGAATACTTTTGCACTTTAGTTGCACTTAATTCGAAAACTCGAAAATAACGACCAGAAAGCATTTTTCAAGAGCTTTCCAACGATGTATCACAAGTAGAGGGATTCCATTTAATTTTTTTAGATGGAGGTGGCTGTGGCCTAAACGGTGGGTAGGGGGTCGATCTACCTACGCCATTTTGGTTCCCCCTTCGAACGACCCAAACTGTTTTGAGTAATTTTAAAAGTAATCATGTACTCTATGAAAAAGTCGATGGCAACTTTTCAAATTGATACCGTGTATAATAGTATATTATATAACGAGAGTTGTAAGACGCATATTACGTACGAAGATAAAGTTACGAGATGCGTAATTTGTCGAGTGTGTAATTGCCTTACAACTCAAGTAATGTACGCTAATTTTTCTACTCCCAGACGTAATTATGAAAAAATTGCACAAATTGATACATTTTTGTACTGTCATTCTGGCAATATTGGTTATTGTTAATCATATGAATATTTAGACAATTTCAAAACTAGATGTAACAATGTTGCCAATGCTCGTACAAATATTTCCCCCCTAATTGTTACGTAATATAATCAACAGCAGCAATGGGATCCCGGAAACCGTAAAAATTACAAAGTCGGTTAAATTACAAAATAGTAGCGCAATTTAGTGGTCAGTAATATTCTTTTGAGAAAACTAGAAATTTTAGGTTGCTTCCGGAGATATTCGACAAATTCAGAAATCTTCCGATTTCGTTTAATTTTATTCTGAAGTTATTTTAAACGGTATAAGGAAACCAATGGCACTTTCTCGTTGCCACTTTTTTAGCTCTACAAGACAGCGTTTGTAAATTTTCAATACCATGTTTCGTTTCGAAGAAACTATCACCAACTTTATTTTTTATATTACCGTAAAAGTGTACACCCTGTATTAGATAGCATTTCATATTACCACATTATCACAGTATTTTCTCATGTTTTTATTGCATATTCCATTTATAGGAGACCATAAATCATAGAAAAATAAATAAAATGTGCGATTTACTTACAATCTAATAAAAAATATTAAACGGTGATTCCATAATTGGGTCCTATGAATTAAAACGATCATTTTGTGCTAGATTACATCAAAAAATAAAAAGTGAACATAGGGTTACATTTTTTAAAATTTATAGCCGTGTTTAAAATTATATTGAAAATGTTAAACCATCAATTGGTAGATGAATTAGGTAGGTATCCAATTCTATAATTTTAAAATTTTTGCACAACCGTAAATAGGTTTAATTCGCCACGACAATATACTTGAATCATCCGGTATATTACGTAACACTTGTGACTTTCATTACTTAACATTGTTAAGTTATAACTGATTTACTAGCTATGAAGTAATTGACAACTTAATAATGCAGGAGTAGAAAAAATAACAATATAGTCGAAAATTTCAATCAATACTTGAAGAAGATTGAAAAAACCACATTATTACCTTATCTGCTTTACGAAAAAGAGCAGCTTATTTAAATGTTCGCAAACCTATAATTCAAGCCATTTACGAAGAACGAAAAAAATCGTTTGCCAATCAATTGATGTTCTGTGTAAAATTTTCATGATTTTATATTTGTAATACAAATTAGAATGAAACAAATTTTACTAAAACTTAACTGAATACAAAATGTTTGGAGTCAGTATTGTGTGTTATACATATATGTGTGGTATATGTTATGTATTTACTCACAGATTACAGATTTGCTAATCAGACAAATTAAAAATTAAAAAACACGTAGATAAAGCAGACATATCGACATATAAGGGCAACATATACAGGGTGTTAATTAAATAATGTAATACTTGTCTGGCAAGCCTACTATAATAAACATATTATTATTATTATTATTATTAAGCATGAGCCATTGCTGACTTTGGGCAAAGTATATACCTACTAGTCGACACAAAATGGTTTCGTCCAAAGTCGTCAAAAACATAAACAGATAAACAGATAAACAGACTGAAACTATTTTACTGTTTTTTTTATATCTGTATTATTATTATTTGTACCTGCACATTTTTCAAAATGATTTAGTCTATGCTTTTTAATGTAACTAGTAAATTTGTTTGTGTGTCTTACTAGTTGATATGTTTTCAATACTAGTCTACATTTGTTACTTAATTTTTGTAACTTTGGTTAACAATGCCATATTATTGCTGCTGCGGCTAAGTGCCATCGTTAACGAGCGATCTACTACTATCAATTCAAAAATATCATACTAAACTATCTTAATCAAAAGGATGATATTCTTTTTTAAATAAAAAATAATAAAGTATTATGAACTCAACCCGTGGACACACTGTATGTTAAGCGCGCAGCGTTTATAAATCAATTAAGTGCGAACTCGGTGTTCGCATGGATGTATCATTTGGTTTATTAAATATTTACTATTTAATCCGAAACAATGTAATTCGGTGAGGGATAAACCACATGAATTTACAATGCGGATAACTTATGCCTGCTGTAGTTATAACTCTAGCGGTTTTCAAATTAATGCAAAAAACGTAACACTAATTCGATTGAAGCTAATTAGCACACAAAATGATCAAACTGAACCCGGGTGTTCTCACAACATGCCAAATTCTCTAATTCGCATGGCTGCTAAAGGTTTATTTATATTATTCAATTAAGAATAAGCAGGATTAAGAAGCTTTTGCAGGCATAATTGAGTTGCAAATGTGACTGGGAGTGATGCCCTACGCAGGGCTAAAGATTTATGGCTCCTTCCCCTTGATTACATAGATTTATTCTCCGTGTTTAATTCGCGAACTCGCTGCTCGCGCATACTTTAAATTGCTATTGTTATTGTTTTAATGGGCCGTGATTTTCATTATAATTTACAATGGGATATATACTCTGCCGTTACATAGACGACTGGAAGGGCAACCGTATGAATTCGTACATTCTCACTGCAAAATTGAATTATCGAAATGGATTATTTACGGCCGACATTTATTATGCCCTATAATGTACCGAACAAGGTCGTAATTTCCGAGTAAGTATTTCCTCTGCTCACGTTAATTCGAACGACGTACATAGTTTATTTCTTCAGCTTTATACATGTTTAACGTGATGGGCCGTTTCTAATTCATAAACTTGTGCAATCCTGTGCAATTCGTCGAAGCTCGTTTCTAATTTATAACGGCGATCATTTGTAAAACAATTACGTTATATTTGGTATGGGACGGTTTATAATAGGTCGAGGTCGTTTCCATAATTATTTCTATAACTAAATTATTGGGAGAACAAAATTACTAACTATCTTCAAATTGCCTGTGCAAGGACGGTATTGCAGATAATAAGATATTTTATTTCAAGTAAATATTGTAAGTAAAAGTCGGTTGACTGATTAATTACCGGTAATTATTTTAGTTGAAAATTTTGATTGATTCATTTAATATTGGTTTATATAAAACTACTTGGAGTCTTAGTTTCTTTTTGGTCTGATTGAATGTTTTTGTCAAGTTTTGCAGATTTATTCTAACTTTCGTACAATTTTCAAAGAATTGAAAAAAAATGTTAAAAGTGTTAAAAATCTATTAAGTTTTATAGATTTATCGACTTTTTGAAAATATTTTCATTTTCTCTCATTGATATAATAATTAAGAATCTGGACATTTTAACTTTCTTGATATTTCGATTGAATATTTCGGAAATTTTCAATATACCTACATTGTTTTGACAATCTCTGATACCTTGATGCGATGTAGTGTAACTTTATCGAAACTCATGATATTTAATAAATACGTTGAAGTATATAGTAATAAGCTTTCAGTTTTCTAAACTTTTCCAGTTTTTTTCGGTTTCAGAACGTCTCGAAATTTTTTTAAAACTTGGCTTCTAATACTTCTAATACTAAAAATTCTAATAACAATGGCTTCTAATAATGATGATTTCATTGAAAATCTAGACTTACCCTGTTTTGATTCTAGAATTTTGTAATACTGTAATACTCTCTTTAGGGTGATATGCACCTCCAAATAAGGTTCCTCATAACTTTGTTCATCTATTAAATAAATTGTATTGGTGTCTGTTTACCTTTTAACCAATTTTATGTAGCTTATAAGTTTAGTTATTACCCGATTTGAGATGCTGTTACATGAAAAGTGTTTGTTAGTTTGAGCGTCCTTAAAAGTTCCTTATAACTAATAGGAACTTTACTAGAAGGTGGATATCTCGGGATCGAGTCATAATACTAATAAATGATGAAATGAAAAAAAAAACATGAAATTTTAATAGAACTGTTTGACAATTTCTCAAATTGATAATATTCGGTGTAAATTATGGATTAATTTGTAGTATATTTTGAAGTTGTATTAAAATTTTCTGCATATTTCTCGCTTTTTGGTTTCTTCTCTTTCTCTGAACTTTCGCTAATAGTCTATTGGTATGTTTCTTAGTAGTTTTAGATACATATTTTAAATAAGGATTTTTGCCTGTAGGGTTTTATTTTCAATTTGATATTTCCTGCAGATTGCATTAATTTTGTGCGATTTTTTGTGTTTTTAATACAGTTTCATTGAGTGTTTTAGATGAAAACCATTTCCTCATTAAAGGAATCATGGATTTTCTGCCGTGCGTGTAGGCTAGAAAACGATTGATTGTAGAACGATGGGACAAACAAAAGTTATATGAACATAGGTCCGATTCATCTTAGTTAAGAAGTTACAACCCCTTAAAGAAACATTGTTTCAAAATTTCCAGGAGAGCTAATAGTAATTTAAAAATATGACTTGAAAAATATGATACTCTTAATTAGGTATTAATAACCCGTATCAGTGTGAATACTATTCAAGAAATTTAGTAGAATATTTAATTTGTTATGATGAAATCAACTACTAAATTTTTAATAACTTCGAACTGCAATACATATAAGCTTTAGTTAAATCAAGAAATAAAAACTCACTATAACTCACTTTCGTCGTCTTATTTTTGTTTCATTCACAGCATTTCTATCTTTAACGGCTTGTAACTTCTAAACAAAGATGAATCGCATCAATGTAGAAATACTTTTTTTTCTCAGAATTCATGTTTTATCTGCCAAGAGTCTGTAATCTGTCATCTGGTTTAAAAATTAAAATCTGCTTATAATTAACTACTAATTACTTTACTAATTTTATTAAGTTTTTTTTACAATAGTATAAGCACTATAGAAATTTCGAATAAAAATATCAAAGAGTCTATGGTATTGTATAAATTTTAATAATGGGGGAAAATTTCAATTCAAAACATCGTTTGGTTAAGTCAATTAGTATTTTTGTTTTTTTTTTTTTTAATTATAACTTATAACTTCATTGATACTTTTTTTAATGGAAACTCCAATTTTTATTGCTTCTGAAGTATATGATCGCCAATAATGAAAATCAATTTTATGACTGAATTCAGACTTAACTTAGACTTAACTTAATAATCAGTAAATTTGAGACCAACCCTTTATTTTGAGACGACTCTATACGACTTTCTGATAAGCCGACCTTTTGTGTAGTTGTTGACAGCAAAATATTGTTGACAACCTAAAAATACCGAAATTGCTATATTAGATAATAATAATAATAATAATAATAATAATATAATAATAATAATAAATCTCACACTGATGAATTTCTACAATTTAATGAAACGATAGAGATTTAAATTCATTTTCTGTAAACTCTTTTTAAACACTAGTTTTTCGTGAGGAAAAGGATTATAATATGTGATGAAATAACATCATTAACATGTAACTTAGTTTCACTAGAGATTAAACATTTCTGTATAATTAATTCTTCTACATTTAAAAATCTAACCTAAGGAACAAGTATAAAAAACCGTTAAACTATTTTTCAGTAATATTAGGTGACGCACACGTTTTTTTTCTTCTGAGAAATCATTGAATGCGAAGTCTTCCATTCATTGTGTAATGTATATTATCGGGGCTACATTGTATATAAATATATAGAGTAACCTCTAATTGAGCTCACAAGAGGAAAAACTGTTCTATTTTCAATAAAAATGATAATTTTTTACGAAAATTTAAGCTCGTTCTCATAGTTCCTGGAATTAACCCAAGAGTTAACCCAAGAGATTAACCAAGAGATTGAGTTTGAGTGTATGTCGATTGGGTCAGAATTATTATTCAATAAAAAATGTTAATGTGTTGCCTGCTGGTATAAGAGATCTTGCATGAAAGGAGTTCAAAACTACGGTGAAAGATCTGCTAATACTAAACGGCTTTTAGGATTGGAATGAATACCTAACTCATACGTTTAAAATTTTGGATGTGTCTTTGTTATCTCCATTTGCCAGTTAAATTATTATGTTTATTATGTACTTATTTACATTGACGTGTGTTAAATATGATTGTTATTACACCAATAAAACTATACTATACTACTATACCAATGTCACGAAATATAAACCAGTAGAATAGACTCGAAAAAAAAATGTATTCACATAATTTTCATCGCCTGGTAATTATTATCATTATACATCAATTATCCATCATCCCAACTAACTGAAAAGTACTTGTAAACTCACGCATTATACTCCACGAATACGTTTGCGCTATTCCGCTTAATTTGTCAGTTTTATTGTATTGTGCCATCGAATCAAATCAAATTACACACACCTCTGGCGTACGCGCAGCTCGTAATAAACGAAAACAAGGCAATTACTCGGAGCCGGCGTAATCAATTCCATTAAATATTCTTTATTGACTTTCCGAATCGGTCACCGGCAGGTGATACAGTGGAGCGCTGAAATTCGACCCACGAGACCGGAAAGAAATTTCGAACAGGCCGATATGTATTTTTTGCCCCTCGCGGAACATAAATAATAACAAAGCCGACGTTACATCAGATCTTCGAGGAAGCAGAATCAAACCGCTTTGTGCCAGTGGGGAGCAGTTCAGTATCAAATAGCATAATGTCAGTGTTTTTGTGGGAGTACTGAGCTGGTGCTTAATAATGATAAATATTAGTATTTGCTTTACGGAATTGTGATGGAGCTATCATAACATGAAATTGTTTATATAATAAGTCACACAAGTAGTTAGCATATCCACATCTTAACAAAAAATAAATCGTATTAGTTCTTATGTTAAAATAGCTAGTTAGTAGTAACCAGCCACTTATGTTAGCATTTCCACTTTTTAACAAAAATAATGAGTTGCAGGCTAGAGTAAACACCTTCTTTAAAAAAATTAAATCTACATTGTGGTCTAAAAATCTTGCTTTTAATATTTTATTCATTATCTTAAGCCGTTTTGACGATTTAACGTCGCAGGTATTGTCTAATTGTAGATAATGGTGCCGGTGCCAAATACAGTTTTGATTTTGTTCTAAAATTTTATTCAATTATCTGTAAGTTTGACGATTCAAATTTGCGTGATAATCACGTCTCTGGTACTTTGTTAATTATCAAATCGAGATGTTGTTCTAAAACATTCAATTATTTGAAGCTGTTTTTGACGATCGATATTCGCAAGACTTATCTAGTCGCCATCAGTTTGAAATTTTGGGTCACTGAAATTGGTCGTTAATTGGTATCTGAAAGTGCCATCTGCAATCTGATACACTTCAATTAGGTCTGTGATTTATGCGGCTGCATCTTAAATGACTTGCTAAATGTACATTTGCAAGTTTAATGGGCTGTATGTTACTATCATTGCACATTGCACATTTCACGAAATGTGAACGTAATTAACAAGTTTATTACCTGCAATTATGATTAATTAAAAATAATGTATTCAAATATGTGAATTTTAAATTGTTAATATCCCTTGATTTCTTGAGTAACTATTTATACTTGCATATCATTATTATTGACCCAATGAATGGTATTCTTAAAAACTAAACTACAAACAAAGATAAATCACGAATCCGCGATTATACACTTAGGCTTATGTGTAGGTGCATGTTAAAGTGCTTGCCCAGCAAGCAGAATGCCTGGATTTGAGGATTATTGCAGGTATATACATGGTGTCCCACGCAAGTCGTTAGTTAAAAGTTTGTGAGGTTCCTGTCAAAGAAAAATTTGAAAAAATCACACAAATATAGTCATGGTTATCCCCAAAATAGAACCGCAGAGACATGTAGGTACGTTTAGTCCTCCTATTATTTTGTCAAGTCTATTGAGTACATTATCTTTTGTAGTTTTTGAGGAAAAAAGTTATTTCTGAAACTTTCTCTTGAAATTTGCACTGATTCAAACGATCGACTCATACGGGAAAAAAATCGGGAAAAAATATTTTTGATAACTTGGCGGCCTCTACCGTTCGAAATATTTCCAATACAGTATCGCGCTAATAAGAAAAAATGTGTAAAATTTTATGTACAGGTTTTTGTCTACAACCAACAGAAAACGGGAAAAATGTTACTGTACCAACTTTAGAATTTAAATTTGTGTAACTAATGCTATTCCAAGATTATCTGCACTGAAGATTTAGAAAAATCGATTTCTCGAAATTGCGGCACCTTCCAGTAGTAATGGGGATACGTCTTTTTCGTTAAAGACTTGTCTTATGTCCCTCAATACTAAAAAAAAGACTTATCCCAAACCCAACTGATCTTGACAATACGGAAAGATGCATTTGGATGAACTACTAAATTATTTAGCGTTGCTAAATCTTCAGTGCAGATAGTTTTGAAACAGCATGAGTTACACAGATTTAAATTCTATATTGAATATTGATAATAGAAATAGATAGAATAGATAATAGATAGATTGCGTATTATGGTTAATTAAATAATAAATCCATACTTTTTACATTGTTGTAAACACAGTTATGTTAGAATATATTAAAAGGAATATTCATGAATCTTTGAAATTAGGAAAATTTTGAATGAATCTTTTTTTCATAATTTTGAACATTGCAATACTATAATAAACCACACAGTAAGTTGTTTCACAATATGATCAATAGTAGAAAGCGTAAATCATTTTCTGAAAGAAAAAAGAAATGTTTTATTATAATATTTAAAGGTTGAAACATTAAATAAACAGTTATTTTTGTATCTAGAACACGAAATGCCACTTTTGCGATCAAGAATGGAACTTATTTTGCCGAGGTTCGAGAAACAAACAAGATTTTTTCGAAAACTGCAGAAATTTTGTTATGCACAACAATTCATTTATATTTACAAATTGTTTGAACCGTGTTTAAATCCAGACGGTTTAGGTGCGGTGTCTATCGTAACGGTAGCGACGAAATAAACAACAAAAATCATTTGTTTTAAGAATTAGTTCTATTAATAATTATTCTAATTCGTGTGTATAATTATTCAAAATGACCTCAGAAAGCGAAGAAAAGCGTTTACCAGAAGAAGTTTTTGAAGCAGCACAACGTGCTGTTGCACAATTGATCCCGAAAAAATCATCTCGACAATATGAGATTGCATACAACGAATTTAAAAGTTGGTGTAGTTTGAAGCAAATTGAGAATGTGTCCGAAGCCGTATTGTCATATTTCGAACACAAAGTGAAAAAAATTAAACCTTCCACTTTGTGATCGGCATATTCGATGTTGTATACAATACAATTGTATGTACATTGAATGTCAAAGAAAATGTAGATGTCAGAAAATTTACGAAACTAATACCATATTTGAAAAGAAAGTCAGTTGGATACCGTCCGAAAAAGTCCAAAATTCTAATGAAAGAAGATATTGAGAGATTTTTAAAATGTAAGTTCAATAAGTGACAAATTATTTTGACCTTTGTTTTATGTTCTAGAACGAAAAAGACTTTGGCGTTCTAGAACATAAAAATACTTCGCAGCTAGGTGACAAAAAATACTTACTTTGTCAACTGAAAATTCAACGTACATATCAACTTTTGATGACAGTTTTCATTTGTATTTATTTTGGAAAAATTGAAAAATTTTAGTTTCAGTTAAATATTTTTGAACATTGATAGCACAACAAGCCATACAATAAGCAGTTTCATAATTTCATTAATATGAACTTTTCTGCGCGAACCGCAGTTGTAACACACAAAAATGTTATTTTTACATTTTACTTAAAACTTAAATTCGATTTTCCAACTTATGTGACCTGCATTATTTCACACTCAACCCTTCAATTACCACGTACAATATTTGATAGTACTAACTGCCCTTAACTATTTGTTTTTTTTTTGAAGAAGTACGCGATATATTTGCTAATTTATAATTTGGATTAGTCTTGTAAGAATATTGTATATTTTGAAAAAAAAAATCCTACAATATCACCGATATTGGGTATTTTAGTATCTGTTGCAATTTTAATTAAATATTGTAATTAATGTTTAGTTCGGAATTAACAGAAAGCGTTAATCATTTTCTAAAGACGAAATTAAATTTTAATAAAATATTTTGACACATCTACTTGAATATTGCAAAATGCAAAACAAATTATTTAGTTCAAGAATTATTTTAACTAAATCGACAGCTATTTAGAACTTAAGATCAATTTTATGTTGAAATTGTCCATCCTTTTAATGTAATAATACATTTGATTACATTATCAAAAATTTTCGTGCAGAAAATAATGTACGTATTGTTCAAAATTCGAGATATTTATTTCCCTATATAGGGTGTATAAAATTAAATCACCGAAATCGCCATTATCATCCACCACATGGAGCATATTTAGAGAAAAAAAATAAGTAAACCTATCAACTAAGCCAAAATATCAATAATATATATATCTATTGTCATATCATTATTGTCAGTGTCATTAGTTGACGGTTGACGAAATTTATACATTTCACAATTGAAAGTCATTTTGGTTAATGAATTCTAGGCATTTTATTAGATGTATGAAATTGTTTTAAGTTCACAGTGCTATTTGGTCCCTTTTGAAAAAATTAAAAATGTACGCATTGACAAATGTCTGTGTTTTACTTGTTTCTGCAGAAAAATAACTGCCATCTGGTTTTTGATTTAGGTGGTTTAATTTGGAATACCCAGTATACCGGGTGTACACTTCACATCAAAACTAATTAGTCCCAATAAGTTTTTAATTTAAGTTAACTTGATTTAAAAATAAAACACATCGATAGATTTTTCGGGGGGTTTAAAAAGTTGAAAACGTCATATTAATACTAAGTGTTAACCCTCCTCCCTAGCCTCCCCTACTTTGAAATTTCAAATGGCAACCCACATCTTGCGATACCTCCTTTTAAGGCTTAAAAAAATAAAAATAAACCTAATTTAGAGGCTTGATAAAAAAGATTTTTGTCGATTCGTTTCGGAAAAAATAAATAAATAAGAGAAAATAAATATTGAACGAATTTAAGTTCCTTTCAAAGAAATAAAAACCAAATCGAAGCAGTTTTCGAGGCTGATGCTAAAAACTAAGTTAATTTAATATAAAATATTACCCCCTCTCCCTAACGACTCTTACTTTGAAATTTTAAATTACACCCATACCTTATTACCTTATGATACCTCGTCTTAAAGCTTAAAACCAATACAATCTAGAGGTGCAACAAAAATATATTTACGTTTTGATTCAAAAACAAAATATATTTTTCAAAAATAAATTATTCTTGCTACGGGGAGGGGCATTTCAAATTCAATTAACATACTTAAAAAAAAAATATTTAAAAAAAATATATTGCTGCTAGGGTGAGCGGGGAATTTCAAATTCAATTAACATAGTTTTTAACATTAACATATGTCTCGAAATCTGATTCTACTTGTTTTTTTTTTGTTTCTTTGAAAGGAACTCAAATTCGTTCAATATAAATTGAAATTTCTCATTTCTTTTATAACACGACAAAAATATTTTTTATCACGCCTCTAGATTAGGTTTATTATAAGCTTTAATATAAGATATCGCAAGGAGGCGGGGTGTCACTTTAAAATTCAAACTAGGGAAGATTAGGGAGGAGGGGGTAACTCTTAAAAAATATTTGACGTTGTTTTTTAACTTCCCCCTCGAAAAATCAAACGCCGCGTTTTGTTTATAAATCAAGTTAGCTTGAATTAAAAAGTTATTGAGACTGGCTAGTTTTGACATGTACACCCGGTAAAAGTGTACACATTTACACCCGTAAATGATCTCCCAATAGAGACGATATATTTTTCAAACAGCATAGCAACCATATCTAAAATTGTAGAAATCTCACTAGCTGTCATTTATTTTTAGTATACTTCAGTATAGTATAGACAATTCATCATGGCAAAATACACGCTTCAACAACGTTTGGCTATTATCAAAAAAAAAAAATGAAAATAATCGACCTTTCATTCATACTCAACGTGATCTTCGTGAAGATTTTGGTCCAAGTAATCGCCCTTCTGTTCTTGCTATACGTCGAATCGTTGAAAACTTCGAAACAAATTTCACTTTACACGATACCAGAACACCAATAAGACAACGAAATGCAAGAAACCAATAGAATATTGACGCTGTAAGTGCCAGTGTTACAGCAGATGCACAACAGTCTAACAATCAACGTTCTTAAGAAATTGGTCTTTCAAGAATGACAACTTGGCGTATTTTGAGAAAAAAAATTGGGTTTACATCCGTATAAGATGTAAGATGTAAAATGTAAGATGATACTGTTTGGTGTGGTTTATGGCATGGTGACATCATCGGACCATATTTTTTTGAAAGTGCAAATGGAGATGCAGTAACAGTGACTGGTGAGCGTTATGGATCAATATTAATGGATTTTTTGTGGCCAAAGTTGAATGCTTTTTCCAACAAGACGGTGCAACAACACATATTGCCAATGGCACTATGGAGTTCCTGAAAGAAATGTTTGGTAAGTCTGTAATCTCCAGAAATGGAACTGATAGTTTGCCTCCAAGAAATTGTAATTTAATACCTTTGGACTTCGTCTTGTTGGGTTATTTAAAGTCGTTCGTCTATTCCACTAAACCTCGAACTATAGACGCTTTGAAATTGAACATCGAATGGTGCATTAATGAAAATACACCCGACTTATTGCACAAAGTTACCGAAAATTGGATTCATCGGATTCGATCCTGCAAACGAAGCCGAGGTGGACATTTGAATAATGTGATATTCAAAACATAATTGTCATAAGTTGTACTATAAAACCAAGAAAAAGTTTTGCTTTTGTCCGAAATATTTTGTATTTTATTTAATTTTAAAAACATATCGTTCGTATTGTGAAACCCTTTATCTAGGATACGAAAATGTAATGTTAGCCACATGGTTTACATTTCACAGTATATTTTTAGTTCTCTTTTTTAAAATGCTGCTATAAGCATATAACAAGAATTCGTAGATTATATTACATCTGCGAAATAATCACGTGAATCATCAGAAATAAATGTGCGATTCGGATCCCTTTATGTTTTTGAGAGCGTTATAAAAATGCGGCCTCTTTAGGCCGCCTCTATACATGATAGATCAATTCGAAGACACGTTATACCCTCATCCTCATTATTTTCCACCTTTCTGCACTCGGCAGGGGAAAAAATAACAACAGGGCATTTTTTCGTATTGCCCTCATTTTAGTGCGGTGCAAGAAGGGGGTCGCACTTAATCCGGCGCTGATGTTTCCGCACGAATCGAGATTATTTCACTTGATATCAGCATTAAGACGTATCCCTTTTTAAGGGACCCGGGCATTATACATTAGCCAGATGAAAAGGTATACATCTTCATTACCCGATACAATGGACCAGCGATGCTTTGAGGCATAAAGCGGCGCTCATTACCACGCGGTGAATGCCGTTAGAACGCAAACGGCCCATTATAATGCCACTGCGAACTTTTCTAATTATTGTTATTAGCGGATTTGCGGTGGAGAAATCCGCGTCCGTGTTATTGAGGTCTTTTATCGGAAACTGCGCGGTTGTAAACTGGAAACTTTTTTGCGGACTCTTCTGTCCTTGCGCTGAGACGTACAAGTGAATTTTTATAATAAAAAGTTTCGCTTGTGCAGAAGCTAAATGATGTTGTATAAAAGTTATTCGAGTGTATAAGGGAAACAATATGCCGACGTATAACAAGTATAAACAGAAATAAAATTTATTGTTCCCCTTCAAACCGCGCCATTTCACATAAATGACAAATATCGGAAAAATTCTGGATACACTATCGGGCGGAAACTATATAAATCGCTGCCCAGATACACTTCCAATTAAAATAATGGCTCCGATGTATTCGCAACTGCTGTGCCCCGTTTTCCAACGCATTTTTCCCGGGCATTATGTATAATTCCCTTATACATAATCCTACCCTTTGTTCCTAATTGGATCGGAAAACATGATGAACAGTCAAGGCGAATTGTATCAGCCGGACGGACGTCCAGATGCCGGAATACCCCGAAACTTTTCCGGGATTAAAGGGGGATACTAGTGCTCAGGACGTAATTATATTTCATGCGTCTTTGTCGTCCGGCCTATATCCAGCCGCATTCATCAGTGCGGGCTGTATCAAATTCGCACTACGTGCAATATTGTGGTATCTTCGACAATCGAGCGCAGCGGCTCAAGTCAATAATTATTATTGCGCTCACCAATTACGTAGATTAGTTACACTATCGTATGTAATACATGTTCGAATGCGCCGTGATTTAAACCGGGAATTGGGTGATTAATGCGAAGTCAATAGGAAGTTCAAAGGTATCACATGCAAATTATAGTCAATTAAATTACCATAACCATTAATTGAGGTACACTCTACTGCTGCTTAGTTATCATACAGTGAAAAATAGATTTTATCGAGTACCATACAATTATTACTCAGTACTATTTTTCTGTACGAACAGATAAAAGCATACAAATTGAGAGAAGACGAAACAAGTAAGAAGTTCACAGAAGCAATTACAAGCAAAGTTGAGAATTGCAAAGAAATACACATATATGGAGGTATAGAAGAGAAGTGGAAGTATTTAAAAAAATCTTATACTAGACACAGCGAAAACAATTCGCCGCACAAACAAACGTAGCAATAACAAAAAGCAAACTGCATGGTGGACGGAGGAAATCAAAAAAGAAGTTAGAGAAAAGAAAAAAGCGTGGAAAGACTACCTATCACAAAAGACAGAAGGCAGCTATATTATATATAAAGAAAAAAGAAGAAAAGTCAAGGAATTAATAATAGAATCAAAGAAGGAAACATGGAAAGTGTTCGGCGAAAAAATGGAGCAGGATACTAAAGGAAACCTGAACCTCTTCTATAGAGTACTCAAAAATTGCCGAAATGAGAAGAGATTCAACACCAGACAAATAATGAACAGAGAAGGAAAGCAAATAACAGATGGAAAAGAAATTATGGAAAGGTAAAAAGAGTATTTTGAAGAGCTTTTGGGCACGGACACGGTTGGGGAAACATCAGAGAACGAGGAAACAACCTGACACGAGGAAAAATCAAATGAAGAAATAACTATGGAAGAACTAAAAGAAGTAATAAAGAAAATGAAAAATAGAAAAGCACCCGGATAGGACAAAATCACGGCTGAAATAATAAAGAATATAGGGAAGAAAGGATCAGAACTACTTTTGGAACTGTACAACTCAGTGTGGCAAAAATAACAAATTCCGAAAGACTGGCAAACTGCACAAATAGTTCCAGTATATAAAAAAGGGAACAGAAAAGAGTGCCAAAACTACCGTGGAATATCATTACTAAACACAACTATGAAAATGATGAAGAAATCCTAGATAAAAAACTAAGAACAAAGATAGAACCAACATTAGATTAATTACAAAGTGGCTTCAGAAAGGGGCATAGCCCGCAAGAGCACATTTTCACGATTCAGCAAATATAAGAGAAATCAAAAATACAAAAAAAAGACGCCTACTTGGGTTTTATAGATATGGAAAAAGCCTTTGGCTTGGTGAACAGAGACAAGCTGTGGGATATACTTAAAGAACAAGGAGTCAACCCCAAACTAATGAGAATAACTAAAGAAATTTACAACACAAACACAAACATGATAATACATGGTAATCAGGAATCAGAACCGTTCAAAACGAAAGAAAGATTAAGGCAAGGGGGAGGCTTGAGCCCAACATTGTTCATCGTCTACATGGACGAGATGTTAAAAAAAATGCACGCAGAAAACCAAAAAAAATACTTATTGGATACAAAAACATGCAGAGAGTGGAAATCTCGGAAGGTGCATTCGCGGATGATGTAATAATAATAGCGAAAGGGGAAGACGATCTACAATACAGCCTAAACATATGGAATAAGGTACTAGAAGAATATGGTATGAAGATGAATATAAACGAAACAAATGTAATGGTAATCGGGGAACCTACAAAAAATAAACATTAGAATAGACAACACAAACATAGAAGAAGTGGAAACCATGGGATATCTGGGAGTGGAAACAAATAATTATGGCAAGCAAGAAACGGATATAAACTGCAGAATAGAAAAGACAATGAAAACTTGCTACGCGCTGAACAATATGTTCATAAATGGATACGAAATATCCCGGCAGACAAAAATAAAAGTATTCAAATCGGTTCTTAGACCGATATTTACATATGGCTGCGAATCATGGACACTAACCAAGAAAGAAAAGAGCAAATTATAGGCAACTGATATGAAATACCTCAGAAGAATAAGAGGCGTTACAAGGAGGGACAAAATCATAAACACCCAAATCAGAGAAGAGTTGGAAGTAGAATCGTCAGAGGAGTTTATGGCAAGAAGAAAACTGAGCTGGTGGGGTCATCTACAAATGATGAGAAACACATAGCCGGTTAAGAGAATATGGGAAGCCAGACCTGGAAAACGAAGAAGCAGAGGCAGACCAAGACAAACATGGAAAACTTCATAAACGAGATTCTGAAAAACAGAGGAATATCATGGGCAGAGGCAAGAACAATGGCGAAAAGCAAAAAGGAGTGGGCAAAATTTGTATATATGTAAAAAAAAAACAGTATTGCACACCCTACACCTTTATATGCTAGAAGGGATACTGATTATATATACCGGGTGATTCAAGTTTTATTACCATGGATTTTTTAGGCATTTGAAGTTGCCCAAACAATATGAAAATTTGGATTTATATAGGTCTGATACTAATCTACGGACTTTTTCGATATAATTATATAGACGGTTATAAAATTAAAAAAACTCTTTTCGGACAAAATTCTCTATCGTTATTTTTGCCCTAAACTGTTTTATTTTATTCATAGAACCCATTTATGAAATCAAAAATTTACGAAAATGATTATATTTCAAATTAAAGCACTTTTTACATTACTGACCAACTTTCCTCGATATGATTTATGATTTCAGAAGTCAAGAGCCGTACAAAGCATTGACCGCGCCGGTGCGGTTGGAACGTTTTATGACTTTTTATGATTCCGCCAGTCGCCCGTGAGTATCCACCCAGCAGGCCGAGGGATTGGGTACGGCCCTATCATAAAACCCATAAAATCCATTATAGGGACTATTACTGGAAGCGGCCGTCATATTTTACTATTTAGTAATAAATCTTACTGTATCAAAATTCATTTAATTCAATAATTGGTACAATTTCTTTGACTTAGATTACACAGGAATGTTTGGAATAGCATTAAAGTATGTTCTGACAAAAACTATGTAAACAAAATTACGAATTCTTTGTGAAATAACGTATATACTACCGGATGGTTAAAATTAATTTTTTTATCGTCGGATTGGGCTTCATCAATATCTGAACATGTGTACTTATTTTGGATTTTTTATTTCAATTAGAAGTCGCCATTATTGGCCTGGTAATAAAGCTTGAATCACCCGGTATACTATTTTTCTACAGTAAAGGCAGAGTCAGCTATCTAATATTATAGTCAAGACTATCCAAATGTAGCAAAATCAAATAAGTAACAATGCTTATCAAATAATATCACATTTTATGGTAGGTATCGAATGTCCAGACTGTGAAAATATAGGCATTAATAATCGACTTGCAAACTCGGTATTAGGAAGCTGAAGACCTAATACTCCAGGCATGAAAAATCCAAGTCCGCAATTATCAGTCGAAGTTAGAAAATTGAACAGAGCTGGAAATTCGAAGCTCGGAATATGGGAACTCGGAAAATTTAGGCATGGAAAATGAAAAGAAAAAACATCGAGACTTCGATAATTGTAATATCCAGACTTGTAAAATAGAAGTTTGAACAATTTTAACTTGGTAAATCGAACCATTGGCAATTAAGATTTGGAAAATAAACTGTTGAAACATCGAAAGTTTACTATAAATAAACACATTACTTTGTTAGTATCACATAAAATTATTTATTGATAATTGTATGTGATACTAACTAAGAATTGTCTTTATTTATAATTAATAAAATGTATCACGAAGTAGACGCCACCACCATACAAAATATCAAAATTTTGATAAATGCTAATTAAAAAATCTAGGTCTGAAGAAACCGAAGCTTGTGCAATTAAAATTTCTTCAGGGAGTCGCACGAAAACCACCCATTAAAAGTTTATGGGGTTCCCGATAAAATAAATATTTGAAAAATTCATAGAAACACATCTAATTCTATTCTCATCATCGGGTGAAATACTATCACTATCACTTCTATCACCTGTTTCTACCGGAAGTAGCCATCAAGTATTTCTTTTTAAATGGAATACTACAATAAATATTATTATGTTTTTGGCTTCCCCATTTATTTTGGAACATCTTTTGTAGAGATTTATTTACACTTATCTTTTTTAATTTCTGAGATAACAATTAAATTCCAACATTTTTACATCTATAAGACAATACGAAGAGAAATAAGAAGTTATGAAACGGGCTTCAATTTCTCGTACGAATACGAATACCTGCAATTTACCACCATTATGAAATATTTTGAAGCTTAAAATTTTGATAATTAGGCATTCAAAAATGCCTTTAGTTAAGTGCTCACTTTAATTAAGCATATGTTATTTGTTTAAATGGAATGACGAAATTAATTTTGGCGACATATTTTCATGATGATGAAATTCAATTTTTTTAAATATTTTAAAAACTACTTCTTTCGGGAATATGGTTGCAGATTTTTTTATAGCAAATTGCCATGCCAATTGCTCAATGAGATAAAAAGCATTAATTCCATTTAAAAAATTATATTTTTAAAATTATACAATTTATGTGAGCACTTAACTTGAGCATAGTATTTTTGAATGCCTAATTTTTTAAATTTTAGAGCTGCAAAATATTTCACTAATAAAGATACAATTCAGGTACAATTCGAGATAATTTTTTTAGATTAGTCATATGATAAATTAAAGCTAATTTTCATAACGTCTTTTTGAGGTCAATTTTTTTTAAATTTAATTTTTATGTCAGATATAAAAAAAAGATAGTACATAAATCCCTTCAAAAGATGTTCAAAATTAAACGGGGAATGAAAAATAATAATATGTAGGGTGTTCCATTTAAAATACAAAAGTTGATAGCTACTTCCGGTAGAACCGGAAGTAATAGAAATTGAAAGTACTTCACCTAAGGATAACGGAATTAGCTATATTTGCATGCATTTTTAAAATTTTTATTTTATCGGGAACCCCATAAACTTTTAATGAACGGTTTCCGCGGAACACTCTGTTTACTCTGGGTGTATACATCGACACTTTAAAAGAATTGAAAAATCAAAGATTAAAGATTTGGATTTCAATATTCAACGCATGAAAATTCCATATGGATAGACTTGTGAATCCACTTTCAAAATATTGACATATAGAAACTTGAGAATTGTAACTTTGAGAGTAGAATAAATCTGATTTTCGAAAATCGAGAATTTGAAAATAAAAATTGAAAAATTAGGTACTGCGACTTGCAAAAGCTTAAATATTCTAGTTTGATAAACCGAATAAAAAAATCGAAGCTTGAAAAATCAAAAATACTGTAATACAAGCTTGAAAATATGAGAAAATAAGAATCGAACAGTAGAAATAATATAGACTATATAACATAATAATCATATAATACAGATAATATATGATTTGGAAGTTTTCCTGTACCTATATAGAGTGTCCTAAATAGAGTGGGATTTCATGGGTATCTTTCAAATTCTCAATGTAAGAGATCTGGTTAAATGGGCAATATTATGCAGTTTAGTATGATGGTTCATATTATGTTGAAAAAATTTCAAAAGTCCGAGTAGTTCAGAAGTTATTCTAATAAATCTAAAAATCACGATTTTCTAAAAACTCTGATATATTTACAATTATTGAAGTTGCGGAGAAAAGTTTAATATGAAAGTTACTTGGATAGATCGTACAAACTTGAGAATCAAGTGAATACAAATGTCAGGATGGCGGTTTCCGAGATATTAATAGCAACTTTCTTATTTTAAATGGCCGCCATATTTGATTTTTATACGTCTTGACGTTAACTTGATTTTCTATTTGCCGAGTTGAAATGTTCGGATTAGCGAACATTTAAAGCTGTCAATTGTTTTTGGCCCGAATTGTCAGAATTATGAGCATTTATTATGATTAATTGTTATTTTACTACTTAGTTGTATTACGTTTTTTTAATTTTTTTTACATTTGTCTCAAAAATAATTTAAAAAATAAAATCAAAAATTGGAATAATTAATATTTCAAATATTTTTCATTTTGACATAAGTTGTTATACATCATTGGAAAAAGACAAAAAAACGCGATTTAGGCGTGTAAAAATCAAATATGGCGGCAATAAAATAAGAAAGTTGCTATTAATATCTCGGAAACCGCTATCTTGACTTTTGTTTTGACCTGATTTTTAACTTTTATTTTAAACTTATTTCCGCATCTTTAATAACTATGGAAATATCGGAGTTTTTAGAAAAACACAATTTTTAGATTTGTTGGAATAATTTCTAAACTGCTCGGACTTTTGAAAGTTTTTCAACACAATCTCAGCCATTTCCATTGCCTATTTAACTCGATCTCTAGCTTTTAAAATAAGAAAGATACCCATACAATCCTGGTCTATTTAGGACACCCTGTAAATATACTAGAGATTATAATAATAATCTCAAATATAAATTTGCATTTATGTTCCTATTTCTATTTGAGAGTATGACTTCTGATGTACAATCTTTAAGAGGTGTACATTTTAGATAATTTTCCAGCCAATTTTTTATTTTGTTACGAAAGCCATTCAAAAATATTTATATTTATAATGAAGTGTTTGATGAATTCAAAGGTTAACAAGATTCATATTAAATTTCAAAAATTCGAGGGATTTTAGATATTTCTTCATTAGAATTTCAAAAAGTTTTTCAATGGTGAACACATCTTCAGAGTTTTACATTTCGGATCATTTTTTTTCAATTTTCTATATTGATTAGAAACTTATTCTAAAATATTTATCTATGTTAAAAATAAAATATTTGATAAATTCAAAGGCTACGTAATTTCACAAAATTTTCAAAATTTCAGGAATTTAAAAAAGCTTTTTAATGGTGAACACATTTTTAGAGTTTTACATTTTAGATCATTTTCTTTTCAATTTTGTATATTATTATGAAATTTATTCTAAAATATGTATCTATATTAAAAATAAAATGTGTGATAAAATCATAGCATACGAAATTTCACACAAAATTTTCAAACTTTCCGCAAATTTATGAAATACGTTCAATAAAATAAAATTCAACAAATGGTTGAAAATTGTAATTGAAAATTTTCAGGAATTCAAAGACTTGAGAAATTTGCCCATTCAAATGTAAAGCGCATTTTGACTTCTGGTGGACACCTTTAACAGGTTAACATTTTAGATAATTATCCATTCAATTTTCTTTATTGTTTTGAAGTTCATTCTAACTTATGTATTTATATTTATAATAAAATGTATAATAATTTTACGGGTTAAGAAATTTCATATAAATTTGGGGTGATCTTCTTAGTCCTAAACAAATCAATATAAGACGAAGTGTTTAGACAAACTATTTTTCTTAAAATCACATGAGTTTTCATCTCTCAAAGTTTGTTGGTGAGCTACAAAATCACCGTGTATAGCATAATATTGAAGATTTTAAGGAAATAATTATATTTTTATAATTAATATGTTATAACATCAATAACTAATCAATATAAGACATTTGTTTATATAAACTATTTTTCTTAAAATCACATGAGTTTTCATATCTCAAAGTGTGTGGGTGAGCTAAAAAAATCACCATGTATAGCATAATATTGAAGATTTTAAGGAAATAATTATATTTTTAAGTATTTATAAAACTATTATTATCTGCAGAATAAATGTTATTACGCTACAAAAAACTGATAAACCTTATATTTTTTTACTGTCAAATTTCTAAAATGTATTTTCCCTGTTTGATTATTCTGTATTTATTCTCTCAATTCTCTATTCGCAATAAATCAGAATTCATTATGCAGAAAAGAATATCTATGGCATAAAATGAGAAATAAAAACTATATTAACATCGACATAAAATAACAGCCCATTTGTGTGTTCCTCCGATTTTTTTTCCACCGCCAGTATTTCATTCGAACGGCGACAGACATGAATCAATAGCGGAGTGTGGCATTAAAAGTTATGGAGGAGTTTGGAAGAGTTCACTTAATATTTCATAATAACGATGTTTCGCTGGCAGCGCCGATTGTGGATTCGATTAATTCGGCATTAAGTACGTTCGGAAAGGCGCACGTACGTCTGAATCTGACACGAGGCCGTACGCGGGCTATGATAAACGTAATTAATTACAAGATTTGTTCACCTGTACCGCATTTCCGTTCGAAGCTGTGACCCAAATAACAAAGAGAACCGGGAAGACGTAATTAATGTATTAACGTATAGACTGTAACAAAGAGTTATTCATTCGTAATTAAATTAGCGAATTAATAGATTAGCTTGTCAAATAAGTATTATTTTTATTAATTATCATTATTAATTGCCCTATATTTATTTTTTAATAGATATTAAGCTTTGTAAAATGTAACAAATCGCCACCATTCGAATACAAACACTTCACTCAAAGAACAATAATATGTAGCAAACACCATTTTTTAGGACGAAAGTTAAGCTTAAATATTTTTGTTTCTTCATTACTCGTCATTAAGCTTTATGAAAACAATTAAATAAATAGGTATTTTTAGAATTTTAAGACAATAGTTGATAAAAACTTGAGGGATATTAAGTGGTTTAAGTGAGTTCAGTTCTGAGTAAAATGATGATCAAATTTCATTCAGTGGGTGATTTCTAGCACTTTTTCTGGAACACTCCTTATAATAATGTTTCCCAAGTTTCATGTTGAAATCAGCCCAAACAGAAAATAAAAAGCTATTTGCAAATGTTTATGTTCACAAAAAACAAATAATTTCTTAAAGCATTCCGTTTAAATTTTAAATTGGTAAATATTATATGAATATATGCACCACTTCTTTGTGAAAAATTAATCAAAATTCATCAGAGAGTTTAGAAAGATTTATTAAAAGATTTTCTGAGGAAATTGTATAATTATAGACAAAATGCATGAAACATTCACGAAAATACTACAAAGCTGCATTCCAAATTTTAACAATCCTATAATCAAACTGCAAACTTTTATGAACAGTTAAAAAAAAACCCAAATATAATATGAATAAATGCACCAATTGTTTGTGAAAAATTATTAAAAATTCATCAGAGAGTTTAGAAAAATGTATTAAAAGATTATTTTCTGAGGAAATTGTATAATTTTAGACAAAATGCATGAAACATTCACGAAAATACTGCAATTCTGCTTTGGACATTTTAACAATCAGATATCCTATAATAAAATTGCCAACTTTTATCAAAGGTTAAAAAAATTAAGCGATTTGTTTCATACTGTGTACGTTCGTCCATACAAGATATCAATATATTTATGACTGGGTAAATAAGGCACGTTTTGAGTTTCAAAAAATATTGTATTGTCTGCAACATGTTTCGACACAAAGTGTCTTCATCGGGCAGATAAATAATGATCTTACAAATGTACTATATTCTTAAAAATATATATAAATAAAAATAACAGTTCTTACAGTTTTAAATTTGAATGTGGGTATTTGCTCACTTCAGTTTGTTCATTTAGTAAAATTCCCAGTTTATTAAAATTATTGATTTCTAGACTTTCTAATAAATTTAATTTAATACTTTTGTTCATTGGATGAAGGATGCGGAAATTATTATTAAATTTGTGCCCTTCCTCTAGAAGATGAGTTGCATATGTGGACGATGTTTTTTACGTTAGGTATGCCTTCTTATGCTCCTTGATTCTTTCTTCGAATTTTCTTCCTGTTTGGCCAACGTAGACTTTGTTGCAGTCACCACACTCTAACAAATAGACACCGGAGTTCGAGTTTTTTGCCATTTTATCTTTGGCATTATTGATAGACTTGTTTAGGGAGTTCACAGTTTTAAATGACACTATTTTACCCAATTTTTCCAATTCTCTAGCTATTTTAATTGAAGGTTTTCCATTATAAGTAAAAGCGATAAAGTTCTTGTTCACTGTTTTTGTTAACGGATACATTTGTGATGTTGTGAACTTTTTAAATTTTAATAAACTGGGAATTTTACTAAATGAACAAATCCCCACTTTCAAATTAAAACTCTAAAAACTGTTCTTTTTTCCCTCTCCCGTGTTTAGATTGTACTCCCCCCTACTCGCTACAAAACTGTTAGGTGTAAAGCTATTTTTAAGAATGTAGTACATTTGTAAGATCATTATTCATCTGCCCGATGAAGACACTGTATGTCGGAACATGTCGCAGACAATACAATAATTTTTTTAACTCAAAACGTGCGTTATATGCCCAGTCATCATAATGGAGTTTAAACAAGTATCCGCCAAATATATTTCCATGATCAATATATTTGTTGGTTTGTGTAAAACATTCTGAAGATTTCTCAATTTCAGCCTAAGCAGGACAGTGCATTATTCGAATTCAGCTGGACACTGATATAATGTGTCGTATATAAATAATGAATAAAGGTAAGAATCAGTTATTAAAATGATTAACTTGATGGTTGATGGTGCAACTGTGCTAAATATTGTATTTAATTAGATCGCGCCTCCGCCATTTGCACACCGCCAAAATCCCCCGATATTCCTCGAAACAGTGGGCCCCATTCACTGATCTGTAATTAAATATATATTTCAATCAGCTATAATTAAAGCCGGATTGTATGAAATTAATTACAGGAACTCCCTGCTGGTATGAAGCAATAATGATCGGTTTGCCGGTTTACTGCCGGATTCAAATTATGACGGCCGTGCGCATTTAAACGGCATTCTTGGCGATATATTTTAAAACAGCGCGGGATAGATTGCATCGCAATAAATTTCTATCAGTAAACTGCCGTTGCGAGCGCTGCCATTAAAATTACATTTTCGCATAAATAGCCTGGGCCGTTCGGTGACGTTTATGGATCTGCAATATCTGCGGAATTAAATGCTTTATGTTACTATAAATTCAGGAATTTAATTATGTTTATTATGTGTTTTGTATATAATTTTAAATCAAATGATTGTATTAACGGGACGAAATAAACCGCATACCTACTCCCTTGAAACGCGGAGATTGCTGCTAGGGCAGGGCAGGTTCATTGTATGGATGCATTGTGCCTTACAAGTTTTGTAAAAACTTTTAATTATACTCCACGTTAACATATATTCTTTATACGAATTTAATGTATTCATGCATTTTATATGAAATTTTGTGATGAAATTTTAATAACTAATACTTTTTTTACTTTTAGTTACACGTTACTATAAAATGTAGCCCACATTACAGGCGAAGGTAGATTAAGCTCTTCAAGAAGTAAAAGTAAAAGAAGGGTACTGCCTGTCGACATATAAGAAAATTGATATGAGATTTATATTTAATACTAATTATTGATATAAAACCACCAAATATTCAATTAATCCATCATCAGTAATGAATACTGAGAAAGTCGAGCTCTGGCCACATCAGGTTTTCTGGAACATCTCCGTCTATCAGCGCGCTTTTTTACGTGGAGCACTCCGGCAAAAATCCGGGACTGCTGTTTTGATAACATGTTTTTGCGTCGGGTTCCTTGAACTTGACATGTCCTCGGGGACGCCGTCGGGTGAATACAGGGGATCCATTTTCCCGGCCACTAAAAAATCATAAATTATTCAGTTCTTGTGACTGCGTCCTCTCGCCGAGGGCGTCATTATTTCCAACAGCGTAAGACCGCACGACAGATATCAAATATATGTTTAGACGTGAGTTTTTTCGCCCGCAATATTTAAATAATGCCCGCCGTCGGATACAAAATACATGTGTAGACATGTACATATTTCATGCAAAGCATCCGTATTATGTGGGATTTATTTTATTATGTTTTAACGCTTTGAAGAAGTCGCCTTTTTGAAAAACATTACGAATTTATTGAAACAATCTAAAATTTTGTGATGATGTATATTCTAAGTACAATGCGTTTAAATCATAACTTTAATTAATGGTTTGCACTCATATCACCATATAGGAACTGCAGCCTGTAATATAAAACCAGAGGAATGTTTTCTTCGTACATATCCTAAATATTCTATAACGATTACACAACGTGTTAATGAATTGAGATAACATTAAAAACTTTTATTTTTGTTCTTTGCAAAAAAATGTCATTCTTTGAAAAAGGTTTGCATATCTTAAAACCACCGAAAATATTCTCCAAAAAGGTATGCCATTGATGGTTACAAAATAAACTATATTTTTTTTTACAATTTTCAGAGTGTCCACGGTTTGAGTTCAAAACAGTAAAAGTTTTTAATTTTTTAATTTTCGAAAATAAAACGTTCCTTGATAAATTCCTAAAACTACAAAGAAAATATCCTCAAAATATATATGCCGTTGATAGATAAAAAGAAGAAGTGCATTTAGTTGAAATTTCCAATTATTGCGTTTTAAATTTTTACAGATTGATAATTTCATTTTGTTATTCACCATAATTCCTAGCCTCAGTAGTAACACATCTTTCAACCCTATTGCTAAATTCTCTGTAAACATTTCATAAACCTTGAACATCATTTTCTACTACAACATCGCGAATAATTTGTTACCAAATTGTCCAAATTTACAAGCCCATATCTTCTCTTTTACAGAGCCCCAGAAAAATATGTCAAATCGGGTGACCTGTCTGGAAAATGACCCAAAGTAACAAAATCTCCAAAGCTCCAATCCCACTGCATTGATAAATGTTTGCCATTGCAAAATTTGAATAAAAATTTCTATTCCCTTTACTTTTGAATATTGTAACGTAATAATTTTGACGCACTGCCACGGTTGCGAGGTTGCCTACGAAGGCGCCTCGGGTGTGATAAATAATTCGATTTTTCCCCTTCCATTATGACGAGATCCGCCGGACGGCGTATTGACTTGTTAATTCGAACCCGCTAATATTAATTGTTAAATTATTTGATTGAGAGATCACATGCGGGCAGGTGGAAGTCTCTGTTAGTAACGACGCCAGCAAAACACTGGGATAAACGGCCGCCATTACGTGTAAAAGTTTTTGAGGTGCGTGGCCACTGGTTTTTGGAACCGACATTCAAATCGGTCAAAGGGCTGGATTCAGACGATTTCAGCCGCTAAGATCACTTATCGGCCGCCTTAGAACTCTAACTAATAGGATATTTCTGTTACACACGTGGTGCTCCTACCACTCTTTATATTTAGGCCGGTTTTTGCGCGACAATATGCTGACAATTGCGGAATATGCGTCGCGGTTTGATCGCCCGACGCGCCTTGATAATGTTTATATCTACATGCAGCGTCACGATTTTGTACGATTGCCAATACTTTGTTTTGATTTAATAAATTGCCGCTTTATTGTGGGATAATGTTTCGTAATTTAAATAAACTGTTCCCGAGTTTACCCTATCACCTTGTAATTAAAATTCGTAGAGCCACACCCCTAACTAGTTAAGGCCGAAAGACTGCATATGCCGTCGAGTGAAGACTCAGCTGACCAGGGTATTTACAGGGGTAGATCGAACAATATCAACAACAAAACTATGGAGTACCGGAGAACTCTGGTACTTCATATGATCATAAAATTTCAAATATTGAAAAATTTTAAGAAATCGCTAAGAATCACACAAAATTATGTAAAAACCGTAATAAATAACATTTAAAAATAAAACCTTTCTTAACTCTCCTTATATGAATAAGTTCAGAAGAAAAATCGCTTCGAAGAGCTACTATACTCCTATTAGAGAAAATATTATCCTGAGCGAATCCTATTGGAGAGATTAGGGATTTACGCAATCAGAATACTTCATTTATTGTCAAATTTCAAAAGAAACACTGAACATTAGACAAATAGAGAATCATACATAATTATGTAAAAAAAACATAATAAATTACATTTAAAAAAAAATCATTTTTTAACTCTCTGAACATATCCCTATATTAATATGTAGTACAAAATAAAAATCGCTACGAAGAGGTACTATACTCCTATTAGAGAACCTACTATCCTGAGAGAATCCTATTAGAGAGACTAGGGATTCACTCAATCAGAATACTTCATTTATTGTCAAATTTCAAAATAAACACTGAAAATTAGGCAAATAGAGAATCATACATAATTATGTAAAAAAAACCGTAATAAATTACATTTAAAAAAATCATTTTTAAGTTTCTGAACATATCCCTCTATGAATATATGCAAAAGAAAAATCGCCTCGAAGAGGTACTATACTCCTATTAGAGAACCTATTATCCTAAGAGAATACTATTAGAGAGATTATGGATTCACTCAATCAGAAAACTTAATTTATTGTCAAATTTCAAAAGAAACACTGAAAATTAGACAAATATCTTGCAATTAAATAAATTTAGTGAAAACTTATTTCATGGCGATTGGTCTTTACAGTGGTAGATCGAACAACACCAACAACAAAAATATGGAGTATCGGAGAAATCTGGTACTTCATATGATCATAAAATTTCAAATACTGAATTTTTTTAGGAAATCGCTGAAAATCATACAAAATTATGTAAAAAACCGTATTAAATTACATATTAAAAAAAATTAACTCTCTGAACAAAGCCCTCCATGAATATGTACAAAAGAAAAATCGTTTCGAAGAGGTACTATACTCCTATTAGAGAACCTATTATCCTGAGAGAATCTATCAGAGAGACTAGGGATTCACTCAATCAGTATACTTCATTTATTGTCAACTTTCAAAAGAAATAGTGAAAATTAGACAAATAGAGAATCATATATAATTATGTAAAAAAACCGTAATAAATTACATTTAAAAAAAAATATTTTTTAACTCTCTGAACATATCCCTCTATGAATATATAAAAAACAAAAATCGCGTCGAAGAGGTACTATACTCCTATTAGAGAACCTATTTTCCTGAGAGAATCCTATTAGAGAGATTAGGGATTCGCTCAATCAGAAAAAATCATTTATTGTCAAATTTCAAAAGAAACACTGAAAATTAGACAAATATCCCGGAATCGGATAAATTTAGTGAAAACTTTTTTCATGGAAATTGGTATTTACAGGGGTCGATCAAACAGAAAACTTCATTTATTGTCAAATTTCAAAAGAAACACTGAAAATTAGACAAATAGAGAATCATACATAATTATGTAAAAAAACCGTAATAAATTACATTTAAAAAAACATTTTTAAGTTTCTGAACATATCCCTCTATGAATATATGCAAAAGAAAAATCGCTTCGAAGAGGTACTATACTCCTATTAGAGAACCAATTATCCTGAGAGAATCTTATTAGAGAGATTAAGGATTGATTGATTTTTTGTCAAATTTCAAAAGATGCACTGAAAATTAGACAAAATATATCCGGAATAAGATAAATTTAGAGAAAACTTGTTCATGGCGATTGTGAACTGAAACGAAATTGTAGATAATCTGATCCGTTCATTATTTACCACAAACAATCTGGAAATTGCGATTTAACCATTCGCAATTTTATAAAATATATAAACAAATTTTCAAATTTCATCATGTTTTCAGGCAGAAAATGTTAATTTTTGAACAGCCATTTCTTTGTCCGACTAATGTAAAAGTCATGTGTCAGACATAAAAAAATAAAAAAAGGCTATGGCTTCTTGAAATATAGAAGGCCTTGAAAATTGCGGACAATATAATTGAACTCAACACATTAATTTATAAAGTTTGGTTTAAATTAATATATTAAGCTTGAAAAAGGATTTTACCTGTATCTTTCAACGAACTAAAAAAAAAGTATCTTACAATAAAAGTTGTTTTTTGGGAATTATTATTTTATTCCGGGAACTAAAGTAATTTCAAAGTCAACTTTGTTTAAAAAACACAAACTCAGAAACTTTTTTTAATCTTACTACAATTTTGCATGATATCAAATAAAATAACGATTTTTTCGTGTACTTAATCGAAAAGTAAGTCGTGACTCAATAGAAATGAGCAAAGAAAAGTGCTACTTTACCAGTTAGTTACACATTTCTTCATGGCAACCACATAAATAAGAATCACTTTTTTGACGTGTAGAACATGCAACTTTTTTATGTACTTAAAGTACATATAAATAGCATGCTTTGAATTATTATAATAATATAATATACAGGGTGGTCACTTTTACGACACCCACCATTAGGATCTATCAAACGGAAATATATACAGAATTGGTCAAATTCGACAAAAGTTTCTTAATTTCGTGCCTTTTAATATTCTGGAAAGAAATCCGGGATATCTTGAACAGTTCCTGAAATATCGCTGAAAAATCGAAAAGCTGCATTTTCCTTTTCCTTTTATAACTTTTTTTACTTTTGAATGACATTTTACGAAACTTGGCACTCTTAACTTTTTCGACGTGAGCTTTCTGGTGACAGTGTCAAACATTTTCTGCGCCAACTAGATGCCCAAATTTTCATACTCCACTTTTGATTTTCTTATGGCGTCAATGTTGGATTTTAATAGCATTAAAAAAAGCGAAAAATTCCGATTTCATACATGTATCACACATGGGCAATCTGACATTTTATACGATTCCACAAACGCCGAAAAGTGGTTGGATTTAGCTTTCTTCTTTCGGGATACAATTCACCATAAATTCTACATGTGACTGTCGCATTTCTGTAATTCCTTACATAGAGATTGTACATGTCATTTTTTTCATGTTGAAGACATGGCAGATATCTTGCCATTTTTATTAATCAAAGATATTATCTCCCATTTTGCACTTTATACACAATAAAATTACTCAGAAGTTATTTTCTTTGTATGAAGAAATGTCAAAATAGTAATTTTTATTTTAGAGCCGTTCACAGCAGTTTGTTTTTGCAACAAATTTTAATATTATCGATTTTTGGCGGTAATGTCAGATTATAAGTGTACTAACATGGTTGAAATCGGATTTTTTCCTTCTTTTGAATGCTATTTAAATCCAATATTGCGGCCATAAGAAAATTAAAAATTGACTATAAAAATTTGGGCATCTAGTTGACGCAGAAAATTGTTGGCACTGTCATCAGAAAGCTCTTGTCGAGAAATATAAGAGTGCCAAGTTTCGTAAAATTTCCTTCAAAAGTAAAAAAGTTATAAATGGAAAAGGAAAGTGCACTTTTTCGGTTTTTCAACGATAATCAGGAACTGTGCAAGATATGCCGGATTTCTTTGCCGAATATTAAAACGCATGAAAAGAAGACACTTTTCTCCCATTTCACCAACACTGTATATATTTCCTTTTAATTTATCGTAATGGTGGGCGTCGTAAAAGTGACCACCCTGTATGTAGCGGAGGGTAATAAATTATATGTGTAAGACTGACCTTCTCGAAAAAGTATGCGATCATAATATCTTCGTCGATTCCTCCCTCCACCTTTTGCTCCCGTCGCCACTGGCAAAATGTCTCATACTGTTTCTCGTATTTCTCTTTGGATTTCGTTAGCAATAAATTTTTAGTTGCTGCTGCAACACCTTTTAAAATTTTCGACTTGTCATTTGTAAGTTTTTAAAAAAATTTTTTTATTTATTTGTCGTTGGTATAGTGCGTTGCCGGGCAAACAACACCGTTGCCGGGCAAACATCAGCCCTTCCAGGCTGATGTAAATTTCATTCACTCACTTCACTTCGGTCGCTCGTGAATAAAAAAATTACACTCGCTGGAAAACTGCCACTTTTCTTCACTTGTAGAACAATCTACTAGTTTTGCATGTACTTGGTTTATTTGAGCAAATTAATAGTTATTTAAGATGTTTAAGATAAGTTTAAGATCAAGTGTGAAAATTCCATGTTTATTAACGAGCGAGTGCTATAAAAGCCACGAGTTGAATGAACAGACTTTTTATAGATGTATCTTACAACATTTAATCTTTGATCATTGCGACTTACTAAAATAATCAATCATTTAATTTGTTTTTAAAATGTGCAACATGTGACAGTATTACACACATAGGTGTGCTTTGATTTTCATGTGATACGTGGCTTTGCAACCTGTTTTTTATATGACCTGAATGCACTAAATGAAAGACTTTTTTACATTGATCATATGATGCTATGACATTAGCATTCTCTGAAAAATGTATAGCACTAGTTATTTAAAACCTTACCTCTTTCACCATTTAGAGTGTCAAAAGTAATCACTTTTTGAATGATCGTAGATTAAAACATAAGCGGTTACATTATATACTTGTATAGGTACTTTACTTCTATATTCTGCAAACTCATATTGAAAAAATAGTATTTCTTTCAGTTAAATTATGGGGATGTGCAATTGGAAAGTAAGTAATTAAAAAATTAGTTGCACTAGACGAGATTTCCACCTGAGCATCACAAATTTATGTAGAAACGTGTATTAACTCGCAACTGCCACGAGGCAATTGCTTTCACTTTAACATTAAAAAGCCGCCCGTAAAGCACCTCGAGGAGCAAACGCACAGAATTTCTTTACGACACCATAACTACTTTCTTTCGCACGTAATCCATCTTATGGCGGGTCAAAAGGTGTTAACCCGAGGTCTTGTGATTGCATCCGGAATGACTCGGCAGCAATGAAGTTTGGGTAGCATTATGAAGGAGCACCCTCGGTTCCACCTTTTGATTAAGGAAGGAGACACCTCAGTTCCACCTTTTGATTAAAAAAAAATAACTTCGTACATTTTAATATGATACATGCATAGTATCTATTTATATAAAATAAATAACTACTGAACTACGATTAAAGATAATCCGAGATTGCACAACCTGAATTGTAACTTCGTACATTTTAATGTAATGCATACATAGTATATATTTAAATTAAATAAATAGCTACTGAACTACGATCAAAGATAATCTGAGATAGCACAACCAGGCATTATGCAATTTATATCCCCTTGTAAACACAAATTATAACTTGTCAGTGTTTTCAATAAGAGCTGAAATAATTTGTAACCCCTGTTTACAAAATACAATATTATAACGTATAATTATAACGTGCGTACAACGTATTTTTCTCCTCCGGCATTGTTTCTCTGACGCATTATGCTTGGCGGTTACGGGGTCATGCAGTATTAATTCTCAATTGGGAATGATCACCTGGAAGCCCCGGGTTTAAACGTTCAACGTCGGGGAACACGGCCTTCACCCGAAGAAGCAATTTCTCTGGCTGTGGCGTGACTAAAACATTCGGTTAATAAACTATGTACGGTTAAATCTATTATGTAAATGTTAGGCATGACCAAATTAACCGCCGTTAGATGTGGAGGTAATGCATTATGGAAGGCGGGGAATGAGAGGGGATGAACAACAAGAGCGATGATGGTATTAGCGAAATAAACAATCGGAGCGAAATTGAAAGTCTACAAACAGTTTAAAATGGAATAATGTCTAATTATATAGAATTCGAGATAATATTTAAAAAACAAGTTATTATGATATAGGTGTCTATAGAGATATACAATAAATCTTCCTAAATCAGATTTTGTACATATCATGTTGAATTGTTATTCTGCCTTATAATTTTTCGCAACTGTCATATTGCAACCTGCTTAGATATACATAACTATTGATTTCTTGGATCGTACTATGGAAAAATATGTATAATATTATGCAAAAGTTTTTAAATTTTTTATCAATTTTCCTCCATAAATTGACTGTATTTTTATTATCAATTCATGTATGGTATTTATGGTAAGCGGAAGTTTAACTCATTAAGTTAACCAACTTGATATTTTTTTGAATTTATATTAATATATTATATGTATTTGTTAAAAGGGCATCAGTCATTATTTCGTCCGTTTTGGTTTTATTCGTGTTTATTGTTCTTCGTTCATAAAGCTACAAATTGATGTAATCAGGCATGAGTTAAATTAGTTCTAAAAACAGTGCACAAATAAATATTAAAATAAAACAAGTTGTTTTAAATTATTTTTATTGATTTCCTAACAATTAAAGTACGATTACTCCTGTCCATTTAACAAATTCATATTCATATAGGGTGGATCGAGTTAACGATAGGTATGTAACTATCCGACAAATAAGATATTTATTATATCGTTGTTTTAATCGTAAATATATAATTTCGAATAATTTTGGCTCGTGATTTTGATCTTATTAGTACTTACACATCGTGACGTTTATATTAACTACCGTAACTAACTAGTCTGCAAATTCGTCGTAATGGCAATGTGTTGGTTAGTGAATGCAAATCATAGATTAGTACAATAAAGCATAGATTTATGGGTTTGTGTGATTTATTTAAATATATACACGCTGAAATTGTTACAAGCAGGTAAATAAAACACAGGTTGATGATTATGACGCGAATAGATTTATTTTCTATGATTCATCTGCGTTATGAGGGCACTGGGAATGTATTTTCTCCACTACCATTAGTGAATGTAATAATTCTGAAATCATTTCTAATAATAGAAAGTAAAAATTCTCACTCTTGAGATAGAATATTTATTCTGCAACACTTGCTTCTTATGTGTTTTGCTTGTATTTTCATTCTATTACAAGTGACAGAATGAATATTCCATAATTATGCTCAACGAAATACATGCATTTCTATGAATTTCATAACTGTCACTATCAAATGTAATATAATTGTTTCAATAAATAACTTGTTTTCTTCATATTTAATTGTTGGTTTTTGATTCATAGTTTCTGCTCGTGGAGAAAATACAGTCTGTTACTCGGTTAGAATGAAAATTCGATCTAGTCGTGGTTCCTCACGCTCGCTAACGCTCGCGTTCCATCGTATCGAATTTTCATTCTAACCTTGTTACAGAATATACTATTATCATTCGGCACCCCATGAGGATGTGCGAATATCTTTTTATTTATTCAGTTCGTAATTTGAAAATGCTTGTTATACTACGATCATGTATGTCAAATTGTTATACATGCATGCACATTCTTCTCTCATTTCTCAACTCATTTATGGCCATGCTCTCTCATTCTATTTAATTACGGAAAATTGAAATGTTCAAAAATAGAGTTGTTTAAAGATTATGTTTAAGTAAGTTTAAGTAAGTTAAAAGAAATATCAATGTCAACGTGTCAGGGACGCCATAAGCACATAATATCCCTCCGTCTTACCGGAACACATAATCACAGTTGTGACTGCTATTATGCATCCATTGGATTCTATTAATTACATTGATTGAAGTCAATTAATAACACAGGCTAACCACAAAAAACTTTTTATGCGTGTTTACCTAATTATTGTCGTTTTAAGTGTGCTTATTTCAAAAATAACATTAATAATGCCATATCACCCATCATTTGTTCACATTTTAACATTTTCTCTGTATAGCTAGGTGCTAGCTAGGTGATAGTTACAGCTTGGTGTATAGCTAGGTGATAGCTAGGTATAGTGATGGAAAACCGTTATCAGGCACGCTGGAACACCAACATGATGGGAGATAACTGTTGGTCACTTCACCGAGAGAGTCAGCAATCGGCGCATAGAAGAAAAAGCTATATCAGGAGCTTTAAAGTAAAGAGACAAAGAAAATATACATCAATGGACATGTGAAGCCTTTGAAGAATTTAATGTTAAGAATATAAAGCCACCATCTATGTTTAAATAAAGTTCTGTTGGTATTTTAAAAGTCGTTTACTTTTCATATTTATTGCATATTTTACATATTTTCCAATATCTTACTAGGTCAAATTGTGACTAAACTGTGGGTGATGGAAGCGATCATAGTTCAGATACAGATTTAGCACCCAAAAAACTATAAAAATCATCTATCAAGATTTAAAGAGTTTTTTGAAACCTTGTTTTTGTTGGCCTGTGTAATTCTACCTATAACCAAGACACTTGTGAAGTACAAGTGCCAGAGCTATACGCATACTTATCGTCAGTACCTTGATCATAGCTGTGTATATTACCGATTACTGCTAACTCGATCAGCAAGGGTTTGTGCATTGTTATGACATATTATTATGAAGAGGTGGATAACGTTAATATTTATATTTGCAAGTAATTCATGCATCATTTTCGCTGAGATCATTCCGGATGGGATTATGCGTGGTATTAATAATTCCAATTATCATTTATTTATGGTAACTAATATTGTAGTTGTGATTTTAATACGGACGACCCGTGTGATGCTAACTTGTTAAATTTCAGTGATTCTATTCGAACCTGATATGGCGTTAGGCGCGTGACCATTTTATGACTCAAAACGACGGTGTCAATTATTGTGTGAAGTACGTGTTTGCTTTAATCCTGAATGCTCGTGCCAGATGTTCATACAGACAGCCTTCGATATTTTATGATTGTTATTGATAGTACAACAGCGTGGGTTTTCAATTCCGGCGGATGTGTGGGCGCGGTTTGCGTAATTCTGTTACCAAGGGTAACTCGATTCGCGGGATACCTGCTCATTTCCGTCAGAGTCTGATATCAGGAATTGATTCCAGAATGACATATATTTTTGAGATGCACTTGTCTTGCGTCAACTATAACTGAGATTGCTTCCTCTAATTAATTCACAAACATGAAGGCGAACCCCCATGAGCCTTGTTTGTCAATGGATAAGATAATGTCATAATGTCATTTTTGGTTCATTGAATACACTATTTTCGGCCACTTTAAATGTATCCTACACTACATTGTGTTTTCACAATAAGAAATATTTTTGAGATGCGCTTGCTTGCGTCAATTATATCTGAGATTGCTCAAATTAATTCGCAAATATGAAGGCGACACTCTATAAGCCTTGTTTACTGATAAAGACAGGTAATGGGTTGTTTGGCAATTGGTGGTTTGAAGGATAGAATTACACTCTCGTGAATTTATAGAATTTTGAGAAACGCGATAATTATGAGATACCCGGGACATCATGGCGCCACGTCGGTCGTCGTGCCTCTCGATGTTCTTTTCGGCATTTTTCTAGCATTGTTTTTAAATTAATAAGCATAATAATATTGTCGTCCTCACACGTTGAAAATATTGATCTTTTCATTGCTCAAACAATCAGAGTCAAGATTTATATGTTGGCCCCTTACAGGTATAATGGACAAAAAGTTCCAATTGAAAATTCATATCTTACAGTACAACCCTGCTTCATTTGAAACTAATTTTGAGCATAATTTAGATTTTTAACACACGAGGGCTTTGACGGTGAGAAGAAAATTATTTCTCTTTTAAATAAAGTGCCACTTTTATTTAAGATACAGCAAATATATATGAAGCAAAATTTCTCAAAATATAAAGTTAAAATATAAAGTCAAAATATAAATATAAAAGTTAAATCTTCGTCAAATCATTATTTTTTTTAAATTTAATTTAATTTTATTTGCTAGTTACGCCAAACCGATAGTGTTTCTACCAATTATAATGAAGAAATATATATATATATATATATATAGGGTCCTGCATTTCACCTCCCATCTTCTATAGGTCATTTACTAATAAAGTAACGATTTTAATATTTCGCAGACTTTACTTGCATCTTAGGGCGTATTTAGGGAAAATAATTTTATTTATACAGGGTGTCCCAAAAATTATTGGGTTTCTAAGCCACCTTCGAATTTAATGGCTATGGAATAGTTGATAAAACAAGTTTTCTGCAAATAACTTTTATGTGTTGAGAATTGCGATAGGGTTGTCAATAGGAAAAATGTTTAGTTTCTAATTACGCACGGTATGACATAAAAATATATAGGGGCTTATAATAAACTAAGAAAAATAAAGTGCTTTAAAGTTTGAAAAGTTTGACACTTAATTTTGGGTACTCTGTATAACTCATATCAATCAAACTTGGTTAACGAGACTGCAGGCAGTCTCGCAGGCATTAACGAGGCACTATTTTTCTTTTTTATTAAATTTTTAAACCAATCAATGGTGCAAAACTAATGTTTTCAGTTTTTTTTGCTATCACAGAATCGATTTAAAAAAAAATAATGGGTGTCTAGGTAGCCATAAATGGCATCCAAGCAAGCAGCAAAATATACAGCATGTAATCTAAAAAGATATATCATCATTGCCTTTTTTGTCCCCCCTTTTTTTGACACCCTGTAAAATCAAAAATATTTTCCTCAAATACGCTTTAGGATGTAATTAAAGTCTACAAAATATCAAAATCCCATATTAATTAGTAACTGAGCTATAGAAGACGGGAGGTGAATGCAGGACACTATACAGGGACCTGCAACAGTGCGTCGGGTTTTCCTAGCGCTTTTCCCGTGAGAGATAGAAAAAAATGTTTCGTACAAGAAGTTATTGGTTTAGAAATCTTTATTTTCAAATAGACAGGGTGTCCCGATTTTGCGGTATAACATAAACAAATATTTTTTTAAATGGAACACCCTGTATTTTTTCAAGTTTTCTGATGACATTTTTCAACCTCTACATTGTTGTCTATTTAGTTTTTGGATATGTTACAGTGTTGCCAATTTACTTTTTTTTTCTCCAAATATCATGCAAAAGCAAGCTCAACTTTAAAAAATCGTAGCTACCTCGTTTTTTGAAGGTAAGAATAAGTTTTAGCAATATTCTCAGTATGGTTAATAAGAACATGACTTTTATATCTTATATAATCTACGAGAAACAAGGTATTGGATTTTCGACAGTGGATCTATTTGGACAGACATCGAATCTTGAATCTCACATAAAGAGTGATGGAGTTTTATGTCTTGTAAATATTGGTAAGTGCGTCAAATTTAAACCAAATTACACATACTTTAATTTATTCCTGAAATAATGAAATAGTTTATACCTAAATATTGCTCCAAATGTTCTATTTTAAAATGTCTCCTTCTGATACTTAAAATCCTCTTATAAGTACAAAGAAAAAATCACGAAAACAACAATGTCCCAAATCAGGGCAGCATTGAAGGACGAAATAACGAAATCGGTAATCCCTAGAAAATAAAAGCACAAACTCGCCAAGAAAAAGGCAATTGTGAAAGTAGAAAAGGTTTGACTACACGAAAGTACGAAAGTATTAAAATTGGAGTTTTTTTTTTAACGTTAGTGTGTGTTTGCTCTTATTATATCTTGGGATATGATTGAAATTGTGCAAGTATGTGCATTAATATTGAAAATGAACTGTTTCCATGTGGCTGGGCGAAATTGCCGGTACATCAAATGAGTGTACTCGCATGTGGATGTGCGGCTAATAAACGCCGCAGCCGGGCAGGGCTCTATACTATACAGGGACCTGCAACAGTGCGTCGGGCTTTCCTAGCGCTTTTCCCGTGAGAGATAGAAAAAAATGTTTCGTACAAGAAGTTATTGGTTTAGAAATCTTTATTTTGAAATAGACAGGGTGTCCCGATTTTGCGGTATAACATAAACAAATATTTTTTTAAATGGAACACCTTGTATTTTTTCAAGTTTTCTGATGACATTTTTCAACCTCTACATTGTTGTCTATTTAGTTTTTGGATATATTACAGTGTTGCCAATTTACTTTTTTTTTCTCCAAATATCATGCATAAGCAAGCTCAACTTTAAAAAATCGTAGCGACCTCGTTTTTTGAAGGTAAGAATAAGTTTTAGCAATATTCTCAGTATGGTTAATAAGAACATGTTGGTAATAAGCAATTTGAACTAAGTAATACAGGGTGTTCAGAAATAAATGTCAAACTTTACAAATTTCAAAGCGGTATAACCCATCTTTTTTAAATGGAATGCCCACTATTTTATGTTATTATTCGATGGGTATTTTTCTTCTCTTCAATTTGATGGGGCATATCTTATGTCTGAACCTCATAGTTGTTGAGCTTTGAAATTTGCAAAGTTTGGAATTTTTTTCTGGATGCCCTGTATTACTGAATAAAAATTTCTCACTACAAAAGGTTGCTTATTAACCACACTGTGATTATTGCTAAAACTTATTCTTGCCTTCAAAAAATGACGTCGCTATAATTTTTTTAAGTTGAGCTTCCTTATACATGATATTTGGAGAAAAAAATTGTAAATTGGTAACACTGTAACATAATCCAAAACTAAATAAACAACATTGTAGAGGTTGAAAATGTCATCAGAAAACTTGAGTAAATACAGGGTGTTCCATTTAAAAAAATATTTGTTTATGTTATACCGCAAAATCGAGACACCCTGTCTATTTGAAAATAAAGATTTCTAAACCAATAACTTCTTGTACGAAACATTTTTTTCTATCTCTTACGGGAAAGGCGCTAGGAGAGCCCGACTCACTGTTGCAGGACCCTGTATACAGGGTGTCCAAGATAAGGATCAACAGCATGGGTATCTCTGTAACGGTAAAAGTTATAAAGGCGGTCAGTAATATTCTATGGAGAATATATTCCACAAAATCCGATTTTTTGTCTTCGCCGTCATCATTTCAATGCCTACTACAAGAAAATGTTCGAAATGTATTAACAAGCCTTTTTCTGAATAATTTTCGTCATATAAAAATATAAAGTTGATGATAGTTTCTTCGAAATGAAACGTTGCACTGCAAATTTATAAACGTTGTCTTGTAGAGCTAGAAAAGTAGCAATGAGAATGCGCCTTTTGTATTTTTATACCTTCAAATAACTTCAGAAAACCATAAAAACGATATCGCAAAATTTCGGATTTTGTCGAAGATCTCCGGAAGTAAGCGGAATTTTCTGGTTTTCTCAACAGAATATTACTGACCACTAAATTACGTAACTTTTTTTGTAATTTAACCGCCTTTGTAACTTTAAAGGTTTCCGAGATCCCCATGCTGCTGATCCTTATCTTGGACACCCTGTATACAGTCTGCTTGATAAAAAGCGCCCGAGACTATATCGACTTCATTTTTCATTTTATTATCAACAAACCATATGTATTATTAATTGGGATAGTCTTAGATATAAGTTGGCGAGAAAAAAAAAATTAAACACCATAATTAATTCGCTAAGACGAGATTTTTTTTAATTGCTCGTTATATATTTTTATGTATTCATGTAGAGCATTTTAAGTACTTTTCACCGGTCTAAATTTTTAGTAGATGATTATACTATGAAATGTTTGCAAAAAATGTGAAAAACTGATTTGAGCTGGTAGGCTATTAATTCCTAAATTCGCTGGAATAAACAATTGGTGATAATAATAATACCTTAAAGAAAGATCACAAACGTCGGTTCGTGAAAACAGGTGTTTTGAAAATGCATAAATTATGTCTTTGTAAGGTCCATCTTTATTACTTACGATAGTATTTTTACTTTACATAATTCATTGGGTCAACTTACGAATAAAACAAATTATAGTCCGACCCTACTAAAAATTTAGAACGCTGAAAAGCATTTCTAATGCTCTACAATAATGCACCAAATAAAATTATACCGTGCCATTTAAAGAAGTTGACGGTGACGTCACAACAAATAAATGAAAGAGTCATTTGGTGGTGAAAGATTTTGTGTCACCAGCTGGTAGCTAAAACTGTCGCATTTAATAATATATATGGTTGGTTGATGATTAAATAACAAAATAAGTCGCTATAGTCTAGGGCGATTTTTATCGAACAGACTATATATTACCGCGCGTTTTTTTTTTTAATCTCAAGATAAGCTAGGTTCAGTTTTAAAACGACAGTATCAATTGCAATGCTAAAATTCAATGGTTATGCAACCAAAAATACAGGCGCGTGAAACTCGATCATTTCCTATGTGAAACCTGTTGACAGAAAATGTATTTTATGCCTACCTGCTCTGAAAGTTCATTTTTGGTCCTAAATTGCAGGCGGAAAATTAGATATAAAGGCTGAGGACCTCTAAAATTTTTCAGAAATGTTCCTATAGATGGCAGCATACTTTTTCATACAAAAATGTCATTTTGACTGATACGGTGACAGATATATTGTACCTAAGCTCTAATTAAAAAGTGTATTAAGTGCAATGGATACTAGCAGCGATGATGACTTGGCTTACACCACTCAATATAACTGAAATTGCTGCTGCCGCTTCCATTAACCCAATTAATAAATCTTAGACATGGTATGTACTCCAATATAATAAGTTTGTAGTTGTAAAAAGGCCAAAAAGTCAAGTCAAGACATTACAGAAAATACAGCGTATATAGCAGAAAGAAACACATATTGTGGTCTGAACATTCAATGTTGAAGTCGGTTCTTAAAAAAACAAAATATTGACATAAGAAAACTCATCAAAGTGCAGCCTTACCTGAAACGAAATTCGGTTGATTATAGAGCAAAAAAATCAGATATTGTAAGTAAGAGGAAAAATAGCGTGTCTCCCACACACCGAAAGGCTTTAGCAGCCCTTCGTTTTTTGGCACCCTCGCTCGCTCCGCTAGCTCATGTGCCAAGCACCGCGGGCTGCTAAAGCCTATTTTCCGCCCTTGAAGCACAATATACTATTAACGCAAGATATTATTTAAATAGGGCAACAATACGGGCTGGCAAAAGTATATAGATTGTGCAAGATTTAATTTCCGTGCAGTATCATAATTCCTTACACACCAATCCCATCAATCTCATTAAATCAACAATAGATAAATAAATCAAATAAATACCTAAATTGATTGATTAAGAATACTAAACTTCAAACGGTATCTCCCTAATGTAAATCAAATAAATACCCGTTAATTCCAAAATAGTAACTCATTTGTGAAATTTAAGATATTTGTTTTCCTCCGGCATAACGTAATACATTTAATTTCATTCAGTTAAAATGTGGCACCTCCTAATTATTTTATAATGACCGATGTCCACGCATAATGTACAATTAAATATTGCGATTCTATTAGAAATTGTTCCGATTGATGGGATTCATCTGTCAGGATAACGCACTGAAAATAAATCTCTCACAATCCGTATACTATTGCTAGCTATGTACCATTGGTATTTGAATATTTGATTATTTTCTTGCATTGAATAGATTTTCTGCAAAGACTTTTTGCATTTGAAATGATCGATTTGCACACGGTAGTAATTTTGGTACACGAGAGTGTACTTTTACCGAATCCTACATTATGCGGTGCAATTTAAATTAAAAATATAACTTCGGTTTTTGAAATAAGTGCAAATTGTGGAGCTAATATTTCTGAGGAGGTTGCAAAATGTGTCCAACAATACATGGTAACGATAGTCTGGGCCCGAACAGTTTAAGCCATAAAACTTTTGACTTTCCGTACCGATACTGGAAATCTATGGAAATCCAGAGGCATATGGATTAGTTTACTGCAGCATCTGATTTATGGCACCACCCCAATACTTTATTGCCATTTGACTTTTGATGTGGTAAATCAAGATTTCTATGCGTTAGTAATATAAAAGTGGCGTTAATTTGAAATCTAATCGATCTTTCAAAAAAATATTTTTTTTATTCAAATGAAATATTTGGCCAGGCAATTAAAAAAAAGTCATGTTTGAAATGATTTTGAAAATTTTTGACCGGTTTCTGCAAGATTGGCATCGTATGTATGTACTGCCAAATTTTAATTTTTCTTATGCTACTGTAAATGGATAAAAATGGCTCGGCGGTACAACTTGAAACACCTGGTATAATAATCAGACCATTATTGCCAGACTCACCTGAAGATATACATATGTTTATAGCCCGTTGGGACCGTTTGCCGCCCTAAGGCCATAAAGGAAACAATTGTTCAACGTCAGATTTTGTTAAATCAAATAAACGCCAGAATTTATAAAAGAAGCTGAAACCAAATATTTTGGAATATTTATAATTATAGTGCAGTTAGTACAATTATTTATGTTTATATTAGGTAATTATATGCATCTAGTTAAACGAGAACTATTTGAATTTATTACATGACTTGTAATTTTAGACGGCATATTTAGGTTATAAACATCTGACGGTAACGTCAACGTACTGCTTACCGGTATGCTTGATTTTTGTACTTATTTTATGATTGATTTGAGATGAAAAAAAAAACTTGTTCTGTGCATAAAATAGTGTATGTATCGCGGGCGTAACTTGCTTGTAAGGCCCTACAGCCCTTTTCAAGCTCTCGCCTTCACCTCCCGCTGGGAATAAGGCTTCGGGTCATTAAACCCTCTTTACACCCTAGATGCATAAATACCGTTGTTGTAATATCTAGTTGTTAAATGTTGTTTTGAGGATTGTTTGTTAGTATGTAAAGACAGTCTTTACGGCCCCCAAGCCGTAAAGAGCAGCCGTCAAATCACAATAGCAACGTAAATTTATTCTTGAAGAAGGGTCATTTGCTTGAAATAAATAAATAAATAAATGTAAATCTCAACTTTATTTATTGCAATTGCTGCAAGTTATATTTAATGTTATAGGACAATTTGTATTATTTTAAATCTGCATGGTATAAGGGGACGTAGAGGAGATTGAAGTTGATGCTTCAAGATAATTATTGCTTGAAGTAACACCAATCTCTTGGTTTGACGTACTTGATCTGCGCTGACTTGCTCTGCGGCCATTCTAACATCTTCAGGAATATCTTTGTCGCAATTGCTTATTGATTCTATTTGTTTCAAATCGTTTCTCACTATTTTCAGGGTCAGATGAATATGTGAATTGAACAAATAATATTTTGGTTGATGACTTTTGTTTATATAAACAAGGGTTGACAATGAAAGCGTCTTGCCTACTCGTAATCGTTTTGTTTTATGATTTTTTTTTAAATGATAATGAACGAATCATAGAGATACTACAAAAAATATTATACACTACACGTCCATTAGGGCCTTTACTGCCTCGCCAGTATTATTCGACTCGCTCTGCGAGCTCGTCTCACAAACTTCTAATGTAAAATACTATATCGGCAGCCGATAACAATATCGTTTTTTCTGATATGGCGAATCATCATCGGCAACGAGCGATATATCATTATTGCAAATTTTACCAATTTTTCTCCATCTATAACGGGCAATTTAACGTACAAGCATAATTTAACAGTACACGGGATCGCTTTTGTTTCACCCCCGAGTAAATTATCTACATAATATGTAACCCGTTTTAATAATCCGTTATAAATTTTGAAGCTATACTAAATTATGTTAACTATATGTAGGATTATTTAGTATTACTTCAAAATGTATTATTATATTGGTAAGTAAGTATTACTACGCACTGGAAAATTTTATGTTCCATGAACGAAAAGTTCATGGTGCCATTGAATAAAATGCTGCTTTGTACGTCTGACCTTAACAATAAAAAACTGTAAACATTTTATTACATCACCCGTAAGAAGGAGCTTTATATTCATAGTAACTTGGTAATAAATAAGGTTTTCTACAGTTAGCTATTCATAAGTGGAGAGGGTCAGATAAAGGGCAGTTTGGTAGGGAAATTTGGCACGTCCGAAGGAATGAATTGGAGAACGGAAATCGTAATAAAAATATGTAAGGGCCGAGGGGCGTGGGCGACGCTAGTAATATATAGGTATGTATATACATATATATATATATATATATATATATAAATTTAAATATCAATCGTGGCGTTTAGTATGGCGGTCCCGTTCGCCGCGTATTTTTTAAGTTCGACCTTTCTCGCCTGTAATTACATTTGTCCCGGCTCCCTTGGGACTTTTGTGACAATCAGTTTCGTCGACGGTGGCATCGGAAAATGTCATGCATCGGGGGCTTCCGGGGAATGAGACTGTTCATATTTATATTTATTGGAACGATTTCGCTTTCCAACTATAAAGCCGGAGCTCCGCTCGCACTCTCTCTCCCTGTTTCTGCTACTCTTATATATGCGAATATTTACATGGATCACGCCGGATACTTTATTTATTTATTGAGTTTTCTGTACTCCCGACTTTTATATCTTATATAATCTACGAGAAACAAGGTATTGGATTTTCGACAGTGGATCTATTTGGACAGACATCGAATCTTGAATCTCACATAAAGAGTGATGGAGTTTTATGTCTTGTAAATATTGGTAAGTGCGTCAAATTTAAACCAAATTACACATACTTTAATTTATTCCTGAAATAATGAAATAGTTTATACCTAAATATTGCTCCAAATGTTCTATTTTAAAATGTCTCCTTCTGATACTTAAAATCCTCTTATAAGTACAAAGAAAAAATCACGAAAACAACAATGTCCCAAATCAGGGCAGCATTGAAGGACGAAATAACGAAATCGGTAATCCCCAGAAAATAAAAGCACAAACTCGCCAAGAAAAAGGCAATTGTGAAAGTAGAAAAGGTTTGACTACACGAAAGTACGAAAGTATTAGAATTGGAGTTTTTTTTTTAACGTTAGTGTGTGTTTGCTCTTATTATATCTTGGGATATGATTGAAATTGTGCAAGTATGTGCATTAATATTGAAAATGAACTGTTTCCATGTGGCTGGGCGAAATTGCCGGTACATCAAATGAGTGTACTCGCATGTGGATGTGCGGCTAATAAACGCCGCAGCCGGGCAGGGCTCCATAAAGCCGGAGATTATTTTTCGGTACATACACACAGTTTCCACCGCCCACCCGAAGCTGCTCCTAATCCGTACATGGCCAATAAATCAATCAAAGCGTGGGTGGGCACGTTAACAGCACGGGAATCCCTCACGCCACCGGCAAATACCGATGTTTGGAATGTGTTATTTCGAAAGTAGTTATGTGTAACATCGGCACGGGTATGCGCACAACAAATACGACAGGCAGGGCATTTGCGTGATAAAGTGATTTGGGGGCGGCTCAAATCGAATCACAACGGCGGCCCGCCGATTGTTTGCCGGCCAGTTTTGGACACTGTCCGGGCCATCACGGTGGCATACGTGCCAAACGAAATATTTTATTAACCCTCCGCCACCCTGGCTGTCACACCACAAATTCGCCCTCGGACCCCCTCAAATACGCGATCCAAAAGGATATAAAAATAAAAACGCAAACAACGCGTTTATTAAATACCTACCTGGGGAGGTAAATATTTTCACTTCACTAATTACCAGGTGTACATATCCAAACATAATATTTGGTTTTGATTTGGCTTATATTTATTTTTTGCATTTACAACAAAAATGCCAATTTCAGATATTAATAGAGATTGTTACTATACAACATGAAGGGGTCGAAAGTTTTGAGCCCCCAGCCGTACAATAATCATGAATAAAATTTTATAAAAATATATGCGATTACTACCTACATATGATGAAATTATTCTACGCACAATAGAATAAAAACAATGCAATACAATATGATGAATACAAAACACAAGAAAGGAAATATAATGAGGCCAGAGGGTACAATAATTTAAAGATGGAGATAAGATTTTACACAATTCTAAACAAGGACAGCAGAAGAACATGAAGAAATAATTGCTATAATGGAAAGAGGAAATATACAAGAAATATTATGGGCAGAAATCAAACAGCTAACAAAACCTTTATGAAATCTTTGATACTTTCGATGCCAAGAAAGAGGAAATATACAAGAAATATTATGGGCAGAAATCAAACAGCTAACAAAACCTTTATGAAATCTTTTATACTTTCGATGCCAAGACACTTTTTGATTTTTTTTAATTCTGTGCCAGAACCATTTTTTCCATTTTTGTATCTAATGCATATCTTAGAGTATCTTAGTGATTTGTTTTGTTGTCTGCAATTGTTATAACAAAAAAAAAAGTTGTCGGACATCAGTGACCGCTTCGGCACTGTTAGAAGTGAGTGGCTACTTATAACACAGCGGTCATCCAGGCGGTCATCAACGCAGGTTAAGACTTGCGTACCGCGCCGATCATTCAGCATTGTGCACTTGCATGTGACGGTTGTGTTTGTGGTTTGAATCTTATTCAATTCTATTTATACTACAAAATGAGTCAAAGTTCACGCCGCATGGTTGAAATAGCCCTCAAAAATATAAATCAGTTTTCTGGTGAAGGTAAAACGACCATTATTACATTGATGCAAATAGCTAATCATTTGAATTTTCTTACTATAGAGTTTAGTGATGAAGACTTAGATCCATATGAAACATCACATTCGCTTCAAGATCCTACATATACTGTACTGTTAGCGAAGAAAATCTCTCGTCAGTTGAGGATGGTGACGATCTTACTACAAACCTCTCGATAGATGAAGACGGCGAAAATGATAGTGAGGGTCCCTCACTTGGCGATAATGGTGCATATATTGTTAGTCAACCAGTAAATCTACAAAACAATAATCTCGATATACAGAATTCAAGTGATATTGAATATGAGAGCGATAACTCCCAAAATGATCATCGGAATGCTTTAAGTGGCGATTTGTGGACAGAACCTAAACGTGGTCATTTAATTTTTCCATATAATGAACAGTCAGGCATCAAACCGGAATTCGCGACAGTTTTGGTACGCCAATATCTATGAATTTTATTCCTTGTTCGTAGATAATGAGTTTCTGGAAATTATGGTAGAAGAGACTAATCTCTATGCTACTCAAGAACTCATATCGGTGGGCGATAGCACCTAGTTCTAGATTTCATAATTGGACTTCTACGAATAAAAACAAAATGCGACAGTTTCTTGGACTATTGGGATATATGGGCCTGGTGAAAATGCCAACCATCAAGCATTATTGGAGCAAAAGCCCACTTTTCAATAACCCTGTAGCTTCAGGGGATATGACCAGAAATAGGTTCCAGCTGCTATTGACATTTTGGCATTTCAGAGATAATCAATCATGTCCTGAGGGTAATCGAATTTATAAAATTAAACCTGTAATTAATTTATTTGTGAAAAAATGCTAGGACATCTATGAAAGACCGGACTACCCGGAGAAACAATATGCATTGACAAAAGTCTCATTCCATTTCGCGGACGCTTGCTTATGAAGCAGTACATTCCAAACAAGACACATAAATATGGTATAAAGATGTTTAAACTCTGCTGTGATAATATTATACAAGGAACATGAAACTGTATGCAGGTAAAGAAAAAAATCCAACTACGTCAGTGCCAACAAAAATTGTACTGGAACTTTCTAACAAGCTCTTGAATACCGGAAGGCCAATGATTACAGACAATTGGTATACAAGTTTAGAATTAGCGAACCAACCTCTAGATAATAATACCCATTTAGTGGGAACACTCAGGGCCAATCGCAGAGGGAATCCAAAGGACGTAACATCTAAAAAAATGAAAGTGGAGATATAATAGTCCGAGAAAACAATAGGGGCATCTGCATTGGGAAATGGCGAGACAAACGCGACGTCCTATTTTTAACAACCAAACATAAAAATGAACCTGTTCAAGTAACTCGATGTACTGGTAGTATAGAACAACCGGCTCCTATTATGGAGTATAATTCGGGGAAATTTTCAATTGATATATCGGATCAGATGACAAGCTATGGATCAGCCTTGCGGAAGACGATCAAATGGTATCGAAAAATTGCCGAGTAAATCCTGTTAGGCACAGCTGTTGTCAATGTACACATACTGTACAGAAAAGTTACGAACGAAAATACAGAGTGAGCAACAATGATTGAAGTCAAGTTAAATTTCCCGCCGAAAAAACTGTAGAATTTCTTTGCTCCAAGTTTATTATTAATTAAATTTACTGTAAAGTCAGAAGATTTGACAGCCCCAGCCCAGTGCCGCCCGCGTCGTATTATTATTTATTACCATTGTGCCAACTCTTCGCATATAGTTATTTTGTCTTCTGCTTCATAAGCATCAGTTCTTATCAGGACTACTCTGAGTAAATCTTTGATTTCTGGTAAGTGATTTGCAGTTTTTAAGGTTATAAAATTATAAAAGTTAAGTTTTGTTCTAAATTTACAGAGTTTAAGTGAAATCGCTTTCTTATTGCAATGGTTTTCACACCACAACATGATGCCTTCATCCTGAAGGGTCATTTTCGAAGTGGAACACTTAATGAAGACGGTACATGGACATATTCATTACAGTCGTGTATGAATCAATTTAACGAAGCCTTCCCCGATGTCAACATTACTTACAAAATATGTATCCTGCATAAAACCCGTATTATTCACCGCTTTGAAGGAAATAATTGTATTTGTAAGGGCAAGTCAACTGGTAGACCGTCAACCTTAACAGAAGAGATTGTTGCCGATGTCCAACAACGGCTTGAACAAAGTCCAACAAAATCTATAAGAAAACTTTCAGCACAAACAGGTTGGTTCTTAATTTTAGGGTGGTTATTTTTATCATTCATGTGGTCTTTATGGCATACAAATTTTAATGTTTAAATCCGCTTACAGGAGTATCGTATGGGAGTTGCCGAAAAGTCGCGAAGAAAATTCTCCATTTGCACCCGTATAAGGTATCGGTAGTTCAACAACTTCACCCACTTTATTTTCAAAAAAGAATTAATAATTGCAATTGGTTTAATCAGCATTTAAATGATAACGATATGCCGGACAGGACCTTTTTCACTGATGAGGCGTGGTTTCACTTATCAGGATATGTGAACAGCCTAAATTATCGTACATGGGCTTCAGAAAATCCTCATACGTTCATCGAAACAGATTTACATCCACTTAAAATTGGTGTTTGGGTAGCAATTTCGAGACATTGGATAAATGGCCCCATATTTTTCAATGAAACAATCAATGCGGAGCGTTACCGAACAATCATCCTGGATGCATTTCTTAATCAGGTGCATGATGATGAACAAATAATGGGTTTTTTTCAGCAAGGCGAAGCCGCTGCTTATACTGCGTTTGCGACAATTAATTATTTAAGGGAATTTTACGATGATCGATTAATAAGCTCAGGATTATGACCACCATGTTCACCAGACCTCACGCCGTGTGATTTTTATCTTTTCGGACATTTGAAAAATAATGTTTTTAAAAATAGGATGCACAACCTAAACCAACTCCAAGAAGCAATTGAAGAAGAGATAAGAAACATAACTCCAGAGCAGCTCCAATATGTTTTTGAAAATAAAAAACGTAGAATTAACATCTGCCTTGAAAACGAAGGCCGCCATTTTCAACATTTGTTGTAAACCTTTATTGTAACGTTTAAAAATATGTAATTATGATTAAATATTTAATTCATTTTGTTGTTGTTTTGTTTGTTGTTTGCTACGCCACTGAAAAAACAATCTAGGGGATATTCTTTTTATATTTTCAGTTATACCAACATGCGTATTTGGTTGCCTACCTATCAAACCTTAAGCATTGTTGCTCACACTGTATAAGTATAGCCGATTTTAGGGAGAAATAAATAACTAGCCTACTGGAACCCCCTGAAACGAATTAGAATAGAAGCACAGTACAGATTAATAATGAAATATAAAAAAAGGTAGCCATCAAATAAGCAGCGACAATTTCTATGTCCACGAAACATGTATATATATTCACAAATTTCACAATTTCACAAATTAACGGTCAACAATGGGTTTTACAATTTAATTTGTTATGAATATCTATCAAAGTTATTTAATTTTATTCAGTCATTCAAGTGTTTATCCAATAACGACACAACGTAACTCTGGATTAGCATTTGTTCACGCCTGTACTTCGCAAGTAAAGGTTGAGGGCCGTTAGCAGCCCACCAGAGACCCTCGAGAGGGACAAGACATTCGCGCACGTGATGCGGACCGAGTAGCATCGTTGTACCAAAGCATTGTCAATCTTTTATTAATAAAAATAAACGTTTTATAAAATTATTAATAGAGTATAGCATTAAATCATTAACAAAACACAAATCAAAATTTATACGCGATCCTACTACGAATCAAAACTAAACAGTATTCACAAAAGTGAACAAATGTAAATATGATAATCAAGGTGTGACAATGTTGATATTCAATTTGTTTCTTACATAATAGTTCCATGTACAAACATAATGTGTTTTTGGACGTGGCATGTCCACTTCACAACGAGCAACTCGATACAAAGTTCATGTAGATACAATCTACGAAGGGCGTAGGGAAGAACATGTAGTTGGTGTAGCGTCTTCACGTAACTTAATATTAATAATCTTTCACGGATATCACGGTGCAGATCAGACCCAAATCTCTACGACGTGTACTCTGTCACCTATAATAATCCGGTGCCATGGTTTCCATCCGTCATTGTTTCCGCACAGACTCCGTGTGACTCCTTTGACTGTTCCCATCAGCCAACTCATTGTGGGGGTAACCTTGCTTCACGTCCTCTGTCCTGACATTCTGTTCTGTCGTTTGCTTGGGCTCCACGCTAAGCCAGAAGATGTTTTAAACACAGACGTAGTAGTTTGTACATGGTACAACAACACAACACAGGTAGACAAAAAGTGTCATTAACAAACAAGGTTAATATATTTGTTTTGCATTTTACATGCTGTGAAAGTATTTCTCTCTCAACGTCAAACATCTGACAGCTAAATGCAGCGTTGCCACATGTATTTCTGAAATCATCGTCCCCACTTTTTTTCGATAAATCGACAAGATATCCATCGATACGAGTATTCTGTAATACTGGCGCCCAGCAATACAATTTTCATTAATACAATATTCAACGACACAAACATCCGAAGCATTCGGCACCCAATTCTGTGAGCTCCGAAAGACGTAGGTATCCATTGAAAACGTATTCAATAATGCGCTCCGATTTCATCGATAGTCAACTTTTTTTTTCAAATGGTTACATATATTTTCTTTTTTTTTCTAGTAGAGATTATTCTTCTGAATCCCAAGATGTACAACAAGTTGGCTTTGATGGAATATTCCTTACAGAAAAATAATGTTTGTTAGCATAAAGTGGTTCTTTTGTAAGTTTATCAAGTGTGCCATGAAAAATAAAGTGAACACAAAAAACAGTAAAAGTCATTTTGTGGTTTGTATTGGTGTTTCTTAAGCATTGTATTGAATGTTCGTTTTGATGTGCCAATATTATTTGCAAATTCCCGAATAGATGTTCTTGGATTTTCCTGCACATTAAGAAGTACATCTAATTCCACATTTCCGTGAAATACTCGTTCCTCTTTCTTCGGTTTCTTAAAAACACCATACTTTTTTTTCATGTCTTCCAAATTTTCTAGGCTCTGGAACTTCTCTGTTCGGAAAACGGTCCATGTGCAGGAGCACTGCTTGATTTTTGCGATTTTTATTGCATTCGAAATTCACTTGTAACATGTCAGTCAATCGATTGTTATAAATTGTTATATATTGTTATATATATATATATTGTTAGTCATCACTTGAGTTATTTCCCAAAAATTGGACCGACAAAAAAAAAGAATTTGACACACTATCACTTAAATGACTTTTATTATTTTTGTGTTCACCTTGCTTTCCATGGAACACTTGATAAACTTACAAAAAAACAACTTTATGTTAACAAACATTATTTTTCTATAACGAATATTCCATCAAAGCCAACTTGTTATACATCTTTGGATTTAGAAAAATAATCTCCACTTTAAAGAAAATAAGAAAATATATGTAACCATTTGAAAAAAATAGTTGACTATCGCTGAAACGAAGGTTGATTCTGAAAAAAAAAATATTAGGGCCCCTTTGTAGAATATGTGGAGCCATTTTATCTTGTTTTAGTTATATTGAAATCAGCCAATAAATAAAGGAGTTATGGCTAGCGGTGTTTTTTAGGAGACACCCTGTATATACAGTCTGGAAATTAAGTCCGTTTTTCTCGATTTTTTTCCTATGTAACCTATTCAAAATGTTGTATGGTTAAAAACAGATTAAAAAGCTCTACCGAAATAAAAAATAAAAAATGTAGGTTGTCATTTAAAAAAAACATTAATGACGTCGTAACTTTTAAAATTTAAAATTTTCATATGCGTAGTAATTAATATCGCTATCTCCATTTAAGATTTTTTCTCTCTCATACACATTAACGGAGTTACCGAATTTATCCGCAACTTAATTTCCACACTGTATATTGAACACAAACGTTGCAACATTTATGTTTTCCATCTGCCATCTGCCGAGATACTCCATACAAGTATTTTTTTTCTGGGGAGCTCTATATTTATCTTATATCGGTTTGACTCATTGTAGGTATCTACTATTAAAAGTATTCAACATTTATTTTTTAAGTTAAAACATATATCTAGTCTAAAATTAATTTTTATTAAGTAATTAAGTAAATTCCTTTATTTAATATTGGTCTGAAATTCTACAATGTTCGTTTTAAATATGCCTCAAAGGCAGGAATGCGATACCGTCTCATCTTCAAAATAATTACTTTAGATTACAGAAAAACATTATGAAAAATGAATGCGAATATTCCGTCATATGGGGTCTCGCATAAAATTTTAGGAAGCATGCAAACTGATAAATTGGGTGAGGCTGCCCTCTATAAGAACGCACCATATATTTTAAAGCTGCCATTCATATATCACACCTACTAGTATTATCATTATCAAACACCTAAAAGACAAATAATTCATGGGAGAGCCGATTGATTAAAGTCACTGATAATTAAATATGGCCTAATGAATCTTGCATCCAATCAATTATATGTACAGCTTTTAATTTATTAATTTATACATGTCAATATTTTATGGCGAATGGTCCAATTCTGTACATGTCGCTGTTAAAATAAGTACAGAATAGGGAGCTGCAAGTATAAAAAAACTAAATTATATGGTGAGAAAATTAAAAGGTCCCCCCGCTGCGATCATTGTCGCTCTAGAAAATGAAAGCTTTAATATAGGAGATCACGAAGTGGATATTTTATATATTAATATATTTATGTGTTATGCTCCCCTATTCTCCCCTCATCCTCGTTTCATCCATTCCGTTTCTTTTTCAATTTTTTATGGTCCGGCGATATATGGAGGAAATAAAGGAGTATGAGATAAGTCTGTATTCGTATGAGAACGGGATACACTCCTGACGTATAAACAGTCTTCAAGCGGTATTATGTGTATTCTGCTCACACTTTATTTGACAATCCCCCAGATTATGGCGATAAAAGGGGCGATGCCGCTCGGGAGTCCCTTTACGCCGCATCGACAGGCAATTAATTGAATATGTTCGAGGTCGGCAAATAAAAACAAATTGGACGGAAAATTTTAATAAAATTGCAAATGAAGCTTTTAATTAAAATCTCCTTAACGCACTCCGACACTTCCCGGGGGGGCGATCCCATTAGTGACGGCAGGCGAAGGATGAGCAAAAAAGCGTTTCCGTCGCCGAGTAATTTAACACGATAGTGCTTGCAGTATCCTGCATAAAGTAGTTCTGCGTGAAATGCACAATAATATATCGCGCACACTAATTCACATTGCAGGGCGTTTATTGTGTGTTCGGTGCAGGAGATATTGCGCTGCAATATACAAACGCCGCCAATTCTTAGCGTTCACGCATTCGGAGCGGGCCGCGAGATTTATGTAAGTGGCAACTAAACAGTGCGAAAGAAAATTGTATCTACTTAGTTCCAGACGTCTGCTTGTCCTGGGAGGAGATTCCGGCGATTTTTAAAGCTCCAAATTAAATCTTAAGACGCCTTAGAAAGCGCGCTCCGCTTCATCCGCGTTTTTCTTAACATATTCCATTAATCAGCTGGCTCAGTGAGCGCCAGCGTGATAAATAAATCACAGAAATACATTAGAATCAAAGTAGTTAATGCATTAGGACAAAAAACGTATGATTGATTCACAAGTACGGTTTTTAACAATTACAGATTCCTACAATAGACATTTTTAATATACCGACTTATGTGGTAATAATGGAATAATTACACCACGCTGATCATGCTGCTTTTTCAAATCATTTTCTAATCGATGAAGATAATGTCATGGGAACGATATATTTTATCTACGACTGCTGATATATAAAACAACCTATTAAGTCATATATTTGCATAAGATAATGAAGTTTATTACTACACTGAGTATGGTAATGAGTGAGAACAATCATTTATAAAAGTCAACAACAAAATATTTATATTTTGACACATTTACGCGATACGGGAGTGAAAGAAACTTGTTTTATATTTATTAAAATTCAGAATTTCCTAAAAACTTAATTGAAATCAAGTACCTTACATTGATCAATATTCCATAAAATTTCACTTATAAATACAATACAATTTACATGAAAGATAAAAAATGAAAATTTCATTGTATATAAAATAAATTATTTAACATGAATAAAAATTCCTATAAATTTTGACAGAAAATTCAATTGCAGACATACGAGCATATTTATCAATTTATTGTGTGTTGTTTTATATAACAACTCTTATACTTAATATATATAATATATATATATATATATATATATATATATATATATATATATATATATATATATATATATATATATATATATATATATATATATATATATATAAATTGTTACGTTTTTATTGCTCCACTTTGGCTGCCAAATGTTACGTTTTTGTTTACTCTGCCTATTTTATTAGTATTGAACATTTAAGCATTTACTTGTTTTGTAACTTTTTGTTCTTTCTCTTATCTCAGGTTCAAAAGTAGGTTCAATCATAACTAAATAGAGTTTTGTTCAAATACTTTAATGAATTGAAAATAACCAAAATTATTAAAACGTCTAATATAAACTGAACTAAACAAACAAATCAAAAACAATAGAAAACAAAACTATTAAATAAATAATAAACTATGGCCAACATTAACAAACTAAATCCTATATACACAAGCCAACTTATGTGATAATATGACTCTTGCACTTTACGCAAACTTTCTACTTGCAGTTTTCTTCTTGTGGTTCCTTTATTAATTCGTCCTCTTGTCCCTGCGTTCTCCTTTTGATCCTTTGTTGATTCCCACAAAAGTGAACAGCTACTTTTGTGTGCGAAGTTGAGCGGCTTGAAGTCCTGATTTTTGAATATCTCCGTCACGGCTCCTATCTTGTTGAACTCCTCTCCTGGTTGACTGTCTTCTTCCAGTCCTATGTCCAATCGTTGAAACCCCGTTAATATTTTGTAATGTATTCGTATTAGTATCGCAACATCTCCACCCGCGATCCACACGCGTCTCCCCCACTCGTCAATCTCCTTGTTGATTATTTTCGACTTTCAATTATTCAATTCCCCAAGCGTCTATGCACGAAGTCACCTGTCACCCGTGGTAACCGATCAACAACCTCCATCCGTGGATTGCTTTGTATATTTGTGCATACTTGTTCATATTCACATTTACAATATTTACAATAATTTTTGTTAGCTTGTGCCCTAAAGATTATAATTCTATCTAAAACCTATATGATAATAACAATAAATCTATTCTAATTAATCTAAATAAATACTACAAATACCATCACAATATATAATAATAAGTATAATTGAAATTTCGTAAAATTCATCAAAATTCTATAAAAAAATTTATCTACAACTATTAAGTAACATTTACATTACTTATATATTTTTGACAAATAACGGCATGTGTTACTTTCATAAATTGAGTAATGATGACAGCATAATTTAATAATATTATTCCATGACAAACAATCGCTGTCACTGTCAATGTCACTTGTGTTTCGCGTTTCGAAGTTCTTTCATCCTGTTAATTTCATTGAGACATGTCCGATGCAAGTGAAATCTCTTCAACGTCCCCAGAGATATTGGAGCTGGCGAAAATGCTACTGAAAAGTTATTGCCGGAAAAATCTAAAGGTAAATGTGATGCGGCATATAAGAACTTCATGATTTGGCAAACGAAGAAAAGAAACGTCTTCGTTTTCTGAAAACGTCCTCCTGGTGTACTTCACCTAATTGGCAAAAACGTATAAGTCGACGTCTTTATGGGCTTTTTACTTCATGCTATGAAGCACACTGAATATTTACCACAATATTCATCTGCGTCAAGCTAAGGGTCATCGGCCAAAAAGAGCCAACGTTTTTACGCTGGAAATATGATTATTTCGTTGGAAATTCAACACCAGTCATTAATTTCCACAATTGCAAGAATGTTACAATTAATTACAGTGCCCATAAAAATTACATTCACAATTTAGGTGCATTATTAAAATAGTTGTAGATAAAGTATAGTATTCGACTCGCGCGCAATGGCTATTACCCACTCAGATGATTACAGAACTCGCCGCTGCGCGGCTCGTGCTGCAATTTCATCTTCGCGGGCAATGGCCATCATTACGCGCTCATTGAATAATATACTATAAATCGAACTTAATGTTGTTATTAAAAAGCCATAAAGCTTCTAAATGCAGTTCACTTTTTAATTTTCAGGAAAACATCTTTAATCGTCAGAAATACACAAACAAATGCAAATACAATATTATTAAAATATAAAATTCAAAGTGTACTATTAATATTATAAAACATCATGAAATGTTTATTTGAAGTGTTTAATGCGTTTAATCTAATTAAAAATTCCGCAAAAACCGAATTAAAAATCAAATACCTTAATTTGATAAAAATTAAATAATACTTCATAAAATCCATACAAGATAAAATTTAAAATTGCATTGCATTTGAAAAAAAATAATTTAAGACGATAGTAAATATCTCTAAAGTTTGACTGAAAAGTTAGTTAAAGATATATAATTTTGTCATTACACTTGTGTGATATTTTAATGACATAAATATGCATCAGATTATTTTATCGAAATTTTGATGATGCCAAGTTAAATTAATCATAACTAGTGAAGTTTGGATTTCATTTCATTTTCGATTTGAAGTTTTGTAGTAGAAATAGCATTAGAAATATGTATTCCTATTACATACTTTTCACCTATAACATTTACAGGGTGTCCAAGATAAGGATCACCAGCATGGGGATCTTGGAAACCGTAACAGTTACAAAGGCAGTTAAAAATTAAAAAAGTTGCGCAATTTAGTGGTCAGTAATATTCTGTTGCGAAAACCAGATAAATCCGCTTACTTCCGGATACATTCGACAAAATCAGAAAGCTTGCGATTTCGTTTTTATTTTTTTCTTTGAAGTTATTTCAAAAGGTATAAGAAAACCAAAGGCACTTTCTCATTGCCACATTGTAAGCTCTACAAGACAGGGTTTACAAATTTTCAGTACAACGTTTCGTTTCAAAGAAATTATTATCAACTTTTTTTTTAATATGGCCCCTAAAAATTGTATACCCTATATGAGATAGCATTTCCTATTACTAATTCAACTATTTATATCAGAGTATTCTTTCTCATGTTTTTATTCAGAAAAAAGACTTGTTAATACATGTCGAACATTTTCTTGTACTCGGCGTTGAAATGATGACGGCGAAGAAACAAAATATTATCTAATTTTTACACAGACTATATACTAAAATAGTAACTAAAAATAATTTATCAAAAATAGTTGTTAAACATTGAAACATTATAGCTTTTTAGACCACACACATAATTATTTTTACTGTAATATGACAATTGTTCTGTTTATTTATGGCGTGTAGCGCAGTCACTCATATTTTATTTTTTTGTGTCGAAACTGTAACAGATATCAAAAACTATAAAGATACAAAAAAACTTAATTATGAATGCCTGCGTCCGATTTGATTTTTTTTTAAATTGATTTGCTTTTGTCATTAAAAAATATGAATCTATTAATGTTGGCCTCACTTGTTTTATACACAACCGGTCTAGTGATAATAACAATATTATGTCAAAATATGAGTTATACCCGTATAAAGTGTCATACCAAACAACATCCAAATCAATGTAAACGTTCTCTTTTTATAAGCAAATTTTGTTTTTTTTTTAATTAACTTTGAAGCTGAATTCTGGGTAAACCAAACGCATTTGTATATAGATATGTTTTGTTAAATCGTCTGTTTTTGATCCCAGTAATCTGTGGTTAAGCCATTTCCACACAATTTAGAGACACCCTGTATAACAAGCCTTTTTTTTCGGAATAAAAACATGAGAAACCTGAGAAACATGAGAGAAAATTTTGTAACGGTCCAAAATAGCGTTCGGCAGAAACGGCTTTCAATAAATTAACTAGCGTGTAGACCTACACGGTAGGCAACCATGCTTGCATTTTTTTTGTTGTGGTGACGCGTCTCCCCGGTGAGCGATTTTTAAATTCACCGGCGTAAAGCGCCACCACGGGCAGAACCACATTGACTCGTGCCCGAGATAGATCGTGTCAGAAGAACCGTTGCAGATAAGGTATTTCACCATCCGTTTTACGGGAATAATCAACGGTTCTCAGCTAACCACCCTTGAGGGGGATTGAGGCACCGACTACAGGGCAGGGAACACGCTCGTAACACCCGAGTAAGTAGTTATTTCTTCTCCTCTTCGTGAAGCCACGTGTCCGGCCATTTTGATTAAGGCCATGTGCTTCTAGGCGTTTGCCGACGGGCTAACCCGCTCGGCCAGAACCATTCTTGGCTGGAAGCCGCGGACCTGGCCCAGACGCCGTCGACGGATACCGCCGACATCCCGGGGCTGAACCCAGCCAACGGCGAGACCATCCATATAACGCAGGCCAGATATAAAAATTCCAATAATATAATTCTTTTGTGTGCTCGATTGAGCCATCTTTACCGATTATTGTTTTGTGTGTAAATTGCGTCTACGTGTTTCGTGGCGTACGTGTTTGCGCTAGTGTACGAGAAAGGTCGCTCCCTCTGCCCTTTCAATCGCGCGATTAGGAGCTTGTTTTATTCGGCCGAATAAAGTAAACCCTGCGCGAAAGGGTGGCGCTCGGAGGTATTTGTTTTCAGGAGCGTAGACACGGTGTCTGTCCTTTGTGTGTGCGAATAAACGCCATCTTACCATACCAAACTCACACCTGTTATTTTTTGCCCCCCCCCACGTTTTCTCTTTACAGTTTTCTATTCGGCTCATTTCAGTTACCGTTTTACAGTTTTCTATTCTCACTGCGAGATTTACACCTGGTGGTGTTGGCGTCAAACGGTCAGCGTTGTGACAGTTCGTGATTTCTGAGCTTCGCTGACTGTCTGCCGTCCACCCACGCAGGTAGAGTGGAGCCTCCCTTGCGACGAAGTAGCAACGAGGTAAAATTACGTGGAGCCCTTTTTTTAACCCCCCCACTCTCTGACACCGAGAGCCTGGCCCTCGTCACTACTTCAAAGGGACCCTCCACTCGCTCCACGGCCTAACGCGCCGACTGCCCTTCAGGTACGTCACACGTTTTTGGAGCCCAACGTGGGGCAATATCAACAATAGCTATCGTTGGTATCTTTATTTATTTAAGCTCATTAACATCTTTTGAGGCTTAAGGGTTTTGTCAGCCCTTTGTAAATTTTTTTCTAGCCCTTCAGGATTTTGTTTTTCATTTTAAATAGACCTCATTTAATTAATTTTGTAGCCCTTTTTCAATTTTTGTTTTGGCCCTTTTTGCCCTTTAGAAAATTTTTGTGCCCTTTTTCAATTTTATGCGTTGTTAGTAGTTTTGGCACTAATTTTCACTTTGACCCTTCAGCCCTTCGCGAAAACTTTTTGGCCCTTTGGTTTATTTTTGTGCCCTTTTGATTGGGAATATATTTTTGTGGTAGGCCTTAAGTTTGCGCCAAGGAAACTGAACTGGGAGTTGGAAAATTTGACAGTATTTCAAATTTTTAATCAGCCTTCAGCACTTAGTATATTGAGGAAATTTGGGGTGGTTGTTTTGTCAGTTGTTGAGAATTTCTGTGAGTTTTGTGGGTAATTTAGAATACACACAAGAAAATATTTTGACTTTAACGTTAACTTTAAATTTAAATATTTTTAATTTAGGGAATTTTCTGGCCTGTTTTCAGTGTTTGTTGGTATAGTTTCTACTATAGTGTAGAAATTAGTTTATTATTCGCTGGTTACGAAAAACCATAAATTTATTATTGGTTATTGTTGGTTTTTGTAGAAACTTGGTGAGATAGTGAACGGGCGACCACGAATCATACATATTTGGTTGATTGGTTGATTTATATTTTGTTTTTGGCGTATGATTTTGTGGGTTCGAGCTCACTACGACTAGGTAAATTTTTTTTGGATTTTTATAGTAATCGTAATAATTACGATAAGTTAGTTTAAATTTTTGTTCTTTTTCGGTACACGTATACCGTATATTTTTCTTTCAATTTGAATTGAAATTTGAATCTTTTCTTTTTGTTCACTAGTCCATTAGTTGTGATGGATTTCAAAGTAGAAGTTAATAGGCTATCAGCCGATGAGCGGGTGTATGAGCTTGAACGTCGAGGAGTTACAGGGGTAACTACTGCTGATGCGCAGCGTAGCACCTTACGAACTCTAATTAGATTGGAGTCTTCTGCCTCCTATGCGCCGGTGCCTAATCCCTTTAAAATAACTGACGACCTTGCGGCACTAGAATTGAAGTTGACGGAGATCGAGGGGTTAGTAAAGGACTTCGAGGAGCCTACTACCTCTTCGACCTATTTGAAGCTCGCCACTAAGTGTGGACACGCACACGGGCGAATTAATCGTTGTGTCGTTACGACTGACGAAGAACGAGGTAAGGTCTCCAGACTTTTAGTACGATTAGCAGCGTGCGCCGGTACTATGCGTTCCGGAGCTAAATTAGCTAAGCGCAAAACCACTGCAACTCAGAGTTCGTTGCTTAATTTGTCCGTAATTCAAGCTGTCGCTCATTCATCGCGAGTAGTTGCTGAATCGAATAGTTCAAGTTCAGATTCTGATTCAGACACTGAACAAGATCATCTGGCTTCTACAGATGTAAAACCTGTCGCGGTTAGGTTTTGGAATCTCACTTTTGGTGGAGAGCAGGGCAAAGTTTCGTTGTCCTCATTTTTGGAGCGAGTAGAAGAACTGCGCGTTGCGCGTAACGTATCTCCGGCATTATTGTTTGCGTCGGCATTAGATTTGTTCACGGGGAATGCCCTTATTTGGTATCGAGCGAACCGTAGATCTTTTGGGAACTGGGATGAGTTAGTCCTAGGGTTGAGAGAGGCCTTCCAATCTCCTGATTACGAAGAACGTCTCTTCGAAGAAATCAAATCTCGCACACAGGGACCTAATGAGACCATCAGTCTCTATGTTTCTGTGATGAAAAATCTGTTCATGCGATTGCCTAATCCTCTCCCTGAAGATATTCAGCTCAGAACCGTAACCAAAAATCTACATCCTAGATACAGAATGGCTTTGTGGTCACTAGACATTGTTACTTTTGCTGATCTACTTAGATTAGGACGTAGGCTGGAGGCTAGTACGGTCGCTAACGATTCGTACACACCCCCACCAGGGAAAGGTCGTGTGTTAGAGCCAGACTTGGCGTATGTGGAGGCTGTGCCGAGTGTGTCTTGTCACGAAGTCACTCCTACAAATATTCGTCCGCCCTCTCAGTCGCGTTGTTATAATTGCCAACGACCGGGACATTCAAGTCAGGATTGTCGCGCGCCGAGACGCTTATATTGTTTTGGTTGTGGGAAAGTGGGAGTAACAAAGCCAAGGTGCCCAACTTGCACTCCATCAAGTTCGTTAAACCGGTCGAGGAGAACTTGAGCCGAACGAGTTGCTCCGAGGTTGTGGGAATTTCGGCAGATAATTTTAAGGGGCTTAGTGAACGTACACGTATTTGTTTAGATTTTGTGTTGTCTAGTTCGCGGGGCGATGAGCGTCCATATTTAAATGTAGTAGTTTATGGGGTATCGTTGTTGGGGTTATTAGATTCAGGAGCAAACCAGACCATACTTGGCGGTCCAGGGTGGCAGATGTTCAAAAATTTAGCGGTACGGTTGAAACCTTCGTCGGTGAAATATTGTACGGTGGCGAATGGACGTAGTTGCGAGGTAATTGGAATGGCTACACTTCCGATGATGGTTGAAGGCGTGACGAGAACGTTGGATGTATTAGTAATTCCGGAAATTACGAGGCCGTTGATTTTGGGAACCGATTTTTGGAAACGGTTAGGAATTATTCCAGACCTACGTAGTGGTCATTGGGAGTTTTCGGGTTTGGAAGATATGGCTGTAGATGCGTTAAACACCAGTGATGGGTTAACCTCACACCAACACGTCCAACTTCAGTCATCATTAACCAGTGCTTTCGAGAAGATGAGTGATACTCTCGGGTGTACCAATTTGGTAGAGCATGTCATCAGCACTAAAGCTACACCAATTAAGCAGCGCTACTATCCGATGTCTCCCACATTACAACGTCACGTAAACGCGGAATTAGATTCAATGTTAAGTTTAGGGGTAGTTGAACCTTCTAAATCGCCGTGGTCTTCACCAATTGTGATGGTGAAAAAGAAGGATGACACATACCGTTTTTGTGTAGATTTTAGGCGAGTCAATAGTGTAACCGAAAGAGACGCGTATCCTCTGCCGTATATTTCTCATATATTAGATCGGTTAAGGGACGCGAAATATTTGTCGAGTTTGGACATTCGATCGGCTTACTGGCAGATCCCTGTTCAGGAAGAATCGAGGCAGCTAACAGCATTTACCGTTCCGAACCGTGGTCTATATCAATTTCGACGCATGCCATTTGGCCTTCATAATGCGCCAGCCACTTTTCAGCGACTCATTGATAGAGTGATAGGTGCTGATCTCGAGCCGTCATGTTTTGCATATTTAGACGACATCGTGGTCGTAACTTCGACGTTCGAGGAGCACATTAGAGTTTTGGAGACGGTTTTGAGTCGTCTGACAGAAGCAGGTTTAACGCTGCGTCGCGATAAATGTCATTTCTGCAGGCCACAGTTACGCTACTTGGGTTATGTTGTTGATCAGGGAGGGTTACATGTCGATCCAGAAAAGGTTTCAGCGATCGTTAACATGCCAGCACCCATTAATGTCACAGGTGTACGTAGAGTAATCGGTATGGCTAGTTGGTACCGTAGGTTTATTCCGAATTTTTCCACAGTCACTGCACCAATGTCGGCATTGGTCAGAAAAGATACTAAATTTATGTGGTCGGAAGACTGTGAATCGGCATTCAACACTATTAAAGATTGTCTTGTTAGCGCTCCTATTTTGTCTTGTCCTGATTTTAGTTTACCTTTCGTCATTCAGACCGACGCTAGCGATTTTGGGCTAGGCGCCGTATTGACGCAAGCTACTGATGAGGGAGAGAAGGTAATAAGTTACAATAGTTGTTCATTGAAAGGACCGGAGAGACGTTATAGTGCTACGGAGAAAGAATGTTTGGCCGTAGTATGGGCTGTAGAGAAATTTCGACCTTACATTGAGGGTGCTAAGTTCACCGTGATCACCGATCACTATTCCTTGCTGTGGCTTAACCGTTTACAGAGTCCTTCTGGTCGTTTAGCGCGTTGGAGTGTACGGCTCCAACAATTTAACTTCGATATCATTCATCGTAAGGGGAAGGACCACGTGGTTCCTGATGCGTTATCGCGTTCAGTACCGGTTTTAGACGCTGTAAACGTCGTTAATCATTCCGAAGGCGACGCGTGGTTAGTTAAGATGCGTGACGCGATCGCGAAGAGACCGCGGAAGTATCCTCTTTGGATTCCTTGTATTTGGAACCCCTCAATACATCATCTCAGACAACGGTGTTCAATTTCGTAGTAAAGAGTTCACTAAGATGTGCGACTCCTATCGCACTCGGGTATTGTATACTGCTCGGTATCATCCGCAGGCTAATCCGGCGGAACGCATTAACCGGGTCCTTAAGACTATGATCGCATCGTATGTGAGCAATAACCACCGCGTGTGGGACGCGAGTCTTCCAAAGATTGGTTGTGCCATTCGGACGGCAAAACACGAGGTGATTGGCCATACGCCTTACTTCGCCAATTTTGGGCGAGAGCACGTATTGTATGGCAATACCTTTGGTGGACCTCCGGAGGTTGACGAATTGTTAGAGGACCCCATCAGGGACAAACCACGCGATCCTGATAAGTTCGACGCATTACGAGAAGAGATAGCGGGACGTTTGGTGAAAGCGTATCAGAAAAATGCGAAATCGTATAATTTCCGTAGAAGGCATGTACAGTACAAGGTTGGTGATCGAGTGTGGCGTAGAAATCATGTTTTGTCGAATGCTCTAAACTATTTTAACGCGAAGTTAGCTCCTAAGTTTGTTGGTCCTTTTGTAGTGGCCCATAAGAGGTCTTTGTGGACGTATGATCTAACCAATGACTTTGGTGATCCAGGAGGGACATGGCATGTGAAAGATTTGAAACCTGCTCTGGACGATGATCATTCGCTTTCGAACTAGGTGTTTGTTAGATTTTTCTGGTTAAGTGTAGTTTAGCATTAGGTTAGTTGTGTTAGTTTTGTTAGTTTGATTGATTGTAATTAGTGGCTGTCACTTGTCTAAAGCCATACGGTGTAAGTAAACTTTTATATTCTATGGGATCGTTCGTGTTTTGTCCTTGAGTGACATGCCGCCTTGCGGAATTTGTCGACGACTCCCTAGTTTAGCTATTTGGCTTAGCCCTTTGGGGGATTTAATGAATATGATTGTGGTTACGCATCGAGTGTGTCGGGACATTGTTACTCCCACTAGTACTATCTTTCTTTCGTCATTTTTACGAGTTTATTTTTCTTTTTGGGGGTTTGAAAAAAAAAACATCCGCTTCCCGGAGTTTTTAATTTTGTTGGGGGGGAATTTGTAACGGTCCAAAATAGCGTTCGGCAGAAACGGCTTTCAATAAATTAACTAGCGTGTAGACCTACACGGTAGGCAACCATGCTTGCATTTTTTTTGTTGTGGTGACGCGTCTCCCCGGTGAGCGATTTTTAAATTCACCGGCGTAAAGCGCCACCACGGGCAGAACCACATTGACTCGTGCCCGAGATAGATCGTGTCAGAAGAACCGTTGCAGATAAGGTATTTCACCATCCGTTTTACGGGAATAATCAACGGTTCTCAGCTAACCACCCTTGAGGGGGATTGAGGCACCGACTACAGGGCAGGGAACACGCTCGTAACACCCGAGTAAGTAGTTATTTCTTCTCCTCTTCGTGAAGCCACGTGTCCGGCCATTTTGATTAAGGCCATGTGCTTCTAGGCGTTTGCCGACGGGCTAACCCGCTCGGCCAGAACCATTCTTGGCTGGAAGCCGCGGACCTGGCCCAGACGCCGTCGACGGATACCGCCGACATCCCGGGGCTGAACCCAGCCAACGGCGAGACCATCCATATAACGCAGGCCAGATATAAAAATTCCAATAATATAATTCTTTTGTGTGCTCGATTGAGCCATCTTTACCGATTATTGTTTTGTGTGTAAATTGCGTCTACGTGTTTCGTGGCGTACGTGTTTGCGCTAGTGTACGAGAAAGGTCGCTCCCTCTGCCCTTTCAATCGCGCGATTAGGAGCTTGTTTTATTCGGCCGAATAAAGTAAACCCTGCGCGAAAGGGTGGCGCTCGGAGGTATTTGTTTTCAGGAGCGTAGACACGGTGTCTGTCCTTTGTGTGTGCGAATAAACGCCATCTTACCATACCAAACTCACACCTGTTATTTTTTGCCCCCCCCCACGTTTTCTCTTTACAGTTTTCTATTCGGCTCATTTCAGTTACCGTTTTACAGTTTTCTATTCTCACTGCGAGATTTACACCTGGTGGTGTTGGCGTCAAACGGTCAGCGTTGTGACAGTTCGTGATTTCTGAGCTTCGCTGACTGTCTGCCGTCCACCCACGCAGGTAGAGTGGAGCCTCCCTTGCGACGAAGTAGCAACGAGGTAAAATTACGTGGAGCCCTTTTTTTAACCCCCCCACTCTCTGACACCGAGAGCCTGGCCCTCGTCACTACTTCAAAGGGACCCTCCACTCGCTCCACGGCCTAACGCGCCGACTGCCCTTCAGGTACGTCACAATTTGTAATAGGAAATGCTATTTAATACATGGTGTACTTTATTTACGGGCCATATAAAAATATAAAGTTGATGAGGGTTTCTTCAAAACGAAGCGTTGAAAAACGCTGTCTTGTAGAGCTAAAAAAGTGGCAATGAGAAAGTGCCTTTTGTTTTTTTATACCTTTCCAAATAACTTAAAAAAAACATAAAAACAATATCGCAAAATTACGGATTTTGCCGAATAGCTCCGGAAGTAAGCGGATTTTCTTGGTTTTCTCAACAGAATAATACTGACCCGTAAATTGCGTCACTTTTTTTGTAATTTAACCGCCTTTGTAACTTTTACGGTTTCCGAGATCCCCATGCTCTTTGATCGTTATCCTGCACACCCGTATAGGGTAATTTATAATGACGTGTACAAAATTTAAGGGAAGCTTATTTAGGCCAAAAGATAGCTGTTTTATTAATGTACCCTAGTACTCAAATGCTCCCTTAACATTATACAGGGTGAAACTAATGTTATTAATTATTTATTGAATTGTAGCTATAATTTAAAGTAACTACATATTAAACTAACTAACCTAACCTAGCATAACCTAATCAAACCTAACCTGACTAAAATAATATTTGAAAGACTTCCACTAAGTACGAATCTAATCGAAAAAATGGCAAAAGTTTTAGAAACATTTTTTGCGAACAAATTATTTTATATAAAAAAAATGTGTAGGTACAGCTGTTCAGATTTATATATTGAAAAACTTCAAAATAATAAATAAATTGTAAATTTACCCTCTTCCAAAATTGCAATCAAGATGCAATTTATGTCATCGAAGAGGCACCTGGTAGTGAACATTTTAAGCAAATAAAAAAAACATAAGGAGCGGTTTTGAAAAACAAAAATGCAACGAGCAAAGTTCCCTCTAGTGGAGGATTTTTTCAAGCGTTTTCGAGTTGTCGACTTCTATTATAGTGCACAACTCAGATATAAAATTTAATTGATTTTTTCTACTCGTTTTTGAGTTATTTGTGTATATTATAGCAATAAATAAAACATTGTTAACACGCTGTATTTTTTTAAGGAAGCATTAAGGTACGAGGGTACATTAGTAATACAGCTTTCTGTTGGCCCCAAGAAGCTTGGCTTAAATTTTTTACGCCTCATTATAAATCACCCTGTATACTATGAGTATTTTATTTCGCTGAACATAGGCATATAATTAATTTGTTCAGATTTAGAAAATAGAGAGAGTGTACAACCAAACTTACAGATCTGAGTGAATTTATGTTAAGGCCCAACCTTCATTTTATTTTAGGTTAAGTTTTTAATGTATCATATTGAAGAAATATTTCTGTTCTTTAAGGGGTCTCTTTACCCCAGCTAGTATATGGCATTATTAATAAGCGATAGCCAAATAATTCATAAACGGGTTAACATAATTACAATCGGAGAACTGATAAAGAAAGTTTAGAAATTTATCTACAATTAGGCAATGTAGTTTTAAGAAATAAATCAAAGGTGACTTATTTCTGATCACCTAATCGGATTTATGTGCAGACAAGAATACTCCATTATAATTCATGATATTGGAACAAAAAAAAGAAGGTGGTTCGCAACAACATTAGCTTCAAATATGCTGAGTGAATTTCCATTATATATACCCTGTTTTAATTAAATAAATACAGTAGAAAATTTCACAAATCGGCTAAACATGCCATTCTTTTAATCAACATAATAAATCACTATACTATTATTTCTTAAAACTACTCAGCTCAATTGTAGATAAATGTCTAAACTTTCTAAATCAGGTCTCCGATTGTAATTATGTTGACCCGTTCATAAATTATCTTGGCTGTCGTTTACATGCAATTCCCTATACCGCGTTTGGGTAAAGATGCCTCTTAAACTTGTCATTACAATTTAATAATACAATTATTATAACCATTTATGATACATTAATAACTTAACCTATAAATGAAATTAAAGTTGAGCTATTGAACGAATTCACTCTCATCGTCCATGTAATTTTGATTGCTTAGTCCATAACATTGATAGACATGAATTTTCTAAAACTGAACATATGAATTATGCATATGTTCAGCGAAATATAAAAACACATTGTATACAGGTTATACAAAATGAATATACTATTGGTACAATAAGATCTGTCCGTAATGCAAAATGCAAGGTTAGGACGTACATAATTACAATTTGAAATTTATATAAAATGTTCTCGAACTTAAATGAAGGTTTGATAAATTATTTATGGGATTTTATCTAAACTTTACTATTACACAAAATAAGTGGTTCTTATAAGTGTTATAAAAAATGAACATAATTTAATGGAAACATATTTGGAAGACATGATAAGATATGTAAGTACAAAGATATGTTATATGATATTATATCTGATTGTAATTTTAAATATTTGTTCATTTGTACACTATCTCCGCAGACAACTGGAGACCGGTTTCGACCTTGTGGGTATCACAAGTCAAGTGCGTCCGGAGTTAATTCCCACATGTACATTTTGCATGTATATGGTTATCCGGTGAAAAGCACCAAGGACGATAACGTCTCTTTAGTAATTGAATTTAACAAAAGTTGGCGCTCATACCCTTCTAGGCTTGCCACCTCTCCGGGTTTGACCCGGAGATTCCGGGTTTCAGTGAGTTATCTCCGGGCTCCGGGTTTAATAATTATTTCTCTGGGTTGTGTAAGTAAAATTAAATATGTACAAAATATGATAGCAATTCTATGCTATTGATTAGAATCGGAAAAGAACGAACGACCAGTGACAAGAACAATCAGGCACTTCAGAAACAACTAACTATGAATGAACATTCAAAGATCAATGGTTACGAAGAGATGAATATTGTAAATGGCAAAAAAAAAATTGTAAAATCATTGGAATGTGTATATTGTCCAATATTAAATTCACGATAAAACATGATGGAGAAAAAGCGGTAAAAATAAATTTTAATAGTCAGAAACATTGTTCGTTTCTTCCAAAAATAAATTCACCTAATGATGTAAAAGTTGTAATCATAGAATTATCACAAATTTACCACAGCTTAAAAACATTATTAAACACAGTTATTGCAGCATTGACTGTGGAATGAAAATCAATTCGTTATTATATCTCGATTCCACAATTGGAAAAAAGTCATTGTGGCAGAACAAAGGCCGAAGAAATTGTTGAATACATACTAGCACCTAAGTATATTCAAGTAGTTCTTGACGAACTTAGAATCAATAACGGAAAAGCAATTCCGTTTTCTTTTGCGAACTATGCATCCATCAAAGGCAATAGAAAAATGTTCCCGATTGCAGTTTAATATTTCCATTTAGAATAGGGAATTGAAAATAGAATGATTGACTTTTATGAAGATCCAGACGAATATTCGGAGGCTACAAGATTATTGAATTGTCTTCAAGAATGTAGACTTGACTTATCAAATTTAAGTTCTTATTATGCAGATAACGAACCTGTTAATTACGGCAAGAAGAAATCTGTATACAAGAAATTAAGCGACCTTATTCCGAAAATTTTGAAACGTAATTCTAACTGCTCGTAATACATAATGCAGCCTGACACGTATGTAAGGCATAGTCTCTCGATGTTAAAAACTTGGTATTACAAATATATGCTGAATTTTGTATTAGCTGTTAAAGAATTTACAACTAGGTGAAGAATATACGTAAAAAATCATTTGGAAATTCGTGAAGGAGAGTGAAGATGAGATTCGAGATGATGGAGATAGTTTATCTTTAGACGAATGTTATATTCACTTCGTGCATTATTTTATGGGACTTATGAATCAGCATAATTTACAGCTTGAAAATCAATCACTAACAAGTATTGAATTGCATGACATAATATTATCTCTGAAAAATAAACTGGAGAATAGATTAGAAGATCACTTTTTCAGTGGTAATGTGAATCCTAACTACCTATGAAACACAAATATATGTGACTGAAGCGGGGAAGGTGCACATAAAGGCTTTCAATTGCGTGAAATTTAATAATTTTGCAAACAGCTAATTCAAATAATTTTCAGTAATTAAAATTAAGAACGAAAATTTCAAATACCTAAACTTTTTACATGCTGCAAAATACGTAAATGTAGAATTAAATGCCGATATTATATGATGATATATACCGGGCTTTTTTTTCTGTATTACACATAACATAGTTTGATTGCTTACTAGTGACAATGTATAACTGGTTGCCGCACCTACCTGCACGGAATGTTCCTATGTGTAACTTTAAAAACAAAAGTCAACTGTATGTATAGGTGCAGGCAAGCAGTTCTACATAAATTTCACTGTGTAACATAACCTCTAGAGAAGTTATATAGAAATCGCAAAAATTCAGTTTTAATAAAGACATTCTAACTGTATGATATTTGAAACAGTCTAGCCACATCTAAACGCGATCCTATGGGCCTTTCCTGTACACAACATAGGATATTCAGTTTCATCTCTTCTGTTAAAACACAGTTGGTTTTATCCCGTAAAATTTATATTAACGTGCAAATACGTCACTTGGATGAACTAAAAAGCTGTATATGTACTGCATAAGCCCACAATTCATTACAAATTCTCTGCGTTGCTTTCAAGACCCCGCCTTGCGTATTGCCTTGAAATACACGGAGGGCATTGTGAAAACTTGCTGGGACATCAGGATTCAACCACACTTAACCTTTTATGTTGTTTTGTTTACCGTTAGAATTGTTTGAATAAATTAATTTCTTCATTTAAAACTGAATTAATGTGATTCCTTTATTGTTAAAACATAACTTATCTGTGTAACGGTATATGCCAAAATGGTGACAGTAGACGACAGTTTATAACTGGTTGCCTACACCTACGCCGCTATATGCGTTGATTTTTTTTAAGCTACACATAGGAATGTTATGTGTAATAAAGAAAAAGAGCCCGGTGTGCCTCCTTAAAAACATTTTTTCCACCAAGTCGCTCGATTTGCAAACTGATAAAAAATTGATGAAAATATGTTCCACCGATGTTTTCACTAAACTACGTAAACTAGTTATCGATACCTATAAGCAATGCGTACGTGAAAGGATTTTTTTCGATTATGGGAAGCACTTGGACAGACAACCGTAACAAGATGCGGGTTGATCTTCTAAAGGCTGCGATGGCAAACAATAAATTATTTATTATACTTATACTCTTTTGAAAATTGCATATTTTTCTTCCAATTTACCTGTTTTCATTTCATACGTATTTTATTAAATTAGTTATATGCATAGTAACTACTCTGTGATCATTAGAATTGTATTTTATTTGTAGGAATGTGAGTTTTGAATTTGTTAAATATTATAAATATAAAAATTGTGTATGTGAACTTGTGTGTTTTTTTTTGGGTTTTTCTTAGTCATAGTTGTTGGTCATCCAGACGGGTATACCCTATACCTGTCTCTCAAACTTCATAATATTATATCTACTAATTGTTCCTATTTTATCACTATATGTAACTATGTTTACTGTATTTTGTAATTCATTTCAGTATATGGTGTTATATTTTTTAAACTTTTTTCTATTTTTGTGGGAATACGGTAAATCCGTATACTTCATTTTATTATTTTCTTGCTATATAGTATGTAGGATGTGCCCTTTAATTATTTTTTGTTTGCTATATTGTATTAAGTTTAGTATATTTTGAATTTGTAATGTATATTGAAATTGAGATTCCCGTTAATAACTTAATAATGCACTTATTGGAAAGTAAGTAAAAATTCAAAATGAAATGACAAATGTCAAGTACAAATATAGTGAATTTTAAAGATTTCAAGTTGAGACTGATCTAAAGCGAAATTAAAACGAATTTTAAGTTCATACTACAATCTCTTCGATATGAAATTATTATAAAATTGCAGGGCTGGATACTCCAAGTGAAATTTTCATATTGGTTTGTGCTGTAATTTTGTGCTAGAATAGGTTCACAAGTATGGTTAGCTCTACAAATTTCAGAATATTGTCCAAAACATATTCCTGTTCGATTAAGGATGTATTTTCGAGATATTCAAATTATCAGGCTTCGCGGCTAAAAGTCACAAATGTTTTTTTTTTGTTTTTCATCGAAAAACCTACTTTTTACTATTTAGAGAGGTTTACTAGACAGTTTACCACTGGCTCGTGTCGAGAATGATTGCAAAATATATTTACTTCGACAAATGCACAATAGTTACATCAGCTGAGGCAACACAAAATTAATCCAATTATATTTGTGACGTGCCTCGTGCATTCGTTAACGAAGAATGGCATGAACCCGAGCTATTTCGGGTTATTAAAACCGGTTAAGTGACGAGATGAGCGTTATCGCACAAATTGTCAAACACGCATTGAACCCGCGAAGTGTCGCCATACTGCTAAAGCGATTTCAATTACGATAGCTTCAAACGGGCATACGCGCACGTTGAAGTGCAATATTACAGTACAGGTACAATAAGTGGGGTGCGGTATGCGATAATCGTTGATTAATAAATATGGGCTTTAATAACTTAATACGTGAGCAATTTTATAATGAAATTGTTTTGAAGTATTCTTCTGTGGAAAACTAAATTACTTTCTGTACAGGGCAAATTCAATTTATATTTAAAATGGTAAAGCTGCACTTAATATCTACAACATGTATTATGCGCGACAAGAAAAACTATATGGATACCATATTAATTAATTTGAAAGTCGTGTTAGTCCTCTGCCAAAATTGTACAAAGCCTCGTTCATAGCAAAAAAATAATCCTAAAATTTCTATCAAGAGTTGTCCTAGTTTGTCGCGCTTAGTAATTACCTACGTGAGAATTAAATATGTAGTATATATATTTATATATATATATATATATATATATATATATATACGAGCGCTACAAGCTTGGAGGCCCTTGGCATTATGGACAATCTGAGCCCATTTTTTCCTATCCTTGGATATCTCTCTGAGAAATTCTAAGTCTGCTTTAACTTCGTTCTTCCACTGGGTTTTGGGGCTTCCTCTTCTTCTATTTCCACTTATTTCTAATGTACATATCCTACTTGGAGTCCTCTGTTTTTTTCATTCTTGCTAGGTGTCTTAGCCATCTTAGTCTTTGAGCTTTCACTACAACCACTATTTCGGCATCTCCATACAGTTCTCTTATTTCCTGGTTTATTCTTTTTGTCCAGTTGCCCTCTGTTTGTTTTCCTCCATATATTTCCCTTAGAATTTTTCTTTCCCACACACTTAGTAGGAATTGGTCCTGTTTGCGTAGAGTGCACACCTCACTCGCGTACGTTACTACGGATCTTATGATGGTTTTGTACACCCTTAGTTTTGTTGCCCTAGAAAACACCTTCCCCGAAATTATTGACTTCATTGCATGCGCAATTTTGGTTCCTGCTGCTATCCTGGCATTGATTTCGTCAGCACTACTTGGTGTTCTTGTGAACTGCACTCCAAGATATACGAAAGACTCTGCTTCTGCGAACTTGTACACCTTGGTTTCTACTTTTATTTTTAGATGCTTGCTTTGCCCGTGATTTTTGCCGCCCCATATCATATATTTAGTTTTTGTTTCATTTATTTCTAAACCTACTTTGTTTGCTGCTACTATGATTCTTTTGACGCTGTCTTGAATTTCCTCTTTTGATCTGGCTGGTATTGTGAGGTCGTCGGCGAATGCTAAATATTGATGTCGGTTATGGTATAATATGCCCTCTCTCCTTATCCCACTGTCTTTTAGGATTTTTTCTAATATAAGGTTAAATAATGTTGAGGAGAGGAGGTCTCCTTGTCTTAGCCCTTATTTCACTCTGAACTTTTTTGACAGTCTTCCATTCATTCTTACCGCATTTATAGTATTCTGTTGGGCCATTTCTACTAGTCTGGTCAGTTTGTTCGGTATTCCTAGTTCGCTCATTGCCAAATATAGTTTGTCCCTTTTGATTCTATCGTAAGCTTGCTTGAAGTCCATAAATAGTAGGTGTGTGGTTAGTTGCTGTTGGTGACTTGCTGCCTGTATTTCCTTTAGTATGAAAATCTGGTCGACTTCTGATCATCCTTTTCGGAAGCCGCACTGGTATTCCCCTAGTATATTCTCGGAGGGCTTTTTTATTTCGTTGTTTATGTAGGTGGCTAAGATTTTGTATATTCTGTCCAATAAGGCTATCCCTCTTTAGTTTTCACAGGTTTTTTTATCACCTTTTTTAAAAATTGGGCAGATTATCGCTTCGCTCCATGTTGTCGGCATTCCCTCCGTTTTCCAGATTTCCTCTATTAACTCAAGTATCGTGTCCTGTAGTCTGTTTCCTCCATGTTTTATCATTTCAACTTGTATACCGCTTATTTCTGCACTCCTATTGTTCTTCAGTTGTTTTATTATCAGTTTTATTATCAGTTTTATTTCTTCTATGTCCGGTGTTTCTTCTTGCAATGGGTTCGGTTATTTTCCTTGCTTGGTTGGTTCTTGGTAGATTGTTTCGCTCTGGTGTTTATTCAGCAGCTCCTCGAAGTACTCAGCCTATCTGTCGCTTACTTTGTTTTGATCTCCTATTAAATTTCCATGTTTATCCTTGCAGAGGCTTGTTATTGCTTGGTATCTCCTTTTGGCCCTTTTTTCTCCTTGATAGAAGTTCTTGATGTCCTTGTTTCTGTGATTTTCATCTATTTCTTCTAGTTGTTTGGTTTAGTACCTTTTTTTCTTTGTTCTGCATAGGGTTTTGTATTTCCGTCTTAGAATTTCGTAATTGTGTTTGCTCTCTTCTGTCCTTTCTTGCAGAATTCTGATTCTTGCTTTCATTTTATCTTTTACTCCCCTTTCACATTCATTGTCGTACCATTTGGTCCTATTACTTTTTTGTATTATGCAGTGCTCCTTGACTGTACTCATTATGGTTTTTTCTACTAGCTTCATTCTCTCGTCTACGTTTTGGGGCATGTCTTCTTGTCGTAGCGTTTCCTCAAATACTTCTTCGTACTTTGCCTGTCTTTCTTCTCCTTCTAATGATTTTTTTTAATTCGGTCTTCTTAATCGTGGTTTTTGGTATTAGTTGTTTTAGCTTTATTTCTACTAGAAAATGATCAGACTCTAAGTCTGGTCCTCTATAGGAACGTACATCTTTGATTACTCATTCACTTCTCGTTTCCACCAGCACGTGGTCTATTTGGTTTGTCATTTTCCCATCAGGTGATCTCCACGTTCCTTTATGTATGTGCTTGTGTTGGTAAAAGTACTTTTTATTTTCATATTTCTACTCATAGCCATATCTATCAATAGTCTTCCATTTTCATTAGTTTTTGTGTGTAAGCTACATTTGCCTATTGTTGGTGGGTGTAATTCTTCTTTTCCTATTTTTGCGTTTTCCTAGGCGTCGCCTAGGATTATTTTCACATCAACCATTGGTATTTTCTGGTATATTCTATTTAGATCTACATCGAACTTTTCCTTCTCTTCTATTTGTTTCTCCTCAGTTGGAGCATGTATATTGATTATGCTAATTTTTTGATACTTTCCTTTTACTCTTAGGTAGCATAGTCTGTCTGTTACAGGGGAAAAGTTTACTACTGCTGCTCTGAGATTTTTGCTCACCATAGATCCTGTCCCTAATCTCCTATCTTTGCCTCCACTTCTGAAGAAAGTGTATTCCTTCATATCCCAGATGTCGTTTCCCTTCTGTTTTGTTTCTTGTAATGCGATTATATCTATGTAGTGTTTCCTTAGTTGTTTTTCAAGTTCATTAATTAGTCCTTCTTCGTACGTTCCGCTCACGTTCCAGGTTGCCATATGTATATTCTCGATTGGTTTGCATTTTTTATTTGTGTCGTCTTTCTTTTTTAATTCATTTTCCATTTTTGTTGTCGTCGTCGTGTTTCCTTCCGTTTTCTCTATTGTTAGTTTTTTGTGAGTTCGTTTTTTTCGTCACACCATTTATATATTGTCCCATTTATTTAATGTTTTCTATATCCTACTTTCGCTGTGTTGCCTTTGTGTTTCTCTTCTCTAGCTATTTATCTTATGGTTGCTTGGGTTTTTTGTTCTTCTCTGGTTAGGTCACTATCTATGTAGATTTTTTGTTTTCCTAATTTGTATTTGTTTTTAAGTACTTCCTTCTTTTGTTCAAAGTTCTTCAATTTTGCTACTATTATCTTTGGGTCTTGTCCTCCTATTTTGAACGCCTCTTCAACATCCACTGTGGTGTCGGTTTCTCTTTCTATGAATTGTTTAATTGTAAATGAACGAATGAATTGAAATGAATTGTAAATATGTAGATATTAAAAAAAAAACTAAACATGTGAAAAAATTATCCGAATATCTTCAATAACAATGGAGTTATAAAATATAAAGTTTCAAATGTCAGTTTTGCAGCCTGGGTAAAATATCAACTTTTTTATTAGTTCTTGAGATGCCGCAGAATGCAATATAATATATGACGTGCATGGACATTCCGCATACATTTAATCATACGATTAGTCTGCAATATTTAGCGAGTTACAATGCTGCGGCAATTACTGTTTCATTAATACACACATTAAATTAAGCGCATGCATAGCCTTGTTCCCACTAATACAACGCCCAATTAAATATTTTAGCCGTGCGGTGATTGAAACGAGAGTAATTGTACGTGCACGTTAATTCATTATTAATCAGTGCGTGGCAGGTATTGGGCATGCAATAATGCCTGCGGAAGGCTGGGAATCGGATTTAATTTTTCACATCAATAATTTTGCGAATTATCGAATATTTTTATTACAGCTGACAAAAATTTCGCCAGAAAAGTTACACACATACATTGAATATTATAAACGTTAATAAATTCTGCAACACACATACACAAAAAACATTGATTTGATTTTCGAGAGAAGAATTACACATTTAATATTTATTTTAAAACGTTAACGCATTCTACAATACAAAAAAAAACTATCAATTTCAATTTTGAAGGAAAATTTAGACATAAAAAATGGATTTAAAAATGTAAACAAATGAATCAAATTCAGTAGTATGTACGAAAAAATACATCGATTTGAATTTAAGATGCGTTAAATTGTCTGGAAGCAGAGAGATGTGAAAATCTTTAATAACGCCACGTCTCGTGCTCACGTCAATCATACTCTTTATTTTTTCGATTTGAAACTGTCACACTTCGTGCATGTAACACGTGCGGATCATACAGATTCCTTTGTTTGTACTCTCCTGTATGAATACGAAATCGTCGGGGAAAATGTTAAACACGGCGACGCCTCCTGCCCCGGCAGGAAGAAAAAATAAATAATTCAGGGGTGTACGCGACGCGGAAAAAATCCCCAATTCCGCCGCACGCGCCCGTTTCAATAATTCATGCAGCGTTTTAAATGTTCCCTTCTCCCGCCCTTATTTATTTAGAGTCGGCGCGTTTCTTTTTGCCGCCCCGGCCGCGCGGGAGGGCCGGGACCCCGGCTTTAATTATTATGCGCCCTTTTGTGCCGTGTCAATCCTTTTTACGGAGCCCTAATAGCGAAACAATTTCGGGCTCACGGCTGGGAATGTGCGACACGTTTATAGATGCCATTAGTTTGAGCTCCGTTTTTGCGCGGGGATTAATTATCGAGACAATTAAATTGGTGTCGGGGGAGAAACACGGTGTCTTTGTTTACGCCAATGAAGGCTACAATTAGAAGCCTTGAATTATACGTCGCCCTGTGATTATTGGTAACAACCTTATTAGGGCCTAATTAATGGGCAATCATCTATTTTCCTAAAACACATCATTGTCGAGTATTTTATATTTTACGTGAGAAAGTGTATTCTGCTTTGTGGACACTAATTACCTATTTTCCCATAAAATATATCTTTGTAGAGCATTTTATATTATTACCAGAGAAAGAGTATTATGAGCTGTGGAGCAAAACCTAAAATAAATACCTACTTACTTTAAACAAAAATCGAAAAGTCTACAGCATTTATTTTCACCTATGCCAGTGTTTATATCGAGCGTACAACAAAAATCGACGACGAAGTTGGCGCTGGCAATGTCAAGTCAAGTCTGCACTAAGTGCACACTTGCACACGCGTACGCCTGCAATGTTGGCTGTCATGTTGACATGTCAGATTTACTCTTAGTGCAGACATGACTTGAGATTGCCAACGCCAACTTCGTCGTCGATTTTGGTTGAACGGTCGATACATAACTTACGGCGGCAAGGGCCTGTTAAAAAAAGTAGCGCTTTTGACTGTTTGTAACAGAGTAATGGTCAAGTTAATAATGAAAGTATGGAAGAAATATTTTGCACAGTCAAAGATGAAAGTACAATAGATGTTCCTATAGTATTAAATTTAGGTAATCGGTTAATAACATTACAAAAGTTTCAATAGAAAGTTGTTAATTTTACTGATGTAATATTGTTTTCTTCGATGCGCAAATTGAACATTCTAATATTATAAGAACCTAGTTTATAGTATAGTAAACAGTATGCCATAAATAAAATTATTATTTTTTGTACCATTTCGTCGTAATTATTTTTTTCGGGCACCTCTGTAGGCGTGTCGCCACCTATATGACATCCTTTCCAGCTAGGCAAAGGGGCGTTGACGATCACGAGAGAAACTCAGGAAACTTGAGGGCCCATCGTTGTGAAGAATATTGTGTTATACGATAATATAATTTATAATTGTGTTCTATGACGCGACATGGCGCCTCATATAGGAGGCGCCATGTTGCCACGATAATTAATAATCTCTGTAATTGTCATGCGTTAACATTTGCGATATAAAATTTTAATGAGCAGTATATTTACCATTATTTTTAGTCGTCAAAACTTTTGTTTGAGGGGTGTAGGTATGTAAAGACGTAGTCAGAACGCTTACTATTACAATAACAGTCTTTTACACAAGGTAGTTTGTAGTTTTAAAATTTTGTATTGTGTTTCAACAAAACAAAGTGTAAGGCGTGCAAGTAAATGTCTGGAATTTTTAGAATAAGTAACTGTAAACCCCGTAACCTATAGATGTTGGGAAAATGTCAGACACGTTATATGAAGCCGAAAACAAAAAAAGACGATTACAACGACGAAGAGATCCAACATACATATTGCTTTTATTAATTGCGATGATATAGAGTACATATTGACTAGGGCTTGCAACCCTGGACACTTTTCGTCCCCGGGGAATCGTCCCCGGATTTTATCTGTCCCCGGGGTCCCCGGGGTTCCCCGGGGAAACTTGTAATAATATAACTTTTAATTATTTATACATAATTCTAGCTGACTACGTGTTTATTTTACATGCTGCAATGAGATATATAAAATAATAGATAAGTTCATTATCAATCTAAAGGGAAATAGTTTTATTTAACATTTGTGCATAAATAAATATTTATTGAATTAATACCAATTCAAGTAAGGAACATTATATTCACAACATTTAATTCAGTACGTCCACATTCAATTACATGTAGAGTTCGATGCTCAAGTTGGATTAAATTGGAACTGAAAGTGACCCCGAAGGTGACAAAGGGCATCCAGGGTTTCATCATTCATGCTTGACCTTATTTTCGGACACATACCCAGCAGCTCAAAATGCACTTTCGGATTCAACGCTTGTCAAATCAGCATCAGATACCTTTGTTTCCACCCTTCTCAAACAAAGTTATCTCTTGTTTGATAATAGTCTCCAATGATTTGGTTTCTGGAGTAGATGCTGGTGTTGTAGTCTGGGCATATTTCCGGAATATTGTAATGGCCTCCTTTAATTTGAAATGATAGTTTCTTGCTGCTTCGGACGGGTGGGTCTTGGGATTTTTTATGGGTGGATCCTGTTCGTCCTCGACGTTGGTAGAAGCTGTTTGAAGTTCTGCTACCACTGACACCTCCGTCATTTGGGGCGGGCAAATACGTTTTATCATTCTGACAATTAAAGATCGGAGTTTCGGCTTTGAAAGTGTATAAAAGATTTTGCTTAGTGTCTCACTCGTTAGGGTCCTCTATTCGCGTGTCTTCTCCAAGTAAACGTATAATGCGGATAAATATCTTCTTCTTTTCTGCATTCGCACTGATAGGGCATTGACCAGTGTCTTGGCAAGATTAGACGTCAAACCTTCCAAGGTTGTAAACATCATGGACAGTGCGGTTTCAGCATCAATCAGGGTACAATCTCGTTGACACAACAACTGTCGAATGGGTGTTAGTCAGTCGACGACCTCAGGAATTTTTGCAAATTCTTCGTTACTGAAGGATTCCTCATACTTGATGTCGATCAGAGCATTCTTTATAGAATCTTTCAATTTCAGGGAGCGCTCTAGCATTAGAACGAGACTACTCCATCTAGTCTTAGCATCCACGATGAGTGGACACTCACGTCCTTCAATGTTATTTTTCACATGTTTTTGAAGGACAGCGTCATTCTTTGTTGGAGATTTGCGGAAGGATTTAACTAATTTCTGCCTTCTTGTGTGCCATCTTTTCAATCACAAGTTGATCATCTTGTGATTCCTCGTCATATTCAGAAGATGAGTCGTGATCGTCACCTGGGCCTGAATGATTGACTTCATCCACAGAAGGGAGATTTTCTGCCGCTTGCTTTTCAATCTCTGATTGACATGAAGATGAAGCCTCTTCATCGTTAACCGTGGGTAAAAAACTTTTATAAGTTTTTTTTCAACCCCGGGGACGGTTGACAAACCCCGGGGATAAATCCCCGTCTAAAATAATCGAATCCCCGGAGCCCCGGGGACGGGGATCCCCGGGGTTGCAAGCCCTAATATTGACACGTAATGCACTACCTGTACTAAATATGTAAATATATGATGTTGACAGAAAAACTGACTGTTTAGAGTTTAAATAGTCGATAAGTCGATGGTCAACGTCAACTAAAAAAACAGTCAGTTGTTTCTGTCAACATCTTCCCTCGGACCTCCACGACTACAACAAATAGTGTACAGGGTGGTGCGTCCACCATTGGGATTTACATGTAAAAATTTTAATCTTAAAATATTGTGTTCCCCAATTATTTTAGAGAAATACCCTGTAAGAACACGATCCATATTTAATAATAATTAAATATAGTTATTCTATAATTGAAACGTATAACACAAAAACGCAAATATAAAAATGTTTTAGAAGCGCACGAAAAGGCCTTCGCCCGCATTTTCGGACATGTACAATTGAGAAAAAGCTGACATATATTTATGGTAACGCATAAACTAATGTCAACTCGATTTTTAACTACCTAAATCTTCAGATAATGGGAAGGCAGAGTTCGCGACCGGCATGGTAAGCTTGGGTGGACACACGTGCAGAGAGAGATGAAATTCAGAAAAATAGGCGAAAATAGGACCGGGGTGATAGAATGTAGAAGGAGAAAAAGTATAAATTCGGAAATTCGGCACAAACTCAGATCAGTTATAATTAGCAAATAGCGCGGAACGTTACCCTGCTCGACGAAGTCACAGAAGTTGAGCATTCATTTTTTAGGTATTTATACGAACGATGAAATCAAATGCACACCTTACTAACCTACTCTAAACTCAATGTCCATACTAATGACAAAACATATCTAGTGATACTGCTGCGCCATTTCACTAGAGTAGTTGATCAAAGTTAATAAAGGTAGAAGAATGTCGGTCACCATCGCCACAAAATTCGCGAGTCGGCATAACTGCGTTTTATACCTTGTCCTGACAATATTCTCATCAAGACAGTAGAATATTGTAAAATATCATTCCTTTCTTACTTCAAAAACATTTGGATGCAAATATTATTAATCGAGCTGTTTTCCAAAAACCTAACTAGTAACGAATACATATAATGTGTATATCAATCTCTCAATACAAATAGTTCAATGATATTCAGGGTAAACGTAATCTCATCAATTAAATTGTCAGCGCTCCGATATTCAGGCAATCTCATCATTCCAAACAGAACCAATAGTATGAATGAATGTACGTATGTATAGATGTGTGTAGAAATAGAATTGAACCTGATAATACTAAACTGGAATCTGTTTTATTTAAATAATATTACCTCGTAAAGTTATGATGAAGTCATTTATTTCTTTTGTTCCTATCCACAAGGTGGCGTTAAAATACATTGGTTGACACAACTGCTAATGAATTTCTATGCAGTGATGATATGTATTCGTATATGAAGTCGCTAATTTATTTCACTTCGTAATTCCTTAATAATTAATTATAAATAAAGACTCAATAATTATTAAATAAAAGATTTGCAAAATTTGAAAAATGAATTTAATGCATGCATAGATTAAATAAGGGAAGTTTATAAAACTGACATTGACGTAGAAACTTTTAAAGATGAACCAATTCATTTTATATCCTATGCCAAAAGAGAAAATATTAAAGGTGCAATTGATATGTATTCCGCAATTAATGAAGGGTTAAGATACACATTTCCTGATATCGAGACAATATAAAAATATTTTTAACAATACCTATAACAACTGCAAGCGGAGAACGCTTCTTCTCTGTATTAAAGAGAATAAAAAATTATTTAAGAAATAGTTTGAATCAAAATAAATTGTCTGATTTTGCAATATTATTCCGAAGTCCGAAGTAACTCAAGCAATTAATTTTTATGACATAATTGATATATGTGGCCGCACAAAGGCAAATAAAAAATATTATAATTACTTTGTTTAACGCCTAATATCACATTATAAAACATATAAAGCAATATTTTTATTGACGTCTTTTCTTAAGATTATTTTATTTTGTTTTTGGGGGGGGGGGGGTCTTAAAATATGTTTGAGCCTATGGCCTCTAGAGAGGTAAGTACGGAACTGACTACAATATGTATATTCCTAGCCTAGGCCGGGACTGCATATTTGGCTATAGCTTTCGCTACTAAATATAGAATATAAACTAATGGCAACGCATATAAAGAATAGCCTAGTAGAAGAAATAGAGGATAAAATAGGGGAATACTAATTTGGTTTTAGACAGGAGAGGAGTACTACAGACGCAATATTTTCAATGAGAGAGATTCAACCTGAAAATTTCGAGTTTGAAAAACCAACAATGATACTGTTTATAGATTTCAAACAGGTCTATGAGAGAGCGAAGCAGGAAGCCATCTACACAGCTCTGCAAGAGCTTGGAATCAACAGTAAATTAATACACATTGTAGAAATGACACTGCCAGGTACGGAAAGTATGGTAAAAATAAAGTTCAAAGGCAAACAAAGAGTAAGGCAAGGAGATCCGTTATCTTAATTTCATTTTAGTGCAGTACTGGAAAAGGCAATAAGGGAAGCTAAACTTAACAGAAATGTATCGTCAAATGCACAATGCGTTGCAATTGCGTACGATGTGATGATGCTAGCGAGAACCATGGAAGAGATAAGCAACACAACCAGTAGTCTGGAAAAAACGGCAAGAAGAGTGGAATCCAATGAAGACAAATCAAAATATATGTAGTGGACAAGTAAGGTGTTAAAACATAGTAAATTACTTAGTAAAAAAATGAAAAAAACACAGAACTAAAATGAGAACAAGCCAGATACAGGATTTCTTGTAATTTCAAAATTTAGAAAATGTGTTATGTTAAAATGTAATTTTGCGTAGATTTCTTATGAATATTGAAAAAGTTAGATGCTTACAGTAGTATTAATGTTTAAATTTTGAAAAACAAATAATCAAAATTTAAATATTAATACTACTGTAAGCATCTAACTTTTTCAATGTTCATAAGAAACCTACGCAAAACTAGACTATATGTCGCATACTTTAACGTGACTTATTTTTCAAAATTTCGATATTACATAAACATTTAACTATTCATTCAATTTTAATAAGCAATTTAAGCAAGAATTGACGTTATGTTGAAATTTTATTTCAACATAACTTTTATCATTTCGACCAAATTCATATTCAAAATTGTTCATCCATTGCATAATATAATATCAAACAAAATATAAATTCAATTTTACACATTTCGGACTTGAGAATATTTTGCACAACACCCATTATTCTACTAGAATGTTAACCGGAAACATACCTAGATCTGTAGTTTTTACCCTATGTATGACGTAAGTTGAATTTACAAATTTTCTATTATATGATGTTTAAGAACCTATACTAATTATTATTATAATTTTTCTCGATGTGTGAATAAAGATTTGGACTTTACTGACTTTACATTACCTGATAGTGCTGACCTCACCTGTTGTATTCACCTATAATCAGAATGGATCTAAACACTTTTCTTTTTTTTTAATGATTTCGTTTATATTCTTTTTTTTTGCGGAGATTATTTTTCTGAATCTGAAGATCCCCAACAAGTTGGCTTTGATGAAATATTCATTACAGAAAGAAAAAAAAACAGGAAGTACAGGAAAAAGAAGTGATCACAAAAAACAGTAAAAGTCATCTAAGTGATAATGTGTCAAATTATATTTTATGTCGGTCCCATTTTTGTAAAATAACTCAAGTGATAACAATATTAACAATCGACTAACAGACATGTTACAAGTGTATTTCGAAAGCAATTCAAATTTTGATCAAGTACATGGACCGTTTTCCGAACAGAGAATTCAAAAAGCATAGAAAATTTGGATGACTTGAATATAAGTTCAGAAACTATGGTGCTTTTAAGAATTCGAAGAGAGAGAAACGAATATGTCGCGGAAATGTAGAATTAGACGTTCTTATTAATTTGAAATAATTAACTAAGTTAATGTTCATTGCACATAATAAGCACCATCTTAAACGACATTTTTCTTGCTTTTACCTAAAAGGTCTCTAGAAGTAAAAATATGATTCCAGTAAAAAAATATATGCTCTTTTCAGTAGTACTAAAATATATAGGATTCGAATGGACTCTTTTTGGATTTTGGACTGGATAGGTAAACATTGCCTTTTCATCATTGAAAACTATGTTGGTGGGTAAATATTTCCGCAAGAATGTGAGCCATTGGCCTGATGTTTCAGCAATACAATGTCCTATAGTTGGTTAGTCAATCAGTAGAAGAACGACTTACAAACAGTTTTAGTTTTTGAGTTACATGCTGCTAAAATATGGTAAAAAAATCGCACATTGTGATTTAAAGCCACTTTGAGATTCATTTGTGATTGGTGTATGGCTTTCTGAGTATTGGTACTTTTTTTTTCGTATTTATCATACAAAGTTGATCTAAGATGTTGAATTTCAGCTTCATAGCTAATATAGATTAGCAGTGGGAAAATATGTACAACTTTGAAAAATCTGCGAGGAATTCGCAGATATCGCAGCAGACGCTTCGAGTTTGCTGTGACCGGCACGGGATAGGCTGCAGTGCCTCAGATATTTGATATTTAGAGCTAAAACCTCACAGAGGTTCCTTGCAAACATATATACACATCCAAGCTAATTTTCATCAAAATTGAAGGTGTTCGAGCGGGGACTACTGGTCCACTTGACATGGAATTACCCAAAAGTGAAATTGAACAAAATAGAGCGGGGACCACTGGTTCACTTGACATTAAATGGCCCAAAAATGAAATTGTACAAAATAGTAGTAAGACTAACAGTAACGTATTCCAGCAAAACATGGACCTTAAATAGGAAGGACCAGACAATTCGAAGTATGGAAAAGAAAGGTACGGAGAGAAGAAAATTTAGAGAAATGTGGATAGGGATAACGAATAGTGAAGTTAAAAAACTATATAATAAAACAAATATAATTAGGGTAATCCAAGTGCAACGATTAGAGTGGTTGGGAGAGTTCCTAAGATAGTATTGGAGAGAACAATAACAGGACGGAGGAAAAAGGGAAGACAAAGAACCATATGGAAAAATAAAGTATTCTATGATTTCCAGAAACTAAACATCACAGGATGAAAACAGAAAGTATAGAATAAGAGCATATGGAAGAGAATAACTACACAAGCTATGCTCGCTGAGCTAAAATATATACACGCATTTGGCTTTAGGTTTGGAAGGAATCACTTAATATTTTATGTGAACACTGCACATTCTGCGATATCTGGAAGGTACATACAGCAAATAATGTCTTCTTCAAATTTATTTCAAATATTTACTAAACTGGACTAGAAACTTATAGATTATTTTTGACAATACTGTGTGTTTTCGTGCAAAACACAAATGGTATGGTTGAAAACGCATTTCGATATTTTGATAAATTTAATTACTGTTGCGACAACTTCCGTAAAATAAGCTTGTAAAAATATTGCGATGGAAAAAAAGTAGTATATGCAGTACGTATGTACAGTCACGGACTCTAAAAATGACGCGTCCGTCCGTCCGAGCGTCTTCTATCCTTGGCTAGCGTGCCCCTACCATGCGGGATCAGACAAGGATAGGAGACTGCTCGGACGGACGGACGCGTTATTTTTAGAGTCCGTGACTGCACATACGTACTGTATGGCTGTATAATAGAGTCCGTGGCTGTACATGGAGTGCCTTTTTGGTCTGTTCAGCTTGCTTCCGTCCGGGAGTATGTCACTTGCTGTACTTGCCACACAATATACTATTATTTATTTTTCGGCTATGATAATTTTTATGAAACTTTATTTGCTTATTGCTTTATTATATTATAATTATTTCTCAGTTTATTGTTCAATTAAACATGACAGATGAGTGATTTGCATGTGCAAGTTAATATGTTGTTCATTTTGGGGGAGTGAAAAAACTACCGAGAAGCTGCACTAGTGTGGGCGAAGAGGTTTTCCAATAACCCTAAATCTCACATGGCGTTCAAAAGGCGAAGGTGAGAAATAATTGAATCACTGATTTCAGAAACCCCTTAGTTCTGAACCCTCATAAGTCTACTTTTGATTATAGATGGATGGCGCTTAAAAGATGTAGTTCGTGTAGATGTAAAAGATGTAGTGAATAATTTTTTTTTTATCATTTCAAAATGTGACTTGGGTTGTTTCTGAAATCAGTGATTCAATTGTTAAAACCTGAAATTTCTCAACTGACTTAAGCAAAAATAACGCCCCCCAACCGCCACCTCTCAAATCCCCTATTACCCCACCAAAATTCCATACTTCGAAGAGTGACTTTTCAAAGGTTGGTAACACTTTCGCTATAGTGATAATGTTGCCGGCTCCTGAGGTCTTTTGGAGGTCTGCTGTCAAAATTTGGCACCAATCTGACAGATATATTATGTTTTATACTTATTTGAAGAAAACTGTTTTCGTTGTTATGTAAATATGCAGAAAAAATAATTTTGAGTGTTGAATAAATAGTTATTTAAGCATTAAGAGAGGTAAATATCGTTTACCAGCCGAGGTCGAGTTTGCGCCCGAGCGACAGCGAGGGCTAGCAATAAAGACCGATACTGGTCAAAAGTTACCTCTCGAATTGCTTATAACAGTTTTTCCACTCATGAAGTTGGTTTAATTGTTTGTGTTTGATTAATTTATTTTCGCAACATGAACAAATTGCCAGTACGGCTTTGGTTGCTAAGACTATTTTTCAAACAAAGTGTGAATGTCAGAAATTCCATTCTGACATTCAGAATGGAATTGTCAGAATGCACAATTCCATTCAGAAATGTCAGAAATTGAATTCGTTTAGTTGTAAAATGAATTCCAATAAAAATAAACAAGAAATGGCAATTGAAGAAGCTGCAGATCTTTCCTACTGCCGGAGAAGTCGAAGGGGTGTTATCAAAATGCGTATAAGTGTTTTAAAGACTGGGGCCAGAGAAAGAACGCTATTGAAATTATTTTACTTACTTCCCTGAGGGAGATAAGTGATTACTTACTTCCCGTTGCTCATAATAACCAAAGCTTTATCGGTAAGTGGGGCTTACTTCCACCAAATCAATGTTACAACAGTGTTCTTACCATGCAGGGAGTGGAAAAACATTATTTTCAACGTGAAAAAACAATTAAAGAAACCGAGGAAAAGTTACGTAAATATTATCCAGAATCTGCTCTGTCCCATGGAATGATTTGTAAGTGGTTTCTGATTTTAAAAGTGGTCATATGAGCACGGTTCATGGAGATTGTCTGGGACCGTCATTTACTGGAACCACTCCAGAAATGGTTAATAAACTCCATGGCCTTATAATTAGCGATCGTCGAATAAAAGTTCGTGAGATAGCTAATGAAGTAAACATTTCAACTGAACGGGTATACAATATTTTGCGTGAACATTTCAATAAGAAAAAGCTATCCGCGAGATTGTTGCCGCATTTGCTTAATGGTGATCAAATGCGAGCTCGCATTAAGAATTCAGAAGAATGTTGTGCCGTCTTCAACGTAATTCAAAAGAATATTTTCGTCGATATGTCACAGTAGATGAAACTTTGATACATCATTATACTCCAGAAATAAAAATACAGACTAAATAATGGATTTCTCCATGCGAACATGCTCCCAAGAAGGCAAAAACACTTATTTCGGCCAATAAGGTCATGGTCACAGTTTTTTGAGATTCAAAAGGTGTAATCTTTATTAATTGTTTACAAAAAGGAAAAACGATAACTGGCCAGTATTATGCTGATTAGCTGAGACGTTTTGATGCTGAACTTGAAAAACAACGACCGCATTTGATGAAGAAAAAAGTGTTGTTCCATCACGATAATGCGCCCTCTCATTCGTCTGCAATTGCTACAACTAAATTGGCTGAATTGTATTATAAAATACTGCCTTATCCGCCATATTCGCCTGATCTGGCTCCCAGTGATTTCTTTTTATTTCCAAATTTAAAAAAATGACCGGGTGGAAAAATATTTCAGACAAATGAAGAGGTGATAACAGAGACAAATGCATATTTTGAAGACTTTCCGAAAGATTACTTTTTGGAAGGTCTAAAAAAACTGTAAACTCGCTGGGCCAAGTGTGTACAGTATACAGTTGAAAGGGTGTTATGTTGAAAAATAAAATATATTTTTAACAGAAAAATAACGTTTTCACTTGACTAAAAACTCACCCTGTATACATTATAAAAGAAAAATAGCAATACTTCATTTTTGAAATTTCTAAACATTGCGGAATCATAAAAAATCTCCCATATTTAAATAACACCTTTCAGAATTTTATTAACAAATAATATTCCCACAATTACACAAAACAATCAAATTCAATAAAAATTTAAAATGAATTTTTACCTTATTTTTGCGAAATTAGGGTCGCAGCTGTTAAATACATCATTATGTAAGAAAATGTATAACGACCCTTAATTTTTATTAAATTTGACATAGGGGGCCGCGAAATGTGTTAATGAAAATAGAGGTACGTCGATAGAAAAGGGTTGGGAACCACTCAATTAGCCACTTTCATATTTTGGGATTTTTAATAATATTTTATTAATATATAATATAATTATTTGCATTTTTTTTATTTTCCAAAATTTTTAAGTGGAAATTATGGAAATAAAATAAAAATTACGGAAAAGAACTTGAATCTAAAAATTTGTCATCATTGAAACTTGAAAATAAGTTCTAAAAAATTGATAGTTTTTTGAAATGGGCTTTATTTAATAAAGTACTTGCATTTTCTTATTTTCTGAAAGTTTGTGTGAAAATTACATTAAATTAAACTTAGTAAATGAAAATTACTACAAAAACTGTACACTAAATATTTATCCGGATGTTTAAGATATAAGAAATAATATTTTTGAAATTTTATGATGTCATTATTGAAAGTTAAAAATAAGGTATGCAACTCCGTGAAAATTTATAGGGGGTTTCTAAATTACGTGAACATGGCTTAACCACAGATTACTGGGATAAAAAATACGATTTAACAAAACTTATCTATATACAAATGCGTTTGATTTAGCCAGTGTTCAGCTTCAGAGTTAATTTTCAAAAAACAAAATTTGCTTATAACAAGAGAACGTTTACATTGATTTGGATGTTGTTTGGTATGACACTCTATACGGGTATAACTCATATTTTGACATAATATTGTTATTATCAGTAGACCGGTTGTGTACAAAACAAGGGTGGCCCAACATTAATATATTCATATTTTTTAATAACAAAGCAAATAAGTTTAAAAAAATCATGTCGGACGCAGGCATTCATTATTTTTTTTTTGTACCTTTATAGTATTTGATATCTGTTACAGTTTTGGCACAAAAAAATAAAAAGTGAGTGACTGCCCTTTACTGTTATGGCAATATTTTACAATTTTATTTCTAGTTTAGTGAATGAATTAAGTATAGTAAATGATTATTAACTTTCATTTATAGTTTTGTGATTTGTATTAACAAAATTCTGTCTGTTCTATTACCAAAGTGCATATACTATTTTCGAAATTCTTGGAAGACTGTTTGCAAATAAACGGCTTCCATTATTTGGACTATTAAGAGGCCTCTTTACCCAAAGGCGGTATAGGGAATTGCATGTAAAAGACAGCCAAGATAATTCATGAACGGGTCAACATAATTATAATCGGCGAGCTGATATAGAAAATTTAGACATATATCTACAATTGAACCGAGTAATTTTAAAAAATAATAAAATGGTGATTTATTATGTTGATTAAAAGAATGGCATGTTTAGCCGATTTGTTATATTTTCTTCTGTATTTATTTAATTAAGGCAGGGTACATATAATGGAAATTCCCTTAGTATATTTGGAGTTAATGTTGTTCCGAACCACGTTCTTTTTTTTTTGTTCTGATATCTTGGATTATAATGAAGTATTCTTGTCTGCACATAAATCCGATTAGGTGATCAGAAATAAGTTACCTTTAATTTATTTCTTAAATCTACGTTGTCTAATTGTAGATAAATCTCTAAACTGTCTATATCATTTCTTCGATTGTAATTATGTTAACCCGTTCATGAAGTATTTGGCTGTCACGTATTAATAATGCTGTATACCAGCTGGGGTAAAGAGGTGTCTTAAGCGCGAGAAAGTATAGGAAAGTCTGTTTTCTTGATATGAAATATTATGATGAGTTTGATTCGTATTAACAATATTCTTTCCAAATTTTATATACTTTTTTCGAAAGTTTTGTTGGTCATGTAAACATTCATTTGCATTTATGCATGCTGGAATTTTTGTGTCAACATTATAGAAATTCATTCTAATTACGAAACACATTTAAAATTGTAATCAAATAATTTGTCAGGATTTTGAGATCAATTAAAAAACATTTTGAAATCGTATCCTACTAAGATGCGATAAGGTGATTTTTTCATTTTAGAACTTTTGTGGACATTTAGAACTGTTTTAAATCGTTTGGTATTTCTAACAAAACATAAAGCAATTTTATAGCATTTTTAGCAATAAAACTTATAATTTTACACCACAATTATACCGTCAAGGAAATTATAAATTAATTCCATTTTTTGCTAGCTCTCCGGAAATTACACACAGAATTATGCCCACCCGGAATAATTCAATTTATAAATTTCAGAAGTGCGAATACAACGAGAATTTGTTATTCTGATACCGGTGTCTGGCCAGTAATTTCGCTGGGTCACACTAAACGAAAATTAATGACTTAACTTGACTATTTCGACCCGCAAATACGGCGTGGCCTCGGAAACGCTGATGTTAATTTAAATAATTGCCTATATACATATTTAAAAAGGGCGGCGGCTGCAAAATTGATAAACAAACGGCGCGACATTAAAACTTAATTTATATTACGCTGGATTAGCGTTTCCGAATTTAATTCACGGCGCGACTCATAATAACGTCCGAAATAAAATATAGCGAAGCGGCCCCTTCTCTGTCTCGCAGCCGCAGATCCTTGGCGCTTCGTTGCGGCCATTCAATATACTCGCTTACAGCCTCTCGTTTTAATAATTCCTCTCAAGTCATTAAGATGGATATCAATTAGAATATTTCGAGATTTGATAAATTGAATTTAACGTTAACGGACGGAGTGCGCCGAGATTAAAAACCATTTAAACGTGTTTCGCGATTCAATCGCGGCGCACAATCGAACCGGGATTCGAGTGTCTCTCTCCCCGAGGAATTAAGTTTTTTGTGCCGGAGAAAACCCAGCCCGGTTCTGCTAAATTATGACACAGAAAAATCATTTATAAAGCAATCCAAGTCCTAAATCGTATTTTAATTGCGCGGCAAAAAATAATAACTCATAATATCAGTTCTGAAACTGAAATGGGTGGTACATAATATACCGAATTGAAATGCAATTTATTGTATGCATGTACAACAAAATCAATGGATGTATTAAAATGTTTTGCATTTAAACCGAAATTTTAATTATATATGCATCATTGGGTTAGTTCTGTGCAAATAATTGTTTCCATTATTTTGGACAAACAAACCGATTCTGTAGAATAATAGAATGTAAATATGCTTCACAATATGCATTTATACAGGGTGTCCCAAGGTTAGCGACACAAGCCTATTACAACTCATAATATTAAAAACAACAAACTGCCAAACACAAAAAATTTATAATGCAACTTTCATTGCTGCAGTCAATTATTTTCTGCTAAACGTTGCCCAGGCCTATATATAAAATATGTTTCCTTTCAGTAGGAATTTTAGTGTGCTAATTTCAGGAAACAGACGAAACTAAATATAATTAAAACAGTAATGGGCGTGATAAATCAAAAAAATCTTATGCTTTAGAATTATGTTAATACACAATGAGATATCTTGCGCCAAGAAGCTGAAAGTGCATAAATTCATCAAACACCTATCAAAAATCACAATAACGGACAAGTACATTTATTGCAAACTCGTGTACGATTTCATAAGGAATTTTGGTGTACATCAGCTCCACTTGCAGCATTAAGGTGAGAACGGGCGCTTTTGATTTATTAGGAGCGCCGTGTGACACGTAAGCGCGTGCTAAGTACGGCGCCGAGGATTTCACGTGTCACATGAGTAGCTGCGACGGCTGTACGTCCGTGATTTCATTACCGACATCTAAGCAGGACTCGGATTTAGCCCGGGGATTCTGCCAATTCATCAGTTTCTAAATCACGAAGGAATGCGGAAAGAAAATAATCCATCAAGTTTAATATGTTTTTCTGATGGGATTTTCTTATACATACTTCAGCCACGGAACTTTTTCCCTATTGAAATTTTGCGCCAGTTTTTTTTTCTTAATAGAATTCAGTTCTATCAGAAACGTGCCCGTGCGGAATGTGGAAGCCGGTGAATTACTTTCACTTTAGGTTATTTACAGTTTCACCGGTGTATTAGGAACGTGATTTTCTAATTGTTTTACACTGCGCAAAAAACAGTTTTTCGTGAAGATATCGCACCTTTAAAGAAAACCCAGAGTAGCAACTTTCCAGTAAATACAAAATGTAATGTATTTTCTTTTATCAAACTTTTAAACTTGAAGCAGAGTAATCATATTTGCTGCATTTTCAGATCGTATCCTCATGGTTTCCCGTATAGGTAAGAGGTGGATAGTCGTTCAAATTGAAATAAATATGCAGCATCTCAAGCAGTACTCATATCTGAATGTATTACTTATTATGCTAATACATTTTCTTCATTGACAGTCTCAATCACACTGCGAACTCTCCAATATTGTAATGTACACACTGTTCCAATAGTTTCTAGGAAGCTTGTAAACTTCCAATTTTCATTTCTGTGTCAAAACTATTGGAACACTGTGTACCATACTGATTAACGCGATTCCACAAACGCCGAAAAGTTGTTGTCTATCTTCTTTCGGGATACAATTCACCATAAATTCTAGATGTGACTGTCGCATTTCTGCAATTCTGTAAAATGTCAATTATTTTATGATGAGGATAATATCTTGCCAGTTTTACTAATCAAAGATATTATCTCCGTTTTTGCATTTTATACACAACAAAATTGCTCAGAACTTATTTTCTTTGTACAAAGAAATGTCAAAATGGTATTTTTTTTATTCCATGGCAACTTGATTTTTAGAGCAGTCCACAGCAGTTTGATTTTTGCAACACATTTTTAAATTATCGATTTTTGGTGGTAAATAATGTCAGATTACCCATGTGTGATACATGGTTGAAATCGAATTTTTTTGCTCTTTTAAATGCTATTAAAATCCAATATAGCGGCTAGAAGAAAATCAAAAGTTGACAATGAAAATTTAGGCATCTGGTTGGCGCAAAAAATGTTTGGCACTGTCATCAGAAAGCTCACATTGAAAAATGTAAGAGTGCTAAGTTTCGTAAAATTTCCTTCAAAAGTAAAAAAGTTATTACAGGACAAGGAAAGTGCACTTTTTCAGTTTTTCATCAATATTTCAGGAACTGTGCAAGATATCCCGGATTTCGTTTCAGTATATTGAAAGGCACACAAATGGGAAACTTTCATCCCTTTGACCAACTATGTATATATTTCCGTTTAATAGATTCTAATGGTGGGCGTTGTAAAAGTAACCACGCTGTATACTATTTGGATACTTTTTATAAAGCTTTTTAAATAGTGAATTAATTTGATTTCAACTTATGTACCTTTGGAGATATTGACTGTAATTTTGCTTAAAATTGTAAATATCATGTTTTTTCTTAGCCATATGAACTCAGTCATGCCCTTTGTTGTGGATATAATAGTTATTTATATAACAAGTGAGTTAACAAGTTTTTAACAAGATCGAATAAATTGCCCACTCGCCCTAATGGGCTCGCGGCTTAAATTTTATTCTCCTGAAAATCATCCACTTAACTTACGTGTTTAATACAATATTTTATTCAATTTTCAAAACACGTTTAGAAGCTACACATTTCATTTTTTTTTAATATCAAGTCCGTGAAAAGCCAAACTGACATTTATTGTTGAACCAAAATTTTAAAAACTTGATTGCAGTGTTTTTGTACCCAATAAGATATAAAGATATAAAAATAAGATGTAAGTATTATTTAAACTTTTACAGTAGTAGTTGTTTTTTTTTATATTTGAACTGTTGATATTAAAAATAGAGCAGAAATAATAGAAATTTTTACAGTAATCTTTGAAATATTGACAGAAAGAATTGAATATAATAGTAACAACAAAAAAGTTATTAACATTAAAAGTAATTATAGAAATATTGATAGTAATTATTTAATTACTCTAATTAAGTGAGAGTAATTAAAACATTATTATCAGAAAGAAATGAAAATTAAACAGTAATAATTCCATTTTGACACCAAAGAAAAAAATCATAGTAGGTAATCTTTCAAATTTTGACTCCAATGATTGACATTTTACTAACAATGAAATATTTTGCTACAACTTCTTAAGTTATGACTGAATCTTTGTATTTTTGGCAGAATTACAACATGACCAATGATAATTGCAATTATGGAACATAGTAATAATTGAAAATTTGACAGTAATCTTTGAAACAAATTTATCGAAAATTGAAAATTTTCAAGTAAGCTATAAAATTTTGATATTTCCTGAAATTGGATTAGTTTCAACAATTTTAGTCTATAAATTATTATCAAATTTTCCACACTTATTCAAAAAACACAATTTTCTATCAGAAATTAATAAAACTTGAGAAATTTACATTTTCCGAAACTTTCGTTTGAACTTATGAATACATTGTGAAAATTGAGATTTTGTACTTAGATGGCAGAATCTGTTTTACTTTCTTTTCAAAAAACGATTTTAGAAGTACGAAGTGCAAGGAACACAATATATAGACATTCAGTTGGGATGGTCCACCTATCCTCGCTCGGACCATTCCTGGTAGACTAATGAAAATTGACGAAAACATCTGATTAGAAGTTGTTGCACACTTGAAGAGCTACTTTTTAAAATTATTTTCAAGTATACAGAGTGTACCATAAATCCGGGACACAAAATGTTGTCTCTGTTTTAAATGAACCACCTTTTATTTTTAATTCATTCTTTTATTTTTAGAATCTGCTTTATGTGGGATTTACAAATCATTTTTATTTTTTGAGGATATATGCAACGTTGCCAAGTTATTCACATTTTAATAAAATTTAACGAAAAAACGTGGAAAAAATTTCAATAAAACCTTATTATAAGAGAATAATAAAAGAATCTGCGTATGCAAGTGCCCAAGCAATGTGCCAAAACATACACAATATTTTGAGTCACGTAGAATACGCAGGGTGTTCTGAAACAACGATACAATTTTGCTATTTTTAAATGGCTAAAACTCATTTGTTTTCAAATGGAACACCCTGTATATAGCATCATATTCTGAGTGCTCATCTAATGAGCTATTCAATGGTAGCATATGGACTGTATTCTAATAATACATTTTAATAGGTAAATAGCGATCAATCTCTATAAGTTTTTGCCTTTTGCCTGTATATTCAACGTGACACAATTTTTTTGTATATTTTGGCACATTGCTTGGGTACTTGCATACCTAGAATCTTTCATTGATCTCTTATAATAAGGTTTTGTTCAATTTGTTTTTCACGTCCATGATTTTTCGTTAAATTTGATCAAAATGTAAATAACTTGGCAACATTGCATCTTATCCCTAAAAATAAAAATGATATGTGAAGCCCACATAAAGCATATTCCAAAAATGAAACAATATGTAGAGTGTTTCATTTCAAAATGAGACCAAATAGTGTGTCTCGGATTTATGGTACACTCTATACACTCCAAAATAATTTCAAAAGGTAGCACATGAAATGTCCAATAACTTTTTATCAGATTTTTTCCTGAATTTTCATTATTCTAGCAGCAATGGTCCGAGCGAAGATAGGTGCGCCACCCTGTAGATATTTTTGCAATTTGGCCTCCACAAAAACAATAAAAAAACATTGTTTTGAAAATTTCCTGCCATCCTTTAAAGCAGATCTCCGAAAATCTGCGCTTTCTCATTGTTTTGTCCATTATTCAATTAATCGTTGAAATTGATAGAATTAAAATTTTCGTCTTTTTCTATACAATTGTGTCCTATTTCAAGTTGCAAGAATTGTTCGGCATTTTTCTCCAATTTTGCGCTCTTTCCCAATGTTAATCTGAGGCAAGTTCCTCGTTTGCCTTGCCCTTGTCCCAGCTCTGTACTGCTGAATTCATAAGTAAAAACATAATTGGAGTTTTTACCGATTGTTAGGCTATGTCCGAACATCAATGCGTTCCGTTTCTGTTAAACTAATTATTAATGTTTAAAATGATTATTTAATGTTACTAATTATTAATGTTAAAAACAGAACAATTCTCATATCACAGTAAATAAATAAGTGTGGTTAGGAGTGTGGTCCTAAATAGCTATAATGTTTCAATGTTTGATAACTATTGTAGGTAAATTATTTTTAATTACTATTTTGGTACCTATTTTGGGTTAAAATTAGATAATATTTTGTTTCTGTCATCATCATTTCAACACCTACTACAAAACAATGTTCGAAATGTATTAATAAGCCTTTTTCTGAATAAAAACATTACAAACCACACTGTGATATAAATAGTTTTTTAATTACGTAACATTAGTGACTTTCATTGCTTACCAGTTATATTATAACTGATTTGCTAGCCATGAAGTCCGTGAATTTACAACTTACTAATATGGGAGTTGAAAATAATTATTTATGTAACAAGTGAGTTAAGTGGATGTTAATTGCTATGTCATTGCATGAATGTTAGAGCTAATTTATTCGAGTGAAAAACATCCTTAACTTACATGTTTTATATAATATTTTATTGAATTTGGCGAAAAACGTTTGGAAGTTACAATTTTATAATATTAAATCAGTGAAAACTCAAACTGACATATATTATCAAATAAAACTTTTAAAAGGCCGATTGCAGTGTTATTGTACCAGAAGGGGTTCCAAATAAAGCCCCAGAAGCAGTGGGAACGTTGGTGTCGATGAAGTTAAAGGTATTCTATCAAATCGATATATTATTTTGCATTTGAATGAATTAATAGTAGATTATACCACGAGTCAATAATGATAGCTATTATTCCCGAGAAATATTTACGAATAGAGCCGCGTACGCGGCGAGGGAGTAACATCCGACGTAATAATAACCATTATTGCAAGAAGTATACTCTACTTTATCTACGACTAAATAGGCTAGTAGAACATTTTCGGTAAATAAGTTTGCATTCTTTCGAAAACTCCATTCGTTGAAGGTTGCGTACGTTTTATTGTAAATGGATTTCGATGTTCCCGGTATCAATGTAGATGTTATTGCTGTAGCTAGTTGTACAATTTCTGGAGGTGTACAAGTAAAATACACTTTATTTTCTTCCACCTCTATACAAATACACAAACACTAAACACTACGCGGGTGACAGTGACACTTTTGTGTTTGTTTCCATGGTACGTATTATTTAATTTGAGAAATTTTGTAATGGGAGTGTATCAGGGAATAAGGACTATTAATCCCTATTCATTATTCCCTAAAGGAATAATATAATAGTATAATACTTACATTATAAATTCGTCGTACATAAAAGTTTTAAATTCACTAGTGGCATCAGGAAAATTTTATTTCAGTTGGAGATAAACAACTGCTTATGATGGTGTATATTGTCAGTTTAAAACGTCAGACTTGAATAAAAGAAGTTATGATTTAGATGGTTTCAATCGCACTTTTTGTTTACTTGCCGTCATGCATTGCACAAAACTATTGCCTGAGCCAGCAAATTGATAAGTTTGTTGTCTTCTGTACCATAATTTAAATTTTTTGTAATTATTACTCAATATATAATATTGGGCACCTTTTTGTACGTCTTTTGTATTTCAATGTAACACTTTGGAGCAATATATCGCTTTAACAGCATCGCGAGCAATATTATTTATCTTAAATAGCCATAAATATTTTCCGGGCTCCTTCGACGTGCTCGGAAGGTAAGAGAAAGAAAAATAAGATTTCACGTCTAGGGAAATGGGCCGGCGATAAATTTACAGCAAACCGCTTGAGGATTACGTCTTGATAATATTCCTCATTCCTTCATAAAAGCAGGAAGGAGTGCAATCACACACGGGGCTCGGCACACATCGCGCACGCATTGTCTAGCCGCGTAGGTTTTTCGCCGTTTGTTTTTCTTATCGCGCGGAACATTTCACGGCTAAATACTTACCAGCGGACGGCTTTGTCATATAAAAGTTTTTCGCCGCTGATAATGCGAACGTTACTGCTCTCCAGTCGGAGTTTAGAACGCCACTTCTGGTCCTTCTGCGTGTGGCAGCGTCCCAGGCCTCTCAAAAACACGATATAATCGCCGGCTGGAGTGCACCAATCAAAGAGGACGCCATCACCAACAGTACGTTAACGCAGACCCTTGTTTTTTTTTGGCGTAATTACAGCGCCCTTTATTTCTGTGGAAGTGGGTGATAATGGATTTTGTGATGCAATTTAAAGCCATTTGATAAATCACATAACACTGTTAGCCGGAATTGCAACTACACAGATAATACATTTATCGCTTGCAATGTAAAATACTCGGACAAAAAGAATCTCTTTTTGTACAGATGCTACAGTGATCAATCATAATCTCAAAATTTCTAGTAAATTTGTTTTAAAATAATTTGTATATTTGTACATATTTGTATATAATAAGTAATGTTGTGATATTGTGATGATATTTATTAGTTAGTTCTATAGTTATTTAGGAATTGTGTTGATAGTTTTATTTAAATTAATAGAGTAGGAATAGGTTTGGTTAGATAGTTATTGAGTCGGGTAATTAACTAAATGGTGCTTTCCGTGAATAGAACTAAACAGCTAACTACTAAAGGTAGAAATATACAATTTTATTAAACTCAGATCCATTAATTCTGCAATTTAGAGTCCATAGGGAAGTTTTGTTAATTAAATTAGAAATTCTAATTTGTTAGTTGTTGATTTCGTTTGTTTTCTTTTGTTTACGTGTTTCATATTGATTTTAGTATTTTTGATTGTTTGTTAACGGTTAATTTTAATTATAATAAATTTATTTAAATTTAATTTAGCTGTCGTCTATCTAATTTATTGGTACCTACTCGAGACCCTGAGATAAAGAGCGAATTCTATAACAGAGCATTTTGACAACCGAAGTAGGGTTAAATAGTAAAACATCACATTTTGGAATCCATAACGTGGGCAAATAGTATTAAATATTGATAATATATAACATGGCCCTTGTGGAGGCTAAACCAGTACTACATTGCAATATATTGTAATGTTATGATTGAAGTTTTATATTTGTGAGACGTTGAGGGTGTTTAAAATGTGCTGTTATACTAAGTCTATTAACTGCGTAGATTTATTATTGGGTTGATAATTAAAAATTATAAAATTGATACATACTTTTGTTGTTGTTGGGCGCCAATTTATAATTTACATTTATTAATGAAATACTATGAATTTAAAATTGTATAACCTCACTTCTTTGTTTATAGCTTATGAATTTTATTATTTTGTTTTTCTTTTTTCTCAGGGTAAAAAAATGGGATCAAAATAAATTAGATGGCAGGCAAATAATACTGATTTTAATTAGTATTTATTATAATATTAAATATTTAGATAATATATAACAAAACAAACACTACACTAATTCAATATGAAACAAAATGAACGCTTGACAATAGAAAGCAAGTCCTATCACTAATTAACAAACTAACACTATCAATATTTAATAACAATCATTCCCTAAATTCATAATTCGCACAATTAACTCCCTAATTGAGTAGTAATTTTAGTAAATTCTACCTGGTAATCACATTCATATTCCTGGTAATAGCGGCAACGATCGGCAATCCAGGTTTCAGATGTCGAATCAGTAAATTCGATTTAATCGGCACCAATTCCCTAGATTCAAAGTCCTTCTGTCTTCGATTGATCCTCTTCTATAGTTGACGTTCTCGCTGAATAGTCTTTGGAGTTGAAGTTCTCGGTGAATCCTCTTGGACTCTTTTCAGCTGCTCCGTATTGATAATGATTCCCTAGTTCACGTCGATTGTCACAGATGCTCGAACGCAAATAATTACTGTCCCGAAATTGATTATAAGCGCGTAAACAAAACGTAAATGAAACTGTTTTTGAATAACGCGTGAATGTAAATAAATATGGTTCGACGATATTTGTTTCTATACAACTGTTTTCTTTTTCTCTGCTGACCGACGTGGATGTAGAGGGAATCTCATTGTTTATCGGCGTTCAGCCTTTTTAAAACCTCGGTTAAACAAGTGATTTTCTTTTGTTAAAATCCGCCTACGTTGATCCAAATAAGCATGTAAATTGTCGAGTTGATACCCGAATCCAGTTTGTAACCACGGCAACGAATCAACAAATTATAATTATGATGATAATTATCCATATAGCGGTGAATAAATCCAATTGTGATTTGAATCTGATATTCAAGATCCTTGTATTTGTCTGCTTCTATGCGAATATAGAACGTGTTTGTACGATGAGCTTGAATTTTCCATTGAATTTTGTACATACACTGCTCAACAAAATTAGGGGAACACTTATAAAAAGGGTTAAAATATAGTTTTAATAACTATACGGAATTAATTAAAGCTGATTAATCTTCATTCATGTATATTTAAACAGAAAAGAGGTATTTTAAAACCATGTGCTTAAAATAAACAACAACAAAATCGAAAAACCCAAAAATGAGCAAAAAAGAAAAACATTGAAATGTAATTCTACAACGTTATTTCAGAAATTAATAATGTGTGTGGCCTCCGCGAATTTGAATGACAGTCGCACGTCTTCAAGGCATGCTTGCAATAAAAGTTTGGATATATTATTGAGGTATGTTGTCTCATTCTTTAAGAAGATCGTCGAACAGTTGTTGATGGTTAAGTGGGGGCTCTGGGCGGTTTCTGGCATCCTATCATGATAATCCCATAAGTGCTCAATGGGATTGAGGTCTGGACTAAGAGTTGGCCAATTGAGCACCGGGATAATATGCCCTAGCAAAAACATTGTAACCTGGAGAGCAACGTGAGGTCTTGCATTATCGTGTTGGAGGCAAAGCTGAAGTCCAAATCCAGCAGCAGCAGGTACAATATGTTCGCTAAGGATGTTGCCAATATAACAAACAGCATTCATCGTTCCCTGCACAAGAACAAGGTCGGTACGATTGTCGTACGTTATACCTGCCCATACCATATCTTATGCAGCACCAAATCTGTCAATTTCCTGAACAACGCCGTCAAAATATCGTTCTCCTAGTCATGCCCAGACTTGCACACGTCCGTCACTTCTTACATGAAATCTTGATTCACCGGTAAACATAATGGAGGACCATTGCTCCATTCCCCAGTTTCGGTAACGTGTTGCAAATTCAAGTCTGTTTCTTCTGTGGGCTAATGTTAGACGAGGCTTTTTAACAGGCCGTTTGGGGTTTAAACCACGTTCACCAAGCTTTCTATGCACTGTTTGGTCCGAAATAACCATGCCCGTTACTATCCTAAAATCGTTTTTAACATCTCTTGCGGTTGATGAGCGATTTCGTAAAGCCAAAGTCACCATCATTCTGTCTTGACGAGCTGTTGTTACCCGATTTGGCCTTTGTCCTGGCCTTCTCTTATATCGTCCAGTCTCTTGATGCTTATGCCATACTCGGCATACCACAGAGGGACGTACGTTTAATATTCTTGCAACATATCGCATTGATCGTCCATCTTGGACTAAAGCAACAGCCTGTGACACTTCTACTTCGATCAAATCCCTCATCTTGGATGTATAGGCTTGATACCGATTTTAGAATGACATGTTTAGTGTATTAATATTGTTATTAAATTTTTTCAGCCATTATCAAATCACTTCGTTATTAGTGGAAATTCAATTGTAGGCAATATAAGGTGGTATAAGCGTTACGTACTGCCACAAATAGACCTGTAATATTCAAATCTATCTTTTAATTATTATCAATAGCAAACACTACCTATACCGCCTACTATAAAAAAAAACCCTAATTATTCCCCTAATTTGTTGGGCAGTGTATTACTGACTCATTTCAATTCATTTACGTTAATTGTGCCCTTAATTAATTATAATTCAAGCTATACAAATCCTATTTGGCTACCTATGTAATCCTATTAATATCTAAATATCCAAAAACTAATATATTCAGTATAATTATTTATAAACAAAATCCTATCTAACGTACACTATAAAATAACAAATTAAATAACATCACAATATATAAGTAAATTATAAGTATATTTGCATGTACCTATAAATAATAATTCGTAATAATAGTAAATTTGTAGTGAAAATTTGTAGTAAAAATTTGTACTAACATATTCGAGCTATTAAAGTAAAAAACGAACATGTTAGGGTTCCCAATTATACTTCTGTTATAGCTAATTAGAAAACCGTATATATTCCCAAAACAACCTTAAAATATGATAACAGAACAGTATATTATTTAACGAGTACATAATGGAGGTTTATTAATGAGGATATAATTTACAAAAAATAGCTCATATATAAATTAGAAATAATCATAAGTAATCTCAGAATTTAAGAAGTTATTAATAATGTCCATGCGTAGGTGTAGACAGCGAAATAATGTCCTCAGGGATAAAATTATTACTGCCAAGATTATATATTATTAATCTCAAAATAAATTATTTCATTATGGTGGAGGCGCCAGGATGTTACTTTTGAAGAAAATTAAATACATCTCTGTAGGTTTATTTTCCAAAGCTGGCAAAATTAAATAAGTTAAAGCTTATACTATTGAATTATATATTACAAGAACAGACCTTAGATTCAATTACAAACCGAGTAAATAATTATTTACGTTACGGTGGATGCGCCGGGAATCTACATTTCTTTTCATTTAAAATGTAGGTAGGTACGTGTATTACAATAACTTTTTTTTAAATTCGGTCTGTACATACGTGTCTGTATTTATACGAGGTGTGGCTATTAAATAACGAGACTGACACTGTAATTTTTTTTATTTTAAATTTATTTATATAAATTAGTTATCCCCTTCAATATACACCCCTCCACGATCCCTACAGTTCTCCATACGAATTTTCCACTGATCGAAACAGTGCTGGAAGTCTTCATTCGTCTGCTCTTTTATGACGTTTGCCGCTTTTTTTTAACCTCTTCAACGCTGTCAAAACGTGTCCCTTTTAACGCGGCTTTGATCTTGGGGAACAGGTAAAAGTCACACGGAGCCAGATCAGTTGAATAAGGCGCGTGGTCCAACACCGGGATGCTGTGCTTCGCGGGAAATGATTAAACTGACAATGCAGTGTGAGCTGGTGCATTGTCTTGATGCAGCACCGATGATTAATTTTTCTATAATTCGGGTCTTTTTTTACGAATTCTTTCTCGCAGCTGAGCAAGGATTTCAAGGTAGTATACCTGATTGATATTTTGACCTTCTGGAACCCAGTGAAGTAATTTTTTCGACGTTTTTGTCTGTTTTTGATGTGACAAGACGACCTGGGCGGGCATCATCTTGAACGTCCTCTCGGCCGTCTTTAAAACGTTTATACCACTCAAAAACACGTGAACGGGATAAACATTCGTTGCCATATACTTTATTTAATAACTCATAAATTTAAAAGGCTAAATAAGTAAGTCCAAGTTTCATATGGAATTTTATGACAACTCTCTGTTCAATAATATTAGTTAACATTTTTCCGGAAAATTAGAAAAACATAAGTTAGGAAAATAAATGCCACGTGCAGACAAATCTATTTACTGGGATGCAGTTTACGGCAGCCGATAAAGGGGGTTTTACACTAAAGAATGGTGTGCCGTACAACCTTTTGACATGCACAGTTCGTCTGTAATTACAACAGACTCGTTATTTAATAGCCACACCTCGTATTTGGCTTGGCGGAATCCTACATATAGTAGTCAAAAATGTATGTCTGGGCATATTTTGCAGGAGCCATGACAAACATTTTTTTTATATAATTAAGTATTTAGCACTAAACTTCAATTTAAAACAATAATTTAAATTTAATAATAAATTAAAAAAATGGTAGCCATTTAAATGCGACGTACTTTTTTAAATTTATTTGTATTATTTAACGACGGGCTATTTCTGCAGCTATAATTAATTACCGTCGCCAAGGGGCGATCCACCACACTTGCAAACTTTGCCTTTATAAATTTCGCTTCATCCATATAGGGTTCTTTAACGTGCACGTACAACTTGACATTACACGGGATCGCCGGCTTCAGTTCCCCTCCAAAGGAACGGCACTTTGATATAAAATAATTTTAATCGCTCATGAATGCTCGGGCCGACTAGGTTTTATCCACGTTGTTACCTACGTTGTTATGTTGTCATATTATTATGTTTTTATGTTGTTATGTTGTTATGTTGTCATATTATTATGTTTTTATGTTGTTATGTTGTTATGTTGTTATGTTGGTATGTTGTTATGTTGTTATGTTGTTATGTTGTTATGTTGTTATGTTGTTATGTTTTTATGTTGTTATGTTGTTATGTTGTTATGTTGTCATGTTGATATATTGTCATGTTGTTATATTGTTATATTATATGTTATTGTTCTACGTTATCTAGATTGTGATTTACTTTATCTAGTTTTATGTACGCTGCTCCTTGAATTTGAATTTTAATAAACAATGCAAAACGTCAACAGTCGTAATTAATTTATTCAAGTAACGAATTATAAAAGTAACTAACATGTAAAAGAATAAAATAAATCAATTAATGCAAATATAAATATTTAAATAAGATAAAACTTCTAAAATTATATCTCTCAATAGAAGAAAGTACTGTATTTTCGTCATGATTTTGATTCTGCCCCCAGACATAAAATGAATGTTATTTGCACGTACATCTCTATCAACTTTTAAATTATTTAACGTAACTACTTTGCATATTTTAATAGTTGCCTCGTACTTACTGCATAAAGTAACGTAATGTTAAGACTTAAAGTCTGGCTGCCATGCGATATTTCAAGATTCCGGTCAGGAAATTCATATTGCATAATGGCGACTTTCCCGGAGACATGCCCAAAGTTCTTGTCGGTTATCAAGAGACTTTCTCTCTGTAAGTTTGCATTGTATCCGAAATATTTAATGCCAGCATCTTTGCAGCGAATTTACAACACAAACACAACAAATTTAGATGGAAGTTTAGTAATTACATTGCAAGCTTAAGAAATATTCAATGGATGTCTTGCTGCTGCTACTACTAATAATTAAATAATAGTCATGATGCTATTTTTTTTGATTGAGTTTACAACAGGACATTTTTCTTAATTTTTACTTTCAAGTAACAAAATGTTATAAGAATTATAATTCCTGCTTGGTCTAAAACTACCAGCTCAGTTATTGAAATTTTGATTTATTTATACAGGGTGTTGGCAAAATCTCTTTTTTTAATCTTAGTTGACACTTATTTATTTACTATTTGCAAAGAGAATTTAAAATTACATCTAACGACGTTATAGAAAAATATAATCATTCAAACGATTCCCTAAATGCAGAAAATAATAATGATAATTAAAAAATTCATTGCCTACTGGAGGCATTTGCATTGATAACTATTGAAGAAATACAAAACAGTTTTCAGGAGTTAGACACTAAAACTTCAACTGTGTGAAGAATATGGTAGGGGATTGTTTAAATGATATTATTTTTGTGTCAAAATGAAAGAAGTCAAAGAAATGTCAAAATTAGATCCAATTTATTTTTATTTAGCCAACACCCTGTATAGATAAATAAATGTTTTAATTACTAAAATGCTAATTTCAGATCAAGTAGGAATTTTAATTTCTATAACAGTTTTAGTTAAAAGTAAAAATTAAAAAAAACCCTCTTGTAAACTCAATCCGGGTACATACTGTATATTACTGACAATAAAAACTGTCTCTAAATCACGTGGAAATGGCTTAACCACAGATTACTGGGACGAAAAAGACGATTTAACAAAACTTATCTACACTCAGATGCAAAGAAACCGGGTCATTGAGTTATTGTTTGCAAAAGAACCATCTTTTTTTTAAATTTCGATGTTGGTATAGTCCTTAGAATAAAATTTTTAGTGTTTTACAATCAAAGAGACCGTGAGGATGTAAAAAGAAGCAACATATGGTACTTATTATTTATTTAATGAACAATAATAAGCGAAAACGATAATGTACGTATACACGAAAAAAATGCATTTCTGTAAAATAAACTTAACAGAGAATAATAAATGAAAATGACAGTTAATTGAAAACAAACAAATCATAACCCAGTAGCCACCTTGATCCTCTATGCATAACGCCGAATGAGTAATAGGTAGTGAAGAACGCATAGCTTTAAATGTTATTTTCGCTTATTAAATAAACTGATAAGTATCATATGTTTTTTTTTTTCTACATCCTGATGGTCTCTTTGATTATAAAACATTAAAACTTTCATTCTAAGGACTATACCAACATCAAAATTTAAAAAGATGGGTTTTTTGCAAACAACGACCCAATGAACCGGTTTTTTTGCATCTGAGTGTACATACAAATGCGTTTGGTTTGGCCAGTATTCAGGTTCAAAATTTATTTAAAAAAAAATGCTTATAATAAGAGAAAGTTTACATTGATTTGGATATTGTTTGGTATGACACTCTATACGGATATAACTCATATTTTGACATAATATTGTTATTATCAATAGACCGGTTGTGTATAAAACAAGTGAGGCCCAACATTAATACATTCATATTTTTTAATTACAAAAGCAAATAAATAAAATAAAAATCAAATCGGACGCAGGCATTCATTATTAAGTTTTTTTGTATCTTTATAGTTTTTGATATCTGTTACAGTTTCGACAAAAAAAAAAAATACGAGTGACTGCGCTACACTCGTTTGGAAACAAATCATCATTTTTAAGAAGTTTTAAATTTTATTTTTGTCCTGACAAACACATAATAACATATTATATAAAGTACTTTTATCAGCGTTTTGATTTATGGCGATTGAAGGTTGTGAAACTTATTTAACGTCAAGCACCATTTTCACAAAAAAAGCAACATTTATTGGATCAATGTCAATATGAAGTTAATATGATTGTTTCTCCCATAACTTTAGATTAACATAATCTTGGAACTCTATTCAATCTTGATTTCTCCTTTATACCCAATAGTCCTGACGTCCCTCTTTATTAATCTTTTCGTGGAATTATTTTGCAAGATGGGAAATCAGAGTTTTCAAGTTGTAGTATTGAGGCGACGATATGATTGTGCGAAAATACAAATTATACAATGCAAGCTAACATAAATAAAATAAGGAATAATAAAGCCATTAGTGTAGCTTCCGCACATAAGGGAAAATATGGTGGCATCTCGCAGATTGCGTGATTTTTGTGCTTTCATCGCGGGAGATATTAAAAAAGTTTTTTCATAAACATCCTCTACCTGAAGGGGTTATGAAGTAGACTAGATCAACACGCGGAGCGTGGCGTAGATGAAGTTTTTTTTATATTAGTTTATAACTGTTAGTGCTTTCTAGTTTCTGTAACAATAAGATAACTATGTATTATAATAGTGCTACAGGAACTTGAGTGAATTCTAATAAAACTAAAGAGATTATTCTTCGGGAGATGTCCCTCATGATTGACTAAGAATTTAATGTAGAATAGCATATTATTGGATCATTAATATGCATATGTCACACTTATTTTAACATGTAGCAATGCGTTACTTCTGCAGCTATGTCTAATTACCTTTTGTAGGGACCACATCTGTAAATGTAGTTGCAGAGTTACTCGATACGTTTTAATAGCTAGGACTGTTGGGCTTTGGGAAGGTCACCGCCTAATTACATAAACAATCAATTACCCCAACAATAGAATACCGCTACCCAATATTGTAATTATACATCGCAACACATTAAGAATCCGGCGGCATTGTTCATGCCTCTATAAAAATCTTCCCCCATTGTAATTGCCCTGTTTGTGTGCCGAATCCATTGCAGTTCCGATTGTTCGGTGGTGATTACGGCCTTCAATAAAGTACGATGAATGGCAGTAGGAACGCGCAGGTACGCACCGGCGGTGTGTCAATTTAATCAGATAATGGCAACCGAATCTGCGTTCGCACCGCACGACTTCAATGGAGTCATTCCGGGACGTTAAATTTTATAATCCCACTGGCGAAGGCGGCAGTTCCGACGGTATGTCGCGGAATGATATAAAACGCCGCCGCACACAGTGCACGTCCCTCGCGGAATTTATAGTACATAATACTGCCGGGCATCTTTTTGATTCAATTTGTCACACAGGCACGTCATTAAATAAACAACAGGAGTTTATGTGGGCATGATTTATTGCTTTTATATTGCCAACTATTACATTAAGGTGGCAAATATTGCCGGACAGTGCATTCTAGGAACATTATTCTTATGAACACAAGTAGACATGATTAGAATTGCATTTAATATTATTTTTTACAACGTGGACAATGTCCTGTATATTTAAATTGGTCGAAACTAAAGTTGAAAAACTGTATTTATCTTTGAAAGCCTAGACTAAATTTCTGATAGTTATCTCATATAAAATATAATAAAATATACTTATACCAAAACAGCTAATATTTTACTTATGTAGGTACATTCATAGTAAATGATACAGTACCACAATAATTCAAATTAATATTTGCTAGAAAATCATACAAAAATTACATATACCGGGTGATGGATTTGCCGCGGAACGTAGGGAAATAACATGGGAAACATGGGTTTTCCTTAGTATTCTGCTCCCCTATTCAAACTATAACGAAATTAACAGCACCGTTAAGAGCGCGGTTTTCGGGCGTAAAAGTGTATTTCAACTTAAATGCAGTTAATAATAATCACTTTCACGTTATATGTATGTACCATAAATTATCAAAATAAATACTACATGTTACTATATAGTTAGTTTTTCGATTATTGACGTTTTTCTATGAAATTTCATTAAATCTTCGATTTTGTTTTTCATCTTCGTGGATTGTCTTTGAAAATGGTTGAAAATATGTTTCAAACAGTTCATGTGTTCGGTACGAGATGGAGCAATGACATAATTGCCATGCCAGGTTGCCAAGAACTCTGTCAACAGACTTTCTAACAGAAGTTTGACATATGCGAATCAAGTGCAATTTAAGGTTTTGTTTTATAATGCATTACCGCTGGTTTTTCAGCTTTCTCGGGAGCTCTGCCATTTGATATAAACGATATAAACGCCGACTATTTATTTTTCGGATTTGCATTTAAACCGCGAAATATCGTAATTCTTATAATTTTTAATGCAGGTACATTCTAAATCTTCATGATCATCTTCTGCAACACAATGGGCATTATCGTAAATGGCCTGTGATAAAGCCTTTTTTTGTAATAAGGAAATTAGTTTGTTTTTTAATATTTGTCTAGCAGCCAAGGAAACCTTTTTTTGTAATTTTTCGAAGAGTATAATCTCTTTCCATATTTTTTTATGGTATGGTCACATTCAATTTATATCTAACTAAATATAAAAATATAAAATGCGCAATAATAATTGTCACAGGGAGGAATTAGTCAAACTAAAAATACAGACACAATAATTATCACAGGGTGAACGTAGAAAATAGTCACGGGAGAGACATAAGTCTATAAAATACACACAAAACCACAACGCACAATAAACAAATCAGAAACACACGAAGAAAGCACAACGATAATTGAATAGGATTATCAAATTAACTACGCACCCGAATGTAAAGAAACCAAAATGAATCTATTTGCATGTGGGGTGTTGTTAAAATTTCTTGGGGAATGCACGCACTTATAATACTTTAAGAAGGGATAAGTATGTATACAAAATTTGGGTCCGGAGGAGATAAGGAGGCAACTTCTTGGGTAGTTAATATCTGCCATCTTAATAGTTTTTTGGACACTTGAAGAGGTCACCAAGAGTGTGCTTACATTGACACCAAACATTTGATTTTAAGTCAAAAATAAAAGTATTTAAAATAAAATAATAATAAAAAATAATTATGCTCTCAGTTTCCTTATAGTTTTATTAGGGTACAAGAAATTGAAGGAAACCCATCTTCCAATGTTATTTCCCTAAGTTCCGCGATCAAAACATTCCTTGTCACGACAATGAAAATTTAATTGGTTGTATCAAGCGTGGGTTTATTTTTAAATAAAAGTGATCTTAAAATGTAAGAAATGTTTCATATACCTTTTTTGGCTAATAAGCTTATAGTAATTTCAATAAGACTCAAATTTGGTCGCAAAAATTACAAAACTTGTAAAAGAATTTAGTGAATTTAATAATATAATTATAACATTTTTAAGAAATTATTCCCTGATATTAAAATATATAACATAATAGCCTACTACTCCTCCACCTACGGCTTAATTGGTTACTGTCATTATTTGAAAGAGAATTCTGAACAAATTACATAATATAATGTATCGGAAATAAAGTGCTGACTCATAAATTAGCAGGCATAAAAAGAAAACTCGCGCTGCATCACCGCAAAAAAGCCAGCCGGCTATACAAATTAAACACATGGCAACATCTTAATTTTTTTTGCTCACGCACAACCAAATTACGTTAGTAGCGAATGCAAAACATATTACAGAGCGCTTTATAATCGAATCCTGGCGGATTTATCAACAGCTAGAGCCCAGTTTTCGCGCCAAAACCCCGCTCTTAAATACATAATTTAGCTGTGCTTCTTATGGTATAAACCAATCTCTAAAATCTCTAAAATTCAAGAAGAAATTTCAAGAAATCAAGAAAATTCAAAAACACTTAGAAAACTTACTTAAAATTTCATAAAGTTTTCATAACTGATAAAGCTTTAAAAAGTGTGTAATGAAAGTTTTCCAAATTCAATAGAAATTGATAGAAATCAGAAAAATGCTGAGCAATTTTGTAGCAATATTTCGTAGAGTTGTTAAAAATTCTAAAAAACTGTACATGAAATTTCCCGAAATTGAATAGAAAATGACAATAATCAGAATATTCATAAAAATCTTGAAGAGGTCTCAAATTTCTCAACGAGGGAAATGTTAACTATTCTAACAAACCTTACATAAAATTATATGATATTAAGTGATAATAAATATCAAATATAGTAGTTAAATTTTTGTAATAACTTTTGTTTCGAAATATGTTTATTGATAATATGCAAGGCAGGGTCACTAAACTGTGTGGATAAGGTTAAATATTTTAAAAACGGTTTAGCAAAAATTCATGAAATTTGATACACGCTTAAAAATATTCAAATTCTGAATATTCTGATTATATCTGTAATGTTTTTCAGATTTCTGCCGTAATTTTTTTAGTAGATACAATGCTATCTTGATTGTTTTTAAATGGCATGAGGGGTAAAATGTAATATTTCTGACAAAAAAAAAAAAAAAAAAATGCTGTAACAATATTGTAATTTTCTAAGTAATGTAACTATATATATATATATATATATATATATATATATATATATATATATATATATATAAATCTTATTTTCTTATTTTCTATATATATATCGTCGGCTTAGTGTTACAAGGTTGCATGTAACATTTTTTCAATTTTTAGGTCTATAGTGTTACCATGCTCTAAGTTTTCAACATGGGACCTTTCAACTTGTTGGAAGGTTAAAATTGGATCATTAGGAACCTGTAATAAAAACATATGTATTGACAGTGCAAGATATATCATTTTCTGATAAAGCAAACATATTTAAAATCCCTGTTTCCAAAATTACAAATTTGCACATACAACCTTATAACATTAAGCCGACGATATATCCTAAATATGTTGCTACATATTTTATACCGGGTGTTTCGGTATTCTAATGGTATTCCGAAAATTTGGATATTTGGATATATTTGGCTATGGTATATAGCAACAATGATTACTCCAGAGATACAGCTCTTGTTTAAAATCAAAATTATCCCCATCAAACTATCAAATCACTATTCACTGGAATAAATCAAATTTTAAATTCGTACTCTGTACTTTGCAATGTAATGAATATTTTGTACTTTGTTCACCTTAAAAAACAAAAATTCTTACAAACCAGTCGACCTATTTCAAAAAATAATACACCATTGTATTACAAATTAAGTAAACTTTCAAATAAGCTATAATTAAAACCCTACTTCAATTTAAAAAAAAATACTGGCATAGAAGTGCATAGAAATGTAATTAAATGGTTACTTTTGTGAAAAATATTGAATATCTCAACAACTATGGGGTTTAGACATAAGATGTGCCTCATCAAATTGAAGAGAAGAAAAATACCTATCGAATAATGACATAAAATAGGGGGCATTCCCTTAAAAAAAAAAGGGTTATACCACTTTGAAATTTGCAAAGTTTGGCATTTTTTTGTGGACACCCTGTATTATTAAATTCCAATTTCTCATTACAAAAAGGTTGCTTAGTAATCACACTTAGATTACTGCTAAAACTTATTTTTACCTTCAAAAAATTAGGTCGCTACGATTTTTTAAAGTTGAACTTGCTTATGCATGATATTTGGAGAAAAAAATTGTAAATTGTTAACACTGTAAGATTATCCAAAAATAAATAGACAACATGGTAGAGGTTGAAAAACGTCATCAGAAAACTTGAATAAATACAGGGTGTCCCATTTAAAAAAAATGTTTGATTTTGTTATTCCGCAAAATTGGGATACCCAGTGTATATTTGAAAATAATTTTACGGCATAAAGATTTTAGAACCAATAACTTTTTGTACGATACATTTTTTTTCTATCTTTCACAGGAAAGGCGCTAAGAAAGCCCGACACACTGTTGCAGGACCCTGTATAGGCAGGAGAATATTGTAAAATTCCTTCCTTTCTTAGTCGCAAAACATATAATAATCGTCGTGTTAAAAATGTAATCAAAATACATTGTTGATTCAGCGTTAAAGGTATTTTCGGTCACATTATAGAGAGAAATATCTCATTACAAATAATTGAATCTTATTTGGGTCATTTAAATTTCAAAAATTAAATTGTTTAGCACTCCGATGTTCAAATAACCTCAGTATTAGAATCGAATCACGTGTATGTGTGTGCATAAATAGTTAGAAAATTAGCAGTAGAATTGAACCTTATTAAACTAAACTATAATAAGATTTAAATAACATTACCATTTAATTTTAGGGATCACATGGCTGAGATTAATAGTAGATACAAGTGCTAATAATATCCCGGAATGACATACATTAAAGGACCTTCTCTGCACAATTTGAAGATATTTTTCTCTATGAATTCATGTATGTGATTCATCCCTATACACAAGAAAGCGTTGAAAAACATTGGTAGACACAAATGCTAATGAATTTTTATGCAGTAATGGCATGTATGGAAGACCCTTCTCGGCACAAGTTGAAAATATTTTGGTACATGAAGTCGCTATTATTACTTAGTGATCCCAACAGTAGTATTAATAATTGACAGTAAACTCATTTAAAAAAATAAAATATAGAGAACATAGTCAGAGAATATAAACATGGTCCATGAAGTCGCTAATATTACTTTGTGGTTCCAACAGTAGTATTAATAAATAACACTTAATTCATTTAAAAAACTAAAATATAGAGAACATAAGTAGATAGGGCGGCACCTGGGCTCGTTTTTTTCCCATAAGAAATAGCATGGGGCCTTCCCCCTCCACTTTCCCTTTTAGGTCACGCCCCTTTGTCGACGCGCAGCCAATGGGAGCGCCCCATTCAGTCGCGTGGTGTTGGGAGGGAGACATGAGTTGTTAAGGTTTGAGGTTATGTTTAAGGTTTGAGGTTATGTCGCCTTCGGTCCCCAGTCCCCAGACTTGAGGTTATATCTATGGTTTGAGGTTATGATTTGTACAACGGCGTGCCCCAGGGGTGAGGGGTTCGTATGTGGGACCCTGCTATCGCCAAGCACGGGGCACGCCCCCGCAAGGCCTACATCCATACGCATGAACCCTGCGAACGCCGACTTGAGGTCGCGCCACTCCACATCTGAATTTGTTTACAAGTCGCCGAGCTGGAGGGTGACGTGTCTATGGATATTCGTATGCGGAGCCCTACTGCTACCGGTAAGCACGGGGCGCCCCACCCCCCACATTACTAACGGGCCGCGGAGAAAAACGTGTCGGCTGTTTCCAAAAGCCGCGTCGCCGCAAGGAAGGAACCCATCTAACGAGCGATAACCGAGAGATAACCGATGATAATCGAGAATACCAACTGTCATACCAACTTAAATCTTTCATAATCCCTGTGATTTTATAATATACGGGTACCGATTGAGAAATAAATTTCGTGTCAATATACGAGGCCGTAAAATATTAAATCGTATGCGAGTGTAAATTCAAGATGGAGTCCGGTGTAACATGTACAGGAAGATCGGGGTAACAACGTGTACCGAGAGTTCAAAAATAAATTAAATATTATATTAAGGTAAACGGGTAAAACTTACATAGTCTAATTGTTTTTCTCGATAAGTATGGAATAGATGTCGGGGGTATGTAAGATAATAAAATAATATTAACTCTAGGTGACACTATAATGTTTAAAAATCCATCTAGTTATTAATTCATTTGTTAATGCCTGGCGAAAAGGTGTAGGCGTTTTGATCAACTAAAAATTGTAAGTCTGGCGATAAAACTTTTGCGGTTTTATTTAAACAAGGATGTGTATATTTTCACACACATAGGTAAATATCAGCATTAATTAACTGCGAGCGATCACCGGCAGATGCCTAGTATGCATGACACACCCGACAAACAAGCCATGATGAACCAAATAAGAAGAGGAAAGTGGAGCAACACCTAGCACCTATTTTAAAAACACATATGTTGCTTGGTACAGAGACTTAGAGTAGATGTGACGATGATCTACAGATACCTGTAATTTCCGTATCAGTCGTGTGTCACAAAGGCCACAACACATGGCGCTCGAAACGTCAAATTCAAACTTACGATAACGCCGTGAACCAAGGTGCGCATTCACGTCGCTACATCCCTAACAAAAGCCTCCGCAAGGTTCGGCTCCTCCTATCTCCGCAATCCCCTCCCCGCCAACGGCTCGCCATTATTATTAGTATGGCACGAATTAATTTTAATTACGAAATGTGTCAATTTAGTGCTAATTAATTTGAATTATCTGAATCATCGTATGTTGTCGGTGGTTGTCGTCATCAGTGTCGCGCGAGTTTTGAATTATTTGATTATTATATATTAATTACATGAAATATTTTTTCTGAATTAGAGTCCATTCATTTTCGGTGTGTTTACAAAGCGAGAGATTAGCGCAGTGCGTCAACTGATAAGAACCGTTTTAAACGTTTGTGTTAAATATATATTCTTACAACGGAAGAGTGGAAGAGCAACGAATGGCACACAAATGTGCGTTTTGTATCAACTCGTTAGATCGCTCGTTAGATCGCTCGTTAGATGGGTTCCTTCCTTGCGGCGACGCGGCTTTTGGAAACAGCCGACACGTTTTTCTCCGCGGCCCGTGAGTAATGTGGGGGGTGGGGCGCCCCGTGCTTACTGGTAGCAGTAGGGCTCCGCATACGAATATCCATAGACACATCACCCTCCAGCTCGGCGACTTGTAAACAAATTCAGATGTGGTGTGGCGCGACCTCAAGTCGGCGTTCGCAGGGTTCATGCGTATGTAGGCCCATTGCGGGGGCGTGCCCCGTGCTTGGCGATAGCAGGGTCCCACATACGAACCCCTCACCCCCGGGGCACGCCGTTGTACAAATCATAACCTCAAACCATAGATATAACCTCAAGTCTGGGGACTGGGGACCGAAGGCGACATAACCTCAAACCTTAAACATAACCTCAAACCTTAACAACTCATGTCTCCCTCCCAACACCACGCGACTGAATGGGGCGCTCCCATTGGCTGCGCGTCGACAAAGGGGCGTGACCTAAAAGGGAAAGTGGAGGGGGAAGGCCCCATGCTATTTCTTATGGGAAAAAAACGAGCCCAGGTGCCGCCCTATCTACTAACATAGTCAGAGAATATAAATATGCAATAATTATTAAATAAAATCTTTTCCAAATTTTCCAAACGAATTTTGTCGTTTGCACAACCTCTTAAAATAAATAAATCACAAAATCCGTATATTTGTGTTTTACTTACTAACAAAAATTATTAACAGACGCATTACCCATAAAGCGAAGGAAATTAAGTTGTCACAATAAAAATTTCAAAAATCAAACATGACGTAAGTTACAATATTTTCAGAATTTCGTTTCCTTTTCTTTGTATTTTGTTGAAGTTCTTTCATGTAGTGTTGCTCTAGATATTTTTTAGGTAGTTTATATTGCGCCAAAAATAGTGTAGCATAGTGTCTTTCTCAGGGCGTTTTTGAATGTTTGCCATTATTTTGCTCAGCATGTCGATTGGTTTTGAATTTTTTGCAGTTAATTTATTTATTCGTCTTTTAGTGCTGATTTTTTCAGTAGAATGGTCGGGTTGGTAGTTTGTTTATTGGTCTGAAAAGAATGAATTCTATTTTAGCTTCAGTTAATGTATTTTTTGTGCTCCAGTTACTTAGATTATGTAGGTCGTCTTTTACCATTCTTTGTAGTATCTTCCTGTCGCTATATGAGATAATCAGGCATATATCGTCAGCATACATGAATATTTGGCCCTTGTTGTGGCGAAACTTTAATTTAAATTACTCCAAGTATATCAGAACACTGCAGATATTAAAACAAATATCAAGTACTGTTAAATGTCTTAAAAACCTATGGAAAATTTCTTAAAAGTTACACAAATTGATCGAACATATTTTGAAAAGTTCCATAAATCCACACACGTATAAAGCGTCCATCAAATTTTTGTGAAATAACTTTTCAATGAAATTAGGAAATAAAACATTTGGTGTTCGAGTTCTCAAATTTATTGCTAAATAGTTTCGCCAAATAGTGGCTTCGTCAGGCTGAATAATTAATCGTCTGCCAGATGTTCCAGTGCAGCAAAAAAAATATGTAAAACTCAACTGCCCAGCATGTTATTTCCTAATGTTATCATAGTTTCGCCTAGTACTTCCGCCTAATCAATGCACAACCTTGCAATGGCTTTGTAGTATTTGTTTGTAATAACTCCGTTGATAGATAGAACCCGTTGATATTCATAAGATGTTGAAATAAATGTAGCAAGTAAGTAAATTTTCAGCCGTTGTGGCTTTCAATATTTATATTTTGATTTCACGGAAATACAATACAGGAAGGCACGGAAGTAGAAGCATGATTCTCCATTAGGAGTAATGCCATGCAATGCCGCAATTTTATCACGAGGCACGTGCACTTACTTAACCTTCTTTGTTTCAATCGATCCACGCCGCTATCCATTCTCACGTACAAATATCTTGACTGGGAAACCCTTTATGACACTTACGGTCACGAATTTCCCAATACCCATTCGCTGCAGCTAGACTCCGAACAACAAACGGCGGATGCCAAAAAGAATATTGGACTTTCAGATTACAAATTATTTGCAGATGGTTTCCACATGAACGATGATGTGAATTCGATTATTGATCGGTATTATATTTAATCTAAATCTACAACTATTTTCAGATGGATACATCAACTGTATTTGTCGCCGACATCATAAAGAACGATCAACACAAACCCCATAAATCATTTTGCTAATATTTTCTACTACTAGGAAAACTGAGAAGTAGCTTTTAAATTAAATTTTCACAGGCGTAAATTCAAGTTTCGATATTTCGTGTATATTTCGCTGCGAAATTAATCTGCTAATTCAAATTTGTACAGTCTCAGCTCAGCATTGGCGGTCCAGATGGGGTCAAACGCCATCGGGATCAACCGGACCATTTCACGGCTAATCATATTCCATATAGGGAGCATTAGTCGCGAATTGGGTCAAATTCCATTTGCATACATTCCATCAATCAACACGGCGAGATACCTATGCCCATGTATTGAGCCCGAAGTTCCAGTGCCTGGCAATCATTGGCCTCTGATAGCTTCTTAGGGAGCACTTACCAAATATGCTAAACATATAAATTAGGAGCATAAGGAGTAAATACTGTGCATCGCTTATAAGGGGATGTATTCAGTGCTGGCGTTATAATGCGGAACTGCATATTACATCATAATTCACACGAAATTCGGAATCTTCAATATTGCAAGTGCTTATTTTGTAATGAAGTCAATATGTGGTAGAAATTTTGTCGCAGTAATGTTTTATTTAATATTGCTATATGGAAATCTGTTTGGTTTTAATTATTTTTTAGTTTTACTGTAATTTTGAAGTTTTCCGATTTGTTGTAAGTTTCGTGCAATTTTCGAGAGAAATTTGGTAGGCTTATTTAAAACATAATACACATTTTCTGGCAATTTTCGTAATTTGTAATATTGTTTGATATTATGTTCACAGTTTCTAAACGTTCTAATACTTGTAATATTGCGATAATATTCTGGATATCTCTTGATATTTTTTACAAATTCACAACCTGCATAAAACTTTTGGAAATTTATATAACTTTGAAACTCATCATATTCTGAAAGTTTAGTATATTTTAATATTATTTTTTAAGTTTTCTGCAATTTCAATGAAAATTTCTAGTATTTCACTTTTTCGGTTTCATAATGCTTTCGTTTTTGCGGTTTACTAGGGAGAGGTGGTATGAAAGGGACACGTATTGATAGGGACAATTAAAATTTCGCGACAATTACAAATCTCCCCGAAACAAAAGAATTTATGTTGTGTGGCAACACCAATGCACACCAATTTAAACCTAACTACAAGCTTTTGTCATTTCGTCCATCGTCATATTCGTGCTCCAAAGTAATTTTTTTGTAATTCTTTCCAAGCGTTTTGTGAAATGTTGTAAATGGTTTATTGAACACTTTGTCATTGTATATAATTAGTCGTATATTCAATTATTGGAGAACGAAAAATCAGTACCTTTCAGATAAAATTGTAGCTTTAAAAGTTATGTTTTTAATTTGTGTGTAATATTTATGAAAGGGACACAGCAAACTGTTATGAAAAGGACGGTTGTATCAAATACGGATTCTGACTTGATATATAATAAAAACTCTGAGACACTGAGTGAATTTACTATTGAACCACTTACACATACATTATATATTCGTAAAAAATAATAATAATATGCGTAATATGCTAATTTCACTGAATTATCTTTACAAAAAGAAATATAGGACTAATTTCCAATTAGTTTTAAAAATATGATTTTAAAGTCTAGATACTTTGTAACGGTCCGGTTTTGCCTCCGACGGAAACTGTCTTGATTGTTAATTGCGCGCCTGGATCGCCACCGTAGGCAACCGTTACACACACGTTTTTTTACACGTGACGTGTTTCCGTTATGCGTGTGATTTTTAAAATCGTCGGCGAGGCGATGCCATGAGGTAGAAGCTAGTCACCTTCCCTAGAGTGCAGACGTGTCACGAGGTCACAGTTTTTCTTTGGTATATCACCAACCGGTTTCCGGGATTTAAAACGTGTCCTCCTTTAACCACCCTAAGAGGGATTGACGGCACCAGGCACAAGGCAAGGGAGGGTACTGTACGACTCAACTCTACACGCTCAAAACATCAGAGTAAGTGATTAAACCCGACATCTTTTTTTTTTTCGTAAAGACACGTATCCCCGGCCATTGTTAATAAGGCCATGTGCTTTACAGGCGTTTTTTGGGTAAAGGCTGAAGTAACCCAGCCAGCCAGGTTCTTGGCTAAGGGCAACGAACATCCGGGCAGAGTTGTTCCGAGCATTGGAATTTAGCGACGGCGTTCCAGACGATTGCCGGCCGCCGCACGTCCAAGAACCGAGCCCAGAATCGAGAGTGGAGTCGCCACAGGCCAGATCTATGTATTTTTTTTTTGATCTCATGTATTACCTTAATTTCATTTGATATATCGTTTTTTTCTTTTGTGTAAATTTGCGTTGCGTGTTTCGTGCCGTACGTGTTTTGCGTTTTTGTAAGGAGGAGGTGGCTCCGACGGCCCTTCGCATCGCGCGATTACGTGTTCGCGGGATTCGGCCGAATCTAGTGGACCCAGCGTGATAGGGTTGTGGACGGAGGGATTTCTTTCAGGAAGCGTAGGCACGTTGTCCTGTCTTTTATGTGAATAAACGCAGATATTTTACACCACAAAATTCACCTGTTATTTTTTTGTTCCCCCCACGTTTTCTCAATCGGGCATTCTTTTCAGTTTAACTTCCTATTCTCATTACGAGATTTAAATCTGGTAGCGTAAGATGGTCAGCCGTTGCGACAGTTCGTAATTTCTGAACTTCGCTGACTGTCTGCCGTCAACCCACGCAGGTAGGGTGGAGCCCCCCTTTGCGACGAAGTAGTGGCGAGGTTAAAATTACGTGGAGCCTTTTTTTAACCCCCCCCCCCCCCCCCACTCTCCGACACCGAGAGCCTGGCCTTCGTCGCTGCTTCGAAGGGACCCTCCACTCGCTCCGCGGCCTAACGCGCTGATAGCCCTTCAGGCACGTCACAACTTAATAGTACTAGTTCTCATCGTGTACGTATACATATACTAGTTATTTAGTATGTGTAATGTAAAATACCAGTAGGTACAAGGAGATTTTTCTTGTTATTAAGCACTGTCCCTTTAATAAATTATTGTGTCCCTTTCAATACAGTCCAGTGATCAAGAAATTTCCATATAACTGTGTGGCAGTTTCTGAAATCTTTATAAAATTAGGTGTAATATGTATATTTTGAAATTAAAATAAAATTTTCTGTAGTTCTCTTCTATTTGAAGACTTTCATAAGTGATTCCAGATGAACTGGCCTGTATCAGAAAATTTGGAAACACTTCCTAAAAATTTTTTTTAATTTTATTGGGTTTAACGTTTGTTATTTTTAATATAATATCTGCAATTTGCATATATTCTGAAATTTTACAAATTATACTTTCATTCAGTGGTTTAGATAATTACATTTTAATAAAATTATCACGAAAACGTTTCAGAAAGTTCTAGTGAACTTGTCGAAGACGTTGTCGCGAAATTTAATATTTGCAATCACTTTCCCACAGTTATACTGCCTAATAATTCGCCAATGTGCACAAATTTTCTGAAATTTGAATAAATGCTATAGATATTCTATAGTTATAGGATGCAGTTCTATATACAGGGTGTTTAAAGTTAATGGTCCAACATTGCTAACTCTGTTACTATTGAAGTTACGAAGTCGGTTAAATTAAGGACGTTAAGTCGGTAAGAAGCATGTGGTATTTTTTCTGGTGATTAAGACGTTGAAATCAGAATAACAATCGAACTTCACGTTTTTATGTGATTCGTTATGGTTATATGTAGTTATAAAAGATAACGTCAAAAAAAGATAAGAATTCTAGCTACGTACCTGTATATAGGGTGAGTTTGTTTTCATTTTAAGCATTGAGATCTCGGAAACCATATGACATAGAGATTCGGTTAAATTAGGAAAGAGTTGTCGTTCTAAGAGCTTATGCAAGATATACTTTTGTTTTTCGAAAAAAGACCACAGTTTTTCAGTTAATACCAACTATTTTTAAATTGCAGTCATAATTAGCTATGAGATTTTTGAAAAGGGCATTTTTTTCTCTTTATAGCGACACAAGATTTGCTATACATACATCGATAAATAAAGGCCATCTTCGAAAATTAACTTCAACAAAATTATTTCTGACTTAGACAAAAAACACGATACAGGACAATTTGTATTATTGAGAGAACAGAATTGGCCATGGAAATTTTTTTCCTCTTATTACGAGAGTTCTGTTAATTTTTCTATACTAATTATACCAAATTCTATTCAAATTACACAACGAAAATTCCTGCATCTCATTTATTTATGAAAGTAAGTATAGTAAACGTTATATCGTTACAAAGAGAAAAAAATGTCTTTTTTTTTAAAATGCGAAAGCCAACTATGACTGCCAATTAAAAAAATGAAGTTTGTATTATATTGTATAACACAAAAAATATGTTTTTTTTTTCAAAAAACAAAATTATATTTTGCATAAGCTCTTAAAATGACCTCATTTAACCTCCTCATTTAACCGAATCTGTATGTTTTATGGTTTCCGAGATCACAATGCCTAAAATGAAAAAAAAACTCACCCTGTACATGGAAACACACCATTTATTAATTAATATCGTCTATTAATCGAGGAGGTTAACGTTATTGGCAGCTTTATGCAGAGGGAGAAAAATCGGGTCTTAGTTCGGTAAATATTTATGAATAAATGCTAGAAAAAGTTGGCAATTTTGAATACAAATTGATATTATGTCTAATAGTAAGCAGTTTCGGGCATAAAATTAGTGTATAAGTAATGAAGAAAATGAGTCCATTTAATAAATTTAATAAATTTGGGAAAATCATGAAGATTGCAGTGATGCATCCTCGTTTTTATTACGAATTGATAATAAGCTTAAGAGTGTGCAGTTCGAGGTATAGAATTAGTGTATAAGTAATGAAGAAAATTTACCCATTCGGGAAATAATTATGGGAAAATCGTGAATATCACAGTGAATGATGTAAAGGAAATTCTACATGACAGAACATTAAACCACCGCTTTCCTACCTACTCATAACTCCTTTGGAAAATTACCCCATATAAATCCGGCTCGGACAACAATACGTGATATTTAGACATTTCCCAGCCTCGGAACCGAATATTCGATAAGGAACGCTGCCCGTTCCTTGTAAAACAAATTAACCTAATAACCGTCGTGTATATCCTGCATACGTTTCATTCCGCCCGAACGGCCTCTTTGCACGACAGCGAAATGAACCGGAAAAAGCTCCAGTCACATTTAATGTCCTCATTACCGTACGTAGCCGTACTTTTCGAGATTACAGACTTACGTAGTAAGCAATATTTATATAATCAGCGGGTTGGTGAGCTGCAGTGTGTAGGATATAAGGGACTAATGTCCTAATGGCCCAAAAACTCAGCGGGTAAGGTCAATGCTGGCATTAATAAGTTACATAAAGGGAAGGCTGGATTTAGGGCTGCTTTACTTAAATGACATTTCCGCAAAATTATTATAAACTCTAGCGAATATTTACAAGTACTAAATGGTTTAAGAATATCATTTACATGTGTCGCCGATAATTTCAATAACACATGTTCATTACATTTTATATGTATTTGAAGCAAACTCTCCAAGACGTCAAAAATTGAACAAAGCTCGTTGAAGACATCAAAATTTAATAATCAATAATATTATCGACGATTAGGAAAGGTTGACACAAATTGGAGACGTTGCCATAAATGCATCAGAATTGTCAATAAGGTTATAATGTAACAAAAATAATTGATGACCTTGAAACCATTTTTGGTTTTAATTTATAAAACTTGTCGATGACACAAATTCGATATAAGTTGTCGAGATAGGTATAACAAATCTAATGAACATATAATGTCTATGGTGTCAAAACTTAACGACATAAATACGACAAAAGTTATTGATCCTATAAAAAATGTAGTAAATAATGAAAAATCATGAATCATATATGGACGATACAGTACCAAACAAAAAAAAAACGGGACAACTTTTAAAGCAATGTTGCCTTAAATTTAAATGCCGTTTTGGGAGAATTTGTACAAAAATTGAATAACGGTGGTCTATGAGGCGCCTAGCAGACGAATTTCAGGTGGGGAAAAGTACAGTATCGCAAAAGTGTCGGGTTGTTTTTTTGTTTAGTACTGCATTTGAACAGAAATTATTGATAACATCATAATTTTGATATAAAATAATATAAATTTATGAAGAAGGGTGGTCTATGAGGCGTTTAGCAGATAAATTTCAGGTGGGGAAAAGTTTTCTTGTCTAGTCCTGTATTTGAACAAAAAATGTTGATAACATTATTATGTTAATATACAATGTGCTTCAGTGACCCACACCTAGCAAAACTAATATTGGGAAATTATATAAGGATCAATTATTGCCATGAGCTATATGTATATAACTCTATACGTCTTAAGGTTCCTCCACCACCTCAAATTTGATATTCTCAAATTTCGTCTACAAAAATTAAATTATTTTGATTATTATTATTGATTAATTAAACTAAGAACGTGCAGCCCCGACTTTTATCCCCCAACCCCCCCAAGTGTTGCTGCTACAACTCAAACCGCCGCTCCAGCTTCGAGAGACGCCGGCGCCGAAGACGACATAGTTGCCGCCTCCTCCAAACTGAGCTGGTTTTATTCCGGGCCAATCACGGGGGTAATTAACCCTTCGCGATCAAAACCCCTAATCCCTTGATCACCATGAGTTTCCTAATCACATGAATTATTGCTAATTTGACGCACTCATAATAAACTCCTACACTATATTTTCTGATGTAGGTAAGGATTTTTATATATTTTTAAAATCATAAAACTTTTACTAATTCTAATATTATGGCTGTGTAAAGGTTTACTAGAAACGAAACAGTGAAAATTGTAAGAATTTTCGTTTCTGTTTTCAATCAAATTTGGGATTTGAGGTTTGAGGTTTCACTCCGAACAACCTTTCATAATATTTTTTTTTTAATATTTTTTAAATATTATTAATTTTAAAATATTAAATATTTTTTAAATATTTTTTTCAATTTTTGTATATCTTAGGTTTTGATCACAGTAGGCTGGTTACTTACAAGGGCCAAAATGTATTTTACTCATTCAACAAAGCTTCACTAGCTTCACATATTGAAAAAAAGGATTTTCAAATCCACGGAAAACTAAAAAAAAGTTATCGGGGGTGTTACCATTTCAAGCAAAAAACTCTATACATATATATATATATATATATATATATATATATATATATATATATATATATTATTTTAGTGATTATAAATTATGTTTTTGTGTTGTGGTTGGTTGTTACTTTTGGTGTTAGTAGTTATTACTTTTAATTTGTGGATTCAGTCAAGAATTTTATATATTTTGAGTTTGTGTTCATATATTTTGTAATATATGTTTACTTACATACATTAGGTACATTATCTTGATCATTTGTAGTTGATATTTTGAATTTATGTGACTTTTATGTTATATTTGTCGTTTTGAAGTGTTTGTTGTTATTTGTTTATATGTTGTTCTGATATTATATGGCTTAGTTAAATATTTGTATAGTGGTTTGAATCTTAGTTGTGTTTGAAAATTGAAGCATTTTATATAAAATAGATGAAACACTATAAAATAAATGGTTTTACATTTTTAATAGTATTTTTTATTTAACAGAAATAGTGTAAGAATTAAATGTATAATTATCATTCTATTTTTTTGCGGTTGTATTTATTTCAAATACATAATCGTTAATATTTATGACTTCATAAAAAAAATTGCAACTGAATTGGGTTTTTTATGAATGGTTTAAAAATAGATGTGTATTTGTTCTGATTATCAATTACTTTTTGTACACTCGTAACTCAGGTACTTTTTTATCCGGATATAATATTGCTATAATAAAACTTTAAAAACTGATGTTTGTCTTTAATTGTATAATGATAATGAGAAGACATATTAACACATCGATTAATGAATCTTCAAAACCGACAGTAAAATTACTAAATACTAAATTATTAAAATTAATTAACTTCAGTAAATAAATGGTACGTGACCGGTGCTGGGCTGCTATTGCATATTTGTTTGAGGGTCTCATTACCTGACTACATTTGCGATGATTCGCTACAATATTTTGCCTGGACACGAAATGTAACTGCCCTCACTGGCGATGCGGCGTACCTCGTTCCTTTCCTCCCTGTGTACGGTTTTACGAAGGCTAGCTGGAAGAGCTCAGCTTTAGACGGCTGGTTGCACTCTTAACAAGACAATGCAGACTAAGAAAATACCTACATATGATTGGTATTATTCAAAATGTGCAATGTAGGCTGTGTGAAGAGGCTGTCATGAGGCAATATCACTTCGGGAAACCCCATATGGTAACAAAGTTGGGCAGCAACCAACACGATATTTTACTTTTAGATACTTTTTTCACAGAGATCGGTCATGTTGAGTGTACAGGGGAAATTACAAAAGGACTAAATAGATGAAAGTGCGGAGGGGCTTACTGAACGTACTCAGAAAAGAAAACACGTTGTCGGCCTGCTGATTATTATCAAACAACAAACCGCCTCCCATTAAAACCAAGAAGCGCTCGACGAATTCATAACGCCGCGCAGTTATTAGTAATAAGCGCCATTAAACGGGCGCATAATTTCGCCGTAAAACGATCAGGAACGCTACGCACTCAACGAGGGATTGACTAATTCTCCCGCCCCTCGTACGTTTTATTGCTCAATGAATCTCATTGCGCGTTTAATAAAACCAGAAATTAAGGGGTCTCCTGGCATGCCACGGTCACCGATAATTAGCACCCAATTTTTGGGTTATTAAATGGGGCGTGTTGTGCCGTAAAAAAAATAATTAATTTACGGGCGGCCGTTAATGTCCTTTTTATACTTTTGCAAGGGAAACTGCAAAAAGTGATTTCACTCTTTAATTTTGATGGGGGTTGGATAGAGATTCATTAATTATTGCGACGGCTATTAGATAGGATGTAATAACAAGGAATATTATGGTGTGGACTTGGAGATGATATAAATAAAAAATAAACGTCCGAGTCGAAATTCAATGGGGGAATATTACAGGCCCTTTTTTGCGAGTATTAGTACTAAGTTCAAGCTGTGACTCGCATTTGAAACAAGGATAATCCTTATGTGGTCGGGTAAATTTGACTTGGCATAAATTTGCATGAATTTATTAATATGCCCCTGTATTCTATTAAAATGTGGTGTAAATTTATCGATATTGAATGTTTCCTGGGTTATCCTTTGCGGTTTTATAAGCGACGTGGATTATAAAGGGGAACAGCTGTTTCGGGCGCCGTATATTTGCTTAGGATCTGATTTAGGTGTCGGGAGGATAACATTCACTTTGATTTGAGTCGATTTGAGTGTCGCTTCCGGCGAATAGGGCGAGATATGCGGCGACTGAATGATGATGTCGAAGTAGGCATAACATCCCCACGCACTTCCGCGTAATCACCTTCCAAACACCATACAAAGCTCCACCTTATACAGCAGGTGTGTAGAAAAATACATGAATCCGAATAAAACCGCCGCTAAGTGACTATAAATTTTAATACAGCTCGGATTATTTAATTACACCTCTTAAGGGCTGAATAATTGCTACCTTAAAACTCTCGAGAGCTTTCTTTTGTGGTACTTACAATTCATTAAAAATCTTAATAACGTAATAACTACCCCGAGATTTATCAATAAGAAACGTGATATGTTTGTATAAATATCTCCCCTCTATGATAACACTGAATTGCACAGATGTTATAACATTGGCCGCAGCATCGTCTTCGTAAATATTGATCTTGAAGGTATATTTAACGCTTCACAGTGGTTTCCATGGGGCGAACTTTAAGTTGCGAATATTTTCTGGGGCGCAGCGTTTTTATGCTCCCTTACCTGCCCTTTATCATTATGCGTGCCCCAGCTCGCTGCGGATTAAACGCGTATGAGAGACAAAAGGGGTTATAATCATGTCTCATTTTCAAAGACACGCGGATACTAATGTTTATTTGCCCACCCTTCGCATAATAAATTTCATGGGACGCAAAAAAGGATGAAAGGAGGCGCGCGCGACGTGAATATTGAGTCGAGTGAAAATTTAATAAATTACACGACTTATTCGCGATAAAATTGTATGTGCGTTATTCTCGTGGAAGCTGTGTGTGAATAATTGGACGTGATTGATAATGTTAGAAGCGTATAAATCAATGCCAAATATATTCTCTTGCTGTTTTCAATGTAAACGTTTTCCTTGCAAGTATTTTTTTGTTGCAGGAAAGCAGGCATTCTGAAATATTGATGCATTTTTAATACTCGTGTGAAATTGAATGAAAGTAGTAGTATATAGTATATTGTTTAACAAGTGTTGAAAGTAGCACTTTGCATGCGAGAGTGCTGCAAAACACGATCATACAAAGGCACATTTAACACGTGTTTAACACTATACTTTTTCTACGGCCTATTTTGTGAGGGACTTTCGATTCTAGGAAACCGTATATCAAGTAGTATTTTACTTTGGGGTCGAAGAAATTGGTTATCTCCCGAGGATCAAGGATAACAAGTGACGCAGTTCTGACGTTTTACAATGCAACAATAGAAAAAGTCAACAAATTAAAGTACCTAGGAATATGACTCTCAGAGGATTGGACATCTGAAACAGAGATTTAATGAAAAATTGAAAACGCACGCAATGCATTTAAAAAAATCAAGAAAGTCCTGGCTAACACCAGCTTTGATCTGAACTTAGAATTAGATTTGTTAGGTGTAACAGGAGGTTAGTGCTCCTATACGGTATGGAGCGATGGACGACGAAGGTAGGTAGGTGTTCAATGAACAGAATAGAAGCCTCTGAGATATGGGTCTACCGCAGAATGTTTAAAATCTCGTGGACATAACGAATTACCAACGAAGAAGTCCTACGGCGTGTAAGCAGAAGTCACGAACTTTTGACTGCAATGAATAGAAGAAAGGATGAAGGATGGTAGAATGAAAGGAATAAAGGACATGTCATGCGAATCTGAAGTACGAAATTCTGCAGCTCATCATTCAGGGCAACATTGAAGGAAGAAGAGTAGTGAGAAAAAAAAATGTCATGGCTGAGAAATATCAAAAATCGGAAGTCAGGTTCATACAGCCAGAAATCGAGACGAGTTGATTGGTATTGTTACAAATATCCATTAATGGATAAATTCATAACAAGAAGGTCGTATAAAAAAAATGTATGCACGACTTATGCTAATGTATTAATTTTTGTCCCGCAAAGCGGACGTAATACTAATTTGCAATACTAATGTGGCGGTTGTTGTTTATCGTAATAACTGGTAGTAACCAAGTCTTACCAAGATACATAATTCAAAAATGTCCCTATTAAATTTAAATTTTATTAATGTAATATGACACCTATTAATTAGTATAATTTATTTCAACATTAAAACATGAATTGAGCCTGGCGCAAAGTTTTGTATGTATTACGGCTATAAGCATGTTTTTGGCTCTTAGCATGTTCCTACGAAAACGCTGCTGGCAATAAAGTAGACATGTATGACCTCAATATACAAATAAATATTATTTTGTTTCTTAAAATAAAAGGTGTAATGGTTTATGGTTTAAGTTAATGCTGTGAAATAAAGAACAATTTTTAATAATTTTATGGATGTTGTACTCAACATACGCAGAATTTTTATTTCTGGTATAAATTTACTTCACAGAAAACTTCATAATATAATGAACTGTGGATGAAAATTCAAAGAATTATAGTGTATATTATTATAGTGTATACTAACATATTTTATATATTTAAACAAACTTTATTAGGATATCAAGTGAAGTAATAGTAAAGAAATAGTGAAGTTTTTTTATAATTGTGTGAATGTGACAAAGGGGACATTTAGACAAAAATATATTTTGAGTTATCAATGGTATAACATCGAAAATATGTTGCAACACTACAATAATGTTGTGAAATTTGAACCCAATAGAATAGGTACACGAAGTTCTGAAAAATTTAGAAATGTGTTCTCTTTCAATTTTTATAGTTAAAACAAAAATGCATGTTCTATCAATATGTGAAATTTTACCTGAATAGAAGTAATTAATATATTTTTTAGATATCAAGATTTAAATTATAGTAAATATCATTTCACTATGTTTCAACTGTCAAGATTAGATAAATTGTGGATAAACTGAGGATGTATTTAGGAGTATTGATGTATTATAAATATATTGATTTTCATATTTTCCGAAATTTTGAAATATTCTTAATAATCAAGTGAAATTTTGAACTCAAAAGAAATTTAAAAATAACTAGATTTTGGTTTATTTCTAGCCAAAAAAGTATACAAACAAAGTATAAAAAAGTTCAATTACATATGGTATTGAAACTTCCTATATCAGTTTCAATAAAGCAAACTTCATGAGTTTCCTATAAAAAATTAGAAAAATATAATGATGCAGTAACTCTGGATTCTCACATTTTCTTTAATATTGATGTATGTTTTTTAAATATGTGAAATTTGACCTGAGTTGAAATTAAAAAAAAAACATTAATGATTTTAACCTACAGCAGTACAATTCCAGTTTAGACAAAAATTGTGGAAAAGAGATGCGTGTGTTATGATTTTGATTTTTCTCACATATTGAAATTGAAATATAGTATGTACCAGAACAAACAGTACTGACGTTTAGGCAACCAATCATACGCATCGTATTGAACACTGCAGAATGGGTGTGGTTAATTGCCTAAATTCAATTTTGTTTATTCTGGCGCATACTGTACAGGATAGGCCATTTTAATTAATCGACGCAAATGACTCCTAAGGTATGCTCGCTAGCAAAAACTGACCCTAACAAAAATTGTATGACTACAAGAGGGACATCTGATGATAACCTTGAATTTGACCTTGAAGTTGAATTTCAAGGTCATTTCAAGGCCAACTTGAAAATATGAAATGGTCACCCTACGTTTTGAATTTTTATTTTGAAAGAGAGTCATATTAGTACGGCTGCGCAAAATTTTTAATACCTTACATAAGAGAATTTTCGAGAAAAAATGAAAGAAAAGTTTACTAAAACACAAATTAAAAATTTTAAAAGTCCACTTTCAAGAGAAACTAACAATTTCCGTATTAATTAAAATGGCCTACCCTGTATATTTAATAATTTTACCTAAGGCTAATAAATAATACATTTATTATATACGTAACTATAGTAACATAATGTACTTCCCCTGTTGAATAGTGAGGTCGTTATACAACAGCGGTTGAATTATGGCTTCATTACATAACAGGGGTTGTATTGTGGCTTCATAATACAACATGGTGCGGCCTCATCGCTATGTGTAACACTTTTTACACCTCTTTATTTTTTGCTTCCGAATGTACTCTGTCATTGTTATCTTTCATTCATCCCATACTAGCTCATTTACATATACATTTGGTTGCCAACAATCGGTTTCTTATTGACAAAAATTTGTTAATAAGAGTTGTTTTATTTCAAACTTCATAGATAAAACGTAGTATTTTATTCGCATATAATGGCTATAATTCACGAGGTTGAATATTATACACGCGCCGAATGCGAGTGTATAATCCTCCGAGTACACATTACATCCGAGTACTATTGTTATTAGTGCTAGTATTAATATTATTAATAGTAGTATTATGTACTCGTTAAATAAAATACTATTATTAAATTTGAACCCAACATTTTAGTTAACGTCTGATGAAAGTTCGGAAAAATGTAGTTTCTTTATATAAAAGCAGTTTTCATAGGTTGGTGAAATATACACGAAATATATAAATATACGAAATATAATATAAATTATGTTTTGCACTGTAGAAATATTAGTTTTCCTACATTTTACCATCAAGTTTTGATTAAAATTGTTCAAAAACTAAGGATATTTGTATTAAGATTTACAAATTTTCTGAATATTTGAAACGTTCTTAATAATCTTGTATATTTTAAAATAAACAGAATATAAAATACTAAAAATTTTTACTCTTAGCTAACTTTGGATGAAAATTTTGAAAAATAATGTTAATGGGGTTTGTTTGTATTTTTATAGTTTCAAAAATATTATAACAGTTTTCATAATTTGTAAAATTTGAGCTCTTGTACTTGTAGAAATACTATAGTAAATGTATTTTTTCCTGCCCCAAGAAATAAATTACTGCAGAAATATTATTTCCTGTACTTTAAAAACAAATTTAGATGAAAATGGTGGAAAAACTAAAAATTGGATATATTCTGATTTTCATACTTTGTCAAACATTGAAACATTTTTAATCATTTTGTAAAATTTGAACATGAATAAAAACTCAAAGAAACCCTTTTTTTTTTAATTCCAATAAAAGTTTGAAGAACCTTAAACGAAATTCGGAAATACGTACTGATGAATTATCTCCGGAATCTCAAAGTAGTAGTAACAATATTTATGGTTAGCCTGGTGCGGTCTTTTCGCCTTCTTATATTTTCTTAAATTTTCTGAAGTAGTTTTTTTTAATTGTGTGAAATTTGAGGGACACAAATTAAAAAAATACATTTTCTACTCATATATGTGAAAATTGCAATTTTCTACGGCTTACTATACATGAAAATTATATTTTTTCTAGAGATCTAAAGATTTTCTTATATTTTATAAATATTATTATTATTATTATTATTTTATTGTCCCAATCGCCGCCAACGCGGCTCGTGTTGCAAAGTATGCTAGTTTTAAAGTGATGTAAATCATTGATGTAAATAAAGTTTAAATAACTTTGGCAGTTTTCTGTTTCATGTTTCATGTTTTCTGAAATATATAAGAATTCTTAATTGTTCAGTTATTATCATTATTATTTTATTATCCCAATCGCCGCCAACCCGGCTCTTGTTGCAAAATATTCTAGTTTTAAGGTGATGATTTAAACTTTGGAAGTTTTCTGTTTCATGTTTCATGTTTTCTGAAATATATATGAATTCTTAATAGTTCAGTTAATTCAATTTGAATTAACTAAAAGCTTGTTTTTTTTAATTTCTAGCCAAAATTTACCTTACATGAAAAAATATGTTCTGGTGATCTTTTGATAAAGTGTCAAACATTTAGTTTTCTTCATTAGTTTTGGCATTTGTTTTTCATATAAGTATATTTTTGTAGGATCTGACAAATCTAAATTTTCTGTAATTTCCTGCAAATAAAAACTGCCAGTATATATACAGTGTGGCCCACCTATCCTCGCTCGGATCGTTGCTGCTAGATTAAAGCAAATTAAGAAAAAAATATGATTGAAAATTATTGGACACTTGATGTGCTACTTTTTCAAATTATTTTCAGAGTGTACAGAGTGTACCATAAATCCGGGATACAACAGATACAAGAATCTCTTTTTAGACTCCAAATATAGTGTATGTTTTGGCATATTGCTTGGGTATTTGCATACTTAGATTATTTTATTGATCTCTTATCTCTTAGGTTTTGAGATTTTTTTTAAGTCCATGATTTTTTGTTAAATTTGATTAAAATGTAAATAACTTGGCAACGTTGCATCTGATCCCTAAAAATAAAAGTGATTTGTGAAGCTCACATGAAGCTGAATATAAAAATGAAATAATATACAGGGTGATCCATTTAAAATAGAGACCAGATTTTGTGTCCCCTATTTATGGGAGACTCTCCATATATGTTGGCCGTTATTTTGTTCTGCCCGGGCGCCTTACCATTCTTCAATCTTTTGTTACTTCTTTCATAGTTATTCTCTCATCTTCTGTATTTTCGTTGTTGCTATTCACATCTACTGCTCTAGTTTCTGCTTGGCCTTTCCCCTTCTTTCCCATGACGAGTAAATTTTCAAAATATTGGCAATATATTCACTGCAATTATCATAGCTATGATATTTTTTGTATGGGAAAAATTATGATATATTTTTAATGGAAATTTTCATTTTTAATGCGTAATTAAGACAAGTATGTTTCTACGAATAGTGTAGAATTCGATAAGACAATTAAAAAATATATATAGACATAGAAAAATAAACCTTATGTACATATAGATAAGTCTTTAAATATATAAGTACTTTTTATTCATACATTTATATCTTAAGTCAAAACAAAATGAATATCTCTTTTAGGAAAGTGTGTGGCGATATTTAAAACTTATAAGTAACATTAAATTAATGTATGAGTAATACAGCCATATAAACATAAATTGGTATTGAAACACAGGAACTTACTAATTCGCATTGAATTTGTATGCATGCTCATCCAGTTTGGCGTAACACGTTTTTCGAGGAGATGTCTGTTCCATTTGCAGCTGACACATCCCAACTCGGAGGAGTAGGTTGCCGAGACCATTACATAATAATTAAATTGTACAAATGGCCCCAAATAACATGTACAGATAATAGTGTCGCGCCAAAACTTTCCTCAAAAGCATATAGTACCGAATACCCATATCATGTGACACAATAACTAAATCGTTCGATTCGCTTGGCTTAACAATGTATGAGTGCATTTAAATTGCGTAATTAGGTAATCACCTTTACATTTGCAATTCATTATGTAGCATATAATTAGATAATCTTACCATTTTTAATTATACTTCAATGTATCTCTGGTTAAAAAATATTCGATCGATTGAGTATTTATTTTTCTGTTAATGTAATATTTTAAAGTGTTTTGTATTTACAAATGATGATATTGCAATATTTTAATGTCAGTCTCAAGTTTCGTAAATGTTCCGTCACCACACTGGGTTTCAAATAAATGTGAATAGAGTATAAATTTGTGTATAAAGAAGGAATTTACTCAAGATGTCTCATATAATTGAGTTTATTTATGGAAACGTTAACCTGGCTTTTATAGTAGAGTTGCACAGTAAAGATGAAAACATCTTTAATGTAATATCCCTGGAAATCGTCTTCAACTTTAAGCCTCCAGTTTGCAACAAAATAAGCACAATTCGGGACTACTTTATGTAATACCATCGTTTTATATTCCTTCTGATTCTCCTTAACAGTGCCTTTAATGAATATAAAATGAATGTAAATAATTGTGGGCAATTTATATTTCTGTCTGAAATAAATGTATTCGTACAAATATGTAAGTGCAGGACCGTCACAAGGCATGTTATAAGTAAAATACAGAAATTTTTCAAATTAAGCATGCACCATTACCAAATTTGGCGATTGCAATGGTGAAGACAAAATAATTGAATGTTATTTTATAACGACATAAAGTCATAAGCTTTCCTAAGCAAATATCATTTTCAAAAAAAAAAGTAGAACTTTGTAATAGTCACACCGGGCTCCAGTGACCCTAAGTTTTAAATGCATTTTGGGGGCTGAGTAAATGTGGAGCAGGTAAGATGAGATAACAAAGGTCTACATGGGACGACGGGTTTAACACGAAGGACTTCTGCCGAGCAAATTGCGTGCGCCTGAAAATCTAGTACCAGACATAACAGTAAATAAATCACTCATTTATTGCATATTTTAACACAAATTTAATTTAGTTAGAATCTAGCTAACTAGAATCGAATGGGATTATTCACTATGTTCAAAGTAATTCAATTATGGAAAAGTAGAAAACATATCAACAAGGCGCGGATTTCTAGGTATTATGCTATACTTTAGTTTTAATAGCAGACCAAAATGACCTCGTATCTATACAAATTTCAGCAAATGAAGTAACGTGACAATCTTTTTTTTGTGCTTTTATGCATATTTTCAGTTTTTAACCTTATAATTGCTTTAATGCATTTTTTGTGCATATTTCCTTGTTTTCTGTGCTTATTTGCTTCTTTCTCAATTTTATAGCATATTATTTATATTAGCTGGCAATATATTTTGTTGCAGATTATTGTAATGAGAATTCGGTATTAATATTACTTCGTTACGTCTAGAGTGCTTGGTTATCACAAAATCATCAACAAAGCGAGCGTGCGTACGTGATATTTGGAAAACAAATCTTGATTATTTTGGCAATTACCCTATTTTTACGTGCACAGAACGCATCTGGGGCACGTGTGCTATCAATTCAGTCCAATATATCTCAATCTTCAGTGCGTTGTGCTTGTACCTTGTGTGTATTACGTGTTTATAAGTTTTCTTGGACATTCTGTGGACACGTGGACATTCTGAATTAAAATATGAGCACTGCAAATTAATTTGCGGGGCTTGTATCAAACCGGTAAGTTTTATTTTGTGCTGCTTTTGGCCTAGGTACAAGCATGTATTATGTTGTAGATTAACTGCGAGAAAAAATTTAACATAACACAACATATCAAAACAACAGTTCATCTGTAAAATTTAAAAAAAACACAAATCTGCAAGCAGTACCCCGAGTACCCAGGAAACTATTTCCGAGTCTTTTGCCAGTTCTTCTATACAGAATTAAAAGGATTTTTGATTTGATTTATGCAATACTATGGTATCTTCTAACATTCCGTTAAAAAAACTAGATAATAGTATGTTTAAATCTTATTTACAAAGATACACCGGTAGACATATTCCTGCCGAATCAACCATTCGCAAAAACTATGTCGAGAAAGTATGTAAACACACTATTGAGGAAATAAAAAAGAAAATTGGCAACAATTACATGTGGTTCTGTGTAGATGAAACTACTGATTCATGTGGTCGGTACATCGCCCATCTAATGATTGGAATATTAAACGAAGACTCCGCCAATGCATTTTTAATCAGTTCCAAGCAGTTAGAAAAAAACAATTGGCAATACCGTTGCCAAATTCGTTCACGATGGAGTAACACATTTTTTTTGCCAAACCCCGTACCAAATGATAAATTATTATTGATGCTCTCTGATGCCGCTGTATATATGTTGAAGGCATGTTCTAATTTAAAATTATTTTATGAGCAATAAATGCATTGCACCTGTTTGGCACATGGTTTTAATCGAGTTGCTAAAACGATTAGACTGCAATTTCCTCTGATCAATGATTAGATAAAAACCGGGAGAAAATGTTCCTAAAAGCTCCACTGAGGGTTGAAATGTTTAGGGAAAGAATGCCAAATGTACCTCTTCCTCCGGTAATGTTATAACTAGATGGGGTATGTGGCTAGATGCTGCCTGCGATTATGCCGACCATTTCGATTCATTTAAGGAGCTTGTGTTAAAGTTTCCCGAATATGTGTTAGAGGCAATTAAAGAATGCCACAAAGTTCTTAAAGATAGGAGGGTTGTACAAAATTTAGCATTCCTGAAAACCAACTACAGTTTCGTAAGCAAAGCGATTGATAAACTCCAAGCAAATAACACAACTTTGGTAGATGCGGTTCAAATAGTTGAAGATTTTAGGAACCACGTCTCAAAAGTACGGGGATGTATAGGAGAGATTATTAAAAAAAAATGTGATGCATGTGCATATGTACCTATAGTGTGTTCTTGTTAATAAAATTATGTTTTGTTTTGTTTTTCTGTATTTTCATTAAAAAAACAAAAGCCTTTTCGTGCTTTTTCTTCGTTTTTGTGCTTATTCTAATCTTTATGCCATTTTATATGCTTATTTTCTAAGATTTTTATGCTTTTTAAGCGCTTATTTTGTATTTATTTATGCTTATATATCCGCGCTATGCATATCAGTTATATCACAAAGAAATTAATGCTCACAAGGGATGTAGGAACCATCCCAGGGTTGGCTGTCGGACGAAAATTTCGTATAAATGGAGAACACACACGAGGCTCGTGACAGACGATTCCAGATCAAATCAGTATCGTCACGCTGTTGGCTTCAGAGTCGAAACACTAACTTTGCGTCCAGTTGTATGTGTGTGAGTTAAATAAAATAAGAAGTAAGTGATGAAATTTAAATTACTAAATGTTTAACGAAATTCAACATTTCATATCAAATAAAATAAAATAATGAATTAAGATAAACAACAAGTCAGGGATAAATTTCAAATTATTCACTACATAAAAAAAATATATCTTCAGACTTCCGGCTGAATTGGGAAAGTTCATATTTAAGAAATGGTATTGGAACCTGCGGTTGTGACTTCCGACTGAATTGGGAAAGATACAATATTGTTAGTAAAAAGATATAAATACATATATATATATATATGTATATATGTATATATATATATATATACATACATATACAGGGTGTCTACGCTAAACCGTTCGTTAAAAGTTTACGGGGATGCCGTTGTACTAAAATTTTCAAAAAAAACCTCGTCACACGGTTGAATCAGTTATTCTCATATGAAATATTTTCAACTTTCTATCACTTCCGGTTCCACCGGAAGTAGCACCAACTTTCTTATTTTAAATGGAACACCCCATATATTATTATATTTTTAAATTCCTCGCTTAAATTGGAACATATTTTGTAAGAACGTATGTACACTTATCTCTTTTAGTTTTCAAGAAAAAAATGTTTTTCTAAAATTTTGACCTCTAAAAGGTAGTCTGAAATCTGTCTATAACTTCTCTTAGGAATAAGATAAAATTATGAGTTAAATTTCTAATTATACATAGAGAATGCCTCTATGAGTAAAAAAATTGGAAACTGTCAATTTTGATCAATTTTATAAAGAATAAATTGATAATTTGTTGATTTGTGTAATGATTCCGGTGGGACCGGAAGTGATAGAAAGTTGAAAATATTTCACATGAGGATAACTGATTCAACCGTGTGACGAGGATTTTTTTTATTTTTTTAGGACAACGGCAACCCCGTAAACTTTTAACGAACGGTTTAGCGTAGACACCCTGTATATTAAAAGAAAATAAATTGAAAAAAAATCATATAAAAAAATATATATATAAATTGAAAATAAACTGAGAAAAATAATATTAAAGTTTAAAACAAATTTGAATGGAACCTTCGGTCGTGACTTCCGGCTGAATTGGGAAAGTTCATATTTGAGAAATGGTATTGGAACCTTCGGTCGTGACTTCCGGCTGAATTGGGAAAGATATCATATTGTTATTAAAAAGATATGTAGCTTCAAAGATCACCTCGTGTATTGCCTTGAATGAAAACATAACCTCTCTGTGTAACATATGCTAAAATTGACAGGTGCCTGCACCGACGCCGCTAATGAGTTGATTTTTTTTTTTTTAGAATTACACATAGGAAATTCCTTGAGGGTAGATGCAGGCAACCAGTTATACATTGTCAATGATATGTGTAAATACGAACAAAAAGCCCGGTATATATATATATATATATATATATAAATTGAAAATAAATTGAGAAAAATATTATTAAAGTTTAAAACAAATTTGAATGGAAGTTTCGTACGTGACTTCCGGCTGAATTGGGAAAGTTCATATTTGAGAAATAGTATTGGAACCTTCGGTCGTGACTTCCGGCTGAATTGGAAGAGATACCATATTGTTATTAAAAAGATATGAAAGGAAATTTAAATTAAAAATAAATTGGGAGAAATAATATTACAGTTTATAACAAATTTGATTGGAACCTTCGGTCGTGACTTCCGGCTGAATTGGGAAAATTCATATTTGAAAAATCGTATTGGAATTTACCATAGAATTTAAAAAGATATATCTTTAAAAATAATTATTTTAATAAATAAACGAGAATAAGGGTAAAATAATGTTTAAAATAATTTAATGTAAATCCTTCTGTAAAAATTATCAGTAGAATTAGTTTTCTTATATTAAAAAAGTTGTAAAATAAACCATCAAAGATACACATATTTTCAATTATACTTTAGGGTCAAAAATTATCATTCATTATTAAAAATTTATTAATATTGAATTATATCGTTGTTTGTTCTGTATTGATTGGTATTAAAATTTTGACATGTCATATAGATTTATTTGCATTTATTTTGATGAATAAAAATAAAATCTCTCTTTAACCCTCAATACATGTTTCATTTACCTAATATCTCTCGTTTTCAGGTATAAATATATTCACCAGGTGGCCTGGGTTACACAACAGTGAAGTGAACATATAAAATTCAATTTAAGCTTACTACAACTAATATAGAGCGGTGGGTTCGAGATACTACAACTTTCTGAGCAGTAATTTGTCAAAGCACTGTATATAGAGAAAGTAAGAAAGTAAAAACTTTAGGACTTTAGGCAGGATTTAAAATTTGACCTTACAGGTAGGAAAATCGCGCTAGGCAATCTCTTGTACAAAGAAAACCAAATATGGCCGGCTGGCACTTCGCTTTAAATGTTTATTTAATATTTTTGCTCCCGGGCTTTCTTAAAAATTATATCTCTAGGCAAAGACAAACTTATCAATCTGAAATTAAGTGCCTGCAATCCACTATCAAACTTTATACACTGCTCAATTTCGTTCCGTAAATAAATAAGACGGCCTCGAATGACTCGGAGGTAAACTTCGGTAATTGGCAATCCTCGGCTTTATATATTTTCCTGGGCCTGCGGTCCATGCGGCAATGTTGGGGGCGAAGTTAAGTGGACACTTGCGGCATAACTAATGCATCGAGGACGGCGTTTTATTTTACGGCCGCCGAAAACGTAAACAGTGGACCTGCACAGGTGTTTAATAATACAGTCGAAAGAGTTGCGCTTTCCGCAAGATACCGTCATCAAAAAAACATCAGCGTAGAGGCGGCACGCGTGTGTCGGCTTTTATTTCGCACATACCCAGTTCTGAAACGGGGGAAAAGCCCAGGTGGACGTCGTCCTGTCGCATTCGTTTCTATGGAATCAGTTTAACACGAGTACGACTAGGGCCATAGCTTGAACATTGGTATTGACCTACTGACCTTTAGAATTTAGTGTTGGTTACAGAACACTCAGGTGGCTTACAATAAAAATACCCAAATTAGTATGTACCATAACTGCCATAATGTCAGACCCATTACACCATAAAAAATAAAATAAATGCCAAGAAAATGAAAAGTATGTAGGTAGTTAAATATACAGTATGTCCCCGGATTGAGTTTACAAGAGGAAAAACTTTTTTTTCTTTTATTTTACGCCAAAACTTCAATGGAATAAGATTTTTTGCTTGTCCTGAAACCAGCAAATCTCTAATTAAAACTTAATTATTCTGACTCAGTGGAAAGAAAAGTTCATTTTTCTTTTGATTTCGGACTTTTGCTTTTTAAAACCCATCACATTGGCCGTTTTATTTTATTGACGATGTCACTTTGACAAATGAGTTTACGCAAGTTAAATAACAAAAATGTTTGTGAAAAACATAATTTTAATAAACAGCAACTCAAAGAAACAGCTTTAAGATAAAAAAGTCATTTATAACAAGAACAATCATTATTCAATTAACCCCCCACCAAATTCTGCGCACAATTCTACTTTAAAGCGAAGCTCCGTGAAACCTTGAATTTATTCGATGGACAATGATGCCACAGCGTCTCTTATTCGATTTTTTAATTCTTCGGCATTATTTTGTAGGTTATCCAAATACACAATTTGCTTTAAACGTTCCCACAAATAAAAATCCAAAATTTTAAATCGGGACTTAAATCTGGCAGGCCAAAATACTGGACCTTTTCTTCCAATCCACTGATCTCCAAATTTAACATTTAACCAGTTAGTAACAATGCGAGAATAATGTGCAGGACAACCATCCAGCTGAAAAAACATTGCACGTCTGTAATTAATTTCTAAAGCATGAAGCCCATCGCTAAGAAAATTTTCTAACATATCTAAATATGTGTGCTGATTAACGTTGTTATCAAAAAAGTATGGACCTATTATCCCGTGATAACCAACGGCACACCACACATTTACTTTGGTAAAATACTGGCGACCTTTTAAAATTCTGAAATGTGGATTATTATCGCTGTGAGGCAACTGTCCCATTGGTAGAAAATGTTGCCTCATCAGAAAACATTATTCCGCGGTAAAAGTTTCGTCTCTAGATATGTGATCTCCCAGCCACAAATAAAAATATAAACGTTTTGCATCATCCCCAGGTTCCAATGTGTGATTAAATATCGGCTTGTATGGGTGAATTTTCTTCGCTTTTAAAATTCTTTGAATGTGGGACTTACTCATGCCCGGTTGGAGTGACCGCCTCCTCAGTGAGGTTTTTGGTTGATCTTGCACAGATTCCAACACCAAAAGAGTAGCAGCGTCGTCGTCATCGTATGGTTTCTTCTGTTTCTTTAAATTTTCAACAGATCCAGTTATTAAAAACTTTTTTATCAGTTTTTGGGCGCCCATACGTGAAACTTGAATATCCGGAAGTTTCTCATTGAACTTTTCAATAACATAACGATAACAGTACTCACCGGTACCATAACATTGAATCAAATAAATTTTCTGCTCCAATGTCAACATTTTGTAAACCTTTATGACAGTAAGCTTTCACGAGTTGTCAAAACAAGGCGAGCCCGCCTACATGATAAGAAACCTTTTAAATTAAAATTTATATTTACTTAGTCCAAAATCAAGAGAAAAATTTACTTTTCTTTCTACTGAGTCAGAATAAAAAAGTTTTAATTAGAGATTTTCTGGTTTCAGGACAAGCAAAAAATCTTTTTCCGTTGAAGTTTTGGCGTAAAATTGAATTAAAAAAAGTTTTTACTTTTGTAAACTCAATCCGGGGACATACTGTATATATATTAAAATTACAAATACGAAGATATGGGAGAAAATGTTTAATTCATTTATTTCCAAATATATATTAAAAAAAAAACAGTGAATTGTCATTGCAGGTGAATTAACAAGAACAAACGATATAATTACCATCTTTACAGTTACATTTTAAATAATATCCCAACAAAACGATGCTATTTGCGCCATTTACTGGGCACAGCCCTCCCTTCTGGGTGCTACGAGGGGACCTCCGTGACCAGGTGATTTGTAATGTACCGGCCCTGCATCGGAGACCCATTCAAACGCCCGGCATTGATTATAAAAGATGGTAAATCGCGGAATAATGCTAATTCACTCGCTGTTTGCATTGTGCACGGATATACAGGAGGCATGAAATATGAACTGTAATAAAACTCCCCGATCAATTCAATATCCTGTTTCGCATTCAATGCCGAATTAAAGCTGTGCCCTCACACTTTTTTTTTAATTACGTTTTCTAATCAATTGTGATTTATATGACACTGGAAACCAATCGGGAGTTACTGCCACGAGAAATGTCGTTTTGCAGCGTTTGTTCATTAATTAATGATGTAACATCACCTGCAGGTTTGTTGGTATCTTCTCGTTCTTCACTTTTTAAACATGTTTACAATTAAATGATTGATAAAAATACTTGATGCATGTTTCACAATTTATAAAACATCATCTGCAGTAGCTTCTACGAGTTCAATCTTGGATAAAATTTGGATCTGTAATGAATTTTTTCATATTTAAATATACAGGGTGCCTTCTAAAAAACACCGCTGGCCATAACTCCTTCATTTATTGGCCGATTTCAATAAAATGAAAGCAAAAGTAAATGGCTCTACATATTCTACAAAGGAGCCCAAATTTTCTTTTTTTTGCAAGATCAACTTTCATTTCACCGATAGTCAACTTTTTTATTCAAATGGTCAAATGGTTTTTTTCTGGTAGAGATTATTTTTTGAATCCAAAGATGTATAACAAGTTGGCTTTGATGGAATATTCGTTACAGAAAAATTATTTTTTTTAACATAAAGTTGTTTTTTTGTTAGTTTATCAAGTGTGCCATGGAAAGCAAAGTGAACACAAAAAGCAGTAGAAGTCATCTAAGTTAAAGTGTGTTAAATTCTCTCTCTTGTTGGCCCAATTTTTGTGAAATATCTCAAGTGCTGGCTAACAATATTAACAATCAATTGGTTGAGATGTTATAAGTGTATTTCGAATGCAATACAAATCGCGATCAAGCAGTGCTCCTATACAGAGACCGTTTTCCTAATAGAGAAGTCCCCGAGCCAAGAAAATTTTGAATACTTGAAAAAAAAAATAGGTATGATGTTTTTAAGAAACCGAAGAGAGAGGAACGAATATTTCACGGAAATGTGGAATTAGATGTACTTCTTAATGTGAAAGAAAATCCAAGAACATCTATTCGGGTATTTGAAAATAATATTGGCATATCAAAACGAACGGTAAATGCAATTCTTAAGAAACTGAAATACAAACCAGAAAATGACTTTTACTGTTTTTTGTGTTCACTTTGCTTTCCATGGCACACTTGATAAACTTACAGAAACTAACTTTATGCTTGGAAACATAATTTTTCTGTAACGAATATTCCATCAAAGCCAACTTGTTATACATCTTTGGATTCAGAAAAATAATCTCTACCAGAAAAAAAAAAATGAAAAGATATGTAACCATTTGAAAAAATAAGTTGACTATCGCTGAAATAAAAGTTGATTTTGCAAAAAAATAAAATTGGGGCCTCTTTGTAGAACATGTCTAGCCTTTTAATTTTGTTTTTGTTTTATTGAAATCGGCCAATAAATAAAGGAATTATGGCCAGCGGCGTTTTTTAGGAGACACCCTGTATAAAAGTACCTCCAAAAAACGTAAAATAAAATTTGTCATCTTACTTAAAACTCATTAGATTTTTTGTACTTATTGTCAGTTTTATACAAAAAAATGATAGAATTTTTAGAATTTTTTAAAACTTTTGTCAATGTTGATTAACTTGACTTTAAATCAATTCATCTAACATTTGCCATGATTATTGTAATGTTACTAAACTTTATATAACTAATCAATTACATCCACAAAACTACTACAATGTAGTGAATTTGTCAAAGAAAAATAATAAACTTTACTGTCATATTACTTAAAACTCTTCACATTTTTTGCATTTATTGCTAGTTTTATACAAAAAACTATTATAATTTTTTTAAATGTATTAAATTTGGTCAAAGTTTGTAGTAATTTGGCTTTAAATTTCATCTATCATTCGTCATAATTGTTCTTCTATTGTCATCTCAATCATAAACATAACAAACAATCATAATGTTCTTAAATTTGTTTTTTACTAATTATTTATATCCATAAAACCACTATAATGTGCTGGTCGTAGATTTGTGAAAGAAAAATAATAAGATACGATTAATATGCCACCAGTTTCATTTAAAATTTTGACAATTCGATTAAAATTATCATTTTCCTTAAAATTAATCACGAAACGTACCTAAAGTAATGAGTTAATAATCCTATACAAAATTTGTGTAAAATACTTCAATTTATTATTTTTCCAACTGTATTATATCTGTTTACGATCTCCTTGCACAGATCGATGTATATGTATAGTTTAATTATTATATCGTTTTATTATTTACATCTCGTTTTATCTAGGATTAAGATTAGGCTAGAAATACTTTATTTTAAATGTATTGTTAGGGCATTTCGTTGAATTTAGTTTACAATTACTGCGACGCATCCGACAATGCCCATAGAAACTGTAATCGGTTTATTGCTGCAGCAATCGACATTTGGTCGCCAGGAGGCTGCGTAATTTCCAAGAACCGAACATCGGCAGGGTCTGCAATGCAAGCACCCAAAATTGAGCCCTCTTTATGTTTCTACAAAACCGAACAGTTCTCCTTCTGCAGTTCACTTGCAAACATCTCGCTTTTTAATGTAATGTCTTGTGTAAATATATACATAGTTTAAATTGTGAGACTTTATTTATTGTTTACACCAAGACGCATCATCGAAACAAAATAACGGTCGACTCGACGAACCTCGAGCATTACACGGCCGTAACAATATCAATTCGTTTATTGCTTGTTGTTTTAGTTGGCACATTTTTAAAATTTTGTCCAAAAACCTGTTCTGATTTTTAAACAAAGTAAAGATATTTATTTATGTTTTTGAAATCTGAGAAATACACTCAGGTGCAAAGAAACCGGGTCATTGGATTATTGTTTGCAAAAGAACCATCTTTTTTTAAATTTTGATGTGGTATAGTCCTTAGAATAAATTTTTTAATGTTTTACAATCAAAGAGACCGTCAGGATGTAAAAAGAAGCAACATATGGTACTTATTATTTATTTAATGAACATTAATAAGCGAAAACGATAATGTACGTATACACGAAAAAAATGAATTTCTGCTAAATAAACTTAACAGAGAATAATAAATGAAAATGACAGTTAATCGAAAACAAACAAATCAAAACCCAGTAGCCACCTTGATCCTCTATGCATAACGCCGAATGAGCAATAGGTAGTGAAGAACGCATAGCTTTAAATGTTATTTTCGCTTATTAAATAAACTGATAATTATCATATGTTGTTTTTTTCTACATCCTGATGGTCTCTTTGATTGTAAAACACTAAAACTTTCATTCTAAGGACTATACCAACATCAAAATTTTAAAAAATGGTTTTTTTGCAAACAACGACCTAATGACCCGTTTTTTTGCATCTGAGTGTACATATATCTTTTAATATGTTATTATTTTGGTTCAGATGTAATTGAAGCAAATTAAGACAACTTTGCAGCACATAACGATTTATAATTTACTGCAGTATAGTTCCACTTATACAGGGTGTACATTTCAAAACTAGCCAGTCTCAATAACTTTTGAATGCAAGTTAACTTAATAAAAACAAAAAACATGTCGATTGATTATTGGGGGAAGTTTAAAAACAACGTCAAATAAATGTTGTGTCACCCCCAGCCACCCTCACTTTCAAATTTTAAATGGCACCCCCCATATTTCGATACCTCATTTTAAAGCAAAAAAAAAACTAATCTAGTGGCGCTATAAAACAGATTTTTGTAGATTCGTTTTGGAAGAAAAAAATAAGAAAAATTCAAAATATAATTTATATTGAACAAATCTAAGTTCCTTTCAATGAAACAAAAAAACAAGTCGAACCAGTTTTCGAGGCAGATGTTAAAAACTATGTTAATTGAATATAAAATATTGCCCCCTAAAGACATCTAAAACCGCTTAAGAAAACAAATACTCCAAAAAATATCAGAAGGTGCAACTGAAAAACGTAGAGATAAAAATACCAGAGCTTAAAAAATATATCTGCATGCCGTTGAATTTGGAAAATTTTAAACCACACCAAAAAGCTAGAATATTGCAGAAAATTTAATTATAATACCAAAATATATAAATGAACATAGGTACTTTACCAAATTTTATGAAAATTTCTAGAATGTGCCATCAAAAAACTGTATTTTAAAATTTCTATCAAAATATCAAAGTACTAAAAAAAACTGAAAATAAATACAAGCACGAGAGAGTGGAAAACTAGAAAATGTTACTGAAGTGGCAGAAAACATAATTGTATCAAAACAAAACATTTCAGCATTCTAGCTAAAATGTGATGAGTTCAAATAAAGTTACACGACATTTTATAGACGTTTCAGAACCTCCAAAAAGTTTTTAAGTATTTTCAAAAATTGCAGTCAAAAAAAGTCGTTACTATTATTAAAATAATAGACTAGTTAGTGTGATATAAAACCGCCACGAATATATGAATGTGTTGAAATAGTATATGCGATTTTCAAAATGTGTCTTTTGCCCAATAGGCTAATTGAATCGTTTATTTCAGAAACCCGTCAAGTGCATGTTTTAAAATATTCAGCACACAAAGAAAAACGCTATATCTTTGATATTAATATAGGTGTTGGCATGAAACATTTTTGAGTATTAGTAAACACACCTTCAAAGTGAATATTGTCCGTAATTAAATTATAATATGTAACCTTTACTTGTTAAGAAAGTTTTTAAATTTGCAGTTAACGGGTTTCTGCACTAAAATACGTGTTTACTGTAGAAACGTACATTTTTAATGTTGATTTCCTAATTTTGTTGTAGTATTATGATTGTTAACAACAAAACATAATGTTATAAGCTACCATTTGTTTACTTGAATAGAGAATAAGACCCAAAGACTGAGTTTTTATCATATTAAGTAGTAATGAATCAGTATTAATAATTAGTTCTACAGTAAAAAAATGACTCATATGTGCTTTCAGTCAAGAGACTTACTTATCTTTATATTAGCTGTCTACGTAGCACTCCGCTTGCGTAGTAATCTACAGGCAGATGTAAGGGTGAATCTTAGCTACTTAGCATCTTCAGCTCATTATTTTTTGGTTATTGATAAGTAATTTTTCAGATGGGTATGCTCAAACTATTGGGAGTTTAGGTACGTCCTTGTACTTTTTTAAGATAAACATTGAGGATTGAGGACGTAAAACTCTCAATAAAGTGCGTAACAACAACTTTGACTTGCTTTTTAAATTTAAATTGTTTATAAGATCATAGTTTGGATTAGTTTCTTTGGTTGTTAGCAACACCTCTTCCAGATGTTTAAATCGAGAAAACAGGTGGTGCAACAGGACGAAGATTATGAAATTAGGTTTAGGTACTGCAGAAACATGCTATGTGAAGTCGCTTGACGGGTTTCTGTACCAAGCGCAGTATTCATTGTAAATAATATCCCATAAAATGAAATGGTAGTTGGAGGAATAATGCAGAAAAAGATGTGTTCACAGTATGAGATTATGAAAATGATTCCGCAAATAAATAAAAAATCTATTAAAATGTCTGTTGACGGGTTTCTGAAATAAACGATTCAATTAGGTGCGTGATGGCTGTTGTGTTTGGTTTTGCTGTCATCTGTTATTGCAATTCTCGTCATTTTACATTTTAACTTATCTTGTTAGTCAAAGTTACCACTATTTATTGTATGTACTACATGTCCTAGAAATATAATACATTTGTTATTTAACACCCTGTATATGTATTGAATACAGTATACCTATAATATGAGTTTCCATAAAGTTAGCCAACACTTTATTTTCAAAATATGCAGTCAAAATATCAAGAGAGTTAAAATGTTCACAATTTAATATAAAACTTTGTAAAAAGTCTTATCACACTAAAAAAAATTGAACTCAAAACAGTTTTTGATTGAAAAGTATTAAATGAAACATTATTTTATTTAGAAAAATTAAGTAGGTACTTCATAATTTTCTGGGAATATGAAGAATACTGCAGAATTAACAAATTCTCATAAAATTCTACGAAAGATACAAAACATCTTGACAAACAAATTTGATCAATCAAAAAGAAAAAAACTCGAAACAGTTTTGGTAGCAGCAGTATTAAATGAAACATTAGTTGTACAAATTGTATTTTGAATGTCGAAATTCAATGTAATGCTATTGCCCACATTGTTAAGTAGAACCTATTTTTGGGTGTACTGGCTAACTGAAACTGATTTAAAACCCGTGATATACCTAAAGGCGATCCGTAAACATTAGTCATAAGTTTTGGTTTGTACAAATCACTTGTAGTTGAATATCATTGCATGCTAGAGTGTTTTACTGGTGTACTTTTATACCGGGTGAGTTTTTTATTTTATTTTAAGCATTTCAATCTCGGAAACCATAAGACATAGAAATTCGGTTAAATGAGGAAATAGTTGTCGTTTTAAGAGCTTATGCAAGATATGCTTTTGTTTTTTGAAAAATGAATACAGTTTTTGAGTTACCTGTAATACAAACTCTTTTTTTTGCAAATGGCAGTCATAGTTGGCTTTGACATATTTTAAAAGGACAACTTTTTCTCTTTATAGCGATACAAGGTTTGCAATATTATTCAATATACTTTGATAAATAAAGGATATCTTCGAAAATTAACTTTATGAAAATTATTGCTTGCTTTGACAAATACAGACTTTTTTTTCCTCTAACTACAAAAATTCTATTAATGTTTCTATTCTAATTATAGTATAATCGTTGCACATTGTTATAACGGCACAATCCTTTGGAGAAGCAGTTGTTGAAAATTTGTGGAGCACCTGAAGATATATTAAGATTGTGCTACGTGCTGCCGTGGTTATATCCTGCAGGACAAATGTGTTACAATATACTCGACACCTCCACTTGCACATACAAACACAGAATATTGCTCTAACAAATAACGTCGTCTAAGTAAAAATCACAAAATACAGCAGCATATTGTAGAATAATAACACCTGTATTAAAGTAGTTACTCCATATTATTTAAAACATAGAAGTATTTTATATTTGGAACAAATAAAATTGATAGGATGAAACAATGCTGAAAATATTGTATTGATTTATAGCAATAATAGAAACCATTAGAAGGGGCTCATCATATTTTCACTATTTATTTGCAGTTATATAAAATTGTTATGGCGTACATTTTATTTTGTAAATTGAAAAGCTATTAGGAATTAAAAGCAGTACAATTCCGGAAAAATATAAATATCGGAAGTATTAAAAAAACATTGACCAAGCCTGATAAATAGAACTGTATATCACCTCTTATTGGATAAATTTGGGAATTATACATCCGTTTGGGTTGAGGGTTTACATCAAGCAGCGCGGTTTTACGGCGAAATCCACTATGTAATGTTTGTTGGAGTTGTCCCGAGGGTGCTGTTAATTATATACAGATGTGAGTAGCTGGGAATGTGCCTGTAAAGTTGCAGAAATATTGCGTACAGACCGTTTATTTGCTGCTAGTGAAAATATAATTTATGGGGAGTGAGTGGGACGAGAGAGCGCGGCGCCGTGAGAATTTAATAAAAATACATGTACGTTTCGAAAACAGTTACTGAAGGAAGCAAAAAGAATAAGGAGGTGCCATCGGGGAAGATAAATGAGGAACGGCGAGGAACCAGTGTCTGCGACACAATGTATAATTTATTAATAAACAAAAGGAAGGAGCTGCAATTTTTCGTGCGCATTTGATGACAAATTACTATGCGTATTCTGAGAGAAGGGGGCGACCTCGCATATGTGACAAATATAATAAATAATGCCGCATTAACCTGCCACAACTTAAAGTTTGTTTCATTTTTAACTGCACGTACATTAATCTTCATACGATGCTGGCTCGCACTTTTGCCCCGTCATTCACTCGATAAATTATTTATATGCTCCTTTTATCCGACAACTTCCGAAACTTTTACCCCTCCATGCACACAAAAACATCTTCGATAAAAGCTTCATATGTATATGGAGAATTCGCCACAGTGCCATCACACATTATAACAAACTTACAGAATTTGCTCATATGTGGCATTAAAACGTTTCTCAGCAACAGAGTAACCAGAACGTTATACATACGTTAAAAAAAAATATGGAAGCTGTGGCGGCATCAGGGTTACCATAAATTAATCATTAGACTTTATACACATACACTTTCTATACATAAGAGAGCTTATACGAAATCAAAACGTTATAAAAGTATCAATAAAATTTGGAGTAGTGCAATATCAAGTTGTAGTTATATTAAAAACAAAAGATATATTCTAATATATGGTATTTACAAATTATTTTGTTTCTATAAAAATGTAAATTTTCGTCCGTCTATTATACCAAAAATATGTATTGGTATTCATAAAATGGATATAAATATATCAATAAAATATTTAGAAATTGTACGAAATTACTTTCTCCATGGCAAATCCGATCAATTAAATTTAATTCAGGAAAATGTGCGAATTTAACGTAAGCAATAAATAATTCATGCGGCGGCAGTTATCTAAATTTTAGAATAACAATTCCGTCAAATTAATAAAATATTAGCTTTTAACCGGGTTTCATGGGCGGCAGCAAATTTATACATAGTAATTTTTAGCTGTCCGCGTGATAAATAATTAAGATATTTTTTTCCTGTAACATGGGATAAAAACCTCGTGGCGCACATATGAATGATGCGAGCCGTACGTAAAGAGGGCGGGGTGTATCCGGGTCAGGGCCCTGGTTATGGATAAGGGCCCTTACAAATGACAATATTAGTCAATGTCCAGGAGTAACGACAGTCTGGCCTCAGAAGAGATTGCAGGCGATTTGTCATACCTGTTTGTACATGTATTACGGTCGTGGATGCTTTTATCATATTCAGGTACTTATTACATCCGTTGCGAGATTTGTTGTATGTCTTGTGAACTTGGCGGTTATTTACTGCATATGTTGGGGCTGCTGTTGACTCTCAAATAAGTTTGCAACTACTATCTGCATCTGCATAATAATTATACCGGGTGTCCAAGATAAGGATCAACAGCATAGGGATCTCGGAAACAGTTAAAGTTACAAAATCGGTTAAATTACAAAAGTTGCGCAATTTAGTCTTTTAACACTGTAAACCGGGTAAAAAGTAAACTTTTAAAGATCTAGTGCTATATATATTTTTTTTACTCCCACATTAGTAAGTTGTCAATTGCACATGGATTTTATGACTAGTAAATCAGTTATAACGTTAAAAAAACATTGCGATTTCGTTTTTATTTTTTCTGAAGTTTTTGAAAAGGTATAAAAAAAAACAAAATGCACTTTCTCATTGCCACATTTTTAGCTCTACAAGATATCGTTTATAAATTTTCAAACAGTACAACGTTTCGTTTCGAAAACCATCATTATGTAATAAAAGTCACTAGTGTTGCGTAATATATATTTTTCTACTCCCACATTAGTAGGTTGTTAATTAAACAAGGACTTCATGGCTAATAAATCAGTTATAACGTAACACTGTTATGTAATGAAAGTTGCTCTGTTACGTAATATATATACATGGTGTCCAAGATACGGATCACCATCATGGGGATCGCGGAAACAGCAAAAGTTACAAAGGCTGTTAAATTACGAAAAAGTTGCGCAATTTAGTCGTCAGTAATATTCTGTTGAGAAAACCAGATTTCCGCTTACTTCCGGAGATATTCGACAGAATCTGAAATCTTGCGATTTCGTTTTTATTTTTTCTGAAGTTATTTGAGAAGGTATAAAAAAACAAAATGCACTTTCTCATTGCCACATTTTTAGCTCTACAAGATATCGTTTACATATTTTCAGTACAACGTTTCGTTTTGAAAACCATTATCAACTTTATGTATTTATATGGTCCGTAAAATATGTACCCTGCATTAGATAGCATTTCCTATTTTGTATTTTAATGTTTATATATCCTGATCTTATTTGAATTGAATTTTGAAATTTGAAAATAAACCAAACTAGTCACGCGATACAAATAAATAATAAAATAAAATAAAAATAAGTACCTACCACTAAGTACTTAATACAACAGCCTTAATTATTCAAAAGTATTCATGAATTTTCTACAAGGTTTTATAGAATTTTCTGGAATATGCATTGAAAATATCACAAGAATTGGAAAGTCCAGAATATCAATGAAAATGTCAAATGTATCAGACAATATTATAGCCGAAGAAATTGAAATTGCAGAACAGTTAAATAAATATACATTTATTTAATTGCTTTAAAAATCATATTTTACATCAATTTATGTGGTTATGAAACGTAAAATTTTTCACAACTCTTATGCACACAGTTATGTAATGTAGTTATGTAAAGACATTACATAACTGCAGTTCCCACCAAGCTTCAAACTTTTTGTAGGCTACACCATATCTATTTCTGGATTTTTACAGTAGAAAACTGGCAACATTAGCAGAGTCTTCAACATCATAAGTTAGTTCTGAATCGCTATTTCAGGACATTTTTTGGCATTATTATTAAATTTGTGAAATATTTTAATTTCTTGACAAATTTGTTTATGCCAGTGATTTTGCCAGCGATTTGTTTATGCCAGTTGCACATCATGTTTCCGTAGAAACAATAGGTATAAGGTTATCTGATTCTGCGATGCAGTAAGGAACGTTCTTATTCAAATAGTAGATTAAATAATTCTAACGGAATTAAATAAAGTTTTGTACGTAACATGTTATGAAATATGCGATATTGTTTGACAAGTGTAATGTGACTAGTGTATTACACTCGTCCAACAATGTCGCACTTTTCATAACTGGTTATAAATAACTATTAAATACACATAAACAGCAATTTAAATAAAATAATCAGTGAAGTTATATTAGATTTCATAAATATTTTAGAAATTGCGAAAAAGTATTATAGTGATTGAAAATTTCCTTCCTATATAACAAAATATCAAAAGAATGTATACGTTCACAATGTTAATAGTATACATATTAAAACTATCAGAATGTTCAGAAACAACCAATGTTATATCAACCATGTTACAAACTTCGAAAATAGACATAAAATATTTGTTATATGTTTTATGGTACAAAATCTCTACGAAACTAGTTTCGAAATGTTCTTCAAATTTTCAGAAAATTGTGCGAAAGTTTTAACAAATCTACAAAACATTTGAACATTTTGTATTAGTGGTTTAAAATTTCCAAAATATGTAATCAAAATAGATATCAATAAATCGTCCAGAATATTAATATAATATAAATATAATATAAAAATAATATAAAATAATATTTACCAATGTTATAAAGTACGAATATATAATGTAAAAATATAAGTCGAGAAAATTGTCAAATAATGTAATTTTTTAAATGTTTTAAGGTACAAAATCTCTATGAAACTAGTTTCAGAATATTCGCCAAGTTTTCAGAATATTGTACAAAACTTTTATTAAACCGAATAAAAAACTTATAACCGTCTATTTTGCGAACTCAATTTATCATTTCCAATGAGACAGCTTTCAAATATATTAAATAAAATATTTATGAGATTCATTTAAAGGAATCCTGCTTTGACTTGGGAAAGAGCGCCATGGGTAAACCTAAGTTCAAAAAGTCCGCAGCCAGTCGAAAAGCTTTGGGAACCACTGGGTCAGGGCACTCAAAGATGGCCGTACAAACGTGCACAATGACGGACGAAATGAGCGACATGGTACAGGGACCATTAGTTGATGAACTGGTACAGAAAAATGATCAAAAAGTTAGAGAGTACAGACCCTTAGATATAATAATTTCATCATTATCTAAACAATTTCTTTAAGATATAAGAAGTGTTTTCTATGAACGGAAAAACGACCGTGCAACAATGCTTATCAAATCCGATGGCCATTTCTTTAAAGATGGAATGCCGCAGCTGATTACACGAGACGAGGTGACTTAACAGAAGCAGAAATGATAAACAAAAGTAGCTTAAGGTCCTAAATACATGTAAAAATAAAATTGTTATAGTAATTAAAGTTATAAGTCATTTCGAGTAATATTTCAAGACTTGTTTCGAGTTTCAGGACTCGTTCGTTGTCTCGTCTTTAAACGTCTCAGTCGTGCTGTAAGATATGAGTTCCCGGATGTATTTTATTTCATCCTGTGTCAAATTTCGTTTTAAAGAAACAAATAATTTAACAAATGCTTCAAATCTGGTGATCTGGTGTTTTTCGGAACATGATTAGCAACGGCTGTTTAGCAATTGTTAGTAACACTTCACTGGTCAAGGACGTTTTTTGTATATTTCATGATTGAAACAGTTGACGAAAAGTATTAGAATTTGAAACAGAATGCAATAAAAAAAATGTCCTTGTTCTTTTTAAATATCAAAACGGTAGTTACTTTAAAATATGTCTCGTATATTACATTACCAATGATAATAAATAATAATTGTAGGTGATTTTAAAATAAATAACATAACGTAATTTTAACTTATGTAACTTAGAAAAACAGTCGTACGCCTATAGATTTTTCGATAACGTATTTCGACATTAATTTCACAATAAGGTTTCGTATACATTTAGTAATTTATTTCTGAATACTTATATTCAATAGTGGTGGGTTTGAATCTCGCCTAGGGCAATTTTTAGTAGATTATACCACGAGTCAATAATGATATTCCCGAGGAATATTTACGAACCAAGCCGCGTAAGCGGCAAGAGAATAACATTACGTGTTAATAATAGCCATTATTTTGAGTAGTATACTCTACTTTATCTACGATTAAATATGGTAGTAGAACATTTTCGGAAAATGAGTTTGCGTTCTTTCGAAGACGCCATTCGTTTAAAGTTGCGTACGTTTGATTGTAAATTGATTTGATCAAGGTAGATGATGTTGCTGTAGCTAGTTGTACAATTTCTGGAGGTGTACAAGTAAAAAACTCTACATTTTCATCTATCTCAATACAAATACATAAACACTGCGCGTTTGACAGTGATACTTTTGAGTTTGTGTATTTTGTTTCCATGGTATTATTTAATTTGAGAAATTTTGTAATTGGAGTGCAAGAGGGAATAAGGACCATTAATCCCTAGTCATTATTCCCTAACGGAATAATATATAGCATTATACTGCAAGAACCTCAAGTATAATACTTACATTATAAATTAGTCGTAGTTATAAATATTTAATTCTATGGGATTATGATGGTACGATGGTTTAATGCCATATTTAAAAAAAAAACGCTTATGATCAAATCAATCGACACACTAGATAAAACGAAGAAAAAGAATTAAGTGACAACAAATTACTTTCAATTCAATAAATTTGAAATTTATTCTCGATCAGTTTACAGATACATGTTCCATCGCTGGGTTTACATATTTTACAAGAAAATTCAATTTGGACGACAAAACTTTCATCTCCCGCCTCGATAATCCTCTTATTTACTACACGGTTTTCAAATATGTCTATCACAAACTTATATTTTTAGACACGACGGGAAGATAATAAGAAAACTGAGCTCACATATGTTGCTGAGGCGCCCGATCCCAGCGCTTTGCATCGAAATTCCCGGAGCCCGTTTTCAATTAACTCCTCGCTAGGGATAATGCGCGTCGGCTCCTTGAGCTGCTTAATTTTTTCCAATGCGTCCTTAGCTACTTAGAATTCCTCACAAGTTCCCGGGCATAATTTAGATTTGGATTTAAGGAGGGAATCGTCCCGTTCCGTATAAAAGTTTTATGGTGCGCGATTTTATTACTGTCCTAATTTGGGTTTATAATTTAATGCGATTTCGTTTCCGATAAAAAAGTGTATAAAATAAATACTAAATCCACGTTCGCCTAAAACTTTCAGAGCTGATAAAAATATGAGGGAGAGTGATTTTTAATTTAAGCTGCCAACTTAATGGGATACACATCAGCGGTATAGTGAACCGCTCGCCGAGGTAAGTTTAAATTGAGTTACAGTGCAACGCGACGAGTCAAGTGAAGAAAATCGCTCGCTTTCGAGGGGAGGACCGACTTTGCAAAAAAACCTTATACTTATACTCAGTTGCGCTTATCTTTTCTTTTGCTCGTGAAGTATTTCAACAATCCATGCCGGAGGAATTAATGCAAAGGACTTGTTTAGGGGCTGCGATTTAAAATTGCTCTCTGAAAAGGCCTCCGGGTAGTGGAAAAGAAGTTGAATAAATTTCGTTTTAAATTACAAAAAAAAAAGTTAGTGATGAAGATTAAGGACGAGAGGAATATTTAATGTACACCTGGGTATGATTCATTTAAAGGTCGCCTGGTCGTGGAATAAGAAGCACATTATTTATTTTTAATAAATGATATCAGCCAGTTGCAGGTTTTTATAATGAAAGCAGGGGCAAGGCATAGCTAGCGATACTTACGGGTGGCTACAGAAAATCAAGGGCTTACATTAAGAATGCCAAGACGAACATGTTTTGGGTTTATGTAATTTGGGTACATTTTATACGATAATTTTGGATTTTGGGATGATTTAGGATGTACAATTTGAATCTAATAAATATTAGTATGTACAAGTATGTGAATATCTACACGCAGAGGCGATTCTGCGATACTAAACGCCAGTTAATGCCGCATTAAATTATAGTCCAGTCAAGTTAGACTTTTTGGCGCATAAAAATTATATAGTTTTGAAATTTGGTATACTTCCTTTAGGTATTCTAGAATCGAATATCCGTCGAGTTTCCCCTCCCTCTTCATCCCTTAATATTGAAAAAACACCCCCCAAACGGTGAACTTGTGTAATTTGTGTCAAATTTCTCATAAACCGTGCACCGCCTGACATTTTTTACATCGTGCAAAGTTGATGGGAACAAAATTTAAAAAAAAGTATATTATACGGTTAGGCACAAAAGCTATAGTTCGGATATTAGTATATCCAGGCGGAAATAAATTATATAGCTTTGAAATTTGGTATACGTACTCTTGAGTATTCTAGAATCGAGTATCCGTCGAGTTTCCCCTCCCTTGGTAGGGGCTTCATCCCTTAATTTTGAAAAAACACCCTCCAAACGGCGAACTTGTGTAATTCTTCGCAATTATCTCGTTAACTACACCGTCTGAAAATTTTCATATCGGGTAAAGTTGATGGAAACAAAATTTTGAACAAAAATTATATTACACGTTTTGCTATAGTTTGTACGGTGTAGACGCCGGAAGTAAGAGATGAATACTGGCGCGCGACGCAGAATACCTTTCTCGGGCTCTCATTTCGTAAATAACTACCAAACGACTCAATGTTTGTTAAAGGTGATCATAACTGAAGTTGTAGAGCGAGAAGTTCTGGATCAGAGGGAGAAAATGATTTAAATGAATATTTAGCTGTTTTGTAGTTATTTACGAAAAGAGAGCCCGAGAAAGGAATTGTGCGTCGCACTCCTGTATACATCTCTTATTTTTCAATATTTGTTCAAAATTTTATTTCCATCAACTTTACCCGATATAAAAAATTTCAGGCGGCGCACCATTAACGAGATAATTGCGAAGAATTACACAAGTTCGCCGTTTGGGGAGTGACTTTTCAATATTATGGGATGAAGCCCCCATAGGGGGAGCGAAAACTCGGTGAATATTCGATTCTAGAATACTCAAGAGTATGTATATTAAATTTCTAAACTATATAAATTATTTCCGCCTAATTTATTTCCGCCTGGATTTACTGGATAATTTGACTTCCGACCTCTATTCCGCGCGAACTATAGCTTTTGTGCCAAACCGTGTATTATATGTTTTGTTCAAAATTTTGTTCCCATCAACTTTTCCCGTTATAAAAATTTTCAGGTGGTGCACCGTTTACGCGATATTTGTAAAAATTACACAAGTTCAAGGTTTGGGGGGTGTTTTTTCAATATTAATGGATGAAGCCCCCATCGGGGGAGGGGAAACTCGACGGATATTCGATTCTAAAGTACTTGAGAGTAAGTATGCCAAATTTGAAAACTATATAATTTATTTCCGCCAAAACGGCTTTTTCAGGCTAATATGACTGGACTATTAGGTATTTTATTAATTCTAAATGCAGTTGCGTTGGAAAATTGTTCAATTTCAAACCGAATAAAATAAATTTTAATAGCATATTTTTAGAAATTATCGAGATTTTTAAGACTGGAATTATTTAGTTAGTTGTTAAATTAAATATATATATATTTAAATGAAATTATTGGGATTTTTTTAATATAAGTAAGTAGGTTCTTCGATATAATTTGTAGGATATTTTTTTCAGTAGAAGATTTAACTCAGCAGATTAATGAAAATTTTTCTTTTCGGATTATTAAATTATGTCTTGCATTATATCTGCATATGTCATGTTTGCATTAACTTAAAATGCTTCTTTACCCCAGCTAGTATACAACATTATTAATAAGCGATAGCCAAATAATTTATGAACGGGTTAACATAATTACAATCGGAGAACTGATATAGAAAGTTTAGACATTTATCTACAATTAGACAAAGTAGTTTTAAGAAATAAATCAAAGGTGACGTATTTCTGATCACCGAATCAGATTTATGTGCAGACAAGAATACTCCATTATAATTCATGATATTTGAACAAAAGAAAAGAAGGTGGTTCTAAACAACATTCGCTCCAAATACCCTTAGGGAATTTCTATTATATCTACCCTGTCTTAATTAAATAAATACAGAAGAAAATTTCACAAATCGGCTAAACATGCCATTCTTTTAATCAACATTATAAATCACCATTTTATTATATCTTAAAATTACTCAGCTCCATTGTAGATAGATATCTAAAATTTATAAATCCGGTCTCCGATTGTAATTATCTTGACCCGTTCATGAATTATCTTGGCTGTCGTTTACATGCAATTCCTGCAATTTCGCGTTTGGTTAAAGAGGCCTCTTAAGTGTTAGTTTTTGATGAAATTTTGTCAAAATTTTAATAGAAAAGTGCAAAATGTGCAAAAAAATATATAAAAACATATCACCGTTATTATGGAAATTAATTATTTTTAATACATAAAATACTACTTTTTACTACTATTAATGGCAATATACGTATAAAGATAGAAAGTATTTCATTTTGTATAGAAATATGTATAACATATAAAATAATAATACATAATAAAATTATAAATAAGAATCATGCAATAAAATAATACTCCTATAATTTGTTACAAGATTAGAATTATTTTTATTCAATTGAGGTATTATACTAACTAAATAATTACGTATTGTATTTTTGCATTAACGTGATATGCTGTATTTAGGGATTAAATGGTTTATCCAGCTTTACATGAAACTATAAGAGCTGTTTCGTGCCGCAAATCACATACATATCATGTTTACAGTTAGGGATGTGATGAAAAGGACATTAATTGTGTTAGGACTTACCCACGTAAATGCAGTTTCGTTGCATTCTCAAAACAAACTTCAAGCAATTTAATTGTACACATTAATAGCAAGCGCAGCGCTCGATGTTTATAACTTCGGCAAACAAGTTTCCGCCACTTAGTATAGTGCATTGTTATTATATGTATAATAACATTTGGTTTGATTTCATAACAATAATAAGATAATAATAATATGAAACAATATCGCAAGTTCGATAAATGCTAATATGATCCTACGGATATGAATGTGCAAATAAAGTTGCATACATCGTTAAATTATTAGTTTCTAAATCTTTCTAGTAATATTGACATTTTAGTATTGCCATTTGGATATTGATTTAAACTATCAAGGATAACTTATAATTTTTCTATTTAGTTTTATTTTTAGTTTGGGGCAAACCGATCAATCATAACCAATGTAAGGAATGGTTATAAGTGTTATCACTAATTAAGTAGTTTTTGGTAGCTATTAGCCTCCATATCGAATTGAATAAGGTACTCTATTTGGGCCATTTTTGTGCTAACATTTTTCTTACAATATGAAATATATGTAAGTTTTCGAATATCCATTTCCAGGTAATTGTTGTAAGCAATGAATTTTGATTTTTTACTTCTACGAATTAAATAACTGAGTATACACTATAAAATTCTATTCATCATCAACATTTTGTACTTTAACACATTTACTAGTTTATGTCGTATTGTAATACGAATTATAAATTCCGCAAGGTAATATATTTTTTAATTAAAAATTAAAATTCCCGGAGATAGGATCGCCGCAGTAATGTCGCTTAAAAATTTAAATATTCTCCAGCCTGTAACCTACACTCAGTTTAAAAACTTTGCTACTTAAATAGCCCGCAATATGGCGAAACAATTATTATCAAGGTTAATAAAAGTGAAATTATAGAAGTTTGCGCGCTTTTCCTCCACGTTTTCGGAGGACTTGATAAAGAACCTGGAAGTGTACGCGTGCAAAGTTGCAATCTGAAATTGAATACCTATTGTAGTTTCGAATTATCATTTATCAGTAGATAGTATTAATAGAAATACTTACCATATTTATGATTATGTAGACATAAACATACACATAAATAGACACAAGAAATAATATACAGAGGTCAACTCTACTTTATGGAATATTATTATCACATATACCGCGTGAGCACTACATAGATGTACAGAGAACAGGCAATCCATTTCACAATGTACTGTTCCAGAATGAAATGCTTACGCGTATACAGGGTTTCTACGCTAAACCGTTCGTTAAAAGTTTACGGGGTTTCCCTTGTACTAAAAATTTCAAAAAAATCCATGTCACACAGTTGAATCAGTTATCCTCATGTGAAATATTTTCAACATTCTATCACTTCCGGTTCCACCGGAAGTAGCACCAACTTTCTTATTTTAAATAGAACACCCCATATATTATTAAATTTTTTAATTCATCGCTAAAATTGGAACATATTTTGTAAGAATGTATGTACACTTATCTCTTCTAGTTTTCAAGAAAAAAATGTTTTTCTAAAATTTTGACCTCTAAAAGGTAGACTGAAATCTATCTATAACTTCTCTTAGGAATAAGATAAAATTATGAGTTATATTTCTAATTGTGCCTAGAGGATGCCTCTATGAGTAAAATAATTGGAAACTGTCAATTTTGATAATAAGTGTTCATAAAATGTCAATATCTAAGTGCCCTCTTAAATATCGCGTAATTCAATATTTTTAAATGGAATGACCCATATTTTATTGCATAGCACGATTTGGAGAAAAATTTACTACAAAAAAGTATGATACAACCATACTCCTAGAGCAAGTATTTTTTGAATTATTTCGAAGATTACTTTTTTCGTCGCATATCTGCAGTGTATAATTTTGCATGTGACAAGTGCACTTTAGTAGGTATGTAATATGCTTTCGTTTTGTCGCTATTGTAATGCAAACTGTCAAATAATAAAATCATTTAGAATAAAGTTTTACAGAAATCAAAATCAACAAAATGAATTATTACACAAATACACAAATTATCAATTTATTCTTTATACATGGCAACTGCGATAGAATTGTTGCTCTAACATGTAGAGTATTCAATAAAACTTATCCACATTTGCCGCCGATGAATAAAACAAGATTTAGAAGATTGGAATCAAATTTTGACGAACGGTTTAGCGTAGACACCCTGTATGTAAGCAATCCACTTTGAGAAATTGGTTGCCTCCTTCTGAATATCATTGACCTTCTGATAAAGAGAGCGTTAAACTCCCGCTTGCGCTGATAGATAGCGATAGCCAGGGGCTATATAATAGCATTACAAAAATGGAAACACGAGTTTAGTTCCTTCCAGGAAAAATAAATGTCGCAGGTGTCGCTTAAATACAGATTACTATACATTTTAATACAGATCACTGTAGTATTTGGCGCAGACGATCGAGGATCGGCGACTACATAAATTTTCGTGGTTTTGAGCGGCGCGAATACAATCGTGGAGACTCTTAGTACGAAGCAACAGACGAGGTAAAATTAAGTGGAGCTCTTTTTTTCACCCACCCTACTCTCCGACAGCGAGAGCCAGGCCCTTATGGTTGCTTAGAAGGGAATATCCACGCGCTCCACGGCCAAAGTGTCGACAGCCCTTCAGGCACAAGTTATACATATATAAATTTGATAAATCTGGGATGGACGATATTTAATTAAACCATTCGCAGAAATCAACTAATCATTTTGGAACATTATTTTCGTACACTTATATTTGTTTTCATTTTGTTTAAATAGTATATTGTTGCATTTTTAAATGTTTGTGGATTCAATTGTTTTCAAAGTTTATCAGGTAGTTGTATGTAATATTGACAAAAATAATTGAAACTTTTTCAGAAATAATGGAAAATTTACCATAATAATAATTGACAGTAGTTATGGCATTATCGAAAAATTAAAAAAAAAATTATCTGTAACATTTTTACATTAACAATTGTAATCGATATTTGAATCGATATTTTTAAAAATACCTTCGCAAAGGTCAACCAAAATATTTGAAACCATTTGAACTTCATTTTACGCCAATTTGTTTAAAAAGTTTCGGCAAGAAGTCGGTTTTGAAAGTAATGTAGACAACGTCCAAACAATTTTATTATTCGCCTTGAATTCCACCAAAATATAAATCGATGAAATGATCTACAACTGGTTAAGTTAACTGTATTTTAAATTGATTTCCTTGCTTCATATAAAATAAAAAACCAAAATCTGTTCAAAATGTATGGCCAATGCCCTTAAACGTTTTCAATTATTGTGAACACAGAGTTGAGATTACTGAAAATATTTAATTTTTACGTTTCTAGACGAAACACTAATTTACAATATAAAAAAACGAAAAAAAAATAATACTATTATCATTGACATTTTTACAATAATAATTGTAATGGATATTTTAATCGATATTTTTAAAAATACCTTCGTAACGGTCAACCAAAGTATTTGAAACCATTTAAATTTCATTTTTATTTTAAACGTTTCGGCAAGAAGTCGGTTTTGAAAATAAGTAGACAACATACAGAAAATTTAGTATTCGCCTTGGATTCCGCCAAAATATAAATCGATGAAATGATCTACAACTAGTTAAGTTAACTGTATTTTAAATTGTTTTCCTTGCTTCATATAAAATAAGAAACAAAATCTGTTCAAAATGTATGGCCAATGCCCTTAAACGTTTTCAATTATTGTGAACACAAAGTTGAGATTACTGAAAATATTTAATTTTTACGTTTCTAGACGAAACACTAATTTACAATATAAAAAAAACGAAATTAAAAAAAAATACTATTATCATTGACATTTTTACAATAATATTGTAATGGATATTTTAATCGATATTTTTAAAAATACCTTCGCAAAGGTCAACCAAAATATTTGAAATCATTTGAATTTCATTTTACGCTATTTTGTTTAAAAAGTTTCGGCTAGAAGTCGGTTGTGGAAATAATGTAGACAACGTACAGAAAATTTATTATTCGCCTTTAATTCTGCCAAAATATAAATCGCTGAAATGATCTACAACCAGTTAAGTTAACTGTATTTTAAATTGTTTTCCTTGCTTCACATAAAATAAAAAACAAATTCTGTACAAAATGTATAGCCAATGCCCTTAAACGTTTTCAATTATTGTGAACACAAAGTTGAGATTACTGAAAATATTTAATTTTTACGTTTCTAGACGACACACTAATTTACAATATTAATAAAACGTCTGTCACATTTTTTAAAATATCTGAAACAATATTTCCTCTACACATATAAAAGATCGTTATTAGGCTATCGACCCCATATGGGGTCTTTCGTATCTTGGGCCCATCTTGTGCCTTGTTTCACCTATTTATCTACATATTGTGACAATGTGAGGCATTTTATCCAGGCGAATACAAGGTGACTTAGTTTTTATAACCATGCCAGGTTTCATGGATAGAATAGAAATAAAGCCAGTCTGAGTTGGAACTCTGAATGTGATAGTTGATTCATTATACCTATCCATAAAGAATTATTTATTAGTTTGTACAAGTTAAATAAATATTGAAGTATTGATTCGTCTATTTTTCTTAAGAGGTTGGTTATTTTTCTTACGTTGATTTGGTTCCTTTCCAATTTTAATGAAAGGGTAATAACACAGATACTTTATATCTATCTCTAATGAGTTTCCATTCCTGTTAACATTTTGTATACTCAAAACAAAAACTGCTTTGAAACTTTGCGCCTTTCGGACTGGAGTCGGACCAGAATTTTATTTATTTTCCAAACTTTCGCGGCAATTTCCTCCTCGATGCTTTCACGAAGAAATTATTAATTTACTTTAGTTTTTCTCATCCATCATGTGCGGTGTCACAGCCCTCGTGATGCTTTATAAAAGCACCTTTTACTGGTATGAGCGAGGCACTTTTAATAACCGCGCAATTTTTATCGATCGACATTTTTTAGCAACGTAGTCCAAAAAATAATGTAGCGTAAATGCGTCTCTCGGCCTTTCCTTTGCTCAAATATTTCTTTTCATTTAAAAATTATCCACGCCTTCGTATAATGCACAATTTAAACGAAATTCGCGACGTTTGTGATATATATTTAATATATTTTTTGGTGCAAAGATAACGTTGGAATTTTTTTAATTATTTTTGTAGCTGAAATTTAAATTATGTATTAAAATTAAAAATAAATTATTATTTACAACATATTTTACGAATTCATCTTGATATATGTAGATGTACTGATGAACATATACCATATACCAAGATGTACTGATATTATTGCAGCACGGTTTTACTACAACATATTTTACGAATTCATCTTAATATATAGTAGATGTACTGATGCACATATACCATATACCAAGATGTACAGACATTATTGCAGTACAGTCCTTTTCGTTCTTTTGTTTTATTAAATCTTTTATAATCGATGCCTTAAACTAAAGAATAAATTAAATATCTTCAAATACATACCTAATTATATCAGCGGATAATGATTTTGGGTTTGAATTCTTTTTTTAAAATTTATTTATTTATCTTTTTAATTAAAGTATGTTTTTAATTGCCATAGGTGTTTTGCTAAGTAGGTATTTGCAAAATGTTTTAATAGTAATGTTTTGTTTTATTTAAGACGTCGATGTGATAAAAATCAATGTATTCCTATAATATGCTATCCTAAGAAATGTTGAGGGAAATTGTAATAGTTAAAAAATTTTGAATTTTAAAATTTATTGTTTAGAGTGAAACGAGTAAACAAAAGGAATCATTGATCGGATAATAATCATAATATATATATATATATATATATATATATATATATATATATATATATATATATATATCTTCAGCTGCCTATTTTTGACTTTAACCCGTTAACCTCTATCCAATTCAAGTAAAGTCGTTACCTAGATATTATTATATATATATATATATATATATATATATATAATTTGCCCACTCAGCATAATTTTTATTATTTTTTTAATCATTTCATTATCACGTTTATAACTGCACTACAATTTACATGATAAAGCCAGTGGGGACTTTATATTTTTACATTATGATTAATAGGGAATTAATCATTCCCTACTTATGCTGCGAACAATTCTTACACGTCTCCCCAGGCTCCACAATGAATCGTAAACTGACTGTTTTAAAATTCTTGATGTGGCTTTCAGATCGTTTCTCACGTTTGTCAGGTCCTAGGGACACTATAAAAGTGTGGAAACGGCTGGTAGTAAATAGACTTAATTCCAGTTTCCATTTTAAAGCGACGTATAAAGTCATATCGAGGTAGAAATAATAGAAGACGTTTTAAGTATGTATGCACCAAAACAACTAAACAATTTGAAATAATGTTACGTTATAAGAGCAATTGCAGTATATGTTTTATGTGTGTGTGAAGCTGGCGTCGCACTTCGCGGAAACTCAAGATCTATTAAGAGTTCTCGCTTCCTTTTGAAGAGTTCTAGAGTTCCTTATAGTTTAAATTAAGAGTTCCGGCCGTTTAGGCCGGAATTTTTAATTTAAAAAAAGTGAGACGCTAACTTCACGCAGCGTATCACTTTCAAAGAAACGAGTTCTTAGACACATATCTTATAGGATTTTGCAATAGGAAGAGTTCTATAACAGTTTTGTAAAGAGTTCTGCAATAAAAATTCAAAACAAAGCAATTTTAATAACAAAAAGTGATGACGCGCCATAGTAAGACTACTGGGAATGAGGAGTTCTGGCGAACCTAAATGCGTTTTCTTATAGTATTTAATGTAAACAATTATATTCTGAAAAGTTCCGGGTGGTGGCATTACCGTGGAAAGTTTAAATAAATAAATTCCGTAGAAAAACAATTTTGCAAGATGGAAACGTATGAGACGCTGTCTGATAACGAGGAGTTCTGGCAAACTTAAATGCGTTTTCTTGTAGTATTTAACATAAACAATTATAATCTGAAGAGTTCCGGGCGGTGACATTACTTTGGAATGTTTAAATAAATAAATTCCGTCGAAAAACAATTTTGCAAGATGGAAACGTATGACACGCTGTCTGATAACGAGGAGTTCTGACAAACCTAGTTGCGTTTTCTTGTAGTATTTAACATAAACAATGATAATCCGAAGAGTTCGGGGCGGTGACATTACCGTGGAATTTTTAAATAAATAAATACTGCTGAAAAACAATTTGGCAAGATGGAAAGGTGTGAGACGCTGTCTGATAACGAGGAGTTCTGACAAACCTATTTGCGTTTTCTTGTAGTATTTAACATAAACAATGATAATCCTAAGAGTTCCGGGCGGTGACATTACCGTGGAATGTTTAAATAAATAAATTCCGTCGAAAAACAATTTTGAAGATGGAAACGTATGAGACGCTGTCTGATAACGAGGAGTTCTGACAAACCTATTTGCGTTTTCTTGTAGTATTTAACATAAACAATGATAATCCTAAGAGTTCCGGGCAGTGACATTACTGTGGAATGTTTAAATAAATAAATTCCGTCGAAAAACAAGTTTGCAAGATGGAAACGTATGAGACGCTGTCTGATAACGAGGAGTTCTGACAAACCTATTTGCGTTTTCTTGTAGTATTTAACATAAACAATGATAATCCTAAGAGTTCCGGGCAGTGGCATTACTGTGGAATGTTTAAATAAATAAATTCCGTCGAAAAACAAGTTTGCAAGATGGAAACGTATGAGACGCTGTCTGATAACGAGGAGTTCTGACAAACCTATTTGCGTTTTCTTGTAGTATTTAACATAAACAATGATAATCCGAAGAGTTCCGGGCGGTGACATTACCGTGGAATTTTTAAATAAATAAATACTGCTGAAAAACAATTTGGCAAGAAGGAAATGTGTGAGACGCTGTCTGATAACGAGGAGTTCTGACAAACCTATTTGCGTTTTCTTGTAGTATTTAACATAAACAATGATAATCCTAAGAGTTCCGGGCGGTGACATTACCGTGGAATGTTTAAATAAATAAATTCCGTCGAAAAACAATTTTGAAGATGGAAACGTATGAGACGCTGTCTGATAACGAGGAGTTCTGACAAACCTATTTGCGTTTTCTTGTAGTATTTAACATAAACAATGATAATCCTAAGAGTTCCGGGCGGTGACATTACCGTGGAATTTTTAAATAAATAAATACTGCTAAGAAACAATTTGGCAAGATGGAAAGGTGTGAGACGCTGTCTGATAACGAGGAGTTCTGACAAACCTAAAAGCGTTTTCTTGTAGTATTTAACATAAACAATGATAATCCTAAGAGTTCCGGGCGGTGACATTACCGTGGAATGTTTAAATAAATGAATTCCGTCGAAAAACAATTTTGAAGATGGAAACGTATGAGACGCTGTCTGATAACGAGGAGTTCTGACAAACCTATTTGCGTTTTCTTGTAGTATTTAACATAAACAATGATAATCCTAAGAGTTCCGGGCGGTGACATTACCGTGGAATGTTTAAATAAATAAATTCCGTCGGAAAACAATTTTGCAAGATGGAAACGTATGAGACGCTGTCTGATAACGAGGTGTTCTGACAAACCTATATGTGTTAAATACTACAAGAAAACGCAAATAGGTTTGCCAGAACTCCTCGTTATCAGACAGCGTCTCATACGTTTCCATCTTGCAAAATTGTTTTTCGACGGAATTTATTTATTTAAACCTTCCACAGTAATGTCACCGCCCGGAACTGTTCGTATTAGAATTGTTTATGTTAAATACTACATGAAAACGCTTTAAGGTGTGTCAGAACTCCTCGTTATCAGACAGCGTCTCACACATTTCCATCTTGCCAATTTGATTTTCAGCAGTATTTATTTATTTAAAAATTCCACGGTAATGTCACCGCCCGGAACTCTTCGGATAATAATTGTTTATATTAAATACTACACGAAAACGCATTTAAGTTTGCCAGAACTCCTCGTTATCAGACAGCGTCTCATACGTTTCCATCATGCAAACTTGTTTTTCGACGGAATTTATTTATTTAAACATTTCACAGTAATGTCACCGCCCGGAACTCTTCGGATTAGAATTGTTTATGTTAAATACTACAAGAAAACGCTTTTAGGTTTGTCAGAACTCCTCGTTATCAGACAGCGTCTCACACCTTTCCATCTTGCCAAATTGTTTTTCAGCAGTATTTATTTAGTTAAAAATTCCACGGTAATGTCACCGCCCGGAACTCTTCGGATTATCATTGTTTATGTTAAATACTACAAGACAACGCAAATAGGTTTGTCAGAACTCCTCGTTATCAGACAGCGTCTCATACGCTTCCATCTTGCAAAATTGTTTTTCGACGGAATTTATTTATTTAAACATTTCACAGTAATGTCACCGCCCGGAACTCTTCGGATTAGAATTGTTTATGTTAAATACTACAAGAAAACGCTTTTAGGTTTGTCAGAACTCCTCGTTATCAGACAGCGTCTCACACCTTTCCATCTTGCCAAATTGATTTTCAGCAGTATTTATTTATTTAAAAATTCCACGGTAATGTCACCGCCCGGAACTCTTCGGATTATCATTGTTTATGGTAAATACTACAAGAAAACGCAAATAGGTTTGTCAGAACTCCTCGTTATCAGACAGCGTCTCATAGGCTTCCAACTTGCAAAATTGTTTTTCGACGGAATTTATTTATTTAAACATTTCACAGTAATGTCACCGCCCGGAACTCTTCGGATTAGAATTGTTTATGTTAAATACTACAAGAAAACGCTTTTAGGTTTGTCAGAACTCCTCGTTATCAGACAGCGTCTCACACCTTTCCATCTTGCCAAATTGTTTTTCAGCAGTATTTATTTATTTAAAAATTCCACGGTAATGTCACCGCCCGGAACTCTTCGGATTATCATTGTTTATGTTAAATACTACAAGAAAACGCAAATAGGTTTGTCAGAACTCCTCGTTATCAGACAGCGTCTCATACGCTTCCATCTTGCAAAATTGTTTTTCGACGGAATTTATTTATTTAAACATTTCACAGTAATGTCACCGCCCGGAACTCTTCGGATTAGAATTGTTTATGTTAAATACTACCAGAAAACGCTTTTAGGTTTGTCAGAACTCCTTGTTATCAGACAGCGTCTCACACCTTTCCATCTTGCCAAATTGTTTTTCAGCAGTATTTATTTATTTAAAAATTCCACGGTAATGTCACCGCCCGGAACTCTTCGGATTATCATTGTTTATGTTAAATACTACAAGAAAACGCTTTTAGGTTTGTCAGAACTCCTTGTTATCAGACAGCATCTCATACGTTTCCCTCTTGCAAAATTGTTTTTCGACGGAATTTATTTATTTAAACATTCCACGGTAATGTCACCGCCCGTAACTCTTAGCATTATCATTGTTTATGTTAAATACTACAAGAAAACGCAACAAGGTTTGTCAGAACTCCTCGTTATCAGACAGCGTCTCATACGTTTCCATCTTGCAAAATTGTTTTTCGACTGAATTTATTTATTTAAACATTCCACGGTAATGCCACCACCCGGAACTTTTCAGAATATAATTGTTTACATTAAATACTATAAGAAAACGCATTTGGGTTCGCCAGAACTCCTCATTCCCAGTAGTCTTACTATGGCGCGTCATCACTTTTTGTTATTAAAATTGCTTTGTTTTGAATTTTTATTGCAGAACTCTTTACAAAACTGTTATAGAACTCTTCCTATTGCAAAATCCTATAAGATATGTGTCTAAGAACTCGTTTCTTTGAAAGTGAGACGCTGCGTGAAGTTAGCGTCTCACTTTTTTTAAATTAAAAATTCCGGCCTAAACGGCCGGAACTCTTAATTTAAACTATAAGGAACTCTAGAACTCTTCAAAAGGAAGCGAGAACTCTTAATAGATCTTGAGTTTCCGCGAAGTGCGACGCCAGCTTCACACACACATGTTTTATTATTGCTATAGAAATCTTGTTCATCTAGTTTTAACAGTAAAAATCTCTTATTTGGTAAATTTTCTGATTAATTTCTGAAAAAATCTATCAATTCATACAATAAAAAAATAAGATCGTAAAGAAATAATTATCATTTATGAGAAATTATTTTCCGCTTATTAACTTTGAAATTAAATAATTTGAAATATTAGTAGTGACTGTATTTGTTAGGGCGATTATCATTAACTGGACATCGACCAACGGGAGTCCTTCTGCCGTGTGATTTGTGTAAGTGTGTGTATTGAGTCAGGGCTTGTTACTCTAGAAATTCGCCCCCGATCTCTAGAGCGCCGTTAATGAGATCCCAACGGCGAATGGCACTAGTTTCTCTGTACAAATGTTCTACCTGTACTGGGGCTCGAACCTAGGTCTTCGTGTATGAAGCATTCTGACCTATCAGCCAAACTAGCGTTTTCGAATATAATTTTTAGGGAAAATGATTTTCATGAAAATAATTAACAGGTAGACAGAAGTAATAATTTGAGTCTTTATAAATTATTGCAATGGAAAATTAAAAGAGAAAATAAACTGCAAGCTTTGACGAAAATGGAATGACGAAATGAGGAGTCTTATGCAGGAAGGATTTGAATGGAGGAGTGCCGAAGAACCAGCAGAATACATAGTAACGTGGAGAACGATGATAAGAGAGGAGAGCAATTATACTCAACACTGGCGTGTGCTGGTAACAGAGTATTGATTATGTTATGTTAAATTACTAAATTATTGAAGCAAATATTTATACACTTACGCTTTGGCTTGGGATTTCGATTTGATTATAATATTAGTGATTCTCAGCATTACGAATTTAATGATAATTTAATATAAATTCTGTAGTTATTGCTTGCTCTGGAGGTAAACCAATCCGCACAAAATCGTTTAATAATAGACTATTTTTCTTACTTCACTAACCATTAAAAAAATAGCGTCATGTTAGAGTTTTACGTCATAATTTTATTATTATTTATTCTAATAATTTTGTTTTAAATTAAAATCTTATTAAGTTTCGTTATTTTTTCTAATGATCTCTGAAGAATTTGGGCTACAGGTAAAAGACTCTGTGGTTATTGTATTGTGTACGGTTGGCAAAGCAATTCCTACAAAGTTGTATAATAATAAAGGATGAACTATTTTTCATATTCTTCACTGGCCATTTTAGAAAAAAAAGTGTAACCGTATTTTATGACCTCTTAAGAAATGTCGACATGATTTACAAAATTGGATACTGACTTACATAGTTTAACATACGAAGCTCCATGTATAGAATCGTGCACTAACTTTGTTAGTTCACAATTGGCTTTAAACGAATAATAATAACTGCTTTCTTAGTAAGCGATTATGCAGCTATTATCATAAAAAATAATATGGGTTTAATGTTGGCAAGTGTACTCTATAACTATTTTAATTTATGTGATTTACAGACTTCCCGGTAAATCATTACTGGCTTGCAGGGTATCACACTACAATTTAATACATACAATACGTAATTATAAATCCAGCAATGCGCATTATTTTTAACATATACATAATTTGAAGGTAATTGCATTAATTGCGCTGCATGCACATGTTATTTTATGTATCTATTAAATTCGCTGTTTATTGTATTTAGTGATTGATTGCGTACAGTCGCTATAATTGCGATGTTTTAGAATAAAAATGTAAAAGAACGCACACGTCAAATTAATATTTAAAAATATTATGCGCTTTGACCTTTAAGGTGCATCGTTAGTAACATAAACGTCGATTTTTTTTAAAGTGCTTGAAATCTAAAAACCCTTCATTACTATAAACTCGTTTGCCGAGCAAAAACGTCTAAAGAGGCAAGTTTATTGTCGCTAACGACGTGCCTTTAATACTGGGTCTTTTGGACGGTCTAGTAGAGTATGTTTTAAATGCATTACACGATTAATTTTTATTGTTTTTGAGGTTTTAACAAAATGTGTATATGATTAATTATTAAAAATTCATGACCACTAAAACAATTCCATTAAGCAGGGCGATTTATGAAAGCTCCAACAAAAAATCAATATTTCCTAATCAATTTCCCATTTCTCAGTATGATTTTCTATTACACAGCGGGAGTCAGGACCGGGGCATGCATAAATCCCGCGATGGCACGATCCTCAATTATGCATCTGGAAATAAATTGCGAGCATAACCCGGGCGAGACCTACGTGGAGCTGCAGATAAGATCCACACCTACGCGGCCCTTTGATCTTCATACTGATATTATAAAATTCCCTCTACATATCAAAGTAGCGGCATATTTTTATTTGTATAATCTATTCTCTGGCGTACTTGCGTTGATTTCCTAAGAAGAAGGGCGTGTTTACCTTGTAAGGCTGGGCGTCAGCTACCTCAGTTGCAAATTTAATTTCGCAACAAATGATGAAAGGGAATTTTATCGCTGCTTAAAGTTGCTTGTACACGACATGATTTTTAGCTCAGTGATAATATTTGCCGGGTGAAAGCTGATACGAGGGCGAGAAAAACAAAATACTCGTAAAATATTACATGAACGCAGGCTGCATTCCTCTTAGGTACGAAGAAGATTTATAATAAAAAATTGCAATACATGAAACTAAAATATAACACAGGAACTGAAAAAAAAGCCTGTATGTTTTCAATTATTCGGTATAATACTTATACAGTGGTGTATGAGATCTTATGTGGCCGATGTCGTTCCTGAATGTTGTTGGTAGGCATATTGTTCTATACAGAGAGCGCATAAAGTATTAAGACCTGGCTCGCTTTTTTCCCCAGTATAAATTTTCAAAAAACGCTTCAACAGGTCAAAATGATTTTTTTTCAGACAAATATTTTGAGGCAATTTTCAATTTTCCATCTCTCTCCGTTTTGAAGTTATGACGTCAGAGCCATTTTATATAAATGACAACCTATATTTTTTATTATTGATTTTAATAGTACTTTTTATTATGTTTTCAACAACATGACATTTTCAATATGTAACATTTGAAGAAAAAAAAATTAGAAAAAGAAAAAGAACGGATCCAAGTCTAAATGAGACAAATACAGCCAGAAGTTCTCCTCAATGTTTGTGCGGCCTTTCGACATCGATTGGCACACTGTCAATAACAAAATAGTCAACAATTTGAACATCTAATTTGATTATTTTCCCTAACCAATATTTTGTCGTTATTTTAATTATTTCTGTGACTTCATATTATTTTAAAACTGATCTTGAAACAAGTCATTAGTATTTTTTCTCGATAAAAAAATCTTTTGGTTTTTCTGTTCTTATTTTTGTAATTGATGATATTGTAATAAGAATGTTTTTCAGGTTGATCAATTTTGTTTTATTCCTATATTTAAAATACAAGCCTGTTTTCCTAATTTTGTTTTGACTGACGTTGTTTTGAATGCTAACTAGATGCATTCTGCACATTGAAATTATAATTTAATAGTTTACTATTAAATTACGCACTTTTTCTCATTTTTTATCAAATGTTACATATTGAAAATGTATTGTTGTTGAAAACATAATAAAAAGTACTATCAAAATCAATAATAAAAAATTTAGGTTGTCATTTAAAAACAATAGCTCTGACGTCATAACTTCAAAACATTGAAAATGGTCTCAAAATATTTGTTTGAAAAAAAAATTTTTACCTGTCAAAGCATGTTTCAAAAATTTATACGGGGGAAAAAATAAAGCCAGGTCTTAATACTTTATGCGCTCTCTGTATCATTTGAAATCCCCTTGAATACCCAAATGGGTGTAGAGGAACCCTTATAAATAACTTTAAGTAAAATTTAAAGTATCTACTAGTATTATTACTACTATTATTACTTACTATTATTACCCATTTGTAGTGCATCAATATATTAATAAAGATGATTTTATTATATATCAGTCTACCTGCTACCTCGACGGTATAGGTGTGAACAATGAATTTATTAACGTATTTTATTTATAGATTAAAGTTGGGCATGATCGGGTAAAGTAAACCTTGGCCATCTAATACAGTAGGTGCGTTGATTTTAAACTGCGGCTAATGATTGAATTTGAATTATTGGGATTATTGTATGCTTGCAGGGTTTCGCCATTCATAGATGTCGAAACCTCATAATTCGGGTAGAATTGAATGTTAATTTTTCGGGTAGAAGCTACGAATATTTAGTGTTCGACTTTTAATATTTTATAGGTTTCTGGTTCCTGGTCTTAAATAGGTCTTAAAAAAGGAAACAACAAGATTTAAGGTAAACCACTCAGAGTTGAGTTCCTGCTTACCGGAAATTGTTCATCTGGTTTCTGGTTCTGTGCATCGTTACAGCAAGCATCAAGGTGCAAGGCTTAAGACCTAAGACTTAGAGACGAGCTCCAGAGCGATTCATGTGAGGGCGTTTTCCGATCACTTCCTCGGAACCAGGGTTTTATGACTACAAATTATTATACACGTTTATCTATCTATATCTACTAAAACCAGTCTCGAATTCCGATATTTATAAACATCATACTATTTACTATTTATTTATTCGTTTGCGTATCTACCTTTCGGTGTAAGGCCTTCATTACTAATTTTTGTAGTATTCTTTCCACTTACTTGTATCTTTTGTTAATTCTTTTATTTTTTTCCATATGTTCCCTTTTCTTGTTGCCTCTTCATTTATTGCGCCGTTCCACTCTTTTCTCGGTCTTCCTCTCTGTTGTATTCCTGTTGCTCTTGTCTCTTATATGTTCTTAGTGCTTCTTCTCTCATTCGTCTCATGTGTCCACACCACCTCATTTGGTTTTCTGTTATTTTTTCCTGTATTGGTTTTATTTTTAAGTTTTTCCTGTGCGTCTCGTTCCTTATCCTATCTCATCTTATTTTGTTTTCTATTTTTTATAGTAATCTCGTCTTCATTGCATTTATTCTTTTTATTTGGTTTCCTCTCGTCGCCCATGTTTCGCTACTATAAGTTAGCGTTGGTCTAATTACTTGGTGACTATTTCTGTTTTTGTGTCTCTTGATATCTCCTTCTTGCACCAACACCAAAAAGGTGTTTGTAACATGATATATAGTTTTTCTTTATTTGACACTAAACTAGTTTTCACAATATAAAATTGACAGAAAAAGGGAAATAATGAAAGAATTGGGAATTATATTTGAAACCCTTTGCAATAAATTCAACTATAATAATAATAAAACAAATTGGAATAAAACCCTCTAATCAGAACCTCTGATGGAATTCTGAAAATTCATATTACAAGAAAAGGGGAATGGTTTAATTTTTCGTCTATAAAATAATAAAAACGATTATTAATTTTGGTAACGGAAAATGAAAGCAATTCTTAAATAAGTGTTTTAGTTATTTTATAAGTATATATTAAGAGTTATTTTCTTACGTAAGTTTGCTTGAAATTATATTTGAATTGAATTTTGATAGATATCTATTTGAAGTTAATTTAGTTGGTTCGGTAAGGCACTGTGTCCTGTATCTATAGTCCGTATTTCAGCATAAGTACGACTCAAGTCGTATATTTGGTTGCGTACTTTCTATAAACATGTATGCACCAAATGCAACCAAATATACAACTTGAGTCGTACTCAAGCTCAAGTTCGGACTGTAGATACGGGCCTAAATGTTGTGTTCTGTGTTGATAGTTTTATCTATTTCAAAAGCTTCCAATCAAATTTGTTTTAGGCCTTTATCTGTATTGTGTAAGAGTTTAGTATTTTTGTTAATGTCAAAAGTGTGATCGTAAAAATGTAGGTGTCGTCAAAAATTTGAAATGTTTATGTCTCTTAAATGTTCCTTTATTCTTAATTTTAAAGGTCTGCCGGTTTCTCCAATGTATTTTGCAACACACTTGTTGCAGGTTATTGCGTAAGTTCCATTTTTATTTAAAAAAAGAGTTTTATCTTTAGCGTTAAATAGTTGTGTTTTGATTGTGTGTTTGGTTGAAAATCATGTTTCAATGTTATAATGTTTAAGTGTTTGGTTAATTTTGTTGCTTATGTTTTCCTGAAATGTGAATGATTTGTAATATGTTATAGTTCTATTATTTTCCGTTTTTTTTATATTATTGTATTATTATTTATATTGTTTAGTTTTTTGAAATAACTGTATGTTGATTTTTTATTTATTTTGTTGGTTGTGTTTATATTGGAACCATTATTTACAGCGATTTGTTTTATTAAATGTATTTCATTTAATTTGTTATGTTCATCAAGAGGTGTTGATAATATTCTGTGTATGTAGGTGTGTATGGCAACGTATTTGTGTGTATTGTGGTGAAAAGAGTTTGCTGGGATAATGATGTCTGTTTGTGTAGGTTTTCTATAAATATTGAATTTGATTTTGATATTTTTTTTATATAAAGTTAGATCTAAGAAATTGATACTGTTATTTCGTTCTATTTCTAAAGTAAAACTGATGTTTTTGTGTAATGTGTTTAAGTAATTATGTAAATCTGTGATTGTGTGTTTGTTATTCTTTGTCCAAATTATTAATGTGTCACCTACATAGCGTTTCCAAAGCGTTGAGTATTTATTGAAAGGATTTGTATTATTAGTAATTAGGTTTTCTAGATTGTCATGAAAGATGTTTGCTAGTATGCTACTAAGTGGTAAGCCCATTTTATAATATTTGTTATTGAAAAAACAAAAATTTTATATATAAAATATCTTTACCACTAAGTACAAACTAATAGCTTCAATAAACAACTGGTAATATGGATAAAACCTTAAACATAATATTATTATTTGTTTTATAATGGTTCGTAAAAATTTATAAAATTTTAAATGTCATAAAATTTTACTTGTAATAATGTCCTTTTAAATGATAAAACCTCTCTTCAATATATTTATATGTTTTAATTTGGATTTCTTATATCGTTTTCAGGTACAAATATATTCACGAGGTAACCTCGGTTAAACAACAGCGAAGAAAATGTATAAAATTCAGTTTCAGATTTCTGCAACTGATTAAGAGCCTAATATTTTATTGTACATTTAACATTAAGTTCATTGTGTATAATTTTAAATCGTGTATTTGAATCCCTCGCAATATTTTCCGGATTAGAAAATTCATCATCCTGGTCTATATATACTTCTTCTTATGGTGCCATCTCCTAACGGAGGTTAGCAATCATCATAGCGATCCTAATTTTTGAAACTGCAGCTCTAAACAGTTCTACCGAAGTTTTCCCGTACCATTCCCGGAGGTTTTTCAACCACGATGTTCTGCGACGCCCTACGGATCTATTTCCCTGTATCTTTCCTTGCATAATTAGTTGGAGAGTTGAGTATCTCTCTCCCCGGGAAATATGCCCCAAATACTGGAGTTTCCTTGTTTTGATGGTAAGCAAAAGTTCTCTTTCTTTGTGCATTCTTCGCAGTACATCTTCATTGGTTATATGGTCTGTCCAGGATATCTTGAGCATGCGACGGTAAAGCCACATTTCGAATGACTCGATCTTTTTAATATTGTTTTTATTAATATTGTTTTTATTGAGCGATACAGGGTCCTGCAACAGTGCGTCGGGCTATCCTAGCGCGTTTCCTATGAGAGATATAAAAAAATGTTTCCTACAAAAAGTTATTGGCTTAAAAATATTTATGATGTAAAATTATTTTTAAATATATAGGATGTCCCAATTTTGTGGAATAACAAAAATAAACATTTTTTTAAATAGAACACCCTGTAATTAATCAAGTTTTCTGATGACATTTTTTAACCTCTACATTGTTGTGCATTTAGTTTTGGATTATGTTACAGTGTTGCCAAGTTATATTTTTTTTCTCCAAATATCACGCATAAATCAGCTCAACTTAAAAAAATCGTAGCGACCTCGTTTTTTGAAAGTAATAATAAGTTTTAGCAATATTCCCAGTATGGTTAATGAGAAACATTTTGGCAATAAGCAATCTGAATTTAGTAATACAGGGTGTTCAGAAAAAAATGCCAAACTTTACAAATTTCAAAGCGGTATAACCTATTTTTTTTTAAATGGAATGCGCCCTATTTTATTTTATTATTCGATTGGTATTTTTCCTTTCTTCAATTTGATATGACATGTCTTATGTCTGAACCCCATAGTTGTTGATATATTCAATATTTTTCACAAAAGTAACCATTTAATTGCATTTCTAAGCACTGAAATAGGTTATGCTGAGACAAAACAACTGTCAAAATGTAAGTAGATAGTACTTCTGTAATACGATTCACTATTTTATTCCAAAACCATGAGAGATAACAAAATTATTAATACAAAAAAGAAACGAAACTACAGTAATGTTTAAAATGTTTTTGTTCAACTCACATTGATTCTTACTTACATTTTGACAGTTGTTTTGTCTCAACATGACCCACTTCAGTGCATAGAAATGTAATTAAATGGTTACTTTTGTGAAAAATATTGAATATCTCAACAACTATGGGGTGCAGACATAAGATGTGCCCCATTGAATTGAAGAGAAGAAAAAGACCTATAGAATAATGACATAAAATAGGGGGCATTCCATTTAAAAAAAGGGTAATACCACTTTGAAATTTGGAAAGTTTGGCATTTTTTCCTGGGCACCCTGTATTATTAAATTCCAATTTCTCATTACAAAAAGGTTGCTTATTAACCACACTGAGATTACTGCAAAAACTTTTTACCTTAAAAAAATAAGGTCGCTACGATTTTTTAAAGTTGAGCTTGCTTATGCATGATATTTGGAGAAAAAAATTGTAAATTGGTAACACTGTAACATTATCCAAAAATAAGTAGACAACATTGTAGAGGTTGAAAAATGTCATCAGAAAACTAGAATAAATACAGGATGCTCCATTAAAAAAAATGTTTGTTTTTGTTATTCCGCAAAATTGTGACACCCAGTATGTTTGAAAATAATTTTACGGCATAAAGATTATAAAACCAATAACTTTTTGTACGATACATTTTTTTCTATCTTTCACAGGAAAGGCGCTAGGAAAGCCCGACACACTGTTGCAGGACCCTGTATAGAAGCCTTCACAGGCCTTGCCGGCCCATCGCTGTTATTATGTCTCTTCACTCTTTACGGTCCGAAGCTTTTTCCTTCCCGTCTCGTACACCTTTTTTTTCCAGATCCTGTACCACTTCTTCTTTCCATCTATTCCTCGGTCTGCCTCTTACTCTTACTCCTATTATTCGTATCTTTGTTATTGTTTTGGTGATTCTAGTGTTCTCCATCCGCTGCACATGACCCGGCCAACTTGCTCGTTGTTGTTTCATATATTGCACAATGTTTGGTTCCCCGTATAGCTTCATTTAGGTTGTTGTTCGTCCTTCTTTGCCAGACTCCCTCTTCTTTACACCCGCCGTAAATTCTTCGCAGCATTTTTCTTTCCCACCTCAGCAGTTTTTCCACCTTTACTGTTCCTAGCTTCCATATTTCACATCCGTAAGTTACGGTTGGTCTCAATACTGTTTTGTAAATCTTTAGATTGGCACTTACTGAGATTATCTTAGTATGTGACTTAGAACCCCTGCTTCTTTATCTGCCTTCATCATCCGTTTTTTAAGTACTTGTTCTTCTTTCCCGTCTTCCGTAATCTGTACTCCAAGGTATGTGAATTCGCTGACTTGCTCTATTTCTATTCTATCTCTCCCTGTTCTTTCTATTAGCAGATTCTCCTTTATAATTGTGCCTCATCCTAACATCATGTACTTTGTTTTCTGATAGTTAATTTGGAGCCCTACTGTCAACGCAATTTCTTCCAAGGTTGATACTGCTTTTGCAAGATCTTTTTTTGTATTCGCTGGTATTCCCATGTCGTCGGCATAAGCTATACATTGGTGGTCTGCGTTGTTCATGCTTCCTGTCCTATTCAGTTTGCTCGTCCTTATCACGAATTTTAACAGTATGTTGAAAAGCAGTGTTGATAGGGGGTCACCTTGTCTTACTCCAGTGTTAACTCTGAAGCTTTTTGCCTTCTTTCCTCTCCATTTTACTCTGTTAGTCGTGTTTTGTAGTGACATTTGAACTAATCTTGTTTTAGTTTCCTTGGGATGCCCACACTGCCCATCGCTTTGAATAGTTCTCGCCTTTTTACAGTGTTATACTCTTTTAAAAAATCTATGAAAACCACGTACACTTTCTTGTTGTATTCTCCAAACATTTCTTGGGTCTCTTTTAAAACAAATAGTTGGTTTGTGACTGAACGATCCGGTCTGAATCCCGCTTGGTACTCTCCCTTTTTTTCCGCGAATTCTTGCAGTTTGTCTCTTAAGGCGGTAGCTAATACCTTGTACATCGTGTCCATCAGTGCTTTTCCTCTGTAGTTGTTGTATTCTGATTTGGTCCCCTTCTTGTGTATCGGAGTTATCGTCGCTGCAGACCGTTCTTTTGGCATCCGTTATTCATTCCATTTTTGACTTATTAAGCTGTGTTCTCTGTCTGTGATATTTTCTCCTCCATACTTCATTAGTTCGGTGTTCAAACCATTTTCACCTAGTGCTTTTCTGTTTTTTAGTTTTTTCAGTATTCTGCTCATTTCTTCTTTTGTTGGGGGTTCTATATCATCAGTGTCTTGTGATTCTTCAGTGCTATATAAGTTGGCTGCATTTTCCCCTTGTAAACGTTCTTGGAAGTAGTTTTTCCATCCTTCTAATACCTGCTCTTCATCCGCTACTCTTTCTCCGTCTTTGTTTTTGAACGCTGTCGGAGCTTGATGACATCGTCTCCGGACATCGTCTCTCGGAAGTTCCTTATCTTTTTATTCTTGTAATATTCTTCCATCTGCTCTGCTCTGTGTTGCCAGTATTTTTCCTTGGCTTGTTTGTAGGCTTTTTTTGTTTTAATTATTTGTTCTTTATATATTTGAATGTCTCTTTCTTTGCCAGTTTCTAGCATTTTCTTCCTCGCTTCCTGTTTCTTTTCTCTCTCTTTCTCGCAGTCTCTGTTAAACCTTTCATTCTTCTTTTTTCCTTGTCTAATCCTTTCGTCTGCTGGACTTCTTATACATTCTTCAGTTTTCTTCCACCTTTCTTCAATATCCTGTCCTGCCTCGCTCCCTTCCAGTGTTGTCAATCTGGTATGCAGGTTCTGTTCGTATTTTTCTTGCCACTCTTTTACTTTTAGTTTTCCGTGTCGTAACCGGCTTCCCTACGCTTACTTTTTTGTTCTTCTTTTCTTTCGAAATATGTGCTCATTATTCTTGCGTTTTTGCCCGCCTCAAAGCCTATCAGTTTTGTTCCGTTTTCATATGACTCCTTGTGCTTGCTTTACTGGCCGATGGTCGGTCTGAAAGGTGCCTCTTTCCCTATTTTTGCATTGAAATCCCCGATTACCATTTTTACATAGTTTTTGTTTGTCTCGTCGTACATGCATTCTAGGATTTCGTAGAATTCGTCCTTGATCTCCTCAGCTTTCTCCGTCGTTGGTGCATGTCCGTTTATTATGCTAAATACTTTCTCGTCTATTTCTATTATGATGCTGCACAGTCTTTCGTTCCTTGATATAAAGTTTTTTTTTTATATTATCTGTTAGATGCTTTGCTATCAGGAATCCGGTACCAAACATGCGTTCTTAGTTTCCGGTGTTAAAGAAGGTGTAGTCATCCAGTGTTGTTTCAAATTTTCCGTTTTGCTTTGTTTCTTGTACAGCCAGTACATTTTGCTATATCATTTTGCTTCGCGTTCTAGTTATTTTAGTGCTTATTCATAATTCGTTCCTCTCAGATTCCATATGCCCATCGTCCATTTCTTGTTGCTTGTTTGGTCGCTTTTCTTCATTTTGGTCTGTGATGGGTCTGTTATCGGGTTTCCGCTGGCAATTATATTATTGGTTTCTTTCGCTGTTTCTTCTGTTTTGTTTTTTTCTGTTGGTTTCCCGTAGCTTATACAGTATGATTTTTGTTTTCTTTCATTTTATTTTGTTTCCCAGTTTCTCTCCCTTTCTTCTGTCCGTTTCCTTGCCTGGGCTGTTTTCGTTGTTTCGTGTTCTCTGGCTTTCAGTTTTTTAATACCAGGCCATTGGTGTCCTTTTTCCAGATATATAGCGCCCCATTTATTGTGAGCTTTTTGTATCCTAACTTTGTTTCGCTGCCTGTTCGGTTTTCTTCGTTTGCTATATGTTTTATCTTCTGCTGTATGGCCATTTCTTCTTCTTTTAAGTCGTTGTCGATTATTATCCTTGATCCCACCAGCTTTTTTTGTATTTAATAGTGTCCTGCTCTTGCTCCTATGTCTCGAGTCTGGCTATTATCGCCTTCTTTTCTTCCTTCTTGCCTATTCTGTATGCTTCCATCACCTTCGCTGGTAGTCCTAATTTATTTGCTATAAAGTTTTCTACTTCCTTTTTTGGGTCTTGGTTGTTCACTAGAATCATTCCTCTTATAATTATGTTATTCCTTTTTCTTTGTTTTTCATGTGCTTCAATTTTTTCTTCCATTTCTGTTAGTCTCTTCATGATTTCTTATTTTTCGGCCTCCCATTCCTTCTCTTTTCTTTTCATTTCTTCCTGGATTTTCTTGATTTCCTTATTACTTTCCTTGAAACCTTCTTTCATATTGTTTTTCATTTCTACTGTGGCTGTTAGTATTGCTTCCTGCATTTCCTTTTCGTTTTGTTCCTCGTCTGCTCTGTCCGTGTTCTTGTTTACAGTCGCTGTTGTTTTCTTGATAGCCTGCGTTACTTCTTCGCTCTCCGTTTCCGGATCTTGCCCTTCTGTTGTCTTTCTTTTAAAGTAGTCTGTCAGATTTCCTACACTGCTTGCTCTGGGAATATTTTCCACCATCCTGGTCTAGTGTTAAAAAAAAACTTAAATAATTTTTCAGTCCTACGATGCGATATTATGCAATATTTATCTGATGCAAGAAATGCGATCTTTAAAAGAAATAATTGCAACTGAAATAATCTAAATTGAGGAAGGAATTAAATATAGTATTGAATAATGCTTTTAATAAGTTTGTTCCTAGAAATTTATAGTATATTCCTCAATTAATCATATTGCTTGAATAATTAGATCAATATCTATTGATTGTATTGAAAATGTTTCTTACAATATATCAGTCTCGCCCTCTAGTGCATAGAGCTCTTTTAGTTAATTAAGGCTAATTAAAAATTACCTCGACAATATGGCCGGAAAATTAAATGCACTTTCGAGTCTTGGAGCTAACCGTCCCTGGCGATGGCATTCAATTCCTCGACTAGCAATACGTCGCATGCAGCAATATTCTCTGAAATGCATTCACCGACATCACCATCAAACTGTGCTTCAATATTAATAGATAATCCGGCAAAACAGCAACGCAAAAAAGCGAAAAACAAACTGACGCCTCCGTTGCTCTGCACGGAATTCCGATGAGCAATCACGAAAACTCGCGGCCGTATTGATGGCAATTTTCGGACCCGGCGCACAAATACGGAGCCGCAAAAACGACGGGCACGAATGCATAAATTACCGCAGTCAGTGGCACAGAAGCAAAAATCCGATGCAGCTACGTGGACAGAGCCGCAATCTCTCTCTAAAAGTGAAAAGTGTAATGTGAACAGTGGCGGATGGGTGAGCAGCCCAAACAAGCCTAAAAAAAGCAAAAATCCGTGCACAAAAACTGAGCCGATAACTCGATTGGCACGTGAGCATGCGATGATAGCGAAGTTAACAAGGGATTATATTTTCTCGGTATAAATTAAGCCCTTGCTGTGCACGGATTTGGTTCGTTATTGCATAATGTCGTCGGTTGTGTTTCAATCTGAAAAATTCCACGGCGAGTCCAAATGCGAGAGATAAGGGCGCAATTGCAGCAGAGGATGCGCTCAGTGTCCAGAAGGAATTTTCAATTAATGGAATTCATTCTGAGATTTTAATATACGTGGAATGTTTGCAGCTTTGTTCCTTCTACGTACATTTAAATTGAATTAATGTTTCTGTTTTGCAATAAATAATAATTCATAAGGTAGTTTAAAATAGCTATTTTATTTGAGGAGGTGCACATCAAAAATTGTCCACTCATACTGCATTGCAGTCCAGTTGACTAATTTTGTTGTGGATTCCTATTAATGTGACTTTTTGTGTGTTTAATTTTCAATCTAATATTCAATTCTCTTTCGTTATTTTCCAGGTAAATTTGAGACTATTAAGAACACTTTAAGAACACATTTTCAATTTTAAATATTTTATTTCTCATTCCCCTGAGCCTGAGCCACTAGTGTAAGTAAATATTAGAATTAAAGCTGTAGTCATTTTATTCTTTTATTATTTCAGTGTAAATGAAACAGACGGGTTTTTACTTTTTTCGTATAAGTGTAATTTCGTTACATTTTTCGTGTTTCATTTTCATGAATTATTTAATTGGTTTTCCTTATTTTCCAGTTTAAACACTTATCTCAACTTTTTTTTGTGTTAATTCTCAGAAATATTTTATCACATATATTTTCCCTAGAGCGGTCATTAGTTCATTTTACGGTATATCCTTATTCCTTATTTTCCGAGTTAATTTCATATTAAACAACTTTTTCTCTGATTAAATATGAACCTTAAATATTTTATTACAGATATTTCCCGTAGAGCCAACCAAGTCATTAGTGAATTTTTTAATCAAATATTAGAATTAATGCTGTGGCTTAGAATTCTTTTAGCAGCAATGTAGAAATAAAACTCGAGTCTTCTAGATTTTAGATCAAGGCCGTAAATACGCCGATATTGACATACAACTGTAAATACTGAGCGATGATATAGTGCAAACATGAAATACTACTGTAAATAATAGAAACGGAACTTTTGGGAAGAATAAAATGAGTAAATTGTAATTGCTGCAACAGGACCATTGAAATATGAGAAATATAGATACACAGGGAAGAAATAATTTGTTAGGTCGTAGTAGAAATAGTAGTACAATCTTTATTAGGATATCGACCTAAGGTATTTCCGCGGTGGTCATACTAAGAATTCAATAAATATATATTTTGTGCAACCTGACGCGAAGTGCCCATTTCGTGTATGCAAAACAGGCCGCGAAATTGAATTTCCCGGCCGCTGCCCTTGACGACGGCCGCCAAACCAAACGTCACTTAATGTTTCACTGACAGTGACAACGGTAAATATATTGCTTTGGTTCTTATGCTTTTTAAAATAAACTCAATTAATATTGTAATAGTTATTTCTGGAATCAAAATCGAAAGAGCAGAATCGATAACATTACTTAATTCTGGCGGAATACACGAAATGGAAACATCGATGTCTACTAATGATTGTGCTGTTAATTTACAAAATTATGTTAATTACATCAATTCTATAGCAACATGCAAGCCGACTTTCTATTTATCCATAATAAATAATTAAACTCACATTTTGATAACTAGAAATTGTCAACTTTGTCAATTGTCAAATTGTTTAACAAAAAATGTTGTGTACACCTCGCCCTCGAAATACTTAATCGTCCTCGGGATTGTCTTGCCTCGGCTGCAAGCGGCCTCGGCGACAATTTCTCCATCGGTACGTTAAAGTATGATTTCGAGTCCTAGGTATACAAATAACTATTTTATTGCTTGACTAATATAACATCAGATTTAGATGTTTTTTTTAAAATGTTATTAAACCACCTAGCAATGTTTATCAAATTTCATTAAAAAAATCACTAAAATTGAAACATAATATCCTGAAAAACTCCATTTTCGTTAATTTACGTGCATCCCCAAAGGTTTCAATCAAAACTGTAACGAAATTAACAATTTTTCGTTACTATATTCTATATAGTAACTAGGAGGAGCGATCCAATTTGGCTCGCGAATGCCTACACCTATGATTGACTGAAAGCACGCCCATTTCACAAGGCACGAAAACGCTGTTTTTAACGCATATAACCTCAATTCGTAGCGTCCGTCAGTCTAATTTTCTTAATATCCGCGAAATTTTGCAAGTAAACAAAATCAGTTCTGTTCAGAACTTATCTTCGCATTGTTAATAGTTAATTTTGCTTATATTATTGTAATGGATTCTGAACCCAGTACAAACTCAGCGATGGTTTAACGTTCACCTCCAAAAAAAGCGTTCACGGTTGGATTTGGGTCATTTATCTTTATCAGAAAAGTTCGTGTTTTAGTATCTGGCAGAGTAACCTACAAATATGCCCCTTTATCTTCAATGTCGTGTATGCACTCTTCACACCGACATGCCTCAGATATTCCCATTATCAGAGCAACTTTCTTCTGCCTCCGCCAAAAATTTCTTGCCTTCTTCGGGGTATAAATTCGGGATTTCCCTTTGAGGTACGCAATTAGCTTCACGAATCTATAATATTACTAAAATGAACACATGCCTATATAATGTATGTAATTCAGGCGTAATAAATAAATAAAACTAACCTCGAAATGTCCATATTTTCATAGGCTTGAAGATTAGCTTTATGACTGGGTAAAATCTGAGTAAAAATGACTCTGCCCGGAGGGCCTCGTGAGCCAAACTTCAGTGAGCAATCCATCACTTTGTCCACTTGTACAGTAAATAACAATTATATTATATTTCATTTGTTTAAAAAAAAACTAGTGATTATATAGATGAAATAATTTAAAATTGCCGCCAAAAGTATCTGGTGATTTTTCTGGTAACTTTTTACAGTGTAAATTCGGTTTTGGGACTTACTCCTCCTAGTTATTAAATAGAGTATAGGTGCGAAGATTTGAATATGTTATGGTTTGGTATAAGTGTATTCTATCAAATTTGTGTAGAAATATGTTTTCCACAAATAGTGAATTTTCAGTGAAATGGATAATAATAGAAATTAGAAAATTCTGATAGTTCATAAATCTATTTAAATAAATCCCTGACTATTCTAATATCACATTTGGATATTTTTTTAACTCGAGCGTACCTGACCTATTCTCACCTGTATCTGTACATGATATTAATATATCTCTAACTAGATTCCTACCACTGTAATGGTTGATCAAATAAATGGATTCAAATTTAAGAACATTTATGTAAACCGGCGAATAATAATATTTTATTCATTAATTTTCTAATTCATACAGAGTGAGTTTTTTTTTCATTTTAAGCATTGGGATCTCTGACACCATAAGACTTGGAGATTCGGTTAAATGAGGAAAGAGTTGTCGTTTTAAGAGCTTATGCAAAATAAGCCTTTGTTTTTTGAAAAAAGATCACAGTTTATCCGTTATAATACTACTTAGGTTTTTAAATGGCATTCATAGTTCAAATTTTTCTCTTTGTAGAGACACAAGGTTTGCTATACTTACTTTGATAAATAAAGGCCATCTTCAAAAATTAACTTTTTGAAAATTATTACTTACTTTGACAAATAAACACAATACAAGGATTTGGATTTGGATTTGGATTTGGATACAAGGTTTGCTATACTTACTTTGATAAATAAAGGCCATCTTCGAAAATTTACTTTATGAAAATTATTACTTTCTTTGACAAATAAACACAATAAGGACTATTTTATTATTGAGAGTAGGAAAAACCAGAGTTTGCAATGGATTTTTTTTCTGCTTACTACGAAAATTATATTATTTTTTCGATTCTAATTAAACTAAATTCTATTCAAATATTACTACGAAAATTCCTGCATCTCATTTAGTTATGAAAGTAAGTATAGAAAACCTTATACCTTATAACGAGAAAAAAATGTCCGCTTTAAAAATGTGAAAGCCAACTATAAAAGCAACAAAAAATGAAGTTTGTATTATAACTCTAAAACTATGTTTTTTTAGAGAAATGCATATTTTATATAGTTGGCTTAAACATTTTAAAAACTACACATTTTTCTCTTTATAGCGATACAAGGTTTGCTACACTTACTTTGATAAATAAAAGTCATCTTCAAAAATTAACTTTATGAAAATTATTACTTAATTTTACAAATAAACTATATGTATTATTGAGAGTAGCAAAAACAGAGTTCTTTCAACTTTTTTTTTCTTCTTACTACCAGAATTCTATTATTTTTTCTATTCAAATTATACTTAATTCTATAATTATATATAAAATATAATATAATTCGGCTATAAAATTCCTGCATCTGATTTATTTGCGAAAGTAAGTTTAGCAAACCTTATATCGTTATAAAGAGAAAGAAATGTATTTTTTTAAATAGTCAAAGCCAACTATTGCTATAATTTAAAAGAAGTTTGTATTATAACTCAAAAACTATGGGTTTTTTTTTCAAAAAAAAAAACAAAAGCAATCTTGCATAAGCTCTTAAAATGGCAATCCTTTCCGCATTAAACCGACTCCCTATGTTTTATGGTTTCGGAGATCCCAATGCTTATGAAAAAAACTCACCCTGTATATACAGTATGTCCCCGGATTGAGTTTACAAGAGGAGAAACTTTTTTCTTTTATTTTACGCCAAAACTTCAAAGGAATAAGATTTTTTGCTTATCCTGAAACCAACAAATCCCAAATTAAAACTTAATTATTGTGACTCAGTGGAAAGAAAAGTTCATTTTTCTGTTGATTTCGGACTTTCTCTGCTTTTTAAATCCCATGACATTATCCGGTTTAATTTTTTTGACAAATGTCAACTTTGACACATTGACGAATGAGTTTACGCAAGTTAAAAAACAAAACTGTTTGTGAAGAACATAATTTTAATAAACAGGTATTCAAATAAAGCTTTAAGATAACAAAGTCATTTTTAACAAGAACAATCATTATTCAATGAACCGTGTGGTGTGCCGTTGGTTATCACAGGATAATAGGTCCATACTTTTTTGATAACAACGTTAATCATCACACATATTTAGCTATGTTAGAAAATTTTCTTAGCGAATGGGCTTCATGTTTTAGAAATTAATTACAGACGTACTATGTTTTTTCACCAGAATGGTTGCCCTGAACATTATTCTCGCATTGTTACTAACTGGTTAAATGTTAAATTTGGAGATCTGTGGATTGGAAGAAATGGTGCAGTATTGTGGCCTGTCAGAAGTCCCGATTTAATAATTTTGGATTTTTATTTGTGGGGACGTTTAAAGCAAATTGTGTATATGGATAATCTACCTAATAATGCCGAAGAATTAAAAAAATCGAATAAGAGACGCCGTGGCATCATTGTCCATCGAAGGAATTCAAAGAAGTTTCAAGAAGCTTCGTTTTAAAGTAGAATTGTGCGCAGAATTGGGTGGGGGGTTAATTGAATAATGATTGTTCTTGTTAAAAATGACTTTTTTTTATCTTAAAGCTGTTTCTTTGAGTTCCTGTTTATTAAAATTATCTTTTTCACAAACATTTTTGTTATTTAACTTACGTACTCATTTGTCAAAGTTACATCGTCAAAAAAATAAAACGGCCAATGTGATGGGATTTAAAAAACAGAGAAAGTCCGGAATCAAAAGAAAAATGATTTTTTTCTTTCCACTGAATCAGAAAAATTAAGTTTTAATTAGATATTTGCTGGTTTCAGGACAGGCAAAAAATCTTATTCCTTTGCAGTTTTGGCGTAAAATAAAATAATAAAAAGTTGTTCCTCTTGTAAACTCAATCCGGGGACATACTGTATATTACGTAACACTAGTGACTTTCATTACATAAGACTGTTCCGTTAATTATAAGTTAATCTTTAAAGATGGCCTTTATTTATCAAAGTAAGTGTAGCAAACCTTGTATCGCTAAAAAGAGAAAAATGTGTAGTTTTTAAAATGTCTAAGCCAACTATGACTGTCATTTAAAAAAATTAGTTTGTTTTATAACTGAAAAACTGTGGTGTGTTTAAAAAAAAACAAAAGCATATCTTGCACAAGCTGTTCAAACGACAACTCTTTTCTCATTCAACCGAATTTCTATGTCTTATGGTTTCCGAGATCCCAATGCTTAAATTGAAAATAAACTCACCCTGTATATTACTTAACACGTAGGGGGGGATTATTCATATGAGCTTTGGCAACATTGTGACATTTTGTTTTGAATAGTCAAAATAGTCATATGATGGTCAATATCAAATATTGACATGAGCATCTGGCAAGAAAAAACAAAAATGTATCAATTTGTGCAAAATTGTTCATAACTACGACTGGGAGTAGAAAAAAATAGCGTACATTACTTGAGTTGTAAGGCAATTACGCACTCAAGAAATTACGCACCCCGCCGCAGCGCGACTTGGTACGTAAAATTTCTCTTCGCGCATAATATGCTTCTTACAACTCGTTATGTAATATACTATTACTGTATAACAAATGTATGGTTTATTTATAGTAAGTAACTACTTACTTTATGATTTTTTATGCACAATAACATATTCGCAGGCCAGATAAAATAGTTTCATGGGTCGAATTCGGCCCGCGGGCCGGAGTTTGGAGACCCCTGCTTTAGATGTGAAATATACTGGGTACCGGTCTGTTATTGAATTGATAGAGGGGCAACATATTTTATTGATTTTATGAAACAATAATCATGTTTAGCTCTTAAAAACCCTAGTAAATTCAGGCATTATTTTTTTTATTGAATGGGAGGAAAATATATCTATGATTTCATAAAGTTGTTAAGCAGAAATCCAAGAAATAGAAAATTTGGATAAATAAATTAAACCTGACGATTCAAGAAACGGTGGTGATTAAATAATGGTTTCTAGAGGGGCGATGATTAGATTTTGCATCACTATAATCACGCACAAAATAAACACACTTTCGCAAATTACCACCTTGTCAAAAGCAGCAATTTTCATACCCAGCAACATTTCCGGACGAAACAGTAATAACAGTGATAAATCGTATCGCGAAATGGATCTGTGTTTAATTTTAAAACACGTTCTCACAACGTTTATGCAAATCGCATCGAAGTCACAGCGTATATTTTCCATGGCCCTGTTTCATTGCGCCCCCCGTAACACCCACCTAATAAAAAACGCGGCCGATTAATAACACACCCGGCCACACATATCGAAGCACAAGGCTCATGTGCAAATATTAACTGTCGAAGGGGCAATTTTTTAGGGTCTGCCCTGCGAATTTCCCGAGAAGATTATTATTAGGAAAGTGTATATAAATATTAGGTATCGCTGCCTGCCCTGCCTAATCCCCGGGCAATAATTTTTTGTTATCAGTGCCCGTGATCCGAATATACATCACGTCCGAAAATTATGCGCCCCTAACGTTATTATACTGTGAAACGTTATACGTTAGAAGGAGTGGAGCGCAAATTTAAATCAAGCCCAAATTTATGCCGGACTCGGCGTACGTGTCGGAAGACGAAGGTGGCACTTACCGAAGACTTTCTGAATTATAATACGCGCCTCTTATTGTGTTTTCTGCGCTCATTGGAAGCAAATTGAGGCGCGCGTTGATACGTTCGCCCTCACGTGCCTAGGAAGTATGAATTATTGTAATTACGCGTAGAGGCCGCATGAAAATCGAGAATGGATTGCTATATCAACATTCTCGTATTTCATTGTAATTTACGTCGGCAACAATTGAAGCCGATTTAATCAAGGGGTGAATTAGGGGCTTTGAGAGTGTTAGGCTAATAAAATTTTAATTGTTGCGTTAATTACGTTTTTTTATTATGCGATTAGCGTTAATTACTGTCATTAATTACACCTATGCTAATTTTGGCCTTAATGATTGGTTTTAATGTTGTATTGAATGATACATCCACCTTTTTTCATACAATTATTTGATTTGATGAAACATAAAAAATCAGAAATTATAGAGGGTGTGCCAACTTAATCAATCCATGTAAATCACTCCAAAGATAAGGTCGTTAGCAAAAATTGACACTAACATAAGTTGTATGGCTACAAGGGAGTCATCTGATGATTACCTTGAACTTCACATGGCGATCCTGCCAGTTCCAGCATCAATGGTAATAGATATTTAAAAAAACAGTAGACAAAATGGGGCAGTACCAAAGAGCAACGCCAAAGCGAGGATGAAAAAGTGACAAAGCGTGCTGAAGAAGAGTATCCGAGAGGAGATTTCCAGGAGCGCCGTTTTGCTGGCGCTTTGCTAGCTGAAAGTGCCGTAAAATCGTGTGCAGTGGAAAATTATGTTTTGCAATAAAATCAGAGCTTTGTGAAAGGACTCAGATGAAAGGTATTTAAATGTACCATATGAGTAAGATAGCAAATGAGTAAGAGTGATCCATTTAAACACATATACGAAAAACGTATAGTGTTTAAAAGAGACATTGGCAAAGAAAGTCACCAAAGGCGACTAGAGATAGATTTGTAAATCAAAATTTTAATAAATTAGTTAGAGTAGAAAGCGAACTTACAAAGATAAGAAATGAATATAATTTTCTGTCAAATGGTATCAATTTAATGTCAATATAAAGTCAAAATAAATGGTATAATGAGGTTGTAGTAAATACTGTTTCTGAAGTTCGTAGCACATTAGAAAATGTGTTATAAAATATAACTTTTGCTGGGGAAAATCAAATAGAAAAATTTAAGATGGGAGAAAAATTTGATTGAACAACAGCGCCAGGCTTACTTCCGCTCATGAATGGTAATGAATAGAGATAGGATGTTCAGGCACTAAAACGCATTAAAATAGGCAGGCAAAAAGGCACTAAAAATGTGAAAAAAAAGCATTAAAAGTACGAAATAGGCATTTAAAATATTTATTAAAAGTGTATAATGTGTAACAGGCATAATAATAAAATTGATTTTACAATATTTCTTACAAAACAATTTGTTACATATTTTAATTGCAGCTGATTACAAGGTATTTTTAACATTTAAAATTTTGGCGTATTTTGCCATCGCACTATAATACAATGAGTGTTTAAATCTTGCAAGGGTTTTTATTGCCTATTTAGAAGACAAATAGCAGCAATAGTTTCCTGGTAGTCATAGCTTCAATAACTTATGTGAAAATTCTAGAAACTAGGAGTAGCTAAATTATATTTCTTGAAAACAGGCAAATAAGACAAAATAGGCGCTTATTAGTAAAAAATGCATTTATGCATAAATATTGTTAAAATAGGCATTTTTAGGCATTTTAGGCATTTTGCTTGAACATCCTGTCTCTAGTAATGAAAACAACTTATTGATGCAATTGAATTATATGAAAGTTTGCTGGATCATCCCGAAAAGAAAAATCTAATAACGTACGTTTTAAAAACTAGACTCTCCTAGAACTAGAAATTAGAACAAAAATGTAGATTGTCATTTAAAATAAAAACTTTAATGACGTCATAACTTTTAAAACTTGGTTTTTTTAAATCTCAAAAAACATATTTTCATATGCGCAGTAATTTATATCCTTATCTCCCTTTTAGATTTGTTCTCTCTAATACACATTAACGGAGTTACCGAATTTATCCGGTACTTAATTTCCACACTGTATATTTTTATTTCAAGATAATATAAAACACAAAATTTTCCTGGTTTTCATTAAAATACAATAAAGAAATTTACACTAACTTTCTAATTGGTTATACAGGGTCCTGCAACAGTGCGTCGGGCTTTGCTAGCGCCTTTTCCGCGAGAGATAGAAAAAAATGTATGGTACAAAAAGTTATTAGTTTAATAATCTGAAAAATTGGGACACCCAGTATGTTTGAAAATAATTTTACGGTATAAAGATTTTTAAACCAATAACTGTTTGTACTATACCTTTTTTTCTATCTCTCACGGGAAAGGCGCTAGGAAAGCCCGACACAATGTTGCAGGACCCTGTATACCAAACTACTAAGCAATGGTAAGTAATAGTAAACCAATTGCAATTGTTATCATGGTATTTGTATTATACAAAATGCCACAGGAATTCTAATACAGAGATTTAAATTTACTGATGAAACACGCTACGTGATGTCGCTTGACGGGTTTCTGCGCTAAACGCGATATTCATTGTAAATTATATCTCATAAAACCGAAAGGCAGTTAAAGTTATATTGCAGAAAAATATGCCCTGACAATAGGAGTTACTGATTCCGCAAAAAAAAATCCATAAAAATGTCTGTTGACCAGTTTCTGAAATAAACGATTCAAATCTGGAAGTATTTTGTAATATTGATAAATTATTATACCAAGGCGGAAAGACCCCATGGGGTCGATAGCCCAATAAAGATTGTTTATATATATATATATATATATATATATATATATATATATATATATATATATATATATATACACATATATATATATATATATATACACACATATATATATATATATATATATATATATATATATATATATATACACATATATATATATATATATATATATATACACACATATATATATATAGGGTGTCTCAAAATTGACGCCCGTCCCCTTGGGACTCGATCAAGTAGGCTAAAACAAATTGAAAATTAAGAGTGGAAAATTTTCCGTTTGTCCTTTGTTATAGAGTTAATGGTAAACAAGTAAACAATAACTTTTTTCTACGGCCACTACTCAAACCATGATTTTGATTGATTAATTTTATCAAATCTAGGGACATAACTGTCAGATTTGACAATTAGTTATGTAACATAATTCAATAAGGTTCAATTTATAAGAATTTGGCTTTTGTGTTTCGCATTTTGTGTATTATGGAACGATACTACAGTAATCGAGATGATGTCGATATGTTGAAAGCGTTAGGTGCATGCAATGACAATGCCACTGCTGCGGCTAGGGCATATGCAGAGAAGTTTCCAAATCGTCGTAACCCTGTTGCAAAAACTATTAGACGGGCAGAACAAAGTTCTGTAATTTTAATCCTAGACAAAATCAGGCAGGACGTCGATCTAAGCTAAGCATCGATCAAGAACAGCAAATTCTTGATTTTTTTTGTCGGAATCAAGTACAAGCCTTCGAATTATATCGTCCCAAACTCATGCCCATAAAGATACAATTCACAGATTGTTAAGGAGAAATGGTTTGCATCCATTTAGGCCCCAAAAAGTTCAAGTTTTGCATGACGTAGATAGGGAGCTTCGAATCAATTTTTGTAGATGGTTGGAGTTGCCTCTCCACGACAACCACAGGCCTCTTCCGGTAGCTGTGAACAAAGTAAAGATACTTGCAGAAGACGCATTTAATAAAGTTTAAAGTTGAAAAGTTTTTTTTTTGTTTTTTATCAATAACTCTATAACAAAGGGTAATCGGAAAATTTTCCACTCTTAATTTTCAATTTCTATTAGCCCCCTGGATCAAATCCCAAGAGGACGGGCGTCAATTTGGAGACACCCTGTATATATATATATATATATATACAGGGTGATTCAGACCACCCGTCCCAGGCCTTTTTCTCGGTAATGTGACATCTTACAAGTTCGGGAAAAAAATTTCATAACAAAAGCCTACCTGAAGAATTTAATGGAGGTTGTTTCGATTTCCGGAAGTAACCGGAAGTAGGCGTAACTGCACTCAACTTCAGAATACTAAATAGGAACCCAGGTCGTATGTGACATCGTTGGATAGGTATTTTAAAAAGAAGCATATTTTGTAAGAAAAGTTTTTTTATAAATGACATACTTAACGGAATAAACATTAATGTATCGGGCAACCAGCCCAGGGCATGTTCTTGAAAGTATGACGTCATTGAGGTTAAAAAAAATCATAACACAAGCCTACCCCATGAATTTAATGGTAGTAGTTTTGTTACTCGAAAATCACAGAAAGTAGCCGTAACTGCCCTTAGGATTCAAGTATTTTTGTAAATAAAATACCTTTTCTCCTCCGAACACTGTCTAAGTGAAGTGTTTTCAGGCTTGATTACTGTCTGCAAAGTCCACAATTTCAATAAAATACGTTATTGCTGGGCAATAGTTCAATATGGTGTTCTCAACTTTGGAAGGGTTTGATATGCTGATGGTGCTGTGTGAGTTTAATCAAAATTTATTGATTAATTCGTTTTATTTACAAAAAATATTCCAATAAAAATCGTTTATTTCTGGTTTCTCTTAAAAAAAGAAGTTTCTTCTAAAATGGCTTAGGTTTCCATTTAAAATTCTGAATTTGAGTACAGTTACGCCTACTTCCGGTAACTTTCGAGAATCGGAACTACCGCCATTAAATTCATCAGGTAGGCTTAAGTCATGCTATTTTGTTTCGGAACCTCTATGACGTCATACTTTCGGGAAAATGGTCTAGGCTGGATGCCCGACACATTAATGTTTATTCCGTTAAAAATATCATTTATAAAAAAACTTTTCTTACAAAATATGTTTCTTTTTAAAATACCTATCCAACGATGTCACATACGACCTAGGTTCCCATTTAAAATTCTGAAGTTGAGTGCAGTTACGCCTACTTCAGGTTACTTCCGGAAATCGAAACAACCTGTATTAAATTTTTCAGATAGGCTTTTGTTATGATATTTTTTTTCCCGAACTTCTAAGACGTCACATTACCGAGAAAAAGGCCTGGGACGGGTGGTCTGAATCACCCTGTATATATATATATATATATATATATATATATATATATATTATACCAGTATCATATTTTGTTTCAACCACCTGACAAAATATTAGATATATTGCATACCTCATAATAGTTCGAACTTCTGCCACATTACTAGAATACACATATCTTTGGATTAAAGAGATATGGAGACTTGTCAAACAAGCAATATTGGCTGCCTCTTCAATTTCCAGTGGAGTCTCTGAATCATCAGAATCGTTTTTGCTTCTCCAAATTAATGTGAAGTTAACGAATGTCAATAATGTCAAAGTCAATAATTTTGTGAAATATTTTATGAACATTATTATTTTGTATGGTATTCCTCTCAGGTAGTTGAAAAAAGATAGTTTCAAGTAGGAGCTGCTAAAAATTCTGGTACCTAATTATCAATTAATAGTTATTTAACCAACAAGTTGATTAATGAGAGCGATTAATTATCGAGAAATTTTAACGCGTGAGCGAGCGGAGCGAGCGAGCGCGTTAATTGTCGAGATTATTAATCGCCGATTAATCTTACGTGTTGGTTACAATATTTTTTCGTTGATCTTATTAGCAATAAAAAAGTTTAAAAAATCAAATTAATTGTGATAATTATTGTGATATACATATACAAATGATTCAAAACCTATTAACTAATTTGTAAGATTACTAATTTTTAAGTTGCACTGTGTTTGTCTATATTTATAGTTAGATTAGTAACTGTGCAATTGCTGAAATTAAAACCAGGAATAGACATAGTATTTTCAGTTTTCTGGTATTCTGAACTAAAATTTAAGTTTAAGTTATTGTCTTCGACACTTGTTGTGGAATTTTCTGTTTCATTATTATTATTAGCACTCGTAATAGTATGAGGTGCTTTTGAATTATTTGTCGAGAGAATCTTTTCAGCGATGTTTATTTTATTTTGAATTGAATTTTCTATGTATCCTTCAGCAACTGAAGTGGATTTCCAGCCACCATGTCGTTTAATAGCTGCGAAGTCTGCACCAGCGTCGGAAAGAATTGAAGCAGACGATCGTCGGAAACAGTGTCCTGTATAAAGATGAGGCTGATCTAATTTTAAAAATGTTGCAATTCGTGACGGTAATTTGGAAAATGTATTGATGCCTACAGGTTGGGTGGAGCAGACGCCATTTCTATAGAAAATAAAAAATCTATTGTGTGGAGTGTGTCTTGGCCTCAATGAAATGTAATTTCTAATTAATGTTAACAATGTTTTTTCTTCATTGTCCACCACTGTAAAAATTCTATTTGTTTGTGTTTTGGACGCCTTAATTGTAACTAAAAATTTTGATGACATATCCTGAACATTATCTTTCTCTAATTTCAATAATTCATCTTTTCTTAATGCTCCAGCTACTCCAAAAATCATTGCAACCTGAAATGTAATACGATGTTTATATTTTCAGTTGGTCATTATTTCATTACCTTAGTCATTAAGAAGACACTGTTTGGAGAATCAGATAGGAATCGTTGGATGTGTTCTTTTTCGAGTACTTTGGATTTTTTCGGCAGATATCCTTCTTTTTGTCGTTTAATGAACATGATCAATTTATTGAATTTGCTTATATCAATGTTTTCTTTTATATTTAATGTCGCTTTAAGCATTGAATATTTCGGCCATAAGCTTGCCAACAGACCTTTTCCCGCAATATCAGCAAAATACGCTAATAAAACAGATTCCGAATGGCGCGTTACCTGCTTCTCTGCGCACCATGTTGTAAATTCTCCGTATGTCTTTTCGTATAAAGACCTGCTTTTTTCCGGGAGCAAACACAATGAAGCAACATTGGCACTCTCCAAAACTTCTGGCGGGGTCAATATTAGAGCGTCTTCGAGATCCATAATAGCCACAAATAACTTATAAATCACGTTTGACGTTTTACAGTGACATTTGAATATAGTATGTTTGGTGGCCTATACTAAAATAGTTTATTAAAACAAATCGTTCATTAATGGGGGTTATTAATGAACGATTTCTCTGTACAAATCATACATTAATGATATGCTTAAATGACAGATCAACGGAAATAATATTTTAATAAATATTTATTTACCTACTTATACTCTGTTCCGTGTTAATTTTTAACTAAGAAGGCTGTGGTTTCATTTTATAAAGTTTTACACATGAACACCAACAAAAATGATCTGACAGTGAAAAGATTTGTCAGATTTCTAACAATGTTGCTTAATTCATATATTAAAATATTTAAATTATTGCTTCAATCATTAAAGTGTGCTGTTTTTTAATTATTTAAAAAATACAAAAAATCATTGATGAAAATATATTATAATTTGACTGATTTGCTTTTGTAAAATATAAATAGCAAATAAATTCTATACTCAATAGGTACTCAGTTTGACGGCAACATTGCCCACTTTCATAAAACATAACTTTTATTTTTTCTAAATATAACCTATTTTTTCAAGTCTAGCGACCTTTTACATTTGCCAAAAATACTGTCACCCTAACAGAGCCACCTTAGTTAAAAATAGAAATGGAACAGAGTTTCCACTTCCACTCGAATTTCATCCGATTTCATCTTGTGTCATTAACCAAATTACATAATAAGGTATAAATAATTATCATGATTTTAATACTTAATAAATACACGACCGAACAAATTTAACGATTATAGGTTACAGAGTCTATGATCATATTATGTTATGTAGGCACCCCAATTTGCACAGAATCATACAATAATAGAAAACTTTACTGTTGATTTCTCTTTTCCCAGTGTTTTTTTCTTTTCTCGTCGTCTTGTCGCCATAATGAGAAAATGTCTTCAAATACATAAAATTCTGTGGGTGACAATATAAATTGTCAATTGGGTATTCAATTTGCTGTACGGCAACCATTCATTAGCTCGATGCTCTTATCTGGAGTACGTATTTTTCACGGGATAAGCCGGCGGTCTTAAATTCCTGGAACTTCCTCCATCCTTCCCCCGGCCATGCATGTTCGAGTTTTCTCTATGGCCAATTAATAACCCGGCGGGGAGCAGCGGCGGGCAGACGTAGGAAACATCTACAAATCGATTCCGACCGCATCCCCTAAACTATTCATCTTTCAAACTTATCTATAGTATTCGAACTTATCTATACGGAATTTTCGGCTATGCATTATTCCGCGATGTCAATAAATTCTTCGGCGCGGTCTAGTTCGCCCATATCTTGTGGATTAAAGTGTGCATGATGGAGGCGCTCCTCCACGCCACGAGGGCCGCTCGATGCAATCCAATCAGTCCGCGTGAGGGATGCATTTTTACTCGAGCATTACAGGAGCAGGTCGGAATCTTAAGTCGCTGAGAGTTTTCATTTCATCGTTGGGGATTTCACCTACCCCACACCTTGCGGAACGATCGGATTCAGGTCACGGCATTATACTGTGACGTGCGTATAAATAGTTTAGAATCTTGCAATCCAATTGAATCGAGACTCCACTAAGTTAAAAACAACAGCATTTTTTAAATTGCTTCGGAATATTAAAGGTTTTTATGCTAGTTTACTCTAGTTCTTGTAGTAGTAGTAGTAGTAGTACAGTAGTATAGTTTTACAAATTGCTTTGAACAAATTACGCGTTGTGAATGTATTAGAAATAACCCAGTTTTAAAACAATTATTCAGTTCATGTTCATATCACGTAACACCAAAATTGTAACAAGTTATAAAAGTTGTGCGTCATGTTATTTAAGTCGTGTCACTTTACATAAAAGTTGAAACTTTTCATAAATGTTGCGCTATATGTCTCTTAAAATACCATGTCTCTTAAAAGTACTCACATAAATGGCATTTATGTGGCATACAAAATAGACGTCACTTCAAAGTTGTACCATATCATGAACTTTTATTTCACATCTCCGAAAAGTAGTAATGCGTTTCTTAAACGTCGGAACATGTCATGCAAGTTGTAACCGAAAATTTGGAAAATATGATAAAAACCAAGATACTTCTCATAAAACGTTATTTTGCGTTCAACGTTAAATTATTGCCAACTAACATGATAACTTCTCTGAAAAGTTGGAATATGTCTTAAAAGCTAGTTACGTAACTTAAAAGTTGTGCAATATCATGACAGTCATACACGTCGCTTAAGAGTAATTAAGCATTGCAACATGTTTTGTAGGTTATAACTAACGACTGGATAAAAAGCATAAAAAAAACATAAGAAAGCACTTAAAAAAGCACATATTTTTTTGAAAAAAAGCATTAATATGCGCAACACGAAGCATAAATTTAGATTAAAAAAAGCACACAAAAATTGCAAAAACCCAAACAAAATTAAAAAAATGTTTATTTTTAAAATTTATTTTTTATCGTAGATTAAAAAAGTTACCTAGATTATAGATGTGCCTTTTATTTTTTTGTCCATAAAACAGGACAGTTGAAGAAAGCATTGACTTAAGAGCGTCGAGTTATAGATAGAACAATTAATTCAATTTAAAGCATTTATTTTTTTATAAAAGTACATTTAATTTTAAATTTAAAAATATATGTTATATGTTAAATATTAAAATATATGGAAAAAATATAAAAATATCCTAAATGTAGGTAGGTACATACAAATTTACAAACTCACATTCTAAACTTGTAGTTTCTTTGAAAACAAATTACAATTAAATATTGCTCTAAATTTTCCATGATTAAATTGTGTCTTATATCGCACAAAATAAATTTATAGACAGAAAAACATCTTTCAACATCCACACTTGTTATAATCGCATAATTAAAATTATCTACTGGGTGTCTACGCTAAACGGTTCGTTAAAAGTTTACGGGGTTGCCGTTGTACTGAAAATTTCAAAAAAAATCCTCGTTACACGGTTGAATCAGCTATCCTCATGTGAAATATTTTCAAATTTCTATCACTTCCGGTTCCACCGGCAGTAGCACCAACTTTCTTATTTTAAATGGAACACCCCATATATTATAATATTTTTTAATTCCTCGCTTAAATTGGAACATATTTTGTAAGAACGTATGTATACTTATCTCTTCTAGTTTTCAAGAAAATCATTTTTTTCTAAGAGAAGTTATTGACAGATTTCAGGCTACCTTTTAGAGGTCAAAATTTTAGAAAATCATTTTTTTCTTGAAAACTAACAGAGATCATACGTTCTTACAAAATATGTTCCAATTTAAACGAGAAATTCAAAAATATTATAATATATGGGGCGTTCCATTTAAAATAAGAAAGTTAGTGCTACTTCCGGTAGAGCCGGAAGTGATAGAAAGTTGAAAATATTTCACATGAGCATAACTGATTCAGCCGTGGGATGAGGATTTTTTTGAAATTTTTAGTACAACGGCAACCACATAAACTTTTGACGAACGGTTTAGCGTAGACACCCTGTATAGGTATACTACTTTCAAAATCACTCACATTTTTTACCATAAATTTTTCCAAAGATATTTAACGTTTGAAAACATTCATTTAAAACAAAAACTTCATTTAATTTCACTATTATCCAGCTTCTTTAAAATTGTTCACAATCGCAATTGCATCCGTTAAGGGCTTCCTTGCTTCGCCAATGAGGTAATTGAATAACTCACAATACTATGCCTTATGCCTTGATACTTGTGCCGTGATAAACACTAAATTATTTTTGTAATTCCTTTCCTTTAAAATTCTTTGGAAATCTTGTATTGCTCTGCTAGTTGTTGGTTCAAATTCAAAACTTTTTTTTTTAAATGTTCCAAATAATTTGCGTAATATCGTGTCAGAACTGATTGTGGAGGTAGTGGTGTATTTCAATTATTTGTATTCTTTAATCCTGTCGTCTACAGTAGTTGTTTGTTGAGGCATTATAGAAGAAATAATGTAACCATACTAACGAGACGTTGTAGGAGTAACGAACGAGGCTAAACTAATTGCACAATGTTCAGAATTACGAATGCTTGTTCATTGGGAAGATTGGTATATAATTTAAATTAATCACTTAATCCCAAAGCGTAGAATTGTAGTAGAAAAATAATAAACTTCTGCGATACGAATGATATAAATGTATTTACTTGTATTTTAAATTTATTTAGATAAACAATTAACATAGTAAAAACTTACCAAGCACTTGGTTTAGGAAATTCTTTATTTTTATTAGTAATGCCTCATCGCTCGCATTGAATATAAAACTGTGCAGTATGCATAAGTATTGATATATGTATAAATTATAATCACCACAATAATAAAATTTCATTTCATTCCAGAATCTGCTGATAAAAGCTCTAAATAAGCGCAAAAGTGTGAAATAAGCACAACATTGCACAAAAAAACAAAAAAAGCACACAAAAATGGTTAAATGATCCGTTTATTTGCAAGTCGAATGAAAATTTAATTCATTTGTCAATGCTTTAGATATTCACAAAAAGCATAAAGCTTAGAATCCGCTCTCTAGTTATAATATCTCATGAAAGCCATGTGAAGTATTTATCATAAAAGTCATGATATTTCTCTTAAAAGTTGGAAGAAGTCTTAAAGTCCATGTCACTTCTCATAAATGTTGCATCTAATCTCTTAACAGTTGCATACGAAAATTAGCTCACGTCAATTAAAAGTCATCAAATTTGCAAGAGATATCATAAGTTTGTGAAACATTTCTTCAAAATTGTAATTTGTAAAAAGTTATTGCACTAGTCTTACCGCTGCATGCAAGATTTTCATCAATTTTTTACGTGAATTTATTTGACATGATAAAAAAAATTTCATTTTGTAGTTATTAATCATGATAAAAAAAGTCGTATTTATAAAAAAAAAACGCTATGGCATAGACTTTGTAGCCGTCACAGTACGTGTCATTTAAAAATGACATAACATGTTCATAAAAATAATATGAAAATACTGTGTATATGGCCCGGTCCTCAGACTACGGCCCGCGGGCTGGGTATATTATTGTTGAGGAAACAAAACAGTGTCATAAATAACAACATATTTGATAACTTTCATTATGTACGTAATTATGGTATACTCTATTTTTTCTAAGCTGGCGTTCACGTCATCAAAATAATAATCATAATAATGATGTAATGATGACACTTCGGGTTGGTGGGGGGCAGCTGACTCGCGCGAAGACAAAGTCGGTGCAGGCGGAACGGGCAAGTGATTTCAGCCCCTCCGCCCCCGCCGTGGCATATATGAACCAATCACAGTCAGTCAGTGTTATTTGTTTATAACCGTCGGGTCGACCATCTTTGCCAGTTTAACACAAAACTTCCTTGCGAGAAAATCCAAGGTCCAATCCGAAGTCTAATATAGAGAAGAATATTTCACGGTAGGCCAAAGTAGGTACTAAATATTGCAAACGACCGTCGCCCCGGAAGTCATATTGGGCCAAAATCATCACTCCGCAAGTTTCTAGCACTATTAGCTGGAAAAAACGAGGCCCTGTCTTCTGGAAATAGAAAAGCTCAGAAACACTTCGGAGGGATATAAAAAGGAATGAACGACGTGACTAGACAGTCGGCACAAGAAGTCGTTCAGCGAAGAAAGCGAAGTCAGATAGTGACTAACTGGACGTTATTGCGAATAAATAGCGGTGTATTGCAAATAGTCGTGACCAATTTCTTTAATAAAAATTAGTAATTAATGGTAGTGCGAATTTCTTTAAATCTACGAACCCGGCCGGCTCAGGCTCGTTACAATATATAATAAAGGAGAGTGAGTGAGACGGATAGTAGATAGAGCCTAGAGGTCAAGAGGTGAGTTTGATATGAACTACATACATACATATTTTACTACAAAAGTCAGTCAAATTAAATTATCGGTTTGAGCCGATCTGAATTTAACTTCCGGTCGATATTATTAATTGTATAATGCAAAATTGAGCGAGAAACAGAGCTGTCAAAGTTAACGAGTATTTATTTATCGATCTTTACAGAATGAAACTTCAATATGAAGCGAAATAGACCTAGTGGATTCCAGCAGAGAAAAATCAAGAAATCAAAAAAACTTGAGCGCGAACAGTTATCTGGATCCATTTTTAAGTATGTAGCACCTTCGGCTTCATTGGTATCAAATACAACACAGCAACGTGTTGAAAGTGACCTTCTTGATGAAACAGACGATGTAGAAAGTCAGTGCCAAAATTCATTGGATGGATGGATGCTGGGCAGAGAACCTGACATACAAGACGAATGACAAGGTGGAGAATATCAACATCAAGAAGAATATGACCAAGAAAAAGGACGGAATAGCGGCAACGAAGAAGAATCAGAGCAAATTGAAAACGATGAAGAAGAGCTACATGATAATGACAAAACAAATTCATCTTATTTAACTCATTTCGATGTTGTTACTTGGCCAACACCAATGCTTGATGATTTGAGAATTGAAATTGTTCAAACGAGAAGTGAACCCTATCAAAATAGATATTGCTCAGTTTTAGATACTGTCTAAAGATCTGGAGATAAAAATAAAAGGAAAGAGCCGACATTTAATTCAGAATGGTTTTATAATGCGTTACCAAATGGAGAAAAAGTACTCAAAACATGGATGGTATACTCTCCAACAAAAGCAGTTTATACTCATTTTGCTGCAAACTGTTTACACACCGTGAAACATCAAAGTTTTACCAACGGGTTTAATTCATGGTGGAAACTAAATCCTGAAGTGTCTGAACACGAGAATTCTGAGAACCATCTCTCCTGTTTTGAGAATTCTTGGAAATTGGATTGACGCTGCAAAAAACCATTGACTATGAACATCAAATGGTCTTTGACCAAGAAAACAGTAAGTGGCGTGACATTTTGAGTTGCCTTTTAGATGTTATTCTTTTCCTGGCACGCCAAAATCTTACTCTTAGGGGCATAGAGAGGGCGTTTCATTGGACAATAGGGAGAATTTCTTCGAATTAGGTAATCTATTGTCGAAATATGACCCAGTGCTAAAAAACCATATGTTAAGAATTGAACATGCTATCGCCTGTAAAAAACGAAAACGGGTAAATTCTTATTTGTCCAAGACATTCAAATTGAGTTCATCACCCTTTTGGGGAAAGCGGTGAAAAATAACAGTGTGGACCACATAAAAAAGCTTAATATTTCGGAATTCTTTTCGATAACACTCCAGATATTTCTCATGTTGATCAGATGAGTTATGTAATCAGATATGTTCATATTGAAGGCGATCAAGTTGAAGTGAAGGAATCATTTCTTGGTTTCTTACCTATAGATGGAAAGACTGCAGTCGAACTTACTGAAAATATCCTAACGCAGCTGGAGAGTGAAAACTTGGATATACATATATGTCGGGCTCAACGATATGATAACGTTGCATCCATGGCAGAAGTTCATGGTGGCGTACAAGCAAAAATCAAAGAACTCAATCCTAAAGCGTTGAAGAAAAAATAACAAATTATCGTTTTTCACAACGACATTTATTTCTCTAAATGTACATTTCAATCACTACGTGGTCATCTTCAGTAGACATTTGTATCTAAAGCGTTGTTTATGCCTTGTGCTAATCATTTGCTAAATATATGCGGAGTGCACTCTTTCAGGTGTGTTAGTTCAAGTATAACTTTTTTCGGAATAGTAGAAAGAGTTAACACGTTCTTTTCGTCATCCACACATCGATAGGAAATTTTAATGAAAAATATAGGCGTATCGGTCAAAATACTAGTAGAGACAAGATGGAGTGCTCATCACGACGCTGTTAAACCACTGGAGAATAATTTGAGAAACTTGTATCAATGCTCGAAGACAGGTGTGATCCCAGCAGAGAAAACGGCGATAAAAGAGAAGCAGCATCGACACTCTTACCAGCTTTGTGTGACTTCAGTTTTTTATGCTACCTTTCTGTTTGGTGTCAAGTCCTAGTAGAAAATAACCAGACAGAAAGGTATATACAAATATCTGGTTTATCGCTGGAAGAGTATGCCATAAAAATAAAAGCCCTAAAAAATTTCTTCAAAGCCAACGTATCCAAATAGTGGAAACAGCTATTTCCTACACAATTGAAAAATGTGAGGACTTGGATATTTTGTTTGAAAGAAGAGGAAGGGGGAGATTCCGAAAACGCATGCCAGGAGAAATGGCCCAAGACGCTGGACTAACATTGCCAGAAGAGCTGCAGAGAGCTATGTTAGAATATCTTGATAAATTTTACGGAGAACTAGACCATCGTTACAGGGCAATTGATGACATTCTCATAACATTTGGTGTTGTTCAGCCTAAAACTCTGCTTACGTCAACAGAAGAAGAACTTCGTGGTACAGTTCCAAATCTGATAAAAATCTATGATGAATTTTCTGCAGAGGAGCTTATTTTGAAAATTTTGAGACTGAGGCGCCACTTGGGAAGTCGCCAGCATTTCATTCCATTAAGCCGTCCAATGGACTACCTTGGAGCTTCTGAAATTCCTTGTAGAATGGGACTATTCAGAGTCTGTTCCGAGTTTAGCGCTGTGTCTAAGACTTTTTTTTACTATTTGTATTTCGATGGCTTCTTGTGAAAGAAGTTTCTCAAAATTAATCTTAATTATAAATTGATAATGAATAAATATCCTCAATCTTACTTAAGATCAACAATGAGCCAAGCGCGACTTACCAATATTTCCATATTGTCCATTGAAAAATAGAGGAAAGTAAATTTTGATAATGTGATCGAATATTTTAGCAAAATACAGTCACGTAATCACGTTTAGTATTTGTTGTTTTATTTTTGAGGGTGCTCAATAGAAAACCGCCCCGGGTGCCAACCCATGCTACGCCGCCACTGTTAGGGCTTATTTAAAACATAACAAATTACCTGAAAAACTAATTTTCAGACAATTTTCGTAATTTATAATAATGTAAATGACACACAACAAATTAAAACTTAAATTTGGAACTGTGCAATATTCCTATGTGGCCATTGTGCCAGCCAGGCCCAATGTGGGCTTTTCAATGTTAACCCCCTAAATTTTCTGTAGCCACCCATAGGTATCGGTTCTACCTACCTGTACACCATAAACAACTTATATGATTCCAAATCCTAATTCCCTCAAAAACGCTACATCACACATCAAACGATTTATTTTTTTGCACCCCCATGCATGCACACGCATGACAAGCTCGACGATATAGGCACATTCCCCTGCGCACACCTGGAGGTCCGAAACGCAATTAGATGGAGCAGCTATCGGCTCCTGGTTCAAGTTATAATCCGGCTAATTCGAGAAGGGAATCCCCGTGGGCGGCCACCGGTAATACGTCATAACGCGAACGGGAGGCTTTCCTTTTTTAATGCGGGGGCGCGATTTATGGGGGCTCTTAAAGTATCGTTTGCTCAGCCCTCCCCCCAAGACGGCGTAATGAGCGAATTACAAGACGCGCGGGGGCGCCGACCGCGGGGAGGCAGCAGACAATGAATTTAAATTTAACGGAGGAATGACCCAGAATGACCAGAATTTGTGAAGGTGCTTATTACCATACATGGGTGGAAAAGAAGGCGAAGAGGTTAAAAATGACAATGGGTATAGAATATTACAATTACATAAGCACGAAAAACAACCAAATAATAGCACACACAAAATAATACTTACGAAACTACGAGAAACTAATTGTCAATAACAGCAATTTGTAACCATTTATTTGTGTACTTCTGTATCGATCAAATTATTGGGGTTTTAAGATTATTATTTAAGTCTGAGGTGACTAGAATTATATTTCAACCTTATCTTAAGGTCGTGCATACGTCTGGGCTTCTGATTCAAGTTTGCTGATAACTTCAAAACAACTCCATTGTAATAGTTCCAGTTTCAATTGTGAATTCCGTGGACATAGTGCGGACATTTGCTTGCATGCAGTCAAGCATTTTGAATATTTCCTGGGGGTTTACGGGTTGGGCGTCGCGGCGCCTGTAAAAGTTCCCTCTCGTCTCTCTTATAACTGGCTCATATTTCACTCCCTTGTGCTATAACTTGCGTTCTACGTTAATTTTATGAAGCCTTCTCGGTTTATTAGTGCCGTGCAAGACATAATTCCACACATCTGCCCGCGCATTTAGGCGGGATTTAGCCGGAATATTGAGTGGCAATATCGGATGTCGCAGATGCTCTTCCCGGAGTTTCCGATGTAGACCGCATCTATTATTCTTATTCGCTCTTAAAATCTTAGCGGAACAAGACGTTTTCCACGGAGGACGTGAGCAGGGGCTGGGGGCGGCCGCAATAAAGAAAGAAACATAGGCCTACAAATAACGGCTTATAACTTTCTTACCAGCAGATTGGTTCTATTGATATATGACCGCCCGGAAAGGGATACGCCCGGACACCTTTTAACAACATCCTTTTGTTGAAGCACTTAGGTGCGCCACGACAATAAAATAACAAACAAAGGGGGCAAAACTGTATCGAATGGGAGGATGTTTAATTCACCCTAATGGCAATAACATATATAATCACGCGACCGACGTGAAAGGGATAACTGTCTCACGCACATTGCATAAAAAAATGCTCACAGAAATGACGGCTATCAAAATTGATGTCATTATATCCTTCCAGGGAAAATTATACTGTTGTGTGTAATCACATTTACAAATTCGAGAAATATGCACGCACGTCAGCATTAATTCCAAAACATATTTTTTTTATATATTCGATTTAGCTGCGTATAACTGTCTGGTCTAATATTCTTTGTAGCAATGACATACCGGGTGATTCAAGTTTTATTACCAGGAAAAAAATGGCGACTTCTAATTGAACTAAAACATCAAACATAAATACACATGTTTAGATATTGATGAAGCCCAATCTAACGATAAAAAAATAATTTTAACCATCCGGTAGTTTATACGTTATTTCACAAAGAATTCGTAATTTTATTTATATAGTTTTTGTCAGAACATACTTTAATGCTATTCGAAACATTCCAGTGTAATCCAAGCCAAAAAAATGGCACCAATTATTGAATTAAAAGAATTTTGATATTGCAACAGCAAGATTTATTACTAAATAGTAAAATATGATGGTTGCTACCAGTAATAGTCCTTATAATGGATTTTATGGGTATTATGATAGGGCCGTACCCAATCCGTCTTGCAAGGCCCGTTCAACCCACGGGCGACTGGCGGAATCATAAAAAGTCATAAAACGTTCCAACCGCCCCCGGGCGGTCAATGCTTTGTAAGGCTCTTGACTTACAAAATCATTAATCATACCGAGGAAAGTTGGTCAGTAATGTTAAAAATGCTTTAATTTGAAATCTAATCATTTTCGTTAATTTTTGATTTCATAAATGAACTATGAATAAAATAAAACAGTTTAGGGCAAAAATACGGATAGAGAATTTTGCCCGAAAAGAGTTTTTTTTTAAATTTTATAACCGTGTATAAAATTATATCGAAAACGTAAAAACTACCTTTCCGTAGATTAGTATCAGACCTATATAAATCCAAATTTTCATATTTCTTGGGCAACTCCAAATGTTTAAAAAACCCATGGTAATAAAACTTGAATCACCCGGTATAAAAAAAAGATCTACATACAAAATATTTTGCTAAATAAACTGCATTCTTTGAATGTTTGTAAAATATGAAATAGTATATTAAAGTATGAAAGTTTATAGTTAGGTCTTTTAAACATGCAGGAGTTTGAAATAACAATGGCGCAGCAGGAGTGTTTGCCTTAGAGCAAGTGCTTGAAAGGCCAGATGTCGACGCATACTTTACGTAATTTTTCATTATTGGTGCATTGTTATACTAGAAATTGGCCAAATAGTTATTAAGGTACCAAGGCTATTATAAGTCAAATAAGGGCACAAGGTCGGTAGTCTACAACCTGAGGGCCTTACGTAGGAGGGCCCGAGTGATGTACAATCGCGGCCATACAAAAGTGAATTATACAATGTGAAAATTTCCGATTTTATCATTAGATTATATTAGGCTTTATTTATTGACGTTGGTGCAGTAGGAGTTACTGTTTTACTGCAATGAAATTATCTCGCCACAGCATCAAAAGACCAATTTTATTCTATCTTTGCAATAGCTTAGCTTTCTTATTCTAAGTGAGATGTGATTTTTTTTTATAAAATACTCACAATAATATGTTTTCCACTCCCTACATGGTAAGTATACTGTTATGACATTGATTTGAAGGAAGTAAGCCCCACTTACCGATAAAGCTTTGGTTACTATGAACAACGGTAGGTAAGTAAAAACATACCTCCCTCAGGGAGGTAAGTAAAACGTTTTCTGTAGCGTTCTTTCTCTGGCACTCTCTGGCTCTCATTAAAACACTTGTACGCATTTTGATAACGCCGCTTCGACTTCTCTGGCAGTAGGAAGGAACAGGCAGCATCGACAGCCTCTTCAAATGCCGTGTCTTGTTTATTTTTATTGGAATTCATTTTACAACTGAACGAATACATTTTCTGACACTCACAATCTGTTTGAAAAATAGCAACCTGAGCCGCACGGATATTTTGTTCAAGTTGCGAAAATAAATTAATCAAATACAAACAATTAAACCATCTTCAGGAGTGGAAAAACAGTTATAAGCAATTCGAGAGGTAAGTTTTGACCAGTCTCGCTTGCTAGCCCTCGAGGTCGCTCGGGCGCAAACTCGACCTCGTCTGGTAAACAATACTTGCCTCCCTTAATGCTTAAATAACTATTAAAGCTAGTGTCAAACTGTGACAGTTTAGGATGCCTATGATTTAAAGTAAATATCAAAGTATTAAAAAAAAGGTTCACTTTTGGATGGCCACAATTGAACATAAACTGAGAATTTTATGCCCTACCAGTTTTCTTATCAAATTCATTTTCGGATCATTATAATTGCAAATTTAACATGTCAAACTATCAGTTATTTTTAGGGTACGGATAAATAAGCTTTAAAAAGTTCAAAATAAGCTCTCAAAAAAAGAGGCGAATTAAGAAAAAATAACACCGAAACACAACACAACAAAACACCGAAAATATATCAAAAAAGAAGCAAAAAAAGCATTTATTTTCAAATCAAAATAAAATAAAAAGACAGTCATATAAACAAATATACAAAATATGTACGTTAGTGTAAGAAAATGCTCAATAATTTTTATGAAAACAATTAATTACAATGTGTTTTTCTAACTTTTCTATCAGAAAATTTTTCCTCTAATCGGATAAAATATGTTTATAAACGGAAAAACTTCTCCCGACATCCACCGATGTTATAGGCGCTTACTTAAATGAAAATATTAGGAAAGTATTAACATCAAAATTGCAAATTTTCTTCAAAATTGCCTCATATAATAAATTTCTTATCTTCTGAAGTTTTGTAAAACCCTCACATTTTCTGAGTATATCATCAAATGTGTTGCGTATTGTTTACTCAATTTTCCAAAGTTCTTCTTGAAGGGATATTTCAAAATCATGGGCAATCACAACAGTTAGACTAAGGACAATCCTTACTTTTCCATTTTTTTTTATTGAATCACTAACAAAAGCATAGCTAGGTTTTAGAAAAGCTGAATGTTGTTCTATCTCTTGATTTTTTTCAATATATTTAGGCAGTTATACCCATGCAGCTTCAGTAGACTATGCAGAAAATTGAAAAACCTACATTGCCACATACTCCAAATACCACATCTGTTGATGATATATTTCGAAGGTAAAGGTATATGGGCTATATGGGAGGTACAGAGTGGCTTTTAATTAGACTCTAAAAGTTTCTCCTGCTCTATTTAATCCTTGTGCAAGCCATGAAGAGTAAATGGACATCTATGATTTTTTTTTTAATTTTTGCCAGATTTTACAATACAAGTATTATTTTTTCATGTGGAACTGAATTTGGCAAAAATAAATATTTCTAGTCAATGGTAAAAATCTCTATATAAGCAAAAAAAGCAAATTTTCCAAGAATATATGAAAATGAAAAAGCTAAAATGGCGAAAATAAGCAGAAAATGCAAAACAATATAGGTGTCAAAAACTGTCAAGTTTTGTGATTTGTCCACATTTAAAATTATGTTGGTGTGCTATTAATATACGCAAAAAGCAAACTTGCTAAATATCCGGAGAAACACTCTGTATATTTAGCAGACAAGCAATGGTTTATATTTTCGACAGCTGTTATTGAGCATTTTTACACTTTTTTATAGTATTTTATGATATTCGCATTTTTTCACTTGTTATTTCGAAAATTTATAGCAGTAGTACCAGATTTATTAGGCTATAGACAGAAACTTTATTAAACCAAAATTTAAGATTTACATCATAAAATATCTGACAGCAGTCATTTTGAATTATCATTATTTTGTGAGCAGCAGTACTTATCATTTTTTTAACATTTTCCATTGCTGTAGTTGTGATTATTCAAATTTTCACGAGCGTCAGTTCCGAATATTCGCATATTTGACAGCTTTCATATCTATTGGTTGCAGTTCAGATTTCAAATAAACTCTGTTTTATTATTTCATTTTTTATTTTTAATTGAGTTGGCTCTGTTAGGGTGACAGTTTTGTTGGCCAATGTAAGAAGTCACTAGACTTGAAAAAAATAGGTTATATTTCAAAAAAGAGGTTATATTTTATGACAGTGAGCAATGTTGCCATCAAATTGAGTATCTATTGAGTAGAGATTTTATTTCCTATTTTTATTTTACAAACGCAAATCAGTCAAATCATAATGTAAATAATATAGTTGATGATTGGTTTACTTAAAGCATAAATCTAATTAATTAACGATTAAATGATTGAAGCAATAATTTAATTATTTTAATATATAAATTAGGCAACATTGTTAGAAATCTGATCACTTTTGTTGGTGTTCATGTGTAAAACTTTATAAAATGAAACCACAGCCTTTTTAGTTAAAAATAAAAATGGAACAGAGTATAGCTATCTGTACTATAATAGAAATTTACGATATAAGTATCGTAACGTATCATATTACGATACGGTATGGCAAAATTAACAAACGCAGGCCAAGTTTGATAGGCCATTGAGTATCGTAATATGATGTTACGATACGAATATCATACAATGTTCTATATATTCTATCTACTATCAATTATTAGGTATTTTTAATGTAAATTATTTTTTCCATAACCAAATCGGTAGGTTATGAAGTTTCTTCTGTTAGTTTTGAGTTATGTTAGTACTTGTTGTATGAAGAGAGTGACGAATAAAACATTAATTCTGATGCAGAAGCAGCAGCAACTGATGCTCTCGAGACATTGGAGCGGGTAAAATCGAGATAGAAGTACGAGAAAAAGTACAATTAATTCAACAAATGGTATAGCTTGAAATAGTGCAGTAAAGTGTTAATTTACCGCATTAGTGTGGTAAAGTACGTCATTACAATCTGAAAGTGATCATCGTAAAGTTTCACATTACATATTGATAGTAGATAAAGTAGACAGCTGAAATATTTGTTTGATACAAAATTTAGGAAATATTTGTTGTAGTTGTTGGATTCTAAATATTATATTTTACTCATGCTGTTCCAAATATTAACAATTCTGACAACAATAATTTGGAATTATCGCATTTTTCACTGCTGCTCGTACTCATCATGTTATCATAATAACATAATATCATTCTTTATATTAGCATTTCTGTGATATTGAACAATAATATTTCTATCAGCTATTAATCTAAACCAGTAGTTCCAAAACTTGGCCTACCGCCCCCCTTTTCGGAAGAAAATATCTCCATTGACTATTAATATCTTGGATACCGAAATCTTGAATTTTGTTTTGACTTGATTTTTAAGTTTTTGCAATCGAATCAAGTAACTTTCATTTTAAACTTTTTTCCGCATCTTTAACAATTATGGAAATATCGGGTTATTAAAAAATCGCGATTTTTAGTTATTTTTAAATAATTTCTAAACTGCTCGGACTATTAAAAATGTTTCATCACAATCTGAACCAGGATACCAAACTGTACAACATTGCTCATTTAACCAGATTTCTAGCTTTGAAAATAAGAAAGATACCCATACAATCTTACTCTATTTAGAACACCCTGTATACTATTAAGTAGATAGGGTGTACCCTGTACACCCTGTATACTACGATACAGGTATACTCTGTATACCTGTATTCCTGTATACAGAGTCTCTACTCTGCACTTATACATCTACCATTCGTCTTCATGTGTAATTTAAAAATATTTGAAGATACGTGATTGCATTGCGTGATCCAAACATTGCGTGAACCATGTTTTCGACATCTGACAGCTCAAAAATTGGGTTGCCATCTAAAGATTTAATACAAAATGATGAAAAATGTCTTATTGTAAAATGTTGTAGTTATTCGAATTGTTACATTTCTGACATTTGTCATTTATTATTTACTTTTCTGATAACAATAATTTGCAATGATTGCATTGATGTCAGTTCTCAATGACAATAATTTCACCATTATTAAAGTTTTAAAGTCATTACCAATATTACTCACATTCACATTTATAACTACTGCCAATATTCCTGTTACTCTTATTCTTCTTATTTTTGACATCTACACATGCATTAAATTTGAGCTATACATCTAATCTCATTGTTGACTTCAACTGACTGCTAAAAAAATAATATTAATTCAGAGATTTAATACTAAATTTCATAAATATATTTTTAAGTTGTAAGTATTCGAATTTATGGCGAATACTTAATAACATTATGGCAATTGATAGTTAAAATATTTATATTTCTGATAGCAGTTATTTGGAATGATCACATTTTGTCAGTTTTCAACTATAATTTTAATAGATATTTCTTATTGCTGTAGTTGCAATTAGAAATTTTCAGATTCATTCCGAACCTTCGCAGTTCCGACAGCTGCGATTTTTCGGAATAATCTTATTATCGACATTTGACACGTCATTTTTTTATCGTCAGACTTAGTACACATTTTGGGAATAAGTTTTTCAGTTGTAAAATTTTAATTAAAATCTTTGCTAACATCTGCTATTTCAATCATTTACATTTCTGTCATTTGGAATGACCACATTTTTTGTACTCAGTACTCGATTACAATCTTACGTTTTTCACTGCTACAATTTTTAAATTCATGTCGGATAAATACATCTATGACATCTGTCTTATCGAATAATTGCATTTCTCACAGCTGTCACATCGAATAATTACATTTTGGACAGCTGTTATATCGAATAATTACATTTCGGACAGTGGTTACATCAAATAATTTCTGTTCTGACTGCCAATTAATTACATTTTCAACAGTTTTCAATCAAATTACTACGTTATTGACATTTGACAGTAGAAACATCCAGGTTTCATCTAAAGTTTTGTTATAATATTTAGGAAATGAAAAGTTTTACTCACGTTCCGAACCCGATTTAATTAAGTTGGAGGGTAAATTAAAGAATTCCCTATACCTAAGCCCACCTAGCCCCTATGAATCCATTCCATTTAGAACATTTTGTATTTTAAGTTTTGATCGTTTCTGAAATATATGTAATGACATTTCGATATTTAAATCAATAATTTTGCCCACTCAAACAATTATAGTACTTTCAATACCCCAGCGGGCTAGTGTCATCTCTATCTATCAATTGTAACCTGAATAACACAAAAAAAACCTAAATAAAATCACGTCGAATGTTATTGTAGTATGCCAATTTATCTGTCAGTATAACGTAAAACTTCATGATTATGTTTTTTTTAAATGACGTGATTGATCAGTTTTAAGGAACTCCAGTATTCACACAGCGCATATAAAAGAAAAATAATTGCCAGATTTACAATATACGTTGCACGCTTACTTACATAGCACTCTGTATAATATGAACACTTTTATGTATCGTAATTACAGCACCTAATGTTGACATTTTAATTTTGTTAATAGCATTTAATCTTTTTACTTTATTAACTTACAATTTAGGAAATTTTGTAACATTTTTTCAGCCATTTCTTACACAATAATATTAAAAATTAAAATGCCTCATAATACATCTTATGGGTAAGAAAATTACATATTTTTTAAATTAAAGTAACTTTTTACAAGTATAAAAAAACCGCCGAGGAACCAAATTGAATTTTCTCCAAAGCAAGTCAAATAATTTTAATTAACATTAATTAATTTTAATTAAATTATTGTTGGAAAGAAAACAAGCTTGAATACATTAACTGAGAATAATAACAAACTTTCCATTAAAATACACTGTATAGCTTTAAATGCTAATATAATAAATAAACGATAATATTATGACGGAGGCAGAGGACCATAAGTACTAATAATAATGTTTGATATGAGGCGTCGATTAGTGAGATTATAGCCCGTATTATAATTATATTTTTCGAAAGGACACCTGTATGTGGATCAATTCAAATTCGCTCTGGGCGAGAATCGAACCCACGACTATTGATTAGTCGAAACTGCATTTTACTGCACGAAATGGATTTTTAACAATCAAAATCAGAACATAATGCATAATCTGTAAACGATTTTAACATTGTACTCTTTATTGAACCACAAAATATATACATAGAAATTATATCAACCAGAAAATTATTCTCTTCAGTTTTCGACGTTGTATTGCCAATTTATTAAATTAAAATATCTTAAATTACATTTTATGTGTAAGAAAATTAAGAAACTTCGAGCAGAAACAATTTAGAACAATTATAAAAAGCATGTCGTTGCGGAACATAATTAAATTTTCCCCGAAGCACGTGAAATCATTTAAATTGAATTAATTAATTTCAATTTACCATTTTTATAAGTCCACGTCCGCGGAGCTCCCTTACAGCTCCCTTTAACCAGATTTCTTCAGAACCACATTAATTATAATTACCTAACGCAGTCAAACTTTTTAACATTGTCCCGTCCCGCAATTAATCGCATTACAAAGCACTCCCCTCAGCTCGGCCGGTGCGTTACCACGCATTTCATACAATTTAACAACCGGCTCCCACTTTTCTAATCGTCTGCACCACAAAATACTATAAGACAATAACCTGCGCAGCTCAAGAATCTGGCGTGATGGATGAATCCCAAGCTAACGTAGTCAACATTAAAGACGATATTGTGGAATAAATTAACTCCGAAGAGCCCCGATGTGGAGTTTAGGTAAATTGCAAAACAAATAGCTCGCAGCAAAATTGGCAAACACGTCGGGATGTGCTTGTCTTCAGATTTATCGATTCACCTTCACCTTTAAGGCTGTAGTCACTAAAATTAAATATATTTCAAGATATATAAGATGATTAAAATTTGAAGCGTTGATCCCATACGCATACATCATGAACATTGATCAATTGAGTAGGTACATACATATATGAATGTTGGGCAATTTAGGATTTTTAAATTTTCTATAAAAGTGTGGAATATAATAAAAATTACATTTTCTAAAATTTTATAGAAGATTGTACGATGAATGGAATGTACATACATATCTGAAAAAAAAAATGTTGGGCATTTTAGGATTTTTAAATTTTCTATAAAAGTGTGGAATATAATAAAAATCACATTTTCCAAAATTTTATAGAAGATTGTACGATGAATGGAATGACTAAACATCAGGAGAATTGAATTGGTCATTTATCAAGTAATGTTGGGTAACGCAAGGTTTTTATCGAAATTGCATTTCGTGTCCATTTTGCGTACAAATTTCTGTGTACTATTATATTTCAATTAAAAGCATGTAAATATTTATATCCTCGAATGTGTTTGCATAACATAAACAGCGCTCTTTTCCCGTAATCACTCCGAACAAACAAACAAATACAGTTCGTTTCATGTGGGCAATATTTCACCAGTGGGGCATACTTAATCATCCCGGCAAATCCGGCAATTGTGTAATGGAAGCTCTCAACTTTTTTTTACGCGACCGAGGGTTGTAAGCAAAGACGAAGGGAGATAAATATGTAAGTAGGGCGCAATCTGGTATTATTGACGTCTGCAGGGGCGGAGCTGGTGTCTAAATGGTATAAGACGCGGATTAACATATAAAACACTAAAACTGGGAAAAGAAAGGGAGCGGGCGTCTTGGGGGCGGCGGCGGGGGGAGCATTAAAATCGCTATTCCGAGACGTAACCAACTTAAATATTAATTTGAAAAGAGGGATTCCCTATTGAAATGCAAGGTTAAGACCGTGATGAATTCATAAATATTCGCGAAATTTTGGGGGATAAGAGCCTGGCCCAAAGGGAATAATAAATATTACGCGCTGCGAATTTTCAAGTGACGAATAAATCATCACATTTGATTAATTTATCCATTCTTCGCAGCGGCGACATATAAATATAACACGTAAACATTTCGAACGTACATTGCGATTTTTAAAAGTGATGATTAATGATTGCGGCATAAAGACACGATAGCGATCATTAATGGAAATAAGCAGCGCGTACTTTTTAATTAACAATAATTAATAACTCACATCAAAGGCAACGGTTTGACCTTTATGTAGTCCTTTGTGCCAGGGGATTGTATGAGGTAATTTTTGTCCCATTCAGCTTTATGCCTGTGTAAATTATAGCCGAGTGATTATAATTAAATGAATTTAATTAATTAAAGGCAAGGTAATTAATTATGCGTTTGACGCGCTGGAAGGATGCGCAAAAAAGTTTGAAAGAAAGCGGGAATAATGAAGTGCGGATAATGATCTGAAACTATATTTTTTTTATGGGTGCCAGCTGTGGAGAGACGGTCTGGGGTGGAAAAAGAGTCTGCAGGGATGGGGGATGGGGAGGTGAATGGCGAGATTCCAGCTGAAAAGTTGGCCGCGGATGCCTTAATTATTAATGGGATTTGAAAGCGAAAGGTGGATCCTTCCCTCCCCTGCCTGACATACTTTCGGCAAACAACAGTTTATTAATATTAATCGTACAAAGTGGCATTATGGCGACAAATTGCGGATTTATTCTCTCGTACTTTATTAAAGGATCCCAGATGTTTAGACTTCGGGGAAGTTTAATAAATAAAAATGAGATTTAATTAAATAAATCCAATTATAATTTGTCTCATTGTCTTATTTAGGTATTTGAATTCAAATTTAAAAAAATATTTACCGAGTGCTATAAATAATAATTCCTTTATGTGGTGGAATAAAAGTAAACAGATTTAAAAAATATAAACGATTTCCCTCTAAACACAATCATAGAAAAAATTAATCAAATATTTTTTTACTAAAAAGTGTTGAATTTTCTATTTATTTATTCATTTATTCCTTTGCCTTTCCACCTTTCGGTGTAAGGCATACATTATTAATTTTTATAATATTCTCTCCACTTCCTCCTATCTTTTGTTAATTCCTTTATTTCTTCCCATGTGTTCCCTTTTCCTGCTGCCTCTTCTTTTATTGCGCTGTTCCACTCTTTTTTCGGTCTACCTCTTTGTTGTTTTCCTGTTGCTCTTGTCTCGTATCCTTTCTTAGTGTTTTTCCTTCTGTCATTCGTCTCATGTGTCCATACCACCTCATTTGGCCTTCTGTTATTTTGCCTGTATTGGTTTTATTTTAAAGTTTTTCCTGTGCGTCTCCTTCCTTATCCGGTCTCTTCTTGTTTCGTTATCTATTTTTCTTAGGAATGTGATCTCCATGGCATTTATTCTTTTTATTTGTTTTCCTGTCATGGTCCATGTTTCGCTGCTATAAGTTAACGTTGGTCTAATTACTTTATAGACTATTTCTGTTTTTGTGTCTCTTGATACCTCCTTCTTGTTAAAAAAGGTGTTTTTAACATGTTATATAGTTTTGATGTTTTCCCTATTTTATCTTCTATTTCATTATCTAATTTACCATTGCTCTGTACGATTGTTCTTAAATATCTGTATTGTTCTACTTGTTCGATTTTCTTTCCTTGTATTTTTATTTTGTGTTTCTTTTTCTCTTTGGCAATCATCATGGTTTTTGTCTTTTCGTAGTTTATCTTCATGTTTATTTTCTTAATATCTTTCTTAATTATTTCCATGTTGTGTTGCAGTTCTTCCTCTGTTTCTGCAATTATTGTCATGTCATCCACGAATAGTAGTTCTGCTATTTTTGTTATCTCAATTTTCCAATATCCAATTTTTAGCATTTTTAGCATTACATACGATTGTGAAAAGTAAAGCGCTTAGCACGCATCCTTAATTTACTCCTTTCTTCGTTTCGAATTATTTTGTTTTCTCTGTACATGTATTTTATTACATTTATTATTTCCTCCTATATTCCTCTACCTGGTAGTTCGTTCCATATGTCCTCTCTCCTTATCCTGTCGAATGCCTTTTCAAGATCTACGAAGCATATGTGCATTTCTCTGTTCTTCTTAATTAGTTTCTCGCTTCGTTGTCTGTATATGTAGATTTGGTCTTGAGTACTTCTCCCTGTTCTGAATCCGCACTGGCTGTCCTCTATTGTTGTTTCTAGTTTTCTCGCATCCTTTTTTCTAGTACCCTGGTCATTATCATACTTGGTATACTTGTTAGTGTGATTCCTCTGTAAAATTTTCGCTTATTCTTTTATCCCCTTTCTTATGTATTGGTAGAATTATTCCTTTATTCCATTCTCTTGATGCTTCCCCGCTGCTTATTAAGTCATTTATTAGTTTCGTTATTTGTGTTATTCCTTCTTCTACCATGTGTTTCATCATCTCCGGGGTTATATCGTCTGTTCCTGGTGCTTTCCCGTTTTTTAGTCTTTTTTACTGCTTCTTGTACTTCTTCTCTAATTTGTTCAATTTTTTTTTTCTTGCCTGTCCTGCGACTTTTCCCCCCATTCTTGTGTTTAAAATTTTCGCATATTCTTTTATCCCCTTTCTTATGTGTTAGTAGAATTATTCCTTCATTCCATTCTATTTGTGTTTCCCCGCTGCTTATTATATCATTTATTAGTTTCGTTATTTGTGTTATTCCTTCTTCTCCCATGTGTTTCATCATCTCCGGGGTTATATCGTCTGTTCCTGGTGCTTTCCCGTTTTTTAGTTTTTTTATTGCTTCTTGTACTTCTTCTTTTTTAATTTGTTCAATTTTTTTCTCTTGCCTTTTTTGCGACTTTCCCCTCATTCTTGTGTTACGTTATTTTCTTCATCCTGTTCGGTTAATTCTTTGAAATATGTCTCCATCTTTCCAATATCTTGTCTTCATTCGTGATAATTGTTCCATTTTTATGTTTTATGTTCATCATGTTGTGTTCTTTTTTTTGTTTTAGTTGCTTTAGTATTCCGTAGAATAGTTTTTGATTCTGAAAAAATTTTAATGTTATATTCCAATACAAAACACAGGCGGAAAACAATATGTGGTAAAATTACGCCGCGGTATCTGTGGAAAATAGTCATCCTTTAGGAGAAATTTGTAGATGGTAAGTGATTTAATAGTCATAAAAGTACATGTGAATGATCTCAATCTTTTATTTTCTTTTTTGTTTTTAACGCACATCATGAAAATAGATTTGGCGGATACTTGTTTAAACTCCATTATTATGGTAAATAACGCACGGTTTGAGTTAAAAAAAAATTGAATAGTCTGCGATATGTTTCGACACATAGTGTCTTTATCAGGCTGATGAATAATGATTATCATTATTCATCTGCCCGATGAAGACACTGTAAATCATGAATTAAAAAAAAAGTTATAGGGATTTCGCGTCTCAAGGCGCATCCACAACTTGTAACAAAGTTGTATAACTACTTTTTTTTTCACAGAAATTTGTCTAACATATGTTGTATTACATACTTATATGACAGTATATATTAACATGTAGATGTGGGCGAAGCTTCAGGTAAGACACTGCCTCACTTTTTGAAACTAGGATTTCAACGGTCTTTAGAAGGCCTCAGTTTAAGAAGTTCCTAAAAAAGATTTTGAGATATAAGTTGTTGAATTAAAAAATATTCTTAGGATTTCCAGAAAATATCGTCCATTTTGCATAAATTTTCGAATCTTCATTTATTTATTCATTCTATCTATAACTTTTCAAAAAATATCGTCCAACTTTCTGTAAAATTTCAGAAAATTTAAACAGTTGCTACAATTGTATAGGTAATTAAAAAAACATAATAATCCACCAATTTTTTTACAATTGTATGTTTTGTTGGGTCTAACAAGTGAGGCGTTTATTTTAAAAAGTGCACATGTCCAAAAATCAGTTTTGTGGGAAATTAAAAAAAAGTAACAGTGGAAGTTATACTTAAGTACTGGGAAATTAAATCAAGCTATTCTGTTGTATTTATTTCAACTTATTTAAAAATTAAAATGATTTTAAACAAGAACTGTGAAACAAGAGAGAAACGGGAGGAAACGTTGAAATGTAACAGGCGTGTAACAGGAAAATGAAAAAAATAATTTCCCTGTTACACGCGACTTGTATTGTTTTTTGAGAAAACGGGTTTGTTTACTGTTAATAATTCCATTTGTGCATTTTTTGACTTGTGTTGTTTTTTTAAATCATACATCATACATACATCGTTAAGATTCTATATCAGGGTTTTCCAAACTGTGGGTAGCTACCCACTGGTAGGTCGCGAGTCGAATTTTGGTGGATCGCAATAAGATCTTGAAAGTATACGATTTTCGTATACATGCATACATGTATACCATTTCTCGTACTTTCAAATTTTTAAGACACAAAAATTAAAACTCATTAGGTAGGGAGAAAGTAAAACAAAAACAATGCGCCGGGGAAGAAGTGGGTTATAGATTGGATATCTAAAAAGTGGGTCCCAATGTTTAAAAGTTTTGGAGCCTCTAACCTAACCTAACCTAACGTAACCTAACCTAACCTAACCTAACCTAACCTAACCTATATCATATCATTAAATTTCCACAAAATTTAAATTATTCACTTAATTTTCTATAAATTTTCAAAATCTTCGTACAATCTTCTATAACATTTTAGAAACTGTCAAAAATGCTAATCTTTTATGCAAAAATTCAAACAAATCATAAAATATCATAAAATTTTGATAATTGTTTTTTTTTTAAGAAATCAATTTTAATGTGTTTAAACGCTACTATACAACTCTGCCTGTATGAGTATAATCAAGAAAACTAATTTTATAATTATGTAGTTGGCTAATTTATAATATTTTATTATGACGTCTTATATTTTGATTTATGAAAAACTACGTTGTCAGCATCAATAAAAAACAACAATAATTATTAGTATATTATCAAACTTAAAGTAATATGGATGCCTCCAGCATTAACCAATTATTAATTAGTATAAGCTATAAAAAATGTTTGCAACTTTTTATATAACAATCTTTTAGACATTTAGAAAAAAAAAACTAAATTTAAAGAAAAAATTAATAAAATGTATACAAACTCAGAAATGTCCTTACAACGTTGTTAGAGTATCAGAAAACTAGCTGAAATTTCAAGGTAGAAAATTTTAAACATAAGCCTTTGATAGTTACGATTACATTGGCTAAATATCTACATACCATAAAATTTGTAATAAATGAAGGCATTTCAATAAAATTCTTAATGTTCATACAAGTTTCTATTGAAAGTTGATAACTAACCAAAAATGGTATAAAATGTATAGATATTGTCATAACATGACCGATAACTATAAAATATTTATATCTCTCTAGAGATACTTCATAAAACTTCTTAAATACCAGGTGTTTTAAGTTATACTGCCTCACGATGTATAGCCAATTGCAGTTGCATAAGAAAACATAAAATTTGTCAGCGCATACATACGATGCCAATCTTACAGAAACTAGTCTAAAATGCAATCACGGCGTCATTTCAAACACGACTATAAAATTAAAAAAAACAAAATTTCTCAAGAAATTTGGTGTCCTAATTTGTAAGCCCAAATGTATCATTTAAATTAAAAAAACCATTTATGAAATAAAATTTTAAAACACATCGATTACATTTCAAATTAACGCCATTTTAATATAACTAACCCGAAGAGATTTACAATTTCAAAAGTCAAATAGCAATAAATCATTGGGGTGATGCCACCATCAGGGGCTTGCAATAAACTAATACCTTTGCCTGGATTTCTTTAGTATCGGTACCGAAACTGACCTCTTTCATGGCTGTTATATAACCGTTCGAGCCAAGAGTATTAGTAAGGGAGTTATATCTAATGTTAAACACATTTCACAATTTCGTCATAAATATTACCACCAAAATATCAAATTGCATTTATTTCAATACGGGAAGTTATATTTTTATTTAAATCGCACAGCAAAATGAAGAATTGAGTAAAAGTACACTGTTATGAAAATCAAAGAAATAAGCAGTCAATCACTTATAAAAAACAGAAACATTCCCTGGTTGCTGTAAAAATAAATTGTTCTTCATTAATACATAATTGAATAGATTAAATATGGTTTATTTGTATTAGAAGCGGTCATTATGGGCAGTTTCTGCAAGATTGACATCGTATGTATATACTGACAAATTTTCATTTTTCTTATGTAACTAGGCTAAAATGGCTCAGCGGTATAACTTGAAGTACCCCGTATACAATTAGTATGTATAAGTAGTTAAACAAAATTTATCAAGCCAGTAAATCTTTGTGCAATTCGATACGAATATTGATAAATTACATTCAATATTCTGCAATGCATTGGAAAACTAACAAAATCTCCATAAAAACCACAAAATTTAAAATTCCTTAAGTCATAAAGTATGACTAATGTTAATTTTTATTTACTTCCTTGATTAAACGATAACTCTAAATCTTCAGTTTGATATTATTAATGAATTCGTGACGACAATAATGTTCCAAATAAATGTCTCCGATTTTATCTCATTATAGTATTGAAAATTGTGAATTTTCAACGTTTTTGTTTAGGAAAACACTAATTTCACAATTAATTTTTTCAATTGTAGAACTGATAAGTCGCAGATCATTTAAAAATGTTTCAGGTCTTTTAGGACTCACCTGTCTTCGATTAAACACCCTGTATATGTACATGGGGGTGTGTGTATAATTAGTTTGGCGATGCATTATCATAAATTAAATTTTCCGACTCTTTCAGGTGCATGCAGTGCATTTTCTGAGAGTGCACCATCACCCCGCGTTTTAAATAATTAACCTAAATATGCTAATTGTGCATGAAGTATGTAGCATAATATGCGCTCCGTGGCCCATCCATATTTCATTAACATGCAAGTCAAGCAGGAAGATAAATATGCTCTTTCAACAACAAAATTGTAGAGGTTTCGAATATTATTAAATGGAATTTATGAAATAAATAAATATTTCTGATGGAAGTAATAAAATTAATATTTTTTTATGATCACCGAAAGTCGTTAAGAAGAAATTCTGACCATTGACACTAGATACAAATTCACGCCATTTTTAGGCTTTTGAATAAAGGCTCGTTTCTTTTTATGTGTTAAAATAAACGAGCTCTTTTCTCGTATATTTTTGTTCTAATTTCAATCACGGTTTGTTCGCCATCAAAATTTCGATACGTTCTGGTTCTGTTAAACGTATCATAATTATTGAGAAACACTTTCTAATAGAGTTTAATTTACGACCTTATTTGATAAACACTAACTAACATTAGTAAAACTTTTTTCACATTTTTATTATCAGACATTAAACTCGATTTTCGTAGAAATGTTTGATATGCAACCTTATGGTTTGACCTTATGGAAGAGAAAAACAAATGGTATCAAAGTTGATACTAGAAAAGTATCATTCAGTTTGAGATAAAAAAAAAACGTTGACGTCTTTGCAAGAAGTGACTCATCGCAATAAAACACTAAAAATACCGTAAAATTGTGGCAAATACATAATTAGCTATCAAACTTTTGTTGAAAACTTTTTTCTAAAATTAATAATAAAGGCTCCAGAGCGGAGTTCTATACTTTTTCCTTAACCTGTATATTGAAATGTATGTGGTTACTAAAAAAATCCAAGTCAAGCATGGAAATAGTACCGATTCACATCCCAAGTTTTTATGCAAAGTTACTGAATCGTCGATCGCAGAGTTTCATATAAGCTTTGTACCATTTAGAAAGCCAAACGATTAAAGTAACTCAAACAAGAGCATCTAATGAATTCCGTTTGATCGCCGGACTGCGATGAAATGTGGTATATGTTTTTTTAGATAAAAGGCAAATCTTTAAGTAAATATCCCAAGCGGAATGAATATTTCTGTATGCAGAATGTTTAAAGCAAGCGAATATGTATTTGAACAAGGCACGAATTTATGTTAAATGTAATGTAATGTATGTACGGTAATTACATACTGCTGTATTAACTAATTAATAATTGTTGTAGTTTTTAAGTAGTATCAACTTTACTAGTAGAATATAGTATGAAAACAGTCAATATATTTTAAATAATCAATAAAATTACGTTTACCTTGTTTTCCACAACTTTATTTATATATTTGTCACTATACAGGGTGTCAATTTGAAAACTTGCCACCGACTTTATTCATAGACTAATGATTGTTTTTAAAATTACTCAAAACCGTTTGGGTGGTTTGGAGGGGGTACCAAACTGGCATAGGTAGTGTCAACCCCCTACGAACCCTTTAAGCCACAGCCACCTTTATCTAAAAAAATGTGATACATCGTTAAAAAGCTCTTGAGAAATGCTTTCCAGCCATTATTAGTACAATATGATTAGGACAACTAGTTTTGGATGAAGTGCAACTAAAGTGCAAAAGTGTTCAATTAATTAAATTCAAAAAACATGTTAAAGTCAATGTTGGAAATGGTTTCCTTCTTTTCCAAACAAAATTATGGGCTGCTTTCAAACTCCTGGCAAACTTTCTAAAATGTTTGTCTAGTAATAGCTCGACATTATTGTGCTATTCTTTTTCGTAATTGTTCAATAGTATCTGGTTGCGTTTTATAAACTACAGAGTTTAAGTGGCCCCATAAAAATACCTAGAGGTGTTCTGATGATCTAGGAGGCCATTTGATAGGCCTTCTTCTTCCATAATTTATATGAAGAAATTCCAGCCTTGATTATATAATAATTATCTGTATCCTTTAAATAATCCGGTTTTAAAATTTATCGAAGCATCAAAACGCTTTCACAATTAATCATTCAAAGTTTGAAGTACATATAAATAAATAAATTGTCTCAGTAAATGTCAACCGAACTGCTACTGACGATGAGCTCGTAGCGTATATATATATATATATATATATATATATATATATATAAATAAAGTTGTGGAAAAAAATTTAAACGTAATTGCATTGATTATTATAAAAATACTTTTTCACAAAGGTCTGAGAATAATATAATCCATACATTTAATACAAAAATACTACATAATAGACGATCCCAAACAATTGAGATGTATACTCTCTCTACTCAATATTAATTTACATAATAAACTTGCCTATTACTGGCTTAAACATATTTACTCTTCCTATTTTCGCATTGCGATCTCCTATTACTAGCTTAATGTCATGCTTAGTGATTTTTTCAAGTTCTTCTTCTAAAGCTTCATAGTAGATTTCTTTTTCGTCGTCGCTCTTTTCCTCCGTTGGTGCATGTATGTTTAATATACTTATGTTTAAGCATTTCCCTCTTATTCTTACGTAACACATTATTTCGGAAACCTCTTTAAACGTAATAATGGCATCCTTGTATTTGTTGTCTATTAGAAAACCTGTGCCCAATCTTCTAGATTGTCCTCCACTATTTCGCTTCATACTGAAGTATTATTCTGTAAAGATCGAAAAATAAATACTCGTTAACTTTTACAGTTCTTTTTCTCGCTCAATTTCGCACTATGCAATTTATAATATCGACCGGAAATTAAATTCAGATCTGCCCAAACCGATAATTTTACTGTCTTTTGTGGCAAAATAGGTATGTAGTTCATATCAAACTCACCTCTTGACCTCTAGACTCTATCTGCCATCCGTCTCACTTACTCCTTACATATTGTAACGAACCTGGGCTGGCCGGGTTCCTAGATTTAAAGAAACTCGTACTACCACTAATTACAGATTTTTATTAAAAATAATGGTCACTACTATTTACAATTTACACCGCTAATTGTTCGCAATAACATCCGGTAAGTCACTATCTGCCTTGTCACTTTATTCATTCCTTTGTATATCCCTCCGAAGTGTTTCTAGGCTTGTCTATTTCCAGAAGACAGAGCCTCGATTTTTCCAGCTAATCGCCCTAAAATCTTCTGGAGTAATGACTCACCCTCTGTGCGAACTTTTGAGCAGGTGATTGACCTTGAACCAATATGACTTCCAGGGCGACGGTCGTCGCAATATTTACTACCAACTTTCGCTTTGTGAGTTGTTACCCCTTGGTGCTGGGTACCCGGGGCGAACTGCCCCCACCGCCACCCCCTTTACGCAGCCACTGGCATTATGTGATCTTGTCTACTAACAGTAACCTAACGTGCTAACACAAGTTTTTGAGGAAACAGCTGATAAAGAAAACATTTTCATTTTATTTTATATTCGTAGTTGTTCTGTTATATAGGTTGTATAAGCTGAATATATTGTGTAATTAAGTTTTAAAACACTATTATTTTGATCAATCGGGTCATTAAAATTTTGATTATAGAATATTTTCTCTTTTCTAGAATCATTAAGTTTTTATCTTTAATTTTCAAGTGCATTTGGCGCAGCCATTTATAAACTTTTAGTAATCTGCGGTTAGTTTCATTTGAAAGAGCATACTTTTCTCTATCAGAATCGCCCAAAGATTTATATCGAAATCTTGACACATTAGATCCTTTATTTAGCCCAAGTCACACACCTTTCCTTTATTGTACAGCTAATAAACTCAAAATCTAAAAGTACGGGGGTCGTTCAATAAGTAATGCCCCATATTTTTTTTCTCCACAATGAGCGAAAACTGAAAGTTGCACTTCTAGGTACTTTAAGTTCAGTGTTTCTCCTCCCGGTGGCCGAAGTTTCAAAACATTCCAACAGATGGCAGAGCTGTAGTGAATTTTCAAAGTAGCATCTGTTAGTGATCCACGTTACAAACAGCGAGCAGTGATTAAGTTCTTGATTGCAGAGAAAGCAATTGCAATTGCAAAGCGATTGCAATCATTCTTGTTGATGTGATGCCAAGAAGGACAACCATAAATTCCGAAGCATCCGGCGTGTTACGCATGACAAGAATCCGCCTGAAATTTTGATCCTGCACGATAATGCACGCCGGCACACAAGTCTCAGAACCCGGGAACATCTCACCAAATTGGGTTGGACAACATTGCCCCATCCACCATACAGCCCAGGTCTGGCACCGTCAGACTTCCATCTCTTCGGACCTCTTAAAGACGGTTTGCGTGGAAGACACTTCGATGATGATGAGAGCGTAATTCAAGCGGTGAAAACATGGTTTCGCGCACAGGTCAAGAGTTGGTACCGGCAGGGAATACAGGCTGGCGTTTCACGCTGGCGTAAGACCGTACAAGTTCATGGAGACTATGTTGAAAAATAGTACTTGTAGAAGAAACATGTAGCTATATTGTCACCAAAATTTAACAGTTTTGAATAAATAGTTTCTAAGAAAAAAAATATGGGGCATTACTTATTGAACGACCCTCGTTATAATACAAATGCCTCAACATTAAGGAAAATATGAAAATCAAAATAGGTGTATCCCAATCCTAGGTTGGCTTCAATTTTTAACTGAAGTTGCAGGCGCAGTAATATTTCTCTTATAATTCTAATCAAAATTTAAAATCAATTAATTCCTCTAATGTTTGTGCTTCTATTGAGACTAAATTACACTGAAATGTTAAAAATGCTTACATATTTCAGAACAATTAAAAGTTTACATACATACATTACATACATATTTGTAGTTGGAAAAGCCAACATAGTTTCTTAGATCGTTGAATCTTATTTAAAATCTATTTTGTTGCAATTTTCGAATTTAAAATTTCTAACATTTTACAATTTTTTTATAAAAATACTTGCATAACTATATCATAACGAATTAAAACTCAATCGTAGGTCAGTTTTTCAAGAATTTTGTTCTGATTTTTGAGATTCAATACATTTTCTCTTGTGTTTTAAAATTTGGTTGCAATCGAAATTTTCCTGCAGGTTTTTCATCCTTCTCTATTCTCAAATTTCACTGAATTTTAAGGAATATTAAATAAAGAAACTATGAAAATCAGAATATACACCATTTCGAGTTATCCGTTAATACTCATCTAAAATTTGAAAAATCCATGCAATTTGACTTATTATGTAAATTAATATTGAGTAGAGAGAGTATACATCTCAATTGTTTGGGATCGTCTATTATGTAGTATTTTTGTATTAAATGTATGGATATATATATATATATATATATATATATATATATATATATTCTCAGAGCTTTGTGAAAAAGTATTTTTATAATAATCAATGCAATTACGTTTGCAATATATATATTCAGGGTGATTCAGACCACCCGTCCCAGGCCCTTTTCTCGGTAATGTGATGTCTTAGAAGTTCGGAAGAAAAAATACCATAACAAAAGCCTACCTGAAGAATTTAATGGAGGTTGTTTCGATTTCCGGAAGTAACCGGAAGTAGGCGTAACTGCACTCAACTTTAGAATTTTAAATGGGAACCTAGGTCGTATGTGACATCGTAGGATAGGTATTTTAAAAAGAAACATATTTTGTAAGAAGAGTTTTTTTATAAATGACATACTTAACGAAATGAACATTAATGTATCGGGCATCCGGCCTAGACCATGTTCCCGAAAGTATGACGTCATAGAGGTTCCGAAACAAAATACCATGACTTAAGCCTACCTGATGAATTTAATGGCGGTAGTTCCGATTCTCGAAAGTTACCGGAAGTAGGCGTAACTGTACTCATATTCAGAATTTTAAATGGGAACCTAAGCAATTCTAGAAGAATCTATTTTTTTGAAGAGAAACCAGGGTATGTTGGCTTTTCCAATTACAAATATGTATGTAATGTATGTATGTAAACTCTTAATTGTTCTGAAATATGTAAGCATTTTTAACATTTCAGTGTAATTTAGTCTCAATAGAAACACAAAAATTAGAGGAATTAATTGATATTAAATTTTGATTAGAATTATAAGAGAAATATTACTGCGCCTGCAACTTCAGTTAAAAATTGAAGCCAACCTAGGATTGGGATATACCTATTTTGATTTTCATATTTACCTAAATGTTGAGGCATTTTTATTATAACTTTTAGATTTTGAGTTTATTAGCTGTACAATAAAGAAAAGGTGTGTTACTTGGGCTAAATAAAGGATCTAATGTGTCAAGATTTCGATATAAATCTTTGGGCGATTCTGATAGAGAAAAGTATGCTCTTTCAAATGAAACAAACCGCAGATTACTAAAAGTTTATAAATGGCTTCGCCAAATGCACTTGAAAATTAAAGATAAAAAGTTAATGATTCTAGAAAAGAGAAAATATTCTTTAACCAAAATTTTAATGACCCGATTGATCACAATAATAGTGTTTTAAAACTTAATTACATAATATATTCAGCTTATACAACCTATATAACTGAACTACTACGAATATAAAATAAAATCAAAATGTTTTCTTTATCAGCTGTTTCCTCAAAAACTTGTGTTGGCACGTTAGGTTCCTGTTAGTAGACAAGATCACATAATGCCAGTGGCTGCGTAAAGGGGGTGGCGGTGGGGGCAGTTCGCCCCGGGTACCCAGCACCAAGGGGTAACAACTCACAAAGCGAAAGTTGGTAGTAAATATTGCGACAACCGTCGCCCTGGAAGTCATATTGGTTCAAGGTCAATCACCTGCTCAAAAGTTCGCACAGAGGGTGAGTCATTACTCCAGAAGATTTTAGGGCGATTAGCTGGAAAAATCGAGGCTCTGTCTTCTGGAAATAGAAAAGCCTAGAAACACTTCGGAGGGATATACAAAGGAATGAATAAAGTGACAAGGCAGATAGTGACTTACCGGACGTTATTGCGAACAATTAGCGGTGTAAATTGTAAATAGTAGTGACCATTATTTTTAATAAAAATCGGTAATTAGTGGTAGTACGAGTTTCTTTAAATCGAGGAACCCGGCCAGCCCAGGCTCGTAACAATATGTAAGGAGTAAGTGAGGCGGATGGCAGATAGAGTCTAGAGGTCAAGAGGTGAGTTTGATATGAACTACATACCTATTTTGCCACAAAAGTCAGTAAAATTATCGGTTTAGGCAGATCTGAATTTAATTTCCGGTCGATATTATAAATTGCATAGTGCGAAATTGAGCGAGAAAAAGAACTGTCAAAGTTAACGAGTATTTATTTTTCGATCTTTACAGAATAAAACTTCAATATGAAGCGAAAAAGTGGAGGACAATCTAGAAGATTGGGCACAGGTTTTCTAATAGACAACAAATACAAGGATGCCATTATTACGTTTAAAGAGGTTTCCGAAATAATGTGTTACCTAAGAATAAGAGGGAAATGCTTAAACATAAGTATATTAAACATATATGCACCAACGGAGGAAAAGAGCGACGACGAAAAAGAAATCTACTATGAAGCTTTAGAAGAAGAACTCGAAAAAATCCCTAAGCATGACATTAAGCTAGTAATAGGAGATTGCAATGCGAAAATAGGAAGAGAAAATATGTTTAAGCCAGTAATAGGCAAGTTTAGTAAACATGAAGAAACAAATGGGAATGGTATGAGGATAATAGAGTTTACGGCTACGAACAAAATTGTGATAAAAAGTACGTTTTTTTCGGAAAAAAAGTATAAACAAAGGCACGTGGATGGCACCAAACGGCACGTACACAAACCAAATAGATCACGTGCTAATAGAGGAGAAACATGCAGCGCTCATACAAGACATCAGAATAGGCAGTAATAGGCAAGTTTAGTAAACATGAAGAAACAAATGGGAATGGTATGAGGATAATAGAGTTTACGGCTACGAACAAAATTGTGATAAAAAGTACGTTTTTTTCGGAAAAAAAGTATAAACAAAGGCACGTGGATGGCACCAAACGGCACGTACACAAACCAAATAGATCACGTGCTAATAGAGGAGAAACATGCAGCGCTCATACAAGACATCAGAAGGATGAGCGGCCCAAATATAGACTCTGATCATTTTATGGTCAAGATAATACTCAAAATGAATGCGCATACTAGAAATAAAACAAACAAACAGGGAAGAAAACGGAAACAGATCGAGTGGAATGGAAAAACTATCCAAGAATATGCTGAGAGGATTGAGAAACAATGCGAAACTTTGGACAATATGCGGACTAAGACTCAGAAAAGATGGAAGAAAATGCAGAGTGTAATACAGGAGTCAGTCAAATTGATAGAACGTGCAGAAACGAAGAAAAATAAGAAATGGTTCGATGCGGAATGCTAAAATTTAGTCAAACAAAACAACAACGCGAGAGCAATATGGCTGCAGGAAAACACACAAGCTAACAAACAAATTTATAAAGATCTTTGATGCCAACAAAAACAAGTGTGCAGAAGAAAGAAAATAGAAGACAACGAAGAGAGAATAGAACAAATAGAGGAGCATTACAGACACAAAGATATTCGAAACTTGTACCAAAAAGTAAAGAGAGAAAAAACAGGATACACGACAAACCCCATATATGTCAGAAATAAAGCCAGGGAACTGACCGGAGAGCTGGAAGAGAAATTAGAGATATGGGAAGAGTACTTTGTAGATTTATTGAAAGTACAAACTAAACTTTCTGAAAATAATCTAGATAGAGAAATATGAATACGATAAGAAAAACTGAAGCGAGAAATGTAGCTGATGTGCAAGAACCCACAGAACTGGAAGTCAGAGAAGTGCTAACTAACCTTAAAAACAACAAAAGTCCCGGGGACAATGAAATTACTGCAGAAATGCTAAAAAACGGGGGCTCAAAACTTCCAGAACAAATTAATGAGTTAATTAAGACGGTGTGGAAGGAAGAGAAATGCCGGCAGACTGGGGAGAAGCAGTAATACACCCAATATTCAAAAAAGAAGACCCAATGGAGTATACAAATTACCGAGGAATTGCTTTATTGAATGTGATATACAAGATATTTGCAACAATACAGAAAACCCGACTAACTGCTCACTCAGAAAAGATAACTGGCGAATACCAATGCGAATTTAGACCTAATAGATCTGTAACCCACAAAATGTTTACTGAAATACAGAGAAACTGCTACGAGTATAAGATTCCTCTATTTGTACTATTCATAGATTTCAAACAAGCATATGATTCTGTAAACCGTCCAGAAATGTACAGAGCATTGAGCATATTGAAAATACCGGAAAACATAGTGAAACTGGTTGAAATGACTCTTAGAGACACAACAAACACAATTAGAGTGGAAGGTTCGCAAACAAATACTTTCAGGATCAACAATAGGCTGAGACAAGGAGATCCATTATCATGTTCGATGTTCAATTTGGTGCTGAAAATAGTTATAAGAAGAGGGGGCCTAAATAGAAATAAATTGATATACAGTGAAGAGCATCAGTAGACAGCTTATGCAGATGACTTAACAGTTATTGCAAAATCCAGAAAAGAGTTGATCAGAACAATCAGAAAATTTGAAAAGGAAGCAAACATTTTAGGAATACATATAAATTAAGAGAAGACAAAGTACATGATGTTAGGAAATATAGGAGAAACTGAAAGTGAACTTACAGTCGAATGTAATGGGAAAGTGTACAATTTTGACTACATGAATAAGTTCACATTCCTTGGTGTGACCATTAATGAAAAAGGAATAAAGGAAGAAGAGATATGAGCCAGGATATCAAAAGGGAATAAAGTTATTGGAATGCTCCACCATTTAATGCGATCTAAAAGTATGTCGAAGGCTCTGAAGTTAAGATTATACAGGGTGAGTAGGGAGGAACGTACCGAACTCCAGGATTGTATTGTACACGTGAAAATAAATTTGAAGAACTGAAATGTTGTTATCCGATTTTCATTTGTTTTCAAGTTATAGTTTTGAACAGTTTGTTGAAAAGTCAGATAAATACGTTTTTATCCGGAGTTTTCTGATGTGGAAATAATTGGCGATATCCTTCAACAGCAGCTGTAGCACACCCATTACAAAAACCATAGACAAACACCATATTTGCATATTCAAGATTTGAAACTTTAACTTGATAACAAATGAAAACCGGATGACAAGTTTATTTTTTTTTTAATTATTTTCACGTGTACAATATACTCCTGGAGTTTGGTCCATTCCTCCCGACTCACCATGTATATATCGGTGAAGAGACCGGTTGTATTGTACTCCTGTGAAACTTGGGTCCCGAACACCAAGGAAAAATCGGTGCTGGAGAGATGGGAGCGGAAAGTGCTGAGGAAGATTTTCGGGGGATACAGTATGGTGAAGTGTGGAGGCGGAGAACGAATGAAGAAATAAAACAGCTGTTCGATAGCCCTGGAATAATAAACTTGATAAAGGCCCAAAGAATCAGGTGGATAGGGCACTTGGAAAGAATGGATCGAGAAAGGGTACCAAATATGGCATTGAGAAACTCACCGATAGGGAAGAAACGAAGAGGAAGACCCAGAATAAGATGGCTCGATTCGGTAATGGAAGACCTAAAGCTTTTAGAAATGGAAAATTGGAGTACTATGGCTCAAACACGGACTGTCTGGCGAAGAGTTGTGCAAGCCCGGGGCCTTCAAGGCATTTTTAAGGCATATGAAGCGAAATAGACCTAGTAGATTCCGGCAAAGAAAAATCAAGAAATCAAAATAACTTGAGCGCGAATCGTTATATGGATCCATTTTTAAGTACGTAGCACCTTTGGCTTCATTAGTATCAAATGCAATACAGCAAAGTGTTGAAACTGACCTTCTTTATAAAACAGATGATGTAGAGAGACAGTGCCAAAATGCATTGGATGGAGGGACGCTGGGAAGAAAGCCGGACATACAAGACGAAATACAAAGTAAAGAAAATCAACATCAAGAAGGATATGACCATGAAAAAGGACGGCATAGCGACAATGAAGAAGAATCAGAGCAAATTGAAAACGATGAAGAATAGCTACATGATAATGACAAAGCAAATTAATCTTATTTAACTCGTTTCGATGTTGCTACTTTGCCAACACCAACACCAATGCCCAATGTTTGAGAGTTGAAATTGTTAAAACGAGAAGGAAACTCTATCAAAATAGAGATGGCCCATTTTTAGATACTGTCCAAAGATCTGAAGATAAAATAAAAGGAAAGAGCAAACATTTCAATTTAGAGTGGTTTTATAAAGTATTACCAAATGGAGAAAAAGTACTCAGAAAATGGATGATACACTCTCCATAAACTGTTTTTTATACTGTTTTTGCTGCAAACTGAGTACGCACCATGAAACAAAACATCAGAGTTTTCCCACGGGTTTAATTCATGGTGGAAACTAAATCCTAAGGTGTCTGAACACGAGAATTCTGAGAACCATCTCAGAAACTACTGTTTTAAAAAATGGAAGATCTTGGAAAATGAATTGAGACTGCAAAGAAACATTGACCATGAACATCAAATGGTCTTTGATCAAGAAAAAAAGAAGTGGCGTGACATTTTGAGTCGCCTTTTAGATGTTAATCTTTTCCTGGCACATCAAAATATTCCTCTTAGGGAGCATAGACAGGGGGTTTCATCAGACAATAGGAGAATTTTTTTAGATTTAATTAATCTATTGTCGAAATATGACCCAGTGCCAAAAGAGCATATGCTACGAATTGAACATGCAGTCGACTGTACAAAACGGATACGGGTAGATTCTTATTTGTCCAAAGACATTCAAAATGAGTTCATCAGCCTTTTGGGGAAACAGGTGAAAAATGACATTGTGGACGACATAAAAAAAGCTAAATTTTTCGGAATTATTTTCGATAGCACTCCAGACATATCATATGTTGATCAGTTGAGTTATGTAATCAGATATGTTCATATTGAAGGCGATCAAGTTGAAGTGAAGGAATCATTTCCAGGTTTCTTCCCAATAGCTGGAAAGACTGCAGTCGAAGTTACTGAAAATATCCGTACGCAGCTGGAGAGTTATAACTTGGACATACATCTATGTCGTGCTCTAGGATATGATAATGCTGCAACCATGGCAGGAGTTCATGGTGGTGTACAAGCGAAAATAAAATAACACAATCCTACGGCGTTGCTTATGCGTTGTGCTAATCTTTTGCTAAATCTATGTGGAGTGCACTCTCTCGGGAGTGTTAGTTCAAGTGTAATTTCGGAATAGTAGAAAGAGTTAGCACGTTCTTTTCGTCATCCACACATCGATGGGAAATTTTAATGAAAAATGTAGGCGTGTCGGTCAAAACACCAGTAGAGATAAAATTGAATGCTCATGACGACGCTGTTAAACCACTGAAGAATAATTTTGATAAACTTGTATCAACACTCGAAGACATGTGTGATCCCAGAAAACGGCGATACAAGAGAAGTAGTATCCACACTCTTGCCAGCTTAGTGTGACTTCAGTTTCTTATGCTACCTTTCTTTTGGTGTGAAGTCCTAGAAGAAGTTAACGAGACACAAAAGTATATACAAACATCTGGGCTATCGCTCGAAGAGTGTGTCATAAAAATCTACTTCCAACGTATCCAAATAGTGGAAAGAGCTATTTCCTACCCAACTGAAAAATGTGAGGACTTAAATATTTCGATTGAAAGATGAGGACGGAGGAGATTCCGAAAACGTATGCCCAAGACACTGGAATAACATTTTCACGGAGAACCAGACCATCGTTACAGGGCAATGGATGTCATTCTCATAACATTTGGGGTTGTTCAGTCTAAAACTCTGCTTACGTCATCAGAAGAAGAACTTCGTGGTATAATTCCAAATCTGACAAAAATATATGATGTATTTTCTGTAGAGGGCATTATTTGGAGATTTTAAAACTAAGGCGCCACTTGGAAGCCGCCAGCATTTCTTTCCAAGAAGCGTTCCATTGGACTACCTTGGAGCTTCTGAAATTCATTGTAAAATGGGACTATTCTGAGTCTGTTCAAAGTCTAACGCTGTGTCTAAGATTATTTTTAACTGTTTGTGTTTCGGTGGCTTCTTGTGAAAGAAGTTTCTCAAAATTAAAGTTGATAAAATCTTACTTAAGATCAACAATGAGCCAAGCGCTACTTACGAATCTTTCCATAGTATCCATTGAAAAGAAGAATAAAGTAAATTTTGATAATGAGATCGACGAATATTTTAGCAAAATAAAGTCACGTACGCACGTTTAGTATTTATTGTTTTACTTTGGGGGTGCTCAATAGAAAACCGCCCCCGGTGCCAACCCATGCTACGCCGCTACTGCATAAAGCTAATGCAAAATATGTATATGCTTTCCAACTCAACAAATATATTAAAAACAAAATTTATTATAGTTTCTAAGTATAGATAAATCTGAGCATAGCATATTTTTAAATTACCATATTTTCTTAAATATTGACGCATTACTTACAATTTCCATATGTGCATAGTTATAATTAGTAATATTTATTAAGTTGGAAATATGAGCTGTAATCAAATTTGTAATGATTGAATACAAGGTGAATATTTCGTCAATTAATTATGTAGGTTTAAATGGTGATCATTATTGGATTAAAACCTATATAGTTTGTATGGCCTAATTGGTGATAATGTGTAATCTGGAGATGCTTAAAATTAAATTATGTCTTTCGCCTTGATTAAAAATTAACCCCCAGATTACAAATAAAACCCCTAGAGACTCCACTAATTGCCCTAGGCCTAGTAGTGAGAGAGATTAAAACAATGACACCGTACGATAATTTAGGCAGGAGTGCGGATATACTATCAGTGACACATCCAAAGACGCCCCCTCGGATGTGAATGCTTGTGCGGGTATATTGTCTGGCTTTTAGAAATCCAGAATCCACTGCGTGCCGAAATTTACAATCGCTCAAATATAATCCCTTCTTACGGGGACCGAGTAAGATTTGCTCGCGTCCTGCGAGTGGAACCCTGGTACATACATAGATTTTTGTTAACAATATGTATAACAGCACATAATTGCTCATTTTTAAATATTTCTCTTCAAATTTTAATTTTTCTGTCAAAAATTCCGTAATTATATCAAAGTTGCAATGAATTTCAAAAATTTCACTGGTTACTGAGGAAGTTGGAAGGAATTCTGTCAAATATTCAATTATTATGTCAAAAATCCGTAAATGTATCAAATACAGCTCGAGATAATTAAATAAAATCATAAAATTAATATTTTCAAAACAAAACTTAGATTTGAAAAGGTTTTGGAAAAAACACGTTTGTCTTTTTCGTGTTGATGTAGTTCTCAAAATATTTTGTACCTATTATGGGTTTAATAAAAATATTGATTTGTGGAATCAGGTATATGAAATATAATTAGATAATTTGCATGTGGCCCTGATATATAAAAAAAAAAGTTAGAAGGGATTAAAAGTATTCCGTCAAATTTTCAATTATTCTTCAAAAATTCCGTAATTATATCAAAAACAGCTCAAGATAATTAAATAAAAACCTCAAATTAACATTTTTAAAACAAAACCTAATTTCAAAAGGTTTTGGAAAAACAAGTTTGTCTTTTCAATGTCCATGTAGTTATCAAAATATTTTGTATTATGGGTTTGTTTAAATAGTTTAATAAAAATTATTGATTTGTGAAATATGAAATATCATTTTAGATAATTTGCGTGTGGCGCTGATATATATAAAAAAAGTTATCAATTTTCACAGAAATTCTGCTGTTTTTAATGAAATAACGACACTTATATTTTACGAAATTCTTACAAAAATTGATAAAACTGAAGGAATTTTGTCAATATTACTTAGATGAAATTTAAATTAATTAAATAATCAATTACATTGGTTACTACCGAAATTACAAAGATTATTGTCAAGTTACCATATATTTTTGTCAACATGTTAATAATTGCTGTAACATTTTAAATATTTTCTTTGAAATTGCAATTGTTCTGTCAACAATTCCTTAATTATATCAAAATTTCAATTAATTTAAAAAATCAATGGTTACTGAGGTAACAAAGAATTCCGTAAAATTTTCAATTATTCGTCAAATATTCCGTAATTATATCAAATTTTTAACGAATACCGTCAAAATTTAAAATTATATTGTCAAAGTTATCAATATTTCAATATTTGCCTTATCAATCAATATTCAAGAAATCAATATTTCTATGATTACTATAAAAATTTCAATTATTACTGTGAAAGTTTCAATTACGCCAAATTTTAATGATTACTACACATAATTTTAACTGCTTGTATAAATATAATATTAATTTATTTCAATGATTACCGGCAAAATATCAATTAATGCTTTCAAAGTTACAATTTAAACCAAAATTCCAATCATTACTGTCAACAAATTCAATGATTGCTGTCAAAAATTCCAATGATAACTGTCAAAAATTTCAATGATTAATGTCAAAATTTTCAGTTTTTCATTATAATTATGATAAGACAAAGGTAATTTTAAAATTTCAACGATCACTGCCACATTTTTAATTATTTCTGCCAAAATTTCTATGTAATGACGAAGTTTCAATGGTTACTGCTGAATATACAAAAATTATTGTACAAATATCAATTATTTCTGTCAATATTTTAATAACTCCAGTCAATTTTTTGTTTGTTAAAATTTCAATTTCTCTGTCAAAATTTCAATGGTTACTCAGGAAGTTTCAAAAAATTTGTCAAATTATTAATAAGTGGTCTCAAATTTTCAATTATTCTGTCAAAAATTCAGTAATTATATCAAGGTTTCAATGACCTCAGTCAAAATTTCAAATAATGCTGCCAAAGTTATAATTTAAACCAATATTTCGATGATAACTATAAAAATTTCAATTATTACTGTGAAAGTTTCAATTATTATATAAAATTTTAATGGTTACTGTTATATTTTTAACTGTTTCTATAAAAAATATATTATTCTCTCTTAACTTCGATGATTACCGTCAATATTGCAATTAATGCTTTCAAAGTTACAATTTAAGACAGAATTTCTATGATTACTATAAAAATTTCAATGATTAGTATCAAAAATTTCAGTTTTTCAATATAATTATGCCTCATTTTTAATTATTTCTGTCAAAATTCCTGTGTACTGATAAAATTTCAATGGTTCCTGTTGAAGTTACAAATATTGTTGTAAAATTGTCAATTATTTCTCTCAAAATTTTAATAATTGCAGTTACATTTTTATTTATTTTTGTTAAAATTTCACTTGTTCTGTCAAAATTTCAATGGTTACTGAGTAAGTTTCAAAGATTGCTGTCAAGCTTTCAATGAGTGTTGTCAAATTTTCAATTATTTTGTAAAGTTTTCAATAATTCTGTCAAAATTTTAGTAATTATATCAATGTTTCAATGATTACTCTCAAAATTTTCAGTTTTTCATTGATATTATGATAAAATAATGGTAATTTTAAAGTTTCAACGATCACTGCCACATTTTGAATTATTACTGTCAAAATTTCGATGTACAGGAATAGTCCCTGTGTAATAAACGGGTTGTTTGTAGGAGTTTTTTAAACACTGGTTTTTACTTTTACTGTTTATTTATTTATTTGTGGACACAATTAACTGTCCAGAAATGAAGAACCGAATAACACGAATTACACAAACTTGATGGATTATGAACTGTGGCGTTTTTGTCTATGTACTCTGACGTGTTTTATTATGTACTGTGTCGTGGTTCCTTCGTAACTGATTTTCTCCACATCGGTTACAAGTTTCGAACCCTCGGTTGTAACTCACTGGAGTAGGGCCAGAACGAACTTTGAACGCATTCAAGAACAAAGAATATTCAAGGTTCGCTCTGATATTGAAATATCTCTGTCTATCTAAATTACATATTTTGCATCAACTTAAAGTGTAAATAACATCAATACACAAAAGCTAGACTGAGCGTCGCGCGGTGATAACTTTGAACGGAAGTTAATCTAAGAAATTCGGAGATAATATGAAGAGACTGCATATTGTAATTTAAGAATAGAGAGACATATTTATACATTTAGTTAATAATAATGGAAACATTACACCTGTCTAAAATTTCAATTGTTCTGTCAAAATTTCAATGGTTACTGACGAAGTTTCAAAGAATTCCGTCAAATTTTTGCTGGCAAATTTTTAATTATTCTGTCAAATTTTCTATAATTATATCAAAGTTTCAATGATACAGTCAAAATTTCAATTAATGCTATCTATGTTATAATTTATATCAATAATTCTATAATTACTATAAAACTTTCAATTATTACTGTAAAAGTTACAATTATTACGTCAAATATTAATGATTATTATTATATTTTTTACTATTTCTATAAAAAAAAGATTATTCTGTCTTAATTTCAATAATTACCATCAAAATTGCAATGTATGCTTTCAAAGTTACAATTCAAGTACTTGGTGACCTGGGTTTTGAGGAAGCAGGACTGTGGCCTGGTAAAGCCAGCCAGGCGCGAACGCTGTGTCTGCGGACGCTGAAAAACTTGCACTTAAGAAGCTGCGCTGTTTATGACCTGTATAATCGACTAACAAATAAGTCTGCAACTTCCATTACGAAATTAGTTCTAGTTTAAATCTTCTAATGGCTTAATCCCGGATACAGTGTTGTGTTGAGCGTGCACAGTGGAATGCACAAATTCGCTTCGAATGCCGACGAAGTTTATTTATTTACAACTGGATAATATATACACTTGCTGGTATAATTGAGAGTTTCATACTGCCGGAATCAACTGGAAACTTTGACCCGATAAATTCAACATTGAAATAAAACTTACTTTTATACAAACTTGCAGCTGACGGCTGTTATGCCTCATCTTGAATTCAATTGACAAAGCATAATCGTAAACAAACATTTTATTTACTAATACAGAGCGGTATGTGTATTTACAATAATACAATAATTATTTACAATACAGGAAGGAGTTTCGGAGATATAATTAAAACAGGCTATAAGCCAAAGCATTTCTACCCAGATTTAACATTATTTCTATCAACAAACAGGATACATAATTACTGCAATTCCACACTTTTTTTATTATTTCATAAATATCTCATAAGGCACTAACTGAATTCGCTTATATAATTACCATTAAAATTTCAAATCTGAAACTCGAACAAAACTGCGCACGATTAATATCAGGCAGAAGTTTTAATTAGCGATTTGTAATTAATTAATCTCATATAATCAACACGGTGCTCTAATGAAGCCCGACGGGGTGTAACGTGAAATTAACATTACCGAGTTAATTAAAGATAAAAAATGATTGTTCGTCGCGCCTGATTGATTACGTTTGCGCATCTACAGCCGGAATTTTATGAATAATCGACGCACTGGCTACACATGTTCATTATCCCGATTTATTTGTGTAGCGCTAATAAATTGGCGAATTCGGGGATATTTATGTCGGACCTTTTTCGCAGCATCGCACGCTAATCGTGATTTATATTTTAAATAAATAACGTTTACTGCATGGAAGTTTTTAATGATAACTAATCTCTGTTTTATTGAAGGGCTGATCTTCGGATCACATTATTTTAATCTACTTTATTATGGCGATTTCGCCTTATATCATTAAAATTGCATTATTATTTCTGTAACTGAATGATTGCGACAAAAATTGCAATAAACTCAAAATTGCCACTACAAGTAATGTAATAATACATCAGTATACTATTGTATCAAACTGAAGAGATCCAAATCAATGAATACACAATACACATATATTATTTTTATTGTATTAATTGATCAACTTTTAAATTTTCTGCATTAAAGCAATTTAGGTAGTCCAGTTATATTAGCCTCAAACAGCAGTTTTGGCGAAAAGTGATTATATAGTTTTGAAATTCGGTACACATACACTTTTCAAAATTTCGTTTCCATCGACTTTACTCGATATACAAATTTTCAGGCGGTGCACCGTTAACGAGATAATTGCGAAGAATTACACAAATTCACCATTTGGGGGGTGTTTTTTCAATATTAAGGGATGAAGCCCCCACCCTCAGGGATGAAGACGAATATTCGATACTAGAGTAAAACTATATTATACTATACTAATAAGCAATCGTTGGTATTATTATTATAAGGTAAGGCTAGGTTAGGTTAAGCCAATTTATATAATTACTCACTAAAATAATGATTTCCTTGAAACTATCATATTGGTGATAGTTTCAATTGGTGCCTGATATACAGTGTGTCTAAGTGACTACCAGACAGCAAATTTAACATTTGGAAAATTATATAAGGATCAAATATTGCCATGCGCTATATATTATTTCTGAGTGGTCAAAACTAAATATTTACAAACAGAAATTTACTTCTGTCAAATAGTTTTCATACTACATTATTATTTAGAATCTTCTTCTTCCTTCTTCTAAATAGGCGGATCGCCTGTTCTTCGTCGATTTTGCCCGGTCCTTTTATTGTACGTTGAGGTTGTCGTTCCACCGTTTTCGTGGTCTTCCGGTACTCCTTTTCCCTGACGGCGATTTGTCTCTTGAGATTTTTACAATTCGGTCACCTGACATTCTGCTAATGTGTTCGTTCCACTCGGTTTTTCTTCCCAACACCCAATCGTTGACATTATTAATATTGCATATTCGTTATTTAGAATAATGTTGATAAATAAATGGTGAAAGTTGTATTGAGTCACCAAATTTTACTAATAACAGCAATCTGAGAGAAATGTAAATTTGATTAATTCAACTACCTGCTCTTTCATTTGTGACAATCACATTTTTAGATGCAGACACAGCAGTAGTTGATCCTTAAATAATTCAGCAATGTTAATTTTGCTATGTGTGGTAGTCCCTGAGACACACTGTATACATTTTGTTGATGCGATTATTTACACTTTATTATTTACACCAATACTATTCATTATTTCAATTTACTTCTGTCAAATAGTTTTCATACTACATTATTATTTAGAATCTTCTTCTTCCTTCTTCTAAATAGGCGGATCGCCTGTTCTTCGTCGATTTTGCCCGGTCCTTTTATTGTACGTTGAGGTTGTCGTTCCACCGTTTTCGTGGTCTTCCGGTACTCCTTTTCCCTGACGGCGATTTGTCTCTTGAGATTTTTACAATTCGGTCACCTGACATTCTGCTAATGTGTTCGTTCCACTCGGTTTTTCTTCCCAACACCCAATCGTTGACATTATTAATATTGCATATTCGTTATTTAGAATAATGTTGATAAATAAATGGTGAAAGTTGTATTGAGTCACCAAATTTTACTAATAACAGCAATCTGAGAGAAATGTAAATTTGATTAATTCAACTACCTGCTCTTTCATTTGTGACAATCACATTTTTAGATGCAGACACAGCAGTAGTTGATCCTTAAATAATTCAGCAATGTTAATTTTGCTATGTGTGGTAGTCCCTGAGACACACTGTATACATTTTGTTGATGCGATTATTTACACTTTATTATTTACACCAATACTATTCATTATTTCAAGAATTAATGTTTTTCAATATTTCTGAAAACAAAGTTTTCGGAGTTTTAGTGTGATTACTAGGGATGAGAATTTAGGTAAAAACCTTTTTTTACATAGCAAAATTAAGTATGTTCTGATTATACACCTTACTGTATGCATTAATAATAAAATTTTAAAAAATATTATAGACGTCAGCTACTGTTTTTAAATAAAAACCTAAAAGCCGAAAAACCTAAAATCTTACCTATTTTACATTTTTTTACTACATTTTAACCTAACTATTTCTTGATTTTTAACAACCTAAATTCCCATCTCTAGTGATTACAGGTCATAACTTTTGCAGATTCTGAAACGAAGCGACGTTACGACGTTAAACAGGGTGGCGCTTGAACGACGCAGCATAGGGATTTACATGTAAAAATTTAAATCTTTCATGAACGTTTTTGTAATGCAAAACTACGTCAATCATGTTAACACTTACAAACCAAATCCCCGAGGGGTTTAGCTATATTAGCTCGAATTTGTTATTTATAACCTCCTAACCTATGATTTAGTGTTTGAAACAGATAATATTGCACTAACACATTTTTTTTTACACAAGTACACGATTTACGAACAACCGATGTCTCGATGGGGATTGCTGCTTCATGAGTATGACTTCGAGATAGACAACAGATACAGATACAAGATACTGGCGTAATCAAGAAGAGTAGATCAAGAAGATACAAAGAAGAGCAGAGATCCAGTGGATTAAAGACAGTATAACAAGTAACAAGTACCTTCAACGAAATTCAGGGTAGATATTTTATACATAAAAAGTGGGGGAAAATATTTTATTAGTGTATGCAGAATAAATAATCATTGACATCCATGAAAAAATTGTACATATTGGAGGAAGGAAGACGTGGTTGTTTTTTCGAAAGGAAATACTACACGAAAAATGATTTTATGTTGGTCAAAACAGTTATACGCTTATGTCATATTTGTATGTTAGAAAAATATAAACACTACACCAAAATTTGCCCTTCAGCAAACTGAAGCGGAATATTTTGAACAATGCAACTTATTTTCATAATGCGAAACTATCCAGAGATGATAAGAAAGATAACTATACCTTATACTAGTTAAACTAGTATAATACATCCTTAGGGAAATCCATGTGAAAAATATGTTGGAAGTTATTAGGTATTTAAGAATTTTAATATATCGGCAACACAATGGCTACAATACCAAATATAGTTACGGAAATAATACCAAATATGACGATGTCATGGAATTAAGGAACAATGCAGTGAGATCATGGATTCAATATAAAAGTAAAGTTGCCGAAGAAGTGATGCAGAAGAATGCAGAAGAAGAATACAGAAGGTAGCAAGAAAATATCAGGAACGTGAAGAAAGAAAAAAGGTAGAAACGAAGAAAGTTGAAAGTTAAATAATAGATGGTGATTAAATACTAAAACGAACTCTAAGAACAAGATATCGAAGTATAAAACAGTGCACAAAATTAAATTTACCATTTGTAGGTTCATTCATCATTAACGTAGTAATAGCAAACTCGACATATACAGTCTGTTCTATAAAAAAGCATCCAACACTATTTCGTCTTCAATTGTTATGTAACCAACAACAAACATATACAGGAAAGAGAATAAAGATCATATAAAGAGAAAAATGTGTCCTTTTTAAAATTGTCAAAGACAACTATGACTGTGAGTTTGTATTATAACTGAAAAACTGTGGTCTTTTTATTTAGGCTTAAGGAAGTATTTCTTCCATAAGCTCTTAGAACGACAACTATTTCCCCATTTAAGACATTCTTAGCTACAAGTTGGCGGAAAAAAATTTTAAGCACATTCATTTATTTGTTGTAACGTCACCGACAATTTTTATAAATGGTTCGGTATAATTTTTTTGGTGAATTCTTGTAGAGAATTTTAATTACTTTTCACCGGTTTCGACTTTTAGTAAGGTTATACAATGACATTTTTGCAAAACATTCTGAATACTGATTTGAGCTAGTAGGCTGTTAAATCTGAAATTCACTGATATGCATATGCAGGGTGGTCACTTTTACGACGCCCACCATTAGTATCTATTAACGGAAATGTATACAGAGTTGGTCAAATGGGAGAAAAGTTTCTTATTTTCATGCCTTTTAATATTCTGAGAAGAAATCCGGGATATCTTGCACAGTTCCTGAAATATCGCTGAAAAACCGAAAAAGTGCACTTTCCTTTTCCTCTGATAACTTATTTACTTTTGAAGGAAATTTTACGAAACTTCATACATACTCTTACATTTTTCGACGAGAGCTTTTTGATGACAGTGCTAAACATGTTCTGCGCCAACTGCATGCCCAAATTTTCATAGTCAACTTTTGATTTGCCATATTGGATTTTAGTAGCATTCAAAAAAGCGAAAAATTCCAATTTCAACCATGTATACATGGGAAATCTGACATTTTATACGATTTCACAGACGCCGAAAAGTTGTTGGCTGTCTTCTTTAGGGATACAATTCATCATAAATTTTAGATGTGACTGTCACATTTCTGTAATTCCTCACATAGAGATTGTACGTGTCAATTTTTTCATGTTGAGGATAATATCTTGCCATTTTTACTAATCAACGATATTATTTCTCAGAAGTTATTTTCTTTGTATGAAGAAATGTCAAAATGGTAATTTGTTATTCCATGGCGACTTGATTTTTAGAGCGGTCGACAAAAGTTTCATTTGTGTAACACATTTTTAAGTTATCGTATTTTGGTGATAAATAATGTCAGAAGACCCATGTGTTATACATGGTTTAAATCGGATTTTTTCGCTCTTATGAATGCTATTACAATGCAATATTGCGGCCATAAGAAAATCAAAAGTTGAGTATTAAAATTTGGGCATCTGTTGGCGCAGAAAACGTTAGGCACTGTCATCAGAAAGCTCACGTCGAAACATGTAAGAGTGCCAAGTTTCGTAAAATTTCCTTCAAAAGTAAAAAAGTTATAAAAAGAAAATGAAAGTAAAGTTTTTCGGTTTTTCAGCGATATTTCAGGAGCTGTGCAAAATATCCCGGATTTTTTTTCATAATATTAAAAAGCATGAAAAGAAGAAACTTTTCTCCCTTTTGACTAACTCTGTATATATTTCCGTTTAATAGATCCTAATGGTGGGCGTCGTAAAAGTGACCACCGTGTATGCTAATTACATGTTTCAGAATACGTCTATTTAATATGTGTGCGTACTAATTGCTAATGTTAGAACACCTCCATTTGATGTGCATATGTACTAATTACATATTTCAGAACACGTCTATTTGATTTGTGGCTAAATGCATATGTCAGAGCACCACTATTTAATATGTATGTGTATTAATGACATATTTCAGAATACGTCTATTTGATGTGTGTGCGTACTAATTCCTTATGTCAGAATACCTCCATTTTATATGCATATGTACTGATTACATATTTCAGAACAAGTCTATTTGATATGTGTGCATACTAGGGTGGTCCTTATTTTGGAAAAGTTACGATTTTTTTGAGTGCTTCCCCTAAATCAAAAGTAGAGCCCGAAAAAATAATTATGACGCAAGAAAAATCGAAAAAATAAATAATAAACCGTCCCGCCACGCAGTTTGAATTTTAGATGGGACCAAAAGTTTTATTTGTGAAAAAATGAAGTCTCTTGACAGCTTTTTTGACAGCTTTTATGAGTCCAAACGGTAGCGATATTGAAAGACATAATTAAGACTATTATCCCACTTGAGAAATTAAAAAAAAATAAAAATTCGATTAAAAATTTAATTGACAGCTTAATTGACAGTTGCTATTTGGCGCCAAACACGTTAATATTTTTTTACAACGAAACTTTACTTGATTTGTATTAACATATTAAAAAAACCTTGCAATTTTGAATAATCAAAAAAGGAATTTTTATGACCGCTTTTTTGACAGCTGTCATGAGTCAAAACCGGTTTTTGGATATGATATGGATATATTGGATATATCCATATCCATATTGGACATGATATTTGGATTCAGCGGTATCGAAAACCTAAGGATACAAAGTTTCAACGCTTGGTTTAATTTAAAAAATCGGAAAACGCATGTTAAATCTCATCTAAAATTAAACCTGTGTGGGGGACGGTTTAATTTCTTTTCGACTTTTTTTTGCGTTATAATTTTTTTTCGGCCTCTACTTTTGATTTAGAGGCTCATAACACTCAAAAAAATCGGGACTTTTCTAAAATAAGTGCGTACTAATTGCATATGTCAAAGCACCTCTATTTAGTATGTATGTGTACCAATTACATATTTCAGAACACATCTATTTGATATGTATGCATACTAATTGTATATGTCAGAACACCTCTATTTGATATGCATATTTACTAATTACATATTTCAGAACACCTAGAATAAAACACAGTTTTACGCGCATGACGTGCGCTTACGTATGCACTCCATAAGCGCCAGTTCACTGCCCTTCTTTTCCTACGCGCGGCTACTGCAACTCATATATGCCCTATCTCCATTTTATTATTATATCATATACAAACACGGTACATATGTCCCGCCCCTATTATTAATTTATCAATTAAGTACTGAGTTATCCAATAGTACAATTTGATATCTAACACTATAGACATGCAGCGAAGGTATATCAATACTAAATTACAGAGGAGTGGACAGATTGAACATTGCGCAGTGACATTCTGTTAAGGTCATTACACATTCATTAAAGACATTAAAGTTGTAAGTTAGTAGAATATTTGTCTTCAGTTACAATTATTATTTTGAGGACGCATATTTATATAATTTACTGTTGAACATTCGTCAACCTTTAACTGAAATTTAGAGTACCTACTATTATCCCTAAGAAAAGAGAACAAATTTTAAGTTTTAAATAAATAAAATATTACAATATATTGCAACTAACTCCTGCTATGATTTGGTGAGAACTTGTAAATTTTCTTGCAATATATATTTTCCCTTCTTGTAAATATTGTTAGTTTGGCAGTTGTCGCGGCAAATTAACACTTAGTCACTCGCGTCACCTGAAGTGAGAGTAGGATTCGCCTTTCGGCGGAGGCGCGGGGACAGCTTCAGGAATAAATAAGATATTTTGTGCGTCTTACATATTTATTAGTATATTTTGATGTTATCATAGAGTTTCTTGCGCTTTTTTTATTTTTTTTACATTCTTCAGTTTCATAGCATTTCGAATTTAACATTTACCGCCATATTTTTAACAATCTAGGAATATTTCTGAGGTATTGAACTATACCGTTTTTTTGTATTATTCCCACATATAAAAATTGGTCATTTTTAATTATCTATGCAACAAGTGAAATCGAAAATTACATTTCCAGCTGAATTGGATAAATGATATAAGTGATAGCATCATAAAACTGATTATGCAAACACTATCTCATTCGATGACCGATTCAGCTACATTGGTTATAATAACACTGAATTAATAAAAGATAATTATGGGCATAAATCAAACGCAATGAGGAATTAATTGACATCTCCCTAGTTACGTTCAATAATAATCAATGGTTGCTGAGGCACATTACCGCATATTAACTAAAACACTTCAATTTTCTCGATTTATGTGTCGCGCGCGCGGAGGTAATGAATGGGAATTAGGCGTAAGGGCCTGCACTGAAAATTAAATTATATCACCGTAATAATCTGAAGCGTGATTTTACATACTCCATAAAACGCAATCGAGTTGATAAATGCTGAGCCGAGTTTCGTTCGGCGAGCAGATGTGAGTAATGTCGCAATCCGTCGGCCAATTAGGCGCATGTAACACTAATTTTACAATCTCAATGCGGAATTCTTACGCCGGCTTAAACAATAAACATATCACCCCGCTCAGTAGCAGCAGGGCGGGCGTTTAGGGGCGATTCTACAGGCGATTGAATGTAACAGATAGTGCAGGGTCTAAAAAAAACGCACATAAAGGAAACCAGAGAAACCCTGGGAAATTGGGCAAGATAAACACATCTCATCAAGGATGAGTTTGATATATATATATATATATATATACGAGTTTCGAGTTACTGGGGCAGCTTCCTCCAGGATGTTTGTATTTTGTTGAGGGCGAGACTGTAAGATTTGTACCTCTTAACAAGGTGGTCAGTACGACCTTAACGGCCGCAATAAAATTAACTGCGAGCTGTTGAATTAGCCGGAAGGACTAATGGCCGACTGTGAAGACACTTAAAAATGCCAGTTAAAGGAATTAGAGCCGGAGGGTCTGCACGGCCCGAATTGGTTTGCTCCGCAAACATATTTAATTAATGGCGCCAATAAATCCGGCGATGTGCAGTTACAGTTTGTTGCACCGCCGAGTTGCTGCCATATAAAACTTATTTAGACCGGGCCGAACGATTCCCGGGGGCTAATGTGCGATGCCGGTTGCTAGAAACTTAAAATTACTGTCTCGAAATGTTTACTGCCAGTAAAGCCGGAAACGATATCAGCTCCCATAAAAATTATATGCTCTGAAGATGATCGATTCTCGGTTGGATGTGCATTTAGAAAATAAATGTTTTTGTGAAAAAGGAAAGTTGTGCTTTATTTAAATTACAAAACTTTTTACAAGCAACTCGGATATGAGGATTCTTATGCCCCGGATACTTGATACGGATCCGAGGTATCGTATAATACGTGAGCATCCAACCATTTAAAGTAATGCAAAACAAAGAAATTTTAGCGGACATTTTTATAATACCACTGAGATATTATGGTATGCAAATTTCGGATCTATATGCATATGTAGATATTTCAGATACCGGGTGATTCAAGTTTTATTACCAGGTCAAAAATTGTGACTTCTAATTGAAATAAAAAATGCAAAATAAGTACACATGTATAGATATTGATAAAGCCCAATCCGACGATAAAAAATTTAAAAAAATAACCATCCGGTAGTTAATACGTTATTTCACAAAGAATTCGTAATTTTATTTATATAGTATTTGTCAGAACATACTTTAATGCTATTCCAAACATTCCAGTGTAATCTAAAGCCAAAAAAATTGCACCAATTATTGAATTAAATGAATTTTGATATTGCAACAGTAAGATTTATTACTAAATAGTAAAATATGACGGCTGCTTCCAGTAATAGTCCCAATGCGTCCCAATCCCAGTGCCCAATCCGTCCTGCAAGGCCCGTTCAACCCATGGGCGACAGGCGGAATCATAAAAAGTCATAAAACGTTCAAACCGCACCGTCGGTCAATGCTTTGTAGGGCTCTTGACTTACAAAAACATAAATCATACCGAGGAAAGTTGGTCAGTAATGTAAAAAATGCTTTAATTTGAAATCTAATCATTTTTGTTAATTTTTGATTTCATAAATGGGTTCTATGAATAAAATAAAACAGTTTAGGGCAAAAATAACGATAGAGAATTTTGCCCATAAAAAGTTTTTTTTAATTTTATAACAGTCTATATAATTATATCGAAAAAGTCAAACTACCTTTCTGTAGATTAGTATCAGACCTACATAAATCCAATTTTTTTATATTTTTTGGGCAACTCCAAATACCTTAAAAACTCATGGTAATAAAACTTAATCACCCGGTATATGTAGATATTTCAGATATAGTCGACTCGCCAAGAGTAGGGTATGACTGGATATGTTTTTTGAACATAGAATCGCGTTTTTCATACTCTATCACATGCTTAACCTTCCAGTAGTCGCGCACGGTCTCTGAGAATGGGCCAATACAAAATTTTATATTACTAATGAAATATAAATCGCGGACTTCTTAAACTAATAGTACCTTCCTAGAATAAACCCATAAATCTGTAGTGTGACCGTGAACGCCGCAGTGCGTGTAGTTAATAAATAAACAATAATCCCGGTCTGTGAGACCGGCGCGACTAACGGCGTAATTTTAATTTTTATATTAAATCTTCTCAAATAAAAGGTAACATGTTTATTATTAACATAAATTATGTTCAAATAATCTTTTTATTATTTATATAACAGTGCGAACAATATGGTCAAATGAAAGTAAACAGGAGCGTCTGCAAAAATTGGTAGAAGAAAATATAAATCGTGGCGAAGAAAGATATCTGCAGCCAAATGGTAATATTTTAATATTATAAATGATATTGTATTTGGAAAAATAATCGGAACATAAGATTTTCGTGCTTAATTTGCAAAAAAATCTTGTTCTTAGAGCACTTAACAGCTGTCTACCAAGTATGCCAACAAAATGCTTTATAAGCAGACAATTGAGTTCAAGCTACGTTTGTGTATTCAATAGGATGTAATTATCATGAAACCACTTATTGTTAATTTTTTATTTCACTGTTTTTTTTAATTACGAATTTTTATATTTGGTTGAAATAAATTTTTATTTTTTTTAATGTAACACTTAAATAATAATTTTCTTTCGTTTTTAATTTACCAGTTGGTAGTTTATTTATTAACCCTTCCTGTGTTAATTACTTTAATTTGATTTTTTTGCTAATTTTGCTAAAAAAAAATCCCGGTCTGAGACACCGGCGCGACTACTCATGTTACATATTTTAGCGCGACTATTGGAAGGTTAAGGTGAATGTAATAGAATGAAATGAAATAAGAAACGTATGTGGCATTCCTGCAATATGGAGCGATAAGTCATACCCAGCTCTCGGCGAGACGACTGTAGATACACATGCATATGACTTTACATCGAAAATATCCGACAGCAATTTCAATAATTCGGATTAGAGTTGTCGGATATTTGAATAGCCACAGGATCAGAATATAAAGATGTTCTAAAATTATCCGATATCTGCAGATCTAATCCATGCATTACATTTTAAAATTATATTAAATATAATTAATATTTGTAATTAATATTAATTAATTAATTGATATAATTATTTAATACTGTTATTAATTAATATAATAATAAGGTAGAAACAAAAAAAATAAAAATGTGCGATAATTTTTTTGAATAGTGTATTATTTGTAAAAAGTCATAGGAATTTTGTAAATGGGCGTGTTACAATTCTATCGAAATATAATATGACAAACAAACCTCAAAAATTATGTAATGAAATGGTCACAGGAATTCCTAAAGTGTGTACTTATATACTCTCCATTCACGATGGTTTTGCTTCAGAGGAGTTTATGAATATCTAGTAATTTTCTTGGTAGTATTTCAGAAATAACTGAATTCCCCAATGGATCTTGTACATTTTTTTGGGTTAAGTTGTTTTCAATTTGAAGTTGTTTTTCCACTCCCTGCATAGTAAGTACACTGCAAGTTATAACATTGATTTGATGGAAGTAAGCCCCATATACCGATAAAGCTTTGGTTACTATGAACAACGGGAAGTAAGTAAACACTTACCTTCCTCAGGGAAGTAAGTAAAATAATTTTAATAGCATTCTTTCTCTGGCACCACTCTTTAAAACACTTATACGCATTTTGATAACGCCCCTTCGACTTCTCCGGCAATAGAGGGAACAGGCAGCATCTTCAACCTCTTCAATTGCCATTTCTTGTTTATTTTCATTGGAATTCATTTTACAACTGAACGAATGCAATTTCTGACTTTCACACTTTGTTTGAAAAATAGTCTTAGCAACCAAAGCCATACTGACATTTTGTTCAAGTTGCGAAAATAAATTAATCAAACACAAACAATTAAACCAACTTCAGGAGTGGAAAAACAGTTATAAGCAATTGGAGAGGTAAGTTTTGACCAGTCTCGGACTTTATTGCTATCCCTCGCTGTCGCTCGGGCGCAAACTCGACCTCAACTGGTAAACATTACTTACCTGCCTTAATGCTTAAATAACTATAATATGTAACATCGTTAAATGCACAACAATTTTCTCGTTTCACTGATACCAAAACATTTTCTGGGGGAGCCGGAATTCGAAAAAATGTTTAAAAGAGTGTTAAATCCCTATGTTCGCTTATCTCAAACACACGGTATGCGTTAAGTAACAGGTCTAATGCTGGTAAAGCGCTCGGACTTGATTGGTAGCCCTCGCTGGTGCTCGGGCGCAAACTCGACCTCGACTGGTAAACAATACCTACCTCCCTTAATGCTTAAATAACTATTAAATAACATTGTTGCCAGATGTAATTTAATTAATACTTTTTGTTGCAGTTGTATAATTTTTGGCATTTTAATAAATATACAGGGTGAGTTTTTTCGGATGTTTAGTATGGGGATCTCGGAAACTAACGGAGATAGAGGAACGATTAAATGGGGAAATAATTGCAGTTTTACCAGTTCTGCTATTATGCAGAACTGCATAATTTTGTTTTATCAGAAATATTTTTTATATAAAATTGTAACTCCAACGAAATAAACATTTTACACCAAAATAATAATGTTTATAATTTAACTAAAATTAACTAAATTAAACTATATCAAGTGATATATCATTAGAATAGTTGAAAAAGCGCATGTTTTATAAAGTCAAGGCCAACTATGGTTTCCGTTAGAAAAAACTCAACTTTGTCTGATAACTCAAAAATTATAGCTTTAATAAAATAATCGGTATTATTAAGCACATAATTTCCTATAACTTTTTCCTTTACACATTTTTTCTAAAGTCAATAATAACAGAGCAATATGCTCCGAACAAAATAACAAAATATATATTTTTTCGAGATATCTCGTTAGCCATGCAATTTTTCCAAAAAACAAAAAGCTCATGAAATTGAACTCGTAAAACTGCAATTCTTTCTCGAATATGCAGTAAAATCGAATATGCAGTAAAAAAAATTATATATCTGACAATGTGGTAGACAGCAAATGTCAAATAGACTTCGACACAATAATACACAATACACAATAAAATTATTAACTTCCGTTGCATCACTGAATCAGTTTGTCCAACATGACAAACATAAAACTCAGCCAACTCGGTTGCAAAAAGGTCGTGTATGTACATAACGACGGGAGAGTTTTATAGTATCTACCTAGCCACGTAGGAAACAAATAATCATGGTATTTTTATACTGTCAAGCAGCAGTAAATTTTTCAAGCATATTGGCCAAGTTTGGTTCAGATTCAAAGAGTTGTAGCGTTTTATAAGGCATTACCTAATAAAAAATGAGTGACATTTAGCTGGAAAATAGAAACGTGATCAAGTTTTTGGTAAAGGAAGAAAATGGATCTAAGGATATTCATTCGAGGATGATTAAAGTGTAGGAAGAAGATGTGGCGTCATATTTTACAATAATATTTAGGTCTAAGCAAGGTGGGTAGGGATTCAATTCAAGATAACTCAAGATGCGGAAGGCGAAAGTTCATTGGATTTCATAATTACTTACTTCCGAACAGAAATTGTGTAGTCAACAAATTTGTGAAGAAATTGGGGGCTTTGGCGATGAAATGTTTTGCCGGAAATTAAAACAGACAATGAGATATATATATATATATATCCATCAGATATATATATATATATATATATATATATATATATATATATATATATATATATATCCATCAGATATACAGGATGTTCATACTAAGTTGTAACACCCAAAAATGGCTGTTAGAACTAATTGAAACAAACTTTTCATTGTTCAAATTTTTTAATTGGAGCCCTAGTTCATAGTTATTGGCGTTTTTTTTGTTTTTCGAAAAATCGTCATTACTCCCTTATTTTAAGGACTATTTAAAAAATCCAAAAACGTTCTGCCTGGGCTTTCGGTTCTCCAAAACATTTGTATTTACAATTATTTTCTATTTTATCAAATAACAAAATTACGACCGATCAAAAATTTCGAAACAAGATATTTTGAAAACCACTCGATTGATTTTTGAAAATAAAACATTTTTAAATAACAAAAGAACGCCAATAATTGTGAACTTGGGCTCCAATTCAAAAATTTTAACAAAGAAAAATTGTTTGTTTCAGTGAGTTCTAACTGTCATTTTCGGATGTCACAACTTAGTATTAATGCCCTGTATAATATATATATATATATCTATATATATATATATATATATATATATATATATATATATATATATATATATATATATATATATATATAGCAGTCCAGAAAGCTCGCTAAGACCGTGAGATGATCAACGAATGCGGTTTTACTGAAATGGAGCACTGAGTGACTATTATCTCTTTCCTGAATTAGAAAAAACATGCTCGGACGACATTTTTGGAAGGATCTTTTGGAAGCTATAGACTTATTGGAAAAATGTTGACATAAGTGTGTGGTTGTTAGTGGGACATATGTCGAAAAACAATATATTACTTCTCTTCTAACTCTTTTCTTTTATAGCTATAGTTCATTTTTACTGCAGAGAATAAACCAGGTTCACATAGCTACAAAATCTAAATCGGCAGCAGGACCAAATGTCAAAACATGGCCATGAAAAACGGTGCGAAATTTAAACTTATACACAAAATTCTGACGTAATTATTTGATTATAATTTATTTTGAAGGCAATTTAATGTGTGGAGTTCATCACAATTGATTTAAAATCTCGTATATTCGCTTCCCATGCCATGCTATCCTGTGAACAGCTAACGCGGCATACACAGTGTGCAATTGTGCATGAACAATGTCGATATAAGTGTGGTCAATAGAGCAATTAAAAATAATAAAATGTTTTGTTCATTATTATTTTGATATTAATGAGTCTGCAAACGAAATATGGAAACGAAATACCGGCAGTCTCGCTGCAATAACGTTCAAGACTTATCTACACTTTTACACGTTTTTAACGTTCAAATGCAACAACCTAGCTCGTGTTGGGATTAGCTGACTAAAATGTTATACGCAAGTGGTGTATATAAGTTTATTAACCCGTTTTGATGACCATTTTTCCCACCAATCATCGAAACTTGTGTGGTATGAACTGGGCCGAAAAATACCCAATCAAAACTGCTGACTTTAAATTTGCCGCAACCAGATTATTCTCCGCAGGAAAAGTGAAGTATAGGTAGATATATAAGAATATCTCCTCGTATTAAAATAACACAAAAAAATATTAATAACAAAAATTATAAGTATAACTTTGGGGACTTTTGAAGTGATGCTAAAATTTAAAAAAAAATGTTTACATAATTGCCGAATGAAGTAGGCCAAAATCATTTCTTGCACTTCCTCATTAGTTGTGACCGGCTTTCGTACATATCTTCTCCCATTTAGTTGTTCAAATGACGAATGGACATACCGCCAAGAAATTCTAGCTCGCAAGACGCAGAATTGGTCAAAATGAAAAAAAGTGCTGTCCAGATCTAAGCCCAAAGCTAAGACTAAGAATGGTCCACTGTTTCATTTCCCCGATACTCCATTATGGGATGGAAAGCTGGACTTTAAAACAGGAAACAACCAAGAGGGTTGAAACTTTTGAGAGGTGGGTCTATCGAACGAACGTCGAAGTACTTCGGAGGATGATTAATGAACCCGACATACTATTCACTGTAAAAAAGCGAAAACAAATCCAAAAATATGGATTACTCCATGTAATAATCCAAAGAAAAATCCAAGGGAAACTAAGTGTCCGAAGACGGCGAATATCGTGGCTGCGTAACCTAAAGCCTCGTTTACATTTGGAAAGTTTACTGGCGAAAGTACTTGCCGCCAGTAAACTTACGATGTGTAAACTAGAAAAACGTGTTACTTTCTATTTTACGGAAAGTAGCAAGCGAAGTTGAGGACCTGGCTAGTTTACTGATCAACTTTTCCGTCTTCTATTTCTTCTATTTCTCTGCGTGTGAACAGTATTATGACACGTTGCAGGAGTAAATTCTTAAAAATGAAGTGGAACAGTGTTCAAATAATAACATTTTTAAATCTTTATGAAAACTACGATATATTGTGGAATATAAGAATGAAATATCATATGAATCAATTAAAGAGAAGAACTGCTTGTGACCGTCTTTTACAAGAATTTAAATAACTAGAGAGTTTTGGAAAAATGGATTTGACCATTCTTAATACTAAAGTAAAAACAATAAAAACTGTATATAGGCAAGAATTAAATAAGGTTTTAAAATTTAAAAAAAGTTAATCCGGTACAGATAATGTATATAAGCCAAAGCTTATATGGGTTTCCAAGGCATATACCATATTCGTTTCTTCTTTTTTTTCGTTTCAATTAAATATTCTGCAATACCAACAGCTTTTACTTTGACAGCAGTCTTACTACCGCTCTTAAAGCCATTTGTGTCTGTATTAGTCAGCAAGTAAACTATCTTATGTGTAGTCACACATATAGCAGGAAGTTTACTAGTGGCAAGTACTTTCCCTCAGTAAACTTCCCAAATGTAAACAAGGCTTAAGCCTCGTTTACACATCGTTAGTTTACTGGCGGCAAGTACTTTCCACCGGTAAACTTTCCAAATGTAAACGAGGCTTTAAGGGTGTCATCGGCCTACCTCTTTCGTTCGACTATCTCTAAAGTTAAAATTGCCATGGTGATGAGCAACCTAAAAATTGTGTTGTCTAAATTTCTGTATTGAAGAAGTTTTTACTCTATTTTGAATATAGTTTATAGAAAATGCAAAAATATTTGATACATAATACCTACTATTGGAAATTATGAGAAAATTATGAAATACCAAGATAAGTATTAACAGCATGGGGATCTTGGAAACCGTAAAAGTTGCAAAGGCGGTCTAATTACAAAAAAGTTGCGCAATTTAGTGGTCGGTAATATTCTGTTGAGAAAACCAGAAATTCCTGTAACTTCCGGAGATATTCGACAAAATCCGAAATTTTGCTATATCGCTTTTATGTATTTTTGAAGTTATTTGAAATGGTATAAAATAACAAAAGGCACTTTCTCATTAGCACGTTTTTCGCTCTACAAGACAGCGTTTACAAATTCGTTTCGTTTCAAAGAAACCATCATCAACTTTATATTTTTATATAGCCCGCAAATAAAGTATACCCTGTATTAAATAGCATTTGCTATTACGAATTCAACGATTTATATCACAGTATGGTTTCTTATGGTTTTATTCAGATAAAAAGGCTTGTTAATACATTTCGAACATTTTGGTGTAGTAGGCATTGATATATTTTTGCAGTAAATTGTCATACCAATTGCTCTGAGACAAAAAGTATGTAATTCCATTAAAAATATGAACTACGCATAATTTTAATGGGCACTTAACTATATTTATAAAATTATAAACGAACTTTGGAATATGCTTGTTGCAGAATATGATAGAAATTCTACAAAGTATAAATATACTTATTAAATTTAAGGTTATATGAAAATAAATACAACAACCTTAAATATACTTATATTTATAAATATAAGGTATAAGAGGTATAATTTATAAAAGGCTTGTTAATACATTTCGAACATTTTGGTGTAGTAGACATTGATACTTTTTTGCAGTAAATTGTCATACCAATTGCTCTGAGACAAAAAGTATTTAATTCCATTATAAAATATGAAATACACATAATTTTAATGGGTACTTAACTATATTTCTAAAACTGTAAACGAACTTTGATATATGCTTGTTGCAGAATACCGTAGAAATTCGACAAAGTATAAATATACTTATTAAATTTAAGGTTATATCAAAATAAATATATATTTTGATATAATAAACATAACAACCTTAAATATACTCATATTCATAAATATAAAGTATAAATGTATTCGCTAAACCTCTCCAATAAAACCTAAATTTTGAAAAATATGATCACAAAATTGTTTTAATATAACCAAAAGTTGCAAATAATATCACGAACTGACAAACTAACATAATTAAAATTATTTTTCCAAATAACTTATAACAACAACGAGAGCAATATTTGTATTCAATAAGTTCGTAAAAAAATAACCATAAGTCCTAACAGTATTTATAATGGTCACAGTATATTAATCGAGTTATGTATTTTCCTGTATTTTCATATCATTCTAACATTAAAATTAATACTGACGTACTTCTTAGCTTTGTACCTACTGTATATTCAAGAGGCGTGCCAATATTATTGAGAATAATTACATTTTCTCTCAATATATATTTTAAACCATATCTTATACATTTACGTAAAAATAATATTTTGTCAGGAAATTATTGGTGCAATAAGTTTTCCTTCATTATTTCGCAGGTTCGCGAGAAAAAGAACACTTCAAGGAATGTCTTGATTACAAATAAAATCACTGAAAAAGCTTTGCTTCCCTTTTCGCAGTATCGTCCGTGGCAAGCAGAAAACCGTACCGAAGAATCTCATTAGATACTGCATGCATTTTCCCAGTCTACGGCCCTCCACTCCATTTATTTCATGCAGGTACGACGCTTCGATTTAAATTTTCATAGTCCGTCGGGCCGCGTATCTGGTTGTTCTTATATTTTATTTATTTATTTATGAACCCTGGGACGCCGCAGCCCCTCGTCAATTATTAATGAAAACAAAACGCTTCGTTCCCTTGATTATTCGATATCTAACATTTACAGGTGTCTTATATACACTGTATGGTTATATATTACCACTATCTATTTTGGCGGAAATAGTTGCTAGTAGTTGTGTAAGTAATTTATAGGTACTTACCCACACGCAGTCGATATTACACGATTAAGTCGTGCCGTATTTCAGAATCATTTTATTCGTAAACTGTAATTTCTAATTACTCAACGCAAACACAAAAGCTGCTTTATGTCCCCCAATTTTTCCGTACATGCATGAATTAACTGACGGTTTGCATTGAAACATCAGCCCAAAACCACGAGACCTGCAAAATGCCCTACAAACTGCGCGACCTCCGCCCGTTGATTTATAACGGCCCTTGCTAATTACGCTGCACCCCGCGGCTTTAATTACTTTTAAAATGCCACACTCTGCCGCTAATTAAGTAAAAATTAATTATCGGCAAATTTGTGCAATCCCATCGTTGGCGGCCGCTCTCGCATCAATTACGCCGCAAGTATGCCCGGGAAAACTGCAATTAGGGCTCTGACTGCATTCTGTAATGGCCTTTTATTATAGGCACCGTTTGCTTGGACCGGAAACAATACTGCGGATGGCAAATAGCTATTTAATTACTTTACAAACGCGTTAATTAATCGAAAAGAAGAAAATAATATTTTGCGTTTATACATAATAGAGCTAGATGCTGCTATAAATATTTTAAAACTTTGTCCGTGTTTTGGTAAAAAGCTGAAACTTTGCGTGGTGAAAACATATAAAGTTCATTAATTTTTATGAAAATTTTGTCTGAATTATAAATCCAATCAAATACGTGTATCTGAAGTCACATGTGCGATAAAATCCAAACAAAATTTCATTACACTGATAAATACTCTAGGATAGTTTTCACTTCTATGTTGACATTGCTAGGTTGCAAAAAAGGCTTTCCTTCCATGATCTCATATTCGAAAGTGTTTTGCTAATTGTCTTTTGTCGCTTATGCACTTGATTGGAAATGTTTGAGATATGACGAGATGCCGTCTATATATTCATCTTCAGTATCACTAAAACAACTAATATTTATAGTTGTAGTACTACTCATAGCCTGACTGCTTGTACTATTACTAGTACTATTTCTTCAAAATGTTCTCTTATTCTTTGAGCATTTATGATTCCCACTATACATAGATATATAGATTAGTACATTAGTACATAGATGCTAAGTAATACTTCGAAATCGAGACTACTTTCGATTCATATGCACATGGCAACGTTTCGGAAAGGACCGGACTGATTTTTCTGAATTTCCAATTGTGTGATTTCAATTGTTTTGTCATATGAATAAGTTTACGAGCGCTATTACTTTTGGTAAAAGTTAATTTTTAGCGTAGAAGCTAAGAATATTAAGTCTGTTTGACTTTAGCACTCACGACGATTTTCAAAAGTCGCCTCCTCTGCACACAATAACCTTCCCACTCGCTGCAATTCTCCTCCGTCTAATCTAAAAGGCGAACATTTCAAGTTCAAATCCCATCGCCGGACGTTTCTATTGTACTTGAAAGATAGTGAAAAAAGTACATTGTTGAGTCGCGATACTCCGCGCGCATATCGATTCAGTCGAGCCGGCGCGAGCGTCAAGAGCAGTACACTTCAGCGCTATGTGCAAAGTAAGTGCAGGTTTGGGTGTTTTAGTGTGTCATCATGGTATTTAGCAAAGTAACGTACGTAAATAACGCCGTAGTAACGCTTAGTGTCAAAATAGTACATTCGCCTAAAATATATGTTTACCTCAAAATTATTTCTAGAACGTGAGTATATCGGCAGGTGGTTGCTTACATCACTCTGCAAAATAAGCGTAGACATGTTTGTAAATGCAAGCCAAAATCAATTTGTTTCACGAAAATATATATCTATTTTTCGAAAAGTTTAATTGGTGAATTGTAGTTGATCAACAAAACTTCAATGAAAACCATAGTGAAAACCTTCGTTTCAATAGAGTTATTCAACTTTATACAGTTTTCATTTAACTTTTAGCGATCAACCTTATACTATAGTTTTCATTCAACTTTTCTCGATCAACTACAATCGTTCAATTATCTTGATTCGTGAGAACGCGCCTTTAATAAGTATCTATTATTGTATAACAATAATGATAATAAATCGATTCGATTAAAATTGTAACTCTGTACTTGCTTGAAAATAATTTAAATGCAGCAACTGTGATAACGAAAGATTTATGATGAATAAGTACTTAAACTTATTTTAATTTCAGTGCCTGCTCGTACTGCGCCTTCGTAAAGTTAGGGTTTTTGCTTATTTCTTAGATTTTTTACATTCCAAATGATTTTCATATCATAGAGCAAATTTCGTGCGATCCGCCAAAATTGTGCTCACCCCCAAAACCACGCTTTCTTAATTTGTCGTTAGGACAATATCCTTAGCATTTACAAGCATACACACGCACAAATATAAATAATTGGTCAATTCATAAAATTTAAATGTGTTTTTTTTGCATGCTTACAATATTTTTATTTTCACCGCCCATGCTACAATAAAATGCAATCAAAAATTATTTCATTTCTAGTGCTTAGCAACAAAATACAGTATTGAAATAAATGAATTGTGTTCTAGATTTGTATGCTGCTTTATCGGTTGCAGTATTAATTAATCAAATCTATTTTTGAGGATTTTCGGCCCAATATATGCATGTTACATGTAGAAGTCTTAATATATATATATATATATATATATATATATATATATATATATATATATATATATATATATATATATATATATATATATATATATATATATATATATATAACCCTAAATATCTACGAACATTTTTTTTTTGCAAAATCGCCAAAATGCGTAAATTTTTAATGAAAGGAGACCAATTTCTGTCAAGCAAATTGTCTTCAAATGTTTAACTCTCTTTCCAAAGTGGAGGTCAGCACAATTTTTTGAATTGGAGTAGTAGTTGAGTGATACTTCATTTGAAAGCTTGCATAATTTGCAATGCGACGGTGTATTACTTTCGAAATCGACAGATTTTATAAAGTAATGCAGCGTTGTATTGTAAATTATGTAAGCTTTCAAATGAATAATCACTCAACCCCTACTGAATTTTACAAATATGGGCTTACTTCTGCTACGGAAACGGGGTTAAAATATTGGAGATAATTTGACTGCCAAACATTGTACCCCTTTATTTAAAAACAGACGCATTTCACAGATTTCGTGAAACAAAATCATATTCGTACATATTTAAGGTGTTGCCTCTATCACGGGATACCCTGTACATTTATTTCCTTTTAAATATTTTTCGAGGTAAACAATTAAATCAGAATTTATTTGTCTTTAAAGAAACTGTGACGTGCCCGAAGGGCAATCAGCGCGTTAGGCCGTGGAGCGAGTGGAGGGTCCCTTCGAAGCAGTGACGAGGGCCAGGCTCTCGGTGTCAGAGAGTGGGGGGGTTAAAAAAGGCTCCACGTAATTTTAACCTCGCCGCTCCTTCGTCGCAAAGGGGGGCTCCACTCTACCTGCGTGGGTGGACGGCAGACAGTCAGCGAAGTTCAGAAATTACGAACTGTCGCGACGGCTGACCATCTGGCGTCTACACCACCAGATTTAAATCTCGCTATGAGAATAGAAACTGAAAACTGAAAGAATGCCCGATCGAGAAAACGTGGGGGGAACAAAAAATAACAGGTGTGAATTTTGTGGTGTAAAATATCTGCGTTTATTCACACAAAAGACAGGACACCGTGCCTACGCTTCCTGAAATAAATTCCTCCGCCAGCGACCTTATCACGCAGGGTTTCCCATATTCGGCCGAATATCGCGAACTCGTAATCACGCGATTCAAAGCGCCGTCGGAGCGACTTTTTCTTACAAAAGCGCAAAACACGTACGGCACGAAACACGTAACGCAAATTTTACACTAAAGAAATAAAAACGATATATCATTAATACATCAAAAATTAAAGCGACAAATGAGAACAAAAAAAATATATAAAGATCTGGCCTGCGTTCCTGGTCCGCGACTTCGCAGGTGGGCTCTCTTTCTTATGACGGGCGGGCGGTCGGCGAGCGTCGATCGTCGCTGGATTCCAATTTTCGGAACCACTCTGGCCGGATGTTCGTTGCCCCTTAGCCAAGAACCTGGCTGGCTGGGTTAGTTAGCCCTTACGCAAAAAAACGCCTTCAAAGCACATGGCCTTAGTAACAATGGCCGGACACGTGGCTTTACGAAAAGAAAAACAATGTCGGGTTAAATTACTAACTCGGATGTTGTGAGCGTATGGAGTTGAATCGTTTAGTACCCTCCCTTGCCTTGTACCTGGTGCCTCAATCCCCTTAAGGATGGTTAAATGAGTCCCGTTTTATATCCCGGAAACCGGATGGTGGTATACCAATGAAAAATTTTACTCTTTTCGCGCCGCAATTCTGCGACCCCACGTTTTTGATAGTTGGCTTGAATTATTGTCTGCGACTGGAAATGGATTTCGCTTTTCGGTACGAAATATTTCCCTTCATCCCCCCAACTTCGTGCTTGACCCCCACAGAATGGGCACATTGCGGTAAATGTGTTATGGCGCATGAGGTATAAGGGGTGGGGATACTTTACGGACGTTTCCTTTTTATGTTTGTTTTGTCTTTTTAATTTTTTTAACCATACAAGAATAACAAAGTATGAATTTGAACATATGGCAGTTTTTCTTCGCACTTCTATGGTGTCTCACTAAATCACGACATTCAGGTGGAAAAGCCTGCTGTATATTATTCATGAGCGCCAGTTTTTTTTCTAAGGTATCTCACTACATCAGGACATGTAGATGGAAAAGCCTACTGTCTATGATTCATGAGTGCCAGTTTTTCTTCTATGGTATCTCACTAGATCAGGATACTCAGGTGGAAAAGCCTGCTGTCTATGATTCATGAGCGCCAATTTTTTCTTGTATGGTATCTCATTAGATCAGGACATTCAGGTGGAAAAGCCTACTGTCTATGACTCTTGAGCGCCAGTTTTTCTTCTATAGTATCTCACTAGATCAAGACATTCAGGTGGAAAAGCCTGCTGCCTATGATTCATGAGTGCAAGTTTTTCCTCTATGGTATCTCAGCAGATCAGGACATTCAGGTGGAAAAGCCTGCTGTCTACGATTCACGAGCGCCACTTTTTCTTCTGTTGTATCTCACTACATCAGGACAGTCAGGTGGAAAGACCTGATGTCTTTGATTAATGAGCACCAGCTTGTCTGAAGTTTTAAACACAAATCCAAGATAAAACATTGTATGGTTATAATAGCAATTATAAAAATTGCTTTCATGAAAGGAAATTTTATCCCAGGAAATAGGAAACGTCCAAGTTCTCCATGGAACTCGTGTGCCAGCAAAGTAAAATGTACTGCAATATGTCAAAAGCGGGTAGGCACTGAAGCTTGGGGTGGATGAAGGGAAGTATAGTAATTCCGGAAATCGGGGTCCATATCCGGTGGGACGTAAACATATTTTCGGCCGACATTCGAATTCGCGGGGGCGTAATATTTGGGCGCAAAAGGAAAAAAAATGGCCGTGATGTGACTTGTCGATAGCTCAGAGATGAGTCGAAGTTATTGTGCTGAGATGTGTACTCTCGCCTTGAGGCAAATCTTCATGCTTAGTTATAGTCTTAGTCTTTATAATTATGAGCATTTTTTTGCCACGACAAATATTTACGGGTGCATTTTCCACTTACAAATGCTTTCACTTGGCACTGCTAAAATGTTCTTGACTTACTCCTTATATTGCGAGCTTTCATAAGCTATACTTTAAACCTGTTTATTTACTATGTGTATCAAATTCTTTAGAAATCTATAATCGAATTGTATTAATTCTACATTATAGGTTAATCAACTTAATAGGTAAAACACTATCGACACTTGATGAGCATTTATGAGAAACTAGAATAAATTTCTTCTACATATTTTAATGATGTTTTATTTTTAAGTTGCTACAAATTAAGAGCAAAACACCACTCAAATATGCAGATCAGAATTTTCTTCGAGTTTCTTATCTATGCACACTGCGTGCATACAATGTTTTACCTATTAATTTATTAATCTGTAATAGAATTAATATAATTTAAATAAGTTTTCCAAAGAATTTGATCACATAGTACATATACTAGTTTAAAATATAGGTTATACAAGCTCACAATATAGACAACAAGCCAAGAACATTTACGGAGGTGTAAAAATGTTACGACTTCTACTAATTTCAGTATTTTATATTATTACTATTGCAACTTAGATATTACTGCAAATAAATTTGAATATTATGCAATTAATTTGCATTCATTTATATAATTGCGAAATGTATCTTGAGGTTTAAGATACCTACGAAATGAAGTATTGGAGAGGTATTATTATTTTAGATCCCAATTTTCAAATACAGGTTTTCCTGTATATTATAATCGTGCAAAAAAATTAGATTCTCCCGAATACCCAGATTTTGGGGGCTCCTTTATCATGAAGTGACTATATATACAAATGTCTGTGCTTGTGTATGGAATATGGATTTTTATGTCCATTAGTTTTCTTTCAACATCTTGCAATTCTGCAAAGATTCTGCTAGGCCAGTTTAGTATGTATTTTCATATCCAATATACTTTCGTTCAAAATTTCGCACCTTTTTCATTTGACTGAGTTTCCAGAGTAGTTGCACTAAACCTGATTAAGTTCTTTTGATGAGCCAGTTTGGGATTTCTCTGAAACACTGTATAAATCATCGAGTAATGGTGCAACATTGTAGAACGTTATTGGGAGTTCCTCGTTGAGGCCAAATGGGAGGTCTTTTTGAGCCTAGTTATATAGTTCTCTGTTGCATTGAAGCTTATTGAGTACCAGAGTTACATTGGATTACAATTAAGCGTTCATATATACTGTTGAACTCAATTAAGTCTTCTTCAGCTCTTTGGATTCTTCTCAATCCCTGATTTTAGTTCTTTAGGTTCTTTTTCCCTTTGTTCAGGAAAATGGATTTTCATACCCATTAACTTCCTTTCAACGGCTCACAATTCTTTATTTAACTAACTTTCCAGACAAGTTGCACTAAACCTGATTAAGTTCTTGTGATGAGCCAGATTGGGATTTCTCTGTAACACTGTATAAATCATTGAGTTCCGGTGCAGCATTATATAACTTTATTGGGAGTTCCTCATTGAGGCCAAATGGGAGGTCCTTTTGAGCCCAGTTAAGAGTTATCTGCTGCATCTAAGCTTATTGAGTACCAGAGTTACACTGTAGATTGCAATTAAGCGTTCATGTATACACTATTGTACTCAATCAAGTCTTCTTCAGCTTTTTGGAGTCTTGTCAGTCCCCGCTCTTAATTCCTTGGGTCCCTATCATTCTGATGGGCCAGAAATATTGATTTTCATATCCAACATCTTCATTTCAAAATCTCGCAATTTCTTTGAGTACTTGACTACATGAGTATAATAGGGCTCCTGGCGATATCTCTCATGTATAAAATAAAAAGATAGCGGCATCAGTGAATTGAACACTTGATTTGCATCTTTAAATATTTTAATTTCGTAATAAATTAATTTGTTATAAATAGCAAATACTATTTCATGACTACAAATCACCACCACAGAATCGTGGTTATAAATAAAAACCATTTTATATTTGTTCTATGATGCATGGTGTTTTACAGTTATTTTAAGGATTGCCATATGAAAAACAAATATTTGTTTATAAGGAAAAACTATGCATCTGAATAATTTTGCAGTAAATAATGTTTTAGTTGAGGGTGCAAATCAAACATTCATTTTGCAGACTGTACCTTGTAGGTGATGTTGGAAATCAGTCAAAACATTGTCCATAAATCTAAAGAATAATAGAACGATAGTAGGTTTACGCTATAAACTTACTATCGTGGGTTCAACAAAATTGCCAATTGGCGTTGGCAATCTCAAGACATCTTAGTGCAGATATGACTTGAGATTGCCAACGCCAACTTCGTCGTCGATTTTTGTTGAACGCTAGATAGTTTCGCATGACACATTAGCAACGTGATTTTTATTCGCGAAAATCAAATGCAATTGGTTCATAAATTTACAAAAATACACTTTGATTGGTCCATGCATAGTGCATACATGATGAAGCATTAATAAAACTGAATTAATAGCCACCATATTAATAACACATCGCGAAGTTTGTCAATTATTTCGGAATGAGGTTCGCTTTATATTGGTCATAGTGGTTCCGTGTATCAACCAGCCAAATGTTGAACTTTCTGTTTACTGATGATTTTTCACGCGGCCGAAAATCGGCAATTATCTAGTGAAGTTGTCGCCAAAGATTAGAAATGGAGCTGCACATGAAGAAGAAGAAGAGGTATAATCGGAAGAAGGAGAAGATGGAGAAGGAGAAAAGGAGAAGGAGAAGAAGTAGAAGAAGAATATGTGTAAGTAATTTTTTTAATTTATATATGTACAGGGTTGCCCACCTATCATCGCTCGGAGCATTGCTGCTAGACTAATGCAGTGACTACATGAAGTATCTGTGGAGCTGTGTATTCTGAAAATTTTCGTCTGAAAAAAATAAATCAAATTATGGAGTAATACCAAATACTGACAAAATTTCACAGGGCACAGGGAAGCGGGTTTTTTGTCGCGTTTGCAGCCTGAGCGTAGCGAGGCCTTATCCCAGACACTCAGTATAATAATGTCCAAGTTATCGTGCTCAACATGGGGATATCGTAAACGGTAAGAGATAGAAAATTGGTTAAATAAGACAAAATAAACGAAAATAAAAGTTTCAAATAATGAATGGTTTGGCGCCATTGGTAAAAAACAAAAACATTGTATTTTCAATATAATGCTCTAGCTCGTTTAATCGAATTTATATTGAAATAATATTTAGACATTATTAAGGCACTTTTTTTAGTCAAATGTGTTGGGTTGCACTATAGAAAATCAATCAATAATTTGAACGTCATAAGTTTTCACTGCAAGATAAAAAATAAAAATATTTTAAAACTTCAACTTCGAAATTTAGAAAAAAAAAAATTCTTTTGAATTCACTACGAAAATTAGTATATGGAGTTAAGTATTTAAAATATAACATGTTTTATGATGTTTTGGAAATGTTTTCAAAATTCCCAGTAGTAGTAGGTAGTATAAGTAGTAGTAATAGTGTAATTTTTAGTCTATCGACCTAAATGGTCTTTTCGCCCTAAATTTACAAACATTACTGAAAACTTCCAATTAGTGATATGAAATTTTCATGAAATTTATGTCGTAAGTTTCCACCACAAAATATGTACTATGCGTGACAAAAAAACTCTTAATACAGATATTAGCATTATTTCACTATACAGGGTGTAATAAAAGTCTTATTCTGGGAGCTACTGAGAAATAATTAAACAAATTTGCAAATTCAAATTTTCGGAAATAGAATATTGAACATCCCGATTAACTAAGATAAAATATGTACCCCTCTGGTCAAGGATTGCTTTAATTTATAGTAACAAAATATACCAATATTTATTGTTGTCGACGAATTTAAATTTAAATGGGAAATAATCTTGTATGAAATAAACAATATTCTGACATACATTCTGACATAATAATTTATATATTTTTTTGTATATGAAGATATTTTTCTCCCTCTCTGGTAAATATATAATCTTTAAAAAACATTTCAGTAGTTACGTGGGGACATGTTCGGCTTATTAGCCATCTTTAGCCAGTACCATATCTATTTATTAGAAGATGTTATAATCTTATTTCGTCATGTTTAAAATTATATTGAAAATTTTAGCACGTCTTCTGCAAGATTGGCATCGTATGTATGTACAGCCACGGACTCTGGGAATGACGCGCCCCGTAAGACTGAGCAGTCTGCTATCTTTGTCTACCGTGGCCCTATCGTGCGGGACCTGACACTGATAGCAGACGCTCGGTCTTACTGAGCGTGTCATTCCCATAGTCCGTGGCTGCACTGACAATTTTTTATTTTTCTTTTGCAACTGTAATTGGCTGAAATTGTATCGGCGTTATAACTCGAAACACCCAGTATATTCTGAAATTATTAGATAATTTAATAATATAAATATAATTTTATATATTTACTTGATAACACCCATCCCCTTCCCAAAAGTATTATGTTCAGTATTTTTAAAGCAAATCAAACACTTACCTCATGTATATTTTCACAAAAAACTTCGAGACAATAATAAGACATTGCATTGCGACTGAAAGGCCGATTAAAGGCTCCAGTTTCTCCACTCGGCGATAATTAAATTTGTATCATGAACTTCCACTATTTTCAGCGTCTTGGGTTATAGCGACTGACGTAAATCTACGTTACCCGATAATTTCCAATAATGATGCTACGAGTAAACAGTAATCGAATGAACCGGGCGGAGCACCGAGCGTTACGGCGGGATTTCCACCTCCGCATCGGCATCAATTTATCCCCGCGCTTTTGTAAAAATATTCGCCGAGCAAGTAAAGCACTGATAATGTCGGATTTATTCATGAATAAGAACACAACGTGATATGATTGATAGACGAGATATCGACACCTCGATAATGCGATCCCGAGGACCATTTAGGCGGATGGCTGAGCTGGATCTACGTAACGTTTAATGTGCTCTGAAATATGTTGTCGCGAATCTCAAAAAATTTATGCGATACTTAATACTTTGATAATCCACATTACGTCCCTCTCGCGATGGAAAACCCCGTCTACCGTGAGCTAAAACGTATTTACACCGCGCACATAGTTCCCGTAAAATAGTTTTACAATCTATAAAAGGTAAATACTACAAAATTATTTAAACCAGCACGAGGGGTTTGATGGCAAACACAATTTTGGAGCAGCACACTCGACCGGCCGGCGCTTTAATGCCAGTCCCCGTTAAGTTTGCACTAATTTTATTTAATCAAATTGCAATTTTTATTCGGGCGGACGTGACTTGAAACGGAAGCGTTTTTTACTCGTTTTCCGCAGTAATTGTGCTGGAATTCGCGGCGTTATGGACGACTGTAAATATTTTTGTTGATTTTTTAATACGACGACGCTGGCGAGTATGCTAATCTGCGTATTAGCTGTGTAAGTTGAGAATTTTAATTTTGGACATGCTTGCAAGGATCTCATTAATTTGGAACATCATACGCACTCTTACAAGAAGTACAACGAGCCAAAGCTTAAAAATAAATCACCAAACATTTGCAATTAATGTAACTTGATATTTCATAAAATTCCCAAAACGTAATACAACCGTGCAAGTTTAACTGTGTGCATTCCAGGCCTAACAATTTAGAAGATCCAAAACGTAGAATTCGGTATCTTTGCTTGTTTAATTAACAACGGCCTATTTCTGCTGCTATGGCTAATTACCCCTGGACAAGAAGCGATGCACCAAAGTTTATGTAGCCTGTAGTGGCAATCCATTTTTAAGATTTTTCGAAACAATATGTGGGTAAAAACCAAATTATGGTATTGTGCAATTATTGTTCACAAGTTTGTATATAAATAGACAGCATATTAGTAATATTTAAAATACCACAGGAATCTTTTTACATATTTGATCGCGTAGCTATTTATTTTATAACCCACTTCGACATTTATACGGCCCCAAAACTTCGAGTGGCTTAATTTACATGACCATCAAGCTTTACAAGAACTTTATGTAGATAACTGTATACGCTAAATCCCGCCACATCCAGCAAATTGCGAATTAAGTCAATAGCATGTGTAGGAAGGCATGCGTCTTCATTTTATTTAGGAAGGCCTACTCGATGTCTGAAAAACAGCGCGCCATTACAGAGCACACTGTGCGTTTTGGGATTTTGGAAATTGATAGCGGAATGACAGTCGTAAATTGTTCCGTCAGCTCGAGGACCTTGTTTTTTCTTCTGCCTGGGGAATAATGTGGCTTTCAGCGCAAATTTGTGCAAAGTAATTTTCTAGCTCCATGTTTAAAACTCACGTGAAGGGAAGGAAGACATTTGTTGGTGTCCAACGAAAGGAAAATTACTGGACAAAGCTGGGATATTGAAGTTTTGATTGGCTTTTGCGTACCTACTAATTTTTCTTTCGAAATCGTATAGATTCTCATCGTTGAGTTAAGTGTTTAAATTAAATTTTATTTTATTTGAGTTCGTTAATACGTTGTAAGCAAATGATAAAATGTGATAATATTAAAATAGCTATTTGTGCAATAAGTTACGGCATGTATTTAATCTCGGCTATGGCCTCGATCAAAAATTCAAAAATTCCATGCCTAGTACGAAAAAAAATCCTACGTGTTTTTAAAGTATGTACTTATATCCTTATAGAGATAAGGTTAGATAAGAGTAGGGACAAGAGCGTCATACATTCTGATTGCTTGGATCAATTTTTCCAAGGCATGCTTACATTTTTATTGACTGGATCATACACTAAAATTACGAAACTTAAAATTTTGATGATATGACTAAATAAATGTAGTGTCAACATAACAGTATGTAGTATAGCTGGTCGTAAAAATCGTTTAGAAGATGGTTAGTTTTATAAATCTATCCCGAAAAATGTCCATCAACGATCAATTTGTCTGGAAAATATAAATCGGAAAATGGTGGAAGACTCTGAAAATTTTATTTTATAGATAATCAATTGCAAGTTTCCTGAGGAATTACCGATGCATTAACTGAAACTAAATGTAATACCCACCGTATTTAAAAAAAACTACTATTCGCGTTCAAAATACATGTGAAAATACTGCTGCAATTAGTAGCCAAAATACCGATGAAATTCTTCCAATTTGCTCTATAAAACATGAAAACATTGAAAAATTCTGAATAAAAATTTAAAAAAATAAATAAGTCACCTAATAATGAACATTTTCATGAAAAAGGTAACTAAGTGTTTCTAGATTCGAAGGTTTCAAGTAATATGTATTATATTATTGCAATTAAAATTATTGTATGGTATGGTATTGTATGGTTTCAAAGTTTTCTAAAAGCAAGCTAGCTCCGTAGATTTTTTTATGAAGGAGTGCCATGAATAAAAACAAATGTTTGGATAAAAAAAATATTTTATATTTAAGCACCTATAACTTCAAAATAGCCATTAAAAGATCACCCCGAAAAAAAGCAAATGTTTCATAAGTGGGACTTTTTTGAAACGTCGCGGGAGGCGGGCCCAATTTCTAATAATCGGGAATCGGGACGTCTGGTCACCTTATGCTAGAGTCGCTATTACCAGTGAAATCAAAGGAAGAGTATGAAAATGCTTATCGACAATTTGATCATTTGTGTAAACAAAAACCAGTGAAAGGTATCAATGAGGAAGTGTTGCTAGCATATTTTCAGCAAAAATCCAAAGCCTATAAGAGTTCTGTATTGTGGAGCATTTACTCGATGCTGACGAAAACATTGGGTGTTTTGCAGTTCAGGACAGTGGTCCGAATTTTGCTAAAAACACATTTTTCTGCCATTCTATAGGTGCGAAAATATAAGTTTTTCGAAAACTGTCATCAAAAGTTGACATTTACGTCGAATTTTCAGTTGACAAGTGAGTCTTTTTTGTAAGCTAGCTGCGAAGTATTCTTATGTTCTAGAACGCTAAAGTCTTTTTCGATCTAGAACATAAAACAAATGTCAAAATAATTTGTCAAGTATTGAACTTACATTTATAATTTTATTAATTAAATCCAACTGATTTGCTTTTCAAATATGGTATTAGTTTCGTGAATTTTCTGACATCTACATTTTCTTTGACATTCAATGTATTTTTAAACATCGAATATACCTACCACAAAGTGGAAGGTTTAATATTTTTCACTTTGTGTTCGAATTATGGCAATAATACGGCTTCGGACATTTTCTCAATTTTCTTCAAACTACACCACCTTTAAATTCGTTGTATGCAATCTCATATTGTCTGGACAATTTCTTCGTGACCAATTGTGCAACAGCACTTTGTGCTGCTTCAAAACCTTCTTCTGGCAAATGCTCTTCTTCGTTTTCTGAGCCCGTTTTGAATAATTATACACTGTTAGAACACAAATTAGAATAATTATTAATAGAAATAATTTTTAAAACAACTGATTTTTATTGTTTATTCTAGACCTAATCCGTCTGGATTTAAACACAGTTCAAAAAATTTCAAATGTAAATGAATTGTTGTGCATAACAAAATTGTCTTGTTGTATTGCAGTTTTCGAAAAAAACATGTTTGTATCTCGAACGCGAAATGCTTTTGCGTTCTCGAATGGATATTTTGCCTCGGTAACCCTCGGCAAAATACCTTCCATTCTTGACCGCAAAAGTGGCATTTCGCGTTCTAGATACCAAAATAACTATTTATTGCGCGGAAAAGCGTTTTTCATCCTTAAATATCAGACTGAAAATTCGGGAAATTTGAATATCGCGCTATTGTGCTTTTGCGTTCTCGAATGGATATTTTGCCTCGGTGACCCTCGGCAAAATAACTTCCATTCTTGACCGCAAAAGTGGCATTTCGCGTTCTAGATACAAAAATAACAATTTATTGCGCGGAAAAGCTTTTTCGTCCTTAAATATCAGACTGAAAATTCGGGAAATTTGAATATCGCGCTATTTTGCAGAGTTCTGTATTTTTTACGTTACCGGCTTCTCAGCCCACATGCCGTAACTACGTACTACTTTTTTGTGTTTTTAGGTCGTGGTGTATGGTAATTTTCATGATCGCTGATTACGAAAACAAATAGTTTTATTGCGCGGAATTCCTTTTGTAACACTTAACTATCGGTCTATTAATGTAGAGTTCTGTAACTGCTACATTACCGACTCACATGTTGTGACAACGCGCCGAATACAGGGCCGTTGCGTAATAATTGAGGCTGTTTTTTGTCATGGAGCTTAATTTTGATGACATTGCTGATTCGTGCGCTGTTCTAATAAACTTCATGAACAATAAAGTGGAAAAATGGGTTTTTGGATAGGTTAGGTTAGGTTTTTGGTTAGGATAGGTTTTGGTTAGGTTAGATTACGTTAGGGGGAAAATGTGATTGTTGTATGGCGTTCTTGGATAGGTTAGGTTAGGTTAAATTAGGTTTTTAGTTATGTTAAGTTAGGTTTTTGGTTAGGTATTTGATTAGGTTAGGTTAGGTTTTATGTTAGGTATTAGGTTAGGTATTAGTTAGGGTAGGTTAGGTTTTTGGTTAGGTACTTGGTTAGGTTACGTTTGTCAGTGGAAGAATTCGAATGACGTTTCGCGCGACAGCGCCAAAAGTCATTTTTGTTTCGTGAGAACAATACTGTCCTTTGCGTTTTTGGTTTAAAATAGATTAGCGTGTGTTAAATGTAAGTCAAATAAACGTGTTTTTAGCGAAATTTTGTACATTTCGATATAAATATTCGCGAAGTTCATCAGAATTAAGAACCTTCGCTAAAAACACACAAAAATTCGTGAGCAATTATTCCGCAACTGCTCTGAATTGGTGCGAAGTCACAGCATGTGGGCTGAGTACATGCTAACGCCGATAACGTAAAATTTGTAGAACTCTGCAAGTTTATTCGCGATATTCAAATTTCCAGAATTCTCAGACCGATATTTAAAGGTGAAAAAGACTTTTCCGCGCAATAAAACCTATATTTTCGTAAACAACGACCTCGAAAATGGCAGATAAATGGGTTTTTAGCGAAATTCGGGCCGTTGTGCTAAATTTCAAAAACTCCACAACATTATCCGTGAAAATAAAAACGATATAAAGAAGTTTGTCAGTTTAATAGATTTTATTAAACGAAAGACAGTGGGACATTTTTCTAAGAAATCCAGTGTTTTTACAATATTAGAAATAGAAAAATTCCTAAGAGAAGCAGATGATAGAACCTACTTAGTGATGAAGGTAATTTTTTTAATTTAAAATTAATCTAAATATTACAATTTTTGTTTAAATTTCAGGTAATGTTGGCTGTTGGTGTTAGTGGAGTGCATCGACGATAAGAACTAACGTTTCTTCAAATTCATAACATCAAGGACATGGGGTTATTTATTCTGATTGATATTCCCAACACAAAGACCAACGTGCGAAGAGAACTTCGTATTTCCAGTAACAACATAGAAAATGTAATCTACTTAAAATATTTCGCAAATAAACTTCACTTGGTCCCTCACTAATTGAAACTTAAAGATTTTGCTTGGGATATCGCAGCGGAAAATGTACGAGGCAACCTGTTGGAATCAATAGTATTGGAGGCATGCCTAAAAAAATTGCTGAGTGTTTGAAGCTACCGAATCCTTCCAATTATACGGGGCATTGCTTTAAAACAGTGCTCCGCAACCGGTGTGCCGTGAGCGATGCTGGGTGTGCCGCGACAAAATAAATATTTCGCACAGTAAAAGTACGCACATCAGTCGCGTCAGCTTATCGCTCGGTAGCGCTCGTCATTCGGTTAGTAGTTGACACGGTCTTCGGTTGCCTTGCTGGATTTATATTTAGTTTTACATCCCGTTAAAGATGAATAAGTTTTTATTTAGAAAACATGCGAATCCCGAGATGGATGATAACAAACACAGCAACAGCAGTGATGTTAAAAAAAAGAAGGTTGTTAATAGGAAGTATAACGAAGACTACATACGATATGGATTTTCATGGTGTGGCGAAGAAACGGCTCCAAAACCACAATGCATCATTTGTAGAGAAGAGCTAACAAACGAAGCAATGGTACCTAGTAAACTGAATCGACATCTAACTTCAAACCATCCCAATTGCGCCAAAAAAGATAAACAATATTTTCAAAGGCTTTTACTTGAAAATCGAAACAAATACAATTTATGAAATCGACCGTTACTGTTTCTGAAAAAGCCTTAGAAGCTAGTTACCAGATTGCAAAATTAATTGCACGTCAGAAAAAACCACATACTATTGGTGAAACACTTATTAAACCCGCATGTATGGAAGTTGTTCGGCTTATGCTTGGGCCTAATGAAGTTAAGGAAGTGAGTAAGGTTTCGATGTCAGCTGATACTATTAAAAGACGTATTGACGACATGTCGAGCGATATTTTGGGAACGCTTATTTCAAAATTGATAACGGCTGAAAAATTTGCACTTCAAGTGGACGAATCGACTGATATTAAAAATCAAGCACAACTGATAGCGATTGTTCGTTTTGTTGACGAGGACTCCATAAAAGAGCATTATTTATTTTGTAAGCAGCTACCAGAGCGAACTACCGGCGAAGAAATTTTCCGAGTAACAGATGATTTCTTCAAAACGCATGGAATTCAATGGAGTAATTGTACTAGTGTTTGCACGGACGGCGCTGCGGCAATGATGAGCATTAAGAAAGGTTTTGTCTCGTGTGTAAAAACCCATAATCCTATAGTACAAATTACACACTGTTGCATACATAGCGAAGCACTAATGGTCAAAAATTTACCAGAGGAACTATTGCAAACGATGAATGAATGCATCAAAATAATAAACATCATTAAATCGAGAGCTTTGAATTCGCGAATTTTTCAAATACTTTGTGCAGAAATGGGTTCGGAACATGAATCCTTATTGTTTTACACAGAAGTACGTTGGCTATCCAGAGGTAAAATTTTAGCTAGATTGTATGAGCTTCGTTACGAGGTTCGTAAGTTTCTTTTGGAACAAAATATGCCCGAATTATACCAGCTCCTCGAAGACAATAACTGGATGGCGAGACTTGCATACATGGCTGATATATTCGAGCATCTGAATGAACTCAATATCAAAATGCAAGGTAGGACTGAAAACAGGACGTGCTCCGACAAATTACAGGGGTTCAAAACAAAACTCATACTTTGGCAGAAGGAGTTAAGAAAAGGATCTCTAGAAATGTTCCAAAGGATTAACTGGCTAGATCTAGCTCAACAACATATAACTATGATGCAGAATAAATTTGATCATTATTTTTATGCAATTAATACGGAACAATACGATTGGATTCGAAATCCTTTTGCAACGAACGCCATAAACTCTACAGAAGCACTTTCCCTGCAGATTCGGGAGGAATTTGTTGAATTGAGTAACGACGGGATGCTTAAACTTCAGTTCGCCGAAGTTCCATTGGATATTTTCTGGATTTCTGTTACGAGGGAATATCCTCGGATTTCAGACAACGCTATTGCAAATCTACTCCCATTTTCGACGACATATTCATGCGAGCAAAGTTTTCAACTCTAGTGTTAATTAAAAATGATAAGCGATCGTGCTTAAAAGGTCTTGATCGAGAACTTCGGGTTGCACTTTCAAATATCGAGCCGAATATAAAACTTTTATGTTCAATGAAACAAGCTCAGGTATCACATTAATTAACAAATATTTGTTTTATATGTAGGTATATTTATCAAATTAAAAAAAGTACAATTTGTGTTTTTTATATTTATACCTTTGAAGCAAAATGTTTTCAAAGTTATGAAACATAAAATAAACGTTTTATTAAATGCTACATTTATGTTTCTTAATTAATGTTTAAAAAAATCCAGCTTCCTCTTAAAAAGTGTATTCTGAAGTCGCGCCAGTTTTTGAAAAAAAAAGCCCTGCGTCACATTTATCACTCGGCGCTTATGCCTTGTACTCTCATGGTGTGCCACGGAATTCTCGGAAGAACTTTGGTGTGACGCGAGTAATAAAAGGTTGCGGAGCACTGCTTTACAAGAACGTCTGCCACGATATTGGTTGATGCAGGAGCAGACATTACCACTCTTAAGAGGCATGGTGGATGGAAATCTTTAAATGTGGCAGAAGGACATATTGAGAGCTCAGTTGTATGTAAACTTCAAGTAGCAACGAAAATATTGGGCAATAAAGAAGAGGTTAGCGTATATAATAACCCTATTTTTACTTCCACAAAGACCTGTTCTGGAATTTCATTCACGAATTGTGAACATGTTTCTGTTAAGATTTATAATAATGATAAAAAATAATATGTACAATTTCAAGAAATTGAGTTATGACTTTTAATGTTGAAATATTATTTGTTAGGAAATATTCCACTTTTCCTAACTCAAATTAGTATTCAAATGTTAAAGTTTTCCAAACTCTAGTAGAAAAATATATATATGAGCGCGATACGTATTACTGCAATTTTCGGGTCTTAGGGCGCGTTTACACCAATGCAATGTTAGAAGCAGTGTTGCAGTGTTGCTAACAAAACGACATATCGCAGCCAATAAGAAAGGCAAGACTGGTTATCTCGCTTTTCTTATAGTTTGTAAAATATCGATTTGTTAGCAACTTATGTTACTAACATTGGTATAAACGCGCCGTTAAGGTGTGGTCTCTATTACCTCTTGTTAGAGGTAAAAAGGGCTGCAGGATTTTTTTCCTTAACATTTTCAAGAGTTTGTATAGTTTAAAGTTTAGTTATACTTTAAACCAGGAGTTCGCAAACCATATAACATAAGGGCCACATAGGTATTTTGGAAATCGTGGGCGGATCTGACCTACTTTCACCTGTATCTATGCATATTTTGAAATATTTGTCAATTTAAAACTATTAAATTAATATTTAATTGAATCTGAAATATGTCAGTGACATATTTAAAATTACTTTTATCAAATTTGTATAAAAATAGTGGAAACACCAAAAGTGGAAATAATATTAGTCATTTTGTCGTTATAATTTTTTTAAAAAATTACACAATTAATAAAAAATCCTATTATTTAAAGTAATATAATAAATAAATCTAAATTGTAGAAGGCATTTGTACAAATGTGGTAAGAGAAAGTAGTGTTTTTTTTGTCAGTATTATGTGATAATTATATATGAATAAGAGTTATAGATATTGTAATATACTCCAGTGAATGAACCACGTAATAATTATTCAACATTCTGCTGTAATATGAAGGATGGACGAATAAATGTTGACCCGATCACAATCAGTTTTATACCTGAAATTTTGAAAGCTCTTATATATTTACCGATCTGACAAAATATTATTCCGTGCTTTCTTCCAATTTCGGAGCGAACTGAGGCCGGTCTCTTTGACCCGTTATAATCAGAGAGCATGTTTAATTTAGCTTTGAACCGTTGCCCGGCTGTTTGTTTGTTATTATACTATCATCCAAAGTGCTCCAATTGCTGCTGAGAATTCAATGCGTTTGATGTGTGTGCGTGTGCGTGGTGCGGTGAAATATCTTTTCGCCCCCCGAATCGAATGCACCGCGATTCCGCAGAGTGAGTCGTTCCGAAAAATATAGATTACAATACGCAATGGCGAACAAGAAATTCTTTTGGTCCAGCAGGAATGCCCCCCTCAGATTACTGTCATATTTCAGCCGTGCCCTGCGAAATGGCTGAAAATTTACCACCACTCGAAACGCGAAGCTTTGCCTGTCACTTTCGGAAAATATTGCACATGTTTCCTCCCCCCAGAAATGTTTCGGCTTAATTTTCAACACGTTTTGTCCCTGACGCTGCAGCAGGAATTTTCCAGGGGCCCGCATTCCCAAGGAGGCTGATGTACGATCCGGGATAAATCCGTTCGCTGCTGCAAAGAAACAAACTATCGCTTTCTGCGGGACTTGATATTAAGCGCCTTCATTAGCGTTAGCAAGTGGCGAATGATGAATGAGCGATAATTTATTACGCAGTGGAAAAAAATATTATCGTCCACGCTGGGGCTGTATATCTTCTTGATATAATCGCCTGCCAAGAATGCAGCTCTAATTTCCTTGGTAAGAAATGCGCAGCAGGGATTTATTATGTTTTAAACGATATTTAAATACCTATTCCCATTAGACGAATCATTAACAAAGTAAATTTAATATAACAACTTTGTTATTTCCACTCACACAAGTGTGAGAGGAAATAACAAAGTTGTTTTATTTAATTTACTTATTTACAATGTTCCAGAAAGAAACGGCTACCAGTATACAATATTTGAAACATTAACAAATTATGCACGTCTTGATTTTAACTTATTCATATTGAATTATTCAAATGTTTGAGCTTCTGTATCGAATATGGATTTTCATATCCATTATCTTCCTTCCAACATCTAGCATTCCTTCATTTGACCAATATTTCCAGTGTACTTGCATTAAACCTGATTAAGTTCTTGTGATGAGCTAGATTGGGATTTCCCTCTAACATTCTATAAATCATTAAGTTCTGGTGCAGATTGTAGAATGTTACTGGGAGTTCCTCGTTGAGGTCAAATGGGATGTCCTTTTGAGCCCAGTTAAGAGTTATCTGTTGCATCTAAGCTTATTGAGTACTAGAGTTACATTGTAGATTACAAAGGAGCGTTCATGGATACAATGTTGAACTAAATCAAGTCTTTTTCAGCTCTTTGGAGACTTGTCAGTCCCCGTTCGTTAGGCCCTTTTCATTCTGACGGGCTACTTGTTGAGGCAAATGGGTCCGATAGTGTTCGTTATGATGATTAAATAATCCACAATTAGAAAAGTAGGATGCATCAATCCAAAAAAATTGTATTTATAAAATCACTATTTTCTGCAATTTTGTTGATTAACCTTCTGCAAAATGTTAATCTACGGATCTTATCATTTGCTTGTAAAGTGTGAAATATCTGCAATTTGTAAGGGCGAAACTTGTGCTTTTTTAAAATTGTCGATGCTCTAGATTTAGATACGTTAATTATAATATAACTTCATTATATATTTGCCGAGTTGAAATGTTCGGATTAGCGAACATTTAATGCTTTCAATTGTTATTGGCCAATAACTGTCCGAATTTTTAGCATTTTTATTATTCATTGTTATTTTACTACTTAGTTGTATTACGTATTTTTAATTTTTTTTACATTTGTTTTAAAAATAATTCAAATTACAAAACATAAATTGGAATAATTAATATTTCCTATATTTTTTATTTCGACATAAGTTTTTATACATCGTTGAAGAGAGGAAAAGAAAGTCTATTTAGTCGTGTAATAATCAAATTTGGCGGCAATTTAAAATAAGAAAGTTGCTATTATTATCTCTGAAACCGCCACTTGACTTTTGTAATCACTTAATTTTCAAGTTTTCGCGATCGAACTAAGTAACTTTCATTTTAAACTTTTTTCCGCATCTTGAATAATTAAGAATATATCGGAGTTTTTAAAAAAATCGTAATTTTTAGTTTTTTTAGAATAAAGTCTACTCTGCTTGGACTTTTGAAAAATTTTGTACATCATCTGAACCAGCATATAAAACTGGATAATATAGCCCATTTAACTAGATCTCTAGCTATAAGAAGAACAAGAACAAGAACAAAATTAGTTATAGTAAGGCTACCAAGGGAGAAGTACTATTACTAAAACCTAAAAGGAATTTATCATCAATGGAAACTAAGAAAAAAATAATTACCACACTACAGCCTAAACTTTTCAATAATGTTACAGTTAGAAATTCGAACAAAAATAGCAATATTATTATGATTTGTAGCGAAAAGCAGGAAGTGCAAAATCTTCAAAGGAAGTTAAAGGATAAAATCGGTGAGGATTACGATGTGGTTAATGTGAAGAAAAGGCAACCAAGATGTAAAATTCTGCATATCCGCAACGACGGTGAGTGGCAAGACGAGGAACTAATTGACACACTAGTGCAGCAAAATGATATTGATAAGTCTGTGGAGAACTTAGTATGAAACTAATTCATAAGTCCAAGGTTAATGCGTACAAAGAATTTAACATTATTATTGAATGTGATTACTACACCTTTCGTTACTTAATGACAAAAGGAGTAGTAAATATCGGTTTTTCTAGAGGAAGAGTTCAGGAAGCTATAAATATAATTCATTGTTATAAATGCAGTTGTCTGGGGCATTTTTCGGCGGACTGTAAGGGGGATGTAACCTGTGGCAAATGCTCCCTTAATCACGACAGTGCTAATTGTAGCGAGCAGAGAGATTTTAAATGTATTAATTGTATAAATAAGAATAGGTCATTGGGTCTAAAACTTGATATAAATCACCACAGTTATGATTCTAAATGTTCATGTCTTGCAAGGATAACAAACGCTATCAGGAACAAAACTGATTATGGGGGCAACAAGTAGCAATTAAATGAAGGTCTGGTTCTATTAAATATACAGGGTATGCTATGTCACAAGGACGAGCTGTATGATTATATTAGAAGCTACAAATTACCACTAGTCGTTCTAACAGAAACGCACATTACTAGAGATGTGACTGATGCAGAGGTATCCTTTGAGGACTATGTTTCAATTGTCTGTAAATCGCATAGTAAACACACTGGGGGCGTGATGATAGTTATTCATAAGATCATAGACTACGAAGTCATAGCTAACCTTGAAATCATGAATGCAGTTTGGATATTAGGTGTCAGAATTTCTGACTATGAGCTGTGGGCAATCTATAGGTCCCCTTCGGGTAGTATTCCGTGGTTTCTTTCTGAACTAGAAACTGTTATTAGCACATACATGAAGCGCTCAAGGAAAACGGTTATACTGGGTGACTTTAATATTGATGTGAGTAGATCAGATTTCGCTTACTCTCAACTACTCCTCAATTTAATGAGAAATCATGGGAATGTTCAGCTGGTAAACCAGTTTACAAGAGTTACTCAGTATTCGAAAACTAAAATTGATCTTGTCTTTTCAAACATCGATAACCTAAAAGTATCAGTCGAAGCGAGCCCAAAAATTTCTGACCACTTCAATATTAGAGTGAGACGGTTCGCAACGAATGGTCTCGTGGGGATGGGGACCTCGGTAACTTCTAGAAATTTAAATAAAATAAATCTGAGCTCTTTTCAAGCCGACTTAAAACTACTTGACTGGGCCATGGATGAAAACGATGTTTTAAAGGTATTCTATCGTAATATTATCAGTACATTAGATGTCCATGCGCCTATCAGGTCCTATAAATATGCGCCTCATGGGAATCGTTGGTACGATCAGGAAATTAGAGAGCTTTGTTGGCAGCGGGATAAGTTGTTTGTAACGGCACGGTTATCAAAATCAGCGGAAACGTGGGAAAACTACAGAGTAAGCCGCAATGAAGTTACAGCAGCTATTAAATACAAAAAGAAGGCCTACTTTTCACAATTAATTGAAAGCAACAAGAATAAGCCTAAACAGATGTGGAAAGCTTTACAAACAGTAATCTGTAAGAAAAGAGGAACTACAATTTTAAAAATGTCGTTCAACGGTCTAGTGGAGACTGACGTCAAAACTATAGCCCATCATTTTAATTGTTATACTATAAATAGTATCAGAGAACTGGTTACTCTAAGCAATTTTAGTAATAGCATCGGGGTAATTACTGATAATTCACCCCAGAATGAATTCAAACTCGCACAAGTCAATGGTCCCATCATAAGTGCAGCAATTGCACGGTTAAATAGTCAGTCATCTATTGATGATATAAATATGGCAGTTTTTAAAGCTGGGGGGCAGATTCTGATTGAGAAATTATGTCACGTGGTAAACTATTGTCTAGAAAAGAAATGTTGTCCAACTCAGTGGAAAAAGTCAATTGTAGTGCCGGTATAAATCGAAGAATTCAATTAAAGCGGAGGACCATCGTCCTATTAATATGGTTCCTCTGTTGGAGAAAGTTCTGGAGAGAGTGGTATATGATCAACTAATTCAATTTATCGATGAGAATAAAATACTTGCGCAAAACCAGTCGGGTTTCCGTCATCACCACTCATGTGAAACGGCCCTACAGTTGGTGATAAATCGATGGAAAACTGTCTTGGACAATCCTTTGAAGAAGAAAGTAATAATTGCGGTGTTTGTGGACTTTAAGCGAGCTTTTGAAGTTATCAATAGAAAAGTTTTGCTATACAAACTGCACAGTATAGGCATAGCTGTGACAACGCTCAGTTGGTTTGAGGATTACTTGTCTAATCGTAAACAAGCAACCAGCATTGGTAGAGTTGAGTCTGATGAAGTAGTAACAGAGTACGGGGTACCTCAAGGTACGATATTAGGACCGCTACTATTTACTTTATATATTAATGACATTACTGAAATATGTCAGGAGGAAGGGGAATCAATCAATCTATTTGCTGATGATACTTTATTGATAGTAGAGCACGATAACGTGACTGAGGGGGTTATTAGAATTAATAGATTGCTGAGAAAGTTCGAAGGCTGGATTGACAAAAACCACCTTATTGTGAATACTGCGAAAACTAAAGTCATGATTCTGGGTGACGGCAATAGTAATGGCCGGGACCGGGTGTGTTTGCTAGGCGAAGCGCTTGAATATGTTACGGAATTCAAATATTTGGGGCTAACAATTGATATGAAACTAAACTTCAAAAGTCATTGTAAATTATTATTGCAGGAACTATCAGACAAGAGCAGATACTTTCATAGAATTTGTCAGGCTCTGGACCGGCGGAATAGACTAGTGGTGTACAAATCCATTATTGGCCCTCTTTTTAGTTATTGTCCGACGATCCTATTTTATGTAAACAATATGGAATTGGATAAGTTACAGGTTATCCATAATAAATGTCTTCGTTCCATACTTCAGTGTGACAGGTATGCACATGTTAAAGACATGTTGGCTGAGTTGCAATTGTTTTCGGTTAGGCAAACACTATATTTTATGAATATGTGTTTTATATATAAATTGGTTAATGGCGGGCTACCTGAGTATCTCAGGCATGCCATTACCATGAATAGCGATATTCACAATTATTCCACAAGAGCAAGCCACCTTATACATGTGGCCACCGCACGCAAGCAGACTACATACCAGTCATTATTTTATGAAGGACTAGTCAAATTCAACGAGATAAATCCGCGAATTAAAGATGCCACAAATATTTTGCACTTTAAGAAATTACTTAGAGAATATCTACTAGGGAATTCTGGATGTGGCTTGTAGTTGTGTGTGCACTCAGTTGTGGGGAGGGGTGCTCTTTTGGTAACTTATTAGTGGGTAGTGTCAATGGTTTTATTTTTTGATTGATTGTGTAAGTGATATGTATGTATACATTTAATAAATAAATAAAAAAAAAAAAAAAAGAATAAGAAAGTTACCCATGCAATCCTACTCTATTTAGTAGCATAAGTATATCATGGTTAATTTAAAATTAATGTTGAGGAATTTGAATGTAAATTAGTCTTTACTTAAGATCGCTCCTGACTTGACATCTTAATATGCAACGTTTGATAGCTAAATTGTAGATTATGGTGAGAAATTTGGTCATCAATGTGATTTTTACTTAGGATCGCTTTTAACTTGACTTTTTCTAAAGATAGTTTTGGTTTTTTCAAGCAAATTTATGTTCTAAATACCATTGCACTTGAGATTGCATCCACATTTAAACCCAGATGATTCATTTAACAAAGTTTGTAAAGCTTTGGATAATTAAAACGAATGTAACAATTCAATCACGTCAGCTACAGTGCTCCTAAAAAATGCAAGCCCCGCAACGTGGATGTTAATTGATTTGATGACATGTATTTAACTACACGATAACACATTCGCACGCGACGTTTGCATATCGCTCCACAATCAATTTATATATCGTGTAGGTATAACAGTTGTTAGGCCGACTTTCGCTAACAGCACACGTTGTTTAGGTGGAGAAAACCGCTGCGAAACAGTACGCTGTTGGTGTAGGAAAGACGTTTGGTGGTGAAAACTGTTGGGATGCAGCAGGGTTTCGGTGGAGAAAACTTGAGAGATCGCGGCTAGTTTGAAAGATGCTATCCCGTCCCGGAAATGAATAAATTAGTTGATAAAATTGGGGCGAGCCGAGGCATTAAAGTGTGTGTGTTTGTTATACGGGCGAGACTTACAGCAGTTCGCGGCTGCGAGGCGAAAATTGTGATGATTTATACGCGCCTATCAATCTGGCCCCTTCGCCCTGTAATATATATTGCGGAGATATATACATAAGAGTGGAGCTCGTTATTTCAGTTTTACGGCAACTAATACAAATACGCGTAAAAAATTGGCCTCATTACTCTATTTCACGGCGTTTACTAAAGTACTAAATGTGAATATTAAATATGAATGGTGATTTTATTTTGCAGGGAATTAAATTTAGCAGTTTCGTGTTTGATTTCTATTTGTTTTAATTAGAAACTTGAACTTTTTTAACTTAACGTTTTAACTGACGTTGTTTTGAATGGTAACAAGATGATTCTGCAAATTGAAATAATAATTTAATTGTTTTACTTTAAAGCACTTTATCTCAATTTTTTTGAAATGTTACATATTGAAAATGTCATGTTGTTGAAAACATAATAAAAAGTACTATCAAAATCGATAATAAAAAAAATATAGGTTGCCTTTAAAAAAAAGCCTCTGACGTCATAACTTCAAAACGGAGAGAGGTGGAAAATTGAAAATAGTCTCAAAATATTTGTTTGAAAAAAAAATCATTTTGACCTGTTGAAGCTTTTCGAAAATTTACACAGGGGAAAAAAATAAAGCTAGGTCTTAATACATTATGCGCTCTCTGTATGGTATTATTCAGTCACCCACAAACAAGACATTGCCAATGTGCCTGATTTGCCAGAAAGTTTTCTCAAATGAAGCCATAAAACCTTCACGATTTCAAGATCATTTGAGCAAAATACGTCCTGCCACAAAAGATAAGAAAATTATCTTACTTTCAAATACTCAAAAATCAACATTCGAGACGTCCATCTTTAGCCGTATGATTTCAGCAGCATCAAAACAAGATAATGATGGGTAATGTGCATCTTACAATATTTCGTTGCTTATTGCTAAATCGGGAAAACCGCACACTATTAGAGAAGAATTAATACTGCCAGCTGTGAGTGGGGTTCTGCGTACTGTACTTCACAAGTCACCTTCAGATATTATTAAAAAATCCCCTTAAGCAATAATACTGTACCGAGACGAATCGACGAAATGTGCGAGGAGGTGGAGAGTTCCCTAACGGAATATTTGAAGACCACCGAATTTTATATACAGCTCGATAAGTCTACATTGTCTAACAATGAGGCATTACTTATGTCGTACGTTCGCTTCATAAGAGATGAGAACATTTGCCAAGAACTATTATTCGCAAAAAAATTAGAAACTTATACTAAAGGAAAATCTGTATTTGACGTTTTGGAACAATATTTTAAAGAAAAATATATTCCCCTGAATAATATAGTGTCCGTTTCTACCGATGGTGCTCTGGCAATGGTTGTACGATACCGCGGGTTCATTTCATATTTAAAAACAGCTGTACCAAATGTAGTCGCCATGCAATGTATGATTCACAGACAACATTTAGATGCAAAAAACCTTAGTGATCGCCTTCACGGCTAGCTGTAGTACATAATTACAGAGGTTAACAAAATCAGAAGCAATTCTCTTAACGTTAGCTGGTTTAGAAAGCTTTGTGATGAAAACGACCAGGACTTTAAGCGTTTACTGTTGCACACAGAAGTTCGATGGTTGTCAAAGGGTACCTGTCTACAATGATTTTATGAACTATTTGACTCAGTTATAACGTTTCTCGAAAATAAAGATGATTCGTTAAAAGAAAATTTATTGAAATCTAAAAACGATATAGCGAATTTAATTAAAGCTTAGGCAATAATTTCGGCATTCGTGTCAAAACTTGCCGTACACAAATTAAATTTGAGTCGGAGACAATTCCATCAGTTTCAAAATCTTTCCTCGGTGAAAATAAGTGAAAACAAGTGATGATGGCATTTTGGTTTATTCCCAGCATTTACAAACCCTTAAGGAAGATTTTTTAAATAGATTTCAAGATATCCTCAATATGATAATACCAGACTCTGTCTTGAAACCTTGCGCAAACGTTGAAACAGCAGAAGTATTTCTACAGGAGCAGCTCATAGTGACAACCCTACAAAGGAAGAATTAATACTAAAATTGAAACATGGCTACCAAGCATTTTGGCTTCAAAAATAAATTCCAATTGTATATCCGGGTGCAGTAAAGAAGTTTTTTTATAGCATTTCCATCATCGTATTTAGCCGAAAGAGGATTTAGTGTAGTATCCAATCTACCATCTAAAGAGCGCAACAGATTGTCAATGGTAGATCGCGGTGACTTAAGGTTGCTCATGACAAAAATGGCAAATTACATCAAGCTCAGCCCTCTCAAATATGTTATTTTTCTTATGTATACAGGGTGTCTACGCTAAACCGTTTTAAAAGTTTACGGGATTGCCGTTATACTAAAAATTTCAAAAAATCCTCCTCATAAGGTTGAATCAGTTATTTTCACGTGAAATATTTTCTACTATCTATCACTTCCGGTTCCACTGGAAGTAGCACCAACTTTTTAATTTTAAATGAAACACCCCATATATTATTATATTTTTGAATTCCTCGCTTAAATTGAAACATATTTTGTAAGAACGTATATACTCTTATCTCTTCTAGTTTTCAATAAAAAAAATATTCCTAAAATTTTAACCTCTAAAAGGTAGCCTGAAATCTATCTATAACTTCTCTTAGGAATAAGATAAAATGATGAGTTATATTTCAAATTGTACCAAGAGGATGCCTCTATGAGTAAAATAATTGGAAACTGTCAATTTTGATAAGTGTTCATGAAATGTCATTATCTTAGTGCCCTCTTAAATATTTCGTAATTGATTTTTTTTTAATAGAATGACCCATTTTTTATCGAATAGCACGATTGGGAGAAAAATTTACTACAAAAAAGTATAATACAACCATACTCCTTAAGTTAGTATTTTTTGAATTATTTCAAAGATTACTTTTTCGTTGCATTTCTGCAGGGTACAATTTCGCATGTCATAAGTGCACTTTAGTAGGCATGTGATATGCTTTTGTTTTGTCGCTATTGTAATGCAAACTGTCAAATAATAAAACCATTTAGAATAAAGTGTTACAGAAATCACAATCAACAAAATGAATCATTACACAAATCAACAAATTATCAATTTATTCTTTATACATGGCAACTGTGATATAATTGTTGCTCGAACATGTAGAGTATTCAATCAAACTTATCCACATTTTCCGCCGATGAATATAAAGATTTAGAAGACTGGAATCAAAGTTTGTTCAATTTGGACAAGTGAATGTAATAAAACATCGACAAACGCCAGTTATGGAAAATAAGGAAGTGCAAGAAATAGTGTTGGCCTATTTTCAAGGTAATCCACAAGCATCTATCCACTGCTCAAGAGGATGTAGGCGTTGATAAGTCTTTAGTACAGAAAATTTTGAAAAAAAAACGGCGTGGCAATTTTCAAATTTAGTTTGGTGCAAGAATTGTTTTTGAATGATGCTGCTCAAAGGATACATTTATGCGAATTTTTATTGGTGAAACAGCGAGAAAACAATCAGTGTTTGAATAATGTGTTGTGGACCGTTGAAACTAAATTTTCTCGTGAAGGCATTTTTAACAGAAGAAATAATCATTTATGGGCAAACGAAAAACCACATGCAATAAGAATTAGGAATTTTTAAAATAAATTCAATTTTAATGTCTTTTGCATTTTGATGGACAATCGTGTAAAATATTTTATATACGATGGACATTCAATTGGCGAGAGATATTTAAACATTCTAAGGACTGTGGTAGAAGACTTTTTTGATGAACTACATCTGAACATAAGAAGAAATGTTGGTATCAACTCGATGGGGCCCCGGCTCATTGCTCCCAGGAGGTATCTCACCAACTGACTGATATGTTCGAGGATAGATGTATCAGGAGGTTAGGACCATGGAACTGGCCTGCAAGGTCTCCTGATATTACACCTCTTGATTTTTATCTTTGGGGACATATAAAAAATAAAATTTACGCAACCGTTGTGAATACACGTGTTCATACGTAAATACACAACAAACGACGTCGCCTGACGTCTGCAGCAGTGCTTGAATGTCAATGGTCAACATTACGAATAATTATTGTAATTTGAAAATAAACTTGTTTTAGGAGTATGGTTGTCGGCAAATGTGGATAAGTTTTATTGAAGTCTCTACATGTTAGAGCAACAATTCTATCGCAGTTCCCTTGTATAAAGAATACATTGATAATTTGTTGATATGTGTAATGATTCATTTTGTTGATTTTGATTTCGTAATACTTTATTCTAAAGGGTTTTATTATTTGACAGTTTGCATTACAATAGCGACAAAACAAAGGCATATTACATGCCTACTAAAGTGCACTTGTGACATGCGAAATTATACCCTGCCGAAATGCGACGAAAAAGTAATCTTCGAAATAATTCAATAACTACTTGTTTTAAGAGTATGTTTGTATAAAACTTTTATGTAGTAAATTTTTCTCCCAATCGTGCTATGTGCTCCCAATTACAAAATATTTAAGAGGGCACTTTGATATTGACATTTTATGAACACTTATTATCAAAATTGACAGTTTCCAATAATTTTACTTATAGAGGCATCCTCTTGGTACAATTAGACATGTAACTCATAATTTTATCTTATTCCTAAGAGCAGTTATAGACAGATTTCAGGCTACCTTTTAAAGGTAAAAATTTTAGATTTTTTTTTATTGAAAACTAAAAGAGATATGTGTACATATGTTCTTACAAAATATGTTCCAATTTAAGCAAGGAATTCAAAAATATAATAATATATGGGGTGTTCTATTTAAAATAAGAAAGTTGGTGCTACTTCCGGTGGACCGGAAGTGATAGAAAGTTAAAAATATTTCACATCAGGATAACTGATTCAACAGTGTGACCTGGATTTTTTTGTAGTTTTTAGTACAACGGCAACCCCGTAAACTTTTAACGAACGGGTTAGCGTAGACACCCTGTCTAGTACCTACGTGTATTTCTTTGTTAAGACCTAATGAAATGTTCTCAAAAATTGTTTTAAAATATATATGTAGTATAGTATAGATCACCAAGAGGGGGGCTCTTGAATCGCTCTTTGAGAAGGTGGGAAACTTATATTGATGTTAAGTGAGATTTTATTTCGGAATAGTGGGTGGTGAGTAATTTTTTTTTTAGGGGCGGTAGGCTCATAAAGGTTGGAAACTTCTGACCTAGATGTTAGTTGTGTTAAATGAGTAGCTTATGCAGCTCGTAGCGAGTAGGTACAGATTTTTCGCTGGTGGGAAAATCGCGCGACTTATTATACATTCATTTTGCACGCATTTCTTCTGCTTTAAGCCCGAAATGAAAACATGTACATGCGAATAAAACAGCACATAAAACATTTTTCAGCCTCATCGGGATGCCCAATAAAATGCCAATATGGCAGACTCGAGGATCCCTGGAGGCGTTATAATTTTTACATCAACACATTCTCCCTCGAAACTCGCGTACCTACGCATATATATCTGCGTATACATGTGATTTACATAAAACGCGCAAATATACTCGCGGATTATTTCAAAGCCGGCACCAGTAAATCAATATTCAAATGAGCATTTAAGCATCCCGCACGCCCGCACGCATTCGGCGGGGACTTTGGGATAAATATAATAAATTCGAGCGTTGGCAGAAGACAAGTAATAGAATGGCGATGCGCGAACCGCACAACACGAGTTCGGGAATTAGGCAAAATAACTCACAAGTGAGAAAGACACGCGTACACACCGCTAACTAGTAATGTGCATTTCGCCGGTTTTATTTGCAATTAAACTTTGCAGCGCCAGCAAGTCTAGTAGAAATAAATTTGAATGCGCGCCGATGAATAAATTACCATCCGTGTTAAACGGTTAACACAGTCATCTGTGGCAGGACGGGATTTTCGCGTTTTTCGCGATTATGGGTGTAATTCAATAATTGAATCAAAATCGTGATGGTGTCGGGATTATCTCGGATCCAATCATCGGCGAATTTTGAAATTGGGCCACCCAGCGGACCGTGTGAATGCGGAGATTGTAAAATATACTATTTTACTGATTCGGTTTACTCCTAGATAATTGCTTATCGTTTAACTCCGTGCTGCACCGATGTTTACTGATCATCAAGTGGCAATTTATTAACACTTTTCAATCGCGTGTCCTTTTGAAGTGACCCTCGAATTAATTGCGCATTTTCATCCGCTCCATGTTTGCCTAGATATAGAATCTCGTTAACGATACGAGGTAGATTATTCACTCAAATGCAAATAATTATTCAGGTACTGCTTCATCATTTTCGGTTTTAGATTTCGTTTCATTTTATACCGGGTAAATCAATGAATTGGAACGACATCCTTAAATCCTAAAATAATTATTTTAAAAACAATAGTTACATTTTGTTTCAAGCTATTACTTTCTTTGTTCCTGGGTCTATCCATGTTTTATAATTTTGTTAACACCCTTGTAATGACCGAATCCATATTTAATATTAATTAAATACAAAATGTGTAAATAAAGATTCGCGATGGCCTGTGAACGCGTGTAGTTACCCAAATTATGCTGTGCGGTAAGACGAGGGCACATCACGGGGTGCGTGAGATTTTGCTAACTACTATTTAGTTTTTTACTTCACGATACATAATCGAGCAATATGCGTAATTCGATTACTCACATGGCATTGCGCCACTTTGCGGCGGAAATCAGATTTGAATAGCTATCGGGGTGTAAATTAGAAAACACTATAAATTCGATTGCTGAAATTAATAAAATTTCGTCTAATCGAGACCACACAGATTGTTATTTTGCTCTACGAAGACCCTGATTTTGAGCATTAATTTCTAGGGAAATTATATACGCAACGAAATGAAATGTACACCACCCTAACAATTCTATATTCAATTATCCAAAATAATGTGATCTATCTTGTGACATTTCAGCGCCGCACACTGGCCCATTTGCCAATTCTAGAAGATCACCCGAAATATCTCAAAACTCAGTGAATCAAAATCAATAAAACTTTTAATCTAAAATGTACACTACATGACTACTTTGCAAAAGAAAAACCATTGAAAACGTCCACCTCTAGGGGGCACTTTGCTCTCTGCATGTTTCATTTTTTAAATTATTTTTCAATAATGGGCTTTAAGATTTTTTTGTAAATTATCTAAAATGTTACTGAAATTATGGCAATCTGAATATCTGGCTTAAAACCTGGCAATAGTACGATTTTAATTTTGCTACAAACGTGATAATTTTTATGCATTTTTTTTCATTTGTTGATGTATTCACTTTCCGGCTCAATCAATGTTTGAAACGTTTAATTCAAATGCAAATACTGCACCATTTCTTTCATAGAGAGATTTTACAACGCGCCAAACGTCGAGTAAACTTCTCCGACGAATTGCCACGTTATCTAAAACTCGTAATCACATGACATGAGGCAGATCGGGGTAGCAAAATTTAATTTAGATGATTATTTATACACATATTTTACAAGGACTTAAACTTATCTCTAGTTAAAATGAATTAATTTATCATAATTACTTTAGCGCGCAACATGTCTTTAATTTGGATAAATATATTAGGCGGGTTATTGTACTTCGAAAATAACACATGATTATATTGCATACATGTCTGGAAAATAGATAACAATGTTTATAATATATTTTCAATCAACACGAGTCGAAATAACTGATAATGATAACAAACTTGAACGTTCCGAACTTGAACGCTCGAAATTTTGATATTGAGAAATGCTTGTGAAGAGCATAATTTACACAGCGATACTAGCCACACGAAAGGATCAGAGGAAATTATTATAGTGCCTGCTAATACATTGGACATTCTACTATTGATAATGACATAAGTAATCGATATTCCTAATAGTCAATTTTCGGTGAAATTATCGGCTGGAAGGGGCAAATGGGCCAGTGTGCAAAGTGCCGCTTGCAAATGAAACAAAATTTATAAAGGCAGAAATACAGGTTCCTATCACCGATTACTGCGTAGTGGATCTAACTTGCCTGCATTTTGTACCTTGTCCTAACAATATTTTCATACTGACAGAAGTTATGGGCTCAAGTCGTTAGAAAATTAGAAGTAGAATAGAACTGTATCATAACTATAATCAATTTTGAGTAATATTAACCTCTTAAAGTGTTTACGATCACATGACTGATATTATTGATAGACACAAATGCTAATAATATCAAGCGATGATGATTGTTAGGTATCAAATTGTATTATTGGCTAATAATTGATTATTAATAATAGAGGCGGGATTTATGTGCCTTTATTTGTAAATATATATAAGCCGGAGCGACGCGCTCAGCTTACGAACGAATAACGGGCATTGAGTTACTGGCCCTTATGGAGTGTGCATGCAAGTTCGGGTGCTGATTGTGGGGAAAGGATGTGTGATATAATGTTTTGGTGTGCGTTGCAATGTGAACGGTTATGGATTAGGTGTTGGAATGGATTAAAGGTCAGTACCTAAACTACAATATGTATATCAGATTGAGGTGTTCCGACATATGCAATTAGATTGTAATATTCACATTATGTAAAGAAAGGATATGTTCCTGGGTTATTTATAAATATAGTAAGTGCACATAAAGGAAGGATATGTTCCTGGGTCCTTTATAAATATACTAAGTGCACATAAAGGAAGGATATGTTCCTGGGACCTTTATAAATATGGTAAGTGCACATAAAGAACGGATGCGTTCCTGGGTCCTTTGTAAATATAGTAAATGTACATAAAGGAAGGATATGTATCTTGGTCCATTATAAATATAGTAAATGTACATAAGGAAGGGTATGTCCCTTGGTCCTTTATAAATATAGTAAATGTACATAAGGAATGGTATGTCCCTGGGTCCTTTATAAATACAGTGATTGTATAAAGAAGAGGTATGTCCTCGTGATTGTATAAAGAAGAGGTATGTCCTCGTAATTGTATAAAGACGAGGTATGTCCTCGTGATTGTATAAAGAAGAGGTATGTCCTCGTAATTGTATAAAGGAAGGGTATGTCCCTTGGTCCTTTATAAATATAGTAAGTGCACATTAAGGAAGGGTATGTCCCTAGATCCTTTACAAATACAGTAAATGTACATTAAGGAAGGGTATGTCCCTAGGTCTTTTATAAATACGGTATTCGTATTGGGTATTAAGAGGTGTAAGTTCTTGCTTTACACATGACGGTGAATTACAATACTCGTAGAGAACAAGTGTCGAAGCCGTGACTGCTAGGGATCCAGTTAGCAAGAGAACAACTGTCGGGGGAAGGGGAGATGCTCCCCCGTAAGTCTTTCCAATTATAGTTAATACCAGGGTCGTTCAATAAGTAATGCCCCATATTTTTTTCTCCACAATGAGCAAAAACTGAAAGTTGCACTTCTAGGTACTTCAAGTTCAGTGTTTCTCCTCCCGGTGGCCGAAGTTTCAAATCATTCCAACAGATGGCAGAGCTGTAGTGAATTTTTAAAGTAGCATCTGCTAGTGATCCACGTTACAAACAGCGAGCAGTGATTAAGTTCTTGATTGCAGAGAAAGCAATTGCAATTGCAAAGCGATTGCAATCATTCTTGTTGATGTGATGCCAAGAAGGACAACCATAAATTCCGAAGCATACGTGAAGACCTTGGACAAACCCAAGAAACGTTTCCGGCGTGTTGCGCATGACAATAATCCGGCTGAAATTTTGATCCTGCACGATAATGCACGCCGGCACACAAGTCTCAGAACCCGGGAACACCTCACCAAATTGGGTTGGACAACATTGCCCCATCCACCATACAGCCCGGATCTGGCACCGTCAGACTTCCTTCTCTTCGGACCTCTTAAAGACGGTTTGCGTGGAAGACACTTCGATGATGATGAGAGCGTAATTCAAGCGGTGAAAACATGGTTTCGCGCACAGGTCAAGAGTTGGTACCGGCAGGGAATACAGGCTGGCGTTTCACGCTGGCGTAAGACCGTATAAGTTCATGGAGACTATGTTGAAAAATAGTACGTGTAGAAGAAACATGTAGCTATATTGTCACCAAAATTTAACAGTTTTGAATAAACAGTTTCTAAGAAAAAAAATATGGGGCATTACTTATTGAACGACCTTCGTATATAATACTAAATGAATACTCTTTATATGTGGGGAAATCATTTGGAGCCTATGCCATCTTCGGATCGAGTTCAATATATAGCCAGCGGATCCTGACCAATGAAAATACAGTATATTATGTAAATGATTAATATTATTACCAGGTAAAATGGCAAAAATGTATATATTAAATATGGCGTCAAGTTAAGGCTACGATTGAAAAAAGAACTAGCTGAACATGACATACATTAAAGTACCTTCTCTAAACAGATTGTACTGTGTGAATTCATTTATGTGATTTGTGATATTGTAAAATTCGTTTCCATCCTCCGTCGCAAAACCTTTGATAATCGTGTTTTATTAATTACCAACGTGTCCAGAATATGGTCGTTGTGGAGTTATTAATTAACACATCTCTAAATTATGGTCGTTGTGTGATTACTACTTAACAAGGCATGCAAAGTACATTATCGATTGAGTTTTGAAGGTATTTTCGGTCACATCACGGGGATAAATATATCAAGATAAATAATTGAATGAGAAATTTGGTCATTAAATTTCATAAATAATATTGTTCAGCATTCCGATAGTCAAGTATTATCAGCTTTAAAAATGAATCAATTAAATGTATGTATGGGCTTAAGTAGTTAGAATTAGAAGTAGAATAGAACTGTATGATACTAAACTATAATCAATTTTTAGTAACATTAACCTCTTAAAGTTTTTACGATCACATGGCTGAAATTATTTATAGACACATATGCTAATAATATCACGCGATGATGACATACATTAAAGTACCTTCTCTAAACAGTTTGAAGTATTTTACTGTGTGAATTCATTTATGTGATTCGTTTCTATCCACAAGGTGGCTTTGAAATACATTGGTAGACACAAATGATGAAAAAAGAACCTTCTCTGCACAATATGAAGATTTTGGTACACGAAGTCGCTAATATCACGTTGTAATTCCAACAGTAGTATTAATAATTTACTCTTAATTTAGTTTTTAAAATAAAATAAATCATTCAAAGTCAAATATTATAAATAAAGATTCAATAATTATTCAATTACATCTATTCCATTTTGAATAAATATAATGAACTGGTTGTATAGTTGTGGTATGTTGTGTGCTTCCTCACTTTTTAAAGTTTGGTAAGTGCATAATGTGCCGCAGCTATGCAACTAATACTTAATATGAGAAACGTTAAAGAAACATAATTAAATAAATAACATCCAATTTGAGTAACAAAACTGTCTTTTATTAACTTGTCACTTGCATAATCTTGTAAAAGGAACAAATCACATCAAATACATATATCTGTGTTTAACTTCCTAATAAAAATTACTAAGAGACACATTACTCATCCAACGAATCAAATTAAGTTGTCACGATAATGATTCCAAAATCAAAAATAACGTAAATTACTACCACTAAATCACGAGTCAAACAAATGTTGCAATTTATGACAACACCTGATTTTGAACCGTTACACCGTGTGCAACACGAACACCAAATATGTTTTCATTCATAATTTTTTTGAATGCTAAAACTTTTATCCAAACATTATTTTTCCTCTTTGAACACTAATCCCTGAACTGTAGGTGTATGTTTAAACTCTTCCTGTAATTAGAGATGTGTTGTCTTGGAAATTAATGAATAGCATTATTATTACTATAAATCAATAATTCCCGGATTAATTCTAGTACAGGATTATAATAGAATTGTACATATAACATAACTTACTTTTTGTATATTGTAAGAAATTAATTCTTGCGGCGTATGAGAAGCATATAGATGCCCTCTCGTGGCGAAATAATTTTTATTGCGAATTGGCGAGTTTCAGGTTTATAAAACCTGTCGAATTGGGAACTATATTCGGACGCACTGGACTGATGAGACCCTCCTGGTCGAAACCGGTCTATAGCTGACCGCGGAGGTGGTATCCAATTTGTGCACGACATTTATTTAAATTATATTATTTTTGTTTAGGATGATACAATTTTCTGTAAAATATTTCACTCTAAGCTATCAAAATCTTAGTAGCACCTATGGTATTAGAATAATTAATATAAAATTTCACCGAAACATTTTCATTGAATAATTTTTACTGTATTTTACTTACTGCTATGTTTTTAAACACTTGTGGGAAAGTTAACGATTATCGCTAATTTAAATTTTAGTAATTAAATTGCATTAAATATTGATTGAATCATTCAATTTTCTTGTAATTAGATACTGCAAAATATGTTTTTGAGAAACAACTATTTAAAACAGAATATTGTTCAATTTTTTTATAAACAAATTATTATTTAAATTTCCAAAATAATAAAATGTAATACAAATATTAAAAGGATATTAAAAAGACGAAACTAATGTTATAATTATTGCTTGCACATGTAATCCTTCTAACTACAGAATCAATATTGTAATACACAACATTCCTTTGTAGATACGTAAATTTCCCTCTGCATTGGGGTTAACAGTATTACATATTTAATTAATTATCAATATCCGACGAACAAGTCTATTGAAATTTTCCTTAATTCAAAGATTTGCCATGTAACTAAGAGAATATTATTCTGTTCTTATAAATAATAACATTGCATCCAAATAATTATACAGGTTAGCTTCGTGTTATTAGTTACACCTAATTAATTGTACAACGCAGCGATTTCAACATTGTTTGGTTTCTCTCAGTATTTTGACATACTTGCAATCGATAAGCCCAATCAAGTGATAATGTGATTAACTTTTTTGTTACATGATAAGCCAAAAACAGAAAATCACTGGAGCAAAAAGTATGAATTAAGGTTTTCTAGAGTTTTGAAGAAGGCCATTTTTCATACCGAGTTTGTGTGATCAAACCCTTGGAATTTATTCTTACCTCAGAAAGTAAAAAAGATAAGTGTACATACATTTCTACAAAGATGTTTCTAATTAAACAGGGAAGCCAAAAACTTTCGGTAGAACCGGAAGTGATATAAACTTGAAAGTATTTAACCTCAGGAGAACGGAATCAACCATGTTTGGATGATTTTTTTCAAATTTTTATAGTATCGGGAACCCCATAAACTTGTAATGGTCTATTAGCGTGGGACACCCTGTAGGTAAAGAATAATTTAATAAAATCTTGAGTAGCACCTATGGCATTAGAAATAATATAAAATTTCAACCAAGCATTTTCATTGAATAATTTTGAATAAATTATTTTAAATTTTCATTAACTTACTACTAATTTTTTTTTTTTAATCACTTATGGGAAAGTTTATTATTATCGTTAATTTAAATTGTAGTCATTAAATTGCATTAGATAATTTAATTTGTCTACAATTACTGCAAATAATTTTTTGTAGTATTATCTATTTAAAATAAAACTATAATTAACATTCTGCAATATTTTCCAAATTATTAAAATATAATACAAATATCAAAAGGATACGAAACTAATGTTATAATTATGGCTCGCAGATTTAATCTATTCTAACTACAGAATCAACATTGTAATACACAAAAGTCCTTTGTACGCAAATTTCTCTCTGCTTTGCGGTTAACAGTATTACACATTTAATTAATTATCAATATCCGACGGACAGGTCTATATACCTTTTCCGTAATTCAAGGATTTGCTATGTAGCAAAGTAAATAGAATTCTGTTATTTTGAATAATAATATTTCATTCAACTAATTATAGACTTTACCTTCTTGTTATTAGTTACTACACCTAATTCATTATAAAACTCAGTGATTTCAACATTGTTTGGTTTCTCTCAAGCCCAATTAAGTTATGCTGAGATATTTTTTTCTGGACATGATAAGCAAAAACTAACGTACACTTGAGTATAACTTTGAATTAAAATTTTCTGGAGTTTTGAAGAAAGGGGTTTTGGAAAAAGTCGAAACCGTGAGGCGTGAGGGGATCATATATTCGTTTTTTTATCAATAATTTTGAAAATGATACAGAAATTTAAAGAATATTTTAATACAAGTTAGAGACAATCTTAAAATGCACACAATTTATGATTCGCAGGCGGACAAAATTGTATCACTGTATTTATATTACTATAGATAAACTCAGGTATAGTTTTTTATGTAATTAATACTGTAAAGGGGCGTCAAAGTAAGACGATAGTTTGATTAGATTTTTTGCAAACTTGAAAGTATTTTCCTTACTTCAAACTTCCACATATTCCGCCGCCACACAAAGAAGGGATTCTCCTTATTTTCACATCTCACTTGCTTGCCAAAGTTCGTGCAGTTTGTTTTAATTTTGAACAATTTTCAACGCCTTCGGGCGAGTAGATTTTCCTGGTTTTTATTTATTTTGTAAAATCCGGGAAGTTGCATGAGTTTCCAAATTTTTACGTGCACATTATGCAGCAAGTTTACTGTGTGTGCACGAAGATTTACTGGAAAAGCGCTTTTATCGGTAAACCGAATTGGGATTGCACTTTAATATCAAAGCGCTGTCACGCAAATATAAATTACATATGTCATACCGTTTGAGATTGCTGCTTTTAACGTCTCTTATCGTACAAATGTATGGGCACGATCATAACTGTAATATGCATGATCTAATTTAATTGACAGTAATCGGAACACAATACTCGTGCAATTTAATGTTATAATATTATTAGTAACGTCATATTAGCGCTAATTATTTCCGCATATTCATTAAATTAGCATTAGCGGTTTGTAAAAATTTTTATACTTTCATTAAATTATCATAATGTTGCGTAAACCAATTATGTTTTGGTTCGGCTAAATTTTCACACTTAAAATAACTGATTGCATTTGTAATCTGTTCAATTAATAAAGGGCAGCTGAAATCTAGAAAGCACGAATAATCCGTTCACGTTATTGTGTCCATTTATAATACGGATTTAATAAATCCCAATTCAAATTTGCTGACGAAAATCTAGTAATTTGGTCCCTATAACCGAGCAGCCATTAGTTCAACAATCATTTTGTATAATTATTTTTAATAGTACAGAATAATTAAAATTACATTAATTGTAAAATGATTAAAATAAAACAAAAACAATTACTTCGTTAAGTTAATAATCTGTGACTCAAGTTTCGAGTGGTTAAATTGTTATTATCGAATTTTGTTTTATTTAAAATTAATTATTGAGAATGGCATCATGCAATAAACGCAACTACCATTAAAAATAGACAAAATAAAACAACATTTTTCTTTTTTTTTTAATGAGTCTGTAACATTTTCAATGAAGGTGATTTAAGTAAACACTGAATTAGGCAAAAAGGTATTCCAAACATCAAACGGTACAGTTGAGTACAATAAAAATATATTGCGCCCTATAAAAATAACTTCCACCTCCATTTAATTAGGCAGCACAACTAATAATATCAATCAGCACCAAAAGTTAAATCAACAACATTTTACCTTAATTGAACTAGATATAATAAATAGAAAAGCTTAAGAGCGTCAATAAGCTTCCAAACTGGTAAAACAAGGGCGTTGTTGGCTTTCCTTGTTTTGGGTGTGCAAATCTTCTAAACTGGTGTGACAAAGATGGGGTGAACTTTACTCTAAATATTTTCCCCTTTAACTTTCATATGAACCACTAAATAAATTTCAATATTGGAATTGTACGAAATGCAACTCATTACTGTACACAACTTTTCCATAAAACAATTTTTGAAATTTTGATAAATAACTCCGTAGTTGATCATTCCCAGAGCGTTGAAACGCCCTGTATAGGAAATTATAAAATTTAAAAATAGATAGATAGTATTCATTCGTATCTGTAGTAGTTTGAAAATTTTATAATTTTAGTACTACAAAATTCGATTTGCAATAATTTCCTTTGAAATTCAAAAATATGTGAAAATATAATACGTGAAATTAATTAATAAATATCAAATATTGATTGGATTCTTCTTTTATTTATGGGTAGTAAATAAGAATAGGTTTCATTAAAACCTCTTACAAGTTAACAAAAGCTTTAATTTCTCTTACCAGTAAAATCAAAATGAGATCATACTAATTGCAGATAATTTCCATATTAAAAATTTATCTCGAATTGTACCTGAAAGTACCTCTATCTATTGAGGAGAGGAGTGGAATATTTTGCTGCTAATAAGTTTGACAATAAGGCATTCAAAAATGCCATTAGTTAAGTCCGCACTTAAAGTAAACTTATTTAATTTTTGTGATACAATCCCATCATTTTTATCTCACAGAGCAATTGAAATGACAATTTGGTAGAATAAAATAAGTATGGGTGATAATATGATTGAACTTTTCTATACATACTTTCACTGAAGAAATTAAAATAATTCTTCCCATATTTTTAGCAACTTTTCTTGACATCAATATGAAATCTAGAATTTTTTTTGGATCATTTATGTTTACTATAGATTATAACTATTTTTTTTCTAAAATGTATGATTTGATACATATTACCAAGGTCTGAGTATTTTCTCTTCTTTGGTTCATTTTTGTGTTAACTTCGATTGCTCAAAGTGCAATTTTCTGAAAATTTGAATAATATTCTGAAACTTTTCATTTGTTAATAACAATTTGGCGACTTTTTAAAAGCATAAAAATAATAAAATGTTCGCATTTTGTTACATTCGTTGATGTTTTAAGTTTTTTAAGATCTTAAGATACTTTCGATATTTTGAAAAGATATTCTGGATTCGAACTAAATGCTTTGATATTTTGATTAGGTACACATTTTCATTACTGCTCCATAAAAGTGTTTGGAAATTTCTAAAATTTGTGATATGTTATGTATATTTATTTATATATTTATAAAAGATCTATTACACTGGTCTGCGATTGAAACTTTTTTTTTGTTACGGAACAAATCTATAAACGGTTAAAAATTTCAAATCTTTAAAAATGATAAAATCTAGTAATTTGGTCCCTATAACCGAGCAGCCATTTCTTCAACAATCTGTTTGCACAATTATTTTGAATAGTGCAGAAATTGTTTGGAAATTTCTGAAATTTGTGATATGTTATGTATATTTATTTGTATATTTATGAATGATCTAATACACTGGTCTGCGATTGAAACTTTTTTTTTGTTAGGTGTGTTTTCTAAACTGTTTCTAAATCAGTTTTTGGCTGATTTCAAATATGTAACTCATTTTTCTTAATTAAGTAAAATTTTTATTCCACATTAATTTTAAAATTATAGATAATTATAAATCAGTTAATAATTATAAATCAGTTATAAATATAATCACCAAATTTGTTTATTATTTGCAGTCACAAATTAGCATAAAATGTCCATAGTATAAAAACTTGACCGCAGAATTTAGTACCTACCGTATTACGGAGTTATTATGGAAATAATGTTTTTTTTAAAGATTTCCGTCAATCTCTTGTAAAGTCTCAGCTTAGTTGAGCGGTTTGGGGTTGGTTAAGGCGATCGCAGATTCATATGTTGCAAATTTTCCCATAACTTCCAATTATTCATAAGAGTCGGATACAACGAATCAATATTGTCGGGTGGTGTTAGAATTGGAATTTCTGTTCCATGAGATAATGGCTTTATGGCAGATGGCACATCATGATACTTCACATGTTGCTGGTTTTTTTCTGTTTTTGCCATCAAAATTTGTCATACAAAAATAAAAATCCGTAGAGGGGTCACTCTTTCCTTTCTTCCTAACCATTGAAATAATGAATATAATAGAATACGGGTGTGAACTTTTTTGAAATTTTGATAGAATGAAAACTTGACTTGATTGAGCAAAACGTATTGCATATTTGAAATCAGCACAAAAAAACTGATTTAGAAACATTTTAAGAATACAAGACCTCATCACTGACGCAGACCAGTGATATATTTTGATTAAATTAATTTACCGATCATATTTTATTATAATTGCTGAAACTTTAGTTTACTTATTAGAATAATTTTGCTACTATAATTAAGTTTTCTATAACTTCAAGATGTACTCAATTTTGATATACTAAGGTTTCATAACGCCTTTATTAATCTTTTTGAGATTGATACTTTATATTATTTAATATTGCCGAATCCAAAATCTTTATGGAGTTTTAGTTTGGTTATATATTTGTGTTAACATTTGAAGATTTGGTGTGAGTTTTGGGCATTTTTTTTTTAATTTGTGAAATACTCTGAAATTGTCTAATGAAGTGAGTTTTTCCAGTAGAGTTGGTTATCGATAACTCCAAGGAAATATGCTGTTCTTTGTTTCCAGTTTGCGTTACCCGCCATCTTGAAACTGAACAACAATTTCATTTTCACATGAACATTGAACTTCTCGTATTTTTGTATGTGAAATTTTTAGTTGCAGCTACTAATATTTTTGTTAAATTTTCAGCATTTTTTTTGTATTTCTTGTGACACTATAGTGGAAATATCAAGTGGAATAAGGTCCTGAGACTTAGGTGGTCATTTAACAGGCCTGTGTCTTTGAATTTCTTCTTCCGTTTTTTCCCGAATATATGGATTTTATACATAAATTTCTTACTTTCCGTTATTTTTTGATCGAATTTTTTCTTATGTAAAGTATAAAACAATATACAGGGTGAATTTTTTTCATTGTAAGATTTGGGATCTCGGAAACCATAAAACATAGAGATTTGGTTAAATGAAAAAAGAGTTGTCATTTTAAGAGCTTATGCAAGATATGCTTTTATTTAAAAAAAACATCGTTTTCGAGTTATATACAAACTATTTTTTTTTTAAATGACATTTTTAAGTCATAAATGTCATAAATGACTTTGACATTTTTAAAAACAATATTTTCACTTTATAACGATATAAGGTTTGGATACTTACTTTCATACATAAATGAGATGCAGGAATTTTCGTTGTATAATTTGAATAGAATTTAGTGTACTTAGAATAGAAAAATGGAAGAATGCTCTAGTAGGAGAAAAAAAATATATCCATGGCAAACTCCGTATCGTATTTATTTTGTCAAAGTAAGTAATAATTTTCGTAAAATAAATTTTCGAAGATGGCCTTCATTTATCATAGTAATTATAGCAAACCTTGTATCGCTATAAAGAGAAAAAGTTGTCCTTTTTAAAAATGTCAAAGCCAACTATGACTGCCTTTAAAAAAATAAGTTATTAGTACACTTATTAGTAATAAGTGTATTATCTTTTGATTTTTATTCACTGTGATCTTTTTCAAACAACAAAAGCAGATCTTGCATAAGCTCTAAAAACGACAACTCTTTCATCATTCAACCAAATCTCTATGTCTTATATGGTTTCCGAGAAAATAAAATGAAAAAACTCACCCTGTATATAGGGTGGCCCAACTATCCTCGCTCGGACCATTGTTGCTTGACTAATGAAAATTGAGGAAAAAATCTGATTGGAAGTTATTGGACACTTGATGTGCTACTTTTTAAAATTATTTTCGAGTGTACAGAGTATAACTTAAACCCGGGACACAAAATTTGGTCTCTTTTTTAAATGGATCACCCTACATATTCGTTCATTTGTCGAATCTGCTTTACGTGGGCTTCATAAATCATTTTAATTTTTTTGAGATCAGATACAATGTTGCCAAGTTATTCACAGATCCACACAGAACTTTAAAAATTCCTATGTGGCTCTTCTACCAAAAAGTTTGGGAACTTTAACAAAATGAATTATACGGACTACTAGAGGATGTTCCTTTAAACATTAGAATGCAAATGTACTACCAGCACGATGGAGCTCCTGCACATTTCGCTCGTCAGGTTAAGCAACATTTGGACGAAAGATTTCCAGGGCGTTGGATTGGTCGCAGTGGTCCTATTAGTTGGCCTCCAAGATCTCCAGACCTCACAGCATTAGATTATTGTTTATGGGGCTGGTTCAAAGATATAGTGTACAAAGTAAAAGTGGACACTCGAGATGGACTAATTCTATGTATTATAAATGCTGCAGCCGATCTTAAACAAAGACATGACTCAGACGCAGAGCAACAGGCGCCCTTCGTAGACGAAGTAGAAAATGTTTAGAGGTAAATGGCGGTATTTTTGAACATTTATGAAGCTATGATAACCAAACCTATAACTATAACTTCAAACAAATAACAATCGGATAACAACATTTAAGTTTTTTTTACATTATTTTCACGTGTACAATACACTCCTGGAGTTTGGTCCGTTCCTCCCGACTCACCTTGTATACTAAAATATTTTACTTATAGACAGATAAAATTTCTAAAGTAATACTGTTATGTCTGGGTAAAATAATATTATGCCCGTAAAACTAAACTTTTAAAATGTTCATGCAACAGTCAAGGTATTATTTCTTGGTACTGTTAAATTTATAAACTACTAAGATGGTCATCTATTTGGAGCAATTTGTACCAAACGTCCATAAAGCCGAGAGGTTAAACCCCACGAGTAAAATACATTAAAACTCCAAAACAATTTTTCTTCTTAAGAATCGGGGGCATTAAAAAGTTATGGAGATTATTTTTATAATACGGTAAGTCATTATAAAGAAGTTGAAATGTACGATGAGAAAATAAAACCTTAAAAGTTGAAATGGCCTGTGCGTCCGCATAAAATATTCACGGGGATGAATAAAACATTCCGCTATATCGCGCGATGGCTTCGCAAGGTGTAACCGGAAGCCGAAATACACTCTGCGCGTGATAATTGTACAGAAATATTGATACGATTGTTCGCGAAGGGGCGCGCTCCCTTGCGAATATATTTATCACGGTTTTCTTTTTACTTTGTTGCGAGCCCCGGCGTGTGGGGATTTGTCATTCCCCCTGATTACACGGCCGGTTTTTCCCCCGTTCCAGCCCAAGCTGATACGTTCTTTTAGTTTTGTTGTGAAACATGTCCATTAAACGCGGACCCTCTTATGACCTGGCTCACGTACTTTTTCCGTTTTGTCGTCGGACGTTGCGAACTTCGCCGGAACTATCGTGTGTCAGAAGTGGCCGGCCGAAGCAGCGCCTGTTCCGAAGTTCGCGGAGAAAGTCGGCCCATGCAAAAACCGAGAGTCGGCCGTTCGCTCGAAAAGTTAATTAAATAATAAATCGATCGGAATAATTTAATTTACGTCCACTTTGGACCTTCAGCCAAAAAGTTAGCCAGACTTACTTGGCGTGTGTTGGATAACGCCTACTAGTGACTAATTAATGCTTGAGATGCCCTCGCTAGTTACCCACATAACTTAATATACGGCCTGCCTTAATAATTTACATCGTATATTAAACTTGCACACATGTGCTAAACTTCGCCAGCCACCATTTAGGCACTTTACCACTAACTCATTATTACAGTCGTTACACGTTTTAATGCCCTACTGTCCGACCGCTAATTAAAGTAAAAACAGTACGCAAAATACTGTCCAGTCACGGCAATAACTAACTTCTTCACTGCCGGATGAATTATTAACCCGCATAAACAACGCTTGCCTAATGACACACTTGGCAAAGTTTGCTCGCATTTGTTGCGTAATTATTACCACGACATCGCATCAACAACCTTCCCAACTTTGAACACACTGTGAAGGTTAATTGTAGTTACATGTCAATTTTAAGAAAAGGGATTTCACACACTGAACATAAACTTCAGATTAAACCCACGTTCACGCTCAAGATGCCACCGAACAACAACCTTCCAACTAAACCCTACTAAAAATCTGGACCGGTGAAAAGTACTTAAGATGCTCTACTTGAATACAGCAAAATAATTATACCAAGTAATATGAAAAAATTACTACAAATCAGTACAAATAAATAAAGGTGTTTAAAAAATGTTCTTGTTTTCACCAAGTTGTAGCTAAGACTGTCCCATTTAGGCTCGGTCTATTTACTTCCAAGTAGTACACTTTACTTGGAGGTGAATAGACCGGGCCTAAATAATATACAGGGTGAGTTTTTTTTTCATTTTAGGCATTGGGATCTCGGAAACCATAAAACATAGAGATTCGGTTAAATGAGGAAAGAGCTTATGCAAGATATGCTTTTATTTTTTGAAAGAAACGTATAGTTTTTGAGTTATAATACAAACTTCATTTTTTATAAATGGCGGTCATAGTTAGCTTTGTCATTTTTAAAACGGGCATTTTTTTTTCTTTTTATAACGATATAAGGTTTGCTATACTTACTTTCATATATAAATGAGATGCAGGAATTTTCGTTGTATAATTTGTATAGAATTTAGTATAATTAGAATTGAAAAATTAATAGATTTCCGTAGTAAGAGGAAACAAAAAGGTTCCCATGACAAACTCTGTTTTTGCTACTCTCAATAATACAAATAGTCATGTATCGTGTTTATTTATCAAAGTAAGTAATAATTTTCATAAAGTTAATTTTCGAAGATGGCTTTTATTTATTTTAAGTATAGCATATCTTGCATCGCTATAAAAAGAAAAATGTGTCCTATTTAAAAATGTCAACTACGTTATTTAAAAAAAAGTGCTATAACTGAAAAACTGTGGTCTTTTTCAAAAAACAAAAGCATATTTTGCATAAGCTCTTAAAATGACAACTTTTTCCTCATTTAACCGAATTTAAGATGTTTTGTGGTTTCCGAGATCCCATGCCAAAAAAAACTCACCTTGTACGAGTATATGTTTGTTGATGGTTACATAACAATTGCCACTATAGTCTTGGGGCCCATTTATAGAACCGACTGTATACAAGGTCGCTTCAATTAGAGAAAAGCAGCACATTTTAATGACAATTGAGAGTCTGAAAAATACCTAATTATTTTGATACGTTCCTGATTTATAGCAAAAAAAAAAGAAAATTGTCATTTCAGAAAAAAATTGTATATTCCCTGCCATTGACTCTATTTTCATCAAACTTGAAAATTTAATATTTTTACAGAAATATTCTAGGTTCTCTAGATTTCGAGTTACGATATTCAATTTTGTTTTTTTATGGTCATATTGAATTTTCTTTGAATTGGCAGCCATATTGAATTTTCACACCTTTAGATAGACAAGAAATAGCTCTTCAAAATGCTAATTAACATAACCTCTGATTTCCAAAAAAAACTGTAAAGTTAACTACAAACATGTTATTAATGCCACGTTAACAAAATAAATAAAAAAACAGCATTAGTAGATAATAATTCTTTAAAATGGTCAAATTATACGCCGGTTTGCCTGATGAAAAGATTGGTGCTAAGATTCATTTCATCCACTGCTTTTTACATTGTTCGCCTCCGAATGGAGTCGAATACATTTCTGATTTTCAATCGGAGATGTTCAATATCTTCCAAGATTTCTTACAATGCCCCACAGAAAATAATTCAAAGGAATTGTGGCGGCCGTAGAACAGGACCAAAGGATGTTATGATCCAATATGGTGGCCATAAGAATTAAAACGCACTACGCAATGTCACTTAAAATTATTCTTTAAATTGTTTTTGAACGTATTCGCCATTTGATAAATTATATACATTAATTTTTAAATTTGTAATTTAAATTTAATTTGTAAATTATAGCTTAAATAAAATAGTCCGTTTGACTCTATTATTAAATACATAATTGCCTGCAACGTTTTCGTTTACACATATTTTTCTAAAGTCAATAATAACAGATCCATAGGCACCGAACAAAATAACAAAAAGTATATTTTTTTCGACATATCAAGTTGGCCATGCATCTTTTCCAAAAAAGCAAAATGCACTTTAATATGAGCTCGTAAAACTGCAATTATTTCCCCATTTAATCGTCCCTCTACCTTCGCTGGTTTCCGAGATCCCCATGCTAATCTTCGGAAAAAGCACCCCCTGTATAAATTTATATATTTGAATTTGCTCTTTTTTGGGCTTTATAAATCTGTTTTGTTTTTGCAATTCGCTTTAACCGTTCAGAAGTTGTTCACGTTTTTCTAAAAATTAATGCTTTTGCAGGCACTTATTAAAAAAATCGCAGGGCACTTAGTTTCTGCGATATCAAGTTGGGACTTTGCCTGAGCCAAAAGAACTGACTGAGGTATCTCCTGGCGGTAAGACCGTCTATCTGCATTGTGGCATCACCTTGCTGTGACACATTAATTTTGATAAACTTTGATGCGCCATAACTTGTTTTTTTTTTAAATGGCACACCCTATATTTTAGTACTTAGTTCTATTCACGGTCTCAGTTTACATCTTTTTAGCCCCTTATATTTTTTCTTAAAAGTTGATAGTTGAGAGATAATTCTGAGTTTCTTAAAAAATTACACAGATCCCATCGATATAAACTTAGCGGGCCATGAAAATTACTTAATTCTGTCATGCCAACGTCAAAGTGACAGTTATTGTACGACACGTTTTATTTTTCTAGCGCATTTTCTTAATTAACTTATCTCATAATGAAATAGTTTATATGGTTTATGTACACGGTGACAGCGCAAACCGTTGCTGGTGACCAGATTCTATTGAGACATAACAAATCAATAGCAAAAACATTTGAATTAAACTATTTATTCATCCGAAAATTTCATGTTCACACAAAAATTACAACGTGTAGTACAATAAATGTCACTTTGACGTTGACATGACAGAAACAATTGATATTCAATGCACGTTAAGTTTATATCGATGAGATCTAGGTTCACTTTTCAGAAAATCCAAATTATTTCTCAAACTATGAACTTTTTAGAAAAAGTATAAGGGGCGAAACAGATGTAAACTCAGATGCTCTATACTACTAAGTAATGAAATAGAGGGTGTGCCATTCGAAAAAATCAAGTTAGGGCCCTTCAAAGTTTAAGAAAATTAATGCCCCACAGCAAATTGATGCCGCAATGCAAATCAACGATCTTGCCGCCAGAAGATACCCCAGACAGATGTTTAGAATCTGGCAAAGTCCCCAACCCGATATTCTAAAAAACAAGCGCCCTGCGATTTTTTTAATAAGTGCCTGTAAACGCATTAAATTTTAGAAAAACATAAACAACTTCTGAACGGTTAAAGCGAATTTCAAAAACTAAACGGATTTATAAAGCACAAAAAAGGGCAAATTGAAATATGAATTCAAAATTTATACAGGGGGTGCCATTAAAAAAATTAGGTCCAAGGCTGCCCTGCAAAAATGGAACACCCTGTATATGGCAAAATAATTTTACAAACTGCACTTTGACCTCTAGTTTGCAGTGCCGTTTGTTTCAATTCGATATCATGAACGGTGTAGGTGTAATCGAGTCTGCCCATCCTATCCACTCACCCAGTATTTATATTCATATATGTTTTGATGAGATGATGAATCGTCAAATATTCATATTTAAACTGGTGTGTGAATAAATATTTGGATTCTGGTGACGATTCCCCGGTCGAAACTAATCCATGTAAACTAAAGACTGACTTTATACTACCTGATAGTGCTGACCTCGCCTGTTGAATTCACCTATAATCAGAATGTATCTAAACACTTTTCATATTTAAACTGTTTAAATTTAGGCGGTCTCAGTGATATTTGACAGTAATTCCCAAAGATTTATAAAGTAAACCAAAATTAAGTATTATAATTTCGGAAGATTGCCTATATTTGTTAATATGGCTAATTGGCTTTTGTAATAAAAAATAATAACTAAGAGAATTTAATAATTATTTTTAAAAGTGTTGACAACCGTCATAACTTACAAGCGACATTTTTATTTTCCGTAAATGGTAAAAATTTCCGCTTGCATTATCGCAAGTTGCCCGTACGAAAAATCTTGATGACCACCATAAAATCCGAGAGGGATCCGGGCATAATTGAAACTGGAGCCGATATGAATCGCAGTGCCCCTTAAAATCAAACGCCGCAATTCGGTTTGATGGAAAGCACGGGAACAAAAATTACTAATTTCGCCAAATTTCTCCCGCCTCGGGGCGACGGGAAAACGGGAAGCGCCGCCGTTCTACTGCAGGATTGGTGTCACACAGAATGTGTTTATGCTCAACTCCAATAAGGTTTGTATCGAGTATTTACACTTCGCCTGATATCAAACACTCCACGGGCGGGGATGTATAAACGCGCGATATAAGCGACACAATTGGCTTTTTATCAATTTTAAACGAGCGTGCCCCGAAGATACAGACAATTCCAGGTCGTTTCACGGAGGAGGTTTTCACTTAATGGAATCCCAAGAAAGAACCTGCTCTGGAATCGATGTCGTCTTTTCGTACGTTTCTTTTTCCAAACAATTAACTCAACCAGTTATATTGTCACCATCGATAAAATAACATGCACACAATAATGAAAACATTACATGAAAATTAAAATCAATTCCACACCTACTAGAGACAAAACTTGATAAGTATCAATATTTATTTTGTCAGGCTCATCACTACTCATCGCGAAAGTACCCTGATAAATCCTCGCGACTTTATATTAATTTATTAATTCGCCGACAAATTAATCTGATCCTTTGCCGATGAGATATGGAATTTCGGGCTGGAACTTCACCCGAGACATAAACAATTCTAATTTGCGGCTGAAAAACAAACCCCTTGACTTTGTAGTGGAATAGATTGGGGTCTACAATACAACAAAGGAAATATAATTATTCGTACTTTACGGTATCGGCAGCATGGGATAAGCTCGCAAGGAGCAGATACAAAAATTGCCATTGTTATAATCAATTATTTTGCTACTTACATTGGAGGCGTTCTGCCTCGAAGAATAATATGCGAGGAAACTCACCTGAAACAGAATAAATATGTTGTTAATCTATAATTATAAGTTAATATACTCGATAGAAGTTTTGTTATTCTCTGAGCAAGTTTGTAAATTTTACTGCCTTCAATTATACCGTGACATGTTTTTAACTCTGAACATAGTCAACACAACGTCCCTATGTAAATTTAAAAAAAACACAAGACAATGCATGGTTGTAATCAAGTGACCAAGGTAACGTCAAAATAACTATTTGATGAATCTGTGATTTGATGGGTTATCAAAATAAATAGAATTGTCAAGTTGTTTGAACTATGGTTGTGATAAAATACATTAAAGAAATGTATTTAACAGAAGAAAAGATACAAATAATGCATTTATACCATGTAAATCAAATCATAAGAAATGTCCGTGACGTTTTTTCGCTTATCGCGATAGACCAATTCCATCAATGGGAACAATTTTTAATATTATTTCAAAATTTAACATCCACGGATGCGTTGAGTATAACCACATCACAACGAATTAGAACAAATATATAATCAGGTAAACAATGATATGTTATTTTAATAAATATTCGAAATGGCCACCTTCACGTTCTAGACAATATGCCAGCGTATTGTAAAAAGATTGAACAGCATTTCTAATGAAATTGGGACCAAGCTCATGGCAAACATGCCTCATCCGATCTTTTAGTTGTTCAGTATCATAATATTATTGTAAATTTTATTTTATAAATGCCCCAAAGGAAAAAAATATTTAGGAACGAATCTTGTGACCGAGGTGGCCAAGTTGTTGGCCCAAATCTTCCTATCTAACGCTCCGAAAAAAAAAACATGTAAATAACGTCCTATTATTGCAGTGGAATGTGAGGGAGCTCCATCCATTTGAAACCAGACATCATTGACATTCAAGTTTTGGATCTATGATATTAGATGTGTACGAAGTAATACTAAGAAGGAATTAGATTTTAAATTTCTGTCAATGAAAAATGGGTAAATTAATGCCCATACATTAACCCTACGGGTGTACCGAGACCTTGTTAAATTTTGGAGGTGCGGATTAGTCCTTGATTATTATCTGTAAGGAAAGGAATTACAAAGAAAGAGGATATGATAAATCAATAGAGACTAACCGATAATTTTTAGAATTTACTTCACTATCAAGTGTAAATGATGCTTCGTCTCTAAATACTATTTTTCGCTAATGTTTCTTCATTGTTATTTATTAAATTAAATATCCTTTCACAAAAATTAGTTATTTTAATTTTATCTTCATTAGTTAGTAGCTGGTGATTTCTGAACTTGTAAGGTTTATATTTATATTCTGTAAAAACCTTACTCATTGAAAAACACGAAACTCCAAATTAGTTGCTGGTCACGATGTCTTAATGAAGACATCAGGTCTTCTTTTGCATAGCATAATATGTTTTTCCGCCTACTTGCTCTGAAAGTTCATTTTTCGGTCCGAAATATCGGGCGGAACGTGAGGTTTAGAAGCTCTAGGGCCTCTAAAATATTTCAGAAATTTTCCTATAGCTGGCAGCATACTTTTCATAAACAAATGTGACAGTGACAGATATATTGTAACCACTCTCCAATTAAAAAGTGTATTAAGTGCAATGGATGTTAGCAGCGATGTAAACTTGGCTTACACCACTCGATATAAGGGAAGTTGCAGCTGTCGTTACTGCTAACCTAATTAACCAATAAAATCTTAGACTCGGTATGTACTCCAATATAATACGTTTTGTACTTTGAAACGGTCAAAAAGTCAAAAAAACATTACAGAAAATACAGTACTGGCGTATATAGCAAAAAGATGGAAATAGTGCCACATTGTGGTTGAACATTCAATGTTGAAGGCGGTTCTTAAAATAAAACAAAATATTGACATAAGAAAACTCATCAAAGTGCAGCCGTACTTGAAACGAAATTCGGTAGATTATAGAGCAAAAAAGTCAGATATTGTAGGTAGGCGGAAAAATAGCGTGTGTCCCGCAGGCCGAAAGGCTTTAGCAGCCCTTCGTTTCTTGGCGCCCTCGCTCGCCCCGCTCGCGAAAAAACATCACGCACATTTCGTATGCTTTGATTTACATGGTATAAACGCATTATTTGTATCTTTTCTTCTGTTAAATATATTTCTTAAAGGTATTTTAGCACAATCATAGACCAAACAACTTGACAATTCTATTTATTTTGATAACCCTTCAAATAGTTATTTTGACGTTACCTTGGTCACTTGATAATAACCACGCATTGACCTGTGTTTTTTTTTACATTGAACATAGAGATGTTGTATTGATCATGTTCAGAGTTAAAAAGATGTCACGGTATACAAGATAAGAGAATTAACAATATAGTATCTATTTTTAAGAACTTTTCAATCATTAAAATTGCAAATTTATACTAGCTATGCCAAAACCTACTTGTTTTGATGAAATAAACTTTAAGGTTTCTCAAATAAGTCGTTATTGTTGCAATAATGTTACGTATACGAAAAATCTTCTATTTTTCGAATATATTTGTGTGCGTGTGTGTGTACAAATATAGTATGTACAAACCTTATTTATGTTATTTTTATGTACAAACTCGTATTTAAACATTTATGAAAAACTCAAGTTCATTTAGCTTTCTTAGTAATGATATTTTTTTAATTTCTATTTTATAATTTGGAAGTCAGTAGTATACCGCGCGTTTTTTGACATTTGAAATAATGTTCACGCGCTTCAAATTTTGGTTGCATGACCATTGCATTTTAGCAATGCAATTAATCCTATCATTTTAAAACTGAACATAGCTTATGTTTAGAGATAAAAAAACGCCCCGTATTTGTTAGGTATGTTCACCAAAATGTTTGCCTTTTAAGCACAATTTTGATTGTGCTAGTTGATTGGAAAACATTGGGTCATAATTAAATATCAATGAAATGACAATCAGTTATCAAACGTAAACTTTTTGATTCTAAAATATTTCTAACATATGTCAAGACTTTTTCGTACAAAGTATGAACAAAAAGCCAAATTAGTCATTTAAACCACGTTTGTTATGGGTGTAATAATCAAGTGTATCGCCTATCAAAAAAACGTTAATACATGTAGTACCCTGTTCGTTATGTGACAACATAACATTCAAATGTCATATTTGATTTATAACATAATAACGTATAACGTACACGTTACTGTTACTATTTTTTTTTAATTTGTATTCATAAAGACGTCATTAACGTCGTTATAACAAACAATCTAAACAACCGTTTATGTGCAATGCTACAATATTTTATAGCAACGGACGTTAAATTTTTTGTTTTATAGCAACGGACGTTAAAAACCGCCACAGCGGACTTTTCTGTTTAACGAGATAGAGAGAATGAGATACGAGAGGACGATATAACTAGAAGAACGAGATTGCGAATTAATTATTATTTAGTTAATAATAATAATCTAAACACATACAAATTATTTATCTTTCTTTACAATACTGAAATTAAACGTACATTTATTAAAGTGTCCACTAAGCGTAATTCTTCCGTCGTCACATATATCATTCATAATCGTTTGTTCATTGCTATTAGAGACGATTCCAGATGATGTAGATGGAATGTCATCAGCAGTTTTATTCGCCGAATTTGTAATTTTCTTTGCAATTTCCATTTTCTGGTACTCCGATTCCTCAATATATCCTTCCGCTACACTCGTTGAGCGCCATCCACCAAGACTTTTTAACGCAAATACATCACCTCCACCTTCTACCAACATCGCCAATCGCAAAACAACTTATACGTTTTTTCGTAAATGGCAGCCGACTTCACGGGCATCAATCGACTTTGTGCTTGTGCAGCTTGCTCGATAACTTCTGGTGGCAAATCATAATCTTCTTCGATATTATCTTCGATATCTGACATTTTGTCAAATTTAATTTGTCAACAACAACACTGTTGTTATGGTTGGAAATAACATATTTCAATATTATTTTCAAATCAATATGTGTACAAATTAAAAAAAAAGTTGTATGTTACACGTACGCTAAATATGGTCTTTATGGACTTGGCCGGTTAAATGGCTCGGCTAACGCCTCGCCATTTAATCTTCCGGCCGCGTCCATAAACACCTATTTAGCGTACTTGTAACATAAATAACTATTTGTAACATTTTGGAATGTTAGTATTCCTATAGTATCTATAGAATTTTTGAACCATAATAGATCATAAAAATTCAAATAAAATGTAATTTTGAAATGTATCCATGACATATTTTATTTACTTATTATTATATAATATTATATTATATTATATATATGCAATACATCTGAATATTCTGATGATCATTTTAGGACATTTTTGCCTTTTTTGATATAGTTTTTTTTTAATTTTAGATTACCAACGACATCTCGATATCTCGGTGATTATTGTGCTCCTTGGAAACTCAACCAGAACAAGGTGAAAATTGAAATTGTCCGATTAAATCGAGTAACCATAAATTCGCAATGTTATCAAATTTTATAAAAGCGAAATTAATCTATTATATATTCAAGATAACATGATAATTTACCATTTAAAGAAAAATACAGAGTGTTCTATTAGAAAAACCAAAGTTGGATATTAGAAAATCTTAATTTTTTTATAAATAATTACCATAGCTGCAAAACATTTGCAACTATTTGTCGTAGATATGTTACTTACCTATAGTCAGTTTTCGAAATATTATTCGCAAAAATAATATTTCTTGATTTTTCTATCTATTGTTTTAAATATCTACTTAAAATCTGAAATTTAGATTTTCATAATATTTATGTATATTTTTATAGTGTTTCTATTTTACGATATATATTTTTTATCGCTTAAGAATTTGGAATTTAGAGTCTTTCGAAAATATAAATTTAAAAATATAAAAGTATAATGTAATATATACAAGCAGAGGTTTTACGACTATTGCCGCATCTTGCATCTCAACCCAGTTTATTTCTGTCTTGCCTATCATTTTCTACAAGTCCCCGTTCTTCCATTACTTCCTGAATACCTAGTCTCCATGTGAGTTTCGGTCTTCCTATTTTTCTTCTATTTGGTGGGCTGTAATACTGTATTCTATTTAGTCAACTTTCCTGGTTCATTCTTCTTAGGTGTATATTCCATACCATTGAAGTTGTTTTTGGTTTATTATTTCAGTAACAGGAGTAGTAACATTCGTTCATTGGGGTTGATAATTTAGAGGAGCATTCCTGAAATATTGCCCTCAGACTATAAGTTTATGTTAGCTATAAATAGGACATATTCACATATTACCTTATTCAACATTAAGGCCATTGTTGCACCTATCACAACGTATGCCTCAGAATGTTGGCCACTAACGAATACCAACAAGAAAGAATTGGATTTTTTGAGAAGAGCGAGTGGAGTTTACAGATTGGACCGTATAAGAAATGAAGAGATAAGGCAAAGGTATAATTATATGGGAACGAATTTCGAAAGTATAATATTTTGTATATTTTCACCAATTACAATTTCGCATTCTACTATTTTGTTGTAACTATTACAAAATTTTAGTATAATACAATCGAAGATGGGAACAATTTTCAAGCAATTAAATTTTTACATATTGAAATATTTTTATATTTATATGAATTTTCTGCTATCTATCACATAAATATATAATATGTATGCAACATTTTATTGAAAAATTCAAATTGTAAATGCAGTTTAATGCTACAGTACAGTTGGATAATCAACCAGAGCAGACAATTATGTTTTTCCAATGAAATTATGTCTGTCGACAATTTCTTGTCGACACGAAATTTATAGTGGACATAAAATTATAGGGCCGATCTTCCCACCTCTCAATAAAGTTCGCTGTAACTTTATCTGGCTAATAAGTAAAACATGCTTCTTTTAATCCATCGATATATTATATTTGTCTAATAAGCCTGAACTGGTACATAAGTTATTGGCTAGATGAACTGTCCAATAACCATTTATAGGATAGATTATCACAGTTGTCAATCATATGCATGCATGCAGCAAAACTTGAGAAAGATTTGTAAGAGAGTTTCAAACTTTAATTCTTATTAATAATCCATGGAAATATTTGAAGATATTGATTTGTTAATAGAAAAATACATTATTGATATAGTTGATGTCGTAAATCGTGACCGGAGATAATGTATTGTCAGGCCGCATACTGATAATATGCATTTTTGGGATAACAAATGAGTTCATGGGAAGAGTTAGAGTATCCAAACCTAGTGCATGAACAATTATACAAAAAAATTAATATTATTCAAACTTATTCTTCGTACAGAAACATATAAGAAATAGTATATACGTCTAATTTTATCATATAAAAATATATTTTCTTGTTAATACAGAAATAATCCCTTACCACCACGTCAACAATTACTTTTGGGTTTACGATTTTTAGCTTCTGGTAGTTTTTATATTGCTATTGCTGATTTCTATGCCATTCACAAATCTACATGTGGAAAAATCATTTAACGTGTAGTGCATTCATTAGCAGGGCTTCGTGCAGAATATATTAATTTTCTTCAAACTCCGAAAAAAAACATGCTACGATTTTGCAATTTTCTATAATAGCACCTTTTCGACAAGTACCAGGAGCTATTGACTGTACTGACATTAAATTACAATTCCCAGGTAATTAAACCACTACAGAAGTTTATTAATATAGCCATATAATAAAAATTTATTTAAGGTGAAATGCAGCAGAACATTTTAGAAATAAATAAGGGTACTTTCTTTGAATGTGCAAGCCATCTGTAATACAAATAATAAAATTATAGATATATTTTCACGATGGCCTGGTGCAACACACGATAGTATATATATAATAATTCCATAATAAAGATGCGTTTTGAAGCAGGAGAAATGGGCAACTCATTACTTTTAGGTGATAGTGGTTACCCGCTACGTTCATATTTGCTAACACCACTAGATAATCCAATTACAGCAGAGGCACTATACAATCAGGCACAGATAAGAACTAGAAACTTTGTTGAAAAAACGTTTGGTATTTGGAAAAGACGCTTTCCTATTTTATCTGTAGGTATCAGAAATCGTCTGACGCTAGCGCAAGCAATTGTCATTGCAACTGCTGTATTACATAATGTAGCTTGTAAAAAACGATGCTATGCCAGAAGGTGAAGATCTTGTACAATTTAACGATGTTCCATTAAACTATAGGGCAGGAGATACTGCTCAAGAAAGAAGACATCCAGTGAGACAAACAATGATTAAATATTTTGAACATTTATTATAAATTCTTGTGAAACACTTTGGGAAAGACTTTGTTACAGTCCCTATTTTATAAATTTAACTGTTGGTTTTTTAAAAGGATATCCAACTTTTTATTTTTATTTCTAACTCGAGCAGTTTAACTTTTAATTGATGTTCTTGTTCTTGCTATTCTTCTTGCTTTTGTAATTGCTGTTCCTTATGCTGCAGTTTTGTATAAAGCATTTCAATTTGTAATTTAAGAAAATCTTCTCGAGTATCAATAATAGAATCGATTTTCTCGTTTATAGTAATTTTATTGATACATTTCTTTGGAGTTGCGAGTGCTTTGTACTTCTTTTGTTTTAAAAGTGTAGGGTTCCAACTAGACCACTTTGGAGTTGTTTCAGTCTGTAAATTTATTTTTTTTATAGATAATAAAATTATGAGGTTTTGAATGCAGTTTTATTGTAAACCGTGTTGGAATTTTTTTTTTTGAAAAATATTAAAGTCTACAATAAGGTGTTTGCATTACCCACCTCAACAATAGGAACTACTTGTTTGTCATTAATATTTTGTGATTCATCAGTTCGAGATGTTCAACAAATTCAATATTTGCATCCAGAATAACCTCAGTAGTATTAAGTAAATCTTCAGGTCCTTCTGAATAACGTAATCAAGAACTACTTCGTCCTGCTCAGGTGTAGTTACTGCCACGGTCGTTACATTTGTTTTTATTTGCTCAGGTAATATTTCTACAAAAGGGATAAATAATATGATTATTTTATACCTGGATCTTTTAGTTATATCAAAATTGAATTTATTAGTTATTTAAGTCATAAGGAACGTAAGGAAACTATAACGTTCGAGGAACAATTGTACGAGCCGAGGAAACCGAACTCTTCCGATGAATGTTAGTTCTTACGTTCCGCATGTCTTATTATATTTTTCCCATTAGCATAAGTCAATATCCTGCAAAATATCCAAAGTTTCCTTGCCAAATTCTAGTTCGTAGACTCAGAAAATTAAAATGTCTAAAGAAATCGCAAGTTGTCATGCGTAGAGGCACATTTTGTTTTAATAAACGAATAAAAATTTCAAAAGCTGTCATGTGTAGTGCACTACGGTGAAAAGAAGATGGATATTGAAGAATTTGCGAACGCTGCTTGTGAGAATTTATTACCCACAAAATCTCAAAAGCATTATGAATGTACATACACTTGCGTTTTTTCTTCGCATCCAGTCTTTGACGCAAGTGTATGTACCTTCATAATGCTTTTGAGATTTTGGGAGTTATAAATTCTCACAAGCAGCGTTCGAAATTTCTTCAATATCCATCTTCTTTTCACCGTAGAGCACTACACGTGACAGCTTTTGAAATTTTTTCACCATGTACGCCAACAGTACATTTTCCGTCAAGTCTGTTGCGTTTTTTCTTCGCATCCAGTCTTTGACGCAACAGAAGTGACGGAAAATATACTGTTGGCGTACATGGTGGAACATCGTAATTATTTTCCTAGGAACATAATGCATTAAGGTCCGTCGTCAAGGATTAGTAAATAAGCAAATGTAATTGTAACCCTACGGTACTTGTAACCATTAATGCAATGTCATCTTACGAGACTGCTAGTGGGAAAAATAAATAACATACTGGGTAGAATATTGTCGGAATCATAAGTACTTGGCAAACTATTGATGCTTAATGATAAACAGGTCATCATTTTATTTTCATGATCGATGAATTCTTGTATTTCAGCTGATTCACCACCAGTTTTAAATATTTCCAATTTGTTCTTCGGTTATTTTGATTTAATTATCTATTTGATTTTTTCGTATTTGGAACGCAGAACTGCAGCAGTTCTGTCATTAGAGTCCGTCAGTACTTTAAATTCCTGGCTTATTACTTTCCACGTTTTTTTTCTTTTTCTTCTACGTTACTGCATCCGATGTTTTATTTTCGATAATACTAATATGACTAATTACTAGGTCAGCCAGAAAACGTATTTCAAGTACTGTAAAATTCCTAGACTGCTTTCTTTTCTGTTTGTCTTCACGCATTTTTGTTACATCGGCCATCATTTATTGCACAATACATTCGCTAAGACACGAGGTAAGGGAGGTTTGTGTACAAAATTTTAGGTTAGTTACACCATAAGACGTAAACAAAAATAAAAGGCACAGTCATGGGCTCTTACTTTCACACATATGGAAACATCTCTATTGTTCCTTGTCACAAGTATGCAATGAAGTTTGCCGTTCATTTTCGGTAGTACCACCATAAACAAAAAGGTGGTTATTTTAATTTAGGTGACCAATTATCTACTATTAAGCAGCGAATTTGCAATGGAAAGACGCAAAAACTTATTGTCTCGTTCAAATTTCCCTATAAATTTATTTGTTCAATAGTTAACTGGAACTTTATTGACAGGTGGAAAGACCGGCCCCTAGGGCAATAATTCAGGAATGCTTCTTTACATGATCGTAACGTTAATATTAGGATTTTTTCTAGAATAAAATGGGCATGATTTTGTATACCGTTTATATTCTTTAAATAGTTACCGATTTTATTGTATTCGATGATACTTTTTAATATTATGTTTATATAACGACATTTAATTATGGGAAATTACAGGAAAATACTAAGGTATTAACATATATTATAAATTTAATTAGTTGAAAGATTTTCGTTAATAACATTATTTAATATTGAATATGAAGGAAATGACTTAAAATTATGCAAGCAACAATAAATTAATAAAACCTTGGATAATCGGGCCTAAAAATGAATTTATAATTTAAAAACTAGCCTATTCATGCAGGAACTCGCTCCATGAAAAAATCTGAAGTAAATCTCCGCGCACACCGAAGAAGTACACTCGAACTTTCAATTTGCTCTAAGGAAATTAAGTATTTTATCCTTCGAACTGCTCGGCTTATGTGCCCTTTGGCCCTTTTTTACTTTTTAAACGCCAGGCATATGTAGCCGCACGTACGTAAAAAGCAACTCGAAACTTGCAGGGCGACCCGGGAAGAGGAGGATAATTCCAAGATAAGGGCACCAACTGTAGTAACTGTAATATTTAAGTGAAGTCCTGTGTTCGATATTCCTGGAAATGGCGGAATTGTAAGAGTAAAATTGTGTCAGATGCTATCTCTCGCCGCGCTTCCTCCCGCCCTCACACATATTACCCCCGTCTTCCGCTGCAGATTTTTAAGATAAACATTTGTTAAAGGGGGAATCGTCATCAATCCAAACACACCTCCGGCCCGCTGTAATTCCGATCCTAGCCTGATCGTGTTAGCAAAGCGGCATTCCTGAAAATGGCAGTTATATTGTCCTGGCTACATAATTTATTTCGGTATTGATTTTGTATGGACATTAACATGAAGGCTATTAAAATGATATTAAGAGTGACGCTAATAACGGTTTTGTTGTTCGGGCAACTACCAAAACAATACGTTCATGTACGTACAAGTGTGTACATTCTAACCCGCTAATGGGGCTAATTGCTCTCAGACATGAAATAATTGGTGTTCACAAACTTTAACCATCTTAACAACAAATGCTTAAAGGGCGGCCTCGGCAATAATACCAAAGTCCTCCGTAACAAATAAAGAAATAAAGATAATCGTCGGAAGCAGAAGTGCCATATCGGAGGCTATATCACTTTTAGTTACTTTTCATCTATCAAGCCGGCAAATAAATTAGGCTTATATATCTTCGGCCGATCTTAAATGGGATTTATTAGTTTCGCCGTTTAATACACTTCACCAATCTATAAGTGACCGAATTGACTCCAATACAAGGACTAATGACCCATCCATGACCGGTTCAAGGCTTTGATGTATACTCAAATACCACACAAAATATATAGGTACCTAATGCACAAAAAAAATCAACTTTGGATATTGATTTATTATTTCATTTAATTTCAATTTTTTGGGTTTAGATATTTTTTCTTCTCTCGCCTTAATGTTTGTTTTATAATGTAAATGAAATATTAGCATTATTAAGGCAAGAAACATAACATTTGATGATATAAAATTTATATCTTCAAAATCTTAAATCGCAATTTCATTTGCCCCAATGAACGTACTTTGAATGATTTTTTAAATAAATTTGTCGCCATCGGACTAAATATCTAATGAAACATCTTACAAAATTCAGTTTTAAATTTTAGTAACATACTGCAAATAAATAGAAAATATGCATCTACTAAGCGTCTAGTCTTTGAATATATTTTTTTATAAACAACCTTTCAAAATAGTAGTATAGAAAAATTAGATAAATATTTCAAGCTAAATGTCCATTAAATCTAATTAAAAATGTTTATGATATTATTATGATTGATTTCTTCTTTGATTTTAACGAAACAAAAAATAAAAATAGTCTCACTCCGTGGTTTGTCCTGAATTCTTCTGTCTGTCTGTTTCCGGTTCTTATGGAGTTTCTCGTTTCTTTGTATAATGACTGGATTGCCTTTATTATTCCCCACCTGCCCTTTTTCCTCTAGTCCCTTCCATATTTCCTCCCGTGGTACACTGTCAAAAGCCTTTTCTAGATCTATGAAACATACACTTATTTGTTATACTCACGAATTTTTTCAGTTATCTGTATGAGTTATCGTAAAGATTTGGTCCTGCACACCGTGTTCTTGTCTGAACCCGCTCTGGGAGTCGTGCAGTTGGTGTTCTATTATTTTCCTTAGCTTCGTCTCAGGAATTCTCTCGTATATTTTTCCGGGTACACTGAGAAATGATATGTCTCTGTAGTTGTTACATTGTCTGCTGTCTCCCTTCTTATACACTGGTTTTATCACTGCTACCTCCCAGTCTTTTGGTATTCTTAGAATGTGTTTCCATGCCATTTTGCAGATCTCTAGTGCCGCTGTTGTCCTTTCTTTTCCATATATTTCATTTTCTCGGGTGTAATACCATCATGGCCTGCTGTCTTTCCTAGCTTTATACTGCCTATTGCTTTTATTAATTCTGCCTCTGTTATTGTTTCCTCCTTTATTTCTCCTGACTGTTTTTTTCATCTCTCTTCTTTTTCGTTTCCTTTTTTGGGTTCTTCCGTCTTTCAATCCTCTCCTTCAAGCAGCTCCTTGAAGTGTTCTTTCCATCTGTTCATGACTTCCTCTTCTTATTTCAGTACTATTCCTTTTTTACTCTTTAATTGTTTTGGCTAGTTTTTTTTCTCTGTTCTGAGATTTTTTAATACTTTAAAGAAAAGTTTCTAGTTCCCTCTGCTATCTTCTTCTATCTTCTCTCCAAACTCCTCCCAGGCTTTTGCTTTGGCACTTTGTATTTCTTCTTTAGCTCTCTTTCTCTGTTTCTTGTATCTCTCATAGTCCTTTTCTGTTCCTGTCTGCAGGTACTGTTTCCATATTATTTTCTTCCTTGTTACGTCCTCCTTTACCTTCTTGTTCCACCACTTTGTTTGCTTCCTCCCTGCCGCTACATATGTTGTCCCGCACGCCACTTTCGCTGCTGTTGTTATCGTTTTTTTTTTAACTTTTCCCATATTAATTCAATCTCTGTTTCTTGCTTGTCAGTCTCCTCTTTGAATCTCCTTTCTACTAGTCTTTCGTATTCTTTTCGTACCTACTGCTTTTTTAGCTCATGAGTTTTGACAGTCATTTTCCTTTTGTTTTTCACCTCTTTACTTTGTATTGCCCTATCTTTGCCCTCTATTTCCGCTCCTCTTCTCACTCTTGCGTCAATAATCTTTTTGCTGCTCTCCTGTTCTACCAGTATATAATCTATTATTAACTTTTCCTTTCTGCTTCTCATCTCTCTCGTGTATTTGTGGATTTCTTTGTGTCTAAATCTGGTGTTTACAATCACCATGTGGTTTATTAGACAGAAGTCTAACATTCTTTTCCTCAAACCCTTCCGTTTTATTACCCACCCTACTGTTAAAATCTCCTGCTACTATTGTCTGTGCTCTAGTTTCCTCTACGGTTTGCTGAAATTCTTCCCAAAATTTCTTAGATTCTTTGATGTCGTCTTCACTCGGGCTGTACACTATAACTATCCCCATTCTCCCTTCTTGTTTATTTTCTAGTTCTATCACCGTGATTCTCTCTGTTATGTATTTCCATTCTTTAACTTCTTTTGCTTTTTCTTCCGTCTGTAATATTCCCACTCCTGCCGTTGCGTTTTCGGTTTCACTAACTCCGCTATAGTATAGTACATATCCTCCCTCTAATACAATCGTACCTTGTCCTTTCTTTTTTGTTTTAGTTACCGCGAGTATCTGCAGGTTTGCCTTCTCCATTTCCTGTGTGAGTTCCTGTTCTTTCCCTCTTATTCCTTTTATATTCCATGTACCAAATTTATATCTATCTTTTTTTCTCGAAATTCTCTTTTTTTGTTCCTTGTCTGTATCCTGTTTCTTCGCTGTTGTCATCTTCGTATTGGCCTTCGTCTTCTTCATTAGTTTTTTGTCCTGTTATGAATCTCGGTGACCTCTAATCCCTCTTTGCGGTGGTTCCATTTATATGTTTTATCGTTTATATTCACTTATTGGTATCCAATCTTTACTCAATACCCTTTCGTCCTCTCTTCTCTTGCAATGCTTCTAATCTCTCTCTGTATTTCTCTTTCTGTAGCTTTCAGGTCATGGTCAATGTATGTTTTGGTCTTGCTTAGCTTATTGCTCTTTGCTCTCATGATCTCCTCTTTATTTTCCAATGTTTCGATCTCCACTAGCACCATATCTACTGTTGTGCCCTTTTTTATCACCTGTGCCTTCTTTATTTTGGGCACTACCTGAAGCATTGTGCTTATAAAATATTCTACTACTGCTTTTTCTACATTTTCTTTCACTTTTAGTTACTTTATCACTATATAATTTTTATTTTTCTCTTTTTTTATTCTCTCCATTCTTCACTCCATCTTATCCATTCTTTCTTTCATTTGTGCCCGTTCTATACCCCACTCTTTTTTCTGTATTTCCCTTCCTACTTCCATTATCTCCTCTTTTAGTTCTTATGTGTTCTTTTTCATTTCTTGCATCATGTCTTTTATCTCTTCCATGTCCCCCTCTTTTTCTTTCACTTCTTGCTTCTCTTCTTACACCTCTAGCACCTGTGGTTATTCTTCTTTCCTCTTGTATCTAAAGTTTGCTCTGGCGATTTTAGAAGTTTCTTGCTTTTTGTGAATATGCCTTTCCAAAAATATTACCTAATTTTAACCCAGGATAGGTAACAAAATAGTAACTAAATATAATTTAGCAAGAATGGTTGTTAAACGTTGAAACATTATAGTTATTTATAACCACACTTATTATTTTTTTACTGTGATGTGAGAGTTGTTCTGTTCATTTAACTGCAACGAAGACGATAATGCGATAATTGCGATAATTATTGCATAATTTTAACCCAGAATATGTATCAAAATAGTAACTAAACATAATTTAGCAAGAATAGTTGATAAACATTGAAACATTATAGTTATTTAGAACCACACTTATTTTTTTCTTTCTGTGGAATGAGAATTGTTCTGTTCAGTTAATAACGACGAAGACAAAAAATATTACCTAATTTTAACCCAGAATAGGTACCTAAATAGTAACTAAAAACAATTTAGCAGGAATAGTTGATAAACATTGAAACACTATAGTTATTGAGAACCACATATACGAGGTGTGGCAATTAAGTTCCGAGACCTTGCTATAACATCTGTATTTCGCAATTTTTTACAATTTTTAATTTTTCCCCTTCAATATACTCCCCTTCCGCATCCCTACACCTCTCCATGCGAATCTTCCTCTGTGCGAAGCAGTGCTGCACGTCATCTTCCGACAGGCTCTTGAGTACCTGCGCCGATTTTTGTTTTACGTCCTCTAATGACTCGTGGCGGATTTATTTTAAGCAAGATTTGATTATTTGGAACAGGTAGAAGTCGCAGGATGCTAAATCTGGTGAATAAAGTGGGTGTTCCATTACTGTGACCTGGTTTTTGGCCAAATAGTCCTTGATAGAGTGCGCGTTGTGGGCCGGCGCGTGGTCTTGATGGAGGATCCAGAAGTTCTCTTTCCACATTTCGGGCCTCATGTTTAGTTCCTCATGCAAAATTTGTCTAACAGTTTCTTTATTAATGTCCACATATTCAGCAATGGCCCTAATAACTAATCGACGGTGTTTTCGAACCATCTGGGTCACTTTTTGAACGTTCAAGTCACTTTTTGAAGTCACAGGCTGCCCTGGGCGTTCGTCATCAAAAACTCTGGCATGGAAAAGGCAATCATCCCTGTAAACCCTCTGCAAAGTTACATAGATTTCGGTCGCGGACTTCCCGAGTTGTAACAAAAACTTTAAATTCACTCTTTGCTCAATTTTTGTATCCAACATTGTTTCGGCGCGATCAGTTTTTTCACCTTCGTTATTTGACGATTACAACGAGACTATTTGTTGCAGCTGCTTGAAATTTTTACCCAAGGTCAAGGGATATATACAGATCTAATCAACGCCCGTTTCATTCTTCTAGCTACCCAGGTGTTCGTTAAAAAAAATCAGTCTCGGAACTTAATTGCCACACCTCGTATTATTTTCTTACTGGGGTATGATGAGAATTGCTTCATTTAATTATCTTAAAATCTAAAACTTAGGTGATAAATTTAGTTTTCGTCGCTCATTTCAACGCCTACTACACCAAAATGTTCCAAATGTATTAGCAAGCCTTTTTACTGAATAAAAACATGAGAAACCATTCTGTGATATAAGTCGTTGAATTCGTAATACGAAATGCTATTTAATACCGGGTGTACTCTATTTACGGGCCATATAAAAATATAAAGTTCTTCGAAATGAAACGTGGTACTGAACATTTTTAAACGCTGTCTTGTAGAACTAAAATAGAGGCAATGAGAAAGTGCCATATGTATTTTTATACCTTTTCATATAACTTCAGAAAAACATAAAAACGATATCGCAAAATGTCGGATTTTGTCGAATATCTCCGGATGTGAACGGAATTTTCCGGTTTTCCCAACATTCACATTTTCTCACAAACTAAAGTACTTTTTTTTCATATGTTTATTAAATTTGACCTCTATGTAACTACAAAACTTGGTGAAAATTTTGATTTTCAGTTAAGACTTATGATACCTGTTCATTGCTAGTATTTTTTTTTATTTCGATTTAAAACTTGAAAAACGATATAATGTTTCCGGTATCTCGAATATAGTCAAAAAAATTAAATCTAATTTTAAAATTTGCAACTCTTATACATCCAGGGGATTCAAATTTCACAGAAATATTGATATTTATACATTTTATTAAAAAATATTTATAACCAAAACATACCCACCCTTAGCTTTCCGTAATTTTGATCGAACTCCAAAGTCTATTGAATTTTATTTTTTATTAAGGTTTCAATATTGGTTATAATACTTCAACCACCTTTGAGTTCGACAATTACACAAGCAGTAAGCATGGTAGTGGGTCATGCCTTACCAACTTACCAACGGCAATTAGACTTATCAGCTGAAAAAGACCGTCGTCAATTAATCAATGCTATTCTTATAAAGAGTCCCCACCGTTGAAAAAAAAAAAAATTACTTGAAAGCAATTTTATTCTTAAGGTTTGTGTAAAAAAATAGTAGGTATAGTTGTTAAACTTTTTTAACCTGTTTTAATAAACCGTTTATATTTTAAATAAAAATGTATGTGCGTACTTATTTGCTTAAAAAGACAATTAATAATGATTACTGAATATTACTAATAGAATTAATCTTATCTGTTAGAATTAGTAGTACCTTCTTTATTGGGAATCGACCTAATGAGTCTTAATATCATTGACAGTAAATATCTGGAATATTATTATTGACGAGACATCTGCAATATTTGCCGAAAAAAGATCTTGGTCTTTCGATCCAGGGCAGTATCTAGAACTGCTAGTAGTGCTTACGAAGAATTTAGAGGAGCTGCGTGCCCCTCTGTGCACGGCCCAGTGTAAGTTACAAGCGGGAAAAGTAATTTTATTTCCGCCCCAGAAAAGACACAACACTTCTTACACAGAGGAGTAATTTGCCAATCACAATAGTTGAAACTAACACCACGACACGAGGAAATTATTTACCTTTGAGTAGAGATACGGGACGTTCCAGCCACGAACTCTTTCGAAGCGACCCGCATTACTTAGCAAATCTTCTTGTGTAACTTACAAACGACCCAGAACGGATCCGTCATTTGTTCAGTTATCGCGCGCATTATGTGAGTAATTTTCGGTAGATTAGTTTTCCAGATTTTCCCAGTTTCATGCCCGTTTCACCGTCGTTTCATTATGTAGTTCGCTCGGTGGCCGCCGGAACACGCCAACTCAGCCTTTCTACTGCCCTCCCTGCCGTATATCAAGTTTATTATATCATGTGTGACTAATTATAATGAAATTTATAACCGCGCCATTAACCGGCCTTGCCGCGCCGATATTTTATTTTTAATTATATCAAATGCTTTATTACACACGAGTAATGCACGGGTATCAGAAATGCACGTGTTTTGCTTTAATAAGTTTATAGTACGGTGTAAAGTTCGCTTTACACCGGCTTTAAATAATTCTGTGATATATGCGCCTACACCGCGCCCTAATTAAATTAATAGAAAGAAAATGGGGTGCTGTGGTTATCGTAAACTTTATTATGCCACTCATAAACGCACAAGTACGTGAAAACCTTGATAATGCAACATTATATTACTATAAACCTGGCTATATAATAAAATTCACTGAAAATTCTGTCAATGACTATAGTAAAATTTAAATGCATATTTTAAGCGATTTCTATCACTGAAAATTCAATTGCTACAGTAAAATATTTCAATCACATTTCAAGTGATGTGTACTAAAAATTCCGTTCCTGTAATATAAATTAAATTCACATTTTAAGTGATGTGTACCAAAATTCAATTGCTGCCATAAAATTTAAATTCATATTTTAGCTGCTTCGCATCAGTAAAAATTCAATTGATCATGTATCAGTAATAATAAATAATGAAACTAAAGTTCAGTCTAAAAAAAATGTTCAAGCTTTAAAATATTTTCAGCTGATATCATTTTTTCCGTAGTTTTATATACGATCGTATAAATAACTTCACCTACTTGAGGTTTAAAGTGCCCTATCTCCAAGTACAATAAATGCACAACTGCAGTGCCATACACGACATAGTGTAAATCAATAGCTTTTGGGCATAGGTCCAATATAAGCTGCAAAAGCAAGATAACAGTAAACTGTTCTCTTATTTGACTTGAGCCATTTGCCAAAAAATCTGCTACAAAATAGTGAAATTGTCTATAAATTGCAGGTATAGCATTACTTATTTTCTATATTGAATAGGAATGACATAATGTAGACAATAAATATGTTTAGGTTTTATGTATCAGTGGTTAGTACTCGGTGAAACATAATTAGTTAATAAATGAAAACACTTGGTGCATTTACAACGTTTATTAAATAAATATTTTAATGTCATAATTTTTATACTACTTAGGTATTCTTATTAGATTTATATAAAGTTAAATAATTTAAATTATTATAAAGATTTTAATTCCTGTTTTTCGCGTAAAACATAAAAAAAAAACGTCATCCGGTTAAAGTTAATTGTCTTTATTAAAAACACAAATAAACTTCTTGCGAGTTTTAAATACTATTTGTCAATTAAAACATTACATTTGATGTTTGTATCGTCCAACAAATAATCTGCTTTTCTTGGAAAAATATTTATTTCCATCAACTAACCATCTATGAATATCTCAAATATCCATGGAAATCGATAACAATTCTAAAATCTCAATGGAATATGAACGAATAATAATTTAACATAAAAAATATGTACAATATCAGTTCAATATCTCAAATATTAATATATAAATCCATTTAAGAAAGAATCTATAAAAATGTTATCAGATTAATTACATTAATGTTTCTAAGATCGATGAATTAATAATAAATATCTCATAATTCGTATTTATCATAATTCATGAAATATCTCAAATATACAAGAAACTTATATTAATTTCTTATATATACAAACAAATATTTCTCTAATAAGTTCATGTAACATTAAGAAAATATATAGAATATTTATAAAAATTAATTATATCTCTCATACATCCAATATAATCTTTAAAATATCTTACATATCCCTGGACATATATAAAACATCTTAAATATCCATGAAAATCTATTAAATATCTAAAATTTCCATGATATATCAATAAAAACTTAAATAAACTTAAAAAATATCTATGCGAATCAATCAATTATTTCATATATCAATCAAAATCCGTTAAATATATTGTATATCCATGCAAGTTTCCGAAAATACAGTGTGTCCCACGCTCATGGACTATTAAAAGTTTATGGGGTTCCCGATATTACGTAGCGTTTTTTGCTAATAAATATTCTATATTATTATTATTATAAAATAAAAATTTGAAAAAAATCATCAAAACATGGCTGATTTCGTTCACCTCAGGTGAAATAGTTTCAACCTTCTATCACTTCCGTTTCTACCGGAAGTAGCAATAAACTTTTGTTTTTTAAGTGAAACACCCTATATATAAATATGTTTTTGGCTTCCTCGTTTAATTTTAAACATATTTTGTAGAGATGTGTGTATACCTATATTTTTTACTTTCTGAGCTAAAAATTAAATTCCAAGATTTTGACCTCAATAAGACGTTATGAAAAATGGCTTCAATTTCTCTTACAAATAAGATGGAAATGGAAAAATTATCTCGAGTTATACCTGAAAGGAAAGATATATTTTGCAGCTAAAAATATAGACAATTAGTCATTCAAAAATAACATTAGTTAAGTGCCCTCATAAATTAAGCGTGTTTCAATTTTTTAATGGAATGATATACTTGTTATCTCATAGAGCAATTGGTATGACAATTTACTACACAAAAATATTACATAACCATATACCTGAAATACGCAGTTTTTGAAATATTTCGAATGTTCGAATTTCTGCAATATGTTATTTTGCCTATGCTGTATACACATGCATAATAGTTTGCGAAACATGCTTATCTTTCATAACTGTGATAACTAATGTTAACGAAGAAATTTCACTTCTGAGTGAGTGAAAGAAAGTTTGAAAACTATATAATTAATTCCGCTAAAAAGTCTAATCGACTGGATTTACTGCAAAATTTTATTTTCTGCCTCTATACCTTGAGGACTATAGCTTTTATGGCAAACCGTGTAATATAATTTTTGTTGAAACTTTTGTTTCCAATAACTTTACCCGATTTTTAGGAGGTGCACCGCTTACGAGATAATTGCGAAAAATAACTCTCGTTCGCCGTTTGGCGAAAGTTTTTTCAATATCAAGGGATGAAGCCCCCACCGGGGGAAGGGATCTCGACGATATTCGATTCTAGAATACTCAAAAGTATTAATACCAAATTTCAAAAACTATATAATTTATTTCCGACAAAACGGCTTTTTGGGGCTAATATGACCGGACCATCAACGATAATAACACCTTTGTTAACACAACTTTTCAAAAGTTGATATTTCTTTGTTAACATTGGTTCTCACAGTGACGTAAAATAATCATATTTCGCAAACTATGGTGCATGTTTAAATAGCATAGGCGAAATTAAGTAATGCAGAAAATCTAATTTTCGGAATATTTCAAAAACTACTTATTTTGGGAATATGATTGTATAATACTTTTTGTAGCAAAATGTCATGGTAATTGTTCTATAAGATAAAAAGTAAGTCATTCCATTAAAAAATGAAATACGCTTACTTTAAGTGGGCACTTAACTGACGACATGTTTAAATGTCTAATTGTCAAAATTTTCAGCTACAACATATACCAGTTAAAGAGGTACCTTTCAGGTATAATTCTTAATAAACTTTCCGCTTTTATCTTATTTCTAAGATAAATTGATGCTATTTTTCATAACGTATGTTTAAGGTCAAAATTGGAATTTAATTTTTATCTCAGAAAGTAAAATAGATATGTGCACACACGTCTCTATAAAAGATGTTTCAAATGAAACGGAGAAGCTACAAACATCATAATATATAGGGTGTTCCATTTAAGAAACAAAAGTTGATTAAAATATGCTATTAAAAATTTAAAAAAAGCTCCTAATTTTGAAAACCTGTTCCTAAAAATTAAAAATATACTCTCAATTCTCTAACGACAGGAATACAAGGAATACACAACCAAGATTGATAGGACTATTGTGGCAGTGTTGCCACGCTGGTAAAATTAAAATTGGTAGACTACATAGGCAACATTCGATAGATTTCGGTAGATTCGAAATATTACCTTTTCGAAGGTATTTAAAATAAAATACCACTGCTAAGTAGTCTTACTCAGTGTTGCCGCACATGAAAAAAAGTACAAAATCCTGAAAATGTCCCAAATCCAATGTTGCCAATAGTGGAAATTAAAAGCCCGCATTTTTGTTTAAATGAGGATATGGATAACAATTGCAAATGATGTTTCTATTATTCCATAAAATATCAGTTTACTATATTCTCACATATGATAATGATAAACATAAAAACTATTATATGAAAATTAAAAAAATATTTTTATTTCAATTTTTTACTATATCAGGTGGTTCTTCGTCAAAGTGTGCAAAATGTCAAAATATACTAAATTTGGGTAAATTTCACTTAAAATGTACGTAAAATGTACAAAAATGTACTAAATGTACAAAAATGTAGTAAATTTAGTGTAATTGTACTAAAACACTAATACAAGTTACTACATTCAGTAATTACAGAAATAGAGATTTGTTGAATGATAAACAATTTTACTGATGATAAATGTACAATTTTACCAACAGGAATAGAACCAAAACAGTTGGAAAATAACCTCGACACCCCTTGGATAAAAGAGGATCATTATATTCGTATTCTTATTATTTAATAAAACACAAAGAAAATTGATTAAAAACATCCAAAATTATAGTCACAAGTGGCGAATGCATTGCTTACGGCCCTATTTATAGCCTCGGGTTGCACTTTAATTTTGGGAATAAATTCTGTCGTGGTAAATTTATGTAAGTCCCCACTTTCCTCTACTGTTTTCTAGTTACGAACTTACGAACGAATAAAACATTATGAATCGTATTTTACATTGTTTCTAGCATGTGATATATTTAACGAAGAGGTGGCGCCACATATTTTTAAAAAGGTAGGTGTCGTAAGTTACCTGTAAATACCAAAAATAGAAATCATATTTTATTTTGACCGTTTACATTGAGATATAAAATCGAAGTACAATGTTTAAAAACTTAGTAGAATTTCCAGATGATTCGGTAGATCGGGTTAGCAGATTAGGGTTAGCAGATTCAGCAGATTATTTCATTCAATATAAAATACACGTTTTGATTAGTACAAATGTGTGTATTCATAACTGAAAACACTATGTTTTTAATTTTATATTTCGGCTCTTGATTTGTCAAACGTCCATGTTTTCGTTTTTGTATTTCAGTTTGTCATTAGTAATTTTATTCAATATTGAATAATTTTCACCAAGTTTCGCGATTAGTGTAGAAACGTCAAAGTTTACGAGCAGCAAAAGGGAATCCAAATATTGATTGATTGAATTTTACGAACTGTACATTTAATATCAATATTCATAATAAGTAATAATTTATTCGATTTAAATGTTAATTTCATGAAATAATTTTATCAAATACAACTGGTGTCATTAATGATTATCAAAAATTCCTTCTCTTTTTCAAAACAAATTATGTTGCTTTAGGAAATCACACTCGCGCTATACGCGCTCGTGTGGTTTCCACGCAACATAATTTTTTTCTCAAAATCGAAGGAATTTGTATATCGATAATCACTAGTACACTTGTTGTATCATTCTCGAAAATCGGTAAAACGTGGCACCACTGCGTTGTGGCCCTTAAGAAATGCCTGAGATTTTGCGGGTGGTAGAATAGGGAATTACTTACAGGACGGGTAATCCCGGACGATATAACGTCGGTTAATTTACAAAAGATCGGGGAACCACGGACGCAACAATATTAGAATATAGAACAAAACCTTTATTAAAATACCAAACTATGCTCCAAAATAGCAATTTTTTCTAAAAAAATCTGTTGAAATATGCTGAAATATGCAAAACTATATAAAAATATGCTGAAATTTGTTAAAATATGCAAACATATGCTGTTATGATAAAATATGCAAACATATGCGCTAACAAATAGGACTTTAAATTCGCAGCTATATATGAAACATATTTGAGTGCAGTCCATTCTTTGCCTAATATGCAAAAATATGCCTTTGCATATTTTTTGTTGCCCTATTCATGAATATCTATAAAAATCCACGAAATATCAATGACATATTAATTAAAATCAATTACTTTTGAAATATCTATGAAAATTCATTAAATATCTCAAATTGTAATGAAAATAATAAAGCGTCTGAAATATCTATGACAAAAAGTAAAACGTCTCAAAAATTCATAAAAGTCATGAAATTACGTCATGAAGCCATTGTAAATGTTCATCAATATTCGATAAATATTTTATATTTTCATAAAATTTCATAATACATGTGAAATAAGTATATGCGTTTCAATTTATTAAATTTCAACAAAATTTCAATATTTGAAATATCAAGGAAACTCAATAGAATGTCCACTTGTCCATGAAAATCCATTAAATATTTCACATGAAGAATTAAACTTCTCAAGATTTCTGAAATTCAAATGAAAATTAATTAAATATTGACGAAGAAATATTATAACGTTTTTGAGAGATTTCAAAAATGATCTTATTTCTGCTCAAATATCGTAAAATATTTTGTATAGGTATTTACTTCGTCGGTCATCTTCATTCTAACTTTATAATTATACCAACGTAGCAAATATGCTACATTTAAATGACAAAGCTCTTAAATTAGTGGCCCTTTACAATTTTGTATTGATGGGTTCAGGCTCGACTACAGGTAATACAAATATTGTGAACAACAAGTACCAATCGCCATTGGGACCTCATTAACGGCGCTCTAGAGATCGGTGGGAAATGTAGGAGAAGCTAACCCTGTAACCCTTACAAATATGTATACTACATCTGTTATATGTTTATACGTTTTTACGAATAATGCAGATATAATACTGAAACCAAAAAATAATTGCTAGTTCTTGGTACTTGGCATTTATACGAGTATTTAATTTGTTTCTTGTCGTTTCATTTTATAATATTTTTATTACAGTTTGCATTTTAACTGTTGTAATATAAACGTCGCATGCACGTTAAAAATTGCACTTTTAATAAGGTATGATATATATATATGCGAGGCTGAAAACAAAATGCGGTTACTCCGTAATGAAATTGTTTTCTGGATGTTTGTCATCCACTGGAAAAAGTGCCCCTGCGCGAGCAATAAATACAACTTGAGTCTGACAACTCAAAATTCAATTTGCAATAATTGCTTCCGTGTCGCATATTTCTGTATTAGATGGGTTAATTGGGTTCATAATTTATAACGTGAGCAGTATATATTTTTCGATTAAACTGTCCTATATAAAATTCCATTAGAAACTTAAGAACAATTTTCAGGCTGCAGACGGTAAATTGCCTCCGGCGCGACCGGCTGCATTAAACTTTCCTGTTGCACTTTATATAATTAGCGACCCTTCAAGGAATTAAAGTAAAACTGTTCGAGATAAGAATATTAAGAATCCCCGCGGGGCGAGGGTGGGAGGCAAGTGACTGCCGTCGGCAGTTACGATGTGGTGATTTATAAAAACCCTTTGTAGATTTAGATAAATGCACGCCAAGGCGGCGCCCATAATCCCTCCGCGACGTGCTTAAATGTGAGCCGAGCCGCTGCATTTTTGTGGAAACTCTCCAGCCTCGCGATTCTTATTACATGATCCGATGCAGGTCTCGTGATATCTGCGGCTGTTGTGTGTGCCTACGTGAGGTTGATGTAAAACGGCGAATTTAACACGCCGCATTACGCTGTTTAATGCCACATTCGACCCTTTGCCAGATAAATGCGAGCCCTGCCGAAAGGGGTGCGATTTTTCAGTTTTCAACGGCCCTCGCAAAGTTCCAAAACTCGCCCCCTTTCCTCGCCTTAAGCGCCCCAAGGAAAGGATTATACACTACAGTAATTTCATTTGATGCGCCTCGGATGGACAGCCGAATTTTCGTAGGTGGAATTTGAAACTTATTCAGGTATGGCTGCACGGCATGAACAAGTTACAGAAGCACTCTTTGGAGATCCGCTCGCTTGGCTTTGTAAAAGCTTCGTGTTTTACAAATTTATGCAGATATCTGGATGTGAACTTTAGAAAAATGCTGTGTTCACCAGTTTCCACTAAGAACGCAGAATAATAATAATGAAAAATGAATTTATTTTAATACACTTGCAACATAAATCGAAACATTATTCTGAAGCAATAGTATAAAAATACATAAAAAAATATTTAATATTAGTAACATGTTCAAGCGTAAGTCAAATTTACTTCATAATAAATAAATTATTTCATCATAAAAAAACAGTTTATTTGCTACCTGAAAATTAAACAAATAAAACTTATAGTTTCAGTTTCAAATAAACAAAACATGAAACATTCAAAACTAGATTACAGCATTTTAAATATTAGAAGGCCTATATTAAAATTCAAAACTGAAAAACATTGTTTTATGTCATAAACTAGAATAGTTATTTTTGATTCTAGATTTCAAAATGCAGAACAAGCATTTCACAATCGAGTATCAAATAACTTTTCTTTTAAAACTGCAGCTCCACACTAGTGGATACTCCCAGATATATTGAAGAATCGATTGAAAGGGAAGCCCTTCCAGGCTATCGTCTTAAAGGGGTATCAATTTCACGAATTGTACTTTTACAAGTTTACAGTTAAATATTGATAAAAATAAATAATATTGCATAGTAAATTATAAAGACTCTCTCAAATTGTGATCTCTTCATTTATAAAATAATTGCTGGACGTAATACTTATGTTAGCATTAAGGGAGGTAAGTATTGTTTACCAGTCGAGATCGAGTTTGCGCCCGAGTGAGAACGAGGGCAATAAAGTCCGAGACTGGTCAAAACTTACCTCTCGAATTGTTTATAACTGTTCTTCCACTCTTGAAGTTGGTTTAATTGTTTGTGTTTGATTAATTTATTTTCGCAACTTGAACAAAATTTCAGTGCTGGTTTGGTTACTAAGACTATATTTTTAACAAAGTGAGAGTGTCAGAAATTGCATTCGTTCAGTTGTAAAATGAATTTCAATGAAAATATACAAGAAATGGCAATTGAAATGCACTTCTAGATGGGAATGATTGCAATAAAATCGAAGAACTGTCATATTTTTTTTTAAATTGTAATTTCGAACATTACAATTTGGACAATTTAATGATTTTCTTGAGTGAATTAGAAGACTTTTTATTCAAATCGTATCAATTATATCAAATGATTTTATTATTTTACTATTATTTTCTAAGAATTTAAATATTATATTTGACACAAATTTAAATCAAACATCTCTTGAAAAATCTGGCTTGGTAATAAAGTGAAAGACATTACCCATTTAATGGTACTTAGTTTCGTGGTGCAAGCCGACAATTTTATTTTCAATTTCAAATGTTTGGAACTAGAAGATGATTTTCTCAAAAATTCAAGGTCGAAAAATAACGGCCACCCTAGTATACCTCTACTCGTCTCTACAATATGTTTTTCAAATTAAACTGGGAAGCCAGAAACATAATAACATATGTTCAACATATCAACATATGTTTCTATAATAACAACAAATGTTCTATTTAAAACAAAAACATAAGTTGATGGCTCTTTCCGATAGAACCGCAAGTGATAGAAGGTTGAAAGTATTTCACCTGAGTAGAACAGAATCAGCCAGAATGTGATGAATTTTGATGTTTTTATTTTATGGGGAACCCCATAAACTTTAAAACCCCAAATGATCCATGAGCGTGGGACACCCTGTATAGGCGTAAAAATGTCTGAAATATTAATGAAAATCAGTAAAACATCTAAAATATCTACAAAAAACTATAAAATATCTCAAATTTTGTTTAAAATGCGTGAGTTATATTTAAAAAATCACAAGTGTGACAAATATTACGAAACTTTCTTAAATATATGCGTAAAATTTTCTTAAACTTCGATGAAAATCAAGAAAATATCTAAAATATCTACAAAAATCAATTAAACATCTGAAATGCCGATGACTTACTATTAAATATCACATATAGAAAAATTTCTCGAATATCGAAGAAACGCCAATAAATTTCTTAAATATATCCATGAAAATTTCGCAAATTTGCATGAACACTTTTCAAATTCCAATGAATATTCAATAAATATTTGAAATATGTATGAATATCAATTAAGTATATATGTATCTTATATATCTATTAAATTTTTTTAAGTATCTGTCTTAGATTGAAGTGTCATAAAATAAATTAAATATATCATATAACTATGAAAAACCACTATATTATGTCACAAATTTATAATATCCGTCAAATATCTTACATTATATTCATGAAAATTCGTTAAATGCCTATTCCAAAATGCCAAATGACAATTCATAAAATCAATTAAATATCTCAAATATTGATAGGAATACATGAGATATATTTAAAAATTCGCTACTATGGCAAATATTAAGAAACTACAATATCTTTTTTTATCTTTAGCGCGTTTTTTATCTCTAAACATAGGCCATGTTCAGTTTTAAAACGACAGTATTAGATGCATTGCTAAAATGCAAAGGTTGTGCAACCAAAATTACTAGCGCGTGCAAATGGATCATTTCAAATGTTAACACTCTTTTGAGAAAATTTATTCAACGCAAGAAAGTACTCAAATATTCAAATTCAAATGGTACCGAGCTGGCAATAGTATACGGATTTTGAGAGATTTATGTTGAGTGCATTATCCTGACAGACGAAGCCAATCAATCGAAACAATTTCTAATATAATCGCTAAATTTAATAGTAGGTATAGTGTTTTTACTTGAAATTGAAAACCTACCTACGAAGGGTGTTTATTGCGCTCCATTGTGCGAACGGAATGTTATGACGGGTAATGGGAAGAGAACAGAGTCCAGAGCCGACATCAGAAAATACAGATTCAGTGCCGCGTAGAAAATTAACATTAGTGATTCATTATCATTAAATTGTACTTTGCATTGTATTTTTAAGTGTACATATAATTAATTGTGTTTCATAAATGTAGTTATAATTTCATAGAAATTTTATATACAGTATGATTCGCGAAACAAATAACTTAAGTTATCCATAACATTATTGACTTGCTCATTGCGTTAAAAATTAACGACGTTAATATCAGTTATTTTTTTCATGAATCGTAATGTAACAAGCGAATATTATTCGGCACAACTAGATTAATCACTATCACTTTCACTTTGAACATTAATAATTAGATTTGCTACACTAAGCGTACTATAATCGTTTTCAATTTTAATCACATGCTCGATGCAGTTTTCCCAAATGGGACTTTGAAATGTTGTTGCATTCTCGCTGAACAAGCTGAATTGTTTCTTCACGCATTTTGGGATGTGCATTATTTTTCCGTAAATTTCTTTTTAAAGTTGACCATATCAGCTCAATTGGATTGAAGATACAGTAATTATGTGGAAGGCGCAACACTTGGTGACCAAATTCTTCTGCCATCTTATCAACCACATACGTTTTTTTTTTGAAATTTTGTTTTTTTATAAGTTTTAATAATGTTTTTTTCTTTGCACTTACAATAACAATACCATTTTAAATGCAAAAATCCACAATATCGCCTTTCTTGGAAGCGGCGGATGGGATTTTATTAATTTGCTTTGAGTGGTAAGTTGCATTATCCATTACGATTATTGAGTTATTGGTAATAATTGGTATTGGTAATAATTGATTCCGAAACCAATTTTCAAATAATTCGGAGTTCATATCCTGATGATAGCCTAACGAGCTTGATGCAATATTCTTGGCTGATAAGAGCAAACTATTTGACACAAAACTATTGCACGGTGCTCTAAGGTGACACTTATTTGTATTATCGACCCATCCCTTGGAAACGACGTCCTGAGTATCGAACCATGTTTCATCCAAATAAATTATTGATCTCCCTCCATTTCTATATTCGTTTATTTTAGATAAATATTCTATTCGCTCATTTTGCAATCTCGGCGATTCCATGATGTCAATTCGTTTGTCTAAAATTTTGTACTTAAAACCCTGACTAAGTAGGTATTTATACAAAGTAGTTTCCTTATATGGAAAATCATTTCCAAGAGTTTCCAAAATAAATTGGACCGTGTGAACGTTACCTGATTTATAAGAATTGTAAATTATATTTTTGATCTTCTTGGCGATGGCATTATCTATTTCGGTATATTTGGAACTTATTCTTCTTTTCCTTTCTAGCGGTCCATTCGTAATTATTCTCCAAACCGTTGAATATGATATTCATGTCAGAATGGAAGATCTTTGCAGTGGAGATGCATGATTCTCGCTTATAAGAATGTTATAAATATTTACAACTATCCTTTTAGTATCAGTTGGAAGACAAGCATACTTTATTAATCCCTTATTTTCATTTTCGGTAGTTGATGTGTCCATTTGATGATGGTTGTTTTGAAATTTATGAAAATAAATGAGAACAGCTTCCCTCTGTAGACTGTCGAAGGGATTTTTCAACAAAACTTTCGGTATGTTAAGTTTCACTTAACGACGTTTCAATCTTAATAAACTATACCTACCTTTTCACAAGTTTATAAATGATAATATGCACACGTATGTAAAATGAGTACTGTTGCAATGTAAAGGTTAACACCGACTGAAAGACAGATGTAGACTATTTGAGAAACAGACTATTTGAGGCAGCTTTAACTGATTGTCTACCTGGACTGCATATTCACATGGGCGAATGTATAATCCTTTTAAAACCGTTTCCTAGGTGACTGCTCTTAATTACCTACTGGCGTCTGTAGTCTTGTAATTTAATCGACTTGTAAAATTGTAAAAAGAATTACGTCAGCCGACTCATAAAAAATGATGTAGATAGTTGTAAGATTAATGAATTCAATTTAATTAATAAATCATTTTTAAATTATGATCATAGTGATACAATCGTGAATATATCGAAGAGAAAACAATTAAGTAGCGTCTTCGTCGAAAGTAAATTATTTGGTTACTTTCCTAGACGCCCGCCTCTTCGCAGCACGCCATACAATGGAGAACCCTTGATCGTAATAAACCCTCATTGCAGGTACATTTTCAATTTCAAGTGAAAACACTACACATGGTGCGTCGCTATTGGTTATCATAAAAGTACTATTAGGTACCATATGTCAACTGAAGAAATTAAATTAAATGGATTATGTTATGCCAAAGGATAATTTCGAAAATCAGTTACTATTTCGGGAATAACGGTTGATGAGTGTTAATTGAACGGGATTGATGAGATTGGTGTCGCAGAATAGTGCACTGAAATTAATCTCGCACAATCCGTATACCAGCCAGCTCGGTATCATTGCCCAATTTAAACACTTTCTTGCGTTGAATACATTTTTCGTCAGCAGTTTTGACACTTGAAATGACCGAGTTTCACGGGGCTTGTAATTTTGGTTGCATAACCGTTGAATTATAGCAATGCATTTGATACTGTCGTTTTAAAACTGAACATAACCTATGTTGAGGAATAAAAACATGCCATATTTAGCTTAGCTCCATACATAAAAATTAACTAAATATTTGATTATGTATATTATGTATAATATAATGTAGCTAAGCTGTAGCAGCATTTTTAAGATTTTTGTAGTCATGAAAGTGCTGGGCTGTAAGCTACTTCTACGTGTGTTCCTGTGAGTGAACAGATGGAAATCAGATGGAGCTAGACTTCCGCAGACTCCTCTGTTCATCATAAATGTATGTTCTTCCATCGTTAAAAAATCGGATCCACTGACTTACAATACCTTCCCTAGTAATGTTTGAGCCGTGTACATCGCACAATTCATTATTGATATCTGCTGCTAACAGATGTTTGAGATTTTTTTGATATAATTATAAGAAATCTTATACCATGCAACTCGCATTTGGCTTTTTTGTTTAATAGAAGCACTTACTTTGTTACGCGCGGCAGTACGATGGTCCCACTAGTACTTTTGGAAGCTGAATTACAGAATACCCAGATATAGCAATGACGCCGACCTGCCCACTACAACTAGCCCTGCTCAACAACGGCGGTTTCTTTCCGAACCACCCTCGTATAACTACAGAGCCCATAACATATTTTTTATGCTGTGTGTCACAAATAACATTATCAAATCAAATTGGTAAATCACATATTAAATACAAAAACTTTATATATCAATGAAAATTTTACTAAATGTCTGTAATATTCACGAAACGTCAAAAAATGTCCATAAAAATTGTTAAAATTTCAATTAAATCCACTAAATACCGAAAGTATTAATAAAAACCAGTAAACTCCATGAAAATCCATTTAAAAATATCTCCACGAAAATTACGAAATGTATCTGTAAATCTGTAAATAAATTTATTGTGTTAGGGATGAAACCATCATAAAGATCGCTATCGCGCGAAATGCTTTCAGCTGTTGTAGAATTATCCAACTTTTACAAACCCGAATTAACGTGTATGTATGAAAACATCAAAGCAACGATAGCGCATTCTTTTTGCACTCACGTAATGAAATATGCTTCCACTCTTCGCGCCGCAAATTACAATTTCGCAAAGCAAAGCGACACCTTTTTGCAAATCGTGCCATGCACACTACAGCGTTAACTATCCTCGAGTAATTAATTTAATTAGTTCTCGCGCCCTCGCCGCGCAGAAACCCGCCGGTCTTCACACTACAAATTTTCCGTTCCTTCACACGTCACTTGACTTCCCGACGTGAAAACTCAACGACGCTGACGGTTCAACCTTCACCACTATATAGGAAATACATTTTCAGGTAACTCTTGCACAATAGAAAAATTTAATGTTTTATTGGTTTTATTAATTCAAATTCTTCAATCTTTTGCGTTATTAATAAATTATTCTAGTTTTAGTAGTAGGTACATTAGTTTAAAGTTAAAATTGGCTGACCGTAAGTGGATGCTTCTAATTTTATCATTATTATTTATTGCGAATATTTCCTGAAATGTATGTGCAAAGTGCACATTTTAACGAGAGAAATTAAATGACTGAAAACTATGTACAAATGCCACACACAACTACGTACAAACTATGTACAAACAGTACAAATGTCTACTGAAGATGACCACGTAGTGGTTGAAATGTACATTTAGAGAAATAAATGTTGTGAAAAAGGATAATTTGTAATTTTTCTTTAACTGAAAACTATACCCATTTTGCATAGTAAAAAAGAGTTAAACAAAAGTTAAATACAACTAAAAACTTACTTTGCGTGGAAATGAAATTTTCAGATGAAACTTTGATAACAAATGAATTTAATATTTTATTGTTTTAATTTTCTTCAATTTTTCACATTATTTATAAATTGTCTAAATTTTTAATGATATAATTAATATATTATTTTTACAATTGCACTGCTAATTAGATAAATTCACGTGGTGGTCACATCAGATGTTTTTTAAATTATTATGATTCCATGTGTCGGTGTTATATGAAGGGACAAATTAGTACTTAGCCTAAAATTAACGTACCACCCCCTAAATATGTTTGGCCTACGCTGGTTGTATTCGTACCATATTTTTGGAAGCACTGGATCAGGGAATTGAATGGATGGAAGTGGGGATGATGGCCGTTTAGTTGCTGTGAGGACGTTTGAGTCCCAGCAGGTGTTTTATGTAGGGAATTTACTGCCCGGTGTCGCTATTTGTTGACGGTTTTCATTCAGCAAATGGATCGTACGTGAGGACTTATTACATAGAGTTGAAAGAGTAAAATGTCACTGTAGCAGCTACACTCAAGGCTCGGCTTTCAACTACAGATTCGTTATTAGCGTGTCAGCTAAGTCTAATCATTAAAAACTAACGTTCTATCCGGGTGAAAAGTAATATGAATAGTCAATTTATTTAAAACGCAATACAGATTAGCGCAGAATTATAGATATTCCAAATATGAATAGTCAGTTCAAATTTGTAATTAAAAGTAGTTTAAAAACATCAAATTTCTGTAGATACAATGAAATTATCGCAAGAAACGATTTAAATTGTAATTAATAATGCAGTCAAAATTTGTCAAAAGTCAGTTGTAATCAAAATTGTAGTAAAAATCAAGTAAATTTCTTTAGCCATCTACATATCAGAATTATTCAAATTTTCTCCCTTAGAATCCCTTAGATGTTCAAATTTCTTAATTAACAAAAGAATATTTTTTTACTGATACCGATCGGTGATCGATTTGCCGCGAAACATGGGAAAATAACATAGAAAAATGTAGTTATTGGCAATTGTAGTTGCAAATTTCTAGCAAATCAAAAGTTTGTTACTTAAGGAAGATGTAAATCAAAAAATAAGTTAACCAAAAATCAATCAAGTTGAAATCGAAATTGTTGCAAAAAATCGACTCGATTTCCATAGAAACAATGGAAATATTGCAAACAAAACTAAGAAGTAAAGCAAGAAAGGGGTAAGAAGGGGTTAGTAAGAATGGTAAGGGTAAACTATTTGTTTTTGTATACACTTCGTCTAAATTTGATAAAAAAACACCAGTTATCATAATTTTCAGAATAATATCGTAGAAAGTTATTTTTTATACATTTATAAAATTTTGTCATAAGTCAAATGATCTTAATTTTAAACCCCTTTCAAGTTTTAAGAATCAGTTGAAATATTACAAACAATTATTTAACTTTTTGTTAATAACTATTTTAATTTCTAGTTATAGAAATAAATAAATTACGTAAGAAATAAGTTGAAATGCAAATTATTAACAAAAACCACACAAATTGAACCAATATATATAAACAATTCAATATATTCAATCTATTCAATATATATAAACAATAAAAATTGTTTATATATATATATATATATTGAACCAAACGATGAAGTTTTAAATAATTGCTTCTGAGATATGTAAGTTTACGTGTGTTTTTTTTTCACATTATAAACTTTAGTATTTTGAAAAAATCATATTTTTTTATTTCGCGGCATCACCTTGACGGTGTTACCGTCTCAAACTAGTCTTATCACATGTGGTATGAAATCTTATAAACTAAGCTACAAATGTTTTTGTCCCATCCATCTAACTTATTTCCAGCTTGACTAATATTTTTGTATGTAAGTACGTGTTAGCGGAAAACGACGCTTTTTCGGGGATTTCAGGAGGGTGTAGCTTAAAAACTAGTAGAGATAAAAGTATTTTAAATATATATATATTTATATATATATATATATATATATATATATATATATATATATATATATATATATATATATTTACTGCTTTTGATAAACCATATTTGAAAAAAAAAATCATGAGGGTAAGCTCAAAAAGGGGCAACATTTTGGAGCACTTGACATGGAATGTCCTGTTTCAATTGTGAAATGGTTGTAACTATCAATTCCAAGATAAACATCATATAACATTAATTTATTATAAATCTTGAGACTTCAACTGACGACCTTCACACTAATGATATGACAAGAGATAGATATTACAGATACCTATCTAATAATCATTCTAAATGTTGGCTTAGTTGTCTAATTTTTTTACGTTAATTAAGCGCTGATGGAAATAGCGATTTGGGTGGTTTCGTTTTAAACACCTTATAAAATAAAATTGTGAGTACTTGCAAATTAATAATAATAATAATAAAAATAATCTATATTTTCATTTTTCTACATAAAGCATGATATACCGGGCGTCTCAAGTTATTCCGCCGAGCCATTTATAGCCATTTTCAGTACCATAAGAAAAAATAAATTATGCCAGTACATACAGGGTGTCTCCTAAAAAACGCCGCTGGCCATAACTTCTTTATTTATTGGCCGATTTAAAAAAAACAAAAACAAGATTAAATGGCCCCACATGTTCTACAACGAGGCCTTAATTTTGTTTTTTTTTTTTGCAAAATCTAATTTCATTTCAGCGACAGTCAACTTTTATTTTTCAAATGGTTACATATATACCATCTTATTGTTTTTCTGGTAGAGATTATTAGAGAGTCCAAAGATGTAAGTCGGCTTTGATGGAATATTCGTTACAGACATAAAAAGGTTTAAATAGTTTTTCAAGTGTGGCGTGAAAAACAAAGCAAACACAATGTGAATGTTATTTCTATTAGAAGTGGCTCTTTTGGGCTCGGCGGTAAAACTTGAAACACCCCTATATTAATATATGGAATATAAAGAAAATAATAAATACTAATAAAGCAAATAAATAATGACGCTCTCTCTCTCCCTAATGTTTTTTTTAGAACCATGAAAACATTTATGAAAATGTTTCCAAAGAATCGTGAAAACTTTCTTCGAACTGTTTCTAAAGATTCATCAAAACTTTTATCAGAACGTTTCTGAAGAATCATGAAACATTATATGAAAACTAATTATAATTATAAACATAAAGCTAATATTATTTAAAAATATTGTAATAGTGCGATTATACAAATGTGCAATTATTAATTAATCACGCGTACATATTTCAATCTATAAAGATTTTATTTTATCTTCCTGTCCTGTAAAGGTCTTACGATCGAAGTCCTTCCTTATAATTATAAATATAAAGCCTATATCATTTAAAATATTGCAATAGTATTTCAGTGTTTTAAGTTTTTTTATCTTCCTGCTCGGTAAAGGGCTCACTATCGAAGTCCTTCTACCCTGCAATAATTTCCTAGAATTCATAATTAAGCCATATTTGTAATTCCCATATTACCAATCTGGCTATATCGGACTAATGAGTAATAATAAGAACGAAACAGGTCTCCGATTGCCCGAGGAAATAATTCCAGATGTACATTTCAAATAACTTTACAGTTTATGAATTCACATTAGTGAATATAAACTATTTACCTGAGATAGGTGCATAAATCGTTCTACTTCAAATCAAATTAACTCAGGTTAGGATCCATACAATTATTAAATTTTATAAATATGTATTTTAAGAATCGTGAAAACTTCTATCGAAATGTTTCTAAAGATTGATCAAAACTGTTATCAGAACGTTTCTGAAGAATCATGAAACATTATATGAAAACTAATTATAATTATAAACATAAAGCTAATATTATTTAAAAATATTGTAATAGTGCGATTATACAAATGTGCAATTATTAATTAATCACGCGTACATATTTCAATCTATAAAGATTTTATTTTATCTTCCTGTCCTGTAAAGGTCTTACGATCGAAGTCCTTCTGTCTTGCAATAATTTCTTAGAATTCATGATTAATATTAGCTGCCTCATATGACTCAAACATGATAGCAATGGTAATAATAATAATAATTGTTATTATTACTAACTAAAATGTTACAATACAAACAATTTTATAACTTGATAATTTGAGTTATTGTTAATACATAAAAAATTACATGAATTCTATATTAGTAGAGGTATTTTTACGGCTCTTTAATTTTTTTTTTATATATTTTTAGGTTCTTCACAGTACAAGTTTTCTACTACCAATTAAGTAAAATTTCTGTAACATTATAGTTACGAAAATTGCGAAATCTTCAGTTTTAATTCATACGTTAACAATTCACTACATTAAAAAATACATAAATGCATTCCCATGATACTAACAGAATTTTAATGCTCCTTTAAAATACAAATTTTCTTTTAATATTTCTAAGTTCCTAAAAATACAAGTTTTCTACCACTGATAAAATAAAATTCATCTAAAATTATTGTTGAGAAAATTGGGAAAACATCTGTTAATATTCGTCTGTTTATATACGTTAACAGTTACCTACATAAATGCGTTTCCTTAGACTGAGACTGAGACTATCAGTATTTTTATCTACATCATTCAAAAGGTGATTAGTTTTGACACTGAAAATCGAGTAAAAAAGAACCTTTTAAAGAGTTAGCGCTATATTTTAGAGAAAGCTAATGTCATAGCATTATGTCATTAATGTGAAGACGTCTTCAATTTTGTGCATTTAGGTTATATAATGAAACAGGTTGCACCGCAACGTGGTACGTGATAATCAATGCAATATTTGTACTACTGTTATAAGTCGCACATTTAAAACCACAAATCAAAAGATTATTTTAGCAAATCGTTATGATCGAAGCTAAGACATTGTAAGATACATGTGTAAAAAGTCTATTCATTCAACTCGTGGCTATAAAAGCGTGAGAGAGGTACGAGCGAGTCATGATTAATAAACTTGGACTTTTTACACATCTATGTTAAATAACTCTTATGCTCTTTCAAAATACAAGTTTTCTCTTATCAATTATATACAATTTATATAACATCATTGTTAAGAAAATTGAGAAAAACCTGTACCTGCGAATCATGTGTAATGTACAGTTGACGCCGAAAAAAAGGAGGACACACGTAAGTGCAGCATCACATTGAAATGTCTAATGCAATAATGACATAAATGCATATGACGATGTGATATTATGTGATGCTATGTGACATTACGTGTGTCCTACTTTTTTTGCGTCAACTGTACCTACCTACGTATACTCTGTTTCATTTTTATTTTTAACTAAGAAAGCAGTTGTCTCATTTTTTAAAGTTTTATACATGAACACCGACACAAATGGTCTAACAGTGAAAAATATATTATATTAATTAAATTATTGCTTCAATCATTCAAGTGTGCTGGTTTAAAGTAAACCAATCATCAACTATATTTGATATAATAATTTGACTGATTTGCTTTTGTAAAATAAAAATAGCAAATAAATTCTGTACTCAATAGATCCTCCATTTGATGGCAACATTGCCCACCGTCATAAAATATATCCTCTTTTTTTTTAAATGTAAGCTCTTTTTTCAAGTCTAGTGCTTTTTACATTGGTCAATAATACTGTCATCCTAACAGAGCCAACTTAGTTAAAAATAAAAATGGAACAGAGTTTATGTGAATGCGCTAAATACGAATTATTTCTTAACACTAAAGCCAAAAATAAATTTAAATATTTCCGTCCACATTTTTTATGCTTTATTAACTACCTACTAAAAAGTGCGGCATAAACATTTTATTACTCTTTAAATTGGATATCGCACGCTAGGGTAATAAAATGCAATAGTTAATTTTTGGTAATTTTTAGTGCGTAAAATCAAAATCGGTGATATTTTCACTTTTATGGATTATAGGCCTGCGTACATAAATATGCATACAGTCTGGCCGTCGGATCTTTGGGTGCACGTCATTATTTATGATCGTATGAATTAAGGTGAAATTTCTCGGTCAAATCAAATTCATATTCATAGTTTTTAAAGCCATTTAAAAATTATGTTTTCAAAGATTTAGACATTTAAAAGCGATAATTAATGCGAATTTTAATAACTATATAATACTTAATCAACAATTCAGAAATATATAGCGGCACTGTTAATTTCTTCTGTGAGATACACAAAAGAACATAACATATAATGTTGAGCTCAAAACACGTATATAGACAGTAAATAAATGTATGTCTTGTACCTTTTATGGGTCAAGAGGTGACAGTGAAATTGACAGGTGATTTAGAGAAACGAATTTAGGTTACAACCTTCAACCTCCAGACATCAAACTGTAAACAAATTTTGACGCGAACTGCCGAACTCAATTTAAAAACTAAATCGGCTAATTATTGCGAAGCACAAAACCATCACAATACTCCGTCTTTGTCATACTCTTAACTCTAGAGCCCTGCAAAATTGTCAGTATATCTATACTTAGAAGACGTTCCTTCTGTAGTCTTATCTTTTTCTTACGCATTTGATTAATTTTGTCAGATTGTATACTCTTGTTATTTATTGAAGCGATAATTGATGACGTGCACCCAAAGATTCAGCGGTCAGAATATTCATACGTTGGATGTAAATAAGTACTACTAATGATCTTTTAAAATTTTATGCAACAAGTGAATAGAGTATATGTGTTATTTTGTTAAAAATCTAATTAAATTTTACATAATCTATTTTTAAATATTATTTGCTTACTAAAATTTCCCATAATTTAAATATTTGAGCTAGGTTGGTTTATATTTCTAAAGTACTAAAATGAAATATTTTAGTACTAAAGGACGAAATATTAATCTATTTGTAAAGCAATCAATTAATTAATTGAAATTGATATCTCTGACAGATTATTTTTCACGAAGATACATGTTTTTATATTTTTGTTTTGTATTGCGTTATCCGTTTATTTTTCAAGTTATTTTATTATATTGTATGATGTGGGTATAGTACGTACCTACTGTTATTATATAATTTTGATGTAAGTTTTTTTTAAATTTATGCAATGATTTTCAATTATTTCACTTAATCTTACGCTATGGTCATAATTTAATTATTAATAATGTTAATTGCCACAAATAGCCCCTATAAATTGATTTATTTTATTTAGTTTCAACTAAAAATAGGGAAAGATTCATTTTTTTTTAAATTAAATTATAATTTAACATTAAACTTACAAACACAAGTCGTTGATTTCTGAGAATATTGCAGTGAGAATCAATTTCAATACTATTACTTCGTATGGATTAAGTCATGATCTGCCCACATGGGATGTTAATTTCGCATGGTTTCACTACAATCATCAATGTGGAAAATCAGTGGTCGTTTCGCTTGATTGTTTCATAAAATAATCAAAACGACAAACAATGCCCAGGAGATCAAAGGCTTTTTCCGTTATTTTATGGCAATTACTTGCACATAAACCGATGAATACATAACGCGCAGCAATGGCGACAGTCGCATATCCGGGGCAAATAATTGATTAAATCATAAAATGTTCGGCGCCCAAATGTACGCCCAGCCTGAACCCCTTCGCAATTTCTCGTCGTCTTTTGAGGAGGCACATTTCGTGAAAAAACTCCTGAGGGTGAATGGGCTCAGAGGAGCCGAAACGGGAGCCTCCTAAACATTTTCATTCCGGAAAATGGTAAAATTTCGCCGAAATATGGGCGGCTGGTGTAATTTAAGCAGTCAACTTTGTTTTTATCTTATCGCGCACATGTGGAAAAATAAAAAATTATCATTTGTACTCATTTAAATACATATAGACGGGGATTGTTCCGGAGCATATTTTTGCACGCCCCGGCTGGCATTATATTTTTTCCGCTTTCGCCTCATGCCCTACCATGCGGCACTTATGCGGAATTTACATGTGGGAGTTAATTAGAAAATATGTTAACGCGCATCAAAAATGAATCTCGCCGCATTTCAATACGGTCGAGGTTGTGTCGAGTGTTGAACTAAACTCTCTTCCCATTTTAATCCCATTTAACGACCTGTAAATTGTATCTAATATGTTAGACTGCACTTGTTGACTATCTCTATCGTAATAAACTGCAGTGTGCTAAGCAGTTTTCACTCCACTCTTTACTAAGCTTTCCATTGCATTATCTAACTAGACGTTTATAGCGCATTGTTTTAATATATGTTTCTGCTCTTAGTTTGCATGTGCCGGCAACTAAAAACTCAGCTATTTTCTCCCCGCAGTTACTTTTAGAAAATTCAAGGGGTTTACATTAAAAATATATAGATGAAGTGGTATTATGACTGCCATAAAGTTGTACCATAAGGAAAACTTTATTATTCTTTATTTGCATTAGAAGTCGTGTTTAACAACCACAACATTTCGAAAATAAAGTGTCATATCAAATCCATTATCCAGCGAATTTGTGCTTTGAATTCATAAAAAAATTAAAAATTCCGTAGGGAAAGGCATTTGTAATTATTAGGACTGCAGATATCCGAAGTTAATAGAAACCAGATATTGGGTTCATAACTGATACAATGCAGGGTGGCACTCAAGAATTTCGCCATACTTCGTATGTACTAATTACGCTATTCTATCGAAAAAAAAACGTAATAAACATGCACCGAATTATCGACCGTTTTGGAGATATAGGAGGTCAAAGTTATCACGTAGCGGTTTAAACTAATATGAATCATCAGAGCGAGGATTTATAAGCATAAAAAATTACAAAATAAGCGCTTAAAAATGCATAAAAATCTTAGAAAATAAGCATATAAAATAGCATAAAGATTAGGATAAGCACAAAAACGCAGAAAAAGCATGAAAAGGCATATTTTATTTTTTATGAAAATACAGAAAAACAAAACAAAACATAATTTTATTAACAAGAACGCACTATAGGTAGATAAAAGTAATATTTCAATAACATAGGTTTTGGTAATTAATATTAATTACAATAATAATTATTAACAAATAATGATTACTGTTCATTTTTAAATGAACTAATAATTAAATGTTTTTCTAAATTTTCAACGGAAAATCCCATTCTCCTATCACTGAGCACATTTTTTAAGTGTGAAAAGCTTCTCTCCACATCCACACTTGTAAAGGGTGCATATTTAAATTTGGGAACAATTGTAATATTTATCAGCAATCTTCCACGAAATCTCCTTTTAAAACTGTTGATATTTTTTGTAACTTGCCAAACCCTTCATTTTTTGACAAAACTACATCACATTATTTTTTAATAATCTCTCGTATAGATCCCCTTATGTTTGAGACGTCGTTCCTAAAATCTTCAACTATTTGAACCTCATCTACCAAAGTTGTGTCCTTTGCTTGGAGTTTATCAATCGCTTTGCTTACTAAACTGTAGTTGGTCATTAGGAATGCTACATTTTGTACAACCCTCCTATCTTTAAGAACTTTGTGGCATTCTTTAATTGCCTCGGACACATTTTCGGGAAACTTTAACACAAGCTCCTTAAATGAATCGAAATGGTCGGCATAATAGCAGGCAGCATCTAGCCACGTACCCCATCTAGTTATCACCGGTGCTGGAGGAAGAGATACATTTGGCATTCTTTCCCTAAACATTTTAACTTTCAGTGGAGCTTTTAGGAAAATTTTCTTCCCGGTTTTTATCAAATCATTTACCAGGGGAAATTGCAGTCTAATCGTTTCAGCAACTCGACTAAAACCATGTGCCAAACAAGTGCGATACATTAATCGCTCATAAAGCATCAATAATAATTTATCATTTGGTACGGGGTTTGGCAAAAAAAAAATGTGTTAACCCATCGTGAACGAATTTGGCAACGGTATTGCCATTTGTTTTTTCTAACTGCTCGGAACTAATTAAAAATGCATTGGTGGAGTCTTCGTTTAATATTCCGATCATTAAATGGGCGATGTACAGACCACATGAATCAGTAGTTTCATCTACATAGAACCATATGTAATTGTTGCCAATTATCTTTTTTATTTCCTAAATAGTGTGTTTATATACTTGCTCGACATAGTTTTTGCGAATGGTTGATTCGGCAGGAATATGTCTACCGGTAAATTTTTGTAAACAAAGATTTAAACATAATATTATCTAGTTTTTTTAACGGAATGTTAGAAGATACCATCGTATTGCATAAATACGATTTTTTATTAAAAAAAATCCTTTTCATTGTGTGTAGAAGAACTCGCAAAAGACTCGGAAATAATTTGCTGGGTACTTATGGTACTGCTTGCCGGTTTGTATTTTTTTTTTAATTTTCCAGGTGAACTGTTGTTTTGATTTGTTGTGTTATGTTAAATTTTCTTAACTTGCTTGTACCTAGGCCAATAGCAACACAAAATAAAACTTACCGGTTTTATACAAGCCCTGCATATTAATTTGCCGTTCTCATATTCTATTTCAGAATGTCCACGTATCCATTCATCGACGGAAAGTTTTTCTTTCGGCATTTTATACAAGAAAACTTAATATACTTAAAAAACACGTAATACACACAAGGCACAAGCACAACGCACTGAAGATTGAGATAAATTGAACTGAATTGATAGCACACTTGTCCCAGATGCGTTCTGTGCACGTAAAAATAGGGTAATCCCCGAAATAATCAAGCTTTGTTTATAGTTTATAGCTCGTATAGATACGAGGTCATTTATGTCTGCTATTAAAACTGATGTATAGCATAAAACTTAGAAATCCGCGCCTTGTGAATCTTATTTACAATCAATTGTTGCATAATGAACAATGTAAGCCGTTCTTATTGAAATAACTTCTGGGGAGATTGGACTATGTAGATGAAGAGGGTCGTCATTACGGTGTGTCATATTATATAGTTTGTAACAATTTATCGTTATACCTCAAAAAAGATGTATTCGGTTCATAGCTGCTTAAAAATGTAAAAATATAAATGATCGCTATATACTTTTGGCTCCCTAAAATAGCTTAAAGCTTTCGACAAAAGTGTAATTTTGCTGTGTAAGTAAGAGGTGAACTTTAAACATACTTTTGCACCTTTACAAATAAAACTGATTACAAATAATATTTTAATTCTTTATTTTGTTATATAATAGTAATGTAACAAAAAACTTCACTTTAAAAAATTGAATTAATTAAAATCTTTTTGTTATAAAATTTCGGCATACCTGCCTTGATTTTAGTTTTGAAAAATAGACCCTTTTTTCAAGCTTCAGTTGTCCGTTTCACACATCTCTCGACTGATTGCGTGTGGCATGGAAACTTAGGAAAATCGAAAAACCTGACATTTGCTTGAGTCCTCAGTTTTAAACTACGCTCTAATCATATCGTAGTAATTATTACTCTCAAATTTTATTTGTGGAATTTCAACATATTTTAAATTTTCTGTTGTGAAGCGCGAGCTTTTATGATTATCTTGTAACCTAATTCTATTATGTCATTCTTGTCATCAGCAAGCACTGATAGCATAATATTTTGATGGTGGCCAAAATATGCATTACGCTGAATTACCGGAACTATTATTGCTTTTATATCATCAGGAAGGTATCTTGAGGAGTTTGTCATGACCACAAATTCCTAGCTCTATATTTACAGGAATTGTTCCATTTTATTCGGAACCACGAACGAGCGTATAGTTTAATAATAAAGGTATCTTGAGGAGTTTGTCATGAACCACAAACTCCTAGCTCCATATTTACAGGAATTGTTCCATTTTATTCGGAGCCACAAAGGAGGGTACAGTTTAATAATAAAGGAAGCTAACAAGCTAGTTTGCTTGAGGGATGTTCTGTAGAAACATAAATGCGAAGAATTATGTTCGCTGCCGTAAGCCTTCTCTAGTGAAACATTTTCCCGGGACTTAATCGGGCTAAATCAGTGCTTAAGACTCGATTTGACATAGCCAACGAAATATTGTATACATATTTTTGATCTGTACTTAAATTTGTTCTTAACAGTTCTGGTAATTGGTTTAAACAGTTTTAACACTTTTTTTTCCATTTTTTCAATGGGGTCTCAAAAATCTATTGGTCCTGTTGTACTTCCATCTAAATGTTTCAAAAAATGGCGCAATGGTAATTCATTACCGTGCAGTTGACAGATAAGCCGATTTTCCAGTTTTACAATTATTCCATTTTTCCATCTGGTATTGGTGTTAGTTAGTACCATTGCATCCCAGTGCAATTCATGAATCGTATGTGCTATTCTGCTCTGTTAAATACGAAATCATAGCATTCTCAATTTCTCTTGACGTTCCTGTACGTGGAGTCACATGACCAAGATAAATAGATCCCGGTTATTGTACTACAGTTATGTATTCTTCGACCTTTATACGACGGTATAACTTCTTCCCATCTCGAATGCAACACATGGTTTTATCTTTCCGCCCTTCGAAATATAAAATTATGTTTTTGAATTGTCGATTTCGTAATAACGCGTTTCTTCTTATTATTCTGTCACGTCTTAATTTACTGTGATCTATGACAATAGGCGGCAAGTTCATTGAAACAGCATTTACATCGTGTAAAGTAGCTGAGGCACTAATAGCTCCTGATCTGTATGTAATACCATACCGATCGCAAGTTTCAGAAAGCTTTTCAAACTGAAGTTTCCGTAATTTTTTATTATTTCGCTTATTTGGAAGTATAGAAAAATATACGGGGCAATATATAAGGAATTTTTACTTTGTACTCCTCATCGTTCGCAATGTATTCAGCATCACTAATAGACGAATCGTTTAAAAAAATTGTCAAGGAGGAATTTGGCAAAGTACATTTCTGATGTTTCGGAGTTCTTCGAATTTTATTCAAAAGTTTTTTTCGTTGTTTTCTTGTCAATGTCACATAAAAACCATTTGTCTGAATGTTCTTTGGTCGTCAAGAAATGCGCGTTATTGGGCAGGAACTATACTGTTCTTCCCCCATTTACATCTACATGTGTCATAATTATTGCATTTGCACGCAGCAATGTCAAAAAGAAGCGCACTTTTTCTTCTAAAATTCTGCACTTTCATTAAATATAAGTCACTTTTTGGCGGTTTATTATAATTTTTCCTTAATTGTCTAAATTCTTGAATATAACATAGACTAAGCTGACTCACCCTTGCATGCTTGACAGTGGGACTCTCTATTCCATATTTCGCTAAACTTATGAACCAATAAAGAAGAAATTTATTTTGCCTGCGGTTCTAGTTTATTTATTTGTTTCATGTCATGACGGACCCACTCGTATTATCTCAAAATATCAAATGTGTCAAATATGTTAGTCAATTTATTGATACTTTTTATTTACAACGATTTATATTATTAGAAATTGCCATAAGAACACTAAAAAGTTGCGAAAGTGTGAATGCTGTATACTCTATAAAGACAAATTTTCCAGTTTTTGCAATTTCAAGCTAAATTAGGAGCCAAAAGTAGCATTGAAATGAAAGCTATAAACGAATTGCTCTTTACTACATAAAAATGCAACTTTGTAGAGTATTACGTTTTAAAATTCAAGCGTTGAAGAAAGTGACACACCCTAGTCGTCATTTTGAAGAATTTTAGGCGTTAAAACCAGTTTGGATTTACTTATTTCTAGAAATATTAAGAATTTAACATAGAATGTTAAACACATTTCGGGTAAATGTTTTTTTCTTCTTAGAATTGCTTAATTAGTCTACAAAGGAAGTATGGCGAAATCCTCGAGTGTACTCTGGATATGACTGAAATGTTTAAAATAATTTGATTACGAATATCTATATTTTGAAAGGGTCCTGAATCGTTTGTGGCACCCTTCTCTAACTGCATCCTTGGTTTTAGCTCTCCTTGGCGCACATACCTGAACGACCTTCATTTGCGCAGGAAGCGTGTGCAACATTATTTCCAGCTTCTGTCTATATCGCCCTCAATAAATTTCAGTTCCACCTTTTATACGGTTGAACATTTTATTTATCCCTTTTCCTACGCTCGTCGTTGATATGACGTTGTTGGGGGTGATTTATATCGCGGCTATTGAAATTTTTACGACAATAAATGTGCTGACTGCTTACCTTAACGTTCCTTCGCGGCACTGCTTAAAAGCTGCGCCCCACACACAAACAAGCTTCGCGGTTTATTAAAGCCGGAAGTGAACTTTTCCGTTCTGTCCGATGGATCGATGGTATTAATTTAATGTATACTCCATCCGGCCCTGCTTGTTCCTCTCTTTTGCGGAATAAATTTCTGGCTTTACTAAAATTAGATTTTTCGAATAAACAGGGTAAATACATAAAATGTCCGACTTTACTGCCACTGATAACATTACGAAAACGCAAACATAATAAAAATATATTACGTTTAGAAAATGCGGTAGTTTGCTGCGGTGATATCCTCAAGGGTATAGTTAATGGTTATTGTTGTTTTCTAAAATAGTCAAGTGCTGATGCACAAATCTTTAGCACATTTGAAACCAATAGTAGCAAATTTACAAAACATTACAGTTAAGTTCTTTAAAAACCTGTTTTCTTCAATTCAATAAACTTCATTAATGTTCAAGATACTTTTATATTTAGCAATGATTCCTCGCAATTTACTTGAATTTTCGTAATTGCCTATAAACATCAGAATTTGCAACATTTTTAAAAGATGGTATATTTTCTTAGTAGTAGTGACTGTATTTGTTAGGGATATTATCCCTAACTGGCTATCGACCAACGTGGGTGCCGTGTGATTTGTGTAAATGTGTGTATTGAGTTAGGGCTTGTTACTCTAGAAATTCGCCCCCGATCTCTAGAGCGCTGTTAATGAGCTCCCAACGGCGAATGGCACTAGTTTCTCAGTACAAATGTACTACCTGTACTGGGGCTCGAACCCAGGTCTTAGTGCATGCTAATCAAGCGTTCTAACCTGTCAGTCAAACTAGCGGTTTTTTATTTTCTTAATATTGCCATAAATATTAAGTTTATTATTTAAGTTTAATAGTTTTAAGAATATAACCGACAGATGAATTTTAGATTTTAAAATGCAATACTCTGATGTAAAAAAATATTATAACGTCATTTGTGTGTGTAGGTACAACGACGTCATCATGTTTTTTTTAATATACATATATCCCATTTTTTTATTAGACCTTACATGAAGTTTAAATAATTTCATGATGCACACAAAAATCATACACAATCCCAAGATATGCTACTTAGAACCCTCAACGAGTCGCTCATTTATTCGTTTCGTTTATAAAATAGATCATGGGTGAAGAAGCTGAAGAACCTCCGACTTAAACAACATTCTTGTTTTTATAAAATGGCAGCTATTTTCTTACACACATAAAATACTGCGGTTATGAATTGCACTGTAAGTACGTGTACAGGACATTATATCACTGATTTATATTCGCATTAATCATTTACTTGAACATCTGTATCCGTAAACTCGATATAGTGCAGTGGACTGACCATTTATGTCTCCTAATCGCAACAGCTAAACTTTGCCCCAGTTTATATCATATTATAGAAGTTAGTGCCGAAGATTAGGGGCGGAATTTGTCAAGCACTCACGTTGAGGAAAAAGGGAAGGGTTGGAGCAGGGTCTGATGGAGCGAGGCAGTCGCAGCCATTGGAAGCCGAAACGCGAATTGTATCTCAATGCAAGCTGAAATTAGCAAATTACACCGGCCGTATCGACGTAGGTGACAGCTTAATGGTGACGAGGGAGTCGTTATATAAGGTTGTTAATTTTTAACGTGATTCATGTGCGTCATGATTTGCCATTGCAGTTGTATGTCCAAATGTGTATGTAGCCAGTTCTCTGGAAATTTGCTTCAAGTTTCTTCATGAAAATATCTAAAAATGCCTTACGAAATAAAAAGTACTCTCCTTTAATGCATAACAAATTTACTTGTAGAAAATAAAATATCAGTTTCGTCCAAATAGTGTACATACAAAGCATTCAAGAAAGTCATGTAAACTTTTACGTTGGACACTAACGAGGGAGTCGTTAAATAATGTTGTTAATTTTTAATGTGATTCGTGTGCGTCATGATTTGGCATTGCAGTTGTATGTTCAAATGTGTATGTAGCCAGTTCTCTAGAGATTTGCTTCAAGTTTCTTCATAAAAATATCTGAAAATGTCTTACGAAACAAAACGTTATCTCCTTTAATGCAAGACAAATTTACTTGTACAAAATAAAATATCAGTTTCGTCCAAATAGTGTACATACAGAGCATTGAAGAAAGTCGTGTCAACTTTTACGCTGGACTGTAACACACGACACTGTTCAAGATGTTAATCAAATATGTTTTGCAGCGTTGCTGAAATGTTTCCTAGACTACAAGCAAATAATTTAACTAAATCTTTTCAAATGTCTTTTATTATTTGTCATTAATTCGTTGGAACTAGTTGGAAAAGTTAACACCACTTTCTTGAATGTTCTGTATTATATGAGAAAGTTATTCGCATTGAGTTTATTTGCACACTCATAAACCCTAACTAATAAAACATTAAATCCTCTTGAGATGTAATTCGTGTCGAATTTATTTGCACAATTTTCTGCGAGCAATTAAAATTGGTCTCTGTTTTGCAAGTTTAACCGGGCCGTGGCCGAATTTTCGCTTAATTCAATTCAACTCTGTGGTTACCGGGCTTCATTCCACGTATAACGAATGGAAAAGATCAATCGACAATTTCGTCCCCGCATCAACTAATGAGTCGAGTCGCGCTGTGGTCTTGTAGTTAGTAAGCCAATATAATCTGACCTCTCCAAATTTTATGTAAAACGCATTACATGGGATAAGCTTGCGCAGTGCTCATGGGGTGTGCAAATTTTGCGTGTGCTTTCTGCAAAATGCGAAATCGCCCTCAAAATTGCAAGCCCAGACAGACGAATTAATTGCGGCGCGAGTTATTTTTATCTGTTGCGGAATTCACGGCAAAGATATTTTATTATTTACAGAGCGGAACGGGATTAGACGATCATGAGTTTTAATTAAACGTTAATTAGTTTTTGCGCGCCTGCTACGTCGAAATTATTAAAGCATAAAAGTTATTTTACGCTCTTTTTTATTTAAGTGAAAAATACTGGAAAGCACAGCGTCTGTAAATATTCACTGGCTTGTGGAAAAAAAATAAGGAACCTGAAAAAATTAGGCTTTGATTAATACTTGTAGCAAATTATCTTAGTAAACGGATGGCTAAAAAATATTATCCTTAAAAATATTAAAAGTTAACAAATCTACTATCGCATTTCACTAATTACAAGTAATTAATAGATAATATACCAAATTGTGATATAACAGGTATGCGTAAGCAGTCAATAGTCCATGCATTCTCAACAAGTTTGAGTGTCTTTTTATCTACTAAAACTGCTTCAACACTTTCAAAACAGAATACTTTTAATTTAACTAAATATATTAAGGTATAATATCCAAAGCGCGGCTTTATATGCATAAAAAATTACAAAATCTGCGCTTAAAAATGCATAAAAATCTTAGAAAATAAGCATATAAATTAGCATAAAGATTAGAATAAGCACAAAAACGCAGAAAAAGCATGAAAAGGCATATTTTATTGTTTATTAAAATACAGAAAAACAAAACAAAACATAATTTTATAAACAAGAACGCACTATAGGTAGATAAAAGTAATATTTTAATAACATAGGTTTTGGTGATTAATATTAATAACAATAATAATTAATAACAAATAATGATTACTTCTCATTTTTAAATGAACTAATAATTAAATGTTATTCTAAATATTCAACGGAAAATCCCATTCTCATATCACTGAGCACATTTTTTAAATGTGAAAAGCTTCTCTCCACATCCACACTTGTAATCGGTGCATATTTAAATTTGGGAATAATTGTAATATTTATCATCAAATCTTTCACGAAATCTCCTTTTAAAACTGTTGATATTTTTTGTAACTCGCCAAACCATTCATTTTTTGACAAAACTGCATCACTTTTTTTTTAATAAACTCTCCAATAGATCCCCGTACGTTTGAGACGTCGTTCCTAAAATCTTCAACTATTTGAACCGCATCTACCGGAGTTGTGTCCTTTGCTTGGAGTTTATCAATCGCTTTGCTTACGAAACTGTAGTTGGTTTTTAGGAATGCTAAACTTTGTACAACCCTGCTATCTTTAAGAACTTTGTGGCATTCTTTAATTGCCTCTGACACATTTTCGGGAAACTCTAACACAAGCTCCTTAAATGAATCGAAATGGTCGGCATAATAGCAGGCAGCATCTAGCCACATACCCCATCTAGTTATAACCGGTCCGGAGGAAGAGGTACATTTGGCATTCTTACCCTAAATATTTCAACCCTCAGTGGAGCTTTTAGAAAAAAATTCTTCCCGGTTTTTATCAAATCATTGGGATTGGATACTAGGGGAAATTGCAGTCTAATAGTTTCAGCAACTCGATTAAAACCATGTGCCAAACAGGTGCAATGCATTAATTGCTCATAAAATACTTTTTAATTAGAATATGCCTTCAACATATATGCAGCGGCATCAAAAAGCTACAATAATAATTTATCATTTGGTACAGGGTTTGGCACAAAAAAATGTGTTAATCCATCGTGAACGAATTTGGCAACGGTATTGCCATTTGTTTTTTCTAACTGCTTGGAACTAATTAAAAGTGCATTAGTGGTGTCTTCGTTAAATATTCCAATCATTAAATGGGCGATGTACCGACCACATGAATCAGTAGTTTTATCTACACAGAACCATATGTAGTTGTTGCCAATTATCTTTTTTGTTTCCTCAGTCGTGTGTTTATATACTTGCTCTACATAGGTTTTGCAAATGTTTGATTCGACAGGAATATGTCTGTCGGTATATTTTTGTACAACAGATTTAAACATACTATTATCTAGTTTTTTTAACGGAGTGTTAGAAGATACCATCGTATTGCATAAATCAAAGTAAGATTCCTTTTCACTCTATGTAGAAGAACTCGCAAAAGACTCGGAAATAGTTTGTTTCCAGGTGAACTGTTGTTTTGATATGTTGTGTTATGTGAATTTTTTTCTCGCAGTTAATCTACAACATAATACATGTTTGTACCTAGGCCAATAGCAACACAAAATAAAATTTACCGGTTTGATACAAGCCCTGCAAATTAATTTGCCGTTCTCATATTTTAATTCAGAATGTCCACGTATCCATTCATCGACGGAAGGTTTTACTTTCGGCATTTTATACAAGAAAACTTATAAACACGTAATACACACAAAGCACAAGCACAACGCACTGAAGATTGAGATAAATTTGACTGAATTGATAGCACACTTGCCCTAGATGCGTTCTGTGCACGTAAAAATAGGGTAATCCGTGAAATAATCAAGCTTTGTTTACCAAATATCACGTACGCACGCTCGCTTTGTTGATGATTTTGTGATAACAAGCACTGTAGACGTAACGGAGTAATATAATTACTGAATTCTCATTACAATAATGTGCAACAAAATATATTCCTAGCTAATATAAATAATATGCTATAAAATTGAGCAATAAGCAAACAAGCACAAAAAATAAGGAAATATGCACAAAAAAATGCATTAAAGCAATTATAAGCTTAAAAACTGAAAATATGCATAAAACCACAAAATAAAATTGTCACGTTACTTCATTTGCTGAAATTCGTATAGATACGAGGTCATTTTGGTCTATTAAAACTGATGTATAGCATAATATCTAGAAATCCGCGCCTTGATAATATCAGATGATAAATTTGCCCGAAATTTCCTGTAAAAATGTATCTCTAAAACGTAGTAGCAAGTGAATATATATCATAATAACTGTACTATAATGCCCGTATATAATAACCGTACCCTTTACAAAAAAGCTCTCCCATGGAATAAACTATCTTAGTACTGTCAAACTGTTTCTGTTTCTTAGTCAGTACTTTTGTTGCTGGATACATTTTTGTTGCTGAAATGACATGTTTATATTGTATTTGGCCCAATATAAAAAAATAATTTCTTGAAAACTAATAGACAGATTTTAAAAATTAATAAACCGTTGTATTGCAAATTAGGTAAGCTCTCAAATAAGCTATCAGTCGAACGCAACTCCAATTTAAAAAAATGAACAATTGAAGATCATTTGCCTACTAAAAGTTGTCCCCCTTGAATTAAAACTTGACGTGTTTCAGCGATTTCGTGAAAACAAAATTTTTCGTAGATGTTAAGTAGTAAGGTGTTAAATAGTAGTTAAATAGTAAATGTTGGGTAGTAAAGGTAACTAGGGTGTTACCTTTCTTCCGGGACACCCTGTATAGTGTCAAAATTTATGATGTTCACTTTAACATTACCATGACGTACTTTGTTGCACTAGTATGGTAAAGTGACACTTTGCTACACTAGTATGGTAAAGTGACACTTTGCCGCACAAATTTAAGCTACACCATTTGTCGAATTGATTGTACTCTTTCTCGTACTTCTGAGTAGACTTGAGTGGCACCAGTGGCGCAAGAGCAGCATTTGCTGCTGTTTCAACATCAGAATCAATGCTTCAGTCGTCACTAATTTCATAAACAAGTACTGACAGGACAGAACTGAAAACTGACAGAATAAACTTCGGGACCAAATTCAGAAATTTTGTTTTGGAAAAAAATATTTACATTAAAAATAGCTTATATTTGATAGTAGATAAAACATTGTACGATATTCGTTTCATAATATCATATTACGATACTCAATGGCTTGTAAAACCCCGCCTTCGGCCTCGTTTGGTAATTTTGCCTTTCGTATCGTAATATCATACGTTACAATACTAATATCATAATTTAATTCTAGGCGAGTGCCTCGGCTTGAACTGTTGCACAATGGCGATTTATTGGATACACAATACATCGGAAGCAACGCAATCTGATTCACACTGACGATTTGTTGAATTTAATCTTTATTTGGGCGGAATTCTGGTGTTATCTATTTGGGTATGTTAAAACCTAGGGTACCATACGAGCAGCGAGAGGTGGCGAATATTAAGGTCTTGGAGGGGCAGTTAGCGTAAAGTTTTCCTAGTACGCTGCATTCAAAACATGAAGAAAACGTTTGTTATGACGTTTAACTACTCGTCGTAGCCGCTCACCGCTCATATCTTGACGAGGTCTTTGTGTCGTGTCCAGTATAGTGTGTGGACATAAGTGCAATCCCGCACTTATGTCCCTGCAGTCCTCCATGTTCTGCAGAGGGCATCAAGCAGGCTGCCTTACCAGGGTGCTGCACCATGTGCACTCTGCACTTTATGCATCTGAATCAAGTTACTGCAGGATAAGCGCAAGGTGATTTGCGAGGATGCTGAACTATGGTGCATGGAGCAATTTGGGGCCAATTACCATAAATATCAGCCGCTCTAGATCTTTAGGTAAGATTATCCTTATTTGTTTCATGTATGGTTTACCACCCCTATCTTTAGAACATTTCTTGAGGGGTTCCCGTTCCCGGGTATAACCCCCATCACCTCTGAGTACGCCCGGCCACGCCCAGTACAAAGAAAGGGGCCATAAGGCAGGCATAAGGCCCAAGAGCTTACCCACCACCCCCACGGTACTTTTTTTTTTAAAAGTATCAACTACCGTACCGCGGTACTGTTTTTCTCAAAATCTACCGTAAATGTCCGGTACGGTAGCGGTAATTTTTTTCGAATGTTTGCATTTTCGAAGATATTTCTCAGGAAAACAAAGTGATTATCTTGTGCAGATAGTTACCTAGAAGCCCAAAGTGCAATAAATGTCTTAATAAGGGTTGAGATTATTTTTTCAATAACAGGATTAGAGGAGTCGTAAATTAACCTAAAATGCCACCGTAATTACACAAAAGTACGGTACAGGTTTTTACCTTTGTAGTGCGCCCGTATTTTTATGTGAAGGAAAATACGTCGTGGTAACTTGTTACTTTATTGCTTTATTGGGACCATAAGTAGCATTTCCGTTAATTCCGGTCGGCCGGCTAACGAAAGCTCGTCGAACAGGTAGTAACTTAAAGGTTTTATAATGTATAACGGGTGATTTTAAATGATTGTGGATTTGCCGCCTTGGGCTATAGCCCTCATAGCCTCCCCCACTTAAATCCGCCCTGTATGAGTGTTATTACTATCATAATTTTTATTGGATAGAAAGTGCGAGCACACAGAACGATTTTCAAAAGTTGACTCCTCTGCACACAATAACCTTCGCACGGGCTGCAATTCTCCGCCGTCGAATATAAAACGCGAAAAATTCAAGTTCAAATCCTATCGCCAGACGTTTCTATTATAATTGAGAGATAATGAAAAAAGTACATTGTTGAGCCCCTATACTCCGCGCGCATATCGATTCAGTCGAGCTGGCGCGTTGTCCCGAACAGTACTCTTCAGCGCTTGGTGCTAAGTAAGTGCAGTTTTGGGTGTTTTAGTGAGCCATCGATGTGTTAAGCAAAGTAACGTACGTAAATAACGCCGTAGTACCGCTTAGTGTCAAAATAGTACATTAGCATAAAATATATTTTTACCTCAAAATTATTTCTAGAATGTGAGTGTAGGAGTAGGTGGTTGCTTACGTCACTCTGTAAAATAAGTATGGATATGTTTATAAATTCAAGCCAAAATCAAACAGTTGCACGGCATAAAATGTAAATAAAAAATGTAATTGGTTGATTGTAGTTGATCAACAAAACTTGAACCTTTAGTTCAATAGAGTAAATCATCTTTATACTATAGTTTTCGTACAACTTTTGTCGATCAACTACAATCGACCAAATAAACTGTTTCGTGAGAACGCGCCTTTAATAAGCAGGGATGGGAATTTAGGTAAAAACCTTTTTTTACATAGCAAAATTTAGTATGTTCTGATTATATCGAAATTCGTTTTGAAAAGAAAGCTTTAATATGACCCTAACTTGATTTTACCTATTTTACCTATTTTTGACCATTTTGTTAATTTAACCTATTTTTTATTTATTCCACCTAATTCAGTAATTTTAACAACCTTTTTAGTTTTACTTGTTTAATTTGATGCACATAATCTATAATTTTAAGGATGTGGCTCCAGGGGGTATGCCACTGTTCGTCAAGTCAATCCTGGCAGCCCAGGCGGCCTGAAGCCTCGTTTACATTTGGAAAGTTTACTGGTCGAAAATACTTGCCGCCAGTAAACTTACAATGTGTAAACAAGAAAAACGTCTGTCAAGAAAGAAACTAAACAAGAAAGTAAGACGTTTTTCTTGTTTAAGCCTCGTTTACATTTAGAAAGTTTACTGGCAGAAAGTACTTGCTGCCAGTAAACTAACGATGTGTAAACCAGAAATATGTTTTACTTTCTTGTTTAGTTTCTTTCTTGACAGACGTTTTTCTGGTTTATACATCGTAAGTTTACTGGCAGTAAGTACTTTCCGCCAGTAAACTTTCCAAATGTAAACGAGGCTTTAGAGTGCACGCCCACTTCGCTGTCGGTATGTTCGCCACCGTTTTACGCTTGTGTTTTGTTTGACATTACATCTTTTAAAATGCCTAAGGCGAAACTCAAAACACTTGAAGTTTTAAAAAAGTGGGTGAAAGGACTCGAGAAAACATTTCATATATACCATGGCAGTGTGTTTTGCAGATCTTGTTAAAAAATTGTAACTACAAAATTTGATATTAGGATATGTTTTAAAGTTAATTTGTTCCAATATGTATATGTATGTAGGTATGTGCTCTGCGTACAACAATCTCATTTAATACAACGTGAAGCTGGCAAAAAGCATAAACAGAATATAAACAATAATAAAAACTAATTGCAATTGCATATTGCAGATGACAGTTCTACCTATTCACACAGTTCTAGCTGTCGGATTATTTCGGATGCACCCAGGTGGACGCTCAACCTTTCTGTATGCATTAATAATGAAATTTAAAAAATATTATAGACGTCGATAACTCAATAAAAATCGATTATATATATTATAGACGTCAGCTACTGTTTTTAAATAAAAACCTAAAGACCTAAAAACCTAAAATGGTACCTATTTTACATTTTTTTACAACCTTTTAACCTAACTATTTCTTAATTTTTAACAACCTAAATTCACATCTCTATTAATAAGTATCTATAAAACAAAAACGATTATTACCGTTGAACAATAGTGATAATAAATCGATTCGATTAAAATTGTAACTCTGTGCTTGTTGGAAAATCATTTATATGCTGCAACTGTAATAACAAAACATTTTAAGATGGTTATGTACTTAGACTTATTTTAATTTCAGTGCCGGCTCGGACTACGCCTTTGTAAAGTTAGGGTTTTTGCTTATTTCTTAGATTTTTTATATATATTTATTTAAATTATTTTTATATCATAAAGCAAATTCAGTGCTATCCGCCGAATAATGCTTACCCCCAAAACCACGCTTTCTTAATTTGTTGTTAGGACAATATCCTTAACATTTACTAACATACACTCACTCAAACATGAATAATTGGTCAGTTCATAAAATTTTAGTTTAGTTTGACGTTAGTTTGAAGTTTTTTTGGCATGATTATAATATTTTTATTTTAACCGCCGATGCTACAATAAAATGCAATCAAAATTACTTCATTTCTAGTGCTTAGCAACAAAATACAGTACTGAAATAAATGAATTATGTTCTTGATTTGTATGCTGTTTTATCGGTTGCAGTATTACTTAATTAAATCTATTTCAGGATTATCGGCCCCAATATATGCATGTTCCATGTAGAAGTTTTAATATACATATACACGGTGTCACAGGACAAAGGAAACGCTCTAAATATCTACGATTTTTGTTTCTTGCAAAATCGCCAAAATACGGCATTTTTTAGTTAAAGAAGACTAAGTTTTGTCAAGCAAATTATCTTAAAATGTTTAACTCTCTTTCCAAAGGGAAGGTAAGCCCTTTTTTTTTAATTTGGAGTGGTTGAGTGATAGTTCATTTGAAGGCTTGCATAATTTACAATGCGACAGTGTATTACTTTCGGAATCGACAGATTTCATAAAGTAATTCAGCGTTGTATTGTAAATTATGTAATCTTTCAAATGAATAATCAGTCAACGCCAATGCCTACTGCAATTTACAAATATGGGCTTACTTCCGCTGCGGAAAGGGGGTTAATATATTGGATTTCATTTGCTTGCCAAACATTGTCCTCCTTTATTTAAAAACTGACGAAATTCACAGATTTCGCGAAACAAAATTGTATTCGTAGTTATTTAGGCCGTTGCCTTTCTCACGGGACACCCTGCATTCTAATTTCCTTTTATATATTTATCGTGGTAACCAATTAAATCATAATTTTGCATGTCTTCAAAGAAACGAAATGTTTCCAATTTTGGCGCGAATTTTGGTTTCAATGCGACGATGATATCTAAGTATCGCAACAGACACACTTTGCAGTTCTCCACAACTGTGCAGCACTGCCTTTTTTACTCTTTTCGCGCCGTAATTGTATGACCTTACTTTTTTGATAGTTGGCTGAAATTATTGTCTCCGACTGGAAATAGATTTCGCTTTTCGGTACGAAATATTTCCTTTCATCCCTCCAACTTTGTGCCTGACCCCCACAGAATGGACAAATTGTGGTGAATTTGATATGGCGCATGAGGTATAAGCGGTGGGGATACTTTAGGGATGTTTCCTTTTCATGTCTGTTTTGTCTTTTTAAATTTTTTAACCATACACAAATATCGAAATGTGTATTTGAACATATGGAAGTTTATCTTCGCATTTTCATGGAGTCTTGCTATATCAGGACATTCAGGTGGAAAATCCTGCTATCTATGATTCATGAACGCCAATTTTTGTTGTATGGTATCTCACTAGATCAGGACATTCAGGTGGAAAAGCCTGCTGTCTATGATTCATGAGCGTCTGTTTTTCTTCTATGGTATCTGACTACATCAGGACATGTAGGTAGAAAAGTCTAATGTCTACGATTCATGAGTGCCAGTTGTTCATCTATGGTATCTCACTAGATCAGGATATTCAGGTGGAAAAGCCTGCTGTCTATGATTCATGAGCGCCAATATTTCGTCTATGGCATCTCACTAGATCAGGACATTCAGGTGGAAAGACCTGCTGTCTATGATTCATGAGCGCCAATTTTTCTTCTATGGCATCTCACTAGATCAGGACATTCAGGTGGAAAAGCCTGATGTCTATGATTAATGAGCGCCAGCTTTTCCGACGTTTTGAGTACACAGCCAAGAGAAAACTTTGTATGATTACAATAGAAATTATAAAAATTGCTTAGTTCAAAGGAAATGTTATCCTAGGAAATAGGAAACGTACAAGTTCCCCATGGAACTCGTGTGCCAGCAAAGCAAAATTTACTGCAATATGTCAAAAGTGGGTAGGCATTGAAGCTTTGGGGTGGATGAAGAGAAGTATAGTACTTCCGGAAATCGGGGTTCTTATCCGGTGAGACGCGTAAATAATTTCGGCCGACATTTTAAATCGCAGGGGGGTCAAATTGGGGCGCAAAACAAAAAAAAACTGGCCATGGTGTAAGTTGTCGATAGCTCAGAAATGAGTCGAATTTATTGTGCTGAAATATGTACTCTCACCTTGAGGCAGATCTTTATGCTTAGTTATAGTCTTAATCTTTATAATTATGAGCAATTTTTGCTACGACAAATATTTACGGGTGCATTTGCCACTTACAAGTACTTTCACTTGGCACTGCTAAAATGTTCTTGACTTAGTCCTTATATTGGGAGCTTTTATTAGCTATACGTTAAACTTGTATATGTACTATGTGTATAAATTCTCGAGAGAACTATAATCGAATTGTATTAATTCTATACTATAGATTAATCAACTTAATAGAAATAACAGTATCGGCACTTAATGAACATTTCTGAGAAACTAGAAGAAATTTCTTGCTTATAATTAGTGATATTTCATTTTTAAGTTGGTACAACTTGAGAACACCACTAAAATATATGCACACTAGAAATTTCTTCTAGTTTATTATAAATGCACACTGCGCGCATACAATGCTTTACCTATTAAGTTTACTAATCTGTAATAGAATTAATATAATTTATAAAAGTTTTCCAAAGATATTGATCACATAATACATACACTATTTCAAAGTATAGCTTATACAAGCTGCCAATATAGACAATAAGTCAAGAATATTTACGGCGGTCTAAACATGTTACGATTTCTACTAATTTCAGTATTTTACATTTTTACTACTGCAACTTAGATAATACTGCAGATAAATTTGAATAATATGCAATTAATTTGCATTCATTTATATAATTGCGAAATGTATCTTGAGGTTAAAGATACCTACTAGATCAAGTATTGGAGAGGTATTTTTATTGGAGATTTTCAAACACAGATTTTCCTGTATATTATAATCGTGAAAAAAAATAGATTTTCACGAATACCCAGATTTTGAGGGCTCCTTTAACATTAAGTGACTATTTATTCAAATGTCTGAGCTTGTGTATGAAATATGGATTTTCATATCCATTATCTTCCTTCCAACATTTAGCATTCCTTCATTTGACCAATATTTCCAGTGTAGTTGCACTAAACCTGATTAAGTTCTTGTGATGAGCTAGATTGGGATTTCTCTGTAACATTGTATAAAATCATTAAGTTCGGGTGCAGCATTGTAGAACGTTATTGGAAGTTCCTCGTTGAGGTAAAATGGGAGGCCCTTTTGAGCCCAGTTATGAGTTATCTGATGCATCTAAGCTTATTGAGTACTAGAGTTACATTGTAGATTACAATTGAGAATTCATGTATACCATGTTGGACTAAATCAAGTCTTCTTCAGCTCTTTGGAGTTTTGTCAGTCCCTGTTCTTTAGGCCCTTTTCATTCTGATGGGCCACTTGTTAAGGACAATGGGTTTTCATACCCATTATCTTTCTGTCAAGATCTCATAATTCTTTATTTGACTAAGTTTCCAGAGTAGTTGCACTAAACCTGATTAAGTTCTTGAGTCATAGTGAGATTTCGCTATGAATTTCACTTGTTGAGGAAATTGGGTTTTCATACCCGGGGTTTCATACCCTTTATCTTCCTTTAAACATCTCATAATTCTTCATTTGACTGAGTTTCCAGAGTAGTTGCTCTAAACCTCATTAAGTTCTTGTGATCAATCATAGTGGGATTTCTCTGTGACGCTACTAAATCATTGAGTTCTGGTGCAGCATTGTAGAACGTTATTGGGAGTTCCTCGATGAGGTCAAATGGGAGGTCCTTATGAGCCAGGTTAAGAATTATCTGTTGTATATAAGCTTATTGGGTACTAGAGTTACATTGTAGATTACAATTGAGCATTCATGTATACAATGTTGAACTAAATCAAGTATTCTTTAGCTCTTTGAAGTCTTGTCATCCCTGTTCTTTAGGCCATTTTCATTCTGATGGGCCACTTGTTGAGGAAAATGGGTTTTCATACCCGGGTTTTCATACCCATTATCTTCCTTGCAACATCTCATAATTCTTCTTTTGACTAAGTTTCCAGAGTAGTTGCACTAAACCTAATTAAGTTCTTGTGATGAGCCATAGTGGGATTTCTCTGTGACACTAATAAATCATTGAGTTCTGGTGCAGCATTGTAGAACGTTATTGGGAGTTCCTCGTTGAGGCCAAATGGGAGGTCCTTTTGAGCCCAGTTAAGAGTTCTCTGTTGCATCTAAGCTTATTGAGTACTAGAGTTACCCTGTAGATTACAATTGAGCGTTCATGTATACACTGTTGGACTCAATCAAGTCTTTTTCAGCTCTCTGGAGTCTTGTCAGTCCCTGCCCTTAGTTCTATGGGTCTTTATCATTCTAATGGGCCAGAAATATATGGATTTTCATATCCAATATCTTCATTTCAAAATATCGCAATTTATTTGAGTCCTTTACTCCATGAGTATAATAGGGATCCAGGCGATATCTCTCATGTATATAATAAAAAGATAACGACATCAGTGAATTGAATACTTGATCACAGAATTATACGAAGGTCGTTCAATAAGTAATACCCATATTTTTTTCTCCACAATGAGCAAAAATTGAAAGTTGTACATCTAGGTAGTTTAAGTTCAGTGTTTCTCCTCCCGGTGGACGAAGTTTCAAATCATTCCAACAGATGACAGAGCTGTAGTGAATTTTCAAAATAGCGTCTGTTAGTGATCCACGTTACAAACAGCGAGCAGTGATTGAGTTCTTGATTGCAGAGAAAGCAATTGCAATTGCAAAGTGATTGCAATCATTCTTGTTGATGTGATGCCAAGAGGGAGAATCATTAATTCCGAAGCATACCTAGGACAAACTCAAGAAACGTTTCCGGCGTGTGTTAGGCATGACCAGAATCCGGCTGAAATTTTGATCCTGCACGATAATGCATGCCGGCACACAAGCCACAGAACCCGGAAACACCTCACCAAATTGGGTTGGACAACATTGCCCCATCCACCATACAGCCCAGATCTGGCATCGTCGGACTTCCATCTCTTCGGACCTCTTAAAGACGGTTTGCTTGGAAGACACTCCGATGATGATGAGAGCGTAATTCAAGCGGAGAAAACATGGCTTCGCGCACAGGTCAAGAGTTGGTACCGGCAGGGAATGCAGGCACTTGTTTCACGCTGGCGTAAGACCGTACAAGTTGATGGAGACTATGTTGAAAAATAGTACGTGTAGAAGAAACATGTAGCTATATTGTCACCAAAATTAAACAGTTTTAAATAAATAGTTTCTAAGAAAAAAAATAAGGGCCATTACTTATTGAACGACCCTCGTAGTTATAAATCAAAACCATATGATATTTGTTATATGATGCATGGTGTTTCACAGTCACAGTTGTTTGTTTATAAGTTTATTTTGTTAAGGATTGCGATATAAAAAACAAATCTTTTATTATAAGGGAGAAACCATGCATCTGACAACCTCTGCAGTAAACAATGTTTTAGTAGAGGATGTAAATTCAGCATTCATTTCGCAGACTGTACCTACTAGATGATGCTGTAAATCAATCAAAACATTGTCGATAAATCTAGATTAACTCTATCTAGATCTATCTAATCTAGATATTAAGATATATATCTAGATACACTTTTTCTGAAGTATCTGTATCTGTATCTGGATACCTAAAAAATGTATCTATTACAACACTGGACATACGTTTCTAATTTCATTTCATTCTATTACATTTAGCTTAAGCACACGAACCAGCATTAAAACGCGATTGTTTATTCGAAAAAGCATGCGTCATTGTCAGCTTTCGACGAGATACTATATGTACTAGATACAAGAATAATACACAATGAAATAGCAACTACTGACTCAAACTTAAATTAAATACGAGAAAATTAATCGAAGCCCCAAGGTAAAAATGACACAAAATTAATGCTCTCAGTAATGAATTAATAGCTAATTGTATGTAATTAACGTGAAATACAGTGTTGTAACAGATACATTTTTGTTTGTATTAAGATACAAATATAGATAGTTCGGAAAAAAATTATCTAGATACAACTTTGGGTACTTAAGCAATAATGTATCCAGATACGTATTTAGACACTTGAAATGTATCTAGATACTGTATCTAGATACATGTACCTTGATACATTACAACACTGATGATAAAGATATATAATTAACTGTGGGGTCTCAAAAACTATTGAGGAACATTAGAAAATTGCCAAAGCTTTTCATTTTGTACAGAAAAATCATAAAATGCACCGCCTGAAGAGTCATAAAAACGATCACAACTTCAAGAAGTTTAAAAACCTCTGTACTAAAAAAAAAATTGCGATAAATATGTGGTAGGTATATTCAAGTTAATATTTTTTCTATGAATATAAGGTGTAGGTATTCAATACGTAGGTGAAATTTCGCCACAATAAAGTGCGAAATTTTAAGATAATAGTCAGTTCTAAAAATAATTAAAAATGTATTCATGGTTAGAAATATAAATTAAAATCTTTCAAGAATGGGTTATATTAAAAATATTACTTTTTTAATATTAAGTAAAATTTATAAATCGTCGGCTTGGTGTTATAAGGTTGCATGTAACATTTTTTCAATTTTTAGGTCTATAGCTTTACAGGGCTATATGTTTTCAAAGCGGGACTTTTTAACTTGTTGGAAGGTTAAATTCGGATGATTAAAAATCTGTGATAAACAAAAATCTAATTACAGTGCACAATACATCATTTTCTATAGCAACAATAGTATATTGTAATAAGAGTGCGGAAAGGGCTTCATTGCAAAACGAGTATGAAAGTTGGAGCACGAGCGCCAGCGAGTGCTCCATTCATACGAGTTTTGCAATGGCCATTTCCGCAAGAGTGTTACATACTATTTTTTCTACGAAAGTGTAGAAAACTAAAGATTAATGTAAATTTAATCATTAATTTAAAATAAATGTCATTGTCATTAATTTAAACGTCAGAAAATTTATAAATCGCTTGTCACCAAATCGAGACTCGAAATTTATACATTAATACTGGAAGTAGAAGAATATCAATAATGGATTCCGATAGTGACGATATAACAAACACTCCGCCGGAACTTGCGGCCATTGCATCCACAGTTTCGTCCGATTTATTGCCTCAAAAATCAAAAGAGAGGTATTGGAGTGCGGAAAGTGAGTGCGGAAAGTACTTTCCGCACTCATATAAGTGCGGAAAGTACTTTCTGCACTCCTTGTAACAAATACCAACTTTCAAGGTTAAATTTTATGACAGAAAACGTGTCTTTCAACACTTTCGTAGAAAAACATATTTAAAGTCGTTATTCCTAAATTTACAAATTTGCACATACAACCTTGTAACATTAAGCCGACGAAATGTTGTTATAAAGTGGGAATCATTTGGAAAAGCCGAGAAATATCTCATATTTGTAAAAGTTTTGCCTCAAATAATATGAGTGGAAAAATGTCCGTCTAGTCACTCAAAATTCTAATAAAAATCTGTCAAATATAAACGAAAATCCTGGAACATGCAAGTATGGGGTTATTCTAATGTTTAGATGTGCTATTAAGATGTGGCATACTTTAGTTAGTGTTCTTATAAACTTCTTATGCAAACTGAATAAAAATAAACAAATCGGCATCTGAATATAATAACGGTGATAGAGTGAGTGAATCAAAATAGTACTTATATAATTTATGATTGGGATGCTCCCATCCGTGATAAATATATTTTTGCGCGAAATAGGCAACTGATCAACTGATCATATCTAGCTATTATGTTGGAGTCCATTAAAGTTTCCCCTTATATAACGAAAGATTGCGGTCACCGCAACTTTGCAGAAACGTCCTGGCCTATATATATATATACCCATATCATAAAATTTGAAGACAATTTATAGAACAAGAAGTTGTGTGGTCGCTTTATCGACGCGTTTCCAGGTATACAAAGCTATAATTTAGTACCGAGATACGCTCGGCCGGAAAACTAACTTCTCATAGGAACAAAGTGCCTCCGCGGAAGCGATAGGTTGCGAAAGTGTCATTTTTCAAATTTTCACGTGGCAAAGTCGCCCCAATTTACGGCTCCCCCGGAGATTTCGGTCGGGGGCGAAACTATTTGCCTGCGCCGCGCTCTTTGAGGGCAAAGGATGCGCGTAAAATATGCAATATCTAATTAAAAAAAGTATGTGTATGGAAGAGTTTCGTACCCTTTTGCCATGCCTATTAACATAACGCCATCAATATTCATGCGCCTCCGGATATGGTCTTTAATTATGAATTAATTTCAAATAGGTGCGCATTAATACGCGATAAATTGTTTTTCGAGGGAGTAATTGAATTTGTGAGTTCCCAATTTGCCCAGCTAGAATGAAAACATTAAACGTTTATTATGAAATATTAGATGGAATTACATACGTTTGCAGGCAGGTAATAGAAACAACAAATATACCATAAGTCAAAATTTTCGAAAATTCGAGAAAGCTACAGGTAAATTAATAATAATAACTACCGAAATTATACCATAAGACAAAAATTTGAAAAATTCAAGGCTACAAGTTAAATAATTAGTTTAACGCAAAATATCGTAATGATCTATTTGTGCAATCGATTAGATAAAACATTCAAATATTAAAAATAACTATAAATATGCAGGATTTACTATTATGTTTGGGGTATTTAAATGGATTTCGGCCCCTACATTATATTAAATGTAGTCCGCTGCAACGTAATTATTTTATCCCCCCAGTTTTATCGAACTCCAGTGCGGACAAGCTATAAATCAAAAGAGGGATGAATTTGTACATGGCTGGTTATCCGGGATACACGCTAAACTTTGGCCCCGAAACTTTCTACCTCGCACATTTTGCAATTTTAATTCCGGCAGATAACGGAAAGTACATATAAAATTTCAAGAAGCGACGCGCAAAGCCTTTATCTCCCTTTGTTTCTGCTATAACGAGTGCATTCGACGTGCTTTACCACCGTGCAGATTTGCTTCCGCATAAAAATCAGGCTTATCACTGTATCCCTCTGTCGCTGTAAAAAGCAGCTGAATGCACAATGTGAGTGCCAACAAATTTGTTCAACTAAATTTGCATTTATTAATTGCATTGATTTATTCACAACGTAATGAGAGTTTTGTTTACATTAAAATCCTGTGCATATCTGTGTTTGTTTTTTGTGTAGTTAATTACTGCACGGTTCTGTCTGTGCGTTATTGCATAACTTGAGCACGTATGTTATTATTTATTAATTAATTTGCATAACGATCAATCGTCAGCAGTGGCGGTCAAGAGTCTTCCCAATATCTCTGGCTGCACTTTGGCCACATACGGGTATGCCAAATATCGAATCATGTAGAACAGAGGTACATACGTGCATATTTAAGATTTTTGTCAAATTCTGAAATTAATATTTTGTTTAGTGCCTTATCCATCCCAGCAGTAGGCACTCGCAGATCATGCCTCATATTCTTTATTTTATCCGCAATAAAATTTGCCATTATGAAATACATTTTATCGATTACGTCGCGTCGAAATACTTTTAAAATATACTTTAAGACGCCATAAACCGGGCGGCGATAGGTAATAAACGCCGGGGTATTGCGCATTGAAAAATGTGTCGCTCGAGAAACTTTCCCCAGGCCAAATATTTCGCCAATAAATTTCACTTAAAAACATTTTATGGCAGCAGAGCGCCTCTACTTGTTGATACTTCGAGTTAATTGAGTCGGCGGGGAAACATTTCCTTCATCTGGGAATTGAGTACGTCATCAACAGTGATCATCCCAAATTTGTAATAACGTATTACGTTATAGCGTAATAACGTATCATAACGCCCAACGAGTGCGATACAAAATGAAGGGCCTTAATAATAGTTGCAAAATGAATCTGGAATTTAGCATCAATATATTTATTTTTTGTAAATTAATAGACTATTGATCATATCTACATGTATGTGTATCTACATGTATAAATTCTATTCTTTTCTAATTTTTATTAAAATTATATTAAAATTCATTTGAAACATAATTTCGATATTTCCAGTACAAATACTTAGTACAAATCAATGTAGGTACTTAATTTATCTACTTTATATAATTTATCACCATATTTTGATATACCAAGAAATAAAATGATCTTTTTAAAACTAAGATAGGTAAGATAAAACTGAGTTAAGTAAATATCTACCTTTTCAAATTCTTTAAATCGTATATTTAACTTATTACATAACGCTGTAAGTTATTCTGCAAAAACTTTAAAGGTAGTTTTTGGTATGGTTTATTTGGTAATTTTAGGGTTGTAAAATGGTTATCTCGCCTTTTTAATTTATTCTGAAAATAACTTTAATTTCATACGAAAAGCATTCAAATTCTTAAGGAAATCATGAGTATAAGGATGTTGCTTGTCATAAAAGATGTCATAAAGATGTCATTGTAATGTTGTAATGAACATTCAAACGATTAATTGTATCAAGTATGAATGAAAAATCACACTGCATTCAATATTTGACAAAAAAGTACTAAAACTTTTTTCTTTAACCTTTTTTTCTATCTGTAGTAATAACCGAGATATTTTTTGTGTCATAATAAATCAAACAGACTTTATAAAGCTTTTCTTGAATTCATATAACTTAATCAGGTATTTTATTTATATTAATATTTTTAATGAATTAACAAAATCTGTATATCTGATTGATAATGTGGATAGATTATTATTATTAGATAAATAAATAATCTTTAATTGATATTTATTCTGAAACTTATATATTATCTCCATATACTAGGTATATTCTCTGAAAATTTGAAATTATTTCTTATTACATGAGAGGAAATTTAAAATCCAGCTTAAATATATTTTACATTTTTAATTCTCTGCAATATTGTAATATAATATTGATGCTCAAACATTTATATTTAGTTCAATTCGAAATAGTTTGAAATATAGAATAGTTTACTTACGCAATACTTTTTGCTAATGTTAACACAATCGTAGAAAGAGGATATTTGTTCTAATTGAGGTTATGTAAGTATAATCTAATTAAAAGGAAATTATAATCTTCGTAAGTTCAAATGTTTTCTTACAATAATTTTAGTTGAGAGGAATTAATTATCAAACCCAGATACAGGTTTAATTTTGTATATCCATAAATATGACGAGAATTCAAGATTACTAGGGCAACTACATATGTAAGATTCTTATCAAATAACAATGTTTTTGAAAAACGATTTAAATTATTTATTGGGTAATTTATTACTAATTAGAATTTAAATAATGACCGTACAAGGTAAAGGCAGAATTTAGATCTTTCTCCGGCAAAATAACCCCGCTATACCTGTCTTCGCTAACAGTGGCCCAACCACGGTCAGAAACGTGACCGACGCCGACCGAATTCAGAAGAGACATACGTAATGAATAGTACTTGGATAAAAATGTAGATCATTACATAAAAATTGTAATGTAAAGTATTTAAGCACGCAATTTTAAAATATCAATTCGCAAACTTTACAGCTGCCAGGCATTTCACTCGTATACCGGGTTTCACTCAAAAATTATAAAATTATAGAATAGCTACGATGATAATCTAGCATTTGGTGGTTTAAAATTTTTATTATCATTTTAAGCACGGCTATGAAATAAAACAATCAAGATTATTAACAATAATTTACTATCGAACATTATTAAAAAAAAATGTGAACATTAATTTACACAACTTCAATAAATCATGTTTTAGACACCTTGCGAAATATTAAAATGCATTTATTTCCAAAAACCGAAGCATATTAGTTAACTTTAATTGCGCTACCAAGTGTATCAAGGTAATATCAATTTTATCAGACAAAAATCGATACACAAAACTTTACAATTACTGAGAAAAACGGAAAAACCGCTAAGCGGTTATAAAAATTCGAAAGGTTAATCTCAATGGAAAATATCAAAGTTCAATAATATACAATTTAAGATTTAAAGTACGACTAATTTATCTCTTAGGGAGTCGTTATTTTCGCCCTGGACAATAAAATTGAATCACCCGGTACAAACGGCGTTTTTGGTTCTCATTTTTATTTTTATTTAAAAAAAAGATCGGTGTACAATCGCCGACATTTGAAGTGCCACGAAAAGCCATAAACTAGAGCAAATTTCGACTTTAGGGCAATTTCGAGGTTCGGGGTTCCGGGTTTAGGCACGTACAAATACAGATGAAAAATAGATTCGCCCTGAAATGTCCATAAGGCGGTCGTAAAGAAACCGTGTTCCAGTTTGATTGTCGGCGATTGTACATATATATGTTCAAAATGTAAACCATTTAAAGCCACGTAAGCTACTTTCAAACTTCTTTTCGAGATTTAATTTTTTTGTATTAACAAAAATATTAAAAGAAGATCAATGTACATACAGGGTGGCCCACCTATCTTCACTCGGACCATTGCTGCTAGACTAATTAAAATGTAGAAAAAAATCAGATTGGAAGTTATTGGACATTTATGTGCTACTTTTTGAAATTATTTTCGAGTGTACAGATTGTACCATAAATCCGGGACACAAAATTTAATCTCTTTTTTAAATGGACCACCCTGTATAGTCTTTCATTTTTAGAATCTGCTTCATGTGGGCTTCACAAATAATTTAAATTTGAAGATGCAACGTTGCCAAGTTGACGTTGGACGTGGAAAAAAATTCAAGAAAACTTTATTATAAGAGACCAATGAAAGAATCTAGGTATGCAAGTACCCAAGCAATGTACCGAAACATATATAATTTTTGGAGTCACGTTTAATATAAGGGGTGTTCTGAAAAAACGATGGAATTTTGCTATTTTCAAATGGCTAAACCTATTTATTTATTTTTTGTAGCGAAAGGTATTGGAGTATTAGAGAGAAATAGAGAAAAGGGGGTTACACTTGTTGTTTTTGACAAAATCTACAATCAGATTAAATTACTTTTTTTTATTTATCAATAATTTAGAAAATATTACAATAATAATAACTTATCGTTCGCGTTTGGTGAAATACAATTGGAATCGTTGTTAGAGTAATGTATTAGTTATAGTCAGTGTATGTTAAAAGTTACATACAATATACTAAGTATACTTACTAATATACTATACTAGGTACGTATACTAAATAATAATTTAGAAAATATTACAATAATAATAACTTACATCGGGTATGGTCAAATACAATTGGAATCGTTGTTAGAGTAATGTATTAGTTATAGTCAGTAAATGTTAAAAGTTACATACAATATACTAAGTATACTTACTAATATACTGTACTAGGTACGTATACTAAGTAATAATTTGGAAAATATTACAATAATGATAATTTGTTTTGCGTTTGGTCAAATACAATTGGAATCGTTGTTAGAGTAATGTATTAGTTATAGTCAGTAAATGTTAAAAGTTACATACAATATACTAAGTATGCAGGGTGTTTTATAAAAGGTGTACAAACATGAAGTGACATATGCTGGATTATATTTTAAGTCGAAATGGGAGAATACACTTTTTATAAATTTCCTTTCATTTTCGAATTAACTGAGTTTAAACATTATGTAAAGAGAATAATTAATTTATTAAGAATAGCACAAATAAGGGGACATTTTATTAATGAAACGATGACAGCGAAAATATGGTACATTAATATTCATTCGTCAAAATAATGTAATAATACAACAATATATTATATAAAACCTGAATTTCTTTCAACTCTTTTCTTTCGAAACAATTACTTAAATAGTGAAGAATATTTTCATATATGTATATTGCAATTTTAGTGTATTTTTTAACACCTTTAAATTTTATAGTGGTCTTGAATTTTGGTGCCTACAGTCGAAATGTGTTTATTAAATTTACTCTAAATGATATTTAAGGAATATATTTGATTCATGCTTTGTGATCAGAATAATTGTTAAAAATTGAATTTGAAATATGGTAAATTGAATATAAAATTGTTCAAACTAAATATCAAATTATCCAAACTGAATGTCCAAATTGAATGTCGATTATACCAAATTAAATGTGAGCGTTTCAAAATTATTTTGTCTCATATTGGTATACACAGTGAATTTTTAAAAATTCACAATAAATGCAATTTTATGTACAGAATATAAAAATATGTAATTAGAAACAGCAGTAATTAGAACCAATTGTAAACACTTGTATCGTATTTTTTCAAGTTTTTTTATTTCATTTTTAATTGAAAATTTATTATTAGTTATGTGTCGCATTTTTTCGATTACCTTGTTCATTTTTCTATATTGTAACAATATTTTAAATTATAAATTTGATGTAGGTTAGCCCTAAAAATGACTTATTATTAATACTGAAACATGTAATTTTAAAGTATGCGCTGTGGCAAATTTTGTATCGATTAATACCCGTTGCATTTACTGCACATTTGTTTCCATCATAGAATTCCCTCGTAGAACCCATTTCATCGATGATGGCATGCTGGCAGGGATCGATCCTGTAATCTCAGATTATCCTTGCTTAACGTCATGCAGGAGTTTAGAGATTTTCTTAACATACTGTGCATTTTCTTCGTACCTCAATATCACTCCTCGGGTATTTTAAAATGTACCCTTCCACACAAGCGCAATAAATTGAAGACCGGAAAATTTCAACAGAAAATTTAATAATAGGGATTTGTCACTCCAGAAAAAACAGCTCCAATCCTAACCGATGGAATTACAGTAACTCCAATTCTGAGGCCGCAGCGCAAAACAAAAACGTCAGGACTTGTGCGAGATTTGCATCCACCGAACTACCACCACCGGCTGTAAACTTATTGCATAGTAATTGTTATTGCCCTCCCGAACTGCTCAAGCAAGCAATAAACTTTGAATATAAATGCGACTTTTTAATTTCGAAATGGCTCCGGGCAAAGTGAAGCCTTGCCTTCACTCCAATTCCGTGTGAGAATTTAATATTTTACGATTAATATCGCTCAGAATAGTTCCCCACTGCAGCCGTCTCGGGTCCGGACGAAATTTTCCTAACTAGTGGAAATTAAATGTGTTAATAAATTTCCGCGGCATTAATATTGTTATGTCGCGTATAATCACGTGCTGAGCTGGGGGATAACGTTAAGTGCATTACTATTGATTCGAAACGCTCGGGGGATTACTTATCCTGGATTCGTAGGAAACCGTGAATCAGAAGTGATTATTGTTACGATTGAAGGGGAACTGTGGTCTCATTCAGATGTCGTAACCTCTCGGATATAATATCGATTTTATTATTATTACTGCAATAATAATATATTCCACTGGAATGATAACATCATGCCATATATTAATTACTATTTAAATTATAACTTCGAATATTACGAATATTATGTTTACAAACACAGTAATTATAAATAAAATAATATTTGATGAATTTGGGCGTCCTTACTTGTTATTATGTATTATTAATTAATTATGGTTTCAGTATAATTACATTATAACAAATTAATTTTGAAATATAAATAACCAGGCGGAGATTTAAAACACAACATTAGGGCCAGTTAATGAAACATAGCAAACAGACGAATTGTGCAACCAGGAAATAAAGAAGCAAGTGAAAATCATGAAAGAAAAATGCAGATAACATATGACCTACAATACAATGGACAGTTACGAAAACTATAAACAGAAGAGGACATTCAAGGACTTAATAAGTTAAAAATGGAAAGATGGCAACGGTTTGGAGAAAAAATGAGTTTCTGAACCTTTTTAAAATCACAGGATTTTTCTGTTTTCTTTTAGCAAGATACTGAAGCTTAAAACAACAATTAATGAAGACTCTGAAACATAATAACTATTTTTCCACTCCCTACATGGTAAGTACACTGTTGTGATATTGATTTGATGGAAGTAAGCCCCACTTGCCGATAAAGCTTTGGTTACTATGAACAACGGGAGGTAAGTAATAACTTACCTCACTCAGGAAAGTAAGTAAAAAGTTTTCTGTAGCGTTCTTTCTCTGGCACCACTCATTGAAACACTTATACGCATTTTGATAACGCCCCTTCGACTTCTCCGACAGTAGGAAGGAACAGGCAGCATCTGCAGCCTCTTCAATTGCCATTTCTTGTTTATTTTCATTGGAATTCATTTTATAACTGACCGAATGCAATTTCTGAAAAATAGTCTTAGCAACCAAAACCGCACGGATATTTTGTTCAAGTTGCGAAATTAAATTAATGAAACACAAACAATTAAAACAACTGCAGGACTGGAAAAATAGTTATAAGCAATTCGAGTGGTAAGTTTTGACCAGTCTCGGACTTTATTGCTAGTCGCTCGGGCGCAAACTCGACATCGACTGGTAAACAATACTTACCTCCCTTAATGCTTAAATAACTATTTCTCCTTACTTAATAGAGAGTACACATTTCGTCCCTCAGATGAGGGAGGAAAGTCCTACTTTTCTTCCCTAGGGAGGCAAACAAATAGAAATTTTAAATAGCTATGATAAGAGTGTATGGTTTTCTTTTATTGATAGTGTCATTACCAATAATAAAAAATTGAATATTAAAATTCAAAAACATCTGTCATCACATCAATCAAAATTTGACATTGACGTTTTCAACGAATTTAGTGAAAATGAGTACTGAACAAAAAATTAACTGTACACACCTGAAATTCGAGAGATAGCACAAAAGGTATCTGATAATCTATGTTCGTGCTGCTGGTGCTGCTTAATTCCTGATGGGCTAAGGCCGTGTTTTACTCCCCGAAAGACGAGAACTTGACCAATTACACACGCAGCTATAGCGTCTGTATTTACATTCATTTGAATGTAAAAGTTCAAAATGTTGAACCCGGTTTAATAAACCTATTGAATCCATTGCGTATTTTATTCATCCGGTCGACTTTTCAACAGTGGGCGTATTCACTTCAAAGTGCGATACAAACCTTCTATTAATAATTAAATTAAATTAATTAAATTTATTTTATTTATAAAAAAATAACAATTATAAAAGTTTGATTTTTAACAATATTGATTCATTCTAAATATTATATTTTGACATTTGGTTAGATAATTGTTAAGCACAAGAAAATATAATATTTATGCAAAATAATGTAGAAAGTCGTAGAAATAATCAAATGTATTATTCAGGAGCAAAGTGCCATTTCCTTCCTTAGATTATGTTGCTTTCCGCTTCCGTCGGGCATCAAACTATCCACGAGTAGAAATGATGCACTTTTCTCCCTTGTAATTTAAATAGCTAATTATAGTTTATTTTTTGTAAATTTAAATTTAATAACAGTTTTATAGAATTTTAAATCAACTTAATCACATTTTCTGAAATGTGATACTCTGATGTATTGCGTATCAAAAAAACGTTAACAGTAACGTGTATGTTAGTTGACATCATCACGTTCAAATGTCGGATGCAAATATGTCATTATTCAAATGTCAGCTGCCAAATGCAACCATGTCATAATTGCATCTGACATTTGAATGTGATGCTGTCAGCTAATATACACGTTACTGTTCACGTTTATACACAATAGACCTGATTTTCTGAAACGTTATAGACTTTTTAAATTAAATTTATTAACTTTGTAGAAATGGAAGTTTGGATGGTTAAAAAGTCTCAATAGTGACGCCCCTGCTTATGGGATTTGATTCATGGGGCTAAAACAAATTGAAAATTTAGCGTGGAAAATTTTCCACGTGGAGTTTTCATAAAAAAACAAAAAAAAATATACTTCAACTTTAAACTTTATTAAAAATTTATTATATTAAAAAACAAGATATTGTCCACATCTGTCAAACTAATTGTCAAATCTGACAGTTGACAGTTGACAGACTAAACAGAATGCATAAATCAAAATCAAATCAAAATCGTGTATTACGTAGTGGTCGAATAAGTTATTGTTTACATTTTTATCGATAACTCTATAACGAGGGACAACGGAGAATTTTCCACTCTTATTTTTCAATTTATTTTAGCCCCCTAAATCGAATTCCAAAAAAATGGAAGAAAAGAAATATATTTGACTTATTTACAATTATGTACTTTAGAGCATGATTGACCCCTTGTAAAGTGACCCCTTTTGAGACTCCCAACTATTTTTTTTTTTAAATAAATCATTGATTTAAATCAAAACTGAGTTTTGTTTAAATTAATCATCGTTTTTGCACTGTTTGTGCATTCAAATAAGTGAACAATGAAAAATGTAATGTAACTATGGAGTTAGCATGCTCCAAAGTAGATAATTGTAAATAACTCAAATATTTTTCTGTTCTTCCATTTGTTTGTCCATCACATGGTACAGATACACCGTTTTTTTTTAAATCAAGAATTCTTATTAAATTTAAGAATTTATTAGAAAAAAAATATATGATCTGAATCGTGATATAAATCAATTGATATAAATCACATCAAAACTGGCAAAAACTGATAAGAAATATAAAAAAAATCAAATAAATCATATGATTTATTTAATTTTTTGTAATCGTTCAATATTGTTTTTTTTTAAGTCATAATTTATTCCAATCCTGTTTCTTGGTGTACTGATCTATAATCAAACAAGGGCCGACCGATCATTTTGTAAATTTTTGTGGCTGTGTGGGTGCTGATACCATGATTTTTATGGGTTAATGATCTGAAATGACAAGCCCTTGTCTCGATTTGATGCAGATTGGGAGTGTGATCTAAATGAGAGTTTATTGTCTATGGTGATACCAAGATATTTGCACGAGTTCAAAGGGTGAATCTGAATATTATTTAGGGATGCCGAAGAAGAAGGTGATATTTGGTGGTACGGCAGAACTATTTGAGCAGGTATGCAATCAGTTGAAATACTGCTGAATAGGTGTTCTACTTTTCTACGGAAGTAATTCCCTTAGATTACGACTAAGACTGCGTAATTAGTGCAGTGTCATCTGCAAATTGACGGATAATGTTTTTTATTCCTGATCCTCTATGACGTCATAATTTTCAGAAAATGGCCGGGAGTGGATGTCTCACATTAAAAAACACATTACTTTTTATTTCGTTATGCAAATCTGAGATTAAAAAACATTCAAAAAAATCGTTTACAAAAAACTTTTCTTCAAAAAGTTGTTTCTTTTTGAAATACCTATCCAACGATGCTGCACATGACCTAGGTTCTGTTTAAAATTCTGAAGTTGAGGGCAGTTACGCCTACTTCCGTTAACTTATAGAAATTGAAACTACCTTTATGTTCTTCAGAGAGGCTCATGTTATGCTATTTTATTTCCTGAACCTCTAAAACACCGAGAATATTACGGCAAAAATTCCTGATTCGGGAGGTGAGGGACACGCTGTAGAATAGAGCGGATAAGGGTGAACCTTGCGGGATACTTTGTTAAGGATAGAATGTATGTGAAAAGGTTTCGTGTTCCCTCTTTTTGCCATTTTTGTAATTTTTGGGGAAAAAATTGCTGGAAAACATGAATTGTACGGAATTTTGAGTATACGTTGGACATTATTTCATGTAGACTCTTCATGGAATATCCTGTACATTTGATGATTTTTTAAGTTAATGTGATCAATGTTTCTTTTAGTGACATAAATTTTAAATAAAGTTTCTAAATGTTGTAGAAATTTTATAGATGTTTATCTTATAATAATAGTTTTGGTTTTGTAACTTGAGAAAATGACCTTAGTCATGCTGAAATTGACAAATAAAAACATTTTATATCTTAAGATAATATGTCTAGAATTGCCAACAGAAAATTTGAATTGAGTTTATAAATTTAATAGGTACTCTATCACAATTTCATGACTGCTTTTGAAGTTTCTGAATTTTAATAGAATTAGTAAATTTTTGTTTATTGAAGAATTTTCAGGAACTGGACCGGAATAAGAAAGTTTGGCGACATATGCCAAGCTGCAATAAACAAAACTTTAACAATTATACAATAAATGATAATTCGCCAACGCACATTGGTGTAAGGCAACAGAAGAAGAAGAAGAATTTTCTATATATTACCTGCAATTTATATAAATTTCATTCCATTCTAAGGCCTGATCCCACCACCGTCTAATAAAACTTAGTTTATGTAAACTTGGTTTAATGTAAACGTCAAAATTAATCTCGATTAAAAATTATCCGTTTCACCACGAAATGTGTTGCGCAAGAAAACCGAGTTTAGTGAATCTTAGATTAACGAAAATTAAAGTAGGCAACACTGCAAAACTTGAAGGAAAGTGACACTGACAGTCGATGACACAGTGACACATATAATCGCGTTATATAGAAAACATTGTGTAAAACGTATTCTCCAAAGGATAAACAAGTAATAGAATGCAAAAAAACTGATAGGGCAAGTGTCCTAACGAGTTAGATGAATGGGCATCGATTGCCAATGAGTTCTATTCTCAATCTACTTATATGCCCCGAGACCCTGTAGTGCCGAGGAATTTGTGGGAGAGTTTAAAAAAAGCAAAAGGTTTTTTAACCCAACAGACCATAGCATCGGTGACAACAGGTATGTGTAACATAAATATCAACGTGCATATCATAGTAACAACAAATACAGTAACTTATTTGATGGGCATGTAAAAATATTGTATATCCGAACATGGTGCTACATAAACTGTCCATTTTTCAGGGTTTAAAGGGTCCGTTTAAAACACATAAAGAAGACCCATTGATTGAGAGCTGGAGAGAAATTCCAGCTGGTGCTCTATTTGCTCGAGGACTTCCATGGCAGATCGTTTTGATAACCGAAATTGGGTTATAAAATCAAGGTCGTCTAAACCATCAAAATGGTCTTCTCGATTACAGATCCATCGAGGTCGGCGAATTACAAATTCGTCGTCTTCTTCCTCGCTGGATGTTTCGACAAATACCATTTCAAATACTCTTTCCAGTGCCATTTTACTCAAAGGAATGTGATGTGACAGAATTCGCGTATACCAGTTTCAACTATTTGACACTTGACATCTATCATTAAGCTTCGTTTAGGCGTTTTACTGGCCAAAATGGCCAGTTACTTTTTAAACGCCGTTTAGATATGAAACCGCGATTAATATGTTGGTGAAACTGAAAAATGGCAGTTAGAGATGTAAACTCGGGTTAAAAAGTTTTAAACCCAGTTTACTTTTTGGTGGAATCGGCCCTTAGTGATTTTCCGGATACGTTTGAAAAATTGCAAAGTTTCTGTGTTAAGCACAATAGATTTTTTCAATTTGTTATACCTTAAATTCCTCAAATTCCTTAAATTCCTTAAAATTTTTTTTAATTATATAAAATTTTCTATATGTTTGACATATAATTTTCGAAATAATTAGATGTAAATTGAATTATGGTGTACATTTTACAAAACCCAATTATTGACATTATGGACATTATGGAATTTTTATAGGTACATTATTTTGGGACTTGATACAATTTTCTACAAATTTTGTGAAATTTCCTGTAAATGCAATAGAATTTTCTATAAATGTGATCAATTGCTTCCTGAAATACTCTCAAAATGTATAATTTTAATGTTTCTGAATATAATGGGAACATTCCAGAATAATTTGAAATTTGATTTCAAATTTCTACAAAATTTCCGGTAAGCAGAAAATGTGATAAACATGACTTAACAATTTTATACGCGAAATAAAAATTGGTGCATCAGACAATTAGTCCGGGCCATTTTCAAGTATGACATCAGAAAGATACAACAACAAAATAGCATAATATTAAGCTACTTGTAGAATTTAATGGTAGTTAGAATCTGTTCCATTTTTATTTTTAACCAAGTTGGCTCTGTTAGGGTGACAGTATTGTTGGCCAATGTAAAATGTCACAAGACTTGAAAAAAATAGGTTATATTTAAAAAACAGTTATATTTTATGACAGTGGGCAATGTTGCCATCAAATTGAGCATCTATTGAATACAGCATTTATTTGCTATTTTTATTTTACAAAAGCAAATCAGTCAAATTATAATATAAAGTATATTTTATGATTGATTAATTTGAAACAAAAATTAAAAAACCAGCACACTGGAATGGTTGAAGCAATAATTTAATTATGTTAATATATGAATTAGGTAACGTTGTTAGAAATCTGTCATTTAATATTTTTTTCACTGTCAGATAATTTTTGTTGGTGTTAATGTGTAAAACTTTATAAAATGAAACTACAGCCTTATAAATTAAAAAAAAATATATGGGTTTTTTAGGCATTTGGAGTTGCCCAAAAAATATGAAAATTTCGATTTATATAGGTCTGATACTAATCTACGGAAAGGTAGTTTCACTTTTTCGATATAATTATACAGGGTGTCTCTAAATTACATGGAAATGGCTTAACCACAGATTACTGGGATCAAAAGAAGACGATTTAACAAAACTGATCTACAGTATGTCCCCGGATTGAGTTTACACGAGGAAAAACTTTGTTTTCTTTTATTTTACGCCAAAACTTCAAAGGAATAAGATTTTTTGCTTGTCCTGAAACCAGCAAATCTCTAATTAAAACTTAATTATTGTGACTCAGTGGAAAGAAAAGTTCATTTTTCTTTTGATTTCGGACTTTCTCTGCTTTTTAAATCCCATTGTATATAGATAAGTTTTGTTAAATCGTCTTCTTTTGATCCCAGTAACCTGTGGTTAAGCCATTTCCACATAATTTAGAGACACCCTGTATAGACGGTTATAAAATTTAAAAAAACTATTTTCGGGCAAAATTCTCTATCGTTATTTTTGCCCCAAACTGTTTTATTTTATTCATAGAACCCGTTTATGAAATCAAAAATTAACGAAAATGATTAGATTTCAAATTAAAGCATTTTTTACATTACTGACCAACTTTCCTCGGCATGATTTTGTAAGTCAAGAGCCCTACAAAGCATTGACCGCGGAGGGGCGGTTGGAACGTTTTATGGCTTTTTATGATTCCGCCAGTCGCCCGTGGGTACCCACCCAGCAGGCTGAGGGATTGGGCACGGCCCTATCATAGAACCCATAAAATCCATTATAGGAACTATTACTGGTAGGACCCGTCATATGTTACTATTTAGTAATAAATCTTACTGTTGCAATATCAAAATTCATTTGATTCAATAATTGGTGCAATTTTTTTGACTTGGATTACACTGGAATGTTTGGAATACCATTAAAGTATGTTCTGACAAAAACTGTATAAATAAAATTAGGAATTCTTTGTGAAATAACGTATAAACTACCGGATGATAAAATTATTTTTTGTTATCGTCAGATTGGGCTTCATCAATATCTTAACATGTGTACTTATTTTGGATTTTTTATTTCAATTAGAAGTCGCCATTTTTTTCCTGGTAATAAAACTTGAATCACCCGGTATATTACTAAGTTAATATATTCTATAAATATGCCCTACCATATGTAAACTAGTTTAGTTGCAATTATATCGTATTAGTGTGAACGATACATTTATTTTTTTTAAAATGCTTCGAATCGATGAAATTCAAGTTTTGGTGGAAATTTCGATATTTTATTACTAAGTTAATGTATTCTATAAATATGCCCCACCATATGTAAACTAGTTTAGTTGCAATTATATCGTATAAGTGTGTACAATAAATTTCCATTTTAAAAAATCTTTCGAATCGATGAAATTCAAGTTTTGGCGGAAGTTTCGATTCTCGGAAATTACCTGAACTGGGCAAAATTTAATTATTTTTAGTAAATTCGTGTGTGTATGCCACGTGTATTTCGATGCTACTGAAGTATATTTATAATAATGTACGTATTTCACGTATTCTTACGATATTCTCAGTTACATTTTTTTTCTTAAATTACACAACACATTGAACGCTGTGATCATCACAAACACCGGAAAGTGTAGTAGCAGAACGCCGGAAAAATGCTTCTATTCTCCCACTTCCGCCCGTAATAAAGAAAATTGCGCCTCATGAATGTTCTGTCATCAACCTAAGTGATGATTGCAATATTTTCCGCGATGGCCGATGTAAACCGACGCACTCCCGCTCAAAGACGGCCGTAATAAACGCGCCGACATTTACGGGCCTATTAACTAATGTATTACACTTCATATAAAGCCGTGTAAAGATGACAGTAATGAAATTGATTTTACAGCCCGGCGTAATTTGAAACGGAATGGAGAGGATCGAGGGACTAAATTAATGCGACACGTGAATGCGTATTCAAAAGAGTGAGCCGGGAGTTAATAACAAATGGCACTGAGCCAACATTCACGCAATTATAAATGGTAAATCTCTGTACGTAAATGTCTGGAATACCACTTTATTTATATTAAAATCAGGGAATTATATATGATGAAATATATCAAAAAAGCTTTTACAAAAAATGTATTATCTGTCTATTTTTTTGTGATTTATATAAAATAAAATCGAATGTAACACAATATTTTATTCCAATAGAACGATTCAAATTGCAGTATTTTACTTAATTGTAGGATTGCAATTCAAATTATGAAGTGTTTAAAAGTGAAAGAAATTTCGATTATAATTATTTTTATTTAATTAATAACATTATTTAATCGAAATATAACTATCATATTCACACCAATTAATGTATCATGCTCCGCTTGTGTGAAGCAATTTGACTCGTAAATGCAATACTTCAAACATTTATTTTTCCTGTTAAAGTTCAGCGGCGCCGAACCGGAAGCGAGCAGCGCAATTTAAAAATTTGCGCAGGTAAAATATGAATGGCGTTGGGTAGTACATACATCCGGTATTATACGAATTTTCCGGGTTATAAGTTCGTGTGTGCAAGGAAAAATGCGGTCGTGATTTCATCCGTGCGGGAAAGCGTCGAACGCACTTGTTTTGCGCCGTATCGTATCCTCGGTAATGAATTTTAATATTTAATTAGAAGCACGACGCGCAGACACCTAGAAGGAATTACACATCGAAGTGGTAAGAAACGTTGTGAAGTGTGACTTGTGCGGTTATAATGTGCCTCGTGTCGATGAAATGCAGATTCAATTAAATTGTTTTTATAACGTCATGGAGAAAATGTATCGCACGTTTACAATGAACGTGTTTTAAATTGCAGTGAATTTTGTAAATATTAAATACATTATAATTGCTACACAAAAAATAGGGAGGCTTATATTAGAAATTACTAGATCAGGATACTATGACCAACATAGGGAAAACATTTATATTAATATGTTTTTAATGGATTCCGATATTTATTTTTCCGACGATCACTTACGAAAGCAACAGTTTCTATACGATCAAGTAGCTACGAAAGTTGACAATATCAATCAATCAATCATTAGGCGTGCGATATCATATCAAACGTGTGTGTTAATCATCACATCAAGAATTAATAATCGTTCAAATATAATGGACTCTGATAGTGATTCTTCATTAGACTGCACTCCTCCGAGTATTACTGAAGCTGCACAAAATACCTCATTAAAATTGCTACCAGAAAAATCACAAAAGAGGTATAATATAGCTTATAATCAGTTTATGGATTGGCGAAAAACCAAAAATATAAAGTCATCCTTCTCCGAGAACGTGATTCTGGCATACTTTGGCGAATTATCTGAAAAAATCAAACCAAATTCTTTATAGGTGCAGTACTCCATGCTGCGTAGTACGCTTATTGTTTATCATGATGTAAATATTGGCGGATATTTAAAATTAAGAGCACTGTTAAAGCGAAAATCAGATGGCTACAAATCCAAAAAATCAAAAACTCTGACTTCAAAGCAAATCCATCAGTTCCTACACGAAGCTTCAGATGAACAATATTTGTTCGTAAAGGTATACATTTTACAACAACTCTTGTCAAATTCTTTCAATGTCTATATTATAGGTAGCGTTAATTGTCGGCATTACCGGAGCATGCCGCAAACAAGAATTGGTTCAACTGAAAATAGATGATATCCAAGACCTAGAATCTGCTGCCCTAATTCAAATTAAAGACACAAAAACAAAGCAGCAGCGTGCGTTTACTATTACTGGCGAGTTCTATGAAAAATTTAAGAAATATGCAGCTCTTAGACCCTTAGGTATAACTGAGCGGCGTTTCTTCTTGAACTACCAAAATCAAAAATGTACCAAACAGCCAGTAGGTGTAAACAAATTTGGTGCTGTGCCTTGCGCAATTGCCATGTACTTAAACTTAGAAGATCCAAAACTATATACCGGACATTGTTTCCGACGGTCATCGGCAACTCTTCTGGTAGATGCCGGTGGAGATATAACTACGCTTAAGGTGATTCCTACCGCGCGCGTAGTAATGAAAATTGTGCAAAACGCGACAATCGCCAAGTCGTCCTGCGCCCTTATTTTTCAATAGATTTTCATAATTATTTTTTATAATGTGCTAAAAAGTTGAAATAACGGATGAGTAAACTTATATTTCCACTAAATTAATTACAATAGTGGCAAAAAAACTTCAAATATGGGTGATAATGTAAATTTCGGTCTTTTTTGTTTACATTTTATGGTTAGTTACGATTATATATATGAATATATAAGTTTGCACAAGTGTTATTTGGACTTCTTAGCACGTTATAAAAAAATAATTATGAAAATCTATTGAGACATAAGGGCCCACCACGAGCGGGCGATTTACGGAAAACAGAAATTTACCAAAACCCGTAAATCGCCCGCTCGTGGTGGGCCCTTATGTCTCAATAGATTTTCATAATTATTTTTTTATAACGTGCTAAAAAGTTCAAATAACACTTGTGCAAACTTATATAGTCATATATATTATAGAGAGATATTATATATTATATATTATAGAGAGGAAATCGTTCAACCACAAAATCAGACACTGTCCACTAACATGTTATGGAACAATCAAACAATTACACCCCCTATTACGTTTACAAATTGCAATAACAATACTATTACCATTAATTTTCTAAATGAGAAAAAATGAATTTAAATAAATGTTTTCACATACTTCTTATTAATTGTTCATATATTTGTGATCGTCGGAAACATAGTGTACATAACTCGCTGGAAAGTAATACATACCGTACGAGTGTGAAGATTGACACACGAGGCGAAGCCGAGTGTGGAAATCTTCACACTCGTACGATATGTATTACTTTCCATGCTCGTTATGTAATATACTATAACAACCACAAAATTTCCTATAATTATCATAACATTGGCATCACATGGGCCGGGGGGTGGGGGGTCCTGGACGCCGCGCAAACTGCCTCATTGGCTCAAACTTCCTTTTTTGTTTTGGACTCGGCGTGACCGTGAGTACTCGGAGGTGATGGGATTATAACCCGTAAAGGTATACCCTCAAGAAACAGGCCTAAAGATAGGGGATGGTATTAACATCAAGCGCGAAACACAAAAAGCTAATTATTACCTTGGTCGTAATCCAGTCCTCGACTGCTCCTATGGTAGGGCCAATCCAAACTACAAAAGGGCTACTCAAACCACAAACCACGCTTTAATGGCGGTCACACTTCCATTATTTCACCGACGTTTGTTCTAGACAAATGTTTGACTGCTCGCGTGTATAACGTAGTATCGATTAATTCGACTTATTGCTAGCTAACATGAAAACTGACAGTATTAGGGAAGGGGATATTGAATAAATTATCGCGGCAGGGTACTATTGTAGGCAACCACGCTATCTCCGCTGTAAGTTGCAAAACTACCGTTACAAAGATATCCCATAATAGATTAACTATAAGGCGGAAAGACCCCACCAAAGAAGGTTTCTCTCTCTCTCTCTCTCTCTCTCTCTATATATATATATATATATATACATATATATATATATATACATATATATATATATATATATATATATATATAAATTATACGTCCTATCAACAGTCGTTTCGTAGCCTATACTCACTCCACAATATAGACGATCCCGGTAGTGATAAAGATTGCTTTATCACTTAGATACAATGGACAAATAACTGTACCACAATATTTTTATTCATAGCCTAGGTCAGGACGGCTTTTTTTTTTAGATGTGTAGAGCAAATATTTTCTTATTCATCTTCCATATATTCACGAAACTGGACGGGAAATTTTCAGATTATTTTTGACAATATTGTGTCATGCAAAACATAAATTGATGACTACGCTTTTCTAAATTTTGTAAAATTTCTTTACTTTTGCGACAACTTCCAAAAGATAGACTTGCAAAAATATTGCGATGGGGGAAAAATAGTATGTAGGATAAGTACATGAAGTGTCTTCCTGTATTGTTATACTATGAAATTTTTGCAGAAAGTGTGAAAAACAGATTTGTGCTAGTAGGCTATTAAATCCAAAATTATCTGGAATAAACAATTGGTGATCATAATAATAGATCAAAAAAAGACAACAAACGTCGGTTCGTGAAATTGGACATAACACTAACACATATGTTTGCATGGTTCTCTACATTTTAAGAAAACATAAATTACGTCCTTGTAAGGTGCATTACATCTTTATTACTTACGATATTAATTTACTTTTATTAATTCATTTCGTCAACCTAGTTCATAAATTATAACTGAATGATGCTGCAAAATGAATAAACTTGTTTTAAGCTGGCTTAATTATTATCACCAATTGTTTATTGAGGAGAATTTCGGATTTAACAGCCTACTAGCTCAAATCAGTTTATTTTTACATTGTTTTAAATATTTCATAGTATAACCCTACTAAAAATTTAGACCGGCGAAAATTACTTAAACTGCTCTACAAGAATATACCAAAAAGTATAACAAGTCATTTAAAAAAATTGTCGGTGACGTGACTACAAATAAATGAAGGTGTTTAAAAAATATTTTTTTCGCTAACTTGTAGCTAATACTGTTCGATTTAATAATATACCGGGTGATTCAAGTTTTATTACCAGGCCAAAAAAGGCGACTTATAAAAATATAAAATAAAAAATCCAAAATAAGTACACATATTTAGATATTGATTAAGCCCAATCTGACGATAAAAAAAATCAATTTTAACCATCCGGTAGTTTATACGCTATTTCACAAAGAATTCGTAATTTTATTTATATAGTTTTTGTCAGAACATACTTTAATGCTATTCCAAACATTCCAGTGTAATCCAAGTAAAAAAAAAAATGCAACAATTATTGAATTAAATAAATTTTGATATTTCAACAGAAAGATTTATTACTAAATAGTAAGATATGACGGGTGCTACCAGTAATAGTCCCTATAATTGATTTTATGGGTTTTATGATAGGGCCGTACCCAATCCGCCTGCAAGGCCCGTTCAACCCACGGGCGACTGGCGGAATCATAAAAAATCATAAAACGTTCCAACCGCATCCGCGGTCAATGCTTTGTAGGGCTCTTGACTTACAAAATCATAAATCATACCGAGGAAAGTTGGTCAGTAATGTAAAAAATGCTTTAATTTGAAATCTAATCATTTTCGTTAATTTTTTATTTCATAAATGGGTTCTATGAATAAAATAAAACAGTTTAGGGCAAAAATAACGATAGAGAATTTTGCCCGAAAAGAGTTTATTTTTAATTTTATAACCGTCTATATAATTATATCAAAGAAGTCAAACTACCTTTTCGTAGATTAGTATCAGACCTATATAAATCCAAATTTTCATATTTTTTGGGCAACTCCAAATGCCTAAAAAACCCATGGTAATAAAACATGATTCACCCGGTATATGGTTTGTTGATGATTAAATAACAAACGATGTCGCTACACTCTTGGGCCCTTTTTATCGAACACACTGTATACTAATACATAGGTATTTTAAATAAATTATTCATGGTCTAATGAAAGCGACGTGTCGCAAATATGTGGCAAAACAACAATTAAAACAGAAAATAATGCTCATCTTTAAAATAAACTTATGGATTTCCTGGTTCACGTCAATGTATTTAGCATTTATTATACATAGTTGTCATTCCCGGAAGCTCTTACTTCGTAACTATGCATCTGGTTGATAAAAATAAAGCAGATTCACTATTTTTTCAAGAATTTCAGTGCTTCGACAATGTCTTCGAATATATTATGCGAGTAATTATGCCGATTTTAGAGTTTTATTTAGAAATATGTATCATTACATTTTTGACTTAATTAGATAATTTCAATAATCGCGCCAAATTTTGAAAATCCATTTGGGAAGTATCTCGGTATTTTTTATTTCATTTTTGAATTTTGTATATTTCATAAAGGTTCCTTGGAATTCGTTGCAATTGGGAAAAATGTGAATTCAACAAAAATGATAATTGTATTAAAATTGACACAATTTTGGCATTTTTTCAAAAGGGTTTTTGTGATCCAGGCAAATTTGATCATTTTAAACTTAGGGATGGTAAGTAGAATAATTAAATAATTTGTTAATACGAATTATTAAACTTTTTATACTGTAAAATTCCAATTGTAAGCAAAATTATATCAAAAATTCCGGAAAAGATTTTCTTACAAAATATACAAATATAGTATGATGATATTTGAGCGCATTATTAAAGGATACATATAGGATTAAATATTAAAGTATATTAAATAATGTTACAAATTAATCAGAAAACATGGGCAGCAATTCATATAAATTTAAGCATGTTCATATTAGGAAGCTGTTACAATAAAATTGAGGGTAGATAAGTTAAAAATAAGAGTTTGCCAATGACACAGATAACAAATTTCAAAACAATTGCAAAAGAAAGCAGGGTCAGTGAAGAAAAATACGGCATAAATAAAAAGAAAAGAAGAGATATCTGGACCAGTTCGGATGATAGGAAGATCTACGTTAGAGTTTGGCGACGTTTATATGTGAAAGTTGCATTGGATTCTATGAAACTGGCGGCAGTATGTGAAGGCTGAATAGATTGTAACGAACAAGATTCTTACAATTGCATAGAAGTGAAGGATTGACGAGTAGGGTACATGTTATCTTACGAGAGTGGCAATTTTATGGTACTGGACATGTACTTTTTTTTATAGGAAAAATCATTAAATTTTCTCACAGAATACAAAAAGTTTGTAGTCTGGACCAGCGATGCTCAACCTGTGGCCCGCTGAGCTTATGTGAATGCCCGGTAAAGGCAGCAAAAATCTCCATGTACAAATTATTTAAAAGTTCACAGTGATAATCTATCGTTCGGCCGACTATTATGAAATAGCTGTCATTCGTATGTGACAACGAGAAAAAAAGGTTGAATATGGCTGGTCTAGACAGTTCCAGTCATTGCTATTGTTGTAATTAATTTGTTTATTTATCTGCGGCCTATTTCTGATTCTATGTCTAGTCAACATCGCCAAGGAGTGGTTTGACATCCCATATCTTTGAAGTCACTGGTACATACCTAAATAATTGATTCGTAAAAGTTCAAGTTTTAATAAATGTATCATAATAGGACCAATAATCATAATATTTATACCGTAATAAGAAACATTTACCGGGCAATTTTAACCGGAGTCGTATAAAATGTAATAAACATTTTTATTATAGCAGCATCTAATAATAAATTCAATACTACCTCATGCTGAAGATAAATAGTATATAATGCATTACATATTATATAATATGTCTGTTCACATCTGAAAGTTTTATTAAATGGCAGTTTCGTTCTGGTACTATGAGTATTCGCGCGGCTGCGAATTTTTTCGGTGTGCTAACAAAAGAATTTTCGAGGATCGGCGGTATTAGCGGAGGTATAAAGGTGATCAAATAAAGGCTTTCGTGGGGGTTTCGAAATTTGGCGATCGGCAGCGTGCTCAGTTTTCTTGTCAATTTCGGGATTATCTTTCCCGTCTTGCCCTCATTGACTGGAAGGTAAAATAAAGTGAAAATACTTTTTGCGCTAAGATAGCTACATTGATTTCAACTTTCTCAGTGAAAAAAATATAAACCTATTTAATTTACGTTATTTTAATATATTAATAATAATTTTTCACAGTTTGCAGAATACTATAATAATTGCTATACCTGAGAGTGCATACATTTTTAAATTAAAATATTAATAATAATTGCAACAATTATAATAATTACAAGAATAATAGTAGATACATTAATAAAAACATTCCCTACTGTTAGTGGTAACCGAGAAGTTGTTATTGATTCAAGACTTGTTTGCTTCTGTTTCCTTTTATTGATGGCAGTTTATTCGGAGATTTGCAGCGTTCATACGCACTTCCGCGTATGCGTGTGTCAAATCGAAGTAATCTACTTCGGAAGCGAGCAAATAAAATAAAAGTAAATTCAGTATAAATAATTGCAATACATTTCCACCCTTCTTCCATCATCCTGGGTAAATATACGGCCCCGCAGCGCGAATGGTAATCCATCATAAAAAGTAAATATGTGGGAACATTCGGGGGAATATTTCTCCAAAAAATATTCCAGCGGTAATATCGGCAGTAAGTCTAAAGTGGAGTTCGAAAAGTTCGTCGGCTTAAAATGATCAACGTTCAAAGTTATTGCGCGATTTAATGTTGCCGAGGAATTCGATACATAAACATGGATTTAATACTTCCGGCCTTTTGACCTTTTAATGGCTGTAAGTGTGCAGGCATTTGATGAAATTTAACAGCAATTTGATAATTGTACGGATGCTATGTTAACTCCAAACCCCGGGATTAGCTATAATTATATACAACGCAATTATTGTAGCTATTGGCCGATACGGGATTCTGGGGGTACAAATTGAAGTGGAATTAAATAAAGTGGAAGTTTGTAATAATACAGAATAATTGATTTTGGGGTAAGCGGCAGTTTCGGTGGGAAACAGGGCATTCTATTTATAGGATATTGGTGCCAGGGAAATATTTGTTATGTGAAATTAAACCTGAAAATAATAAATTAATATTTACACACATATGCAGATAATTCTGCCTAAATGACAACAAACATGTAAGCTACTAATTTGATTAATTTAAAGTTCTACAGATAAGTTAAGAAATGAATGCATATTTTTTTACAGTATAAATTCAGACTAATTATTATAATTAAGCATTTGTTTGTATGTTCTTGCCTGGATACATAAATCAGCCAATGTTTTAGTGATTATAAATTTGGATGATTGTCTTATATCAAAACGCATTATAAAAATGCAGTAAATTAAATATGGTTTGGTCAACTCCTTGATAAAGTGTTAGGTATGACAGGAGGCTCAACGTATATTGTAAAATTTTCATACATTTTCAACGAATTTTCTTCTAGTTTTTAAATGTTTATCATCTACATATTTCTTTGATCTTGAAATTGCATTTCGTTGAAATTTCTTTGTGGATTGACGTTGTATACATTTTTCAACATTTTATTGAGAAAAAGTTATTACGCATTATTACGTGCAAAGTGTGGAGTTTTGATACACGAATGTGTGTCTACAAATTTACTTAGAAATTTTATATTATCTGATTATTGAAATATTTTGATTAATCCCAGCAGTTTTTTTTTTCTTTGTCAATTTATTTCAATTTTCTACATACCAGGTATGATCCAAAATTCGTGCAATACTTTAACTTATAAAACAATATTTATTTATTCATCTATTTTTATAAAATCCATTACAAAATAGTCCCTATCGGATATAAAGTACTTATGCCACAGTCTTTTTCGGTCTTCAAACCATTTCTGAAACGCAGATTTCGATATATCGAAGAGCTTGTAGTGAGCCAAAATATACGCCTATTATGCGCACCCACGTGATAAAATGACTAATATTATGAGATTACGGGTAATAATTTAAATCATGAAACTTATTCATTTAAAATAAATGCCAGTAATTGAACGCGACGCTACGGCGCAAATCCGAAACACGTGAAGAGACAAGTTACTCGTTACTTCGTGTACTCGAGTACGAAAACGCAACAAACTTAAGCCACGTGCGCCACACATGGGATTCTAGAAACCCACACACACTCCGTGATATGCAGGGGGGGTAAAATTAATGACTCGAAATAATTATAAAAGGGAAACAAGAAATAAGATGGGGATCAGTCGTTCCAGATCAGTCGTTTAGCGAACGTCGCCAAACGTAACACACGTGTGAATACCCAGTACACGAATCATAAGTGTAAGTAATATTTCAGGAGTCCGTGAACGTAAAGTCATAGTTATGAAAAACATTCTTCATATTAATTCGGGATCAGTTTTGTAAAGTAAATCACAAGTTAAGTTATCGGGAGTGAACAAATTACCACAAAATCTATACCACAACCACAATTACCTATATCATATCAGGCCATGGCTGGAGACGCTGTCAGTCTAAATCATTAAGGAACCATATTAATGAATATCCGCGCTTTCAATAGCGGGGTGATTTTTATCAGTAATTAATATGGTAGACTTAATTCCCAGTATTATATCTCAACTAAACGAATATAATATCATTAACCAATCATAACGAATTACCACAAAATCTATGCCACGACCACAATTACCCATATTATATCAGGCCATGCCTGGAGACAGCTGTCTGTCTAATTCATTAAGGAAGCATATTAATGAATATCCGCGCGTTCAATAGCGGGGTGATTTTTATCAGTAATTAATATGGCAGACTTAATCCAGTATTATATGTCAACTAAACGAATATAATATCATTAACCAATCACAACGAATTACCACAAAATCTATGCCACGTCCACAATTACCCATATCATATCAGGCAATGGCTGGAGACAGCTGTCAGTCTAAATAATTAAGGAAACATGCTAATGAATATCCGCGCTTTCGATAGTGGGGTGATTTATATCAGTAATTAATATGGCAGACTTAATTCCCGGTACTATATGTCAACAAAACAAATATAATATCATTGACCAATCCCAACGAACAACCTCGTTACGATATAATTAAAGAATCAATAATAAGGCTGATCACCACCGACGATTCGAGAATGACCGTCAACGGAATGACGATCCGCGCGAATGGGTTAATGTGTCAAACGACGATACAACTAAATGTTGGTAACACCCGGTAGCATCCAAACAACCATGTCTCACTGAGACATGGTGAGACTGAGACTGCGGGCAACCATGTCTCACTTTGGCTAGAGGGTCAAACAAAAGCCATTAAATGCATTCAAATCAGAACATTACATTCAATTATTAACAGTCATGAAAATTCGCATAAGTTCGCACAAAAAAAGGGTAAAGAAATAGATTTGTAAATTCACTCGTAATCATCACAATGGTAAGTAAATGGAATTATTAAACGCATACATGTAAACATAGAGAATGAAAGAAACGAAAATAACAGCCTCCAAATCTTCCAAATAATTACCAATCATCATATCAATCAACGTAGACAAAGGAACTTCTGGATGGCATTCCTGCGGATACAACCACAGTCATGTGATTTGGGGAGATCGCGAAATATCATTATTAATCGTGTACTATTTATGATGTTTCAAAATCTTTAAGTGGTTCTATTTTAATCATATCAATCAACGTAGAAAAAGAAGCTTCTGGATGGCATTCCTGTGGACACAACCACAGTCATGTAATTTGGGGAGATCGCCAAATATTATTAATCGTGTATTATTTATGATGTTTTAAAATCTTTAAGTGGTTCTATTTTCATCATATCAATCAACGTAGACAAACGAACTTCTGGATGGCATTCCTATGGATACAACCACAGTCATGTGATTTGGTGAGATCGCGAAATATCATTTTTAATCGTGTATTATTTGTGATGTTTCAAAATCTTTAAGTGGTTCTATTTTCGAACATATAAATTTTCCGTAGTTAAATAGAATGAGTGAACATGGTAATAAATGATTCGAGAAACGACAGATGTATGAGCATGTAAAACAAACGCACGTACATAAAATTCACATTCACAATCATTTTCCTCATAATGTTAACAAAACATAGAAAATAAATCAAGTCACGTCATCATCGTCAACCTGTGCTTTATTTCCCCGTATGTTACAATTACATAAATCAATTTATGTCATAATCGCCAATCTGTGTTTTGTTTCCCTATCTGTTGCAAACTCAACGTGACTATAATTGAATAAACAAAACAAACCCATTAATGTGTGCTTTATTATACTAATCCATGATTAACGTTTTCCAACACATTGCCAATAGCAAAGTTCCTTGAAAGTAATCACGGTAGTGAATTAAACGTCACGACGTATAAGTACTAAATACGATCTCAAATCACGAAAATAATCAAGAAATTATATAATAATTTCACGATAAAAATATAACGAAAAAATAAGTAAGTGTCGGACCGTTACAAGCCCATCCAGCGATTTTGTTTTTATTCAATAGTCAGTATTCTATATTTCAATAATCAATATATGTAAAACATTTTCCTTTCATTGGTTTTTTCATGTTTGGGAAGAGAAAATAAGTCATTGGGCCAAAGCCATTGCCAGGGGTAATATAACAAGTGGTGTTCTCAATATCGATAAAGATTTTATAAATACTACGAATTTCAACCCCATTGCATTTTCCAAAGGTTGGGGTTGTAATGAGTTGTATTTTTAAAATCATTATTGATTTTTGATAAACCACGAATTATATTTAGGAAGGGAATATAATGAATTGATTGAGTCATCTAGTAAAGCAGAATAAACAAGAAGCTAAATATACAGTTTAAATACTTATTTAGATCACTCCATCTTTCAAACAGCAAACCACAATTATGTACGTATATGTACTCTTGACACACGACATTTCGGGTTATGTTTTTCAACCAAGTTATTCAACCGATAAGTAAGACGGTCGGATATCGTGGTGACATATAGTTAATCTTTCGTAAGTGGTCGTCGCCGTTACGATCGTTGTGTGGGACCCGAAATTGTGACAGCGGCCGACATTTGTTCGCGGTATTATCAGTTTTAATATTACACGAGCATCGAAAATAATCGATTACTTTACGAGTAACGAGACGTAATCTGCGAAAAACCACGAGAGCGTAGCTCGAGTGGTTTTTTAACGATTATGTCTCATTACGATTCAGAAATAATCGTTATTTTCGATTGCTTGAGTGGTATTAGTTACGATTTAATAATGAATAGACCGATAATAATTATATTATTACACTTATAATTTATTTTGTATTAATATTAAACATACAATTATTGTAAGTAATATTTGAAACATTGTTATCGGTCGATGAGCTTGAGCTAGGTATATTGATAGTGCACGGCAGGCTTGTCATTTTTCAACGATGGTAAGATGATGTTCCTTAGCTCTAAGAGTGGCTTGAGAGACTCACTTGAATTATGATCATTAATTTGAATAACTTTTTGAAAATTGGCTCCAGGTTTTGCCAAATTGCTTACAGCAGATGAGCGACTTGAGTGATTTGTGATTTTTACCTTCTTGGTATTTATTCCAATACATTGCGCGCCTAGACGTGTCCACTTACCGAGTTGGTTAATACCCATTGGACAATTTTTGTACCAAATTCTTTCGTCTTCTTCCAATCCGGATTTGGAGTTAAGAACAATCGATTCGTTTTGATATTTAGTGATCTTTTACTTAGATCTTTTGTTGTAGACGCAGTGGACACTTGGCTTGACATTCTTTGTTCGATGTTAACCATTTAGATGCAGCGGTGTGTTTTTCTCCGCCCTGTGTAGTGCAGGAGAATATGGTGATGTATTCAATACGGCCTGTAAGTTCAGCATACATGTCGACTTCGTTCTTGAGAAACTCTACTAGGCAGAAGGTTGCTTCATTGCCACGCCACGTGAGCTCGATGGTAGAAATTTGGTAGAACTTTTGTATAAGGTTCAGTGAGTTTTCGTCATAGCACCACAATCTTGCTAATCTCTTCAGTTGTCAGAGCTGCAAAACTGGATGTTCTTTTCTCTGATAGCGCGTGTAGCTTTCTTCTTTTAACTGCACGTGCCTTTCTGGCATTTTCAAAAACTATTACTTTGAATAGGTCTATTTTCCGATTAAAATCGTCAAAGCACTTTTGCTGGAGAAGTTTTGCGGAAATATTCCAAATCGTCTTTACAACTCCCTCCTTATAATCGGTCCCATCAACTCGCTTCATGTTGAAAGCCCAATCTTTTAGAATACCTGCCAAGTATTCGTTCGAAGTCTGCTTAAGAAGTTCATATTTTCGCTGTTTACAAAATGCCGAAAACTGCTTTAAAATGCATTTGTGCATTTTTGCCCTGTTCGCAGGTGTTAAAGACTCAATTGCTGTGCTTATTTCTAAACCTTTTATTTCGATTTTACTTGACGTTTGTTAATAAATACAAAACTTTGTTCTCGTGACAGTTATTAAATCATGGCTCCAGATATAAATTATTATCCATTATTTTTCCTTTGTTAGACCCATCGAAAAACCGAAGTAATTGAACCACGTCGTCAAGGGTATATCGGTTTATCAAAACATGGTAACTATTTAAAATTTGTGATTGCTATTGGCCAAATTTATGATGAATTATATATTGTGAAAATATAACTGGTTGTATTTTCAGCACTATCAGTTATTAATAAATGCGTAACTATAGAAACCGCGTTGTTATGACGTCACTGTGTTAGGTATGAGCTATATTCCCGACAGCATCTATTATTTCCTGAGCGACGTTTCAAGACGCATTTTGCTCGAAATTTAACAATTTCGTAATACATTTTGCTGCTACTTGTCTCATGGCCAAAATGTTAGTAAAATTTCTTCGCGAGTACCATACGATGTACAAATTTCTTCAGCAACCTCTCAAAATTGTCATTCATCGGTTATCAAGAAATTTTTAGCGGCATCTTGAGGATATAAATCTTGGACCATAGAAAATTTAAATTGGCGCAACGTATCAAAAATCTCTGCACTGAAGATTTAGCAAGAACCAAATGTTAGACAAAGGATAGATTGGTTTGGATGCACTTGGAAGTGGGCCAAAAACCTTACTTCCTCATTATCTGTGACCGGCTTTCGTACATTTCGTATTCCATTAAATTACCCAGTATGAAGAAAATTGTATTACAATTTTCGGAATTTCGTTTCGTTTATTGACGGTAAATGGGGATAAGTTACATTAAGTTTTCTGTAAGTTCGACAAAAAAATGTACATAACTGAAATATCAATCGACGTATTTGTTTTGTCACAGAGAGTCACAAAGAGAAGCAAGGATAATAGATCATTTTAATTAGAAAGTAGTTAAAACCGCGGTAGATTAAAAATGACACCGATTAAGTCATTTATACAGCCAAAGCATAAATTAAATTTAAGTGCGCTCTGATTAAAGCGCATTTGTACCGATAAGGGACTACAAAAGCTCGGCCCTGTTTATTTGCACTTAACTTTCTGTTTACCTAAGATACCGACTCGTCGCTGCTATGAAATCCGCCTATTAACGCCAAGTTAAAAAGTTAGAAAAATATTTGCCCAATTAAAAGATAAGTAGATAACGGGGGTGCGCCGAGGGCTTTTATCTAGATGCGGGGAGAAAGAAAGTAGGAGACGGTCTGAAGATGAATGTACCTAATCTAACCGTGGGTCCCCCAGATTCCCCCCAAAGTTGCGCGATTACGCCGCCAGCCCTGTTCTGCATTAACGTTTCGCACGAATCGAAACCGTCCCAGATTGATCCCGGCGATGACCGAGGAACTAATAAACGCAGAGACAATTAAATCCTCCCGGAACAGCCTACGCCGCATTAAGCTCTGATAGGGGGAGCTATCGTGCTACAAATCATTCTTTCATAATTACCGCACCACAATCAAATCCACGATTGCTTTCTATTTAGGACCACATTCAGTTCAATTTTGTTTAATTACTGTTTGCTTTGATACCGAGATAGCGAGTAATACATGGTGGGCATAATGTATTGTACCAGCAGCGACGGTGCCGAGCTTTCGGGTGGACGAGCTGGAAGAGATTACACATGGCCTCGTGCTTATAGTGGCCTCGCTCGCCACATAATACAATAATAAGTATATGCATTGAAAGTGCAACATGTCGATTGAACGTAAATAAAATATGCACGTTGCTTGCTTTTTATAATCATATACAATACTCGCGAAGCCAAAACAAAATGTAGAGTACTCTATATAATTTATTAAACGTAGACCACATAAGCCACAACACAATATGAAATGAATTTAATTTAATTTTTATCGATAATTTAAAAAATATTTTAATACTTATTCAACAGCGTTCAAGAAATTGCTGTCAACGTTTACCCAGGATACTAATAAACACTGTTCAAGATGCAAAACAAATATGTTTTGTAACGTTGCTGAAATATTTCCTAGGATACAAGCCAATAATTTAACTAGATTTATTCAAATGTCATTATTTGTCATTATTTCGTTGTAACTAGTTAGGAAAGTTTAGATCACTTTCTTGAACACTAACTATAAGTTAAAGACAATTGTAAACTACATATCTTTTGAAGGAAACAACATTTTATAGCACCCTAGGTTTGAGAACAAACCTATGTTAAAATATAATTTTTCTATTTTGCGTTTAGAATAAGTCGATTCTAGCACCCAAATGATGTCATTTGAGTGTTAGAATAAGCGGTTGGTGTGCTAGAATAGAGTAGTAAAATTTACTGCATTCATGTTGGTAGTGGTAGCGTTGACGGTTGACGTTGACTGTCAACTGACATACGTCAAAAACTGAATTTCACAGAGGACAGCAAATTAATTAAAACGAAGTTTAATGTTAATTATTACCGTGGAAAGTACAATTATTATACACATTAACAGTTACACATTTTATTTTGCGAAAATAAAATCTGACGTTTCAAATTATTTTTTTTCTACACCCGCCTAAATTTACGCCGCATAAATGTCACCAACCACCGCAAAATCCCCTAGATTTAAAATTTTCACTTTTTAATTTATAAAATAGTATGATGCGGCAAACAGGAAGAAATAGTATAAAACACTCGTTTCAGAAGGTCCTTCAAGCACTCATTTGTTCCTCAACTCGCTGCTACGCAGCTCGTTTCAAATTTCACATTCGTACTTGAATACACGCCTTCTGCAACTGGTATTTTAATATACTATTATATTATTGAACTGTTGTTAATTTCGATAGTCATTTGCTGCCTACGTCAGTTTTTTTTTTCAATTTTGAATGATTTTCATTTTCCTTGTCGTCATTGTAAGAATTTTGCGTCTCAATTATATTAATGTCCGGTTGTTCACAGCCTTCCTATTATCTGATTTCATTTTGTGGTTACTCTTTATTAAATTGACGATACAGAATTAACCCCTTTCTCACTTTCATCCTTGCTTGCTTCAAATATTTCTTCAATCCTTGCGTCAAAACGATCACATTTTTTATGACTTATCATGTCATCTCAGCAGAATGTTTCGCGAACCTCTGTTAATTCTGTATTGTCCAATATTCTCCTCATCATGCAATTGATAAAATGTCCTGGATTTTTGTATTCTCATAGAATACAGGGTGATTCATTGGGAAATGCGCATACAGTAATGGTAGATGCGGCACATCGAGATAATTCTAAATAAATTATATTTTATGGGTCTATCGTTGTTTATAACCAATATGCAGGGTGATTTATTAATATTGCTCATTTTTTCAATCAATCTTAACTTACTAGCCATCCTATACATTTTTGTAATATTTGGTACGTATGTTCTTTATCCACTGTAGTGTCGATTAACATAATAAATAAAAATCTTATTCTAGGTCCGGCCTTAAAAAAATTAATGAGTAGGTTTCGACTCGAAACAACACACTGTATATCAATATTTTAAAATTTTGCATATTTGTAAAGACCAGAAAAAAAAACACTGAATGTATCTGGTACTTCCGCATACAACTTTGTTACTTATTTACTTGAGTAAAATCTAGCTGTTTTGACAATAAGGTGGCACAAAATAATTTAAAAAAAATCCTTTCCTAAAGGATAATTTTCCAGCCTTAATTAATAAAATCATCAACTATTTCACATTATCTTGATTTCTGGATCCTAACCTTAATGTAAAACGACTGGACAGGTTCGTATTTGGGACAAAATGTAATTATCAATGACTAACTTTCAAACACCCTGTATGTGTAAAACATGATCATAACATTTGTTTATTGCGCTATATTTTAAGAAAATAATAAACTGAAAAATACTTATTCCGAGAAAAGCATAACTTTGTTTTAAATAATAATAACGTTGCAAAAAATCTATATTTGTAAGGTTGAACATAACAGAAATTCAAAAGAATTTTTTTTTTATCCTCGTCTAATAATTTTTTCAGCTGGAGCATAATCATTTCTCTACTTTTCTGAGGCATTCTAGATACATAATAATAATAAAATAAAGCAGCCTGTAAGTTAGTTTAATTTAGTAAATAATACACTTTAGGTTTGATACTTATCCCAAATTTACTAAATTAAACAATACCTACAGTCTGCTTTATTTTATTATTATTATGTATCAAGAATGCACCAGATGAGTCGAGAAATCATCATGCTCTAGCTGACAAAATAATTAGACGCGGATAAAGAAAATTCTATTTTTTTTAACTTCTGTTATGTTTAACCTTTAAAATGTAGATTTTTGCAACGTTATTGTTATTTAAAATAAAGTTATGCTTTTCTCAGAATGGACAGTTTTTCATTATAATATTTTTTTTAAATACAGCGCAATCAAGAAAGGTTATATATTTGTTTTTTATACATACAGGGTGTTTAAAAGTTAGTCATTCATAACAATATTTTGTGCCAAGTATGGACCTGTCCTCTCGTTTTACATTAAGGTTAGAATCCAGAAATTAAGAGAATGTGAAATAGTTGATGATTTTATTGATTTAAGCAAGAAAATGATCATTTAGGGAAGGATTTTTTTTTAATTCTGTGCCACCTTATTATCGAAACATCTAGATTTGACTTAAGTTAATAAGTAACAAAGTTGTATGCGGAAGTGCCAAATACATTCAGAGTTACTTAATTTTTTCTGCTCTTTCCAACTATGCAAACAAAATTTTCTAATATTGATATACAGGGTGTTGTTTCGAGTCAAAACCTACTCATTAATTTTTTTAAGGCCTGACCTACAATAAGTTTTTAATTTATTATGTTAATCGACACTACAGTGCCACATATTGCAAAACATGTATAGGGTGGTTGTAATTTGAGATTGATTGAAAAAATGAGCAATATTAATAAATCACCCTGTATATTGGTTATAAACAACGATAGACCCATAAAATATAGTTTATTTAGAATCACCTCGATGTACCGCATCTACCATTACTGTATGCACATTTCCCAATAAATCACCCTGTATTCTATTAGAATACGAAAATCCAGGACATTGGAAAAGTCGAAACCTACTTATGATTTTTTTTAAGGCCGGACCTAGAATGAGATTTTCATTTATTATGTTAATCGACACTACAGTGGACAAAGAACATACGTACCAAATATTACAAAAATTTATAGGGTGGTTCGTAGGTTATGATTAATTGAAACAATGGGCAATATTAATTAATTACCCTGTATATTGGTTATAAAGAACGATAGACCGATAAAATATAGTATATTAAAAATCACCTCGGTGTGCCGCATCTACCATTACTGTATGCGCATTTCCCAATAAATCACCCTGTATAAAAATCGAGTCTCGAAATATTAGCAAATTTTCCACAAATTCGCAAAAATTAAGAACATAACGTCCAATGTATTATAGACAAAGTATACTATCATACCGTATATTCCTAAAAAATGCCGGAAGGGGAGGCTGCGGATATTCAAGCGTATGTTGGTGACTTGATTCAGATTTTCAATTTTTTGACATGCCCAGTGATAAACAAACCTCTTGTCAAAGTCGCTGCAATGATTTTGATGGTTCGCTTAACAAGTGTTCTTGCACATCAGCAATGATTGACCACGTATGTGCTTTGGGCCGGCCGCTTCCCTTTTTTCGATCAAAGCTGCCAGTTTGCAGGAGCTACAATACTTTTGACATTGATAGATGTCAAAATTGATTATAATTGTATGCATCTGAATCAAGTCACAGACATATGTTTAAGTTTCGACAGCCGTCCCTCGTGGTTTTTTTTTATGAACATACGGTACATAACTTCAATCTACACCGAAATTTATAAAAAAATCCATAAAGATGCGAGAGATATGTACACAACTTTCACAAATATCTGGTGTGTATAAATTTTTTTTATATAGATTTGAAAAACGTTGGATTTGCGAAGTTTCAACAGAAATCCAAAGAAGTATGTAACTATTAAATTCAGATAAATTAATGAAAAAATATCGAGTATCGAATAATGTGTTTTTTTTTATTAATGTTATATCCATAATTACCAGTTATATATATAACGCTATTTGAATAAGTACTTAGTGGTATTTGTTTATTTATTTTATTATTTATTTTTATCGCCTGACTAGTTTCGTTTCGGTTATTAGAATCAGACATCCATCATAACCGAAATTCGTTTAATAACCGAAAAGAAACTAGTCGGACGATAAAAATAAATAATAAAATAAATAAACAAATACCGGTAAGTACTTATTAAAACAACCTTATTTTTTTTATAATAAATTAAAAGATTTAACACAATAATATATTGTGAATATTCTAACAAAAGCACCAGAAAATGCAACCAAATTAAAGAATCATCCAGTTGCTATCCAAATTTAAAATTTAAAAATTGCACAAGATAAACAAATATCTTATAATTATGCCATCTATATTAAGTACATCAATTTAATATGCTGTGTAACCGGGTTGCGTATGAGAAGTTTCTTATGAAACTGTTTATTATTTGTATGTTTGACAGTTTCGCAAATATAAGCTGGACACTGAAAAACCAACCACCTGAAGTTTTAGAAAACTCATTGAATTGAATTAATATCCAATGCTTGATTTTTAAGATACTATATTTTTTGTAAAATTCTTAAATTTTACTAATATGTATAACAATATATAGGGTGGCCCTTCTATCCTCGCTCGGATCATAGCTGCTAGAGTTATGAAAATTAAGAAAAACATCTGATTGGAAATTAATGAACACTTAATGTGTAACCTTTTGATATTATTTTCGAATATATGGGGTGCACCATAAATCCGGGATTCAAAATTTGGTCTCTTTTTTAAATGGATCACCCTATATATTCTTTCATTTTCTGACACTAGGTGGCCTTGACCTTTTTATTTTCAGGCTCAGAGGTAAACAAATGCTTTCAACATCCCTTATTATTCGATTAATATCAATAAGTATTTTCGTTTCAAGAACTGTCGAGATCAGAGAAATCATTCCGGACGAATGCAAGCAATCACTGGAAACAAATGAGCATCTTAACAGTTCCTTTAACAAAGTAAGTGTATTTTTCAATTGTAGATTAAATACTAGATATTTATAAACCAGGCACAGTAGAAATATAAAACATACAGGGTGGTCCACCTATCTTCGCTCGGACCATTGCTACTAGACTAATGAAAATTTAGGAAAACATCTGATTGGAAGTTATTGGACACTTGGTGTGCTACCTTTTAAAATTATTTTCGAGTGTACTATAAATCCGAGACACAAAATTTGGTCTCTTTTTAAAATTGATCACCCTGTATATTATTTCATTTTTGAATCTGCTTTATGTGGGCTTCACAAATCATTTTTTTTTTTGAGATCAGATGCAACGTTGTCAAGTTATTCACATTTTAATATAATTTAACGAAAAAATATGAATGTGGAAAAAAATTCAACAAAACCATATTATAAGAGACCAATGAAAGAATCTGCTTATGCAAGTACCTAAGCAATGTGCCAAAACATACACAATATTTTGAGTCACGTGGAATACACGGAGTATTCTGAAACAACGATACAATTTTGCTATTTTCAAATGACTAAAACTCTTTTTTTTAATGGAACACCCTGTATATAGCATTATATTCTGAGTGCTCATCTAATGAGATGTTCCATGGTAGCATATGATATGACTATAATCTAATAATACTTTTTAATAGGTTTTAATACGTTTGTTTAGAAAACATTAGAAGCAATTTCCAACATTTACTTTAACATGTTATTGGAATTTAATACATTGAACCCTTTTGCACTTTATTTGCACTTAATTCCAAAACTAGTTCATCAAATCATATTGTATTAATAATGACTGCAAAACATCTTTCAAGAGCTTTCCAACGATGTATTACAAGTATGGGGGTGCCATTTAAATTTTTTAGATGGAGGTAACTGAGGCTTAAAGGGTGGATAGAGGAACGACACTACCTACGCCATTTTGGTTCCTCCTTCGAACCACCCAAACGGTCTTGAGTAAATTTAAAAATAATCAAGTGCTCCATGAAAAAAATCGATGACAACTTTTAAAATTGACACCCTGTATAACGGGTGTTCTATTATTTTTTTAAATGAGTTATTGCTATTTAAAAATTTGATCGTTGTTTCAGAACACCCTGTGTATTCTACGTGGCTTCAAATATGGTGTATGTTTTGGCACTTGCATACCCAGATTCTTTCATTGATCTCTTGCAATAAGGTTTAGTTGATATTTTTCCTTGTCCATGATTTGTCGTTAAATTTGATTAAAATGCGAATAACTTGGCAACGTTGCAACTGGTCCCAGAAAGCAAAAAATATTTGTAGAGCCCACATGAAGCAGATTCTGCAAATGAAAGAATATACCGGATGATCGATTTAAAACAGAGACCAAATATTGTGTCCTGGATTTAGGGTGCACCCTGTAACTCGAAAATAGTTTCAAATAGTATCACATCAAGTGCCCAATAATTTCTATTCACATTTTTTCTTCAATTTGCATTGGCCTAGCAGCAATGGTCCGAGATAGGATAGGGGGCCACCGTGTATATTGCTTAATATTTAGAATTAATTGGGCTCATATTTGGTAGCTATTTTTGAGATATCATTATTAATATAAAGACAATGTTGTCAGAATATCGCCAAGAACACATGCTTATACTAAAATGCAAATATCCCTAGAATGCCGCATTTAATCTTAATTCAATTTATTACATGATATCTCAATATATCATTAAATATGTGAAAGAAATGGTATTCATATTGTTGCGCTAGTTTTAGAGATATCGCTAATGATAATGCGAAATTCTTGCGTTATTTGTTTTTTGATATGATATGATTATGGGTATTTGATGATATTATGACAATTTTAGTTACTAACACGTGTTACATAAGTTTTGGGATTTTTTTTAATGGTTTACGTGACATAGTGAAACCGTTACGTCTGGTCAACTATGGAGTAACATGATGCTAGGGATCTTGTCAATTTGTTTGACATTTCACATTTTCGCATGACCTTTGCGAAATGGCGTATAAAGTAGATATTCGAAAGTCCATCTACAACTTATTTGGATCGCTACCGAAATTAAATATAGTGAACATTTTTTAGGGGCACAATATTTTCCAAAAACTACTTTATATCGGACAATTCGGGAATGTTAAGAGTGAATTTCATGTGTAAACCTACCAAAAACGGACCGTCCTCGGTAGTTAACAGAACTTCGGGTCAATTGACTAAATGTGCAATCCAAAATCACCATTGGTATGTCCACAGGTAAACTTGCCCATCGGTTCCATGTTTCGATTGCTACAATTTGTCGATATATCGCAAGAAAAGACCTAAAACATAGAAAACGTAAGAAATGTCCCAAATATACAGCCGCACAAAAACAGAACTTCTTGTTGTCGGGCTTTAAGACGTCGACACATGGTGTTTTTGGATTGCACGGTTAGTCTATTGACCTGAAGTTCTGTTAACTGCCGAGAACGGCCTGGTTTTGATAGGTTTATACCTGGAATTCCCTCTTCAAATTCCCGAATTGTCCGATATACAGTGCTTTTCGAAATACCACATGTACATGTAATTTTAAATTGAATTATACAATTCATACTACAATATATTAATAAAATCATGTTTTAAAATCACTGTAAGTTAAAATCACATTGCAAGGAAGCCGTTGTAGACTCCGCAATTGAAATTTACTGCAGTTCAGCGCACACTGGACTTCACTTGTAAAAATTTTATGTGCTAGCGGAAGACGTATCTTGGCTGAAATATGTATAAGATAAATCAGGGCACGTTACTTTATTTCATCGTCGAACCCTGTGGGTGTAAAAATTATATGCTCCGGCCGCCACGGCGATGGCCAGCATAAAATATTTGATGGGTGCCTGGTCATTCGGCGGACACACCAGCGACATAATTGCGCAGTTAAAAAAATAATAAACGTTCAGCGAACGCTGTAAATTGTCCGCCATGAATTTTAAGTTTAAGTAATAATAGTAATATTTTACGGTGCTATCATAACCGATAAAATTTTACGACGTAACCTGCCACATGTCAAATGCGTGCGAGTGCGTGCAAAAAAATGCGAAATTTCCATACGTCCCTCTGGCGAAACATTAGTAATTGCGTCGAAAATATACCGCCGCATTCCCTTGTCACGTGTTCATCTGCATCTCAATGTGTATGAAATCCAGCGGGGGATTAAGCGCCACACGGCTTATTTAGTAAATATGGTAAATTGGCGCGCTGCATTAAATGTTTAATAGAGTTAAGTGTTATTTACACGGCTTAGCAGGATTACAGCTAAAAGCTGCAAGAGCCGCTTAGCATTTTTCACACGTGTAAGTCGAAATGAAAAGTCGGAGATTTTAAGAGATCGCCAGATAAACATTTTATTTTATATACGGCAGGGCGGTGCTTTGCGGATCAAAGGAAAATTTACCACTAAACGAATTCCCCGCCATTGTCATATAGAGTGTTGTAAATCGCCCGGCCGCTTATTATTGCGTTTTTCCTATCGGCCGAAAAAGCACGGCACAGTTTCATTTTATTCGATGATTCCATTAAATAGATTTGCGCCGTCGATATGGCCTTAGCGAATTCCTTCCTGGCCGATTAAAAGACGCTAACATGTACGTGCAAACATTGCGGCATGGCAAATACTAATTAGTGTGTCGTCGGGGCTGCATTAATCGCGATTGTTGGCTGCTCAAAAAAAAAATTGCGCGTGGCGCGCAAGCACATTATATTAGGTGCCAGATGTGGGATAAATTAAATTATGCGTATAAACATACACGACTGTTCCTGACGTTGATGCATGCGTACACGTTCGCTCATTTAAAATGGCAGCCATTGCAGTCGTAAACAAATTAATGGGTTTTTCTTATTGTCACTGGGAGCTAAACGATTTGTAGTTCTCTAGTAGCTTTGGCATGCTTTCATCCAACCATTAAATAATTTACATGCAAAATAATAATATACAATGCCCAGAGGATTTTTTACCCACATTCTACCTATAATAAAAACCTAAAAAAAAAAACTAAATATTATTTTGTATTACTTAATACTGAGCTTTTCTTTATGGTTTCTCAGGTATTCAAGGATCAACAATTATGTAAATAATAATATATAATTATATTACAACCTCCTCCTCCTCGATCCGTCACCCTACGAAAGGGTTTGGTGACATCATGATATGATCGTCTTAATTTCCTTCGACCATGTACTCCGATCCTCTGCAATATGGGATGCCTCCTGCAGGCTGTGGCCGGTGAGTGACTTCATCTGGTCTATCCATCGGGTAGGTGATCTTCCCCTAGGCCTGCGTCCTTCTACTTTGCCTTCCACGATTAACCTCTCTATGGAATCTTTCTTCCTTGCTATATGGCCAAAGTATCGCAAAAATGTTCGGCTGATGGTGGTGGAGAGTCGGTCTTTGATATTGAGTTGCTCTAGGATAGAGTCATTCGTACGATGAGCGGTCCACGGTATGCGTAACATGCGTCTACAACCTACTAAACTTACATATTTAATGTTGACAGTAGTTAAGTTAGTGATAACCTATTACCTTTTTTTTACCTTTCCTGATATCGTGAAATTAAATCATTTGAAATATCATTTCTAGATTAGGTGTTCTTTATGAAAATAAGTTAGAGCTAAACAAAAACATATATTCTAATTGCTCGTTATCAATTAATATATTTTATTGTTTTCTTCTTAATTGGAGTACTTACTGGTAGTTATACAGGGTGTCTCTAAATTTAAAAATATGAATATATTAATGTTGGGCCACCCTTGTTTTGTACACAACCGGTCTACTGATAATAACAATGTTATGTCAAAATATGAGTTATACCCGTATAGAGTGTCATACCAAACAATATCCAAATCTATGTAAACGTTCTCTTGTTATAAACAAATTTTGTTTTTTTTAAAATTAACTCTGAAGCTGAATACTGGCTAAACTAAGCGCATTTGTATATAGATTGTATACAGGGTTATTCAAATTCGATTACCACTATGGGGATATCGGAAACAGTAAGAGATACGAAGTCGGTTAATTTGGGGCAAAGTTGCATAATCATATAGGGAATAATATTCAATAAAGATAATTACAAAAATTTCAATGATTGCCGAGATTTTTTAAAAATATTGAAATTTTGCAACATCTTATTCATTTTTTCCTGTCGTTACTTGAAGAGATATTAAAAAAATATAAATACATCTTCATTGCCACTTTTTCTCATCTATAACATGGGAATCTTAGATTTTGGATCAGACGCTTCGTGCGAGTGCAACCGTCATCAAGTTTAAATTTTTAAATACGGACCTGCAATTTTTATTTTTATTTTGAGTTATACTCGTCTATACTGTTACAATGATGTGCAATACTTGAGGTTTTAATAACGTTTTTATATGAAAATTAATCAAAATCAAAAATTAGCACTAAACTGGATATAAAAATTAAAAGTATAAACTAGAGTACCATGAAAACAGTTTAAAATCAGAAACATTATTATAAACGTTAAAATGCATCTTATGCAACACTAAGTTTTTAATAAGAAATACATACACTTACATTTACAGTACATTTAATACTAATATTATTACTAAATAGAATTTAACAACGGGCAGTAAACAATGTCCAGTTTTATTGTTTTGTAACAATGTTTCCAATTTTAAACTGTTTTCATATCACTCAGTTTATATTACAGGACTAAGTACTGAAATATAGGGTGTGCCATTTAAAAAAATCAAGTGATGGCACTTCAAAGTTTACCAAAATTAATTTGTCACACCAAAGTGATGCCACAATGCAGATAGGCGGTCTTGCCGAAAGAAGATACCAGGTTGTCAGTTATTTAGGCTCAGGCAAAATCCCAACTCCCAAACAATCCCAGAAACCAAGTGCCCTGCGATTTTTTTAATAAGTGCAAGCGCATTAATTTTTAGAAAAACGAGAACAACTTCTGATATAAAGTTAAAGTGAATTGCAGAAACTAAACAGATTTATAAAACCCTTAAGAGGGCACATTCAAACAAGCAAATTTATACAGGGGGTTCTATTTAAAAAAACTAGGTCGAAGGCAGCCCTGCAAAAATTGAACACCCTGTATATGGCAAAATAATTTTTCAAACAGCACTTCTGACCTTCCGTTTGCAGTGTATTTTGGTTTATTTCGATATCATTAACGGTGTATGTGTAATCGAGCCTGCCCGTCCTATTGACTCACCCTGTATATACAAGGTGAGTTTTTTCAGATGTTTAGTATGGGGATCTCGGAAACTAGCGGAGATAGAGGGACGATTAAATGGGGAAAGAATTGCAGTTTTACGAGCTGAATTTCATGAGCTTTTTGTTTTTTGGAAAAATTGCATAGCTAACGAGATATCTCGAAAAAATATATTTTTTGTTATTTGGTTCGGTGCCTATGGATCTGTTAATTGACTTTAGAAAAAATGTGTAAAGGAAAAAGTTGTACGTAATTATGTGCTTAATAATAGTTGGCTGTGACTTTATAAAACAGGCGCTTTTTCAACTATTCTAATGATATACCACTTGATATAGTTATTTTTATAAATAATTAAATTATCTTTATTTTTTACTTTGTATTTTCGAACTATTCAAGAACTAGGCTATGGAAACAATTGATAGATGTGCAACGCGTTAAATAATAAAATTCAAGTTAGTTATTAATTTTTTTCTTTTCATTTCGAAATTATAAACATTATTATTTTGGTATAATATGTTTATTTCGTTGGAGTTACAATTTTATATAAAAATTATTTCTGATAAAACAAAATTACATAAGTACAAAACTACTAAACCGGGAATGACAGACGATAAATTGAGAAACAATACAAACATATTAGAACGTAACTAAAGTAGTACCAAAACAACGTAATTAAAGTTAGGAAAGTATTTAAGACTAAATATGTTCAAAAGGTTCACCATTATGATTAATGCACACCTTTTTAAAACAGAATTTATTGCTTTTCTAACGGAGCGTCCATAAATATTAGCAAAAACTTGTAACTTGTAAGTCAGCTTTTCTATCTTTTACTCTATCTTTTACCATTCCCCATAAATAAAAATCTAAAACAGAGAGATCAGGAGATTGGCCACCTCTATAATTGTCGTTTGAATCTATCAATTGTTTCTATAGCGTACAACTTCGAATAGTTCGAAACTGAAAAGAAAAAAATCCCCATAATTTAATTATTTATAAAAATACCTATGTAATATGATATATCATTCGAATCGTTGAAAAGAGGCATTTTTTATAAAGTCATGGCCGACTATGGTTTCCATTAAAAACAACACACGTTTGTGTCATAACTCAAAAATTAAGGCTTAAATAAAATAATCGGTTAGACTGTATTATTAAGCACATAAGTACCCATAAATTTTTTCTTTACACATTTTTTCTAAAGTCAATAATAACATAGCCATATGCACCGAACAAAATAACAAAAAATATATGTTTTCGAGATATCTAGTTAGCCATGCAATTTTTCCAAAAAGCAAAAAGCTCATGAAATTGAGCTTGTAAAACTGCAATTCTTGCCTTATTTAAACGTCCCTCTATCTCCGCTAGTTTCCGAGATCCCCATACTAAACGTCCGAAACAACTCACCCTGTATATACACTGGCGAGCAACAAATAGAGGTCACTTTAAAATTATGACTTAATTTTGGAATTTTTTTGTTTTAACTTTAATGTTTGCAAATTGTAAACAATTGTACTGTATTTTGCACACTAAATTAAAAAAGCAATGTTGAATCCTAAAGCATATTTATTGTTTTTGTTGCCTATTTTGGAAATATCACAAAGTTACAGTTCAGACGAAGTTCGAATATTTGTTCCTAGGACTAATATGGAACAAAAAATAATGAAAAAATGACGTGTGAATGACAAGTTTCGCAGAGAAAAATCAACACTGTGTAAGAAAACCACAACGAAACTTAGGTTTTTAATTAGAGCGAAATGGATGTTGTTTCATAAAAGTCTGTAACACGGTGATAGTAACTGACAGATGGATAACATTTGTCAGGAAATGTATTATTAAACTCTTACTTTGGTTTACAATTTGCAAACATAAGGTTAAAACAAAAAAAAATCCAAAAATAAGTCATAATTTTAAAGTGACCTCTATTTTTTGCTCGCCAGTGTATATATACACTGTGTATCAGCCAAATGGAATAAATTCGATAATCAATAAATGGGGGCGTGTTCGAAAAAACGCTCGGACACGTCGATTGTTATTTTTAGTTGCGCATTTTTTTCAACAAAAACTTTTTATACAGGGTGTGTCATGTGACCGTGGCCAATACCAACTTTCTTATTTTAAATGCAACACCTGGTATATTATTCAATTTTTGGATTCTTCAGAAAATTCTAGACATTTTTTTTCTTGAACACTAGAAGAGATAAGTGTACATACGTTCCTACAAAATATGTTCGAATTTAAGCGAGGAATTCAAAACTATAATTATATATTGGGTGTTCTATTTAAAATAAGCAAGTTAGTGCTACTTCCGGTGTAACCGGAAGTGACAGAAAGTTTAAAATATTTCACATGAGGATAACTGATTCAACCGTATGACGAGGATTTTTTTGAAATTTTTAGTACAACGGCAACTCCGTAAACTTTTAACGAACGGTTTAGCGCAGACACCCTGTATATATATATATATATATATATATATATATATATATATATATATATATATATATATATATATATATATATAAGAATTAACCTCTGAAGATGGCTGAAAAATATAGCCGAAACTAGCTAGTAAGGTCAAGAAGACATAATAAAGTAATAAAAACAAGATCTTTCTATATAACTACCAGGAAGTAGTGCAATTAATAAAAAACAATAAAATATATTATAATAACTGGTATCCAAAATGGATGAAACCATTGTAATCACGAACAATTTCCAAGAACGGTTTCCGAGAGTCATTACATTTAAAATTTTAACTTTATAAATCATGTGCATAATGTTTTCTGTCATGTTTGACCTAACCCCAGGTTTTTTACTCTAGGGGTGATACTGCTCCTCCTCCGAGTACTGGTAGTTTAGGAGATCCTTTTGATATTAGTTTATTTCTGTGTTTCGGTTTTATTTTCTTCTTTTAGTTGTATCTTCATTGTTGCTTTGAATTTGGTTGTGGTCATATTTTTTACTTTCGATGGTATTTTATTGTATATATTTATTGTGTCATTCTCTCGTTTAATGTTCTGTGTTTTCTTTATATGTTTATATGTTCTTATTGATTTTTTATTCTTGGTATCGTTGTTGTGCGTTTGGTTGTTTATTGTTAGTGTTATGTTGCTTTTTATTGTTTTGTTTTTCCGTGATTTTCATTACTTTCGTTACTTTGGTCTGTGTTCGGCTTGGTATTTTGTATAGTGTTTTTAGTACTTTGTTTTGTTGAGTTTGAATTATGTTAGTGCTTTTATTCTGTTGTGTTACACCATATGTTGATCATGTAGTCCAGAGGTCGGCAACCGGCGGCCCGCGGACCGCATGCGGCCCTTCAGCCGCTTTGGTGCGGCCCGCAAGGTCCGCAAGCAAGATGAATAAACAAAAATCACTCACAATCTCACATTCAATGTGTGCCCGCGCTAACCCACCCGCTAAATTTGCGTGTCTTGAAGGAGAATCGTGAAAGAACAAAATCTTTAGCTTGAAATGGTCACTAAAAAGTCAACAGAACATCTTTAAGGTTGTGACAGACAACAGCGAATCGGGTGTTTGTGCCAGGTATAAGGTAGCAGAGATACTAGCATATTGTGAGCGCCAATTTACCGACTGTGAACTTGTAAAAATGTGTGTCTTAGTTATCGCGGAAGAAGTATGCCCCGAGCAGAAACAAAATTTGAAGACATTAGTCTTTCTGCTAGAAGTGCAGTCTTTTGACTACTTCTCTCTAGCGATGGACGAAAGTACGGACGTGTCCGATACAGCACAATTCCTCATATTTGTACGCGGAATTAACAAAAACGTCGTTGTTTATGAAGAGTTTGTAAAAATGTGCAGTTTAAAAGGTACTACCACGGAAGAAGATTTATTCCACCATTTGAATCAAGCCGTGGATTTATTGCAACTGAGCTGGAAGAAGTTGACAAGTATTACAACGGATGGAGGTAAGAATATAAGTGGCCAAAAAAAAGGTGTTTTTGGGAGAATCATGAGCAAACTGGAAGAGACTGAATCTGATGTTCCGTTGATATTTCATTGTATTGTTTATCAAGAAGCATTGTGCTGCAAGGTTTTATCGTGGAAAGAAATCATGGCTACCGTCATATCTACTGTTAATTTTATAAGAAAAAAATGGGCTTACACACCGCCAGTTCCAAAAGCTTTTGGAAGATGTGGAAGCTGATCGTGGCGACATGATATACTACTGTGAAGTCAGGTGGCTCAGTCGAGGAGCAGTTCTTGAACGGTTTCTCGATTTGAGGGAAGAAATTTGCAATTTCATGGAGATGAAAGGAAAGCCAGTCCATGAGCTTTCTAACAAGCAGTGGATTTTAGAGCTTGGATTTTTGACTGATTTGACCGTCGAACTGAATCAGCGCAACAAACGCTTACAGGGTAAAAACAAATTGGTATGCGATATGTATTCAGATGTAAAGTCATTTGAAATGAAACTGCAACTATTTATCAAGCAAATTGACCAGAGAAAGCTCGGCCATTTTTGAACTGCAAGAAAGCCGTCGAAGAAGCAGGAAATAATTTTGAATCCCAAAATAGTAAAATGTAAAGTGTCTTAATACAACTCCAAAATGAGTTTGAAAATCGGTTCGTTGATTTCAAAAAGATCTCCCTCAAAATGGAGATTTTCCAAAACCCTTTTGCAATTACTATTGATGATATTCCAAGCAATTTGCAAATAAATATAGTAGATTTAAATAGTACTGCCGCACTAAAAACGGCGTTTAAGGAAAGGACTTGCTTGGTAGATTTCTACGGAAGTTTGCCTTCTGAGAACTTCAGGGAATTGAAAAAGTTTGCTCAGCAGATGATAACTATGTTTGGTAGTACATAATTGTGTGAGCAGACTTTTTCAATTCTCAACTACCGGAAAAATAAGCTCCAATAACAGATGCACATTTAGACGCAAAAATCGCATTAGTTCTAGTGCCTCTATGTGACCGTCTTCCATTTTAGATGCTGTTTGATTTTGTTTATCATGTATATTATGTTTGAGTTTTTTCTCTTAATTTTTCAATATGTGTTTGTTCCATTTCAGGCCATTGTTTATTATCAATCCTATAGTCCAGTCATATTTGTCTCAAAAAGCCGTTTTGGCGGAAATTTGAAATTTGGTACACATTCTCTTGAGCACTCTAGAATCAAATTTCCGTCGAGTTTCCTCCCTTCATATTGAAAAAGCACCCCCCAAACGATGAACTTGTGTTATTTTTCGCATTTATCTCGCAATCGGTGCAGCGCCTGAAAATTTTTATATCCGGTAAAGTTAATGGAAACAATTTTTTTAACAAAATATATGTTACACGGTTTGCCACAAAAGCTATAGTTCGCATGGTGTAGACGCCGGAAGTAAGAGATAAATACTGGCGCGCGACGCACAATTCCTTTCTCGGGCTCTCTTTTAGTAAATAACTACAAAACGGCTAGATATTGGTTACAATGATTTTGTTGCTTTGATCGTGAATTTCTCGCTCTACATCTTCAGTTATGAGCACTTTTAACAAAAATCTAGTCGTTTGGTAGTTATTTACGAAACGAGAGCGCGATAAACGAAATGTGCGTCGCGTGCCAGTATTTATCTCTTACTTCCGGTGTCTATACCTTGCGAACTATAGCTTTTGTGGCAAACTATGTAATATATTTTTTTTTCAAAATTTTGTTTCCATCAACTTTATCCGATATCAAAATTTTCATGCGGTGCACCGTTTACGAGATATTTGCGAAAAATAACACACAAGTTCACCGTTTGGGGGGGGTGGGGGGGGGGTCAATATTAAGGGATGAAACCTCGACCGCGGGAAGGGAAACTCGACGAATGTTCGATTCTAGAGTACTTACCAAAGTAGAAAGTAGAGTAAAGTACCAAAGTAACAAATTTCAAAACTATATAATTTATTTCTGCCAAAAAGTCTAATTTGACTGGGCTACTAGATATTTCACTGTTTTGGTATTTTTGATTAATGTATTGTTTATTTTGATGTACAGGTTTTCGTTTTTTAGACTGTGTCCAAATTTTATGTATTCTATTTTGGTTTCGTTTATTGTGAGTAGGTATAATAGGGTCTTCCAGAAAAAAAATAATATAACCTTTTTGTGTCTTAACGTAAAGTTTATAACCTGTAATTAAACAGTCCACTGAAAAAAAACGTTTTGTTTTCATTGTAACTTATCAATAAACAACATACAATATGTAAAACTTTCAGATTTTGTCACGTGACCGACGAAACGCTGTTATTGGCAGAGCGGCACTGTGACAGCATTACGCATGTTGGCGATTGAGAGTCAGTGCATAAGGGATAGGAATCGTGGATTAATTCAATTTAGAATCCAGTCTGACCTAAAGTAAGTTCTGATGGGTTCGTAAAAGGATAGTCAGATAATCTGCTAGAAGTTCACGTATTAATGGTTGCCGACTTTTTCTCAAAAAGTGAATTTTTCAACGTAGCCGAAACGCGTGGAGTCGCATATAATTTCCCAAATCCTCTTCCAGCTGTAAGAACAAATAAAATATATTTGTTTAAACATTGTTTAAACATGTTTTTTAGTTTCAACTAAAATAAAGTGTACAAAATTTGGACTTGATTTTAATTACCATCATTTTTATTTTTGTTTAAAATTAAAAAAAGAACATTTATTTATAATGCGGACGCATTTGTAAAAACATATTGTACAAAATCTCACAGTACTTTTAAAAAGTAATAGTTATGTGGAAGGTATTGTTTTAGAATGGAACCCACAAAACTATTTTGAGGTTATGTTGTTACTAATGTATATATATATATAATCGGAAATCCCCTTAAATACCCATTACTAATGATCATAGCTAATTATATATATTTATCGAATTTCGTGGATAATTTATTGAAAATTATGTACTTACATTAAAATTGTCTTCACAAAAATATAAGTGGGACGTCAAAGTGACACTCGCGGAATCACTTCGGACTTGTTGTATCCACTTTTTTCCGTATATCCCCTATTGGGACTTTTATAAACAACTTATTTGGTTCGCCTTCACTTCTGCTATCACACCCAGGCACAATGCAATACTTATTCGCCGCTTTTTTAGCCAAAGCGACGTTTTCTTTCTATCGCTCCATTGTAAGCACTGCTACAGCTGAGCGCCAACGTGCCTAGTGACGTCACAGCAGCATGGCAGTCTTTCGGGACCTTTTCAAACGCCGTTATTTTTAAAATCGTGTTTACTAATCACAACGATTTGTCTCAACACAAAAATTAGTGCCAATGATTTTTTTAATGTGTCTAGAGTTCAGTTTCAAGGTTTTTGAAAAATCGCGGAAGACCCTATTCTATCACACCATTCATGGATTTTTTCTAGGTCTTCGTTTATCTGGTTTTGTAATGTGTTTTTATCTTTGTGTGTGTTACTATGTTGCGTCTGCATATATTGTAATTTTTCCATGTAGTTTAAGGTCTTTTATATTGTTCGTGTAGGTGATGTCGAGTATATGTGGGAGGTTTCCTCGTTGTGGTATGTGTAATACGATTAAAAATGTTATTCTGTTTCCGCGAAGCTTGTAAAGTTTCCAGTAAATTTTGATGATTTGTTCCACTACGAACAGTAGAATTTAGAAGTTTATAAAAATATAATGTTTTTGCAATGTTATTTGAACTAGGTATCAATAATAATTGAAATAATACAAAAACATTTGAAAGTTTGAAAAAACATGAAGTGTGAAGAAATTTTTTTTTTTTTTTTAATTCTACGATTCTTTGCAAAATTTCCGCAAAGTTTTATTAAGTTTCTATATTATTCTATAAAATTAAACACATTTTATGATTTCACAGAAATCTTTGAGAAATCATGATTTTTTTTAAATTTACTTTGAGTTGTCATGGTTTATAGAATATCCGAAAAAGGTTTTTTTTCCAAACCAAAAAATATTTTGGTTTAATTTTCACAATTGTTTGAAATATTTTGTTTCCAAACGATGTCGTCTGGAATTTTTATTTCATAAGATTTAAAATGTTTTGAAAATGTGTGTAGTTTTACTCAAATTGAATCATTTATTTCAGAAACCCGTCAACAGACATTTTTAAGTATTTTTATTTTTGTACGAAATAGGGTATATCAGTAATTAAAACGCATATTTTTTTGCATTATTACTTCAAGTGGCATTCCTCTTTATGGGATATTTAATTACAATACATAAAATATGAACAGATGTAGTGTTTTTATCTGGTTCCAGAAAATTTGAAAACATACACTTACGTGTTTCTGAAATAAACGATTTAATTATGGATAAAGTTTAATTAATTTTCAAGAATTTTGTATGGATTTTTAATGACTTTTAGAATACGTAAAACAGGACATATTATTTATGAATTTTTGATTAAATGTTAACATAATTTTGTAATATTTCAATTTTCACACGAAATTTCGTAGAATTTTCATTTTAAACCTAAATAATTTGAAAGTAGAATATTTATGGATTATTATAAGAATTTTCACGAAACTTTGTAAATTTCGTACTAATTGAAATCATTAAGTATGTCAATATTAGATTATAATATACCGGGCTTTTTTTTTCCTTATTACACATATGATGGACAATGTATAACTGGTTGCCTGCATCTACCCGCAAGGAATTTCCTATGTGTAATTCTAAAACAAAAAATAATCAACTCATTAGCGGCGTCGGTGCAAGCAACCTGTCAATTTTGGCATATGTTACACATAAAGGTTATGTTTTTATTCAAGGCAATACACGACAGGGTTTTTGAAGACACGCAGAGTACTCGTAATGTATTGTGGATTTATGCCATTGCATGCAGTACGTATACGGCCTTTCAATTAATCTACGTTATGTATTTGTACGTCATTAAAAATTTTACTCTTCAGGTAACCCCAAAGAAAATAATCATTTGTTGACATATCAGCTGATCTTGATACATTACGAATACTCTCGTGTATAGGCGATCTACATCAAGGCGGCAGCGCCACGGTGGCGCATTCACGTACTAGCCTTGGGCGGCATTTTACGCTTCCAGACATGTGTTCCTATGTGTTTCTTGTGCTAAAGTGTGCGATTTGTTTCAAATTCGTCGACTTCGGCCGTTTATCGTACAGTTATCAATCTGGTGGTTATGGTTTAACATCAACAATGGCAAAATATAAAAAGGTTTGCACCGTATTCTTCCAACGCTGACAGCAACAAAAATCTTGACGTCCTATGTGTTTGTTGTGCTAAAGTGTGCGATTCGTATCAAATTCGTCGACTTCTGCAGTTTATCGAACAGTTATCAATCTGGTGGTTATGGTTTAACATCAACAATGGCAAAATATAAAAGGGTTTGTACCGTATTCCTCCAATGCTGACAGCAACAAAAATCTTGACGTCAGTTAGCATCGATTCCCGCCTGCAGGCAAAATGAACGTGAAATATGTAACGAAGCTGGCAAACACCGAGCTGATGGATATACAAAGATCATGGAAGCTCAAATTAAAAATGGGCATGAAAAAGCAAGTACAGTCGTGTTCATTAAAGTGTTTACATATGTATTCCAAGCATTTTCTTCCTGAAAACTATTTTCGAATGAGAGGAGGTTTGAATTTTCTCTTGAAAATACCAAGTTGCGTATCCATCGTATACATTGCAGTATTCATCGTACAGTTATAATGCGCGTATCAATCGACGAACTGGATACGAATGGCACACCTTTTACCTACAGCCGGGAATCGGTGGAAACTAGCGTAGAATACGGTACAAACCCTTTTATATTTTGCCTTTGTTGGTGTTAAACCATAACCACCGATTGATAACTGTACGTTAAACGATAAACGACAGAAGTCGACGAATTTGAAACAAATCGCACACTTTAGCACAAGAAACACATAGGAACACATGCTTGGAAGCGTCAAATGCCGCCCAAGGTTAGTACGTGAATGCGCCAGCGTGGCGCTGCTGCCTTGATGTAAATCGCCTATTGTCTTGAATAAAAACATAACCTCTCTGTGTAACATATGCCAAAATTGAGAGGTTGCTTGCACCGACCCGCTAATGAGTTCACTATTTTTTTTTTAGAATTACACATAGGAAATTCCTTGCGTGTAGATGCAGGCAACCAGTTATACATTGTCAATCATATGTGTAAAAACGAAAAACAAAGCCCGGTATAATTGATATAACAGCACTGCAGCGTTTTTAATTTGAAAACTGGTCACATGTTACTTGGGAAACAGAAAATTATGCACATTGATCTCTATAGCACTGCACTCGATACAAAAAAAAATCACATATTGTACTCGTATGCTCATAACGGCGTCGTTTATAGCGACTAACAACGTCCACATGCTCGAGGGCACACTACGTATAGTACGAATATTTCCACACCACCGAGCTACACAGAGTATTCACCATGCATATAGTATAAGTCTCGCACAAGAGCGACGCATATGCAGAAGTAACACTTGGAAAGCTTGAACGGCCACAGCCTTAAAGTGATAAAGTCGATCATGAATTACATAAATAATTCTCACCTAATAATAGTAATAATAATTGTTTAGTGGTTTATTATATATGATAACGCTAAGAACAAATCATTACATAAGTTATAACATATTTTATACAATACTGACAAGTACAATACAAAATTATCAAATCAGTTTTTAATCTGACTCAGACTACCTGACATGAGTTTGTGGATCTGAGCCTGATCGAAGGTCTGATTTAAAACTGTATTACTAAAACAAATTAATATAAACTGTTATTGATATAAATAAAATTATATTTGTTGTAAAATTTTGGGTTTTTAAAACTCTTATAACTTGCATTTCGGGTACAAACTGTTCTAGAATTGCACATGTGTCACTGGTTTTTAACAAAAAGTAATTGAGGTCGTGCAGATAATTAATTATTATTATTAATTAATGATTTTTCTGGCCTTTATACATTAAATACACCAAACTCAGCATAAGATTGAATTGATTATAAGACGCACGAGTTATGTAATATTTAGTTGCATGACGTTAAACATTTTTGTAAATTTTTCTGGGATATTGTTTGTATTCATTAACGGTGAAGTCTAATTAGCGATGATAAATTGTTAGGCGGACGATGAATACCAAATTATCAACGCTCCGGAGTTGTATAAATTTTACTGATAAAAATATTATAAAAACTCTGTTAATTAATTATAAAGTTGTTATGAATGAGCCCCATGTTTTATTAGGCATGTGATATTGGGTAAAAAAAAGGGGGAATATTAAATTCGATCAGATTCCTTAATTGTTCATTAGCAAAAGTGATTCTTACATAGGTATAATAGTTATTTATGTATTAAGGGCGTAAATAGGTTTTTGTGGCTCGAACCTTATTTTTTTGCCCGAGGCGTCAGCCAAGGGATTATTTATCATTTTTTTAAAATTTATTCTATTTCAATCGCCCTTTCTCCGTTCTGTTATAGAAATACTTATACAGACAAATACTCGCACATGAAAATGCCCACACAGTAAAATGCGTACATGGAATTCTTATACCGACAAATGTACATGCTCACACGGACAAATACTTACACCAGTAAATGCTTACATAATTTATTTTATATTTCAAGACAGCATATAATGAAGGAAATTAGATCCATGAAAAATCCATTTGAAATGAAATCTTTGAGACAAAATTATGAGAAACGTCAGTAAACTGTAGTAATACACTTTGAAGAGAATATACAATTTTTAATGCTAAAATCGATTGAACTGTGCACTAGTTTGGCTAATCGGTTTGTGTATTGTATTATAATAATATAGAATTATACTTCAAAGCATCGGGTTTCAGAGGCATGAGTTTATTTTCAGTTTCAATTTTCTTTACCAGTCCATTTTTCGAAAGTTTGCCAACAACAAGCCAACACCTATGAGCCCGCCCCTTCCCAGCCGATCCATTATTTATACAATGTAGGTTCTAGATGAACTTAATTCTATCACGGTTTAAACTGTCACAAAACTAACTTAATTTAAAAGTTGCAGCCGCAGAGCACGTTTGTTCAATTTGCTGAGTTGACTAACAGTAAATTAAAATACGTGCATCCGGCTTTCGGTGCCCTTTGGTTATTGATTATCTCGCAGCAGCAAATAAGTTAACGGAAACACTAATTGTTTTGGCTTAGCTACTTTCTCTTGCAAAATGTTAAAAGCTCATGTCCCCACAAATATTGATGGGTATGAAACTTCACGAAACTTCATTACTGATGAATTAAGTTAGAACTAATTTATTATTTATTTAAGTGGGGTAATTAAATAAGTTAAAGTTGTGTATTACGTTTAAACTTGACAACTGTCTTTATATGCAATTATTTTAAAATATTTACTTTCATATCTACGAAATAAATGTATGCAGGGCGCGTTTTTTTTTTCATTTTAGGCATTGGGATCTCGGAAACCATAAGACATAGAGATTCGGTTAAATGAGGAAATAGTTGTCGTTTAAGAGATAATGCAACATATGCTTTTGTTTTTTGAAACAGGACCACCGTTTTTCAGTTATAATATAAACTTTGTATCTTTTAAATGGCATAGTTGGCTTTGACATTTTTAAAAGCGACAATATTGTATCTTTATAGCCATACAAGGTTTACTATACTTACTTTGAAATATAAAGGCCATCTTCGAAAATTAACTTTATGAAAATTATTACTTACTTTGACAACACAATACAGAACTATTTGTATTGTTGAGAGTAGCAAAAATTGAGTTTGCTATGGATTTTTTTTCCTCCTACTACGAGAATTCTATTAATTTTTCTATTCTAATTGTACTAAATTCTATTCAAATTATACATTGAAAATTCCTGCATCTCATTTATTTATAAAAATAAGTATAGCAAACCTTATATCGTTATAAATAGAAAAAAATGTCCTTTTTAAAAATGTCAATGCCAACTATGACTGCCATTTAAAAATATGAAGATTGTATTATAACTCAAAAACTATGTTTTTATTTCAAATACAAAATCATATCTTGCATAAACTCTTAACATGACAACTCTTTCCTCATTTAACAGCATGTCTATGTTTTATAGTTTCCGAGATCCCAATGCTTAATATGAAAAAAAAATTCACCCTGTATATTTATTGACTGTGGCTTAAATGCATAAATACATATTATTATATAATAATAAATAGCTATACACAAATATTGCAATCCAAAGTTTTTAATGTTTGAACGGAATATGTATTTCCTGTATGCATATTAATCAATGCAATTCGTCTTCTTATACGGGCGCAATGATGTCGCCTTATGGCAGGAATTGTCTGAGTGCTCTCAATATTTTAAATTGCAGAAGTAAAGCAGCTGCATTACCGGCACTAAAGCCATTACGAAACTTAATATATACGATCAAAAATTCCCTAATTTGATTTATGAAGCAGTTAAAGTGATCTCTCGCAAGCTACGCTCTCTCAAAGCGCTTGCAACGTGAAATCTTGGAATTTATTTAATTTCAACGTAAATCCCGCGTGTTTCGTAAGAGCAAATTGAACTTAATTGGTGGTGAAGTGCCGTCAGTTTGGAAACAATCCTGACCCACCTGAACTAATTTAACTCCGACATACAAAGGAACTCTCGAGTTTAAAAGAGGTAAATCTCTTTGATCATTGAACTTTGTACATGTAGAACGATGCTGAGGCTTTCATTTCCGGGTGAAAAAATTGCACACGAGTTATGAAATTCATGTGTAATTCTAGATTATATACACGAGTGCATGCATAATATCAATAATAAAGTTATACGTACGCTGTTGGATATGAAATCTAGCCTACATCTGTTGTATTTTTCAACGTTTCAGTAAAGTTACACGTTTTATTCATTACTTAAGACATTTTACTCCGATACAATTATACAAATTTAGTCATGCCACCAGATTTTTAGATTTTCTATTTTAGAAAATATCTACAGACATTATTTCTGTACCTATTATTACGAACATACGAAATTTATAAATCTCGTGGCATAACTAAATTCATTCAACTATATTTGTTAGTTATAATAGTGATAAATTATTTTGTGTAAGTGATAATTATACAAAGTAAAGTTTGCCTAAGTACTTAACTAGAATGGCTACTATGTAGCAATTACGAATTTCGCAAAAGATTCTCTCAAACTTGGAAAATAGGGACTAGAAAGAATGGGAACATCGAAATTGGGTAATTTTAAACTCAAAACTTGGCAACTCGTAAAATATTGAAACTATTGAAAAATTAATGCTTGAAAAATTGAGGCTTAAAATTCCAACTTTGCGGCATAAAAGTCTAAAACTTGGGTCTAAAAACTCGAGAAGTGGGCAATAGAATGCCGAGAACGCAATAAAATCGAAACTGTTAAATTTAATTTGGAATTTAATCTTAATTTTCTTAATCTATTTAAATACTGTATACTGGTAGCCGTTACTTTGTGGAACATGGTAAATGAATTAAATAAAACAATTTTATTTTGTTACTTCCACTAACACATTTATTTTACAAAACTAATTTAGTGACAGCAGTTTCGACTACTCTATAGTCAAGTAAAATTGTTTTATTTAATTCTTTTATATTTTATTTCGTATTTTTATCTTAATTTTCAAATTATTCATTGTCGATGTTCCAATTTTTTTAGTCTGCTTCAATTTTCAAGGTATCTATATTTAGAACCCAGATTACAGTTTACCCCAGTTGGGATTGTCTAAGTCCTAATTTATGACATTTTTAGAAATTTTATTGAAAGATTGAGAAAGTGATTTAATAAAAAATCATATTGAAGTCGGTCCACCATATCAACATAATGTGCAAATGAGTTTTATGTAAGGATTTTGTTTCTATTATTTACTAATAATTTTTACGAAAATTTGCCAGTTTTTCACTGATTTCTCATAAATTCATAAAGCCAATTATGCCATAAAGCCATATTATGAAATAGTTGATATAATAGTTAATAATAGTTGATTATAATATTTTTATAAAGACTTTTAAATTATAGTTTCAATAAGTTTTCATATTCTGTTCTATCCTATTCTATCTATATATTCTACTTAGTAAAACTACATATTAATCTGCTCAAATGTTATATGTATATAGTATGGAAATTAAGTAGCGGATAAATTCAGTAACTCCGTTAATGTGTATGAGAGAGAAAAATCTGAAAGGGAGATAGTGATATAAATTACTGCGTATACGAATTTTTTTTTTCAGATTTACAAAAACAAAATTTTAAAAGTTATGACGTCACTAATGTTGTTTTTAAATGACAACCTATATTTTTTATTTTTTATTTCCGTAGAGCTTGTTAATCTGATTTCAACCATACAACATTTTGAATAGGTTACATTATACATTATTGAATAATCACCATGGTAACGATTATGAATTGTCGGACGACGCCGTAAATTTTCAAATTCTGAAGAACGACAAATGCAAAATTAATAATAGAAAAGTGACTCTCTGATCGAAAGTTATAAATAGACCGACGACAACAGACGCCCAGAGTTTTACATTCGTTTATTTAATGGAACCTACTCGAGACCCTGAGATAAAGAGCGAACTCAATTTAACAGAGCATTTTGATAACCGAAAGTGAAATTAAACCCTAAATAATATTTGGCGCTCAACAAATAAATAATAATAATAATAACTATTGACAATAAATAACACAATATAATTTGGCACGCGAACGTGCGGCAAAAAAATAATAAAAATAATTATAACTAATATTAATTTTTATTAATAAAAATAGATAAAATAACACAACAAAACATACAAACATACATACAGACATACAAACTTACAAACAAACAAATATACGTGTATAACATGTAATCTGTAACTATCTTTTTTTCGCGTACATACATGTACGTACAGCGGTCTAGGTTAATACCCTAACGGTAAATTACTCGTTACTCAGAGTCTCCTTCTTCTCCCATCGCGATTTTCACGGGACGTGAAGGCATTCATATTTGAGTTGAACGGTTTTTCCATTGAGGAAAGAAATTTGAAATTTGATGGAGATGAAATGGAAGCCACGAGCTTTCTAACAATCAGTGGATTAAAGATCTTTGATTTTTGACTGTCGAACTTTTTCACTATCACAATTTTTTTTTCTCAGATCTAAATTATGTTTTGTAATATGTACTTCATTTTAAAATTGTATTTCACTTCTGTAAATGCTAAAATATTAAATTCATGTTATTAACTAGCATAAATAGGTCGATTTTTCTTTCAAAAACGATAACTGTGTTGGGCAATTTATCAATAGATGACATTTATTAGAATAAAAAAATGTACGAAAGTGAACCGAATTGATGGCTTGATATATTCAATTTTTTCAGAAAGTGCAACAAAATAGTGCAACAACTCAATATGTACATACATACGTCTATTTAAGATGTGCATGTTGTAACCTGTTCTTAATTAATTATTAAATTTAGTAATCATAATAATTGTCCGTACTTAAAATTCTAATTACTCATAAAAGAAATGTAGCACTTCAAAGCGTATTATCTCGGCCGTACCTAATGATTTCGTCAGCGTCTGAATCCGACTGCAAATTGAAAACGTGATTACTCCTGGAAATTAATTTCAGCATCTTTTGAGACTCCCACTTTTGAGGCGTTCGCAATTAATATTTTAATATTCAGTAGCACATGTCACCCACGCGAGAAAAAAAAAACTTTTATGTCAGCGATTATAAACGTAAGACGCACTTCAAATCTTTTTCATCCGGAGTGGAGTTGGAAAGACGGAGTGCTGTCAGTCCGGTGGAGTGGGAGACTCTTGAAGACAGAACGTTGGATTTCGGTGGATTATGTACAAAAAAAGTTGGGAGAGTATGTCACGTTAATAATTTATTTCGCTCAAATTTTGAACAGCGGTGGACTCCGTAAATTACTTTATCGAATTACATATTGGGTCCGGGATTCTTTCGTGTATATTCAATGCAATAGTTCACTAAGAAAAAATGATTATAGAAATATTATAAAGTTTATTTTAAATATTTGTCTTATTCTTATCTCCTATCGTTTACCAGATCCTCGTTCATCCTTATCCCAAACACTACATATATTTTAATTAGTTTCTGCCATAATATTGCACAAACATTTGCCAAATATTGACATCTCTAGCATATTAACATGAATATTCTGAAATGTGTTTGTAAATTACATTAGTATAATTGGTGTATTTCTAATTTTGTATCTACTTGATAAATTTTATTACCCCCTCGCGCTTAAGAAGCACAAGTGCCAGCCATTAATAATGTCTCGTTTAATGACCCCTACACAATCGGCATACAAAGTACGTTCCAAGTGCCTCAATTAGTCTCCCTTATAATTTTATAGAAATATTTCGTTTGCAAGTAAAAGTGGCATTCAGTAATCATATTTACTGCAGTGGCTGAAAATCTGATATTATTATATAAGTATAATAATTAGGATGGCGTGTTTTCATTGCACATAGTACACGATCTTAAACTGGGAAGATGAGAAAGAGACAACCAAATGCAAGAGAGTAATAACAAGCAATTGCACTCATTAGAAACAGCAATTAGCCATAGCAGAAAAAATAGGTAATCATTAATTTAACAAAATAAATATATATCATTGATCGCATTAATACAATTCAATTACACATTATTATGATCAGTTGATTGTTATCAACCTACTAACTGTAAAGAGTAATCCATATTCTGATTGTGCCGGGCATAATTATATCCAGCATTTGTCCATAACGGTAATGGGAGTTCAAATAAAATCAATCAATTATTAAAGCCAGGAGCCAACATTCAATCTGGGAATTAGATGGTTTCCACGTATATGGCCGAATTAAATATTAACAATAATACACTCATTAATAAATCATAATGAGCCTCATTAATTATGGAAACGTTCATGAACCTGTGCCAGCTAATGATAGGCGTACCTACACCGGATTCGGGTGCGTTTAATTTTCCATTACATTTGACTGACAAATCGAACGAGCAAATAAAACTAGTTTTTGGCCCGAGGTGTAATTTGGTGAGTGTTTACTAAATAATTACAAAGGCCGGTAGCATTATTAACCTATATTATATATTATACAGGTAATTAACATATAATTGCCCCCACAATATATACAAATGCACACAAAAGAGAATCACGAATATAACTCTAATTAGAAGAATACAATTACTCAACATTGTGAGATTAAATTCAATTTATATAATTATTGTACATTGTTGTGAGAATGATGAATATTGATGTGGAAGTGTGGAAACACGAGTACTCTGAAAGTCTGGCATATAGGTAAATAATCATAGTATATTATTTAACGAGTATATAATGTAACCTTTAATTCACGTGGATGAATCAATTATTCAAATGAATTATTGTTTTACTTATGAGTCATTATAGATGAAACTATAACAGATTCATGTGTCATTTTGTTAGGTGTTCATATGAATTTAACCACATCTAGGCAATTTTATGGTTCCTCATATATTTTACCTACTGCTAAAATATAAAACAATCAATTTTTTTTAAGAATCTAACATTTAGATAGGTTTCCAGAAAGATGCTTCCTTAGTTAGAAAATTATAGCATTTACTTTGTTAAATAATTTCAAGAATGGATACAATGTATGAAAACTATCCCTGGATTATTAAATTAAAAAATTCAATTGAGGGCTTTAAACAAAATCTTGGTTTGAAAAGGTATTGAAAAATAAAATCTTCAGCCGAAAGTGCGTGTAATAGCATTTTAGAATTTCATTTCTTTTACACGCTTAAATGCCACTCTAACCAGCCTATACAGTTACCTGGTAAGGTAAGCATTACATGCACCGTGCATGTAATGGTTTGCACCAGCCAGTATAAAACATTTACTTGTCCCATGTCAAATGTATACCAATTTCTACAAATATGCGTCCTAAGTTGGAAAATTATTGAATTTATATCGTTAAATAATTTCAAGAATGGACACAATGTGTCAAAACTATCCCTGGATTAATAAATTAAAAAATTCAGTTGAAGGCTTTAAACAAAATCTTGGTTTGAAATGGTATTGAAATATAAAATCTTCAACCGGAAGTGCATGTAATTGCATTTTAGAATTTAATTTCTTTTACACACGTAAATGCCACTCTAACCAGCCTGTAAAGTTACCTGGTAAGATAACCATTACATGCACCGTGCATGTAATGGTTGACACCAGAAAGTGTAAAAATTTTGCTTGTCCCATGTCAAATTTATACTCTCTCTTGTCATGATTATATAATTTTAAATCAGTTAATTTTCAATTATTATTATTTGGTATGTTTGTTTCCACTTTGTCGTCGATAGATTTAAACATAAAAGTGCAATTATGATTGAAATTATGATATTGTGTTTATGAAAATTTTGACACTGTCAGATGGTATATTTTATACTGTCATGTTATTATCCTAAATTAACTATTTTCTTGTGTTTAATAAATAAAGTATTGTACATTATACGCCGGGTAATGGTTTTTACTTGCTCTACAAGGTGACAGATTCGTCATTCTCTGTTGTTTCTCCAGTAAAAACCCTCTTACTCCGGCTTATAAAGTAATAGTATATTATCTACTATCAATATGTAATTTCAAACTTTTCGACGTTCACTTTCAGATTGTAATGACATACTTTACCGCACTATTTTAAGCTATACCATTTGTAGAATTTATTGCAGAATTTTACGTCTCGAGTTCACCCTCGTCGGTGTCTCAAGAGTAGCATTTGCTACTGCTTCTGCATCAGAATTAATATTTTCGTCGTCACTCATTTCATACAACAAGTACTGGCAGAACTCAAAACTGAGAGATGAAACTTCACAACCTACTGATTAGGTTATGGAAATAATAATTAACATTAAAAATAGCTCTAAATTGATAGTAGATCAAATATTGTACGATATTCGTACCATAACATAATATTACGGTACTCAATGGCTTATCAAACTCGGTTATCGAAAAACGAGAAATTAAAAGTAAAGATTAATAGTATATTATTTTACGCGGAGGAGAAGTGAGACTTTTCATGGCGCGCCTGAGTTTATAATAATAGAAATCAAGCCATGAAAAGTCACTTCGCCTCCAAGTGAAATATACAATTTTTTGTTCAAACGTACTGCAAAATACGATAACTCGTAATTTTCCTATTATATATTTTTTACAAATCAATTAAATATCAAAGAATGCATCGTATGGATTTTTGTTTTCTTAATAGAAACTATTTCAGCATTTGACAGTGACAGTGATAATTTTTGTTGATAGTTTTTGTTGAAGAAACCATTTATAGATATAATATATTGTTAGTGAAAGCAGTATATCTACCAGAAAATAGGAAAAGAACTGCAAAACACTGATATATTCAATTGTTATATGATGAAATTTGGAAAATGAGACAAAAAAAAAACATTTACAAAATTTAGTCATTTATCACTTAGAAAATTGATACTTGAAAAATCTGGAAATAAAGACTTCGAACATCGATAATTGCAAATTCTGGAGTTCAGGTTTCTTCAACTGAGACTGGAAACTTAACGCCTAAAAATATTGATACCTAAAAAATCAAGATTACGATAAATTACGAAGAATTGATACTTGAGACTTAAGGAGACAAGAAAATATATACATCGAAAAACGAGAATTTAAAAATAAAGATTAATAGTATATTATTTTACGCGGAGGAGAAGTGAGACTTTTCATGGAGCGCCCGAGTTTATAATAATAAAAATCAAGCTATGAAAAGTCACTTCGCCTCCAAGTGAAATATACAATTTTTTCTTCAAACGTACTGCAAAATACGATAACTTGAAATTTTCATATTATATATTTTTTACAAATAAATTTAATATCAAAGAATGCATCGTATGGTTTTTTTGTTTTCTTGATAGAAACTATTTCAGCATTTGACAGTGACAATGATATTTTTTGTTGAAGAAACCATTTATAGATTTAATCTATTGTTAGTGAAAGCAGTATATCTACCATAAAATAGGAAAAGAACTGCAAAATACTGATATATTTAATTGTTATATGATGAAAATTGGAAAATGAGACTTCGAAAAAAAAACGTTTACAAAATTGAGGCATTTATCACTTAGAAAATTGATACTTGAAAAATCTGGAAATAAAGACTTCGAACATCGAGAATTGCAAATTCTGGAGTTTAGGTTTCTTCAAGGATAGACACTAGACAACTCAAGACTCAAGAAAATCATGTAACTTTCTATTTTGTAAATTCTGGAGTTAAGGTTTCATAAATTGAGGCCATGAAAATCCTAACTGAGATAATATGGGCTGCAAATTCTACCATTAGGTTCCAATTTTTACACAATTGTCGCCATGATCATATTGAAAGTATTAAAGTACCTATACACTATAACACTAAAAAATATAAATTAATTGACAGTTCAATTTTGTTTATTTGCAAATAATACAAGCCATTAAATATTCAATAAATTTGCCAAACTAGAAATACATCATGTAACAAAAATCATACCTACGAAACTTTTTCTAGGCTCCTGGGAAATAATCTAACGAATTGACAAATTTCAATTTTAGGAGAAAAAAAAATGAAAATCGCGTTTAACTTAACTACTATTAAGTTTAACTTAAGTTGTTATATAATATAAAATGTATACCTTATAAATTATCGTCGACTTCCAAAATCGTCGACTTGAGTAAATGGTCAATAACTACTGCTTGTATATAAATTTTAAAGGTCTTAAATGAAATACACAATTTTACGAAAATGTATGTGTTGGCACATTTTGCTACTACAAACCAGGGTTGGAATAAATCATGTATTTTTACAAAAATCAAAAATGTTTTTTTGTTAAATCAAATAAATTATGCTTTAATTACCTACTTTTTCTTGGGAAATTATTTACCCCTAGAAAAAGTTGTGTACATGACTTTTAATAGACACAGTATAGGGACAAAATAAAAATAAATATAACTACAGAAAAATGTTATTCAGAAATTTTATGAAAATCGAGGGTTAATAAAATAAAACCTAACTGCATTTTCATATATTGAAAATTGTCGAATCTATATGCCATAAAAGAAGTAAATGAGTTTTATAAAACATTTGATCAATCCTTAATATGTTTTTTATAATATTTGATCAATCATATTAGGCTCTTAGCTATCAGTCACTTTATATCTTCTTTTTCATTATAATATTTTTATACCTCACCAGTTCTCACTCACTTAGAAACCCTTTTTGTTAGTAAATTTTAAATTGCGTATTACTTTGCGTGAGTAGGTAGGTATTATTTTTCTACACGTATTATTCGAGAAAAGCGAAAACGGAATTTACTTCAGCTGAGGTTTATGTTGGCGTAGGCTATAATCTCCGCATATCATAAACATTAATTGAGGATCAGGATTGGTGAATCGGTGAATTGGTCTCTGTAATCGTCCTTATCAATCACAATTAATCGAACATCATGCATCAGATATTGAAAGCTCAATGACCCGACGTTACAGTTTACAATAATAAATAATTTTCATCTCCGCAGATACCCACACTTGTACTGATTAGGTTATTATATTACGCAGTTTAATTAGTGAAACTGGATCGTAAATATGGTTTCATGAGTTCGGATTTTAATGAGCGTTTAAGTAATATATATCGAGTACTCGTATATCCAAAGAAGAATATATATTTATTACAGCCATTTTCAACGGAATTATATGAGTTTTGTAAATCATTTGGAAAAGATTGTAATAAACCAAATCACGTATCATAAAACTGAAAATACAACAATAATTTTACTTCATAGCTAATGATGTATATTTTCGTTTCAAATATTTTAAAATTAATATTGACCACACAAAATGTATTCCTGAAAACTGGAAGTTTGTGTTATATAATAAAGTAATATAATACAGATATGTATATACAGTAGCTAATATTGCAGACATTAGATGTCCTGACTTAGAAAATGAGACTTCGAAAAACAACATTTATAAAATTTAGGCATTTATCACTTAGAAAATAGAAACTAGAAAAATTAATAATAGAGGCTTGAAAATCAAACATCGAGACTTGGGCAATAGAGTTTATTATTATACGTTATTAATTATTGCAAGTTATGTTTAAATATTACTTCATGCCAAAATTTTATTAAAATATTATTCCTGCATATTTTTCCTCATTACGTCCACAAGAAAGTTGTGACAGGCACACATTCACACACAAATATGTAAAACAATACATGGTGTGTTTATGCACGCACTGAATTTCACACATTTATTTTTACATCAACGGTGATGACCAGGTATTGTAGCCGGAGTTCATATGGGTGGTCAAACAGCAATCAATAAGAAATATAGAAAACATGTACGGATATCATGAATAATAGACGACGTGCCCTGTAATTTTAGTTCTGGTAAATATCGATACAAAGCGCTATAAAAATTGTGACTGGATAAAAATCGGGAACAAATTAATCAATACGTATATTTTTAGTAGCAGTATTGACAGTGCACATAAACAAATTATTTGCTTCACTCAACGTGTGTAATTTTATCTATTACTTTCTCCAGTACAAATTGAATTTTGTTTTACAGTTTTACATATTGCATTATGTTTATTGTAAAATTTGTGAAAATCAATCTGTACTTACCATTGTCTTTTTTTTTGAGTGACGATTACAACTGACGACTTATTATTATTGCATACAATAAACTTTTTTATTAGTGTACCAATCGGCTAATTTATCAGGTTAAAATACAGCATTATTTTATTTGCTATCCAAATTTCGAATCAATGATGATATTTTGAAAATAATCTTTTAAAACACTGACAGTAGGACAGTAGTATTTAAGTATTTAAAGTTTGGACAGTATAATCATTTAAATTTATAAAATAATTTTTGTCAACATTCCAGTGATTTCTGTCAAAATTCTGTAATTTTTTTAATGATTGCTTTTGCAATTTCGCCAGAATAATGAATTTTTTTTAAGCTATTAAAATATTGACCAATCTTTAAATTTTTGATAGTAATTGTTACAATATTAACCCAAAGTTAATATTGTTTAACATTAATAACATTACTACAATTTAAAAAATATAGAAAGAATAGATAGTAGAATTGAAACTTTTAGAATCACAATTGAAACTTTTACAGTATTAATTGAACTGTTTTTCACTAACCGCTGCAGCTGCAATATTGACAGAATATTTTAACTTTTTACAGTAATCATTAAAATTTTATCAATACATTAATTATTATATTTGTAACGTTTTATTTTGTACCTACAGCGGTGGTAGCAAGGCTGCCTACGTTAGCTCACCGGGTGGGAAAATTAATTTAATTTCCTCCCCTAATATTGGTTTTCACCTTGGCGAACATAAATAGAATCACTCGTTCAGAAGTCACACGCGCGGTTGATCAGATATTTGTCAGAGATGAAGATGGTAGAATACCAGAATTGTGACCACCTTAAGGCATGCATTGTAGTTTCAGTGGCCGTTGTGGTTTGTGTCCCCATCACTATCAGTCAAGGACTGGATCAAAACGACCTCAGAATATAACACACATAGGCTGTTGCAGACCTTTTGCAGACTGTTGCAGGTAATGGTTAGCCTTTTTTTGTTCAGGTGTGGTCCTGATACCACCGCTTTTTGAGGAGTTTACTTTAGGGGTTACAACCTCACATCCCCTCCGAGCACATTCTGTGAAGGGACTGCAACCACGCCGAGTCCATAAGCAAGTCCACGAGGTACGGTGACCAGCCCGAAAGACCCGTAGGAGAACACTAGGACTATTTCTTTCTATTTAAAGTATTATTATTAATTTAATTTAGCTGGTATTATAAGGGAACGTTGCCGGTCCAACCAACCACCATTTACGGTTGGAAGCGTGCGCATGTGATCATCCGTCTGCGTCCAGCGATTTTGCGAAAAATTGCGCCGCGGTATTAGACCGCACAACGCACCCCTAGTTTTGTCGAAATACCGATTGATTGTATTTTGTATGACTACCACGTCAATTATTTTTGGTTAAATGAATTCACGTTTTTTACGGGGTATTTTTCGTAATTTAAATTAACTATCCCAAGCTCACCCTACTTGTAATTGAATTACGTGGAGCCGCACCCCCAACTAGTTAAGGCTAAAAGGGTGTTTACGACGTCTCTACTCAGTTAGCTAGGACCAAGGTAGCATCTACAGGATTGAACGACGAACATCAACAAAGGTAGAGTATGGGGGAAAAAGAGAGAAATCATTGAAAAGTAATTTGAACTAGTGGTCCGAACTATTGACAGAATATCAAGTTTTAACAGTAAAAACAGATTCAGAATAACAAAAGAAATTTTCACAGTCACGGTTGAAATTTTAACAGTAATCATTACAATTAACATTTTCCATAATGCCTGACAATAATCGTTGAAATTTAACACTAACATTTTAAGTTATCGCAAATTGAAATCAATGAAATCAAAATTTTTAAATCATAATTCCGTAACAATATTAATTGAATTTGAACAGTAATCACAACGACCACCATTATTAAAAAGTTAATCGTTAATCGAAAAAAGTCGTTAAAACAATAATTTTATTATTACATCAAAATTATATACGGGTGTTAATTTGAAAAGGTGGCAGCGACTTATTTCTTAGAACACATGATTATTTTTAAATTCACCCTAAACTTTTTGGGTGGTGAGAAGATAGAACCAGAATGGCGTTGGCCTACCCACCCTTTAAGCCTTAGCCACCTCCATCTGATAATTTTAATCGGCACCCCTCTACTTGTGATACATCGTTGGAAAACTCTTGAAAAATGCTTTCCAGTCATTATTTATACAATATGATTTGGTGAACTAGTTTCGGAAATAAGTGTAAATAAAGTGCAAAAGTATTCAATTAATTAAATTCAAATACCATGTTAAAGTAAATGTTGGAAATTGTTTTCTAAACAAAAATATAGCCTGCTTTCAAACTCCTCGCGAACTTTCTGAAAGTTTATCTATATCTTGTTTTGTATACCGCGCGTTTTTTTTTATCTCGGAACATAGGCTATGTTCAGTTTTAAAACGACAGTACCAAATGTATTGCTGAAATGTAACGGTTATGCAACCAAATTTACTAGCGCGTGTAAATAGATCATTTCAAATATCAACACTGTTTTGACAAAATTTATTCAACGCAGGAAAGTACTCAAATATTCCAATTCAAATGGTATCGAGCTGTCAATAATACACGGATTTTGAGAAATTTATTTTGAGTGCATTATCCTGACAGACGAATCCAATCAATCGAAACAATGTCTAATATAATCGCAATAGTAGGTACATAATGCGTCGCTATTGGTCATCATAAAATAACTAGGAGATGCAAGATTTCAACTGAAGATATCAAATGAAGTGTATTATGTTAGGTCAAAAAATAATTAATATCTTCTATTTGGCAAATGAGTTACTATTTCGGGATTAACGGTTGATGATTGTTGATTGAACGGGATTGAGGGGATTAGTATCGCAGGATAATGCACTGAAATGAATTTCGCACAATCCGTATACCAGCCAGTTCGGTATGATCTACCTATGTAAACACTTTCTTGCGTTGAATACATTTTCTGTCAACAGTTTGACAGTTTGACATTTGAAATGTCTGAGTTCTTGTAACGCGCCCAGTAATTTTGGTTGCATACCATTTAATTTTAGCAATGAATTTGATACTGTCGTTTTATAACTGAACATAGCCTATGTTTAAAAAAAAACGCGCGGTATATTTCATGATAATATGACTTTCAATAATTATTCTCAAAATGTCATTACTCTATAAGAAGATTAATTGTTTAAAATACTGACAGTAATCCTTGATACATTGGCAGTAAAAATTTAATTTTTCAATATAACTAATTTAATAGTCATTAATCACTACTTTGAATTTATAAGTACTCGTTGCAATATTTATCGAATAATTATAATTATGACAGTAATGGCTGCAATTTTATCAACAAATCATGAAACTTTGTCACTAATTTGATACTAATCATCGAAATTGGGCAGAAAAACTTTCACAATAACAAATTAACTTTTCAAAATCACATTGAAATAAAACAATATTAATTGAATTTGGGATAAGCAGTCGAAGAAGAAGAATTGAATTTGAATGGTAAATATTAAAATAGAGACAGTCATCACTATTGTTTTAATTCTGTATTTTTTTTTATATTCCATGAAAATTTAAACGGTTATTCTCAAAATGTCATTATTCTATAAGATTCGTCGTTTGAAATACTGATATATTGGCAGTATTTTTAAAACTGTGACAGTATGTGTAAAAATACATATGGCAGTTTTATTATAAATTTTATAAAATAAATTTTATCAATATTTCACTATCAAAATGTCAATCATTACTACAAACATTCTACTGATTTGGTACTTTTAAAATTTAATATCAAATTCAAATCATTGAAGTATTAACGAACACTTTAAAATGTTGATAGTGACTATTGCAATATTAAGCCAATAATCAAAAGTTTGCATTAATAACTGCCATTTTAACAATTAACATCGAAATTTTGATAATTTTATTTAAATTCTGAAGGTAAAATATAAATTTCTAGAATCACAATTGAAATTTTTACCGTATGTATTGAAATTTATAAAGTTGCCGTTGCAATATTGGCAAAACATTTAATATTTTGACAGAAATCATTGAAATTTTAATAGTTATTTATGTTACAAGTACGCTAAATAGGTGTTTATGGACGCGGCCGGAAGATTAAATGGCGAGGCGTTAGCCGAGCCATTTAACCGGCCAAGTCCATAAAGACCATTTAGCGTACGTGTAACATACAACTTTTTTTTTAATTTGTACACATATTGATTTGAAAATAATATTGAAATATGTTATTTCCAACCATAACAACAGTGTTGTTGTTGACAAATTAAATTTGACAAAATGTCAGATATCGAAGATAATATCGTATAGTATAATAATACTGTACAGCCAGCTGGAATACACACAATAGCAAATATTCCCCAAAAAGTTGCCGAATATTTAAAACTTCCGGATTTTAAATTATACACCGGACACTGTTTTCGGAGAACATCGGCCACTTTGTTGGTAGAAGGTGGAGGTGATGTATTTGCGTTAAAAAGTCTTGGTGGATGGCGCTCAACGAGTGTAGCGGAAGGATATATTGAGGAATCGGAGTACCAGAAAATGGAAATTGCAAAGAAAATTACAAATTCGGCGAATAAAACTGCTGATGACATTCCATCTACATCATCTGGAATCGTCTCTAATAGCAATGAACAAACGATTATGAATGATATATGTGACGACGGAAGAATTACGCTTAGTGGACACTTTAATAAATGTACGTTTAATTTCAGTATTGTAAAGAAAGATAAATAATTTGTATGTGTTTAGATTATTATTATTAACTAAATAATAATTAATTCGCAATCTCGTTCTTCTAGTTATATCGTCCTCTCGTATCTCATTCTCTCTATCTCGTTAAACAGAAAAGTCCGCTGTGGCGGTTTTTAACGTCCGTTGCTATAAAACAAAAAATTTAACGTCCGTTGCTATAAAATATTGTAGCATTGCACATAAACGGTTGTTTAGATTGTTTGTTATAACGACGTTAATGACGTCTTTATGAATACAAATTAAAAAAAAGTATTAATTGAAATTTTAACAGTATTAATTGAAATTTTAACACTATAAATTGAAATTTTTACATTAACTGTTGCAATATTTACAAAATATTTAAAATGTTTACACTAATCATTGAAATTTCCACAATCAATTTATTATTTGTTTGCATATGTAAAATATACAGGGTATTAAAAAAGAGTGTAAAATATATAAGAGGGTAGTATGAACCACAATAAAAAAAAAGTCTTGATAAACATGGGTCCTCAAAGTAACGGTTTCTGAGATATGGGAGAATATTTTTTGGTACCTCTATTTTTTTATTTTGCTAAAACTTGCATTTTCTTGTCATAGTTGACTGATGTTTTGTGAAATAAACATTCAATATTTGATACTTGTTGTTAGCGCACAAGTTTTCATTGCTATGGCTGTTTACTCTAACGCAGAATTAGCCAACATGCATTTCATTTTACATTTCTCCAGCTCATTTTTTGCAGTTAGAGAGTATTAAGACCATACTTTTCCACGTAGATGGGTAGGAATAGGCGGACCTGTTTAATGGCCTGCAAGATCGCCTGACTTAAACCCTTTAGATTTTTTTCTTTGGGGATATTTGAAAACATTAGTATATAGTACTCCTGTAAATAGCCACGAGGAGCTGCATATAAAAATAATAAGTGCCAACAAATCCGAGCCAATAAGGGTGTATTAGAAAGAGTTCGAATATCCTTTAGACAAAGAGTCGTGCATGCATGGAAATGGAAAGAGGGCACTTCGAACATCTTCTGTAACTTTGTTCTTTGTTTTTGCTAGAAGCTCCCTTTGTTTGTTTGCACATATCAATAAGTAATAAATAATTTCAAATAGGCAAATAAATGTTTCAAACAAGAATAATCTTCCATATCTTCGAAACCGTCACTTTGAGGACCCATTTTTATTAAGACGTTTTTTTATTGTGGTTCATACTACTACCCCCTTAAATATTTTACACTCATTTTTTAACACTCTGTATAGGAATTTTCTTTTAAATTATAAGTATTAATATTCGAAATGTCATTATTATTAACAAAATTAATAATAATCATTGAAATATAGACCGATTTAAAAAAAATTACAGATCGAATTTTCGGAATCACAGTTAACATATTTTCAGTAATCGTTACTATAATCAGGAAATATTGACCGAATAATTAAATAATTATTTTTAACAGTAATGACAATATTTTGACAATAATTGACGGAATTTGACAGTATAATTTGAACTACAAATAACAAGTGAAAATTTCAGAAACACAACTAAAATAGTAACAGCATGCAGAGAGCGTATCAAGTTTCAAAACCTGGATTTATTTTTCCCCTGTAGGAATTTGCGAAAAACGCTTGAACCCATGAAATTGATTTTTTTTAACAATATTAAGAGACACTTAAAAAAACTTATTATTTCAAATTTACATTAAAATTTTTACTTTCAAATATTAATATCACAGGAACTATTGGCCAGAAAGCTACACATGCATATTTCTTAAATCAATATGCTATGATCTATTCAAATCCACTGTAAAAGGGAGGGGGTTGCATTAAAAAAATGGCTGCGACTTCATAACTTAAAACCAGAGAGAGGTGGAAAAATGAAAATGGTCTCAAATATTTGTTTAAACAAAATAATTTTGACCTGTTCAAGCGTTTTTCGAAAATTCCTTCATGGGAAAAAGAAAACCTGGTTTTGAAACTTTATATGCTCTCTGTATAAAGCTTTGTATATGGCACTACAACAATAAATGTGATTATATATTTAAAATAATTGTGTCTTAAATGATTTAAAAAAATGAAATAATCGATTCTCTTAACACTATCCAAGCCGTGGAACTATAAAATAAAATCGCATCGTATCGTAGTATCGTATAAGTAGTTAACAAAAAAAATTGCTGAATAACGAAATATTTTAAGTCGATTCTCTGCGTTCCTAGTGCGATTTTATCTGGCCGTACTCAATCGATCTGGCGTTCGGGGATCTGTTTTTGTTATGTAACGCCCGTTCGACTTTGTTCGTGTGAAAAATGCATACATGAATTTTTTAGCCTAATGGTTGAACTTTGGAGCCCTCGCACACACAAAAATACCTTTGAACTCATCAATTCGACTGAGGGGGCTTTCTCCTGAGAGGCATGGAAAAAATCTCTTCTCGCCTCCGCGCATTGATGCTGTGGCCCCTCACACAAGGAGGGCTCTCATAATGCGATCGTTAGTAGTCTTCACATTATTATTGGCCCACATATTGTGTGCATAACATTCGCCGCAGAGGAGGTAATCCCCGATTGTCATATGCCTCGTAATACCGAATCTGCCATGCCTGTGTAATACGCGGTTTATGATTTAGTATGTACATACTGCTAAACCCAACTTTTAATATAAACGGTTCATCTTTTTGAAATATTCATAGTAAATTTGTTAATTTACAACAAAGCATCTGAACTTTTATGGCTTCCTATGTAGAAATTAATGCGGATGAATTCTGATATTGATGATGCACATTTTTGCAACTCGATTGTAAATTGTGCTAATGCCATCGATAAAAACTCTAATATGACTATACTATTTTCCCGGCTTATCTCCGAACACATAATCGTTATACAATGTTATATGTTTAGATAAAACTAGTTAATCAGACATCTAAATCTGTTCTGTTTGGCATTATATCGGCAATTTACAGGCTATTTCAAAAAAGATAAATATTTTATTTGTCATGATGTGAACATGATTACACAGAGTATTTCGGTAGCTTAGGTACAACCGGAGACAAGTGATTTCAGCATATACAGGGTGCGGCAATAGGATGGAACGTTTTTAATAGGTTTGCTATGAAAGTACTGTTTATTTGGCAAACGTCAAATAGTGATAAAATTGTATTTTATTATTGGAAGTTTTATTTAACAATGGCAAACTGGCCGGTTAATCAACAGATCCGTGCTGTTATATTGATTGTCCCTACACAGTTCATCCTGCAAACTCACAGGCGTTTTCGTTTTCAGGGTGTTTCAACGGGGTTATTAAGCGAAATATCATAATATTTTATATATATATATATACATGGGTGAGTTTTTTTCGGGTGTTTAGTATGGGTATCTCGGAAACCAGCGGAGATAGAGGGACGATTAAATGGGGAAAGAATTGCAGTTTTACAAACTCAATTTCATGAGATTTTTGTTTTTTGAAAAAATATATTATTTGTTATTTTGTTGGTGAATATGGCTCTGTTATTAATGACTTTAGAAAAAATGTGTAAAGGAAAAAGTTATAGGTAATTATGTGCTTAATAATACAGTGTAACCGATTATTTTGTTTAAGCTTTAATTTTTGAGTTATGACACAAACTTGTGTTTTTTCTAATGGAAACCATGGTCGGCCATGACTTTATAAAAAAGGCCTCTTTTCAACGATTCTAATGATATACCATATTACATAGTTATTTTTATAAATAAATAAATTATTGCTTTTTTTTCTTTTCAGTTTCGAACTATTCGAAGTAGTGCGCTATAGAAACAATTGATAAATACAAACGACAATTATCGAGGTGGCCGATCTCCCGATCTGCCTGTTTTAGATTTTTATTTATGGGGAATGGTAAAAGATAGGGTGTATCAAACAACGTACGTCACAGTAGATGACCTTAGAGAAGGTTTTGGCTTATATTGATGGACGCTCCGTTAGAAAAGCAACAAATTCTGTTTTAAAAGGGTGTGAATTAATCATAATGGTAAACCTTTTGAACATATTTAGTCTTAAATACTTTCCTAACTTTAATTACGTTGTTTTGGTACTGCTTTAGTTACGTTCTAATGTGCTTGTATTGTTTCTCAATTTATCGTCTGTTATTCCCTGTTTAGTAGTTTTGTACTTATGTAGTTTTGTTTTATCAGAAATTATTCTTATAAAAAATTGTAACTCCAACGGAATAAACATTTTACACCAAAATAATAATGTTTATGAAGAAGATAAAAGATAAAAGAAAAATTTTAATAACTAACTAGAATTTTTCCATAGCGTACTTCTTGATATCTTTATATAAATTTATATATTATATTTATAAAAATAACTATATCAAGTGGTATATCATTAGAATAGTTGAAAAGGGCATTTTTTATAAAGTCATGGCCAACTATGGTTTCCATTAGAAAAAACTTAACTTTAATAATTAAAATAATCGGGTAGACTGCATCATTAAGCACATCATTACGTAAATTTTATCCTTTACGTATTTTTTCTAGTCAAGAGTAGTGTAAGTCCTTATTTTTAAGTCAGTAAATTCCAGAAATTACAAGGCATGTTGTCTCTGGTATAGTTCTGGACTCTGGATCTGGATTTAACAAAATGGACTTACGCCACTTTGGTTTTCAACGGCTCATATCTTTGAATTCTTGTATTTTATGTTACTGCAGAATTAAATTGATATGAGGTTATAAGGGTTGAAACCTAACGTTTTCCGTATTATCTAGATGTTTATACAAAAATGTATGGAATTTTATTCATTATTCATGCTCTTATTGATGGACTTGATAAGCTTTAATTCGGTGTGTAGTTTTATGGATTCTTGGCACCTTGGCAGTCAATAACAAGTTGTCATCTGACACATAACTAACAATATGATACAGGGTGATAAATGTGGATCACCCTGTATAATATAGTGAGTTAAGTGTCATATGACAACGATGATTGTTTGCATAAACATCTGAATAACGTGGAAACGGTTAAGTCAACCTCCACAATACCTGGCAAAACTAATGACGCCTTCGTTCGTTATCAATGCCTATTTGTGTCACATTCGTCGGCCGAAGTTCCGTCTTCCTTCGCCCACCAATAAATATTTATACTTTAATAAACACTCGCGCAACTTGCAAACACAATTACGTAATAAAACGCCAAGACCCCGCGTCAACTATAACTAATTAGTTTTGGGACCAATAGTCATACTCCCGGAAGGCGCTGTCCTTGGGGAGGTCTTCGCAGCGGGAAATCTCACCGGAGTCGCACAATTCGGCCCCGGCATAACTTATAAGGATCGTATTTGCATCGTCAGAAAGAGAAAGGTGGCGGCGAGGGGCGCGTGATGCGAATGCGGCGTGTGACTTAGATCCTGCCTCATCAGGAATTTAAAAGTGATAATAAAGGTCCCGAAATCATGCGCGTCAGATCCTAGGTCGAGAGTGATTCTGCTGAGATCACGATTTTCACTCCAACAACCCCTCCGTCGCTGAATCATATGGGTAATTTCAAACAATGTGACACAGCGAATTACCGAGTAGTTTCAATATGTATACGGTTAATAATAACTCGAAGAGCGACATTATATAGGAGTATCATATTCCTGATCGAAATTGAAGCTGAAATCGGTACTAGTATTTTCATGATACTTGATTGTAATTACATATTATCGGTCCTGTCTTGTTATTTAACTGATATCAGCCACGGCCGTTAAAATTTAACAGCCGTGGGCGATATTTATTTTGGTGTTCACAAGCGTTACTACACAACCAGCACAGCATACTTGAAATATGTCATTATGATTTATGAAAATAATTGTTCAAAATTTAATCCTTTAATTTTAGTATCACGAAAACTATAAAACAGCATACGTCCGATATGGATATAAGGGTAAGTGTCAGGTATTGGAAGAATTTAGGTCCCATGCTGTGATAAAAATAGGAACAATTTCTGCAAATAATCAATGCAAAGTTTGCTCAAACATGTTACTTTTGCACATGAATGTAGTGATAAATGTAATCACACAAATTTTGGACTTTCTCTAGACATAGCGCAAAATGAAATTGCCTTAATACCATTTGGGAAGGTGTCCCAAACCTCATTCATTATGTAATATTATTTATTTTCTTCTACACGTGAACATTAGCTAAATTAATATTGCTATTTTTCTAAAGTAGAACAATTCTACTAATTAAAACATGTGTATAAATGTCCGTGATTAATTATAAAGTTGCATTAATTAAATGCTATACTTTGTCCACCACTTTTGTGTCATTTCGGTAATGCCGAGCTGTCATGTGGCTACCTTATAAACCACAACTTGGATGTGCCAATGAAATGCTCAGTAGTTAACATCATCGACGGCACACCACTGTTTGATTGGTAAGTTATTTTATTTTTCCGTATTTTGACGTCAATAACGTAATTAATGTTACATTTTGATACCGTATGTTTAATATACGTCATTTCGGTAATGCTCTATGTGATTGGCTCCTGTTGAATAAAGAAAAACTAATGTAGTGATAAAACATGCTTTATAAGCCTGAACATTACCTCACTTTTATTCCCAAATATTATCTTAATAGAAAGTGGTCTGGTTCATTTTTCTATAGATTGTCATTTCGGTAATGGTCATTTCGGTAATGATTCCCCAATTCCGCAATGACGTATTCATTACCGAAATGACAGATTTTAATTTTCTGATGGTTTTCCTTTAAATGTTGTTACAGCGGGTTAAAATTGAAAATGGAAAAAGTGAATAAAGTTAGAAAATATAGAAATGCACGTAAAAAACTGCAAAATAAAGCAAGAGTTAAAATATTTCGGCAGAAAATGTCTGAAGCTGCTTTAGAGGGAAAACGGAGAAAAGAGGCTATAAAATACCAGCTGAAGTTAAAATACGATTATTGTTTGGTCAAGTATTGGTACACCAGCTCGAGACTAATATAAGTTAAATAAATAATGAAAAGGAGAAACAAATACTAAGAAAAGTAGTTAGTGGTAATATTTTGAAGAAATGTCGTCTTATTGGTGAAGCAAAGACACTAACCAGCTACAAAATGCATAAAAAGTTCCACGGCAGTGTTCAATTAACACAGTATGAAAGAAAGAAAAGAAACCAGAAATAAGGTCAAAAAGCAGAAAAGACTGCTGCAAGATTCGCTGAAAGACCTTTATCTCTCATTTTTCGTATTAATATAGGCTTTTAAACAAAATAACGTACATTACCGAAATGACACTATGCATTACCGAAATGATATTACGCATTACCGAAATGACATTGTACATTACTGAAATGACTTCTTTAATTATAGAAATACTAGAAGGTTTTTAAATTTTGATCGCTGCTGATGTACGTAAGTACAATATGCAACTTATTTTATTTTAGAAAAAACAAATTTTTGTTTTCGAAATACATTTTACAAATTCTCCCAATACCTGACATTTACCCATAACAGACCCGGTTGATTATAAAATCTCAACCTCGTCTGTTATATAACCCAATACCGTTATATACTATTTTGTATACCGAGGCCGCGAAATCATTCTTTAACGTACCAATACAAGAATTACCTCCAAATATTTGTAGTTACAGTAAATACCGCTCAATTGCGCCGCCGCCCTAGCACCTAAAAAACGGGCCACAACTCGAATTTTGGCTGAATTTTCTTGAAAATTAGTATTCACATATTTTCGGGATCAAGACATTCGAATTCAAGATCGAAATTTTCGAGAACTAAATGGCGGACTTGAAATGGTCGACCGACTTTGTCGGTAATGGGTTTTCGGGATCAAGGAATTCAAATTCGTGGTTAAATTTTTTCTAGAATAAAATGGTCGACTCAAAATGGGCGCCGACTTTAACAAAAGTGACGTCACTGTCACTAAAATTAGTAGTCATATACAGGGTGAGTCAATAGGACGGGCAGGCTCGATTACACCTACACCGCTAATGATATCGAAATGAACCAAAATTCACTGCAAACGGGATGCCAAAGTGCAGTTTGTAAAATTATTTTGTCATATACAGGGTGTTCCATTTTTGCAGGGCAGCCTTCGACCTAGTTTTTTTTTAAATGGCACCCCCTGCATAAATTTACATATTTGAATTTGCCCTTTTTTGGGCTTTATAAATCCGTTTAGTTTTTGCAATTCGCTTTAACAGTTCAGAACTGTTCAGTGCCTGTAAATGCATTAAATTTTAGAAAAACATAAACAACTTCTGCACAATTCGAATTCGAGGTCGAAATACTCAAAACAAATAGGCCGACCATTTTTTGTGAAACATGACGCCACTCTCGCGCTGTGTCAGATGTACCGGAACTGTACTGTTTCAACTTTCTACACATTATAATTACGAAAACCTCTGACAAATTCAAATATAACATTTACAGAAAGCCAAACTAACTCTATCATACCTTTTAACTCATTTCATTACCACAACCATTCATTTTCCGCATTTTACTATAAACAGTTTATTTTATATACCCATGATACAAGATGACATTGAAAAAAACATCTCCAGAGTAAGACTAATCTTACAAAACATAACACATAATAACACCACAAGTCAATTAAATTCTTCACATCTATACATCGGAGCCTTCAACTTCGAAGGCCCCATCAACACTAGTTAAAATGCTAAACAAATTCTACATAAGAACCACCCACAAAACTGTGAACAGCCTAGATACTCTAAAGTTAACTACAAACAAAACACTCCAACTTTAGATAAGGTATTAGACATCCACTCCCTCTCCTGTGACAACTGTAATGTCACATATGTAGATAAAACTGGACATGCAATTAAAATAAGGTACGGAGAATATTTGAAAAACAATACAACTTCCAACTTCGGGAGACACCTCTGGTTTAATCATTACACCTGCAACAAAGAAGACAACATAAAAAATCGCCATGCACAAAGAAAAGGTCTCAAATTGAGACATGTAGAGAATCTATAAATTTCAAGCGATTGGAGGAACACAAATAACAATAACCTCAACGACCAAATTTATAACACTGATTCACATATTTAAAATCTTCCCGAGGAACAACAACCAGCTATGCACACTTACACTTAACATCTACAAATACGCAGCTTTACACTCTACACCACACCACACCACACCGCATAAAAACTTAATTTATTAAAACAAAATATTATATGGAAAATAATGATTCACCAAGTTTGTACTCACATAGCATTGATAAGTAAGTTATATTCACCACAATGTACAAAAAACACCATATATAAAGCATATCATAGTACACTCATACTCATTTTCAATACACAACACATATGTCACCACCTGTTCACCTCACTTTACCATTATTTACTGATTTTGTACATTTTGAAAATAATACACATCAACTACAGTACATAATTCATATACCTAGTTACAGCACATACTATGCTACTATATAGATTATTGACAGATTATCTAAATATATGATATTATAATTTAATCGTTAAACATCACAGCCTTCATGCAAAAACTAACTTTAATTTTAGAACAATTATGAATGTTACATGCCCCATAATTTTAATGTCCTGTTTTATATTATAGTGTTCACCTGATAAGTATATGAATACTTGAAACAGGTTGCAAAATATATTAATAAAATAATTAAGGTAGTACAACAAATAACTATTTTTTAGATTCTATGAATCGGTGACTAATACTTGGTGGAACATATTTAAATTAGTATAAATTAAGCACTTGGTTATTTTCACAATTTTTTTATAGAAAAACTACAATTGTTTCGGACTCACGACTATTATCAAGAGATAAATTAAAACTTTAGTTATGGTTATACTAACTACAATAACTATTTAATTTCTATGATACTTAATAAATTCGTCTTTTTCCTCATCGCTCATTAACAAATTCTTGTAATTTTACTGTTAAATAATGTATTGATTTAATGTTTGGCATGCCAGAGGGGATGAAAACTCGCATGCAGATTGCTGATAACATTAAAATGTCAGAGTCTGAAGAGCAACAGGTCGAGAAGTGCATTTCAGCACTGGCATAGAAGCATTTTACCTTTGAAACTCGGTACGTACCACTAAACGCCTGAAAAGTTTTTATCGATACACTGCTGGTGCAGAAAAGAAACGCAAAAGGAAGTTGAATGTAGCTAAAGTGGAATACCGCGCGTGTTTATTGATTAGGTATGCTTTGAAATGCACTGTACTTTATTCTGGATAAGTTCTTGAGTCGTCACCATTTTATACTTTATCTCTCGTTTCGTTTTATTATTCTTTTATTAGTTTTGATTACGTTATGTACACTTCCAGTTTGTCAAAAAAAAAAATTACCAAACTTATTATTGTACTAACATATACATACTTGTATATTCAAAAATTTTTCATAAGATCCAAATATTTAATATTTTGTTAGGATCTCAACCGATTCCTCGATGCGATACATTTCAAACTGAATATATAATATAATAATAATAATATTTAAAGATATTTATTTATATATATATATATATATATATATATATATATATATATATATATTTATTTATATATATATATATATATATATATATTTATATATATATATATATATATATTTATATATATATATATTTATATATTTATAAATTGAATTAATTGACTACAAAGAAGGTAAAAAATAAAGCCTTTGCAATTCTTTTTTTTTCAATAATCGTTCAGTTATTAAAAAAACTATAGTTAATATAGATCAACTTTAGAATACTAACAATTTGGTATATTAAACTAGTAACAAAAATGTCATGAAATTTCTACCGGAAATATTAAGCATTTTCTTTCAAATTCTACAATCATCACAAAATCCAAAACAATCACAGGTATTTTTAATGTAAATTCCTCGTCGAATTTTCTATAGCCATCCCCTAGGTAACGATTGTAACGACGGCCCTGCAAGGGAAATACGTAAATAAGCATACCAAATGGAAATATGTTGTGCAAGGGGCTTTTCCATTCCCTTTCCTACAACTTTTATAAACTCACATGGAGCCCAGAGGAATGCTAAAATTAGACGACAAAGAGCACGGAAAATCGCGTATACCGAAGAAATGGGATTTCACCTTTGCAAATCATCTTATGGAAAACCAGCCCCATTACTCTGCTAAGGATATTTTTTACTGCAAGACGGGTAGTTTTTCAATCGATTTCGGCTTTATAACGGTAACAAGATATGGTGAGAAATCGTCTAGGCAACTAGATGTGAATTTTATATAGATATAATTTTATAACGTCCATTTTATTTATATTTTCACAAACAAATAATAATAAAAATAATAATAATAATAATATTCGTTGCCATTTTAGGCCCTGGTAGAAATATCTCTGCTAGGGGGCGATTAGTAAACATAGATATCGACGCAAAAACATAATAATAATAATGTATTAATGTTATGTATTCCCAAAATGAGATAGATATATTATTAGAACGATATAAAAAACACCGAATACTGAGAAATAAAATTTGTACCGTTTAATTATTGCGATTTTTTTGTCGATCGCAATTACGTGCTATATAATTATCTCTTATTGTGTACGCTTTATAAAATATGGGTGACTTCGTAATGATATAGAACCTTTTCATTAACCTGTAATTGCTTTCGTCTGTTTTAATTATTTGAAGCAGTTTTTTAGCAGGAGTTTATTCGGTTTATATTGAAAAAATAGTATTTTATGTTAAAAGGACGAAAACGAAATATTTCGGACGATTTGCTAGAAATTGCTGGACGAGGCAACGCCGATTTCCAATAGCAATGCATCCGAAATATGTTTGTCGTCCGTATATCATACTTAATTTTTTATTCGATTGAATGAACTACAAAATTAAAAAAAAAAAAAAAATTGCCTTGAAATTTTTATCACGTTGTCAGTGTGACGTTCGATCAACAACGAAAATATTAAAATCATTTGAAAATGTCGAATGAAGACAAGTTAATGTGTATTCTTCCTGAGATGCGAGACGCCGCAAATCACATTTCGGTAGAATTGCTTCCGCAAACATCAAAAGAAGTTTATGAAAGGGCATATCAAAGATTTGAAACATACCGCCAAGAAAATAATATTCCAACTCTCTCCGAGATTGTGCTACTGGCATATTTCTCAAATTTGTTTTAAAAAATGAAATCTTCGACTGTATGGTCTCATTATTCTATAGTAAGAACCATGTTATGCCATAAATTAATCAACCATTGACTTTTTTATTTTTGCGGCCGAAAATATTTTTCGGCTTAGGACGAAAACGACCGTTACCTAGCAACCATGGTCTTTAACAAGATAATGGTGTTTTCTTTCAGATTTTCATACCGAAAAATACTATCTTGTGGTGCAATCGAATAAAAAAAAATCATGATTAATATCTATATTATAAAATCAGCATGTAATATAAATCGCATTTGCCATATATTATGGCGTAGGTACTTGGGGCATCATAATGATAGATACAGAAAATATTAATATTGAAATGTTAAATTAAAATTGTATTCACACATAGAAATTGCGTCAGCAACGGGATTTCTGAGTAGGAGGCCTATTTTCACAGCCAATGAATTTTATGTCGAATATTTTAATAAATAAGTATTAGTACATATTTCCGTAATAGTATAGGAGAGATGGGTCGTGCGTCAAACCGTAACGGGTAATATAATCAGGGGATTCAGAGTCAACGGCTTGAACATCTATTCAGAAGTATTCGGCTTTGACAAGTTTTTCTCTAAAATTCTCATGAATCCCCTCGGAATCGAAACCCGGGAGCCAGTTGTATGGAAAGTGAGCCCACAGGTCCCCCATCCGACGTGCAGCTCCTGGGCAATTTGTTTTGCCGCCCTGAATGTCTGGCAGAAACCTGCTTTCAGCCACTCATCGCACAAATGAGAAAAATAGATATTATTGAGTAGCATACACTACTATTTTTAAAATGTGGACAGCTTTGTAATAAGTAGTATATTCAAGACTGTCCATATGAAGTAAAACGAGATAATTAATGATACATTAAAAACTAATTAAATTTTGCAAAAATATGACTCAATAATATTCGATAATACCTAGTGATTATATCTGTGGTATATTAATATTGCAAAACTATGTTTTTAAGGTTTACTATACAGAGATCGCATAAAGTATTAAGACCTGGCTTTATTTTTTCCCTTGGATAATTTTTTGAAAAATGCTTGAACAGGTCAAAATGATTTTTTTCAAACATATATTTTGAGACCATTTTAAATTTTCCATCTCTCCGTTTTGAAGTTATGACGTCAGAGCCATTTTTTTAAATGACAACCTATATTTTTTATTATTGATTTGATAGTACTTTTTATTATGTTTTCAACAACGTGACATTTTTAATATGTAACATTTGAAAAAAAAATGAGAAAAAGTGGGTTAAAGTAAAACTATTAAATTATTATTTCAATGTGCAGAATGCATCTAGTTACCATTCAAAACAACGTCAGTTAAAACAAAATTAGGAAAACAGGCTTGTAAATATTGGAATAAAACAAAATTGATTAACCTGAAAAACAATCTGGTACAATTATGTGAAACAAATTATTATCTACTCACAGTCAGATTGACGTTTCGTTTGATTCATCGTGTCACAAGTTAATTTCAAAATGGTTCGACGTTTTTCGGAAGCACAAAGAATTGAAATTCTTATGACTAGAGGTTGTGATGATAGAATACGTACCTATGAAGAAGTGTGCATTTATTTTAATAATAAATATCCACTTCAAGAACCTCTTCTTAAGACGTCTTTAGTGCAATCATAAGAAAGTATGAGCAGTTGGGGCATACTAGAGATCGCCTGAAAAGTGGACGACCGTAAGTTCCGGAAGATGTTAAGCTAAATGTGCTGTTAGAGTTGCAAGAAAACCCTCATATTCCCTCCAGAGCGGTTGCGGCAAATAGTGAACTTTCACAAACATCGGTTTTGAAATTTTTGAAACGGCAGAAATTGCATCCTTACAAAGTAAATTTAGTCCACGAACTGGACGAAGATGATTTTGATCGTAGGGTTCAGTTTTGCGAAAAAATGATGAATCTCTGTAACGTTGATGGAAGGTTTGCTAACAGAATTTTATTTAGTGATGAAGCAACTTTTTATTTGAATGGAACGGTGAATAAACAAAATTATCGCTATTGGTCCGAACGCAACCCTCAGTGGATGATGGAAGCCCATTTACAATTTCTGGAAAAATTAAACGTTTGTGCAGGAATAGTAGGTGATATTATTATTTCGCCCTTCTTCATTGCTGGCACGTTGACGGGCCAAACACATTTCGAGCTATTGAGAGATTACCTCGTTCCAGGTTTGGCGGTTCTATTCCCAAATCAACAGGATCCCGACATTCCAAATGAAGACTAATTGTTCCAACAAGATGGGGCTCCACCTCATTATAGCCGAATGGTAAGCGACTATCTCAACGCAATCTTCCAAGGCAGGTGGATTGGCAGACGGGATTTTGTTGAAACGCCAGCGCGTTCCCCTGCCTGACCCCTTTAGATTTTTTCTTATGGGATTACATCAAAAGTAAAGTATACTTTAATCGACCAACCACAACTGAACAATTGAAAGAACGGATCCAAGTCGAAATGAGACAAATACAGCCAGAAGTTCTCCTCAATGTCTGTGCGGCCTTTCGACATCGATTGGCACACTGTCAAGAACAAAATAATCAACAATTTGAACATCTAATTTGATTATTTTCCCTAACTAATATTTTTTCGTTATTTTAATTATTTTTGTGACTTTATATTATTTTAAAACTTTTCTTAAAACAAGTCATTAGTATTTTTGTCGTAATAAAAATTTCTTTTGGTTTTTCTGTTCTTATTTTTGTAATTGATGATATTGTAATAAGAATGTTTTTCTGGTTGATCAATTTTGTTATATTCCAATATTTAAAATCCAAGCCTGTTTTCCGAATTTTGTTTTAACTGACGTTGTTATGAATGGAAACTAGATGCATTCTGCACATTGAAATAATAATTTAATAGTTTTACTTTAACGCACTTTTTCTCATTTTTTTTTCAAATGTTACATATTGAAAAAAAATGCTGTTGAAAACATAATAAAAAGTACTATCAAAATCAATAATAAAAAATATAGGTTGTCTTTTAAAAAAATGGCTCTGACGTCATAACTTCAAAACGGAGAGATGGAAAATTTAAAGTGGTCTCAAAATATTTGTTTGAAAAAATCATTTTGACCTGTTGAAACGTTTTTCGAAAATTTATACTGGGGAAGAAATAAAGCCAGGTCTTAATACTTTATGCGATCGCTGTATTATTCTTTTGCAGTTTGCTATGTCATATAATATATATCGATACCTAATTTAATATTCTTTACATTTCTTATATAATAACACATTTAAATATAGCAATAGTTTATAAAATGTATAAATATCTCAGTAGGTACAGATAAAGAAAATATTTCACTACCAGTACAAAAACTGTAATATTTTTTTTTATCCATTTGTGTAATTTATTTTTCTCGGTGTAGGTAGTACTAATGTATGCGGTGTAGCTGGGACGTTATTAACGTTTCAATATCACGACATAAATTACAACCGGCCATATTTAATATGCACGTTTCAGGCATGAAGTGTGCGTAGACGTTATTACAGTTTCAATAAGTAATGCCGGAATGTCGGCCGCTTGTTAGCTGCGGGCAGTGTATATTTTAAGGTCATCGCAAGTTCATTAACTGCGATGGGCTTTTTATAGTGACCACATGATCGTGCACAATACGCGTGTAAAGGGTTATTAAAACGTTCTAGTGATGTAGTCTGTCCCTACACCGGTTTATATCACAGCTGATCACCTTATATGGCCGGTCCGGAATAACAATGACGGAACTGCAGTGGAAATGCAACTGCAGTTGCGTCATTGTTACTCCAGAACGGCGTAATGCAAATGTGTTGAAAGAACTGTTACTGCAATCAATAAAACATAACTCGATGAGATTTCATGAAACACACAAATTTCATAACTGATAAGTATAGTGATATTGTCGATTGCATGTGTTTCTACTTTCCACACGCTATGGCAGTACCTACTAAATTATCGACGATTTGTGATGGTGAATGCGCCGGGTTTATTTTTCCTGGTGTATGCGCAGGGTATATTAAAGATTGAAACAATATTCTAGGTGTTTTAGTAATAATTATTGCTATTCTTTATACGTTTAAGTAATAGTATATTGATATAATACTATATGTTATCCTTTCGTGGGTATGAACGGTTTAAAATAGCTGTATAAATCATGTTTAAACATAGTTTTTAAATGTAATTACTTCAGTGCAATAGGTGTTGTGTTAGTATGTGAGGTTGTACCAATTTTCATGAACTAAAATATTGTAATAAAAACAAAAATATATACTATTTCTATTTAAATATACCAATAATGTAGTCAAATTCATAACATGCTTTATTAAATTGTAAAACTGAATATAGGAGTCGTGTCCTCGGGGCATAAATATTTGTATAATAAAATATTGTGTAATGTCAATTAAAAACAGCCATGAAAATATATCACAATGGGCTGTCATTATTGCCATAATTAATACAAAATGCGGCCGCGCGTCTGATAAACTATGGCATTAAAATCCGCAATTTATCATTTTATTTACACGTCAAATTTAAATAATACGTTTACGCCGGTAATTATTCAAGCCACAATACCTGTAACGGGCCGGCCCAAAAATTGAATAACTTAATCAATATTTCTACTGTAATTTGTGAAAGCGTCAACGGATCTAGTAAAACAATGCGGGGACGTTTTTCATCGTTTTGATTAAATTTGAATGTTCGCAACAATGACCGGTTCCAACTTGTAATTGCCGATCGCCGTTATTATCCTGTCCGCTGCAGAGCGAGCGTAGAATTTTTCATGCACTTCTCGCACGTGTGAACGTAAATCTCGGTGGTAGCAAGTTATAATTTCGACGATTATCATTCGGAGCTGCATGTTATTACCGGCACGCGATGGCCAATTTTTCAGCCTGCATTGTGTACGAGTGGGCGCGCAATCGATTAGCACTTCACGTTACTTCGGACAATCCTCCGGCACACAAAAAGGATGTATCAACTCGTTTTTTTCGTGTGCCATTAGCACCGAAGGGCGGCGATTTTTTCCATCGGGCGGCAACAAAAAGTATTAATGTCTCGCCCTTTTGCGGCCCATTTGTTTATTTCGCGTGGCCATACATTTAATTACTAACTAAAAAGGTGTGTTGGTTTGGAAAAACAAGGGAAGAAAATGGTTGCCGAGATGAGCGCACATTTGCATGTGCGGTGGACATTAAAATGAATAAAAAGATCCTCGTTACTTTTAATACTTGGCAGCGTTTTTTATTGCCACGTCGGGAGATAATTTCGTGATGCCCGTTGATTGCACACTTAACGACGATGATAATTCACTCATAGCATCAAACGATACTCGCCCTTCTACGAATGTTTAATATAATAATATAATAAAAATAATTACAATGACAACAATAACTGAGCAGCACCTGTGGCGCACTAAGTTAAGTTGACCATAATCGTAAGTTGAATCTTACTCACAGCAATATTCAAATTGTTCCTAGAATTATGTTTTGTCTATAGTTCAGGGGTTGGCAAACTTTCGAGACAGAACAACCTGGCACTCTATTGCATATAAAGTAAATTTGAAGTCATTTTATGACAAAAATAATGTTAAGTAAGTTTCATTATACTGCAACATAATCATAAATAAATCACACAAAGCACATATTGTCAATTTTAAAACAAAAATAATGTTTAGTAAGTTTTATTTAATTGCGACATAATCATAAATAAATCACACATATTGCCACTTTCGTGTTTAATGGTATATTGACCATTTAAATTGAATTGATAAATAAGCTACAAAGAAATAAAGAAAGGTGTTAAAATATAAAAAATGGCAGAGATTTAAAAAACGTATTAAATTAGTACAATAAACTTAAAATTAACAGTAAATGCAAAACAGGCATACATTAATTTTAACATAAGCATGAAATATTGAAAAAGGCAAACAGACTTTGGAATAGAAAATCAAATTCAGAATTTTAGGTCAATTAATGATATTATCATATCATTCTTACAACAGTTGAGGAGCTGGGTGCAAGAACAACATAAGTCGATTTATGCGGTATTTGAGCACATTTGTTTATTTGCATATTTGTACCCTTATTTATAAGTCTGTTAAAAAATATATAGCTACTGTCAATCGAAAAATGTATAAATTATAAAATAAAATATACCAATTATTGAACTTTTATTAAGTTTTGATTCTTTAAACGCGTTTTTCTCGAAACTCATTTTTTCGACTTATGCTATTCTTGCACCCATGTCCACAATTTCAGTCTGACATTTTCTTTTGTGATTCGATAAGCAAAAATTACAACTTTAGCATGATTAATTGAACTATTGATTCCTATTATTACAGTTCAAACCAAAATATTGACTTGAGATTGCGACATTCTGCAACAATATAGACATTGAGGTACAGATAGTTGAAATAATGAAACATGGGTATCTTTGTTATTTTGAATGCTAAAGATCTGGTTAAATGGGCAGGGTCGTGCAGTTTTGTATACTGGTTCAGATTATGTTGAAAAATTTTCAAAAAACTACCATAGTTACTTGGTTCGATCGCTCAAACTTAAGAGACCTCTTTACCCCCAGCTAGTATGCGACATTATTAATAAGTGATAGCCAAATAATTCATGAACGAGTTAACACAATTACAATCGGAGAACTGATATAGAAAGTTAGACATTTATCTACAATTAGACAAAGTAGTTTTAAGAAATAAATCAAAGGTGACTAATTTCTGATCACCTAATCGGATTTATGTGCAGACAAGAATACTCCATTATAATTCATGATATTGGAACAAAAAAAAAAGAAGATGGTTCGCAACAAGTTTTGCTCCAAATACCCTGTGAGAATTTCCATTATATGTACCCTGTCTTAATTAAATAAATACAGAAGAAAATTTCACAAATCGGCTAAACATGCCATTCTTTTAATTTACATAATAAATCACAATTTTAATATTTCATAAAAACTACACAGCACAAATGTAGATAAATGTCCAAGCTTTTTAAATCAGGTCTTCGATTGTAATTATGTTGACCCATTCATGATTTATCTTGGCTGTCGTTTACATGCAATTCCCTATCCCTAAGAATCAAATCAAAATAAAAGTCAAGAGGCGGTTTCCGAGATATTATTAGCAACTTTCTTATTTTAAATGGCCGCCATATTTGATATTTAAACGGCTTAATCGACTTTTTTTTTCGTTTCAACGATGTATAACAACCTATGTGAACATAAAAAATTATGGGATATATCAATTGTTCCAATTTTTATTTTGAATCTATAAATTATTTTAAAAAAATGTAAAACAAATAAAAAAACGTTATACAACTAAGTAGTAAAATAACAATGAATTATAAAAAAATCTCAAAATGCTGACTGTTATTGGCTAAATGGCCAAAAATAAGTTAAACACAATTGACAGCGTTTTAGAATATTACCTGTTACTTATCGCAATGTGTTGCGACTAACGCCTTTTATTGCCTCTCTCATTGCTTCACGAAGTTCATCCACGTTATTATAATTGAAGTTACTTCCATAAATTTTGTTTATAATATTACCCTACAAACTAAAAGAGAAGAAGTGTCAAGTATGTAGATCTCGCTGGCCACTGAACAGTTGTATTAGTCGCTATTACTTTGTTATTAAAAGAACCATTTAAATAAGTAATAACATATCTTGCATTGAGTGCAGGGGCGCCATCTTACTGGTACTATATTTGAATATATTGTGCCTAAGGTAAATCATCCAATAAATCTTATAAGGTTGTTCGAACAATTTCCAAATGACATTGTGTACTTAGAAATATTATAGTACCATGTAAATCATTTCCCAATATGCCACAAAATACAATAACGCCGAACCACACTTCAATTTGCCATAAAATCACTATGCGATTCTGAATCACTATGTGATGTGGATTGTCTATAAATCCATAAATTTGTATTTATATAATCACCATTTTACGTAATTTTGTTGATTAACCTTCTGCAAAATGTTAATCTACGGATGTTATCATTTGCTTGTGAAGTATGAGAAAGTTGCAATTTATGGGGATAAAACTTGTAGTTTTTTAAAATTGTTGATGCTCTAGATTTAGATACGTTAACTTGGTTTTTCTATTGGCCGAGTTTAAATGTTCGGATTAGCGAACATTTTACGTTGTCAATGGTTTTTGGCCAATAACTGTCCGAATTTAGAGCATTTATTATAATTTATTGCAATTTTACTATTTAGTTGTAGTACTAATGTAATGTAGTTTTAAAAATAATTAAAAAAATAAAAATAAAAATTGGAATAATTAATATTTCCAATATTTTTTATTTTGACATAGGTTGTTATACATCGTTGAAAAGAGGAAAATAAATCTATTTAGGCTTAAAAATCAAATATGGCACCTATTTAAAATTAGAAAGTTGATATTAATATCTTGGGAACCGCTATCTTGAATTTTGTTTTGACTTAATTTTCAAGTTTGTGCGATCGAACCAAGTAACTTTTATTTTAAACTTTTTTCCGTATCTTTAAAAAATATGAATATATCGGAGTATTTAAAAAATCGCGATTATAAGTTATTTTAGAATATCTTCTAAACTGCTCCGCTTTTGCAGATTTTTCATCATAATCTGAACCAACATATAAAACTTCACAATATTTCCCATTTAACGAGATCTCTAGCTTTAAGAATATGAAAGATACCCAAGCAAACCCACTCTATTTAGGACACCCTATATATATTTGACAACATATAACATAATTTATAAGTATTATATTTATCCAAGAAATAAAACAATGCAAAAGTACAATTTGTATATGAATCGGCATTTTTTTATCGATCTTTCAGAATTTTAGAAAATACAACATGGTTTTTCGCTTGTCAAGTTTAAATTGTCCTCTGACTTAATTTGCGGTAAGTAAACATATATCATTACGATAAAAGACAATTTCAGCAGAATTTTAGATAATACAACATGGTGTTTCGCTTGTCAAGTTTAAATTGTCGTGTGACTTAATTTGCAGTTGGTAAACATATGTCATTACGATAAAAGATGAAACATAATTAATCATGCTATTAGTTGATTTGTAAGATAATTGAAGACAAACTTGTATTACGTACAGAAAATACGTAATTTATATAACTTACTCTAATAACTACAAAATTATAAAGACAACTTTAGCACTAATAACCAAATAATTCGTTTCGAATATGCTTTCATTACAGGCAATAGAGTTGGCTAAAAAAAAAACGCCTAAAACCAAATTCAAATTTTGACATAATTAACGAATCAGTTAACGAATAATAATTGAAAAATAATTGACAGAAAAATGGCAATCAGTCGTATGACTATTACAATTGGCACACTTTATTTGTTAATTGGAAAAGACTAATTGAAATATAAGCATAAAGAGTCAAACTTTTAATTGACTCGTATCGATGATCATTATATTTGAAAAAATTAATAGAATAATCTTTATTTTAGCTTATTTATCTCAATCATTTGATTTTAGAATTTATTGACTAGAAAAACCAAAATGAAAATTCTGGATGATGAATGAAATTATGAATTGACTAATTGACCAAAATCGGAATTTAACAGTATTAATAAAATTAATGATTTAGTCGTTTGATTTACGACTTTTTTTGTACGAATGTCCAATTTTCAGTCATAATTATTAATATTATTCATGAACTCGTATGATAATCATGATTAGCAGTATATTAATACAAACTCAAAAAGTACAACTCGTAGTTTTGGCGTAATAAATAATTCTTTTTTTTTTTAGTAATGAGCAATTTTCTGCAATAAATACGACAATAAAATTAATTGGTGTAAACCGTAAAAATTAAAAAGGCGGTTAAATTACAAAAAAGTTACGAAATTTAGTAGTCAGTAATATTCCGTTAAGAAAACCAGAAATTTTCGCTTACTTCCAGAGATATTCGACAAAATCCGAAATTTTGCGATTTCGTTTTTATTTTTTTCTGAAATTATTTTAAAAGAAATAATAAATCCACTCTCATTCCACCAAATCCAAGGCACTTTCTCATTGCCATTTTTTAAGCTCTACAAGACATCGTTTATAAATTTTCAGACCAACGTTTCCTTTCGAAGAAACCAGCATCAACTTTATCTTTTTATATGGCCCGTAAAAAATGTACACCCGGTATTAGATCCGGGTGTATATAGCATTTCCTAATATGAATTCATCTATTTATATTACAGTATGATTTCTCATGTTTTTATTCAGAAAAAAGCTTGTTAATACATCTCAAACATTTTCTTATAGTAGGCATTGAAATAATGACGACGAAAAAAAAATAATTTCAACCCAGAATAGGTACCAAAATAGCAACTAAAAATAACTTAGCAAGAATAGTTGTTAGACATTGAAACATTATAGCTGTTTAGAATTATTATTTTACTGTTATATAAGAATTATTCGGTTCATGAACAGAATGAAGACTGTTGACGAAGACGAACATTATTACAAAATTTTAATCTAGAATATGTACGAAAACAGTAACAAAAAATAATTTAGCAGGAATAGTGTTAAACATTGAAACATTAGAGTCATTTAGAACTATACTTAATAGTTTTTTTTTACTATGGTATGAGAATTGTTCTGTTCATTTAATGACGACGAAGACAACAATTACTACCTAATTTTAACCCAGAATAGGTACCAATATAGTAACTAAAACAATTTAGTAAGAATGCTTGTCAAACATTGAAACATTATAGTTATGTAGAACAACACTTAATTTTTTTTATTATTTGAGAATTATTCTGTTCATTTAATGAAGACGAAGACAAACATTATTACATAATTTTGACTCAGAATATGTACCAAAACAGTAACAAAAAATAATTTTGCAGGAATAGTGTTAAACATTGAAATATTAGAGTTATTTAGAACCACTCTTAATATTTTTTAACTATGGTATGAGAATTGTTCTGTTCATTTAATGACGACGAAGAAAACAATTATTACCTAATTTTAACCCAGAATAGGTACCAATATAGTAACTAAAAACAATTTAGCAAGAATGCTTGTTAAACATTGAAACATTAAAGTTATTTTAGAACCAAAATATTGGTTCTAAGAAATAAAATAATATTGTTTTGATTTGACAATTATTCTGTTCATTTTATGAAGACGAAAACACACATTATTACATAATTTTAACTCAGAATATGTACCAAAATAGTAACAAAAAATAATTTATCAGGAACATTGAAATATTAGAGTAATTTAGAACCACACTTAATATTTTTTTACGTATGAGAATTGTTTTGTTCATTTAATGAACACAACGATTATTACCTAATTTTAACCCAAAATAGGTACCAATATAGTAACAAAAAACAATTTAGCAAAAATAGTTGTTAAACAGAGAAACATTATAGTTATTTAGAACTGCACTTAATATTTTTTTATAATATAATTACGTGGTATTTATGCCAATAGTTCTGTTCATTTAATTATCATAAAACCTTAAAATTAGGGGATAAATTTCGTCTTCGTCGCAAATTTCAACGCCGACTATGTTCGAAATGTATTAACAAGCCTTTTTTCCGAATAAAAACATGAGAAACCATACTGTAATATAAATCGTTGAATGCGTAATAGGAAATGCTGTTTAAAACGGGCTGTCCTATATTTACGGCCCATATGAAAATATAAAGTTGATAATGGTTTCTTCGAAACGAAACGTTGTATTGAAAATTTATAAAAATGTTTTCTAGAACTAAAAAAGTGGCAATGAGAAAGTGCTTTTCGTTTTTTGATACCTTTTCAAATAACTTCAGAAAAACATATGGACGATATCGCAACATTTCTGATTTTGTCGAATATCTCCGGAAGTAAGCGGAATTTTCTAGTTTTCTCAACTGAATATTATATACTGGTAAATTGCGCAATTTTTTGTAATTTAACCGCCTTTATAACTTTTACGGTTTACAAGATCCCATGGTCCCTTATCTTGGACACCCTGTTTAATATATGACTGTTTATGTTAATTAAATGCCTAATGTTGTAATACTTTCAAATAGCACCTATCCCCTTTTTCCCGCCGGACCGCTAATTATCTATAAGAATTCATCATTTATCAACTTCTTCCTATTTTGGTGCATATAGCTATTATTGGATATATAGTTATCAACAACGATTGGCAATTTAATAATAATTGAAAAATTTAAAGCAGAATTATTTACAATGCTATATTTAGCTTGTAACTATAATTCAAAGGGAGGGTAGGTGTTTAAACACCTAAATTCTACCTGAAATCACTTCTAATCACAGCAAAAAAAAACGAAAAATATCTATCCTATAACTAATCTAGTGGGGAGATGGAACGCTCGATAGCCTTAATAAATATTACATTACTACTAATATTTTTCGAAAATTGAAACTTAACATTCAGCAAACGTAATATCATGGTAAATTAATCAATACAATATAAACTTAATCTGTAATCACAAGATGTCAAATTGTAGGTTTCGCTTCCCGTCGGACTATTGCTATGTGTGTATTAATACAAAAATTATATTTTTTGGACAATGGTTTATGGGATGAATATAAAATATATTGGTAGAATTCATTAAACTCTCCCCATAAAAGATACAAATAGCTGGTAACACACGCTCCATCAAAAATGCAAATAACTAATCGCAACTATGGACAAAACAAAGCAAATTTTGAAAAGAATATATTTTTGTAACTTTTAGTAAGCTTAAAATAATAACTACATTAGACGAAATACCAAAAAGAATTATTAATCTAATTTGTATCAGTTGAGTTTTATTTCTGAAGACACTTCAGTTGAGATGTGCCTGAAAGTTATAATGTATTAAATTTTATTTGGTTTCAATAAACAGAAAATATTAATTCATAGTATACCACAAAATGATCTATACGTCCGCTCAAAAATAAATTTTGTTTAATTTTAAAAATATGCCAAGCCCTCGTTTAAATAATTTTTGGCTTTTTTGCATTGGCGAATCGCTGTTTGGCCACTAACGATGGGGCTATTATTATTTCATATAATTAGGATAATTACAGACGGTCATGCTCTTCGCCGATATTTGAACTCAGGACCTCTCTGCTGCTCTTAAGTTTTGATTATAATTTTATTAGAAATGTTCAATTTTCTGCACTAATTTCAACAATAAATATCTTACTGTCAATTTTTAGCTTCTTAAGTTTTAGTTATAATTTTATTAAAAATGTATACAAATTTAATAAAAAATTAAAACCAATTAAATATTTTCGAAATGAACGCTGGTCATCGTCATATTACATATTTCTTTAAAATGATAACAATGAGCGCCGTCATATAAATCACTTATTTTTAATTACGGAAATTTGATTAATTATATAATTAATTAAGCACCTTAATAATGTATTCAAAAATATGTTATGTATTATTAATTAAATAATCATTCATCTATGTTGCAATCTTAATCCATTTTTGTCGATCATTTGAAATTCCTTGTTAATAGGAAGACTCGTATTACTTATATTATTAATAAATATATTATAACGCACATTTAATTTATATTTATTTACAGCCACGAATAGCCACTCATCGTCAACTTTTTTTCATTTTTGTAAGTGTAGAAAAGTATTCTCCCCTAATTAGTATTACCTACTAAATAAACTTTTCGTTCTGTTAAAGAGTCCGCTTGTAAGTTTGAAACTGCCACAAAAAACTACCAAGAAACTCTACTTACTTTGAAAGAAAAGCAGAAGAAACAGCGAGAAGCTCGGGCACTGCATTTTCAATTCGGTATTCACATCCTAATTGTTTACACCGATGGACAAATTGGCGAACTTCGCGAGACCCATCGTCACCACGGCCCCTCGGACATTTTCACAGGTTTAATTGTGCACAAGGCCGAAACGGCGCGTGTCTCTCCGTTTCTCTCCTTTGGCACTGGTTACCGACGAAGACGCGCACTTTCGCGCTTCGCGGACACGCAGATTTACGACACCCCTTATCAGCGTTTGGCGGTGTACTGGTGAAATCCAGATAATGTAGTTTCAAAGATTCCGCTGGCGAGTACGCCAGTCGTCACCTCGCGGCGTTTCCATCAACTGCGCGGAAAGTCGAGGAAAATCGCATCCGAGCGACATCTGAACCGCGCATGCGGAACTAAAAACGCGATAATGCGATACTCTTATATTTAACATGCGGTACATATTACATGGGTACATACATAAATGTCGTTTTGAATTGTCATTTTTATAACGTGTGTTTGATATTAGGGGCGAACATAGGGTGTTAACATTGTTTTTAACCTTTTTGCGAATTCCTACTCGTCAATTTAACCCACAGAAAATGTTTTTAGTTTTTAGAAACATGATATTATTTATTTTCGTCATGGATACAATCTATGAAAAGCAACTCATATCTCCCTAGGGAGATGTCAATTTTTTTCACCCTCAATCACATTTTTTTCTCCTTCAACCTTATGACCACTTGACAAATAGATCGTACAATTGACAAATTTTCCATTCAAGACGGTACTTGAAGATGAGCAATTTTGCGTCTGCTCATGGCCTCCACTGCCACTAGCAGATACCGACGATCTTACTTTTTCAGTCTCTTCCAGTCCAGCAATCACGCGTGAAATTTTATTCTTGGATGCCATGCTGTCTGCCAAGTAGCCTTCCGCTACTGTAGAGCTTTTCCATCCACCCAGACGCTTCAGATTGGTCATACTTACTCCTCCATCAGCTGCCAAAGTTGCAGATGTTCGTCTTAAACAGTGACCTGTGAAAGATTTCGGATTCGGCAAACACAAGTAGACAGCAATTTTTGACGGAATGCTGCCAAATGTGTTTTTCCCAACAGGTTGCACTGTACATTTTCTGTTTCTGTACGATAAAAAAAACCTTGAGACTCCTGCAGGACGCAAGCACACGTATTCTCTGATAAGCGACAACGCATTCAGTCTCTCCTCTTCAACTATAGTGAAGGATCTCTTTGCCAATGTTTTAGTGTCCGGAATCTGCACCACAATTACTGAACCCCTGTCACATTTTTATTATGACTTTTATATACTGTCAAACAACTCATAGCAACCTCGGAAATAAACATTGTGGATCGATACAATACCTAAAATTTTTACCAATATGTTTCTAAAAAATAAAATATTGTATGCACCACGGGAGCTATGGATGTTTTTTACCCTCGGTTGACTTACAAACCTCGGGCCAAAGGCCCTCGGTTTGTAATCCTGTCAACCTCAGGAAAAAAACATCCATATCTCCCTTAATGCATAAATATCTATATTTTTTAGAAACATGATATTATTTATTTTCGTCATGGTTACAATCTATGAAAAGCAACTCATATCTCCCTAGGGAGATGTCAATTTTTTTCACTCTCAATCACATTTTTTTCTCCTTCAACCTTATGATCACTTGACAAATAGATCGTACAATTGACCAATTTTCCATTCAAGACGGTACTTGAAGATGAGCAATTTTGCGTCTGCTCATGGCTTCCACTGCCACTAGCAGATGCCGACGATCTTACTTTTTCAGTCTCTTCCAGTCCAGCAATCACGCGTGAAATTTTATTCTTGGATGCCATGCTGTCTGCCAAGTAGCCTTCCGCTACTGTAGAGCTTTTCCATCCACCCAGACGCTTCAGATTGGTCATACTTACTCCTCCATCTGCTGCCAAAGTTGCAGATGTTCGTCTTAACCAGTGACCTGTGAAAGATTTCGGATTCGGCAAACCCAAGTAGACAGCAATTTTTGACGGCATACTGCCAAATGTGTTTTTCCCAACAGGTTGCACTGTACATTTTCTGTTTCTGTACGATAAAAAAACCTTGAGACTCCTGCAGGACGCAAACACATGTATTCTCTGATAAGCGACAACACATTCAGTCTCTCCTCTTCAACTATAGTGAAGGATCTCTTTGCCAATGTTTTAGTGTCCGGAATCTGCACCACAATTACTGAACCCCTGTCACTGATGTCTCCAATTTTCATTTTGACCAATTCGTCAGTTCTGCAAGCGCCAAACATACCCATAATTACTACCACTTTAAACATCAAATTAGTGTCATTCGGTGCTTCTCGTAAAAACATATCAACCTGTTCACGCGTCAAGACTTCGGATTCGGCAAACCCAAGTAGACAGCAATTTTTGACGGCATACTGCCAAATGTGTTTTTCCCAACAGGTTGCACTGTACATTTTCTGTTTCTGTACGATAAAAAAACCTTGAGACTCCTGCAGGACGCAAACACATGTATTCTCTGATAAGCGACAACACATTCAGTCTCTCCTCTTCAACTATAGTGAAGGATCTCTTTGCCAATGTTTTAGTGTCCGGAATCTGCACCACAATTACTGAACCCCTGTCACTGATGTCTCCAATTTTCATTTTGACCAATTCGTCAGTTCTGCAAGCGCCAAACATACCCATAATTACTACCACTTTAAACATCAAATTAGTGTCATTCGGTGCTTCTCGTAAAAACATATCAACCTGTTCACTTCTTGGGTTCATATCCTTTGTTTTTTCTTTTAAGGAATGTTTCCAATTCGTGGTAATTTGAAATATCAATGCCATCTCTCAATAATAACATAGATTTAATCATCGAAAGCTTGCTCCACAACGTATTCGGACTAAACGAATTTGACAAATCTTGAAAATATGCCAACATTACAGTTCATTTTTTAACATCCACTCATGCAATCGATCATATTCTTTTGCGTATAAATGTTCCGACTTTTGGGGTACCAATAATTCACGGGTTTTTTTGACTTTTTCATTTACATTTTGAGGAATAATACCTTCTGCCATTTTTATTATGTCTTTTATATACTGTCAAACAACTCATAGCAACCTCGGAAATAAACATTGTGGATCGATACAATACCTAAAATTTTTACCAATATGTTTCTAAAAAATAAAATATTGTATGCACCACGGAAGATATGGATGTTTTTTACCCTCGGTTGACTTGCAAAGCTCGGGCCAAAGGCCCTCGGTTTGTAATCCTGTCAACCTCAGAAAAAAAACATCCATATCTCCCTTAATGCATAAATATCTATTTTTATCAGCGAAACGAGAAAATTGCTGCGCATTTAGAGATATTTTATATTAAATTATTTTCATCATCTGTGTTTGAAATATATTGCTTTAAAGTTTTTATTTTTTTAAATATGAGTTTCTAATCATTTCCTATGATACTTTCATACTTTCTTATGATTGCACTAACAGACGTCTTAAGAAGAGGTTCTTGAAGCGAATGTTTATTATTAATATAAATGCACACTTCTTCATTGGTACGTGTTCTATCACCATAACCTCTAATCAAAAGAATTTCAATTCTTTGTGCCTCCGAAAACCGTCATACCATTTTAAAATTAACTTGTGACACGATGAATTGAACGAAACGTCAATCTGACTGTGAGTAGGTAATAATTTGTTTCACATAATTGTACTAGATTGTTTTTGAGGTTAATCAATTTTGTTTTATTCCAATATTAAAAATCAAAGCCTGTTTTCCTAATTTTGTTTTAACTGACGTTGTTTTGAATGGTAACTAGATGCATTCTGCACATTGAAATAATAATTTAATAGTTTTACTTTAACGCACTTTTTCCCAATTTGTTTCAAATGTTACATATTGAAAATGTCATATTGTTGAAAACATAATAAAAAGTACAATCAAAATCAATAATAAAAAATAAAGGTTGTTATTTAAAAAAAATGGCTCTGACGTCATAACTTCAAAACGGAGAGAGATTGAAAATTGAAAATGGTCTTAAAATATTTGTTTGAAATGAAATCATTTTGAGCTATTGAAGCGTTTTTCGAAAATTTATACAGGGGAAAAATAAGCCAGGTCTTAATACTTTATGCGCTCTCTGTATTGATCTAATCACTTCCTATGACAAAATTCTTCAAAAACATAAATGGCTCAAATATTGTGGAGTATAAGTGGAATATTTTTCGAAATGTTTTGGAATTTTCTTAGAAGTTCTTGTCATTTTGTTCTTATTTTCAAGTTATTTTCAATATTCTTTCCTAAAGCAAAATTCTACAAAATCGTAAATATATCACATTGGGTGCAGTATTTTGGAAAAAAAGAAAAAAAGAAAAGAAAAAAAAGAAATTTTTTGCAATGTTTTTAGAAGTTCTAATAATTTGTAACCGATTATAGGAATTTCCATTTTTTTCTAATCATTTCCTGAGACAAACATTTTTAATTAATTTAATATGGTGACAAATTCTGGAAAGTGGGTGAGTTATTTTGGTAAATAGATTATAGATATTTCCAACATTTTGTAATCATTTCTAGAGATAAAATTCGGTAAAAGCATATATGCATAGAATGTGAAAGTATTAGTAATTTTCCTGAACAAATTTTAGTTATTTTCACGATCTACTAATCAATTCCACAGACAAAATTCTGCAAACAACAAAAATCGATCAAATATGGTGCCCAAATTTTAGAAATGAGGTTTTATTTTACATTGTTTAAAAGTTTCTTAGAAGTTTTAGTGACTTTGGTTAACATATTAAAGTTTGCAATATTTTCAGATCACTTCCAGGTACAAAATTTTTCAGTAGCAAAAATGGATCAAATTTGGTGAAAACTTTCGAAAGTGCCAAAGTTTTCACGGATCTGAAATTTTCATAGAAATTTTAGTGAAATTGGTTTGTTTTAATCAGAAAAGACGGTTTGTATATTATTTATACCAGTTAGTTAGTCTAGCTTCATTACCCCAATGACTACAAAATACAAAATAAAAAATTCCGTTATAATAAATCAATTTATTGATACGGACTCGTATGTCCGTTGAAACAAAATCAGTATTCAATCCCAACTGGGTGGAGCGTCGGGAAGCGCACTAAGGGATTTACATGTAAAAACTTAAATCTTTAAATATATTCTTCCGTCATTATTTTAGAGAAAAACTGTAATGAACTTTTTTGTACAGCAAAAAATACTGCGCCAATTTATGCTACTGCTTTTTATTTGCCATTATTCATAACTTAAAAACTCGACGAAATAAATGTAGCCCAATTCCCCTTAGCCCAATTCTCGTCATCATTATAATGGACGACATAACAATGAAATGCAGAGAAAAAACCTAAAAACTATCGGTTGGGTATAAAAACATGAGAGGTACTGATTTCGGAATGTGCATTCGCTGACGACATAACATTACTGGCACCAACGGAAAAAGAACTAGAGAAAAGTATTACAACATGGAAAGAAGTCTTATCTCAGTACAACATGAAAATAAATGTAACAAAAACAAAAATACTGGGGATAACACAAGAAGAAAAACAAATTGAGATCGAGATAGACAGCACAAGATTGGAACAAGTAGATGAATTCAAGTACCTGGGAGTCACAATAAATAGTAAAGGGAATAACGAAACGTACATAAATGAAAGAATAGATAAAGGCACAAAGTTGTATCATGCACTGAATAAAGGGTTTATTGGGAGAAAACAAGTATCGACAAAAATTACAGTGTTCAAGGCAATATTCAGACCGCTACTCATTTAAGGCAGCGAATCATGGGTATTTACAAATAAGCAAAAGAGTAAGAACCAAAAAATAGAGATGAAGTACCTGAGGAGAGTAAAAGGTGTTACAATAATGGACAGAATAAGAAATGACGACACATGAGCAGAACTAGGAGTAAACCCAGTACTACAAGAAATTGAGAAGAATAAACTAAAATGGTTCGGACATATAACAAGAATGACAGAGACCAGACAAGTTATAAGGAAATGGGAGGGTAAAATCAGACCACAGAGAAATAGAGGAAGACCAAAAGAAACCTGGAAAAGCAGCACCAACAAAATTCTAATACAAAATGGTTTAACGTGGCAAGAAGCGAAGGGACAAGCAAGAAACAAAACACAATGGCGACACCTAGTACAAGGAAAGAAAAGGCAAGAAGAAGAATACAGGAAATGCAGCCCCACACTTTCGGGTAGAAGGGGAATATGATTATACAGGGTGTCTACGCTAAACCGTTCGTTAAAATTTTACGGGGTTGCCGTTGTCCTAAAAATTTCAAAAAAATCCTCGTCACACGGCTGAATCAGTTATCCTCGCGTGAAATATTTTAAACTTTCTATCACTTCCGGTTCCACCGGAAGTAGTACGGACTTTCTTATTTTAAATAGAACACCCCATATATTATTTTAGTTTTGAATTCCTCGCTTAAATTGGAACATATTTTGTAAGAACGTGTGTACCCTTATCTCTTCCAGTATTCAAGAAAAAAAAAATTATCTAAAATTTTGGCCTATAAAAGGTAGCCTGAAATCTGTCTCTAACTTTTCTTAGGAATAAGATAAAATTATGAGTTATATTTCTAATTGTACCTAGAGGATGCCTCTATGAGTACAATAATTGGAAGTTGTCAATTTTGATAATAAGTGTTCATAAAATGTCAATATTTAAGTGCCCTCTTAAATATCCTGTAATTCATTTTTTTTTTAAATAGAATGACCCATTTTTTATCGCATAGCACGATTGGAGGAAAAATTTACTACAAAAAAGTTTAATACAACCATACTCATAGCAGGTATTATTTGAATTATTTCGAGGATTACTTTTTCGTCCCATTTCTGCAGGGTATAACTTTGCATATCACAAGTGCACTTTAGTAGGCATGTGATATGTTTTTGTTTTGTCGCTATTGTAATGCAAACTGTCAAATAATAAAACCATTTAGAATAAAGTATTACAGAAATCCAAATCAACAAAATGAATCATTGCGCCAATCAACAAATTATCAATTTATTCTTTATACATGCCAAATGCGATAGAATTGTTGCTCTAACATGTAGAGTATTCAATAAAACTTCTCCACATTTTCAGCCGATAAATAAAACAAGATAGAGAACACCCTATATATTATTATATTTTTGAATTCCTCGCATAAATTGGAACATATTTTGTAAGAACCTATGTACACATATGTACACATGTACATTTATTTCCTTAATATCTTCAATACTATGAGTTGGTCCAAATGTGTATTTATTGGAAAAGAAAATCAAAGGTTGGCATAATTATTAAATTAATAAACACGTTAATTAACTCGTATGATAATTACAATTGAGAAAAAAAATATATGACATGAAAAGACAAAATGTTCAATTTATCATCTGTTTTATGACTAATGACTGACAAACTTTTGACCGTCAGCTGTTGACTCGTATGATAGTTAGAGTTAAAAAATAAATTTAGACTAGAATAATTTTCTGATTGATATAACAATTTCACAGTCGGTAAACATTTTGTATTACAAGTGTCTGTCATTTTGGTAAACAGGGTTTAGTTATTTACAATGTTTAATACTCATTTTCTCAAATTTTGGAAAATGGGTTATTTTTGCTGTTTCGTGAAAAATTTAGTGATTTTGGTCAACAGATTATAGTATCGAATATTTTCTAACCATTTCCTGCGATAAATCTGGCGCTAAATTTTAGAAAGTGGGTACAGATTTGGTTATTTTCTCATCATTTTCTGTCTACAAATGTGTAAATGGATATAATTTGGCGGTAAATTTTGGAATGTGCATCATTCTTCCAGGGTTTCGTACCGATAGTTATTTCGTCTCGGTTTTCGTTCCGGTTCAATTAAAAAAAAAAAAGATTAGTTTGGTTCCGGTTTTCGTTCCGGCAGATACAACGGTTTTTCCCGTTTCCGGTTTTGTTAAGTTTTACAGCTAAATAAGTTATTTATTTATATTTCTACATACATTTAAACCATTTTAGAAAGGTTTAGTATTATTTCGAATTATTTAAAAATCTTTAAAAAATAGTGGTCTGGCAAGTTGTTTACGGGAAAACTGTTAATAAAATAGTGCTGTACGGCGCTTAGCTTTAAAACTTGATAAGACAATTTGTCTTGCAAACTCCACGTCACCGGTTACGAGTTAATTACGAAAAATATATCTTTTGCGATTACGCCGCCATCTATATCGAATAAAAAAAATGTTTCGATCAAAACTTATGATTTTTTTTTTCCATAGAATCCGAAGCTGTAAATAAAAATTGGATTCCCTGTGGAGGGGGAGGGCTGATTTTATTACGGAAATGTGTCCCATTTGGAAACATTTATTGTTGTCTGAAACAATGTTTTTGTACGATGCGAATTTTTCGAGTAATTTTGATTTGTCTGGTTAAATGGGACACCCGATATAATCATGACGTTTGTATATTATTGCAAAATACTTAAAAATATTTTATTTTCTAAGCTTAAAGTTTGAATTTCATCATATACACCTAAACAGAAAATTTCTATGATCTAATATAGACATAATATTTTTTAATAAATGTAAATATTCACAACAAGTAAATTAAATGGATGTTATATGATATATTTTTAGACTACAGAAATATACAGAGTGGGTGAAAAGTAATCAGACATTGACAAAATGTACGAGTTTAGTGATATTATACATTCTATAACCATGAGTTATATTTACACAGTTATTTTTTTTTTATCGATAATCAATTAAATTCAATTATTCCACCAGTTTTACATAATTCTGCTTTTTTTTTTTATTCTGTAGTCGACATCCTCTGCCTTACATGCAATCTGTAATCAGTAATGTACCTACTCTCCATCTGTCCAACATTAGTAAAGAAGATGGAATCGAGGAATATGCGCCCTCTCTTGACTTTCTCAGCAGTGTCCCTCTCGTGCATCTGTTTGATGGACCTTGGCCTGAAGCGCTGCTTCTTCTTCTTCGGTGGCTGCGACCTGATTGACGTGCGAGGGGCAAAGGACTTGCGAGCGATCCGCGCGTCCTTATTAGGAGGACCCCAGTGAAATTGTGGCTTCAGGAGGTTCATGATTGTCTAAAATAATCATGCATTACTACGATGTGCAAATAATAAGCTAAGAAACAATTGGATTGAGGCTTCAGAAGATTGATGATTGTCTAAAATGATTGTGGTAGTGAAAACAATAAGCTATGAATCTATGAAATTGTTGCTTGGGAATATTTATTCTAAAATGATTGTGTATCATCATGGCAGGGAATAATAAGTAATGAAGTATTACTGTGGACGATCGTATGCCCACAATGGTATAAAATGATTGTGAATGAAGATGTGTAAACGATTAACTTACTGTGGATGACCTTATGCCCATTACTATGAAGAAGAACGTGCTCATAAATATCACGACCATATAAAACACTGGCGAGCAAAGTGTAATAAGGAACATGTATTTTATTATGGGGTGGTCCGGTAGGTCTTTAGGCTGCACCGGTATTGACCGCTTTGATTTATCGAACTCCTCGATCAAAACGATAAACAGGCCTATCTGAAAGTATTAGAACAATAGAGTATTAATACACCTACATTTATGTTCAATAGAATATTTTTTAAACTAGATCTAATGGGCAGGTCCGTCAATTTTACTTCAGAACTGGCTTAACATGTGAGTTAAAATATAAAATATGGATGAAAAAGAAAAATACAAAAGCATATGTATCATTAAATGGTACAGGACTGAATTGGCCATAGACCCAACTCTCATTGTCCAGTACTTGTAGGTATGCATGTGTGTGTATTTGTTCGCGTATTTTATGCATAGTAATGACTATAATATTTTGTATATTGTACATACTTATTATGATTAATATTACTATATTATAGTAATTAAGGTTTCGAAAACGATGGAAACGTTGTAATTTTCCACAACGGAATCATTTACAAGAATTTTAAAAATATATTAACTTTATCTACATTTTTGGAATTTGGAACACTCCTTTTGATATTACTCGTAGATACTACTTGAAATCTACTATAGATAGGCGAAATATTAAAAAAAACTATCGATCTGCATATCATTTGATACTTACTATGGTAATTACGGGGTAAATATACCAAAGTATCCTCCAGTACTTGATGGGACGTCTGCCTGTGACGAAATGAATGTCGTCGTTCAGTCTACTTACACCATAACAATAAAACACTACCACACTCTGAAACATAAACAGGGTCTTACGGAAAGCGTTATTGAAAGCTTATGGTTTACACGATAAAATAAAAAAATGCTAAAACCCATCCCTGCAGAGTCGATTTTTTAAAAACTTGGAAATCAATTTTTATCTTTGCATAGTCGATTTTTTTTAAACTTGGAATTCAATTTTTATTTAAAAAAAGTGATAGAAAATAGAGTGTTAAAAAGTATATATTTCCTCAGACGAGAGTAGAATCAAATTCGTCATGATTTTTTTTTTATCGAGAACCTCAGAAACTTTTAACGTCCCTGCATGTCATATGATTAACGATCCTCTCATTCGGAAGATAAAGAAAGTTACTAGACATTAGATAGTTTACATTGGGTTACTTTGTTTCCACTTTCAAAGTTCTAAACTGCCAAAGAAAGCAATAAAGGCTGAGTGGGAAGAATTCACAGCAATATGTAGCATATGTAAGTTAAAGAAGCACTTAAGAAGCTACAAAGGCCTGCAAGAGCTGTGATTTCGTAGACCATTTTTCTCGTCAACTACATACCGTTACAAATAGTAAGAATCCTTGTAGTACTCTAACGTCCAGTTCATAGTACAGAGGATTCAGCACTTTGGCGAACATCTAAAATCAGTTGTGATGAAACACCTGCAGCAACATTGGCATCAGTTTACCTCCAAAGAAAACATGATACCAAAAAATGCACTGATTGTTCCCACAATCATTTTTACGTACTTCTGATAGTCGCCCACTTTCGGAAAAAAGTCGTACAGGTTCAATATATGCATCTGCAATGCTAGAGCCTGAAAATTATAGCGGGTGTTGAATTGGTTTGGTATACACAGGAAATAAAATCATATTTGTACATGTTCCTGCTTCTCCGATTATTTTAGAGCAAAAGTACAAGAGTAAACAAATGTTCAGAAACAAATAATCTACCAAATTACATTTACATCTATTATTGATGTGCTACTGTAGAAGATAAAATGTTAATATTAAATGCTGATATAATGTAAAAATGGTGGTAGCCATGATAGATAACAACTGAAACTTATAAAACATTTTTACTACTAACCCTGCTTCTATTTAGCAGTTACTGGTTGTTTGTTCGAGCATTTATTCTAAGAATCGTATATTGTTTTAATTATTTTTAATTATGTTATAATCCACAACATTTATTTCATTGGGCACTTTTTTATCCATATAGTATAATGCTGTTACAATAAAACTTTAAAAACTGATGTGTGCTGATAAATACAATTATACATTATATTAATTGTATAATGCTAAGGGTAAAGCATTTTTTTCCCTCCCTGCATGGTAAGTACACTGTTGTAACATTGATTTGGTGGAAGAAAGCCCCACTTACCGATAAAGCTTTGGTTACTATGAGCAACGGGAAGTAAGTAATCACACTCCTCCCTCAGGGAAGTAAGTAAAAGAATTTCAATAGCGTTCTTTCTCCGGTACTACTCTTTAAAACACTTATACGCATTTTGATACCACGCCTTCGACTTCTCCGGCAGTAGGAAGGAACAGGCAGCATCTGGAGCTTCTTCAATGGCATTTCTAGTTTATTTTCATTGGAATTCATTTTACAACTGAACGAACGCAATTTCTGACATTCACACTTTGTTTGAAAAATAGTCTTAACAACCAAAGCCGTACTGACATTTTGTTCATGTTGCGAAAATAAATTAATCAAACACAAACAATTAAACTAACTTCAGGAGTGGAAAAATAGTTATAAGCATTTCGAGAAGTAAGTTTTGACCAGTTTCGGTCTTTATTGCTAGCCCTCGCTGTCGCTCGGGCGCAAACTCGACCTCGACTGGTAAACGATACTTACCACTATTAATGCTTAAATAACTATTTTCCACTCCCTACCTGGTAAGTACACTATTGTGACATTGATTTGAAGGAAGTAAGCCCCACTTACCGATCAAGCTTTGGTTACTATAAACAACGGGAGATTAGTAAAAACTTAACTGCCTCAGGAAAGTAAGTAAAAATTTTCTGTAGCGTTCTTTCTCTGGCACCATTCATTAAAACACTTATACGCATTTTGATAACGCCCATTCGACTTCCCCAGCAGTAGGAAGGAACAGGCAGCATCTGCAGCCTCTTCAATTGCCATTTCTTGTTGATTTTCGTTGGAATTCATTTTACAACTGAACGAATGCAATTTCTAACACTCACACTTTGTTTGAAAAATAGTCTTAGTAACCAAAGCCGCACGGATATTTTGTTCAGGTTGTGAAAATAAATTAATCAAACACAAACAATTAAACCAACTTCAGGAGTGGAAAAACAGTTATAAGCAATTCGAGAGGTAAGTTTTGTCCAGTCTCGCACTTTATTGCTAGCCCTCGCTGTCGCTCGGGCGCAATCTCGACCTCGACTGGTAAACAATACTTACCTCCCTTAATGCTTAAATAACTATTAACATACAGGTTAATGTCATGGATACAGCTATTTTTACATGTATTGATCACCATTTCATTTCCACATTTTCTCTTCTTCAGGTCTTCTTCCGTGTTGCACCACCTTACTTTGACCACTGATAGTATAAGAACTAGAGAACTCAAGTTACCTATTTATCCACTCACCGCGCCACCACCACTATTCTGTCACTTCAACTATACTCTAATTTTTCTAAACTAGCGTTCACATCATCAAACAGCTGTGTGACGAGGTTTTTTCGTACCAACGTGATTGTTTTCGAGAATATGCATAACAATAGTTTAAGAATCGAAATTAATCTGAGGATCATTTGTTACATAACACTGATTACCGGTGGTTATAAATAAGTAATCGGTGTATTAACCGCGGACACAATTTTTGCCTGCCAATCATCTAATTAATCATGTTATGTTGGCGGCCGTGATATTTTTTCGGCGACGATGGCAAATCTTTTTCACTAACACGTGCTCATACATGTGTGTATAACAAAACTTCTTTGACGTTTAACTTGTTACATTTGATCGATTATTCCTATGCATATTTTGCCAATGTAGATGTTAAACCATAACCACAAGATTGATATCTGTACGATAAGCGGCAGAGAAGTCGACGAATTTGATACGAACCGAGCACTGTCGCACAAGATTGCACGGGCGCAACAGCTGATTGCAGCCATTTTTAAATACCCAGGACAGCTGGCAACCTTGTAACATTGTATTCTCGTTATTATGATTATTATTTTGATGACGTGACGCCAGTTTAGAAAAAATAGAGTATAGCCAAATCATAACCTTTATCTTGTTCAGTGTGTTTAATGTTTATGTAATTATTTCTATTCCATTTGAGGTTGTTCTGACAGTGTTTTAATTATAAGTTTAATAATTTAAATAATATATTTTAAATAAAATACAGTGTTGTAGCTATTTAAGTTCAAAATGATTTCTCGAGGAAAATTGCTTCTCGAACTGTCAGCCAAATTGAAAGTAAAGAGAGGTATGATAAACACCTAATTTCATACTTACTTAATTTTAAGTTTAATTTTAAGTTTATCATTTATTGTGTTTCAGATCTGTTTAGCGACTGCAACTTATGCGAAAATCTATACAGAAACTGAATGTGATCTGAAAGAAAAACAGCAAAATCTAAATGACACCCCATTGCCAGAATGATAAAATCGTAATAAGACCTGATGACATTGAAAGGTGTACATACGGTCACTAACTGTTATTATAAATCGCCCTAAGAAAAAAAAAAGTCCTAATTTTGTGGCTGTTTCAGATACTGCTGGTAAACAAGTCTTAGAGACAAGTTCCAATGATTCCAATGATCATCAGAATGCGAGTATTCAGACTACCAACCGGATGCCATTGAAAGCAGTTCATTATCAGAATCTGAAGAGGTTACCGCAGACCGCAATCATAATCAGGGACCATTATTTTCTATTTGAATGGCGATGGCGATAACAATATGACTGGAATGGAGTAGCGCCCTCAAATAACCGATAAGCCCCGAAGAAAGACACGACAGCCTGAACAATGCCCAAGAAATGTTAGAAAAAAAAGACGACTGGAGGGAAAACAATACGTCTCAACTGCAGGGAAGATTGTAGCAGCTGCTGTGATGAAAGTGCCATGCAACGACAAGTGCTGACTCAAATGCTCTGTCATCTTAAAAGAAAACAGAAGCACAGCTTTCAGTGCTTACTACCAGTTGGCTGACTACTCTCCTCAGCGTGACTTCATTCATGCCAATACCGAAAAGGTTATAAAAAATCAGCAACAACACTCGCGCAATCTCGAAGACAGAATTCAATCAAGTATTTTCTACCTATTAATTCACCATTAATGAACAGGTCTGTAAAAAGGGTCTGTAAAACCATGTTTTTAAATACAGTGGGAATAAAAAAATGAGTTGTCGATATTGCAATGCAAACGAGATCTAATAAGAATGTAGGGTCTTCTGACGGGAGAGGGAAAGAGAAAAGTGTGCCGCTTGATCTCGCATTAATGGGGGGTGTTAAGGAACACATCATGAGCTATCCTTGCGTTCCATCTCATTATTGTCGAGCAGGGAGTGCCCGAAAATATATGGACTCCTCTTTAAATCTTGCAACGATGTACAGAATGTACGATCAAAATTGCGAAGAGCAGGGTGAGCCGTGTATCAAGCTCTCAATGTATAGGTGAATATTAAACTACAACTTTAACCTGGGCTTTCATAGACCTAAAAAGGACTAATGCCGGTTATGTGTTGCATTTGAGAGCAACACCAATCCAACTGAAAACGAAGTGAACGAACATTATGCCCACCTAAAAAAGATGGAGTTCGAAATGTCAAAAAGACCGACAAGGAGGAAGCAGGTGCAACCGACAAATTTCTTAGTTGCAATTTTGATTTACAACAGGTTTTGCTTTGCCCCAACGATCCTACGAACAACGCACTGTATTATAAACGAAGTCTATCCACATACAATATTACAGTGTACAATGTGACAACAAAACAAAAAGACTGCTACATCTGGCACAAAGGGCAAGGCGGAAGGGGAAGCTGTGAGGTGGCTAGTTTCCTTTTACAGTATTTTGAATCTTTGCCAGTAGATGTCGAGGAAGTGAGATGCTTTTGTGACCAATGTGGAGGGCAGAATCTAAATGAATAGATGTTTGCATGGTGGATGTGTGCGGTAAAAAAAATTAGTTACTTAAAAGTCATTGAATTAAAACTCATGACTCCTGGCCACAGTGAGATGGAGTGCGTTCGATGCACTCGGCCATAAGAGGAGAATTCAAACGCATTGGTGGGGCCAGGCGATTGGAAATCTATAGCACTTCTTCTTCTGCAAGTGCCTATCCGTTCCGGATGTTGGCTATCATATTGGCTATCTTAACTTTGTTCACAGCTGCCAGGAAGAGGCCTGTGGTTGTCGTGGAGAACCAACTTCTCATGTTTTTAAGCCACGAGATTTGTCTTCTCCCTATGTTTCTTTTTCATTCAACTTTGCCTTGTAGTATGCACTGAAGGAGTCCGTATCTACTAGAGTTGCGCATGATGTGTCCCAGGTATTGTAGTTTCCTGGTTTTAACCGTGGTCAGGATTTCTGTCGCTTTGTCCATTCTTCTTAGTATTTCGGCATTGGTAATACAGTATTTCCATGATGTCCTAAATATCCTTCTGTATAGCCACATTTCATATGCTTCTAGTTTTTTTGTGTTAGCAACCGTCAGCGTCCAAGCTTCCATTCCATAAAATAACACCGAGAATACATAGCAGCGTAAGAGTCTCATTTTGGTGTCAATAGTTATATCACGACTTTAAAAGGCTGTGGTCATTTTAATGAATATATTTCTGCTGTTTTCAATCCTGCTTTTTTATTCCTGTGTCTGATCCCATTGCTCATTAATAACGGTGCCTAGATATACATATTTTTTAACTCTTTCGATGTTCCCCTGCTCCAGCTCCAGTTGCTGTTGGTGGTGTTGAGGGTTGTTTTTACTTATAATCATGAATTTGGTCTTGTCCATGTTGATATCTAGTCCATATATGTGACTAGTGCTTATTAAGCTATTCATTATTAGCAATAAGTGTTCTATGTTGTTGGCCATGATCATGGTATCATCTGCGTATCTGATGTTGTTTATACGTTTCCCATTTAAAGAAATTCCTTCTTGTGTATTTACTAGGGCTTCCTGAAATATGACTTCAGAATAGATGTTAAATAGCAGAGGTGACAGTACACATCCCTGCCTCACACCGCGTAGAATTTTTATTCTTTCTGTGCTATCGTCTCCGATTTTTACGCCTGCCGTTTGGTTCCAGTATAGGTTTGTAATTATTCTGAGGTCTCTGTCGTCTATTCCTGTGTTTTCCAGAATTTGTATCAGTTTTTGGTGTTGGACTCTGTCAAAGGCCTTTTTGTAATCAACGAAACACGCGTATACATCACAATTCATATCTCTGCATTCTGTACCAATACTTGCACACTAAAGAGAGCTTCCCTTGTCCCGACTGCGTCTCTAAATCCAAATTGTGTGGGTCCCAGTTGTCCTTCCACTTTATTGTATATTCTTTTATGTATAATTTTTAGAAACACTTTCAATAGGTGGCTCATTAGGCTTATATATTCATCGCATATTTTTGCCGATGCCTTTTTTGGGAGTGTTACGAATTCTGATTCCAACCACTGTTGTGGTATTACACCTGTGTTGTAGATATTATTTAGGATGTCGGTTAGCCATTTAATTCCTTCGTCGTCTAGTAGATTTACAAATTCAGCGTGGAATCCGTCTGGTCCTGGACTTTTACCGTCTTTAACTTGTTTTATGGCATTTCGTACTTCGTCTTTCAGAATGCTTGGGCCTGTTTCTGGCTGTATATGATGAATTTCTGGTCTTTCGTCATGGAATAGTTGTTCGATATAAGTCTTCCATGTGTTCTTTATTGCGTTTTTGTCTATTAGTATGTTGCCATCGTTGTCAACGAGTTTGCTCACTTCTTTTCTTTTGTATGTTCTGGTAACTTCCTTCACCTTTCTATGTACGTTAAAAATATCATATTTGATCTGCAGCGCTTCTATCTCTGCACACTTCTGTTTCGTTTTATTTTCTTTTGCTTCTCTTATCTCTTGTCTAATTATTTTGTGTGTTCTATTATACTGTATATTATCTGTGTTCTTGAAGCCTCTTCTTCTTTCCATTAATTGCAGAATCTCATCTGTCATCCAGGATTTTCGTTTGATGCCTTTTTCTGGTTTTAGGAACTTTCTCTTAATCTTTTCTACTTCAGCATTTACTCTTTTTATCTCATCTTCTGTGCATGTGGTATAGTATGTTGCTACAAATATGTCTGTTAGATCTTTCTCTACTTGAGCTTTTATGGTTGTCTCCTTTAGCTTACGAATGTCGAATCTTGTGTTGGTAGTTATTTTCTTTTCTTCGGACTACTTTTTTCATTCGGAGTCTCAATCGTCCCTCGACTGGGTTGTGGTCGGAATTTATGTCTGCTCCTGGATATGTTTTTACTGAGGTAAAGCTCTTTCTATATCTGTGTCCTACAAGAATGTAATCGATTAGATTTCTAACTATCGTTTCAGAAGTGTGCGCAGGTGATGTCCAGGTGCACAGTCGCCTGGGTGGAAGTTCGAAGAAGGTATTTAATACAGTTAGCTTGTATTCGGATGCAAATATGCTAAATAGTTCTCCTCTTTCATTTCGTTCGCCTAATCCGTGTGCTCCTATATGTTCTTCAGATTTACCTTTGCCCACTTTTGCATTAAAATCTCCCATTGTTATTGTGATGTCATGTTTAGGGAGTTTCATAAGTACCTCTTCTAGTTCTGAGTAAAACAGCTCTATATCTTCATTATTGCTGTCGGATGTGGGAGCATAAACTTGGATTATATTTAGGGGGACTGGGATACTCGATATTTGTAGTAGGATTACTCTTTCCGATATCGGTATATAGTTGGTTACATGTCTCGCCACCGAGTCTTCTACAATTATCCCTACTCCGTTCTTGTGTTTTCCATCTGGTGGTCCTGAGTAATATATTCTGTGGCTCTTGATGTTGACATAGCTTGTTCCAGGCCATCTCATCTCACTGATTCCCAAGATCTTGATGTTCATTCTTTCCATCTCCTTTATGGCATTCTGAGCCTTTCCTACTTGGGCCATCGATCTTACATTCCATGTGCCTATCTTAACAAAGGTTTTGTCCTTGTGCATTAATTTATATTTCGTTTCTGTTTTCAGTGCCTTCCGCTGCGGAGATCCGATCGGGGGAATTATGTCTCCGGAAAATTTCGTACTGAAGTCAGCCATTATGACTTTTCTATCTCTATTCTCTTTTCTTTTCATTATAAATAGCACGTGGGGCAATAAAAAAGTGAGAGGGAGCCTTACTTAGTCCTTGATGTGGATTCGAAGGACATCGTGGACTGGAAAGCTTTTGCCGACCAATACCTGACAATTAGAATAACCAACACTGAGAAGAAACCAGTGTTGCAGAAAATGTGTTGTCTACGTTTTAAAAAGGAAACCCCGAAAGTACGAGTGCAAGAAATGCTTTGAGGGCGGAGAATTCAACACTGTTGATTGCTGTAATAGGGCCTCCCGGAGCCTTTCAAAGAGTATAGCATAACAACAGTACTATCCGGCAGGATAGCCGATTTCTGAAGCGAAACACAGTGACTGAATTTCGCTTTTCTCAACTAAACCTCAGGCCATGAGCCAGAGATTATTTCAATTTGTTCAATTTCAATTTGAAGATTGATTAGAATACAGTATTAATAATAAATATAAGTTAAAATTTAAATAAAACTAAGGAAACGGGTTTCAAGTGGAGATGATTATTTCAATTTGTATAACAATCTCCCGCATGGAAGCTATGAAGAGGAAGATTGATTAGAATACAGTATTAATAATAAATATAAGTTAAAATTTAAATAAAACTAAGGAAACAGGTTTCAAGTGGAAGTGTGAGAACCAGTGGAGCATACCAGCTATTGACCACTGAATAAATTCTAAATAGCCTTTGAGAAGTCAAGATTATTAAATCTTTCACGATGTTTCATTGCAAATATATTTATTTTCCACCTGAATACAAGATGAAATGGGATATCAAGTAGATACCCAACAATTAAATGTTTATTCTTTGAGAATTTGTTAGTGCAAAAACTGGTTATCTATCACTAAATTTATTAATTGTTTTTTTATAAATAGGGCAAATGAGTAATTATTTAATTGGTGACTCCTCCTTCCTAATAACTACAACAAAAAGGGTGGGACAACAAAAAACGAGGTCTTATGTTTAAATAAGCTTGTAAAAAATACCTGCTAAAGAATCGGTAAAACTATTCTTGCCGATTTCTCGGAAACTTGAAAACTGGAGTTACATTAAGCAGACTATATACAGGGTGGTCACTTTTACGACGCCCACCATTTGGATCTATTAAACGGAAATACATACAGAGTTGGGAAAATGGGATTAAAGTTTCCTATTTTTGTACATTTCAATATACTGAAACGAAATTTGGAATATCTTGCACAGTTCCTGAAATATCGCTGAACAACTGCAAAAGTGCACTTTCATTTTCCTCTTATAACTTTTTTATTTTTACTTTTGAAGGAAATTTTACGAAACTTGGCACGCTCACATCTTTCGACGTGAGCTTTCTGATGACAGTACCAAACATTTTCTGCGCCAACTAGATGCCCAAATTTTCATAATCAACTTTTGATTTTGTTATGACCGCAATATTGGATTTTAATAGCATTCAAAAGGGCGGAAAATTCCAATTTCAACCATGTATTATACATGGGTAATCTGATACTATTTACCACCAAAAATCGATAATTTAAAAATTTGTTCAAAATATCAAGTTGCCATGGAATAACAAATTACCATTTTGACATTTCTTCATACAAAGAAAATAACTTCTGAGTAATTTTATTGTGTATAAAGTGCAAACAGGATATAATATCTTTGATTAGTAAAAATGTCAAAATATAATCCTCAACATGAAAAAAATAACTTGTACAATCTCTATAATGTAATATCTTGCATTATATTTCCCTGGCCGAGATTGCAAATCATAAATCAAATTGTATTCATTAAATAATCTGATCAAATACCATTCTTGAATTAAAATCTAGGATATTTAATTATTACCAGTTTTACTAATCAAAGATATTATCTCCTGTTTTGCACTTTATACACAATAAAATGACTCGAAAGTTATTTTCTTTATATGAAGAAATGTGAAATTTGTTATTCCATGGCAACTTGATTTTTAGAGCAGTCCACAGTAGTTCGATTTTAGGCAAATTTTTGAATTTTGGTAGTAAATAAAGTGTGTTATACACTTTTATAGATGGTTATACATGGTTGAAATCGGAATTTTTAGCTCTTTTGAATGCAATTAAAATCCAATATTGCGGTCATAAAAAAATCTAAATTTGACTATGAAAATTTGGGCATCTGGTTGGCGCAGTAAATGTTTCGCACTGTCATAAAAAAACTGACGTCGAAAAAAGTAAGAGTGCCAAGTTTTGTAAAACGTCCTTCAAAAGTAAAAAAGTTATAAAAGGAAAAGGAAAGTGGACATTTTCAGTTTTTCAGCGATATTTCAGGAACTGTGCAAGATATCTCGGATTTCGTTTCAGTATATTGAAAGGCACAAAAATGAGAAACTTTTATCCCATTTGGCCAACTGTGTATATATTTCCGTTTAACAGATCCTAATGGTGGGCGTCGTAAAAGTGATCACCCTGTACACCAATCCAATTTTAAAATTTTATATTTTTTTTTTGTTGTTGACTTTTTCATAAATGACTAATTATTTAAACAATATTAATAATTGATGAGTATGCAACAAGTTTTCGAAGTCGAATGTGGTTAGATGCCATAATACTAGCCAAAGTAGGTAGTGTGGAATTTGAAACTTTCTAAGATCACAGCAAGTAATTGAATCTAATTACCTTATATCACATTTTAGTTTAACAAAAATCCTATTTATTTCTATTTTCTTAGATTTATAGTTCTTGAATTTTAAAACATATTTATTTTTTAGGAGACCATTTACAATATTAATTTTGATTTCCATTCCAGCTATGAAACTTACCAAGCGAACGACTTCCAGCGACCAATTTGATAAATGAAACACGATGATGAAGATATTGGGCGATTCCCTGAGCACCAGAAACTCGGGAATCATGGCGTAATAAACTCCTGCGTCTGAAACTCACCAGATCTCCAATGAACGACGTAGTGCACCTTCACAAACTAACTTACATGGGACAACCGTTGCTTCGATGGGTATGCCCATGGTCTCAGCCAGTACCCCCGCAACGCTATGTACCACAATTAAGTAGTACGAGGTGAGGACGAAATTCAACATTGAAAGCACCAGGCACTCGGTGCCAGGGCCCATCGTTGTCTTCACACTGGTATACGCTGCGTACGTCATGTATCCTGAGGGTATCATCAATCCCATTTTTGATGTTACGAAGAATGCTATCATGGCTACCTAAAAGGATCGCTCTGCATAAAAAGGTTTGTTACTCGCCGACGTTCACGAACTTCCGAAAGTGTGAAACCTTGCAATCTGAAGTTAACGAGACTTACTATCCCCTTGGTGCTTCCCTTCGTTGTTATTGCCATTATTAGAATTACCGAGAAGAATAACAGATTCACAAAAAATGTTATTCTTAAGCACTAAAACATGTGTGTAAGCCATATACGATACTATACTATATATATATATATATATATATATATATATATATATATATATATATATATATATATATATATATATATTTAATAATTGAGTATTTACAATTCCTAAAACTTTCATCCCCATCATGCATAGAAGAATGATTACAATCCATGTGATAACGGTGGCTACGATGCACTGCCAAACAGGGTAACTCCCGTCTATGTCCCTAAAATTCAGCCTGAAAGACTAAAGGTTAGACATGGATAATTTAGAAACGCAGATACCAACCAATAGGTGTATGCAGCTGCATAGCGATAAGGACCATCTCCATCACACATAAATGACATGTACCCGTAAGTGCATTTCTCACTTTTCATTTTTCCGTGAACCTTCGAATCGTAGCAACCTACTGAATCTGGAGGACACTGTCTTAAGTACATGGGGTCTATTATTATTTTTAAAGCTCCAATTAGGTACATGCTTATGCTCGCCGATTGCAGTGGACAGTATAACGTATTTAATACAAATATTAACACACTGAACCCTAAAATGTGCGATCACGTAAGATTTTCTACAGCTACTAGGCACTAAGCATTTTAGCATCTTTTAAAATAACTAATATTTCCCATTTCATGTTCTACATCTACCAAATATATCCAATCAACTACAATACATCTGAAGTTTGGTAAGGACTGCATTTCGTTACAGGACTTAGAAATTAAATTGGCCTAAAGGTCAATTCATAATTATCATTCTGTATAAACTTTATCGCTTATAAAAAAATAAAACTGAAAATATCAAAACCTAACTTTACAGCAAAGCAGTTATAAATTTCAAACAAATTTGGGGAAAATACAGAAGTTCGTTTTTTCAGGAATTTAAATTAAAAACGAAATTATTAAATCTACTGCGACCAAAAAAATAAAAAAAATGAACAAGGTCACAAAACTTTGTGAAGTGTGAAGTCAAAAGTACGATCGGATTAATATCAAAACATAAACTAATTATGAATGCTTCAAAACCTGAAATTTTGAATATGATGGCGACGAATACATTTTTATTTACCTAATTTGAATTCATAGTAGGTACCAAAATAGTAACAAAAACTAATTTAGCAAGAATAGTTGTTAAACATTGAAAAATTATAGTTATTTGGAATCACACTTATTCTTTTTTTTTACTGTGGTATGAGAATTGTTCTGTTCATTTAATAATCTTAAAATCTTAAAATTAGGTAATATATTTTATCTTCGTCATTCATTTCAACGCCTACTACACCAAAATGTGCGAAATGTATAAACGAGCATTCTTTCTGAATAAAAACATGAGATACCATACTGTGATATAAATCGTTGAATTCATAATCGGAAATGCTATCTAATACAGGGTGTCTTTTTTTTGCGGACCATATAAAATATAAAGTTGATGATGGGTTCTTCGAAACAAAACTTTGTACTAAAAATTTATAAACGTTATCTCCTGTAGAGCTAAAAAAATTGCAATGAGAATGTGCCTTTTGGTTTTTTATACCTTTTCAAAGAACATATAAAAAAATAAAAACGAAACAGCATTATTTCGGATTTTGTTGAATATCTCCGGTAGTAAGCGGCATTTTCTCTTATGTAATACAACGAATGCGTCCAATATTACCTATCATTTCAAGTAGGTACACAGAAAATTGTGTTGCAATCGAAGGCAGGAAATGTTAAAATAGATTTCTTACCAAAAAATATGGGCGCCATTCTGTACAATTGGCTGTTGGTCAGACGAGTGTATTTTCCTAAGAATATTTCCATATACATGAGTGGCATCGCAAGAATTAATGTGAACATTAAGAGCAGCAAAATAAATAGCCCTTGAAAATAACTTGTGGGTTAATTAGTTACGAAATAAATCTTTCATTGATTGGGTAACCTCCAGATGCATCCAGTGAATATCTCAATGATATGGGCAATCCATCGGTGCCGTTTCCAAATAGGATTATGTAAATGTAGTAGTTGAACCGACGTGCCCAAAAATTTTGTTGCAATCGCACCCAATATGGTTCCTTCCTTAGGAGCAATAAGCGTTTCCAGTTTTTTACAATATTTGCCGGATTCTCGGTTGTCGCTATCTTAGTCGTATCCTCGGTAGGTTTTGCCGAATCTGACTCTACGTCCACCAATTGCACTTTCATGACCTCTTATCGAGTGACAATCTGCTGTCAAGGAGAATATTACAATTTGATAGATTTATTAAAATGCTTGACAACAATTTATGACTAAATAATCATCTGGTCTCATTACAATGTAATTGATTACAAAATGAGGCGCTAAACGCAAGAATGGCCTAAGTTAAAAAAATAACATCATAAGATAACATCATTTTTGATTTCCTATTAACTGAAATATGATGATGCAATATTGAAGTAAGTGATGTTCTACAAATTTCCACGAGATCGAGCCAATAGTTGTGCTTTGCATTTAAATTAGAGAAATAACTGGTTTTGCAAAACTGGCCTAACTTACTAGCAGCGTATATCAAGAAAACAATGACATTGACAATATTTTTGCAATGACATTTTTGTGCCAAATGATTCGCTGATAATAACTTTAAAAAAACTCCAAAAAACGAAATTCTTTTAGGCTTATAGAAATGCTGCCTGTAGGTACATTTCTTTAGCACAAAAAGTTTAGATACAGCTGTTGTAAAACGTAAGAAAACCTTTGTATAAACTGGCTAAAAGTGCAATCGTTCCATTTCAATAATCAAAATCCATTCCAAAATCGTTTTAGGAATAAAAAATGAGGAAATACAATAATGGCCTAACAATGTTTTTTGCCGTAGTTTTGATAAGTTAAAGACACTTATATTGTTTATAATAATAAGGCAGTTTCACAATATCCTATAGAAAAGCTAAAATATGTTTAACTATAAACGATATTTCAAAAATACATTCGAATTATTTTCATTTGTTTCAATTGCCTGTAACTTGGTTATTCGAATTTGGGAGTTAGGCCGTTCTTGCACTCGGCGCCTCTAATAATAGTATATGTTTATGAACTATCGGAGTACAACTCATAATAATCATTATATTATCATCAGCCAGTACGTCGATTCATAGCTGGATACATCGTGATGATTGCTCTACTAGATTACTAATATTTTTAAATTCATGGAAAAATCCATTTAAATAAAAACCGCTAGTTTGGCTGACAGGTTAGAACGCTTGCTTAGTATGCACGAAGACCTGGGTTCGAGCCCCAGTACAGGTAGTACATTTGTACTGAGAAACTAGTGCCATTCGCCGTTGGGAGCTCATTAACGGCGCTCTAGAGATCGGGAGCGAATTTCTAGAGTAACAAGCCCTAACTCAATACACACATTTACACAAATCACACGGCAGAAGAACCCACGTTGGTCGATAGCCAGTTAGGGATAATATCCTTAACAAATACAGTTACTACTACTACTCCATTTAAATTAATATACCGGTAAATAAGAAAGAGCAGATTCTAAACTTTTCTCAGAACATCTTTATAATGTGTCCTAGATTATTTGTTACAGTTAGGGATAATATCCTTAACAAATACAGTTACTACTACTACTCCATTTAAATTAATATACCGGCAAATAAGGAAGAGCAGATTCTAAACTTTTCTCAGAACATCTTTATAATCTGTCTTAGATTATTTGTTACAGTTGAGGAATTACTGTAAGAAAACCTCTCTACAAATTGATCCATTTCGATAATAAAAATCTATTCCGAAAGCGTTTTAGAAATCAAAAATGAGGAAATACAATAAGGGCCTAACAATGTTTTTTGCCGTAACTTTTATAAGTTGAAGACACTAATATTGTTTACAATAACAAGGCAGTTTCATAATATCCTATAGAAAAGCTAAAATATGTTTAACTATAAACAATATTTCAAAATAACATTAGAATTATTTTCATTTATTTCAATTGGCTGTAACTTCGTTATTCGAATTTGGGAATTAGGCCGTTCTTGCACTTAGCGCCTCAAATAAGAGTATATGTTTATGATATATCGGTGTACTTCTCATATTCATCATTATCGTATCATCAGCCTATACGTCGATTCATAGCTGGAAACATCGCGATGATCGCTGATGGTTATTCTACTAGATTATTTATATTTTTAAATTCATCGAAAAATCCATTCAAATTAATATACCTACAAAAATAAAGAGCAGATGGTAAACTTTTCTCAGAACATCTTTATAATCTGTCCTAGATTATTTGTTACACTTAATGAATTATTGTATAATTTATGCAGGTATTTATGTTAATTGATTCGCTGTTAGTAATAAAAAAAATCCTGAAAACGAAATCCTTTTAGAGTTATAGAAATACTGCGTGTAGGTACATTTCTTTAGCACAAAAAGTTTAGAAAAACTAATCTGTCCGAGATTATTTATTATACTTAATTAATTATTGTACAATTTAGGCAGGTATTTGTGTTAATTGGGCAAATGAAAACAAATCGTATATGGTATAGCGATCAGATATCGCTCACAGAATATGCAAACAATTCCCTTGAAAAAAAATGACAATTCACATTTTTGCCTGTAAATTAAAATAAAAAAAATATCATTTATATCATATGTATATTGGATTATAAAATTAGCGCCTTTTGTACTCGCTTTTAATCAGCACATAGCGAATTTAACCAAAAATTCCAAGGGGACATGAGACTTGTTTCTCTGCGAAGTTAGAGCAAACCATAAATCACAATTCATTTTGTATCAGCGTTGCAGAGAAACAAATATCCGGAGTCCTCGGAATTTTTAGTTGAATTTCGTAATTGCTGAATTGTTGGAAAATAACGATGTGCCTATCTCGACATGAATATTTATAATCAAAAAACAATGGTTAACATATGCAACTTAATTTACATAAATGATTGTACATTGTACAAACATCTAAATCAGTGCTCCGCAACCTTTTGTCACTCCAAAGTGACACCAGAGTTCTTGAACCAAAGTTTTTTCGAGAATTCCGTAGCACACTACGAGAGTACAGGGTGGCCCAATTTGGATGTTTCTATAGGGGATCTCGGTAACTAGAAGAGATAGAGAAAATCGGATGGCGTATCCTCGATCTCTTTTTTTAAGACCACCTCAATGGTGAAAACCAAAATTGGCTATCGTATTTCGTTTTGAAGATATGGCCAAAAACTCATTATTTTCCATTTTCGATGTATATCAATATTTCATTTATTTCTCATTTTATTAAAATAAGAGTTACACGTTCTTGAGGCACTCTTTACGGTGAATTGAATAAGTTTTACAGAATTCTAATATATTCGGTAATAAACAAGATACAATACAAAGTTGTTTTTTTTTAAATACAAGTCGTAGTTGGCTTTGGCCTTAATAAATAGATTATTTTTTTCGCTTTTCAATGAGATATCACATGTGAATGTTTTAATTGCACTTTTGTTGAAATCTATTAAAATTGTGTCAACACGTCACATATTCTCTTATTGGGCGTAGTAGACCGGTAGAAGGCTTGTATTGTTTAGAGTAAAATTATTTATTGAAAATGCACAAATTTGCTATCTGTGCATTACATAATACCATGTGAATACATTATTATATATGTTACAAAGGTTTATTAAATAAGTAACAATTATCTTATTACCTACGGAATATTACAGGATCTATCATCTAAAAGGCAGACAACCCAATAAATTGATTTTTCCAAGATTAAAAGAAAACCTTCAATGAAGCATTGAAAAGCATAGACACAATATTAAAATTACAATAAATGTTCCAATTGATATCCATTATTCAAAATGCATATCTTGCATCTTTTAATAACACTTCTGTAAGCAATAAGAATGTGAACATTTGAAATTGAATTTATACGATCTATAAAATGTTGTCGTAAATTATTAATATTATCATTTCTCATTTGATATAATTTATCGTTTTATATCTTGGTCGTTCAAATGGTGTCTTTTTCGAATAATGTATGGTCTAAATTTTATGTTTTAAAAAAATTCTAAGTGCTCGATTCTTCGAAATTCCGGATTCATCCTCAATATGTCGGCTGGATATTGCTGGATTCACTATTACATCTAAAATTACATTAGTAGCAATTTCTTCGGCGTCTACTATATTGTAAGACCCTGAATTTGGCTACTTGAAAGATCCGTGGTTGATAAGATTTTCTTTTAGTCGTTGAAATATTGATTTATCCGGTTGTTTTATTTGCGGAGAGCGATCAAAATATGATTCTATGTCAATTAGTGATTTGTTATTGCTTTGAATAAAGCATCTAACATATCAAATATTTCATAATTTTCGTACGACGTTGTTAAACACTTCGAAATATAAAGATCACGTAGAATGTGTTAGCTTGACAATCAAACAATTTAAACAAAACAAGCCCACTACGTCCAATAAGAGAACATATGACGTTTTGAAAGAATTTTAATAGATTTCAACAAAAATGCAATTATAATATCCACATGTGATACATCATCGAAAAGAGAAAAAAAATACCTATTTATTAAGACCAAAGCTAACTACGACTTCTATTTAAAAAAAACAAAACTTTGTATTGTATCTTCGTTATTAACGAAGATATCAAAATTCTGTAAAACTCATTCAATTCACCGTAGAAAAGTGCCTGAAGAACATGCAACTCGTATCTTAATAAAATGACAAATAAATGAAATATTGATAAAAATCGAAAATGGAAAATAATGAGTTTTTGGCCATAACTTGAAAACAAAAGACGATAGCCAATTTTTGTTTTCACCATTGAGTTGGTCTTGTAAAAAGAGATAGAGGATACTCCATCCGATTTTTTCAATCTCTTCTAGTTACCGAGATCAGTAGATAAGCAACAAGAGTTCGGCCTCATTTTCCCATAAGGATTTACACAGGGGTCTAAATTCACTTTTCAGCCATTTTGTTTTTTCGATCGTCCAGTTCGAGGACCGATATTTGTACAACGGGTTGCCTATGGGTCTATGTTGTGTTGCACGAGGGATATGACGACAGCGCGTGAGTTTTATTTATTTATTATAATTTTTAATAATTTAATTTTTATTATTATTAATTTAATAATTATTATTTATTAATAATTATTGTTATTATTATTAACCAAGACATTTTTGCCCGAATAAAAATCACATGCCCGCGCAGAATCGAACCCCGGCGTCCTACGTGAAACGCGACAACTTTACCGCGGAGCTAATTACCTTAACTCAGGGTGTATTTAATGGTATAGGAGAAATGGAAACACATAAAAAAGAGTTACTTCTCCCGGAAAACCCTCAGAGTGCGCTGAGAACTTGTAAATGTAGTAAACTATAATAAAATAGTAATCTGTAGTGATCGCATTCAATCGCATATTGTTTGTCTGTGTTGGTTAGCATGTCGCGCCGGACGCGCCTGATGCCGCCAGATTGCGTTTTAATGGCTGCCGATTTTGCATGTGCTTTGAACAAGTTTATTGAAATTGAAATTGAAAAAGGTAGTAGTTCATAGTGTATAGTAGTTAATTTTGTTGCGATTTTGTTGTGATGTGTCTACAAATACCGTTGCAAAGCTCCAAATTGTAAAAACGCATACCGCATACTATACCAAAGTAAGTAACCTAACCTACAAAAACAAAAGCTTTTTCCTATTTCCAACTTCTGTAGAGACTAGAAATGCTTGGTTTGAGGCTATACGGATAGGAAGTGGTGTTCCATTTAATTCTGAATCTATAAAAATTTATCTATGCCAAGACCACTTTGCCGATGAATTTTTTCAAAGTTTCAAAGTCATTATTTTGAAGTAGAACCTGAGGATTTGTACAATAACACAAATGCAACATTTGAACTGGGGAAGAATGAATTGCATGATTTTCAGTTAACGTTTGTAACAGAATCACAGATTTCCGATGCCAATTTTGATACACAGGCTACTGCATATGTTTGTGGCTTTCTAATAAAAAAACTAAATTTTACAGGGTGTTTAAATTGTACTAAATCACTGTCGGTAGAAAATTTAGAATCCCAACATTTATTAACAATGTTCAAAGAATTAGACGATGTAACACGTTTAACGTATGCTTCGAGAGAATTAGTTATTTATATTATCAATGTTCATGATGCAATTGTAAAAATTTTAGAGTCTTTTGGTCACATTGATAATCTCCAAAAAAAAATACTTTTAGTTTTAGACAAAATAGATTTTTCATGGTATAAGTGTTCTGAGCACTCTCAAAGTATACATTCCACATTATTAGATTTATCCTCGGTATTAATAATCAGAAAGTTTTATGATGATCTTCGTCGCAAACATCATACTGAAAATCGTCGGGTAAATGTTCGTAATAAAATGAATAAATTAAAACACGTTTCACACTAAAACACATTTTTTTGTGATATTGGTTAACTTAGTATCTAGAGTGTATAGTTAATTGTTTAGTTTTAATATATTTTCTGCATGACAAAGTTACTTAAATTTTATATTTACTTGTTTGTTACTTTTCGAGTATAATTTTATGTTTGATATGTTTATTGAAGAGTTTATATTTTGTTATTTTTTTTGACGAAGCATGTGCCATGACTTTTAGGTTTTAATATATTTTCTGCATGACAAAGTTACTTACATTTTATATTTTATTGTTTGTTACTTTTAGAGTATAGTTTAATTTTTGATATGTTTATTTAAGAGTTTATATTTTGTTATTTTTTTGAAGAAGCATGTGTAAGGTGACCAGACGTCCCGATTTTGGCGGGACAGTCCCGATTTTTGGAAATTTGTCCCGCGTCCCGCGACGTTTGAAAAAAGTCCCGACTTTTGATAGCTTGGTTTTTTTTTCGGGGTGATCTTTTATTTGCTATTTTGCAGTTATCAGCTTATATATTTCGCCAATACCTGTATTTGGTAGCAGCGCTGCAGCGGCCAAAATACAAAACGGATCTTTAAAAACATGCCTCGTATTTATTATATTTGTAAATTTGACATTATGTTTCATGTTGTTAAAAAAAATTGTAATATAATATTATACAGGGTGTCTCCTAAAAAACGCCGCTAGCGATAACTCCTTCATTTATTGGCCGATTTAAATAAAACGAAAACAAAACTAAATGGCTCCTCATGTCTACATAGGGGCCCTATTTTTTTTTGCAAAATCTGGCAGGCTATCTCTGAAATGAAAGTTGAAGAAAATTAGGGCCCCTTTGTAGAACATGGAGCATGTGGAGACATTTAATTTTGTTTTTGTTTGATTGAAATCGGGCAATAAATAGTTAGCGAGTGATGGAGTTAATGGCCAGCGGCGTTTTTAAAAATTTGATCTGGTCACCTTAAGCATGTGCCATGATTTATTAGTCTTTATATATTTTATTGTTTATTACTTTTAGAGTATAGTATAAATTTTTATATGTTTATTTAAGAGTTTATATTTTGTAATTTTTTTCGACGAAGCATGTGCCATGATTTCACCACATTTGCTTTTATGTGTTGGATGTATTCATATTTTTCATGTTGATTGTACACTGTTTAATTTGGCACATGATTTGTGTCTACGATTTCTAAAGTACTGATTTTTTATGAACAAAAATTCACCCAAGATTTATTAGTCTTTAAAAAATCAGAACTAAAGTGCATCGTACAGATGAGAACCATATATTTCGAAACATAATATTGCCAAAACTAGATGTATTTCATCTACTTCATTTGTTTGTACACATATATATTGTTTGTCACAGTGGTTTGTAACATATGAATGTATATGCCATGAATTTTGTATAATACTTGTATGTATTCTATGTATCACTTTTTTGATGTTCCCACTTTGATTGTATATGTCCCATGTCCCCAATTTTGTGTAATAAATATTTAATTCCATATTAGGTGTTGGTTTAATAGCATTTGTATATCCTTTAAATGTAAAAACTTGAGTGATATTATATATGTTTCGTATTATTTACATTATTCCGATGTTAATATGGTTTTTATAATCATATGTAACAGTTGGTAATGTAAATAATATGGAACATTCACTATATCTATTTTAAAAGTCAAAAATACTGATTTGAAAAAGCGCGCCATTCACCGTGCGGTCGAAATAGTTCTCCCTGTATACCCTCAGATGCCGCTGGAACATGGAATCAACGCGTCTTATATTGGTGGTCTGTGCCTTAACTGATAGAGGTGGCTGGAAGCGTCGATATATAACAAAGGTTTAAATTACATGAGAATATCTCATTGCATCAATCGTATGATTTATTTAAGTTGCATTAAGTACCTGAAGTCTGCAATAATCAAGGGTTTTTAGCAGTTTTGGGCAGGTATCAACCTCTTCTAAATTAACAACGTTAGCCGTTATCACACGGATTAAAAACAGAATAGAACTTATAAGCCACATAAGCAATGAAAATTATCAACATATTACTCGCTAGCTTCTTTTGACATAATACATGTATATACAAATATAACAATAACAGAATCACCTACTTGCCAACTGAATTAAAAAAATTATACACAAAAACAACAATACCCACGCATATTCAACCTAATTAAATTAACTTTAGAATAAAACTTTTTTTGTGTATTCAACAACAACTTCTATAAAATGAACGCCTATGGGCTCATCACTAAGCGGAACATCTCCCAATTACATTATCTACTGTTATGGATAAAATAATATGAAAAGCAGAGAGAAAAACAAAACCACTAGTATTTGTAATAAGTAGAAAAGAGTGAAAAAATATATACTCGAGAATTTAAAAATATGGAATGAAATGATGCATGAAGCAGGCATAAATATGAACAAGCAAAAACCAAAATTGTGGACATATCAAATGAAGAAGAAATGATAAATATATACATAGACAGAGCAAATATAGAACAGATTTAATACTTTCATTATTTAGGACCAACTTTTGAAGAATAAGGAAGATAGGAAATAAACATAAACCACAGAAAGGAGAAGGCAGGCAACCTACATCACGCAATACACTTGGGGGGAAAGGAGGTGTCAATAGAAACAAAAATCAAGATATATAAAATCATATATCGGCTCACTCTGACATATTGCTGTGAGACACGGATATTCAACCAAAGATAAAAAAGTAAGCCCTGGAGATCGCGGCAAGGTGAAAGGGATAACAAGAAGAGGCATGATTAGAAACGTAAATATAAGAACGGAATTGAGCACAGAACAGCCTCGACAGTCGTCGGCATCAGGGCATACGCCTCTCCAAGCGAGAGAAATGAATTTTCAACACCCAACAACAACGTCCCTCTTACCAACATAAATATACAAACAATCTTACCAACATAAAAATGGAGGCGTGCTAACGTGCTGATAACAAATAAATACCGATAGATTAAACATCGTCTAATTTCTATTGATAAGTTTGCAAGCGGTTACAACATACTCTGCAAATTATACAAGTAGTTAATTATTTATTGAACTCTGGTATTGTTATCACATGTTAAATATCTCGTATTTTAAATTAAGCACAACACAATCAAATCAGCCCTTTTTAAAACAAACAAAAAAAATATATAAGAGCGAAAAATTCGATAACAGATTCCACAAACGCAGCACCTGATCAAAACACAAATGAGTATTGAGTAACCACAAACACACGACGATAGGTTCCGACTTTTGATTTGCCGTAACATAACCTCAAAATCTTTTTACATTAGTTTTCAACCAAATGATTTTCAGTGTTGCCATGTGTAAATTACAGTGTTGGCGATTTGTTATTTTATTAATCAACCGAGTATAAATTAAATTGATTACGCCTGTTCATATCTAATAAATTATACTATCGTAACATAACTTTATTTTAAATTAATTAACCCTGAGCCGTGCATCAAGTGTGAGTGCGATGGACACCCAGCCAATGTCAGCAGCAAACGAGGACAGCGCACCTATAAACAGCAAGGAACCTAAAAAAAAACGCCCCAAGACGCCGACCGCGGAAAAACATCGAATAAGAAATTAAAAACCACACCAAATCTAACAGAGACACAGGCATCACACACACAGCCCTCTAAAGCACACACACAAGCGCACACAGAACACAGGAGAGACCACAGCCAGCAAATGAATTCAACTCCTACAAACACAACTATGAAATAAGAACGAATGCCACCATCACACACATACAACTTGCACGCTTATGGGAAACACTCATCAAAACATCCCGAACCCAACAACAACTCACGACCACACCGAACACACAACGCACATACACCGAATCATACACCATAATCCTCTGGAGTTGAAAACGAAATCCCAGATGAAGATATTGGCAAATAACTCACTAACAATAAATACCCTTATAGATACTGCAAACGCATCAAAGCAAGAGCAACAGACATATCAACATCGATGATAAGAATTATAACTGGAGACATCGACTCATTCGAAAGAATGACATATGACGGAGGACTGTATTACCTAAATAGGTTCTACAGATTCATACCAAGCTCCCCACCCAAACCAATACCACAAGCATGCAGCAAGTGCTCCGCATACGATCACAAAACCGAGGAATGCAGGAAAGGAAAAACATGCACCAAGTGTCAAGGGGGCGCATGACGCAACTAAATGCGGTTCGCCACAGCCACCGAAATATGATGCCCGCAACGCCGAGGCCCATGCAGGGTGGTCACCCAGATGCCCAAAGAGACCGACAACACTCATAGAAGGCAACCCCAGCATAAGGATAAAAAAACATAAATAAAAAATCTAAGATATACCAAACTCAACCACTCATAACAATAGAAGCCCTAACCCACTGACTATACCCGACCATATCATTATCACACACACACACCCACACACATGACATAAACAACACACAGAACACTAACAGAGAAGAGATTCTCAAAAAGCTCCGCAAACGCTTTATAATTGACTATGTCATTGAGACACAGGCTGTACTTTCCGGCAACAGAATGTATATAATCATGTTCGACAAACAAGCATCAGATAGCATACCACCGACAGAACCCTCAAATCATACCACACAAGCCACCATGCATGTACAGAACGATCGACCAACCATCATATACGCAAACATCAGCTGCCCCAGTAACAAACGGACGCCAATAAATAATTATATAGAGAATAGCAACATTCAAGGTTGCCTTCTTTTCGTAGAAACAAAGACCAAAACCGACACAAACGTGACATACAAGAACTGGAAAATCACACAAAAACAAGGACACATCAACATCAACGCACGAGGAGGGATAGGTATCCTCCACACCGCACGTAGAGCCAACCCGCCAGTACCGAACAACCCACAAAATGATCGCCTCTACTTTACGATCCCATTTGACAATGACAAACTTCACATCTTTCTGATATACATTCAACCACACACACACCAATCGAACAGAACATCTCCATAAAAGCAGCTCATGAATAGATATTCGATTATCATTAGTGACTTTAATCTAAACACCAAGAAGAGACGTCAACTACAAACGTTCATAAATAACTCTGACTTCAGAAGACAATACACGCACAACCAACACTCATCATGCCCAACAATAATGACACAATCCCAGGTATACTACATGCATACTGACAATCTAACAAATAATATAACATACATCGAAGTAGCACAAGACCGTTGCTCAGATAACTTGGCTATTAAATTTACATTTCAACTAGACCGACCACGAACTGCCGAAACAATCAAGACAAAATTCATTCTCAAACTCACAAATACAAAAGCAGTAAATACATTCATGCCGACATACCTGAACGAAATCGAAAGAAAAGACATAGAACTACATCACCTAACGGAATTTTAGACAAAACTCACTAGCTCTATAATAAAACATAGCCCCTAAACAAAACGAAACATTTTACAAACACAAAGTACCTAAGTACATACTTACACTAATCAAGTACGAGTGATAAACGTGCTGAAAATACACTCTGACAGGAGGCAGAAACACAAATACAATAATGAATAGACTAAACAAAACCATACAGACAATGACATGGCAATAAAAGGCACATACATGGTTCGAAGTATGCAAAGAAATTGAGAGAGACCGAGGAACAACCTATTGGACTAAAATTAAACGACAGACAAAATACAAAAAGACGGCACATACAGCTACACTCCAACAAGATATTAAAAAAAAAAATACGACAGACGAACATATGGCATACGCCTGCGCAAACCACTTCACATCTGCTTTCACCCCCATCGACGACCCTACATATAACAACGATAACTCCACAAACGTGAACGACTGGTACGATAGACATTGTAACCAAAACACAGCGGGATAGGTATCCACCACACAGCACGTAGAGCCAACCCGCCAGTACCGAACAACCCACAAAATGATTGCCTCTACTTTACGATTCCATTTGACAATGACAAACTTCACATCTTTCTGATATACATTTCAACCACACTCACCAATCGAACAGAACACCGCCATAAAAGCACCCCATGAATAGATTTTCGATTATCATTGGTGACTTTAACCTACACCCCTAGAAGAGACGTCAACTACAAACGTTCATAAATAACTCTGACTTCAGAAGACAATACACAACAACCAACACTCATCATGCCCAACAATAATGACACCATCCCAGATATACTACATACATACCGACAATCTAACAAATAATATAAGAGACATCGAAGTAACACCAGACCTTTGCTCAGATCACTTGGCTGTTAAATTTACATTTCAACTAGACCGACCACGAACTGCCGAAACAATCAAGACAAAATTCATTCTCAAGCTCACAAATACAAAAGTAGTAAATACATTCATGCTGACATACCTGAACGAAATCGAAAGAGAAGACATAGGACTACATCACCTAACGGAATTTTAGACAAAACTCACTAGCTCTATAATAAAACATAGCCCCTAAACAAAACGAAACATTTTACAAACACAGACTACCTAAGTACATACTTACACTAATCAAGTACAAGTGACAAACGTGCTGAAAATACGCTCTGACAGGAGGCAGAAACATAAAAACAATAATGAATAGACTAAACAAAACCATACAGACAATGACACGGCAATAAAAGCCACATAAATGGCTCGAAGTATACAAAGAAATTGAGAGAGACCGAGGAACAACCTATTGGACTAACATTAAACGACAGACAAAATACAAAAAATCCACTCCTCCACTACAAATTAGGCCTAATTTTTAGCTTACAATTGGGCGCTAGTATGTGGACCCTCCCGAAGCACCTCTGTACCCTCCTGAAGCACCGCCGTACCCACCCGAAGCCCCTTCACCTCCATCAACATCGCCAGCCCCTCCTGAAGCCCCTCGGCTACCACCAACATCACCCGCCCGTCCGCCCCTCCCGAAGCCCCACCAGCCCCTCCGCCCCTCCCAAAGCCCCACCACCCGCCGCCCCCACCAACATATACCGGCCCCTACGCCCCTCCCGGAGCCCCTCCGCCAACATATTTCATCCAGAGAGGACAACATATTAAATAAAGAAAAATCCTTAAAAATATGTACAATAGTATTTAAATATACATACAATATGTCAAAAGTACAAGATAATAAATAAAAAACACCTCCACACCTGCACCACCATCACTACCATCACCAGCACCATCACCAGCACCACCTCCACACCAGCAACAGCATCGCCACCACCTCCACACCAGCAACAGCACCACCACCACCTCCTCACCAGCAACAGCACCACCACCACCAACAGGTGTCTCACAGGTATCTCACAGGTGTCTCACAGCTGTCTCTGAGGTGTCTCACAGCTGTCTCAGAGGTGTCTTATAGCTGTCTCATAGCGTCTCATATGTGTAACACAGCGTCTCACACGTGACTACATTTTAGGAATATTTTAATCAGCAACTAGTATGATTTAAGTCTGTTTGAATATTACGCTATTTTATCATGAAATAATAGATATTATGTGTTTATGTATTTCGTATGATAGGCTTCGAAGAAGTTGTTTTGTGGTAAGATCTTGTCCGGGGCGGTGTTTTACCTGTATCTAGTATGTCATAGTATTCGTCTTCTGTTATGTTTGGTGGTTCCTTATTATCTGTGTTTTGGTTATGATGTCTGTCGTACCAGTCGTTCACGTTTGCGGAGTTATCGTTGTTATATGTAGGGTCGCCGATGGGGGTGAAAGCAGATGTGGAGTGGTTTGCGTATGCCTTATGTTCGTCTGTCGTATGTCTTTTTAATATCTTGTAGGAGTGTAGGTGTACGTGATGTATTTTTTGTATTTTGTCTGTCGTTTAATGTTAGTCCAATAGGTTGTTCCTCGGTCTCTCTCAATTTCTTTGTATACTTCGAGCCATTTATGTGGCTTTTATTGCCGTGTCATTGTCTGTATGGTTTTGTTTAGTCTATTCATTATTGTTTTTATGTTTCTGCCTCCTGTCAGAGCGTATTTTCAGCACGTTTGTCACTTGCACTTGATTAGTGTAAGTATGTACTTAGGTAGTCTGTGTTTGTAAAATGTTTCGTTTTGTTTAGGGGCTATGTTTTATTATAGAGCTACTGAGTTTTGTCTAAAATTCCGTTAGGTGATGTAGTCCTATGTCTTCTCTTTCGATTTCGTTCAGGTATGTCAGCATGAATGTATTTACTACTTTTGTATTTGTGAGCTTGAGAATGAATTTTGTCTTGATTGTTTCGGCAGTTCGTGGTCGGTCTAGTTGAAATGTAAATTTAACAGCCAAGTGATCTGAGCAAAGGTCTGGTGTTACTTCGATGTCTCTTATATTATTTGTTAGATTGTCGGTATGTATGTAGTATATCTGGGATGGTGTCATTATTGTTGGGCTTGATGAGTGTTGGTTGTTGTGTATTGTCTTCTGAAGTCAGAGTTATTTATGAACGTTTGTAGTTGACGTCTCTTCTAGGGGTGTAGGTTAAAGTCACCAATGATAATCGAAAATCTATTCATGGGGTGCTTTTATGGCGGTGTTCTGTTCGATTGGTGAGTGTGGTTGAAATGTATATCAGAAAGATGTGAAGTTTGTCATTGTCAAATGGAATCGTAAAGTAGAGGCAATCATTTTGTGGGTTGTTCGGTACTGGCGGGTTGGCTCTACGTGCTGTGTGGTGGATACCTATCCCGCTGTGTTTTGGTTACAATGTCTATCGTACCAGTCGTTCACGTTTGTGGAGTTATCGTTGTTATATGTAGGGTCGTCGATGGGGGTGAAAGCAGATGTGAAGTGGTTTGCGCAGGCGTATGCCATATGTTCGTCTGTCGTATTTTTTTTTTAATATCTTGTTGGAGTGTAGCTGTATGTGCCGTCTTTTTGTATTTTGTCTGTCGTTTAATTTTAGTCCAATAGGTTGTTCCTCGGTCTCTCTCAATTTCTTTGCATACTTCGAGCCATGTATGTGCCTTTTATTGCCATGTCATTGTCTGTATGGTTTTGTTTAGTCTATTCATTATTGTATTTGTGTTTCTGCCACCTGTCAGAGTGTATTTTCAGCACGTTTGTCACTCGTACTTGATTAGTGTAAGTATGTACTTAGGTACTTTGTGTTTGTAAAATGTTTCGTTTTGTTTAGGGGCTATGTTTTATTATAGAGCTAGTGAGTTTTGTCTAAAATTCCGTTAGGTGATGTAGTTCTATGTCTTTTCTTTCGATTTCGTTCAGGTATGTCGGCATGAATGTATTTACTGCTTTTGTATTTGTGAGTTTGAGAATGAATTTTGTCTTGATTGTTTCGGCAGTTCGTGGTCGGTCTAGTTGAAATGTAAATTTAATAGCCAAGTTATCTGAGCAACGGTCTTGTGCTACTTCGATGTATGTTATATTATTTGTTAGATTGTCAGTATGCATGTAGTATACCTGGGATTGTGTCATTATTGTTGGGCATGATGAGTGTTGGTTGTGCGTGTATTGTCTTCTGAAGTCAGAGTTATTTATGAACGTTTGTAGTTGACGTCTCTTCTTGGGGTTTAGATTAAAGTCACTAATGATAATCGAATATCTATTCATGAGCTTCTTTTATGGCGATGTTCTGTTCGATTGGTGTGTGTGTGTGGTTGAATGTATATCAGAAAGATGTGAAGTTTGTCATTGTCAAATGGGATCGTAAAGTAGAGGCGATCATTTTGTGGGTTGTTCGGTACTGGCGGGTTGGCTCTACATGCGGTGTGGAGGATACCTATCCCTCCTCGTGCGTTGATGTTGATGTGTCCTTGTTTTTGTGTGATTTCCCAGTTCTTGTATGTCACGTTTGTGTCGGTTTTGGTCTTTGTTTCTACGAAAAGAAGGCAACCTTGAATGTTGCTATTCTCTATATAATTATTTATTGGCGTCCGTTTGTTACTGGGGCAGCTGATGTTTGCGTATAAGATGGTTGGTCGATCGTTCTGTACATGCATGGTGGCTTGTGTGGTATGATTTGAGGGTTCTGTCGGTGGTATGCTATCTGATGCTTGTTTGTCGAACATGATTATATACATTCTGTTGCCGGAAAGTACAGCCTGTGTCTCAATGACATAGTCAATTATAAAGCGTTTGCGGAGCTTTTTGAGAATCTCTTCTCTGTTAGTGTTCTGTGTGTTGTTTATGTCATGTGTGTGTGGGTGTGTGTGTGTGATAATGATATGGTCGGGTATAGTCAGTGGGTTAGGGCTTCTATTGTTATGAGTGGTTGAGTTTGGTATATCTGTAGATTTTTTATTTATGTTTTTTTATCCTTATGCTGGGGTTGCCTTCTATGAGTGTTGTCGGTCTCTTTGGGCATCTGGGTGACCACCCTGCATGGGCCTCGGCGTTGCGGGCATCATATTTCGGTGGCTGTGGCGAACCGCATTTAGTTGCGTCATGCGCCCCCTTGACACTTGGTGCATGTTTTTCCTTTCCTGCATTCCTCGGTTTTGTGATCGTATGCGGAGCACTTGCTGCATGCTTGTGGTATTGGTTTGGGTGGGGAGCTTGGTATGAATCTGTAGAACCTATTTAGGTAATACAGTCCTCCGTCATATGTCATTCTTTCGAATGAGTCGATGTCTCCAGTTATAATTCTTATCATCGATGTTGATATGTCTGTTGCTCTTGCTTTGATGCGTTTGCAGTATCTATAAGGGTATTTATTGTTAGTGAGTTATTTGCCAATATCTTCGTCTGGGATTTCGTTTTCAACTCCAGAGGATTATGGTGTATGATTCGGTGTATGTGCGTTGTGTGTTCGGTGTGGTCGTGAGTTGTTGTTGGGTTCGGGATGTTTTGATGAGATACTTGTCCATCAGTTCCTGGAGTTTATTTTTTGGATTCTCTTTTGTTTGTTTTCAGAGTGAGGTTGTTGTTTATCAGTTGTATGATAATGTCCTTGTTGTTGGGCATGTGTGTTTCCCATAAGCGTGCAAGTTGTATGTGTGTGATGGTGGCATTCGTTCTTATTTCATAGTTGTGTTTGTAGGAGTTGAATTCATTTGCTGGCTGTGGTCTCTCCTGTGTTCTGTGTGCGCTTGTGTGTGTGCTTTAGAGGGCTGTGTGTGTGATGCCTGTGTCTCTGTTAGATTTGGTGTGGTTTTTAATTTCTTATTCGATGTTTTTCCGCGGTCGGCGTCTTGGGGCGTTTTTTTTTTAGGTTCCTTGCTGTTTATAGGTGCGCTGTCCTCGTTTGCTGCTGACATTGGCTGGGTGTCCATCGCACTCACACTTGATGCACGGCTCAGGGTTAATTAATTTAAAATAAAGTTATGTTACGATAGTATAATTTATTAGATATGAACAGGCGTAATCAATTTAATTTATACTCGGTTGATTAATAAAATAACAAATCGCCAACACTGTAATTTACACATGGCAACACTGAAAATCATTTGGTTGAAAACTAATGTAAAACGATTTTGAGGTTATGTTACGGCAAATGTCAATCAAAAGTCGGAACCTATCGTCGTGTGTTTGTGGTTACTCAATACTCATTTGTGTTTTGATCAGGTGCTGCGTTTGTGGAATCCGTTATCGAATTTTTCGCTCTTATATATTTTTTTTGTTTGTTTTAAAAAGGGCTGATTTGATTGTGTTGTGCTTAATTTAAAATACGAGATATTTAACATGTGATAACAATACCAGAGTTCAATAAATAATTAACTACTTGTATAATTTGCAGAGTATGTTGTAACCGCTTGCAAACTTATCAATAGAAATTAGACGATGTTTAATCTATCGGTATTTATTTGTTATCAGCACGTTAGCACGCCTCCATTTTTATGTTGGTAAGATTGTTTGTATATTTATGTTGGTAAGAGGGACGTTGTTGTTGGGTGTTGAAAATTCATTTCTCTCGCTTGGAGAGGCGTATGCCCTGATGCCGACGACTGTCGAGGCTGTTCTGTGCTCAATTCCGTTCTTATATTTACGTTTCTAATCATGCCTCTTCTTGTTATCCCTTTCACCTTGCCGCGATCTCCAGGGCTTACTTTTTTATCTTTGGTTGAATATCCGTGTCTCACAGCAATATGTCAGAGTGAGCCGATATATGATTTTATATATCTTGATTTTTGTTTCTATTGACACCTCCTTTCCCCCCAAGTGTATTGCGTGATGTAGGTTGCCTGCCTTCTCCTTTCTGTGGTTTATGTTTATTTCCTATCTTCCTTATTCTTCAAAAGTTGGTCCTAAATAATGAAAGTATTAAATCTGTTCTATATTTGCTCTTTCTATGTATATATTTATCATTTCTTCTTCATTTGATATGCCCACAATTTTGGTTTTTGCTTGTTCATATTTATGCCTGCTTCATGCATCATTTCATTCCATATTTTTAAATTCTCGAGTATATAATTTTTCACTCTTTTCTACTTATCACAAATACTAGTGGTTTTGTTTTTCTCTCTGCTTTTCTTATTATTTTATCCATAACAGTAGATAATGTAATTGGGAGATGTTCCGCTTAGTGATGAGCCCACAGGCGTTCATTTTATAGAAGTTGTTGTTGAATACACAAAAAAGTTTTATTCTAAAGTTAATTTAATTAGGTTGAATATGCGTGGGTATTGTTGTTTTTGTGTATAATTTTTTTAATTCAGTTGGCAAGTAGGTGATTCTGTTATTGTTATATTTGTATATACATGTATTATGTCAAAAGAAGCTAGCGAGTAATATGTTGATAATTTTCATTGCTTATGTGGCTTATAAGTTCTATTCTGTGTTTAATTCGTGTGATAACGGCTAACGTTGTTAATTTAGAAGAGGTTGATACCTGCCCAAAATTGCTAAAAACCCTTGATTATTGCAGACTTGAGGTACTTAATGCAACTTAAATAAATCACACGATTGATGCAATGATATTCTCATGTAATTTAAACCTTTGTTATATATCGACGCTTCCGGCCGGCTGTATCAGTTAAGGTAATTAGCTCCGCGGTAAAGTTGCCGCGTATCACGTGGGAGGCCGGGGTTCGATTCTGGGCAGGCATGTGATTTTGATTCGGGCAAAAATGTCTTGGTTAATAATAATAACAATAATTATTAATAGATAATAATTATTAAATTAATAATAATAAAAATTAAATTATTAAAAATTATAATAATAGTTATTTAACCAACAAGTTGATTAATGAGAGCGATTAATTATCGAGAAATTTTAACGCGTGAGCGAGCGGAGCGAGCGAGCGCGTTAATTGTCGAGATTATTAATCGCCGATTAATCTTACGTGTTGGTTACAATATTTTTTCGTTGATCTTATTAGCAATAAAAAAGTTTAAAAAATCAAATTAATTGTGATAATTATTGTGATATACATATACAAATGATTCAAAACCTATTAACTAATTTGTAAGATTACTAATTTTTAAGTTGCACTGTGTTTGTCTATATTTATAGTTAGATTAGTAACTGTGCAATTGCTGAAATTAAAACCAGGAATAGACATAGTATTTTCAGTTTTCTGGTATTCTGAACTAAAATTTAAGTTTAAGTTATTGTCTTCGACACTTGTTGTGGAATTTTCTGTTTCATTATTATTATTAGCACTCGTAATAGTATGAGGTGCTTTTGAATTATTTGTCGAGAGAATCTTTTCAGCGATGTTTATTTTATTTTGAATTGAATTTTCTATGTATCCTTCAGCAACTGAAGTGGATTTCCAGCCACCATGTCGTTTAATAGCTGCGAAGTCTGCACCAGCGTCGGAAATAATTGAAGCAGACGATCGTCGGAAACAGTGTCCTGTATAAAGATGAGGCTGATCTAATTTTAAAAATGTTGCAATTCGTGACGGTAATTTGGAAAATGTATTGATGCCTACAGGTTGGGTGGAGCAGACGCCATTTCTATAGAAAATAAAAAATCTATTGTGTGGAGTGTGTCTTGGCCTCAATGAAATGTAATTTCTAATTAATGTTAACAATGTTTTTTCTTCATTGTCCACCACTGTAAAAATTCTATTTGTTTGTGTTTTGGACGCCTTAATTGTAACTAAAAATTTTGATGACATATCCTGAACATTATCTTTCTCTAATTTCAATAATTCATCTTTTCTTAATGCTCCAGCTACTCCAAAAATCATTGCAACCTGAAATGTAATACGATGTTTATATTTTCAGTTGGTCATTATTTCATTACCTTAGTCATTAAGAAGACACTGTTTGGAGAATCAGATAGGAATCGTTGGATGTGTTCTTTTTCGAGTACTTTGGATTTTTTCGGCAGATATCCTTCTTTTTGTGGTTTAATGAACATGATCAATTTATTGAATTTGCTTATATCAATGTTTTCTTTTATATTTAATGTCGCTTTAAGCATTGAATATTTCGGCCATAAGCTTGCCTACAGACCTTTTCCCGCAATATCAGCAAAATACGCTAATAAAACAGATTCCGAATGGCGCGTTACCTGCTTCTCTGCGCACCATGTTGTAAATTCTCCGTATGTCTTTTCGTATAAAGACCTGCTTTTTTCCGGGAGCAAACACAATGAAGCAACATTGGCACTCTCCAAAACTTCTGGCGGGGTCAATATTAGAGCGTCTTCGAGATCCATAATAGCCACAAATAACTTATAAATCACGTTTGACGTTTTACAGTGACATTTGAATATAGTATGTTTGGTGGCCTATACTAAAATAGTTTATTAAAACAAATCGTTCATTAATGGGGGTTATTAATGAACGATTTCTCTGTACAAATCATACATTAATGATATGCTTAAATGACAGATCAACGGAAAATAAATAAAACTCACGCGCTGTCGTCATATCCCTCGTGCAACACAACATTGACCCATAGGCAACCCGTTGTACAAATATCGGTCCTCGAACTGGACGACCGAAAAAACAAAATGGCTGAAAAGCGAATTTAGACCCCTGTGTAAATCCTTATGGGAAAATGGTCCCGAACCGGCCTAGCTTATCTACTAAAGTTCATCTCGTTCTTTAAGAGCATGGCAGGGACAGACATCAAATACAAGTTTATAGATTCCTGTAGATTCATGGCATCATCCCTGGATAAGTTGAGCTCCTACCTCGAAGTCAAGAAGATAGTGCACAGCCAATTCCCGCTGTACAACGACGAGAAGATTGACCTGCTCACCCGTAAGGGTGTACTCCCCTACGAGTCCGTACAGAGTTGGGTCAATCTTGTCGAGAGTGACCTCCCGAGCCGAGAATCCTTTCGGAGTCAGCTGACTGACTCCGAGATCAGCAGCGAGGATTATGCGCATGCTTAGAAAGTATGGCGGGAATTCAGCATCACCACGCTGGGCGAGTATAGCGATCTATACCTTAAGACTGATGTGCTACTCTTGGCTGATGTCTTCGAGGCATTCAGGGATGTCTGCCTGAATAATTACCACCTCGATCCAGCCCATTACATGACCGCACCGTCATTGAGCTGGGACGCCATGCTGAAGAACACGGGGGTCCAGCTTGACATGATTGGCGACGTGGATATGTTGATGTTCTTCGAACGAGGTATTCGAGGAGGACTCGCCCAATGCCCGAAAAGGCATGCCCGAGCAAACAATCAGTACATGAGTGACCATGATTCAGCTTCACCGACTAACTATCTCATGTACTATGATATTAATGCCATGTATGCTTGGGCAATGTCGCAGCACCTGCCTGCAGGAGAACTGAAGTGGGTAGAGAGTGATCTCTCCTCTTTTAACTTTAACCTCCCAAACGATACCCCTACAGGATATGTCTTGGAGGTCGATCTGGACTACCCGATGCATATTCTCGATCGCCGTAGGGACCTTCCTTTGGCACCATCGAAAGGCAGGGCTCCCGGTTCTAAGCAGGAAAATATGCTTGCCACGCTAGAAGGCAAGCGTAATTATATAATTCACTACAGGAATCTCAAACAATATGTAGCAGAGGGCCTGATTGTATCGAAAATACATCGGGTGATACAGTTTAAGCAGTCTCCATGGTTAAAAAAGTACATTGACCTGAATGCAGAGCTCCGGCGAAACTCTCGAAATGAGTTTGAGAAGAATTTCTTCAAACTCATGAGCAACGCCGTATTCGGGAAGACCATGGAGAATGTCCGGAACCGACGAGTAATGAAGCTCGTACATAAGTAGCATGGGAGATATGCGGCAGAGTCGCTGATATCAAAGCCGAATTTCCACAGCACGAGGATCGAGCATCGAGGATGACCTGGTGCTAATCGAGCTATTGAAGACGGAGGTCTTCTTCGATAAGCCTATTTACGTGGGGATGGCTATATTAGACATCTCCAAAACCGCTCTGTACGAGTTTCACTACTCGTATATGAAGAATAAATACTGTAAGGATTGTACCTTCAGCTATACGGACACCGATTCTCTGATATATGATATCAGAATTGCTGATATCTATCAGGACATCAGGATGGATATCAGCAGATTCGATACGTCCGAATATAGCCCCGAGAATCCCTATGGCATACCGCAAGCGAATAAAAAGATCCCGGGTCTGATGAAGGATGATAATTGCGGTAAGTAATTGAGTGTTGAAATCGATATGCTTGAAACTAATGTGCAATTTTTTCAATTACAGGCCGCATCATGGAGGAGTTTGTAGGACTCAGGGCAAAGATGTATGCGTGCCGAGTGACATCATCTGCGGACACCAAGAAGGCCAAGGGCATCAAAGGGTATGTTGTCAAGAAGCACATATCCTTTGCTGACTACCTGGCCTGCCTCAACACTGGTGTCGAGATGGTGCACGAGCAGAGCTGTATCCGATCCTTCAATCACCAGGTGTTCACCATCTGCGGAAGAAAATCAGTCTGTCCTCGCGATGATAAGCGGCATCTTCTGCCAGAACCCCACGAGACGCTGCCCTGGGGTCATTATTCGCTAACAGTCATGGACATTTAGTGTTGTTTTAATACGAGGGCTGTTTGACGGAAGAGTGACTTTTCAAAGGTTGGTAACACTTTCGCTATAATGATTATGTTGCTAGCTCCTAAGGCCTTTCGGAGGTCTACTGTCAAAATTTGGCACCAATCTGACAGATAGATTATGTTTTATACTTATTTGAAGAAAACTGTTTTCGTTGATGTGTAAATATGGAGAAAAAATAATTTCGAGTGTTGATTAAACATTATTTTGTACGTGAAAAAACAATTAAAGAAACCGAGGAAAAGTTACGTAAATAATATCCAGAATCTGCTCCGTCCCATGGAATGATTTGTAAGTGGTTTCTGCTTTTAAAAGTGGCCATATGAGCACGGTTGATGCAGATCGTCCAAAACCATAATTTACTGTAACTACTCCAGAAATGGTTAAAAAACTCTATGGCCTTGTAATTGACAATCGTCGAATAAAAGTTCGTGAGATAGCTAATGAAGTAAACATCTCAACCAAACGGGTATACAATATTTTGCATGAACATTTCAATAAGAAAAAGCATTCCGCGAAATGGTTGCCGCGTTTTCTTAATGGTGAACAAATGCGCGCTCGCATTAAGAATTCAGAAGAATGTTTGGCCGTCTTCAACGTAATTCAAAGGATTTTTTTCGTCGATATGTCACAGTAGATGAAACTTGGATACACCATTATACTCCAGAAACATGCATACAGTCTAAATAATGGATTTCTCCATGCGAACATGCCCCCAAAAAGGCAAAAACATTTTTTTCGGCCAATAAGGTCATGGCCACAGTTTTTTTGGGATTCTAAAGGGGTAATCTTTATTAATTGTTTACAAAAAGGAAAAACGATAACTGGCCAGTATTATGCTGATTATGCAGACACGTTTTGATGCCGAACTTGAAAAACAACGACCGCATTTGATGAAGAAAAAAGTGTTTTTACATCACGATAATGCGCCCTCACATTCGTCTGCAATTGCTACAACTAAATTGGCTGAATTGCATTACGAATTACTGCTTTATCCGCCATATTTGCCAGATCTGGCTCCCAGTGATTTCTTCTTATTCCCAAATTTTAAAAAATGGCTGGGTGGAAAAAGATTTTAGGCAACTGAAGAGGTGATAACCGAGTCAAATGCTTATTTTGAAGACTTTCCGAAAGATTACTTTTTGGAAGGTTTAAAAAAACTGTAAACTCGCTGGGCTAAGTGTGTACAGTTAAAAGGGTGTTATGTTGAAAAATAAAATATTTTTTAAACAGAAAAATAACGTTTTCATTAAAAAGTCACTCTTCCGTCAAACAGCCCTCGTATGTATATGTGCGTGTGTATATATTTTTTATCTATTTAATCGTTCATTTATTTATTTTTGCCGTTTTATTCATTATCTTGTATATTTCTTATGTCTTTATTTATTATCTTGTATATTTGACATATTGCATGCTTATATTTCTGCATTGTATATTTAAATAATATTGTACATATTTTTTGATGATTTTTCTTTAACATTTCTATAACTACAAGCTACATTCTTATCATTAAGTACATGAAGTCTGCAATAATCTCGGGTTTTTAGCAGTTTTGGGCAGGTATCAACCTCTTCTAAATTAACAGCGTTATCAAAAACATTACTCAGGTATGTAGCCTTTGGAGCACCCTTAACATAGACAACATCAGCTGGATATCTCCTAAATAAGTTTCCAATGTTGGATAGATTTGATTGACACACAATCTCTTTCTGGCAGCTCCGGCTCAGCGCGATGAATGGTTTGGGTGGCTTGAATAGAAATGTCTTTATCCCCTCTCCATCAAATGTTAGAGCCACTTCCTTGGGTGTAAATTCAGGTGTGCAAAAGCCTTGTATATCAACGACCAGCACTCGCAGCGTTTAGGCAATATGCTTGCGAAGAACAGGTTCCAGCATTCTCCCAGCTTCACCTATGCGCCTCTCGAAACGTAGCCTATCAGAAACAATATGTTTCCACTGTGTATGCTGATCACCCTCATGAGGTCTATACATCAACGTTATGGGACATAAATCAAAGCTTACTCTCTTCCGCATTTAAGTGAGCTTTTTAACCTCTCCTGTTAGAGGTCTGTACTCAACGATGCTATCGTACATAATGAGGCAATATGCTCGAGTACCGGCAGCAAATGCTGCGGTCGCCTCCAACTCGATATCCAAGTCGACTGTAGCTGTTTTAATGCTATCATTCTGCTTGGATACGTCAAATAGAAAGATCATTTGATCTCTAAACTGAGTATAATTCAGCATAGGCATAGCATCAGCGCGGCCATAATAACTTTTTTGAAACTCGACATACATTTGGTACGCACGCGTGTAATCGCCAGCTGCGATATCGAGATTTAATGCATCGTAAGGATAAGTTTCCGAGTTGAGATGAACTCGAATATTTTTAATATTGCAATGATCAAATCTCGCGCAGTCTACGCCAACATTATTTCTCCTATTTTGCTGCAGTACAATACCGATATAGCGAGGCTTCTCAAGATTACTCGAAGTCTTTACGGGCCAGATTTCATTTTCAGTCTGTCGTAAAGCTGTAAGTTCACGCAGTTCACATCCGCGAAATGCTACACGAATCGGTGCATTCTTGTGAATATTTTGATAGAAAGCTAATCTATTCGCAGAACTTGGGTGTATATGAGGGACGTGCCATTCAACTTTATTGAGTCTAAGGACAGCTCCGGCGGTACCGGTATAGCAGTTAGTATCAGTGGCAGATCGCAAAAGTATTAATTCTTGCTTGATATTCGTAATCACTTTACGATAATCCTCTGCAAATCCGAGTCAGTACTTGAGCGGAATTATAGCGAAAAATTTGTTATTATTGACGACAAAGGTTTTCAACTGTCCGGTGGAACACCTTCCTGCCATCTCATCAGCGTTTTTATCCTCACCTCGCATTGAGAGCAGCCCTTTGATTGTACTAGTTATGCCAACATTGCGAATTTTATCTACCTCAATGCTATTCAATTCATAGCGTACCTCCTCAAATAAGAAACTCAATGCATTTTGAGTAAGAGAAAATTGGACGGGAATACCGCCAGCTCCTGTAGGAGGCTAGACTGCACCGCTAATATAGATGTAGCTATCGTGAGGCAAAGTCAGAATATCCTGCAGCTGGATCGTTATGCGGATTTCATCGTTATTACCGAAATTTGCCGATCTGGGGTGATATGCATGATGCTGAGTCTTTATAATATCGTCTTGGAAAACCACATCTTCAAAAATATTCAGCTCAGTCATTTCTTCAGCTTCTTTTTTAGATTATAGACGATTTTAAGGAGCTTGCGCTTAACAGCAGATGATGTCGCGGCTGCGGTTCTTCGCCTACTACTGATTGATATTGAGCTCGTCCTCGTATTTATACTCCCGAAGCAGATACCCATGTTAGCGCTGCCTCAGCTCCAATCGAACTAATATTTTCTCGCCTCTAAAGTTAACCGGATCGCCGTTCTGGTCCACTATCCTAATGATTATACTATCGATGTTGCTTGTGTTAACGACGGGTAGATATAAAATGTTTCTGGGTTCTATATTTATAGCATAGCCCGGATCTACGGCAGGTGAGAACTCGAATAGCGTATGAGATAGTCTGTTATCATAATAGGATCCTGTGATGATGTTGCACTCTACCCTGATGCTCGATACTTTAATTATCTGTACAGGTATATCAGATGTATGCTGTGATTCTGCCTCTAATATACGCTCTCCCAAAAACCCTAATAAACTCCCGATAGTGCCTTTATCAGGCGAAAAATCCACGCTGAATATACTTTTAAGCTCGCACTTTAGCGTATTATTGTTTGGCTTGAGCGAAAAAATATTATCGGCGAGCTGATCCCCACTGTCGGATAATAACTGCTGCTGCAAGTACGCCTCAATATCGCTAATTTCGTATGAGCCTGGTGGTATTACAATTTCCTTACCTCCGTTATATATAAACTTATTACACCCTTCCTCAATATTCGGTATCGTATTATATGTATGCAGCCCTATTAAACCCAAGCAATAAGATGACCTATCATCGAGCTCGATCGGCGGATAATAATCAGCGCTGAGGTTAGTTGTACCTTGCAAGGTGAATGTCTGAGACATGACTGAGATATGTCGGTACATGCAGGGCTATTTATACAAAAATTCCAAGCACAGATGACCTCAATTATAAGTGTTGAATCTCTGATAGCGTTGTCTATTATACAGGGTGGAAACTTTAACTGGAATAAAATTCATAACTTCGATATAGGCGATTTTTGCAAAAAATCCCGAAACACGCTAAGTATTGTTTTTTCTTGCCCTCATTTCTATGTATATGCTGCTTGTTTATCTGTTCCCGGAAGAGCGCAGCCAACTCTGACTTTTTTTTTCAAATGGAAAGGTATGTCAAGTGACACCTCGTTTGAAAGATCTCTGCGCAAGTAATACAACACACTATTTATTTCTTGAATATTTACAAAGCCCACGTGATAGGATTGAGGACCTTAAGCAATGTATTAGGCATGAAATACGGCAAGTCACACCAGAAATATTACAAAACATTAGAGATGCATGTTATCATCGATTTGCACTTTGCCAAGAAAGAAACGGTGCCCATTTTGAACATTTGTTGCATTAAATAGTATTCAAGTTATAAAAGTGTTTTTTTTTATCACGTGGGATTTGTAAATATTCAAGAAATAAATAGTGTGTTGTATTACTTGCGCAGAGACCTTTCACACGAGGTGTCACTTGACATACCTTTCCATTTGAAAAAAAAAGTCAGAGGTGGCTGCGCTCTTCCGGGAACAGATAAACAAGCAGCATATACATAGAAATGAGGGCAAGAAAAAACAATACTTAGCGTGTTTCGGGATTTTTTGCAAAAATCGCCTATATCGAAGTTATGAATTTTATTCCAATTAAAGTTTCCACCCTGTATGTGATTTTGCTATCGCCCAGGTAGCTTACAAGTTCCGGGGGCGGGGCCAAATCCTCAAAACTATCAAAATACTGGACTGATCTGCCGCGCTTTCTATAGGCCACCCAATGCGTGCCTTCATCCCTGACATCCAAATTAACGATTGCTGATTCATTGTAATGAGGTTTAACAGGCAATGTATCTCGTATGAATACTCCACGGAAATATTTTATATTTTTAGCATGCTCGTTTAGATCGATGTTTGTGAGGGCGCGCTTGGGCAGCTTTATTAGTTTTTTGTCGCAGCCAGGAAAAGACCCTTGCCTTTCCGATATGGCTTTAAAAATAGCCCCTTACCGTTTTTACCTAGAGCTATAGTTTTAGCGGACGCTCGAGCATCTCCCACCGACTTCACAGCCTTATATATGCCGGCCGCACCTCCAGCCAGAGAGCCTAGAGCAATACGTCCGGCGAATATGGGTATTAGCGGCAGGATACCTACTCTCTTTGGGATTGGGATTATCCTCGGTACGCGGATTTTTTTCTTACCGCCAACCTCGCGAACGGCAATTTATGCTGCAGCTAGTGCAACTCGGCTCCCCTCTTTAAATGCCTGAGAGCTACTGATTTTACGCTTAATCTTTTTTATAGCCTTTCTAGCCTTCATGACCACCCCACTTCGCATAGCTGTCTACGTTAGACCCATCCCCATCTTCCTTTTCGTCTTCATCATGTTCGTCACAATCCACGTAGCGCTCTTCTCGCCTAGCTTTGCATCATGTGACTTGACTCTGGACCAGGCAGCCTCTTCGAGTTCCTTATCAGCTATATGACGCTCGCTCAAGCTTTTGTTCTGCGAGTAGCGGATGTCGTGTCGTTTACAGGCGCTGTCTAGAGGATTTATACCAGAATCTCCTCGTTCTAACCTCTTTTCTAACTTTGTACCAGGACCACAGTACTGATAGCCCGGTATGTGCGCCTCGAACGGGAGTGCGTTTATTACTGAATTGATGATGCCTCGACCTTGATACATATTCATCTGAACCTTTCGATCCGCTCGACTCCTATATATAGCACATCCGCGGTGCAGGAGGTTTAGTACGATGAAGGTCGTCAAGCAGCAACAATCGCTGGAGATGCTCAATATGGATCAATTGACGGGTGATGGGTTTGAGGCGAGCTTCACTAGACATAGCAAATTGCTACCCAATACAATCAGGGCGCTAGTATGCGGACCCTCTAATTGCGGTAAATCAAACGTCATGTTCTCATTACTGTTTGCCGACAATTGATTGGGATTTGAGAATATCTATATCTTTTCCAAATCGCTATATCAGCCTAAGTATAGAATGCTAGAGCGATTAATGGCCAATATTCCAGAGATAGGATATTTTGCATATAAGGAATACGCGGAAATAATCGACCCTTCCGAAGCCGAACCACATTCAGTATTTATTTTCGATGATGTTGCCTGTGATAAGCAGGAAAAAATCAGAGAATATTTCAGTATGTGTCGTCACAGTCAAGTCGATTCATTCTACCTCTGCCAGACTTATTCGAGTATACCGAAACAACTTATTATTTAAGCGAGATGATCTAAATCTCAGGCATGCATATGAGGATCATGTTAGCGCCGATATAAAGTTCGAGCAGTTTAAGGCTATGTGTATGATGTGCTGGGATGGGAGATATTCCTTCATAACAATAGATAAGGATAGCGACATAGCTGAGGGCAGATATAGGAAAGGCCTGGATGAGTTTATATTACTCGATTCGCACGTGTAGACGAGTTTAGACATGTTTAAACTTGTCTAGACAGGTCGAAACACTCTCGCTGCCAGCTATTTAGTATAAATTACGCGCGTATCCGGTAACGCTACATTGCGAATTCTACCTTGGTACAGTACACATCATGAGCGATTTGATAGAGCGAAAACTGGTTGATATTGAAAATGCGATACGTCGTAAAGTATTTGCATTAAAATTAGAACGAGGTGATAATAGCGTGATGATAGAGCGCCGCTATAAGCCAATCACAGATCCTCTTAAGAAGTAAATCGCGACTCAGATCGCACCTCATACTACAGCAGCGCCCGCAATGCATGCTCAACCTCTAGTACGACCACCGTCTCCAATGCAGGCTCAACCCCCCGTACGTTCACCGCCTCCAATGCAGACTCGACCCGCAGCACGTTCTGCTCTACATCAACCGCCCACATTCAACATATCCTATACACCGACAACTCCTCCAACACGTTCTGCTCTGTTTCAACCGCATGCAACTAGCATGTCTACACCCATCATACTCCCGCCTTTACAGGCAACACCTGCAACCCCTGTTATACGTTCCACACCGAAAGCAGTAGTACAACGCCATAACGCCAAGCTACAAAAAGCTTCGAGGGATCTAAAGTTTTCGGAGTATGGTAGCGAGGCTGACGATGAGCAAGATATGGATACATCGTCTAGAGGGGATCAGCTCTTACATTTACTGGACGGCATGCTGCCTATACCTAGAACATATTTCACCATGTTAGTTAGGGGTGATGATAGGGATTTAGTTAAGACATTCGGTGTAGTCTATAATCGTCATACTGGCGGATTTAATCTGGGTAACTCACCTATTAACCCAGATGGGGAGGATCTTTTAGTCGGACGAAGCATCTATAAGGGGACCCCTGGACTCTACGATCTGATTTTTAGTAAGAAGCCAAAATCATTTAGCGACACAGATGTAACCAATTATGCTGATATCATCGATAAAACCAAAATCGCATATTTCAATTTCGATGAAAACAACCGCGTTCGAGGAAATAACACACATAAATATAAGAAGTTTGTCGCGCCTCTATTAAACAGCACGAGTTCGCCAGCTCTAACTAGATCTCGCGTTAAAACTACTGGAGGTCTAGGGTTCGACTCTGAGATGCAGTGCGACTTAAAAAACCCCGTACAATATCGTTATTGGGATAATATAGAAGAGCTGGTGGATACGCTTTGTCTGCTACATGCTGCTAGAAATGCTGGGAATAGCAGCGTCGGTAATGAGATTCTGGCCATTGAAGAGGAACTTCGCGAAGCTGATATAATTGAATAAAACGAGCGGCACGTGCGCTACCTGCTCAAATATACGATGAGCGTCGACAAGTTCGGACGTTTCTTTAGAGCGGGAGGTACGCGAAAATGCTCCCGAGGTCGCGATGGCATAGGATTTATGCTAACACCGAGCGGTCATTATGATTTAAATAATAGACGCCTCACACGCATAAAGGAGCCCGCGGATTTGGACGATGCAGCTAGCAGGAGGTTCGTGGAAGATTCTTTGAACAAGATGGAGGCTGATATTTTAGAGCGTGGGGCTAGTGCTGCTCGCAAGAAACTGGAACTTTATTCGCAGGCTGCTGCGCATAATATGCAAAATCTGCAGAAAAATGTCGATGCGAAACTATCTGATCTGACGAAGCAGCAGGAGGAAAAACTGCAGGCTAATGATGCGTCTAATGTGTGGGAGTTATCTATCCTGCAAAAGCAGCAGGACGATAAGCTGCATACTTATGGCGCTACTATTAAGCAGGAATTGGATGCTCTGAAGAAGCAGCAGGAAGAAAGACTACAGATCCATGATGTGATTGCTGTTCGTGAGTTAGCCGATCTGAAGAAGAAGAGTGAGGATAGCGATGTAAAGCTAAGAGAGATGGTGTTCACCAGAGTAGAGCAGCTGCTCGAGTTATTTGTTCAGTTGTCGGCTGAGAGAGAAAAACTTCAGGCTTATGGCGCTGCTTTTAAGCAGGAGTTGGATGATGCGAAGAAGCAGCAGGAAGAAAGAATGCAGGCTCACGATGCGTTTGTTTGTAATAGGCGAGTTAGCCGACCTGAAGAAAAAGCGCCAGGATGATGATGTACATTTGCGAGAGCTGATACATACCAAAGTACAGCAGACTATAAGAGAGAGCAGACGTACTCCGGGCGTCACTCCTCGCAAGCCCGTAGCCGCACCTAAATAATGAGTGCTATTAAGAGCGGTATCGTTGATGAGCTCCATAGACCCGCCCGTGTTAACTTTGGGAGAGGAGGATGATCTATGGCAAGCTGATTTGGCAGAATTCTCCTTTTACGCTTGAGATAATAAGGGGCACAGATTCATTCTGGTGGTGATTGACTGCTTCTCCAAGTTCCTATGTACTCGACCACTAAAAGATAAAACTGCTAAATGCGTTAGTGCCGCTTTCGCTGATATTTTTCGCGGGCGTCGTACTCCGAAGAATTTGCAGACTGACAATGGTACTGAATTTTACAACTCTACGATGAAGGCGCTGCTAGCTAAATATAATGTAAATCATTATTCATCCTACACTAAAATCAAGGCATCCATGGCTGAGCGCGTGATACGTACTATAAAAAATAGTCTTTATCGATCGTTTAGTCTGAGGGGGGCATATTCATGGATATACATTCTCACCGATGCCACCGCCGAATATAATGCCAGGAAACATCGTACTATTGGCATGAGACCCTGTGACGTCACCAAGAAGCATGAACAGCATCTTCTAGATACAGTTTATTCGCACGTTAAATTGTCCGGCGTGCGAAAGTTTATCGTTAATGATGTAGTTCGAATAAGCAGGCAGAAGGCGTTATTCGAGAAGGGGTACACGCCAAATCGGTCAGCTGAATTATTTAAAATTAAGCAGGCTCGAATCACAGATCCTGCCTCATATCTGCTCGAGGACATGCATGGGACTCCCATACGCGGAGCATTCTATAATGAAGAGCTGCAGCTGACGAAACATCCTGATACCTACCTCGTTGAGAAGATCTTGAAGCGGAAGGGCAGCAAAGAGTGGCTGGGCCATGATAATGAATTTAATTCCTGGATAGATAGTACAAATGTATTGTAATATATGTAATTCCCTGATAGAGATGTAACATGATGATTAATAAATCTGTATTATTATTATCCATTGTTTTATTTTTCTTTATTTATTGCAGGTGGTTAATAAGACACAATTAGATATAGGAGGTCTTTATTTTAAACTTTCATATGTTGACAGTTTAGCATCATTATACATGTACAAATATTATTTGTGCTCGAAGCATTTTTTTATGCGGATCTATTAACATCATAATATTATCCATTAAATCACCATTATTCATTTTTGCACACGCGCACAGCAGACTGTTATAATAGTCTTTAAATGCGCACTCTGATAAAATATCCAATTTAGAGTCTATTAGTTTTTTAGTGCGCACCAGGGTATGTACAGCCTCTTCGGACAGAGCTATCTTGAACTCCCGCTGTTCGATCCACAGTGAGGCCTCTCTATATATGTCGAACTGCTCCATCGAGATGGGCTCTGTCAATCCTCCAATGCCGAGTGCGGTAAACTGCTTCCACTCGTCCGCTGTGAAGAATATCGAGGCAAATGGACCCCATATTTTGACGATGGGTATGAAACCCGCAGTCGGACTTATCCCAATGCTCACGTGCTTTGTTTGGGATTTATTGAGTGAGAATGTAGAGCTGCCCAGAAGCGTCTCCTCCAATGTGAATTCTCTGTCAAACCTCTTCATGAGGATATCGATGCGATCCATCTCTTTGTGCTGACATTAAAAGACTAAACACTTATTTTTAATGATGCCATCTGCTTGATGATTTCGATGCTGCGCTTGCGCAGTAGACTAGGGGGTACCTGGGCCCGTTTTTCTCCCATAAGAATAACAGGGGAGCTTCCCCCTCCACTTTCCCTTTTAGGCCACGCCCCTTTGTCGACGTGCAGCCAATGGGAGCGCCCCATTCAGTCACGTGGTGCTGGGTGGGAGGCATGAGTTGTTAAGGTTTGAGGTTATGTTTAAGGTTTTAGGTTATGTTTAAGGTTTGAGGTTATGTCGCCTTCGGTCCCTAGTCCCCAGACTTTGAGGTTATGTTTATGGTTTGAGGTTATGATTTGTACAACGCGTTGCCCGCGAGGGGTGAGGGGTTCGTATGTGGGACCCTGCTATTGCCAAGCACGGGGCACGCCCCCCGCAAGGCCTACATCCACGATGCATCCCGCGAACGCCGACTTGAGGTCGCGCGCTGGAGGGTGCCCATGGATATTCGTATGCGGTGCCCCACTGCTAGCGATAAGCACGGGGCGCTCCGCGCCCCACATTACTCTCGGGCCGCGAAGAAAAACGTCTCGCCTGTTACCAAAAGCCGCGCCGCCCGCAAGGAAGGAACCCATCTAACGAGCGATAACCGAGAGATAACCGATGATAACCGAGAATACCAACTGTCATACCAACTTAAACATTTCATAATCCCTGCGATTTGACAATATACGGGTACCGATTGAGAAATAAATATACGAGGCCGTAAAATATTAAATCGTATGCGAGTGTAAATTCAAGATGGAGTCCGGCGTAACATGTACAGGAGGATCGGGCTAACAACGTGTACCGAGAGTTCAAAAATAAATTAAATATTATATTAAGGTAAAAGGGGAAAACGTACATAGTCTAATTGTTTTTCTCGATAAGTATGGAATAGATGTCGGGGGTGTATAAGATAATAAAATAATATTAACTCTAGGTGACACTATAATGTTTAAAAATCCATTTAGTTATTAATTCATTTGTTAATGCTTGGCGAAAGGGTGTAGGCGTTTTTATCAACAAAAAATTGTAAGTCTGGCGATAAAACTTCTGCGGTTTTATTTAAACAAGGATGTGTATATTTTCACACACATAGGTAAATATCAGCATTAATTAACTACGAGCGATCACCGGCAGATGCCCAGTATGCATGACACACCCGACAAACAAGCCATGATGAATCAAATAAGAAGAGGAAAGTGGAGGAACACCTAGCACCTATTTTAAAAACACATATTTGGCTTGGTACAGAGACTTAGAGTAGATGTGACGATGATCTACAGATACCTGTAATTTCCGTATCAGTCGTGTGTCACAAAGGCTACAACAGATGGCGCTCCAAACGTCAAATTAAAACTTATGATAACGCCGTAAACCAAGGTGCACACTCACGTCACTAACCAGCTAGCCATTATTATTAGTATGGCACGAATTAATTTTAATTACGAAATGTGTCAATTTAGCGCTAATTAATTTGAATTATCTGAATCATCGTATGTTGTCGGTGGTTGTCGTCATCGGTGCCGCGCGAGTTTTGAATTATTTGATTATTATATATTAATTACATTAAATATTTTTACTGAATTAGAGTCCATTCATTTTCGGTGTGTTTACAAAGCGAGAGATTAGCGCAGTGCGTCAACTGATAAGAACCGTTTTAAACGTTTGTGTTAAATATATATTCTTACAACGGAAGAGTGGAAGAGCAACGAATGGCACACAAATGTGCGTTTTTTATCAACTAAAAAGTGTCCTTTTTCAAACAAACAAAAATAATAAGAGGGAAAAATTTTATAAAAGGTTCTACAAACACAACAATTGGTCGCATCATAAATGTGGATTGAGTAACCATACTTTTGATTGACATTTGAAGTAACATAACCTCAAAATCGTTTTACATTAGTTTCAACCAAATGATTTTCAGTGTTGCCATGTGTAAATTACAGTGTTGGCGATTTGTTATTTTATTAATCAACCAAGTATAAATTAAATTGATTACGCCTGTTCATATCTAATAAATTATACTATCGTAACATAACTTTATTTTAAATTAATTAACCCTGAGCCGTGCATCAAGTGTGAGTGCGATGGACACCCAGCCAATGTCAGCATCAAACGAGGACAGCGCACCTATAAACAGCAAGGAACCTAAAAAAAAAAAAAAACGCCCCAGACGCCGACCGCGGAAAAACATCGAATAAGAAATTAAAAACCACACCAAATCTAACAGAGACACAGGCATCACACGCACAGCCCTCTAAAGCACACACACACAAGCGCCCACATAACACAGGAGAGACCACAGCCACCAAATGAATTCAACTCCTACAAACACAACTATGAAATAAGAACGGATGCCACCATCACACGCATACAACTTGCACGCTTATGGGAAACACACATGCCCAACAACAAGGACATTATCATACAACTGATAAACAACAACCTCACTCTTAAAACAAGCAAAAGAGAATCCAAAAATAAACTCCAGGAACTGATGGACAAGCATCTCATCAAAACATCCCGAACCCAACAACAACTAACTACCACACCGAACACACAACGCACATACACCGAATCATACACCATAATCCTCTGGAGTTGAAAACGAAATCCCAGACGAAGATATTGGCAAATAACTCACTAACAATAAATACCCTTATAGATACTGCAAACGCATCAAAGCAAGAGCAACAGACATATCAACATCGATGATAAGAATTATAACTGGAGACATCGACTCATTCGAAAGAATGACATATGACGGAGGACTGTATTACCTAAATAGGTTCTACAGATTCGTACCAAGCTCCCCACCCAAACCAATACCACAAGCATGCAGCAAGTGCTCCGCATACGATCACACAACCGAGGAATGCAGGAAAGGAAAAACATGCACCAAGTATCAAGGGGGGCGCATGACGCAACTAAATGCGGTTCGCCACAGCCACAGAAATATGATGCCCGCAACGCCGAGGCCCATGCAGGGTGGTCACCCAGATGCCCAAAGAGACCGACAACACTCATAGAAGGCAACCCCAGCATAAGGATAAAAAAAAACATAAATAAAAAATCTACAGATAAACCAAACTCAACCACTCATAACAATAGAAGCCCTAACCCACTGACTATACCCGACCATATCATTATCACACACACACACCCCCACACACACATGACATAAACAACACACAGAACACCAACAGAGAAGAGATTCTCAAAAAGCTCCGCAAACGCTTTATAATTGACTATGTCATTGAGACACAGGCTGTACTTTCCGGCAACAGAATGTATATAATCATGTTCGACAAACAAGCATCAGATAGCATACCACCGACAGAACCCTCAAATCATACCACACAAGCCACCATGCATGTACAGAACGATCGACCAACCATCATATACGCAAACATCAGCTGCCCCAGTAACAAACGGACGCCAATAAATAATTATATAGAGAATAGCAACATTCAAGGTTGCCTTCTTTTCGTAGAAACAAAGACCAAAACCGACACAAACGTGACATACAAGAACTGGGAAATCACACAAAAACAAGGACACATCAACATCAACGCACGAGGAGGGATAGGTATCCTCCACACCGCACGTAGAGCCAACCCGCCAGTACCGAACAACCCACAAAATGATCGCCTCTACTTTACGATCCCATTTGACAATGACAAACTTCACATCATTCTGATATACATTCAACCACACACACACCAATCGAACAGAACATCGCCATAAAAGCAGCTCATGAATAGATATTCGATTATCATTAGTGACTTTAATCTAAACCCCAAGAAGAGACGTCAACTACAAACGTTCATAAATAACTCTGACTCCAGAAGGCAATACACGCACAACCAACACTCATCATGCCCAACAATAATGACACAATCCCAGGTATACTACATGCATACTGACAATCTAACAAATAATATAACATACATCGAAGTAGCACAAGACCGTTGCTCAGATAACTTGGCTATTAAATTTACATTTCAACTAGACCGACCACGAACTGCCGAAACAATCAAGACAAAATTCATTCTCAAACTCACAAATACAAAAGCAGTAAATACATTCATGCCGACATACCTGAACGAAATCGAAAGAAAAGACATAGAACTACATCACCTAACGGAATTTTAGACAAAACTCACTAGCTCTATAATAAAAAATAGCCCCTAAACAAAACGAAACATTTTACAAACACAAAGTACCTAAGTACATACTTACACTAATCAAGTACGAGTGACAAACGTGCTGAAAATACACTCTGACAGGAGGCAGAAACACAAATACAATAATGAATACACTAAACAAAACCATACAGACAATGACATGGCAATAAAAGGCACATACATGGTTCGAAGTATGCAAAGAAATTGAGAGAGACCGAGGAACAACCTATTGGACTAAAATTAAACGACAGACAAAATACAAAAAGACGCCACATACAGCTACACTCCAACAAGATATTTAAAAAAAAAAAATACGACAGACGAACATATGGCATACGCCTGCGCAAACCACTTCACATCTGCTTTCACCCCCATCGACGACCCTACATATAACAACGATAACTCCACAAACGTGAACGACTGGTACGATAGACATTGTAACCAAAACACAGCGGGATAGGTATCCACCACACAGCACGTAGAGCCAACCCGCCAGTACCGAACAACCCACAAAATGATTGCCTCTACTTTACGATTCAATTTGACAATGACAAACTTCACATCTTTCTGATATACATTTCAACCACACTCACCAATCGAACAGAACACCGCCATAAAAGCACCCCATGAATAGATTTTCGATTATCATTGGTGACTTTAACCTACACCCCTAGAAGAGACGTCAACTACAAACGTTCATAAATAACTCTGACTTCAGAAGACAATACACAACAACCAACACTCATCATGCCCAACAATAATGACACCATCCCAGATATACTACATACATACCGACAATCTAACAAATAATATAAGAGACATCGAAGGAACACCAGACCTTTGCTCAGATCACTTGGCTGTTAAGTTTACATTTCAACTAGACCGACCACGAACTGCCGAAACAATCAAGACAAAATTCATTCTCAAGCTCACAAATACAAAAGTAGTAAATACATTCATGCTGACATACCTGAACGAAATCGAAAGAGAAGACATAGGACTACATCACCTAACGGAATTTTAGACAAAACTCACTAGCTCTATAATAAAACATAGCCCCTAAACAAAACGAAACATTTTACAAACACAGACTACCTAAGTACATACTTACACTAATCAAGTACAAGTGACAAACGTGCTGAAAATACGCTCTGACAGGAGGCAGAAACATAAAAACAATAATGAATAGACTAAACAAAACCATACAGACAATGACACGGCAATAAAAGCCCCATAAATGGCTCGAAGTATACAAAGAAATTGAGAGAGACCGAGGAACAACCTATTGGACTAACATTAAACGACAGACAAAATACAAAAAATACATCACGTACACCTACACTCCTACAAGATATTAAAAAGACATACGACAGACGAACATAAGGCATACGCAAACCACTCCACATCTGCTTTCACCCCCATCGGCGACCCTACATATAACAACGATAACGCCACAAACGTGAACGACTGGTACGACAGACATCATAACCAAAACACAGACAATAAGGAACCACCAAACATAACAGAAGACGAATACTATGACATACTAGATACAGGTAAAACACCGCCCCGGACAAGATCTTACCACAAAACAACTTCTTCGAAGCCTATCATACGAAATACATAAACACATAATATCTATTATTTCATGATAAAATAGCGTAATATTTAAACAGACTTAAATCATACTAGTTGCTGATTAAAATATTCCTAAAATGTAGTAACGTGTGAGACGCTTGTTACACATGTGAGACGCTGTGAGGCGCTGTGTTACACATGTGAGACGCTGTGAGACAGCTATAAGACACCTCTGAGACAGCTGTGCGACACCTCAGAGCCAGCTGTGAGACACCTGTGAGATACCTGTGAGACACCTGTTGGTGGTGGTGGTGCTGTTGCTGGTGTGGAGTGGTGGTGGTGCTGTTGCTGGGGTGGAGGTGGTGGCGATGCTGTTGCTCATGTGGAGGTGGTGCTGGTGATGGTGCTGGTGATGGTGGTGATGGTGGTGATGGTGTGGAGGTGTTTTTTTATTTATTATCTTATACTTTTGACATATTGTATGTATATTTAAATACTATTGTACATATTTTTAAGGATTTTTCTTTATTTAATATGTTGTCCTCTCTTTGCACTATGGAGGGGGTGAATAAAATAAAGTTTTTTTACATTGTATTATTATTTTTTATTACCATATAAAATATTCATTACATAGTTGTACAGTACTTTAACATTTCTATATTACAAGCTACATTCCGACAGTATAACGGATATTACCACATAAAATATCCATTACATACTCGTGACGGAGGGGCAGAGGGGCTGGTGGTGCTGCTGATGGCGGAGGGGCTCCGGGAGGGACGTAGGGGCTGGTATATGTTGTTGGGGGTGGCGGGTGGTGGGGCTTCGGGAGGGGCGGAGGGGCTGGTGGGACTTCGGGAGGGGCGGACGGGCGGGTGATGTTGGTGGTAGCGGAGGGGCTTCAGGAGGGGCTGGCGATGTTGATGGAGGTGAAGGTGCTTCGGGAGGGTCCACATACTAGCGCCCAATTGTAAGCTAAAAATTTGTGACGTACCTGAAGGGCAGTCGGCGCGTTAGGCCGTGGAGCGAGTGGAGGGTCCCTTTGAAGTAGTGACGAGGGCCAGGCTCTCGGTGTCAGAGAGTGGGGGGGTTAAAAGAAGGCTCCACGTAATTTTACCTCGTTGCTACTTCGTCGCAAGGGAGGCTCCACTCTACCTGCGTGGGTGGACGGCAGACAGTCAGCGAAGCTCAGAAATCACGAACTGTCACAACGCTGACCGTTTGACGCCAACACCACCAGGTGTAAATCTCGCAGTGAGAATAGAAAACTGTAAAACTGTAACTGAATATAGAAAACTGTAAAGAGAAAAACGTGGGGGGGGCAAAAAAATAACAGCTGTGAGTTTGGTATGGTAAGATGGCGTTTATTCGCACACACAGATCAAGACGGACACCGTGTCCTGCGCTCCTGAAAACAAATACCTCCGAGCGCCACCCTTTCGCGCAGGGTTTACTTTATTCGGCCGAATAAAACAAGCTCCTAATCGCGCGATTGAAAGGGCAGAGGGAGCGACCTTTCTCGTACACTAGCGCAAACACGTACGACACAATTTACACGTAGACGCAATTTACACGTAGACGCAATTTACACGTAGACGCAATTTACACACAAAACAATAATCGGTAAAGATGGCTCAATCGAGCACACAAAAGAATTATATTATTGGAATTTTTATATCTGGCCTGCGTTCCGGGTGGTCGTCGCCGGTGACTGGTACAGCTTCCGGAAGGCCGACGGCTCGCGTCGTGGACCTGAAGCTCGCTTGCGACCTCCAGCCAGGAATGTTCCGGCCGAGCTGCTTACCCCGCTGCTAGACGCTCGGGTGTTACGAGCGTGTTCCCTGCCCTGTAGTCGGTGCCTCAATCCCCCTCAAGGGTGGTTAGCTGAGAACCGTTGATTATTCCCGTAAAACGGATGGTGAAATACCTTATCTGCAACGGTTCTTCTGACACGATCTATCTCGGGCACGAGTCAATGTGGTTCTGCTCGTAGTGGCGCTTATGCCGGTGAATTTAAAAATCGCTCACCGGGGAGACGCGTCACCACAACAAAAAAAAACGCAAGCATGGTTGCCTACCGTGTAGGTCTACACGCTAGTTAATTTATTGAAAGCCGTTCCTGCCGAACGCTATTTTGGACCGTTACAAATTCCCCCCCAACAAAATTAAAAACTCCGGGAAGCGGATGTTTTTTTCAAACCCCCAAAAAGAAAAATAAACTCATAAAAATGACGAAAGAAAGATAGTACTAGTGGGAGTAACAATGTCCCGACACACTCGATGCGTAACCTCAATCATATTCATTAAATCCCCCAAAGGGCTAAGCTAAATAGCTAAACTAGGGAGTCGTCGAAAAATTCCGCAATGCGGCATGTCACTCAAGGACAAAACACGAACGATCCCATAGAATACGAAAGTTTACTTACACCGTATGGTTTTAGACAAGTGACAGCCACTAATTACAATCAATCGAACTAACAAAACTAACACAACTAACCTAATACTAAACTACACTTAACCAGAAAAATCTAACAAACACCTAGTTCGAAAGCGAATGATCATCGTCCAGAGCAGGTTTCAAATCTTTCACATGCCATGTCCCTCCTGGATCACCAAAATCATTGGTTAGATCATACGTCCACAAAGACCTCTTATGGGCCACTACAAAAGGACCAACAAACTTAGGAGCTAACTTCGCGTTAAAATAGTTTAGAGCATTCGACAAAACATGATTTCTACGCCACACTCGATCACCAACCTTGTACTGTACATGCCTTCTACGGAAATTATACGATTTCGCATTTTTCTGATACGCTTTCACCAAACGTCCCGCTATCTCTTCTCGTAATGCGTCGAACTTATCAGGATCGCGTGGTTTGTCCCTGATGGGGTCCTCTAACAATTCGTCAACCTCCGGAGGTCCACCAAAGGTATTGCCATACAATACGTGCTCTCGCCCAAAATTGGCGAAGTAAGGCGTATGGCCAATCACCTCGTGTTTTGCCGTCCGAATGGCACAACCAATCTTTGGAAGACTCGCGTCCCACACGCGGTGGTTATTGCTCACATACGATGCGATCATAGTCTTAAGGACCCGGTTAATGCGTTCCGCCGGATTAGCCTGCGGATGATACCGAGCAGTATACAATACCCGAGTGCGATAGGAGTCGCACATCTTAGTGAACTCTTTACTACGAAATTGAACACCGTTGTCTGAGATGATGTATTGAGGGGTTCCAAATACAAGGAAAACTTGTTCTTCTATGGCTTTCGTGACAGCTGAAGCAGTAGCTCGTCTCAACGGGAAAAACATACTAAACTTTGTGAAGGTGTCGGCCACAACCAAAATATAACAATTACCCTTGGTTGAACGCGGCAAAGGTCCCACCAAATCAGTACACAAAATTTGCCAGGGTCTCGTCGCTCGAGCCCTAGGCGCCAAAAAGCCAGGTGGAGCCTTTTGTTCAACCTTGTGTGCCGAACACACCTCACACTCACGAACATACCGAGCTATATCTGCCTTCATCTTCGGCCAGTAATATCGTGTCTTAAGCCTTTGACAGGTCTTATACACGCCCCCATGACCAGCAGTTGGCAAATCATGGTTTTCCGAAATAAGGGCACGCCGACGCGGTTTCGCTACTACTATCTTCCACGAGTCTTGGGGTTCCTCAAGGTCCCCAAACCTGGGAGGCAAAAACTTATATACGACCCCAGCGTCGACTTTCCAAAGAGGATACTTCCGCGGTCTCTTCGCGATCGCGTCACGCATCTTAACTAACCACGCGTCGCCTTCGGAATGATTAACGACGTTTACAGCGTCTAAAACCGGTACTGAACGTGATAACGCATCAGGAACCACGTGGTCCTTCCCCTTACGATGAATGATATCGAAGTTAAATTGTTGGAGCCGTACACTCCAACGCGCTAAACGACCAGAAGGACTCTGTAAACGGTTAAGCCACAGCAAGGAATAGTGATCGGTGATCACGGTGAACTTAGCACCCTCAATGTAAGGTCGAAATTTCTCTACAGCCCATACTACGGCCAAACATTCCTTCTCCGTAGCACTATAACGCCTCTCCGGTCCTTTCAATGAACAACTATTGTAACTTATTACCTTCTCTCCCTCATCAGTAACTTGTGTCAGTACGGCGCCTAGCCCAAAATCGCTAGCGTCGGTCTGAATGACGAAAGGTAAACTAAAATCAGGACAAGACAAAATAGGAGCGCTAACAAGACAATCTTTAATAGTGTTGAATGCCGATTCACAGTCTTCCGACCACATAAATTTAGTATCTTTTCTGACCAATGCCGACATTGGTGCAGTGACTGTGGAAAAATTCGGAATAAACCTACGGTACCAACTAGCCATACCGATTACTCTACGTACACCTGTGACATTAATGGGTGCTGGCATGTTAACGATCGCTGAAACCTTTTCTGGATCGACATGTAACCCTCCCTGATCAACAACATAACCCAAGTAGCGTAACTGTGGCCTGCAGAAATGACATTTATCGCGACGCAGCGTTAAACCTGCTTCTGTCAGACGACTCAAAACAGTCTCCAAAACTCTAATGTGCTCCTCGAACGTCGAAGTTACGACCACGATGTCGTCTAAATATGCAAAACATGACGGCTCGAGATCAGCACCTATCACTCTATCAATGAGTCGCTGAAAAGTGGCTGGCGCATTATGAAGGCCAAATGGCATGCGTCGAAATTGATATAGACCACGGTTCGGAACGGTAAATGCTGTTAGCTGCCTCGACTCTTCCTGAACAGGGATCTGCCAGTAAGCCGATCGAATGTCCAAACTCGACAAATATTTCGCGTCCCTCAACCGATCTAATATATGAGAAATATACGGCAGAGGATACGCGTCTCTTTCGGTTACACTATTGACTCGCCTAAAATCTACACAAAAACGGTATGTGTCATCCTTCTTTTTCACCATCACAATTGGTGAAGACCACGGCGATTTAGAAGGTTCAACTACCCCTAAACTTAACATTGAATCTAATTCCGCGTTTACGTGACGTTGTAATGTGGGAGACATCGGATAGTAGCGCTGCTTAATTGGTGTAGCTTTAGTGCTGATGACATGCTCTACCAAATTGGTACACCCGAGAGTATCACTCATCTTCTCGAAAGCACTGGTTAATGATGACTGAAGTTGGACGTGTTGGTGTGAGGTTAACCCATCACTGGTGTTTAACGCATCTACAGCCATATCTTCCAAACCCGAAAACTCCCAATGACCACTACGTAGGTCTGGAATAATTCCTAACCGTTTCCAAAAATCGGTTCCCAAAATCAACGGCCTCGTAATTTCCGGAATTACTAATACATCCAACGTTCTCGTCACGCCTTCAACCATCATCGGAAGTGTAGCCATTCCAATTACCTCGCAACTACGTCCATTCGCCACCGTACAATATTTCACCGACGAAGGTTTCAACCGTACCGCTAAATTTTTGAACATCTGCCACCCTGGACCGCCAAGTATGGTCTGGTTTGCTCCTGAATCTAATAACCCCAACAACGATACCCCATAAACTACTACATTTAAATATGGACGCTCATCGCCCCGCGAACTAGACAACACAAAATCTAAACAAATACGTGTACGTTCACTAAGTCCCTTAAAATTATCTGTCGAAATTCCCAAAACCTCGGAGCAACTTGTTCGACTCAAGTTCTCCTCGACCGGTTTAAAGAATTTGATGGAGTGTAAGTTGGGCACCTCGGTTTTGTTACTCCCACTTTCCCACAACCAAAACAATATAAGCGTCTCGGCGCGCGACAATCCTGACTTGAATGTCCCGGTCGTTGACAATTATAACAACGCGACTGAGAGGGCGGACGAATATTTGTAGGAGTGACTTCGTGACAAGACACACTCGGCACAGCCTCGACATACGCCAAGTCTGGCTCTAACACACGACCTTTCCCTGGTGGGGGTGTGTACGAATCGTTAGCGACCGTACTAGCCTCCAGCCTACGTCCTAATCTAAGTAGATCAGCAAAAGTAACAATGTCTAGTGACCACAAAGCCATTCTGTATCTAGGATGTAGATTTTTGGTTACGGTTCTGAGCTGAATATCTTCAGGGAGAGGATTAGGCAATCGCATGAACAGATTTTTCATCACAGAAACATAGAGACTGATGGTCTCATTAGGTCCCTGTGTGCGAGATTTGATTTCTTCGAAGAGACGTTCTTCGTAATCAGGAGATTGGAAGGCCTCTCTCAACCCTAGGACTAACTCATCCCAGTTCCCAAAGGATCTACGGTTCGCTCGATACCAAATAAGGGCGTTCCCCGTGAACAAATCTAATGCCGACGCAAACAATAATGCCGAAGATACGTTACGCGCAACGCGCAGTTCTTCTACTCGCTCCAAAAATGAGGACAACGAAACTTTGCCCTGCTCTCCACCAAAAGTGAGATTCCAAAACCTAACCGCGACAGGTTTTACATCTGTAGAAGCCAGATGATCTTGTTCATTGTCTGAATCAGAATCTGAACTTGAACTATTCGATTCAGCAACTACTCGCGATGAATGAGCGACAGCTTGAATTACGGACAAATTAAGCAACGAACTCTGAGTTACAGTGGTTTTGCGCTTAGCTAATTTAGCCCCGGAACGCATAGTACCGGCGCACGCTGCTAATCGTACTAAAAGTCTGGAGACCTTACCTCGTTCTTCGTCAGTCGTAACGACACAACGATTAATTCGCCCGTGTGCGTGTCCACACTTAGTGGCGAGCTTCAAATAGGTCGAAGAGGTAGTAGGCTCCTCGAAGTCCTTTACTAACCCCTCGATCTCCGTCAACTTCAATTCTAGTGCCGCAAGGTCGTCAGTTATTTTAAAGGGATTAGGCACCGGCGCATAGGAGGCAGAAGACTCCAATCTAATTAGAGTTCGTAAGGTGCTACGCTGCGCATCAGCAGTAGTTACCCCTGTAACTCCTCGACGCTCAAGCTCATACACCCGCTCATCGGCTGATAGCCTATTAACTTCTACTTTGAAATCCATCACAACTAATGGACTAGTGAACAAAAAGAAAAGATTCAAATTTCAATTCAAATTGAAAGAAAAATATACGGTATACGTGTACCGAAAAAGAACAAAAATTTAAACTAACTTATCGTAATTATTACGATTACTATAAAAATCCAAAAAAAAATTACCTAGTCGTAGTGAGCTCGAACCCACAAAATCATACGCCAAAACAAAATATAAATCAACCAATCAACCAAATATGTATGATTCGTGGTCGCCCGTTCACTATCTCACCAAGTTTCTACCAAAAACCAACAATAACCAATAATAAATTTATGGTTTTTCGTAACCAGCGAATAATAAACTAATTTCTACACTATAGTAGAAACTATACCAACAAACACTGAAAACAGGCCAGAAAATTCCCTAAATTAAAAATATTTAAATTTAAAGTTAACGTTAAAGTCAAAATATTTTCTTGTGTGTATTCTAAATTACCCACAAAACTCACAGAAATTCTCAACAACTGACAAAACAACCACCCCAAATTTTCTCAATATACTAAGTGCTGAAGGCTGATTAAAAATTTGAAATACTGTCAAATTTTCCAACTCCCAGTTCAGTTTCCTTAGCGTAAACTTAAGGCCTACCACAAAAATATATTCCCAATCAAAAGGGCACAAAAATAAACCAAAGGGCCAAAAAGTTTTCGCGAAGGGCTGAAGGGTCAAAGTGAAAATTAGTGCCAAAACTACTAACAACGCATAAAATTGAAAAAGGGCACAAAAATTTTCTAAAGGGCAAAAAGGGCCAAAACAAGAATTGAAAAAGGGCTGCAAAATTAATTAAATGAGGTCTATTTAAAATGAAAAACAAAATCCTGAAGGGCTAGAAAAAAATTTACAAAGGGCTGACAAAACCCTTAAGCCTCAAAAGATGTTAATGAGCTAAATAAATAAAGATACCAACGATAGCTATTGTTGCTATTGCCCCACGTTGGGCTCCAAAAACGTGTGACGTACCTGAAGGGCAGTCGGCGCGTTAGGCCGTGGAGCGAGTGGAGGGTCCCTTTGAAGTAGTGACGAGGGCCAGGCTCTCGGTGTCAGAGAGTGGGGGGGTTAAAAGAAGGCTCCACGTAATTTTACCTCGTTGCTACTTCGTCGCAAGGGAGGCTCCACTCTACCTGCGTGGGTGGACGGCAGACAGTCAGCGAAGCTCAGAAATCACGAACTGTCACAACGCTGACCGTTTGACGCCAACACCACCAGGTGTAAATCTCGCAGTGAGAATAGAAAACTGTAAAACTGTAACTGAATATAGAAAACTGTAAAGAGAAAAACGTGGGGGGGGCAAAAAAATAACAGCTGTGAGTTTGGTATGGTAAGATGGCGTTTATTCGCACACACAGATCAAGACGGACACCGTGTCCTGCGCTCCTGAAAACAAATACCTCCGAGCGCCACCCTTTCGCGCAGGGTTTACTTTATTCGGCCGAATAAAACAAGCTCCTAATCGCGCGATTGAAAGGGCAGAGGGAGCGACCTTTCTCGTACACTAGCGCAAACACGTACGACACAATTTACACGTAGACGCAATTTACACGTAGACGCAATTTACACGTAGACGCAATTTACACACAAAACAATAATCGGTAAAGATGGCTCAATCGAGCACACAAAAGAATTATATTATTGGAATTTTTATATCTGGCCTGCGTTCCGGGTGGTCGTCGCCGGTGACTGGTACAGCTTCCGGAAGGCCGACGGCTCGCGTCGTGGACCTGAAGCTCGCTTGCGACCTCCAGCCAGGAATGTTCCGGCCGAGCTGCTTACCCCGCTGCTAGACGCTCGGGTGTTACGAGCGTGTTCCCTGCCCTGTAGTCGGTGCCTCAATCCCCCTCAAGGGTGGTTAGCTGAGAACCGTTGATTATTCCCGTAAAACGGATGGTGAAATACCTTATCTGCAACGGTTCTTCTGACACGATCTATCTCGGGCACGAGTCAATGTGGTTCTGCTCGTAGTGGCGCTTATGCCGGTGAATTTAAAAATCGCTCACCGGGGAGACGCGTCACCACAACAAAAAAAACGCAAGCATGGTTGCCTACCGTGTAGGTCTACACGCTAGTTAATTTATTGAAAGCCGTTCCTGCCGAACGCTATTTTGGACCGTTACAAATTAGCTCTGTACCCTCCTGAAGCACCTTCACCTCCATCAACATCGCCAGCCCCTCCTGAAGCCCCTCCGCTACCACCAACATCACCCGCCCGTCCGCCCCTCCCGAAGTCCCACCAGCCCCTCCGCCCCTCCCGAAGCCCCACCACCCGCCACCCCCACCAACATATACCAGCCCCTACGTCCCTCCCGGAGCCCCTCCGCCATCAGCAGCACCACCAGCCCCTCTGCCCCTCCGTCACGAGTATGTAATGGATATTTTATGTGGTAATATCCGTTATACTGTCGGAATGTAGCTTGTAATATAGAAATGTTAAAGTACTGTACAACTATGTAATGAATATTTTTATATGGTAATAAAAAATAATAATACAATGTAAAAAAACTTTATTTTATTCACCCCCTCCATAGTGCAAAGAGAGGACAACATATTAAATAAAGAAAAATCCTTAAAAATATGTACAATAGTATTTAAATATACATACAATATGTCAAAAGTATAAGATAATAAATAAAAAAACACCTCCACACCATCACCACCATCACCACCATCACCAGCACCATCACCAGCACCACCTCCACATGAGCAACAGCATCGCCACCACCTCCACCCCAGCAACAGCACCACCACCACTCCACACCAGCAACAGCACCACCACCACCAACAGGTGTCTCACAGGTATCTCACAGGTGTCTCACAGCTGGCTCTGAGGTGTCGCACAGCTGTCTCAGAGGTGTCTTATAGCTGTCTCACAGCGTCTCACATGTGTAACACAGCGCCTCACAGCGTCTCACATGTGTAACAAGCGTCTCACACGTTACTACATTTTAGGAATATTTTAATCAGCAACTAGTATGATTTAAGTCTGTTTAAATATTACGCTATTTTATCATGAAATAATAGATATTATGTGTTTATGTATTTCGTATGATAGGCTTCGAAGAAGTTGTTTTGTGGTAAGATCTTGTCCGGGGCGGTGTTTTACCTGTATCTAGTATGTCATAGTATTCGTCTTCTGTTATGTTTGGTGGTTCCTTATTGTCTGTGTTTTGGTTATGATGTCTGTCGTACCAGTCGTTCACGTTTGTGGCGTTATCGTTGTTATATGTAGGGTCGCCGATGGGGGTGAAAGCAGATGTGGAGTGGTTTGCGTATGCCTTATGTTCGTCTGTCGTATGTCTTTTTAATATCTTGTAGGAGTGTAGGTGTACGTGATGTATTTTTTGTATTTTGTCTGTCGTTTAATGTTAGTCCAATAGGTTGTTCCTCGGTCTCTCTCAATTTCTTTGTATACTTCGAGCCATTTATGGGGCTTTTATTGCCGTGTCATTGTCTGTATGGTTTTGTTTAGTCTATTCATTATTGTTTTTATGTTTCTGCCTCCTGTCAGAGCGTATTTTCAGCACGTTTGTCACTTGTACTTGATTAGTGTAAGTATGTACTTAGGTAGTCTGTGTTTGTAAAATGTTTCGTTTTGTTTAGGGGCTATGTTTTATTATAGAGCTAGTGAGTTTTGTCTAAAATTCCGTTAGGTGATGTAGTCCTATGTCTTCTCTTTCGATTTCGTTCAGGTATGTCAGCATGAATGTATTTACTACTTTTGTATTTGTGAGCTTGAGAATGAATTTTGTCTTGATTGTTTCGGCAGTTCGTGGTCGGTCTAGTTGAAATGTAAACTTAACAGCCAAGTGATCTGAGCAAAGGTCTGGTGTTCCTTCGATGTCTCTTATATTATTTGTTAGATTGTCGGTATGTATGTAGTATATCTGGGATGGTGTCATTATTGTTGGGCATGATGAGTGTTGGTTGTTGTGTATTGTCTTCTGAAGTCAGAGTTATTTATGAACGTTTGTAGTTGACGTCTCTTCTAGGGGTGTAGGTTAAAGTCACCAATGATAATCGAAAATCTATTCATGGGGTGCTTTTATGGCGGTGTTCTGTTCGATTGGTGAGTGTGGTTGAAATGTATATCAGAAAGATGTGAAGTTTGTCATTGTCAAATTGAATCGTAAAGTAGAGGCAATCATTTTGTGGGTTGTTCGGTACTGGCGGGTTGGCTCTACGTGCTGTGTGGTGGATACCTATCCCGCTGTGTTTTGGTTACAATGTCTATCGTACCAGTCGTTCACGTTTGTGGAGTTATCGTTGTTATATGTAGGGTCGTCGATGGGGGTGAAAGCAGATGTGAAGTGGTTTGCGCAGGCGTATGCCATATGTTCGTCTGTCGTATTTTTTTTTTTAAATATCTTGTTGGAGTGTAGCTGTATGTGGCGTCTTTTTGTATTTTGTCTGTCGTTTAATTTTAGTCCAATAGGTTGTTCCTCGGTCTCTCTCAATTTCTTTGCATACTTCGAACCATGTATGTGCCTTTTATTGCCATGTCATTGTCTGTATGGTTTTGTTTAGTGTATTCATTATTGTATTTGTGTTTCTGCCTCCTGTCAGAGTGTATTTTCAGCACGTTTGTCACTCGTACTTGATTAGTGTAAGTATGTACTTAGGTACTTTGTGTTTGTAAAATGTTTCGTTTTGTTTAGGGGCTATTTTTTATTATAGAGCTAGTGAGTTTTGTCTAAAATTCCGTTAGGTGATGTAGTTCTATGTCTTTTCTTTCGATTTCGTTCAGGTATGTCGGCATGAATGTATTTACTGCTTTTGTATTTGTGAGTTTGAGAATGAATTTTGTCTTGATTGTTTCGGCAGTTCGTGGTCGGTCTAGTTGAAATGTAAATTTAATAGCCAAGTTATCTGAGCAACGGTCTTGTGCTACTTCGATGTATGTTATATTATTTGTTAGATTGTCAGTATGCATGTAGTATACCTGGGATTGTGTCATTATTGTTGGGCATGATGAGTGTTGGTTGTGCGTGTATTGCCTTCTGGAGTCAGAGTTATTTATGAACGTTTGTAGTTGACGTCTCTTCTTGGGGTTTAGATTAAAGTCACTAATGATAATCGAATATCTATTCATGAGCTGCTTTTATGGCGATGTTCTGTTCGATTGGTGTGTGTGTGGTTGAATGTATATCAGAATGATGTGAAGTTTGTCATTGTCAAATGGGATCGTAAAGTAGAGGCGATCATTTTGTGGGTTGTTCGGTACTGGCGGGTTGGCTCTACGTGCGGTGTGGAGGATACCTATCCCTCCTCGTGCGTTGATGTTGATGTGTCCTTGTTTTTGTGTGATTTCCCAGTTCTTGTATGTCACGTTTGTGTCGGTTTTGGTCTTTGTTTCTACGAAAAGAAGGCAACCTTGAATGTTGCTATTCTCTATATAATTATTTATTGGCGTCCGTTTGTTACTGGGGCAGCTGATGTTTGCGTATATGATGGTTGGTCGATCGTTCTGTACATGCATGGTGGCTTGTGTGGTATGATTTGAGGGTTCTGTCGGTGGTATGCTATCTGATGCTTGTTTGTCGAACATGATTATATACATTCTGTTGCCGGAAAGTACAGCCTGTGTCTCAATGACATAGTCAATTATAAAGCGTTTGCGGAGCTTTTTGAGAATCTCTTCTCTGTTGGTGTTCTGTGTGTTGTTTATGTCATGTGTGTGTGGGGGTGTGTGTGTGTGATAATGATATGGTCGGGTATAGTCAGTGGGTTAGGGCTTCTATTGTTATGAGTGGTTGAGTTTGGTTTATCTGTAGATTTTTTATTTATGTTTTTTTTTATCCTTATGCTGGGGTTGCCTTCTATGAGTGTTGTCGGTCTCTTTGGGCATCTGGGTGACCACCCTGCATGGGCCTCGGCGTTGCGGGCATCATATTTCTGTGGCTGTGGCGAACCGCATTTAGTTGCGTCATGCGCCCCCCTTGACACTTGGTGCATGTTTTTCCTTTCCTGCATTCCTCGGTTGTGTGATCGTATGCGGAGCACTTGCTGCATGCTTGTGGTATTGGTTTGGGTGGGGAGCTTGGTACGAATCTGTAGAACCTATTTAGGTAATACAGTCCTCCGTCATATGTCATTCTTTCGAATGAGTCGATGTCTCCAGTTATAATTCTTATCATCGATGTTGATATGTCTGTTGCTCTTGCTTTGATGCGTTTGCAGTATCTATAAGGGTATTTATTGTTAGTGAGTTATTTGCCAATATCTTCGTCTGGGATTTCGTTTTCAACTCCAGAGGATTATGGTGTATGATTCGGTGTATGTGCGTTGTGTGTTCGGTGTGGTAGTTAGTTGTTGTTGGGTTCGGGATGTTTTGATGAGATGCTTGTCCATCAGTTCCTGGAGTTTATTTTTGGATTCTCTTTTGCTTGTTTTAAGAGTGAGGTTGTTGTTTATCAGTTGTATGATAATGTCCTTGTTGTTGGGCATGTGTGTTTCCCATAAGCGTGCAAGTTGTATGCGTGTGATGGTGGCATCCGTTCTTATTTCATAGTTGTGTTTGTAGGAGTTGAATTCATTTGGTGGCTGTGGTCTCTCCTGTGTTATGTGGGCGCTTGTGTGTGTGTGCTTTAGAGGGCTGTGCGTGTGATGCCTGTGTCTCTGTTAGATTTGGTGTGGTTTTTAATTTCTTATTCGATGTTTTTCCGCGGTCGGCGTCTGGGGCGTTTTTTTTTTTTTTTAGGTTCCTTGCTGTTTATAGGTGCGCTGTCCTCGTTTGATGCTGACATTGGCTGGGTGTCCATCGCACTCACACTTGATGCACGGCTCAGGGTTAATTAATTTAAAATAAAGTTATGTTACGATAGTATAATTTATTAGATATGAACAGGCGTAATCAATTTAATTTATACTTGGTTGATTAATAAAATAACAAATCGCCAACACTGTAATTTACACATGGCAACACTGAAAATCATTTGGTTGAAACTAATGTAAAACGATTTTGAGGTTATGTTACTTCAAATGTCAATCAAAAGTATGGTTACTCAATCCACATTTATGATGCGACCAATTGTTGTGTTTGTAGAACCTTTTATCAAATTTTTCCCTCTTATTATTTTTGTTTGTTTGAAAAAGGACACTTTTTAGTTGATAAAAAACGCACATTTGTGTGCCATTCGTTGCTCTTCCACTCTTCCGTTGTAAGAATATATATTTAACACAAACGTTTAAAACGGTTCTTATCAGTTGACGCACTGCGCTAATCTCTCGCTTTGTAAACACACCGAAAATGAATGGACTCTAATTCAGTAAAAATATTTAATGTAATTAATATATAATAATCAAATAATTCAAAACTCGCGCGGCACCGATGACGACAACCACCGACAACATACGATGATTCAGATAATTCAAATTAATTAGCGCTAAATTGACACATTTCGTAATTAAAATTAATTCGTGCCATACTAATAATAATGGCTAGCTGGTTAGTGACGTGAGTGTGCACCTTGGTTTACGGCGTTATCGTAAGTTTTAATTTGACGTTTGGAGCGCCATCTGTTGTAGCCTTTGTGACACACGACTGATACGGAAATTACAGGTATCTGTAGATCATCGTCACATCTACTCTTAGACATCAATTTAATGAATAATAAACTCTAAATCCATCGGCTTCGTCTGAAAACTCTGCGGGCGCTGCAATTAAAATCCCATCACAGCCATCACGTTACAAACAATGATTACAAGGCTGCCCGTCTCCGTACGTTCAACCCCGGCACTCGTTTATATCGTTGAAATAACCCGACAGCGTTAAGAGGGTAATTTAGGAGGATGAAATAGTGCTAAGCGAATTACGGAGCCACGATTGAGATGTTATCGACACACACGTCACTCAATCAATCGCGTTGGGCCCGCTTTAATATGGCTTTGCTCCAAGCTCCAAGAGTGTCAATTGCAGATATTAAACGATCCAAGACAAGCACGTTTCAAGCGCAGTACGTTTAATTAAGCTTAAAGCTGAAAAAGTTATCTGTCTCGTCTAGAGATTTATAGAAGTTACATTTTTATGTGAAGAAACTTTCATTAAATAATCAAAAACTAAGTTTTTCTTCACATATTATTTTTTACTATAAGCACATTTCGATCACCAAGTGAACATATTCAATACACTATTCAGTACACTAATGTGTACTGTACACGTGTAAGTACAGTACGTGTAAAATAAATATGTTAAGAAAAGTTAAATCCTTCAAAATTTCAATAATTGTTCTTTTGAATAATTTATGATCACTGCCCAAATTTGATTTATTCTGTCAATATTTCAATTAAAACTCTATATATCAAATTCTTTTAATTTCTAATTAATCTTACTATCATAAATTCAATTGTAACTGCCAAATTTTAATTATTATTTCAAAATAGAAATGTTTCGTTCAATATTTCGATGATTACTGTCTGAATTTTATTTATTCTGTCGATATTCATCATGTAATTTTGCTTCTTTTGCGCTCCTGAAAACTGCTGGAATGGATATAATGGGGTTTGTTAAGTTTGTAAATATGATCAATTCCCAAACTTGATAATTCTGTCAATATTTCATTGAAAACTCAAAATATCAATTTCCTTTATTTTCTGGCTAAATTGCAATGCTTACTGTAAAAATTTCAATTGTTTTTGCCAAATTTTAATTGTCATTTCCAAATTATAAATGATTTCGTTCAATATTTTGATGATTACTGTCTGAATTTTATTTATTCTGTCAATATATATCAAGTAATTTTGCTTCGTTTACGCTCCTGAAAAATGCTGAAATGGTTATAATTGGGTTTGTTAGGTGTATAAATATGATCAATCCCTAAATTCGATTTATTCTGTCAATATTTCAATGAAAACTCAAAATATCAATTTCTTTTATTTTCTAGCTAAATTATAATGCTTACTGTAGACATTTCAATTGTTACTGCCAAATTTCAATTGTCATTTCCAAATTGTAAATGATTTCGTTCAATATTTCGATGATTACTGTCTGAATTTGATTTATTCTGTCAATATTCATCAAGTAATTTTGCTTATTTTGCGCTCCTGAAAAATGCTGAAATTAGTATAATGGGGTTTGTTAAGTTTATAAATATGATCAATTCCTAAATTTGATTAATTCTGTTAATATTTCAATGAAAACTCAAAATATCAATTTATTTCATTTTCTGGCTAAATTGCAATGCTTACTGTAAACATTTCAATTGTTACTGCCAAATTTCAATTGTCATTTCCCAAATATAAATGATTGCGTTCAATATTTCGCTGATTACTGTCTGAATTTTATTTATTCTGTCAATATTCATCAAGTAATTTTGCTTCTTTTGCGCTCCTGAAAAATGCTGAAATGGTTATAATGGGGTTTGTTAGGTTTATAAATATGATCAATTCCCAAAGTTGACATGTTTTGTCAATATTTCATTGAAAACTAAAAATATCAATTTCTTCTATTTTCTGGCTAAATTGCAATGTCAACATTTCAATTGTTACTGCCAAATTTCAATTGTCATTTCCAAATATAAACGGTTGCATTCAATATTTTGATGATTACTGTCTGAATTTTATTTATTCTGTCAATATTTATCAAGTAATTTTGCTTCTTTTACGCTCCTAAAAAATGCTGAAATGGGTATAATGGGGTTTGTTAGGTTTATAAATATGATCAATTCTCAAAGTTGATTTATTCTATCAATATTTCATTGAAAACTCAAAATATCAATTTCTTTTATTTTCTGGCTAAATTGCAATGCTTACAGTAAACATTTCAATTGTTACTGCCAAATTTCAATTGTCATTTCCTAAATATAATGATTTCGTTCAATATTTCGATGATTACTGTCTGAATTTTATTTATTCTGTCAATATTTATCAAGTAATTTTGCTTCTTTTGCGCTCCTGAAAAATGCTGAAATTAGTATAATGGGGTTTGTTAAGTTTATAATTATGATCAATTCCCAAAGTTGATATATTCTGTCAATATTTCATTGAAAACTCAAAATATCAATTTCTTTTATTTTCTGGCTAAATTGCAATGTTTACTGCCAACATTTCAATTGTTACTGCCAAATTTAAATTGTTATTTCCCAAATATAAATGATTTCGTTGAATATTTCGATGATTACTGTCTGAATTTTATTTATTCTGTCAATATTGATCAAGTAATTTTGCTTCTTTTGCGCTCGTGAAAAATGCTGAAATGCATATAATGGGGTTTGTTAAGTTTATAAATATGATCAATTCCAACTTGATATATTCTGTCAATATTTCATTGAAAACTCAAAATATCAATTTATTTTATTTTATGGCTAAATTGCAATGCTTACTGTAAAAATTTCAATTGTTTTTGCCAAATTTCAATTGTCATTTTCAAATTATAAATGATTTCGTTCAATATTTTGTTGATTACTGTCTGAATTTTATTTATTCTGTCAATATTGATCAAGTTCTTAGTTACTGTAGTTTAATTAGTTTTCTTTTCCAGATGTACTGCCATGTTTCTGAAAATTTAGAAATATTATTGAAACTTTGAATTTTTATTTATTGAGCTTTTATTTCTGACTTCCGATATTTTGTTATTTTTTTTGCATTTTGTATGACCAGATTTGTTACTGATATAGCACGATATATTGGTACAATGCATTATATATTGTTCAAAACGTAGTTCTTAACATTTTCTCTTCTAGTGTGATCATGAGTATTTTAGTAAAATATCTGTTGACACTTTTTAGCGATATGTCAAAAATTAGCGTATCAATTTTGTTACATTTAGGCATTGATATTGAGTAATATATTGCTATATCATTCAATTAAATACCGTAGTATCCTTAGGATGTTTATTGAGATATTTGTCTTCTTGTAGTCTCTGTACCAAGCCAAATATGTGTTTTTAAAATAGGTGCTAGGTGTTCCTCCACTTTCCTCTTCTTATTTGATTCATCATGGCTTGTTTGTCGGGTGTGTCATGCATACTGGGCATCTGCCGGTGATCGCTCGTAGTTAATTAATGCTGATATTTACTTATGTGTGTGAAAATATACACATCCTTGTTTAAATAAAACCGCAGAAGTTTTATCGCCAGACTTACAATTTTTAGTTGATAAAAACGCCTACACCCTTTCGCCAAGCATTAACAAATGAATTAATAACTAAATGGATTTTTAAACATTATAGTGTCACCTAGAGTTAATATTATTTTATTATCTTATACACCCCCGACATCTATTCCATACTTATCGAGAAAAACAATTAGACTATGTACGTTTTCCCCTTTTACCTTAATATAATATTTAATTTATTTTTGAACTCTCGGTACACGTTGTTAGCCCGATCCTCCTGTACATGTTACGCCGGACTCCATCTTGAATTTACACTCGCATACGATTTAATATTTTACGGCCTCGTATATTTATTTCTCAATCGGTACCCGTATATTGTCAAATCGCAGGGATTATGAAATGTTTAAGTTGGTATGACAGTTGGTATTCTCGGTTATCATCGGTTATCTCTCGGTTATCGCTCGTTAGATGGGTTCCTTCCTTGCGGGCGGCGCGGCTTTTGGTAACAGGCGAGACGTTTTTCTTCGCGGCCCGAGAGTAATGTGGGGCGCGGAGCGCCCCGTGCTTATCGCTAGCAGTGGGGCACCGCATACGAATATCCATGGGCACCCTCCAGCGCGCGACCTCAAGTCGGCGTTCGCGGGATGCATCGTGGATGTAGGCCTTGCGGGGGGCGTGCCCCGTGCTTGGCAATAGCAGGGTCCCACATACGAACCCCTCACCCCTCGCGGGCATCGCGTTGTACAAATCATAACCTCAAACCATAAACATAACCTCAAAGTCTGGGGACTAGGGACCGAAGGCGACATAACCTCAAACCTTAAACATAACCTAAAACCTTAAACATAACCTCAAACCTTAACAACTCATGCCTCCCACCCAGCACCACGTGACTGAATGGGGCGCTCCCATTGGCTGCACGTCGACAAAGGGGCGTGGCCTAAAAGGGAAAGTGGAGGGGGAAGCTCCCCTGTTATTCTTATGGGAGAAAAACGGGCCCAGGTACCCCCTAGTCTACTTTGCGCGATCATCCTATTAACCTCGTCGATTTTACGCTTCAGCAACAACGTCCTATCGCGTAGCTCTCTCTGCATCACTCTCAAATGATAGTTTATTGTTCGATCCCCTGCTGATGTAGAGGCCTCGTGCGATCGCCCCCCGAAACTCATCGCTACTGATGCTGGCGAACTGCTATGGTAGGAATATTATACCCTGCTCCAGCTCGACCGTTTGCTTCTCGCCAAATTTGGTGGTTATCTTCCTGCCTTCGATGATGCGATAGCGAGCGTCCTGCTGCAGCTCACCGATTTTGATGAAAGCTTTTGACACCCCAATCTTATTCAGCTTACTTACGAAGTCCATATCTGTGAGCAATAAAATACAATCTATTAATTCATGCTGATTCAAAAGCTGCATTAAATTACGATGTGAGGCAACTGCTATATATCCAGGATAATGCATTCAAATTGATTAAGTTTACACAGCTACACGAATAATTTTATTTAAACGGGGGTCCGCGTATATTTAATTTAATATAAATGATCACTTACCTATTCGAAACTGGGCGGGCGCAGGATTATAGCTGTATGTTGGACGGTGAGCTTAAATTAAGGTACACTTTGTTGTAGCACACTCGCAGACTGTGAGATAACTCAACTCGCCGAAACTGTGTTGTTGGAAATGGAGCGATGTCTAGAATCCTCGCGTTTAAATAAGCATCGGTGGTGGTGGTGGGGGTAAACATGTCTCGACTTGTCTGGCAAGCCAGATGTGCAATTAGCAGGCAACCACGCCGCTTTCGTATCTGATTTATGACCCTCATAACATTAAAAGTGACAGGTTTTACAATTGTCGCCCATAAATCATGCTGCACCTTTCTAATTTATGGTTTCCGCCCCCCATTAAAGTGTGGGACCGTGCGCACATATCTGCTTCACAACTGTCGCCCATAAATCATGCTGCACCTTTCAGATAGCCGTCTCAAGCAGCTGCGCGACACATGTGTATGATTATACATCTTTAGTGGGGTGTCTGGCAAGCCAGATGTGCAATTAGCAGGCGACCGCACCGCGGGGGTCGCTGGTCTTGTGTGTCGTCCGTTGGGCGGCAGAGGGGTTCGGTGGTACGCTGCCCAGCACTTGCCCGAATCACCACAATGTAATTACCTGCACAATTACCCGTAAATTCCACCATTAACCCATTGTTACCGCCCGCGGTAATTGATTGAACCGCGGATCAAAACGCGGATTAAATTAATCGAAATCTCTGCGGGGGTGGGGGGTGCGTTGGTCAGCACTTGTCCGAATCACCACAATGTAATTACCTGCGCAATTACCTGCGAAACAATCGCGCAAATAGCCGACGTAATTAGAGTAATTGTGGTCTAAGTACCGCGGGTGATTGTTGCGATTATCCCATTAAAACGCGAATCCGCCACTTTAATGATGTAATTACCCGCAAATTCCGCCATCAACCCATTGTTACCACCCGCGGTAATTGATTAAACCGCGGATCAAAACGCGGATTAAATTAATCGAAAACTAACCTAACCGGGGTCAGAATCAGCGTTGCTTAACTACTCTTATTATTTATTTAATGAACATTAATAAGCGAAAACGATAATGTACGTATACACGAAAAAAAATGCATTTCTGCAAAATAAACTTAACAGAGAATAATAAATGAATATGACAGTTAATCGAAAACAAACAAATCAAAACCCAGTAGCCACCTTGATCCTCTGTGCATAACGCCGAATGAGCAATTGGTAATGAAGAACGCTTATATAATAGCTCTAAATGTTATTTTCACTTTTAAAATAAACTGATAAGTATCATATGTTATTTTTTTTCTACATCCTGATGGTCTCTTTGATTGTAAAATACGAAAACTTTCATTCTAAGGACTATACCAACATCAAAATTTAAAAAAATGGGTTTTTTGCAAACAACGACCCAATGACCCGGTTTTTTGCATCTGAGTGTATGTATACGAGAGCGTTTATTTTTTTTATGCGGACCAACGGTCTAAATGTTCTTAGATTCGAAACCCTGCAATATGTCACTTAGATTCACATGACATTAACACAACTCTTATTGGTTTGCTCTTTACGTTTTTGATTGATTTGAATAAATGAGCACACATATCACAGCGCTGGAGGTGGTGATTCGGGCAATATTATTACTTGCTTACTGACAACATAAAAATAAAGTAACTAAATAACCATAAACAATAAAAAAATCTGTAATAAGAATTACAGTGATGTCAAAAGTCTGAATCATATGAGATTTTTTTTATTATTCATTTTTCTAAATACTCATTTACGGCATTAATTTGTGCTTGTTTAAAAACCTTATTAGTCCCAATCAGATTTACCAAGTGATTTTTATTTACCTAGAAAATCTCGATTTTCAAAATGATGAAAGTCGAAATAGTGCGAAATTTTCGGAAATTACGCAAATATCAATGAGGTTTGTTTTATTATGCTAGTTAGTTTTAGATTACTAAATAATTTAAAGGTCCACTCCTGATCACCAGAGTTCGATTTTCCAAAACAACTCGATATTTCAATATTAATTATTACTCTTATTCTCTCCTCATTTAGACCACTACAGGAACACCAACAGCATTAATTTAAAACTAAAATATACACAGGAGTAGATTCGTGTTTTTAATAGCTATTTAATTGAATATTACTTAACATTGAAAAATATTTCTCCAAGCACCTTGCATCAAAAACGTTGGATGCTAGTTCACTGCAAGTATGCAGTGATATAACATTTAGCTAAATAATCAAAATTCTTAAGAAATAATTAATATTCCGTATTGTTTTTTTTTTCTAATAATTTTGCTAATAGTGCTCTCATCAGGGAATCATTACAAAACCCTGAGAGAGTAATTTTAGATAATTTACGGTGGAGAAATATTAAGCGGTTCGTTTGATACCATTGAAGTGGCGCGGAGCACTACCATTGCGCGTAGTTTTGAATTTCAAAAATTAACTAAAAATACATTCCTATAGAATTCAGGGTTTAAATTTTTGTATAGGATTACCTAATGATAGCACTATTAGTACGTTAAGTTCATTACAATAACCGACAATAATATTCCATTCTCAAATTCTATTTTTTTAATTTGATTATTTTCTAGTGTTTTGCATGTAATTTAAAACAAAACTTCATCTCGAATTATGCCTAATAGATGCCTCTTTCAGTCAAATATTCGCCAGCAGTAAATTTCAATAATTGGTGTTTCAAAAATGTCAATATTTAAGTCCTCGTTAAAAAACATTAATTTGAATGAATTTTTCAATTGTTTATATACAATTTGGTAACTCGACTCCTCGAATTTGAATTTCTGAGATCTCGCATTCATCCACTCGCCAACTATTCATAATTTAAATAATACAAGAGTAACATGTAATTACTTGTTAAAATATTCCACATTAGCATCTTCGGGAACGTTGTCTGTAGTATTCAAAATATTGTTCAGAATTCGTTTCCTTGGCATTTTCTAGCGGTATTCGCTTGCTTTCCACGCCTGTTTGTTTTTGCAATGTACGCGGCATTTTGAAGAATTTGAGAATGCAGATGCTCAGGCTAATAGCAGACGGCTTATACATAATAGCGCTCGGAGTTATTGTTTCTTTTAACCTCAAGCATTTTGAAAAACTAAATCGGATCTGATGATGTTTTCGCTTCATTTTTTATGATTTGCCGTTTTTCACTTTCAATTGTCATTTACTCGAAAAATGTCTTATGTAACATGGCAACATTTTTATGCTGTCACTTTGACAATGAAACGATCTCTCAAAATCAAGAACAACAATAGGGGGTTGTCATTTAAAAAACAATGGATGACGTCATTACTCAAAAACAAATGATGGTTGAAGATCGACTGTCATGCAAAAACGTGTATTTTTATCAAAGAAAATCGATGCGTTCAAGTTTTTTTTTTTTTTTCTAATCTGGTTTTAACACGTAAAGTGCCACCATGGAAGGGTTAGTTAGCGTGACCTACTGGCCAACTATGGTTATTAGGCTTTCTTTACTGAAAATCAAATACTTTTTGAAAAATGCTCTTCTACATAGTCAAAAATGTTATTTTAGCCAAAAAAAAATGTTTTTTTTTGCGGTGGGCTACATTGATCCACCGCGGCCTATATGATAAGAATCTGCAATTTTTGCGGTGGGGGGTGAACCACGCCCACCATAAGAACATGTATGATCTTGTATTGTTTTATCCTGGTTTAGAGACAATTTTGTTAGTGCATCGATGTATGTTGTTGTGTGTGCATCTGAGCAAGTCTGCTGAAGTTTTTCGTGATGGCATACGAACAGGAGCAGGCTGGGTTGCAGAAATTATGGGATGAACTGTTGTCTGACGAATCCGATTTCTCCCCTGATATATCAGACTATGAACCTTCCGCTGAAAGTTCTACCAGTGATTCAAGTGCACGTAGCTTGGGAACGTGTAAAAAGTCCAAAATCAGAAAAAAAAGTAGTGCGCGTGAAGGGAAACTAACAAAGCAAAACGGCATTTTGAGCGAAATGGACCAAAATATAGAACAAGTAGCAAGGTCGACAAAAGACCTACCTTCAACGAGTAAAGGTAATGGTACAGATATACACTGCATTCAAGATATTGACCAAATAATAGAAGATGTCATTGCTCAAAATGCTTATAACAATTCTACTGATTCGGAGGACGGCCATGTAAACGATCAACCATCAGAAGTAATTTCATGGACACCGGTCACAGGCTCCTTCAGAAGGCAATTCAATTGGTCAGAAGTGAATCCTGGAATATCTGCAGATTTATATGACAAATATGACAAAACTCCATATGATTTTTTTAAAATGATAGTAACTGATGATATTATTGAGATGTTTGTCACAGAAACAAATAGGTATGCGGCACAAGAAAAAGAGAAAAATAATTTCAGAAAATCCAGAATCCGGGATTGGAAAGATACTGGGAAAGAAGAAATGGAAAAATTTATAGGGATTATATTTTGGATGGGGGTTATTTCATTGCCATCTATTTCTTCCTACTGGTCGAAGTGTTTTTTGTACCAAAATAATATTCGTGATGTATTTTCTCGGAATCGATTTCAAATGCTACTAAAACATTGGCATTTTGCTAATAATGCGGAGCAACATGATGAAAATGATAGGTTGTATAAAATATCTCCTCTTCTGGACAAATTGAGGGAATCTTTCCAATCCAAAATTGTGCCAGGAGAATATATTTGCATAGATGAAACTTTAGTGCCTTTCAAAGGAAAACTAAAATTCAAACAATATATAAGTAACAAAAGACATAAATTTGGAATAAAATTGTTCAAACTATGTCTACAAGGTGGTTACCTATATGAATTGAAGGTGTATTGTGGCCAAGAAAAAGACAACCAAGAAAAATCTGAAACTGTTCCCACTAAAGTAGTTATCAACTTGGCAAACAAATTGCTTGGAAAGGGACGAACGCTATGCACCGATAATTATTATACGTCAGTTGAACTGGCTCATAAGTTAATTGGCAGAGAAACTTATTTATTGGGTACACTAAGGAGTAACAGAAAAAATAACCTAAAAAACGTGATCCTGAAAAAATTAAAAAAGGGAGAGTGTATAGCCGAAGAGAGCAATACAGGCATATTTGTTGAGAAATGGAAAGATAAACGAGATGTTATGATGTTGAATACCAAATTTGTTCCTGAAATGATTACCATTCACAAACGTCTAGGAGTTACTCAAAAACCAAAATCTGTTATAGAATATAATAAATATAAAAGTTACATTGATATATCAGGTAAGTTTGATTGTTTACTATTTTGTTAGTAATAATGCTAATGACTACTAATGGTATATATCATAATATATTTTTGGCAGATCAAATGAAAGCATATAATACATCACTGAGACGTGGAGTTAAGTGGTACAGAAAATTGGCCATAGAATTGGTGACTGGTGCTGCGTTGGTAAACGCGTATTGGCTTTACCAGAATATTACCAACAATAAAATAAGTATTACTACATTTAGAGAACAAGTTATAGCAGGTAAAATAAACTATCTAGTACAAAACAAGAGAATCAAATTTAACCAATTTTATTTCTCAGGATTGATTGGTAAAGAGTTGCCACTTCAAAATAATCCACTTGATCAAAACCATACTCTCAAAGAAATGGAAAAAAAAGCAAATTTGCTCTGGATGCTACCATAAAAATGTTCTTATTCTTGGGCGAAAAGAAGCAAAGAATAAAACATCCAAGACAAAAACCCGGTGCTGCGGTTGCTCAAAATATTTATGTTTAAATTGTTTTTTTAATTTACATAAGTCTGATCTTAAATAATGATCTTAATTTATTTTTTAAATTAATCTTCTTAGAGAATATATAATAAACTTTCAAATTGATACTACTTTTCATTTTCTAGCCGCGGTGGGTCACATGAGTGCACCATCAACAGGCCAATCTGACTACTAGATTGCCAAAACAGTTCTGAACGCAGCAGCATGCATATAATGGAGAAACAGTGCATTACTGCAACCCACCATGGCCAAATCAAAATTAAAGTGTGGTGGATTGGGTCAACCCACCAAGGCCAGTTTTGCTTGGTTTTTTTTCTTTATCTGGTGGGCCGCGTAAACCCACGGTGGCACTTTACGTGTTAATGAATGTATTCCATACTTTAGGCGCACACTGTATATTATGTAATACTAAAAAATCACAAATAATGATCGGTCGAGTTTTGAGAAACAACTGCTTAAATATCACCCTGCCCTTAACATTTTTGAGACCGTTGGTTTATTTAAATGATAGGTATAAGTTCACCAGGTTCTGCTCTGGTGTCGCTTTCTTTTTGAAGACATCGTCTATATAGGCAACCAAGTATAAACATATCCGCGATTTTGGTTACAAAGTATTGCGATTGCGAGGCTTGTTTTGGGGCAGAATGGCTGTGCAGCTTCTAAACGTAACAAAAATATTACAGAAGCTAACAATTAATTCAAGATGCAGATTAACACCTACTCTAATCGCCGGACTGAATCAGGAAAACCCCAAAACAGAAGTCCTATTTGGGAACAGCACCCGAAACACTAATTTTTTCAACAAACGTAAGCCATAACCTAAAAACACACGTTGCTCGCTGATAATCGACGTTTACAGATCCTGCGGATGCTCTATGGAAGGGAATCACGTCGGTAAGTAATGCCGGAAAAAAGAGGGGTCGAGGAAAAACCGTCTCCAAGAAAAACATCAAGGACTTGAATCGGGGACAGATAATCGGCGTTGGCAAGGCGAACATGGTATGGCCTGGCCTATCGGCCCCTATTATCAGGGGGCGAGAATTGGTCCAGCAGCAGCAACTTCCGGAAGACCCGGAGCGTGAGAAGAAACTAATTCAATTGAGAGATCAGATGGGCACCTTTAGGTATGGCAAGTTGAGCCCGATAGAGAGAGGCTGGTCAGGAACGAAAATGCCTGGAAGAAGTATCGGCCCACCAGATCCTGTCGGAGATGGTAATAATTTAAAATAAATTTTTAGACGTAAAATGCATGTCTACCTCACCAGTAATTAAAAAACGGTAATCCTGCATTTTAGGGACCTAAGTAATGCGCTAGTAAAATGCTTTACACACACTGTCGCCACGTTTCCTTAATTCGTCGAAATGGCCGGTAGAGATAGAGCTCCAATATTTATTGTTAATCCCGTGGAAATTTTACTGTTAAACAATATATACGAAGAACAATTTAACACGATTTTGTTCTCCTAACTCCGTGAGAATTCATCGAGTGGCTACCAAAGAAAAGGCTTGTGCATAACAATTATATGTGCAATATAGAAATGTCACTAGTTCAACGAAATTAAACATCAATGATGTTTGATAATAAATACATAAACGTAGCAACAACAGAAACATTGCGAGCCAACTGTCTGGCACATGCACATTGTTTCAGGTCCCTAAAATGCAGGATTGCCTAAAAACATATAGAATATTTTTTTTAAGTAACGCCACCCATAAGAAGGAACACATTATTCCCGTATTCTCCGCCCGCTGCTAACTCCGCTGTTAAGTGTTTTTAACTAACAACGCTTTTAACGCTAACAACGGAGTTAGCAGCGCACTTATTCTACGCTCACATATTCCCCATAGTTAACTGACAGCGGGCCTCGCCGAAAAAACACTCGGTAACAATGCATATTTACGTATTTTGGTGTGCTGGGTTGCAGCTCCTGCACTCGGTCGCATGCCTCTTACGAATTTTGTTGCGGGGAGTATACCCCATTGTCGGGATTTCCAATATCCAGCCCTTTTCAAGAGAAAGTAATCATGTTTACAAGAATTATAGTGGTTTGAGTTTATTTATAGATACGTACCTAATTGATAACTTTTTTAACTTTATAATAATAAATTTTAGATGACTTCATGCAGTGGCATAAAAGAAAAGCGAAAAGGGGAGGTTTTACAGAGTCAGGATGTGCATGAGTGGAGCAGAGAATTCTTCGAATTAAAAAAAAAAGAATTTAAAAATCCAATTACTTCAGGAAAAACTATATATTATAAAAATTTAAATTCAAAATATTAAATAATTCAATATGTACATAAAATTAGCAATCATGCAATTCTATATTTATTGTATACAAATATATACTCTAATAAAAAATGTTTCTTCTTCAAAAATGGTGTGAAATAAAATTTCTTCTGAATAAATTTCCATCGACCTCTATTCGGCAATTGTTTTCTGACGATGAATCGGAACTGCTGCTGTTGTCATCACGATCATCATCGCCCCGTAAAGGATTTGCCCTTTCACGAAAAACATGTACATGGACTCACGAATTTCAAGATGATTGTACATTTTTGCACCATATCAGCAAACTCGGCCGCCGTTTGAGGTTAAAAATGTAGTTAAAGACGGACAGGACCACGTTTAAGAATCAGCTACTAACTATTAGCAAGCAGCTTGCTGTTTGGTGTTAAAAGGATAGGGGAATAGGTGGTTTCTAAAAACGCCACTAAATTTAGTAAGCAGCGCCTTACTAACGCTAACAGTGGGAGGAGAATACGGGCCATTATTTCTAGTTATAAACCTAAGGTTACCGTATAATTTCATTAATTGACGTAATTGTATCTTATTGCAGATGCTTTTGTGGGATTTGACACCAAAGTACTGGAATTAAAGACTGTATTTAATATGAAAGGAAATTTTGGAAGGAAGCGTCGCTTGTCCGTCTACACTGTTACTGGTAATGCAAACGGACTGGCTGGATTTGCGACGGGAAAAGGATTGGATACGAAAATTGCTTTGAGGAAATCCAAAAATCGTGCCGGACAAAAATTGATGCATATTAATATTTTTAGAGGCCATACAGGTAATGTAATAATGAACATAAACGCTAATAATACGTTGCATTACTGATTGTTTAAAATCTCCTTATGTGTTTTTTGTGTAGTTTATCACGACTTCTTCACCCAATTTGGCAAAACGAAGATCTACGTCAGTCAGCGACCAAAAGGCCATGGTTTAATATGCCATCGTGCCATTAAAACAATATGTGAAGTTGTAGGCATTAAGGATTTATATGCAAAAGTAGAAGGATCGACTAATCTTCAGCATATAGTCAAAGCATTTTTCCTCGGCTTATTAAAACAGGTATGTTATTGTAGGCTCTAACCTGTCATTTTGTCAATTCTTCATGAGGGATACTCAAAAATGCCACATAATGAAATCTCCAATTTAGCGGGAAATTTGATTCGAAAATTAATTTAAATTAACATATTCTTATTCTTTTTTTGTAGAAAACTCATGATCAAATAGCGGAAGAAAAGAAACTGCACTTAGTGGAATTATGTAAAGAAAATGGCTATTTCCCAACGGTCTTGGCCTCGCCAAGTGCCACAAAATCATCTGCCGACCTAAATCAAGACGACACACTTGATTTTAACCAGTACTGCCTCGACGGGCGGGTAATACTAAAAAAGAAAAAGTTTCCACCATTTTATACAAAACATAAGTCTTGGGAAATCTACCTGAAGAAGCAAGAAAAAATGAGGAACCATGATAAAGTTAGAAGGCACTTAATATTCCAATACGGAGAAATTAGAAGCTTCTTAACGGATCAGCACCCAGAGTGTAGGCCATATAAAAAACCTAAAGAGGATAAAGTTGAAGAAGAAGTGAATGATTAGGCTCCATTTTGTATGAATTAATATGATTAAATGTATTATTTAATGAGCGTTATTTATATATATAAAAAACAAAATTATTCACAATTACGATTGGTAATGTAGCCTTTTGGAGTGTGAACATAAATAACTTGTAATATTAAGACTAAAGTGGTCCAGAGGCACCCTTGCCTCTCGTGCCAAGGACCATAAATTCCAACCCCACGGACATGAGAATTTGTGAATGATTGTAATTCTGTAGGCTTTTCCTTTGGAGGGGAACTAAAGCAGGCGATCCTGTGTACCATTAAATTGTAAGTGCTCGTTAACAAACCTGGTATAGATGAATTGAAATTTATAAAGGCAAAATTCAAAAGAATGCTGGCTGAATCGCTCTTTGGTGAAGGTAATTAGCTATAGTAGCAGAAATGGGCGGTCAATAAATTGACAAAAAAAAAAATAGTAATATCGCCATGAAACAGTATTTAATAATTCTAACAACGAAAATTATTGAATCGTAAAGGATATTGGCACACAGAGATCAATTAATAAAATATATTATCACCTAAATAATTTTACACAATAAAATATATTTACAAATTTACAGTTATTGATAAAACTATCATCCTCTACTAAAATTGACACCAACTTTCAAAGACCATTTATGACTGCTATCAATTTTTTTAATCAAAATTACCACGGTTCATTCTGCAAAACTCTTGTACAATGGAACATCTTAAAAAACTATTATATTACATATAATTAATATATTTCATATACATTTATATTAAAAATGACATATTTATAAAAAAGAATAATTTCCAGCTTTCAGTTAAAAATTTACTTCATCACTAATTTAATTTTGCTGATTTACCAGATTTGATACTTCACTTTTCAGGTTTCTTTTGTTTTACTTTGTCTACAAAATAAAAACAGTTTCCAATACGGCACCAACTAACGTCAGTCAATATGCTGGATCACCTTAAACAGACGTTATTCCAGATGTTTGCATTCTAAATGGTATTTTCTAAGTTTTATCGGTTACTCGGAAAGATAATGAAAACTACAGTATACATAGGTTGGTTATCGGTTACTCGGAAAGATAATGGAAACTTCAGTATACATAGGTTGGTACACTTCGACTCATGTGGCTACAAATTATTTACCTTCCAAAATAACCTTTTGGCTATATGGCAGAACGTGAACTAAATTTAAATATGGAGCAATCTCATTGACTATGGTCAAATCAATTTCCCGCGAAAGTATTATCATGCCTTAATTCGATACCAAACATTGTTGATCTTGTTCTAGTTGGTCAGTCATTACAAGTAGAACTAATGATAAAACACCACAGAAACGCTACTACAGAAATATCTGGCAGTCTACTTGAAGTTAGGTTAGGTTTTGAAAGTTGCTCTCCATTCGAATGATTTATTGTCACGCGAGAAGGACTTGTTAATAACCATCAGCTGATTAGGGTCCCATTAGAATAATAAAATTCCAAAATAAACAAATTTAATTTATACCAAATTAATATTCACAAATAAGTTTCTAGTTATTTGTGATACAGAAACATCTGGAATAGTAGGATGCAGTGCAAATACTACCTTTTGCTTCTTCTTAGCGCCACTCTGAGTTCTCTACCGTTTCGCTGCTCATGAACACTTTCGGCAACAGATGAAGCATCACTGTCATCGACTGGAATACTTTTTCTGGCACTTCTTCTTACTGCAACATGTTTGGTTTTTTCATTAACGTCTCCATCCACCGAAGTTGTTTGACCACCCAGTTTCCTTTGGTATTTACTCCTAGCAGATCTACGAACTTTCGAATTATTTCTAAAATCGGACACAAAGGTTTTCAAAGAAATCCAAATTCAATACAAATATACAAAACAAATAGAAGGTCATAAACCAGACAAAATATTTTTTCTACTCCCTATGTAAGCCATTTTTCGGTCTCGTGTGTGGATATGAATGTTGGCAGGTTACAAATAATAACAACCATATAAAATTAATAGATGATAATAATCAGATGGCACTAACTTTAAGAACTTGGCATTTGGGCAATAGCCTTTGGCATCCTGTCCCAAACATGCCTTCGTGCAATATAGGCATCATGTACATACTTGTTATACACTATACTAAAAATACTTACAAAGGATTGCTTGCTAGTGTTTTCATGTTCCTCGCAATTCTACGGGCACAAATATCTTCTAAAACCACACTGACATCAAGTAACCCCACAGGGTTTTCCGCAACATTTGCACTTTTACGTTTCTTCTTAGTTATCGGCGTGCTTGAAGCGACTGACTCTTCATTGCTACTATTTCTTGAAGAAGTTTCGAGCACCGATCTTCTTCGTTTAACCGTCCTTATTGGTTTGTGATTTTTCTTATTAACATCATCATTGTCGGATCTATTCAGTAAGAAATTCATAAGTTACATAAATCATACCAAGAGGACAAACTGCCAAACAAAACTTTGTGTCTGCTTTGACAGCAAATGTGATAAATACATACCGATTATTTATCCTTGTTTTGTTTGTGTTGTACATTTTATCCGGTAATCTTAAAAAACGTTTGGTCCCATCTTCGAGCAACGTTCGTTGATAATCTCCCGAATTTCTATTTGATAATATTGCAGATGTACGTTTTGGCGTGTTATTACTTCTGGATACATCTTTCTCAACTGATTTACTTGAAGATTTTGCAGAATTATTATTCATCCCATTGCAGTCATCCCTAAATGAACTATGTATACCGTTTGAATCCAAACCAGATTTTGACCTTCTAGTTGAAGTCCTTGGATTCCAAGAGTCATTAGTTGTTAATTTTTTATTAGCAGTGTCACTCTTTCCCGTCCTATTTGACTTATTACGATTGATGTTAGCAGTGTGCTGTTTTTCATAATCATTATTTTTTCCAGTCCTAATAACTATATTATCAATAATATGTATTGTAGGCTGTTGTGTTCTGGGTGCTTTATTAACATATCCATTGGTTGAACTGCTTTTCTTTCCTGATTCGCTACACTGTATTGGTGAACTATATCTTGTATGCCGGCTTCGTAGAATTACTGGGGCTTCTTCATCAGGTGAAGATTCACTTTCTGAACTACTTCTCGCTATCAATATCTTACCTTCCGCAATGTTATCAAGAGTTGGCACTTTCAGAGTAGTTGCTTTTTCTGATGCGATTTTAATCCCGGCATTTAGCATTTTCCCTTTTGATTTGGCATTTGGTTCATCCCTGTCCAATTCACTTTTAGAACTTATTTTCTTCAATAACCTATTTTTGGTACTGTTGTTGAGATTTTTAGTTGGTTTCAGTGATTTAGAAACAGCTCCTTTTTGAGATGCTTTATCCGAACCATCCATAATTCTGGTTTTATCAGCCTTTTTTATAATTATAGGAGTATCTTCGACTATTGATTTGTTTTCAGATTCACTTTCTGAACCAATCCTTTCCACTGATCTCTTACTTTTCCTAGAGTTACCGATATTATTAGCCGTTTGTACTATTGAAGGTGCATCCTCATCAGTCGATTCAACTTCAGATTCACTTTCTAAAGCAGCTCTTCCTGCCAGTCTTTTACTTTTCCTAGAGTTATTGTGATTTTCAGTTCCTTTTGGCAATTTAATAACTGAATTAGCATTTTTTACAATTAGAGGTGTATCCTCGATAGTTGATAAGTCTTCAGATTCACTCTCTGGACCAATTCTTCGCACTGATCTCTTACTTTTTCGAGAGTTACCAAGCTTTTTAGCATTTTTTACTATTGAAGTTGCATCCTCATCAGTCGATTCAACTTCAGATTCAAAATCTAAACCAGCTCTTCCTGCCCCTCTTTTACTTTTTCTAGAGTTGTTGTATTTTTCAGTTCCTTTTAGCAATTTAGGAACTGAATTAGCTTCTTTTACAATTGGAGATGTATACTCGATAGATGATTTGTCGTCAGATTCACTTAGACCAATTCTTCCCACTGATCTCTTACTTTTCCAAGAGTTACCAAGATTTTTAGAATTTTGTACTATTGAAGGTGCATCCTCATCAGTCGATTCAACTTCAGATTCACTTTCTAAAGCAGCTCTTCCGACCCCTCTTTTACTTTTCCTAGAGTGATTGTGATTTTCAGTTCCTTTTGGAAATTTAAGAACTGAATTAGCCTTTTTTACAATTAGAGGTGTATCCTCGATTGTTGATATGTCTTCAGATTCACTTTCTGGACCAATTCTTCCCACTGATCTCTTACTTTTCCGAGAGTTACCAAGATTTTTAGCCTTTTTTAATATTGAAGTTGCATCCTCATCAGTCGATTCAACTTCAGATTCACAATCTAAACCAGTTCTTCCTACCCTTCTTTTACTTTTCCTGGAGTTATTGTATTTTTCAGTTCCTTTTGGCAATTTAGGAACTGAATTAGCCTTTTTTACAATTGGAGGTGTATCCTCGATAGATGACTTGTCTTCAGATTCACTTTCTGGACCAATTCTTCCCACTGATCTCTTACTTTTCCGAGAGTTACCGAGATTTTTAGCATTTTGTACTACTGAAGGTGCATCCTCATCAGTCGATTCAACTTCTAATTCACTTTCTAAAGCAGCTCTTCCTACCAGTCTTTTACTTTTCCTAGAGTTACTGTGATTTTCTGTTCCTTTTGGCAATTTAAGAACTGAATTAGCATTTTTTACAATTGGAGGTGTATCCTCGATAGATGATTTGTCTTCAGATTCACTTTCTGGACCAATTCTTCCCACTGATCTCTTACTTTTCCGAGAGTTATCAAGATTTTTAGCATTTTTTACTAATAAAGTTGAATCCTCATCAGTCGGTTCAACTTCAGATTCACTTTTTAAACCAGCTCTTCCTATCAGTCTTTTACTTTTCCTAGAGTTATTGTGATTTTCAGTTCCTTTTGGCAATTTAGGAACAGCATTTTTAGTCACTCTGGGTTTTAGTTTTTTCCTTTTTGTTTTGATTGCAGAGAGCATGTCTCGATCAGATTCACTCTCTGAAGTGTTTTTTACCATTCCCTTACTAATTCTGGATGCACTTTTAAGTTCTTGTGTTTGTTTAAGTGAATTGGGTACAGTTCTTTTTTGAGATTCACTTGTAATCCTGGCCGAACACTGCTTTCTTGGAGTTTTATCAACACTGGAATTATAACTCTCCTTATTGGTTGTGCCGTATGCTGATCTATTAGTATTGCTTGAGATATTGACAACTTTGGTTAGTTTTTTTGTGGAACTAGAAATGCCTCCGATTTTGCTATTAGGCTTGGATTGTTGCTGTATTTGAGTCATTAGTGCATCATTTTTCGAATTGGTTTGTAGTATTAATTTGTTGCTTCTGTCATCATCTTTATTTTTTGACACCCGTTTTGGTGATTTAGATGTACCATTCTTGTTTGCATATTTCTGCTTTTTTCGTGGATTCTTCCCCATTTTATCACTAGCCGATACATCTGAGTAGGAATCACTCTCTGAATTGGTTTTCTGGAATGATTTGCACCGTTTGGTAGATCTATTGCTCTGTTTTGCATCTTCTCTATTTGATTGTAAATCAGGTTTATGTTTGTTTCTAGCAAGAATATGAACTTTATCAACCGTCTTGCTGGATTCATTAAGGTTTTCCGACATTTCATCAATTTTTCTCTTTCCATTGTTGCTCTGCTCCTCGTTTGCACACAAATTTGTTGGTTTAATTACTTCAATGGCTGCCTCTCCAGTGGGATTCATTTGTATGTTATCACTGGAAGGTTCTTCATTTATCGTCTCCAACTGGCTATTTAGTTGAATAATTTCAAGTTCTCGGATGATTCCAGATAGGTATTTTGTTAGTTTGTCCTTGTAAACCTTGACGGAAGTGTTCTAAAAGAAAATAACGTTACGATTTTAGATTAGAGTATGTGCAGTTAAAGGTTGGGTGAGGTTAGAATAGGTTATGCTGTGAACTGTTCTGTTCATTGTACAGAATGAAATGTTTTCGAACATCCCATGCGCAATTTAAAAGTTCTCCCAATCAATCAACTTGTAATTATTATGTATCGCAATTATTTTCGGCGATTGCACTGACCTCGCCGAGAAGTGAATCTCTTCATCATTTTGCGTTTTGCGTCCTGCATTGTAGTGAAATATTTATTATAATTTTGAAACAAAAATTGAAGAAAAGCAAAATTTTATACACTCTATTGCTATATATTATCCTGAATGCATAAATAGAGCTACATGTTATTTAAAACCCTCATTTCCAACTTGAAAACATAATTTTGAGAACATAGGCAGAATAAGAGTGTTCACTATCTTACTAGATGTGAATTTATAAGTAAACTAACTGTTTAATTACCTGTATCAGTCCCTCAATTTGTAACTTTATCTCCTTAAGACTTTCTTTATCGATTATCGACATGTTCAATTTTAGCAACATTTTCAACCATAAGTGCATGCATTTGTTATCTCCGTTAGTCTCAATTTCTCTGCACAATACGTACGTCAACGTTTTATGTGAATCGACAATTTGCTGAAAAGATAAATAAATCATTGTCTCCATTAAATAAAAATGTTTCAAATTTTAGGCTTACGTTTCTTCTTTCTGTAGAAGTAAGGTGGCACAAAATGGTAATGACATAATCTACATTTACATCTGTCAACGGGCTTGTCTTGGGTGCATTCCCAATAGCATTCAAAGTAGGAACGACCGCCTTTTCAAGCGTGTATTCACTGCCTTTAACACATGATGCAAAATAGCTTATGCTTAGACTGAATATTTCAAACATCTTCGGGCTGTGGTGTTTGGTCAGCGGATTAAACCATTGTAACAATATCCTGGATAGCAGTCCTGAAGACACCATAACTCCATGGACGAGAAGATGTGAAATTGAAATGCCTGCAGCTTGCCTGATTTCTAGTGACTGTAAGAATATAACGACAATACAAGCATATGTACCATATGTTCATAAAAAAAGTCCTGAAGGGGCAGCTGTAGAAACTTAAACATATGTCCGAGACTTGATTCTGATGTGTGACATTAAAATCGAATGTCATTAAGGTGTCTGGCCAATGGCAAAAATATGGCTCTTGTTTCGGCAAACTGGCAGCATAAATCGAAAAAAGGGAACCGGCCATTGGTGATGTGACAGGAAGTCATTGCTGATGGACAAGAACGCTTGTTTAACAAACCAAAAACATCAGTCTCGGTGACTTAGACAAGAGGTTACTTTATCACTTGGCACCTGTCAGAAAATTGAAAATCTAAATCAAGTGACGAACATCCGTTTCAATTTCCACAGCCGCCCTTTAAGGCCTTTTTTAATGAACATACGGGTGATATCACTGCTGTATGTATGCACCTTGAATAAAGTTTTACATCGTTGCTCATATCAAACAAGTATATAGTATAGTATTTAGTTTATTCACAAAACTCACATGACATAAGACAAGCCAAAAGAAAATTTTGTTGGACTGTACTTGGTAACTATAAATTACAAACTATTTTATGTGAAGTGTACTTTTGGCAAAATTTTGAAATGAAGTTAGGTGTGGTTGATGTACACTGTCAGTCGGGAGATTTGTGAATACTCTATATATGTTTAAACTCTTATAAATGTTTAACGTAACTTATACAGTAAGATCCGTTCATCCCGAATTTTCACGAAGGCTACATACATATAGAGGTAATACCGAACATTTCATTACTCATAAAACATTTTAAATATCGGATGTCTGGAAAAGATTATAAAGAATTATGTTGGTATCTTGGATTCTTGGATTTTACTTTTTGTCAGTTGGTACTGTTCTGTGGCGTGCGAGGTAATTTCAACGGGGTCAAATAACATTACCAACAAATATTGGGAATGAAATAAAAACAGGATTGATCATAATAACTCCATGATCCGTTTGGGTTTTGAGTTACACTCCTAAAATGGACTATTAGGATGTACGAATCTTGTAGTGCTAATATTTAGGGATAGCCTAGACTTGTCACAACTGTCACATTGACAGTCAAGCTACCAATCGTCAGTGTTGACAACTGTAATTGGAAACGTTGAAGTGCTACCAACAAACTTGCGTACAGGTTTTTTCAGATACCCGGTATTTATAATACAATAAAATAAATATTTTGTTAGCTCTTTTAGAACCAAGAAATTTAAAGTTTACCTCCTCATCCAGCATAGTTACGAGAATATCAAGGATCATATCTGCGGAATATTCTTTGTTGGCCGAAGAGACGATGGCATTTTCTGAAGACTGATACAACTTCCGTTGATTTTGACCATTTCTGCTGGTTGTGTTCTGCATATCGCTTTGCTCTTCATCAGCGCCAAACAATTTAGGTCCGTATAAAACGAGTAGGTCTGAAATACCTCGTACGGCATTTATCAATGTTGGTTTGTCATATTCAGGCAGTGTATTGTATAAAAGGATCTGTATAAAAAAAAAAAAAAAAAAAAAGAAATTGCGTCACTTACATAATATGCAATAAATCTTTATACAACTTACAGGTGTATAAATTAATCTGATAAATTCTTTGGCAGAATTTTCGTCAATCACTGAAAACAATAAGCAACACTTATATATCTTTCGATGCACCTCAATGTCATTAGATTTTTCAATGTTTGAAAGAAATTCGTCCTTAAGTTCCGTTAATAAGGCACTCATTTTGTTCACAGCTCCAAGCCTAAGTAGTGCAAGCAGCACTTCGAGATATCTGCATTGAACACTCGGTTCACTGGTCGACTGCTGAATTTGCTTCGGAACATCTGCATCCGCTAGCAGTTGGGTTTTTTTCGCCAGACAACTTTTCAATTCGTCCTCTTTCTGGGCGGCAAGTCGCATATCCCGCTCCCTAATGGCATCTTCAATATCATCATTCAGGACATTTATTTGGACGTTCAGCTCTGCAAGCTAAAGAAATTATATTGAAAGATGCGTGCTTGCGTTAAAGCGCACAGTTTACCGCAAAATTTCGCTTTTGACTTTCTTCTGCGGTAGGTAACACTTCGACGTAGGGCTCCTTGATGTTGGTGATTATATCAACCACGTTTTCAATTAGATGATCGGTAGTGTCAGATAACATTTCAAGTATTGAAACTAACAGTTGCACAACTTCCGTTCTTAACCTCGTGCTTGTCAACGTGTCACACACTAATTGGTTCAATCTTTGCCTGCCCACCTAATGGTAAATATTTAAAAACTTCATTTAACATATAAAATAGTTTTACCTCATCGGAGAAATCAAATCTGCTGGCTATTTCAAATAGTTTTAGTAGTATGAACTGGTATTCCAAACACTGCCAGGCCTCGAGGTTTCGGCTGGATTTTTCAGATATTAACCTAAAATTGGATGTTTACAAATTAGAGAACTGAATTAAAACCACAACCTTTGTGGTCGATTTAAATTTGGGGATTCCGTTAGCTGACATAGTATCTTTACCATGCATGCATTTGTTTACTCAATGGAGTCTTGTGCTAACAATAAAATACGATCTGATTTCAGCTAACAAATCCTTACATTTTTGCTGAGAAATTTGAATTGTCCCCAAACATAATTGATCGCACTTTATATGAGGCATGTTTTTTTAAGTAAGTACAGTTTTGATATCTAAAAAAGCAAGGATAATTTTTTTAACAAATTTGTATTTACATGAAAGTCCGAATATTAAGTTAGTTTCTTGCATAATTACATCCTCTCTTAAGACATTTATCGTATCTTGTGATTAGCTTCTGTATTCCATCGTCACAGAAAGAGCTACCAAGTTTGAGAACCATTGCTGCATGGTCGTTTGCCGTTCATAGAAAATACTTCTTGAAACTTGAGAAACTTGAGATAATCATGAAATTGAAAAGCATCTGTTCTTTTAAACTTTCTGCAACAGCTGATCTAATCATTAATGACAGAGAGTCGCTCACTTTATTCCTCATCGTGTACATTTGTACGGCCATATTTCAATGCCCTAACACTGTCGTTCCAAAACTTTGTGGACTCTCAGCACCCTTTTTTTCTCAAGGCGCTCTTTCCTGAGTCGAAGCATAACTAATAATTTTTTTAAATTATTTAATTTAATATGATTGAAAGCAGTCTCATAGGAAATGATAAAGTGTGTCCGCAAAATAGACAGGTTAATGTTTTGTATTCGACTTAATTGTAAAACTTTTTAATATTTCATGGCGCCCCTGCATGATACAGCAGCTCACACTTTGGGAAACACTTTTACTATTTACTTACCATTCCATTGCTGATAGTAGTATTTATAAAAGAATATAAAAACAAACTGAAATATTCAATTTTCAAATGAATACATGTTTTGTGACAGTAATTTTGGCTCAGTGAAAATTTTAATACAAACCTTTCAATGTAATTGCAGAATATCGTAAGTTCAGGGACTACTGTATGTAAAATATCTTCGTAGTCATCATTTTTTAAGGCCTGCTTGTGCAAAATACTCCAATAAGATACCACCTCACTGCACAGTTTGTCTAAAGGCACTAATTTATTATCATTGAGCGGCAGGAATTTCAATATGTCTTTAATTGCATGGTGCCTGAAACACACATGTTAGCTACAGTTAATGAGTTTATGTGTCGCTTACTTTAAAAATTCGTCCATAATATCGGCAGTCACTGTGGCTGTGGTGTCCACATCGTTTTCATCCGCATCCAATTTGATTGCGGACAGGAATTTTAAAAAGTTATCATCGTATGCCGCCAGCCATTTGGGCAGCAGGACTGCCAGAAACGCCTTTTTGGCCATCGGGTTTTGCTCCTCGAACCCACGGACGCACATTTGCTGCCGAGAAGCTATATTCAGAACATCCGGGCTTAATGTCGAAAACTTGATGAAAGTGGCCCTCCGGACTTTGTGGTTGATGTCGAGCACGTTCTCAAAAATTCTCGGAATTGCAAAAGACGAGGGTGCAATTAATACCACAGCCGTTTCACGAACATCTGCGTTTGGATCGTTAAAACACTTAAAGTATGCCTGTATTACTGGGCACTGCTCGTTGTAAGGATCCTGCAATCGATGGAGGGCCGATACAGCATTTTTCCTTATTATGTTATGCGGCTCCTGCAAATATACCAATAGTGCTGGTTGTGAAAAATCATAACCGTAACAATTAGAAACAACATAATTAATGTTTCATTATTTCTAAAGCATACCAACAAAAATGCCTACCCAAAAATAATTGTTAATGCTATATATTTATGACACATTTAATACGAGGTGTGATCATTAAATTCAGACACTATGCCTGCAGAGGGCAAACGGACCACGTGGTTGACGTTCCTGTGCAGCTGTGACGAGTAACAATTTTGAAGAAACTCTGTACCAAGTTACAAAGAGTGATTTTCATTGAGACCGGTGTTACACACGTTTTTGCTAGAACGTGCATCCTAGGCAATAGCGAAATCATGATTGACTCGAAACTGGAGCAGAGGCCCGATATCAAATTGATCTCTAATGATTCCGAATTCTTGGCAAGGATCATTACCGGAGACGAGAGTTAGGTCTAAGAGCCCTCAATCTCCAACCCGAAGAAACCGGTCAAGGGCTTAACAAAGAGCATGCTCATTGTTTGTTCGATATTCACGGAATTGTGAAACGTTAATTTGTACCCACTAGGCAAACAGTGAATGCCCAGTACTACTTGAATCTTTTGAGACGTCCCCAGGGAGAATTTTCGTCGGAAACGACCACAACTCTGAGCAGACAAAAAATTGATGCATTGCCTGTAACAACTGGTCACCTTGCCTCCGCATTCATCAGATTTGGCGCTCTGCGACTTCTTTGTGTTTCCGAAGGTGAAATTGAAGCTTAAGGGTCGCCGTTTTGGTACAGTGGATTCCAAAAATTGCAGAGGGGCTGGAATCGGTGTATTGGTGTCTAAGAGAATTACTTTCAAGGAGTTACCAATCAAATTGAAATTATGTAATTTTATTTCTCGGAGTTAAATGATCGCACCTCGTATATATAAAATGGTCTTATTAACAGAAATATTATGTTACCCTTATCCTTCGAAGCATCCCTTCTTGAATGTCATCACATAAATCGTTATCCAAATTGGCATCATCACCAATGCAACTTAGTAAACATGCAATGAAATTACACGAATGAATCCTTAGCCGTACATCTTTTTCACTGTGCATCTACAATTTGACATAATTAATTTAAATTATCAGCAAGTAGTAACTTAAAGGTTACCTTAAGTACATTAATGGCAACCGTTCGTAAAAACGGGTGAGTTGATGCTTGGGAATCATCATCGCTGGCCGTGCAGTGTTGCACCACAGACCCAATGAAATGAGTCGAGAAATGTATAAAACGCTTCACACTTTGGTGATTCAGAGAGTTGGCGCCTATGAACGAAAGCTTCAAGCATCGTATAAATGCTTCAAGGAATTCCTCAAATGGTGTCTGAAATTTCAAAACACATTGATGAATTTACATGCCTATATTATTCATTATTAAATTTAAAAAGTAAATTACAAAATTTTAACTCATTAAGACCCGATTCTAAAGTATCCGATTAATTACCTTGGATACAACTGTGCCAGTATTTATCCAAGTTTATCGAATATTATAAAATTAATCTAGTATAATTTGCGAAAAGTTAATTGACGGACAACTGTGTGTTACAAATATAAAAAGATGAATCTATTAATCGGTAATAAATTGTTTTTGGTGCGTATAACTGATAGGGATCAAGCTAAAACGGGGATGAAAATAATATAAGTTGTTGAGCACATCAATGAAATTGTATACGAAAATAATAATTGTGGTACCTTTTCTATAGTACCTTGGTACTATATTTATTGGTAACTAAATAACATTTCAGTCACAACGTGACCATAATCATTAGTATACTGACTTAAAATTACTTTACATTTCCTTATATAATAAAATAATAATGCTGTGTATAACATTGGGGAAAGAATTATAAGCTCAGACTCGTAATAGTTCGGTTTACATTTTCGAGCAAAGGGCTAAACAAATCATAAAACTTACACAAATGACGAGACATGTCGACAAAATTGTTTAGACTATATTAAAATATATACTTTAACCTTACAAAAGATGAATATTTTATCTGAATAACATAATTAACCAAATTAATATAACAAAAACTTTAGTGAACGGACAGCTCATGATAGTTCAGCCGATATTTAATATTAGGTTACATCGCCTTTGTTAGCACAAACAGCTTTATTTCTATTGAGCATTGTATCCACAAGGCTTACACATTCTTCTAGTAGAGTAGTGTCCCATATGTTCCGCAAGGTAGTTTTTACTTCGGGGACAATACGCGCCGGATTTTTACGAAGTTTTTTATACATATTGTGCCAAAGGGTCTCGATAGGAGATAAATCTGGACTAGAAGATGTCCATTTTAATACTGGTATTTCATGATCTTTGAACCATGTTTGAATAATTTTCGACGTATGGCATGCTGCACCGTCCTGATGCAAAATAAATTCACCTTCGGTCGGTTCACAAATTGAAATTGAAGGCAAAAGACTTTCTTCCAGAATGTATCTGTACTTTTGCGAATTAACTATGCCGTCAATTAAATGTAATTTCCCTACACCTCTTGCAGACATACAGCCCCAAACCAAACAGAGGCTGGGAACTTGACTCTTTTAACTAAACAATCATCATGATAAGCCTCTGAAGATGTACGCAAAACTCGTTTTCACGTGACACCCACACAAATATTAAATTGTGATTCATCACTCCAAATTACACTATACCATTGTCTTTGAGTCCAGGTTAGATGTTCTCTAGACCATTATTTTTTTTTTATTTGGTAAAGGTTTTCTTTTGCTTATTGAAAAAAATCAAATTAGCTGTTAACTATTTTTAGTCCAAAATATCAACCTTATATTACCTTATAGAACTTGCATCCTATTTTTCGAATAGTTCGCTTCGTTGTGGCCATCGAAACATCTTTTGCTATACTTTCCCTCCATAGCATAGTTATTTCTCTAGTATTCGACCACCGGTTTGTTTTTATAATTCTACGTAAAGATCGTTTATCTGCTTCCGTAATTGTAGATGGACTGCATGTTTTTGGTTTTTGTTCGACTTTTCGTTTTTTTTTTATACAAATAAATAATATCTTGCATTGTATATGACGCGTCGAAATGCCTTTTTTATGGGCATTAATGATGGACAAGCGCAAATCTTTACTTAAAGATTTGCCATGAGGCATTTTACTTGAATATTGACGCTATTGGCCGTCAGCCTTTAATAATGCGATATAATGTCTGTCCAGTCTGAATTTACTGTCACATGTTATGCCGAGGTATTTTGCGGATTCTGTCTGTATGATTGTCGTTGGACCTATTTGGATGGTCGGCGAGCGTTGTGTGACACGGTGGTTGGCAATCAATAACTGGCACTTATTGGGGTTGGGTGTTAATTTCCACTTGTAAAACCATATCATTATGATGTCTGTCAGCGTCTCAAGTTGTGTGATTGTTTTGTTTATGGTGTTTTCGTGTGAGATGAGTGCAGTGTCCGGGTATTGGTATTTGTATGCGTATTTGTTCAAGTCCATATGGTTTACGTGCGTTTTGTAAATGTTATGGCAATATTTGTTATAGAGCAGTGGCGACATGGGTCCGCCTTGAGGTACTCCTTGGTGTGCAGTGAATGTGTATGAGTGACTATTATTGATTCTAATATGTAAGTGTCAATGTTTTATCAGTCGTAGTAAGTATAGTGCTACTCCTAGGTTATACATTTGAAATGTGAGGCCTTTGTGCCAGACCGTGTCAAAAGCTTTGTTAATATCTAGGAATAGTGCCGCTGTTCGTCTGTTCTTCAGATGTGATGCTTGTATGTTATTGTCAGGATGAAGACAGGGTGAATTGTCGAGTTATGTTGTTTGAAGTCGAACTGGAAGTTGGGGATTTATGCATTCACTATCTCAGTATTCTCTTCTTTAGGATTTATTCAAAGTTTTTCCCTATAACCGGTAATAGTGTTATCCAGTTTACAATTTTAGACACTGGGGATTTGGTTTATCTACCGTGGTAATGAGATCTAGTAAAGTGTTGAGTAATGGCCGTAGGTCGCACTTCATTAACCGTGGTTTAAATGTTTTCATAAATATGGCTTCTAACATATTTAAATTATGGCTGTTGGAGGCTTTTAGTAATTTTAAGTTACAAGTGGGGAATTCATGTCCGGTTGATAACGTGTGTCCTGCCACTGCGGACTTATCACTTATAATTACACGAGAGCTTTTTTTGTCGAATTAAACTTGACATTTCAACGAAAATTTTGTTGCCTAGCAATTTATGAGTTAGTAGTAGTATGAACATTTATTCCATATACCGTGACATTTTTTAACTCTGAACATAGGGTCAATACAACTCCCTATGTTCAATTTTTAAAAAACACAGTTCAATGCGAGGATGTTGTTTGAAGTATTTATTGTACTAAAATACATTGAAGAAATGTATCCAACAGAAGAAACGAACAACTAATGCATTTATCAATGTGTTTATACTCAACGCCTGTGGTTGTTAAATTTAGAAATAATGTCAAAAATCGTTCCCATTGATGGAGTTGGGCTATTGGGATAAGTGACTGAAAAACGTCACACACTTTACTTATGCTCTGATTGGCAAGGTATAAAATAATTTTCACATAAATTACTTGACTTTAATAGAATTATCATAAAGTAGAGCTAGCGTGACAAAAATTTTGATAGGTTTATGGTATAATTGGTTGCGAAGCTAAGGGCCGGTTCCATAATATCACAGAAAAGTCTCGTTTATGTAAAACTTACTTAATAGAAACGTCGACTTTAAAGTCTGCTTCTGTTCCATATGATAAAAGACACTTTTTCATAAAGTGACGTTTAAAAATCAATTATGGAACACGTTACAGTACTTAAAGGCGCCTTTTGGTTTAAAGGAAACTTTAATAACATTATGGAACTGGCTGTTATACTCGCAAATTGTTGACATATGTTTTTTTTAAATTGAAGATAGGGACAATGTATTGACTATGTTTAGAGTTAAAAAAAAAATGTCTCGGTATATAATTTACCACATGCTTAATGTACATAATATAACTACATTCATAGATGATGTGGTACATGATTAAAGCACGGACTATATGCAAAATGCATGTCCTGAATTAATGATATGACTACGGAAATTTCAATAGATCTACACGAATCATAAAGAAACAGATCGAATAAACTTTTTTTTGCATATAATGCATATAATGCATAGATAATGCATATTTTATGTATTCAATGCATATTTTATCAATAATTGCATATTTGGTCATATAATTTTATATTTGTGAGCGATTTTTTTTTTTACTTGTGACAGAAAGTTTTTAATAAAATACCTAAAATTTAGTATGCAATGAAATCATAAATCAAATTTATTGAAATAGTATGAAAAGTTAATTAATGATAATAGACTACAACACTATTATTTCGGGGATTATCCTATTTACCTTGTTCACTATTCATTTTGTGTTGTCGGCAAATAGTAGATCGCTCCGTAGTTCAGTGCCTACGTAGCATAAACCGACTGCGATTGTGTGTGGTAATATTAAAATTGTGTGTGTATAATGTCGAAAGTAAAGGACAAGGGTATCGTGTCTCAATGGATTAGAGATTATAAAGATCTAATATTGGAGAATGGTGTTGTATTTTGTAGGCCCTGCAGCAAAACCGCAAGTTTTATTTTTCTACTGTACCGTTGTATAGTTGGTAGACATTTGCTTTTCTTATTTCCATGTTACATCAGATCCCATGTGAGAAAAATTCAAATATACTCTGATTTTTCTAAACTAGCGTGCACGTCATCAAAATAATAATCATAATAATGATGGCACAATTTTACAAGGTTGCCAGTTGTCCTGGGTATTTAAAAATGGCTGCAATCAGCTGTTGCGCCCGTGCAATCTTGTGCGACAGTGCGCGGTTCGTATCAAATTCATCGACTTCTCTACCGTTTATCGTACAGATATCAATCTTGTGGTTATGGTTTAACATCTACAATGGCAAAATATGCATTGTAATAATCGATCAAATGTAACAAGTTAGACGTCAAAGAAGTTTGAAGCATTAGTGAAAAAGATGTGGCATCGTCGCCGAGAAAATATCGCCGTTGCCAACATAACATGATTTATTACATGATTGGCAGGCGAAAATTGTGTCCGCGGTTAATACACCGATTACCTATTTATAACCACCGGTGATCAGTGTTATGTAACAAATGATCTTCAGATTAATTTCGATTCTTAAACTATTGTTATGCATATTCTCGAAAACAATCACGTTGGTACGAAAAAACCTCATCGCACAGCTGTTTGATGACGTGCACGCCAGTTTAGAAAAATCAGAGTATAATACACATTAAAACAAGTTTACACGAAAATAATGTCAAAAACCAAACATCAAAAAAAAAAAAAACGCTACAAGAAAGCTAAAGTTCAAGCTCGAAAATGAAAGAGAAGGGTGCTTTTAATTTTCAATTATGTAATGCTCTAATATATGCCAATATTCCGTTTAGCAAACTGAATTATTCAAAATTGAAGACGTTCTTGCAAAAATATTGTAAAATTGAAATACCAGAGGAGAGCTATTTAAGGAAAAAATATGTTGATGAATTGTACAGAGATACAATGCTTACTATAAAAACAATTATTGGAAATAGCTTTATATACTTCATTGTCGACGAAACGTCGGATAGCTGCGGACGTTACATCGCAAATTTATCAATTGGGAGTTTAAACAAGAATAAACCAGGCAACTTGCATTTAATTAGTACAAAAGAACTTAACAAAACAAATAATGACATCATATGTAGATTCGTACATGAAGAATTGGCTAATTTTTATTTGCCTGAGATATTGCCAGAAGAAAAAGTGTTGCTAATGCTTTCAGACGCAGCAGCATACATGGTGAAAGCTGGACAACATTTGAAAATATTTTATAAAATCCTTATTCACACTACCTGCTTAGCCCATGGAGTCAATAGAATCGCGGAAGAAGTATTAATTCTTTCAGTATGGACAATTTGGAAAAATATTTAATAATTTATATTTTTAATTTAAAAGTTGAATGATAAACAAATTATGTTCATATATAAGTTGTTTATATGTAACATAAATAAAGTATTTTTTATTTTTAAACGTGATTTTAATTTAATATACACTGCGCGACAAAAGTCTGGGTTCACTAACAATTTTTCCGATTTTTCGTCCTATTTTTTTTTTTTTTCAAATAAACCAAAATGTTAATGTTTGTTTATCAAAAAACAAGTTTAATGACGTAGTCGCCAAATGCATAGCCGTACAATTTTTAATATAGTGCATGTTTTCCTTCTAACGTGCCTTATTCAGATTTTTGAGATTTGGTTAACAATTAAGTTGGTGTTGTCATGGATTTGTTTATCATGCTTCAAATGTTGCTGGCAAGTGTCAGTGTGTGCTGAAATTTAGTTTTGTGATCAAAATGCCGATATCTCCAGTAAGATGTGCACGGATAATTGCCCACATTGAAGAAGGACATAGCCAGAGAGAAGCAGGCCGTAGGTATGGAGTTTCTCAAAACCGGGTCCGAAGGATTTGGCAGAGGTATGAGGAAGATGGTCTACTAACAGCCAGAGCACGGTCAGGAAGACCAAGAAAAACTAATGCTCAAGATGACCGATTTATGTTGTTACAATCTTTGAGAAATCGCACTGAAACTGCAACAATTAGAGCTAATGAGCTTGCTGCAGTCAGAAATGTTCAAATATCGGCACGTACAGTTCAGCGACGACTTCGAGAAAATAATCTAAAGTCTTATCGGGCTGCCACTGGTCCAAAACTTATGGTTCGTCACAAACAAAACCGACTGAATTTTGCTAGAACTTATCAGAACTGGGGGGCTGCCGAGTGGCGACATGTCTTATGGACTGATGAATCCCGTTTTACGTTGGATGCTCCAGACGGTCGTACACGGGTATGGAGGAGACCAGGAGAACGATACGCAGCATGTACCATGGCTCCTAGATCCAATTTTTTCGGAGGCTCTGTAATGGTATGGGGAGGGATTTCTGTCGAGGCTCGTACAGAACTCCATAATTGTGATAGAGCAGCCCTTAACGCAGATAGGTACATTAGGGATATTGTAGACGAACATGTTGTACCATACAGTCACTTTATTGGAGAAAACTTTCAATTAATGCAGGATAATGCTCGCCCACATGTGGCGAACATTACCCTCCAATATTTTAACGAAGTCGGAATTAGGTGTTTGGATTGGCCTGCTTGTTCACCAGATCTGAACCCTATTGAGCACGTGTGGGACCAACTGGGAAGAGCCATTCGAGCTCGCCCTGATCGCCCTCGGACCTTAAGAGACCTTGCAGCATGTTTGGTTGAAGAGTGGGACAGACTGCCGCAAGAAAACATTGCAACGTTGATTAACAGCATGTCTAGACGTCTGGACTGTGTTATTAGGGCTCGTGGTGGAAACACCAGATATTGAAAGTTTCGTTCGTACCCATAGTTCGTGTTTTTCACTTTTTTTTATAAACACTATATTTCTTTAGTATCCTAAAATGTAAGTAAATAAAGATTAATTATTAATTTATCACCAAAGGTGGTTTTTCATTTTTGTTTTTTGATAAACAAACATTAACATTTTGGTTTATTTGAAAAAAAAAAAATAGGACGAAAAATCGGAAAAATTGTTAGTGAACCCAGACTTTTGTCGCGGAGTGTATTTGCATAAATTGGCAAATATTTGAAATGTTGGTGCATATTTCTTTAATTTTGCGTGCATATATATGCGCATATTTTTGTCTTTTTTCGTGCATATTTGTCCGTGCTTTATACATGATATATGGAATGGGCTATCGACTTTCGCGTAGTTCATGACTGTCTTGATGGTTTGTCAGTGTTTCGTACAATGTTTGGGAGGGATATTTGAATTTAGGAGTTTGATTGATGTTTCGGATATGATGCTGAGTTAAATTGCCTAAAACGCAACAAAACCCAAATTATAAATGTCAAGTTTACTGTGAAATTCGGTAAGACAATTTAATGAATACGTAAATCACTAAATAGTTTGAATTTGTAAATTATCGTCAAATTGACGTAGTTGAATTCACAGTATTGCGAGGTAGACTATTGTTGATGGCTTTTCAATTTCTCCAATCAAAAACTCTCCAAATCGCGACATTTTCACAGATCAGATACTTTTCTAACAACGCAAGTTTGAGAAAAATTGGTTTGCAATATTGGTTGTCATGCCAGGGTTGCTAGAAATCGATGATGCAGACCTTCTAGAATCAGACGCTTTCAAACGTTAGGTTCCGTTTTGTCACTGGAAAAGTTAGAGCAAACTCTTTTCGCTGTCATAATGACAAAAACACCGCTGCTTATGGGATTTTTAGTGTATGAATTAAATCCAGCAAGTAATGCAATTTAAGTACCTGGGCATAGAAATATCAAGCTTTGGAGACATTGAAAACGAAGTCAGAAACCAGGCGTCAAAAGCAGCAAGAACAGCGGCCCAACTGAACGACACAATATGGACAAACAAACACCTACAAACAGTAACCAAAACCCGCATCTATAAGGCAGCTATAAGACCGATATTAACATATACAGCAGAAACAAGACCTGAAACGTGTAAAACTAAGCAGATCTTAGAAACAACAGAGATGAAAGTAATTCGCAAAATAACCGGCAAAACATTGAGAGACCGGGAGAGAAGTGAAAACATTAGACGAATATGCAATATTAATAATGTCAACGATTGGGTGTTGGGAAGAAAAACCGAGTGGAACGAACACATTAGCAGAATGTCAGGTGACCGAATTGTAAAAATCTCAAGAGACAAATCGCCGTCAGGGAAAAGGAGTACCGGAAGACCACGAAAACGGTGGAACGACAACCTCAACGTACAATAAAAGGACCGGGCAAAATCGACGAAGAACAGGCGATCCGCCTATTTAGAAGAAGGAAGAAGAAGAATTAAATTGTCACTATAAAAACATTTTTTTATATACATGTGTTTTTTAATAAATTGAAGTATAGTCAAGCTTGTTTTTTTTTGTTTTCTTCGCTTGGGGGGATATTTAGTGACCTGAATATCAGATTGTTAAAAATTTACATTGTTTGCATGTGCGGTGTGTTCGAGTAATTGCAAATATAATTGTCGGTGTGAGTTGGTTTTCTATGAATATTGCATTCCAGGGAAGTTCCGCGTCTGGTAATTTTAATGCCCCTAAAAAAGGCAGTTGGCAGACTTGTTCTATTTCGAAAGTGAAATTAGTACTTGTAAACATGTTGTTTAAGTCCTTTTCAAATTCATGATATTGAAATCTGATTTTACTATTGCGAAAATGTCGTCGACGTATCGAAAATTATTTAAAAATACATTGGCAAGAAAAGGTGACAGTGGGTTCCCCATTGCTGTTTTTTATAAATTGTATTGTTAAATTCAAATGCGTTTAAGTCCATCACCAGTTGTGTAAGTATAATAAACTCGTTTATTTCAGGCAAGGGTACCAAGGAATTGTTTTAACATTGTCATTGTCTGTTATGGGAATACTGGGGAACAGTGACACGAAGTCAAATGATCCCAGTTTATTGTCAACTTCAATGGACATATCTCTTAATTTTGATATTAAGTCTATGGAGTTTTTTATCGTGTGGACAAAAAATTAGTACCGGCATTTTATACAAATGGCAAACTAGAATCACTACTGGGGAATTGTTAAACACCAGTAGAGGGTGATAAAAAAGCAGGGATATATGAAATAAACTGTGCTCTTTGCGACCACAAATACGTGGGTCAGACTAAACGGAACATGGTAACAAGATATAAAGAACACATGTATGAAATAAAATGTTTTAATAGTGATAAGTCCGCAGTGGCAGGACACGCGTTATAATTTAAATATGTTAGAAACCATATATATGAAAAAATTAAACCACAGTTAATGAACTACGACCTAAGGCTATTAAACAACACTTTACTAGATCTCATTACCAGGGTGGATAAACCAAATCCCCAGTGTCTAAAAATGTAAACAGGATGAGGACTTATTAATTTTTCCCAATAACTAGCACCGTCCTGGGTGTCTCCCTGCAATCTCTAATCCTCCGCTTAATGGTGTATATGGAGAATTTTGCTCATTAATGTTTCGATGCAACTGTACGCCCACTGTATGTAATTCTTTCCCCAATGTTATCCACAGCATAATAATTTCATTATATAAGGAAATGTAAAGTAATTTTAAGTCAGTATACTAATGATTATGGGGATAAAAATGTTTAACAATACAATGATTTGAATATATGTAAGGTTAGAATTGTTCGGCACCTTCTTACCTTGTTATATAAATTCAAAAGCACCACAAGGTTTCGTTGATGGCAACCTGAATGTCTCTGCACTTCGTCGAATATGTCGAACAACGTGTGTAATAATGTTTCCATCTCGGTTCTTCATTTATAATATTAAAAATATATAACGAACACAACCGTCAGACGCTAACAAACAAGCAGCAAACAAGCAAACATTTTTAAGCGTCGTGTGTCCTCTGGCGGGACAATGACGAACTACCCAAACAAACGGATATTTTTCAAATTTGCATTCCAATACATTTATGCTACATACCATTAATATAAACGTAAAATTGTATATAAGCGCTATACAATAACAATGAACAGTATTTTATCGTTTTGATTTTAAGATGTGCAGGTATCAAAAAAGAGAGGCATTAACGATATGCAACTTGCACTAGATGATTTCAAACTTTTAAATGTAATTTATTGTGCCTATTAGATTTCTATGCCGGAGAAAAAGATTTTTTTAACTCATTACACTGCGTAAGTAATATTCCGGGTTCATTTTTCTTTGTTACACATCATATTCGTAAAAATGTCAACGTTAAGGTGCGGCAACCAGTTATACACCTGCACTAAGTTCTAATTGACACATTCAATACAATTTCTTGAAAAGTTGCGATTTATTAAAATCATGGGCTGGTACAACAAAGATGAAAAAGTGACAATGGTAATGTGGTACTAGAAGAATAATAGTTTAAGAAGCGTTGTTTGGGACATGTTTTCAGTCTGACCCTATACCTTGTGCGAAAACAATTCTCAATATTTGGAACAAATTAAAAGTAGATGGTTGTGTTCTGAGTTCTCACAAAAACCAACCATGTTTTAACACAAGCGATGAAACTGAATATCCTATTTTATGTAGAGGAACGGTCTGTAAGATTGCTTTTAGATGTACCCAGACAGTTTGAAATATCACACACAGTACAGTTCGCTGTGCAAAACCCTGAAAGAATTCAGTATAAGCCGTACAAAATATCAAACCATCAAGTGCCTTTCGAAGAAGATAAAGAAAAAAGGACACATTTTTATGAATCGTTATGAGCATTTTTAAGACGCATTGAACGAGTTTGAAAATGCCCATAGCATTGTCACAGCGTAGCGTTGGATCGCGTAAGAAATCTATGAATCAGCCTTCATCGTTAATTACCATGTTTTAATATCCCATTCTGTCCTTCTTTCCATTATTTATTTCCTCTCTTGCTATGTTTCTAATTTCCTGCTGTACCTCTCTTTCCATTCTTATGAGATCATTGTCGAATTCTTTCGCATTTCAGTTTGTTCTCTTTACTCTTATTTCTTGTTTCTTGCTACATTACTCGACGTCCACGATGATCATTTCTGTTTCTTTCCCCATATTTATTTTATATGCAGTTTTGGTTTTGGCTTCTATTTCAAGCTTATGTTTGGTACATTTTTCCACTTCCTCTGCTATGTTACTATCATCTGATTTCAAACACTTTAATACTAGGTTATTCTTTCTCTCGTCTTCGTCTGTAGGTATTTATCTGTATTTTACATTCCAATATTTCTATCCTTGCACTTAATTGTGTTCCTTCAACACCTTTAATTGTGTTCCTTTCCATCCTCGTCCTTCTTTCTCATCTCGCTTCTCAATTTCTGTATTTCCTCTTTTAATACTTCAGTATTATTATCCAATCCTGTCTTCATCTCTTTCATTCCTTTCTTCATCTCTTTCATGTCCTTTATCATCTGTTTCATAGGTTGCGTTTCGTAATTCCTACATTACGTCTTCTTCTATGTGTACTTGCTTCAACTCTTCTGTTTTTTTATTCTGCTACTGCGCGTCTTTCTTCTGCTATTTGTCTTTGATGAGGTGATTGCAATATTTTCTTACTATTCTTAAAAATTGTTCCCGAATTATATAATTCTCCTTCTTCACTTTCGTAGCATCTTACTCTTTTCGCGATCATTTGTTTTATTGTTTTGTAGTGTTGTCACTTTTCCCTAAATCTTTGTGTTAAGTAGTAGAGATAGAAAAGAGACAATCGCTTGTGGATCGGTATTAGACTTAGTAGTAGCTAAAATAAGAGAAGCATTTGAAGAAACTAGAAACAATAATATCAGAGGAGAACGAAAACACGAAAGTATTAGCATTAGAGCATGCAAGCTAAAAGATTAAGAAATTTCATAAAAATATAGAGAGATGTTGAAAAACGCATGGTCAGAAAACAATACACCGGTGCACAATAGAGAACTAGAAGAAATGTGGCACGAGTTCAATGATACAATAATAAAAACCACAAAAAAGGTATGTGGAACTATGAAAACAATAGCAGGCAAAAAAACAAACACCGTGGTAAAATGCATACATAAAGCAAGAAGTCAAACAGAAAATGAAACACTGGCAAAAATACCTCAAAAATAAAACAACTATAGAGGCTAGCTCAGACGCGCGGGCACAATTACTTGAGATTTATCATGGACAAAATCAAGCGAATTCGGCACTTACCCGTTCGCACCCAGCGCGTTTATAAATCAATTAAATGCATTATATTATACATCAAATTAATCATAAATGTTCGAGAATTGTATGTACATAAGTTATAACGCATTTGTGTGTTTAGTTTTTTGGTAATAAATTGATGAAATACGTTATTTCTGTCCGACATAATTTTCGACATTAATTTAAGTTAAGACGGGAAATATAAGTTAAATCCAAATTTCCAATACATCTGCGTAACATATAAGGGTTATGCAGAGGTAACGCTGTAATTTGAACCAAATTTACAATGCGATGTGCATACTGGATGTGAACGCAATAACTGTCTGTCTAATCTAAATTAGAGAATACTGAAGTAAATAGCTAGTTTCCAGTACAGTGACTAAATAGGTATCTATTAAGTCACTGTAGTTTCCAGTAAATTTTTGTTCAGCCATTGTGTCCTAGGTGGCGCAACTGCCATGGCAGATCCACTGTAGGCAGATCTACAGTGACTAAATAGGTACAGTGGCGGCAAGAGTGTTGCTTCTCGTGATTGGTTCACGTAATTCACAGAAATAGGTGGCGGCCGGATGTTTATGTTTGAAGCTTGACGTCTTATGATGTCTATTTATCTGTCAAAATTTGAAAGTATTTTATTTTATGTCAGAACTATTTATAAACATTTTTTATTAATTATGCCCCATCATAGGAACTAGTTGATCGTGGCTTTGCCCAACGTCAAATCGCCGAGATCGAAATGCTGGGAGAAAGGTTGAGCAGAACGAATGAAAAATTTACTCCAATATTGAATTTCAAGACAACACGAGAAATATTTCATTTCAATTCGAGGATGTATCTCCTCTTGAATATATTACTGATAGACAATAAAACAAGGTAAATAACAAATCGATACAAATATACTTTTGAAGACTCACAGCAATATACTTAGAACGATCTTAAATAAAGGAAGGCATTATTAATGTATTTTATCTGCATGTTTAGTAGAATTGTAAGTAATGAATAACACGTTTGCGGATAGCGACTGCTATTGGAGTCCTTCACGAATGCGCTGAGGGGACATTGACTGCAATAGCGATCCCTCTAATATGTAATTTATCTAGACTCAGACTAGGACAGCGTTATGTGTACCTCTAAAATGATGGCCTTAGTTTGCAGTAGTGTTAGTATGTACGTACGTGTCCCCTTGCAATCATTCCCATTTTACGACGTGTTCGCGAATGTATTAAACAAAATCGTTGAATTATTTTCAAGTATTCTTTCGTCTTCGAAAAAATCACTTGGAATAATCTATTGTCTACTATAAAACGTTTAAGCAAAGAATAGACGTTTAACAAAATCGTTCACAATAAAAATAAAGCGCGCCACACAGTACTGCCAACCGCCAATTCCATCTGCAATCCAAGTTGTGCAGGTGGTATTGGTACAACGCTAGCTTAATAGTACATCAGTTAAGACATGGCGGTTTATGTCCATTGTCACCACTGTATCTATTAAGTCACTGTAGGCAGATCTACAGTGACTAAATAGGTACAGTTACGGCAAGACTGGTGCTTCTCGTGATTGGTTCACGTAATCCACAGAAATAGATGGCGGCCGGATGTTTATGTTTGAAGCTTGACGTCTTATGATGTCTATTTATCTGTCAAAATTTGATAGAATTTTATTTTGTCAGAAGTATTTATAAACATTTCTTATTAATTATGCCCCATCATTGAAACGAGTTGATCGCGGCTTTGCCCAACGTCAAATCGCCGAGATCGAAATGCTGGGAGAAAGGTTGAGCAGAACGAATGAAAAATTTACTAGAGAAATATTTCATTTGAATTCGAGGATGTACGTCCTGTTGAGTATATTATTGAAAGACAATAAAACAAGGTAAATAACAAATCGATACAAATATACTTTTGAAGACTCACAACAACATACTCAGAACGATCTTAAATAAAGGAAGGCATTATTAATGTATTTTATCTGCATGTTTAGTAGAATTGTAAGTAATGAATAACACGTTTGCGGATAGCGACTGCTATAGGAGTCCTTCACGAATGCGCTGAGGGGACATTGACTGCAATAGCAATCCCTCTAATATGTAATTTATCTCGACTCATACTCGGATAGCGTTATGTGTACCTCTAAAATGATGACCTTAGTTTGCAGTAGTGTTAGTATGTACCTAAGTGTCCCCTTGCAATCATTCCCATTTTACGACGTGTTCGCGAATGTATTAAACAAAATCGTTGAATTATTTTCAAGTATTCTATCATCCACGAAAAAATCACTTGGAATAATCTATTGTCTACTATAAAACGTTTAAGCAAAGAATAGACGTTTAACAAAATCGTTCACAATAAAAATGAAGCGCGCCACACAGTACTGCCAACCGCCAATTCCATCTGCAATCCAAGTTGTGCAGGTGGTATTGGTACAGCGCTAGCTTAATAGTACTTCAGCTAAGACATGGCGGTTTATGTCCATTGTCACCACTGTATCTATTAAGTCAGTGTAGGCAGATCCTCGGCGGGCATATAAAATTCAAATTATATAGGCGTGCTCACACCTAGGGATTAGTATTTGATTTGAATTTGCCTCTACTGAGCCTCTATAATATAAGGAGGATCCCGGCACTTTAATTTTTTTTGCTCTCCTGTTTAAAATTATTTCTGGCGCAATACAATTTCTATAAAATCGTATCAGTTTCGGTAACATACTGGTTTCCCACAGTTCGTCATCCCTATATATTTTCTCCACAACTAAATCATTATTATCACCAGTATACAAGGTGAGTCAATATTACGGGCAGGCTCGATTACACCTACACCGTTAATGATATCGAAATTAACCAAAATACACTGCAAACGGGAGGCCAAGGTGCACTTTGTAAAATTATTTTGCCAAATACAGGGTGTTCCATTTTGGCAGAGCAGCCTTGGCCGTATTTTTTTTAAATGGCACTCCCTGTATAAATTTGCTTATTTGAATTTGTCCTTTTTGGGCTTTATAAATCCGCTTAGTTTTTGCAATTCGCTTTTACCATTCAGAAGTTGTTCACATTTTTCTAAAAATTAATGCGTTTGCAGGCACTTATTAAAAAAATCGCAAGGCACTTGGTTTCTGAGATATCAGGTTGGGACTTTGCCTAAGCCTAAATAACTGACTGAGATATCTTGTGGTGGCAAGACCGCCTATCTGCGTTGTGGCATCACCTTGCTGTGACACATTAATTTTGGTAAACTTTGAAGTGCCATAACTTAATTTATTAAATGGCACACCCTATATTTCAGTACTTAATCCTATTCAGGGTCTCAGTTTACAGCTTTTTTGCCCATTATAGTTGTTTAGTTGTTTCTTAAAAGTTGATGAGAGATAATTTTTATTTTCTTAATAATTCACACAGATATCGATATTCACAAATCAATAGCAAAAACAAATCATATCTACTATTTCAACATGCGAAAATTTCATGTTCACAAAACAAAAAATTACAACGTGTCGTACAATAAATGTCACTTTGACGTTGATATGACAGAAACAATTGATATTCAATGCACGTTAAGTATATATCGATGAGATCTGGGTTCATATTTCAGAAAATCCAAATTGTTTCTCAAACTATGAACTTTTAAGAAAAAATATAAGGCGCGAAACAGATGTAAAATGAGATACTGAATATGACTATGTAATGAAATATAGGGTGTGTCATTAAAAAAAATCAAGTTATGGCCCTTCAAAGTTTACTAAAATTAATGTCCCACAGCAAGGTGATGCCATAATGCAAATCGACGATCTTACCGCCAGAAGATACCTCAAACAGTTGTTTAGGCTCAGGCAAAGTCCCAACTTGATATCCCAGAAACCACGTGCCCTGCGATTTTTTTTATATGGGCATGCAAACGCATTCAATTTTAGAAAAACGTGAACAACTTCTGAACGGTTAAAGCGAATTACAAAAACTAAACGGGTTTATAAAGTCCACAAAAGGGCGAATTCAAATATTTAAATTTATACAGAGAGTGCCTTTTATATTTTGCCTTTGTTGGTGTTAAACCATAACCACCAGATTGATAACTGTACGAGAAACGGCAGAAGTCGACGAATTTGAAACAAATCGCACACTTTAGCACAAGAAACACATAGAAACACATGTCTGGAAGCGTCAAATGCCGCCCAAGGCTAGTACGTAAATGCGCCACCGTGGCGCTGCCGCTTTGATGTAAATCGCCTATACTACATACAGGGTGGAAATTAACGAGCGGATAAATTCGGTAACTCCGTTAATGTGTATGAGAGAGAAAACATCTAAAAGAGAGATAGCGATATAAATTACTGCGCATATGAAAATATTTTTTTCAGATTTAAAAAAACAAAATTTTAAAAGTTTATAGTATTTTTTTATTTCGGTAGAGCTTTTTAATCTGTTTTCAACCATACAACATTTTGAATAGGTTAGATAAGAAAACAATCAAGAAAAACGGCCTTAAAGTTAAAAAAAGATTCATGAAATAAACAGACTAATCCTAGTTATCGGGGTTTAAAACAAACAAAAAAATATTTATTCTTCGACAATTATTGTATATGTTTAAACTGATGATCCTGCACCATTTTATTACCAAACGGTAAAAAAATGCATTTACCACGTTATGAAGCATTCGTTATTAACCAACATTCATGCCGAATTCTTTCTTTAAGGTCCTCTGTATCATGATTTTCAAGTGCCCCCATAGAAAAAAGTTTAATGACCAGACCCCTTCTTCCTATCCATCTTTACTTTTTTAACTTTAAGGCCGTTTTTTTTTAATTTTCTTCTAATGTAACCTATTCAAAATGATATATGGTTGAATTGATTATGATTATTGTGTGGGGTTACGGTCGATTTCAAAGTTGATAAAAGGTGCAAAAACGGTTTTTGATAGTGGCGGCAGGGGGGTGGAGGTAGGGGGTTGAAACTTACATTGTTGACGGTAGCCACCGTGAGATCCCTTGGGTAATTTTTTTTATAAAAATTCGTTGGGTAGTTTCGGCGAAAATCGATTTTGAAAATTGAAAATTTCAGTTCTGAATTCGATTTTGTTCGGTTGGTAGTACTGTTTTTGAATTTTTGTAAATCTGAACAAAATATTAAAAAATCCGATTACGGATAACGAGTACGAATAGGCTTGAAAATATACTTTATGATAATATTTGATACTTCTATGGGGTATCAAGCTACCATTAGCACTAAAGGGAAGGGTGCCCGTCAGAGATCCCGGCCTGGGGGTCCGGAGTTGAATGTGGGAGCCATGGGAAAAACAAATAGTATTTTTTTCTCATAATGACCCGTTCTTATAAATAAATCATTTTCGAAAAGTCGTTATTGCGTATGTAAGACACCTTAAAATTGGATATTTATAATCAAATAATATACAGGTATACATATATAATATACAGGACAAAGTAAATTAGAATTGTTAAATTACTTTTCAAGCAAATTTTGTGCAATATTCCGAAAATTAGAAGTAATACGTAGACTACTTTTTATTTATTAACCTGAATACATAAATGTAATTCGTATAAAAACTGATAACTAATAAATAAAAATTCAAATTATTTCGTAAACCAGAAGTAGAAATTGAATGTTCATACTTTAATCTTATAAAATTAAACATTTTGGACAAAAGAGTTTCTATGTAGGTGTAACATATTCTTAAAGTTAATACATATTGTAGTTTAGAAGAAAATATGCATGTGCCTGTTTTTCGCATTTCGTTCAAGTGGGTCCAGTCCAAAGTTCAGTTTGGCCGACACATTTTTTCAGAGTACGAGCCAGCCACGGCTGGCTGGCTGTTTTTTTTGCATGACTCACACTTTGGCAGAAGGAGTTAGGAAAAGGATCTGTAGAAATATCTCAAAGGACTAACCAGACCACGTTTGAAAACAAACAATTAATTGTGGATATGGCTCAACAATATTTAACTATGCTCCAGAATAAATTTGATTTTTTTAAATTAATAAGGAACAATACGATTGGATTCGAAATCCATTTGCAACGAACGCCATAAATTCTAAAGGAGCCCTTGCAGATTAGGGAGGAATTTGTTGAATTGAGTAACGACGGGACGCTTAAACTTTATTTCGCCGAAGTTCCATTAGATAGTTTCTGGATTTCGGTTAAGAGGAATTTTAGACAACCTCAGATTTCAGACAACGCTATTGCAATTCTACTCCCATTTTTGACGACATATTCATGCGAACAAAGTTTTTAACTCCAGTGTTAATTAAAAATGATAAGCGGTCGTGCTTAAAACCTCTTGATCTAGAACTTCGGGTTGCACTTTCAAATATCGAGCGGAATATAAAACTTTAATATTCAATGAAACAAGCCAGGTATCACAATAATTAACAAATATTTGTTTTTTTATGTAGGTATATTTATCAAATTAAAAATAAGTACAATTTGTGTTTTATTTTAACACATAGGCGAATACGGACTCGGAACGAGAAACGAAAGAGGAGATCGACTGGAACAATTTACCCAAGAGGAAGACTTTATTATAACAAACACCTTCTTTCAACTTCCAAAAAGACGACTATATACATGGAAGTCACCACAGGATAATCCCGAGAAAGTCACGAGAAATCAAATCGACTATATCCTAATTAATAACAGGTATCGAAACGTAATCAAATACACAAAAGCACACCCAGGAGCTGATGTATCATCGGATCATAATCCTGTAATAGCTCGAGTCAACATCAAATTAAAGAAGAAGGAAGTTAAAGAAAAAGACAACAACATAGACATATCCCGATTAAACGAAAGGGAGACAAGACAGGAACTACAAAATAAAATCAACGAAAATCTCAACAATATACATATCACACAAGTTAGCGATGCAGAAACAAACATAAATAACAATTGGGATTCCCTAAAACACTCTATAATGGAACCAAGCAAGACGATACTCAGAAAACAACCCCAAAAAGCAAAACATCAATGGATGACTCCCGAGATACTAAATCTAATGGACAAACGCCGAAGTTTAAAAAACAACATACACGAATACAAGAAGATACAAAAACGAATACGCACACACATAAGAAAAGCACAAGAAGAATGGTACAAACACAAATGCGAGGAGATAGAGGAACTGCAAATAAAACATGACCTATTTAATATACATAAGAAAATCAGAGAACTCACAGGGACTCAAAAACGAAGAAAACCAAGTATTCTGACGGATGAAGATGGTAAAATTGTCATAGAGACCACGGAAAAATTGCTGCTGTGGAAAAAGTATATTGAAGAACTGTTCGAGGACGAAAGGCGCGGCAACATCACAGAAGAACAACAAGAAAGCAATGAACCAGAAAACAATGGACCTGACATAACCAAAGAGGAAGTAATGCGTGCCATTAAAAATCTAAAAAACGGAAAGTCATCAGGCCCTGATGAGTTACCAGCCGAAGTACTCAAGTTAATTGAGGAAGACCACATCCACATCATAGTAAACCTATTTAACGCTATATACTCCACAGGAATAATACCAAACGAATGGCTAACATCAACCTTTATAACGCTTCCTAAAAAGACAAACGCAAAGCTTTGTGCAGACCACCGCACCATAAGCCTTATGAGCCACACATTAAAAACATTTCTAAAGGTGATACAATACAGAATACACGGGAAACTGGAACAAGAAATAAGCGAATCACAATTCGGGTTCCGAAAGGGCCTCGGTACGCGAGAAGCACTTTTTGCTTTAAACGTCCTGACGCAGCGATGCTTAGATGTCAATCAAGACCTATATATATGCTTAATCGATTACAATAAGGCTTTTGACAAAATACGACACGACCGCCTGATCCACCTGCTCAAAGAAAAGACGCTTGACACTAGAGATATTCGAATCATTACCAACCTGTATTATAATCAAAAAGCAATAATCCAAATAGACGGCAATACATCGGAAGAAATCGGAATAAAGAGAGGTATAAGACAGGGATGTGTACTATCAGCAACACTATTCAACTTATATGCAGAAGAAATCATGAAGAAAGCACTAGATGGCGAAACAATAGGGGTAAAAGTCAATGGCAGCCCGATAAATAATATAAGATATGCTGACGACACAGCTCTAATTGCAACTAACTTAGAAGACCTTCAGAGAATCCTCAACAAAGTGACAGAGGCAAGCGAAGAATGTGGACTCTCTCTAAACGCGAAGAAGACCAAATTCATGGTAATGACAAAAACACCACAAAATAACGAAAACATCTACGTACACAATGAACTCATAGAAAAGGTAACAAAGTACAACTATTTGGGCACAACCATTAACCAAGATAACGACTGTTCAATGGAGATAAAAATTAGAATAGCAAAAGCTAGAACAGCTTTCATGAAAATGAAAAAAGCTCTATGTGGAAAAGATCTAAGCCTAGAACTAAAAACAAGATTAACGGCATGCTATATACAACCAATTCTAATGTATGGAGCTGAAGCATGGACACTTAAAAATGCGGACATCAAAAGGTTAGAGGCTTTTGAACTGTGGATGTACAGAAGAATATTGAGAATACCATGGACGGACCGAATAACAAACATAGAAGTAATTAGAAGAATGAAGAAAGAAAAGGAAATTATAAACATCATTAAGACGCGGAAATTACAATACCTGGGACACGTGACTAGAGGGGAGAAGTACCATCTGCTCCAAATAATAATACAGGGGAAAATACAGGGAAAAAGAAACGTTGGAAGAAGACGACACTCATGGCTGAAAAATTTGCGAGACTGGTTCAATTGCAACACAAACCAACTATTTAAAGCGGCTATCTCAAAAGTACGCATAGCGGTGATGATTGCCAACCTTCGGACCGGAGAAGGCACCTGAAGAAGAAGAAGAAGTGTTTTATTTATATTTATACCTTTGAGAAGCAAAACATTTTCAAAGATAACAAACATAAAAAAATCGTTTTACTAAATGCTGCATTTATGCGTCTTAATTGATGTTTAAAAAAAGCTTGCTCTTAAAAGTGTATTCTGAAGTCGCGCCAATTTTTGAAAAAAAAGCCCTGCGTTGCATTTGATAACTCAGCGCTTATGCCTTGTACAGGGTGTCCCAATTTGGATGTTTCTATAGGGGATCTCAGTAGATAAGCAACAAGAGTTCGGCCTCATTTTCCCATAAGGATTTACACAGGGGTCTAAATTCACTTTTCAGCCATTTTGTTTTTTCGGTCGTCCAGTTCGAGGACCGATATTTGTACAACGGGTTGCCTATGGGTCTATGTTGTGTTGCACGAGGGATATGACGACAGCGCGTGAGTTTTATTTATTATAATTTTTAATAATTTAATTTTTATTATTATTAATTTAATAATTATTATTTATTAATAATTATTGTTATTATTATTAACCAAGACATTTTTGCCCGAATAAAAATCACATGGCCGCCCAGAATCGAACCCCGGCCTCCTACGTGAAACGCGACAACTTTACCGCGGAGCTAATTACCTTAACTGATAGAGGTGGCTGGAAGCGTCGATATATAACAAATGTTTAAATTACATGAGAATATCTCATTGCATCAATCGTATGATTTATTTAAGCTGCATTAAGTACCTGAAGTCTGCAATAATCAAGGGTTTTTAGCAGTTTTGGGCAGGTATCAACCTCTTCTAAATTAACAACGTTAGCCGTTATCACACGGATTAAAAACAGAATAGAACTTATAAGCCACATAAGCAATGAAAATTATCAACATATTACTCGCTAGCTTCTTTTGACATAATACATGTATATACAAATATAACAATAACAGAATCACCTACTTGCCAACTGAATTAAAAAAATTATACACAAAAACAACAATACCCACGCATATTCAACCTAATTAAATTTACTTTAGAATAAAACTTTTTTTGTGTATTCAACAACAACTTCTATAAAATGAACGCCTATGGGCTCATCACTAAGCGGAACATCTCCCAATTACATTATCTACTGTTATGGATAAAATAATATGAAAAGCAGAACCACTAGTATTTGTGATAAGTAGAAAAGAGTGAAAACATATATACTCGAGAATTTAAAAATATGGAATGAAATGATGCATGAAGCAGGCATAAATATGAACAAGCAAAAACCAAAATTGTGGACATACCAAATGAAGAAGAAATGATAAATATATACATAGAAAGAGCAAATATAGAACAGATTTAATACTTTCATTAGTTAGGACCAACTTTTGAAGAATAAGGAAGATAGGAAATAAACATAAACCACACAAAGGAGAAGGCAGGCAACCTACATCACGCAATACACTTGGGGGGAAAGGAGGTGTCAATAGAAACAAAAATCAAGATATATAAAATCATATATCGGCTCACTCTGACATATTGCTGTGAGACACGGATATTCAACCAAAGATAAAAAAGTAAGCCCTGGAGATCGCGGCAAGGTGAAAGGGATAACAAGAAGAGGCATGATTAGAAACGTAAATATAAGAACGGAATTGAGCACAGAACAGCCTCGACAGTCGTCGGCATCAGGGCATACGCCTCTCCAAGCGAGAGAAATGAATTTTCAACACCCAACAACAACGTCCCTCTTACCAACATAAATATACAAACAATCTTACCAACATAAAAATGGAGGCGTGCTAACGTGCTGATAACAAATAAATACCGATAGATTAAACATCGTCTAATTTCTATTGATAAGTTTGCAAGCGGTTACAACATACTCTGCAAATTATACAAGTAGTTAATTATTTATTGAACTCTGGTATTGTTATCACATGTTAAATATCTCGTATTTTAAATTAAGCACAACACAATCAAATCAGCCCTTTTTAAAACAAACAAAAAAAAATATATAAGAGCGAAAAATTCGATAACAGATTCCACAAACGCAGCACCTGATCAAAACACAAATGAGTATTGAGTAACCACAAACACACGACGATAGGTTCCGACTTTTGATTGACATTTGCCGTAACATAACCTCAAAATCGTTTTACATTAGTTTTCAACCAAATGATTTTCAGTGTTGCCATGTGTAAATTACGGTGTTGGCGATTTGTTATTTTATTAATCAACCGAGTATAAATTAAATTGATTACGCCTGTTCATATCTAATAAATTATACTATCGTAACATAACTTTATTTTAAATTAATTAACCCTGAGCCGTGCATCAAGTGTGAGTGCGATGGACACCCAGCCAATGTCAGCAGCAAACGAGGACAGCGCACCTATAAACAGCAAGGAACCTAAAAAAAAAACGCCCCAAGACGCCGACCGCGGAAAAACATCGAATAAGAAATTAAAAACCACACCAAATCTAACAGAGACACAGGCATCACACACACAGCCCTCTAAAGCACACACACAAGCGCACACAGAACACAGGAGAGACCACAGCCAGCAAATGAATTCAACTCCTACAAACACAACTATGAAATAAGAACGAATGCCACCATCACACACATACAACTTGCACGCTTATGGGAAACACACAAGCCCAACAACAAGGACATTATCATACAACTGATAAACAACAACCTCACTCTTAAAACAAACAAAAGAGAATCCAAAAAATAAACTCCAGGAACTGATGGACAAGCATCTCATCAAAACATCCCGAACCCAACAACAACTAACGACCACACCGAACACACAACGCACGTACACCGAATCATACACCATAATCCTCTGGAGTTGAAAACGAAATCCCAGACGAAGATATTGGCAAATAACTCACTAACAATAAATACCCTTATAGATACTGCAAACGCATCAAAGTAAGAGCAACAGACATATCAACATCGATGATAACAATTATAACTGGAGACATCGACTCATCCGAAAGAATGACATATGACGGAGGACTGTATTACCTAAATAGGTTCTACAGATTCATACCAAGCTCCCCACCCAAACCAATACCACAAGCATGCAGCAAGTGCTCCGCATACGATCACACAACCGAGGAATGCAGGAAAGGAAAAACATGCACCAAGTGTCAAGGGGGCGCATGACGCAACTAAATGCGGTTCGCCACAGCCACCGAAATATGATGCCCGCAACGCCGAGGCCCATGCAGGGTGGTCACCCAGATGCCCAAAGAGACCGACAACACTCATAGAAGGCAACCCCAGCATAAGGATAAAAAACATAAATAAAAAATCTACAGATATACCAAACTCAACCACTCATAACAATAGAAGCCCTAACCCACTGACTATACCCGACCATATCATTATCACACACACACCCACAAACACATGACATAAACAACACACAGAACACTAACAGAGAAGAGATTCTCAAAAAGCTCCGCAAACGCTTTATAATTGACTATGTCATTGAGACACAGGCTGTACTTTCCGGCAACAGAATGTATATAATCATGTTCGACAAACAAGCATCAGATAGCATACCACCGACAGAACCCTCAAATCATACCACACAAGCCACCATGCATGTACAGAACGATCGACCAACCATCATATACGCAAACATCAGCTGCCCCAGTAACAAACGGACGCCAATAAATAATTATATAGAGAATAGCAACATTCAAGGTTGCCTTCTTTTCGTAGAAACAAAGACCAAAACCGACACAAACGTGACATACAAGAACTGGGAAATCACACAAAAACAAGGACACATCAACATCAACGCACGAGGAGGGATAGGTATCCTCCACACCGCATGTAGAGCCAACCCGCCAGTACCGAACAACCCACAAAATGATCGCCTCTACTTTACGATCCCATTTGACAATGACAAACTTCACATCTTTCTGATATACATTCAACCACACACACCCCAATCGAACAGAACATCGCCATAAAAGCAGCTCATGAATAGATATTCGATTATCATTAGTGACTTTAATCTAAACCCCAAGAAGAGACGTCAACTACAAACGTTCATAAATAACTCTGACTTCAGAAGACAATAAACGCACAACCAACACTCATCATGCCCAACAATAATGACACAATCCCAGGTATACTACATGCATACTGACAATCTAACAAATAATATAACATACATCGAAGTAGCACAAGACCGTTGCTCAGATAACTTGGCTATTAAATTTACATTTCAACTAGACCGACCACGAACTGCCGAAACAATCAAGACAAAATTCATTCTCAAACTCACAAATACAAAAGCAGTAAATACATTCATGCCGACATACCTGAACGAAATCGAAAGAAAAGACATAGAACTACATCACCTAACGGAATTTTAGACAAAACTCACTAGCTCTATAATAAAACATAGCCCCTAAACAAAACGAAACATTTTACAAACACAAAGTACCTAAGTACATACTTACACTAATCAAGTACGAGTGACAAACGTGCTGAAAATACACTCTGACAGGAGGCAGAAACACAAATACAATAATGAATAGACTAAACAAAACCATACAGACAATGACATGGCAATAAAAGGCACATACATGGTTCGAAGTATGCAAAGAAATTGAGAGAGACCGAGGAACAACCTATTGGACTAAAATTAAACGACAGACAAAATACAAAAAGACGGCACATACAGCTACACTCCAACAAGATATTAAAAAAAAAAATACGACAGACGAACATATGGCATACGCCTGCGCAAACCACTTCACATCTGCTTTCACCCCCATCGACGACCCTACATATAACAACGATAACTCCACAAACGTGAACGACTGGTACGATAGACATTGTAACCAAAACACAGCGGGATAGGTATCCACCACACAGCACGTAGAGCGGAATTGTACGGGGGTTTTTAAGGCGCACTGCATCTCAGAGTCGAACCCTAGACCTCCAGTAGTTTTAGCGCGGGATCTAGTTAGAGCTGGCGAACTCACGTTGTTTAATAGAGGCGCGATAAACTTCTTATATTTATGTGAGTTATTTACTCGAACGCGGTTGTTATCATCGAAATTGGAATATGCTATATTGGTTTTATTGATATCAGCATAATTGATTACATCTGTGTGGCTAAATGATTTTGGCTACTTACTAAAAATCAGATCGTAGAGGCCAGGGGTCCCCGCATAGATCCTTCGCCCGACTAAAAGATCCTCCCCATCTGGGATACTGGCTGAGTTACCCAGATGAAATCCTCCAGCATGGCTATTATAGACTACGCCGAATGTCTTGTCTAAGTCCTTATCATCACCCCTAACTAACATGGTGAAATATTTTCTAGGTGTAGGTAGCATGTCGTCCAGTAAATGTAAGAGCTCATCCCCTCTAGACGATGTATCCATATCTTGCTTATCGTCAGCCTCGCTACCATACTCCGAAAACGATAGATTCCTCGTAGCCTTTAACTTGGCCGCATGACGTTGTGCTACTGCTTTCGGTGTGGAGCGTATAACAGGGGTTGCAGGTGTTGCCTGTAAAGTCGGGAGTATGACAGGCATAGACATGCTGGTTGCAGGCGGTTGAAGCAGAGCAGAACGTACTGGAGGTGCTGTCCGTGGATAGGATATGTCGAATGTGCGCGGTCGATGTAGAGCAGAACGTGCTGGAGGTGTTATCGGTGTATAGGGCATGCTGGGTGTGGGCGGTTGATGTAGAGCAGAACGTGCTGCGGGTCGAGTCTGCATTAGAGGCGGTGAACGTACGGGGGGTTGAGCCTGCATTGGTGGCGGTGGTCGTACTAAGGGTTGAGCCTGCATTGCCGGCGGCACTGGATCCTGAGCCAGGGTTAACTTCTTAAGAGGATCTGTGATTGGCTTATAGCGACGCTCCAGCATCGCGCTATTATCACCGCGTTCTAATTTTAATGCAAATACTTTACGACGTATCGCATTCTCAATATCAACCTGCTGTCGCTCTATTAAATCGCTCATGATGTCTACTGTACCAAGGTAGAATTCACAATGAAGCGCTACCAGATGCGAGCGTAATTTATACTAATCAGCTGCCAGCGTGAGCGTTTCGACCTGTCGAGACAAGTTTAAACACGTCAAAACCTGTCTAGACGCGCAAATCGAGTAATATAAACTCATCCACACCTTTCCTATATCTGCCCTCAACTATATCGCTATCCTTATCTATCGTTATGAAGGAATATCTCCCATTCCAGCACGCCATACACATAGACTTAAACTGCTCGAACTTCATATCGGCACTAACATGATCCTCATATGCATGCCTGAGATTTTGATCATCTTGCTTAAATAGCATGATACAGTTTGCATTATCTCGGATAAGGTGTTTCGGTATTCTAGAATAAGAAGGGCACAGGCAGAGGTAAAATGAATCGACTTGACTGTGACGACCCATGCTGAAATATTCTCTGATTTTTTCCTGCTTATCACAGGCAACATCATCGAAAATAAATACTGAATGTGGTTCGGCTTCGGAAGGATCGATTATTTCTTCGTTTTCATTATATGCAAAATATCCTATCTCTGGAATATTGGCCATTAATCGCTCTAGCATTCTATACTTAGGCTGATATAGCGATTTGGAAAAGATATAGATATCCTTAAATCGCAATCCATTGTCGGCGAACAGTAATGAGAACATGACGTTTGATTTACCGCAATTAGAGGGTCCGCATACTAGCGCCCTGATTGTATTGGGTATCAATTTGCTATGTCTAGTGAAGCTCGCCTCAAACCCATCACCTGTCCATTGATCCATATTGAGCATCTCCAGCGATTGTTGCTGCTGGACGACCTTCATCGTACTAAACCTCCTGCACCGCGGATGTGCTATATATAGGAGTCGAGCGGATCGAAAGGTTTAGATGAATATGTATCAAGGTCGAGGCATCATAAATTCAGTAATAAACGCACTCCCGTTCGAGGCGCACATACCGGGCTATCAGTACTGTGGTCCTGGTACAATGTTGGAAAAGAGGTTAAAACGAGGAGATTCTGGCATAAATCCTCTAGACAGCGCCTGTAAACAACACGACATCCGCTACTAGCAGAACAAAAGCTTGAGCGATCGTCATATAGCTGATAAGGAGCTCGTAGAGGCCGCCTGGGCCTGAGTCAAGTCGCAAAACGCAAAGCTAGGTGAGAAGAGCGCTGCCTGGATAGTGACGAACATGATGAAGGCGAAAAGGAAGATGGGGATGGGTCTCCCGAAGACAGCTATGCGAAGTGGGGTGGTCATGAAGGCTAGAAAGGCTATAAAAAAGTTTAAGCGTAAAATCGGTAGCTCTCAGGCATTTAAGGAGGGGAGTCGAGTTGCACTAGCTGCAGCAAAAATGGCCGTTCGCGAGGCTGGCGGTAAGAAAAAAATCCGCGTACCGAGAATAATCCCAATACCAAAGAGGGGAGGTATACTGCCGCTAATACCAATATTCGCCAGACTTAGTGCTCTAGGCTCGCTGGCGCGGCCGGCATATATAAGGCTGTGAAGTCGGTGGGAGATGCTTGAGCGTCCGCTAAAACTATAGCTCTAGGTAAAAACGGTAAGGGGTTATTTTTAAAGCCATATCGGAAAGGCATGGGTCTATTCCTGGCTGCGCCAAAAAACTAATAAAGCTGCACAAGCGCGCCCTCACAAACAACGATCTAAACGAGCATGCTAAAAATATAGAATATTTTCGAGGCGTATTCATGCGCGATACATTACCCGCAAAACCCCATTACAATGAATCAGCAATCGGTAATTTAGACGGCAGGGCTGGAGAAGGTACGCATTGGGTGGCCTATAGAAAGCGCGGCAGATCTGTCGAGTATTTTGACAGTTTTGGGGATTTGGCCCCGCCCCCGGAACTTGTAAGCTACCTGAGCGATAGCAAAATCACATATAATAGACACCGCTATCAGAGGTTCAACACTTATAATTGTGGTCAATTGTGCTTGGAATTTTTGTATGTAATAGCCCTGCATATACCGACATATCTCAGTCATGTCTCAGACATTCACCTTGCAAGGTACAACTAACATCCTCAGCGCTGATTATTATTCGCCGATCGAGCTCACGCTACAGTGCGAGCTTAAAAGTATATTCAGCATTGATTTTTCGCCTGATAAAGGCACTATCGGGAGTTTATTAGGGTTTTTGGGAGATCGTATATTAGAGGCAGAATCACGGCATACATCTGATATACCTGTGCAGATAATTAAAGTATCGAGCATCAGGGTAGAGTGCAACAACATCACAGGATCCTATTACGATAACAGGCTATCTCATTCGCTATTCGAGTTCTCCCCTGCCGTAGATCCGGGCTATGCTATAAATATAGATCCAAGAAACATATTATATCTGCCCGTCATTAACACAAGCAGCATCGATAGTATAATAATTTGAATAGTGGATCAGAACGGCGATCCGGTTAACTTTAGAGGCGAAAAAATATTGGTTCGATTGGAGTTGAGGCAGAGCTAACATGGGCATCTGCTTCGGGAGTATAAATACGAGGGCGAGCTCAATATCAATCAGTAGTAGGCGAAGAACCGCAGCCGCTACATCATCTGCTGTTAAGCGTAAGCTCCTTAAAAGCGGCTATAATCTAAAATAGAAGCTGAAGAAATGACTGAGCTGAATATTTTTGAAGATGTTGTTATCCAAGACGATAAGACGCAGCATCATGCATATCATCCCAGATCGGCAAATTTCGGCAATAACGATGAAATCCGCATTACGATCCAGCAGCAGGATATTCTGACTTTGCCTCACGATAGCTACATCTATATTAGCGGTGAGGTCGAGCCTCCTGCAGGAGCTGGCGGTATTCCCATCCAATTTTCTCTTACTCAAAATGCATTCAGTTTCTTATTTGAGGAGGTACGCTATGAATTGAATGGCATTGAGGTAGATAAAATTCGTAATGTTGGCATAATTAGTACAATTAATGGGCTGCTCTCAATGCGAGGTGAGGATAAAAACGCTGCTGAGATGGCAGGATGGTGTTCCACCGGACAGTTGAAAACCTTTGTCGTCAATAATAACAAATTTTTTGCTATAATTCCGCTCAAGTACTGGCTCGGATTTGCAGAGGGATATCGTAAAGTGATTACGAATATCAAGCAAGAATTAATACTTTTGCGATCTGCCACTGATACTAACTGCTATACCGGTACCGCCGGAGCTGTCCTTAGACTCAATAAAGTTGAATGGCACGTCCCTCATATACAGCCTAGTTCTGCGAATAGATTAGCTCCCTATCAAAATATTCACAAGAATGCACCGATTCGTGTAGCATTTCGCGGATGTGAACTGCGTGAACTTACAGCTTTACGACAGACTGAAAAATAAATCTGGCCCGTAAAGACTTCGAGTAATCTTGAAAAGCCTCGCTATATCGGTATTGTATTGCAGCATAATAGGAGAAATAATGTTGGCGTAGACTGCGCGAGATTTGATCATTGCAATATTTAAAATATTCGAGTTCATCTAAACTCGGAAACTTATCCTTACGATGCATTAAATCTCGATATCGCAGCTGGCGATTACACGCGTGCGTACCATACGTATGTCGAGTTTCAAAAAAGTTATTATGACCGCGCTGATGCTTTCAAAAGATCTTTCTATTTGACGTATCCAAGCAGAATGATAGCATTAAAACAGCTACAGTCGACTTGAATATCGAGCTGGAGGCGTCCGCAGCATTTGCTGCCGGTACTCGAGCATATTGCCTTATTATGTACGATAGCATCGTTGAGTATAGACCTCTAACAGGAGAGGTTAAAAAGCTCACTTAAATGCGGAAGAAAGTAAGCTTCGATTTATGTCCCATAACGTTGATGTATAGACCTCATGAGGGTGATCAGCATACACAGTGGAAACATATTGTTGCTGACAGACTACGTTTCGAGAGGCGCATAGCTGAAGCTGGGAGAATGCTGGTACCTGTTCTACGCAAGCATATTGCCTCAACGCTGCGAGTGCTGGTCGTTGATATGCAAGGCTTTTGTTCACCTGAATTTACACCCAAGGAAGTGGCTCTAACATTTGATGGCGAGGGGATAAAGACATTCCTATTCAAGCCGCCCAAACCATTCATCGCGCTGAGCCGGAGCTGCCAGAAAGAGATTGTGTGGCTGGAGAGGATGCACCATGGACTGCCCTACAGCGGAGGATATTCAAATCTATCCAACATTGGAAACTTATTTAGGAGATATCCAGTTGATGTTGATGTTGATGTCTATGTCAAGGGCGCTCCAAATGCTGCATACCTCAGTAATTATTTTGATACCGTTGTTAATTTAGAAGAGTATGATACCTGCCCTAAACTGCTAATAATTCGAGATTGTTGTAGACTTCATGTACTTAATGATTGCTGTTCGTGAGTTAGACGATCTGAAGAAGAAGATTGAGGATAGCGATGTAAAGCTGAAAGAGATGGTGTTCACCAGAGTAGAGCAGCTGCGCCAGTTATTAGTTCAGTTGTCGGCTGAGAGAGAAAAACTTCAGGCTTATGGCGCTGCTTTTAAGCAGGAGTTGGATGATGCGAAGAAGCAGCAGGAAGAAAGAAGGGAGGCTCACGATGCGCTTGTTATAGGCGAGTTAGCCGACCTGAAGAAAAAGCGCCAGGATGATGATGTACATTTGCGAGAGCTGATACATTCCAAAGTACAGCAGACTATAAGAGAGAGCAGACGTACTCCGGGCGTCACTCCTCGCAAGCCCGTACCCGCACCTAAATAATGAGTGCTATTAAGAGCGGTATCGTTGATGAGCTCCATAGGCCCGCCCGTGTTAACTTTGGGAGAAGGAGGACTGTCATTAAGGGCCTTGATGATCTATGGCAGGCTGACTTGGCAGAATTCTCCTTTTACGCTCGAGATAATAAGGGGCACAGATTCATTCTGGTGGTGATTGACTGCTTCTCCAAGTTCCTATGGACTCGACCACTAAAGGATAAAACTGCTAAATGCGTTAGTGCCGCTTTCGCTGATATTTTTCGCGGGCGTCGTACTCCGAAGAATTTGCAGACTGACAATGGTATTGAATTTTACAACTCTACGATGAAGGCGCTAGTAGGTAGTGGGACACTTGAGTGTGGGAACCTAATCGGGGTCGTGGGAAAATCTGCGGGGGGTCCATCCCTTTGACATATGCCGCCGTCCCCTTTGACATACGCCGCCGCCACCGCCGGGGGTGTGGCCACGCCCCTTTTACCCCCACCCGACCCCACACGGCTTCTGATTGGTCACCCTGATACCACCACCTGCCAGGAGAAGGCAGGCAACCGATATCACGCAACACACTTGGGGGAAAGGAGGTGTTTATAGAAACAAAAATCAAGATACTCGTATATAAAATCATATTTTGGCTCACTCTGATATATGGATGTGAGACACGGGTATTCAACCATAGATAAAAAAAATAAGTCCTGGAAATCGCGTAAAGGTAAATGGCATAAGAAGAAGAGGCATGATTAGAAAGGAAAATATAAGATCGGAAATGAACACAGAACAGCCTCGACAGTCGACAACAACAGAGCATACACCACTCCCAAGCGAGAGAAATGAATTTTAAACACCAAACAACAACGTCCCTCTTACCAACTTAAATATACAAACAATCTTACCAACCTAAAAATGGAGGCGTGCTAATGTGCTGATAACAAATAAAATACCAATAGATGAAACACCGTCTAATTTCTATTGATAAGTTTGTAAGCGGTTATAATATACTCTGTAAATTATACAAGTAGTTAATAATTTATTGAACTCTAGTATTGTCATCACATGTTAGATATCTCTTATTTTAAATTAATCACAACACAATCAAAACAACCCTTTTCAAACAAACAAAAATAATAAGAGGGAAAAATTTGATAACAGGTTCCACAAACGCAGCAATTGGTCGCATCATAAATGAGGATTGAGTAACCATACTTTTGATTGACATTTGAAGTAACATAACCTCAATATCATTTTATATTAGTTTTCAACCAAATCATTTTGAGTGTTGCCATGTGTAAATTACACTGTTGGCGATTTGTTGTTTTATTAATTAACTGAGCATAAATTAAATTGATTGAAATTGAAACGCACATGCCCAACAACAAGGACATTATCATACAACTGATAAACAACAACTTCACTCTTAAAACAAACAATAAAGAATCTAAACATAGACTCCAGGAACTGATGGGCAACCATCTCATCAAAACATCTCGAACCCAACAACAGCTAACTACCACACCGAACACACAACGCACATACACCGAATCACACTACATAATCCTCTGGAGTTGAAAAGGAAACCCCAGACGACGAAGATATTGGCAAACAACTCAGTAACAAGAAATACACTTATAGATACTGCAAACGTATCATAGCAAGAGCAACAGACACACCAACATCGATGATAAGAATTATAACTGGAGACATCGACTCGTTCGAAAGAATGACACATGACGGAGGACTGTATTACCTAAATAGGTTCTACAGGTTCATACCAAGCTCCCCACCCAAACCAATACCACAAGTATGCAGCAAGTGCTCCGCATACGATCACACAACCGAGGAATGCAGGAAAGGAAAAACATTCACCAAGTGTCAAGGGGTAAATGACGCAACTAAATGCGATTCGCCACAGCCACCGAAATATGATGCCTGCAACGCAGAGGACCACGCAGCGTGGTCACCCAGATGCCCAAAGAGACCGACAACACTCATAGAAGACAACCCCAACATAATTATCAAAAACATAAATAAAAAATCTACAGAAATGCCAAAGTCAATCACTCATAACAATATAATCCATAACCCACTGACTGTACACGACCATATCATTATCACATACACACATGACATAAACAACACACAGAACACTAACAGAAGAGATTCTCAAAAAGCTCCGCAAACGCTTTATAATTGACTATGACATTGACACACAGGCTGTATTTCCCGGTAACAGAATGTATACAATCATGTTCGACAAACAAGCACCAGATAGCGTACCCCCGACAGAACCCTCAAATCATACCACACAAGCCATTATGCATGCACAGAGCGACCGACTGACCTTCATATACACAAACATCAACTGCTACAGTAACAAACGGACACTAATAAATAACTACATAGAGAATAACAACATTCAAGGTTGCCTTTTCGTAGAAACAAAGACCAAAACTGGGAAATCATACAAAAATAAGGACACATCAACATCAATGCACGAGGAGGATCCCTGGGATAGGTATCCTCCGCACTGCACGTAGAGCCAACCCGCCAGTACCGAACAACCCACAAAATGATTGCCTCTACTTTACGATCCCATTTGACAATGACAAACTACACATCTTTCTGATATACATTTAACCACACTCACCAATCGAACAGATCATCACCATAAAAGCACCCCTGAATAGATATTCGATTATCATTGGTGACTTTAATCTAAACCCCTAGAAGAGACTTCAACTACAAACGTTCATAAATAACTCTGACTTCAGAAGACAATACACACACAACCAACACTCATCATGCCCAACAATAATGACACCACCCCAGATATACTACATACATACTGACAATCTAACAAATAATATAAGAGACATCGAAGTAACACCACACTTTTGCTCAGATCACTTGGCTATTAAATTTACATTTCAACGAGACCGACCACGAACTGCCGAAACAATCAAGACAAAATTCATTCTCAAACTCACAAATACAAAAGCAGTAAATACATTCATGCTGACATACCTGAACGAAATAGAAAGAGAAGACATAGAACTACATCACCTAACGGAATTTTAGACAAAACTCACTAGCTCTATAATAAAACATAGCCCCTAAACAAAACGAAACATTTTACAAACACAAAGTACCTAAGTACATACTTACACTAATCAAGTACGAGTGACAAACGTGCCGAAAATACAGTCTGACAGGGGGGCAGAAACACAAAAACAATAAGGAATAGACTCATCAAAACCATACAGATAATGACACGGCAATAAAAGGCACATACATGGTTCGAAGTATGCAAAGAAATTGAGAGAGACCGAGGAACAACCTATTGGACTAAAATTAAACGACAGACAAAATACAAAAAGACGTCACGTACAGCAACACTCCAACAAGATATTAAAAAAACATACGACAGACGAACATAAGGCATACGCCTTCGCAAACCACCTCACATCTGCTTTCACCCCCATCGACGACCCATTCATATAACAACGATAACCCCACAAACGTGAACGACTGGTACGATAGACTTTGTAACCAAAACACAGTGGGATAGGTATCCTCCACACCGCACGTAGAGCCAACCCGCCAGTACCGAACAACCCACAAAATGATTGCCTCTACTTTACGATCCCATTTGACAATAACAAACTTCACATCTTTCTGATATACATTTCAACCACACACACCAATCGAACATAACATCGCCATAAAAGCACCCAATGAATAGATATTCCATTATCATTGGTGACTTTAATCTAAACCCCTAGAAGAGACGTCAACTACAAACATTCATAAATAACTCTGACTTCAGAAGACAATACACACACAACCAACACTCATCATGCCCAACAATAATGACACCACCCCAGATATACTACATACATACTGACAATCCAACATATAATATAAGAGACATCGAAGTAACACCATACCTTTGCTCTGATCACTTGGCTGTTAAATTTACATTTAAACTAGACCGACCACGAACTGCCGAAACAATCAAGACAAAATTCATTCTCAAACTCACAAATACAAAAGCAGTAAATACATTCATGCTGACATACCTGAACGAAATAGAAAGAGAAGACATAGAACTACATCGCCTAACGGAATTTCAGACAAAACTCACCAGCTCTATAATAAAACATACCCCCCCAAACAAACGGAACATTTTCAAACACAGACTACCTAAGTACATACTTATACTAATCAAGTACAAGTGACAAACGTGCAGAGAATACAGTCTGACTGGAGGCAGAAACACAAAAACAATAATGAATAGACTAAACAAAACCATACAGACAATGACACGGCAATAAAAGTCACATAAATGGCTCGAAGTATACAAAGAAATTGAGAGAGGCCGAGGAACAACCTATTGGACTAACATTAAACGACAGACAAAATACAAAAAGACATCACGTACACCTACACTCCTACAAGATATTAAAAAGACATACGACCGACGAACATACGGCATTCGCCTTCGCAAACCACTCGACATCTGCTTTCACTCCCATCGGCGCCCCTACATATAACAACGATAACTCCACAAACGTGAACGACCGGTACGACAGACATTTTAACAAAAACACAGACAATAAGGAACCGCCAAACATAACAGATGACGAATACTATGACATACTAGATACAGGTAAAACACCGCCCCGGACAAGATCTTACCACAAAACAACTTCTTCGAAGCCTATCATACGAAATACATAAACACATAATATCTATTATTTCATGATAAAATAACTTAATATTTAAACAGACTTAAATCATACTAGTTGCTGATTAAAATATTCTTAAAATGTAGTAACGTATGAGACGCTGTGTTACACATGTGAGACGCTGTGAGACAGCTATAAGACACCTCTGAGACAGCTGTGAGACACCTGTGAGACACCTGTGAGATACCCGTGAGATACCTGTTGGTGGTGGTGGTGCTGTTGCTGGTGTGGAGGTGGTGGCGGTGCTGTTGCTGGTGTAGAGGTGATGCTGGTGCTGATGCTAGTGATGGTGGTGATGGTGGTGCTGGTGTGGAGGTGTTTTTATTTATTATCTTGTACTTTTGACATATTCTATGTATATTTAAATATTATTGTACATATTTTTTAATGATTTTTCTTTATTTAATATGTTGTCCTCTCTATGCACTATGGAGGGGGGTGAATAAAATAAAGTTTTTTACATTTGTTACGGTTACATTTTGATTTGCGACAATTAACATAGTTTCGAACGGCGATGCCAGGAACAGCTGTGCAGGCATACGTAGCAACCGCGCCTTTTCACCGAGCGCACATTGTCCGGTGAAAGAATTTGATAACAAAAAAAAAGATGCATTGTGCGAGATGAGATTTGGCGAGCGCGGAGGGTAGAACGAACGCGTGTGCTGTGAAGACATCGTGCTCGCACGATCTCCGTTGGAGGATTATTGCACAGCATACGCAAATTCAGGAACAAACCTATTTGGTAGGGATACGTCCCCTTTTTTTGGTTGTGAAAAGGTTGTTCCGAGTGCCCTTCGGGGATATCAAATTTCGTCCTCTCCGTCAACGCCGCAATTATTTGCACGTGGATCCAGCGAATTACCTGTGCGTATAAACGCAATCAAAGATTACCCACCACGCTGGACTGGTGGGTTTTGTTTTTAGTTATACTATTCTCCTTCCTCCCGCCGTTACTCTCTGCTCCAGGGTACTCCGTAGAGACACGCGTTACGCATAAGCACGCGTGGGAGTAGTTCCGGTCCCGACGCTTGCATGGGAACCGCAGAGCTGGGAGCTTCTACGGGAATCCTGGACGGGATTCTACGCAGCTGGACTTCGAGAGCAAGGCGAGCAACGGATGCGACCAACAACGCCATCTCACCGTCAAGCTATGTATAACCACTGTTTTCGGGCGCAGTAAATAAGTCGGTTCTCTCGTTAAATTGGACAATCGTCACGCTCTGATAATTAAGGGCCTATCGAAGGGAATATCGCCGTATCGCCGTAATCTCCGAATTTGTAGTTTAAGTTGATTAATATTGTTCTTGTCCCCCTCCTTAAGTTCATTACATTTACTTTACGTTACGTAGTTTATAACAATTACACGCCTACGCGACCGTGTTGGCCAAAATAAGCCACACCACCGCTATCATAAATTTTGTAAACGAACGAGCTCGTTTGGTACAGACCTGCGGTTTTCACCAAGGTCATGGTTATGTTTTATTTTGTTTAAATTTTGATCAATTATGTTTTGTAAATTTTCTTAAATATAAGCCGTTGTCCCTCCACTTGGCTTACTTCTTTAACTAATCGTATCTGAACCTGTTCCGTGACTTGGGGTTCGAACTATTGGGGGTTAAGTTACGTGGCGCCCCTTTTTTTGATTTAACCACCTCGACCCTCTCTCCGAGCAACCTTAACTAGCTTCGGCATACAATCCCCCAATAGAGGTACGCGAGTACCGCGTACGTAACACATTGTATTATTATTTTTTATTACCATATAAAATATTCATTACATAGTTGTACAGTACTTTAACATTTCTATATTACAAGCTACATTCTGGTAGTATAACGGATATTACCATATAAAATATCCATTACATACTCGTGACGGAGGGGCAGAGGGGGTGGTGGTGTTGGTGAAGGCAGCGGGGCGGAGGGGCTGGTATATGTTGGCGGCAGCGGAGGGGCGGCGGGGCGGTGTGGCTTCGGGAGGGGCGGGTGGCTGGTGGGGCTTCGGGAGGGGCGGAGGGGCGGGTGATGTTGGTGGTAGCGGAGGGGCTTCAGGAGGGGCTGGTGATGTTGATGGTGGTAAAAGGACGGTGGGGCTTCGGGTGGGTACTGTGGTGCTTCGGGTGGGTACTGTGGTGCTTCGGGTGGGTACTGCGGTGCTTCGGGTCCACATACTAGCGCTCTAATTGTAAGTGCTTACAATTAGAGCGCTAGTATGTGGACCCTCCCGAAGCCCCTCCGTACCCTCCCGAAGCACCACAGTACCCACCCGAAGCCCCACCGTCCTTTCACCACCATCAACATCACCGGCCCCTCCTGAAGCTTACAGCTAAGTGCTTACAATTAGAGCGCTAGTATGTGGACCCTCCCGAAGCCCCTCCGTACCCTCCCGAAGCACCACAGTACCCACCCGAAGTCCCACCGTCCTTTCACCACCATCAACATCACCAGCCCCTCCTGAAGCCCCTCCGCTACCACCAACATCACATTTGTAGTTGACGTCTCTTCTAGGGGTTTAGATTAAAGTCACCAATGATAATCGAATATCTATTCAGGGGTGCTTTTATGGTGATGATCTGTTCGATTGGTGAGTGTGGTTAAATGTGCATCAGAAAGATGTGTAGTTTGTCATTGTCAAATGGGATCGTAAAGTAGAGGCAATCATTTTGTGGGTTGTTCGGTACTGGCGGGTTGGCTCTACGTGCAGTGCGGAGGATACCTATCCCAGGGATCCTCCTCGTGCATTGATGTTGATGTGTCCTTATTTTTGTATGATTTCCCAGTTTTGGTCTTTGTTTCTACGAAAAGGCAACCTTGAATGTTGTTATTCTCTATGTAGTTATTTATTAGTGTCCGTTTGTTACTGTAGCAGTTGATGTTTGTGTATATGAAGGTCAGTCGGTCGCTCTGTGCATGCATAATGGCTTGTGTGGTATGATTTGAGGGTTCTGTCGGGGGTACGCTATCTGGTGCTTGTTTGTCGAACATGATTGTATACATTCTGTTACCGGGAAATACAGCCTGTGTGTCAATGTCATAGTCAATTATAAAGCGTTTGCGGAGCTTTTTGAGAATCTCTTCTGTTAGTGTTCTGTGTGTTGTTTATGTCATGTGTGTATGTGATAATGATATGGTCGTGTACAGTCAGTGGGTTATGGATTATATTGTTATGAGTGATTGACTTTGGCATTTCTGTAGATTTTTTATTTATGTTTTTGATAATTATGTTGGGGTTGTCTTCTATGAGTGTTGTCGGTCTCTTTGGGCATCTGGGTGACCACGCTGCGTGGTCCTCTGCGTTGCAGGCATCATATTTCGGTGGCTGTGGCGAATCGCATTTAGTTGCGTCATTTACCCCTTGACACTTGGTGAATGTTTTTCCTTTCCTGCATTCCTCGGTTGTGTGATCGTATGCGGAGCACTTGCTGCATACTTGTGGTATTGGTTTGGGTGGGGAGCTTGGTATGAACCTGTAGAACCTATTTAGGTAATACAGTCCTCCGTCATGTGTCATTCTTTCGAACGAGTCGATGTCTCCAGTTATAATTCTTATCATCGATGTTGGTGTGTCTGTTGCTCTTGCTATGATGCGTTTGCAGTATCTATAAGTGTATTTCTTGTTACTGAGTTGTTTGCCAATATCTTCGTCGTCTGGGGTTTCCTTTTCAACTCCAGAGGATTATGTAGTGTGATTCGGTGTATGTGCGTTGTGTGTTCGGTGTGGTAGTTAGCTGTTGTTGGGTTCGAGATGTTTTGATGAGATGGTTGCCCATCAGTTCCTGGAGTCTATGTTTAGATTCTTTATTGTTTGTTTTAAGAGTGAAGTTGTTGTTTATCAGTTGTATGATAATGTCCTTGTTGTTGGGCATGTGCGTTTCAATTTCAATCAATTTAATTTATGCTCAGTTAATTAATAAAACAACAAATCGCCAACAGTGTAATTTACACATGGCAACACTCAAAATGATTTGGTTGAAAACTAATATAAAATGATATTGAGGTTATGTTACTTCAAATGTCAATCAAAAGTATGGTTACTCAATCCTCATTTATGATGCGACCAATTGCTGCGTTTGTGGAACCTGTTATCAAATTTTTCCCTCTTATTATTTTTGTTTGTTTGAAAAAGGTTGTTTTGATTGTGTTGTGATTAATTTAAAATAAGAGATATCTAACATGTGATGACAATACTAGAGTTCAATAAATTATTAACTACTTGTATAATTTACAGAGTATATTATAACCGCTTACAAACTTATCAATAGAAATTAGACGGTGTTTCATCTATTGGTATTTTATTTGTTATCAGCACATTAGCACGCCTCCATTTTTAGGTTGGTAAGATTGTTTGTATATTTAAGTTGGTAAGAGGGACGTTGTTGTTTGGTGTTTAAAATTCATTTCTCTCGCTTGGGAGTGGTGTATGCTCTGTTGTTGTCGACTGTCGAGGCTGTTCTGTGTTCATTTCCGATCTTATATTTTCCTTTCTAATCATGCCTCTTCTTCTTATGCCATTTACCTTTACGCGATTTCCAGGACTTATTTTTTTTATCTATGGTTGAATACCCGTGTCTCACATCCATATATCAGAGTGAGCCTAAATATGATTTTATATACGAGTATCTTGATTTTTGTTTCTATAAACACCTCCTTTCCCCCAAGTGTGTTGCGTGATATCGGTTGCCTGCCTTCTCCTTTCTGTGGTTTATGTTTATTTCCTATCTTCCTTATTCTTCAAAAGTTGTCCTAAATAATGAAAGTATTAAATCCGTTCTATCTTTGCTCTTTCTATGTATATATTCATCACTTCTTCTTCATTTGATATGCCCATAACTTTGGTTTTTACTTGTTCATTTTTATGCCCGCTTCAGGCATCATTTCATTCCATATTTTTAAATTTTCAAGTAAATATTTTTCACTACCCGCTACTCCATGATGTACTACTACCCGCTATCAGTAGTACATCATCGGCGAACGCACATTCGTGTATTTGTACTCTTTTTAGTTTTCTGTGTCCTACTACTAATGGTTTTGTTTTTCTTTCTGCTTTTCTTATTAATTTATCCACAACAGTAGATTATGTAACTGGAAGATGTACCGCTTAGTGATGAGCCCATAGGGGTTCATTTTATAGAAGTTGTTTTTGAATACACAAAAAAGTTTTATTCTAAAGTTAATTTAATTAGGTTGAATATGCGTGTGTATTGTTGTTTTTTTTTGTGTGTGTATTGTTTTAATTAAGTTAGCAAGTAGGTGATTCTGTTATTGGTACATTTACATTTAAATTTATTATGTCAAAAGAAGCTAGAGAGTAATATGTTGGTAATATTCATTGCTTATGTGGATTATAAGTCCTGTTCGGTTTTTAATTGTGTTTGGGTTTTGTATTGAATGATGTTATTAATAATGCTGTTTATGATTTTAGCTATTTTATGTGTTGGCGAGTTAATTTATGTAATAATAGGTCTGATTGGTATTTCTTCTTTCTTTATTATTTGGAATTGGGTTTTGATTATTGATTTTATTCTGTACTTCGTATTTAATTATTTTTATGTATTCTCCCTTCATTTTTTTTTTGTTGCCTTTTTGTAGGTGATATTTTATTGCTATGTCTGGTTCTATTGTTATTGGCAGGAGGTTAATGTGCATTATCAAGTAATTTAATTCTTCAAGATTAAATGATTATTTGAGAACGACCTTAGTGACTCGATGCTTGGCGCATTTGGTAACGTTCTTGTCTCTCATGCGGCCGAACCGGGTTCGATTCTGGGTGGCGTCTAAGTTTTATTCGGTAAAAATGCTTCGGTTAATAATAATAGTAATTATAATTAATAATAACAATTAATAATAATAATTAATAAATGTTTTACACATTTAACATTGTTTTACTACCCCTATTTTAATGAAGTTCAGAAAAAGAACTGATATATTTGGTGGCATCATTAGTAAACACTCTGTAAATATTCGATGTTCGTTATCTTGGAAGCCCTGTATATTATATTCGATAAGGGTTTGTCGAGCACCCTGTATATTGGTTATTTAAAACCCCTGTATATATTTGATGGACGCCATCTCGGATTTTTACACCCTCTATATATTGCATGAGCTCCATCTTGGACGCCCTGTATATTGGTTATTTGATCACCCTGTATATTGGTTATTGGGTGGTGGTGGTGGTGGTATCAGGGTGACCAATCAGAAGCCGTGTGGGGTCGGGTGGGGGTAAAAAGGGGGCGTGGCCACACCCCCGGCGGTGGCGGCGGCGTATGTCAAAGGGGACGGCGGCATATGTCAAACGGATGGACCCCCCGCAGATTTTCCCACGGCCCCGATTTGGTTCCCACACTCAAGTGTCCCACTACCTACTGGCGCTGCTAGCTAATTATAATGTGAATCATTATTCATCCTACACTAAAATCAAGGCATCCATGGCTGAGCGAGTGATACGTATTATAAAAAATAGTCTTTATCGATCGTTTAGTCTGAGGGGGACATAATCGTGGATAGACATTCTCACCGATGCCACCGCCGAATATAATGCCAGGAAACATCGTACTATTGGCATGAGACCCTGTGACGTCACCAAGAAGCATGAACAACATCTTCTAGATACCGTTTATTCGCACGTTAAAATGTCTGGTGTGCGAAAGTTTAGCGTTAATGATGTAGTTCGAATAAGCAGGCAGAAAGCGTTATTCGAGAAGGGGTACACGCCGAATTGGTCGGCTGAATTATTTAAAATTAAGCAGGCTCGAATAACAGATCCTGCCTCATATCTGCTCGAGGACATGCATGGGACCCCCATACGCGGAGCATTCTATAATGAAGAGCTGCAGCTGACGAAACATCCTGATACCTACCTCGTTGAGAAGGTCTTGAAGCGGAAGGGCAGCAAAGTCTTTGTCAAGTGGCTGGGCCATGATAATGTATTTAATTCCTGGATAGATAGTACAAATGTATTGTAATATATTTAATTCCCTGATAGAGATGTAACATGATGAGCAATAAATCTGTATTATTATTATCCGTTGTTTTTATTTTTCTCTATTTATTGCAGGTGGTTAATAAGACACATAATTAGATATAAGAGATATTTATTCTAAACTTTCATATGTTGACAATATAGCATCATTATACATACATAAATATTCTAACATTATTTGTGCTCGAAACAATTTTTGATGTGGAGCTATTAACATCATAATATTATCCATTAAATCTCCAGTATTCAATTTTGCGCATGTATATAGCAGGCCATTATAATAGTCTTTAAACGCGCACTCTGATAAAATATCCAATTTAGAGTCTACTGGCGTTTTAATGCGCACCAGGGTATGTACAGCCTCTTCGGACAGAGCTATCTTGAACTCCCGCTGTTCGATCCACAGTGAGGCCGCTCTATATATCTCGAACTGGTCCATCGATATGGGTTCTGTCAATCCTCCAATGTCGAGCGTGGTAAACTGCTTCCACTCGTCCGCTGTGAAGAATATCGAGGTGAATGGACCCCATATTTTGACGATGGGTATGAAACCCGCAGTCGGACTTATCCCAATGCTCACGTGCTTTGTTTGAGCTTTATTGAGTGGGAATGTAGAGCCGCCCAGAAGCGTCTCCTCCAATGTGAATTCTCGGTCAAACCTCTTCATTAGGATATCGATGGGCGCATGTCGACAATCCTTCTGATTTCATCGATCTTATACTTTAGCATCAGCGTCCTATCTCGCAGCTCTCTCTTCATTACTCTCAAACGACAGTCCATTGTCCGATCTCCTGCTGATGTACAGACCGCGTGCGACTGCCTCCCCAAACTCATCGCTACTGATGCTGTTGAAACGCTTCGGCAGGAATAGGATCCCCTGCTCTAGCTCGACCGTTTGCTTCTCGCCAAATTTGGTGGTTATTTTCCTGCCTTCGATGATGCGATAGTGAACGTCCTGCTGCAGTTCACCGATTTTGATGGTAGCTTTTAGCTCTCCAATCTTATTCAAGCTGCTTACAAACTCCATATCTGCGAGCAATAAAATACAAACTATTAATTCATGCTGATTCAAAAGCTACATTAAATTACGATGTGAGGCATCTGCTATATATCCAGGAAAATGCATTTAAATCGATGAAGTTTATACCGCTGCACTAATAATTTTTATTAATTTTTTTATTAGCTTACCTAATTAAAACACGTTAACACGATAACACTCACTAGGAGATCTGTGCTGGCACAGAGGGTAACACAAGAAACTTGAAGGGCTAGATGGGCTTTTCGTTTAAATAACCCTCGCTGGAGTAGGGTGTGGCCGGCGACAAGTTAATTGGTGCACGTGTATGTATGGTTTGCATCTGCGGTCCATAAATCACTCTGCGCCTTTCAGATAATCATCTCAGGCCGCGCCGAAGGGCCAGTCTGGGTGCATTGCAGCTGCACACACTAAATTAAATTACTGTGCGGGCATATCTGGTTTGCGTCTGATACCTATAAATCACTCTGCGCCTTTCAGATAACCGTCTCAGACCGCGCTGAAGGGCTTGTCTGAGAGCATGGCAGCTGCACCCGTGCATAAACATGTCTGTGAGCGGGATGAAATTGACATATTTATGATGCCTGGTTTAATTTCCCAGGCTCCGCCCGCCCATTATTTATGGCTCGTCTGAATGGTGCACATGTAGCCAGACAGGAATGTATTTGTCTGTCGGATTTTTAATACGGCGAAGGGTGCAGTTTTTATTGTGTCATGTGATGGATGATTTCCGCCCCCATTAAATTACCGCGACCGTGCTTTGTAATTTACCGCCAAACATCTGCGTCTCAGATGCGCTCCGCGAATGGGCACCCCCGGTGCGCGGGCGATTCGTGCCACAGCGGGGGCTGCAGTGAGGCGACGGGCCGGCGAGGGGCGGCGTGGGAGCGGCGGCGTGGGGGCGGCTGCTGCTAGTAAGGTGTGTCACTCGGCGGCGGCGCGGGGGCGGCGGGGGTGGGGGTGGTATGTTGGCCGGCACTTGCCCGAATCACCATAATGTAAGTATCGCGGAATAGCTGGCGTAATTAGAGCAATTGTATGCAAATACCGTGGATAATCGCGTAATTAGAGCAATTATGTGTAAATACCGCTGAATAGCTGGCGTAATTAGAGCAATTGTATGCAAATACCGCGGATAATCGCGTAATTAGAGCAATTGTATGCAAATACCGCGGAATAGCTGGCGTTATTAGAGCAATTGTATGCAAATACCGCGGATACTCGCGTAATTAGAGCAATTGTATGCAAATACCGCGGATAATTACCGCGATTTTCCCATTAAAACGCGGATCCGCCGCTTTAATGCCCTAATTACCCCCAAATTGCTCTACTTACGCGAATCAAAAGTTCGATTAAACCGCGGATTAAATTAATCGAAAACTAACCTAACCTGCGTTGGAACTCTTGTTGTATAACTACTGAGTTGAGTTGGAGCTGAAATTAATTTGGGGTCCTTATAAAAATGTTCTCGATTCTCTTTGCTCTACATCAATAAATAACATGAAGAGGGTATCAAAAATTCAAATTTTTGAACAATTATTATTTGTCACGAACGTGACATATATGTCAACATTTTGTCAAAGTGAATCAATTCTATATGACAGTAGTATTATATTTAGAGTTAAAACAAAGAAACGGTTCAGTGAAACTTGAGTTTGACAAAATAGTAAAAACAAGTAAAATGTTGGCAAAATAAATGTTTTAAATGTATTTCTATGACAGGCTGTGGCTGAAAGAATCCACTACCGTATCATGCCAAGGGTCATAGGTTCGAACCTCGTGTGCCCGAGAATTTATGAGTGAGTAAATTCCTGTACCGAAGTTACGTGACCTTGCAGAGGAAATAAACTCTCGATTCTTTGTACTGTTGGCCACATTAATTAACTATAGCGACAGAATTAGGCCGTCGTTAAATAAACAAATAATTTACAATACTATAAATAATTCTACAAGATGGTTTAATGTTGTATTATGTTATATTTGTACAACAATACAATATAGTATGAATATTCATAGACTACTTGATTTTGTCACACATTAATCACGGCAGATTTATGCCATCTACTCCCACATAGTAATATATTTCTTTATTTGTTATGGTGTACTTTAGTCCTACAATAATATTACACTTCAAGGATATTTTACAGCAAATAAATCCAAAGTACTGCAGTTAAATTGTATTAATAGAGTAGGTAGGTACGGAAATTTCACCAAACATCCGGTACAGATTTTGGGACCTCTCCTAGGCCTCATAAAATTTATTAAATAATATAAAAATGGACCAGAAATTGTAAGTGTTTAGTTTCCATTTGACTACCAGTTTTAACGGTTCGAACCCAGGTGTTGTACAAATTCTCATAATTTGTAATATTTCTTTATCTCGTGATTTACAAATTCTCATAATTTGTAATATTTGCTTATCTCGTGATTTACAAATTCTCATAATTTGTAATATTTATTTGGCTCGTGATTTACAAATTCTCATAATTTGCAATATTTATTTGGCTCGTGATTTACAAAATTTTCGTAATTTGTAATATTTATTTGGCTCGTGATTTAGTGGTAGTACTTAACGTTATGTTTGATCTTTAAATCAAAATCGTGACAACTCAATTTGGTTCGTTTCATGGGTAATGTGTGTGTTAGTAATTTTTGTTAGGAAGTAAAACACAGATATATGGATTTTATATGATTTATTCATATTAAAAGGTTATGCAAGCGACAGGCAAATAAAAGACAGCTTTGTTACTCAAATTGGATATTATTTATTTAATTATATTTATTTAATGTTTTTCATTTTTAAATATTGATTATACAGCTGCGGCACATTATGCATCTCCTTAACATTTGAGGAAGCACACAAAATACCACAACTATACAACCAATTAAATATATTTATCCAAAATTTGGAATAGATTTATTTAATTATTATTGAATATTTATTATATTCTTTGACTTTGAATGATTTATTTTATTTCGAAAACTGAGTGAAGAGTAAATTATTAATACTGCTGTTGGAATTACAAAGTGATATTAGCGACTTTACGTACCAAAATATTCAAATTGTGCCGAGAAGGTTATTTGATACATGTCATCACTGCATAGAAATTCACTAGCACGTGCCTACCACCTTGTGGCACACACACCGCCCAGTATATTATAGTCTATTATTTAAGAAAGTTAAAAACATACATCAAAAAGTTACTCGCCATGGTCGTGAACTAAGTACCTTTCGACTTCCGACCACAACCTCTAACCATCTTGCTAAGTAACGTTTTTACAGTTTTTACATTCTCAAATACAACCATTTTCTCAATTTTCAAGTGATACGACTTTTTAAAATATTCTAGTGTTATTTTGCAATTTTGTGGAACTAAATTGTACCGTATTGATATTTTTATATTATAGAAAATAATCAAAATAATTATGAATCCTCAAATATTAGGTACTACAGACCTTTTGAGAACACGTAAACTTGGCAATTCCCACTAAACAAAATGTCAATAACTTCTAACTTATACGATCCAAAAATATTTGTAATTTCTTAAGCAACGTTTTTCAATACAGTGAAATTACAACTTAGGTTAGGTTAGGTTAGGTTAGGGTTAGGGCTCAAAATCCAATAAACTATTTCATTCAAAATATGATTTATTTCATCAATTGTCTAAAATTAATCAACTTGATAAAATGTAAATATCATTTATAAATAAAACAAATTACTTTGTGAGTATTACATAAATTAATTTATTTGTGACTATAGTTTCGGCTACTTAGGTAATCATTATTAAACAAAGTGTCTTAAACTAACGCACCATAATTCAAACGCCACCACAATTCAAAATATTGAATATCATTGTTTCCACAAATTATTATTATTATTATTCTTTCTTATTAGTTACTATCTTTACAACTCATATATATATATATATATATGATAATATATATATTATCATATATATATATATATATATATGAAACTTACAATCATACTATTCAACAGTACATACTTAATAAACATTTTGCGTTCTGCCATTGAGTCACTGTAAATGCAGTTTATATCAGCGGTGTATTGGTAACACGGTCCTGGCGACCCCATAAATTTCTACTAACGTGACGATATCTTCTGGTTCCTGTCATCCTGTTTTCAAATTTTGCTTGAGTTTGTCCGGCGCTGAACATTCTGCTCTAGACCCATTCTGGATATAGCCGCGTTCGATATTTTACGTTTCTATGAAATACGCAGTTTGTATATTTCCATTCTGTTCAGTACGATGGTTTGCGTTTTGCTGAGTTTATAAAATGTGAAGTTTGCGCCTGAACAATCTGGGCATTTGCGGTTTGCGGCCGGACTTTCTATGGTTAGCCAGGCACCCCCCTCAAATACAAATTATTATTATTTTTTTATAGTTTACATTAATTACATTAATTAATGATACTATTTACAGCTGTTCATGAAACTAGTTTATATAATATTTATTAATTCTACAATTATTAGCTATATATGTTAAATAGTTATTAATTGTATTTAAATTGGATGTGTGAGTGGTTACCACTTGGTGAAACATATTAGTATAGGAATAATAAAACACTTGGTTGACGTTTCACAGTAAATATACTATGTTTAATTATTCATATATTAATAGTATTATACAGGGTCCTGCAACAGTGCGTGGGGCTTTCCTAGCGCATTTCCCGTGAGAGATAGAAAAAAATGTTTCGTACAAAAGGTTATTGGTTAAAAAATCTTTTTGCTGTAAAATTTTCAAACATACAGGGTGTCCCAATTTTGCGGTATAACAAAAACAATCATTTTTATTAATGGAACACCCTGTATCTATTGTATTTATTATTTCACTTATTCATAAACCTATGTGTACTAGGATACAATAGAATAGAATAGAATAGAATAGAATATATTTCATGCCTGTCGTCATACGACTTACACAAGTCAAATTAATAAATTAATTATATATTAAAAAGATTTCTACAATACAACGTTACAATACAATGCTTAAAAGGGCGACTACATAGTTAACAAGCAATAGATGGCGCCATCAGGTAAATGGTTGGGATTGATGTTCATGGAATTCGGTAACATATTAAGAATTTAGTTAGGGGAATATTAAATGATTTATTATTACGAAGTTTTTAACATAAATTTATTTGATGAAATAAATGTCTTTATGAATTTAATTTCGAAATCGGCAATGTGGATCATCATAAAATACTTGCTGTAGACATACAGTATTATTTTATAAATGGTATTAGGTATTAAAGGAATATATTTTTAATGGCTGGGAATATGAAACCTACTTGAAAACTGCATTATTTTCTTGTACACCAATCCCAAAAAAATATCTCTTTCAATACGTCTTATTTCTGATGACAAACTAGTAAACTTACAGATTGCTGTAAATATATAATTGCCATTGGTTCACCACTTCACCACAAAATACGTCGTGGGTATTCACTGAAAAAACGCCGTTGCCGTTTTACTACCCACGATGACACACGATGACATATAACTCATAATCAAGCAGGAGTGGTGATAGTTGATGAAAGCCGCCTAGTTTTTTTTTAATTCATTGGATGTTGTTACGTTGTTATTACGTTGTTCCTAATTTCTTAATACTGATTCAAAAAATAATTATACGAGGGCTGTTTGACGGAAGAGTGACTTTTTAATGAAAACGTAATTTTTTTGTTAAATATATATTTTATATTTCGCCATAACACCCTTTCAACTGTACACACTTAGCCCAGCGAGTTTACAGTTTTTTTAAACCTTCCAAAAAGTAATCATGTAGGACATGTCTTGAGGGGGCAGAAGTATAACCTACTCCATCTCATATTGAAGGGGAAAATTGAGGGCCGACGTGGTATCGGCAGAAAACAAATGTCCTGGCTAAGGAACATCCGTGAATGGACTGGGATCCAAAGCGCGGAACAACTATTTAGGCTGGCGGAGGACCGGCACGCATTCGCCAAAGTGATCGCCAACGTCAGGGAGACCGGACACGGCACTTGAAAGAGAAGAAAAAGTAATCTTTCGGAAAGTCTTCAAAATATGCATTTGTCTCGGTTATCACCTCTTCATTTACCTAAAATCTTTTTCCACCCAGCCATTTTTTAAAATTTGGAAATAAGAAGAAATCACTGGGAGCCAGATCTGGCGAATATGGCGGATAAAGCAGTAATTCGTAATGCAATTCAGCCAATTTAGTTGTAGCCATTGCAGACGAATGAGAGGGCGCATTATCGTGATGGAACAACACTTTTTTTTCATCAAATGCGGCCGTTGTTTTTCAAGTTCGGCATCAAAACATGTCAGCATAATCAGCATTATACTGGCCAGTTATCGTTTTTCCTTTTTGTAAACATTTAATAAAGATTACACCTTTAGAATCCCAAAAAACTGTGGCCATGACCTTATTGGCCGAAAAATGTGTTTTTGCCTTTTTGGGAGCATGTTCGCATGGAGAAATCCTGTATTTAGACTGTATTTTTGTTTCTGGAGTATAATGATGTATCCAAGTTTCATCTACTGTGACATATCTACGAAAAAATCCTTTGAATTACGTTGAAGACGGCCAAATATTCTTATGAATTCTTAATGCGAGCGCGCATTTGATCACCATTACGCAAATGCGGCAACCATCTCGCGGATAGCTTTTTCTTATTGAAATGTTCATGCAAAATATTGTATACCCTTTCGGTTGAGATGTTTACTTCATTAGCTACCTCACAAACTTTTATTCGACGATTGCCAATTACAAGGCCATAGAGTTTATTAACCATTTCTGGAGTTGTTACAGTAACTGATGGTTTCGGACGATCTGCATCAACCGTGCTCATATGACCACTTTTAAAAGCAGAAACCACTTGCAAATCATTCCATGGGACGGAGGAGATTCTGGATAATATTTACGTAACTTTTCCTCGGTTTCTTTAATTGTTTTTTCACGTAGAAAATAATGTTTAATCAACACTCGAAATTATTTATTCTCCAGATTTACACAACAACGAAAACAGTTTTCTTCAAATAAGTATAAAACATAATCTATCTGTCAGATTGGTGCCAAATTTTGACAGTAGACCTCCGAAAGACCTCAGGAGCTAGCAACATAATCATTATAGCGAAAGTGTTACCAACCTTTGAAAAGTCACTCTTCCGTCAAACCGCCCTCGTAATATATATAATATATTCATATCATAAATTATATATATTCAAAATTTTCAATCAAATGTATGCTGCTATTTATATACGTTATTTAAGCTACTTAACGCAGTTTTATATTCATAGCATTGGTTTTTTACGGTTCGATATTTGTATATTGCTGTTTGTTAGCATCAGTCCTTGCTTTATATTATATATTTCATATTTTACACTTTGTATATGTTTAAGTGTATTTTTTTGACCTGTGTAATCATTTCTGTACTTATTATTATTATTATTATTATTATTATTATTATTAAATATGATGAGTTTCAATGGGGTTAATGAACCCGAAAAAAAGTTTTGTGGAGATTGAAAATTTTCAAAACATGCAATCAGAGCAACAAAACGTCCAGAATGTAATTCCAAATATCAGAAGCTTATTTAAACTAACAAATGTGTCAATTTACGAAGAATTGACGAGACTTTAATTGTTTAAATGTTTAAAAAAATTCTATAAAAGCTCTACAAGATTAATTTCTGAAATTCACTAAATTTGGGCACAACGCACACGAAAATCTGACACAGTTAATAAATGATTATCAAAATTTAAAAAAAAAACTAAAATCGAAACAGTTTATTTTTATATTTGGCAATATTAAATTAAAAAATATTTCAACTATTGTTAGCTAATTGTAATTGTAATGGTATTGTAAATATAAATAAACCTGTATATTTAGATAGATTTAATACATATTTACAATCAAAATATCAAAAGAATGAGAAGGTTTTGAAATTTTGAACATTATAGTAAATATCATAAACTTAATGGATAACCGGAAAATTTTATAGTTCCAGAAAACTTAATCATATTATCAAAATAATGATCACAACATATAAATAAATAAGCAAAAATTTCAGCATTTTCAATAAAATACACTTCCGGACAAAATTAAGGGACCGCCAAATAAACTTGAAATAACTTTTCCAAATTACAAGTTGTTTTGAATAGACTTTGCATATGTCATAAATTGACGTTTATTAAGCACTATTCAAATAGTATGCCATGTAACAATTAACAATATCAGGACATTCTCTGCTAGGAAACGAAAAATAAACAAAAAGCGATAATTGTTGACTCACCTTTTTAACTTATTTAATTAATAAAGCGTGCTTTATGTTTCTTCTACATCTACTTCTAAAGTAAGTAAAAGTATAGTTTGTTAATTTTAATAGCTCTTAAGTCGACTAAACTGTGAGGAAACACTTGGATTTATATATTTATTTGTTTTTATTTGTTTGATAAGTTTCAATGGGGTTCAAGAAACTGCCAAAAAGTTTTGTGGAGATTGAAAATTTTCAAAACATACAATCAAAGCAACAAAGCGTCCTGAATGTTATTCAAAATATCAGAAGCTTGTTCTAAAATGTATCACTTTACGCACTGTGAACAGTACGTAAAATAGTAGTTTGTACAACTAGAGTGGATACGATGCCCATATCGCACGAGGTGGAGTTTGGCGCACGACGCCGCAGGCGGAGTGCGCCAAACCTCCGAGTGCGATATGGGCAATCCACTCGAGTTGTACACACTACTTTTTCTACGACAAAAACGAATAACAATGTTATGTAAATGGTATTTACTAATAAATGTCAGTGTGATACATTTGAATGTCATTCATCATTCAAAACATTTAATATATTAGAATTAATATAATATAATATACTTTGCCTTCGACTTTTCCGGAAGTAATGATTTATATGTATCATTCGCGGACTGCCGAATATCGGGGGGTGTACAGCTTAATGATGAATCGCTTTCATTGGAAATCATAATTCAGCACTGTAAAGATAATTGTAATAATGTCGATTTGACTTTTTGCTTATTAATTTGTCGTTGACAACTATGACAAATTTATGAAAAAACATGTTGCTCTGCAATTTTCCATCTCTCTGATTGGTGGATATCATATCCGCACACGTGTGTGGGAATGAAAATATATACTATTGTTCATTGCAATAGGCCACATATATGTATAGTAGTCTATGAAAGAATATGCTAATATACATATAGGAGTAGAAAAACTTAGTTTACGGACTGTCGTAAGAAAAAATGTAACGATTATATCAAAAGTTGATATTTATATATATATATATATATATATATATATATATATATATATATATATATATATATATATGTGCAATTAGTTCCTATACACCTCCAAATGTTATACGATCCGGTTGAGTTTGCCTCCGATTTTACGTGTTCGCCTCCGATTTCGGAGGCGAACACGTTTTACATGATTTTTTAGGTTTTCTATGCGAATTTCGACTTCCTCATTAATCTGGCAAATTTTTGGTCGGAGGTAAAAATTGTCTCAATACATATACTCATATACACCACAGTTCAGTTTTCTTTCCCCAGGTGGCGCATCGGTTTTATACATATATATGTGGTTGATACATGTAGTTACAGGTCGACTCCATGCGTTCACCGTTCGAGTTTGGCTCCAAGTATTGGCAACAACGCTTCTACATCTGTACTACACTAAATATTATATTAAGTGGGATATAGGCGATATGATAATAAAATGTATTTGGAATTTGCGTATTTTAGATAGGTAATTAATGTTGTGTTAACTAAAGGTGAAATTGGGGTGTTATTATTCAATTTACCCACATATAATAGATGCACAATATTTCATTATTTTTTTAATTTATAACAAACAATAATATTTTAAATATAAAAAAGCCTAATTTTTCTTTAGAGTAAACAGAATTTTATCTTAGATATATAAAACTTTATTTTTATTTAGAACAAACAATATTATTTTAAAAAAATATATTTTTCTTTAGAACAAACAGAATATTATTTTAATTATAAAAAAACCTTATTTTCTTTCTAACAAACAGAATATTATTTTAAATATAAAAAACGTCAGTTTTATTTACAACAAACAGAATATTATTTTAAATATAACAAAAACCTAGTTTTCTTTATAACAAACAGAATATTATTTTTATATACATATAACAAACAATTTAAAAATCAAATATAAAAAAATCCAAAATATTTCAGGCATGTAAGGGAATTCTACTACATCTCACTTTTAAAAAATAACAAATTTATTTATTCATATTTTGTCAGTTGTATAATAATAACAAAATGTAATCTACTTCTGGTAATGACCAATATTAATTTGCAAAACTTATCGTTTTATTAATTAAGAGTTAAAAATTCCTAAATATTTTACCAGCAGGCTAGATACTTTATAAGTAATTTCATTAACTTGATTATATTTTGTCAAGTTCCTATGAATAATAAATTGAAACAAAACACTTAAACTACTGGCAAAACAATTATGGTTTATGCGCTATTATTTGATAATAACAAAATTTGACTAACTAATATTGGCAATCAGAAGTGAATCTATACGACAAGTAGCTTAAGATTTTTTTTGAGAATACGTATTATATATATATAAGTCTTCACTCGAACCCAATCTAGGTTGTTTAGGATATCTTTGTGGTCCAATATTAATTTTTCACATTCATTTTTTTTAGGAGCTCTTTTGTTTTTAATGTGATTTTTGAAATGTGACGTAACTATATTTTTTTGCTGTTGAGTCCATTTAACTCTGCAACTTACATTTTTTGCTTTCAAAAGACTCCTAGATCTTGAAGTATTTTGTTCTTCGTTAATTTCACAACTTGGTCCTGGTGTAAAATCCTCATTATTCTCTATTTCGTTTTCAGATTCGGCTAACACTTCATCGGGGTTAATGTCAACTTTCGCCAGATCCATATTTCTGTACTCCATTCCTTTCCCCTGATCAAACAAGTTCAATAAGTTTCCAACTTTCGCCGTTTGATAAGCATCTTGTGTAATTTCATAAAACTGTTTATGCGTTTTCTCGGCATGTCCCATGAATTTGGCAAACTGGGAATAATCATCTTTAGGCAAATTTATTATTTGCATTAAAGTAGCAATTTGTTTTCGTAATCGGTTTGATGTCATAGCTTCTGGATTTTCAATTCCACTAGATTTCGCAAATTTTTTTAAAATAACATCTCCTCTAACCCACTGATCGGTGACTCCAGGATACGCAAATAAATAACGATTTTGGTGCGGCACAATGTCTGTGTTATTCCTTATTTCAAGTAATAGGTGGATATATTCTTGAACAATTGGAGGAAATAAAATTACTATTGCTCTGCTACCTTTTCCACCCGCTACTACACGTTTATAACTATTAGTCAGTGTTCTTTCAGATTCTGACAACTGTTCTAGATATTCGGTTTGATTATTTGCCGTATAATTGTTTAAATAAGATTTAATTTCAACGTATTGGACATCGCCGATTCTTCTGCGATTAAAGAGAATTGTAAATGCTAATGAAGCATTAACTAGTTTCTTAAAAGCTGTTGTGTCGGCATTGTCTTGGTTTAGGAAAGTGACAGATGTATTTGCGGAATCCAAAATATGATCTCGAAATTTAATGATATCTTTTGTTAATGGCAATATTACGGGTTTATTCCATTTTTTTTCGGCTAAATCTTTAAGTGCTAGGGAAGATACTTCATTACTCCATTGAGTTTGTACCAAAAATCGAAATCTTTTTATTTCTTTTAATCTCTCTTCAAAATTTACGCATTTAAACTCAGGACATCTCTTTAATAACAAATTTGTGGTTAGTTCACATACTTGTTGTAAAGTAGTGCCCATATGTAAGGCAAGACTGGGAGCGGTATACATTTTCTGTTTGTCTTTATATCCACTTATTGCTTTAGCGGATAAAACAACATCATCAAATAAGTTAGGAATGAGCATTTGATAAAAAGACAAATTCGGATTTCCAATACGTCGACGCATTTCAATGAGTAATCGAGAGCATTCTCTCATTTTATTCGAACAAGCTATTGAAATCTGAGCGCGTTTATGTTTTTTTAGGTAATATTCACCGAAGTGTCGAATTAATTGGTCTTTTCTTGCTAAATATCCGATTTCGTCAGTAGCCATTCTACTGAACACCTCGTTTTTTACTCTTAACGTTGTTGTTATATTCGTATGCTCACTAGCACAAGCAACTAAGGTCTGAGAAGCTGCCCGATGTCGTACATTTCTACCAGTTTCATTAATTGGCTTTACAATACATTTTTTGTAATGTCTTCTTAAATAGTTTACTGAAATGATGCGTCTACAATGAGCACATGGCAATTTTTCTGTATTAGAATTTTCATTTTGCACAAAACTTTCGAATTTTGTCTCATATCGTAATAATGCTAAAATATTCCTTCTCATTTGTTTGCCTTCTTTAGTATTACTAGGAAATTTCAAATAATCTTGAACCTCCTTTTCTTCTAGGTGGTGCCTTTTTAAATGACGTTCAAAATTGGTGACACTGATTCTACAAAATTTGCATTCTGTTCTTTTCTTTTTTTGTTTATTTAATGCGTTGTTTACATATTTAGAGCATAAATTCTGTTGTGCCATTTTCACTGAATTTATTTTACTACATGGATCAGAGTTTTCTAATTGATATATTTTGTCACTATTTTGTATAAAGTTATTAAAAATGGGCGGAATATATGGAATTTCTGGGCTTCCACCAAACGTCTCAACGATTAAAGAGTCATACTCATTCTCAGATGATTCTATTATCGTCAGCGTTGTATCAGTTGACACGTTTCCTTTAATATTTGAATTATTTTCTAGAGTCTTATATTCCGTTTCAATTTTGTTTGGACTACGTTCCTCTAGCGGAATTTTGTTTATAAAAGGTTTATATGGAATAATTGAACCAACTGAAGATGATATGCTACTTGCAAAACCAGCCTCATTTAATTGTAAATTGTTTGTCAACTTGGGCGACGATCCAGGTCTTCTATTGTATCTCTTAACTTTTTTGTTTACAATATTTTCTGCGTCCATTGAGTGATGATCAACTATCCAATTTTGTGTGAGTTGCCTTTTTGTGCGTTCGGGATGATACGTTGGATCGTCAAAATCTGAGCAATCCGACCACGAATTGGATTTTTCGGTAAAAGAATTATCTACAAAAAAGTTGAAGAATGCGATAAATCCAAATATGGATAAGCGACGAAGGATAAAATAAAAGTATATTGAAAAACTGAATCCTTTTAATCGAAAATTGATAAGTTGGGCTTTCAAAGCGAAAAATAATAGAAAATTATTAATATAATATAATTATTACGTCCTGCAGTTAGAGTAATACTTACCACAATTCACTGATTTATTCTGACTGTTGTTGCCTTTTACAGCCATCGCCAGTATTCTTAAAGAACTGAAAAATAGATAAAGCCATTTAAAGTTGCGACCAGGAGTATTGACTGGACCGTGTCAAAAATGCATACCGTTTTTTATTAATGGTTTTTAGATTTTTGTCCGTCTTGCTTGCTTGCCAATTTACATACAAGGGGATAGTGAAAAGTAATGTAACAGTAATTTATTACCTTAACTATGAACTTTTGAAATTATCTCCGGACTGGTTTATTTTTAATCACTATTACGCACTTTTTGGTATGCATAATAGCAATAAAATTGGTTAATCAATTAAATTAAGATTAAATGTATTAGTACCTCTGATCAATAATAGTTTTATCTAAATAAAACAAGAAGAATAACCTTTTTCGCAATAAACATTTATTACACTATATGTACATTTCATGTACTATATGTTGCATTTAGTATAATAAATGTTTATTGTGAAAAAGGTTATTCTCCTTGTTTTATTTCAAAACTTTCACAAGCTCCAATACTTTGATTGAGTAGTTTTTCTCTATTTAAGAAGTTCTGTTTTGGCCGAAAGAGAAAACTACATATGAGTAAACGCAAGCTGCAGGGAAATTATAACCTCAAAACCGTGTTAATCGCGTATTTAGTTATTTTATCCACTAGTACTTCAATTACCTTAATATTAATAATGAAACATTTAATTACTTACCGTGAGCTATTATACATTATGAATAACGTACTATATTAACTCCAAGAAACTGGAAACACATGCAGTAAACCACAAACACTATTTCGCGCTTTTATAAAATGTGCACGGTAAATTTGGCAATGTGGTAGGAGGCGAAAACCACCGCTAGCTGTATTGTTTTTATATACACTGAAGCAAATGCGCCTTTTAAATAGTAGGAGTCTCAAAAGTACGTTACATATGTTGATTTTTGTATATCATAAACTTAACCTCTTCTTACCCCTCTCTCTCTGCTCATATTTGACGCACGGAAATAATCACTAATACGTTCATTTGAATAATGTATATTTGTTTCTTCTGCTGGATAAGCGGGTGCCCTAAACTTGTACGGAGTCAGACACGATACAAATGCACATATATATATATATATATATATATATATATATATAATATATATATATATATATATATATATATATATATGTATATAATATGAATACTGATTTTTGGCCTCTTTTTGGGTGATTTGACATATTTTTACTCGAGCGTGCTCGACCCATGTTACAGGTGGAAACTTGATACGCCAACAAAAAAACAAGGCCGTATCAACAAATTCAACACAGTAACCATGCAACCATGTAACGAGTACTAACGAAATACATCGACTGTATATCGTTACCGTTCTGCGTGAAGCAGCGCGACCTACCATGCCAATGCAGAATTAACCAAATCTCCTCTGGCGGATGTTTTCAGATACTAAGAATTAATTTATTATTCCAGCACTTCATGAGCCATCGGTTGTATAGATTAGTAATCAAACTTGAAGTCGCCCTTTTAACATAACATCGAAGACACCGCAAGCACATCATAAATCATATGCCATTAAGTTCATACAACTAGACAACATCCACAAGGAAACAATCTCTGAAATCGTACAAAGAAAGTCCTAGTAACAGTCTCTTAACGTCCTTCTTGAATGTCTTGAAATCTCCAGCCTGCATCGTATGTGTGATGTGGTTCCATGCCTTTACCGCCCAGTACAATACTCCTTGTTGGCAAGATTTTAGTCTATTCCAAGGCATGTATAGTTTGTTTCGGTTTCTCGTTTGATGTTCGTGATGGTCGCTATTTTGTTTGTATCCAGTATTATACGCGTGCTTCAGACATTCGTTCAGGTACAAAGATGGCACTGTTAATCCCTCTTGCTTCCTAAATACATCCCTGCAGCATTCCCAGGGTGCCAACCCATACACCGCCCAAGCAACCCTCTTATGTAACCGGAACACTTCGTCGAGTTTTGGTAAAGAACCCCAAGAAAGTATTCCATATTGGGCGGAACTATGGAAATTTGCGTAATAAGCTAGTTTTGCAGCCTCCAATGAAATGCTCTACTTTATTTTCCGAACGGAAAATATGGCGGTGTTTAACTTAGATTTTACTGATTCGATGTGGTTGTCCCACTTCAAAGTGCCGAGGATCTCCACCCCAAAAACCACAGCAGATGTTGAGCTGTTCGTTTTGAATGTAATGACCTGCAGTTTATCAGCGTTCACTTTAAGTCTGTTGTGTTGAAACCATAAATCTGCTAGTCCGACACTCCTTTTGTCCATATTGTAGTGAAGAACAGTAGAGTCATCGGCATATAGAACTGCTTTACTTGGCAACGAGGGTGGCAAATCATTGATGTATATTATAAAGAGCAGAGGTCCGAGAATTGAGCGCTGTGTTATGCGATACTTAAGTTCTTGTTCCGAGGATCTATCATGCTACCATTGTACAAATTGCATTCTATTCGATAAGTACTATGCAACTAATCCGTGGCTAGACCCTTTTATTCCATACTGGTCTACTTTTTAGAGTAGCAGGTCATGTGTGATAGAATCGAACGTTTAGGATAGATCAAACAGGCTTGCATGTAGTTCCTGTCTACTGTTCACTGCAATCAGCTGCCTCAATAATTTCACTAATTGCAGTAATCGTTGATTTATTTTTCCTGAAACCGTGTTGACTTCCCGACAATATATGGTTTTCGTTTAAATATTCAACCATTCTGCAATGTCACAGCTTTTCGAATATTTTTGTATACACTGAAAAGCAACACATATTTTAACAGCTCGGTAGTCCATCCTTGCTCGATTTGGACTTCAGATGATATGTCACGTGAATTATTTTTTCCTCAGGCGTATGTCTCAGTTGTAGTAGCGTATTTTGTAGTGGGGTCATGTTATTAAGAAACTCGGAGATAGGAAGATTTGTAGGGACTATTTGCGTTAACAGCTTTTCTGCAGTCTGAGCAAAATGCAGATTTAAACTTTCTCCACTCAAATTCTCTGGTGTATTAGACTTTGTGTGAGTATTTATACTATTGTTCTCATTTTTGATCAGCTGCCATATTGCCATAGACTTGTTTCCGGCTCTCAGTAAATAGTTTTCAGATGCTCGTTGTTTAGACAGTCTAATTTTATTTCTGTAGTCATTCTTTAATGTTTTCACCAATTGTCTTCCCTCAATTCTGTGTTCAGCTATTATAGAAAGAGCTTTGAACTGCTGTCTCATTGCCCGTATTTCGTTGTTATACCAGGGTATAAGTTGTTTTTGGGCTTTATTTGTTTTTTATATGTTTAAGAGGAAAACACGTGTTAAAGAGATATTGTGATGAAATAGTGTAAAATTGTCTTGAGCTGAACGTTTATCGTCGTGTATTCATGCAGTCTGAAAGAGTGCGAGTAGAAGTTTATTCTTGTTAGTGCCGCAGCAACTCCACGAATATAGTTCATCCTTTGGACCTGTTTTCATCATATTACCAATCGTCAATCTATTGACACGTAAATTTAGTTGTATAGTCACGGGTATAACCTTTTTCATCAGCCGGCTAGTACACAAAAGCTAAACTATTAAGGGGAGAACACACATACGCGATCACGACCACGATCGCGATAGCGATGGCGTTGGCGATCTAACGCGTCCTGTGTATTCAAATGTACCAGCACATACTGGATGCGACCTATTGGCGATAGAAGCGACCTGTGCAGCGATCGTTCGCGTGAACGTCGGCGATATAATTGCGTTAGCGATCAAACGCTGCAGGTTAAGTTAAGGGGAGAACACACATGCGCGATCACGACCACGATCGCGATAGCGATGGCGTTGGCGTTCGCGATCGCGATAAGCTACGAACACACCTACGCGATCACAACCACGATCGCGATAGCGATGGTAGTACTCAAAATAGACCAAAATAGAAATAGGAGTCAAACGTAATTTGGAATTTATCGTCTAAAAGTTGGATATTTACTTTTTTATGTGTTTATTGTGTGATAATTATTGAGATTAAAATATGGTTGGAAAATAATCGCTTTTTTTAAATTTTTTTGCCTCCCCCCCCTTATGAAATGCATATGAACGCGCCTGCTCCTTACAGCATAGTAATAATAATATGCCTGTTGATGGAAGAAGAGCAGTAAACTTGGCTTTCACTATACGTGAAAAAATTGCTTCTTATTTTGATCATTTGTAAAGTAATTTTATAATAAAAAATTATTAAAACAATACATTACTTAGCACCAGTGCTTTCTTATTTCAATTCTTTGGCAATTTTGTCCCATATTTTATTTTTAATGCGCACGTTTCTGTAGTCGGGGTGTGCCAAATTGAACAATGCATCATGCTTCTTTATATGTTCAATAATCTTTTCAGTGAAATTGTCCATATTCTCTCCGCGATCAGCGATTAACGTAATCTGCAGCGTTTGACCGCAAACGCAACTATATCGCCGACGATCACGCGAACGATCGCTGCACGAGTCGCTTCTATCGCCAATAGGTCGCATCATGTGTGTGCTGGTACATTTGATTACACTGGACGCATTAGATCGCCAACGCCATCGCTATCGCGATCGTGGTCGTGATCGCGTTTGTGTGTTCTCCCCTTTAATCGCTGATCGCGAAGACAACATGGACAACTTCACCGAGAAGATGATTGAAAATGTAAAAAAGCATGATGCATTGTTCAATTTGGCACACCCCGACTACAAAAATGTGCGCATAAAAAATAAAATATGGGACGAAATTGCCAAAGAACAACAAGATTTAGGACAAGATTTAGAACAAGATTTAGGATTTGATCAAAACTTTCAAAATTCATTCAAAAATATGTACAGAAGCGACTTTCATCTTTACGAAGTTCGGGGTATAATTTATGAAACTCGCCTTATTCTTTGCGTTTTTGGTTTATTTCATGGACCCAGACTTCCCTTCTCCGTTTCCTACAAAATACATAATTAATTAACTAATATAACTGAAAAATATATACAGTGCTTACCCTTGTATTAGAGCATTGCTGTTTCCATCATCCAATGCTGCAAGGATCAGAGCTTCTTCTACTTGTAGACTACACATTTCTAAACGTATTTTACTGTTTCTCCTATGTTGGTCTATTTTGAGTACTACAATCGCTATCGCGATCGTGGTTGTGATCGCGTAGGTGTGTTCGTAACTTATCGCGATCGCGATCGCCAACGCCATCGCTATCGCGATCGTGGTCGTGATCGCGTATGTGTGTTCTCCCCTTTAATCCGAACGGCGTTCGTAAATTCCTCGATTCTTTACAGGTATCTGTACATCACACTTTTCTAAAATGGATGTAATAATAGAATTTGCATCATATTGTGCAAGCGAGGACCACAAACAAACCACTTTGCAAAATTAGCTGAAGTCACGACGAAACTTTTGCTAAAGCTTTATAGAATATGTAGTAAACTAAATTCGCGTTGAAAATATATTTATCGTCCAAAGTTTGGTTTGATTAACACAAAACATGCCTGAAAAATTAACGATTTTCAGAAATTTATTACGAAATAACTAAATCGCCAGACAGATTATGACGAATGTTAATAGAATTCTTGCCTTAAGGTGGCGGAATTCTCTCGATTTTCATAACTTCCACATGAAAGGCGAACAAACTTTTCTTTTTTGGCACAATTTTTTGTACTTGAATGTAGAATCATATAATCTATGTCATAGTATAGTAGTCAAAACAAAAAAATGAAACAAAAAATTTTTTACACTCGTATTTTGATTAATTAAAAAAATTTAAACGTTGTATTTTATACTATGACATGTAGAATATCTTCTAGTTTTATTCTGGAAAAAAAAAATTACATGTTTTTTTTAATTACTAGTAGTTAATGTGGAAGTTCTGTTTTAAATGGAGGTTTAAATTTGGCGCGCGATGAATGCTCCCGACGGCCATCCAACGCCGGCTTAGCAGTTCACGCGAAGTTAATTAGATGGCGCCTGCACTGGCGGCAAGGAAATGATCTTCTATTGGTTTAATTTTTTAAAGTTTCGTAAACCCTTACCGGACTTTATTATTGAATTTGTCTATGTTAGACGGGGAAAAGCTTATATGCGTCAGTTTACCACAGCAATTTATTCAAGAAACGATTAGATTTGTAGATGCAATATGAAAATGTTGTTTGTTTGTTTTCCATGTTTACTCTTTGATGGCGGTTAATGTTCAATTAGATTCAGCTTATAGGATAATGTACACTATATTGACAATATAACAAAACATACATAGATACGTTTTCAAATATTGTAAATTGTTGATGAGGATGGTGGCGACCGTAACTACGTGGTACTCCATTTTATGTGAGATAAATGAAAACAATAATATGTTTTATACCACTTATTTCATAAACTTGAACTCACATTGTAAATTGTGAATTTTGAGGAGCTTTTTAATTGGCTATCTGTAAATATAATAAATTTGACATGCCTGGGCAATTTCATGGATTGAGCTTTTTATAAAAAAAAATACACGTACATAAATTTCACTGTATTTCACTTTTACAACTTATAAAATATTTAATTGGGGAAAAAATACAGAGTGTTTTTAACCATGGCGAATAAACACATTTCAGTATGGTGTTTTATTTTGTTTTAAAAATATTTATTTATTTCTACGTAATCGATTAATGCAAACTTAGGTAGTTTCCGGTTGCTTCTTAAAACCAAATTTAAAACCACTAATTCCTCAATTTTATTTTATGTAGTTCGGGAAGGAAGTACTTCCTTTATTAGATCTCCAAAATTCCAAAAATTGGTTGAGTAACGAGTTTTAAGTTTGATAATTTTCAAGAACCATTCTGCAATATAAAACGCATCATTAAACTAATACAGATAAGGGTACCGTAATCCGTAAATGGTTTTTTATAATACTTGATCTTATTTTCAAGTATTATTAGCCAGGTTTCGTCTTTTTATTTCCTTTTCGATTTATTCTTCTGTTTTTTTTGTGCTTCCAGAATATAATCAGGATCAACACATTTCAATCCACTTTTAATCCGTCCTCGAACAATTTCTGGAAGTACGCATTTTTTATAAAACTGCTCCAGTTTTTGTTCCATTTGCTCCTTCCAAAAATTATCATCTCTTTTTATTTCTTCAATAAAAATATCCAGAGAATCCTTCACAAATACTACAAAGTAGCATAATGATCTCTGCGATATGTGAAGTTGTCCTTGAACCTGCAATTTTTTATGGTAGTGAATGAAAAACTTGTGAATAGTTTTTTCACCAAACAATTGACAAACCTGAAAATAATATAAATGGTCCTTCTTCAGAGATAATTTATTATCTTTAATCTCCAGACAAATATTGTGCCCTGCTGCTGCTTCTTCTAGCGAGGGAGGGGAACACTTATAACTGATTTCACATGGTTGTTAACATCTGCCTTGAAATCTGCTTCGATTTGTTTTTGTTTTATTCAAAGCAACTTAGATTCGCTCAACATAAATTGTTTAAGAATTTGGTTGGTTATTTTTTTTTTGTTTCTAAACGAATCGACAAACAAAGTTTTTGTTACGCGTTTATATTGTATTTTTGAGCTTTAAAATGAGGTATCGCAAGTTGGGGGTGCCATTTAAAATATCAAAGCTGGTGGGGCCAGGGAGGAGGGGGTAATACTTATAATTTTTCTAACATTCATTTTAAACTTCCCCCTCGAAAAATTAGTCGACATGTTTTTTGTTTAATTAATATGATTTAAATTCAAGAGTTATTGAGCTTGGCTACTTTTGAAATGAAAGCCCTGTATAATGAATCTGACACGCTTGGAAAATTTCATCGATTGAGTTTTTTATTAAAAAAATAACACACCTACATAAATTATAAACTGTATTTCACTTTTACAACTAGTACAACTTTCCTCAATTTCATTTTATATAGTTCGGGAAGGAAGTACTTCTTTTATTAGGATTACATTCTAAATACACTGCTCAACAAAATTAGGGGAACACCTATGAAAAAGGGTTAAAATTGAGTTTTAACAATTATACGGAATTAATTAATTCTGATTAATCTTAATTCATGTTTATTTAAATAGAAAAGGGGTATTTGAAAACCATGTGCTCAAAATAAACAAAGAAAATATCCAAAAACCCAAAAATAAACAAAAAGGAAAAACATTGAAATGTAATTCAACACCGTTATTTAAGAAATTAATAACGTAAGTGGCTTCCGCACGCTTGAATGACAGCAGCACATCTTCGAGGCATGCTTGCAATCAGAGTTTGGATATATTGTTGTGGTACGTTGCCCAGTCTTCAAGAAGTGCGCCGAACAGTTGCTGATGGTTAAGTGGGGGCTCTGGTCGGTTTCTGAGCATCCGATCAAGATTATCCCTTAAGTGCTCAATGGGATTGAAGTCTGGACTAAGATCAGTCCAGTGCTGGCCAATTGAGCACCGGGATATTATGGTCTTGCAAAAACATTGTAACCTGGAGAGCAACGTAAGGTCTTGCATTATCGTGTTGGAAGCAAACCTGAGATCAAATTCCCGCAGCAGCAGGTAAAAAATGTTCGCTAAGGATGTCGTCAATACAGCGAACAGCATTGATCGTTCCCTGCACAAGAACAAAGTCGGTACGATTGTCGTACGTCTGATCCATCACCAAATCTCTGACCCAGCACCAAATCCGCCAATTTCCTGAACAACGCCGTCTAAATATCGTTCTCCAAGTTATGCCCTGACTCAAACACGTCCGTTATAACGCGTCATACAAAATCTTTATTCATCCGTAAACATAATTGAGGACCACTGCTGGATTTCCCAGTTTTGGTAACGTGTTGCAAATTCAAGTCTGTTCCTTCAGTGAGCTAATGTTTGACGACGCTTTTTAACAGTCCGTTTGGGTTTTAAACCACGTTCACCAAGCCTTATATGAACTGTTCGGTCCGAAATAACCATGCCCGTTACTATCCTAAAATCATTTTAAACATATCTTGCGGTTAATGTGCGATTTCACAAATCTGAAGTCACCATCAATGTCTTGACGAGCTGTTGTTGCCCGTTTTCGCCCTTGTCCTGGCCTTCTCTTATATCATCCAGTCTCTTGATGCCTGTACCATACTCAGCATACCACAGAGGGACTTACGTTTAATATTCTTGCAACATATCGCATTCATCGTCCATCTTGGAGTAAAGCAACAGCCTGTGAGACTTCTACTTCGCCCAAATCCCTCATCTTGGATGTATGGGCTTGATACCGATTTTAGAATGACCTGTTTACTGTATTGCCATGGTTATTATTTTTTTTCATTAATTATCAAAGCACTTGTTTATTAGCAGAAATTCGATTTTAGGCAATATAAGGTGGTATACGCATACGTAACCTGCCAAAAATATACCTATAACGTTCATATCCATCTTTTAATTATTATCAATAGCAAACAATACTTATACCGCCAACTATAAAAAATAACCGTTTTAACCCTTTTTTATAGGTGTTCCCCTAATTTTGTTGAGCAGTGCATATGTCGTTTAGGATTTTTTGCAAAGATTTCAAATCTGTTATAAAAATTAAGCTTTTGTACTTTTTTTGTTAGGATTAAAAATGAGAAGGAAGGTCTAAAAAACATAGGTACCTTCATCTGTAATAGTACATTGCGATATAAGTGTGGCAAGGGCTTCATTGCAAAACGTGTATGAAAGTTGGAGCACGAGCTTGCGAGTATTCCAGTCATACAAGTTTTGCTATGGCCATTGCAACACGTGAGAATAAGTAATCGCCAACGTGACGTTTATCATCATTATTATGTTACTTTATTATTAATTATTCAGTTTTTTTGCGCGTCCAGAATATAATCAGGATCCATACATTTTAATCCACTTTTAATACGTCCACGAACAATTTCTGGAAGAGCGCAAATTTTTAAAAAACTTCTCCGGTTTTTGTTCCATTTTATCCTTCCAAAAATTATGATCTCTTTTTATTTATTGAACAAAGATATCCAGAGAATCCTTCACAAATACTGAAAAGTAGAATAACGATCTCTGAGATATGTGAAGTTGTTCTTGAACCTATAATTTTTTATGGTAGTCAATGAAAAACTTGTGAATAATTTTGGCACCAAATAATAATTGAGCAGATACAGTAACTCGACTAATTCAAGACGCGAGCCGCGATTTCAAGCGAGCACAACGCGTCAGACGTAAAAAAAAACACGGCGGTGCGCGACTCAGCACGAGCCGAGGATTCGGGTCCGCCTGTATTTTATTTCCGAAATCGCCTCGCTCGCGCCACCTGCGCTGGCTTCGACGGCGTGACACGGAAATTCCGTCACGTTAAAAGCGCTCTTTGTTAAAAATGCGGTTAGTAGCGGAGTTATTAGCGGAACGAAAAATACTGCCCAATTTCTTTACTTTTTAATTTCCAGGCACCTACGATTTTTTAAAAGTGTTACTTTTATTTCGTCGACTTTTTAGGTTATGGATTATGGAAATTAAAAAAGTAATAGCATAAATTGACGCAGTATTTTTTGCCATAAAAAAGAGTTCATTACAGTTTTTCTCTAATATAATTAGAATTAAATGATTAAAGATTGAAATTTTTACATGCAAATCCCTTTGGTGCTCTGATGGTATCCCGATGCACTACCCTGTATATGAATTTGAAAAAGAGAATTTGGATATTGCATATTTATATATGCAATGTGGCATGTAACATCCCATATAACCACACAAAAAATAAATATCTTATTAAGCGCACATTGGATGTTAACGGTTTTAGAGACCACATTCGATATGCCAAAACAAAAACAGAGAAAGATTTAAATTTCGAATCGAGGTTTTTTTTTTTGCATTTAGATGAAATTCTATTTCGAGAATGCCTCGACCAATTCTGACGAAATTTGAGAAGAGTGCATTATTTAAGAAAAAAATATTTTTATCATACACGCTATAGCTCGGGAGTACGAGAATGGGCAACCTCTTAAAATGTGCGCTATATGTGGGGCTAGGTTCCTATAGATTGATGTGACGCCTGGTCAAGCGTCCAGATGGCAAAACGTAAAATCGATGATTTTCCAATAAAATCGACACTTATTATCTTTACTTCGTTATACTAATATTGATACGATAGTTGTTGAGATAATAATTTAAATATGACTCACCACAAAGAATTCATCAATTACCCTAACAATCATAATCAAGATTACACAAAAGTGTCTCAAGATGCGTGCATTAAATTGTAACTAAATTACATGTAATTTTTACTAACATATCACTCCAAGTCTGCAATAAAATGCTTTAATATTTATTCGCTAGTGTTTAAGATAATAATTTATTGAATAATTTTCATGTTGCCTTGGGAGTGAATAGAAATAGAACGAACACTATTGATTCGTAATTAATTTAGGTACAATACTACACGAATTTCCGGATATCAGTGTTCTTTTTTATAACCATGCCGGGCATTATAATGATCTAAAGTACCAACAAATATGAAAAAAAAACTTATTCAGACTCTAGGAGACTTAAGATATGTAATTAGGTCAAACAGCTTTAACAAATGTAAATATATTATAGTCTCGCTAATTCGTGCAAAGCCAATGCCATAAATTTTATCTTTCTAAAATCTAAATATTAGCATTCACATCTAATAAAGTGTGTGTGGCGTACATAGTTTAGAATAGGACTACAAATATACATGGTGGCCCACCTATCCTCGCTTGGACCATTGCAGCTAGATTCATAAAAATTGAGAAAAACATCTGATTAGAAGTTATAGGACACTTGATATGCTACTATTTTAAATTATTTTCGAGTGTACAGAGTGTACCATAAATCGAGGACACAAAATGTTGTCTCTTTTTTAAATTGCTTTATGTGGGCTTCACAAATTACTTTTATATTTTGAGACCAACTGCAACGTTGCCAAATTATTCAGATTTTAATCAAATTTAACGGAAAATCATGGACGTGGAAAAAAATTCAATAAAACCTCATTATAAGAGAACAATAAAATAATCTTGGTATGCAAGTACCCAAGGCCAAAACACACACAATATTTTGAGGCAGTAAGAATACACAGGGTGTTCTGAAACAACGATATAATTTTGCTATTTTCAAATGGCTAAAACTCTTTTTTTTTCAAACGGAGCACCCTGTATATAGCATCATATTCTGAGTGCTCATTTAATGGGCTACTCAATGGTAGCATATGGACTGTAATCTAATAATACTTTTTAGTTGGTAAATAACGATCAATCTCAATTAGTTTTAGCCATTTGAAAAGAGCAAAATTCGATCGTTGTTTCAGAACACCCTATATATTCAATGTGACTCCAAATATTGTGAATGTTTCGGCATGTTGCTTGGGAACTTGCATACCCAGCTTCTTTCCTTCATCCCTTATAATAAGGTTTTGTTGATTTTTTTCCACGTCCATGATTTTTCGTTAAATTTGATTAAAATGTGAATAACTTGGTAACGTTGCATTTAATCCCTAAAAATAAAAATGGTTTGTGAAGCCCACATAAAGCAGATTCCAAAAATTAAAGAATGTACAGGGTGTTCTATTTAAAAATAGACCAAATGTTGTGTCCCGGATTTATGGTACACTCTGTATACTCAAAAATAATTTCAAAAAGTAGCATATTTATCATTTATTGAAATTGATCGTTATTTACCTAAAAGTATTATTAGATAACAGTTCATATGCTACCATTAAATAGCTCATTAAATGATCACTCAGAATATGATGCTATATACAGGGTGTTCTATTTGAAAAAAAATGAGTTTTAGCCATTTGAAACTAGCAAAATTGTATCGTTGTTTCAGAACCCCATGTGTATTCTACGTAATTCAAAATATTGTGTATGTTTTGGTACATTGCTTGGGTACTTGCATACGCAGATTCTGTTATTGATCTCTTATAATAATATTTTGTTGAATTTTTTTCCACGTCCATGATTTTTCGTTAAATTTGATTAAAATGTGAATAACTTTGCAACGTTGCATCTAATCCCAAAAATAAAAATGATTTGTAAAGCCCACATAAAGCAGATTCTAAAAATGAAAGAATATATAGGGTGATCCATTTTAAAAAGAGACCAAATTTTGTGTCCCGGATTTATGGTACACTCTGTATACTCGAAAATAATTTTAAAAAGTAGCACATCAAGTGTCCAAGAACTTTCAATCAGATGTTTTCCTCAATTTTCATTAGTCTAGCAGCAATGGCCAGAGCGAGGATAGATGGTACAGGGTGACCCCATCGATGAATATATTTTTGCCAAGTGTACTATAAAAAAATATTTATTCACTAAATAACTTATAACATAACTGTTTAAGTGCTTGTATTCAATGGTTGCCTTAAATCTATGAACAAAAATCACTTTAAAACTTTAAAATAAAATCATTAATCAAATTGGCTTTTTTTTAATTTAAAAGTAATTTAAGCAATTCTAAACAAAATCATAATTCATTCAACTAATTTGGCTCTAAGTAATACTAAAATAAGTTTATGGAAAATATAGTCATTTGAATATTATGGCTTAAAGTAATTGGAAAAACTGTTACCTACGTCTAAATCTGGTTTATTGAGAAATATGCATAAATATCTGTAAACTAAAATCCATATCAATTCAAGGACATCTATCTTCCAGTATTCTCTTAATTTGACCTACATAAAAGAATTACAAATTGTAATATGTTTGGATCATATATAATTCATATTGCAAATTATTTATGATAAGAAAATTATCATTTTGGATCACCTATATAATTAAACGACAGCTATTGCTAAAACAAGACCACCCAAGTTGACGTTCCAATTGCAACGTAAGTGAATATGATAATATATCAATCATTTCGTGTTACTTCCAAATAGATTTTGTATCATTAAATATGTTCCATTTTCATGAAAAATATTCTTTATATGACTGTGATATAATTTTCATTTTAACTAATGTATTTTGTTTGTCACTTCACTGCAATTGCTAAAAAAATAGTGTGTGAGAGATAATAGATTATAAATTCTACATAAATATTATTATTGTTTGCGGAATTAAACTATTATGCATCTCTTATTTTAGTTTCTATACTTCTAATATATATATGATATATCCCATATTTTTTATTTTGACATAGGTTGTTATACATCGTTGTAAAGAAAAAAAAGTCGATTTAGCCGTGTAAAAATCAAATATGGCGGCCATTTAAAATAAGAAAGTTGCTATTTATATCTCGGAAACCGCCATCTTGACTGTTTTTTTGACTTGATTTTTAAGTTTGTGCGATCCAATCAAGTAGCTTTTATTTTAAACTTATTTCCGCATCTTTAATATATATATATATATATATTATATATATATATATATATATATATATATATATTATATATATATATATATATATATATATATATATATATATATATATATATATATATATATATATATATATATATATATATATATATGTGTGTATGTATATATATATAATCGATCTTTATTGGGCTATCGACCCCATATGGGGTTCATCTTTAATAATTATGGAAATATCACAGATTTTAGAAAATCGCAATTTTTAGTTTTTTTTAGAATAATTTCTAAACTGCTCGGACTTCTGAAGATGTTTCAACATAATCTGAACCAGTATACAAAACTACATGATATTGCCCATTTAACCAGATCTCTAGCTTTCAAAATAACAAAGATACCCATGCAATCCTACTCTACTTAAGACACCCTGTATATATATATATATATTTAATTTTCAGATGAAACTAGCAATCGCCATACTTATATATCTTATATCGTGCACATATTGCGTGCCTATAATAGATGATGAACCGGAAACCCTAGAACCCATGACAAATTTGATGTGCCCTATTGGTCACAAGAGAATTGTCACCGAAACTACAGTTAGATGCATACCTCCTGGCGCAGATCACCAGGGCGAAAGGAAGCGACGATCTGTGCTAGATATATTCTGGCCTGTTCAACTTTACGAGGAATACAATCACTATCCGCAGATCGATCCTTACCAGGAGTATCCTGGCGAGTATTACCCAAACCAGCATTATCCAGGTCAGCATTACCCCCAGCAATATCCTGGCGAGTATTACCCAAACCAGCATTATCCAGGTCAGCATTACGCAGGTCAGCATCATCCAAACCAACATTATCCAGGTCATCAACAGTACCCTGGTCACCATACACAGGAATTATATCCTTATCAGCCACAAATAGATCCGTGGTTTCAATATTTTAGATGATAATCGAGTAGACTTGACAAAAAAAGTATTAATTTTAAATAATCACAAGATTTTATTGTACAATTTAAAATTAATTACGAAAATTCAATATTTTTGACCAATTACTATTTAGTTTAAGCTATATTTTTATATATTGTATCTTATTCCGCTGTATGGAAACTATTTTTGTATAATATAATTTTGTGCTAAATAAAACATTTTTTTTTAAATCTGTGTATATAAGTATGTCATCGCTAGCCTTATTGTTTTTAATTAGTACGAATATGCTGTAAAAATACCATATATGGGACTAATGGCTTAAAAATGAGTCGTTTGGTATGGACAATGGTGTTTACTTCTCACCCAACGATTGGCCATTATAATTTTGAACCAAGTAACCAAAAAATGTGTGAAAAGGTTCCAAATAGATCCAGGAACTAATAAAAACTTTGATCTTAAAATAAATAATATTGTTGTTGGTTGCAGCTGAAATACGTAAGAATTGAGAGTCAATCAATTAGATATAACTAATTATTTAATAAAACATATAATATATAGATATTGCATAGACTGGTTATAAACATATAAAAATATTTTATTTTTACCAGAACCACCCTGATTGGTACGGATTATAGTGATGTGGATAGTGTTGATTATGGTGATATCCATGATTAGGATTGTGTTGATTATGGTAATATCCATAATTAGGATAATGGTCATTGCTGTGGTGGTTGTAGTTATTTGGAGACCTCTTCCGAAGACGACTCTGCGGTAGATGCTGCTCTATTACTGGCACGCATTCTACTTCAGTGCCTACAATCACTTTCCTCGTACCAATTGGACATATAATGTTCGATTCGTTACTTTCTTCTTGGCTTTGATAACAACTTCCGCACACAGCAAGCAGGATGAGAAGAACAACTTTATTCATCTATAAAGTAATTAAGTTAGTAACAAATATAACAAATTATCATTGAAAATAATTAATATAAGTAATAATTAATAAATTATTAGGTAAGTTTCTCATTTTAAAGAAAACAATATCATGTTGTAATGGTTGAAAATTTTGCCATTCCGTAATTGTAATAATTTTTTTTTTTCGTGAAAATTCATCATTTTTCAAAATAAAAAGTAGGAAAGTACACATTTTAAAACTCATACAAGCATAACAAGGAATAGCAACAAGACTTCATATCTATTTCACGTAAGCAAATCAAAGAAATAAATTAGTATATTATAATGAAATTATAGTTAAATACTAGATTGTAAACACAAAAAAAAAAAAAAAAAATAATCCAATATTTTAAGACTCCATATACAAATAAATAAATAAACACAAACTTTGTTTCCAGAGTTTTGAATTCTGAGTAGTAAGCGATTCACACTGCTCAAGTCAAATAATTGTTTGCTTTTATATAGTGTCTAAATAATTACAATTTTCGTTATCTTTGCATCATTGCATATGCTGAATAATATTGCAGCAATGATGCCTTCAATTTTAACGAAGCATCTTATTTAGAGTATGTTCTACTAAGCTCAAAAACTAGATTACTAATTTACAACACGATAATTTCAATGCCAAATTCGAAGCCCGCAATATAATTTAATAGGAAAAGGACAATCAATGCCATAGATTGTCAGTTTTAGATAACTATTGGTATTTAATTTTTTTCTAACATTATAAATTTCTTCCCACCTTGAAAATTTTAAATTCAATTTTAAAAACTAATTATTCTAATTAATCCGAAATTTCAAAATTATATTCTAATTTGTGATGTACTGGGATTCAGTAGAACCAAATTAATAACTGTCTATTTTCATTTTAATATAATATTTCTGGTATGCAAATTATTAATATGTTGGTTTGTAGTTCAAATAACTTTTTACTTCTACTTCTATATATTTAAATTATGTATCTGAATGTTTTAACCAATTGAGGTGATGAGGAATTTAGTGTATTGAGGTTCAGTAATAGATGATAATTATTCGTTTTAGCTACCTATTTATAGGCTAGCGCTGCTTTGAGGATTTAGTTCCAATACACCATTGAACCCAACAATATACCACGGTTTTATACATATACAATAGCATAATAGTGATTTATTAATTAATTGAAGGGTCGGCCGAAATTAAGTTATAAGAAATATCTTTCTATAAACATATAGGTATAGAAATACAGGGTGGCCAACCTATCCTCGCTCGGACCATTTTCGTTAAAGTTGATTAAAATGTGAATAACTTGGCAACGTTGCATCTGATCCCAAAAAATTAAAATGATTTGTGAATCCCACATAAAGCAGATTCTAAAACTGAACGAATATACAGGGCGATCCATTTAAAAAAAAAGACCAAATTTTGTGTCCCGGATTTATGGTACACTCTGTACACTCGAAAATAATTTTAAGAAGTAGCACATCAAGTGTAGAATAACTTCCAATAAGAATTTTTCCTCAATTTTCATTAGTCTAGCAGCAATGGTCCGAGCGAGGATAGTCGGGCCACCCTGTATATTGGCAATATACAGATCTCATTGTACTTCCATTGCCCTATTGAATACGGTGTATAACAGACCTGATCTTCAATTATATACAGACGCCTAAAGCTAAAACCAAAACCAGCTTTATTTTTATATTTATTACATTTTTTTTATATTTAAGGTTAAAATCAAACCAAAACATATATTTTTTTTAATTGAATTTTGAACTTTTTGACAAAAAAGCCTTTGCCTTAAGGCAAATGTAACACTACCAATTTTCTAATCAATTTAATAAATATTTACAGATGAAACAACTCGTCCTTATAGTATTACTCTGGGGCTATGTAAACTCGTTGCTGGTCAATGAGGAAGGTGCTGCACCAGAAAAGAAGACAACTCCATCAGTAGATTGCCCTTTAGGTACAACGAAGGTGATTCGCAGTGATGGAGTCAAGTGCTTGACAATAAAACGGATACAAGTTGAAGCTACAAAGTCACCACAGAAGAGATCAGCATTCTTCTCCGAAGCGTATGATGATTATCCATATCCTGAATATGATGGCAACCGATATCCCAACTATCCGTACCCGTATCGGCCGTATCCAGAGCCGTGGTATGAATATTGGTGAACGCAGTGTTAATGATTTATTTTGTTATGTTACTTGAATGCGTATAAAAATAATGTATGTACTGATATTAATCATATTGATTATGCTTATTTTGTATTGCACCACTATTAATTTTAATAAATATTAATACGCAATTTGTCTACAATTTTACGATTTATCACGTTTATTGCGCGGAGAAGCAACCGTACTTCACTATCGGACGACATTTGATTCTCTATTCTATTGGCAACTAACACCAAATGCGTTTTAGTTATTCAATACTGTATTCAATTCATACTTTTGTAGTGTTTCCACTAAATAGCAAACACAGTGTCATTGTTATTTCTAAGTTTTTTTTTATAAGTATGTAGGTACATACATACATAAATACAGGGTGTCAATTTGAAAAGTTTCCACCAACTTTTTTCATAGAACTAATGATTATTTTTAAAATTGCTCAAAACCGTTTGGGTGGTTCGGCGGTAGTGTCGACCCCCTACACACGCTTTAAGCCACAGCCAACTCCATCTATATAAATTAAATGACACCCCCCTACTTGTGACACATCGTTGGAAAGCTCTTGAAAATTGCTTTCCAGTCATTATTAATACAATATGATTTGGTGAACTAGTTTTGGAATTATGTGCAAATAAAGTGCAAAAGTGTTTAATGCATTAAATTCAAATAACACATTAAAGTAAATGTTGGAAATGGCTTCCATTGTTTTCTAAACAGAAATATAGCCTCCTTTCAAACTGTTCACGAAACATTTTGATGGTTTGTCTAGTAACAGCTCAACATTCTTGTGTTATTCTTTCTCGAAATTGTTCAATAGTATCTGGTTCATCTTTCATTTATGTTTTATAAACTACAGATTTCAAGCGACCTCGTAAACAAAAAATCGCTGTTCAAATTAATGAAAATTTGAACGGCGAAATTTATGCTAATTTGCTGGATGAATTCAATGAGCCATTCGTACTTCAGGAGGTTGGAAACCAAACAGATGAACATGGAAATTATGGATTACCAAAAATGCATTACATTTTCAACCAGATGGTGCACCATTGCGCCATTTAATTTTTTTAGATGAAAGTGGCTGTGGCTTAAAGGGTGGGTAGGGGGTCCACACTCAGGGCCGGCGGAACCCGGAAGCCGTGAAGCGACCGCAGCCGGGCGCCGCGTCCCAGGGGCGCCGCGTCGTCGTGGGCGTTTTGGTTCTACGCGCCCTGCGAACCTACGATGATGATCCGGGAAAGGGCGGCGACAGGAGAAAACGCCAACGCAGCAACATAAAACATAAAAACATGTCCTATGTGCTGTAGTCTGTGGTTATGGGATTGGCAAAAGCGCACAACGTTGCTTGAACGTTACCAGAACTAAAAACCTAAGACGCACAAACTACGTAAAATTAGTGATTGAATAAGGCGGATCAAGTGTTAAGTACGGTACCGCACATCATCATGTAAATAATTGATTTGTTCGAAAAATAATTTCTACCACCGCCCTTACTATTGTAGTATAAATATTGCAGTTTCAAAATTACTTCTCCCGAAAATAAAAGCCTGTAACGGTCCGGTTTTGCCTCCGACGGAAACTGTCTTGATTATTAATTGCGCGCCAACGTAGGCAACCGCCACGCACACGTTTTTTTAAACGTGACGTGTTTCCGTTATGCGTGTGATTTCTAAATCGTCGGCGAGGCGCCGCCATGAGGTAGAAGGTAGTCACCTTCCCTAGAGTGCAGACGTGTCACGAGGTCAAAGTTTTCTTTGGTCTATCACCAACCGGTTTCCGGGATTTAAAACGTGTCCTCCTTTAACCACCCTAAGAGGGATTGACGGCACCAGGCACAAGGCAAGGGAGGGTACTGTACTACTCCACTCTACACGCTCAAAACATCAGAGTAAGTGATTAAACCCGATATATTTTTTTCGTAAAGACACGTGTCCGGCCATTGTTAATAAGGCCATGTGCTTTACAGGCGTTTTTTTGGGTAAGGGCTGAAGTAACCCAGCCAGCCAGGTTCTTGGCTAAGGGCAACGACCATCCGGCCAGAGTTGTTCTGAGGACTGGAATTTAAATACGGCGTCCCCGACGATTGCCGGCCGCCGCCCGTCCCAAGAACCGAGCCCAGAATCGCCGGTGGAGTCGCCACGAGGAACACAAGCCAGATCTATATATATTTTTTTTGTTCTCATTTGTTGCTTTAATTTCGTTTGATATATCGTTTTTTTCTTTTGTGTAAAATTTGCGTTGCGTGTTTCGTGCCGTACGTGTTTTGCGCGTTTGTGAGGAAGGGGAGGCTCCGACAGCCCTTCGCATCGCGCGTTACGTGTTCGCGGGATTCGGCCGAATCTGGTGGAGGCGGCGCGGTGGAGTTGCGGGCGGAGGCATTTCTTTCAGGAAGCGTAGGCACGGTGTCCTGTCTTTTCTGTGAATAAACGCTGATATTTTACACCACAAAATTCACACCTGTTATTTTTTGTCCCCCCCCCCCCCCCCCACGTTTACTCAATCGGGCATTCTTTTCAGTTTAACTTCCTATTCTCATTGTGAGATTTAAATCTGGTGGTGTGGGTGCCAGATTGTCAGCCGTTGCGACAGTTCGTAATTTCTGAACTTCGCTGACTGTCTGCCGTCAACCCAAGCAGATAGGGTGGAGCCCCCCCTTTGTGACGAAGTAGTGGCGAGGTTAAAATTACGTGGAGCCTTTTTTTAACCCCCCCACTCTCCGACACCGAGAGCCTGGCCCTCGTCGCTGCTTCGAAGGGACCCTCCACTCGCTCCGCGGCCTAACGCGCTGATAGCCCTTCAGGCACGTCACAAGCCTAAACTATCAGGCTACCAATATAAAAAACGAAAAGCTGCATAGCAAATGGCAAACAGTAAATTAGCTGGTTCTCTTAATACATTTCTCAAATCAACATCTGTTCATACCAATACTGATGAAGTGTCACCAAAACTAAATGTTAATTAGGAGCTACTTGTGGACTTATCTGAAAACTCTATTGATAAAAGTACTACCACGGTCAGTGATACAGTAGGCGAAGACCCTACATCGTCAACGCCTCGTGATGAGCTGGAGATATTGCGACATAATGTCAGAGAGCTCGTGGTATATCCAGTACCAGAATGCATCTCGAGTCCTATTATGGCAAATAATCAACAGGTTAATTTGGACCCTGCATTATGGCCAACTATAATTACAGATCAATTTCGACCATGTTTAGTGGAAGCAGGTCCTATGCAAATATTCAGCATTATATTTCCTACTAACGTTGATCACAGGCATTTTTCACCAAACAATTATTCAAGAAAATTATCTAACAGTGAAATAGTCAAGCGCCCTTGGCTAATATACTCGATATCTTCAGATAAAGTGTATTGCTTCTGTTGTGTACTATTTTCTCGAGATCAAGCTTCGGCTTTTACAATTGGTTTTGATAAATGAAGAAATATAAGTAGGTCATTAACACGACATGATGTTTCCAAACAACATATAATTTCTTTCTCAAATTGGAAAGAATTTGATAAACGACTAAACGCAAATCAAACAATTGATGGCGAGCATCAAAAACAAATGAATAAGGAAATAAATCATTGACGATAAGTTATGGAAAGAATACTTGCAATACTCCAATTTCTTGGATCACAATCTTTAGCGCTTCGCGGATCTACAGATAGACTAAATAGTGACCATAATGGCAATTTTCTTAAATTAGTCAATTTTCTTGGTCAGAGGCGCATAGATAATAATAGTGCACGCGCTCATTATTTGTCACATGACATTCAAAATGAACTGTTAGCAATTGTGGCCAAGCAAAGTAAATCGCAAATTAATTGAACTGATTAAAGAATCAAAATATTATTCCATAATTGTTGATTTTACTCCCGATAAAAGTCGCACTGAACAGTTATCTATAATTGTAAGGTTTTTAGAATTAAGTACTAATAATAAATTTGAAATCCGGGAGCACTTCATATGTTTCTTACCTGTGACGAATACCACAGGTCTAGGTCTTTCAGAAACCACAGTCACACATGAGTGACATGAGAGGACAGGGCTATGATAATGGGGCGAATCTGAGTGGTCAATATCGTGGTGTCCAAAGCAGAATTTTGGAAAAAAATCCAAGAGCATTTTTTGTTCCATGCGCTTGCCACTCACTAAATTTAGTATTAAACGATGCCGCTTGTGCTACCGGTGAAATTGTAGGATTCTTCTCCATTGTTCAAAAGCTTTTTGTATTTTTCTCCAGTTCAACTCACAGATGGGACATATTAAAGCATCATGTATTTATTTTTACCTTGAAAACCATCAGTACGACAAGATGGGAAACCAGAATAGATGCTATTAAGCCACTAAGGTATCAAATAAGAGAAGTATATGACGCTTTAATAGAAATTTCTGAAGATGTCACTAAAGAAAGTTCTGCAAGTTTTCTCAACAATTCAGTCGCACTGGCCATGTATGACGAATAAATTAATAATTTCTTGATTTGTATTCGTATTCATTTTAATCTCGATTCTTTCGCGTTAAAAAATATTGACACGGAAATGAATTTTGCCAGATTTAAAACAATAAATATTAACACTAGCCTACTATGGTGCACGTGTGAATAGCACAGGAGATATTCTATTGTTCAAAAATTCTGGGAGGAAACAAATTTCGAAATAACTCAAACACCATTTGCTCTAGGTATAGGGTTGCATTATACATTTTTGTAGCAAATTATCTTGCCAATCGCCATATGATATAAAATATTGGTCGTTTTATTTGAAATAATTAAAATATGATGTTTTTAAGTGGGCACTGAAATATCGACATTTTTTAAATACCTATTATCAAAATTGACAGCTGTCAATTTTTTGTAATTGTAGAGGGATCTGTTAGGTATAATTCAAGATGCAGCTCGGGTTTCTATCTTGTTCCTACTCGATGTTATGTGCATTTTTCCAAACGTCTTTTTGAGGACAAAATTTGACAAATAAATTTTTAACTCAAAAACTATATAAGTTAAGTGGACATAAGTACATATGGGGATGTAGACAATTGAACAGAGAATCGAAAAATGAAATAATATACAGGGTGTTCCATTTAAAATAACAAAGTTGGTAGTCATTTCCGGTAGAACCGGAATTGATATACAGTCGAAAATACTTTACTTGAGGAGATCGTGTTGAACAATGCAATGCAGATTTTATTTAATTTTTCCTCAATCAGGAACCCTGTAAACTGTTAATGGCCGTTATTCGTGGCCCACCCTGTATACAAATGTACATATATATATTATTATTTTTATTTTATTGGGCGACGATTGTTTGATCTTAGTAGCGAAATAAAAATCTTTAAAATGTAGTATTATTTCCGTTCTTTGGCTTTTGCAGCTATTGGATTCTTCTGACCCATCATATTCAAAAAATCATCTGACATCTTTAAATAGGTATGGGCGCCAACGAAAGGTTCGCAGCCGGGCGCCACATATGCCAGCGCCGGCCCTGTCCACACTACCTACGCCATTTTCATTCCCCCTCCAAACCACCCAAACAATTTTGAGTAATTTTAAAAATAACATTAGTTCTATGAAAAAAGTCGGTAGCAACTTTTCAAATTCCATTCACATCTACTTAACATATTATTTCTCTGAAGATGGTTTATATACCCGAAACTTGTTTAAAAAAAGATTTTAATCTACCAGTACGTCCTGTTAAATTTATACCATATCTCTTTTCTAGACCATAGACTTTTGATGAGCAATATTAGATGATAGGGGAGGATATACTGTTCATCCCTAATCATCGACGCACGAAAGTGCATGCAGGCTTTTGCAGTACGTGTGCACGAGAGCCATCGATCTTGCTTCTTGCATCACGTTGCCCTCAGCATGTGTAAAGCATGCATTCGGTATGTGCGCATGACGCGGGGTTTAATGATTTGCCAATAAAACGTGCCTCTGCTCGTCCTGCAGTGCTCTGTCGTACATGCTAATTTTGCCAATCAGAGGGACGTACACAACGTAATTTCTATGGCAATGAATGATGAATTACTAATATCCGCTGTGTGCGAATATCAATGTTTGTACAACATAAGCCATAAAGATTATGGCAATCAGCTTCTTAGAGAAAAAATATGGCATAAAATTGGCAATCGATTAAATTTACCAGGTGAGTAATTTTTAAAATCAACTATTTGATTCTTTATAATTGATAAAATAATAGAAAGTAATAATTTACCATTAAAATCATATTCAATTCTTAAAATCGAATAATAAAATAATCTTATTATTATTACTCACAATCACGCGAAAATTACCATTGAAATTCATTTTAAACTTTTTTCCGCATCTTTAATAATTATGAATATATCGGAGTTTTTAGAAAATCATGATTTTTAGTTTTTTTAGAATAATTTCTAAACTGAACTTTTCAAAAATTTTCAACAAATCTGAACCAGCACATAAAACTGCACGATATTGCCCATTTAACCAGAACTCTAGCTTAAAGAATAAGAAAGATACCCATGCAATTCTACTCTATTTAGGACACTCTGCATATATTTTTTTCAAAGTAATAGACGGATTTTCAAAAGTAATACACCATGTATTAATTTTTCGTATTGTAAATTAAGTAAGCTTTCAAATGAGCTAACCATCAACGCCTACTCCTTTTTTTAATGGGCTGACCCCCCTGCGGCAAGGGTATTAAATAAGTTGTGCATGCACCTTTATCTCTTGCAAATTTTGCTTTAAAGAATTTCACTTCATCCATATATATTGGCGAGTACACCTACATTTATATACAGGGTGTTAAAAAAAGAATGTAAAATATTTAAGGGGGTTGTAGTATGAACCACAATAAAGAAAAAAGTCTTAATAAACATGGGTCCTTAAAATAACGGTTTCGGAGATATGGAATATTATTCGTTTTTACCTCCTTTTTTTATTTTGCTGAATCATGCATTTTCTTATCATAGTTTGCTGATGTTTTGTGAAATAAATATTTAGTATGTGACAATTGTTGTAAGTGCACAAGTTTTCGTTGCTACGGCTGTTTACTCTAATGCAGAATCAGCCGACATGCATTTCATGTATGGTCGTGCTAACGGAATTGTCAGCGAAGTACGACGTCTTTATGTAGAAGCTTTTCCAAATCGCCAGATTCCTTCACATCGTATGTTTGGAAGAATTCACCAGAGATTGTGTGATTAGTCTATGGTACTCCTGTAAATAGCCCCGAGGAGCTGCATCTAGAAATTAATCAAAAGTGCCAACCAATTCAAGTCAATGAGGGTGTTTTAGAAAGAGTTCGAATATCCTTTAGACAAAGATGTCGTGCCTGCTTGGTAATTGAAGGAGGGCACATCGAACATCTTCTGTAACTCTGATCTTTTGCAACATAATCAATAAGTAATAAATAATTGCAAATAGGCAAATAAGTATTTCAAACAAGAAAAATCTTCCATATCTCCGAAACCGTTATTTGCTCACCCATGTTTATCACGACATTTTTTTATTGTGGTTCATACTACTACCCCCTTAAATATTTTACACTCTTTTTTTAACACCCTGTATAGCTAATTAGATTTTCTTTTACTTACATATCCTGGTTTATACTTCATTCATTCTTCTAAAACACATACATTTCAGCGCAAAATTGCAAAAGTAGATGGACCCTGCTTAGATCCTCATTACGTCGCCACTTGAAGCGAACCAAAACGAATCCTGGAACCCACAGGAAATGGCGGCTTGAAACCCAGATGGACTTCTTGAAACCATACTTTCGCGAAATTGAGTAACTTAATGCACCTATCAGTTCTTTCATATTAATAACAGATTCAAATTTTCTTTAGCAACCTAGCAACAAACCATGATGGAGAAGATTGCAATGATGATGAGGGATCCGAGATTGACATCAAGGAAAATATACTCTTGGACGATCCGCTGGGTGCAGGCTCGCCAATCAATCAGAACGTGCGATCACTAAAAACCCCTTCCCCTGAAACGGTGAGCACCTGCCAAAAAGTGGCACCATCACCAGGATCTCAGTCGGAGATTTCTTGCTTACTGCAGAGTTTAATCGAGGCAAATAAGCTTGACGTATTTAGGCAGCAGCCGACGAGGAGAGAAAAAATATTGAGGTTCTTTGAAGACGTGGCAGATACTTTGGATAACTTCAACGAGCGCGACCTTACGGAGACCAAAATCGAAATTTTCAATTTGGTGCAAAATAAGTACATGAAGATTTTAGCGGATGACACGATGGTTTATTCGCCATCGCCGTAAGATTTACACGTAGCTGTAATATTTACTAATATCAATAAGGGCCAGGATGAAATAACTAAGATGCTCCAGTTTCTGGATCAAGGGAGACTTGAAAAAGAAGGTTTACATCCGAGGGCGAAGTTTTTGGAATATATTAAAATATAAAGATAAAATAATAAATTCTAAACTTAATAATATTAAAAGAAAATGTTTACGTTTTATACAAAATGAAATTAAGCCTATGCATAGTAAAGGGCATTTATTTGCAGCGTAAAATAATATCGTGGGCCGGATTCGACCCGCGAACAACCTTATTTATAGCCAAAGGAGGTATTCAATGTTAATTATTTTAAGCGTCTTCAAATTATCTTGAATGCATCTCTTTCTTTATTATCATCAGTTCAACTGATGTATTGCACAATTTACCAAAATATATATAAACATACTTGGGCGCATTTTGCAAAAAACAACAAATATTTTTGGGCGTTTTCGATTATTTTTTTTGCACAAGAAACTTGACCGAGTCTGCAAGGGGAGACTCAACATAGATTCGGGGGGCACACTGGCGCCCTGGTCTTATGACTCGGCTCTTGTGATTCCGATGCTAATGAGGAAGATAGCATCGTGTAAGGTTCGAAGGAGCGTTCGAGTCGACTGTTGACAATAACGTAAGGATTAGGAGGTATCCTGAATTTGGACGTTACGGTGAAGGTTATGCATATTCAATTTTTCAATGAAATATAAAATCTAAGGCCAACTTAATAATGTTTTTATGGATTTTACTCGTAATATTACATGGTTTATTTAGTATATTGTTTATTATTTTGATTTATTTGCTTTAAATTTCCGATTCTTCATAGATGTCCCCACTGCACGGCCCTCTTCGAAGAAATCTAAATTCTGTAAATGAAGTTTTTAAATACATGAAAATATTTTAAATTTCTGCTCGTATTACTCATATTATAAGGTAATTGGCAATTGACAGCTGACAAAGTGCATTCATTTCCGAAAGTCCTTTCGATTCCAACATTATTTATGCCACATATCGGTATCCAGACAGGTAGGCACACCATTTCAGTGCAAATATTTTTTAACTCCAGATCGACAGCGTACACCATATCTAACAAATAATTGCATATCATCTACTGAAAATTATGTTATTTATTTAGAGTTTAGACTTACAGCATGTGGTTAGAAGTAAACATGTAACTGTTTTCGCCCTCCTACAAAGAATAAATTTCGAAATGATAGAGGGTAAATGGTTATTTAGTAGCAAATGAAATACAGATTTAACAGTGTAAATAAAATGGAATTATGTATTATACAGGGTGAGTCAATAGGACGGGCAGGCTCGATTACACCTACACCGTTAATGATATCGAAATGAACCAAACGGCACTGCAAACAATAGGCCATAGGGCAGTTTGTAAAATTATTTTGCCATATACAGAGTGTTCTATTTTTGCAAGGCAGCCTTGGACCTAGTTTTTTTAAATGGCACACCCTGCATAAATTTAAATATTTGAATTTTGCCTTTTTTGGGCTTTATAAATCCGTTTAGTTTTTGCAATTCGCTTTAACAGTTCACAAGTTGTTTATGTTTTTCTAAAATTTAATGCATTTACGCACTTATTAAAAAAATCGCAGGGCACTTGTTTTCTCGGATATTGGGTTGGGACTATACCAGATACTAAACAACTGTCTGGGATATCTTCTGGCGGTAAGATCGTCGATTTGCATTGTGGCATCACCTTGCTGTGGGACACTAATTTTGGTAAACTTTGAAGGGCCATAACTTGATTTTTTTAAATAACACACCCTATATTTCATTACTTAGTCATACACACCTTCTCATTTCACATCTGCTTCGCCACTTATATATTTTTTAAAGTTCACAGTTTGAGAAACAATTTAGATTTTCTGAAAAATGAGCCCAGATCTCATCGATATAAACTTAACGTGCATTGAATATCAATGGTTTCTGTCATGTCAACGTCAAAGTGACATTTATTGGACGACACGTTGTAATTTTTTGTTTTGTGAACATGAAATTTTCGTATGATGAAATGGTGGACATGATTTGTTTTTGCTATTGATTTGTGCCTTAATAGATTCTGTCACCAGCAACGGTTTGCGCTGTCACCGTGTACATAAACCATATCCACCATTTTATTATGAGAAAAATTCATTAAGAAAATGCGCTAAGAAAAATAAAACATGTCGTATTTAAATGTCAGTTTGACGTTGGCATGACAGAATAAAGTGATTTGCATGGCCCGCTAAGTTTATATCGATGAGAGCAGTGTGAATTTTTAAGAAAATCAAAATTATCCCTCAACTATCAACTTTTAAGAAAAATATATAAGGGACGAAAAAGCTGTAAACTGAGACCCTAAATAGGATTAAGTACTGAAATATAGAGTGTGCCATTTAAAAAAAGGTATGGCACTTCAAAGTTTACCAAAATTAATGTGTCACAGCAAGGTGATGCCACAATGCAGAAAGGCGGTCTTGCCACCACCAGAAGATATCTCAGTCAATTATTTAGGCTTAGGCAGAGTACCAACTTGATATCCCAGAAACCAAGTGCCCTGCGATTTTTTAAATAAGTGCCTGCAAATGCATTAATGTTTAGAAAAATGTGTACAACTTCTGAATGGTAAAAGCGAATTGCAAAAACTAAGCGGCTTTATAAAGCCCAAAAATGTGCAAATTCAAATATGTAAATTTATATAGGGAGTACCATTTAAAAAAACTACGTCAAAGGCTGCCCTGCAAAAATGAAACACCCTGTATATGGCAAAATAATTTTACAAACTGCACTTAGGCCTCCCGTTTGCAGTGTATTTTGGTTCATTTCGATATCATTAACGGTGTAGGTGATCGAGCCTGCCCGTCATATTGACTCACCCTGTATTATAATTTGTTCCTAAAATTTTAATCCTTTGGTCTTTCGCCCATGGAAAATGTTATAAACCTAAAATATTTGAAACAGATTTGCTTAAATATCAATTTCATTGGTACCATTGCTGTGTTTAATCATTAAATATTCTAGACTAATAGACTAAATTTTTGCACACAATTCATATCTTGTAACTTTTTATTTCAAAAACTCTGGAAAAGCGCGTTGGTGCCATAAATAATAACATAATTTATTCAACTTACATGATTTTATTTTCAACCTATCTCTAGAAAAAATATCAGCAACTGAAAATTTCAAGTGTATAACGTAGTATCACTGAATTTTAATTAACAGATAAAAAAACACATTTAAAGTAATTGTCGTCATATGCACAGGGAAAAACGTAAAATTGCAAAATTTGCATTTATTTAATAAATTCAGTTATAACGATACTTTTTTTTTATCTGTGAGTGAAGTAATAGTTAATTTAATGATATGATAAGAGGTAATAGTGTAATGGTAACTACAATGGAAGTAAAGCATAAACTTACTAATAAACATTTTTTTGCACATGCTCTATTATATTTTAGGGACTCATGACTCATTTAAGTAACTAAAACAAGTTGATCAAACAGGCTGTGAAATGTGCTCAACATCCCTCGCAGTGGGTGGCTAATCTACCTTAAATTCTCGTAAGTTTGCGCTCTTCCTATAAAGAATCGATTGGAGCATCTGCGGCTGAATATGTTTTAGGGACGTCATTGCGTTTACCTGGCGAATATTTTATTCCTACCAGTCACGTTGTGGGTGATTTCAACCACTTCTGGTTTATTGCTGACTTTCAGCTTCTGATATCACTTCTGCCCATTTTCTCTAAGCTCCTGGAAAAAGTCATGGCCACTTCTTGAGTGTAATAAGTATCTGTCCAAGAGCTAATTTGATTTCAGGGATAACATTGACGATTGATGCAGTCCCTGCTCTTGCGGCGGAAGTACGTGAGGGTTTCGAGACTGGGTCTTTTACGGTTGCTACTTTTCTGTATCTCAGCAAGGCGTTTGATTGTGTTGCCCATGACATCCTAATCAGGAAACTATACAACTACAATTTTATGCCCAGTGCATGCCGGCTGATCTCAGACTACGTAAGGGGCCGAACCCAGTTAGTTGACCTAAATGATACCCGAACAACTGAACTACCAATACGAGCTGGTGTTCCGCAAAGCTCTGTATTAGGTAGACTACTTTTCATAGTGTTCACAAATGATCTAGCTTTGAATTTGAATGGGAACGCCATCATCTATGTAGATGACACTAACATTCTGAACAGTGAGTCATCTATTGAACTGGCTATCGAGAAAAACAAACTGGCCCAAGAAGCAGCGTTCATGTGGTTTACAGACAACCGTTTAAGCCTGAACAGGGAGAAGACTGTTCATATGGTCTTCACCTTGCGGCCTTTCGATCGCATCATTCACGCGTTTGCGGATACATTTAGTTTCCTGGGCCTACATATTGACAGTAAAATGACGTGGCAGTCGTATTCAGAAGCACTATCTAGATGGATATCAAAGAATATTTTCCTACTGAGGAACTTAGCAAGGAATATCTCTCAGCAGGTACTGGGCACGGCATATTTTGCTCTCTGCCAAGCGATATTGACTCATGGAATTAAAATTTGGGGCTCGACCCCCATAACTGGTCGGGTTTTTGGCCTAGAGAGGAGTTGCATAACAGTACTCGCCGGCATAGGATACAGACAGGACTGTAGGAAGTTCTTCGTTGAGTTGAACATACCAACAGTGCCATCGCTATATATACTACAATGTCGTCAACGCCCCGTCGCCTAGCTGTAATGGATTTCATATAGGTGGCGACACACTACCGCGCTGGAAATTGATATAAAAACGTGCCTACAGAGGTGCCGAATATAATTAATTACCACGAAATGGTACAAAAAGTTATTATTTTATTTTTGGCATATTGTTTACTACACTATAAACTAGGTTCTTATAATGTTAGAATGTTCAATTTACGCATCGAACATTACAATATTACAACAGTAAAATGAACAACTTTCTATAGCAACTTTTGTAATGTTATTAACTGATTACTCAAATCTAATGCTATAGGAACATCTATTGTACTTTCATCTATGAGTGTGCAAAATATGTCTTCCGTACTTTCATTATTAACTTGACCATTACTCAAACCATTACCATTACAAACAGTCAAAAACGCTACTTTTTTTAACAGGCACTTGCCCCCTTAAGTCGTGTTAAATGCCACATGGGAAGGTACCAGACCCATGCCGAGATGCATGGTTATAATACCAGACGTAGAAACGACGTCTTTGACTACTACCGCTTACATAAGTCGCGTGCGGATGTCAGATATAATAGAGCCTGCCTCTTCAACGTACTACCCGAGACTGTATCATCCGGGGGCTCTTCGAAAAGACGCGATTTTGAACGCGAGGGGTTAGTTACCCCCGTGATTGGTCCGGAATAAAAACTAGCTCAGTTTTCCGGAGACCGCACGGTCTACTTATCTGCGGCTGGGAGGGGTCTGCAGGAGGAGGCGTCAACTATGTCGGCTGCGGGGGCGGCACATCGGCGTCTCTCGAAGAAGCTGGAGCGGCGACTTACGTTGTACACTGTGTAGCACTGAATGACGAGGGGGGGGGGCGAGGAAATAATAGTCGGGGCTGCACGTTCAAGGTTTAATTTATTGATAACGACAATAACAAAAAAAAACCAAATGAGTAAATGATAATAACAAACGAAAGAGGAAAACAAGTAAAATAAGGTCAGGAGTGAGGTGCGGAGCGGATCGCGTGTGTGTTGATGTGTGGGTGTGTGTGTGGGTCAGAAGACGTGCTGACGAACTCCTGGTGGTTGTCGCTGGAGTGGTGAGTGAACTGATACGCGATCGAGGATCGACTTGTGTCGCGGTCGAGAACGGACTTGTCTCGTGATCGAGAAGTGACTCCTATCGCGATTGAGAAGTAACTGTCTTTGCCAGGGATGATTTCACCCCTGCGCACCTCTCAATCTCAGAGGCCGCGCATGCGTGTTGTGTGTGTGTTTGTGTTGCAATGAGAGAAGGTGGGGAGGTTAATAATTTGGATGAGGGCGCATGTCAACGGGAATTAACTTATTTTGGATAAATAAATGAATAGACGCGAGTTTGAATGAGAATCGGATGATGTTAATTAAGTAATGGTTAACTATGTGAATAAATGAGACGAGTAAATGAAACGATGGGTCTTATGAAGTCACAGGCATGAAATACGGTTTTCCCTGATCGTGCTGAATTGGGGTGCCATCGTCAGAGGTTCGTGCTTGCGACAAACGCGGGATTACGGCTAAACTGGCGTTCCGGGGATCCGGTTAGTCCCACGTAAAAACCAGGATTATGACGAGTGCTGACGATGGGTTTTGCCCCGAAATCGGCAGAAAAACCAGTGAAAGGTAATTAGGGTAGGCCATGCCGGTGACAACTGTAAGGGAACTGCCCGCAAAGCACTTTAGGGGTGTTTTACCCAATACCTCCTTGAAAAGTCATTCTACAGTGTGGATGTATTTGTAAGTACCTAATGATTTCTCGGACATGGTGTGAAACTGCCTAGTGCATCTCTTGGGATTCCTCTATTCTGTGATGGTACTCACCTGGACTGTACTCTCGGTCACGCATGTATCTGTGCTGGCTGTACTTATGTAATTTTTATTTTTGATTTTTCTGATCACTCTGCTGGTTTTGTTCTCTGTATTATGTATTTATGTATACTGTATTATGCATTTCATGTTCCTGTATTACTGTATTACTGTATTATAGTATTATTGTTTTCCCTATGTATGCCATCTTATGTTACTTTTATATTACTCTGTACTGACTTATGCACACATCTTTTGTAATAGCATGAATAAACGTATTATTATTATTATTATTATTATTATTTAAGCCGAGGTTTAACTTGCTCACATCAGCCATGTCTCGAAACGTTGATACAACTGAAAAATTATCGTTTCACTTAATTTTCACATAATTTGTTAGAATTGATCGTCTCAGATGACCCCTGAAATGTACCTATGATGGTCCATTCAAAGTTGTCGCAAAAACTCATTTATTTCACAACTATTTCAATATTTTGAATAAGAATAAACGTGAGAACGTCTCAGTTAATAGAATGAAACCAGCAGCGTGAAGTTTTGACTTTACGGGGCCATGAAAGGCAATCTAGAATTTGGGGCCCCTATCTACAGTGTGAAATATATTTGATTGCTTTAAACAATCAACAATAACAATTATTATAGTCATGTCCACAGATATTCAACAGAAATTTTAATTCCAATTTTTTTAATTAAAATAAATATAATATCGATTTCTGTAAAATGCCCAATTTGATCATCGGATAACGCGCCACTGGAAACCAGCTACTGTGGCAGCTGATTAGGTCGATACATTTCCTCCTCCGATTATTTTTGATCATTATCTGGATGCCTCCAAAGTTAGAACTTACAATTTACGTCGGGTGCGTTTTGCAACGCAGCCGATATTTTATCATTTTTTATCATTTTATTTATCATTTCTTTTTTAAGTTTTGCTCTACACTGCGTGTATTTTCTGTTGAGGGTAGTGTGGTGCGGAGGTATTTATATATATATATATATATATATATATATATATATATATATATATATATATATATATATATATAATTTTGGTATTTTTTGTGTTGATTTCCAGTCCGAATTTCTTCCCTTCTGTTGTGATCTCATCCAGAATTTCTAATAGTTTTTGTTCCTGTTTGGCTATTAATGTGACATCATCTGCGTATGCAATTATTTGCGCACCTCAGTTCCTTATAGTCCCCGCTTTGTCAATATTTCTCATTATGTGATCGAGGGCTAAAGTAAATATTGTTGTCGACAGTGTGTCACCTTGCCGTATCTCTTTTGTAGTCACAAAAGGTTCTGTTTCCTTTTCCTTGTCAATACCGTGGCTCTTGTTTTTGTTTTCGTTATTTTACGCATATGTTTTAGTTTGTTTGGTATGTCTAGGGTTTCTATTATTCCAGTTATTTCCCCTCTCTTTACGGTGTCGAACGCGTTCTTGAAGTCGATGAACATTATATGTATCTTTAGATTGTGGGTGTTCGCCTTTTCGATTGATTGTTTCATTAGGTGTATTGCGTCGATCGTTGATCGGCCTTTTACGAAGCCGCATTGGTATTCTGCCATGTGGATGTATTTCATTAACTTCTTGTGTATTAGGCTTGTTAGTATTTTGAAAGCTGAGTTTAGGATCGTTATTCCCCTGTAGTTTTCGCATTTGTGTTTGTCTCCAGATTTATAGAGAGGGATGATTTGTCCGTTTTCCCACTCCTTTGGTATGTTTCCGGTTTCCCACATTTTGATGATTAGTTCATATATCTGTTCATGTAATTTTTCTCCTTGGATAATTGCCTGATTATATGTTGCACTTCTAAGTATGTTGGTTTGTCTAGGTCTTCTTCTGATTCTGTTATTCTGAGATGGTTTTGGTCGTTTACTGATGTTGTTTCATTCTCTGACAATATTTCCTTAAAATATTCCCTCCATACTTCATTGTCTTCCTCATCGTTTTCTGCCATTTTACCTTGCTTGTTCTTCATTCCCCCGGTAATCGTTTTCCTTCGGTTCGTGTTGTGTGTTTTGATTTGTTTGTAGAATTTTCTCGTGTTGTTTCTCGTATTTTCACTTTCAACAATCCTTAGTTGTTGTTTTACCCATTCGTTCTTTTACTTTCTTATTACTCTATTAGCTGACTGTCTTTTGTCATTATATGCCATTCTGTTTTCTTTATTTGGTTTGTCTGTGTAGTGTAACCATGCCTGTCTCTTATCTTTTACTGATTCTTTGCATTTCGAGTTCCACCAGTCCTTATTTTCTTCCCTTTGTTCTTTTCCCAATATGCTGTTTGCGGTGTTATCTATGCATGCTTTTATTCGGTTCCACTTGTTTTTTATATTTCTTTCTTTATGCATTTTCTCTATTTCTCTGTTCAAAACCTGCTCATATTTCAGTTTTATTTCCTCGTTATTTAATTCTTGTACGTTTCATTTTTTTTTTTCTCTTCGGGGTCCTCTTCGTGCTATCTGCTTTTGATTGATTGTTGCTACCACCATGTAGTAATCTGAGTCTGCGCATGGTTTTTGTGTTGACTTCACATCTTGTGCTATTGTTTGACGCTTTTTGGATATGAGTACGTGGTCAATCTGGTTTTGGTATCCTCCTCCTGGTGCTTTTCTTGTGGCCTTATGCTCTCTTTTATGTTTGAAATTTGTGCTGACTATCCTTAGACCGTGTAGTGCTGCTAGGTTGCATAGTCCCTTTCCATTGCTGTTTGTTGTCTCGTGTAGGGTTTCTTTCCCTGCTATTTCTTTATTGTGCTCTTCTTTGCCTACTTTTGCATTAAAATCACCTACCAGTATTAATGTGTCTTGTTTTGGTATTATCTGTATTGTTTCCTCTATTTTCTAGTAAGTGCCATCTTTGTCCTCTTCCTTGCTATTTTCTGTTGGTGCATAAACGTTATTATCATTGTGTTGTACGGAGTTGTGTTTAGTCTTAAATATGTTATCCTCGAGTTAATTGGCTGATATTCTATTACCTTATGCTTATGTTTATTGTATATTATGAAACCTACTCCATTTCTTCCTTGCTTTTGTTCCCCTGAATAGTATAGCGTAAAATTATGTTTGTTTACTTCTCCCGATTCCTTCCACCTTATTTCCTGTATTGCTGCAATGTCAATGTTGAATTTTATTATTTATTCTGCTATTTCGCTCATTTTCCTCCTTCTCTTCCTTTGATTTGTTTTGCATATTGTTGCTTTCTTTTGTTTATTAGTTTTTTGTTACTTTTTCTTTTAATTCATTTTCATTCCACTTGTATGTTTTGCCATCTATTATAAGCCATTGGTATCCCACTTTAGAGTTCTTGCCTCGCAACCTTTCCTGCATTGCTCATTCTCTTAATTGTTTTTGTATCATTGCTTCTTTTTTTGTTAGTTCGTTGTCGTTATATACATTTGTCCTAATTATTATTTTTTCTCTATCATTACTGCCTTTTTTTGGGTCTAGCTCTCTAAACTAGCTATAGTTATTTTATCATTTATTGCTATCGCTTCCCTTACTTGTACCTCTTCTTCCAGTTTATCTTTTATAAATTCTTGTATTCCTTCTCTTATGTTTCGTTTGCCGAAGCTTATGTTACTAAGCACCTTGCTGTTTCTTATTTGTCGTTTTTCTTTTGCTTCCATCTCTTCTTCAAGTTTCTCAATTCTTTTTTCGAGATTTTTCTTTTCCTCTCTCCATTCCTTTTCCCTTATTTGCTCTTCTTCTTTCATTTTCATAATTTCTGTTCTTAGATTTGCATGTTCCTTTTTTTGTTCATCGAAACCCTTTTGCATGTTTTCGTTTATTAGTTTTAGTTGTTAAAAACTTTATCCATATCGTCGGCTTCTGCTTGTTTTATTTTGCTGTGGTTTGCAATTTTTGTTTTCTGTTTCGTGGTTGCGTCTTCTGTGTTTTCAAAGCTCGTGTCTTGCACTCCTGTTTTCTGCTCTAGTTTTCTATTCACTTTTTCGATTATTTTGTTATTTTCGCCTTTGTGTGAGACTAAGTAGATAGCTCAAGTAACACGTTCATAGTTAATTGAGTTGCTTATCTGAAAGCAGATTGCACTATTTGCGGGTTTGGTATTTAGATGGCGCCAAGAGTCCGCATCATCAGTCAGCCTGTCGGACATGTCGGATGCTGCGTCTCCTACCAACACCACTACTCTAACCTTACTTTCTACTGAGTATTTGTTTTATTTTCCCTGTTTCTTCCTACGGCTTTCCTACGGAAAATATCATTTTTTCCACTCCCTGCATGGTAAGTACACTGTTATAACATTGATTTAGTGGAAGTAAGTCCCACTTACCGATAAAGCTTTGGTTACTATGAGCAACGGGAAGTAAGTAATCACTTACTTCCCTCAGGGAAGAAAGTAAAATAATTTCAATAGCGTTCTTTCTCTGGCACCAGTCTTTAAAACACTTTTGATAACACCCCTTCGACTTCTCCGGCAGTAGGAAGGAACAGGCAGCATCTGCAGCTTCTTCAATTGCCATTTCTTGTTTATTTTCATTGGAATTCATTTTACAACTGAACGAATGCAATTTCTGACATTCACACTTTGTTTGAAAAATAGTCTTAGCAACCAAAGCCGTACTGACATTTTGTTCATGTTGCGAAAATAAATTAATCAAACACAAACAATTAAACCAACTTCAGGAGTGGAAAAACAGTTATAAGCAATTTGAGAGGTAAGTTTTGACCAGTCTCGGTCTTTATTGCTAGCCCTCGCTGTCGCTCGGGCGCAAACTCGACCTCGACTGGTAAAATATACTTACCTCTCTTAATGCTTAAATAACTATTAAAATGTCGAGTGAAGACGAGTTAATGTGTACTCCCGCAAATCAAGTTTCGGTAGAGTTGCTTCCGCAAAAATCAAAATAAGTATATGAAAGGGCATATCAAAGTTTTGAAACATACCCCCAAGAAAATAATATTCAAACTCTCTCCGAGAATGTTTTACTGCCATATTTCTCAAATTTGTTTCAACAAATGAAATCTTCGACTGTATGGTCTCACTATTCTATGGTAAGAGCCGTGTTATGCCATAAATTAATCAACCATTAACTTTTTTATTTTTGCTGCCGAAAAATATTTTTCGGCTTAGGGCGAAAAAGACCGTTACCTAGCAACCATCAACAGAAAAATACTATCTTATGATGCAATCGAATAAAAATAATATTTTTGTTGTGTTACAAGTACTTGTAACAGTATTTCGTAATACTGATTTACACATTTGTAATAATTACTAATATCAATCAGGACCAAGATGAATTTACGAAGATGCTCCAGCTTCTGGTTCAAGGGAACCAGTTAAAGTTGGAGGCTCGATGCATAGTAGAGGGCATTTACTTGCAGCGTAAAATAATATCTTGGGTCAGATTCAACCCGTGAACAACCTTATTTATAGCCTGAGTAGGTCTTACTGTTAATTATTTAAAGCGTCTTCTGAATTATCTTTGATGTAACTATTTATTATCATCAGTTAACTACATGTATAACTGTATAACTATTTTATGATATGTTACACATTTGCACATTTAAAAAAAAAATGTTTATGCGTATTTTGCAAAAATACAATAAATTTGAGCGTTTAATATTTTTTTCTCTTCATAGTTCCTATAGAAGAGGACACCCTTGCCTTACAATTCGGCTGCCGTGATTCTGTGAAGAAGAGAGGATCGTGTGTGGTTCGGACGAGCGTCTTTCGACCACCTCTCAAATCTAGTGTGAGTCGACTGTTGAGAATAATGTAGGAGGCACCCTGAGTCCAGGTGTTGAGGTCTATAAATATTTATTTTTTCAATAAATTACAAAATCATTTAATTTTCAAATAAATACAAAATTTAAGGCCAATCTATTATTTAATACAATTGTTTTTTTTTTCTATGGATTGAAAATTATGTTTTTATGCCTGTTTTTTTTTCTATACCGATCACAATAGTATATTTAATTACGAGCCTGAAAATAAGGGTTTTTCCATGCCCGCATGACGGGTCAAGTCATGAAAAAAATATTTTATGATATGATATCTGGACGTGGAATGAACGATATTTTTATTATACTTTTAATTTTTTATTACATTTTTCTGAAATAACCTTATCGTTTTGACAATGACGGAAAGGTAACATATTCTGAGGAACACACGGTTAAACTTCGAAACAGAAAATGTCACCTTTTCGTCATTGTGAAAACATAAGGAAACAAGGTAATTACAGATAAGTATCATACAAACAGTTTTACCTAGATTTAATTGGTTTAAATTTATGATAATTGAAACATGTCCACTTCGCATGGTCCTCTATGAAGAAATCTGAATTCTGTAATTTAAGTCGTTTATATATGAAAATATTGCAAATTACCTATTGGTCATATTACTCATATTATAAGGCAATGGGCAGTTCTCAGCTGACATAGAACAGAAATTTCCGAAAGTCCACGTGATTCCAGCAGCATTTATACCACATACCGGTGTCCAGACCGCTAGGCAATTCAAAAGTGTTCCACATTCATTTTTTAACTCCAGCCCAACCGCGTACACCATAACTAACAAATAATTGCATATAATTTAATGAAAAATATTTTTGTTGATGTAAACTTACAGCATGTAGCGAGGAATAAAAATGTAAGTGTTTTCATTTCCCTAAAATGAATAAGATTCCAAATTATATTGGTAAAATGGTTATTTTACAATCAAACGATATGTAATGGTGTAATGATAACAATGTAATGGTGTATTATTTATAATTTCTACCTAATATTTAAAAACACCGGTCTTTCGCTCATGAAAAATTAGATAAATTAAAACAAATTAATCTTAATATAATTGGCACTATCTCTATGGGAACTCATTATATATCCGAAATTTCAAGAATAATAGGCTAAATACAGAAAGATGGTAATTTATTACACAAAATGCTCAATTTTGTAATTTGACACTTGATTCAAAAACTCTGGAACAGGTCGATTTTATTTTTAAAAAGACCCTTTCCCAGCGAGTTGTTTCAGAGTTTTCAATAATGTCCCAAAAATACACTATCGTAGAATAATAATAAAAGAGTAATTGACAATGAAATAATAACACATTTATTACAATACGATAGAATTGGAAAATATAATAACATGGAAAATGTAAATATATACTATAATAGAATGCTTTGGTAACGATAATTACAATGGTATTAACAATTTTGTTTTCGCCAATAGTTGGTGGCAAATAATAAATTATTTTTATACTTACAGTTTTTTCAATTTTCGAAACCACTGTCTAGAAATAAAATCAGAAATTGACAAATTTTGGTTTACCTACAACGCAGTTATCACGAATAACCACTGAATTTTAATAAGAAGATAAAAAATTAAAATTTTAAAAATCATATCATATCGCGGTACTTAAAAACACAAAATCCGCATGTATTTATTTAAATTATGATTGCACTTTTCTGGCTATTCGTTGTGAAATAGTCATAATTTAATCATAAGGTAAGGGGTTATAGTGACAATGGTGGTAAAGCAAAAACTTACGAATATACGAGGTGTGGCCATTAAATAACTGAATTGGTGCTGTAAAAACTTGTATAGGGTTTTTATCATAGATAGGTAGGGAGACTTTTAAAATTTAAATGTCATTAAAACAACGAAATTTAAAACCACAAATGAATTTAGACAAGGGGGTGGACTAAGCCCCATTTTGTTTATAATAGCAATGGATGAAATTATGAAGAAGATGAAAACCAAGACAAAGAAAACAGTGATAGGATTCAACAAATTAAAACCCACATCAATAACTGAATGTAATTTCGCAGACGATGTGGCAATCATCGCACAAAATAATAGAGACTTACAAATATTAACATATGGGAAATTTAACTGGAAAAAGCTGGATTGAAAACAAATATATCAAAAACAAAGGAAATGAAAATAAGAGACACTAAAAAAGCAATAAACATTACAATCAATAATGAGAAAGTAGAACAAGTAGAACACATAAAATACTTAGGACACATTATTGAAAGGAAAGGGAATATGAAAACAGAAATAAGCAACAGAATACATGCAACGACAAGAACTTTTCACACGATCAACAAAATTATACTAAACAACAAAAAAACGCCCCAAAAAACAATATTTATTATGAACAAAGTACTATTTGTACCTACCCCACTATACGGCTGTGAAATGTGGATGCTCAACAAGAGATTAAAGAGCAAAATCCAAGCCCATGAAATGAGATATCTGTGAAAAATATACGAAGTAACAAAACTAGATAGAGTGAGAAATGTGGACATCAAAAATGAAATAGAAATGGTAGAACTTAATAAACAGATAGAAAATAGACAATTACAATGGCTGGGATAACTTATCTGGAAAGAAGACAACAAACAAACAAAGAAGATATGGGAACCAAAGATAACAGGAAAGAGAACAGTGGGAAGACCAAAACATAAATGGGACAAAAATATTGTAAACATTAAATTAAAGGGGGATAACCAATGCACAAGTGAAGGAAATAGCATGAAACAAGAAACAGTGGAACCAAACGATAAAAGAAAATACATGAAGGAAAGATAACACCACTTCGACACCCGAAAGGGTAAAATAAGAAAGATTATAATAATAATAATAGGGTTTTTCTACTATTTTAAAATTTATCAGGCGAAAAGACCCCATGGGGTCGATAGCCCAATAAAGATTGTTTATATAGATATATAAAATTTATCGCCTTCAATATTATCCCTTCCACGATTTCTACTTCGCTCCAAGCCAATTTACCATTGGCCAAAGCAGTGCTGTTATACCCGGGTCGCCGAACAGATATAGTAATAAAAGAGGGAAGGCGGGTTACGGTTGTGTAAACCGATTTAGGCCGAAGCCTGATTTACACGTTTACACGTATTTTACACGAAATTCTGGCGAGCCCAGTAGGCTTGACCGTGCCGGTTACCGTAAGATATTTTTTGCTTTGTATATCCGACTTTCTCAAATCAATCGCAAGCTGGTAATCGGTTCGGTCTATAAACTATACTGAAATTAAATATGTATGATTTCGGTCAAATGATGATTGGGAATGATACTGATCTAACGAAATACTATTTTTACCTGTTGTTTATTATGTTGAGTAAATCCTGAGCATTCAGTTTTCTCAAATTAGCAGTTATGCCCTTGACATGATCCCGGAAGACCAAAACCTCTGTGCAAAACTCTTCCTGGACCAAATCTATGCGTATCTCGTAGCTAAATTTTCAGCCTGTCGTTTTAGATCGATAACAGATATTGTGCTCAGTTCTTGTCCATGAAGAAATGAAAAATCGGCAGTTCTACGCCGATGTTTGCTTAAACTTCCGTAGTGGTTTTCTACCACTCATTTTGTTTATGTCTTAACCTTTGTAAAGTAGAAGTAAGGCCTTTCAATATTTCCACTGATTTCGAGAGAATAATGTCACCTTTCTGCACTTCTTTGTTTACTCTGTTGATTTCTTTCAACAGTTCTGCCCAAGCGACTAAGTACAGGATGAAACGAAAGTCAAGAACTGAATGGAGAAGACTACCCGCTTTTGACTTTGGACCCGTTTTTGATTGAAAGTGCCCCCTTTAAGTTCTTTCAGAGCATCGATCAATCCATTGATGTTTTTGGTAAGAGCACATACGGCTTCTGATTTAGCAGACCATCTAGTCTGACTAGTTCCCTTCAGATTTGTCTTGGTATGCTTTTTCATGACCTCCCATCGTTGCGTTGATGACACAAAAAAGTGCAGTCTTTAGACGTTTCAGCTGAAACTGTTGACGCATGCATCCCAGTTAGATTTAATGAGTGCGCTATGCATGGAACATAGATTGCGAATATTTTTTTTTTCTAAAATTCTGGCTTCTACCCCCTCGTACACACCTGCCATGTTAGAGCCGTTGTCGTTAGATTGGCCTAGACCAGCGTTTCCCAAACTTTTTTGACCGCGGCCCGGTACGAAGTTCCAAAATTTTTCGCGACCCACTTTTTGGAAAAATACCATTTATTGACAAAACAAATTTTTATTTTTTAAATAAAAATCAAGTTATTTGTTTGTTTATTTCATACACAAAAATTGCAAAATAATTATTTAAGAAAAATATTAAATAATAAAAAGTAATAAAAAAATTAACAATTATAGTAAATTTTGTTTCCACATATTTTGTCCATAGTGCGAAGGATGATGTTGTTTATCATCACATTGCAATTTAACAATTTCAAATTAGGAGGTAATGATGTTAATTTTATTCTCAAATTAGGTTCGACATCCAATTTGTTTCGATCCTTATTTTTTAAGTACACCAAGGCTGAGAATGCAGCTTCACACGTAACATATAAGTGGTGACAATAGCCATAAAAATTGTATCGATTTTTCGCTTACGCTCGGATACTCCTTTTGACAGGGCATCCAAAAATTAATTAGTGCAGTATCAAACACTTTTTTCTGATCAATGTCGCATGAAATTTCAATGAAATTATCAACTTTTTGTCCACTAAGATAAAACATTTCTACCTCTTCAATTTCTACAGAGAAAGAATCTTTAATCCACGTATTATTTGAAGAAATATCCGGAAAGTAGTCTTTAAAACTATTTAAAAGCTCCGAAAGATGTTCTTGAATTGAAAGTGATAGTGTTTGGAGATGTAAATCTCCATCAAAGTTTGCACGGGTTTTAATAAATTTATGTAATGTTTAAAAAGATATAAAATTTCGTTTTGACAGTCGTTGTTTCCACAACGAGTGGAGTGAGTCCCTCGCCAAGCTTCGACGTGAACAGTGCATTTCACCCGTCTTTATTTTTGTCATCATTATTTTTTATACAGTCCACTTTTTATACCAATTTATACACTTTCTGTGGAACAAAGCCCGTGCGTCTTATTTACCGTGGATAGGAGCAGCGCGGAAGAGCTCGCGCGAATAAGGTGATATAATTACTTTCATAAATAAACGAGATGCAGAAATTTTCGTTGTATAATTGGAATAGAATTTAGTGTAATTAGAATAGAAAAATTAATAGAATTTTCGTAGTAGGAGGAAAAAAGTGTCCACGGCAAACTCTTTTTCTACTCTCTATAATACAAATAGTACTGCATCGTGGTTATTTGTCAAAGTAAGTAATAATTATCGTAAACTTAATTTTCAAAGATGCCCTGTATTTATCAAAGTAAGTATAGCAAACCTTGTATCGCTAATTATTTGTCGTTTTGAAAATGTTCAGCCAACTATGACTGCCTTAAAAAAAAAAGTTTGTATTATAACTGAAAACCTGTGGTCTTTTTTCAAAGAAACTGCTCTTAGAACGACAACTCTTTCCTCACTTAACCGAATCTTTATGTCTTATGGTTTCCGAGATCCCACAGCTAAAGATGAAAATAAAAACTCACCCATTATAATTGAACAAATTAACAATGCACGTTTTGAGTTTAAAAAAATAATATTGTATTGTCTGCGACATGTGTAGATATACAGTGTCTTCATCGGGCAAATGAATAATGATCTTTACCTGTTACAACCTCTTACATAAACCTTTACCTCTTACATAATCATACATTTCAAAAACTATGTTTTTTTTCAAAAACAAAAGCATATCTTGAAAACTGTTCATCGTTTTAAGAGAAGAGTTTATTATACCCGTAAAGAACATTAAATTAACGTGATGACTGTCAATTTTGAATGAAAACTCTTCATCGTTTTAAGAAAAGAGTTTGACATAGCCTTAAAGGACATTAAACTCACATGATGACTGTCAAATTTGATTGAAAACTCTTCATCGTTTTGAGAGAAGAGTTTGACATAGCCTTAACGGACATTAAACTCGCATGATGACTGTCAATTTTGATTGAAAGCTCTTCATCGTTTTAAGAGAAGAGTTTGACATATCCTTAAAGGACATTAAACTCGCACTATGAAGCACATCAATGTGGCAGTTGCAAAACTCAAAACTGCAAAAGTGTAAATTTGTGCCCGAAAACTTATGGTCGTTTTAAGTTGGCTTTCCTTCCATGATCTCATATTCGAAAGTGTTTTGCTAATTGTTTTTTGTCGCTTATGCACTTGATTGGAAATGTTTAAAATATGACGAGATGCCGTCTATATTTTCATCTTCAGTATCACTAATACAACTAATATTTGTAGTTGTAGTACTACTGATAGCCTGACTGCTTGTACTATTACTATTACTCTTTCTTTAAAATGTCCAGGTATAAACTTTTCAAGTAGCATTTTAGATTTGATGTATTCCCAGAAGTATTATTTTTTCTTGGGCATAGTTTGCATCTTACTGTTTCACCATTATTATTATTAGTAGTAGCACTACGAGAAAAGTTGGCCCACGGCTTGATTGACTGTGTCTTTCCATAGCATCCCATCTTTCGCTTTCGCCTTCCATCATCGCTTTTCCAGGGGCTTCTTGGTCTCCCTCTTCGTTTTTTTCTCCAGCCGTTCTTGTAAGTGCGATATATCCATATGATTATAAGAAATGTACATGGAATGCTCCTCTCTACCTGCATTATTGTATGGAAATAAATACCAGTGTACGTTTAGCCGTGGACCTGTGTACCTCATTCACTAAACCTGATATTACGAATTCCATGGTTAGAGGAAATTACTACAGTGGCGACGAGGATAATTGGAAAAGAGCGGGAAAGTGCCGTGAAAATGTCAATAATTGGTAAAATTAGTGAATTTGACGTGCATAACAAAAAATGGTCCACGTATATCTCAAGAATAAATCAATACTTTAAGGCTAACAATGTAGCCGACGATAATAGAGTGCCGATTCTATTAAGTGCAATAGGTGACGAAACGTACGAATTGATGGTCGATTTAGTTAACCCCGAAAAACCAGAAGATAAAACTTACGATGAACTGGTAGAATTAGTTAAAAAACACGTGGAACCAGAGCCGTCCGACATCGCCGAGCGGTATAAATTTAGACAGAGGAAGCAAGAGAGTGCAGAAAATGTCGCGGACTATGTTGTGGTTCTTAAGAAAATCGCAAAGTCATGCAAATTTAATGCCAATTTGAATGAACATCTGCGAGACCAACTAGTTTTTGGATTTCGGAGCGATGCGATTAGACATCAATTATTCGCCAAATCGAGCCTCTCTTTCTCCGAGGCTTATACTATCGCCGTCAGTCACGAAGCCGCGGAACGAGACGCACACCTGGTGTCAGGTATCTTATCGCGGGAAGAACAACCGATTCAACACATGCGCCGTCGACAATCATCCTTTTCACCGGGACAACAGCGGCGCCCGAATGGAGGAGCGAGCGGGGAAGGACTCGAGGACCATTGCCGGAGACCGACGACAACAACTACCTCAGGAGATACAGCTAAGTGCAAGTGCTGCGGATTAAGTAACCATTCAGGGAAAGAGTGTTTTTTTCGGAACGCAACATGTTACACTTGTAAAAAATTCGGTCATATAAGTAGAAATTGTAGCAAGAAGGTACCAAGTAAAAATTATTATGTAAGAGACAGTTCAGTCGAGAGCTCAAATGGGCCGGAGTTGGATTTTTTTAACATAGACACAAATGAAAAACCAATAAATATTAAGGTCAGGTTAAACAACATTACGGTTAAAATGGAAATAGATACCGGCAGCGCCATTAGCGTAATTTCAGAAAAATTGTACAGGTTAAAATTTCCTAATCACAAATTAAAAGAAACAAACCTTAAACTAAAATCCTACACCGGACAATATTTCAACCCTCTCGGATACTCGGACGTCAAGGTACGATATGACAATATAATTCACACATTACCGCTGTTCGTCGTAGAAAATGGGGGCCCCCCATTAATGGGGCGAAACTGGATGCGAGCGTTAAATATATTTTCTTGTTTAAGTGTAAACAATATTAACGTAAACGCCACATCTGTGAGGGATGCAATTATTAAAAAATTCCCAGGCGTTTTCCAAGCGGGCATCGGGAAATTCAATAAGGGCAAATTAAAATTATATTTAAAGGAAAAGGCGGCGCCAATTTTTTGCAAAGCTAGACCGTTACCCTTCGCCATGAAAAACAAAGTCGAGCAGGAATTAGATAATTTAATTAAAAACGAAATAATATCACCGGTGGACCACAGTGATTGGGCCACACCTATAGTCCCGGTAATTAAAACAGATGGCAGTATCAGAATATGCAGAGATTATAAAATCACGGTCAACCCGAAGTTAGAGGTGCAAAAGTACCCCCTCCCTCGAATAGAGGAATTATTTCCGTCACTTAAAGGCGGTAAATGGTACAGTAAGCTGGATTTATCCCAAGCATACGCACAGTTTGTTTTGGATGACGAATCCCAAAAAATAGTCACAATTAATACACACAAGGGCTTATTTAAATTTAATCGTTTGCCTTACGGTACTTCTTCCTCCCCCAGGTTATTTCAGAAACACATTGACCAACTCCTCGGAAGGATGGAGGGGGTGGCGGTTTTCCTGGACGATATTTTAATAACGGGGAAAGACGAAAATGAACATATGGCCCGCCTAAGCGAAACAGTACAAAAATTAAACGAGTGTGGTTTGAGAGTAAATATAAACAAATGTAAATTCATGCAAGATAAAGTATCGTACCTGGGGTACACTATTAACCAAGAAGGGTTAAGTACTAGGGCTTGCAACCCCGGACACTTTTCGTCCCCGGGGAATCGTCCCCGGATTTTATCTGTCCCCGGGGTCCCCGGGGTTCCCCGGGGAAACTTGTAATTATATAACTTTTAATTATTTATACATAATTCTAGCTGACTACGTGTTTATTTACATGTTGCAATGAGATATATAAAATAATAGATAAGTTCATTATTAATCTAAAGGGAAATAGTTTTATTTAACATCTGTGCATAAATAAATATTTATTGAATTAGTACCAATTCAAGTAAGGAACATTATATTCACAACATTTAATTCAGTACGTCCTCATTCAATTACGTGTAGAGTTCGATGCTGAAGTTGGAGTAAATTGGAACTGAAAGTGACCCCGAAGGTGACAAAGGGCATCCAGGGTTTCATCATTCATGCTTGACCTTATTTTCAGACACATACCCAGTAGCTGAAAATGCACTTTCCGATTCAACGCTTGTCAAATCAGCATCAGATACCTTTGTTTCCACCCTTCTCAAACAAAGTCATCTCTTGTTTGATAATAGTCTCAAATGATTGGGTTTCTGGAGTAGATGCTGGTGTTGTAGTCTGGGCATATTTCCGGAATATTTTAATGGCCTTTTAATTTGAAATGATAGTTTCTTTCTGCTTCGGACGGGTGGGTCTTGGGATTTTTTATGGGTGGATCCTGTTCGTCCTCTACGTTGGTAGAAGCTGTTTGAAGTTCTGCTACCACTGACACCTCCGTCATTTGGGGCGGGCAAATACGCGTTATCATTCTGACAATTAAAGAGCGGAGTTTCGGCTTTGAAAGTGTATAAAAGATTTTGCTTAGTATCTCACTCGTAGGGTCCTCTCTTCGCGTGTCTTCTCCAAGTAAACGTATAATGCGGATAAATATCTTCTTCTTTCCTGCATTCGCACTGAAAGGGCATTGACCAGTGTTTTGGCAAGATTAGACGTAAAACCTTCCAAGGTTGAAAACATCATGGACAGTGCGGTTTCAGCGTCAATCAGGGTACAATCTCGTTGACACAACAACTGTTGCTCGAATGGGTGTTAGGCAGTCGACGACCTCAGGAATTTTTGCAAATTCTTCGTTACTGAAGGAATCCTCATACTCGATGTCGATCAGAGCCTTCTTTATAGAATCTTTCAATTTCTGGGAGCGCTCTAGCATTAGAACGAGACTACTCCATCTAGTCTTAGCATCCACGATGAGTGGACACTCACGTCCTTCAATGTTATTTTTCACATGTTTTTGAAGGACAGCGTCATTCTTTGTTGGAGATATGCGGAAGGATTTAACGATTTTCCGAACCTTAGTAATGACGGTACAATATTCTTCAAATGAAATTTCTGCCTTCTTGTGTGCCATTTTTTCAATCACAAGTTGATCATCTTGTGATTCCTCGTCATCTTCAGAAGATGAGTCTTGATTGTCACCTGGACCTGAATGAATGACTTCATCCACAGAAGGGAGATTTTCTGCCGCTTGCTTTTCAATCTCTGATTGACATGAAGATGAAGCCTCTTCATCGTTAACCGTGGGTAAAAAACTTTTATAAGTTTTTTTCAACCCCGGGGACGGTTGACAAACCCCGGGGATAAATCCCCGTCTAAAATAATCGAATCCCCGGAGCCCCGGGGACGGGGATCCCCGGGGTTGCAAGCCCTATTAAGTACGTCTTCAGACAAAATTGAGGCGATAACAAATACGAGAGTACCGGAAAGTGTAACCAAACTGAAGGGTTTCTTAGGTCTAATCAATTACTACTCGAAATTCGTCCCTAATATCAGTTGTAAATTAGAACCCCTGTATAACTTATTAAAAAAACCTCTAAATGGCAGTGGGGCGCACCACAACAAAAAGCATTTGAATTAATTAAAATGGAATTAGCATCTGCAAATATATTAGTACACTATAATTCAGAATTACCTATTATTTTAGCCTGTGACGCCAGTGCATACGGCATGGGTTGTGTAATCTCACACGAGTTTCCGTCAGGGGAGACTAGACCCATTGCTTTTGCTTCGAGGACATTGAGCGCGGCAGAACGCGGATATTCCCAAATTGATAAGGAGGCACTCGCGATTATTTTTGGTGTAAAAAAATTCAACCAATATTTATACGGTCGTAAGTTCACACTACTGACGGACCACAAGCCTCTCTTATCAATATTCGGCGACAAAAAGGGCATTCCCCAAATGGCTGCCAGTCGTTTACAACGGTGGGCAATAATTCTGGCAGGTTATCAATATGAAATTAAATTTGTTACGTCGGATAAACACGGGAATGCTGATGGTTTATCCAGATGGCCTTTAGAAACTACGGGCGAGAGAATCGAAGATGTTAATTTAAATTACAATACGTGCGAGGAACTTCCAATCGATTTTCGAAAAGTAGCAACAGTTATACGCCGAGACCCATTATTAAGTAAACTGATGGGGTATGTTTTGTACGGTTGGCCACCAAGCTTCGATAAGGAACTCTATAAAAGTTACTTCATACGTAAAAATCAATTGCACGTGGAATCAAATTGTTTGTTATGGGGATATCGAATCATCATTCCGAGGGATTTACAAAATGATATTTTAAAAGAAATCCACGGCGCACATATGGGAATTAGTAAATGCAAATCAATAGCACGATCGTACGTGTATTGGCCAAACATAGATGCCGATATCGAAAAAATGTGCAAAAACTGTTTAATTTGCAATAAATTGGCGTCAAGCCCACCGAAAATAACCCCAAGCGCCTGGCCGCGGCCCGATACACCGTGGTCACGTATTCACATTGATTTTTTCGGACCGATTGACGGAAATTTTTTTTTGTTATAATTGACGCTTTCAGTAAATGGGTAGAAATTTTTAAAATGACAAACACGGTAGCAGAGACAACGGTTCATTGCCTACGCTCCGTTTTTGCTAGATTTGGACTGCCACATTGTGTGGTTAGTGACAACGGACCACCCTTCACGTCAAACGAATTTGAAATATATTTAAAAAACAATGGCATAAGACATTTATTTTCACCGCTTACCACCCAGCTAGTAATGGTGCGGCGGAGAATGTGGTGAAGACAGCAAAAATATTCTTAAAAAAGGCAATCCTAGAAAGAAAAGACCTTAATTTCGCAGTAAACCAATTTTTGTTTCACTACCGTAAAACACCACATACCTTGACGGGAGAAACCCCTGCTACATTATTGTTGGGTCGGAATTTGCGTTCACGACTAGATTTATTACGACCCAGTATAACGGAGAGGATTGATGTTCACAAGTGTAAGGAATGGCGGAACTATAAAGATAAAAAGTTAGAAATTGGGGACACGATTTTAACTCGCGATTATTCGGATCCAATGCACCCAGGATGGCAGGGAGGAGAGGTGATAGGTAAAGAGGGCAAGGTTATTTATGAAGTAAAAAATGAAAATGATAACGTCATCCGAAGACATGCGAACCAAATCAGAAAATCCTTACCGGCGGATTTCAAAACCACAGAGAATTCATCAGCACCAACGACGGCAACCCCGTTAATAACGGAAGTCCCCGACAGGGAAGTTGTTCCCGAATTAAACAAGGAATTTGTAGTGCCCAACTGTCCATACAACCTTCGCTCACGGAATGTGACATGAGCGGTCCGTGCTTTTTAGTAGCGATGTAGAATTGTTAATTTTAGTTTTAATATTATAATTTTAGTTTTATTATGACGAATTGTTAAGTGTTAGTTTCTTGTATTAACAAATTATTTTATAATTTCAGTTATAGAATGTGAATTGTTTTGTTGTTAATTATTCGAATAAGGGTAAAGGTGCGGTATATCCATATGATTATAAGAAATGTACATGGAATGCTCCTCTCTACCTGCATTATTGTATGGAAATAAATACCAGTGTACGTTTAGCCGTGGACCTGTGTACCTCATTCACTAAACCTGATATTACGAATTCCATGGTTAGAGGAAATTACTACAGTAAGAATCTGCTTTGGTGTTCTTGCTTCCTCCATTCTCGTTACGTGGCCTAGCCATCTTATTCTTTGATCATTTATGATTCCCACTATACATAGATACATTAGTACATTAGTACATAGATGCTAAGCAGTACTTCGAAATCAAAAATACTTTCGATTCATATGCACATGGCAACGTTTCGAAATGGACCGGACTGATTTTTCTGAATTTCTAATTGTGTGATTTCAATTGTTTTGTCATATGAAGAAGTTTATGAGTGGTATTACTTTTGGTATAATGGTATAATTATTAGATAGAAAGTGCGAGTTTGCAACCTCGATGTTGGATTAAAGTTATTTTTTGTATAGAAGCTAAGAATATTAAGTCTGTTTGCCTCCTCTGCACACAATAACCTTCGCATGCGCTGCAATTCCCCTCTGTCCAATCTAAAAGGCGAAATTTCAAGTTCAAATCCCATCGCCGGACGTTTCTATTGTACTTGAAAGATAGTGAAAAAAGTACGTTGTTAAGCCCCGATACTCCGCGCGCATATCGATTCAGTCGAGCCGGCGCGAGCGTCAAGCGTACGCTTCCGCGCTGTGTGCAAAGTAAGTGCAGTTTTGGGTGTTTTAGTGTATCATCAATGTGTTTAGTAAAGTAGCGTACGTTAATAACGCCGTAGTAACGCTTTAGGGTAAAAATAGTACATTCGCCTAAGATATATGTATACCTCAAAATTATTTCAAAAACGTGAGTGTATCTGCAGGTGGTTGCTTACGTCTCTTTGCAAAATAAGCGTGAACATGTTTGTAAATGCAAGCCAAAATCAAATTGTGGCACGAAAATATAAATCAATTTTTCTAAAAGTTTAATTGGTGAATTGTAGTTGATCAACAAAACTCCAATGAAAACCATAGTGAGAACCTTCGGTTAAATAGAGTTAATCAACTTTATACAGTTTTCATTTAACTTTAAGCGATCAACCTTATACTATAGTTTTCATTCAACTTTTCTCGATCAACTACAATCGACCAATTAACTTGATTCGTGAGAACGCACCTTTAATAAGTATATATTATTGTAGAACAGTAATGATAATAAATCGATTCGATTAAAATTGTAACTCTGTACTTGCTTGAAAATAATTTATATGCAGCAACTGTGATAACGAAACATTTATGATGAATAAGTACTTAGACTTATTTTAATTTCAGTGCCGGCTCGTACTACGCCTTCGTAAAGTTAGGGTTTTTGCTTATTTCTTAGATTTTTTACATTCCAAACGATTTTCATATCATACAGCAAATTTCGAGCTATCCGCCGAATTGTGGTCACCCCCAAAACCGCGCTTTCTTAATTTGTCGTTAAGACGCTAATGCTAATATATGCTAATATCCTTAGCATTTACAAGCATACACACGCACAAATATAAATAATTGGTTAATTCATAAAATTTTAAATGCGTTTTTTGGCATGCTTACAATATTTTTATTTTCACCGCCCATGCTACAATAAAATGCAATCAAAAATTACTTCATTTGTAGTGCTTAGAAACAATATACAGGATTGAAATAAATGAATTGTGTTCTTGATTTGTATGCTGCTTTATCGGTTGCAGCATTAATTAATCAAATCTATTTTTGGGGATTTTAGGCCCAATATATGCATGTTACATGTAGAAGCCTTAATATACGTATGCACTGTGGCCCGGGACAAAGGAAACGCCCTAAATATCAACGAACATTTTTTGTCAAGCAAATTGTCTTCAAATGTTTAACTCTCTTTCCAAAGTGGAGGTAAGTACAATTTTTTGAATTGGAGTAGTGGTTGAGTGATACTTCATTTAAAAAGCTTGCATAATTTGGAATGCGACGGTGTATTACTTTTTATAAAGTAATTGCAGCGTTGTATTGTAAATTATGTAGGATTTCAAATGAATAATCACTCAACCCCTACTGCAATTTACAAATATGGGCTTACTTCCGCTACGGAAACGGGGTTAAAATATTGGAGATAATTTGACTGCCAAACATTGCCCTTTATTTAAAAACCGACGCATTTCACAGATTTCGTGAAACAAAATTATATTCGTAGATATTTATGGTGTTGCCTTTATCACGGGACACCCTGTTCATTTATTTCCTTTCAAATATTTTTTGTGGTAAACAATTAAATCATAATTTTGTTTGTCTTCAAAGATACGAAATGTTTCCAATTTTGGCGCGAAAAGTTGCTTCAATGTGACGATGATATCCAACTATCGTAACCAAGATGCACTTTGTAGCACTGCCTTTTTACTCTTTTCGCGCCGCAATTCTGCGACCCCACGTTTTTTATAGTTGGCTGGAATTATTGTCTCCGACTGGAAATGGATTTCGCTTTTCGGAACGAAATATTTCCCTTTATCCCCCCAACTGGGGGGCACATTGCGGTAAATTTGTTATGGCGCCTGAGGTATAAGCGGTGGGGATACTTTACGGACGTTTCCTTTTTATGTTTGTTTGGTCTTTTTATTTATTTTTGACCATACAAGAATATCAAAGTATGTATTTGAAAACATGGCAGTTTTTCTTCGCACTTCTATGGTGTCTCACTAAATCACGACATTCAGGTATAAAAGCCTGCTGTCCATGATTCTTGAACGCCATAGTTGTCTTCTCACTCTTATGGTATCTCACTACATCAAGACATTCAGGAGGAAAAACCTGCTGCCTATGATTCATGAGCGCCAGTTTTTCTTCTAAAGTATCTCACTACATCAGGACATGTAGAATGGAAAAGCCTACTGTCTATGATTCATGAGTGCCAGTTTTTCATGTATGGTACCTCACTAGATCAGGATACTCGGGTGGAAAAGCCTGCTGTCTTTGATTCATGAGCACCATTTTTTTCTTGTATGGTATCTCATTAGATCAGGACATTCAGGTGGAAAAGCCTACTGTCTATGACTCTTGAGCGCCAGTTTTTCTTCTATAGTATCTCACTAGATCAAGACATTCAGGTGGAAAAGCCTGCTGTCTATGATTCATGAGTGCAAGTTTTTCCTCTATGGTATCTCAGCAGATCAGGACATTCAGGTGGAAAAGCCTGCTGTCTACGATTCACGAGCCACTTTTTCTTCTGTTGTATCTCACTACATCAGGACATTCAGGTGGAAAAACCTGATGTCTATGATTAATGAGCACCAGCTTTTCCGAAGTTTTAAATACAAATCCAAGATAAAACATTGTATGGTTATAATAGCAATTATAAAAATTGCTACATCAATCGAAATTTTATCCCTGGAAATAGGAAACGTCCAAGTTCTCTATTGAACTCGTGTGCCAGCAAAGTAAAATTCACTGCAATATGTCAAAAGCGGGTGGGCACTGAAGCTTGGGGTGGATGAAGAGAAGTATAGTACTTCCGGAAATCGGGGTCCATATCCGGTGAGACGTAAAAATAATTTCGGCCTACATTCGAAATCGCGGGGGCATAAAAATGGCCGTGATGTGACTTGTCGATAGCTCAAAGATGAGTCGAAGTTATTGTGCTGAGATGTGTACTCTTGCCTTGAGGCGGATCTTCATGCTTAGTTATAGTCTTAGTCTTTATAATTATGAGCATTTTTTTGCCACGACAAATATTTACGCATGTATTTTCCACTTACAAATGCTTTCACTTGGCACTGCTAAAATGTTCTTGACTTATTCCGTATATTGGGAGCTTTCATAAGCTATACTTTAAACTTGTTTATGTACAGTCATGGACTCAAAGAATGTCACTGGTCGCTGGGACACGGCGGTTCGCGGTCCTTGTCTCGTCCAGCATTTGCATTCGGAGCTATTCGGGGTTCAGTGTTTGGTTCAGTGTTGGTGCTGAGTGACCGGCTCCCTAAAATTTACCTGGAAGGGCTCTGGGTCCGCTATTATGTATGCATCCCATAAAAGAAAAATATTTTTCGTCTATATCATTGATTTATATAGTGTCCGCCAGAAAGTTGGACACATGGAAAAATATTTTATTATTAACTTTTCAGTAAATGTTATTCTTCCAAACAGTTTCTGCATTATTTAAAATTAATCTACATTAATTAATCCAGATAATCAAATTATCTGGTGGCATGTGTTGAAATGCTTAATATATTATTTCTACAATCACTAAATAAAGTAAGCTTTTTTGCTCGATAGTGACAACGAAAGGTTGACGTTTATCTAAGACTCGTTTTTCTCGCTCGCCGCACAATATAAACTAAAAAATGCGCGTCGTCAATAGCAACTAATAAATCGACGTTCTTTTTAAAGAACTCAATCATTTTTTAAGTGATTTTAGAAAATATTTTGTATGTAATACGAGCAAAAAGTGGTATTATTGCTTTCAAGTTAATGCCAACTCTCACTATCAACTTTTTGTTGTCAGTGTCGAGCAAAAGAGCCTACTTTATTAGTGATTGTAGATAGAATTTATTAAGTAATGCAAAACATGTAGTTGTTATTAACATAATTAATAATAGAAGATATTACCAGAACAAATTAGCAAAAATAGGAGTTTTATATATTTTGAATACAACAGTGTTTATAAAACCAAAATTCCCAAATTTTAAACTTTATGCGCAAACTGCAAACCTAATTGAGGCAATAAAATAAATGCAAACAATGAAAAACCATAGCTTACTTTTATGAAAATAAGAGTATAGCCTTAAAGGCTAACTCACTCACTAACATTAACACAACACATACACTATTATTAATAATAGACTTTATATTTGTATTAACCATTATTCTAATCTGTGTATAATTGTCACTATGATGATGGCATAACAGCCCAATCTCGTACTAGTTCGGAATAAATAAAGATATAAGAAAGATAAAAATACATCATTTATTAAATATATATAAAAACCATTATTATTTATACATTCTTGTAGCCTGTTCGGCATTGACACCACACAATTTCTGCACACATGTTTGCCTCTTAACATTACCCACTTTTCGTTGACGTGGCGCTGCAGATTCTGAATAGTCCGGATCTCAATATTATCTGGGTTCCAGGCACGAACCATGGCACCCCAAATATTCTCAATTGGATTGAGATCTGGACTCTTCGCAGACCATGGAATAATTTCTATTTGATTGGCATTGTCATCCAGCCACTCTTGGACAACACGTGTCGAGTGTATCGGACTATTGTCCTGCACAACTGTAATTATGTCCAACTCCTCCTCCGGGTATAGAGTTCTCACCGTCGGAATTAGACAGTTTTCAAGAATATTCACATATTCCCTGGAAGTAAATCTTGGGGGCGCACTTGAACTAATTCTCCAGGACCACTTTCCATTATCCACCCCCAATATCCAGAAGAAACTCGCCACCTCCTGTTATTCGGCCGGACCTTGTTCCATTGATTCTCCAAAGAGAGACTGGAGCATCATCAGAAGACGAAAATGTTTTTTCGTCGGTAAATACGACTTTGCTCCAGTCTCTATTGACAAAATTTCTCGACAAAATGGCGTCAACAGGCATTTTCGAGCCGGAGACAGATTTTTAATTCCCACTTCTGGCAATTTCAGTCCAGCGCTTTCAATAATACCATCAAATATCGGCGTATTGTCAAAATACACTTGCTCATTTACTAGATTCCCCATCGCTTAACGCCGTTTAAATTTCATTTAATCTGATTAGAACTAGCCTATTAGAAATTATATAGTATATTAAATATGGAGAACGGTAAGAGTTTGTTACCGTTCGAAGACAATTGTTTGGAGGAATAGCGAAGCGATGACTCGATGTGAACAGACTAAATAAATCTAAGTGATACTAACAAAGTAACCTGTGTGTGTTTTTTACCTATTTCACAATGTATCACAAAGTAGAGGTGTCAAGCGTTACTCATCTAGAAATACAAGGTTTTTAAGGAATGGCGTGAAGCAAAGAAGATTGCTTTAAATGAAAAGGGCTTGTTAGCGTATTTTGTGGTGAGAAGTGGACAACTGAAGCCCCCCCAGGCAGTTTATGGGCGCAGTATTCAATGCTAAATTTTTCTCACTTACCGTTTACTGAATGGTAAGTTAATTACTTACCGTTTTGTTAGACGTAGCAACCAGTAACAAGCACTTACTGTCATGGAAATAGACATGGTAACTGATAAAAACAACCTATCGTGCAAAAAAGTAATGCGTAAAAAAATAACACCTAAAAATAACTGCGGGTAAAAAAAATTAACCCGGCGCTCAAAACGTCGGAAATCCAGGGCTAGTCATTAATATGGAAAAGCTCGATTGCACCTATACCGTTAATAATATTGAAATCAACCAAATGGCACTGCAAACAGGTGGCCAAAGTGCAGTTTGTAAAATTATTTTGTAATACGAGGGCGGTTTGACGGAAGAGTGACTTTTCAAAGGGTGGTAATACTGTCGCTATAATGATTATGTTGCCAGCTCCTGAGGTCTTTCGGAGGTCTACTGTCAAAATTTGGCACCAATCTAACATATAGATTATGTTTTATACTTATTTGAAGTAACCTGTATTCGTTGTTGTGTAAATATGAAGAAAAAATAATTTCGAGTGTTGATTAAACATTATTTTCTACTTGAAAAAACAATTAAAGAAACCGAGGAAAAGTTACGTAAATATTGTCTGGAATCTGCTCCGTCCCATGGAATGATTTGTAAGTGGTTTCTGCTCTTAAAAGTGGCCATATGAGCACGGTTGATGCAGATCGTCCGAAACAATAATTTACTGTAACTACTCCAGAAATGGTTAATAAACTCTATGGCCTAGCAATTGGCAATCGTCAAATAAAAGTTCGTGAGATAGCTAATGAAGTAAACATCTCAACCGAACGGGTATACAATATTTTGCATGAACATTGCAATAAGAAAAAGCTATCCGCGAGATGGTTGCCTCGTTTGCTTAATGGTGATCAAATGCGCGCTCGCATTAAGAATTCAGAAGAATGTTTGGCCGTCTTCAACGTAATTCAAAGGTTTTTTTCGTCAATATGTCCCAGTAGATGAAACTTGGATACATCATTATACTCCAGAAACAAGAATACAGTCTAAATAATGGATTTCTCCATGCGATCATGCTTCCAAAAAGGCAAAAACACTTTTTTCGGCCAATAAGGTCATGGCCACAGTTTTTTTGGGATTCTTAAGGTGTAATCTTTATTAATTGTTTACAAAAAGGAAAAACGATAACTGGAGAGTATTATGCTGATTATGCTGACACGTTTTGATGCCGAACTTGAAAAACAACGACCGCATTTGAGGAAGAAAATAGTGTTGTTCCATCGCGATAATGCGCCCTCTGATTCGTCTGCAATTGCTACAACTAAGTTGGCTGAATTGCGAATTACTGCTTTATCCGACATATTCGCCAGATCTGGCACCCAGTGAATTTTTTCTTATTTCCAAATTTAAAAAAATGGCTGGGTGGAAAAATATTTCAGGCAAATGAAGAGGTGATAACCGAGACAAATGCATATTTTGAGGACTTTCCGAAAGATTACTTTTTGGAAGGTTTAAAAAAACTATAAACTAGCAGGGCTAAGTGTGTACAGTTGAAAGGGTGTTATGTTGAAAAATAAAATATATTTTTAACAGAAAAATAACGTTTTCATTAAAAAGTCACTCTTCCGAGCCCTCGTATACAGGAACCACCATAACCAACTACGACAAAAATATTTTCATTTACTGTTTCTGATATACATATGGGCTTTGTCATATTTAAAGGCAGTTTAATCTAACATAATTGATAATCGAATCACTTTTACATTTATCTAAATCAACACCAATATTTTCCAAGTAATTATTTGACTTAAATTTTAATCATCAATAGAAAATGACTCCAGTTCTGAGTTTACAATAAAAGGCAGAAATTGTGTCAAAAACCATCACCATCTTTAGAAATTAAATTATTTTGACGTCAAAATATTCAGGTGTTTTGATTATTGATTATAACAAATTGCGTTTAAACCCTGCAATAAATTACTAAATATTTTATGCAATGCAATAGACAAAATTGATCGCTTAAATTATTCTGGAGTTTCTGAATTAGCATGTTCCCGTAGTTTCAAAAAACGGTATGCCGAACATTTTCGCGCCTTTAGACACAATCAAAATTGTAATGCATTCGATAACCATAGTTGTGTATATATGCATTTCCACAAATCGAAAACTTAAAAATATTACATAACTGATCGAAGGCACGCAGCTTAATCTTCTAGAAGTCGTAGAAATTCATAAAAGTAAAAATAATCTGCTCGTTAACCAGTCGAATGAGGAAACGAACGTAATTTGCACACCGCTTTTTAAAACTATATATATTGTTAAGCGATTTGTCAAAACTCTACCTGAGTAGAATTTTTATTTATTTATGGGATGCATAGATAATAGGGACCCAAAGCCCCTTCAGGTAAATTTTAGATTGCCGGTCACTCAGATGACTGAACGCCGAAGTCGTCCGAATGGAGCTTCGTCTCTGGCGTTCTGGACGAGACAAAGATGCCGAACCGCTGGCTCTTAGCGACAGTGACATTCTTAGAGTCCATGAGTGTACTATGTGTATCAAATTCTTTAGAAAACTATAATCGAATTGTATTAATTCTACATTATAGATTAATCAACTTAATAGGTAAAACACTATCGACACTTGATGACCATTTATGAGATACTAGAACAAATTTCTTGCACATATTTTAATGATGTTTTATTTTTAAGTTGCTACAACTTTAAAGCAAAACACCACTAAAATATGCAGATCAGAAATTCATTCGAGTTTCTTATAAATGCACACTGCGTGCATACAATGTTTTTCCAATTAAGTTATTAATCTGTAACAGAATTAATATAACTTAAATAAGGTTTCAAAAGAATTTGGTCACATTCTTTAGAAAACTATTATCGAATTGTATTAATTCTACATTATAGATTAATCAACTTAATAGGTAAAACACTATCGACACTTGATGAGCATTTATGAGAAACTGGAAGAAATTACTTGCACATATTTGAATGATGTTCTATTTTTAAGTTGCTACAACTTGATAGCAAAACACCACTAAAATATGCAGATCATAAATTCCTTCGAGTTTCTTATAAATGCACACTGCGTGCATACAATGTTTTACCAATGAAGTTATTAATCTGTAACAGAATTAATATAATTTAAATAAGTTTTCCGAAGAATTTGGTCATATTCTTTAGAAAACTATAATCGAATTGTATTAATTCTACATTATAGATTAATCACCTTAATAGGTAAAACACTATCGACACTTGATGAGCATTTATGGCAACTGGAAGAAATTACTTGCACATATTTTAATGATGTTTTATTTTTAAGTTGCTACAACTTGAGAGCAAAATACCACTAAAATAGGCAGGTCAGAATTTCCTTCGAGTTTCTTATAAATGCACACTGCGTGCATACAATGTTTTATCAATTAAGTTATTAATCTGTAATAGAATTAATATAATTTAAATAAGTTTTCCAAAGAATTTGGTCACATAGTACATACACTAGTTCAAAATATAGCTTATACAAGCTCACAATATAGAGAACAAGTCAAGAACATTTACGGCTGTCTAAAAATGTTACGGCTTCTACTAATTTCAGTATTTTATATTATTACTATTGCAACTTAGACATTACTGCAAATAAATTTGAATATTATGCAATTAATTTGCATTCATTTATATAATTGCGAAATGCATCTTGAGGTTTAAGATACCTACGAGATCAAGTATTGGAGAGGTATTTTTATTTTAGATCCCAATTTTCAAATATAGGTTGTCCTGTATATAATAATCGTGCAAAAAAAAATAGGTTCTCACGAATACCTAGATTTTGGAGGCTCCTTTATCATAAAGTGACTATTTATACAAATGTCTGTGCTTGTGTATGAAATATGGATTTTCATGTCCATTAGTTTTCTTTCAACATCTTGCAATTCTGCAAAGATTCTGCTAGGCCAGTTTAGTATGGATTTTCATATCCAATATACTTCCGTTCAATATTTGGCACCTTTTTCATTAGACTAAGGTTTCCAGAGTAGTTGCACTAAACGTAATTAAGTTCTTGTGATGAGCCAGATTGTGATTTCTATGTAACACTAATAACTTGTTGAGTTCTGGTGCAGCATTGTAGAACGTTATTGGGAGTTCCTCGTTGAGGTCAAATGGGAGGTCCTTTTGAGCACACTTAAAGAGTTATCTGTTGCATCCTAGTTTATCGAGTACTAGAGCTACATTGGATTACAATTAAGCGTTTATATATACTGTTGAACTCAATTAAGTCTTCTTCAGATCTTTGAAGTCTTGTCGGTCCATGTTCTTAGTTCTTTAGCCCTTTTTTATTCTGATGGGCCAGTTCTTGAGAAAAATGGGTTTTCATACCCACTATCTTCCTTTCAACGTCTTACAATTCTTTATTTGACTAAGTTTCCAGAACAGTTGCACTAAATCTGATTAAGTTCTTGTGATGAGCCAGATTGGGATTTCTCTGTAACACTGTATAAATCATTGAGTATTATTGCAACATTGTAGAACGGTATTGGGAGTTCCTCATTGAGGTCAAATGGGAAGTACTTTTGAGCCCACTTAAATAGTTCTCTGTTGCATCCAAGCTTATTGAGTACTAGAGTTACATTGGAATACAATTAAGCGTTCATATATACTGTTGAACTCAATTAAGTCTTCTTCAGCTCTTTGGAGTCTTGTCAATTCCTGTTTTTATTTCTTTAGGCCCTTTTCATTGTGATGGGTTAGTTGTTCAGGAAAATGGGTTTTCTTCCTTTCAGCGGCTCACAATTCCTTATTTGATTAAGTTTCCAGAGTAGTTGCACTAAACCTGATTAAGTTCTTGTGATGAGCCAGATTGGGATTTCTTCGTAACACTGTATAAATCATTGAGTTCTGGTGCAGCATTGTAGAACGTTATTGGGAGTTCCTCATTGAGGCCAAATGGGAGGTCCTTTTGAGCCCAGTTAAGAGTTCTCTGCTGCATCTAAGCTTATTGAGTACTAGAGTTACACGATAGATTGCAATTGAGCGTTCATGTATACACTGTTGTACTCAATCAAGTCTTCTTCAGCTTTTTGGAGTCTTGTCAGTCCCCGTTCTTGCTTCTTTGGGTCCCTATCATTCTGATGGGCCAGAAATATGGAGTTTCATATCCAACATCTTCATTTCAAAATCTCGCAATTTCTTTGAGTACTTGACTACATGAGTATAATAGGGCTCCTGGCGATATCTCTCATGTATAAAATAAAAAGATAGCGGCATCACTGAATTGAACACTTGATTTGCATCATTAATTAATTTAATTTCGTAATAAATTAATTTGCTATAAATAGCAAATACTATTTAATGACTACAAATCACCATCACAGAATCATGGTTATAAATAAAAACCATTTTATATTTGCTCTATGATGCATAGTGTTGTACAGTTATTTTAAGGATTGCCATATGAAAAACAAATATTTGTTTATAAGGAAAAACTATGCATCTGAAGAATTTTGCAGTAAATAATGTTTTAGTTGAGGGTGCAAATCAAACATTCATTTTGCAGACTGTACCTTGTAGGTGGTGTTGTAAATCAGTCAAAACATTGTCATAAAACATAAATCTAAAGAATAATAGAACATAGTGTAAACTTACTATCGTGCGTTCAACAAAATTGCCAATTGGCGTTGGCAATCTCAAGTCGTCTTAGTGCAAACATGACTTGAGATTGCCAATGCCAACTTCGTCGTCGATTTTTGTTGAATGCTCGATAGTTTCGCATGACACATTAGCAACGTGATTTTTATTCATGAAAATCAAATCATTTTTTTTAAATTATTGCAGCGACTGTTTCCGGTACTTTGAAAATATTTAAACCAAAGCCATGCAAAATTCAATTCATTTCATTGAATGTAGCAAATATGTCGCACTAATAAGCCACTTTTATTAACCACTCAAAATCGTATAATCTATCCTTAAATGGAAAAATAGCATCTTTTTTAGATGGTGGGTGTCCATTCAGAAATAACAAAGCTTCGTCTTTTAGCTCCAACAGACGTTTTAAAACGTTTGCTTTTGAAGACATCGTGAACTACAATACAAAATGAGGTGTTTATGATCACTCCCCATTTCCTTGCATAACTCGGTAAAAAGTCTGCTACTTAATGGACGAGATTTTATGTAGTTTACAAACATGACACATTCTTCCAAAGTTATGTTTAAATTTAAAGGCAAGCCAACGCTTGTCTATGGATACAACAGTGCATATAGTCACAATTAAAGGCTAATTCTTGAATTTGACGCTACTTAGACCAACACACTTCATCCAATCAATACCGTGACCAGTGACAAAATCATTGGTAGTTTAAAAATCTGATCTGAGGTATTTTTTATCGGAAGCCTTTTACAAAACAAAAAAAATCTTGTACGGTGTCTTCGTCAATATATCTGATGAAACACATTAGATTTGCATTATACTCGATATCTGTGCTTTCATCTACTTGCAAGGATAAAACATGTTTTTATTTTTACTTTAGCAACTAGTTCTTCTTCTAAATATTTTGCAATATCGTCAATTCTCCGTTTAACTGTATTTTTTGATAATGGTATCGCCGAAAATAAACTTTTTTCCTTTATTCCGCATAAATTATTTGAGACAATTTTTAAAGCGGGAAGAATTATTTTTTCTCCAGCACTATGAGGATACCCAGTCTCAGCTATTAATTCGGAAATATTAAAAGCTATCAAAGTGAGCTTTTTATTTGACTGGTGAGGAAAGAGTGCATTTGTCATATTTTTTAGCAGCACTCAATTCCATTTTCTTATCAACAAAAAAGTTAATTGGCTTATCAGAGTACTCAGAATGAAATGTGTCTAAATGCGGTTTAAACTTTGACGGTTTCATACTTTTATTTGAAAGTTGCGATTGAAAATAACACATAGAGGCTTATTTTGACTGCTGCCGGCAATGAACCCAAACCGTAAATATTCGTCACAATATTTGCGAGTCCAATTAGTTTTACGCTTGTTGTTTTGGCGCTGTATATCTGCCTTTAGGGGCTTCAGACAAAGTATCTTCATAATCATGATGTTTAGCTTTGCTGGAACTTGGTTGATCATCATTTAAGTATAATCATTTATACATTTTCGTCCGAAACTTTTATAACAAGATTTTTTTTAGTGATGATTTATAAGAAAAAGTATCCATTTATTTTGCGCGACCCGGCAAAATTTTTCTACCACCCGGTGCCGGGTCGCGACCCACACTTTGGGAAACTCTGCCCTAGGTGATTATTGCGAGAATTAAATACACTGTCCCTTGTGAAACAATCTTCGTCTATAAATAAAATAAACTTCTCAAAACGCCTCTGAAGATTGCAACGTTCCATAAACCAACGGCAAAACAACAATCTTGGCTGGAAGTCTTCAGGTCCCAAAGCTTGCACTTTTTGTCTAGAAAATGGATGGAGACCTTGTTCCTTCAGAACTTGCCAAACTGACACGTGATTTACACCTAATCTATTTGCTATTACTCTTGTGCTCTTCGATGGCTCATCTTCAATAATATTAAGAACAGCTTCTTCAAATGCAGGGGTTCGACGTAATCTATTTTAATTCCCACCAATTGTTGGGTAAAAACTTCCAGTCTCGGACAAACATCTACACATTCTTTTAAAAATGTAGCAACTCGGTTGCTGACGATTTTGATATCTTCTCCAATAATTTCTAGGAGCTTCTTGTGCGTTACGCCTTGCCTCTCCAAAAACCAAAAGCATGTCTAGAAGTTCAGCGTTTTGATAATTATGCATTATTATACACAAATTATGAAAAAGACGCACACAAATGATAAACGTGACAGAAACTTTTCAAGATGAAGCAAAAATTTCTGAAGAACAAGATCAAAAAGTATTTAAATTTTAACGTACTTCGATTAGAAAACACGTGTGTTATATATCTAGGAGTGGATCTAGGAATCGACTGAACAACACAACTGCCATGTGTATACTGTCTTTATTAAACTTCTATGCGTGGTCGTTGCGGTAGGTTAGACAATCTTCTTTACCTCTAAGGCACATACATTACATACATTACATCATTACATCTCCCTTATTACGTTACAGTCATACAGTCTTTTTGGTTTTCTGGTTACTCTTTTACAGTACACTCTTTTTACATTGTTATCATCTACAAAGTTATCGTTTACAATATTATCATCTATAATGTTATCATTTACAATACAAGCATCTGTAATGTTGTCATTTACAAAATTATCATCTGTAATGTTGTCATTTACAATATTATTAGTATTATATACATATTTCGTATTATACACCTTCCATCCTCTTTTTCTATTTCGTAAGTTCTTTCTCTTATTTTATTCTTAATTTTTCCTAGTTTCCAAGTGCTTTTAGGCTTTTCTTGGTACCAAACTTGCATTCCATTTCTAAGTTCAACGTTTGAACGTACACCTGATTTGTCATAATAAATTTTTTATTTGATTTGTCTTGTGTCAATTTTGTTCTTTAGTTTTGTCTTATTTATAATTTGAGAATATAGTTTGTTTTCATTAATGGGTAAGTTGTCTCTTAAGTATCGTGACATTAATATCTGAGATGGTGTGTAGGTATCATAGACAGGGGTGTTTCGGTAACTTAATAAAGCTAAGTATATGTCTTCTTCATTTTCTAATGTCTTTTTAATTAATTTCTTAATGGTTTGAATTGATCTTTCTGTAAAACCGTTGGATTGTTGGTGATACGGGGATGATTTAGTTATTTGAAAATTCCATTCTTTGGAAAATGTTTCATATTCTTCACTGATGAATTGTCTTCCACTATCTGATACAACAATTTTGGGTATTCCATGTTTAGCAAATATGGATTTTAATTTGTTGATTTCATTTTTGGAAGTTAGATTTTTGTTCAACGTCATGATTTCGGGATATTTTGAGTAGTAATCCACTGCAATAAGGAATGTTTCACCTTGTATTTCAAATAAGTCAATTCCTATTTTTGCCGTGGTTTTTTAATTATTTGATGATTTATCATAGGCCCTCTTCTATTCGAGTTTGAATATTTATTACATACGTAACATCTATTAATTACATTTTCTATATGTGTTATCATATTAGGCCAATATACTGCAAATTTTGCTCTCGATATGCATTTATTTATACCTAAATGACCTGTGTGTATTGTTATATCACCCAATTTATTAAAATGGTAAATCATAATATTTTCGTTCGGGCGTATAAGTACGGGCCGATGTCGCATTTCTATTTATAAATTCAAGGCCAAGTTAGCACTCGACCCTTTCGAAGGGAACAAACGCGTTTGGAGCGCATTAAGTGCGTATCACCAAGCGAAGCCGGCGGTGACACATTACTAGCATAGTTTCAATAAAGTTTTATTGTTTAGTGTCCGTATGGATAAATTGAAGGTGAGTGATTGTGTGGTTGGGTTGAGTTGAGGTTGACCCATCGGTGTCCCATTCTCCCAGAAGATAACAAGGATGTTGGGTTGACCAATTATTACTCGGGTCAACAAATATGCTGAGTCCATATGTATGGTTGTGGAGAGTTGAACTCGGGTAATTGTATAGTTGTGGAGAGTTGAACTCGGGTCAACAAGTATAGTGAGCCATTGTATGGTTGTGGAGAGTTGGACTCGGGTCAACAAGTATGGTGAATCATTGTCTAGTTGTGGAGAGTTGAACTCGGGTCAACAAGTATAGTGAGTCATTGTATTGTTGTGGAGAGTTGAGGTTGACCTATCGATAAACAATTGACCAAGGATAATTGTTTCACCGTAATTAATCAAGGTTATTGGGTTGACCAATTATTACTCGGGTCAACCAATACAATTGTCTCACTGAGTTGTAAACTCACGATCACTCTTCTAATTGTTACAGAATGACGGTCGTTGGAAGGAGCAAAAGAAGAGAGCGATTGCCATATTTTATTATACGATTATATAACCTTTTATATTTTTGTATCATTAGTTTGTATTAAATAAATAAGTTTCATTGATGCAGGTCCCATTGTTTATTAATCGACATCTTGACAATACAAATAATTACCTATTATAAGAATAATACAGCAGAATTAGTATTGAAACTGTTTTTATGGATTAAAAATAATCAGTATTAAGCTAAAGGTAATTCGCCGGCCTAACAATATCTGAATTGGGTTAACAATATCAGATGTCTTCAAGGACTTTGTTTCTCCATGATTTTGGTATAATGACTCTTTGATTCATATATATTAAGTTATTGCTTCCCATTGTTATTTCTGACTTTAATTTGTAAAATGGTTTCAAATTTACTGTCATTTTATTTATGCTCGTTGGCCATCCAGCCTTAATAAAGGTTTTTATCATTTTTAATTCTTCATCACCTTCAGTTGCTTTTATCAATTGTTTTAACCTGTCCTCTTTAATTGTTAAAAAAAGTCGATTAGGCATACTTGAGCGTTTAATTCTAAATTATCTTCGAATACTTTATTTACTGTTGCTCGTGATAATGTATCAGCTATTATTAGATATTTGCCTGGTTTGTAAACTAAATTTATTTTATATTTTTGTAATGTCAAAAGCATCCTTTGTAATCTAGCTGGGCATGAGTTTAATGTTTTTTTGAATATGGAAATTAATGGTTTGTGATCGGTTTCAACTGTAAACTCTGTTCCATAAACATATTGATAGAACTTTTGTACGCCAAAACATATTGCTAATAGTTCCTTCTCTATTTGAGCATATCTTTGCTGAGTTTCTGTCATAGCTCTAGAAGCATATGCACATGGTTTTTCATATTGCAAAAGTGCTGCTCCTAAGCCTGAGCTAGATGCATCAACTGATATTGTTATTTGCTTTCTTGGATTAAAATACTTTAAAATTGGTTCTTGTGAAATTATCTTTTTTAATTCGTTAAATGCTTTTTCTTGAGGGTGTTCCCATGAAAATATATTGTTATCTTTAATTAAATCCCTTAATGGTTGAGTAATTTCTGATAAGTTTGGAATAAATTTTCCTACATAAGTTATGAAACCTAGGAATCTTTGGACATCTTTTTTATTAATTGGTTTGGGCATTCCTACGATGGCTTCAATTTTATCTTCATCCATTGATATAACTTTATTTGAAAACTTATGTCCTAAATACTTAACTTCATCTAGACTAAATTTACATTTGTTTCTATTAAATTTTACATTTTTTCTCTAGCTATCTTAAATACTTCTTCCAATATTTTGTCATGTTCTTCTTTAGTCTCGGCATGAATTAAAATATCATCGACATAGATTACTACACCTTTTATATGAAAAATTTCTTGAAAAGTTTCTTGGAATACTTCACTAGCAGTTTTAATACCAAATGGTAGTCTATTGAATTTGTATCTACCATGAGGGGTTGCAAAAGTGCATAACTTACTAGATTTTTCATCTAATGGAATGTTCCAAAATCCACTAGCTGCATCTAATATTGTGAATATTTTTGAACCATTCAAATTTCTTGTTATTTCGTCCATGTTTGGTATTTTGTATTTTCTATCTATTATAACTTCATTTAAATCTCTTGGATCTAAGCAGATTCGTAGAGAACCATCTTCTTTTCTAACTAGTACATATGAATTAATCCATTCTGAGCTGCCTTGGAACTTTTTCTATTATTTTTAATTTTTCTAAATTTTCTAAACATTTTTTAAATTGATCTTGTATAGCAAAAGGTACATTTCTTATTGGATTTACTACTGATTTTGCATGTTTTTTGTATTTCAATGTGATATGGCTTACTTGTTTTACCTATACCTTCAAATACATCTTTATAACTATTGGTTAATTCTTCATAATTTTTAATTTGGTTTTTATTTACTGTATTAATGAATTTAATATCCTCATCATTTTTTGTGTTTACTATTCCTAAATGAATACATGTTTTTAAACCTAAGATTGACCCATTATTACTTTTGTCTACAAAGAATTCAGTTTTCTTGAAACAATTTCCATTATAGTATAAATCTTGATAACATTTTCCAAATATAGGAATTTTATCTCCAGTAAATGTGACTAAGTTTTCCTTAATGTTCTCAATATTTTTTAAATTAAATTTACACGCTTTTAATTCAAAGTAGGAAATTATATTGACACTTGCTCCCGTATCTATTTTAAATTTAGCCTTTACATCTGCATCTTCACCTATACTCAACTCTATAATGCAATGATTAAAATTATTGAGGTTTTTGTTTCCATTATTAATTGTGTCTATACTCAAGTGATCATTACAATTATCCGATTGATTCACTTGGTTTGCAGATTTATTCCTACATTTATTTGCAAAGTGATTGTCCGTTTTACATTTTAAACATTTTTTACCGTATGCTGGACATTTATTTATCGGATGTGATTTACCACATCTTGAACAGTCTTTAATTTCTCTTTGTATCTTGAAGAATCTTCTCGGATTTTTTGTGTTGTTTTCTTCTGATTTCTTACTTGATCCACTTCTTTGTAATTTCTTGTCTTGTCTCCACTCGTTGATTGTTTCATATCCTGAACCTGCTGTCTGGATGTTTCGGTTAACACACATGTCTCGATTGCTTTTTCCAGGGTGTACTCTTGATGTTGTAGAAGTTGCTCTCGAACCTTCTCATCTTTTATCCCAATGATTAGCATCATTTTTATTAATTCCGTTTTAAAATTTTCAGGGAATTCGCACTGTTTTGCTTGGTTTTTTAATGACGTGACATACTGTTCAGTGCTTTCCTCATTTTGGCGGGACGTGAAAAATTTATATCTCTCGTAGGTTAGGTTCTTCTTTGGAATGAAATAGTCATTAAATTTCTTCTTTAGTACAGTAATTTTGTCCTTATCATCGTCACTAAATGTGAAGCTATTGTAGATTGCAATGGCTTCTTCGCATATTAAATGCAGTAAATGTGCACATTGCGTTTTTTCCGGTTTTGAGTCTAATTCTACAGCGGCGGAGTATATTTCATACCTCTGCTTCCATTGTCTCCAATTCTCACTGAGATTGTCGTTTAATTTAATTGGTTGGATTCCTCTGCTTTCCATATTCACGTCTTCTTTTTATTTCTCCTTTTAATGTCCGTTAAGCTGGGCCATGTTATATATCTAGGAGTGGATCTAGGAATCGACTGAACAACACACCTGCCATGTGTATACTGTCTTTTATTAAACTTCTATGCGTGGTCGTTGCGGTAGGTTAAACAACCTTCTTTACCTCTAAGGCACATACATTACATACATTACATCATTACAACGTGGTTCGTACTTCGAAGTACGCGTTCATTAGTCGGCTTTTGTTTCATTGTTTAATGGCAGCAAGCCTACTTTGTTATAAATGATTGTTGCAGTTTGTTAAAATTTATCTAGTAATTCAATTTGAATAAAAACTTTTATTGAACAGATCGAAAAATATGTTTCAGACAAATATTATAAGATAGTTTAAGGATTGTATAAATGTTTCATTTTTAAAAATCGATCGATCGGTTTTCAAAATATCTTGTTTTGAAATTTTTGATCGGTGGCTATTTTGTTATTTGATAAAATTGAAAATAATTGTAAATACAAATGTTTTAGAGAACCGAAAGCAAATGCTGAAAGTTTTTGTATTTTTTCAATATTCCTTAAAATAAGGAACTAATGATGATTTTTAGAAAAACCAAAAAAACGCCAATAACTATGTGCTTGGGCCCCAATTAAAACATTTAAACTAAGAAAGTTGTTTGTTTCAATGAGTTCTAACAGCCATTTTCAGGTATTACAACTTAGTATTAACACCCTGTATAACACACATCGGTCTAATACAGTCCTGTACTATAACCTTAATATGAGAAACATACCAGAAACAATAATAATATTTATTTTCTATGCAAATACATCTGCATTTTATATACACAAGTATGTAAATTCTTAAACATATTCTACATTAACATGTAATGTTAAGAAAATATGTTTGCAATGTTTATAAAGAGTTTTCGACTTATTTTGGGTGGTATCCTTAAAATAATATCTCCTGTTTTCAAAACTCTAGTTATTAAATTTATTGTTGCCTTTGTATAAAAGAAAAGTTCAAAATAATTAATTGAACATCAAACTTCAAATCGAGTACAAAATGAATAATTCGTATATTGGGTTGCCTATGTCAATAATAAATTTTTATAATTTAATTTATAATAATTTTAATTCATGGCATAACCAGTCTATTAATTAAGCGTCATTAATAACGCGTACTATTAAACACATATTACTACATCATAATATTAAAAGACAGCAAAATGTAATTAAAAAAATCGATACGTTGTATTTGTAGCGCCATCTTTCGCAACTTTAACGAAGTAATATAAGATAATTGTGTAACATGCCTGCCTGAGTGATATTTAAAATAATTATCACCTGTCACGTTCTTTCACTGTCAATTACCCTACCCAAACAAATCGTAACATACAATTACGTAAAGATTAGATACTCCTCAAGGTCATGAATATTTTTTATTGCAGCAATGACGTGTACAACTGACATTACAATCTCACCTGCTGTATTAATCAGCAGTTTCTTCACTAAACGTGCATTCGTGCTTTAAAGAATTACCGAAATGGCGAACATGCTGATCCAAAACGTGAAGACGGTCATCGTGAACACCGGCAACATATTGTCACTCAACGACATCACGAAGAATCCGGGACAGAATCCAGCAGAAGAGGTTAGTCCATGGCACCTTGAATCCCACACTTCCTCACACAACCTCCCTGTTTCAGCTGGCCGAAGCTATGAAACTGGCCGTATGCAATTTTGAGTCGAGCAGGTCTGAGTTCGATGATACCACGGTAATCACGTGCAAGCATGATGATCTGGTCGCCAAAATGTCCGAGCACGATATACAGGACCTCAAGATTGGAATCAAGGTGTTCCTAAACACTGACAATGCCACATTCCTAAAGCAAGCTCTCGACAAAGGTATCGGCAGTTATTTTTATTTACGCCTTCATGCGTTTAGCAAATGCTTTGTCTCGTATTATTTTATTTAAGGCATACAGACACTAAACGATGTTTAAAGTTATCCATTGACTGTAAAACGAGGCCTTGCATAGTAATAACTGGTTGCAATATTGGTTAATCAATTTGGCAATAGGCGTGATGATCGATGCTCTCCTCGTGTGACATGAAATCAATAAACACAAATGTCTGGCCAAACAATGAACAATTTCTCGGCCAGTGATAGTGCAAATGCCTATACATGGTGGTCCAAAAAAAATTGTAATGTTATAGAATCATATAAATTTTATTGAACACTGCAAATACAAGTAGTTAATACAAGGGAACCCAGAATGAAATTGGTCTGCTGCACTCTAATATAGTATGAGCAGACAAGTTTTGATGTGGACCTCATATTATCTCGCATCGTAAATAGAGATTATCTGAAAAAACTTATTAAGTATTATCTCATAATTGATTTCTTTGTTTGGTAATTGAAACTGAAAATGAACATCTTAACCCAATGTAAAAGTTTTGATTTATATAATCAAATTTAGAATATTTATAGTGTCTTGATTCGAATTGAAATTTTACCCACGACCTGAGTCATACATTTTGAAAAGCCGTAATTCACCTAAAACACGTTTTAAGTTTTCAAACAAATTTCTTACAATTATTTTTAAAATAATTAAAATCATCCAAAATAATAGTATTGCCTTCTATAGTCTATCCAATTTCAAGCTGCAGTTAATGTAAACATGTTCACGTGAACAGCGATAATGTACAGGGCCGCACTTGCTTAGTTGCCGACTACAGTGCGCTAACAAAAAAATTAAAATTACATGAGATAATAAAAAAGGACAACAAATAAATCAGTAAATATTAAATTTATATACAATAAAATATTTATTACTAAGTTGAACTATTTTCATCGTCTGTATTTATATTTATAATAAGAGGCTCAACATTAATTTCAATAATATTGTCAAGTGACCACATTTTGGACTCAACTTTTTCAATTACATGTTTTATACATTTTCGCCACGAATCTTGATTTATAGATTCTATGGCTTCAGAAAATAAATTTTTGCAGTCCCCAAATTTAAAAGTAATATTTTTTGAGGCCACATAATTTTTAATTTCTGCCCAAATTAATTCGATGGGGTTGAGCTTACAGTGATATGGTGGAAGTCGTAATATAAGTTTATTATGTGACCTCGCCATTTCATCAATAATATATTTATTATATTGCGTTTTATGCATATTAACAATAGCCAGTAATTCAATTCTCAGCACATCGGCTTCGAACAGAATATTTTTGGACAACAACCAGGTCTGGATATCTGCCTTCTTAGTAGTCGACGTAGGAATTTTTTCTAACTTTCTGGAATGATACGACGCGTTGTCCAACACAATCACTGCATTCTCCTCTAATTTCGGCAATACATTGGAAAACCATTTCTCGAAGGATTCACCCACCATTTCTTTGTGATAATCTCCGGTTTTTTTCGATTCAAAAGCCCATAAAGCATCGGGGACAAAGCCGTCTGTACTGCCAATGTGGCAAATTATCAGTCGTTTACCTTTTCCTGTCATTTAAAATCATCATTAATAAGTGAATACTAAGTTTATTAGCCAATTTTTATCCGAGGGATTCTTCAACCCTGTTGATAAACCTGACAAAAAAGCTGCTTTAGAAGATTTAACACTTTGATCCATCCAAACATGCGATTTTGTGTGACTAGCGTTAATCCAGGTCTCATCAAGATAATATATTTTTTTATTTTCACTCCTGTATAATTTAATTATTTTTAAATAATTTCTTCTCCATAACGTTATTTCGTCACTGTCCAATAGCATACTATTTCTTCCGCGACGTTGGTATTTAAAATTTAGCGATTTCAACAGTTTATGAAATGTTTATCGCTTAAAATTTGGCAACTCGTCTTCATTCACCTCTATTAAAAGCTTGTTCAGGGTTGGCGTTTCATTTCAAAAGAAAAAATGGTGTACTTTTCTTCGTATTGCGTTCCTATCAAAATCATCTACTGCATCAACGCTATTTTTTCGGTTCTGATTTGTTTTAGGTGGTGAAAATTTTGCGGAGATTTTGTATTCTCCAATAATGTTATAAACAGACCTACAAGATACCCCTGTTTTATATGCCACTTTTTGCACCATATCATTTCTTAAATCCGTAGGGTTTTCTCGAACTTCACATTTATAAACATTTAAAATTAATTGTTTTGTTTCCACCCTTAAATGACACTTTTTAATGCGTGTTTTAGGAGGGCTCAGTTTCGCACTTACTACAACTTCAATATCTGTATCTGTGCCCGACATATTTCACAACACTAGTCAAGCTAATGCAGTAACAAAATTCCCTTAGTCCGGGTTTCAGGTAGACAGCGGGACGACCAATCGTATGCTTGTGTTAAAATGTGCACGTGGCGATCACGCCTGGTAGCGTGTATATATTCACTGCATCTTGAAATTGGATGGACTATAGTTATTGTTATATATATAATAGTTATTGAGAAATAATCTTGAAAAACGGGTTTCCTTCGAATCCTGTTACTCTAATGAAACTATTGGGATCAAAACAAACCGATGGGGGTGCTGCGAAACCACAGTTAATACCGCTTAATTGGGACACATTGGGACTAGGCATTTTAGCCCAATTAAGCGAATTTCACCTTAATATAAATGAGCTTTTCTTTTAATTTTGTTTTAAACGTATGCGTTTATAAGAAAATAATATAAACTTTAAGAAAAAAATATTAGTAGTAATAATTCTAAAGTAAAACATTTAAAAAAAAAAAAAATTGTTAGTATTTTATTCATGTTACCAGATATGTTTGATTATTATTTGTTTTTTGTTATTTTAAGTACTTTCTGGTATCACGAAGTCAAATACAATCTAAAATATTATTTAATTTACAAAACCCCTTATGATGGCTGAATATTAAGCCAAAACTATTAGGGAAAAATAAACAAATAAATACTAGAAGATACCAGAAAGTACTTAAAATAACAAATAATAATAAAAAATATTGTCGAAAATTCTTGATAATAATTATCAATACGGACGTGTATATATTCATTTTCTTAATTGTTTAAAATTGTGAAGGTTTGAAACCGCAAATAGCAACGCAATTGTGTATATTGTTTATTTTTATAACTCTCAGACGATCAGTAATATACTGTATTGCTTGCAAAAGGGACATTTTTGCACTAATCTCTCAGGCTGTGGAATTTTCTAAATTTTCATCAATGGATTCTGGTACGTAATTAACCAATTTTTGCGTTTTACTGTCGAAATTAAGCAGAATATTGTTCCAATTAAACGAAGTAATTTACTGTTAGTTTCATAGTTTGGTTTCCGTTCCTTGAGATTTGGCCCTAATATTCGGCTGCCCTGATTAACCGGCGGCCCAATGAAGCAGAATCGACTGTACTTGTTTTGCTAGTTCTTATTTCTACCGCTGCTGCAAACAAATGCGAAGGTGGCGCAGTTGTCGCGAAATCGCTGCTGCATTATACTTATTTCACCAGTTATATTTCTGCCACTAGACGTTCTAATCGTATTGAGCCCTTTAAGGATACTGAAACCATATAACATGAACAATTTAGTACTAATGATGAGATTTTTATTTCAAATTAGTTTTTACAATGTAGTTAGTCTATCGTTGTTAGGAAAAATAATACTAATAATATAATTGTAATACTGGAATATTACCATAAAACATCTAAAATATCAAAGGCAATACTATTATTTTGAATGATTTTAATTATTTTAAAAGCTTTCTACAGATGTTAAGACATTGTTTTAAGACATGTTCAGACAACAAAATCTATTGGTGCTGATATTTTATTATAGTTTGAATAGGGGAGCAGCACACTAAGTAAATGAATTTTCCCATGTTATTTCCCTATATTCCGCGGCAAATTGATCACTTGGTATAACTGCTATGCTATTGTATATTTAATGTGTCTAATTCTTTAATTGCAGTTATGTAATCAACACAATTACCCACTTTTTCATGGTACAATTATGGACACATGATTTAGACGGTTTGAAGGCCATACGCAAATTCCTAGAAGTGCAGCAGTAGCCTCGTTTGTGTTGTTAAAATCCCGTATTATTACTAATATTAGAGATGCAATTGTTTGAGTTATGCAATATTATTTTTACAGTCACAAAATTTCTATTATTACTAATTATAAAAAGACGAAAAGATAAATAAGTGGAATATAATAAACAAATGAAAAAGGGAAAAGAAATTATGAGAAAAGTAATAATAATTATGAGATATAGTTTTCAAGGTTACAAAATTTATATTATTATTTATTATGAAAATCAAAAAAGGAATTAGCAGAATATAAAGATTCCTTGAAAAGCTATAGTTAACACGGTACAGAGACCGGAAGTACTTCTAGTATATAAACATGGGAAAAGTATTTAATATAACATGAATGTAATTTGGCAAAAAAGGAATGTAATCTTGATATTTGATAAACTAGAAAACATTTGAATTAAATTGTGGTAAATTTAACTGTTTTTTTTTGTCTTTTAGCTTTCCTAGCCCTTAATGTGTCATCAGTTCACAATGTGATAATCTCCCTGAACCACAAGGGCAGTCAGGAAGAGCAAATAGCCAAAATACAGAACATCTGGAGCTGCCTGGAAGGCTACGTCACCTCGAAGAAAGTGCAGCAAATCGGCCTGTCAGACATAGAGGAAAATTCGTTTCGCACTATCTACGAGAGCGCAACGGTAAAACCGACCATCATTCAGATAAACCTGTCCACGTGCTGCGTGGTGCCTCCTACATTGCAGCAGTTCTGCAAGGAACACGAAGTTCTGCTGTTAACCCATAGTGATCCGGCAGGTAAATATAATACATATCAAAATTTAAGTTGCGTTTTTACATAATTTGTTTCATTCTTGGGTTACATTACGTTAGTGATATTACTGGTGTTTATATACAGAGCATCAACAATTAATGTTGATACAAGGGGAGATTTTTATGTTATTTACCTAGATATGAAGGAAAAAGTAAGAAGAAAAGTTATATATTATTTTTCAACATTCCTATTCACGGCCACACACTAATCCATCGTTTTCCAATAACGCTGTACCTTCCAACGGTTTTCCAATAACCTATACCTTCAAATCTACTTAAATGCTTCTTCCAGGTGTTCATCCGAAGAAAAGCGTCGTCCGCACGTCCTCAATCCTCAATTCAGAAAAGAGATAATAGTCACTCGGTGCCAGGCTGACTATTAATCCAGGCTGTAGGGTGGATGCTTTATCTCTGTAAAGCTGCGTTCGTTGATCATTTTTCGGACTTGGCGAACTTTGTGCACCCTGCAATTGTCATGCAGCAGAAGAATCTTTTGGTCACAGATCTGGGATCTCTTTTTTGCTGTATGGCAGGTTATATCTTTCTGATTGTTTCCTTATAGATTTCTGCTGTTATTGAAGAGCCATTTTTCATATGGACAATTAGTAAGATTCCTTCTGTATCCCAAAACACCATCGCCATCATTTTTTCGGAGGAATTTTGTTACCTTCTTTGGTTGTGGTGATCCCTTGTGAACACATTACATGAATTCTTGTTTTGTCGGTGGGTCCAATGATGACCCCCCAAGTTTTCACAAATTTGTTGCCTACACATTTTTTGTTCGACGATAAGCAATTTAAATTAAATGTGCTGACGCCTTATTCATTCGTAAGTCTTTATGCACTATTTTTATAACATCTGATTTCGCTACTTCAGTGACAATCAATTAAACCATTATTCATCGATCTATTAGAACTTTCTTGATGCTTTTGCCGTTCATGCTTCAATATTCTGCATCTTGGGTCATTTGGAATTGAATCCCTACCCTATCGAAATTGCATAGACCAAAATCAGCACATGTCCCCCATACACCTTAATCAACCTCTGATGCATAATCCTTGGGTTAATTTGCTTCGTTCGTCAATATCGGCTCCATTTACCTTTCAAAATGCTACTAGTGACTTTCGCTCCCATATCCACAATCCGGGGTTACATGATCCAAGTATTCTGACCCAGGATCAAGGAAAACGTCACATGCTCTTCGCCTACCCCTCTCCTATGAAACTTGGTCAGGATTCTATGTTCCAGCTGAATTTCACTTATTTCTTGTAAGGTAATGCCTTATAAAAACAATAAAACTCTTTGAATGTGAACCAAACTTGGTCAATGCCTGAAAATGTCACTGATTACTGACACCAGAAAAATGCAATTATCACTTGTTTCCTTCATGGTTAGGTACATAATAAAAATATCACCCCCAAAAATATAAAAATGATTTCTTATTGCTTGTTTTCACTTCCAGAAATTTTACCAGCATCATCAATTTCGTCAGTATTCGGAGAATCGCTGACCCTGAACTGGGCCGCCCGCTTCTTGGTGCACATTAAATGCAGAGGAGTTCTCACTACCAAAGGTTACATTCTAAGCCTAGACAAGTAATTTTATATACCCAATTGTATTTATTTTTGTAAAACGGCGGAGAAATACATTCCCTTATAAGCAACTTGAGTTGAGTGTAGCGAATAATTTTCGTATGTCATAAAACTGTGTTCCCTCATGCACTAATTTTCACTATTTATGTCAAGGTTACGTGGACTATATTCTAGTCTCCTGTATTTAGCAGTTGAAGCAGTTTAGCGCAGATACAAATTATGTTTAAATAAAAGTCTATTTTATTATGAAATAATTTATTGTAGTGTTATGTGTGTGCAACCCGAAGCCACAGATTGTGATTTCAATTATGTGTATTGAATCCTCTTGTATTTTTATATACCTAAGATTGTTATTTTGTAACTTGAAATAGTATCGCTATTTTATAAAACTATTGGTCTACTTCACATATTAAAGCATATCCGTTCGATGTTTGTTTGTTTACACAGTGATGGTTTTTCCTACGATTTGCAGGTTTGCAAGTATGTAGCTCCAATCCTCTTCCCCTTAGTCTCATTTGCAGGGCCGGATTTAGGTATTGCGGGGCCCCTAAGCACAAATAGATTACATATAGATCATTTACTGCTGTGGAATAGACAGTGTCCTATTGAGCAATGAAATAAACAGGAATATGTTTTGGGTCTGCATACTGTGTGATTTGTCATTTCCCCCGTTACATATGGAGTTTTAAATTGGAGACATTCTGCTATCCGTTATGGAATATTCTCACTCCAAAGGAAAGCAGTCAGGTTTATTGCTAATATTGTCGGCACAAATTTGTGGAGATGAAGATTTTAACAATTCCTTGTGCTTATATCCTTGAATGCCTACTGCATGTGTAAAAAACATCCATAACTACTCAATAAGGTGGTGCGAAACAAACTTTGTTATAAACTCAATACGGCAGTGCGGAAAATATGCTGTGGCTGTTAGAAGCTTTGGGATTTTTTGGACAACTCCTTTGGTTGCCACATTACCATTAAACTTTCATCATAGAGATGGATAGACACCCCTCACAACTTGGCACTTGTAACTCATTTTACTAGTAAAATTTTGGTTAGATATTTAAAATTTGCATGTCTAAAGCTTAAAATTAAACATATTTAATAATTTGGTCAAGAGAACACATCGTAAATACATTCAAGATTAGAAGAGCAAAGACAACATAAGGAAAAGCAAAATATAACTGAACGGCTTATTAGAAGCATCTACTTGATAAATAAAAGGAAAAACGCTTAGTCAGACAAGAGTAGATAACAGGTTTCATAGGAGGGAGATAGACGAAGAACATGTGATGATTATTCTTCAACCTGGGTCAGAATTCTTGAGCCATGTAACCCCAGATTCTCTTTAGAGAGATCGCTACTAATTTGGAGGTATCGGCTCCATTTACCTTTCAAAATGCTACTAGTGACTTTGCTATCTCTCTCCCATATCCAGAATCCGGGGTTACATGATCCAAGTATTCTGACCCAGGATCAAGAAAAACGTCACATGCTCTTCGCCTACCCCTCTCCTATGAAACCTGTTCAAAATGTTGTATGGTTGAAAACATATTAAAAAGCTCTACCGAAATATAAAATGTAGATCGTCATTTATACAAAAAACATTAATGACATCACTTTTAAAATTTTGCTTTTTTTAAATTTGAAAAAAAAAATTTTCATATGCGCAATATTTTATATCGCTATCTTCCTTTTTTTCTCTCTCGTACGCATTAACGGAGTTACCGAATTTATCCCCTACTTAATTTCCACACTGTATAAGAGTAGAAAAATTATTTGTTCACTTAACGTGCGTTCTATACATTGGATGAATTTCTTTTATCCGAATTTGATTGAAATGTTGTACTTTGTGAGTGCGTTATTGTATTATTGATTTTCTGTTTTAATATTATGACCTGCGTAAAAAAAATGTAGTTGTACTCCAGTAGAGGACTGGCAATCTAAACCGATCAGTGAAAATCTTAGCAGACCAGCCTCATAAAAAAACCGTCAACATGTAACTGTTTCTTTAGTTATTAATTAGTAAAAGAATATTACATAATTACCCCTCTAATAAAAACTATAGAACATTTTATTTTGAGATAGTTTCTATAAGGTATAAAATTTACTAACAGCGGTCAATGGTTTAGCTACGAGAACACGTATTAAAATCTTTTAGAACGAAAAATACATTTATTTCATCCTATGTCTAATTCCAATACTTTACGTCAACAGTTTCAGTCCGGGAAAACGCAAAAAAACGGCCTAGTCCGGTAAAGTGTTACTTAACAATTATTTTGTAATCGTTACAAACAATTATAAAATTGCTGTGCAAAAACGCGAGGACGATTGTTAATCTCATGCAGTCATCCCATTCGGCAATTTTGAATATTATTATTATATAGCGTATTCTTTTTATACGATTGTAAAGGGCTGTCATATTTTGCATCTAGTAGAAACAATATATGTAAATTGCTCCGGCGTTTTTAATTTTCATAACTGCCTTTTATAAAGTTCATTTGAGCACAGCCCCCAACTCCACGGCATTTAGGTGAGAAAATGTGGTTCTTTCGAACTCCGTAAAAGGAGTTTTCTGATTTCTTTTTTGTAAAGCTGAATTTTTTTATTCAGACCTCAAAATCTAACGCGTCATTGGAATCGAAATTTTCGATCGGATTCAAGTCACACACGAAGCGCTGAAATTTGTCCATGTTATCAACAAAACCATGTCACCATCCGTCCCAGCCATTTTAACACTGTTTTGTCGTGAAAAGTGCAAAAAACGTTTGTTTTCGATAACTCTCAAGGGTTGGGGGAGGGCGTTGAAATTCATATGGGACACGGAGCCCTCGGAGACGGTCCTTGGAATTTTCATGAAAATTATTACGCCTGTTTTTGAGAAACATGAATTTAAAAATTTTCATTTTCAATTGAATTTTCTCACATTGGGATGATCATATTGTTGGTAAGTTGATTTGGTAAGGTTTGATATTGATAAGTCTTATATCATAGAATTAGTAAATATCTTAGAATTTTCTACATTTTAATAATATTTTATCAGATTCATCTCTAAACGGAAGTCTACAGAGTGTCTCTAAATTACGTGGACATGGCTTAACCACAGATTAGAGGGATCAAAAGAAGACGATTTAACAAAATCATCTATATACAAATGCGTTTGGTTTAGCCAGTATTCAGCTTCAAAGTTAATTAAAAAAAAAACTTATTTGACAAATTATTAAAATCTTGATAAAACAAACCGAAAATTTAATTAATCATTGTGATTTGTCACAATATTAAAAACTTTTACCAAAATAATTTAGAATTGGACAGAAACAATATAATACACATAATTTTGTCAAGCATAATCGAAAATTTGACAGGAGTTATTTAGATGTTAAAATTAATAGGAGATTTGACACCAATTATTAAAATATAACAAAAAAAGTATTAAAATTCCACCGTATTAATTGACATCTTAATATAAATACTTAATTAAAATTTTAGTACTGTTAATTGATATTTGGACAGATATATTTAAAAACTTGACAGAAATAATTAAATATTGCCTAAAATAATTGGAAATTTTATGGGAATTATACACGGTGTCTCTAAATTATGTGGAAATGGCGTAACCACAGATTACTGGGATCAAAAGAAGACGATTTAACAAAACTTATCTATATACAAATGCGTTTGGTTTAGCCAGTATTCAGCTTCAAAGTTAATTTTAAAAAAACAAAATTTGCTTATAACAAGAGAACGTTTACATTGATTTGGATGTTGTTTGGTATGACACTCTGTACGGATGTAACTCATATTTTGACATAATATTGTTATTATCAGTAGACCGGTTGTGTATAAAACAAGTGAAGCCCAACATTAATACATTCATATTTTGTAATGACAAACGCAAATATGTAAAAAAAAATCAAATCGAACGCAGGCATTCATTACTAAGTTTTTTTGTATCTTTATAGTTTTTGATATCTGTTACAGTTTCGGCACAAACAAATAAGATATGAGTGACTGCCCTACACTAGTTCGGAAACAAATGTAATCAAGTTACTGGGTTGATGATGGTTTATTCACAATAATGAATATAAAGTACACTTACGCCGATAAAACAGATATTTTCCTGGTTTTAGGATTTTTGGAGCCCTAATAACGAGGAAGAAATTTTGGAAATTAAAGCAATTGCTTCATCCATACGATATCCAAATAGTGCAAGAGCTTTTACCACCTGATTATGACCTACGTTTTGCGTTTTGCCGATTTATTCAGGAAAAAACAGCTTAACATATACTTTTTAACTAGAAAATACTGTTCACTGATGATTTGTTTCCAAACGAGTGTAGCGCAGTCACTCATATTTAATTTTTTTTGTGTCGAAACTGTAACAGATATCAAAAACAACAAAAATACAAAAAAAACTTAATAATGAATGCCTGCGTTCGATTTGATTTTATTTTAGATTTATTTGCTTTTGTCATTACAAAATATGAATGTATTAATGTTGGGCCTCACTTGTTTTATACACAACCGGTCTACTGATAATAACAATATTATGTCAAAATATGAGTTATACGCGTATAAAGTGTCATACCAAACAACATCCAAATCAATGTAAAAGTTCTCTTTTTATAAGCAAATTTTGTTTTTTTTAAATTAACTTTGAAGCTGAATACTGGCTAAACCAAACGCATTTGTATATAGATAAGTTTTGTTAAATCGTCTTCTTTTGATCCCAGTAATCTGTGGTTAAGCCATTTCCACATAATTTAGAGACACCCTGTATAATTCCCATAAAATTTTCAATTATTTTAGGCAATATTTAATTATTTCTGTCAAGTTTTTATTTATGTCTGTCCAATATCAATTAACAGTACACATTTTAATTAAGTATTTATATTAAGATTTTTTGTTGTTGTTATATTTTAATAATTGGTGTCAAACCTCCAATTAATTTTAACATCTAAATAACTCCTGTCAAATTTTCTATTATGCTTGACAATACTTCTATTATATTGTTTCTGTCCAATTCTGAATTATTTTGGTAAAAGTTTTTAGTATTGTGACAAATCTCAATAATTAATTAAATTTTCGGTTAGTTTTATCAAGATTTTAATAATTTGTCAAATAATCCGCCATAATTTTAACTATTTCTGTGAAGTATTTATTTATGTCCAAATTTCAATTAATTATACAATATTTTAATTAAGTATTTTTATTGAGATGTCAGTTTATTCGATGGGTTTTTAAAATTACTTTTGTTATATTTCAAAGATTACGGTAAAATTTTCCATAAATTGTAAGATTATTTAAATAATTCATGTTAACTTTTCAATTATTTATGTCAATAATTTCTGTTATTGTAACCTACTGCTGTAGGCAACTTATAAATCACAAAATAGATCAAATATCGACACCACGGAAATTAGAGTAGAATGATAAATACTTGACTCTCTCACTGGGAAATTGAAAATTGCAAAATTGCAGAAAGATTTTACTATTTATATGAGACTAAGACTCATATAATCAGTAAAATATATCTCATTGAGAACTATAAACTTTGGCAGTCATATATCTGCCATGTAGGCAAATGATATAGAATCACTGGCGCGTAATCCTGTGAGCAAATTGGGTATTTGCTCGTGCAAAGGTAGCATTATAATTAGTTTTTTTCGATTTTTTTATAATCGAAAGGTGAAATGAATGGTTGAATTAATCAATATTATATATTTATTAAATTAAAAAAAAAAATTATATTATAATAATATATAAATATTATATATATATGATATTAAATTTCTGTTTCATATCTAGGGACAAGACTGTAATATTTGTTATAGTTTATTTTTTAAGGCAATAAAAAATGACATAACTCTATTCATGGGGGCCCAAAATTCATATTTTCCCATGACCCCATAGCCATAACGCGCCGCTGGCGCTGGTTACATTTACTTTCCAAACCCCCTAATGCATCTCATGTTTATGATATTTGAGCATAGCGAAAACAGTCAAATGTCTATAACTATGTCATGATTAATTTTAGACCATATGGTTACTGAAAGTTTTCGAGTTAAAATGAGGTCAAGAACACGTACTTAAGCTATGTATGGTCGAGGCCATACAAAATTGCGACAGTTTTTTTACATTGTGTGAATTTTGTTTAGCTGAAGATGTCAAAAAATTATGCAACTTGCCTGATTGACCAGCCATTTTCAATATCTCTATTATTTTTACTATATTAAAAGCACTAATTTGAGGGGCCATTCCAAAATGTGGCTATTCATTAAGTAAGATGTAGGTATTTATGATAACATGTTACTTGATTTTTGTTTGTAGGGACGAATTACTTGATTGCACAACTCAATTTTAGACAAATTCGCTATTAGATTTGTCAAACTTTTTTTGCTCGCGACCGTACATCATATTGTGGACACCCTGTATATTATACTATTTCCAGGGGTAATATAACAAGTGGTGTTCTCATTATCGATTTTTGAGAACACCACGAATTATATTTAGGAAGGGAATATAATGAATTGATTGAGTCATCTAGTAAAGCAGAATAAACAAGAAGCTAAATATACAGTTTAAATACCTATATTTATTTAGATCACTTCATCTTTCAAACAGCAAACCACATTTATTTCCACATTTTACTACTTTACTTGTACCTGAGACACACGGACATTTCGGGTAATGTTTTTATCAGCGGCCGACTAGATTTTGGGCGCAACCGATAAATAACACCATCGCAACGATCGTCGCTGCGATTTGTGCATAACCAAAAATTGTCACAGCGATCGACATTTGTTCGTGGTATTATCCTGAAAATACAACCGTGGTATTATCAACATTGTCAGTTATTAATACATGTGTAACTATAGAAACCACATTGTTATGACGTCACTGTTTTACGAATGAGTTATATTCCCGATTAAATACATTCATTCATTATTTTAGGGGCCCCTTATACTGCCGTGCTAAGTACAACAGCGGTACTTGTTTTTTGGCCATTTTGAGATATTCACAATTTTTCATTTTCAAGTTTCTCGGTCTCTAAAAATTATATTTCAGATTAATAAACTATAAAATTTCAATTGAATCATTAAGATTAAAAAAAAACTATTAAAATTTTATAACATGAGCTGCCCTTATTGCATTAGCTGCAATTATGAGTATACCAGGGGCATGTCGTCACGAAGAACTCTGAAAAATGAATTTAAAAGATATTGAGGATTTGGAAAGTACCTTCGTGGTGAATATTCCCGATTGATATGCCCGAGTTCCAATAACTTTTATCATTACTGAAAAGTATGTTGGCTTGTACCGTAAGTACAAGCAATGTTACCGTAAGTAACATTGCGCCCAGCACATGTTAATCATCAACGCCTCTTTATTAAATACTCCCAAAATAATTGCACAATCCAACCCGTTGGGATAAATAAATTTGGAAAGATGCTTGCAGATATTGGAAGAATTTTGAAATTGTCCAATAGTGAACTATATACCGGACACCGTTTTCGTCGGACATCTGCCAGTTTGTTGGCAGATTCTGGTGCAAATATTTGAACAATAAAAAGGCTAGGTATGGAAAAGTTCCAGTGTTGCAGAAGGATATTTGGAGGACTCTCAAGAAAATAATAAGAAAATTGCTTGTCAGATTCTTCGACTTCCAACAATTCCAATTTACAACTTAATGTCAGTCCCCCAGATGTTAACACAAATTTAAATTTAAATAATTCTCTATCTTATTTGAATAGTTCTGAAGTTACCACGGCATCATCACAAAGGATAAACAATAATAATTGTTTTAATTGCACTATTAATATTAGTATTTCAAAATAGTTTGATCTACTTAACTCTGTTATGTTATTTATTTATCATTTATGCAATGTTATCATTTCTCTATAATATTGCATTTTTAATTGAAGCATGCCATGTCAAAAGTTCAACTTTTAATAGTGTTTGTAGAAAAAATCTTTATTTTATTACTCTACTGGTAAAACATGGTAGAAGAGAATATTGAAAACGATAAAAAACTTAGTAACACACCTTTATCATCTAAGTATCATGAACTAAACTTATTAGTTCAAGATAAATTAACCTATAAGTATGTAAAATAGAAGTTTCTGCTATAAATAAAAGAAACATTTAATTTTAAAAAATACGTCACTTTTCTTCGTCCGAGTGAATTTCATTCAAATTACAATTTGTTTTCCAATAATATAATTTTTATACCACCATTATCATTAACCGTTCTTAGAAATTTGTAAGTCTTGCCAAAATTTTATTCATTCAGTCAGTTTTAGTCAATATTAAATTTGTTATCAAAGTCTATGTTTGGTTCTTCTCGTGGAACACTACGTTTTTTTTTAATTTCTGGGCGTGGCAACCCTGCTTTAATGATTTTTTCTTTAAAAAATTAACTTAATTTTATATTCAGCATCTTCAAAAGTAGTTTCATATATTAATGACCATCTTCCTCGTTCGGCTCTTACCTACTTAACAAACATCTTTTTGAAAAAAAAATTATATAGAGTTAGATCTTTTGGAGCCTGCATGAACAGTTTCTTACGCTTTAGCTGTTCTTTTAGTCTTAACAAAATGATTTGTTTTTCAGTGTCAGCCATATTATGGAAATCTTGATTAATCACCGCGCGATGGTTCGCTGGGATGTAATCATGGCAATTTCCTCTACTAGTCGCGTCACAACGAGGATGAAATTTATACTGACTTTTTACAATCTCTTTTTTTATCCCGTCATTCTTGTGGAATCAACTTTAATTTACGCCTCTTCCCAACTGCTTCTCGTTTAGTTGTATCTGTATCATTCTCCAAAAGTTGTAGTATTTTTTGTAGTGTAGTTGTAGTGGTGTAGTTTGTATGACTACTACTGACTTGTGGGAGATGAATTGGTTAGACTTGCAGAATTATTCAATTCACCAAAAGTATGTAAAATACTCCAAAGTAACTTCTTCGCCAGTTAATATAATACGAGACCAGACTGTTACATTCATCATCAATTCTACCCTAAAAAATTAACGTCTATTATGATAAGATGAAAATAATTAAGAAGTGTTTTAATAATAATTATTCTATCTGTATTAAACAAATCATTAACCAAATAACGTATCGTATTATGTATCTTTATCTATATTATCATAAAAATACTTTTAAAAATTAATAATTCGAGATTGCAGTTGATTGGTACCGTACTGGTACTGTGCCAGTCACCGTAAAAACGGTACAAAGCTTAAAACAATAAAGACTATATACCTCATAGTTAAATGGACCAATCACAATATTGAATGTTCCTTAGTTACTTCGTATTACAGCGCTTATTACTAATTCCTGGTTGTCATGGTGTTTCGAATATATCGTTAGTTTGCGTATTTCGATGAGGTGTTATTAAAAATCAAGTTGCCTTGAATCATAATATTTTTACGCAAAAGTCAAAATGACATAATATTTCTTGCATTCAGTATATAATAAGCGGTCAATATGAATCGATTTGGATCTGATGAGATTCATAAAATCGAAGAATCCGTCACATCCACAAAACCCATTAATACAGTGCGAACAAAATGTTGTTATAAGACAATTTGATTACTTCTGTTCAGAAAGAAATTATGATATAAAAGAAGAAAATTCGGATGAAGAATTATGTAAAATTTTGGAAGACTGGGCTTACAACATGCGAAAAGTTAATGGTGAAGATTATAAAGAATGAGTATTGAAAACACTGGAATCTCACAGCTAACCATATTCAACTTACTTATTATAATAAATTCAAAAGAGTTATAGATCCTTTTAAAACAGTTATATTTCAAAAAGTAAAAGATGCTCGCCAAAGAGGAAAATTTTACAACGCAATTTGAAAAAAAAGAAAACGCAGTTGGTCGGCTTTAACCCATTAAGAACAAACAAGAATTATATATTCATTTAATGGAAATACACCCGATGGTCTACACTCTACAGCGAAAGTTTTAGGATATTGCGTCTGTTGAACTTGCTTGAAGAGGAGGAGAAGCAAGTGCTTGCTTGACAGAATATTTCAAAGAAGAAATAAACAATTACGGTTTGCCAACAGGTCGGATGGAATACAACACAATTTTCTCTAAAATAGCACAAGGAGGCGATAAGAAAATTGCAGAGAGTATATGGATTACCCCAAATTCAAACAATATAGACATGTGCCCCGTTCGACTTCTAAAGAAAATGTTTTCTAAACGGACACCTAACATTAAAACTAATCGCCTGTTTCTTACAGTAAATAAAGATTGGGAAATACATGAAAACAGCTATTAGTATAAAAACATGCCCTTAGGATACAATCAGATTAGTAAATGGACAAAAAGTGCTGCTAAAAGCATCGGAAAAAATACCAAACTTGTAAAAATAATAAATCATTCTAACAGATCGTCTACAGTTAGTTAGTTATCAAGTACTGTATTAACGCTGAAGAAATTATAAAAATAACTGGACACAACAATACTGCTTCAATTCTACCTAATTTGAATCTAAGTGAAAATCATCATAAAAATCTTATTTCAAATTTAAGAAGTGAATCAATGGAATTGGAAATTGAAAATTCGTCTGTCAACAATTCTTCGTCAGTCTCTCTTAATTTATCTAATAATAATAATAATTCCAGTGGCTCAGTAATTTATAATAATTGTACTTTTAATATTACATACCATAAATAAATCAAGTTCTTATAAGTCATAATCAAGGCGCGGCTTTCTAGGTATTATGCTATACATCAATTCTAATAGCAGACAAAAATGACCTCGTATCTATACGAATTTCAGCAAATGAAGTAATGTGACAAAATTTGTTTGTGCTTTTATGCATATTTTCAGTTTTTAAGCTTTTTTCTCAATTTTATAGCATATTTTTTATATTAGCTAGGAATATATTTTGTGGCACATTATTGTAATGAGAATTCAGTATTAATATTACTCCGTTACGTCTAGAGTGCTTGGTTATCACAAAATCATCAACAAATCGAGCGTGCGTACGTGATATTTGGTAAACAAAGCTTGATTATTTCGGGGATTACCCTATTTTTACGTGCACTGAACGCATCTGGGGCAAGTGTGCTATATATTCAGTCCAATTTATCTCAATCTTCAGTGCGTTGTGCTTGTGCCTTGTATGTATTACGGCTTTATAAGTTTTCTTGTATAAAATGCTGAAAATAAAACCTTCCGTCGATGAATGGTTACGTGGACATTCTGAATTAAAATGTGAGAACGGCAAATTAATTTGCGGGGCTTGTATCAAACCGGTAAGTTTTATTTTGTGTTGCTATTGGCCTAGGTACAAGCATGTATTAATTTGTGGATTAACTGCGAGAAAAAAATTAACATAACACAACATATCACAACAACAGTGCACCTGGAAAATTTAAAAAACACAAATCTGCAAGCCGTACCCTGAGTATCCAGTAAACTATTTCCGAGTCTTTTGCGAGTTCTTCTGCACAAAATGAAAAGTAATTTTACTTTGATTTATGCAATACGATGGTATCTTCTAACATTCCGTTAAAAAAAACTAGATAATAGTATGTTTAAATATTTTTTACAAAAATACACCGGTACATATTCCTGCCGAATTAACCATTCGCAAAAACTATGTCGAGCAAGTATATAAACATACTATTGAGGAAATAAAAAAGATAATTGGCAACAATTACATATGGTTTTGTGTAGATGAAACAACTGATTCATGTGGTCGGTACATCGCCCATTTAATGCTTGCAATATTAAAGTAAGACTCCACCAATGCATTTTTAATTAGTTCGAAGCATTTAGAAAATATAAATGGCAATGCCGTTGCCGAATTCGTTCACGATGGATTAACACCATTTTTTGCCAAACCCCGTACCAAATGATAAATTATTATTGATGCTTTCTGATGTCGCTGCATATATGTTGAAGGCATATTCTAATTTAAAAGTATTTTATGAGCAATTAATGCATTGCACCTGTTTGGCACATGGTTTTAATCGAGTTGCTGAAACGATTAGACTGCAATTACCCATGGTCAATGATTTGATAAAAACCGTGAAGAAAATTTTCCTAAAAGCTCCACTGAGGGTTGAAATGTACCTCTTTCTCCGGCACCGGTTATAACTAGTTGGGGTACGTGGCTAGACCATTTCGATTCATTTAAGGAGCTTGTGTTAGAGTTTCCCGAAAATGTGTCTGAGGCAATTAAAGAATGCCACAAAGTTCTTAAAGATAGGAGGGTTGTACAAAGTTTAGCATTCCTAAAAACCAACTACAGTTTCGTAAGCAAAGCCATTGATAAACTCCAAGAAAAGGACACAACTTTGGTAGATGCGGTTCAAATAGTTGAAGATTTTAGTAACGACGTCTCAAACGTACGGGGATCTATAGGAGGGATACATAAAAAAAAGTGATGCAGTTTTGTCAAAAAATAAAGGGTTTGGCGAGTTACAAAAAATATCAACAGTTTTAAAAGGAGATTTCGTGGAAGATTTGCTGATAAATATTACAATTGTTCCCAAATTTAAATATGCACCGATTACAAGTGTGGATGTGGAGAGAAGCTTTTCACATTTATAAAATTTGCTCAGTGATAGGAGAATGGGATTTTCCGTTGAAAATTTAGAAAAACATTTAATTTTTAGTTCATTAAAAAATGAGCGGTAATCATTATTTGTTATTAATTATTATTGTTATTAATATTAATCACCAAAACCTATGTTATTAAAATATTACTTTTATCTACCTATAGTGCGTTCTTGTTAATAAAATTATGTTTTGTTTTGTTTTTCTGTATTTTCATAAAAAATAAAATATGCCTTTTCATGCTTTTTCTGCGTTTTTGTGCTTATTCTAATCTTTATGCTCTTTTATATGCTTATATTCTAAGATTTTTATGCAGTTTTAAGCGCTAATTTTGTAATTTTTTATGCTTATAAATCCGCGCTTTGGTCATAATTAGGAATTTAATTTAATTTTGGTGTTAATAAAAATGAAGTTGCCGTGAATCATAATATGTATACACGAAAGTCAAATTGTCAAAAAAAATCTTACATTTAAATTTATTATTCGGTATATAGTCCTCCGAATATAACTCGAGCATCAAAAATAATCTGAATATAGCTACTACTGCTCAATGTGTTCCTCAAAATACGCCTCGTCCTACGGACTCAGTTATTTCTCAGAACACATTTCGAATACGTCAGCTATATTCGATTATTTTTGACGCTCTTGTTATATTACTTCTGATTATTTACTAAATTTAATACATAAAGAAACGTTCATTGGGAACAGAAACGAAAACGGCAAAATTGAATATTTTATTTTTTTGTTAGTATTTTATCCATGTTATCAGTTATTTTTGAATATTATTTGTTAGTTGTTATTTTAAGTTGATTCAATACTACCGATGTCCGCGGAATTTTCAATTGTCTTCCATTATTACTACTAACGAGATTTGCCGTAACTAATTGTTACTAAGGTAAAATTAGCGCAATCTCATAAATACTAAGGTATTTTAGCGTAACTTCTTGAGTTACGATTAAAATATCTTAGTAATTGGTAGATTCGCCAATTTTTTTTAGTATACTCTGATTTTTCTAAACTGGCGTGCACGTCATCAAACAGCTGTGTGATGAGGTTTTTTCGTACCAACGTGATTGTTTTCGAGAATATGCATAACAATAGTTTAAGAATCGAAATTAATCTGAGGATCATTTGCTACATAACACTGATCACCGGTGGTTATAAATAGGTAAACGGGGTATAACCGCGGACATAATTTTCGCCTGCCAATCATGTAATAAATCATGTTATATTGGCAGCCGTGATATTTTTTCGGCGACGATGCCACATCTTTTTCACTAACCATGCTCATACATGTGTGTATAACCAAACTTCTTTGACGTTTAACTTGTTACATTTGTTCAATTAATTCAATGCATATTTTGCCATTGTAGATGTTAATCCACAACCACAGGATTGATATCTGTACGAAAAACGGCAGAAAAGTCGACGAATTTGATACGAACCGCGCACTGTCGCACAATATTGCACGGGCGGAACAGCTGATTGCAGCCATTTTTAAATATCCAGGACAGCTGGCAACCTTGTAAAATTGTGCCATCATTGTTATGATTATTATTTTGATGACGTGCACGCCAGTTTAGAAAAATCAGAGTATAATACACAACTTTAAAGAAGATACGGCAACTTTTATAGACTAATTTTATTATGAAAATATAAATAAAATTGTTACATTATATAATAAAACTGTTCACCTATTGATATTACATCATTCAAGACTGATAACTCATTCTGCCAAAAAAGTGAGTTACCACCTCTGTGCTTAGTACGGCAGTATAGGTAAGGGATGCTAAGCAACTGCATATTTTGCGTCGACGTAAATCCGGTCCTGATCATTCAACTCGGGAAACTATCAAATTAAATGAAAAATGACTTTCCAAGATACTGCTAGGGCCTTTTGGGACACCTTTCCTGACTAATTGGACCCTCGTGATCCCAAAACCTAAAATACGAAAAGAAAAAAAAAATTGAGAACCGTCGGTCGGTCCAAGCTTGTTGCCGTCCGTCTCATTCAACTCTGGAGACTCTTACGAGGCATACGAGACCGAGGTCGATGTATTTACGACGATTTGAAATTCGTGAGATTTTCGTGAGTTTTTTCGCGATTTTCGCCATCTCGATGAATTTTCAGATCGAGAACCACTAGACCGATTTCGCCATGATTTAGCACTGCACAGACAAGTGCTTGCGGTTTTTCAGAAGGGTCTTGGCAAGACAAACAAATTTCTTAAACATATTAATTTTTTTGATACAAAGTGAAGTGCTTCTGTATTGTGGGTGCAGGAGAATCGTAAGCCACTTAACATGAGTGCCTTAACACGGGGTTATATCCCCCCACCCAAACGTATAGCAAAGTGTCATTTGCTTAAGCAGCCCAAGCGGTAAATATGATGATTTTCCTAACAAATCGACTAAAAATAAAATTTTCATACCGCTAGAGACTGTGTTTTGTGCAATCTCGATGAATTTTCAGATCGAGAACGATAAATTATATATTATACGTACAAATATTCGATTCATGATAAGATAACACGTAAACATATAAACAATGTTAATGACAAATGGTGGATAAACGATTTTTAATTACCAATAATTTTTATATTTATTTAAAATTGCAACTCGAAAAATTGAATATGGGTGAACATGATTGTACTTCGATTTGTTAATAGTTGCTTTTGTGTTAACTGATAGTTAAATCTTTTATAATAATGCATGTTGATGTATTGAAAATTAAATATAACAGTGGAAGCATTATTCGCTGACACCAGAAAATAATAGGCACAGCCGCATTCGAATGCCGGGAGAGACGTGATCAGAAAAAAGGCCTATTAGCAACCCTAAATCACAGGTTTTGCGGGATCCACTTCGGTAGACATCCATAACTCAACAAACTACAAGTAAAAATCTACACAGCGACAAAAACTGGGCAGGTCGTGGAGACAAAACGAGGGAAAAAAAGGGGCCGAGAAAAAGAACAGAGCATAGAGAGAGATTCGCGCAGGCAGCTCGCTACAAACGAGGGATATAAACAATTGCTTGGTTATACCCTCCTTGTACGCGGTGGAAGACGGCAGCTTTGATACAGGATTTGCATAGCGGATTCTGATATGGTAATGCCATGCCATTGCCGGTCAGTTCTTGAGTTCTTGGCCCGACTGTACTGTATAGCAATATAGTGTGTATAGAGCGCGAGTTCTGGACGCTGTGTGGACATTGCTTGCGGTAGCCGATGCCGGTGCAGGCCTTTTCGGCGTACACTAAGTTATGTCAACTGATTTTTGCAATTCTCTAGTCTCGAACACAATCGGTCAAGAGCGGAAACTCGACACGGTGCTCTTCTGCCTCCTTATCGAACAACCCAATTATAATTTGCATACGTTTATCAAACCTCCAGATCTTGTACCCAAATACATTCCCAGATACATCATTAATTTTAAATGTTGAAACTTTTTTCAATTTCAAATATCCAGTGCATCAATAAATTACTGTATTCATGAAATCTCGTCTAGTGAAGATTGCAAACAAAATCCACATATCCACAATAATGCAAATTGCCATTTAGGTTGCGTTTGGTTAATTTAAATTAGGTTGGAGTGTTTAATATAGCCAGTTTCGTGGTCCAAAAATGTTTGTACAACATAATGAGAACTTTAGAAATAGATTTAAACTAATTGTAGAAAACTTTGATTTGCCTTAAAACTATTTGTAAGACTGTACCATAAAGTCATTATTGAATTAAGGTGATTCGGAATCGAAGATCTCTTAACTTTTAATCGTAACTAGAAATTTCTGAGGGATTTCAAATACTAGTGATTTGTTTTTGTATTCGAGAAAATCTCATTTTTTTAATATATTTACATATATTCCACAATAACTTGGATTTTTTTTTTCGCTTAGTAAGGATACTCAACGAATTTGCAACTTCTTTTAAAAAATCAATTACTTGATGTTTTCCTTGAACCATTTCCCATTATGTTTTACGCATACTCATGGTTTTCTGTTTAGAAAACGCAAACATAGTCTGAAACTGAAAACTCTGAAAATGTTGGTCATTAAACTTGAACTTGATTGAAAATGTACGTTTGGATAAAATTGAAAATTTTTAGGCAGAAAGGCTTTTAACAATCTTAGGAAAAATATAATTTGCACAGTTGGTATGCTGTAAAATTAGTTATTGTAGATTTTTAAAATAAACACATTAGGTATTTCTCTTGGAAAAAGTAAATGTTAATTAATTGTTCAATTTAGTGTAATAAACTTATTGTTTAATAGTATATTGCATAACGATTGTGAAAAGTGAATCTTATCATGTTAAGTGGGAATCTTGACGTGCGAGGCGCTAGCTGAGCGCGACAGCTCACGAGCACTATATACACTTTCCAGCTAGTTATGCTGGAAACTAAGTCATAATACATAATATTAGATATTGTATTTATAATTTTTTTTTTATTGGCTGTCGCTGTGGCCATTTTTAAAACGCATACTGACAATTCGACCTAATGCTATAGTGTTATAACTTATAACAAACACGTTTATTATAATAACACTTGGTTGAACGATATTGCCAACTTTCGAGAGTACTATATTGTATGGAATCGTTCACTTTCATATATCGCCGTTCCGCTGGAACAATGACGCAATTGCAAAATAATGTTTTTATGAGAGACGATAGATGATTGTTAATTACCATAAATAAAAATAATAATAATAAATAAAATTAATACACTTCATAAAAACTCAATAATTAACAACTTATTTTCGTCTCTTCAGAAATTTTCATTTTGCAGTTTTTGTAATATTTTTACCGGAATGACGATATGGTCATGGGAAAATAGTTATTTATAACGTATCATATTACGATACGATATGGCAAAATTATCAAACGAGGTCATAGGCCAAGCCATTGGGCCATTGAGCTATCGAAACTACTCAGTGCGTTCGCTCGTGTTCGTCAGGATGGATTAATATAATCAAAGCGCGGATTTATAAGCATAAAAAATTACAAATTAAGCCCTCAAAAACATAAAAATCTTAGAAAATAAGCATATAATATAGCATATAGTTTAGAATAAGCACAAAAACGCGGAAAAAGCATAAAAAGGAATATTTTATTTTTTATGAAAATACAGAAAAACAAAACAAAACATAATTTTATTAACAAGATAGGTAGATAAAAGTAATATTTTAATAACATAGGTTTTGGTGATTAATATTAATAACAATATTAATTAATAACAAATAATGATTGCTGCTCATTTTTAAAGGACTAATAATTAAATGTTTTTCTAAATTTTCAACGGAAAATCCCATTCTCCTATCACTGAGCACATTTTTTAAGTGTGAAAAGCTTCTTTCTCTCCACATCCACACTTTAATCGGTGCATATTTAAATTTGTGAATAATTGTAATATTTATCAGCCAATCTTCCACGAAATCTCCTTTTAAAACTGTTGATATTTTTTGTAACTCGCAAAACCCTTCATTTTTTGACAAAACTGCATCACATTTTTTTTTATAATCTCTCCTATAGATCCCCTTACGTTTGAGACGTCGTTCCTAACATCTTCAACTTTTTGAACCGCATCTACCAAAGTGTCCTTTGCTTGGAGTTTATCAATCGCATTGCTTACGAAACTGTAGTTGGTTTTTAGGAATGCTAAATTTTGTATAACCCTCCTATCTTTAAGAACCTTGTGGCATTCCTTAATTGCCTCCTTAAATAAATTGAAATGGTCGTCATAATAGCAGGCAGCATCTAGCCACGTACCCCATCTAGTTATAACCGGTGTTAATTGCTCATAAAATACTTTAAAATTAGAATATGCCTTCAACATATATGCAGCAGCATCAGAAAGCATCAATAATAATTTATCATATGGTACGGGGTTTGGCAAAAAAAAGTGTTAAACCATCGTGAACGAATTTGGCAAGGGTATTGCCATTTGTTTTTCTTACTGCTTGGAACTAATTAAAAATGCATTGGCCGAGTCTTCGTTTAATATTCCAATAAGTAAATGGGCGATGTACCGACCACATGAATCAGTAGTTTCATCTACACTGAACCATATGTAATTGTTGATAATTATCATTTTTATTTCCTCAAAAGTGTGTTTATATACTGGATCGGCATAGTTTTTGCAAATGGTTGATTCGGCAGGAATATGTCTACCGGTGTATTTTTGTAAAACAAATTTAAACATACTATTATCTAGTTTTTTAACGGAATGTTAGAAGATACCATCGTATTGCATGAATCAAAGTAAAATTCCTTTTCATTCTGTGTGGAAGAACTCGCAAAAGACTCGGAAATAGTATGCTGGGCACTCAGGGTACTGCTTGCAGATTTGTGTTTTTTTAAATTTTCCAAGTGAAATTTTCCGATATGTTGTGTTATGTTACATTTTTTCTGGCTGTTAATCTACAACATAATACATGCTTGTACCTAGGCCAATAGCAACACAAAATAAAACTTACCGGTTTGATACAAGCCCTGCAAATTAATTTGCCGTTTTCATATTTTAATTCGGAATGTCTACGTATCCATTCATCGACGGAAGGTTTTACTTTCGGAATTTTATACAAGAAAACTTATAAACAAGTAATACACACAAGGCAAAAGCACAACGCACTGCAGATTGAGATAAATTGGACTGAATTGATAGCACACTTGCTCCAGATGCGTTCTGTGCACGTAAAAATAGGGTAATCCCCGAAATAATCTAGCTTTGTTTATCAAATATCACATACGCATGCTCGCTTTGTTGATGATTTTGTGATAACCAAGCACTCTAGACGTAACGGAGTAATAACGGGTTTTCCAATAAGAGGTGTTATTTTGATATTCAAAGAAAAATGCCATTTTTTATTATAAATCATCAGATGTTTATTTCATTACAAAGAGGAAGGTATGCCGTTAATAGTGGAAAATAACATCAAGCAAATGACCACCACGGCCACGCTTACAGGACAAAATCCTTTTCATGAAATTTTCCATAACTAAATCGCAAAGTGGCTGCTGTATGTCCTCGATAGCCTCACGAATTCCATCTTTGAGGTCTTGAATCGATACTGGGCTGTTGGCGTAGACCTTCTCCTTCACGTGGCCCCAAAGAAAGAAGTCGCAAGGTGTTAAATCACAAGATCTCGGTGGCCAATTGTGATCACCTCTTCGAGAGATAACACGGTCCGGAAACTTTTCCCTTAAAAGATCAATGGTTTCGTTGCTTGTGTGGCACGTAGCGCCGTCTTGTTGAAAGTGAACGTTGTCCAGATCAATACCATCCAATTCCGGCCATAAAAAATCGTTAATCATCTCTTGATAGCGCAATCCATTCACCGTAACTGTTGCGCCAGCCTCATTTTCGAAAAAGTAAGGTCCAATGACTCCGCCGGACCATAAACCGCACCAAACAGTCACACGTTGAGGATAGAGAGGCTTTTCAACAATAACTCTTGGGTTTTCTGAGCCCCAGATGCGACAATTTTGCTTGTTGACGAAGCCACCGAGGTGGAAATGGGCCTCATCACTGAAGATGATTTTTCGATGGAATTCCGGATCATTTTCATGCATTTCAACGACCCAATCAGCAAAGTCACGACGTTGTTGATGATCGGCCGGCTTGAGTTCTTGTGTTAACTGGACTTTATAAGCCTTAAGACCCAAATCTTTATGCAAAATACGGTGTAATGACGTTTGTGGAATACCTAATTCCAAAGAACGACGAGGAATGGACAAACCTGGGTTTTCTTCAACACTTTCGGCTACAGCAGCAATATTCTCGGCTGTTCTTGAGCGACGTGCACGGGTTTTATTCTTCTCATCACTAACTTGTCCCAACAGCTCGAATTTTTCCACCAATTTCTGTATTGCGGTCCGACAAGGTGCTTCACGACGACCCAAAAATGTTCGAGTTTTACGAACCGTCTCTGCCAAATTTTCACCATTTTTATAGTGAATTTTAATAATTTCAATGCGTTGTTGAAGCGTGTATCGTACCATTTTTATTAATGGCGTAGTTTCTACTTGTCAAATGCCAAGAAATGACAGCTTCAAAAGTGACATCTACCGAAATAGCGGGCTATTCAAAATAACACCTCTTATTGGAAAACCCGTTATTAATACTGAATTCTCATTACAATAATGTGCAACAAAATATATTCCTAGCTAATATAAATAATATGCTATAAAATTGAGAAATAAACAAATAAGCACAAAAAATAAGTAAACATGCACACAAAATGCGTTAAAGCAATTATAAGCTTAAAACCTGAAAATATGCATAAAAACACACAAAAAATTTTTGTCACGTTACTTTGTTTCCTGAAATCCGTATAGAAACGAGGTCATTTTGGTCTGCTATTAAAACTGATGTATAGCTAGATACCTAGAAATCCGCGCCTTGAATTTTATACACTCATTAAATAATATACTATTTTCTATCTCATTACAGTCTTTAATCGAAACTAATAATACATTATTTCAGAAATAAATGCCCAAACTTCTAATTGCAAGGATTGTTTCTTTAGTAAAATGTAAACAAATATATGAAAAACAAAAAAAAAACAAAAACCTCATGTATTTTTGATGATTATTGTGAGACTTTAAAATTGATTTTCACGTTACCTCTCAATTTTAGTTGTATCATATTCACATATACACTAATAATACATTATTTCAGAAATAAATGCACAAACTTCTAATTGTAAGGATTGTTTCTTTAGTAAAATGTAAACAAATATATGAAAAACAAAAAAAAACAAAAACCTCATGTATTTTTGATGATTATTGTGAGACTTTAAAATTGATTTTCACGTTACCTCTCAATTTTAGTTGTATCATATTCACATCTATTGCATGATACATATTTGGATTTTAGAACATATGCTTAAGAATTTCCCGATTTTACAAAAGTTTTTGGTAGAAAACGTAGAAATACTACTAAGAATATTAACATATAAACATGCATTGATTTACATAATGGGTGGGCCAAATACAAGTTTATTTTTAAAAATGCAATAAAATGAACAACATTTTTTTTCCATGTATTATGGCTTCATTAGTAAGAGCAAACATTCCCATTAATTATGGAACACAACTTCGTTCAAGTGGCTACCTCGGCTGGCTTCGCAGTAGCGCATTCTGTCACTCTAATTTTCCAAGACCCTATTGATGGTTTCGGGCTGTAGCGCACGGATTGCTTGAATTATATTGGCCTGAAGTGCTTGAATCGTTTCTGGATTGTAGGCATAACATTGGTCATTCATGGTTTCCCACAAAAAAAAATCCTAAGGGGTCAAATCGCAGCTCCGAGGCGGCCAATTGACATCGCCAAGACGGCTGATAATACGATTTGGGAATTTGGTGCGAAAATGATCAATTGTGGCCTGGGCGTTGTGGCATGTCGCGCCATCCTGCATGAACCAGAGGTCGTGCAGAACCATGTCTTGAATTTCAGTCAAAAAAAGTCGGATAAGATGGCTCTGTAACGCTCACCGTTGACCGAAACGTTGTTCCCAGCCTCATTTTCCAAGAAAAATGATCCAATGATGCTTTGTGGATGCATTGGCTTCTCGACAATAACGTGCGGGTTTTCCGAGCAGCAGATGCGACAATTTTGTTTGTTAACGTAGCTGCAAATATGAAAATGCGTCTCGTCAGAAAAGATGATTTTTCGCCCAAAATCGTTGTCCAATTCAAGCTGCTCTAAGGCCCAAACTGCGAAGCGATAACGAATCGGATGGTCGTGCGCCTTCATTTGCTGAGTCAATTGGACCTTGTAAGCGAATAATCCGAGATCTTTGTGCAGAATTCTCCTCAGGCTAGTGTGTGAAATGTTTGGCTGTTGAGACCGACGGCGAGTTGATGTTCGCGGATTGAGTCGCAGACTTTCGGCTACAGCAGCCACATTCTCGTCTGTGCGCACCGTACGAGAATGAGGACCATGAGTGTATGCCAGTCTTACGAACTTGTTGCACAAACTGCGCACAGTAGGCGCGATGGGTGATTCATTTCGGCCAAAACTTTTGTTCAATAAACGCACTATTTGGGCTACACAGCACTCACTTTGGAAATAAATTTGCAATATTTCCCAACATTGTTCAAGCGTAAAGCGACTTATTTCGTACCTAAATCATAGGTTATTTTGACACTGGCAGCTTTTTCCCGCTCGAAATATTAACAGAAAATCAGTATCATACCTCCACTGATTTTCTGTTAATATTTCGAGCGGGAAAAAGCTGCCAGTGTCAAAATAACCTATGATTTAAAAAAGAAACCACTAAGGCCCAGTTTTACAATCGTGGAACATCCTTGTTCCTGGTACAAATACCTAGGATACAATTGTTTCAACAATTGTATCCTAGGTAATTGAACCACGAACAAGGATGTTCCATGATTGTAAAACCGACCCCAAATGGCCCACCCTTTACATAACAAGTTGTGAGCAGCAAGTATCAAATGTTGATTAAAAATTGAGCATATGTCATTAAAACATCCAAAAACTTGATTAATTGTCGAAAAATAGCTCAAGAAAAATTGAAACTACCTAAAACTGACATCTGCCTGTCTCTATTGTTAGAATAAAATAAAACTCAGATTTTGATTCAGTATTATCGCTTGAATCCGATTGTACAATTTGCTTTAGTAATAAAAACATCCCAAAAAAAGATTTTTGGAACGATTATTACATGAAAACCCGAATTGTCTTAAATAACTCTATCATAGAGTTATAGATCAAGGCTATCATAAAAAAATCTAAAAACAATTGTCGAATAATATCTGAAGAAAAACCTGAAACCACTACTGATATATTGTTTCTATTGTTAGAAGAAAATAAAACTCAGATTTCTATAAAATATTATCATTTGGATAAGATTGTTTTTTTTTAACAAGAACTGTTTCTAAATATAGAAAAAACCCGAAATTAGTTAAAAAAAATTACAATCTTTGAGTAATAACATTGATTATAATAATATAATATAATATAATTATAATTATAATATTGATTATAATAATAAGGGTATTATAATCAATGGTAATAGTAATAATAATAAGCCCAATGAAAACTGAATAATTGTCGAATCGTCCAATTATCATGGGAAACCTTTTTCTTTAAATCTGATGATATTTGTCGATAATTAGTTAATATGTATTTTGAATTTGCGATAAATTGTACTGAAAAATTGTACTTAAATATTGTAATATATAAGTAGTTCATTTTAAATTTTCATATATTTATCTCGTGCTCTTGGATTGCGCCAGAATCAGTAATCTGCAACGCCAAATATCTAAATATTAAGAACCTGGAAGTGCACCGATTGAATTAAATCACCAATTGTACGCCACTCTGGGCTAGAATTATTGGACGTTCTAAAGTATCCCTTAGTTTGCCCGGTTAGACGTTAAATACGGTTTGTATAAAACATAATTCTATGCTAAACTATTGACTAAAAGCATATAATCCTGCACACATAAGGTTGTCAGCATTGTTCATACATTTAGTGCTTGTTTATATACCCACCTCTTAAATCAGCTAGGCGCTTATAAAAGGTGTTGACATTTTACTTACCTGCAAATTGAGGCCCGAACAGTCCATTCAATTGAGGACTGTTCAGAAATTTGCAAATGCCAAGTATGGTTCGTGTACAAATTTCAAGGTCTTGTCCTGGCGTGCAGTTCTTTTTATGTTTATAATAAATATTAAACAATAATAGTGAGTTTAGTTTTAATATATGTACCATGGCTTTTAGATTAAATAGGTAAGAACGTATTTGATTCTTTTTTATCAACAACTAATTTGATAAGTAGTTGTAGATAAATAACATAAATGCCTTATTTTATCATCCTTTTGATGCCATTGCAATTGCATAATAATGCTTAAACACGTTGGTATTTAACACTAGTAGTTAAACGCTAGTGGTGTAATATAAACATCGCACAGCTGTTTATAAAAAAAATTGACTGGTTGCCATAACACTGAACTGTATTTGATTCTTGATTTTGTATAAAAAATTGTAAAATTGGATTTGATGTTGGATTTTTGGTTTTGAGCACTTAGTTTTTGCGATTCTGGTTTATATTTAGAATTACAACGTCGATGGCAATCATGGCCATTTAGATCGCCAACCGTAAGAAAATTTCGACTGGAAGGTACACAATTTAAAAAAAACTAAGAAAAATTGTTATGAAGAAATTACGGTAATTTAAAAATAATGAAAATTAAAAATATTGTTATATTTTTTTATGCTACATTTAAATTGAAATACACCGAGTGGTCTATTTAAATGAAGACATCGAAATATCAAGAAAAATAAGCATCATACGAAAAAATGTTCCAAATGAAAGTTAATATAGTTGATGAGGCCTATTTACCGGTACTGCCAACTTTGAAATCTTAAATGGGAACCCTCATTTTTTATTGCACATTAGAATTTTCCGACAAAAACCATGAAGGTTTTTATCGATTTTTATTATAATTGTAGATAGCGCTGCAAACGACGAAAATTAGTTATGTTCGTTTTTCAAAGAAAATCCACGTATTTTATTACAAAATGATGCAACAATGAAAAAAGTTTTATTTTCTATGGGTCACCATCGGGGAATTAATAATATTGACATATGAACATAACTTAAAAGATTATTTTAATTTGATTTAATTTTTATGCCGCTTTCGCCGCTGTAAAAGTGTCAGAAATTTGTTTTGATGGCGCTATCTACAAAGATTTAAAAAAATATTTCGATTAAAACTTCATAGTTTTTATCATAGAATCCGAGTTTGCAATAAAGAATGGTGGTTCCCAAGAACCTTCAAAATTACCCCTTCTCCTTTGAAACGGGCTGTGGGGTGGTCAAATTTTAGTACCAGTAAATAAGGGTGCTCCCTCAATTCTATTAACGTTTATTTGAACATTTTTTCGTACGAAGATTATTTTTCGAGATATTTCGATGTTTTCGATGTCTTCGATGTTAATTATATTAACGTTTATTTATAACATTTTTTCGTACGATGCTTATTTTTCGAGATATTTCGATGTCTTCATTTAAATGGACCACCCGGTATATTGATTTTACATTTTTTAATTTTATCTTACACTGAAAATTTCTATTTCGTATTTATAATTTTATATGTTCTATTCTATTGTCTGTTCTCTATATTCTAGTTCTATTTTATGAATCTTTAATTTTGTTTGCACGTGTTTATTGAGCAATAGGAAATAGTTATTTATTATACAAGAGGTTAAAACATACTCTCAATAAGCGGACAGTTTAACCGGTCGAGAGTTAGCGAGGCGGTTAATTTCAATTCTGTATTCAATGTTCTTTGGTATGTTTATTCTATTCTTTGTCGTCTGACAAAGATTTGAGAGTTTCGACTATTCGAATTGATGACATCAGATTTTGATAGTCAATTTTTTACTGAGGAATTTCGTATCCCTTATTAAAAAAATGGACTATCAAAATTTAATAGTCTATCCGCAAACTAACTACTGCTTGTAAGCCATCAAACCGTTGTATATGAAGTTATTGCTCAATGCTAAAAGCCTACCAGTCGGCATCTGAGAAATTAAATTTGAATTGAATTATTGTATCTAATAACTATAAAACAGCTAATCAAAAATTGACATGTTTATACCGCTGGTAGATTTTTATTTTATTTACGACTGTCAAAAAATAATATTATAGGCGTGGCCATAAACACATAATCTAGTTCATATGATTCTTGTGGTGGAATTTACCTTCATATTCCACGACTTTTTGACAATTCTGTATACTATTATTCTTACAAAGTAAAAAGTAAATTAAGAAATACAAAATTAGGACAATTTTATTTATTCAATTCAATTATTATTTATTCAATAATTTATTAATTTATAAATTATTCAATCAATTATTATTCAATTTATTTCAGTTAAACAATTAACTGGTGGACAATTACCTATTGGAATTGTCGTATAAAGTTATGGTCAGAAAACCTTCTTCAATAAATTCAACTATCCATATTTAATAATTTATATTGTAAGGATAAAAATATTACATGTACAGTTGTGATCAAAAATGTGTTGTACACAGATAATTGGCTGTTGTAAGTAGTGTTTAAAAATGTGTTGTACAGTAATAGGTAGATGGCTATATATTTTATCAATGGTAGATACATTTTAGAACTGTCAAAGTAACATCTAACAGTGACAAAAATTATTATTATTGTATTCTTTATATGATAATTAATTACTCTAGATCTTTAGTGTATTATTTATTCTGCCATTAAAAGTTTATCGGTGGATCTGTTTTTTGTCAAGAGAGGCTCGCCCTGTATCATTAATTAAATAGACCTAGATCTAACCTTTCAAAATATTTGTATGTACAACACTTTTTTGAACTTTGTGATATTAAGTCACATTTACACAGCAGAAATGTTGTACAACACTTTAACCAACACGACTGTACTTACACTTGCTAAAAACTTTTATATCTCAGCAAAATCATTCAATCAAAATCTTATTTATAGTTTTTCTTTTTATATTTTAGTCGCATTAGCAAACAGAAAGACCTACTTTGTGTGTCAATTGCAGGAATAATGAATTATTTTATATAATTTAATGATTAATCGTTAGAAAATAGATCAGAAAAAACTGAAATTTGCAGGACATACTTACATTTTGGAAGAAGACAAGTTAAGAGTATGGAAGGCAAGATTGCTGCATAAATTGATTATAGTTGATGACGCTGAAGGATTACTTCGTCTTTTGTGTTGGATTGTTTTGTATATATCAGAAACCAGTTAATTTTTATATTCTATGGGGTGTGATACATACCAGTTTTTTTTAATTACGTCTGTAAATGACATTAGCAAGGCCGAAAATCTCTTCTCAGTCGTTTGATCGTTGAGTGGTGTGGTGATATTAACGTGTTGCTCGTTCCGAAAACTGGACAAAAAGGTAATACATAAATAATTTACGATAAAATTTATATCAATGCGAGGGGATAATTTTATATAAATCCTAGCTATGAAGGAAACGAGTTAAAAGAAAAGTAATATTTTACTTTTCAACATATGTCCCACAAACCGCCACATACTTATTCCAACGTTTTTGTAGCCAACGGGCTTCAGGGTGGAATATCTCTATATCTCTATATCTCTATATCTCTATATCTCCTAGTCATTGATCATTTCTTGGACTTGCCTTGTGGAGCAATTGTCATGAAAAAGCATACTCTTTTGGGCTCTCACAGTTCTGGGACCTTGTTGGCTGAATGGCAGTTTTCAACTTTTTAGTAGTTTTCTTATAGACTCCTCCTGTTATTGTAGAACCGTTTTCCATATAATCAATCGGTAAGATGCCTTCAGTATCCTAAAACACCGTCGCCATCAGTTTTTTGGTGGAATTTTGTGTTCTTGCCTTCCCATCCCTACCCCATCAAAATTGGATATACCAAAAGTTAATTGTATAATGTAAAGGTACATATTCCCAATATACCTTGACATTCATTGATATTTATTCTTGGGTCCATTTCCTTCCTTTGTCAAGATCTAGATCACGCTTTTATGTTCCAGCAGAATTTTACTCGGTTTTTGTTAGATAATGCCGTATGAAAATAATAAAACTCTCTGAATCTGAACCAAACTCGATCAATCATAATCATCATCATAATCTATTGTCTTCTACCCGATGGGTATCGAGGGTTTCTTCTGTTCTCTTTATTCCAGGGTTATTTCCCTGATCCAATTTCGACATACTTTTCTATCTTCTATAAATACTTAACTACGCCTTGGTGCATTTTTCTTTTAATCTGTTGTGATGTATTGATGTTTATTTGACTTATTACCGGTTTTTCAGACTGTTAATCTGTTGATTGTTCTTAGGTAACCATTTAATGTTAATATTACCCGCATTGACCTGTGTAAACGTTTCTATTAGCACAAATAATTATAATAATAATTATTATTATTAATATCCACACACTTTTTCTTCGCCTCCGAAAAGGTTGTACCATTATTTTCCAGGCTTATGTCTCCATTCCACGATCTTGCTGGCCTTCCTCTTCCTCTCTTTCTTATTGGTCTTGCTTCCCATATTCTTTTCATCATTCTCTCATCTCCTTCATTCTGTTTAGGTGCCCCAGCCATCTGAGCTTGTTTCCCATAATTTTCTTATTTAGAGACGTTACTTTTAAGGACTTTCTAATACTTTCATATCTAATTCTATCTCTCTTTGTTACGCCTTCTGTTCTTGTCAGGTACTTCATTTCAGCTGCATGCAACCTGCTGTCCTGCCTTTTATTTGTAACCCATGATTCACTTCCATAAGAGTGGTGAAATATATATCGAGTGGTAGACCGCTCTATTCGTTTTCTTGGATATCTCTTTGCTGTTTAGGAACTTACTTCTTATGGGTTGATACACTTCGGACGCTGCTGCTACCCTGCTATTTATTTCTCGCTTTATGTTTCCTGTGTCTTCGATGATTGTGCGTAGATATTTATAGTGTTACTTCTTTTCTTTCGTTAGCTATCCTCATTACTTTTGCTTCGCTTTCGTTAACATTTAATTTAAAAGGTTTCAGTAGTTGCACGAGAATATTTATGTTGTAAATCTTGCCCATTCTGCGCGAATACCACCATATCATCTGCAGATGCACACATGGTGATGTTCACACTCTGCATATTTTTTTGTATCGCACCTCTAACTTTTTCATTCAAGTTATACATTATTTTGTTACTGCATCTAATACTATATTGAATAGTAATGGGCTTAGGTTACCTCCCTGTCTCACACTTTCATTTGTTCTAAATGTAGTATATGGAGTAAATGAAGATGAAAGCAAAACCGACAAAGACCAGTTCTGGAAAGAGGTACAACAAGAATACGAAAAGCTTACAGAGCCAACATACCTAATAGGAGACCTAAATTCCCGTGTAGGGAATAAAAACAAGGGACTGGAGAGCATAATGGGAACACACGGAGCAACGAAGATCAACAACAATGAAAGAAGACTTATTGATTTCTGCATATTGAATGATCTAACAATATTGAATACCAAATTTGCACACAAGGAAATATACAAATACGCAAGAGAGGAAAGAAACAGAAACGAGAAGTGCATAATATACTACTTTGTAACAAACAAAGCACAAGTGAAGGAAGTAATGGATATTAAAATCAAAAGAGGTAGCGAAATTGATAGTGACCACTATTTTCTAACAGCACGAATAAAACCAACAAGAAGGAAACCGAAACAAACACAGAAAACAGTCGACAAGGAAGTAAGAATAGAGAAATTTAGAATATACAAGCTAAGTGACAAACAAGTAAGGGAAAACTACCAGGAATCAATACAAGAACTAATAAGAAGCACTTAAAAAAGCGGAAAAACAAACGTAGAAGATTTATGAGTCACTTACAAACATATAGTAAGAGAGGCAACAAAACACGTCTGTGGAAAAACTAAAAGTACACCAAACAAAAAACAAATAAGCTGGTGGAACAAGAAAGTGAAGCAAGAAGTTAGAAAAAAGAAACAAGAATGGAAAAAATTCGTAAGCACAAAAAACGAAGAAGACTACGAAATATACAAGCAGCAATGAAAGAGAGTAACAGCAATAATAAGGAAGCGAAAATACAGAAAATGGGAGAATTTCGGAACTAACTTAGAGGAACATTTTAAAGGAAATCAAAAACTATTCTACAGAACACTGAAAAGCTGCAGAAAGGAAAAAGAAACAAACCTGAAGCTACTCAAAAATAAACATGGTGCACTAATGAAAGAGGATAAAGAAATCATGAACAGATGGAAGGAGCACTTCCAAGAGCTTCCGTCTGGAAAAGAGACAACCAATGAAGGAAATGAAAACGAAGAGGAACAAGAAAATAGTAACGAAACAGAAGAAGAAGAGGGATCTATAACCGAAGAAGAGTGCGTTTTAGAAAACGCACTAAAGAAGTTAAAGAACGGAAAAGCCCCAGGTCACGACAAAATCAAATCTGAACAGCTGAAATACATAGGAAAGGATGGGAGACAACTACTACAATAGTTAACAAATAGAATATGGGAAACAGGAAAATTACCAGCAGACTGATAAATGCAGTGATCTTCCCAATACATAAAAAAGGAGACAGTAGAAATTGCAACTTTGGGGGAATATCCCTGCAGTGCACAGCGGCAAGACTATATGAATCAATACTAGAGAACAAACTAAGAAAGGAAATTGAAAAAACAATGTAAAAGTCACAGTCAAAAGTGGATTCATGAAAGGACATCCAACACAATTAAAAAGATGACAGAAAAAATATTAAGACAAAACAACAAACTATACATGATATTCGTGGACTTAGAAAAGGCATTTGAAAGAGTCCCAAGAGCCAAAGTGTGGGGAAAAACTTGAAGAAAGGAAGATAAAAGTGTATTTAATGAAAGCTATTAAGAGTATGTATGAAACCACAGAAAACTACGTAAGGACAAATAATTCAACATCTGAGAATTTCACAACCACACAAGGCCTTCGACAAGGGGGCGCTTTAAGCTCTCTTTTCTTTATTGTATTCCTAGGCAACATGATGCAAAAAATTAAGGATAACAGTAAAAAGGTAGAAATAGGATACTATAAAATGAAAAGAATAGTAATAGCAGAATGTGCTTTTGCTGATGACTTAGTCATGTTAGCCAAAAGCGAAGAAGCCCTGCAACACAATATAAGCATAATGGGAGGAGGAACCGAAAAAACACAACATGGTAATTAATATAAACAAAACAAAAGTATGGTAGTAGCAAAAGAGGAAACAAAAGCAAAAATACTATATGGGATATGGGATATGGGATACTATATTATAATGGGAGGAGGAACTGAAAAAACACAACATGGTAATTAATATAAACAAAACAAAAGTAATGGTAGTAGCAAAAGAGGAAACAAAAGCAAAAATGCTAATTAATTTGAAGAAAATAGAATAAGTTGAAACCTTCAAATATTTAGGTATAATAATACGTAATAAAGGAACCATGAAATAAATAACAGAATCATGGCCGCAAATAAAACCTACTATGCAATGGAACAAGTGCATGTAGTGCAGTAGTTTAGTTCTATTGTTTAGTGCAGTAGTAAGTGCAGACTAAATAATAGAAGAATCTCCAAAAACATGAAAATGACACTCTTCAAGACAATTTATAGACCACATGGAAGCGAAACCTAGAGAAGAAATGAAAATACAATGAAAAAAATACAAGCAACAGAAATGAGATACTTAAGAAAAGTTGAAGGAGTCGAGATTAGACGGAGTAAGAAACGAACAGATCAGGGAAAACCTACAAATACAAAGTGTGCAAAAATTAATACAGAAACGACAACTAGGATGGTTCGCGCACATGATAAGAATGCCAGAAGACAGACAAACAAAAATAGTATGGACATCAAAAGGCGAAAACAAAAAGAAGGAAAGATGAAGACCTAGGAAAACAACATAGAAGAGATCCTAAGAAGAAACGACCTCGATGAACAATATGGATAAAGGCTATAAATAGAAAGGAATGGAAAAACTTCGTAGACAACATTTACGACAACAATTTAGTGGTGGCGTGAATCTCGACACCCGAAAGGGTATAGGAGATGTACATTGATTATATATAATTCTGGCTGTTTTTGTATTATTTTCAATAACTGTTCATTTACTCACTTGATCAATATTCTTTAAAATGTCCCTGCATCTTGAAAGCAAACAAAAATCGATCAGCACTTATTTCCATCATGGCTAGGCAGATAATATAAAAATCTCCCTTTGCATATACTAGAAATAATCTTCTTTTCATTTTGGATTTAAGAGAAAAAATAGTGGGGGGCTAAAACTAAAATTTTACGACAAAAAATAATTGCGTCGCGATCACAACTCAACCAAAAAATATTTTGAAATTCGAAAAATTTGGAAAGACATTATTTTTTGGAAGATATTTTGTATTTTAACCAATATTGTTTTTAGCAAAGGATTTTATAGTTTTTAATTGCGCTAAAATTTTTCACTTATACAACTCTTTCCACCACTCTAAAGAGTAATTATTCAAGTTGCCTCATTGACACTTTACTGATATTCTTGAGTCTCTTTTGATTAAAAATATTGGTTGTATTTTATTTGAAATTTCGTCAAAATTGTTTTTTAACACGGGATTTATTTTTAGTTTTAAATAGCGTTTCTTTAAGTTTTCATTTTTGACTTATACAACTTTTCACCACTCCAAAGAGTTATTACACTTACTAATCATCTTATTGGCATTTAAAAAAAATCAAATATGTTACTTCACTAGTATTCTTCAAACAATTTTGATTATAACAAAATTTTGAAATCGTGGTAGGGAATAAAATAAATCGTCTATAATCTAAGCACTGTAGACCTATTGGTGGAAACACATTACGGAGTATGAAATAATTTGATAAATTTGGCACTTTTGTTTATCAACTCTTTTTGAACTTTTTTTTCAACTAACAGTTTGATTAATTAAGCTAAAATTTCAGTTATCTTTATCCAGCAATACTAAAAATTTCAAGCAAGATTAGGAGTACACACAATTAAATTTCAATTATCTTCATCCCGTATATCTTAAAATCACAAGCAAGATTGAGGAATGCGAACAATTGACCGGAGCTTATTTGCAATAATATTTAATCAGACGGAATGCTTTTGTATGAGCAGCAGAACAGACTGAATCGCCAGACGCGTGTGTGTGTGTGTGTGTATGTGACGTGTGCGTCTGGTGGTCTTGTGACCTACATCTCGGCGTCAATCAATCAGGAACGAGGCCTGATGGGATTGATCTGTGTAACAATGAGCCATTATCTCAGTAGTGCAAGTGCAGGATCGTAGGAGAAGCGAATTCGAGTCGGAGGTCCGCTTCAGGAAGCTAGTGGTACGCGTGCAGAGATAGTGGTGACCGCACGTGACAGGCATAAGTTAGACGGGCGGCCGCGGCATTCCACCGCGCTGCCTGTCACCACTAGCTTTGTGCAGCCGCCAAAACAGGGACGTATCCTTCGGATACTGTACCAACATCCTGCGTCTAATGCCGCAACGATTTCTGCTGGAATTAAAATTCTCAGACCAGAAATCATCACGTAATAAATAACAAATATAACAAAAATAATATCCAGTAACATTTAATCGGTAATCAATTGCCTCGTTAACACAGTGGCATTCATGTAAATTAAGCGGCGGTTAATATTTTTATTGAATTAGTGTTTTAGCAATTTTTGCAAATATCTACAGATATTGCTCTTTTTTTTAATATGATGACTTTCTGACTAATAAATTCGTAAACGTTCTAGCAGAACTAAGAAATTGAAGAAAAAGAAGAAAAAAAGAAGGAAAAAAATGCGTTAATGTCAGCAAAGTCCAAGAGATATTAAAGATTGTCAACGTGGTAGCAGAGCAAGGTACTTGAGGATGAAGAAAAAGAAGAATATGATGAACAAGAAGAAGAAGCAAATATTACTGCACATGTTAAATTGTCTATATAGGTAAATATATTTGTAAGGCAAAAGGGCCGGAAGCCTAATAAAGATTGTAATTTTTAAAGAAGTTTACTTTAACAAATAACAAATAATTATTAAAAATATGTGGTAAAATGGATAAAATACAAACAAACAAAAACAAAAAGTTAGAAATAGTTTCTAATATTTTGATACGCCCCTGGAGAAGGTAGACTGCAGCCCTTTAATATCCACGAGAGTGCGGCTATCGCGATACATGCATGCTCGATCCGTTAATTAATTGTTCTTGATTGGATTGTACTATTGCTCTTTAAGTAGCCTGTTAACAACTGTACTCAGTACATGTATATTGTTTGTTCCAGCGTATACTCAATGCACAAAGAGTATTATAAAATTTTATTACCCGACTCCCAGTTTTTAACACATTGAGCAGGTGAATCCAATACAAAATGCGCGGCTCGAGTCATAAATGGCTCATAAAATTTATTAATCGTTTAGGAACATTCGGCTCAATGCAAGTCGTTAATTTCTATTGCTTGCATAAAGAAGTCAATAATTTTACTGTGCTAATTGGTTTACAATTCACTATGTTTTAACTCTGTAGGCCTGTTATTTGTGGAGATGTAGTAATATTTCGATACTTTCAACGAAATATATTCTCACAGTAAATACCCGTAAACATATATTGCTTCGAGCCCCAGTTCAAGTCCCATTAGTTACTTCCCTAAATATACAACTTTAAATATTATCTTTAACTTTCATTCAAATACTTATAGTCATATTCAGGCCAATTTCACCATAAATAATAATAATAATAATAATAATAATAATAATAATAATAACATTTATGGAAAAAATACACAGTGTTGTACAATAGCAGTGTAAAATACAGTTACTGTTTCGTCTGCATTTTTCAGAAATAATAACAATTACACAAATAGTTACAGACGATCTGAAAAAAACTCTTCAATAGAATAGTACCCTTTCATTAAGAAATATGTTTTAAGGAATAACCTAAACTCAGTCAGACATCGATCATGTGCGGCTTAACAGTTTATTGAAGAGTGATCTCCCATAATTAAAAAAGGATTATTTTGTTCTTTGAGTGTTTGGTCTTGGCAAATAAATATTCTGGTGTGAACGGGTTTTGAGATAATGACCAAAGCGCGGATTTATAAGCATAAAAAATTACAAAATAAGCGCTTAAAAATGAATAAAAATCTTAGAAAATAAGCATATAAGCATAGCATAAAGATTAGATTAGATCCCCGTACGTTTGAGACGTTCCTAAAATCTTCAACTATTTGAACCGCATCTACCAATGTTGTGTCCTTTGCTTGGAGTTTATCAATCGCTTTGCTTACGAAACTGTAGTTGGTTTATAGGAATGCTAAATTTTGTACAACCCTCCTATCTTTAAGAACTTTGTGGCATTCTTTAATTGCCTCTGACACATTTTCCGGAAACTCTAACACAAGCTCCTTAAATGAATCGATGTGGTCGGCATAATAGCAGACAGCATCTAGCCACGTACCCCATCTAGTTATAATCGGTGCCGGAGGAAGAGGTGCATTTGGCATTCTTTCCCTAAACATTTCAACCCTCAGTGGAGCTTTTAGGAAAATTTTCTTCCCGGTTTTTATCAAATCATTATTGACCAGGGGAAATTGCAGTCTAATCGTTTCAGCAACACGATTAAAACCATGTGCCAAACAGGTGCAATGCATTAATTGCTCATAAAATACTTTTAAATGAGAATATGCCTTCAACATATATGCAGCGGCATCAGAAAGTATCAATAATAATTTATCATTTGGTACGGGGTTTGGCAAAAAAAGTGTTAATCCATCGTGAACGAATTTGGCAACGGTGTTGCGATTTGTTTTTTCTAACTGCTTGGAACTAATTAAAAATGCATTGGTGGAGTCATCGTTTAATATTCCAATCATTAAATGAGCGATGTACCGATCACAAGAATCAGTAGTTTCATCCATACAGCATTATATGTAATTGTTGCCAATTATCTTTTTTATTTCCTCAATAGTGTGTTTATATACTTGCTCGACATAGTTTTTGCGAATGGTTGATTCGGCAGGAATATGTCTACCGGTTTATTTTTGTAAAAAAGATTTAAACATACTATTATCTAGTTTTTTTAACGGAATGTTAGAAGATACCATCGTATTGCATAAATCAAAGTAAAATTCCTTTTCATTCTGTGTAGAAGAACTCGCAAAAGGCTCGGAAATAGTTTGCTGGGTACTCAGGGTCCTGCTTGCAGATTTGTGTTTTTTTTAATATTCCAGGTGAACTGTTGTTTTGATATGTTGTGTTATGTTAAATTTTTTCTCGCAGTTAATCTACAACATAATACATGCTTGTACCTAGGCCAATAGCAACGCAAAATAAAACATACCGGTTTGATACAACCCCTGCAAATTAATTTGCCGTTCTCATATTTTAATTCAGAATGTCCACGTATCCATTCATCGACGGAAGGTTTTACTTTCGGCATTTTATACAAGAAAACTTATAAACACATAATACAGACAAGGCACAAGCACAACGCACTGAAGATTGAGATAAATTGGACTGAATTGATAGCACACTTGCCCCAGATGCGTTCTGTGCACGTAAAAATAGGGTAATCCCCGAAATAATCAAGCTTTGTTTACCAAATATCACGTACGCACGCTCGCTTTGTTGATGATTTTGTGATAACCAAGCACTCTAGACGTAACGCAGTAATATTAATACTGAATTCTCATTACAATAATGTGCAACAAAATATATTGCTGGCTAATATAAATAATATACTATAAAATTGAGAAAAAAGCAAATAAGCACCAAAAATAAGGAAATATGCACAAAAAATGCATTATAGCAATTATAAGCTTAAAAACTGAAAATATTCATAAAAGCACAAACAAAAATGTCACGTTACTTCATTTGCTGAAATTCGTATAGATACGAGGTCATTTTGGTCTGCTATTAAAACTGATGTATAGCATAATACCTAGAAATCCGCGCCTTGATAATGACTAGTCCACGCTAATTTTTTGACCGATTATTGTGTACTGAAGAAAGAACCTCTAGTAAGAATATCAAATAAATTGTCAGATTTTGTGTTGTATAAAGAGATGGCGACAGTGATCTCCGAATTTCGCATTCACCAGAATACGGATTGATCTTTTATGTAGTTTGAAAACAGTGTTCAGATTTAATTTGATTGGAACCAGTTCGTTATTTGAATCATATCGGAATTGATTGTAGACTCAAGTTCCTAAGCATGGTTTGCTGAGCAGGAGATAGTGTTATCTGCAAAAAGAGTAAATAACTCTACGAGTGATGTTTTTTAAGGCATCGATTATATGGGGATTACTTGCGTGAACCTTATCATTAAGAAAAAAAAAAAAAAAAATGATTAGTGTTAAATCGAACGTTCTTGCCAGGAAATTTTTGGTGCAATAAATTTATAGTTCGCGGTTCATTCGCAGGATGACAAGTAGCACCATATTGCTGGAAGCACAGGAAGAAATGTTGGTCAACACCTGATGATAGCATTCACAAAAATGAGGTAACACCAAATAGTTAGCAACGAAACGTGTATTCCTTAATTTCCATTAATAAGTTTGGAGAATTTGTATGCGTTTTTCGAGGGTGAAACTGCATTATGAAATTTACTGGTCTCTGGATGGCCTGGGTCCATTATAATCGTTCAAAGATAGAGCGTTTAGAAACAATTCAAATTTAAAACCCCCAAGTTCATGCTTGGATATCCTATACTAATAACAAACATATTTAAGAACCTATTCACATAAAAAGTTTCAGATCAAATATTTTCGTCCAGCAGAAATGTTTATCAAATCTAGAAATAGACCACGTTAAAAAAATACCATTATTGATTTTTGACTTAGGCGCCCACAAAAAAATGTTCCGCGGAACACACATTAACGAAACATTTTATAAATTGAAGCATTAATAGTACATTACATACTGAGCGGGGAAACGGATCATTACAGCCAAGTGCTTCTTTAGATGCTCGAGGCGCGAAGCACCGAGGGAAACTATAAGGACGAAGCCGGAATGATCCTTCCCGCGAGGTTTGTATACTATTTTACTCACAATCTAGCACGGTTTATAAAAATGTAATACATTATTTCATCAATAAGATCTGTGAAATTATTGCGAAGGGAAAATAACAAATTTGTCATTCTGACAGATGCAAATATTTTGTGAATCAAAAATTCTTTCGATATTTTTCAAATTTGTCGGGCAGTGAAATCGAATGTTACGGCTTGATGTTAACAGTCAATAGCAATCATAATACTAATGTAACCGTCAATATTAATTGTTCTAAATAGTTTAATACTTAAATTGTATGAGGAAGTGGTTACATCTTGGTGAAACATTTTGATTAGGTTAATAAAGAAAACACTTAAACACGCAAAGTTTCACAAGTTTTATAGAATAGCTCTACAATTGTTTCGGCACTGCTGCCATTCTCAAGAGAGATAAAACTGAATACAAATTCAGAGGGGAACCCATTGGCAGACCATCAGTTTCAATATAAATTTTGTTTTGGAATTTAAAATAATTTTGTTGAATGCAAATAGAAAGTAAATTATGCAGTTCTATTCTTTGTTTTTCGTTTAGGTTACTAAGTTTAATTTTGTCTTTTAAAATGAGATTTAATTCTAGTAAGGGGATTGAGGTAAATAGACTTGAAATACATGGATTTACTATTTACTATTTGACGGGATCGTTAAATTCTTAATATTATTATTGAATTGATTTTTTTACTGCAAATTTTGATTCGAACCCAATCCATTTCTTTAACATCTTATTTAATAGTTTGAAAAATTTATAAGAAGGTGCATTGATGTATTACACTACTGGTCTAGTCTAATTGGGGTATTTTCTTTATGTAGTTTTGGTAGACCATACAACTCTGGGGCCTTAGGGTTCATAATTTTCAAGTGGTAGATATCGTGGGGTTTAATAACTCTGTGGATTCTTTAACAAATTTAATTACGTTACTTTGGAATTTATTGGTTGGGTCCATTTTGACATCTTTAAAATTATTGGTTGAAATGACCTCCATAGTTTTTCCAATATACTCGCCTTCATTCATGATTATGATTGTGTTCCCTTTGTCGGCTTTGCTTAAAATTAATTGGTTATTTCTTAGTTTAGTTTTAATATCCTTAATTATTCTGGTATCTTTGCTAACATTCTGAGTGTTGTCTGAGGTTACATGATCTTTGATTAACTTAGCACACTCATATTTCACTCTACATTTTTCTACATTATCTGGTATTGAGTTTAATGCGAGTTCCGTATTAACTGCTAATATGTCTATTTGTTTACTATCTATAACCTGAGGTGAATATTTCAAGCCCTTGTTTAGCATATCTGTTTCAGTTTTACTAAATTTGACCTCAGATAAATTGACTATTCTATCACATGATTATATTTATATCATATCATATCATATCATATCATATCATATCATATCATATCATATCATATCATATTTATCATATTTATATTCAAACTGATGGTCTGCCAATGGGTTCCCCCAAAAATTAGTCTTCGAAAATAAAAAAAATGTCCAACCAAGTAAAATTTTGGACCAGATATGTCGACGACATATGACATATTTGGGTTGGTACAGAGAGACAACTTAAACAATTGTTCTCATTTATAAATTCTATTAATAATAACATTAAATTCACTATGGAAATGGAGACCAATAACTCCCTCAACTTTTTGGACCTAACAATATCAAAAATAGACAATAAACTAGACCTAAAAATTTTTAGGAAAAATACTTGTGAAACTTTACCAAGTGTTTTTTTTATTAATCTAGTTAAATACGGTTTTTAGTTTACTTTAAAAAGTTTTGTGATTTATCAAAATGACAGTGCACATGCTAGCTAGGAAAATGTATTCCCGGCTGGCCGGGAAATAAAATTATACAATGGGTCACTTCGCGACCCTTCAAAAGGCATAAATGCGCATATTTTCAACTGATTGTGAGTAAAAAAATAAGTATATAATGCAGAGGTTACTAGCTATTTTAAAATCATAATTTTTCTTGTAATATTTTTAACGTTACTATTGCTACTATTCAAAATCGCTAAGTACTTATATATTAGAAAATTTTGAGAAATACCTTGTACAAAATAATAAACAGAATTTACTTATTTAATGCTGTATATACTAATACTCTATTTTTCATAATATTTTGGAAACGTCTAAATATGTTCAGTTACCGGATTAGAATTTGCAGTATTAAGAAAATTTTAATAACAAGCGCAACAAGTATTTTCGACTCTTAATGCTTAATAAAATAGAACAGTGTTGATGTTAACTACATAAGTCAACATAGTGCATAGTATTGCATTTTTGGCGGAGGTGCCGAACACAAATAGTTTTGTCAGCATGATTATTTGAAACGACATTTTCTGAAAGTGAAAGTCTCATGAAAGTACCGTAAAGTTTTATACAAATACTTCCAATATCTAGAATATAATCCTTGAAAAAAAAAAAAACATATATTGTGATATTAATATCTCCTGTATCTGTAAATAGCTATATTAGTATTATTATATAAACAACGTGGCTGTATATAGTAATATGATTACAATGTATCATGCTAAAAGCAATTTGTAGTTAGTAAAATTCAATTTGTAATATTTTATATAGTTTTTTTTTCTCGGATCATCAAATCAAAAGATTACATGAGCACCAAAAATAATAAATGAACACCAAATTTGCTTAGCTTAAAAGTATGATTTTTGCGCTAATAAAATTTTAAATCATTTGCATGCTTCTCAGGATTCGTTCTCTCCTTTATACTATGTTACTGTAGGCAACCAATTCTGCTACATTGAATTTAAATAATAGAGTTAAGTAATATTAGTGGAACAAAAATTTTAGACGTACATTAATTAATTTGTTTATTGAAATGTGTGATTGCAGTCATTAATATACATTCTAGTATAATACATTGTTTTTTTTTCTTGCAAATTTAATTATACCAAAATTCAACAACTCTATACTGTTAATACTTAAAAAAATACGTGTTATACTTATATAACTATAAAAGACAAATGCGCTTGTCTACATAAAAAAAAAACTTAAAATTTTGTATGTAGAAATCTTCAAAAAGATATTTCAAAAATTATTTATTCCATATAGACATTAAGGTGTATTACGTATCAAAAGACGTTAGCAGTAAAGTGTACGTTACTCGACCCCATTCACAATCGAATGTCAGATGAATGTATGACATAAATGCACCTGACATTAGAATGTGATGCTCTCAAGTAACATACACATTACTGCCAACGTTTTTTGATACGCAATACACCTGAATATATGAAAATCTAAATAAACCCGAATTATTCATTAATTCGTTAATTTCGAATATACAATATATCTGTGATGGGTGGGAAAAACAGTATAAGTCAAGAATTAGCATTTTAAGGAAGCGTCGACTTATACATTTTTTCCCTCCAATAATCCTAGCATTTAGAGTTGTAATAAAACTGCCAACCTATTTAAAAGCCTTAACTGAATAATGTGACATATACTATTTCAAACACAATGTACAGCATCACTTTCTGAAATATAATTTGAATTAAACTCATTTTCCCAAATTTTCGACTTATACTGTTTTTCCCACCCATCACAGATATTATAATGGTAATATTAAATAGTACCTAGTTGGTAATTTTGTAAATAAAAGTTTGTCATTGTAATTAGTCTGTTTACATTGACTTAATAATAGAGTCAATAATTTACATCTGATCAATGTGCATACAATTAACATATTGAGTTTAAAAAATATTATCAATGCAGGTAATTTAGTCTGTTTACATTGACTTAAAAATAGAATCTTACAAAAATAATGACCAAAACCAATAGTAGCCAAAACTCAGACAATATAGATCTGGCTAATGTGCATACAATTAAATTATTGAGTTTAAAAAATAATTAATATTGCAGTTAATTTAAGTTAGTCTGTGTACTTTGCGCTGATACTGCAGATACATTTTTATGTAAGGTTCTAAAGTAGAATAATATATACAAAGTTTATTAATTTAAACTTTGAAAGAAGCAGTCTACTTACGTTACACTTACAACTTAGGAAAAATTTCGGTCATTTCATTAGATTAAATTAGACTTTATTCATTGACGTTCGTCGTGCAGCATGAGTTACTATTCAAACTGTGACATTTTGAGGCTATGAAATCTTAAGACCTCTATCATTAAAAGTAAAAATCAAGCTATAAAAAAAACGTTCACTTTTCGATGGCCGCGGTTGAACCTCAGTCAAGGCATTTTAACTATACTACCAATATAGTCAAAATTCGGAGGCTAGTAATTGATTAGTAAACAACAAACATTTTAGTTGTGTCTAGGGTTAATAATTGATTTATAAAAAATAATAATAATATTATTAAAAGAGAAGAACAAGAGGTGTACCAAGACCAATATGGAAGAATGAAATAGAATACGTGTTACAACGTATTGGATGTCGATGTCATGGACTGGCAAATAAACATGAGTTAATGTACAGATACAGTTAACTATAATATTAAATTAGTATTAGTAATGTAAATATATATTAGTTTTAGAGATTATTTTTATGGATAAATTATTGGTGTTCTGCTACATTGCAGTGACTATATTTTATGATTTATGGTATGATTGAGTGATTGAAAGGATTTCTGAGTATCATACGAATCGTATATTACAATGATTGCAATTTCTGAGCAAATGCACCTATTAGTACGTAAGTCACGGAGAGACAAGAGTTTCCATTTAAAAAACGGCCTTATCTGATATATAAATGTGTTAGTTGTGCGAGTGTGTACAGTTTTATAATATGAAACATAAATACTCGTTTAAACGGCGCAAGTAAAGTAGATATAGGGAGAAAGAGTACAGAGTATATTATCCAACATATAAATCTGTTAATCTAATTACCATACGTGACCGTATCAGTAGTATTTCAGCGGGCAAGCAGGCAGGCTGGCAGGCAGCAGGAGAACACGCAGTGATAGCAGGACCAAAAGAGAGACCGCGTTCCGATAGTAGTGGAAAGAGCTACGGCTGTTGCGGTCTCCTCGTTCTCGTCCTTCTTCCATGCCTGCCCGTTCTTGTTTTATATATGACCACAGTTGTGAGTATATATGGCCAGTGCCACGGTTAATAACGCACTTGAGGTACGAGCCCGTTGTGTCGCTCTTTTTACCTCCACCACCGGTTCTCTCGCAGCCCCTGTAAGTCCGGTCCTTGCTAACAATGGCATTGCGAGATAACGCACTTGTATATATCACTCGATATGGTCGTATAGTTTAACTAGTATAGTGGACTTGCTATTACATACTTTGCAGGACCTATTCCGCCAACTACCGCGTTACGCCGCCACTCGAAATCTCCCACTAAATTACCTTCCCTATTAGGTCCTCTACAGATTGGAATTCACTTAACCGCAAATATCTTGGATACTTGTGATATCATCATCAATGAGTATTAGTTGGCCTCGTACGGTTATGGGGGTGAAGTCATTATCTATCTTATATGGTAGAGAAAGACCATACTAATGCAGAATAAACAAGATGTGTCGGCAAGACTTGAAAACCAAACTTGATATACTAAAACCTGTGTCCAGTGGAGTTAGTGGAGGTGCCTTCCCAGATGACGTCTTCATCAAAAACTACAAACTACAAAAAAAAAATAGAAATATGAGACCCAGTGATAATAAATTACAAATTGAGGACAAGCACAAAGAAAATTAATGAAAAAAATTAAAGTAATGATGATGGCAAGAGAACAAGACACTTTCAAATTAAAACTAAGATATGTACAATTACACTCAGCAGTCATAATCAAGGCGCGGATTTCTAGGTATTATGCTATACACCAGTTTTAATAGCAAACCAAAATGACATCGTATCTATGCGAATTTCGGCAAATGTAGTATCGTGACATTTTTTTGTGGTTGTGCTTTTATGCATATTTTCAGTTTTTAAGCTTATAATAGCAATACATTTTTTGTGCATATTACCTTTTTTTGTGCTTATTTGCTTGTTGTGCTATTTTGCAATTTTATAGTATATTATTTATATTAGCTAGGAATATATTTTGTTGCACATTATTGTAATGAGAATTCAGTATTAATATTACTCCGTTACGTCTAGAGTGCTTGGTTATCACAAAATCATCAACAAAGCGTACGTGCGTACGTGATATTTGGTAAACAAAGCTTGATTATTTCGGGGATTACCCTATTTTTACGTGCACAAACGCATCTGGAGTGCACTATTTTTACGTGCACAAACGCTATCTCAATCTTCAGTGCGTTGTGCTTGTGCCTTGTGTGTATTACGTGTTTTTAAGTTTTCTTGCATAAAATGCCGAAAGTAAAACCTTCCGTCGTTGAATGGATACGTGGACATTCTGAATTAAAATATGAGAACGGCAAATTAATTTGCAGGGCTTGTATCAAACCGGTAAGTTTTATTTTGTGTTGCTATTGGCCTAGGTACAAGCATGTATTATGTTGTAGATTAACTGGGAGAAAAAATTTAACATAGCACAACATATCAAAACAACAGTTCACCTGGAAAATTAAAAAAAAACATAAATCTGCAAGCAGTACCCTGACTACCCAGCAAACTATTTCCGAGTCTTTTGCGAGTTCTTCTACACAGGATGAAAAGGATTTGATTTATGCAATACGATGGTATCTTCTAACATTCCGTTAAAAGAACTAGATAACACTATGTTTAAATCTTTTTTACAAAAATACACCGGTAGACATATTCCTGCCGAATCAACCATTCGCAAAAACTATGTCGAGCAAGTATATAAACACACTATTGAGGAAATAAAAAAGATAATTGGCAACAATTACATATGGTTCTGTGTAGATGAAACTACTGATTCATGTGGTCGGTACATCGCCCATTTAATGATTGGAATATTAAACGAAGACTCCTCCAATGCATTTTTAATTACTTCCAAACAGTTAGAAAAAACAAATGGCAATACCATTGCCCAATTCGTTCACGATGGATTAACACTTTTTTTTTTGCCAAACCCCGTACCAAATGATAAATTATTAATGATGCTTTCTGATGCCGCTGCATATATGTTGAAGGCATATTCTAATTTAAAAGTATTTTATGAGCAATTAATGCATTGCACCTGTTTGGCACATGGTTTTAATCGAGTTGCTGAAACGATTAGACTGCAATGTCCCCTGGTCAATGATTTGATAAAAACCGGGAAGAAAATTTTCTTAAAAGCTCCACTGAGGGTTGAAATGTTTAGGGAAAATATGCGAAATGTACCTCTTCCTCCGGCACCGGTTATAACTAGATGGGGTACATGGCTAGATGCTGTCTGCTATTATGCCGACCATTTCGATTCATTTAAGGACCTTGTGTTAGAGTTTCCAGAAAATGTGTCAGAGGCAATTAAAGAATGCCACAAAGTTCTTAAAGATAGGAGGGTTGTACAAAATTTAGCATTCCTAAAAAACAACTACAGTTTCGTAAGCAAAGCGATTGATAAACTCCAAGCAAAGGACACAACATTGGTAGTTGCGGTTCAAATAGTTGAAGATTTTAGGAACGACTTCTCAAACGCACGGTGATCTGTAGGAGAGATTATTAAAAAAAATGTGATACAGTTTTGTCAAAACATGAAGGGTTTGGCGAGTTACAAAAAATATCAACAGTTTTAAAAGGAGATTTCGTGGAAGATTTGCTGACAAATATTACAATTGTTCCCAAATTTAAATATGCTCCGATTACAAGTGTGGATGTGGAGAGAATCTTTTCACACTTAAAAAATGTGCTCAGTGATAGGAGGATGGGATTTTCCGTTGAAAATTTAGAGAAACATTTAATTATTAGTTCATTTTAAAATGAGCAGTAATCATTATTTCTTATTAATTATTATTGTTATCAATATTAATTACCAAAACCTGTTATTAAAATATTACTTTTATCTTCTAAAAAATTAAATATGCCTTTTCATGCTTTTTCTGCGTTTTTGTGCTTATTCAAGTCTTTATGCTATTTCATATGCTTATTTTCTAAAAATTTTATGCATTTTTAAGCACTTATTTTGTAATTTTTTATCTTATAAATCCGCGCTTTTGTCATAATAGAAAGTGATGTTAAGAAGGATTAATGGAAAAATTGATGGAGCACTAAAATCATACAGTCTACAATCTAAAATCATACATACTATCATGCAATGAGAACTTTATTCGGAAAACAGAAATACCAGAACTATAATTGCAATTCACAAAACAATATTTAGACAGATTTTAACATTTCGGGACGGGTCATGGGGCTTAACAAGAAAGGTAACTATGGAAAGTAGAGATGAAATACTCAAGAGGTGCAAAGGGAATGACAAGGGCAGACAGGTTAATGAATACTGATAGAAGAGAAGGGCTGAAATAGTGCAACTATTAGATATTAATATAAATGAATATTATGATTGGTATATTTTGTTTTCCATTTCTAGACTTTAGTATCAACATTTAGTATCAGGCATTTTTAGTTACAATAGTTGTTGAAAGTGACCACTGTCGATTTAACACATGTGCGATCTTTGTTCTAAGGAGCGGCAGGTCTTCTCCAAGACTTTAGGTGTTTTTGACACATTTTCACAAGCATTTTGTATTCTTTGAGGAAGTTCTTCCCTAGTGTTTACTGTACGAGAATAAACTATTCCTTTCATATGCCCCCAAAAACAATTGCTCGGATTGAGCCCCAGTGATTTTGATGGTCATGCGACTGGACCTCCTCTCCCTATCCACTTTTAGGGATAATAATAATTAAAAAGCATCTTATTAATGGTTATTTTTAAACTAGTAGTTTCAACCTTCCAAATTTCCTTGACGTCTCTAGCAGATGACATAGATGCAACAAATGTCAATCCTCTCCATGTTATCGATCAAAATCCGCATTCACGCATACGTACCTTGTAAAATAAATCTAAATGTTTCTGATTTTCTCTTTATTTCGACATTGTGGTACACGTATAATAAAAAACAACGTATGATACACGTTCGTAAGGGCCTTTCAAGCATGCGCCGTTGAAAGCACTCTTAAAATCTTAAATAAGCCGATCATGCTTGACATACTCTTTGAGAACATTGGAAAACTAAGCTTGGGTATATTAAATTTTATAAATCCTTATAAAAACTAAAGAATTCTTCTCAATAAATATGTCAATAATTTTTTTAATAAAATATTTGGAAAGCTATATTGTGTATAATATAATAATTGTGTCTAAAGTGTAGGGTATATTTTTTATGTACTAGTGTCTCCCAATGGTGCGGAAAATCGAAAATTTGAATAAATATTTTTTTATAGAAGTTCAATTCCAAACTTTTATTTGAAAAACAGCATACTTTTTGAGATATATGAAGTTTTTGGCTAAAGAACATGAAAACAAAAATATTTATACATATTGTCATGGATGTACTTGCAAACTTGCGAGCCCCCACGTAAGTGCAAAAAACAACAATTTTATGAAGAGAAACCCCAGCGTTAAAAAGGGTCTGTGCATTTTTCCTTATTTAACTGGACTATTGTACGTGTACGTAAAATCTGTAAAAAAAAATTGTAATAATACATCTCGCGGTATTTGTAAAAATTAACTCAAAACAAATGAATACTGAAGATACGAGACAATCATAACATCAATTTTTGAATGAAAATTGAAGAAAAATATTGATGGCAATTTTAGGTAGGCATTAACATTTTCATAAATTTTAAATGGAAGGAATATAGAAAAAGATTAAATTATAGATTATTAAAAAGTGCGTAAAATTGTTCATACAATTTTTGTATGAATACATCTCGCGGTATTTGAAAAAAAAAACTCAAAACGATTGAATACTCAAAATTTGAGACAATCATAATATCAAGTTTTGGATGAAATTTGGAGAAAAACTACCAATTTTTAGGTAGGTATTTTAGACATTTTAGACAATGGAAGGAATTTAGATAAAGCGGGCATTTGTTGGAATTATGTAAGATTCAAATTCAACATTTTTAAAGTCAGAACATTCGTAAGATAAATAGGGTTTGAAGCTGAAAGTTCCGAAATGTATTCGATAATTGAGTCCAAGATTTTTAAACGAAATTTTGTGGAAATAACGAAATCAGTTATTGTGTATATATACACATGGAGATATAGCGTGTTTCAAAATTTAGGGCTAGTTCTAGCACTTGCAGTAGAAATCTAGCAAGCCGTTTCTTAATTCAGCCCAAAATTTTAGCGAACCGTTTCTTAATCAAACACTGGTCGCTGGTCAAGTCTTCTAGCGACAAAAGTACTTGCTTGCTCCTAGAGCTAGAATAACATAACCTTAAAAGTGCCATTTCGAGCTGTTGTCGCCGGTCGTAAAAAGCGTACCTTGTGTTATTGAGATTATATTATTTAGTATATCGTTTCTTTATTTGTGCAATGTCCGCCTAGCACATCATTCTAAAAGTTGAAACAGACATTTAGCACTAGTAGCTAGTACTAAATAGTGTGCTACATTCTGAAACATGCCCAACCTGAACTGTTAAATGCAACTAAAACCTACCGGGTGTCCAAATGAATTAAATGAAATTTGAATCAAACAGGTTTCATAACTTGTATACAAATTTGCATCAATTTCAATTGAAATTTGGCGAATGAAAACTAAGCCTGTGACATATTTTTTTACAATTATGGAATAATTGAAGACTTTTACAGTCAATTGTTGCTGATGCGTCGCTGTCGGTTACACACCTTTTATGGTCGCTGCTGACGTGCTATTAGAGTATTTTTTATTAACTATTAACTTGAATATTACAGTTGATCGTTGCTTAGTCTATTTTAAGCCTCTTTTGTCGCTAACGCAACTTTTGTACTATTTTGTTGTTGACGACTTTTGGTGTCAATTATTCAATTATTGAAGACATAAGTTTACTAGTCATATTTGGCTTACACAACTTTTACAATCGATTATAGCTGGCATGAGTATAATAGTCATTTCTTGCTTACACGACTTATACAGTCAATTATGCTGACACGAATATAATAGTCATTCTCGTGTATACGATTTTTACAGTCGATTACTGCTGTTACGAGTGAAACAGTAGTTTATTGCTTAGATCACTTTTACAGTCGATTATTTCTGAACTGCTTTAACAATCAATACTCGCTTAGACGATTATAGTTGATTTATTCATAGTCGACTATTGCTGGTGTAACTTCTATAGTATTTTGTGTTTTACGTGTTCCGCATATTTTGCACTCTTTTGTCTCTTACACGCTTTTTACAGTCAATTATTGTTCACACGGGTCATTTATCGCTTACACGGTTTTTACATTCGATTATTGTTTGTTTGAGTTTAACAGACGTTTTTCATCGTGTAAGCGAAAAACATTTATTGCTGAGACGAGTTATACAGTCATTTCTCGCATAAAAGATTTTTGTAGTCGATTATTGCTGAGAGAAGGGTAATAGTCATTTCTCGCTTACAAGACATTTATAGACGAATAGTGCTTACACGACTTGTGTAGTCTTTAATTGGTCACGTACTGCCAACTAGTAAAATTGCAGGATATTAGAAAAACTAGGCAATGAAATAGTTACTTACGAACCAAAAGCGGGAAAATAATTCCAGCAAGAGGTTTGTACCATATTTTTTGGAACAAACCGAGCGAATAGCACAATCTTAAGCAATTTCAATCCGTTTCAACATTTATTTCAAAATATGAAATCAAGCAGGGGCCTTCATCTCAAATTAAAAAATACACAATCTCTGAAAGTGTGAGTGTGTCACACTCCGTATCTAAGCCCAATGCTGTGGAAACTTTTGGAATTTACTACCAACATACACTTTATGGATTTTTAATTTGTGTACATGAACGATTTTTTTTTTTGCTTCAACGGCCAATCCATTGTATGGGATATTATTTACAATGAATATTGCGTTTGGTACAGAAAGCTGGCAAGCGACATCACAGCGTGTTTCTCCAGTAAACTTCCATTTTCCTGCTGTTGTGCCACCTGTTTTCTCAGATTAAACATCTGGACGAGATGTTTCCAAGAACTAAAGAATCACATTTAAAGTCACATCTTATAAACAATTTGAATTCAACAAAACCAGCCAAAGTTATAGTTAGGAACTTTATTGATTGTTTCACATTCTCAACGTTTACCTTAGAAAATTGCAATATGTTTCTGACTTCCAACAGTGAGAGCGTGCCCTTGTGGGTACCCTTCATTACAAAAGAATTGAAGCATGTAAGTACCAAAGTCACTAAGTGCAAACATATCGCATTTTTGAATATTTACCTCAAAACGTGGCTCAAAATTATTCCTTTGCCATTGTCTCTTCAAGGGTTATAAGTGTCATTTGATATATTACAGCTTTAAAAGTTATTATAAAGGGGCATCAGGTGTTATCTGTCTTAGATAATTTTATTTAGATAGGGTATAAGTACGATTTGCGTTTTGCACAGGACAAAACAAAAGTAAGATGGCAATTTCCATTATGGTCTTTTTGATTCTTTATGGAGTTTGCGAATCTATAGAGTATAACTTTCTGTTGAAATGCCATAGCTTATGTCGTATGACAAATACTTTGCGTTAATAGAAAAAAGGAAGAGACTGATGCAACCTATGATCCCAACCGGCTTACATGGAGTAGTAAGATCTGCAAAATATAATAATACACTTTATGTTTGATACACAATCCCAAAATTACTAAATTAAACAATACACACAGACTGCTTTATTTTATTATTATTATTATGTATCAAGAATGCATCATAAGAGTCGAGAAATGATCATGCTCTAGCTAAAATAATAATTAGACGCGGATATATATTTTTTTAATTTCTCTTATGTTTAACTTTTAAAATGTAGATTTTTTGCAACGTTATTGTTATTAAATATAAAATTATGCTTTTCTCGGAATGGGCATTTTTTCATTTTATTATTGTCATTAATGTAGCACAATGAACAAATGTTATAATTTTTTTTTACTCATACAGGGTCTTTGAAAGTTTGTCATTGATAAAAATATTTTGTCCCAAATACGGACCTGTCCTCTCGTTTTATATTAAGGTTGGGATTCTGAAATTAAGAGAATATGAAATAGTTGATGATTTTATTGATTAAAGCTGGAAATTGATCATTTAGGAAAGGATATTTATTTATTTTTAATTTTGTGCCACCTTATTATCGAAACATGTAGATTTCAGTTCATACGAAGACCATTTGTATTTTTGTCTAATTTTTAACTTTATTTCTTCAAGTCCATAAAAGTAAAGTTTGTTAATTTTAATAGCTCTTAAGTCAACTAAACTGTAAGGAGACACTTGGATTTATATATTATATATATAAACAATCTTTATTAGGCTATAGGATTTATATATTTATTCGTTTAATTAAATTTCGTTATCTGCTTTTAAATTTTTTTGAATTTTACTAGTGGTCCCTTAATTTTGTGCGGAAGTGTAAATAGTTATTACAAAGCGCGGATTTATAAGCATAAAAAATTACAAAATAAGCGCTTAATAAGCGAAGTGTAATATGATTCATGAAGTGTAATATGATTCGTTTGTCTTGTCTATTAATACATAATTCGTCAAGTTTTGTCCTATTGTTCTGTTTTTGTTGAAATTTATTTCGTAGTTTGTCCAGTCTTTGTTGGATGGGTATGATTTTTGTGTTCTTGTATAAATTTATGTTTGATATGTTATGGAGATGATTGTCCTTGTGGCTTAGTTTGGTGAGCAGTTTTAACGTCTTCCGTTCAGTTACGTCCATAATACGTTTGCAGGTGTTTCTTACATTTTCCAGTATGATCTGGCCATAGTCAATCATGGGCCTGAAGATGGATTTGTAAATTTTTGTTGCGGTACAAACGGGTATCCCTCTTCCTCCGTATGTCAGACATCTAAAATGTTTTGCTCGTTTTTGTATTTCCGTCTTTGTGTTCCGTAAATGTTTGTCGAATTTGTGCTTATTGTCAATAGTGATTCCTAAGTACTTTATCGTTGTTGTGCGGTGTACGTTCGTTCCGTTAACATGTATTGTCGGTGAGTTGTTATTGATTATGTGGTTGGGAATAAGAAGTTGGCATTTTGTGGGGTTGGGTTCGAATCTCCATTTGTTGAACCAGTCCATTGTTTTGTCAGTCAGTATTTGAAGTGTGTCTATTGTGTTACCCAGTCGTTTTTTATGAGTTATTATTGCTGTGTTGTCGGCGAATTGTATAATATACTGTTGTAAGTCTGTCTGCCTGTTGTCTGGGCGATATATGTCATTATTGCATATATACATACAGGGTGTCTAAACTACTGATTATTTGAAAAGTTGCCACCGACTTTTTTCGCAGAACTAATGAGAACTAATGATTATTTTTTAAATTAATCATAACCGTTTGGGTGGTTCGGAGGGGGAACCAAAATGGCGTAGGTACTGTCGACCCCCTACCCACCCTTTAAGCTACAGCCATCTTCATCTTAAAAATTTAAATAGCACCCCCCAACCTGTGATACATCGTTGGAGAGCTCTTGAAAAATGCTTTTCATTCATTATTAATACAATATGATTTGGTGAACTAGTTTTGGAATCAAGTGCAAATAAAGTGCAAAAGTGTTCAATGTATAAAATTCAAATAACATGTTATACCAAATGTTGGAAATGGCTTCCATTGTTTTGTAAACCAAAATATAGCCTCCTTTCAAACTCTTCGCGAACTTTTTGAAGGTTTGTCTAGTAATTGCTCAACATTCTTGTGTTATTCTTTCTCGTAATTGTTCAATAGTATCCGGTTCATTATTTATTTATGTTTTATAAACTACAGATTTCAAGTGACCGTTTAAAAAAAATCTCTGTTGAAATTAATGAAAAGTTGAACGACCAAATTTATGCTAATTTGCTGGATTAATTCATTGAGCTTCTCGTACTTCAGGAGGTTGAAAACCAAACAGATGAACATGGAAATTATAGAGTTACCGAAAATACATTGCATTTTCAATAAGATAGTGCACCTTCTCATTTAGTTTATTACATTGTCTTTTTTTATTAAAAATTATAATACCAGATCAAAATTAGGAAAATAACATTAAAAATGTAGGTTTCAACAGTAAAAACGTATTTTATTGCAGAAACTTGCTCAATTTTTTTTATCGGAGATACTTAAAAAAAATATTTTAAATATTTAAAAAAAAAAATATTTAAGGTTTTATCCATATTACCAGTTATTTATATTTAAGGTTGTTATATTGAGTACTTACTGGTAAGAAATATTTATTTTAATTTATTTTATTATTTATTTCTTTCGCCTGACTAGTTTCGTTTTTTTAACAATCCAGCTTCAGAGGCATCATATATATTTTAATATGTATATACAGGGTCCTGCAACAGTGCGTCGGGCTTTCCTAGCGCGTTTCCCGTGAAAGATAAAAAAAAATGTTTTGTACAAAAAGTTATTGGTTTAAAAATCTTTATGCCGTAAAATTATTTTCAAATATACAGGGTGTCCCAACTTTGCGGAATAACAAAAACAAACATTTTTTTAAATGGAACACTGTATTTATTCAAGGTTTCTGATGACATTTTTCAACCTCTACATTGTGTCTATTTACTTTTGAATTATGTTACAGTGTTGCCAATTTACATTTTTTTCTCCTAATATCATGCATAAGCAAACTCAACTTTAAATTATCGTAGTGACCTCGTTTTTTGAAAGTAAGAATAAGTTTTAGCAATATTCTCAGTGTGGTTAATAAGCAACATGTTGGTAATAAGCAATTTGAATTTAGTAATACAGAGTGGTCAGAAAAAAATGTCAAACTTTACAAATTTCAAAGCGGTATAACCCACATCTCACATTGATTCTTACTTACATTTTAGTAGTTGTTTTGTCTCAGCATTACATACTTCAGTGCATAGAAATGTAATTAAATGGTTACTTTTGTGAAAAATATTGAATACCTCAACTATAAGGTTCAGACATAAGATATTCACTATCAAATTAAAGAGAAGAAAAAGACCTACCGAATAATGACATAAAATATGGGGCTTTCCATTAAAAAAAAAGGGTTATACCGCTTTGAAATTTGCAACGTTTGGCATTTTTTTCTGGACACCCTGTATTACTAAATTCAAAATTCTCATTACAGAATGGTTGCTTATTAACCACACTGCGATTATTGCTAAAACTTATTCTTACCTTCAATAAATGAGGTCGTTACGACTTTTTAAAGTTGAGCTTGCTTATGCATGATATTTTGAAAACCAAATTCTAAGTTGGTAACACTGTAACGTAATCCACGTAATCCAAAACTAAATAGACAACATTGTAGAGGTTGAAATATGTTATCAGACAACTCTAATAAATACAGGGTGTTCTATTTAAAAAAAAAGTTTGATTTTGTTATTTCGCAAAATTGGGACACCCTATATGTTTGAAAATAATTTTACAGCATACAGATTTTTAAACTAATAACTTTTTGTACGATACATTTTTGTCTATCTCTCACGGGAAATGCGCTAGCAAAGCCCGACGCACTGTTGCAGGACACTGTATACTGCATCTTATTTTGATGACAAATATGTGTTATTAATTTGAATTTTGAAATTAAAAAAAAATAAAAAATTAAAAACAAATATTTATCATCAAGATCAGAATATATACAAATTAATATAAATATCATGCCTCTGTAGATAGTTTTAAAAAAATCGAAACTAGTCAGGCGAAATAAATAATTAATAAAATAAAATAAAAATAAATATTACTTACCAGTTAGTACTCAATACAACAACCTTAAATAAAAAAGAATAATTAATAACGGGCTATTTTTACTACTATAAGTTGTTCGTCAAGAGATGAACTACAACACCTCTTTCAGGAATTTAGCACGTATGAGTTTCAGTTTATGCATACTTTAGCGTGCAAGTTAGCTGAAGCAGATTTACAGAAGTGATGGTGTCAAAGCGATTTGTAGTCAAACCGACAACGATTAATTATAATGAATTTCAATCAGGTAACGTTGGAACGAATCATGTAAATAGCAATGTATATATTGAATAATTAATTAAGACAGTCTCGTGTCGGAGACAAAGGTCTGCGATGGAGTGAACCACCTATTTACAAGATCCCCGAGTGATTTCCTATGCAGCTCGCGATAATCGTGTTACATTCATCAAAAACAATTCAATTGTATTCGACGCACCACGTGGGCCAACAGTCGGCCTATCATATTCGGCACGTGCTTATTAACATGTTATATCACATAAATTTGAAAGATGCCATTTACGTTGACGCACTCATAATGTAGATTACAAAGACGATAAGACTCATAGAATCACACGTTAATTTTGGAATTATTTTATACAAACATATATTATTCAATATTATGGGATGGTAATTAATCTCTCAGTACTATAATGAAGTGTTTTTGTTTTTTAGTATTAAAAATGTTCATACATTTCTTCGGCGGTAATTAGCAATAACAGTACAAATAAAATTAAAATAGTCATCTCTAGCTTAAAGATAATATTATACTTAGGTACATAAATATTAAAAAAATCAATTTTATTGCAAAAACATTTTTCCCTGCTAAAATTGTTTGAAGTTCTCGGAACATTTATGAAGATTTTTTTTAAATTAAGATGTCAATAACAATAAATTAGGTACATAAATATGTTCATGGTTACAAATATATACAGTCCAAAATTAAATTGTATAAATTGCTAATTTATGTACCAACGAATGGCTTAGAGTCCACAAAGCAATCCCGATAGTTTGATAAAAAAAAGTAGCGCATAGCGATTGCTATCGATGATAAACGTCGGGGAAAATAAAATAAGCTCACTGTACGATTTGTAGACAATTTAGTTAGCAATTAATTGAATTAGGGTGGATCGAGATTTATGTTATCTGCGATCGTCATCGGACTATAAAAATATACCTCTCGACTCACGACCTACCGTACATATACGTATACATGTATAAATATATTTATGTACTAAGAATGGGACCTATAAGTTAAAACGTGGACGTTGCGCACATGCAGATGCTCTCGGTTTGACTTTTTGATAATAACTCAAGATGGAGGCATTAAAGTATCTCAACTTAAAAATAGGTATTGTGCATATATTTGGTATTCATATGAATAAAATGAATGCATATATCATGAAGTAGGTCCATACTTGTACAGTCAAATATATTGTTATCAATATTTAACATTTATTAATTTTAATTTATATTTTGCTGCATAAAATATTCAATTTGGTGGCGTATCTCAAAAACTATCACAATTATAGCGGACCGTTCTTCGATTGATGATGATTATTTCAATTCGATCCGATTTAGTTTAGTGATTTGGGCAAATTCTTCACATAATACCCTAAGGCCCGATCTTACAGTCTCCCATTAACTTTAACCGCCAGATAATTTGCTTGGATACTCAATGATGGTCATGGATCCTTTCGTCGCTTTGGAGTTATCGAGGATGCGGACGTAATAGAAAAGACTTATTTATATGTCATATCACATTATACAGGGTGGCCCACCTATCCTCGCTCGGACCATTGCTGATTGCTTTATGTGAAGCAGATTCTAAAAATGAAATAATATACAGGGTGATCTAATTAAAAGAGACTAAATTTTGTGTCCCGGATTTGTGGTATACTCTGTACACTCGAAAATAATTTAAAACAGTAGAACATCAAGTGTCCAATAACTTCCAATCAGATTTTGTCCTCAATTTTCATTAGGCTATCAGCAATGGTCCGAGCGAGGATAGGTGGGCTTCATATAAAGCAGATTCTAAAAATGAAATAATATGCAGGGTGATCTAATTAAAAAAGATACTAAATTTTATGTCCCGTATTTGTGGTACACTCTGTACACTCGAAAATAATTTTAAAAAGTAGAACATCAAGTGTCCAATAACTTCCAATCAGATTTTTTCCTCAATTTTCATTCCGAAGTTTCTAATACAAATAGCGGAGAAGAAAATAAAAAAAAGGAGTCCTAGGAACGGGATTCCAAATCAACGAGAAGTTCAAAGCGTTAATAATCGAATTCAAAGCTATATCAGATAGGCTGTGTACTCAAGGATAAGAGGGAAATTACAAAAATATACAATTGTAAACATACATGCACCAACTGAAGATGCAGGTATAGAGGTGAAGGAGGATTTTTTTACCAAGCTGGACAGAGCGAATGAAAGTATACCTAGATATGATCATAAAATAGTTATGGGGGATGCTAACGCAAAAATTGGATGGGAAGAAGCCTTCAGGCCCAGTATTGACATATTCAGCAAGCACCAAAACACAAATGAGTATGGTCAACTGCTAATAAATTTCGCAAAAGAGAAAGAGATGATAATAAAAAGCATATACTACCAGAAAAAGAATATACACAAAGGCACTTGGAGATCCCCAGATGGAACATATGTGAATCAGATAGATCACGTGCTAATAGAAAAGAAGTAAGAAAGATGTGTAAAAGATATTGTACAGGGGCCCAGATGCAGATTCGGACCACTTCCTGATAGGGTTTAAAATAAAACAGGAAATCCCAAACAGGAGAAATGAGGAGGAGATTGGAACAAAAGAATAAGGTAATAAGAATAACAAGAGAGCAAGAAAGACATGAGTATAAAGAGAGGCCAAATAAATAATTGGATGCCATACAGAACATAGATAACATTGAAGGGTTATGGGGTAATACAGCTGAACAATACGAAGGAAGTGAAAATAACAAAACAAGGAAATGGTTCGATGATGAATGCAAGGAGATACTGGTTGTAAGAGAACAGAGGCAAGAACAAAAATGTTAATAAGCAAAGAGGATAGAGATAAAAACAAATATAAGGAACTAAGGAAAAAATGCAATTACAGAATTACAGGTAATTACAGAAATAGAAAAAAACTACCAGCGCAAGGAAATAAGAAACCTGTACCTAGGCTAAAAAACGAGAGGAAAGGGGTATCAGCAACAACCAGTATTTTATAGGAATAAAAAGGAGACCTAATCGGAGAAGCAGAGGACATCATCGAAATGTGGAAACAGCATTTTTCGGAACTGCTAAGCAAGAACGTAAATTGAGAAGAACTAATAGAGGAGATGGACGAAATAACGAAGGACAAAAACCAAGCAGAAGAAGCACCACCATCTCTAAAAAACATAGAAGAAATAATCAAGAATTTAAAGAAGCACCAGAGTTCAGGCAATAATGACATAAGTGCAGAACTATACAAGTATGGAGGGCAGCAGGTAGCAAAATGGTTCCAGATACTCTGTGACAAAATATGGGCGCAGGAAAAAATACCGAAAAGCTGTACAGAGGCGTTATTAGTACCCATCTACAAGAAGGGAGATAAAACAAAATGTGAAAACTATAGAGGAATAGCCCTGTTGAATGTGGCATACAAAATCTTCACCACACACTTAAAGAACAAAGTAACAGCTAAAATTGAAGTAGCATTAGGGGAATATCAGTGTGGTTTTGGAAGAGGAAGCTCAGGTAGTGGAACAAATATTTGCCTTGCAGGAGATACATATAGAAAGCAGAAAGCATAGTAAATAATCATTTATACTATTCATAGATTTAAACATGCATACGATAAAGTAAAAAGAAGTGAGCTGTATAAAGCACTACAAGAACTAGGAATAAAAGGGAAGTTATTGAGATTAATAGTACTGAGTTTAAAATAGCAATAATAGAGTAACAATAGAGTAAAAGTGAAAAACAAAGTGCAGGGAAATTTAGAGCATGAGAGGGGTTGAGACAAGGTGACCCACTAGCTCCAGCACTCTTTAACTGTGCGTTGGAGTACGTCATGAGAAACGCAGGCATAAATAGAGCAGGGTTGTTATACCATAAAAAAAAAACATCAGTGCCTGGCGATTGTGGATGATGTCGCAGTAATCACAAGGAGTACAAAGAGCTAATAGAAGCTACAAAGAAAATTCAAGCGGCAGCCAAAAGCATGGGACTCGAAATAAATGAGAGCAACACTAAATTCATGACATGGACGGATGGGTTATTTAACAAGGAAGGAAGCCTGAACTTACAAAATTAGGAACACACGTACAAATTCCAGGAAGTAGAGAGCATTACATACCTCTGTACGGAATTGTATAGAGAATCAGACATAAAGAGGGAAATTCAAAGAAGATTGATGACTGCAAACCGCAACGTGCACGCACTAAAAAGAATACTCCAAAACAAAGACGTATCCAGGTAGTTAAAAATAAAAATATATAAAACCATAATAAAATCGGTAGCAATGTTTGCGAGTGAAACTTGGACACTAGGTACGGCCAAAAGTAAGATGCTTAGAACTTGGGAGCGATAAATTCTAAGAAAGATTTACGGAGGTAAAAGACTACAAAATATCTGGATACGGAGAACAAACAAGGAACTACAGGAATTGTACAACGAAACCGATATAATAGTAGTGATAAAAGGGCAAAGAATAAGATGGATGGACACTTCATGAGACTGGATAGGCACCGAACGCTAAGGAAAATAATGGAATCCAGTATTGGGGGTAACAAGAAATGAGGCCAACCTAAAGCAAGATGGAAGGAGGAAGTAAAACAAAAGACTTTAAACAATGCTACGTTACCAACTGGAAGGAAAAAACGAAGGATAAAAGAGCATGGAGAGAAATTGTAAATCAGGCCATGGGCTTGCTAGATCTGGAGAGCTAACACATACATACACTAGATACTAGATAGATATATATAAACTTAAATTAAATTAAAAATTATATAAACTTAATTATAGGTACATATTCTATATCTTTCTTTTATCAGGTAAATTATCGCCATTCTTATTAGTGTAATATACGACTACTTAAAATGCGATCAGTATTTGCTGGCAGATATACGATTTCAAGTAAATAATATTAGTTTAAGTGCTATATTATACAGTGTCTTTCTGTGACTATCAGAGTAGGTACCAGGCATAGCAAAATTAAGATTAAGACATTTTATAAGGATCAACTATTGCCATGAGCTATATGTTGTTTCTGGTTGGCTAAAACAAAATATGTAAAACAAACCAAAATTTACTTCGGTCAAATAATTTTCATATTACATAATTATTTAAAGGGATATTCATAATTAAATGGTGATATTGAGTTGTATTGAGTCACCAAATTCTAAAAATAACATAAATCTGACAACTAATGTAAATTTGAATTTGATTAATTCAACTACCTGATGTTTCACATGTGACAATCACATATTTAGAGATAGCAATAGTTGATCCTTAAATAATTCACCAAAGTTAATTTTGCTATGTCTGGTAGTCACAGATACACACTGTAGAGTCGAATCGTTAGCAGCGGAACGAAAAGAAAATACTTACCTACCTAATGTAGAATATTAATTTTCGGTGAGTGATGTGTATAAAATAATATATTACTCCTGAACACGTACGTTCTGCAATATTACTGAATTAATACTTAGTTACGTTATAAATGTACCTTGACGTCTTGTAATTGCCACATTTATCGCTAACGATGTAGGTTATTCCCATAGAATTAGTAAGTCCTGCATTTTATTAAATTATTTATCGTGCCTAATTAGTTAATTATAAAGGCATTAATTATTTCATGTTACATAGAATTGTATTAGCTATTGGTAAATATCTAAATTTCATGGAACATTTAATATGATTTTTGTTCATTTTACAATGATAATTGGTTCCCACAACCAATTTTAGGGAATATCGATGAGTGTTTGGCAAAGTAATGCAGGTAACATTTATTTTTTTTAACATTAATTTTATTATGACCGTTTACACATCTGTATATCTAAATTCTATTTTTTCAAGCTAATTGGCATCATTTCTAAAATGTACATATAGCAGTAAATTATTTATTATGCTGCCAAAAACTAATGTAGATGTCATATTTGGAATTTGTTACGACGTCATTTTGCAAAACATGCATTATATTTTATTGCAAAGATTTATAAAAAAATATATGTTTTAAATTAAATATAATTTCTCGAAGTCATCTCATCAGTATTATATAATGATAATATCTAATAAATATATATTATACAGGGTGGAAACTTTAACTGGAATAAAATTCATAACTTCGATATAGGCGATTTTTGCAAAAAATCCCGAAACACGCTAAGTATTGTTTTTTCTTGCCCTCATTTCTATGTATATGCTGCTTGTTTATCTGTTCCCGGAAGAGCGCAGCCACCTCTGACTTTTTTTTTGCGTATTTTCTATAAACGTTTATGGACCAAACGCAACGAAATGTACGACTTGATTCGAACTCCAGGTCAAGTACAGACTATAGATACGGGCCTAAGTATATATTTATATAAGTTCTTATTTTCAAACGGCTTAAAACACCACTAATGCAATTGACAGGCTTAGTAAATGTTGACAGGCTTATTTGCCTAGGCCCATTAAGTGAGTGATATGCACAATCTGATATATATATATGTAAGTGTTCTAGTTAGTTTTATATAGTTTTATAAATGGTAGGTGGTGAAAAAACAAAATAATGCAATAATATAGATTATGTACTGCCTGTCAATATAACGTTAAAAAAAGAATAATAAAATCCAATAAAACCATTACAAATTGGTGACCCCGACGTGAACCCAAGACATGTCTGAACCTTCTCTACCCGACAAAGAGCTTTCTGGAGGCGTTGCAGCTTCGGAGCAGCTCCATGCGCCACCCGCAACCGACGTGTCTAACTTTGTAGTGAAATTACCGCCGGTCTGGTCGGAGGATATCGAATTATGGTTCGCCCAAATAGAGGCAATTTTCGAATCCAGACGAGTGACCAGCTCGAGGCAAAAGTATCTCCGCCTGGTTTCTAGTCTCACCCCTGACCTTGCTACTTCAGTAAGAGACTTACTCCTACAAACTCCTTCTGTAACGTACGACGTATTGAAGAAGGAGCTTATTGAACGCAGCACGACTTCCGACAGGCAAAAACTACACCAACTAATTTCGAAAGAGGAGCTCGGCGACCGTCGGCAAATCTATAGACGAGGCAATATTACGAGAGCTGTTTTTGCAACGGCTCCCACAACATGCACAACAAGTTTTAGCCGTCACCGAGAAGGTACCACTCCCTGAATTGGCCAAACTAGCGGATAAGATTTTGGATGTATCAGAAGTTCCACATGACATTTCAGCAATTGAAGAACCTTCTAATCCGCTCGGAGAAATCAAAGAATTACTAACTACGTTATTACAACGAAGAACATCACAGCAGCCGACAGCGCGATATTCCAGGAACTTCAGAGGCACTTCTAGATCTCCTTCCCCGGCTCGAACTGCCATTGACGGCATCTGCTGGTACCATCAACGATTCAAATCTAAAGCCCATCGCTGTGTTAAACCCTGCTCCTGGTCGGAAAACGACAACACCGACAATTAGATGTGGCTGATGTTGCCGGTGGTGTTAACTCTAATAGTCACTTGTTTTTCGCTACAGATGTTACTACTGGGGTACGGTTTTTGGTAGACACAGGTGCGGAGGTCAGTATAATCAACAGGCAAGTTTTGCGTTCAACATTTAAAAAATATTTTTTTAAACATCATCCTCATCACCTCTCGGCTGTTAACGGTTCTCCGATTAAAGCCTATGGTGGGTGTATCCTCAAAGTTGATTTCGGTTTGAAGAGGCCATTTCGTTGGAAATTCATAGTGACTAATGTTAAACGCTCAATTATAGGTGCAGATTTGATCAAACACTTCAAGTTATGCGTTGATTTGCATAATCAAAAATTAAGCTTTAGTGAACCCCATTATATATCTCAAATTGATGAATCCGACACTATTCGGCATAAAGTCAACACCTTATTATCCAAATATCCAAACATAACCAACACAAATACCATAGCGAGACCTTGCGTACATAAAGTAATGCATCATATCATTACTTCCGGGCAACCAGTGTTTTCTCGATGCAGAAAACTCGCTCCGGATCGCCTCGCGGCGGCACGAGCAGAATTTGATGAGTTGTTAAAACTTGGCATAGTACGTCATTCGAGTAGCAACTGGTCCACTCCTATACACATGGTTAACAAGAAGGACAAATCGTGGCGGAGATGTGGGGATTATCGTGCACTCAATATCATAACGCAACCAGATCGTTACCCAATACCGCACATCCACGATTTCAGCTCATCAATTTCAGGCTCAAGATATTTTTCAATGATCGACTTACGAAAGGCTTATCATCAAATACCTATTGATGAGGAGTCCATTCCAAAAACAGTGGTGATTACCCCTTTCGGGTTATTTGAATATGTTCGAATGCCTTTTGGTCTACGCAACAGCGCACAAACCTTTCAACGTTTCATGAATGAAGTTCTCAAGGGAATAACGTACTCTTTTGTGTATATTGATGATATTCTCATATTTAGTACTTCTCTGGATGAACATTTTAAACATGTTGAAGTAATTCTTTCTAGGTTGAATGATCACGCCATAGTCATTAATCGTGACAAATGTCAATTTGCCCAGGAACAATTAGAGTTTCTAGGACATTAGACATTACAAAAACGGTATATTTCCTTTGCCGACTAAAGTCGAGGCAATTTCTACCTTTCCTCAACCAAGAACTCAGGGCGAGTTACGTTTATTCCTCGGTATGATAAACTTTTACAATCGTTTCATACCACACTGTGCTATGATCCTTCAACCTCTTAATACATTAATCAACAATAATAGTCCAAAATCTCACCCTATCGTATTTGGAGAGAAAGAGTTACGATCATTTTCAGAAGTTAAACAAGTATTCTCAAACATTTCGTTATTAAACCATCCGAACTTACAATCTCCGATCAGTTTGTTGGTCGATGCTTCGAATAGTTCGTTAGGCGCCTGCCTACAACAATTAACTAATGGCGTCCAACAACCAATCGCATTTTTTTCAAAAAGATTCTCCGATACAGAGATGAAGAACAGCACTTTCGGTAGGGAACTATTAGCAATCTATAAATCGATTAGGCATTTTCGTTATTACCTCGAAGGGCGAGTGTTTAAAATTTACACAGACCATAAACCGATTGTTTATGCTATTAAAAGTAATTCTGACTCACATAACCCTAGGGAGAACAGACACCTGGATTACATAACACAATTCACTTCTGATGTACAACACATAAAAGGTTCTGAAAACGTTGTAGCAGACGCTCTTTCGAGAATACAGCATGTCTCAAATATGACTGAAAATGTAGACTTTAGAGAATTAGCCCAGGCTCAAAACACGGATCCCGAAATAGTTAGAATGATCAATGACACTATCTCCTCCTTAAAAATTATTTCTGTGGATGTCCCTAACTCGAAATTTAAATTGTATTGTGACATTTCTCAGACTGTGAAAAGACCCCTTGTACCACGGGACTTACGTTTAAAAATTTTCAATGCGTTACACTATTTATCACATCCAGGAATTAAAGCTTCGGTACAATTAATAAAGAAATCATACGTTTGGCCAAACATGCATATCGACATAAAACGTTTCGTTGTACAATGTCATGCATGTCAAATTAGCAAAACACATAAACACACCAGAAGCCCTTTAATGCCTTTTGCGACACCCGACCATCGTTTCTCTAATGTACACATTGATTTGGTTAAACTGCCCGTCTGCGAAGGAAATTCGTACCTCTTGACCTGCGTTGACAGGTTTACCCGCTGGCCAGAAGCTTTTCCCCTCCGCGATACCAGTACGATTTCGCTTGTTAAAGCGTTTACAAGTGGGTGGATAGCACGTTTTGGCGTTCCTTTAGTCATTACTTCTGATCGTGGCGCTCAATTCTTGTCAGACTTGTACAACAAATTTTCAAGCTTGTTGGGTTTCAAAACGATCAAAACTACAGCATATCATCCTCCAGCCAATGGTATAGTGGAAAGATTTCATCGCCAACTCAAGGTTTCAATTACCGCTTATGAGAATGCGAAACACTGGGTAGATGTTTTACCCCTAGTGTTGCTCGGTCTCAGAAATTCCCTAAAAACAGATATTGACTGTAGTTGTGCTGAATTAGTGTATGGCACCGCGCTTAGGTTACCCGGTCAATATTTTGATCAACCATCACACAGTTCGCCATCTCCCCATGAGTACTTATCTAAATTAAGACAATTCTTTCAACTTTACAAGTATAAACCACCGTCTAGCAAATCGAGAAACACTTTTGTTCCAGCTAAATTACACGACTGCAGTCACGTATATATTCGAGATGACAAAATAAAAAAACCTCTACAACCTGCATATTTTGGGCCTTTTCAAGTTATAGAACGGTTTCCAAAATGTTTTAAATTGTTGATAAACGGAAAGTTTGATCAAGTCTGCATCGACCGTTTAAAACCTGCCTACCCAGATCAATTCCTGACCTGCACACCTGTAAAACGAGTTGTATTTGTATAGAATGGGTTAGTTTTTGGTTTTCTGGGAGGGGGTATATGTAAGTGTTCTAGTTTATATAGTTTTATAAATGGTAGGTGGTGAAAAAACAAAATAATGCAATAATATAGATTATGTACTGCCTGTCAATATAACGTTAAAAAAAGAATAATAAAATCCAATAAAACCATTACATATATATGCACCTATGTTTGTTCATTTTCTCATAAAGATTGGTTGAGTTGAGACCTCTATACTGTAAATAAATGTCTAATTTAAATCTGTATTGTATTACCAACACCCAAGTAAAGTCAAAGATTTTTTTTTAATTTTTACAATTAAAATGTAAAGTTAATAAACTAGTCAGTACCATTCGTAATTATGAAATATTCTTAATGGTTACTCACATTTAAAACAATCGGGCTCTACTTATTGAAAGGGTTTTTGTGTGTTATTAACTAGACAAGAACACTGCCCATTTACTTCTTATCAACTGTGAGTACTGGGAGTATACAGGGTGTTCAAAGTTATCGGTGAACCATTGGCAACTCTGTTATTATTGATGTTACAAAGTCGGTTAAATTAGCACACAAGTAGTATTTTTTTCTACTAATTTATATGGTGACATTAGAAACATAATTGAACAACGGGTTTTTGAGTTATTCAAAGAAATAAAAAATAAAAAAATAGTACACTCTATATATTATTACGTATTTCAAAAGATATTTTAATTGTGAACAAAACATTATTAATATACCTACTATCACCCTAAAGTTAAAAATAAACAAGTTGTATATACTTAAACTTTCTGAAGTGTTAGATTATAATATACTACATAATGAGACTTGTAAGAAGCATATTACGCACGAAGAGAAAGTTTACGTACCGAGTCGCGCAGCGGCGAGTTGCGTATTTTCTCGAGTGCGTAATTGCCTTACAACTCAAGTAATGTACGCTATTTTTTCTAGTCCCAGTCGTTATTATGAATAATTTAGCACCAATTGATACATGTTTGTTCTGTCAGATGCTCATGGTAATATTTGATATTGACCATCATATGACTAATTTGACAATTTCAAAACTAGATGTCACAATGTTGCCAATGCTCATACTAATAATTCCCCCCTAACTGTTACGTAATACATATATTACGTAACCCTAGTGACTTTCATTACATACCTCTGTTAAGTTATAACTGATTTACTACCCATGAATTTCGTTTGTAATTGACAACTTACTAATATGGGAGTAGAAAAATAAAATTTAAGTAGTCAATGTGTCTTTGACAAGACACTTTTTGTATCTTTGGTTCAGGATGACATTTCATCAAATTAGAACGAATGTGTCAAACGTCAACAATAATGTTTAGTCAGTTAGTTCATTTTGCCTTCTAAAAATGCCTTACAAAAATGTCTGGCGTTCAGAAAAAAGTATGTAGAAGCATTGCAATACATATTATCACCTTTCATTGCCGGATCGTCAAGCACAAACTACTACACGATGTTTTCTGAGACTATATAGAATAATGACAATAAATTAACCTTCATTTAAAAAATCAAGAAAAGAAATATATTATTTATTATTATTATTTTGAAGCTTCCTGAAAACTCGCAGCTACAGCTGAATTAAAAAAAACTGGAAATTATTTTTTTTCTAATGTAAATTTAGTTTTAAGTATTTGTAAATTAAACTTATACTTGACAGTATCAATCAAATCATTTTCTACCAAATTTACACTAATTTTTACAATGCCTCATTTAATCGAAATAGATAAAGGTGGAATAGTCTTCTACCTAGAAAATGGTAGGACAATTGGCAGTCCGGCGGGAAAAGGGGTATAAGTATTTTTTGAAAGTTGAAAGTTTCTCAATACATATTAGGCATTTTTAAGTAACATAAACGGACAGATATCATGTCCGTTTATGTTACTTAAAAATGCCTAATATGTATTACAAAACTTTCACTTTCAAAAAAGACTTGACTTCTTTTCGCCAACTATGAATGTAGCGGTGCAATTATGTATTGACATACCCTCAAATAATTCTAACCTATTTCTAAAACAACATTTTCAAACTATGACAAAAGTGAAAATAAAAGTGTGATTTTTTTTATTTTCTCCTTTTTTTGTTCAGCTGTATTTTGTTCCATAATTTGCAAGTTTATACCATTTGCATATGCGTATATGATACTTTTCTATCATTTCCGTTGCCTGCTTGAATAAAAAAAGTATGTATTATACATTAAATTATTTATTTTCGGAAATCGGAATTATGGAAAAAAATAAATAGTCTTATTCGATATTTATATTTCTAATATCGAATTAAATACTTCAAAAAGAAAATTGTTAAAAAGATCAACATGACAACAATGTGCTGTAGGTACAATTAAAATACTGATAATAAAGTCATGTATGATTTTTATATTTCGTTTAAATTTTTATAAATTTTTGTAGTGCTTTTTAAGGACTCAGTGGACATCCCTGAATGACGTGATGTTGAGCTTGTTCGCTATTTTTGAGACAACGTGTATACAGGGTGTTCCATTAAAAATTTTTTTTCTTTGAGTAACTGAAATTAAATTTAAATAATTTAAATTTAAATTATTTTGAGTGAAAAGTCGTACTTCTTTCATTAAAATTGTTCATTTTTATTTGCAACCGGTTTCAGATGATCATTCAGCCATATTCAGGCAAACTTATCAAATTTTAAGAGCTCCAGTAGCTAATTCCTGGGAGTATTATAATGTTCGATTTGTAATGTTTAACTAAATAATAGTGTGTCATCTTTGATTGAATAAACTATAATCTGTTTTTATCAAAGAATCACCACCTGTTGCATTATGTTGGCAAAAAATAAAATTTTGTGAATGTTGTTTTGTTTGATTGGCCTCAAACAAATGCACCTATCATCTGTCAATGTCATTCGAACGCAAACTTGGGTTTAAAGAGACAATTTGGGCTTTCTCAAATTGTCTAATAGATGAAAAGCATTCGTGAAATAATTTCTCCTTTTTGCATAACCTAAATTACATTTCACCCTTGCTTTAAATTTACACAACGTTGCCAGTTATATTTTGGGCATAAAATGCAGTGTTTGTGGTTCTTTATATTATTTATTAAATATTACTTTCAGTTTGAAAATAAAATAGCATATGCTATACGGAGTAAAGTCGGATCCCTGTGCAGCTCGCCCAGGCAGTTGTTGGTCGATTTTTGTTGGAAGCTCGATATACAGGGTGTCCCAAGAGAAAGGTAACACCCTATATATCTATGAAAATATTTTTTTTCGCAAAATCGCTGAAACACGTCAAGTTTTAATTCAAGGGGGACAACTTTTGACAGGCAAATGATCTTCAATTGTTTAACCCCCTGGGCGCAGGTGAGGTAAATCATTTTTTTTTTGTTTCAAATTGGAGTAGTGATTGAGTGATGTGTTATTTGTAAACATATCTAATTTGCAATACAACGGTATATTAATTTTAAAAAAGTTAAGTTTCAAAGTTCAAAAGTCCAGTTTGATAATACTAAGATGGTTTATTCTATTCAAAAGCGTTTTGCTATTTTAATGGGGATTTTTTTGATTTAAAACATGAGCTGCAGCTCTGGAGCAATCATTGTTATAAAAATAAATGGCCACGGTTTCAAAACGCTCTTTAATTGAGTTAACCACCTTAAAACTATCAAATTGACGGTTTATTAGTCTGTATTTTTGTTGCTGGATTAATTTTTTGTGGCTGGAATGTCATATTTAGTACTTAGCTCAAATTAAAAAAATGTGTTTTCAAAACAAATCGACAGATTTTTAAAATTGATACACCGTTGTATCGAAAATTAAGTAAGCTATCAAATGAACTGTCACTCAACCCCTGCGCCAATTTAAAAACAGGGTTTTTTAACCCGTTACAAAAATGGATTTAACCCCTTCCTGCCAGGGCGTTAAACAGTTGACGATCCTGGTTAGTAATGTATAGCGATGAGAAATATTCCTAGGGAAACATTCCCGAGGAACGGGATTGATATAATTAAAACTATAAGAAAATTTGCTTACAGCACTTTTCCAAGACAAAAGTAAAAGAAAATATATAAATTTTCAATTCAAAAGTTTAACAAGTTTTATAAATACGAATGTAATTACACATCGAAACTATTTACAAATGAAATAAAGAAAACTATTCTTAACACAAAATTTTTAAGCTGCTAGCTGAAAAAAATGAAAATCTTATGCCGCCAATAATAAAGTGCCAATACATCAAATACAAGGTGTTTCTAAATTGGACAAAAAATACACGTGGCGATATTAGTCCGATTTTTTTTTAATTATTATTATTACTATTATAGTCATAATTCTTCTACCCTTTCGGGTGTAGAATATTGTAGTATTTCAATTTCTTGTATTTTCTATTACTAGTAGGTTCCTGATCTTCTTGTTTGCTGTGCTTTTCTTCATTTTTCATTTTTTCTTTCCATAATATTTTCGACATATTTGTCCCACTTCTTTTTCGCTCTTCCCACTTTTCTTTTTTCGGTTATTTTTGTTTGCCATATGATTTTTGTTTGATTGGTGTCTTTTCTTCTGTGTAGGTGTCCCAACCATTGCAGCTGTCTGTGTTTATTATTTTATTTAGTTCTGTTATTTCTAGTTCTCTTCTTATGTCTACGTTTCTGATTCTGTCTTTTCTGGTTACTCTGTATACTTCCTAATCTTAATCCTAAGATACTTCATTTCTAGTGTCTATCTTACTTTTTTGTCTCATGTTTAGCGTCCACGTTTTGCATCCATATATTAGTGTTGATATTAGTATTACTTTGTATATTGTTAGTTTTATTTTTCTCGATATCTTCTTGTTATTTAGTATTATCTTTTGGATCGTCTGGAAAGTTCTCGTTGCTGCTTGCAGTCTATTGTTTATTTCCACTTCGAGATCCCCTGTGCTGTCTACTATTTGCCCTAGGTATTTAATTTGTTCGGTCTGTTCTATTTTGGTGTTGCTTATTGTTATTTCTTCTGTTTCTTTTCCTCCCTCTATTTTCATTATTTAGGTTTTTTCTGTGTTGATTTTCAGTCCCGCTTTGGCAAGTTCTTTGCTCCATATCTTAATGTTTGCTTCTAGGTCCTTAATGTTTTTTATGTAGTTCTTGTTGCTTCTTGCAGTTTATTGTTTATTTCCACTTCGAGATCCTCTGTGCTGTCTATTATTTGCCCTAGGTATTTAATTTGTTCGGTCTGTTCCATTTTGGTGTTGCTTATTGTTATTTCTTCTGTTTCTTTTCCTCCCCCTATTTTCATTATTTTGGTTTTTTCTGTGTTGATTTTCGGTCCCGCTTTTACAAGTTATTTGCTCCATATCTTAATGTTTGCTTCTAGGTCCTTAATGTTTTTGCTATTAGTGCTACATGGTCTACAAATATACACTTAGTGATTTCCATTGCATTAAGGTTCCTGTATCCTATGTGTGTGTGTTTTTTTGTTTTCTCTTTTATATTTTTCAATACCGCATCTACAGCCATCGATCGATCGTTGATCGTTGTGAAATTCTTGGACTTCATGTTACCCTTTCTTATACAGTTCTCTGTTTTGGTATATATATATACTTTTTATTGCCCTAATCAGTTTTTGTCCTCCTTGTTGTTCTTGTTGTGCCTGTCATACGTATTCTCTGTTTATTTTGTCACAGGCTTTTTCTAGATCTATGTCTGCTATGTATATTTGTTTCTGGTGCTCTCTTAGTTCATTTATTCAGTTCCTGATTGTGAATAGGTGATCTATTGTGCAATGTTCTTTTCTGGATCCGCTCTGGGATGGTTCAAGTTTCCCTTCTAGTTTTTGTCTTATTCGTTTTTCCAGTATGTATATCTCTTCTGTTGCACATAACAGGGAAATTCCTCTGTAGTTACTACATTCCCTTTTATCTCATTTCTTCCATATCGGTATTATCGCTGCTGTTTGCCAGTCTTTGGGTATTTTTTCTGTCTTCCAAAATTCGTTTAATAGTCTTGTTAGTTGCTCAGTTCCCTCATTTCCCATGTATTTTAGTTGTTCGTTTATGATGTTGTCTATTTCCGGTGCTTTTCGCAGCTTCGGGGAAAGCTGGACTCTCCCCTTACTTCTTCTGGTGTCATGTTTTTTTCCGTTATTTCTTCTTCTTCATCAGAAAATTTTAATACCAAAATGTTCCGGAAATTAAAAATATTAAAAAAATATTTTATACAAACCAACTAGAACGACTTCATTTTCAAACTATGGAGACCTCATAGACCTCATATGACCACCATCCGCACGAGTAGTTTTTTTGTTAATTTATGAAATACCCTGTATACATAGACTTGTTTCTTGGCGCATTTAAATAATTGAAAAAATTACAAAATATTCTACCACAAGTTCACATTACTAATGCAAAATAAAAGGTAATTTATAAATGAGTAAATGAAAGAAAAATTAATTAATTGGCTTTTGGTTTTTCATCTGGCTGCTTGCTGCATACCCAAATTACAAGGGTTCGCTTTTAACACCAACGGAACAAATGGATGGTATTGCAATCATTCACTAAGTGGCAGCTGATGTGGACTTCAAGGATGAAACAAGAGTTTTGGATGAGCTGATTTCATATAAGAATAAGGAAGAAGTGTGGAAAAGAGAATTTACCTGGCAAAGAGCAGAAAACACCATGAAACATCTTCAAGTCAATAATCATCTACTTATTATTATTATTATTATTACACATAGGATATTACTATGTTACATTTATATCTCTATAGTTTGTAGGTTTGTACATCGTATTTATATGTTTTCTAATAAAACAATTATTAAACGCATAAATAAAATAAATTCCTACTAAAGTCCCGGTTTGGGGAATATTCCTAATATTTTTTTCGAGAATTTGCACATTGCTTATAAAGTTAGACATTATTGCTTTATAGTCGGCCACTATATACTTTTTCATGATTTATACATTTAATTATCAGTAAAACGAATCAACTGCTTGCACTGGCTTGCTCTTATTCAGCATTCTATGACTAACATGATGGATCGCTCTGGGGGTAGCATTCGCAAAAAGGTTGATAACAACTGTAAAAAGTTAAATTTGACTGATTTTACCAAAGTTTAGACACGTAAAGCAGGTTAGAAATTACCTGTTCAAATCGTTTCTAATCGTTTTATGGATTGGTATGCCAGCTGACAGGGAACTATCCGCAACTTTATCAGTGGATGGAATGATTGAAATTTAAGGTGGAAATTAAATGGATGCGTAATGTAAAATTATGCTGCTAACGTTATTGATTAATTCTAGGTGTTAAGTAATATTGCACCTTATTTAAATTACGACCGCAAGTAGCTTGCATGCCTATTGTTTTGATGGCAAAAAATAACTTGATATTGGTACTATGTTAGGAAATGAATCATAAATTATTTATACATTTCTACAGGCGAACATATCAAAAGAACGAATCGAGCAGTAATCGCAGGTAAGTCTTCCCAAATCTTAGATGGTGGATTCAGATTGAAATGAGTCCATTCAAACCGAAATAGAAATGCCACAAAGGATTGAATGCACATCTAGAATAGTTTGAAATTATTCGCCTTGAAACCGTTAGATTTATTATTTCATAACACCGCTACAACAATAATCCATTGGGGCAATAAACATGATTTATTTATTTATTTGTGCAACAGGCATATTTCCATGATTCCCATTGTATTCCGAGGGGGCACTGCTCATGGTATAATTATAATGATAGGGCATTAAGTGGAGGAGGCGAAAAAATCAGTGTATTTATGTTGAAAAATTTTAATACAACTGAATGAAGAGAGTGAGCGATCTATTAGGAATCAAGGTAATTTACAATGTCGTGCATCTTGATCTCTCAACTCCTCAACGGCGTATTTACTTATGAAATTTAATAGGTTCCAACCATATTATTACCTTGCATGATAATCTATAATGCTTATAATAATGCCACACTGGAAACATTATCATCATATATAATTTATTATGCTAAGATGCTATTACATCCTCCACTATTTTTCTTAATATACTCATACACATCCACGTACACACGCCAAGATATTCATATTAATTTTTTATCAGGCAAAAAAATATTCCGAACATAATGCCCGCTATCAGATGCGAGATGTGTTAAATCAAAACTCGCACCGGAAACGATTGCATGTGTGTAATTAAAAACTTTCTTTTACAACCATAAATGCAAATCAAAATAATCTTCTTAGTACAAATTAAAGAACACTGTATACTCGGAAATTGAGTTAGATATGGAATTGTCTATTTTTATCAAATAAAAATTAAAACATGTCCGACGATTAGAAAAAGTTAAGTAAATATTAAAAATCGCAGTGATTTTTTTTAAGTTTTAAAACATTAAAAAAATATTTTCTTTAGTCGCTATTGGCATTCAATAATGATCGATTTACCAAACCCTAGTTTCCGACCTTATAATGTAATCAATACTATTTGTATGTACAAAATTTTGTGCGCGTGCCAAAGATTCAGCCGTGCACGTATATGTCATTGGATTCATCGGCTCATTGCGGCAACTTGAATTTTCACGAATCATCGCGATGACTCATTACGCACGTGGCGTTCAGCTTATTGAATGCCCGAATGCTAATGAAACAAAGTGACTTGTAGTTTCATGTTGTCCATGTCCATGGATTTGCTTACTCGTATCGTGCATTTAAAACGATCTGTTTTAAGAATATGTTTACTAGTCTTTCATCATATCCTCAAAATTGTGTGCTTAAAAGATAGGCTGTGTTTAAATTATAATCTTCACATTAAGTATCCAGTATTAAGTTCCAGGAAACTTTGTTATAGAGAATACCAAATTTTCACTGCGCCATCGGTTATTAAAATTTATCATAATCGAACTGTACATTTCATTGAACCTGCTGAATATGTATTAATGCATTATAAATTCCTCCATTAAATGGTTGCCGCTTTCTCGGAAAATTTGTATTCCCGTCGACCCGCGAGCAGCGCGTTAATTGTATTCTTTTTCGAGCGTCGTTGTTTTGTTCGCATTGTACAGTTATACAGTGCGATTGAGTCATAAAGAAGACCCACCCGATAGTCTTTTGTTATTATTAACGTGCAAGATGCATGCCCCGTGTACTGTGTCTAAGAAGGCGAGGAAGGTGCAGCTGATGGCGTACGTAGCACGCGCCGAGACGTACAAAGTTGGCCCGACATAACACCTGAATATGTTTTATTATTATTTCGACTCGTGCCGAATACTAAGTACTTCCGAACGAAGTTGAATAAGTAACAATGGAAAATACGTATATCTGTGTGTCGTGTGCGGTATCGCGGTATTTCTTTCGATTTAGGCAATTGGAACATTTCTTTGGGCCTGGTGGTGAATAACTTTCAATATATTTACTAGGAACACCTAGGATGATATTTGAGAAGATATATGCAGGTATATTTCATAATGAATGAATATCATCAAAAGAGTAAATAAAATGTGGAAATTAGTTGTAGTTCCATAAATTTGTAAACTTATTGTTCGACGATTAGATTGCAAAATTGTGATTTTTACATTTTACATATTATGGCCACATTTTAAGTTGTCTGTCTTTTATCTGCTTCCCTCAATTCAATCAGCTATATTATGGCAGGAATTATTAATAAAAATTATAAATTAATATTTCCCAAAACTCCCTCTCAGGAAAAACGTGTGCTAATAATTGGGCTACAGTGGCGGATTTGTACTTCTGCCGCCTAGGGGCTACCGGCTATTTGCCCCCCACCCCCCTCGCCGTAGCATATAAAAAGTTATTTGTGTTAAAGTTAGACATGGGACATCGTTCTATCAGCAATTATCAAAAAACAACTCTGCCAGTCTAAATTCTATAACAGATATTGAGGAAATACTGTGAAGTTGAATAATAAAGAACAAAGCGCGGATTTATAAGCATAACAAATTACAAAATAAGCGCTTAAAAATGCATAAAAATCTTAGAAAATAAGCATATAAAATAGTATAAAAATTAGAAAAAGCACAAAAATGCAGAAAAAGCAGAAAAGGCACATTTAATTTTTTATGAAAATACAGAAAAACAAAACAAAACATAAATTTATTAACAAGAACGCACTATAGGTAGATAAAAGTAATATTTTAATTACCTAGGTTTTGGTGATTAATATTAATAACAATAATAATTAATAACAAATAATGATTACTGCTCATTTTAAAATAACTAATAATTATATGTTTTTCTTAATTTTCAACGGAAAATACCATTCACCTATCACTAAGCACATTTTTTAAGTGTGAAAAGCTTCTCTCCACATCCACACTTGTAATCGGTGCATATTTAAATTTAGGAACAATTGTAATATTTATTAGCAAATCTTCCACGAAATCTCCTTTTAAAACTGTTGATATTTTTTGTAACTCGCCAAACCCTTCATTTTTTGATAAAACTGCATTACATTTTTCTTCAACTATTTGAACCGCATCTACCAAAGTTGTGTCCTTTGCTTTAAGTTTGTCAATCGCTTTGCTTACGAGACTGTAGTTGTACAACTCTCCTAACTTTAAGAACTTTGTGGCATTCTTTAATTGCCTCTGACACATTTTCGGGAAACTCCTTAAATGAATCGAAATGGTCGCATAATAGCAGGCAGCATCCAGCCACGTACCCCATCTAGTTATAACCGGTGCCGGATGAAGAGGTACATTTGGCATTCTTTCCCTAATCATTTCAACCCTCAGTGGAGCTTTTAGGAAAATTTTCTTCCCGTTTTTTATCAAATCATTGACCAAGGGAAATTGCAGTCTAATCGTTTCAGCAACTCGATTAAAACCATGTGCCAAACAGGTGCAATGCATTAATTGCTCATAAAATACTTTTAAATTAGAATATGCCTTCAACATATATGCAGCGGCATCAGAAAGCATCAATAATAATTTATCATTTGGTACGGGGTTTGGCAAAAAAAAAAGTGTTAATCCATCGTGAACGAATTTGGCAACAGTATTGCCATTTGTTTTTTCTAACTGTTTGGCACTAATTAAAAAAGCATTGGTGGAGTCTCCGTTTAATATTCCAATCATTAAATGGGCGATAAACTGACCACATAAATCAGTAGTTTCATCTACACAGAACCATATGTAATTGTTGCCAATTATCTTTATATTTCCTCAATAGTTGAGGATGTTTCAAATACATCCTCAACTTGCTCGACATAGTTTTTGCGAATGGTTTATTCGGCAGGAATATGTCTAGCTGTGTATTTTTGTAAAAAAGATTTAAACATACTATTATCTAGTATTTTTAACGGGATGTTAGAAGATACCATCGTATTGCATAAATCAAACTAAAATTCGTTTTCATTCTGTGCAGAAGAACTCGCAAAAGACACGGAAATAGTTTGCTGGGTACTCAGGGTACTGCTTGCAGATTTGTGTTTTTTTTTTAATTTTCCAGGTGAACTGTTGTTTTGATATGTTGTGTTATGTTAATTTTTTCTCGCAGTTAATCTACAACATAATACATGCTTGTACCTAGGCCAATAGCAACACAAAATAAAACTTACCGGTTAGATACAAGCCCTGCAAATTAATTGGCCGTTCTCATATTTTAATTCAGAATGTCCACGTATCCATTCATCGACGGAAGGTTATAGTTTCGGCATTTTATACAAGAAACTTATAAACACGTTATACACACAAGGCACAAGCACAACGCACTGAAGATTGAGATAAATTGGACTGAATTGATAGCACACTTGCCCCAGATGCGTTCTGTGCACGTAAAAATAGGGTAATCCCCGAAATAATCATGCTTTTTTTTCCAAATATCACGTACGCACGCTCGCTTTGTTGATGATTTTGTGATAACCAAGCACTCTAGACGTAACGGAGTAATATTAATACTGAATTATCATTACAATAATGTGCAACAAAATATATTCTTAGCTAATATAAATAATATGCTATATAATTGAGAAATAAGCAAATAAGCACAAAAAATAAGGAAATATGCACAAAAAATGCATTAAAGCAATTATAAGCTTAAAAACTGAAAATATGCATAAAAGCACAATACAAAAATTTTTCACGTAATTTCTTCATTTGCTGAAATTCGTCTAGATACGAGGTCATTTTATACGAGGTGTCTATCAAACACCAAGTGTTAACTGCCAGTTGAACCAGCAAGGAGGTGGTTCATTTTTAATTTACCAAAACATATATTATTATTATCCGTATTCTTCCAAAGTAAATGGTTTCGTGACTATTTTTGGCTAGAAACACCTTCTGTCAAAATTCAACATTCTGCTTCATGTGCAGACTATTTTCCAAAAATTCTAGAGACCCAGTTTTAATCTCATTGGGCATATTGGAAGATAGCTTTGAGAAAATATCAACTATCCAAGTGTCTGAATCTTTGAATCACTATTCAAAAATGGTCTGTTTTAATAGTTCTCTCAAACATGATCATTGTAGAAGTTGTTCTATTACAAAACCAACACTAATTTCGTTATGTTTAGAGGCCATAATGAAAAGGTAAAAAGTACAAATCATGGAAAAGGTTTAGACGATTTGAAGTTTTTAAAAAAAAGTACCCGTTTTTACAAAGTTATAATTCTCCCAAGAATTGTGTCTACGCATCATCTAAAGCTCAAAATGAAATTATAGATAGTACCGCTAATTGCCAATTGAATATTATTGTAAAAGAAACTAATGACGCACAATTTAAGAATTATGGGAAATACATATGCGATTTATGCTCTCCCTGTTATGCTCATACGATTGGTTAAATATTTAGTCTTAATGGATACATGCCATTCTATCAGGAAACTTATTCGAAACGTAAAATACTATGCATTCTTTGTTTTTCAGTCGTAAAATTTCTGGATGTTCAAACAAATTGTCTAATTCCACAAAAAAAAAACAGATTCATAACGCCTCGGTAACGATACGAGCGGCAAACGAATGCGGCGAGAGGCAGAGCGACAAAACAATCGTTTTGTTCACGATTTGTATGCAGCGTCTTGGGAAAACTGGATGCTTGTCGCTTGCCGCTCACCGCTGCTCCTAGACATCAATATTCGCCGCCGCTCACCGCTCGTATCGTACCCGAGGCCTTAAGTAATGGTTTAGTCATATAATTGCCAATAAGGCTGTTAAATTAACATATCAGGCAATTTTAGAATATTTTAAAGAATATTCATCGGATGCAACAGCAAAATGACTAGACTCATTACTAATTAAATAATGTATTATTTAGTTTCTGTTCTGATATTGAACAAATTCTTGAAGTCGCTTCAGAAGTTCATCAATTGTTTCAGAGTGAAAATTTTGATTCATCCGAAGCTTCCTTTAGTATTTAATCTATAATATTAACGTATAAAAATCTGAGGGCCAATGAACAACACTTTGATAAATTATATGAAGATAAAAAAAAAAAACTTTGACCTGCAGTTAATTGAAAGAGGCGAAACAGCGCCAAGAAAAAGAAAATGTCCAAAAACATTAAAATCATTCCTGTAGTATGATGATACTTATTCAATTGACAAAGTTAATTTTCGAAATAGTATTTACGACTAAATTCTTGATAAAATGTTCACAGAATCGGAATTGAGATTTTTAGTACAGAATAAAACATTTTTATTGTGTATTGAAGCCACAATGTTAAAAGTTCTTCTTGCTTCAAACTTTTCAAGAATTTTAGTACTCTTCTTTTAATGATTTAGAGTTTTGTTGTATACGTCTTGTTCTTGTGAAAGATAGTTTACTAACGCCTTAAAGCATATTATAGAGCCACAATATGTCAACAGAGATGATCAAATTTGACACTGTTGAACAGGGTCGGATTTAGACTGGACAAGGCCCTAAGCTATTTGAGATATGGGGCCCTTTATAAGTCCAGATATTATATGTAAGTGCCATATATGATTTTCAGATACCTAGAGGGTTAAACGAAAACACAATTAAGAAATATATAGTGAAATAATAATTCTTTATCTTAAAATAATTTTTATTCATAAGAAACTATAAAATGCAAACTGGTAAAAAGAAACCAAAGTTATTTTAAAAGGCACAATATATAAAGGCTTATTATCTAATCTCTTCAAACATGTTATAAGGATTAAGGAATTATATTAAACTAAAATATGTCTTTCTTGCCTTTGCCAGAGCAAAGTTACTAATGACATTATCAAATAATAAACTGCTTAGTTTGTGACTTTCTATTTACATGAAACTGAGGGAACATACTGTATCTTGAGTCATTGTTGTTCTAAATTCATTTTCTATCCTCTTCAGCTGAGAAATAGATCTTTCTCCAGAGCAATTTGCAACCATCATACTAAGAAACAATATCAAAATTGCTTCTTCATTATGGAATGCTGATTGGACAAGATCGTTAAATATTACCCTATACAGATCCTGATATGTCAGACTATCATGTTCCGCTGAACCATAGGGTTGACTATGTCTAACATATTGATGAAAATGCTTAACTTCTCCTACAAGATTCATGTCCACATCTTCAGGATATGTTTGCCATAAAGCACTAATTCCTTCACGAATCTCTTCTTCTGAAGGTTCAAATTTTGTTAAGAATAAAAACTTTTTTGCAGCATCATTGTATACTGAGACCCTCTGTGTCAGACTTTGGTCTAATTCATCCATCACAGGTATAACTGTATTGATTCTGAACTGGTCTCTTGGCTTAAGGTTCTTTAAAGCATCATCTACATCATCATTAATATGCTTTCTTCTACATCTGCTTTCATTGTAATCATTAGGCAATTTTGCCTTTGCTTTTTCTTGAAAATGATCGAACATATTCTTGGAACCTTTAACAAAATCCGAAAGTGAAGCGTACAGTTTCCTACATACATCTAGACTAATTTTTCTTCTGATTGACTAGTATTGTGAAATTCATCCAGCAAGTAACTCCACAAATATAACATTACCATAAATTCAAACCTTCATTTTATTCAAAATGTTTATGACTTGATTTCTTGTTTTGAATTTCTCTGCATTATCAATATGCAGCTGATGCAATACAGAAATTATTCCATCTTAACTATTAAGTATTGCTTTGTGGCCATTAAATGTGTTTCGCATATAGTCTTCGACAATGACTTTGGAACTTTTGAATCATCTTTGAAGAATGACAACAGTATCCATCTATGTGTAGATGAAGAAAATAAATTATGTATTTCTTCAACAATTCCAAAAAAGTTTACTGCATCTAAACAACAGTCAACTACTGCTCTACCAACAAGATTCGGGGAATGACCAGCACATGGAATATACCAAGCACACTTATTTATCTTCAATATTATTTCTTGCATACCCCTTGTATTTGCCATACATATTGGCAGCATTATCATATGACCGGCCTCGACTCTTACTAAAATCTATTTTGCACTAATTTGTAAGGTCCGGACGTGCGGCATTGGGACAAATAATGCTGCAGTATATTTACGAGCCCAGGCTCATTATAGTTCGGCCGGTTTACATTATCAAGCAGAAGCCTAAACATATCATAAAACTTACACAAATGATGAGACATTTCGACAAAATTGTTTCGACTATATTAAAATATATACTTTAATCTTACAAAAGCTGAATATTTTATGCGAATAACATAATGAACAAAATTAATATGACAAAAAACTTTAGTGAACAGACAGCTCATAATAGTTCGGGAGATATTTAATATTGGGTTACATGGCCTTTGTTAGCAATAACAGCTTTAATTCTACTGGGCATTGTATCCACAAGCTTTGCACATTCTTCTAGTAGAATAGTATTCCTTATGTTCCGCAAGGTAGCTTTTAGTTCGGGGATAGTACACGCCGGATTTTTGCTAAGTTTTTTTTCCATATTGTGTCATAGGGTTTTGATAGAAGATAAACCTGGACTAGAAGATGTCCATTTTAATCCTGGGAGTTCATGATCTTTGAACTATGTTTGAATAATTTTCGCCGTATGGCATGGTGCACCGTCCTGTTGGAAAATAAATTCACCTTCGGACGATTAACAATATCAAGAATAGTGCCCCCACAAGCTATAGTTTGTGTAGCTTATACATAAATCCTGCACTGCTGTTGAACGATAAAGGAAGTGAAGCAGGTCTAAGTTCTGTGGAGCAAATTATTGATAAATTCGCTGAAATTGTTATTTTGTAAAATTATCAAATGATTCGATTGTGTTCTGACATTATACTTTATAAAATAGTTGTACCTGTTAGTTTTTTTTTTTTTTGCCCCTGATACACAAAAATCTCCGTATTGGCAGATCTGTATCATATAAAGTACCAATCATCCTTCAATCAGGTACAAAACACAAAACATCCTACTGTGGTTCACTATATGTATATGTCTTTAAAACAAATTCAAACAACCAGTTGAGCTCATCATATACAGTTTTTCTTCGTTCCATTTTGTTACTTAATCTGTCAATGATTGTAAATATTGATTCTGAAATTTTATCTGCCAATTAATTCTACATCTGTTCTAGTTTCATGTAACTGGTTTTTCCGTCTATTTTTCCTGTTGGTTTCATCTTCATGCTAAGTTACTATCGGTTTCATTTCATTTTTATAAATGCCAAATTTTCTTCTTATACTTTGTATGTATTCTGATAAAGAACCATGCAATACGGATACGGTTGATAGATCACTCTCGGATGATTGCAGATTATTACTTCATACGTTAAATCCAGATAATAAATCTAATAAACGAGGTAGCTGGATGCTTCACTTCCTGGAGTTGCATTTTCTCTTTCGTCATTTATTTATTTGTATGTTTATTTTTTTATTGTTAACTTCTGCCTTTCGTAATTTAAAAAAAATCCGCCCTGAATTTTTCCGCCCTGGGCTACAGCCCTATAGCCTCCCTCTAAATCCGCCACTAGGCTACAACCCCATATCATGGTTAGGTAATTATCTGGGGTCTACTTCTGATGTTATGGATAATTATATCTAATACCGTGCCAATTGATTTTTTTTCGATACAGCCTCCATCACTCATTTATCTGGAAATTTAGATATTTAAAAATTACATTTACATTTGTGTTTAGGGGAAATTTGCTTCTTCGTCTTCTACTAATTATTATTTAAATTAATATTACTGCCATCGCAATTAATAAAATTAGTTGTAAGCGTCTCTCTGAGTGTTATGCAAAGGTTGCATGGAGATAATTTTTATATCTGAATTAATAATAGCAGCTGCGAGCCTAAGATTATCTTAGGTCACAATGCTGAAATTTGTATTAAATATTATCTGGTATGTCATAAAGTATATATAGAACATATCTACTTAATGTAACAACATTATATTTATTCGTATACTGTGACATTTTTTTAACTCTGAACATAGTCAATACAACGTCCCTATGTTGAATTTAAAAAAACACAGGTCAATGTTATCAAGTGACCAAGGTCACGTCAAAATTACTATTTGATGGGTAATCAAAATAAATAGAATTGTCAAGTTCTTTGAACTATTATTGTGCTAAAATACAATAAAGAAATGTATTAACAGAAGAAAAGATACAAAACAACCACGCATTGACTTGCGTTTTTTTTAAATTGAACATAGGGACGTTGTATTGACTATGTTCAGAGTTAAAAAAATGTCACGGTATAGAAGATCTTTGATTATAATTAACACATTAATTACATAATTTTTTTGATAAATATTTCATGCCAATATTCACTAATATTATCAAAGTTTTCACGATTTTTTATCATTTTTTATTGAAGCAGTGCGCTAAATCAATTGCAATATGTATTTTTTTAACCCAGACAGTCCATTAAAAATGTGAATTTACAAATTACGTTTTATCTTTTTCTTGTTATTATAAAGTTAATCCTTTTAGTCAATATACATATGTAGTAGATATGTTGAATGATGCAATAAATTAAATAAAAAATTTAAATGAAAAAATATATATACAGTGTAAGTATTCCTTTTCAATTTTTGATTTTTTGAGAAAAAAACTATATCTATATAAAAAGAAAGTATCGATTTTCTGTTTGCTCCTTACTTATAGATTCAAAAGTGGGTTAAAATTCAATAAGCCATTTTCTCTCATATGAGAGTGCTAATGTGAAGCAATTAATGCCGTTTAAAAGAGGATCTTGTACAACAGATCACGGAAGATATATTACCTGTTACACATTAATAATTCATTAATTTTCCGCTTTTTAAATTTCTTACTGCCGTTGCTTGTTATTAATACCGCTCATATAACAGGCCGCAGACGTCTTTTACGTTCCTCCACCTACATTACCATAACTAAGCAAGAGTGAAATATTCGCATTGTTCTCACGATTAAAATTAGTATATGGTTAATTAAATGGGTAATTATGTATATTCGACGATTTACCTTAATTATATTTTACAGCAAATTTTATTAAGGCCACATATACATACCACGAATATAATTTATACAGATTTAATTATCTACATAAGTATTTATGATACAATTAGTTTATTCTTACGGTTCACTGATATTACAATTATTTAATGTATATTATTACGTACATATTAATATCATAAAAGTTATAATCATAGAAACTTTGTTGCGCCCGGGGCGTTTAGGATGCAGACATTCTAGGAATTGGGATGTATAACAAGGCCAGTTCCTTGGGTGGTAGGAAGGCAATTTCAACCGATCGATAATCTGTGGATGAGTAATTACGGTTTTAAAGGTTGCAATTACCGGGGCCCTTTTCCCATAGCGTCACGTCCTTGGCTTCTGTGTACTGTTTGTCGTGTATTAATTGAACCCATTTGTCAGACGATGGGGCGCCCACACTTATCTGCCAATCTTCGTCCCCCTTGATTTGTCAATTTCGAAACATGTCATTCTCACAAATGCGGACACATCGGTCATTCGAGTTTTCAAGACCGTTTCGCTAAGAATTTTTTTTCAATCGCCGAAGTAATCTTGCAGTAATTGATCAGATTGAACATTCCATCCTACAGGTTTAAATCTCTACGCATTTTTTATAAATTATTATATAGAATGTAGGATAAACTTTGCGTGAAAATATATTAAAAAAAATAATTCGAAAACCGGATTTTATTAAAAATAAACGCATTTAAAATTAAATAATTCCTTTCACTAATTATATTCCGAATTATCATCAACTCAATGTGAGTAATCTACACTCATTAGTCTCATTGGTCTACATTAGTTTTTTGTAATATATCATTTTTGTATTATGTATGTACCTACTCTCAACATGAGTGTGACTGATCTCTATTCATTACTCTATAAAAAAATTTAAAAAACTAAAAGTAGCCCATTCACAGTTTCCCACAATTTAGAACTGAAAATTAACAACACACTTTAATCTTATATCATATTGTAATATTGATTTTTTTTTCTGTAACAACTAACAATATCGAATATTTTCTGATTTTACATAAGTAATCTATATATGTTATTTTAAAACAAATTTGGGAAAAACTGAAAATAAAAACAAGTATTAATAGTTGCAAAATGGAGCAACAAAGTTAAAAGTCGCTCAATTTTTAAGTTGGTTTTTATAAGATAGGATTTTTCATAGTGCTCTCAAAATAAGTGAGAATATCTATATTCATTGCTGAATAAGAAAATATTAAAATCCAAAAATACCCAATTTATAGTTTTCCAAAAATTACCATTTGAAAATGTATATTCAAACTTTTTAAATTTTAAATTTTACTCAAATTCTAAGAAATGTATTTAACAATATTAAACAAACAATAACAAATAGTTTTTTGTAACACCCTCAAAATAAGTGAGTACTTAATCTGTATAATTTGTATTACTGTATAAGAAAATATGAAAGCCTAAAAATGCCCCATCAACAACTTTCCAGAAGTTCAAACTAAAATTTTAGTATCAAACTTAAATCTTGTATTACAATGTTTTTTTTATTGAAACAAATAAAAATTCGAATACAGGGTGTCCCACGCTAATAAACCATTAAAAGTTTATGGGGTTTCCGATAAAAGAAACATTTTATGCAACCATGGCTGATTCCGTTATCTGCAGTTGAAATACATTTAACCATGTATCACTTCCAGTTCTACCGGAAGTACCCATCAAAATTTGTTTTTTAAATGGAATATCTTATATATTATTATGTTTCTGGCTTCCCCTTTTAATTTGAAACATCTTTTGTAGAGATGTGTGTATATCTATATTTCATAGTTTCAAAGATAAAAATTAAATTCCAAGAATTGGACCTCAAAAAGTCATTCTGAAAAATTGCTTTAATTTCTCTTGCAAATAAGATAAAAACGGAAAATTTATTTTGAATTATACCTGAAAGCTACCTCTATGACTGATATATGTTGCAACTGAAAATTTTAACAATTAGTAATTCAAAAATGTCATTAGTTAAGTGCCCACTTAGATTAGGTGAAAGTGCCCACTTAGCAAATATTGCAAATATTTTAAATGGAATGACATTATTTTTATCTAATAGAACAATTGGCATGACAATTTTCTACAAAAAAATATTATACAACCATATTCCAAAAATAAGTAGTTTGATACTTTGAAGTTTGAAATATTTCGAAAATTCGAATTTCTGCATCATGTAATTTCACCTGTTGGGTGTTCCATTAAAAAAAAACAAAAGTTGATGGCTACTTCCGGTAGAAACGGAAATAATGGAAGTTTCAAAGAAAAATATGTATTTTACCTGAAGAGAACGGTCATGTTTGGATGATATTTTAAAATTTTTATTATTTCGTTTAAAATGCAATTGAAAGTTAGAAATTTATGTATAAAATCCATCTATTCGGGAAAAACTGTACAAGAAGTTGGAAGACACAAGCCTATTCAGTGACCACCAACGTCTCAGGATCTTACTCCACTTGATTGTTTATCATTAAAAAGCGCTCCAACCAAAACCAAACAATAGAGACGACCTAAAATATGAGTAGGAATAAAAATTGTTAATATTTTGTCAGAAATCATAAACAAAATTCAACAAAAAATCATTTTCCACTTGGGATACTGTCAAGCAGAAAAGCAGAAGAAACAGAATTTTATTTCAGAAATTATTATTTCTGTGATTTTGCGAAATAAATACTTATAATTTACTTATAACTTTAAATTGCTTTTTGAGCGATTTTTTTTATCTAAGGTATAAAAAATGTATATCGTTATATTCAGAAGACTAATCTATTAAATAAAATTATAAAATATTGGGGTTACTATTTAAAAACTAAGTCTATGACGCCATAACTCAATAATCAATGATGATAAAAATTTTAGATTTATATCAAAATGTGTATTTCCAAAATTAGACTCGATGACTCCGAGGATTTCTCCAAAATTTTTCAATTTCTGAAATGCTGAATTTATTCCATTTACCTGTTCTACCTTGTATATAATTTATTTTATAAGAAAATCGGAAAAAATGAAAAGTTTCGTTAGCGTTTTCCCATAATTTGCACTGAACTTGAAAATTATAAAATCGCCCAATTTCTAAGGTTTTTTTATAACAAATAATTTTGTTGTGCTTTCAAAATAAGTGTAAGTAATCTATATTCATTAATCTGTACGAATATATAAAAACCTAAAAAGTAATCTATTAATAGTTTGCCTACAATTGACATTTGAAAATGTAAAATCAAACTTTAAACTTTGCTCCATTTCTAACGAATTATTGTAGTAGCAAATGATTTTTAATATCTTCTAAAAAAAGTTTGATAATCTATATTTATTACTATACAAAAAAAATATTAAAAGTCGAAAACACCCCATCAATACTTATCCTAGAATTTTCATCTGAAAATTAAGAGGCAAACTTAATCCTTATATTACGTTGTTTTTTTTTTGCTGTAATAAATAAAAATCAGAATACTGCAACATTTTGCATGAGTAATCTACAGATATTATTCTATAAGAAAATGGGAAAAACTAAAGAGAATCCATCAAACCGTTGGCTTCAATTTCTACCTGAATATGAAAAACAAACTGAAATTGCATTAATTTCTAATGTTTTTATCTTTGTAACAAACGATTTTTGCAATGCTCTCATAATAAGTATGTGTAATCATATTGATTACACTACAAAAAAAAAAAAAAACCCTCAATAGTTTTCCTATACTTTTCAACTGAAAATATATCTAGAGACATAGCTAAAACTTCTATTACACTGTTCGATGTTTTTTCTATAACAACTGAAGCTCCGAAGACTTTCAAATATTACATAAGTAATTTAATTATAACATTGTATAAGTTTATGGGAAATATCCATCAATAGTTTTCCCAGAATTAAGTGACAAACTTAAATCTTGTATTACATTATTAAATTTAATTTTAACAAATAAACGTCTGAATATTTTTAAATTTTACATCAGTAATCATGAAATTTATATATAATAAAATGCGGAAAACTAAAAATGTCATCAATAGTTTTCTTACAATTTTCAACTGAAAATTCGGACACGATTTTAATCCTTGTATAAATCTGTTTTAATCTACTTTCTTTCTAAATCTCGACCTCTTACCATTTTGAGTATTGAGGTGTGGAGGTGGATTAGTCTGTATTAATCAATCATTTTTAATGTGTGTTAATCCTTGTATTGAACTGATATATTATGTTTTTGCCTGTAACAAATAAGAAATTGAATACTTCAAGATTTTACGTTAGTATCTATACTTTTTTCGAATTGAAAATCGGAAAAACTAACAATATTCCTTCGACAGTTTTTCCACAATATCAAACTGTAAATTTAAAGACAAAATTGATGACATTGCACTGCCCATTTTTTTTTTTGTAAAAAATTTATAATTACACGAGTAATTTGTACACCAACTCCATTAGAAAATGTAAAATCTAAAAAGGCCCATCGATAGTTTTTTCATAATTAGCTACAGAAAATGTAGAAATAAACAGGTGAATGTTGTCATTTTTTTGTGGCAGAATACTCATAAATTCGAAAAAGGAATCTACGCTATTTAATCTATAACAAAATGAGAAAAACAAAAAATATCCCTCCGCTAGCTTTTTCACGCTCAACGTTCAATGTTCAACTAAAAATTTAGAAACATTAATTAACGACATTGTTAAGAAGAAAATTAATTTTCTCTTAAAGGTATTTTTTTTAAACTATTTCGCAGGCTGCCAAGTTTTCTACGATTCTAAAAAAAATGTAAATTTTTGTTTCGTTTGTTAACTGGTACTTTTAGAATGGTAATATTTATTTTGTTGGGTAATGTAGGTAAGTAACAAATTCCAAATGTAGGATTTACGTCAGTTTTTGGTGGTGAAATAATAATCACTTACATTTTAGAAATACTGTAAATTTGATTATAAATGAATATTAAAAACTTTGACAATTTCGGAAACGTTTTTAACTCAGTTTTACAAAAAAAATGTTGTTTACGTTGCTTTGCCAGACATCCATCGACATGGGCGATCTTACCTACCTACTATCTTGGATCCTGGGTAACGTAGGTAAGTAACAAATTCCAAATGTAGGATTGACGTTAGTTTTTGGTGGTATAATAATGTCACTTACGTATTAGAAATAACGTAAATTTGACTCTAAATAAATATTAAAAACTTTAACAATTTCGTAAACGTTTTTAACTCAGTTTTCCAAAAAAAATGTTGCTTACGTTGCTTTCCAAGACACCCATCGATATGGGCGATCTTACCTGCCTACTATCTTGGAATTTGCGTAGACTGTACGTACAATGTAATTATAATATTAAAAGAACGCCACAAATAAATCATTTCTAGAACATGAAAACTTTATTTATTCCATGAATATTTTAACTGACATGTAATTTGAGATTAAAATATAAATAGTGGACTGTTAGGCTGGCCACCGTGATCGCCGTGGCTGCATGACCTCTTTCACGGGCGAATTTCCTGCTGTAACACCCTCACGCACACACCCACGGTTTGGTATTTTTACTAAATCCACTACCGTATTCGTTAGATGGATGCAGCAGCTTCCAGTATTTAACCTACTCACTGTCTTAAATAACGGAACGACACTAATTGTGATGCATAGCATTTCCTCTGGAGATACATTGCACTTAGAAATTTTATATTATGAAGTATCTTATATATCACTGTTATTTTCCATGATATTACTAAAATTATTTTAATAAATGTGTATTTATATAATTAAAAAATATTCAATCAGTTATTGAAAAGGTGCATTGAAAATTCAATTATAAAGTGTTAATGAATGCGTATAGTTAATTAATTAATTGGGCGCTTGAAACTTCATCATTGAGCTTATGCCGCAATTGCTGCGAACTGAATAATTAGGAGCTATTAGTGGAAGGCGATGAATTATAATGCCATTCATTTATTTCCTAACAGTTAAAAGCTTGAATAGCAGTAATAAATTAAAGACGGCCCAGAAACAATGCGCACTTCTTCTCATGTTTCAGGCTTTCGCAAAAATGTAGTAATTAGGAGCGCACTATGTAATATAAAATATATTAATGTGCGGTATAAGAGAGCCGAGTTCTTGACAAACTTTATGAGTTATTGCATATTTAAAAGTGTGTTTTTATTAAAAAGGCATGCGATACCACACCCACTCCCAGATAATATTTTCATTAATAACTATAATCAGCCAGAGTAAATATATAATCAATTTGATGCCGGGGCTGGATGGACACCCACGCGTACCAGCGATGCCCATGCAATACAGACCCACCATGGTCCACGTACCGAGCGCACCAACCGCACCATCCAGTTCGGCTTTAAACTGTTACCAAACATTCATAAAATTATTATATTACAGTATATCTATCTTGATTATACACTAATTACTACATGTAAAACCAATAAATTATACTAACCGGCACGATGTGAAGATTCTATCGCTTAATAAAGATCGTATCGATGCCAAATTTATGAATCGAAAATAGTAAAAGGTAACTCACATTTTCGTGTGCAGTCGCTTATTTTAACGCCATGTGTAGGCTAAGATTGATGGCGTTGCCCGCACAAATTAATTTTTGTGTAGGTGATGTTATAAAATAAATATGATTCATTCCAATCGTAAATCAATATTCGCCACGTGTGCTTGGAATAGCTGCGTACCTTTTAAATATGCAATAACCATCTAATAGGCATGGTAATTATGTGGGATGGTCTTCAGCGATGTCAGAGTGCAAAAATGCTTTTAACTAATTCAAACCGTTTCAGTTTTTAAAATTTGATTTAAACCATCGGCACGATAAAGTATAAAAACGTTCACGTGGGCGGTCAAATAAGACATTTATGACTAGTTTATGATTTATATCGCCACATTATTAGTACACTAATCAGTACTAATTTTTGTTTCTATGAAAGTAAATATTATATTGATGCGATTGCCTAAATTTTTATCGAACTCATTTATTGTGGCTTTCTCTTATTTACTGTAATTTCATATGGAGAAATAAGTTAATTTGCACACGTATACGCATTTGCATTCAATCAGCAATAAAGGCGTTTTTTGTTGTTTTTTTAATATGTGGCACGCGGTGTAGCATGTATCTGGAATATCAACGAATATGCTTTGATTATAAACGATTAGATTTTTTAACCACAAACGAACTTGTAGCGCACATAAAATTCTGCAGACACTATGCAATTCAAAATATGTTCTCTGTTGGTATTTATGTGAAAACGTACATGTTAAAAAATCAATATTCCAATCGAATTACCAAAGCGCGGATTTATAAGCATAAAACTTAACAAAAGAAGCGCTTAAATATGCATAAAATAAGCATATAAAATTGCATAAAGATTAGAATAAGCACAAAAACGCAGAAAAAGCATGAATAGGCATATTTTATTTTTTTATGAAAATACAGAAAATCAAAACAAAACATAATTTTATTAACAAGAACGCAATATAGGTAGATAAAAGTAATATTTTTATAACATAGGTTTTGGTGCTTAATATTAATAACAATAATAATTAATAAGAAATAATGATTACTACTCATTTTTAAATGAACTAATAATTAAATGTTTTTCTAAATTTTCAACGGAAAATCCCATTCTCATATCCCATTCTCATATCACTGAACACATTATTTAAGTGTGAAAAGCTTCTCTCCACATCCACACTTGTAATCGGTGCAATTTAAATTTGGGAACAATTGTAATATTTATCAGCAAATCTTCCACGAAATCTCCTTTTAAAACTGTTGATATTTTTAGTAACTCGCCAAACCCTTCATTTTTTAACAAAACTGCATCACATTTTTTTTAATAATCTCTCCTTTAGATCCCAGTACGTTTGAGACGTCATTCCTAAAATATTCAACTATTTGAACCGCATCTACCAAAGTTGTGTCCTTTGCTTGGAGTTTAACAATCGCTTTGCTTACGAAAGTGTAGTTGGTTTTTAGGAATGCTAAATTTTGTACAACCCTCCTATCTTTAAGAACTTTGTGGCATTCTTTAATTGCCTCTGACACATTTTCGGGAAACTCTAACACAAGCTCCTTAAATGAATCGAAATGGTCAGAATAATAGCAGGCAGCATCTAGCCACGTACCCCATCTAGTTATAACTGGTGCCGTAGGAAGAGGTATATTTGGCATTCTTTCCCTAAACATTTCAACCCTCAGTGGAGCTTTTAGGAAAATTTTCTTCCAGGTTTTTATCAAATTATTGACCAGGGGAAATTGCAGTCTAATCGTTTCAGCAACTCGATTAAAACCATGTGCGAAACAGGTGCAATGCATTAATTGCTCATAAAATACTTTTAAATTAGAATATGCCTTTAACATTTATGCAGCCGCATCAGAAAGCATCAATAATAATTTTTCATTTGGTACGGGGTTTGGCAAAAAAAAGTGTTAATCCATCGTGAACTAATTTAGCAACGGTATTGCCATTTGTTTTTCTAAGTGTTTGGAACTAATTAAAAATGCATTGGTTGTTGGAAAACCAATTGGTCGGAATGTTAGAAGATACCATCGTATTGCATAAATCAAAGTAAAATACCATTTCATTCTGTGTAGAAGAACTCGCAAATGATTCTAAGTGATATTTAAGATATGGTCAAATGGTCATACGCCATTGATAATCAACTAAAATGAATAATAATAATAATCATAACTGATTTAAATTTAGACTTATCTGTGACCCTTCAAATTATTATAGGATTTTTAACTAATTATCCCTAATAAAAATAACCTATGAAAGTTTAACTTAATAATAAGCACTAGTAGTAGAAATATTGGGTTCATGTAAGAGTTTTACTTGCAGATTACATACCAATTTATCAAATAATATATATTATCATTTGATATCGGCGCATCTAATCAAGCTGCAATAATTTTTAAACATTTATATTGCTTCATTTTTAATCTAAATAAAATGTCATTTAGGACGTATGTAGGGCGTATGTAAAATATACATACCATGAGAATTATATTGCGTGATTTACTAGAGGTCACACAATACATACAAGAAAGAATATTAATTATGAGCCGAAATAGCTCAGTTGGGAGAGCGTTAGACTGAAGATCTAAAGGTCCCTGGTTCGATCCCTGGTTTCGGCAATGTATTTTAATCATGAAGAAATTACATCTTGTTAAGTCATGCGGAATGTACTACAGATGTGAATTTAACCAAAGAGTGTTAATCGGTACTTACCTATGGTTAGTAAGCCTTTACTGCTGATTGAATGCAAGCCAAAAATAATATTCTAAAAATATTGTAGTATATGTTTAATAATTACATTATGTTTTATTAGCAGAAATATGCCAATAATAATTTTAAAATAATGTTGCTTTAGATTATATTTTTTTTGTTATTTAACGACGGTCTATTTCTGTAGTCTATGGCTAATTAGTTACTGTCATTAGGCAGTAATTTACCACACTTTTTCACAGATCCCAGTAAAAACTAATTTCAAAACATTTATGAAGTAGGATTTTTGTTATATTTGTTGCAACAAAGTTAAAACAGAATGTAATTATTAAACATATATATTTTTAGAATATTATTTTCGGCTAGCATTCAATCAGCAGTAAAGGTGTTTTTTATTATTTTTTTTAATGTGGCACGCGGTGTATCATGTATCCGGAATATCAACGAATATACTTGATTAAAAACTATAATATTTTGAACCACAAACGAACTCAAAGGACAGATTATTCTGTAGACACTATGTAATTCATAATAGTTCCTATATTTGGTATTTATGTGAAAACTTTCATAAAATTTTACCAATATCATTTGTACAGGGTAAATTTTTGAAAAGTATCCGCCCCGGATTTTTGAGAAAATTCAGGTAAAATAAAAAACTCCCGAAACACGTCAATTGTATTTTGTGGGGACATCTTTTGATGTACCTATCGTTGACATGTGTGTCAGTTTCCCCCTCCCCTTCAATAAGCACCTGTCGAAAATTTTAAATGGGTTGACCCACCTTGTGACACCTCATTTGAAAAGTCTTTATGTCAGTAATACAGCTGTGCACATTTTTTTTTTCAACAAAACAAAATATGTCTCTTATTTATTTAAATAAAAAGTGCACGGCTATATTACTGAGAAAAAGACCTTTCAAATGAGGTATCACAAAGTGGGTCATCCCGTTTGAAATTTTTGACCGGTGCTTATTTTGAGAGGAGAGGGAAACTGACACATATGTCAACAAAAATTGACGTGTTTCGGGATACTTTTATTTTGCTCTAATTTTATGAGAAATTAGGGGGTGGGTACTTTTAAAAAAATCACCCTGTATTAATTTGCTAGGTAAAAAAGTATTGGTATATAATTTTATTGTTTTTGAGGCATAGTAAGTATGAGGCAGATCAGTCCAAGAACTTAAATGACAATTTGAGTAATTTGCCACTCACGTTACTTATATTTTCCGCCATGCAATCAAAAGTCAAGTACTCTGTATTTTTGACAAAATTTTCGCTCCTATTACTTGTTTTTTAGTATTAATCAGTAGTTATGGGGTGGATTCTTAATTTTTTTTAAGGCATTAGGCAATTTTAGCAATTTTCATCTTTATTACTTAAATTTTGTTTTTAAACAAATATTAATTAATAACTTGCATTCGAAATACGTTTTATGTAATGTTCACTATGGAACAGAGGGCAGATCACTCCAAGAGTTTAAAAAACGATTATTCCAATCCAATTATTTTCGTTTTATCCGATTGGTAATTTGGTATGAATCAATAGTCGTGGATTCGATTCTAGGAAATTAAGATATGGTCAAATGGTCATACACCATTGATAAATAGAAATCAGCCAAAATAAATAATAATAATTATCATAAGTGATCTAAATTTAGACTTATCTTTGACCCATCAAATTATTCTATGATTTTTACCTAATTTTCCTTGACATAAATAACCTATGAAAGTTTAACTTAATAATTAGCACTGGTAGTAAAAAAAAATGGGTTCATATAAGAGTTTCATTTGCAGATTATATGTCAATTTGTCAAGTAATATATATTATCATTTGATATCGGCACATCAAATTAAGCCGGAATATTTTTTAAACATTTATATTGCTTCATTTTTAATCTAAATAAAATATCATATAGGACGTATGTAGGACGTATGTAAAATATACATAACATTAGAATTATATTGCGTGATTAACTAGAGGTCACAATGCATACCTACAAGAATACTAATTATGAGCCGAAATAGCTCAGTTGGGAGAGCGTTAGACTGAAGATCTAAAGGTCCCTGGTTCGATCCCTGGTTTCGGCAATATATTTTAATCATGAAGAAATTACACATTGTTAAGTCATGTGGAATGGACCAGAGTTGTGAAGTAAAGGAACAGTGTTAATCAATTCTTGTCGATGGTTATTAAACATAGCTGAAACATGCCAATAATGATGGCACAATGTTGCTTTATATTATTGTAATTTTTTTTTTTTTTGTTTATTTATTTTTATTTATTTATTTATTTTTATTATTGACGCTCTAATTCTACTGAGAATGGCTAATTTATTGTTATCGGGCAGGAATCTACGACACTTTTAGTGTCAAAACTAATTTAAAAATATTTCTGAACTAGGATTTTTGATATTTTTATTGCAAAAAACTTAAAACATAATGTAATTATTAAACAATTATATTTTTAGAATAATATTTTCGGTTGACAGAATGGAATAAAACCCCAAATATCGATAATCGGATAGAGTAATAACACTGTCAACATCATGTTAATAATTACTGAGAAACTTCAAATTATTCTGACAAAACTGAAAATAATTAAGGTCAACTTTTCAATTCTGAAAAATAATTTAATTATGTTTACAAAAATTTCAATTATTACTAGTAGATTATCAGATAAATTCTAGGTGATGCAATACTGGACACATCACACCATCTTTCAATTGTTTTTGTTATACGAGGGCGGTTTGACGGAAGAGTGACTTTTCAAAGGTTGGTAACACTTTCGCTATAATGATTATGTTGCTAGCTCCTGGGGTCTTTCGGAGGTCCACTGTCAAAATTTGGCACCAATCTGACAGATAGATTATGTTTTATACTTATTTGAAGAAAACTGTTTTCGTTGTTGTGTAAATATGGAGAAAAAATAATTTCGACTGTTGATTTAACATAATTTTCTACGTGAAAAAACAATTAAAGAAACCGAGGAAAAGTTACGTAAATATTATCCAGAATCTGCTCCGTCCCATGGAAGGATTTGTAAGTGGTTTCTGCTTTTAAAAGTGGTCATATGAGCACGGTTGATGCAGATCGTCCGAAACCATCATTTACTGTGACTACTCCAGAAGTGGTTAATAAACTCTATGGCCTTGTAATTGGCAATCATCGAAGAAAAGTTCGTGAGATAGCTAATGAAGTAAACATCTCAACCGAACGGGTATACAATATTTTGCATGAACATTTCAATATGAAAAAGCTATCCGCGAGATGGTTGCCGCGTTTGCTTAATGGTGATCAAATGCGCGCTCGCATTAAGAATTCAGAAGAATGTTTGGCCGTCTTCAACGTAATTCAAAGGATTTTTTTCGTCGATATGTCACAGTAGATGAAACTTGGATACATCATTATACTCCAGAAACAAGAATACAGTCTAAATAATGGATTTCTCCATGCGAACATGCTCCCAAAATGGCAAACACACTTTATTCGGCCAATAAGGTCATGGCGACATTTTTTTTGGGATTCTAAAGGTATAATCTTTATTAATTGTTTGCAAAAAGGAAAAACGATAACTAGCCAGTATTATGCTGATTATGCCGACACGTTTTGATGCCGAACTTGAAAAACAATGACCGCATTTGATGTAGAAAAAAGTGTTGTTCCATCACGATAATGCGCCCTCTCATTCGTCTGCAATTGCTACCACTAAATAGGCTGAATTGCATTACAAATTACTGCTTTATCCGCCATATTCGCCAGATCTGGCTCCCAGTGATTTCTTCTTATTCCCAAATTTTAAAAAATGGCTGGGTGGAAAAAGATTTCTGGCAAATGAAGAGGTGATAACCGAGATAATGTATATTTTGAAGACTTTCCGAAAGATTACTTTTTGGAAGGTTTAAAGAAACTGTAAACTCGCTAGGCTAAGTGTGTACAGTTGAAAGGGTGTTATGTTGAAAAATAAAATATATTTTTAACAGAAAAATAACGTTTACATTAAAAAGTCACTCTTCCGTCAAACAGCCCTCGTAATACAATTTTTTAGGCAAAATTTCAATAATTTATATAAATATTTCAATGATTACTGCGAAATTTAAATTATTCTGCTGAAACTTCAGTGATTATTATAATATATTTAATTATTATAGTGAAAATATCAATCCAACTTTCAATTCAAACAGGACACATGATCTTCACTGAGTTATTTATGTCAAAGTATTAATTGCAGAAAAGTACTCTGCAAAGTGTGTATTACTGTCCTATCATATTTTCAATTCTGTCAAATTTTTAATTATTTACACCCAACGTTTCCAAAATTTCAATTGTTAGTTCAATTTTTAACTATTATCGTTGAAAAATCAATTCTGAAGAAAACATTATAATTACCAGCACTAATATTTAACATGATGCAATAAACGGTTTTGAGTGGTGGCAGTCACACATATTTTAATTTATTTTTGTCAATTTAATTGTTTTGACAAAATTTCAATGAGTACTGTTAAAATATCAGTAATGTTAATTGGAACACAAAAATCTAATTATTGAAGAAAGGAATACTAAAGTTAGTGTCCAATCATAATTTCAAGAGGATATTGATTGTTACGAATTAATTCAATAATATATGCATTAATGCTGTTATATTATTATTTGGTACTTACTGGTAAAAAAATATTTTTATTTTATTTTATTTTTTATTTATTTTATTTCGCCTGACTTGTTTTGGTTAGTATATAATCATCTTCAGAGGCATCTACGAAGAATACCTACAATAAATTAATTAGGTTAAATATAAAAAGTTGAAAACAAATGGATAAAATCTTAAACTTAATACGAATTAAAATTCATTAATATCCTTCTGCCACAACACTGAAATGGACTTAAAGTTTCTAATTCTGCACTTATTTCGAATTAAAATAAAATGTAGCTTGTACCCATTTGCATCTATGCCTCTCAATTTTGCAATTATGCGAACAGTGTCAATTATTTCTAATCAAATTTGAGTTTTACTAAAATTTCAATTTTTCGTATAAAATTTACCATTATTATCGAAATTTCAATTCTAACTAAAGCATTATAAGCACTGATAAAACTTGAAGGTCATAAAGAGTTTTGAGTGACAGTCTCATCGCCCACATGATGAGAATTACGAATTTACGAATTTAATTATTTTTATCGAGATGTCACTTGTTTCATCAAAATTTCATTGATTTTTGTCAATCTTTTAATGATTACTATCAAAATTTCAATGATTACAGTAACAATTTTAGTTATTCCGTCAAATCTTCAATTGCCAAATTTTCAAAATATGTTAAATTTACATTTACTATAGTCAAATTTTCAATCATACCATAGACATCATTAGCATTGAAATAATTGCAGTGTTTCTATCCATATTTTAATCATTTCTGTACAAATATCAATTGTTCTATCAAAACTTTAATTATCATATACAGGGTGTTAAAAAGAGAGTGTTAAATATTTAAGGGGGTAGTAGTATGTATACAACAATAAAATAAAGTCTTGATAAACATGGTTCTTCAAAGTAACTCTTTCGGAGATATGAGATTACATGGAGAGTCCTGTGTTGTACATACTCGGACAAAATATCCTCTTTGGTGAGATGATATAAAATTTGATAATAACAATCGAAATTAAGGTAAATAAATAAAATTTGGGGGGAAGCAATTTAAATTTTTGGGAGAATAAAAAAATTGATGATAATTTTTATGATCATAATGATGAGTATGATAACTCATTATGCTATTTGATTCTTATCAAATAGCATCATCGGAAGCTACAAGCAGAAACTTTGCCTCAACCATCTGGAAATTTTTGTTGATTCCCTCCGGGCCGTATATCGTTGCGACAATTCTTGTATAATTCGGTCTATACATTCAAAAAATGATCTACGAACTTATTCTTGATTTGATAATCCAACGCCATGAGCTAGTTCACCCAGCATTCTTTTTTTCGCCCTACTTCTACCTCGTCTGTCATGTTAGTCCTTATCATTGCATTTTATAGTGCCAAAATCTGTCACTAAAAACTCATTGAGGGATTTTAGTTTGGTGAGTCCTTTATTCAAAGTCCGTTCTGGAACTGTAGATATAGTTGAACTAAATTTACTTCCTCAAGTATCGTGTGCCAAAATTTAATGTAGGCCAAAAAGGTAAAATCACATATAGCGGGAAGGAGTATGCTTGCTGCTGATCTAGTATCAAGGTTTGCTTTAGATGGATATCTTGCAAAGTGCTCACAATTTTTCCACAGTGTCTTTCACGACTTTAAGTTAATCATGATGAGCACTCCAGCGAGTATTGGACAAACATTTCAAACTCTTTCCTATGTTTTCTACAAGTAATTTCCATCTATATGAAGAGGACGAGAAAACTTAATATAACTTCTCTACAGTTCGAAAACTGGTGACGCTATTGGAAACGCATGAGAATGCAAGAACTTTACAAAAAAATAAGGAATGATTAGCAAAGAGACTGAAGAAAGCTTTTCGATTGACTTCTGGGAATTTTTGCTGTACTCCTCCATATATACGTGACATTTTCGCGGCATTGTCATAATCTTGAGCCCAGCAGAATGCAATCTTTTTCTTTGTCTTTTCCTATATAAAAAAACTTGAGGATTCTCGAACTTCCACAATGTCATATTTAGTTATTTTGTTGCATTGATGCATTGACTTCACCACTAGAAAAACGGTAATTTCAAGAGATACAATGTGTCTCAATTACTTTTTTTGTCATTGATGATTTTTTTTCATGAATTATTCAGGTATTTGGCTACTGATTTTTTATTCGTTGAGAATTTGATCTTGTCACCCTTGGGGTTCCTGTTCGTCTGATGCCTGATTCTACATGGATGTATTTAATTAACTCATTTGGTCACTTCTGCTTTCATCGGAAGTGCTTTAAGTAATTATTCTCGAATTTAGCATTCTTTATATCTGCAACATTCTTTTTTACCATATTCACTGAAACTAGAAATTAATTCATTTTGTACTTCTTTTGACAAGTAAGAAGGTATTTTCTTTGACCCACCAGGGGACCCTTTAAGTTTTAAACAATGCTCTTTCAATACTGGGTCGTATTTCGCTACCAATTATAATCAATTTCAATCACGATTTAAAAATAGTGTAACAACCAAACCGCGAAGTAAAATGTTTCTCCATTTCTTGGTCTTATCGATAATAATCTTTTGATTTTCTTTGCCAATGGTTTTCTTTTAAGTTTCAAGAGCATAGAGAGATTTTTCCATTCCTTAAAATTTGATAGATGTTCAGGCGATGACTCATGCTGTGATATCTTTGGATTCAATTTCTACCACTGACAAAATCCAGAAATAAATTATTTTTGTTTGTATTCATTTACGAATAATCGGCTGCAAAATAGTACAGTGTTTTCATTGATGTCTGATTTTATTTCCTTGGATATTTAGACTCGTTCAAATTTGAGTTAAACGATGTGTTCCCTTAGAGTGTTTACATGGTCTTTTGATGATCTGAAGTCTGATGTACTCGGGAACAGATATTGGCCAATGTGCAGAATCATTAGAAGAAGATGAGTCGAAATTAGAAACAAAACACCAGAAACATGATACTAAGTTGTTTTCTCATCTTTCTAATCTTCATCATCTTTTTTAAGTGTCATTTATGTAGGAGTCTTCATTAAAATCAAATTCAGCAGACTTTTTACCTCGGTGGTCTCAACATCAATTGTCTATACGCCGGGGCTAGATCAATTCTTTATTTTCTCCATGAGCGGAAAGATATTTGGATAATGATTCAGCGAGTGATTTATCCACTTCAGCCTTTGCTTTTTAAGCTTTCTTTTCTGAAAGCCAGTTGGATCCTCTGTTATTCGTTATCTATTTATCTACGTTTTGCTCCATAGCCGCCTTAGAGTAGAGCAGCGCGCACCACTGTATACCGCTGGCTATATTCCTATAGATAGAGATATGCTATATTGCCAATTGCCATGTACTAATAATAGGTAGGTATACCTACTTGCGTTTATAATCTGCCTAAACTTTAAACTGCCTTACTTACTGATCATATTTCGCCCTTATTTGGGATTTGACTAAAGAGGACTCTTTGAGATTTGGAGGCCCGCCCCGGGCCGCTGGTCAAGGTAGGGCTTGATGGTAGGTGGTCACCATAGGACATAATATGTTTATTTGAACTATTTTTCTTAAATTACATGAGTTTTCATCTTTCAAGGCTTGTTGGTGAGCTTACAAATCACCCTGTATATCGTCACTAAATGCCAAGATATCGGGACCAAACGCAAAGGTCGATATTAAATTTTGCCCAGTCTTTTGAAAATGTGGTATTTCGCGCATCCCTAGCTTCAGGAGTGTCTGAAAATATAATAATTAAGCTCAAGAAAAGCGGCATTCAAAAAGATGAACACTATGCAAAAAATATGAGTGAAAAAATGAAAGTTGCAAAGACGCAAGCAACTGATGTTTTGAAGAGTTTAATGAGGATTTAATTTATAAAATATACGTTAGTAACGAATATGTTACTAAACACTGATTATATGCTCGGCTATAGGAATAATATGAAGAGGACTTTCCGTATTATCGTTCAACAGTGTATGAATGATGTAAAGAAATTTGTTTTAAGTGGAAATCATCAAACGCGAGAACATATTTGATTTAACAGCCCGCCAATCAATTAATAAGAACCACTTTTTTAAGGGAATACAGAAACAATAAAACAATTGTTTCAACACTAATACTTGTTTTTTTGGATTAAATGTGGATAAAACTTTTGGCAAAGGTTCACAGAAAAAGCTGGCAAGATGGCTCAGTAGCAACATCCTCAAACAGTTGTAGTGAAGGATACTGATACAAAATTATTCATGCAGACTGTACTGAAAGTTTCATAGAAAATGCTTCAAAATTTAAAGGGTCATTCAAAAAAGGACTACTACCACGACTATATGAATCAGCTGAATTTTGAGATCAGGATTAAGTCCCAGTTAATTCCAAATCTAAAATCACCATCACTTATTATATTGAATAATGCTAGTTACCTTAAGAATGTTGATGAAGAAATACCAACAAAAAGTTGGACCAAGGAAAGATTAATTTCTTGGCTTCAGAAAACAAAAGTATTGGTTTTCCTGAAAAGCAATGAAAGATGAAATATGGACTATTGTTTCTCCTCGAAGATCACCAAAAGCATTTCATTTTGACGAATATGTAAAACAATTTGACCACAAAATTTCACGACATCCACATTAACATTGCCAATATAATGCCATAGAAATAATGCGGTGAGAATGCAAAAGAATATATGACAATAGTGTTATAAATACCAAAATCTTCTCCAGAAGAAATATTAACAACTTGGAATAATGCACTCAGAGAAATTGGCAATAATAAGTGGGAAAAGTATGTGTTATAAATACAAAATCTTCTCCAGAAGAAATATTAACAACTTGGAATAATGCACTCAGAGAAATTGGCAATAATAAGTGGAAAAAGTATGTTCACCACGTTATGTTCACCACGTTCACCACGAGAAACTTATTAATGAAGCATGGCACATCGAAGAGCACTAGAGTACAAGTGATATCCAGCCATTTATTAGGAAGTGGTGATAGTGATACAGATTATTCTTTTAAAGAAACACACGATGATTAATTTAGTGTTTTTTTTTTAATAATGTTTTTTAACATTACATATTGCATAATGCACCTTTACTTCCTTTACTAATCCTACAACATCTACATTGCACTGTTGTGTGCCTAAAGATTTTTTCGTGGTTTTCCTTTAGGTAAGAAATTGTTGTTTTTTTAAATTGTAATTCGGTTTTTCTAATATATTATATATTCTAATTTTTTTTTTCTAATATATAAATTTCTTGAGAAATCCCACAACATACTTTTTATGTATCATTTTGATATTGAAGAGAAAAATAATCTGGCATTCTTAATTTGTTATTAATTAATATTACTACTAGGAATATTAGTAATATTAGTATTAGTAATTAATATTACCATTATGAATATTAGTAATATTAGTATTAGTAATTAATATTAGCATTATGAATATACCGGGTTGAGCGTCTGACAATGCGCCGTAGGAATTTACATGAAAAATTTTTAATCTTTAAATATTGTCTTCCCTATTTATTTTAGAGAAAAGCTATAATGAACTCTTTTGTAGAGCAAAAAATACTCTGTCAATTTATGCTGTTACTTTTATTTTTTATTATCCATAACCTTAAAAATTAATGAATTGGGAGTTACACTGAAAGTAAAAAGCAAAGAAAATGCGCTTTACATATGTCCGTGATGCTTTATAACTTTACATTTCATAGTCAGTGAAGTATAGCTTATTTAAATATTGATTTTAAAAACACAGAATAAGTAATACATACATAACAAACTTGTAACAATGTAACTATAAAATTTTCCGTTATGAAACATTAGTGATACATGTAAAACGCAATTTCTTTGCCTTTTAATTCCCAGGCACTTATGAATTTTTTTATGTTTCTATTATTTAGCCATTGTTTTAGGTCATTGATAATGAAAAATAAATAGTAATAGTATAAATTGATGCAGTTTTTTTTGCTCTACAATAGAGTTCATTGCAATTTTTCTCTAAAATAATTACTGAAGACAATATTTAAAGATTTATTTTTTTACATGCAAATCCCTATGGTGCGCTTCCCGACGCTCCAACCTATATTCAATATAATAAACGGCGTTCATCATAGTATTGTATTCATTTATTATAGAGTATCATATTATGTGTTCTTTCAGTCTTTTAAGAAAACCACACAGTACATGAAAACAAGATATAATAAACCAAATATACCAGATGAAGGAAGTACATATATACAGTGTCCGTCATTTCACCTCCCGTCTTCTATAGCTCACTTACTAATTGAGTTAGGATTTTGATATTTTGCAGATTTTACTTGCATTCTGGGGTGTATTTCAGGAAAATATTTTTGATTAAATAGGGTGTCCCAAAAAAGTGCGACGTCATCATGATGTATATTTTCAGATTGCATGGTATATCTTTGGTTGCTTATTTGAAAATTATTTTTATCCCATATTAATTTTCTTAACCAATGGTGCAAACTGTTTTTTTTCAGTTTTTATTTTTTTGTGCTAATATCACTGAATTGATTTCAATAAAATTTTATGGGTATGTAGGCATCTATAAAGGGCACCCAAATAAGCAACAAAAAATATACCATGCAATTTAAAAATATTCATCATCATGAAGTCACACTTTTTCGGGACCCCCTGTATAATCAAAAATATTTTCCTAAAATACGCACCAGAATGCAAGTAAAGCCTGCAAAATATCAAAATCCTAACTCAATTAGTAACTGAGCTATAGAACACGGGAGGTGAAATGACGGACCCTGTATATACCGCGCGTTTTTTTTTATTTCTGAACATAGGCCTATGTTCAGTTTTAAAACGACAGTATCAATTGCAACCAGTTATGCAACCAACATTACACGCGCCTGCAACTCGATCATTTGAAATGTCAAAACTGTTGACAGAAAATGTATTCAACGCAAGAATTATCCTGAGACACCAATCCCATAATTCCTGTTCAAATAGGAATCATCAACTGTTAGTCCTGAAATAGTAACTCATTTGTGAAAGTGCCCTAGTTTAACACTTTCTTGCGTTGAATAAATTTTCTATCAATAGTTTTGACATTTCAAAAGAACAAGTAACACGTGCATGAAATTTTGGTTGCATAACAATTGCATGCAACCAAAATTACATGCACTTGTACCTTGATCATTTGAAATGTTAAAACTATTGACAGAAAATGTATTCAACGCAAGAAAGAAATAGGGCACTTTTACAAATGAGTTACTATTTCGGGAATACCAGTTGATGATTCCTATTTGAACAGGTATGATGGGATTGGTGTCTCAGGAAAATTCTTGCGTATAATACATATTCTGTCAACAGTTTTGACAATTCAAATGATCGAGTTGCTGGCGCATGTAATGTTGGTTGCATAACTGGTTGCAATTGATACTGTCGTTTTAAAACTGAACATGGCCTATGCTCAGAGATAAAAAAAACGCGCGGTATTCAGGGTTTCTATATGGAATCAGCCATGTTTGGATGATTTTTTTCAATTTTTCATTTTATTGGGTACCCCATAAATCAAAAATGTCCCACGCTCGTGTACCTTTAAAAGTTTATGGGGTTCCCAATAAAATGAAAAATTGAAAAAAATCATCCAAACATGGCTGATTCCATTCTCGTGAAATACTTTGAACCTACTATCATTTCCGGTTCTACCAGAAGTAGCCATCAACTTTTGTTTTTTAAATGGAACAGCCTATATATTATTATTATGTTTCTGGCTTCCGGGTTAAATTTGAAACATTTTTGGTAAAGATGTGTACACCTATCTTTTATACTTTCTGTGATCAAAATTAAATTCCAAGATTTTCACTTGAATACGACTCCATGAAATATGGATTCAATTTCTCTTACAAATAAGATAATAAGGTACCTCTATGATTGCTATATTTGGCAGCTGAAAATTTTGACAATTAGTGATTCAAAAATGTTAAGTGCCCATTTAAATTAAGCGTATTTCATTTTTTTAATGGAATGACATACTTTTTATCTCATAGAGCAATTGGCATGACAATTTGCTACAAAAGTAGCTTTTGCAGAGATCTGTGCACACCTATATTTTATACTTTCTGAGATCAAAATTAAATTCTAAAATTTTGAATTTAAAACGACGCTGTGAATATGACTTTGATTTCTCTTACAAATAAGATAAGACCAAAAAATATATCTCAAATTGTACCTGAAAGGTACGATTGTTATTAGCAGCTGAAAATTTTGACAATTAGTCATTCAAAAATGTCATTAGATACGTGCCCATTTAAATTAAGGGTATTTCATTTTTTTACATACATTTTATCTCATAGAACAATTGGCATGACCATTTGCTAGAAAAATGTAGTTTTTGTAGTTAAATAAGTAGTTTTTGAAATATTTTGAAAATTATAATTTCTGCATCATGTAATTTCGCCCATGCTATTTACACATCCATCATAGTTTGTGAAGTTTTCATATTTTTCATCACTGTGATAACCAATGTCAACAAAGAAATTGAAATTCTCGGGGTCTAATTGTCATTGTCTCAGAAGATCCGTTGTTGCACATAACACATAACCATCACTAATATTTTCATTGCAAATTTAACTGCCACGATTTATCTTATCTATACATTTCGTGCGTTTTACAAGTTAAATGAAAAAATCACTCCGTTCATTTATTACCAGATCACGTAGATAACCTCCTTGCATTTGTCAAATCATATGACAAATGACGCAAAGTTCGTCAGTGCACACCAACATTGAAACACACAATTTAGCGTGCGAATTCTGAATATTACTTAACGCAACCACGTGCGTAAACAGCCGGCAAATTATAAAAAAATATGTTTTTGGCTTACCAAAATCAGAACTATTATTGGAATATAATATAATATAATTATAACACCATGTTTTTCAGCTCTGACAATATAGAATTGAAATTTGAGTACACGATTACAAGTTTAGGTAGAATTTAAAATTTGACAATAAACATTAAAGTTTGAAATCATTAAAAATCTGACACCAACAATTACATTTTTTGTATGTACGTGTATGATTCCATTTTGGTACGTCTCATTGGCAATCAATGAATGCAAACTGACAAATGATTGAAAATCTGACACCAACAATTGAAATTTTTGTATGTACGAGTATAATTGCATTTTAGCATGTCTTATTTGCAATCAATGAATGCAAACTGACAAATGTTTTGTTAAGAAAAATGGGCATACATGAATAATAGTTGTGCAATGTAAATGTACAGATTTTTATAGAATTTAGGCTCACACCTGCGTATCTTCCAAATTACTTACTAATTTATCGTTTAGAAAAAGAAATGTAAAATTACTAATGCGAATCCGCCCGGCATTAATTACACGGACCATGCTCAGTGTATCTATTTGTTTTCTTTGGAGTTTCTTATCCAAGTCGTAATGTATTCCCCTAATGCGTGTTGCGCGAGAGTACTCGCTCGATTTCATTGAAAATATAAGAAGTGGGTTGTAGGTACATAATTCCATTCGCACGATAATTTTTAAGTGAGACAAATTCCAGCAGTGCCGTTCATGTTTGCTGCATTCGGAGTGGCTTAATCAAAGGGTTCCTTTAGTTTTATCTGATCGAGTCAGGTGGTTGGGGGAAACGGGTGCCATCAAATATGCAAGGCGCGGAGGGTAGTAAAGCGAGAGCAGGACAGAAAGAGGTGAATCTTAATTAGATGTGCAGTGACCTGGAGCGGCTAGGGATCGGCGGCGCATCAACAAACACCCACCGGAACCGGAAGCCTGCCGGACTACACAAGCGTTAAACCGGCATCGCAAGAAACTAACAATCTTCTCTACACGAACTCTCTCGTCCACCACCTTAGGTGGCCAACTTGCCACAGGACCGAAACTACATTAAAAAAACGTTTCGACTTATCCGTGTGTGTGGCTTGCGCTGGCCGAAAACCAGATGTGGGTGGTTATTAATTTGTAATTTATTCAGTACGCACCTTTCCTCACCTTTGCCAGCAAAGCACCGACTCACGGGGACAACCCTTGTGGAAATATTAATAAGACAAATTGATGTTGGGGAATATTAATGCGCGGAAAGAGCACATCAAAGTTTCAAGCCGAAACGCGCAAGAAAAAGGCCAATCGGTGACTCAATAACCGCGGAAGCGTGTAACCTGTTCTTAATTTACTTCTATGTAGATCGTGCTCACTAAATGGTTAAATATTTAAATGTTGCCGAAGTGATGCAATAACAAAGAGTTATAAAACCACTTATCGCTTCAAGATTTCATTGCCTACTAAAAGATAGAGCAGTTGCACAGATAAAGGTAGTAAAATATGCAAAAGAGTAACTTCAATACCGTTAGAGCGATGACTCGGATATGCTACGTACATACAGGATAAGTACGAGCACCTATTTACTCGATTATTTCGTTAATAATGAATCTTCACTGGTATGGACGAATAACATTAATTATGCAGCTGCGATTAAGAAAAAAATTGAATATTAAAAATATTCTATATTTACATTGAGGGTTACATTGAGATGCATTTTGGGGGACCAAAAAATGCATCTTTGATCCCACACAGCTTAGAGGTACTAAAATGAAATAAAACAACACAAAACTTGGATTTTCTAAGAAAGTTTTTTTTTTTAAATTTTACGAACACAATACATATATTTTCTCAATGTCCTGATAACACTCTATATCAGACAAACTAAAACACGATGTAACAACATGTAATATTTATAGATATTACTTTCCTCTGAAGATGGCAATGAAAATAAGCCGAATCTAGTCAGGAATAAAACCAAACAACCTCAATGTAAATAAAGAACATTTTTAATATACCAGTATGTACATTAAAATCGAAACAAATCTAAACAAATTTAACTGTAAACTGGATAGAATACTATACTCTGTTCCATTTTTATTTTTAACTAAGAACGCAGTGATTTCATTTTATAAGGTTTTACACACACATGAACACCGACAAAAATGATCTGACAGTGACAAAATGATTAAATGTCCGATTTCTAATAACGTTGCCTAATTAATATATTAAAATAATTAAATTATTGCATCAATCTAAGTAATTAGATGTATGCTTTAAATAAACCAATCATCAACTATATTTTATGTTATAATTTGAATGACTTGCTTTTGTAAAATACAAATAGCAAATAAATTCTGTACTCAATAGATACTCAATTTGATGGCAACATTGTCCACTGTCATAAAATATAACCTCTTTTTTTAAATAGAACCTATTGTTTCAAGTCTAGTGACTTTTTACATTGGCCAACAATACTGTCGCCCTTACAGAGCCAACATAGTTTAAAATGGAACAGAGTTTATCTATTAAGTATGTTAACTATTAGTAGTAAATTACATCAGATACGAAGTGTGAATATTTTATTCTGTCGTCCTATGTCTTTCTCGATCTTCATTTCCTTTTCTTTTTGTTTGGATTTGCCAATTCTTTGCATATGTCCCCACCATCCGAGCTGTCGTTTTTCCATGTATTGTTGCATTGGCTCTATGTCTCTCTTATTTTTGCTTCTTATTTTGTCTATTTTCGTTACTTCTTTGATTCTTCTTAAGACTTTTATTTCACTTGCTTGTATTTTATTTTTTTCCGTTCTGTCTAACTTCCACGTTTTGCAACCGCATGTTAGTATTGGTCGGTATATTGTATTGTACACTTTTATATTTGTTTCTTTACTTATTTATTTTTTGTTTTTAATAGTAGTTTTGATTATCTATAATAGTTTTTGAGTTTTTCTAATTCTGCTGTTTATTTCCGTCTCTTCATTTCCATCTGCTTTCAGTTTTACTCCCAGGTACTTGTATGTATCTACTTGTTCAAGTTTTTTATTATAAATTTCTATTTGTATCTGCCCCTGTTTTCCTACTACCATTACTTTTATTTTGTTTATATTCAGCTTAATTCCTTTTTGCCTTTAGTTCTGTGTTCCATATGTTGACTGTTTCTTGTAGCTATTTTAATATGCTTGTTATTATTTTTACATCGTCTGCAAATACTCCTTTCGATATTTCTATTCTTTCCATGTATTGTAGCCTTCTTGTTGCTCTCTGGTGTGTATTTCTTTATTATGTCGTCCATGTATGTAATAAATAATATGGGACTTAGACAGGGAGTCTTAGCTCATTTTTGGTTTAAAATGTATTCGATTGTGTGTTGTTGCATATTACTCTGTTGGTATTGTTTTCGTATATATTTTTTATTATTGTTATTATTTTGTCGTACCTTCCTTTGTTTTCGTATGCTTGTCTAAGCTTGAATATGTGCTACTGTACACTTCTTCCGCTTCTAAATCCACTGTGTTGGTCTTGTAGTGTCTTCTCTTTTACTTTTCTTATCCTTTTGTCTATGAATTTTTCATATATTTTCATTGCTGTGTTTAATAGGGTTATTCCTCTGTAATTTTTGACATTTATTCTTGTCCCCTTTTTTAAATATCGGTAGTATGAGTGCTGTATGCTAGTTGCTCGGTGTTTTCTCCGTTTTTCACGTTTTCCCAATATTTCCTGAAGCCTATCTTGCTCTCTTGTGCCTATGTGTTTGATCATTTCACTGGTGATTCTGTCACTTCCTGTCGCTTTTCCGTTTTTCAATTCCATTATTGCTGTTTTCACTTCCGCTTCTGTTATATTTACTCCCTCTTCTTTATTTGCTTCTGTTTTATTTTGCTCTCTATTTTACTCCTCTTCATCTTCTGTTGTTCTCAATATTTCTTCAAAGTATTCCGTCCATATTTTCCCCTAGCACTTCTCCGTTTTTGCTTTTTATGACCTGGCTTTGGCTGTTGGCTTTGGTTGTAGAATAGTTTTTGGTTTTGCGTTCTATTTCTTTCGAGTTTGTCTCCAAATGTTTGTTATTGAGTATATCGGCTTTACCTTGTTTCTTGCGTTTTTATATTTTTCGTATTTCTCCCTTGTTTTGTTGTTGAGGTATTTTTTCCATGTCAGTTTTTTTGTTTTTATCTGGTCTCTTACTTCAGTTGTCCACCAGGCAATTCGTGTTTTATTTTTTTCTTTCTTATTTCTAATATAATAAATATGATATAATATATCCGAATATGATAGTAAAATTATAGTTTATTTAATATTTTAACTACTTTTATACTCGTTGCTATTGACTTGATTTTTAACTACATTGTGTGAAAACAAAGGTCAACAAAAACAAACATTTTGACCTGAGAAGTGCCTTTAAAATAAACCCGGTTTCTGATTATTTCAAAGAAATAATATATGACATAACAAAATGAAGAAATTTGTGCAACAATTTTCCACCACTTTCAGTATTTTTTTTTAAATAGACTTTATTGGTTGTTTTTTATTTTCAGAACTATAGAAATAAATAATTTATTGGAAATTAAATTTCAAAAATGCAAACACTAAAAATGTTCCACGTAAACAAGCTACTAAATTTATGAACTTTGTTCTTCATACAAAAATACAGTAATAAACAGCCGAAATAACTCAGTTGGGAGCGCTAGACTGGGATCTAAAGGTCCCTGGTTCGATCCCTGGTTTCGGCATAATATTTTAATCATTGAATGATTAATCATTCTCAAATCGGAGCGATCCTAATTAATCGATCAAATATGAAATAATTGAAGAAAAGCAATCAATACAGGTGACGGGTTTTAAACACATCAGAAGTACGTTATCGTTAAATAATCAAAAACAGCTGTAACGGTTCGACCCCAGGTATTATACAAATTCTCATAATTTGTAATATTTATTTAGCTCGTGATTTAGTGATAGTACTTTACGTTATATTTGATTTTTTAAATCATTATCGTGACAACTTAATTGGGTTCGTTTTATGGATAATGTGTCTTCTTCTAATCGGTTATCTCTGTTAGTAAGTAAAACACAGATATATGGATTCAGTGGGATATATTCATTTCGAAAGATTATGCAAGCAACAGGTAAATAAATTACAGTTTTGTTATTCAAATTGTACATACTTTATTTAATTATCTTTATTCAATATTATGTAAATATTCTATTTAATAATTATTGAATCTTTATTTATATTTTTTGACCTTAAATGATTGACTTTATTTTGCAAAATTGGCAAGTATTTTATTTAATAATTATTGAATCTTTATTTATATTTTCTGACCTTAAATGATTGACTTTATTTTGCAAAATTGGATATCGTTAATATTCAATATTGGAATTACAAAGTGAGATTAGCGACTTCGTGTACCCAATTATCTTCAAATTGTGCAGAGAAGTTCCTTCAATACATGTTATCACTGCATAGAAATGCGTTAGCATTTGTGGATACCAATGAATTTCAACGCCACGTGGTTATATGAACAAATCACATAAATGAATTCATACAACAAATTATCTTCAAATTATGTACAGAAATTCCTTCAATGCTATGATATAGCATTTGTGTCTACCAGTAATTTTAGCCACACGATCCGTCAGAACTTTATGAGGTACTATTATTTAAATAAAAAATTACCGTATTTTTTATTTAAATGTCAGATGTCAAAACTGTGATATTTTTCTTCACTAACATACTTTACAAACTATGTACCTACTTTTACTTGTATGCTGTATAGTTCCAAACACAATAAATATTATTATTATTATTATTATTACTATAACTATAACAGGTACGAAAAAATTTACCTGCCATCCCCGATTTTTTTATTCGAGAAAAACCTAATGGTGAAATCGAAAATTGGCTATTGTCTTTTGTTTTCGAGCTATTCCCCAAAATTCGATTTTTGGACTTTTAGGTTTATTGCTGTAGGTCGCTTATTAATGAGAATTACTCACTTATTTAGCCATTTTTTCGGTTAAACATTTTGAATCAATTGTTGCTTAATAAATGCAAAATTTAAATGCAAATTTAGAAAAATTGCATGTGCAATGAAATTCATCATCAAATATTATAGTTATTTAGAATCACACTTTTACTAGAGGTATGAGAATACTTTTTTACGGGCCATATAAAAAATGAAGTTGAAGATGCTTTCTTCGAAATAAAACGTTATAATATGAAAATTGGTAAACTATGTCTTGTAGAGCTATAAAAGTGGCAACGAGAAAGTTCCTTTGTTTTTTATACCTCTTCAAATAACTTCAGAAAAACATAAAAACCAAATCCAAGATTTCAAATTGTCGAATAAATCCGGAAGTAAGCGGATTTTTCTCTGGTTCTCTCGACAAAACATTATTTACCACTAAATTGTGCAACTTTTTTGTAATTTAACCGCCTTTATAACTTTTGCGGTTTTCGTGATCCCCATGCTGTTCATCTGTATCTTGGACACCCTCTATATATTTGGCATCCAAGAAAAAGTGGCCAAGTCACAATTTTACAAAAATGGACTTCCCCCAGTTTGATATTCAACGGCTCAAATATTGATAACTGGGTTTATCACAAAGTGTTGAATTATAAAACGTTTTTATCTCGAAACTTTTTGACTTGGTCATATTTTTAATCGGTCATCTTCTTCCGACCAATAGTAATATTCTTCAGTTTCTGTTTCCTTTTCTCCATCGTTATTTTCTACTTCTGCGATATCACGATTGTCTCTTAGTTCCCATGGATTATCAATATCTATCCAATTCTGTTCACATCAATTTTTATAAGAGATTCCATGTCTGTATTTTTAGTATTTCATAAGATTTTCCGGACTTTCCAAAATGTTATTTTGAAAAATACTGATTCAGAATATCTTATCACGTCTAAAACAGGTTTTTCCTTGAAACATTTTTTAATGAAAATATTTTTTTTGCTTACAGGATATTGGCAGATAAGCCACATCCATCTAATTTTCTCTATATCATTATTAAGAAGAGATTCCATGTACCTACGTGTACTACGTGTAAATATTTTAGATTTTCATTGTATTTTCCGGGAATGTATACCATTTTCGTCCTTAGATAGTCAATTTATAATATGAATATTCATAATAGTCTCAGAAGGCGATACATGTGTCTATGTTGGTAATCAACATTAAATTGCTTCTATGTAATACATATTCAATTACGACATGATAACTTAATAGCTATTCAATGATTACTTAATTGGAAAACCCCAGATGATATTTCCATTATAATGAAGCAATGCGAGAAAACAGAATATGCGCACAATTCCAACTTTGCATGTTATACAATTACATATTTCTAAAATTTCTGAATTTATGCGCAGAAACTTGAGTTGAAAACATTAATTTTATCATATTAGGGAGGTTACCTATATAGTTCAAATATAGCTCATTAATATGTAGGTAACATATGGTATGTTCAGAGATGTATGTAATAGAAAATATAAATTAATTTTACATTTGGGATTTTTTTTAACTTGAGAGCACAAAATAATAAGTTTGGTACATTAGGAGAGGTAACCTATATATTTTGGATGCCGCCCGTGTAAGTAAGTATGTGAGAGAAAAAATAAATTAAAACCAACCGAAGCAGAAAGAAATCATTTTATTATGCGCTGATTCTATGGGGCGTGAAGCAACTAACATACATAACCGATAACATCGCAGCGAAAAAAAGATCCCACTTCACGTGTACGTACGTAACTGTAATTATATTTACATTACGGTCTCTTCCTGCTTTAAAATGCTATTGGGTCCACTCAAAATTTTTAAAATCAACCACTTTAGACTGAATATAACTCTTATTTTTATCAAAAGGAAATCCCAATTATACTTTCAATTTTGTAGCAAATAGAAATATGTTATTTAAGAAACATAACATTTTATTGAAAATCTATTGAAATCCAATAAAATGCAAAGTTTGTTTCATGATATGTTATATATGATATGTCTAAAATATGTTTTTTTTAAGGTGAATTTAAAATGAATTTAGGTGCTAAGTTAAACGTACACATGCATTTCTAATAAATATAAGTGTGTTTGTTTAGATACATTTTACTGAAATTTTATCAAAAGTAAACTAAAACTGTTTCTATTCTGTCTATTCTAAAATATTCTATTTGTCTCTATGAATTTCTATCTCTACACTTCTCTGTATAAACGTAAAAATCAATAATAAGTATGTAATATAAGATAATATTACTTATGAAATTATAATATAGGTATATTTGTTAAATATAAGTGTGTCCACGTGCCTGTTCGTGTTTGTCTTGTAAGCCCGCTGGTCCACGTCTTGTGAATTTCGCGCGAGAGCGGTTTAATGTGTAACTATTAAATAGTAGTTAGTGACACTCCATTTAATTTCGGGCTTTAGGTGCAATTTAAAATAGTTAAAAATCTGCTGGCTGATGGTAATCTCAAATAATAAATTATAAAATCAGATGCGGGGCGCGTCGAAAACAGGAGGATGCGAAACAATGGAAGCCGGTGTTATAATTACCCTAAAAATATGTCATCTCTTCATAATTATTAACAGATTAGAAAGAGTTGCAACTCTCCCGGCGCGCTGGATAATCGCGCACGCTTCGCAATCGAGAAAATTACGGAAAAGCGCGACGTGCTTTTCAAAAATAAGTTTATATTAGATATATATTTATTAATTTAACTGACGATAACATTTTTAGTTTATTTTTATACTTGTCCGTATTTTTCTTATTACTTAATGTAACAAAGGCAATTTAAATTTCCTGAGAAAGAATCTAACCCACGACTTTGCAGTACAGATCACAACATTAATTCATAGTAGTCGTTGATTTTCCAATTTTACATATATACATTTATAACTAATGCTATAATAACTAGCCCGTTACCGTAAGTATAAGGATACAGACCACACAAATAAACCATAATATCTATTAAATTCGTATTTAGGCTAAGAATTCCCTTTGTTTGGCATTAGCGAGGTTATCCAACTACTTGTTGCACTCTATCGAGCCGGCTTTGTTGCGGCGACCCACGAATGCCATCCGTTTATCTAAATTTCCGACGGTCAGCACGATAATTTCCGGCGATTACCCACCCCCTCGATTAATGTCTGCAGGTTGTACCTCAATGCGTTCCGAAGTCAACGATCCGCAAATTTATTTATTACACCTGTCGGCATTTCCTCAGATCATGTTCACGATAACTAAAGAAATATACATTGAATTAAGGGCGAAAAAAAATTATTCGATTTTGTTTTATTGACGACAATGTTGTTTTTTCGATATCTGTGATACGATCTGTGATACGTAAAAATTATTAGTGTTTTCTCCTAAAACAATGTATGATTTGAAATCAAAATTAATAGTATACGAGAAACTAACCAATCAAATGTCAAAATCTAAAGTTTTTTGAAAACCTAGAACTTATTTGTTGATACGTTACCATGGCAATGTGCAAACTCTTGAAATGAAGAAAATCGAAAATGTGTCAAGTTCATGTATCTTTGAAATTTGAAAAACAAATGCCAGGGAAATACCTTAATGAACAATCAATATGGCTCCGATACAAAAATAATAAAGTTAACGTGATACAAAATAAAACAAAACCAAATGGACGGAGAAAGAACCTAGTATTCGTTAGTACCTAGATTATAGTAATAAATGTCAATTTTAGTCAAGAAAAATAGAAAAAAAATTCTATTGATTTATCCCAGTCTTTCAATGAAGATGTATGTACAGTATGCTCTGGAATAAACATAACTGAAGTATAGGCAACTAACCACGCACATTGCGCCTTATTCAGTACGGTGCATATGGTGGTTGCCAAAACTTCAGTACTGTTTATTCTGCCGCATACTGTATTGTAGTATTTTATTTATTTTAGACAAAAGGGCCGAAGACCAGACTGGGTTCCGCACAGGAAGAACACCAGTGTACAATCGGTTCTGCATAAGGCAACTCATTTAAAAAAAACGCTGTACGTATCTCCACAAATTCATCTTCTATTCGTAGACTTAGGAAAGCATTCGATAGCGTACCTGTATCGAAGATGTGGGAAGCGTTGAATAAAACTAATATCAACATCAGTTAAAAACATAAATATAAGCATTGCAAAAATTCTATGTGAAGTCAATATACAAAGTAAGTAAAAATCTGGAAAAGTACGGTTTTTTTACTCAACGGGTTTTCAAGGCATAAAGGGCCTCAAACAGGGCTGCATTTCGCCAAGCCCTATATAAAATCAAGTTGGACCAGGCATTGAAGAACTGGCAACGTAAAGTCGAATCAATGGGCATTCCTCTAGGTGACGATCACCTTTATACACTAAGTTTTCTCGACGATCAGGTAGTGATAGCCCATGACTACGATGACTTAGAACATAGGACCAGGAAATTTATGGAGGAATATCAAGTCTGGGGACTGGAGGTAAATATAAAAAAAGACGAAATAGGGCAAGATGGGCAGCAGATAAACAGCTGCAACGAATATACGTACCTCGGATTAATACTAACACAAGACGAGAAAGTGGACTCAGAAATAATAACGCGAATTAACCAAGGTAAAAGAGCAATATCTCTTCTTAACTCTGTCCTGTGGGACAAGAATATGTGCAATTAAAACAAAAAAAACAAGCACAAAATCTACAATGCCTTAGTAAGAGATGTAGCGACTTACTGATGCGAAGTATGGCAATTTGGAAGAGTGCTGGGGACACATTTGCTAGCAACCGAAGTGGACTTCTATAGAAGATCAGCGGTGGGGGGATATCAGATCTCCATCAAGGATGGAGAGAATTAGAAACATCTGAATCAGAACAAAGGGAAGAAATGACGTAAAGCACACTATTGTCGACGACATACGAGCAAAGCAACTGGTTTTGTACGGACAGCCACAAAAAATGCTAGAAGTAGGCTCCCAAAAAAGGATTTTTATAGAACCCACAGGGTAGATTTAAAATAGGTAGACCCAGGAGAAGCTGGAGAGAAGGAATAGATTCCGAGATGAAGGATAGAGGCCTTCAGTAAGGAGACTGGGAGCATCGAGACCAGTGGAGATTGGGAATCGGAAGACAGCGGATAACGTTATAAACCGATTATATAATATAAGAGAAACCGGCACTAATATAAAAAAATATGCAGAATTTCAAATATGCTGGCATTGTTTATTGCCGTACGATTAACAATTATTTATATCTGGACCACAGAGCCAAACAGTATTAAGTCACATTTTTAAATTTTACAGTAGAGCAATATAAAGAGTTTGAACAATGGTATATTTCAAACCGATTATTATTGTAAATTGAAGAGCATGGGTTATTATTTTCCCAGTTATAATTTTGCAAGCTAACTAAAGCAGATAATAACCAACCTCCTACATTAATTTATTTAAATAATTTTAAATTCATTGTGTGACTTAATACTGTTTGGTTCTAGCAATGGACTTAATAGCTTGTGACTTAACTGTTTAGCTCCTACGAATTTATAGATAGGTGGGACTTGATACTGCATTATTATTAAGAAACCCATCGTAGATCAGTGCAGAGTGAAACCAAAATTAATTAATATCAATTATAACTAATTATTGAAGGGTAACAAAAGGCAAGAAGACATTAAAAACATGTTACAAATGAAAGCTATCAATCTTACAGTTCAAGTAACAAACAAATAATTAAAAATTAATAATATCTAATTAAAGTAAAAAAGCATAATGAAGATCATTGCATTTTTCAGTAGTCTTCGTTGAGGTTACCATGTGGAATATTTTTAAAGTATTCATGTAATCTTTTAGGCATCCCTATTAGAAAATTCTGAAAATCATTATACTTTTTTGTTGAAATAGGTTTTAATGTCTCTCTTATTGGATTCAGGAGCATTAAGTTAGCATTGAGAACAACTTCCTTAGCATTAACAGTAGTTTCTCTTTGCGTGTTAGTCTTTTAGTGGCTCTTTTGAAATAAACTTTTCAACAAAATTTTTTTGATTAAAATCTGTTTTAAAATACAACACTCCAGGTGCCTCTGTTAAAATCTTCATATGACCCACTTTAAATATCAAAACGTTTTGATTAGTTATCGTTTTTTGTGATTGTGAAAGTAAGATCCAGATTCTTCAGATAAAAGGGCAACATACTAAAGTCCATGGTTTCCATTTACGCTACTTCAAATTTATTGCCACAAAGTCTGAAAAGCTGTTGCTAATCCCATGATGTTATTAGAGAAAATTGGGAGGAAGCTTTTTTTTGTCTTTCTATTTGTACATTATTTGTATCCACCTCCATGTGGGTATATCCTCTTTAAAGGCTTATGTTCAATGCATTTTATGGAAGGTTTCAGCATAAGAATTGAAAGATAGCACCTAATCATCTGATGATTTCTATTTTGTGATGGACAGTTATCGCTCCAGATAACAATTTTCTCTACAGATTATTTTACATTTAAAATGTATTTGAGAATACATGAAGCCAATTCATTGCCTCAGCGTCCATCTATGGATTCATCTAAGGTGAAGCAATATCCTATTTTGTCTGTTGCATCATAAACTGTATAATTGAAAGTCTGCAGCTTTAGAGAAGAGAAACTATGAGCATTCGTTAGTAGAGGGGTGGGTAAGCATTTTTGTAAATCCAACGAAAGTATTTTAATGTTCGCCTTGGTTTTATAAGTCTCTTTATCATGTCGGTTTAGTTTGTACAGATTATCTGCATCAAGAAGATGCGCGTCTTAGTTAGTTTCTAATGCAAGGCATTCTTCCAGGGATACAGATACTTTGAGTTTGATAACATATCCATTACATGTGTCACATGTATCATTCCCTGGTTCTTTGAAGGATAAATTAAATTCGAATTGAAAATTTCACTATATAACCATTGCTTAAAAATATCTTCTTTAGGAATTAGATTTTCTACACAATCTTCATAAAAGCACCGATACATTGCTGAAATATTGAGATGGCTGTCTAAATACTTTCTCTAGGATTTATTCCTGGAATAATGTGATTCTATACTCGGGAACTTCTATATGTGCCCTCTGATATTGTTTCTAACATTTGAGGAAATTTTGTTTGAGGGTTCATGTTTACCCCTTTGATCAGGTATTACGATTCCACCACGTTATCTCTTTGATAATGCATTACGTACTGAGATTTGATATATATTTAAGGTGTTAAGAAAATATGTACAACACACACTAAACTTTTTATCATTTACACTAAAAAAATATTTCAACGACGTTATTATTTTTCCAGCGCGAGATCCCGATCTAGCAAGTACACGCTCAACTGGAACTTCTTCGATTCAGCTAGCTATGAATTGACTTTTCTGCTCAAGTTCGATGCTACCATTCCAAAATTGTTGATGAATTAAAGCACGACTTTCAACTGATGTGTTCTGTTAACACTGCTTTTTACATTCACCAGGACAAGGTGCTTTCATTTATATTTTTACAATAAGCTTATTGGTGGCTGACAGATATTCTTCACCAACAGCTCTCCTTTGCTTTCTAATGTTTTTCTTCCAATGAACAGAATTTCTTTTTCATTTCTTTCCTTTAGTTTCTCAGATTTCTACAGCTTCTTCCTCTTGTTTTTCTTCTAGTTCGTTTGTATCATTACTTTCCTCGGGTAGATAAGGTGGGTCCTCAGATTCAGTACAGTCTTCTTTATGTTTTAAATTATTTGCGTTTACTTCATCCGCTTTAGTGAGGTCCATCGTCATTATTTTGAATACTAACATTTTGTAAAATATTAATTTTAGAAGTTTTCTCGAAATCGTAATTTTTATTTTCATTTCCATTGCTCTAAACAAAATGCTCTGTTGAACTTTCTGGTACCTGACACTTGTCTGAATTATCTCTGTGAATTTCTTCGGTATTGGAAAAAAGGCACATTGTTTTTACTAACAAAGATGGTATTGTACACATCATTATTCAAAGAAATAACTTCCCCTGAAGCATTGCCACATCCGGTTGCAAGAATTTTAAAATTTTCATTAGTGATATCCTGCCAGCTATTAGTGGTTGGATATATTTCCATCACAATCTCAGCATTTTTTATAATATTAACTTGCGTGTTATCAGCAACAATAGCTAAAAGTAAAACAATAACAAAACATGATTTTTTTTAATCACCGTTCTCTTCGGTCAAATGTGAGGTTATAACAGGTTTATCAGGTATGTTTGGGTTTAACAGGTAAAACAACAAAATTATCAAGTATTTGCTGTTAACTTCACGAATAAAATAATGTGACTTAATATTATGATAACTGATGTACAATAAAACAACACAGTATTCAGTTCAGTCACTTAACCTCACATTTGGACTTAATACCTAAATATTGGATATCTTCCAGAGCCAAACAATATCGAAAACCTTTAATACTGTTTGGTTCTATTTTATAGAGAACCTAATATCAATAATCTCCACCTATCTCGTAAACGGAGAGAGACTGGACTTAATACGCGTCGTCATTGGAAAGAGCGGAAAAAAATATTAGAGGGACTATCATAACCCCAAAAAACGAAAAAAGTGGACTTGATACTGGTTGGCTCTGAGGTCCAGTTATATGGGGCGGCTACAACTATGTCAGTGCTATGGAACGAGCCAAACATTTTGAATAAGGACTTGGATATGCATCCCTACAATATACAGGCTTACCTTGAATTGATGCCACCAGATTTTAACAGACGTCTTGTACCCGAGCAGACATACTTTCAACGGGTCTAGGAAAATTGACCGCCCGCAATTGACCGCCAACAATTGACCGCCCGCAATTGACCGCCAACAATTGACCGCCGCATCAATTGATCGCGCCAACAATTGACCGCCCGCAATTGATCGCCATACAATTCGCCGCCGCATCAATTGATAGCGCCAACAATTGACCGCCAGCAATTTACCGGCGCATTAATTGATCGCGCAAACAATTTAACTATAGTTGTAAATGTAATGTAATGTTGTAAATGTAATGTAATATAACAAAGTTGTAAGTGTATAGTTGTAAATAGTTTAATTATAGTTTACAAATTGATATTTGTAAATATATAAAAATATATATAAATAAATTGATATTTAAAAATAATTTTAGTAGATGAGCTTTTCAGTATGCTGAAACTTTTAATTTAAACGTATTTTTGTATTTTAGAAATTAAACGAGATATTCTCGGAGCCCACACTGTTGACTCGCCCTGTATAATGTATTATTTTAATTGAAACTAGATTTTTTTAGGAAATTTATAAACTACGAGGGCTGATCAAAAAGTTCCGGGACTTATTTTATATAAATTTATTGGCAATAGATAAACATTACAAAACTAAATCCCCTTCAAAGTACTCTCCTTGAGTAGATAGCAGGAAGGCCCTCCGAAAGTCTTCTTCCGAAATGCTATTCAGTTCCTCCAGCGATTTTTTGTATATTGCTTCAACATCATCAAATCTCTCTCCTTTCATGGGCCTCTTCATTTTCGGAGGCTGGGGGATAACGGTCATTGCATTTTTGGTGCAAAAATCGCAAATGAGCAGCGAGGAATGAACAGGGGCTTTGTCATGGTGCAACACCCACTCCTCACTTTCCCACAGCTCTAGCCTCTTCTTTCTCACAGCTTCACGCAAATGTCTCAAGGTTTCAAGGTAACGAAAACTATTAATTGTCTTACCTCTTAGAAGAAATTCGTGGTAGACGACTCCCTTCCAATCAAAGAAAACAGTAAGCTTGACTTTCACGTTGGATTTCACTTGACGAGCTTTTTTGGTCGCGGGGAGGTGCGAGTCTCACATTGTGATGATTTGGGCTTTGTCTCTACATTGTACCAATACACCCATGTTTCATCGCCAGTAATAATGATTTTCAAGAAGTTTTCTTCGCCATTTTCCTTTTCAAGATGTTCTTCACACACCTGAACTCTACGTTGTTTATGATCTTCGGTCATCAACTTTGGGACAAATTTTGCCGCCACTCGACGCATGTGTAGTTTTTCTGTTAAAATTTCTTGGCATGAACCGAATGAAATGTTGCATTTCTCTGCCATTTCCCGAATGGTTAAACGACGGTTTGAACGAACGAGGTCATTCACTTGGGCCAAATGATCGCCGTCAGTCGAAACTGACGAGCGTCCTGAACGATTGCCTCTTGAACCATTCGAGACACTTCGAACGACTCAAACACTCATCCCCAAAAGCCGTTTGTAACATGTGAAAAGTTTCGGTAAAAGTTTTCCCCAACTTCACACAGAACTTGATGCAAACGCGTTGCTCTTGTTTACCTTCCATCACAAAAAAACCACAAAATCGCCGAATACAAAAATGTCGGTTTGCTAAAATAGCTGTAACTCCGCTTTTAAATAACTTATTGACGGATCTGCAAAAGCTACTGCACTCAGGGACAACCCCTTTACACAGTGCTGCCAACCGAGTTTTTTCCGTCGCTTCGTTGCGCGCTATTTTAAAAGTCCCGGAACTTTTTGATCAGACCTCGTATGATGGAATAAAACAGAAATAAAAACAGGTACTGGCACCTATATGGAAATATTTAATTGGCAGCTTATTAATTTTACAGGAAACATAGATTACATATGACATTATTTATAATATATATTATGTGCTAATCCTCTTAGATAATCAACAATATCAGTCCTTTCATCATGTGCACTAACTACTCTTTTGATGCGTTCGTCACAATCGCGATACTTCTTCTTTTTGTTCCCCGGGTCACTTTTCACTTAAATATTGTTCAATGCGCATTTCGTTCATACTTTGTTCTTTTTTAATACAGTCTATAAATTTAAAAATATTTGGATGGTGAGCAGCGACTTGTTCTTCGAATCCTCTATGCCACCCTTCCACAGAATTATTTGTTCTTGGTAAGTTGTGACTTCTAGCAGTCAACATTTCAATATATAAATATTATTCAAGTTAATATGCCTTGCAGTCATTTTTATCGATCAACAGTCTTCTAATTTTAAAACAATCCGTGCTTCTTCAATGGCAGTACGTTTTCTTGGTCATTTTAGTATAAAATTTAATTGACAACATACTCACTTTTGAACTTTGACAGATAAGAGTAGTCTGCTATTTTTTCTGACAGCACCATGTCCATGGAAACGTTTGAACGTAACTGTACATTTCGGCCATTAATTGGGGCACATTCAAGGAATAACTCATTAAGTTGGGCCATTCACCAATAGGTATGTACCCCAAAGTTTTACACATTAAATATTTACATTTTAAATCTAAAATGCATTGAACAGAGGATTACTGTCCTATAATCCCAAGCATTATCTGTTTCTATACTGTGAAATATGTGGAGTACTTATGAAGAGAATATTAAATTATAGATATTTCAAAAATTTATACAATCAGGTTTTATCAGAAAGATATGTATATATTAATGGTAATCAGATCCAACATACAGATCTTCACTGGGCTTTTATTGTAATTTAAAAGGTAATGGATATTTTTTTAATAATAATATAAAATAGATTCACATTACATTTACTAAAGTAAACTTTTAGCTGCACTTAATTTGTAAATAACAATAATAATTATTTTTAGATAACACCTGCAGAAAAACCTTATTTTCAATCTGAAATGATCAATGCATTTATATAAACGATATGTACTACTGCCTGTCGATAAAATATACAGCGATCAATTTGTAAACTATAAATTGTTTGCGCGATCAATTGATGCGTCGGTAAATTGCTGGCGGTCAATTGTTGGCGCGATCAATTGATGCGGCGGTCAATTGTATGGCGATCAATTGCGGGCGGTCAATTGTTGGCGCGATCAATTGATGCGGCGGTCAATTGTCGGCGGTCAATTGCGGGCGGTCAATTGTTGGCGGTCAATTGTGGGCGGTCAATTTACCGGACCCCACTTTCAACATCTGAAGGCCTTCTATTATCTAAATAATTGTTGATCGCACGGTATAATTTTCATGCAATTTTGAGCAATTATGGAATAAAATAAACCACCTGGTTGTATTTCACTCTTTTTTAATAGATTTAATAGATTATAACTGATTTGAAACAATTGTAGAGAGATCTATTATGAACAGCTAATCTTGACCATGTGTTTTAATTTATTTCATTTAACTAAAAATGTTTCACCAAGAGGTAATCATAGAATCTTAGAATTGATATAGGCTTAACTTTCGGGGCTGATTCATAGATGGCAATGTTGTCGCGACGGCGGCGCGTCGCGAGGCGTGGAGGATCTACGAGTCGGGTTAAATTCAGTGCTATTCATGAACTCGTGCCGAAACATCTGCTGACTTGCCAACAAGCGCACGAGGGCACCCCATATTATAAGAATCTTTCATCTAACCTGTTTTTTTTTCTGTTTCCAGATTTTCGTGATCCACCTCCGCTTTCTCCGCTGAGCTACCCTGTCTCGGAATTTATTTGTGGAATTTTTAAACTACTCGAACAGAAGATAATGTTATTATTACATGGCTTAATACTAAAACTTATATTTTAGATATATGAAACGCAGTATATTTGATTCATTTTGTTGTTTGTACTTTACTTTGAAGTGGTTTTATATATTCGTTTTGTTAATTATTTATTTTTTACGGATTTTGTACAAAAGTTTTGTCAGATGTCAGATTTTTTTTTAATATTGTTCAAATAATTACAATTTAATTACATACAAATTAATGTTATCTTTCATATGTAAGTGCATGATATATGAATGTTTTTTTACAATTTTTTTCATGATGTGTCAATGATTTTTTATTGCAATTTCAAACGAATTAAAAAAAAAGATAATATATACTTAATATACAGGGTGGTGCGTCGAACGATGCAGCAAGGGAATTAACATGTAAAAATTTATATCTTTAAATATTTTCTTCCCTAATTATTTTAGAGAAAAACTGTAATGACACTTTTATGTAAAGCAAGAAATACTGTAAACATCTGTCTTATTACTTTTGATATTTATTATCCATAACCTAAAAAATCGATAAAAATAAATTAAGAATATTAAAAAAATCGTTGATGAATTGATATTTCAAAGAAAATAAATTTTTTAACCTTACATTTTATAGTAAGTAAATTATGGCTTATATTGATAAATACTACTATTATTTTACTAAAGAAATTAATGGAGTGTGCCAGACTATCAATTATTATTTATTATCAGTTAGCCAATGTAAGAAGATAGTTTTGCGATAAATAGCGTCACTGTCAAACAGTCAATGGTGATCTGTTCGAACATTTACTGAATTCATATTTTCTTTGTTACAATTTTGTTATGTAAGTAATACTTATGCTGTATTTATAAAATCAATATAAAAATAAGCAATCATTTATTAACTCTAAATTTAAATAAAAAAATGCCGAAGTTATAGAAATTTATAATAATTCAGGAACCTAAAAAAAAATCTAAAACAGCCCATTTCAGTATAAAAGAAAAATTAAAAATATATCTGAGTAAATTTAAAAGTTGTATTTTTGATTTTGGTGTTGATACAAAATTTGCCAAAACCTATGGATAAAAAAAATCATTCCTTTGATATTTTGATATAATTAACTTAAAAGAGTCTATGTTTAAAACTCAAATTTTCATGTAATATGCGGTAAAAAAATTCCAAATTTATTCGGTAACAAAACTGAAGAAAACAGCAAAACTGAAGACATTTTAATAGTTTTTACGTGGCAAACCTAGTAAGTTAGCCTTTACGGGCGAGCCCGGAAGTTTGCTGGGTAAGCGAGGTGAGGAAGGAGCACTGTAATCTGGTTAGTGAACAACGTTTTATTTCTTCTTGCAAATAAACATTCTTGATAATGGTATCGCCATCGCCGCCATCTCCAGGAACATTATTTGCTGCTGGTTATGCCATGCTGACTTATCCGGAAAATATCGCCCTGGCGGCGGCGGAGTCATATCTGTTTCTGACTTGACAGAAGAGTCTGGTTCGTCGCCAAGGCAACGCTTTACACGCACCTGGTCTGTAAAGAATCACTTTCCGAGTCAGTCTAGGTAAACTCTGTCTAAACTCTGTCTAAACTAGGTCAGTTTCTAGTACACGATCTTATACATGTCCGGGAAATATTGCCCTGGTGGCGGCGGAGCCGTATTTATTTCAGACTTGACAGAAGTGTCCGGTACGTCGCCAAGGCAACGCTTTACAGGTACCTTGTCTGTAAAGGATCACTATCCGAGTCAGTCTAGGTAAACTCTGTCTAAACTCTGTCTAAACTAGGTCAGTTTCTAGTAAACGATCTTTTACATGTCAAGAGTACATCAAATAAATTACGAAAAGATGACAACAGATTTGGAAAACATCTACGTCCATATGCATAGCCACTAAAGCTTAGTAGCTACTGATGTTAATCAGAATGTGATTTATCTTGAAGAAATGACATTCAGTGATGGACTTTCTAACCGTTTTTAGGTATCTACTAACGATTACATGCTACCAAATTCACTACGCATAGAGCTGCATGATCGACGGTGGCCGAGAGGTTAGCGCACTTGCCTCTCGTGCCAAGGGTCGCCGGTACGCAAGAGTCGCAAGAGCCCAAGAATTTTTGAGCGAGTAAAATTTTCCAACATCAAAGTGCTGTTCCTTTGGAGGGGAACTGAAGCAGGCCAAAGAACCCGATATAGATGAAGCGAAATCCATTTATTTTAAAATTTACAAGTGTGGTAGCCATAGCAGCAGAAATAGGCCGTCGGTAAATAAAATAAATAAATAAGTTTAACCTAACAAAATCTTTGTTCAAAACTCAAATTTTCTTGAAAAATGCGGCAAAATGGTATCTAGCCGTAGCAGCAGACATAGGCCGTCGTTAAATAAAACAAATAAATAAATGTATGTAACCTAACAAAATCTTTGTTCAAAACTCTGTACAAAACTGTAAAGGTATATAACCGTTTAAAAAAAATTACGAAAATATATTTTTTTCTAATATATAAAAAAATAGTGTAATAGCCAGCTAAAATCTGAACTAAAATTTTTAAACTAATTAAGATATGTATCTATTTAAATTGTGTGATTGGTCTACACGAAAATAAAATTTTGTTCTGAAACAGAACTTGACTACAGGCTACACTTGGATACAAAACTTCTGAAACATTCCGACAAAATATCTCAGTACAATACCTTTCCAAAATAAAAATAAATGATGAATTTTTAAAATATTTAAATTTACTTAATGTAATGTGTTTTCAGATTTTCTAAATTATTCTACAAAAAAATACAGTAGGTACACACAAACAATTATTGTCTCCGCGGTGTGCAGATTTTGTACAATTTATTGAATAATTACTTTCAATTTATTGAATAATTAATTTTCAGTATCTTACAGTGATGCACAAAATAGCTATCTTTGTATGGAGATTCTTATTCAGCTTATAATTTAAAACTGGCCATATTATACTTACCCTCTATCGTTTGAGGTAAAACAGATCACCTTGTAGGATATGAAATTGTAGAAAATTTTCTTTTTGCAGAATTGATTGAAGACGTATTACAGTAATTATAATAAAATAACAGATATTCATTACATTTAGCCAATGATCTCTAGGTCTAATTTGAACCACCCTGTATATAAAGTCGAAGAAATGTATTTTTTGTGACAAAACCGATGAAACATGTCTGGTAAATTAATTATAAAGACATATTTTATAGTACACTTACTGTGTTTTTCGATATTTTTTATTGAATTTATGACTTTACATTTTTATTTCCAAAAGCAACCAAAACCATTTAGTGGAACACTTGGTAGTTTTTTTTTGTAGAAAAAATACAATGCATTGAAAAAATATGTCAAAGAAACATTAGCCATAAATACAAAAATATACCGACGTACAATAATAATAATAATAATAACAGTAGGTGCAGCCATCTCATCAGTTTGATCCGAACATTATTGTTATAATGATTGCAGAAAACTGATGATTCCCTGATTCATAGTTTGAAGGGTAGGTGAATGGGTGCCCTGTATTGAAGGGTGGGTGGATGTGTACCCTATATTGAATTTACCCTATATTGAAGAGTGGGTGGGTTCCCTATATTGAAGGGTGGGTTCGTACCTTATTATTAAATAACCATCCTCCAGTTTGATCCGATACTAGTAGAATTAATTAATTTATTAGAAATAAATCAGACATTTTCTAAACGCTAAAATGAATACTAACATCTAAATACAACTATTGATTTGTAATTAACATAATACGAACTTTTTACAATTTAATTTGTTTTAGATTAACTGTGGAAGAATCCTAAAGATGTAAAAATCTGCCAATGGTATCAAGAAGCAGTAAGAAAATCGTCAGATCACCAGAACAAGGGAATATGGAGGAAGACATAGCAAGTACAGAAACGAAAACTACATATAGGAGAAAGTTGTAACTGTATCGGTACAATAATATAAAATAATAGTAATAGTAATAATAGTAATAATAGTGATAACAATAATAGCAATAATAATGATAGTACTAATTATTTATCACTCATTACATTGACTTTCCTTGCGTGAATGGAAATGACCTTAAGATCCGTGTAAGACACAGCCGTAATCAATTAAATGGAGATTAGGGCCCGACGTTTCGTAACCAGCACAAGAGCCTTCGCGTTCGCTTTTTATGAATTTTAATAAGCCAAAGGGCATAAACGCGGTGCTAACTACCGGCTATCAAAAGGTTGTACATACAACATGCACAGGTTATACCCCTACACCTGCGCTGTGACGTCAGGTCACTTCCTGTTCTCACGAGATCCCATCGCCACTACGAAATAATTACATCCGTACGGACATCGCACTCCTTCGCCTCGACTTATGCTTCTTTAGCGCAGTCCGAAATTTGTGATAAAATCACAATGCGCGGCATAAATTTTCGAAATGTTTACGCGGAATTTGTAGGTACTTCAGCTGCGAGGTTCGAGGCAATTATTGTCTCCGCTAGGTGTATATTTTGTACAATTTATTGATGAATAATAATTAAGAACGATGTAGATTCTTTTGAAACTTACTCGAATAATATTCTCATTCAAGCCACAGTACAATGATATATAAATAAATAAATAAATATATTTCTAGGATATGGACATCAACATTTTAAAATAATTAAAATACATTTATCAAGTTATTACGTAAAAAATAGTAGCACAAAAAACTAAGGCAAATAGTGGCATTTAAATAAAATGTCTGGCATGTACAAAATATTTCTTTTTTACAATTTTAACGAATTTATACTTGTACATTAAGTTTCTATTTCTGTGCAGCTGCAACAGTAATTTACGTGTTCAAAGTAAAATGTGCTGTAAGCTGCTTCTGATGGCTTCAGGTGCTATTATTCGGTATGAATTGTTATACATTAGTACACGTAGGGTGTGAAATATGTGTGCGAGCAAATTGAATGAAAAATCGTAGTGGAAGAAGACATGTTATTAAAGTGAAGCATAACTAAAAATCTGTGGACGTCGACACTAGGGCTATTTATTACCTAAACTAACATGTCCTAACCCTGACCTAACGTAACGTACCCTATCCTTGCATCTGCCGGATAAATGTATACACTGTAGTTCTTACGTCCCTCATTCCTGGGAATTTCATAAATTTGATGGTACTAATGAAAAATACTGTTCACTTTATTGTAAAATATGTATTACATATTCGTCAAAAATCTCAAGAAACATGCTCATTTATTTAACTTTTGAAGTATTTGTTTTGAAATAGAATATATTTTTTTTATAATAGTGTCCATCTACTGACAAAATATACGTCTATTAATTTACGATCCGAAAACGGCATTGTGAAAACCCCATTAAGGATAGATTTCACTTTTATAAACGATGACACCGTACGCATTCATTTTTCTTTGGTTGCATCCATAAAAACCGGAATGTGGGAAAATTGTTATAAAAAGAGTCTTACTAATTTTTCTGTTTTTTCGGTTGGAAATCTCTTCAATATATCTTGTTCTAGCTGGTGACTGGTGCTGGTGTCATTCTTATGCCCTTTTCTTCAAAATATTGGGCAATTACTGTGATTAATATTTGTTCTTCTTGAAAACTACAAAATTTGGTGCAGTATTCCATGAGTGCATGTCGTCTTGACGTTTCATTTTAAATGCGGCTACAAATAACAAATACATTAAGTACTTAATAACAATCGACTTTCAAGTATAATCTCTTACCTTGCCTAAACTATCCATATTTTACAGTACGTACACAAAAAAATCTCAAGTTACACTACTGGACTAAAAATGTCCGAAAAACTTTAAAATAGTACAGAAATCAATAGTTTTGCAACAGTTTATCAAAGAATTACAGAAAATCCCAACAATTCCTTTGAAATAAAGTAAAAATTTGAACAAACTGAAGTTTTGTTGCTTTGTTGGAAATATTAACTGGATATATTATTTGCAGTCAAGGTCAGGAAGCTGGAATACCTAAGGCATGTTATGAGGCATAAGGAGATACAGAATACGTAAACTTATTCTAGAATGAAAAGTGCTAGGAAGAAGATTCCTGGGAAGAAGACGAATTTGGTGGCTTAAAAATCTGTATGGAATGACCCCGCTGCAATTGTTCCGAAAAGCGGTAGACAAGATCCAAATAGAAGTGACGATCGCAATATCCAGAATGGATAAGGCACAAAAAGAAGAAGTATTGTTGAGATTTTCTGAGAATTGTAAAACAGTTGATTTTTAATGATTTCAAAAAAATTTCTGGTAGTATTTTAGAATAGTATTGTGTATTTTTAAGTTTGTGGAATTTGTACAGAATTTTTGGAAAATTAGGTTTCGTCAAGAGTTTCCATAATTTTTTGTGAAATATCTTTCTCATTTTCTGGCATTTTATTACATAAAAATGAAAACCATTATTTTCTTACACAGTTTAAAATTAAGATTTTCTTATAAATTACTTAAAAAGTCCTTAAATCTACTTACATTTCTGTTTTCAGTGTTGTAATGTATACATGTATCTAGATACAATATCTAGATACATTTCAAGTATCTAGATACGTATCTAGATACATTCTTGCTTGAGTATCTAAAGTTGTATCTAGATACATTTTTTCTGAAGTATCTGTATTGTATCTAGATACAAAAAAATGTGTCTGTTACAACACTGCATTTCACGTCAATTACATACAATTACTATTGATTGATTATTGAGCATTATTATTTTTTAAATTTTACCTTGGGGCTTCGATTAATTTTCTCATATTTAATTTAAGTGTGAGTGGTAATTTGCTATTTCATTGTGTATTATTCTTGTATCTATTACGTATAGCAGCCCATCGAAAGCTGACAATGACTCATGCTTTATCGAATAAACAATTGCGTTTTTAAAGCAGGTTCGTGTACATAAGCTAAATATAATAGAATGAAATGAAATTAGAAACGTATGTCGTATTCATGCAATATGGACCGATGAGTCATTTTCAGGACGGGACGATTATCCCAATAACTATAACAAGACGATAAATAATAAATTTAGTTTTGCAGATTTTATTAAATATTTATGAGCATTTTCCTTTGCATGTGAAATGCACATGGAAAAAGAAATCAAATTTTGGTTTGGTTTTCCATGTATCTGAAATGTATCCAGAAGGATCCAGATACTTTTCAAATGTATCTGTATCTGTAGCTAGATACATTTTCAAATTTGTATGCATTATTTTTTCTGAAGTATCTGTATCTGTATTTAGATACAAAGAAAAAATGTATCTGTTACAACACTGTTCTGTATAAGCTACAAGTGCTAGAAAAAATGTGTTTTTAAAAAGTGTTCAGTTTACATAAATCTCTAAGACCCGTATCTATAGTTTGTACTTAAGCATGAGTTCGACTCAAGTCGTATTTTGGTTGGGTATTCTTTATAAACATTTATGCACCAAACCCAACCAAATATATGCAAATATACGATTTGAGTCAAACTCCTGCTCAAGTACGGACTATAGATACGGCCCCTTGTTTTAATAAAATATTTCTCTATTTCTCAATTCAAATTCAAAAATAAAACGTAAGTATATATATAATTATACTGAACTACATACTGATTGGGGTACTCAATAAAAGAAAAATTTACAAAATTTACAAAGAAATAATACCCTATATATACACTACAATAATTATTTATATTAACATTATAACATGTTTCTAGTATTGATTGTAATTGATAAATATCTGACAAATGTGAGCCAATTATTTGATCAGCATGAAATATGTCGTTATTATTATTAGTATTATATCTCATAAATAATTAATAATCAAAATAATATAAGAGCCTGTGGGAACAAATAATTTATCAATTTGATGCTCAAAAACTGTTGGAAACAATTATAATTAACTTCTAGACGAATGTTTGATACAGGATAGGCAGATAAGATGCGCATTCTGGTCATATATTAGACCGACCGTTATTATCCTCAGGGTAATCGATTGTTTGATAAAGATATTAATTAATCGGCTCTGTGCGCATCGGCATCTCAGGACATTGAATAAAAGAATAGACAATATGCATTTAATAATTTTTACGAAATATTTGCGCAAAAATAAAGCTAAATTATATATTCATTTTCTATTATATTCAACATAATTACAAGTTTTTGGAATTATGTTTAAAAATTTAAAATCTTAATAATTTAATCAATAAATACATATAGTAGTGACTGTATTTGTTAGGGATATTATCCCTAACATTGTTGTGTGTATTGAGTTAGGGCTTATTACAAATACATATATTATTATGAAAAAAAAAAAATTATAGCAAAATTAAGTTAATGGTGTAGGTATAGAAATAAATATCTTCGTTTAGAAAGTGGCACTGTACCTAAAATACAGGACACATCAAAATCATATTTAAAAAAATAGATGACAATTAAATTACTGAAAAGTAAAACAATATGGGAATGTTTCCTTAAAATAATAGATATTAATAAAAATAGCAATTACACCATAAAAAATAACGTGTTATATCTAAAACTTACCTAGTTTGAGTCGTCATACAGAAGAAATGAAACAACACGGATAACATAATGCAGACAGTTATATTGAGACTAAATTTGTAGTTAATACTCTCAATATAACTAACATCCTTCTGCCCTCTGAGATTATATCTCGCATAACCAATATTTGTGCCAATATGATTAAATTTTTCCTGGACTTCATTCAGTGTCAGGGCGATATTCAGCTGCTGATTACTGATTACTTAATCACTGAAACTGATTAATGCCCGCCTCGATAGTCATAAATTTCTTGATATCCTTAAGTTTATCTAATATTACATAAAAAGTTTTACATTATCCTGAGTAAAAATCTAATACATATCTTTATATTTCTTGATATAAATCTAACCGAAAACACTCAGAATTACTCTAATTTGTTATCAACAATTTTCTAAATCATACAGGTAGTGTTTAAATAAGGTACTCATTAATTGGCCTAATGAAGTTAATTATATTTCATTTTTATAACAAAATTGAGGAACTGTTCTCCGCACGTCAGGGGTCAACGGTTTCATAATTAACCTCCTCTATGATATTAAACTATTTTTACCGCTCCGCCGTTAATTAAAATAATGAATTCGCTTATTATTACTCTGATAATTATGCGCATGATTCAATTTATTTTCAGGGAATTGGGTAATGAAAAATAACAACGTGATTAATACTTTGATTATTCTGAATATATAACAGACTAATTAATTCATTATTCGTGATTATTTTTATCGCGGATGCTGTTAACTTGCTAATTAAGTAGGTTTATTTTGCTAATAAGATTACTATCATACAGTAAACTCCAAACTAAGTATTGTGTTTTGCCCCACATTATTATTTATAGGCACTTGGAAAGTGCAGTCATTTATTTCGTTTGAAAAATACAATATGAGATGAAGTACATTCGTACGACTTTCAAAAAATAATATACAATGTAAAAAATATTTCTAAATACAATGAAATTTATCTTTTAGTTTTGCTTTCTTTTATTAGACAAGCTTTTCTAAAGCCCTACTTATTAGCTATCTTCTGCAACAATAGTGAATCAAAACATACGAAAAACAATTGACGCGTTTATTTTAAACACAACACAAGTCCAAAAATGAACAAATCGAGTTATTAACAGTAAACGACTCTGAAGACTAAACTAACAAACACGTTTTCTCGAAAAACAATACAAGTCGCGTGTAACAGCCCAATGAAAATATAGCAATTCTTTAAAAAGCAACACATGTCCATGGTTTTTTTTTTCAGTGTCAGTATCTAAACAAAAAGTAAGAAAAATAATCAGCGAAACTGAAGAATCTTAAGGACTTAATGGGTTTCTTAGAGGAACCCCAAAATATATCATTTTATGAACCAATTTTTGCTGAGCAATATTTAAGTGTTGTTATCGAGGAACCCGAACTGGACGATGGTGACAACAGTAGTGGTTGTAAAGAGTTTTAATTTTCATTTTTTTTGTTGAAAAAGTGAAGTTTATTTTGTATTCAAACTTTATTTTGTATTTTTATTTGTTCGCATTAAAAAATTTCTACCTAAAAACAACACAAGTCCAACTTTCGTCCCCGTTTTTTCTCTTATTTCACAGTTCTTATTTAAAAGCATTTTTATTTTTAAATAAGTTGAAATAAATACAACAGAATAGCCTGATTTATTTTCCCAGTACTTTGAGACGTTAATGGACTGAACGCAACAAAATATGCGACTTGAGTCGAACTCAAGCTCAAGTACGGACTATAGAGTCGGGCCTGAGTATAACCAGTGTTTTTTTTTAATTTCCCACAAAACTCATTTTTGGACATGTGCACTTTTTAAAATAAACGCCTCAATTGTTAAAACTTCGACACTTCACTGACTTCAACATTGAATGTTCAGACCACAATGTGGCCTGATCTCTTGCTTCTTTCTGCTATAAACGCAAGTACTGTATTTTCTGTAATGTTTTTTGCTTAAAGACCGTTTTCCAACTACAAAACTTATTATCTTGGGGTACATACCGAGAGATATTTATTGGATAATTAGGTTAGCGAAAGCGGCAACGGCACATTCCCAAATTTCGAGTAGTGTAAACAAGTCTTCATCGCTGCTAACATCCACGGCACTTAATACACCTTTTAATTAGAGAGTAGGTACAATACAGGGTGGAAACTTTAACTGGAATAAAATTCATAACTTCGATATAGGCGATTTTTGCAAAAAATCCCGAAACACGCTAAGTATTGTTTTTTCCTGCCCTCATTTCTATGTATATGCTGCTTGTTTATCTGTTCCCGGAAGAGCGCAGCCACCTCCGACTTTTTTTTTTCAAATGGAAAGGTATGTCAAGTGACACCTCGTTTGAAAGGTCTCTGCGCAAGTATAATATATATACTTTTATAACTTGAATACTATTTAATGCAACAAATGTTCAAATTCTATTATTATCACTAGTAACTAAGCAACGCAGTTCCATAGCATCAAAACACATGTCAAAAACATACAACTTTACGCCGAAACATGTTCAACGTAAAAGTGGTTTTCTTTTTTTTATCACGTGGGCTTTGTAAATATTCAAGAAATAAATAGTGTGTTGTATTACTTGCGAAGAGACCTTTCAAACGAGGTGTCACTTGACATACCTTTCCATTTGAAAAAAAAAGTCGGAGGTGGCTGGGCTCTTCCGGGAACAGATAAACAAGCAGCATATACATAGAAATGAGGGCAAGAAAAAACAATACTTAGCGTGTTTCGGGATTTTTTGCAAAAATCGCCTATATCGAAGTTATGAATTTTATTCCAGTTAAAGTTTCCACCCTGTATATATGTCACCGTACCAGTCAAAATGACTTTTTTTTAATTATGCCGCCATCTATTGGAAAATTACTGAAAAATTTTAGAGGACCAAGGACTTCTAAATCTCTTTTTCCGCCTGCAATTTCGGACGGAAAAATGAACTTTCAGAGCAGGTAGGCGGAGAAAAAACTATGTCTATTATAAATAAAATAGATTCCTTCATTATAAATTCACAAAAAAAAGGCCAATAATTTAACTTGAAGCATGTCGGTTCAAAGGACGGCTACTTGATAACCTTTGGCTGTATTAAGGAAATAAGTTGAAAAAGAGACCACATACTTAAATATACCGAAATTATGCCCGCTGACTATGCATAAATACCTCGAGGATAAGCATATGTAAGTATTTATATTTATAATTTCGTGGATGCGTTACTAACGTGTCGCCACTAGAATACAATTGACATTTAGCCTGACTTTATAAATGACCCCGAACGTCACGTCCTGTGGATGCCTTGCTTAATTCCCCATAAAGTATAAATTCATTAAATTACGAATACACCAAATATGTCGCATACCGTTAAAGCCATTACAGCCATTTGTAAAAGACAATCACAGAAGAAACAGCGAATCTGAAGCATTGGAACATTCATTGACTTTCAAATTAATATATGGGATTATAAAATAATTACCTTTGTGAATGGTGAATTTTGAATAAATAAATATTATATTGGTAATAAATGTTTTGTACATTTTGGATACCATCCCCGAGGACAACTGAAAACCACTTTTGACCTGGTGGGCCCCATCAGTATAGTATGGTAATCAAAGTGGACAACTTGCATGACTCTTAACTCGTGATTAAATTATGAAGCGTGAGAGACGAGTTTAATTGGTAACCAATACAATGTCCTAAGCATATATATATATATATTTCAAATAGTTGGAAGGATATTGTTAAATGTATTAATGGACAAGAATGAATGCTTAGTAATATATAACGTATATGCAAACTACGTTCGATAAAAATAGTACATTAACTTATTCTAGGTGCGCCATATTCATTTTATAAAATTATGAATAAATGGTATGAATACTTGTCAAGCTCGACAACTTTAGAGAAAAAATCGAAGTAATGAAAAACAAAAATAAGTTAAGGCATACACAAATATACATAGAAAATGACTACACAAAGCAAGAAAGACAAATACAAGCACAAATAAGGAAATTTGCAAAGGAACAAAGAGAAGCACGGAAGCTTGTTATAACCAAATATAAGAAGGTTCTAGTTAATGGAGAACAATGGTCATGGAATGAAGACAAGGAGCAGATACAAAAAAATTAATACAGAAAAGAGAAAAACGGGAAAGGGAAAAAATGAAGAAAAAATCAGCAAATAAGACGGAAATGAGTAATAAAAACAAAACCGAGAAGAAAATTAAAGGGGATATATACAACAACAAAACAAATATATTAATATGAAACAGAAAAAAAAATGGAAATTTGGAGCATGGAATATAAGAGGTATAAAAGGTAAAGAAAAAGAGCTGGAAGACGAGTTTGAGTAGGCAGACCTACACATATTAGCAATAACACAGACAAAGAAAAAGGGAGTAGGGAAAATCAAAACTGATAACGGTCATACCTTATGCTTTAGTGGAGTAGAAGAATGCAAAAGGGCCGCTGGAGGAGTAGAAGTGATAATACATAAGAAATGGAGCCAAAATATTGACTACTGGAAAGCATGGTCGGAAAGAATAATGTCAATAACACTGAATTGCGAACAAAATAAGAAAAGAAATATTGTTGTGACATATGGACCTAATGACGACGACTTACTGGAAAACAAAAAGAATTTGGATTAATAAGGAGAAACAATAGAAAACCTGAAAGGAGAAATTTATGTTGCCGGAGATTTCCGGAGATGTTGCCGGAGTAGAGTAGGCAGAGGTGATAACATATTAACGGAATAATAGGTACATATGGCGGAAACGTTTCTGTTTAATAGAGGACCTTATTATAACAAATACATTCTACAACCACAAAGAAATACATAGATATACGAGAGAAGAAAGGGCAAGGAACAAAACATCAGTTATCGACTATATTTTAATAGATAGAGAACATCGTAGTAACATAATCGATACAAAGGTTAGAAGAGGATTCGAAATTGATAGCGACCACTACCTATTGATATCAAAAATAAAAGAAAACACAGTAGAAGTAAACGACAGGCATGATAAAGAAATAAAGAAAGAAAGAGAGACGACAAAACTATACAAATTGAGAGAGGAAGAAGTAGCCAACGAGTACCAAAAATGGCGACAGAGTTAATAACGCAAAAAGAGAGAATAAAAGAGATGGACATTATAAAGTTATGGGAAACAATAAGAAACATTATGAAAGAGGCAGCAAAAATAACATGTGGAACAATGAGGAAAACAAACAAGAAGAAACAAACGAGATGGTGGACAGAAGAAATTAAAGAGGAAATTAAAAATAAAAAGCTGGCCTGGAAGCAATACCTAAATGATATATCAGACGCAAAATATGACCAGTATAAGGAAAGCCGAAAGAAAGTCAGCGAAGTAATACTAAAAGCGAAACAAAAGTCATGGGAAGAATTTGGAGAAAGAACTGAAAGAAATAGCAGAGAAAACCAGAAGTTGTTCTATAATGTTATCAAGAGCTCCAGATAAGAAAAAAAAAACAGACAGTGAAATCAAGAGCAAACAAGGAAATATATTAAGGGTAGATGAACAAATTATGAACAGATGGAGGGAATATTTCGTGGAATTATTAAATGCTGAGGAAAACAATGATAGAGAGATAGAACAAATTATACAAAACCGAGAAAACAAAACCGAGCACGAAGAAAAAGAATTAGGCATAGTAATTAAGAGCCTGAAAAACGGAAAAGCAGCAGGAAATGACCAAATAATGATGAAGAAATGATGAAAACCATCGGCGAAGAAGCGAAGAAACTACTATTAAAAGTATATAATGGAGTATGGGAAGAGGAGCGGATACCGGACGACTGGAGGACCGCACTTGTCACTGGACTGGAGGACCGCAATATACAAAAAAGGCAACAGAAAAGAATGTGGTAACTATAGAGGCATCAATCTAATAAGTGCTGGAATGAAAATATTAGAGAAGATTATAGAAAACAAAATAACGACAACAGTAGAAACGAGGCACAAAGTGGTTTTCGGAGAGGGAGGAGTACAAGACCACATTTTCACAATCAAACAGATCATAGAGAAGGAACAAAAACAAAATAAAAAAGGGCTATACATGGGCTTCGTAGACATAAAAAAAAGCATTTGATACGGTCATCAGAAAGAAACTTTGGAAAATATTGGAAGAAAGAGGTTTGAGCGCGAAAATCATAAACATTATTAAAATGATATACAAAAACAACAACAATATAATAGTGTACAACAACAACGAATCAAAGTGCTTCAAGACCAAAGACGGGTTGAGACAAGGAGGAAGCCTAAGTCCGATTTTATTTAGCATCTACATGGACGAGATAATCAAAAAATGCCAAACGGGAACAAGAGAAATGGAAATAGGATACAGAACAATGAGGAACATCAGTGTGAAACAAGGAGCGTTCGTAGACGACGTTGTATTACTGGCGAATGAAGAAACAAAATTACAAAAGAACTTGGAGATATGGGAAGAGATACTTAAAAAGTACCAAATGGAAATAAATATGGATAAAACTAAAGTAATGGTAGTGGGACGTATGGTAGCGATGAACATAAAATTAAAAGACACCAAAATTGAACAAGTGGAGGAAATTAACTACTTATGGGTAGTATTCAACAGTAACGGGGAACAAGTGAGTGAGATTAACATGAGGATTAAGAAGGCTACACGTACTTACCATGAACTGAACAAAACCATCATACGCAGAAAATAAATATCGACCAAAACAAAAATTAAGTTATACAAGACACTACTAAGACCAGTATCAACATTTGGATGTGAGACTTGGGAGCTGAAAAAGAGGGAGAAGGAAAGAATACAATCTGTGGAAATGAAATACCTGAGAAGAACGTAAGGGGTAACAAAATTCGACAAGATCAGAAGCTCAGTAATAAGAAATGAACTAGAAATAGAATCGACCCTGGAATTTATTGAAAAGAGACAGTTCAGATGGTGGGGTCACATGCACAGGATGAAAGAAGATAGACAACCAAAACTTGTGTGAGAAGCAAAATGCAAGAAGACCGGACGAGGTAGACCAAAGAAAACCTGTGACGACACGATTAAAGAGATATTAACAAAACGAGGACTAACAACGATACAGGCAAAGAACATGACAAACGACCAAAGAAATGGAACAAATTTATAGAAAACTAATGGAAAGAAGAAAATGAGAAATGAGAAAAACACCTACGGGACACAAATTGATCATTTATTTCATACTGGTTGATAGAAATAACAGAATAGCACCAATAGTTACAACATTAAGAAGAAGCCCAAATATTGGAATTAACTATATATATATATATATATATATATATATATATATATATATATATATATATATATATATACAGGGTGTTAATACTAAGTTGTATCACCCGAAAACGGCAGTTAGAACTCATTGAAACAAACAACTTTTCTTAGTTCAAATTTTTGAATTGGAGCCCAAGTTCATAGTTATTGGCGTTCTTTTGTTTTTCGAAAAATGGTCATTACTCCCTTATTTTAAGGAACATTTAAAAAATACAAAAACGCTCAGCATGCGCTTTCGGTTCTCTAAAACATTTGTATTTACAATTATTTTCTATTTTATATTTTATTCTATTCTATTTATTATTACAGAATGGCGACCAATAAAAAATTTCGAAACAAGATATTTTTAAAACCACTCGATTGATTTTTGAAAATAAAACATTTATGATATCCTTAAACTATATTATAACATTTGTCTGAAATTTTTTTCTTCGATCTATCCAAGAAAAGTTTTTATTCAAATTGAATTACAAGATAAATTTTAACAAACTGCAACAATCATTTAAAACAAAGTAGTGTTTCCTAGTTTGTACATTCAAATTTAAATACTTTTTGAACTTGTTCTTCAGAAATTTCTGCTTCATCTTGAAAAGTTTCTTTCCCATTTCTCATTTGTGTGCGTATTTTGCATAATTTGGGTATAAAAATGCATAATTATCAAAACGCTGAACATGCTTTTAGTATTTGGAGAGGCAAGGCGTGATGGACGTAGCTCGTACAATTTATCGGAGAGGATATCCAAATCGTCAGCAACAAAGTTGCCGCATTTTTAGAAGAATATGTAGACGTTTGTTAGAGCCTGGAAGTTTTCACCCAAGAATTGGTGGGAATTCCAATAGATTACGTCGAACCCCTGCATTTGAAGAAACTGTTCTTAATATTATTGAAGATGAGCCATCGACGAGCACAATAGTAGTAGCAAATAAATAAGGTGTAAATCACGTGACAGTTTGTCAAGTTCTGAAGAAACAAGGTCCCCGTCCATTTTCTAGACAAAAAGTGCAAGCTTTGGGACCTGAAGATTTCCAGCCAAGATTGTTGATTTGCCGTTGGTTTATTGAACGTTGCAATCTTCAGAGGCGTTTTGAAAAGTTTATTTTATTTACAGACGAAGCTTGTGTCAAGGGACGGTGTATTTCATTCTCGCAATAATTACTTGTAGTGTGATGAAAATCCCCAAGCAACATTTATTCGTACGCATCAACGACGTGTTTCAGTAAATGTATGGGCTGGAATTGTAGGGGAGTGCGTTATTGGGCCCTACATTTTCCCAAACCGATTGAATGGTGAAGATTATTTTATTTTCTTAAGTAACGTTCTGCCAGAGCTTCTTGATGACTTACCGCTATACATCAGACGAAGAGTGGTTTCAACATGATGTAAAGAGCACCGGCTCACACAACCCGAGAAGTCATAGCACTACTAATAGAGAATATCCGAATAAGTCGATTGGGAGACGAAGCCAGATGAAGACCTCTGTATTTAAAACACCAGTAAACACCAAATTAGAACTGGTGGCTAGAATAGTAGCTACAGCAGAAGATATAAAAGATAAGAAGCAGGCAGCTCTTGCAAGTATCTCTTCTAATATTAAAACAGGCTGCCGGGCTTGCGTTGCTGTGAATGGTGGCCATTTTGAAAATCTAATTTAGTCCATCCCTTGTTGTATCATTGTTTGTTGTTTTATTTTTCTTGTTTGTTTGTTTGTTTCCAGTTCATATTGTTTAATTTTCTTGTTTAATGGCAGTAAGCCTACTTTCTTTTAAATGATTGTTGTAGTTTGTTAAAATTTATATTGTAATTCAATTTGAATAAAAACTGTTTTGAACAGATCGAAACAAAATTTACTTTAAAATATTCAAGGATTTTATAAATGTTTTATTTTCAAAAATCGATCGATTGGTTTTCAAAATATCTTGCTGTGAAATTTTTGATCGGTCGCCATTTTGTTATTTGATAAAATAGAAAATAATTGTGAATACAAATGTTTTAGAGAACCGAAAGCGCATGCTGAACGTTTTTATATTTTTTAAATATTCCTTAAAATAAGGGAGTAAAGACGATTTTTCGAAAAACAAAAGAATGCCAATAACAATGAACTTGGGCTCCAATTCAAAAGTTTGAACTAAGAAAAGTTGTTTGTTTCAATGAGTTCTAACTGCCATTTTCGGGTGTTAAAACTTAGTATTAACACCCTGTATATATATACTATTGGTGCTATTCTGTTATTTCTATCAACCAGTATGAAGTAAATGATCAATTTGTATGCTCCTCTGGATGCTTCCCTTATGTACAGTCATGCTTACATAAATGTAGTACAAAAAAATTGACATTGCAATATAAAATTGCTCTTGTAACCTAATTTCTTGTACTAGATTTATATGAGCATGGCTACTTACATGTACATCTATGTGTTCAAAAAATGTATTTGTTACTAAGGGAATGTTCATTTTGCAGAATTTTGCCATTATTATTTCTGGTATTTTCTCCGTGCTTAGTTCTCAGTCTTCTCTCAGTTCTTAGTTTCATTCTACTTTATTATTCATATTTCTTGCCTAGTCTGCCATTAAAACCAGCTTCTATATATAATTTCCCTTGATCTCCTCCGTTATAAATGTTACCGTTGTTTGTCTTAGCTCTTCTCAAAACTTGTCCTTGTTTTCTATTTTATAGTCTTTGTGTACTACTATGGTTATCTGATTTAAGCAATAACTTAATAGCAATACTTATACCACAGACCAATAGCATTACAATTATACAAACCAATAGCAATACTTATTTTACAAGACTTCAGGTATCGAATATAAATAACGTTCTCCATTTTTGATGTTATAAATAATAACTGAAATATTTATCCTCGTAGACCAAGCAGTATACAATGATGTAGACGCAATATTTTATTAAGCAATAACTCAATTAATAAAATCGTGTGTAACATGAATGTCCCGTGTCCAGTTTTCGCTATTTTCTTTATTACGCAAAGTAAAATAACGAGACAATCGAGTGGTCGTCCGCAAGAGCCGCACTTTCATCTAGGAAGATAATTATTTCCATAATTATGTCTGGGAGAAAGTGTGAAGTTACCCCATTAGTGAAGGGTACGTGAGCCGTCGGCCAATTAAGACAACATCAATAAAAATCTGATTAAAATAAATAAAAAGTGACAAAACGATGACACGGGCGTGCATCTGCTGTGCATTATTTTCACTTTTCCTGCAGCGGAGCACAACTAACACGCGTTAAATTTACCGAGACAACACACTCGTGAAAACATGACATACACTGGGCTTAAAAATTAAAATGGGATTTAGATTGCTTCTAGGCCATTTTGGACCAAGGAATATATACCTCGCATCGTGCTATGATCATATTCAGATGATAACTTTCAGCTAATTTTAGAACAAGAAACATCTATATACATTGTGCGATGATAATATTCAAAAGGAAAATAATTCAAGTCCAACTTCTTCGCAGACCTTGCTTCAACTAAACTTATCCGATAGCCCATTCTGTGTGCACTTGATCACTTGGTGATTTAGACTTCGCATATTCATAGATATCCATAGAGGTCAACATTAATGATTAAAAAAACTACAGGAAATTAAAGCAGTTCTAGAAATGCCGTGAATAAATGTTACCTTAATAGCCTGAATAACTATGAAAGTTTGTACCTGCTATTACGAAAAATCGGTCAAGTTTTGAGTGGGCCGAACCGCAAAAAATACTGAAACATGTCTGTCTGTATTTACAATTAATTTTTGATAATAATTTTAATTAAAAAAACGTATTAAACGTAATTAATTTAGTGGCATTTGTAAAATATAACTCAAAATGAATACACCAAATTTGTGATAATAATCATTTTTTGAGTTAACCTTTTCGATAAACTAGTAACGACATGTTTTGATCTTTTTGCAACTTCCATTATACTTAATTATGCAGAATATTTGTATACACGAATGTATATCCGATGTATAAGATCCGAAATAAATTCGATATTTTAACAATCAGATTTTTTAACGAAAAAGGGGGGAAAACTGGAACTAACCTGTTTTAATATTTTTGGCTTTATCAATAGACGTGATTGTGTAGAATATTTATATTTACAAATTTTCATATAAATCCATAAGTTTTGAGATACTTCTCAAAATGGTGAGTTAAACGTACCTATATGATCCAAAATTTATGTTTGACTAGTCTCATATTATATTATTTTTTTACATAATTAGACACATATTTACAGTAACAAAACAACTACATAAAAGCTATTTAGGGACTCATTTATATCCCTAAAATGAGTCTTTTCGGGATTCAGTCCCAAAAAGTTGCCATGGTTAAACAATATGGTTAATATGGTGGCATGATAATGAAATCGTTTATTTCAGAAACTAGTCAAGTGCACCTTTTGAAATGTTGGGAAACAAAGAAAAACATTATATCCTTCATATTTAAACAGATTTTCGGTTGAAAATGTTCTAGTTATTTTCTAGTACTAGTATTTTCTATTACTTAACATCTTCTCGAAGTTGATGCTGCTTGTAATTAAATAATAATTGTTCTCCCTTTATTGTGAAAAAATATTGAAAACATTTCAGTTAACTCGGTTCTGCAATAAAATAAGATTTTAATGTAGAATCATATATCTTTAATGGTTATGTCCTAAATTTTTTGTGATATTATCATTTTTAGCAAACAAGATACTATTATAAATTATATTTTTTTTATTTGAACACAGAACAAAACACAAAATTTTCCGTGCTTTCATTAAAGTACTACAAAGAAATTTAAACTGTTGTTCTGATTTGTTAAATATACCAAACTACTAAGGAATGGTAAGTAATGGTAAATCAATGGTAATTGTTACCATGGTATTAGTATTATACAAAAGACCATAAGACTTTTACCGCAGAAAAATAAATTTATAATTAATTGTAAATTATATCCCATTAAACGGAATGGCAGTTGAAATTATATTGCAGAAATATACGCCCTGGCAATAGGACATACACGAAATACCTGAAGCGCACTATTTTCGAGAAATATTTGGTCTGATGACATTGATTAATGTTATAATAAAAGGCTTGAAGGTGATTTGAAGCATATACAAAAAAAAATGTTTTCAACTTCATATTAGATACAGTCATGCTTACATAAATCTCTAGTAATACATCTAGTACAAAAAATTTGACATTGCTATATAAAGTTGCTATTGTAACCTAATTTCTTGTACTTATTATATTTATGTGAGCATGACTGTACTTGTAACAAAAATAACTATTTTTGTAGTTCTCGTATTTCTATTGACACATGTAAAATGTACAATATTATACCACATTCAATAATTCTATTTCTCATTTTAATTTCACCTAATTATATAATCGAGTTTTAAATAAAAATTATGAAGAAGCTCGAAAGAGGTATTTCCTTAGATTTGTATTTTTTACCTCATGAGTGTATAATGTGTACAAAATGTTGGCGAAGATATATCAAAAGAAATTTGGAACATAATCTCAAAACTATACAGCGTGTCCAAGAGTGTAGGGCAGTTACTCATATTTTATTTTTTTGTGCCGAAACTGTAACAGATATCAAAAACTATAAAGATACAAAAAAACTTAATAGTAAATGCCTTAATAATAAATTCTGGGATTTTAAGAGTAGATAGTATTAACAACGTAATTACTATTAGTTATAAATACAGGTAATAAAGAATGACAAGAGCATGCATTACGTAATTTTTGTCCCTGAACATAGCTAATGTTCAGTTTTGAAACGACAGGATCAAATGCATTGCTAAAATGCAACGGTTATGCAACCAAAATTACTTAGCGCGTGCCAATCAATCATTTCAAATATCAAAACTGTTGACATAAAATTCATTCAATGCAAAAAAGTATTCAAATATTCAAATTCACATAGTACCGAGCTGGAAATAGTATACGGATTGTGAGAAATTTATTTTCAGTTCATTATCTTGAGAGGCGAATCCCATCAATCGGAAGAATTTCTAATATAATCGCAAAATTTATTAGTACATGATGCGTCGCCATATGTCATTGTAAAATAACTAGCAGATGTCACATTTTAACTGAAGAAATGAAATTAAATGTATTACGATATGCCGAAGAAGAAGGAATATTTTCCATTTCAGGAATGAGTAACTATTTCGGGATTAGCTGTTGATGATTGTTGACGATTGTTGATTGAATGGGATAGATAGAATTGTTGTCTCAGGAATTAGGATAATGCACTGAAATTAAATCTCGTACAATGCATATACTATTGCCAGCCGGTATGTTTGCCCTATTTAAATAATATCTTTCGTTAAATACATTTTCTGTCAACAGTTTTAACAAATGAAATTATCGAGTTTCACGCGCTTGAAATTTTGGTTGCATAACCATTGAATTTTAGCAATGCAATTGATGCTGTCGTGAACATAGCCTATGTTCAGAGTCAAAAAACGCGCGGTAATAGTTATGATTTTAAAATTACCTATATCTCAAATTTAGATAATAAAATAATATTTAAAATGTGTTCATTGGACCTAGTTTTCATATCTCTAAAAAGACCTATCTTATGATTTTTTGCTAAAATAACGTTGAAAGCAAATAATGGAGTATTTCACATCACCTTGTAGATATTTTTAATTAGAAATACAGAAAATACAATCCCATAGCCACTCTCTACTCTGCATTTGAAAAGTGCTTACTGTGTATTACGTCGGTTCGATTTTGTTTCGTTGACGTCAACTTTGTTTTTTGCTTATGGACGCCATTTTGGTTTGTTATACATTTTCATAGCAATTCGTTTTCAACCTTCAATGATTGTGACACTTTGAATTTTATTTTTATAAAAAAGGTATAATTAACTTCCAAAATTGAAAGAAAAAGCAAAACAAACAAATCGAATGTTTTAGAATTCTTTGGAAAAAAAACAAAGTTACCAATAATATAGATTTTAAACTGTATCACATGCTGTATAAATTTGAAAAAATAATGCTATCCGAATGTATAAAAAACAACTTTAATGGCCATAGAAATAAAATGAAAATTGATAAATACAATTGAGGTATAAAAAACCAGGCACTTGTAAAAAGAGTGTGAAAACGATGTAAAAAAGAGTAGTAAGAAAGTAAAAGATAAAGTTGTAATGGGAATGTATTTTGATAATATAAAATTTATTATACTTAAATAAAAACACGAAAAATTACATTTTCCCACTCCCTACATGGTAAGTACACTGTTATGACATTGATTTGATGGTAGTAAGCCCCAGTTACCGATAAAGCTTTGGTTACTATGAACAACGGGAGTACCTCCCTCAGGGAAGTAAGTAAAAAGTTTTCTGTAGCGTTCTTTCTCGGGCACCACTCATTAAAACACTTATACGCATTTTGATAACGCCCATTCGACTTCCCCAGCAGTAGGAAGGAACAGGCAGCATCTGCAGCCTCTTCAATTGCCATTTCTTGTTTATTTTCATTGTAATTCATTTTACAACTAAACGAATACAATTTCTGACACTCACATTTTGTTTGAAAAATATTCTTAGCAACCAAAGCCGCACGGATATTTTGTTCAAGTTGTGAAAATAAATTAATCAAACACAAACAATTAAACCAACTTGAGGAGTGGAAAAACAGTTATAAGCAATTCGAGAGGTAAGTTTTGACCAGTCTCGGACTTCATTGCTAGCCCTCGCTGTCGCTCGGGCGAAAACTCGACCTCGACTGGTAAACAATACTTACCTCCCTTAATGCTTAAATAACTATATTCGAAAACTAACAAAATATGATGACATTTAGATAAATACATGACATAAATCAGTTGTCAAAGTGACTTTTTTGTTCACTAGATGTAAAAGTCTTTTGCAATCTACAACGAAAAAGACTTTTGCATCCAGCGATTTTAGATTAAAGAAGAGGTCACAATTTGGGGGATTATTTATTATTTATTATGCAATATTATTTATTTTGATCAATATTTAACTGTAAACTTGTAATTGTACAATTCGTAAAATTGAGACCCCTTTAAGAGGATAGCTGGCTTTATGAAAGAGTTTTTTAGAAGACCCAATTCCATTGAAGATGTTGGTTGATGATTTACTACAAGAGTTTTGTTTTCATGGAAACCATCAGTCCCTGTCATTGAAGATGTTTCAGAATTCGAAACATCTAAGATATTTTTGGAAGTTTTCACTCATGTGGAGTTGCGGTTTCGAAAAAAAGTTGCTTGATAGTCGACTGCCAAATGCCTCTTTTGCATTTTCGAATGCAAATAAAGCATTTCAAAATGTAGAATCAAATATAGAATTGTACATTGTTTTCAACCTTCTACGAAATATCTGATATTTTGGCAGATTCCTAATTTTCATAGCAAATTAGCAATAGCAGTAACATCATTAATTTTTCAACTCTGCCAAATATAAACATACCTTCTGTTTCTTATGTAAAAGATCAAGTATTAGTTGTAGTAAGGTAGTTTTATATTTGGATAACTTAACAAAGAGATAAATATCTTTACAGATTGTGGCAGACACAGAGAAAACCGTACGCGGAAAATATGCGTAGCGTTATGAAGCGCGAGCTTTATTTTTTTATCTAGCTCCAGTTTGTCACAGTTTCTCTTCACGAGCACTTAGACGCAGATGAGGGATTCGGAAAGCGTTCTGCATGTAGTACCTCAGAGGTGTTACTGCGACATGTAGAGCGTACGAAAATGACACATGCCATAAGTAACACATTCACATAACTATACTTTCCCTTTGATTGAAGGCGTTGAATGTAATTCTTAAATAGTTTTTAATTTTCAATGATCTCTCAATTAATCATCTATCATGAGTATACATATAGTTAGAGTATTTATCAAATTGATGATCTATCATCATGATGATACCATTTTTGATGAACTAAAGTCCCAGTCTTTCAGTTTCGTATCGGCGCGGCGGTTGATTTTCTTGTACGTATATAATTGCAGGTGGTCACGGAAACTACCCCTCGATTAAAGTTTTAGCGATACAGAGCCTTAATCTCCACACAGTAATGCAAATGCAATATGATAGTCTCTTTCGGTATATCCGGAAATAACAAAAATAAAAAAATAATCCCCAACTAATTTTTTGTTAAGTTTTTACAAAAAAATTAGTTGAATTACCCTGTATATTATTTACAGAAAATTCGCACAACATTTTTCATTTAACTTTGATTAACTAAGCAGAAACCAATAATTAAAAAATATATAATTAGAGATGAACTTAGAGATGAATATATACTAGTTTATGATCTTAGAGCAAAATAGATTGCCATTGAAACAAATCAATAAAATACTGGACCAAATTTCTAGTAGCAGACAAACATCAATAGTTTGATATCATTACGCAAGTTTTAATTACAAAAACCTGTTACCGATAATACCGGTAATTAAAATTACAATTAGCAGTAATCTAATCTATTAAATACAAAATTAATTAGTTGTAAATAACATAATTACGTTATCGCACTTTGTTGTGTTCCGAATTCACATGTTTAATTAATTGAATCTGGGTTCCGATTGTTCGAAACTTTCTTCTTCATTTCACACGCTCTAGCAAGACACGTGAATCTCAAATGTGTGTTCTAGTTAATGCATTGCAATTAAAAATATTGGTGCTTACATTCTCCCACTGCCTTTATATTTAATTACGCAAAACAATGCGTTCCAAAGCGAAAACGGACATTTATTATCTGGATTATAGCAATTAACAACTCGATAAAAATTAGCTGCATGTTCATGGAATACATTTTATATGGTGTCCTTATTATTTTTAGTCACGTAATCGCGGATTTGTATAATTTTTATGTCATCCTTATTTCAAGAAGTGGTGCTGTGTACCAAGGATTCAACACCTCCAGAGATATTCTAATAAATATCTTGCGAGTGTTAATTTGCATGTCATTACAATGTACTAACGGTGAATGGAATGATTTATTAACGGTACAATTAGAAATATATTTTATGTAAATAAAATCCGTTAAAATGAATTAAGCATAATTATAGACTGTTGTTTTATTTTGGTGTGTTAACTAAAGCGTAAAAAAATCAATTTAAAGCTTTTTCATTATTTTAACTTCAAATTAGCAAAATGCACAACTCAATTCAACCAAAATATCTCTTAAGCTTAAAAGAATGATAAATTTTGACATAGCGTTCTAAACTTTAAAAACTATTAAGTTGTATAACTTCACATCAGTAATAAAACTGTAAATACAGCTAACTAAAAAACTTTAACCAAAACATGTTTTAAGCCTAAAGGTATTATAAATTCATTTCTGTCATCTCAGTCATTCTACAATTTCGAAAACATTAACACTTTCATTTTACAATTTCAATTACCATGAATACGAAGTGTTGCATCTTACAGCTATTACATTATTTATGAACACGTTAAAAATAAAGTTAAATTAATAATAAAATAATTGCATTGCATTTCTTCGAGTGCCAAATCTCATTCACAACATTGGGAATTTCCCAGCAAGCATTAGTGCTATGTGAGTATAGCTAATATATAAACCAACAAACTGTTTTCACACTAATGCAAGGTACCTCCTGTACCTCACCGATATTCAGGGTTAGTGTGATATAAATCTACTTATTTTTCAAAAATAATTCATTGAGTTAAGTCAAAATTGTTTTTTTAATTAATCATTGTTTTTGCACTGTTTGTGCATTCCAGTAGGTGAATAAATAAAAATATAATGCAACTATAGAGTTACCATGCTTTAAAGTAGATAATTATAAGTAAAATATTTTTATTTTCTTCAATTTTTTGGTTCAAATATATGGTACAGATACACAAAAAAATGTTTTAATCATCAATCTTGTTCAAATTCAAGAATTTATTTAAAAAAATCATATGACTTAAATCGTGATGTAAATAAATTGATTTAAATCACATCTACCCTGGAAAAAACTGCTCATAAATATAAAAAAAAATCAAATAAATGATTTTTATGATTTTATTTTAAAATCATTGATTTTTGATTTTTATTTAAATCATGATTTAATCCAACCCCAATTAAATTTTATACATACATACATAATCCATCCCTCTTTTACCCATTGGGTGTCGAGATTTTATAAATAATTAAAATAAAAAATATTAAACAAAAGGAGGTAAAAGAAAAAAAAATCAAGTTTGATGGAAGTGTGAAGTATGTAAGTAAATGAAGGTGAAAATGAGACAATGTCAGTCATTGTATAATTCGTCTAGTGTTTTGTAAGGAATAGTCCTGTTAAATTTTATTATTGCAATACTTGCAATTTTCCAGACAATTTACAAAATTTTCTTTTTTTTGTAAATGTTATCATATTTTAAACAAATATTGGAAAATTTTGCAAAGTTTTTTTTTACAAGATTGTTTTTGATTGTGTCAAAATATTACAACATTTTCTGTAATACCTTACATTCTCATTAAACCTATAAATAATAGAAGCCCTTATACGTAACCACCTACAACTGGTGACTCTACAACGTTTACGCTACCACTCGAACGCGACTTCTCTGCACGCAAGACTTCCTCCGTCATCTCTGATTTCTGCGCATTCTCCAGAGGACCCTAGGTTTGGACCTCCTACGTGCCCCTATAGTTCGAGTTCCTTCTGGATTTGCAAGACTTAGAGTATCAATTTTTGGATTACGTTTCCTGACTCTTCTGCTAGACCTTACCCTACTGCAACCAAACTTCAGTCTTCGTGCCATCTTCAGATTCCATGGGTGACATCTCACTGGCAAGGTACCCACTGCGAACTTGGACTTCAGGAGTTGGTGCCGTTTGTATTTCCTTCAAACCAGATAAGGCACAGTATTAGAATTTTAGTTCCATAGCATAGTCAGTTTTTCTTTCGTTTTCCTATCTTCGGTTCCACTCTCATTATGTATTTTCCAGTTATCGCAGATGACTTAGCAGACCTTCTGCTCAGCAACTGCATACACTCGCGATCTTCTGGTATAGTCAAATTTAAGTAGTGGTCTTAACTGTATTTGTTAGGAATATTATCCCTGACTGGCTATCGACCAACGTGGGTCCTTCTGCCGTGTGATTTGTGTAAGTGTGTGTATTGAGTTAGGGCTTGTTACTCTAGAAAATCGCCCCCGATCTCTAGAGCGCCTTTAATGAGCTCCCAACGGAGAATGGCACTAGTTTCTCAGTACAAATGTACTACCTGTATTGGGGCTTGAACCCAGGTATTCGTGCATGCTAAGCAAGCGTTCTAACTTGTCAGCCAAACTAGCGGTTTGTCAAATTTTATTATTCCAAGATTTTGCGAATTGCTATTCGTTGTTTTGTGAATTTTCTGATGTTTTCAAGAAATATTGAGAATGTAAGGTACGAGTTACTTCCTTAATTTCTATATATGTTTATTTGCAAATAATCTGCACCTTGAAACACTAACCTTGATCCTTAATATGAGGAATATGAATGATAAAATCTATTATAATTTTAAAAGTTCCCACCTTTTAATACTTGCAATTGTTTTGCAATTTCTGGATTTCGATATTTTTCGGTGTTGCTGATAATTTAATAAAATAGTGGAATTTTCAATTTTAAGAAAAAACAATATTTTGTTGAAGTTGTACTCGATATACAGGGTGTTTGCTAAAGGTGTTCCGTAAATTTGGATATCGAGTCAGCGATGGAAACTATACAAAAACGTTCATATCAACATGCATCGACTTTAATGGATATTATACAAAGTATAAGAGTACTAGAGTATAGAAAATAGTATACAAAATTGCCAGCTATATTTGAAAATCCTAGAACTTTACCGGATAATGTAGGTTGAAAATTTAGAATTCCAAAATATTCTCAAATCTTAAATTTATGATTTATAAACATGGGAAATTTTCAATTTTCAATTATGGGTTTTGAAAACAATATAATTAAGCTAATTTTGAATATATTAAAACACGTACCTATGTTGGTAATACGTAGGCTCCAATTTTTAGTTAATATTTAAATCTTGGACCTTTGGGTACTGTAAAGTTATAACCTCAGAATTTGAATTATTAAATTGTTACATCTATTTTATGGAATTTTATTCTTCACTTCACTTTTGGCGAAGTTAGTGCCTAAACTCACTACATTACGTGCGATGATGTACATTTTATAAGTAAAATTTGAAGATTTTATATATCGTGAGTAGGTAGGTATATATTACTGGGCTAAGTTTGAAAATTGCTCCCGAATCTGAAACAATTTATGTAAAATTTAAAATTAAAACATCTGTTTATATCGTTGAAATTATATTTTGAAATTGTAACTTAGGAGAGTTAGACATTGAGAATTGATAATTATTGTCAATAGTTTGAAAATCATATTATATCGACTTTTTATAAATTTTAAAGCTGAAATATTTTAGGTATAAATTAAGTTATACAAATTATCATAATTTCGAATAGATGCTTTTAAAATGGCTTAATATCAGAAAATATTTTTCCAATGTCTTGATGATGATTTTGGAAGTCAAATAATAAGTAACAAATTTAAGAATTTATGGGACATCTAAGTAACCTGACAAGGCCTGGTGCGAATTTATATAATAAAATAGTTTGTTTCTATTCCAAGCATCGAATTTTAAGATTTGATTTGTTTCGCCGAATAGATTTTTTTTAATTTAAAGTAAAACCATCTAGCTTTGACATTGGTTTTAAATTATAAATTATCAACTATTCTTGATCAAACTACAATATAAAATGATAATCTCCACTGAGTGTTTAAAATGTCAGGTATAAATTTTTTGTTAAGTCTCGTGAGACATATATAGCCAAATTTGGATCAAATGATGTACCTATGATTTTATATCATTCTGCTTGTAAGCTATTTACAATGTGTGGATTTAATAAATAAAAAATAGTATTAGAAAGGTTCCTTGTTCCTTTCAAAATAATTTGAGCATCATGCCCTTTTTATGAGAATCTAGAGGGTTCCGACTAAAGAAAGGTTCGGAACCACTGTGATAATATAGAATAAAATGTATTCATTAATTAACAGCATTTTTGTTTGTTTCATTTAGAATTTGGAATTTCTGTAGTGTATTGCTATTTGAAGACTTTATTTTAATTAGGTACCTGAACCATATATTGGATATTTGAATTAGTAAATGTATTGTATTTTATTTCCTGGAAATCGTTATAATATTTTGATATTCCTGTACTTTTGGATATTTTATATTAGTATAATACAGGGTGAAGCAGAATGGAGTATCCTATTTCGCAGAAAATTCTGAAAAGACGGTACAATATACGACAAAAAACAACTTTTTTGCACTAGTAGTCAAAATACACATCATTATGTCATGTATCAAAGTACTGTGAAGTTTATGTTTATAACTAGAGGTTATAAATTTTACATTTGCTCCCTAGGTTATAAAACAACTGTGGATGCGCCTATCCCACGGCCCACGGCCAGTCAAGCTCCTCCCACAGGCATTCACAGTTTGCCACAATCCAATCCCGATAGCTGACCGTCGACAATCGCATATACAACTTCTCTACTAACTATCTCGACAAATGTTTGTTGATTTTTAATATTTTATTTTAAATGATTGTAAATTTTCTAGTAGTGCAAAAAATAGTATATACACCACGGTTGTACATAGTATTACAGCCTTGGGTCATGAATCGCTTAGCGTTACGCGCCTCGCGTTCAACAGATCGCTGCTATAATAGTATACTTCACAACCTTGGTGTGTAATACACTATTATTTAATGAAAACACATATAATGCATTTTTTTGTAAGGTTTTAAAAATGATATCATCCAAATGGTGGCCTTGGCAAGCGATGTATATATTCATATTTCATCTTCATCTTTTGTGGAAGTTTTCTATTATTGTCAGTGGGTCCATTACTTTGGACCCAGTAACGAACATTTTGCTTTACTACGCCACAAAGATGGATGGGTATAATTTAAGGTCAGTGGGCAAAATTATGCCAATAACAGCGGCATGTTTCCAAGCAGAATGTTTTGGACTCTATACTGAACTCTACACTGAATCGCTGCTTAAAAAAAGCCTTAATAACAAAACCACAAAGTTCACCCGATCAAAACATGGTGACGACAGAAAACGGCATTATTCACCTGACTTAACGGTACCAAACGCGTCCCTCTACCTGGTCAGGTTACCCTTCAATGATTTTTTTAAATGTGGTCTCCATTCTGCTCCACCCTGTATAAATAGTGGAAAGATGGTGGATAGGAAAAAATATATATCTGACATTATAGTCATAACAAATGGTTGAACTTTTGACAAATTAATCATTTTTTGGGTCCGTATTATTACTTTGAAATTTATGAACTTATGGATATTTTATGCTACTGCTGTAGGTTGATTGATAGTGACAGTTTCAGTTTCCATAAAACATTGTAGTTTTGACAGAAATAATTGAAATTTTGGTAAATGTATTTGAAATATTTACACTCTTTTTTTTTTAGTGTAGTAGTGTGCACCAAAATATAGGATTTTGAAAAGGAATATTTTAGATCTTTATGGTTTTCATTTAAGAAACTACAAGATTTTGTAGAATCTTCTTGACAAGAATTAGTCAAGAAATTAAAATATTTGAATATTAATTCAGATATTTTTAGACAATTTAAAGTGGTAGTGTATTATCTGGATCTTACATAATTGACAGAGACAGTTTCAGTTTATATAAAACATTGTAATTTTGACAGAAATAATTTAAATTTTGGTAAATGTATTTGAAATATTTACACTCTTTTTACTTTTTTTTTAGTGTAGTAGTGTGCACCAAAATATAGGATTTTGAAATGAAATATTTTAGATCTTTATGGTATTCATTTAAGAAATCTACAATATTTTGCAGAATCTTCTTGACAAGAATTAGTCAAGAAATTAAAATATTTCAGATATTTTTAGACAATTTAAAGTGATAGTGTATTATCGGGATCTCACATAATTTAATAGTATAATATAATGCAATAGGAATTTTAAATTAGATGCATAAATGGAAATCAGAATTGGTGTGGACAGCTCAAAATATTTTAATATGGTTATCTTTCTTATTGCTAAAGAGACAAATATGTAATTTAGTTTTGTTTGTTGAATATGATACCGTGAAGAAAAAATATTAAAAAAATAATTCCGCAAAGATTAAATATGACATTGAACTGAAAATACTTATAAGATAGTCAAAATTTCTCCATTGGTATAAAAAATATAACTAATAATGAAAATAAAAACGCTGATAATAGATATTACAAATTCAATGAGAGCAATCAAAAAGTAAGGTGCCCGTTTATGTAAAATTATTATACATACCGGGTGATCGATTTGAAGCGAAATAACATGGGAAAATGGTTTTCCTTGGTTTGCTGCTCCCCTATTCATGCTATAATAAAATTATTAGCACCCTTAACTAGATAATTTTGTTGTTATTTCTTAAGGTATAAATAAATCCTCGCTAAACAATGTCTTAACATATGTAGGAGGCTTTTAAAATTATTAAAATCATTCAAAATAAAAGAATTGGCTTTGACATTTTTAGGGAAATATCATTGGAAAAAGGATTTCCTTCGATATCTGTTACCTTAATGAAACAATAAGGAAACTGAGACCATATATTGTGTGGACAATAAAAATAATAATGATAGGATTTGAATTTAAAATACATTTTACAATCAAGTTTAATCTATTGTTTTCATGAAAATACTACTAATAATATAATGGTAATACAATAATCTTTCCATAACACGTCTAAATATCAAAGGAAATGCTATTATTTTGAATGTTTTTAATCATATTAAAAACCTTCTACACATCTACACATGTGAAGACATTGTTTAGCAACTATTGGTTTATATGATAAGAAGCACAAACAAAATGATCTATTTAAAGGTGATGTCAATTTCTCAACTTTGAGTGTCAGCCCATATTCTCGACTAGTTGTGACGACGTTATTCAACATATTTTGAAGGTCTTGCATGTTTTCGGCTAGAAGTACTGTATCGTCCGCGTAACGCAAGTTGTTCAGTGGGATGCCGTTAACTCGTATACCGCAGTCTTCTCTTTCGAGGGCTTCGGTGAAGATTTCTTCTGAATAGATGTTAAAGAGGAGTGGAGAGAGAACACACCCTTGTCTGACTCCTCGCTTGATCTCAACGGCTTTCGTTAGTTCGAATTGGACACGAACGGACGCACTTAGGTTTATGTACAGTTTTACTATTATTTGTATATCTCTAGTGACAAGATTTTTTCGTTCCAGTGCTTCTATTAGTTACTTGTGTCTCACTTTATCAAATGCTTTATTATAATGTATAAAACAAGCGCGCACCATTTGGTTGACATCCAGACACCACTGCATCAAGACATTGAAGGCGAACAAGGCTTCCATTGTGCCAATTGTAGTCTTCTGGTCAAATTCGTGTTATCGAGGAGCTGGATGGCTTCGATGTTGACGTGTTAAAGGAGCCCATGACTCTTGGCAAATTTGTATATAGTCGAAATCAGGAGAGATGTCCCATGATTCATTCTAAATGAATGTTTAATGCAGGAATAAATGCAAAATCGGTGTCGCTATATTACCCTAAACCGCTGAAGTAAAGTGAGAGAGTAAATGTCCGATACGTCTGCTGTACGTTTTAAATGAAACCCGTGAAAACGTATGTCTTCGTTAATTCATTGAATCTGTCAGTGTCACTGTTAACCTAACATATATTTCGTCTTTACGCACACATAACCTACACAGCGAAATTATAGCATTGGAGATTTGACATTGACGCGATACAAATGAACTTATCGTAGTCCTAATTGGCCGGGTGCATTTTTGCGCAACCTAACATCTGGCCGACCGCGTGCGTATAAGTGTAGACACACGTTCAACAAAATTTGAACTATACATTCCATATGTATGAATCATGAGACACCTCTCCTGATTACGAGTATATTGTCTCATTAACAGTGTCCATTTCCAAGTCCCTGTGGAGGTCACTGTTTCGGAAATACCAAGGTGCATTGACAATACTCCTTAGTACTTGGTTTCGGTATCGCTGGATTATTTCTATATTGCTCTTTTTGGCACAACCGCACAGCTGGATGCCATATATCCATACAGACTTAAGAATTTGTTTATTCCAAAGTATTTTATTATAGGATGACAGGGTGGAATTCCGACCAAGCAGGCAATACATTTTTCGAAACTTGATGTCCATTTCTTTTTCAATTCCTTTTTTATTCTATGGACTTAATCTAGAGTTGAATAAGATTCTCTGAAACCAAACTGATATTCTGGTATTATGCTTTTACCTTCAATAATTAGTTTTATTCTTTTTAGAAGTATTTTTTCAAACAGTTTTGAGATTACAGGTAATAATGAGATTGGTCAGTAAGAAGAAATTGCATTTGGTGGTTTTCCAGGTTTAGGAGTCATTATCACTTCAGCTACTTTCCATATCTAAGGCACAAATTTTAATCTTAAAGATTCATTAATAAGATAGGTAAGTTTTGCGACAGCTTTACGAGGTAGTTGTTTGAGAATTATTTAACAGTAATTAAGTCGAATCCTGGAGCATTCTTAGTGTTAATGATTATTTCAATTTCTATTGCAATAGAAGGTAGAGGGTTTTATTTCGCCTTCTTCCTGGGTAATATTTTCCCAGTCTAGAATGGCTTCACCCTCCTTCGGTTGTAAAGTCCTTTCGAAATATTGGACAAATCTATTAGCCTTTTGAGTATTGCTTTTTGCATATGTGTCCATCTACAATTGTAATTGGAGAATTCTGCAAGATTGGTCTCTTCAGTCTCTTAGTAGCTTTGCAAGGTAAATAATCAGTTTTACTGTCGTTTGATAGTCCAATTAGATAATCGCTAATGCAGTCATTTATAATTTTCTTAACCTCTATTTTATGTTATTGTATTGCGTTATTTACTCTGGTTTTATCTGCTTTGCATCTAGATTGATGCCATATTCTTCTAAGCCTTCTCTCTTCGGAAATTAGGGTTCGAATTTCTTTCTCTATTATCACGTTCGACGTGATAATAGAGGTGTTATCCCATGTAGCTTGTTGGATATTATCAACAATTTTTTTCACTACATTGTCTAGCTGGTCTTCGTTTCTTGTCGAGGGTGATAAGTTGATAGTGTCTTCAAGTTCAAGATTAAAGCTCTAGCAGTCAGTTAATCTATTAGTCAATCTAGCAGGAATTTCGTTTTGTACACTACTCTCGCTTAGGGTGAGGACAATCGACGAATGGTCAGATTTTATATCCCAAGCCTCTTCCACGTACATATGGTTTACAGATACATTTCGTGTTATAAAAAAATCAATTAAATCAGGAAATTTGTTAAGATCTGTAGGCCAATATGTTGGTTTGCCAGTTGCAATTGTTTCGCATTTTAATTGGTTGACTGCTTGTAGTAGTTCCTTTGATTTTGTAGTTGTTAGTCGAGATTCGCATTGAATGTGTTTAGCATTAAAGTCGCCTCCAATGATAAATCAATATCTCTGTTTATTTAAGAAGTCTAAATATTGTTCTTTTTTGAGAGCATGTCCAGGCGGACAGTAAACTGGAGAGACAGTGATATTGTATGTTTTTGTTTTAATATTTACAGAAGCAGCTTGAAATTCATCTGTATTATATCCCGTCCCTGGGTTATGTTCAATCGTTTCCTTGATTATGATAGCACTACCACCTCTGACTATATTTCCAAGATGTATGGTATGATATACCTTATATCCTTTGAATTTGATGAATGACTCTCTTGTAAAATGAGTCTCGGAAATAAGACATGTTTCAAGTCTGCTTATACATTCATCTATTTTTGTTAATTTCAACATCATTTCCTGAAGAGAGTTTTGAATGAAAGCATTTTGATCTTGCTTTTGGGTTTCATTTTTATTATTATTTTAGGAGTTGTTAATGACTGCTTGTCTGTATGACTTTTTTTCTGTACTTGTGCTGGCTATAGGCATTTGTTGGACATTTCTCTGTAGGTGTTTAGGAAGAATTGTTTTTTTATTGAGTTTGTTTTTAAATTTTTGCAATTTTCTTTGGCAACCATGCATATTCTGTAGTTGGCAGGATATTCTTCACCACACTGAACACATTTTGGTTGAGCATTTTTTTATTTATCACATTTTATTTTCAAGTACTTTCAGGTACAACTGACACAGTATTTCTGTGTCAGTATTTATCTATGTTATCTGTGTCTTCGGTATTTTTGCGTATGACAATACGCTTGACATTTCTTATAGTGCGGCACAAGCCTGGATTTTCTCAAGGGTAGGATTTCAACTCCTACTCCTAATATGACTTTTATTCCATAGATTTTATCAACACTCTCATCGTGGTTGAATGAGAGCATGAACATATTTATAGGTTTTTTATACCGTATTTTAGTTTAGGAGCGGCTGCATTGAGTTTGTAGCCACGTTTTTTTCATTTCCTGGACAATATGATCTGGGTTTATAGAATGATACAGTTTGTAGGCCATAACTTTAATTGGCCTATTTTGCTTATTCTCATAAGAATGCCAAAAATATGCCTTTTCAGTCAATGTTGCTGAGAGTTTTAATACTCTATCTCATCTTGGACATTTGTATTGTATTAAAACAAAATAATTCGATTGCCATAGTGACCGTAGCTTCCCCGATTATTGAAAATATTCTATTTCAACGTTTAACAAAACAAAAAATGGACAAAAATATATTTTTGGATTCTTTATTTTAAAAATATATAGTGACTCGCTTTTTGTGCCGGTCAGTGTATATCAAATAATAATAATCATCCCCACTGCTCCTCCAACTACAGTTCCATTCTAGTGATGAGTGATGAAACAATAAAAATTTTACCAGTCAGATTTTCTCAAAATTTCACTAAATGATATACAGAAAAAATATAAAATTTTCTCCAGAATAAAGTGAATCGTGTTCACGTTCTTCAGATTGGCGTGTAATTAAAGTAAAAATAACAATCGAAAGCATCCGAAAACACTTTTCCCAGTTAATGTCGGGCGAATGCCTGCGTCCTCCATTACCTTTTCGTGTCGCGGTTTTTAAACGGTGCGACGATTTTGAAATCGCACAGCCATCTTCGTAACTAAACACCGGTAAACTTTCACAGGCTCCTTCATTAGAACAACATCATTTCAGTATTTAGACCGGCTCGGACTGTCGCATGGCACGTGACATTTCGTACTCCCGTACGCCCACGCTCGTTATGTCCTTATGGGGAATATACACCGTGAACCATTAGAAATTGTGTGCAATTTGTTATCAGATATTCAGCAGATAAGCGTTGAAAATATTTCGCCGCATACTATCGACGGAGAATGTAATTTTTTTTCGTGTGTGCGATCGATGTGCTTTTGCAATTAATTATTCAAGGAGAATGTGCGCACTGCGAGTCTTTCTAATTGGACTGTTCCGCTATTCAATTTTACGAAGTATCTGCATTGTCTTAATTTAAGAATCGTGATTTAAGTTAATGGCTTATAGAAAAATCTCTGTAGATTGTGAAATAATTTCTTAAATCTAATCTAAGATTCAATATTCGTGATTTACAAATAATTTGGTAATACCGGGTGTCCATGTTTTTAACGTTTTCGGAGAATGTTGCTCATTATTATGCTGAATTATCCGAGGAGAAATCTGTCCTGCCTTTTTTAGTTTATGAATCATCAAAAAACTGAACTTTCGATCTTCGCTTTTATACCTAAATTTCGTATGTTATTTTTATTTTAGAAAATATATACCGGATCATTTGGGACCCATTTTATATAGCCCATATCTTAATATTGCAACTTTTTTTACCTATAAATGATATGGAAAAAAATTATGTATTAAGTAAAGTATTATGCATTGCAGTTTATTAAAATAAACAGAATGTATTTTCGTTAATACAAATTTTCAATTAAGTTATTAAAATGGTTAAAACTTATTTGCTTCAAGTTAACAGTAGCAGTAGCAGTTAGAGATATGTAAAACATTTCTCAAAATATCCTCCAAGGGTTGAAATAGTATCAGATTTGGTACTAATCACAGGATTTACAAAAGTATATTAGTACTAAAAATTATTGAAACTCTTGTATAATATACAAAAATACTCCACATAATTTTTGGAAAACTGTAAATATATGATACATATAAAATTTTAATGAAGTATAGTAAAAATGTTATATACAGGGTGTCAATTTGAAAAGTTGCCACCGACTTTTTTCATAGAACTAATGATTATTTTTAAAATTACTCAAAACCGTTTGGGTGGTTCGAACGGGGAACCAAAATGGCATAGGTAGTGTCGACCCACTACCCACCCTTTAAGCCACAGCCTCCTTCATCTAAAAATTTTAAATAGCACCCTCCTACTTGTGATAAATCGTTGGATAGCTCTTGCAAAATTCTTTTCAATACTTCAATGAATTAAATTCAAATTACATGTTGAAGTAAATGTTTGGAAATGGCTTCCATTGTTTTCATAACAAAAATATAGCCTCCTTTCAAACTCTTCGCGAACTTTTTGAAGGTTTGTCTAGTGATAGTTCAACATTCTTCTGTTATTCTTTCTCGTAATTGTTCAATAGTATCCGGTTCATTTTCCATTTATGATATATAAAGTACTTATTTCAAGTGAACCCTTAAAAATAATTCGCTGTTGAAATTAATGAAAATGTGAACGTTGAAATTTATGCAGATTTGCCGGATGAATTCATTGAGCTTCTCGTACTTCAGGAGGTTGAAAACCAAACAGATGAACATGGAAATTATGGACTTACCAAAAATACATTACATTTTCAACAAGATGGTGCACCTCCTCACTATGTACTTCCAGTTAGAGCATGGTTAGAGTTTCACTATCTAAATCAGTGGATTGGAAGAAGAGGGCCTATCAGATGGCCTTCTCGATCATCAGATCTAACACCTCTAGGTATTATTTATGGGGTCATTTAAAGTATGTAGTTTATAAAACACAACCAGATACTATTGAGCAGTTACGAGAAAAAATAGCACAATAATGTCGAGCTATTACTAAACAAACCTTTTAGAAAGTTAGCGAGAAGTTTGAAGGCAGGCCATATTTTTGTTTAGAAAATAAGGAAACCATTTCCAACAATTACGTTAACATGCTATTTGAATTTAATTAATTCAACACTTTTGCACTTTATTTGCACTTAATTTACACTTAATTCCAAAACTAGTTGCCCAAATCATATTATATTAGTAATGACCGGAAAGCACTTTTCAAGAGCTTTCCAACGATGTATCACAACTAGGGGGTGCCATTTAATTTTTTTCCCCCTCCGAATCACCCAAACGGTTTTGAGTAATTTTAAAAATAATCATTAGTTCCATAAAAAAAATCTGTGGCAACTTTTCAAATGGACACCCTGTATATTTAAAATATTTTACAAAGCATCCTGTAGAAGATGAATGAGTTTCAATTTAGGTAACAAGCACAGTATCTGCTTGTAACTCACACAGCAAAGTCGTGCATACATCATCACTTCCATTGACCTTTGCGTTATTAGAAACAACTGCGGTAGTATTACCAATGCCAAAGAAGGAATGATTGAGGATAATTCAAATCAAAAATTATCTTCATAAACTAGCAGCTCTAGAAATAAAGAAAGTAGTGGTGAACCTAGAAGATATTTGTGCGGAGTTGTGATCACCGTTCGATCAATCGTTAGAAATTATGCAAAATGGCTGTCATGTGAATACATTTAATATGAGTTTTAATTAACCTTTATACACTCTAGAAGCCATTGGAATTGTTGCTTATCCGACTAATTATTATTAATATTCGATAATCGCCTTAGAATGTTTTCATGACATATTTTATTGTTAATATTATCGTTCTTCAACTAAAAAATATCACCTACTACTTCTACTTCTTGTTATTCTTCTTCTTCTTCTTCTTCTTCTACTACTAGTACTACAACAACTACTACTACAACTACTACTACTTTTTTGAGTGTTTGCGTTGCCCTGAATGACGATTTTGCTATTGTTTCCTTCATTAAATTTAGGTACATTTTTGTGTGCAACTTATTGGATAAAATACCAAGCTTGTGGTCACCTTGAATTTTTTTCTTTCGTCCCCTGAATATGAGCTTAACAATAACTATTGCATCTATAAGGAAGCCGTTGAAAACCAGAGGGGTGTAAAGCCATTTCATTGTTAAATTCAAATAAGCCCAGAAGAGGATCCTGAAGAGGACATGTCCACTGTATATTTTTGGACTACTCTGAATTTATAGACAAAATAGACTTACACCACACTGGTTTTCAACGGCTCAAATGAATGAACGTTTCAAACGGAAGAAAACCATTAAGTCCGAAGTCTGGCATTATCAATAGATCTGAGAAAACCTTTTGAACTACGCACATTAGCCGGCATAAAAAAATGGATATAATTTCGCTTCTGCTTAGGCTGGTAATCACTTAATAGGAACTAAATTGTTTTGAACTTCTTCTAACAGCGTAAGTCGGTATAATTATTTTTATATGCTTATTTATAAATAAATGAGTTAAAAGTCATTCACATGGCAGCCATGGAACGAACGGTTTCATACCCTAGTAAAAAATGGCATGCACTCGAGCCGGAGAGGAAAATCTACTGAAACCTGCCTCTCTCTGCCCAGATTTACATGCAGCAGGATAGAGAGCGCAGATCCCCTGCGTGCTCAACTTCTGCATTGGATGGGCGCGAGGTGTATAAAATTTCCGCGTCTCTAGAGATTATGATGGGAAAAATATTTGATTGTGTGAACCCCTTTGTCTGTCTTGAACCATGCAAGGTTACAACAACGCTAACGGTTAGGAAGGAACTTCATTTTAATTCGCAATTAACTCCGGTTCACACATATTAAATGGGAATAACTGCACCTCTACATGCCCATTTTTTACAACTTATCTTATATTTATACGCACTGATATTTTATGGATTGCCAAGATTCTAATTTAGATTGTGGTCCTGGATAAACCGCGGTGGGTGCTAGAAGTTTGTGTACGATATAACAGCAATGTTCGTGTTAATTTAAATTACAAAAATTACTATTTTATGACCTCTTGAATAATTTATAACGTAAAATTAACATTTATAATCTAAATATCAAAGCCTTATGAATCATTATGGAGAATTCAAAATATTAGGGCACAAATTTTTGACAAAAAAAAATCTTCATTCGATATATCGTTAATGCGAAATTTTCAGACCTTTAGTAATTAACGTTATAAAGTTTTACTGCATTAAAAATATATAAACCTATTTTTTTCCATAATATGTCTATAAGAGGAAATGTAAAAAAAAAACATTAATTAACCTATGTTTGTAAAATGATAAAAAAATATCAATTTTCATTTCAACTTTCGAGACGGGAGTTAAAAATATTATCGAACGATGAATCAAAGTAGTAAAAAAACGAGAATCTAAAATATAAAAAACCGAGATGATCGAACTAGTAAATAAATCGAGTGAAAATTACAAATGTATGTCAATCGTTTTGAAGATATTCAAAATATTCCATGAATTATCGTGCCTATAAGAATTATCTTAAATGAAAAATGTAAAAAAAATCTCAATCAAAATAGTAATATTTTGACGAAACGATAATAATAAAATGTGTATGAATTCTCTGTCATTTTCTACAGTATTGGGAGATCATCGCCATTTTTTTTTAATTTAATTTTTTAAAGTTTACTTATAAAAAAACATAATGCTCGATGGTTTATGTTATGTTATGTTATAAATTATGATTTCTTAAAACTTATTGTAGATTCATTAAAATCGTCTTACGAAAACAACCTAAATTGTATGTGCCAGCTTTAAATATATCGTGGGTATAAATAAAAACTTGTCTAGTAGCATTATTTTGTAGGCCTTGCGTTATCGAGTAGGCCATGAAAATGTATGGCAATTTATTTTACAGTTACCAATTGACAGATTTCAGATCACTCTTGACAAACTGACAAAACTTATCCAACAACAACCGACAAAATTGCACTCGTTGCGGAATATCGTTTTCATGGAGTTCTTGAACAGAAGTGAGACGGTATGGATACAGATGTAGGTTTTTTTAGATTGTATCGCTAGTTCCAACAGATAAATCAACCTGCTGTAACAAATGGCGAAGTGAGGTACGGTCGCGGCAATAAAAAAGTGGGATAGGTTTTTTGAATAGTGTGAATTTGGTTTAGCCGAAGATGTAAAAAAAATGTGCAACTTGCCTCATAGATCATCTATTTTCAATTTTTTTATTATTCTAGCTTTATTAAAAGCACTAACTTGAGGAGCCAATGCAAAATGTGGCTTTTTATTAAGTTACATGTAGGTATTTGTATCACAATGACTATGACATGTTACTTGATTTTTCTTTGCAGCGATGAATGACTTGAATACACAGCTCAATTTTAGACAAATTCATTTATTGGCCGCGACCGTACACTGAGCTGCTTGTTATATTTGTGGAACATTTTCAATCACTTCAGAAGTCCTTTTTTTGGTCGATGCTTTCTTTCTTAAGATATTTCCATTTTCCCGGAAATTGACCATACAATGGTGAAGAGTATGCCGAAACTGCGCGTACTCAAATGATAGTCTAGATTCTAGAATCTAGAACATTCAGCACGGAACCTCTATGTAATAATTTACCAAGTATTCCCATCAATCATATCCGAAGATATGATTCCACCATAAATGTCTTATGTTGTTGTTAAAACACCATATTGAATCCAACAATAAACAATAAATCAACAAATAAACCTAACAAAAACCAACTGAAATCCGCTAAACATCAACAAAGCAAAGAACAAGAAAACAAAATGTTCTGAAAAATACTGATTTTATGTGAAAATTATTGCTTGCATTGAAAATCCTATTTTCTCAAAAACCACATTTGATCTAGATAAACGGTTTTCATAATGGATCAGCGTTTCTTAAAACAATTCGATAGTTAACAGAAATATATATTTCTTTAAATCTTGTATTAGTTGCTTCAAGCTTATGATTATTAATAATTGATTTATTCGAATTCTAAAATTGAACAAAATCAAGCTCGTATTATAAATTAAATTTTCTCAAAAACCACACATTCTATGGAAAATCAGTTTTCATATTTGTTATCGACTTACGTTTGTTTGGAAAAATTAAGTAGATACAAAACTTGGTGGAAAACTTTTAAACATGGGAAAAACAAGATGCATAAAATATTTGAAACGAAAATCACAGCAGTGACAGAACCGAATTTGTGATCGGTAGGTGTTAATTAATTTTTTTTATTTCAAATCAAAGTCAGCGCTTACTGGGCTAAACTTTTTTTTTTGTACGCACGTTATAATTTGTTGCAATACAATAATGATTTTTATATTGCTGCTGGATTAAATTTTGAGTATGTGCAACCACCCGCCAATCTAAATACCTACAAATAATTTTATCTCAATTTTTTTTTCAATTTCAGAAAATTGTTTACTCAATAATAAATTATTTGTGTAGATATTACTGTAAATTGTACCCAACTCTATTAAAAACAATAAAAACTTGATAAAACGACTTTCTTAGATACTAGTGGCTATGGTCTAGTAAAGGCTGTGGCTTGAAGCTGAAAGGATCATCTCAAAAAGTTGGATGAATATAAGCTTGAAGAGCGGAAAATATTTAACTATTAATTTCTACAACTATCATTTTTTTCTAAAAAACGTAAGCCGATAACAAATATGAACACTTATTTTTCATAGAATGTGTGGGTTTTGAGAAAATTTTATTTTTAATACGAACTTGATTTTGTTTAATTTTAGAATTCCAAGATATAAATTATTAATAATCCTAAGCTTGAAGCAACTAATACAACATTTAAAAAAATATATGTTTCTGTTAGCCATCGAATTTTTTTAAGAAACGCTGATGAAATATGAAAACTGTTTTTCTAGATCAAATGTGGTTTTCGAGAAAAAAAAAAGTTCAATGCAATCAATAATTTTGGTCATTTTTTATCCTGTGAGTGGTTAAGCACTAGTGACTTGTCTTAATTCTCATTTTTGTGAGTTACTCCACTTCACGATATTGGAGACGAATTATGCCATCATAATGTATTTGGATTGTTTTTTTCTCAGGCATAGATCAGTTCGTGTTTGCGAGAACGTAATTAGTAAGCAACTGGTTTCTCCACACTCTTATAAAATTGCCTTGAATGCTAATTTTTGAAGGATAATGGTTGAATTGAGAAATACAGTTTTTTGCACCGCTCGCGGATTGTTGTTTTCATTATTAATAAAGTTGGCTACGTGCTATAATCATTATGATATTATTACAGTAAAACTTGAACACGCAATTGGGTATACGCTTATTTTTTTGGAATTGCTTATTTTACTAATTAGGAGTAGGTAATTTTATGCCATTGGCCTGAATTGCTACAATTTTGATAATCTATTGAAAATACGCGAAGATTCGAACTACCAACCTGTATGTTATAAAGAAGTGTTTAAGAAATCTAGAAAATAGACTAGAATTGCAGAAAATTGACTGAAATGTTGCAAGTAGTAATATTTATATAGTAGTGCCATTGAGAGAAGTCAATGACTAATATTGCCGGAATTCGACATACGTTTCATGTTTCATTTCACTCTATTACATTTACCTTAAGCATGCAATCGAGCGTAGAAAACGATATTCTTTGTTCCAAAAAGCATGAGTCATTGTCAGCTCTCGTCGGGTTGACTGTAGTTATTCTCCATATGAGTGCGAGAGAGAAAAGATCTTAAAAAAGGTTTCATTTTGAAGCTTTCTTCAATTTTTGCGAATGTGATTCAGAAATATTACATAAACTATGGGAAACTCAAATCTCTCTAGGCAGCAGTAAACATTTTCAGGTTTAATTTAAGAGTTTGAAGAATATCTAGAAAATGCAAGTCAACTTCGTGAATACGGAAAATAAAGTTTAATTTTATAATTAGTAATATTTTTATTGCTTATTTTATGTAGCATATCAGTGTGCAGAAAATTTTGAATTATCTTAACAAATAAAATAATGAGCAGCAAGTATATAAACCAGTGGTTCCCAACAAGTGGTCCGCTAAGGCGTCCCAAGTGGTCCGCGAGAGGACCACATATAAATTAAAAAAAAAAAAGATTATTTTATTTTATTTTAACAGCAGGAGATGTTAACACGAAGGCTAGTTCCTATAAACTTTAGAGTATAGAGTTTAAACTCTAAAGTTTAGACTCTAAGTCTATTTAGAAGAGACTCTGTGATTGATGGATCCAGTATCCATTTGAGTTTATTGTTATATATTTTGCAATTGTAATTCACTACGATCATAATTACAAATGCAATGCTTATAACAGGAGTCCAAAATCACGACTTCGTACATTTTGAATTAAAATTGAAATATAAAATTGATACAAATATTCATAAAATAGTCACGCATATATCGCGAGAAGAGAGGTGGTGCCACTTTTGGCACTTTTAAGGAACGGCCTCCCATATCGCCTCACACCTGCCCTCGTCTGATATAACGTGACAAGTGACCACTACATTTAACTGCATTTAAAATGCCACCGAACAGGAAATATGATAGTAATTGTTTTAAGTTTGGATTCATGGACATATAAGTTAACAAGGAAATAAAACCCCAATGTGTGATTTATAGCACAGTACTTTGCAATGATATAATATAATGAAACCCGCAAAGATAAAGCGGCATCTAAAGACGCTGCACCCTAGTTACATTAATCGTACTCAAGAATTTTTTGAAGGTAAGAGAAAATTTTAAAAAATTAGGAATAAGCGGCTCAATGTTTGAAACATCCGAGAAGGCGGTCTCTGCATCTTTAGAGATCTCCATACCCAAAAAACCCCATACTATTTGGGAAACTTTAATTAAGCCATATTTTTTAAAAGCCACCGAAGTGTTGTTGGGCAATGAAGCTGCGAGAAAAATACAGTGTATATCACTTTCAAACAATACTGTAAAGGCGATAATTGAAAAAAATGTCAAGAGATATTGAAGAACAGCTGGAGAGCCGCATAAAGAGTGTCCATATCTTGCTTTCCAATGTGACGAGAGTACAGATGTTTCAAATAGTTCCCAGTTGCAAGTGTTGGTTCGATTTTTAAATGAAGACAAGACGATTCAAAAAGAATTACTTCTGTCACAAGATTTAGAAACTGCGACAAAAGGGAAGGATATCATGAAAATCATATCAGATTATTTCGAGAACCAGCAAAATCTTGCTGGATTTTATACTGATGGTGCTCCCGCCATACTGGGGTCACATTCAAGCTTGGTCACATTGGTGAAAGAGAAGAATTCTGCTGTTATAACCATTCATTGCATAATTCACCGTCAGGCATTGGCATCAAAAACGTTGCCTGATGCCTTATACATTGCATTAAAAGTTGGCATTTAAATAGGCAATTATGTTAAACATAGTGCTCTCAATACACGTATGGACAAAAAAATGTGTGCCGAAATGGCTGCAGACGATAATTAGTTATTTCACACTGAGGTCCGCGGGCTGTCAAAGGGGAATATGTTGACACGATTGTTTTAACTGAGAGAGGAGTTAAAAGTGTTTCTAATTGAAAAATAGATGAAATATTTGCATGAGCATTTATGTGAACTAAAAATTGAAATCCAACCTGCCTACCTTGCGGACTTACTTGCCATTTAAATCAACTTAATTTACAACTACAGGGTTTGGAATTCAAAAACTGGAAGCTACGCCAAATATATTTGTCTTTGAAGAACTATGTGCATTTCTATGCAAATTAGATCTCTGGTTTTGTAAATTCCAAGAACGTAATTATTCTGATTTTCCAACCGTTAATACTTTTGTTCATCTGGAATATTACGCAGAATACACCGAAGAGCTCCTAGCCAAATTTCTATCTGACTTACAGAAACTAAAAGAAAAAATCACTCGATATTTTACTGAGAATGCCACAGTTGATAACGATTATATTAGATTAAATTAGATTAAAGAGATTAATACGCAAGCCATTCTCTGTCAATGTCGAAGACGTTCCAGATGAAAGACAAGAAGAACTCATTGAACTTCAGAATGATAGCTATTTAAAGGATTCGTTAGAAACTGGTATAACCATTGAAGAGTATTGGTACAAAAGGGCCACTAGTTACCCTAATATTCGGCGAACAGCGTTACGCATGCCCTGAGCAAAAGTATTCGCATAAGAATCCGATCTCTGGTCAAGAAAACAAGCGCCAATAAATCTCATTAGGTAACACTAGAACGGAATGAAACATAATTTTTAAGATGTATACTCATTACTAAACTTAGGATACTTATGCATTTGCATATGTTCATATGCAATTGCATATTTTTGCCAATATTAAGGATAAATGCATATTTTGAACATGTTTTGCTTAAATGAATATTTTCAATATTTTTGGTCCAAAATGCATATTTTGGTAGGTAGGGTACTTCATTCTTTCCAAGAAATTTGCAAATTTGCAGCTCCTGAAAACTAAAACTGAACTATTTGAAGGGGGGAAGCCTAAATTACCTACGTACATAATTGTCAACTAGTGTATTACTGATACATACAAGAAAATCTACATTTCTTGGAAGTCAACTATGGATCCAAAATTTTACAATCTAGATTTGCGTAATGGACTTTATACCTACTTTATGGATGGTAGTGAAAGTGTTAAGGAATTCAAGGAAAGAGGACTGATGAATGGGGGCGTGGGGTTTTCAGGAGCATTTTGGTTTAAGTTGTTATTTATTCATTCAGTTGCTACTTAAACTTGGTTTTGTACACTTTATAAGTAAATTTATTGAAAATATCAACATGCCAAAAGATAAAGGGTCCAAAAGTGCAACATTGAGTGATTTTGTGAAAGAATTCGAAGACGTTCAAACCGATCGAAGCATTTTGCCATGTAAATATTGTGAAATTCCGGTATCAGTGGACAAGAAGTTTAAAGTCGTGCAACATATAAAAACCGCCAAACATGCGAACAACAAAATAATGAAGAAAGGAGCTCATCATAATGCTCTAATTAGTACAGCAATACAACGATCTGGACCCAACGTGTCAACATTCAACCATGAGTTGTGCAAAGCTTTTGTCTCGGCAGATATTCCATGGGGCAAACTAAAAAATGAACATCAAGTAGGATTTATGGAGAAGTACACAGCACAGAAAATTCCTGATTAATCAACTTTAAGAAAAAACTACGTGCCCCATTTATTTCAATCTACATTTAAAACGTTGCAAGGCCAAAGGAAGGAAAATTTGGATTTCTCTTGATGAAACCACTGATTTGTATTGTATGATTTGTTTTTGTATTTGGAATTCTTGGAGATGAGGCCGAAAGTTCGAAATCATATTTAGTTAATTTAAAAGTTTTGGATAAGGTAAACCACAGTACTATAGCAGGATTTTTTAACGATTCAATGAATATATTGTATCCTAGTGGCATCATATACGAAAACGTTCCCGTAACTTGTATAGATGCTGCCCCATATATGTGGGGCCTGCATGCGCCTGCGCATTCAGGCGCAGATGGGCAATAATAATAATGCCCCTCTCCTCTCAACGCCCGCGTAACTAGTAAGTGTTCAGGGGCCTATTGTAAAATAAAATGTAATTGGGTCAGAATTCTCTGTCAAAAATTGTGACAGTAACCAATTACGCCATAGGTGGAGGAGTAGTACGGATTATTATTATTATTATTATTATTATTATTATTATGTGCAAAGCAATGAGAGCCTGAAAGTTTTGTACCCATAAATGATTTATGTAACATGTCGTCGGTTTGGTGTTACCAGGTTGCATGTAACATTTTTTCAATGTTTAGGTCTATAGTATTACCAGGCTCTAAGTTTTCAACATGGGACCTTTCAACTTGCTGGAAGGATAAAATCGGTTCAATGGAAATCTGTCATAAAAACATATCTATTTACACAGCAAAAAATATCATTTTCTGTAATAGCACACATATTTAAAATTCTAATTTCCAAATTTGCAAATTTGCACATACAACCTTCTAACATTAAGCCGACGACATTAAGCCATGTGTTGCACATGGACTATATCGTCTCTCAGAATATATAAGATCTACATTCCCTAATGTAAATTCACTAATATCGGCGATGAAAAAAATATTTTTGAAAGCTCCTAGCCGAGTGCAACGTTTCCGAGAACATGTTCCCGATGTTGCACTACCTCCAGCACCAGTTGTGACAAGATGGGGCACGTAGATTAATGCTGCAATATATTACGCTCACAATTTTGAGAAAATAAAAAAAATGTCGAATAGTTAGATCCGGAAGAAAGTCAAAGTATTCGAGACGTGCAGCAACTATTTTCCTCCGACAAAATCATTTGTGAGGATCTTATATACATTTGCTCTAACTTTTCACATGTTACACAAGCCATCACCAACTTAGAAAAGAAAGGAATGGGAATAATTGAAAGTGTAAATATTATTGAGAGTTTTGAAGTAAGTTTGGAAATACGCACAAACAAAATGTTTTACTACAAAATAAATAATATGCTTTTAAAAAATAGTGGATACCCAGAATTAAAAATATTAAGCGGCGTATTAAATAATTCTCCAAAATTAAGTGAAGAATCAAATGTTAGCATTAGCGACGTTTGTTCCTTAAAATATGTCCCTATTGTTTCGTGTGATGTGGAGAGAATATTTTCATGTCATAAACACATGCTTGCCGACAACCAAAGAAAATTTTTATTTAATAATTTGTCAAACTATGTAATTGTCAAAATGCAATTTAAATAATTTATATGACAAAAAAACTGTATTTTTTGTATTTGAATAATTAGATTAATTAATCGTGTATATATATATATCATGTTTTGTAATATGTAAACATTTGTATTGCGTGATTAAGTTGAGTGTCAATAAATAGATATAAAATGGCAATTTGTGTTTTTCTTGCATATTTAAGTGCATATTTTCAACATTTTAAGTGCATAGTGTCAACACTTTTAGTGCATATTTACGTACATACTATACAACTATCCTAAGCCTACTCATTACATATTGTGGAAAATATAAAGTTTTGTATGTCGTGTGTACTTACTTTCTTGTTCAATGAGCGATTTGACGAACAGCGTTTCTTCCCAATAGAACCGACTTATTTTTTAAGGTTGAAACTCACGAGAGATTTTTTTCCACGAGAAGTGGTCCGCGAGTAAAATTCTAGTGGAAAAATGGTTCGCGCGTTAAGTTGAGTTGGGAACCACTGATCTAATTCATAAATGTTTTGATATACACTTTATTGTTATTATTGAATTATCTATTAAATAATAACTGTAACCAATTACGCTATAGGTAGAAGAGCAGATGGGATTGTTATACCTGTAATTATTATTATTAATATGCAAATTCTGTGATCATTGATTCATGAGTATATTTATAGTTAATAGCTTTGATTCCACGTACTATGACCATCTACGATGGCCCAAAATTGAAAAAATTAGTTGGTAAGATGAAGTAGGTACCTATTTTCTGTTAAACGTCATATATTTTTTCTTATTTATAATTAGAGGAGTTTGGTATCAAATGTCTTAGAAACCAGGCAGTTTTGCCGTCAACAATATTGCCGATTTTATAATTTAATTAACTAATAAAAAGTTTTTGCCAAACATTGCCTTACCTAAATAAGTTGCACAATAATTGCATTACCACAGTCAGTGTGCTAATAAATGGGTGGTAATAAACGAAAATGCATGTGATAATAGGTTCCTGGGTAGTCCTGATAATATGGTGCAGGGGTTGAATCGTCGTCACAAAACTAATTGTATCCAATCGATACTATAAATAGTACAATATCGGGTAAAATTTGGAACAAAAGATTTCCTATATTGACAAAATTTCATTCTCAATAGTCATCTGACAACAGATTGCACATTGATTACATTATCTATGCACGTGGACATTTAATCGTATCGTCCGCAGCAATCTATTCGTGTTACGCAATCATTCCGAGATACTGCGGGACTGATAAGAATGCGCGTGATAAATATACCTTCCTGCGTTTAGTCCTGCAAAAAACCTGTAAACCGCGCGGCATTTTCAGGCATTTCAGGCGGCCCCGCTAGTTCGGCCGCCGTCGAATTCTACAGGTGGCAGCACGCTAGGTAAACACGTACCTGCTAGGTAAGTTGGAGGTAAGGCAGGTATGGGATTGAACCAACCCACTTAGTATCAGTGAACAGCGCGCACGGTTTAGACACGTCGCGCGTAGACTTTTTCGCGGTCCTCACGTTCCGTCGGTAAAAAGTGCCTTCAGACTCCGAAGAGTAACCACCAGCAGACCACGAGCAAACCCCAAAGTGCCTTCTACAAACAGTTTAATTGCACGGTGCCCCTCTGTCGAGATAATAACAATAAAACCCACGACAGCAAGACGCAAAAAATAACCGATAGCCTTAACCACCTCCGAGCCGCCAGATGTGCCCCAAAGACATTAACACTTAAGACAATACACTATTCTTATATTTCGAGTGTTTAAAGTTTAACAGGTTAAACGCGTCAAGTGTAAATATTGGACGAGAACTAAGCAAACAACGTGTGTCGTCGCGAACGTTTTTTTCTCTTAATCTACTTGAGCTCAGACAGGGAAATATGGGATAACTGTTGTGATAGAACACGTCTGTATCTACATTTTCTGGACTGACTTTTTGTGCGTACTGCTATTGTTGTGATTGCGCCAATAAAAAAGGACAATATGGCTTCAGATGAGGATTGTAATACAACTTTTGCGTATAGGTAAGAAACATATAATTGCACAAGTAATCCCCATAATATTGTACCAAAGTAGCAAAAAATAATTTCTCCAATATTGTGCTTTATACAGAGTGCCCACTGATTTAGATCACAACAGGAAACGCTTTTTGATTTTTGAAAAAATCTCATTTTTGGAAAATGTTTTTGCATGTCCTAAAACCACAGGTAGTATCCTGAAAATGTTGGTGACTAGAGTTTCAATCGGTTTGGAACGCATTTCTAAAAAAAGTTTTTTTCAAAAAACTTGATTTTCAGTATACCTATACGTAGTACTTTCTACATACCGCTGACTAATGTTAATCACTGGGGATTTTGTTGATCTTACCTGTAGAATATTTGAAAATTTTGGCAGTATATGTCAATTTTGTGAATGGAGCTCCGATCATTTCGGAATTATTTGTGAATTCTTCAATAGATATTGAGATATACATAGTACTGTTTGTCGCTGACCAATGTTAAAAACTGCAGTTTCAAGTATGTATTTGATTCCTCACCAATATACCTAATAAATACCAGAAGATTGCAAAATTTTCGAATAGTTTAACATTCTTTGAAAATGTCTGTGGTATTCACTTCGACTTAGATGTCGGCCGCTAAAGTTTCGAACATAAAAAAACGTCATTCTTAGAGAATGTTTTTGCATGTCCCAGCTCCGATCATTTCGGAATTATTTGTGAATTCTTCAACAGATATTGAGATATACATAGTACTGTTTGTCGCTGACTAATGTTAAAAACTGCAGTTTCAAGTATGTATTTGATTCCTCACCAATATACCTAATAAATACCAAAAGATTGCAAACTTTTCGAATAGTTTAACATTCTTTGAAAATGTCTGTGGTATTCACTTAGACTTAGACTTAGATGTCGGCCGCTAAAGTTTCGAACATAAAAAAACATCATTCTTAGAGAATGTTTTTGCATGTCCCAAAAGCTACAGAAAATATCCCCAAAATTTTGATGTAGATACTTTCTATATCTATAAGTAGTAGTGTCTATATATCACTGACTAATGTTAGTGACTGGAGAATTTTGTTGACCTTACATGTTGAATATATGAAAACTTTGAAAATGTTGGTTATTCGAGTTTCAATCAGCTTGGAATTATTTGACACCTTCAATTACGAAATTTTTCAGAAAAGCCGATTTTCAGTATAGCTATAGGTACCTAATAAGCTCTATATACCACTGACTAATATTAATCACTCGAGAATTTTGTTGACCTTACCTTTTGAAAATTTTGGTAGTTTTGGTATTTGAGGTTCAATCACTTTGGAATTGTTTGTGGCAACTTCAGCACCGAAATTTTGAATTATTCGTAGAAATTTTTATTACACCTATACTTTCTATGAAAATAATGTTTGTAATTAGAGAATTTTGTTGGCCTTACCTGTGGACATTTGAATTTTTTTGCAGCCTTTGGCAATTTAGATGACTAGAGCTTCGATCAATTTGCAATTATTTGTGAAATCTTCAACAAAGTTTCATAACTTTTATTAAAATTGAGATATAAAACATGCAAACATTTTTGCATGTCCCAAAACTAGAGAAAATATCCTCAAAATTTCGATCTAGATACTTTCTATATCTATAAGTAGTACTGTCTATATACCACTGACTAATGTTAGTGACTGGAGAATTTTGTTGACCTTACATGTTGAATATTTGAAAACTTTGAAAATTTTGGTGATTCGAGTTTCAATCAGCTTGGAATTATTTCACATCTTTTATTACGAAATCTTTCAGAGAAGCCGATTTTCAGTATAGCTGTAGGTACCTACTAAGTTCTATATACCACTGACTTATGTTAGTGACTGGAGAATTTTGTTGACCTTACATGTTGAATATTTGAAAACTTTGGAAATTTTTGTGATTCGAGTTTCAATCAGCTTCGAATTCTTTGACATCTTTTAACACGAAATTTTTCAGAGAAGCCGACTTTCAGTATAGCTGTAGGTACCTAATAAGTTCTATATACCACTGACTAATATTAATCACTCGAGAATTTGGTTGACCTTCCCTGTTGAAAATTTTGGTAGTTTTGATATTTGAGGTTCAATCACGTGGGAATTGTTTGTGACATGTTCAGCAACGCAATTTTAAATTATTCATAGAAATTTTTATTATACCTACACTTTTTATGAAAATAATGTTAGTAATTACAGAATTTTGTTGGCCTTACCTGTGTACATTTGAAATTTGTGGCAACCTTTGAAAATTTTGATGATTAGAGCTTCGATCAATTTGCAATTATTTGTGAAATCTTCAACAAGTTTCAAATTTTTTTACTAAAATTGAGATATGTGTAGTCCTATTTTGAGTTGACTAATGTTAGAGACTGCAGTTTAAAATGATGGATTCATCACCAATATGTCTAAAGATTGCTGAAGTTTCGAACAGTTTGGAACTCTTATAAAATTTCAATCATTTGTGTAACAAATTGTAACACGAGCATTGTGTTAATGCTTATATAAAATAAAGAAATTTATCAAAATTAAGAACGTACAAATTTTTACATAAATGATTGAAATAATTAACCTTAATATGAGAGTTATTACAGAATCTTTATAAATTGTTATGATATTTACTATGAAATTTACGAAATAAACGGAAAATATGTTTACAATTTGATTCTATGAGAACAATGGTGGACTAACGCACTAGCAAAAACAATGAACCTCGACCGCCGTTTTGATAGTTCAAGATACTCCAAGCAATCGGCTAGAATTTAAGTATATTTTGCAAACGCATCAAAATCCAAAAGAGTGCACTGTAGATGCAAACAAATATTATTTTGGAGTTTTTAGGTTTTGTGGGTTAGTCCACTTTTCCTTTGATGATATATTCTCAATTCTTCGAAACTTGAAAAGTATTTGATTGATCGCCAATATTTATAAGGATTGCTAAAATTTCGAACAGTTAGACCAGGGGTCGGCAACCTATTTTACTAGGAGGGCACATTTCAGAAATTCAAGTTTGGCGGACACCTTGGCACCAAGAGGAGGGAGGGGTAGTGTTTAAAAGAAGATGAAATATGATTTTTTTCAAAAATTATTCATTATAACAACGGTTTATTTTTCAAGTATCTAAAATTTAGAATTTAGATTTAAAAATTTGGACGGCGGGCAGTTTAAAATTGCTTTAGGCACTGTAAAATTGCGCAACATGGGCACCGCGTTGCCGACCCCTGAGTTAGACATTCTATTAAAATATTATATTCACTATGAAATTTATGAAATATACAAATAATCAGTTTTAAAGAATTTTATTTATCGCCAATATTTCTAAAGATTGTGAAAGTTTCAAATACTTTGACATTCGCTTAAAATTGTTATATTATTCACTAAGAAATTTATCAAATAAACTGGAAAATCAGTAAAAATGTTCGCGACCTGAAAAGGTCTGAAGATTTTCTCGTCAAAAATGGCTTCAGTGTTTTTGACAGAATCTTGAGTAATTGCTAAAAATATAATAACACATGTTTAAAGTCGTTTTTCATTAAAAATTAAATGACAATTATTTTGAATCAGCTGCTGGCTGATTTTAAATTTGGGGACTAACATTTTGAAATTTCGTCGAAATTCATACATGATGTAAAATATTTTGGAAACTCCAGCTTTCAAAATAATAAAAGCTGATAATGTCGAGTAAAGTTAAAGGGCAGTAAAAAATATTGGTAAGCAGAGTGTAAAAAAATGTATACTTAAATTTGTTACAGTACTTAGGCCCAGTTTTGCAATCGTGGATTATCTTTATTCGTGATACAGTTGCCTAAGATACAATTGTATCAACCATGAACAAAGATTGTGAAACTGGGCCTTACAGTGAAATCTCCCGGCTGGTTTAAATCTAATTACAGTTTCTTTATACAAATGTTATGCACAATTTGTGCCAATAATTGGTGCCATAGTTCAATTGCATGATGAAATACATAACAATTAAAAACGAATGATATTATATGCACAATTTTGTTTAAACAATATAAAATGTCTTCTAGAGAGGCTTGGAAAATTTTGGAAAACTATACAATTTTGAATCCATTTAGAAGTTAAAGGTAACTATTTGTGCTATAACAATCTTCAGGAACGTTTGGACGTTTCCAAACCAGTTGATTTTTACGAAAAATTTGCTTAAAAACATTTTCAGATTATTCAATAGTCTTTTAAAATTAGCACAAACTTACCATGTTAGTAATTACATTTTATTAATATTATACGAGAGATTACATAAGTCAGAGATTATGAAGTGTGCATAAAATATGTGTCCAGTAGATATTTGTTTTGAAAACATTTAATAGTTGATCAAACTTGTTTATATCCAAATTCCATATTGATTATTACTGGTGATTGCTACAAGTTTCTTGACATCAGTGATTCACTAAAATTGTATGAAAATTGAACACATTTACAAATTATGAACGTAATAATAGGAGTCATAATAATAATAACAGGCATAATAATTATGAGAGTCATAATAATAATAATAATGCACAATAATCGTAATAATTATTATAATAATAATTCGCAATCGACGCTCTAAATCAGATAAAATCATAATAATACATTTTCTACTAATAATAATTATTATTATGTATACACTCTCTTTATAGATAGAGAGAGAGATGGAACAATATTTATTAGGCTGTTGGCCCTCAGCTTTTCAGATTTTATGTCTTTTGATTTTAATAATGATAATAATTTTATTTTTCACCAACCGTCATTAGTGTCATGCATTTGTACCATTGCGATTTTCGGAAGATAAGAAACACTATCTTCCGCTAATATTTATCAACATAGCCAAAAGCTATTTGACATTAATCAGAATTCATTTGTCGCTGTCACGGCTCCAACAGTAAAAGTTTTGTCGCAGATTATTTAAATTTACGATTGGCGATAAAAGGATAAAAGTTTGTAGGCACTACGTCAGAAAAGGGTCTTCATCGAACTCGGCTGTTACTCACCTCGCTCGCTTCGCTCACTCGGATCATACGCTCAGGCACGTTCGATAAATAATTACTTTACTGCCTTGGTACATAATCTACTATTAACACTGATAAAAGTAGCCTACGTGAACAAAATGTAAAAAGGATTTACATTCCAGAATTCACAGTTATGTATCAAAAATAATAAGCTACAAAATCAAAAAGTGACGCAGGCTTTTTTATAAGATTGGATTTTATAATTTTAACTTGATCGATTAATTTAAACAAAATATTCATTGAATCTTGGCGTACTTTTTTGAGAAATAATGATCTAGATGATGTGTGTTAATTATTCCAAAGTACCTTCTTATAATTCGTAAATTGTGCAAGACATTTGTAGTTGGTGCTAATAATTAGTCATAGCAGATTTAATAAATTCACTACAATTAAAAGAAAACAATTTGTAGACAAATTAAGAACAAATATTATAAGTTTAATAAAAGTTTGAAAAAAAAACTTACTGAGAGGTACGGAGTTCGATTACATAATAATAAAAAAAAAATAGAGTACCTACCAAAACAATTGCTGTAAAATGAAAACAAAATATGAGATGAATAAAATTTTAGATTTCAGATAGAAAATATTTTTTTTAAATTTCACGAAGAAAATAATTCCTGGAAGGTGTGGGGTCTAACTACCAGTTTGGTAATAGGAAATAATAAAAATAAAAAATAAAACATATATCTGCTGGGTAATTTACGATTACTATTGAACTGGTTGCAGGTTCGTTCCTTATGCCAGGGTTTGTTAATCACAACCTTAAACCCAGGCGCACATTGGGATGCAGGTGACGCATTCAAAGCAGGGCAGCACAGTGCAGTTATTTTCGCTGTCAATAAGAAATATGATCAATCTCGCCTTTGATATTGGCTGCGAAAATAACTGCACTACGCTGCCCTGCGTTGGCTGCGTGACCTGCGTCTCAATGTGAGCCAGGCTTTATGATTGCGAGGAAGTAAAAACTCTACAAAAAACTCATTGCAGTTTTCTTAAATATGAAAGGCATTCTACTGACTGATTATTCGACAAGGTGTTGTCCTTGCATTCATAAGAATACTCCATGAGATAAACTGATAAGGGCTTAACTTGCATGATAACTAAATCATAAATACAAAACGTAATACTCTAATCTATTTGACACTAAAACTCAATACTTAAAACGATCATTTATGATTATTAATAATAATAACAATACGTAAATAATAATTATAATTATTAATAATACCAATAGATATTAAAGTCCTGCCATTTTTTGTAAGTATTCAAAATATACTTACAATAAAAATAAGAAACAAAAATCAACTAAAAATTTGATTAGCAAAGTCACAATGCCTCATAAAACAATGTGCAAAAAGTTAACTAAAAAATCAACTGAAATTCAATAAAATTCTCACGTTTTCAGAATTTTAAAAACAATTCTTGCCATGTAGATGATTTTATAATATTAGCAACGTTTGACATTTTTTTATCTTCTATACCCAACAGTAAACTAAGACAAAATTCACTGCAATTTTGTATGATTTAAAAAGCTTGTCTTTTTTTTAAATTTTCTTTCCGAAGTAAATTCAGCAACGTGTTACAATATTTTAAAATTTTCTACAAAAGTATATTTTTTGCTTTAATCCTCTAACAAAATTTTACATTATTAACGTTTCCCATGATTTTTTGTACAATTGTGTGTATTAACGTAGAAATTTATGGTAGGATATGTAGTTCAAGATTACGGATTAGTAAATATGATTTTGTTCTCCAGTAATTATGATACTCTGCGTTTTGTGGACATTAATACAGAGATAAAAGAGAAAATATACTCAAAACTTTATAAACTGCATTAGGTACCAATGTATTTATTTGGAACAATTTCCAGAGTGCTTGAAATGCTATTTCATTAGAAAATTTTATTCTTGTTTTAATGTTGTGCCCAATGCACATAGATGTTGAAATATTCAGATAACTTAAATATGGCCAAAAACGCAATTTTGATTTATGCATGTAATTATCATAATCGTCACTTTATTCGAAATATCTACCTCAGAAGTTAAATTTAGAATAAAACTCCAGCATTTTGTGCGCAATGTAAATGGTAAACCAGTTACATTAATTGAAGTGAATTCGAGATTTATGCGAGATTATAATTTTGGTGTAAATAATTGCTCAAGATAAAAAACCCGGCGTGTTTAAATTTCGGATGAAGAAAAATGTTTTGTAAATAAGTCGGAGGTAATATATTTTTAATTATTGCCAGAGTTTTGTAACTAAGCACAGTACGAGACTCGGCACCTAATTGAAGCGTCGGAAATCTTCGCGTTTATTGTAGCACTGTAGCCAATTCGACTTGCAAATACTGATTAATCAAAATCTTAGAGTATGTGACGACAAATCAGAAGAGAATGTTTAAAACCGCGATTTACTTAAATTAATGTGTAATACTCCACTGTATTATATTTAAATCATTATAACTTTGCCTAATTATGCAATATATGTTTATACTAATCAATTACCAGGCAGATTGATTCAGATTATAAAAATACGGTCGTCTACCTCATATGTGTGTTCAGGAACTACAGATGAATGAGATACGGATTAGCGAATCAAATACCAATTTTGATATCTGGGAGATACATTGAATTCTTACGAATCCATTGTCTCTGAATACAATTGCAATTGAATACTGCCTTGACCTAGCACAGTATTATTTATTTATACAAATATGTTTGTATGTGCACACAGTCACACAGACGGACTAGAATAGTCATAGTAAAGTTTATATGGCATTCACTACTGCGGCAGAATGGGAGGGACGGAATACAATGCAGCACTAATTTTGTATTGCATTCTAAATGTTTTAGTTGTACTAAAATATATCAGGACCATTAATATTTACATATTTTTGAATTTTATTTAACAACAATTATTGCCCTACCAAATTTAACCCAAATTTTCTAAATTCAGAAGATTTTCTACAAATTTTGTCCATCAAAAAATATGAAATGGTTAATTATTTCGAAATATCTCTCCAGGTCATAATTTTAATTGGAAGGAGTAACAGTGAAGAACAGTTAAGAACTCACTAATTTTGTATTACATTCCTTTGTTTTAGTTGAACGGTTGAAACTACTTGTTGCCAAATAACCAATAGTAACGAGCATGCAGGTTCTGGTGTCTAGTTTTTGAATATCAAGCAATAGTAATTGTATATTTAATATTTATTTCAATATAAATTACTTCCTGACGTTTAGTTTCATTCCAAGTTGGTCAATAAATGTGTTGTGACTACCCTACTTTAAAACACCCCGTGCTAGAAAGACTGGTTTTTACACGCGTGTTCGTTCTACAACCAAAGATTGTGATGTGGGTATAATAAAAAATGTATACTTACAGGAAATCTGAAATATTAAAATTTTTGCGGTGTGGAAATTCTCTAGCAAGGTATACTGTAAATGTAAGGTAGAAAGGTCAGCTATTTTGCAGGAATTTTCTCTCTCTCTCTCTCTCTCGCTCTCTATCTCTATCTCTACAAAATGACCGATATTTTACAAATTCATCAGCAGGACTGACTGTTTTTAAGGTATAAGTAAATCATTCAGGTTTATAGAATGGCTTATCCTAGGAAATCCGAATATTCAAAATTGTTTTTGTTTAGAATTTTACTGGTAAAGTAATTAGGTGTTATGGTTTTTTAAATGTTTTTATAGAGGCTATTTATATATTTATTTTCCGATTTATTAAAATTTAAGATTAATTGAATTGTAATATTGGAGTGGCATTGACTGACTAAAATTAAAAAAATAAAATAAAAATAAATATGTTAATTGTTGGAAAGTTTTACACAAATTGCATGAATGATGCCTATAGATGTATATAAAAAAATCATCGAAAGAAAATATATTCAGAAATTAATAAGCGTATACTGTTGAGTAAATTCCATTAAAAGGAAAACTTTCCAGAGTAGGTACTAATAAACAACAACAACTAAAAAAATAAAAAATATGAAAATTAAAAATTGAACAAAAAACATTAAAAAAAGTTTACCCATTTCCATTAGAAGTTCGCGGAAAATAATAATAATACAAACAATATAGGTTTAACTTATATTTATATTATAAAGTAATTTGCAGTACTATACTTCTAACACTAACACTTAACATTAAAGTAATACTCCGTAACATAAACTATGTGCAAAATTTTGATTAAGTCCAAGTTTAAAATAATTGAAGATGTTAGCTCTTTAGGTTAGTATACATAAAAATATGTAAGCAATTCATTTTTCTTTTGAATACCTTCCATGGACGCATTAAATATGTATTTATTTCTTGAATTGTGGAAGTGCTCTTTTTATTGTATAAGGACTTTGTAACTACTACTCCTGTTGCTAACTTTGTGCTAATTTGTATGGTACATCTTGGGCTATATCAGTCAACAACTCTTATTTGCTGCAGTACCGGCGAGCCGTAAACAATTTTTAATGAGCAGGCATAATTCTCAATAATTGGCACATTCTTCGCCACGCTGGCAAAAAAGCCTGGCAAGGGAGCCAGACATTTGGGGTATTTTTCGATCGGAAACTGGCGAGCGACCGGCCATAAATCCAGGCCGGGCGAATATTTGTTTTCGACGGCTCGAATTCTGCACATATTATGGTAAAATAATCAAATTTATTCATGCAAGAAAAAATAGCAGATGGACTACTGGGCACCGTCGGCCAAAATGATTTATGCCTCGGCGTTATTGATTTATTGGAAACAAATATATTGGCGAAGAGGCCGGCGCATACGTAAGGTCCACATAAATGTTTTGTATCTTATTTCAGTATGCATTTACGGTTGACTTGACACAATGCGTTTCGGCGACTTTAATGCACACGGCTATGAAAAAGTTATCAATAAATTAATTGCATCCAATATCCAGTAATTATTACTTATCTTAACGTACGATTTGCTCTAACGGTGTTTGAAAAATATAATGCCAACAGATTAATTTAACACGGCAATGCTTAATAAGGTACACAACATTGTTAATTTTTTAAATACCGTACTACATGTTATCGGACCATAAGTTCTAACACACGCATTTAATACCTGATTCAGGGGCGGACTGGCCATGTGGAGAATGTGGAAAATCTCACATGGGCTTATACAAATTTGGCCATTTTTCTAAATAACTCAGTATTAGTGTTATTTGTTTGTGGTGGTAGTAGTAAATTGTCATGTAAATTATTCTATGAGATAAAAAGTATGTCATTCTATTTAAGAAAATTGAAATGCGCTTGATTTAAGTGGGCACTTAACTAATGACATTTTTGAATGAGTAATTATCAAAATTTTCAGATATCGTTTTAAGTTTTTCTGAAGTTATTTAAAAAGGTATAAAAAAAACCTCGACACCCAATGGGTAAAAGAGGGATGGATTATGTATGTATGTATGTATAAAAAAACAATAGGCACTTTCTCATTGCCACTGTTTTAGCTCTGCAAAACAGCTTTTACTAATTTTCAGTACAACGTTTCGTTTCGAAGAAACCAACATCAACTTTATTAGTAGTTAATAAAGAATATGCCCCCATGCTGTTGATCCTTATCTTGAACACCCTGTATATCAGTCATAGAGGGTTCAGGTACAATTCGAGATAAACTTTCCGTTTTTATCTTATTTGTAAGAGAAACTGAACCCATTTTTTTCTACGTCTTTTTGAGGTAAAAATCTTGGAAGTTAATTTTTATCTGGGAAACTAAAAACGATCGGTGTACACACATCGTTTTTAGTACACAAAAGATATTTCAAATTAAACGAGGAAGCCAGAAACATAATAATATATAGGGTGTTCCATTTAAAAAACAAAAGTTGAGTAGCCATTCCGGTAGAACCGGAAGTCATAGAAGGTTAAAAGTATTCACCTGAGGATAACGGAATCGGCCATGTTTGGATTTTTTTCTTCAAATTTTTATCTTATCTTATCTTATTTTCAATGAGCATGGGACACCCTGTATAAGTAACAAAATTCAAGTAGAAAAATTTAGCATTCTTATTAAAAAGCATAAAATTTGTATGAAACTTGCAAAATTTTATTGGAAAACGTATAAATTCATAATAAATTTCATAATTTCATTAGAAATTGGATAATACTTATTGGAATTTAGACGTTGGTCATTCAAAAACAATGGTTCAAAAATTTTTTCAACGAAAATCAAATTTCGGGAGAAATTATTATCGAAGGAAAGTAGGTTTTTATTTAAACTTGCTAAATTTTCATTAGAAATTACAAATATTTTAAAATTCGCAACATTTTCACAGCAAACTAAAAAATATCTGATTAGAAATCACTACATATGTGGAGATATTAGTAAATTTCTGAAAGGTTGATATATTAAACTTAAATAGCAAAATACTAGTAGAAAGTTCTACATTCTTGTTAAAAATTACAAAATGTCTGTAGAAGTTGCGAAATGTTGTTGGAAAATGCCCAAATTCATTAGATATTACACTATTTCATAAAACATTGCACATTGCAATATTTATTAGCATTTAGAGTTTATTCAGAAACGGCAGTTCATCATTAACTTTTGCAGACTATAAAAAAAAATCATTGAATGATGAATTATCGTTTTTAGATTGATAAAGATTAAATTTTAATAAACAATAAACAATTTCAATATTTTGAAAATTACAATAACTTCATTATACATTCGAATATTGCTATGAACATTACACTACTGTCAGTATAATTGAAATTTTTCATTGGAAATTATAAAACGTATTTTGCAAATATTTAAATTCATTTGAATTAACAGAATGTCCAGCGTAAATTATGTTACCATAAAATGCCATATAATGGTACTACCATATAATGGTGTAGAGTGTCTAATACAGTTTTTTACATATGTACAAATTTTGCCCACTCCTTTTAGTTTTTCGCCATTGTTTTTGCCTCTGCCCATGATTTTCCTCTGTTTTTCAGAATCTCGTTTATGGAGTTGTTCCATGTTTGTCTTGGTCTTCCTCTGCTTCTTCGTTTTCCTGGTCTGGTTTCCCATATTCTCTTAACTGGCCTTGTGTTTCTCATTCTTTGTAGATGACCCCACCAGCTCAGTATTCTTCTTGCCACAAATTCCTCTAACCATTCTACTTCCAACTCTTCTCTGATTTGGGTGTTTCTGATTTTGTCCCTCCTTGTAACGCCTCTTACTCTTCTGAGGTATTTCATCTCAGTTGCCTGTAATTTGCTCTTTTCTTTCTTGGTTAGTGTCTATGATTCGCAGCTATATGTTCAGCGTAAATTACAGAATTTAATTCAATAATGTATTTTGACTTTATGAGGTCAAAAAATAATACAAACCATGATTGTTTTACATTTTTTATCTCCGATATTTTTTGAGGTGTTTTAAAATTTTTCTTCTGGTTTATTGTTTTGTGTTATTATAGGAGTATATTTTCGTTATTATTATAGGATTTAATGAATTTCTTGTTCTATTGGGATCATTTCACAATAGAAAACTTGTAGTATTATTTCTTTCGACCCTACCAAATAGCCGCTGTTGGGATGTATATCGTCCTTTGTTGTAGTTTTTTATTGTTTGGTTCGATTTGGTTTCATTTCATCCCCTTTTAATTCAGATATTGTAGGATGGAAATACAGCACAAGAAAAAAAAGTAATGGGAGCTCAAGAAAAGTTGAGACTAAAATGAAAACAGTATTTGGAGTTAGTAGTTGATCAGTGTCACAGCAGCTTACAGCAAACGTGTAACAAATATATAGAATTCCAGTGTGAAATTATATTTAACAACGACGATGAGTGGAAAAATATAAATAAATAAGTATAATATTCAAGAAACTGTAAATAATATATCTGCAAATTCAACCAACGCTAATGTTGATAGTGGTCAAACTGAGCGAAACATATTTAAAGAAAAGAAAAAAAGAAATTTTGTAAACCATGGAAGTCAGTATTCAAATTCTAGAGGGTTTAATACATTTTTCATATAGCCGGTCATTTCAGGTTGGTTTGAAAGGTTGGTTTCAAGGTTTGAAAGACATTTTTCTTACTATTACTGCATTTCAAATCCTTTTTAAACAACCAATTACTTCATTATGACTGCATATTTTGATCTAAATATTTTTCTAAAAATATTCCTGAAAACGCATTATTAGTTTATCAGTACTTAATAATTAATCAGTACATTACAATTTAATACAGAAGTAACTCAAAACAAGATTTTTTTCAGAATTACAACATTTTTAATCGTTATGGAATATTTTAAAGGAAAATTTCAGTGAAGCCTTTAAATGTTTAAACGAAAATGAAATTTGTACTGATGATGTAGTAGAAAATAATAAAGATGCGATGTCATCTTTTACTGCAAAACTTGCAAAATTTTTCCTATTTGTTGTTATATTTTATTCTGATATAACATACTATACTAAGAGGTGCATATTCTATACTTACACTACACTATACTTGGTATGACTTGGACAAGCATACAAATATTTACTATTTACGTCTGTAACACAAGTGAACGGAGTTTCAACGTTGAAATTTATTAAAAGCAGACTAAGATCGTATCTCGCAAGAAAATCTAGAAGCCTTCATGTTAATGTCAGTGGAGAAGGATATTTTAAATTATATACAGGGTGATTCGGGAGGAAATGGAGATATTTTAAAAACATGTCCAGGAAGCAAAAAAAGCTCATATTGTCAAGTCCGATTTTCATTTGTTTCAGAGGTATTTTGAACAATTTATAAAATGAAAGGAATTTGACTAAATATAAAAATAGACAATATTGGCGTAATGAGGAGGTGCTCCATCATGTTGGAAGATAATACTCCGTCGAATATTCAAAGGTACTTCGTCCAATATTTCCTCTAAATGATCTTCCAAAAAATGTAAATAACCTTCCCCAGTAAGACGGCCATCCAATACAAAAGGCCCAAACAATTAATCATTTAGAATGTCGCACCATACATTAATACTACACCTATGTTTGGATGTATGGGTTTTCGTCCAACCATCGATGAATATTATGGCAATTATGAATTCCATCTCGAGTAAATTGAGCTTTATCAGTAAATAAAATGCATTTGAGTAATTTCTATTTTCACGAATCCATTGACAAAATTGTAGTGTAATGGATAATCGCCTTCTTGAAGATTTTGTACTTTCTGCAGATGAAAAGCGTTTAAACCTTTCCGTTTTAATGTTTTCCAAACCATTGTTTGTGGAATTTCAAATTAGATTGCAATGCGCCTTGTACTTATCCCTGAATTATCTTCTACAACATCCAGAATATCTTCTTTTCCATACCGAGCCATTGCTGTTTTTCAGGAACAATGCGTGCACTTAGGAACATTCCAGTTTTACTAGCACGTGTAAAAACAGTTTGAAACACTTGCCTATCAGGAATTCTTCGATTCGGAAAATGACGTCGATACTCTTCTACTGAACCATATCTGCATATTCTCTGTGACTGAAAATATGAGGCATTTTATAATCTCGTAAAACAACTACTACTGTCACTGACAACGTTGTCAAATTTAACGTGAATTAGTGCTACTTCTTCTTTTGTTTTGTTTGTAAGTTCAGTAATACATTTTCCTTTAATTTTATAAAAATTTCTAAATATCTATGAAACAAATGAAAACCGGACTTGATAATATGAGCTTATTTTGCTTTTTTTTGCTTCCTGGACATACTAAAATAACTAAAATACTTTCATTTCCTCCCGAATCACCCTGTAGATTCTGACGATATCATTAATACTGTTATGTCATAATGTGATTATGTCAATAATACACACAACAAACTTCTAAATAAAAAAAATAATGATGCAGACTTGTGGTTATTGTGACTTTTTGTCATTATTATATTTTGAATTTTTTTTTATTTACCGTATAGAGTTGACACATAAACAAAGATCAAGTTTATTTATGTATTCAATTGATGATGGAGTTGCCAATATAAAGTCAACGAAATTTCCATGATATGGCGAATATATCTAATATATTTAAAAATAAGTAGAAAACAAGTTTTTTTTTATTTATGGGCGGACCGGTAACAATTTTTGCCACAATATTGTTTTAGGGCTAGTCCGCCCCTGACCTGGTTATCAATATATACTCGATTCCATCAGCAATTTTCATTTAAGATTTAATTTTCAACCAGGCTGAATCCCAAAGCAAGAATTCGCACATTGTATGTACCTGTACCTACGAATCATTCTAGTATTTGGAGGCTGGAAAACTTAGGTTTGAAAACGTAAGGCACTTAGGCACAAAAAAGGTGTATCTGTTTCGCACTAATAAAAATGAACCACACTAAACTCGATTCCAAATAAATTATTATTCAGCGGTTAAAAGTTTACGCGTTGGTTTCCACTGTCCACGTCAGCGTCTGGTCATCAATGCACGTCCTTATGTGTGTCGTTATGTCCGCGCAGAAGCGACTAAAAACGTTGACGATTGACAAACGAGTTTTAATAACGAATAAGTAGATGGGTTTTTCTGCGGCTTTCTTGCATCGAATATTGGAAAGATGAGAGCCTGCGTCGCGCAGATTTATGGAACTGTCCGGTGCGCGGACCCCGCTTATTTATGTCGGAACTGGAACAATTAGCACGTTCCGAAGAAACTGAATAAAGAAGTCTAATTGAAGCGATGCGTTATTACTTAATCAGCCTCGCAGCGTCGCCGCGCGGAATCATTACTGCAAAATTTCTACGAAGCCATAGATTCTGCCATCGGCCGCAGCTCGATTGCGCGCTTAAATGGACCTGTCGAGGATGGCTGGTTTTAATTGGACATCAATGGAAATCTTAAAAAATATTGACTTAATCAGCTATACAAAAATGTAGGTATGTAAGTATCGGATTGAATACACATCACCATCTTAAAGTGATAAGCAATAAATTATTACTTGACGTTGAGTTAAGGCTCCAACTTATAACCCACAGGTGTGGGTAAAATTATCCCTTTGAATGGCAACTCTTTCTCTTTGTTAATGTCGCCTAACCCGAATAAGCCCGGCTGAGAATCTAAAAACTGTAAAAGCTATTAAATTTTTCATGTAAATTATTAGAATCCAAAATTTTGTTATAATGCAAACAAATAAAGAATCTGATTCAATTCGTCAATATTTAATATCTGATATTTGACAGTCCCTACGGTCTAAGTATAACCTTTACTGCTTATGCAGTGAAAAGTAGGTACTTTTTGATTGCCTAGGCTGTAAAGTTATGAATATATATTTTTGCTACCAGTTACATATTATTGGTATTTTTGGTAAGAATTTGGTACCTACATATATAAATTTCTTAAAAATCGCTCAACAGATTTTTTTGCTAAAAGTTGGTACAAATTTTCGTAAAATATATCTTACAAAATTTGTTAAATAGCTGCCGAGAATGGAGTTTTTGTAAAATTTTAGGGCACCTATTTGAATATTTCATGCAATACATCAAAATGGCTTTAATCAATATGATACATTTGATTATTCTACCTTCCAATAAAAATTCTTTCGTGCGGAGCAATTTCTGAACAAATCGGCCATTTAAAAAAAAACAATTATATATACAATCTGTGGGAATTTTGAAAATATCCGCAAAATAGTTAATTTACAATTTAATTTACATTAAAACTTCTGTGCTGATTAAGAAGTTCTAAGCTACTGAATTTTCAGCTCTGCATTTAAATTTTATAAGGTCGAATAATCAAAATCTTTTTCGAATTCCCTATGCTTCTGGGATAATTCGAAAATATCTGGCCTCCAGTGAATAATTTATAAAGTTTACCTTTCATTTCACGTAATAAAACAATTTTGAAGAAGTACTAAAGTGTCGGATAATTTCTAGTTTTTTAACAATGTAATTTTCGAATTACCTATTCTCAGATAACGAACATTCAGAAAAAAATGGATACCAGTATATGTTTATAAAGTGTATCTTTCATTACCAGCAATAAAGAATTTCATTTAAAGCTCATGAGCTGCAGAGAAACGCAGGTTAAGTACTCTGCCTTCTAAATGTCTCTCTGTTTAAATTCTGTCCTGCAGCGGAATTTCTAAATTTTCTAAAATTTGTGGAAAATACATTGGATTTTGAAAATGTCCACAATAGATCTGTATTTTTAAAATGTATAAACTGTAGATGCTCCTGCTCTGCAGATGAATTTATTAACTGCTGCAATTTTCATCGTGGCATAAGAACCATAAGAAATCTGTGCACTGTTTGATGCTTTTTAAATTTATCAGCAAGACAGAATGTTAACTGGAATAGTATATTATGCAACGAGCATTTAAAGATGGTTATTAAGCACGAGTATGAGACTTACGAAACGAGTCTTGGCAAGTTTCGTAACGAATACGAGTGTCTTAATAACCATTAAATGCTAGTTGCATACACTATTTTTTCTACGACAAAGCATGAAACGTGGTAATTGTCAAAATTTACACAATACACAATAATTTTAATATATTGACAATATGTTTTCTACTGGGCGGAAAGACCCCTTCTGGGGTCGATAGCCTTAATAAAGATCGTTATATACCGGGTGATTCAAGTTTTATTACCATGTGTTTTTTAGGCATTTGGAGTTGCCCAAAAAATATGAAAATTTGGATTTATATAGGTCTGATACTAATCTACGGAAAGGTAGGTTGACTTTTTTTATATAGACGGTTATAAAATTTAAAAAAAAAAACTATTTTTGGGCAAAATTCTCTATCGTTATTTTTGCCCTAAACTGTTTTATTTTATACATAGAACCCATTTATGAAATCAAAAATTAACGAAAATGATTAGATTTCAAATTGAAGCATTTTTTACAATACTGACTAACTTTCCTCGGTATGATTTATGATGTTGTAAGTCAAGAGCCCTACAAAGCATTGACCGCCGGTGCGGTTGGAACGTTTTATGACTTTTTACGATTACGCCAGTCGCCCGTGGGTTGAACCGGCCTTGCAGGACGGATTGGGTATGGCCCTATCATAAAACCCATAAAATCCATTATAGGGACTATTACTGGTAGCACCCGTCATATTTTACTATTTAGTAATAAACCTTACTGTTGCAATATCAAAATTCATTTAATTCAATAATTGGTGCAATTTTTTTGGCTTGGATTATACTGGAATGTTTGGAATAGCTTTAAAGTATGTTCTGACAAAAACTATATAAATAAAATTACGAATTCTTTGTGAAATAACGTATAAACTACCGGATGGTTAAAATTATTTTTTTTAACGTCAGATTGGGCTTTATCAATATCTAAACATATGTACTAATTTTGGATTATTTATTTCAATTAGAATTTGCCATTTTTAGCCTGGTAATAAAACTTGAATCACCCGAAATATACAGGGTGTCCGGAAAATACGTGTACAACGTTTGACGACAGACTCCTGACGTCAAAATAGGTCGATCTAAGCCGACTTAGTTATATCCAACATTGTCTCGTTTAGCCGGTAGAGGGCGTCAAAAATTAATATCAATGACGTTTAATAATTTGACAATTAATCAAGTATAATATTTACTCAAGTATACGATCAACATTATTGAATTACAAGTTCATTTTACCATTAAAAATGGAAAATTATACAAACTCTCAGAAAGTTGACATGCTCCTGGTATACGGGTTTTGTCGAGGAAATGGGCGTCAGAGTGTTAGGGTTTACATGGAGAGGTTTCCTAACCGTCGAATACCAAACCACCAAACATTTGCCAATATTGAGCGTCATCTTCGGGAAACGGGCAGTTTTGAGAAAAAGTTTGAAGGCAGGGGTCGTATGCGAACAACTCGAACTGTGGAAACAGAAGAGATGATTCTGGAAAGAGTTGAAGAAGAACCAAGTACCAGTACCCGTCTCTTAGAACGTGAGTTAAATGTTCCTAAAACGATTGTCAATGAGGTTTTAAGAGAACAGTTGTTACATCCTTACCACATACAAAAAGTCCAGGAACTTTTACCGACTGATCCCCCCATGCGGCTTACATTTTGTCAATTTATTAGAAACAAAAGAATCCTTGTTCCAAATTTTTGTAGAAAAATTATGTTTACTGACGAGGCATGCTTTACAAGATCTGGGGTAACCAATCTGCACAACGAACATATTTATTCCGATGAAAATCCACATGCCATTAAAGTTGCACATCATCAGCATCAATTTAAAATTAATATTTGGGCAGGTATTATTGATCACTACCTTATTGGTCCCATTGATATTCCAGACAGGTTAGATGGAAATATTTATTTAAATTTTTTGCAAGACACATTACCAATTCTTCTGGAGAATTTGCCCATTTTACTTCGGAGGGAAATGTGGTATATGCATGATGGTGCCCCGCCCCATTTTTCCGTTGCCGTTCGGCAATACTTACATCATCAGTATCCCAACCGATGGATTGGAAGAGGCAATGATGCACCAGTAAAATGGCCACCACGTTCTCCTGAGTTAAATATGTGTGACTTCTTTTTGTGGGGCGCTATTAAAACAGAAGTTTACAAGACTCCGGTAAACACACGCGATGATTTATTGCAGCGGATTTTAAATGCAGGCAACCATTTTAATAATCCCGAGACATTAGATAGGGTCCAATATAATTTTTTAAAGAGTGTTAATAAGTGTATTCAGCAAGATGGCGGTCATTTTACACATTTGCTTAAGTAATGTTTTTGTTTTACTTAGTTTCTTACAATAGATACTTTCAACTTTGTTATACTTTTGTTTTTTTTGACGCCCTCTACCGGCTAAACGAGACAATTTTGGATATAACTAAGTCGGCTTAGATCGACCTATTTTGACGTCAGGAGTCTGTCGTCAAACGTTGTACACGTATTTTCCGGACACCCTGTATATACATATATATATATATATACATATATATATATTTCGACGATTTCAAAATTGAATATTGTGTCCATAAAGTTGGATATTTCAATGTTTTTGTTAATTTATTATAATAAACAAGTAAGACATTTTCGGAAAAGCTGCTGACCTTATTTGTGTTTCTGCAATCCATAAAATTAGAGTAAAATTTCTCGTAAGTTTTTAACGATTTCAGGTAATAAATTGTTTATGGTTCTTGTGGTCTGCTCCACAAAGTCCGGTGGGGTTAAATTTTCCATATCACTATCACTATTCGACATGTTTAATGATTTTATATTAAAAAAAAAACAATTTATTAAGAATAAGAATCATCAATTCCCCATGCACGGCTATAAAAAAAAATAATTTTATATAATTTATGCCATGTCATTGGCATGCCTTTTTAGATAAACTTGTATCTTAATGAAAAAAATGTATCTAAATAACTATCATTTAGGAACAGGTATCGAATGTTTAATATATCAATTAAAGTATAGGAGTAGAAAAATCGGTATTTAAGAACTTATTAGCACAACGCATTACCGCAAGAAATCTAAAAAATCAAAGTTGGTGCTGTTTAGATATTCGGTTGTATTGTAGACAGTTTCGAAATCGAGTAGATTTTTCACAAATTATATGCCTAAAAATCGAATATACAGCAGAGTTTGTTTTCATTTTTTAAAACATAATTTTTACTCAGACACTGAGAGTATTTAGGTGCATACATATTCATGATGATTAAAAAAATGCTTTATTAGAGAAAACCTGTAAATTCAAAACTGTTGCAATTTAAAAGTACTTCAAAGGGCAGAATTAAAAAATAATGTAAGACAGTCATCTGTATTACAGATATTTTTTAAATTCAGCTAATTATGTACAATTTCAAAATTCAGCAGTTTTACCCCATATTTTATCCATGAAAAATATCTGTGAAATGGCTGATATTTTTAGTTTCTTAGCAGAACAAGTTTTAACTGGAAACTGAATATTCGTGTATTCATAAGATTAAAAAAATCTTTACTCACAATCAGTTGAAAATATGTGCATTTATGCATTTTAAGGCGGTCGGGAAGTGAATCATTGTATAATTTTACTTCCCGGCTAGCCGGGAACACACTTTCCCATCTAGCAAGTGTCACTGTCACTTTGATAAATCACAAAACTTTTAAAGCAAACTAAGAACAGTATTGGACTATTTAAAACAATTAATATTGACGGTTACTATTATGATTGATGTTGACTGTTAACGTGAAGCCATGCTTTTTCTGTAAATTATATTGCCGAGTGTTTGTGTGAATTTTTAATTGACAAAATATTTGCATCTGTCAAAATGACATATTTGTTATTTTCCCCTGGCAACAATTTCACAGATCTTATTGATGAAGTAATTTATTAATTTTTTATGAACCATGCGAGATTGTGGGTAAAATAGTATACAAACCGCGCGGGAAAGATCATTCCAGCCTCGTGCTTATAGCTACTCTCGGCGCTTCGCGCCGCGGGCATCTAAAGCAGCACTTCGCTGTAATGATCCGTTTCCCCGCTCGGTATATAATATACTATTACATGCTTGTAGGAATTGTTTAAAATCATACGTGCTACAGTTTCAAAATTCTCTAGCAGGACAGAATTAAAAATATCTTAAAACAGAAAATTCGGCAATATTTCAAATATTTTCAATATACAGTATGTCCCCGGATTGAGTTTACAAGAGGGATATTTTTTGAATTTTTAATTTTAAGTAAAATTGTTATAGGAATTATAATTCCTGCTTGGTCTGAAATTACCAGTTCAGTTATTCAAACTTTTATTTATTTATACAGGGTGTTGGCAAAATATTTTTTTTAAATCTTATTTTGACACTTATTTAATTACTATTCGCCAAAGGAATTTAAATTGACATTTAAAAACATTAAAGAAAAATAAAATCATTCAAAGAATCCTCCAAATGCAGAATATGATACTACTGTACTGGACATACTGTATATTTAAGGTTGCTTTAATTAGTACTTACTGGTATTTGTTTATTTATTTTTATCGCCTGACTAATTTCGGTTATACAACCATCTTCAGAGGCACATGAATTTAATGTTTATACCGGGCTTTTTTTTCGTTTTTACACATATGATTGACAATGTATAACTGGTTGCCTGCATCTACCCGTAAGGAATTTCATATGTGTAATTCTAAAAAAAAAAATCAACTCATTAGCGGCGTCGGTGCAAGCAACCTGTCAATTTTGGCATATGTTACACATATGACATATGAGAGGTCAGGTTTTTATTCAAGACAATACATGACGGGGTCTTTGAACAAATCCTGCATTGATACCGTATTCTTCTGCTACTAAGATTTTTGTGTTAGTAGGGCAGAATTTTTCTGAAGTGCAGAATATGTGTGCACATATTCATTGTGCACGTATATTATGAAGATTTCATTCATTATATCAGAAATATAATGTATCACAGAAAATCACACAAAATAATTTTTATTTTGATACAGTATTCTTCTACTGTGAAGTATGATTTTGTGAAGCTGATGAATCAAAATCATTTGTATCGACTGGTGGAAATAGTTTATTCTGTACTTTGGAAGGCTCGCCAAAGGTTACAGTGCTCGTACTTGAGGACTGATTTTTAAACAGGTTCTTATAAATTATATGCTCAACCTTTGACATTATTTTTTCTGCGCACTTGTTTGTCACATCCATTGCATATTCATGCACATATTTGACCTACTTTGTGCGGGTAGGTTATTTATGTGCCGCAAGTTTATTTGGAATCCTCAACTCTGAAAAAGCGACCGATTCTCGCCAAAGAGAAGGAGTATTCCATGGGATTGACGTGAACATATACCGTATTTGGTATATTTAGTAGGCGCAAATATCTCGGAATTTACAGCGTTCAGTGTTTCTGCAGAAGCTGCCACCGTGTAATTAAATCTTGCCATGGGACAGATAGACGTGTATAGTGCTGTATAATAAATGAGTTTTCGCAGTTGCTTATAAGTGCATGGTGCAAGAAGTAACCGGAACGATTTCATATATAAAATAATAGGAATATTTGAGCTGGTCATAAGCACGGCACCATTAACATAGTTGGTACTTGATTTAAACGTGATATCTTGTAGCAAATGTCTTAATTATTAGCCGCAGCGACGGCGCGAATTTAAACTGTCTACTAAGGCCTTTTCTGGAGACCCAGCATCCAATAAAAAGGGGCCGTTCATGGAACGGCAAACGTGATGCGACTGCCGATCTCGTTCGGGGAGCTCAGTGAATTATTTCTCGTGAAAAACTATATGCTACCAGTTTTTACCACTGGGCAGACGGGGTTTATGAGGGAATCTCTCTTGTAAGTGCTTGCCACGGAATTTTCGGGCGTTTTGTGATTTTGGCCGGGCGTTTTTTCGCCCATCGCGTCTGCATAGATTTCTGCACAGTATTCCCCTTTTAGGCAGCCCGGAGGGCGCTTTTTTTCCAGAGCCGTGCTTATCTGCTTGTAAATTTAAATCTTCGACGGACGAGAAAATCGGTATTGGCTTCGTCGGGCCGACCTGCAGAAAAAAGCACCATTCGCATTCCTCGTGCGTCCCCGCAAATAACAATTATTTGCAATTTGTAAATCTAATGAGCTGGATAGGAAAAGAAAGTATCGCGCATTTTTATGGGCTGAAAAAATCGCCTAATTGAAAAATGCGCGGAAGAAATGGCGACGAGAAAATTTTTCAAGGTTTCCCATTATATCCCGAGCCAGCATGCGTATCACGATTTTGAAATCAAGTTTTTCAATCATCGCTCGAACTTCTTTCGTGTTTACTTGGGTGTACTCTGCAAGAATTTCAAATCGTTCGTGAACCCTTTTTTCATCCCGCTGCTAACACAACATGATACATCGCAGTTAATTATTTTTTGATTAAATTAGATACATCACTGCAAATAAGAGCAAATAAGTCTATATATGAATTAATGATGTTTTCTGGATAGTGTTCTTTATTTGATTATTTTTATTTTTATTTACAGCTTTAATTTTAGAGAATTTGAAATTTGCAGTTGAAATATCGATTGTGTAGTGCATAAAAGCATGCTGCAAAATAATGTTGATTTAATCTAGAAGCTTAAACTTTAAACCGTGTTTTCTCAAAAGTTTTTTATTTTCGCACTTCACCCATCATTTGTGCACTACGCCATCGATATGACACTTGGCTTTGGAGGTAAACTGCTTCTGATAAAATTATACTTACAATTTGCCATGATAATGATGATAATAAATGGTAGTTGTTGTGGAAATTTAAGAATTACTGTCCAATTGTGATATTGATGGAAATTTAACAAAAACAGCTAAAATGTAAATTGCACATCGCAATTAGAATCTGACTAACATTTATGTCATTTATCAACATTAACAAAATAATAGTTGAAATGTTGCTTTGTAACAATTGTCGATAACTTTTTTTTATATCAAAATATAAGAATGTTTTTTTTAATTTTCCCTAGTAATATTTACAATCTATCTAATATGGACATCCAGTAAATGATTTGATACATATTATTGATATGTATAGAGCTACTGCAATCATAGGTCTATTTTTAGTATAACAAGTAAATATATCGTGAGCTTGGTGTTACAAGGTTGTATGTAACATTTTGTAAGATTTGGAGTATTTGGTATTATATGATTATATGTGTTATAAGCTATCTTTTGCAAACGTCTAATAGATTGCAGCACTTGTCTAAACATTTCTATTTACTGTCAAACAAGGTTGTATGTCAAATTTGGCATTTACACTTTAGTGTAACATAGTTATATGTAGACGCATACAACTCTAACCGACTTTGTTTTGATAGTCTTGTGAAATATGAATCAAATTTGTGAAAACTATGACAGTGATGATTCTATAAAAGATCGTAATTATTGCCCAGATAATCAAACCTTACAAAATAATACAGATGCAGGCAATTGATTTTAAGAACTTCCAAGAATGCGCGACATTACTTAACTATACTCCAGTGCCCTATACAAAGGTTCAACAAATTAAGTTTTGCGGATCTGTATTTAACATTTATTACAAAACTTCCCTTGCTGACGATGAATTTGTCGAACAAAGCATAAAACGTGCTATTGGTAAAAAAAAAAACGGGTATCAACGGGTCAAACTAAGGTAGACTTCGCTGTACCCAAGCAAGCAAAGGGAACTCTTAACGAGATACCGTAAAATAAGTTTGATGCAATCAAGTCAATGTACCGGTGGATGCCTACAGTTGGTAAAGACTATTTTGACGCAATTCTTTCGAAATCGAATACTGGTGACAAAAATGGGGAAAAAGGAAGAAAAACTATGTAAATATAACAAATTTAAAATATTGTTATTGAGTTATTGACCCCATTAAATGTGTTAGTAAATAAAATATGATCTAATTTTGTAAACATTACGTACTCGTATTTTCTTGCAAAGTTGCATAGTTGTATGTTACTAACAAAAAACAAAAATTATATAACAGAGTTGTATGTAATTTTCTGTTTTTTCATAACTCAAAAATTTGGAATGTTGGAAGCTTGAAATATCGGGATTATTAATACTGAAATTTTATGAAAATGTCGAAACAGAAATCAAACGAATAGGAATGGTACGGCACTTTTTGTAACACTCCAATATTTAGAATCTATTTTCCCAAATTTATTAAATTTGCACATACAACCTTGTATCACCAAGCCGACGATATGTTGTTAGTTCTGAACTTGGACCATATTCCACCTAGGTAACGGATTCACAAGTTCTGAAATCTGTGTAGTATGTCGAGAGGGTGTAATCTTTTCACTCTTCTAGCAGTTTCGCCTTGCAGCAGTACTTTGTCCTTATTTCATTTATGAGAGGATGAAGTGTTTTTAGGAGAGCGGTTTCAACAACTTTTGAAAGTATTCGGAGTTGGCTTATTGGACGGTAGGATGCCACTTTGTCCTCTTCTTTTCCCGGTTTGGAGATAAGGATGATTTTGGCTAGCTTCCAATGGTTGGGGAAGTGTACCAATCTCAGAATCGCATTAAATATGTATGTTACAAGTCTCATTCCACTAGCTGGCAGTTTTTTCAACATATTTCATGTTATTGGGTCTATTCCATGAGCATTTTTTTCGTTTAGGTTACTAATTATCAAAGTGACTTTGAAGGTTTTGATGGGAAGGTCCAGCTGGAAGGGAGGTTCCAAGAATTGGAGTATTGGACCTTTATGTCTACTGAGGCTTTTGGCATTCCACAGAGCTATTTTTAAAAATTGATACATTATTGGGGCATTATTCAGATAGTTTGGAAATTAGTGCTGCGAACATTATTGTCACATTATTCATGTTTTCCATGAACGTCGACATCATGTTCTTCATTTTTGTAATGGCTTGCGCGAGTATTGACTCCGATTTGCTTGGTTGCTGGGGGTTTTCATTATTGGGTTGTGAGGCTTGGGCATATGACAATCCCGGGTGTGAGTTATGGAAGGTTCTAGATTCCTGTTTGTTGGTGTTGATGGTCTTTATTCTAAGCGGTGGGATTTTTTTTTTAATAAGTTTTTTAACTCCGCATCATTTATAGTTTGCCGGGTGGTCGCGCTTACAGTTGGTGCATTTAACCTGCTCATCTTTTTCCATGCGATGGCTTCCAGTATAACCAAAGACTGCCAACGATGACCTGTACAATGTACACATGTGGGCATACGGTTGCAGAAGTTTTTTTGTATGTTAACAGTGCTGGCATTTGGGATGCCAGCATATTGCTGGACATTTGAAGTAAGATGGTTCAATTTTGATTTTCAATCGCATTAGGAATTCACTTCAATTCCAGAAGAATGATAGTTGGAATTTCAATTTTGTCGTTAAAATGTATAAAATTGATTAAATTTTATATTTGCAGTCGAAAAATGATTGTCTTTTTGATTTTGTCTTTTAACTGGCGATTATAATTTGACATATACCTATAAAATATATTTGTAAATGTCGTTAAAATGTATAAAATTGATTAAATTTTATATTTGCAGTCGAAAAATGATTGTCTTTTTGATTTTGTGTTTTAACTGACGAGTATAATTTGACAAATACCCATAAAATTTATTTGTAGATATTAATATTTGGGAATTTCCATTGGAATTTAGAAATTCTATGTTTCTATTTGAAAAACATTTAGAATGACAGCTAAAATCAGCATGTTATAGTTGACGAGTTCTGTTTGTATGACAGTTATGATCTGACAATAATGGTCGATGACATTTGGGGTTTTTGATATATGTTAGGTTCCTGATTTTTATGGATTTGGGAAAGAGTTTCAGGTGTTTCTTATTAAAATTTAAGAGTAATTGTTGAAATTTAGCTTTTGTTGCTGAAATTCGTCAATTATAATTGAACTTTTGTAGTATTTTTATGGGAATTAAAAAAACTGTTAACAGATTAAATTTGCTAAATAGTTAGATGATTTCCAAGTAAAATTTGCCAAATTGTAATATTTGTTGTTGAATTGTTAAAATTTCAGAATTTACGCCAAAGTTTGAGTTTTTGGAACTTTGGAACTTTTTATGAAATTAGTAGTAGTAGTAGTAGTAGTAGTAGTAGTAGTAGTAGTAGTAGTAGTATTTCTTGGTGTTAAGTAACATTCAAGTTTTACACAAGTCAAATATACACTTTTAAAGTTCAGGCAGTTCTCAACACTAACACAAAAAATATTATAATCAGTTACAGGGGTAAAATTGGTGCATGCACAGAAAGAAAAGTACTAATTGGTCTTGGCAGGTTCAATTACAATTGTGTATCACAGTTTTATAATTATATTTATAGCAGTATAATTATATTTCAATAGTGGAAAATTTTATCGGTATTTTTTGTTTTTGAATAAAATACTAGCCTATGAGATTCAATAGTTGAAATTCGTTAAATTCAATTCCTTAAAACATACGATAAAGAGATTAAATTAACATTAAATTATCGTTGTTGGAAATTTACAGTTTCTAAAATTATAGTAGTATATGTTGCATTAACAATTGTTCACAGACATTGAATATTTACCATATTTGAACTAAAAGAACATTAAAAACAACAATACCGAATAACTTGACATATGATAATATTATTAATCAAATGTATCTAATTTTAAACCCCATCATTTATATAAATTTAGATTTAAAGGTTTTGGAAAAGAAATCGAAAACAGAAAGTGCGAGTTGACCTATATATTTGTCTTTTTCGAAGAATTTCGAAAATACTTAAGATATTTAAAAATTACTTTAATAAATGTTAAAGACAACTGTTAACTGAACATATTTCTTGAGAAACAAAATTTCATAGCACTCTTGGTGATGAAGATGATTACTTTTTGAATTATTCCTTAGGTTTCAAGTTTTAATATTAATATTCGCGAGCTAGGCTATTACACACCTTTTTGTGCGATTGCAGAACTGCGTATAATAAATTTTGAAATCCTGATATGTAGTATGAGTATAAATCTGAATATTGTTAAATCTTGACTTAAACCATTATGCATCTGAGGCACGGAATTATCAAAATGTCCTAATCCTAATTAGAACGATAATTACGTGCAAAAAATGTAGATTTTTATAGACGTTTTTTGATAGTAATTGCGCTCGTGCTTCAGTTCAGGTTTTCAGTTAAGTATTAAAATAACAAGAAATATTTTTTTAAGATATCGTTTTTTTTACTTTTTCAATTTTTTCTCCTCTATTAGGATTTTTATACTAATGTTGTACCTATCATATCTTTTGTAATGTATATACATTTTATGCAATATTTTATTAAACATTGCATAACCTCCATTATTCAATCATCCCGATCATTCTTTAATTCAATTATACCAATTAATGTGACAGAATTAGTAAACAGAATGATCAGAACTATCATTAAATGACGAGAGAATATAGAAATTATCGGAATATGCTAATGTATTTTAGAAAAATATCTAAATATGGTAATAGAATTTAGAAAATAATTTATCGGAATATTTATCAGTATTAAATTTTAATTCCCTTGAATAAAATACAATTTTTATAATCTTTGTTAAATAAAGTAAATGTATACATCTGTTGCATTGCATCAGGTGTATTTAAAAAACATTGTAGATATATTTTTATTAACATATTAGATGTAATAAATACATTCTCTCTAGATAAATTTCTCACAAGGAACTAATCTTGAGCCGTGAATTGTGTAATATCCGGTTTAGTCATATCTGATTATTTTAAATTTCTTGCAATGCTAATAAATGAGTAATTTGCAGGAATTGCGATAACGTCACTACTTTGAGAAAAATTCAAGTTTGCAATATCTGGATACTTACCTTTATATTAGGGAATTTACAAATAGTTACAAAATTTAGAAAATTAGAACAATAAAATTCCCATTTCCTCTTCATACTAGGGCCCGAAAATGTCTTCTGAAGTACATTTAAATGAGTACGAATAGTAATTATAATAGTAATAGTAATACTAATAACACAAATAATGTCTATTGCTCCTCTGTTAACATTGCAGATTACTTTTTTTCAACTGTTATTGAAAGTTTGTAGTTGATATTTGGCAATTTCAGCTAAAATCAATATTTCATTATTCTTGTTGGAATGTGACAGTTCTGAAAGAAATATGGTTAAAATTTAGCAAATGCCAATACATTTTATCATGAAAATGATAGTTCCCAATAATATTTGAAATAATTGGAAATAATTTTGAAAATAAAATGTCTTAGTTTCATTTACACGCCGATTTGTAAATTTATATATTCTTTGAAAAAAAAATAATAATAGGTCACTGATGCAGTTTTTAAAATTATTATGCACTTTTCAGTCGACCTTTGATGAGTGGTGTCTCTAGAGCAGACATGAAAGTAGTCTAAGAAACTAAAAGTTTTGAATGGTGGAATTTAATTCATGTGAATATCAAATGGACTATTGTTGTACACCACAAGTACATTCGTTTGAATTAAATCTCACGGTATGCATTTCACTCGCATTTTTCTTACAAAAATAAATTATTCGTAGTCAGGAGCATTAAACCTATGCAGATTTTGATAAATTGCAACTTCAACATTGTTTGCAGCCAATATTACATATATGTGAATTATATACCTTACCTAATCTAACCTAACGTAACATAGGTTTAAGGAAGGGGCTGTCTGTACGATATTATAGGGGTTATGTTGTGCTAGATTGGGTTAGGTTTCGATTATATTGCGTAGATATTATAATTTATTATAATTATTAGATTATGTTACGTTGAATTGGGCTGCAGCAGTAGTGGCAATTAATTTAATTAATCAATAATAAAACACGTTTCTGGGAAACGGCCAGTTGCTCTACGCTGTAGAGCTACAGCTTGGAAAATTGTACGATAGCAAAGTCAATATATGAGTAACTCATGATAATAATATTAAATAATAATCGATTCTATTATTGCACATATTAGTAGATTAGATATACCAAATCACGAACTTACGTACTGTTTCCAGACAAGCCGCTTATCATAATTTGATAAAAATCTATTGCCTATTGCTAAGGCATACACAAGCGAGTTTGATTTATTACTGCATTTACATCATTTCATTTAGCATCAACCATCAAAAGTTGTAGAGTATAGTCGTACAGTTTTTGCAACCGACACGAAAATTAAAATCATAAGAAAAAATGCAAAACAGTTTTGACCATGTAGTTAGGTACTTTTATAGAATGTCACAAAAATAGTCAATTCAATCTTGTAGCTATTGACAATATGTACAAGATTGACAAAACCTAAAAAGGTTTTGAAAAATTGACAAGGGTGCAATAAAATATTGACAACAGTACAATCTTGTACCTATTGACTGCGTGGAGAGGACATTTTTATCATTGTCTTGCTAGAAATTTTTCCAAGTTATATTCTTTAGAATTGGATCGAATTTATTTCAATTTCAGTAACTACCCTATATTTATATAAACTTCATAGTTGCATTTAGCTATAGTACTAATAAAGAGTAATCGTTATGTAAGGCAACTTCACAAAAAAATCTGGTAACATTTGAATAGGCACTGTTAAATTTAAGAGTATTATTTCAATTAGCTATAGCATCATAAATGGACCTTAGCAATGAAATATTGTTACAATCAGCTAAAGCAGCAGAACCAGGCTTTAATAACGAAACAAAAGAACAATCGCTGCAAAATCTTCCCATAATATTTTATTACGGAGTCCTGTTTAATATTCAAGCACTAAGTTGTAAGTATACTCGATCCGAGCTCTCTACGAGATTGCACGAAATGAATAATTAATTCTAAACGTGATTTATATCTACAAGGACATCTGAATTTAACCGCATATAAAGCAAATATTGTAATGAACCTGACGATTATTTGAAGCTGCGATTTCTCGATTGCCATACTGCTCTGAGTTATTGAATATTAATAAATTTGAACTTTTAGATAAATTAAAACTAGTAAACTCCAGCTATTGCTACAGTAGAGGAATGAACTTAAGAAGATACAAATTACTTTAAAGATGATTATAATTTGTTTTTAGACATAAAAATTAGTATAATTGAGAAGGATACAAATATTTCTCAGGATATTACATATTTATAAGTATGGCACACATGGATAGAGATAACAAAACTTTATCGTACTAAAATGCCCAAAAACGATAGTGGAGCGAGATAACAGCTTTTATCTCTAGTTTTATAATACATGCCCTTACATGATATCAACACCGAATTGTGCAATATAAAACGTGCGAACGTTAGAGTGGATTTCTCACTAATCATTTTGGGATCAATATTCAAGCATGGCATTTTAAAAATCTCAATGAAACACACGATAACATATGAGAATTGTAATCTATGAACTTAGTAAAATAAAACATACATAAATAATGCCCTTTGAGCTCTGTTGGGCATATGCGTAGATCATCAAATTTTTAAATATTGTGGTAAAAAAAGAAATACGGAAATAATATAAAATATACAATCAAACAAATACTGGGATAATACTATAGATTTTGAACACTAAGCATCCTTAAGTAGATTCTAAAGATAAGTTGCACGTAGGTATCTGGCGGATAAAGATACTAAGCTTGCGACTTATTACGAATTGGGGCGGTAGTTTTTAAGATATATCTAACTGACAACTTATGGCATGAGGGACAGATGGAAAGTCATTCAAAGTATCTACTCGAATGAAATATCAGATTACACGTTTTTTTTAAATGTATACATGGAGCAAATAATACCCAAAATTTGTTCAAATAGACAATAGATTAACAAAAAAATTATTAAAATTAAATTAAAAGTAGTTAAAATAATACAAAAATTGTTAAAAATTCTTCAGCTATGGATAAAAAGTCATTGTAATTACTTGCTCGGTTAAACAAATATGTATCACAATTAGTATCAGATACAATTTAATAAAATTTTAAGAATGAAGCAAATAATAATCCATAGTTGTTAAAACAAGATAACAAATTGTTAAAACAAAACAACAAATTGTTACAATAAACAAAACAATTCTTAAAATAAAACTAAAATTTATTAAAATAGAACAAAAATTGTTTACTAATGATAAAGCATTTATTGGAGATGAGAATCTTCAATATTTATAATTTTCTCTGTAACGTACAACTTTGATCGTAAAACCAGTTAAAATTCTCTTACTATACAAGACACAAAAAATACAGTAGTGCATAAATTTTCAGATACAGTATACAATACTGAAAAGTGTAAGTCGTTATGCAAAAAACTTAAAATGTGTGCTAACTTGCTTAAACTAGTTAAACTAACTTTAGTGGAAAGCATCGTAAAAAACCGAGAAGTACGGAATCTGGTAATTTATTTAGATCTTATGTTTTATGATTCAATAATTTAGAGTAATTCTTGATTTTAAACATGTAACATTTTATATAACATCAATTTAAATCAAATGTCTGCTAATTTGTAGAAATTGAAATAATTTAAACCTAAAATTACAGAAATTTTATTGATAGTAAGTAATTTATTTACATACTTTTTATGATTACAGATTATGGAATTCTGTAATTTGAAATATCAATATCATTAATTCTTTTTCATATTTCATTACTATTGTAATTGATTGTATACCTTTCTTGTAGTTGATCGTTAAAAAGATTTATTTTAGTCTTTTCTGCAATAGTAATTTATTACAGAAAATATTATACCGAGTATCTGGGATAAGGGGCGAACAGAGGAATTTAACGTGCAAAATTAATTATGTGTAATTATTAGCTCCCCTATTGAATTTACAGAAAAATCGCAAAGGAATATTTGTTTGAGTATTAAAAACTGTAAATGTATCATCCATTTAATTTACGTTTGTACCAGAATCTACCTCAGAAATAATAAAATTAAGTTGAACAATCTACAAAGGAACCCTTGCCATGAGTCATATTATTGTGTTTTTAAGTACTTGCTCCAACAACTCTAGTTGTTGGTTCAGCATTTATCAGACCCAAAACTCTTTCTTACAATTCATCGTTGCTTCTTCTGTTCCGTTTGACTGTAATGTTAATGTTTAAAAAAATAATATTTGTTGAAATTGGAGTATTAAAATACCGTTTACATCATCTGCCGCTACAATTGCTATTCAAACTTTTTCACAAACTTGCTAATTGTTGATATAGCCGGAATTGGTCGATTATTAAATTTAACCGAAAATAAGTCACGAACTCTGAGTAAGCTGACGCCACTGTAAAATGTTTTGATAATGAATAAATTATCTTTCTTCCACAAATTACGTGTTATTATTATCATTTATCCCAAACGACAAGCATGATTTTATAATTATTTGTCATCATTTAAAAAAATATTCCTTTACGAATTTTCTCTAATATTAATAGGGGAGGGAATACTTATTTAATTTTACATGTTAAATTCCTATGTTCGCCCTTTATCCCAGACATACGGTATTTTCAGAGATTTAAATATGAATCGGTTTTAATTATACTAGTTTCTATATTTATTTAATCGGCGATATTATTAATTATTAAATAGTTTTTGGCTTAATACATTAACGAGCTGTTCTCCAAATTTTGAAAATGCAAAAATGGTTTGGAAACGAAATGTTTCAGATTTTATAAAATGTACGGATAATTGCGATTATAAAGAAATCATTTTTTTAGACTTGAAAGTAAAACTATAATTTTTATGCGAGGTATATTATAATGACCAAGATATATGTTGGAATCTATAGACACTATAATAAGAAACAATTTTTGGCTAAAGACAGGTATTTTATCACAGTTTTGTAAACACGACAAAGAGTTTGATTTAAAATGATCTGTGCTTCAAATTTGATAATGAACTAAACAATGACTTATTTCACATGACGTTTTGATAGAATTTTATTACATTTCAACAAAAATGCAATTATAACATCCACATGTGATACATCATTGAAAAGAGAGAAAAATAACCTATTTACTAAGGCCAAAGCCAACTACGACTTCTATTTAAAAAAAACTTTGTATTATATCTTGTTTATTAACGAATATATAAAAATTCTAGAAAACTCAGTTCTCCATTTTGAAACAAAATATGTATTTTTTCATAATTTCTAAAATTCAAGGATAATTTAGATGGCTAAACATACGAGGGTGCATCGTGTAGATAATATTATCTGGTAGGCCAGGATCATTTTTCAAATCATCATTTTCTCTCCTCATATTTTAGTATAATAGATAGATAGATATTTATTTCAATTGATCGTTACAACAAAATAACAATCGTTTTATTATGTCAAAAGTATTAGTAATACAGAAAGATGTGATGAAGACTGATATTTCAAAACATTTTAGAAAGACCAATTCTGATTAAAAATGAGGATGTATTGAATATGTTATAAGGCGAAAAGGCATCGATAAAGCTATTGACCCCATGAGGGGTCGTTAGCCGAAAAAATATTCTCTCTCTATTAAAAAACGGAAAATTTTTGCTGATAAAATATTTACATTTCCAAATTTGGAAAAATCTAAGAACTTTTATTTTATTGAAGTTCAAAGAGTATCATTTATATATTTTAACAATGTATCAGGAAGCAAACGCCTCCAGTGTTAATACAAAAAGTAATCGATATTTTGAATATAAAATGATATTGATGTAATTATAGCATAACCGAATTTTATTACATCCTTGTGGTTGAATGCGGGAAACGTTCATCGTTTAATCGTGGTTATATAATATGCGGTCATGGAATTACCACAGTTTTTTTAATAACTATTATTCTTCATTCGCTTTGCAAATAAACAATAATTTATGTGTTACTGAAGATCAATTTACTAATTTAAATCAATTATTATAACAAGCATACGGGGCTGCTGTAATATTGGTTAGGTGTAAGAAATTAATCAAATATTCTGTACCGATTTTAAAGCACTGTAATTAAAACCAGTACTGAAACCTTTAGTATACTAATGGGCATGTAATGACTAATCTTAATAAATAAAGATGCGATTTATAAGCTAATTAATTACCAGGCGTGCCGCTTAAACTTCATCAAGGCTTTTGCTCGATGGTTTTATGTAGTCAGCATCACCAACAGGACCTAATTAATCCTTTGCTTCGTCAGCGCCGGGCTTGTTTACATAAAGATGCAATGCCGGTGTTAATTAAATAATTAATTAAGAGGATATATAGGAGCTCACCTGCTCCGACGCGGCGGCGAGTTAATAAATTTCATGCGATAATATGCGGAAACTATAATTCCAAGCCCGAGTGCGGCGATATAAATTCCACTGAAAAGGTACAACGAGAAGGCCGCATATCGAAAATTTCAGTGACGTAATGATAATAAATAATATAACATCCACATGCAGTTGTTTGTTGAAATCTATTTCTATTCTATTGCACGATTAACTATTCCAGGATGATGGAAGACGCCACTCCATCGCCGACCACCACCAATCCTTATTCGTCATGCATTTCTCCTTCGAATTCCCCCTCGCCGATGCTCCCACAGCAGTATCCTCTGCACATGACTCCCAGGTACGAGTACCAGGACCAGGACATCATCCCCTCCTCGCAGGTCCTGCCGCAGGCGATGCCCAAGTCGCAGGAGATGTGGGACATGTCCCCGAACATCTACCAGGATTACAGGACGTACGAAAATACCAGGTAAGCTTAATTCTTCAAACTCTGACACAATCTCGAATATTCAGATTGTGAAAATATTTAGTCTGACTTTTATACAGGGTGAGTGGGAAGGAACAGCCAAAGTCTGGGAGTGTATTTTATCTGATTTTCACTTGTTTTAAAGTTATAGTTTTTTAAAAAATCTGATAAATACGTTTTAATGTTTTTCTGATATGAAAACCATTGATGATACAGCTTCAACAGAAGCTGTAACTCTCCCATTACAAAAACCGTAGACTAACACCATATTTGTAAATGAAAATTCAATAACAACATTTGATTTCTTTTAATTGTTTTCACGTGTACAATGCACTCCCAACTCACCCTCTATAATCGCCTCTAATGAAGCAAATATTTATAAGTTCCTTCACCTAGAAACCACCTACACCAGTCTTAAATAGCCATAAAATACGAATCAAATATAATTTTGAAATTAAAAAAAAAAACTCAATGTTGCTATGAATTGGAACATTATTTTGTAGGTGCCAATTTTTTTGTGCCAGGTTTCAGGCAGCCGAATACATCAGGCCTTCGTACACCGACAACCTGCCAGTGTTCGCCCAGTCGCGTGCCAACTTCGGCCCCAAGATGGGGGCCCAGGGCCAGAAGGTGGCCAAGGAGGCACGCATCAGGAGGCCGATGAACGCGTTCATGGTGTGGGCCAAAGTTGAGCGGAAGAAGCTGGCCGACGAGAACCCGGACCTCCACAACGCGGACCTCAGTAAAATGCTAGGTAAGTCTTAATCACACCTAGGTTAGGTTATGTTAGCTGTCGATAACACGCATTTCTTCTTATCGACAGTTTCTATGTCCACCTCGTTAATTTCTAATTTATTACCATTTGCTAAATCGTTTAAAACTAATAGATTCAATACTATTTTGCTTTTAATTGCAAGAAATGATGATTTTTTTAACATGTACAGTCATGCTCACATAAATCTAGTACAAACAATTTGACATTGCCATATAAAATTGCTATTGTAACCTAATTTTTTGAACTGGATTTATATAGCCACGACTGTACCTAAGTCTTCCTTGTTTAAAGTATTCTTGTAATTATTAATTATTCTACTTTTACGAATGATTACATTTTTATCATTCTAAAATTATTTCCTTTCGACTAGATTTTTTTATTGATTTTTTTTTTTTTTATGGGTAAAGCTAAGCATTGGAATTATTATATTTGTCATTTGAAATTTACAAATGGATGTTTTTTTCTCATTATTTGTTTTCAAGTTCTCTTCCTCTTATTCGTCTAATCCAGGGCTCATTACCTACAGCCCTAGAGGGGATTCTTCAGATTCATTTAAAAATAAATGAAAAATTGCTGACATATTTGCTTGGATATCTAAAAAAATCATAAAGTTGTCGAGTTTACACGATTTCTTTTTTTTAATTCAAAAATTTGTTTTTTAAAAGTATTGATATATTTTCTTGGAAATGTTTCTGATACTTATTCTGAAGATATTCACTAAGAATTTTTATTATTTTAATGTAATCTTTTTTCAGTTTCATTTTCATTTCATAATTGTCCACACGAATTTCTGAAACGTTGCGTACATGACTTTTTTAAAACTAACCGACACTAATTACTAAAAAAATGTAGGCTCATTTACTAGGATGTTCTTTCAAAAATAAACTAAAATTAGACCTTTACCTAAAACAGTTTAGTGTTCTCATTGATTTTCCTTAATGGCTGAGTAATTTTTTTGCTAATTTTTAGAAAATTAACTTTGCTGGCACTTTGCTGGAAAAAAATGCTAACACGTACCAGTATTAAATTGTCGATATATTCAAATTCTTTTTTTAATATTTAAATAGTGCACACAGTAAATATCAAGATATTTGCCACGAATGAATGTAAAAACTTTTGTAATATTCCCAGATAAGTGCATAATTTAAATCGTCCTGCTTAAAAAAATATATATATATATTCTCAGTAATTATCAAGATATCTGAACATTCTTGATATATTCTAAATGATTTTTTAATAGTGATTTGCGAAATTTATTTCAAAAATTGTCGAATTCTTACTTGTAATTTTTTCAAAAATTAAAGAGTAAAGTAAATTAAGTTATTAACCTAGTAATATTATAAAAATTGTAAGCTATTACTGATTTTCATTTCGATCATTTTCTTTCGAATTTTGCAAAAATTCTCTATTAATATTATTTTTTGTGAATTGTCGACACCTTTAATTTAGAATTTTGCATAAAATGACAATCTACTTCGACAAATCGATAAGGCATTTGTCAATTAATGTTAAAATTTATGAAGTCGTTTTATATCAATTGATTTTGGTTTAATTTTCGAGTATTCTCGTATGGGTGAAATACTTATTACCCTTTTCACAAAATATATTCATTATCTAAATATATTTCAATCGCAATAAATATTGTTTGTGAAAAATGTAATAAGTGTTTCAATTTAATTTTCACAAGCTGCTATCACCAAATAAACTAAAATTAGACCTTTACCTAAAACGGTTTAAGTGTTCCCATTGATTTTTCTTAATGGCTGAGTCATGTTTTTGCGAATTTTTCAAATATTACCTTTGCTGGCAAAAATTGCTAGCACGTACCAGTTATAAATTGTTGATACATTTAAAAGGTTTTTTTTAATGTGCGAAAGGTGTCACAGTAAATATCAAGATATTTGCCACGAATGAATGTTGACATTTTTGAGATATCCCGAGCTAAGAATATAATTTAAATAGTCCTACTTAAAAAATATATTGTTGCCATAGCTTACTGACAATTTGCCGAAAAAAGTTTAAAATACTTGCCGATACAAATTACTGATAATTTTTCAACCCATATTATACAAGGAATATTTCGAGAATAGATAAAGTGAGTTCTCAGGAATTATCAAGATATTTACCTGAACATTCTTGATATATTCGTAGTGATTTTTTAATAGTGCTTTGCAGACTTATTTCAAAAATTGACAAATTCTTACATTGAAATTTAAAAAAAATTAAAGGGTAAAATAAATTAAGTTATCAGCCTAGTAATATTATAAAAATTCGAAGCCATTCCTGATTTTTTAAATTATAGAATAATTTTCTTTCGAATTTTGCAACAATTCACTATTAATATATTTATTTTTTTGTGAATTGTTGGCACCTTTCATTTATAATTTTGCATGAAATGACAATCTACCTTGATAAATTGACACGGCATTTACCTATTGATGTTAAAATATATCAATTTTCATTTTATATCAATTGATTTTGTTTTAATTTTCGAGTATTTTCGTAGGGGCGAAATACTTGTTACCTTTTTCACAAAATTTATTGATTATCTAAATATATTTCAATCGCAATAAATATTGCTTCTAAAAAATGCAACGAGTATTACAATTTAATTTTCACCAGCTGCTATCACCATATTTTCTATGCAATAAAAAAAAAAAAAATTACATTTTTTTATTATCGACACTACTGGGGAATAGTTCAAATATTGAGAGGGCACTTAGTAATGTTAAAAATAGTACCAAGATATTTTTATTCCTGTTGATTCTTTGCAATTGAAGAGTTATTTGCATTGATTTTTTTCAAAACTTGCCTTCATAATTTCTGTTGTTCACTAGTATCACGTACGAAGTACTACATTTACATGAGAATGTTTTTTTGTAATTTTTAGACAAATTTTTAAGTGATTTTTAGATTGATTATATTTTTATTAACTTTGCAGACTTCTTGTACGTTTCGTGCAATTACGTGAAAATTTGACGAATAATATTAATCTGTTTTCTAGATTTTATACTCTTTTAAAACAGGAAACTATAAAATTGTGTGGCAATTTTCGTAATGCTTCGTAGTCATTTACCTCAAATAATTCTGATATTTTACTTTTTGAATATTCTGGAATTTTTCATCTTGATATTTTGAGTATAAATATTAATTTTATTATTAAATCTCCGTAAAGCTGTTTGTCGATTTCAGAAATCTTTATGAATTGTTGTGTAACTTCATCGAAACTCCTACGATAAGGTCAAATATATATTAAAATTCTTCATATTTTAATACATATTAGGTACTTATTTCAGCATATCCAATATGCTGAAATAAGTACCTAATATGTATTAAAGTATGAAGTATGCTCCAAGCATACAATTTTGAATTTAAATGAATTACTGGGGCTTATATAGGGGAGGATTTAGAATGGATTTTCTCTTTTCTCTTTCTCTCTTTTTTTAATGTAGGTACACATACAGCCCGATATTTTATAAGGGAGAAATATTTGGTTTCCATAGTGGCGAAAGAGTAATTTTAGAACAAAAATAAACTACTCAAATAAGTCAAATAAGTCAAATGATTCAACAGAAATTGAGTTTTCTGTATCTCCTTAAAAAAAATTTGAGATGAGCCTTTTTTGAAATTTGCAATTCAATTATATCTTAATTCCTTTTCCATATTTTTTTGGTAATTTCTATAATTTTTATGAAATATTTGTTTATATATTTTGTTATATACAATCATTTTTAAGATTATGAAAACATTTTCGGCAACTTTCTATTTCTACTATCTTCAGGCATATTTCGGAAAATTTAGAAGCCTTTCTGAAAGTCGTAGTATTTTCATTTCTAGGGTTTCTAGTTGAAATTTTCAATAAATTTCATGTTTATACCCGATGCATTTGAATGGCACCCTTAAACCGAAGAGAGGCGCATAAACAGTCCTGCCACATTATACTACCAAAACTGTTCAAAACGCATTTTTCCTTTGGGGAATGGCGCGCCTTATTTGGACGCAGAAATTGTATCTGCGCCCGATCAGTCTTCCATTCAATGCTTGATAAGGTGTTTCGTCTTCCTGAAACCTCCGCATAATATCGGATAACGTTGGAATAGACGGCCAGGCAACTATTTCTTCGTGCAAATTCGCGCCATAAAGTTGCAAACAAGCCAACGGTTTCCCCAAAGAAACGGCTCTGGTTTATACAAAAATGAAAGAATTTACCATCCGATTTCCTATTAAGTACAATTTTATTTTAATTTATGCCCGGCATTCCAAACTGGCGGAGATATTGATGGACAAATTGCGGAGCAATAATTTGCCGATTGCACGTCTGCATCGTCAATAGCGTCCATTAAAACCGTATTAAGTGGTAAAATAAACTCAACTAGCCATTATCTGTAGGTTTATTATCTCAAGATCTACAATCTTATATAAGATAATATTAAATGATTAATAAGTACTAAAACAAATGCAAAAAAATATTAATTAATAATCTTTAATGGGGCTTAATTAATAAGCCTCGATTTTTCAGTCTGTCAGTAAAAAACTGATATCCATTTTGAGATTCTTCGATTTTGGAAAAAAAAAATGTATATGTGTCCAGATCATTAGTGACGACAGTTTTGCATAATAAGTCAAGAAATGATAACCATTTTGGGGTCCGATTTTTGAAGAATGAAATTTTGAAATTTATATGTACTTATCTATGTTATGACAAACAGTTGTGTAGATATGTATAATAAGTCAAAAACCATTTTTCGACTTTTGAAAAGTGTCCTTAAGTGTCAATATCATTGACACCTGTTTTGCAGTTTTGTGGACATGATAAGTCAAAAACATTTTGAGATACTTTTTGATGACAAAAATGCAATTTATAAACTTATTGTAGCAAAATATATACACTTTTGCGGCCATAAAAGTTACAAATTAATAACCATTACGCGATCCTTCGAATTTTGAATACTTCCTTTATATGGGTCTATAATAGTATACCAGCTCTGTGGTGGGCATCAAAGTCAAAAACCATTTTAAGATCCTTTTTGATGAAAATATTTAATTTATAATCTTATAGTTGAATAATGAATACTTACTACTAGACCGAAACTAGACTTAAATTGGTTGTACAAAATAAATATTAACACAATTTAACAATAAAATTAGTTTTTACTAATAATTTGCTCTTGGGTTCTACAGATTTAGATTTACTTCTGAAAATTAATATTTTGCCATTTTGTTAACTTTTTTGTTTCGTTAAAATGTTCATATTATTTTTGTAATGAGCTTCCAGTTTATTTGATCAGTATATTCAGAAATTTCAAATTTATAAGTTTGCTGTGAAGTAATAAATGAGTAATTAAAAACCAGAGTGGTGTAGGTTCATTTTTTGTTTTTGTTTTAAGTTCTGGGAAGTCCAGAAATATACAGGGTGGCCCACCTATCCTCGCTCCGACCATTGCTACTAGACTAATGAAAATTGAGGCATACATGTGATTATTGGACACTTGTCACTTGGAGAGTACCATAAATCCGAGACATAAAATTTGGTTTATTTTTTTAAATGGATCACTCTGTATATTCTTTCAGTTTTAGAATCTGCTAAATGTGGGCTTCACAAATCATTTTTATGTTTTAAGATCAGATGCAACGTTGCCAAGTTATTCACATTTTAATCAAATTTAACGAAAAATCATGGACATGGAAAAAAAATCAACAAAACCTTATAATAAGAGATCAATAAAAGAATCTGCGTGTGCTAGTACCCAACCAATGTGCCAAAACATACACAATGTGTTGAGTCACGTAGAATACACAGGGTGTTCTGAAACAACGATACAATTTTGCTATTTTCAAATGGCAATACTTTTTATTGGAACACCCTGTATACAGGGTGAGTCAATAGGACGGGCAGGCTAGATTACACCTACACCGTTAATGATATCGAAATGAACCAAAATACACTGCAAACGGAAGGTCTAACTGCAGTTAATAAAATTATTTTGCCATATACAGGGTGTTTGATTATTGTTGTTTAGGCTCAGGCAAAGTCCCAACTTAATATCCCCGAAACCGGGTGCCCTGCGATTTTTTAGTAAGTGCCTGCAAACGCATTAATTTTTAGAAAAACGTGAACAACTTCTGAACAGTTAAAGCGAATTGCAAAAACCAAACGGATCTATAAAACCCAAAAAAGGGCAAATTCAAATATGCAAATTTATACGGGGGGTGCTATTTAAAAAAACTAGGTCGAAGGCTGCCCTGCAAAAATGGAACACCCTGTATATGGCAAAATAATTTTACAAATTGCACTTTGGCCTCTAGTTTGCAGTGTCGTTTAGTTCATTTCGATATTATTAACTGTGTATGTGTAATCGAGCCTGCCCGTCCCATTGACTCACCCTGTATAGCATCATATTCTGAGTGCTCATCAAATGAGCTTTTCAATGGTAGCATATGGACTATAATCTAATAATTATCTTTAATAGGTAATTAACGATCAATCTCAATAAGTTTTAGCCATTTGAAAATAGCAAAATTCGATCGTTGTTTCAGAACAACCTGTGTTTCCATCGTGATTATAAATATTGTATATATTTTGGCACATTGCTTGGGTACTTGCATACCCATATTCTTTCATTGACCTCTTATAATAAGGTTTTGTTGAATTTTTTTCCAAGTCCATGATTTTTCGTTAAATTTGATTAAAATGTGAATAACTTGACAACGTTGCATCTGATACCTAAACATAAAAATGATTTGTGTAGCCCATATGAAGCAGAATCCAAAACTGAAAGAATATATAGGGTGTTCCATTTAAAAATAAGACCAAATATAGTGTCCCGGATTTATGGTACACTCTGTATACTCGAAATTGATTTCAAAAAGTAGCACATCAAGTGTCCAATAACTTCCAATCAGATGTTCTCCTTAATTTTTCTTAGTCTAGCAGCAATGGTCCGAGCGAGGATAGGTGGGCCACCCTGTATAAGGGACGTGTCCCTGCATCAATGTATCCACATATCTGAAACAAAATAGAATGACACCACTTTGGTGTTCAACAGTTCAAAAATTAAGTGAATTCCAATTACTTAACACAATTTATATTTAATAATAAAAGTATGTCTTTCTAATATTTATTCTTTAGATTTACGCAGTTTTAGTTTTTATCTAAAGCAATATTGTGTGATTATATTATCTTCTATACTACCAATGAACCTACTAGTGAAAGAAAATACAAGAAATTGAAAAACTACAATAATCTACATCCGAAAGGGTAGAAGAATTATGATTATAATAATAATAATATATTATCTTCAAGGTAGTCTTCTTATTCTCTTGTAATAAGCTTTTTGTTCATCAGATAATTATATTGAATGCCATAATAAAATATTATATTTTTATGCATAATAAAACTAATCAGCTACCATACAATGTATGAGTGGGCAAGTTTAGAGGTAATATTTTTTTTTTTTAGATTTACTGTTTGCAAAACTGTTTGACATTTAGTTTAGAATAAAAATATTGAGACACCTGAAGGTACTAGTATAAATTTAAAGAAAGTTGGTTCAAATTCACTTATTAAATATACAAATACATCTACAATGCTCTGAGATATTAAAATCTTATAATCAAGAACCTCGAATGTATGCCTGAAATTTCTGTTCATCAATAACTTTCTAAATAATTTGAAGTTCAATCAAATTTCTTTATAATTGGAACATATTTCGTAACCACTTTAGAAATTCACATGGATTTTGGGTCTAAACAATGTCAAATCAACGCGACTAATGAGGTACTCTAATTGATTAACAACGAAAGAGTTTCGAAAGTTCTTTTTAAACGAGGAGAAAAGTTTACCGAAATTGGTTTGCAATTCTATTGTGCGCCATAAATTGGATTACCAATACTAAAATTGTGCGTTACTGTAGAATTCATTAATTCGCAACTTATGTGTGGTCAATTGTAATCAATACAAATAAATCATAGATTGTATCAATATTGATATAAGAGTTACATCGAGTTTAGGTTTCGACTTTTACATTATAGTCCTGGGTTCAATTCTGGATTTATAGAATATCGATCGATTTCGAGAATTGTCTGCAGCAGTGGTTCACAAAGTTCGCTAAAAAACTTTGGGAAAGACTAGTCTATAGCATTGATTCCTAAAGTTAGCTATATAAATGTTAGAAACCACTGGTCTATACCATATTCCGTAAGCCCAGAACACGATAAAAATAACACAATAAACGAGAACAATGCTCATAGTTAATCGAAATTGTGCAGTTTTATTCGACGAGTAGGTGGTATGCATTATAATTCTATATTTGATTTTATGATGTAAAAAAATAAGAAACTTACAAATCAGCGAATATTGTTTAATTCTACGAGTATGAATATTAAAATTCTATGTTTGGGTTTATGTTACTAAAGAATTGAGGATACTGAAAATCAGCGTACATTGCGAGACCATCAGACCCTGGTACTAGGCGTAGAACTATTTGGCGTATCTAAGAAATTTCTGGAAGTGCTGTGTTTTGCTGTTCTAATTTCCTCCGGTCTCTTAATTTCTAATTATGAACATTTTTTTATCTCTCTTCCGACGTAAAGCGAAAGTCTCTCAATTTAATAACCGTACTACCGATGGAGATTGCGATCGGGGCACAAGAATAGAACAGCTTTCTTCCTGCAGCGCTCGCAGAGAGGAGCACCGGCACCGTTTCCATCGGCTCTTCTGGGTTGAGTAAGTTTCGTGCGTACACGAGGAGGGTACGGTCGAGATTTTCGAGGAGTGGTGCGGCGATGATCCTCTCCTCTGCGCTGGGAGTGCCCTGTCAATCATTGCCCTGGGTCAATGGGTCATTCAGACCGAGACGTGTTTACATGTTCAGACACGGGCCATAGCCCGGACCCCCTCGCCGCCCCCCGCCGACATCCTGTACACCCCGCACGGACCATATGTGCATCATCATCATCAATAAATGTCGTATTAAATTCGAAAGGCCATCCGTAGTGACACCTCCTGGTATCAGTGTGATTCGGAATTGTGAAGAATGTGCCGATGAATCTTCTTACAATTATAGTCTCGTAACTCGTTTTATGTTAGCGGTACAAACATAACTTTTGTTTATACTTTATCTGTATATAAGTTTTATTCGGGAAATCAATTGATGCGAAGTATCGAATATTAATTTAGAAACATTCAAATCAATTTAAATTCCTCAATCAATTTTCCTACGAAATATTTACCTGTTTTTTCAATTATTCAATTTAGAAAAAAATATCAAGAGAAATAATCTTCCCAATTTCACTCATCTGGCTGCAATAATGGCATATCTCAAAACATTTCAAATATTTTAACACATTAACATAGTGGTGTCGATTTTTTTATTGCAGACTCCACATAAATTATAAATCACTTTAATTTGGAGTCTTAAGTTTTTCAATACACTTATTGATTACACAACAAAATTGCTTGGTATTGAAAAAGTCTCAAAATTGATAGAGCGAGAATCGAACTCACAACTATTCATTAGTCAGAGCCGTAAATGATCATGGACTACAATTGCTATTAACATTATTATATGATACCTACTTGTTTATGTTAATTAATGACGATGGACATGTGATTGCTGTATTGCACAGAACTCACCTATTGTTTTTGAACCAAAGAATGATAATGATGATGATTATTTTAATATAATAATATGGGCATTAGGGTGAGCCTTAGTTACTTGTTGAATTTTTTTTTTCAATTTTTTTCTTCTGCGGCACCCTTTATTATCGTTCCCATTTAGTGAGAAAACATCGTGTGCCAAGTTTTAAAACAACAAAGTTAAAGGGAAACGTGCCATTTCGCTATTTAATTTCGACGATTTCATAATTTTCTTAAGGGCATAAGAAGATTTAAAAAAAATGTTTTCAAATGTATCATCTGTATGATACCAATGATATCAATGTGTATCAATTATTTCAAATGATGCTATTTTATAAGAATTTAAACATTATATTTAACATAAATTGAAATAAAATTTATCTTACTTGAGAAATCTATCTCTGCGATATTTGTAATTTTTTAGTTAAAGTATACGTCCAAGCTTGATTTTCTGCAGCTGCACCGTACCATGATCTTCAATTTTTGAAAAAACTTTACGATTACCGAACCGTAAAGGCAGAATTATCGAAACTTGTTTTTCAAAATTTTCGCACTTTTCTGTGATATTTGAGCCCCGAACGTGTTGCATTGGCGTTTTTGACAGACATGTTTCAATACAAACAAAAAGAAACATGGTCAATTGTTTATTTGCCTGCGATGCCAAATTTGCAGAGGAACATGTCAGAATTAAATACGTAGAAGTAAGGGAAACGGCAATATCCGATTTTTTACTACAAGGTATCGAACATTTCATAACAACGACAAGAGAAAATGTTTCAAACGTTTGGAACTAGAAGATGATTTTCTCCGACAAGATCCATAAAAATTAAGTAAAAACTGTAATTATAATGAAGCAATGAAAGTTGTGACGAAGCTACGATAAGTAAATGACACGGCAGAAAGAGGAATAAAACATATTGAGGATTATAATAAGATTTTAATAAATAATGAATAGTAAAAACAATTTGATTTGAAAGTTGTAAGCGACTATCGCCGTCGATTTCCTTATACACAACTATTATTAATTTTAGTCAAATTAAATAAAATCGCATTTCTAGTATAAATACAATTTTTTAAATGTAGCTCTAAATTCGAAAATAAAATCATAAGCTGGCACGTTTTATCGTTGTCTAATGGGGCTCAAATTTTGGACAAACTAATTATTCACCACATGGAACGATTTTAGGGGGTGCCGCGAAAAAAAATTCTAATAGGCATGTTCACAATTCATGAAAATTAATTCGAGTTCTTTTTTTTTAAGGGAACCAAACATATCTAATATAAAATGTTAATTTAATAGGAGTCATAAAAATCACTGACGATTCCTTCTACACCAGTTGAAACACTTTCATGGATTTAAAGGCCTGATGATGAAACTGACTAATATTCTGTCATCCAAAACATACATACTGTTTTAGAGCTAAAAAATCACATTGGTGATAATTTTAACATTATTTATTATCAATAATAATACGGGCATTTTATGAAAATCGTTGCAGCTTGAAAACTCTTTAAACTATTTCTGTTATCAAATATGTTTCTTTAATAATAAAATTCACTGATGTCCCACACTAGATACTACTCGTTTAGGAGATATCAAATAATAGGTACCAAATTTTGAACACAAATTTCTTAGTTTCACGATTGATGTTCATAGAGACAGCTATTTCGATTTTGAAATCATGGCAAAATATCTTGATCTTAAAGAGATAATCGGTTGTCAGCTGTTATCGATTAATCAAAATCAAATAAAACTAAAAACTTTTCTATAAATCTTTCAATTATGTTGTTTCGCCTGAGTATATCTAGATTATAAAATTATTTGACTTGGATGTATAATGCTGTTTGCTGTGGTTGTATTATTATTGTTATTAATGGTATTTAATTTGGCCTTTAGCGATGTGCTCGTTTTTACTGTCATTTTAAATATTATTTGTAATTATAACTGTAATTTTAAATTAAGAGCCCCTGACTTGTACGAACTAAATAGCAAATCATGTATTTGTATTTTTATTCGAATCAATAAATCTATCTATCTGTCTATAAAACGAAGTCCGAACACTTTTACTATCATATTTTTAATTTAAAAAAAATGGATATACCGAGTGTCTGGGACAAGGGGCGAAGATAGGAATTTAGCATGTAAAATTAAATATGTGTAATTATTAGCTCCCCTATAAATTTTAGAGAAGAATCGCAAAGGAATATTTTTTATAGTATTAAAAGCTGTAAATGAATCATCCATTTAATATTCGTTTGTATCAGAATCCACCTCAGAAATAATGAAAATAAGTTGAACATTGTACCATAAAAACCCTTGCCATCAGTTTGACAAATGTCATGTTATTGTGAATAGTATATTACATTACAAGTAAAGAAAGCCGGATTTACTTTACCAAGCTCTATACAGGCGAGGTATAGGAGTTATAGGGGAGCTAATAATTACACATGTTCATTTTACATCTTAAATTCCTATCTTCGCCCCTTAGCCCAGACACTCAGTATAATATTTTTTCTTCAAACGTCAGAAAATGATGTCATTATTTAACTCAGTTGACTGAGGAAAAATGTCACATTTTCGCCAGCGGAAGTTTTTCTTTTCCTTTCCCAGCTAGTCATAAGTCATAGCATCTAAGCTGTCATAGCAACATTAAATAAAGAACGCGAAGCAATACTATAAATTTCATCATATAACAATTAAATATATTAGTGTTTTGCAATTATTTTCATATTTTCAGATAGATATACTGCTTTCACTAATAATAGATGAAATCTATAAATGGTTTCTTCAACAAAAATTATCACTGTCACTGTCAAATGCTGAAATACCTTCTGTCAAGAAAACAGAACACCCTACGATGCATTCTTTGATATTAAATGTATTTGTAAAAATTATATATCAAAACTACGAGTTTTTGTATTTTGTAGTACGTTTAAAGAATACATAGTATATTTCACTTGGAGGCGCGCCATGAAAAGTCTCACTTCTCCTCCAAGTAAAATAATATACTATTATCTTTCCTGAAAAAAAGGAACCGATATTTTTTTTTGTGTTAACAGAATTTAACATCAATTATAGGTTTGTTCCCGCAGCGATCAAAATCGGTTAGAAACTGAAAGTTATCAACTGGTTTCTGGCCGTCAGCAAATTTTGGAGGTTAGAAAATAATTTTTGTTTGATTTGACAATTCGCTATTTTATTTTGTGAAACTTTGAGTTGTGTTATGATATTTGTATTAGATACTTGTTAATAAAGGTTACAAGTACAAGTTGACATTGATTGCGTTCCAGAAGCCCACAATTAGAATCAATTTCCAACCAATTTTGATTCAGACATGTGCATTGGAAAAGTTTGTTAAACCGTTTTTAACTTTCTATTGCAACAAACCTTATATTATTCCTTTGGAGCATAACAGTACGCAAAGCTATCCACACCACACCAAAGAAATATAGAGGAACTTGCTGTTGCTGGTTGCCTTAACCTGTTTTGGAAACTGAAAACAATAACAAAATTACCATAAATATTGTGTCCACCCCAAGAATACTCATTTTAATCACAGTATTATTGTGTGGCTGCAACAAGAAATATTCCGTCTACAGCAGTGTAGAGTGTGTGAAGATTTTAGGTAGTTCTAGGCAAACCATTTACTGATCAAATATGCTCTAGCACCAGATTTTTGATAGACACAATATTTTTTTATTTTTTCTGTAGTAACACCTGTTACATAAGTTTTGGGAATATTTTTTTAATGCTTTACGTGACAGGTAAAACATTTTCATCTAGTCAACTACCTAGAAATAAAGTTTTTTTTAAATGTTTCTTTGCACTTTATTATCATCAGCGTTAAACGCATTACTTACTTATCTCCACCACAAATCGTGTTTTTGTAACTATCTTTAAACTTTTATATCACAAAATATGTAAACGAGCAACTTGTAGGAACATTTGTTTCTGCATACAGAAATAATAAAAACACATCAAGAAACTTTCAGAAACAACTTGTTCGAGGAACAAGGAACATAAACACTATGTTCCTAGGTGTTGTTTTCCGCGTTGACGTACTTTAACTTTAAAGTACCTACTTTACTTTATTTGATTTGGATGTACCAAGCGAACTCCAAATATTTTTATCTTTCCTGAAAAAATGTAGTTTCCAAAATCTTTAATACACTGCTCAACAAAATTAGGGGAACACCTATAAAAAAGTGTTTAAAATGGTTAATTTTTTTTATAGTAGGTTGTATTTTTTTGCTTATTTTGAGCAGATGGTTATAAAATGTCTCTTTTCTGTTTAAATAAACATGAATTAAGATTAATCAGAAATAATTAATTTCGTATAGTTGTTAAATTTCTATTTTAACCCTTTTTTTAAAGGTGTTCCCCTAATTTTGTTGAGCAGTGTACATCCAAACTTTGTAACATCAATTATATTAGCGAAATCATAAAATTACGTTTACCATCCCTTAAAAATATGCATTCAATTAAAATTTTGCATCCAGTTGTTTCTTTTTAAATCAATTAAGTTTATTGTTTCTTTGAAGCGTAAATTTACATTTATTTGAATGTACTGAGCAAAATCCGAATATTTTTGTTTTTGAGTGCAGGTAACTATACGTTTTTTTTTTAATTTGTTTTATTTAACGACGGCCTATTTCTGCTGCTATGGCTAAATACCATCGCGAAGGAGCGAGTCACCATACTTGGAAATTTTGTTTTTATGAATATCGCTTCATCCATATAAGGTTCTTTAACATGCACGTACAATCATCATAAGATAATTCAAAACGTCAATGATTCTAAAATTAGAATTCTTTAATACTCATAATAACATATGATATTACTACAGATCATCCATTATATATATATATATATATATATATATATATATATATATATATATATATATATATATATATATATATGAAATGTCACAGTCCCATTTTGCCAAGTTAATGTGATTATTCATTGAGTTCTCATAACGTGTTGGTTATGAGACATTGACATATTTGTTACTAGTTTTTTACAAGTATACTGTCAAAATTATTATAACGGGTTTTCCAATAAGAGGTGTTATTTTGAATAGCCCGCTATTTCGGTAGATGTCACTTTTGAAGCTGTCATTTCTTGGCATTTGACAAGTAGAAACTACGCCATTAATAAAAATGGTACGATACACGCTTCAACAACGCATTGAAATTATTAAAATTCACTATAAAAATGGTGAAAATTTGGCAGAGACGGTTCGTAAAACTCGAACATTTTTGGGTCGTCGTGAAGCACCTTGTCGGACCGCAATACAGAAATTGGTGGAAAAATTCGAGCTGTTGGGACAAGTTAGTGATGAGAAGAATAAAACCCGTGCACGTCGCTCAAGAACAGCCGAGAATATTGCTGCTGTAGCCGAAAGTGTTGAAGAAAACCCAGGTTTGTCCATTCCTCGTCGTTCTTTGGAATTAGGTATTCCACAAACGTCATTACACCGTATTTTGCATAAAGATTTGGGTCTTAAGGCTTATAAAGTCCAGTTAACACAAGAACTCAAGCCGGCCGATCATCAACAACGTCGTGACTTTGCTGATTGGGTCGTTGAAATGCATGAAAATGATCCGGAATTCCATCGAAAAATCATCTTCAGTGATGAGGCCCATTTCCACCTCGGTGGCTTCGTCAACAAGCAAAATTGTCGCATCTGGGGCTCAGAAAACCCAAGAGTTATTGTTGAAAAGCCTCTCTATCCTCAACGTGTGACTGTTTGGTGCGGTTTATGGTCCGGCGGAGTCATTGGACCTTACTTTTTCGAAAATGAGGCTGGCGCAACAGTTACGGTGAATGGATTGCGCTATCAAGAGATGATTAACGATTTTTTATGGCCGGAATTGGATGGTATTGATCTGGACAACGTTCACTTTCAACAAGACGGCGCTACGTGCCACACAAGCAACGAAACCATTGATCTTTTAAGGGAAAAGTTTCCGGACCGTGTTATCTCTCGAAGAGGTGATCACAATTGGCCACCGAGATCTTGTGATTTAACACCTTGCGACTTCTTTCTTTGGGGCCACGTGAAGGAGAAGGTCTACGCCAACAGCCCAGTATCGATTCAAGACCTCAAAGATGGAATTCGTGAGGCTATCGAGGACATACAGCAGCCACTTTGCGATTTAGTTATGGAAAATTTCATGAAAAGGATTTTGTCCTGTAAGCGTGGCCGTGGTGGTCATTTGCTTGATGTTATTTTCCACTATTAACGGCATACCTTCCTCTTTGTAATGAAATAAACATCTGATGATTTATAATAAAAAATGGCATTTTTCTTTGAATATCAAAATAACACCTCTTATTGGAAAACCCTTTACAATGTGACATTTTGGCCGACCTTGAATTTGACAATTCATATCTATAATGGATGATCTGTATGTTTTTACCACATATTTCATTGTAATATAATCACGATTCGAGTTTCAACATTTTACTGTCATTAAGTGACTAATAACAATAATTATCATGATACTACATAATAATTATTTGTGAAAAGGGCAATACTTTACTTTCACAAACTCGTACTAGTAAGTGGAAGAATTTGATTTTGACCAAGCGAAATCTTGATATTTTTATTTTCCTTGGGTGTTGGTTATGGTCCTTTATCCATTAAATTCTTGCTTATTACATATTGGTATATAAAATGTGAATTCTAATTAATATAATCTTATTTGCTTCTCCGATACATAAATCTTGTTTATTATTTCTGTTTCCTAGAACTAAAGGAAGTCAGATGACTCATATAAATTAGTTTGCTCCAACCTAATCACATTGTGCAAATTTCTTCTAATCACTATTGCGGCTTTATCTCCTGAAATAAAAATCATTCTGAAGGTGAAGGTATGACTATTGCATGCGGGCATAATCGTAAATCTATCAATACTATGTCAAACATACATGTATGGTATACATTTAAATATGAGTAGTAATGCCGTAAATGTGTGTATAAGAGAACAAAAGGATTGCTTACTAGTAATAATATTACATTTTCTCGGAAGGAATCAGTAATCACATATTGACGGTCGAATTATAAAAACACTTAACATATTAAAAATATTTTTTATATATTTAGTAGAAATTTTATTTGCAATAGGTAATCAATATTAGCGCAGTAATTACGTATTTAACTCACTCAAAATAATTGGGATTAATGACAATTATTACATTTGGTCGTAGAAAAATATTTTAATATACAGGGTGAGTCAATATTCACTCCCGAGCCTTCGGATATGTGTTCTACAATAAAAAAAGATTTAGAATACTAAAATGTTTAAAGCGATGCTGTTTCTGGTAAAATTGAAATTAAAAAAAACACCAATTTGCCTCAATTCACTGTGTTCAACTTGGCTAGATTTTCTTGACTTTGAGGTTATTGTGTTTATTTCACGTTTGATATTGAAAATATTGAAAGTTGCAGAAGAGTTTTTCAAATAAAAAAAAAAAAAGAGTACGTCGATATGATAAACGTTTGAAGTCTCTAGTAATGATAACGCCCGTACTGCCGACCATTTGTACAGGGAACAATTTCCGATATGCCGTCATCCAGATCACAAAACAATCCAAAATTTTAAATTAAAATTAATTTTCAATTTTCAATTCAATTTTACCTGAAAACGGCCTATTTTAGTACTCTTCATTTTTTTTTTTTTTGTGGAACACATATCCGAGGGCTTAGCTGGTCTAAGTGAATATTGGCCCACCCAGTATAATAGAAATATTATTTGGTATTTTATGTGGTACGCACGAACTTCTTTAGCGTTTTTTTTTTTAATATAGATGCCGTAAATATATTTTTTTAAATTTGTATCGATAGTACTTGTTTATACAGGGTTTTATACTTTAGTATGAATCGAATGAATTACTTTTCCATTTGATACATTCAAATTTGGCGATAATCGTTTAATTCATATTTAAGAATATTTTTTTGGGTTATAATATATATATATATATATATATATATATATATATATATATATATATATATATATATATATATATATATATATACAGGGTAAGTTTTTTTTTCATTTTAAGCATCGTGATCTCGGAAACCATAAGACATGGAGATTCGGTTAAATGAGGAAAGAGTTGTCATTTTAAAAGCTTAAGCTTATGTTTTTTGAAAAAAGACAACAGTTTTTCAGTTATAATACAAACTTTTTTTTAACTATTTTCTAATTTAATCGAATCTCTATGTATTTTGGTTACCGAGATCCCAATGCTTAAAATGAAGAAAAAAAAACTCACCCTGTATATATAATATCGCACGAACTTTTTGGGTTACCTGAAACAATACAATACTATACAATAAAGTAGGTAGGTACAATAAATAAAATACAATATTAGTCTTACTCTTCTTTTGCTTCTACTACTTCTTCTTCTTCATTCTCCTCTTCCTCTGCTTCTACTTCTCCCAAACTTTCTTATCAAATTGGTGTATATATATTTTTTGTGGTTCAATAAAAGGCAATCTACTATAAAGCAGTACAATATAATATTATTCTACTTCTTCTTTTCTTTCTATTTCGTCCTCTTCTTTTCGCACTACTATTCTTCTGGTTCTAATGCTCCCTATTCTTTTTCATCTTCGTCCTTTTAACAAATTTTTATCTTTTAATACTGGAATTATGTCCCATTAAGATTGTCTGTTGCCTGGAAGCTAGCGTGGATATTATTGGGATAATGAAGTCCAACTTTACTAATGTCTATGAATGTGCAAAAATGTGCTAAATGTTTCCTATTATGTTATACAATTGCACCAAACAACACTCAAAAAAATAATATGTTATTATTAATGGATAAATGGAGGAAGTGATGATTCAGCATTTACCCTTTGTATGCAAAAAGCTTTAGAAAAATAGAATAACTAGCCTAAAATAACCTCCTACGTATACTCAATTCTATACTATTACTTATAATTGTGGCACATGCTCGTTTCTATTTTGTGTTATTTAGCAATGTTTTTTGTAAATTATATATGCATATCGCGTAAATTATACATTAATATCATATTTATTAATGTATTTGACCATTGTAAGAAAATCGTTTATAATATAGCAAAAAAGAATCATCCAGTCATAATAGACTGGATGATTTACCAGCTTGGAGTAAAACTTAATGGGTTAAAACAGATAGATGAAATGATTATAAGAAAAAAATGTATCAATGATCATTGGTTCGATTCGTTTTCGTTTTCAAGCTACAACATTATGTGTTCTTTAAAAGTATCCAACATATTTGCACATTCATCACTTAGCTTACAGAGTTTACAAGTTTACTCGAGTTCGTATAATTTAATTGGTCCTTAATCTGTTCAAGAAAATACTGTGAATTTAATAATTCGACATACCAAATAATTTCCATTTCCATAATCTCATAACATGATACATCTCATAATATACATTCACGACCTTTTTGAAACCGAGTTGGCTGGGTTTTCTTTTTGTCATGTTGGACAAACTGATTCAGTGATGCATCGGAAGTTAATTATTTTTTTTGTGTCGATGTCTATTAGACATTTGCTTCCAACCACATTGTTAGATTTATATTTTGTTTCACTACTAGCTTTTAAAGATATCATTATTTATTTATTTTTTTACCCATATTCGAACCCAGAAATAATTTTCACTGCTATCAAAATATTAATCAAAATGCCAAAAAATATACATCTGCAACAAATTTTCATCTCTAATAATTTAAACTTTACATCTGGCAACAATGTTATTTATAAAATATAACCTCAAATTGAAAACAACTTAACCTAAAAAAAAAATGACAAGTTCCATTGGGAAATTCAGTTATTTTCGACACACTACCAACAAAATGACTAGATAATCATAGACTTCCCTGACGCAAAACATCGTGAATAGGCAATTTACATCAAGGCGGCAGCGCCACGGTGGCGGATTTACGTGGGTATTTGACGCTTCTAGTTAAAAGTGTTCCTATGTGTTTGTTGTGCTAAAGTGTGCGATTCGTATCAAATTCGTCGGTTTCTGCCGTTTATCGTACAGATATCAATCTTGTGGTTATGATTTAACATCAACAATGGCAAAATATAAAAAACTTTGCAAAGTATTCCTCCAACGCTGACACCAACAAAAATCTTGTCGTCAGTTCGTATCGATTCCCGGCTGCACCCAAAATGAACGTGAAATATGTAACGAAACTGACAAACACCGAGCTGATGGATATTCAAAGAGCATGGAAGCTCAAATTAAGAATGGGCATGAAAAGCATGTACAGGCGTGTTCATTAAAGTGTTTACATATGTATTCCAAGCATTTTCTTCTTGAAAACTATTTTCGAATGAGAGAAGGTTTGAATTTTCTCTTGAAGTTACCAAGTTGTGTATCCATCGTATACATTGTAGTATTCATCGTACAGTTATAATGCTCGTATCAATCCACGAACTGGATACGAATCGCACACCTTTTACATGCAGCCGGGAATCGGCGGAAGCAGGCGTACAATACAGTTGAAACACTTAAATTTGTTTGCCATTGTTGATGTTAAACCATAACCACCAGATTGATAACTGTACGATAAAGGCAGAAGTCGACGAATTTGATACTAATAGCACACTTTAGTACAACAATCACATAGGAACGCATTTGACTGGAAGCGACAAATACCCATGGCTAGTACGTAAATGCGTCACCATGGCGCTGCCGCCTTGATGTAAATCGTCTATACAATAACACTTTTGAATGGTACCTGAACCTGTCAGAACCATAACAAACAAAATAAACAGTTTTTTTTATTTCCCAAAATTCAAACTTTTGAACTTGTACTGTTCTTATTCTCACCGATTCAATTATAAATAACATTTGTAATATGTTAGAGTGTGAAGAACCAGACATGACGAGTGTTCTACATAAGATTATATTGAATTACTTACATTGTAAAACGTCAGATTTTGACAATATGAAATATCGGACTGTCAGACTGTGAAACATGAGACTGTCACATGCTAGACTGAAATGTCTTTCAGATTGTCAATATCACATTTCACATTGTGAAACACCAACCTGCATGACTGTTACATTATTGAATAACAAATTGGCAGAGTCTGAAATGTCAGACTGTTTGATGTGTGTCTGCCAGATTATAAAATATTAGATTCTTAATTAAATTTAAATTGTCAGTTTGTAAATTGTAAAATTAGACTGTTAGCTATCACACGATGAAAGACCAGACGATATAAAGTTTCATAATGCTAAATCTCAGACTATCGTAATGTTAGGTGTGATACGGTATGATTATAAATAAAACTTCTAGTCTGTAGATTGTGAATTATCAGACATCAAGAATGTTTTATGGATGCCTATCAAATGTTTTTCTATTACATTGTGAATTAGCATTTTTGATGTACGCCTATCAAATGTTTTCTATTACACTGTGAAATTTCAGACTATCACTTTGTAAAATATCAGATTGTCATATTATGAAATATTGTAGAGCCAGACCGCGAAATATGAGATTGCCACATTATTTGGCTTGTGTGTGCTTCTGGTTGCTATGACATTAATTCGTTTCTTGATAATAAAATTTTATAAAAACTCTAAGTAGTTCTGTTTCAGAAACTGAAACTCTTCAAACCTTGTAGATCTGTTAGAAATTGACTAGTTGAAAGTAGTCTTCGTCAATAGTTGCTTATAAAGATTGAATACAGTGTCGGTCGGATCAAAATTGACTTCATCTATTGAACTAATTTTGTAGAAATCGAACACGTCGAGAGGTACCAGGTCTAATATGACCAGGTCAGAAGTAAACTGTGCTAAATTTAAGGAAGTGTAAACGATTATAAAAGTAGCACTTAAGGACTGTAACTGGTAAGGCCAAAGAAAAAGATGTGTTGTTCGGATAATATAAAGTACGAAGCAATGCAGATTCTGATGCGGTCGAAAGGAATCGATCGAAGAAAATAATATTATTTGACATATTTAGTATTCCAAAAGAAGCGCGACAGGGCATGACTTGTCTGCTGAGTGTGCGGTCGCGTACGGTTTGCAAAATTTGCTCTCCTCGAAGAAGAGTGGGTCGGGGAAGGGAGTCGAGGTGGAGACTTCAGCCCGACCGATATGAAACATGGTTATAAATTGCACGGGCCGCTGCCGGAGTCTGTAATCATGAATCTCATTAGATACACTCGGATTAAGAGCAGTCGCGGAATGCGCTGGACGGTGGGGCCGCTGCGGCGCGCATTGGCCGGACACTCTCTTCGCGGCCAATCCGCGGCGATCACCAATTATTCCCGTTGATTTTGTCTTAAGGTTGCTGAGCACATAAAATGGCCGCAGCTGGTTGAGTACCGCTACTTAAGTTTACCCGACCGCCAGGTTCTTCGCCTCATTGGATGCCGCCGGGACGGAGCAATTAAGAGCCTCCATTAGAAAATATCCACGTAGACACGGAGCGGACACTTTCTCATTTGCGGTGCCTCCGAGGAAACGTGGTGGTGGAAACGACACGCGGCCACATTTCAAAAGCGTCCGCGTAAATTAGAGTCCCGCATAATGCTACAAATATGGACAAATGCATGCGGTGATAAATGTCACTACCCATAACTTTTGATATCTCCTGCTTTCTGGTCATGTTGTGGCTGCAGACGAGCGTGATGCAGATAAATCACTAATGCCTAAGTAACGTTGCTTAACATTTAAGCACGTCGGCTTTCCAGAAGTGAGACTCATTTTGTAACCAATAAACTCATAACGTTGGATCATATAACACGGATATTACAAAATACATCTTTGGTACCTATGTACCAAAAATATTGGAAAATATGTACCAAATATGTTACTTACCTACTCTACAATTTTAGATTTTAGTGTTTCTATTTTTTCCATAATTTCCACAGCATTGGCTACTCATTTGTAGAATGACTTTATTCTTAGATTTTCTGTTTCTGCAATTTGCTTCCCTTCTTCTAAACCTAGAAGGATCCTCCTATTGCTTGGCCTCTTATTGTTCATAATAACGCTTGCCAGTTTTACACTCCTCAATTGAGCTCTCATCCAGCTGGTCTTCTTCCCGTAGGTCGTCCATTTTTACAAGTGCGGGTAAGTCGCTCCTCTCCCTTCCTCTCCGCGTAATTGTTCCATTCCTTCCTTCAGATCTTGACCCATTTTAAATCTTGGATACCATATCTCCGTCGGATGTGGTTATAACCAATAAACTCATAACGTTGGATCATATAACACGGATATTACAAAATACATCTTTGGTACCTATGTACCAAAAATATTGGAAAATATGTACCAAATATGTTACTTACCTACTCTACAATTTTAGATTTTAGTGTTTGTATTTTTTCCATAATTTCCACAGCATTGGCTACTCATTTGTAGAATGACTTTATTCTTAGATTTTCTGTTTCTGCAATTTGCTTCCCTTCTTCTAAACCTAGAAGGATCCTCCTATTGCTTGGCTTCTTATTGTTCATAATAACGCTTGCCAGTTTTACACTCCTCAATTGAGCTCTCATCCAGCTGGTCTTCTTCCCGTTGGTCGTCCATTTTTACAAGTGCGGGTAAGTCGCTCCTCTCCCTTCCTCTCCGCGTAATTGTTCCATTCCTTCCTTCAGATCTTGACCCATTTTAAATCTTGGATACCATATCTCCGTCGGATGTGCTCATTTCTTTGTCTCCTAATGTTATGCCTGAAGATGAATCGTAGGACCTTATGTCCATCGTCCTGGTCTATACTTTGGTTTTGGATGTGCCTGCATTGGTTTTCGCGTACGTTGTTAGAATTGGGTATATGTATATCATGCTGTTACACTCATTCCGCATGAATTTGTTCAACAGCATTACTAAATAAGTGACTCGCATTTTCAAAAATTTTCTTCCAAGCGTTATACGGCTTCTGGAAATACTGACTGCTGGTAACAATTCCCACAGTTTCTGTAAATCATAAAGTGTAATCATAAGTGGCTGGTGCTACTACATTTTCTGCAAGTTAAATTATTGAAGTAGTGACTCATAGCTAGGATGACTACATTTTCTGCAATTCATTCAGATGAATTATTTAATTACTGACTTGCATTTTTTGGAATTTCTTCCTTCAAATCATTTAGATAAATCGTCGGCTGGGTGTTACAAGGTTGTATATAACATTTTGTACGATTTTAAGTATTTAGTATTACAAGATTATATGTGTTATAAGCTATCTTTTGCAAAGGTCTAATAGATGGCAGCACTTGTCCAAACATTTTTATTTATTGTCAAACAAGGTTGTATGTCAAATTTGGCATTTACACTTTACTGTAACATAGTTGTATGTCGACTTGGTCAAATAACACATAAATCTATTCCCGCGTAAAGAGTCGCACTACTGTCGGGCTAATTCAAATAGAGACTATTTGGATTCATCTTTAACTATTATAAAAAATAATTAATTATATAAACAATACATTGCGGAAAAAAGTAAAGAAACTCTAAAAGTATCTGCTTATAAGAGCATATTTTGTATGAATTACAATTTACATTTTCATGCACTAAAAAAACACCGATGCGACCTTTGCGAGGAAATCCATCTCCTGCAAAAGAAAAATAAATTAACAGAAGATAGAAAAATGATCTATGATGGCCATATCAAAGAAAAAATAGCATTGAGAGGAGAACGAAACCGTAACAGAAACTTAAGAAAATGTCTTAAGTTGTCCGAAAACTGAAATTGCTTGCTTTGATTACAAATCCAAGTTTTCAGTGTATAATCTGACCGCACATCTTCCTAGTTTTAAGCAAGTTTACTGTGGTGTTTGGCCTTTATCTATGTCCGGGCGTTCTGTTAATGACATTGCCAGCACTCTTATGGAAATACTGGAAGTAGTACTTCAAGATAATCCTGGTATCACAGAACTCATTCTGTGGAGTAACAGATCAGTTCCGCAAAATTGAAACTCCCATATTTCATTTGCAATCGCGGAATTCATGCTGCGGCATCACAACATGAAAAACATTACAATGAAATATTCTGCACCAGCACATTCATGTGTACAAAAGATAGATTCGGTCCACAGCTGTATAGAACGTGTGCTAAGTAAATCTGAATACTAGTCGCCAATAGGTCTGATGCGCCTGCTGCTACAAGTTAATAGAAATAAGCCTACAAAATAATACAGATGCAGGCAATTGAATTTAAGAACTTCCAAGAATGCGCGACTTTACTAAACTATACTCTAAGATCAAAGGTATACCGTTCAAAACCGTATACAAAGATTCAACAAATTATGTTTGACGGATCTGTATTTAATATTTACTACAAAACTTCCTATGCTGAAGAAGCATTTGTTGAACAAAGCATAAAACATTCTTTTGGTAAAAAACGGGTGTCTATTCATACTGGTGGACTTCCCTGTACCCAAGCAAACAAAGCTAACGCTTAACAAGATACCGCAATATAAGATTAATGTAATCAAGTCAGTTGATAAAGACTATTTTGACGTAATTCTTCCGAAATCGAAAGCTGGTGACAAAAAAGGGAAGAAAGAAGAAAAACTATGTAAATATAATATAGTACAAATATTGGAATGTTGGAAGCTTGAAATATCGGGATTATTGATATTGAAATTTTATGAAAATGTCAGAAAATAAATCAAACGAATAGAAATGGTACGGCACTTTTTGTAACACCCCAATATTTAGCACTGTTCAGTGGTTAGCCAGATCTGCATACTTGACGCCTCTTGACTTTTGTTTTGTAGGGTACTTTAAAAAACAAAATTTATGGAAGTAACTCCAATTATAATAATGTAGATGAACTTCGTGAAGCAATGACAGAGGCAATAAAAGGCGTTATTCGCAACACATTGCGATAAGTAACTGGCAATATTCCAAAACGCTGTCAATTGTGTTTAGCTTATTTTTGGCCATTTGGCCAATAACAGTCATTTTGAGCAGTTTTTAAACTTTATTGTTATTTTACTACTTAGTTGTATTACGTTTTTTTTTGTTTTACATTAGTTTTAAAAATAATTCATAGAATAAAAATAAAAATGGGAACAATTGATATATCCCATATTTTTTATTTTGACATATGTTGTCACACATCGTTAAAAAGAGAAAAAAAAGTCGATTTAGCTGGACAAAAATCAAATATGGCGGCCATTCAAAATAAGAAAGTTGCTATTTATATCGCGGAAACCGCCATCTTGACTTTTGTTTTGAATTGATTCTTAAGTTTGTGCGATCGAACCAAGTAAGTTTTAATTTAAACTTATTTCCGCATCTTTAATAATTATGGAAATATCGTAGTTTTTAGAATTTTTTTTAATTTTTTTTAGAATAATTTCTAAACTGCTCGGACTTTTGAAAAAATTTCATCATAATGTAAACGAGCACACAAAACTGCATAACATTGCCCATTTAACCAGATTTCTAGCTTTCAAAATAACAAAGATACCCATGCAATTCTACTCTATTTAGGATACCCTGTATTGAATAAACTATCGTATGTCTCAAAAGTTTAGGCACAAAATTTAGGGGCCTTAAATTAGGTTATAATGTTAATATATCCAAATTGCTTTGGAAACAAAAAAGTGTTTACTTTCTTGACTTTAGTTAGACAACACATTTTTTTAAGTCAGTTGCTTTAAAATGTCTTATAAATTAGAAATTCGAAAAAGTATTTATAATTTGGCTGGGCAGATGCCTAATCCGGAACTTGTTTCGATTTTTGAAAACCAACATATCTCGCGCAGAAGTATTTACCATACAATAGCCGATTGCAAAGAAGGAATACCTTGTCTAAATCTTACTAAAAGTGAAAGGCCAAGGATTTTTACACGAGAAAGAGCAGAAATTTGAAGAGCATTGTTAAGAAGAGCAAACGTCAGACTTGGGGTATCCGTAAGGAAATTAACGCGTGAATATCGTAATTCAAAGGATATAATATTGTGGGAATTAGCAAGAAATAGTCATAAATTCCGAAAAAGACGAAAATGTATTAAATATACCCCAAATACCAAGATGCTGTCGTCAACTAAGGCGGTTACATTTTGCGAACAAGAGAGTCATTGTCCTGGACGATGATACATATATTACTCTTATGAGTAATACACTACAGGCAACTCGGAAATCAAAGGAAACTATGGTTTATATGCGGACAATATATAAAAATATCAGTACAATGTAAAATACATAGAAAAAGTTAAATTCGCTGATAAGGTTCTGGTTTGGTGTGACCTTTTGGACTAGAGGGATATCCAGACCTTATGTGGGACGAGTAAGGGGTAAAGATCTGGACAGTGAGAGATATACAGGGTGGCCCAGGATGGCTGGTATACAGTATACATACAGGTGTATACAGGTATACCGTAGGTATACAGGTATTTCTTTTGTTTCTGGTGTAAACCGTGGGTGGAAATCTGAGCGAGGAGCCCTGTAATAAAAGTATTGCTGTATAGATATATAAATTAATAAATATATAAATATCTCTATACCTAACTGTATACCTACTTTTTTGCCACTCTGTATTAATAATTGTCTCGGCAAATTAATTGATTTTGTACAGGAACATTACTTTGGAGACAATATAATATTTTGGCCCGACTTAGCATACTAACATTATGATTGGAAGTAACACAGTAACACAAATGGCTTCGTCAAAACAATATACCTTTTCTACCAAAAATCGATAATCCCCTAATTTACCTAAGGTCGATTCAATTGATTATTTTTGGGCACTTTTACCTCGCAAAGTGTATGAAGAAGGGTGGCAAGCCGAAAACGAAGAACAACTAAGGCTTAGAATTTTCAGAAAGATACGCGAAATTGTCCAAATACGTCCGGAACCTGATGATTGATGTTCACAGAAAATTGTGCCACGTTGAGCAACACGAGCCCCTTCATTTAGTTAATGTTAATAATTTTGTTAGTTACTTAGCTGTTAATTATTGTAAATTATAAAAGATTAAATGAAATAATTTTTTACAAAAAAATGTGGTTATATATTTTGTGCCAAAACTTTTGAGACACACGTTCAGATTCAAAATATAATTTATATAAGAAGAAGAATGATAAAAGGAAGAAGAAGAAGAAGAAGGAGTAGAAGTAGAAGTTGGCCAAACAACTTTTGACGAATTTTGAGTTCTCTTTCCGGATTTTTGTATATTTTCAGTACCTTTGTTTACGTACAAATAGTACATTTTTGATAAATAAAATTGGGAGAAACCCGCGATACCTATTACATCTAAATATACATTTCAGCTCCCAGGAGATCATCTTTAGTAATATCTGTGCTTCTTAATCTATGTTAAGCTATAGTAAATGTCCATCTAAGGAACATTTTTTCGATTTTAATGTTACTAAACTTGCACAGGCTCCAAATGTACCTGTTTCCGCACATTTTTGTGCAGGAGCAGGTCTTCTAGAAATAATTGAAAACCATTTTTCAGCTGCTGTCAGATCATCTTCAGTTAAATATGTATTTCTAAATTCTACAAGGCAGATGAAGACCAATAAAACAATGTTATCCTCATTCTGTGAAAAGCTGACAATGCCTCATTGTTCTATACTACGTTTCTCGACATACGTTACTTATTGGTATCCGGAAGGTCCTTCGAGAACAATTCTTCGAGGACAATTCTTTGAGAACAATGCTTCGAAGAACAATTCTTCGATTCTGTCCAGCGTTTCATTTCTAAAGGTTTAAGCAGATTTTGTTTACGATACTGCTCAATAAAAGGAGTACCGCGACATCAAATGTCATGACAATGACATTCTACTAATCTGATCATTAGGTAAAGACCGTAACACAGGATTAACACTTAACCTAGCTCCGTTTACCCCGCGATGGGGGTGGTGAAATAATTAAACGTAGGGCAAAACAGATCGGGGGAATATCAATCATTTTATTCATGTTCTACACCAACTTGACTGCAGAAATGTCTCTAAAATTTGTACAGTCTGAAAAGGGCAAGCGCAAGTTATTACTTGATGGACACTTTTTTTTATAAAGATGTGCAAAGTTGTGACAAATTTTATTGGACTTGTGTGATTTCGAGAAAAGAAAAACGAGTTGGCCAGCCTGGGTTTTTGAAGTTCGGAGATGAAGTGGTAGAGATAGATGAAGATAATCAAAGAACATAATCATATTGGTGACGCAGCGGAAATAGAAGCTGCTCAAGTGTATGAGCGAATTCGTTCAATGGCAGTTACAACCAATGATGCCCCACAAAACATCACATCCACTGCTTCGTGTGAGTGTAGTGAAGTGGCTGCTCCTAAGCTTCCATGTGTTAGCAGTATAAAACGGACTGTTATACGATATTTCTTTACCAAAGCGTTCTACGCCTCAAAAATAGTTCTGCCAACTTGCAAGACGAGATTTTGTACAAGGCATTTTTAGGGCACTCTTAAGGTTTCCATCTAATGCATACATTAAGCTGTTACCAATGTCTTTTTAAGAAAAAGTTCTCCGATTTTTAATGTACTAAACTTTAAAAAACTCCAAATTATCGAGTTTTAGATTTCTGCTTATTTTTTTTTCATATTTGGGAATTTTGCGAAACTTGTTCCTCCACAGAAATGTGCACCGATATTTGGAATAAAAACCTTTCTAACAAAACTTCCTTTGTAGGGTTATAGAACCAATTGAAAATTAAAAAATCGTTGTCACGTCTTTCATATTGTCCATGAACAAACAAGACATTAAAAATCTGATAAAACCTTTTTAACCTTCATCACAGCTAAATGTGCATCTCTGCAGCTGACAATTATTTGAAAAATATTTCTCCGAATTTTATTGTATTACATTTTCACATGCTCCAAATTGTTGATTGAAATTTTGCTTTAATTTTTATCCATATTTTTGGAAATTAAACTTGTTCCTGCGCACGTATATGGAGCAATGTTTGAAATAAAAATAACTTCTACCTTTGTATGACTTCATGCTATCCTCAAAATAAGTCAAATTGATGTACAGTTGTGTTCATTAAAGTGTTGTAACATTTCTGCTGTGTGAATGTGACCAATTTCACAAAGTTCAAAAAAGTGTTGTACATACAAATATTTTAAGAGGTTAAGTCTAGGTCTATTTAATTAATAATACAGTGCTAGCCTTTGTTGTGTAAAAACCCAACCACCGATAAACTTTTAATGGTGGAATAAATAATACACTAAAGATCTAGAGTAATTAATTTTCATATAAAGAATACAAATATAATAATTTTTGTAACCGTTAGTTGTCACTTTGACAGTTCTGAAATGTATCTACCATTGACAAAATATACAGCCAACTATCTATAACAGGCAATTATCTGTGTACAATACATTTTTGCACACGACTGTACATACAAAAAAAGCATATTTGTAAGTTTGATCATTTCAATACTAATTAATTAAACGTTAATGGACGTGATTTAGGTACTATTGTGTTGATATTGTTATTGTATTTAGCTAAAATACTGTATTTCGCAAAGTCTGGTTTTGTACTCATATTTCGTTTCCAAATGATGCTACATAACAGTAAATTTTAGGTCAGGTGTGTACGGCGTGGGTTCAAGTAAAACGTGGAGCACCTACACTAGTGAATATAATTAATACCCAACCAAGTAAAATTATGTGCCTAGTTGTTTAAAACATAAGTATACTTTAATTATCAACTTAATGATATTGGTGTGTCATTATTTTTGCCCTACACTCGACACTGGATAAAATTCTGTGATTTTTTTAAATTTCGACACTGTGTATCAGATCATTCAAATCAATTGAATCAATTGGTTTTACTGCGTACACTTAATATTGCTAATCCAGACTGAAAATAAATGATTATGTAATGTATTAATTATTGATCAAAGTTCTATTATTTTGTTATTGCTAATATTATATAAACTTAAATTCAAGAAAGTTATGCAATTTAAAAGTATTTGTAATCCGGTATTTCTGATTAATTGTGCATTTAAATATCAGCACATCATCATTTTTTGGTTATCTAATTATACTTATATGCTAGCCTATTTACAAATTCAGACAACGTAAAGTTGAAGCAATTTTAAGGTATAAATGTCATATAAGCATACGTTATATTTTCTTTTAATTATATGTTATAACTGTTTCAAAAATTTTTAAACATTGAAAAACACCCTTTATAATGCTTAATCATAATACTTTAAAAATCTAACATTTCAATACAATAGTACGAGTCACTGAATAGTACATGCAATTTTAAGATACAAAAAATGTACCTACTATTTTATTTTATTAGCAAATTGTAAACGTTTTTAAATTTCAAACATTAAAATTAACCCTCTAAAGTACCTAATTATTTTAAAACTTCAAGAGAAGAAGTACAATCAGATGTGTGTTATCATCTGACCTTTTCTGTCCTATTGAAATCTTATGGTTTTAATGACTTTCGCAATAAATCACTATAAACAATTACTAATATATAATTTGTTATTCTAGACAACAATAAAAACCTGCCGTTGCATTATTAAATAAGCACACGAACAAAATTCCTTACTTGAGTATTATAAGCGAATTAATCTAAAGTTCCTTGAATCTAGATTTGTATATCGTGTTGCAGGTTCAGACTGATAAGCCAATCATTCATCACAAACACACCAACGATTACAGAATGCGGCTTATCATGATTGGCATAGATTAGGAAATATTAACGAGATAAGGTTCAAACGCGATGTAAATACCGACATAAATAAAATCGCAGAGGAAATTATCAGCATATTTTTCTTTTATTTATACTTGTTGTAGCCTGCAATCAGATTATCTGAAATGGAAATACTAAAAATTTCAAACAAAAATAGTTTATCGCACTGGATAACATTCAATTGCGTGTGACCTTAATATTAGACTCGTTTAATTTGGACTAATGATGGCAAAAATTGCTGGGAATTTTAATGTAGCGGTGCAGTTTTATGTTGATGTCGAAAATGTAAATTTTGTTTTGTAGTGCTTCATATAATTTTTTTTGTTATCATACCTGCATCATAATATTTGGTTATTGAACTAATTAACGTGCGAAAAACAAGCTTTCTAACACAGCGTGTTTCAAAGTTGCCTAGTAACAACACATTTATTGACCAACTTTGAGCGACATTAACCGTCAGGCAATACTAATTTTTATTGCAATAAATATTAAAGTGTACTTAATATTGCTGGAAATCTGAACATCAGAAATCAGAAAATCCATACTCCTTATTATTGGTTATTTGGAAACTACCATTTTTCAACCTTCAGAATTTGTTGGTGATCTTGTCGTCTATAGCGGATGACTTTCATGCAACAAATGTCAACCCTCTTCATAATAACGAATAATAATTTTATTTTTTATTTTTTTTTTATTTAGAGTCATGTAGGGGATTCCATTAAGGTAATCGTCGCGTACAATTTCATCAACGCGTACCTACCATGTAAAATGAATCTAAATATTTCTTATTTTCTCTTTATTTCCACATTGTGGTGCGGGTATAATAAGAACAATAAAAACTACGTATGATACACGTGCATAAGGGACATTGAGCCTTTAAACCGACGAGTGAGCTTGAAGGGACTTGCACTTGTACTTGTATCGTAATATACCTACTATTTATAGCTTTTTTTTAATGGCTATGATCACCTCACTCAATTCTTTACATTAAATTATAATGTGATTTGGCATTGGACTAATGACAAATAATGTTTTTAAATTTTATTAGTTTAGTTTAGTCAGTAGTCGAATGAAGAGAAATATTTTTATTTGGTATTGAAGTATTTATTTAATTAGTTAAATGATTAATTTAATACTAAATAAAAATATCACCTCTTCATTGGACTACTGACTATTATTTGGCATATTTCGCATTAATCCTCTCATAAACACCAAAAATATCTGATAATTATATGTAATTTTGAAAGGTGAACGTTAATTTGGCGTTATAAATTTGGGTGACACATGTTCCGCCCACAAGATCCAATGACTTGCTCTCCGTGGAATGTAATTTTGCAGCCGAACATAAAAACACATTCATAATCTCGACTTGTCAGCTCGTTCTTGTTATTTAAATGAAAAGATTTAAAATATTTATACGAAAAGTTTTAGTTTGATTAATGCATGTTTGTGGCATGGCTTGCAACACTCTTTGTATCTTATTTCTTTAATTCGAAATTATTCAATTTAATCATTAACAGTGATTTACCTCTTTTTATAATAATTTTATTTATTACATCAATATTACATAATTTTTTTATTTCATTCCTTTGTAGATTTTTCCAAATCATCTCATCATAATAATAATTAATCAAATCAATTCTGTATAAGTAGCACTTGAAGGCTTTATTTTGTGATTGTAAAATACATAAAAACACTAATTACATTGTTGGTATGTAGCAGATAATACCATAGGTGATCTCTTGATGGTACTATCAGTCATCAACCTATTTTTTAATATACCTACAATAATTTGATAAACCAATGACTATTACATCTTTATTTTAAAAAGTGCACATGTCCAAAAATCAGTTTTGTGGGAAATGTAAAAACAGTTACAGTGGAAGTTATACTCAAACTACTGGGGAAATAAATCAGGCTATTCTATTGTATTTATTTCAACTTATTTAAAAATACAAATAATCGTAAATAAGAACTTTGAAACAAGAGAAAAAACGGGGGAAAAGTTGAAATGTAACAAGCATGTAATAAGCAAATGAAAAAAATGCCTGTTCCAAACGACTTTACTGTTAATAACACGATTTGTTCATTCTTGGACTTATGTTGATTTTAAAATGAATGCCTCAATTAAAGAAGTAGGGTATTTTAGAGTGAACCAATTAATATAATATTAAAATAAATATGAAGATGTACTACTAATTACAAATTTGATTTGATAATAATACATATAATCATAATTTAATCATAATAAAATATGTATTCTGTGATTAAATTATGTCATATACGCTACCCAAATTGCATAAAATCGTACAATAACTTGTTACTTTAGTGCCGATTTTGGCGTACTTTATTACCAGTTACTCTTACTTTACTGACAATTTCAGGAAGATATCATTACTTTTCAGATATGTTCAATAAAATCATAAATATTCAATATTGAATGATGATTATTAATATGCATTTATTAAATAATGACGTATTTCTGATGTCCAATTACTACTGAAAAGCTTTTAGTTCGTCCACTACCAATATTCAATTTAGAAACTTGAATCTGATATATAAAATTTGTTACACAATAATTAACAAGTAGATCATGTTTTAACAGTTATCAGTTAATCTATAACATTCTGCGATTCATAACCATTCCACCACCATTACTCACTGCGCGAATGAACCGCAACAAATTACAAATTCAAGCCATTGCACTTGCATTTTCGTCATGACACATTTGGGAACCGATGGCTGGCTTGCAGGTGGAAACCCTAGCGGCGAAGCCTTTAGTGCGGTCGGGAAGATCCCATCGGTCAGTCAGGACACGATCTTCGACTCTGTCACGTGTCGTCACATCCGTTCCGGACGACACACTAACTTATAATAACGGATGTCTTTATGGCACGAACCGTCACCTCTAACACACTAAACGTTGGCTAGAGTTTCGACGCACTGTCTAAAGAACAAACTAAATAACTCCTCAGACATACCATTTGCCAACAGAAGCAAATAATCGGAAAAAATATATTTTGGGACAATTTTAACTATGCTTAATTACATAAAATTTCCAGAAATGTAAAATCTTTCAAATTTCCAATGAAATGAAAAAACTATATATCTTGAGACTTGTGTTCTACGTAGTCTTCCTACATTTATATAAGTAATTTTCAGGTAGAAAATAACTTACTAGGCTATACTAGTTATTAGGCGAAAGTGTAGGCGCAAATTTTGGCAAATATTTCTTTTTGATTATTATATCTTCGCACCCAGGTACTTGATTAATAGTAAGTGGAAATAACAAAGTAAATTTGTTATATTTAATTACATATTTGCAAATATTGCTGAAATATATTTTTTTAAATTCCATGCATTTAAGTAAATTGTTAAAGTTAACAGAACTTGAGTGGTAATTTCTTTCACTTAGTTATAGCTTAATTACTGCTGGAACACAGAAAAACAGAAATAATTATGTTAAAATTCTGACCAATCACAACGCGAGGAATTAATTGTATGAGTGATTACGACTGAAATATATCCCGTCTAGATTGCGGCTCGTATAAATGTTTGATTGCAGATATTTAGAGGAAGCAGCCAATTTAATGGCGGTGTTTTTATATTTATGTGTGAAAATTACGTCACATGAATTGTATTTCGTATGCGAGAAATACATATTAATGTCATTAGCAGGTATATATTGAACTTTTTTGTTCCTCATTATGTGTGTTATGAATGTAACGTACTTAATATACATTTAGTTGGGTCGGTTATATAAAATAAATAAATCAAAATATATTATAAATGTATTATCATATCATATGTTTCATATCATAACATCATTATTACCATTACTTATAATATCAAATTACTTTAACGAATAACATTAAAATCAATGCTCTAATTTAATAGTTTGCAACGTTATTTTAGGAAATTAATTATGAAAGCCATTACTACGTGACATTTTTTGTATTTGTTTATTTACCGACGACCTTTTCCGCTGCTATGACCAATTATCATCGCAAGCCACTACATCTGGAAATTTTGTCTTTATTTCGCTTCATCCATATCGGCATTTTTAACATACACTGGTAATTTAATTCTACACAGGAAGTTTAAGAGTCCGTCCTTATGATATGTTAACAGGTACTTGTATATACTCTAAAACAAAAATCTTATGAAAAATCAGATTTTTAGGCACGGATTTTTCGAATGCAAGAATTTTCGTAAAAATGCTGAATTTTAAAATCAATCACATGATTAATTTTTGGGCAACGATTCCAAATTCGATCACCTAATTTATTTTTTTGCAAAAATTTACCTTTTCAATTTTTTTAAATAAATTTCCTGTTTTCAAGATCTGCGATGACAATAAGAAATGTGAAACATTCTACTGCGATTTATGAACGAATTAATAACAGAATTCTTGCACATGGCAATTCATTGGAAACCTTTTCTGGAAGAACAATTACGATTAAAATAAATGTTGACCTCTGCGCATGGCAATAATCGCCACTGCATTATCTATTCCTGATACCTCTTGCACTGGAACTGTTACTGCAAATTCTGTTTGCAAATGTCTCTTTTCACATTTTTTAACGCTAAAATTTTAAAAATGAAAATATTTCATTGTTTTGTTTTTTGTAATTATAAACTGAAATCATAGAGACAATATTTTTTACACTTTTAGAAAAACATTATATAGTTATTAAGTACATCTTACTAAATTGAAGACTCTTTTCTTTCTCTGGAATTTTAATTAATAGTCATATGAGCAATATTATACAAATATTATTTTTGTCACAGTTTTAGTGGCTCGGCAATTTTCAAAATCTGCGCCTTTAATAAGCACAAATCAATAGTTATTTGTATAACAAGTGAGTTAAGTTGATGTTTTTCACGAGAATAGTCGAAAAGCGTTTAAAAGTTTATTTTTATAATATCAAGTCGGCGAAAAGTCAAACTGACATTTATTGTCAAATCAAAATTTTAAAAAGCCGATTGCAGCGTTTTTGTACCAGAAGGGGTTCCAAATAAAGCCCCAGAAGCAGTAGGAAAGTAGGTGTCCACGAAGTTACAGGTATTCTATCAAATCGATATTGTATGATTTTGATTTTGAATGAATTCAAAGTTTTAAATTCACTAGTGGAATCAAGAATATTGTATTTCACTTGAAGATAAACAACTGCTTCTGATGTCTGCTAAGAGGTATTCAGTATGTCCCAGGATTGAGTTTACAAGAGGGATGTTTGCTTAATTTTTACATTTCAGTAAAAATGTTATAAGAATTAAAATTCCTGCTTGGTCTGAAACGACCATTTCAGTAATTAAAACTTTGATTTATTTATACAGGGTGTTGGCTAAATAAAAATAAATTGAATATAATTTAGACACTTTAGAAAAATAACATAATTTAAACAATTCCCCACCATTTTCTTCACATAGTTCAAGCCTGGTGTGAAACCCCTCAAAACTGTTTTGTATTTCTTCAATAGTTTTCAGTATTATTTTCTGCATTTGGGGGATTGTTTGAATGATTATATTTTTCTACAATGTTGTTAAATGTAATTTATTGATTGATTGATTTATTTATACAGAGTATTGGCAAAATCAAAATTTTTAAATCTTATTTTGACACTTATTTATTAACTCTTTGTCAAAGGAATTTAAAATTATATTTAAAAACATAAAAGATAAAATAAAATCATTCAAACAAACCCCCAACTGCAGAAAATGATACTAAAAAAGTCGCCTACGAGCGGCATTTGCATCAATAACTATTGAAGAAATCTTCAATAACAGTCTTGAACAGTCTTCAGGAGTTCCATACCAGGCTTGAACTGTGTGAAGAAAATGGTAGGCGATTGTTTAAATGATGTTATTTTTCATAATTATTTGACATTAACACCCTATATAAATAAATCAATGTTTTAATAACTGAAATGGTAATTTCAGACCAAGCAGGAACTTTAATTACTCAAAGATTTTTACTTAAATGTAAATATTTAAAAAAATCCCTCTTGTAAACTAAATCCGGGGACATACTGTATAATGTCAGTTTAAATCGTCAGAATTGAATAAAATATTATAAAATACAAAAGCCAGAATATACCCCATCATTAGTTTTTCGGCAATTTTAATTTGAAGTTTTTTAATATTTTTTTTTGCCATACTTTTAGTGGCTGGGCAGTGAATAATTTTCAAAAAATACACGATTACTAAGTACTCCAAAAACTATTATAAAATGCAGGAATATGATATATTACGTCTCGGTGTGAAGCTACAGAATCAATATTAAACAAGACTGTGATTTTTTTTGCACATAGATACATTTATTGATTCTATTATTTTGTCACACTTTTAGTAGGTCGACAATTTTTTTAATCCACATTGATAATAAGCTTACGTATGACTATTATGAAATATTAAATTAGCACCCCACACCTACAGTGTGTCCAGGGACTGTCCGCTCGTAGGTACACTGGACCAAAAATGTTCTTTTTGAGAAACCAATTAGACCAAATATGGAATTAGACTCTGCACTCGTATGTATAAACTGAAAGTAAAAACAGTGCAAACTTAGTAAAATCGTTCATATACAGGGTGTTTTAGGTACATATGAAAACAATAATGAGAGTGAAATTCCTTTATTATTAAAGATACGAAACAAGTTTACGATGAAACGTTGTTTGACTTAATTATAATAATTCATAAATATCATAAAAATTTAAGGAGGAAAATGTTTCGTTTGCAGGTTCAATTTATAAAAGCTACAAATTATAAATTTTAATGTTTCTTATTTTATGTAACTTGACTACAGATCATCCATTATAGATATGAATTGTCAAAGTGGCATTGGGCCAAATTAATATGATTATGCATTGAGTTTTCATAACCTCAACACACATGTTGACATCAATGACATATTAGTTTTTACATGTACACAGTTTTTTACATGTACACAGTCAAAATTATTACACAATGTGACATTTTGGCCGACCTTAAATTTGGCAATTCATATCTATAATGGATGATCTGTACTGTATGATTCCTATATTCTATGACTATTTCGATAATTTCGATTTAAGTCATGGGATCAATATGGTTTAAATCGCATATTTTGGTCATTATTTATTTTTTCTATCACACTTTCTGCAGCGTAGTAGCTATAAATGTTTGAATATACCCCATCACTGGTTTTTCAGAAATTTTAATTTGAAGTCTGTGATCAATTTTATACAAATTTTTAACTATTTTTTTATCACCATTTTAGAGGCTCAACAATTTTAAAAGTATACACGATTATTAAGAAGGCTAGAAAATATTATAAAATGTAGGGGCATTCACAAAATGTTCGAAATATATTAACAAGCCTTTCTGTGAGTAAAAAACATGAGAAACCACACTGTGATAAAAATCGTTGGATTCATAATAGGAAATGCTATCTTATACAGGATGTACTGTTTTTACGAGCCAAAGGTATAAAAAATAAAGTTGATGATGGTTTCTTCTAAAGGAAACGTTGTCCTGAAATTGTGTAAACTCTGTCTTGTAGAGCTAAAAAAGTGGCAATATGAAAATGCCTTTTGTTTTTTATACCTTTTAATTTTTAAAGAAAAATAACAAATTATCCTTTTTTACAAGGACATTTATTTCTCTAAATGTACATTTCAACCACTACGCGGTCATCTTCAGTAGACATTTGTACTGAGACAAGTACAAATGTCAGTAGAAATGTCTACTGAAGATGACCACGTAGTGGTTGAAATGTACATTTAGAGAAATAAATGTCCTTGTAAAAAAGGATAATTTGTTATTTTTCTTAAGTGTTAATATTTCACAAGCTCCAACCGATTATTTTATTATACCTTTTAATAACTTCAGAAACTATAAAAACGAAACCGCATGGATACGAGGAATTTTCTTGTTTTCTCAACAGAAAGTTACTGACTACTAAATTGCCCACCTTTTTTTTAATAATTTAACCGCCTTTATAACTTTTACGGTATCCGAGATCCTCATTCTGTTTATACTTATCTTAGACACCCTGTATATCTCATTACAACTATTTCGGGAATTTCAATTTGATCAGTCTTAGGACCAATAGTATACAAATTGCAAATTTCGGTCTTTATTTTGATAATTTATTTCAGTTACACTTTTGGTAGCTCGATAGTTTTCAAAATGTACACCGTTAATAAGCGGACCACTAGTAATAATATTACATTACGAGAGTTGTAAGATGCATATTACGCACGAAAAGAAAGTTTATCCAACGAGTCGCGAAGGGGCGAGTTGCGTAATTGCTCGAGTGCGTAAGTGCCTTATAACTCAAGTTGTGTACGCTAGTTGTTCTACTCCTAGTCGTAATAATGAACAATAAGCACAAAGTGGTACATTTTTGAACATTTTTATTTTTTTAACATTTTTGAGAATATGACGAATACTGTAAGTGAAGAATATGGACTATCACTGAACATAGGCAAAACGAAAAATATGCTAATAACAAAAACAACGCAGGATACCCTTAGAGTATTTGTGAAGAATCAACCTATTGAAAGGGTAGGAGAATACAAATATTTAGGCACAACCATTATGAAAATAATAACAGCTGCAAAAAAATACGAATCAGAATCGAGCAGGCAAGAAGCACACTTACAAAAATGAAGAGGCTTTTCGCTGCCGAGATCTAAACCTTGAACTAAAAATACGACTGGTGAGATTTACGAACTATGAGTACTATATTACGGGATGGAAGCCTGAACATTGAAAAGGATCGACATAAAGAGATTGGAGGCTTTCGAGCTATAGATATATCGGAGAATACTAAGGATTTCATGGGTAAAGAAAATAACCAACGTAGATGAGACGTATGAGCAAAGAAAAAGAAGTAATTCTGACAACTTAGCGAAGAAAACTATTATATATGGGACATATCATGAGAGGACAAAAATATCGAATCCTACAACTAATTATACAAGGAAAGATTAGAGGAAATAGATCGATAGGAAGGAGACGAAACTGATGGATGAAAAACCTTAGGGAGTGGTGTGGCTGTACTAGCAACCAACTATTTAGATCTACTGTTTAAAAAAAACAACTTAATTATTGCTAACCTTCGGAGCGGAGACGGCACTTAAAAAAGAAGAAGGTACATTTTTCTTCAGTCAGATGCACATGGTTAAATATGATATGGGCCGTCATATGAGTATTTTGACCATTTCAAAAGTAATGTCACAATGTTGCCAATGCTCATACAAATATCTCTTCTGAATTACTGGTTTACTCGCCAAAAATAAACACGTTTGTATTTAAGGGGGTCGTGACGCTATGTATCTCTTTTTGGGTATCGTCGGTTATGCATAAATTTGAAGGTGGCTTACCGGTTCGATTTATATCCACCACGGTCTTACAAACTATTATTTTTATTATCAACTATTTAAATTACATTATCTTTAAAATGATATTAACGTGGTTAAATGTACATTATACTCATTTATACATTTATAAAGATTTGAACGCGAAGCAGGCACTGCGCTGAAAGCCGTGCCGTGGTGGAATCGAAAAACGACGAAGTGCATATTTCAGCAGACTGTGCACATTTCTGCTGATCTTCGGCAGAGTGGTCACTTCGCAGCATATTCGTCGGACGGACTTTCCGTAAGAATTAATTTGCCAGCCATTCCGTTCGTAAGTTCGTTTGTAATTGACAACTTACTAATGTGGGAGTAGAAAAAGTATTATAAAACAAAAACATCATAATGTATCCCGTCACTAGATTTATCTATATTATGTCATATTAAGTCATAGGTTCAATTTAATACAATATGCAAATTTCGAATAATATTTAATCACAATTTTCCACAATTTTCAAAATGTAGACGATTATTGAACAGGAGTCCTACAACTTAAATGCCATCCGACGGAGCTCGTTTTACTGCCAACTACACACTCTACCGTAATTGCTTATTCTGTGCATCTCACATCTTCATCTGAATTGTGTAATACCAAAGGTATAACTTCTTATAAAAAAATGTAATAGAAAAGTGTAAATTTTAATTTCATTTTCAGTTCTTTACAGGTGTAATAACTTTAGAGGTGTCTGCACTGGTAGTAATTCTTGGTAGCAGGTACATGTACAATGTATTACTACATGTGTATCTTAAGCTGCATTTGAACTTTACATAAATTTCCAGTAAAAAGTCTTTGCATTTTTAGTAGTGTATAAATCTGTATAATAAGATGCAAGCATTTACAAATCTAACTGCAATTAAGATTTATTGACCAATTAGAATCTCCTCATTGCGTCGCAATCCACCTGCGCATTACGACGCGTACAACAATTACCACGGCAAGAATAAACACGTAATGAAGTCGTTTGTTCGCAAGAACTTGCAGGCAAAATTCTGCGCGGCTAACGAGATTCCCTGTGTACGTACAACTCTTCGGCACGGTGTACCGAATTGCTGCAAGATTATTCCATTGTCGAGTGACGAAAGTGAAACCAAAGATAATAAGAGGCGAACAAAGAAGTCGCGTGCCATTCGGGCAATCAATGAATGTCAGGCCGACCACCACAGCGGCCCGTACACAAATGTGACAATGAGCTGTGCATTTCGCTCTCCTCCGCGGACGTCCACTCCATTGTGATTGCGATGATGTTCTTCGGGAGATAAGGAACTGGTAAGGCACGGGACTGGCACGGCGGATTGCGCCACGAATTGGAACCGTTACCGAAGGGAGGGCGAAATGAATGAACTCTATGAATGAAAAAGGCCTGTGCCTGGACGTGTGTATTTATAAATAGTATCACACGTTCCTCTCACATAAGACAATGGGCTCCGGGATTTGAATTGTTTTATGTAATATAAACGCACTCACCGTTATTTCTTCACACACATTTTTCATCGCAATGTGCTTTAGTGTGCAGGCATACCCGGAACACAACGGCTGATGATAATAAAACACTACTAAACTATATTAAAGCACAACATACAGTTACCTTATTATCGATAATAACCACCTGTTAACCCAAGTGGTGCAGTGAGTTCAAGTTCTCTCTCTTGCTCTGTTATGGACGCGATTTTTAAGCAGATCAACATTAGGATATTAAAGAAATTCGTAGAAATCGAATGCTATTAGTGTCAAAAAGAAGTAAGAACGTGCTCGGATCACCAGAACAAAGAAAATGCGAGAAAATAAAATAGAAGATCTTATGTAAAACAAAACCCTACATTAGATATAATAAAAGAACGGCAACATGAAATGAGCGGCCAAAAAATGACTAGCCCGAGAATTAAAAGTGGAGGCCAAAATGAAATCGCTAAATAGAAATAAGCAGGAAACAGAAATGGTGTGGTAGATATTGATGAATTTGTGAAAAATGTCGAAATATCGAAAAATACAATGGAAATATGCAATAACAATCTATACAACAATTTAACAAAATTGGCAAGGGGGCATTAGTTGGAAATCACAAATATTGCAAAAGAAGAAATAGGTAAAAGAAATGCAACAGTGAAGATAGGAAATTAAGTAAGGATAACATCACAGAAATTCAGGAAAACCGTGGGATCTACTTAACGCCCGATCCGGAAAATCGGCGTAAAATGAAAGTAGCCTATGTTCAAAATTCGACTACTATAAGCTAAAGAAGAAGAACAAGATAAATTACCAAAAAGTTATCATACATGGAACCCTAAAGAAAGGAGAATGTGTACAAGTAGCAGAGCACAGAAGGCGGAAATTCGATAGAATAGGAGAAGAATAGAAGTAACAAACCGGAAAACAATGAAAGAGAAAACAGATGATACAGATAATAAAACTTGGAGAAAATATAAAAGATAGACATAGCATAGTGAAAAGAAGTACGATTAGCGGAATTAGTAGAAGAAATGATCAAGCATTACGTTAAAATTATGGAAATTACAGACACAAAAGCGATGAAGAAGATTAAAGTGAATTCACAACAGACACTAGACGTTTAGCCAGAAGTGGAAGAAAGAGGGGAAGCTGCGAAACACCGAAGTAGTAAATGAAATGTTAAACACCAAGTTGAAAATCAGATAGGTAAACAAACGGAACAAATAAGACTAAACAGAATAGGTATACTCGTCCCGTCGAAAGCTGACAATGACTCGTCGCTCCATATTACGTTTCCCGACATACGTTTCTTATTTCATTTCATTCTTATATTTACCTTAAGCACACGAACGAGCAGGAAAAATGCGATTCTTTGTTCGAACCGCATCAGTCATTGTCATATTATGACAGGATTACTACATATAAAGTACACTAAATGTTTTTGTCAGGGGTGGAGGAACGAGAGAACGAAAAATGGTAAAGATGGGAGACAAAAATTGTATGAAGTACATATTTTGATTTTAAATCAATTATAGGCAAACATCTCTTCTTGTTAAGTTTAAGGTTTTATCCATATTACCATTTATTTTTTAAGGGATTATTCTGTACTTACTGGTAGAGTTATTTTTTATTTTATTTTATTTTATTTATTTTTATTTTGCCTGAGTAGTTTGAATTTTGAAAAACAGACATCTTTCAAATTTCAAATCAAATTCCAAATATTTATGATGAAATAAAATCAAGATATACAGGGTGACTCAATAGGACGGGCAGGCTCGATTACACCTACACAGTTAATGATATCGAAATGAACCGAACGGCTCTACAAACTAGAGGCCAAAGTGCAGTTTGTAAACTTATTTTGCCATATACAGGGCGTTCCATTTTTGCAGGGCAGCCTTTGACCTAGTTTTTTTAAATGGCACCCCATGTATAAATTTACATATTTGAATTTGCCCTCTTTTGGGATTTATAAATCCTTTAGTTTTTGCAAGTCGCTTTAACCGTTCAGAAGTTGTTTATGTTTTTCTAAAATTTATTGCATTTCCAGGCACATATTAAAAAAATCGCAGGGCACTTGTTTTCTAGGATATCGGATCGGGACTTAATCAGATCCTAAACAACTGTCTGGGGTATCTTCTGGCGGTAAGATCGTCGATTTGCATTGTGGCATCATCTTGCTGTGGGACATTAATTTTGGTAAACTTTGAAGGGCCTTAACTTAATTTTTTTAAATGGCACGCCCTATATTTCATTACTTAGTCGTATTCAGCATCTCATTTTACATCTGTTTCGCTTCTTATATGTTTTCTTAAAAGATTATAGTTTGAGAAATAATTTGGATTTTTTGAAAAATGAACCCAGATCTCACCGATATAAACTTAACGTGCATTGAATATCAATTGTTTTTGTCATGTCAACGTCAAAGGGACATTTTTTGCATGACACATTATAATTTTTGTCGTGAACATGATATTTTCGCATGATGAATTAGTTTAATTCAAATGGTTTTGCTATTGATTTGTTATGCCTCAATAGATTCTGGTCACCAGCAACGGTTTGCGCTGTATCTCTCAACTATCAACTTTCAATAAAAAAATATAAGGGGTAAAAAATATGTAAACTGAGACCCTGAACCGGACTAAGTACTAAAATATAGGGTGTGCCATTTAAAAAAATTAAGTTATGGTACTTCAAAGTTTACCAAAATTAATGTATCATAGCAAGGTGATACCACAATGCAGATAAGCGGTTTTGCCGAGAGAAGATACCTCAGTCAGTTGTTTAGGATCAGGCAAAGTCCCAACTCGATATTCCAGAAACCAAGATCCCTGCGATTTTTTTAATAAGTGCTTGCAAACGCAATAATTTTTAGAAAAACGTGAACAACTTCTGAACGGTTAAAGCAAATTGCAAAAACTAAACGGATTTATAAAACCCAAAAAAAGGCAAATTCAAATATGCAAATTTATACAGGGAGTGCTATTTAAAAAACTAGGTCGAAGGCTGCCCTGCAAAAATGAAACACCCTGTATATGGCAAAATAATTTTACAAACTGCACTTTGACCTTGCGTTTGCAGCGTATTTTGGTTCATTTCGATACCATTAACGGTGTAGGTGTAATCGAGCCTGCCCGTCCTATTGACTCATCCTGTAAACACAGCAAAATTACATATTTCACGCCTCTGATGATGGTTTGCTAAACACACTGAAACTACTCAGGCAAAATAAAAATAAATACATAATAAAATAAAATAAAAAATACCAGTAAGTACATAATAATACCCTAAATCTCTTTTTGTGATACACTAATGGCAAAAAAGCAAAATGTGATATAAATGGGCTAACAATTAAATCTAGGCCGTAGTAATAACTATTTTTTAGTAACTGAAAACCAACTAAATTAATTGGCCAAATGTGCTCACTGAAAATTAAAATAAATTGCCGAGTTGATAGTTAATAATAATAAAATTTAATATAAAAATTCAAAGTCGAATCTAATATATTTTGCATAAATCAATCCACAACAACATTTTTAAACAAATTTGGTGGAAATTTGCGTCATTTATATACCGGGTGTACATTTCAAAACTAGCCAGTCTCAATAACTTTTGAATGCAAGCTAATTTGATAAAAAAAACACGTCGATTTATTTTTGGAGGGGGAAGTTTAAAAACAACGTCAAATAAATTTTAAGTGTCACCTCTAACTCTTCCCTAACCACTCCCACTTTGAAATTTCAAATGGCACCACCCACCTTGCGATACCTTATTTTAAAGCTTAAAAAATACCTAATGTAGTGGCGCAATAAAAACAGATGTTTGTCGATTCGTTTTGAAAAATAAAATAATTAAAAAATTCCAAAACCATTTATATTGAACAAATCTAAGTTCGTTTCAATGAAACAAAAGAACAAATCGAACCACTTTTCGAGGCAGATGTTAAAAAGTATGTAAATTGAATATAAAATATTACCCCCTCCCCCTAGCAAACTCTAACTTTTATTACAAATTTTAAATTACACTCCTACGTATAGATACTTTGTTTTGAAGCTTAAAACAAATACAATCTAGAGTTAGAACAAACATATATTTACGTCAGTACGTTTCCAAAAACAAAATATGGTTTTCAAAAATAAATTATGTTTGAACATAATTTTTTTTAAATTGAGATACCAATATGCTTTATCGATTATTTCTATTGATATTTTATAAATGTATTTATTAACATATATTTGTTTATTGATTGTAAAAATAAATGTGTAACTAAAATGTATAAAACTACATCGATGTGATTTTTTAATCAAATTGACAACTTATTGAGACTGGTTTCTCCTGAAAACAACGACAGCATAATTTGTTTTTGAAAAATATAGTTTGTTTTAGGAAACGTCGTGACGTAAATATATGTTTGTTACACCTCTAGATTGTATTTGTTTTAAGCTTTGAAACAAGGTATCGTAGGGGTGTAATTTAAATTTTGTAATAAGAGTCACTAAGGGTTGGGGTACCATTTTATATTCAATTAACATAGTTTTTAACATCTGCCTCGAAATCTGGTTCGACTTGTTCTTTTGTTTCATTGAAAAGAACTTAGATTTGTTCAATATAAATTGTTTTGGAACTTTTTTAAATTTTTGTTTCCAAAACGAATCGGCAAAAATATTTTTTTATTGCGCCACTTGATTAGGTATTTTTTAAGCTTTGAAATGAGGTATAGCAATGTGGGGGGTGCCATTTGAAATTTCAAAGTGGGGGTGGCTAGGGAGGAAGGGATGACACTTAAAAATTTATTTGACATTGTTTTTAAACTTCCCCCTCGAAAAGTCAATCGTTGTGTTTTTTATTTTTATCCAGTTAGCTTGCAGTCAAATGTTATTGAGACTGGCTAGTTTTGAAATGTACTCCCGGTATATATTTTTCTGTGTACAAGAAAGCAAACAAATTGAAACTAAACATTTTAGACATTTTTTTTAAATTTAAAAATATAAATTAAAAAACTGCCAAATGCAAATGGAAATTAAAATAAAATTATAAATTTATTAAATTATTTAGAACAAACATATTAGATATAGAGCCAAATCTGAACAATTTTGATACATTTGTTCGGTAAATGCAAAAATCCAATTATAAAAATTGCATGATCTCAATGAAAAATTAAATTATTTTGAAATAAAAACATTGCGTTTGCAACCACATCCTAGACAAATTTGTTTTTAATCAACGAAAAATCTAAATTAAAAATTTTACATTACTTAAAAACATTTTAAGTAATGTTTTTAAAAATGTAATAGTTTTAGTTTTTTTTTTAATTTACGAGTTGCACATTAATGCAATGTAGTTTGTATTATTTTTGGGATTTTTCCCACTGACAATCACAATATTAATAGTTCAGGAATTTTTATGCTCAAATCAGAGCACAGCCTTTGTACCGACTGGCAATTTGTTACGAGATTATTTTGGATAATTAAGATTTTTATCTTTTTTTTTAAATTTAGTTTAAAATCGGAAAATGTTTCAAATTTCACAATTTTTTTCTATTTCAATTTGCAACAATATCCAACTGTAATTTTTTGTGCAATCGGACGCTAAGTGTTGATTTAGAATAGGGAAAATGGTCCGCGACATCCAATTTCGCGGCCATTACTGTTAGCAACGGCCGATAAAGTAGTAATGGCTGTTCCTGACACAAAAATTGATTTAAAGCGACAAAATTGTTGTATTTGCTTCGTTTCCATAGTGATACCAAATTTATTTGATCCACATTATGAAACCCATGAAAACCATTGCATTAAATGCAGAAAGATTTTTATAATTCCCCGAAATACTTTAACATCCTTGAGATTGTCCTGCCTCGGCGACAATTCTTCTCTTGGTACATTAATTAATGATTTCCCGGCCTTGGTATGCAAATAACTATGTATTTAGTAAATGCAAAATAGGTTATAAAAACAGCCTAATGTTCTCACTAAAAATCATAAAATTAATATTTCCGGATATATTATGGTTAAACCATACCATAGTATGCTATACAGACTGGTCCTTTTTGTATGTAAAAAATCTTAATTCGTGAGCCTTTATTTTATTTATCAAATACTATTATTATTTTATTATTATTATTATTATTATATGTATTTTTAAATACTTGCACTGTTTTTTTGCTAAAGATGAAGCACCCAAGTCCAAGCGCAGATGCTTTTGGGGGCCATGAATTGAGACTGAGCTTGTTGAAGGCTCAGCTTCCATATTTAATACGCAATATGAACAAGCGATTAGTTCTGAAAATAACTGACTTCTACTTTTGTAATTACACATAAAGGTATCTATAACACAATACATCTAAATGGAATCCAAATCAAGCACGTCATATTTCACTTCAAAATAATAGAGCGCATGTAGTTAGGGTAGTCAGCAATCCAGCTGTTGTCCGACAAATTTTCCGTGTGTAAAATAGGCGTAATTGTATCTAACCACAAGCGTACGCTTCAGCGCCACAAATTTAAAAACATATTTAAATGTATTTATGCCTTAATTTCCATTAATACCTTTCTAAGAAGTTTAATTCAAAAGTTTTAAAACAGTATTTATTATAGCTTTGCAAATTCACAGAATTGAATACTTTTTTAGAAAACAAAAATTTTCATCAATCTTTTTTTTTTCAAATATTCAAATTTTCAAATTTACAAAAACGTGTATTTTTGTAGGAAACAAATTTCCATATATTTATTGGTTTATTAAGAAGGTTATGCAAACAGGTTGGTCAAACAGTTTTTAGAAATTATTTAGATCTTAAATATACGAGTTACAAACCGTTTCTATTACAATTGCAGCATGAATCGTCAATACATTTATTGCATTACGAGGCGATACTATGGCATAAATTATCATCGAGATTTATAATTTGATCGAGCATTGTGCCGCATAAATCAATTGCCCGCGAGAATTAATTATGCGCCGAGGAGAAATTCGCGATTCGGAGTGGATTAACGGAATTACAACACAGCCTGAACGGTAGTTTATCACTTGACGCCCAAATGATATGCATAAAATTTATAACATTTTTATCTCCAGTTTGCGTAGCCGTTTGATATAACAACTCGAGGCAATTACAAATAAACCTACATGCTTATAAATTTGGAACAAATCTTGTGATAAGCACTGAACGCATAAGCGTTGCATAATCGACATAATAAAGTTATGGAAATGAAAATAACGTTAAAAAAACCACCGTTACAATTATACGTATATGATACTAATATAAATGAGTTTTCAACTCAATATTTTTCAGATTTTTCATCTTTTTTAATGGTTTAATGTTACGTTGTAGTGTGATTATTTCTGCGTTTTAGACGCCAAATTCATATTAAATATATGTGTTGTACTATTTCATATCGGATATAAACGCCAGTCCAATGGTGCTTGTAATCTCGATCAATTTTCATGTTATGGTTACTTTAATTCCAATCTCGAACGAGATTAAAACGAGGCACAACAGATACGCTCTATATAATAATAAGATTGCAGCTTTGCATATTATCTTGTGTATACCAGAGTTTTAAGTTTTCGTATTGTTTATGTAAGAATAAGTTTCCGGCTTTGCTGATTAGTTTTATTAAATTATCTAGACACCTGAGTTGCTTTTTCATATTAAAATCAAACACAAACGTTGCGGCAGTCCGATAAATAATTATTTATAACAACAAATGACGCGATCTGGCCGCAATAACACGTTATTGTGCAAAATAAACGAAATTGTTATTGAATAATTAGAAAAGTGATTCAGACTGCAGAGTATGTACAGTTGTTTGTATTTGTATTTTATTCGATTCGTGTTAAAGGCAATAACAGTGCGGATAATTTATTATTTAAATAGCGCTTGTGCAACTCATTATGTAATATTAATATATGTTTTCAAGTTTCATGATTATGGAATTCCTATTTTCTAATATCGCCACTAAAATCGTTCATTCACCAAATTTCGTAATTATTTGCTTACATAGACTTCTAAAAACTCTAATACGATGTACTACTCACAGTTATCTAAAATATTGTTGCCGAAACCAGGGATCGAACCAGGGACCTTTAGATCTTCAGTCTAACGCTCTCCCAACTGAGCTATTTCGGCTGTTGACATCCTAAAGCATTAAAAGATAATTGGAGAGCGCTAATTAGATTTGCTCCGATTTCTTCTAGATTGTTGCAGTTTCATAATGATTAATCATTTTTAAGTGACGTTCTTGGAGCAGATACGTGTAATGAGACTATAATAGAATAAGAGCATAGTTTCAGAATACATAAGATGCAATTAGCGCTAATTAATATCGCACACGTTAAAAAACCGGATATGGATGAAGCAAAATTCATAAAGACAATTTTTTTAAGTTGAATATGTCGAATCGCATAGGTAATTGCCGTAGAATCAGACATTGGCAGTCTTTAAATTAAAAATAAAGTTGATGTATATACAGGGTGGTTTGTCGAATAACGCACAACGGACCATAGGAATTTACATGTAAAAATTTAACAGTGGTATTCATAAAAATTTAAACTGTGGTAAAGGTGGCATTTTCAAAACAGCGCACGGAAAACTTTTCCCGATCTCTATTTTTTTTCCGTGCGCTAGCGGTATTTTCAGAACAGTGCCCCTTACAACTTTTCCGTGAAAACATTCAACTAACGTGGTTATAAGAATATGTATAATGAGAACTATCGTTCATTACTCGCCTAGAAATGACTTTTCCGTGCTCGCAATACTTCCCGTGTGAGACGCAACCACATCTGAAACTAATACGCAAAACAAAACTCATTGATTTCCGAATATTAACACTACTTTGATTTTCATCATTATGAAAAACGCGATTTTCTAGGTAACTAAAAATCTCGCGATACATTTGAACGGAGCTAATAAGGTTTTTAGACAAGCACAAAATTAATGCCATAAAAGTTTTTTTGAAAAAAACAATAGTAAAAAGAATCCACTATGATGTGTGCCAGTATATGTGTGAAAAGAATATTTTACAATTTATTAAATCTTAAAATTGTGGAATTCCAAAAATGGAAATAATGTATCTGCCTATAAGGTGTTTAGTGTTAACCGAAGTAATTGTAAATATCTTAAAACCTTTACATAATTATTCGCAACATTATGTGTGGATCGAAAGACAGGCCTTAAGAATAGTTGAACCTTTCATGTTTTTCGACTGATAGTGAATATGTACACTGATTTTTTTGTGTATTTGGTTTAAATATCGATTCTTATGATTATTGTCCATATCGTGGGCATACAAGAAAAAGTGATCAAGTCATAATTTGCCAAATATTGTTGTCGCCAATCGCTATATTTATCAGAAACATGTTTTTGTGTTGTATCATGGTTCAGTAGTATGTTAATAAAAACTTTGCAAAAGCGATAAATATTGGAAACTATATTTATCATAAACTGTGGAATTTTCAAATGCATTTATCTCGATAGTGTCCTTTCTGACTTTTTCTTATCCCCCGATATCATGGTTAATTTATTAAAATATGTCATAAAATATGTATCTATATTTCGAACAAATTTCGAAAATTTATCATTTGACGGAAATATAGTTGAAACTTTCATGTTTTACGACTGTATTAATGTATTACACTTTTGTATCTTTGATGTAAAAATCTATTCTTATAATTCTTAAAATCTAGTAATGTTTCGTGTGAAATTACATTATTACAATAATATAACAATGCATTACAAAATAAATCTTACATCCACTGTAATCGCTGATAATCTTATTCCCATTACTATCTCCAATAAATAAACAATAAATTTCCATGCTGGGAATGCTGAAACCAACTTTCATCCTTGAGGTGTCTATAAAATGTATTTTAGATATTTATCTGTAAGCTCGCGGATACTTATTTGTGTTGTTACTTCAGGAAAGTAGAGAATGACAAATATAAGTGCGGCCTGAGGTGCGCATTAGAAATGAAAAACACATTATCGCAATCTTAATTCAATTTATTGAAATGAGAGTAAGACGATTTATTAGTGATAATGTCTTGGTTCTTTTGTTCCGTAGCCGCAATCCATTTGCAATTAAATATATGTCGGCGTATTTTTACATTTCATACGCACTACGGATTATTGAGACATAACTATATTTTTATATTTTATATATCAATATTGTTCTGCAGATTATTTAGACATATCAAGCATTGGTGGAATTTATAATCCGTGTTTACTCTATCCATTTGACCCATACCTGTATAACAAATATGGGAACTTTTGATAATAATTCCAGATAAAAATATTTGTTAATTTTTGAGGCGCTCCATAGTAAAAAACTTATTATTGTTGTGTAAATATTGTTAAAAATGGAAATGTGTGTTTGTAGGTGTATATGTGTGTTTTTTTAAATAAAATTAATCAACAAATTGTAAAATTTAAAAAAAAGTGTAATAAATTTTTGTGTAAGAAAATTTAATTTTGCAGATTTTTTTGAAATAATTATCGAAATTCACTGTCGATTCTAAATCTATAAATTCTTTTGTCCGGTTTGCCAGATGTTTAGATATAATATACAAGCTGTCCAAAATTGAGAAGACTACCATAGTACTATACTACCTCAGAAACTTCCCAATTGAATTTTATTTTGACTTACTTTTTAAGTGTGTTCAATAAACTCATGTAACTTTTGTCTAAAACATTCCTGCATAATTTTTATAATTTCCAAAATATTTGACTGGAAATAATAAATTTGCGATTTTCAGTTTCTTCAGAATAATAAATAATCCAAACAGTTCGGATTTTTGAAACGTTCTCAAAGGCATATGTTCCAACACTCAAAGCTGCACAACATTTCTCATTTAACCTAATCTCTATCTTTAATAACAAGAAAGACATAGGTGGTAGCCTACTCTATTTGGGATACTGTGACGTTACCGAAGGGTCCTCGGCTCATAAGGGCATGGAGCAGAATGGATACCCCTGCGGAGTAACAAAAGGGGCCACTAGCTCCTGATGTCGGGAGTGGGGTGGGTGAAAAGGGGCTCCACGTAATTTTGCCCTCGCAAGTTACTTCGGGATAATCAAGGGACTCCACAAATGAGTTCACTGACCGGGAGATCGACACTACAAAAAAACTATGAAAACCGTATTCGCCTACCTTCAATATTCTAGGTGAATATCTAGGTGTTACCCAAGTGGTAATGAAATCCATATTAAAGTGATAAGTTAATTCGCACACTCAGCGCCCTGAAATTGGTAGGAATTGCGATAGTTCAAATGCTACGCACAATCTAAACATGTACGGTCGCGGCTATAAAAAAGTGGGACAGAATTTTTGCCTAGTGTGAATTTGGTTTAGCTAATGATGTCAATAAATTGGCAACTTGCCTGCTTTATTAAAAACCTTAACTTGAGGGGCCATTCCAAAATGTGCTTTTTTATTAAGTTACATGTAGGTATTTATGTCACAATGACAATGACATGTCAATTGATTTTTCGTTGCAGAGGCGAATGACTTGATTACACAGCTCAATTTTGGACAAATTCACTATCAGACTTGTCCCACTCTTTTTTGGCCTCGACCGTACATGTATAGATACAGTAGCTATTTATGAAATAAGTACATAATTTAAAACTTTATGGATGAGCCCTAATGTTTAAAGTCCGAACGAGCTTGTAAGCGAGGACTATGAATGGGGTGAATCCAAATGTCCTATTATGTAGTCATAATATACAAAGCTTTATGTTCGACTGCTTTTAGCATTTTGGGAATACCTTTGAAATAAAAACTGAAACAATATATATTCACATATTTTTATCAGGTTGTCACACTAATGTCAGTCGTAAATTTAATATAAATTGAATGAAATTACACTTGCGGAGGAGATTGCAAGCCAAGCATTAGATGCAATAGAATCACTACTGTCAACTAAATCAATTTGTATTGTATTTATTTGATGTTTTCCTTGTTAAAATTAAAATCTGACACTAATGTCAGTCATTGTTAATTTAATATAGTTGGATGAAATTACACTTGCGGAAAAGATTAACTATATAACAACTAAATCAATTTGTAATGTACTTATTTGATGTTTGCCTCTGGTTAGAATAAATTCTGCTATTTCTGACATTGACAGCCGTCGACAGTATTGAAAATAAAGTTACTTTATGTTACTAGTACTATAAAGAGGTACTTTATTTTACTAGTACTATAAAAAGGTACTTTATGGCCGCAAAACTATACCATAAAGCGAACTTTATGTGATAAAGACTGAATAATTAAGTTCGCTTTATGGTATAATTTTGCGGCCATAACATTCATATCCCACTAAATATGGCGCTTACACGCGATTAATATGAAAACTTCAGGGGAAAAAAACTTCAGCCTGAAGATGGTGGTCGGGCTGGATTAGGTGTTCTCTGGACTTGACTAGCACGCTGCACTTAAAAATCCGTTTTGGGGCGGGAACTCAATGTTCCATCGGGAAAGATAGTCTGATATCCCGTTTTCCATACGGCTGGTGTAAATCCACAGAAATACAATCTCACATGTCCCTAATCAGAGAATGGATCATAATTTGTATCGCTGCTTGATTGCCCATCTCCCGTCTAATCAAATGAATTCCGCGATGGTTCCTATCGCTCGTGGACAGATGGCCGATCGCAAGGTAAAATGGAAATGATGATAACTTGATGTGGAGCATCAATTCGTGGCGCTCTCTATTTTAGACTGTATTCCACTGTATTCCAAGATAGCGTAAATATTGTGGCAGTTGGCTCAAATTTGAGAACAGTAAATTGATATCGACTCTAACAACTGTTATGTTCATAATTTGCACTGCTTCAGTTTTTTTTTTCTTTAAAACAAATCTTAATTGTTGGTTTCACAAAGGCGTTTTCATATATTTTAACAACTATGACAAAGTTTTGGACATGGTACAATTCAGCAATTTTATGTTTATCCAGTAAACATTAACATACATAAGTTATAATAATAATCAGTTTATGACACAACACTACGGATATATTTTCGAAGAGACATTATATTGCAATAAGCGATAATTCAAACCCCGATAATAATTAAAAGTCGAGGTCTTAACCCACTGCTCCACATAGATAATGTAATATTTATTATATACCTACCTAATACAAAAATCTCAACAGTTTATTATTTATTGACATCTACTAAATAATAGAACAATTATGGAAAATGTAACGTATCAGCTTTTGCCATTACACCACATTACATTCGAAGAGCAATAAGTTGGTGTCTAAACTCCACATGGACTATCTATTAATTGATAGTCTGATGAATTGAGTAATATTAATTATTAAATTCGATCGTGCACTATTTTTACATAATGTAATAATAAAATCTGTTCTTTTAATAACGAAAATATAAACTTAACAATTGCAAAGGTTTTCATTTAATACCCTGCCAATAAAAGTTTGTCACGACCGATAACAGCGGGTTTTATTATTCGCGATAAGGCTGTTTTATTAAAATTGGAGACCATGCACGATCTGAATGGCCGTGCAGCCTGCTTACATCTTATCGTGTATCCAATTCAATCTTAAAATAGACAAGCGGTTCTCTAACAACTATCAACGAAGATGTATGTTACACAGTACTTACATTAAAACGTAGATCCTCCATCAGATTTCTGCAAAGGAGTAGGGTTGAATTTGTACAATATAGAAACATTTAGATTCAATCAGATTTTAGCAAAAGCTCGTGGAAACGGATAGGTCGAGATGTGATATATATTTGTACATAATTCCACTTCCATACGTACCAATAACTGCGAAGGGTTGTACTTAAATTAATCTGTCCACATTTATACTGCGCAATTAGTTATAATGGTATAAAATTTGTAATGTTAAATGTTGATCAATATTATCAATCGAAATTTTATTTAATTAAATTGTACAGCAATTACTTGCTTAATTACAAAATAATAAATCATACTACGTTTTAAAATCACTGAAATATTAATAAATTATTTTATAGTTATGATACTTAGATAATAGTAGATGTTCATTGCTAGCAACTAAACGTGTGAAATGATTAATGTTGCATAATTATTAAGCAGCGACGAGTTTCGATACTTCTTTTGGAGTGTGATTGTGGTGTGTCTGTGTGGGCGGAATAATGTAATATTAAATGCGTTACTTTAATGATGCAAGTGTTAATATATGTAATTTTAATTATAGCGTTCCATTTTTATGTAAATATGATTTTGTGGTACCTCTCCTCAAGTATTATATCGAAGTTTTCTTGCCATACCTAAGTTCATATACTTACCATTCTCCTGAAGTGAAATCCATAAATATCGAAAAATTGAAAAAAATTGGATCACGGTAATTAGCCGGAGCAGCACAAATAAGCTGTTTATAGATTTATTTATGTGAGTACTTACTAATATGATTTTTTTTTCAGGTGAGTTCGAAAATTAAATTGTATCAAATCTCCGTACGGGTATGTATATACATAATATATTACTAGCTTCAGCCAGGTGTGCTCAACTAGCGGGGCCAATGAATGGCCAAACATGTCTTAATATACATAAATCCATTAAGGACTTAAAGAATTATAACAAATTATCCTTTTTCACCACGACATTTATTTCTCTAAATGTACATTTCTGTTTGTACTGTACAAATGTCTACTGAAGATGACCACGTAGTGGTTGAAATGTACATTTAGAGAAATAAATGTCGTTGTGAAAAAGGATAATTTGTTATTTTTCTTTAAGTATTAATATTTCACAAGCTCCAACCGATTATTTTCCATTAATTATTTGTCACATGTTACGATTACTTTATTTTATTTTGATATAAGAGTGGATTCGATTCTAAGTGATATTTAAGATATGGTCAAATGGTCATAAGTGATCTAAATTTGGACTTATCAGTCACCCATCAAATTATTCTATGAAATTCTCCTAATTATCCCTAACAAAAATAACCTATGAAAGTTTAACTTAATAATTACCACTGGTAGAAAAAATTGGGTTCATATAAGAGTTTTACTTGCAGATTACACACCAATTTATCAAGTATTATATATTATCATTTGATATCGGCTCATCTAATCAAGCAACAATAATGTTTAAAAATTTACATTGCTTCATTTTTAATCTAAATAAAATGTCATATAAGAGGTATCTAGGGCGTATGTAAATTATACATAACATTAGAATTATATTGCGTAATTAACTAGAGGTCACAATACATACAAAAATATTAATTATGAGCCGAAATAGCTCAGTTGGGAGAGCGTTAGACTGAAGATCTAAAGGTCCCTGGTTCGATCCCTGGTTTCGGCAATATATTTTAATCATGAAGAAATTATACGTTATTAAGTCATGTGGAATCAACCAGAGTTGTGAAGTAAATGAACAGTGTTAATCAATTCTTGTCGATAGTTATTAAACATAGCAGAAATATGCCAATAACAATTTTGGCGCAATGTTGCTTTATATTATTTCTATTTATTTATTTGTTTTTATTAATTTATATATTTTTATTATTGACCGACTATTTCTACTGCCTATGGCTAATTTACTGTCATCGAGCAGTAATCTACCACACTTTAAGTAACAAAACTAATTTAAAAATATTTCTGAATTAGGATTTTTGACATTTTTGTTGCAACAAACTTAGAACATAATTAATCATTTATTTCAGAAACCTGTTAAGTATACTTTTTCAAATTTTCGAGAAACAAGAAAAAACACCACAGGGTGGCCCACCTATCCTCGCTCGGACCATTTCTGCTAGACTAATGAAAATTGAGGAAAAAATCTGATTGGAAGCTATTAGACACTTGATGTTCTACTTTTTTAAATTATTTTCGAGGGTACAGAGTGTACCATGTATCCGGGGCATAACATTTGGTCTCTTTTTAAATGGATCACCCTGTATATTGTTTCATTTTTAGAATCTGCTTTTGTGGGCTTCACAAATCATTTTTATTTTTTTGGAACAGATGAAACGTTGCCAAGTTATTCACATTTTAATCAAATTTAAAGAAAAATCATGGACGTGGAACAAATTTCAACAAAACCTTATTATAAGAGATCAATGAAAGAATCTGCGTATGCAAGTACAAATGCAATGTGCCAAAACCTACACAATATTTTGCGTCACATAGAATAGATAGGGTGTTTTGAAACAACGATACAATTTTGCCAAAACATACACAATACTTTGTGTCACATAGATTACACAGGGTGTTCTGAAACAACGATATAATTTTGATATCTTCAAATGGCTAAATTTGTTTTTTCAAATGGAACACCCTGTATATATCATCTTATTCTGAGTGCTCATCTAATGAGCTATTCAATGGTAGCATATTTACTATAATCCAATAATACTTTTGAATATGTAAATAACGATCAATTTCGATATGTTTTAGCCATTTGCAAATAGCAAAATTCGATCGTTGTTTTAGAACACCCTGTGTATTCAACGTTACTGCAAATATTGTCAATGTTTTGCCACATTGCTTGGGTACTTACATACGCAGATTATTTCACAGATCTCTTATAATAAAGTTTTGTTCAATTTTTTTCCAGGTCCATGATTTTTCATTAAATTTCATTAAAATGTGAATAACGTTGCAACGTTGCATCTGATCTCGAAATTAAAAATGATTTGTGAAGCCCACATAAAGCAGATTCTAAATATGAAAGAAAGAACAGGGTGGTCTATTTAAAAATGAGAGCAAATTTTGTATCCCAGATTTATGGTACACTCTGTATAATCTAAAATAATTTTAAAAAGTAGCACATCAAGTGTCCAATAACTTGCAATCAGATGTTTCCACAATTTTCATTCGTCTAGCAGCAATGGTCCGAGCGAGAATAGGTAGGCCACCCTGTATATTGCAGTTAAATATTCGTTTTCATTACTGATACACCGTTTACAGTAAAAAAAGCATGAAAATATCTGTTGACGGATTTCTGAAATAAACGATTCAGTTGGCCCAAGCAAGATGCCAATTGTATCGAGATATACAACGCGACTCATAAACTTACTCATACAAAATCAATAAAAGCGTTAAAAATTATTTAAGTAGGTTCCAACTATCGAAAAAATCCAAAAAACTTATTAATTCATTTATAGAATTTCTACAAAATTGCATATATTGAATAGATGCATATTAGAATAATTTTGGAAATAGAAGTCTTTCCAGCTTTTGATGGAATATCTTTAGGTTTTATATAATTTTTGCGATTTTTAGTCATTATCTAGAAATTTGTGAAATGGGGGTCCAAGGACTTTTGAACGTTTCGTTACGTTGCTGATGATGTAGAAAATTTAAAAAAAAATAATATCTAATATCACATAATTAAATTATTATAGAAAGTTAAGAATAATGATTGTAATAGTGTAAGCAGTTTGGAAATTTGTGCATCAAAATCACTGTGGTAAAAATTACCATACAAATTTGGGAATAATAACTTAGTGTAGGTAAGTAATTTGGAGATTTCTGCATAAAAGTCGCTGTGCTTAAAATGATCAATTTCTTTGAACACGTCACGTTTAGGGAACCTCTTCTATACCTATAGATGTTGGGACAACAATCGTATGTGTATATACCATATAAACGACTATTGTAACGTCGTAGCCTTAACTCGCAACATCACAGTGATAATAAAACTGTTATTTGATATTTTATTTATTAATATTTTATTATTTAATATCCGTCAACTCGATAGCTTTTATTGCTATAATAGTTCGCTCAGTATATTTTTATACAAATGTACCGTAAAAATGATGGTTTATTATAATTTCTGTCTATTTTCCGTCGGCATGTGTGTGCGGCCTTTTAATTCGAGCATTACCAATCGATCGGTAAATGCGCGGCTCGCAAAGCGGCTTTTTAAGAGGTTACTGTACGAAGTCCACTGTAACAATCGGACAAGTCGAACTGTTATATAAGTGTGGGCGACTACTGCTAGTCATACGAATGAGAACCAATTATTCTTGTATAATTCTATTCGTGCCGGTAAAACTGGCATTTTTCGTCGTACGTAACACGAGTCAGGAACATCGATGGGCCCCGATTATGTGGGGCCCAGGCACGTACGCGCACGAACGCCGCTGTAAATGTTCCAGTATGGGGCTCCACGTGCGGTTGAATGAATATTCGAAAACCGTAATATCTAAAAAAAAAACTATACATTTCTCTCAAAGTCGATTTATTTTCAAAGAAGTATTAAACTAAAAATCTGCCAGGACAGATAACTTTTTAATGACTATTGCTTAATTTGAAAAGGTGTAGAGTTTTCTATATACAATGTTTTCTTCGCCAACAACGCGAATTGTTCAAGAGATTTGACAAACTTTTTATTTTTCTGCATTTTTTTTTTTATTACAAAAGTCGATTTATTTGCAAAGAAGTATTAAACTAAAAATCTGCCAGGACAGATAAATTTTTAATGACTCTTGCTTAATTTGAAAAGGTGCAGAGTATTCTATATACAATGTTTTCTTCGCCAACAACGCGAATTGTTCAAGAGATTTGACAAACTTTTTATTTTCTGCAAATTTTTTTTTTTTATAATTTCATCTCTGCTTGTCTTCAAACAGATATCTTTAACAAGACCTTCAACAAGATTTGCCAAGGTTAATAGATAGTATTGTGATGACCCTTGTGGAATTTGAAAAGAAGAAGAGTTTTGTAGCAAGAATGTTTTTTGCCATCAATAAAAAAAAATCATTTATTTTCAGATAAAATTGAAAATGGTTTTTCGCTTCTACCATAACTCAAACATAAAAATTCATATATCTAGCGTTCAACAAAAATCGACGACGAAGTTAGCGTTGGCAATCTCAAGTCATGTCAGCACTAAGATCAGATGCGCACGTAGTTAGTGTAGATACAATATTATGGTTCTTTGCGATGGTCATTTTTGGTTCGATTAATCTCATCTTAATTAAACAAATAACGTATTTTGAATTTCAGATGAAAACTAGTTATTATTTTTTTTTATTTCTCGAAAAATGTCTTCTATAAAACAAACTCGAGCTTCTTTCAAACCCCTAAGGTCATTCAAATGTTATCTATCTATTAATTTCATAGACTGAGAAAGTAAAACTGACATAAGAGTCAGAACATATTATTCACAAAACATTTATTTTAACTAAATGTACATGTTTATAACGATGCGGTCATAGTAGGTACAGTTGTTCTACTGAAGTTGACCGCATCGCTGTCGAAACGTATAGGAGATATGTATTTAGTTAAAATGAATGTATTTTGTGAAAAATGTTTTCTGACTCTTATTTAAAGATTCGTTCAGAAGCTCCAAAATATTCGTGTCAAAATAATATACCAATTTTAGAAGAAAACATGAATCTTTATATAAAAATGTTGCTTCTTTCAAACCCTCCAATTCTTAATTTAAAAAAAAAGTTTTTAGAATAAATATTTTTTTATAAAAAAAAAAGGCTTATTTTCATATTCCTCGAAAGTAATTAATATATTAACTATGACTTATTTAGATATTTGACAAATATAATACAATGCCAATTCATCCCAATATCGATAATGTTTTCTTTCAGTCTAACATGACACGCAGATAACAATTATTCATTTTGAAAATTTGAAATTTGGTATTTGAAAACAGTTAATAAAAATAGTTGATGTTTAAAAATCTTATTGTTTTCGTATTAAGTTCCAGACTTAAATGTTTTTTCAGTCTACCACAACACATAAATCAAATTTTAATGGCAGTTGGAGGATTTGAAACAAGCAGATTTTTTTTCTTTTTTATAAATAATTATTTTTTGAAAAAATGAAACACAAACCTTTTCAAGTATTGTCAGACACACAGTTTTTTTTAAAACTTAAATACCTACATTAGTTACGTTTATTGTAGTTCCTACTCAATGGTTATGCAGGGTGTTGCATAAATTAACAAAATGCTATACATGGCGATGTTGGTCATAAAATGCTGTGTCAAAAATCGTAATACCAAGATATCGTACCATGTTTTTTGGGTATGTACGGTACGTATGGATTTTTTTTAGTTTTTTTTTTTTTAGAATGAGTGGTTGGCCGAGACAGCGTTTAAGTAACATTTTTCTGGAGAGTGATTTTGCAACTGTGCCATGAACAACTTTGTATAAACAAATAGAAATATGTGTATATCGGCAATACTCAGATCTCATTGTACTGCTATTGCTCTTAGAATATGCTGTAAAATCATGAAAGTCTAGGTCTTGCCTGAGCATTTTATTTGCTACACGCAACTTTGTTCCAGCCGATCATTCTAATAGCCAAAGAATTATACGTGGCAATGTTGGTCATTAAATTCTTAAAGTCGAAAATCTGAATACCAAAACCTTGTACCATACTTTCTTGCACTCATTTTAGATATGTACCTAATAGTCTTGTTATTTCAATGAGAGCGGTAATTAAATTATTACTGCACTTAATGCTGTAATGAAATTGACAACTCACAAATGCAATATGTACGGGATCTTCAAAGCTTGAAAATTAAGTCCTATTTTTTTTTCATCTTATTTTTTTAACTCTTCAATAATTTAAAAAAAAATCGTTTTGGTACCAATTGGTATTACAATTTACGATTTGAATTTTATTACCAACAACGTCACGTGCAGTTTTTAGTCCAATTTAGAAAAACCCTGTATAGACTTTCCTGCAAAAAAATATTTTCAGGAAATACAGGGTGTCTCTAAATTGTGTGGAAATGGCTTAACCACAGATTACTGGGATAAAAAAAAGACGATTTAACAAAACATATCTATATACAAATGCGGTTGGTTTAGCCAGAATTCAGCTTCAAAGTTAATTAAAAAAAAAAACAAAATTTCCTTATAAAAAGAGAACGTTTACATTGATTTGGATGTTGTTTGGTATGACACTTTATACGGGTGTAACTCATATTTTGACATAATTTTGTTATTATCAGTAGACCGGTTGTGTATAAAACAAGTGAGGCCAACATTAATACATTCATATTTTTCAATGACAAAAGCAAATCAATTTAAAATAAATCAATTCGGACGCAGGCATTCATTATTGAGTTTTTTTGTATCTTTATAGTTTTTGATATCTGTTATTGTTTCGACACAAAAAAATAAAATATGAGTGACTGCGCTACACTCTACTTAAACTAAAAATTTAAGTATTAATCTAGACATAAGAACGGCTGAAGACCGGTTTAGACCTAAAAGGTCTCGTCAGTTCAGTGCTGTCCGGAAAGTTATCCAAATTCTAAAATACTCCGATTGGTATGGTTGATTATGATTTTATTTTAAGCAATCAGTAAAACCAAACAACAGTTTAAATTTTATATTTGAAACTTGAGAGACGTTAATTTTAAAATTGCTGGTTTTAATTTTCTCGATTCCACCAACATCTAGGATTGAACATCAAACACTTGTATATCTTTAAAAGTATGAATGTGTTTATGTCAAATTAATTTTACAGTGTTGCAAATCTTAAAATTCGAGCTAGTCTGCATAAGTTTCTATGATGATTGAATAGATCATTGGTAAACTTAAACTTTTGATATTGAAATATTCATTTAGATATAAAAACAACTGCCCGGTTTCGGCCTTTTGGGCCTCATGATTTCCAGCAAGATGTCCAAATTATAAAATATTGCAATTGAATCGTTTATTTCAGAAACTGGTCAAGAGACATTTTTATGTTTTTTTTTTGCGGATTCAGTATCTATTATTGTCAGGGCATATTTTTCTGCGTATAACTTCAACTGCCATTCCGTTTTATGGGATATAATTTACAATGAATATCGCGTTTAGTGCACCTGTCAAGCAATATCACATGTTTCTGCACAAGCGTGTTTCTGCAATAAATTTAAATTTCTGCACTAAAAGTCCTGTGGTATTTTGTATAATACTAATACCATGGTAACAATTACCATTGGTTTACCATTACTTACCATTGCTTAGTAGTTTGGTAAATTTAACAAATCAGAAAATTAGTTTAAAGTTCTTTATTGTATTTTAATGAAAACACGGAAATTTCTGTGATTTATTCTGTGTTCAAATAATATATATATATATATATATATATATATATATATATATATATATATATATATAGTTTATAATAGTGTCTTGTTTGTTAAAAATCATAATAATTAGGAAATTACCATTAAAAATCTATGTTTCTACATTAAAATCGTATTTTATTGCAGAACCGAGTCAATTGCAATATTTTCAATATTTTTTTTTACATTTAAGGGAGAGAATTATTATAATTTAATTACAGGCAGCATCAACTTTGGGAAGATGTTCACTAATACTAGAATTTTTTTCAGGCGAAAATCTGATTTTCTGCCAAAATCTGCGAATAATTTTCTTTATTTCCCAACAATTTGATAAGGTGCACTTGGCCACTTTTATTTATATATTTTAATGAAAACACGGAAAATTTTGTGATTTATTCTGTGTTAAAATTAAAAAAAAATAGTTTATAATAGTGTCTTGTTTGTTAAAAATCGTAACACCACAAAATAATTAGGAAATTACCCTTAAAAATATATGTTTCTACATTAAAATCATATTTTATTGCAGAACCGACCCAATTGCAATATTTTCAATATTTTTTTTACATTTAATTGAGACATAATTTAATTACAGGCAGCATCATCTTTGGGAAGAAGTTAACTAATACTAGAAATTTTTTCAGGCGAAAATCTTATTTTCTGCCAAAATCTGCGAATGATTTTTTTGTTTCCCAACAATTTGATAAGGTGTACTTGACCACTTTCTGAAATAAACAATTCAATTAGAGTCAATGGATGACTATAATTTCATTTTAATTGGTAACATGAGTTCCACTTTTGTATTTGGAAATACAAAGGCATCGATTTAAAAATTGCCAAAATTGCGATTATCAGTTTTGATGATGCCCATAATACCTGGAATTGGACAACATTATATCTAGTTCAGACAGCAACTGTTTAAAGTTAGTAAATATGTCCAAATTGTAATATATTATAAGAACAATGCCCAAGTTATGTAGTAATTGATCTCGCGTGTGGAATTTTCATGTCTCGATGTATTGTTTAAATTTATGAGTGATTTGGCATGTGGTATTTAAAAATTATTAATTATACCGTTGCTTCTACTAATTTTGAGAAGATTTTCAATTGAAAGATGAAAAATTCAAATTATTTTGAACCTATGCAGACTGTGTTACTGTTTTTATAATTTTATTTGAAAAATGTATTATTTTCTTTGGTGGGAATGTAAAACTTGTGAAACATTCATCACAGCTGATGGACCAAAATTTAAAAAAATCTGTGTCTGCCATTTCAAAGGACACTGATTCATTTCAACTTCCATGCAAATATTGTCTTCACTGCTAATGTCAACAGTCATTCTGTTTCGTAGCTGGTGAAGCTGCCAAGGAATCAGCTGATCATTGTTTTGGTGCACCATAGCTTCAAACCCCGATCCGCAAGAAATACGGCTAGCGTATAACACTACTTCATACGCGAATAAATATATGGAGTGTGGGAGTATTCTTATGGGAATATGACCCCACGACCTCTCACCGGGGCGTTCCCACCATTGTGCTACCACATTACCCCCGTCCGGCCCCCCTCGCCGCCCCCCGTGACTCGCTAATTACCCGGTAATTGTGGCAGGAAGTTGAGAAATCATAGACTCAGCTTTAGACCCGAGCCGCTTTCGAAACTCGGCCGAATCATACGCTAAATTATTTACGTGCATACATTACGTACTTGTACACTTTCTGAAATGGCTGTTATATACGTTGCACAGTATGTAGTGCATGTGTACGTTATTACGGAATTGCGAGATGCCTGTGCTAAGCTGTATAATGATTTTAATCACAATGTGCTCGACCACTTAGGCGTACATGCAGCGGGGATTTCTTAATTGTACCGGGAACTAAACAACCGTGTAATGCACTACATGCATATTATGATATTATCATTGTATAATAATATTTAAAAAAAATGTTCATCCTTTATTTTATATTATTTGTCTTATTATGTATAGCTGCAATTATTATTCCTCCTTTATTTAAAACATAAATTATTGATCTTATAAAAATATCGACAACATCTATCGCAGCTAATAATCCAATACTAAATGCTAATAGCACCGTACACATTGTGAACTCGTGCACGTGTCATGTGCAATAAATAAATCAGTTGTCAAAGTGAACAATATTTAATGCGACTGAGTAGGTAGGACGCGAGAGGAGTCTACGTCTTAACTCGCTAGCGCCCGCTGCAGGAATGATGTATGCTGGGTGTAAGTATATACAGAGTGCATCACGAGCTGGTGCCACACCCTTCGCAGTGCTGGTTCCTCTGGTGGTCTCTGTGATGTGGCCGTGGGGTCACCAGGAACTCCCATCCTGTCTGTTCGTTTAGTGCTGCGAACAATAGAGTAAATCGATTCCGTTCGGATAAATTCACGAAATTTGTTTACACGCGCACAATCGAAACGAAATTACACTTTTAATATCATCGGGCTGAATGCGTTTCCGGTATAATTGAGGCGATGGTTTATTTGGGTGTCGATATCTAATAGGACTTCGTATAGAAAATGACTGCAATGGATTATTATGTAATAACATGTTAAATAACACATCGTCGCAATAATCCAAAAACCGTTTTCAATCTTGACATTGGCGTAGGAATAAGGAATATCTGTGAACTGATAAAGGCACGAATTTGTATTACATCCAGCTTGCAGGCATAAATAGACGGACCCCACTCCTGTTTTTTTTAAATTTTTTTTAGGTACTCCAGAAAATTTAGAATAATTTCTAAAATTTAGACAAGTTAACAAAAACTAATTAAGTTTAGTTATTGTAACAGAAACAAAATTGTAGATTTGAATTGTTAAAATGTAAGTTGTAATAACTTTAGAAAATAATTTAAAATAACGAAAATTATAATTTCATAAAAAAACGGATTCAAGCTCTGAAATTGCCAAAAAAAATCATAAAACGTTAGAAAACATATTTTTTTATAGTAAAATCCGTAATATTATACATAAATAATAATTTGAAATAATTGTAACTCAAATTCCTTAAACGTTTATGTAAAATCAAAATATTCAGTAGAAATTAGAGTATTTCCTTAAAAACTCCTTAAAAACATTTAAAAAATTGCCAAAATTTCACAAATTAAAAATATTGTATCTTCTTCCTGAAAATGTTAATAACTTTATAGAATCGAAATTTACATTCTTTAAAGGTTGATCAACATATTAGGTTAGAAACTAGAGTTTTCCTAAAAAAATCTGAAATTTGCAAGAAATTCCTGGCAATTTTGAAAAAATCTAATTTTCTATACTTAAGTTATAATATATTATCTGGAAATAATCATAATCATAAATTTAATCATATATATATATATATATATATATATATATATATATATATATATATATATATATATATATATATGATTAAAAATGTAATATACTTAGCTCTAAGGCCATTGCCAAAATAAAATAAGTTTAATTGAGAAATTGAATCCAGTGGTCAGCCGGTTTTCCACAAAACAGATATTAATTTAGAATGTCTGTAATTTTTGGTGGATGAGCTGGGCACTGGTGTTTTCAGGACAACTCGAGGCCGGTTTCCGCGGTAATGAATGCAAAACATATTAATGTATTGAAACATTGAAATATTTATAAAATATCAGTTTCGTGTTTCGCCTATGGATTTCTGATTTGCAATACTTTTCAAAATCTGAAAATACATTCTCGTTGCAACTTTTTGTTCTAGATTCGATAAAGTGCTTTGTTTCTGTCTACGTCGACTCATTTGTTTATAAATGTACGTCAATTTACATGAATATGCGCTTTATTGATTTCTTACATACAGGGTGTCAATTTGAAAGGTTACCATCGAGTTTTTTCATAGAACACATGATTATTTTTAGAATTACTCACAACGATTTGGGTGGTTCGAAGGGGGAACCAAAATGACGTAGGTAGTGTCGACCCTCTACCCACACTTTAAACCACAGCCACCGCCATATAAAAAAATTAAATGGCACCCAACTACTTGTGATACATCGTTGGAAAACTCTTGAAAAATGCTTTCTAGTGATTATTAATACAATATGATTTGGTCAACTAGTTTTGGATTTAAGTGCAAATAAAGTGCAGAAGTGTTATTACTTAAATTCTATTAACATGTTAAAGTAAATATTGCAAATAATTTCTTTGTTTTCTAAACAAAAATATGGTCTGCTTTCAAGTCCTCACGAACTTTCTAAAAGGTTTGTCTAGTAATAGCTCGACATTATTGTGCTATTCATTCTCATAATTGTTCAATAGTATCTGGAACCTTTTTTTAAACTACAAACTTTAAGTGACCCCATAAAAATACCTAGAGGTGTTAGATCTGATGATCTAGGAGGCCATTTAATAGCCTCTTCTTCCAATCCACTGATTTAGATAGTGACGCTCTAACCGTGCACCAACTAGAAGTACATAGTGAGCAGGTGCACCATCTTGTTGAAAATGTAATGTATTTCCGGTAAGTTCATAATTTCCATGTTGATCTGTTTCATTTCCAACCTCCTGAAGTACGAGAGGCACGATGAATTTATCCAGCAAATTAGCATAAATTTCGCCGTTCAAATTTTCATTAATCCAACGATTTTTTTTATGGTTTCACTTGAAATCTATAGTTTATAAAACATAAATGAACAATGAACTGGATACTATTAAACAGACTTTATTACGATAAAGAATTGCACAAGACTGGATGAATTAATTACTGGAAAGCATTTGTCAAGAGCTTCTAACGATGTATCACAAGTAGGGGGTGCCATTTAATTTTTTTAGGTGGAGATGGCTATGGCTTAACGGGTGGGTAGGGGAAAGACATTGCTTATGCCATATTGGTTTCCCCTTCGAAACAGCCAAACGGTTTTGAGTAAATTTAAAAATAATCATGTGCTCTATGAAAAAAGTCTATGGCAACTTTTAAAATTGATACCCTGTATGTGTAGACTTTAAAATTCAATGTTTTTAAGTTTAACAATTATGTAAATAAATAGATCAAATAATGACTATTGTCATAAGTCAATGATATTTGCTATACTGATAAGATTTATTATGTAACACTTTAATACAATAAACCGATTAATGATCTATGTAAAGGTTCATTACTGTTTTGTATTGACATGAATAAATTTGAATCATGTCGATATAAGTTTTTCCGATCCTGATTTTCCTGGAAAATCAAAGTGGCTTAAAAAATATAGTTTTTGGTTAACCGTAAACTTAAATGCATAAACGGTTAACGGTAAACATAAAATAATTATTACTTCGCGTACAAAGTAGATATTGGCTGAATTGGTTGAGCGCATGACACTAGTGGTTTGGAGCATATGATCAAATGTATCATTCACTCTAATTTTCAATGAATTGTATTATTTTCATTGGTTACATTGTTTTGGTGTTGTCCTACATTTTTATGAGATTTTGTATTTTATAACATATTTTCCTAGTTCTTTGTATAATTTTCGTATACTGTGTAACGTTTTATTTTCGGCGCGTGACCGGGATCACAAGGCTGCCTACGATAACGCCTTGGCACGCTAATTAATACTAGCATCTACAATAAGATTCCACACAACTATTACAAAGAAAAGTGAAAAAAATGAAACTTACGATGCTAAAACGGTTACTAGCTATGATTACCATAATTCACCAAGGTGGTACGGCTCTAAGTTAAAAATAAAGCTGTACAGTCGCTTTTTAAATAACTTGTATCTTGTAATGTTTTTTTATATCATCTGGCAGCTTGTTAATGAAGCTAATGCATGCATAATGACATCCCTTCTCGAATAGGCTCAGTCTGTGTTTACAATGTACCTAATCGTTCGCTTCCCAGACGAGACCTCAGTTGCGAAATAATTTCGGTTCTTCGCCATGAAACCTAAGATTTCGTAGATAGGGCCAACCACAGTTAATATATTATTTTCTTTAAATTTTCCCCGACAGCTGTCAAAGATTCTCATGCTAAGCGTAGTGCGGAGGGCACGCTTCTGAATTATAAAAATGTCTGCAACTGAACTGCATACTCCTCAGAACAGAATCCCAAAGCGCAGTACTGACCTGAAGTTAGCAAAATATATGGCTCATTTCCTCGACTTCATTGGAAATTTTGTCAAAAAAACTTGTATCAGTTCTCAATGATTGCAAACTTGATTTTTAATTTCAGACACAGTTTGTGATAGATTTAAATTTTAAATCTGTAATACTTTGCTTACTATAAGGATCATTGTTAAAATAGGAGTGACAATATGTAAACAGACTATGAAATCGAACGATTTAAGCTGATGTAGTAAACCTTTGCCTTTTATTTTAACATCTGAGTGTTTGGTGGTCTCAATTATTCCTTCAAATGCTTTAACTAGAATTTCATAATTTTCTTTGACTGCAGTAACTGCCTCTGCCCTACAAGTCCATATCGTTGTTGATAAAGACTTTAATGTTTTAAGTGAACTATGAATGCTTTTAGTTAATTTTTCTAAAATTGAATGTCTTACACAACTACCTTCAAGAAAATAATATACACACCGACTAATGCCAAAGAAATCAAAATTCATTTGTTGCCTGAGTGAGAGTAAGGCTCAGTTGTATGAACGGAGATCAGCTTGATCGTGGTTGAGTCACCTAGGATACAATTGTGTCAATAATGGTATCCTAGGTAACTGAACCATACTCAAACTGAACTACGTTCATACAACTGGGCCTTACAAGAATAATCAAGGGTTAAGTGTTAATCAATGAGCATAGGAATGAACTTGCATTATATTAGAACAATTTTGCTTACATCTAGATTGTACGCCAGAAATAATTCCAGCCATTGCGGAAGCCCCATCAAAGCGGACAGCTATTCTCTAATTTTTCTAAACTGGCGTTCACGTCATCAAACAGCTGTGTGATGAGGTTTTTTCGTACCAACGTGATTGTTTTCGAGAATATGCATAACAATAGTTTAAGAATCGAAATTAATCTGAGGATCATGTGTTACATAACACTGATCACCGGTGGTTATAAATAGGTAATCGGTGTATTAACCGCGGACACAATTTTCGCCTGCCAATCATGTAATAAATCATGTTATGTTGGCGCCGTGATATTTTTTCGGCGACGATGCCAAATCTTTTTCACTAACCCATGCTCATACCTGTGTGTATAACCAAACTTCTTTGACGTTTAACTTGTTACATTTGATCGATTATTACGATGCATATTTTGCCATTGTAGATGTTGAACCATAACCACAAGAATGATATCTGTACGATAAACGGCAGAGAAGTCGACGAATTTGATACGAACTGCGCACTGTCGCACAATATTGCACGGGCGCAACAGCTGATTGCAGGCATTTTTAAATACCCAGGACAACTGGCAACCTTGTAAAATTGTGCCATCATTATTATGATTATTATTTTGATGACGTGAACGCCAGTTTAGAAAAAATAAAGTATATTACCGGTTTCCTATGTACTCGTAATTTAAAAGACTGAACGATCTCATTGCTTCTGAATTAACAGACATTAGTCTGTACTACAAACATTTCTACTGGAGCATTAAGGGAGGGGGCAAAAAATCTTATAACAACAGACATTTGCTCATGATGACCGCAGTCTGATGTCTCGTCTGTGATTAAAGATATATATTTTCCATTCAACTCAGATATAATATCTTGAACTATTACATTATGAATTGATGAAACAATATCGTTTTGAATTCTGTTACTAGTACATAACGCATTTTTGGGCTCCTGCATGGGTTTTCAGTAAACGGTCATACCCTGAAAGAAGATCACCGAGTTCTAAAAAGCCCATGCTCAATACTTTCTATTGTTTCATCATGTCCTCGAAATGATCTTTCTCCTTTTGCTAAGCAAACTGTGATATCAATCAGTCTTCTCATTATTTCACGTTGCGTAAACGTTCCTGGTCTTGATTTTTTACTAAAACGTTTTTATTAATGTCTGTGGTCATTAACTAACGTAGATGATAATTGGGTTTGATATTTAAAAAAGTAGTTGTGAATAGGTTTGCTATGTATTAGCTCTATAATTGTGTCCGTACCTAGCTTATTCATTTCTTTAATCTTTAGGGAATTTATTGTGGAAAATATTCTTACAACATTGGCACTTGATTGAGTATACATTATGGGGGGGGGGGGGGCATGGTCCCTCCCTCCCCTCCCGTGTGCACGCCTATGTTAATAATCCTTACTACTCTATATATGTATAAGTAGGTACCTAATTATCTATTGCCATTATTTTATGTATTTCCTTCTTAAATAAAATGTTCATCGATTGCTAATACTTTATTACTATTATTATTATTGTTATTATTATTATTAGTCGCTAGGATTGAAATTGTACAAATCCGTGCAAGAACTGTAGAAAATTATACAGGGTATTTAAATTCGGTCTTTTTCACATTCCATGTGGCGACTTCCCTACATACATTGGTGTTGTGTGTGGCTGCGTCTTCCACCAATGCATGCCACCTATCGTTTAATCAGATCTGCGAAAGTCTGAGGTGGGGAAATATTTCGCATGAGCTCACAAATTTTTCGATACCTGCCTTTGGAACGCATTTGAATACAATTAAGACATAACAGTTTATATATCATTCCACTGCTCGTGGTAATACAAGAAACTGAATCGTGACCAATAAATACTCTCGGGGAATTCACATTCGTATCTCTAAATGAAAAAAAATGTGAAGTGTATATGTAAAAGGCCATTACAGCACGTGGTTTAATAGATAATAATTGATAATAAGTGACTAGTAGGTACCGGCGAGATAAGATCGTGTTACGAACATCAGACGCGGCTCTGTTCCTAACATTTTTATTAAGGACTCTTGTGAGTGAGATCCGCTCAATTGACACATATTAGTGGCCTGGGGTGTCGGTTTACAGGCGGGTTGTCTGCTGCACCGTAACCGTGTCGGTACATACAGCTGGATGGACTATACTAACACCGCGCGCCTAGAGATGTATTATTACACACCGCTCTGTTATTAAGAACCCGCCAGCCTGCCCATTGACCATATATCACCACACACACACACACATACAGCACATCGCGGACCACATGCACGCACTAATACACTGTGATTGTGGGGTGTAAACTTTGTCATTTGATTTCTCGCGGTACTCATATATTAGAACATTATGTTCATCGAACAGTCACTGCTTATAAAACTCATGAATACGCTTAGACGGTAAATCATCGCACGGACAGCCGTATAAAATTTAATTGCGCCCACATAAAATTCGAACAATAAATACCACAAATTTTCTACACATGAAACGTGCTACCTGCACTTACAGTGCCAGAAAAATCAAACTGCAGACACAAAACCGTTTATTATAAATACATAGTTGCTAATATTACCACACTTATAAGATTTTATGGTAAATACTAACACTTCTCATTTTATAGCTAATAATAAAACTGCAAGCCTGCTTGGCACAAATAAAAAAAAACGTACAAATATTATTAAATATTAAATATCGATACGTGCAGGAAGGAATGTTCTACAACGCTATCGGGAATGTGTTAATACATTTCCGCTAACAACGCTTTAGTTTGCCAATCAATAATTTACAACTGGCGTTTACGATAGCTGACGTCATTTTATTTGCCACTGCCGTGATTCTAGCATAAACATTAACAGCCGCGATTTTTACCTAGGAGCGAAAACGTTGTTACCGCTGTATCCAATTCCTCGCGTCGCGAATCGACAAGAAAACGGTGTTGTCTGTGCCAATAAGTTCCAGCTAATTATATTTTACTATGTGCCGAAAAGATTAGGTAATCAGTCACGTGCCATAATAACAACTGCAGTGTAAAATTGGATTTTAACGTGCATTTTTCCAATAATAAATATTTGTTATACGGCACAACGGATTATTTAAATTCTATAGTGTGAAATGAGTTCGCGATTCACGGTGAAAAGATAAATTTTAAACTGTTATTTAGTTTAACATTCAGTTCAAAGAGCCATACTTAAAATACGAATAGGATATCAAATCTATATGGGAATTTGGTTAATTGTATTATTTTTTGCAAACTTGTACGATACATTTTGGGTTTCTGATTTGGTAAAACTATTTTATTCATTTGTGAAGTTTCTATACTTTATTTATTCTTTAGCATATTCATTATTATTAATATTAACATGTAACACATAACATATAACATAAGAATATTAACTTTTTATTTGAAATAAATACTTTCGTTTAATAATTTTAAATATTATAAATTTAAAATATATATACAGGGTGGTCACTTTTACGACTCCTACCATTAGGATCTATTAAACGGAGATATACCGGGTGATTCAAGTTTTATTACCAGGCCAAAAATGGCGACTTCAAATTGAAATCAAAAATCAAAAATAAGTACACATGTTTAGATTGATGAAACCCAATCTGACGATAAAAAAAATAATTTTAACCATCCGATACGTTATTTCACAAAGAATTCGTAATTTTATTTATATAGTTTTTGTCAGAACATACTTTAATGCTATTCCAAACATTCCAGTGTAATCCAAGTCAAAAATATTGCACCAATTATTGAATTAAATGAATTTTGATATTGCAACAGTAAGATTTATTACTAAATAGTAAAATATGACGTCTGCTACCAGTAATAGTCCCTACAATGGATTTTATGGGTTTTATGATAGGGCCCTACCAAATCCCTCCTGCAAGGCCCGTTCAACCCACGGGCGACTGGCGGAATCATAAAAAGTCATAAAACGTTCCAACCGCACCGGCGCGGTCATGCTTTGTAGGGCTCTTGACTTACAAAATCATAAATCATACCGAGGAAAGTTGGTCAGTAATATAAATAATGCTTTAATTTGAAATCTAATCATTTTCGTTAATTTTTGATTTCATGAATGGGTTCTATGAATAAAATAAAACAGTTTAGGGCAAACATAGCGATAAAGAATATTGCCCGAATAGAGTTTTTTTTAAATTTTATAACCGTCTATATAATTATATCGAAAAAGTCAAACTACCTTTCCGTAGATTATTATCAGGCCTATATAAATCCAAATTTTCATATTTTTTGGGCAACTCCAAATGCCTAAAAAATCCATGGTAATAAAACTTGAATCACCCGGTATACAGAGTTGGTCAAATTTGATGAAAGTTTCTCATTTTTGGGCCTTTCAATATACTGAAACGAAATCCGGGATATCTTGCACAGTTCCTGAAATATCGCTGAAAAACTGAAAAAGTGCACTATCCTTTTCCTTTTATAACTTTTTTACTTTTGAAGGATATTTTATGAAACTTGGCATTCTTACATGTTTCGATGTGAGCTTTCTGATGACAGTGCCAAACATTTTCTGCGCCAACTAGATGCCAAAGTTTTCATAGTCAACTTTTGATTTTCTTATGGTCGCTATATTGAATTTTAATAGCATTCAAAAGAGTGAAAAATTCTGATTTCAACCATGTATAACACATGGGTAATCTGACATTATTTACCACCAAAAATGGATAATTTAAAAATGTGTTGCAAAAATCAAACTGCTGTGGATTGCTCTAAAAATCAAGTATCCATGGAATAACAAATTAGCATTTTGACATTTCTTCATACAAAGAAAATAACTTCTGAGTAATTTTATTGTGTATAAAGTGCATAAAAGGAGATAATATCTTAGATTAGTAAAACTGGCAATATATTATCCTCAACATGAAAATATAGAAATGTACAATCTCTATGTAAGGAATTACAGAAATGCGACAGTCACATCTATAATTTATGGTGTACTACTTATTATGCTAATACATTTTCTTCATTGGCAGTCACAATCACATTACGAACTCTCCAATATTGGAATGTACACACTGTTGCAATAGTTTCTAGGAAGCTTCTAATCTTCCAATTCTCATTTCTGTGTCAAAACTATTGGAACAGTGTGTACAATACTGATTAACGCGATTCCACAAACGCCGAAAAGTTGTTGTGTGTCTTCTTTCGGGATACAATTCACCATACTGTGACTGTCGCATTTCTGTAATTCCTTACATAGAGATTGTACATGTCAATTTTTTTATGTTGAGGATAATATCTTGCCAGTTTTACTAATCCAAGATATTATCTCCTTTTTTGCACATTATACTTAACAAAATTACTCAGAAATTATATTCTTGGTATGAAGAAATGTCAAAAGGGTAATTTTTAATTCCATGGCAACTTGATTTTTAGAGCAGTCGACAGCAGTTTGATTTTTGCAACACATTTTTAAATTATCAATTTTTGGTGGTAAATGATGTCAGATTACCCATTTTTTGCTCTTTTGAATGCTATTAAAATCCAATATAGCGGCCATAAGAAAATCAAAAGTTGACTATGAAAATTTGGACATCTAGTTGGCGCAGAAAATGTTTGGCACTGTCATCAGAAAGATCACATCTAAAAATGTAAGAGTGCCAAGTTTCGTAAAATTTCCTTCAAAAGTAAAAAAGTTATTACAGGATAAGGGAAGTGCACTTTTTAAGTTTTTCGGCAATATTTCAGGAACTGTGCAAGATATCCCGGATTTCGTTTCAGTATATTGAAAGGCACAAAACTGAGAAACTTTCATCCAATTTGACCAACTCTGTATATATTTCCGTTTAATAGATCCCAATGATGGGCGTCGCAAAAGTGACCACCCTGTATTTCAACAACCACCTTAAATATATTTTTCATTACAAATTTCCCGTCGTTTGTCAAAATGAAGCTAAAATACAGAAAAGATGATAGAGAAACATGAGATGAAGTGATTACAAGCACCTTAGATATGGAAGGAAAAATAATGGACAGAATTTAAAAAAAAATAGCATGAAATATGGACAAGTCTTTGAAATTCATAACACGGATAACACACTATGTCCATGCTAGTAGTATGAATATTTATTAAATATACAAAGTTTATAGCATACTTAATACCTACATATAGGGTGTGCAAGATAAGGATTAACAGTATGGAGATCTCGGAAACCGTAAAAGTTACAAAGGCGGTTAAATTACAAAAAAGTTTCGCAATTTAGTCAGTAATATGCTGTTGAGAAAACCGGAAATGTTCGCTTACTTCCGGAGATATTCGATAAAATCCGAAATCTTTCGATTTCGATTTTTATTTTTTTGAGTTATTTGAAAAGGTATAAGAAAACTAAAGGCACTTTCTCATTGCCACTTTTTTAGTTCTGCAAAACAACGTTTACAAATTTTCAGTACAACGTTTCGTTTCGAAGAAACCATCGTCAACTTTAGTTTCTTATATGGCCCGTAAAAAATGTACACCCTGTATTACAAAGTATTTCCTATTACGAATTTAACTATTTATATCATAGTATGGTTTCTCATGTTTTTATTCAGAAAAAAGCTTTTTTAGCTCTGCAAGACAGCGTTTTCAAATTTTGAGTCAACGTTTCGTTTCGAAGAAATCATCGTCAACTTTAGTTTCTTATATGACCCGTAAGAAATGTACACCCTGTATAACAAAATAATTCCTATTACGAATTCGACTATTTATATCATAGTATGGTTTCTCACGTTTTTTATTCAGAAAAAGGCTTGTTAATACATTTCGAACATTTTCTTGTAGTAGGCGTTGAAATGATGACAACGAAGATCTAATTTTAACCCTGAATACGTTCCAAAATAGTAACTAAATATAATTTAGCAAGAATAGTTGTTAAACATTGAAACACATTGTTATAAAGAGCTATAATTTATGACCACACTTATTATTTTTTACTGTGATATGAGATTTATTCTGTTCTTTTAATGAAGACGAAGACAGTAGCTATTTATGGTAAAAGTGAATAAAATTGCTTTATTCACTTGCATCATACAAGATTCATTTTCCAATTCGTTATCACAATTGAAGAATTTGCGTGAAGTGTCACATTGTCAGGTGACAACGAAGATTTCAAGGATAGTGCGTTTTTACGTATGTTTTTACTTTATTTACGTTGTCAATGGTTATAGTGAATAAAGTGAAAATGTAAACATTTTATTCACCCATTCGATAAAAGTGTTGTTTTAATGATGAGATTCAATATACATAATGAGCATTTTAATAATGCGAATTGGAAATTAGCTATTTATGGAATAAGTGAATAAAGTCGAATTTTATCCACGAAAAAACAGTTTAGGGCAAATGGCGACGCCGAGTGCGATAATGTTTTCGAATTGATAAAACTGATTTATTCACGTGTATCTTACAAGATTTTTTCCAATTCATTATCAGAATTGAAGAATTGGCGTGAAGTGTCACATTGTCAGGTGACAACAAAAATTTCAAGGATGGTGGGAATTCACCTATGTTTTTACTTTATTCACGTAGTCAATGGTTATAGTGAATAAAGTGAAAATGTAAACATTTTATTCACCCATTCGATTAAAGTGTAGTTTTAACGATGCGATTCAATATACATAATGAGCATTTTAATAATGAGAATTTTAAAAACATTATTACATAATTTTAACCCAGAATATAGTAACAAAAAATAATTTAGCAGGAATAGTGTTAAACATTGAAACATTATAGTTATTTAGAACCGCACTTATTTTTTTTTTTTAATATGTTATAAGATTTGTTCTGTTCATTTAATGACGATGAAGACAACAATTATTACAAAATTTTAACCCAGAATAGGTACCAATATAGTAATTAAAAACAATTTAGCATGATTAGTTGGTAAAAATTGAAACATTATAGTTTTTTAGAATCACACTTATAATTTTTTTTCTGTGGTATTATGATTATTTGTTCATTAATTATCTTCAAAACTTAAAAGTAGGTGATAAATTTGGTCATTGTCGCTAATTTCAACGCCTACTACACCAAAATGTTCGAAATATATTAACATGCCTTTTTTCCAAATTAAAACATGAGAAACTATACTGTGATATAAATAGTTGAATTCGTAATAGGAAATACTATTTAAAACAGAATGTACATTTTTTACAGGCCTTATAACAAATAAAGTTGAGGATGGTTTCTTCGAAACGAAACGGTGTACTGAAAATTTATAAACGTGGTTTTGTAGAGTTAAAAAAGTGGAAAAGAGTGCCTTTTGTGTTTTTTTTTCTCATTTGAAAATAACTTCGGAAAAACATTAAAACGATATCGCAAAATTTCGGATTTTGTCAAATATCTCCGGAAGTAATCAGAATTTTCAGGTTTTCTCGACAGAATATTACTGACCACTAAATTGTGCTACTTTTTTGTAATTTAACCGCCATGGTAACTTGTACGGTTTCCGAGATCCCCTTGCTATGTTAACATATGTTAATTTGATAGTCACTCTTTGGGACGTGCTGCTTGATACTTTTGTGACAATTTTCTCCGTGTATTATTTTGAAATGTCCTTCTAGTCAGGCCGGGTCTAACATAGTTACCGATGGAGCCATTTTATAGGGCACTTCATAGGATAATTTATTTTGATAAAGGTAATGATGATGATGATACTGAAGGGCAGCCCATGCCCTATCCGTACACAATTAAAAAAATGCAAGAACCGACCCTGCTGCTACTTTTCTAAAATTTGTACAAAACTATAATGCAATGCTATATTTATGAAATTTCAGAATCTACTAAAAAAATGTAAAGGAAAAATTGAGAATTTTTAATTTTGAAAAAATTATAGCAAAATTAGCAGCTTTTGATGGTGTCAATGTAGTGATAGAGTAAGTATTCTCTAATTATTCTTCTATTCTTATTCTATTCTTCTATTTCTTAAAATATACTTTGAACTTTAAATTTATTTAATTCTCTACAAATTGTTTATTTGTTTTCTAGTTATCATGTAAACAAAAAAATATTTTACATTATAAAGTTTATGGGTGATTTCGAATTTACGAAATTTCTGAATTTTCTAATTAATGCACGTTTTGAAAATGTTAATGCCGATTTTCAGTGAAGAAACAAGCTGTCGGTAGCAACAAGCAAGACAAAATTTATGTAAAAATTGACTAACTATTGCAAAATTATTCTTTAGAATAGTGGTGAATTATTTGGGCAATAAATATTGGGAATTATTTTTGACATAAACTGGGTGAGTAAAAAGTCAGGAACCTCCTCCCAAGAGCCTTTATTATTCTTTTTATAAAAAAAAGGATTTAACAAAAGTTTCATAATGCCAGATAATGTGTCACTTTTTCTATAAAACCTAAATCCCGCTCGTTGGTGGGATCGGACTAATGAGACTGCACCCTAAACTTGCGGAAGCGGTTTTAAGCCATAAAGTCATAAACCATTAATGCATCCCTTAGATTCCTTAGATATTAAGTGCTTTGGAATTAGCAACCGCATTGCTCAGGGACTAGCTCAGGGACTATCGTAACTTAAGCCGTCTGTAAGCTATTATGCTCCTAGAAATGCACTTGAATTTGTCTTGTCCAGTCCGATAGGAGAGAGGGTGGGATTCCGGTTTTATGAGAAAAGTCACAAATTATTTGGCGTGGACTAGCTAATTATTTGCCACAATGTGATGATTTTCATTTTTTGTGAGGCTACATTTTATGACAATGACGTCATTGATACTTTTTTAAATGGTAATCTAAATTTTTCTATTATCAAATATGATAGCATTTTTCATCATTTTTTCACATTTTGGCCATCAGACATTAAACTCGAATTTCGTAAAATTGTTTGTTATGCAACCTCATGGTATTTTAAGACATTCGTGAAGAGAAGGAACATACCATTAAATTTTGTCAATAGAAAAAATTAAATTGCAATTTAAAAAAGTATCAACGACGTCATAAAGTGTTGCCTCACAAAAAAATGGAAATCATCAACTTGTGCCAAAAGTTTTTTTTTTGCAATTATTAATAAACGATCTAAATAAATATAATCTTCCTTTGTGGATTGTCAAGCCGAATAATATTTGTGATCTGTGTTTTACTGCAACTGTCTTTAAGAAACACTCGAAGCTTTTGCTTTTGGAACAACAGCTCCTTATTCTAGGTTTATTTTATTATTATCAGTATAACGATATAATTAGATAGAACGCTTTGAATTTTGTGTATTGTGCCTTCGAATTTTGAAATTTATTGAAATTTCTATAAAGTTTGTATTTGTAATAAATGTATTTTTTTGGTAAGTTTATCGCTTCTATAAACTTACTACTAGTTTTACCAAATTTCTGAGTCATCAAAAAACTTTAATGCTAGTTTTGGGAAATTATATTTATTTGAAAATATAGGAAACTTTTTGTTTTTGTTTTCTTATTTTGAGTGCAATTATAGAATTGTATTAAGTATCTGAATTTCCTGGAATATGCTTTTGAATTTTACAATTAATTGAAATTTCTATAAAATGTCTATTGCTTTCTAGTATTTCATACGTACACGATTTTTTCAGCATTGTAAGATGTATTTATTTCCTATCCGAATTTCGGCTTTTCACAAGCTTAAGTTATAAAAAAAACATTTTTTTATCAATAGGTGAGTTCCATGAAAATTTCCACATGCATTTTGAATATACTTATAAAATGCCTCAACATATCGTCAGTGTTCTGGCAAACTCGCCAAGTCCAATAAGGTCACTTTTCAGTAGACACATTTTAAAAGTTAAACATGTACGAAAAATCGCTTATTTAAGATTATAGGAACATTCTGTACACTAAACGTACATGTTTGATATACAGAACGTTCTGTACTGAAAAGTGACCTTATTGGACTTGGTGACTTTTTCCAGAATGTTCTGTACACCAAACATGTACGTTTGGTGTACAGAACGTTCTTATAATCTTAAATAAGCGATTTTCGTACCTGTTTAACATTTAAAATATGTCTACTTAAAACTGACCTTATTGGACTTGGTGACTTTTGCCAGAACACCGATGACATATTTAAAAATTTTCTCTTGCCAATTTAAAATACATTTGTGGAAAGCTTTATTATTTAATTTATAACTTTATATTGTAATAATAACATTAATTGGGTTATTATTTTGGGGATAAACGTTTTTGTTAATATAGTTTGTATATGTTTAAAAATATCTCTATTTAACTTTAATATAACTGTAATAAGTGTACCTCTTTATTTGATTAGTATTTTAACTTGCAATTGAAAGTTTTATATAAAATAAATAGACAGTATACAAGGTGTAGCTGAAATGCTTGGCTAAACTTCACCTGACATATAGAACAAAACGGTGAATAAAGTTCCTATAGACATGTGTTTTAATTTTTTTTTGTATAACTTTAAAACCGTAAAACTTTGTTGATGAGTATCTAAGGAACAAAGCAATGTCTAATTCGAGTTCAGTACATTTGATAATTAAGTTGTCACGTTCGTGAAGTTTGTCCGGGCAATTCAGTTAGGTATAGTCAAGAATTATATCGCAGTTTGTCTGTACAATTTTGTTTTTTGGTTAGGTAAGGTTGAGTTAAGTTTTGTGAGGTAAGGTTAGATGTATTTTTAATTTTACTCGTAATTAGATAGGAGAATCCCCAGAGAGATGTTACATTAGTAACAATAAAATCTAAATACCATATGTGTCATAATAGCTGTTCCATTCATGCCCATATGGTAATAATCTGTTTGATAACATTTATCTTGTTAAAGTGATAATGTCATCGAGCACATTTTTATACATAGAAGTTCTATGAAATTGTACGTGTTTACTCAATATTAATCTACATGTACACTATTTCACCGCTATCTGCAGATTTATTTGTACAAAACGCCATATACAAAGTAAATTCGGGAGTAAAACTACCGAAAATGTATAATTATCTTTGGGTGCATTTAGGAGGGAGATTATAGGATGCACAATTTGAATAAGTATTTTAACAAGGAAAAAGTAAGCTAGGCGATTTACAGCGAGCCACAAAAGATGTTGGCGTAGAGTTCATACATGATCAATTAGTTTCTGATAACAGTAAAAGCGATTAACATAGTATCAATTTCAATTAATTAAAGAGCCATACGCTTACACTGCACACAGTCGCACACAGACACACTTTTAAAAACGCTAAATTGTAATACACCAACGCCGCATTAATATGTATATAGTATATAAATAAATTACATATCTCGCGGTGACTCACGCTTATGTGAGCAGGAAGAGAAAGATGGAAAAAAATACGAAAATAATTATATATTCGTCACATTTAGCATGGTCTAGCATTAAGCCAAATTCTCAAATAACAGCACGACGTACGTATCATACACATATCAATGATTACTAGAATTAAATTGACATCAATTATTTTAATATCGCGTCTCTATATTGTGTCCGGCCGCCCACACTCTCATAACACATCTCAGCGCACAAAAAAAATACACGGGATGGCTGTGGTTTAAATAATAACTTACCGATCCGGGATTTTTATTACTACAAATGTTTACGTATGCTAAATGTGAAATTGGTATTAATTTTTTAAATTGGTACTCTCGCGCGTTGCCCAACGCTATTAGCTGCATACCTCGCCCAGATAGACGTAAATGATTATGGCTTGATTTAAGCAATCTGGGCACAAAAAAAATGTATTATTTTTGATTAGAATTTACACGATCTATATTTAAATTTGATTTCAGTTCACTGACATGTTTCAAATTGATGATGACATACCACGATTCGTTCCTAGATTATTACTTATTTTTAGTTTAATATTGTATTTGCTAAAAGAATCGTTATGTGTTTACCTGTTTTAAATCCATAAGCAGAGATTTCCGTATATACAAGCGCACAGCACTTGCTGATCGGTTGTACCTACTACAGGTTCCGATATCGTCCGCCGATAATGAAATGCTTGTGTTAGATACACTGCCCGTTCGTGACGTAGATATAAATAATGAAGTATGAAATATAGATGACATTTGATTCTGTATCTTAACGAACGGTGAACTGCCGCCGTCCGAGGCATTGCTTACGACTTTATTACGTTGCTTTTTCACTGGGTACAAGCCACTTGCTTGAGATAACGAATATTACAAGACAAAATTTATAGAAAGATTGTATACGTATTATATTAAATAACATAATATCTCTTAATAAATTTTAAAACAGAAGTATGAATTAAGTAAAAACCAGCAATTTGAATACATGTATTTGTATAAATATACAGCAGAATATCTTATAGATTGGTATAATTTGTAATTAAAATTGTACAACTAAAATGTAGATTTATCGGAGTAATAATGATATTGGAGATTTAGATTTACTACCACACACATTTAACGAATATGTAAATATCTTACTTCAACATTTATTTGAACTAAGTATGCAATAGATTATCAAATGGAGTATGTATAATTTATAATTAAAATTATATAACTGAAATGTAAATTTATCAGACTAATTGACAAATATCAATTGACAAATATTTAAATTATACCCATATATAGCGAAACTTATTATTCACATATTCTACTCATCTATATATTTATATTTAAGTAAAAAGAACAATACGTATTTACATGGTTATTGGTGCTAAATAATTATTTTTTAAAAATTCACTGTTGTATCTTATAAAACTATTCAGAAAGAATATATAATAAATTCAGGTGCATCAGTTATAAATACACGGCGACATTTTTAAAGGTTGCCATACCTGTCTAGAATGATTAAGCAGTTTTACAACATATTTCAATTATTCAAAAGTTCAACGATATTCTACTTAATATTAATAGATTTTATCGAATATTTTCCTACACTACGGGGCACGATTTCTATCAGAACTAATTTTTGTTTTCTCCCACATTTATAATAAATTTTATAACAATTAAGTTTTCATCTAATAAACATGCTCATATTTCTGTTGTATAACATTGAACTTGCTCATAATTGTGCCCATATTTTTATCAGTAATTAAAATGCACGAAATATTCACATCTAATTAAATACAGTTTCCACACAGCGTCAGAATTACGCTTCATCTTGTTTACCTAAGACTGCCATAAGACTATCACAATCGTTTTCAGCATTGCTCAATATTTCGAGGCAGGCGAACACGATCCGCAATTAGTGTCTAATTTGAGACGAGAACATTGCGAGACATAATTAAGAATTAGCACAAAAGTGTATAATGTTATTATCTATTGAAAAATTGCCCGCATATATTTTGCAACCATCCCCGCTTATTACCGATCAAATTATTTATTTATAAACCGTAGTTATCAGTGGAGATGTAGCGCCGGTCCTCCCAAATGATACGCCATAAAAACGGACAATTATGAAACATATAAATTCACGCACGCAAAAGGCATTAACCTACATCCGTCTGTCGATTAAAATTCACCATTAGCACAGCCAAGGTGAGCTAATGATAAATCGGAGAGTATAATAAAATTGTTCTCTTGCCTTGTGGATGTAACTCGAATCGATAATAACAGTTTCGGGATTCACTTCGTACTTGAAGATGTTGCCCAATTTGTCTTTGGCAAAGTTTCAGTAATTGAATTTTCGTCGAAGGTGAAGAATTTTGAACTCGTGATATTAATATTTGTAACAGCAGGATGTGTGCATATGCCCCAAATTCCGATAAACAATTGCGGTTTTAACCGTGTCAGTAACGTATAATTTTTGAAATGTAGGTACTGTAAGCAATGTATAAATTAATACGCATTAATACGTATAATTAATATTATAAATTATGAATTGAATGTGTGAGTTGAAAAAAATAATTCTAAACATATTCCAAAAATATTAAAAATAAACTTCATATTTTTTTATTTATATCTTAAGTGACAGTTACATTAAAAAATGTATATTTCATCAGTGAGTGTGTATCAACTATAGCTACGAAATATTTTCTTTCGCATTTTTTTTTATTTTTCCCATAATCTTACTCTGGAGGAATATGTCTCTCTTTCAACTAACACATTCAATTTGTATATTGGTTTGATATGTTTTACCTTGCACATTGACAATGTATAAGACTGTTAGTAACAACAAAAATGATTGTATCGTTCATAAGTAACAAATTATGGACTTTCTAAAACTCTATTTGACTTGCAGATAAAATTTTATTTACAAATATTAAATCCAAATTCATATTGATAGGCAAATTTATATTAATATAATTTGGAGAAACTCTCCCTGTTTTAAACATTCACGGATATTTTAATAAACAGTATTATTCTATTCTACTATATTGAATAAAATCAATTGAAGCCGTAATTTAAAAAAAAACAAGGGAAGATAGACATTTCAAAAATAAATAATTTTAACAGAAATAACTGTAGATTATTATTTCTAATAATGAATTAAGACTTAAATCGAATTAAGTGCTGTTATCTATGACTATAACATGTTTTCTATTAGTTTTAAACTTCTACCGAAATTTTAATAAAAAGTTAATATTTTCTACTGTTTTGGATAAAATTAGTCAACGCCTTTTTAAAGCAAAATTTAAACAAAAATTAAACAAAAAATTAAACTTTTATATACATTCCAAAAATAAATCAAATTGAAATTAAAGGTGCAGAGTTTATAATATTTTCTAAAACTAATATCAAGTAGATTTTTAATATCAAAATGAACCTTAGTCTAATGATAAAATCGCTATTATACTGAAATGTAACTTTCCGTTTAAATTCCATGAAAGTTATTCATGTGATTTGTCAATTAGTAGCAATTAACAGCAATTGATATTATAAAATACACGTATTTCCTACATCAGATATTTATTAATTACTCCTGAACTTATTTATTGATCATTTCTAAGCTTGTATAACATAATGATGACCGAATTTAAATAAATGGTATTCAAAACCTTAATTAAATGTAATGAACCTAATGAACTCTATCTATTGAGCACTGATTTTCACAGAAATTAAGATAATAATAAAAACTTTCTAGAGTAACAAATAGAGGGATATTATCCCTAACAAATACAGTCACCACTACTACTAATAAAAACTTAACCAAATCTAATTAATCTATTTCAATTTTAACGTATCAACAATTGATAAATACTAACAATTAAGTAATAAGAATTAGAGTTAAATTTTCTCTTAAATTAAGGAATAATCTTATTGACGACATATAAAAATAAATAAATTAGATATAATGTTATATTAATACATGCTCATTTTTAAACTTGGATATAGAATTTTTTCTATTGGCAGCGATTTTCATTCAAAATATGGCAATGATAAAACCGAAATCGGATGTAATGATTTAGGCTATCTAACTTAGAACATTTATCTAACTGAGCAACGATATTCAAGAAATTCAGGCAATGATCGATGATAGGCGATGAAAAGTAATTAATCTGACTTGGAAGTTGTTCTATTAAGCTGAGCGCCCACTAGGTCGAAAACGCAGCGCGCCGTGTTTAAGATCAGTATGCAAAGGTATCTTTCATGTCAGATAAGATGTCACTTTTCACATAAAACATAAGTCCCTCCCCTGACATGTCGGACTGGTTAAAAGAAATCCAAGTGCATCTCTTTGAGCATGCTAGTTATTGAGGTACGATAGTGAGCTTAATGTCACTGAGTAATGCGGTTGATCGCAATGCAATACATTTGTGGTTTATGGCTTTATGGCTCAAAACAGCTCCCGCTGTTTTAGGATGCATTCTCGTTGTTCTAATTTCATCAGTGGGGGGATTTAGGTTTTATATGAAAAGTGACATTTTATCTGGCATGGACGTTTCCGACCTAGTGGACGCATCTAAATCGATTGTAATGGCTTCTACGTCGAACAGAGATTACTGAGCGGCGATATTCATTAAATTGATACAATCATAGAACCTTAATCAAATGTAATTACTTCGAACATTTTGCCTACTCAGAAGCGATATTCACAATATTGAAACAATTATAAAACCTTAGTCATACACAACGAATCAGATAGACATTGAGACAATGATGAAATAAATAGTGTTTTTCTCACTCTACAAGGTGACAGACTCACCTGCGGCTCGTCAGTCATTCCGTTGTATCGCCAGTAAAAACTATTACCCGGCGTATAATGTAGGTACAATATTTTATTTGTTAAACACGAGTAAGTAAATAGTTAAATTAAGATAATAACTTAACAGTATAAAATATATCATCTGTCGGTATCAAAATTTTCATATCATAATTTTCAATCAACACAATATCATAATTTCAATCATAATTGCACTTTTATATTTAAATCGATCGACGGCAAAGTTGAAACAAACATACAAAATTATAATAATTTAAAATTAAGTTAGTTAAAATAATATAAATATATCAAGGGAGAGTATAAATTTGACACCAGACAAGTAAAATTTTTACACTGGCTCGTGTCAACCATTACACCATTACACAACCATTACACCATACACTAACTATACACTGACATTTACGCGTGTGAAACAAATAAAATATATTTACTTTATTGTCTAACAATTATTTATGCACTAAGGGAATAAACGAAGGTTTTAATCAAGCCTTAAGTTATGCCTGAGCGACCGTTAGGGAGTGGAAGCATTTTCGGCTGAGGGATTATTGAGGTCTATTCCCGAATTGCATACACAATTTTTCTTTTGACCTGTTAAGTTTACACAGTAATTTCAATTTTTAATTTGATAGTTCAAACGCTCGTTGAAAATTCTCGCTGCGACAGCAGAGCCGTCATCGCTGTCATCAATGAAAACTGACAATTTTTAATGTCAAATAAATTCATATCTGTTGTATTCGCAAGCCTAGCACCCATTACCTGAAGTAACATCGAACCTCCAATATATAAGATGATTGTAAGTAAATATTGTGAATTCATCTAATATTACATGACTGCTACTATTTCAAAATAAATAACTAAACTACACGTGATTCATTCCCTAGGGAAAGTTGTTATTTTATTCCCTCCGGGAATAAAGTAGTGTGGTATGTATCGATTGTCAGATTTATAACGTGTCGGTTTTAGACATAAAATGACATTTTAGACTGGACTGGAATAATTCTTAAGTATTATATATTGGTCAAATTATTCACAAAGTGAAATGTAGTATAAGATTCCGTGCTGCTGCCACACCTATTTATTGTTCGAATTGACGATTGTAATTTTGCAAAAGGATATGAAATTATTTTAGTGGCACACTTCTCATTCGGGCGATACATAATAACAAATTCTTTATCAATATATCACGAAAAGAGTTTCTCGTACATATTTGTTTGCCATATGAACTTGGATATGCTTTCTTACATATTTAGGACGTTTATCTTAGAATCTGTAATATTGTTGAATTATTTCCATTTGTATGTTCTAAAGTTATATATTTTCCTGTGACTGGACTGTATCTACTTAAAATTAATAATAAAGTTATGGCAAACGAAATTAGGTCGATGCCCATTATCAGTTATGAAAATATAAATAAATAAATTCTAAACGTGAAAATCATAAAATGTGCACCTTTACGTGAACCTAACAAAGTGGATTAATTATTTAATTAATTATCTGGCCTAATCTACATAAGCTTTTAAATATTAATTGAATCCGAAAACTAAAATTTATAAAATTATTACTGTTTTAGCATGTACAATAGTACTTGATATACTTAATACAAATATTTTTTTCAATAAATTAATTACATTTACAAAAACATACCTAGAAGTATTGAACTCAACTGTAATGACAAATACAGTAACATATTTTTAGATAAAAATAGACAACTGAAAACTTCATAAATCTAAACTAACATGATCTAACCTAACCTAAGCTAAGCTAATTTTTTAATGAAAAAGTGATAATATCATTGACCCTTACAATATTCATGCCTGAATAACCTGTTCCTAAAAACCCTACTTGCTAAACCTGGCTCAGGAAAACTTAAAATTGGGTACTTTAAGTTTGAAAAATTGAGACATGAAAAATCGAGGTTTGAAAAGTCAACCATGGAAAAACAAAACTTGTGTAATATTGTTTTGAAAATTCGACATTTGGAATATTGAGAGCAGACAATCTCAGAAATCTCATCAGAAAAAATCGAGAATTTGAAAATCTATTTTTTAAATGAATTTGAGAATTAAAAAATAAACGATTCGTTGAGGCTAGTCTTGAAAACCCCCACGCTTTAAAATCGAGACTTGAAAGTTGGAGAGTAGCAAATCGAGATTTAGTATGTGAAAATCAAGAGTTGGAAAATGAGGCTTATCACATTTTCTCAAATAATAACGAATTTAGGATTTAAGTAAAATTACTACAAAAAACATTTTCTTTGGTGAGTTTTATCAGTTTTCTTTGTCTTGTGGTAATTTTGGTAAGGGGTTAAGATTTTTCAGATTATTAGTTTGTTTATTAAAATTTTCATCTTTTGATAAATAAGGACATTTTAGGCCTTTTAACATTCGTATAGCGAATGTGACATCAATACTTTTGGCGACTTTATGGTTATTATTAGTCATGCCGAACGAAACTAACACAAAAATAAAAAAAATCATATGCGAAGATACCTGTACCAACCTTGCAATATTTATGTTACTGTGCAATTTCTATAACTTATTGTTCTCAGTATACAATTTCAAGTTTAAATTGAATCATTTAACTTATACCTTTCAGTATTAAGAAATTTACATACATATCCAGACAAATTATTTCATTGATAATTAACAGACCCTCAATTAAAATCTATGAGGCGTGTCTCCCGGGCTCGAAACGTAAAGTTTATTACACAGAAACTATTGTAACTGCAGCTAAATTACATAAAATGGTTTGCTTCACTCTTGGAGATTAACAGATTGATGGGTGTATGCAGATAATATTATTTTATTGGCGTAGACTATAAATGTGTGAGCATATGCATATACATGCTGAACGGTAATTTGAGGTATGCATATTACGAAATGTAAGTGAATAAATTAAATAATTATAACGTTTTACCTTAATAATACATACATTATCCATCCCTATTTTACTATGGGTGTCGAGGTTTTGCCCCATTATCTATTTGTAATGACTTTAATAATATGTTTAGTTATTTATTAACTAGGTAGGTACTTAGATCTAATTACTCTAACGTCGTGCCTTTAAAGCAAAATTCGCATAGCAAAATTAAATCATAATTACAACGTTTTACCTTAATAATACATAGATAATTCAACCCTCTTTTACTATGGGTGTCGAGGTTTTGTAGTATTATCTGCTTGTAATGACTTTAATAATATGTTTAGTTATTTAATAAACTAGGTAGGTACTTAGATATAATTACTCTAACGTCGTGGCTTTAAAAGAAAATGTTTTTTTACAATTAAGGGAAAAATATTATAATTTAATTACAGGCAGCATAAACTCAGGAAGATGTTAGCTAATACTAGAAATTTTTTCAGGCGAAAATCTGTTTAAATATGAAGGATATAATGTTTTTCTTTGTTTCCCAACAATTTGAAAAGGTGCATTTGACCAGTTTCTGAAATAAACGATTCAATTGTTTATATCATGAAGGTTTGCTCTCGTCAATGTTTTCGCAAACAACAAAACAATGCCAATAAAATTTTGTTATTTTATTGTTAAAAAATCAGTAATATAAGAAATAATTCTGGTAGATGGTTCGACTTTTCTAAAACTAGTTTTCTGACTTAATAAAGGAAATATTCAACAAGCATAACAGAAATGTGCAAAACTGATACTTATTTCCCCGAAACCTCAGTTGCCAAAATTATGCCTAAATATTAAAATAAATATGGATACAATTAATATATGTATATAAGTGAGTATACAAATCAAAAATAATATTCTCCAGAACTATGATGAAAATAATTTTGCTATATGTTTAATTTTAATTTTTACAAAAGAAAATAGATTGATTTTGTATTAAGTAACTAGAATGTTGCGATTCTGGGTTGAGTTAGTTTTGCAGACTTTTGGTACCCAAAAAGGAATACATTCATTCAAGTGTTTTTGTTTGTAAACCTTATATATTTTTACCATCCAATTTCTATAATATATTTTTTCTTATAGCATATTAAAATGTGTACATTATCGCAGAAAACAAGTAAGGGATAATATCCCTAACAAATACAGTCACTACTCACTACTACAAGTTGTGCAGTAAGAGGGCATAATTGTATTGTATAATTGTTCATGTCATATTTATACTAGAACAATAATGTTACGGGAATTTATGTTATGCAGTGCTGGCAACATTGATTTCACTAAGTAAAATACTGTCAAGGTGCTAGATAACCTTAAAAAAATGACACGCAGTTTTATTATCAAAACTTGTATTACGAGTATGGTAATAAGTACACGCTTGAAAATAGTATATATCACTCGGAGTGGAAAGCTTTTTTGGATTCCCCCTGGTGTTCATCGCCTAGGCTATCGCCTCTGTGGTGAACAACTCTATCCGCAAAACGGCGCGATCTACTTCTAGAAATATTATATACTATTCTCAGTGTAGTAAGTGATTTATGGTGCACCGATGTAGCGTTGCCGGTAGTTAATTAATCAAACAGTGCACATATTAATTTGGTAAACAAGATTTTATGGTTCTAGGATATGGCGATTCGTTTTAAGAATTGTTTACCGAGTGGTTGCATCGGACGCGCCGCAATGACTTAACAGTAAATAAAAATATTAGCAGTATCAATGGAATACAAAGGCAAAGTTCAACAGAACCATATACAACGGCCGGTGGCATGTAATAAAATTAAGTCAAATCGTGTTGTTTTTAATGTGCGACAAATCTAAGCAGCCGATTCATTAGGTTTCGGTCGGTGCCTGGAATAGACATGCGCATTATTTGAATAATATCGAAAATCGGCGGGAATGTGTCGGACTGGAAAGAAAAGGACGATCCGTTTTGAAATGTAAAAGGCAACGCAGAGGGCAGAGAATATGCAGTCCACGAGCTATTTCAGCTGTTTGTAATTCATCGGATGTCGAGGAGCGCGTGTCGGCCCGCCACCATCTCTTTCTCTATAGGTGCGGTATGACTAAATATTACTACTAATAACTTCACGGTGCTACGTTTAAAAAAATGCTGCTCGCGAGGATTTAGAATGTACAACACCTATACCTGAACGGAAAAGGACTCTCGACGGCGCCTAATCGAACACAGACCAACTAATTAGAATTCTGCAATTAACATATCCTCATGTAGTTGTCATATCACGAAAAGAAAAAAACAAACATTCAAATTAATTTTCTCCGAAAGTGAATCAGCACCACCGGACTACATCTTGTAGAAGTTGTCCGTTTGAAAATACACGCAGTGAATTCGTCAGCCCCGCAGTGGTTAACATATTAATAAACTGTATTTTTATAAAACATGGGACGTATAAATACAACGATTTAAACAGCCTTAATTAAGTAACGTATGATGGTGAATAAATTATTGTCTTGTTTAATTACTGTATCATTGTATAAACCAACAATTAGACGTTAATTATTCTTGAATTAATTTATTGTTGCATAATGTATTCCAAGAAATATATTAGGAGCATAACAAAATTACATGTTGATACCTTCGTCATTATTGGCGATTTTGATAAATAGTTGAAAATGGTCTCACAAAAAATATAAAAGATGTATTTTATTGCTTAATAATTCTCTATAACGCAATCGAATTCTATATTTTTCAGTAGAGATTTTATTTAATGATGAATATCGTTTTGTACGTATCTATATCTATATTCATACATGCAAGGTTTTTAGCAAAATCGTTCAGACATGGCAATTTCAATTTTGAAAGAGTCATCATATATAAAACTTGAGGCTTCAAAAGTGAAGGGTTGAAACGTTGATGTTTACACAATTGCGCTATGAAAAATTCAGAATTAATAAATCGAGACTTGGAAAATAGACGCTTCAAAGTTCTGGCATAGAAAACTGAAAAGTGTGGAGTGAATAATAGACTGCAGAAAAAATGAAATACGTGACAAATGAAGACTTTAAGTTTTGAAAAAAAAATCGAGGCTTGTAAAATTCAGTCAGAAATAATACACGATCGAGAGCTGGCAATTCGAGGCTAAAATAATGAAAGTTGGAAAATTCAAACTTGGAAATGTCCATTGATCGTCGTTTGACCGAGACTTCGAAAATTAGATTGTAGATTGTAGATCCACAATGTCATTGTTGGTTAAACAATGACCGCAACATCATCCTACCCTTTTCTTCAGTTTCTTTAGTTTAAATAAACCTTCGTACTACTTAAATGGTAATATAAAAAATATACCTTTTTTAAGTGGAATATTGTAATTTTTACTTTATTGGTTAGATAACAGTCAAAACTTTCTAATTTAAATTCATTTAAATTTACATATACAATCATCACCAGATATTATAACCTTGCACCATAGAGTCTACATATTTAATCCGCTTATAAAGAAGCCACTATTTGTTGTCTTTGTTTTGTATTCCAAAAGTTCATAAAACTAATGATATAACATGGAATTTCTCGCTGAATTTTTATGAAATGGACAGAGGAGGCAATTAAGTTGTGAAGACGTATTAATTTAATAGAAATAGATACACGTAATGAATTGTCTCGGAGTAACGAGTTCAAGTGCGGTGATTAATGAGAATTGTCATGGAGGCGTAGAGTTGGCACAGCAATTTCCAAGAACTCGGAACGGTCACGTTGTATTTTTTAAATTGCCAACAGGTTTTAAATAATTTAAGAATTTCATGTGGGCACGCTAATTCACGGCTATATTATGGACGGAATCCTATTATTTTCGCCGTTGGTAAAATCGATAGGTTGAATAGCGAAATTACAGAAATCATTATTGGTATATTATGTAATTAGACCATTCATATTTCGCTGCCAACTAAAATAGCAATTTTCTAGTGAATACAAAAAAGAATTTATTTTTAGTTGACAAAAATTCAAATTTAGTAGAAAAGTAATAATAGCCTACGTTTTCCAGCTCTCTGGAATTATCTGTCTGGATTTTTCAAACCTTAATTTTCTATGACTGGTGGTTTTTAGCTCCGATTTTTCAAGCTTGGATTTTTCATGCCTGGATAATCCAAATATTCAGTTTGAACAGGTTTTAAATAATTTAAGAATTTCATGTGGGCACGCTAATTCACGGCTATATTATGGACGGAATCCTATTATTTTCGCTGTTGGTAAAATCAATATTTTGAATAGCGAAATTACAGAAATCATTATTGGTATATTATGTAATTAGACCAATCATATTTCGCTGCAAACTAATATAGCAATTTTCTAGTAGATACCAAAAACAATTTATTTTCAGTTGACAAAAATAGAGATTTAGTAGAAAAGAAATAATAACCTAGGTTTTCCAGCTCTCTGGAATTATCTGTCTGGATTTTTCAAACCTTAATTTTCCATGACTGGTGGTTTCGAGCTCCGATTGTTCAAGCTTGAACTTTTCATGCCTGGATTATCCAAATATTCAGTTTTTTGATATCGTGGTTTGAAGTCAAATTTGCATTGTTTGTGCCTCGATTTTCGATTTTGCCTCCAATTTTTAAATTGTTTAAACCTCGGTTGCCAATATTCAATATTAATTTATTATTGTATACTTACTTATTATTGAAAATTTTTCATACCATACATTTTATGGTATTGTCAATTATCTGGTTATACTATTATTAAATATGGTTATTAGATAGTTGTCGTCAGATTCTATTTAAAAAAGAGTAGAGGGTAATATCTCTATGCTGCTCAAAGAAATCTATGTTCCTCAAGATGATGGATTGACTTTCAAGATTTGGTAATTGGAAATAAATGGTTACTATTATTAGGCAAATGCTGTTTTGGATTATTTAATGTACTGCTGCTGAAAAATACGTTAAACAATTTACATTTTAAAATGATTTCTCTTTATACATTGGAGATGAACCGGTGGCCACACTTTAATAATAAAACTTTTGTGTCCGTTATCCAGGCGGATCTCTGATATATTGTGCACCTGTGACAAGTATCCTCGGACTGCTGCCTCCACTTAGATCTATATTAAAATCTGAAATCATATGCATTTAGAGTGAGCCATTTGAGGAAATCATGCCGCAGCTGAACGCCATCCGAGCTTAAGATCAGGCCATTTTGAGCGCATACGCGGCGGACTTATTAAGTAATTTCCGCTTAATTTATACCACGGCCTGAAATTGGTACGTGTCGCTACCTGAAATCTCGGCATAAATTACCGCCTCTTTCGTGTAAAACTCTTTAAACATCCCCACCCTGGCGCACTGCTTTTAACCCGAAATTCCAGTTCGGCGATAGCTTTAATTGCCCACGTATCAATTACAAGTGTGCCGACAATCGGAACTTATCTAATTCGCCGGTACACGGTTCTTTAATTTGTGTACGAAATCAGTTAACGCCCTTTATGTGTTATTTTTTTTTTTGGGTGACCGCTGACGGCTGATCCAATAAAGCGGCACAGATCCGGGTTCAAGTTCCTAAACGGTTAATTGATTTTGATCTAGATTTTTCATGGGGTATTATTATGTTGTACAATGATTTATTGCTTGTGCATAGGAGTTAAATCTCATAACGCCGGTAATTTTTTAAAATAAATGATGGTATTTTTTTATTGTTTAGTAGTGATGTGGAAATATAAAATTAATATTACTAAGTAATTAGTTAACGTATTTTTAAAACAATAAAATTGGTTAATACGTTACGTCAGTACATGATATACGGTTATTGTTTATTACTCTGTCATCTTTAGTGATGTCTTTAACCTCTTTGGTGGTTGGTTGAATGGAGCCAGAAAAATTCCGCACGCAACAAACTGGTTCATTATGCTCGGCTGCGATTTTCTTTGCGGAAGTGAGCGAGTGGAATTTCCGCACGGCGCGCCGTCGGAAAAATCGCGTCCCATTTACCGGCAATCCAGAAATGTTTTGACCAGAGATGCATGTTCCACACTCGTTCGGCTTACGACTGCCAATGTTTTAAAAGATAGTCCGCGGCACCCGCAAACCGCCATAAACTTAACGCCTTACATACAAACCTCAAGTTTATGGCACGTTTCACGGGAAATGGTTTAACTCTCGAGATTTTACTGCCCAGTAATGGGGTCAAAAGTCCAATGAGTAATTGCTCTTTACCTTTATTACGTTTCCTATTAATATACATATACAAAGTGTGCAAATTGCACCGCAACATATTGGAGCATACTTCTAACCGATATACCATACCTCCACCAAGCATGCATTTGCAACTGTAAACAGGTCCAGTCATCGCAGCATTAGCAATTTAAATCTTCATCTGCCATTCAAACTAAATTATGTTTTAACAAGAATATTCTCTCAAAAGAACTAGACAAAGCTAATAAGCATGAGATAAAAAAAATTTATTGATTTTTTTACTAAATGCTAATTTTTATACACATTTATGTTGAACGTATTATCTGCAATTATATGGCCACCTACGCCTTATAAAGTAATAACAGGCATCAAATTGCAGTCAAAGTTTTCAATGTAGCCTCATCCATAGAGCTACATTTGTTTCGTACAATGATGTAAAAACCAAGGTACGTTGTTTTTTTTTAATGAATTGAACTTTCTAATTCAATAAGTGAAAATATGCAATTGCTGTTTGCAATTGCAATTTTTATAATATGATACATAGATACATATTTTGGGCAAAATTATACACAAAGCTGTCTATTTTGTGCGGCTCTTTTTATTGAACACACAGTATCACAAAGTAATACAAATACAGTAATATTTAATTAAAGCATTACACGTGAGTATTCGTACTGGAACCCACAATCTCCGTATTTGGAAGGAGTAGGTTCAATTCGCCATCAATTAATGCAGATGCATTATATATGCAATTAATTATTAAAAACGGACACAAATAAATCTTATAATAGATCCACCAAGTGCTTAAAAATAAGAGTTACGCCGCTTTTAATTTATTTACGTATTAGTCACTTTAAATTGCCAAATTCTTGTAAACTTTGTAAGTAGAAATACACATTTTAACGCAAAAATACACCAAAATAACAGGTATAATTCATTTTGTGAAAATTTACAGCTTCATCTAAAAAAAAAGTTTTGTAATTTTGGGCTCGTCGCTTACTCCATGACCTGCCTATGAACAGGAGAGGTGCAAATACAGGTGAAAAATCAGTACAAATTTCCGTACAACTCAAATGTATGGAAAACATACGTTTCCAGGTTTATTTGAAAATGTCTCAACTAAGTTTTACTGAAGTCAACCAATTTTGAAAAGCTTTTTTACAGAAATCAATTATATTGTTTTGAAATTTGGTATAGTCTTGGGTACTCGAGAATCGAATATCGCCGAGTTTTCCTTCCCTCGGTGGGGGATTCATCCCTTAATATCGAATAAACATGCCACAAACGGCAAACTGGTGTTATTTTTCGCAATTATATCTTAACGCTGCACCGCCTAAAAAAAATTATATCTGGTAAAGTTTATGGAAACAATATTTTGAACAAACATTGTATTGCATGGTCTGCCACAAAACTTAGAATTCGCAAGCTATAGAGGCCGGAAGTCAAATTATGCAGTAAATCCAGTTAATTAGACTGTTTGAAGCAAATAAATATAGTTTTGAAACGTTTCAGAAGTAAAATTTTTTTGTTAACATTAGTTATTACAGTTACGAATGATAAGCATATTTCGCTATTATTCTATTATGCATGTGTAAACAGCATAGGCGAAATTATATAATGCAGAAATTCGAATTTTGGAGATATACTTATTTCGAGAATATGGTTGTAAAATACTTTTTTGTAGTAAATTGTCATTAGTCAATTGTAAAGTGTCAGTTCTAACACACGCATTTAATACCTGATGCAGGGGCGGACTGGCCATGTGGAGCATGTGGAAAATCTCACATGGGCCGTATACAAATTTGGCCATTTTTCAAAATAACTCTGTACCAGTAGGGTGGTAATAGTAAATTGTCATGCCAATTGTTCTATCAGATAAAAGTAATGGCATACCACTTAAAACATTGAAGTACGCTTAATTTAAGTGTGCCTTAACTATAGAAATTTTTGTCAAATGAACTTTTTGACTAATTGTCAAAATTTGCATCTGCAAAAAATACTAATAATAATAATATTTTTAATAATAATATTTACTTGTGCTAATACAAACGTTTACACAGGTCAATGCGGGCAATATTAACATTAAATGGTTACATAAGAACAACCAACAGATTAAAAGTCGTAAATACCGGTAATAAATCAAATAAACATCAATACATCACAACAGATTATAAGAAAAACGCACCAAGACATAGTTAAGTATTTATAAAAAGCAATTAGTATCACAAAAAGCAAACACAAAAAGCAAACAGGGAGTAACATGTCACAGCAAATTAAAAAAATATTATATATCGGAGTAGTTATTGTCTAGGGCATCATTTATGCTATATATGCCTATGTCTATGCCATATGCCTAATTTGTGCTATAAAATGCCTACCCAGTCAGATATTTCGTCAACCTTGAGAACAGTACCTTATTGGGAAGCGACTTCATTGCTTGTGGAAGGGCATTGTACAATTTTGGTCCAAAATAGTTGGTACCATTTGTGTTCGTTTGTAGTCTCAATCGACTAGGATAAATTATGTCTCTGTTACGTGTTCAATAATCATTAATTTGACCATATGTTGTACACAGGGTAACATTGTTTCGGACATATTGCACACACTCCAATAAGAACAAACTAGGAACTGTGAGTATGTTCAAGCTGATAAAATGTTGTTTGCATTTCTTATATCCATTCTTATATCCATCATAAAAGTACCTTTTGGGTACAATTTGACATAAATTTTCCGTTTTTATCTTACTTGTAAGAGAAATTAAAGCCATTTTTCATAACGTCTTTTTGAGGCCAAATTCTTAGAATTTAATTTTTATCGCAGAAAGTAAAAAAAGATAGGTGTACCTACATACATCTCTACATGAGATATTTCAAATTAAAAGGGGAAGCGAAAACATAATATAGAGTTCCTTTTAAAAAAGTTGATGGCTACTTCCGGTAGAGCCGGAAGTTATAGAAGCTTGAAAGTATTTCACCTGAGGAGAACGGAATTTTTTCAAATGTTTATTTTATCGGGGACCCCATAAACTTTTATTGGTCCATTAGCTTGGGACACCCTGCAGTTGTTGAACAGAAAGAAAAACATTGAAACCAAATGATCTATGTTTTTAGTGTTATATTCTAAAATATGTACTCTACAATATGTAATTTGTAAATACTTCTATTTCGAACTCATAAGTAGCTGAAAAATAAACTAAATATTTTCTTTGAGCATCACTTCAGAAATTGCATTGCTTGAAATCTATAGCTGCATTTAAAAAAAAAACCATTATGATTTATAATGCCAAATTGATATACTTATTAAAAATGAAGAATATTGTAAAGCAGCTCATTTGTATCAGGAATAAGTATAATTTTGTTTTAGTAATTCTGACAAAAATTGATATTTTGGGACATTATTATCATAATTTTTTGAGCATAAATTATATTAATTCTAATTTATATATTTCTAGAGATGTTGATTTCTAATTTAATCTAATCAGGTCTTGGAACTTCTGAAAGTTTTTAACTTACGTGTATGTTTTATAATACATTGTTAAAAATGAAGAATATTAGGTATAAACCAACTCATTTGTATCAGGAATAAGTATAATTTTGTTTTAGTAATTCTTACAAAAATTGGTATTTTGGGACATTATTATCATAATTTTTTGAACATAAATTATATTAATTCTAATTTATATATTTCTAGAGATGTTGATTTCTAATTTAATCTAGTCCGGTCTTGGAACTTCTGAAAGTTTTTAACTTACATGTATGTTTTATAATACATTGTTAAAAATGAAGAATGTTAGGTATAAACCAACTCATTTGTATCAGGAATAAGTATAATTTTATTTTACTTTAAATATTAGTTACATGTAAATCCGATAATTGATATATTTGGACATTAGGTACTATTATATATTTTAAACCATGAATTAGATTAATTTATACTTTTAGATATGTTGATTTCGAGTTTTCGAGTTTAACCTAGTCAGACACTTCTAGCATCTAAAAGTTTTTAATTAAAGGAAATTGGAATTATTAATTAATTACATTAAATTAATTTCCTTCATGTCTACAAAATTAGCTAGTAGCTACAAATAGATTAATGTTTCTCATAAAAATATTTTTTTTACTAGAAACCAAAGAAACAAAAAATGGGGAGCAAATTATTATTATAATAAATTATAATTATTTAATTAAACTATATTGTTTCAATTTTTGTACATGCATATTTCACACTTTTAGTAAACATAGTGTTAATCATAATAAATATAATTGTTATTATAATACAGTATTAAAATATTATTTTAAAAATATTATTGATAAATAAGTACACGTGAAATAAGTAATTTATTAACATTGGAGGCTTTTACTTCGTAATACATTTAAACAAAATATAAACAAATCATTCTCTTTGAACTATATTGCAATAAGGGAGATGATACCAACAAATTATTTATTTATATGAAATAAAAATTATTTATATATTATTTATACTTATTATTGAATTATTATGTATTTATACATAAATACATAATATGTTATAAGGAATGAATACGATGATTTAAATAGTTGTATTACATATATTATGCAGTTATAATGGATTTTAATGCAATCAGTGCATATGTTTTAAACACAATTGTGTCTTAATTCAAATATTACGACAAATATCTCTTCATTGGGTATTTTCGTGCTGCATATGTACGCACAAACAAGACTCCAGTTTCCCTTTATTTTTAAAGCCTTTTCTCGCGATTGCAATTACGATTAAGCGCCGACACGACGATAATGATAATAATAATAAGGAGACCGGACACGTATGGACGAGAATATGTGGACACGGTTTCAAAGGCGACAAAGTGCATAACCCGTGACAAGAAGACACACCGTGTATATGTGGCTCAGGACAAGGGACAGGGAGTGCCTGATGCCGATGATTGCGCATAACTCGGCCCGACTGTTTCCTATGACGTCATGTATCCGGTATCGGCTCTACGGGGTTTGTGAGGATGAAAAATCACGATTCCATTGGTATTTAAATATTAAAGGTCTCTTGCCCAACTGTATCATTACAAAGAGCATTTCTAACGTTTCGCGAGGCGGCCGGAAAAAAATGTGTAATTATACCGATTCTTAGCATTGGAATCGCTGGAGGAATAATGGAGTGTGATTAAACCGTAAGAAATCGAGGTTTTACGTTAATAAATCTGCTGTATTCATTCGGCAACTATCTTCTAAAGAAATTTACATTAAATCTGCACAGTATCATTCGTCCAGTTCTATTTCATAAGCATTAAGCATGTTTTCGATTAATTTACCTAATTTAAGATTTAAACTAGAGTAACTGTGAAAACTGCGGAAAACTGTAAATTTGGTAAATTTCGTTTGTAGTACATTTAATATGTGTGTGAAGTTTCATCTTTCAATGAAATCAATCAACCAATACTCAAGAATACTTCAGTTAATCCACATACGTGAAAATATGTAGTACGTTGAAAAATATGCCTTTTATTGCAGCTCTCAGGATTTCGGATGAAAATTATGGAAGTACTATGACTTGTTTTATTTTTCTTTTTTTCTTTAATTATACCGAGTGTTTGAGATAAGGGGCGAATATAAGGATTTAATATTGTTTTTAACATTATTGCGAATTCCTTGTCGCTAGTTTAACCCACAGAAAATGTTTTGGTATCAGTAAAACGAGAAAATTATTGCGCATTTAACGATATTAAATATTATATCATGTTTAGTATTTTTGTTTGCAATATATTAATTTAAAGTGTTTGTTTTTAAATGTGAGGTAGCTTTCATATTAAAATAATACACAATTTCACTCCAATTAGTTTGTTATTTGTTGACATTCCGGAGTGGATGACTATTTTTTACAGTCAATATGAATAATTCGCAAACGAAGAGAGATCATGGCAGCTCATATTTAAAAATACAAGATTTTTAAATTAATTTATTTCAATCAAAAATGACGAAATTAATTTAGTATTTAATATCGTTAGATGCTAATTTTCTTGTTCGAATTATCAAAAATACTAAAAAATTATATGGAAAAATTATTTTCTTTTTCTAAAAAAAATAAATTAATATCTTGCATAATTTCCGAAAATTTACACTATTTCCATTTTCCTCAATTTGAAAAACGAGATTTTCTAGGTAAGTAAGTAAATATCATTTGATATATCTGATAGGGGCTTATTCGGTTGTTAGACTAGCACAAATTAAGGCCATAACTTTCTTTTAAATCAATAATAAAAAAAATCATATAATGCCAACTTTTTGGCAGTCACTGTTAACCAGAAAATAGACAGACACTAAAAAATCAACCACCCTGTGTAGCGTATAATTCGTTTTGACATTTTCTAATTATAGATAACAAATTTAATGTGTTTTGAAATTGAAAATTACGGAAAAACTAAGAGGTAGTAGTGTATAAAATGTTATCAAAATAAAAACTAAAACTTCATGAAAATGCAAATTTTTCAGAAATATCCATAACGTGATCAATTATTTCATGAACTTTCAAAGAAAAACTGCAAATGTACTAGAAGATATCGTAGGTTTACAAGTAAAATCACTTAAGTCAAAAACTATAAAATGTGAGAAACTGCAATTGAAGTTTTATATTGTGCTGTTACCTTTCCTACTCAGTCATTAAATGAGTTAATAATTAGGAAGTTCGGCTACAGGACCCTTTACTATGACCCTACTGAGGCTGAGATTTCTTACAATTTAGTAAACCATCAAAATAAAACTGAACTAAAAACAGCCAAAAATTGACTCAGTGTAAGCCGACGATATAATATATTACAGTATATATTTAAATATTTTTAAATATGAAGCAACTAAAATTTTGCAGGTTGATGATTTAACAAAAACCACCAAAATCGATTTTGGACGAAATTTGTAGAAAACTATAAAACTAGTGTAACACATTTTGAGCATTTCCTAATTATTATTAATAGCTCTAGTAACACACGTGTGAAGTTTAGTAAAAGTTGACTAACTAAAACTTAATTAATTTGCAGTTCAGCAAGTTTGCATATTCCGAAAACATCGAAAATGGCCCAATTATTTGGTTATGGATGACAATTTTAGAAAACTGTAAATCAAGACTTTGACCAGATTTGAAGAGAAGTGTATTTTATATGTGTGTAAAGTTTTATCAAAATGAATCAATAAAAACTTCACGAAATACGGTCAATTACAAGATTGTGTTTAAACCATTTTCTAACCCTTATTCATAGTAATAATAATAATAATAATAACAATAATAATAATAATAATAATAATAATAATAATAATAATATTTATTGTGTTTAGAACTATACAGCATACACAAGTCAAAGTAGGTACATCGTCTGTAAAGTATGTTAGTGAAGAAAAATATCACAGTTTTGACATCTGGAAACACTAATATAGTAACATATGAAAACTGTTTTAACATAAAAACATAAATAGTATTAGTAATTTTCATACGAAGTAGGTGTTACTAAAATGAATCAACAAAACTTCACGAAATCGCAGATCTTCAAAACAATATGAGTATGGATAAAGACGATACTTTTTCGAAAAACATCCAAAATGGCCCAATTATTTGATTATGGTTAATTGTGAAAAAAACTATAAAATGAGTATATCTGGTATGCAGAATTTTTTAATTATTAATAGTATTAGAAACTTACATGTAAAGTATATCAACATTCAATAGGCGAGGTCAGCACTATCAAGTAGTCTAATGTCAGTCTTTAGTTTACATGCACCAGTTTACTAAACTAAACACTGACTTTACACTACCTGATAGTGCTGACCTAACCTATTGAATTCGTCTATAATCAGAATGGATCTAAACACATTTCAATTTATCAATATTAATCTAAACTCAAGCTACATTCAGAACCACTCAATTTGTAATTAACGCCCCAATTAGTAATTAACGTAGGGCTTGGTATATATAAATTCAGAAAGTTGTTCACAACGGCCAAATTAGTATTTAGCGCAAAATGAGTAATTTACGCGAAATTAGAAGCTTGCAAAGGTGCCAAATCTTACATTATTTTTTACTGTGAACTACAATAAATGCGTATGTGTTATGTGTGGAAACAGCTATTCCAATCAATTATGAACAAATAACAAAGAAAAACAAATTTGAAAGGAGTACCCTAGCTTTGAGACACAACAGAGACATTGAACACAATAAAATGGGCTGAATAAAATGTATACAACAAATCAGAAAATTGGGAAAATTTGCGTTGTAAACAAACAAAGTAGCCAAATTTGTAGTACCTTACTTTTAATATGAAAAACACCAGGAGATAGTTACTAAATTTCTAAATTAGTACACAAAATTAGTGGTGTTGTGAATATCATTTTTTTTTTCAAGTTTGTGTAGGTACTACTTTTAATTTCTACGTAAATTATGAATTGAGCGGTTGTAAATGTAGCTTAAAACTTTACGACATTCCAAATTTTCTAAATATATCTTTCTATATTTCTTAATCTTCCCCTCTTTTACCGTTTGGGTGTTGAGGTGTCTAAAAATATCTAAAATTCCCTAATTAAGTAATTATGCATAAAATAAGTGCAAAACAATAAAACGAGTATATCTTTTATATTATCTGCATTTATTTAAAGAAATTATGTCTATTCAAAATCCGATCCAAAATTTACAAAAACAATTGAATCGGTTATTTCAGAAACTCGTCAACAGACATTTTTATAGATTTTTTTTTTTTTTTACGGAAACATAATCTCATACTGTGAACACATATGTTTCTGCATTATATTTTCACCTGCCATTTCAATTTATAGGATATTATTTACAATGATTATTGAGTTTGGTGCAGAAATCCGTCAAGCGACATCACATAGCGTGTTTCTGCAGTACCTAAACCGAATTTCTTCATTTTCGTCCTGTTGCACCACCTGTTTTCTCTGATTATACATCTGAAATGGGTGTTTCTAACAACGAAATAATCCAATTCAAAGTCTCATCTTATGAACAATTTGAATTTAAAAAGCAAGTCAAAGTTGTTATGTACTTTATTGCGGGTTTTGCGTCTTCAATCCTCAATATTTATCTTAAAAAAAGGTACAAGGACGTAACTAAACTCCCAAAAGTTAAAGCATACACATCTGAAAAATTACCCATCAATAGCCAAAAAAATGATGACCTGAAGAAGTTAAGCTATTTTACTACATCTGCCAGTAGAATACTACGCAAGCGGAGTGCAACGTAGATAGGGAATAGAAAGATGAGTACGTCTCATCGACTGAAAGCAGATACGAGTTATTTTTCCTTACTGCAGAATTAATTTTTAATACTGTTTTAATAATACTTCTTAATATGAGAAAAACTTAGTTTTTTTGTCTTATTCTGTGTTCAAGTAAACAAATTTTGTTTAAAACATTATCTTTTATTGTGACCAATCATAATACCACAACAAAATTAGGAAATTAACACTAAAAATGTACATTTCTACAGTAAACACGTATTTCAGTACAGAAATCCGTCAACTGCAAATTAAACAAAAAAATTCAACAAGTAAAGGATACATATTTTAATTTAATTACAGGCAATATCCACTTTGAAGGGTGTTGACTAATACTCAAAAAAATTGCGGGCCATAATCTATATTAATATCAAAGATATGTTTTTCTTCGTTTCCCGAATATTTGAAAGCGTGCACTTTCTGAGTGGATATTAGCACGAATATTTCATACTATATAATTTAAAGGAAATAAGAGCAAGAATAAATAAGCGTTCAGTGGACGTTTTGTTACATTGTAATGTTTCTATTATTTGATGAAAAATACTAAATAGAAGAAAGAATATATTATTTTGTGTTAGTTTTTAGTTATTTTGGTAAATATTATTTAGTTTTGAATGAGGTTCAGTTATTTTCTATACTGCTGCAGTTGTATCGACATGAGAAAAATTGAAAACCATAGATATTTTCAATTAAGTATTTTTATTAAATCGATAACCGGTTTCAGCTTTTTTTTAAATACTAATAATACATTAATTAGTAATAAAAAAACAATATATGGTATTCTTTCAGTAGTCGTGTTATTTATTATATTATTGTTTGGTGAAATATACTAAATGGAAGCAAAGCAAAAATTACTCCTATTATTTGGACTGTCCGGGTTTTTAGTTATTCTAGTACATTTAATTCAGTTGTTTTATGAGGTTTATAATTTACTATATCATTTAAAGGAAATAAGAGCAAGAATAAGTAAGCGTTCAGTGGACGTTTTGTTACATTGTAATTTTTCTTATTATTTGATGAAAAATACTAAATAGAAGAAAGAATATATTATTTTGTGTTAGTTTTTAGTTATTTTGGTAAGTTTTATTTAGTTTTGAATGAGGTTTAGTTATTTTCTATACGCCTGCAGTTGTATTGACATGAGAAAAACAGAAAACCATAGATATTTTCAATTAAGTATTTTTATTAAATCGATATGGTTTCAGCTTTTTTTTAAATACTAATAATACAATAATTAGTAATAATAAGCCAATATATGGTATTCTTTAAGTAGTCGTGTTATTTATTATATTATTGTTTGGTGAAATATACTAAATGGAAGCAAAGCAAAAATTACTCCTATTATTTGGACTGTCCGAGTTTTTAGTTACTCTAGAACATTTAATTCAGTTGTTTTATGAGGTTTCGTTAATTTTATTAAAAAATAAGTATTTTTAATGATTTTATTTAACGGTTTTAGCCAAATTATGCAAATAGTGTTTTTCGAAAACTTCTTTTTTTAAATCAGTTTTTGTGGATACTATAAATATAAGTTTCTAAATCGTATTTTCGCAAGAAATACATATACGTACCTACCAAATAGAACAAAATAAAGTTTTTAATCATTTTAGTAACTTTGATTTCGATTTTTATTGAGATTAGTTTATTTTGTTATACTGTTATATAACTTTGATATTATTTAGTAAATTATTTTAGTAACTTTGATTTCGATTTGTATTGAGATTAGTTTATTTTGTTATACTGTTACATAACTTTTGAGGTACTTACTTAAAATAACCAATTTTTTTAAATTTGAAAACTGTTTTTTAAAAATACTGGTATTGATAAATAGGATAGAAATAAGACGTTGCGGTGTTTTACATATTGTTATTTTATTATTATTTGATGAAGACTGGAAAGTTTCAGAAGATGAAATATAAATTATAATATACACAAAATTGGTTATTAGTTATTTATTCTAGTAAGTTTTATTTAGTTATGTTCAAGGATTAGTTATTTTTCATATTGTTGCAGTTGTATCGACATTAAATAAATTAAAAATTTAATTTAGGACAGAAACATGGTTCCAAAACAAATTCTTTTTTTAATATCGCTATTCGAAAAGAGAATAGAAGATGAACAATATTATATTAGGTTAGGTCGTTCAGTGGGCATTTTATATAGGGAACAACAATGACGTATCTGCAAAATGATTTATTTATGAGAGACGAAAAGTAATTGTTAATCATTGAGTTTTAATGAAGTGAATGCATTTTCTTGTATTTTCTGAGTGGATATATTATGAATACTTCAGCTTAATGTAAATATAAGTTTATATTGCACATGAAAAATTTAAAAATTAATAAATCAAATATGTTTCATTTACCTCGTGAATTGAAAAATAAAACGTAGTTTGCATAAAATCATACCTACAAGTAATAAGAGATTTTGACAATAAAATCGAAAATTTTGTTAAAATTATAATGTATAAATATTTTTTCTCACTACTCAATTCTCACCATTAGTTTATTTTGCACTTAAAAAAAACAAACCATAATAACAAAATTAGATTTAGCTTTCAAATTGAAAATAATTTGTATAATATACATAGGTACATATTATATGGAATCACAACTATAACGCCAGAAGTGTGGCTAATAATATATCTTTATACTCTTAAGCCACAGTACAATGATTGAATATTATTAAATATATATATATTGGTGGATATGAACGTCAATATTTAATAATTATTGTGTAAGAATTTAATTGTCAGGTTGTCTCTTTGTCTCTTTGATATCGGAAGTAGGAGCGATTATCCGCAACAAATAAATAATCACGTAGAAATTTGAAGTGCCCATTGCGCTATTTTTGAGCCGCGCAAATGTTGCACGGTAGCAATAATGTAAATCACAATAAGCCATAAACCAAAATGAAAACTTCATACCCTGAATATTTATTGTCTGAAATGAAATACGGCCTATTGTCTTTGGAGTGGCACACCACAGATTTGCAGAGATACACCACGTGCAAATTGCGGCGTATCACATTTATGTAATAATAACGATATTAAAAGCCGGGACGCCCCAATCCTGTACGGCTCGTAGACATTCTGAAATCTTATTGGAGCTCGGCGAAAGGTCAAGAATGATCGATATCAAATCTTTCAACGGCCGTGTATCATTGTTCTACATTAATGTTAATGTATAGTATTTAATACCCACACACGCCGGCAATTTGCATGGGTTATAAATAATTAAGGGATCACACATAAGAGACGATGTATGCAAAATGCTTTTGCTTTGTACCATAATGTGTACGATATATTTTTAATAACATTTAAAGTGAACGGTGATGAATGATGCCGGTGCACATAGCACGTGTCGACATCGCCTGTATGCCATTTATACCAGCCATGGTTTTGAGTACCGAGAATTCCATATTTGAACCTATAACATGTTGGACGAGAATCGTTATTAAGTTTGGCAGGTGCGTTAGGGCCAAGGGGTGCCACGGGGGGGATTTACACGAGGGGGCCCTGTGGTGATGTCTTGTTGCATCGGAAAGCGTATGAGCTATGTGTATCTGTCTGCGAGGTTTGACATAGCATTCATCAGCTGTCTCGGCTCGGTGTCCGCAGCCCGATATCATTATTAATATACGTCGATCAAGTCACGACAACGTACACCCCCACACGTCTCCCGCCCCCATCACATATTTTATTAATATCCTCTCTCCGGCACAGAGACTTTTTTTATACGAAATTACCGAACGTCGAGGCAGGACTTCGACAACATACCGAAGGATTGAACCGCAGGCAGGCATATTTATGTTTCCCATAGAACGGCATCGCTCTTCGCATTATTCACGCAAAGGCACAAATGGGTTCCTAATGATTCCTCGCAATTAAGCAACTAATTTAATTGGTGTTTTATTTAAATATCACAAATTTTAAACCATTGTAGACATGGCGATGTCAAGTTAAGTAGTCAACCAATGTAGATATTTTGTGACTTATTTGTATTTTGAATGTCTCAGGCCGTCAATGTGAGCTCTATCAAAAATTCTATTGAACACTAATTCTGGTACCTACACTGGAATAATTCTTAACATTTGGGGTTGCCTAACTTTTCATCAAAAGATACACAATGTATTCATAGTACTTGCGCTGTGTCGCAACATATCGGCTACTTCATAAGTAAATTCTTATAAATAAAAATACACATTTCGAAATATACACATCTAAGCAACTTGTCAAGTGTATATAGGTTATGTTTCCTCTACAGTGCACTCTTCATTCTTAAATCGGACAAATAAAATATAATCCGAATATCTAAATGATAAATTGTCTTGGGTTCGTCGCTTGACCTAGCATATGATCTCCAGGGCGATATTATTTAATTGCGAGCTATTACACGTCTTATGCTCAAAATTATTTCCACATCACTTTGGATGTACTGAATAACATCTAATTAATTAACATGGAAATACACACTGTGCATGAAGACACTGTGTGTCGAAACATGTCGCAGACAATGCAATTTTTTTTTTAACTCAAAACGTGCGTTATTATCCCATCATATCTAATCAATTCATTTTTTTTAACTATTCCCATATCGAGTCTGTGTCTGTGCAGGTATATCTAGTGATGTATTATTTTGGGAACAACTTAAATTTATAAGTAATTCTTTTAGATACTTCTGCAGAAGAATTTTTAATTTTCTACACATTCTAATACTTTTTTATTTTTAATTTTAGTTTTGCGTAACTAAAAATAATTAAAATGTAGCATAAAGTGTAACTATTATTAGGATTTTATTAGTATTTTCTAATATATAAATAAAACACAATTGGTGTGAGTTTCACAAATTATTTAATGTTGTACTACGACAATTGTTTTGCCACACAGTGGCTTCATTGAGTTAACACTCAGTTGAGTTTTCGTCTGCCTGATGGAGCTACGGTGTGGCGAAACAATTGTCGTAGTACAACATTAAACAATTTGTGAAACTCACACCAATTGTGTTTTATATATACAGGGTGAGTTTTTCGGATGTTTAGTATGGGGATCTCGGAAACTAGCGGAGATAGAGGGACGATTAAATGGGGAAAGAGTTGCAGTTTTACGAGCTCAAATTCATGAGCTTTTTGTTTTTTGGAAAAAATGCATGGATAACTAGATATCTCGAAAAAATTTATGTTTCTGTTATTTGGTTCGGTGCCTATAGATCTGTTATTATTGACTTTAGAAAAAATGTGTAAAGGAAAAAGTTATAGGTAATTAATTATGTGCTTAATAATACAGCCTAACCGATTATTTTATTTAAGCTTTAATTTTTGAGTTATGACACAAACTTGTGTATTTTTCTAATGGAAAAGATTTTTCTTTTTTCTATGTGGAATATACCGAGACCATCATTCTAATACCACGTATCAGTTTTTTTTTAGAATTTAAAGTTCGGTGTGTTCGTGATTCTGCTTTTTCCGCTCAATCCAATAGTTCTAATACTACGTATCATACCAATATATTTTTTATTATACTTATCTGAATACACCTTCCATTTTCATCCGTTTTTACAATGACGTAAAGGTGACATTTTCAGAACAGCGCACGGAAAACTATTCCTGATCTCCGTTTTTTTCTGTGCGCTAAATAAAACAATCAATTAGAATGATTATAATAATATATACCAGTAATGAAAAGTATCGTTCATTACTCGTCCAGAAATGGATTTTCCCATGCCCGTGTTCGCTTTCGCCTCATACGAGAACGTGTGGCGAAAAATATTTATTTCCAGACTTGTAATGAAATACAGGGTTGTTCAAATTCGATTATCACTATGGGGATATCGGAAACGGTCAGAGATACGAAGTAGGGTAAATTGGGGCAAAGTTGCGTAATCATATGGAGGACAATAATCAATAAAGATATTTAAGAGAATTTCAATGGTTACTGAGATAATTGAAAAAAAATCGCGTATCATATGGGGAACAAAAATCAATAAAAATAATTAAACAAATCTCAACGGTTACTAAGATTTTTGTTTGTATTGAAATTTTCGAAAATCTGATTTGTGTTTTCCTGTCGTTACTTGATATGATTTTAAAAAAATAGACACATTTTCATTGTCACTTTTTCTCCTCTGCAACAAATGAATTTTATATTTCGGATTAGACGTTTCATGTGAGTGCAATCGTCATCAAGTCTAAATTTTTAAACATGGACCTGCATTATTTATTTTATTTTTGAGTTCTACTCGTCAATACTATTATAATGATGTGTGAGACTTGAGTTTTTAGAAACTTTTTTATATGAAAATAAAAAGTAATGTAATTGAAGTAAATTATCATTATCATTAGAGATAATGGCAATCTATTTGAACATTTATTATAAAACGATTATTTATTATTGTAATACCTATAATTCGTTTTCAATTGTTCAATCCTATTTAGTAATAATATTAGTATTAATTGAGGGGCCTGGAAGAAAAAGAGTTTAAGTGCACTTTTTTCAAAAAATTAACTAAGTGCGGCATGCTGTACCTGAAAGGTATCTTTACTTTGAGGTAAATAGATTCATGTGAATTTCGCGTTCTCTGGCAATATATTTCGTGATCTTAATGAACGCCTGAAAACATTTGCAGTCTTACTTTATGGTAAAATGGTTCAAGCGCATTTGAATCCTTTAGAAATGTGGAAACATGCACGTGCGATTTGCGATGTGCGATTTTTTTGCGCAAATGGTTTTGATTGGTTAAATTCCACTTCTCGCTTCAACTGCGTTCAAATTTAACCAATGCGCTAAGTGCAGAATATCATACCTAAAGGGTATCCTAACTTGGAGGTAAAATGTTACAAGTAAATTTTAAGTATCCTGGCGCGAAAAAAAGAAGCAAACCCAGACCATGACATTGAGCCAAAAAGAGCCTGAATTAGCTCAACCCTAACCAAGACCAGCTGATTCAGTAAAAAATGATGAAGATAACATCGTACTATTAGATTCTGATTATGAATAAGAAATTTTGTAATAAAAGTTACCTACGCTTTTAGAAATAAAATTTATTTTAGTACTGTGTAATTGCGCTTCTTCATTTTACCACTAAAATTTTATCATGCATAATTCAAGTATATTTTTGCGGGGAAAAAGCAAAATTAAAAAATTATATTTTTTTTAATGTTTTTTCGCCTTTAAATAAAACTAAAATATCAAACTTATTCCTGGAATTTTTAAATTCAAGTTAACTTTAAAGCCATTTATCTCAAAACTAAAAAATGCACTTAAACATTTTTACTTCTAGACCCCTCAATTGTACTAATGTATTTTCTTGTTAAAAATTTAGTGTTGCATAAGATCCAATTTAACTGTTTGTAACAATGTTTCGATTTTCAACTGTTTTCATGGCACTCTAATTTATATTTTTTTATTTTTAATCCAGTGTTAATTGTAGATTTTTATTAATTTTCATATATAAAAAAAGTAAATAAAACCTCAAGTGTTACAAATCATTATAATAGTATTAACGACTAGAAGTCAACATAAAATAAAAACTGCAGGTCCGTATTTAAAACTTTAAACTTGATGACGGTTGCACTCACACGAAACGTCTGATCCAAAATTTAAAATTCCCTTGTTGTAGATGAGAAATAGTGGCAATGAAAATATGTTTTTTTATATCTCTTCAAATAACATCATAACATAACAATATCAAACAGAAAAAAAAAATAAGATTTTCGAAAAATTATTTTTTTCAATTATCAAGGTAGCCATTGAAATTTTTTGAAATATCTTTATTCATTATTGTTCCCCTTATGGTTACGCAACTTTGTCCCAATTTTATCGACTTCGTATCTCTTACTGTTTCCGATATCCCCATCGTGACATCGAATTTGAATAACCCTGTATACTATTACAATGTTATTCTCAATTTATTAAAAAAAAACCTATCAGAACTATGTTTTGTTTATACATACAGTGTGCGCCTAAAGTATAGAATAAATTCAGTAAAACCAAGATTAAAATAATTGGAAAAAATCATCGAACACGTCGATTTTCTATGATAAAAATACACATGGCAACATTTTTATACTGTGACTTCGACAATGAAAAGATCTCTCACAATCAAGAACAAAAATCGGGGGTTGTCATAAAAAAAAACGATGGATGACGTAATTAATCAAAAACAAATGGTGGTTGAAGAGCGACTGTCATGCAAAATTGTGTATCATTATCGAAGAACATCGACGTGTTCGAGGTTTTTTTTTTCAATTTTTTTAATTTTTTTTATTTCGGTTTTAATTAATTTATTCCATACTTTAGGCGCACACTGTATATAATACCACGTATCTGCTAGATGTTAATATTTTGTTTTAGATCAATCCTATTTTTATTAAAATATACCTCGCATCTGCTAAATTCTAATACCTTGTATAAGCTGATATGATTTCTCCACCAATACACGTAAGAGAAACTTCCTCTTACTGGAAAGTTATAATAATACAATCAGTCTATCGTAGATAATAGTTTTTTTTGTTAGTATTTAACAATGTGCTCAATGATTAATTAACTTTTGTACATTTTGTTCAATGTTGTTAACTTAATTGAAACTTAATTATTTGATAGCACCAAAATGTCAATAACACAAAATATACTCGACTTGGCGTTTGCAGCTGCAGCTGCAGCAAAGAATATAAATTATTTATTATATCGAATTTGAATAACTCAGTATACTATTACAATGTTATTCTCTGTGTTTGAAACACCTATCAGAACTATATTTATTTTTATACATATGTAATACCACGTATCTGCTAAATTGTAATATTTCGTGTCAGATCTATCCTTTATTTTATTAAAAAATACTTAGTATTTGCTAAATTCTAATACCTTGTATAAGCTGATATGATTTCTCCACCAATACCACGTAGAGAAACTTCATCTTACTGGAAAGTTATGATAATAGAATCAGTCTATCGTAGATAACAGTTTTTTTTAAATAAATATAACTCATTGCTTTGTTAGTATCACATAAGTATCACAGATATAGTATCACATTTATGTGATACTAAAAAAGTAATGAGTTTTATTTATATTTAATAAAATGTATCACGAAGTAGACACCACCACCATTCAAAAGAGTTTTTTTTGTTAGTATTTAGCAATGTGCTCAATGATTAATTAACTTTTGTATAATTTGATCAATTTTCTTAACTTAATTGAGTTTAAACTTAATTATTTGATCACAACAAAATGTCAAAAACACAAAAAATACTCTACTTGGCGCTTGCAGCTGCAGCAAAGAATATAAGTTATTTATTATAATATTTAAGTATTCTGTATTTTGAAAAAAAAACATTAGGAACATACTTTTATAGAAAAAAAAACCTAAAAAAGCTGAAATGCTTGCAGATTGGTGAATCCGTTTGGCAATTGAATTTTGTCGTTTTGTCATCAGGCGAGGACAGCAAGCCGAAGAAGCCGGGAAGGCACTTCACGCACGAACTGCACATGCTATGTTTTCTCCCATCGCAATATTTTTGCAAGTTTCGTAAAAAAATGTAAGATCTTAGAAGAAATTATTTGTTGTAGAGCTCCAGGAATAATTCATTGCCGGACTAGGCCGGGAATGTAATATTCTAGTACTGTTATTTCTCCGTTACATAGTAACCGTCATACTAAAGGAATCGTCAATTTTCTGGCATGCGTGAAGACTAGAAAACGACTGATTGTAGAATGGTAATGTAAAACGCTCTTAATGAATGTGACAAAAGATGAAATGACATTAACATTGAACTTGAATGCTCTATTTAAGAGGGCATACTATCGTACAATCCAGTACAGTTTCATTTCAATTTTAATATTTTATTTGATTTCAAATTAATCTTATTTCATTTTGCATTTCAAGTTTTGAAAAATAATATTGCTAATGTTTTTCCAATACACTTTTTTTTTTTAAGTAGTCGTGCCTAGTTTTCGTTTTATGGTACCTACTTTATTTTAAGAAATGTTGGGTTAGATACTACTCTTGTATTAAATTAAATTAAATTAAATTTGAGTATAAAATTAATTATTACTTATAGGGCTAATCCAGAAGCTATTTTAACATTTTTAATATTTTAACATTTTAACTTAACTGTAGCAATGATATTTATGTAAATAGAACTATGTTACAGTAAAAGAAAATAATAAAGTATTAGGATTGTCATAACTCGTCATAACGTCATAACTCAAAAACAAATGGTGACAAAAATTTGGCATTTATATCAAAATATGTATATTCAAAATTAATTTATATCAAAGTGGGTATTTTTATAATTAGAAATCGACGTGTCCGAGAATTTTTAAATTAAAAGTTTCAATTTCCGAAATACTGCATTTATTCCATTTGACTGTTCCACACTATAGTATAAAAATTATTTTATATTTGCAATCTAAAGATTTCGATTTTTTTTTTTTTACTTAAATACATAACTTGTGAAATTTTCAAGATTTTGTTTTCAGTTTTAATGCCACCAATTACATGAAATCTTTCTGAAATGTAACTTTAGAGCTAAACAATATAAATACAAAATAAATTTAAATATTTTAAAGGCAAGAGTATCATTTTCATTTTCAAAAGATACGCAGTACAAAATTGTGTTTTGTTGAAATATTTTTTTCTGCAGTATTGTTATATTAAGACAGTAAGGTTAACTGCAAATGAGAAACTTATATTTTTACTTACATTTTAATAATTGTTATAAAAAATAATCAAAGTAATCCTTCATACTTAAGTATCTGAGATGTTCGGTCGAATACTATAAATACCGCAACACAATAATCTAACAATAAGAACAATTACGCGAGTACTAAACGCATCGTGTTGTAAATTTTCATGAGATTGATTTTGTTGAAAAACTACTCCCCTGTTAAATGCCCCGTGTAGTCATGCCTGTGTATTTATGTTATTGTACGGGAATACCCTGATTGATGGTGCAATCAGCGGGCGGCCTGGTTAATGCGCTGCTCGCCGCGTGGCACCACTATAGTTAGGTAGCCTAGCGGCAGGATATCACACTAACGCGCGCAGTGTATCCCCTAAAAACATGATTTTATTGAGCACCGGAGATAGGGTTTCTTCAAAACGTCTATATACTTCACGGCAGCGAGAAGATATTATTCGGAATTCGGTGTAAATTAAGTGATTTCATTGAGCGCCGGCGTAAACATGTGGTGGACACGCTGGCGCTGGTCCTCGTATATTTGTGTATTCCTTATAAAATAATACATATATTAGTTGAGTGTTGAGCCGAAAGCGAAGATTACTGATATCCCATCAAAGCTCGCATTCATATACATACGCTTGAGTAACTGTGCCAGTTTGCAATACCGTACATTTGAGACGATTCGTTGTAATATGCAAATGCCTATCGAGAAAAACTAGTGTGTATCTAACGTATAAACGTATAACGAACGAGAAAAAAAAAAGACCACGGCTAAAGATGAAAAACAAAACGAATATATAAATACGACAAGAACAAGTGCCGCACCCAAAACAAAACACTGTCATCCAGACAGCTATGACGAGAAATGCATGATGAGTATTAATAATTCATGTTTTCATTCAAACCGGCGTGTTGGTGGAACACACTTTTGGGATGGACTGTTTAATATATACATTATAAAAGTACACACACATATCTGCTTGTACCCATACGCTTTTTTTTATCTCGTTTAAATTATAGTTTTGTTTTGCCACGCTTAAAACAAATTGTGTATTAATTTAATATCATCGTTTTTTGTGTGCGCTTGTGTGTGCGCGTGTGTGTGAGTGGTTAAACATGCCCACATCTAAATTTCGTTAGATTAGGATCTCGCCGCGCATGGAAATATTGGATATGCATATTTAATAAAATTATTACGTACCGATCTAAATCCATCGATTTAACACGCGTTTAAAAATCCCATATTATTTAACTAGCTACAGGAAATTGATATAACGGTAATTATTAGCCAATTTATTTCGCGAACTATAAACATCATAGCAACCATACACGTGAATAACATAACTTCGGGCATTATTTTTCGCAATGCAATGTTAACTTGCTGGTTATATCAGCGTGGCTCGAGAAATGATTGCTTTGTTTACAGCTTAATGGTCAATTCAAGATTAAGTTTTCTAATTCCAACCTGACCCGACTTAGAGGCGCTGCGAGCAATAAAAATTCCCAAACGTTCTCTCAGGCTAATTACATTACTTCCTATCTGCATTATTAACTACATAAAAGTCTAATTTCCAAGATATACCAGCAGATAGGTTCCTAAACATTCTCTGTATGTGTGCGTGTGTATATATGAGATAAGCCCGCAGTCTTTGGAAGATGATTAATTATTGAGGGGCGTGATCGGTGATTGACAGGGCGATTGTGGCTCCGCGGGTGGCCGGGCCTCGGACTTGCGGCCGTAAACATCCCTTAACCGTGTTTATTCCGAATCCTCCGCATTTCCTTCGTGCATGCGAGAGATATTTCATGTTACCAAAATACCCCGCTTGACACGAGAATTGATAGTTTTTGAGGATCCACGATATATTTGTAGGTTTAAAGTTAATAACAATCACCGTTCTCCTTGTCATTCAAATTAATTCTAATGATTTCTGTTATTAATTATTTTCGATTATTATATTACGACCTACCGATTTCTCACATATAGGTCTGGGTTTTTTTTATTCCAAAAAGAGTAAAAGGCATCGCTTTATGATTTATAGGAAGCAATTTGTGGCATTAGCAAATCTTTTAGTCGAGTGAATCGCAATAGGTGGTCCTTGGTTCTCAAGGACCTGAAACCGTATCTAAGATGCTCTTGAATAAAACCATTATCAGTTTTTTTTTGTTGATTTATACTATTCTATAAATATTTTATGTAATGAAAGCATATTTTAGTGATTCTTATTCTTACTGGCATATAGATATTTTAACGTTGGCAACTTCCCCAGTAATTAGCATTTTTTATATTCTAAAACGTAATATAGATTCCATGTATAGTATTCTAATCCAATATAAAAAACAATATTTGACAGAATTACACTTTTTAGTCATCATCAACACAAGAATTAACGAACATACGTTATATAGATTCCAAGTCCAGTATTGTAATCATGTAAAAAGCACAGTTTGTTTTGCAGAATTATACTTTTTGGGCCGCCTTAACACAAAAAAAACACGAAATTGTCGTTATTAATAAACATTCATATTTTTCAGTTTTGTTAGTTACATAATCACATTTTGCCAATCATCGGCTTATCAGAATGATAAGTCATCTCTGAACTAATCTACGTTGAAACACTGGCTGTATTGATTAGCAATACAGCCTTAACATGTGTTTAAATATTTAAGTTTAAAGTTATAGTATATAACGCCATTAGGCCGATATGTAGCAAATAACAGGCGCGGGTTGAAGTTTGTAAACCGAGGCGAAGCGAAGCGGAGCGGAGCGCAGTTGTTCGATACTTTATCAATATTAAATTTCACAATTAATAAACTAGTTATCCAGGCGCAATTTGATACCATAGCAACATCAACGGTTCAAATACAAACAAACAAATCAAAGTGAAATTAGAAAAATAATGTCAGATGTGCAATCTTGAATAAAAACATAACCTCTCTGTGTAACATATGCCAAAATTGGCAGGTTGCTTGCACCGACGCCGCTAATGAGTTGACTATTTTTTTTTTTAGAATTACACATAGGAAATTCCTTGCGGGCAGATGCAGGCAACCAGTTATACATTGTCAATCATATGTCTAAAAACGAAAAAGAAGCCCGGTATATATATATATATATATATATATATATATATATATATATATATATATATATATATATATATATATATATATATATATATATATAATATACAGGGTGTTCAAAGTCCTGGGGTCCAGGGTGCTAACTCTGTTATTATTGAAATCACAAAGTCGGTTAAATAAGCAAACTAGTAGTATTTTTTCCGCTGATTAAGATCATGAAATCAGAAAAATAATTGAATATCAGGTATTCGAATTATTTAAAGAAACACATGTTTTTAAGGGAACGCCCTACATATTGTCACATATTTGAAAAGATATTTTTATTGTGAACAAAAACTTATTAATACACTAGCGCCCTGAAGTTAAAAATACAAAAAATATTATATCCCGAAAAAGAGTTATTTACCGAAGAGTCATGAAAACGATCCATTACTTATGAGGAGCTACATTGAAATACGAGGGACACACTGTGCCGAGTATTTTACAGGCTCCGAGTAAAGTAAGACATTTTAATGACGAGTAGTGTATTAATTTTTTTCTGAAACCCCCTAATTATAATAAACATTAATATTATCTTTTGCTCGCTCTTCCACCAAGTTGTATCTATGTGTAGTCATGTCCATAATAAATATTTTATATAATTTTCTGTCATACAATATTTTACAAATTTGGTATTACGTTATGAATTTCCTACAATTCACTATTTGTTATGATTCGATGTTATTTCATGTAATTTCATCAAAAGGTTGGAAGTATAAATTTCTCAAAAATTATACAATTTTAATTATTCGACAAATTTAATACAATTTCTAATTATGTCCTATTATTTTGTCTTATTCAATTCTTATAATTCAATATAAATCTTATTGTAAATATTATTCAATAATATTCAATATTATTCATTATTATAATAGTATTGTTATTTCGTCCTTACGTATAAATCTTTATAGAATTATATATCCTTCAAATTATGTGGTGAATATTTCAAATGTCTCATACATTCTTAAACCAATGATTTACTACGTTAACTTTTGTCATATTATTATGCCTTGTTACTAATCAATTGATTGCATTTTATAAAATAAAAAATAATATAAAAGAACTATTACATTTAGGATTATCTGTACAATATTTTATTCACAAAATTATACCAAACGGCGAAACGACCGCTTATGTAGATAGTGTAATGAAGGGTATACAGCTACTACTCATACATAATTTATTAGTCAAGATGTCTGTAAACTCCGATATTTTGTGAAAATAATTTTGGACATAGATAGTACGAATCTCTCGCCTAATTGTATACATTCATATTGCTATTGAAAAGTTAAACTAAATTAAAAAATTTATCAAAAAAATATTAGAATTGACTAATTATTATTTAAGACGAATTTGTAATTATAATTATTTAATTATTTAATTAGACGAAAATTTAAAATGAACTATAAAACGAACACATAATCCATAATTTTATAGTTTATAGTTAGAGATATAGTTTACAAACCATACAATCATCAAATTTTTTTAGATCTTATTACGATTTTAATCTTAATCTTATACAGAGTATTTCATACATATACAAGATTATTATTTTTTTTAATTTTAAATTGTTTAAATATTTTCTTTTATTTTTTTCACTTTGGAATTAAAATTATCGACTCAGAATTTTATAACCAACATCGCGACGTGTAGTATTTTTTTGGATAATTTATAAATATAATACAAGTATAATACAAATTTATATTTATTACAAAATTTGTGTAATTGACATTAAACTCAAGTAATCCCTTCTTCCTTATGTCCTGATATCTCTTACTCGGAGGTTAACAATTATCATGGCTATTTTCACTTTGCACACTGCCTGAACTCTGAATCAACTCTTGAAGTACATTGGTACCAATCTCTAAGATTTTTTAACATGGAAGTTCGACGCTTTCCTACGCTTCTACTGCCTGCATCTTTTCCCTGCATTATGAGCTAGTCAAGTTACAAGTAAGCCCAAAATGATTAAAAAAGAAATAATTAGATTAGATGGCGTCCATAAATCCAAAAAAAATTGAGAATTATTCTGGATATAAATAGTATTATTTTTTGACCAAAATGTAAATTAAAGTTTCTATAGTATATGAAATATAAAAAAAACTTAAACAAAATTTTTAAAAAAGCATAACAAAATTATTGGATTTAATATGAAAAATGGAAAACTATTAAAATTATTACAACGAACACAGAAATACGTGTTTTTTGCTTCAAATCAATAATAAACGAAATAATGAATTTATTCGTTATTTTTGCCGCACGTTGTCATTGTAAGAGCGTATATATTTATTGGTTCGATATCACGAGTAGGTAGAATAACACTTAACTGGGATTTAAACCTAGCATTCCTAGGCCATAAAGCGCGCACTTAATAGCTCCGATAATTTAAATTATTTCAATAATTTAAGTAATAGTATATTACATAACGAGAGTTGTAAGAAGCATATTTTGCACGAAGAGAAATTTTACGTACAACTCAAGTAATGTACGCTATTTTTTCTACTCCCAGTCGTATTTATGAAAAATTTTGCACACATTGATACATTTTAGTTCTGTCAGATGCTCATGGCAATATTATATTGACCATCATTTGACTATTTTGATAATTTAAAACTAAATGTCACAATGTTGCCAATGCTCATACAAATAATTCTCCACTAACTATTACGTAATACATATATTACGTACACTGTTACGTTACAACTGATTTACTAGCCATGAAGTCCATGTGTAATTGACAACTGACTTATATGGGAGTAGAAAAACGAGAGTACAGAATTACAGAATTTAAATATGTTCGTATATATTTTTAAAGCGCATCAAATGAACTGAATATGACTTTTTTTATAACACAATTTCAGAATTACCGCTTTAAAAAATAATTGCATCAAAAATTTACTGCAACAATAATAATTTAAGACAACCACTGATTATATGGCTTTCAGATTCCGCAAACGGTTAATAAAAATATGCAACGGGCATGTAATTACAAGCAATTAACTAACATGGTCCAGGAGATCGTATGCTAGATCAAACGACGAACCCAAACCAATTTTTCATTTAGATGACCAAATATTCGTATTAGTGAGATATAGGTTTAATATTTTATTGATTCGGTTTAAGGCAATGAATATATAATATACAGGACCTTCTGCATACTGTGAGAGACAGAGGGGAGATGAAAATGTGGTTGCGAACATCGTGAGAGACAGAAGGAGAAACATTTCTCGAATGAAATTGTTCAAATTCACTTGCCCTAAATGATTTTCTCGAATGCATTATTCCTCGAATGTAACTTGTTATACATCATGCCTTTATTATAATTTTCTTCCTAGTTATGCCTATTATAATTGGAAGATTTAGAAATTGATTAGTCCCTTTAATACTTTGAGATCCAGATATAGCAATCAATGATTGAGATAGCAATCAATGATTGAGATCCGATTATATACCTGGAATAAATAAGACTACTATAAATTTTTAATTTTTGCCTTCTGTCGCTTTTACTGATAAGAAGTATAGTAGAAAGAAGAGCTGGAACTGGATCTCGTCTAACATTGCTCTTGAAGCAGCTTTAATTGATTTCGCATTTTATTCAAGACTTCTAGTTGTACAAATTATGTGTACACTTATTCATCGGAAGTGTGGTATAAATTCTTGTGATTATATCGCATTTTTTACGGAATTTTTAGTTTGTAATGTCTACTTTCTGTATTTTTGTTGTTTGTTGTTTTTGTTGTATTTTGAGGTCGTACTCATACTTATATTCCTACTCTGTATCTATGAGGTGATGAATTATATAAATGATTTTTTTTAGGGAATTTTTAATCTGTAACGTCTGTCAGTTATGCCTCTTTATAATTGCTTTGTACTTTTGTGTTTAGCTATCAGCATTTTTGTTGTCTTGTAGATCGTACTCATACTTTGCCTATAAAGTGTTGAGTAGTATAATTTTCGTGAGTAATGCAAGCCGGCGATACTTAAACTGGGATCGGTGCTTAAAGAGTTTATTTTTTCGATTTTAACTCCGAGCATAATATTTATAAGGCATAATGAACTCGTATTATGATCAGAGGAGTAATAAATTGAGTGGGCACGTGTGGTAATTTCAGCAAGGAGCAGGTTTTATAAGAAAAAGGCCCACCATTCATCGGTGTAAATGTACATAGCGGCCGCCGCGTGAATGAAAGTCGGGTGGTCGGTCGGATGGTCCCCACAAGCGCTCACTTTTGACGTATAAATCATAATCTGGATACAATGTGGCGACATATGCCTTCGTAAAATCCCTAATAAAAATGAATTTATTTACATTCAATGTCACAATATATTCAAATTAAACGCGGTTAGTTTAATGTGCGCGGTCATGTAGGAGTTGGATCTCCGTTAAACCAATCGCCACCACCGTCCGAAAAATAAACGGGGATAAATAAGCCGTGATAAATAACGGAGTCCTCGTTAATGAGAAAATATTACGAACTATTCGAAAATAAATGACGGATGGAGATTTAAATAGGGGGCACACCATTGTGACGGTACATTAAGTTTTTTGGGCGAGCCACGCTGGCAGGTAGTTGATTATTACATTCGAGAGAGCATTAAAAAGGACACTCCTTGTGTGCAGACATAACACACCGGATCGACACGGTTCGATTGCACTGTCGTCCAAATTAAACTTTATTTACGCGCACATATAAATCCCTGAAAACGTGGCCATAAACATTTAATTTAATGGGATATTTAGCTCTGACCTTATATTACCTAAATATCTTTTCTTAGTAACAATTTTCGATATTGTCAGAATTAAAGGTCTTTTACTTTTACGTTTCTTTTTTTGAGCCGATAACAATTGATTATCAGGCTTTCAGGTTCCGGAAACGGTTTAATAAAAACATGCAACGGGCATGTAATGGGACGTAATTAAATAACATTGTCCTGGAGACCATATGCTAGGTCAAACGACGAACCCAACGTAATTTCTCACTTAGATTACCAAATAGTCTAATTAGTCAGGTCCTCATGTATAGAATCATTTACGGGATCTTCTGCACACTGCGAGAGACAGAGAGCCAATGCAAAATTAACAGATAAACAGTTAGAGAAGATGTAGAATAGGGTGGAAGATTTGCATATAGGAATATTTAAGAATTTTCTATTTGGGTATCCATATTCTTCTTCTCCGTGTGCTTTATTCATTCTGGATATTAGCGATTATCTTTACTATTTGGGCCTTGTCTATTGCTCTTAGGAACAATTGCAGTGAGGTCATTCCACACCACAGGCGCAGATTTTTAGGCCACGAAATTCATCTTCTTCTCGGGTCTCTTCACCCTATCACCTTTACTTCTAGAATAAGTTGGAGTATACTGTATCTCTCCTTATGGCTCATAACATTGTCCAAGGTATACCAGCTTCCTGACCTTGATTGCAAATTATACCTATTTCCCGTGCCTTTCCCATTCTCTGTAGAATCTCGCATTGCTCACGTGGTTAATCCATAATACCTTAAAGATGCGCCAATGATCATAGCTCGAATGCTTCCAGTTTTTGTTCTATTTCTTTTGACAGTGTCCAAGATTCCGTACAATAGAGTCGAGAAAACATAGCATCTCAGCATTCTTATCTTCAGCTGCAAGGTGAATCATCAATTCTGGGCTGGTGAGCCCATCTGAGTGATCTGATTTGTAAACTTGCATTTATAAATTTGCTCAATTCGTGTGTTGTCAAGAAGCAGTGTTTCTGGTGGTGTTTCAATTTTACTGATAACCATATATTTTGTTTTATATAAACTTTAGATTAATTCCATATTTTTCGCTAGCCGATATCGTGGTATAGTATTTTGAGTAATGCACAAAATTCTTTTCACGCTTCAGTAATTTACAATTTCGGACACATATCTAGTATCTACAATCGACTCATAGTTATCCACATTTAGCATTCAGGGGTAACCTACTAAAACGGTCGGCTGGGGCAGATAACTTAAATTCGATCAATTTTCACTTATCTAGTTTGTTAAGCTAGTTCTTTTTCAAATCGCCTTAACTTGACGCCATATTTAATATATAAACTTACGCCTTTTTACCTAGTAATAATAATAATCACTTACATAATGTACTGTATTTTCATTGGTCAGGAGCCGCAGACTTTACATTGAACTCGATCCGAAGATGGCATTGGCTCCAAATGATTTCCCCACATACAAAGAGTATTCTTTTAGTATTGTATATTAACTTTAATTGGAAGGACTTATCGGGGGAGCATCTCCCCTTCCCCCGCCAGTTGTTCTCTTGCCAACTGGATTCCTAGCAGTCATAGCTTCGACCATTATTCTCTACGACTATTGAAATTCACCTTCATGTGCAAAGTAGTGACATACACCTCTTAATACCCAATACGAGTACCGTATTAATTTAGGACGTAAAGGACGCACCTCTCCTTATTTCAATAACTAAGACGAACCTCTCTTATTTTAATTACTAGTACGAACCTCTCTTATTTCAATTACTACGACGAACCTCTCTTATTTCAATTACTTGGACGAACCTCTCTTATTTCAATTACTACGACGAACCTCTCTTATTTCAATTACTAGGACGAACCTCTCTTATTTCAAATACTACGACGAACCTCTCTTATTTCAATTACTAGGACGAACCTCTCTTATTTCAATTACTAGCACGAACCTCTCTTATTTCAATTACTAGGACGAACCTCCCCTTTATGTAAGCCCCGCAGTTACAAAGAATCATACCTTTACATAATGTGAATAATCCAATCTAATTGCATATGTCGGAATATCTCAATCTGATATACATTTTTTAGTTTAGGTACTGACCTTTAATCCATTCTAACATCTAATCCATAACCGTCCATATTCCAACGCATACCAAAACATTAGATCACACATCCTTTCCCCACTATCAGCACCCGAACTTGCATACACACTCCATAAGGGCCAGTAACTCAATGCCCTTCGTTATTCGGTCGTAAGCTGAGCGCGTCGCGCCGGCTCATATATACAAATAAAGGCGCATATATTCCGCCTCTACTATTAATAATCAATTATTAGCCAATAATACAATTTGATACCTAACAAGTTATAGTACTGAACCCACGATATGATCTTTTCCACCATCATCTGCAGTCATTCCACGGCGTTCCCTAGTGTGACGGACTTATTTTACTATTTTTGATTATAGTTTTGACATTTGATTTATTTTTTTAGAGCTTAGTCAATGTATCTGGACTAAATTTTAAAAAATGTAACATAATCAGATGTCAAAATTAAAATCAGGAATAGTAAATCGATGGGTAAGGGCACAACCATTGTATGCCCAAAACAATGTTTTTTGAGTACTTGCTTTATAAATTTCGAAAGCTCTAGTATTCGTGTCTTTTGCCCAAATTCACTGATTTGAATTCTGAAATAATTCCCTTCACTACACATTAGACAGGATCACTTTTGCAACAACTAATTTACCTTCGAGGCAACACATCAGCTGCAGAAGTTAAATTAATAAAACAAATTACATACAATGGTTGTGCTTTTACCCTTCGAAAAGTTCTAACTGTTGGTGAATATGTCTTCATTGAAGTTCTGATTTGAAATATTCATCTATACTCTGATTTCTCTAAACTGGCGTTCACGTCATCAAAATAATAATCATAATAATGATGGCACAATTTTACAAGGTTTCCAGCTGTCCTGGGTATTTAAAAATGGCTGCAATCAGCTGTTGCGCCCGTGCAATCTTGTGCGACAGTGCGTGGTTCGTATCAAATTCGTCGACTTCTCTGCCGTTTATCGTACAGATATCAATCTTGTGGTTATGGTTTAACATCTACAATGGCAAAATATGCATTGCAATAATCGATCAAATGTAACAGGTTAGACGTAAAAGAATTTAGGTTATATACACATGTATGAGCATGCGTTAGTGAAAAAGATGTAGCATTGTCGTCGAAAAAATATCACGGCTGCCAACATAACATGATTTATTACATGATTGGCAGGCGAAAATTGTGTCCGCGGTTAATACACCGATTACCTATTTATAACCACCAGTGATCAGTGTTATGTATTAAATGATCCTCATATTAATTTCAATTCTTAAACTATTGTTATGCATATTCTCGAAAATAATCACGTTGGTACGAAAAAAACTCATCGCAAAGCTGTTCAGAAATTCAGAAAAATCAGAGTATATAAGCCAATTTTCGAACAGTTGACCTTTTATCAGACAGCATGGCGATAAGGATGTCTTCAGGGTGATCGGAATATCCATCCCGCTGGATGGCAGAACCTTCCATCTGTTTTCAGTTCGTCACTTAGATAGCGAAACAAACTAATCATTTGAAATACTTGTTTTGCACTATATGTACATAAAGGCTCAATTATTCAATGCTAAACCAAATTGACGCATACACTCGTATTATGTATGTTATTTCCTTATTTTCCGTTTTGAAAGTAAACACCTGGTATAATCGTCACACTCGCTTAGCAATAGTTAACCACCTAGCATGAGACCATTTTACCATTTTCGACGATTTCTTTGACCCAATTCTGATGAGCAATAGCCCACAGATACAGCGTCACACGCCGATATTTTTTAATGGTGCTCAGATCAAATTGATCAAAATTCACAGAACATTTGAATTCAATATTAGTAAACACTGTCTTCAGAAGCATTCGAAATATGGTGTTACATAAGAATTCTAAAGATGATATCGTGGGTGGACCAAGTTACAAATATCGACGTGCTACAAAGACTTGATAAAGAAGTGGAACTTATAAACATTATTAAAAAGCGTAAACTGCAATATCTCGGTCATATAATGAGGGGGAAATGCTACAGGTTGCTGCGACTGATTATGGAAGGAAAAATAAAGGGGAAAAGAACCATAGTAAGAAGAAGGATTTCCTGGCTCAGAAATTTAAGAGAATGATTCAGATGAACATCAAGCCAACTATTTAGAACAGTTGTTAATCAAGTTTGGATTGCCATGATGATTTCCAACCTCCGGTAGGAGATGAAACTTTAAGAAGAAGAAACACTACAACAGGAAGTCTCTCACAGTTATCTAACTGCTTTCCAATGGACCCTGAAAATCCATAGAATCCTCTTGTTTTGCCAAGATAAATTGATTGTAGTTCCATTATCAGCGATAAATGTTCCTCGGTTATTATACTGCGAACATATTTTACATCAACATAAGTGCGCCACATGTCAAGTGCATTGAGAACTCAGTAAGGTACGCTTTTGAGAAGATAAACTGGTTTGTAATGTACTTTAACTTGTAAATGTACTTACACTTTAACAAATAGATGTCACTTTAACCAATAGATAGAATCACTATGAGAGAAGACAAAATTGTAAACAAAAATATTTTTTAAATGAAATATTAAGATGTCTGGGCACTGTTCTTTTTTCTGAGCTATAATGAAGATACAAAAAAAAAATCAGTTCGTAATATGCATGTTTATATGTTGCACAAGACACTTGTCTGCATGGTGAGTCATGCGACCTGCGCAGCATGAAGAAAATTTTGTTTTTTTTTTTTTAATTTTAGATATTATTCTTAACCCAAAATAAACATTTTAGGACTCCAGGGGTTTTAATACAAACATACTTTTTAAATTGTTTCACCCTAATGTAGAATGTGGAACGTTCTATAGAATTCACTCGACGAATTGCTTAGATTTTTATCTTTCGAAATATACAGGGTGTTAAACAAATAGTGTAAAATAATTAAGGGGGTAGTAGTATGAACCACAATTTAAAAAAAGTTTTGATAAACATGGGTCCTCAAACTAACGGTTTCGGAGATATGGAAGATTATTCTTGTTTGAAACATTTATTTCTTTATTTGCAATTATTTATTACTAATTGATTATGTGCACACAAACAAAGGGAGCTTCTAACAAAAACAAAGAACAGAGTTACAGAAGATGTTCGAAGTACCCTCTTTCCATTTCCATGCAGGCCCGACATCTTTGTCTGAAGGATATTCGAACTGTTTCTAAAACACCCTCATTGGCTCGGATTTGTTGGCACTTTTGATTAATTTTTAGATGCAACTACTCGAGGCTATTTACAGGAGTACAATAGACTAATCATACGATCTCTGGTGAATTCTTCCAAACATACTATGTGATGAAATTTGGTAATTTGGATAAGCTTCTATATAAAGACGTCGTGCTTCGGTGGCAGTATTTAGCATGACTAACCGCGCGTTTTTTTATCTCCCAACATAGGCTATGTTCAGTTTTAAAGCGACAGTACCAAATGCGTTGCCAAAATGCAACGGTTATGCAACCAAATTTACTAATGCGTGTAAATGGATCATTTCAAATATCAACTCTGTTTTGAGAAAATTTATTCAACGCAAGAAAGTACTCAAATATTGAAATTCAAATGGTACCGAGCTGGCAATAGTATACGGATTTTGAGAGATTTATTTTGAGTGCATTATCCTGACAGACGAATCCAAGCAATCGAAACAATGTCTAATATAATCGCAACATTTAATAGTACGTACATGATGCGTCGCTATTGGTCATCATAAAAGAACTAGGAGATGCCATATTTCAACTGCAGAAATTAAATTAAATGTATTATGTTATGCCAAAGAAGAACCAATATCTTCCATTTGGCAAATGAGTTACTATTTCGGGATTAACGGTTGATGATTGTTGATTGAACGGGATTGATGAGATTGGTATCGCAGAATAATGCATTGAAATTAATCTCGCACAATCCTTATACCAGCCAGCTCGGTATCATTCCCCTATTTAAACACTTTCTTGCGTTGAATAAATTTTCTGTCAACACTTTTGACATTTGAAATGACAGAGTTCTTGTAACGCGGCCTGTAATTTTGGTTGCATAACTATTGAATTTTAGCATTGAATTTGATACTGTCGTTTTAAAACTGAACACAGCCTATGTTTAGCGATTAAAAAAACGCGCGGTATATGAACCACATGTCGGCTAATTCTGCATTAGAGTAAACAGCCGTAGCAATGAAAATTTGTGCACTAACAACAACTGACAAATACTGAATGTTTATTTCATAAAACATCAGCCAACTATGATAAGAAAATGCAAGTTTTAGCAAAATGAAAAAAGAAGGTAAAAACAATAATCTTCCATATCTCCGAAACCGTTACTTTAAGGACCTATGTTTTTCAAGACTTTTTTCTTTGTTGTAGTTCATACTACTACTCCCTTAAATATTTTACACTATTTTTTAACACCCTGTATATGCTTAATTATATCTACTCATAAACTACCCGTTAGGTTGTGACACAGCATCAGTATTATAAATACAAATATGAGTATATGACAGTGTGTCTCTGCTGTAGAAAAGAAAGGCAATGACAATATGAAGCATTATTTGTGTGTCTCATAATATGCAGTTTAAGGCAATATCGAAATTTCGCGGAAAACGTGGCAATAAACATTTAATTTATTAGGATGATTAGCTGCGACCTTTTTAACACTCTGTATCTTTGTTCCAGGCAAGAAATGGAGATCGCTGGCTCCGTCCGACAGACGACCTTTCGTGGAAGAAGCGGAAAGGCTACGGGTGATCCACATGACCGAGCACCCTAACTACAAGTACAGACCGCGCAGGAGGAAGCACAATAAGCAGAGGACGCCATCCGGCCCTGGCCCACGCGTAGGAACGTCACTGCCGAGTCCCGGTCTGCCTAACATGTCCCCCAGATACTCAGGTTACATCCCCAATGCGAGTTTGTCACCGAACGTTCCCCAAAATAACTTTAACTCGATGGAGTACAGCAACCAGAACAACGCTGACTACCAGGAAAAGCGCTTCAGCCCGGTGAGCTTCCAGCCTAAGTACAACCAATACAGCTATCAGGGTTACCAGAATTTCACGCAGAAGAGCCCTTACACGCTGCACACGCCGGACGCCTCTCCCACGCATTCGCCGGAGCCTAAGACTTTAGTTAAAACCCCGAAGAGTCCCAGCCAAGATAACAAGGATTCCGCGGACGAGCCTGTGCTTCCGACGCCGGAGTTATCACCTCTGGAGCAGGAGCAGTTCGAAGAGAAGCAACGCGTGTCCAACATCCAGCACACAAGCGCTTTAACGAACAACCTAAGCCCCTCGCAAAGCCAGAACTTCAGGGTTAACACGTACCGCCAGCCAAACTCTGTGAATTACACAAGCGCGCAACCAATTACTTCAGTTCCTATGGCAAACGGGATGTACGTCATGTGCGCCAACAAGAGCAGTGTCGAGCAGGGGCACGTTGTCACGGGTACCTTCTACCCTCCAGTAGCCACATCGCAAGACCAGCAACTCCTAGGGTCCGGCCATCAGAACAACCTGAACACCATGGCAAATACGACGAACACGGTCCATTACTACACGACCAACGTGCAACAGTACTACACCAACAAGGACTACTACAAGGACACGCACCAGGACATGCACATGATTGAGCAGCAGGAGGCTTCGAAGCAGGAGTACATAAACTACAGCCAGAGCATCCCCAAGAGCAACGAGATGATGATGGAGAGCAAGCCTGAATACGATCTCAGCACTTACAAGGTGGGCGACCCGTACCCGTCGTACAACAGCCCCCTGGTGCAAAACTACATCCCCACGCAGCAGCCAGAAGAGCGCAGCGACGTCGAGAGCGACGTGGACACCAGGGAGTTCGACAAGTACCTCAAGTTCACCAACCAGGACCCGAACATAATAGACTCGAACCACAATTACCACAGAAACGACGGCGTCAACTCCAACATGACCTACAACTTCCAATCGCAGCATACGTCTGTAATCCTGCCGAACACAAACGTGAAACCCGAACCGGCGCTGGGGCACTATCAGGAGGTCTACCACCACGAGCTGGCACAGAACGGCGTCCAGAAGAACGACGATGACTTCAGCGAGATTTTGGCCGACGTTCGAAAAACATGCTACAGCAATTAACGGCCCCTAGTTAGCGATTTGGTGGAATTGGTGTAATTACTGTGTGCAATAAACTGTGCGAACCACTTAAACGCTGGGACAATGGGGCTCCGCCGTGACGCAAACTGCGAGTTAATGACACGGCACGGAGCTAGGTACTCCCAAATTTTCCGCGCAAGAGGTAAACCATGGTGCTAGTGTGAAATATGTAACAACGTGCTTCCAGTATACAAATCATGTGATAATTTTACATATCTTAAATGCTAGTGGCCAGTAAATTAATACCAATCTAATTGATCAAATTGACAATATATTTTTGTACCCCATATCTACACATATTCGATATTATAAATATTATTTATTCTATATTATATATTATAGGTACGCAGCAAATTTCAGTAGGAACAAAAAAAATCGCAATATTTTTTTAACCATTTCAATTGCATAATACTCCATTAACATGATCTTTGATACATTTTTATATACATATTAAATAATTGGAGTGTAAATAGATGTATATTCTTGTTATATAAAAATGTTTGTTAATGTATAAAAATATATTTTTTATATAAAGAATTGAATAAGACTGGTCAGCAATAATGTTGCATGCAAAATCTTGTTTGATACGCTAAGTCACAATCACATTATTAAACCGCGTCACTGTATCGATCTTTACACGATTTTGATAGATAGGTTTTGTAATACTTGATACATGATCAATTCGACAATAAGAGTACAAAGTACTTAATTATCTATCTCACTATTCTCTATCTATTAGTTTATTTAATAATATTATAAAATTAAGAAACAAAAAACATGGATAAATACTTTAGTAGACACATTTTTTTTTAGCAATTTAATTTTTATTTATAAGCTGTTCATACTATAATTATATATTATTTATAGGATATTGTTAAAAGAACCAAAGTTTGTATATGCTGTACTATATTATAACTATTTTATTATTTTGGTTAATTACATATTATAAATTTGTGTTATTTTTTAGTTTGTACGTATGTGTAAGATTTGAAACATGGGCAAATATAAAATATTTAAAATATATTTCAGTCCCATTTATTTATTCATCCCTCTGCGTTGAATATCGACAGTAATATATATATATATATATATATATATATATATATATATATATATATATATATATATATATATATATATATATATATATATATATATATCAATTGCATAATACTCCATTAACATGATATATATATATATATATCACTCTGATATTTTGTTCCAACCCTGCGTGGCTAACGATCGTAAGTATTAAAAATAGCAACGGTAAGTACTAATTACTTCCTTATCACTGATCGGTTGAATTGTAGCATGTCTTTAAATTACGAAAATGTATACGCATGGCTAAAGCATTACTGGAACTCCGTCTGGTCAGTATTTTTGGACACCTTAAGTGTTCCTAACTTGAAAACATGCTCGCTTGGCTAACGTACCGTGAACGGAGGCATGCAATTAAAGGAATTAATTTAACAAACTCTCCTTCTACTTGCCAACATAATTTGTACTTAAAGGAATCACACTCGCCTACGTACTTTTGTTATTGAATAGGTTTTACTTAAAAACACCGGGATTCTATACATTTTAATCAGCAATCAGTACTGCTGCAAGTTTTATTTGATTAGCTTTTTCAGTATTTTTGCAAGTAAATGTATTTGCAGCTTCGTATAACTAACACTCCTAACTTCATTGGATTCGCATCTAATTCATGATGATTTTGCTCTAAAATATAATTTTATCATATCAAGATTATGAACAAATTTTAAAAGGAAAATGATCAATAGAGCTGTTAAACTTTGAAATGTAAAACTACCTTTTAAATCATTGATCCGTGACTTTAACTTTAATCTGTAGAGATGCAAACCAAGATAATCATCAACATATAAAAAAATAGAAATGACATGATGCAATTATCAAAAAGTTTTGGAAAGGTAAAATAAACTGTTAATGATTATAATAAATAAAACTTATTATTAAAATATAAAGGCTACCATCAAAGAGTAACATAAATCTTTGTACATAGCGATTGGAGATGACCATCAATGTTTTTCAGAGATATCATGAAGTGTCCAAGATAATCATTAACATATAAACAATGTCTACAAATGGTCACCTAAAATGTACTAGCCGGGAAATTTTATTCAAAAAACACAAAAAATGAAATGACACTCAAGGTCTAAGTCTAAGGCAATGCAAATTGTATTGCAAATATTACAATAATTATATCATGATAACGCTAAATTTCAAAGTTTCTCACTTTGATGATGATTTTACTTTAAACTGGAATTCTATCGTATCAAGATTATACAAACTTTAAAAGCAAAATCATCAACGGAGACGACGCACTTTGGGATTTAAAGACTATCATTTAACTCATTTATCCATAATCAAAGGCAATCCGTACACTTAACCTCTATACAGAGAGTGCATTAAGTATTAAGACCTGGCTTTATTTTTTCCCCAGTATAAATTTTCGAAAAACACTTCAACAGGTCAAAATGATTTTTTTTAAAACAAATATTTTGAGACCATTATCAATATTCCATCTCTTTCCGTTTTGAAGTTATGACGTTAGAGCGACATTTTCAATATGTAACATTTGAAAAAAAAATGAGAAAAAGTGCGTTAAAGTAAAACTATTAAATTATTATTTTAATGTGCAGAATGCATCTAGTTACCATTCAAAACAACGTCAGTTAAAACAAAATTAGGAAAATAGGCTAGGATTTTAAATATTGGAATAAAACAAAATTGACTTTTAGTAGTTTCAATGTTATTTTGTCCAAAAAATTTAGCCCTCGCCATTTTGGCGATATACCAATAGTTTTAAATTGTGAATCACTTTTCATTGATGTTTTATAATACAATTGATACGGCGCATTTCTTAAAACTCGTATCCAGAAGATTTTTAGTCTGTTGACAGTTTCGCGATCATTATATTTGTTTTTTGTTTCAAAATTACCTCTTCTACAGGTTCGGTTGAATAAAAGGCTTCACCTTTCATTTCGTATAGTAAAAATGGATTGTGTTTGCAATGTTTGTATTAAATTATAATAATTCTCGGTAATGTACAGAACCGCCAATCGGATTTTCGAATCGCCATTTCTACAACTCCAAAATCGCGATCATTTAGCAAGAATGAATGTGCACATAATAAGAATGTATGGTCAATAATATCTATACATATTGTTATCACTAGACTGAACAATTTTCGTCCACATTATTGCCAACTTTATATTTCTATTTTGGCTAATACACATATCTATATAAGCGATAACATGTTTTTAAGTTGTTACATTTTGTAGATGTTTTAAACAAGAAGCTACTTCTTGTGATCCTCTGGACGCAGTTGGTTCATCCCAGGTGTACATATGGATTTCGTCATCATGTAAATTGTAGAAACCTTGATTTTCGATTATAGTATGAAACACTGTCAGTTTAAGGTATTATTTTTTCAAATCAAATGTAAAAGCAAAATAGTTTACTGGATTTTTTTAGGCTAACACTTGATCGTCTTGATAAGGCTTTTCTAGCTGGTTCGGCATATTTTAAATGAAGATAATGGTTTTTCATCAGAATTGTTTTTACTTGAATATTGAGTGACGTTTTAATTTGCATATTGAGCGAATCGCACTTTTGGCACGTATCTTTACGTGGATGATGAAAGTGCCCTCAAATTCTCCGAGCTTAGCTCCTCCGTAACTATGGAAACTAACTTACAAAGCACGCTTTTCAAGTTTTATTAAAATAATTTTATTTAGAGTAGATTTTGCCTCACTTTTAAAATCAATAAACAAATAATATCATTGACCAAAATAAATTACTAGTAAAAAATGTACACTTTTATTTAAAGATATGATTGTAAATTGATTAAAAACAGAAAGTTCAAGGTAATTTCAAATAAAAATTAGCTTTAACTCCTTTTTTTTAACAAAATCGACTTGCCCCAGTTTCAAAATCAACTGCTCAAATATAAAAAAAAATGTTTTAAATTTTTATAGAAATGCCCATATAAAATTTACAAGCCTGAAAAATGCATTAAAAAAACTGTAACAAGGGAATGAAAATTGTATGCAAAGATTACAAAATAAATATTGAAGACCTTAGATTCTGATCGTTACATTAAAATTAAAGACTTGAAATTTGCGAGTTTCAAAGTAAATTATCAACGATTGAATATAATTAACGTGATTTAACGGTTATTCTTAATCATAAAAAAGTATACAGGCTATCATCAAAGAGTAACATAAATAGAATAAATACTTAATCTGCGATTGGAGATAATCAATAATTGTGTTTGGTAGATATCATCAAATGTTCAAGATGTCATCAAAATATTACATAGAGGGTTCAAGTGTTATATAAATGGCTATAGAGATTTTACAAAATTTTCAAATATTACAGTTTCTTCAATAGATTTTCTTAGATTCCCTTCTAAGATCCGATTTAAATAAAACCCTTTACATGCTAAAGTTCCTCATTGATGATCATTTTACCTTAAAATTTTATTGTATCAAGATTACCAAAAAGAAATTAAAAACAAAATCATACATGATCCAAAGTAATTAATCTGTAATTATCAAAACTTACAGTATTACAAATAGAAAAGTTCAACCATAATTGTTGGAAAGCTTTTTAAAGACAGAGTTGAGTTTTACATAAGATAACAATTAACAAGATAACAAATCGAGGTAGCGATGAAAGTTTGATATTTTGCCAAATGTATTGCGTACATTTTAATAAGAAACAGAACATTATGAATAGGAAAATTTTAAGGTCAGATCTTTTGTTTTCCCTATTTTTTCAAAATATTTGTTGAAATTTTTTAATTACTCCATTAAGCTATTCCTTTGACGACGTTACTACTCTGAATCACAAGACTATCACAAGTTGTACAGGGTGTTAGGGAAGTCGACCAAAATTTGTCTAGGGGTGAATCAGGGTGCAAAATGAAGTAAAATATTTATTTGCCATTTTTTGTTTAGATGTATGGTTTCCTCATAAATCACTGTTAAAATTGGTACAAAAAAATTCTAAGACTGCTGAAATAAAACTTCAATAATGCACGGGTTTTTTTTATCTGAGAAGGGATGTGAAAAAATGAATTGATATGTTTGTATGTGGCTATAACGCCGAACTGCAGCAATAGTATTGCCCCCACATTCCACATACACAAAAAGGGTAAAGTTTCAAACGTTCAATTGACCCTTTTAACAAAGTTTAAAGGGTCAAATTTAAAAGTAATGCAAGTAACATTCTAGATTTCTATAAACAGTGCATTATCGATATTTATTCAGCAGTGCCAAAATATGCGGCATCTATTTTAACAAGGATTTTGGGGGAAACTATGCATCTGGGCAAGGGTATATTCGACTTCATTTTGCGCCCTGATTCACCCCTTGAAATTTTTCGGTCGACTACCCTAACATCCTGTACATGTATAGGGTATAGTGCAGGTAATTCAAATAGGACCATAATTATTTCTTATCCTACATTTAAAAAAAATGCTCAATTGCCCATTCTACTTGAAATAATATAATAACAATAATAGAACTTCAACTAATAAATTCTACTGGCAGATTCAACTTTCTGCAACAGTAAAAGCAAATAACGCAAATTAAGTTGCTTAACAAATCAAACTATTACAATGTTCAATGTTTTAATTTATAAACATAAGTAATGTATGTTAATTGATGCATAATGTCAGGCATACTTATCTTATTATTGCTGATCTATATACCTTTTGCAATGTACAGTTTATACAATTCAATTATCTTAATCAATATGTAATGTCACTCTGACATAACACGCGCCTTAACAATTTGTTTAGAATTTTTGCCATGTACTATTTTCGACAGATTTTTTTTTTCTCTTCGCTTATTACTGAAAACATATACAGGGTGTCCAAGGAGAAAGGAAGCACCCTACATGATTGCACCAGAGCAGTAGCTCGCGTTTTCAATAAAAATAATCCCCATAAAAATTTTAATGGAATAAACCATCTTAGTGCTAACTTTGTACGTATTTGCTGGATAATTTTTTGTTGCTGGAATGTTATGTTTGTTTTGTATTTTACTTACCTTAAATATATAATTTCTGGCTAACTAATCGACAGATTTAAAAAAAGTAATATATCGTTGAATTGAAAATTACGCCAGAACTCAAATTATCCATGTATCACTCAACCATTACTCAAATTTAAATAAAATTCACTTATTTCTTGCAGCAATTGTGTTGAAAAATTAAGATCATTTGTTTGCCAAAAGTTGTCCCGGTTTAATTATAAAAATATAATAATTATATAATATAAAATGAAATCAATAAAGAATCAACTTTTATTCGGAGATATTTAAGGTGTTTCCTTTCTTTCAGGACACCCTGAATATAAACAAATAACCCTCTCCCCATGAAGCACACCCCCATGTCAATACCGGTATATAGCTTGACTTAAAGGCATTTAATGTGTTTTTTTGAAAGATATATTACTTAGCTATCAATTTTCGGTTCATTGCATAATATAATTTCAGTGCATTTGCTATTCTCTTATTTATTTCACCCTTCCATTGCGCTCTAGATCTACTTTTAACTTGTTCTATTTCTACATTTTCTATATTTATTTTGATGTTTTCCTATTTATCTCCCACTAGGATTACCTTAGTCTTTTCTATGTTTAATTTCATTCGGTTGTTGTTTGATACTATATTCCATGAATTTAGATTAACTTGTAATTATTTTTGTCGCTTCCAGCCATTAGCACAAAAAAGCCTTAAACAGATTACAGGAAAGATTTGAGGCACCAGGAAATGTAAACTACCCTATACGTGTGTAAAACAAACCTGTTTGTAACCCGTAAACTAATTACAGGTTTTAACGTCCGTTGTAGAAAATCCAAACATAAGTTGAGATGAAATTAATACCCCGTTGGGAATTAGCGAACAACGAGTTGTAAAATTATGACATACACAAATTTCATCCCTACCAAGTCCATCTATATCAGCACTTTGTAGGAGCAGATTTCCGTACCAGAATTGATTTCTGTCACCGGGCGCTCAATGCCATGTAATACAATGGATTTTTTTTTTTTTTTTTAATGTTTACGGATGAGGCTAAATTAGTAGCACTAGTCACAATCTCCATTACTACAGTGATCGCAATACTCATTTTGCAAGATCTGAAGATCTGTGAATATCCAAAATCGATTGACATATATGTATGGGGTGCTATTCTGGGTACTCCAGGGGGTAGGCCTCCAGACCTCACTAAATTTGATTATTGTTTCGTGGGAGTTTATTAACTACACCCACAAACTTCCCTCACCACCAACTACAGCAGAAGTCAAGCGTGTGCGAGTTACCAATGCATTTTCCACATTAACCCATCACATTTTAGAAATAGTTCAAAAATCATTTGTTGTTGTTAGAATATTAGAAATTTTGATTTATTAATTTTAAATATTATATTCTTCTTTTTAAATATATTTTTGATCTACCAACAAAAATTAAAAATATTTCAATTACGAATATGTTTCAAATTTAAACAAAAAAGTGGTGCAGTTTGCGAATGTTCAGCACCCTCTATGATATAGTAAGTTATGTATCAAATGAAAAGTTAATATTGTAAGCAAACTATCAATAAACTACGCATTACTTGCTCCATCAATAAGAGTACAAACATATTAATTTAATATAGAATATTTCATAGAATTTTTTTATAAACATCTGAATAATATGCAAAGGGTTATGTTTCAACCCCTATAACCGTACATCATTTTAAATCATTAGTAACACAGGATTCAAAAATGCAAAGGTATATAGGGTATCCAATTTAAAAATATATAAGTTTAGTCGGTAACTTTCAGATGAAGCGCCCTGTATAAATTTCAATATTTTTATAAAATGCAACTAATTATTATACACAACTTTTGTATAAAGCATTTTTAATATTTTTATTAATAACACCGTGGTTGACCGTTCCCCGTGCGTTGAAACATTCTGCATTTTGTATTGATATCATATTTTTGCATACTCTTCTGTTGTGTAGACTCTTCCATAGATTTTTCTGGGTAGTCTATGAAAACCATTTTCAAGGTCTATAAATGCTAAATATATTTTCTCTTGTTGTTGATTTTTCTTTCAGAAATCCACTCTGTAATGCTTCTATTGTATATTCTGTTCTTCTGTTGTATATATTGTGAATTCATCTAATGTTACTGTTATTATTACAAAATAAATAAATAAACTACTTTATTCCCAAGCTAATTTTGATTTTCATTCCCTCCGGGAATAAAGTCGTATGCTATGTGTCAAATGTCAGATGTATAAGGTGACGGTTTGTTCTCGGTCGGGACAAAACTTATACAGGGTGGTGCGTGGGACATCGCACCATAGGAATTTACATGTAAAAATTTAAATCTTCAAATATTGTTCCTAATTATTTCAGAGAAAAACTGTAATGAACTTTCTTGTAGAGCAAAAAATACTGCGCCAATTTATACTATTACAAAAAAAAAATCGATGAAATAAGTTACACTTTTAAAAAAGTCATTGGAGGACTGAAATTAAAAACCAAAGAAAATACTTTTACACATATGAGTCGAATAGATGCAAAATCCGCCAAGTCACTTCTAACTGTTTTCGAGAAAAAGAAGAAAAACCTTCCGAACGCAGCGTATACAATTTATGACGTAACATGTATTTTTCCTATGTTCTATAATGGTTTATTGACAAAAAATGGCTATTTTAAAAAATCTAGACACATTAGGTGTATTAGTATCAAAGATTCAAAAAATGACTTCGCGGGTTTTGTGAACTTAATGGACTTGGCGAGTTTTCCATGTGAACTTAAAGAAAATTGTTAAACACTTTTTGTCTATTATACGTTTATTTTTATTTATAATGAAAATCATATCCAAAATATCATTGAGAAATCATTTATAGCACAAGAAAAAAACTTTAATAGAAAAACACAAATTCGTAAAATTTTGGGTTAGTTTATATCCTAAAATTAGTGTCTATTCCAAGATCACTGTTTCGGCAGCAAGTAGTGTCATCATTATCTTCTGTGTCTATTTCCAAAGGTTTTTAATCAATAACCTCCCTATAAAATTGTAGATTTGGTAACGCCCTCCACTCATCTCCATAATGTTTTGATAATAAATTGGCGACGGATGCCGCTTTTTGTGGATCGACAGGTCTTCCCAAATGCATGATGTTAGGATTTAACAAAGCCAGCTACTTGCCACGTTTAACAATGCCTTGTAGAACTCCAATATCGGTCCTATAATTTACCTCACCGCGTACTTTAACATTATCTATCTTTTCAAAAATAAATCTTTTGGCACAGTTAAACTAAAATGCCAGTTTGTTGGAGATTTAATAACCGAAGTGGTAGCTTTCTTCCATTGATAAGCATCCTAATCTTTTCCTCAAACCTTGATACTGGAGAAGTATCTAGTTATTTTAGGTATAATATTCTTGTGGATTTGTAATCGCAGATTTTTTTTTTTTTACTTTTCTTTCAATGAGCCCAAACACTTAATCGAGAGGCATGTAAGAATGTCCGACCACGGGAAAAATAAATTCAATTTTGGAAATGTGATTTGGAGCCACTCGACAAAGTTCTTGTTTTGCCCAGCGCACCCATCAGCAAATAAAGACGAACAGTTGTAATTTCTTCAGAAAAGTGAAATCTGGAAAGAATATGAGAGATGGCTGAGGCTATGACACTGGAGTTTTTGGTAATTGTTGATCTGTCCACAAGTATGAAGTTACGTTTTCAATGCTTAACTTTGTAGATGATGGCCCCTTTACAACTGTAAACATATACAAATTGAATTGTTGTGAAAAATAAGCTGATTGGTCGGCTAGTTTGGGTAGGGCTAGATTTTTCTGATAATCGAATGAATGAGAAACTCTGAATATTATTACAATCAGTTTTAATAAACCAGTAAAAAGCCTTTGCCTTTAGCTTATGTACCCTGTTAGCCAACATTAGATCTTTTTTTACGTCTTGATTTGTTTCAGTTATGAGGTTTTTTTGCGTTTTTAGACTATCTGAGCCCATATCTGTCAAAGGTGTTCCAAAGCCTATATTGTAGTGATTGTTAACATAGTGTCTAAAAAAACATTATTTCACTTTTAATTGTTCATCCACTGACTCATTGTACATTTTGTGCAATTTTCGGATATACTGTTTAACTGCGACAGTAATGGGTTTGAGAACAAGTCAGACTGTCTATGAATGTTGATATTGCATTTTTCTTATTGTCATTCTTATGTTTTATTCTGTCTCCCCCGCGAGTTTCTCCTGGTGGAGAGCCTCTTGTCAAAAATCGCCTCATTACTCCCTGGACTCATTTTTTAATATCCAAAATACTCAAAACGTGCACATTAAACATTTGCCGCGCTGCGGCATATGTCTAACGAACAATCACAATCAGTCAGTCAGTGTTATTGTTTATAACCGTCGCATCGATTATCATTGCTAATTTCCGGTCAACCACCTGCTCGAAAGTTTGCGCTGTGGGTGAGTCATCAGTCCGAAAGTTTCTAGCTTTACAGCGATTATCTGTAAAAATCGAGGCCCTGTCTTCTAGAAATAGAAAAGCCTAGAAACACTTTGAAGGGATATAAAAAGGAATGAACGACGTGACCAGGCAGTCGGTACAAGAAGTCGGTCAGCGAAGAAAGCGAAGCCAGATAGTGACTAACCAGACGTTATTGCGAATATATAGCGGTGTAAATTGTAAATAGTAGTGACCATTATTTTTAATAAAAATCAGTAATTAGTGGTAGTACGAGTTTCTCTAAATCTACGAACCCGGCCGGCCCAGGCTCGTTACAATATGTAATAAAGTAGTGAGTGAGACGGATAGTAGATAGAGCCTAGAGGTCAGGAGGTGAGTTTGATATGAACTACATACCTATTTTACCACAAAACTCAGTCATGTTAAATTATCGGTTTGGGCCGATCTAAATTTAACTTCCGGTCAATATTATAAATTGTATAATGCAATATTGAGCGTGAAAAATAACTGTCAAAGTTATTGACTGTCACAACTTCAATATGAAGCGAAATCGCCTAGTGGATTCCGACAAAGAAAAATCAAGAAATCAAAAGAACTTGAGCGCGAATCGTTATGTGGATCCATTATTAAGTATGTAGCACCTTCGGCTTCGTTGGTATCAAATACAACACAGCAAAGTGTTGAAAGTGACCTTCTTGATGAAACCAATGATGTAGAAAGACAGTGCCAAAATGCATTGGATGGAGAGACGCTGGGAAGAGAGCCTGACATACAAGACGAAAGACAAGGTGGAGAAGATCAACATCAAGAAGGATATGACCAAGAAAAAGAACGGAATAGCGAGAATGAAGAAGAATCAGAGCAAATTGAAAACGATGAAGAAGAGCTACATGATAATAACCAAACAAATTCATCTTATTTAACTCGTTTCGATGTTGCTATTTGGAAAACACCAATGCCTGATGATTTGAGAGTTGAAATAGTTAAAACGAGAAGTGAACCCTATCAAAATAGAGATGGCCCATTTTTAGATACTGTCCAAAGATCTAGAGATAAAATATAAGTAAAGAGCCCACATTTCAATTTAGAATGGTTTTATAACGCGTTACCAAATGGAGAAAAAGTACTCAGAAAATAGATGGTATACTCTCCAACAAAAGCAGTTTATACTGATTTAGCTGCAAATTGTTTACACACCATGGAACAAAACATCAGAGTTTTACCAACGGATTTAATTGATGGTGGAAACTAAATCCTAAAGTGTCTGAACACGAGAATTCTGAGAACCATCTCTCCTGCTTTGAAAGATGTAAAATCTTGGAAAATGGATTGAAGCTGCAAAAAACCATTGACCATGAACCTCAAATGGTCTTTGACCAAGAAAAAAGAAGACGCGTGACATTTTGAGTAGCCTTTTAGATGTTATTCTTTTCCTGGCACGCCAAAATCTTCCTCTTAGGGGGCATAGAGAGGTGGTTTCGTCCGACAATAGGGGGAATTTCTTAGAATTAGTTAATCTATTGTCGAAATATAACCCAGAGCTAAAAGAGCATATGCTAAGAATTGAACATGCTATCGCCTGTACAGAACGGAAACGGGTAGATTCTAATTTGTAAAATAAGTTCATCAGCCTGTTGGGGAAAGAGGTTAAAAATGACATTGTGGACGACATAATAAAGCTAAATATTTCGGAATTATTTTCGATAGCACTCCAGACATATCACATGATGATCAGATGAGTTAAGTAATCATCTGTACAAACTCATAAATCAGATATGTTTATATTGAAGGTGATTAAGTTGAAGTGAAGGAATCATTTCTATGTTTCTTCCCTATAGCTGGAAGGACTGCAGTCGCACTTATTGAAAATATCCTTACTCAGCTGGAGAGTGATAACTTGGACATACATCTATGTCGGGCTCAAGGATATGATATCGCTGCAACCATGGCAGGAGTTCATGGTGGTGTACAAGCTAAAATCAAAGAACACAATCCTAAAGCGTTGATTATGCCTTGTGCTAATCATTTGCTACATCTATTTGGAGTGCACTCTTTCGGAAGTGTTTTTCAAGTGTAACTTTTTTGGAACAGTAGAAAGAGTTTACACGTTCTTTTCATCATCTACACATCGATGGGAAATTTTAATGAAACGTGTAGGCGTATCGGTTAACAGACTAGTAGAGACTAGATGGGGTGCTCATTACCGACGCTGTTAAACCACTGAAGAATAATTTTGAGAAACTTGTATCAACACTCGAAGACATGTTTGATCCCAACAGAGAAAACTTCGAAGAGAAGTAGCATCCACACTCTTACCAGCTTTGTGTGACTTCAGTTGTTTATGCTACCTTTCTTTTTGATGTAAAGTCCTAGAAGAAGTTAACCAGACAAAAAAGTATATACAAACATCTGGGCTATCGCTGAAAAAGTGTGTTAAAAATATCAAAGCCCTAAAAAATGTTCTTCAAAACCAACGTATCCAAATAGTAAAAGAGCTATTTCCTAGGCAATTGAAAAATGTGATGACATGGATATTTCGATTGAAAGAAGAGGAAGGAGGAGAATCCGAAAACGTATGCCGGGAGAAATGGCACAAGACGCTGGGCTAACATTGCCAGAAGAGCAGCAGAGAGCTATGTTAGAATGTCTTGATAGATTTTACGGAGAACTAGACCATCGTTACAGGGCAATGGATGACATTCTCATAACATTTGGTGTTGTTCGACCTAAAACTCTGCTTACGTCAACAGAAGAAGAACTTCGTGGTATAGTTCCAAATCTGACAAAAATCTATCGTGAATTTTCTGCAGAGGACATTATTTTGAAGATTTTAAGACTGAGGCTCCACTTGAAAGCCGCCTTCATTCCTTTCAAAGAAGCGGTCCAATGGATCCTTGGAGCTTCTGAAATTCATTGTAAAATGGGACTATTCTGAATCTGTTCCGAGTCTAACGCTGTCTCTAAGATTTTTTTTACCTGTTCGTGAGTTGGTGGCTTCTTGTGAAAGAAGTTTCTCAAAATTATAGTTGATAAAACCTTACTTAAGATCAAAAATGAGCCAAGCGTGACTTACCAATATTTCCGTATTATCCATTGAAAAGGAGAGGAAAGTAAATTTTGATAATGTGATCGAATATTTGAGCAAAATAAAGTCACGTAAGCACGTTTAGTATTTGTTGTTTTATTTTGGGGATGCTTAATAGAAAACCCCCCAGGGTGCCAACCACTGCTACCGCATACTATTGATAGTGTGTGTGCAATGTATTGTTGTTTTTATTATTTTGTGTACCTGTGTATTGTCACGTACATTTTGAATTTTTCTTCTTTGTTATAATTTTTAGACTTTTTAGATTTTTTGTTAATAATAACGACCCACATCCATGTCCGATTGCAATCATGCATCGGAAGTTATAAGCATGGCCTATGTGAAAACCGCCCAGGGTGCCTGCCAACCCATGCTATGCCGCCACTGCTTCTGCATACTATTAATATTGTGTGTGCAATGTATTGTTGTTGGTATTATTTTGTGTACCTGTGTATTGTCACCTAACGTAAATTTACATTATCACCTTCATTTTTTTTTTTGTCGCAATTTTAATTAATTCAGTGGCAATATAAGTTGGCAAAAACGATATTTCAACTTTTTAGCACACAGCACAAAAATAATTATAAAAATCTATTGATAAATAAGGGCACTGGGCGCCCGGGCGATTGTCGTATTTTTCTTAATATTCGTCACTAGGAATCTCTAGGTAGTAATCCTCTTAATAACACATATTACAAACAGATAATTTAAAATCTTTAAAAAAAAATTCTATTTTATTAATATTCTATTATTCATAATAGTCTTTAGAATATTCATACTGGTCTAACGATCATTGTAATCAACTCCATAAATCAAACCAAAAAATATGCGGGACTATGTTGCAGTTCTGGTTGTCTCGGTCCAATCTTCTGAATCACAATTTCTCGCTACACTGCTGTTCTGCTCTAGTTCCAACATCAATTTCCTTTGCATATTCTATTTACTTGCAAAATTTATATAAATCATCACCCAATTTCAATTCTCGCAAAACACTTCTATCCAATAAATGAAGAAATATATTTGCATAATAAAAAAAGTAATAATTTTTTAAAATATACCCATACATTTTTTTCAGAACAATGGGTTCCAAATGGTTTGAACTGAAAATTCACATGGAAATTTAGAAATTGACGTATGGGTGCGAAAGAAAATAATGTAAAAGGGGGCATTTTACATTATTTTCTTTCGCACCCATACGTCAAATTCTAAATTTCCATGTGAATTTTGTCGTTTCAGAACCTGTAAATATACAAAATGTATGACGTTACAAATTACTACGGTTTTAGTAACAATGACGATTCTATTACACTTGTAGTTAGAAGCAATGTTGCAGTATTAATATTTGTGTATTCATTGCTTTTTTTAAAATTACGAATTTTGATCTAAAACAATAATATAATGCAAATGTTGGCTCGTTAAGAAAATATTGGTAAATATCAATGTATATTTAACCGACGCAGGCCAACCATGTCCGGTTTAATCGTGTCGTTATTACTAGGCTGGGCTTCGATGAACTTGGGTTCAGTCCGACAAAGCAAAGTATATCTTGCAATTTAAGATTTATTCACGATATTGGTAATTAATTACGTTATACCCGTACTTAAGAATATATGCAGTGAATAAAACATCTGTTGAATAATAAATGAAGTATTTATATACATATTAAGCTATAATTATAGAACTTAAATTTTTGCAAGTATTTACGATGTAAGAATAACAAGTGCGATTAAAACAATATCAACTGGACTCATTATATGCTAAACTAATTACATATCAAAATTATACGGCGAATTATAAAATCGCAAGTATGCGCTAATTAATTACTGCAATTAGTTTTAATTTGATATTCAATAGACAACGTCTCAATTAAATCAGTGCACAAAAAAAGAGCTTTGCGGCATCGGCCGCGCTTTGCATTATTTAACATCTCGAGTGACCTAATTAATGTGTACACAAGCAAGATGAATTTCAGATAATGTATAATTGCATCGATAACTCTAATTGCACGACGATGAAATAATACTTTTAATAAAAAAGGGCAACCGGGCAGTAATTGCGTTTGAACGGCACAAACAAAGACGGGGCGATCGGACCGGACGAGGGCATCGATAGGTTATAATGAATTATAGATTTGGCTCGCGGTATTTCGTTGTTATCTTAAAAGAACATCTCCGCATCTAAATTCAAAAGACGCCTTTTAGTCTCCGTGGTCACCAATAAAGAAACCTCTTCTACGCTCTTTTTATATTTCTTATGGTTAAATAAAGCGGTGATAAAGCTCCCTGTGAAATGCAAGAATGTTAATCAATAGAATATATAATTATAATTATAATTATCGCGCAACATTAATTGTGTAATAATTCAAATGTTGCAATTCTTGTTGTGCATTAATTGGATGTGTGTATTTTGTTTTCATTTAACTGGTGGTAATTATAACTGAAAACGCAACATAAAACGAGGACAATAGCGTTTTTACGCATATTTAAGTATATTCATTGTTACATGTTACCGTTGTTTGGGTCCGATAATCTTTTTAATGAAATATTTATTAGCATAGTTAAACGTTTGTAAAAATGGTCATCGCCGTGAACATTGTGAAGAGAGAGTTATGTTATTAAATTAACACGCACATTCAGCGAGCATGAAATATTAACAAATTAATTAAAAGCGAAATAATCGTAAAAACGCCGACACACGATGCACGCCGCAATATTTCAAGCACTGTCAAAACCAATTAACAAGTCAATCCCCGTTCAATTCATCACATTATCACTGCATATTGCGCATTATTATTATCGTCGTTATAAGTATTTTCAAGGAAGACGCCGTCGCTTGGCCGCAACGGACGGGGGATATGAAAGTACCACATCTCTCGTTGAAATTTTCATGCATGTACACATAGCAAAAATATCACGCTTCAACTAGCGTCGCCATCTTTGAAGCAACCGGAAGTTCGACGATATGATCTGTAACACGGGCTATCTCACAATTTTGTGCGATATCGCAATGCGTCAATTTGTGTACGTAAGGATACAGCAGATTGGAGCAATATTTCGTAGAATTTCGTAAATATAAAATATGATTGTATCGTTTTCAGTATCATTATGCATAACAACTCAATCACAGAAATGATCCTGCATTAAATTTATAGCAGTGCTGAATTAGGTAAGATTTCTCAGCATAATATTTGTGCATACAATTTGTGTATACAAAACTTGTCACAGACACTATTTTGAGTAATACTTGATCAAGTAAAATAAATCATACGCTCAATGACTTCTATTAAACATATATAAATATAAATATGCCCTAGTAGAGCATTTGCAATTTATAATTCAATTTAAATATGATAATAATATATTTGCGGAGCACGTGAGAGGGCATTTAACACAATAAAACACTTGAGTACCTGTTCCTCATTAAATTTATTATTTTATAAATGTACATTTCGGTCATGTGACAATATTCATTAGTATACTCATCAGTATACTAATGAATATGGTCACATGCTCACATGGTAACCGAAATGTGCATTTAGAAAATGATAAATTTAGTGAGGAAAAGGTACTCAAGTGTTTTATTGTGTTAAAAATGATACATTTCTCACGGTAATCCATTTGTATTTCTTGTATGAAAACGAAAGCTGTAGGATGAGCGTTGAACTTATTTCAAACTTTATAATCATGCCATAATCTAATTGAAAAAAAAAACAAATAACATCTTCCCAAATCACAGAAAAAAATGCCACACCTTTAAAATAATTCCAAAATTGTGTAATAATTTTAAAATAATTGTATGTTTTATATCACATTTTCTATAGTTTCTTGTCCTGTACAAAAATTCCCATAATGCAAATATAAATAAATATATATGGACACAAACGAAATTTTAAAATTCGTTGCGAGATACGCAACATTTATGAAATCCCAATACAAATTCACAACTGTAGTGATATCTTCTAATAAAATTCTAAAAGAAATGCTTAAAAATTCGTCCATTTTAATTTTAGGTACCATTTATGAAATAAAATGCATTCATATTGACAATAAATGTCATTCATGTAATAAATTCCGTAAGTTTTTCGATTTTTATTTTTATTTTGCATAAAATAATGGCACTTTTTTAACTTAATGCAATTAATTTTTATAGTAGATTCCATTCATAATATAAACTACATCAAATTTTGATCTAAAACGGCATCCATGCAGTTTCGAGACAACGCAGGCATAAAATATTGAGTCATTCATTTTGACAGTAGGTAAATGTCATTCCTTGCATAAAATTGTAAGACTTCGGTTTCCCCAATATATAATAATTAGGTATATTTAACTTATAATCATAAATTCTTATAATTTAAGATATTTGTTTTGGCTCGTGATTTATCTATTTTACTTTTATTTCGTGTGATCGTATAATGTCAGTACTTCTTTACGTTATGTTTGATATTAAATCATTATCGTGACAACTCCAACTTCTTTTAGAGGCAATGCGTGTGTTAGTAACAATAATATTAATAAAATAAACACACATATTTATGGATTAAGTGTAATTTATTCACTTTAAAGGATTTTGCAACAACAATTAAACATCAATTTGGAAATTAATGACTTTCTTTATTGACTCAAAAAGTATTAGTTACTTTTGGATAAAAGACGTACTAAACGTAATTGACTTCACACATTGCTCAATTCTACGTGGCCGCAAAACTGCTCAACGCATGTCACCACTTCATGAAATATGTCACTGTTTGTGCCTTCCAATGTCACATTCCATTTTATCCGTACATCAGTTGGAAATCTTTAGTAACGTCAATGACTTCACACTCTGATCACTTCTACGTGCCCGCAAAACTGCCCAACGCATGTCCCCTCTTCATGAAATATGTCACTGTTTGTGCCTTCCAATGTCACATTCCATCTATTACTTCAGGATTCACTAACTAGATTTTGATAGATACAATTTTGTTTAAGATATCCTGTATATTGTTCGTATGACTGATATTAATGAATTTGCCATATGATTATTTATAACTCGTTTATACTCATTACACAAAACAACCAATAATTTGCCACAGTATTGCCCAGTTATTATGTAAATTATACCTTAATATTTTATACTTATTCCCTGGAGAACATAATCGTTTTTAGATTTCAGCTTTAAATTTAGAATAAGATTTAATAAACAACCAATTTCGATAATTTTATTGATTTCATTTCATTAACCTTTAGTTTTATTTCTGCAATGTTTCTCATTCAAACTAAATCTTCATTGATTCAAATTCATGTTATTAATTACTCATAATTAAATCATGTTTTGCCACTTTAGCGAAGAGATATTATTTAGGTTATATTTTAATAATTTATACTTATTCCCTGAAGAGTATTATCCTCTCTATACTTCATTTTAAATTTATAATGACAGTATTTTATTAAAGAGGAAATTCAAGTGATATCACGCATTTAATGTTAATTGTAATTTTTATGACTTCTGTTAGCTTGTGAAAGGAATTGTTAATAATGTCTACTAAGGTAAACACAATTGGAGATGGTAGCATTCTCCTGTCTGAACGAGAATGAAACCGGAAAGATTACTTTATTAACATCCATGGCAACGCTTATAAAGCGTATACCAGAAATTAATAAAGCTCTCTAAGAACTGCATATACTGTGACGGCCACGCTTTTAGCTTTGATGCCTACAATATATTGAGAAGGAATATGATTTTGGTATCGCAAATTATAAATAATTTACGGGGTATTTGTTTTTGGTAATCTTTGAAGAGATTCTTTAATCGTATCTACTAAGGTAAACACAATTGGAGATGGTAGCATTCTCCTGTCTGAACGAGAATGAAACCGGAAAGATTACTTTATTAACCTCCTCGGCACCGCTTATAAAGCGTATACCAGAAATTAATAGAGCTCTCTAAGAACTGCATATACTGTTACGGCCACGCTTATAGCTTTGATGCCTGCAATATATTGAGAAGGAATATGATTTTGGTATCGCAAATTATAAATAATTTACAGGGTATTTGTTTTTGGTAATTTTTGAAGAGATTATTTAATCATATCTACTAAGGTAAACACAATTGGAGATGGTAGCATTCTCCTGTCTGAACGAGAATGAAACCGGAAAGATTACTTTATTAACCTCCTCGGCACCGCTTATAAAGCGTATACCAGAAATTAATAGAGCTCTCTAAGAACTGCATATACTGTTACGGCCACGCTTATAGGTTTGATGCCAAAAATATATTGAGAAGGAACATGATTTTGGTAACGCAAATTATAAATAATTTACCGGGTATTTGTTTTTGATAACTTTGAGGAAAATGCACTGACTATTACTACTCAATTTCGAAATAATTATATTATTTTGAAAACGGTAACTTTTAAACAAATCGGATAATACTATTTATAATGATTTTTGCGTATACCATTGACGAAGATAATAACGGCCTGTCGCTTCGCGAATCTGGAACCAACTAAACTTTTCGCATGCAAAACGATGCTATTTATATCAAAATTTCGTCGACTCTGCGATTTTGTGTGATTCCCCTTAACATTAATTTTCATTTCGTTGATCTCACATGTGCCCTATAGCAAGGTTATTGATACAAAATTACCAAACTGTTATGATTAGTCATCAGACGACTCGCCGTGTCTTGTGATTGTTTATATAATTGCGTCACCGCGTATCGAACGCGTCTTAATAAGTGATTATAAAAGTTCTCGTAATTTCCTTTGTAATCGATTCAAATTGAATTCATATTTAATCATATTACTTATTATTTACTTCCTATTCTAACAAAATACTTGGCTTTTACGTGTTGTTCAATGTTTATACCTGAGTATGAAATTGTTTTAAAATTACTACTAAACGTGTCAAGTAATATCAGTAATTTTTCGTGGTTTTATGTTAAACTAATTCATACAAAATATGGATATTCCGATCACTTACAAAATACTTCAAATCTTTACCTAAAATGGCAGTGATACCATTTTGAGACTCAGTTGACAACTTATAATGGCAAATTGTACCAGTAACTATTCCAAAACTGTTACTATTGTTGGTTAATACCATTCAGTAATTTTTTTAAGGATTGAATGTTAAGAAAATGTTTTTTAAAAACTTTGGAAAATTTTAATTTGGTTAATCAACAATATCTGCATGAATAAAGTTCAAAAACATAGAAATTTTAAAATAGTTGCCATTCTCAAGTTACAAAACCATCCATTTTGACATTACATGCAATTTTGACATTGCACTCTCATTCATGCGACAAAATTCCTTAATGATTACATTATACGTCATTTATTAATAAAATAAATTTTACTGTTGACATTAAATGCTATAAAGTTTGGAGACTTGGTTTACTTATAACAACATTTTGACAGTGACAACTTCTAAAGTAATAATTATTTTATCGTGCAATTGGACGAGAAATGGTAACTTCTCAGCGACACAACAGACCGAGAAGTGCAATTTCTCAGCTATGGCCACAAAAGGTTGCCAAGCAACCTACAATTATTATATATATACCGCGTGTTTTTATTAATCTCTGAACATAGGCCATGTTCAGTTTTAAAACGACAGTATCAATTGCAACTAGTTATGCAACCAACATTACATGCGCCTGCAACTCGATCATTTGTAATGACAAAACTGTTGACAGAATATGCATTCTACGCAAGAATTATCCTGAGACACCAATCCCATCATTCCTGTTCAAATAGGAATCATCAACTGTTAATCCCGAAATAGAAACTCATTTGTGAAAGTGCCCTATTTCTTTCTTGCGTTGAATACATTTTCTGTCAATAGTTTTGACATTTCAAATGATCAAGTAACAAGTGCATGTAATTTTGGTTGCATGCAATTGTTATGCAACCAAAATTACATGCACGTGTAACTTGATCATTTGAAATGTCAAAACTATTGATAGAAAATGTATTCAACGCAAGAAAGTGTTTAAATAGGGCACTTTCACAAATGAGTTACTATTTCGGGATTATCAGTTCATGATTCCTATTTGAACAGGAATGATGGGATTGGTGTCTCAGGATAATTCTTGCGTTGAATACATTTTCTGTCAACAGTTTTGACATTTCAAATGATCGAGTTGCAGGCGCGTGTAATGTTGGCTGCATAACTGGTTGCAATTGATACTGTCGTTTTAAAACTGAACATATGCCTATGTTCAGAAATAAAAAAAACGCGCGGTATATATAACATTTTCCGATATGTTCGCAGCTTTTTGTTCTTCACACCAAGTTTTAAATTTAACGTATGCATTCTCGTATAGCCGTCTACTTTTCTCTAGAATTAAATGATCTGTGGCAGTGTTTGCAATTTTTCTCAACTCCGGATGTGTACACTCTAAAATTTAGAGTCTAAATCATCACTATCACCAGTATTCATTTCTACTTCGTTTAACTGAATTATCGATTAATTTTTTTGACGTTTATTATTTTGTCAAAATTGACAGTCGCTTGTTCACAATCTAGGAGACTCATTGCAGCGTGCATCAATTGCACGAAAAACGTTGTGTACACCTCGGCCGCGAAATCTTTTAGCGACCTCGAGATTGTATTGCCTCGGCCTCAAGCGGCCTCGGCGACAAACTTTCTCTTGGTCCCTAAAATGAGATTTCTCGGCCTTGATATACAAGTAACTATTTTTTAAAATAATGTTGTAAAATCGTTTTTATTGATTTATGTTTGTTAATGATGGAATTATGTTTGAATCAAAGTAATTTGGAAAAAACTAACAATGTAAGACTTTTTACATTAAGTTTTTAATGTTGTGAATCCTCATTTCTAATAACTTCTGAAAATTAATACTTTTAATTTATGTGTACAGTGTACTTACTATCTCTTCTAAAATATTGAGCATTAGAATAAATGGATTTAAGAAAAATTAGATATTTTGATATTAGATATTTTTAATAATTTTTCGAAATCTCTTGACTTTATTTTTAAGTGAATTACTTATACAACGTGTCCAGAAGTATGCAACATATGAGTTACTTTTAAATTTGTGATTTCTCAGAAAATGTTATACTACCTTAAAGTTTGCGCTTCATCCAAAATTCAACTAAAAACATACAACATAAAAATATAAATATAATAAACAAAATAAATGACATACGATATTAATTTACAAATATAATATATTAAATTTGTTTTCAATATTCGCAAAAAATAAACTTAGTTGTTGATATATGCTTGTGCTTCATCCAAAACCCATTGAAAAAGCAAAACAAATGACATACGACTTTAATTAACGAGTAATATTAAATTTATTCTCAGTATGTATTTGCAAAATATAAATGTTTGTTTGTGAATAAAAGTTTGTGCTTCGTCCAAAACCAATAAAAAATACAAAACAAATGGTTATTTAATTTAAATATTTAACACCATCTCTATTTTGGTTTTCAAAATCCTATAAATTCCTGAAATATTTCTCAGAATAAACTCTATTATACCGGGTGTACATTTCAAAACTAGCCAGTCTCAATAACTTTTGAATGCAAGCTAACTTGACAAAAATAAAAAACACGTCGGTTGACTTTTGGAAGGGGAAGTTAAAAAACAATATCAAATAAATTATAAGTGTCATCCTCGCCCCCCCCCCCCCCCCGCACCCCTAGTCCCACCACTTTGAAGTTTCAAATGGAAACTTGCGACAACCTTGCGATACCTCATTTTAAAGCTTAAAAAATACCTATTCAAATGGCGCAATTAAAAAACATTTTTATCGTTTTGTTTTTGAAAAAATATAAATAAGAAATAGAAAAATTCCAAAACAATTTATATTGAACAAATCTAAGTTCCTTTAAATGAAACAAAAAAAAAACATGTCGAATCAGTTTTCGAGGCAGATGTTAAAAACTATGGTAATTGAATACAAAATGTTACCCCCTTCCCCTAGCGACTCTCACTTTTATTGCAAATTTTAAATTACACCCCTACGTTGTGATACCCTGTGTTAAATCTTAAAACAAATACAATCTAGGGGTGTGACAAACATATATTTACGTCACCACGTTTCCAAAAACAAAATATAATTTTCAAAAATAAATTATGCTGACGTTCATTTCAGGAGTAACCAGTCTCAATATGTTATCAATTTGATTAAGCAAATCACGTCGATGTAGTTTTACATATTTTAGCCATACATTTATTTTTACAATCATTGAACAAATATACCTTTATTAATAGTAGTACATTGATAATATATCCATAGAAATAATCGATAAAACATATTGTTATCTCAATTTAAAAAATAGATGTTCAAACATAATTTATTTTTGAAAAACATATTTTGTTTTTGGAAAAGTACTCACTTAAATTGAGTATATGTTTGTTATGTTTGTATAACAAACAATATGTGTGTTATACCTCTGGATTGTATTTGTTTTAAACTTTAAAACAATGTATAATAATAATAATAATAATCGCCTTTATTCTTTTAGACCTTTCGGTATAGAATATGTCAGTTACATCAAGTTATACACAATATAAAATATATCAAATAGACTAAATACAATACAAACACAATAAATACATTATAACACAAAATTCAGTTACAATACATCGATTTAAAACAGTGTATGTCAAATCAACATTCATATCAGCCGAGTCTAAAATTTACTAATCATTTTTATTAAATTATTTGAAAATTGTCCTCGGTAGTATAATAATAATAATAACAATAATAAGCATTTTATTCATGTACCTGTTTTTTACAGATGTGATAAGTCAGAAAATGAGAAACAAAAGACAGAAACAAAAAAATGATTAACATATAGAAGTAAATACATCGTACTCATTATGACGTAACAGTTTTTTTTTTTTTAAATGACACATTGGAATAATTACAGATTATCACAGATGAATTCAGTCACAATATAATACTCCTTGTCTATCAAGAATTGTTTTAGCATGATTTTAAATTTGTAGACGTTAGTTGTATGTTTTATAGGAGAAGGTAGTTTGTTATATAGGTTTAGGCAATTGAAGGCAGGAGATCTTTCAAATAGTGTAGTCCTGTGAATAGGATTGCGTAACATTGTGCAGTGCCTTGTACGATATTGGTGTACATCATAGTTTGGGGTGAATTTGTAGATATTATTCCTTGTGTACATTATACACTTATAAATATAGATACCCGCCAATGTAAGTAAATTCCGAGTCCTAAAGATGGATCTACATGACATTCTGAAACTCATATCAAACATTAGTCGGATAATTCTGGAGTCTATCTTAGATTAGACTAGATCTAGATTATCTTCAATAATCTCTTCTGGAGGACAAATACTCTATTACAGTCAGGAGAATTCCCCCATAAAATTACATTGTAGCCGATAACCAAATAACACAGGCCATAATAAATGTTCAATAGTGCGTCAATATTTAGGGTTTGTTTCAGTTTCAGTAATGCGAAGTAAGCACTATTTAATTTTTTGCAAACGAGTTCAATGTGCATATCAAAAGACAACTTGTCGTCCACCACCACACCTAAAAATTTACACGTTTCCTTCAATCTCAAAATACCACCATGCACTTCTACCACAAAATCCTCCTGTATGTTTTTTCTATTGTGAAAGTTCAGAATAACAGTCTTGCCCGTGTTCAAGATAAGACCATTTGTTCTGCACCACTGCACAAAGCTCCTTATGCACCGATTTCACCGATTTTGAAGTTCGCTGCAGTCAACCGACGTGATGACCATCGAAGTGTCGTCAGCAAACATCACCATATGATCAGGCTCGATGTGTGCAGGTAGGTCGTTGATGAACAGTAGGAACAGAAGAGGTCCTAGAATCGAACCTTGCGGTACGCCAAGATTGACACTTTCACTCTAGGACTGTTGATCATTGACGTGGACAACAAACTTCCTATTGGACAAGTACGATTCCATCCACTGGTATGAATGACCCCTAATTCCCAGGGTATGGAGTTTATCCAGAATGAATTTATGATTTACGGTGTAAGATCAAAAAACACTCCAACTGTGTACTTCCCTTGATCAACCGCTGTATTCACAAAATTAAAGTACGAGACACAGGCCGATTCCGTGGAGAGTCCCTCACGAAAACCATGCTGGTGTTCAGTGATTATTTTATATTTGTTGAGATAGTTTAACAATTTGTTAAAAATCACCCGTTCAAGTATCTTAGATACATCAATTTGCATTGATATCGGACGATAATTTGCCCTATTTCTTACATCATCATTCTTGTAGATGGGAATCACTCTCGAACACTTAAGTATATTCGGGAACGTTTTTGTTTCAATTCATTTGTTGATTAGATGGGTTAAAGGCTTGATTATATATGCCGAACTCTTTTTGAGCAGCGTCGTGGGTAATTCCATGATACCCGATTGGTTTTTATTTTTTAGGGATTTTAATACTTGCATCACTTCATTTTCACTTGCGAAATCCATAAACATAGAATGCTGAATTGGCTCCTGCAGACTGCACGATAGTGATATCTGGTCCCCAAAACATTGAAAGAGTTTTGTTTCAGCAATGCTTCCAAAAAACTCTGCGAACGAATTGGCCATATTTTTTGATTCTGTTATCACATATCCATCTTGGTCGGTTATGGTTTTAATATTACTAGTTTTAGGTTTTCGATAGTTATTGTGAGCAATTTTCCAGATCGTCTTTGGCTTACACCTATATTTCTTTATTTGTTCTCCATAGAGAAACTATGGACCACTGCGTATCACAACGCAGTGGTGTAATTTTTAATTTGTAATAAAAGTGAGAGTCGCAGGGGGGGGGAGGTAATATTTTATATTCAATTAACATACTTTTTAACATATGCCTCGAAAACAGGTTCGACTTGTGTTATTATTTCATTGGAAGGAACTTAGATTTCTTCAATATTAATTGTTTTTGAATTTTTGTTATTTTTTTTTTCAAAACGAATTGGCAAAAATCTGTTTTGATTGCGCCAGTAGATAAGGTATTTTTAGAGCTGTAAAATGAGGTATAGCAAGGTAGGGGGTGCAATTTGAAATTTCTAAGTGGGGTGGCTAGGGAGGATGGGGTGACACTTAAAATTTATTTGTCGGAGTTTTTAGACTCCCTCCTCCAAAATTCAATCGACGTGTTTTTTTGTTTTATCAAGTTAGCTTGCATTCAAAAGTTATTGAGACTGGCTAGTTTTGAAATGTACACCCGGTATTTAACATTATACAGGGTGTTTCAGACCACCCGTATCAGGTCTTTTTCTCAGCCAATTGACGTCCTAGAGGTTCGAAAAAAAAAGTAAAACATAAGCCTATCTGAAGAATTGAATGTCAACTTCCGGAAGTTACCAGAAGTGGGCGTAAATGAGAACCTATGTCATGTGTGGCATCGTTGGATAGGTATTTGAAAAAGAAATAAACTTTTGTATGAAAAGTTTATAATTAAATGATACGCTTTACAAAATAAAAATTAATCTTTCAGACAACCAGGCCCATAATTTTCTCAGAAGCCTACCTAAAGAATTTAATGGTGATTAAAGTTTTGATTCTTAAAAATAACCGGAAGTAGACGTAACTGCACTCAGCGTTTAAGTATTTTTTGTAAATACTATACTTTTTCTACGATTACTCTCCAAGTGACTATTTTTAGGCGTGTTTAGTACCTAGGTTGTCAGAAATATATGTGGTTAAGGCCGTAAACAACATTCCAGTACAATTGAGTTTTACTGCCTCGCAACAACGTATTGTACCAGAATTGTATATTTTTCAAGCGAAAGCACGATTAAAACAAATGGCCATTAGCCGTAGCCTGTCAACCTGGGTGAACGATTCCTACAGAAAAATTATCAGTGATAAAAACTTGAAAACATCACTATTCATTTTAAAATGTAGATTTCACAACCGTCAACGTCCTCAGAGGGTGCAATAGGTATAGGTAAACTCAAGAAGATTTTTGAAAATGCATCTTTAAAAACAAAAAAAAGGCTGATCTCATTGAGTCAAGTATGACTCTACGTAAGTCGGGTCACCGCATTGCAGCTAGTAATACCTACATTCAAAAAAATCAATACTCAAGTGCTCAAATAACTGGTTTAAATGTTAGAATTAATTTTAAAAAACACTAGGCACTAGAAAACTCTAATGCCTAGTTCCTTGCCTAAACTCGCTTGTTAAGAACTCTCTTTTCCGGTCATGATATTTACTTGGAAAATGTTCAAAAATTTGTAAAAGAAACAAAAAAAACTACATTTAGATCACTGTTCATGATACTGCGTGCCCGCATCTATACGTTACATTTTATTTCAAAGTACAGACGCAATGAAAACGTCATTAATTCCTATAGGTCTTCTTTCTGAAGAAGCTCAAGAAACTCGCAATACAGATTGCAGAAGATTTAAGTTGAACAACACTGGGAAACGTTCACGTACTGCCACGAATAGTGATTGGTTCAACATGTTATTAATTAGTTCGGATCCTTACACAGCCTAAGAGTAATTACAAGAAAATATATACATTTTCCAAGCACGTATTTAATTTCCCTATGCCTCGTGCAATTCGAAATATTATTAAGCAAAATGTTGAAGATGAGGATTATTCAATAGATGATTACACTAAGCGAATTTGATAATAAGGCTGAATCATCTGATGAGTAATTAACCGTTTACTTTCTTGTTATGTAATTGTTATGTATATTGGATAGATAGATAGTGTACCTAGACATAGATATAAAATTGTATACCGTCGTTTATTTGTATACTATTTGTATAATTTTATTTATTTAAAATGAAAATCATGAACAAAACTTAAAATTTTGTTCTCCACCTTCACATATGGAATCTTAATATAATTGCAAATAACATTTTTTTATGACAATTTTTCATCTTTTGGCGAATAGGGCCTTTCAAAACATAATTGCCAGGTTGACTGGATAATGTTTTTTTTTTAATTTTATTTACTTAGTGTAATATCACAATGTAAATATTTACATTTGCCAACTCAGGGAAATTACCTTATTGAGGATTCCGGTCCATCATACACTTTCCAACTGAGTACGCCTTTTTTATGAATTTTGTCTTGATCTGTTTAAAGAAGTTTGTGTTGGAATTATTGCTTTTTTTGCGTCGGTTAGTTCAGTATAAAAAGATGAGCCATAGTAAGTAGCCCCGCTTCTGGTTTTGCTAATTCTTGTGTACCCTTTGACAAGACCTTTGATACCCTTCAATACCCTTTGACAAGACGATAAAAGTTTGGCAATTTTGTCGATATTCATCATGGTGAAACTGATGCCGAAACCCATTAAATAAACAATATATTAAACAGTTTTTTAGTACATGCAATTTTGTTGTGACAAACACAATAAGTCAAAAACTGCAAATGACAATTACAATACAAATTTGAAATTATAGCTTATTAAACAGTTTTTTAGTGCATGCAACTTTTTTGTGTACACAATAAGTCAAAAACTGCTAATGACAATTACAATACAAATTTGAAATTATGACTATTAGAATGAAATCTATGTCAACAGAAAGTCAATAACCCTAAGTGATTATTTATCCCTGCGAAATGTTTGTTTCACATGAATTGTTGTCAAATACTTGTTATACATATTACAAAAAAATTCTAAATTTTAAGAAAATCTTGAATACATAATTTTTGCATGAATCAAAATTTCTTGCTTTTTAAATGTAACGTTGAAAGTTTTCATTTGAACTATTATCCTCTAGATAAATAAAATAGATAACATCTCTTTTCCACTGAAACATTCCTTAAATGAGTGGAGAAAGTTATGTGCTGCCTACATCAGACTTTTTAGACTCATTAAATTATTATAATTATAATTGCAGAGACATGCGCAATGATAAAGTCATTTGGTGTCCACATTATTTTTTTATGTAGAACGGGATTTTGTAAACCGATTTAACCGTAAAATTATCCGATTCCACAACACATTTTTTGTAATTAAGTAAAAGGAAATTAAACGTTATACTGTACATCCTTCTGGGGAATGGCAGCGCCGAAAACGCGCCAAGGCACAGCATTGCGAATCACTTTCCGCGGTACAGAAAACACAGGCGGCGCATATTAAAATGATATAATATCTGGTGTTAATGAGGTCTATCCAACAGAAAGAAACTCCTCCGCTCTCCAGCGATGATTGACTGTAGTATATAAAACTCCCACGAGCCGGCCAAACAATTGCCCTCTTCCTACCAACGCGGCTCTCCTCTTAATTAACCGTAAAAATACACTCGACTCTTTCTAAAACCATAACTCGACCGGAAACAACCTCATCGCAATCTTTAATTATACAGTTACTCCAAGATGATGACGGCGTATGTGTGTGTATGCATACGTTTTGGTTCCACACATTCTCCTCGTTCGTTTGGGTACATAAATCAACACGCATTTAAGTGTGGCAACGAACAATCGGGCAAATGAAATTATAATTACTACTGCTAAGCGCTCTTCTCTTAGTCACTATTTAAAAAGTAATTCGTACATCTGCAGACAGGAGATCCAAGCAAATCGGATAGTATTCTCCGTGTCATCACTAACCACGAATTCTCGAAGATGCAAAGAAGCGTTTAGGTAGTTGCGACCTGCTAGACTAGTTAACGAGTGTTAACAGGTTTGGTGCATCACGGTTGGCAATGACCACCTGGGTTGGTAAAAGTAATTGGCACTTATTTAATTATTGGAGGTATAGTATTGCTATATCTATATTCAAATTTGTCACCAATATAATAATTTTCTTCTTTTCTTCAAATTTTTTTTTCGGAGCGTTAACTCAGATGTGTTTTGTCCAGAGGAATGTTCTTATTTTGGTTGTTTCCTGCGCATCGCAGACGATAACGATGGACATTGGCGTCATAGGGGGTGTTATTCTGTTTAAATAATTCGAACACTACATACTTATTTGAAATTGAATATATTTAGAAATCAGTTCTCAGATTACTGGTCGCCGTCGCAGGAGAGTCATTAGCATGCGCACTGACGTATTTAAATAAGTGTGTATCAATTGATTAGAGTTAATTGTACTGACAAGTGCGAACCTATGTATAGAAGCCTGCGTGTGCAGACATGCGTGCCAAAGCGTGTAGAAAGAAGCTCGCGTGAAGTACGCAACACATGCGTACAACACGTAGGGACTTTATACTCTCTAAACGCACTCATATAATACGCACTCTTATAATAATGTGTTAAAAAAATTAACAATGATAAATAATTAATATAAATAACGCAATGGATTAAAAATATGTAGAAATAAATAAATAAAAAAATAATAATGTAATACATTAATAACAAATAATAAAATAATGTAATAAGCGTTATTGGTTCTCTTCATCAACCTGTTACAGTACCCCACGATGTTAAAGGTAATAAATTACACCAAAATTGATATAATTTATACGGTGTTGAAATTTGGACTGCAGCTGAATAGACTTGAACAGAAGAAAACATTAATTTAGGTCGCATCTCTAATGTGTCTTCTGAAGACGTTCCCGTTTTAATGCGTCAAATTTTGCTAATTATTTAGTTCTTTCACTTTATTAATTTACAGTTATTGTTCGCACTTTCCGCGGGAACTGTGCCGTACTTTGTTTAAAATAAGGTTTTAATTTTAATAATTCTCACCAATTTGTTTTGCGGACTTGTATAATTACTACTTTGTGTATGTGATATATTAATTATAAAGAAAAAAAAACATTTGCATAATTGGAAGTTAGGTGTACAGTTAGATTTCAAATATACAGGGTGGTTCAGCGCAAATTTCTACGTGATACTGTAATGGGCCCAAAAATACTGCCAGTATTGTACGCATTTACACAATTAAGTGACTAATATTTAAAAAAATTACGAATGCAACAAAATTATTAACTGATTCATTTACAATTAATGCCAGAAAAAACCGCGAACAGAACGTCGAGGTGCCCGACGACACGGCGCCACGACGTCCTGAGTATAATTGCCTGAGACACATGGTACGGAAATTTCCATGTTCGCTGTCCCTTAATTAACTGATTATCAAAATCTCTTCTAAACAAGCGAGCGCCAGGCACGTGAAAATCAGCTCAAATGGCAGTCAAGTGTTAAACTCTGCGCTAAAAAAGCATCAATACCACACGCACACTCAAGATTAATAATCACCATGATAACTAAGGGATGGGGGCGAATATTTAGCAGTAGATAGGTGTGGGGAGTGGAAATATGAAATTCAAAGAACCTATATAAACGTAAGCCACAGTAAGAAAGTCGCATCGGTCCACGGGCAACGCACACGACATCCGCGGATTGAGAATATGAATTCACGTGGGTTTGTATTAAAATTAGCGATTGTATAACGTTGTAAAAACGCGAAGTATAATTAAAAATTGAATAAATCAAAAAACGTACAAATCTAGGTACAGAGTACCTTAAAATGTTATTATTACCTATAATGTAAAGTTGTTAAACCAGTCTCATTATAAATTCACGGGAGTGCTTATTCCTTTCAATCAACCACAAGTTACCTATAAATACCAAACACCAATCACCCATTCATATCAGTAAACAAAGGCATTTAGAGCAACCATCGTGTTTACGAATAATTTGAGGAAGCAATCTCAGGTGTAATTGACGTACAATCAACTCGCTCACACACCTGTTGTTGTAAAATCAATTCCCGCACTAGATTCAAATTTACGGAAGATAGTGTATTCAATCAACCCCAAGTGACCTATAAATACCAAACACCAATTACCTATTTCTGTCAGTAAACAAAGGCGCTTAGAGCAACTTTCATGTTTACGAATAATTAGAGCAACCAATCTCAGGTGTAATTGACGCATAATACAGCGCACTTCGCTCACACACCTCTTGTTGTGAAATCACTTCCCGCACTAGAATCAAATTATTGTCGGCATCATAATCATTTAACCATAACTATAATAACTGGTCAAGGCATTCAGTGTTACCCTCCGACATACACCGTCATATTCAAATCAGCATAATTGATACAAATAATTGCTTCTTTATTTCAAATCATAAAATAAGCACATGACATATGTTTTATTGGGCAGACTCATGTAGAATCGTATAAATAGAAAAAATTGGATTAAATCATAATAATTTAAAATCACAATTGCAAATATGTGGTTGAAGATCGCAAACAAGAAATAAGTGGAATTATTAAAACCCCGTATTACCAGAGAGAATGATAAACGAGAAAATGAAGTTTGGTCTAATCACAAGAGAAGTTATTAATAACCTGTAATGTTCCTAATAATAATAAATATAACATTACATAAACATTTCTGATTGAGGTATTAGGAACTGTTATTTGACACAACTTGTAACATGGCTGACGGTATTTGGCTACTTGTGGCATGAGCACTTGCTTTGGTCATAAGTAGAATTACTAATTGACCCCAATCAACGTAGACAACAGAACTCCAATAGTGGCATTAGTGTGGACACAAACACAACCATGTGATTCGGGAAGATCGCGAGATATCATTTTTAATCGTGCGTTGTTGATGATATTTCAACATCTTTAAATAGTTCGATTTTTGATCATATCAATTTCCCGTAGTTCAATGAATGACAGAGCATGGTAATAAATTATCTGAGAAACGAGAGATGCATGTGCATGTATAACAAACTCGCGTAAATAAACTTCGCAGTCATAATCATTTTTAAAATATTAATTGAATGAATAAGAGAATTTATGAATTCATCGTAAGGTTAACGAAATATAGAAAATAAATCAATTCACTTCATAATCGTCAACCTTTGTTTTATTTCCCTGTATGTTATATTTTCATAAATCAATTAACATCACCGTCCACCTGTGTTTTATTTTCCTGACTGTTACAATTTCAGCGTGTCTATAATTAAATAAACAAAACAAATCCATAAATCTGTGCTTTCTTATACTAAGTCATTATTTGCGTACATTAATTAACACATTACCAATAGCAAAGTACCTTGAGAGTAATCATGGTAGTTCATTAAACGTCACGACGTATAAGTACTAAATACGATCACATTTCACGAGCCAAAAATAATCAAGAAATTATATAATAACTTCACGATAACAACGACGATTAATTAAATAATTATTTAAAAATATATTAAAGCGGTACAATACTATGAAACTTCAGTTATTTTACTATTACATGCCAGATTAGTAATCAGCTGACCTATAAAGTCAGTCAGAGGCTCATTTGTCATGAAATGTCCTGTCTTCTTATGGGTAGTATATCGTATACCACTGACGATGGTAATTAGCCATAGCTGAAGAAATTTGGCATTGTTAACTAACCAAACTTTCAAACTACAGGTTCTAGTAACAATATGCAACATGATGTAATTTTAGTAAAAAATGTCACCGAGTAACTGTGGAATGTTTATTAGCCATAGCACTAAAAAATGCTATCTTTAAGAAACCAAACTCCCAAACCAAATGTTCTGCTAACAATTTGCGACGTTGTGTCATTAGAAAAGAATGTAACCGAGTTACTGACCACTGCTTTATCTTATTTACTGTCATTAAAATCTCGTGTACTTCCACAAAGGGATCCGAAGAAATCAAATCATTTGCACACATAAAGCAGAGGTAAACAGTGATGAAAGCTCGTCCGGCATTCAACGTTGGTGTCAAAAGAAACGTGTATGGTACATCTGAATACCTGATGCGCCGTTTACTAATATCAATCTGTCAATTTTAATTGATTACGGTCCTGTTTGTCGGCGAGAGTAGTTTGCAAGAGAGCGCGGTATGCGATCGTCCACGACCATAACTTGCCGGCTGCCAACTGACCACGCACTATCTACATACGTACACTAGCTGTACCTGCTCCTATATATGTATATAAATAAATATATGTAAGTATATATGTATATAGATGGTATATAGCATATAGCCTTACGGTATGTAGGGGATAAGAGGACACAAATCCATAGCAAACACATAACGACACGGGAGCACGTACACATATCTCTCTAACCTGTTCCATGGTCCCTTACATTATACATACATAAACATGTATATACATATAATGGGCATTCTATTAGTGCAAATATATTCGTATTACCCAGCGATAATAAATCAGTAAGGAACATCGTCATAATCGAAACTTTTCATTTAAATTTATATCCCTCGGCAAGTATAAAATTGAATCGTTGATTGAATTTTATTTATTGTTATAGGCACCAATATGAATAGAAATCAATGAAAATATTGTTATACAGGGTGATTTTTTGAAAAGGACGCACCCCGGATTTCTCAGATTATAAGGGCAACATAAAAAAAATCCTAAACATGTTATTTTTCAATTTGAGGGGGACATCTTTTGACGAACCTATTGTTGTATGTATGTCACTTCCCCCCCTCCGATACAATAAGCACCTCTCGAAAATTTTAAATTGGATGACCCTCCTTCTGACACCTCATTTGAAAGGTATTTATGTCAGTAATACAATTGTGCAAATTGATATAAAAAAAATAAATAATAAAAATTAATTTTTGTTTTGTTTTACATTATTATTTTGATATTTTAAGTATGAATGATGAATGATATATTATACAACTAGACGACCAAAACTTAAACCAAAATAACATTATAATAACAATAATTGATACCAATAATACGAAAAGTTCAATATGTTTTAGAAATATTACCATAGCAAGTCGAATAAAATTTTATATGACAAAATGTTTGTATTCTATATTACAGGATATAAAGTAAAAACCCAAATAATCAGTCAGAAATCTTCAGATTCCTAAAATAAAACACAATAGACTTGCATGATGTTTCCATAAGGAATCTACAAAATTTCACACTAATTTGTCCTTGATATTTCAATACACTTAGAGTTCGAGAAAATTTCACACTTTTATGATGGTAGGTACATATTTTTGTATTGATTGCATAAAAAACTCTCCACACTCTTTACAAAACACACTACATAAACCTTAAGAATTCTTAATTCTTAAATCTGTATATTCTTAAGAAAAAACATCAAATGTATATTATATCCATGATATTTCACACTTTTATGATGGTATTTATATACAGGGTGTACAAGATAAGGATCGACAGCATGGGGATATCGGAAACCGTAAAAGTTACAGAGGCGGTTAAATTTAAAAAAAGTTGCGCAATTTAGTGGTCAGTAATATTCTGTTGGGAAAACCAGAAAATTCCGCTTACTTCTGAATATATTCGACAAAATCCGAAATTTTGCGATATCGTTTTTATGTTTTGCTGAAGTTATTTGAAAAGGTATAAAAAAATAAAAGGCACTTTCTCATTCACTTTTTTAGCTCAACAAGACAGCGTTTATAAATTTTCAGTGCAACGTTTCGTTTCGAAGAAATCATCAACTTCATATTTTTATATAGCTCATAAATAAAATACACCCTGTACAACATTTTCTCTTACGAATTCAACGATTTATATCATAGTATGATCTCTCATGTTTTTATCCAGAAAAAAAAAAGCTTGTGAATAGTTTTCTAATATTTTGGTGTAGTAGGCGTTGACATGAGCGACGAAGGCACAAAAATAATAAGTGTGGTTCTGAATAACTATAGTGTTTCTATGTTTATCGACTAGTCTTGCTAAATTATATTTTGTTACTATTTTGGGTTAAATTTAAGTAATAATTGTTATCGTCGTCGTCAATAAATCAACAAAACAATTCTCATATCGCAGTAAAATAATAATAAGTGTAGTTCTAAATAACTATAATGTTTCAATATTTAATCACTATTCTTGCTAAATAATTTTTTGTTTCTATTTCCGTACATATTCTGGGTTAAAATTATGTAATAATTTGTGTCTTCGTTGCCATTAAATGAACAGAACAAATCTCCTATCACAGTAAACAAATTATAAGTGTGGTCATAAATAACTCCAATGTTTCAATGTTTAACAACTATTCTAAGTAAATTATTTTTAGTTACTATTTTGGTACCTATTCCGAGTTAAAATTAGATAACGTTTTTTCTTCGTCGTCATCATTTCAACGCCTACTACAAGAAAATGTTCGAAATGTATTAACAAGCCTTCTGAATAAAAACATTAGAAACCATACCGTGATTAAATAGTTGAATTTTTAATAGGAAATGCTATCTAATACAGGGTATATATTTTTTACGGACCATATATAAAAATAAAGTTGATGATGGTTCTTCAAAACAAAACGTTGTACTGAGAATTTGTAAACGCTGTCTTGTAGAGCTAAAAAATTGGCAATGTGGAAGTGCCTTTGGTTTTCTTATACCTTTTCAAATAACTTCTGAAAAAAATATAAACGAAATCGCAAGATTTCGGATTTTGTGGAATATCTCAGGATGTAAGCGGAATTTTCTGGTTTTCTCAACAGAACCTTACTGACTACTAAATTGCGCAACCTTTTTTAATTTAACCGCCTTTGTAACTTTTACGGTTTCCGAGATCCCCATGCTGTAGATCCTTATCTTAGACACCCTGTATTGAAAAAAAAACTCAACAGTATTTCCTATTAGCACAAATATATAATAATGAGAATAGATACAATCTATGAAAATTTCAATAAATCCAAAATCTCAACAAATTCGTAAGTCTGCAAATTCACTTAGGCCCGTATCAATAGTCCGTACTTGAGCTTGAGTTCGACATAAGTTGTATGATTTGGTTGCGTTTAGTGCATAAACGTCTATAGAAAATATGCAACCAAATATACGACTTGAGTCGAACTCATGCTCAAGTACGGACTATAGGTACGTGCCTTAAACATCGAAGCTTTCTATTGTCGTAATATTGCTAAAAATTTCCCACCTTTATAACAATATTTTTGCATTTAATATAATAAGTAAGGCTGGACAATTACAGAATAAAAATAGTTCGAAATATGTATGCAATATGCATTATTATAGAAGCAAATATATGCGCAAGATATGCAGTAATACCTGACACATGCAATAAAATCAGGAAATATGTATTAAATAAACATAATTAAATTTTATAGTTTAAATCTATTTACATACAAGTACATAATAAAATCGTAATAATATCTACATACATATCTACTCGTAAGATGCGCTACACAAGCATGTGCTTTTCAATGGTTTCAATCAAAAAGCTTTGTCTTTGATCGTCCAAATAGTTTCTGAATTTGGTCAAAACGTCACAAGGTCACAACAGGTCACTGGTGCAAATTTGAACATAGGTATGATCTTAGCATCCCAAAATGGCAATGGAATATTCTGCTTCCTTTTGTACCCTCATTCAGCCCTAAAAAGTTTTCGGTCTACTTCCCTAACACCCTGTATATGTCTACTGCAAGATATTATAAAAAAACACAGTAGGGGAGAGTTGGGTAAAACCGGGTATCTAATACACAATTGGTTATAAAAATTTGTTTGTAAGCGAGAAGTGTCCTACAAATGTTTTAACAAGTTGACGCTATTACAGTTTCGATTGCTCATGATATCTTATTTTTCAACAAACGTCATTTGCGATTATTTGAAAATTGTCAAAGTACACGGTTTTACTCATCGGTTTGGGTAAAACCCGGAAGGTAACTAATTAAATTGGAATAAATAAGAATAAATGGATTTTATTTCAAAATGTTGACAAGCTATTATCAATAGTAATATGTTAAGTGCATAGTTCCTTGATTAGATAATACCCGCTACAGTTGGTTAAGGAACTATCCACGAAACATATTTTGCATGACTATTGCACGTGTCGAATTGACATTGACAAATATTTAATAAGTATTATGAAAATATCTTCCAACCGGTTTGGCATCAAATCTCTTACAAATATAAAGCAAAAAATTGTTGGCTCCACGCCAGAGTATACAAAAAGTTACACGAATATTTATAGAGAGAATTTGAAAAATTTTGCGATAGAAAAAAGTATGTACTAAATGAAACTAAGAGTATGCACCAAATTGCATTGATTTTATCTGATTGGGCATACAATATGATAAAAGAAGACGGAACTGAGTACAATTTAAAAGTATGTTTACAAGTTTGGAAATAAAAATCCAATTCGGTATTTTATTTTGTAGGTCCTAATCTTAACCTCCTCGAAAGTGATAAGTATTCGACAGCAATTATCACTTGAAGTGGATTCTAATTGGCGAACAATTTAAAATCTGGATTATTTCATTGGTCCGTCAGTATGAAGTTTCATATGTAAATGTGACAAGTGCAATAATCGGAATAATATTTAACTACTGATAAAAAAAGAACTATAGTTCTTCACAATACAAGTACGGCGCATTTTCAGCATGATAGTGCTTGTTCTTGCAATTGCCAGTGTACATTTACAGTATGCTGAGATTAGTTTCGCTACTTTTAGCCAGAAGGCACCATCTCTGAAAGCAATATCAATTATACTCGGTTTTATCCGACCACCCGGTTTTACCCAGCTCTCCCCTACACCCATAAATCTTTGAATGCAAGCGATGGTCGAGGACTACAAGTATTAAGTAAAAATTCTTCAATTATTTTCAACTGTTTTGTTTTTTGTATTTGTTTTTGTTTTTGTACTGTAGTTTTATCAAAATTTTCGAAGACATCTTTTCTCAAAGTAGCGGTATTAATTTATAAGAAATTCTTAAAAAATGCACAAAATCCTTAATTGCAAAAGTTATCAATTTCTTGGAGCTTACGTACGTATTAATAGTATATTATGATACAAGTGCATAAGAGATACCTTCAAGTGCCCTCGCCGGGTTTAAGAGCATTAAGATCACGACGCGAAGCAGAGTGTTTTTAACGACGCATTGCTTGAATTGCCCTCAAGTATGCGTATCATACTTTGTTTTTTTTTGTTATACCTGCACCACAATATGGAAATAAAGAGAAAATACAAAACATTTAGACTCATTTTACAAGGTAAGTCCTAAGCGTGGTATCATTTTTAATCGTTAGCATGAAGAGAGCTGGCATTTGATGCATCAATGTCATATGCTGTAGACGTCAATGACATGCAAGTTAAAACTGCTAGTTTCCAAATAACCAATAATAAGGTGTATGAAGCTTCTGGTTTCTCGTTTTCGGATTTTCAGCAATAATAAGTGTACGTTTAATATGTATTTTAATAAAAATTAGTACATGCTGCCTGATATTTAATGTTGATGGAAGTTGGTCGATTAATGAGTTGTTGCTAGGCAGTTTTAAAACACGCCGTGCTTGAAAGACTGATTTTCACACGCTTATTAGTTAGATAACCAAAGATTATGATGCAAATATGATAAAAAAATCCTTAAATAACCCAAAAAAACTATGAAATCGTGTTATATTTAAAAAAAACTTCAATTTCAATACAAATTCCATTGAATATACTAAAATTTCATAACAATCATAAAATACTTATATACGTCCTATAAAAAAATTTTTAAAAGTTCTTCAGGTATTATCAAATTTCCAACAAATTCCTAAATAACTCTTGAAACTTCATAAAGATGTGCAATAAGTTTACAAAGTTAAAAAAATAACAAAAAAATAACTCTAAACATAATTGCAATAGAAGTTGTTCATTTGTGACATATCAGTTCTATCCAAATAGCCAGCAATGCAAATTTAAAGGGCATATAATGTGCATTATTAAGTAAGTACGCAGTAAACTCATGTTACATTGTATCATAAACCACGAACGTGATTTGCAGACTAGTGCTGTCCATTCACAGTCGCGTTTGCAGAATTGCAGTGAAATCAACCTCAGCTCTCTCACTTTCTTTTGCAATTACATGTGACATGGACACTTCTCTCTTTTAGAACCACTAATTGTGATTTTTTTTGTGATCTAAAAAATCATTAGAATTTTCCGTTCCAGCATTTCGACGTTAATTAAAACAATTTGTAATTGGGCCCATTCATATGCTCAATTAAATTTGTATTATAATGGTAGTAAAATTTCAATATTTCACACGACCTTTAAAGTCATTTGCAACATGTTGCAAAAAAAATTCATTAATAAGTAGAAATATACATGCAATCGTTTATGTGGAGACGTAAGTAGGAATTTAATATTAATAATGATTATTTGCGCAGTTCATAAATTGCACTAGGTAATAACATTTGATGAAGTTGGTGTTTATTTCGGTTTGTCGGTGTTTATTGCAAGCTTAAGTCCTATAGTCCAAGAGATTTGTACTGTGTGTTGGTAAAGACTATAGTAAAAGAGAAGAAAAGAGAAGACAAGTTCGTGTTTATTTTGGTTTGTCGGTGTTTATTGCAAGCTTAAGTCCTATAGTTCAAGAGATTTCTACTGTGTGTTGGTAGAGACCATAGTAAAAGAGAAGACAAGATGTATATTTTAAATTTTATTTTGTAATGCAATACAGAATTCGATTTTAATTACGACCAATGGAAAACAATATTTTATTAGTAACTAATTAACTAACAATGATCAAAAATTAACGGCTAACTTCAAACTTAACATTAGATCGCTTGTTACGCTTGTGAGTCGAGTTGTAAAATAGATGTAACCTAGGTAAATACGTGTAACTGAGAACCTAGCCCCAAATGTAATCACTTATCATAGCAATATCCCAGCGTCCTTCATATCGCCTTTCCATTGTTTGAATATCTTGGCGAAAACGCTCAACGTGCTCTTCACTAACATTTCCAAAATTTGGTTTAAAGAAATAAAAATGAGAATGCAAGTAAAACAGTTTGATCGACATTCTTCATCCAAGTTGGTGATAAGAATCAAGTAAACTTTCAACAAGTTCGACTACCAGTCTAAAATATTGCCAAGCATTTCTTTCTGTTATAGACATATTGCCTTCCAAACTCAGACATTTTAGTATTTGTTGAACTTGAGGTCCTATAAATATACCTGCCTTTATCTTGGCATCGGATAATTTTGGAAACATCGATAGTATTTGGAGAAATGCTGTCGAATGTTCTAGTGACTTGACGAATTGCTTTATAAAGCCTAGCTTTAAATGTAAGGGTGGCAGCAAAATCTTGTTCACTGCAACAAGGGCCCTAAGTAGAAAACCCAACATCTTGAAATCACTTCAAACATCTCACTGATAACTTTCGTATTTACTCTTCTGCAGCAGGAGTTTGACGTTGTGGTAATCTTCTTTTAAATGAACGGAATGCGCCAATGACATTGAAGGATACTCGGTTCCGATGTGCAATAAAACTGCTTTAAGACTTGTAGAGGAGCTGTCTACGAACAGTCTCCAATGTTCAACCACATGACGAAGTCCCATTTCTTCATAAAGGCCCCCAGCATTCGAACAGAAACATGCATTCTCAGACATTTCAAAAAATCTTGCAAATTTTTCGTGCCTGATTCGCGCCAATTTTCCAAATTCCATTCCATAAGTCGCGAAGCTAATAATGCCGCATTTGATTTGGTATGACCTAGATCTCGGATCAAGCCATGTAATTCATCCTGATTGGGAAATAAGGTTCGTCTGATACTTCAGGTATAAAATCACTGCAATCATTATCGACTGAACAAACAGTTGATGCAGTATCATCTTCTAGAAAACTCTCTTTCCATGGGGGGTACAGAAACGGGTAGTTCATCACTATTGGGAATGGGAACTCTTGTTGAAGCAACATTATTATAAACAACACTTTTGCGGGGATCTTTTCGATTTTTAAAGTGCGAAAAATCAACAAAAATAACAGTTGTCATAATGATTTGTAGTTCCCTCCAATATCTAGAAATTGCAAACGGTATTGATTTTCAGACACCACGTAATCATCCTTCTAAAGTTGATCGAGAACTACTTCAGCTGACGTGAGGACCCCATAGTTTATCTAGATTACCCACTTGAAATCCAAAGTAAGCTGCATGCTTCCCAAAAGTATGTTCCAGCTACAATTTTATGTTTTGACTGGTTTTTTGTAATAAATATCCACAAACATAACAAATCTGAACGGCATTTTCAAATTTAATCGCATCAAATTCATACGTAATTGGAGGCAAAACATCGAACAGGTGCTATCTGTCATTCAGCGACGCTAAAACAATGAAACACACCTTCTATTATTCGGTAGACCAAATATGTACTACTTCCTATATTAAGCTTAAAAACTGCAATAAACAAATTACATGTTCCATAGTGTTATCAGATGAAGGTAAATTATTGCTCCATTTTGTTTTAATCTCGTATTTTACTTCAAATTTTATTTAAAAATGTTAAATATAATGTTTTTTTCCCTTTGAAAACAATATTTAAAAATTAAATAAAAACAAATAGGAACATTCATTTTCGAAGAATTTGTTTTCAGAGAACTCTCCTATTACGTTGTGAATGTGGGAAAATCCCTTCATTACATTATATCTATTACATTATTGTATTTGGGGGAATTTCACAGGAAACGTTCATAAGATTATTTTTATTGCTGTCAAGCATTTCTTTTACACTGCGATCTTACAAAATATTTTATGTGTCTGGCTTCCATTTGGTCATGAACTTGTTAATTACGTAAGTTGTAAGCCCCATTACAAAACATCATGCACTATACCGAGACTCGAACTCGTGACTTTGGTAAGAAAATATTGGAGAAGTAGTTTAAAATCTCCTTACAGATATGCATAACCGGCAGATAACTTTTAATTTTAAACATGGATTGAAAGACTGGCCCGACTGAAAGTGTAATAAAAATTAAATTACTTGGTCACAGGTTGATGGACTATTTTATGTTTCACTTCTATCATTGCATTCATTAATATTCAACATAGTTTACTGGCGCTTCGCCGCCGCCGCTTCCTTATGTGTGACACATGCTAGGAATGATCGTGTCTTACTTTTTAAGCGAGACTGTCTACGGACGCTTCATTAGTAATCACTGGTGATGTCTGATGAAGATCCGAAACATATACATTAAATCACTACAAATGCATTCGCTGAAAGTTAAGTAACTCGCTGAAATATAGCATCAAGGGTTACTTAAAAATCCGAAACATCCATAACTGTAACTCGCTACCAAACAATAAAACCAAAAATCCAAACAAAGGAACCAACAAACCATAAATGGTGGAAACCATAAATTCGATCAAAAGTGATGATAGGAAGACCTTCCAAGTAATTAATACTACTACAATAATATAGACTACATCAAGATAATGTAGATTGCAGATGCAACTAATGCATCATCTGCAACAAAGATTATTTATGTGTAAAAGAAATTTTCACAGCTCTTTTAGTTTACGGGGAAATTTTACCTGACATTTAAAATTTTGATTGACATGAAGCTGATATTTATTATTATATTATAGTGTTTTAAAAGAAAATCATGATTTGAAGATGTTTTCGAAATATGAATTGACTACATAAAGCTGATGTTTGCTTTTATATGTTATTCATTCAAAACAAAACTTAGATTTGAAGAATTTGAAAATTAATAGTGGCAATGAAGTGAAATTATAAAATAAAGTTTAGCGTTTTAAAACCAAATCTAATTAAAGGAGTTTTCGAAACTAATGACAACATATAGGATATTTACTCTTATATTTTAGTCTTCTGTAATAAAATCTATAACTAAAGAAGTTTAAAAAAAATACAAACAAAAGTTCATTTAATATTTTATGCACAGATGTATAATAATCAGACCATTATTGCCAGACTCACCTGAAGATAAAATCTGTTTATAAGCCGTTGGGGTTATTTACCGCTCTAAGGCCATAAAGGAAACAATTGTTCAGCGTCAGAATTTGTTAAATAAAAAAAATGCCAGAATTTATGAAAGAAGCGGAAACCAAATATTTTGGAATATTTATATTTATAAAGCAGTTAGTACATTATTCATGTTTACATGAGTTGTAATTTTAGATGGCATATTTAGGTTATAATCATCTAACATCAACGTCAACGTACTTCAAGTGTGCTTACCGGTATGCTTGGTATTTGAACTTATTTTATGATTGATTTGAGATTAAAAAAAACTTGTTCTGTGCATTAAATAGTGTATATATCGCGGGTATAACTTGCTTATATAGCCCTACAGCATTTTCCTAGCTCTCGGATCTCCTCGAGCTAGGATTAAAGTTTGGGGCAATACAAGCCTCTTTACACCGATGGCAACATGGCTACAACGCTACACCTCTTTTATGGCTTCAAGGGGGCCATCATATGACCTCTAACTTAACCTTGAAGTGTACTTTCAAGGCCAACTTGAAAATTTTAAATGGTAACCCTACTTTTTGAATATTTATTTTGAAAGAGGGTGATCATATTAGTACGGCTGCTTAAAAATTTCAATACATTACATAAGAAAATTTTCGAGAAAAAAAATAGAGCAAGTTTAGTGAAAGACCAAATTAAAATTTCAAAAATTCACTTTCACTGGAAACTAAAAGATAATACCGGCTACAAACATAATAAAGCCGTACTATGACAAGCCGTTGACAATAACAAACATTAAACAATAATGATTTTTGAACTATTATTTCAAAAAAAATAAAGTGTGCTCAGACATTTCCATTTTGCTGGATACATACATTAATTTGGCGATGAAAGTCCTGGCGGTTCGGATTCTATCAATCATGTTTTCTCTATTTTTTTTAATTAACCTTATATTTGTTTCTTAATATGTAGTTCAAAAACCTTTTTTTTAGGAAAAAAATAGTTTATCCCTTGTGGTTATTATTGTCAACGGCTTGACATGTACGGCTTTATTATGTTGGTAGACAGAAATATCGTTTAGATTACTTTGAAGTGATCGTTTGAAGTTTTTAATTAGTCATTTGGTAAACTTTTGTTTCATTTTTTTCCCAATAATTTTCTTATGAAAGGTATTGCAATTTTTACGCACTAATATAATGACCCTCTTTCAAAATAAACATTCAAAGAGTAGGATTACCATTTAAAATTTTCAAGTAGAGCTAGATGTCAGCTTGAAATTACCAGATGTTATCATCAGATGTCCCCCTTGTAGTCGTGCAACTTTTATAGGGTCAATTTTCTCTATCGAACATATCTTCTGAGTAATTTGCGTGGATTGATTAAAATGGCGTACAGTAACAGTATATATACCACGGTTGTAAATACTATGAGAGCCTCGGGTCATGTATCACTCGGCGCTACGCGCCTCTCGATGCTACAGATCTCGGCTATAATAGTATACTTCACAATCTTGATGTGTCATATACCATTTTATTATTATAATTAATTGGAGTTGTGCGGGTGAAAAAAAAATTCAATTACTCTCATTTTATTTATTTTTTCTTATGTAATCTCAATAAAAGCAATGGCCCAGTACTAGTCATTGCTTAGCTTCACATATCGACGCCTTAATCCGCAAACAAGCTAACTGCTTTACAGCTTATTTGGCAGTAGAAGGTTAAAACTGTCTAAATTATTCAAACAGGTATTGTGTTTAATAATAAAATTTGTATTGGTTTATTTTGGGTTAAATAACATTCAGTAATACAGCATATAACGTTATTTGAAATACTTTTTTTTATTATTGGTGATAAATGGAGTTAGCTGTTTTACAAATTTACTTACACTATTTGCACCAGGGAGTTAGCTCTAATTTAGGGATAGTTCTCTTTAATAATGATTTGGCAATACAAACAAAACTAAAATAAATAAAAATTCTCGACACTATTAGCAGTTAAAAAAACATAGCACGTCATGTTATTTAATATGCGGTAGGTTATCATAATATAAATGGTAGTCAGAAGGAATTGTAGTTTTCAGGTCCTGGAGGTCCTCGAATTCCCGCTTGGTTATTGGTAACCTACTCTCAAATAGATTTGGTATATTAGTAAATTTAATGGGTCTAAGTGATTCTCGATGTTGTGGATGTAATTGCCATTCATCCAAATGATTTATTTTGTAAAAAAAGCGTTACCATTTGCCGTATACTGCAGTGCTCTGATATCAAGAACTAAAAAATACAAGAACAATATAACAATTATACCTAGACAAGATAGTTTTAAAACTACTAAAAAAAAAGATACTGAACCTTCAGCTTATTTTGTACAGATGATTAAATTTAAGTAAATAATACGTTTGGATCTCCCTTCTTTTTTCCAGGACGAATCGATTTAAGAAAATTAATTTCATAAACTGATTTAAAGAAAGAATGCGTTAGGTATTCCACACTGTAGGGACCTGGATTTTTTCGAGCTTTTCTTTACCAATGTTGATATATTCAGCAGGAACATTTATAGACTAATCTTTAAGTGCTCTTTCGATGGAGGCGTGCCTAGAGTCAACCTCCATCTGGGTGTGCTCTAGTTCAAGGTATTTCTGTTCTATGGTAATATTATTGGTAATCGACACATTCAAGAAATCAATTTGTGACTGAAATGTATTTTTTCTGATCTTTTTTGCAGATGACAATTCAGTATGAATCTGATTATTTTCTCGTTTTTCTTGCAGTTGAAAAGTTTTCTTTTGAACAATGTTTCCAGTTCCATACGGCCGTTTCCCCTACATCTAAGGTGTTTAAGAATATAGTTTTACAGACCCGAAGCAACTGATCATTTACTTTTAAGTGATAGTAGTTAAAGTGATTTTTTTAATGATGATGACATCCCTTCTATCTCTAGATCTCAAGATCTAACAGTAGGCATCATCTTAACAAGACTATCAAAGTAAACCTCCTCCCCCCATTGTCACCACCCCCGTAACCAAAAATATCTCAAATATATTTTGTCTGTTCTCGTCTTTCGATATTTTGGGGCACTTAAGAACGCTGTTATTGAGGTTTTATTACATACGCCGTGCTTTTATTTTTCTTACAGTTTGTTCCACTTGTCATGTTTCTTTTTTCTGCTAAAATACCTTCGACCGTTTTCTCTATTCAGTGCATTGCGACTATAATGCCATGTCGATTCATCTACCTCTCATCTATTTCGTATTTTAATCTTCTTCTTTATATTTGGTTCTTCAAGGGAACCGTCAGAATCTGAGTCAGAATATGGCACTAATCTCATGTTGTGATCATTTTAATCGCTTATGGGATCTTCGAAATGTGCAATAGGGTTAGTTGGTACTAATCCTATATTGTTATCAATTTCATCGTTGAATAGATCTTCAGATACAATATGGTTAGTTCGTGCTGATCCTATATTATTACTTAATCGTTTATGGACTGTTCAGATACTATATATCAGGGTTAGTTACAATTCCGTTGCTTGACTGAACTATTAATGAAATACCAGGAGAAAGTTCTACATTTAAATCGTCGAAATTAACAAAAACGGGTATACTCTGATTTTTCTAAACTGGCGTGCACGTCATCAAAATAATAATCATAATAATGACGACACAATTTTACAAGGTTGCCAGCTGTCCTGGGTATTTAAAAATGGCTGCAATCAGCTGTTGCCCCATGCAATCGTGTGCGACAGTGCGCGGTTCGTATCAAATTCGTCGACTTCTCTCCCGTTTCTCGTACAGATATCAATCTTGTGGTTATGGTTTAACATCTACAATGGCAAAATATAAAAGAGTTTGCACCGTATTCGGGTCCAACACTGACAGCGACAAAAATCTTGAGGTTAGATTCGATTCCCGGCTCCAGGCAAAAGAAACGTGAAATATGTAATGAAGTCAAATGTAACAAGTTAAACGTCAAAGAAGATTGGTTATGCACACATGATGAGCATGTGTTAGTGAAAAAGATCTGGCATCGTCGCCGAAAAAATATCACGTCGGCCAACATAACATGATTTATTACATGATTGGCAGGCGAAAATTGTGTCCGCGGTTAATAAACCGATTACCTATTTATAACCACCGGTGATCAGTGTTATGTAACAAATGATCCTCAGATTAATTTCGATTCTTAAACTATTGTTATGCATATTCTCGAAATCAATCACGTTGGTACGAAAAAACCTCATCGCACAGCTGATTGATGACGTGCACGCCAGTTTAGAAAAATCAGAGTATATCGTACTTTCTTGTTGTAAAATCTGTTCGCCTGGTGGGTCCTCTGTTGAATATTCTGTGACCAGAAATAGTGGGGTTCTGGTATTTCTTTGCTACTTTCTTGTGATAAATTACTGTTATCCAAGTCTGGAGACGATAAGCTACGATGTTTCTAGAAGACCTCAGCAGAGGGAAAAGTTCGAAACCAGATAGATTACGTTTCTCCTCTTTAATTAAGAATGCGTGTACCTACCCAGAGGCAGACTTCAATAAATGCTATTGGCATGTCGTTAATTGCATCAATAGTGTTCAAATTTGCAGTTTCCGAAAGTCTTCCTAGACAGCGACATCGTCTGCTAAGAGACAAAATAATATCCGTTAGTACCCACTAAAATACTACACTAATCCATAGCTATAAGAATATTTAATGATTTTTTTTAAATCGGTGGACTATTATATAAAAATTATTGAGAAATTTTCAATCTTAGTGGTTTTGTACAAAACAGTCTCCATTATTCTCCATTATTGACATCCAATCATCTACTATGTAAAGAAGCTAACTCCATTGCACAATTAATGGATTCTGTCCACGGGCATTAAACAAACTCATTTGATCAAGATTTTACTTTGATTTAGATTAAGAAGACAGAAAGACTGACCTTGCACAAGCGTGTGCAGTTCATTGCAACAAACGAACACTCTTACCTACTTTTAGTTACTATTTTCAGCAGAATGGTGCTTCGATCGGCAGGACCATCATAAGAATGGCGGGTTCAATATTGAGTTGGCGCTTTTTTCCATATAGTAAAATGTATGCATGAAGTTGGCTTGTTGTTGTGTGCGCTATTTTGATGATTTAATTTAAAATTACGAGGTAGCGCTTTTGCAGAGCTATAGGTAGAAATCCAAAGAAGCTATTTCACCAAAAACCTCATTTTGGCCGGAAATTGGAGTTGGCTTGTTTACGGATTGAGCCATCGATATCTGTATTTTCTGGACAGTTTTAAGATGTTTCTTATAATGCCGAACTATATTTATTTTTGTAGCAGTTACATAGGCTTTGTAACGAAGGAATTATAAGTGTTTTTGTTATTAAAGTACATATTTCGACTATATTGCCTATGTGTAGTCATGTTCAAAAAGGTGTGGTACCCAGAAAATTGGCAGTTGTAAATCGTGTTTAAACATTTGTTGCACAGAAAACACTACAGCTTAGCTTCAGGTTTTGATACGAAGGAATTATGTGTTCATAATAAATATATACAGGGTGTATCAGCCAAATGGAATAAATTCAATAATAAATAAATGGGGGCGTGTTCGAAAAAACGCTCGGACACGTCGATTGTTATTTTTAGTTGCGCATTTTTTTCAACAAAAACTTTATATACAGGGTGTGTCATGTGACCGTGGCCAATACCAACTTTCTTATTTTAAATGCAACACCTGGTATATTATTCAATTTTTGAATTTTTCAGAAAATTATAGACATATTTCATGTACAATGTCCTATACCTATCTTCAACTGTTTCGGAAATATTAAGTGTTTTCAGATTTATTGCAAAAATTAACATTAAAAAAAGAAAATTATTTGATTACAGAAATTCGCTACAACACATTCAATAATTATTTCCCATTTAGGTCTTGATAATGAGAAAGTAAGCAAAAACCATTTCAGCGTTCCTTTTTACCTTTTTACGGATATGAAATATACAAAAGCTATAAATACGTTTGTTTACTTTTGTTTAAAACGCCTGGCCTTAGAAAATTGTTGTCTGCCTGCATGACAGTTTAGTTGTCAGTGTTATAGTCGTTTGAATTTCGTTAACTGCATATCAGAAAAATGGTTAATTTAAGAGAAATGCACAAAATTACAATTCTACAGATGATTGGTTATGGAGATAACACACGGACACAAATGGAAGTTGCTCGCTTATTTCATGAAAAATTTCCAAATTTGCCGCCTATATCCCAAGGGACAATTAGTAAAATAGAAAAGCAGTTTCGTGAGCTTGGACATGTAAGGCAGATAAAAAAAGCAGCTGCCAATGCAATAAGTGATGATACCAAATTGGATATTATGCTTGAGTTTGTGGAAAACCCACATACTTCTAGTCGACAAGCAGCCACAATGTTCAATGTTAGCCATTCATCGATTTTTCGAATATTAAAAGAAACTAAAATGCATCCCTATAAAATGATACCAACTCAGGAGCTCATGGAAGACGATTTTGATAGAACGTATTTTTGTGAACAAATGATGGCAATGTTAGATAACAATGTGATCCAACTAGAACATGTTTTGTTTTCTGATGAGTGCACCTTTACACTTCACGGTCATGCTAATCGTCAAAATTGCCGCTATTGGTTGACGGAAAATCCTCACTGGATGAGAGAAGAACATACGCAATACCCTGTAAAGGTTAATGTTTGGGCAGGAATTGTTAGAGAACATATCATAGGTCCCTTTTTCATTGATTGGCAATTTGGCAATTGGCAATTTAAATGGTGATAATTATTTAGCACTACTCCAAAATAATGTTGTGCCAACTTTGACAAACGTATATCCTGATCCAGCAAACCCACAAGTTCCAGCGAATATGATATGGTTTCAGCAAGATGGAGCACCGCCCCATTACCAAATCAATGTCCGGAACTACCTCAACCGAATATTTCCAAATCGGTGGATAGGGAGGCGAGGATCGATGGAATGGCCAGCACGATCCCCTGATCTGAGGTCATTAGACTTCTTCTTATGGGGATATGTCAAAAGTATTGTATACAAAACTAAACCCCTCGACTTAGCTGACTTAAGAAGACCAATAATGCTTGCGATTAGATCAGTCACGCCTGAGATGTTGAGTAACGTTAGAAGAAATTTCTATCCAAGATTAGGGTGTTGCCAAGACGTTCACGGCGAGCATTTTGAACATCTCCTCCATCGAAATTTATTGTTTTTTTTTTTTGTTTTTTTACATTATCAAGAAATAAACAGTATTTCTTATTAGTTTTTGAGTGTGTTGTAACGAATTTCTGTAATCAAATAATTTTCTTTTTTTAATGTTAATTTTTGCAATAAATCTGAAAACACTTTATATTTCCGAAACAGTTGAAGATAGGTATAGGACATTGTACATGAAATATGTCTAGAATTTTCTGAAGAATCCAAAAATTGAATAATATACTAGGTGTTGCATTTAAAATAAGAAAGTTGGTATTGGCCACGGTCACATGACACACTCTGTATAAAAAGTTTTTGATGAAAAAAATGCGCAACTAAAAATAACAATCGACGTTTCCGAGCGTTTTTTCGAACACGCCGCCATTTATTTATTATCGAATTTATTCCATTTGGCTGATACACAGTGTATATATATAAACACTATTATAAACGTTATATATAAACATTACGTGTCAGCTTAATTCGGAAATAGATATTTACCGAAAAGTCATGAAAATGATCCATTATACTTACGAGGAGCCACAGTGATACTACACTCTGAGGCGAGTATTTTACAGGCTCCGAATAAAGTAAGACTTTTTAATGATGAGTCATGTATTAATTTTTTTCTTAAACCCCTTAGTTATTATAAAAATTAATATTCATTAATTAAATAAATTGAATGGGCGATTTTCTACACTAGTATCTATCTAGTAGTACATTTCTCTGTTTCTAAGGTGACCAAAAATTTTGTGTATATAAACAAAACCCGTTGTCGGTTTTTTTTGTGCATTCGTATTACTTTTGGATTGGATGAATTGTGAAGAAACTACCGACGAACACACTTTAGAAATAAATAGGAAAAGCTGCAGAAGAGGCCTTGGCGTAGCTACTGCCGTAAACATCTAAACGGATTAAGGGACATATAATTTTGTTTATGATGCCTTTGGAGGTTGGTGTAAGGAAGAATGTTAGAAGACGTTATTTTGGCTTACTTTGTGGAGAAAACTAAACATAATTATAAAGCTTCAACTATTTGGAGATTTATTTCATGCTTATGTCGACATTGTCAATAAAAAGGAATATAGATATCAGCAAGTTCGATAAGCTAATTGCGCACTTAAAAAGACAAGGTGAGGGATATCAAGCTAAGAAATCAAAAGTGTTGTCCCGTATTGAAATCGACAGTCTTTTTAGAGGTTCCAGATGAAGGAATTTTTATGGTGAAGGTAGAAAATTTATTGTTTTATTTCATTTTAAACAGTTAAAAAAAACAGGTTGTATTATTCTATACCAGGGGTCTCCAAACTTTTTAGCCCGAGGGCCACACTGACTCCTCCACTAAGTCCCAAGGGCCAAGCCTTAGGTAGCTCATCATATCAACGTACTGTAGTTTTGAATTACCAGCAAATTTTCGTTCAGGAAGCCTACGGTTAGCTTTCGTGTGGCACTTGAAATTGCAAAACGTGGAAAACCATTCACCGATGGAGAAATGTTCAAAGAATGCATAATTGCAGCAGTTGAAGAAATGTGCCCTGAAAAGGTAAATTTATTAAAAACTGTCAGTATGTCAGCAAACACTGTGGCTCCAAGGGTAGAAAACATCGCTGAAAATATATCCTCTCAACTGTTCGACAAAAATGGACATGTTTAGTGGTTTTCTTTGGCCTTGGATGAGTCAACGGATGTGTCAGATACTGCTCAGGTGTTGATTTATATTCGAGGAGTAGATAAAAGCTATGAAGTGCATGAAGAACTTCTTGATATGTATAGTATTCATGGCACAACTACTGGTACAGATATTTTTAAAGGAGTTGAAATGGCCATTAATCAAAAGAACCTTCGATGGAAAAACTTGAAATGTATTACAACTGATGGAGGCAAACACATGAGTGGGAAAGATAAAGGAGTGGTCGCTCTTGTGTCAAAGGCTGTATTCATGGCACAACTACTGGTACAGATATTTTTAAAGGAGTTGAAATGGCCATTAATCAAAATAACCTTCGATGGAAAAACTTGAAATGTATTACAACTGTTGGAGGCAAACACATGAGTGGGAAAGATAAAGGAGTGGTCGCTCTTGTGTCAAAGGCTGTAGAAAATGACGGTGGTTCAAAACCATTAGTCTTACATTGTATCATTCATCAACAGTCTTTGTGCGGAAAATGTTTGGATATGTCTGAAGTTCTGAAACCAGTCATATCAACTGTTAATTTTATCAGATCTTTTGGGCTGAATCACCGACAATTCCGACAATTTATTGAAGAGATTGGAGAAAATGACTTACCTTATCATACTGCCGTACGTTGGCTTAGTTGTGGGAAAGTCCTTCAGCGCTTTTTTGAACTTCGAGCAGTGATCGAAATTTTTTTGAATGAAAAGCATCGCCCTCTTACTGAATTACATAACAACGCATGGCTGTGGAAGTTAGCATTCTATGTTGATTTGACAAAACATGTGAACGAACTGAATTTGAGATTGCAAGGAGAAAACCAGCATCTTCCTGATTTATACACTAATATCAAATCATTCCGGAAGAAATTGATACTGTTTCAATCACAACTACGAAGTAAATGTTTTTCACATTTTAAAACATGTGAAATATTCAGCCACACCACTGAGTTTCCTATCGATTTTGCAATCGAAACTTTGATTGCTTTGAAAATAAATTTTGATACTCGTTTCTCGGACTTTGATGCCATTGCGAATCAAATTAAGATTTTTCAGAATCCTTTTGATACTGACATTGAAACCCTAGCCCCGTAACTTCAAATGGAAATGATCGATCTCCAGATCAGGGATATAATTAAGAACAAATATCAAAACTCATCTTTGTTGGAATTTTATAAGAGTCTTCCACTCACACAATTTGATAATTTGCATAAATTTGCTCGTGGGCTGTTTTCTGTTTTTGGTACTACTTATTTGTGTAAGAAGACCTTCTCCAAAATGAAGTACACTAAAAATGTTTACAGATCTAAATTAACTGATGAGCATCTTAAATCTCTTTTAATAATTGGTACAAGTAAAATTAGTCCACAACTACAAACTATTGTCAGTGGAAAATCTCAATTACATAAATCTCATTAGTATTTCATGTCATTATGCTTGTTATAAGTTATGTTTTTATTTAAAGTGTATAAAATGTTAGTTGGATTCATTTACATAATTTGTTAGTTATTATATACTGAAGTTAAATTTTCTGCATATTATACATGTCTTTACTCATTACAATTCTGTGTTTCTTTATCCAACTTATCACAAAAACAATAACAATAAGCCTACAACAATGTTATGAGTAGTTAGCCCATAACCATATCAATGTAGATGTCATATTTATAATTATTCAACATAAAATTAGAATACTTCAGTAAACTAAATTTAATTTGCTATAAAAAATATGTTCTCTAAAAGGAGTTTTCAAGTATGCTAGGTCTCCGCGGGCCGGACAAAATCTGTACGCGGGCCGGATGTGGCCCTCGGGCCCTAGTTTGGAGACCCCTGGTCTATACCGATGAGTCGACGAGGGTTACATAGAAGAATCATTAGCAAATCAACTGATGACTGCTAATCGAATACAGGACAGTAAAGAGGAAAATAACTCTAACATCACGAAAGACGATGAAGTTGCTGGATATTCAAAATCTGAAACTTCTCATTTGGCAGTTGGTGATGAATATAACTATAAAGAAAATGAAGTTTCTGTGTGTTCAAATGTTTGTTGATACTTGGCAAGGAAAATAATGTTATTATTCGATATAAAAGAGCTTTGTTGTACGGAATTAACATATCCAATGTAGAAAACTCAACCATAAATAATATTATTATTGAATAAAACTAGAAAAAATGTGTACATGTTTTCGTGACTAGTCAAATGCAGTTCAGATTAAGAGTTTATACTATAATAATTGCAGGATAATCATCCAATCTAATTATTCTGTATTCGGGGGATTACGATCTGTTGCGTAAACAATTTTGACTACTCAGGGAAATGCAATTTTCGTGCCGCATTTGCGCGGCAGGGATAGTAGCACTTTAGGTCCGGTTTCAAAATAAATATTAAAACGGAAAAGGGCATTAAAAAAAATATTATCCACGTCTGTGACAGCTAAATTCAAACCAAACCATGTGGCGCCACCTAACATTTAGAAGTTACCTTATCGTTCCTGATAGTTGAAGAAGTCAGATTCCTGTACTTACGCCTCCAGTAGCAATACAAAAACAGATAGATAATGGCTGTCAAATAAATTTGTAAATAAAGAGATAGAAAATCTACGAAAACTGTCAAAATTCTAGTGTCAGTTTGAGTGTCAGTGAGCAGAAAATTTTGAAAGTAACAATAACTATTAAGTAAACCGCTCTAACATGGCTGAGAAGTAAGTGCACGAGCGGAGATACACCCGCTTATAAATAAAATCTAGGCCATATGTAGAGGCAAATGTTCCCTTATTAACAATTACACCATTTCAGAAATGACAATTGGTTCGGGTCCTGGTTATCAGCTGCAAAAACAAAGGTACGCAAACATTTTCAATGGCAAAACTTGCCGCTCACCTTGTATTCTTGCAGAGCTGCGAAGTTCTCGAGTTCGTCAAAAAGGACCTGGAGGAGTTCGGCAGTGCTGTTAAGAACGAGGCCTCGAGCGTAGTCGCCAACACCGGGAATGCGATTGAGAAGACCTTAAAGGTATAAACCGATTGGTTATATTGGAGCTGTTTTGCATGCACATTCTTGATTCTAGCTCGACGAGCCGGAATCCACGGCGAGCAATATGAAGAGGAGCATAAGTTCGTTCTTAGGTAATTAATGGTTGAAATTGTTGTAATTATTCTATTAACGTAATCTATCGAATTATTAGGTCAAATGAATGAAGTGCTGAATCCCAGCCCAGATGATTCCGACACAGAGGCTATTTTAATAACAGAAGGACAAGAAAGTGTTAAGCTCTCTAGATTGCAGGTAAATAAATATTTAATAAGTCTATAGTCATAAGCAAAACTCGATAAGTCATATAAAATCAATTATATTGATTTTATGTTTGTATTTTTTGCCAATCTGTAGAGACCTTAGTGAAGATTTCAATGGACAAAACCATATATTTGTTCTTCATTGAGTTTTGTTGGTGGTAAAACCCAATAATATTTTTACTTTTGACTTATCTGGTTTTGCCTTAGTATCACAGAAATAGCCTTGAGAATTCTGTAATGGTTGCAATTGTATGGGACTCTAATGAAGATTGCAACATAACTGCAGATTTTTTGAAAGGTATTATCGTAGAAAAACATTATCTAAGTGCATCACCAGTATGGACATTAATTTTTAGGTATTCTTTTAGACTATTGCTACACGAGTCGTAAACAGTCGCTGGCGATAAGCGTATATAATAATTATGGCTCGTGTAGCCGTAGCCTTAAAGGCTTTCTATGAATATTGCAACATAGGAAACACGTAAGACAAGTCCTATATAAATTATTTATTGATTAGTAAGAATCAATAGTGATATTTCCTTTTAATTTAACCAAACGTAACAAAAATTGGGTTTTTTTGGTCAACAAACAAACATTGCAAAGCATTTCGAACTGTCCATTTAAACTGTTAGATAAGGATGTACTTTACAAAACGATTGGTTATTATAATACAAGATAGCTAAAAATTATGATAATGTAAACCGCTTGATGAGGCATAACGTCTGTTAAACCAGAAACCTGTTACCCCAAAAATTAAATTATGCAGGTAAGTATTTAACGTCATAATTTTACCCACATGCATACGCCAATATATAGTCTGACCGCTGGATCTTTGGGGTGCACTTCGGCAATTATCGCTTCAATAAATAACAAAGGCATTCAATTTGACAAAATGAATCGTAATGCGTATGCGTAATGCGTAAGAAAAATATAGCACTATAGGAACGTCTTCTAAGTATAGACATACTGACAATTTTGCAGGGCTCCAGAGTTAAGAGTATGACAAAGACGGAGCATTGTGATGGTTTTGTGTTTCGCACTCATTCTCAGATTTAGTTCTAAATTTGACTTTTGCGGTACACGTCAAGATTTGTTTACAGTTGGATGTTTGGAGGTTGAAGTTTGTAACCTAAATTCGCTTCTCTAAATCGCCTGTCAATTTCACTGTCACCTGTTGGCCCATAAACAGTACAGACATTTACTGTCCATATATGTGTTTTGAGCTCAACATTGATTATGTTTTGTGTATCTCACAGTACAACATAGCAGTGCCGCTATATATTTCTGAATTGTTGATTAAGTAATATATAGTTATTAAAACTCGCATTAATTATCGCTTTAAAATGTAGTGACTAATTCTTTGAAAACATTATTTTTAAATGGCTTTAAAAACTATGAATATGGAACTTAATTTGACCAAAATTTTAGCTTAATTCATACGATCATAAACAATTTTTCTTCTAATGTAGATGCGTAAGAATTTAAAGAACTGTTCAACGAGTTTGAACTCTTAACTCTATCTCTAAGTTAGAAGAACATTAACTAAATATTAAATGAAAGTGATACCGCCATGAAGAGAGCAACCACATTTTTTATAGCCACCAGTGTACAGTTTTCTGGTTTCACCGATTATAAGTTACTGTTTTATCGTTGTACTATGTTGTTATGGAATGAATAAGATTCATCAGTTAGCAACCTTTAAGCTATCAATAAAACCCTGGCAACACAAAATGCCATTAAAAAAATTTAACTTAAAAAACAATTACAAGTCTAAAACAATAAAAATCTACCCATATAACTATTTGCTCACATGAATATTATTAATTGTACCGTTACGGAAGCTCAAACTCCCACAACCAGATAATTTAGTACAACGAAAATAGTTGTATGTCCCACATTCTGTTAAGAGCTATAACGACAGCGGGAGCATTAATTACTCCATTGTCGGGCTTCAAACAGCTCCCTTGTTACTTAATACGTAGCCCTTAATACGTACATAACTATTATAAATAATGTTCGCATAAATTTCAACAGAGTGGCTACTAAAACTGGGGATACTTTTTTGGTTATTGACTGCAAATGTTGCTTATATATACATATCGTTTGTATACAGGAGAAATTGGCCAAGTCCATTATTTATCATTTAAATTTCATTTATCTCCTGTACATTTAATTTAAAAATTGACCTGGTTCAATGTCAAAAGTAATCACTTTTTAAATAATCGTAGATAAAAAGCCTTTTTTCTAGAATTGGTATCCAAAGTAGACATTTGCGCTCGTAGTTGACAACGCAAAGTTGACGTTTTCCTAGGATATCGGATATCACTTTGGCGCTTTAAAGCGACAAAATTGAAACAACTCGCGTAAACGAACATTATGTTAAAATCATGTCAACATTGTATAAGTTTGTATTGTGTGTGTTTTTACCATAAACTTCTCACAAAAAAGAAAGTGCTAAGAAATGGAAACTGCTAAGGATGCATTTGCCTGTACACCTCCGGAAATTGTAACCGCATCAAGAGATGTATGTCAAAATTTACTGCCCCAAAAATCGAAACAAAAATATGAAACCAATTTGTACGTTTAATGTTAATATTGTAAATGATTAGCTTCTGATTTATAAATTATCTATATTATGATTATTGATTTGCTCAAAATAAATATGTAGCAGTAATCATGACTAGCGATTGTAGAAAAATTCTTGTGTGTGTTACGAGCGCAAGTGTTCATTTTCTCGAAATCGGCCATGAACACTTGCGCTCTTAATACACAAATAGCTATTGTTTCAATCAATTTGTGCTCATAGAAAATATATAGTATGCTAGTAGATTTGTAAACTCTCTAACTCGTTTTATTAAAACAAGGCACCGCTGTGTTTCGCTCATGTCTTATACAACTTGTGACTAAAGTGACGTTTATAAAACTTGATACATAATATAATATTTTATTATCTAAATTCGAGACAAAACTTTTATAAAAATTTGCCTTGCAAAAATTAAGTCATTCTTTATTACCTGTATTGACATCTACCAGCAATTCTGCTATTAATATTAATGGTACTTCTCAAATGTATTTAATTCAAAATTCAAATGTATTTAGTAAGTGCAACGTTTAATGTGAAATACCCAGAACGGACAATTCCCAATCACTCTACTGTTAATAGAATTGTTACAATAATTGAAAATACTGGTACACTAATCCGACATTGGAAGTGCAAAAATAATGAAATTGAGCGTACTGCACAAGAAAATAAAACCGTTGTATGCACTCCAACGGAAAATACAAATTTAAGTTTAAGGCAAATATCAGTGTACATCATATCACGGCTTAGCGTGTTTTGAAAACAGATATGTTTCGTTCGTCTTACACATACCAGTGCCACCGAACACTTCTAGAAAAGATATGATGAAATGAAATGAGTTTGTTGTCAAATGATGGATGCTACAACAGCACAGTTTCCCATAAAAGTCAACGTGTGCGCAGGAATTTTGTCAATCATTTTTTATCAATGGAAACTTAACAGGGTAAAGTTTTTTATTACAATTGTTACTAGAACTGCAATAACTGTGGTGTTTATAGAGGACAAAAAAAAGGTTCCAAGTGGATGGTTTCCGACTACTACCTGAGGGGACCAGTGAGTCGAACCGAAATTTATTTTGTTCCGGTTTGCCATTATGCTCTGGGTAAATTATTTTCGCTCCGGTTTAGGTTTCGGTTAGTCTGAAAATTTCCGTTCAGTTCCGGTTCAATTTCGGACACGAAGCGGACACTTACAATCCAAAATTTATACCGGAATACTATATAATAATACGGAGGAACTTAAAAATGCTATCACTTAGCCCATATTGGATGTGAATTTTATGATAAGACTGGGATATTGCCAAGCCGCCGATGGCAATCTATTATAATACTCGCTATAAAGTTTTATTAATTGAAGGTGTTTTTATTTGTCTACTTACGGATGAGTGTATTTTTTTATTTTCAAAGATAGACCTTTTAATAAAAGTAAATACTTTTAATTCATAATTTCTCAAATCTAGAAAATAATGTTTAAAAATTAAAATGTCAAAAAATTATTCTTTTATACTCTACAAGTAACCTCTTATGATTTTGCGATGAAGTGATATATGGAGCAAATAATTGAGAATTAAAAAAAATACATTGTTATAAATCCCTAGGGTGCGTTGTCCGATGCACTACTATGTGTAACGCTACTTTATTGTGAAGTTTTTCCGCCTACATAAATAAATTGCGCTATAAATTAGATAGATACTGGCGTATAAACCAAAGCAAAAAAATATAACTATTGGCTCTTATAATTTACACACAAATAAACTCATCTACTTTTGAAACACCGCGGAAGCCAATGACAACAAAAAAACATGTTTATCAGTGCTTAGTCTAAAAATAAACAGAATTTTAATTTGATTGTTTTAAATAGCTGTGTTTATTGACATATGTTAAATCAAGCAATGCACAATTTACACGCAAGCAAACTTATCTACTTTTGAAACACCACGGAAGCCAATAACAACAAAAAAAACATGTTTATCAGTGTTCAGTCTAAAAATAAGCAGAATTTGAATTTGATTGTTTTAAATATCTCAATTTATGAGTGTTACGCACCCTGTACGCCTGCGTCGGCTAGCACCCCCAGATATGTAAACAAGGGAGGCGCGTGACAGAGGCGCGCCAGTACTCGTTGAAATCTTACAACGATAGCATCAGTAGTAAAATAAATATATTCAAACTTTATTAAGTGTTTGTCTTGAAACGAGTAAAACTCGGGATCAATCGTTCTCTTCGCCCTAAGATCTAGAACCTAAATACAGTCTACTGAATTGAAGAGCGTAACAATGAACTTATGTTGAATCAAGCAATGCTACTCCAAATTCGCAATGAAAATAAAATAATTGTATATTAGTTGGTATAAATGTCCTCCTGTACATTATATAATTTTGCTTTTCAGCAAGCAGTGTACACTCTTCAAATTGAAGAAAAAACATTCCTTGAAGACCCGGACGAGTCTCTGAAAAAACAGTACGAATGTTGGCTGGACATAATTGAAGATCATCTGTCCGAGGAGAGGTTAAGTAAACATTTGTTAAACTCGGTGACGTTGAAAAATCAATACACCAGCCTTGTTCCGTTGAAAGTCGAACATGGATCATTTTGGAAAAGGTAAGCAGCATCTGGGTATTTTGCATTCACATGCTGTAGTGCCACTGGTGCATTCCGCAGACCATAAGGTGGTATGTATGCAGTGGGAAAAGTTACAAACTGTTGTGCCCCAAACAGTAAATGATTTTTGATATTAAAAAAGCAATGCATAATGTAAAGGGCAGGCATAAATTAATTGTATTGTAAATAATATAAAAAGCATTACTAATTAGTAATAATTTTACAAGATAGAAATATTAGTTCTTTTGTGATCCAGTTCGAGTATCTGATCATAATAATAAAAAAATGATTGCAGATACTTGTTTAAGAAAGCTCTAATAGAAGATGACATTGCACGACAAGAAGCTATGGAAAAGAGGGATGCCAAGGATAATAACAAAGTGGTATCAGAGGACACCGTCCAATGGGATGAAGGTAGATATGTGACCATTGATCTATATTGAACCATTTATTTCAGCATTAAATTTACATTTTTGCATTCACCCACTTTTTTATATGCCAGAATTGTACAGTGATCAATGTTTGGGGTTGATTCTAATATAGCGCCAAAAAGTTGTAGTAGTAGTACACAAAAATTGAAGGCCTTGAATTATGAAAATCAAATTTATCATTGTTGGTTATACCATGCGATCATAATTGATTAAAAAGCATTTGAATTTGGCGCATTGTTTTTATCTCACAATGTTGGTACCTCTACCTGTGATTTGATCGTTATATTCGATCATAATTATAATCATAATTAATTTGATCGGCTTGCGTTAATTGGATTAGCTGTCAAGTGTGCTCTCAGGTGATTTTGCATAAAAATGCCTTTCACCCACAAGTTTATAATTAAAGGGTATTTTCGAACAAGGACACATGACGATGAGGGCATTTGGAATTATTCCTATCAAATTGCAAAGAACAATTGAGGCGATTATTTTAAAAAGTGCACATGGCCAAAAATTAGTTTTGTGGGAAATCTAAAAAAAGTTACAGTGGAAATTATACTCAAAGTACTAGGAAAATAAATCAGGCTATTCTGTTGCATTTATTTCAACCGATTTAAAAATAAAAATTATTTTAAATAAAAACTGTGAAACAAGAGACAAAACGGGGGAAAAAGTTGGAATGTAACAGGCGTGTAACAGGCAAATGAAAAGAAAATAATTTGCCTTTTACACGCGACTTGTATTGTTTCTCGAAAAATCGGGTTTGTTAGTGCATAGACATTGGTCTTGAGAGCCGTTTACTGTTAATAACTCGATTTGTGAATTTTTGGACTAGTGTTGTTTTTAAAATAAACGCCTCAATTTCATTACCACTTTCCTGATCTCAAGTTCGGTCACATTTACTTTGTAAAGGTTCGCTGTGTACTTCATGATTCCATGAAACCAGTAGTGTTTTCAAACGAAAATCCCCAGGCCGGAATACTGTCCCTACGGTAGCAGTTGTTGCAGATATTCAGCAAATAATCATGCGAGTCCAAAGAAAGCTGCTCCAAAGTTTATCTGCCCAGACAAATTTATCACTCGGTACAGTCAGAAGGCTTAAAATTATTGCATACTATTGTTAGTTCCAAATTAGTTCCTTCCCTAAATTCCATCATGGCCAGCCACTGGTAGAACTTAAGGAGCTACCAACCTTAAAAGTTTTTGAATGTGCGGAAATTCAACTTTTTCTATCAATTATGTACGCATGGTATGTCTAGTCCACGACCTGCTTGATTATGAAGTAACAAAACTCCCTTTATTGAGCCTGCACATTTGGAAAATTTAGCTCACCAAGAGTACCTATCCACGAGTGAGAATTTCCAATTAGCACAAACTGCATATTTTTAAAACGGGACATAGGTATTAATATCAGTATTTCTAGAAATAATATTCTGATAATTTTCTTGTGTGACATTTAAACATCATCGTGGGTAGATGGTGTCAAAACGGCAAAAATCGGCATTTTTTGGTGTATTGAATCACATGGAGTTTGACAAAAATGCGCAGGCCGTAAAACAGTAGTGCCGCGATAGTCCGGATGCTTCAGTAATACGGATTGGATTTCTCTTACCAGTATGTATGTGTAGTCCAGATTTTTATCGATTTAATAATCTGGTTCGAATATATTACATTTACATACATACATACTGCATTAAATGGAAAAACTGTACTCGAATTGGCGAGATCTCCATTGCATGCAGTGATGTGTGTAAAAAATGAAGAGGCCATCAAAAGCACTTGTTTACAGTGGGCGGAAAACAAATGAAATCCCTTTAGCCGATATCATGACATGCTGCAGAAACTAAAAGAAACCACTTTTGACAAAAAACTACACGTATAAAAATAATCTGAAATGACTAAATTGTATAAAATTAAAGTTTAATTTGTTTAAATGCAGTGATTATTTCAAAACAGGTATTAAAATTCAGATCCCGACAATCCAGATGATTTGATAATTCAGATCGGTCTCGTTTTAGTTCATCCGGATTATCACGACAACACAGCTGTGACGTTTTTCACATAATCAAGCAGGTCATGGTCTAGTCAATTCTGTCATTAACAAAGATTTGAACGACTGTTGGCAATTAGTTAACAATCAGTGATTTTCAGGGGTGCCAACTTAAAAGTTTTACACTATCCCAGTTCCACCAACTCGACAGGCTTTGATGCGCACTCTGTAGCAGGAAGAATGTAAAAAATTACATCATTTTCTGCACAAAAATAGCCATTTAAATATATACATATAATCTTGGAATAATTAACACAAATAAAATAATATAACAATTAACTTTCAATTTTATTTGCATAATTTGCAATTAACTTTATTCATGGTGGTAACATCATCATAAAAATGAGTATTGTATTTGACATGACAACGATTTACCATGTTTTAAAACTTTCTGTTTTAATTTTTTAAAACGATGGAATTTCTAGTTTCTAGCTTAAGGTAGAAGCTTACACCAGATTTCATTACTTCTTATAATTCAATTTTCCACCAATTTTTATGTATAGGAAAATATATTTAGTAAACCTACAATTTTTCCAATTTATATAGATCTTCAAGAAACTATCGATAAATTTGAACCCATTATCAACATGGAGAGTGCGGGTTTTGCATATTGTTTTTATGACCTATCTATTCATTAGATTTTAATTGCATTTCAGAGGACTTTGCGAAAGATATCGAACTTACAGAAGAAGAACAAACTAAGCTGCTGGAACAGTACGAAAGCGAGACAAAGCAAAAATCTAACCACCGCAAGTCGTCAATACCCAAAGTTATCAACGAACCAATTGGAGAGAATGTCGTGTTTCAACAGTCTGCAATGCAAATTAAATCGAAGAAGAGGCGCACAAAGGGCATGCCCAATAATAAAATTGCGGAGAAAATAATTGAAACCACTGACTCACTGGAGAAAAAGGCGGACATTGAAGTCATCAAAAAGGATGCTGTCAACGGATTGGCTTCAAACAGCAGCAGCAGCAGCAGCAGTACTGACGGAGACTGGGAAAAAATTTCTGACACTGACAAATAGACTATTTATTTCAATTATAGGCAAATTATTTGATTATACATTTCGTTTATGGTATCAAACTAAGTTTCGAATGAATTGAATCCAGTCGGCGCCGGAGCCGTTGCCCATACAATCAAAGGTTGAACTTTACATAGCAGATTCGGACCTAAAATTAAAACTTTATTCCAGCATCCGACCTGCGACACAGGTTAATTTCGTGTGCACCTCATACACATAAACAATCTTTGAACAATGTTATGACTTTTTCTTTGTTGGTATTCTAATTTAATTGGCAACAGCAATGTCCAGTACAAGTATCCATATTTTCCAGTGAACACGTAAAAAGAAAAAGCATGGCTGCTAGATGACACTTCAAATGTTTCTATTACCACCCCAATCAGGTTTTTTAGCGGGTGCCAACTTAATTTTATTTATGCTCTTAGTCCAGTTTCAATTAAACTTTGTTCACTCTATGATAATTTATACATTTTTAGGTGGTACCTACTGTTTAAGCCACAGTAATGCAATTTTTGTAGTTATTATAAACACCTACTTGAAAATTCTCCAATATATATTATATAATTTTGCTGCGAGAAAAATTGTAAATTATTTCGTCATTTAAAATAAATGTACACTTACCATTACCACATGCTCATCGTATTCCTACAACAAATTGTTCAATAATTGAAAATGGTTACTTAATACTTTAATTTTAGTTATATCTTCATCTGGTTTAGTTGTAAAGTTACTTGTGTTCCTGTGTTGAAAAAAAGAGTGTTTAGTGACACTTAGAATTAAATTCGCATTTACGTACTAATAATAATAATTACTTTAGTGATTACTCTATTACGTTGCTTTTACTATTTTTATCATATATTTGTTACCCTGTCTTATTAGACAACTGTTTTCAGTTTTACCAAATTGTTTGTAATTTTCATTGTATTTTAAAATATCAAGGAAAACTAAATACATTGGTATTTACAATTACACTAAATTTTTAATATATTTTTAACATTTAAGCTGTCCTTGATTTCTTACTAACAAGGAATTAGGATGTTGTGAAAGAGGATATGATTGTATTCAAACATTGAAAGCTTTGTTCTTTGTATATATGAATCTTATAAGAACTTGTTACATACATATATAAAAATGATAGATTTTTATATAAATTGTATCAAATAATTAATATTCTTAATACTAATAAAAATGGAAATCTATATTTTAGCCCGTTTCTTTACGCTTATAGTTTTCTACCTGCCGACAGATGCCGTTTTAAATAAATTAGCTGTGCTTGGCTCTCCAGATTCGACAACTCTTTAACGGCCGGCGCCATTTGTGCGGTATGGTTTTGGTAGCCAGACCCTGCAGCTTTCCGTTTCTGCCCGTACACCACTTTTCCGTCAAACTTATCGCTCGGAACTTTTATATCTGATTCTATTTGCTGAATTGTCACATTAAGGTGTTCTTCAATTTCGCCAAGATACTAAAAGCAAAATATTATAACATTTTCATAAAGAAAAAGTAATTCTTGTATATTACCCGTGGCTCACTGTACCAAATGCAGCAACCTTTCTGATCAGTCAAATTTGTATTCCAGCAGTTCCTGCCTCTAGATCCGCACCATTCTCCATGGTACCAAACTTTTTCTGGTACAGTGCTAACCAAACTAATCGCTAAACCCATCCTTTCAGCCCTGCCAACACGACCGATCCTATGAACATAATTTGACTTCTCATCGGGCAACGTTACGTTAATCACTAAAAATTACAAGGGTTAATTATTTGATACACTTTAACCGGCGTAAGCCAAACATACTGAAAGGAAGTCCAGTGATGTCGAGACCCCTGGCGGCTACATCAGTGCAAACCAGGAATTTGACTTGTGCACGTTTAAACGATTCCAAATTGGCTTTACGCTCATTAGGTTTGCGATCACCGTGCAAACAAACGCATGAATATTTATTCTTATCCAACGACTTCATGTATTTCTCGAGATTATCACAGTCGAGTTTCGTGCGGCAGAAGATGATGGCCCTGTCCATATTGTGCTCATCGATCGCTCGAATGCAGTACTCGCCCTTCAACATTTTCACAGCTTCGCTTAGAGTTTCCGGACTAGTTCCTCCGGGCCGAACATTATCTTGGGTGTGAACCTAAATTATATTGTGAACAAAAATATAGCCAATTATATGTGAAGACTTACACCATCAGTCAAAATATGCCTCTTCAAACCGTGCCAAGACTTATCATTTTGCGGATCCACGTTAACGACTACGTGATGTACGGTCTCCGGCACTGCGTCCTCGCCTTTCAAGTCCACCCACGTAGGAAAATGCATCAACTTTTCCTAAACAATTTATTTATTTACTTATGCAATTTCTTGCTTCTGCATGTTTACTTACAGCCATTTTTTTTACTTCAAAAGCATGCAGAGTGGCACTGCAGACAATCATTTGCAAGCGGCGTCCATCGGAGGTGATTTTCGGCATTTGCCTATGCAGCCGTTCGATTAACTCTGTGTACCCACTCTTCAGTAAACCGTCGGCCTCATCAAGGACAAAAAATCTACAATTTGATAGCAGTAGGTATCCTGTAAATCGAAAAAAATGGGTTAGAAACAAATAAATAATTAAAAATCAAATCGTGATATACAAGAGAATTCTCCCAACAAGACAAAAAAAAAAACATCAGATGTAGACAGATATGAGCACATACCTCCTTGAATTAAGTCTTCTAATCTACCGGGTGTACCAACGATAATATCAACACCATCATTTTGAAGTACAGAAATCTGTTCTTTAATATTAACACCGCCAATGAGCAGCAGATCACGAATTTTGGGGTTTTCCAAGTGCTTCTTGAAGTTTTTAAGTTGCGTGTGAGTTTGCTCGGCCAGTTCTCTAGATGGCTGAAACAATTGCTGGTTATAAAACAGTTTTTCGATCTATGGAAAACTAAGTACCTCTATGATAATAGCTTGAGGCGCATTCTTCGCGGGCTTCGTTACAGATGCTGCAGTCTGACCATTGGTATTAGTAACTGCTTCTTTTGAGGCGAGGTTGAAAGCTTTGTAACCTTCAGGTAATCCATGTTTAAATGGCTTGTCTCCGAAATTAAATGACATTTCTGCATTCTGAAGAATTATGCATTAAATACCTTTTACAAAAAATTATAACATATTCAGGTGTTATAAATTTCAAAAAACCTTAGCAGTAACGTTTATGTTGCTGGACAGAAACACATTCAAATGTTAGATGCATTTATGTCATAAATACATCTGACATTCGAATGTGATGGTGTCCACATATACGTTACTGATTTTTTGATATACGCAATATACCTGATTATAAGCCATGCTCTTAAAGATCCACGTTATAACAGTTAACAGATATTTACTTCTGTACTAACTTACTTTTAATACAACTGCAGGAAATAGAGCACTACTTAATATTTGTTTTTGTATTTGGAAGGCGGTACCCAGATCTACATTATTTTTTAAGAACTTAATTTCTCCTTTATCCATATCAACCAAACAAGTTATGACATCGCTTTTCCCAAAAGCCTCACCATAGTTATCAAACTGCTTGTTATTGGACTTTTTCCCTGTGCCTCCGAAGCCAAATCCAAACCTAGATAATCATATTTTTTTCGTATTACAGAGAATCTTCATTGAAAACTAAACTATTTTACTCTAGCTCAACACAGTTCTATCAACACAACCAAACACTGGCATTAATGCAATTGTATTGTCGGAAAGTATTATTTAGTTATTACTTATCAGTTCCAAGATCCAAATTTGCTTGGAGGGTTGACCAGCCTACGCGACAGAGACCTTCATCCGTCACAGTAGCTTCATAACCCCATTTCCCGCTCTGCACACCTCTTGTGCATCTGGTGCCGTGCCATTCTTTCTGTTCTCTAGACTGCGCCCTCAAACCGCAAGGTGAAACAGCAAGGGCCGACCCTCTATCAACCATCGACATTGTCCAAGCAGGAGCTAAAAGTGTTTTAAGGCTAGAATTCCTTATAGAAACAAGAAAAACAAAGTTATACGACCTGCTTAATTATAAAGTGTTAAACTCCCTTTATAAGGCCTGTTCATTTGTGTAAATTTAGCGCACCACGAGTTATGTTGCCTACCCACGAGCGGGAATTTTGAATTAACACAAATTGCGATTATTCTAACTAAGACTCACAATACCGGACCAGAAAATTAATACCGATATTCTGGTATACTTCATTTTCAAAATAGGAAATATCAGTATTCCTAGAAATAATATTAATAAGTATTAATAATATAACTTTCTTGTGTGACATTGAATCAAATAGGCATTAGGTGGTGCCAAAACGGTAAAAATCGGTGTTTTTTTGATTAATTGAATTACATGGAATTTGACAAAAATGTGCAGGCCATAATAACTTTAATTAATTAATTAATAATAACTTTTTAGTAACTTTTTAACATAATCAAGCAAGTCGTGCAAAGTGCAAATGCAGAAGACAAATGTGGCCCATTACACTATAGCAGAAATATTGATCAACATTTTTTTATTTGGATAGTAGAGCTTAGGATTGACATTATTAGGTAAGCGCATCACTATCAATAGGCATTAGCTTTTAGGAATGGGTATATTATTGGGTAAGCACATCACAGTCTATAGGAATTAGGGATTAGGAATGGGTCTATTATATATGCTGTGGGATACTTACAACCACTTTGTGAAACCTTGGCGGCTTTTCCAGACTCTTGGTCTTTCAATGTTTCCCAAACGATCTGTAATATTGGCAGACAAAAGGCGGCGGTTTTACCGCTGCCTGTTTCTGCGGCCATCAATACATCACCGCCTCCTAAGACAAGTGGTATACCTTCAGCTTGAATGTCTGTTGGGAGCCTAAAATAAGTAATTTATAATCGTATAATTGTGAAACATTCATTTGTTTACTTACATCCAATCCAACTCATCGATGGCCTTTGCTAATTCGGGAAGAACACCAAATTCTGGAAGTGAAATAAATAATTATGACAAGACCAGACGACATTATTTTAATTTAAAATTTCATGTAAGAGTTCGGTAATAGTACCTACAATCAGAAAAGTTATAATATAAATATGATAACACTCCCCATTGTTTCAGACATGAGATAGACAAAGTATGTAGGTAAGGGGACTTTACGAAGTAGGTGAACCCCTGGGGGTTACATTAAAGAACACCAATTGAAACAATGATAAAATTAAATCTGTACAAAACTATAAGCATTCCCAACCTCAAAACCGGTATTTTTTATTACCTTCAAAGGCAGTCATGTTTTCTGGGATGAAGACTTTGATTACGCCGATCACTATACTAAATAAATAATTATGTCTTAGTTCCAATTGATTTAACTATTCTTTATTAACACGTTTTTGACGTTTATGATAAATCACTTCTCCATCTTGGTATCTATATCAGCACGAAGATAGCAACAAATATAGTATACTCTGAATTTTCTAAACTGGCGTGCACGTCATCAAACAGATGTGCGATGAGGTTTTTTCGTACCAACGTGATTGTTTTCGAGAATATGCATAACAATTGTTTAAGAATCGAAATTAATCTGAAGATCATTTGTTACATAACACTGATCACCGGTGGTTGTAAATAGGTAATCGGTGTATCAACCGCGGACACAATTTTCGCCTGCCAATCATGTAATAAATCATGTTATGTTGGCAACGGCGATATTTTCTCGGCGACGATGCCACATCTTTTTCACTAATGCTCCAAACTTCTTTGACGTCTAACTTGTTACATTTGCTCGATTATTACAATGCATATTTTGTCATTGTAGATGGTAAACCATAACCACAAGATTGATATCTGTACGATAAACGGTAGAGAAGTCGATGAATTTGATACGAACCGCGCACTGTCGCACAAGATTGCACGGGCGCAACAGCTGATTGCAGCCATTTTTAAATACCCAGGACAACTGGCAACCTTGTAAAATTGTGCCATCATTATTATGATTATTATTTTGATGACGTGCACGCCAGTTTAGAAAAATCAGAGTATACCACATAGTGTACCCTCTAAACTCTGATCCATTTTTATTTTTAACTAAGTTGGCCTGTAAGGGTGACAGTTTTTCAAATGTAAATGTAAATGTAATTTATAAAAAGAGCTTATATTTTATAACCGTGGGCAATGTTGCCATCAAATTGAGTATCTATTGAGTACAGAATTTATTTTCTATTTTTATTTTACAAAAGCAAATCAGTAAAATTATAATATAAAATATACCTGATGATTGATTTACTTAAACCATAATTCCAATTAATGAACGATTGCATGATTCAAGTAATAATTTAATTATTTTAATATATGAGTTAGGCAACATTGTTAGAAATCTGACATTTAATAATTTTTCACTGTCAGATCATTTTTGTTGGTATTTATGTATTTGTGTAAAACTGTAAGTAAAAATCTAACTGGATTATTCTAAATGTACCCCAATAAATACAAAACAACATATTTTATAAATATTGCTTTGTAACATGTAATGATGATTTACATTTTAGTGATTGCATTTATATGTCTCAAAGTAATATTTATTTCCCAACGTTGAAATTCGAACATTAAAAACTGTTAAATTATTCAATTACTGTAATTTAAAAAAGTGCTAGAGTGTTTTTGTTCAGGTCATTAATTGTTACAACATGGTTTAAACGAGTAGAATAGTTTGTTTAGTGCGAGCCAGAACACAAATGTACAAAAATAACCCAAAACTACATATAAACTAATTTAAGTAGTGGCCAATATTAAGCACATCTAATGAAAAATTAAATTAAACTACAGAATAAATGATTATGAAAAATGCCATGTGTAAACTAGAAGACTAGACAGGTAGACAATTTAGTAAAAAAAATCCAAGATATTCCAAATCCAATTATGTATTAATAAAATTGTGCGTTCTTTAATAGAAAAACAATTTTGTGGAATATATGAGAAGCGTCCATGCAAAGTACACATGCACATAATATGTTTCTGGTAGAATTCCCTAATTTAAATATTAATTTGATATCAGATTTGCGCAAAAAATATATTGTTCTGTGGTACATCCATGGAAAAGTACAATGTTATTTCGTGCCTCAGATCTAATTTAAGAGGTCTACAGAATCGCACAGACTCACAGAATCCCACAGATCAGACCCCGTAGATTGTTCCATAGAATGGTACAGCTTTTGTTTGCAAACGGAAGGGAATAACTGTTGTTGCGAATAAATATGCATCCGAGTGGGTACCAGGAGTTTCGAATTCTATTCTAATACGTTGACAGGCCTGTAGTTCCATTGAAGTCGTAGCTAAAAATAATGTCAGCATTGATTTGTTTAATATTCGACGATTCCATGTGCTGTAGAATTGCATAGTTTTATAAAAGTGTTATTTGTTTTGTCGCGTGTTCTAAAAGATTCTGCAAAGAACTTCCGTCGCCAGATCGGTAACAGTAATACCAGATGTTCTACATTGAGATTTACACATCCAAACTGTTTTATAATCGGGATAAGGACTTGAATTCTTAAAAACTGCCCTACATCGTATATCCAATTACTGTTGGTTGCTTAAATTACTATCTAAAATAAGCTGCAACGCTTCTTCAGGTGTACAATTTAAAGGTTCTTTGTTAGAAGAGAAGAGGATTTTCCTAATTTTAATCGGTCGAGTTGGACTTTTTCTGACTTCTTCTAAAATCGAGGCCAAATCACGTGTTCCTTCTTGACGGGCTGCCATACCTGCAGCTTGCATGATGAAAGCTGATTCATGATGCTTTTTGTGTAATAATTGCGATGCTTCCCTCCTTTTTGATCTGCTTGATTTTCCAGAAAACGGAACACTCGATTAACCAGAAGATGTTGATGGTGTAGGTATGTAAGTAGTTAGGCAACAAAAGTTCCAACGCCCGCAAAGATTGCGATTAAATTATTTTGCAGTTTTATTTGGCGGTTTTAATTGGCATTTACCCACCGCGAGCAATTACAGTAGGACGATTGTGGCCATTACGAGTACATAAATTACAGGTTCAGTATTACAATAGTAAAAATACTTCAATGACGGGTACTTTAATTACAATTACAGGATTACAATAGTTTAATTACTCATGGCTTTAATCGGAGATCCGCATTTTTAGTTTTAGTTTTACCGTCCAATCACCGCGGAGAAAATTACAGGTCGAATTGATAGTATAAATCACGACACTTACATCAATTACAACAATAGGGGCCGCCGGACAATAGGTCGCGCCGCCGCCGCCCAGCTTTCTCTTTCAAATGACACCATTCCCTCTATAGCTGTACAGGTAATTGTTTTAATGCATCATAATTCAGACTAATTACCTTAACCTTGATACATGTGTTCGTTTTACTAGTATCAGGGTCGTACACATAAAAAGAGTAAATTTTATCGTCCCCGCTAATAATTTGGTAATGTAGGCATTTAGACCGTACGATTTAAGATAAGTTTGCGGAGGCTGTCGCACGAGGCTGTCGAGCAGGGGGTCGAGCAATTCAATATCGTTTGAGAGTAATACAGAGAGAGCTACGAAGGAACATTTATGAGATTAAGAAGATGATCGAGATACGCAAAATCGTCACACAAATGGAACAACTAACAATTTCCAATTCAAAAATTTTTATAAATTATTTCTGTTATATATACAGGGTGAGTCAATAGGACGGGCAGGCTCGATTACACCTACACAGTTAGTGATATCGAAATGAACCAAACGGCACTGCAAAGTAGAGGCCAAAGTGCAGTTTGTAAAATTATTTTGCCATATACAAGGTGCTCCATTTTGCAGGGCAGCCTTCGACCTAGTTTTTTAAATGGCACCCCTGTATAAATTTACATATTTAAATTGGCCCATTTTGGGCTTCATAAATTCGTTTAGTTTTTGCAATTCGCTTTAACTGTTCAGAAGTTCTTTATATTTTTCTAAAATTTAATGCATTTCCAGGCACTTATTACAAAAATCGCAGGGCACTTGTTTTCCAAGATATCGGGTTGGGACTTTGCCAGATCCTAAACAACTGTCTGGGGTATCTTCTGGCGGCAAGATCGTCGATTTGCATTGTGGCATCACATTGCTGTGGGACATTAATTTTGGTAAAATTTGAAGGGCCATAACTTGATTTTTTAAATGGCACACCGTAAGTTATGGCACTTCAAAGTTTACCAAAATTAATGTGTCACAGCAAGGTGATGCCACAATGCAAATAGGCGGTCTTGCCGAAAGAAGATACCTCAGTTAGTTGTTTAGGTTCAGGCAAATTCCCAACTTGATATCCCAGAAACCAAGTGCCCTGCAATTTTTTTTTAATAAGTGCCTGCAAACGCATTAATTTTTAGAAAAACGGGAACAACTTCTGAACGGTTAAAGCGAAATGCAAAAACTAAACGGATTTATAAAACCCAAAAAAGGGCAAATTCAAATATGCAAATTTATATAGGGGGTGCCATTTAAAAAAATAGGTCGAACGCTGCTCTGCAAAAATGGAACACCCTGTATATGGCAAAATAATTTTACAAACTGCACTTTGGCCTCTAGTTTGCAGTGCCGTTTGGTTTATTTCGATATCAGACGGAGCCTGTCCGTCCAATTGACTCACCCTGTATATATATATACAGGGTGTCTACGCTAAACCGTCCGTTAAAAGTTTACGGGGTTGCCGTTGTACTAAATATTTCAAAAAAATCCTCGTCACACGGTTGAATCAGTTATCCTCATGTGAAATATTTTCAACTTTCTATCACTTCCGGTGCTACCCGAAGTAGCACCAACTTTCTTATTTTAAATGGAACACCCCATATCTTATAATATTTTTGAATTCCCCAGGAGCCGATGTACTAGTGTCACTTCTGTTTTTTTCTGAGATTTTGATTTTTTTTCAATTTTGTAGACATTAATTTACTTGTGATTATACGATTTTTCTGGGCCGAATTGTGTACATGCAATAAATTATAATGGAGGGAAAGGAAGATTTTTAAAAGGAAACAATTTATCTCATCGCTTATTTTAGACATGAATGATATAATAATAAATTATTTTCTTACAAATTTATAGTGTGTGGAACATCGGCTAGATCTCTCCCTGGTTAGTTATATGTTCCTTATTGAAATCATGAAGACCATATTCCGAAATGTTTGCTGCATCTTCAAGTATATACATTTTCATTTCTTGGTCTATACGAGGTCTGTTCATTTAATACGCGGACTAACTGGGTTTCCTTCTAAAGTGTTTCCACTTGTTGAAACAGTTTTTTTGCCTTCAGCTCCTTTGTTGCATTTGACTTTTATTCGGAAATCTTCGCAAAACTTCTTCCTTTCAAGGGTCATTTGAGTTTGGGGAACAAGAAAAACTCGCAAAGAGCAAGGTCAGATGAGTGGGGCGGGGGGTAGGAAAGTGATCGAGTGGTGGCCAAAAACTAACTAGTTCTGAGGGCTGAATGGGCTGGAGTATCGTGATGCAAAAAACAGTCGTTACTCCTTCACATTTCTGGCGATGGATAGCATCCCCCTGACGTTTCGGAAGTTCAGTGTAGTAAGTCTGATTCACCGTCGAGCCATGAGTCGTGGTGAACACCCTTAGCATCAAAGAAAACTGTCAGCATCACCTTGACATTGGATCGAACATGGCGAGATTTTTTGGGTCTAGGGGACGTTTTACTTACCCACTGGGACGATTGGACCTTCGTTTCAATGCTATAACCGTAAACCCATGATTCATCACCTGACAAGAAGTTTTCATCTTCTTCTGAACGATCAAACAGTTCCTAACAAAACTGGACACGATGTGATTTTTGGTCTTTCGTCATCAGGCGTGGCCCAAATTTCGCAGCACAATGCATCTGCAATTTTACGGTCAAAATCTCGAGACAGGATCCAATTGATATCCCACACTCTTCAGCAAGCTTTCTGACTATCAGACGTCGATTTACCCGCACCAGGATGTTAATTCCGTCGACGTGTGGATCGTCAGTCTTCAACGACTGTCGACCATTTTTAAATCGTTCGTGCCACTTGAAACATGCCGTGCTCTTCATAGCAACATCACCGTAAGCCGTGTTGAGCATAGCAAAAGTTGCAGTCGCAGATTTACGAAGTTTTACACAAAATTTAATAGCATCTCGTTGCTCGTTTAGGTCATTCATTCTAAAATACGCCAAACGAAAAAAAATGAACTTCGCTAAAAACCCGGGAGCTATTCAACAAATGAAGATATCTGTAATCGGGAAACTGCATTCAGCTGATATGTACAAACAAAAGGACTTGAAGCGCATCCCCCTGGAACCAACTGAGCCCGCACAATTCAAACAGTTCGCGAATTAAAAATATACACCTCGTATTTTGAGGCTTCTTCGTCAATGTCCTTCTCAGGTTGGAGATAAAAATGTCCGAAATCGTTAATAACGCATTCATCAAATCGGTGTTAGTGTTCACTCTTGAAGATTTTCTTCTATTTTCTTCTATTTTTCTTCTAAAGCATCTTCTGATAACTGCCCTATAGGCAAGTCAAATGATGCTATATTGCCGCATCTGTGCACAAAAAGTTTGTGTATACTGCTAAGCATATAATACCAGTTGTACAATTGCAGATAAAGAGATTTTGTTTCTTTTAATATAAAGCTAAAAGTATTAAGGGTTATTTTACGACCGCTTACAATTACTTTGAAAATTGCGGATTTTTTTTTCTATTAAATGTTTATCAACACCAGTAATTTCACTCCTTACTTTTGGATTAGCAAAACCTAATACCACCGTTAGTTGATCCAAATCCCGGTTTCGGTTTGTCGACTAATCCAACCTTCGCTTTGAAGTCTTCTTGAATTTTTACTTTCCTTTGGGAGAACATTTTTAAAATTTTCATCGCCTCTAACCTGCCATGATTTAAAAGGCAGTCGATAAGACATATGGAGGAGACACTCGAAGCTACGTATCCAACAGTGGAGGGTTAATGGGCCGAACTTATAATTTTCTTTCTGTGGAATTTTTTGTTCCGTTTCAGGCTTATTAATTTCTACGGGTGTTACGCACCACAAATATAACATCTGGAAGCAGCATTTGTTCCTGACAAACTATTACATACACTTCTATCGACCATGGTGAACAAGAATTCAAAACAAATTTCCAATTTATAACCACCTGACGTAGAAATAACGTCGTAAATAACGAGAATTGTTTTCGCACAAGGTCCATTAATCCTTTAGTTATTGGTCCCATGAAAATCCTCATGCCCAAAATCTAACCCGCACACAGTACCCTCAAAGAGTAAATGTCTGGGTTGGAATAATTAATTCGAGACTTATTGGCCCATTTTTATTGACGGAAATCTCAGTGCAGCAAAATTTCTGGACTTGTTGCGAGACCACATAATTCCATCAATTGAGGCGCTGAACATTGATGAACCTTGGTTCCAAATGGATGGGGCTCCAGCACATTCTACTAATGCCGTCCGGATTTTATTTGAATTGGCAGGTTTGGCCCCATAGTATGGCGCCCAATCACAACTGATTTGTCACCAAATGATTATTTTCTTTGTGGTTACCTGACAAGTCAAATTTATAATGACGTGCAACGTGCAACGTAGATGAATTGAAGGCCGTATACGTACTGCATGTAATGGCATAAATCCACAATACATTAGGAATACGCTGCGTAGCTTCAAAGACCGCCTCGCGTATTGCCTTGAACGACAGGGAGGGCATTTTGAAAACTTGCTGGGACATTAGACTTCACCCACACTTTACTTTTTGTGTTGTTTTGTTTACCATTAGAATCGTTTGAATAAATTAATATTTTCATTTAAAACTGAATTTTTGTGATTTCTTCATTGATAAAAACTTAACCCCTCCTTGTAACATATTCCAAAATTGACAGTGTATAACTGGTTGCCTACACCTACGCCGCTAATGAGTTGATTTTTTTTTAGAATTACACATAGGAACATTCTTTGCGGATAGGTGCAGGCAACCAGTTATACATTGTCAATGTTAGGTGTAATATAGAAAAAAAGCCCGGTATATAGACGAGTCAATGGTGTGACACATTTTTGACAGGTTGCGCATTGCGAAGTATTCGTCGAGCTTGGATATTCGATCAGCCTATTGACAAATACCGGTTAATGAGGACTCTCGACCTGTGACAGCCTTTACTGTTCCTAACCGAGGGTTGTTCCAATTTCGCCGCATGAATTTTGCCCTACATAATGCGCCGGCGACTTTTCAGAGACTCGTTGATAGTCATAGGTACCGACCTGGCAACTTCATGCTTCGCGTACCTAGACGATATCGTCATAGTGACATCAACTTTTAACCGTGTTAGATCGTTTGACCGCAGCAGGTTTAACTTTGCGCCGTGACAAGTGTCAATTTTGTAGACCGCAACTCCCTTACCTTGGGTATAGTGTCGATCAGAGTGGTTTAAACGTAGACCCTGATTACTTTTCAGCGATCCTTGACATGCCACCCATCACCAATGTGACTGGAGTACGACGAGTCATCAGTATGGCTAGTTGGTACCGCCAGTTCATACCGAAATTCTCTACCATTACCGCCCCTATGTCGGCCTTGGTAAAGAAGAATACTCGCTTTGTGTGGTCCAAAGCATTCGAGTTATCGTTCGCCACAATTAAGGATTGCATCGCTATGAAGGTTGACGCCAGTGATTTTGGACTGGGCGCCGTTTTGAGTCAGAATCATGTGGACGGCGAAAGAGCCATTGGTTAAGAAACCGGAGCGCAATTATGGCACTACTGAAAAAGAGTGTTTGGCAGTAATATGGGCAATCGAGAAATTTCGACCTTATATCGAAGGCGCGAAGTTCACCGTCATCACCAATCACCACTATTTTTTAAGGCTCAATCTTTACAGGGCCCTTCTGGCCATTTAGCTCGTTGGAGCGTGCGCCTATAACAATTTGACTTTACTATAATTCACAGCAAAGGAAGGTCCACCTGCTCCCGGACGCACTATCGCGATCTGTACCCATTGTAGACGCAGTCGCTGGTAGTGATCTTCCCTCAGAAGAGCTTGACACGTGGATAGTCAAGATGCGTGATGTAATAGCCGCGAGACCGCGAAAGTTCCCACCTTGGTGCTTCGACGACGGAGTTCTCTATAAATTCATGCTTCCCAGGCAAGGGGAACTCACTGATCCCCAAGATTATTGGAATATAGTCATTCCGAATCGAAACACCATGAACGTACCGACTACCGGTCACAGTGGTATAAAACTTGCCAATGCATAGTAGCAAAATATTTCTGCCCCAAGATGAAGGCTGATATTGCCCGTTATATTCGTAGTTATGAAGTGTGCCTCGCACATAAGCAAGGGTTAAGCAGGTTGAACAAAAGGCTCCACCAGGCTTTTTGGCGCTTACTGCGTATGCGACGTGATCCTGGCAAATTCTGTATACGGTTGGGTCCCTTGTCACGCTCAACAAAAGGTTTTTGTTATATTTTTGTTGGGGTGGACACCTTCGCGAAATTTAGTTTATTCTTCCCATTATTTTCCCAGGCTACAGCTTCTGCCGTCACGAAGGCAATTGAGGAACACTTGTTTTTAGTTTTTGGGACTCCCCAATATATTGTTTCAGACAATGGTGTCCAGTTCTGCAGTAAGGCATTCATTCAGATGTGCGATTCTTACCGCACGAAAGAATTATATACTGCTCGGTATCACCCGCGGGTTAATCCAGCCGAACGTATCAACCGTGTCCTTAAGACAATGGTGGCTTCATACTTGACCAACAATCATCGCACCTGGGACACCAATATGGCAAGGATCGGTTGTGCTATCCAGACCGCCAAGCATGAAGTTATTGGTCATACGCCATATTTCGCCAATTTTGGACGGGAACACGTTCTGTGTGGCGAAGACTTCGGTGAACCACCCGGCACTGATGAGTGGTTAGTAGACCTCTTCAGGAATAGGCCTCCTAGCTCGGCTAAGTCTGAGGCCTTGCGCGAGGATATCGTGACGCGTTTAGTGAAGGCGTACAAAAAAAAAAAAATGCTCGGGCGTATAATTTGCATCGGCGACTAGTACAATATGAGACTAGTAATTGGGTATGGCTAAAGAACCCCATATTGTCGAATGCCGTAAATTTCTTCACCCCTAAACTGTCTCCGAAGTTCGTTGGCCCTTTTAAGGTAGCCAAGAAGAGGTCCCTCTGGACCTATGACGCGGTGAATGATTTTGGTAATCTTGGTGGGACATACCATGTCAAAGATCTGAAACCTGACCTGACAACTGACCCTCCACTTTCGACTTGAGTCCCAGCTGGGTTGTTCCTCAATGTTATTATGTTTTCTCACTTTTCTCATGGTTCTATTTTCTAGGTAGCTCTTACCTCCTTGATTTCCTTGAGTATTTGTTAGCTGTGGGGGTTCCGTCTTAATAGCCGATGTCTCGTTCCGTGAAGGACTGCAGTAACATAAGTGCAGGACTGCACTTATGTCCAAACACTATGGACACGACACAAAAGCCTCGGCTATAATACGAGCGGTGAGCGACTACGGCAAGAGGTAGAATATCAAAACAAACGTTCTGTTTACGTTTTGCATGCTGTGTGCTGGGTGAACTTGACGCTGTAAAAAGTAAGTCGGCATCATATGGAAAACTTATTTATCCTTGATTAGTCAAACAACTTTTTTACATCATTGATGTGTGCTTGTATAAAAACGTCATTTGTCCATATCAGATATACCCAGTGGTTTTACTTACCTAGAAAATCGGGTTTTCCAAAATTACGAAAATCGAAATAGTGCTAATTTTCGGAAATCACGCAAGATATCAATGATTTTTTTTATTGCGTGTTAGTTTTAGATTGCTGCATCATTTATAGCTCGCCTCACCAATCTCGCCTTTCTTATTGGCTGCGAAAATTGCCATGGATAACTAAAGCTGAAATTTAAATGATCACTCGGTGTAATAGGTATTTATGGAACCAGTTATAAAATGTATTATTTTTACTTTAATTTATGCTTCTATGAGATAAAATAGTTTTTGTACTACCGGATGTGAAATGTCCATTTCTCGGGTAATTTCTGTAAGCAACGGCCGTTAAAATAATAGTGGATGTTCCGAGCACAAAAATTGATATAAAGCGAACTTAATTGTTACAAAATTGTTGTATTTACTTAATTTTAATTGGGATTTAAAATCAGTATTAAAGAACGCGCATTTTCTTTAAAGTTGCTAAGGACAACAACGTCATTCCAACCCAACCAATCATTTTCAATGGCCCACGATGTTGAAAATCTATCTCTTAAAGTTGTAAGACGAACAGTTTTAATTGACTTCACGCTATGTTTTGCTTCTTGGAAGGGTAACAAATTGAGGAGGAGGAGGAGGAATGATAAATTGACAGATTGTTTTCATCCTATTTATTCAACACCATATTAACCAACGATATAACGATTGCTTCATATCAAACATGCTCAAATTTACAAATTTTCTGCCAACTTATGGTATTAAAATGCACAAGAACATAGTGTAAAGTATGCGTGGATATATGGTCTTGCGATCAATTAAAAACTTAACCGTAATAATTTTGAAACATATAAAAATAAATGTATTCAATGTTGGTTATCTATTTGTTAATCTGGTACTCCTATATTTTATCACCATATTTTAAAATCCGTGAATCAATTTTAATCTTAGAAGAATAAACGATTTAATGAATCTATGGTACTAGACTACTTAGTCGAAAATCAAATGTCAAAATATTATTGGGTATTGCTATGATAAATCACAAACCTACAGGATTTCTACGCTAATGGACCATTGAAAGTTTATGGTGTTCTCGATGAAATAAAAATTTGAATAAATTCATTCAAACATGACTAATTCCGCTCTCTTCAGGTAAAATACTTTTAACCCTCTATCACTTCTGGTTATACCGAAAGTTACCATCAACTTTTTTTTTAAATGGAACACCCTATAGATATATTACTATGTTTTTGCTTGCCCGTTTAAATTCAAATATATTTTGTAGAGATATATTTACACTAGGGTGGTCTTTAAAAAAATGGGAACGCCCCGTAGACTGGCTCGAATCAGCGAGAAGGTCATTCTCGATTTTTTCCAATTTTTTTCTAACCCTTCCTAGCCCAGTTTTAATAAGAATATACTAATTGCTTAAATTTTGTCCTATTATTTTACTCTTGACTGCTAGTGAAATATGTTTCAAACAAAAGTTGTAGGGCACATTTTTCCCTACAATACAGAAATAATAAAATTGAACCAATAGGAGGCAAGATATCGATGGTAACAGTATTTTCAACATGAAGGGCGCCGAATTGCTCTATGAGATACAAAGAGATATTTCATTCTATTTAGAAAAATTGAAATACGCTTAATTTAAGAGGGCATTTAGCATTTAGCATTTGTGAAAGACTAATAGTAAAAATTTTCAGCTGCAAAATATATCAGTCATTTTCCGTTTTTATCTTATTTGTAAGTGAAATTGAAACAATTTTTCATAACGTCTTTGCGAGGTCAAAATATTGGAATTTAATTTTTATCTCGGAAAGTAAAAAAATAGTTGTACATACATCTCTAAAGATGTTTCAAATAAAACGGGTATCCTATTTAAAAACCACAAGTTGATGGGTATGTCCGGTAGAACCGGAAGTGATAGAAGGTTGAAATTATTTCACCAATAGAGAACAAAATGCGCCATGTTTGGTAAAATGCATAAAAAAATGTTTTTTTTTATCGGGAACCACATAAACTTTAATGGTCAATGGGCGTGGACACCCTGCATAGGTTACATATAGGTACCTTAATTTTTGTTCTACATATTCTAGGAATTTGAGCATCATATAGGGATTTATCTATTGAAATATTCATATACATATCGAAAAAAAATACGAACAATCGGTACTATCGATTTTATTTGACTCATCGGGTTTTGCCGTAGTACCACGGAAATACATCTAAGTATAAATTTGTTTCTTATCTTGTGCCATGTGATAGATTTAAAATTTGTGTACAATAGTTTCAAGGTGCTATGCTTACATACACAAAGATTAAAAGTTCATTACTCAATTAATATAACCACAAATATGAACTGCACGCTTAATATTCCTAACATTGTAATATCAGATATATTTTCTGTTGAACGATACAATCTCAATTATGTATACAATGCTGCTAATCGATAAACCAATACCTAAAACCATCCAAGCAAAGGCAAGGTGGTAGAGATTCAAGGCAACTAATTCGTTAGTCATGTCCTCCCCAGTAATATGATCAGTTTGATCTTTTTGGTACATATCAAGTCCATGCTCCATAATCCAACTTCTAATAATATTGATGCGAGTAATGTACGGCGAGGTCTCGTAGAAGTAATAGGACTCATACCCAGGTATAAAGGACTCATCTATTATGTGAAAACATGGGTCACCCATTCTACTCTTGAAATTATCTATGATGGCCTCTGCGTAGCTCCTTGTAATTGCATAGGCGTTTGATGTATTTACGACAAAAATCTGGTTCAGCATATGGGACCACTTTACAAAAGTTATCAAATGTTCGAAGTCCTCGGGAATTTTTGATCTAAATTGGCTAGGTATGTATATTGGTTTCCCGGATTCTTTAAATTGTGATAAAGTATTAATTTCTTGATAGTATTGATTTGATATTATGGCAGAGAGTAGTGATGATGAGTAGGAGTAAGTTATTATCATTGATAGATATAACCAGCAGAGCAATATTAGTTGCACAATGATACTAAAATTTTTCAATTTGCTTGAAATTATGCCTACTAAGGAGCCAATGATAAACAATATTATTTGAAAGACATTTCGTTTCTCAATGCAATATACCACAGTGCTTAAGATTACAATAACGCAAAATAAAAAAATCCATGTATCAATTTTGAAAATATGAAGCATTTTAATGCTCTGTGGAATTTGTGATGCCCTAACAACCATAATAATTACATCATCTCGCCTCAGAGGTTCTGCATACTTAACCCCACTATAAAGACCCATGAATGTACTATGTGAATTGAACTCTGCTCGTCTCTGTTTTACATCTTCATAGATGCTATCTTCTGTAGTACTGTAGATTTCCATGCTGGCATTTAAATAATTAATTAATTCAAGAGCAATATGCATGGCATCGCCGATGTAACGGCCTTTCTCCTTGATCGTTTTGGGGGGATCGTGCATCATAGCGATCTTGATTTTATACCCGTTAAGGTTCTTAAATTTGACCAGGTGAGAGTAATCAACATTTGTATTATCAAGGAAGACATTTGTAAAGGGATTATACCATAACTCGAATAGAGAGCCATTAACAGTAAACATGGCTGTATATACAAGCAAATCACGTTTCCACAATAATTTAAGCATTTCCATACATTTGGATACGTCTTTTTGGTCCTCCATCACAACGAATACCCACTTCTTGGTTGTAGTAAGCACATCAGTGCTGGACTTATTAATAAATGTCTTTATATCTTGAATTGTTAATCCATGTACCACCTCCATGATAGAAGCAGTAAGTTGCAACGGCTCACTGTGACCAAGGTCAAATAGAAATACCGAATAATTACTGTCCATGAAAAGTGTGTTCAGCTCCCAGGTAATAAAGTCAGATATATCGGGAGTTCCATAAATAACGACAGTGCTTCGCAGAAAGCGCTTACATGCCAATATATATTTTTTCATTACATAGTTATCTGTATCGGTGTCGGCAGGAATGTTTAATTTACAAGCAGCCATCTTAATTATGAATATTGCAGCCAATTTGATTAAAATATGCATTTTCAAAACTGGTGAATATCAAGCGATCACTTTCTGATTTATGGCATGTTAGTAAAATATATTCTACATGTATAATTAGTATTGCAATCATTAGATGTATGGATGATCATTATTTAAAGTGCTAATTTATGTAAATGAATAAAATACATATAATTATATTTATATTACATTAATAGATAAATATGTCCATGCTACTAAACACATCTAGCATTCTTCATCATATATCTCTAGGTATACAAGGTGTTATCCTAGGTAGTTGTGCATGCCTACAAGTTAATAGCAGGCACACGCTTACGGGTTTTTCAACCTATCTGTCCCGACGTCCGCATCTGGCATCCCTATACCAGTCACGCTCATCTGGGTTAGATTGGCATGACAGGGATGCCCGGTACGGACAGAGAGACATATCCGTTGAAAATCCCCTACGTGTGTGTCTGCCTAATGATTTATTCCCATTCCCATTCCCGTTCCGTTCCCGTCCCGTTCCCGGGCGAATGTGAAGCCGTCTTTAGGGGTTCAGGGAATAAAATAGCATAACATAAGCCCTCCGAAAGAATACAATAGAGGTAGTTTCGATTTTCGGAAATTACCGGAAGTAGGCGTAACTTCACTCAACTTCAGAATTTTAAATAGGAACCTATGTCGTGTATAGCATCGTTGGATAAATATTTTAGAAAGAAACAACTTTTGTAAGAAGAGTTTTTTTTTTTGTAAATTATATGCTTATCGAAATAAAAGCCTCGTCTGGTTTCTGACAACCAGACGAGGCCCTTCCTCGAAAGTATGACGGAATAGAGGTTCAGAAAAAAAATAGCATGACCTGGAGAATTGAATGGTGATAGTCTCGATTCTTGGAAATAACCGGAAGTGGGCGTAACTGCACTCAGCTTTCAAATATTTTTGTAAATACTATACTTTTCCTCCGATAAATCTCAAAGTGGGTGTTTTAGGGGTGCTTACTGCCTTATTTGTCAGAAAACTATGTGGTTAAGGCCGGACTGGAATGTTCTCAGTAAAATTGAATTTTAATGCCCAGCAACACAAAGCTGACTGCAGTTACGTCTACTTCAAATTATTTCCAAAAGTTTAAAGTATCACCGTTAAATTCACTATAAGGTACTTTATCTAAATATTTTTCTGGTATTTAGTGGTATTTTATTTTACAGCTAGGCTTATGTCATGCTATTTTGTTTCTTGAACCTCTATGACGTCATACTTTTAAGAAAATGGTGGGACTGGTTGTCTAAAACATTAATATTTATATAGTTAACCATATTATAAACAAAAAACTATTCTTACAAAAGTTGGAACTTTTTGAAATACCAATCGAACTATGTAACACATGACGTAGGTTCGTTCCTATATGAATGCCTGATGTTGAGCGCAGTTACGCCTCCTTTTGGTAACTTCCGGAATTCCAATCTACCTATTTTACATTCTTCAAGTGATATTATATTATGCAATTTTTGCCCTTAGTCTAATAAATCAAATTACTAAGAAAAAGGCATGGGACGGGTGGTCTTAAACACCCTGTGTAATATTTTAATGCAACAATCAAGATTAGTTATAATACGTTTTATCTGCAATCACATAATTATATGCCAATTAAACATTTACATTGTCAATATTACTGACATGCATTAGAAACAGATTAAGTTACCTGGTGTTGTGGTACTGTTGATTTAAAATTTGCTTAAACTTCAATTTTGCCAGCCAGTACTCATTTTGCAGATTCTCCAAGAATATTTTGCAGTTTTGTAAACGAACAAATGCAGATGTAAAATCGAAATATGATCTTTGTTTTAGCTTGCTTATTGGACTAGTATGTTTAACATGTTACTTCAAATAACCTATTCAACACAAATAGTTATTTAAGCATTAAGGGAGGTAAGTATAGTTTACCAGTCGAGGTCGAGTTTGCACCCAAGCGATAGCGAGGGCTAGCAATAAAGTCCGAGATTGACCAGTCTCGAACTTACCTCTCGAATTGCTTATAATTGTTTTTTCCACTCCTGAAGTTGGTTTAATTGTTTATGTTTGATTAATTTATTTTCGCAACTTGAACAAAATGTCAGTACGGCTTTGGTTGCCAAGACTATTTTTCAAACAAAATGTGAATGTCAGAAATTGTATTCGTTCAGTTGTAAAATGAATTCCAATGAAAATAAACAAGAAATGGCAATTGAAAAGGCTGCAGATGCTGCCTGTTTCTTCCTACTGCCGGAGAAGTCGAAGGGGCGTTATCAAACTGCGTATAAGTATTTTAAAGAATGGTGCGAGAGAAAGAACGCTATTGAAATTATTTTACTTACCTTCCTGAGGGAGGTAAGTTTTTACTTACTTCCCGTTGTTCATAGTAACCACAGCTTTATCGGTAAGTGGAGCTTACTTTCATTAAATTAATGTTACAACAGTGTACTTATCATGCAGGGAGTGGAAAAACAATTTGACAAACCCCATGCCTCGTGTCGTATTTAGTTATCAATTTCTTGGTTTTCATAGTTGCATAGCAAAGAGTCGTATGGATCTCCTATAAGAAATCTTAAAGGCTTTTAGGCCTCTATCCTACTCTCACATCTGGTCCTACTCAACAACCCCAATTGTTAATAAATTGTAAAAATGTGAAATCCTTGGACATGTTTTGTAAGAACCTAATAATATTAAAGTCCATAATTTTACGAGTCGGAACAAAACTGCGTAAATATCATATTAGGCCGCGGCCGACGACGCGCCGGCCCAAGCGAGGTCAGTCATTTTGCTGACTTCTTAATTTTAGGCAAATGTAAATAAGCACACGATCAAAATGATGACACAGAAATAGGTCGTGGGAATACGACGGGAAATCGAAACGGCGATTGCGTAATTCGGTGACACGTGTGGGATTGCGTTACTTTGCAGCGGTACGCAGATTTATCATAGGACAGGGGAAGAAGAGTAAAAAGTGGGGACCAGTATAAATAGAAGTGCGAAACTTAAACGAGAGCAGTTAGATGTACCGATCGAGACAGAACGTCACGCTGTCCGACGACGACTCATATACTTCGAACATTAATTCTTCAGGTGAATATATAACACAAGTTTATCAAATGTAATTCACACTAACAATTCCAAAGTCAATTCCATACTAATAATGTAACCTCTCTAGTAATATTACCGCGCCTTGCCGCTGGTAATGAACGAAGTTTAATAAAGGTATGAAATGTAGGGAGCCTCACGCCACTAAATGCGGAGTTGAACCTAACTGCATTTTATACCTAATGCTGATTTTTAGAAACATTGCAGTGTCAATAAATCTAAATAAATAAATATAAATATTCACGGGCTGACCAAATAAGATTTTTTTTTATTCGAATATAGTAACGCAACTTCATGTAAGTAACAACCGGGATACAATATACACAGGGAACTCTGGTATGGGGGCGGCAAACCGGGATACAATATACACAGGGAACTCTGGGATCGGGGCGACAAACCAGGATACCATATTACTACAGGGAACTCTCGGATGGGGGCGACAAACCAGGATGCCATATAACTACAGGGAACTCTGGGATGGAGGTGACAAACCAGGATGCCATATAACTACAGGGAACTCTGGGATAGGGGCGACAAAACAGCAAGTCATTGGCACTAGGTTGCCATTACAGAATTTTAAGGTTAAAGTAAGGTGTCAATAAAGGTTAGTATAGTTCTACCAAAGAAAACTTTTGTTTATCGATGATGTTTGAGTTTATTGGATCGAAGATAAGTGTATCTGCATCTGTATCTGCATGTACCTACATGTAATCATGACTGATTATATAACAATTGCATAAAAACTTGATAATTAGCCTCAACATGGAGTTATCAAACTAATTCGAAATTAAATAATTGTTTAGATAACAGCAGACATGACCAATTATTGGAGACGGGGTTGCCAACCTGTACCATAGGCAGTCAATTGCAGACAACTAGATGGGGAGATGCGGAAGAAAGCCATCCAATGTCCTGACTTCTAGGAGAATAACATAGCAGGCAGCCCAACACAGCAATTGCAAAGTTGCATTGCAAAAACAATGCCAGCAGCATCAAAGAAGAAAGCGGGTAAAATGAGGTGCGCGAATAGTGTTTTCGATCATAAGATGCGATTGCGGTTTAGTGTGCGGAGGTAAAACAAATGGGGGACGCCCCAAGAATAAGAGACATTACTAAAAAGACTCTAAATAATATTGGTATTTTATTTGGCGCCTATGCTGTTGGTTTTGATTTTTCGTTTGTTTTTTTTCTTTGAATTTGTTACAGAATCCAGTACGTGTATGGAAAGCATGTTGCATGATTAATGATATGAATATGCATGTGTACGAATATGAATTACGTCGATATCACTAATTTGAATTTCGTGACTTTTTAAGATTTAATGGGTATGCCTTTTTGTCGTGTAATATAATTTTAAAAAAAGGGGGGTATTTTCGTTTTTCATTTCTAGCAATTTTTAATCACTTTAGAACGAATAACGAAAAGGGGCGAATGTAAGAACCTAATAATATTAAAGTCCATAATTTTACGAGTCTGAACAAAACTGCGTAAATATCATATCAGGCCGCGGCCGACGACGCGCCGGCCCAAGCGAGGTCAGTCATTTTGCTGACTTCTTAATTTTAGGCAAATGTAAATAAGCACACGATCAAAATGATGACACAGAAATAGGTCGTGGGAATACGACGGGAACTCGAAACGGCGATTGCGTAATTCGGTGACACGTGTGGGATTGCGTCACTTTGCAGCGGTACGCAGATTTAGCATAGGACAGGGGAAGAAGAGTAAAAAGTGGGGACCAGTATAAATAGAAGTGCGGAACTTAAACGAGAGCAGTTAGATGTACCGATCGAGACAGAACGTCACGCTGCCCGACGACGACTCATATACTTTGAACATTAATTCTTCAGGTGAATATATAACACAAGTTTATCAAATGTAATTCACACTAACAATTCCAAAGTCACTTCCATAGTAATAATGTAACCTCTCTAGTGATATTACCGCGCCTTGCCGCTGGTAATGAACGAAGTTTAATAAAGGTATGAAATGTAGGGAGCCTCACGCCACTAAATGCGGAGTTGAACCTAACTGCATTTTATACCTTGTCCTGACAATATTTTCGTACTGACAGGAGAATATTGTAACATGCCTTCCTTTCCGTCGTCGCAAAACATTTGATCAAATATCTTTTCACACTAACAATTCTAAAGTAACTTATCCATAATAATGTAACCTCCCTAGTGATATTACCGCGCCTTGCCGCTGGTAATGAACGAAGTTTAATAAAGGTATGAAATGTAGGGAGCCTCACGCCACTAAATGCGGAGTTGAACCTAACTGCATTTTATACCTTGTCCTGACAATATTTTCGTACTGACAGGAGAATATTGTAACATGCCTTCCTTTCCGTCGTCGCAAAACATTTGATCAAACATCTTTTCACACTAACAATTCTAAAATAATTTATCCATAATAATGTAACCTATCTAGTGATATTACCGCGCCTTGCCGCTGGTAATGAACGAAGTTTAATAAAGGTATACAGTGTAGGGAGCCTCACGCCACTAAATGCGAAGTTGAACCTAACTGCATTTTATACCTTGTCCTGACAATATTTTCGTACTGACAGGAGAATATTGTAACATGCCTTCCTTTCCGTCGTCGCAAACATTTGATAAACTGTGTGGCCTCATTAATCAATCGGTAGTTAAATAAAAAGTTGCGTCAGGGGAACATAACTTAATAATTTCGATATAAATAATTCAATGATATTTGTAATTAAATCGTATAATTAAACTTGCTCCGCGCTCCGATATTCAAGAAATCTCAGAATTATGAATGACTGAAACGAATGTTTGTATGTGCTTAAGTAGATAGAAAAGTAGAAGTAGAATAGAGCTTTATCATACTAATCAATAATCAATTTTGAATAACAATACCTATTAAAGTTTTTACGATCACATGGCTGATAATGTTGGTAGACGCGAGTACTAGCAATATCTCCGAATGAGGACACATTGGGTGCTTGAAGCACTGGAATCGCTTAAAGTACTTTAATGTGAAGTTATGTGATTCGTTCCTATCCACAAGGTGGCGTTGAAATACATTGGTAGGCACCGTGCTAATGAATTTCTATGCAGTGATGACATGTATCAGATATCCTTCTCGGCACAATTTGAAGATTGTGGTGCATGAAGTCGCAAAGTAACACTTTGTAATTCCAACCGCAGTGTTAATAAGTTACTTTGTTTTCAAAATAAAATAAATCATTCAAATTCAAAGAATATAATAAATTTTCAATAATTATTAAACAAATCTATTCCAAAATTTAAATAAATATAACTAAATAAATAACGTCCAATTAGAGTAACAAAATTATCTTTTATTTACCTGTCGCTTGCATAACCTTTAAAATGAATAAATCATATGAAATCCATGTATCTGTGTTTTACTTGCTAACAAAAATTACTAACAGACACATTACCCATAAAACGAACCTAAATGAGTTGTCACGATTTTGATTTAAAAATCAAACATAACGTAGAGTACTACCACTAAATCACGAGCCAAATCAATATTACAAATTACGAGAATTTGTAAATCACGAGCCAAATCAATTACTTGAATTATAAGAATTCATGTAATATGCAGTTAAAGAAATTAAATGCATCCAATTGCATTTGAGGATGAGTTGCAGTTAAATAAATGCAATGAATAATAAATATTACAAATTATGAGAATTTGTACAACACCTGGGTTCGAACCATTGCAGTTTTAAAAGTATTACCTTCGAAAAGGAGATGACGAGAAAAATAAGTATATTGATGAATCATATTGTAGAAATTTTCGGCTTCCAAAGATGCTTGCCATATTATTAACCACTATTAGATTAAGTGGCTACTACACGGAACGTTAAATATTCGGGAATTTAAATTATTATTTCTAGATTGCACTCCTGCTTTATCGCCCCTCATATAATGTCATTTTTTGCAAATTTAAACCCAAATCATTAGGTTCTTCAATTATAATTACATACACATTTGTTTCCCTGATTCAAGACAACAGGAAGGAAGCCCACATAACTTTCACTAATTTTGATTTCAATCTCATTCGAATGACATATATTGATGGAAATGTATATGTTGCTCCCAACGTCAGGAGTGCAATCTAGTTATGAAATAGTCTTTGGATTTTTTATATCATTAGTAAGATGGCATTTTACACTTTGATGCAGCAGATGTAGCTTTAGTCTTCTCTTTTTTATGCACGTGTTCTTCTTTAATGGGATCAAATCTAGATAGCGTTCAACCATGTTTACAAAAATGCCGTTATTTTGCTCAAAACGTTAGGCGCTTCTACCTTGAAAAGCTAGACAACTTTTGCCGAGCATTTTAGTGATTGGGACGATTACGATACCTCAGTTCTAGTCATGATTTTTGGTTGTGAATATGTGTTTTAGAAATCTTATGGTCTTTTAAAGTTTCAAAGAGGTACACATGGCCGAAAATTTGCAGCAAAAGCAGTGTACGCAGTTTTCTTTTAATACAGTACCTACACTTGCCTGCATCTTACAACTTGCTGTCCACTGTTAAAAGTTCGTCTATAATAATTTACGCTACATTGTTGACTAGTGTCATCCGAAGAAAATTAGTAATTATAAAATTCTTTATAATGGACCTTGCCTTACCAAAAACCTTCTTTCGGCATCTTCTAAATTTTGGCCCCTAATGCTGGATTTGTGCTTACTACACTATAAAATTGCCAAATATTTTTCTATTAACTCAAACAGATTCTCAACAGATAATAAACTCAGATAATAAACAAGTCAAAGCATGACATTCCTTCCTATTCCCTTTTAACAAGTTCACGCAGCACCCCGTGTGAACTTGTTTAACAGGAATTTGTAGTTATTTAATTAAATATGTCATTCTTTTATAGTTGTGGTCTTGCAAGGATCACAAATATTTTCTTAGCTTTTAGGTAAATATAGTAAATACAAAATGTAAATTGCATGGTGATTTTAGCCAAAGAAAAAAAAAACGTAAAGTATAAATTTCGATTCATTGACTATTTTACTTAACATTATTTTGTCGCATTCTCAGCCAAAATGCCGCCCTTTAGATTTGCCGCCCGGACAAATGTCAGGGTTGTCCGCCCCTACAGCGGGCCCTGGGCCTATAAAAGCTATGTATCCAGCAGCATTAATTCGTCCAGGAATACAAACAAGATCTATTCGAGTCTTAAAAGAGTTGCCAGCCCATACCTTAGCAGATCCTCTTCCAAACTTGTGTACCTTTTGGACAAATCCTTCATGATGACGTTCACTTATACGTGTCCAAATTCAAAGACAATCATCGCAACTTGTAAACCGAAATCTGGACTCATAGCTAAAGGGAATTGGGGACCACTCCGCCATCCCAAAACTTGCATGTTGTTGATCGATGTGTAAATATTTTTCACTATGCCTGGATGGAAGCACTGCTCTGTCCCACATTAGCTAGCTTGTAATTTTTATCCGAACTATTCAATACGACTTCAGTGTAGCAGATGAGATGTTTGATCTTATTCCTCGTCATGGTACAACCAAGGGTACGAATAATTAGGAACCTGTAAATAAGGTGGTGTCAGACTACGGGCAGTAGTTATACAACAAGAGTTCGGCCCCATTTTCCCATAAGGATTTACACAGGGGTCTAAATTCGCTTTTCATCCCCTCCACCGCGATTTTGATCGAGGTCACCGCGCTTCTGATTGGTCCGTCTGATTTTTGGCGCGTAATTCAAAATGAACGAGCCGGCGCGAATGAATTTATGTGAATATGGAGGCGCGCGAGTTTTATTTATTAATTATTATTTATTATAATTTTTAATAATAATTATTATTTATTATTAATTATTATTATTGTTATTATTATTAACCAAGACATTTTTGCCCGAATAAAAATCACATGCCTGCCCAGAATCGAACCCCGGCCCCCCACGTGAAACGCGGCAACTGTACCAACCTTCTAGTTATTAAAACTGCCCTCAAATAATCGTTTAATACTGAAGAATTAAAATTACTTTAACGACCGCCAACAAACAGGCGAAAAAAAATATGAAAGGAGAATAGGACAAATGAATAGGAAATGTACAGAACAAAAGCAATAATCAAAACCCAATTCCAAATAATAGAGAAAGAAGAAATACCAATCAGATCTATTACTACATAAATTAACTCACCAACACATAAAATAGCTAAAATCATAAACAGCAACATTAATAGCATCATTCAATACAAAACCTAAACACACAATTAAAAACAGAATAGAACTTATAAGCCACATAAGCAATGAAAATTATCAACATATTACTCTCTAGCTTCTTTCGACATAATACATGTATATACAAATATAACAATAACAGAATCACCTACTTGCCAACTGAATTAAAAAAAATATACACAAAAACAACAATACCCACGCATATTCAACCTAATTAAATTAACTTTAGAATAAAACTTTTTTTGTGTATTCAACAACAACTTTTATAAAATGAACGCCTATGGGCTCATCACTAAGCGGAACATCTCCCAATTACATTATCTACTGTTATGGATAAAATAATAAGAAAAGCAGAGAGAAAAACTAAACCACTAGTATTTGTGATAAGTAGAAAAGAGTGAAAAAATATATACTCAAGAATTTAAAAATATGGAATGAAATGATGCATGAAGCAGGCATAAAAATGAACAAGCAAAAGCCAAAATTGTGGGCATATCAAATGAAGAAGAAATGATAAATATATACATAGAAAGAGCAAATATAGAACAGATTTAATACTTTCATTATTTAGGACCAACTTTTGAAGAATAAGGAAGATAGGAAATAAACATAAACCACAGAAAGAAGAAGGCAGGCAACCTACATCACGCAATACACTTGGGGGGAAAGGAGGTGTCAATAGAAACAAAAATCAAGATATATAAAATCATATATCGGCTCACTCTGACATATTGATGTGAGACACGGATATTCAACCAAAGATAAAAAAGTAAAGCCCTGGAGATCGCGGCAAGGTGAAAGGGATAACAAGAAGAGGCATGATCAGTGTGGTCAGATTGGGCGCTTTATCGCAAATTGGGCGATTCTTTGAGATGATTTGCTCTAACTTTTTTATAAAAATCGCAAACCGCAATTTGGGCGATTCTCTGTGCCGGCCAGTCCCGGAACGGGCGTTCCTGCCAAACATAGACAAAACGTATTTCGATTGCATGGCAGCGCAGTGACACTAGTAATAACTAATGCTAGCATAGTTTCAAATACAACCGCATAGGGAGTGATTCTGATTTCTGATGTGTCAGTTGTATACTCTTTTTTCGGGAATGAGAGTATGCTCTGTTTCTGCTTCCCGCCATTTCTATTAACGGTTATTCTGGGTTATTCGTTCTAACCATTAACCTAACGTACACGCTGTTATTTGTGACTGTGCTGTTGTTAACGTGCGAAAGTAATAAAAATGGGTAAATGGGCGAAATATAAAAAGCAGTATAAAAAGGAATGGGAGGAAGAACAACCGTTTAAAGGTAAGGTTTTATTTTAACGTTTGTTAGTCAATGGTGGTGTTATAACATTGATTTGAGTGTGATGTAAATGCAATAGCGATTAGCGACATTGTATGATCGGTGATGGTTGTGGTGTTGGTGTAATTGGTGTATTGTACTTTATTAGGCTGGTTAACAAGTAAGCAGGATGGCAGTTATTGCAAAATTTGTAATGTAGATTTGAGACCACACCGATCTGACCTCATACGGCATTCCCAGACAACCAAACATAAAACTCAGGCATCCAAAATAGGAAGTAATCAACCAAGTTTGAAAAACTATGGTATGTACTTAAATTTCACATACAAATTGTAAATTTTTATATTTGTTAATTTTGTTAGGGGTTGCTGTTTCTAACAATTTAATGAAAAGGAAGGAGATCATTTTAGCGAGTTATATAGCAAGCCATTCATCGATAAGGAGTATCGATTATTTGTCGGACATTTTAAATAGGTTTTGCAAGAAGGATGGGTCTACAGCGTCAACGTCTACTGTGAACCAGGATACATTCCATCTTCATAAAACAAAATGTGCGGCAATTATTAGAAATGTAATCGCCCCCTCCTTATTGAAGGATTTAATTGAAGATGTAGGTGACTCGTATTTTTCATTAATATTAGATGAATCAACAGACGTAACCACTGAAAAATTGCTTTGTATTAACATTAAGTACTACTCGGTTAAAAGCAATAATATTAAGTTGCAATTCCTTACATTTATAACTGTCATAAAAACCACAGCCGAAGACTTGTATCAAGTAGTTGCTGATTATCTTTTGACAAATAAATTTAACATTAAAAAATTAATTGGCATTGGAACAGATGGGGCTTCAAATATGTGTGGTGTGCACAATTCACTATATACCCTGTTAAAAAAAAATTTTGAGTTGAACCATTTGGTATTGGTGAAATGTATATGTCATAGCTTGCATTTATGCTCTTCAAAGGCTACAGAAGTATTTTCAGATCAAATAGATTTTATTCTCAGAGAAACCTATAATTGGTTTAGATATAGTACAATTCGCCTAAATAAATATAAAGATATTTATAACCTGATAAATACAGGCAGTAATTTTAAAAAAATCACCCAGTTGTCGAGTACAAGATGGCTGTCAAGATATCGAGCTGTAGATAAAATTTTGTCTCAATATTTTGAGCTTGAAACTTTTTTTAATATTCATGCAGAGAAAGAGAGATGCCACACAGCACTATTACTTAGTGATGCATATAAGAATAAACAAAATAAAATAATTTTAACTTTTGTCAAACCAATATTAAAACAAATATACAGTTTAAATACTTATTTTCAAAAAACTAGTATTGATTATTTTCAGGCGTTTAATGACATAAACACAGTCATATGGACATTTGTCAGGCAAATCATGAAACCATCCTTGATTAATCATCTTAACAATGATTTTGATAATTTAAAAAATTCAATGACGTTGAACCAAAACTATTTGGCGTTAAATGTTTGAGATTTTGGATATGAATTTGAGCAAGAATTAAATGGAGCAAATTTATCACCTAAACAAGTTACAGATTTACAAGAACAATGTAAAGATTTTTTAAAAATTCTTATACAAGAATTAATTAAGCGAATGCCAACTCACCTAAATGTATTTTCACAAGTGAAAAATGTTAGCCCTAAAATAATAATAAATCCCCTAAGACCAAAATTTAATAATTTGCCAATACAATTTATACTCGGGGAAAAGATAAGTGACACAGAAACACAGTATAGACAATTGTTAAGTGTTCAATGGGAGGAAGTTTTTGAAGGAGACATTCCAGAAGATGCAGTTTTATTTTGGTCGAAGGTTATTAAATTAAAGAATGCTGCCGGTGAGTCGCTCTTTGAGGACATTTCCACGTTTGCATTCACCCTCTTAAGTTTACCCTCCTCCAATGCAACAGTGGAAAGAAGTTTTTCAACAATGAACATTATTAAATGTAAATTAAGAAATAAAATGTTGTTAAATTTGTTAAATTCTATTATGCTTGTAAGAGCACATTTTTACACAAATAACCTGTGTTGTAAAATATTTGAACCAACACAAGATATGTTTTCAAGATTCAATTCGAAAATGTACGAATCTGAAAATGATATAAATGAAGCGGATGAGGATATTGATGAAATATTGAGTTTAGTCGATCTATAAATTATTTCCAATACTAATCCCATAAGAGGGTTTAATTTTTAAAAATGTATGTAAAATATTATAATAAAACAACTTGAGTATATTGTATAAGTATAGTTTTTCTATAAATATAAAGTTGCTTATCTTTATTATTATTTTTCTGTAGTAAGTGTTAAACTATTATTTTATCTACTTAAAATAATAGATAAAATAATATTTTAACAAGGGTAAAAGTAAAAAGGTTATTACTTTATGGATTGTGTTAATAAACATAACAACCGATAGTAACCTCTGAGGTTTGAATCGAGTAATCCTACTTGAAAGTGTGTTGTCGGCAGGTAAGTATTTGTGTTTCTGCTATAGAAAAAAATTGAATTTTACAAATGACAATAAATTAATTACATAACTATTCATTCGCCATTTCATCGCTCGTGAATTAACACGCCGCTACTCGATAATATAAAATATAAAAAATAGCTTAAAATTGTCATTCAACCTAAATAAATAATCATTTTAGCCTAAAACATTTGAATTTAGGCGCCATTTTGCTTAGTTGCGCTTTTGGGCGCTTTTTAATGTACGAGTTTGCGCCATCGTCTTCTGAAATCTGACAACACTGGGCATGATTAGAAACGTAAATATAAGAACGGAATTGAGCACAGAGCAGCCTCGACAGTCGTCAGCATCAGGGCGTACACCACTCCAAGCGAGAGAAATGAATTTTAAACACCCAACAACAACGTCCCTCTTACCAACATAAATATAAAAACAATCTTACCAACATAAAAATGGAGGCGTGCTAACGTGCTGATAACAAATAAATACCGATAGATTAAACATCGTCTAATTTCTATTGATAAGTTTGTAAGCGGTTACAACATACTCTGCAAATTATACAAGTAGTTAATTATTTATTGAACTCTGGTATTGTTATCACATTGTAACGGTTCGAACCCAGGTGTTGTACAAATTCTCATAATTTGTAATATTGATTTTTCATTGCATTTATTTAACTGCAATTCATCCTTAAATGCAATTGGATGCATTTGATTTCTTTAACTGCATATTACATGAATTCTTATAATTCAAGTAATTGATTTGGCTCGTGATTTACAAATTCTCGTAATTTGTAATATTGATTTGGCTCGTGATTTAGTGGTAGTACTCCACGTTGTGTTTGATTTTTAAATCAAAATCGTGATAACTCAGTTTGGTTCGTTTTATGGGTAATGTGTCTGTAAGGAATTTTTGTCAGCAAGTAAAACACAGATACATGGATTTCATATTATTTATTCATTTTAAAAGGTTATGCAAGCGACAGGTAAATAAAAGACAATTTTGTTACTCTAATTGGACGTTATTTATTTAGTTATATTTATTTAAATTTTAAATTATAAATTTATTATATTCTTTGAATTTGAATGATTTATTTTATTTTGTAAACAGAGTAACTTATTAACACTACGGTTGGAATTACAAAGTGTTACTTAGCGACTTCATGCACCACAATCTTCAAATTGTGCCGAGAAGGATATCTGATACATGTCATCACTGCATAGAAATTCATTAGCACGGTGCCTACCAATGTATTTCAACGCCACCTTGTGGATAGGAACGAATCACATAACTTCACATTAAAGTACTTCAAGCGATTCCAGTGCTGCAAGCACCCAATGTGTCCTCATTCGGAGATATTGCTAGTATTCGCGTTTACCAACACTATCAGCCATGTGATCGTAAAAACTTTAATAGGTATTGTTATTCAAAATTGATTATAGATTAGTATGATAAAGCTCTATTCTACTTCTACTTTTCTATCTATTTAAGCACATACAAATATTCGTTTCATTCATTCATAATTCTGAGATTTCGTGAGTATCGGAGGGCTGAGCAAGTTTAATTATACGATTTAATTACAAATATCATTGAATTATTTATATCGAAATTATTAAGTTATGTTCCCCTGACGCAACTTTTTATTCAACTACCGATTGATTAATTAGGCCACACTGTTTATCAAATGTTTGCGACGAGAAAAGGAAGGCATGTTACAATATTCTCCTGTCAGTACGAAAATATTGTCAGGACAAGGTATAAAATGCAGTATGGGTCAACTCCGCGGTGGCGTGAGGCTCCCTACATTTCATACCCTTATTAAACTTCGTTCATTACCAGCGGCAAGGCGCGGTAATATCACTAGATAGGTTACATTATTATGGATAAATTACTTTAGAAGTGTTAGTGTGAAAAGATGTTTGATCAAATGTTTTGCGACGGCGGAAAGGAAGGCATGTTACAATATTCTCCTGTCAGTACGAAAATATTGTCAGGACAAGGTATAAAATGCAGTATGGGTCAACTCCGCAGTGGCGTGAGGCTCCCTACATTTCATACCCTTATTAAACTTCGTTCATTACCAGCGGCAAGGCGCGGTAATATCACTAGATAGGTTACATTATTATGGATAAATTACTTTAGAAGTGTTAGTGTGAAAAGATGTTTGATCAAATGTTTTGCGACGGCGGAAAGGAAGGCATGTTACAATATTCTCCTGTCAGTACGAATATATTGTCAGGACAAGGTATAAAATGCAGTATGGGTCAACTCCGCAGTGGCGTGAGGCTCCCTACATTTCATACCCTTATTAAACTTCGTTCATTACCAGCGGCAAGGCGCGGTAATATCACTAGATAGGTTACATTATTATGGAATTGACTTTGGAATTGTTAGTGTGAATTACATTTGATAAACTTGTGTTATATATTCACCTGAGGAATTAATGTTTAAAATATATGAGTCGTCGTCGGACAGCGTGACGTTCTGTTTCGATCGGTACATCTAACTGGCTCCGTTTGAGTGCCGCACTTCTATTTATACTGGCATACTGGTCCCCCACTTTTTACTCTTCTTCCCCCGTCCTATGATAATTTTGCTTACCGCTGCAAATTGACCCCTTCCCATACGCGTCACCGAATTACGCAATCTCCGTTTCGAGTTCCCGTCGTATTCCCACGACTTGTTTCTCTGTGTCATCATTTTGATCGTGTGCTTGTTTACATTTGCCCAAAACCATGAAGTCAGCAAAATGAATGACCTCGCTGGGCCAACGCGTCGTCGGCCGCGGCCTGCTATGATATTTACGCAGTTTTGTTCCGACTCGTAAAATTATGGATTTTAATATTATTAGGTTCTTACATTCGCCCCATTTCGTTATTCGTTCTAAAGTGATTAAAAATTGCTAGAAATGAAAAACGAAAATACCCCCCCTTTTTTTTTAAAGATTATATTATATGACAAAAAGGCATACCCCTTAAAGTCACGAAATTCAAAATAGTGATATCGACGTAATTCATATTCGTACACATGCATATTCATATCATTAATCACGCAACATGCTTTCCATACACGTACTGGATTCTGTAACAAATTCAAAGAAACAAACAAACGAAAAATCAAAATCAACAGCATAGGCGCCAAATAAAATACCAATATTATTTAGAGTCTTTTTAGTAATGTCTCTTATTCTTGGGGCGTCCCCCATTTGTTTTACCTCCGCACACTAAACCGCAATCGCATCTCATGATCGAAAACACTATTCGCGCACCTCGTTTTACCCGCTTTCTTCTTTGATGCTGCTGGCATTGTTTTTGCAATGCAACTTTGCAATTGCTGGGTTGGGCTGCCTGCTGTATACAGCATTGCAATTGTTGTGTTGGTCGGTCTGCTATGTTGTTCTCCTAGAACTCAGGACATTGGATGGCTTTCCTCCGAATCTCCCCATCTAGTTGTCTGCAATTGACTGCCTATGGAACAGGTTGGCACCCCGTCTCCAATAATTGGTCATGTCTGCTGTTATCTAAACAATTATTTCATTTCGAGTTAGTTTGATAACTACATGTTGCGGCTTATTATCAAGTTTTTATGCATTTGGTATATAGCCATGATTACATACGTGTATATGTAGACACCGATTCAGATGCACATATCTTTGATTCAATAAACTCAAACATCATTGACAGACAAAAGTTTTTTTTTTTTTTTTTTTGTTGGAATGATACTAACCTTTATTGATACCCTACTTTAACCTTCAAAATTTGCCATGGAGACCTAGTGCCAATGACTTGCTGTTTTGTCGCCCCTATCCCAGAATTCCCTGTAGTTATATGGCATCCTGGTTTGTCGCCCCCATCCCAGAGTTCCCTGTAGTTATATGGCATCCTGGATTGTCGCCCCCATCCCAGAGTTCCCTGTAGTTATATGGCATCCTGGTTTGTCGCCCCCATCCCAGAGTTCCCTGTAGTTATATGGCATCCTGGTTTTTCGCCCCCATCCCAGAGTTCCCTGTAGTTATATGGCATCCTGGTTTGTCGCCCCCATCCCAGAGTTCCCTGTAGTTATATGGCATCCTGGATTGTCGCCCCCATCCCAGAGTTCCCTGTAGTTATATGGCATCCTGGTTTGTCGCCCCCATCCCAGAGTTCCCTGTAGTTATATGGCATCCTGGTTTTTCGCCCCCATCCCAGAGTTCCCTGTAGTTATATGGCATCCTGGTTTGTCGCCCCCATCCCAGAGTTCCCTGTATTTCTGGTACTTATAGGTTGTTACTTACATAAACTGGCTTTATATTTTCCAATCAAGCAATTTGATTAGTTCATGAATGGTTTTATATTTGTGTGTATGTAAAACTGCTTTTAACTAATCTCGAAACTTTGCTTCTAGAAATCATCATTCCCAGTTTTTCATAAATGTTTTATTTTGTTATTTATTGTTTATTTATTTTATTTATTTCTTTCTTTATTTATTTCATCCCTTTTTTTTTTTATTTTTTTATTTATTTTTTTTTTTTTTTTTTAAATATGATCTTCAAGTACGTTTCAATAATAATTTTATTTATAGTTAGAATCTTTAATGGTACAAAATTAAAAGTATGTATAAAACTAAAACTAACTTACACGAACAGAAACAAAATTGAAAATTCTTAACATAAAATAAAAAAAAAACAATTCTAATTAACAAACTAACTATGCGACGCGAAAAATTGTCTGAAACTGTAGAAACTTCATGTCTCTTTGGCCTTTCGTGTGCACTTTTGTTTGTCCCGGGCAGCCATTCGCCTTCGCTTCTGGTGTTTTTTTTCGCTATTCTTTCCCGTCTTTCGTCTCATCCTGGATTTCTTAAACTTGTCTAATATATTTTCTTCAATCTTTCGGCATTCTTCAGATCCTGGGGTTGGAGGTCGTTCGCAACTCTCCCATTCGATTATTTGATGTGTTGTTGTACAAGATGATATTCTGCTTTCCTTTTGCCCGATCTGTCTGCGTTCCGCGGATGCTGGAGTCGGAGGTTGAATGGTTGAACTTTCTTTTGTGCTTATTGTGTATGGTGTTTTTGCAATGGCTTTCGAGGTACTGGGTAGGGTGACATTCTGCACTGCTTGGTCGTCATATCCCTTATTTATAGTGACATGTTGTAATACGTTAATTGCCGGCGGTGTTTGTGTTTTTGTTTTCTGGTCGGGGTCATTTTTTTCGTTGTATGAAAATGTTGGTAAGCACATACTGTATTTCTCCCTTGTCATTCTGGGATCAGTAGGGACGTTGTTATTTGCAGACATCTCGTACTAGACTGATTTTAATTAGTGTTCTTATTTCACGCGACGTTTTATGTGTTGATCGAAGCTGTTTTTTTTTATAATTTTATTTATTTCGTTTTGCTTCGCATCCGAAATTGTACGCAGATGACGGGGACATCTCTCTTTATATATATACATATCCACACATCTCTCATTTTCTTTGTTTATATGTTCGAAGGGAATGGATATTGTAAACACCCTTTACGGTTACCCCGTCAAGCTGCAGGATCCGATAAGTGTTTGGATGGGTCTGTTTTTCAATGATATACGGCCCATCGAATAAAATCTGGAACTTGTAAATAATTTTCTCATACGCTTTCGATATCGGGTTAGTCCGTAATAATACCAGATCCCCCGGTAAGTACTGCTCCATGTTACGTGTTTTTTGATTCGCTTGCTTTGACCTTTGTGCGGCGCTTAATTTCAAGTTCGCCCGGACTTGATTTATTATGTCCGTGTTTACTTCTCTCAATATTATGCGGTTGGTTACGCTATCTGCTGGGATCGGCGGATTTTTATTAAAAACAATTTCATATGGTGAATATTTTGTGGACATGTGTGGTAACGTGTTAAAGCACGTTTGTATGTCATTCACATACAATGCCCATTTGGTATGCTGTTGATGGCAGTATGCGCGGAATATTCGCGACAGCTCCTTCATAACCCGTTCAGAAGGATTACTTTGCGGGTGTCTGATTGATGTGTGCTTGGTGTCAATACCATTTTTTTTTAAATTCTCATACCATACCTTAGAGGTAAATTGCGTTCCTCGGTCAGTAATGATGCATTTTGGTTTGATAATTCGGCAATAATTATCCAGAACTTTCTTTACCACTGTTCTTGCTGTAGCTGATTTTAGTGGATATAGTTGTACATATTTAGAAAATGTATCTATGAGTACAAAAATATAGGTTACATTACCTCTACTAGCTGGCAATGGTCCGAATAAATCACCACATACGATGTCTCCTATGTTTTCTACAATAATGGGATGGATCGGCCCCTCATTGGGTCTATTTAGATGTTTTGTCTTCTGACATATGTCACAAGACGCCAGCGTTTCTTTTATGCGTTTCTGCATATTTGGCCAATAATATATCTGTTTTTGTACAGAAAATATCTTTAATGGTCCGAAATGTCCTAACGCCTCATGGTAATACCATATTAAATTTTCGATTAGTTCTTCGGGAATCGCTATACGCTTTTTATCATTTATGCCATCGCAATATAGGAGTACCCCGTTCTCCACTTTGTAATATTTGCTTTTATTAAGTAATTTTATGGAAAATCCATCTGTTTGATTCTTTGTGATAATTTCCCTTAGTGCTGTTATTGTTTTATCCTGTCCTTGCATTCCGATGATATTTTTCAGACCACCGATTATTTCTCGGTGATATCCAGATTCAAACAGCGCCACTATGGGCATATGAGTACACCCGCCGTCATTTTTTAATCCTGGAATGTATCTGGACAATATATCTGCAACTTTATTGTCACTCCCCTTCACATGCATAATCTTGTAGTTGTATTGGTTGAGTAGCAAGACCCATCGGGTCATTCTTTCATTGAGTAATTTGCATTTATTAATAAAAGTGAGGGCATTATGATCTGTTTTTATGAATATCTTCGAGGTCTGTATATATGTCCGGAATTTAATTAAAGCAAATATTATGGCTAATAATTCTTTTTCGGTTGTAGTATAAGCGAGTTCGCTCCCTCTCAATGATCTGCTTATAAAGCTTATAGGGGCCTCATCTCCATCATCCATTACCTGGTAGAGTGTTGCCCCCATTCCATATCCACTACTGTCAGTCTGGATAAAAAATGGCCTGTCATACATAGGTGTGTGTAATACAGTTGTTTCTATGAACAAGTCCTTGATGTCACTGAAGGCTTTTTCTTCATTCGATCCCCAATTCCATTTAGCATCCTTCCTTAATAAGTGAGTTAATCTTCTGGTGTTATCGCTATAGTTTATGGCAAACCTTCGATAAAAGTTACATAATCCCAGGAAGGCCCTCAATTGTTTTAAATTCTGGGGGGTCGGAAATAAGCGTATGGCATTCAGTTTTTCTGGATCTGTACTTATTCCTTGGGGGGTAATAATATATCCTAAAAATTTTACTTCTTTTTGCGCAAAATTCGTTTTTTCCAAATTTATGGTAAGATTTGCCATGGATAATTTTTTTAGGACGGCGTCCAAATTTCTAATGTGGCTTTCGAAATCTTTTGACACCACAAGAATGTCATCGATGTAGTTTATTGTAAACTCCCTTACTTCTGGTCCGAGTATTAAATCCATTGCTCTGCAAAATGAACTACTAGATGTTTTCAGTCCAAACGGTAGCACTTGATAGGTATAACTCTTCCCATTATAGAGAAATCCCGTGTATTTCTTGCTTTCCTCATCCAAAGGGATTTGCCAGAATGACTGTCGCAGGTCTATGTTAGTTAACCATTTGCTACCGTGGAATTTGTTTAATAATGATTCTGCCATTTCCGGTGACTCGCATTCGGATATCATTTTTGAGTTCAAAGTTCTTGCATCCAAACATATCCGTACTCCTCCACACTTCTTCTTAATTACCGTCAATGGACTTGCATATGGTGTGGGCTCCCGTTTGATAATTCGTTGTTCTAACATATCCTCAATCGTGGTTTCTACCTCTTTTCTAAGTCCAAACGGAACCGGATATGATTTTTTTATGAAAGGTTCATAGTCATTGAGCAATATTTTGTGAGTGTACATATGCGTTAGTCCAGGGTTATCCGAGAAAATATGTTTATATTGTAGCAAAAGATCTGTCAGTTTTTGTTGTTCGAATTTTTCAATGCTCGTCTCTTTAATTTTTTTAATAATTTTATCACCGATCTCACGCTCTCCTGATACTTCTTGTATTTGATTTCCCTCTATGATCTGTCCGAACTCGTCCTCCATTGTGACATCGACTTGATTTAATCCTTTCTGCTGTACTTCCTCGAACTTGAATTCTATATTTTTCTCCTCGATTTCGCATTGGATACGTCTTACTGCGAAATCGATAACAGCCTTGACTTCTTGGAGCCAATCTGCTCCTAATATGACTGGTCTTATTAATTTTTTTACAATAAGCAATACTATGTTCATTGTAACGTCGTTGAACTCTGTAGGTACGTACGCCTGTATTCTTATTTTTTGACTCCTTTGTCCCATGGCACCTCTTAATTGAGTAGCGTTCATTGATAACTTTGGACATTGAATTCCTCTACTAATTAACTCTGTCCATGCCTCGAGGGACATACATGATACTTCACTTCCGGTGTCTATCAAGGCGCGATATTCATGTCCCGCCACACGCATACCGATCTCTGGCATAGGTCGGAATTTCTTTATCGCGTCTTTTTCATATGGGTTTTTATCGATCGAGTTAATGTTTATTTGTTTTGCTTTCACGAAGTCAATGCGTCGTCGGCATGATGTCATCTCTTGGCTGCTGATGTCGACGGTTTTATTGCTCCTTTTAACAGGTGACTTGATTCCTTGCATGCGTTTTCCAATTCCCATTCCGGGTCGCCATCCCCATTTTCTAATTATGACTTCCCCCATGCCATATGGCGTTGTATTTCCCTTGGTATTGTTAGTGGTATTTTGTTTTGAAATATGGAAAATGATAGGATCATTTTGCTGATTTGTGGTTGGATTTAGATCCTGTTTTCCAACACCTTGGAGTTTCCCTGGTTCGTTTTTACGTTTGTCTTTTTACGCTCATCTATGGAATATGGATTTATTTTGGGATGAAGTACCACCCCCTTAAGATCCGTCTTTTCTTTTAACGTATTCTTTTGTGGTTCCCCTTGTTTCCAGATAGCATCCTGATTTGTAAGGAATTCTGCCATCCCAATAAGCGATTGATTTTCCTTCAGACTCCACAATGCCTGAATATTAGCCGGAAAATGTCTAATTAACATTTTCATTAATGTAGTATCTTCTATGGGTATCGTCAGCAACCTTGCTTCACTTACATATAGTGCAAAGTGATCCAACATGTCTCCCTTGGAATCCCATTTGACATTGCTAATAGCGTTCTTCATTTCAGTTTGTTGCGTTTCTGACCAGTAGATTCTTATAAAGTCAGATTTAAAATCGGCATATTCGCGCCATTTCTCTTGGAAAATTTCCATACATCGCCTGGCGTTGCCTTGAAGGCAGTTCATCGCTGCATTTAGTAGTTGTCTATCATTGAAAAACAGATGTTTTCCATACATTTCCAATTCTCTCAGAAAATGGACCGGATTCTTTTCCTTTTCTGTCGCAAAAGTAGGTTTAGCGGGTGCTGTGGATAATATAAAATTCCTATCCACTCCCTGTGGTGCATTCCCCATTATAATTGAAACGTTGTCGTTGTCAATTGACCGGACGCTGCTACTATCAGCCGTCCCTCCTTCACTAGCACGTTCATTTAAATTACGCAACGTTGAAGTGACTTCTTTAATACTGCTTAAAATTTCGAACATCTGTTCATTAGTTGGGTTTGGTTGTCTTTCTACCTCTTTTCTCATTGTCCTGTTCTTCTGTCCCTTTTTGGTCTGATTGCATCCCTTCTTGCTCTTTCCCTTCTTTTCTGTGTCCGTTTCCTCCATTTGATTTTCTTCTTGAAAATCGCCGTCATTTAATATACTCTGCCCCAGTGGCCCGAAATCGTCAATGTCACCCTCCGTTCCCTCATTTACATTTACCACACTTACACTTTCAATGTCATCCATCCTTTTGTTCAAATTAATATCTGAGGAATTAATGTTTAATAACATAGTGTATCTTTGTATAATTCAATGATATCTCGCCTAATCGAATACTTATTCGATACCCGATCCAACAGACTGCCAATTCTCACGTCCCCATTTCCAATTTCTCCCTTTGTTTATTGATTTATTGTTTTATATATCTGCTTATGTTAACCAACCATTTAATTTCACATTTATATGTCGGCCTGCACTTACCCTCTCAAGTTATTAATTGTTAATAATTATTAATGTTATTTTCTCATGAATCCATCTGTTCACCACTAACAGTTAATTACTTTCAGACACATTTTTAATAAACCCATATCTTGGTCACTAGACAACAATGTGGTGTAATGACCAGAAAAATAATCCTGGTCACGGCACCAATGTAACGGTTCGAACCCAGGTGTTGTACAAATTCTCATAATTTGTAATATTGATTTTTCATTGCATTTATTTAACTGCAATTCATCCTTAAATGCAATTGGATGCATTTGATTTCTTTAACTGCATATTACATGAATTCTTATAATTCAAGTAATTGATTTGGCTCGTGATTTACAAATTCTCGTAATTTGTAATATTGATTTGGCTCGTGATTTAGTGGTAGTACTCCACGTTGTGTTTGATTTTTAAATCAAAATCGTGATAACTCAGTTTGGTTCGTTTTATGGGTAATGTGTCTGTAAGGAATTTTTGTCAGCAAGTAAAACACAGATACATGGATTTCATATTATTTATTCATTTTAAAAGGTTATGCAAGCGACAGGTAAATAAAAGACAATTTTGTTACTCTAATTGGACGTTATTTATTTAGTTATATTTATTTAAATTTTGGAATAGATTTGTTTAATAATTATTGAAAAGTTATTATATTCTTTGAATTTGAATGATTTATTTTATTTTGTAAACAGAGTAACTTATTAACACTACGGTTGGAATTACAAAGTGTTACTTAGCGACTTCATGCACCACAATCTTCAAATTGTGCCGAGAAGGATATCTGATACATGTCATCACTGCATAGAAATTCATTAGCACGGTGCCTACCAATGTATTTCAACGCCACCTTGTGGATAGGAACGAATCACATAACTTCACATTAAAGTACTTCAAGCGATTCCAGTGCTGCAAGCACCCAATGTGTCCTCATTCGGAGATATTGCTAGTATTCGCGTTTACCAACACTATCAGCCATGTGATCGTAAAAACTTTAATAGGTATTGTTATTCAAAATTGATTATAGATTAGTATGATAAAGCTCTATTCTACTTCTACTTTTCTATCTATTTAAGCACATACAAATATTCGTTTCATTCATTCATAATTCTGAGATTTCGTGAGTATCGGAGGGCTGAGCAAGTTTAATTATACGATTTAATTACAAATATCATTGAATTATTTATATCGAAATTATTAAGTTATGTTCCCCTGACGCAACTTTTTATTCAACTACCGATTGATTAATTAGGCCACACTGTTTATCAAATGTTTGCGACGAGAAAAGGAAGGCATGTTACAATATTCTCCTGTCAGTACGAAAATATTGTCAGGACAAGGTATAAAATGCAGTATGGGTCAACTCCGCGGTGGCGTGAGGCTCCCTACATTTCATACCCTTATTAAACTTCGTTCATTACCAGCGGCAAGGCGCGGTAATATCACTAGATAGGTTACATTATTATGGATAAATTACTTTAGAAGTGTTAGTGTGAAAAGATGTTTAATCAAATGTTTTGCGACGGCGGAAAGGAAGGCATGTTACAATATTCTCCTGTCAGTACGAAAATATTGTCAGGACAAGGTATAAAATGCAGTATGGGTCAACTCCGCAGTGGCGTGAGGCTCCCTACATTTCATACCCTTATTAAACTTCGTTCATTACCAGCGGCAAGGCGCGGTAATATCACTAGATAGGTTACATTATTATGGATAAATTACTTTAGAAGTGTTAGTGTGAAAAGATGTTTGATCAAATGTTTTGCGACGGCGGAAAGGAAGGCATGTTACAATATTCTCCTGTCAGTACGAAAATATTGTCAGGACAAGGTATAAAATGCAGTATGGGTCAACTCCGCAGTGGCGTGAGGCTCCCTACATGTCATACCCTTATTAAACTTCGTTCATTACCAGCGGCAAGGCGCGGTAATATCACTAGATAGGTTACATTATTATGGATAAATTACTTTAGAAGTGTTAGTGTGAAAAGATGTTTGATCAAATGTTTTGCGACGGCGGAAAGGAAGGCATGTTACAATATTCTCCTGTCAGTACGAAAATATTGTCAGGACAAGGTATAAAATGCAGTATGGGTCAACTCCGCAGTGGCGTGAGGCTCCCTACATTTCATACCCTTATTAAACTTCGTTCATTACCAGCGGCAAGGCGCGGTAATATCACTAGATAGGTTACATTATTATGGATAAATTACTTTAGAAGTGTTAGTGTGAAAAGATGTTTGATCAAATGTTTTGCGACGGCGGAAAGGAAGGCATGTTACAATATTCTCCTGTCAGTACGAAAATGTTGTCAGGACAAGGTATAAAATGCAGTATGGGTCAACTCCGCAGTGGCGTGAGGCTCCCTACATTTCATACCCTTATTAAACTTCGTTCATTACCAGCGGCAAGGCGCGGTAATATCACTAGATAGGTTACATTATTATGGATAAATTACTTTAGAAGTGTTAGTGTGAAAAGATGTTTGATCAAATGTTTTGCGACTGCGGAAAGGAAGGCATGTTACAATATTCTCCTGTCAGTACGAAAATATTGTCAGGACAAGGTATAAAATGCAGTATGGCTCAACTCCGCAGTGGCGTGAGGCTCCCTACATTTCATACCCTTATTAAACTTCGTTCATTACCAGCGGCAAGGCGCGGTAATATCACTAGATGGGTTACACTATTATGGATAAATTACTTTAGAATTGTTAGTGTGAAAAGATGTTTGATCAAATGTTGTACGACGGCGGAAAGGAAGGCATGTTACAATATTCTCCTGTCAGTACGAAAATATTGTCAGGACAAGGTATAAAATGCAGTATGGGTCAACTCCGCAGTGGCGTGAGGCTCCCTACATTTCATACCCTTATTAAACTTCGTTCATTACCAGCGGCAAGGCGCGGTAATATCACTAGATAGGTTACATTATTATGGAATTGACTTTGGAATTGTTAGTGTGAATTACATTTGATAAACTTGTGTTATATATTCACCTGAGGAATTAATGTTTAAAATATATGAGTCGTCGTCGGACAGCGTGACGTTCTGTTTCGATCGGTACATCTAACTGGCTCCGTTTGAGTGCCGCACTTCTATTTATACTGGCATACTGGTCCCCCACTTTTTACTCTTCTTCCCCCGTCCTATGATAATTTTGCTTACCGCTGCAAATTGACCCCTTCCCATACGCGTCACCGAATTACGCAATCTCCGTTTCGAGTTCCCGTCGTATTCCCACGACTTGTTTCTCTGTGTCATCATTTTGATCGTGTGCTTGTTTACATTTGCCCAAAACCATGAAGTCAGCAAAATGAATGACCTCGCTGGGCCAACGCGTCGTCGGCCGCGGCCTGCTATGATATTTACGCAGTTTTGTTCCGACTCGTAAAATTATGGATTTTAATATTATTAGGTTCTTATAACATGTTAAATATCTCTTATTTTAAATTAAGCACAACACAATCAAATCAACCCTTTTTAAAACAAACAAAAAAAATATATAAGAGCGAAAAATTCGATAACAGATTCCACAAACGCAGCACCTGATCAAAACACAAATGAGTATTGAGTAACCATAAACACACGACGGTATGTTCCGACTTTTGATTGACATTTGCCGTAACATAACCTCAAAATCGTTTTACATTAATTTTCAACCAAATTATTTTCAGTGTTGCCATGTGTAAATTACAGTGTTGGCGATTTGTTATTTTATTAATCAACCGAGTATAAATTAAATTCATTACGCCTGTTCATATCTAATAAATTATACTATCGTAACATAACTTTATTTTAAATTAATTAACCCTGAGCCGTGCATCAAGTGCGAGTGCGATGGACACCCAGCCAATGTCAGCATCAAACGAGGACAGCGCACCAATAAACAGCAAGGAACAAAAAAAAAAAACGCCCCAGACGCCGACCGCGGAAAAACATCGAAACGAGTAAGGAATTAAAAACCACACCAAATCTAACAGAGACACAGGCATCACACACACAGCCCTCTAAAGCACACACACAAGCGCACACAGAACACAGGAGAGACCACAGCCACCAAATGAATTCAACTCCTACAAACACAACTATGAAATAAGAACGAATGCCACCATCACACGCATACAACTTGCTCGCTTATGGGAAACACACATGCCCAACAACAAGGACATTATCATACAACTGATAAACAACAGCCTCACTCTTAAAACAAACAAAAGAGAATCCAAAAAATTAACTCCAGGAACTGATGGACAAGCATCTCATCAAAACATCCCGAACCCAACAATAACTAACTACCACACCGAACACACAACGCACATACACCAAATCATACACCATAATCCTCTGGAGTTGAAAAGGAAATCCCAGACGAAGATATAACTCACTAACAATAAATACCCTTATAGATACTGCAAACGCATCATAGCAAGAGCAACAGACATACCAACATCGATGATAATAATTATAACTGGAGACATCGACTCATTCGAAAGAATGACATATGACGGAGGACTGTATTACCTAAATAGGTTCTACAGGTTCATACCAAGCTCCCCACCCAAACCAATACCACAAGCATGCAGCAAGTGCTCCGCATACGATCATACAACCGAGGAATGCAGGAAAGGAAAAACATGCACCAAGTGTCAAGGGGGCGCATGACGCAACTAAATGCGGTTCGCCACAGCCACCGAAATATGATGCCTGCAACGCCGAGGCCCATGCAGGGTGGTCACCCAGATGCCCAAAGAGACCGACAACACTCATAGAAGGCAACCCCAGCATAAGGATAAAAAAAACATAAATAAAAAATCTACAGATATACCAAACTCAACCACTCATAACAATAGAATCCCTAACCCACTGACTATACCCGACCATATCATTATCACACACACACACACACCCACACGCACATGACATAAACAACACACAGAACAGAACAGAGAAGAGATTCTCAAAAAGCTCCGCAAACGCTTTATAATTGACTATGTCATTGACACACAGGCTGTACTTTCCGGCAACAGAATGTATATAATCATGTTCGACAAACAAGCATCAGATAGCATACCACCGACAGAAACCTCAAATCATGGCACACAAGCCACCATGCATGTACAGAACGATCGACCAACCATCATATACGGAAACATCAACTGCCCCAGTAACAAACGGACGCCAATAAATAATTATATAGAGAATAACAACATTAAAGGTTGCGTCCTTTTCGTAGAAACAAAGACCAAAACCGACACAAACGTGACATACAAGAACTTAGAAATCATACAAAAACAAGGACACATCAACATCAACGCACGAGGAGTGATAGGTATCCTCCACACCGCACGTAGAGCCAACCCGCCAGTACCGAACAACCCACAAAATGATTGCCTCTACTTTACGATCCCATTTGACAATGACAAACTTCACATCTTTCTGATATACATTCAACCACACACACCAATCGAACAGAACATCGCCATAAATGCACCCCATGAATAGATATTTGATTATCATTAGTGACTTTAATCTAAACCCCAAGAAGAGACGTCAACTACAAACGTTCATAAATAACTCTGACTTCAGAAGACAATACACGCACAACCAACCCTCATCATGCCCAACAATAATGACACAATCCCAGGTATACTACATGCATACTGACAATCTAACAAATAATATAACATACATCGAAGTAACACAAGACCGTTGCTCAGATAACTAGGCTATTAAATTTACATTTCAACTAGACCGACCACGAACTGCCGAAACAATCAAGAGAAAATTCATTCTCAAACTCACAAATACAAAAGCAGTAAATACATTCATGCCGACATACCTGAACGAAATCGAAAGAAAAGACATAGAACTACATCACCTAACGGAATTTTAGACAAAACTCACTAGCTCTATAATAAAACATAGCCCCTAAACAAAACGAAACATTTTACAAACACAAAGTACCTAAGTACACACTTACACTAATCAAGTACGAGTGACAAACGTGCCGAAAATACACTCTGACAGGAGGCAGAAACACAAAAACAATAATGAATAGACTAAACAAAACCATACAGACAATGACATGGCAATAAAAGGCACATACATGGTTCGAAGTATGCAAAGAAATTGAGAGAGACCGAGGAACAACCTATTGGACTAAAATTAAACGACAGACAAAATACAAAAAGACGTCACATACAGCTACACCACAACAAGATATTAAAAAAAAAAAAAAATACGACAGACGAACATATGGCATACGCAAACCACTTCGCATCTGCTTTCACCCCCCATCGACGACCCTACATATAACAACGATAACTCCACAAACGTGAACGACTGGTACGATAGACATTGTAACCAAAACACAGCGAGATAGGTATCCACCACACCGCACGTAGAGCCAACCCGCCAGTACCGAACAACACACAAAATGATTGCCTCTACTTTACGATCCCATTTGACAATGACAAACTTCACATCTTTCCGATATACATTTCAACCACACTCACCAATCGAACAGAACATCGCCATAAAAGCACCCCATGAATAGATTTTCGATTATCATTGGTGACTTTAACCTACACCCCTTGAAGAGACGTCAACTACAAACGTTCATAAATAATTCTGACTTCAGAAGACAATACACAACAACCAACACTCATCATGCCCAACAATAATGACACCACCCCAGATATACTACATACATACTGACAATCTAACAAATAATATAAGAGACATCGAAGTAACACCAGACCTTTGCTCAGATCACTTGGCCGTTAAATTTACATTTCAACTAGACCGACCACGAACTGCCGAAACAATCAAGACAAAATTCATTCTCAAACTCACAAATACAAAAGCAGTAAATACATTCATGCTGACATACCTGACCGAAATCGAAAGAGAAGACATAGGACTACATCACCTAACGGAATTTTAAACAAAACTCACTAGCTCTATAATAAAACATAGCCCCTAAACAAAACGAAACATTTTACAAACACAGGCTACCTAAGTACATACTTACACTAATCAAGTACAAGTGACAAACGTGCTGAAAATACACTCTGACAGGAGGCAGAAACACAAAAACAATAATGAATAGACTAAACAAAACCATACAGACAATGACCCGGCAATAAAAGCCACATAAATGGCTCGAAGTATACAAAGAAATTGCGAGAGACCGAGGAACAACCTATTGGACTAACATTAAACGACAGACAAAATACAAAAAAGACATCACGTACACCTACACTCCTACAAGATATTAAAAAGACATACGACAGACGAACATAAGGCATACGCAAACCACTCCACATCTGCTTTCACCCCCATCGGCGACCCTACATATAACAACGATAACTCCACAAACGTGAACGACTGGTACGACAGACATCTTAACCAAAACACAGACAATAAGGAACCGCTAAACATAACAGAAGACGAATACTATGACATACTAGATACAGGTAAAACACCGCCCCGGACAAGATCTTACCACAAAACAACTTCTTCGAAGCCTATCATACGAAATACATAAACACATAATATCTATTATTTCATGATAAAATAGCGTAATATTTAAACAGACTTAAATCATACTAGTTGCTGATTAAAATATTCCTAAAATGTAGTAACGTGAGAGACGCTGTGTTACACATGTGAGACGCTGTGAGACAGCTATAAAACACCTCTGAGACAGCTGTAAGACACCTCAGATACAACTGTGAGACACCTGTGAGATATCTGTGAGACACCTGTTGGTGGTGGTGGTGCTGTTGCTGGTGTGGAGGTGGTGGTGGTGCTGTTGCTGATGTGGAGGTGGTGGCGATGCTGTTGCTGGTGTGGAGGTGGTGCTGGTGATGGTGCTGGTGATGGTGGTGATGGTGGTGCTGGTGTGGAGGTGTTTTTTATTTATTATCTTGTACTTTTGACATATTGTATGTATATTTAAATACTACTGTACATATTTTTAATGATTTTTCTTTATTTAATATGTTGTCCTCTCTATGCACTATGGAGGAGGGGGTGAATAAAATAAAGTTTTTTTACATTGTATTATTATTTTTTATTACCATATAAAATATTCATTACATAGTTGTACAGTACTTTAACATTTCTATATTACAAGCTACATTCTGATAGTATAACGGATATTACCGGATATTACCTTCAGGAGGGTACGGAGGGGCTTCGGGAGGGTATTGTACGCTTAAAATTAGGCCTAATTTTAAGCTTACATTGGGCGCTAGTATGTGTACCCCCCCGAAGCACCCCCGTACCCTCCTGAAGCACCGCCGTACCCACCCGAAGCCCCTCCGCCCCTTCACCTCCATCAACATCACCAGCCCCTCCTGAAGCCCCTCCGCTACCACCAATATCACCCGCCCGTCCGCCCCTCCCGAAGCCCCACCAGCCCCTCCGCCCCTCCCGAAGCCCCACCGCTCGCCGCCCCCACCAACATATACCAACCCCTATGCCCCTCCCGGAGCCCCTCCGCCATCAGCAACACCACCAGCCCCTCTGCCCCTCCGTCACGAGTATGTAATGGATATTTTATGTGGTAATATCCGTTATACTATCAGAATGTAGCTTGTAATATAGAAATGTTAAAGTACTATACAACTATGTAATGAATATTTTATATGGTAATAAAAAATAATAATACAATGTAAAAAAACTTTATTTTATTCACCCCCTCCTCCATAGTGCATAGAGAGGACAACATATTAAATAAAGAAAAATCATTAAAAATATGTACAATAGTTGTAACGGTCCAGAAATAGCGTTGGCAGAAACTGCACTTTAATAATCAATTGGCGTATAGACCTGCACGGTAGACAACCGTGCTCGCATTTTTTTTGTTGTGGTGACGCGTTTCCCCTGTGAGCGATTTTTAAATTCGCCGGCGTGGCGCCGCCATAGAAGTAGAACTCAATTGACTCGTGTCCAGTACAGACCGTGCCAGAAGGACCGTTGAAGATAAGGGTATCACCATCCGGTTTACGGGAATAATCAACGGTTCTCAGCTAACCACCCTTGAGGGGATTGAGGCACCGAGTACGGGGCAGAGAACTAAAACGCTCATAACACCTGAGCGTTTGGCTACGGGCTAAGCAGCTCGGCCAAAACCATTCTTGGCTGGAGGCCGCGAGTCGAGCACCAGGCGTCCACGACGCGAAACCGCCGACATCCCGGAGCTGAACCCAGTCAACAGCGAGACCACCAGGAACACCAGGCCAGATATAGATTCCAATATATATATATTTTTTGTGTGCTCAATTGAGCCAGATCGTTTATTCTTTTGTGTATAAGTTACGTTTACGTGTTTCGTGTCGTACGTGTTTTGCGCTAGTGTAAGAGAAAGGTTGCTCCGTCGGCCCTTTCAATCGCGCGATTTGGAGCTTACTATATTCGGCCGAATAGAGCGAGCCCTGCGCGAAAGGGTGGCGTTCGGAGGTATTTGTTTTCAGGAGCGCAGACACGGTGTCCGTCGTTTGTGTGTGTGAATAAACGCCGATATTACACTACAAACTCACACCTGTTATTTTTTGTTCCCACCACGTTTTCTCATTCATTTCAGTTACAGTTTTCTATTCTCACTGCGAGATTTAAATCTGGTGGTGTTGGCGCCAAACGGTCAGCGTTGTGACAGTTCGTGATTTCTGAACTTCGCTGACTGTCTGTCGTCCACCCACGCAGGTAGGGTGGAGCCACCCTTTGCGACGAAGTAGCAACGAGGTAAAATTACGTGGAGCCTTTTTTTTAACCCCCCCACTCTCTGACACCGAGAGCCTGGCCCTCGTCACTACTTCGAAGGGACCCTCCACTCGCTCCACGGCCTAACGCGCCGACTGCCCTTCAGGTACGTCACATAGTATTTAAATATACATACAATATGTCAAAAGTACAAGATAATAAATAAAAAACACCTCCACACCAGCACCACCATCACCACCATCACCAGCACCATCACCAGCACCACCTCCACACCAGCAACAGCATCGCCACCACCTCCACATCAGCAACAGCACCACCACTACCTCCACACCAGCAACAGCACCACCACCACCAACAGGTGTCTCACAGATATCTCACAGGTGTCTCACAGTTGTCTCTGAGGTGTCTTACAGCTGTCTCAGAGGTGTTTTATAGCTGTCTCACAGCGTCTCACATGTGTAACACAGCGTCTCTCACGTTACTACATTTTAGGAATATTTTAATCAGCAACTAGTATGATTTAAGTCTGTTTAAATATTACGCTATTTTATCATGAAATAATAGATATTATGTGTTTATGTATTTCGTATGATAGGCTTCGAAGAAGTTGTTTTGTGGTAAGATCTTGTCCGGGGCGGTGTTTTACCTGTATCTAGTATGTCATAGTATTCGTCTTCTGTTATGTTTAGCGGTTCCTTATTGTCTGTGTTTTGGTTAAGATGTCTGTCGTACCAGTCGTTCACGTTTGTGGAGTTATCGTTGTTATATGTAGGGTCGCCGATGGGGGTGAAAGCAGATGTGGAGTGGTTTGCGTATGCCTTATGTTCGTCTGTCGTATGTCTTTTTAATATCTTGTAGGAGTGTAGGTGTACGTGATGTCTTTTTTGTATTTTGTCTGTCGTTTAATGTTAGTCCAATAGGTTGTTCCTCGGTCTCTCGCAATTTCTTTGTATACTTCGAGCCATTTATGTGGCTTTTATTGCCGTGTCATTGTCTGTATGGTTTTGTTTAGTCTATTCATTATTGTTTTTGTGTTTCTGCCTCCTGTCAGAGTGTATTTTCAGCACGTTTGTCACTTGTACTTGATTAGTGTAAGTATGTACTTAGGTAGCCTGTGTTTGTAAAATGTTTCGTTTTGTTTAGGGGCTATGTTTTATTATAGAGCTATTGAGTTTTGTTTAAAATTCCGTTAGGTGATGTAGTCCTATGTCTTCTCTTTCGATTTCGTTCAGGTATGTCAGCATGAATGTATTTACTGCTTTTGTATTTGTGAGTTTGAGAATGAATTTTGTCTTGATTGTTTCGGCAGTTCGTGGTCGGTCTAGTTGAAATGTAAATTTAACGGCCAAGTGATCTGAGCAAAGGTCTGGTGTTACTTCGATGTCTCTTATATTATTTGTTAGATTGTCAGTCAGTCAGAAAGAAACAAGTTGGTGGAACAAGGAACTTCAGAATGCGAAAGAACTTAAGCAAAAATTATACCATAAATGGCTCCAATCCAAATCAGAGCAGGACAAAATTGCATACAGACATGCTTTGGCAAAATTCAAACAAACCATAATCACAGAAAAGAACAACAGCTGGAAAGCAAAATGTCAGGAATTAGACTCTTACTTAGGAGGGAAAAAATCACAAGAAGCCTGGCGGTTCATCAGGAATATGAAATCAGACCAAAATGATAAAGTCAGGCTTAACATCATTGAACCTGACAAATGGACAAACCATTATAAATCCCTACTCACCGAAAAAAGACCATCCTACATAGATCAACAACTGGATGTAGGATACGGCCTGATAGGGGATAGAATAGAGTTAGAAGTAAAGACAGTTGAGACCGCTGTCAAACTACTAAAACACAGAAGATCTACTGGACCAGAGGGTATAGCAGCTGAATTAATAAAATACGGTACTAAGAAGTTACATACACTAATAACAGAAATGTTTCAAAAGTGTCTCAACGGTGACCAAATTCCTGATGACTGGAAAACAGCGTGGATAACACCAATCCACAAAAAAGGCAGCAAAGAAAACTGCGACAATTATCGCGGGATATCAGTCACGAGTACATTTAGTCGCCTATACGGTAGAGTTCTTAAAGAACTAATATGTGAAGAATACCGCCCGTACCAGTCAGAAGAGCAGAGTGGTTTCAGAGCTGGTAGATCGACGATAGATAATATCTTCTGCTTAAGCCAACTAATAGAAAAGCGCGTAGCGAGAAATAGAGAAGTACACCTACTCTTCGTCGATCTCAGCAAAGCATATGACAATGTACCAGTGAACAAACTATGGGAGGTACTAGACAATAGCAGCATCAACGTAAATCTCATCGGAGCCCTGAAAGAGTTGTATAAAAATCAAACCTCACAGATAAAACTTGGAAACTATCTTACAAATAGTTTCCAAGTATCTAAAGGCCTACGACAAGGATGCTGCGTATCCCCCACATTGTTTAACATCTTTCTTGACGCCGCACTTAGACAATGGAGACGGAAGTGCCACGGAATGGGTATGCCAATTGGAGACAGCACTCTATACACCTTGCACTATGCCGACGATCAAGTTGTTATATCACAAGACCAGGAGGACATGCAGTATATGACCAGGAAACTACACGAGGAATACTCCAAATGGGGCCTGGAAATAAACCTGAAAAAGAGCCAATATATGTGCATAGGTGGTATAGCTGAAGAACTAGAGCTCGAAAGTGGGGAGAAAATAAAAACATGCCAAAAGTATACCTACCTAGGCACGGAAATCGATGATAACGGACGGGTAGAGGGCACAATCAGAGAGCGCATAAATAAAGGAAAAAAGATCATTGGAGCGCTAAATTCAACCCTTTGGCAGCCAGAAATCCAGCGCAGTACTAAGATGCTCATGTACAACAGTATACTAAAGAGCACCCTCTGTTACTCCTGTGAGGTGTGGCCTATCACTAAAGCCATGGAGAACAAACTACTGGTGGTAGAAATGGATTTCCTAAGAAGATCGGCGGGTATATCACGCCTTGATAAAATAAGAAATACAGAAATTAGAAGAAGAATGCAATCAGAAAAAACCATAATAGAGGACATTCAAACGAGGCAACTAATATGGTATGGCCACGTAAAACGGATGTCAGAGGAACGGCTGCCCAGACAACTATATGATTGGGTACCACCGGAAAGAAGACGTAGAGGGAGACCAGCAGCGACCTGGAACGATGGCATCAGGAGAGCGATGTCGGAAAGGAATCTCCAGGAAGGAGACTGGCAAAATCGGCGGGGATGGCGACATGGAACCGGAAGGAGATGCGAAGTGGTTTGCGTATGCCATATGTTCGTCTGTCGTATATATATATTTTTTTTTAATATCTTGTTGGGGTGTAGCTGTATGTGACGTCTTTTTGTATTTTGTCTGTCGTTTAATTTTAGTCCAATAGGTTGTTCCTCGGTCTCTCTTAATTTCTTTGCATACTTCGAACCATGTATGTGCCTTTTATTGCCATGTCATTGTCTGTATGGTTTTGTTTAGTCTATTCATTATTGTTTTTGTGTTTCTGCCTCCTGTCAGAGTGTATTTTCAGCACGTTTGTCACTCGTACTTGATTAGTGTAAGTGTGTACTTAGGTACTTTGTGTGTGTAAAATGTTTCGTTTTGTTTAGGGGCTATGTTTTATTATAGAGCTAGTGAGTTTTGTCTAAAATTCCGTTAGGTGATGTAGTTCTATGTCTTTTCTTTCGATTTCGTTCAGGTATGTCGGCATGAATGTATTTACTGCTTTTGTATTTGTGAGTTTGAGAATGAATTTTGTCTTGATTGTTTCGGCAGTTCGTGGTCGGTCTAGTTGAAATGTAAATTTAATAGCCTAGTTATCTGAGCAACGGTCTTGTGTTACTTCGAGAACTTCGTGATTTGTGATGTAATCTTTCGAAGATATCATTAGTATGCGGCGATATATCCACATTTCGAATGCTTCCAGCTTCTTACTGGTTGCCTCTGTGAGAGTCCATAGCTCGACTCCGTATAGCAGGACAGGAAGAACATAACATTTTACGAGTCTTAGTTTTGTTTAGATCGTGATTTTGCATCAATGAGCTGATTTTAGCGAAGGATGATCTAGCTATTCCAATTCGTGTTTTAATTTCCATCGATTGGTCCCAATTCGCATTTAAGGTGGTGCCTTGAATGTTATAAAGTTATAAAGTTATAAAGTTAAAATATAGATGTTCCCTCTCTGATAAGTCACTTACTCAATTGCTTCGTTTATCAACAACAAATATTAAAGTTAATATTCATGCATTAGTTAGTGAAAACCAACATCCTCAAATTTACCACTAATCTTTTTGTAATTTGATATTTTTGAATAAATTAAAATAATAATATAAACGCGTTTTTTCTTTGTATACCATACCTACTAAAACTTACTAATAAAGTTGCATATGAAGTATTTTATAATGCGGCCCTCCAAATCGCATTTCTCTTAAAGCGGCCCTTCGGGCACTTGCAGTTGGACACCCATGTTCTAAATGATGAATTTATAAAGTATATGGTTGTCTAAAAAAATGCAAAAATGTTACTACAAAATTGTAAAAGGAAATCCTCAAAAGTATAACAGATGACAAAATAATATTAAAACTATTTTTGAAGAAAAGAATTTTCATCAGAATAAATTATTTAAATTTAAAATATAACGACAAGAAATTTAACAAAACAATGAAAAGAAAAGTCTCAGCTATAAAAGAGAGAGCCACATAAAAAAACTTACTTACTTTGCGAGAGAATAATATAATGACTAATGAATAATCTCAATTAACAGATCTTGGTGTCACTACAAAATCTGTTTTTCTAGGTACTGTGCAGTACTTTTTTGTGTGTTAATTTTATATGAACATACTGTGGAGAGAGTTCCAAATCTAGAAGACTGCTAATTTTATTTCTTTTCCAAGTTTTCACTGCTTTTGTACAGCGTTGATACATTACTACATTGTCAAAAATTGTTAAGTAAATTCAACTTTTTAGGTATTACGGCACCTTGTATGTTTAGGCTGAAACGTAATATAGATTATATGTTGCATTTTCTAAGTGCAGTTTATTTCTTTACATAAATATAGTTTGTAATTTTTCATTTTACTTTGTATGGATATTATATTAAATTTTCTATCAAATATTAATATTTTTATCGTATCATCAATTGTTAAAATCATGTTATGTTAAATCTTTATTCATCATTATGACAACCATAATATTACAACAAATCCATAACACATTAGTTACTTAACATGCAACAAAAACACGAAATACAATAACACAAATTGAAATAAGATTTGGTTAAGAACGTGAATTTCAATCTTTTGAGAGGCCCCCAAATTGAAAGTGATTCCTTTCGTATCCATTGCCAGGTTTTCCATCATTTTGATGTTGTGGTTCCCGGACGTGATGTTCCAGCTGCCACCTACTCGTCAAATTTTTCTGTGTACTTGAAGACTGGTCCATCGACTCACTACTATTTGGCACACTGCTCTTCGAAACCGTTCCCACCTGGATATTTTCCGCAATCGTGACCTTTTTTGTGACGTTTTCTTCCAGGTACCCTCTCGCAACTTTACTTGTTTCCCACATGCCAAGCTCTTGCAGGTCTAGAATGTCTACACCTGCGTTGACAAGCCATAAACATGAAGGAGCATATTCATTTGCGAGTTTCACAAAATTCGCGAGCGGAACAGCTCCCTCAGCTCCTTGAACGTGTTACTTCGTTCTCCATTGGCAGAATTTAAAAAAATATTTCTCATGTACAATCTTGGACTTCTCAGGAAATTAATCTAAACGTACACTATTTGCCGCTTCTAATATATTATGACCAGGAATATCAAAATCTGCCATGATTATCTTCAGTAACACACATTTAATTTTTGTTGATAGAAATAATTGTGTATCAGTTTTGCGTTGGTTTTACAATCGGTATCCTAGATGATACGATGAAGCTTGAAATATAACTTGAATATTAGCGATTTCAACCGACTCGGACGGTTCGCAGGTGCTCAGAGTGTATTTTCAGCACGTTTGTCACTCGTACTTGATTAGTGTAAGTGTGTACTTAGGTACTTTGTGTTTGTAAAATGTTTCGTTTTGTTTAGGGGCTATGTTTTATTATAGAGCTAGTGAGTTTTGTTTAAAATTCCGTTAGGTGATGTAGTCCTATGTCTTCTCTTTCGATTTCGTTCAGGTATGTCAGCATGAATGTATTTACTGCTTTTGTATTTGTGAGTTTGAGAATGAATTTTGTCTTGATTGTTTCGGCAGTTCGTGGTCGGTCTAGTTGAAATGTAAATTTAACGGCCAAGTGATCTGAGCAAAGGTCTGGTGTTACTTCGATGTCTCTTATATTATTGGTTAGATTGTCAGTATGTATGTAGTATATCTGGGGTGGTGTCATTATTGTTGGGCATGATGAGTGTTGGTTGTTGTGTATTGTCTTCTGAAGTCAGAATTATTTATGAACGTTTGTAGTTGACGTCTCTTCTAGGGGTGTAGGTTAAAGTCACCAATGATAATCGAAAATCTATTCATGGGGTGCTTTTATGGCGATGTTCTGTTCGATTGGTGAGTGTGGTTTAAATGTATATCGGAAAGATGTGAAGTTTGTCATTGTCAAATGGGAACCTAAAGTAGAGGCAATCATTTTGTGTGTTGTTCGGTACTGGCGCGTTGGCTCTACGAGCGGTGTGGTGGATACCTATCCCGCTGTGTTTTGGTTACAATGTCTATCGTACTAGTCGTTCACGTTTGTGGAGTTATCGTTGTTATATGTAGGGTCGTCGATGGGGGGTGAAAGCAGATGCGAAGTGGTTTGCGTATGCCATATGTTCGTCTGTCGTATATATATATATATATATTTTTTAATATCTTGTTGGGGTGTAGCTGTATGTGACGTCTTTTTGTATTTTGTCTGTCGTTTAATTTTAGTCCAATAGGTTGTTCCTCGGTCTCTCTTAATTTCTTTGCATACTTCGAACCATGTATGTGCCTTTTATTGCCATGTCATTGTCTGTATGGTTTTGTTTAGTCTATTCATTATTGTTTTTGTGTTTCTGCCTCCTGTCAGAGTGTATTTTCAGCACGTTTGTCACTCGTACTTGATTAGTGTAAGTGTGTAATTAGGTACTTTGTGTTTGTAAAATGTTTCGTTTTGTTTAGGGGCTATGTTTTATTATAGAGCTAGTGAGTTTTGTCTAAAATTCCGTTAGGTGATGTAGTTCTATGTCTTTTCTTTCGATTTCGTTCAGGTATGTCGGCATGAATGTATTTACTGCTTTTGTATTTGTGAGTTTGAGAATGAATTTTGTCTTGATTGTTTCGGCAGTTCGTGGTCGGTCTAGTTGAAATGTAAATTTAATAGCCTAGTTATCTGAGCAACGGTCTTGTGTTACTTCGATGTATGTTATATTATTTGTTAGATTGTCAGTATGCATGTAGTATACCTGGGATTGTGTCATTATTGTTGGGCATGATGAGTGTTGGTTGTGCGTGTATTGTCTTCTGAAGTCAGAGTTATTTATGAACGTTTGTAGTTGACGTCTCTTCTTAGGGTTTAGATTAAAGTCACTAATGATAATCGAATATCTATTCATGGGGTGCTTTTATGGCGGTGTTCTGTTCGATTGGTGTGTGTGGTTGAATGTATATCAGAAAGATGTGAAGTTTGTCATTGTCAAATGGGATCGTAAAGTAGAGGCAATCATTTTGTGGGTTGTTCGGTACTGGCGGGTTGGCTCTACGTGCGGTGTGGAGGATACCTATCCCTCCTCGTGCGTTGATGTTGATGTGTCCTTGTTTTTGTATGATTTCCCAGTTCTTGTATGTCACGTTTGTGTCGGTTTTGGTCTTTGTTTCTACGAAAAGAAGGCAACCTTGAATGTTGGTATTCTCTATATAATTATTTATTGGCGTCCGTTTGTTACTGGGGCAGTTGATGTTTGCGTATATGATGGTTGGTCGATCGTTCTGTACATGCATGGTGGCTTGTGTGGTATGATTTGAGGGTTCTGTCGGTGGTATGCTATCTGATGCTTGTTTGTCGAACATGATTATATACATTCTGTTGCCGGAAAGTACAGCCTGTGTGTCAATGACATAGTCAATTATAAAGCGTTTGCGGAGCTTTTTGAGAATCTCTTCTCTGTTAGTGTTCTGTGTGTTGTTTATGTCATGTGCGTGTGGGTGTGTGTGTGTGTGATATTGATATGGTCGGGTATAGTCAGTGGGTTAGGGATTCTATTGTTACGAGTGGTTGAGTTTGGTATATCTGTAGATTTTTTATTTATGTTTTTTTTATCCTTATGCTGGGGTTGCCTTCTATGAGTGTTGTCGGTCTCTTTGGGCATCTGGGTGACCACCCTGCATGGGCCTCGGCGTTGCAGGCATCATATTTCGGTGGCTGTGGCGAACCGCATTTAGTTGCGTCATGCGCCCCCTTGACACTTGGTGCATGTTTTTCCTTTCCTGCATTCCTCGGTTGTGTGATCGTATGCGGAGCACTTGCTGCATGCTTGTGGTATTGGTTTGGGTGGGGAGCTTGGTATGAACCTGTAGAACCTATTTAGGTAATATAGTCCTCCGTCATATGTCATTCTTTCGAATGAGTCGATGTCTCCAGTTATAATTCTTATCATCGATGTTGGTATGTCTGTTGCTCTTGCTATGATGCGTTTGCAGTATCTATAAGGGTATTTATTGTTAGTGAGTTATTTGCCAATATCTTCGTCTGGGATTTCCTTTTCAACTCCAGAGGATTATGGTGTATGATTCGGTGTATGTGCGTTGTGTGTTCGGTGTGGTAGTTAGTTGTTGTTGGGTTCGGGATGTTTTGATCAGATGCTTGTCCATCAGTTCCTGGAGTTAATTTTTTGGATTCTCTTTTGTTTGTTTTAAGAGTGAGGCTGTTGTTTATCAGTTGTATGATAATGTCCTTGTTGTTGGGCATGTGTGTGTCCCATAAGCGTGCAAGTTGTATGCGTGTGATGGTGGCATTCGTTCTTATTTCATAGTTGTGTTTGTAGGAGTTGAATTCATTTGGTGGCTGTGGTCTCTCCTGTGTTCTGTGTACGCTTGTGTGTGTGCTTTAGAGGGCTGTGTGTGTGATGCCTGTGTCTCTGTTAGATTTGGTGTGGTTTTTAATTTCTTACTCGTTTCGATGTTTTTCCGCGGTCGGCGTCTGGGGCGTTTTTTTTTTTTTTGTTCCTTGCTGTTTATTGGTGCGCTGTCCTCGTTTGATGCTGACATTGGCTGGGTGTCCATCGCACTCGCACTTGATGCACGGCTCAGGGTTAATTAATTTAAAATAAAGTTATGTTACGATAGTATAATTTATTAGATATGAACAGGCGTAATCAATTTAATTTATACTCGGTTGATTAATAAAATAACAAATCGCCAACACTGTAATTTACACATGGCAACACTGAAAATCATTTGGTTGAAAATTAATGTAAAACGATTTTGAGGTTATGTTACGGCAAATGTCAATCAAAAGTCGGAACATACCGTCGTGTGTTTATGGTTACTCAATACTCATTTGTGTTTTGATCAGGTGCTGCGTTTGTGGAATCTGTTATCAAATTTTTCGCTCTTATATATTTTTTGTGTTTGTTTTAAAAAGGGTTGATTTGATTGTGTTGTGCTTAATTTAAAATAAGAGATATTTAACATGTGATAACAATACCAGAGTTCAATAAATAATTAACTACTTGTATAATTTGCAGAGTATGTTGTAACCGCTTACAAACTTATCAATAGAAATTAGACGATGTTTAATCTATCGGTATTTATTTGTTATCAGCACGTTAGCACGCCTCCATTTTTATGTTGGTAAGATTGTTTGTATATTTATGTTGGTAAGAGGGACGTTGTTGTTGGGTGTTTAAAATTCATTTCTCTCGCTTGGAATGGTGTACGCCCTGATGCTGACGACTGTCGAGGCTGTTCTGTGCTCAATTCCGTTCTTATATTTACGTTTCTAATCATGCCTCTTCTTGTTATCCCTTTCACCTTGCCGCGATCTCCAGGGCTTTACTTTTTTATCTTTGGTTGAATATCCGTGTCTCACATCAATATGTCAGAGTGAGCCGATATATGATTTTATATATCTTGATTTTTGTTTCTATTGACACCTCCTTTTCCCCCAAGTGCATTGCGTGATGTAGGTTGCCTGCCTTCTCCTTTCTGTGGTTTATGTTTATTTCCTATCTTCCTTATTCTTCAAAAGTTGGTCCTAAATAATGAAAGTATTAAATCTGTTCTATATTTGCTCTTTCTATGTATATATTTATCATTTCTTCTTCATTTGATATGCCCACAATTTTGGTTTTTGCTTGTTCATTTTTATGCCTGCTTCATGCATCATTTCATTCCATATTTTTAAATTCTTGAGTATATATTTTTTCACTCTTTTCTACTTATCACAAATACTAGTGGTTTAGTTTTTATCTCTGCTTTTCTTATTATTTTATCCATAACAGTAGATAATGTAATTGGGAGATGTTCCGCTTAGTGATGAGCCCATAGGCGTTCATTTTATAAAAGTTGTTGTTGAATACACAAAAAAAGTTTTATTCTAAAGTTAATTTAATTAGGTTGAATATGCGTGGGTATTGTTGTTTTTGTGTATAATTTTTTTAATTCAGTTGGCAAGTAGGTGATTCTGTTATTGTTATATTTGTATATACATGTATTATGTCAAAAGAAGCTAGAGAGTAATATGTTGATAATTTTCATTGCTTATGTGGCTTATAAGTTCTATTCTGTTTTTAATTGTGTGTTTAGGTTTTGTATTGAATGATGCTATTAATGTTGCTGTTTATGATTTTAGCTATTTTATGTGTTGGTGAGTTAATTTATGTAGTAATAGATCTGATTGGTATTTCTTCTTTCTCTATTATTTGGAATTGGGTTTTGATTATTGCTTTTATTCTGTACTTTTCCTATTCATTTGTCCTATTCTCCTTTCATATTTTTTTTCGCCTGTTTGTTGGCGGTCGTTAAAGTAATTTTAATTCTTCAGTATTAAACGATTATTTGAGGGCGGTTTTAATAACTGGAAGGTTGGTGTGTTTGGTACAGTTGCCGCGTTTCACGTGGGGGGCCGGGGTTCGATTCTGGGCAGGCATGTGATTTTTATTCGGGCAAAAATGTCTTGGTTAATAATAATAACAATAATAATAATTAATAATAAATAATAATTATTATTAAAAATTATAATAAATAATAATTAATAAATAAAACTCGCGCGCCTCCATATTCACATAAATTCATTCGCGCCGGCTCGTTCATTTTGAATTACGCGCCAAAAATCAGACGGACCAATCAGAAGCGCGGTGACCTCGATCAAAATCGCGGTGGAGGGAATGAAAAGCGAATTTAGACCCCTGTGTAAATCCTTATGGGAAAATGGGGCTGAACTCTTGTTGTATAACTACTACGGGCGATTCGATAAATGTTCCTGCATTGTCAATGATGGAGCCAGAGCTATGATAGGGACTGCAATTGGATGCAATATTCTTGAAACAAAACATCAACTGTTCTGTGATGCACAGTATTGTTCACCATGAGGCCCTATGTGGAAAATCCTTACGTCAAATCAATGTCATAAAAGTGGTTGTTAAAATAACTAATATTTTTAAAGGGGGCAATCGTGCTTTGACTCACAGAAAGTTTCGTGTTTTTTTAGTCGAAGTTGATGCTACATATTGGGACTTGTTACTTCACACTGATATTCGTTGGTTTAGCGCAGAAAACTGTTTGCAACGATTCTTCGCTCTACACAAGGAGATTCCTATTTTACTTTAAGATGAAGTCAAGTCCAACACTACGGAAGTGGAAAATCAAATGGCAGATGCACAATTTTTAGCAGACCTTGCATTTTCAACAGACCTGACATCTCACCTTAACGAATTGAATTTGGACACATAAATGGATTTAAGAAAAAAAAAATACTTTTCAAGTCTTCATTAAAAAAAACATTTTTTCCAGTTATAAAGAGCATTTTGAAGAAATGAAGGATTTTGAGCGACTTTCAAATTTACCTCACATAAAATACATTGACACAACTGCAGGAGAATTCGAAATGGAAAATCGATTTAGCGACTTTAAAATAATCGAAAGAGAGATTTCAGTTTTTACTGAACCCCTTAAAATTTCAGTTAAGAATGTAACCAGAGCAAACCTTTAACTGGAATTGTGTGATTTGCAATCAGATACTTTTTAACACGGAAGAACTTAAGCTGGATTGGACTTTTTCTAGTTGCTGCCAGAATAACGATACCCCATCTTGCGAAACTTAGGGATTACACTGGGCTCAAAGCTGGGAAGCACGCATCTTTGCGCAAGCAGCTTTTTCAACATTCAAGTTCTTCTTCTTTGCGTGCCTATCCGTTACCGGATGTTAACAATCCACACGGCAATACTGACTTTGTTCACTGCTGCTCTGAACAGTTCGGTGGTTGCAGCATTTTACCATATTCTTAAGTTTTTTAGCTAGGTATTCGTCTTCTTCCGGGTCTCCTTTGACCTTCTACCTTGCCTTGCAATATTAGTTATAGATTTGCATTTTTCTCAGGATGGCGCATAACGTGTCCGAAATACTCCATATTCTCCTTTATTCTATCGAGAACTTCGTGATTTGTGATGTGATCTTTCGAAGATATCATTAGTATGCGGCGATATATCCACATCTCGAATGCTTCCAGCTTCTTACTGGTTGCCTCTGTGAGAGTCCATAGCTCGACTCCGTATAGCAGGACAGGAAGAACATAACATTTTACGAGTCTTAGTTTTGTTTAGATCGTGATTTTGCATCAATGAGCTGATTTTAGCGAAGGATGATCTAGCTATTCCAATTCGTGTTTTAATTTCCATCGATTGGTCCCAATTCGCATTTAAGGTGGTGCCTTGAATGTTATAAAGTTATAAAGTTATAAAGTTAAAATATAGATGTTCCCTCTCTGATAAGTCACTTACTCAATTGCTTCGTTTATCAACAACAAATATTAAAGTTAATATTCATGCATTAGTTAGTGAAAACCAACATCCTCAAATTTACCACTAATCTTTTTGTAATTTGATATTTTTGAATAAATTAAAATAATAATATAAACGCGTTTTTTCTTTGTATACCATACCTACTAAAACTTACTAATAAAGTTGCATATGAAGTATTTTATAATGCGGCCCTCCAAATCGCATTTCCCTTAAAGCGGCCCTTCGGGCACTTGCAGTTGGACACCCATGTTCTAAATGATGAATTTATAAAGTATATGGGTGTCTAAAAAAATGCAAAAATGTTACTACAAAATTGAAAAAGGAAATCCTCAAAAGTATAACAGATGACAAAATAATATTAAAACTATTTTTGAAGAAAATAATTTTCATCAGAATAAATTATTTAAATTTAAAATATAACGACAAGAAATTTAACAAAACAATGAAAAGAAAAGTCTCAGCTATAAAAGAGAGAGCCACATAAAAAAACTTACTTACTTTGCGAGAGAATAATATAATGACTAATGAATAATCTCAATTAACAGATCTTGGTGTCACTACAAAATCTGTTTTTCTAGGTACTGTGCAGTACATTTTTTTTTGTGTTAATTTTATATGAACATACTGTGGAGAGAGTTCCAAATCTAGAAGACTGCTAATTTTATTTCTTTTCCAAGTTTTCACTGCTTTTGTACACCGTTGATACATTACTACATTGTCAAAAATTGTTAAGTAAATTCAACTTTTTAGGTATTACGGCACCTTGTATGTTTAGGCTGAAACGTAATATAGATTATATGTTGCTTTTTCTAAGTGCAGTTTATTTCTTTACATAAATATAGTTTGTAATTTTTCATTTTACTTTGTATGGATATTATATTAAATTTTCTATCAAATATTAATATTTTTATCGTATCATCAATTGTTAAAATCATGTTATGTTAAATCTTTATTCATCATTATGACAACCATAATATTACAACAAATCCATAACACATTAGTTACTTAACATGCAACAAAAACACGAAATACAATAACACAAATTGAAATAAGATTTGGTTAAGAACGTGAATTTCAATCTTTTGAGAGGCCCCCAAATTGAAAGTGATTCCTTTCGTATCCATTGCCAGGTTTTCCATCATTTTGATGTTGTGGTTCCCGGACGTGATGTTCCAGCTGCCACCTACTCGTCAAATTTTTCTGTGTACTTGAAGACTGGTCCATCGACTCACTACTATTTGGCACACTGCTCTTCGAAACCGTTCCCACCTGGATATTTTCCGCAATCGTGACCTTTTTTGTGACGTTTTCTTCCAGGTACCCTCTCGCAACTTTACTTGTTTCCCACATGCCAAGCTCTTGCAGGTCTAGAATGTCTCCACCTGCGTTGACAAGCCATAAACATGAAGGAGCATATTCATTTGCGAGTTTCACAAAATTCGCGAGCAGAACAGCTCCCTCAGCTCCTTGAACGTGTTACTTCGTTCTCCATTGGCAGAATTTAAAAAAATATTTCTCAAGTACAATCTTGGACTTCTCAGGAAATAAATCTAAACGTATACTATTTGCCGCTTCTAATATATTATGACCAGGAATATCAAAATCTGCCATGATTATCTTCAGTAACACACATTTAATTTTTGTTGACAGAAATAATTGTGTATCAGTTTTGCGTTGGTTTTACAATCGGTATCCTAGATGATACGATGAAGCTTGAAATATAACTTGAATATTAGCGATTTCAACCGACTCGGACGGTTCGTAGGTGCTCGGCTATCGCCTCGTCAGCTAGCAACGTCCTCGTATATTATAAATCGTATAATATTCTGTAGTAAAACCATAATGCCCGGTTTGATCAACGCGAGATAAATATTAACGCTGGGTTAAAAATTTAACACGGGGTTAACCTTAAAAATGACTTACACCAGATCTGAAATAAAACATAAAATGCGAGTTATACGAACTTGATTCATTCACAAGTGACCCGTTTTATTTAATCCGAGGAGTTTTGTTGCTACACGTTACTCCACATCATCAAATTTAGTGCCGCTAGTGAATGGAGCAAAATTTATAAAAGTAGAAATTCCTAACGCAGGTTCCTAACGCCGAATAATGCGTAGTTGATAGAGCTTACCTGCATTTTATACCTTGTCCTGACAATATTTTCGTAAGATATTGTAAAAACTCCTTTATTTTCTTCGCCGCAATACCTTTAATGGTTGTGAAATTATTAATTAACAACGTCTCCAGAGTATGGTCGTTGTAAAATTATAAATTAACAACATATCCAATGTAATTATCGATTCAGGGCTGGAGTCATTTTCGGTTTCATTATGGAAATAAATATCTCAATATAAATAATTTAATGATATTTTGCATAATATTAATTTCATAAATAAACTTGCTCCGCGCTCCAGTATTCAAATAATATCAGCGTTATGATTGTATGTATGCATGTGCTTATGTAGTTAGAAAATTAGAAGTAGAATAGAACTTTATCATACTAAACTGTTATCAATTTTGAATAACATTACCTCTTAAAGTTTTTACGATCACATGGCTGATATTGTTGGTAGATACAAATACTAATAATATCACGCGATGATGACGTACATTGGGGTGCACCATTTGAAGTACTTTAATGTGTGAATTTATGTGATTCGTTCCTATCCACAAGGTGGCATTGAAATACATTGGTACACACAAATGCTAGTGAATTTCTATGAAGTGATGACATGTATCAAATAATCTCCTCGGCACAATTTGATTTTGGTACGTTAAGTCGCTAATATCACTTTGTAATTCCAACAGTAGTAATAAGAATGAAATCGTAACTCAGTTTTGAAAATAAAATAAATATAATAAAAATTCAATAATTATTAAATTAAAATCTATTCGAAATTTTGAATAAATATAATTAATTGGTTGTATAGTTGTGGTATGTTGTGTGCTTTCTCAACTTTTAAATGTTGGGGAACTGCATAATGTGCCGCAGCTGTGCAACCAATACTTAAAATGAGAAACATTAAATAAATATAATTAAAGAAATAACGTCCAATTTGAATAATGAATAATTGAACCTGTCGCTTGCATAATCTTTTAAAATGAATAAATCACATCAAATCCATATATCTGTGTTTTACTTACTAACAAAAATTACTAACAGATACATTACCCATAAAACGAACCAAATTAAGTTGTCACGATTTTGATTTAAAAATCAAACATAACGTAAAGTACTACCACTAAATCACGGGCCAAATAAATATTTCAAATTATAAGAATTTGTAAATCACGATCCAAATAAATATTACAAATTATAAGAATTTGTAAATCACGAGCCAAATAAATATTACAAATTATAAGAATTTGTAAATCACGGGCCAATCAAATATGTATTACAAATTATGAGAATTTGTACAACACCTGGGTTTGAACCGTTACAGTTGCAATCATCTGAAAATTGTTAGCAGAGAACAATAGAAGCTTTCTTGATTTTTGTAAGAAGATTACTCATATTTTAACTGGTATGTGGTAATTTGTGAGACTAAACCTGTTTGCTTTTAGGCATAAGGTGAGACACAGGCATTGAGTCATGAATATTGTATATCTTACTCAATGGCACAGGCAAACTTATTGCTCATGATGCGAGAGTGGGACATGTGACCCAGTGTACTCACCAGTGGGGGCACATGCGCATGCTCGAAAACGAGGTAAGCTGCAGTTCTAGAAACTTTGGTTGGCGCCACCTAGCGAAAGGGCGTTCTAGAAGTATAGAAAACCCTATCAATTAAAATTCTACGGACTGCAGTACCTATACTCTGTTCCGTTTTAAATTTTTAACAAAGTTGGCTCTGTTAGGGTGACAGTATTGTTGGCCAATGTAAAAAGTCACTTGACTTGAAAAAATAGTATATTAAAGTATAAGTGGATATCAAGGCCTTTCGAGCACGAACGTTTTTCAAAAAACCGACCCGTCGCTCCCCGCGCAGCGGGGAGGCGGGGAGGTTTTTTGAATAGAGTGAGTGCTTGAAAGGCCAGATATCCACGCATACTTTACGCTATTTTTTATCATTGATGCCGTAAATTGGCCTAAACATTTGTAATTATAATTTCTATCTGATGTGCCGTCGATTTTGCCGTACAGTTTTAGTATCGTTGCTAAGATACTGAATAAATAACTAGCTAACATGGCGGCTGATACTATGCAATCGTTCTAGCCTTGGTTGTCAAAGTGTTGAATATCGTATGTAACAATCTTTCAATTTGGCGTCAGTTTTGATTTTGGTTGAAAATGCAACGAAACATTGATCAATTAAGCTCCGAAGCAGAGAGGCGTTTAATTCCCCAAAAATCGGAATTGGCATATAAGAAGGAATACGATAAATTGGTAAAATGGATGGACGAACTGGAGGTGAAAACTGTAGATGAAAGAATGATTCTTGCTTACATGCAGAAAATGTCTACATGCTATAAGGCGTCAACAATGTGGGCAATACATTCGAAATTGCAATGCATGTTACGGTTAAACAAGGGAGTGGATATAAAATCGTTTGTTAAGGTTAATGCATTCATGAAGGCGATCAACAAAAATCATGTGGTAAAAAAGGCTTACGTGTTTAGAGAAGATGTTCATGTCCTCTCGGAATTGAAGAAAGGACATTTAACGTTTTCAAACAATGTAAATTGTACATTTAATATTCATTTAAATTAAAATAAATTGGTATTTATATGAATTCATTTTTTATGACGTTATTTGTTTTGTATCGCTGATTACGAAAATATAAGTTTTTTTTGCGCGGAAAAGCTGTTTCACCCTTAAATAGCGGTCTGAAAATTCGGGAAATTTGAAAATCGCAACCAATTTGCAGGCAAAATTGTGTTTTCTGTGTTTTAGTCATGGTTTATGGTAATTTTCTTGATCGGTGATTACGAAAAAAAAAAATTTTATGCGCGGAAATGGTTTTTTAACACTTAACTATTGGTCTGGTACTGTAGAGTTCTGTAATGTCTACGTTACCGATCTATTAACCACATCTGTGACCCACATGTGACAACGTACCGAAAACAGAGTACCGGCTGAAGTCGGTAACGTAAAAATTGTTGAACTCTGCAAATTGAGCGCGATATTCAAATTTCCAGAATGTTCAGGCCGTTAATTGAGATGAAAAATGCTTTTCCGCCCAATAAAACCTATATTTGCGTAATCAGCGAAAATGGCAGAGAAATGTGTTTTAAGCGAAATTCAGGCCGTTGTGCTAAACAGCAAAACATTTAAATTTTTTTTCACTGTCAGATCATTTTTGTTGGTGTGTAAAACTTTATGTGTAAAATGAAACCACAGCCTTAGTTAAAAATAAAAATGGTACAAAGTTTATGTCCTGTATTGATGTGAAGATAAACATCATTACAAATGAACATAGTACATGCATACATAATCCATCCCTCTTTTACCCCCATTGGGTTTCGAGGTACAGATGAAGAGAAATTACATGAAGTTGTGCAAGAGAATAATCATACCAACATTTATACATTTTCAGTCCAATGTAATCGATTAAACTTTTGTATCAATTCTTATGCCATTAATTTTAAACACATTTGTAGAAATGAATTTATATAAATGTTGATGAATTCAACTCCTGTAAAAGTTGTGACTAATTTTAACCTTTTATTATTTTTAAGTTTTCTACATGAAGCAGTGTTATAAATATCGCCAAATATTTTTTTATAGGTGGTGAGAAGTGGTATTTTCTTTGACAAATAACAACAAAGAAAATTAGCCGGTCTAAAATTGCAATATACACAAACAATAACATTACTTCACAAAGATTAGTTCTACCATCAAATTACGTAACTAATTAGCAATAATTTGCTATAAATAATATAAGTTTTCATCCCCCTCTCACAATATAACCTCCATCCATGATGACAACAATCCAAGAACGTCTCCAGAGAAAACGTGAACCGCTGGATAAGTGGTCCACGAGGGAACAATTATGTCTCGCATTCGCTGTGGCAAGAAGCGGAGATCAAAATTGGATGTCCGTGAGTCGAGCGCTGAAGCCGTTTGGTGACCCCAACAGGCCTGGCGATTGGTTTCACCAGAAGAACTGTGCGGCTCAATACGGAGCGTTGCTGGAAAATGTCGAGACACCAAAGCGGAAAAAGCGCTCTTCAGGTGTGGAAACGGCAATCGAGACGCCCTCGGAAAGCATATTGCGTAAATTGATCTCCGAGCGGAAGGCAGAATTGAAGAAACTGATGGACGAGGAGAAGGCTGAATATTTAAAACTACAAGACGAAATGTCACTTCTTAAAACGGGTATTTATATCACTAAATAATTCACTGTATACTTTTACAAGTATACGCTAAAACCATAAATTAATTTTAGGCAATTATACTGAAGACCAATTAGATCTCATTTGTAAACAAATTGACGAAGAAGAGCTACAGAAGGAAAAAGAAGCGGCTGCGCATTCGCAGTGGTTAAAGGAGCGTGAATTAAGGAAACAAGAAATTGAAAGGGCCTGGAGGCCCATGGTGAAAATCAGTTCCCCTTTACCAGTCGGACAGAAGCGCAAGGCTTCGGATGGTTTAGATTCGATAATAGACGTGGAACAAACGGAAGATAATTTAATCGCCATTCCAACACCGGAGCCGTCCAAACAAACTTTATCGCCGTTATTAACAAGTTTACTGAAATCACCATCACATGCTCAAAATGTAGCCACCTCTTCAATTCTGCATTCGGCTATTACAAGCCAGCGCCCCATCAATTCAAACACAAACTCCACAATCGCCAGCCTTTTAAATACCTCGGCATCTGTACAAGTCTCGCCTAGTTTACAGCAACTGGTGAGCACTGCAATATCCCAAGAACCCACTAATGCTATGATAAAAGATACGATATCAGATTTGCTCGACGGATCTGATACTCTACCAAATCTCAAGCCAGAAGACATAGAAAGTACAATTCTAAGTGCTGACGAACCGCTACCAGAAATAAAAAATGAGGAAGTGGATGTAATCATTTCAGACTTAATTGAAAACGCCGATATCGTAACAGATCCCGAGCATCATCTTTTAGACAGTAATGATGGCATTATAGATTTTGAAAACCAATTGGAGGAGTTGGTCAATAAAGAAAAGGACGTAGGTGTTGCTGAGTTAGTAGAGAAACTCCAAGAAAAACCTGCCGAGAAACCTAAGGAGTCGCCTGAGATCGACCCTTTTGAATTTCAAGAGGACCCTGAAATTTTTGAGCCAACTAAACTGACATCAAGTTTAATCAAACAACCTCCCCAAATGGCACCAATACCTGTCCCAGATCTTGAACCGGAAGCACCGGCTGCTGAACCTGTGCTGCCTATTTTATTGGAGGAAAACGATATCAAGAAAGAAGTTGTTGATGAGCCCCATGAGAAACATAAAGATGAAACTATTCCCGGAAGTGTAGAAATTGTAGAAGTGGTCGTTATGGAAGATGAAGATATTAGCAAAGAGTTAAATAAGTCTCAAATACAGGATATTGTCCACTCGACAAAATTTGATGCGAAAGAAGAAGACGAAAACAGCAAAGATGATGCGGTCGAAATTAAATCTGAGCCAAAAAACGAGATTGATGCTGATGAAATCATCTCAGAAGGAACATCCGAATCTTTAGATTTGGAAATTAAACAGGAACCATTGGATGATTCATCAAAGGAAGTAAACACAGATCCAGAAGACACGAGTTCCAGAAGGAATACATTTACTCCCGAGTATTCGGAAGATATATTCGATGATATTAACATAGAAGTTAGGAAACTGGATAAGGTGGGCAAAGCGAAGCGAGATTACTCAAGGACAAAGAAAAAAGAAGAAACGGATTTTGATATATTACTCGCCGTCGAGCAAGCCGTAAAAGCAAACTTGGATGATGACAACGAGAGTTCATCGGGGAAAGAAGAGGACAGAAAGTCGGATACAAGTAAGCCAAAAATCAAGATAGAAAATGAACGGTCCAACAGTCCGTGGACCGAGGAAGAAGAGATTAACAATATCAGGACTCGAAGGCGATATTCGACCCCGGCTACACCAATAGATTCGGTGCCAAATTCACCTGCTTCAAGCTCTGCTTATTTTGACGATGATCGGGACTACAGAAACTGGAAAAAATCCATTATGCTCTTATACAGCAGGCTAACGACACACAAGTACGCGTCTCTGTTCTTGAAACCCATTACAAATGAGCAAGCTCCGGGGTACCACAACTTGGTTTACCGCCCGATGGATTTGCAGACGGTGCGCAAAAATATAGAAAACGGTGTCATCCGGACCACCGCCGAATTCCAGCGAGACGTTCTGCTGATGTACAACAACGCGATCATGTATAACAAGACAAACGATACTGTTTACAGAATGGCTGCGGAAATGCAGGAGGAAGGTGTGGAACAAATAGAAATTTTGTTGCAAGCCCAAACCGATACGCCTGTGAGACGCGAAACGAGAACCAGCGAGGGACCTGGCAGCAAGAGAAAGCGCGGCAACGAGGAACCCATGCCTATTAATAAATGTAAAAAGAGGAAGGAAGATTGACTTCTTAATTTGTAGGTACAATGTGAGTTTAAGTTTTGTATTAAAATTATATTATTTTGTAAATAAGTGTTGTTTAATAAAAAAGTACAATTTCTTTGTAAAGTATTTCTTATACTATTTTTAGTTTTTAATTTAGTGTTTTGCCCCCTTTTTAATAACTTACACTTTATCTATTATTTATTACACCCATTAATACATATGAAGGGTACAGGGGAAAAACTATAAGGGTACATTTTTAGTTGACGTTGAGATATTAGTATCATCTGTTGGCTGATTGGTTGTATTAACAATCTAAAAAAAAAACACAGAAAAACTATAAGGGACATTTTTTGTTGACGTTGAGATATTAATATCATCTGTTGGCTGATTGGTTGTATTAACAATCTAAAAAAAAAACACAGTCCGTAGAATTAAGTGGGTCCCATGAAAATAGCCTCGTCATTTCAATGGTACAGGGAAAGAACAATGAGATTCCACTAGAGTCGAGTCAGAGGAAGCATGATTAGGCTCCGATTTAAGTTGCTAAGTATTAGTTGTTAGTTTTATTATTTTATTGACTACATTTTGAAAATATTGACATTTATTGTATTCATATTTTATTATTTTTTCAACATTGTATTAGACATGTTCATCTTACCTTTGAAATAATGATTAAAAGTACCGAATGATAATTTCAATTTCAGCTCTAGTTATCCATGGAAAAATTATCGCAGCCAATAAGAAAGGTGAGATTACCAATCTTGATTTTCTTATTGGCTGTGAAAATATCCATGAATAACTAGAGGTGTAGTTTCAGTGATCGCTCGGTACCTTATAAATTAATTAACTCTTATTAATTGGTGATAGCATGGTCACACCACAGCTGTAGGTCACATAAGAAATATATGAATCAGCTCTCAGACTAGGTACAAGCAAATTTTCCCAATCTTCCGTTGAGTTGTACATTTTTTATTCAGCCCATTTTATTTTGTTTCTTGGGCTCTGTTGTGTCTCAAAGCTTAACCTAGCTAAAAAAAAATTGAAAGGAGTAACCTCTCCTTTCAAATTTTTTTTGCTCAATAACATATTCTGAGTAAATATAACAATACTAAAATATGCATATAAAAATTTGTACATTTGGTTATATAATCAGTCATTACTACTTGGGCTATACTGTAAGTTTATCCCAACAAAAAAATAATTGAAAGTTACGCTACAAAACAAATTCACTGCTATATGTAAGTTTGGTTGCATAGGTGCTCTATTAAGATTCACTTATTATTTTCATTACATAGTTCTAAAACTGAACATATGAATTTTATGCCGATGTTCAGCGAAATAAAAACACTCCTGTTACACCATCTGTTTTCTCGGATTAAACATCTGGAAGGGGTGTTTCCAACAGTCAAAAAATCTAATTCAAAGTCCCATCTTATAAACAATTTTAATTCAAAAGCAAGTCGAAGCTGTTGTTTGGCACTTTATTTTGAAGGTTTTTCGTTCTCAATGGTTATCTTAAAAAAGTACAACGATTTTCCTGAACTCCCAACAGTGACAGCGTACCTTTCATTAAAATTACCCATCAATAATAAAAAAAAAATGAAGACTTCAAGAAGCTTTAATACTTCTTTTTAATATAAGAAAAACTCATCGTTTTATTCTGTGTTCAAGTAAAAATATATAATATTATTTTGTTATTTTCTATACTTGGTGTAATTAAATTAATACAGGATCTCCCACGCTAAGGGACCATTAAAAGTTTCTGGTGTTCCCGATAAATTTTGAAAAAGGTACATCCAAACATGGCTGATTCCGTTCTCATCAGATGAAATACTTTCTACATTCTATCACTTCTAGTTCTACCGGAAGTAGCCATCGACTTTTGTTTTTAAATTGAATATCCTATATATTATTATGTTTCTGGCTTCCTCGTTTAATTTAACACATATTTTGTAGAGATGTATGTACACCTAACTTTTTTTACTTTCTGAGATAACAAATATATTGCAAGATTTTGCACTCAAAAAGACGTTATGAAAAATGGCTTCAATTTCTCTTACAAATAAGATATAAACGGAAAATTTATCTCGAATTGTACCTGACTCGTACCTCTATGACTGATATATTCTGCAGCTAAAAATGTTGACAATTAGTCACAAAAAAGTCATTAGTTGAGTGCCCACTTAAATTAAGCGTATTTCATTTTTTTTTTAAATAGAATGGCATACTTTTTATCTCATAGAGCAATTGGTATGACAATTTACTAAAAAAAAGTATTTCACAACCAGATTCTCGAAATACGCAGTTGAGTTGATTCTTGAAATACATATTGAAATATGTATTTCGAAAATTCGAATTTCTGCATTAAGTAACTCTGCTGTGCTGTTTACACATGCATACTATACGTTTTCAACTTCAACTTGTCACTAATCACAGTCAAGTTGGCATTAATCATTATCAATTTGGCATTAATCAAAACCATGTTGGCATTGAACAAATTCATGTTGTCATTAAACAATATCAAATTGGCAAATACATTAATTAAAAACTATTTTCGCTGGAGCAAATAGAAATCAAATGACCCAAACCGAATATCGCGTTCAGCGACTGGTAGATATTCTCCGTAAGAGTATTGGAAGAATATATGTTGCTAATTGTGCAATGCACGGTCGCGGTTATAAAAACGTGGGACGATTTTTTACCTAGTGTGAATTTCGTTTACCTTAAGATGTCAAAAAATTATGCAACTTGCCTAATAGACCATCCATTTTCAATCATTCTATTATTCTTGCTTTATTAAAAGCACTAACATGAGGGGCCATTCCAAAACATTGCTTTTTATTAAGTAACATGTAGGTAAGTAGTGTCTTGGAGCTTGTGAAAGGTTCGTATTAATAAAGAAAAAAACACCTTTTTCACAAAACACATTTATTTTATCTAAATGTACATTTCGATCGCTAGGCGACAATCTTCTGTAGAAATATTACTGATACTCAGTAATATACTCAGTAATTGCCCACGACTGATACTCAGTAATATTTCTACTGAAGATGGTCGCCTAGCGATCGAAATGTACATTTAGATAAAATAAATGTGTTTTGTGAAAAAGGTGTTTTTTTCTTTATTAACATGTAGGTACCTATGTCACAATGACAATGATATGGTACTTGATTTTTCTTTGCAGAGATGAATGGCTTGATTTCACAGATTAATTTTGGACAAATTCACTGTAAGACTTGTCCCTTTTTTTGGCCGCGACGTACAATGTATACATTGCCCACATTCAACGAATGATTCATCCATTATTCAACACAGAGGAAGTTGATTTCTAAAATATTTCAAGTGTTTATATAATTTGTTAATGATCATGATATTTATGTAAAACACATTACAAATATACTTAAATTTCAGTTTTGTATGGTTTGTAATAAAACTCACGCCTATTGTTACATTTCAATTTTGAATTTGCAAATTTGATATTGTTGCCAACTTGACTGTGATTCATGCCAAGTTGAAGCTAAAAAGATTAGTCCGCGAAACATACGTATTTTTCGTCACTGATAACCAATGTTAAGAACGAAATTTCACTTTTGAAAACTTCACTTTAAATGTGTTAATATCTTTGATAGTCGACATATTATCCTCAAAAAGCATTTTGATGGAAATAAATTACTCCGCTTCGCGTCGGTCATCAAAATCTAAGGAAGGAAATGGCCCTTTGTTCTGGAGTAATATATACACCCAGCTATCCTCGCTCTTCTATCCTCGCTCGGACTATTGCCGCTAGACTAAGGTGACCAGACGTCCCGATTTTGGCGGGACAGTCCCGATTTTTAGAAATTTGTCCCGCGTCCCGCGACGTTTCAAAAATGTCCCGACTTTTGAAAGATTGGGCTTTTTTTCGGGGTGATCGTTTATTCGCTATTTTGAAGTTATCAGCTTATATATTTCGCCAATATCTGTATTTGGTAGTAGCGCTGAACCGGCTAAAATACAAAACGGTACTTTAAAAACATGCCTCGTATTTATTATATTTGTAAATATGACATTATATTTCATGTTGTTAGAAAAAAATGTTATATAATATTATACAGGGTGTCTGCTAAAAAACGCCACTAGGGATAACTCCTTTATTTATTGGCCGATTTCAATAAAACGAAAACAAAACTAAATTGCTTTACATGTCTACAAAGGAGCCCTATTTTTTTTTTGCAAAATCTAGCATACTATCGCTGAAATAAAAGATGATTTTACAAAAAAAAAAAAATTAGGGCCCCTTTGTAGAATATGTGGCGACCTTTAATTTTGTTTTTGTTTTATTGAAATCGGGCAATAAATAGTTAGGAAGTTATGAAAAAAATCACCCCCCCCCCCGTCCCACTGTCCCGCGTTTGTATCGTTAAGATCTGGTCACCTTACGCTAGACTAATATAAATTGAGGAAAGTGTCTAAATGGAAGTGTTTTGCCAAACTGATTGAAATTAATGTGAATAAAGACGTGGTAGTCTCATGTGTAGCTGGTCAAGTTCTCGTCTTTTGTGGAGTCTTTTTGCAGTTCTTTGGTGATACAGGTACACTTTTCCGGTACACGCTGCCTGAACCGGATGTTTCACTCCAGTGCTGACGGTCACAGGGAAGCAGGAACGGCCAGGAATTAGCGCGAACAGAGGTTATCAGATACCTTTTGTGCTATCTCTCGAATTTCAGGTGTGTACAACTCATTTCCTGTTCAGCATTGATTTTCACTACATTTGTTGAAATCGTCAATGTCAAAATTTGATTTTATGTGACTGATGTGATGACAGATGTTTGTTGTATTTTAATATTTCATTTTTCTACTCATGAAGGTATGTGAAAGTAGCAATTTTTCCATGGCTTACTATACATGAAAGTGATACTTTTTTACTCTATACCTTTTCAAGTTCAAATTGAGACTTATCAAGTTCAAATTGAGACCAATCAATTTCAAATTGAGGCCTATCAAGTTCAAATTGATACCAATCAAATTCAAATTGAGACCAATCAATTTCAAATTGATACTAAACAAAATCAAGTTGACACTAAACAATATCAAATTGTCATGATAAATTTTATTTGTTTACTCTCAACTTGATATTGTTTAGTGTCAACTTGATTTTGTTTAGTCTCAATTTGAAATTGATTGGTCTCAATTTGAAATAGATAGGTATCAATTTGAACTTGATTGGCCTCAATTTGCAATTGATTGGTCTCAATTTGAGCTTGATTGGTCTCAATTTGAACTTGAAAAGGAATAGATGTGAAAATATTTTCACATCTAGAGATGAAAATAAATATGTAAAATTAAATGAAAGCATGCCTGCATTTCTATGGAAACTACTTTGCAAACATTAATTTCAGCAATTTGCACTGTGTAGTGACAGTTCATTGCTTTTAATAAATCGTTAATTTTTTTAATCTTCTTCTTTATGCCGATGTCGCTGCGAATTTACAGTTTTTGAAATAATTAGTTTTTCCGTCGGCCTTTTCTGCGAAGAAAACGTTTACTCTTTCCTCCACAACATTTTTGTGAGCTATTTAATGTCAATGTCAATATGTCAATGTGTTGTTTTTGATAAGTATAAAAATAGCAATAAACATAATTCAGGAGAAATATTGCTAATAAGGTTGCATATATTTCAAATCGTTGTCCATGAGGAAACGCTGTGCGGTTGTTTTTGGAATAAGTACATATATCGATACCCGCATTCTAATACCACGTGTTGACAAAATCTGAATTTTATTTTAGAGGATGAAGGAATAAACATAATGTGCACCTCGGAAACATTGTCAGACCTCGTCCTGAAAATGCACTTTTCAGCCTCGTTACATAAATTACTATTAATTAAAATATTTCATTAATTTTTCTTTAACAGCTATTTTTTAATGGAATCATCGTAATGACTAATTCGTCTTATGTCATCAAATGCCATCTTAATTTTATAAGACGGTTTCTAATGAAGTTCTTCTAATAGTGTTGAAATACGTACATGTTACATTGTTTAGTAACTATACCTGCATTGCAAACAAGTATACATATTTTCCTTTATCCAACGTGCCAGTCTCTCAAGTTTCTTATTATTAGATTATAAATTTGCGTATATTTTTAGTATTGTTACTAAAGAGCGGAATGTAAGTTAAATGCCTATCAGTCAGTTATAGAGGGCAGGCCATTTTAATAAATCCACGCAAGTCACTCCGAAGGTATGTTCGATAGCGAAGATTAACTCTAACAAAAGTTGTATGGCTTCAATGGGGACATCTGATGGTGACCTTGAACTTAACTTTCATGTTAACTTTCAAGGTAATTACAAAGCCAACTCAAAAACTTTAAATGATAACCCTACTTTTAGAATTTTTATTTTAAAAGACTAATTTATTTTTTTATAGTAGTACAGCTGCGTAAAAATTTCAATACTTTAGATAAGAAAATTTCCGAGAAAAGAACTAAAGAAAAGTTTACTAAAAGACTAGTTCAAAACTTCAAAAGTTCACTTTCAAAGGAAACTTAACGATATTTCCGGCTATCAATATAATAAAGGTGAAATATGGCAAGTCGTTGAGGCATATTTCATTATCAACTTCAAGGTCAAGTTAAAGGCCTTAGCAGATGTCCCCCTTGTAGCCATACAACTTTTGTTAGAGTTAATTTTCGCCATCGGACATATCTTCGGAATAATTTGCGTGGATTGATTAAAATGACCTACCCTGTATAGGCACCAACAACTATGTTTCGTCATTTCTCCAAAAGTTTACTTTTGTCATATTTGTCATTTTTTGTCAAATTTGCCTACTTTTGCCATATTTGCCTATTTTCAACAACTGTCATTTTCTGCCTCATTGTGTGTTTTCAATATACGAGGGCAAGCTGATAAAAAAGGTACCTGGCTTATATATATATATATATATATTTTTCGTCATTTTTCAATGTAATCTCCTACTAATTCAACACATTTTTTACATCTTAAAATTAATGAAAATTAACCGTCAAACATTTTTTTTCTCTTGCTCTGCAAAAAATCTTCAACTTCCCAAATAAATTCTTCATCTTTGTCACTTAGCTTTATTTTTAATTTGCTGAACAGAAAATAGTCACAAAGTGCTAAGTTTGGGCTATAGGGAGGGTGATTTAATTCTTTAAACTTTAAATCCTTCAGAGCATCTTAAACAGTGCTTTGCCAGCTTGTCACTCAAAAGCAAAATTCCATTTTTGAATTTTGCTTTACGTTTTGTCTTTTATTGCTTTTTTTAATTTGCCTAAAATTTCGGCATAATAGATTCCTTTCATGGTGGTTTTACGTGGCAGGTAATCAATCAATAAAATTCCTTCTCAGAGTCCCAAAAGACCGTGGCCATAACCTTACCTGCAGAATGCTGGACTTTACACTTCTTTGGGGGCGGAGACCCCTTATGTTTCCATTGCATGAATTACTGTATGCTTTCAGGATCATAGTGATGAATCCAAGTTTCATCACCAGTAATAATTCTTTGTATAATCGTTTCTTCCTGCCCTTCACAAAGCTCCAAAAATTGTTGAGAAGTTTCAACTCGACATTGCTTATCGAACGGGGTCAGCATATTTGGGACCCATCTTGTACTCAGCTTTGACATGCCTAACTAGTTATGAATGATTGTCTAAACACGTTCCCTGCTGATCTGCAGACTTTCAGCTAGTATATCAATTTTGACTCGTCGATCTTCAAGAATAAAAATCATTTTTCGAATAGTACCTTGGGTGTTTTGACCAGAATTTGACACTTTTATAGGAAAGAGAAGAATCGCCATAAACAGCTGACAGACGATTATTAATTTCCATCGGACTATTTCCTTCTTTTGTTAGGAACTTGATGACTGCACGGTTCTCAATTTTTCCCATTATAAAAAAACTTTCACACGCCAGTATTACAAAATTTCTCTAGAAATGTACAACCAGAACTGTACAATGATTATTGCGTGACAGTTTTCTGGCAGTTATAGGAATATAATTAAAAAAAACAATTTTTATTTTTCATGGCCTCCTTTATAGTTAGGTACCTTTTTTATCAGCTTGCCCACGTAAGTTATCGCTATTCTAGAGAAAATAATTTTCCACCAACGGGCAACGGTGTGGTAGAGAAAATATATCTCACCTAATTTTATCCCTGCCAGTTCTATGTAATAGAATCCTTTACTTTGGTGTGACAAAATGACCACTTAATTAAAGTAATAAGACTGGTTCTTATTATTGGTTTAGATTAAACCATGATAAATCAACATTTCCTAACCACCTCATTGAAAATCGGCATTCTTTTGGGACGGATGTACTGCAGATAGTTCATTTCGCCTAGAAAGGTCTTAAGATGAACCTATTTGAGTCCGGTCATTCTCCGGTCATTAACGACCAGACATACCTCGTTTACTCCTCACTCTTCAAAGCTGTATTAGAGATATGTATAAATAGGTGTTCTATTTGTATTTTATTTTACTCCAAGTTTGATAATGATCAGAAAGTGATCGAAACTATAGTCACTAATTTTTTAAACAGTGTGATATAAACAAAGAAAAGTGTTTGTTATATTTAAAATAATAAGACTAATTAAAAAAAAAATAGTTTGCAGTGTAATCCGATAGTTTTGACACTACTATATAATGTGACGTTGAGCGATCAATTTCTAGTTATAAATATGTATTTTGCAGAGAAATGACATATTATAACAGTAGAAAATATTGAAATGATATTAGTGCATCATTATAAAACTAAACAGACACTATACTCGATCTTGTGACATTTGTAATAAATATTTTAAGTAGCAATATGTTTTTCTGTATTCTTATAGTTTGTGCAATAAACTTTTTTAAATATAAGTGACTATCAAATTTTGTTACTGCCTATTTCTGCCTATTTTAACAATAATTTCTGCTCATTCTTACTTATGACTTCTTGACTTATTCGTGCATATAATCTCATCTTAATTATTACTATACCAAAGCAAAGCCTAATATGTAATTATAATTTGAAATAATAAAATTCAAATTTTGATTTGATAGAAATTAAAAAGCTGTATATCGTGAACTATTTAAGTCATTTAAATATTCATATTGTGAAACTAATAAATGCACGAATGAACACGTTAAATCAACCAATTGATTTATTGCATAATGTATACATATCACATACCCATTAATACGAATGCTTTCAAGAAAATGTTAAAATCGAAATCGATTTTATTGCCATCAACCGCACTTGCATATTTTGACATATCCTCTTAACATCTTCCGCAACGCTCACGTAATCAACAAAGATTTCATTATGTTTGCAGACACTCGCGAAAAGAAAGTATGTCAATTAAATATAGGTACCTTTTATTTATTCAGATTTGTAACATATGAGTACTCAAATCAAAAGTGTATTGTATTGCATTAAAGTGATTTTTTGGTTTAGATTATAAATTTATATTATATTATGAAGAATTAAATAAAGAGTGACTGGACCCAGTTTACAATTTGATGCCCTCCTTCTCAGCTGTCGCGCGGTACTTCTTCTTGTATTCACCACTTGGGTCGTACTTTGTTTCCAGCTCGGTCCACATTTGCGGCTCGTTGTCGATCAGGTGGCGGAGGACAGTCCGGCTACCGTTTTGCTGTTTCTCACTGCACTTTGAGCACTCTGTGGCGATGGCATCGGGAAGCACCTCTGGAAGTTAGAAAGAGAATTTTAATTTATGAGAAATAAAGTTAATATTAATGTTAATCATTAGTTTTATACTTATCAAAATGTAAAGCTGCAATGTTAATTTAGTTTGAAAATGAACAATTTATCTGGATATTTATGTTAATTCATTATTGCTTTTTTTCCCTAATTCTTGCCTGTATTAATTTTTTTTAAATATTTTCTATGTTCAAATCAATGCATATACAATTGAAAATATTATCTTCTTGTGGTGCCTTTTCCTCGATAAAGGTTGGGGATCATCATCAGGAACTGTTCTATATTCTGGCCTAGATATATTATTGTAGTCGTTTCTTTGATGTGAAACCATTGACGAAGGTGCAAAGTTAAAAAAATGTACATCCAATGGTTACTCACAAAGTTTATCAGCTTAAAATTTTTAACCTAACCTAACTTGATCAATTCTGACCTAACCTATTGGCTACTTTATAAGTAAATATAATTACAAATATAAATATCCAAATGATAAATTGGTTTGGGTTCGTCGTTTGACCTCGCATATGATCTCCAGGACCATGTTACTTAATTGCTTGCCATTACATGCCAGTTGGATATTTTTGTTAACTGTTACCGAAATCTGAAAGACAGACAATCAATTGATATTGTCTTAATAATTTGTTTATCAACTTTTTAGAAGAAAGTATTTTTGCAAAAAAAATGCGTGACTGAAAAAGACCTACAAAAGTTGTGAAATAAAAAAAATCTAATTCTATTAAAAAAATGTCAATGACGTCATAACTCAAAAATCAAAGTATTTCAAAAAGTATTTCTATTGGAGGCTTTTTATTTTTTCGAACTTTCTCGGCAGGAGCCCTTTGATTCCATATTAAAAAAAACGGTATATTTAAGTTTGAGTTATTGAACATTATGAATGAATGAATTTAATATACCTATCTGAACTGTTAAAGGTTTATTTATATAACAGTGAGGTAATCATGATATTTGAACTTGTAAAGTTTTATTTACACAATAATGTGTTTTAATGTTTAAACGTAAAATTACGACAAAAATTAACAGAAATTGATCGCGGAAGCAGTAAATGAGTGATCATTAATTAATAATTTACAGTGGCAACTGCAAATAAAAGTTATCGTAAATGTATTAGCATTTAGCTATAAATAAAGTAATGTAATAACACGTATAAACTTGTTTTATTATGTAAAATATTCTATTTGATTTTGCATTGATTATGACATTTTTTAGATTTGTATGTCAAGGTATTTCAGCTAATCACTTTAATTACATTAAACTGAAGTTATTGGTGAAAAAACATAGATTCGTCAGTAAATCTCATTAGTATAACTGACGTTATTAGTGCAACAATGTAAATACGTATACAAATATTGTTTCAAGAAAATCAAATATGAACATAAAATTAAAATTTGCACTACATGTTATAAAGGGGTGATTGGCTAATTCCCAGGAATACTCAATAGTATAATACTTGACGTACGATGAAGTAAAACGTTTGCTTTGATATTATCTTTATCTTGATATCGAAATAAATACTAACATTTTTTTTTTAGAAATTCCCTTCGCTCCTTTCTTAAAAGCTTAATCACAACATAAAATAAATTATTTTTTCTTTTATACTTTTAATCATTAATATTCAAATAAATATACCATTTAAATAAATTTATTGTAACCCATTTCTCCAAATTTGGAAACTACACCTTGATCTGATTGCCTTTATTATTATAAATTCTGAATATGTAAATTTAATCGTTCAACAAATTGTATGAAGACAAAAATAAAGTTATAGGGGTAATACTTATGGGTTAAATAACTATTTTTGATCCCTATTTATTTTTTCAACACATTCTAAACTTTATGTTCCAAAATTATTAATTAAAAAAAACGTGCTATTAGTCCTCGTTTCCTTGTGAAATATTATCTCTGCACATATGGATTTCTTTTAAACAAACCAAATAAAGTCATGAATATAAAGACCGAATTGACTAATGATATTTGGAAATAAAATTCTAGCAGGACAACAAAACCCATATAAGTTTGGAAATCGAAATCAGGATAACAACATTTTTCGCTTATAAATTGACTGCAGTTTATGTAATAGTGTCAAATTACTGATACTGAACGAATGTTATAATACAATACATTTTACTCTTGTTTTATCCTACGTATGTTCTTAATAAGACAATAACTGTTTAACAATATTAATTTTACTCCATTTTGTAAGGTTAAAATTATTTGCCATGAAGTTAACCGATCCAATTTAATGCATGAATAGATAAGTACATTTATTTTGGCTCTTGTTTTACCTCACGTACTACATGTCTACATAATAAGACAACATTGTTTGAATTTTATTTTGATATACACTTAGATGCAAAAAACCGGGTCATTGGGTCATCGTTTGCAAAAGAACCATTTTTTTAAAATTTTGATATAGGTATAGTCGTTAGAATAATTTTTTTAGTGTTTTACAATCAAAGAGACCGTCAGGATGTAGAAAGAAGCAATATATGGTACTTATTATTTATTTAATGTATATGTATATGTATGTAACATAAGCAAAAACGATAATGTAAGTATACACGAAAGAAAATTCATTTCTGCAAAATAAACTTAACAGAGATTAATAATGAAAATGACAGTTAATCGAAAACACACAAGTTAAAACCCAGTAGCCACCTTGATCTCTATGAATAATGCCGAATGGGCCATAGGTAGTGAAGAACGCATACCTTTAAATGTTATTTTCGCTTATTAAATAAACTGACAAGTATCATATGTTGTTTTTTTCTACATCCTGATGGTATTTTTGATTGTAAAACACTAAAACTTTCATTCTAAGGCATATACCAACATCAAAATTAAAAAAAATGTATTTTTGCAAACAACGACCTAATGACCCGTTTTTTTTGCATCTGAGTGTATATATTTTGATTTACGGCTTAAAATTTGCGTTTTTTGCAAGATAGAGTTTCTGAAAATCGGCATCTTGACCACATGAAGTTAACTGATCCAATTTATACTGTTTGAATTCACAGCTAGCTGGCGAACATATTACTTAATTACAACATGTCGAACAACATGATCATTTACAGAGTACTGGTCAACAATTAGTGCAGACACCATACCTATATACAAGGAGAAAGTAATAATTACTTAACAGAAATGTATCAGCAAAACCGGATCCAGTTGTGTGTTCTGTAACATCACAACCGTCCTTATTTTAATGCAACTAGAGAAGAAGAATTTTTGAAGTGCACGAAGCAAATGTGAGTAGATATACATACAAAAAAAATGGAACGGAATTAATTAGCGTTGAAATATTAAGCGGAATTGCCGAGATCAAATATTGATAATGGCAATTTGCTATTCGATGGTATCTAGGTAATTATTGTGATGTTCAGCTCAGGACGACCCAACATTAATTTTACATTATAATTACATTATATTATTACATTAGGTATATTATAAAGTATTCATCGGTTTCTATTATTGATTACCAATTACGGTGCTCGAATCCTCCAGTCGTTCAATTGAAACTCGTTACAAACAACTTGCAATTACATAATTACGACAACCTGTATGCAACATGTACTTTGACACTACCTTGAGGACAGCTATCTTGTTTCCAATATTGAAGTAATGGGAGACGTTGCATCTCAATGTCATTCGTAAATGCAAACCTGATTGCTCGTTTACATACTTAATTTGATTGTAATTCAAAAGTGTTTTATTTTTCTCAATTATTACAGAAAATTATGCATGTAATTATAGATATTTATGTGGCACATCATTTCTTGACACTTGCGCGAGGCAGGGTTAGTTTTTGCAATATTTTTTGTATGCTTACTAAATATGTATAATTAAAGATATTATAAAACCATTTTTGTAAAAAAAAATATTGAACAAACTAGTCAATATTGATGGTTTGACGCCAGTTTTTTTTTATAATGTGATAAAAACTGCATATAAAACAGACCTGTTTTATTGTTTGTTTGGTTAGGCTAAAAGATTTAACCGATTTATTTATGCATATTATACCAATGAGTACAATCTGGTAGGAATCTGACCAATAGAAATGACTATAGTAAAATTTATTACCAAATATAATTTATCAATGATTTCAGATCCTGTACCTATCATGAATCTGATGAGTGGCAATCAATAGAATTAATTACAGCAAAAATTATTACCACACACGTGGTGAAAATTGGTGAAATTAATGGGAACTCACGATGCAATAATAAACCTCGAGAGGGAAAGTGCATCACGCAATCAAGTGATGGACTTTAATTGGCATCAAGAGTTAAACAAGACCTGCAAAGCAAGGTGAAGAACTTACTTTTCAGCTCGGCGCCATCTGGACTGCAGTTGCCCTTTTCGAGCAGACAGTTGACATAGTTCTTCAGCAGGCGCTTGTTCTTAAGGATCTCCTGGAGGTCGACGTTGTCGTACTTGGTGGTGTACTTGGAGTCTGCAGGCTTGGCCGAGACGGCGACCACGACGACGGCGAGGAAGGCGACAATTGCGAGACCTTTCATTTTTTTCTGATTCGGTTCTTCTGCGTTACTCACTCGAAGTAATATGGTAATCGCTTTAAAGGGACGTGTATATATACTTCTTCGTGGTGCCAGAGTGGGGTTGGCCGGTGCGTCACATAACATCTCCTGTCTATTGTTTTCATTTTCCAGGAGCAAGAAATCATCGATTTACACAAATCCACATGATAATAACTTTGATATCCATCTTGCATAGAATACTTACAGCAAAAGCGATAATTGCAATTAAATATAATAGAACCTTGTTAAATGCAATTATAATGCTTTCGCATGCGTGCTTTTTCATATTTTCGCACCTGTTTGCTACACCGTCAATAAAATTAATTGCTTCATTTTAATAACCAATAATGCGTCAATATATTTGATATGAAAGTGTGAATGACTAAAATCATCAATGAAGTATCAATATAAATATACAAACTGTCTAAATTCACACATACCTATTTATAATAATAGTTATAACACCAAATGCAAAAAACCCAGACGTATCGCTCGTTTGCTGTAATAATTATCCATTGCAGCAGAAATTTGATTTCCTTAACTACTAAACCATAAATAATACTAAGTAGTAACACATTCTAGATATTTTTTGTTCAAGAATGTAAAGGGCTAAGGCGATTTAGTACTAGTTAATAGATTATTGGCCTATATTATCTGATAGTATGGTGAATAGTTAAAGAAATCTGCCTGGTGTATCTATTTTTTTTGTCCTTTTTTGGATATTATTTTACAAAATAAATTATGTATGCTATACATCATACTAAAGTTGGTTTATTCCCTATGAGGCGTCATATAAGCCATATTGGATTTTCCATAATCCATAAAAAATGAGAAACTTGATTCTATACGATAATTGAGATGCCAATGTACCAATGGTTAGCATTGAAAACCGATACACCCTGTATATATGTTTCAAGTTTTCGATATTTCCTATTGGAAATTACTATTATTATTGTTTATTATTATTATTGTTATTGTAACACCATTAAAATTACTGAACTGGCGAAATTAGTAGACTATTTCTCGATCAAAACGTTTCAAAATCTAAAAGTATTTCGAGGTAACTGTGAACTTATTCAGTACATTATGGCATTTTTAATATTGTACAGCAGCAGTGATTTGAGATTATTATACTATACAATTCTAAAATGCATTAGAAAATACTATGAAAATAGAATTTTATTTTGAGATTATTAATTCATAAAATCCAGTAACAATTTGTACTTAATATATACACTCAGATGCAAAAATACCGGGTCATTGGGCGGTTGTTTGCAAAAAACCCATTTTTTTAAATTTTGATGTTGGTATAGTCCTTAGAATGAAAGCTTTAAGTTCCTGCAACTTTTAGTTATTTTTCCGTGCAAATATATTATGCTTGCTCCTGATAAAAAATCCGAGGGAAAATGTGATAGATTGCGTTATTCTTTTGTAGTTTCCCTCCTTTGTGCATTTTGGAAACCATTTTGTTTTTATTTTCAGAAATCTTTAATTTAATTTTTGGCACTTTCATATGTCTGAGGGTAAATGTGTTATATGATTTCGTTATATTTTTGGTGTAGGAATTTGCCGGTTGAAGTGAATTTGACAAACTGCGTTTGTTTTAAATTTTCAGAAATATTTTATTTAATTGTTCGCATTTATAGATAATTATTCTTAAAGTTCAGCTATCACAAAATAATTGTCCGATTTCTATATTTGGTGGATCTTAATTTTGGAGAATTAATCCATCATCCATTTCATTATCACCCTTTTTCCAAATTTAACTTCAACTTTTACTAAATAACCGTCAGATAGCAGTAACAATTTGTACTTAATATATACACTCAGATTCAAAAATACCGGGTCATTGGGTGGTCGTTTGCAGAAAACCCATTTTTTAAAAATTTTGATGTTGGTATAGTCCTTAGAATGAAAGCTTTAATGTTTTACAATCAAACAGACCTTCAGGAAGTAGAAAGAAGCAACATATGGTACTTATTTTTTATTTAATGAACATTAATAAGCGAAAACGATAATGTACGTATATTTGAAAGAAGATGAATTTCTGCAAAATAAACTTAACAGAGATTAATAATGAAAATGACAGTTAATCGAAAACAAACAACCTATGAGCAATAGGTAGTGAAGAACACATAGTTTTAAATGTTATTTTAACTTATTAAATAAACTGATAAGTATCAAATGTTGTTTTTTTCTACATCCTGATGGTCTCTTTGATTGTAAAACACTAAAACTTTTATTCTAAGGACTATACCAACATCAAAATTTAAAAAATATGGGTTTTTTGCAAACATCGACCCAATAACAACCCAGTTTTTTATGCATCTGAGTATATATATATACATATATATATATATATATATATATATATATATATATATATATATATATATATATATGTATATATATTTCAAGTCATAAGAAAAAACGCAAATTCAGCAAAACAATTAAACTCATAATCATTACATTTCACACAATCATCCTCACATGTACTCTGGAACTCTGGATAAAAACGATGGATCACAACACCTACAGATATGAACATATACTGACTGTAAGATATAAACCAAAAACTTGTACTAAAACTTTAATGTAAATAATAATTTTAATTAAACAGATTTGAATGCTGATGACGACTTGTTCATGTATATACATTTCAAGTCATAAGAAAAAACGCAAATTCAGCAAAACAATTAAACTCATAATCATTACATTTCACACAATCATCCTCACATGTACTCTGGAACTCTGGGTAAAAACGATGGATCACAACACCTACAGATTTGAACATATACTGACTGTAAGATATAAACCAAAAACTTGTACTAAAACTTTAATGTAAATAATAATTTTAATTAAACAGATTTGAATGCTGATGACGACTTGTTCATAAAAACAAGAGGTTTCATTGCCCTACACCTCAGAGTGCATAAACATATTTCCATTACCTTTTAACTCAGGATGGATCCACACACATTCCAAGATATTAATTTTATTTCGAAACGTCAATTTTAATTTTCTTTCATCAAGTGGCTTAGGCCAAAAATGTCATTTGTGCGTTATCAAGAAGTTTAACACGTCAGCTGAGCTTTTGGATAAAAAGTTGAAAATATATTTTGAGGCAAAGTTTAAAAAAAAAAGTGTTTTTCTACTCATATATGCGAAAAGAGCAATTTCTCCACGGCTTATTACACATGAAAATGATATTTTTCACTCAACAGATGAAAATATTTTCAACTCTAGAGATGAAAATAAATATTATCTATTTATTGCTATGGAAACGACTTTACAGTCTTATGTCTTCAATCTTCTTCTTCTTCTTCAGTCTTTGTGACAGTTTCGAATTGAATTAAACTTGAAAGTTCTCTAATATCTAATATAAACTGCAATATCGTAGAAAAAATAACATCTACTCGCGATGACATACATTTTCATCTCTTGTTGCAAAATATACTATTTTATTTCAAAACGGACACTTATTTTGATACGTACATTTTTACCACAATGGACACTTATTTTGGGACGGAGGGAATATTTTAATTTATGAAATTTTTAAAAACCTTTCACAGTTTTCATCTGCCTGATGAAACCACTGTGTGTCGAAACAAATGTCGCAATACAATATTAAAAATTTTGTGAAACTCATACCAATTGTGTTTTATTTATATATTAACATGGAGATTCATCATGTATCAGCCGCATTAATCCGATATTTTAGAGTTCTAATTTATTTTGAAGAAATTGTTTCGAAATTTGAAAGTGGTTTGTGATCTTTTTGACACTTTTTGGAATCATGATCGATTTTCATTAGATATTACATTTTTTGTATATTTAATATAATAATATAATTTAATATATTTGATGACTTTGTTAAATCACCAAAAATTCTAGAAATTTCTGCAATTTTTGTATATTTGTTTACTTGAGGCACACCTTGTAGTTCGAAATCTTTTCAAATTTTACGTTGCTGCATTTTTAAGAATACCAAATTTTCATTGAATGTTTGAATATATTGTTTTAATTATTGCAGTGGATAACAAAACCGAACTTTTATCTTATTGCATGAGAGCTGTTAAATGTTGTTTGCTAATTTGACGTTTCTGAATCGGAATCTAATCTCAGATTGTACCTAGCAGCTCGAATCTTAAATTTGTTAAGAAGGCAACCATTGCTATCAATAGCGTTAGTAACAAATTAATTTATGCAAATCTATAGTGATGTCTTCGTCATCGAGGATATGTGTAAATAGTGCAAATGATTTTGTGTCATTTGAGCTCACATATGTTAAAGAAATTCCGCTTGAATGTACTTTACTTTGTAAAACATGCATTCGTGGACGACTTCTGGGTTTCCATTAGTGACAAATATCAAGCTCTGGATTCCTACTTTGGTGTGTAAAAATTGTGTTGAGACTTTGCGTTTATGAAAGTGAAAGTTCCCAAGAAAGCGAAAACTTTCTTGGGAAATATAAAGTTCTGTCTTGACTACTTTCAACACAATACTAATACTAGGTTAGGTTAGGTTAGGTTAAGTTAGGCGTTTATGGGTAAATAAGAAAAGACTTTCTTTCAAGTACAAAACTCCAATGGTCGGGCAAGAACCATCAAAGCATCTTGTTGATTGATATTTTTGTGTTGTGAAAATTACAGAAATAAAATGCAAAACTCGTTCTAAGTAAATTTATCTCAACTTAAAATCTATTATTAGACCTGTTCTGAGTTTCAGTGATACATTAATGCCACAGGCATGTACATTCCAGAACGTTCAGACAACTTCAACCAACAAATCGGTATAGTGACGATAGTAGTTAAGTACGGTTATTTAGTTTGCATTTGCAAACGGCATTTTTGATGATCCACAGGTCAGAAAATTAATATATGATCCAAATTTAACCAGCTGTATGGCGTAAAATGAGCAGCATGTCTGACATGATTTCGTTAGGGTATTTAGTGAGAACTTTCTTGGGAAATAAAAAGTTTGACGACTACTTTCAACACAATACTAATGCTAGGTTAGGTTAGGTTAGGTTGGGTATTTTGGCCCAACTGTCTAGCGCCCATCAGTACGAACGATGCGGCGAATTTTGCCCACTGACCTTAAATTATACTCATTAATCTTTATGGTGCAGTAAACAAGCAAAATTTTCATTACTGGGTCCAAAGTAATAATTTTTTAAACTCAACAAAGAAAACTGCATTGTATGTGCTTTCAAGATATTAAAAGGTATTTTTCGTATCTTGTATCGTGTTTCCACAATTCACCTTCAAAATGTGGTATTCCATTCTGCAGCACCCTGTATGTTATACCCGAAAAATGGTAATTTTTTATTAATGCTCCTTCCACTTTCTATCTTTAAAATTTGAGCTACCATACGAAATGGGAGTAAATATTTGATATAAGAGTGTAAAACCCATTCAGACTCATACATAACATTTGAAAAATTGTTGTGCTGTGTTTTTGACATTGAATGCAATTTTAATCTTATTGTTATTATTTTTGGATTATGACGCAAACTAATAATCATTGTTATGGGTATATAATTATTTTCATTTCTATTTTGTTTATTTTAATTCCTATAATTTCTAGAAATATTTTATGTTTAATGTTTATTTATTGCAATTTAGGAGTATTTACAATTTACAAATCTAAATTATAACTCACCTTTTCTGAATTACAATTCGCTAAACTGAATTATAGTTGACAGTTTCAGGTTAACAAATCAGTAATCTGAATTTTAACTTTTTTGTTTCTGAAATTCGAGTTTTCTCGAAAAATTAGTTTTCATACAATTAGAAAAGGTGCATAATAGTCGCAGAGGAGATACAAAAATTAAGTATTGTTGTTTCTTAAATTCAACTTACTTTTATATAAACGGGTTTTTTCCACTCCCTGCATGGTAAGTACACTGTTATAACATTGATTTTGTGGAAGTAAGTACCACTTACCGATAAAGCTTTGGTTACTATCAGCAACGGGAAGTAAGTAATCACTTACTTCCCTCAGGGAAGTAAGTAAAATTATTTCAATAGCGTTATTTCTCTGGCACCAGTCTATAAAACACTTTTGATAACACCTCCCTCAGGGAGGTAAGTAAAATAATTTCAATAGCGTTCTTTTTCTGGCACCACTCTTTAGGTCACTTTGGCATTTAACACGCATTTTGATAACGCCCCTTCGACTTCTCCGGCAGTAGGAAGGAACAGGCAGCATCTGCAGCCTCTTCAATTGCCATTTCTTGTTTATTTTCATTGGAATTCAGTTTACAACTGAACGAATGCACTTTCTGACATTCACACTTTGTTTGAAAAATTGTCATAGCAACCAAAGCCGTACTGACATTTTGTTCAAGTTGCGAAAATAAATTAATCAAACATAAACAATTAAACCAACTTCAGGAGTAGAAAAACAGTTATAAGTATTTCGAGAGGTAAGTTTTGACCAGTCTAGGACTTTATTGCTAGCCGTCGCTATCGCTCGGGCGCAAACTCGACCTCGACTGGTAAACAATACTTAACTCCCTTAGGCCCGTATTTATAGTCCGTACTTGAGCAAGAGTTCGACTCAAGTCGTATATTTGGTTGCATATTTTCTATAAACGCTTATGCACCAAATGCAACCAAATATACCCAAATATACGACTTGAGTCGAACTCATGCACAAGTAGGGACTATAGATACGGGCCTATATGTTCAAATAACTATTATCTACTATCAATATATAATGTCAAACTTTATGATGTTCACTTTAAGAATAATATGATGTATTGTGTTGTAGCTCAAAACTGACAGAAGAAACTATAAAACCTACTGATTTGGTTTTGGAAAAAAAATTACATTAAAAATTGCTAATAATTGATAGAAGATAATAGTTATTAATGCATTTAATGGTATTAATAACCATAACACTAAGTTATTAATACCGAAGCCGTAAGTTATGGCATATTCGGCTGAGGGATTATTGAGGTTTATTCCCGATTTGCATACAAATTTTTTCTTCGGACCGATAAGTTTACATATTAATTTTGATTTTTAATTAGATAATTCAAACGGTTGTTGAAAATTTTCAAAGTAACAGGTGTGGTGGCAGCTGTCATCTTGGCAACTTTTTAATGTCAAATATATATATTCAGATTTGTGGTATTCAAAAGCTTGCACCCATTACCTGAAGTAACACCGAACCTCCAAGATATCAGATGATTGTCTGAAAGTAAATATTGTGAATTCATCTGTTACTTTTACTATTACAAAATAATTAAATAAACTACACGTGGTTCACTTTATTACTTAGGGAGACTGGATATATTATTCCCTCCGGGATTAAAGTAGTGTAGTATATGTTGATTCTCAGATATACAAGGTGTTGGTTTATTCCCGCTCGGGAGAAAAACATTGCACGATATACGTATCGTAACATCATAGTACAATACTCAATAGCTTATCAAACTTGTTGCCATATCGTATCGTATGTGATACGTTACGATACTAATATAGTATCATATGTGATACGATACTAAAATCGTAAATAACTATATCTATTACTAAGTTGTATCGTATGTGTAAAATTGGGTATTTAGATTACAATACTTGCTTTACTGCTCATCAAATTTAACAGGATCAACGAATAACTCGTCAAATTCCACGTTTATGAATATCATTCTTTTAATGGTTATATGAAATGCATATTTAAAAAAAAATTATTTACATGAAAATATTTGCACGAAACGCCTTTATTTCATTATTATTGATGTGGCTGTATTTATAAACACTTTGCATATGAAGTCCTTCAAAATATCTTGCAATCTTGCGAATTTTCTACGATAAATACACGCAATGCATTGTGTATTGACTGAAAAATTAATTGCAATAAATTAACAATCTCTTGTATATTTCATTGCAGCGTTAGGCTACATTCTGTGAAGCAGCAATTATTACCCACATCGAAACTCAGATTCTACTTCAACTGTTCCAATTTTACAAATAGCAGGCCTACATGCTTAACAATATCTGCATTGTAGTGTTAGGCTGCATTCTGTGGAGCCGTAATTATTTTCCATTGGCAACGAAACTCAGATTCTGCTGCTGCTGCTCCAATTTTACCGAATACCAGGTCTACATGCGTCATCCTAATTTATCGTCGTCCAATTAATCGCGTGTCGCAATCAATGGAGCGCCCAGCTACACCTGAATGGGTTTTAATAATCAGAAATCAGTGTAAACGCAGTGGACAAACCAGTTCAATATCTAGTTCGACCATGGAATATTTACATACATATAAGACAAATAAGTCAGAATTGGCATTTGCAGATTATTTCGATAAAAATTAAACGTTTTTTATGATATTTGTCGCAATTACATATCAAATCATAATGACATGCAAATAAGTATATTTTAACCATTCGCTAAATATATTATTCCTAATTATTATTTAAATTAGCAAATTAAATAATACATGAATTTAGTTTTTCTCCTCTCCTAAAGATTATTTATAAGTGTCCTTGCAGCTTACTATAGCATTGGTATAATTTAATAAATTCTTCTGTTATTGTCAAAATATGTTAAAAGTATGTTGCTACATTTTTCTGTTACAGTTGGTACATATAGTAAACTCCCTGATGAATTACATCGCACATGAAATATTGTAATACTGCAATGTTATGCAAATATGCCATGAATATTCGTCATAAACAACGGAGACATGTTTGAAACGACCGTGGAAGCCTTCAAACGGAATGAGAGTAGGTACTCTACTTCACCTTTACCTTGATTTTACTTGCAAACAGGTAGAAGCATAAGTGCCCATTTCATTTGTTTATTACTCATCTATAACAATTACATTACATGAAGTAATCTAATATTAACGACATACAAAAATCTTGTCGAATTATCATATGCATATTTATGACTAAGAAAGTATTTTTGTTGATATATACTTGAGATTAATATGTTATTATAATATATTATGTATTAGTATGTAGGTACTAAACTCATCCAATTCTAAAAAGTATATTATCACGTAAGATTATATTAAAAAAAAACAAATGGACACTTTATTGGTTTGCTCTTTCGCTCATAGGCCTGGTATTTATTTGTGATTTCAATTGCCATATTAATTAGACGAATTTCTTAAAATATATTTACATATTTCTTATTTTGTTATGACCAGTTATCATTTTCTTGAGTTGGATGAGTATACTACGAGCCATAACTCACTGTACTTCATGGACTTCATTAAATCAAAATAATTGTGAATAATATTTGCCGATGAATCTGTTCAACCATGATTCTTTGGAATACATTTTATAGAAGAATAAAATCTATGACTGAACGAGTGGAAATTTTCAAATCTCACCAGCACTAAATATTAGCATACAAACAATACCTTAAGAATGTTGTTGTTAGACAAGTACCCTTGAAAATTGCAGTCACTCGGTAATTATCAGAGTAATTGCAGTTGTAAATACTAATAAGAGCTGTTCATTAAAAAATCGTTATGCTGAAATTGATTTGAAGAAACAATTAATGGTGAGCTTCTACAGCTTTTACTAATTAAAAGCATATTAATTATAACTAACGTATTTACGTGTTTGGTGTCGGATTAAATTTTCTGTAAGTCATGTGAGTTGCTTGTTGCTGATCACCTGAGAAGGTTTATCAGCGTGACTGGTGATTAGAAGTTTATTGATCCCATTGGTGTTGTCGATTTCTAATGAAATTAGTAATTGATAACTAATTAAAGTTTTTCCCCCAATATTTGTAGTTGTGTACTGAGCGAAAATTATAAGTCTTTCATAATTCAAAAGATAAAGTGGATGACATGAAAAGAAGTGATCCATCACGATCAGCTCCACCTAGGAACTGAAGTAATAATAGCTGCTATAAGTATTTATTGTAAATAAAATTACTTGGACACCCTAAAAACGGATTTATAAACAGAATTTGCATATTACCCACATATGTTTAGTATACTCTGATTTTTCTAAACTGGCGTTCACGTCATCAAACAGCTGTGTGATGAGGTTTTTTCGTACCAACGTGACTGTTTTCGAGAATATGCATAACAATAGTTTAAGAATCGAAAATAATCTGAGAATCATCTGTTACATAACACTGATCACCGGTGGTTATAAATAGGTAATCGGTGTATTAACCGCGGACACAATTTTCGCCTGCCAATCATGTAATTAATCATGTTATGTTGGTCGCCGTGATATTTTTTCGGCGACGATGTCACATCTTTTTCACTAACCATGCTCATACATGTGTGTATAACCAAACTTCTTTGACGTTTAACTTGTTACATTTGATCGATTATTACAATGCATATTTTGCCATTGTAGATGTTAAATCATAACCACAAGATTGATCTGTACGATAAACGGCAGAGAAGTCGACGAATTTGATACGAACCGCGCACTGTCGCATAAGATTGCACGGGCGCAACAGCTGATTGCAGCCATTTTTAAATACTCAGGACAGCTGACAACCTTGTAAAATTGTGCCATCATTATTATGATTATTATTTTGATGACGTGCATGCCAGTTTAGAAAAATCAGAGTATAACACACATGTTTTGCAAGTATTCAACATAATGCATATTATATGCCACAGATTCGAAGCCAACTATAAGAATATTCATACTGGCACAATTTTAATCTTGATAAATCTAACTTAAAATAAATATTAGAAACAATTGAATAAACTATAAATAAAACACATTACTTTGTTAGTATCACATAAAAGTATGTTTTGATTTGTTACCAGTTTTGACTACTTAAGTAATTAATTAATTATCAAGCAGAGTATCTCCCAATATTCTCTGTATGATAATGATTACTTAAGTAGTCGAAACTAGTAACAAATCAATAAATAATTTTATGTGATACTAACAAAGTAATGTGTATTTTTTGTGTAATTAATACAATGTATCAAGAAGTAGACGCCACCAGCATTTAAATTATAATTGAATAAACATTTTCTATAAAATTTACATTTTAAATAATACTTTATTTTTGTAGCATTTTTTATGGTATCATGAATAATTAATTTTATACTAAAAAATCTTTTGAAACATTTTCCACTTTCGTACAATATGTCACAGAATTTAAAAGAAAATTCTGATGGCAATACGATTTCCACTTTGATAGATTTACGCAAATTGTGCAGTAATTAATAAAAATGATTTTATGTTATGACTTGGATTTGTTTCGGTAATAAAATCGTTTGAATCTCAATTTTTCATGTTTATTGCTTTGTTAAATTCACGCAAATTATGCAGTACATATTTAATAAAAAATATTTTATTTTATGTGACTTTGATTGGTTTCGGTAATAAATGTGTTTGATTCTCAGTAAATTTGGTATTTCCATAAATTAGAAGCACCTAAGTACCAATTTTAGGAATTATCATATAAATATTTATTGGTTTATAGACCGTAAAGGAATAAATGACTTGCAAAATTGTTTGAATTTGATGTATGCTTGGACATGTGGCTACCAAGAAAGTTTGTCATAGTTAAATATACTCAACGTAAAATATTTATAGAGGCCTTTATGCTAAATATATAATAACAGTACGTGCAAAAACACGAGATAAATATGACGATTCTTCGAATGTGTATTAGCAAATTATCACCTTTTCGTTGCATAAATAGCCTCTTATCATTTTTTCTCTTACTTATGGCAGTTTAATATTGTTATTATGGGTGCCAAATCCACGAATACAAGGTCCATCCTTGGTAATATTTTATTCTGGAAATTTCTAAGAAATTTGAGCTTTTTTAAAATTTTTCTTTAGATTCTGCTACAAAATTGTTATCATTTTTGTGGTTATATTAATACATATATCTATTTATTAAAATAATTATTGAAATTTTGAAAAGTTTTTAAGGATTTGTTAGATTTGTTTTTAAATTTCTAATATTGCTTTTGGTGGTAATTTTTATAAAATGGCAACACTTTTCTGATGTTTATTAATTGTATTGAATATTTTTTCAATTTTTTCAATTCACCAAATATACATTTTTAGTCACACATGTACTAATTGGAGCTTTTTATTTTATAATGAAAACATTATGCTGTGTGAAGATAAAATTACTCAAATAACGCATTTGTAATTCATTCATTTACAATTCTAATCTGGCAGTAAACCACATGAATCATAATCATTTCACCTTGCTAATAAATGTAAACAAGAATGTCTTTGTTTCTGTACTTTTTAGATTTCTTACCGCAATCCTTCGAATAATTATATCATGACATTTTTTGTATGTGATCTGAGTTCACGATTAACCTAACTAAACGCTTCACAAATAGGTCAAGCAACAGTTCGTAAATAAACATCAAACATATCGAATGCAATTGCATTCGGGAGTGCATTATTATGCAACGGAGAAAAAGTGCAATTTGCAGAAGCTGCATGACTCATTAGCGCTAATTGTTCATTGTATGTTCTACGCACACGAAGGTAACTACAGGAAAAGTGCGCATGCGATGAGATTTTTAAATATTTGCTTATTTGCTGCAGTGGAAGTTACACTATTTGATATACTTGTAGATTAATTTATGACTCAGATTTTCTCAGATTCTCAGCATTGCCAAACAAAAAAAGACAGTGGAGTGGTTTCAATGTTCTCATTTTTTGTTTTTTACCATTAAACTGATCAGATGATTTGAGAGTGATTTTACGAGTCTAAACTGTTTTAATCAGTAGTAATATTTTGGTCTTCAGATACAAACGCTGTTTTTTTTCTTGCTACTGTAAAATTCTTCAGACAATGCCATACACTTTTGGTTCCTTGATGTATTTATGTGGTAGTAATGTATTCAACCTTTTAAATATGCATTTTATTAAAGAAACAGCATGTTACAAACTAACAGACTACAGATTGCTTGTTGTGCAGTAACTAGTAACAACGATAAATAGGTAATTGCAGAAACATTTTTATAAATATTAATTAATTATTTGCATCCCTTTCCGGTGTCGATGTTTTCGTCCTTGGCTTGCTGACAGTATTTCTTTTTGTATGCGCCGCTGGGGTCGTATTTCTTCTCGACATCGGCGTAATTCTCTTCTTCGTTGTTGATCAGGTAGGTCAGGACTTTACGGCTGCCTTCCTTCTGTTTATCGCTGCACTTGGCACAGTCGTTCGCCAAGGCTTCAGGCAGATCTTCTACAGATTTAAAATAAAGTGTATAGGTAGATATATTCACCATGATATGATAAGTAATAGCTTGTATGTAATATGTGTTATTAGTTAATTGGTTGCATGACAGGCTGTACATATATCTACGTAATATACGATTATATCTAAAGTATAAACTTACTGTAAACCATTATGCAGAATATGTTAAATTTAAAGACCTTCTCCCACTGTTTGATAAAAAAAAAGTGCACCGTTATAAAATGTATTAAAAATTTATTAGTTCAGTTTGCTAAACGACATTTTATTTCTGCTACTAAGTACAAAGTTTTTACCTTCACCATATAAATATGATCGGAGAATTTCATGAAAGTTTTAGTATTTTTATCTGAAGCACAGATTGTTTAAAGTTCATTGGTTAAAAGTTTAACGAATAAAATTGAATTTTGCAGTTCCAAGTTTGTAAGTTGTAAAGTTTGTATGGTCTAACAATTAATAGTAGAAATTCTTGAAAGTTTAAAGCATTGGATTTTGAAAATTTAGTTACAGTAAGTAAGTTTACAGTAAACAATTCTGAAAATTTTGAGCACAAACTCGGGAAGTTTGTTATGTAGAAATCTAAAAGTTTCAATAATAATATTATAAAAGTTTTAAACTACACAATTTTTAAAGTATAAAGTACATAATTCTGAAAGTCCGAATACTGAAAAAATTTAAAATAAAATTCTATTAAAATTAAAAAAATAATAATATGTACAACCGCGGACATCCAAACGTGAACGTTTTATTTTGTATTTGGAATTTTACTTCTAATCATAGGCGTCCTAAAATGTTACAGCATCCTAAAATGACACAAATTGAATAGTAACTCATGCTGCACGAACGTCAATTAATAAATCCTAATTTAATTTAATGAAAAATACGGAAATATTTCACTAAGTATCTTTCACTTCATATATATATATATATATTAATGGTTCACTTTGGAAGTTCAGTGTACTTTTTTATGCGTACATTATTCTAACCGTAAAGTGTATTGAATGATAAAAGTTGAATTCGAAATTACAATTTTATGAAGTTCAAATATAGAGAATTGTTTATTTGTAGAATATTTTCTTTTACAAGTTTATTGCAGACGATTGTAGGACTTCAAACTTTCAATAAATAACTCTTGGAAAGTTGTGTACAGAATTATGAATGTTTGTAGTACAGAATTCTAGAAGAAAATATTAAAATGGTAAAATATTTATGTATGGAATTCTGAAACACATCTCGATAATTCTACGTTATTTATTTATTATTTGAGTTCTAAAATTTTGTATTGAGAATTCTAGTATTAGATCGATCATTGTTCGGCTATCAACCTAATCGGTCTTTCCGCCGTTTTCTATTATTCTATTCTAGAATTCTATAACTTATAGAAATATATAAAATTCTTGCGTATCGTGAAAGTCGAAAAAGTTTAAAAATCTTAAATTCTTGGCAGTGTGGATAAAATTCTGAATGTCAGTAATTCAAAATAATCAGTTATTTAAATTATTGTACAGATTATTTGTAATATTGAGTTTAACGCATTTTTTAAATATTAGCAAATGATAAAATTGAATTTATTTTTAACATACGAAATGACTAGTGATCACAGTCGGTGCTCTAAATTAAAGAAAAAAGTTGGAAATATTTATAGCAACATATTTTTTTTGGTAGGTATATGTGAATAAGGTTATGTTTTTGTGTTTTCGATATTTGAGTTAAACTATTTTTGGAAAGATAATTATACAAATTTTAACAAATTGAGTATATTACAATTTTCACATTTTCTTTAAATTGAAGAAAAAAGTTGAAAATATTTATAGAAACATATTTTTTATCGTGTGTATATGTGAATAAGGTTGTGATTTTGTGCTCTTGATATTTGAGTTGAACTATTTTTGGAAAGATAATTATACAAATTTTAAGAAATCGAGCATAGTACATATTTTTTTAAACTTCGGTATGTAGAAAGAAACCTTGTATTGCAGTACAGCCATTAAAATGATCAGTATATACTCTGAATGTTGGGAAGAGAACTGAATGATAAATCAACAGATTTTGTGATTTTTTTATATTCAGACTTTTGGAAGTTAGTAATTAGTGACAGTAGAAATATAGTACAAAATTCTTGAAAGTTTTGTTCACAGAATCGAAAGTTCTGATTTCTATGAAAATATTTGTTTCGGTCACCCAAGTTATTGAAAAATTATGTAAGGGTATGTGTGTGTATACGTGTGACTGTATGGTTAGTTTATTGTGGTGAAAAAGTGTCAAGATAATAAGAAATTTTCAAATCAAGAGCCATTTAACAACCATTTAATACTACAAGTATTAAATGAATTAGTATTAGGATTTTAAGGTTTCCTTAAATTCAAGCAAAAGACAGCAAAATGGTCTTGAATTTTCAGATAATTAAAGTATCCTAAAAAATGCGGCAAAAATGACTTGTTGGAGCCTGGATCAAGAAATTTAGCCCATTATGTCTGAAGTTTTTCGTAGTAATTGTCAGACCTGATATTTGGAGGCCCCCACATGTATATGGGGGCTTCTAAAATTTCTTCCGTAACTGGATATATGAAACTATTGATTTTTTCATAGAATTTAGTTTCATGCTCGGATTCATAATGATGGCAAAGACAGCTCTAATTAAAGTTTTTTAATGCCATATAATTATACACCAATTATAATTAAATAAAGCCTTTGCAATAGTTTGCCTTAAAACAACTTTAACTTGAAGCTACTTTAGCAAATTTATTACATCAAGTATCAAAAGGCCAAAGTTAAAGCCTTTTAAACCCAGTTACATAATTTTGCTTTATATTTTTTCACGATATATAGTAGGTATTACATTTACTTGTATTTGTATTTGTGGTACAATGTACTTATAAATGAAGTTAATTATTTAAATAAATAAAAATAAATAAAAGTGCCTAAGAAAATATTTAAATACATAATTAACTTTGGCCTTTTCAATAATATGTTGTCTTATAAATCAAAGCAGAAGTGAACTTTATTTTGGCATAACTATAACAGTTTTGAAACTGTTATTTTTGTAATCTTTCGGAAGTTGTCCCAAAAGTAAAGAAATTTTATAAAAAACATGGAAATTCCCAGCCTGGGCCAGGAATAAAAATATTGTAGTGCAGCAATTTTTCCGTTATATAGCAACCGTCATCACTACTGGAATCATTCTTTTTGTGGAGTGCACCCTTCCCGGCTTCTTCGGTATATCAATTGCCGCATCGGCCGGGAATATATCACTTCCTGTACTAACCACCTAATATACTGTGATATGAATAAAAATCATGTGCTGGCCACATAAAATAACTTCCTTACTTTTTAATTCTGCTAGGCTAGGAAACGATTTATACGGACGATTGGAGAAATAATATATTGTAGACCTATTGCAACCATAAAATTGCTATCAAAATAACATATTTATCCCATCGTCCTACAATCAGTCGCTTCCTAGGCTACACACACACCAGAAAATGAATGGATTTCTTCAGTGCTGACGGTTGCTATGTAACAGAGAAATAACACTACTGTAATATTACATTTCCGGTCTAGGCTGGCAATTAATTGTTCCTAGAGGGCTACTGCAAATCATTTCTTCTTAGATCTTCTATATTTTTGCGAAACATATAAAACATATTGCGATGGGAGACAAAATAGTATGTGCGGTTCATACGTGAAGTGCCTTCCCGGCCACTTCGGTGCATCAATTGCCGCATCGGCCGGGAATATATTACTTCCTGTACTATCCACACAATATACTGTGATATGAATAAAAATCATATGCTGGCCACCTAAAATAACTGCCTTACTTTTTAATTCTGCCCCATCTGGTGTGCAGGTTCCCTTGTCCAACAAGCAAGACATGTAGTTGTTTAGCAAGCGTTTGTTCTTCAGGATCTCATCAAGGTCCACATTGTCGTACTTAGTGGTGAACTTGTCGTCGGCCGGTTTGGCGGACACAGTCGCTAAAGCGAGAAGCACTAAGGCACAAACTGCGAGACCCTTCATTATTAACGTTGACAATGTCGAATGTATCAATATTCGGGTTGATATCATTTATATCCTCTTTTCGATTTGTGGCGGGGGGTATTGATGTAATCATTTCCACCAAGTATTTAATTTATAAAAAAATATGTTTGTAATTGTCACTGCCAGTGAATCATGTTTTTGCGTAGATGCATGCACGCAAATTATTTCCCCCTGTCAGAATCATTAATCGTTTCAACAACTTGAGTAGACCGAGGACTGTAATTAAATGTATTTATATGCGACTTCTAGAAAAGTCTATAATTACAATATAAATAATAATTTAAGAAAATTCTGTCTGCTTATATAAATGCACAGTACCTAAATATTTTAAAAGAAAAAAAATGCCTAGGTTGCATCTTAACAGTAATTTATAAGTGCATGCGTATGTCATTATTGCATTATTAAAGAATATAGTAAAACATATATTAATTGACAAAAATAATGACACTATTTGGGCTAGGGATTTTTATCACTAGTTTCCCTAAGTAAGTTTTTACTTAATATTAATTCGCTGCTAATAATTAGCCTTTATTGCAACTATATTTTGAGAATAGAGGAATATGAAGAAAAAATATATTCTGGTTTTGAAATGTAAGATAAACAGCAGTATTATGTAATGCAGGAAGTTTGATTCATAGAACAAGAAACTGAGAAGAAATGAATCATGTAATCGTAATCATCCTTTAATGGATATATATTTTCATAAGAAGAAGAACCAGCTTTAGTAGTTCCATGGAACAACCGAAGAGAAATAATTATATCTATAGAATTTTATTTAAATTGCTGATTGTTCTGCATATCTAGTATAGATTGTTACTTGATTTGATCACCAAAATGATCTCTAATTTTAATATTTAGTATAGTATAAAAATTAATTCATATAATTAGAGACCAGATTCTAAGTTTTATGCTTTTTGTAATTATCCAAAGTATTAACAAATGAATTAAATTTACATCCGATTTGGAAATAAACGGACCAATTAACAATCATTTTTTGTGCTTTTTTTGCTTTTTTTGCAATGTTGTGCTTATTTTACACTATTTTGCTTATTTGGAGCTTTTTTCAGCTGATTCTGGATTGAAACGAAATATAATTATCGTGGTGATTATAATTTGTACATGTATCAACACTTATGCATACTACACAGTTTTATATTCAGTGCGAGGTGCGAGGCATTACTAATAAAAATAAACAATTTTCCAAACCCAGTGCTGGGTAAGTTTTTACTATGTTTATTGTTTATCTAAATAAATTTAAAATACAAGTAAATACATTCATATCATTCGTGTCGCAGAGGTTTAATATTTTTCTACTAGTTCTACGCATTTGGAGTGAGTGATTAATTTAAATTAAATACAAAATCTTCCCAATGAACAAGCATTCACAAGTCTGAACATTGTGCAATTAGTTTAGCTCCGTTTGTTACTCTGACAACGTCTCGTTAGGACGGTTACATTATTTCTTCCATAATGCCTAAACAAAAAAAACGCTGAAGATGAGCTGCTGTAGATGAGTGGATTAAAGAACACAAAGAATTGAAATTTGAAAATATCAAAATATTTTGCAGAGTTTGTGTAAAGTCGGTAAGTTATTTCGCCTTAAAATATTGTATAATAATAATAATTAATTCACTACTTTGATTTTGAGTTTCAATGCAATAAAAAAATATGATATAATTCAACATGTGAAAACAATACTACACAAGCAACGCATGGAAAAAGTTAAAAATCAACCAAGAACACAACAAACTTCAGTAGAATCCATAGCATCAAGTTCGGGCAACAATCAAGAAAAACAATGTAATTTTGATTTGTGTAAAACAATCCTTGAATCAAACATTCCCTTCAAAATATTACAAAATAATTCATTTAGGACATTTCTGGAAAAATATTGTAACAGAAATATACCAGATGGAAGTACACTACGCAAAAATTATGTTGAATCGGTATATTAACAAACTATGGTAGAAATTAAAAATACAATTGGCAACAATTGGATTTGGTTCAGTGCGAAAGTACGAAGCGTTCAGTACGAAACAACCGACTCTTGTGGGAAATATGAGGTCAATTTTATTATAGGAGTCCTCAGCGACAAATGTCAGACAAAAGGTTATTTAATCCGTTCTAAATAATTAAACAAAACCAACAGTAACACAATTTCAAAATTTATTAATGAATCACTAACCAAATTTGATTTACCGGAAGCAGTCCCAAGTCAGAAAATTTTACTAAAGGTCACGGATGCGGCAGCATACATGATAATAACTGCATCTAACATGAAATTTTCTATGAAAATTTAATGCATTGTACCTGCATAGCCCACGGACTAAATCGCATTGCTGAAATTATCTAAATCGACTTTCCATTAATTAATGAATTAATAACAAATGGAAACATACATTAATTAAAGCTCTTCTAAGAGTGCAACTGTTTAAAGAGTGAATTCCCAATATTGTTGCAATATATTACGCAAATAATTTTGAACTTTAAAAAAGTTATTTTTGAATTCAAACCAACAACTGGCAGAAATTGCAAGAAGAAATTACAAGATTGCAAAATAATTTTAAATGAAAAAGTAATTTAAATTAAAAAAAAAAAATTTTGAGTTTATCAAGGCACATTACAGTATTCTGAATTATTCAATTATCTCATTGGAGAAGCAAGGAATGCCCTAACGGATGCATTTACGATTGTTAACAATTTTAAGGAAGCTATTTGTGGTGTCCCGGGAAAAAATGGAGAGAAGATAATAAATAGTAAAATTAAATGAAGTTTTAAAAAATATATATGATGGTTTTCAAACGTTAAATAATTTTGGAAAAAATTAAGTGGTACAAATGAGGTTGATTTTGAAAGCAGCATACCTATAGCTAATTTTAAATATGCGCCTATATCAAGTGTAGATGTTGAAAGAAGTGACTCTGTCTATAAATATATTTTGAGCGATAGAAGACACAATTTAATCATGGAAAATTTGGACTAATATTTAATTGTAAATTGTTTTGAAAGAAACTAGTATTTTATAATGTGATTTTGTGAATTAGTATTGCCTCCCTATATTTAGGATATATTATATATTTTGAATGATATTTTTAAATTTAAAATGAAATTTACTTACTTACTTACTATACAAAATAAGTGCTTTAAATTGAATTCATTGTTCTATCTATAAGTCGACGCTCTTTCATTCAATGCTTTCTTCAATTGTCCTGTGTTTTTGACAAAACAATAAACGGCACATCCATAATCTAGGTAAGTTTATAATACTATTCTGTAGTTACTTTTATAATCTAAGGTAAACATTTTTTTTTTATTAAATAAACATTTTTTTTAATTTTTTTTAGGTTTTTGCAATTTTTTGTGCTTTTCTATGTAAATTTATGCTTTTTTTGCGTATGTTAATGCTTTTTTCAAAAATATGTGCTTTTTTAAATGCTTTTTTAAGGTTTTTTTAATGATTTTTATCCGATCTTTACATATAATAGTTATTTATCTAATTAGTGGGATAAGAGCATCATTAACTGATGAATTCGGTGAGTTGCTGAGACGAGGGCGTATCACGAGTCGAAGTTAGACCATGAGTTTTAGTTAATATGACCTTATCACACGTATTAGATACAAATTTTTATCTACGACTGCTCTGAATTACGAAAATTATACTTTTGAATTGAATTCGATGAAAAATCAGAACGTCATAGTATGTATGTAGAACCATAGCAACATGTAATTTGAATGTCAATTTAATCTTCAAAACTTCAAGAATTAAACTTCTAATTTCTGTTTTGCTGTGTTACAATAAGCGACTCCGAAACTCTGCCTACGGATATCGAAGAATCGGCTACGCATGTAGTTTCAATGTTATTGCCGGAAAAATCAAAAATTAAATATGCTGCAGTAGTTCACATTTCTAGGACAGAAAGCAAAAAAGGACATTTCCAAAACAGAAATGTCCTCTGGAATACACTTAAATACATGTAAACATGTTATTATTAATGTTCATAACTAATTGTTTAATAGTGTTTAATATTTTTTTTCATTTGATCGTAAGTTGATATTAAAAAGTGAGTGTGTTTTTGATTTCATTACCTAACAAGTTTTTTTTTATTATTAACCAAAATCCAACTGCAAAAAAAAAACTAAAAAATAAGCATACAAACTTCGTACTTGATATCGTTTATTCCATTAAAGGGTGTTTTGAAATTGTTAGCTTTTATTTTAAAAGCAAGGATTACTCCTGGGCTGCGGCTCTCATTTCCAACCAAAGTAATACCTATAATAATATCAATACGCTTGTCAATGGAATGAACTATCTTGGTACTATCAAATTGACAGTTTCTTATTTTGTATTTTTGCTGGGTTCATTTTTGTTGCAAGAATGTTATGTTTATTTTGTCCTTTGCTCACTTTTTGGAATTTTTTTGGAAAGTAATCGACATGTATTAAAAAGTTATTATTATGTTATTAATGTTATTAATAATAACATTAAATTCACTATGGAAATGGAGACCAATAACTTCCTCAATATTTCGGACCTAACAATATTAAAAATAGACAATAAACTAGACCTAAAGTTTTTAGGAAATATACTTATTCGGATACAATAATTCCAGCCAGCTCTTACCAATCAATTTCATGTAAAATGTCAGCTATCCACAGTTTCATTCATAGACTGTTAAATGTTCCCATGTCCACCATAAATTATAATGAAGAGGTGAAAATAATCAAACAAAGTGCCACAAATAACGGGTACGATAGTATAATAGATCAATTAATCAAAAAACACACAACAAAGATGTCTAAGAAATTATTGTATAATGTTACGAATATTCATGAACTAGAAGAAAACCGGTCGTATATAAATTATGTAAATAGAGTAAGTGTGAATATTACAAATAAGTTGCATAAATTAGGCATAGGTGAAACCATGGAAGATCAATTGCCTGTCAAAAGTTGACCCCCTAATTAGAAACAGACGTGTTTCAGCAATTTCGTGAAAAAAAAATATATTCGTAGATATTTAGGGTTTCGGGGGTATTTAGGTTTCCTTTCTACCGGGACACACTGTATATCCTAAATGTACAAAACTGAAAACGTCTTGACATTAATGACAATATGCACTATGCATATTACTATGCTACTATGCTATTACATTAGAGTAATTTTCGAGCACAAAATCTTTATATTTATTTGCATTATTGATCTGGATAAAACTTTCGATAGAACCCGCGTTGATGATACGGCACTAGACGAAAAAAACGGATAAATACATTTAACTCTTAAATGAATTTTTACACAATTTTAGCTGTATAACTCAAAAAATTGTAAACTGCCAACACATTTTACGAAAATGGAAGAAGGGTGGTCTATGAGGCGCTAAGCAGACGAATCCCAGGTTGTCCCTACCGGTCCCGTTTGGTCTATTACTATAATATACACCTACTACATGACAGGCAAATACCACATAACATAATTAAAACAATCGAGTATATACACACAGGTAACCGCTAGTTTGGCTGACAGGTTAAAACGCTTGCTTAGCATGCACGAAGACCTGGGTTCGAGCCCCAGTACGGTAGTACATTTGTTCTGAGAAACCAGTGCCATTCGCCGTTGGGAGCTCATTAGCGGCGCTCTAGAGACCGGGGGTCGAATTTCTAGAGTAACAAGCCCTAACTCAATACACACATTTACACAAATCACACGGCAGAAGGGTCCACGTCGGTCGATAGCCAGTTAGGGATGATATCCCTAACAAATACAGTCACTACTACTACACACAGATTACAATATACAAAATCAACGAACTCACGGAACCAATACAGAATGTACAGAATGGTATTCGTCAAGAGGACTCGAGTCCCTTACTTTAAAGCATCATAATGTACGAAATTATAAAAAGTACGTAAACTAAAAGGGTATAGAATGGGACAATAATAAATTAGCATATTATGCAACGAGCATTTAATAACCATTAAATGCGAGTTGTATACACAATTTTTTCAACGATAAAGCATGAAAAGTGGTAATTGTCAAAATTTATTAAAAGTAAATATAAAACACAATAATTCAAATACATATATAATATGTTTTCAACGCCACAGCCTACAAATTAAGAATCAAAATTGGCAACTGTAAAAATTCATTAAACTTATAACGAGTGTCTGGGATAATCGGCGAACATAGAAATTTAACATGTAAAATTAAATATGTGTAATTATTAGCTCCCCTATTAATTTTAGAGAAAAATCGTAAAGAAATATTTTTTTAAATCATAACAAATAATTATAAATTAATGCTTGTCGTTTGGGATTAGTCATAATAATAACACGTAATTAGTGGAAGAATGATAATTTATTCATTATCAAAACATTTTACAGTGACGTCAGTTTAATGTTTTTGAAATAACATTTGTTGAAATTGGAGTATTAAAATACATTTTGAATCATCTGCTCGCTTTATTTTCAAACTTTTTCACAAACATGCTAATTGTTGATACAGACGGAATTGGTCGATTGTTAAATTTATCCAAAAATAAGTCACCAACTCTGCATAAACTGACGCCAGTGTAAAATGTTTTGATAATGAATACACTCTCTTCTTTGGAATAACTCAGATTCTTGTTCATAGTAATTGATATCTGACTAGCAAAATTATTTTCACTAAAACATGACATTTGTCAAACTCATGGCAATGGTTTCTATGGTACATTGTTCAACTTATATTTATTATTTCTGATGTGGATTCTGTTAAAAACGTAAATTAAATGGATCATACATTTACAGTTATTAATACTGTAAAAAATATTCCTTTGCGATTTTTCTCTAAAATTAATAGAGGAGCTAATAATTACACAAATTTAATTTTACATGTTAAGTTCCTATGTTCGCTCCTTATCCCAGACACTCGGTATAATATTATATTGACATAAAACAAAATTTTAAAATAATATTTTTTTTGTTGTATAATTATATTCTGGATAGTACAGCTATGAAAATGTAATTGCACCGGTGCAATATTGGTGAATGTCGATGGCAATGTAGATGTTGATGGAGCTGCAATATTTTATGAATTGTTGGTTTGGTTGTATTCAATCGTATTCAAAATTCGATTGCCAATGTTTAAGTTATTTTGAATTAATTCATCAATATAATTTTCGGCTACTGCCGAGTATTTTCATCCGCCGCCGCCGTGACGTTTTAATGAGGTTACATCGTCAGCGGCATCAATTAATATTGTGGCAGAACTGCGTCGGAAACAATGTCCAGTATATAAATTGGGATTTAAGATTTAAATAAGAAGCAATTTCATCTCCCATATTTCCAAATTTGTTTATTCCTAGGTTTTGTATGGTGCATTTTACGTTTAGGTAATCTATAAAAAAAAAAATTGAGTTACACAATGTTTTGGACGTTTGTTCATACACTTCTTGCATATTTCACAATACTTTCCTGTCACTGTGAATTTTCGTGTTGTTTTGTTTTTCTATCTTTAATTGTGACTAAAAGTGTTGATTTAATTCATTTATATCTCTAAATTCCAACTTATGCAGCTCATGCCTTCTACAACTTCCCATAATACCAAATATACATGCCACCTATGAAGAAATACAGTTTTCCATTAAATGAAAACCACCTAAGATGATTGTGCTTAGCTTTGACAATAAATATTTAACATCTGGGGCGTCTGTAATAAATTTCTTGATTTCGTTGGTTGCAAACATTTTAGCTTTTTTAGGTTTATATATACTGTTGGGGGACTCGCCGTAATGAAACGAAAAACGGCTACCCGGAAATGTATGAATTTATTATTGCGAAATTACAAGTTAAGCACAATAACAAGCGAGCAAATGACGAGGCTCCTCCCGGGACCTTTCGTCGATCGCAATCGAAAAAGAACTCGCTCTTAGAGAGCCATTACAATGAGTTTTAACAGATTCACAAACAATGCCAGCCCTTCCGACTGGCGAGGGATGCACCAGCTTTCTACAGTTCCAAGAATCTATTTACAACGGCCCATTCCGCAGCTATACGTCCCCTGGTCAGGCATATCGTGACGCGTGACTAACTGGCCATCCCTCGGAAGAGCACGTAACATTACACAAGAAATATTTACAATAGAAACATAACTAAGACATTCCACAGGACTGTACATTAGGGTGGAGTGTAAAGAGTAAAACATTTTTTTTCCCGAATTTCATTGTTCCTGTATTATAAAAAGTTTCTATGGACAAATAGCTGTCGAAATATATTTTTTAATTTTTTTTAAATTCTGATCTTCAGGTGGTGCAGAAGACTTGAAATTTTGAAAACGATTGATATTTAAAATACCTAAATAACAATTTTTTTTTTCAATATAACTTTATTATCTGAATTGAAAATACAAATATATCAAGAATGGAAGTTGTTTCTTTTATCATTTCAGTCATGAATCGTATCATCTGCATTTAAGGCTGACAGTTGAACAGACAAATACTGCGATTTTGTGTCAAACGTTGGCATTTCTTTTCTCGATTTTATTCTTGCTCGGATAAATCCATCGCGTGCTGTATTTCCGCAAACTGCTAAGCTAGCCTCAGTGACCAGTTTTACGCTTCTCTCCACAGCTTGTGTATGACAGGGAAAATTTTCACTAGAGATAGTTATATTTTTACTCATAATTTTGTCCCATATTTCACTGTCACTATATTTTGAAGTGAATGGCGGCTCGAATATTTTTTCTTTTGTCCAATCTATCAAATCATAATAGTTGTTGGCTTCAAAGTTTAATTTCGGGATCAAACACTCTCTTACTTTCTTCCCCTTTGTAGTTTTTCGCGCCTTTAGTATCCGTCTTAAAGCTAATTCTTTAACAAGTTGCCTTTCGTCTTGTAGCATCGTTAATAAAATATTTTCGGAATGTGCGAAATAAGAGTTCCGCTGTATTATTCGAAACACAATTGTTTTTAGCTCGTCTTTTAAATAGGAACATATTTTAATCATGCCTAGAACATGATTTGGGCCGCAATTGCACGAAGGTTTTGTTTTTATACTGAACCATGTTGGCGCGTACACTTTTATCACGAACGTAACAAGCTCGACCAGACTTTGTGATGGGAACCTTGTTGCCACATATAGTCTCAATATTCTATTAGCGCAGGTTAGCCAACGGGAGTGTGCCAGCTTCCCTGGTTGCTTATTAGCCAAATCAGTTGTAACTTTACCTCGTGAAATAGCTACACAAATTTCAAGGAGATATTTTTGATCAGTACTTATAATTTTCGCGTCAATCTTAGGTAAAACAGTCTCGATCTTCTCAAATTCCACCACAGCTAAATCTTCACAGTGCTGTAACATCTTGCCTATTACTCCTCCAAACGTATTGGGACCTGATGTACTGCCGTCCAAAGTGTTAAAAAGATGACGCAATGGTAACTCGTTGGCATGTAACAAACATATAAACCAATGTAAGGGTCGATTTAACTGCCCCTCGATCAATGCAATTACTCTATTCTTGGATCCCGTATTGACAGCAGTTCCATCGCATCCAATGGCAACAATGGTAGATAGATCATTGAAGTGCAAATTTAGAAATTGCATAATGCTATTTTTTATAGAAATAGCTGTTCCGGAAGGAGGCACGACGTGACCAATGTACTGAGAATCTGGCTCTGACAGCAAAACAATGTGTTCTTCTGTTATAGTTTTTCTGTAGTACTTGCTACCATGTTTTTCTTGAACGATGGTTTTATCTTTCCGTCCATCAAAGTACAAGCCACATATTTTATTCTCAGAACCCACCAAGCTAAAACTCTGCAACTCTTCTCTGATTTTCCTGCGCTCGCGTCGTAATTTGCTGCGATCTATTACTTTTGAGGTATCCTGCTTAGATATCAAGCCAACATCTTGAAGAACAGCACTAGCAATGATTGACGCCGTTCTATCAGAAACACCAGTTCTATCACAAGCAGTGGAAAGATTTTCTAGTCGATGCCTCATCTGTTTGGCTTGCATTTTGTGTTTTGATGGCGGAACTGCTTCCATTGAACTTGTAGTGCAGAAATCCGGATCGTGGTTGCTATCTGACAAGCTATCATACGAAGTATCTGAGGTCAATGTAGTTTTCGGAGAGGGGCATACAGTTTTCTTAACGCACGCTTTTTTGAAGGAAATTACTTTTCTGTAGTCTTGATTGCCTGCGCTCCCACACTTTAGTTGTTTATGTATCTATTGAACCGATATACATTTTGCGGCTTCCCCATTGATCTTCCAAGAATTCTAGCTCCTTTTTGGGTATTTTCATTAAACACTTACAATAATCGGTACACCTGCATTTGCACACAGCAATGTCAAAGAGATTTCTGCTTGCATCTTCGTAAAACTCAGTTTTCTTTATATTTACTCGACATTTCTTAATTTTTTTATATTTCTGATAATATTGTGCTAGTCTGCTTTTAATTTGTTGTTCAGATATAATAGGAATAGAAGCTTTATTCCATAGCTTTCTTAAATCAGCTGCAATTATTTCACACACTTCATTTATCGAGGGATCCTTTCCATTAAACAGCCATAGCAAGTCATTTCTTATCCACAGATAATACTTTATAATATCTGCATATGTAGGTAATATATTACCCTTTAACATTTCTGGACCACCAAATAAAGGCACGACGAATCCTTTCTCGTTTTAGGCATATCACTAACATCCAAATCGTGCGATTATTTTAACAAACGTCCGCTCCGAATGACTGAGTGTGACTGCCTGGGTATTGAGGGAATAACGTGCAAAATAAAGTGATAATTAGTTGGAGGCAGAAGGGTTGAATGGAAAAGGGGCTGGGGGTGGGGGGAGAATATGTATGTAAAAGTATGTTTCCTATATTCAACTGAACTACTAGACTACTCGCCTACTTGAAATATTTAACCAATAAATCACCTTTTTTGTCAAACTTTGATATCAGTGCGCCACCTGAAGATGAAGTTAGAATTTGATGATATTTTACCCACTTAACTATGTTCCATCAAGACATAGATTGATAATACAGAAAAATCCAAATTTGAAAAAAAAAACGCTCCATCCTACTGTACATACTCCCGGCGTTGAACGGTACAGCCGTTCGAAATAACTACAAAATGAATTAATACCTACTTATTAACATTAAACCTAAATCTAAACATACGAAATATATGAAATATATACACAAAGACAAAACACGAATTGATACGCACAAAACACCGAACTATAAGCGCACTTACACCTCATTGTCTTCGATTGGCATCAAACACAATCGTCTAACAGGACGCTTTATGAGTCCTTTCTCAGTTTTTAAACTTACGGCACGCACAGTACCATCAGCACCTGGAAACACCTCGATGATGCGACCCCTAGGCCACAGAAGTGGCGGAACGTTGTCTTCCCTGATCAGGACCAGCTGACCGGGAACCGCCTGCGTCTCGCCATCCTTGAACCAGGTGTGTCTCTCTTGAAGTTGAATCAGGTATTCTCGAGACCATCGACGCCAGAAATGCTGCCGTAATATCTCTGTGTGCTGCCAGCGAGATAACCGGTTTACCTGTATCTCACTCAAGTTAGGCTCTGGGAAGTTCATGAGTGACCTCCCAACGAGTAGGTGAGCAGGTGTCAAAATGGAGCAATCATTCGGATCACTACTCATGGGACAAAGGGGGCGGGAATTAAGGACGGATTCAATTTGAATAAGGACTGTGTTCATCTCATCGTAATTAAGCGATGCATTACCTACAATCCGTCGCAAATGAGTTTTTATGGACTTTACGCCCGCTTCCCATAAACCACCGAAATGCGGGGCGCGTGGTGGTATAAAGTGCCACTGGATACCTGCCAGTGACGTAGCGTCCATAATTTTGGTTGCGGCCGCTTGCTCCAGAGCCTGTTTGTTTAGCTTTTCGAGCTCTCTTTCAGCTCCCACGAAAGTTTTCGCATTATCCGCATACATATGCGCAATTCTGCCTCGTCGAGCCATTACCTTTTTTAACGCAGCTAAAAAGGCGGGCGTGGTTAGATCACCCACTGATTCGATGTGAACCGCTTTCGTGGCCATACATATGAATACTGCTATGTAGGATTTCATTGTGCTTCTCGAACGTCTACCTCCCTGTTTTATATTGATAGGTCCTGCATAATCAACACCACAATGCTCAAATGGATGCGATTGTTTAACTCGTGGACTTGGTAGATCTTACATTTTATGACCCAAGGTCCTTGGTTTAGTCCTGTAGCACGTTATGCACCTATTAATTAGGCCTCGCACTACGTTTCGTGCATTCAATACCCAATATTGTTGTCTGAGAAATGCAATTGTTATCTGTGGCCCAGCATGTAGGCATCTCACATGCTCCTGCTCGATAATTAGCTTCGTCAATTTATGCTTGGCCGGCAAAACTATAGGGAACTTAGCGTATCTTCAAGATTTGCGTTACGCAGTCGTCCTCCCACTCGTATGACGCCATCTTGCATAAACGGACTCAATTTAATCAGCCGACTTTTGGTTTGCACCTTACCCTTGTTTTCGAGATGTTTCACTTCATCGGCGAATGCTTGTACCTGGACTAATTTAACAAGGACCATTCTAGTGGCTTCCAATTCCGCGGGCATAAGTGTACCGGTAACCCTCTCTTCCGTCTTCGTTCTGCAGTTTAAGCTGAACTTGCGGCACCAGGACATTGTTCTAATTATCCGCCAGTACGTTGAGAACCTGTCTATCAGGCTCTCCTCTACCGCTGATGATGCTATCATATGGCAGCAGGTTTCGTGGTCAGGTACGTCGGCATCCGCCCTAATTTCCACAGGCCATGTGTTGTTTTTCCGTTGCAACCATCCGGGTCCCATCCACCATAAGTGATGGCCGGATAGCGACGCTGCAGACGTTCCCCGTGATAAGACGTCCGCTGGGTTATCTTGCGATCGCACGGGGTGCCAATTGCCTACCTCGGAATTTTCGCGGATTTGCCTGACGCGGTTCGCGACAAAGACCTCAAATCGTTTATTGTCCGCCTTAATCCACGCCTGTACTATGGTACTGTCCCACCAAAACCATTTCCCGTCAATGCGTAAGCACACAGTGTTTTCTATTGACGCAAATAGCTTTACTAACAGTAATGCTGCACATAACTCGAGCCGCGGAATCGTCTGTTCTTTAAGCGGCGCCACTCGTGATTTCGCGCATAAGAGTTTACACGTTATTTGACCATTTGAGCTTAACGTTCTCAGATAAATGCTGGCTCCGAATGCATTCGCGCTCGCATCACAGAAGCCATGCACTTCCACACGATCATATCCGTCATCACTTAACACATGTCTCTCGATTCTGATTGCGTCGGTACCCATGATGTCTTTACTGAATGTAACCCACCTTTGGCACACATCCACAGGTAGCTCCTCGTCCCAGCCGTGCTTTAGCTTCCACAGCTCTTGCATTATAATCTTGCCGGTGATTATCACGGGAGCTATTAGTCCTAGGGGGTCGAATTTACTTGGCTAGCATAGACAACATGATACGTTTCGTCAACTTAATGTTTACGCTGATCTCGTTCACAACCTGGTACGTAAACACGTCCTCTGCTGGTGTCCACTGAATGCCCAGAGTTTTTACGCAATCACCCTTCTCAAAGTTTACGACACTCGTCTCGCAATTGTCGTCCACATCCTTGAGAAGCGCAGGTTAATTCGATGTCCACTTTCTAAGATGGAAACGACCGTTGCTTAATATCGAACGCACTTGCCCCTGAATCACCTGGCATTCCTGCAATGTACTAGCACCTGTGATCAGATCGTCCATATAAAAATCCCTTGCCACAATCAACGCTCCCGTCGGCATTGAGTTCATCTACTCATCGGACAGCTGTTTTAGGCAACGCGTCGCGATGAAACTCGCAGGCGATGTTCCGTATGTAAGTGTCTGCAACTCATAAGTTTGCACTGGCTGTTTGGGGTTCGATCTCCACAGAATCCGATGCACAGCGCGCTCGGCAGGATCGAGCAATATTTGCCGGTACATTTTTTCGATGTCACCGGTCAGCGCAAATCAGTGTGTACGAAAACGGGTCATCAATTGGAATAAGTCCTGTTGGATCACGGGACCCACCAATAAGGTGTTGTTTAGCGACGAGCCGGTGCTCGTCTTCGACGACGCGTCGAACACAGCGCGTACCTTAGTTGTCCTGTTACCTTCCTTGATGACTGCGTGATGCGGCAAATACAATTGCGCGTTGAGCTCTCCCGTGCCTGGCCCCTTCACCATCATGTTGCCGAGTTCTTCATACTCCTGCATAATGGCCTGATGATTTGTCCTCAGGTGCGCATCTTTATGCACCCCGCGTTCTGGAATAGCGAACCTCTTCGCAGCTTGTTGATTAGGCTCGCCTAATGCTGGTGGCTGTTCATGGCTTGGCAATTTAACCATAAATCGACCATCTCCATCTCTGTTGCGTTCCTTCAGAAATGATTCCTCGCACCGTTGTTCTTCCATTGTGCGGAGAGGTACATCATCGGCTACCTCTTCGCTTTCCCACATGCGACACAATGCTTGTTCTATCGTGCTCGCATTACACGTTTTAGCTAATTTGTTGCATTTAGCACCATTCGCTCGCGAGCGTGGTAACCGTCGGCGATGCCTGAGCTGGTGATGCTGCCGGCACTTGTCTGCATGCACTCAACTTTTCTCTAATGCTCCCCATTAGCTCGTGGTACACCTTAAAGACATGGGTGAACTGTTCTCCACCCTCGGCGTCTGCCAGGGTCTCAATCTCGGATTGAACCTCTTCGAATTTTTCGAACAATGGCCTTGTTTGTTCAAAAAACCCGCGTAACATATCTTCTCGCTCCTCTGCTTCCGACGCGTTCGTAAGAGTCGTAAGCTGCCTCTTGATGGCAATCCTTTGTTTTCCCAACTGTTTCATTTGCTCTGCGATTTCCGCCATTTCAAGATGAACACAGGGATTGGATAAGGAAAACAAGGACTCACCTACTGCCGTTAACTGCCAATCCTACTTGTACGCACACACACACAGATTAACAATCCTGTTCCGAAGGACCAAATAATCCGGTTCGAAGTACCAAATGTTGGGGGACTCGCCGTAATAAAACAAAAAACGGCTACCCGGAAATGTATGATTTTATTATTGCGAAATTACAAGTTAAGCACAATAACAAGCGAGCAAATGACGGGGCTCCTCCCGGGACCTTTCGGCGATCGCAATGGAAAAAGAACTCGCTCTTAGAGAGCCATTACAATGAGTTTTAATAGATTCACAAACAATGCCAGCCCTTCCGACTGGCGAGGGATGCACCAGCTTTCTACAGTTCCAAGAATCTATTTACACCGGCACATTCCGCAGCTATACGTCCCCTGGTCAGGCATATCGTGACGCGTGACTAACTGGCCATCCCTCGGAAGAGCACGTAACATTACACAAGAAATATTTACAATAGAAACATAACAAAGACATTCCACAGGACTGTACATATACTTCAGATTTTCTTTTTAATAAAGCATGTAATTTGGGATATTTGGATATGTCTACATTATGTTTGATACCCAACGTTGATTTCAAAATTGAATATTGTGTCCATAAAATTGGAGATTTAAATTTTTTTGATATTGCATTAAAATAAACAAGCAAGAAGATTTCGTAAGACGTAAAGTTCGAGTAAATTTTCTCGTAAGTTTTTAACGATTTCACTGGTTATAAATTGTTTGTGGCTCTTGTGGTCTGCTCCACAATGTCCGGTGGGGTTAAATTTTCCATATTGCTATCACTATACGACATGTTTAATGATTTGATTTAAAAAAGCAACAATTTATTAAGAATACGAATCACCAATTCCCCATGCACAGCTGTCAAAATTAATTAATTTTATATCTGTCATTGTCATGGTCTTTTAGATAAACTTGTATCTTAATGACCAATTTGTTTCTAAATGACTATCATTTACGTACAGGCAACGAATGTTTAATATCTCAATTAAAATGTAGGAGTAGAAAAATAGTATATTGTTTTATTAGGAGAAAAAGTTACACTTTGTGTAGTGAGACTGTAAGTTTGACGGCCGAACTTGTGAGGCTGGCAAATACAGACGAAGAACACAAAGTTGCTTTTTCTCAGAATTAAACATGTTACTTTATCTTCAAACGCAAGAATATTTTTCTTCAAAAATATATTAAAGAAAAAAGGTGAAAAATACAAAACGAGCATCATGCCAGCTGTGGTTGCTATGGATGAATTTATAATAAACAGAACGATTAGAAATTATCACTTACCGTTTTTGGTTGTTCAAAACTGTGTTATTATGGAGTGCACACCCCACGAACCAGCTGAAATTACTCAAATAGCGCAAGCTGCTATAGAAAAATTGCTACCTACAAAATCAATTTATACAATTTATGCGGTTGCATGGCGAAGATTCATTAAATGGTGCATGGAGAAGAACGTGGACAATTTTTCGCAAAATGCAAAATGAAGCAGAAGAACAACATGGCATGTTCGTCTATGTGGTCACAATACTCTATGTTATGGACATTATTGAGTATTAAACATGAAGTGGATATTTGTAAATATTTTCATCTTCGTGCATTCTTGAAGAAATAAAATGAAGGGTATATACCAAGAAAGGCAAAAGTCCTAACTAAAGAAGAAATTGATAATTTCTTGTCTAATGCTCCAGATGGAAAATATTTGGGGATAAAAGTAAACTATAGTTATGAGTATTTTTTACTTTTTCTCCGCCGTCGGACAAAGTAAACACATTTTCTCCTAGGAGAAAAAGTGACTCTTTAAATTTGCATATCCAAGGACACAAAGTGTCACGTTTGTGACGTTTAAAGAAAAAAAAAATTATTCTATGCCGATGATGCGGTACTAGTGGCAGAAAATGAAGATGTTCTTCAGATATTTTCACTGTGATATAACCTCAAACAATGTAGGAATGACAATAGGAACGTCAAAAACAAAATGCACGAGTTTGTATTTATAAGGCAGCAATCAGACCGACTCCCGTTACATACATTTTGAGATATTTTTTAATGCTTTACGTGACATAGTAAAACCATTACATCTAGTCAACTACGGACAAACATATTGCTAGGAGTCTTGTCAATTTGTATGACATTTCACATTTTCGGCTGACCTTTGCGAAATGGCTTATAAAGTAGATATTCGAAGTTAGTTAGACAGCTGCCGAAACGAGATAAAGTTTTAAAGAATGAGTATTTTTGTGGGCAAAATATTTCAAAAGACACTGTATTTCGGATAATTCGGGAATGTGAAGAAGGAATTCCATATGTAAACCTACAAAAAACAGGCTGTCCACGGAAGTTCACAGAACTTCCATGTTCTATGTTTCGATTGTCAGAATTTGTCGATACGCAAGAAAAGACCGAAAATATAGAAAACACAAGAAATGTCCCAAATATATTGCCGCATAATTGGCCAGAATTGGCCTTGCTTTTAAAACGACACATGGTGTTTTAGGATTACACGGTGAGTCTATTAACCTGAAGTTCTGTTAACTTCAGAGGACGGCTCTTTTTTGGTAGGTTTACATATGGAATCACCTCTTCACATTCCCGAATTGTCCGATACACAGTCAGTTTCGAAATATTTTGCTCACGAAAAATGTTCACTATATTTCGATTCGGCAGCTGTCCAACGAAGTTGTAGATGGACATTTGAATATCTACTTTATACGCCATTTCGCAAAGGTATGGCAAAAATGTGAAATGTCATATAAATTGACAAGACCCCTACCAACATGTTTCTCTATAGTTGACCAGATGTAATAGTTTTACTATATCACGTAAAGCATTAAAAAATATCTCAAAACTTATGTAACAGGTGTTATACACAGCAAAAACTAGGCCCAAAACATCTCAAACTAATCAGCTTCTTAGAAACAACGGGGATGAAAGTTATGGGCAGAATAGCCGGAAAAACATTAAGAGACTGAGAAAGAAACAATAACATTCGGCGGATGTGTAATATTAACAATGTTAGCGATTGGGTATTAGAAAGTTGGGACTTAGAAAGGAAAACACATTAGCAGATGTCAGAGGCCAAATCGTCAATATCTCAAGAGACGCGTCACCATCAGGAAAAAAGAGCACCGGAAGACCTCGAAAACGGTGAAGCAACAACCTCTGCGTTTTATTATATTTCAATATAGAAAATCAGGAAAATCGATGATAAACAGGTCACTCGCCTATCTAGAAGAAGGAAGAAGAAGAAGAAGAAGATATGTACAAGTTAACTTTTTACACTATTTTCAGTGTCAAAAGTAATTACCTTTTGAATTATCGTAGATAAATAGACCTTTTAAGGCTGTTCGAACCCCCTCAAATTTCTGTTTCCTAAATTTCTTCTATTAAAAATTAACATAAAGTCACCAAATTTTGCACAGCTTCCTAAAATATGATTATCTACAATGTGTCAAAGTTTTTTTTAAATAAAAATTATTGTTAATAAAATTTATCAATCAATGTGACATATTGGAAAAAAAATGTAAAGGTGTCAGCAATTCAATTTTCAACATTATTTATTTTTTGAGGTTTTCTATATTACTAATAATTAATCAATCATTTGAGAAATACAATTGCAAAAATCAGCATCCATCTCGGATGCACTGAGCGTGGGATGTGACTTCGCATGATACAACGTGAACCCTCGTCTTTTAGATCCGCCCAGCCTCCTGATTTTCATTACCTCACGTCCTACCCTTAACCCGTAACACCCTTAACCTGCGAGAGTAATATTTTTTTATTAAACGTCCCCTTTCTGAATGATGTATTAAATGATCTTTCGTGTTTTTTTTTGTATTCTTTGTCGTTTATAATGACGCAACACTTGAAAATTTTGACAATTCGTGTGAAACATACAAAATATTGATTGTAAGCTATGAAACTGTCGTCGTCGCGTCGGTATGAAGTTTTGTTCTATGCCAAAAGCATGACCGACGACATCTGAGAATACTTAAATTAGCGTATAAACAGCGTAAATAGCGTTAGTGAAAATAACGATAATATAGACAAAGAAACTATCACTAATTTCCTCTCCACTCTCTATAAATCGATACAAGACAATTGCCCCACAAAACAAGTCAACTACTACAGCTCCCTACATTCATTTTAAGGCTAATTAAGCACAAAGGGCAACTGTACAGGGATTTTAGACTGAGCGACGACGCAACTGTTAAACGCAGATTCAACAGCCTCAATAAAACCATCCAAAACCTAATCAAACCATACAAAGAAGACAAATGGACTTCGACCTGCAATAACATTAATAGTCTTAAAGGGAAGACATTCTGGGATGAAACTAAAAGAACTATGCACATACAAAAAAAATGTGCACTCAATCGAAATAAGGGACCCCATAACAAACAAAATTACCGACAATGATATGTCCTGATCAATATATTTGCCACCCACTTTGAACAACAATTCACCTTTTCACTCATCCCCAACTTCGAACAAACAAGACTTAATGAAGTCTCTGCATAGTACAATACCAACTCTTTCAGATACCAGACATCACCAGAGGAAAAACTCTTGAGAGGGACCACTACTTCAATATTATCAGCTCCGGTAAAAATTCATCTCCAATAATCGATAACATACACAGACTAATACTTAAACAACCAGACGACCCCATTCACACCTACATCATAAAAATACTCAACTACTGCCTCACAACTCAATTTGTTCCTCCAGAGTTTATAACTGGGGTGATCATTTGCATACATAAAACAGGTCAAAACACCACATCTCCTTCAAGGTTTCGTCCTATAACTCTTCTACCTGTAATTGGCAAAATCTTAGAATCACATTTAAAAAACAAAATATCACATCCCCTACAGCACTCATATCAATTCGGATTCACCCCACAAAAATCTACTGTACTCCCCCTTGTCATTCTAACATCCAACTACAGTCGGCTCATCTACAAGGCCAAAAATCAGCTGCTCTATTTTTAGATATCAACAAAGCATTTGACTCAGTATCGGATAAAGGCCTCCTCTTTAAATTAAATAAACTACACATGCCACCATTTCTAATTGCTATGATAGACACCTTTTAACATACTCGCACCACTAAAATTAAAGTTAGAAACTCCCTGTCCCACGAAATCACTCCCGAACAAGGGTTGCTTCAAGCCTCCCCTTTATCACCCCTGCTCTATAACTTGTTCTGTCATGACATGTATCATAGCGATCCCGACTATTTCAGGCCAAACTCATACATTCTCCAATATGCTGATGATACCGCACTAGTCTACATTCTAACAATCTTCACTCAGCCATCTATCAACTACAACTACTAACAAATAAAACCCGTGCATGGGTCAACTCATGGCGCCTATACGCCAACCCATTGAAAACTCAACGTCTTATACCATATCACAACATTCGACCAAACTCCCCATACATCACTCTCGACAATAATACCATCTAGCCACAGCCCTCTACCACCTACCTTGGAACCACCATTGACTATAAGATAACATTCAATACTCATGCAAGTAAAGTTAAAAAGAAAGTGATAACAAGGTAAAAAAAAAATCCGCTGCCTCACCTACAAAGGATAAAGAATCTCTAAGAATAGGGACACATATATACAAAACAATATGCCGCCCCATGCTTGATTATGGCTGTATCCTATTTTAGCCATGCTACAACACAGCCCTAACAAAACTTTATGTATCTGAAAGATCTGCACTGCGAATCATAACAAAAATTCGCCACCCAACTTACCCACTGCACAGTAAGTAATGAATCGGTATACAATCTCACCAAAATCCTGCAACTTGAAATCAGACACAAACAACATTTAAAAAAAAAAATTGTAGCAGAGCTTCCAATCTCGAATCCGTAGCAATCCTCTGTTCACAAGGCAACCTCAATATACAACCCAAATACAAATCCCCAAGAGTAACGCTGTACGAAAAACTGATCCAAACCTTTGACAGTGAATGATGCTACACATATCTTCACATCTTCATTCTTCACAACTCCATATCTCATTCCCATTAAACATTCACGGGCAGAAAGACTACGGTCGATAGCCTTTTCATGATCATGATACGTGTACTATATTATGTATATATGTACATGGTCTTTTGAATAAATCTGTTTTCCCTCTCAGCGTATCAAAAACTATCATGTTTAAACCGTTAACGGAATTTGCCCTGTCATTAAACACCGGCTTCAATCGTTCGTATCCATGAGATAAAACATGACTTTAGTGCCAAGTTGTACGAAGTGGATTATCTTTTATCATGATTCAGTTCCTAAGGATACCATTGTATTAACAATTGTATCCTAAGTAACTGAACTATGGTCAAGGATGATCTACGATCGTACAACTGAGCCTAAGAGGTAAAATTGAATAAAATTAAATAAACCGCACGAAAAGTCCTCCTAATAAATAAAACGAGAGGATTTTAGTAAGTATTATTATTTTATATTTGCTCATAAATTGATTAAATACATAAAAAAATTTGGTCATGCAAAGATTATATATCATTATAAGTTGCTAATATTAACATAGTTATTGTAGTTATTGGCAAGCCTGAACAGAGAGTCCTTCCTCTTTAGCCAGCTGGCAGTATTTCTTCTTGTATAGGCCAGTACTGTCGTAAGCCTTTTCTAACTCAGCATACGCATCTTGTTTATTGTCAATCAGATAAGTCAATACCTTTCTGCTTCCTTCTTTCTGCTTAGCACTGCAGCTATCACATCCATTTTTCAGCGCATCCGGCAACAATTCTGGAAAAAAATATAGAATTGCAGTAATGGAAGGGCAAAAAATTAATTTTCTTCTAAAAATTGCCATAAAGACGAATAAATTGCTATCAATATAATGCATGATTTTTTTTAAACATTTTTTTTAGTGTAAATTTATCAGACGATATTTTTTTATTAACGTTTAATAATATTTTTTTAATATGTTAAATTTTGAGATTTCAAAATATTTAATATATGTCAAAATTTTACAATTTCGCTGATTCGGTTACTAAAAGGTGAAACTTCATTCTCAATTGTAATAAAGCACGCAATGCGCACGTCTCTTAAAATTTAAAATCACGTACTGATGAAACAACTCAATGACAAAACATTTGTACCTAGTTGATAGTGTAATTGTAATACTACTTAGAATAGCAGGAATAGTTAGTTGGGCTTACTTCCAACTTAAATAGTTGGATTTTTTTCAATCAAATTCAAGCTCCAGTATTCGTTTATGGTCGAATATTTTTATTTGAATGGAACGGATATTTTTTCACTTAAAAACAATACTATAACAAGTTTATTGAATTGATTTTGTCATATTTCATTGAATTGCAAACATATTGTGAAACTAAAGATATTGTAATATTTTGTAGGTACCTACTAATAAAACTATCCTGCAAACTTAAAATAATCAACAACTTACTCTTTAATTCTGCGCCATCAGGTGTGCAAGTTCCTTTCTTCAGCAAGCAGCTAACATAATTATTCAATAACCTGTCGTTCTTCAAAATCTGATCAATGTCAACATTATCAAATTTAGTAGTATATTGTTCTGCAGGTTTGCCATAGACTGCAGCCAAAGTCGCGATAATTAAAAGTGTGATGATTGCTGTATTCATGTTTGCTGTGTGCTATTGATACTGATCTAAGAAGTCTCCTGTGTGGTATTTATATACAATTCGTTAATTGAATTTAGTGGGAATTAGTGTAAATTTAATAGTGAGGGAAAGTGTCGAAATAAAAATTGAAATGTTATACTACCATTCAGGTATTTAGAAGCGATTTAATTTATTATTCTTCCCTATTGCAGAACACAGTTCGCCAAACCATGACTTACGTATAAAAAAATGTTCAAGCCTAATTTTGAGTTTAAAATAGATCTTTTGTAACATTTAATTTTTTACCGAAGGAGTTTCAAACAAATGCACATTGTAATCTATAACTAAATATATTGCTATATTTTCCTCTCAAGTTAAAATTTGTTTTTACCAGTTATTGTTTTCGAAATTACATTTCGAAATTGTTGCCCCTTTAATATTAATATAAAACAGCAGCATGCATTCAAAGAAAATATTATTTCAGTAAATACGTAAATAACATAACTTCCGATTTCTGTAAACCTCAATAAAAAATATTTAGTGAATAAACACCCAAATTTGTTTATAGACTAGCTTGCAAAACTACAATTTAACTTTGGATTTTAGCATAAATAAATCGGAAAAATTAGCATCAGAGCTACGCAAAGCTGCTCGAACAAAACTATTTGAATCAAATATTTCAATATTCTAACATGGTGTAATATAGATAAATACCATTTGCTCAATAAAGGTATTTTAAGATATTTATGGAGAAATATTAATAAAATATATAATAAATGGCCAGTTTGTGAAGGAAATAAAAATGATTTAAAATAATTTGGCAACTGTATTTTCGGTCCCATCATTTAATCATCAGAAACAATCTGAAAAATCAGCCGAAAACGCAGCAATTCTATAAATAATTCCACCTACAGAATTTCAGTAGTGATGGGTGTTGCGAAAGAAGATACATTCTCTGAAAGATTGTATATTTTTTGGTATTGCTATCAATATTTATACTGCTATCAGCAAAGGTTTCCAAGAAGTTTTTCCTGGAATTTAGTATATGCAGATAGAATTCTTCCATGGGAGTTTAATTCTATAAATTCTATAAATAATTCCACCTTCAGAATTTCAGTACTGATAGGTGTTGCCAAAGAAGATACATTCTCTGGAGGATTGTATATTTTTTGGCATTGTTAGCAATATTTATACTGCTATGAACAAAGATTTCCAAGAAGTTTTTTCCTGGAATTTGGTATATGCAGAAAGAATCCTTCCATGGAAGTTTATTGATGTGATGTTCACATGTTTTGCATTTAATGTGTCATCTTAACTATTTGAAATATGTAAAGTGTATTTTTAAATAGTTGTTAAGTCATGTTTAGGTATTAGTTTTAAAATGTTACCAATCACTTTATGCATGGATATTATTCAACTGGACATAACTGCAACTGAAAAATTCATGGTATATTTTGCCATATTGAACTATTGGCAAACATGAGGGTAATGGATTAGGGAAGTTCAGGCAACAGTTTCCGTACACGCCGATTTCATGAAGATATGTTAAAATATAAGATTCAAAATAGCAGAAAGGCATCGGGAATTTTCTTTTAAATTTCCAAAATCTATTAAATTTTTTAATAGTATTCATAGTTTAAATAGTTTTTCGAATCCTAAATAAATATTTAATGCAATTATTTTGTTGTAATGTCGATATTAAAATGTTCTATGATCAATCAAATTAATTAAAATAATTACAGACATGATATTTCAAAACTGTCGGTGAAAGATTTTCAGCAGCATATTTTTTTGAAGATGCAAGAATTAGATTTGGACATTTTTTTTAAACGTCAGTCATATTTAGACCAACTGTAAGAATAATTAAACTAGTAGTTTGGTTTATATTTTGTATGTAGCACTCGCACTGGTTTATTTTGCAATATACTTTGATTTTTTTCGTAAAATTAAATATTTGTCGACAGTAAATGAGAATCAGCGCAATTTTATTGGTTCCGGATAAGTCAAAATTAATTAAATTGAAAACAAATATTCCAACAGATATGCAGGAGTGCAAATACATTTGTTTTATATTTTCAGGTGCATTTTACTCAAAAAGAATTAAGACATGAGAAAGTAAAGTGGATAAAAACAGTAAATTTTAGGTTTTGACTAGTTGTCAAAGATGCAAAGATACCTGCATCGTTCAATGTGATAACTGAAGAAATCCATTTATTACACACGTCTTGTTTGGCACAAATGAGAGAGTCTTTCCTGTGAAAGGTTTTGGTTCGAATTCACTTAAAATTTTCAGGTCTTCAATTGCTTATAAACACATTGAGATGCATTTTCGGCCTATCCTTAATATTTCCAATAATAATAATAATTAAGTTTAAGGTTTTATCCATAAATTCCAGCTATATATAGGGTGTCCAATATAAGGATCAACACCATGGGGATCTCGGAAACCGTAAAAGTTACAAACGAGGCTAAATTACGGAAAAGTTGCGCAATTTTGTGGTCAGAAATATTCTGTTGAGAAAACCAGAAAATTCCGCTTTCTTCGGGAGATATTCGACAAAACCCAATATGGTTTCTCATGTTTTTATTCGGAAAAAGAGGCTTGCTAATACATTTCGAACATTTTGGTGTAGTCAAATTTGAAGTTTTTTTTTCTCAAAAAATATATCAACATTAAAGGTTAAACAACATTAAACATACAGGGTGTATCAGCCAAATGGAATAAATTCAATAATAAATAAATGGGGGCGTGTTCGAAAAACGCTCGGACACGTCGATTGTTATTTTTAGTTGCGCATTTTTTTCAACAAAAACTTTTTATACAGGGTGTGTCATGTGACCGTGGCCAATACCAACTTTCTTATTTTAAATACAATACCTGGTATATTATTCAATTTTTGGATTCTTCAGAAAATTCTAGACATATTTTATGTACAATGTCCTATACCTATCTTCAACTGTTTCGGAAATATAACAATAGTTCTCCAAAACTTGTATAACTTTTGAACGAAAATAAAAAACTTTAACAACTTTTTTTTTTAATTTGAAAAATACTACCTTTATTGCAATAATATATAATGACTACTCAATCGGTACTAAGTAAAATTGTTTAATATACCTAATAAAATATAAAATTAAGTTACGGCGGAAAGTTAGGTCGATAGCTTAGGTCGATAGCTGAATAAAGATCGATCTATAAATCTACTATAAAATTTACTATAAGATCTACTTTAAAATCAAAGGTTGCAAATTTTTTTATGTATACAGTATAGGAAAATGGCAATCAAATTTGTTAAATCTATTTTTCCAACAAAAACTCATATCTTCTTTTTTCATCCAAATTTAATTAGTACATGTAATACAATACATTCAATTGCAACCCACTAAAATTATTAATATATTCTCTTTACATGTTTCGTGGCAATTAGTATTTATAAATACAAAAACCTGCATTTATTAATATATTTGTATTACGACACCGCAGTTATTTGTAATTTCTTAATTACTACTCGCACATTAATTGGATTGCGATAATTCCCACCAAATATATTTAAAAAAAATCATATAAATACGGTGTGTATTTTATATTTCGGCAGTTCAATCCAATCAGCATTACAACAATGAAGTCTCAACTAAATTTCTGCGTTTTTGCAGCAATTTTGGCAGCAGTATTAGCTGCCGACGATCTATACACGACGAAGTATGATAACGTCGATACTGACCAGATTTTGAAAAATGATAGGCTATTGACCAACTACGTGAATTGCGTTCTTAATAAAGGAACTTGTACCCCTGATGGAGCAGAATTGAAAAGTGAGTAATATATTGACTGTTTCTTATTTATATGTATTTTTGTTTGTTAGTAAAAGATGAAATTACCTATAACCAAATTTCAAATTTTAAAATGTAGCGAGATGTACATTGATTAATATTTTCAAAAATTATATATCTGTTAAAGAAGAATAAGAAACCGTTAATTTGTGATTACTAACAATCATAATAATAATAATAATAATAATAATCTTTATAAAATTTATTTTATATAATATTTTAGCTATTCGGCGTTTTTCTTAATTTCTTTCATCATTATCTTCAATTCTTTTATTTATATATACAGGGTGTCTACGCTAAACCGTTCGTTAAAAGTTTACGGGGTTGCCGTTGTCCTAAAAATTAAAAAAAAATCCTCGTCACACGGTTGAATCAGTTATCCTCATGTGAAATATTTTCAAGTTTCTATCCCTTCCAGTTCCACCGGAAGTAGCACCAACTTTCTTATTTTAAATGGAACACCCCATATATTATTATACACTACTCAAAACAATTAACGCATATTGATAGAAATGGATTTAAGTAAGCTTAGATTGAAAGAAAAACAAAACAAAGTTTGTGCATTTATCTGTCTAAGAATATTGTTGCACTAATAATCAAAATATTTAATTTGATAGTGTTTAGAAAAATAATTTCTTCTAAATGTCCAAATAACAAACTATGCGGTTCTACTTTAAATTCGAAATTTCGTCGGTTCTGTGTTCTAAAACTACGTTTAAATAATGGAAAACAATAATAGACGCAATACAAGACATTTAACAGATGGTGAAGCTCAATCTGCAGTTCTTCTTCTCCGGGAAGGGCTGACACAAGTGAGAGTGACTCAAATTTTAAATGTGGCCCAATCCTCCATTAGTAGGGTGTACCAACGTTTCCGAGAAACTCATGGATATTCCAGACGCCGAGGACAAGGACGACTAAGGGCCACAAATCCAATAGAAGACCGTTTCATAACACTTTCTGCTCGCAGAAATAGAACAGTTACCGCTAGATTCTTACAAGACTCATTACACCGAGTGCACAATACAAGAATTTCAGATTAAACAGTTAGAAACCGACTACATGAAATCCATTTAAATGCTAGATGTCCAGCAACGGGCCCTCGTTTAACCAGGGAACATCGAGTACGGCGACTTGCTTTTGCAAGAGAACATGTGGTTTGGACTCACCAGCAATGGGCGAATATTTTGTTCTCGGATGAGTCGAGATTCACTTTTTCATCCAACGATCAACGACACAGAGTGTGGAGAACTCCGGGGACTCGATTTTCCCAATGCAATATCCGCCAATTGGATGCCTTTGGTGGGGGCGGAATCATGGTTTGGGGAGCAATCAACTCACAAGCACGTACAGAGTTACATGTGTTTCATAACGGAACATTAAATGCAGACAGGTATATCCGAGATGTTTTAGAACAATATGTCATGCCTTTTGCTCCATTCATTGGCCATGATTTTCTGTTAATGCATGACAATGCCCGCCCACACACCGCACAAATAGTGCAACAGTATCTCCAGAGGGTTAATATCGAAGCAATAGACTGGCCAGCAAGATCACCCGACTTAAATCCTGTGGAGTACATGTGGGACAATGTTGGCAGACGACTAAGAAGTAGGCTAAATGTACCACAAACTCTAAACGAGTTATCTGAAGCACTTGTGGAAGAATGGAATAACATTCCTCAGCAGCTAGTGGAAAATTTAATTCTCAGCATGGAAAGGCGTTGTAGGGCAGTAATAAGAGCCAGAGGAGGGAACACCGAGTATTAAAACTATAATTCTAAACAGATACCAGTAATTTTGAAAAAAATGTTTTATAATATTTTGAGTATTTTTTGTTAACTTCAAATATCTGTTCCTAATTTTCTTTAAATTTTATCAACATTATCTTAAAATTTTGTTATTCTTTGAACCACTAACATAATAAATTGAAAAATATAAAAAATAAATTAAAAAGTCATGTTTTTTTGGATTATGCGATAATTGTTTTGAGTAGTGTATTTTTGAATTCCACGTTTAAATTGGAACATATTTTGTAAGAACATATGTATACCTATCTCTTCTATTTTTCAAGAAAAAAATGTTTTTCTAAAATTTTGACCTCTAAAAGGTAGCCTGAAATCTGTCTATAACTTCTCTTAGGAATAAGATAAAATTATGAGTTAAATTTCTAATTATACATAGAGGATGCCTCTATGAGTAAAATAATTGGAAACTGTCAATTTTGATAATAAGTGTTCATAAAATGTCAATATTTAAGTGCCCTCTTAAATGTCCTGTAATTCAATTTGTTTAAATGGAATGACCCATTTTTTATCGCATAGCACGATTGGGACAAAAAATTACTACAAAAAAGTATAATACAGCCATACTCCTAAAGCAAGTATTTTTTGAATTTTTTCGAGGATTACTTTTTCGTCGCATTTCTGCAGGGTATAATTTTGCATGTCACAAGTGCAGTCTAGTAGGCGTGTGATATGCTTTTGTTTTGTCGCTATTGTAATGCAAACTGTCAAATAATAAAACCATTTAGAATAAAGTATTACAGAAATCAAAATCAACAAAATGAATCATTACACAAATCAACAAATTATCAATTTATTTTTTATACATGGCAACTGCGATAAAATTGTTGCTCTAACATATAGAGTATTGAATAAAACTTATCCACATTTGCCGCCGATGAATAAAACAAGATTTAGAAGATTGGAATCAAATGCTGTTCAATTTGGACAAGTGAATGCAATAAGACATCGACAAAGGCCAGTTATGGAAAATGAGGAAGTGCAAGAAATAGTATTGGCCGGCCTATTTTCAAGTTAATCCACAAGCATCTATCCGCTGTGCTCAAGAAGATTTAGGCGTTGATAAATCTTCAGTACAGAAAATTTTGAAAAAACATGGCATGCACAATTATCACTTATTATCATAATTGACAGTTTCCAATTATTTTACTCATAGAGGTATCCTCTAAGTACAATTAGAAATATAACTCATAATTTTATCTTATTCTTAAGAGAGGTTATAGACATATTTCAGGCTACCTTTTAGAGGTCAAAATTTTAGAAAAAAAAAATGTTTTCTTGGAAACGTAAGTACACTTAACATACGTTCTTACAAAATATGTTCCAATTTAAGCGGGGAATTCAAAAATATTATAATATATGGGGTGTTCTCTATCTTGTTTCATTCATCGGCGGCAAATGTGGATAAGTTTTATTGAATACTCTACATGTTAGAGCAACAATTCTATTGCAGTTGTAATATATAAAGAATAAATTGATAAATTGTTGATTTGTGTAATTTGTGAAATGCGACGAAAAAGTAATCCTCGATTTAATTCAAAAAATACTTGCTTTAGGAGTATGGTTGTATTATACTTTTTTGTAGTAATTTTTTGTCCCAATCGTGCTATGCGATAAAAAATGGGTCATTCCATTTAAAAAAATTGAATTACCGGATATTTAAGAGGGCACTTAGATATTGACATTTTATGAACACTTATTATCAAAATTGACAGTTTCCAATTATTTTACTCATAGAGGCATCCTCTACGTATAATTATAAATTTAACTCATAATTTTATCTTATTCCTAAGAGAAGTTATAGACAGATTTCAGGCTACCTTTTAGAGGTCAAAATTTTAGAAAAACATTTTTTTCTTGAAAAATAGAAGAGATAAGTGTACATATATTCTTACAAAATATGTTCCAATTTAAGCGCGGAATTCAAAAATATAATAATATATGGGGTGTTCCATTTAAAATAAGAAAGTTGGTGCTATTTCCGGTGGAACCGGAAGTGATAGAAACTTGAAAATATTTCACATAAGGATAACTGATTCAACCGTTTGACGAGGATTTTTTTGAAATTTTTAGTACAATGGCAACCCCGTAAACTTTTAACGAACGGTTTAGCGTAGACACCCTGTATATGTATATGTTGTATTTCGTCATTTATATTATCTTCATTTCTTTGATGATTCCCTTCAGTTCTTCCATTTATATTCACTTCTAATTACAGCAAGAATCCCGTTTTTCTATTTCCTCATTTATATTGGAACTGCTTGTGATTAAAAAATATTTATTTTAGAGGTACTACCGGATGCACTTAAAAATGGATGTGTTAAATGCAGTGACAAGCAAAAGGAGGGAAGCCGCAAAGTATTGACGTATTTAATTGATAACAAAGCAGAGATGTACGCAGAATTAGAAAAAACTTACGACACCACTGGGGATTATAAGAAGAAGTATTGCAAAGTTGCCAAAGAAGAAGGCTTGACTGTTAAAGCCTGTCCATAACTTTAACATAACCATTATAATTCGGAAAATACTACTAACAGCTAAATAACAAATCAATATGTGTTATTATAGGGTATTTCATAACCACTTTTCGCAGCAAAGTTATAATTAGTTTATTTTTCATTACATTTTTGTTTTTGTTCAAGCTACAGAAGTTGACATTAAAATTAATATAAATTGCTGGATAATACTGAAGCTCCATAAATAATGTGACATTAAAATGAAAATATATTGCTGGACAATATTGAAGCTTAATAAATACTGTACTTACTGTGTGTAATAAAGATAATAATTATTTTATTTATTTGTTTTTATATTTCGGGAATTTTAGAAATATGTTTTATATATAATTTTAGAAAATATATAATTTTAGATGTGGTGATAACTGATAATCTGCCATTTTCATCGGATCTAAATAATTTTCTTTTTATAATGTACGAAGCTCAAAACCCACTCTAAAAGTCGTTTAGTTGTTAAGTGATGCCATTTTCAATACGGCAGATAACGTTTCCCAAAAATTTTGATAATTTATCCCGAACATATTCCGAAACTTCGGTCCTACATCGATCGGGTATAATTGAATAATTTTGTAAACATTCGATGTCTGCACTCGTGCTGTAATTGAATTTTTAAATAGTACTTTTGTCAGATAATTATTATTTATTGCAAATTGAATTGTATAAGAAATTCCCACAATTAAATTAAGCATTGCGGTCGAATAATGTTTGTTAAATAATTTGTGTGAGCACTAGTTAATAATTTGTACTCATAAAATCAACAAATTAATTCCATGTGTAATATACTTTCATAATTGGTTTCTGTAATTAAATAATTGCATTGATAAAATTAATGCATTTCCAAATTGAATCGTTTATTTGAGAAACCTGCTAAGTGTTAATCCTGCTAAATTTTCAAACTTTCGGGAAACATATCTTTCATTTTTCATATATTGTAATTAAATATCCCAAAACGGAATGCCAGTTAAGGGATAATGCAGAATAATATGCGTTGTCATTACTGATAAACTGATTCGGTATAAAAAGTAAAATAAAAATAAAACTGTTGGCGGGTTTCTGAAATAAACGATTCAATTACGGTTCAAGCAAAATTTATACACTGTTAAGTATAATTCACATTATTAAGTATAATGTGCATGATAATAATAATATCTGTAATATTTTTTTTTTAGTTTTATTTATTTTATTTTTAGTTTTATTTTTATTTTACTTAAGGTTGTACTTAAGGTTATTATGGCATCTACAAGGACAATATATCACCTTAATTGAGTAGATTCTGATTATTTTGGCCAAGGACCTAACAGTAAATCACATCGTTTAATTAGGACAAGATTCCGTTTAATTGGGACAGTAAAAAACAATTTTGTTTTTTAGAAACATGATATTATTTATTTTCGTCATGGATACAATCTATGAAAAGCAACTCATATCTCCCTAGGGAGATGTCAATTTTTTTCACTCTCAATCACATTTTTTTCTCCTTCAACCTTATGACCACTTGACAAATAGATCGTACAATTGACAAATTTTCCATTCAAGACGGTACTTGAAGATGAGCAATTTTGCGTCTGCTCATGGCCTCGACTGCCACTAGCAGATGCCGATGATCTTACTTTTTCAGTCTCTTCCAGTCCAGCAATCACGCGTGAAATTTTATTCTTGGATGCCATGCTGTCTGCCAAGTAGCTACCGCTACTGTAGAGCTTTTCCATCCACCCAGACGCTTCAGATTGGTCATACTTATTCCTCCATCTGCTGCCAAAGTTGCAGATGTTCGTCTTAAACAGTGACCTGTGAAAGATTTCGGATTCGGCAAACCCAAGTAGACAGCAATTTTTGACGGAATGCTGCCAAATGTGTTTTTCCCAACAGGTTGCACTGTACATTTTCTGTTTCTGTACGATAAAAAAACCTTGAGACTCCTGCAGGACGCAAACACATGTATTCTCTGATAAGCGACAACGCATTCAGTCTCTCCTCTTCAACTATAGTGAAGGATCTCTTTGCCAATGTTTTAGTGTCCGGAGTCTGCACCACAATTACTGAACCCCTGTCACTGCTGTCTCAAATTTGCATGTTGACCAATTCGTCAGTTCTGCAAGCGCCACACATACCCATAATTACTACCACTTTAAACATCAAATTAGTGTCATTCGGTGCTTCTCGTAAAAACATATCAACCTGTTCACGCGTTAAGACCTCAGACTTCTTGGGTTCATATCCTCCAATTCGTGGTAATTTGAAATATCAATGCCATCTCTCAATAATAACATAGATTTAATCATCGAAAGCTTGCTCCACAACGTATTCGGACTAAACGAATTTGACAAATCTTGAAAATATGCCAACATTACAGTTACACTTATAACTGTGACATCATTTTTCAACATCCACTCATGCAATCGATCATATTCTTTTGCGTATAAATGTTCCGACTTTTGGGGTACCAATAATTCACGGGCTTTTTTGGCTTTTACATTTACATTTTGAGGAATAATACCTTCTGCCATTTTTATTATGACTTTTATATACTGTCAAACAACTCATAGCAACCTCGGAAATAAACATTGTGGATCGATACAATACCTAAAATTTTTACCAATATGTTTCTAAAAAATAAAATATTGTATGCACCCGGAAGATATGGATGTTTTTTTCCTGAGGTTGACAGGATTACAAACCGAGGGCCGTTGGCCCGAGGTTTGTAAGTCAACCGAGGGCATATCTCCCTTAATGCATAAATATCTATATTATGATGTTATCTCATGTACAAGGTTGGACAAATGTGTCGGAATACCCGATTTCTGGTTAAACTTACTTTATTACCTACTTTTAAAAGAAATATTTGTAGTATTCAGTGACGTACGGTGATTTCCAACAGCTACCCTATTTTTTGAGATTTAACGTCATCGGCAGTTTACTTTTAAGTGGATAACCTTGTATAATTTTACATTTTCAATTGACACTTTTCAACTTTACATTTAAATATCCTTTTTGGAATTAGGGGAGTCTCCGAAGTCTCTAGCACAAACTTTTAAAATTTTGCAAAAATATAGATTTAATATATAGACGGTGTATAAAGTATACAGCCTTGAATTTATTGTTCTTCAGTGTAGAAACCACAATAAAAATTTCAAAGTAAAAAAAATAAATTTAAAATTTACTTTGATTTTACTTTGCTAAAGCAAAACATGTTAATATTTCTTAAATCAGAATGGTATGATCTATACAAATCTACTAAAAAGGGAGGGAGTTTTATTTAAAAACTTAAAGACGTCATAACTTCAAAACAGAGCGGTGGAACAATGAAAATGGTCTCAAAATATTTCTTTAAGTTCAAGCGTTATTCGCAAATTCACATAGGGGGAAAAATAAATCCAGGTTTGAAACTTTATATGCTCTCTGTATGTTTCATGTGATGTAAAATTCGCTTCATTGGGCCAGCCGCTTTATTGGTCCAAAATATCCTAGTCCCGGTAAGTCCGATTAAGCAAAAACGACTGTATTACATTAAATACAGTAATTACAGTAACTTAATTACACAATTAAATACAATGTGCATGATAATAATAGTAATAGTAATACTTGCAACAATTTTATTTTAGTTTAATGTATTTTATTTTTCGTTTAATTTTTATTTTACTTAAGATGTTTCACATTTGCGGTAATTTATGGCATTTGTAAGGACAATATATTACCTTCTTCACAAAACAAAAACATATGTGATTGCAACATACGAGGGCGGTTCGGAAACTAACAGCCGTTGTTGAGTAATGCTAGTTATAGTGGGTACTACTGTGCAGTACTACAGCTGTACTACTGTGCTGCTAGGAACATTGCACTGTCGCGCTTTTGCTCATACTAACCTTACAATGTGAGTGCTGCAATAAAAAATTTCACCAAATGCGAGGTCAGTGCTTGATAAAATTTCTTATAATCATAATATGTCTTTAAAAATCTGCAGCAGCAGATATCCATCTTGAATTGTGTGCGTGTACGGCCCAAACATTATACGTGAAGGTGTGGTATGCCAGTGGATCCGATAGTGTAAAGATGAAAGAACAAACTTGCATGAAGAACAGAGGAGTGGTCCATCTTGGTTCCATCTGATTGCCATCTGTTCACTCTCATAAATAATTGGCTTGGCGCCAAGCACTTTCATAACGATAAAGATCTTCAAAATGCTGTGACAGAAGGGATTTGCAAATTGGTGAATTAAGAGGCACGTAGTAAAATCATTGAATGTATGCGGGTATTTGTTTTATAGCCAAACGGCGCCGGCGGTTACTTTCCGAACCGCCCTCGTATTTAGCTAATATTTGTGTGAAAACGTTTATCTGCTTTTCACATTAACTTTCACAAGCTCTTAACAATACATCGACAATTTAAATCCGTACTGTATATTTATACGTTATATTATTATATTGTATTATACTAAAATATTAAATAAAATGTTATGGCTTCTAAGCATAACAAAACACGCATTGTATTGAGAGTAAACGTCGCAAAACCAACCGAAGGTGAATTATTAAAGTACATAGACACGTTACATCTGATTACTGCTTGGTGATCATGTAAGCACAGACACTGACCTCGAATTAAGCCAGTCACCGATGCGTTAATAATTTAAATTCGTGCATTTGTAGAATTTGTTAGATATTAGATAGGCTATGAATATTAACTGCTTTTAAATATGAAATCATTATGTACTTAATTCACTCATACTATTCAATATGTGGTGTGCCTGAAGAGGTTATAGAAGACAACCCCACAACAACCACCATACAAGAAGAAGCCACTAAATATAAGAAAATCTAGTAATAGCTGATAGATGTTGCCGTGAGAAAATTTCTTATTTTTGAGAAAAAGGGAAAAAAAGAATAAATGGCTCAGATTATGTTGAATTTTTTTTTCAAAAGTCCGAGCAGCTTAGAAATTATTCTAACAAAACTAAAAATCGTGATTTTCTAAAAACTCCGATATTTCCCTAATTATTAAAGATGCGGACATATGTTTAAAATAAAAGTTACTTGATTCGATCGCACAAACTTAAGAATGAAGTCAATACATAAGTCAAGATAGCGGTTTCCGAGCATAACAAACATGCGGTTTCGGAGATATTGATAGCAACTCTCTAATTTTAAATGGCCGCTATATTTGATTTTACGCGTCTAAATCGCCTTTTTTGTCTTTTCAACGATGTATAACAACCTGTGTCAAAATAAAAAATACGGGAAATATCAATTGTTCCAATTTTTATTTTTACTATTTTTAACTATTTAAACTATTTTTAAAACATATGTAAAAAAATAAAAGAAACGTAATACAGCTAAGTAGTAAAATAACAATAACATTTGTATTAAAAATAATTAAGAAAATAAAAATAAATATTGGAATAATTAATATTTCCCATACTTTTTATTTTGACATAGGTTGTTATACATCGTTGAAAAGAGGATACGAAAGTTTATTTAGACGTATAAAAATCAAATGTAGCTGCCATTTAAAATAAGAAAGTTGCTATTAATATCTCGGAAACCGCCATTTCGACTTTTGTTTTGACTTGATTGTCAAGTTTTTGCGATCGAACCAAGCAACTTTAATTTTAAACTTTTTCCGCATCTTTAATAATTATGAATATATCGGAGTTTTTAGAAAATCGCGAGTTTTAGTGTTTTTAGATTAACTGCTAAACTGCTCAGACTTTTGAAAAAGTTTCAACATCATCTGAACCAGCATATAAAACTGCATAATATTGCCCATTTAACCAGAACTCTAGCTTTAAGAATAAGAAAGATAATCATGCAATCCTACTCTATTTAGGACACCCTGTATATGTACATGTATATATTCATGTATACTATGAACTAGTAGTTACTTCCTACATTTTTATTACTCCATTACCTATTACATTTTTATTACTGCATAACCTACTAGGCCATATAAGTTATATTTTGTTGTGCATATTATTAGTAATAAGTAATAAGTGATTGTTCAAACTTTATTATAGATAATAAAAGAAAGAAATTTAACGCAAATGGGTTACCTTAAGCACCTGATGGTTGAACAGTGATTGATATTGGGTAAACAGTAAAATTTCAGTTTTAAGTAAGCAATTTAAAAAATTATAAATTGATACGTTTAATTCTTTCTCATATAACTACTTGGGAACGTAAATATTTTTCGAAATCAAAATTTCAACGGAATTATCGGTTTTGAGGTCTGTGATACACTACAAGGCAAAGAGCACTTACTGGGCAAATAGTGCTTTTAATATTTTCAATGCTTGAAAGTTCTTTATGTACATGTATAACACGTGATTTTTTTATAATACCTGCCCCACAATGTGGAAATAAAGAGAATATAAGAAACATTTAGATTCAATTTAGAAGGTAGGGACTCGTGGATGTCATTTTTACTCATTGGATATGGAGAGGGTTGGCATTTGTTGCATTAATGTCATCTGCTATAGACGCCAATGTCATCAACGAAATTCTGAAGGTTGAAACCGTTAGATTCCAAATACCAATTACAAGGAGTATGAAGCCTCGGGTCTCTGGTTTTCTCTCAATAGTAATTGTTTATTTATTATTTAAATCAATAAAAATTAGGACTGCTTGACTTTTTTTGTTGAACAAAGTTGGTCAATATATGTGTTCTTACCAGGTAACTTTAAAAGACGCCGTGTTAGAAAGGAGGATTTTCTCACGATAACCAAAGATTATGATGCAGGCATAATAAAAACATATTTTTATTCATGTTTAGTACATTTAACTATTACATTAATTATTATTATACTTAACTTAAAAAAAAAAAAAAAACCGTGACCTTACCTAAAAGTTTTACTTTTTCGGCCGCTATTTACTGTCAATGTCAATCGGTATTGACCGATGCTCTTTGTAATATATATTAAAAAAGTAAGACACATATTATACAGGGTGTTCCACGCTCATGGATCATTACAAATGTATGGGGTTAAAAATTGAAAAAATCATGCAAATAAAGCTGATTTCGTACTCTTCAGGTGAAATACTTTCAACCTTATATCACTTCCGGTTCTACCGGAAGTAGCCATCAACTTTTGTTTAGACCAATTAGTCATGTTTGCATTTAGAACCAGTTAAGGCAGCACTGTTTGAGTTTCTTACATTTGTTATACATTCAGATACCATTTCAGATGACAAATTCACGTCATAAAATTTCTGGCGAGTGTCAATCAAAGCGAACAATGAAAATCAATACTGTTATTTACTGCTTTAACTTTAGTAACGTTGGTTGGTGGGTTGGATATTTATAATTATTTTTTTATATAATGTTTGATTTAAGATTCAATTCCAAGATTTTTACCTCAAAAATACCTTAAGAAAAATGGCTTCAATTCCTCTTACAAATGAAATAAAAACGGAAATATGATCTCGAATTGTACTAAAAATTGTACTGCAAATTTTGCAAATTAGTCATAAAAAAATGTCACAAGTTTAGTGCCCACATAAATTAAGCGTATTTCATTTTTTTAACTGGAATGAAATACTATTTATTTCATGGAGTAATTGGCATAACATTTACAACAACAACAAAAAAGTTTTTGAAATATTTCGAAAATTTGAATTTCTGCATGATTTAATTTTCGAAGAAATATGGTTAATGATGTTGCACATTTTTCAAATTATCGTTCGTCAGCTGAGGCGGGCCACGGTTTAGAGCGGAGCTTGCAAAGGTAGACCCGTCCACCATGAAACGCGACGCGACAGTTTCTGGAATTGACAGATTGACAGTAACTGTCATCACTTGGCACATGTAAGAGTGCACAAAAAAATATGCACAAAAAAAGTTCATTTTCTGCCCTCGCCTGTGTATATTGCATTTTGCATTTTGCTACCTGAATGACTTTTTGTGCAACCATACGCGAATACGCGAAGTGCCCATTTCGCGTATGAAAAACAGGCCGCTAAATTCAATTTATTGCTTTGGTTTTTATACATAAAAAAAAAACAATTAATATTGTATTGGTAAGCGCACACTTATCGGCAGCGGACGGACGGCATGTATCGGATAAAATCACTTGACTTACATTAAAACAAGACACATATTCATCGGAACAAGACGGGACGGCACGCAGCGCATTTCCACCTAATTAAGATACCACCGAAAAAATCCGATGCTTGCCGTCCGTCCGCTGCCGATAAGTGTGGGCTTACCTTATTAGTTATTTCTGGAATCAAATTGGAAAGAGCAGAATCGATAATATTTCTTGATTCTGTCGGAGTACACGAAATGGAAACATCGATGTCATCTGACATTTTTGCTATAGACTAACTAAATTATGTTAATTGTATCATTTCCATAGCAACATGCAAGCCGACTTTCTATTTATCCATAATAAATAATTAAACTCACGTTTTAATAATTAGAAATTGTCGGTTGCACAAATAATGTTGTGTAAACTTAGCCCGCGAAATCCTTTATCCTCCTCGGGATTGTCTTGCCTCGGTCGCAAGCGGCCTCGGCGACAATATCTCCCACGGTACGTTAAAGAATGATTTTGCGGCCTAGGTATACAAATTACTAATTTATTCACGTTTTATTAATTTTACTATCATATGAATTATACGCATAGCGTTGTAGAAATTAAAGTCAGTGACGTCAATGAATATAATAATACCCATTACAAAGATACTCAGTTTGCGGATACTGCATGGTATGGTAAAAAGTTAGTAATTCTCGGCAAGCAAGGATTATTTTAGGACACTGTATGTTCATCTAAATTGCGAGAGTTGGATGTAGTCAATTTGACGTCGAAATAAACACTGAAATTATAATTTACGTCATAAGATCATAATGATGTAAACATTGTGCAATCGTTGCATAAATGAAGTAACAAGACAAAAACATATATTTTACTTACAGTAACGGAAAATTAAAAAAAAAAAACGTTTTTTACTATTTTTTACTCGCTATACCTGTAGGTACTGCATGGAGACAAAGAACGCAGGTGGTCATTTTGTGAACAATTTTAAAATTTGCAAATTTAAAAGTCCATTTCGATTAAATTTATAACTGAAAAATGTTTCACTGAATATCGTCCTGTACATATGATTGTGTTTCTACATGAAAACCCCTATTTGTAAACATTTCCCTTTCTGCACGTTAGTCAAAGTTAAGACTTAGATAAACTGTATTATTATGAATTGTATTGGCAGGGTTTTGCCGTTGACAAATAAACAAATAAACAAAAATAAACACCCTGATTCAAAAATGACTTAATTAATTCAGTAACATTTGATGAGTCAAATTTCTACAACAAAAAATAAAAAATTAAATGTCATGAGCCAAATTGACATGTAATTATAATTAACCATTGCCTAAATATAGGCTCATAACAAATATTTTTTGCTGAGCAAAATAATTGACAAACTAAGCGCGTGTTGAGTGTTATCATAATTTTGTTTTTAAACCGTTGATATAACTTTCAATTTAAATTTTGTGTCGGGGAAGAATATTTAAATATATAAATATAATACGCTATTTACGTAAATATTAATTACTATTTCTACATAATTTTTGTTTCAATGTATGAATTTAAAAATAGTAACATTCCCAACTATCCAGATGATTATAGTTCCCTTTAATAATTCGTTTAGTATGGCGTACATACTTCGAGGTTGTAATAACTATAAGCGCTTCTACAATTTAGAATTGAGTTAAACCATGATATTCAAGACCAGTTTTATATATAACTATACAACACCAATAAAACAGATGTCACTTTAGCAACTGGATTAAAGTGGCATTAAATTAACGTCGACTTTAATGTTATTGGGTTTCATTTACAGTTGACACAAAGCTGAAGTAATCTAAAATCATATTTTATCTCGTCATTATATTAAAAAAAAAGAACGGTATATCTGACTAAATCGTGCAATGCAAAAAGTGTTTTATTTTATTTAGATTCTACTTTATAAACGCAATTTTACTTCTAAACACTATTTATTCTACTAGATTATCATATATAAATATATAATTTAATGTCCTTACTTAAAAGTGCGCGTCTTTGCGCTTGTGGTATTTCCTATACTTTTTGCATAATAATTAAAGAAAATGACGATGATTCACAAGTACTGTCGCGGCCGGGCATACTAAACACGCAGAATAATGGTAGTTATTAATCCCCACTGTGACAATGGAAATACTTATATAAGATGTTTTGCCGAATTTTCCAGTGCATTAGTATTTTTTTTAAGTCCCAGGCAAGTGATAATCATGAGAGGCGCAACAATGGTCGCAGTGATGCTTGTGGCATTGCCGTTCATCCTGGCCAGACCGGGGGATGACAAATACACTTCCAAATTCGACTCTGTGGATTTGGACGAGATTTTGCAGAATAAGCGTCTGCTAAAGAACTACGTGAATTGCCTTTTGGATAAAGGAAGCTGTACGCCTGATGGGGCCGAATTAAAGAGTAAGTAAAACAAGTAACTGAATATATTTAATTATCATTACCTGTGGTATACTAATAATATAAATACTTGTGATTTCGTGCATCTATTGTGGATTTTGTCCATCGTTCTTACACTTGTGATGTTCACATAAATAGAAAAATAATAATATTATCTATTTTTTTGATCGAGCTAATTTGTTCGAATATAATAATTGAAGTATTGTATATTTTTATGGAATAGTATATCAAATAAAAGAAATATTTAGTAGAAATTCACAAATCATTAGGATGGTTTCGATCTTTACTACGTGGAAGTCCATATTAAAAAATAGAGAAACAACTTGCTATTTTTTACCACTATATGTTGTGGTGCTAAATATAGTGGTAACAACATAACAAGTTTTTTCTCTGTTTTTCACAAATATTTGATTTTGTAAAAGAAATATTTTTGTTGTTGAGTATTTTGGCATTTAATAAAAATAATGACGGCATTTTAATGCCTTGTTCTTTATGCGCATTTCACTTCTTGAAGATTCTCGTAGATGTATCTATACATTGAAGGTTGACACACTCAAAAGTAAAAAAAAATATTTTATAGCATTAGTTTTGAAAATATGAATTTCAAAAGAGATTTTAGTTCTATTTTAATAACTATTATAAATATCATACGTATACTGACAAAATTGACTATGTGAAGACTTTTTATTTTGCAGCGTTTATTTTTAACAGTTTTTTACTTGTTTGAAAATGTTTAATTCTATTTCAATATTTTTTTAATTACTTTTGAAGCAAATTATGCAGTAAGTATCGCAATAAATAATATTGAAATTTTTGACTGTTGGTCACATTTGGCAGTAAATCAACAATATACAGGGTGAGTCACGAGGAAAGATTAATATTTTAAGAAGTGATTAGAGTTGAATGTGTTTAGTGTTTGTAACATTAATTATATTTATTTGTTCCAGTAAATTTGTTTTCATTGAATCTTGATCTTGTTATTGTAAAATTATTATTTTTGAACTATAATTATTATTATTTATATTATTATATTATATTGACGCGATTATTTTTTTTTATCTTGATTTGTAAATAGGTATCGAAAATATTAATCCGTTAAAAACACTTAAAAAAAAGTTTACGAGTACCTAATCCCTCTTTATAAAATCTAATTAAATTTAAAATAATTATAATACTTCATACTCATTCTATTCGGATGATGATAGAAACAATGGATTTAAAAAATATAGTACATCTGTAAAACGCTAAATAGTTCTGAAGTTACTCGTATAAACGGTTTTGATCGTTAGAACGATCAGATTATAGAATCTGATTAAATACTCGTGTAATTTAAAATAATTATAATACTTCATACTCATTCAATTCGGATGATGATAGTCCACTAATAATGTACTGATAACCAATTGAATTTTTTCAAAAAATAGTACATCTGTAAATCGCAAAACAGTTCTAAAGTTACTTGTATAAACGGTTTTAAAGGTTTTAAGTATTGGTTTAGGTATTTAGCCAATCAGTAAAATTAAAGTGAACTAAAAACATCGTAAAAGATCATTGTTTCAAAAGGTTTGAACAAGATTAAACGTAATAAATTTTATGTTTATTTATTCTATTCACATTATTTATTGTTTTAATGCAGTTTTTATTTCTGTTTTCAAAAAAAAAATAGAGGTGCTGCCTGAAGCCATCGAAACCGAATGTGAGAAATGCAACGATAAACAGAAAGATGGAAGCAAGAAGGTGTTACGTCATTTAGTGAAAAACGAGGCCGAAATTTGGGACGATTTGGAAAAGAAGTATGATCCTACTGGTTCGTACAAAACTAAGTACTGCGCATTGGCCAAGGAGCAAGGCGAAGACACAGCTGGTCGATGTGACGCTTAGAGAGCTGCTAGAATAAAATCTATTACATACATATTGAAGTACGCACAATCAAATAAATAAATTGTATCTATGGAAAATAGTTCATGTTTATTTTTGATTGAAGAGAAGTTGATTTTTTAATAATAATATGACGTTGGGTAGATTTTTTAAGCCAAAAACTAGAACATATTTCGATTACGATTGTCAAAAGTGTTGCAATCATTATAATTCCTGGATAATAATGGATATTTGATCACAAGTTAGTTATAAAAGATCTTGTTCACAGGCTATTATTAAACCATTCGGATTCTTATCCTCTATTCAATAAAAACAAATCCGAAAATATAGTTCATGTTTTATTTTTGATTGAAGAGACGTTGATTTTTTAATAATATATGACGTTGGGTAGATTTTTTAAGCCAAAAACTAGAACATATTTCGATTACGATTGTCCAAAGTGTTGCAATCATTATAATTCCTGGATAATAATGGATATTTGATCACAAGTTAGTTATAAAATATCTTGTTCACGTGTATTATTAGACCATTCGGATTCTTATCCTCTATTCAGTAAAAAAATCCAAACAAAAAATGTCTATTACTAATTTTCAATACAAAAATGTACTGTAGGACGATGTAAGTATAATTTTAACAGTCTTAATTACCCAACTCCATTATTATCATCTTCAAATAGTTCCTTTGATTAAAAGCATAATAATGACTGTTACAAATGAAATAATAGCCCAATTTATTTATTTAGCGTATAGCATAATTACATCAAACAAGTAGCTAATACAAAAATGTACTGTAGGACGATATAAGTATAATTTTAACAGTCTTAATGACCCAACTCCATTATTATCATCTTCAAATACTTCCATTGATGAAAAGCATAATAATGACTGTTACAAATAAAATAGCCCAATTTATTTATTTAGCGTATGGCATAATTACATCAAACAAGTAGCTAATTTGATAGTCGATGGTCCAGTAGTAAGTTGTTGCATCATAAGAGATGCATTTCTATAGTCTCTATCAAGATGGCTGCATTTCTTATTCGTAACATTCCATTGGATTTATGCATATTTTACAGAATATCTTACAACTGATTTATAATTCACTTATGCAACGCAACGCAACGCTGCGATAATGCTATCAGTATGAGCTGTTTCAATGCGCCTTGAAAATGCTCATAGCGATATAGCAAACATAGCATTGCTACAGCGCTGCGCTGCGTACGAAATCTATGAATCAGCCAGTATACAGGGTGTCCAAGATAAGGATCAACAGCATGGGGATCTCGGAAACCGTAAAAGTTACAAAGGCGGTTAAATTACAAAAAAAGTTGCACAATCTACTGGTCAGTAATATTCGTTTGAGAAAACCAGAAATTTCCGCTTACTTCCGGAGATATTCGACAAAATCCGAAATCTTGAGGTTATTTTTAAATTTTTTTTTGCAGTTATTTGAAAAGGTATAAGAAAACCAAAGGCACTTTCTTATTGCCACATTTTTAGCTCTACAAGACAGCGTACACATTTTCAGTACAACATTTTGTTTCGAAGAAACCATCATCAACTTTATTTTTATTAGATAGCATTTCCTATTACGAATTCAACTATTTATATCAAAGTATGGTTTCTTATGTTTTATTTTTTTCAGAAAAAGGCTTGTTAATACATTTCGAACATTTTCTTGTAGTAGGCATTGTAAAGATGACAACAAAGAACACAAATATTATCTAATTTTAACCCAAAATAGGTACCAAAATAGTAATTAAAAATAATTTGCCTAGAATAGTTGTTAATCATTGAAACACTATAGCTATGTATTTTGGACGACACTTATTATTTGTTTACTGTAATATGAGATTTGTTCTGTTCATTTAATGGCGACGAAGACAAAAATTAATACATAATTTTAACCCTGAATATGTACTGAAATAGTCACAAAAAATAATTTAGCAAGAATAGTTGTTAAACATTAAAACATTATAGTTATTTAGAACTACACTTATTATTTTTGTGCTGTGACATGAGAATTGTTCTGTTCATTTAATGACGATGAAGATAACAATTATTACTTAATTTTAACCCAGAATAGGTACTAAAATAGAACTAAAAACAATTTAGCACGAATAGTCGTTAAACATAATAACATTATAGTTATTCAGAATCATACTTATTATTTTTAACTGTGGTATTATGAGAATTGTTCTGTTCATTTAATTATCTTAAAATCATAAAATTTAATGATAAATTTTGTCTTCGTCGCTCATTTCAATGCCTACTACACCAAAATGTTCGAAATCTATTAACAAACTTTTTATTCTGAATAAAAACATGAGAAATCATACTGTGTTGTAAATTGTTGAATTTGTAATAGGAATTGCTATTTAATACAGTGTGTACTTTATTTACGAGCCATATAAAAATATAAAGTTGATGATGATTTCTTCGAAACGAATTGTCAGGTTTTCTCAACAGAATATTACTGACCACTAAACTGCGCTTTTCTTTTCTAATTTAATCACCTTTGTAACTTTTTCGGTTTCAGAAATACCCATGCTGTTGATCATTATCTTGGACACCCTGTATGTTAGTTCATTTACAGTTATCGTGGGTGCACCACGAGGAGGCGAACTAACTTTACAACACAAATAGCCCAATAATAGTATCTGACAGATAACTTTCTATTATAATGATCGAACAATTGTTAATTGACTTATTTTTTCAACAGTTATTATCCACGTCGTCAAATAAATATTTCGAATAAAAAACTATTGTTGGCTTAATTAAAATGCTCCATTATTTATTATCTCATCATCAAGGAATTTTTTTGAATCAAAAACGTTGGGCTAGATATTTTATATTAGTGTACTACTAAGGATAGAATAAGGAACAATCATTTTCAGTGTGTTGCCTTGGATAACAAATAAGAAAACATTCCAAAACTCTGCTAAACTATTAACTCTATTGCATTGTTGTACCTTATTTCAATCCTAAAAGCCAATACTAGATACCTACGAGATAGTTTTTAGTCTATGCGCATAAACGTGAGGAATGCTCGTTTGCGATAATGAACCTGAAGGATTCTTTAACTATTAACTTATTTGTACCGCCCAAAGGAAATCTAAGTTAAAAATAGACATGACTTTTTCACCAAACTTTTTAAGAATAAGACATAGGAATACATTAAAGATAAAATCTAATCGTATATAATCCAGCACATGTTGCTATTCTATCAAGTACAATGTTTTAAAAGTTTCAGGATTACTTACTCTTACGTGAACATGTAGGATGTGTCAACTGAATCTGTTTCCTCTGAATAACTTTGTATTTTTTTGAATTTGAAAAAATAAACAAAATTCAAGACGGTAAATTTGAAAAATTCTAATCATGTATAATGTAAGTAAATGAGTAACATTTTTAAGATAAGACAATCCTCAATCTCTTTACACATGTTACACTTACAACTGTTATTTTTTTGATTTTGAAAATGAAAAATTCTAATCGTATAATGTAAGTAAATGAGTAACATTTTTAAGATTAGATAATCCTTAATCTCTTTATACACGTTACATGTGTATGTTCATACACTAGAGTATGAACATACAGGGTGTCCAAAATAAATCAACTTTGAATAACTTCTTAAATGATTGTAAATTGATAAATGAAGTTTAAAAAATCGGCCAAAAACTTAAAAAAATATATTATTTTGGCATCTGTACCACTTAAGAAATTTCTGACAAAGTGGGTGATGATTTTTATGTTAATTTAAATATGTATGGTAGTTCAAGTGTAGGAACGCTATTTTTTTGTCATATAATTCATCTTGGTATCTTGCTCTATGGAGTGGACGTTGGCAATCAACCTGGCCCATATAATTTTATCAAATCTGAATTATACAGATTTGTAATATAATATAATAGCCGTGGTTTCTGGAATCAGGAATTGGACAGGACTAAAAACAATTGGACAACTAATACACACCGCATATGAAAGAGGCGAATATTCTAACTTCGTCTCGAAAATCACTTAATTAAACGATACATATGATCGCTAACATCCCGAATGGGATAAGCAGTCAAAGAAGAGGAAGCCGTGGTTTACCTCAACTAACCAGAAAACGCTTGAAACGCATAATTATGGTAATCCTTATTTACGTTATGATTCAATTTTCAATGCCATCGGCATTCAATCTAACACTTCCTCAGCTTTTAATTTGGGAGTAATTATCGTTTCGCCGAATTCAGATACAATTATTTCTGTTCCATTGTTATTAAATTATATTAAATTACCACCTCCTTGTCGAAGATATAAAGTATATAAACAATGTGCGAAATTTAGAGTGCACAGTTGTAATTAACAAAAATAACAATGAACGCAGCAATCTGTTTCCTGTTGGTTGTATTGAGCCTTGTTGCTGCACAGGACAAGTACACCACGAAATTCGATAATGTGAATGTGGATCAAATATTGCAGAACGACCGATTGCTGAATAATTATGTGAACTGTTTGATGAGCAAAGGAACTTGCACTCCTGATGCAACTGAATTGAAAAGTAAGTTTATATACACACATGTATACTTGTATATACACATATATGTGTATAGTGTACACTTTCAAGGACACCACCCAAATATTTGTTAAAATCGGTTACAAGTCTTGGTCAGTTGAATAATGTGACTAGACGAATCAATATTTTTCCTATAATACAGTTTAAGTTCTTAGACCAATTTCCAGGATCAGGAGAATAAGTAGAATTACCAAAATTTAATTCGCAATAATTTATTTGGAATGAAAAGTTATCCCCGATTATCAGATTATTGTATAACGTAGCGTATATGGCGATGCAGAAAAAAATGGGCTTCATTTTGGTGTTGTCACATTTTCGACATATTTTTGGAAACATGGAGTCCTAAAAAGTGAAACATGCTGAATGTATTTCAAGTGAAGCACTATTACACAAAAAAAAACATTTATTAAGTAAATAGCGCTTCATTTGAATTACAAAACTTTAACAAACTCTAATCACCATAAACCAATTCATCATATTAATTGATGTTTTATTTTTAGAACTTCTACCTGACGCTCTTAGGAATGGTTGTGCAAAATGCAACGAAAAGCAGATGTCTAATAGCCGTAAAGTTTTGACGTTTTTGATTGATAATAAACCGGAACAATACGCTAATTTGGAAAAGATTTATGATCCAACTGGTGAATATAAAATTAAATACTGCAAAGTTGCCAAGGAGGAAGGTTTGACCGTGAACGGTTGTAAATAAAAACTATACGTGGCTAATGTTATAATAATAATACGTGAGTAAGTTGTTGTAATGGAATGTAATTTAAATTTTTTTATAATAAAGATCTTATCCATTTATTTAATGTATCGTTTATTGTTTAACATGATAATAACTACTTGTTTAGGTAAGTGCATAGGTATTCGCACGTCTTTTTCCCCTGGATTTTCCAATATTAATATTTTATTTGTTACTACTTGTTTATTTAACGATATCTGCTGCTATGCCTGATTACGGTGTTCATCTCTCCTATCAGTATATTTAATTTGTGAAATACTTACTGAACCTATTTTAAAATTATGTTCCAAATTGTGAAAAACAAAAAATAATAGTGAAACAAAATTGCAAACAACATTTTAAAAATTAAATCAAATGGGAAAATGTAAGCACCCAGATTACAAATAAGTAAATAGATAATCAAAGGAAATCCACGGACAAAAATTGTAAAATATGTAACAAAGTACAGTTAACGCACAAAATAGTAGGATACATTGTTTAGCCTAGCTTGATTGGGGTCTTTACCTCAATGTAAAGATGTTGAGACGTTGACGCAGAAAAAAAATAGGACACTGTTTAGCCTGATTTACACCATTAGAATTTAGTAAAAAATTGGTCTAAGAGTTATCCTACTTATTTTCTGCCTCAACTGTAACTATACAAAATTTTGAAAATAGTTTAACTTCTAGTAGTAAAAAATGAAATCTGGAAAATATAAGCACGCATATTACAAAGAGTCCAGTCAAATTAGATTTTTTGGCGGAAATAAATTATATAGTTTTGAAATTTGGTATACTTACTCATAAGTACTCTAGAATGGAATATCCATCAATTTCTAATCCATGGAGGGTTCGGTGGAGGCTTCATCCCTTAACATTGAAAAACACCCCCAAACTGGCGAACTTGTGTTATTTTTCCCAAATATTTCGTAAACGGTGCTCCGCCTGATTATTTTATATCGGGTAAAGTTGATGGGAACAAAATTTTAAACAAAATATATATCACACGATTGCCACAACAGCTATAGTTCGCGCGGAATAGAGGCCGGAAATCAAATCATCCAGTAAATCCAGGCGGAAATGAACGTCTCGGAAATAAATTATATTGTTTTGAAATTTGGTATACATACTCTTGAGTACTCTGGAATCGAATATCCACCGAGTTTCATCTCTCCCGGTGGGGGCTTCATCCCTTAATATTGAAAAAAAAACCTAAACGGCGAACTTGCGTAATTCTTTGCAATTGTCTCGTTAACGTTGTACCGCCTAAAATTTTCATATCGGTAAGTTGACGAAAACAAAATTTTGAACAAACATTATATTACGTAGTTGGCCACAAAAGCTATAGTTCGCAAGCTGTAGATGCCGGAAGTAAGAGGTAAATACTGGTGCGCGACGCACAATTCGTTTATCGATCTCTCGTTTCATAAATAATTTCCAAACGACTTGATTTTTATTAAATGTGCTCTTAACTGAAGTTGGAGAGCGAGAAATTCTCGATCAGACTAAGATAATCATTTTAAGGAATATCAAGCCGATTTGTAGTTATTTACGAAAAACAGCCCGAGAAAGGAATTGCGAGTCGCGCGCCAGTATGCATCTCTTATTTCCGGCGTCTATACTGTGAGTACTATAGCTTTTGTGGCAAACCGTGTAATATAATCTTTGTTTGAAATTTTGTTTGTGTCAACTTTACCCCGATATGAAAATTTTCAAGCGGTCAGCGAAGAATTACACAAGTTCACAGTTTTCGGGCTGCTCTTTCAATATTAAGGGATTCAGCCCCCATCGGGGGAGGGGAAACTCGACGAATATTCGATTCTGGAGTGCTCAAGAGTATGTATACAAAATTTCAAAACTATTAAATTAATTTCCGCCAAAATGGCATTTTGATGCCTAATATGTACCAGCAAAGAAGCACCATGGAAAAAAATAAAAAATATGTTTGCGAACGAAATTATGAAAATAAAAAATCAAGATGATTAACCCTATTACGATTTATATTTTCGTGTTGCTTTGTATATGCCTACATGTAAAATTTGTGTATTTTGTATATTTAAGAAACGGGAAGTTCCCGTTAAATAAATTATTATTATTATTATTATTATTATTAAGACAAAAATCGTCACATACCACAATCAACTTCTTATTTGGTCTATTTAGAAGCAATAAACCTTTATTAAATGTTTTTATTAAATGAAATTCATATAATTCCTGAAAATAACATTCTTTAAGGAGCGACAAAAAGGGAAATTATGAATTTTTTCACGAAACGACAAAAACGAAAACTATGAAGTTCCTTATAAAATGACAAAAATTAAAATAATGTAGTTCCTCGTGAAACGACAAAATAAATAAATATTGGAACGTTGTAACAAAACCGTGAAATACATTTTAGATTTTCCTAATAAAATTGGCAAATATTAAATAATGGAAGTTAGGACTGAAAATTTCTGTTAGATTATACAAAAGATAAAAACAAATGAAGAAACACCATGCACAAACAATTGTTAAATTTAAACATAAATATATCTATTTCTCGCTCCAGTTACAGAGCAGTGGGCGCAAAATGACTGACGAAATTATGACGATGACATCAAGATACCTAACTCTAAAAAATGACGACAATAATTTTAAAGATTTTCGACTAACTTTTGTAACTTTATTAATGACGACAATGACTCCACAAACTTAAACTTGAACCTGAAACAACAATGATATGAATAGTTACTTTCTGCAGCAACTAAACTAACAACCAAACATAGGCCTACTTCAGAAAAATATTGGACATTAAATCATGACGAGCATACGTCTAAACATTAGTAGAAGAAGGTAATCAGATTTCAGGCTTGCTTCTATACCTGATTTTAAATAATGACGACAGTAACTTCAAATATCAACGCAACAATTTCATCAGATATTGGGCTCACCGTACTATAGAAATATACCTGACTATAAATAAGACCACAATATCTATATACCTCATACAACTATTTAATAAAATTTTAGGCTTACTTCAGTAACTTTAACTAATGACCGCAATAACTTTAAACATCAACACAACTATTTCATCAGATTTGAGCCTGTATCTATAGTCCGTACTTGAGGTTCAGTTCAACTCAAGTCGTATATTTGGGTTTATTTGGTTGCGTTTGGTGTATAAATATTTATATAAAATACGACTTATCTATATACAGGGTGAGTTTTTTCGGATGTTTAGTATGGGGATCTCGGGAACTAGCGGAGATAGAGGGACGATTAAAAGGGGAAAGAATTGCAGTTTTATGAGTTGAATTTCATGAGCTTTTTGTTTTTTGGAAAAATTGCATGGCTAACTAGATATCTCGAAAAAATATACTTTTTGTTATTTTGTTCGTAGCCTATTGCTCTGTTATTATTGACTTTAGAAAACATGTGTAAAGGAAAAAGTTATAGGAAATTATGTGCTTAATAATACTATCTAATCGATTATTTTATTTAAGCTATATTTTTTGAGTTACGACACAAACTTGTGTTTTTTCTAATGATCCGTGTATAAGTTTTAGCCATTTGAAAATAGCAAAATTGTATCGTTGTTTCAGAACACCCTGTGTATTCCACGTGACCCCAAATATTGTGTGCGTTTTAGCATATTGCTTGGGTACTTTCATACCCAGATTCTTTCATTTATATCCTATAATAAGGCATTTTTGAATTATTTTCCATGTCCATGATGTTTCGTTAAATTTGATTAAAATGTAAATAAATTGGCAACGTTGCATCTGATCCCAAAAAATAAAAATGATTTGTGAAGCTCACATGAATCCGATTCTAAAAATGAAAGAATATACAGGGTGATCCATTTAAAAAGAGACAACATTATGTGTCCTGAATTTATGGTACACTCTGTATACTCGAAAAGAATTCTAAAACGTAGCACACCAAGTATCCAATAATTTCAAATCAGATTTTTTCCTCAATTTTAATTAGTCTAGTAGCAATGGTCCGAGCGAGAATAGGCCACCCTGAATATATATATAATGCTCAACCAGATATACCACTTGAGTCGAATTCATGCTCAAGTACGGACTATAGATATGGGGCTTAGATTTACTTCAGGAACAAACCTGATTTAAATGGCTGGTAGCGTTTGACAACTTTTTGTCTGCCTGATAATGTGCTAATTTGTCTGTCAATTACTACACGTGTTTGTAATTCTTTGTAGCCACTTTAGTCAATGAGTACTACTGCGCACCCTAAAAATATGAAGTTACTCTGAAAAATGGTAAACTAAACTAAATTTCTTACAAACAATACAAATTTTCCAAAAATGGAACAAATTTGAAAACACAAATATGTTTGACAATAAAATTTGAAATTAGTTGGTAAATTTCAAATTGTATTCGATATAGAATGAAATTTCATTATATGAGCCGTTGAAAACGAAAGTGAGGTAAGTCCATATTTTAATTAAGTGAAGTCTAGAAATATACATGGAAATATACATTTTTTGACTTCCTCTCTGAAATATGAACTTACCCATCTTTGGTTTTCAACAGCTCATATATCATATCACATATTGTAATTTTCACGTAACACGTGATAATATGTTATTTTTGGGTCCAATAAATATATCAATCTGTCTGTATATCTATGTCGAGTTATTATTATTTAAACAATCCATCAAGTGGTCAAATAAATGACATGCATAAATAACACAATATCTATTAATAATCATTTTTGACTGCATACGGATTATTGTTATTAATCAACGATGACTTGCTACTAGCCCCATCAAAAGATAAACAATTCGAATTGACGTCAACTAAATCGCCGCAAACAAGCCGGGCCAGTTTTTTGTGTGCACTAAATCCGATGGTTCTGTTTACGTCTCTCGACTTCTTGTATTCAAACAAAATCACTTTCTTGTGATCTTGACATTGGCCAGTCCCACCACATCAAATGTTTCTCCTATAAATAGAGTCGGGTGTGGATTTTGGGCATAATTCAAGTGCTAACCGAATTAACCATGAGATTCGCCATTGTTGCTCTCTTCTGCCTGTCCGCTGCGGTGGTCGCAGATGAGTACACGACGAAATACGACAATGTTAATGTCGATCAGATATTGTCGAACGACAGATTGTTAGATAACTACACTAATTGCCTTCTCGACAAAGGAAAGTGCACACCCGACGGAGCTGAGTTGAAAAGTACGTATAAATGTTTAGTTATTTCGAATCTCATGGTTTTATTTATTTATATTTGTAATGTATAATGTACCTATCCCGATATTGGAGCGATTGTTGTATGGTCCTGGGTTCGAACCTGTCAGAGTATCTTTTTGAAATAATAATATCTAACGACGAATTTTGTTCAATCCTGTACACAAATTTCAAGTAATTAATAAACACATTTGCAGAAGACGATTGATGTACGGTCCCGGGTTCGCGTCCTGTACAAAATACGTTTCTTGTATTAGCAATATTTAATGCCGAAATTTGTTCAAATCCTGTATACAAACTTAAAGTATTTAAAAAAATATATGTACAGAAGGCAGAAATGCCGATGGCCACTAGCTTTATAAAGATTTATCCATCTCACCATAAGTACAGGGTCTTAACAAAATATTTAATAAACAAAGACTAAAGCACAGGATAGAACCCTTATTATGCCTTAACTTAAAAATTTAATGTTATATATCCTGAAGAAAGAAACATTTAAAATTGGCTGAAAGGCATAATGCCTTTAAATAAATATATAGTATGTATAATATTCATGCATTCAAGTTTGTAAACTATTACAATAATTACAAGCAAATTATTGAATTGGTTTTATACTTTTTCTTATTTGTGCTTACATTTGACAAAATCTATACGATCTATAACATTTTAGAATCCAGATTATATGCATAATGTCTTATAATAATCATAATAATAATAATAATTTGTAGTATTATTATTTTTATTTGGTCAATACAATATAAGTATAATGGTATAATGATACCGTAAATACTAAACACAAAACTAAGGAACCAAATCAGTTCACTAAGTTTTCCATTTTGTTGAAATATTGAAACATTATTTATGATCATCATTAGGGCTGGTGTGATTTAAATCATTATTTAAATAAAATAGTTGTTTTTAAATAAATCATTGATTTAAATCATAATTGTTTTTTTACTTAATCAATTTGCACTGTTTGTACATTCAAAAAGGTGAGCAATTACAAATATAATATATCAATAGAGTTAGCATGCTTTAAAGTAAAAAATTGTAAGCAAGTAAAAAATTTTCCTTTTTGTTCCATTTTTGGTCCATCACACGGTACAGGTACACATAAATTTTGTTACTCATCAATTCTTTTTCAAGTGAATATAAAACTTGACCACGCAGCAGTGTGATAAAGGAAAGATTGATTAAAAAAAAGCATATGGTTAAAATCGTGATGTAAACTAATTGATTTAAATCACATCTACCCTGGTAAAAACTGATTCATTTTTTTTAAATCAAATCAATCTAAAGAAATCATGATTTTTACGATTTTTTTTAAATCATTGATTTGTGATTTGTTTGGAATAAATCATGATTTATTCCAAGAATATACTAGAATGTATTGCCAAATTATTGAGAAAAGAGACAAAAGTTTAGAACCATAGCTTTTAGTACGATGATTTTCATAATTCATTACCTACTACAGAAAACGAATGTGTGAGTATGGGCAATAAAATAAAAATAACATAATTATACTTGCAGCACCATTTATAAAGAAATTGTATTTCTTCATGTAAGTGTTTAAAATATTTAACACAATATTAAATCTGAAACACAATATTGAAATTTTCGTCTGGTCAACTGTTCTAGCAAATGAGCGTTTCTGCAATCATGAAATGTTTTAAACACATACATTTTTTTAATTATTTTCCCTTTTTAATGTTTGTGTGTCACAATTTCTCAAATGAGAGTGAAGCGACCCTCCACACATGCGTTTATGGATTTCGCTTCGTCAATATCGGGTGCTTTTATTTGCACGCACAATTTAACAGTACACGGGATCACATGCTTTAGCTCCTCTCGAATCCTTTGTTTTATTATTATATTATCTTAAATATACAAACAATGAAATAATAATAATAACGCCTAATAAAAACGTTATAAAATGCAGTACATATTTCCACAATACATTATAATTATATACATTTATTGTTCTATTAATTCTACTAATTTATATCTATGTTTAATAAAATTTTAAAACAATAATATTGATACAATAATGCATAATTCAGATGTCTAATTGCTTTCTGTTTGTTTTCAGAAATATTGCCTGACGCTCTTAATGGTGGTTGTGAGAAATGCAATGACAAGCAGAAACAGGGAAGCCGCAAAGTGCTCACTTTCTTGATTGAAAAGAAGCAGGGAGTTTATTCAGAATTGGAGAAAAAATATGATCCCACAGGGCAATACAAGATCAAATACTGTGATGTAGCCAAGAAGGAAGGACTTGCGATATCAGCGTGTTAAATTATATCAGCGCAAGTACTAACAATGAATGTTGTAATAAATTTTTTGTAATTTTATTTAAAATCTAACTCAAATACAATAAAGTTATGAACCTTAAATAATTATTGGATTTTATTTAGCGTGTTCCTTTAGCGACTAATAATTATGCAATAATTTATATTATATTATATATGTTTTTAGAATATGTATAGCTGTGTTCACATTCGTTACCAGTTATTTGTACTGGTGTAAGTTTAGTCGTCAATAATTTATTAGGTTTTGCTTTTTTTTCAAAAATATTTTTTTCTTAAATCATTACAAAATGAGAAATGATCTAAATTTTATATACCATAAAGTTTTGTCAATGATTTTTTACCAGTTATTTGCATTTACAATGGAGTAGGTGTACAGGTATACATTTTGGTGTATATTATTTAATAATTGAGGCGATTATTTTAGAAACAACATAAGTCCAAAAATGCACAAATCGAGTTATTAACAGTAAACGGCTCTCAAGACCAATGTCTATGCACTAACAAACCTGTTTCTCGGAAAACAATACAAGTCGCGTGTAACAGGCAAATCATTTTTTTTCATTTTCCTGTTACACGCCTGTTTCATTCCAACTTTTCCTTCGTTTTTCTTTTGTTTCGCTGTTTTTATTTAGACTTATTTTTATTTTTAAATAAGTTGAAATAAATACAACAGAATAGCCTGATTTATTTTCCCAGTACTTTTGGTATAACTTTCACTGTAACTTTTTTAAATTTCCCACAAAACTGATTTTTGGACAGGTGCACTATTTAAAATAAACTCCTCGATTGCTACAGTTTCGGCTTCACTTAGGACATCTTCAAAGGTTTTCTTATAACTAATTAATTCCAAAAAGGTATCATATGCGGGAAATTTGCCTAACATATATTATAATAATCAAATTTTAGAAATATTCTGTTGTGCTTAGCGAAAGTGACTTAACTGACAAAATTTCGTTTATGAAGTTTGCTAGTCCTATTTGAAGTAGTTTTACACGGGGCATCCATTTTACTTAGGATGCCTATTTACACGAATAGAGTAGATAAACCATGTTATGTCCTTCATAAAAACACATGTAAGAATAATCAGAAACCATCAAATAAGGATAGAACTTTTACAAAGCGCGGCAGTATTTGCCTTGGTAGAAAGAGAAATATATTGACAAGTATTGAAGTCGAAGCCTTAACTTACCACTTACATGAAAGTTGTTATTGTTGATATTACTCCCAAACTTTTGTCCTGGTGGTACTAGTACCAAATAATGTACATTAGTAACTTATCTCGACTTATTTTCTACATAGCTAAAGTATGTAATATGTAGCTAGATATTATACGTCATTCAAATTTTTCAGTCTTAGGTCAACTTTCTTGAAACAACGATAATAGCATTTGAACTATATTGCAGTGGTCTAACTAATTTTTAAATTAATAATTTCTTTTCTTTCACATTATTTTGGAAGATTTTTGAGAAAATATAACTGTATTATTTTTCTTCAAAATGAGACATAAGATTTTTTTTTCTGGACTCCACAGAATTTATGAGTTTCCTCATGAAAATGAAAATAACAAAACAAAATGAAAATAATGTATTGCTTTAGAAACTATGTACGTAGGTCAACTTTCTTGAAACAACGATAATAGCATTTGAACCATATTGCAGTGGTCTAACTAATTTTTAAATTAATCATTTCTTCTTATTATTTTGGCAGTTTTTTGAGAAAATATACCTGTATTCATTTTCATAAAAATGAGACAAGCATTTTTTTCTTGAAATCACAGAATTTATTACTTTCGTCATGAAAATGAAAATTACAATACAAAATGGAAACAATAAAATAAAATAATGTATTGGTTTAGAAAGTATGTACAAGTAATAATTACAAATTTTGTAGTACTCATTTGCATACATCTGGAGTCTCCGGTTTCTGCACCTTCGCTTCTTCGCAATATTTCGTTCTGTAGACGTTCTCAGTATCGTACGCCATTTCTAACTCGGTCCAAACATTTGGTTTATTGATCAAAAGATATTCCAATATTTTTTTAGAAGCTTCGACTTCCACTGGGCTGCATTTAGAGCAGTCGAATTGAAGTGCATCAGGTATAATCTCTAAAAATATATTTAAAAAAAAAATTGTTAAGCCACCAACTATTTATACCAACTTACTTTTAAGTTCATTTCCTTCCTTCGTACATTTTCCTTTATTTAGCACACAATTCGTGTATGTACTTAATAATCTATCGTTATGTAAAATTCGGTCAATACTGACTGAATCGTATCTACGTGCATTCATTTCCGCACAATGCACTCCAATTGTGCTTACAATTAAAACTATGCCACATAATAACGACTTCATTTTTTAACAATTTTGTAGTACTAAACACCTAAACAAGTGTTATAATGCATTTATAGTAAAAGCTAGAGCATTGCAAACCACTAGGTAATTAGATATTTTGGAAAATTTCACATTTTACTTTTGAAAACCTGATTGTGAAACTTTCGTGAGTATTTTTACTTCTAGAGCATGAAAAACCTGATTGTGAAAGTTTGGTGAGTCTGCATTTGTGTAGAATGATTTTAATAATACAGTTTTAGGGACCTTAATAGCCCTGCAGCTTTCACTGACTTATAAATGGTCATCACTGTCACTTATTAATTACATAGTTAACGAATAATATTATTTAGTAATAATTCGTACTGATCGCTAGTTGCATGATCAGTGTTGATTTTTGAAATTTCGTTATCTGGGCGTACAATTGCTAATTTCATGACTTCGGTGAATATTAATATTACTCTGAGTAATTATCTATTTCGCCATTACAACAATTATAAAAATAACCGGAGCCTAAACTCAATACGAAAAACGATGCAAGTTGAAATATTAACTTGAATTTAAAATTCGTCCTTAAATATGTTACAGAATAATACTAGCCACCAATTCATTTGTACAATAATTATAGTGTGTTGTTTTAATTATGTTTTGAGTGAATTTTAATGAATTCAATTGAGTCTAATTATACAATGCGTTGACTCACCTTACCTAACAGGTTTAATTTTAGAACATGTATGGACATTGGACAACACGTGATTTGTTTAATCAGCTCATCAATGCCGACTGGTTTGTTATGTGGAAGTGATAAGAAATCAATTAATGATTTAAAAATGTAATTCTACAAATGAATTGAATATCACATACACCTGGGATCCTTAAACATTTTGGCAGGCGAAAAAATGGCTTTATATACCTCTATTTACACATGACTTTAATTCCAACAACTAGAATCCTAGTAGTTATTCCCAGATAATCCTAGTGAATTAAAGTTGTAGAAAAAGTAATGAAAATATCTAATTTTTAATTAGAAATTTTATATTTTTTTTATGAGTTTCGGAAATGTTCCCCAACTTTCATAAAATGTCAAGTATTTTTTTTAACAAGTCTAAAAATAGTTAATGGGAAACCAATAGCAAAAACCAACAATTTAATTTAAATTTCTTGCAACTTGAGTACTAGAAAGTACAACTAGCAATCCTACATATAATGCAACTGAAGGTTTGATAAATATTCCGGAATTTCTATGAATTTCATGAATATCCGCCTTTAAAATAATTGTAAAAATCTAATACAAATTTTATTCGGAGAACTGTCCGACCTACTGGCCATTACTCTCATTCGGCTCAGGAGGCTCTTACATGTCGAAGACGACAACAGTTGATGTACTTACGATGATTTTAAATTCGTGGAATTTTCAGTAAACTTTTTAATTATTTTAAATTATTTCAAAATAATGTCTCAGTATAATTTGATACAAAATTCCAGAAATTAATTACATCTAGCATTAATTTCCTGTTTGTAATTACGTTCGATGTCGAAAATGCAATAACCTAATTTGTTCAGTTATAATAAATTTACAATGAAAGTGAGATGTTTGTTAATTGTTCCGCCAATTATATGAAACTTGCTATCATATTGCAATCAGATACTTTCAATTACTTGGTTAATTTTAAAATGTGGGAATAATTTCATGTCTGTCGTTACCTTTTTAAAAATTATAATTACAATTACAACTAAATTAAAGTTTTGCTAACCTAAATAATTAGGTTAGGGACAATAAATTTACATTGCGTCAATGTAAATTGGCATTTACTTTGCATTTATTTTTATTTTACATATCTTGGCATAGTTCAGACAGTTATATGAAACTTTCATTCATAATTGTAGCAAATACTTTTAATTAGTTAGATTTTAAAAAATAACAAAATATTATTAATTTAAAAATCTACAAACTAAATAATATAATTAAATATTAAGCTAATTTTAACTTATAATCACAAAAAGTAGATCTATTAAATCATAAATAAATGTAATTATTTCAATAAAAAGGTTTTACTTTTAACATACAGGCTGGCCCACTTATCCTCGCTCGAACCATTGCTGCTAGACTAATGAAAATTGAGGAAAACATCCGATTGGAAGTTATTGCACACTTGATATGGTACTTTTTAAAATTATTTTCGAGTATACAGAGTATACCATGAATCCGGGACACAAAATGTGGTCTCTTTTCTAAATGGATCACCCTGTATATTCTTTCATTTTTAGAATTTGCTTTATGTGAGCTTCACAAATCATTTTTAATTTTTGAGATTAGATGTGGCAATGTTGCATCTAATCTCAAAAACTTCATTCAACATCTCAAATCATCTTTATTTTCAGGGATCAGATGCAACATTGCCAAGTTATTCACATTTTAATAAAATTTAACGAAAAATCATAGACTTGGAAAAAAAAATCAACAAAACCTTATTATTAGAGACCCATAAAAGAATCTGCGTATGCAAGTACCTAAGCAATGTGCCAAAACATACACAATATTTTGTGTCTCGTAGAATATACAGGGTATTCTGAAACAACGATACCATTTGCTATTTTCAAATGGCAAAAACTCATTTTTTTCAAATGGAACACCCTATGTAAATAGTATCATATTCTGAATGCTCATCTAATGAGCTATTTAATGGTAGCATATAGACTGTAATCTAATAATACTTTTTAATAGGTAAATTACGATCAATCTCAATAAGTTTTAGCCATTTGAAAATAGCAAAAGTCGATCGTTGTTTTCAGAACACCTTGTGTATTCAACGTTACTCCAAATATTGTGTATGTTTTGGCATATTTCTTGGGTACTTGCATACCCAGATTCTTTCATTGATCTCTTATACTAAGGTTTTGTTGAATTTTTTTTCCACGTCCATGATATTTCGTAAAATTTTATTAAAATGTGAATTACTTGGCAACGTTGCATCTGATCTCAAAAACTAGAAATGATTTGTGAAGCCCACATAAAGCAGATTCTAAAAATGTAATAATATACGTGGTGATCCATTTAAAAAAGAAACCAAATTTTGTGTCCCGGATTTATGGTACACTCTGTACACTCGAAAATAATTTTAAAAGGTAGCACATCAAGTGTTCAATAACTTCCAATATTTTTTTTCCTTTTTAGTTTCATTAGTCTAGCAGCAATGGTCCGAGCGAGGATAGGTGGGCCACCCTGTATGTAGATAAATGAAACGCCCTCTTGCAAAATTATTTGTGACTTTATGAATTGAAAAATTTATGAATTTGTGAAATGTGTGGCACATGTCATTTTGAGAAATTTGTAACATAATGTGCTTTATGAATTTGTGTTTTTTTAAATCAAGTACCCGGTATTTCATATACCTACGTTTATTTAAAAAAAGTGACATATACCCTCATTAAATTTACGTCAAATGTTGTAATATATACAAAATCTAAATTAATAAAGATATAAAAATGGCCATGAAATTAAGCGTGATGAAAGGATGCAATCGTTTCAATCCACATAATTACGTATTTACACACAATAATAAAAATAATGAGAATTTTGTCTTCCACTACACAATTAGTTATGTGTTATGCAATAGCTGGAATTATTCTTATGATTATTTACATAACTAAATGTAACAATCGATTTACTAAAATTAATTTCACACTCTCGCATATTTACGTTTTACACAAAGTACCTACTCTTAAATAAACCCATTATTAAAACTGGCAACGCGTTGCTTTAATGAATTTTAAAAACATAAAGACCCGTCGGAAAATTGTAACTTTTCTAGGAAAGATTCAAATTTTTCACGATAATTCTATGCAAATAACTTCAAAAATTTAAATTCCACAAATTGCATGAGCTTGCAGAAATTCAGGTTTATCCGATTGAGGTAATGTATGCCTGTCACTCATATGTGACTAAATATTCAAGACATTTTCATTAGTTGTTTTTATTTAGTTGTTTCAAGACATATAGACAGAATACTATTTCTTTTGTAAAAACATCATATGATAAACATTACAAAAGTTTCAAATCTCATTCTAATAACATGAAAGTTCTATGCAAATAATATGAAAAGTGAATCCAAATAATGTTAAATTCAAATCAGAAATGTGTGCATTGTAAATAATACGAGGGCGGTTCAGTAACTAATCGCCGTTGTGGAGTAGTGCTAGTTGTAGTGGGTCGGCACTGATTTCGATATCGGTGCAATCTGTGACTCGTAAGCTTCCAGCTTTGCTAGTGGGAGCATATATTGCCAATAATAACCTTACAAAGTGAGTGCTATAATAAAAACTCCCGCACAATGCATGGTATGGTAAGATTTCTTAATATAAAAACAAATCTCAACAAATTGTCAGCAGCAGAGAAGCATCGTAAATTGTGTGCTGTATGCAGCCTAAATATTATCAACGAAGGTGTAATCAGTCAATGGATTCATTTTTTACAGATGACAGAAAATACTTTCATGATGAACATAGGAGTGGAAGGTCTTGCCCCATATGATATCCATCTGTTCAATCACATGCAGAAGTGGCTTGGGGCTCAACGATGATGATAAATCGATCATAAATCGATGATGATGAAACTTTCAAAATGATCTGCCAGGTTGGCTACATTAATTGGTAAAACGCCATGACAACTGCTTGAATTAAAATTGTCACTACGTTGAAAAATAGTGGAAAGCTGTAGTTTTAAGACGCACTTAATAATTTTTTTGTATCTATGTGGTTAATTTTATGTATAGCTAAAGGTTACTTTTCGAACCAGCCTCGTAGTGTATACAGGGTGTCTACGCTAAACCGTTCGTTAAAAGTTTACGGGGTTGCCGTTGTACTACAAATTTCAAAGAAATCCTCGTCACACGGTTGAATCAGTGATCCTCAGGTGAAATATTTTCAACTTTCTATCACTTCCGGTTCCACCGAATGTAGCACTAACTTTCTTATTTTGAATAGAACACCCCATATATTATAATATTTTTAAAGTTCTCTCTTATATTGGAACATATTTTGTAAGAACGTATGTATACTTATCTCTTCTAGTTTTCAAGAAAAAAAATTTTTTCTAAAATTTTGACCCTTAAAAGGTAGCATGAAATCTGTCTATAACTTCCCTTAGCAATAAGATAAAATTATGAGTTACATCTCTAATTGTACCTAGAGGACGTCTTTATGAGTAAAATAATTGGAAACTGTCAATTTTGATAATAAGTGTTCATAAACTGTCAATATCTAAGTGCCATCTTAAATATCTCGTAATTCAATTTTTTAAATGGAATGACCAATTTTTTATCACATAGCACAATTGGGAGAAAAATTTACTACAAAAAGTATAAAACATACATACTCCTAAAGCAAGTATTTCTTAAATTATTTCGAAGATTACTTTTTCGTCGCATTTCGTATATCTGTGCGTATATCTGTGAAATTAATGATTAAAATGAAAAGTTATCATTACGTTTCATATATACGAGTAAGTGTAATTTTCGATTCAAATCAGAAATTATTAAAACATTTTCGAAAATTTTGTGCAGTTTTCCGTCTACCTTGAAATTTTGTAATTAATTATGACCGATCATTGTTGTTTAATCCAGAAATTGTTATTAAATTTTCACACTAAGTCCAGTTTTTCATTCACAGATTAAATTTTACGTAGTTTTGAACTTTTGTGCAATTTCAGAAATGTTATCTCAGACCTTTGCGAAATTCGAAATTCGCCAATTCTATTCAGAAGTTCAAATCTGTGGTATAAGGGCAAAACTCGATACCTACGTCATATAAAATCAATTGTTCGTATTTTTTGCCTTTTACCTTAGCGAAGATTTCAATGGACAAAACCCCATATGATCCTCGTGCTCTTAGCACGTAGAATCAAAATATAGATTCCAATATGTACGTTCCTTTACGATATGTCGGTGGCAAAATCCAATTATATTGTGACTTTTGATTTTAGACACATCGGTTTTTGCCTTAGTATCTCCATAGATTCTTTTTAAATTTGTGCACGTGCAATTCACTTATGAAAATACACTAGCTTCTGTGCAGTTTTATAAATTTCGCTTCGTGAACAATGCCGTTTTCTGCTGTCAGCATACATTGATCGGGTGAACATTGAGGGTTTGTTGTTATGGTTCTGGTTTTGTTGTTATAGTTTTTGTTTCAAATAGTCAGTGATAGAGCTGCAGATCAGTCTGCTTGAACATGCTGCTGCGATAGGCATATCGGTACGATCGGTACGATTTTGCCCACTTGGCTTAATTTACACTGTTGACGCGATTCTTTGTACAATCGCCGGCTCTTGATGTGCAACTCGGTTTTTTTACGACCGCCTTATCGACATTTGAGGCTATGCTGTTTTGCATTTTACAACTTAAATCAGGTAGGGACGCGCGACGTGGTAGGGCAGCTCGTTCTCGTTTTCGGCGTCTCTTTCGGCGTGATGATGGGGCAATAGTGCTGTATCTGTATTTGTACGTGCCCAAACCCGAATTACCAATAAGGTCGAAATTCGCTCTGGTTTATGGCTTTCGGTTGCAGTTCTAGTGCCGGCGATTGTACACCCGATGGATAGTAGCTCACATATGAGGGTACATTAAAACACTTGGGTTTTGGTGAGTGGACTGTATAATTATTGCGTGATAACGGTTACAATAGATGGTGGTGCTTCGCCCGTGACGATTCAAACGTGAGTCCTGGTTTTTGACCAGAGCGGTCGGTGACCAGGGGGTGGCATTTCTCGAATTCTCGCAGTTAAAATGCACGTGCACAAACAATGCACATCGGCTTTGGTCACTGACCGATCCTTTCGGGGAAAAACACCATATTTACAGAAAGGATGTGAAAATAAACAAAATATAATAGGGAGAGAAAGCCGGCTCGGCGGCCATCCCGAAGAATGGTCGTAACATGCCCCCGGCCTTGAAATACAAATTTAAAAATTCAAGAAATAATAAAACGGTAATGAAACCGTTTTGACAAGACTAAATATGTAGTTGAAACTGTTACAGTGGCGAAAATAGAAATAATGAGTAAATTATAGTTGTTGAACGAAACACACAATATACACATACATATACACAAAGGTAGATTAGATAATAGAATGTACACTTAGCCTAAATAAGGTAGAAAAAGAATAAAATATAATCGTACATAGTCATAAATCTGGAAAAACACAAAATAAAACAAGATAAAGGACCCACATTCACTTGGGCCTCACTTCGGGAGCGGACACAACTTTCGCACTGCACGTTTTATGACCCCATGTTGGGTGCGTATTGATGCAACACGTATGATGCCGTCTTCACCTCGGTGTGTTTCGATGACTCGTCCCAACAGCCACTTTAGGGGTGTCAAATTGTCATCCTTGATTAAAACAATCGTGTTCTTCTCAAAATTGTGTTGGTTCTTGTTCCATTTTGCCCTCTGTTGGAGTTCGGAGAGGTATTCCAGCGACCATCCTTGCCAGAAATGTTGTTGCAGCTGCTGCATACGTTGGAAGCTGGACAGCCTCGTTTCCTGTATGTGGGTGACATCGGGGTCTGGTATTGTCGTAAGTTGTTTACCAATCAAGAAGTGAGCAGGGGTCAAGGGGGTAGGGTCATTTGGATCGTCAGATAAGATGGTTAGTGGTCGGGAGTTTAAAATTGCTTCGATTTGAACCAGAACTGTATACAATTTTTCAAAAGTTAAGTTCGCCAGTCCTATGACTCGTTTTAAGTGCGACATTGCGGATTTAATGCCCGCTTCCCATAAACCACCAAAATGTGGCGATCGTGTAGGTATGAATTGCCACTCGACACCGTCAGCAGCAACATTAGTGACGATTTCGTCTCTATGATTACTAAAAAACGCCATTAAGTCAGAATTGGCGCCAACAAAATTCTTGCCATTGTCCGAATGCACTGTCGATGGTTTTCCACGGCGCGCCATGAAACGACGAAATGTCGCGATAAACGCATCCGTTGTTAGGTCTGTGACTAATTCTAAGTGTACTGCCTTGGTCGCAAAACAAATGAATAGGCTCACATACGCTTTGCTAAGTTTAGCACCGCGGCCTTTCTTATCCTTCAGGTAAAACGGACCCGCGTAATCCACTCCGATGGATTACGCAGAAATGGCGAGCCAGGTGTTACCCTTGCTTTTGGTAATTCACCCATCAATGGCGTGATGGGTTTTGTATTAAATCGATAGCATCGAACGCAATCTCGTGTTGTTTTTTTAGACAGATTTCGACCAGCGATTGGCCAGATCGTTTGGCGTACTGCATTGAGAGTAGTTTGTGCGCCAGCATGATATAGTTTTAGATGTTCATGTAAGAATATCAGCTTAGTTAATGCGTGTTTGCTGTGGAGTATTATTGGATGTTTTTGATTCTGCGATACGGATGCCTGCTGCAGACGGCCGCATACCCTGATTAAACCTTTATTGTCGATATAGAGATTAAGTCTTTTTAGTTTACTGCATTTTTATATATCTCTTTGCCTTTCGAGATCACTAATTTCGTCTGGGAAAGATTCGGACTGTGCAAGTCGAAATAATGCGTGGCGGGCAGTACGAATTTCGTCGCGCGTTAAACATCCAGTGTGCCGCGGTAAGTTTCGTTTACAATTGTTTTTGAAACGCATGCAGTATGCTACAACTCGTTCGAGTTGAGTTAATCTGGAAAATTTGGCGAACGGTATCACAGCATTGTCGGTGATTATGACATTTGAAATGGTATTAGTCCTGAGTTCCGTTAGTTCCACTTGGTTTGTGCTAATTGCAAGTTCGGGCCATTCAACAGGATTGCGAGTTAACCACGGGGGACTGTACCACCACTGGTTTAGGGCGGGCAAATCCGCGGGGTCTACTCCTCGCGACAAGTGATCAGCTGGGTTATCCTTTGTCGGCACGTGCCTCCATTCGCAGCCTACGCTGATTGTTTGGATTTCTGAGATACGATTACTAACACAGGTCTTGAGGAGGTTGGGAGGTGTTTGTATCCATCCTAATACGATGGTCGAATCACACCAAAGCGTGAGTCGGTCAAATGTGATTTGTAATGACCTGATTACTATTTGTGTTAATCTGGCAAGAGTAAGCGCGCCACATACTTCCAAACGTGGCGTAGTGAGGGTTTTGATTGGAGCTACCTTTGATTTAGCGCAAATTAGATTGATGTTAACTTTGCCTGATTTGTCCGTTGTTTTTAAATACACGCATGCTCCATATGCATCATTTGACGCGTCTGAAAATCCATGGAGTTCAGTGCTGATCGAATTCTTGCACATTACGAGCCGTTTGACTCGCGATGAGTCTAGATGAGGCAACTTAGGCGTGAAGTTAGTCCATGTTTTGTGTAAATCTGAAGGCAGCGGTTCGTCTCACGTTAATTTATATTGCCACAGCTTTTGTAACATTATCTTAGCAATAACAATTGAAGGTGCAAGTAGCCCCAATGGATCGAATATCCGTGCTATTTCTGATAGCATTTCTCGTTTTGTGATGTTATTTTTGTCTGAAAAAGGTGACAATGCGAATCTGATTGTGTCCTCAGCAGGGAGCCAATAAATGCCAAGAGTTTTGTTCTCGCCGTGGATTTCGACTTCGGTTTGAGAATCTTCTTCGTCCAGAAGTTCACGATGATTAGATGCATATTTTCTCAAGCTGAAATTTCCTGAACTAAGGACCTCGACTAAATCGTTTTTTAATGTTACGAGTTCTGTGACAGACTCTGCGCCTGTGAGAAGATCATCCACATAGAAATCGTCATTGATAACTCTTGACACCTCAGGGAAGGTGTTCGCAGATTCAATTGCCAATTGTTTTAGAGATCGTATAGCTAAAAAAGCAGCTGATGCTGTACCGTAAGTAATCGTCGTTAGTTCGTATGTTTTGAGTACGTGCTCAGGTTTTTCGCGCTTGAGAATGCGCTGCAAGTGAGTTTGATGCGGTACTACGAGTACTTGGCGATACATTTTTTCTAAGTCTCCCGTCAATACGTAAGAATGTTTCCGGAAACGGAGTAAAATTGAAAATAAATCCTGTTGTATGTTAGGGCCGGTATGTTGAATGTCGTTAAGAGAATAATTTGTTGTTGTTTTCGCGGAACCGTCGAATACTACCCGTAATTTGGTTGTCGTGCTTAGACTCTTTGAGCACTGCATGGTGAGGGAGATAGAAATCCACTTTATGCTCATCAACGTCGTCAATGTGCCGCATATGTTTAAGTGATTCATATTCTCGCATGAATTGAATGTATTTGTCGCGCATCGTAGGGTTTATTTGTAGTTTTCGTTCTAATTGTAAGAAACGCCGTTTCGCCATCGTCCGGGATTCTCCCAATAAGGATTGATCCAATTTTAACGGTATATGTACAACAAATCGGCCGTGTATATCGCGCTTGGTTGTTTCTGCAAATAAGGTTTCGCACGCTTTATCGTCATCGGATGACGCGGGACCAATGTCGTCGATTGCTTCGACTGACCAAAATTGTTGTAATTGTTCTTGCACATCTTTATTTACAGTTACGTTGCTATACATTAGGTTGGCTGGATGATTGACCTTTCCCGAAATTACCCAACCCAGTCGCGAATTCTGCATAGTTGGGTAGTTTTTCCCTAATGGTATTAGCCCGTTCGTCATCACTTCCCAATAATGGTCGACTCCGATGAGAATGTCAACCCTTTGTGGTATATTGAATTCCGGATCGGCAAGTGAGATGTCTCGCGGGATATTCAGTTTAGAAGTGTCAATTTTATGTTGGGGAATTGTTCCAGTTATTGTTGGTACAATTAATAATGTCATATTTGTTTTAAATGTGCCGCGCTGATCGCCGATTTGGACATGACATTCGTGGCGGGATTGAACCTGCGACTGTCCGAAACCCACAACACTAATGTTAGAAAGCATTTTTCGGTGTTTCTGTACTCTGCGCAATGATTCAGTAATGAAACTACTCTGCGAACCTTGATCGAGCAGGGCACGTACGCAGCGATAATTTCGCGTGTTTTCATCATAAACACGAACCCTTGCAGTAGCTAACAGGCCCGTCTTATTGGTGACATGTAACGCGACCGTGGAGGTGCCGTTGCTTGTAGAAGGGTTTGCTCTGTTTTGATGCAGTAACGTGTGGTGTCGCATATTGCATTTTTTGCAGTTACCGGACCTGCACGCTGACGTTGCGTGTCCCTTGCCAAGACAATTTTTGCAAAGTGCATTGGCGTGCGCGAATACTTGCCGCTCCTGTACGGATATTGTTATAAACTCCGGACAACTGTTTATATAATGATTCTGGTTGCATTTTGCGCAGATGATGACAGGTCGTATGTTTGCTGAATATGAATGCGTTTTCATCTGAATGTAAGGTTTTGTTTTGTCTATACGCTCGAGCGTTGATGCCCGGTTTCGACTAAATTGTAACAATTCGTCTAATTTGGGTTTGCCTGACGGGCCCCGTTCTTCCCAACCGCGTGCCGTGTTTCTGTCTAATTTCTCAGAAATTAAATATATTATTAGAGTGTCCCAGTGCTCCGTCGGCTCGCCTAGTGAACTCAATGTGCGTATATGTTTTGACACATCGTCAACAATTTGATGTAACTTGATTGGATTTTCTTTCTGTATTTGTTCTAATTTAAATAATGCTTTGACGTGGTTGTAGACCATGAGGTCCTTATTGTCATACCTCTCGCATAAGACGCGCCACGCTGTATCGTATGTAGTACTTGTGAATTCAATTGCATGAATCACTTGCGCTGCATCGTTAATTAAAGCAGCGCGTAAGTAATGAAATTTTTGAATGGCATTTATAGCCTGATTTTGATGAATTAGCGACTGGAATGTATCCCGGAAGCCAATCCATTGATCGTAAGCGCCGTCGAACTTAGGCAAGTCAATTATTGGCAGCCTGACGTTTTGTTCAGTATGTGAACTGGATGCAGGAACGAGCGTCTCACTTGATCTAACCCGATTAAAGTACTCTGTCCATGGATATATGTGCGCCGCATACATGCTAAGAAAGTTTGTACTTTCCGCCTGTTGGGCGACCAATTCATCGTCTTTCACGAGCAAATATAATTCGTCATGAACCGCGTGAAATTCGGAATAAATGGTTTCTAGCGTCTGGTGTCTTGCTTTGATTAGCGTGATCTGATCTTCGGGAAGAGAGGTTAAATCGTTAAGGTTGTGTTTGACTTTCAATTCCGCGATGTAATTGACGAAAACAGTTAACCGCGCTTTGATCGCTCCGCGTTTGCGAATTAAAGTTTTCAAATGTTCGGCGGACATTGTGTCGCGCTTGTTCAAATATGAAAAAGGTATGTAAAAGGAATTGGAGTATGGATTGCTCGCTTACTTGTAATCGAATGTCTTCGATGTGGATGTTTGTTGGCCACGTGTGTGTGCCAGTGATGTCGATCAGGAACCAGCGATGACGTGTCCGGCGCAGTGGATTGCTGATCCGGTCGTATGTGTGTGGATGTGGTTCACGATGCTTTGATCAGGAACCAGCGATGACGTGTCCCGCGCAGTGGATTGCTGATCATGTCGTCTCGGTATGGTCGTGGTCCGTGATGCTATCTGACCACGTGTGTGTGCCAGTGATGTCGATCAGGAACCAGCGATGACGTGTCCCGTGCAGTGGATTGCTGATCAGGTCGTCTCTGTATGGTTGTGGTCCGTGATGCTTGCTGAGCACGTGTGTGACGAGAACACTTGTACGATATACGTCGCTACACTATCAATCACGGGAAAACACTATGTAACTCGGCAGAATGATCCGGTTCGTATGGACCAAATGTTGACGCGATTCTTTGTACACCCGATGGATAGTAGCTCACATATGAGGGTACATTAAAACACTTGGGTTTTGGTGAGTGGACTGTATAATTATTGCGTGATAACGGTTACAATAGATGGTGGTGCTTCGCCCGTGACGATTCAAACGTGAGTCCTGGTTTTTGACCAGAGCGGTCGGTGACCAGGGGGTGGCATTTCTCGAATTTTCGCAGTTAAAATGCACGTGCACAAACAATGCACATCGGCTTTGGTCACTGACCGATCCTTTCGGGGAAAAACACCATATTTACAGAAAGGATGTGAAAATAAACAAAATATAATAGGGAGAGAAAGCCGGCTCGGCGGCCATCCCGAAGAATGGTCGCAACATACACCCATCTATCTTTGTGGCGCAGTAAACAAGCAACATGTTCAAGACGATATCATTTTTAGAACTTCACAAAAATCTGATTATATGAGTTTTCAATAAATACGAAGGCTTTATTTCATATCTTCTACTGTTTCTTTCAGAATTTACCTGGGAAATGTGCGACTCCATTCTGCTAATATGAAAATTGTAAATTACATGTTTATTGTAAATGATAAATAATATGAAAAGGCTAAAAATTAACTTGAAAATTTAATTCAAATAACTGGAATAAATTTTTAAAAAAATCATGATTTTGTAAGACCATATTTAGTTCAATATAAATTTAAACCTGGGTGGGTTTTCTTTTCTTTTTTGTGAAATTTTAGCAAGTATTTTTACAAAAACAATTTTAATGTTAGTGACGAGTTGAACATTATATATTTTTTCCTGAAATCGTGTAATTAAATTACCTAATCTGATGTATTGTTTTTTAGATTCGGTGGATATTATTTGATAATTACAGGTAAACAAACATATATTTCTAATTGCTTAATATCAATGAATATATTCTTAAAGTAATTCTTAATGCACGCCATGAATTACAACTTGTTTCGATAACAGTATTTATCGTCGACTGGCATTAGAATGCAATGATAATGATTGTCAAAATCATTCCTAATTTATAGCACAGTGACAATTTTGTGCCATAAAGTGGCAATAATGTGCCGCAAAGTAATAATGTTGTGCCATAAAGTCGTCTTGTTAACGAAATAAATAAGCCAATTGTCACTTGAATGAACTTGAATAATTTTTAAAATTTAATTGTTTGTTGAAACATTCGCTCGACGATAAAATAATGTATGACATTCATTTATAATGCAGGATGATGGAATTCGGGAAATTCTCTCATGCCATAATCCCTTATATTATAAACTAATGTCATAATATACTATTATGATACAATATGGAACTGATTTAATGATAATAGGTTATGGTTATGTTATGCTATGTGTGCATCCCAATTTGTACAAAATTGTACAGTAATAGATTACTTTACAGGCCAATTTACCACCATTTTCTCTTACTTTACATTTAATTGTATAACCTTAAAATGGTTCCACTTCGTGCCGACCAAATCAACATTAAATAATACGCTACAAAAATTATGTTTACCAAATTTCACATTATTTACTGCAGATTTATGATATCCACATAAACTCCTTCATTATTTTCATTTATGCAATCGAAGGTGGACACCTAACACCATTATGACATTATGAAAATTATGTACGTGATTGTTCTCCAAGTGCATGCCGGTTGAAAGCGAGAAACACCTCGCATAAACTGCAGCGGTTATAAGCACACATGTGGTCCTTGACACGTTGGAAGGACGTCATTGGAGTTCGAGGAATCGACGCTGACTTTTTGCCCATTATTTGGGTTCCAGATATAGCAATTCAGAGACCTGCTCGTGACGTCAATTTGGACAGTTTAATTACCTGATCGATGAAGGTATAATTATTCATCGTTATGCTAATAGATGCGGCGACCCGCTTGATTACAAATTGAAGATATAAAATACATGTTAAATTTGATTGGGGTACATTAAACCTGAAGTTATGGGGATCGTATAGTTCGCATTGATGTGCCTCGCCGATTATGCAAATAATTTTTTTAAATTAATTTAGGAAAAAAAAAATCAAGGCAATGAAAATCAGATGTGTTCTGTAATAATATTATGGTTTTAATTGGCTCGGATTACATATATTTACTACTATGAATGGCAGTTTTAAATAATTTATTCATGGACGTCGTTCAAAAGTATTCCTTCCAATAGTTCTAGTAATATTTAAAGAGACGTTGCGAATACGGACAAATATTCAAAAACAACTAAATAAAAATTATAGATTATAGTTAAAAATAAATGAAATAATTTTGCAATTTAACCAATTTGGAACAAATATGATTTTGCACAGGAATCTCAACTTAAACGTTGAATTTTATCCAGTGTGTTTAAGAATGAACTAGATAATAATGTTGAGGTTTTTAATTTTTTTATCAAAACAATTTTAACGAAGTTTTGAAATACAGCCCTGCTCGTTGTTATGGGCGCAGGGGTTATTAATAAATATTAATAATTAATATTATTAATTAATATATAATAGTTTATAAACTTCGTATGACAGGTATAAACCACAAAGAATAGGTATACGCAATATAGATAAACAAAAATAATGGTAGTACTTTCAATGAAAACCTTTTACTATTTATTGAAGATTTCAGAAGCAATGTTGATTGATTCATTCATAACAAAAGCAAAACGATTTTTTAAATTGCCCGTAATGCCCGATGTTAAGGTCGCGGGCATTAGGGCCTGGTATATATATATATATATATATATATATATATATATATATATATATATATATATATATATATATATATACAGGGTGAGTTTTTTCGCATGTTTAGTATGGGGATCTCGGAAACTAGCGGAGATTGAGGGACGATTAAATGGGGAAAGAATTGCATATTTACGGGTTAAATTTCATGAGCTATTTGTTTTTTGGAAAAATTGCATGGCTAACTAGATATCTCGAAAAAATATATTTTTTGTTATTTTGTTCGGAGCATATTGCTTTGTTATTATTGACTTTAGAAAAAATGTGTGAAGGAAAAAGTTATAGGAAATGATATGCTTAATAATACAGTCTGACCGATTATTTTATTTAAGCTATAATTTTTGAGTTATGACACAAACTTGTGTTTTTTCTAATAGAAACCATAGTCGGCCATGACTTTATAAAAAAGGCCCCTTTTCAACGATTCTAATGATGTATCATTTATTATAGGTATTTTTATAAATAAATAAATTATGGGATTTTTTTTTATTTTCATTTTTGAACTATTCGAAGTAGTACGCTATAGAAACAATTGATAGATACAATCGACAATTATAGAGGTGGCCGATTTCCCGATCTCTCTGTTTTAGATTTTTATTTATGGGGAATGGTAAAAGATAGAGTGTATCAAACATCGTACATCACAGTAGATGACCTTAGAGAAGCTGTACTTACAAGTTACAAGTTTTTGCTAATATTGATGGACGATCCGTTATAAAAGCAACAAATTCTGTTTTAAAAAGGTGTGCATTAATCATAATGGTGAACCTTTTGAACATATTTAGTCTTAAATACTTTCCTAACTTTAATTACGTTGTTTTGGTACCACTTTAGTTAGTTTCGTTCTAATATGCTTGTATTGTTTCTCAATTTATCGTCTGTCATTCCCTGTTTAATAGTTTTGTACTTATGTAATTTTGTATTATCAGAAATAATTTTTATATTAAATTGTTACTCCAACGAAATAAACATTTTACACCAAAATAATAATGTTTATAATTTTGAAATGGAAAGAAAATTTTTAATAACTAACTTGAATTTTATTATTTAAAGCGTTGCGCATCTCTCAATTGTTTCCATAGCATACTTCTTGAATAGTTCGAAAATGAAAAGTAAAAAATAACGATAATTTAATTATTTATAAAAATAACTATATCAAGTGGTATATCATTAGAATAGTTGAAAAAGCGCCTGTTTTATAAAGTCATGGCCAACTATGGTTTCCATTAGAAAACACCCAACTTTGTCACATAACTCAAAAATTATAGCTTTAATAAAATAATCGGTTAGATTTTATTATTAAGTACATAATTACGTACAACTTTTTCCTTTACACATTTTTTCTAAAGTCAATAATAACAGATCCATAGGCACCGAATCAAATTACAAAAAATATATTTGTTCGAGATATCTAGTTAGCCATGCATTTTTGCCAAAAAACAGAAAGCTCATGACATTCAAATCGTAAAACTGCAATTCTTTTTCCATTTAATCGTTCCTCTATATCCGCTAGTTTCCGAGATCCCCATACTAAACATCCGAAAAAACGACACGAAAATATATATATAGACTTTGCATCACAGGTATGAATAACAAAGAATAGGTATGTGAAATGTAAATACATTAAAATATTAGTAATACTTTCAGTGAAGACCTTTTACTGTTATTAAAGATCTGAGAAGCAATTTTGTTTGATTCAATCAAAACAGAAGCTAACCGGATTTGTAGAAATTATGGATCTCAACCATCTAAACCATTTTTGGGAATATGTACATTTAAATTAAATACTGTGAAATATCATCTCAGTATGTATTAGCATCTATAAGCATATTTAATGAAACTACCATCCAATTATAGCATGACCGTATTTGAGTGATTTGTGATTTGTGACAGTGTTTTAGAGTAATTTATGGAGCACTAAAATGATAAGAAGTCAATTAATAATTTCCAGAATTTAAAATTATTTAAGTCTCTATGTAATTCAAAATTAAACTGTTTAGTGGTAAAACATTAATGTTTGATTAACTCTATTTCTGTGAAAAATGAACTAATCGTTTTTTAATAGTTCCGTGTATTGATGAGATGCTATCCAGTTTTGAGAAAGAATATAATTGAAGAAATAATGTTATTGTACAATTTAGTAAAACGGTATATCATATAACATATTTTTCTTGTTTATAGTTGTTTTCTGTGCTTTTTGGCAACAGCAAAGCTTATATTTTTTTACAACTTTATTGCACATTAAATATTAATTTTATTATTAATTATTAATTTTTCACTATATATTATACATTATAAACTATCTATTGACCTTCAATATTATCTTTTCAACGTTAGCATATTTTATTACAATAACAATTATACACATTATCATAGATTTTTAGATTCTCAAGCAATTTGGGATTTGCATATATTAATTACATTTTTAATGTATGTTCACTGTTGGAAATCTTCTTAAAAATAATTCTATGGAATGCAAATCAGAAACCTATATACAATTCATAACAGTTTATATATCTGTGCAATTATCAGAAAACATCTTGTAAAATAGTAAAATCAGAAATTATCTTTGCACTTCATATTTATGTTGTAAAATAGTAAAATCAGAAATTATCTTTGCACTTCATATTTATGTGAAAGTTTCGATTGAAAACAGAAACTAATATATTTAAAAAAAAAATGTGCTTTTTCCGTTCACTTTTGATATTTTGAAATTAATTGTTATATTATTAATTGCCGTTCAATTATCGGTTCGTTTAGAAATTGTTACCACATTTTCAAAATAAGTTAAAAATAAATTTTCAGATTAGAGAAAATTTATTCACAGAATTTGTGCAATTTTCCGTTAACATACGAAATTTTATTTATTTTGTTATTTTTTCTTAAAATTTTAGATTTATGTACAATTATACAATCAAGTTCCAACAAATTTCCGATTTCAGCTGTTGTTACTGATGCATCTCATGAAATTTTCGCCAAGTATGTTAGTTTAGTATGTTAAAATAATATAAAGTTAAATTTTCATAGAATATTTTATTTTTATGTCATACTGAATGTATATGTTTTGAAGTGTTTATACCGTTTTTAAAACATATAAACATTTAAACATTTGTTTATATGTAAACATATTTTTAACTCTGAACATAGTCATTACAACGTCCCTATGTTTAATTTCTTAAAATACAGGTGGATGCGTGGACGTTATCAAGTGACCAAGGTAACGTCAAAATAACTATTTGATGGGTAATCAAAATAAATAGAATTGTGAAATTGTTTGAACTATTAATGTGCTAAAATACATTAAAGAAATGCATTTAACAGAAGAAAAGATACAATAATGCATTTATACCATGCAAGTCAGAGCATAAGAAATGTGCATTGCTTTTTTTCAGGCACTTATCCCGATAGACCAATTCCATCAATGCGAACAATTTTTAACATTATTTCATGTTTTAACATACACATATGCGTTGAGTATAAACACTACAAACGAATTAGAACAGACTAAGTCTTAACACAAGAAACTATGGTAAACATCTTAAACTATGGAGAAGAAAAAATACTTTGAAGTTTCGTGTTCTTCAATAAGAACGGTTTTTAAAGAATTTAAATATAAACCTTACAAATTTAGAAATCGCCAGCTACTAACTAATGAAGACAAAATTGAAAGAACCAATTTATGTGTAGTGGTGTTTAATTTAATAAATAACAATGAAGAAATATTAGAAAAAAATGTATTTACAGACGAAGCATAATTTACATTTGGTGGTGAAGTAAATTCTCAAAATTATCAGTTAGTCTCTATTGATTTATCATATCCTCTTTCCTTGTAATTCCTTTCCTTACAGTTGGTCAAGGACTAATCCGCACCTCCTAAATTTATAAAGGACTTAGTACAACATTAGGGCTAATGTATGGGTAGGTGTTATTAATAATACGTTAATTGGCCCATTTTTCATCGACGGAAATTTAAATTCTAATTCCTTCTTACTCTTCATACACAAATAATACCACACATCGAAAACATGAATGTCAATGATCTCTGGTTTCAAATAGATGGAGTCCCACATTCTACTGTAGTAATAGGACGTCATTTACATGACATTTTTGAAGAGCGTTCGATAGGAAGATTTGGGCCAACAGCTTGGGTTCGAGATTTATTCCCAAATGCCATTTTTCTTTGGGACTTATCTAAAAAATAAAATTTACAATAATATTATGACAAACGATATTGAAGAACTAAAAGATCGGAAAAGGCATGCTTACCATGAGCAAGATCGCAATTTCATTAGAAATGCAGTTTAAGGTTTTTACAATAGGCTGGCATATTGTCTAGAACGTGAAGGTAGCCATTTCGTATATTTATTAATATTAGTATCATTCCTTACCTGTTCCTGTTACCTGATTAATTATTTTCTAATTCGTTTATGGTGTTTATACTCAGCGCATCCGTGGTTGTTAATTTTGAAATAATGTTTAAATTTGTTCCCATCGATAGAGTTGGCTATCGGATAAATGACTGAAAAACGTCACGCACATTACTTATCCTCTGACTTGCATGGTATAAAACAAATTTCACAAAAATTACTTGACTTTACTTGAATGATCTCAAATTACAGCTAGCTCGACTGAATTTTTGACAGGTTTATGGTATAATTGGTTGCATAGCTAATAGTCTCGCAAATTGTTGACATGTGATTTTTAAGATTGAACATAGGGACGTTGTATTGACCATGTTCAGAGTTAAAGAAATGTCACGGTATACAGAGTTTAGGATTGTTGTGAATATACAGAATGATAATATACAATATAGAATATTTGATTTATTTACAATTAACGTATGAATTTACTTGTTTTTTACTTGAAATTGAGGATTTTTTAATTTTTTCAACAACCTCCGAGAATGTTTTAATCAATATTTCTTACATTAATAAACTTATATATACTTACATTAATAAATAATTGCGGATTTTCGTGTTGTGTGCCAATTAATATTAAAAGCTTATTTCATTATAATTTTAGTTTAATAAAAAAATTTATGATAAAATAAAATCGTTCCTTATATAAATTTAAAAAAAAATACATCCCCCATCACTACATAAAAAAATGTCAGCATCAAAATGATGTAATTATCAAACCAACGTAGATGTAAATGCAACGTTTGATTCACATTGAATAAATTTTTCAGTTTTCAACGTAATAAGCAACACTCACTTTCTAACGGCTGCGTTTGAGAACTCATTTAATAAATCTGTTTAAGATCTGAAACGGCATTATTCATGGATTTAATTAAGCGCAACAAATCAGCGACTTTATGTAATAATTATTATACCACTTTTACATAAATATACATAAAGAGAAGTACGGATAAAAACTGCCAGTTCTATATCAAGGCCTTAATAATTAATCGAATAGCTCCGACTCGTTTCTTATGTTGGAATAAATAAACTGCAAGAGGCATTGTGTGTGCTTTTTTTCTATTGTGTAATAAATATGTGTTGTGATTTGCAAGTTTGCCATGGATAATTCAACCTAGGTGAGAACTAATTTGGTTTTTAATTTCATTCTAACCTAGACAAGCTTATGTTTTTTATTATATTAATAACTTAATATTTAATCTGAGTTTTGAGATATTACATATTATATGATTTTGATTAATTGTACTCCTACATTGTAGTAGGTATATTATAATAGGAATAAATATAAATAAAAATACTTTGCCTTGACCAATTGGTGAGAAACACGTACAGAATACGATTTAAAAAAAAAGCAACAAAATGTTTTTATTATTATTTGAATTAATAAAATGAAAGCTTGCGACATCTACACTCTCCAGCTTCAATCAATGTATTAATTTTTTATCGGTTAGGAAGTTGTTTACAATTTTATGATATGCTGATTTAAATATTATACCTGTAGGAGTAACAGTCTTATAGAAGTATATTACACCGTTTATATTATTTTCTGCTCACAGTGGGCTGGCTGGCTCACAGTGGGCTATGTTAGGGTGGCTTTTTTTAAGAGGAAGTTTTATAATACTTTGGCAATACTTTGGTATTTTGAATATTTTTGATTTAAGGATCAAACTTTATTTTAATGGTAATACATACTTACATTGTTTGAACATCTTTGTTTAATTATTGATCGTTTTGCCAGACATGGTTGGCAACAATTTTCTAAGAAATTCTGTAAAATAATTGGCATTTCTGAACTATTTTGTATAAATATTGATGAATTAATATGTATTTTCTTAGTGCTTTTTTAGAAAAATGTAAGTACGAAATTCAAAAATTTATGTCTAAGTATTTATTAAGAATATTTTGGGAAAATTAAAAAAAAATATTAAAATTAGTCACTGCTCAACAACGGTCATATAATTAAAAAAGAAACAAACCCCTCAAAAATTATATAGCAAATTATTCAGACTGCGGAAAGAATCGCGCTGCGAATCATAACTAAATTAAGATATATTAATAACCCATTGCACAATACAACCACTAAAACTCTATATGAAGTTTCAAATATATTACCAACCTCTGTTTGATTTGATAAATTTAAATTTATATTCAAATACAATTATGTAAACAATTATGGACAAATCGCTTAAAAAGAAGTACACGATGTACCAATGGCACTGTTCCATACAAAACTCTGTGTACACTATATAATTATTTGACTATAATCTAACTATACAATACAATCATAGACGTATCTCATTTTCACCTTCATTTTCAGTTTCATCGTACCTGATGTTTGTATTTTCTATCTCTCTCTCTATTTTTAGGTTTATTAATTTTAATGTTGCATATTTTAATAATTAATCAAAATAACTTAATAATATTAAATAATAATAAATAATAATAAATAATAATAAATAATAATAAATAATAAAATAATATGCTAATAATATTATTGTAAAGGCAGAAAGACTTTTGGTCGAAAGCGCAATAAATGTGTTACTACCTTTACTGTTAAAACTATAGTTAATAGTAAAAGAAAATGGCATTTTAAGTTACAGAATTTTGAACAGGAAACTTAGAACAACTTTGATACGAGATCTTAATAATAGAAATGTTAGAGACAAAATGCTTCTGAATATATACGGATTTTGATCCTTATGGTAAAAGGTATCATAGAATTTAAACCCATCATTCAAGCTAATTTTGTAGAAAATTGGAACGATTAAAAAAAGTAAGAATTGAATTACTCATATTTAACCAAAATTTTGAATGTAAGTCTTTACTGAGAATGATTTTAGAAAGCGAATGATCTATTAATATTTTGATTTGATAATTTTTAAACAATCATAAAATATTCAATATATTGATGCAGCATTTTACTTATTGCTAACACTGATTAATCATACCAGCACACTGACACTGATGACCATAATTAGATAACCGGCATAAATGGTTCAGCAATGGCGTTTCCTCGCCAAACAAATTACATGGCTTTTGGAACTTGAAGAAGAAATGAATGAAGTGGACAGAGTTTTGGCTCTTGGTGTATAATTTCGACCTACAACTTCTCTTAATCACATCTTTCATGAAACGATTATTACTGATTTTAAATACCGTGCGAGCACAAATATTTTCATCCAAGAGGGCTTTGGCTGAAAAACGTAGGGTTTGGTTTAGATCCCAATTACAAGGGAACGATGTATATCTAACGAAATCTAGGTTAAAATTGTGTCTAATACATGACATGCCAAATTGACGAATTTTAAGCTAAGCTGTATAGCCTTAGATGCAAAGCAAAGGTTGATAATATATTTTGCTCGCACGGTAGAAAAATTTAAAAACTATTAGTACGATCAGTTTCTTATGAATTTATTAGTATTTTTCTCTTGAACAGATAAATGTGAAAATTGTTAAATGATCGATATTTTATCAACAAACAAATACACCGACAAGTTAATTTATAATATGCAACTCTTTGAACATGATCTGTGTGATAGTCAACTACATAGCAACATACAATGCAATTTCAACTTAAAAAAGTTTTTGAAACGGAGAAATAAATAATTGTGGAATTTCATTGAAGCAATTTGAAATTTACGTTACTTCGTGAAAATCTATTATGCAAGAAAATATATTTCTACGATTTTTCTACTGATTTATTTCAGCAGAGGATTTTCCTTAAACGATATTTGAAAACAAAAACTTTACTTTATATTAGACGATTGTTTTATATTTTAATATATTGATAAAACAGAGAAATAAATATTGTGAAATATTTAGAATTAAATACTACTATGCTTTAACCACACAATTTATTGTGGATTAATAGGAAATATATTATAGGATTTTTAAAATTTATTTAAATTGCATGTGTGTGTGGTAATCACTTGGTGAAACATTTTGATTAAGGATATTTAAAAAAACACTAGGTATAAGTTTCACTTTTTTTTATAGAAATAACTCTACAATTGTTTCGGTAGTTATACTATTTCCAAGAGCAAATAAATACTGTATTCATTTGCTCTTGAAAATGGTTTAACTACCGAAACAATTATACAGTTATTTGTATAAAAACATTGTAAAACTTATACCAAGTGTTTTTTATTAATTTAAGCAAATGAATACTGTATTTATTTGCTCTTGAAAATGGTTTAACTACCGAAACAATTGTAGTTATTTGTATAAAAAAATTGCAGAACTTATACCAAGTGTTTTTTTTTAAATATCCTTATTTAAAATTTACGTTACTTCGTCAAAATCCATTGTCTAACAAAAAGAATTCTACCATTTTTCTCACTGATCACTGATTAATTTTCATGTAGATCATTTTCCTTAAATAATATTCGAAGAAAAAACATTTATTTTTTATGAGAACTATATATTATTTTTGATAGTAGGTACAGATACTATGAAAATGTTGTAAATCTGATTGTTTTTTTTTTCTAAACTGTTAACATATTAAATTTATTTATGCAACTCTTTGAACATGAGCTCTATGACAGTAAACTATATATTAATATCACATATACTCTTAGTTTAGATATATAATTGAAAACTCTTATGAAAACATAATTTGGTCGATTTCCAACTTGATTATGCTCCACATAAAATTAAATAGTTGTTTTGTTTTATATGAAATAAATTTGGATTTATGGGTCCATATTTTAGATAATTTAACAGCGTTGTATACTAATATTAAAAAATATATATTTATTGGTATTGCTAAAGGCTCTAGTCTGTACACATTTTGTCAGTAATTAAATATCACTATATATAGGGTGGCCCACCTATCCTAGCTCAGACCATTGCTGCTAGACTAATGAATATTGAGAGAAAAATCTATTGGAATTTATTGGACACTTGATGTGCTACTTCTTGAAATTATTTTCGAGTGTACAGAGTGTACCATAAATCTGGGACACATCATTTGGTCTAATTTTTAAATGGAGCACCCTGTATATTCTTTCTTTTTTTGAAATCTGCTTCATGTGGGCTTCACAAATCATTTCTATTTTTAAGAATCAGATCCAACGTTGCCAAGTTATTCACATTTTTATCACATTTAACGAAAAATGTACCCAAGTACCCAAGCAATGTGCTAAAACATTACACTACACTGTATTTGGAATCATGTTGAATACACAGGGTGTTTCGAAACAACGATCGAATTTAGCTATTTTAAATGGCTAAAACTTATGGAAATTGATCGTTATTTACCGATTAGAAAGTATTATTAGATTACAGTCCATATGCTACCTTTGAATAGCTCATTAGATGAGCACTCAGAGTATGATGCTATATACAGCATGTTCCATTTGAAAAAAAGTTTTAGCCATTTGAAAATTGCAAAATTGTATCGTTGTTTTCGGATATCCTGTGTATTCTATGTGACTCGAAATATTGAGAATATTTTGGTACATTGCTTGGGTACTTGCATACGCAGATTCTTTCATTGGTCTCTTGTAATAAGGTTTTGTTGAATATTTTTCCACGTCAATGATTTTTCGTTAAATTTGATTAAAATGTGAATAATTTGGCAACGGGTCATCTGATCCCTGAAAATAAAGATAACTTGTGAAGCCCTTATGAATCAGATTCTGAAATTAAAAGAATATACAGGGTGCTCCATTTTAAAAAGACCAAATTTTGTGTCCCGGATTTATGGTAACGATTATTACGATATATTATTATATTATTGCTCGAAAATAATTTTAAAAAGTAGCACGTCAAGTGTTCAATAACCTCCAATCAGATGTTGTCCTCAATTTTCATTAGTCTAGCAGCAATGGTCCGAGCGATGATAGGTGGACCACCCTGTATATTATCCATGACCTAGTGGTACCTAATACATATTTGATTGAAACTGATTTCTTGTAAATGTTTTCGTCAAATTTTATAAAATATCTAGTAAATAAAACAAAAAATATTAAAAATTAGACTGGCTAAAGTACTATACTAAAATAACAGTCAGTATTAGAGAAGGCTAAGGACGTTCTCTGTATTGTACAGGCAGTAATACAAAAATCTACAGGATCCTGTGGGAAGTGCAGTGGGAATATACAAATAACGCATTATTAATTTATTAGTGATATTAAATAGTTCAGAAATAATTCAAAGTGTAAACAAATCTGTTTTTTATTAGTGATATTAAATAGTTCAGAAATAATTCAAAGTGTAAACAAATCAGTTTCATCGCGTATAATATAAATTGATAAAAAAATATTCATAAATAACTAGTATGTAGGTAAATAATTAATAACTATGCGCAATTAAGTTTTATGAATTGATCATTGAATAAGTACGTTAAATTCGCTACCTTATTTGTAGAAAGCCATAAAAAATAATCTGCAGCATCCGATGGAAAGTTCATTAAAATATAAATAAATAATGCATAAATAATTTATTAAGAATATTAAATATTGTATAAAAAAATCAAAATAAAAAAATAAAAAGCTGGCAGCATCCCGTAGAATATCAATTTATAAAAAAATAAACAATTCATAAATAACTTGTTAATAATATATTATTAAATATACGTACTTAATAGAGTTTGTTGAGTCAATCCTCGATTAAGTAGGATAAACCACTAAACACATTTATTAAAGATGTTAAATAAATCAGTAGTATCCGATTGAAAGTTCATTGTTGTATAAATAAATAATGTATAAATAATTGATTAAGAATACTAAATATTATATAAATAATTCAAAATGTTAAAAAGACTGCATCATCCTATAGAATGTCATATAACATAAAAGTTTATAACATAGGAATAACGGTTTAATAATAAATTAATAAACCTACTTTCTTAACGGAGTTTCTTGAATGAATTCTCGAATAAGTTAAATTATACTCCTCATTTATAATTTCTTTATCTGATACCATGAAACTTTATCTCTAAATAACAATAATTTTAAATTGGTTAATAGTAGGTACCTACCAACAAATTGAATAATATTCATAACTTAATAACAATTAACTCATAAATTTATTTCTTAATAGAGTTTCTTGAATCATTCCTAGCATCAATTAAATTCAATTACACATTAATGTTTCTTCCTCTAACTCTAACTCAGATAACACGAAACCTCATATGTATTTAAATCAAATGTAGCAACAGCTTTAAATTGGCCACGTTCCTATAAATTGAATAAGTAAAGAAATCTCGAGATCTAAACCTTTTAAATTTTTTTTACGTGGAAAACCCTGCAGTTTTACGTACAGCAGTGCGTCTGTTTGTCTGAGGAATTAAGAGGAAGAGAAAACACGTGGAGTTATTGCTTCGTTTTGATGTGTAAATGAGAACAAACCTTGGAAACTGTATTATAAAATTAGTAGGTCTGTCCGTCATCGACCGGGTACGACATTGCAGTCATAAAGTACATTTATTTAAGAACAGCTGTTTCGTATTTAATGCTATATACAAAATACATTACTAACTTTACTACAGAGTGCAGAGAAAGCGGTACAGTAATTTTTAAATATCTTTATGTGGTAAGTAATAATATAATTGTTTAACATAACTTTAGTAATATTATTAATATTAAGAAAAAATATTTAAACATAAATAGGCCTTCGTTAAATAAACAGTTTTAAAAAACGAGCATGGAGATAATTAATTAAAAAGTGGTAAGGAAGGTGTCCACGATAGGAGGTTTTTGTATTCAATATAATTATTGTATTACTCTCTCACTTTTTAAAAGTTCATTATGTTCGATATAATATGTAGCACTTTTATATTACCACATATCACGAAGCGGAAAATTATTCTATTTGTTTCAAGAAAATTGCAACCAAAAGCAATCACACAATTTCTTACCATAATGCGTTAATATATGCAATACAATGGCAAATTATCTTTAATGTATAAATTACATCCTCTGCACTTTTATATATAAATACAATTTTCTGAAAAAAACATTTCGTACCACATTTTCTCCGTGAAGTTGATGATAATCTGGGTTTAGTTTCCACCAGAAATGCAGTATACAGGGATTTACATTTTCTTCGTTGCGGTTCCTTTCTGGTTTGCCTGTGCAACTGTAGCAGAAGAGAAGAAATACACAACGAAATACGATAACATCGATATCGAGGATGTGGTCAAGAATGAAAGATTGCTGAAGAACTATGTAGACTGCCTCCTGGAGAAGGGACCCTGTACACCAGATGGACTGGAACTCAAAAGTAAGTCTAATCTTAGCTAGATATATGATTGATCAGTTGAGGTAAAAAAGTTTTGAAAAACTACTGAAACAATAAAGTACTTATGCTTTCCAAATCATTCAAAATTGTATGTAGTTCGGTTCCCTAATGCAGCTTTAACGCATATAGTACGAAAAAACGATTTGCAAAGTCATAAAATAATGTAATATGTTTATATGCAGGGTGTCCAAGATAAGGATGGAACAGCATTGCGATCTCGGAAACAGTAAACGATACAAAGGCGCTTAAATTATAACAAAGTTGCGCAATTTAGCGGATTTTTTTAAATTTCTGTTTAGAAAACCAAAATTTTCGGCTTAATTCCGGAGAAATTCGACAAAATCCGATATTTTGCGATTTTGTTTTTATTTTTTTCTGAAGATTTTTGAAAACAAAACCAAAAGGCACTCATGGGCACTTTTTAGCTCTACAAGACAGCATTAATAAATTTTCAGTAAAACGTTTCGTTTCGAAAAAACCACGGTCAACTTTATTTTTTATATGGCCCGTAAAAAAAGTACACCCTGTATTAGATAGCATTTCCGATTACGAATTCAACTTTTTATCACAGTTTGGTTTCTCAAGTTTTTTTTAAGAAAAAGGCTTGTTAATACATTTCGAACATTTTGGTGTAGTAAGTGTTGAAATGATTGCCACGAAGACAAAATGTATTACCTAATTTTGAGATTTTAAGATAACTAAATGAACATAACAATTCTCATACCACAGTAAAAAAAGATAAGTGAGGTTCTAAATAACTGTAATGATTCAATGCTTAACTATTCTTGCTAAATTATTTTTAGTTACTATTTATGTACCTATTCTGGGTTAAAGTAGGTATTAAGTATAAAACTATATATATACAGGGTGAGTTATAAAAGTTATATATTAAAATAACTATATCAAGTGGTATATCATTAAAATAGTTGAATAAGCGCCTGTTTTATAAAGTCATGACCGACTATGGTTTCCATTAGAAAAAACACAAGTTTGTGTCATAACTCAAAAATTATAGCTTAAATAAAATAATCGGTTAGACTGTATTATTGAGCATATAATTTCCTATAACTTTTTCTTTTGCACATTTTTTCTAAAGTCAATAATAACAGAGCAAAATGCTCCGAACAAAATAACAAAAAATATATTTTTTCGAAATATCTAGTTAGGCATGCAATTTTTCCGAAAAACAAAAAGCTCATGAAATTGAACTCGTAAAACTGCTATTCTTTCCCCATTTAATCGTCCCTCTATCTCCGCTATTTTCCGAGATCCCCATACTAAACATCCGAAAAAACTCACCCTGCATATATATATATATATATATCAATGTATCAAGAAGAAAGGTTCTATCAAATAAAACTATAAAATATTAGGATTGCCATGTAAAAAACGTCGATGACGTCATAATTTAAAAAACAATTGGCGACACAAATTTTAGGTTATATCAAATTGGGTATTTTTCAAATATGAAATCGTGTCCGAGAATTTTTCAGAAATATTTTCAATTTCGGAAATAATGATTTTTTTCCATATTTTACGACACCGTGTATAATATGTATCTATATAATATTTGAGCCTAATTAAAATCATTACGTGCCAGTATTATTCCAATTTAATGTAAAACTAACAACAATTTGCATTTATAATTGAAGCCTCATGATTTTAACAGCAACATGAAAAGTTTAATATTTCATAAAAATAATTGTCTAGTTTGTGATATATGTTTTAATAATAAATAAAACAATACATCAGCAACAAACTACATAAGCTTGAATAATTTCTAATACTGGTCCTGTGGAAAGTACAAACATATATGAAAATGAGCTACAATATAAGTATCGTGAGGTATATTAGTAAACACTGAAATAATTTATGAAATGTAAAATAATTTCCGTTTAAATTTACAGAAAATATGCCTGATGCAATTGAGACCGATTGCAGCAAATGCAGCGAAAAGCAAAAGGATGGTTCCGATACAATGATTCGATTCCTAATAGATAATAAGCCAGAGTATTGGGCGCCACTGCAGGAGAAGTACGATTCCACTGGCAGTTACAAGAAGAGGTACCTTGCGAATAAAACCGAAGTTAATGTGGAACCAGTTAATGCCCAGTAACTGGTTTTATAAGTTGCACATACATAATGTCATTTCAATATTTACAGGAAGTTAAAATCAATATTATAAGCAAGCAATAAAACAGTTTAATATTTGTATATGTGAAATAAAGTTTCTATTCTGCAATACGTTTTGCTACTAAATACTAATAAGAAATAGCGTTTAGATTTTTAGTATTCTGTAAAAATTAAAAAGTTTGTTACATATGTCGACTGCAAGAACGACTATCATGCTAACTGTTTAATAAAAATGTGTGACGTTAACATTGATAGCAGTGTCAATATATACTGCTGTAAATTTCTAAAATCCAACGAAATGGCAAATAATACTGAATTCAAAACATCACAAATACGGAATGTATGTGTGGACGAGGTAAGCCATCTCAAGAATACAGATATACTTAAGTTAACGAACGAGATGATAGTTGAGTTACGAGATAAAATATTAATATTGAAGAAAAACTCCGAATTATTGGAAGCAATCTAATATACCTATATTAGGGCAGGGCAAACACCTACAAGTGTCAACGGTGCCATATACAGGGTGTTAATTTAATAAGCTGCCACCAATTTTTTTCATAGAGCTAATGATTATTTTTAAAATTTATCAAAACCGGTTGGGTGGTTTGGAGGAGGAACCAAAATGGCGTAGGTAGTGTCGACCACCTACCCACCCTTTAAGCCACAGCCACCTTCATCAAAAGAATTTAAATGGCACCCCCTTACTTGTGATACATCGTTGGAAAGCTCTTGAAAAATGCTTTCCAGTCATTATTAATACAATATGATTTGGTTATCTAGTTTTGGAATTAAGTGCAAATAAAGTGCAAAAGTGTGCAATTAATTATATTCAAATATCATGTTAAAGTAAATGTTGGAAATGATTTCCTTGTTATCTAAACAAAAATATGGCCTGCTTTCAAACTCCTCGCGAACTTTTTGAAAGGGGTAAACATATTGAACACATAGTTATCAAACAGAACACAAAAAAAATTAAGTAAATAATGCAGAAAGCTAACGATTTGAAGCTGAATATGGAATACCACAAGTAGGAAACCTACCACTATTCTTATATATTATATATACAAACGATCTGCTAGAAATGAACTTGAAAGTAAAACCACACATCTATGCAGATGACACCTGTATAGTGTACATGGGAAAAACCATAGAGAAATAGAACACAATATGAACGAAGATATAAAACTGCTGGAAAACTGTATTTTCAATAACTTGCTCACAATAAACGACGCAAAAACAGAATATATGATATTCTAAAACGATTAAACAACAAAAGACATAAACATCACGATCAAGAATACAAAAATAAAACAAATAAAATAAGTCAATTATCTAGGACTCAAAATGCAAAGCAATCTAAAATGGGATCAACAGATAGAAACGCTTAAAAAGGGAACTCAAAAACTATCGCCGCCATAATGAAAATCAGAAACTACGTACTGGAAGAGAAAAAGAAACAAATATATTATGTACTATTTACATCAAAACCCAACTATCTCTGCAACATATGGGGAAACACAACTGAAAAAACCTGAATAAACTACAAACACAACAAGAAAAAATATTAAAAATACTCTACAAACTGGACCGAAGAACATATACAGCAGAATTATATACGATAATAAAGGAGCTCAATGTAAGAAACATGATAGAACTAAGAAATCTACTACTAATATATAAAATTAAAAACAATATAACAAAAACGAACATGACACTAACAAATAATAAACAATTCCATCAACACGATACAAGAAGAAAGTCTGATCTGAGAACAGAAAAATGTACAATAACAAAACATACACAAAACTTAACAACGAAAACAATAAATAAATATAACAACCTGAACGAACACATAAGACAACGTTTTAAACTAAAAATAAAAAACCTAATTTTAAATAACAAGATATAAACAAGAGGAATGAAGAACGCCGACAACATCCTTCCATACCATTAACCCAGGAGGGGAGAGAAATCCCACAACTCCCGAGTTGAAAATAGAAGCAAGAAAAAAAACACCGAAAACATGCCATATTTTAAACAGTATTATTAATGATATTATATAAAAAATAATGTTATTTATATGAGTTATTTATGGTATTGATATAAATTTTAAATAAACTATTATTATTAAAAAAAATCCAATGTGTTTGTCAAAAATCTGTTCACAGTATAGCAATCGTATTTTACATTTAAATCCGGTAGGTTATAGTTGGTACGATTTAATCATTATGGACGAGGCGACGTTATTATCCGAGTCAAGAATGTCTAACCGAGTAACTGTTATAAGTACAGGGTGTACCTAAATGATTGTTGTTATGTAATCACATCAATTCAATTGTGCCGCCTTTCAAATTTGTATACCGTACTATTTGAGAACTGTAACTGTCAACCATACCAGTCAACTGTCGACAACATAATAACAGTAGATTGTTAAAATTTACACCGATCAGAAGGACACTTTTATTGTTGAGGCTTACTTTCGTAATGGGCAATTTGAAAATGGAGAATGGATTTATTCAATTCCATAGTGCGTTCGGGAATTTCAACAAAAGTTCCCTGACCACCAATTTGAATACTCGGTTTTGTCAATACATTGTTGTCAAACTGGTAGTGTTCAGAAAGGGAAATCCTCAGGCAGACACTCAGTATATAAGAGAGGTTGTTGCAGATGTTCGTGAACAACTCGAAGGAAGTCAATTCATCATTCATCAAAAGTCAATTGGTAAAATGGATATGCATGCTGGAATTCCCTCGAGCACCTGCCATAGAATTTTGAGAAAGAGGTTGAATTTACACCCTTATAGGGTCTCAGTGGTGCAAGAATTGTTGCCAGTGGATCCTCAACCCCGATTGAGTTATTGTCGATGGTTTATGGAAAATTTAAATGACGATCGATTGCTCTATTTAACATTTTTCAGTGATTAGGCTTGGTTCCACCTATCAGGATATGGTAATTCACAAAACTATAGGTGCTGGCATGCTGAAAATCCTCATATTTTTGTGGAAGCACTACTAGATCCTCAGAAGGTTGGAATTTATTTAGCTGTATCTCGCCGTAGAATAATTGGGCCTATAATCGTTCATGACACAATAAACGGTGAGACACATCGGCAAACAAATTGTCCAGCCTTTGCTAGACCAATTAGATGATGAGGAATTGCAGAACGGATATTTCCAACAAGATGATACAATAGCTCATACAGCCAGAGCAACGTTAGCCTATCAGTAAGAATTTTTTTATGATGGACTAAGTAGTCAAGGACTATGGCCGCTACGCTCTCCACATCTCAACTCCACTGGACTACTCAATTTTTGGATATTTAAAAGATAGAAAAGAGTTTTCCAAAGAAGACTGCATACGTTGGAAGAGTTAATGGCAGAAATCGTAAATATTTGCCGAACCATAACTCCTCAAATGCTTATCAACATTTTCAACAATAAAACAAGACGAGTGCAAATGCGTTTTCAAGTAAATGGTACACATTTTCAACATCTGCTTTGATTATATATTTTATTTATACAATTAAACAAGACCAGTGCAAATGTGTTTTCAAGTAAATGGTACACATGTTCAACATCTGCTTTGATTATATATTTTATTTATTAATTATGTTTACTAAATCTTGACTTCTTTTTATGTTTCTGTTTATTAAATAATTTATTTTGATTACTTTAATAACTATATGTGATTGTTTCATTGTCTGCTAGTCCTCAATTAGCAATAGTGAAACATTTTGTAACATTGTCAGATTTAAAGCGGAGCAATTATTAGATTTGTCGCAGCTCGTTAATTTCATTAATTCCTGCATGATTTTTAGTTTACAGCTTGTTTGTGCCGTGGAGTAATCTGTCCCACTTGGGGACGTTGCCATGTTGCCTGTGAAGACTTCATTTTCATGCAAATGTGGTTATTTTTATGTACACACAATTTAATAATGTCCTCGATTTAAAAAGTAAGGTTGTGTAAATTATGTACATTTAGGCCCGAATCTATAGTCCGTACTTGAGCTTGGTTCGATTCAAGTCGTATATTTGGTTGCGTTTTGTGCATAAACGTCTATAGAAAATACGCAACTAAATATACGACTTGAGTCGAACCCAAGTTCAAGTTCAAACTATAGATACGTGCCCTAAACTCGTGTATACTTAAGTAATTCTTCATTGTAGTCTTTTCATGTGCTTGGAAGCCACAAATATTGCTGAAACAAATAATAATTTAGTATTTGAGTAGTTAAGTATCAAATGCCACAACAGAAATTTGAATTGCATGAAGATAGCTTTTATTGCCATCTTCATGAGTAATGAGTGAAATGTCTTGTGCGTCTATAAATATATTTCATTGTTGTCTTTTCATGTGTTTGGAAGCCACAAATATTGCTGAAACTAATAATAATTTCGTATTTCAGCAGTCAAATATTAAATTCTACAATAAAAATTAGAATAGCATGAAGATAACTTTTATTCCTATATTCATTTCTAATAAGTGTAAATGAAGTTGCCTATGTAGAAAATAAAACTATTTTTACTGGTGCCGAACAAAAATATTTTACATGGTGACGTAATTACAAGCATTTAGATACACCTTGTATTTCATCCAATTGTACAACGCCCCCTTCCTCGACCCATAATATACACTTCGAGCCAGTTAGTCGCGAGGACTTTATAGCACTGAAGAATATAAGCATCACAGGCATGGATGAAATACCATCGAAAGTTCCTAAAGGTGTTTTCGCATTTCGACTTTCGTCGATTTTGAGGATCCCGGCACAGCAATGTCTATCCCTCTCTCGTTGCCAGCGCGCATCTTTATTATGCCTGCCCACAGACCGACCGACCTTTTCTCGCTTTCTCAAGAATGATAATTATTATCAGCAGTTTTTATGGACTATTTCAATTTATGGTACCTACTGAAGCCTATATTATTTTCATCTTTCATGGGGAAACATCAGTCCTATTAAAAATCTTATCATCAAGTGTATTTTCTTTTACTGAGTTATATAACATATAATAATTACATTATTTTAATCGAAACTGAATTAAAAGTACTCTGCAATTATTGTTATTCTAGAATCTAGAAGATTGGTGCGATTTTTACACTTTCAGGTTGTTTACTTAAATATAATGTTAAATTTGTTTAAAAATGTATACTTGGACTAATTTCTACTGGGGGTCTTCCTATTAATTATTATTAAAAATTATAACTTTATTATTGAATTATTATTCTATTTCAGCGATCTCAACCGGTGGTATACGATTGACCTAAAGGCGTCACGTAAAATATCACCAAAAGATGCTTTTGTAAAATTATCGTAAAATAACATACAATTGAACACTAATAATAATTTACATGTTCCTTATTATTTCCGGTAATAAATAATTAACATAGAATTTTTTTTTCGTTTTTGCAAGAATCCGTTTTTTTTAATTCTATCATACCCAACGGCGTCAAATTGTGAAATAACAAAATATTTAATTTGTTACCGTCAGTTGGCCTTGGATTTGATAGTAGTAGTTGGTTACGCTTCAGTCTATATGTCCCTTCTACTGTTTTCATATATTTTACTACCTTTTTGTTATCCTTTCTTCCGGTGACACATTTCTGCAAGAATGTGGGCATTTTATTTCTAGTATACAATCTTCATCTTTTACTTGAGTCTCCCCCAAATAACAGTAGCTCTTATATACAAATAGTCCACATTCTTTAATAATTTTTTTTCAATATCCTTTTTACCCAGTTCTTCCTGATCTTGGCCCTACTGAATATAAACTGAGCCAGAAAATTAATTAAAAATTGTTTTCACCATCTTCACGGGATCGGTGTATTTTCTTCATTTACTCATAATTTCAAAATTAGGCATTGTGTTAGACGTGGGAAATGAAACTTTATTGCTTAAGCAAACAGCATTTATTGAGAGTTTGTCCAGCCAACTCAAAATGGTACTCGACCGACTGGTACAAAAACAAGACTGGTAACAATGTTCTTCGTGAAGAGCCACCACGGTTCAACTCCCCGTCGGGGCGCTTAAGACGGGGTGCAGGCCAGTGGTGGTCGACAGGCATTGGTTGCCGTAACAAGCTGCCACCCTTGAAAACTCCAAGTCTTTCAAAACACAAAAAACTAAATCACTAAAAAACTAACAAACTAACAATATAAAACTAAACACAAGAAAATTACGAAAAGCATTAGAAAAAACAATGTACAAATTATAAACTAAAACACAAATGAACATAACTGTAAAAGGTGAAAAAATGGTACATAAGAAATAAAAAGGGAATATAGACTAAAATGAAAATATATACAATAGACCGAGATATGAGTTCAATTCTCAAACACGTAAGTTATCTTACTGAGCAACGCGCACGGATCACTTAACACACTACTGGGTAATCGCACTAGGCGTCTATGGGGAAGGCACATACACGAGCCACAGCTCGTCTTGTGGGCCCGCTGCTGGTGCGGATGGTGATGGCGCGGACGATGTCGTCAGCTCCAGGATGCAGCATCTCGACTCTGCCAGTCCTCCATCTGCACGGCGGAAGGTTCTCGTCCCGAAGAAGAACTAATTGTCCGACATCGAGGTTCTTTCTTGTGATTTTCCACTTATTCCGTCCCCGGAGTTGGGCGAGATACTCGTGTGACCAACGTTTCCAAAAATGTTGTTGCATAAATTGGAGATGCTGCCATCGGGATAGCCTGTTGATTTTCACTGATGTCAAGCCTTCCGCTGGTAGTGATGTCATGGCGTCTCCGATCAAGAAGTGGCCAGGGGTTAAACATGAAAAATCATTTGGATCGGCGGATATGGGGGTTAAAGGGCGGGAATTGAGTACTGCCTCTATTTGTGTCATTAACGTGCATAATTCCTCAAATCTCAGCGCAGTTTCACCAACTACGGGCCTTAAATGAAACTTTGCCGAAACGAATATTTTAGAAAATCGGTCTTGCTGTACCACGGGCCCTTTCATTACAATATCATTAAGTGATACACTATTGTCCGTTTTCAACGAAGCGTCGAACACAACTCGACACTTCGTTGATAGGCTATAATCTTTTAGGACCGCATGGTGCGGCAGGTAATAATGCGGGATGCCATTAGACGGTTTGTTTAGAATTTTCATATGGCCCAAGCTAATGAATTCGTGCATAAACGACAAGTATTGCGCGTGTAATTGACTATTCTTAGAAAGCCTTCTTTCTAACCCATAAAACCGTTTAGCGGCGAAGTGGTGGCTTTTCCCTAATGTGGTCATCGCTCCCTTGCGCGGAAGACGAACAATGAACCTACCCTCCGCTGTGCGATTATGGGTATCTACAAAATGTGTTTCGCAGGCGGTACTTTTGGGATTATTATCGGGCCGAAATAATATTTCCTCTAATCTCCAAAAATTCTCCAGATTAAAACTCAGATTATCCGTAATGGTGACACTAAAATTTAAATTACGCTTTATTGCCGGTTTATCTTTCAACCATCCACCGCCTATAATCCAACCTAGATGCGTTTTTTGCAACCAAGGTACCTTTGAATTCGCTCGTATGCGACTCATACATAATAGATTCCAAAAAGGTTCAGCCCCGAGTAACATATCGATTGGACGGGAATTGTTATATTCCGGGTCCGCTAATTGAATATTTTTTGGAAATTTAAACAATTTCTTTTCAAATGATACTTGGGGCACACAACTAGTTATTTGAGGAATAACATAGCAATCTAACGTAGCTGTAAATGAGTTTATACGCGACTTAATTGTAACAGTTGTTCTGGCTTTCGCATGCGATTGAGCGTTATTAATGCCATCTAAAACAATGGAATCCTTTGTTAACGGGGACCCAATTTTTGAGGCAAATTGTTCGGTGATAAAATTTGACTGCGCACCAGTCAAGCAGAGCTCTACATTTCACCAATTTTTTAGGGTTAACCTGTATATTTATAACCGCAGTGCATAATAATGCCTGAGTTTGATGCGGTCGATTTAGCGCGACCGACGTGCTCGGTTCCGCCCTTTGCTCAGCCACATGTGCGCGATGTAACAGGGTGTGATGCCGTTTATTGCACACATCACAGGGCGAATGAAAACAATTCGCGAGAGGATGATTCGCCTTCTTAAAGCAATTAATGCAGAGGCCCGACGCTTTAACGCGTTTATACCGTTCCTCCACCGATAATATTTTAAAATCTTTACATTTTGCAATAAAATGCGGTCCCTTGCAGAGACTACACGATGACTCGGTGACTACATGATTATTGTTGCGAGTTTTTTCACTCCAATTTGCTGGTTTAATGGTGCATTTATCATATTCTCCTCTAAATTTAGGTAATTTAATATTGGGTAACTCGCCCTCTAACAGACCGCGAGATTTTGTAGGCGCAGACTGAGACGCCTGCGTGGCCGCCTTTTTTAATGAATTTACTTTATCCATTATAGCAAAGTTGCCATTTTCGTACTCCTCAATCTCATCAGCGTCTGACGGATCCAATGCCTCTATTTGGCATTGGACATCAAAAAATTTGTCAAGTGACACGTTTTGGGCACATATTTCAAAAATAGTAACATCGACATTAGTTTCGTCGATAGAGTTTACAAATGTGGAAAACCTTGTCAACGAAGCTTGTAAGTTCTTGCGTTGACTTTTCAATAAATTTAGTTGCGCCATCTTGATAACAAAAATACGTAAAACACAAAACAAAGTAATACTCAATTTACTTGGGATTTAAAGTGGGATGTGGAAAATAGGGAGTCTGACCTTTTCCAATGTGCGGTTGCACTGAATGATGCTGACCGGGATCTGGCTTCTGCGGTGGACAGGCTTGATGCTCCGATAGTCTGCGATCCTGCTCTTGACTAGGACCGGACGGCGAAAACAATTCAGAATCTTCACCAACGTCGTTGTTTCTTCGAAGGACCAGGAAATGTATTTCCAACTTTGCACTGATTTATCCGGTTCGTTTGGACCAAATTGTTAGACGTGGGAAATGAAACTTTATTGCTTAAGCAAACAGCATTTATTGAGAGTTTGTCCAGCCAACTCAAAATGGTACTCGACCGACTGGTACAAAAACAAGACTGGTAACAATGTTCTTCGTGAAGAGCCACCACGGTTCAACTCCCCGTCGGGGCGCTTAAGACGGGGTGCAGGCCAGTGGTGGTCGACAGGCATTGGTTGCCGTAACACATTGTATGTCTGTATTGTTACCGGCTTCCATTATTACTTTGGCCCCTGGTTATTTCTTCTATTTGGCTTATGTTGTTCTTTATTTTTTTTAATCTTCTAACGATAAAGTCTTTTTACATCCATTTCTTCTTCATCAAAATCATCTTTTGTATTTTCATAGTCTTTATCAACTATATGTTTTTCTTCTTAAGGAATGTAATTTATTTTTTCTTTCTAGAATTCTGTATTTTTTCTTGGTAATAAATATGTTTGTGTTGTGTCCAAGTGGTGGATTGGTATTTCCAAAAATATTTGAAATATATTCTTCCCGAGAATAAAAAGATATTGCCGTAGCTCGGCACCGAATATCATACCCTCCTTTGACGGCAAAATTTATTCGTTTCTTCACTATAAACTTACATATCACGGCATTGTAGAATTAGGCTGCGTTAGTATTCATGTACTAGTAAACTAGAACAATTTTTAACAAATATCTGTTTTTTAATCAAAGAAGTTGGTTTAGGTTGGAAAAAAATAAATAATACTAGGTTACTATATTTGGGGTTACTAATTTACGGTTGTACGGTTAGCGTGTCATCGCAGTCAATTTCAATGTCACGCAAAGTACGCAACTTGCAAGATTTTTGCTCCGAGATTTAAACTTTGAAACTAAAGCTTAAAATGCCACGCAAAGTAACGAAAGTACACTCTTTCATATTGGGAATTAAATTGACATCACCATCTTTGATCCATTGCAAAAATAAGGGGCGCAATTTGCATGATCTCCAGAAATATGCAAAGAACAAATTTTTATATCTTTAGATAAATTGCTTATCTGCAGTTCTATGCAATCATTTTGCAAACGGTGATGATTAGTAGCCGATGTAATCCCAGTTCTAATTATCTCAATTTAGTCTTTTAATGATCCTCTCAATTCTTCAGCCTTTAGTCAATATTTTGTACTATACCTTTTGCTTGTCAATTCGCGCAATTTTCCGCAAAAAATTCTTAATAAATAGTTAATACATTTAACTTTACGAATCAGATAGTTTACTCCATAGGGACGCTCAATGTACATTTTCTTAAAAACGCTGCTATCCCCGTCTCCGATGAATTTATTGTAATTTAAATGGTGGATGTCAAACTTTCTTTAAATCTCTCAATAATTAACTCCGATTCCATGGATGTTGAGGATTTCGACCAATTTTTTGCACATTTGTGGCTTTTTGCATCAACTTTTTTCGTATCAGCTCGTGAACAAATTGGGCAATATTTGTTCTTCGTGGTGACATACAAAATGTTTTCCGTCTTCGCTCCAATTATAGAAACCTAAAAACTAGATACATTTTAAAACCTAGAATTTCGAAATCTCAAACACTTTAAGATCTGAATTGTATAGATTATAAAATTGTTGTGTTATTTTACACACTTGTTATTGCATAGTTACTAGTATAAAGTTTTTGTTACAATATTACTATTGTAACATTATCAAATTTATTGCATACTTGCATATTAACAATTTCAAAATAGGAATGCAATTTTACGCATTATTAAACATCATAAATGAAATTTTGAACATAAACGCGGTTTTTTAATTTTTTTATTCTTTAAAAAAATAATTGAATTTTAATTTTAAACATTTGTATACTTGAATATCATCTCCGAGGAGAACTGTAGACCGGTTTCGACCCAGTGGGTCTCATCAGTCCCGTGCGTCCGTAGTTAGTTCCCAATTGTACAATTTGCTGGGCTTAGAAAACCAATTATAATATAATGAAGTACGAGAGAAGCTTATGAATAATACCTGTATATTTGATTTCAAAAACAAATGGCGTTCATATGCTTTTCTAATACTTCAATAAAAAAATGTGTTGGTATAATACTATCACTATCATACTCTAATTTATACTACTATCATTTTTAATTAAAGAGAGATTCATGGGAAAGGAAATCAATTCAAAATATCAATTTTACAATTGCATCTTACTTTTACAATCGAAATTACACAAAATTGTGCAATTTGGATACAATACTTTAGTACTTTCTTGTAAGCCAACGATAATAAAGTGTAGGTATCACTGTTTAAGTCAATTCTTCACGTGTTCAATAATATGTTTATACTTATATGCAGTTACCGTAGGGCTATGCATCGCTTTCTTTCATTTCAGGATTGATAAATTTTCATAACTATAATCAGTTTATTTACTTCATAACAGAAGACGTAAAATGAAATAAAAGCGAAAAGAAACCAATGCTATGCTTCTAGTTTATAATTGAAACTGAGCTAACTTCAGAATTATAACCAGATACTATTAGCAAATTATGCATTCTGGTAAAAAGGATTTTCCTTTTACTTTGAATTGTAGGTGTTCGCACACTAACAAGTGCAATTGCCCGAAGCGACCAATCCGAAGGGAGGTATCTACTTCGGATTAACCGAGGAGGGTACTGTGCGGTGGCGCAAGGGGATGGCCAGCGCGGCCGACAGAGCGAAAGCATCGAGATTTTTGTGAACATTGCGAATCAAACTTCCAATGTTTAAGCACCTTTTTCCTTTTTTTTAAATTTGAAAAAGGATACTAATAGTTCTTTATAATATCTACAAATGTACCTAGCCATATTGTTAAATTTTATATTTTTATTTTTTAATTTGCTACTCTTTAAGGTTTTTACGGAAATTAAATGAATATTATAAAAAATAACAGCTTGGTACTTTTCATGATAATTTAAACCAAATCCGTTCACAAATAACGGCGATTTGTTTTAATTACGAAAACGCCACATTTTGGGCGATTGCGAAAACACCCTTAAAGATGTCGCGAGTGAAGCCGAGCCGGTTAGTGCCGGTGTATTTCCCACGGCCTTAAAAACAGTAAAAACAGCTAAGGTTGTAACAACTCATAAACGGGGCCCGAAAAATGACCAATCAAACTATCGACCAGTGGTGATGCTGTGGGTCTTTTCATATATATTTGAAAGAATAAAAAAAGAATCCTAGCAAGTAGGCTGTAGAGGTTCCTGGCTATTTTTCAGATAGTAAACACCAACCAACATGCTTTCCCAAGAACAAGTCAACAGACAGGGCCAGAACTACCTTAATAGAGACAGTGACTAAGAAATTCGATTGCGGTAGGCATGTGGCGGGACTAGGGTTTCTGGTCGAGACTTCTCGAAGCGAGAATTCTCGGGAAATCTGGCCTTCCTCGAGACGAGAAAAAAATGTCGAAATATCGACAAAACCCGCTTTGATTGTGCTTGTGCCCTCCCCTCCTAGCAGCAGCTCAAATTCAGCCGAAGATAACTTCAAATCCAAACACAAGATAATGAACATAGTCGTAATACCACCACTTTTGAGTTCCATCTGAAACGGGCTATCGAGATAGCAGCTAAAGTCCGTCCGAATATAATCTACTTCTCACTTCGTCGTTTTTGTTTCCACCACGGCACGGCTTTCAGCACAGTGCCTGCTCTGCGTTCAAATCAGTGTTAAGTGTACTTTTAACCACGTTAATATCATTTTATCAAGAAAATGTAATTTAAATAGTTGATAAATAAACATAATGTTTTGTAAGACCGTGGTGTTTTTTTTACAAACCGGTAAGCCAGCTTCAAATTTGCGCATAACCGACGATGCTTTGTCTGCTTTAAAATAAATCAGCCAAAAATAATAGCATCACGACCCTCTTACATACATATATACGTGTTATTTTTCGGCGAGTAAACCAGTAATTCAGAAGAGGATGCCAATATTTTGACAATGCGTGGCTTAGCCAGCAGCTCTAACAACTTAAAGTTTTATATTCGTCGGATGGACTTTACTGCTAGTAATGCCAAAGGTCACATAACCAGAAAATTAAAAAAAAATCACTGGTGCTAACCCAACATTTAAAATCATTTAAAACTCCAAGAAACTCCAAACTGGTATCTTTCGACGTTACCAGTATGTTCTCAAATATTCCAACCAACGAGTGTCTAGAAATTATTCAAAATTTGCTAGACAAGCAAAATTTGGACGTCATAACGAAATCGGAACTGTATCAGGCAGTTGAGATCAGTTTAAAACAAAATTATTTTCAATTCGATGACAGGTTTTATCAGCAAACCACAGGCCTACCAATGGGCTCTCCTTTGAGTCCGCTCTTGGCAGATTTGTTCATGTCAGAAATGGAAGAAAAAAATTTTAAACTAGATTTTGCTAAACAACTCATATCATTCTGGTATCGATAAGTGGATGATGTAATTGCGTGTTTCAGTGGCACCTCACGTCAATTAGATCAATTTGTAAAGATAATTAATAAAATTCATCCCAAAATTAAATTCACCCTGGAGACAGAACAAGAAAACCAAATAAACTTTCTAGATTTAACATTGATTCACAATAACAACAAAATTGATTTTAATATATATATAGGAAACCTACATACGTCAATTCCACAATCCCATTTAATTCTAATCACCTAATGTCGCACAAATTAGCTGCCTATCACTCAATGATACATAGAGCCTTTTCGATCCCATTATCACAGAGTAACCTTAACATGGAACTGAACACAATCAGAGCTATTAGAAATAAGAATGGGTTTCCAGCCCATCTTATTCAAAATTTAATAAATAAAAAACGGCATCAGAATATCCTTACTCATATCTACCCGAGGGTTCAAAATTTATGCAAAAAATCATTCACCACTCTAACATATTTTGGAGTAACTACGGACAAAATTGCACACATTCTTCGAAAACAAAATCATCAAATAGCGTTTAGACCAAGTAATAAACTGGCAAATATTCTATTTAATTGTAAAGATAAAGTCGATCCCTTGAGGAAATCTGGAGTGAATGAAATGTCTTGTTCCGCATGCAATAGCATATATGTAGGGCAAACAGGCCGAAGCTTTGAAACAAGATATGGAGAACATTTCCGCGCATTCAGACTGAGCCAAAATACGAGCGCGTTTGCAAATCATAGCTTAGAGTGCAAACATCCATTCCCAAAACTCCAACAAGCAAAAATTTTGCACAACTGTACTAAAGGAATTAAGCTAAATTTACTAGAAGCGGCCGAAATCCACCGACAGAAGAATAATCCCGGCGTTAATCTCCTAAACGAGCAAACCGAGGTTATCTGGACTCCACTCTTCAATACATTGCATTAGGAACCAATTACTTATATTCGCACCTGCGCTTAATTACTCCCGCTACTATTGTGTAAAACGGTATAAATGTAACACCTTTATAATTTGTTATCACTTGATAATGGCCATCACAGGTTGAAACTTGAGTCGTGGTTTACGGTTTATATGTGTATATATATGTAGTCTTATATGTATATATATATATATATATATATATATATATATATATATATATATATATATATATATATATATATATATTTATATATATATATATATTGTTACGTTTTGTATTGCCCTACGTTCGGGACTACAAATGTTACGTTTTGTATTGCTCCACTTTGGCTGCCAAAAGTTACGTTTTTGTTTACTCTGCCTATTTTATTAGTGTTGAACATTTAAGCATTTACTTGTTTTGTAACTTTTTATTCTTTCTCTTATCTCAGGTTCAATAGTAGGTTCAATCATAACTAAATAGAGTTTTGTTCAAATACTTTAATGAATTGAAAATAACCAAAATTATTAAAACGTCTAATATAAACTGAACTAAACAAACAAATCAAAAACAATAGAAAACAAAACTATTAAATAAATAATAAACTATGGCCAACATTAAAAAACTAAATTCTATATACACAAGCCAACTTATGTGATAATATGACTCTTGCACTTTACGCAAATTTTCTACTTGCAGTTTTCTTCTTGTGGTTCCTTGATTAATTCGTCCTCTTGTCCCTGCGTTCTCCTTTTGATCCTTTGTTGATTCCCACAAAAGTAAACAGCTACTTTTGTGTGCGAAGTTGAGCGGCTTGAAGTCCTGATTTTTGAATATCTCCGTCACGGCTCCTATCTTGTTGAACTCCTCTCCTGGTTGACTGTCTTCTTCCAGTCCTATGTCCAATCGTTGAAACCCCGTTAATATTTTGTAATGTATTCGTATTAGTATCGCAACATCTCCACCCGCGATCCACACGCGTCTCTCCCACTCGTCAATCCCCTTGTTGATTATTTTCGACTTTCAATTATTCAATTCCCCAAGCGTCTATGCACGAAGTCACCTGTCACCCGTGGTAACCGATCAACAACCTCCATCCGTGGATTGCTTTGTATATTTGTGCATACTTGTTCATATTCACATTTACAATATTTACAATAATTTTTGTTAGCCTGTGCCCTAAATATTATAATTCTATCTAAAACCTATATAATAATATCAATAAATCTATTCTAATTAATCTAAATAAATAATACAAATACCATCACAATATATATATATATGTAACAATAAATTGTGTGGTTAAAACATAGTAGTGTTTTATTCTGAATTTAATATGGATTACCACAAAGTAAAGGTCTCAACCATCCTAATCACTAACATGGTTATTCGAACGATTATTGGAAAGCGTTTTGATTTAGCTGATATAGCTCTGGAGCAATTATTGTTATTAACAAAAAGGCTCACAATTTCAAAACTCTCTTTAATGGAATAAACCACCTTAGTGTCACATTACTCAAATTTATGGTTTATTACTCTGTACTTTTAATGCTGGATACATGTTTGTTGCTGGAAAATAATTTCGCGGATATTTAGGGTGTTACTTTTCTCCCGAGACTCACTGTATGATACATTATATGAAATATTTTCAGTAGACAATTTTGATCAAGAAAGTAGGTAAACACGAAGCGCATGTATTATGTTCACAATTGAAAGATTATGAATTTCTATGTTCACTAGGTATGATGTATTATATGATATATGTCCAGTAGACAATTTTGATCAAGAAAGTAGGTAAATACGAAGCGCATTATGAATTAGATTCTATGTTCACTTGTTTTATGGTATGATATTTTAAATTCAATTAATCCTGTTTGTAAAATGTTACAAAATACCCCATTGAATATTCCCAATGTCTTAAATCCCATAAAAGACATTAAAGATGATTTTTGTATAACGAAAATAACGTAAAATGTTTCAATATGAACATAATGATGAAGGACCACAATCGTTTCAATATGAACATAATGATGAAGGACCTCAATCCCCAGAAGAGATATTTAAAATAAATTTATTTTATTTTAGATAGAGAGAAAGAACAAATGGAAAAGTCAGTTCTGCATTAGAACAAATGCAAAATCTGCATTTTGCGTTTTTATCAAACATAAGTAATCTGTGACAAACAAACTCAGAGGTGCACAAAAGAGATTGCTGCGATCTTCATATTCACGTAAGAGGCAAGGATAAAAAAGATATAGATTGGCACGAGTTGTAGGAAGAATCAAAGGTATTTAAAAATTTAATTTTAGCCGGACTAAGGCAGCTCAAAAATCCATTGCATCTTTTTTATCATTTATAAGCAGGGTTGGAATAAATCATATTAAAAAAAAAGTAGTACTAATGATTTAAAAAAAAACGCAAATAAATCATGATTCATTTGATTAATTTCATTTTTTATATTTCTAATTAGTTTTTATCATTTTTGATGTGATTTTAGATTGATTTAGATAAATTCTTGAATTTGAACAAGAATTGATGATAAAAAATCGGTGTATATGTACTATGTGATGGATCAAAAATGAATCAATAGAAAATTATTTTACTTTCAATTATCTATTCTAAAGCATACTAACTCTATGGTTACATTATATTTTGAATTGTACACTTATTGGAATGAACAAATAGTGCAAAAACAATGAATAAAAAAAATGATTTAAATCAATGTTTTATTTAAAAAAATAATTTGGTTTAAGTAATTATTTAAATCATGATTTAAATCATTATTTAAATCAATTGATTTAAATCACACCAACCCTGTTTATAAGTGAACATGATTTGATTGTTTCATTTCCATATTTGAATATCACTCTAAGAATTTATCTCACTTAATCATGCTTATGCTTATACTATGCTTATCATAGAACTACCGCAGCTAGTGAAACGTCGTTTTCACGATTTAAACCATAAAAAAAAAATTACGCGCTACTATGTCTTATAATAACATTAAATATTTCTGAAATAATAACTAAATTTAGCTCTGTAAAAGTAAAACCAAATAAAATTTAAGTTTTTGTTACTGTAATTAATGTGTGTATGGTTCAGTATTACTTAAAAATGTGTTAAAATAAAAAATATATTTTTATAGGGCGCCGATTATGTCCTGCATCAAAGACCTTTCCTCTGGCCCTGTTTAGAAGATACTAATAATAAGATACTATAAGAAAGTACTTCCATGTAATTATTATGTTGTCACTTTGCAATTTATAATGTCCTAGGGTATTATTTAGGTCTGAATAACATCTTTGTTGTTAATATGAAGTGTTTAAAACAATGCAGTAAGACATAAATTAAATAAATTTATTGATTTATTGATAAGATCTGTAGCAAAGTTATAGCATAAGTAGATTAATCAGCTATTTTTTGTATGCTATTCGGCTAATAATATATTTCCGTCAATATACTCATTACCATGCTGGACGTAAGTGTAGAAAACTTTGATAGCTACAAGTCATCTGCATAAACAATCGCTTAGAAAACTAAATGCAATAATGTAAACTAGATTTCTTCGTGTAGAGAAAATCTGCTCAAGTAAATTAAAACTAGTAATTAGACTAAATTAATGGGTGTAATATATATAAACTGGGTATGGCAAATAATACAGTAATTACAGAAAACCACAAACACGCCAAGCACATAATAACTGTCGTGCGATGGATCATCTGAAATTAATTTATACAAAGACTCATTAATATCAAACAATTAAAAACCATGAATATTAATGTATCTGTCAATGCGACGTCTAGGTGTTTATTTGAAACTTTTAGCCTAGTCCACCTTGAGTGTTTCGTGCCATAGTCCAAGTCCGTACTTAAACGCAAAAATCTGCTAATATAACAGTATCGACTTTGCCTCCAAACGATTTGGCTTAGCACCAGCCATGAAGAAGGTATCGTGTTCGCTCATCTGCACCCTTGCGGCTTTTATACTAATCTACGATGATCACAAATTAATCGCTGCCAAGAGCATCGCAAAGAGGGAGGCTGCCACGTACACAACGAAATATGATAATATTGATGTTGATAAAATTGTTGCAAGTAGGCGATTGATGACGAATTATGTCAATTGTTTACTAGAAAGAGGACCCTGTACACCAGAAGGAAAGGAATTAAAAGGTCAGTACAATAAACATGTTCTTAGAAAAAAATGGCAACATGACTCCTCAGTTATATAGAAATCTATTTTTAATAGCTTAAATGAAAAATGATATTAATAATAATAAAAATCACCTTCTTAGCGACGGTAATTAGACATAGTAGTAGAAATGTAGCATTACATTAAAAAAATCATAATAAAAATTAGATGAGTGTCACTACAAGCTGAAAAATACAACAATGGATCAATTGTAAAACGAAAACCTTGTGTTAACTTTCAACCCTTAATATTAGATAATGATAGTAATAATGAAATAATATATTCATAATAATTTTAGTTGTTTCAATAGTTTTGTTACACATAATTCGTTCACTACTTTCTTCTTTTATTATGGTCTGTAAACCTTGTGTTTAATATTCAATCCTGATGTTTTTATAGTAAGTAGTAATAATGAAAGTATTTATTAATAATAATTTCATTTGTAAAAATAGTTGTGTGAGATATAATTCGTTCCCTCATTTATTTTATAGTTGTGTTTAGGGTATTTAGGGGTGTTCTACTATTCGCTCTGAAGGCATTAAGGGGACAAACAACAAATTGAGACAAAAAATGAACTACATGTTTTTCAAGGTTAAATAAATTTCGGAGCATATACGTTACAATTTATTAACAATAATTTCTAGCTCATACGTTAAATATTGATAAAATATTAAAAACCATAAAACATTTTCCCTTTATATATTTATATTTTAATATGAATTACCATAATATTTTCCATATTAAAAATTGTACTAAAGGTACATTTTGACTAATACAAATTTATACTAAATATACCGCGCGTTCAACAATTATTTAGAAAAGGAAAGCTATGACTTTAAGAAATAGTTGTATATACACCCCTATAAAATACAAGCCTATAATGAATTGCTGATAATAGATTTCAACTGACGCTTCTATTATCTAAATAATTTATTGTTGATCGCACGGAATATTTTGATACGAATTGCAATCTCCTTCGGTAGATATAAATAACTGTTTTTCGTGATATAATTGTGGTTTAGGTAATAAAAGAAAATTACTTCAAACAGAAATTATTTTAAATATATTTTTTTAAATTACCACTTAATAAAAACAAATCAAAATTGCATTCATGAAAAAATATTTCAACATTAAATTGAACAGGTTTTCAATCAAAAATAATTTTTAGCAGACAACTATAATTTAATGACTATTTTATTTTATTTATTTTTAAATTTACTAATAATAATAATAATGATTAATGCATTTATTTATATAATAAAAAAAATATATTAATAATTCTAAACCTTCCCTACTTGATGGATACAAGGTGAATTTTTTTTTTTCTAAAATATCAGAAAATAAAAATTAACTTTTGTAACATCAAATTAAATTAAAATTAAAATTAAATGTGGTGAAAATTTCAACCATAGTAATTGTCATCATTGTCATAAACAAAAATTGTTGTAGTTATTGAGAATATTTCTACATCATCTTGCAAAATAAAAATATAGTATGATAGTTTCAATTAAGTTACCTTCATTGTGGACTAATCAGAATCAGAATCATAATCAGAATCGTAATCCATAGTAATTGTCATCATTGTCATAAACAAAAATTGTTGTAGTTATTGAGAATATTTCTACATCATCTTGCAAAATAAAAATATAGTATGATAGTTTCAATTACGTAACCTTCATTGTGGACTAATGCAATATCATATTGAAAAATTATAAAGGAACGGTGAGAATGTACTTTTTCCATCACATTCATTCCAAGTAGAATTAGAATGAGAACTAGAATCAGAATCAGAATCACAATCAGATTCATAATCGGAATCGTAATCAGTATCATAATCATAATAAGAATTAGAGTTAGAGTGAAAATTAGAATTACCAATACATTTTACACATGTCGAGTGATTATGAAAAATACACAAATAATTAAAATAAAATAAGACTAAAGCCGAACACTTTAAAATCGCATAAAATTAAATATACAAGTGAGTGTTATAAACATACCAACATTTTAATAATGACGCATGTCTAATTTGGGGATATACCAATAATATTTGTCCAAACTTTTATCGGTATATTATAACTACACTGAGTGTGAAATAAGTACATTCATTATTTCAGATATTCAGAAATATTTGAGATATACTTCAAAAAACGTCAATTTTTGTACAAAAATACACATTTTGCTAATTATCTGAAATTTTTGTTGTCATTTGTTTTTGAGTTATGACCCATGGACATTTCTTTAATGGTAACTCGAATATTTTACTTTTTTATTTGATAGATTTTTTTCTGGATATAACTGTATCGGCCAGTTTGATGTATCTCAAATATTTTGGACACTCTGTAGATACACTGAAATTTGATTAATGATTTGGCACATTTTTCATCAAAATATTATGAAATTGAAACAAAAATCAATGGTTATTTGAGAAATTAATAAAAATTTGAAAATATTTAAGCAACATTTTCATAGTAGTCATTATAAAGAACAATGCCAGTAAATTTGAGAATATTTCATACCATTCCATACAAAGTTTATAAAACTTGCATAAAATTTTTGGTCGTGGTAATTACAAGGAAAATGTAGTAACATAATTCTAATAACATCTAGGAAAAATCGTAAAATTCGGTTGAAATTTCAGAAAAAAATTCCTTCGTAAAGAATTGAATATATTATTAATCTTGAAAAAAAAAACAAAAAAAAAACAATAACTGCGGAAAGACCGGTTAGGTCGATAGCTGAATAAAGATCGAACTACTACTACTAGGATGAAAGTTTCAGGGTTTTTTCGTTATATGTGGTGGACTATTTTAATGATATTTTGAAAAATTATGTATGGGTTGACATCTATATATTGTCCATATATAATAAAATTTGGGAACGTACAAATTTTTGACTAAATATTATTATTTGATGAAAGCTTTGGCAAACTTTTCATCATAGTAATTACAATAAATTTTAAGATATTTGAAAAGACAATGACATTCTGGAAATTTAATAAAAATTGGTATAAATTTCATAGAATTCATTAGAAAAAAATTCTTATATTAATATAATTAATAATAAATAATTAATATTAGAATATTATAATGACATTATGGAAAATTGGTAGTAATTACAAAAACCAAATTGCAACAATTCCAATAATATATTGATAAATTAGTAAAAATTGTTGGAGATTTCAGAAACAGTATCAATATAGTAATTCTACCAAAACTTGCATAATTATTTTCATCATATACAATTCTAGAAAAAAAAAAAAAAATTTTAAATTACAACAACATAAATTGAGAAATTGAGATAATTCCACTGACATAAAGTAAAAACTGACAAATTTCAAACAATTTATGAACTTTTTAGCAAACTATTCATCGACATTTAAATGTTCAGTAACTGACCCATATAAAAATGTAAAATAAAAATTTATATACGACCTACTGACAAATATAAAGTGTCAATATAAACACGACCAGGATATTTCGGGTAAAGTAATTAATGAAGCAGTTTCTATGCAAATTAAAGGTTGCAAGGCTGGAATGCCTGACGCAATTTCCGTGATATGTTTAATGAATTTGATATTGCTTCGATACAACAATGGCCCATTCAATGCGGAATGATGGGAGTTAGTAAATAGATGTATGCCAACATAAGTAATATCATATAAATATGCTCTGAGACGAACGCAAATAGTTACAAGTCACGTAGCAACTACGCAGAAGTTATATATGGGCATAATTGTATATAATAAGTGGTCTAATTAAAATAGGAGTATTATTTTTTCTATTAGCATAGTCGTGCTAGAAAAAAAAATTGTTTTTAAAATCACTGCATATTATAGTACAATGTTATATTTATTATTTATTAGTAACTACACTAAAAAATGATATAAACTAATCTCCACCTTTTGGTGAAATCTTCTATCTCTAACTTTTATTAAGTTATTAAATCGAAAATATTCAAAAAAGTAGTTTTCGTGGTTTCCATTACCTAAGTATTTATTGCTAACGGTGAATATTAAGGTAACCATGGAAACAGCGCTTTTTTTATGGAAATGACAGTGACAAATGTTTCGATTGTTACTTTATAGTGCAATTGTTGCAATTGCAAACATTTGTATTTACAATTATTTTCTATTTCATCAAATAACAAAATGGCGACCGATGAAACATTTCTAAGCAAGATATTTTGAAAACCAATCGATCGATTTTTGAAAATAAACATTTATAAAATCCTTGAACTATCTTATAACATTTGTCTGTTTTGATAATTATGCATTTTTATACACAAATAATGCGAAATACGCACACAAATGATAAACGTGACAGAAACTTTTCAAGATGAAGCAGAAATTTCTGAAGAACAAGATAAAAAAGTATTTAAATTTGAACTTACAAACTAGAAAACACGTGCCTCAACTTGTTTAATGGTCTAACTTAAGGTTAGCCTACTTTGTTTTTAATTATTGTTGCAGTTTGTGAAAATTTATCTTGTAATTTAATTTGAATTATAACTTTTTTGGACAGATCGAAAAAAAGGTTTCAGACAAATGTAATAATATAGTTTGAGGATTTCATAAATGATTTATTTTCAAAAATCAATCGAGTAATATCTATTTCGAATTTTTTCTTCGGTCGCCATTTTGTTATTTGATAAAATAGAAAATAATTGTAAATACAAATGTTTTAGAGAACCGATAGCGCATGCTGAACGTTTTTGTATTTTTTAAATATTTCTTAAAATAAGGGTGTAATGACGATTTTTCGAAAAACAAAAGAACGCCATAACTATGAACTTGGGCTCCAATTCAAATTTTTTAACTAAGATAAGTTGTTTGTTTCAATGAGTTCTAACTGCCATTTTCGGGTGTTACAACTTAGTATTAACACCCTGTATATTATAATATATACCGGGCTTATTTTTCTTTATTACACATACTAGTGACAATGTATAACTGGTTGCCTGCACCTACGCGTAAGTAATTTTCCGATGTGTTACTTAAATAAAAATTGTCAACGCATATTTACAGATGTAGGCAACCTTTAAATTTCGCATAAACCACAGTGAGGTTACAAATAAATCGCAAAAATTCAGTTTTATTGAAAATATTCTAACTGTATGATATTTCAAACTATTTGGGTACATCTAAAAGCGATCCTATGGGCCATTCCTGTATACAACATAGGATATTCAGTTTTATCTCTTCTGTTAAAACACGGTTGGTTTTATCCCGTAAAATTTATAATAACGTGCAAATATGTCAGTTGGATAAACTAAAAACTAAAAAACCGTATACGTACTGCAAAAGCGCACAATTCATTACAAATGCTCTGCGTTGCTTCCAAGATCCCGCTCTGCGTATTGCCTTGAAATACACGGAGGGCATTTTGAAACCCTGCTGGGATTCAGGATTCAACCACACTTAACCTAGTATGTTATCATGTTTATCGTTTGAATAACACAGTGTCTTCATTTAAAACAGAATTTTTGCGATGTCTTTATTGTAAAAAATATAACCTCTGTGGTTATGTCAGACTTTACTGTGTAGAACTGATTGCCTACATCTACGCCGCTTTATGCGTTGACTTTTTTTTTTAAGTTACACATAGGAATGTTATGTGTAATAAAGAATAGAAAGCCCGATATATAAATATCGTTTACTATAATTATATAAAGTAGTAATATAAGGATCAAAATTATAGGTACCTCTAGTAGCTAAATGATCTTCAATACACGCCAATATCTGAAATTTTATAGGGTGGCCCAACTGAAGCTGGACTGGGTTCGTATAGTCCATTTACTTGACATCTGCACTATCAGTGTAAAATATTGTAAAATATTCTTGAGTATGCCTGTAAAATAGGAAAATAGGGTGTAGATTCAGTCTGTACAGCAATTTAGCTACAAAAATGTCAACAAAAAAAGTTGAGTTATCATCTGCTCAAGGTCATGATTGTTGTTATAAACTTATTGAGGTATTTTTAATAAGTAACTACTGCGCTGTTTCTCTACAATTTAGGAGGATTCAAGGTTTTTTTTCACGGAGTTTGGATCCGTGTTTTTAATTATAATAATGGATTTCCAATAGGGCCATACAAAGAGGCACAATATTACATTATAAATATAAAATTAATTATAATATGATTATAATTATGAATTTTGTTTAAAGAATTCGTAATGTTTGACACGGTTTGACACAACAGTGAATGATTTGGACGAGGTACCAATAGGTAAAAATAAAAACCATTTAGTGAAAATAACGATGGTGCCAACACACTGTTAGTTTGTACCAATACATACTTTCACAAAATTTTCCTTATATCCTACTTCTAATTTCTAAAACGACTCAATTTTGATTTCAGAATCTCTACCAGAAGCTGTGGAGACGAAGTGTGCCAAATGTTCCGAAAAACAGAAGAAAATTACTGGTACTGTTCTGGTACATCTCCAAACAAATTACAAGGACTTGTTTGACGAGTTGTTACTGAAATTCGATAAAGATGGTAGCATCCGTGCACAATACATTGAAGAGGACGACGTTGAAGATGAAGATGAATAAAATTGATTATGTTTATAAATTGTATATACCGATATTTGATAATTGATATAAACACCTGTATGTAATTACTCACAAATATATTATATTCTTTATTACGTTCTTCTGCGAAATCAATATCATTGATGCATGCAGGTGCATGTTTAAGTACACCTCATTTTTTCACTTTTATGTATCAATAATATAATAAGCCATTTAACGACCGAGGTGTGACCATTACATCAATTGTTTTTTCAAAGCACTGGCGATTTTATAAATTATTTATATAAGTTTTAAAAAGTTTCTTGAAAGAAAAAAGTTATTTTGTGTATCTAATGCTGTGGAAATTTAATGTGTCGGATATAAAAATACATAAACCATGAATAAACTCAAAATCTAAAAGGCTTAAAAAATTATGTCATTTAACTAAGAGTGAGTATACCGCGCGTTTTTTATCTCTGAACATAGGCTATGTTCAGTTTTAAAACGACAGTATCAAATGCATTGGTAAAATGCAACGGTTATGCAACCAAAATTACTTGCGCGTGCAAATGGATCATTTCAAATGTTAACACTGTTTTGAGAAAATTTATTCAAAGCAAGAAAGTACTCAAATATTAAAATTCAAATGATACCGAGCTGGCAATAATATACGGATTTTGAGAGATTTATTTTGAGTGCATTATCCTGACAGACGAATCCAATCAATCGAAACCATTTCTAATATAATTGCAAAATTTAATAGTTGGAACATAATGCGTAGCTATTGGTTATCATAAAAGTACTATTAGATGCCATATTTCAACTGAAGATATGAAATAAAATGTATTATGTTATGCCAAAGAAGAACCAGTATCTTCCATTTTGCAAATGAGTTACTATTTCGGGATTAACGGTTGATGATTGTTGATTGAACGGGATTTACGGGATTAGTGTTGCAGGATATTGCGCAGGATAATGCGTGAAATTAATCTCGCGCAATCCATATACCAGCCAACTCGGTATCATTGCCCTAGTTAAATACTTTCTTGCGTTGAAAACATTTTCTGTCACCTGTTTTGACACTTGAAATGACCGAGTTTCACGCGGCTTGTAATTGTGGTTGCATAACCATTGAATTTTAGCAATGAATTTGATAATGTCGTTTTAAACTGAACATAGCCCAGCATGTTCAGGGATAAAAATAACGCGCGGTATATTTTAATAGTAGTTTTAGTTTAAAGCGCGGATAAAATCGCTTTTTAGCCTATCAGGCTGCGAGTTTTTCAAATATTACCTAGCGACGGTCAATATGTATGTAGGTAACATCGCTGTTAAAATATATTCAGAATAGGGCCAAATATGTTTTATAATCTGGTATTATTATGTTATACAGGCAACCCAATTTGCACGAAATAGTACTTATTGCCGCATTTTGGCAAACTTACTGCTACAGTGCCTACTGACATTTTGCTTCAAAAGTAATATATGGCAATTCATTCTCTCTACAGTTTATTTGATCAGTATAATTAGGATTTTTAGCTTCTAAGTTCTAAAATCAGATAATTGTTATGTAAGAAATAAACGCTCAGATATCAGTGATATGTTCTTCAAATATTTATTATGTGCACGATATGAAAAATTATTTAGTCAATGTTGGAGGCATCTACTCCGAGATACATGGATACATGATGAAATTAAATAAAACAAACACTTTTCTTCGTTTATATCACACTGTTTATAAAATTAGTGACTATAGCTTCTATCACATTCTGATCACATCATACTTAGAGTTTGATAATAACTTAGACTCTAAGTTTGATAATGATCAGAACGTGATGAAAACTATAGTCACTAATTTTAATAAACAGTGTGATATAAACAAAGAAAGGTGTTTGTTTGATTTAAAAATTATTTAATTTAGCAATAATTTGCAAGAATTACAAAAATATTTCAATCCTATCTGCACTCAATTACAATCTAGTTCTGATGACTTCACTGTAAATTCTGCAGAAGAAATGAAAATAATAGTTATTTGTGTGGATGACAATGCACTAAAGTTTAATTTGTTATTCATGTGGTTACTTATTATCCTTATTCGTGATACAAAAAAACTGCACTTTTCCACATAATAGACAGAAATAACGATAATGGCAGTGATGGGCACGTAGTATATATCTACGTGATGCAAAATACACGAAATACATAGAGGTGGTAACTCACTTTTTTTACGAAAATGAATTATCAGTCTTAGATGATGTAATATCAATTGGCGAACAATTTTATAATAAAGAGAAACAATTTCATTTAATTTTCCACAATAAAAATAGTTTCTAGAAGTTGCCGTATCTTCTTTAAATATGTGTGTTACTACAAACATTAGCCGTACTATAGGCCAGTTACTAAGACATTTTAATCGTAACTCAAGAAGTTACACCAAAATATTTTAGTATTTACGAAATACGCTTATTTTACCTTAGAATTTATTTCCAATTATTCTTAGTAGATAAAAATAATGGAAGACAATTGGAAATTCCGTTAGTAATGAAAGTATTCAATCTAGTTCTTATCTGCTCCAGCTCTTATTACTAATTTTTTTTTAATGATAATAAAAGATAAATGTATGTAATACTATATGATATTTGGCTTATAATTTGTATAGTATTTGGTTCAATAATTAATAATAGAACATTCCGTAATAATTTTCATTTAATCGTGACAGACGATAAATTTCGAAGTGAGAAGATGAGTTGTACTGTACAAATAAGAAAATCTTTTAGTTTATTTAATTTGATGTTGCATGAAATGTGTGTTTTATGCTGATTTATTTCACCACAGGGTAGAAAACGAACTCAAAGAAAATAAAAAAGGGGCGTAAAGAGTGCGTCATAAATGCGTAAAAAAAATAGATATTTTGCAAATGAAAGTTGAAGATTTCTTTGAGCGGCAAGATTTCAGTTCCACATACATATCAAAAATTACTAAATGTAATTCTCAACGTCCATGCGTTAAATATTGTTGTTAAGTCATTATTGTATTAAAGTACTTTTGAAGATGCTGAATACAAGACAGTTAATTTTTTTTAGAATAAAATCATAATAGAAGGTATGCCGCAACCAGAAATAAAAAAACCTAATGGTATTCCACAAGAAATGGTATTTATTTTACGTACTTATAAGTCTAATCTAATCTCTTTATCTAATAATTCATAACTTTATAACAGTAACATGTAATATAACCGTTTACCTATATGATTCATTTCAAATTTGAAAATTTAATTACTTGAAATATAATTTTTAGAGACTGAGAAACTTGAAAATTAAAACTCTGAATATCTCAAAATGACCATTAAACAAGTTACCACTATTGTTCTTAGCACGGCAGTACAAGTAGGCAATGGTAATGTAGACTATCTTATAATTTATAGTTTTCATGTAGATAATTTAGACAATGCATAAAATGGTGGTAATTTAACTAAATAGTACTCAGTATTATGAATATGTATTTCATATACATATTTACAACATACTTAATACATATAATATAATATCCATAACTATATTGATATATGATGTGATACATGATATGTGGAATGGCATATCGACTTTCGTCTTACGGTCCATGAACTGTTGTGAATACCAATGATTATCTAGTATTAGTCCGTGAGTTAGTTCCTGTCTTGATGATTTGTCAGTTTGTCGTACAATGTTTGGAAGGGATATGAATTTAGGAATTTGGTTCATGTTTCGGGTATGGATGAAGGGTGTAATAGAGATAAAGTTAGTTGCTTTGTGGGTGAATCTATTCAGGAGCTCTTCGTGGCTAAGGAACAGGGGAAGGATTTGTGTGCGGCGATACAGAGCTTCGTTGTTAATATTGTGAAAAGGATTTCTGGGTTGCGGATTTTGGTGATTGTGCGAAGGAAACCTCCTTCAGTAACATAAAGATGGATGAGAGTTAATGGTTTTTGCTTACGGGGAAAACGATTGAGCCATAGAAGTACTTATTTTGGGGAAAATTGAGAATCAATTGCACAAATATTGGAAAGAAAAACAAAAGGTTAATTATTGATATTACAGAAATTCATTTATAAATAAAAATCACTTTTTTCACGTTTTCTATCGTACTGCGCTATTCTCCCTCATATTCATAAATAGTTTTCAATTTCAGTATCATCAAGTAATTTGTAATAAAATAGCATCAGTTACGTCTACCTATTCGAGACTTAATTACCCTAGCCCAGTTTGAGAAAATTAGTTCTAACTGTGAAGATGATGCTGATGATATTAATAATAAATTTAAATAGAGTTGAGCTAAATTTGAGTGGTATGTTTTAGTTGAATTCCAGAATAATAGTGGCTCGATAAACATTTTTTCATATGGCATTTCAAAAACTCCACCTTGAAATTTAAAACTATCCTAATCGTCAGTTCGTTTTGCAAACAGATTTTGCAGTTAAAATTGATTTTATTTTGCCTCGTTTTTCTTGGTTTATTCTGTTATTGTCAAAAAGTAGATTCAAATAATAGGCTGTTACATCGTATATATCTTGAGCCAGGTGGCGTATACAGGGGTCCCCAAAGGAGGCAATTAAAGCAATTGTGACCAACTAGATGAGTGTAACGTCAAGATTCAATAATTGTTATGACATAATTATTAGGGCCTCTTGTGCCTTGAAGGACATTGAAAATTGGAACGACCGAAAAACTGCTAAGATGTTGATAAACTTATTGGATTGCTCAGAATTTATAGTGTCCCTTTTTGTGATGGAATCTGTTTTGGTGTATACAATGCACTTATCAAAATTATTTCAGACAGTTAGTATTGATTTACGGAATGCGGTTTCTCTTGCTCAAAATAGCCGTCGGTGCCAACAGAATATAATACAAATTATTATGACTTACAGCGCTATACATAAAAATTTAAACCGTGGTTTAGCGGTGTTTTACCAAGGTTACCAAGATTACTTAGATTAAACCACCGGTCAACCGCGGCTTAAATTTTTATGAATACAACTGATAGGGTCTAATCAAATAGAGGAATATCAACAAAATTTGTAAGTTATAAATTTAATATGATGAAATTTACAAGTCCATACCTTCTACGCAGCAATTTATCTATTATACGGAAGCTCCCAAGCTAAAAGGAAAGAAAATTTTGAAATTGTCTATTGTGATCACTTCAGAAAGTTGGCAGCGAATAATGAATGAAAAAGATGAAAGACAGTATAAAGAGGAAAAAGAAGAGAGAGAATGTAAAAGAATATTGTAAAAATAAGTCAAGGAAATATTAAAGGATGGTAAAATAATGATTTACCCAATAGGTTAAAGTTAAAAAACTACCAATCTGCCAAAAAAACTTCGAACAAAAATCCGTATCGCACGATAAAAAAATATATTATTAATATATTAAGAAGTATTAAGTCAATTATAAGACTTGATAATACTGATTTTTTTGCTGAATTATAAACCCAATCAAATTCGTGTATCTGTAGTCACGTGTACGATTATATCCAATCAAAATAACATTACACTGATATCTACCCTTGGATAGTTTTCGCTTCCATGTTGACGTTGCTAGATAGAAAAAACTTTCACAGTGCTATTATTTTGTCTTCGGCGTCGGGATCTTTCCACGCAATGTGCTTTCGGAAACTGTGATAAAATTATTTCGTTGTTATCAATGTCCTAGGGTGATTATTACTGATAAACTACCCATGGATAGTTTTCACTGCCCCAAAAAACATTGTTTGGTTGGAAAAAGTTTAATAAAACTATTAAAATATCATGCTGACATTGTCAGATTAGGCTTCAATCGCAAAAAAATGTCTAACCAAGTAATCCTCGAGCATTGATAAATGACTTATAATTTTAGCACAACTTCCACAAGCACAATTATTTCGTAGTTATTAATGCTCTGGGGTTATTACTACTGAAAATGAGCTTCGATTTAAAAATATTCCAAACAATGTAATTGTCTTACCAGAAATTACACAAAGCGAAGTCAATTACCCAAAGCTTGAGATACCTGTTCCTTCTATGAGAATGCACGGTTCATAACAGGGTTGTATTTTATATGCACAAATAATATGTCAACATCAACCCCCGGCCTCAATTCTACTATTTTTGTCTGATTTTCCACGAAAAATGTTTAAAGAAAGTAGAAGAAACGGAAACATGGAAGTTTGTTTGCAAAACTTACGCCAAATCGCAATAATACCCAAATATCATGGACGTAATTCATAAAAAAAATAATACAGTAAAATAAACATGTGCTACTTAGAACCTCCTCAGTTAATTCAGTTATCTTTTATAATAAAATATAGTTAAAACTAGCACTTGACTGTATTAAGTATGCGACAAAACCGACTCTGTCAATAACTGTATTTTTATTAACACAACGATTTGAATTTTTAATTACATATTTCCTAAAAGTTAGTATAAATTTAATTAGAGAGAACGAAAATATAATATATTTTGCTTATATAGAGCCCATTTTTATCATGCAACATAGGGTTAATAATTTCAATAGTTACACCAACACTGTGATTCTGTGATAATGACAACAATGTATCAAAGCGTCTTTTTTAAAATGCAACATACAAGTAATTCTCTGTGAGGCAAATATTACAGTTTACGAAGTGAAAAATGTTTACAACTAAAGAAAGAGCTCAGTTATTCAAATGAATAATGCTGCAAACCTCAGCTTAACATTGTTCGCTACGTAAACTGAAATATTTGCCTCACAAAGAATTAGTATTGGTTGTATGTTGCATTAAAAAAAAGACCGATACATTGCTGTCATTGTGACAGAAGTGTATAAATATTAAAATGAATAACCCTATGTTGCACAATAAAAAAAACTCTCTGTATAAATATTTTCATCGTTGTTAATTTAAGTAACTAAAGCATACAATAATGAACTCAAATATTTCCATACTTTAAGGTGCTTTGGTGTTGCTTTGCCCTAGAAAAAGGTATACCTTTCTACATAAATAACAAATTTCATTAAAGTTACGCGGTAATTTGAGAGATATCATTGTTTATGTGCGAGTCAAATACGATGTTGTATCTATGACTTTTTAAATAAAACAATATTTATAACAATTTTTTGTCAATAACAAACTAATTGTTAGCAACCAAATATACATACTATGTAAATGAGTTTACATGGAGAAAATTTATTTTTCGTATGACATACACAAGCATGATTATTGTTATATTAATACAAGAAACTCTTATCGTAATTAGAAGGCAATGTCTTCGTATTCTTCATCGTGACTATCGATATCATGTTCATGCTATGTGGTCAGGAAATTGTACGAGTTGAACTATTGTTACACCGCCAGTTTCCCTAGGCTCTTTAGCGTTACAGTTGATGCACGAGGAGGCGTGGTAAGATTGCACTTGTCACTGTCACTATGATATTATTGTTATCTTGTAGGATCTCCACTCCAAAAGAGATCGAAGCTAACGAGTGTACCACATCATACATATGCGAATAGGTTCTTATGTTAGCAAGGATAACTTAAAGCAGATAAAATCTTCTTCTTTTCACTATTGAGCTAGTGACGATCGACACAATAATAGCTATTTTTATTTCATGGGAGCAAAGTGCATTATTTCCTCTCGCGGATGTTAGATCAACAAAAATCTAAGGGAGGAAATGGCACTCTGATCCCGAGAAATACATATGATTTTTTCTACGACCTTTCACAGTGTTTTGCATAAATATTATATTTTCTTGTGCACGACAATTAAAAAACCAAATGTCAAAATATAATATTTAGAATATTGTTATAAATAAAGTATACAAGAAACGTATGAATTTTTATAAATAAAAACAATACGAGGCTTATATCACACGTTGCATGGATTACGGCTACCGCTGTGGGCCGGGTAAATAAAATACGTAATGGATTGAATACGTTTATTACACCGCGTGTGTGGTTCGTAGGAGCTTATGTTAAACGTTTTGAGCTGATTAAAATAAATGTGAATACATACATAAAATGGGGTAAGATGGCCAAGATTTCGTTTTTCGGGGTCAGTATATGTAGGTACCACAATTAGCCAGCCTTAGCTGGCCAAAGTTTCACTACATTCGTTGAAAACAGATGTGATGACAGATGTTTGTTGTATTTTAATATTTAATATTAAATATTTTAAAATTGTAATTAGTAGTCAAAAATAGTATATACACTACGGTTGTGAATACTATTATAGCATCGACTCATGTATCCCTAGAAGCTTAGAAGCTATCAATAAAAGAAAACCATACGCTGTTATCATAGCTATTTAAGGTCTCTATTCTAAGTATTATTCTAGCGAGGCAAAGTTGTTTGTCTCCCGTGGGAGGAAAAGTAGAACTTTCCTCCCTCGTATGAGCGACGAAAGTGTCTACTTTCTATCAAGGGAGTAGACAAAATTTATTGTAAACATGACAGTTGCACTGACAACTGTCAGTTGCACATAGTCTAATTGAAGAGGCCGCATCATGTGGGTTGTAGTACAACTCCTATGCAAATATAGTTGTACAGGGTTAGTTTGAAGTTGGGACTTTATATGTTTCCCGAGCCACTACACATTATTTCGAACATATCAGCAGAAATTACTAAAATTTGCGCAATAACTTCAAATCAGCCTGTATGTAATTGAATATGTTCAATAAATTGCATTAAGCTTGACATGGCCGTCCGTATGATGTGATATCAGTAGGTACTGAAACATATAACGACTAAATTACATGTTATCGCTGCAAACTCATTTAAATACATACATTGTATACCAGTATATTATTTATTCATAGCACATGCCTTGTTGACAAATTAACGTTTATGTTTAATATTTTTTCAATTTATTCGTATTCATATGGACAAAATCATGTTTTCAAAACACGATTTTTTTTAATCTGGAATCCTGAGCTTTCAGAAATAAAACGGCGAAAACCCATGATTATAGTTTTATAGTACCTACATTATTATTTATTTATCACTTAATTAGTAGGCCTAATTAACTACATACACATTATAATAATAACCTTAAAAATATATAATCAAGGATTTCAAACGCATTGAATTATTCATTCAAATTGTTGTCGATATGGTAGCTAGATGAGTATGTGAAGTATTCGTGGCATTTTAAGGAATCGTTTTGGTTAATACCGTGAAAATGTCAATAACAAATATGGTAATAAAATATTGGTTCAACGCAATCTCCTTGTCCTCAAACCTTGGACGTGCATGTTTTTTGCATATATGCAGAGATTTTAATCCAAAATATTATTGCAAAATATAATAGATAAACAAAAAAAATGCAGTTTTATAATTTCGGGATAGTTTAAAACCTTAAGCCTCTGGCGTATACATTTGTTTTGCGTATATGCAGACATCTTGATCCAAATTATTATTGCATAATATTATATAGACAAACATAAAAAAAAACCGTTATATACCTTTACGACAATTTTAAACAAAATCATTAATGTTATTTTGATAAATCGAAAACGCCTCAACATAACTGAATATTTGAAGAAGTGGTTAGCACTATATACTTCTTCAAGCCTACTTAAGAGGCCTCTTTACCCAAACGCGGTATAGGGAATTGCATGTAAACGACAGCCAAGATAATTCATGAACGGGTCAACATAAGTACAATCGGAGACCTGATTTAGAAAGTTTCGATATTTATCTACAATTGTGCTGAGTAGTTTTTAAGAAATAATAAAATGGTGATTTATAATGTTGATTAAAAGAATGGCATGTTTAGCCGATTTGTGAAATTTTCTTCTGTATTTATTTAATTAAGACAGGCTACATAGCGAACGACCTTCTTTTGTTTTTGTTCCAATATCATGAATTATAATGTAGTATTCTAGTCTGCACATATATCCGATTAGGTGATCAGAAATAAGTCACCTTTGATTTATTTCTTAAAACGACTTTGTCTAATTGTAGATAAATGTCAAAATCTATATCAGTTCTCCGATTGTAATTATGTTAACCCATTCATGAATTATTTGGCTATCGCTTATTAATAATGCCGTATACTAGCTGGGGTAAAGAGGCCTCTTAATCAGAATGGTTCTAAACACATTTCAATATAACGGAATATAATTTAGAAATTAAGATTAGTAGACAAAATTTTGAATAACCAACAATAACCAACCAACAATAACAATCAACCAACCAACAATAAACCAACAATAACAATAAATGATTGTTTACTCTTATACAGGGTGTTTCCTAAACATGAGTCAAAATGCAAGACATTATTCCCTTGGTTATTCTAAGAATATTTTGTCCTTCGATGATTTATGAAAATCTGGTGAATTTCGAATTAACAGGGTGATAAATGTTTTTCAACAAAACCAATTGTGATAATTTTCTTTTTGTGTAATTCTTGGGTGTAATTCGATAATAAATACCCCTGGTGTATTTGAAACGAATGTCAATGAGGCGAAGATTTTAGGCATGCATCTTAGTTGGTGGTGGTCATTTTCAACATTTATTATTGATTAAGTATCTTTATGCGTAATAAATTTAGTTAATAATATTGTTGTCAAAAAATTCATCAAATTCAATCACCCTGTATCCTGAAATAAAGCGGATTTTCAGACATCATCACCAATGGAATAACCCCTTTTATTATTGGCCCATGTATAAAGAGTGTTAAAAATTGTTTCAATTGATCACCAAATATATAAAAATTACGAATATTATTAGAACTGCTGACGTCAAAAGATTACTTTAATTGTTCAAATATTGGAATTAACTGAACGGACTTTATTGTACGTCACATAAAAAAGTTGATCCTCAAGCGTAAGCAATACTGATTTGTGTCAAAACAAAGATTTGTGTGACTTTACGTTCACAATACTAATTTATACTTAATGAATCCCATTTTGACGTCATAACACACAAGCGATTAAAAATAAAATATATTATTTATACGTGTCAATATTTTTTTTCTTGTAAACGAGTTCCATTATAAACGAATTATTATGGTTTAATCATTACATTTTACTTCGAAATATAATTTGTTATTTAGATACCAAATGTATTTACGTATTCTGGCGGTATAGCAACAACTGATTAACAGATTAGCCATTGATCTCTGAACTAAAATAATTTCAAGAATATAAACTCTACTGGTGTTTACATGGAGCATTACATTTTTTTTTAAATTAAACGTTATGACAAAAAAAGTTTCCTGGTGCTGTGTACTTTCTCTTCATAAGTATGTAAGTAATTGGGAAAGTTTATTTGTGAATTCCGGACTTCAGCGGAAATATCCGTTTTGAGGTCCCTCGAGTCCATTAAGACCATTTGGTGTGTGGGTGTGAGTACTTTTGTGTGGACACGATAAGTCAAAAACTGTTAAAGGTAATGGAATCAAAGTTTGAATTTAAGATTTTTTTGAAAAAAATCTATGTTATAAAAAGTTTTGAAAAAAAAACACAATCGAAAGTAGGTGTTTAATTCTTTAATATTTTTAACATTTTGGAGCTTTATGTTCTGTTGATTCGCACTTTGTTTTTTTTTTAATAAGTATGAGAAATATTTGTGTAAAAAGTTCTCAAGCTTAATATTTTATAATGAATGTCATAACAACATGAATGACAACAAATAATTGCAGTATCGAGTTGCACATATATTTTGTCGGAAATATTGGTATTAAATAATGTTATTTTAAATAGTAAACAGATAAACGAAAATGTATTTCTAATTATTGCTCATTAGCAATTAATATATCATTAAATTAAACATTTATATTTTGATAGTTTCATTTGGTAATTATAATTGTGATGTGACACACAGCAGAATGATAATAATAGAAATGATTCAATAATAATAGCAGGTTGAGGCAGGAGTTTTCAAGCTGCTGATATTTATTACACTTTCTGCCATTTTTGGAATATTTAGGTGATAAATTAACTTCCGGTGTTGGTTCTAATATCATCAGATTTTTTTAACTGCAACTATTTACGTTTCAGTTTAGCCACTGTTTGGCCATTCTGGACATTTTTGAGTTATCAAAATAGATTTTTATGTAAATTTTACAATTCATAATATTTTTTTCGTTTACACATAACTTCTTAATCAATATTAGAAGTAAGTTTTATTTACTTCTGTCAAATTTTAATGTTTTTTACACTTTTTTTCCATTTCTGGTATGTTTAGGGGATAAATTAAGTTTCATTTAATTTCATTTCATCATTTATTTGTAATATGACTCTAAATAGAGTATTACATTGTCATTGTTGGATAACATACAGAAATTCCGGTATTACAGTACTTATACAGATACATCAGTCATTTTGTAAGTAAATATATGTCTCAATTAAAATTATGTTAAAAACTCTTGGAGGTTATACAGTGGTTTGCTTAAAAAATATTCTTTCCTTGCCCTCTTGAATCTATGTTCCAACTTTATTTCAATATAGTATGTAATTAATTTGTTGTACACAACTATCCCCATATAGTTAGTCGAATTCTTATAGAGTGTTGTTTTATGTGTGAGCAGCGACAAATTGGAGGAGTGACTTGTTTGTATCGCAGTACTTATACAGCCATTTGTTTTATATTTATATACGTATTTGAACATGTGTATTGACAAGTTATAAAGGTATAGAGAGAATACTGTCATAATATGTAGATCCTTATAGAGAGGTTTGAAGTATTCTATCCATTGTTTGTTTGAAATGAGTCTTACAATCTTCTTTCTCTCATTGAGACTGGTTGTGACTCCCCAGGCATTGTTCCTAATTTTATCAGAACTAGCGATTTTGTTGTTGCACATAATTTTTGGTTGATCATATTGGACATTTTTGAGTTACGTTTTTACATTTTAGACGTTTTTAAGCATTACATTAAACATTTTTAGAGCGTTTTCCTTATTATAAACTCCTTGATTTCTTGTTCCAGTCTTAACATAATTTTGGATTCAACATTTTTAATTTTTGTTTTACACATTTGGGTTATTTTGGACATTTATAGGTCATTAATTAGGTTTGTGCAATGCTTTTCATAATTTTAAAGTGCAGCTATGTAGAAAACATTTGGTAGTTTTTAGAAAAACTACGTGTGCAAAACTTTCCATATATAATTTCGATATTTAAAAAATCTAAATTACCTAATCATATTCCATAAAAGTGGAAGCTTTGAAGATTATGAGGTATGAACAATTAATAATTGGAAAATAGAGGCCTCAAAATTCAGGCGTGGATAATTAAAAGGCGAGACTTGAAAGTTCGACACAAGTTTAAAAAGCCAAAAGAAAAATTGAGAGTTGAAACATCGAGACTCGTGTCGGATTTCAAAAATCGAGGTTTGAACAATTTAAACGTGGAAAATCGACATAAACTCTGTAGTTTGACATTGCGCACTTTAGAAATTAAGACTTTGAAGACAATGACTTGAACTAATATCCAAATATGGAAACCCACTTGATGAAAATGTAAATGATAAAAATCATGTGCCCCAACATACATAATATTTGGAGTCACGTTGAATACACAGGGTGTTCTGAAACAACGATCGAATTTTGCTATTTTCAAATGTCTAAAACTTATTAAGAATGAACGTTATTTACCTATTAAAAAGTATTATTAAATTATGGTCCATATGCTACCCATTAAATAGCTCAATAAATGAGTACTCAGAATATGAAGCTATATACTAGGTGTTCCATTTGAACAAAAATGAGTTTTAACCATTTGAAAATAGCAAAATTGCATAGTTGTTTCAGAAAACCCTGTGTATTCTACGTGACTCAAAATATTATGTATGTTTTGGCACATTGCTGAAGTACTTGCATACGCAGATTCTTTCATTGATCTTATATAATAAGATTTGGTTAATTTTTTTCCCACGTTCATGATTTTTATTAAATTTGATGAAAATGTGAATAACTTGGCAACGTTGCATCTGATCCCAAAAAATAAAAATGATTTGTGAAGTCCACTTAAAGCATATTCAAAAAATGAAATAATATAGAGGGTGATCAATTTAAAAAAAGGGACCACATTTTCTGTCCCGGATTTATGGTACATTCTGTACACTCGAAAATAATTTTAAAAAGTAGATCATCAAGTGTCCAATGATTTCAAATCAGATTTTTTCTTTAATTTTCATTAGTCAGCAATGGTCCGAGCTAGGGATAGATTGGCCAACCTGTATATTCTTGTTATTATTATTTGTTTATTTAATGACAGGCTATTCGAACTGTTACCTTTATAGATATTGGTTCATACGCATCTAATTCTAATAGGATTTTTAAATTTCTTATTAGTACATAGCATAGGTTCAGGTACATCAGCCATTTTTTAGATTAAATTTCTATTTTTTTTTAATTTCTTTATTTAACAATAGCCTATTTCAAGCTCATTTCGAAAGTTTACCCATACTTAATTCATCTTCGTTGATAAATTTCTAATTCAATTTCTAAATTTCTAATTGGTACTTTCTAGTATTACTAGCAGTTCTAGTAAAACCGATATTTTTTTTTTAAATAAAACGTCTCATATTTATGACTTGAGTACCAAAATTATGTTTTAGTTCTTGTGCGACATCCTCCAGGTGGTTCCGAGAAGCGCTCCTCCTCCGTTGAACAAAGGTGCCGGGCTTCCTTGAAGATGAATAATCCTGAAGAGTGAAGGTTGCTCCTTCCACCAGAAGTCGTATCTACATGCCGTACTCCTTGGGCAAGCATTACAACCGGCGTACCACAATATTGGGTTTCAGTTGCATGTGTTGTATGTGGAGGAGTGAACAGAGAAACTTGCAGCGTGTCCACGTGCGGGAAATGGCATCGATTTTCTATCTGGCAGTCCTCGTCGTCTTCGCGGGTTGCAGCGAGGCGCAGGACCCTCCGGGTGGATTCTACACGACACGATACGACCACATCGATGTGGAAAATATTTTGAATCAGAAGCGGCTGGTCTATTATTACACGCAATGTTTACTTGACAGGGGACCTTGCACTCCACAAGGAATTGAGTTCAAACGTAAGTTTTTTTTATAACTTTCACTTATCGGTTCTTATAATTATTGCACTCGCACAATCTCCATGCACTCCAATAATAGTGAAATTTTTTGCGAAGGAGAATTCCAAACTGAAAAATAATCGCGCTATGTATTATGTTCAATCAAAGTCCTACGATATAATAATATATTTTTAAACAAGCTCCGTACAATCCAATAAAATGACTTTCTTTGAAATTTTTTGAAATCTTTCGGAATTTTACAAAAACAGCCATATTTTTCTGTATTAAATTCAATTCAAATTCTATGATATAATATATATTTATACAATCTTCTTGCACTCAAATATTCAGGTGCATTGCGTATAAAAAATACGTCATTTGGAAGTATCACATTCGCATGTCAGATGCACTCATGAGATCAATGCATCTGACATTCGTATGTGATGCTGTAAAGTAACGTATACCTTACTGCGAACATTTTTTTGATACGCAATACACCTGAATAATGATATTTAATTGAAGAATTTTGAAATCAACCTGATTTAAAAAAAATCATATTGAGACCAAATTAAAGTGTGACTAGATATAATATATTTAATTCCTAGAATTAAATCCGGGAAATGTAAACAAAGAGGTATTACTAACCAAGTTTTGCACGTGATGGTATGCTTAAATGCGAAAGTATATGGGCTGCTTGTTGCATTTTAAATAATTAACTTACATTCAGGTGAAGCTGTGCGATACAATTTATGTATCAACTGAATTTCTCGCAAAATGTAACCCAAAATGCGAAAAGAAAGTTACAGATGGTGTCCCACTTTTTGTTATTGTTATAATTGTAAGAAAATACATTAAATAATTTAATTACTACATATATGTTATTATTATTACATTATAAACAATGAGTGGAATATAGACCACAAACATTAGTTCTTTCGCGAATTTGAGTTGACTAAAAATATATTTGTGGCAAATTATAGAGACATAATAAAATAATTATACTTTTTAACAACAAGCAGTTTTTAAACAAAAATGTATTTTAAAAATGTACGGATCCATCGTGAGTAAAATGATTGAATGTACAGATTTATGCACTCTTATGTTCAGCATTCAGATATAAGTATTCAAATGCAACTCGAATGTTTTAGGCCCGTATCTATAATCTGTACTTGAGCTTGAGTTCGACTCAAGTCGTATATTAGGTTGCGTTTTGTACATAAACGTTTATAAAAAATACGCAACCAAATATACCGCTTGAGTAGAACTCAAGCACATGTACAGACTATAGATACGGGCCTTAGTATTTCAGGTTCAGCTAGCGTAGCTCTGGGTTAAGTTAATAACCCCCTACTGGTTTCAAATTATGCGGCAGTGATGGGTGAGAGAGGCACGTGAGCGCCATCTCTCGTTCAAAAAATTAATTAATTAAAGGAGATGCCCATCTCACCGGTGCTTGGCAACAGCTTCACGAGAGATTTGTCTCGATTTGAATTATTGGATCGTATCAGCCATGCTCGCTGTAGAAGTATTTAGACGTGTACGAACCATCCCGAGTTAAGTGGTTGAAGTAGCGTTGCGCCGACTCGAATAAATGTATTCGCTCATCTCGAGTTATACATGTATTCGAATAACTCGAGATATTAATGGCGGCAACTCGAGTTGGCTCGTAATAAATCGCGAGCGGTCGGCGATCGAATGAACTTGACTTGAATATCTTTTAATAGAAGCATAATGTAGTCGACTCAAATTAAAAACGGCATTTGTTAATTCTAAACAAAATTTAATAGTATTATTCATAACATAATATATTAGACAACTTTTAAGGCAATAATATAAAAAATATATAACTCAAATATGAAAACTCTATAATAATGAATGGTCTACATATCTATATAAGAAAACCAAAATACAATTCTTATAACATAAAAATAATAATTAAAAGTTAATGAAAACAATTCAGAATAAATATAACAATAAATAAAAATTCTTACTTTTCGCTACTACTATTTAGGAAATAACTGAATAAGAATCACGCAATCGACTATTAAGGAACAATATTTGGTCAAGTTTCTTCGGGTGAAGTCTATTTCTGCCATGATTTGTTAATTGTCTGGATCTTGAGAAAACTCTCTCAGACGGAACTGAAGTAGCAGGAATACATAAGTATTTGATGGCCATTTTATATAAATCTAGAAAGAAGTTTTGATGCAGTTTCCAAAAATCTAACGCATTATGTTTTCTGTCCAGTAGCGGAAGGTCTCAGAATTGTTTCACGGCTACCACAGATTCCGAAACTAGAGCAGTTGAATAAACATCTCACCCATTGCCATATTGAAGTTTTCCCATAATTCATCATCGGATTTAACATTTTCAGAATTCTGGGGAGCAGGAGCCAGATTTTTGATCTCACCAATTGGTTCAGTTTCAGTCGTTTGAATTAACTCATCTATAATCGACTGCATAGCACTTTCTGCGTTACCTGCAATGCTAAATCCCAGGTTTTTGAATCGCGGATCAAGGAAACAAGATTTTGCTGCAATACTATTCGTTTCCAAATGTCTTAACCACCTGTCAAGTACATCTAACAATTTTGAATGTAGACTATTGCCTGTTTGTGTTACTAATATTTTATTTTTTATTGCACTTTTTAAACCTCTAACTAATGGAATCACACGGGACAACGTAGTATACATTACTCCTGACAGTTCGTTCGTCATTTTTTCCAAAGATTTTAAAAGACTAATGCAATCTGTTATAATTGTCCACTCATAAGTTTTGTGGTGGCGATTCTAATAAACCCAATTTAGCTGATAATGGTGATCGAGTATCCATTAATCTTTGAATCATGATTAATGCAGAGTTCCATCTTGTTGGAACATCTTGCTTCAATTTTAACTGTGGAAGACCCATTTGTTGTTGCATTTCATTTAATTTATAACTGGCTACGTTACTCATTTTAAAATGCATAACTATACGTCTGCATTTTTTTAAGAGTTCAGAAAATTCTGAGTTACTTTTTATGCAATGTTGGACTGCCAAATTCATAATATGCGCTACGCAATAGTGATTTTGTTGGCGTAAATATTCAGCTACTGCTTTTTTTAATATTGGCGGCATTGTCAGTAACAATTGTTGGCCCAGACACGTCGGCACGTCAGGAGCACACGATTGCAACGGCACAAATCCCCTGAACGAATGAATAGCTGTGGCCAGCTACGGCATGCGACTTGGAAATCAAGTAAACAAACACAGGTGCTGACTCGGATTGGCCAACTCGAATAATCATTCGAGTTAGAATATTTACGAGTCGTAATTTCTCGAGTCATAGGATTATTCGACTCGGCACAACTCTAGTTGAATGTAAAGATGTATGCACTCTCAGGTATATCAATTTAAAAGTAATTTTTATTTAAATAATTATATAATTTTTCGAACGAGAGATGGCGCTCACATGCCTCTCTAACATATCAATTGTTCAAGCGAGAGATGGCGCTCACATGCCTCTCTAACACATCACTGCTGCACTGTTGCCACTTTGTAAATACGACTAATGTGCATTTAGGAATTATAAATTCGGACTCACTGGACTGATGAGATACGATTAGGTCGAAACCGGTCTCTAATTGTCCACGGAAATAATTCCTAAATGCATATTCGAATTTTACAAATTTAAATTGTAGTACCTGAGAGCATAAATCTTAACATTCATGTACTTATATGATAAATATTTAATTTGTATTAAATTAAATAGTTTTCACCAACGATACCGATCACGAAAACTGAAAGATATTTTTATGTCATTAGATATTAAATCGTATTATTTATATCCATTACAATATAAACATCTCTGTAACCAATTAAGCTTATAATGAGCTAATTTTTTCTGGTGATTCATTTAAGTCGCGTACTCTTGGCCTTATCATGGCTAATTCCATCAAATACAATCATCACAGACAAAATCCTGTAAAATGAAGAATTTTGGTTCGTGAACAAAAATCCAAACATGCCTACAAGTTTGGAAACTTACTGGAAACTTTTAAAAAAATACGTACAAATTGCTACTTGAATTTGAGCAGTGGATGTTACACATGGGAAGAGAGAAATGAGAGAAAATAAATTTCAATAGTAATGATTCTGTTTTTCTATTTCTTGCATATACAAATTTTTAATCATTATGCATAAAAGGATATAAACTTAAAAAAAACAGATGACTTAAATATGTGATGATATTTTTTTAGTGGTTTTTGCATATTGATAAAAAAAATAATAAAAAACAAACGTGATTCGTCCAAATTTTAATTGTCTTAACTCTGCATCTACCGCCCGAGTCCAATGGACCCGATGTCGAACTTTGGAATAAATTTCTACCCATTGTTAAAATATTTGGATCGTCTGCCTTTGTGACTTTGTAAGTAACGAAAACATGAAGAAATTATACTAGTCCATTTTATTTAATAGTGTCTTGAAAAAGTACAGTATAAAAACCAACATTAACTACCAGTGGGTTACACTGGTTACATTGGACACGGGCAGAATTTTGGTGTTCTACGTAATACAATTACTGTGCATTTGTTCTCTTGCATGAAGATGATGAACATAAGGTGGCCATTAGTTATATTTTATACTATGTTTGACATATGTCCGCGGAATACCTATATCATTTCGAAATTTATATTTTCTAATGAAATAAATCAAGGTGGTACTAAAACGAAGAAATTTTATAATAGAATTTGCAAAAGCTTTATCATCGAATAAAATAACATGACCATCATATGGAAATAAAATAGAAACTAGTAATAATAATTCACCAGCAAGATAGAAAAATGATCTCACATTGATTCTTACTTACATTTTGACAGTTGTTTTGTCTCAGCATGGCCTACTTCAGTGCATAGAGATGTAATTAAATGGTTACTTTTGTAAAAAATATTGAATATCTCAGCAACTATCAGGTTCAGATATAAGATATGCCCCATCAGATTAAAGAAATAAAAAAGACCTATCAAATAATGACATAAAATAGGGTTATTCCATTAAAAAAAAGGGGTTACACCGCTTTGAAATTTGCAGAGTTTGGATTTTTTTTCTGGATGCCCTGTATTACTAAATTAAAATTTCTCATCACAAAAAAGTTGCTTATTAACCACACTGTGTAAAACTTATTCTTACCTTTAAAAAATTTGGAGAAAAAAAAATGTAAATTGGAAACACTGTAATATAATCCAAACCTAAATTGGCAACATTGTAGAGGTTGAAAAATGTCATCAGAAAACTTCAATAAATACAGAGTGTTCTATTAAAAAAAAAGTTTGTTATTGTTATTCCGCAAAATTTTGACATCGTGTATGTTTTAAAATAATTTTACAGCGTAAAGTTTTTTAAACCTATAACTTTTTGTACGATACATTTTTTTCTCATACATCTCTCACGGGAAAGGCGCTAGGAAAGCCCGACACACTGTTGCAGGACCCTGTATATTTTGTAACAATAAGTAATAATTTCCTCATTTTTCCGGGTCCAATGGACCCAGCTGGCAATTAACGTTTGTTGAAAAGTCGGTAGATGCAGGGTTACATTATTATAACATACAAGGTTCATAGAATTATTATAATAATATACATAATATTTATGTACTTATAAATAAAGTATAAGTTCTATGCGTCTGCATATTTTTTTGTTATACTGCAACAACTATTGTTTTAATTTGGATTTTATATTAAAAATTGTTTTTCTCTTAGTTTTGATACACTTTGATATTTTGTTTAATTTTTCGTCATATTTTGTGTGTGTAGGTTTCAAACTAAGTTATTGCATGGTATCTAATGCTATTAGAGCTTGTGACAAAGTTGTAAGGCTGCATACAATGTTTGATGTAACGTAAGAAATTATGTCTGCCATAGTGTTGGCACTTTTTTGCCATATTGCTATATTGCTATTTGCCATATTTTTTTTATTACAAAAATTTAGTTTTTGCGCCTTCACACATAATAACGTGTAAATTGGATTCAAAACTACTTTATTTATTGCTATAGTACAACATTTTTCGTCACAATGTGACTTTATCAGTCAATTGTCGTAGAAAAATTAAATTCTGAATAGTTCACACAACTTGTGTTTTATTTTATATTTACCATAGAGTTTCAATAAAATGTGTCTGCATCATGAATCTAATAGCAATACTAGTATTAGTAGGTAATATTTTTTTAATTTTATTTTGGAAATATGCATTATATTGATGTAGAACATTTCTTGTCTTATCTAAGGTTTATTATGATCTACTTCATCTATGATTTACAGCAACAATAAATAGAAAGTTTTTTTTTTTAATTGAGAGATTCATATTTATATAAAAAAACGATCTGTGATCAGGCACAAGAAAAACTAAAATATTGCTGTATTATTTAAGATATATTAATTTATGTTCATAGTCACAAGAATAATAAAATATTGTTTATTTTAACTCTATTAATATGCATCATATTTTTGTAAATAAGTTTTTAATCTAGGAGTAACAAGAAGCCATCACCAGTCACAAGAAAAAAATAATTGGAAAATTTGCAGTATGTAACATATTTATAACATTTTTTTAAATCTGTGATCTTCTGCCACAACAATATAAAATTTTAAAGTTTCTTAGAAATTTGGTTGTAATAATAAAACTATTAACAAACAAACCACCACATTATCAATGCATATGTGTACGAACTCATCTCTATTATCTTCTGCGCTGTCGTTAGTTCGTAATTAATTCTGATTAATCGCATATTCATCAAACATTCATGAGTCTTGAGTCATGAATCATGACGCACGATTAATAAATTTGGTGTCGCATATTTTTATTAAAATTAAATACAATAACACATTTTCTGAAACTTCCTCGTTTATTAAAAATATCTATGAACCTTTCTTTACTTTTCCTCTTGTATCCTTATCAGGTGCCGAGGTTACCTACTGTTTGTAGTCGTTTATCGATGTTCTCCTATATACCGAGTGGTCCATTTAAATGAAGACTCGAAATATCTCAAACAATAAGCATCGTACGAAAAAATATTCCAAGTGAAATTAAATATAATTGAGGGGGCCACTTTACTGATACTAAAATTAGACCACCCCCAGTACCTCTTTCGAGGTAGGGATCTCCTTATTCCGTGTTTATTGCCAATCCGGATTCTGTGACAAAAACTATGAAAGTTTTAATGAAACTTTGTTTTTAGATCTTTGCAGAGAGCGCTGCAATCGGCGCCATCAAAACAAATTTCTGACAGTTTTACGGCGGCGAAAGCCACCTTTTCGCACAAAAATAAATTAAAATCAAATTGGCACTTGAATCATGTTTTATGTTACGTACATATGTCAATATTATTAAAACCCAGATGGTGACAGATAAGGGGACTCATTAAGAACAAGCACTAAAATGGTAAATGAAACTTGGTTTTCATAGTTACATCATTTTGTAAAAAAATACGTATATTTTCGTAGAAAAACGAACATAACTAATTTTTGCCGTTTGCAGCGCCATCTACAATTATAAAAAACTTCAAAATCTGCATCGTTTTGGTCGGAGTATCCGAATCTGCAATAAAAAATAGGAGCTCTTATTTAAGATTACAAAGTTATTCCCCGTCTCCTTAAAAGGGGTATTGGGGGTGGTCTAATTTTAGAATCAGTAAATTGGCCCCCTCAATTATATTAACTTTCACTTTTATATTTTTTTGTACGATGCTTATTTTTTAGATATTTCGATGTCTTCATTTAAATGAACCACCCGGTATATACGATCAGCTATGATTGGCAAACAATATAATTTGATAAATAAAATATAAAATTATAATTTTAGACAACACATTTCTGAAATTTAATTCTTTTGATTTAGGTTGATATTTATCTGTTTTTTATTATTTTATTCCTCTTATTGGGTGTCTACTGTTTATACAATTTTATCATTTTTTCTACATATGTTTAGTTATAATTGACAAATAATTTACTTAAATCAAAAAACACTTGCCGTCAAATTTTTGAACCCACAAGTTTCTGTCTGCAAATTGTTGGACAATTTTCTGAAACTTATTTGATTTGATTTATGTATCTTTCTTCTTTATTTTGTACTTCTTATAACATTATGTCAACTGATTGTAGCACTTTATCTTAGCACATTTTTTTATTATATTTATGTGATTAGCAATTATTGGCAAACAATACCTGTATGCAAATATAAATTTCTAAAACTTTTATTTACATATTCAAAAAGGCTTGCATATATGATTTACTATTATTGGGAAACAATACAACTTAATAAATAAAATACCAGTATGTAAATTTTAACTTCTGAAAATTCTAGATAATTTGAATTGATTAGATAATTTAAATAATAAACTACTGTTTTCTCATGTACAAGAAACAACATATGACGTGTTTTATATTATTAGACATTAAGTATTTAATATAAATGTCTTCAGCAGCCGTTCAAAGAATTCAATAACAATGCAAGGGTACTTTCTGTATATAACCAGTCTTATTTATTATGCAGCACAAATATATTGAGTGCTGGAGATTATAATTTGCATAAGCCATCAATAACGTGCTGCAATTTTTTTTGAATATAAATCTTCTGGGACTTATATAAAAAAATGTCCATAATATATTCGGTGATCGTTAAAACATTATTTTATTTTCATTATAATTATTATGCAATAGTATCTTTGATTATTCTGAAATTATTAATAATATTATAATGAAATTTATGTTTAATTTTACGAGATCCCCATGTTAAGTACGATTACTGGGATTCCCTGTATATACATTGTGTTCAAGATAAGGATTAACAGCATGGGGATCTCGGAAACCGTGAAAGTTACAAAGGCGGTTAAATTTAAAAAATAGTTGCAGAATTTAGTGGTCAGATTTTGTTTTTATTTTTTCTTAAGTTATTTGAAAAGGTATACGAAAACCAAAGGCACTTTCTTGTTGCCACTTATTTAGCTCTACGAGATAGCGTTTATAAATTTTCAGTAAAACGTTTCGTTTCGAAGAAACCATCATCAACTATGAACAATTCTCATAATACAGTAAAAAAATAATAGGTGTGGTTCTCACTAACTATAATGTTTCAATGTTTAACAAGTATTCTTGATTGTTAAATTTTTTTCTATTTTGGTACTATTCTGGGTTAAAATGTAATAATTTTTGTCTTAAATGAACAGAACAATTCTCATATCACAGTAAAAAAATAATAAGTGTGGTTCTAAATAGCTATAATGTTTCAACGTTTAACAACTATTCTTCTTAAATTATTTTTAGTTACTATATTGATACTTATTCCGAATTAAAATTAGATAATAATTTTCTTCTTTGTCGTCATTATTCAACGCCTACTACGAGAAAATGTTCGAAATGTATTAACAAGCCTCTTCCTTAATAAAAACATGACAAACCATACTGCGATATAAATAGTTGAATTCGTAATAGGAAATACTATCTAATACAGGGTGTACATTTTTTACGGGCCATATAAAAACATAAAGTTGATGATGGTTTCTTCGAAATGAAACGTTGTATTAAACATTTGTAAACGCTACTTTGTAGAGCTGAAAATGTTGCAATGAGAAAGTGCCTTTGATTCTCTTATACCTTTTCAAATAACTTCAAAAATAAAAAATAAAAACGAAATCGCAAGATTTCGTATTTTGTCGAATATCTCCGGAAGTACTGACCACTAAATTGCGCAACATTTTTGTAATTCAACCGTCTTTGTAACATTTACGGTTTCCGAGATTCCCATGCTGTTGATCCTTATCTTGGGCACCCTGTATATGAATTAATTGGTGAGATCGTACTACATCCTATACATTCTCAGATATTAGTACCCACTCAGATTTCTATATCTTAAGTACATATTTTATTCACATAACATGAAAACACATGTAAGTAAACTGTGACAATTGCCAATGTCCTCAATTATGACAACATCTGCATCAAATGTAATGTAATAGAAATACTTTCATGTCGATTTCTCCAAACTATTGTTAGTGGTTAGTGTAAGTTAAATAACGAATTTAATATCGACTTGACATTGTTTCCTCCTACGTATAATCAAATTTGAATTTTCTATAAATAGAAAATGTGCACTCCACTATATACAGTGTATCCGAATGTTTTACGGATATCTATTTGAGGTAATTATCTTAATAAATGTGACATTGCCTCGCCTCTTAACCCTTCTCAAATGAAGGTCAACTTACTCTATTAAATCAGTATAATATATTTTCTAAAGATTTGCTTATAACGTGGAAAAAGTATTAATTTCTAATCAATTAAATCTATTTCGCCAATAAATTGCCACTAACTAAAACAACTTGAGCGTAAAATATAAATTATGTTCTTTACCTTTTAGTTTATTATAAAACCATGCAAAATTGACATTTTCTGATTCACTTCACTGTGTCTGTGCCGTGAAAGTATTTCCAATTGGTACAGCGAGGACAATTAAAGTTGCAGCAATAGAATAGTTAATTCCTTTAAATGTTTTACGAAAGGCATTATTGTTTATTTATGAAGGAAATGCTTGCTTATAAAACGTTATGCGTTAATCGTGCCTAGTTTAAAAAGGTTGTTAAGTAGCTTTATTTAGAAACAGAGCTCCATCTAACCAAACCCAACTAAACCTTCAGGGGTTTAGGTAAAAATGTTATTCTTTAAGGAAGTATGGCTTTTAGCTGAGAATAAACTATATAGATTCAATGATTTGGATAAAATATATTGAAACACCAAATTTAAAATTTGATAAACCTCATTTTTCCATCAGATTTGGATTTAAAAGTTTATATAAAATCATGTACTTGAAATTTAAATGCATGTCCAATAATAGTATCTACTTCTAAATAGTCTGTTGTTGCTGCATGATTACTTCAAAGAATTTTTCATAAAATATCAGCCACGTTTAAAAAAATACAAACACATTAGTATTTGACATGGTTTTGTTCTTTACATAATGTAGTACAAGGTTACAAAAACCACCGTACTTCAAATTCTATCTCATCTTTTCTTAGTTCTTGAAGATGTTACCTCTTCATGAAGTGTTTGCTAATTGATTTTCTAATAATATTGACACTAATTACTGTCCATTACATGTGACGCCAATTAAAGATATAAGATACTAGCAATGAACTCCTTTGCTCGATTCGACATACTTAATTTAGATAGCCACATTAATTATATTGTTTGCCATGTGCAATTTTCCATTCAGTACTGTGTTAATTACATTGCAATTAGGAAGCAATTCATTCAGGAGAAATTATATAATATTTAAGTTATATTGATTTCTATACATCTACAAATTATTAACACTAAGAAATTATTTTCAAAGTTTCGCAAAAACTTATATGGCCCATTTTTTTAAGGATGTTGCTTTATGTTGGTCAAACCAAACATCACTATAAAAATCACTATATATTGAGAGTTCACCTCGTTTTCGAAAAACAGTAATGACAGTGTTGCCACTAATACTTTCCAAAGAAATTACGACGTTGGTGAATCTTAAAAAACGGGCTATATTATAATTTACTATAACAATGTAATCTAGTTTGTGCCACAAACTGAACTGACAATTAGTTTCTGTTAGCGCCGGTTCCATAATATCACAGAAAAGTCTCCTTTATGTAAAGCTTACTTAATAGAAAAGTCGACTTTAAAGTCAGCTTCTGTTCCATATGATAAAAGATCCTTTTTCGTAAAGTGACGTTTAAAAATCAATTACGGAACACGTTATAGTACTTTAAGGCGCCTTTTCGGTTTAAAGGAAACTTTAATACCATTATGGTACCGGCCGTTAATCTATCTATGTGCAATATGCTATTCATTGCAGTGTTTTACATTGACATTAGAAAATAATTATTTCAGGAGAAATTATATACCTACCTAATATTATCATTTTAATTATTTCTATACGTTTATACCTACCATTAATAATTTTAACATGTTGGTTGCTTCAATGAAATGTACAGATTATATCAGTCGATATTACTCTATATATATGAAGACCAAATCAATATTTCAATTTTTTTTTATTTCCCAGAAACTTTGTGCTGCATTAATTTAACAATGTTAATATGGGTATTGTAATGAACTGACAAGCAAGCCAGGAAATTGCTTAAATAGATTGGCAAATCATTATTTGCCATTCAACTACTAATCAATTCGGCTGAACATTAATGGGTTTTTAATGCATACCTGTTCAATTTTTACATAACAAAATATGCAATTTGTATGTCTATATCAGATATGTGGGGTTTTTTAAGTACCAGTTTTAAAGTCGTACAATGCACATTCACAATTAATTAAAACCTATACAACCTTGAAGTCTGAAAATTCAGTATTATTGCATCAAATTTGTAAAACGATTTTTGCTAATTAAAGCACTTGGCATTTATATATTGCACCCAAGCAAGCGGTATTTATGTTTATGTTGGAATTATTCAGCAATATTTTTCTCTTGCAAAAGTAACTCAATGCCCCAGTTGCCCTTCAATTTCTTTTGCACACTTATTTACGTACTCGCTCACGTAGATTATTAAAAATAATGCAATCTGGTTATTCGTATACGAGTTTATCTTAATACGGTTAAGACGGTCAGTGATATCAAGGCAAGGCCGCTATTGTTATATAAATAGCGTTCTCACAATTACTTGTAATTACTGATGCGTTAATTGTGCATTGGTTTCGTGTGTTTGCACGGCTAATTAATAATTCCTTGAATTGGCAAATCCCATTTTATTCCATATTTATTTTCGCCTAAATATACATATATTACATAAGTTTAAGGTCGTGTCAATATCTTGAATATACCGAATTTGTAAGTAAAAGAGGATCTTGCATAATTATCGGATTTACATAATTAAGTATAACCAAATAACAGTGTTTGATTGTTGTATGTCTAAACTTAATAATATTAACTGAATAATATTATAAATTATGACGCTATTTTGTACATTTAAATATAAAGCAAAACAAATTCAAGCATTATTTTTGGGAATATAAATTAATGTTGTAAACAGATAATAATTATGAATTCCGTCGGAGTTCATTATTTCATATTACTTTCACATATTTACGTTTTAACCTTTTCTATTATTAATACAAATTATGACCTTAGTGCCATATTTAACCTTTTCCTGTTGGCTCACTAAATTCCGGATATTATATAAGCGAAAAAATCTTTAAAATCTAATATATTTTTGAAAAAAAAGCACTAACGCAAGTAAAAAAGCATAATTTGACATAATTTGACATAAATTTGGAAAATTGTTTTTTTGTAAAAGCAGAATAGTCGTGATTATTTTTTTTGTGATAGCTGGTAAATTAGGAGATGACAGCCGTCAAATGGTGACAAATAATTGGATGTCAGCTGTCAAAATGGGATAAATAAACTTGATAACAGCTGTAAAATTATGTGAAATAATTTGATGACTGTTGTCAAATTGTGACAAATGAATGAATGATAGCTGTCAATCTGTGGCAAATGATGCATTACTGCTGTCATATTGTGGCAAATGAATGGGTTTAATTGGAATATCTTTTAATTGTGTAATTAAAATCTTTGCGAGTACAACAAAACCGTGATCAGTATCCTAATCTTATTCACGATTTTTCATAGGTTCACTAAATTCAAAGCACGTCAAGATTTGCTGCGAGATAATTTGTCATACCGAGCCATGAAAGAGACCATAATAACCACAATTTACATATAATGGCTCATCACGAAGGATATCAAAGAAAAATACTAAATTGGCGCGTGTACGCGGTTTCTCTTATTAATAAACCATAAGGTGCGGTCTGAACTTGAAATACGAAACACACTCTGTATTTGATTGATATTGTTTATATAAATTAATTTCAGTGATAACAATTGTAATTTTCGTGTATAGAAAAATAATAGTAGTAGTAACAATCTTTTGCTGTCTTTAAACTTCGGACTTACCGCCTATAAAAAATAATTTCTAAATGTCTCAATTTTATTTCAAACTGTCAAAACTGTTGGTGAAATATCAGAAAATGAGCTGTTAAATAAAACATTTTACAAAATCTAACATTTAAAAAAAAACTAATGTGCATATGATCAGCAGAGTTAGTTCGAAAGGTGTTTATTGATTCAAAAAATATTGGCATATCAGCGAAATCACCACCAAAATCATTTTATGTGCCGGTAAATTCTCACCTTGAATGTTTTTTCGTAAACATCGCAACTGCAAGCATTCATTTCAAGGAGGCAATATTGATACATAAATTTCCTTTCTTATTAATTGCCGCAAAGGCAGAAGCCGAGCGAAGTCCTTGATCGCCAATTTAAAGGCGTTCAGTAAACAGGAATTTTGTGAGCTGTGGGTAGGAGCAAAAAAACTGTAATCTAATTTTTGTAATAGCTTTGTCTTGAGAAAAGTGTGGATTTTAAATTACCTTGACGCATTGTTTACTTCTGGTCCCGATCACCCGTTTTACATAATATATGTGGAATGAGTCTGGTTTGCGGTTCTTAAATACTTTTATGAGTGGCTTGAATTTATGTTAAGTTTGCTTAATTGATTTTTTTTAATTAATTGTTTTCGGTTCATGAATATTTTAGAATACAGATAAAAAGTTATTAAATCAGAACCTGTGAGTTTATCAATTTCAAATTCTTTGTACAAGTATACATAAAAAAGTAATTAAACTAGATGATCTGGGTTTTACGATTACAAGGTCATTTTTCTAGTGATAATTTCAGACAATCAACATCAGAAGACGTTTACTGCGTGATAATTTATCTTTACTTTGTTTGATATTTATCATAATAATAGTATAAATAATGAACGAAAAAAATATTCCTTGGATTTATGAAATGGAGTTGAGTTATTTTGAATTTTATTTCAAATCTATCCCTCGTCAAACAAAAGGTTTTTGAAGGAAAAAAATATAAATTTAACATTAATTTCATTAATTTTTCTGGTGAACATATTTATAAGGCACTAAGGCCTAATCAATCTAATCTCTATAAAAACAAAAATGTTGCCTCGTATAAAGGATACTAAAAGTACCATTTCGATATTGTGTCAATTATCTTACCATTAACCATATATGTACAAACATGTACTCACCTAAATAAATATATATGAAATTGAATATTATATTTGTCATTAAATTTCATATATTGTTCAGTAACACATACAAATTATACCAGTTTTGACAGTAATATTTGCAAATTTTGACTGATTTTAAAAAAAAAAAATTAAATTTTTTAATTAAATTACAATGTAAATTTGTTATCTATTTTTCCAATTTTCTTACGAAGAAAAAAAAACATCGGGTTCAGTCACAAAATATGGTTTATAAACATTGTCTACAAATTCTAGAAATGTAAAAAAATAATTGATAATGTTTGAAACACGTGTATCCCTACCAATTTTTCTGTATTGTCATAATAATGCAATCCGCCATAAATATACATACATTTCCTATAATATTATAAAATCTATTATTATTTATTTTTAAATTATTATTTTATTATTATTTTTTAAAGTTTGCCAATAATATCTGGGTGCAGTTTGAAGTGTGAAAATATCACCCTGAATTATTATTATAAATTAATAACGAAGATATTTTAGATGAAATTATTTTACAATTTGCTTAACAAAGTGTAAACAGAAAAAAAACAGTTGTGTGTAAAAAATGAGCTGTAATTAAATTAATTGCTCCATTCCGTGAACTAAAATTACATTACAAAAGATTAAATAATCTTCCCGCAGATAATTATTGAGATTCGATAGGAAATTTCCAGTTTTTTTCAATCTTAAATCTGTGAATTATAAAAAAAACAGTAACTCGTTATGTGTAAACATGTAATTAATTGTTTTTTGAGCGTTTTTTGTTAAAAAACCTAAAGTTAAATTTGAATGGCCGATAATTACAGCTGTTATGAATTTCAATTATCACGTAACAAATAGCACAATTATTGTAAGCTTAATAATAGATCTATCAATTTTGGTATGTTTGTACATAATTAGTAATGCTATTTATATCACATAATTCGTTTTCAAATTAGATTTGATTGTATAATTTTTATCAAATAAAGCAGGGTATCCGATTTTAAATACAAGTACAACTATACAAAATATTAAATTTCAAATATATATCTACAATAATAAAAATAAAAACTGTAAAAATACAATAGAAAGTAGGGCGGAAAGACCCCTTCTGGGGTCGAGAGCCTTAATAAAGATCTTTATATATATATATATATATATACAATAGATAATAAATAAAAAAATATCAAACATAACACTAAATATAACAAAAATGTACATGAACACAACACAAGAAGAAATAATAACATACACATAAGTCAATGTAACAATAAATATGGTCAGAGAATAAATATACCTATAAATGAATATAATACACTGCCAAGCAGAGTAAAAAGTATAGACAATTTTAAAATATTAAGTCATTTCGGCCAAGGCAATAACTACTGGGATTAATATACCAGACATAATTGTTACATGTAGCAGAGATGAAAATATGTAATCAATAATTTACTAAATTAATTATCCTACTTACCTTATAAAGCACAAATAATGTACGCTTAGGTAATAGAATTATTATAAGCAGATATTAGATTAAGAAACAACAATCAACTATTAATGTATTTTATATTAGAATTAAATAAATAATAATAAAAAATAATAAGTATTGACATCCAATAATCGAATTGAGTATAATAATTTATACAATAACGTTTTCAGAATAAAGTTTTCAGATATGAACTGAAAACAAGCAAACTGAAAATTTCAATTTTTATTCAAAACAGTATTTTAAGATAGGTGTATTTAATTAAATTGGGGCAAGGTTCATATTTTATTATCAATATTCTAAAGAGAATTGACCTGTCATATATTGTTTTTAAACTGTCGCAAAAAGCAGATAATTGTAATATACCGTTTAATTTTTTTATAAAAACCAGTCTAATTGGTTTCTTTGAAAAAAAAAAATAGACAATGTAAAAAAATACCTGCTATTTTTAGTATCCACAATATCGCAAGTAAACCGAAATGATTGAAAATTGGTGATTTTTTTCGAAATTATATCCTAAATACGAATTTTGTTAAATTAAGCTTAAGTGAAATATTTTGGTGCTCATATATATTCTGAAGAGATATTTGACCTGCCATTTTTAGTGTTTATTCAAAATATTGCATAAAACTGAAAATTCCTATTTTCGTTTTTATCTTTCTATTCAGGAACCAATCAACCATTTCTAACAAATATATTATGTAGGCACTTATCAGTGAGGAATACATAAATAGTATTTGCTCAAGCACTTGAGAAAAACATCGATTCAACCTTTGTTTCTTATTTATGTTTATTGGAGCATTTGCTGCAATGTAGTTTATTTTTCAGGTTAAAAAAATGATCATTGTGATCGTATATTTCTTCTTATCAACCTATACGGATGATTGTTTGAATGCAGATTTTTCTACGGATTACAAAAAAGTATATTAATATTTTAATAATCGATATGTTCAGGAGTTTGCAATTTTTTAAAAAGTGCATCGGAAACAAAAATTCTATATATCTTTGGTTAACACTTTTGCAGTTTTACTGCTTAAATTATTACGCCATAAAACTTATATTGCTGACAATCATGTTGCAATACAGCAAATCAATAAATTTATGGATTTCATTATGAGATAATGCAATTGATCGCATCTCTATAAAAATATTTATATTCTGTGTCCCAAATACATTCATTATGTTATACGTACTTTGTACATACAATAAAGACAACTTTCACTAATGTGTTTCGATGACGATCTTTGCGAAGATACTTTTTTATGAGTTTGCAATTTTATAAATTACCCAATACTGTTAGATACCTAATTTTAGCCGATAATGTGAAATATTTTTTCAGGAGCTGCATCTCATATTTTGCTGTCTCTCTGAACCCCTTCAATTATGTCATTATAATCAATTGTTTGCCAGCAATTATTGGTAATTTACTGACGTATTGTTAATAATTGCTAACATTAATCCCATAATAAAAAAAAAAATAGTACGGAAGCTGCTACTTATTTGTTTGTGGGGAGAAAGCTGTAGAACGAACATTAAGGTGTTATTAAGACAACTAAACGGAAGCATGATAATGGCATGTTAAACACGCGCGGAATTATAGAGGAAACAGTTTCACTACCGAACACATAACTTAATTTGGAATCTATAATACCACTCAGCAATACTCGTATGCATAATTTATTCACACACGAATTAATTTATAAACAAACAAAGCGCTGCACTTTCAATAACTACTTAATATTAATTTTGTGTGCGCAATTTTATTAGGTTAGTAGCTAAAATAAATGGCTCTTTATGCGATTACATAAAATCTAATTAGCATTCAATGCCATATTAATTTGTGTAAACTTCCACGTAAAACTTCTCGAAATGTCGAAATTTAATTATGTCTTCATGATAATAACATCAATTTTGCTATTATCATGATTACCCTACACCGCAAGACCACAAGATGCAAACTTATTAATAACTCATACGAAATATCATGAAGCGAGGATTTTAACGAAGTTAGATTGAGTTATTTAAATAACTGTTATTATGAATAAATTGTGTTATTATAAAATTTCTATACACTCGCAAATAAAAATAATACATATAATAAATTTATCCAAAAAAAATATTACGCTGCTTTCTCTGAATCTTGATGTGTGCAAATTAAAAAAATATATACAGGGTTATTCAAATTCGATTATCTCTATGGGGAGATCGGAAACGGTGAGAGATACAAAGTCGGTAAATTGGGGCAAAGTTGTGTAATCATATAGCGAATAATAATCGATAAAGATAAATCATAAAATATCAAATTTCAAAAAAAAATCTGTTTTCGATAATCTTATTTATCTTTTCCAATCGTTACTTGAAGAGATATTAAAAAACACACATTCATTGCTACTTGTCTACTGATTTCTATATCCCCTTGGTGATAATCAAATTTTAATAACCCTGTATACCTATTTACAAATCGTCTTTTTGCCTCGACTTATTTTTATTGCTTCAAAAATACCTAATGTAAGTATTTATTTTGATAAAAAATTGGAAATTGAAAACCTGGACAACGACTTTGACTTAGTTCTCTCGTAAGTACCGTGTTATCTCCAGATGATGCCCAATTATACGTTTAAAGAGGTTTTAAACCTACAAAATAGTGTATGTATGATATCATATTATACCGGGTGTACTTATTTCAAAACCAGCCAGTCTCAATAACTTTTGAATGCAAGCTAACTTGACAAAAATTTAAAAAAAACACGTGAATTAACTTTTGGAAGGGGAAGTTTAAAAACAATGTCAAATACATTTTATGTGTCACCCCCTCTTCCCCAGCTACCCCCACTTTTTTGAAATTTCACATGGCACCTCGCACCTTGCGATACCTCATTTTAAAGCTTAAAAAATACCTAATCTAGTGGCTTAATTAAAAAAAGATTATTGTCGATTCGTTTTGGAAAAAATAATAAATAAGAAAAATTCTAAAACAATTTATATTGAACAAATCTAAGTTATTTTCAACGAAACAAAAAAATAAGTCGAACCAGTTTTTGAGGCAGATATTAAAAAGTATGTTAACTGATTAAAAAATATTACCCCCTCCCCTTAGCGACTCTCACTTTTACTTCAAATTTTAAATTACACCCCTACGTTGTGATACCTTGTTTTAAAGCTTAAAACAAATACAATTTATCTATACAAACAATATTTACGTCACCACGTTTCCAAAAACAAAATATATTTAAAAAAAAATTATACTGACGTTCATTTCAGGAGTAACCAGTCTCAATAAGATAATAAAAAAATATACCTTAATAAATACATTGATAATATATCCATCGATATATCGAAATATCGATCAAACATATTGTTATCTTAATTTAAAAAATAAATGCTCAAACATAATATATTTTTGAAAAATATATATTGGTTTTGGAAACGTACTGACGTAAATATAGGTCTACTATACCTCTAGATTGTATTTGTTTTAAGCTCTGAAACAAGGTATCACAACGTAGGGGTGTAATTTAAAATTTGTAATAAAAGTGAGAGTCGCTAGGGGGAGGGGGTAATATGTTATATTCAGTTAACATACTTTTTAACTTCTGCCTCAAAAACTGGTCGACTTCTTTTTTTGTTTCATTAAAAAAACTTAGATTTATTCAATACAAATTATTTTGGAATTTTTCTTATTTATTTTGGTTTCCCAAAACAAATCGATAAAAATCTGTTTGTATTGCGCCACTAGACTAGGTTTTTTTAAGCTCTAAAATGAGGTATCGCAAGGTGGGGTGCCATTTGAAATTTCAAAGTGGGGGTGGCTAGGGAGGAGGGGCTGACACTTAACATTTATCTGACATTGTTTTTAACCCCCCCACCCCCTCCAAAAATTAATCGTTGTATTTTTTTGTTTCATTAAGTTAACTTACATTCAAAAGTTATTGAGACTGGCTAGTTTTGAAATGTACACCCGGTATATAAGGAATCATAAAAATGCCACAACATATCTAATTACTATGCTTCTTTTATACATTGATAATGATTATTACAAAATAATCACAGAAAGAATTATTATAAATATATTTCTTATGTAATATACCAGCGTATAACTAGTACAAGTATCAAATATTTATTTAAACTGGTTTGCTACAGTCATTGGAAATTTTAGGAGACTATTTTATTTGCTTGCAATTTCGTAAATGCACAAAAGATTTCTCAGATATATGAGCAATATCGTGTTTAATAATTATTTTTTGGAAGGTGTTAATTGGTTGGTGCCTTGATATTTTACAACTGCTATGTTTTTTATACTGCTTTAGCCTTATAGAACTAATGATATGAACATATTTTTGTAGTATTGCATAATTCTTTAGGAATTCCATTTATTCAATTAGCAGATAACTTGCCTTACACATTTTTTTATAATTGATGAAACCATTTTTTTTTTTTGTTACCGTATTTAATACTTTTTGTGCTGTTATTTTGTTTTCATATGTAACAGGGTATAACATTTTTACAAAATAATTTTATTTCCTTGACACAATATTAAATGTGATCATAAATTTTATTATGCTGTAATATTTGAAGAACTAGGTATATTTCTGGATACACTTCAAAACTGACAAACTAGGAACCAGTTGATTTATTGCTAATTTTAAGAGCAAATATTTTGCTGCAATTTTAAATTTCTCGTTCCATTTTCTAACTTTATGAAACTCTCAGTAAAATTTTGTAAAAAAAATGTTTTCCAATTAATGTTCATACAGGATGTGCCAAACTATAACTCTCCACTTTGAATAACTTTGTAAATTTAAAAAAAAACAAAAAATAAGTTTTGTGGTTTCTGAGAAATCCAGAGTGTTTCAAAAAAATATCAGCATCTATTTAACTTACCCAAATTGAATCAAAATAAGAAAAATTGCTCAATTTATTAATTAGACTGAATTTTTAAATGTCCTAAATAGAAAATATAATAATACACTGTATAAAGTTTGGAAACACAAAAAACATAAAATCGTAATTCCAGATGTGTAAAGATATTTAAACAGTGCTCAAAACGTTGTTCTTGAATATTTTGACAATACTCTATACCAGCGTTTCTCAACCTTTTTACAACTGCGGACCGGTAAAAATAGGAGAAATATTTCGCGGACCGGTAATTAAAAAAAACAATTGATTATACTCGTAATATGACTAGGTGTATATATATTTTTTTCGTCTTATTTTGTAACTAGAGCAAATAAATAACACTCTTACTGCAAATACAAACAAAAATAGAACATAAAAACAAAAGCATCATTTTTTAATTAAAAAAAATAGTGAGATATCTGCTGTTGAGTCTTTCGTAGAATAGTTGATAAACGTGGCTTTAGTGTAGCTTCCGACAGACGAGGTGCATCAGTAACGTCCAATCGGTGTCTCAGCTTTGTTTTGATTATCGACATGGAGAAAAACGCCTTCAGTAAGTAGTTGCAAAGATTGTTAACAATTTAATTGCTTTGTGGGTTTAGAATGGATATTCTTTTTCCATCGATAACCAAAACTGAGCCAATGTTTGCACTTTATGTTTGGATACCAGAAGAGCATCCGAAGACAAAATCAATTAAGTTTTTTTTTTTCTTGAAGATTGAGTGACATGCTGTAATGTCTTGCATGAAGGGATTATTAATTCACAGATTACCTCTACGAGGATTCTCATTTTCGGTGTAATAAAGATTAAAATATATAATTATTTTCCATAAATGATCACTAATTATGTTGAAAATTCATTTTGTCTTTATTTTAGCGGCAGGTCAAAATTCTTCCAAAAGTGGAAACATCTCCATGCTTTCCTTTTGTATGCACATATCCTGACAAGCCAGCTTCTTTTTAAACGCATCCATCTTGTTTCTTAACGTAACCACATTTGTTGAAAATCCTTGGAGAGACATATTGAGCTGATTGAGATGACTAAATATATCCGCCATATATATACCATGCAAGTTTAGCCATCCACTCATCATTTAACAAAGGCTCTAATAGGGCCTGGTTTCGCTCTCTCAAAAACTGTTTTACTTCTTCTCTCTGTTCAACAAAGCGTGAAAGAACCCTTCCTCTCGATAGCCACCGCACCTCTGCGTGGAGATGTTGGTATTTTAAGTCCATACTCTCCTACTGTGTTGTGAACAATCTGGAGTTCACGGCACGGCTACGTATTTCATTAATGATCTTTATTGCGTCATTCATCACCCTGTTTGGCTCCAAAGATATCATTTTGCAGCTAGATGCTCTCGGTGGATCATACAGTGAGTGAGCAAAATTTCAGGATGAGCTTTGTCCTTTATTTTTGCAACCACACCTGAACGATATCCAGTCATATTTGCAGCAACGTCTGTACAAACTCCGACGCACTTCCCCCAGTCCAAACCCCAGTCTAATCCCTGCGCTTGTATCTATATATCAAAGTCCGTCCAGGTAGGTCAAGGCAACAAAGAAGTTTCAGGGAGGAACTTCTTTATTGCCTTGTTGCCTTTGTTGTCTTCAACTTCTCTATTCCTCACAAAACATAGTAGTTACTATGTTACTATGTTAAGTAGTTACTTCACGTCAGTTGTTTCATCAATTTGACACACATCGGACCAGGAGAAAATTTGAGAAATTTTCCGCGGACCGGCAGAAAATTTACACGGACCGCCACCGGTCCGCGGACCGGCGCGGCGGTTGAGAAACGCTGCTCTATACGATTACGCAACTGGTTTTGGACGTTTTGGATATTCTGGCCATTTGCAGCACATGTTTCTTTTATGAATAAAAATAGCTGGTTTTTCTTTGCTTGGTTCAGAGTTTTTTTAACGATTTGATCTAGGATTTGATTAAGGATCATTTTGATAAAATTAACGAGATGATATTTAAAAAGAACATTGAGTAACGTAATAACATTTCCAAAATAAACCGACAGTAGAGAGCTAACACGAAAATGTAGTTTTTTTTAATACTACTTGACTGATTGACTGGACACTCTGTATATACGATACAGTGTGTCCACGGATTGTCCGCCCCATAGGTATATTTGACAACAAAAATTCTATATACGAAACCAAATTCTGGAATAGCCACTGAATTAATTGAAAGTAAAAATAGTTCCAACTTAGAAAAATCAATCACTTCATAATAAAATAAGAAAACATAAAGTTTATAATTTGTACCTTCTTTTTAAATTTGTACCTGCAATAAAAAAATGTACACGGATTCTATGATAGTTTAGAAGTAAGTGAATTAACTTTTTGTTTTAATCTGTTTTCGTATCTTTAATAAAGAAAGCATTTTAATCCCTTGTATACATTGATACAAAAAAAAAACTTGATTTGCTACCTAACCTGAAATAAAATAAATGACACAATTAAATATTTTTACTTCAATCTTAAAGTTCAGCTGCATTGTAAATTGACGTAATTTTCGTGTGATTTTAATAACGAGCAGTAAAACTTGTTGGTCTAAAACCATGCAGTAAGGTATTAGCGGATATATAGTATAATCCAAGGTTTGACGTTCTACACGTTACATGCAATTACTTCATGCAATATCAATATTCGTAAATGTTATTGCTTCAGTACTGTAACTAATATAATTACAAATTCATATTTTATGCATTTAAGATTAGTCCCTATAATGGCGTATCACTTAAATTAATTAAGACCTGAATCTGGAACAGACTTTCAAGGGTGAAATCTAAAGTTTATTGAACCTACGCCTTACAAGGTTCTCTGTGGTGTATGCATTAGGGACCCTTACCTTGTTGCGTTCGTCTACCCAATATGATTAGTGAATGCGAGGATGGAATTTGGATGTGTCTACCGAATATTGGTCATCCCAGGCTAAAATTGCGGATTCATTGCAATCAAAACTTATGGTCGCCAAAGATTCATGAATTTTGAGATTTCATTAAATCTATTTTGGATTAGGAAATTGCTATTTTCTGTTTTGATAGCCGGAAAGAAAAATAATAATTGAGCACCAACAAATTTTCAAACCAATAGTTTTGTAAATTTATTTCTTAAATTAAATGTTTATTAACATCCTTAATGATTGCGAATATCTGTGAGAGCGAATATGTAAATAATTTTTTTTAAATGATACAGGAATACGTAGGCATCTTAGTAATTCTGCAAGTATAAATATATCTATCGAGTGCAAGACATGCGTTACAATGTTCACCTGTTAACCTTGATTTTTTAATGCACTTCTGTACAATAACTTTTCTTCACATGTTGTAGGTATGCAGTTTGCAATTAATAACTAATACGCCGCATCAGTTATTTTTAGAAATTTTATATATGTATTATACCAAAATGGTGCCATTTTCGCAGCTCAAATCAGTTTGAAGTTACTATCCATTCAAAAGTATGGGTTTCCAGTGCAATCTAAATTATTTGTACATCGATTTTCCGAAGAGTAGGTATAATTTCTCTCATTTTTTGAATTGAATTCGCAATGTCTTGCCAGGACAACAACTTGAGCTTCTTGGAAGAGCAATACATTGTATTACATTTCGAATTAAATTAATAGTATTTTGCCATGACAATACCTTGAGCTTCTCGGAATTGCCTTCCCATCCTTCATCATATTTATTTAAATGCGATATTACCATATGTAGCAAACAATAATTATCTAGTCCCACTATATTTATTGTATTCTAATAGTACACATATATGTCCATTGATTATGAACATTGTTATTGTTAGCTTTATAGCAACAGCGCAAATAAGTTTGTTCGGGAAACTTACCTACTGTGTGTTATAATGTATGATATATACAGTGTAATGTGCATTGTATTACACAGTCTATATTGTACACTGGAATTGTAGAATTGTAATGGTATGATATATACTAATAAACTATCTAATGTATGATGTATTCTGTAAACTAGGGTGCGATGGGTGGTGCGAATTAAACTTTTTTTGAAATTTGATAACGTGCAAAACGATAGTGCAAAAATTGTGCTATCGGTAAAACTTTGCACCAAAAAAATTCACATTTTTCGGACAACTCCTTGGATTCCCGAATTAGCCTTAAACTTTCATCATAGAGGTGGATAGGCAACCCTCACGAATGGAGACTTCTGACTATTTTTCTGGTCAAATTTCAGTTAGATGTTTGAAATATGCAAGCATGAAGCATACAAAGCTAATTTAATAATTTGGTCAAGAGAAGTATATCCTAGATATATTCAAGATTAGAAGAGAAAAGACAAAATTAGAAATATCAATACAACAAGATCAAAATATCAAAGAACGCCCTATTATAAGCATCTAATTTGATGAAATAGAAGAAACGTTTGCCCAGCAAAAGTAACTGACAAGTTTTATAGGAGATAGGGCGATTCTTCTTGCACTTGGGTCAGAATACTTATGCCATGTAATCCCTCATTAATAACACGAGATAGGCAAAGGCACTAGTAGTATTTTCAAAATCAAGTGGAGCTGATACTTCCAAATTAGTAGCGATCTCTCCAAAGATAATCCGATCTTACATGACCCAACTGACTTCTAACCCAGGTTTAAGAAGAATAGTCACATGCTCTTCGTCTACCTCTGTCCTATGAAACTTGTCATCTACTTTTGTCTGAGTAAGCATTTTGTGTTCTATCTATCAATTATATGCTTCTATTGGGGTGATCCTTGATATTTTGGTCTTGTTGATTTGCCGTTTCTAAATTTGTCGTTTCTCTTTTAATCTTTAATCTATCTATAATATGCTTCTTTTGACGCAATTATTAAATTAGTTTTCTATTATGCTTCAGGCATGCATATTTCAAGTATCAAACCAAAATTTGATCAATACAATGAGTTATTAGCGCTAATATGTAAGGGTTGTCTATCCACATATGTGATGAAAGTTTAAGGTTAATGCTACAACTCAGGGAATTGTCCAAAAAATCCCACAGTTTTTGTTCAAAGTTTCTACCACTTTAGCATATTTTCCACACTAGCCGTTATTGAATAACGGGAATAATTTTTAAAAAAGGTTTTTTTGGATCACCTCACTGTAAAGTGTATAATAGATACCGTTTGTTTATAATGACAATGCAAAGTAATAATAACTAACCAATATCATAAATTAATTGACTTGATTTGAAGTAATTCGAGCTTTTGTATTATGCTTTTAAAAATTTTGCAATATATTATTCTTTTGACATAATTCACACGTACTTGAATTGAGGCTGTGCAATTATGAGGAATTCCCATACGAACAATTATATAATTGCGTGATTTGTTATTCGCCCACATTTATTTATAATGTATTACAACTTCTGTGATACGACGCATTAGCTCAATGCTATATCTGATGCATTTTAATTGAATTTAGGCCACACCTATGCATTTTCTGCAGTGAGTGTTTGAGTAAATTAGGAGTGTCTGCATTAAAATGAAATTCTGGACTAAATTACATCAGTTTAATAATAAATTTTATATTTCATTTATATACACCTAAATCTGCCGTATTACTTGCTCATGGATTTATTTGTACATTGATTTATTAAATGTTAATTGAAAGATCCGTTATTGCAAACTTAGTAGACAACATAATAATTTAGCAGCATGAGTAGGTAGGTATGTATAGAATAGAAAACTAATATTTGTTTAATGTGAATGAACCTAGATGTTGTTTCCGTAGTATTACAAGGCGGTGCAACATTACTATAATTATATTTGCTTGGATAATTAGTGGATAGCCTTCGGAGAAGACCTTAATTTTGGAAGAAGAAAATTAATCAGAATAAAAATTTTAGTAAAAATAAAAACTATACCTTGGAAAAAGCAGAAATTTAACTTGGACGATGTTGCAGAGACAATGTGTAGAATAATCTACGTAGTACACCATAACCTTGAAAGAAGTAGAAGAAGAAGGCTTAGTAGTTCATATTGCAATAAAACTAATTAAAAACAAACTGATATGGGTACATCATGACATAACGCTGAGAATGATCAGTAAATAACCATAGTAGAAGAACTTAATTTTATTTTCTAAATTTACTTTTATCTCTATTTTTATAGATATACCTTTTCGAAATAAATACATATAAATATTTTCTAAGTATGGGCAGTAGAAATTCAATGTTGGTGATATCAGCAGGTCATTTTACTGTATAGAGAGAGATAACGATCTTATTAGGCTATTGGCCGCACCCTTCCGGCCTTTATTTTACTATATATTTTCCAATGATGATATAATCCTATATCGATTATGACAAAGAAACTTAATTTATACCATATTTGGCATTCTGTTGTCGCTTCAGTTTTGCATAAATAAACCGCATACATATAAGTGAAGAAAAAGTCCGTGAAATATTTAATATAGCACCGACAAATAAATTAAATACATTTACACAAAAAACTACAGTTTATTGACCAAGTCACTTCTGACTTGAATCTTCAGTTAATACGTAAATTTATGCAAATACATTCTGCGTTTTTTTATTCAAGCAAACAATGTAAATGGGTAGTACTTATTATTTTTAAAGGATTCTTCACATAGTTTGAATAAATATATAGTAAACAAACAAACAAAAAATATTTATGCATTATTTCCCGCTTCATGAATGTCATTTTAATCAATTCCACAAAATGTAACAAGTTCTGCTTAAATTACTTTCTATAAAATGACAACCTTGTAATATTGGGCAACCTACGAGTTGCCAGAATTTTTATAATAATTCATAAAGACGTTACATTTGTACTAAAATATTTCTAGTATTATTTTCGAATTGTTCATTTTCTGACATATTATATTAGTCCCTATCAAATGACAACTATATAATTTTGGGTAAATTCGATTGCGAAGAATTCATCTCGGTGAACTCTTCTCGGCCCAAATAAATAATTATTATAATAATTCAAACGCACGTTTAATATTTTATTTTAGTTTTTTGCGTATTACTTTAATTCGAAGAATACGTTTCGAATAATTAATCATCGAAGAATGTACTTGAAAATATATTTTTCCAAATACATAATTTGAGTTGAGAAATATTTATTATAATAATTCAAATGCATAAATATTTATTATAATAATTCAAACGCACATAAACTAAAGTAGTTTATTTAATATTTTATTTTAGTTTTATGCGTATTACTTTAATTCGAAGAATATGTTTCGAATAATTCGTTTTCGAAGAATACGTTTCGAATAATTAATCTTCGAAGAATGTACTTGAAAATATATTTTTCCAAATACATAATTTGATTTGAGAAACTTATTGTGTATCGTGATTTTGTTGTGAACGATTTCTAAACTGTTTTGATGACTGTTGCAGGAATTTTGCCGGAAGCCATTAGAACAAACTGCATGCGATGTACGGAAAAGCAGAGGTTTGTCACCATGAAAACCATCCGCCGACTGATCAAAGAATATCCTGACGCTTGGTCCCAGTTGGCAGCTGTATGGGATCCCACAGGGGCGTACATAAAAGAAATGGAGGATACCATAGCCAAGAAGTACAACCGTACACCGGAAGTTACTGGCAGTGCCAGCAATGTCGAAAATTCATTACCTGTACAACCTGTACAAATACCAGTGATTGGCTCAAGAAGCAACTTTGGCCCAGATGAAACGCCGTCTATTCAAGCGACTTCTCCAAGACTTATTGAAACGACGACTCGGCGGTTATCTACAACACAACGTGCAACAACAACAGAGCGTACAACCACAACACAGCGTACGACTACAAATCAACGCAAAACAACTACCAGAAGAACTCCTACACGTGTCACAGTTAGAGCCATAAGCGCCACAGAGCAAGAAACGAGCAAGCCATCTTCAAAACGGGGACAACCAGCGGAACCAAATACAACAGCCAAACGTCTCATATACAACTATGACTTCGCTGTTACAACACGACCTCCAGTGCAACGCCAGCAAAATGGTGGCTTCAATGTGGTCCTCAAAGGAGTCAACAACATCATCGCTCCAATTACAGATATTGCCGGGAAAGTCATATCAGCCGGAACTGATTTCGCTGGGATGGTTCTGGACGCTTTTGGAGTCAGGAAAGTGTAAAACGATTGATGAGTTTACGACCGACATATTTTTAATATTTATTTGTTTTAATTACTGGATAATCCTTCATACGTGGCACTGGCGATTTTAATGTTTTAATTAAACTTGTTGTAACATTGCGTTTGTATGGGATTCAATACTCAACTTTTTTTTAATTACTAACCTATTTTATGTAATTGCCTCTATTTTATAATTAGCCTTGTCTGTTAATTGCCATATATTTTGCCCCGATTGTTATACCTTATACTGGAATTTTGCAAGGACTTTCCCAATACAGAAATATAAATCATTAAAGTGTAATACAATTAAATTTTCCACTGGTAGTTATTGGGTTTTCCTGGTTATTTGCACCAATTAATTAATTTAATTACGCAATCATAAAAATTTCCCAATTAATTAACGAATTGAAGTGCGGTGGTTTAGGTTTGCGTGGCATGTAATTTGCAACAATTTGTACATCATGATAATATAATGATACTGCTGATGAAATTGGATGGTCAAATCACATTAAATTATCTAAAGACGCATTTCATTGTTGCTAATGAGGTTACAAGAGAGGATATAGTTATCACTTAATCACACATTTCAATATTAATAGCAGTAACAGCGAAGCAATTTGATCATTTGGCCTCTCCGCCTAAATAAACATGTTTAGGCTGGTCTTACCAAATTTATAACATATAAGATCTGTCTGATATATTTATAATTCCAGAAACTATCTTTACATCAATTCACCAGAGATTTGTGTTAAACAATTAAATATCTGAGAGTAAGGTTTACAATCTCATATTAATTAATTTAGTTTAGTTTCCATGAATAGCATTACTTAAATAACTGTGTCCTGGATAATTCAAGTGCGATCAAAGTTATTCCGAGATATAGGTACAATCTCCGATTAACTTTGAACAGAAACTGGGTCAGATCTGGGATTTTCAAAAAAGAAATATATATTTTTAAAATAGTTAAATAATTATTTGTATACCAAGGCCGCGAAATCTTTCTTTAACGTACCTTAGAAGCTTGTCGCCGAGGCCGCGTTGCGGCTGAGGCTGGAGGATGTTCGCGGACAAGAGGGGATTGTGCGCACATGGAATGCATGGTATGATTTAATTATTAAACGCACAATGATAATTACGAATATTAAAACTATATCAATCAATCTATAATTTAAAAAAAAAATCATTTCTAATGATATAAAATATTTTATCTAAACTTGTAAAACCTTATCAAAAAACTATACGAGTTAGCAATAAATGGTATGCAATTTAAATAATAAGCTGTATCACATCTATTTGTATATAAACAAAGCAACGCCTATATAAATAGTTAAGCAACAAAGCATCTTATAAATTTCATGATTTTGCACAAATATCACAATTTAAAACCTATATCGCTCGAAAACTATACAAGTTAGGAACAAATGGTTTACAATTTTATTAATAACCTATCATAATCTCTGTTGGAATATAAAGAAAGGAATGCTAATATTAGTAGTTGAGCAACAAAACAACTTACCCATTTTATGAATTTGCACAACCGCCATTATTTAAGAGAAGTGCTGCTCTAAAACTATACTAGTTAGCAATAAACATGGCAAGTGTATAAACAGTATACCATGGTTTCCATTTCTAGTAATCAGCCATTACGAGCTCTATTGGTATATAAAGAAAGCAACGCCAATAAAGCAACAAAGCAACTTCTAAATGGTATTATTTTGAAAACTTTAACAAAATTTAAGAGCTGCTCGAAAACTAAACATATTAATAGCAAATGGTTTAGAATATTTTAATAATAACGTATCATCACCTCTATTATAATATAAAAAGAAACAATGCTAATATTAGTAGTTAAATAACAAAACTTATTTTTTAATAATATTAGTTTATTTTAAATTTATACCAGTTCAATAAATAGCTCATATAAATAACATTCTATATAATATCATTAATAATACTCTTCAAAATATTTCATGTTTTCTTCCTTCTGTCTACACCTGGAGTTGTGGGATTTCTCTCCCCTTCTAGGTTAATGGTATTGAAGGATGTTGTCGGTCTTCTTCATTCCTCTTGTTTAGATCTTGTTATTTAAAATTAGGTTTTTTATTTTTAGTTTAAAAGGTATGTATTTTAGTTTTCTTATGTGTTCGTTCAGGTTGTTATATTTATTTATTGTTTTCGTTGTTAAGTTTTGTGTATGTTTTGTTATTGTAAATTTTTCTGTTCTTAGGTCTGACTTTCTTCTTGTATTGTGTTGATGGAATTGTTTGTTATTTGTCAGTATCATGATCGTTTTTGTTAGGTTGTTTTTAATTTTATATATTAATAGTAGATTACTTAGTACTATCATGTTTCTGACATTGAGCTCCTTAGTTTTCTTATATAATTCTGCTGTATTTGTTCTTCGGTCCAGTTTGTAGAGTATTTTTAATATTTTGTTTTGTTGTGTCTGTAGTTTATTCAGGTTTTTTTCAATTGTGTTTCCCCATATGTTGGAGAGATAGTTGATTTTTGATGTAAACAGTGCATGATATATTTGTTTCTTTTTCTCTTCCGGTACGTAGTTTCTGATTTTCATTATGGCGGCGATATTTTAGAGTTTCCTATTTTAAGCGTTTCTATGTGTTGATCACATTTCAGGTTGCTTTGTATTTTAAGTCCTAGACAATTTACTTCTTTTATTTATTTTATTTTTGTATTCTTGATCGTGATGTTTATGTCGTTTGTTGTTTTATCGTTTGAGAATATCATATATTCTGTTTTTGCTTCGTTTATTGTTAGCAAGTTATTGAAAAAACAGTTTTCCAGCAGTTTTATATCTTCGTTCATATTGTCTTCTATTTCTTTATAGTTTTTTCCCGTGTAAACTATACAGGTGTCATCTGCATATATATGTGGTTTTCCGTTCAAGTTCATTTCCAGCAGATCGATTTTTAAATTTAATGAATTTACCCAAACGCCATAATTTATAACAAGCCCGCTCGAAAACTATACAAGTTAGCAATAAATGGTTTGCATCTAGTAATTAATCTTTATGAGCTCTATTTGTATATAAAGAAAGCCACGCGAATATTAATAGTTTAGCAACAAAGCAACTCTTAAATTTCATAATTTTGCATAAACATACAAATTTAAAACAAGAGTCGCTCGAAAACTTAATATAAGTAATTAAGAAATGATTTACAATTGTAATTATTAACTATCATTAGCTATGTTAGAATATGAAGAAACCGACGCTTATATTAGTAGTTAAGCAACAAAACGACTTGATTGATGAATTTCATGAATTTGCACAAACGCCATTATTTATAACAAGTACCACTCGAAAACTATACATGTACTCATGAACTCCGTTTGTATTCAAAGAATGCAATGCTCATATGAATAGTTGAGCAACTTCAAAATAACATGATTTTGCACAAATACCAAAATTGCAAACTAGGTCACTTGAAAACTACAAAGTTAGCAACATATGATTTACAATTTTAACAATAAGCCATCAACAAGTCCATTTGTATACCATGTGATTCGAAAGGACAAGACATTCATTTGGATAATTTGTAGAACCATTTAGTTGTTTTCAAAACTGCAAAAATTATAGGCATTGGATGATACTACCTCTGTTCCATATAAGTGAGCCATTTGAGTCTTCTTTTAAACTTATTGACATTTAGTTATTTTTTCAATTTCTAATTTGATATTCTTAATATACACCTAATTCTTCATCATATGTGCCATGGAAGTAAAAATATTTGACAGTATAATATGTTTCGCCGGAAGTTTCAAACGATGAGAAAACCAAATTTAATCAACCAAAAACGAACGGCTATTGTTCAGTTTTTACTGAAACTTCAGAAAAATGGATGGCTGAAAAGGGGCTGATTTTAGCAATTGAAAAATTTGCCTATAGTCCCGATTTAAATGTGCTCGATCTTGTTTTTTTCGTCTATTCAATCATTACAACACCAGCATTCACCGCCCAATATGGACGAATTAATAAGAGTTGTCGAAGAATCTTTCGAAGCGGAGGCTAGACACACATTAGAAAATGTGTTTATAAGTTTACAAACAGTTATGAAATCGATTATAGATTGTGGCGGTAACAATAATTATAAGCTTTAACATATTAGCAAGGCAAAGCTTCGTAGGGAGAATCGGTTGCCTACTATTCGTTTATACTAACATTTTTTGTAAGTTATTTTGAAAAAATATATGGCTCACTTATTTCATAAAAAATAAACATCGGCAATGGCTCACTTATTATGGAAAAAATAAAAATCTGCAATGGCTCACATATTATGGAAAAAATAAAATCGGCTGACTTATTATGGAATAGAGGTAGTGTATTTTAATATTCATCTTATACTAATCAGATCATGTATTTTATGTTTTTATTAATGAGATACTTGATGTTTTTACAGTTTATTGTACTTTATTGGAGCCAGCACAATAATATGTTCATACAAGTAAAATAAATCAGGTATAAATTTCATGTTCACTCGTTCAAGTATCACAAATCAATTGAGGGCTACATTCCAGCTAGACCACGGTCAATGTTCTTCACTATTCGTCAGAAACAGCTGCCCACTTTGGGCAGCTTCTTGGCTATTAGAGCTTGGAGCTTGGAGTATTGGAGCTTGGAGCTTGGAGCTTGAAACTTGGAGCTTGGAGGATTGGAGCTTGGAGCTTGGAGCTTGGAGCTTGGAGTATTGGAGCTTGGTTCGATTATAAATTATATGAAAGCACTAATGCTTTACTACTGTCTTGAATTTGTTGACATTGTTTGTTTTGATATCCTCTCTAACCTTGTTTAGATTTTATATATTTTTTTTTTATAATTTATATATTAATCGATCGTTTTCATGTTAGTTCTAACTTGAATCTCCTTGTGTGGTTCGTGTGTATTCTTATATGGTTCCCATTCCTTGTGTTGTATTTATGGATATCTTTATTTGTTGTAAGTTTAATGTTGCTTCTAATCAACGCATTCTTCATTTTATGTACTGGTGTCAAGTTATGTAACGTGATGAATTGTTTGATGTTTGTTTTTTGTGTGATTTGTGGATTTGTGAAAAACTTTTGTGGATGGTATTAAGTGTGGTATTAACTGTATTAAGATACGGCTGTATTTGAGCATTTTATTTTGTTGTCTTTGCATTTTATTTGTGTTTTTGAGCGAGGTATTGTTTCATATGTTTATTAGAAAATTCGTGTGGGCGCTGAATAGCGAGTTATGTACTATTTTCTTTTGGTGTTGTGGTATGTAGGTCTTTAATTTATTTAACATATACCTACATATTTGTTGCGTTATTTGCAGAGATAGTTTGTTAATGTGCCCCTTTCAAGTCAATTTGTTGTTGATCGTTAGTCCTGGGTAGGTTGCATGTGTTGTTTCTCATAGTTTAATCTTGTTTAGTGTTATATTTCATTGGATGTTTTGTTTATCAGGGTTGAATATCATGTAGTTTATTTTGGTCTCATTTATTGCAAATGTGTTTTTGGTGCATCAGTTAAACATGGCTTGGAGATTCGTTTAGTGTTTTTTTTTAGGAGTTCGGCCATCTCCTTTTATGAATGTATCAGGCAGATGACATTTGCGTATCTACATGATCATATTAAATCCATTTTTATCGAGCTTTTTACCAAAGGCGATGGCGAAGTTGGCATTTGCAATCTCAAGTCTGGTCTGCACTAAAATCACACGAGCCCGCGTGCAATGCTGGCTGTCATTTATTTATTTATTTATTTATTTAATAATATTATCAATCAGTCTATAATTGAGCTATAAACTAATTAAAGGATAACTGAGCACAAATTTACAAGTTGAATTGTACTACATTGGTAATTAAATACTAATACTTACATAAAGGGTTAAGACTTGATATAACTTGCTTTAGACTTAGACTTGTTTTAGAATTACAAGTCAGTTGTTGACCACATTGACCGTTGATCAAATAACTAACAAATTACTAAATTGATAGAATAATTTGATTAACTGGGAGAAAGAAAAATAAAGAAAGGAAGAAATATAAAGGAGACGACGACAAAGTACTAAGTCACATTAGCTAACAATATTTCTCAGGACGGGCCACAATGGCCTAGCACAAAGTCAAAATATTCTCCGTGCAAGTTACATAGTTACACATTGAAACCAGTGGTGAGTTGTAACAATGCGTAGTTCTAAAGCTATTCACATAAAATGTTGAGTGTTGTCTGGTATTAGATCTAGGCACTTTTAAATTTAAGACACCGTGCAGATCAGAATCAAATATAGCGCCGCTAACCAGCTTAAAGACAAAGAATATTTGTGCAATAACACGTCTACTGTAAAGGGACTGAAGTTGGAATTCGTTCTCAAGATCAGTAAACTATATCCCTGGAAAGGGTACATCCCTTGGGATTTCCAGGAAAGCATTTTCAAAAATTTAAGTTGCTCCTTCTCAACCTCCTCCCTGTACAGACTATATGATGGATGCCACACTACTGCACAATATTCTAGATTACTCCTTATAAACAATTTGTAAATACTAGCCAATGGTTCAGTTGACTTAAACTCTCTGGTGTTGCGTATTATGAAGCCCAAGATCTTGTAACACTCTTTAGTTATAGTTTTGATGTGGTTGTTGAAAGTCAGAGCACTGTCAAAATGTACACCCAAGTCTTTATATTCATTGACCCTACCTAACACAGTACCTTTGACTATATAATTAAATGTAATAATTTGTATTTTTCCAGTTGCAGGTCATGTATTTACATTTATTTATGTTCAGGTCATGTTGTCATGTTGACATGTCAGACTTGATCTTAGTGCAGACATGCCTTGAGATTACCAACGCCAACATCATGGTCGATTTTTGTTGAACGCTTCATATTTTCAGTTGGAAGTCGTTTGTATAGTTATATGCAGGGTTGGTGTAATATAAATCAATTGATTTAAATCATGTCTAAAATCATAATTTAAATCAATTGAAAAGATTTTCATAAATAAATCAGATAAATCATTAATTTAAATGAAAATATATATTTTTTAAATTAATTATTGTTTTCTTGTTCATTTCAATAGGTGTACAATTAAAAATTTACCAGGATTTAAAATAGATATTTAGAAGTCAGTAAATTAATTTTCTTGTCTTCCAGTTTTGGTCCATCACATAGTACAGATACGCCGATTTTATTTTTAATTATCAATTGTTGTTCAAATTCTATGATTTAAGTGAAATGTATTCTTCTATGAAATGATTTAAATCGTGATGTATATCAATTGATTTAAATCACATCTAAACTGACAGAAACTAATAAAAAGAATTAAAAAATCATTTTTTTTAATCATTGAATTTAGTTTTTTTTTAAATAATCACTTATTCCAATCATGGTTATTTGACATACAGAGTGTCCCACAATAGGATATACATAGCTGAAGTACGTGTTCCTAACCTATATTTAAGTCGAAAACTTCCAATAAACATATGGTCTAAAATCCTTCGTTACAAAGTTATTGATATTTGAATGTTACCACTACACTCAAATATCAACAACAAACAATGTATTGGGGGATTTGAAAACAAATGAGGCGTTTATTTTAAAAAGGGGCATGTCCTAAAACCAGTTTTGTGGGATATTTAAAAAAACTTCCACTGCATACTGGGAAAATATATCAGGCTATTCTGTTGTATTTATTATAATAATTTTTATAATAATTTATTCTCGCATAGAAAAATACAAATTGATTTACATATTAATATCATGATATAGTACAATCTAATCAAATTATCCTCTCTTTACTCAATCAGTCCCTCATATAGTTCTTTTTTACCGCACTTGAGCACGTGGTACCTGTCCTCAAAGGCTTTCAGGCAGAATTTACACTGACACATTTCGTTACACCTATGAAAAGTTTGCGTGGTGCATAAAATATGGTGGAAACCATGAGCCGTCATTCTTGATAATTTACTGCGATTTAGTTGGTTGGACTTCTTCCAGTTCTCCGAATTGAATACAAGCCCATCAGAATAATCGTCTACTACAATTTTTTAGTATTTAAGCTATCTCTCCTTCTCGTACATTCTCCATTGTGTTATATGCAATTCACATGTGGGCCTCAAATCCTCAGACAGTGTTGCCCATCCTACCATATGTTGACACAGTGTATTTGACTCCATTTTATGCATACCCATTAGTCGTTTTATGAAGTATCTTTTTATTTTGTCTAATTCGTATAAATCCTTGGCTTTTAGTAGATGGGCAATTTCATTAACAGAGTAGGTAGCTATAGGTTTAACTTTCTGTTGGAAAAGGAGGTTTGCACTTTCAATTGATAGCCTAGTCATGTTTTTTAGGCTATTTATTGCTCTGGTTGCTTGCATTCTCCTCGCCTTTATGTGCTCTGTGAGCGTTAGCGTGGTCTGTAGTGTGACTCCTAGGTAGGAATATTTATTAGTAATTTCAGCTGCTTGTCCATTATATTCGAATGAGTCTCCTTTCGCCAGTCTACTTCCCTTTCTAAATTTCATGATCTTAGTTTTCTCTATGTTGACTTTCAACTTGTTTTCTTCACAGTATTTGGATAGATTCTTCAGTGCAGTGTCAATTTCAGATTTTTCAGAGCTGTATATTACCAAGTCATCAGCATACATAAGTAATTTGAGTTTTGAGGTATTTTCTTTGGTTAACTTTAGGAGATCAGCTACATAGATTAAAAATAGAGTTGCGATAAGGGAATCTCCTTGAGGGAGTCCCTTTGTTTGCTTTATTTTCATCGATGTACAGGCCCCGGCCGTAATACGTATGAAGTTGTTTTCTAAAATGCTACTAATTAGTGCCATTACCTTACCACTGATCCCACAAACCTCTGTCATTTTCTGCTTCAGCTTTATTCGGTTGATTGAGTCAAAAGCTTTGAGGAAATCAACAAAGCATGCATACATGCATCCTCCTTTGTTGTGTATTTCAGATTTCACATCCCTCAGAAGCTTTGCAATTGGCATAAGGGTTGATTTCTCTGGCAAAAATCCATACTGTTCTTTAGGGAGCTCATCTATAATTTGAGGGATTATTCTCTGATTCAATAACTTCTTTAAACATTTAAAACCAGCACGCTGGAGCGCTATTCCCCTATAGTTATTAGGGTCATTTATTTCCCCTTTGCCCTTGTATATTACCTTTACATCGTTTTCCTTCCAGGCATCTGGAATTCTACCTTCCAGAAGGCACCTGTTTAATAGCATGTACCATTCTGTTTGCAGTACATTCACGCTCTGGGCTATTTGCTCATACGAGATGTCTGTTCCAGCTGCTTTTCCTTTTCCAATCCTGCTGATCACTCCTAGTATTTCGTCTTCTGTGAAAATATCATCGCAGCAGCCTCCCTGAGAGGTATATACATCTTTCGTGGGGTTTTGGATTATATCTTCTTTATATAATTCTTTGAAGTGAGTTTCCAGCCTTTGCATAGATATTTGGATGAATGTGGAGCTCCTATGATTTCTAAATAGTCCCAATTTAGGTCTCCACACATACGCTTCCACATACCTCGTTGTATTTATTTCAATTTATTTAAAAATAAAAATGATTTTAAATAAGAACACTGAAATAAAAGAAAAAAACGGGTAAGAAAGTTGGAAAGTTGTTTTTAGGTGGAATTTTTTTAATGCGAACAAATAAAAATACAAAAAACTTTACTAATAATTAAATGTAATTTAAAACTCTGCACAACCACTACTGTTGTCATCCTCGTCCACTTCGGGTTCCTTATCAACAACACTTAAATATTGCTCGGCAAAAAACTGTTCGTAAAATTATATATTCTGGGGTTCGTCTAAGAAACCCATTAATTCCTTAAGATTCTTCAGTGTTGCTGATGATTTTTCTTGCTTTTTGTTTTGATATTGACCCTGAAGAAAGAAACTCCATCGACATGTGTCGTTTTTAAAGAATTGCTAGATTTTCATTGGCCTGTTACACGCGACTTGCATTGTTTTTCGAGAAAACGGGTTTGCTAGTGCATAGACATTGGTCTTCAGAGGCGTATACTGTTAATAACTCGATTTGTGCAGTTTTGGACTTGTGTTGTTTTTAAAATAAACGCCTCAAATGTAACTAAGTGTGTTGCTTATTATCTGTCTTAGTATGAGTATGGCACCGTTGAAGAATATTTCGATATGCATTATATTTACGGGTTTTGCGACAGACATCCACGTGCAGCAGTTCAAGAATATCTTACCCGATTTACTGAACGCAGATTGGCAGATATACTCTGATTTTTCTAAACTGGCGTGCACGTCATCAAAATAATAATCATAATAATGATGGCACAATTTTACAAGGTTGCCAGTTGTCCTGGGTATTTAAAAATGGCTGCAATCAGCTGTTGCGCCCGTGCAATCTTGTGCGACAGTGCGCGGTTCGTATCAAATTCATCGATTTCTCTACCGTTTATCGTACAGATATCAATCTTGTGGTTATGGTTTACCATCTACAATGACAAAATATGCATTGTAATAATCGATCAAATGTAACAAGTTAGACGTCAAAGAAGTTTGAAGCATTAGTGAAAAAGATGTGGCATCGTCGCCGAGAAAATATCGCCGATGCCAACATAACATGATTTAATACATGATTGGCAGGCGAAAATTGTGTCCGCGGTTAATACACCGATTACCTATTTATAACCACCGGTGATCAGTGTTATGTAACACATGATCTTCAGATTAATTTCGATTCTTAAACTATTGTTATGCATATTCTCGAAAACAATCACGTTGGTACGAAAAAACCTCATCGCACAGCTGTTTGATGACGTGCACGCCAGTTTAGAAAAATCAGAGTATAGCCGAGTTTTCCTGCATTGTTAGACGTGCATTGTCATTAAGCTGAAGGGAAGGGAATATGAACATATTATCGTTGTTGCCTGTTGATTAAATGCCGCATTTTTTATTTTATTTTAACATGCAAGTTACTATTAGAAATCGTATACCGGTAACTGTAAGGCGTCGAAATGTTCATTTTTTGGGGTAATATATCGGTTTTAGGGATGATATTTTAGGAAACCACAAAACTCTTATGAAAAAAAATATATAAACAGAAGTACGCCAAACTATTGAGTTCGTTATAACTAAATAATGTTTTTAAAATCAAATGATGATACTTAAAAATTTTGTTACAGTAATAAATTTTTGTTATAATTTACAACATATTTACACAAAGAAATACATATTATACCGGATTTTTGGAAATTACATGACAGCGTATGACAATCTGATTTACATTTACAGGGATTCATTTTATTACATTTTACATATTACGTGTATTACATAGGTAGAGATGTATTACTTTTTCTAGACCTTTAGAAGATCCAGAAACTCATTTCCAAACGACGAAAGTTCGTTCTGGATAAAACCGAGTGATGCAGCATTTAGGCAATTCTTCTTATTGATAAGTCGTCTTATTATATCGCAGCCAGTTAAAGCATGCAATGCGGATAAAATATTAGAGATATTTTCACTGAGGCAAAATGCCGATTGTGCCGACAAAAAACAGCAAGAATATGTTTTTCTTTTGACTTTGACTTTTGACTATCGAACCATACAGCTTACATACAATCAATATATGCAAGCTTAGGCCAAAAATGAATAATAATAATTACAATGTCTGTATTGGTGCTAATAATTAAAATCTCGGCATATTGAATTTTTGCTGCATGAAATACCTAGTGATTATTTAAATTTCCATGGATAACTAGACCTGAAATTTAAATGATCAATTAGTATATGAGCAAACATCCTCCAATCCGTTTCTAAGTGGTTTGATGTTAATTCCAAAACTCCCGAAAAAGTACGACCTTATAATTTGTAAAACTTTGTTATGTCATTGAATCCACAAATGTATAACCGTTTATTTATTTTTACCTTCTCTAACTTGTGTATACCTATTTTGATAAGTAGGTACAAAATTTAATTAATTGTAATTTATTTTCATTGGTCCCGAAGAAGTATTAATTATCAGCTGGAATATTTGTGGAGTCACTGGAATTAATGACGTTCTGCACATATTTGTCCTTTGCTTCGTAATTTGAACTACAAAAACTTAATGGAGACATTATCATACCTATTAAAAACTACATCAACTCTTCTAACACCTGGCTGCCATACCATCAATAATGACATTTTTGGAAGCATTTGAGATTAAAATTTGTTCCATTGAGTAAGTTGAACAGTGATTAAAGTTTCAATTTCGTGTTAGAGTACTGACTTGAGAGATTTCCTGTAAGCTCCATGCTCATCAAAAAGATATTTACAAAAATGTATTTCATGAGACGCTAGTTTCATCGGGTCAAAACATCGCCGAGGTACTAAAATAGGTACTAAACACTAGATTTTTTTTTATTGGAGTACAATTAAAGTTATAGAATGGATTTTATTGTATAGAATCGTACACATTTTTATGTTTTAATCCAAATCTTTCACTTTTGTATTGTTCAATTAATGATTTTCTATTGTCTTCAAGATTCAGCAAGCATTTCGCAGTAGTGGATTGCTCTGCAAGAGCTGCGGTGAAAATGGTGTAAAGGCCGCACTCTTCATTGACCTTGAAAGTATTACAATATTTTATTCTCTTGATTATAGTTTGAATACCCTGCTTGTTTTTAGAAATTCTGCTTTGACTCCATTTGTTATAAAAATTCAAATCAATGTCACCGGCAGAGTCTCATTAACCCGAAGAGGTAGGGGAAAGATAGAGGCACAACAGCTTCTGGCAACATATAGTTTTGGCTTTCTTAGGGTCTCAGCTATACAGATCAGTCAACAGATCTCGTTCCTCAGATTTTGCAAACTCAAATATCCTGTACTATGCACTACTAGAGAAACTGGTGAGGTTTGTTATGTGTGCATAGTGTAGTTTGTCTCTAATTCTAAGGTATAAAAAAATATATTCGTACCACAATCGAAACGTGAACGATGGCTGAGGAGAAATGTGGACTTACAACAAAAAAAATCTCAATATAATTGGCGGAATTCCCACAAATAGCTTTACACGATTTGGACTTGCCATGCTCGTATTAATACAGATAATAAGCAAAACAATTCGTTAAATTTGTTTTATAAGCCCCCTTAAAGTATCTTTTGTTTATGATCTTTGAGCTTAGCGGTAATATTTGAAGGTCAATTACTCTGTAAAAATTGATTTTAGTTTTCCACTAAAAATGAGGTCAGAAATAGGTTCTTATGCTATGTACATCCTATTGCGGGATACCCTGTATAATATCAGTAGGATAGCTCCTCCCTGTAGTAGGCCGTATTGCTTGATTAGTGTATCGCTTGTTGTTTCTTCTATTTGTGTTACTAATTATATTCATCAGGTACGATTCTAGAGATTATAGTGTTATTTAAGTTTGTGTTCTTTAGTTTTGTTATAAATATTTTTCTGTCTACTCTATCGAATATTTTTTTCATGTTGATAAATGTTGCTATAAGCTTCTTGTTTGCTTTTCATATATTTGTTAGTTTCAGTAGAAAGTTGGTTGTTGCTGCTATTGTTCCAGTTTTGCTTTGGTAGGCGTTTTGTTGTTCCGTAATTTCTTTTGTCCATTGAGATATGTTTCTAGTCTAGTTTTTATAACTTTTTCAATTACTTATGTTAATGCCGAAGTTATGGCCATTGGTCTGTAATTTTCGGGTTTTAGTCTGTTACCTTTTTTGTGTATTTGTCTAATACTTGTTGTCTTTAGGTATTTAGGATATGTTAACATATCCTGAGTTGATGTTGATGAGTTGATGTTAACATGTTCTATCAGGATAGAACATATTAATCATGAGCTTAGTTATTACGGGTGTGACCATTTCGTTGTTCTGTATTAATATACTGTTTTAATATACTGTTCAACAAATAAAAGCCACATCGATCAATCAAATATACTGTTTGTTAATAAGTCAAAGCCTTTTGGTGTTCTTGAGGTTGGTTATTATTATGGAAATTTTGTTTTCGCTTATATTTCTACTTTCTTTGTTTGTAATTGTGTTTGTGAGTTTTGTGTTGCTTAGTATTTAGGAGTTGGTATTTTGTGTTTATCTGCTAGCTTCTTTCCGATTGTTGCGAAATAGTAGTTAATTGTGTCTGCAAATAATTTCTTGTTATTAAGTGGTTATTAAGTTGTTGTATTTTTCTATTTGGCTATTTTTGTACTGTTTTGTTTTTGTTTTCTTCTCCTACAGAAGTTTATAGTTATTATTTATTTCTATTTGCGATAATTATTTTCTGTATGGGCATACAGGTTTGTTCTCTGTGCGTAGTGTAGTTTATCTCTAATGCTAAGGTATAAAAAAAATATATACCGAAATATCCAGGGTCAATCAAAAATTTGTTTTAAATATTGGGGTTGCCATTTAAGAAAAAAATGATGACGTTATAACTCACAAAAAATGAAATGAAATGAAATAATGAAATAAAGAATGTATTCCATACTTTATGTATACCCTGTGTACAGAAAACAACAAAACTATTATTGAAGATAGTATCAGTTGAGCAAAATTATCTTTCACTAAATTGAAATCATTATCAGTGATTTAAGAAAATACAATCAAGTTATTTAAAATAATCTATAAAGAAAACCGTATCAATGATTATAATCTCTTATAGATATATAGGTCAAGTTCAACTTTTGGTTGTTTCAACTAATCAGCATGTTTTTGAGGCATTGATATGTGCGATTATCCATACTCACTCAGTATATCTTCTGTGCACAACCAAGAGAAAGTCACGTAATTTCCTATGTACTAAAAAAACTCGGTGGCATAACTTTCGCCTGAACATTATTGATTTGTCGGCGAACCATAAACTGATACCTAAACATTTAACTTTAATTATTTGCTAAAATTACAATTTACTAATTTGATATTACGTATTTCGTACATATGTATTAAAACATACTAAATATTCGTATGTGTTAAAACAGTACTAAAATGGTTTGTTCCATTTAAGATCGTTTTGACATTGTGAGCTTTTATTTTAAAAACATTGATTGCTCCAAAGCTGCAAATCTCGTTTTTAATCAAAGTAATTCCCATAAAAATATCAAAAGGTTTTCCAATGAAATTAGCTATCTTAGTACAGTCATATTGATAGTTTCTTACGTTGTACTTTTGTTGATACATTTTTGTTGCTGGAGTGTCATGTCTATTTTGTACTTTACTAACCATAAAACAATAATTTGTTACAAATTAATCGAGAGATTTTAATAAGAAATACACCTTTGTATTGCAAATTAAGCAAGCTTTCAAATGAGCTATCATTCAAACCCTCCTTCAATTGTAAAATAATGGAATTACCTCTCATGCATTAAGGGTTTTAAACCATTGAAGATCATTTGCTTGCCAAAAGTTGACAAGCTCCCTATAATTAAAAATTCACACATTCATCGATTTCGTAAAAATAAAAAAGCTGAAAAGACGAAAATCGAAAGGGCTAAAAAGACTGAAGGGCTGAAAGACGAAAGTCGATAGCCCATTCCATACAGCATATCATATATTTCATTATCACCATACCTGTGATGTAACAAACAATGTACAAAGCTATATAGAATAAATGTTCTTACTACTAATATATTCTTAGATATTTAGTGTTTCCTATCTCTCAGGATACCCTGTATATTGCGCATGACTTTCTTTATATTTATACAAAGTTATTTCATGGCAAAGCTGCAAAATCAAGTTGCAGAAAAATGTTTCTTATAACGTTGTTCTGGCAGACGACCTTTCAATTTAGTAACCTGTTGTTTTTATTTTACTATGTACCATTAAGTGAAGTCTTCTCCATTCACGTATTTAGCTTAACTAACATTCTATAATGTAAAAAATGGTTCTTAGAAATTTTATTAAGGAATTGTTAGAACTTTTCTTAATAATTCAAATTTATTTTTTCGCATGTAATATTTCCTTGGTTCCGTGTAATATTTGTAGTGCATTTGTATACGTTGTTTTCGAATAATGGTTTCTTGATGAAACTGATTTCGAAAAATTATTTGAAGAAAATTTGATTTACGCCGAATTTCATTTCAAAAAGTAGCTTTATAGTTATATCAAAGTTCTCTCAGGTAATGCATTATCTATGTTACGTGTTGTAATCTTACATTTAGAGACAAAACATATTTTTTAATGGGCACTACATGTTCATTGTAATTTTTTATTGAACTACTTATAATTTTGCATAACACGGTCATAAGTAATGGAAATGAGTAGTAATAAACAATAAATATATTCACTAAGGCATCTGACTCATAAAATTGACATAATTGACGAGAACATAAAATAAGTATTTCCTAATCAATTATTGTAGTTAAAACGATTTAACGATAGAGAAAGCATGATACTAAGAATTGTAATTACATATTTTGTCCTTCCTGTTAAAGATGATAAAAGTATGTCCTGTACATCCATTACGTTCCGTCATCACGAAACCAATTATAATTTTCTAAAGAAGACGAGGAAAAAAATCCCTAATGAGCGTCACAAAAATTGAGCATTACAGAATTTTAATTCCCTCTAAGATTTATGAATTGCCAATAATATTAGACTAAGAAATTTGAATTTATGAATCTGGACAGGAAACAGTAAAGTAAGTATAGTAAAACGTTTCTTATAACGGTGTTCTGGCAGACGACACTTCAATTAACTAAACTGTGGTTTTTAATTTGCTATATACCATTAAGTGAGGCTTTCAGCATTTACGTACAAATACACAATACCGTGGATAATTGATTGCCCATAAATTATAATTTTAAATGAAACATAATTTTTAATAATCTTATATTATAAGATTGTGAATAAATTCCTTTGTATATACTACAATTTTTTATAATGTATAAATTTTAATGCTCATAAATTGTGAATAAATGCTGTCATATATATATATAGTAATTTTATTAAAACGAATAATTTCATTAATCCGTATTTTATTTATATTTCTTTACATATTTAAACCTAACATCGTAAGTGCTTCATTTTATGATTAATGTTATATTACTTACTTATATAAATAATTAAAGAACATTTAAAATAATTTTCGAAATAATTGTGGTGATTACAGCGAATTGTTTCCTTAACTTGATTTTATCTATGTTACGCAAGAAACCGTTTCGATCTTCATCTCACCCAGCTTTCTAATCTATTACCTAAAATCCAATACATGTGCGCCCATAACAGATAGAGGCGCGATTAAATAATTAGTATCCATATTGCGTCATTACTGCGAAATATTTGCGTCGGTATTTCCAATCCAAATCCGTCATATTACGTTTCTTACCCTGAAATACTCTCAGAAGGTTGTGAAAAACGTTAAATCAATTAATGCACCATCGACTCAAGGCGTAGCCTTAAGTGACTTCTAGGGGAATATACTAGATAATATGTAATTAAACTATTCAAAAATTCAAATAGTTTACCCAAATTGAGATATTTAACAAGTTTAACAAACTTTGACAGTTTCACTAAAAATTTTAAAAGTTATGCAACTAAACTTAAACACTATAAATTACGTTGAAAATTTTTAGTACATAGGTACATAATAAATTTTCATTTTTTTTTTAATTTGAACTAATTTACAAATTTCGAAATTTACGTAACAAATATTGAAAGTTGCCACATATTTTAAATATTTGAGTAACTAAAGTGAGAAAGTGAATCACAAACTTTGAATTAGATTCGCCAAGTTTAGTAAGTTTTAGAGTAATTTTTAAAAGCCGGGATAAATTTTGAATATTAGAGTAACTAACTTGAAAACAAAATCACAAACTTTGCATTATATTCGTCAAGTTAAAAAGTTTGAAAATAAATTCTAAAAGTTATAAATTTTGAAGAGAATTATGTAACTAAATTTGAAAACAGATTTGGGTGATTGTGATACATTTTTAGTTACTCTTCAATTATTTCGGTCTCTGTGTCATCACAAATTTATAGATTTGCCATGATTTCTTCCCCTCTGCAATACTCAAGATAATGCATAACGATGTTTATCTAATTGTTACTATAAGAGTGTTGCAATAAAAAAATCAGTGTTATACTGATATATACTCATTCTCATACGCTTTATTATCCCTTTGAGTCATTTAATTACGTGGATTGGGTTACTCTGTAAATAGTGCGGTCTCTATATCATTCAGATAATTCAATACACATACGTAGACGCTCGTAAAACTCCGTAGCATCACTATAGAGTATCATCAAATTGATGGCTTTTACACCGTGTTATGTTAATTAAATTTATACGACATAATGCATTTGGAAGTAAAAAAGCATGTTTATTGTAAATGGGCATCATGTCCTTTAATTTTATTTTTCCTAAACGGCTTTACAATAGGCCGCCAGGAATTCAAGAATTCAAAGGTCAAGCACGTATATACAGTGTGAGCATTGCTATGAAGGCAGTAGGGGATGTGCTTATTTTTTTTTCTTTCTCCCTGCATGTGTGTAAGTTTCCATTCTGTTTTGTTATATATTCATTGTAAAATTTATATTTGATATTGATCACATCCATTTCATGTAGGTAATAGCTACGTCAATAAAGACTTGGGGCTGTTTGTGGCAATAAAAATGATTATCAATTTAATAATTTTGAATTTAATTGAAAATATATGGGAAAAGTATGCTTTCAATTATGTAAATGTAGAGTCTCGACATTTCAAATCTTTATTTTTCGAATTTCCAGGTCTCGATATTTATACTTCGATTTTTCAATTGTTTCAAGATTCATTAATGATATTTTGATTTTTTTTATGCTTTTGCATTAATTAAAATTGGAATTAAATTAGATGTCTTAAAAATTGTCACTTGCAATGTTCTACCCGAAGATTTAAAAAAGTAGAAATGAAAATACGGAAAATTATTTTGTAATCACAAAAATGTTGATTCACATACTAAAACAAATTAATAAAAATAATGTAGTAGCAGTCTAACATTTAATGTTAGTACCTAGTCTTTCAGTCTCTAATTAATTTTAATCAATGGTTAGTTTCCATGACTACCATAGTATTACAAGAATAAAAACTTATGTTAATTCACTGTCTTACTTAAATTAGTACCAACGTGTCTCAAGATGAAAAATTATTAATTACTGACCTCAAATAATTGTGTTTTTAATTTGCTAGTGAAAACATTTGCTGGCTTCAATTTTCATCAATTTTCTAGATGTAGATTTTGTAGCCTCTCAGGGTTATGCCTAATGACCTATTTTGTATGTACAATTTTCCATCTACCGTTTAGTAGCAATTTACAAGGTTATTAATTTTGTAGCTGTCAGCCCATTCTCCAGTGACATTTTTTCTGGTTATAATTATCTACTGAATATTTTTCACAATGACATTTCTATCCATTATTTTATTAGCCTAAGGTTAATTTACTAATAAATAATTTAATTTTCCACTGAACAACCTTCTCCCGATTAGTTCTCTGAATACCAAGTTTAGCCATTTGTTAATTTTTAGTGAAAATTTTAGGCTTATGCCTAATGACCAATTATGTGTAAAAATCTATCGTTTTCAATTTTCCGTCTGTCTTTTTGTTGCAATTTACAAGGTTATAAATTTTTTAGCTGGCAATTTATTCTCTGGTTTTAATGTTCTAGTGTACATTTTTCACAATTAAATTTCTATCCATTATTTTATTAGGCCTAATTTTCTAATAAATAATTTAAATTTTCTAGTGAACAATCTTCTACCCATTAATTTTCTGACTACCAAGTTTATAGTCATCGGTTAACACTACAGTCAATAATTTCATGGTCACACTTTTTTAATGGATCATTTTCTAGCGATCAATTTTCCAGCAATTTAATAGCGATCAATTTAGTGGTTATTAATAGTGTAGCTTTCAATTATTTTCCAGTGAATTTGTTTCAGGTGTTAATTTTCTAGTGAACAATTTTTCCCCAACTGAATTTATAGCAATTTATTTTTTGCCTGCTGTTAATTTTCTTACAAACAATTTTCAAGCACCAAATTTGTAGTAAACAATTTTCTGCCGCTCACTTCTCAAAATTTATGGATGTAATCAGTTAACAATCAACAAATCAACAAATTTCTGGCATTCTAAGATAAAATGAATTCAGCAGCGATGACCTGGCGCCAATTTTGTTCACGTATTTAAAAAAATCTTTGTGTTTCCAAACTTACGAAGCTTAAAGTTTATGCTTACGAAGACTCAATTTTTACTATTTTTATTTTCAATGTTTCCCTTTTCGAAATGTCGATTTTTAAACCTGCAGTTTATACGTTTCGATTTTACTGGTTTCCATTCTTCTAACCTCGATTTTCTAATTCTAAATTGTCAAATTTTCGATGTTTTAATCTCGAGTTATCAAGTTATGTTTTGACTGTTTGCGTCTCGATTTTCCATGTTAAAATTGTGCGCAAACATCGATTTTCCAGGTTGGGACTTTTCAATCTTCAATTTTCGAAGATTCGATGTTTCAACCCTGCATTTTCAGAAAATGTAAAGTTACCGTTTTTCCAGCTCTCTGGAATCTTCTGGTTGGATTTTTAAACCTCAATTTTTTTAAGACTGGCCATTTTAAGCATCAATTTTTGGATTTTTCATGCCTTGATTATCCAACTCCTAATTACAAATTTGAAGTGATGAAATCAAATTTTGATTGTTTGTTCTTTGATTTTCCTAGATTAAATTATTTAGACCTCGATTTTCCATGTTCAAATTGCGCAAACCCTTTTATTCTAAGTCGGGATTTTGTATGCCTTAATTATCCAAATCCTCAGTGTCCATCTTGATTTTTTAGGTCAAATTTCCATCGCTTGTGCCTCGATTTTCCAATATTTGTTTCAAACCTCGATTTTCCATGTTTAAATTGTGCAAACCCAGATCATCTAAGTCTGGGAGTCCAAATTCAAAACTTTCCAAATCCCGATGTTCAAATCTTTATTTTTCTAACCTGAATTTTCAAGTACCTATCCCTTGATTGTGTGGTTCAAATTTAGAACTTTAGATTGTGTCATATTTGATTTTCCAAGTTTTAATATTCCAAGACAGGATTTCAATTGTCAATTGTCCACGTGTAGATTTTGCAAGACTAATCTTTGATTTTTCAAGTCTGGACTTTCCAACGCTCAAGTCACGATGTTTCAACTCACCATGTTTCGAGCACGAATTTCCGTAGTGTACTTCCAGCTCTAGATTGCGCATTATTTTTAATTTTCCAAGCTAGCATTTTTTTTAAATTTATATCAATTTTTCAAGCATGAACTTTCAATTTGCCACATATGGATTTATCATGTTCCGCTCTTCCATACTTCCTTTCATTGAATAAAATCGATTTTTCTAAGTATGTAAACCATTTTGATTAAATAGTTTTTATTCATTTAACTTTGCAGAAGCATCACTTAATATTTCTTGTAAACTACAAACATTAAGGCGTGATGTAAAATCATCGTATCATTAACTGCGATGGATCACACCCAAGTTAATGCTTGGGTGAACTTTTAGGGATTATGAACTTTTAACATTTAAAGTTAAGTTTTACACAGTTTCATATCGAAAAATCTGTAATCTTTTCTCACTGAAGTGTAGATACTTGTATCCCCTACCTGCATCAAGAGCCGACGTTTCAATGAACGAGACTCTCGCTGTATATAATGTGGGTCAGCGCTGCGATATCATCGAAATGCGTTTCTTGTCACTGTTTCCTATTCGGATCACGTGAACTGTTACTTTCCTCCGACACCCCTTGACTGCCGCTTATATAGACGCCTTGGAGTTCTTTGACACACTTCTCTCCGACAATGAAACTCTTGAGTGTTCCTTTGCTTTTGTGCGTCGTCTTCTGCGTCCAGGCGCAGAACAAGTACACAAATAAGTACGACAACGTCAACGTGGACCAAATCCTGAGCAACGGCCGTGTTCTCAGCAATTACATCAAATGTCTGATGGAAGAAGGGCCGTGCACGCCCGAGGGAAGAGAACTTAAAAGTGAGTAATTTTTTTAAATTAAAATCATTAAATGAATTGTTAATAGAATAATTGTACTTAGCTAAAAGTAAGTACATTTTCCAATTTTCATAAATTGGACAGATAATAAAGTGAAGACCATAGAGTAGGTGAAGTTTTCTTAGTTTCTCAAAAATACCACTGTAAAAAATTCACAAAAGTCACAACACTTCTTGACTTAAATGTTACGGCTCAAGTAATCAATCAGTTGGTATTAATAACAACCGGAAAATATTAATAATATCCCCGTCTTCGTGTCAAAGTGGTTAATTCGTAACAATTTATCACATTAAGCGGTAATTATTAATATTTCACAACTATCTTCGATAAGGTTTTTTGTGTTTATTATGAAAAAAACAGTATTTCTGAAATCGTTAATAAATTTAGAAATACCGGTAGATAAGTATGCCCAAATTGAAACTTAAGTAATTCATTATTGTAGAATTTTGGTTGCCACAGTCTATTCTGTTTTAATAATTTTTTTCTGTCATGTGTCACAAATCAAATCAAATCAAATATGAAAATCAAAGCGTAAGTACTACTGAAGTACTACTGAACAATATTCAGTAGTTATATCCCGAGTACATGCCAAATATTTAGGATGGCATGCAAGAGTGATATATCGAGGATTATTTCCCGACAAAAATTTCATGCGAAGTAGGAATTTCACGATATAAATAATGAATTACTAAAAATAATTACTTGTGTCAGTGGAGCCAGTACTTATAGCAATTGCACTTTTCAATAATAACTAAAATTATTATTGTTCTAATACGAATGGTAATTTAAATCAATAATTGTATTTTGATAATTAATAGCTCAAATGTTTTTAAAATATCAAAAATATTCACTTAATGCACCATGAAAATACCCGGGTATTTTCATGGTGCATCAAGTACTCGGTGGTATTCGTTCGTTGCAAGGTGATTTCTGGAATAGGCATCAATATGATTGGTTGCAATCTCGTTGAAATTTTTGGAGAGAAATAGTCACATATATACAAAACTATTTTTTAACATTTTAAATATTAATGGAACTTCAATAAAATTCTTACATATGTCCAATAAAATTTCAATAATTTCAATGAAAATCGACTTAATAACTGAAACTTTATTATATATTTGAAATATTCATAAAAATCTATAAAATATCTCGCATATGCATAAAATCCATCAAATGTCTTACATTTCGATAATCCTTCGTTAAGTGTCTCCAATATTCATGAAAATTCTTATAATTTATCATTTCCACAAAAATATCCAAAATATCTATGAAAATCATTTACACAACTAAATATCGATGAATATACATGATATATAAGGTGTTTCAGAAGGAAGTACAAATATTTGGGGAAGTGAAAAAAATAATAAATAAATAATTACACACATAGTATACAGGGTGTCCCCTAAATATCGCCGCTAGTTATAACTACTTTATTTATTGGCCGATTTCAATAACACAAAAACAAAATTAAATAGCTCCACCAAATGTTTTAAAAAGGGGCTCTAATTTTGTTTTTTTGCAAAATCAAGTTTCATTTCAGCGATAGTCAACTTTTTTTTCAAATGGTTATACATATTTTCTTAATTTTTTAAGGTAGAGATTTGTTTTTCAATCCAAAGATGTATAACACGTTATATGTATATATAAATAATAAATAAGAAAAAAATCTAATACACAGAGGTCCAATACTCAATGATTTTCGAGGTCAGGAGAGGTTAGGTATTGAATTTTTTTATTTTTTGTTACACCTTAAAATCTGAAATGCGATATCGCGTTATCTAGCAGTATGTTTAACAAATGACAAATAATCGTAATTGACAGTTATAACTACTGATTAACGATGGGGCACATGCTCATATGACATTTTTTACTTAGAATCATCCAGACTACAACTTACCTAAATATTTGCACTTCCTTCTGAAACACAGTGTATATCGTGTGTACAGATATAAACTTTGGCTGAGTAGGCCCGGAAAATGTGGCTTTACAGAGCACCATTGTACAGGTTTCAGATAGAGCTTGTCTAATTGACAGTACATAACCTTCGACCACTTCCTTCCTTTCGTACGATACTTTCATTTTCCCGGAAGCCGGAACTCATCTATGCAATCATTTGCCAAGTATTCCCAAACTACTCTTCAACCTTCCTACCATTATGAGATATGATTCCACCATAAATGTTTTATATGGTTGTAAAAACACTACTTTCAATTTATCAATAAAAATCAAATCAAATTATAAACCAAACCAAAAATAATTGAAATCCGCAAAACAACAATAAAGCAAAGAACAAGAAAACAAAAAGTTCTGAAATGAACTGATTTTATATGTCTAGTGACTACAAAAGTTGGTGAAAAACTTTCAAACATAAGAAAAACAAAATCCTCAAAAGACTTAAAACGCAAATGACAACAGAGACAGAACTGAATCTATCATCGGTACACTATTAATTAAAAATTTTAATTTAAAATTGAAATCGGCGCCTACTGAGCTAAACTTTTTTTTTTGTTCGCACGTTACTTTAAAATGTACCTACTGACTGTATCATATATTAAGAAACATCAATACATTTCTTAAATAGATCTATAAGCATTTCTCTAATTTCAGAGAAATATCAATATAAACGAATAAAAGATCTAAAATATCTTTAAATTTCAATTTTAATGTAATGAATTTTTAGGAGTATATGAAATATTTATTAGTTTCTCATCGATATGTAATATACACAGGGTGTCCAAGATCAGGATCAACGGCAAGGGGATCTCGGAAACCGTAAAAGTCACAAAGGCGGTTAAATTACAGAAAAGTTGCGCAATTTAGAGCTCAGCAATATTCTGTTGAGAAAACCAGAAATTTCCGCTTACTTCCGAAGATATTCGACAAAATCCGTAATCTTTCGAAATCCGCGACTTCGTTTTTATTTTTTCTAAAATTATTTGAAAAGGTATAAGAAAACCGAAGATACTTTTGCATTGCCACTTCTCTACAAGGCAGCGTTTACAAATTTTCAGTACGTTTCGTTTCGAGGAACCCATTATCATCATTACATTTTTACATGGCCCGTAAAAAATGTACACCCTGTAATAGATAGCACTTCCTATTACCAATTCAACTATTTATAGCACAGTATGATTTCTCATACTGCACTGTTTTTAATCAGAAAAAGGCTTGTTAATACATTTCAAACAATTTCTTGTAGTAGGCGTTGAAATGATGATGACGAAGAAACAAATTATTGTCTAATGTTAACCCAGAATATGTACCAAAATAGCAACAAAAAATAATATAGCTAGAATAGTTGTAAAGCATTGAAACATTACAGTTATTTAGAAATACACTTTTTATATTTTTACTGAGGTATGAGAAATATTGTGTTCAGTTAATGACGACGAAGACAACAATGTTTACCTAATTTTAACCCAGAATAGGTACGAAAATAGTAACTTAATATAATTTAGCAAGAATAATTGTACAACATTGAAATATTATGGTTATTGAAAACCACACTTATTGTTCGTTTACTATGGTATTATGAGAATTGTTCTGTTCTTTTAATTATCATAAAATCTTAAAATTAGGTGATGACTATTGTCTTCGTCGTTCATTTCAACGCCTACTACACCAAAATGTTCAAATTGTATTAATGAACCTCTTTTTCTGAATACATATATATATATATATATGTAAAAGATATGACAATAGATATTACAGATACCCATTCTTATTTTGGTTTAATAATATTGGCTTAATTACCAGATTTATTTCTTCGCCCTAAATAAGCCCTATCTAAGCTGGAAATGGCGATTTGGTTTAATTAGGGACACCCTGTGTATTAATGATGTTTTTCTTCAAATTTCAATGAAAATTCACTAAATATTTAAAATAGCTATGAAAATCAGTAAAACATCTCAAATATGTTTGAAAATCAAATAAATGTCTCAAATGTCGATCAATACAGGTACATTTAAAAAATCACTAACTTAATAATTTACGTTTCTATAAATATTGCATATTTGTAGAAAAGTAAATACATACATACCACTTGACCTAGCTAAACAATTAGTGTTTTTTAATATCAGTTAAATTCTGTTGCTAAGGCTAATTACCATCTTAGGAGCGACCTAAAACAATTGAAAATTACTCTTGCGGATTTCCTTTAATGAATACTGAATTCTTTGACTTGGATATCTAATTTACCATTATGTGGGATCGCTATTTGCCCTCCAGAGGATTTCAATTATCTAACCCATGAGTTTTTAACCTGCAACATTTAGGGATAGAGGCCTATCAAAGATATTTAGTTGTACCAATTCGTATTAATATAATTGCAATTGATAATGTACATTTAGGGATAGAGGTCTATCATTTGCCCTTCAGAGACAATTAGTTTTCATACCAATTCGTGTTAATAAAATTGCAATTGATAATATCGATTTAAATAGGATTTTATTGACTGGGTTAAATAACACAAGAAAGAGGTAAACCTGAAGCTTTTAGGGCTCTAGGAAAATATAAGAAATTAAATTAATAAACGAGTTTGGAATCTGCAAATGTTAGTGTTGTAGAGCTTGTATTTTATCCTCCTTACATTTTTTATTCTGGAATCCACGAATTTCGAACATTCCTTATATCTTAGGCTTTTATTGTTATACAATTTAAGTCTCAATTAAAAAAATATATCTGGTTTTAATCATTTTTTAATTAATCATAATTTGAATATTCACTTAATTTACCTGAAAACGTTTTAATTCGTTATATATTTTATCTATAAATATATATCACTATGAACGAATCACTTGATAATTTTGTATTACTCACTTGCTAAGGTTCATATCTTAGTTGGTGAGCAAACTGTAGATTCAACAATATTTATTATCTACCCACAATTATGAGAGCTGATAACAAACATTCAGCGTCTATCAGTAAAAAGATAAGATAACATGAATCTCCTTAAATTTGATTGTCATTTTATTTGACAATATTCTCAAGGTTTTTACTATAGTCGAATTTTGAGGCACTCGCTTGCTATTGAAGTCAGGTGTACAAGTCCTGCTGTGACACTATGATGTATTAACAATGATATTTTTGATTCTAGTGACTATAATACAATATAGAAATTTGTATTGCATAATATACATTATTTTTCTCCCGACAAAGAATAAACCCTCCCTTTATACATCTGACAATCGATACATACCAGACTACTTTATTCCCGGAGGGAATACTTAGACAATATTATCTGAATTCACAATATTTACATACAGATATTATAATCTAATATCTTAGAGGTTCGATGATATTGCAAGTAATAGGTGGCGTGGGATGTGTGTGGTCGTGCGTTGATACTCATATTTTTAGATTTTTAATTCGAATTTAAATACGACATATATCAATTTATTTGACATTAAAATTTGTAAAGATGACGGCTGTGGCTATGCTGTCGCTATGAGAATTTTCAATTTGCGTTTTAACAATCAAATTAAAAATCGATATAAATATGTAAACCATCTGGAAAAAAATTGTGAATTCTCTGTTCCATTTTTATTTTTAACTAAGAAGGCTGTGGTTTTATTTTATTAAGTTTTACATATGAATACCAATAAAAATGATCTGACAGTGAATAAAATCCTAACAGTCAGATTTCTAACAAAGTTGCCTAATTCACATATTGAAATAATTAAATTATTGCTTCAATCACTCAGGTGTGCTGGTTTTTTAATTATTTAAAAAATGCCACAAATTATATTATAATTTGACTGATTTGCTTTTGTAAAATAAAAACAGCAAATTTAATTCTGTACTCAATAGAAACTCAATTTGATGGCAACATTGCCCACTGTCATAAAATATAACCTCTTTTTTTTTAATATAACCTATATTTTAAAGTCTAGTGACTTTTTACATTGATCAACAATAGTGTCACCCTAACAGAGCCAACTTAGTTAAAAACTCGTCGCTCAGCATTACTTACGGCTTTTGCATTATATGCTTCGTTTATTCCCTTAATGCATAAATAACTATTATTCAATTTCAGTAAGGAAGGCAAGACCACTAAAGGCTTACCACTAAAATCATAAATAGGGTCCGAATTTCTGGCAACTTTGCCTTTTACGTATATTGATAGCACACTAACATAATTTTAATAGCACTTTTGACACCTATGTTCTTTTGCCCTTTCTTATTATTTGGCATTTTAGATTTTTTCATATTTCTTGGAAAATCTGCTTTTTATTGCCTATTTTGCGATTTTTGCCCTTGACTAGAAACATTATTTGTCAATTCAAAAGCTTGTGAAAATTTAAAAAAAAACACAAATATTTAATTTATTCTACATGGCTTATAGATTGATTGAATAGAGCAGCATAAATAATTAGTGCCCAATTAAAAGCCACTCTATACCTCAAAAATACTTTACCTCCGAAACCAATCATCACTAGATGTGGTATTAGGATGTTTACGGCAATGTAGGTTTTCGAATTTTCTGCATACTCTGCTGAAGCCACGTAGGTATAAATTTCAAAATATATTAAAAAAATCAAGAGATAGAACAACATTTAGCTTTTCTAAAACATAACTAGGTTTTTGTTGATGTTGATTTTGTTAACTGTGATTCAATTAAAAAAAAAAACTGGAAAATAAGGATTATTCCTATTGGAATCTGTAATGGTAATATATGTAATTGTAAATAACTGTAATTGTATTGTGGAAATTGTCCATGATTTTAAAATATCCCTTTAAGAAGAACTTGGCAAAATTGAGCAAATAGTACGCAACAAATTTGATGATGTACTCAGAAAAAGTGAGGGTTTTACAAAACTTCAGAAGATAGGAAATTTATTACAAGCCAACTTTGAAGAAAATTTAGAATCTAGATGTTAATACTTAATACGGATGTCGAGAGCAGTGTTTTCCGTTTATAAACATATTTTGTTCGATTTGAGGAAACATTTTCTAATAGAAAATTTAGAAAAACACACTGTAATAAATTGTTTTCATAAAAATGATTGAGGATTTTTTATACACTGACATAGGTACATATTTTGTATATTTGTTAAATTTCTGTTATTTTATTTTTATTTGAAAATAAGTGCTTTTTATGTTTTATTGAATATTTTTCCAGTGCTCTGTTGCTTTATTTTTTGAATTCGCCTGCTTTTTTGGGCGCTTATTTTGAAATTTTTAGTGCTTATTTATCCGGACCCTAGTCATAAATATGTGTTTTAGGCCAGTGGCATGTTCCTTGGAATATGCTAAGGGCCAGAAACACGTTTACGTTTACCATAATAATACATACAAAATTGTATGCATGTCTCAATTTATGTTTTAAAGTTGAAACATAAAATAATTACAGAAATTAATATATATCATAATGACATTAATACAATTTAAATTTAATCGAGACTTTTTTGCCTAAACTATCTTGGTTATACTTGATTACTACCTGCTATTGTGATAAACAACACCGTTGTTATCACATCAACACCGTTATCGTTTTATTGTCTAACACCCGAAATGTGCTCTAGGGCCATAAAACCTCGTGAATGTCCGCGTTACGGGACAATAATCAATACATTACAGATAAGCCGTCCATAAAAGTCATGTTGTATTCCTTAGATATGAACGATTAAAGCAGATGTTTAATGAAACAGCCAAATATATAATTTTTATTTTGCTAACAGTTTAAAGCTACAATATTTCTTTCAAATATCAATATTCTCAGATGCTGTCGGACATGCTTTTAGCATAGAGTAATTACTTCATACCGACGATGGTTTAATGGCTTACCTCAATATTTTGTATGTTTTGCATCCCTCATTAAAAATAATTGGATGTTGCCAAAATCTGACGTCTATCAATTACAATTGTCAAAACTATCAAGTCTTGCGCTATTATACCGTGCGATCAACAATTGTTTAGTTAAGGTACGGCTATGATTGTGTTAGTGTTATGGAACCTGCAAAAAAAAATTGAAGAAGGTTTTGGATATGCATCCCTACATAATACCTATCATGGAATGCAGCCATCAGATTTTAACAGACGTCTTGTATTCTAGCAGACAGACTTCCAACATCTCAAGGGCTTCTTTTATCTAAATAATTGTTGATCGCACGGGTACAAAGGCAAACAATACAATAAAAAAAAACTCAAGATAGAACATGAAATGCAGAATTCAAGTGGGGAAAATTGGATAAAAACTTGTATTACACTCGCAGGTTAAAGTATGTACACGTTTAATTCGGGGCATTATTAGATAAACTATCCACTTTATCACGTCCATTTTAACGGCTTGTATCATAAAAATAACTAATAAAAGTTTTTTTGCCATTTTAAAGTACATCATTCTCAAGATTTGTTTTTATGGTCGAAGATTTAAATACTACCTACTAATACAGAACTGTCATATTCAAATACTGCTGTGAGATAGTGATATATTTCTAATGATATTTGTGAATCCCAGTCAATAGCCGAATGCCATTATAAAATTTAAATGTGGAAATTTCTAAACTTTGATACAAATTATTATTTAAATTAAAAATCTTCTTATTGTTCGTTTGAACCACGTCGAAACTTTCCAAAATGTATTCGTTGTTTTGCCGATTGAATAGTTTATAACTATAATTCTCTGAAACTATACAATGTGTAACTTAATCATTTTATAGAATTAGCTGGAAAACTACAGAAAACTGTATATAAGTAAATGATCAAAACGGTTTTATTGCTTAGTAATCACTGCAACGAAAGTGATTTAAAATAGTTGTAATGTTTAAAAAAATGTAAAATTTATAATCTATCTGATAAAAAGGACGAATTGTGCCAAGCAATATGTTACGCAAAATACGCCTTAATTCACCTATACTTTATCAAATGATTAAATAATAATTCAATTAATATTTAAATTGATTATGGTTCGGTATGGAACTGTGTAATCGAGCGGATATAGTTTCTTGCGTAACATCCGTCTGGTATTATAATCGAAGACAAGCAGCACTCTTAAGTGTTACATTTTTTATACGACGTTAAACGCATTACAAGTGAGAGAGCCGAGCACATGTAACAGATTATACGGACTCGTGAGTACTTTCACTCATTTGACATAATATCATCACATTAGGAAAGGTTATCGATCCAATGTAATGACTACTAAACGTCTGAATAGAAAATAATGATGATATTTAATGGGATTTAATGTCTGCAATATTTAAAAAGAAATGTCATGATAATTTAATTGTTGTATTTTTATGTTTTATTTGGATTGGAATTACAAAAAAATTACTTTATTATATACAAAAATTATAATTATAATTTAAATTAAGTATTATTAAACATGCATTTTTTGTTAATGTAATGCATTATTTTATCGTTTTAAAATACTTAATTACTTTATTTGTTTTTTACTTATTATTAATTATAATTAATAAACAGTGAAACATAAACTCAATCTCATTAGTTTTACAAATGTATAATTTTTTTGTACAATAATGTATATTTAATGACAAAATTAATTAAGGTATTCATTTTATTAATGTCAGATAATACAATTCATTATTTTACTGTTGATAACCAAGGATTTTACGTAAACTGCAAGAGAATTTCGCAACTCAGAATTATATGCAATATGATAATTACACGGCTAAAATTATGCATTTATGACATGGGCTTTGATAATTCCGTTGCGTCATCGTTGCACCATCGTTTGTTTATTACCTGTAGCTGAGAGTACAGCATATGATATTTAATATAGATGGTAGGATGTGTACTTAAGGTATAATATGTGTTACATATCTATGGGTTTACTGAAATATAAGGATATAGTTTATAATAATAGATTCTGTAAAAAAAGTAAACATTTTATGCAGAATTAATTATTCTCTTGATTTAGCATTAATATTGTTCTTTTTACAGAGACATTGCCAGATGCACTCTCCAGCGGATGCACGAAATGCAACCCCAAGCAGAAAGATACAGCCGAGAAGGTCATTAGACATCTGATGAAGAACAGGCAGCAAGACTGGGAAAGACTCACCAAGAAGTACGATCCAACCAATGAGTACAGGAAGAGATACGACAAGAAGCTTTAGACATTTATTTGTGGAATAAGCATTATGCTATTTTTTGACTAACAGTAACAGTAGCAGTAGATTAATATTTTCTTTATCTAATTCTAATTTTTGTATGTCACTGCACATCACAAAATAAACATAAACACGTTGTATTTGAACCCTTTAATCGAACGCAAATAAGAAACTAAGTTTCAAATTTTGATGCACTATGTGTAAGACCCACACCGAGAGAATCGCGATCCCATTGAAGTTACATAGACGACGAACCCAGATATATTACTTGAATTAATATTGTCAAGAATTGGCACGAATTTCAAGAATTTCAGTGATATTGTTCAATATTTTTGAAACTGTTATTCGCAGAGATCAGATGTTCTTAATCGTTTTGTACCAATGACCAATTTTCATTCTTCTGTCGCTCTTAAGCTCTCAATTATCCACCTTTAATTGATCGTACACCTCGTATAGTATTATTTTTTTTAATACGCTGTCGTAATCGTAAACGGAAATTTGTTAATTATAGTACAGAACTTGGCAAGATCCGAGCCCACAGCTATAGGTAGATTACAAGTCGTAGCCTAAACTTACGATCCAATTAGTTTTGCAAGTGGTGTAAAAACACAAAAAACATTTTTTTGGAAAAAGTTCATGTGTCAACAATGTACAGTTGACGCCGAAAAAAAGTCGCATACACGTAAGTATAGCATCACATTCAAATGTCTCATACATTTATGTCAAAATAGACATTTCAATGTGATGCTGCACTTACATGTGTCCTACTTTTTCTCAACTGTACAAATCACTGCTATAATGGTAGAAGGTCGTATGTGATTTTTTTATTTATATGTGATAATGAGGTAATGAGATAATTTACCACGTTAAAAGTATTACAGTTATTCACATATATTTTTATTAAAACATGGGTCCACACTCGATTACGTTTCAAATGACACATACGATATTATAAGGAAGTATTACAAGAATATTCTTCCGTAAGTAGGTATAACTTGCAAAAAATATGTTACATACGACCTTCTGGTAGTGCTATAAAGACCAGTGTATGTACCTATAAGACCATAAGAAGTGATTGTCTGTTGTAGAGTACTGTGCTTTTTTTTCTAGAATTTACAACCTGATATATCTAAACATCGTCAAAACTGTTACAAAATAAATAAAATACGTGATTAAATGGGAAAACATTTTTTTTAAACTGCCTTAAACTAAATAAATAAGGAAATATTCTTTAAAAGTAGTTTAAACTAAATAAATTAGTGCAATATTTAAAATATTTTGGTGCAGCTACATTTTAAAAACAGAAAACGGTGTAATCTACAATATCACATAACTTCGGAATATAATTTATAACCTATTTATTTGGTGTAGGTTGGAATTCATCCTCCCGCGAATATTTTTCAACGATAGCTACCCACAAGCCAGGGTATCTAGATTGAATAAATCTTGCTACTCTTCGTACATTGTTTACTTGTGCATTGTCACAGTTCTGGCAGCCTCGTCCAATAATTTCTGGAAGAGCAGCTGAAAACATAATACAATTTATTAATATCTTGTAAGACTAAGATTAAGAACAAGAGCAATAAATCTTGTAATATCATAAGTAACAAAAATTTATTTCTTTTTTAATAGTACTTGAAAACATATTATTATAAAATCACGTATATTTAAAACATATTTTTTTATAAACTATTCTTTTTTTATCGACTGCCCCAGTTCCAACAATTAAAAGTATTATTATATATATTTTTTAAACTTGTTTTTTAATACAAACTGAGAAAATGGATTTCATGAAAATTATTAAAAAATATTGTTTTGAATATTCGTTATTTTGAAATACTTGATATTTTCGGACAAAAAAGTTATCACACAATAATGGCAGCACCATTAGCACATGTTACAATATTAATAATAAGTGCTGAAGTATGCAACCCTATAGTCTACCAACTGCGTATTTTTTATCATAAATTAAATAGGGTATTGCTATATGCAACCAATTCAACTCAAAAATTATCTTATTCCAAAACATTTTCAGTGGATAAAACTGCCGAGCAGGAATTTGCAAAAATGTTAAAAACAATGTTAATTCCTGATGTTCGCATTTGAAAACAGATACCCTATATTTTGTAGTTTATAAATCATTTGAGTTGTACAATAACCGAAGAGTTCTTCAAAAATAAGTTATTCTACAGCGAATTTTACTAATGCTCAACTGTAGAATATTAATAGTAATATTTAACAACTTTTATTCGGCTATCGATCTCAAAGGCGTATCAGCCGTATTTTTTTTTATACCTACCAATTCAAAATGATTTTAAATTTTCAAATACAATTTTATATATTTGTTTCATATTTGTTTCAATTTTCTAAGAATTTACTCTCGAATAAATATTTTTCTTTAAGTTTAAGGTTTTATCCATAAAATACCAGTTATGTATTTAAGGTTGTTATATTATTATTTGGTAGGTACTTACTGGTCAATAATTATTATTATTTTATTTTATTTCGCCTGACTAGATTCGGTTTATTAAAAAAACCATCATCAGAGGCACGAAATCTACGAAGAATACAATAATTATAAATTATAGTTAAGTTTGTTATAAAAAAATATTTATATTTATATTTAAACATTTTTTATAACAAACTAAACTCTTATTTATGTGTGACTTAATTATTGTATTCTTCGTAGATATCGTGCCTCTGATGATGTTTTAAAATAAACAAAACTAATTAGGTGAAATAAAACAAATAAGTAATAAAATAAAACAAAAATAATTATTTACCAGTAAGTACCTACCAAATGATAATATAACAACCTTAAATAATTTTCTAAGATGCTAAGTTTTGCACACGAAAAATTAAAAAAAAAAGAATATAGTATGGGTTTGGTTTTAGTTTGATAATTTTCATATACTTTGATGAACAATTTACATAAGAACAATTTTAATTTACTTGACATTATGCTAATTTTTGTACATACTACATGTACATGTTTACTAACAAAAAAGATATTCAAAATAGAATCAAAATCAGTTACAAACAATAAAATTTACCCCTATTTACCCATATAAAATTGTTATTAAATGCATTAGTGATCGATAACATATTTATATGTATTTTGGTAGAATAGTTATAAAGTTTGTATCATATAAATCTACGTAATGCATGAGAAGATAAAAACATTTTTAACGAGACCTGTAATTGTTTGCAAATAATCAGTGATAGAGTTATGTTATATGCAACCAAACTAACTCACTAATCCATTTATCGAACGCAAAATATTATCGCTATTTACTTATTAACAGATAAATACTACGATAAATAAATTTATTTGATACATAGACAATGATGATCAATTTAATACGATATATTTAGTATACATTTTTGTTTATATACAGGGTGTCTCTAAATTACGTGGACATGGCTTAACCACAGATTACTGGGATAAAAAAAGACGATTTAACGAAACTTATCTATATACAAATGCGTTTGGTTTAGCCAGTATGCAGCTTCAAAGTAAATTTAAAAAAAAACAAAATTTGCTTATAAAATGAGAACGTTTACATTGATTTGGATGTTGTTTTGTATGACACTCTATACGGGTATAACTCATATTTTAACATAATATTGTTATTAAAAGTACACCGGTTGTGTACACAACAAGGGTGGCCCAACATTAATATATTCATATTTTTTATTGACAAAGCAAATAACTTTAAAAAAAATCAAATCGGGCGCAGGCATTCATAATTAAGTTTTTTTGTATCTTTGTAGTTTTTGATATCTGCTACAATTTCGGCACAAAAAAAATAAATATGAGTGACTGCCCTACACTCGTTTGGAAACAAATGTAATCTAGTTACCGGGTTGATGATAGTTTATTCACAATAATGAATATAAAGTACACTTACGCCGATAAAACAGATATGTTGCTGGTTTTATGATTTTAGGAGCCCTAATAACGAGGAAGAAATTTTGGAAATTAAAGCAATTGCTTCATCCATACCATATCGAAATAGTGCAAGAGCTTTTATCAGCTGATTATGACCCACGTTTTGCGTTTTTCCGATTTATTCAGGAAAAAGGATCTGAACATATACTTTTTAACCTGAAAATTGTATTCACTGATGATTTGTTTCCAAACGAGTGTAGCGCAGTCACTGATATTTTATTTTTTGTGTCCAAACTGTAACAGACAACAAAAACTATAAAGATACAAAAAAACTTAATAATGAATGCCTGAGTCCGATTTGATTTTATTTAAATCTATTTGCTTTTGTCATTAAAAAATATGAATGTAATAATGTTGTGCCTCACTTGTTTTATACACAACCGGTCTACTGATAATAACAATATTATGTCAAAATATGACTTATATCTGTATAAAGTGTCATACCAAGCAACATCTAAATCAATGTAAACGTTCCCTTTTTTTAACCAAATTTTGTTTTTTTTTAAATTTACTTTGAAGCTGAATACTGGCGAAACCAAACGCATTTGTATATACATAAGTTTTGTTAAATCGTCTTCTTTTGATCCCAGTAATCTGTGGTTAAGCCATGTCCACATAATTTAGAGGCACCCTGTATTGTTATATTTAACATAATTTTAATAATAGGTACATACCTGTAATTCTTTACACTTATAAATTTATTGCTAATATCAATTCATATAATATAACTTGGCAAAGGAAATGTTCTACGATAATATCTTTTTTATCTTAAAACATAGGTTAATATTAATCAAACTTAGATCACTTAAATAATTCTGATTAGTCCTGTTTCTGATACACAGCCCTAAATTTTAAAGAATTGGAATAAAAAATGATCCTACTGGGTGTTTCAAATTAAATCACTCAAAGCGCCATTTCTGTCCACCAGAGGGCATTTAGATGGTAAAAGTGCCCTAATGTAACTGTCTATTTAAAACACTTTACTTATCTAATGAATTGTCTAGAATTAATTTAGAAAAACGCATTTACTTGTGTTAATGGTTGTATTAATTCTATGTAAAACATATAAATGAAATTGATTCATTATATAGGTTAACACAACTGATGACATTACATTGGCTATTAATGACATGACAATAGATATATATTACAGATACCTGTTATAAATATTGACTTATATGGCGGATTTACTTAATGTTTTTTACCCTAAAGAAGTTCCATCTGGTAGATGTGGTGATTTGGGTAGTTTATTTTGAAACGCCCTGTATTTTGCATTCGAAATGATTAGAAAATGCAATGTTTTTCTGTTGCTATCTACTTAACGATCGCACGAATTTTTCACATTATAATGTGCATGAGTCATTATTAAATGATTGTAATACATATATTTACTTACAATAATTGTAAATTATGAATTAATTTATATTTAATATATAATATATTACATTAATTATTAATACAATAAATCTGAGATTAAATGATTTTAAATTTTTATTGATTTTAAAACTGATCGAATATCGAATCGATGAAATCCAAGACTGTCAATTTTGGAAATGTTACCACTTTTTCACTCATCTAATCAAATATTGTGTCAATTTCGTGATTCATTTTTATAAATACAACTACACATGTCCCAACTGACCTTTGACCTGTTGTCCCCAAGCATCGCACGGTGCTCTATCAAGAGCGCACAGTAGTTGCTTCTCGATGTACCTTGCCCCTTGACCGCGAACGCCTGCCACAAGACATGCCAGCAAAAACCCCAAAGCTACCACTCGCAGACTCTTCATTTTACTGAAACACAATTACAACAGTATCTGCCTTTTTATTTAATTTTTGCGCATTGCGGCTTCCTGCAACCACCTCATTGTTTAACCGAACCACGGCAAAACGCCTCGTCATCACGATGGCATCTAAGATTTCACTTTCCAAAATTATGCAATTTGCGTAATATTTTTGTGGAAGACTGCGATTCCACAATGCGACAGTACTAATCGCCGCAAGACAATTGTAAGACGTGCGCGATAAATGATGATACTTGGGATTTAATTGCAATTTAATGTTTGGCTCAAAATTACTTCCTGTCCGAATTATAAAAAATAGTAATTATGGTCTTTTGCAATCTTATAATGATAATAATTATTTAAATTGTAGCTAGTAATTCCAAAACCAGTTTTATGTTTTTTTCAGAAAATTTCGCAGCAGAGCAAATCATGAAAATTTTTCATTTAATTTTTGATCAAATGCAATAGTAATTTACGTTATTATCTTAAAAATTGTTCAAACTTGGAATTAGAACGGTCATGGTCATGAATTCGTTCTAAATGTATTATAATTATTGGTGACTGTGTTCAAATAATATTAATTTGTTCCCATAAATCACAATACACTGTAGTGGATAAATCAAAGATATACAAAAATGTTAACGATAAATTTACGAGGATGGTTTGGTAAGTACGTTTGGCCTAACAAAGTGCGCGAATTTCCCCGAATTTTTATTACCATTCTTCATAACCATTACACCATACCGATTACAATGATACGCTAGCGATCTGCTAATTAGTCTGTGTATGACGGTGCACCAAAGTTAAAAAAACATCAAGAGTAATTTCGTAAAAATGGAATACACTAAGCTGGTAGCGGTTAATAGATACTTTTTTTAAAGGCTTGACACTAAAATCAGAGCACAGTTAGATTCGACACTAAATTCTAATTCTAAATTCGATACTAAAGATTCGAAAGGACTGTCTTTCGGAGTCCACCCTTTCGTTTTTAAACGTGAAAACTGAGTTTTTGAATTTAGATGAGGTGATATTAGCATAAACGATTAACCTTGTAGTGGTAGTTCAACAAATGCAACTACCCCTGATGTGATTCAAAACGTCCATCGTATGATATTGAATGACCGTCAAGTAAAAGTGCACAAGGTATTAGACTTTGTGGGTTATCAAATGTCAGTGTGAATTTTAAGTGCAGAATTGGAAATGAAACAATACTTTGCAGGTTGGGTGCCGCTACAGCCTACATAGCAGCAACAAACTGAGTCGTTTTATTTAAGTTTCTTATATTAAGGTTTGTTCTATTTGTATGTTAATAAATGTACTTCCTTAAAATTGGGTTCGTATTTATTTAATATAAATTTACGACCGGTTTCGACCTGTTAAAGGGTCATCATCAGGCAAAAACTACAAAGAGGAAACATGTGATAAAATAGGTGCTTAAAGTTAAGTAAAACAATATTAAAGGTTACATTAAGTTATAAACACATTAAAATATATAATAAAAACCAAAATTACAGGTTATATGATGTTTGTATAAGGCAAAGATAATTGTGAGATTATGTGTACAGCAATTTTGGGTGCCTAATTTACTTTAAAGGATGATGGAAAGTGATTTTAGGAAGTACATTTATTAACATACAAATGAATCGTTTTAGCTTTTGTTGGAGACTTTTGGCACGTTTTAGTCACAATTTGAACGTTTTGTAGGTCATTTTATAACCGTCCTTGAAACCTGGGTTTACTTCAAGGAAATCAAGGAATGGTAAAAACATCGTCTAACAGGTAATGGGTATAAATGGCTATTTTGAGGTCTTGGCTTCATCGATTTATAAAGAAGATATTGCTGTTTTGAGACATCGTTGAATTAAGTGAATTGAGTAAGCAAGAGACTGTTTTGAATAATTAAATTAAATTTCGTATGAAAATATTGCGTTTTTCTTGTTAGGCCACGAACTTCTCGAACCATCCACGTAATGACCATAAAAAAATCATCAACGTTGCAGCAAATATCAATTTTTGCCATTTTTTTTGGACTTTGTTTCCACGTTAATTAATTTTTCCTTTATGTTTTTATATTATGTTACTCACTCTTATACAATACCTAAAATTTAATACATTATATAAGTACATTGAAGAATAGCATACGAGTTATTCCAAAGTTGTCACTTTGAATGCTTGATACAAATTAGAGTCAACAAGCGTAGTTATTTGGAGAAATATATTTTGACTCTCAAAAATCAAAAAGAGTAGATAATTTAGAAGCTGATATATCCCCGCAACTTATCATTTAAGAAATACTTTTTTTTGCAGAAACATTTAGTCCCAAATCTCGGGATAAAAATGATTACGAATTCACAACTACATACTAACATAATTGTATATGAAAAGTCTGCATTATCTCAAACCTCAATATTTTACAAGGTGCAAAAATTTCTAAACGTGAGAATAAAAAATGGTCGAGATTTGACAATAGTATAGTTAATTAGGAGTCTTGAAAGAAAGATTTTTCCGTGCACGCATGACAAATTCACGGGAAGTCATACAAGCACGGAAAAGTCTATTTCTGGACGTATAATGTACAATACTTTGTATTATAGTAAACTGAAAACAACGCACAAAAGCATAAGAAGTAAATTGAGATCATTTTATTTTCAAAGCAATAATAATACATCGTAATAGTATCAAACAGTACCAAACATTTCCATAGCAACGATTTATTTATTATCAGCATTGATTTATTTTCAGATTAAAAAAAAAATACTCGTAGGCCAGTCCTGATTTATTACCAGCAAAATCCAGGTTGAGATATGAATACGGGTATCACTCTAAGTGATTTATTTTATTTAGCACACGAAAAATAATCGGGGATCGGGACCAATTTTGCTCTGCTCTGTTCTGAAAATGCCACAGTTACGTCATTGTAAGAACGGGTGAAAATATCGTGTTTTCAGATAAGTATAATGAAAACCCTTTTACGTTATTGCTTAGAACTGTTCATATAAGAGATTGAAAATTGTGCAAGATGCTAATAATCTGAATTCTCAAGAACTTAACAGTTGAGAATTCAAGTCATCATAACAAACTTTTCATCTTAGAAATCAAAATATTGTCTGTTTGTCAAAGATAGAAAATTTAAAAAAATGAAAAATATAAGGAATTCACAACTTCCAATATAATATTACATGAAAAATGTTCATTAACTCAATTTTTTTTTTTACAAAGATCGAGAATTGGACAATTTTTTTTTTAGTTTTACAGGCGGCTTAATCCTTCTTCACTGAGTAATTATGTATACTTGTTAACATTTTTTTTTTAATTCAGACTGTATTAAAAATACATAGTTTTTTAATCACTTTTATAGTTATACACTTCTGTCACAGTGACATCAATGTATCAAAGCGTCTTATTTTAAAATGCAACATAAAAGTAAAATTCTTTCTCTGTGTGGCAAATATTACAGTTTATGAAGTGAACAATGTTACGTTGAGGTTTGCAACATTATCCATTTGAATAACCGCTCTTTCTTCAGTTGTATACATTATTCACTTCATAAACTGTAATACATATTTGCCTCACAGAGAATTACTTGTATGTTGCATTTTAAAGAAGACTTTATAATACATTGCTGTTATTAAGACAGAAGCGTATAACTATTGAAATAATTAACGCTATGTTGCACGGTAAAAAAAACTTACTGTAGATAAAAATGTGCTGACGTGATTGCACAGATAATCCTATCTATTGTCTACATTCTACAATATAATGCTCGTGATTTTGTATTCATATGCCAATGATTTTTTAATAATCTGATATGCGGATTATCTACACAATTGATACTCATTATTTTTCTTTATTTATTTGATGAAAAAAATGTTGTAATATTATCAGTTAAAAAATTGTTGATTTTACAAAGTATGACTCATCTATTAATGTATAAATTTATAACCAGATAACTAACTAGTATTGGTGTAGATTATGCATTATCTGTTTGAAAATAAACTTTCCCAGTTCGAATAAATGTCTGGCCGAGAAATGGGCAGTACTGGTAGAGCAATGGCACAGTAGTGGCTGAGCAATTGTTAAAAAATAAATCAATTTTTTCATTGTTATTATTGCTATTGCTACTATTGCGTCCAATTGAAAATAATTTTAAATTAGTTTATTTCACGATACTCTTAAAAATTATCGCTATACATTTATTGAAATCAATCCAGAAACTAATATATTTATGTTTGTATTTTTTAACCTTGAAATCTTTATCATTCAGTGATTTTTACTAATATTCTTTCTGATAAATTAGTTTTATTTAATGAAGAAAAGTGGATATAGATCTGCTGTTTCAAATATAATAATTGCCTTAATGATTATCTACCTTCGGAGCGGAGACGGCACCTTAAGAAGAAGAAAGTGGATAATCAATTGCTTTGTTTAGCTGTTTGAAACATATTTAAATTTGTTAATCAGAAAGCATAATATGATTCTTATTTATATGTCAATAATTCAGATAATCAACTTAAATCGAGACTTACGTTAAACTTATGAAGTGGTGAATATGTATAAGGTGATGTTATGTGTAACAGCAATACATGAAATTATTGTCATGGTGTACGTAATAACTGATAAGAATGTATCCTTAAAGTAAGCCGAAATAGCTCAGTTGGGAGAGCGTTAGACTGAAGATCTAAAGGTCCCTGGTTCGATCCCTGGTTTCGGCAGATATTTTTGATCAGCTACTATTTACTCAAATATTATAAAACGCGCAAACTTATTTACCGAATAAATTAGTACTATACATGTCTTTATCTGAAACGTTCTCAAATAAACTTTACATCTTTTTTTATTAAGCCATTAAGTACGTAATTAATAACTACGTAAGTAAGCAAGCAAGTAAGTAAAGTGTAATTTACAGGTACCGGGTTATTTACAATTGATACCACTTAAACATAAATACAAATTTTTACTAATTAACTTTTTACTAATATTTTAATTTTATTTATTTTCTATTTTCAGTTTTTATTTTATTATTTTTATTATATTTTTTATTTTAAATCTTTTTATTTAATACTTTAATATTGTAATATTTTTGAAGTTTTGTAGAAATGGCAAATTACATCTAACAGATTTGATTTTTATTTGCCCTATAATTTAAATAATTTCCTTCACCATCCTTCGCAGCCATCGAATACAAATAATAATGTATAACTATTTTTAAAAAATTTAAAGAATTAAATAATAATTGATTAATTTTATGAATTGTTATTTGACCAACTTTATTTTTGGCGGAGAGTGATGATAGAGTGATTGTCTTATACTTACAAAACAGACGGTTTTAAGATGAATGGTGGACATGAATCGAAAACGTAAAATTTGAACATTGGCTTGTTTACTTCCCGGCAAAAAAAATATAGTACACAAAATATAATTAGTATCAAGAAAAATTTTATGTGAAAAAGATACCTCAGTTCGAGGTGTTAGCACATATGTAATTCCTAATGACTCAATAAAATACAACTATAAAAAAAGTGTGGATAGTTACTTGCATCAATTTACCTCGATAAATAACACTTCGCGCTCCGCGTAAACAATGAGTGTCTGCTTTCAAGGTAAACACAATTAGACAGTTGTGGATAATGATCTATCAGAAAAAGGAAATCGATTTTTACCCAATGATTAGTAAATTCAACCTTGAACGCATTTAATTAAACTTGTAGAGGAATATCATAAAACTCACCTTACCTTATCTGTATCCAATATAATTATGGCAACTTACAAATTATATGAAATAAAATTACTTTATGATAACCCATAATTATAATAAAAGCTCATTCTATTCGATTTCATCATAAGATAGTTTTTTTTTTCGGTATGAAAATATGGACGAAAACGCCATAATTTTGTTAGAGACCATGATTGCTAGGTAGCGGTCTTTTTCGCCCTAAGCAGAAAAATATTTTTCGGTCAATTTTTTTCAAGTCAATGGTTGATTAATTTATGGCATAACATGGCTCTTACCATAGAATAGTGAGACCATACAGTCGAAGATTTTATTTGATGAAAAAATTTGAGAAATATGCCAGTAAAACATTCTAGGAGGGAGTTGGAATATTATTTTCTTGGCGGTAAGAGCCATGTTATGGCATAAATTAATCAACCATTGATTTTTTTTATTTTTGCTGCCGAAAAATATTTTTCGGCTTAGGACTAAAAAGACCATTAACTAGCAACCATGGTCTTTAACAAAATGATGGCGTTTTCGTCCAGATTTTCATACGGAAAAATACTATCTTATGATTATGATGCAATCGAATAAAAAATACTATTCTTTTATATTCATAACAACATTCATGCATTGATATTCATATTATTTAAATTAAAACCTACAATAGATTAATTCGATTATGGAAAACTTTGATATAATTTCGTTGAATGTGTGACAATTAACCATGTACTTGTATATGTTATATGTGCGCTTTTATGATGGCTTATAATTATGTTCGTACAGTTTATGGAAGAAGAAACACGCGATGACCTAGTTCATGAACATTGATTATTAACAATATTATTGTCAGTGAAGTTGCTGGAGACAGAGCGTCATGAAAATGCCGGTAATTATATTGTTCAAACAAAACCAATTACAGAAAATTACATTCTTAGATCATTATTTATGAAATAACTCTTAATACATTTGTTGTTGTTGTTGTTACTTACGCTCTGCGGAAAGATTAAAATGTTTTTTAATGGTTATGGTAAGAAAATTCAGAAATGAATTACGTCAAATAATGTAGTTAATAAAGAAATTCAAATGTGCCGAAAGGTCCTGATTTCGCACCTAGTCGTAGCTACGAATTAAAATATTACTTGTAGATGATTGCAACAGTCAAATATATTAAGAATGAACGTGAGAACCATGTAAATGCCACCTCGTGGTGAAATCCAATTATATCTATATCAATATAGATGTAATAAAGGATCTCTTAATTAATATCAAAACATTTATACGGTTCCAGGTAGATAGTCCTAGTAGTACTCAAGGCCCATTAAAAAAAATAACATTGAATATTTCACGCTACATCTTTTTATTGGCCAAAATTTGTTGAATATGTTCAGTGTTTTAATAAATAGTAAACAGTGATCGTAGATACTAGTGATAGTTGTACAGTACAGTACAACAGTAATCAATATCCATAAGAAAAATCAAATATGTATATAAAAAAATGCTTAAATTGCAGAATATGTCTTTTCTTACCAAAACCTGTTCAAAACGTCGTAATTTTTACATGAATAACATTTGGAGTTGTTTGTCACTTTGACAAGGATACATTTAGATTGATTTAAGATGCAAATAAATTATTAGGAAATTCAAATAATGGCGTATATGTGTATGACAATCATTGAATCCTTCGGGTGATTATTTATTTCCCTGAGGGATAAAATGATTTACCCCAGTTCCTTATTAAATAATATACCTACTATAACGCACCAAGTGCGTTATGAAGATTATAATTCGATATCGTGTTGCCACGGACGCGGGCCTTACGAATCATAACGCCCGTTGTTTAGAACGCAGGCGTTATGGACTATTTTATACATTTCGCATCATAGGTAGAACCAATTTAAAAATTTAAAATTGAAATTTAAATATATTTTTATTTTGCTTTCAAAAATTTTCCAGATAATAACGGACTGAGGCATATCGTTTAATTTATGTGTGCACATTTAAATCATGAATCGGCAAGGCGAGCGGGGGAAATAAATAATAACAGAATCGAAAATGGCACAATGTCCAGGGATTCAAATTACCGTTTTAATCTCTAGAGATTGAAAAAAATCTCCAATCCAATCCCTGTGAATTAAAATTTCATTTTAAATACCTAGGGATTAATATTTCCTCTTTAATCACTAGAGATTAAAATTACTCTTTTAATTGGTAAAAGTTAAAAAAGGGTTGATTCTTTATAAAGAGGAATTAAATAATCACTTTTAGTGCCGGAAGCGCAAAAAAATTATTTAATCGATGATTAGTTGACGCGCATAGTAACTCCACCCCACTTCTATTTCTCGGAATAAAATTGATCGCGCTCAGACACAAACCAAGCGCAGTGTTGTGGTCACGCTTTCTTTTTCGTTCGTTCAACATTTTATTTCTGGAATCGTAAAAACACCGTAAATTATCTCGAAAGTTATCTATCAAAAAACATAGTTTTACACTACTCTATATCAACAATTATGTGACGATCACAACAAAAAAGAATAATCGATATTCGAGGCACGGACAGCCATCATCAAGTATTACGAAAAGAGAATCGCTCCAAAATGCCAATCATGTCGGCGGATGGTGGTCGCGATATGGTGAGTTAAAGTGTGTGTTTATGGGGTATTTTCACGTTTATTATTATGGTTTTGGTGCTTGCCAATTTTATGTGCACAAAAATATGCTCAATGAATTTTCATGTAGACATTATCGCGCAAGACGTAAATTCAAATCGGTTACTTGCACACGATTGCTGGTTGTAAATAGTTTTATAAACACTTTATTATTATACGGGAATATTTATTATTAAAATAAATAATTATTAATTCTAGTTTTGTGGCAACACAAATTGTTAAAAAATAGCTGAAATAGTTATTTGAATTTTATTTGTATTTTGATTTGTTTGGCACAAGTGTCACAACAAAAAATATTATTATTATTACGAGGTAAAGCTAGTGTATTGGTTCTATTTATTTATGTAACAATAACTGCCTATGAATGAAATTTTAGATATCAAATAAAAAATTGCGTTATATATTTTTGTAATTAGAAAATTACAATCTGCATTCAATCACAAGAAAATCTAAGATCTAAGAATCTAAGAAAATCTAAAGCCAGCTGTCGATTATTTGCATTCTAAAGTACTAGAGAAGATGTAATGTTATTGTAGAATTCCTTGGTAAAAAGTGTCCCTATTTCTATTTGTAACGAACAAAATTTCAAGAATTTGAGAGGGCGTACCACAAACTCGTAAAATTCCAAAAATTCGTGTGAGATACAAGCGAAAATTCCCAAAATTTGAAGAATTTAAATGTAATATCAGCAAGACCTCAAAAACTCAATAATTTTTTTAGAAAAAATGGATTTAATTTCAGTAATTCGTGAAATATTTTACCCAGACTTTACAATTTCAAGAGTAAATTCCGTCATAAATTAGTGAAACTTCAAGAATTTGTGATAAATGCAACGCAAAGTTAGAAGATTTTAAGGCAACCAATGCCGTGTGACCACCCCTGACTACACCCCCTCTTAGTTCTTTTATAACGTCTAACAGAAGACATTTGAATAATTCGTGTCAAAAACCCATAAAACTTCATAAATTCTTTATAAATACGACCAAAAATTTTCGAAATTGTAAGAATTCTTAGAAAATTCCAGTGAAACCTCTCAAACTCAATAAAAACTTCGCTATGTGCGTTTCATTTTTTGAATCTTTCTTTTGTTGTTTCAAGAACTTTCATAATAAATACAATCCAAAATTAACACGCTCTCAAATATTCAAGCGATTTTCCCAAAAAGTGATAAGTTTATATTTTTAAACTGTAATTGAGGATTTAGTACTATTTTTTAAAATTTAAACTTCAAGAATTTATACTAAATCCGACCCAACACTTTGTAGAGTTTCAATTTCTGGACTTATCGAGAAATTTTACTGAAAACTTTGCAAAAACGATTTATTTTGAATTTTAAAACGGGTGGTAACTATAGAACAAATTTAATAAAAGTTCCTGTAGAAAGTGGTAAAATATCAAATATTCTTGGTAAATCAAGAACATGAATACAATATTTAAAGATATAAGATTTACACCAGAATTTTGCAAAATTTCACAAATTCCAGATAAATTCAAGTAAAGTCTCTGAACGTAATTAATGGAATTCTTGAGCAATTCCAGTAAAATCTTTCAAAATCTACATGAAACTAGGCAAATGCGAATAATTTTTAATTTCATGAATTTGTGATAAATATAACCAAAAATTAACACTTAACGTCAACAATTCTTGCGATACAACCAAAAATTATCAAAATTATAAGAATTTGAAATTACTGCAAAATTCTTTAAAAAAACTCTTTTTTTTAAGAAAATTTTCAAGCTAACAAACTTTCACATATCCAAGTTGTTTCCGCCAAAAATAAGTATAATTTCGCTAATAAAGACTTAGCGTTAAAATACGATCAAAAATTTTAAGAATTAACGACAAGCATTACTGAAAACTTCGCCAGTGCGGCTAGTTTTTAATTTTAAGAACTCAAGATAAATATAACCCAAAATTAACAAAATAATTCCTCTAAAAAGTGGTCAAATTGGAAAAATTCTTGATATGTGCAATCCAAAATGAACACAATCGAGTATTTAAGAGATATTTACTCAAAATATGAAGAATTCATCATGACACAGCTAAAAGTTCTGAAAATTGCATGAATTCATGACCAATTTCATTTCAATCTTCTCAAATTCTCTAAAAAACGAGGCAAAAGTGAATTATTTTTACTGTCACGAATTTGTGATAAATATAACACAAAATCAAAATACATTTAAAGAATTGAAACATAAGAAAATTCAATATGGTGTCCATAAGAGAAATATGACTGTCAATTATTTGATTTCTATAGTAGGTACTAGAACAAATGAAATATTAGTTTCGCTGACCTGGTTGGTTTCGGAAAACTAAAACCGCAATTTTCAGTTATTTTGCTATATTTTGACTAAACATGGCAGGTCAAATTATCCGTCCGATTATTGATTAGCATAAATATTCCTAGTTTTGCCTCAATTTAACCGAATTCGCAATTCTAAAAATAATCATGATCTTCGTACAAGCAAAAAAAAAACGGATGGCACTGTACCGGATGATTCAAGTTTTATTACCAGGCCCAAAACGGCGACTTCTAATTGAAATAAAAAATCCAAAATAAGTACACATGTTTAGAAATTGATGAAGCCCAATCTGACGATAAAAAAATAGTTTTAACCATCCGGTAGTTTATACGTTATTTCACAAAGAATTCGCAATTTTATTTATATAGTTTTTGTCAGAACATACTTTAATGCTAAGATTTATTACTAAATAGTAAAATATGACGGGTGCTACCAGTAATAGTCCCTATAATGGAGTTTATGGGTTTTATGATAGGGCTGTACCCAATCCGTCCTGCAAGGCCTGTTCAACCCACGGGCGACTGGCGGAATCATAAAAAGTCCTAAAACGTTCCAACCGCACCGGCGGTCAATACTTTGTAGGGCTCTTGACTTAAAATCATAAATCATACCGAGGAAAGTTGGTCACTAATGTAAAAAATGCTTTAATTTGAAATCTAATCATTTTCGTTAATTTTTGATTTCATAAATGGGTTCTATGAATAAAATAAAACAGTTTAGGGCAAAAATAACGATAGAGAATTTTGCCCGAAAAGAGTTTTTTTTAAATATTTTTAACCGTCTATATAATTATATCGAAAAGGTCAAACTACGTTTCCGTAGATTAGTATCAGAGCTATATAAATCCAAATTTTCATATTTTTTGGGCAACTCCAAATGCCTAAAAAACCCATGGTAATAAAACTAGAATCACCCGGCCTATCGTATGTGCTATAATAGTAAATTATTTAACGAACATATAAAGTAGGCTATAAATCACGACGATGAATTTTATACACGAGCCGAAGGTGAGAACTTATAGATATATGAGAAACTTATAGATGGCTTAAATTATTATATTATTTATAAATAGCAAGAATAAAATACAATTATTTCATTATGTATCTCGTATAATTTGTTAATTAATTCCTTTGCTAGTTTCTAAGAAGATTAATAATTAAGCACAGTAGCTGAAACTCATGTAAAATTAATTCGTGTCGCTGTGCAAAACCATAGATAACCGTGTAGAAAATACGAATTCATTTCACTGTAAGCCTTGTGTGAATGCATAATTCACGGCCCAATTTTAATAACTACCAGTTACTGACGATATTGAACCTGTGCATAAATTTAAAATGAGGAGCGTTCTGGTGAAAACGGAAATCGATCTAGTCTGTACTTGAATGCCAAGACCATAACATCTCCAGTGCTCAAACTGTCGAACACTTTTTATGCATGGGACTAGTTTAGTAGGCAAGTAATTGCGAATTAGCGCCTTCGAATGTATTCCGCGTATACAGTAAGTAACAATTCACAATACCAGTAATTAGTTAACCTCTATGGCATTGAGAAAGCACATCCGTTATTTTTTGTGGCATTGTATTCCTTGTCGCTTATTGCACATTTTGAAATCGGCCATTATATTTTTACAATTTCGAATTATTTCGGGAAACTGATTATGCTTCAGATACCGTTAAAATTATGTAAATTTGTAAGTAGAGCGTTGTGTTTCGTGTGCTGCTTCTTATTTTGTCATTCGTGCTGTTCGCGTGCTCCTCGTGAATCACCTATGTATGTCCATTGTTCGATTTACTCCGGAAATTAAATCCAGCAACAAAACAGCTGTAATTGACGCATTCAGTCGGTGCTCTTGTTGTATCTTATCAAGTACAGATAAATTTGCCGAATATCGATATTGTAAGGCTGTCGCTAGTTGGTCCAGTGCAATCATGGACGTGAGTAACGGCGAAGAAGGGAGGAAAAGTGGTGATATTCCTGATGGAAATGTTGTTACAAGGCTAGTTGTAAGTAATGCTAATGTGGAGTGATTATATGCATATTTATGCCGCAAAGTGCGTTAAGTCACTGCGAGTTATTGTTCTGAACAAGAAACAGCCTTGAGGGCGTTATTATGTAAATATTTTGGTCAGATACTGGTGAAAACTTGAGTTTCTGTCTTACAGGAAAGAATTTCTAAACTTTTCAAACTAGATATTTTTGTCGAACACTGGTGGAAATGTGAATTTCCTAAATTTTACGGAAAATCCTAAAACGGATTACAGTAAAATACGAACCAAATACAAACAAGAAAGTTGAAATTTTTGGTTTAAAAAATTTTAAAATCTTTTATTTTTTGATCGATAGCCAAATGATGATTGTTTCTCTGAGAGATAGAGAGGCTCTCTCTCTCGCTGTATTAAAAATTGCATGGCTAAATTCCACAAGAGTAAAACGCCTAAATGCTAAAATTGTCAACAATTTTAATAACAATTCCATAACAAATTTCAAACATAGTTATCATTGTAATTATTTTCAAATGTATTCCATTTATCCATGTATCCAGCATGTTTTTAAGAATAAATGTCAGAAGTTTTAAAGATGTACGAAAAATTCCACGAATTGTTAAAAAAAAAATTCATCGAAAAAGGTACATGTACAAATCAACAAAATACCTGGTAAGATTCTATTATATGTCTTTATAAATCATCCACACAAGTTTTTATAGTATTTCAATAGAATGTGTACAATAGAACTTATTTATTTGCAAAAAAATTATGGTGTCTTTAAAATAAGTTGATAGAATTTTGTGAACTATTAATGGGTTTTTAGAAGCAATATAATGAAATTTGTTCAAATCTAACATCTTTGAGAATTATGCGTGAAATTTTTGACAGAGTTTTAATTATTTTTTGAATATTTCATACTTTTGTTTGAATTTTGATTATTTATGCTGTAAAAATATAATATACCAAATAATAATAAATCTATTCATTTTAACTCTTGAGAACTATTAATTAAAAGTGTACCTATATGTCAGATATTTTACCGTTGATAGCAAGAAAAATATATAGTAGATACTACTTGCATTAATATAAGAACTAGGAGCACACAGCACACTTAGGCAAGCTGGGAAGTCACCACACGTCTGTCAAGATTTTGGTACATCTTTATTGGGCTATCGACTACAAATATATTTATCCTGGAATTAAATATTTAGTGCAGAGAAAATTGAATTTGCACTTGCATTCCTTATTTGAATGACTTTATGATTTACTCTTTGGATTTTATTATCAATCAGTCGCTGACGTGTACATTTTCCCTATTTTGTTTACTCTTATATACATAGTTTAGAGTTCAAGGGATTTTTTATGAAATGTTTTTAATGTTTTATCAATGATTTAAAGTTCTCTACGTAAATACATCCACTCGTATATTATTTTTTAATTTTTTTTTCAAACCGTTATTACGCAAATAATTATTTTCGCAAAAAGTAGTCCCAACTAAATATTTAAATCTAATTCAATCTAATAATTAATTTATGTGTTTTTTTTTTAAGTTAGAACGATTCCTTTCGTTTAAAAATAAATCGATACATATTTGTTCGTTACATCCTACACTGTTAGAATTTAGAATGATAGTAGTATTTTTCATGGCTCATATCTCTCGTGACAATCATGGTAATGAGACGATCTCAATGTTTTTAAGATTGAGAGTTAAAAAATACTAGGATAAATAAAATGTTACAGGATAATAAAATGTGAATGCGAATAGTGTCAATTGTAGGTACGTGGGAAAATTGTGACTAACACTTCACCTTTTTTCTGAAGTACGCATTGCAGCCTTCTGGTAGTTCATGAAAACCACATGAAAACCACTTTTTGAACCACTATTTTGGTGCATTATATTTTAGAATTTTCATATTAGAATAACAAGTTTTACATAATTATTTGTCAATAATGTGGATAACTATGATAAATAAATGTGCATTACTTATATTTGCAATGTGTTGACATTTACAGAATATACAATTAATAAATCGTATTGATATCTATCGCTATCTAATATTTATAAGTAGGCACTTAACTTTTACACATTTTTAATCATATTATTATCGCAATGCTACCTGCCTATTATAGCATTGTACTCCGCTTTTATTCACATGTCCTTGCTGTTCACCGAATATCTCGTTAGGTGCTCGTAGAGAAAACAAACGTATAATAATAAAATTTTATCATAATCACGAAAAACCGACAAAGGTATCGAAATAGGTATAGTAATCCTGCGATTATTCGCCTAGCTACTTTGTTGAATTTGTTACAATATGAGAATTATTCTCGTGATATTTATTTAATGATACCGCAATAGAAAACTTCACGCTTACTGTAATAACCGCAGTACTTCTGGGCACCATTTATCATAAATAATTTACACGAAAGAAGATATGTAGTCGATTATAATTGTATTGATTGCATGGTTCTTAAAATAGGTGCTGCAATATTCCCAATGAAGTATATTTATTTCATCGAGTTCTAATGCGGGTCAATCTTTTTATCAATACATAAAGAATACCATTTGTTTTCCAATTTGTATGATAAATAGGTCGTTGAATGCACTGTGAACAAATACTAAAATTTTCAAGAACAAATTGCGCGAACATATGACTCACCCAATTTCGTATGTAATTGATTACTTTTATCATTGTCATTTTGCATTGTTTGTTACTGCTCAAGTGCGTCAGTTTCACATTACGTATGGCAGCTTTTAAATTCATCATATTTTACGCTCAGGTTATATTTATTTATTGTATGAGATGATGAAATTAAGTTTAAGGAATACATTGTGTGATTAAACTAATAATTTATAAAATGGGCTTAAAACAAATCTATACAAAAAACATTGATGTTTTCAAACCCCACATGACCCATTACCATTTTAAATTGTTTTGAAAAACAATTAGGTAATTTTAATGACTATTTAAAAAAAATCTGCTTCATTTTATACCCCCAACAAACATTCAATTTTGATCGATGAGTAACGGTGAACCGAAAAACGTATTGTTAGTTTTGGAAAATAATGGTTTTCTATTTTTATATTTACGTTCCGACAAATATGATTCCTTATAAAAAACTTCCCCTTCTTTCTTATTAATATTGTAGAATGTTTTGTGTTTTCCCTTAGCTTCATTGTTTTTTTTATTCTCGTTTTGTTATAAAAATTATTAATAGTTTTATAAAATTAAAGACCAATACCGTCAGAAATAGCTTAATGTGATTAGGGAAGATGTTCAAATATTCACCAAAATTGCCCAATGCCCTTAATGAATTTTACCTCCAATTTAACGACGTAATTAGGTCATTATAATCCTGATAAGTTTCTTTTTGGTTTCAATTAAAAATAATCGCTAAAAATAAACGTATTGTTAGTTTTGGAATATAATGGTTTTCTATTTTTATATATTGACGTTCCGACAAAACTGATTCCTTGTAAAAAAACTCCCCCTTCTTTCTTATTAATATTTTAGAATATTTTGTGTTTCCCTTCGCTTCATTGTTTTTTTTTTAATTCTCGCTTTGTTATAAAAATGATTAATAGTTTTATAAAATTAAAAACCAACACCATCAGAAATAGCTTAATGTGATTAGGGAAGATGTTCAAATATTCACCAAAATTGCCTAATGCCCTTAATGAGTTTACCCTAGTTATGTGATTCCGTCATATGAACCGTAAACGGATGTCCAGGAAACACATCAGCAGATTCCATATGAACCGCCACGGGCCATGCAACGCATTTCCCGTGTCATCACTATTTTTGATTACTAAGTTAATATATTCAATATAAATACTCCAACATATGTAAACTAGTTTAGTTGTAATTATATCGAGCTAGCGTGTACAATAAATTTCCCTTTTAAAAAAGTCTTTCGAGTTGATGAAAATCAAATTTGGCGCAGTCGTTTGGATCTCGTGATTCGCTCCAAAAATCAGTTCACGACATCGAGTTAGCAGAATTTTTGGATCGAAGCTGACATCAATCACTTACACGTAGAAGAATCTACCCATCGACCGAAGGACGCCCGCAGAAGCCGAGCTGCTAGAATCGCATTCAGAATCGCCTGACACAGCAAGTTCATCGACTTCACGCGGAAGGAAACCCAACACCCTACAACCACGATTACAGCCCCAGAGATTAGATTGACATACAAATAAGGTATTGTGTCCGATCCTCTGTTCCTATCCCATAAGCATTTTTTAACTAATTCGTAGTACGTACATGAATAATCAAATACAAAATTTAATTGAACAAGTAAACAATTTAAATATCAATAATATGGCTAATAACGATAATAACATAGATTATCAACTATTAAAACTAAATATTGATACAATTCCAAATTTCGATGGCAATAACGAAATGACGGAAATTTTTATCTCACGATGTGAATCAGTTCTAACCGAGTACAGAGCGCAAAATAATGCACAAATAAATAACTATTTATTAAAGGCAATTGTCGGTAAATTGAAAGACCGTGCCCTCATCGCAATCGGCTCTCGTACCGAACTGACAACGTGGAATCAAATTAAAAATAATCTTAAACAAAGATTTGGAGATTTGCGCAATTACGATTGCTTAGTGCAAGACTTAATTAATATAAGACCACACAAAAATGAAAAAACCCTTGACTTTGCGGAAAGAATACAAACCGCTCGTGGTAAACTTGCTTCTAAAATAAATTCATTATCAATCGTCGAAATGCCAAATGCAGCTAAATTGGTGCATCTCCAACAGTACGATAACACCGCGTTGAAAACATTTATTCGCGGCCTTAAAGGTCAACTTTAGAGCATTATTCGGCTTCGAAACCCCGATTCTCTAGAAGACGCCATTAATTTCGTAATAGAGGAGGAAAATTTCCAATATACATTGGAAACCCCTAATCATTTTAAACCGAATCAACCAAATTTTAATCTAAAGCATAACGTACCATTCCCGAGATAAAATAACTCGTATAATAACAATCCAAATAATAATTTTAATAATGCGTTCACGTCCCAAAATAATTCAAATTTTCCGAAGCAACCAGTCAATATGCAGTTCAGACAAGCCCCTCCGCATAGGTACCCTAATAACAGACAAGTATTCGGCCCACCTAAAAATGTTTTTAGACCGCAAGGAAATTTTCAGTATCCCCGTCAAAATCCGACACCCATGTCTACTAGTACCCGAAACACGGCCCCGAGAGTTAATCAATTCCAAAGCCATCAGCCAATGTCTGTAAATACTCGAAATTCAACCAGAAATTTCAATAATAATAATAATTTCAGACCGTATCAAAATAATTTCCCGCGCACGGGTCCCAGTAATTTCGTTGCCGAAGAACTCTATCAAATATCGGACGAAAACGATTATGACGAAAACACATTGGTCCAACCTGAAACTTTTTACGAGACTCTAAATACAGAAATACCTTTTGACGACGAAATCGAACGCGAAAACCCTTTCGAAAACACGCAATATACAATGCACCCCGAAAATTTTCGGCAAACCAGCCGAAAAACACGGAGGAAATAATCGAAATTAATAACGAATTGAGTTCCAATCCGCTCGCTTATATACAAATTCAAGAACCCCCTATTAAACTACTTATCGATACCGGATGTTTTACCTCAATTATAAAACCATCAATTGTAGAAAAATTTTATCCTCAATGCATCTACCATCAGAATTCAATTGTGAAAACCTGCAACGGAGAATCTCCCACGCGATTTAAAGCCAATATCCCTGCATTCAGAGAATTTAATACGAACAAAACTATCAATGCACTCCTGTATGATTTTCACGAATATTTTGACGGACTTTTAGGACTTAGAGACATAGTCAATTTAAATTTAACCATAGACTGTGTAAACCAAAAACTTTACAACGACTTCATAGAAATCCCTCTCCACTACAGACAATCAAACGACGTAAATAAAAATATTGAAATTAATGCCTACGAAGTTTCTGTTGTAAAAATTCCGGTTTCTCACTTTGAAGGTGACATCATTATACCCGAAATTAAAACAAACCAGATCTATATCCCCGAATGTCTAACAACTGCCAAAAATGGATATGCAAAAGTTGAAATTCACAACTATAATGATAACAATTCGCTAATTTCATTAAAGAAGCCTCTTAAAGTAACCCCCTTTTCTACCGAAACTCATAACTTATTTAATTTCGAAATTAAACAAGACAATCCCATAAATGTTTCAAAGAACACAGTAGAAAGCCTAATCAGAACTGAACATTTAAATAAAGAGGAAACACAAAATATTACTAAATTATGCCGTGAATTTCAAGACATCTTTCACAAAAATAACGATTCACTAACATTTACTAATGCAGTCAAACATGACATTAAAATGACAGACGAATCACCAATTTATACAAAAAATTATAGATACCCGTTCGTGCACAAACACGAAGTACACAAGCAAATTTCGGAAATGCTAAATAATGGCATTATACGTCCTAGCACAAGCCCCTGGAGTTCCCCCATTTGGATCGTACCGAAAAAGCCAGATGCCTCGGGTTCCCAAAAATGGAGAATCGTAGTGGACTATCGGAAAATAAACGAGAAAACTATTACCGACCGTTACCCCATCCCTAATATCAACGATATTCTAGATAAACTGGGCAGATGCCAATACTTCACAACATTGGATCTCGCATCAGGGTTCCACCAAATCGAAATGCATCCCGATTCGATACCCAAAACCGCATTTAATGTCGAACACGGCCACTATGAGTACGTCAGAATGCCCTTCGGGTTAAAGAACGCACCGGCCACGTTCCAACGCGTAATGGATAATATCTTGAAAGACTTACAAAACAAAGTTTGTTTAGTCTACATGGATGACATAATTATATTTTCTGCCTCATTGGACGAACACATAAAAAATTTGAAACTAGTATTCCAAAAATTAAGAAACCATAACCTTAAAATCCAATTGGACAAATGCGAATTCCTTCGTAAGGAAGTAGAATTCCTTGGTCATGTCATTACCTCGGACGGTATCAAACCTAACCCACGTAAAATTGACGCAATAAAACGTTTTCCCATCCCGAAAACTGCGAAAGAAATTAAGTCATTCTTAGGCCTCTTAGGCTATTATCGCAAATTTATCCCTAATTTTGCCAGTATTGCAAAACCATTTACACGATGCCTGAAAAAAGACGCCAAAATAATACATGACGAAATCTTCTTAAAAACATTTGAGCTTTGTAAAACTATTTTAACTAACGACCCTATACTACAATACCCAGATTTCAGTAAACCATTCGTATTAACAACTGACGCCTCGAATTTCGCAATTGGTGCCGTACTCTCTCAAGGCCCAATAGGCAAAGACCTTCCAATTGCATTTGCTTCACGAACCTTAAACCCCGCGGAATGCAATTACTCTACAATAGAGAAAGAACTACTTGCCATCATATGGGCTACCAAATATTTTCGCCCATACCTTTTCGGCATCAAATTCTGCATAGTCACAGACCATAAACCACTCGAATGGTTAGTATCCTTAAAGGAACCTAATTCCCGATTAGTCAGATGGCGACTTAAACTAGAAGAATACGACTACAAGATCGTATACAAAAAAGGCAAAATGAATACAAACGCGGATGCTCTATCACGCATAGAACTCCACGCCACAGAAACGGAATCAGTAATCGTAAACCCAAGCGATTCCGACGTTGAAGACCCGCTTGATTGGTACATGGAAAATAGACCATCAATTAATCCCAGCGATGAATTAGAATGGTATATAAAAAATAATGCATCATCTGTCCCAAACGAAGAACTCGACGAAATCCTTGGCATACCTAACAGATCAAAAAGAATAAATGTTTTACAAAATATAAAGTTACGTCCCGCGGAAACTAACGAAACAGTACACACATCTTTGGAAAATCCAATTTTCCAGATACCAATAACCGAAAAAGCATTAAATTTATTCAACAACCAAATAATTATAAAGAGCAATGAAACGGATCAAACGTTTATCAAATCATTCAAACCATTCAATAATAAAGAAAGAACAATAGTTTCTATTCCTTGTAATAAATTTGAAAACGAACTCTTTCGATACATAAAAACTAAAATTTCACCTCAATTATCATACACGTTATATTTCGAAGACGAAAATTTAATGAAACAAGTGATTCAAATAATTCAAAAACATTTTAAACCTAATTCTTTAAAACTGACACATTCAACCAAATTACTACTCGACATAGTCGATATTAACGAACAAAACATTAAGATCCAGTACGCGCATGAAACTAAAAGTTGTCATCGCGGAATAAATGAAACGGTACAACAATTAAATAAATTCTACTATTGGCCAAACATGTCCAAAATGGTCCTAGATTACATAAATAGGTGTGAAATTTGCCAAACAGGGAAATATGAAAGACATCCTCCCAAAATAAAATTTGAAATAACACCTACATACTCAAAACCATTCGAAACCCTACACATAGACACCTTCAGAATTCAAAATAGAAACTTCTTTACAATAATCGACGCTTTCTCCAGGTATGGACAATCATACCCCATAGATTCTATAGTTAGCATAAATATAATGAACAATCTCCTAACCTATATAACCCATCACGGAATACCTCAAACTATAATAGCAGACCAAGGCACAGAATTTAAAAACCAACTTCTAAATGAATTTTGCAAATTACACAAAATCAACCTGCACTATACAACAATAAGAAACTCCAATAGTAATTCTCCGGTGGAACGCTTTCACTCCACTTTAGCAGATTCAATTCGTTGCCTATCGCAACAATACCCTAACGATCATATAGACACATTGATGAAATACGCTATTATCGGCTATAACAACTCAATCCACAGTTCTACAAAATTTACCCCATTTGAAGTTGTCTACGGCAATACAGATAGAACCCTCGAAACTACAGAAAACGATATGCTCAACGAATATAGTCATAAACATAAAAGCCTACTGAAGATCCTCCACGATAAAATCAAAATTAATAACGAAAAAAAGAAAATTGCCCTCATCTCTAAAATTAATGAACACCGCGAAGACCCAGTAGATTACAAAGTTAACGAAACCGCGTATATTAAACAACTACCCCGTTCTGCCAAACACAAACCACGTTTCATCAAAACACAAGTAATAAAAAACACAAATAAAAAATTAATCACAAAACACGGTACCCGCCACAAAAATATAATTAAAAAACCACGCGAATTAACAATTCCCAATCATTTGCAGAATGAAGACAACCGTGATCTTCCTAACGATCCTCTGGACCCACGAAATAGTCCCAGGAGACATTAAAATCATACCTATCACGGCTGGTATATTACCACTTAAACTAGGCAATGCTAAATTAATTTCATCCCGCCATACCTTTCTACACTATATAGAACTTACACCACTCTACAATCAAACTACTACCTTAAATTCGCAACTTTTAATTATTCAAAAATCATTTCAAAACTCATCATTCAATACAAACACGTCGGTAAATTTTCTCCCTCTAGCAGAATTAATGGATCACGCGACTTACGTAATTAACGATGCTTCACTAAAACTAGAGAATATTAAACCCATTAACAGATCAAAACGAGGATTAATCGATGCTGTTGGTAAAGCAAGCAAATAGCTCTTTGGTACTCTCGACAGTGATGACGCAGACCACTACGAGCAAAGCATCCAGAAACTTGAAGCAAACTCAATAACCGGCCAAAATAACATCTTACAGCAAATCACATTAAATAAACAAATTATAAACAATTTTAACAAAAGTATCGTAGCCATTGATACTAACCAAAAAAGTATTGCACATAAGATTCTAGAACTGCAAAAATCTCTAACATCAGCAATATTCTCTTTCGAAGAATATCTACAAATGCAATCCATTATAAACCAAATTATTTTAAACGGCCAACTTCTTCTTACAATTTTAGATAATATCGAAAATGCCATCATGTTCGGTAAACTTAATACATTGCACAGCGTCGTAATTAGCCATACCGAGTTAATAACAATTTTAAAAACTCTTCCAAATTACTATAATACAGATCAAATTATAAAATTCAAAGATAGTAGAACGTACTACCAGTTAGCTAGTTTACAAGTAACCTTTTCCAAAGACAAGATAATTTTCGCAATCCATTTCCCTATTGCAAAACCTCATAATTATCATTTATACGAACTTTACCCAGTTCCTTTCAATAACCTCACAATTATACCAAATTACCCTTACCTGGCACTAAACCAAGACGAAAGCTTCTACGAGACCTCAGAATGTCCAAAATTGGAAGACACTTTCATATGCAACAACCCTAGGATTGCCAATCAAGAAGATTGCCTCCCAAACTACATCTTAAAAACCATCCAGGACAAATGCATTCTGACCACCGCCTACATCAGAGAAACCATTGTGGAACAACTGTCGTCAAACTATGCTATAGTTATCCCGAAAGCGGAAGGCGTCCAAATCCTCGAGGACTGCAACGAGAAACACTATTCTCTCATACATAAACCAAGCCTGGTCATGATTCCACCATCATGTAGCATCTTGGTAGAAAACCAGAAAGTATATAACCGAGAAGAACTACGGGTAAACGAACCATACATCTTGCCCCCGCTCCAATTGGATAAAGTCAAATTCTACAAGAACAACTTCACCAGCCTCCATCTAGAAAAAATCAACCTAGAAGAGATTCACGACCTTAGCAAGCAGATCAACAACTTAGCAGTCCAACCGCTAGACCAGTACCACCAAAAATCCAACAACGTACTATGGACGATAGCAGGAATCGTCGGAACCCTCACGATATCATTGGCTCTCTACACCATCTACATAAAAAGAAAATCCCAGAAGTCACCAGAAGACACCACCAGCCTAAGATCGAAGATCTCACCAGCGCCATCTTCTCGTCTAAGAAGGGAGGAGTTATGTGATTCCGTCATATGAACCGTAAACGGATGTCCAGGAAACACATCAGCAGATTCCATATGAACCGCCACGGGCCATGCAACGCATTTCCCGTGTCATCACTATTTTTGATTACTAAGTTAATATATTCAATATAAATACTCCAACATATGTAAACTAGTTTAGTTGTAATTATATCGAGCTAGCGTGTACAATAAATTTCCCTTTTAAAAAAGTCTTTCGAGTTGATGAAAATCAAATTTCCCTCCTATTTAACGAGGTCATTAGGTCATTATAATCCTGATAAGTTTCTTTTTGGTTTCAATTAAAAATAAGGATGGATTCATCAACATTTGGAAATTCAGAATTGCCTAATGCCCTTAATGAGTTTACCCTCCAATTTAACGAGGTCATTAGGTCATTATAATCCTGATAAGTTTATTTTTGGTTTCAATTAAAAATAAGGATGGATTCATCAACATTTTAGGTTGAAACGACGGCATTGCACATATCAATGCAATGTTTATATAACCACCAATTATTTATATTTGCAAGAGGAGGCATTGTTTGGAGACATAAAAAATAATCACTTCAGTTTCGATCCAATTACCTTGTACTCGTTTTGCTTTCTGATTTATTACATTTCGTATATCATATACCTGTTGTTTATTTAACGATAAGGTGTTTTGTCAATACATTCCCTATCAATATAAATCTATTAATAAAAGTCTTGTCACAACAAACGTTACATTCAAAAGTTGATCTTAAAAACTAAACAGAAATACAGATTTGTTTAGAGTTGTCTTTTTGTACATTCCTATGTAACTGACCCGCAACAAAAGATAATTTGTTTCATTGTTTTTATATTTTAAAATTTGACACATTATTTATACATAACAGGTGTCCAACTTTTACCTTCAGATTTAATTTAATAATTATACCAGAAAAGATAAACGGCATTTGTTATATTTTCAATACAAATTATGTATGTTTCATCAGAAAATGTTATATTTTTGTTATTTTATTTTGAGGTGCAAATGTTGCGATTAATAAAAAAACAAGTATTTACCAAGTAACCGATATTTGTTATATTTTCAATATAAATGATGTATGTTTCATCAAAAAATGTTATATTTTTATTATTTTATTTTGAGGTACAAATGTTGCGATTAATAAGGAAACAAGTATTTACCAAGTAACCCCATCTGCTTCTTTGGCGTGATAGCATTCTTTTCCCAAAAATTTCGATAACATTTTCGCACATATTTTTTTCCAATTTCTTCGATTGCTTGAGTAATGTTAACTCAAAGCTGTTTAGTTGTTTAAGGTTTGTTAGGGTAAACTCTTGCAGTGTTATTCATAAAAAATTAAGGTGCGGTTTAACAGTGGTTTAACATGTTTTACCTAACCTAACCTAACCTAACCTAAACTAACCTAATCTTAGTAACCTTGGTTACCCTTTGTAAAACATCGCTAAACCACCACTAAATCAAGGGGGTCATATTCTGCAATTTTGTTTGTTTACGTATCCACCAATTTCGAAATGAGTCGCATGTTCGTCGCTATTTTGTTTTATAAAATCCTAATTTTTTGCCTTCTTTCTAAAGCCCTATTAACGAACTTATGATGTGACACGTGATAGTTCCGTGTTAATTCTTGAGGTAACTATATTTTACAAGCTTTAAAATGAAGATATTTCGTTAAATCTTTCTTGATGTGAACATTTACGTACTGACAATCAAGTGTATTTCGTATCAAAACACGTTATCAGTAATGTGTAGATATATTGCTTGACAGCACGACATTCGAATGCCAGAGGCATTTATGACATAACAGCACCTGATATTGGAATGTGAGGCTGCAAGTAACTTGCACATTGCTGCTAACATTTTTTCTTATACATAATACACCTTATTTTCGGATTTTTATCAACACTATGCCTTGCCTAAATTTTTCTTTTGATCGTGCACCACGATAATAAACACGTTGTGTATTAGTTTTTACTGACCCTCTGTTAAAATTTCTTCATAAAATTATATACGTTTAATGATTATTTTTATAGACATTGGTATAAAAATTAATTATATGTTCATTATAATTAGAATAGTAGGTGGATTTTTTATTTCTTTAATTTGTTTACGTCAAACTGATATTAAATCTTTAATTGCTTATTCGTCAGTAGCTCATATAGGGTTAGTATTAGGAGGTATTATAACTTTAAATTATTGAGGGTTATGCGGAGCTTTAGTAATGATATTGGCTCATGGGCTATGTTCTTCAGGTTTATTTTGTTTAGCAAATATTTCTTATATATATAATTTCGGTTTTAGAACGTCTGTCGACGCTGTCCGATCCCCAGACTCTTCCTCCATCCTAACCTATCCTGCCATTGGTCATCTTGTAGGTTCCTTTCGCTCATAGCTTTCTGGATGCCGTCATTCCAGGATTTCCTGGGCCTGCCTCGTTTCCGTCTTTCCGGAGGGACCCAGTCGAGCGTAATTTTTGGCAAGCGATGATCTGCCATCCTTTTCACGTGTCCGTACCAGATTAGTTGCCGTTTTCCTGCTTCCTGTACGATATTTTCTCTCAAGCCGATTAATTCCTTTATCCTTGTATTGCGTACCCTATCCAACCTCGATATTCTACATGATCTTCTTAGGGCATCCATCTCCAGAGCCTCTAGTCTTCTTTTGTCAGTTTCGGTCCACCTCCATCCTTCTGCTCCGTAGAGTACAATACTTTTTATAACTGTGTTGTATATGTTATATTTTCTCTTTTTCGTTATTTCTTTACTCCACCATATACCATTTAGCCTCTTAATACCTCTTCTACCTTGTCCGATTCTTTGCCTAATTTCCTTTTCATCCTTTCCATCTTTTTGTATGTTTACCCCTAAGTATTGGTAACTATTGCATGCTGATATTATTTCTCCATTCTCCAGTTCCAAATCCTCGGATTCTCCTCCAATACATAGGTATTTAGTTTTGTTCAGGTTCATAGATAGACCTGCTTTTTCATACTCTTCTTTAATTTTCCTGGTCATATATTGAAGGTCATCTTTATCTTGGGCCATGAGCACTTGGTCATCTGCAAATTGGAGAGTGTATATGTTGTTGTCTCCTATGTTAATTCCCATGCCTTTGCATTTCCTTTTCCACGTTCTCAAGGAGTGCTCGATATAAATTTTAAATAGTGTCGGTGATAGGCAGCATCCTTGTTTCAAACCTTTAGATGTACTGATTCCATTCGATATTGATTCTCCAATTTTCATTTTAATTTTGGTATCTCGGTAAAGTTCTTTAATGGCTAAAATATTTCTTATGAACGAATATTTAGTCGAAGACTATTTTTGAATAAAGGATTGATTAATTTAATGCCTAGGATGAGAATATGATGGTTTTTATTTAGGTCTTCAAATTTCATAAAATTCTCAACAACTTTAACAGAAGTGCCAACTGTCTTCCGAAATGCGTACGTCAACGTCTGGCATTGCAGCAAAACATTCTCATTTTTCGTAATGTGTTTTCACAATAAGTCATCTATTATCGATGGCCAATCGCTCTATTATGACCAAGCCACAATTAATAGCTTTTTTTTTTCGTGGCATATGTCACTATAGGAATATTATCCACTGTAGCAATATCTCATCTGTCAATGAAGTTTGGTATAAATGTCGGCCAATTTAAATCCGAAGGCAAAATTTGTACACACCGTATACCGGGTGGTCCATTTAAGTAAAGAGAAAATATCTCAAAAAATAAGCATCGTACGAAAAAATGTTCCTAATGAAATTTAATATAATTGAGGAGGGCCATTCGCTGGTGCTAAAATTAGACCATCCCGACGACCCCTTTTAAAAGGGCAGATTTGGATTCCACGACAGAAACTATGAAGATTTTGATCAAAACATTTTTTTAAATCTTTGCAGATGGCGCTGCAATCGGCGGAAATTAGTTATGATGGTGTTTTAAGGAAAATCCACGTATTTTATTACAAAATGATGCAACAATGAAAACTAAAGTTTTATTTACCATATAAGTCCTGTTCTTAGTGAGTCACCTTGCGCCTTACCTTAGGGGTGTTAATCGTGTTTAGACATGTAGGTACAGATCATATAAAAGATGATTAAAGTGCTGATTAAACACTTTTAAGCGGAGAATTTATAATACAAAATGTTATTTGGATTGCTCGTACTAACTTTATTAGAACATTCTAGTGGGTGGAAGACTTTATAGCTGATTAATGTCTGCTGCAAATTTAATTTTTGTTGCACACATATACGAAATCGTCGCCTTGATAGCTTTGTGGCTGAACTGAAGGGAAAATATGAGAAATAAAATGTTTCAGTCAATCTGAAACTTCTTAAAATACATCTTTCTCAAAATACCATTGCTAATTTCTAAAAATTCTGCATAAAATCGTAGAATTTTTAAAATAATTTCAAGTTACTTGTTTGCTACTGAAGATGGCTGCTTTGCGGCCGAAATGTACATTTAACCAATAAATGTTTTTTTTTCTGAAACAGGTGTTGCGTTTGCATAATAAAATAGTATATAGATTAATTTGTCAGGTAACTATTTCAAACTTTATTAATGAATGATCGCCCCAGGCGATTATTGTTAATAAAATATGGTGGACGAAGTTTTCATCATTTTCATGTGTAATTACAACGTTTCCAAAACTAATTTTTCATTGTCCCTCCTACGAAAGTCTAACTTTTGGTCCTCATAAGGCGCTTGGAAGCGAAAGTAAAACATGCTGATCGGTGATCGGTTGCTAGGTATGAAAAATTTTCGTGCCCTGAACAACGGACTAAAAAGTATAAATGTCACCTTCACTAGTTATTGCGGAAACATCATTCTTTGCACACCATTTGATGAAACTTTCATAAAATTGAATATACAGATCTTTAGATTTGTCCGGCATCAAACTTCTGCACGAAATACGGCACTGGAGCCGCTGCAAGTAGCTCCAGTGAAATTAATTTTAATTATAACATTCAACTATATTTGATAAATGTCACAAAATTATATTTTGTAATGATACCAAGGTAACTTTAACAAAAAGCCACCTTATACGAGATCAATTTGTATTACAAGGAAGCAAAGTGCACAATTTTCTCCCGCGGATTATTTGATCAAAATCTGAGGGAGTAATACATATGATATTTGCTACGACCTTTCACAGTGTTTTGCATAAATATTATATTTTGTTGTGCATGACAATTAAAAAAGCAAATGTCAAAATATTATATTAAGAATATTGTTAAAAATAAAGTATACCAGGAACGTACAAATTTTTATAAATAAAAATAATACGAAGTTTATGTCGCACGTTGAACGGATTACGGCTACCATTGTGGACCGGTTGAATCCAATACGTAATGGATTTAATATGTTTATTAAACAGGATCCGTGGTTCGTAGGAGCTTATGTTGAACGTTTTGAGCTGATTAAAATAAATGTGAATACATACATTGCAATGGGGAATGTAGCTGGTCAAGTTTTCGTCTATCGGAGGAATCATTTTGTAGTTCTCGCGTGCTAAGTATATGTACCACAATTAGCCGGCCTTAGGTGGTTGCAATTTCACTATATTTGTTGAAAACGTCAATGTCAAATTTTGATTGATGTGATGACAGATGTTTGTTGTATTTTAATATTTAATTTTAAATGATTGTAATTGTTCTCGTTGTGTAAAAATAGTATATATACTACGGTTGAAAATACTATTATACCTTCGGGTCATCTAACCCTCGTTGCTATCAATAACAGAAAACCATACACTATTCTGATAGCTATTTAATGTTTCTATTCTAAGAATTATTCTAGGGAGGCAAAGTTGTTTGCCTCCCGTGGGAGGAAAAGTAAAACTTTCCTCCTGCATATGAGCAACGAAATTGTGTACTTTCTATTAAGGGGGTAGAAAAACTTTATTATAATCACTGAATCATTGTATTTCATTAAATTTCGAGGGAAGAATGAAAAATTTAATACATTAAACGCTGCGAAAGCCTCGGCCATTCAAAAACACGTCGCAGCTAAAAGTAAGCTTTCGCTCATTGTAATGTAAATAACTATATTGCTTCTGGTATAGAACTGTATGCCTAGATACTTATATTTGACGGCTTTTTTATCTATACCTTTTCAAATTCAAATTGAGACCAATCAAGTTCAAATTGAGACCAATCAATTTCAAATTGACGCCAATCTAGTACAAATTGATACCAATCAATGTCAAATTGAGACCAATCAATTTCAAATTGAGATTAAACAAAATCAAGTTGACACCAAACAATATAAAATTAAGAGTAAACAAATCAAATTTATTATGACAACTTGATATTGTTTAGTGTCAACTTGATTTTGTTTAGTCTCAATTTGAAATTGATTGGTTTCAATTTGAAAATGATTGGTATCAATTTGAACTTGATTGGCCTCAATTTGAACTAGATTGGCCTCAATTTGAAATTGATTGGTATCAATTTGAACCTGATTGGCCTCAATTTGAAATGATTGGTCTCAATTTGAACTTGATTGGTCTCAATTTGAACTTGGAAAGGTATAGAATATTTAATTATCTAAAGTATGATTTTGCACGCTGGTCAGTAGATTTTTTTAAAAAACATCTTTGTTATTATTCAAAATGAAAAAAGTATTAAAAAGAAAACATGCTACTCTCAGCTTGGGTTTGTCAAGAATTTTATATTTTCATGGAGAAAATGTGATTCCATAAAATGTGATTCCTTCTTCTTCGTCTTCCTACTTGGCAATTTTTTATCCAGATATTAATCAACTTTAATCCATTCCAAGCAAGATACCCTTTATATATTTCTAATAAACAATGTTGTTAAGATTAATTAAGTTGTTAAGATTATTCAAAGTTTGCAAAATATTTTTAAAAAAACATTAAAAACTGCTGCTGTCGGCTTTTGTTTGGCTATTTTTTGATATTTTCCTGAGAGAAAGCATAAAATGTGATTTCTGGAATTGTATCTGATTTGTAACCCATCCGACACGATGGGTTAGACCAGATGCGATACCTCACTGGCCATATTCTGCATGAGGCTGCCCGGGCTTCACAAGATAGAGACATATGGGCTACAGAAATAGAATTAGCACATCGATGACGTCCCAAAACCCTCACAAAGGGTGGAGGATCGAGGAGGAGGATCTCATTTAATGATGCCATGAATTGTTTCTATGCATATAAAAATCTTCCCAATAAAATGTTCATCTTCTTCTTCGACTTCTAATTTCGCCATTTTCTATCTACACCCTCAAGTCTGTCCAAACTTCTCTATTTTGGGCGCCTCTGAACCAATTATAACCAGCTATTAATTTTAGACCATTTGTCCATCTCTCCTGTGGCCCTGCTTGTGCTCGTTTCTATGGATGCTAAAATATTACAATATTTAATTTGGTTGCTAAGCTTGCTAATAATAATAAACCTTTCGGTGGTTCTTGGGTTAGCGGAATTCGAGAATCACAGGTTTATATAATACAATTACTAAAGTTTGAGGACCACTGGTTACCACACGCAGTTGCAATTTTCAAGAATATACGTATACTAAAATTAGAGTATTCTTTTAAAACTTCAGAGATCGAATTTGAGAATCACTGATTTATACAATACACTTGTTAAAGTTTGAGAGCAGTGCTTACCTCTCACAGTTGGTGTTTTCAAAATTATGCGTAATTATACGTAAGTACAAAGATTCTTTTAAAACTTCAGATATATAATGTTCTTCCCATATTTAACCTTTAGGGGTAATATTTAATTTAGATCCCCATTAAAAGTTAATAATCGGTTGAAAAATGAATTCCCGCAAGGACTGCCTCTTTTTGGGATTGCAGCTGAAAAATGATATAACTTTTATTTTTTATTGTACAAGGTGAGTTTTTTTTTTCATTTTAAGCTTAGGGATCTCGGAAACCATAAAACCATAGATTCTGTTAAATGTGGAAAGAGATATCATTATAAGAACTTATGCTAGATATGCTTTTGTTAAAAAAAACCATAGCATTTGAGTAATAATACAAACTTCATTACAAATAGCAGTCATAGTTGGCTTTGACATTTTTAAAAAGGACATTTTTTTCTCTTTAGAACGATATAAGGTTTGCTGTTCTTACTTTCATAAATGTATGTGTTGCAGGGATTTTGGTTGTATAATTTGAATAGAATTTAGATCATTAGAATAGAAAAATTAATAGAATTCTCGTAGTAAGAGGAAAAAAATTCCCATGGCAAACTTTTTTTTTGGCTACTCTCAATAATACAAATAGTCCTATATCTTGTTTATTTGTCAAAGTAAATAATACTTTTCATAAAGTTGATTTTCTAAGATCGGATTTGCCAAGTTAGGTATTGCACACCTTGTATCGCTATAAAGAGAAACATTTGTCCCTTTTAAAAACGTCAAAACAAACTACGACTGCCATTTAAAAAAAGTTTGGGTTTTGTCTGAAAAACTGTGGTCTTTTTTCAAAATTCAAAAGTATATCTTGTATAAGCTCTAAAAGCGGCAACAGTTTCCTTATTTAATCGAGTCTCTATGTCTTACGGTTTCTGAGGTCCCAATGATTAAGATGGTATAAAAACTCACCCTCTGTATATTTCGTTTCACTTACTGATTGATGTAACTGCAATTTTATTATTGCAAGACATGGATATACAGTGTGTTCGATAAAAAGGTCCCACGAGTGTAGCGACTTCATTTGTTATTTAATTATCAACACACCATAGACAGGGTGAGTTTTTTCGGATATTTAGTATGGGGATCTCGGAAACTAGCGGAGATAGAGGAACGATTAAATGGGGAAAGAATTGCAGTTTTACGAGTTCAATTTCATGAGATTTTTGTTTTTTGAAAAAATTGCATGGCTAACTAGATATCTCGAAAAAATATTTGTTTTGTTATTTGGTTCGGTGCCTATCGATCTGTTATTATTGACTTTAGAAAAAATGTGTAAAGGAAAAAGTTGTACGTAATTATGTGCTTAATAATACAATCTAACCGATTATTTTATTAAAGCTATAATTTTTGAGTTATGAGACAAAGTTAAGTTTTTTCTAATGGAAACCATAGTTGGCAATGACTTTATACAAAAGGCGCCTTTTCAACTATTCTAATGATATACCACTTGATATAGTTATTTTTATAAATAATTAAATTATCGTTATATTTTACTTTTCATTTTCGACCTATTCAAGAAGTAGGCTATGGAAACAATTGATAGATGCGCAACGCGTTAAATAATAAAAGTTAGTTATTAAAATTTTTCTTTACAATTCGAAATTATAAACTTAATTATTTTGGTGTAAAATTGGAGTTACAATTTTATATAAAAAATATTTCTGTAACAAAAGTACATAAGTACAAAACTACTAAACAGAGAAAGACACGATAAATTGAGAAACAGTACAAGCATATTAGACTACTACTAAAGTAGGACCAAAACTTAAGATCTAAGACTAAATATGTTCAAAAGGTTCACCATTATGATTAATGCACAACTTTTTAAAACAGAATTTGTTGCTTTTCTAACGGAGCGTACATCAATATTAGCTAAAATGTTTTTTCAATCCATTCCCCATAAATAAAAAACCTAAAACAGAGAGATCGGGAGATCGGCCACTTCTATGTATAATTATCGTTTGTATCTATCAATTGTTTCTATAGCGTACTACTTCGAATAGTTCGAAACTAAAAAGAAAAAAAAATCCCATAATTTAATTATTTATAAAAATACCTGTGTAATTGATATATCATTAGAATCGTTGAAAAGAGGCATTTTTTATAATGCCATGGCCGACTATGGTTTCCATTAGAAAATACACAAGTTTGTGTCATAACTCAAAAATTATAGCTTGAATAAAATAATCGGTTAGACTGTATGATTAAGCATATAATTTCCTATAACTTTTTCCTTTACACATTTTTTCTAAAGTCAATAATAACAGAGCAATTCCGAACAAAATAACAAAAAATATATTTTTTCGAGATATCTAGTTAGCCATGCAATTTTTCCAAAAAAACAAAAAGCTTATGAAATTGAACTCGTAAAACTGCAATTCTTTCCCTATTTAATCGTCCCTCTATCTCCGCTAGTTTCCGAGATCCCATGCTAAACATCTGAAAAAACTCACCCTGTATATTATTAAATGGGATGGTCTTAGCTAAAACTTTTATAAACACCTTCTCTTATTTGTTGTAACGTCACCGACAATATTTTTTAAATGGCTTGGTATAATTTTTTTTTTGTATTCTTGTAGAGCATTTTAAGTACTTTTCATCGGCCTACATTTTTAGTAATGTTATACTATGAAACTTTTGCAAAAAGTGTGAAACACTGATTTGAGCTAGTAGGCAATTTAATCCTAAATTCTCTCGAATAAACAATTGGTGATCATAATAATACATTAAAAAAAAGACCACAAAGGTCAGTTCGTGAAATTGGACGTAACACTAACATATCTGTTAGCACGGTTCACCACATTTTAAGAAAACATAAATTTCGTCTTTGTAAGGTGCATTACATCTTTAATACTTTATATTTATTTCTTTAATATTTCCTCTAATTGTGTATTCCATATTTTCTTTGGTCTACCCTTTGGTCATCTCACGCACACACCTGCTTCCCATATTTGCTTTACTTTTCGATTCTCGTCTATCCTGCACATGTGTCCAAACCATTTCAGTTATTGTCGCTCTATTATATCGAAGATTGGTTCTATTCCCAGTTCTTTTCTGACTGTCTGACAATATCAATTCTTATACTATCCATTTTCGTCATTCCTTTCACTTGTCTAAGAAACTTCATGTCTATCGCTCGAATTTTGCTTTTGGTTTTATTTGGAAGTGCCCAGCTTTCACTTCCAAAAGTTAGAATAGGTCTAAAAATAGTTCTATGTATTGTCATTTTTTTTTCTGTTTATCTCTTTATTACCTTGTAACGGTTCGCTTAGGGTGTGGTATAATCTGGTCGTACTCTTATTATCTCATTCTCCATATTTCCTTCTTTGTCGATCGTTACCCCTAGGTATTTGAATTTTTCTACTGTCTCTATTCTTTGTTTATTTATTTCTAAGTTAATAGTATTTTCTTCTTGTTTACTCAGTATCATTGTTTTCGTTTTACCTGCGTTTATTTTCATATTTCTTTCCTCTAGTTCCTTTTACCATATCTTTAGATTTTCCTGGAGGTCTTTCTCTTTTCCAGTGCAGATCATTACGTCGTCCGCATAAGCACATTCTCCGATTTTCACTGGAGTCAGCTTGTTGTAGCCCACGTGATATTTTTTCGTTTTCTCAGATACTGCCATTATGATGTCATCCATTACTATTATGAACAAGGTCAGACTCAGGACTCTACCTTGCCTCAAGCTGTTGTTAATTTCAAACGTTTCTGACTGTAAGTTGTCTTTTCTCACGTAGTTCTGGTTTCTGCAATATTCGTTTTTTATTGCTTTTATTAGTGTTTTGCTTATATTTCTACGTCTGAGGCTGTTCCATACTACATTTTGTGGGACCCTGTCGAACGCCTTTTCCAAGTCAATGAACGTCATATACAGATCTGTTTTCCTGTTCCTTTGTTTTTCTAGAATTTGCTTTATACTAAAAATGTGGTCCTGGATACTGTGTCCTTTCCTGAAGCTACTCTGTTGTTAATTTAGATGTACTTCTACGATATTCCTTAGGCGTTTATCCAATATGCGTTCATATACGTTAGCTACCACGCTAATTACTAAGAGTGTAATTCCCCGCTACTTGGTGCATTCCCTACTATCTCCCTTCTTAATAACTGGAAGTATAATGCCTGTTCTCCAATCTTATGGGACTTTTCCTATTTGCCATGCTTTGTTGAAGATCCTTGTTATGGTGTCATGTCTCTTTCTCCCAGGTTTTTCAGCATCTCTGCATATATTATATCGTGGCCTGCTGCTTTCCCCCGTTTCAGTTGTCTAATTGCTTCTGTGACTTCTATTTATACATCGTGTTCTATGACAACATCTTGCCTGGGTATGTGGTCCTCCTGAGTCTCTTCGTTACTGGTTTCAGCATTAACTTCTTGCTACTGGGTTGATAGTAACTCTTGGAAATATTCCCTCCACCCCTCCACTTGGCTTTTACTTGCTTTATTTGATGTTGTTTCTTTTCTTTTATGTTCTTCAGCGTTTTGTAGAACAGCTTCTGGTTTGTGAGGCTGTCGTCCTCCATTTTCCTGCCGAATTCCTCCCAGGTTTGTTGTTTGGCTTGTTTTACGAGCTCTTTTACCTTTATTCTTTGTTGCTTATATTCTGCGTAGCACTCATCTCTTTTCTTATTCGGGTAATCCTTCCATTTATCTTTTTTTTTATTTTCACTTGCTCTTTAATACCTTGGTTCCACCATCTTGTTTGTTTCTTATTTTTAATGTTCATTATTGTGCCACAGCTGTTTCTATAATGATTTCCTTAAACGTTTTCCAAGTATTTTGTAGGTTGCGGCCCTCTTCTTCTCTCAGATTTGCTTCTAGCTGCCTTTCGGTGTCTTCTCTGAATTTACTTGCTGTTACCATATCCTGCAATTTATAGGTCTTGATTGATTCTATGGGCCTCGGGTTCTTAACATTGTTTGTTGTGGTGCTCTTTCCATTTCGAATTTCACTTTTGCGAGTAATAGATAATGGTCACTATAGATTTCAGGGCCTCTTCTTACTTTTACGTCTAACACCCCTTTTCTAAATTTTCTGTTGATTACTACGTAATCTATAATCGCTCTTTCTTTCCTGCTCTTTACTTCTCTTGTAAACTTGTGTGTCTCTCTGTGGGCGTAGAATGTGTTAGGAACTATCAAGTTATTTTCTTCACAGACATTTATTATTCTGTCTCCGTTGTTGTTTCGGTGGCTCTCTCCCTCTGTTCCTATTACGTCGACTGCGTCATTTCTCCTTTTACCTACTTTACCATTTAGATCGCCAATGACCACTAACCTATCACCTATCATTTTATGTTATTTCGGTTAGAATCTATCAGAATTCGTCCTTCTTCTTGGCTGTGGCGTCTTCGTTCGGTCCATAAGCTATCATTATCGTTACTTTTGTGTTTTTTCCCATCTCCAGGCAAACTTTTAGAACTCTCTTCGATACGAAGTCCCACTTAATGATGTGTTCGGCTAGCCCTTCATTTATTATGCAAGCTACCCCTTCTGTTGCTCTTTCGTCTAACATTGCCCCACTGTATATCATTATGTGACCTCTGTTTATCTCGATCATCCCTTGTCCTTTTTTCTGTTTCAGAGATGCGTAATCCCTTTTAATACTTACGATATTAATTTACTTTTATTAATTTATTTCGTAAATCTAGTTCATAATTTACAACTGAATGATACAGAAAAACGAATAAACTTATTTTAAACTTGCATTATTTTTATCAACAATTATTTGTTCCAGAGAATTTTGGATTTAAGAGCCTACTAGCTCAAGACAGTTTTCTTTATATTTTTTTGCAAATATTTCATAGTATAACCCTGCTAAAAATTTAGACCGGTGAAAATTACTTAAACTGATACATAAGAATACACAAAAAAATTATACCGAGCCATTAAAAAAAAATGTCGGTAAAGTAAATGAAGGCGTTTAAATAAGATTTTTCTCACCAACTTGTAGCTAATACTGTCCCATTTAAGAATATATATATGATTTGTTGATGATTAAATAACAAATGAGGACGCTACACTCTTGGGCCCGTTTTATCGAACACACTGCATATTGCCTTAAATGGGCATTGACTCTGACCGTCTTACAATAAAGTGCTTCAATTTGTCTTGTATTAATTGAATTCATATGAAATGAGAATTCTATTTATACATAATAACCATGCCTGCTTTTGTGCTGCACCTGTCTCACTATCACTATACTTGATTAAGAACTGTCGGATGCAACGAGCAGATAAAAGTTCACGACACGATTCATTAATATGCAATTTCACGCAGGCCAATAGCCTTTGCACTCGAAACATTAAGCTATGCATCAGACACTCGTTAAAACCTTGCCATGCATTGTGCATAGTTTGCAATTGATGAACCCAATGAAATGCAATCATCGAACTGATATCGGTTTTTATGCAGTTTGACGAATTCGGTTCATTTTGCATTGTAAATTGTTTCCCATGTAAAATATATACAGAGTGATTTACTGTTACACTATGAGAGATGACAAATTACGTAATTTTAATTAAAAAATATGAACATCGATTGGCCTTTGTCATGACACCTCAAAGTTTTAGCAAAAATGCAAAGTATCGCTACTTCAACGAAGAGAAGTTACAGATCAATACTTGTCATTCTGTTCAGCTAATGATTTATGAAGTGTGGCTACATATCTTCCAAAATAGTCAAATATGTGTAGGATCCTGAATCATTTCTTTATAATTTTCAGAAAAGCTTGGATGCCAACAAATATGCGACAAAGAAAACGATCGCCCAGGGTCTCCTCGACGTGGCCCTTCTCACCGCAAATGCATCCCAGTTGAAGTACATCCTCCAGGTCGGACACAAGCACGAGTTCTACACGTTGATGCTAACTCTCATCATAATATCAATTGTGCTGCAGGTATGTGTGGCAAACCCTTGTGCATCGTACGTAATTGTCTCAAGTCGTGTATCATTTTAGGTAGTTATTGGATGTTTATGTTTGTCCCTAAATCTGTTGCGTGACTGTCGTTTCCATCTGGAAGAGTACCGTTATTCGGCCACATGCTTAAATTATTTCACAACAATTACTTCGTTCGCTATTACAGTCCTTAATTTGTTGATTTCTTGTTTTGATCCGAGCATTGCTAAGTACGCAGTGTTTGAGGCCCCAGGTGTCGATGGGGGTTTGTAAATATATGTCACAAAACTATTTTTCACTTCGACATATCCACGTATACATATTTTTAGTAGGCAATTTGTTGATGCATACATTTAGTTTTGAAAATAAGCTGCAGTCGTGTAAATTAACCATAACTTTTATTTGTAGCTTGTGGTGGCGATTTTGTTTGTCATAATCGGCGGCCTAAACATAAATAAGCATACTGACCACACCGCAGCAATCGTCCTGAACGATATTATTTTAATTTTCGTTTTCCTAATTTCGTTAGACAATATTGTAATTTCTGGCTTTGGCATGGAATATTCAAATCAGCCCCTGAGGCTAATTAGCGAGGATGATCGCCTGATGCGCACAAACTTGTAGTTTTAATTAATGTATGTTTTGTGCGCAGGTGAGTGCTGGACTGATGGCAGCAATAACCGGGTTTCTGAAGATAGACGAGGACTCGACTCAAAACTTAATCGCTAACATTTTGAACCAACTTTCATTGGCTTTTGTCACGGGAGCGCTGTTTTCTGACGTCATTAAAATGAATTTCGGCTTAGACCCGGCACTCGCAACAAACGTAACTTCCGCGACTCAGTTGAAATAGTTTTGTGAATATTTTACCACGCCATTGCTCGTTTGTTTATTCGTTTCGTATTGTTTCGTTTTTTTCATTTACTCGTTTTGTATTGTTTCTTTTTTTTCGTTTATTTGCTTATTATTTTTATTTCCATCCCATGGAAGGTTATCCAAGGAATCGCATGCGTCTTCGTGGGAACTGGAGTGGATATTAACAACGAGAATGACTTGAAGCACGCTCATGTTGCCAATAATTTGATTCTAAGCCTGAACATGTTTCTGATGATGGTGAATGTGATCATCAGCGTGTTTGAGATGAAGGAAGATTATGGGGCTGGTATAGATGAGTCTGTTAAAAAGTTACAATAATTGTATGTATCTTCATTTCTATTAAATTGTTCTATCATTACCACTATTTTATTAGCATACTCCATTTACATCGTGTACTCAAGGAATGTAACCTCATGTATGAATTATTTATTTTTAGCTATGTATACCAAAGATATCGTTAACATTCATGTATAATTATTAATAGATTTCGGCAATGATGTTATTTATAAAACAATATGTTAATATATAAATACTTATACTCAAACATTTTACATTTTCTTCTTTTACCATTTTTAAAATGTGTGTGTAAAACCATTAATATTGTATAAACTAGTGAAGTCATTTACACCAAATAAAGATTTTATTATATAATAAAAATGTATTAATAGGTAATAATTTGTGTTTTATGAAGCATGGTGACTTCCACCAATTTTGTAATCGTAAAAGAATCTGCTGATGGCAGAACACGACTTTCATCCTTAATTATTTGAATGATCAAAGTTTTAACGAAATTTTGCGTTATTAAATTTAAATTCCGATTAAATTAATCTGTGTATTTTGATTATATCGAAGCATATTCTTAATTTAGTACTTAAGCAACTTATATTTACCAACTACTGTAAAAAAATAAGTTGTAACACATCTCTATGAGCACATCTCACCATGATAAGCATAATACTTTACATAGAACAAACCATTTAATTCCTCAGAAGTCAATTACCACGATTTTTTAACATTAAATTAAATTAATAAAGAAACCACTTGCTGAAGTTTCACGAGTTTTATAGAATTGCTTTACAATTGTTTCGGCACTGCTGCCATTCTCAAGAGAGATAAACTGTATACAAATTCATATTGTGTAACTTAAATACAAGTCCCAGTGAACGCTTTATTGTCTAAAGTCACTATGATTGCTAACCATTGTATCAAATATAACCATTATGTACATAAGGAAGGATTATCGCTGCTCCATAACAGCAACAATGGAAGAAGATTAGATCTATTGGAAATTTTCGAAATCAAGAAAGCTACAGGGAACATCGTTAACAACCAGGTGTGCTTTGAAAACACGCTAATATTTAACGGCATCCTGGAAAGCCGTGTAATGAATGAACGAGCAATCCCACCACCATTATCAATTAAGCGCGTTTAGGATTTAAGTTACACAATACGAATTTGTATTCAGTTTATCTCTCTTGAGAATGGCAGTAGTGTCGACACAATTGTAGAGCAATTCTATAAAACATGTGTAACTTTATCAAGTGTTTTCTTTATTAACCTAATCAAAAGGTTTCACCAAGAAGTAGCCACTTCCTCATACAATTTAATTAAATTAAATACAAGGTTTCATAATTGTGTTATCATCCTCGAATAATATTGTTTTAAAAGTAATTTATAAATAATTAACAATCATACGCAAATATCGATACAAATTTAATTTCTACTTAAGTGAAATATAGCTTCTTTTAAAAAATATAAAACTTTTATTGACATCTCTCAATCTTTCAGATCTCTATAGTTTTTAAATGTTTCATAAAAACCAAAATGTTATAATTTTTTTTTCAAAATACATACCTACCTATACCGGATGCTGAATTAGTTAAGTATACATAGGAATTTAACATGTAAACCCACATTTATGTATATTCCTGCTTCCCCGATTAATGTAGAGTATGAGAGTAAAAAAATATTAAGAAACCGGAAATCTTCCTAATTACATTTACATCCAGTATCGATGTGCTCCTGAAAAAAGGGAAAATATGAAAATGAAATGGTGGTAAATATATGTAAAAATTTCCATACCCATGACAGTAAACAACTGAAACGTGTAGTTTTACTGTCAGTTTTGAAGTTTCGTTAATCAATGTGCGTTATTATGGCAGTAATATTTAGTATTTGTGTATACAAAGAATAATACACGATAAAAATAATATAGATCTGTTTAGGTTAAATCAAACACTTGGTTAAAGTTTCACTGTATTGATAGAATAAACCTCTAGAATTGTTTCGGCCTCACGACCATTCTCAAGAGTACAGAGATACTCTTGAGAATGGTCGTGAGGCCGAAACAATTGTAGAGGTTTATTCTATCAATACAGTGAAACTTTAACCAAGTGTTTGATTTAACCTAATCATAATGTTTCACCAAGTAGTATCGACACATAGTTTCAATTTAATAGATCTGTTTGTAAACCCAAAAACTTAATAATTAAGAAATTTTCAAAATAACTGACAAACCACTCATATTAGGCATAGGTTTGTTCTACCTATTTTGGTAGAAAATTATTCTGTCTATTGCCCCATCATACAAAAAAATGTCATTCCATTAAAAAAAAAAAAAATTATGACGTTTTGAATTGTACCTGTAAATAATTGAACTTTTGAGATAGTACAAGTAAAATATCAACAGATGCTAATTATTATAATGATATATCTATGTTTCTGCTATAATATGCAGAAAAATTTCTATTTCATTCATAAGAGAATTTATAAATATTTTTTAAATGGTCTATTTGAAGTAAAAATTTCGGAAATTATTTTTTTCCTCAAAAACTTCTGAAGATAAGTCCTCTTCAAGCTTAATAAAATATGTTCATAATTGAACGAGCAATCTGAATATATAGAAATCTACAGGCTGTTCCATTTAAAATAACAAAGTTGATGGCCACTTGCGGTAGAAGCGAAAGTGATAGAAATATGCACGTATTTTGTTTTGGGAGACTACAACGGACCACGTTTGTGTGAATTTTTGCAAACTTTTATTTCGTCAGGAACCCCATAAACTTTTAACCAACGACTTGCGTAAGACACCCTGTACACGGTGTGTAATGTGTATACATAACAAAGTTTGCATTGCATATGCACTGGGAAATCTCCTGCTATAGTGAGATTTGTTAACTGAAGATGTTCATAATTTCGGTTTCTAAGCTTTCAAATCCGTAACGTAAATTTCGAATGCCATTATAAATCATTTAAAAAAATAATAATACCGCTCAATTTTCTATATATTTTTTTTATTACTGTCGAATAGCCAACATTTTTGTCAATGTTATAGAATTTGTTTTTTTCTTCTACGGTATAGGACCTTCTTTGATATTTTTGTTGTGAAATTTTCGTGAAACTGTTATAAAGCTTGAGAATTATTGACTAAAGTTGATTTTCTCTATCAAACTGTATTATTAATATTTTCTGAAATCTACATGCGATAATTCAATTTTTTTCAGAATTTATTTGCATTAATAAACTTTCATGATTAAAATTATCATTAAAATATAGTAGAATTAATATTCAGGGCATACTCATAAAAAATGAAGCAAAATTATATACAAATTTATTGGGTGCTATAAATTTCTGAATAAACATTTTCAAAACTCTCCAACAAAACGACATAACCTTCAAAATTCAAGTCATATTCACTAAAACAATCTTCATTAAATCCATTAAAGTTTTATGATATTCTTGGTATTTGAGAATATGTTTTGAAGTGTCTTTTCTGGAATATATCTACATTTTTTATTCGTTTTCACGTTTTGGTGTTTCAGATGAGATACATTTATGTAATCATATTGATATTGTAGAATGATGATATTGTAGATATTTGGCACCATTCATTTTTTTTTTGTTTGAAAATATTATTATATATTATTATATTATATTATAATATATTATATTATTATATTATATTATAATATATTATATTATTATATTATATTATAATATATTATAATATTATATTATATTATAATATTCATTAATGTTCAGTGACTTTCTTGGTATTTCTGAAGTTGTAAATTTCACCCTCCACCCTCCACCAAAACCAGCAATATTCCAAATCTTCTCTAAAACTAAGTGAAATTCATTATTGTTCAAACGATATGTTTGGTGTATCTGAAGCTTTTTAGAGTGATCTGAGTTTTTTTAATCTTTTCCAATTTTTCATATTTCAGACAAGATTCGTTTATTAAATCATATTACTATTAACAGAATGTTGAAATTGTAGAAATTTGGCACTAGTGTTTTGCTTTTCAATTATAAACACAATTTAAAGACACTTCATTAATGTAACTTTTTTGGTATTTTTGAATATGAATTTCTAAAACCCTAAACCAAAACCACCAAATTCAAAATTCAAGTCACACATAATAAAACAGACTTCTCGTAAACTCAATGAAATTTATTATTCTGTAATATTTCTCATATTAAGGTTAATTATTTTAATAATTCATGTAAAACAATTGTACGTCCTTAATCTTGATGGTCATTATTGTTCAATAACATTTTTCGTATCCATTTCTGGAGTTTTTTGGAGTGATTTTTCCTGGAATATTTCCATAATTTTGAATCGTTTTGACTTGCTGATGTTTCAGACGAGATTCATTTATTACATCGTATTGATATTCACAAAATGTTGAAATTATTGAAATTTGGCACCATTCATAATGTTTATCTACAACTATTAAGTAACATTTACATTACTTATATATTTTTGACAAATAAAGGCATGTGTTACTTTCATACATTGAGTAATGATGAAAGCATAATTGAATAATATTATTCCATGACAAGCAATCGCTGTCACTGTCAATGTCACTTGTGTTTTGCGTTTCAAAGTTCTTTCATCGTGTTAATTCTATTGAGACATGTCCGATGAAAGTGAAATCTCTTCAACGTCCCCAGAGATATTGGAGCAGGCGAAAAATGCTACTGAAAAGTTGTTGCTGGAAAAATCGAAAGGTAAACATGTAAGACATATAAGAACTTCATAATTTGGCAAACAAAGAAAAAAACGTCTTCGTTTTCTGAAAACGTCATCCTGGTTTACTTCACCGAATTGGCAAAAACCTATAAGTCGTCGGTTATGGGCTTTTTACTCTATGCTAAGAAGCACACTGACTATTTACCGCAATATTCATCTGGAAAATTATTTTAAGTTGCAGTCATTTTTAAATTTTTTTAATTCAAAGTTTTTACGCAGGAAAAATTATTATTTCGTTGGAAATTCAACACCAGTCATTAAGTTCCAGAATTGCAAGAATGTTACAATTAATTACAGTGCCCATAAAAATTAAATTCACAATTTAGGTGCATTATTAAAATTGTTGTAGATAAAGTATAGTATTCGACTCGCGCGCAATGGCTATTACCCACTCAGATGATTACAGCACTCGCCGCTGCGCGCCTCGTGCTGCAATTTCAACTTCGTGGGCAATAGCCATCATTACGCGCTCGTTGAATAATATACTATTACTTTTCAATTGTAAAAACAATATAATATTGTTCATTGCCTTATTTTTTAGGTATATCTGCAATTATAATCTTTGAAAACCCATCTAACGTCTAAACTTTTAAATAAAAATGAATGTTGCAGACTTGTGGTTTATGTGATTTTTTGTCATTATTGTATTTTGAGTATATTTAAATACTTATAAGTTGAAAACAAGACATTTTTTATTTATGGGCTGGACAGGTAACAATATTTCCACACAAAAATTTTACGTCCAGTCCGACCCTATCCGTGAAGTTCGTGATCTGTTCGGGGAATTATATCCAGAGATACCAGTGCTAATTCTAGGAGTATACAACAAGTAATAGACAAAATAGACAGTCAAAGTAAACACGGATCTGCTTTTAAACCATACCGGCCCTGCTTGAAGAAACTTAATTTCACCAAGACGTAACTGAACTTGATTCGGCGAATGAAACATAAGTTGTGGTTGCAGTGATAAATAACCCGAATATTAGTACAAGACAATATTAATACAAGAACCATAATGAAAGACTATTACCGCCGTAATCAAGCTTTAAAAACTGATTTTTGCACTACTTGTGCAATGATAAGCCATATCCAACACGCATTGATTAATGAAACTTCAAAACTGACAGAGAAATTATAAGTTTCAGTTGTTCACTGTCATGGCTATGGATATTTTTACATGTATTTACCACCATTTCATTTTCACATTTTCTGCTCTTCGGTAGCACATCGATAGTGGATGTAAATGTAATTAGGTAGATTTCTGGTTTCTAAATATTTGTTTACTCTTGTACTTTTTCTCTAAATCATTCGGGGAAGCAGGAAAATACATAAATGGTTTTACATGTTAAATTCCTATGTATACCTAACCAATTCAACACCCGGTATATACCAAGTAATTAATAGTAGATTATACCACGAGTTAATAATAATAACTATTCTTGAGAGTAGTATAATCTACTTTATCTACGACTTAATAGGCTAGTAAATAACAGGCTAGAACATTTTCGGAAAATGAGTTTGCCTTCTTTCGAAGACGCCATTCGTTGAAGGTTGCGTACATTTTATTGCCAATGGATTTCGATGTTTCCGGTATCAAGGTAGATGTTGTTGCTGTAGCTAGTTGTACAATTTCTGGAGGTGTACAAGTAAAACACTCTTCATTTTCATCCATCTCAATACAAATACCTAAACACTACGTGTTTGACAGTGACACTTTTGAGTTTGTGTATTTTGTTTCCATGGTATTATTTAATTTGAGAAATTTTGTAATTGGTGTGCAAGAGGGAATAAGGACTATTAATCCTAAGTGAACCTAAGGGAATAATATATAGCATTATACTGCAAAACCTCAAGTACAATACTTATATTATAAATTAGTCGTAGATATACATTATTATTATCATTAAGGGATACATAATACACAGTCTACATAATTAAAATTTCATCATTTATTTAATATTAATAACTTAATTTTCATCTTAATGTTCGATAATGGCCACATAGACCTAATTCAGTAACTCAAATTTTTACTCGAAAGATGATATTGATATAGTTAATATAACAAAAGAAAATATAACACAAGTCCTTTGTCAAACTTCAAACTCAATTTTGAGGCAATTTTACGATAAAAATTCTATAAATCAGTCAATTAACTTCTCAGAAATGTTTGTATTATTCTATGCAGTGGAGAAGAAATGAAATGCAAAAAAAAACGGGCGTACCTTAAATAGCTTAATACTAAAACAGAAGCAGACACACAAGTGTATACTAAGAAAAGAAATACTGTTAGAAACCAAGTAAAAGAAGGAAAGTATAAACATGGGGCAAGGCCGAGAAATGGAAATGTATAAAGGTGGACGGAGATGTACAGAAGCATGGAGATTTGTAAACAATATACGAACAGAAAAGATCCCCTGGAGCAAATACCAGCATAAGAAAGTGGGAACAATATTATGGAAGACTGTTGTTAGATGATCGACCTCAATTTGTCGAAGAACAAATAAATATGCTGGTGGTTGGTGAACTCATTGAAATTTTAATAGATATGATACAGAAGCAAAACACACGAAGAGTGGAAAAGAGAACGGACCTGGGGATGTAACCGGGGAGATGTTAAATAATGGTACAAGAAAGCTTAATGAAATGATACCCAAAATACTATATAAATGTATCAACGAAAATATAGTTCCTGAAGAATGTAAAATGGGGTTTATGTCATCTATACTTAAGAATGGACATCCTCGCAAGTGAGTAAGCTACAGAGGAATAACGGTAATGTCTACATTTAGCCGCCTGTACGAAAGAGTACTACGTGACCTTGTTGAACACAATATGAGGTAGTAGAAGCAAAGGAACGAAATGGTTTCATGGGAGGCAGATAATGCATGGAGAATTTATTATGCTTAAAACAGCTAATGGAAAAGAATATCAACGGCAAAATCATATGATAACGTGATACAGGGACTATGGAAAGCTCCAGAAAACACCAACATAAGCACTAGCAGTGGCGTACCAAGAGCTTTAGCTGCCTGGGGCGGTCACCAATTTGCCACCCTTTCTAAGTCAATCAAAATTAAAAGTGGTTCTTATCAATTACTGAACATAAATAAATAAATATAATGGTGAAATGTAAGCGTGTTTCCATTATATTAACTTTTCTTGCTTCTTTATTAGAGAAGTGTTGAATGACATTTTCAAAATTTAAATCTTCTGTTGTTTGTTTTTCTATGGAAACTATCGCTAGATTTCTCAATCTTAAATCACTCATTGTGGAACGAAGATAATTTTTAATTAAGTTTAGTTTGGACAGAAATCCTGACCACGATTAAAACCAGGAAACTACAATACCTGGGACACATCATGCGCAACTCTACTAGATACGGACTCCTTCAGTGCATACTACAAGACAAAGTTGAAAGAAAAAGAAACATTGGGAGAAGACAAATCTCGTGGCTTAAAAACTTGAGGAGTTGGTTCTCCAAGACAACCACAGGCCTCTACCGAGCAGCTGTGAACAAAGTAAAGATAGCCAATATGATAGCCAACATTCGGAACGGATAGGCACTTGCAGAGAAGAAGAGTTAAAAAAAAATCTTAACGATATTACAATATTGGGAACAGCATTTTCCAACCTATATTTTTAAATACATTCTAGAAGTTCGACAGGCCCTTGCCCATTTTTCTAATGTTTTGCTTGTACTTGTAGAGCAGGTACAGACATAAAATTCTGTATCCGTTTCCTCTCAATATGGAATTTTTCTTTATCAATGTCAACAAAATTATTAACTTGACATTCAAAATTTTCGTTTAAAAGATTAGACAGTATTAGGCACGAATACTTCGCTGCAAGGACATGTAGTTGCTCAAAACGTACTTTTATTTCTTGGATAACTCTATCCAATGACAAACATAATTCTGGTTATATTTCTTCTTCTAAAGATAGCCCCATGTTTCATGAATTTTCACCACTCATATTTTTTAGACGCTCAGTGGATATCTGCAACTCATCACAAATTTGTTTTGCTGTTGTAACTGCATTTTTCACTACCGTGTCCCTTTGTCGAATGAAATACATTTCTAAAGATTTCAGTTTTATATTATATTGACAGATATTTAACCCCTTTATTTGCAGAAATTGTTGCGCGTCGTTAATTTCTAAAAGGACAGATAACCATAAATACAGGTAGCACAGAAAAGAAAAAGTTTGCACTGTGTTGAGTAATATTCCAGCGTCTGATCTCATTTTAATATTTTCTTCTTCAGATGACAATTTTTCCAAAGCACTTGAGTTTAAGACATGCTTGTCTTACAATTGTCATCGCTTCTCCTCTAGCGGACCAACGAGTTTCTAGACTGCGCTTTACACCTTGACCAGTGACAGAAACTAAAATGTCCCATCGATAATAGAAGACGAAAACAAACGAAATCAAGTGTTCGACAGTTCGACAAAAAAATGTCACTGTGTTTACAGCGGCAGAAGCTGCATGTAGACATGCCAAGTTTAAAGAATGCTTTGTACACGCTACAAATTCTATATTTGGATTTTTTCTTTAATGCGACTTTGAATACCAGTATGCTTTCGTGACATTACCGCAGCATTGTTGTAAGCATGCCCAATGCAATTTTGTATATCTAATCCGTCGTTTTCTAATTTTGTTAAAATCATTTTGGGGTTTCTTCGGCAGTTTTACCTTTTGCTTCTACAAAATCAATAAACGATTCTACAACTTTTACATCGCTTCCATCTATAACCACATATCTAATAATTTGGCTCGTTTGATCTTTGTGCTAAATATCCTGAGAGCTGTCAAATATCATACAAAAATTCCATTACATTACATACATTTAGCTTCCTTTATCAATAATTGTTTTTCTAACTTCGTCTCCCAATGAATGTGTTCTCAATCTTCGGTGACAAGTAAGTGGTACTATATTTATCCCCCATCTTAATTTTGAATACATGCTCACATAATACTGGATCGTATTTAGCCAACCACTAAACAAGCTCCAAAAAATGTCCTCTATTTACCATTGAATTGATGCCATCATGATGAACCCCTTCACGGTGACCTCGGAAGACATATTTTGTTTTGCTAAGAATCTAATTATATCCAGTATTCTTGTAAGAATTTCGTTCCATTTGTTTGTTTCCTTTTCAATATTTTGTTGTTGCAGTTTGTCAATAGTTGCACCATGTTCAAGTCTAATTTCTAATTCCTTTCATTGAGTAAATGATTGAATGTGCATTGAGCTCGACTCGTGTTGACATATTTTGGGAATCAGTTTCCACCACTTGTTACACCCATTTTCTGAGTTAAAACTAGATTAATCCTGATTTAAGAAAAGAGTACAGCAATAGCAGTAAATACTCTTCTTTGAGAGTGAATATACCATCCACGATCTTAATATCTTTTCACCATTTGACATCATTTGAAAACACACTCGCGAGTAAGTTTTCTGGTTTCACTCTTGTTTGCCTTACCAGGATGAATTATTCCTTCACTGAAATCGAATTCTACATTTTGGACTTCAAACGGACCTTGGCATACTAGGAGGACTGTAGTATTGTCGTCAATCTTTGTAGGCCATAGTCCTACATCTTTCAAGGAAATATAGGATATACGAGTAATTTGTTCAGAACACTCTTCATCAGCATTTAATAAATGTACTTTTCGCCAATAATTGAGGCAGGTCTTTCCTCTTCAACCACAATAGAAGAAGTATCTTCAACCAAATTAGAAGAAGTATTTTCATGAGATACAAATATGTATTTTAGCAGAGCTCCAGTACTCCTAGTCTGGATTTCCTCTATGGCCTTCCTTTTTTCTAAATGAAGCTCCGCTCTCTTTTATTCCTTTTATCCTAGGTAGATATTAAAAAATAAATTGCATAAATTAAACATCTAATTCGTAATTTTCGAATGAGTCTTTTTTTTAAGTTTAATAATGCTCCTTGCTCCTTGTAATGTCATTAATGGAGTAACTTAAATATTTTTAGAAATTAATATTATAAACTCTGTTCTGTTTGCTTAATTGGTTTGTATAATGTTGACACATCTACTAATATCATGTGATTCAAAACAACTTTCATCAAAGTTGCCATGAAGAAAAAAGGATAGATATAAAATGTATGTCGAAATCTTAGAAATACCGCCCCAAAATATGTACCATCCGGGGCGGAACGCCCCCAAACCCCCCGGGTTCGCCACTGAGCACGAGATATAAAAGCCATAAAATAAGTCTACTGAAGGGAATCGGTACATCTAAAGGTCTGAAACATGGATGTGCCTATCTCCGAAATATTCAAAATTTACATCGAATACTCATCGACAAAGTGAAAAAGGAAATGCGAAGGCATGGTAATTAAGATTGAAGAGAGGAACATATACACACTCCAATATGCAGAAATGAAAAAGTAAATGCGAAGGCATGGTAATTAAGATAGGAGATAGGAACATATACACACTCCAATATGCAGACGACCAGGTTCACATGGCCCAAGGCAAGGATGACCTTCAATACATGACCAGGAAAATTAAAAAAGAATATGAAAAGCAGACCTATCGATGAACCTGGATAAAACTAAATAATTATGTATTGGAGGAGAATCCGATGATTTAGATCTTGAGAATGGAGAAATAATATCAGCATGTAATATTTACCAGTACTTGGCGGTAAACTTACAAAAATATGGTAAAGTTGAAACAGAAATCAGGCAAAGAATAGGACAAGGTAGGAGAGGTATCAAGAAACTAGACAGTATATGGCGGAGTAAAGAAATTACGAAAAATAGAGAGTATAATATACAGGGTGTCTCTAAATTGTGGGGAAATGGCTTAACCACAGATTACTGGGATCAAGAAAAGACGATTTAACAAAACATATCTATATACAAATGCGTTTGGTTTAGCCAGAATTCAGCTTCAAAGTTAATTTAAAAAAAACAAAATTTGCTTATAACAAGAGAACGTTTACATTGATTTAGATGTTATTTGGTATAACACTTTATACGAGTTTAACTCATATTTTGACATAATGTTGTTATTATCAGTAAACCGGTTGTGTACAAAACAAGTGAGGCCCAACATTTATACATTTATATTTTTTAATGACAAAAGCAAATAAATTTACAAAAAATAAATCGGACGCAGGCATACAGTTTTTTTGTATCTTTATAGTTTTTGATATCTGTTACAGTTTCGGCACAAAAAAATAAAATATGAGCGACTGCCCTACACAAACAAATGTAATCTAGATACCGGGTTGATGATGGTTTATTCACCATAATGAATATAATGTACACTTACGCCGATAAAACAGATATGTTGCTGGTTTTAGGATTTTAGAAGCCCTAATAACGAGGAAGAATTTTTGGAAATTATAGCAATTGCTTCATCTATACGATATCCAAATAGTGCAAGAGCTTACCAGCTGATTATGACCTACCTTTTACGTTTTGCTGATTTATTCAGGAAAAAAGAGCTGAACATATACTTTTTAGCCAGAAAATTCTGTTCACTGATGATTTGTTTCCAAACAAGTGTAGCGCAGTCACTCATATTTTATTTTTTTGTGTCGAAACTATAAAAGATATCAAAAACTATAAAGATACAAAAAAAACTTAATAATGCATGCCTGCGTCCGATTTAATTTTTTTAAATTTATTTGCTTTTGTCATTAAAAAATATGAATGTATTAATGTTGGGCCTCACTTGTTTTATACACAACCGGTCTACTGATAATATCAATATTATGTCAAAATATGAGTTAAACTCATATAAAGTGTCACACCAAATAACATCTTAATCAATGTAAACGTTTTCTTGTTATAAGCAAATTTTGTTTTTATAAAATTAACTTTGAAGCTGAATTCTGGCTAAACCAAACGCATTTGTATATAGATATGTTTTGTTAAATCGTCTTTTTTTGATCCAAGTAATCTGTGGTTAAGCCATTTCCACACAATTTAGAGACACCCTGTATAAAACACAGTTATAAAAAGTATTGTAGGTACTCTATGTAGCAGAAGTATGGAGATGGACAGAAGCTGTCAAAACTAGACTAGAAGCTCTGAAGACGAATGCTCTTACTAGATAATGTAGAATATCAAGGTTGGATAGGCTACGCAATACAGGGATAAAAAAAAACAGCTTGAAAGAAAATATCGCACAGGAAGCAGGAAAACGGCCACTTATCAGGTACGGACACGTGAAAAGGATGGCAGATCATCGGTTGCGAAAAATTGGGCTGGATTGGGTCTCTCCTGAAAGATGGAAATGAGGAAGGCCCAGGAAATCCAGGAATGACGTCATCCAGAAAGTTATGAGCGAAAGGAAAATAGATGTTTTAAAACCGAAGTTATTGGGTATTGAATATTGATATATATATTTTTTTTATATATAGATGTATCAAAAGTTATGAGCATTTAACAATATATCATAAATTAAGGTAAAAAAATATGCGATTTGCGTTATTAACTAATATAATATAACATAGAGTTCTAAGAAATATTTTATATATGCGATAAGAAATCCCTAGTTAAAGTCATAAAACACAAAACAAATTTACATTAATAACGACAAAAAAAAAAATCTACGCAATGTTTTGAAAAACAAAAGTCACAAATAAATCTTTATAACTAAACTTATATATCTAATGGAACATAAATCATACACATAGATAAATTTAAATATCCAATATTAACTTAACCGGCAAAATTAAGGATAGTAAATATAAATAAATAACATTAATACTACACGAAACAACAGCAGCAGCGATTAATTCTGCAACACTATGGTTGATTAGTTCAATGAGTTTTAATGGGCCGGTTTTCAGCTTTACATATGTAGAGGAAACAGCGTGGAAGCACCCTGAAACGAAAACAATTTATTTCCAATGTTTTAATATTATGTAATGTTATTTAAATAAATAAAGTACAAACTACAGGTTTGACTGATATGTTAAAATGCTTGCTTAGCATGCGCTAAACTGGTTTTCAGCCCCAGTACCCCATTAATCTTTTTATAAAAAAAAGTAACCCGGATCGAAATTTTGCGAAATTTGAAAAAAAATTAAGATTATTTTTAGTAACTATTAAACAGGTACCCAACGCAAATGTTTTTACACTATTTGATACTGCCAGTTCTGTACAAGTTTGAAAATCAGACTTACCTCGATTACATCAAAAACATCCGCTGCAGAATTTTTATTTAATTGAACTGAGACTGTATGCTGATCGGATATCGGGGCGTAGATACTGCAGCCCTGTGTATCTGCCTCAACTTTCGAGATAACTTTTGTTTGGGTGCTTTTATCGACATTAACTGGGCAGACAGATGTAGCTATATTCTTCATTTTTGGCAATTCAGGAGACTTCATAATCACCAACTTATCCACTATTAATTTCTCACAATTTAGAGCATCTATAAAGTTGTGTAATAGAAAATTGTCTTTTACAGTAATGTAGAAACAAACCTGTTCTGAAATCTGCAAGATTCATGTTAGATTGATACGACGCTATGCACGATAAGGAACAAAACATTTTCAAGTTTCCATTAGTACACTGGACACTGTAAACGCTTTTCTTGTAACACATTTTGCAATGCAGCTTTTCGTTGATTACGTCTAAAGTGATAGTGAAGTTCCTTAAGCAGTATAAGGAGCAAATTGTAATTGCGTTATCAAGCAGATTATTCTTTTGTATCATATCGAAGTTGTTCTTATTTACTTTACACCAGATACACTCAACAACCTTGCGATTTTGTATGATATGTATGTCGCGACAAATTTTGGAGCAAAAATGGTAGTAATCTTTGGACTTGAATATGTTTAGAAAGTCTTGGAAGACAAACTTCGAGCAGGTACAGCATTTGATCGGCGATGGCTCGTGGTTGTAGGTAAGTTGGAACGACGTGTAGCAAATGCTCGAGCAAAAGTAGTAATCGATGCCGCAGTGGCTACATTCGATGCCCGTTGAGCTCGTCAGGCTGCACACAGAGCAGTGTTTCGACTTCGATACAACCAAAGACGATTTTTGCAGGCTTTCGAATCTGTGTCTGCAGGTGTCGTTGCAGTAGAACCTGCCTGTAGATGCCGCGCTACTTCTGGGCGAAATCTTTTGGCAGTACGAGCAAATGTTTATCTCGCCCTTGGCTTGATCTATGCAATTTCCACTGCAGTACTGGCGAATGATGGAGCCCAGACGTACTGCGTACTTTCCCAATTGCTCAAACGTGATTAACTGCCAGCACTTGGCACATTGTGTAAAGTTTTTCTTCTGGCAACGCCCTAGAATTATATAAAATTATTAGCAGGGGGTATAAACAACTTAAAGTGCGGTAAACTTTTGAGTTCACCTCCAAAAACTTAATACACACTTCAGTAGTTCCTGTTTACTTACAATTCATCAGTGCGCTTAGTCCTAAATAACTCAAACTTTTTATATTATTTGGTTCAAATTAAAATTAATTCAATACGTACACAAGCAGGATTCGTTGCAGAATTCCATTTCTTCCCAGGAACAAACTCCGTCCTTTTCGTTCAAATCTTTACTACACTGCTTACAATTCCTAACAAAAATACGTTTAATCCTGTTTTGTGTGCGACAGTCTATGGATTTGACGCAATCTGTAAGAATTACAGAATGGTGTTCCCGTACTACCCGCAAGCACATTTCGCCGCAAATGTAGAACACAATATCATCGTACGTGCATGAGTATTTAACAGATTTATCCTTGAAATAATTAATTATATATATTTAGCTATTTTCTCATAATATTACTTACTTTAAGACATATCATACATTTACGGTAAACTTTGACTTTCAGAATATAGCAGTAATATATTCGATTAGGTGACATGTTTTTGCCCTCGCTTATTTTAGCAGCTGAGTGCAATTTATTTTCCTTTTCATTTTTAGATGGCTGCTTATTTGTATGCTTCATGGAGGGTATAGTTTCTGGAAATTCATATTTCGTTACATACAGGGTTATTCAATTTCGATTACCAGTATGGGGATATCGGAAACGGTAAGAGATACGAAGTCGGTTAAATTGGGGCAAAGTTGCGTAATCATATGGGGAACAATATTCAATAAAGATAATTTAAAAAATTTCAATGATTGCTGAGATTTTTTTTTTAAATTGAAATTTTGCAAAATCTTATTTATTTTTTCCTGTGATTACTTGAACAGATATTAAAAAAAATTAAATACATCTTCGTTGCCACTTTTTCTCATCTACAACATGGGAATTTTTGATTTTGGATCAGACATTTCGTGTGAGTGCAACCATCATCAAGTTTAAATTTTTTTTAAACCGACCTGTAATTTTTATTTTTATTTTGAGTTACCATAGTGGTAATCGAATTTGAATAACCCTGTATACATAATCTCCAAGGTATGCACTAAAATACGGCAAAATTGAATATGCGCTATGCGCTCAATCGTCGTCAAATAATTCATGTTGTAGAAGTTCTCATTTCGCATAGTCAGTGTTATACAAGACCTATCTAAATACCATTCTGCATTAACCAATTACCACTAGTGGCTAAATTCTGCAGAAAAGGCGGAGTATGGTCCATAGTGAAGGCTATAAAATCCATAATTATTTCTGGATGCCAACTTGATAATCTTGCAAAACGTATACCTATATATCGGATATAAACTTTTACTTCCTGTAACAATATTAACAAGTTGGTATCTAGAAATGGAGGAATCTTTTATAGTTCAACGATTCTAAAGACAAACTCAATTTTTATTTTTGACTAAGAAGGCTGTGGTTTCATTTTATAAAGTTTTACACATGAACACCCAACAAAAATGATCTGACAATGAAAAAATTATTAAATGTCAGATTTCTAACAACGTTGCCTAATTCATATATTAAAATAATTAAATATTGCTTCAATCATTCAAGTGTGCTCGAATTATTAAGTAAACCAATCATCAACGATATGTTATATTATAATTTGACTGATTTGCTTTTGTAAAATAAAAATAGCAAATAAATTGTGTACTCAATAGATACTCAATTTGATGGTAACATTGCCCGCTGTCATAAAATATAACCTCTTTTTGTAAATATAACCTATTTTTTTCAACTCTAGTGACTTTTTACATTGGCCAACAATACTGTCACCCTAACAGAGACAACTTAGTTAAAAATAAAAATGGTACAGAGTATATTGGGTTATACTATTATAAAAAAAACCCTGTATATGCCAAGTATTTTTTTTTCCCTTGGGTAGGTTCTCTGAAGCCCCTCAGCACTTTGGCCTCCAAGGTCCTTTTGTGCCTTCCCCTGTAGACTCAACTTTCAAAGATGAGGCCTGTACCTTTAAAAAAGTCGAGTATCTGTTTGAATGCAAAGCTGCTGGCCATCTTTGGTACCATAAATGGGTTCCCAAACTGTTATAAATAAAATAATATTTAGACTTACCTTGAGGAACCATCGCTCCAGTATCAATTGGTTTTCCGGGATTTTGAATCATGTCGCATTCTGAAGAATTATCTTTGGGAAAGTAGATGGAATAGGTTTCGTATACTACATTTTTGGTCACAATGTCATTCCCAGAACGGGCAATTAACTGAATTCTGTCTGGGTTTGCAGTGTTGTCCGCCAGTTCCACCACAGTGTCGTTTAAGACACAAGCATCCATTTTATTATTGTAAATAGTAAGACTGTCTAAAAAGAAATATAATTGCATATAATTACGTTATTCGTGTATAATCAAACATTTGAAATGAAACAGTATAGGAGGTATATTGTCGTTATCATTTATTTTACATGCAGTTCGCAGAAATTATATACCGCCTAGTTGGGACACATCGGTACTAGGCTTTTTAACGTATTCCTTTGTAAGAAAATAATATAAACTTTAAAGCAAAAAAATAATATAAACTTGAAATAAAAAAAAAAAAGTTTATAAAGTAAGATACATATTTAAATTATATATATATATATATATATATATATATATATATATAAAATATTGTCGATTATTTCATTCGCGAGTTGATAAACCAATAAGACTGCGCGATTTTCCTTAGTTACAACGTAACACCTGTTACATAAGTTTCGGGATTTGTTTTAAGCTTTATGCGATTTAGTAATACCATTACGTCTGATCTATTTGTTTGACATTTTACATTTCCGCCTGACGTTTGCGAAATGGCGTATAAAGTAGATATTCGAAAGTTCATCTACAACTTAGTTGGACGACTGCCGAAACGAAATATAGTGAACAATAACAGTCAAAAACTATTAAATTCGTCTTGTTTCTTAGCAATTTATATGACTTACTATTTATTTATAGGAAAAAAAAGTATGTTCAGAAAACTTTATGCCTCGATCGGAATGCCGATCGGAAGAAAAGTTATTTCGTATTTTTTGCTTAAAACCCAATCTCGAACACGAATTTTAAGTTTTCGCCTCGTGTTATAAATCACCCTGTATAGGGCGTTCCATTAGAAACAGTTAAAAAAGTAAAAAGGAATAATAATTTCTTTAAATAACTCAAAAACCTGATGTTCCTGAACCTGAGAACGACAGCAAGTTTATGTTTGCGAGTACTTGCAAATAATTTGCGTAATGTAAAAAGTCTCTGAGAGTTTCAAGTGGGTGAGGCGAAAGTCGCCTATATGTTTATATTACATATAAACGCGCTTATATGTAAACACTAGCGCAAGTTAGTCTCGGAAGTGCTATCCCGTGTAGATATCGCTTTATGAGGCTAGTGGAAAACGTTTTAATAGTTTTGGACACCCCTGCCATGAATCGAATATAATCAATATATGCAACCCAAACGCTCCGCTGCATACCTGGCAGCCGACAGTTAATAAAATATAAATAAACATTAAAATCAGCAGTTTTCAATCATTTACCGATAAATATAAATAGTATCCATGGAAACCGATAATTGTTATTGTTTAAATTGTTACGCTACAATATGTGAGAGCGCATGCCCAACGAGTTCAATTTGTGTCTCAATTCTCAGTGCAAGGCAAACCTCAGTGCGACGATTGACAAGTCAAGAACAGTAATGTAATATCTGCAATTCCAATCTAAAATGTGCATACACGTTAAATTATTATAGTACTGATTACTTAAGATAGTGTTAATTCGAGTCTTTACACCTAATTTGTACAAAATTGTTGATATTCCTTGTGATCTATTATCATGTCAAAGGTAAGTTAATTCCTTTCTACACTTGCAAATTAAATGTGTATGCAAAAATCTGCTCCTTGGATGTTTTAAATGGGCCTACATCCTTATATAACATACACAATTACATGGATGCGGCAATGTTTGTGGATTACATGTGTAACACTGCATTAACAGCATTTATGATCGTCCCATTCTTGTACACCCTTTTCTCCCCACGACTTGTACGGTTTATAATTATTAACTGCAACACGACAACTGTGCCTCGAATCGCCAACTACACGGCACAGTCGAATCGGTACGTTTGCCTGCCTTAGTCTAGCTTAGAATAAACGTAGTCCTAGTCCCGCAATTATTTACAGAAGCAATAGTCTCACGATATGTGAATTGATTAAACACACCTGTAGATGGTGGTGCATATTGATTTAAACCAGTAAACATACATAGATCAAATATTAATAGATAAATCACTAGATTGGTATAGCTGTCATCGAGAATTACACGAAGAAATGATTTATTCATTCGTATTACGTTACATAATAATTTGACGGTGATTTTATAATAATGAAAAATTCTATTTTTATTATGCGCTGTTTGACGAATACATAGAATATTTATGTCCATTGTTATGAAATTGATTAATTATTATAATTTGTTACAAAAACATTACTCCCAGAAATGTATTGAACGTGTTTTTATACTACACAATAATGCTATTTTATATAACTGAAAAGGAAGTATGCAGTTTAGTTCGTAATACTTTGTATCCTCGTCATTATTCCAAGATTAATTTATGTGTGAAATGATTGTCAATGGAACTTTACAAACTTTATCCTACACAAATAAAGTTATAATTCAGTTCCGATTGTTCACACGGACATTTACTCTAATTTATAATGGATTATTAATGCAATGATTATTTATTAGTCACGAGTATTAGCGACCTTAATATTTTACAAAAGCCTCATTGATAATGCAAAATCTCTGATATGCCATTTTCATATGTATAGTTATTTATGCACTAAGAGCATTATGAAGATGATAATGTGCAGAGGGCAATAAAGATTCAGCCTGAGGCTCCGGTTGCTTTTACATTACCAACGACGAAATTTTAATTAAATGAATTTTATTGTAAGAAAGTATGCTATGAATAATTTTTATATTTTGTCCTTTCCATATAAATACAATATATGTTTACCCAATAAATATTGTTCAAATAAGAAAAATGTAATTATATTGTTGGATTAAATCCAACACAAGATTTAATCACAACAAATTTAATTCAGATAAAATTATTTGTTGGAATAAACCATATAAACATTCTTTCAGTAGCAGGTAATCAAGAGTAAGAGGAAACTGGTTTACTTTCTTTAAACAATTCTAATTAACAAAGGGTTGAACAAGAAATTTAAAAGCTAGAATAAAAGCCAGAATTTTGGACATCTGGCTAGAAAAATTTGCAAATGCAGATCAGTAATAGAAAAACAGCATTCTTTCTTACCAGAGTTAAGCAGCATTTAAGGTACATTTTCAATTTTGAAACTTGCATTGTCGAAACCAGTTTAAAATTTATACAGAATTGTTGGAAAAACAACAGATATTTGTATATATAAATGATTGGAAAAACGAGCAAATATTGTCCTAATGTACAACTAAAAAAGCTACAATATTATCTACACTGTTATTTACGTTTTTATTCAAAATAATAATAAAAATATATATACAGGGTGTCTCCTAAAAAACGCCGTTGGCCATAACTCCTTTATTTATTGGCCGATTTCAATAAAACAAAAACAAGATTAAACGGCTCCACATGTTCTACAATTAGTATTAATACAATACAATAGTAATTAATTTCTACATTATTTTTCTGTAACGAATATTCAATCAAAGCCAACTTGTTATACATCTTTGGATTCAGAAAAATAATCTCTACCTTAAAAAAATAAGAAAATATATGTAACCGTTTGAAAAAAGTTGGCTATCAATGAAATGAAAGTTGATTTTGCAAAACAAAAAAAATAGGGCCTCGTTGTAGAACATGTGGAGCCATTTAATCCTGTTTTTGTTTTATTGAAATCGGCCAATAAAAAAAGGAGTTATGGCCAGCGGAGTTTTTTGGGAAACACCCTGTTTAAAAAAAATATCACAAAATTATTTTTCTAGCAACCAATTTTAAATTTTGCATTTTTATAATTGTAATAATATAATAATAATAATAATTCATTGGCTGTAAGAAACCTCGCAGTTTTACACAGATCACTCAGAATATATTTAAAATGCAGCAGTATTTAATATTAATACAAATATGGATAAAATAACAAATAATGAAATTGTTAAATAGTAGCCAGGTTGTGTCAGGCAAGGATTAAATTTGATACTGAAGTATAAATTACATAAAAATAAAAGATTTTTGCCACTGCATGAAAAATTGTAAATTTTTAATAAACAAGGCATTTTTGGAATAGAAGTTTTTGAAATCTTGTATTATAATTTATAATGTTTACCATTGAATTCTGAATTTGAATCACTCGCAATAAAATTAATTTAGAAATTTTCAAATTACACAAAAGATAAATCAGAAATACTTATTATTATACATAGATAGATGGATAAATTTGTTTATTGCATAGGAATACAGTCATAATACAGATAATATATAAATATGTAACTAACACAGTTTGTCCTCAAGTATTCTTCGATGCTATAGTATGCTTTTCTTAACAGTTGTTTTATTTTATTTTTGAATGTTTTGAATTTTTCTGTTTGAAGCTCCATTGGCAGCCGGTTGAAGAGGGTTATTCCAATATTGGTCATCTGGGTGATTTTCAGTTCGGGTAATGGAACAGTGAGGGATTCACGGTTTCTCGTATTGTGTTTGTGACTGTCTGATTGCTTTGTTAACCTAGAATACGTTTTTTACATCGATTAACTTTTTGTATATATACAGGGTAAGCTTTTTTTCATTTTAAGCATTGGGATATCGGAAACTTTAAAACATAAAAATCCGGTGAGGAAAGAGTTGTCATTTTAAGAGCATATGCTAGACATGCTTTTGTTTTTTGAAAAAAAAACATAGTTTTTGAGTTACATTACAAATTTAATTGTTTTTAAATTGCAATCATAGTTGGCTTTGTCATTTTGGAAAAGGATTTTTTTTCTCTTTATAACGATATAAGGTTTGCTATACTTACTTCCATAAATAAATGAAATGCAGGAATTTTCATTGTATAATTTGAATAGCATTTAGTATAATTAGATTATACTACCCCTACACCCATTTGGGTATATCCGGGGGTTCTAGATTATATATATATATATATATATATATATATAATTAGATTAGAAAAAATAATAGAATTCTCGTAGTAAGAGGAAAAAATAAAGTTTTCCATGGCAAACTCTGTTTTTGCTACTCTCAATAATACAAATAGTCCTGTATCGTGTTTATTTATCAAAGTAAGTAATAATTTTGATAAAGTTAGTTTTTGGAGATGGCCTTTATTTATCAAAGTAAGTATAGCAAACCTTGTATCGCTATAAAGAGAAAAAAATGTCAGTTTTTAAAAATGTCTAAGCCAACTATGACGGCCATTTAAAAAAAATAAAGTTTGTATTGTAAAATCTGTGGTCGTTTTACAAAAACCAAAAGCATATCTTGCATAAGATCTTAAAACGACAACTCTTTCCTCATTTCACCAAATCTCTATGTATTATGGTTTCAGAGATCCCAATGCTTAAAATGAAAAAAAAAACACCGTGTATACCGATGGGAGGGTCATTATGAAATTTGTTATAAATATTGGTTTGCAATGAGTTACTACACTAACTTCCACGATTGCTCGAACTGGCTTCTTTTGTAGTATAAAGATTTGCCCAGCATGCGATGATGACCCCCACACATCTATGCAGTAAGCCATTCTAGACGCAAACAACCCATGGTATGTCAGTTTTTGCTGCGCTAGGGCCAACTGATGCCGCCACTCTGCAAATAGCGTACAGCGGTTTTGACAACTGTTTGCTCAAATGTTGAACATGAGGTCCCCAGGTTAGCTTGTTATCCAACTGGGTTCCCAGAAAACGAAATGATACAATTGCACCTCGCCTATCGGATTGGAACATTATGGTAGTAGTCTTCTCCTCGTTCAGGCTCAACTCATTTGCTGTGAACCACTCCCATGCTCGTTGTTTCAGGGTGATTAGGAGGTTTTGAATATCCTGCTGACCAGGTTGGTCACATATTAGGGTTGTGTCATCTGCATAGAGAATTGAGCGGGCGATTGGAATATTTAGTGGCAAGTCGTTAACATATACCACGAAAAGTACAGGGCCCAATAGAGATCCTTTAGCAATTCTGTGGATGGATCGCGCCTCACTTGATTTTCCTTCAACTGAAGTAATCTGGGTTCTATTTTCTAAGTAAGAAGTCAACAGCATCAGGGCCACTCTAATGCCATAATATTCCAGCTTTGAGAGTAATAGTACGTGAGATGTGCAGTCGAATGTTCTGCTCAGGTTGCAAAATAGAGCTCCATAATTACGTTTATTTTCCAAAGCGCAAGTAACCGCATCAACTAAAGTTTGCACTGCATCTTTTGTGCTCCTATTTTTCCTAAATCCATATTGCTCGTTACTTAGAATTTGAGTTTTGTCAATGAATTCTTTCGGTCTTTTGACGAGTAGTGACTCGACTATTTAGAAATTGCAGGTAGCATGGTGATAGGTGGGTAGTTCTTACATAACCGTGTGTCTCCTTTTTAAAAAAATAGGGATTACTTTCTTCACTTTCAGTTTATCGAAAAAGATTCCAACCTCGAAGCATGTATTAATTATATCTACGAGCGGAGAGATGATAAGACTGCATATAGAGTTGAGAAGGTCTGAGCAGATTCCATACACATCTCTTGATTTTGTTCTTTTCAGAATAGAAACATGTTTATAACTTTGGTGATAGTAGTGGGGTGCACAAAAAATGAGTCACCAGTAGATTTTACTTTATGAAGTGCGTCCAAAGCAGAAATGTTTGCCTTACCCACACCATTCATAATTGTATCTATTGCTTGTGTAAAGAATACACTGAAGTCTTCGTAAGAAGGTATTTCTGAGGGTTGTGCTTTAGATTTACCTCCTGTTATTTTTTGAACAATTTTCCAGGTCTCTTTTTGTATGTGATCAGCTGAATGCACAGGGTAAGCTTTTCGCCCTTTAGATCTTCTACACTCTTCAGGTAATATTTTCTGTATTTCTGATAAATAACTTCCAATTCTCTTGTTTGCAGCTTCCGAAATGCATCATAAATTAGGCCCAATGTCTCCTTTACGTCGTGTAACTGAGGTGGTGGTTTTGTTGAGTGATTATTAATTGTCACTCATGTTCTTATTAGCACATTAAATTTTGAATTTAAAAGATTCATCATTAATTTCGAAATTTTCAATTTACAAGACTAAATTCCGAATTTGGAATTTTCGGGGCATTGTGTTGCACCATTAAGGATTTTGGTTTTGGGGCGCCTTGTATAATATTTGTTGCATGTGAAATTCATGTAAATTATGGGCAATGCTATTGGCCGCCGAATGCTTAATTGGTTGACGACAAAGAATTACTCATCCTTTGTTCGGCCTGATTCATTGTTCAGCTGATAATAATTTGTATTGCCCTATTTGAGCTGCATATTTGTGCCGCTCTAAGTACGTATACACATTTGATTTATGGAGTAATTGAATCAGTATAGCACTCACTTTATGAGGAAAATGTGATATTGAGCTGTCCACAGGTCCAACAATCCAAGGTCTTATTAGGTGACAATTTACCAGTATGTTTGACAGTAATTAAAATACTTAATTTAAATAGTTATAAAATAAATACTGGTGTAATAAATACTTTTTTCACTAAGTATCGTTCACTTTTGGATGGCCGCGATTGTAACTAATATATTATGAATATAATATTTATATCAATAAAACTGAAAATTAAAATGTACTGAAATATTGTATCAATCTCAACATTTTTGAATTAAAAGTTTCAACGAAATTCGTTTTAAGGTATGCTATTTAGGCCATTTTTTTAAAGGTATGATGTGCGTATGTCTGAATTTATTTTTATGGATACTAGACGTTTCAAAAATGCATGGATTTTATTTTTAAATGTCTTTGGTTTTCAATTTTCAAATCAATTCAAAATGATTTTGCTGAATTGTAAAAATTTTGTTTTTGGTTTGTTTGTATTGTTTAAATTTTTGATAATTGAATAGTTGCAAACATTGTTGTCCAATTCAGACTCTGATCATGCCCCTAGTGATATCGAAAAAACTGCACAATATGTGCTTTCATCAGTAATTTCAATAAAATTCAAAGCATTTTTCATCACAAGTTGCGAAAAGTGTTTCATTTGCTAACTAGTTACGAAATGTACGAAGTTTCGCAACTACTGTCAGCTTTGAAAAGTGACACTTTATATGCGAAAATTAGAAGCAGAAAAAATATTAAGATATACTTGAGATATTCTTGGTGATATTGTTTTGAATTGTTTAGTTATTTTCCCGAGATTTTTTTTTTAATTATATAAACTCTGTTTTCAATTCTCAAAACATTCATTTCAATAATTGTAGATTTTTAATAGATACCTTATTGTAGTATTAAGTTTTTTGCGACATTTTAGTTTCATTGTTATTTATTTATTTCGTGTTCGAACTATATTACCGTGTTTTATTTAAGTAACCGTACAACCGATGGTTCGATAAACCATCCAATTTATCGGTTTTCGTAGAATTTTTTGTTATGAAATCTCATTGTTTTTTGGATATTCATGAAGAGAAAAACAAATGTTATCAAATTTGTAGAAAAATAGAAAAAAATAGGTTTCCATTTAAAACAAAGTGTCGATCACGTCATTGTCAAAAAGTGATGCGCCACAAAAAATTCTACAAAAAAATCAAATTGTGGCAAATAATTAATTATCAAACTTTCTAAAACTAATAAAGGCCCCAGATGGGAAATTCCTTACTTTCTACTCACCCTGTACATTGTAACTCTGGCAATAATCTTAGAATTGGTACGGAATACTGACTGTGTTGCGCACAGCTATGTACACAGATTATATACCGGGCTTTTTTTCCTTATTACACATATGATGGACAATGTATAACTGGTTGCCTGCATCTACCCGCAAGGAATTCCCTATGTGTAATTCTAAAAAAAAAAAAAACAACTCATTAGCGGCGTCGGTGCAAGCAACCTGTCAATTTTGGCATATGTTACACATAGAGGTTATGTTTTTATTCAAGGCAATACACGACAGGGTTTTTGAAGACACGCAGAGTATTCGTAATGTATTGTGGATTTATGCCATTTCATGCAGTACGTGTACGGCCTTTCAATTCATCTACGTTATGTATTTGTACGTCATTAAAAATTTTACTTTTCAGGTAACCCCAAAGAAAATAATCATTTGTTGACATATCAGCTGATCTTGATACATTACGAATACTCTCGTGTATTGTCTTGAATAAAAACATAACCTCTCTGTGTAATATATGCCAAAATTGACAGGTTGCCTGCACCGACGCCGTTAATGAGTTGATCATTTTTTTTTTTAGAATTACACATAGGAAATTCCTTGCGGGTAGATGCAGGCAACCAGTTATACATTGTCAATCATGTGTGCAAAAACGAAAAAAGAGCCCGGCATATATGGCTATGTACGCATATTCGAGGTTAGAAAATAATTATTGCTTTATTTGACAACTCGCTAATTCATATGCCTGAATTAGGCCAGTTTTGTGTTGTACTGTGACATTAGATTTTTATTAGATATTTATTAACAAAAGTAATACGTACAAAATGTGCAGATTGCCTTCTAGCAGCCAATAGAATTAGTTTCCAACCAATTTCCATTCAAACGTGCGCATTGGAAAAGTTTATCAAACCGTTTCTAACGGTTTGACAACCGTCTTTTTTTTTAACCAATCTATTATGAAATCATGGGGAAAAACGAATCACGTGGGCGATGGTAATGAATGACAGTTAACTATTTCTATAGATTGACTGCCAATTCCCGCGTTCGATTTGTTTTGATTGCCAAAGTAGCTTGCAATGTAGAAATATAATCAGGGCAATCTAATAGTGATGTAATGTGTATTAACTTACTTTAAAATGCAATGCGATGCCCTTTACTGCAGTTATTGGTTCACTTTTGCGTGGAACATGGATTGATGACCACCACGTATGACAAGTAGTGTGACAGATTATATAAATACAGATAGATCACTCCCTGTAAAAATCATTTGTCGCGTTTGCGCGCCCTCTATCATTTTTCGGTCCGTACCTTTTTCTTAACAAAAGAACACACGAGATGGCGCTACTATAGCTATTAAAGTAACCACAATCCACCCGGTGGCGCCACTATAGCTTTTAGTCTAGCTACAATCCACGAGATGGCGCTATATGTAAAAAAGGCGTTTTTTTTAAATAAATATATATATATACAGGGTGTATCAGCCATATGGAATAAATTCAATAATAAATAAATGGGGGCGTGTTCGAAAAAACGCTCGGACACGTCGATTGTTATTTTTAGTTGCGCATTTTTTTCAACAAAAACTTTTTATACAGGGTGTGTCATGTGACTGGCCAATACCAACTTTCTTATTTTAAATGCATCACCTGGTATATTATTCAATTTTTGGATTCTTCAGAAAATTCTAGACATATTTCATGTACAATGTCCTATACCTATCTTCAACTGTTTCGGAAATATTAAGTGTTTTCAGATTTATTGCAAAAATTAACATTAAAAAAAGAATATTATTTGATTACAGAAATTCGTTACAACACACTCAAAAACTAATAAGTAATACTGTTTATTTCTTGATAAGGTAAAAAAACAAAAAAAAACAATAAATTTCAATGGAGGAGATGTTCAAAATGCTCGCCGTGAACGTCTTGGCAACATCCTAATCTTAAATAGAAATTTCTTCTAACGTTACTCAACATCTCAGGCGTGACCGATCTAATCGCAAGCATTATTCGTCTTCTTAAGTCAGCTAAGTCGAGGGGTTTAGTTTTGTATACAATACTTTTGACATATCCCCATAAGAAGAAGTCTAATGACGTCAGATCAGGGGATCGTGCTGGCCATTCCATCGATCCTCGCCTCCCTATCCACCGATTTGGAAATATTCGGTTGAGGTAGTTCCGGACATTGATTTGGTAATGGGGCGGTGCTCCATCTTGCTGAAACCATATCATATTCGCTGGAACTTGTGGGTTTGCTGGATCAGGATATAAGTTTGTCAAAGTTGGCACAACATTATTTTGGAGTAGTGCTAAATAATTATCACCATTCTGAAAATCTGAAAACACTTAATATTTCCGAAACAGTTGAATTATTTTATTAAATGAATTTCTCGTATAAGAAATTTTTTAAATGAATAGATTTTGTAAAATTTAATTCTCTGTTGTTGATTATTAATGTTCTAAAGATAGGTATAGGACATTGTACATGAAATATGTCTAGAATTTTCTGAAGAATCCAAAAATTGAATAATATACCAGGTGATGCATTTAAAATAAGAAAGTTGGTATTGGCCAGTCACATGACACACCCTGTATAAAAAGTTTTTGTTGAAAAAAATGCGCAACTAAAAATAACAATCGACGTGTCCGAGCGTTTTTCCAAACACGCCCCCATTTATTTATTATTGAATTTATTCCATTTGGCTGATACACCCTGTATATATACGAGGGCGGTTTGACGGAAGAGTGACTTTTCAAAGGTTGGTAACACTTTCGCTATAATGATTATGTTGCTAGCTCCTGAGGTCTTTCGGAGGTCTACTGTCAAAATTTGGTAGCAATCTGACAGATAGATTATGTTTTATACTTATTTGAAGAAAACTGTTTTCGTTGTTGTGTAAATATGGAGAAAAAATAATTTCGAGTGTTGATTAAACATTATTTTCTACGTGAAAACACAATTAAAGAAACCGAGGAAAAGTTACGTAAATATTATCCAGAATCTGCTCCGTCCCATGGAATGATTTGTAAGTGGTTTCTGTTTTTAAAAGTGGCCATATGAGCACGGTTGATGCAGATCGTCCAAAACCATCATTTACTGTAACTACTCCAGAAATGGTTAATAAACTCTATGGCCTTGTAATTGGCAATCGTCGAATAAAAGTTCGTGAGATAGCTAATGAAGTAAACATCTCAACCGAACGGGTATACAATATTTTGCATGAACATTTCAATAAGAAAAAGCTATCCGCGATATGGTTGCCGCGTTTGCTTAATGGTGATCAAATGCGCGCTCGCATTAAGAATTCAGAGGAATGTTTAGCGTCTTCAACGTAATTCAAATATTTTTTTTCCGTCGATATGTCACAGAAGATGAAACTTGGATACATTATTATACTCCAGAAACAAGAATACAGTCTAAATAATGGATTTCTCCATGCGAACATGCTCCCAAAAAGGCAAAAACACTTTTTTCGGCCAATAAGGTCATGGCCACAGTTTTTTTGGGATTCTAAAGGTGTAATCTTTATTAATTATTTAAAAAAAGGAAAAACGATAACTGGCCAGTATTATGCTGATTATGCTGACACGTTTTGATGCCGAACTTAAAAAACAACGACCGCCATTTGATGAAGAAAAAAATTTTGTTCTATTACGATAATGCGACCTCTCATTCGTCTGCAATTGCAACAACTAAATTGGCCGAATTGCATTACGAATTACTGCTTTATCCGCCATATTCGCCAGATCTGGCTCCCAGTAATATCTTCTTATTTCCAAATTTTAAAAAATGGTTGGGTGGAAAAAGATTTCAGGCAAATGAAGAGCTGATAACCGAGACAAATGCGTATTTTGAAGACATTCCGAAAGATTACTTTTTGGAAGGTTTACAAAAACTGTAAACTCGCTGGGCTAAGTGTGTACAGTTGAAAGGGTGTTATGTTGAAAAATGAAATATAATTTTAACAGAAAAATAACGTTTTCATTAAAAAGTCACTCTTCCGTCAAACAGCCCTCGTATATATGCAATTATTATATAGCGGGAAATTTAAACAATTAATGTAATAAGCTAAGTTGTATTGGAGCTATAGATTTATTTGATAGTGGTTTTTAATCGATTATCATCGACGTTTCGTACTTCGATTGGAGGCTTCTTCAGGATGTTTAGAGTATATAACAGAAATAACTTACTATAATCTTGAATTGTTGTAATAAATAAAAATCTTTATAAATAATATTTCAATTTTTTTTTAATTTTAGATTATAGTTAGTTATTTGTGTTATATAATCTAAACATCCTGAGGAACCTATCAATCGTAGTGCGAAACGTCGATGATAATTGATTTAAAAACACTATAAAATAAATCTATAGCTACAATACATCTTAGCTCATTAAATTAATTGACTAAATTGCCCGCTATACAATAATTATATAAACAAATAGTAGTTATCTCAAGAAATATATATATATATATATATAATTTAAAATAGTGTCAATAAACAATAAAAAACGTAGAGAAAAGCAATACTTTTCTTTACTTATAATATATATTGTGCTCCCAAATCAAATTGAAGAGAAGAAAAAGACCTATAGAATAATAACATAAAATGAATAAAGCTCTGAAATTTGTAAAGTTTGACATTTTTTTCTGAACACCCTGTATTACTAAATTCATATTGCTCATTACCAACATGTTGCTTATTAACCACACTGAGAATATTGCTAAAACTTATTCTTACCTTCAAAAAACGAGGTCGCTACAATTTTTTTAAGTTGAGCTTGCTTATGCATGATATTTGGAGAGAAAAATTGTAAATTGGCAACACTGTAACATAAAACTAAATGGACAACAATGAAGAGGTTGAAAATGTCATTAGAAAACTAGAATAAATACAGGGTGTTCCATTTAAAAAAATATTTGAAAATATAATTTTTTTTTTATTATTTATAATATTTAATTATATTTTACGGCATAAAGATATTTTAATCAATAACTTTTTGTACGAAACATTTCTTTCTATCTCTCACGGGAAAAGCGCTAGGAAAGCCCGACGCACTGTTGCAGGGCCCTGTATATACAGGGTGAGTCAATAGGACGGCCAGGCTCGATTACACCTACAGCGTTAATGATATCGAAATGAACTAAAATACACTGCAAACTAGACGCCAAAGTGCAGTTTGTAAAATAATTTTGCCATATACAGGGTGTTCCATTTTTGCAGGGCCGCCTTGGACCTAGTTTTTTTAAATGGCACCTCAAATATAAATTTACATATTTGAATTTGCCCTTTTTTGGGCGAATGTCCGGCGACCTGTCCGCTACCTTCTCCTAACCTTACCTAACTCAACCTAACCTAACCAAACCTAAGCTAACCTAACATAACTAAACCAAACCAAACCAAACCAAACCAAACCAAACCGAACCAAACCAAACCGAACCAAACCAAACCAAACCGGACCGGACCGGACCGGACCGGACCAGACCAGACCAGACCAGACCAGACCAGACCAGACCAGACCAGACCAGACCAGACCAGACCAGACCAGACCAGACCAGACCAGACCAGACCAGACCAGACCAGACCAGACCAGACCAGACCAGACCAGACCAGACCAGACCAGACCAGACCAGACCAGACCAGACCAGACCAGACCAGACCAGACCAGACCAGACCAGACCAGACCAGACCAGACCAGACCAGACCAGACCAGACCAGACCAGACCAGACCAGACCAGACCAGACCAGACCAGACCAGACCAGACCAGACCAGACCAGACCAGACCAGACCAGACCAGACCAGACCAGACCAGACCAGACCAGACCAGACCAGACCAGACCAGACCAGACCAGACCAGACCAGACCAGACCAGACCAGACCAGACCAGACCAGACCAGACCAGACCAGACCAGACCAGACCAGACCAGACCAGACCAGACCAGACCAGACCAGACCAGACCAGACCAGACCAGACCAGACCAGACCAGACCAGACCAGACCAGACCAGACCAGACCAGACCAGACCAGACCAGACCAGACCAGACCAGACCAGACCAGACCAGACCAGACCAGACCAGACCAGACCAGACCAGACCAGACCAGACCATACCAAACCCAACACGTAGCACAACAGAAATGACAACGTAACTTGTAATTAAAGATTACTGGTTGATACTATTCTTATACAGTCTTATACAGTCAGGTTGGGACTACGTTAAGATAGTTGGTTTTGTTATCTTGGGTTAAGTTAGGTTGGGTGCGCGCAAAAGAAAGAGAAATGGTGCCGTAAGCGCCCTTTCTCTTTAATGTCCCCTCGTTAAACAAAATAAACGATTCCGGTAGTAATGACGGTTGTTATGGAAAGGAGAAGTAGCAGTACTGGAATATTACGTTCCCGACCTAGGCCGGCAATGAATTATTCCTGGAGGTCTCAAATAATTTCTCCTAAGTCTTTTTATGAAACGTACAGTTTGGAAATAGTATGCAAATACCAAATAGCAAATTGCAAATAGCAAATAGAAATAGTACACGAAGTGCCTTCCCGGCCTTCTCGGCTTGCTGTCCACGCTCAACGGCTCGGACATCAATTGGCGCATCGGCCGGGAATACATCACTTTCTGTACTAACCACGCAATATACTATTATTAAATGTCAGGAATTAAACTTGCAATATGCAGCTGCCAAATAGCAGTCGCTCTGACAGCTGTGTGTCGTTTTGACATTTTCAGAACATTTTCGCATAATTCTGGCTGTAGTGTACTCAGCTATAGCTCATACATATTTTCCTTCACATTACCGCAAAAGGAAGAAGACCAAAGGCGTCAAACCTCATGACATTGGTGGTAAATCAATGGGCGCGTGCAACTGTTGAGTAGTTGCACTGTCAGCTGCTGTTAAATTTACTAAGCGCAATTTTTGTACTCTGGCAGTGAACAGCGGTGTTATCTAACCTCACGATAATACGCGTTAAATACAAACACAAAGCAAACAAAATAATCTCAATAACTGGACTGACACATTTAGCAGTTTTGTTTGTGGATCGTTTAGCGAACTTGCAACAGTTGACTGTTATCACAAGTAATCAGGTCGAGTGCTGATTTTCAACAGTTGAGTTCTCTAAACGCGCCCAATGTCTCCTCTGGCACAGGAGGAAATCGCTTACGAAAATACGCTTACGAAATCTTGTCGCTAGAAGAGAGAGTGTTTCGTTGGCTGAGGGATCAGTTGCAGTGCTTCTTATTTAAAGTGCTAAGCTGTCCGTCCACTAGGTCGGAAACGGGGCACGCCGTGGTCAAGATCAGAGATTGGATAGGTAAATATACATACTGTCAAGCTGACAGCATATTTCAAAACCATCCGAGCCGCGTTTTATGGCAAACTTGCCTACCTTTGCAAACTGATCTTAACCGCGGCGCGCCGCGTTTCCAACCTAGTGGACGGACCGCTCTATAGATCAAGCCCTTTCATTTTAGGCCATAAAATGTCAGTTACCATGACATGGTAACGCTGACCGTTCTTTGCGTTTTTATTAATGATCGCTGTGTTTCATAAAATGTTTTCGCATTGATAACTCGTTCAGCCGTGTAAGGCACCTGGTACGACACGAGCGGTGAGCGGCTGCGGCGAGCGCCAGAGCGACAAAACAAACGTCATGTTAACGATTTGAATGCCGCGTGCTCAAGGAACTCGACACTTGGCACTTGCCGCTTACCGCTGCTCCTAGACATTAATACTCGCCGTTCGCTCGGATTTTGGATTCCCTCAGACTCATGATGACACGTATGAAATATTAAATGTCAAAAACAAAAACACAAGAAATGGCGGCCAACGTAAATCTGGTGCCTCCTACTGGGACACCCTATAGTATTATTTAATTAGTTCGTAGGTTTGAAATTTGCCATATAATACGAAAATTATAGCACATTGGTGTTTGCTGTAATTATAGCTAATAAATTCAAAATATTCATTTTCCATGTGTCGAATAATTGCAGATAAGCAACGGAATATATAATTCGTAAATTATTCGCAGCATAACAAATACTCTTCAGATAAGTAATGGAATGTATAATTCTTAACACGTAAACAATACCTCTTTATCACGTCGTATCCTTCAACTGGGTCAGGGCTATTACCAGATTTTTTAAGCGAGGTCCATATTGACGTGATAAGCTGACCTTTCAACTTTCTGTTAAAAGTGGTAGATTTATTGAGCATATTACCCCTACTGGCCATCTATTAACGGATCATTGCATTTATAAATTGATATACTTATTGATGGTATATAAATTTGTACCTTTGAATAGAATTTTAACTATATTATTTATTTACGTGTTCACCCGTAATTTAAGCTCTGTTCCATTTTTATTTTTCCTACGAGGGCTGTGGTTTCATTTTATAAAGTTTTACACATGAACAATAACAAAAATGAAACAAAAATATTAAATATCAGATTTCGAACAACGTTGCCTAATTAATATATCAAAATATTTAAATTATTGCTTCAATCATTCAAGTGTGCTGATTTTTTAATAATTTCAAAATTGCCTAAAATCATTGATGAAAATACGAAAATTTCAATTAAGAATTTGTATAAAATATTTAAAGAAGACGCGCCGGTTCTATACTCAATTTGATGGCAACATTCATAAAATGTCATAAAATATAAACTTTTTTCTTATATAACTTATTTTTCAAGTCTAGTGACTTCACATTGGCCAACAATACTGTCACTCTAAAAGAGCCAACTTAGTTAAAAATAAGAATGGAACAGAGTATACATTCACGATTGATTTATATGTGAAGTTAAAAAAAATAACATTTTCCAATTTACCAAGTTTTTAATTTTTTTAATAATTTTACCATTTACACCTGGTTAACACTTTCACGCATTCACTGTTTATTTTACTCTCCAGTATCTATCTTGTCGTTTACGCTATTGATTTTTTTGATATCGTGGTGAAATGAGTCTATAATCCCCTTAATACCGTTTTATCAAGGCAGATAAGGCTGATGAATTTCATTATATGTGATGAATGTTTTTTTAGTGCAATATGTGCCCAATCAAATCGCCCAAATCAAAAGTGAAATAGGGCGATGTTGTTTGCAGAACTTAATTATTATGCTTTAGGAGAGTAGATGATAATTATATCTATTGTTTGCAGTTTTCCAAATCGACGATTCAATTATTAAACTACCAAATTAATTGCCACTTTTGTTATTTGAAAACAACATTTTTTTACAGTATTTTGAATCGATCATTTATAGTTAACCAATTCATCGATTCAATTATAAAACTTTTAATTTAATTGCAACTTTTGATATTTGAAACAACATTTTTTTATAGTTTTATGCTCAAGTCTCATGTTTGTGGAAACAAAATGCAAAATTAAATTAGATTCTTTCTTAATCGAATAGAATTTTTTTTTGTCTTGTTCTGGAATTTAAATGAAAACTAAAAATTTCAAAATGAACTGAAACGCTGCTGCAAATTCTGAAATTAATAATAATAAGTGTACAATAAGATTTTGGTTTTCTAAAAATTGTCTAGAGTCACATGCAAAAAACAAATGCTATCGAATTGAATAAAAAACGTATATATCGCCTTTAATGAAAAAACAAGGTTGACGTCAGTAAAATATTTTCAACTCTAATTATACTTTCAGAAACTTACGAGCTCTATGGAGAAAAAAAACTCTTTCCCGCTTATCATCTTTACATTGTACAGGGTGGCCCAATTTTGATGTTTCTATAGGGGATTTCGGTAACTAGAAGAGATAGAGAAAATCGGCTGGTGTATCCTCGATCTCTTTTTTCCAAGACAAACTCAATGGTGAAAATCAAAATTGGCTATTGTCTTTTGTTTTCAAGTTATGGCAAAAAATTCATTATATTCCATATTTGATTTTTATCAATATTTCATTTATTTATCATTTTATTAAGATACCAGTTGCATGTTCTTGAGGCACTTTTTTACGGTGAATTGAATGAGTTTTACAGAATTTTAATATCTTCGTTAATAACCAAGATACAATACAAAGTTTTGTTTTTTTTAAATAGAAGTCTTAGTTGGCTTTAGTCTTAATAAATAGGTTATATTTTTCTCTTTTCGATGATATATCACATATGGATGTTATAATTGCATTTTTGTTGAAATCTACTAAAATTCTATCAAAACGTCATATATTCTCTTATTGGGCGTAGTTGACTGGTAGTAGGCTTGTATTGTTTAGAGTAAAATTATTTATTGAAAATGCACACATTTGCCATCTGTAAATTACAAAATCCCAAGTCATTTTTTTTGGCTTATTCTTATTCGGTACAAAATTTTGTCAAGTTTTAAACTTCTTGAAATACTTTAAATTGATACAACCATTTTTTTTTTGTAAGGTAATTTCAGGCATATTTAATAGATATATGATTTTTGTTTAAATTAACAGTGACATTTGGACACTTGTGAAATTATTAAAAATTTAGGCATTGCTAAACTTATGTTTTACCTTTCCTACACAAAAATAACTGCCATCTGATGAATGGAAATGGCGATTTGGGTGGTTTAATTTCAAATACTTTGTATTTATTTTTCAAGAAACATCTTATGATACATTTGCTGCTGTACATATTTATAATATTGACCAAATAGGGTTTTTTTTTACAAAATTCTTATTCAGAATATTAATTTTTATAATGGCAAATAAGACATTTGGCATAAGTTTCACAGAAAATATTTTCTTCGATTTTTTTAATTATATACGTTGAAAGACTTTATGTCCTTACTTGATATCAGATGAAAATCATACGTTACACACTCGAAACTCACGATTTATTTTGCGTGAAAAGTGTGTGTGCAATATTTCCTTGGATTTTATAAAGGATAAGCTCTGTAGACTTTGTGTCCTCAGTGTAAGGAAAGTAGCGTGCCACCAGATATCTTTATTGTAAAGTGTTTATGAAATATTAGCAGCCCAATAATGTTCTGATGAACCTTGCTTCAATTAATGAGCTTACATATTCTATTTCAAACGCATTTGTTGGCATCAGCATCCGTGGAATGTTTCAGTCATTGAACAGCTGCAAATATCCATTAGCTCCACAGAAGTTCTGCCACGTAATGAGTTGACAATGATTCTCGAAATTTAAAAAAGTAAATTGCAATTTTCATTATTTATGGCAATATGTAACATACATTATCTTAGTCATGCAAAAGATACTAAACCACAAAATTACTTTTATTTTTATTATAATTAATTGTAAAACTAAAAGTTTTGAATTCTGACAAAACAATTAACTCGAAGTGTAAAATTTTATGGAACGTAAACACCTAATAATTGCATTCTAGAAATTTATGTAGTTTTAACAATTTTAGACCACTATGGAATTGAGCTGAGTTGAGCTGAGTTTGTTTAATTTTTCTAACAGCAAGTAATGAAATTGTGAAGATTTTTAAGATTTAGCTTAGAAGTTTTATAGAATATTAAAATATTTCTTTTTTACGCCAAAAACATTCCTACATATCTTAATTTTTTTTAAGATTTTGCTTGGAAGTTTCCCAAAATTTTAAAATATATTTTTAATACCAAAAAACATTTCAAAATTTCTTTAAAATTTCAAATTTGCACGATGTTTTTAGTATCCATTGAGAAAATCGAATTTATTATGATATAGAGAGAGACCAATCATTATTAGGCATTGGCAATCGGGTTTTCTGCCATCAATAAATTAATTTTAAAGTGAGCACAAATAAAATTTTGAATATTTAATTGTGATAGATTTTGAAAATATAAATTATATTTTAGTTCACAATTTAAAAATGCTTTTCACATTCAAAATTACAATTTTGCAGGATGTTTTTATAAATATTTGTCAATGTAAACTCTGTTTCATTTTTATGTTTAACTAAATTGGCTGGCTCTCTTAGGCCAATGTAAAAAGTCACTAGACAAGAAAAAGGTTATATTTAAAGAAAAACAGGTTATATTTTATGACAGCGGGCAATGCTGCCATCAAATTGAGTATCTATTGAGTACAGAATTTATTTGCTTTTTTTAATTTTAATCTACGAATTCGGAAACGTTATTAGAAATCTGACATTTAATAATTTTTTCACTGTCCGGTCATTTTTGTTGGTGTTTTGATGTGTAAAACTTTTTAAAATGAAACTACAGCCTTCTTAGTTAAAAATAAAAATGGAACAGAGTATAGAAATTTATTTTTGCATTTTTTTTTTCTACTTTAACATTATAATCAAAATATTTCTTCTGCTAATCCCATGAATAATTTTGTATAGGTTAAATGACATTTTAGCAGATATACTTTTCGCAATGACTTTCATTGTGTACTACAAATTATTTAAAAAATATTTTCGTGCATAAGGTTTACTTAATGATTTTGACCTTTACTTCATAAAGATGCATGATCATTTTTTTATTGATCAAGTATTTTCTGAAAATTTGTACCACTTTTGTACCACTTTTGTACCACTAAGGTCAAAACCTAAAATATTTACGTATTAACGTAAGGCAGGGTAATCTACTAGATCGGTGCGAAACATTTATTGGTGACAGATGACGTGATACTAAGGAAGAATAGTATATTGTTTTATTAGGAGAAAAAGTTACACTTTGTGTGGTGAGTCTGTAAGTTTGACGGCCGAACTTGTGAGGCCGGCAAATACAGACGAAGCACACAAAGTTGTTTTTTCTCCAAATCTCCGAATTTAGAAAGAAAATCACAAATAAATCTATAGTTATGAGTATTTTTTACTTTTTCTTCGCCGGCAGACAAAGTAAACACTTTTCTCCTAGGAGAAACAGTGACTCTTTAAACTGCGTATCCAAGGACACAAAGTGTCACGTTTGTGACGTTTGATGAAAAAATATGTTATGTACGACTCCTTAATTGTTATTTTTTTATTTTTTGAATATCCACTGCTGAATGCTGTATATTTCTTAAAATCGTGACTTTTCGTTAAATTTGTTCGCTGTGAATATTCAAAATTTTTATAGTAGTAGTTACAATATTTATTTGCTATTGACCAGAGGTCTTTCTGCTTTTACAGTGATTTACAGTTTAATTTTATATGTAGTTTAATGTATCAAATATTAAAATAAACAATTAAATCAAATAAAAATATTAAATTAAAAGAGATGGAAAAAAAAGAAAATCAGATATGATGGAAGTGTAAAGTGTGTATTTGAAGGTAAAAATGAGATATGTCAGTCATTGTATGATTCGTATAGTGTTTTGAATGGAATGGTCCATTTGGTACATCGTGTTGTTTGTTTCAAGCATAGTTAATCCATAATGGCCCAGTTTATATGATTGATTTTGAATTAAAATCGAAGTTTTTCGAACCTAGAAGCGATTGGGAATTTTATAATTATTTATTATAATTTTCAATAAATTTGTATATTTTTTTAGTATTGTAAAATTTATTTTGTTATTTAGAGGAATAGAAAAATTGCCTTTCACCTATAATTTTCAATGATATACATATTTGGTTTTATTACAGTAGTAACAATCTTTTGGCACTATCGACCAGAGGTATTTCTGCGTTTACAGTAAAGGTTTATATTTAAGAGTTAATTTGATGTTTGAAATATTAACATTAATAAGTAATTCAAATTTAAAATATTTTACAAAAAGGGAACCAAGAAAAACGAAATAAAAACATCAGGTTTGATGGAAGTGTGAAGTGTGAAGTGTATAACTAAAGGTGAAAATGATAGATGTCAGTCATTCTATGATTCGCATAGTGTTTTGTATGATACTGCTGTCAGAAACCACCGGGTACCCGGGTACCCGGTTCGCGGGTACCCGAAGTATTAAGAACCAGATACCCCGGTACCCGGAACCGGGTTTCAAATGCCGGGTAGCTGGGACCGGGTTTCAAAACCCGGTTATATCCCGGTGTTATAACCCTGTACCGGGTTTCAATATTTATAACCCGGATATCCAAATCCGGGTAAACGAACTGTAAGACCCGAAATCGAGAACTAGTGTTTAAATGCCTGTTCATTACAATTACAAAAGAACAGAGTTAGACTGTAAAACCTGCGCTTAATACGTTTTTTATAAAATTAATGTTGATATTGATTAATACATAATTAATACCTAATTTGATGGGTTTCAAATGTTAGAAATTTATTACAATACTCCTATTAGTTAATTTATAGTCACAATACTAATCAAAGTGTAGAGCAGCATTTTTTTACGCACATAGACATATATGTATTTTATGAATATTCCTTCATTATAGCGTACATATTTATAATGAACATTATTGCATAAGTTTTTCAATATGCATCATTTGATTTTTAGGTGCGTTTTGGTATTTGCCAAACCTTCCGTATTAATGTAAATCGCACTTGTTGATATAACAAGCATAGTAAAATTATTGGGAATAAAAACTAAAATTAGACAAATTAATAAATTTAAAAGTTATACTACTAAAATAAAAAGTTTTTTTGACGGACATAGGCGGTGTTCTGTAATTTATGTACAGTGTGGCCCAATTTGGATGTTTCTATAGGGGATCTCGGTAACTAGAAGAGATAGAAAAAATCGGATGGCGTATCCTCGATATCTTTTTTCAAGACCAACTTAATGGTGAAAACATAAATTGGCTATCATCTTTCGTTTTGAAGTTATGGCAAAAAACTCTTTATTCTCCATTTTCGATTTTTATCAATATTTCATTTATTTCTCATTTAGTAAAATAAGAGTTACACGTTCTTCAGGCACATTTTTACGGTGAATTGAATAAGTATTACAGAATTTTAATATATTCGTTAATAAACAAGATACAATGCGAAGTTTTGTTTTGATTGAGTTTGAAATTAGTGATTTATTATTGCTTTGAATGAAGCATCTAATATATCAAATATTTCATAATTTTCGTACGGCACTGTTAAACACTTCGAAATATAAAGATCACGTCAAATGAGTTAGCTTGATAATTAAACAATTTAAACAAAACAAGCCTACTACGCCCAATAAGAGAACATAAGACGGTTTGATAGAATTTTAATAGATTTCAACACAAATGCAATTATAACATCCACAAGTGATACATCATCGAAAAGAGAAAAAAATAACCTATTTATTAAGAACTACGACTTCTATTTAAAAAAAAAAAAAACTTCGTATTGTATCTTGGTTATTAACGAAGATATCAAAATTCTGTAAAACTCATTCAATTCACCGTAAAAAAAGTGCCTGTAGAATATGCAACTCGTATCTTAATAAAATGATAAATAAATGAAATATTGATAAAAATCGAAAATGGAATATAATGAGTTTTTGGCCATGACTTGAAAACAAAAGACTGTAGCCAATTTTTAATTTCGCCATTGAGTTGATCTTGAAAAAAGAGATCGAGGATACGCCATCCGATTTTCTCTATCTCTTCTAGTTACCGAGATCCCCTATAGAAACATCCAAATTGGGCCACCCTGTACAGTTAAATATTGGCATAGTGTATGACATTGTTTTGATTTGGACGGGTAGTTTATAATTAGTAAAGTACCAAAATTTGTTGCAAAGACAGAGCAATATTTATTTGCACAGAACTATACTTACATTTAAATACGTAATCAGATGAGCTACTGTAACTATTTATTAATTTCTGATCCCATACTTCACGAATATAACAAATTCATGTTTTTTTTTGTTTAACACTAAATACCTTTTTGCATTTTAATGTTAATTTAATTGTGAAAATTATATTCACTGTCTTCACAAAGTCATATACATAATATAAATAAAAATATACACATTTTAAAAGTATATTATTTAAGTTTATTGCTATTATCAATATTTAATGGGTGCAATACAGATTTTATTTTTTAGTGAAAACAGTGTGTCTTAACTGTGTGTGACTTAAGTAAACTGAAGCGCTCCAAGAGCAATTTTTGTTAATAAACCCACGTCCGGCAATAAGCCCATTGTACCAGAAGGAAACAAGCAAATTGATTAAAAAAGATGTTTGTCCCACAGCGGCTCATCTGCGGACATGTTTAACTGGACTCGTTTATATACTAACAAAGTTTGCCAGTTTAGTTAAGCAACATTCACAAACACAATAATAATAATATAATGTAATAATTATAGTGCATATTTATAATTTTATTCATTTGTATAAAAAAAAATACAAAAAGATATAACGCAAATAACAAGAATGGTTACAAATTACAAATGTTGGTTCTGATACAAAAATATTAACATTTCTACATTTTTGAGTAGCAAGCAATTTCGTTTGGTAGATATTAGATTCCCTGCCGCCGAAAAAAAGACGTTCCAGGAATACACAGATATTTTTTTGCGACTTTATCCATATCTTGTATTTTGTCTTTATTATTTCCACCATTCAAATGGATTTGAAGATCTTTCAATTTCTTGTTCCAAATCAAAAATGTCCACTTGTACCAATTAAGTTTTCTTTTGCTTTAATTTGGGAAATAATTGAATTATCCGTTTGGTGTTCGGTGTCCGATTTTTGGTTCTTCAATTGCGTATATTTTTCTGTTAAATATTTCTTCACAATATTTTTTTTCTCCAGATCACCTTCTAACGTCTAATACCTTGGGTCTAGAAAATAACATATGTTGGCAATGTCCATGGTATTTCTGCGACTTTTATTAGCCTCTGTAATATATTTGAATCGAATATTTATTTCGTCCATTATGACTTTGATTTCAACTCGATCGTCTTCTACTTCTGCCAGAAAATGTTCCTTCATTGATTTTACCAGAGCACCAATCACTGATAATGAAGGGTATGATTGTGTAGACATGAATTTTGTAACCAATTCAAGCGGTTTTAAAATGTTTGATAAATTTTCCATTACATTCAATTCAGCCTCGGGTATTTGTAACTCTAGGGCTTTATTAATTGATATAATATTTCTATTATTCAAAACGCAGAGTACAGCTTGCCGTTGTTCGAATAATCTAGTCACCATGTGATTTTTATTTCGTAAATCATATCATTTACAAAAAAAAAAAATTCTTACAAATTTTGGTTTCTATTTAAAATTCTGAAGTTGAGTGCAGTTACACCTACTTCACCATTACTACCTCCATTAAATTCTTCAGGTAGACTTATGTTATGTTATTTTTCCCCCAAACCTCTAAGACGTCATATTACCGAGAAAAAGGCCTGGGACGGGTGGTCTGGAACACTTTCCATAGGATAATATAAACTTCATAAGTTTACTGAGATTTTAGAAGTTTATAGAAGATTACGGGAACACAAATCATTTTTAGAGTTTTGTGTGGCGAGCCGTATGGATGCTAAAGTACTTTTAAAAATACATTCTAAAACTGTTGTTTTCTGTACTCTGTATTAGCGAATTAGTGCTTAAATGTTTCACTTTTATGCACTAATGCCTAAAAGTATGTTATTATTAAAATGCTATTGCAAACACGATATAAAAACATAGTCACATTTGGATTTATTTATCAAATTACGCCACGAATAAATTACTTTCTAAACGTGTTCAATTATTTATATAACAAAAGAACACAATCAATTGCATGGAATTAATCGTATTATTAAAATTACACTCAGTTTTTGTTTACTAAAAGTGACTTTCCCGGTGTTTATGTTTACACTATATATGTAATTAATTGGTATCTCCAGTCAATAATTTTAAATTAATAATTCTGAATCGTATTATGAATATCGCGCTTCTGAAAATGTGTTCAGATTAATCAATATTATTTAGATCAGATTCCGAATACCCGGGTTTCAACACCCGGTTCCGGGTACCCAGGTTTTGAAACCCGGTTCCGGGTACCCGGGTTTTGAAACCCGGTTCCGGGTACCCGGGTTTTGAAACCCGGTTCCGGGTACCCGGGTCACGAAACCCGGATCCGGTTACCGGGTTTTAAAACCCGGGCACCCGGGTTTTAAAACTTTCGGCTATTTCAAGAACCGGGTACCCGGTTCCTAAATAAATTTATTTGGGATTTCCCGGTCGCTAATAGTATTTGCCGAAGTGGCAATCCTTGCTCAATAAACGGCTTAAGGTGCCTATTGATCTTCATGCGCACCGTAATTTACTCAAGCACTTCTCGGTGAACATAATGGCTAAATAATAGCCACCCCAATAAATCGTCTTTTCAATCTTAATACTTCAAATGTATCGGCTGCAATAAAAGCCTACTACTGCGAATACACTTTAACCGATTTGGGGTTCGACACTGTGCAATAGCGCCGAAACAGCATAAATTCATCCATAATGACCCAGTTTACATAATTGGTTTTGAATTTAAAAGTTTATCGAATCTAGAAGAGATTGGTAATATTTTTATATTTTTCTTTAAGATAATAAATCTCTCTCTGAAATCTGAATATAATAAATTCAACACCTTGTAAAATTACAACATATATAATAAATTATAACCACAAATCGATGTGAAACAGAATGAACCATCACTGAAACATGTCGCACCCCGGCGAGAACAGTGTCACAACTCAAAAACTGACCCTTTTGAAATTATGTGTTAAATACGTATGGTGTGTAAGTACGTATCGCATTTTAACCGCCACAGGGCAGTGTGTCAGTTTTCTTTTAGGCTAGTTCATTATTCATCATTGCAAGAATAGTCATAGTCAAGAACTGATTTACAGATTTGTAATATTCTTTCATAGTATATAATAACATTTACCGTAACAGATAGTAATCTGAAATTTAAAAGAAGCTTATACAATGCAATGTAAGTTTGCAAGACGATTTTCGTTTTTCGTTATTTCTCAAAAACTGCATTTTTGAGTTATGTCACTTTTCTTGCCGGTGTGCGATGTAGTCTACATAGATTTTTGTATCGTGAAAGCTATATCTATACAGTCAAAATAAGTTGGATAATAATTTTAGCTATAGGGGAAAAGAGTATTATAGCCTGCCGAAAGCTGACTATGACTCATGATTTTTCGAATCGCGTTTTCTATTCCATCGCATTCTTAAGGTGAATGTAACGGAATGAAATGAAATTGAAAACGTCGAATGTCGAATTCCTGTAATATGGAGACCATACTATACTATTCTGTTTCTGTACTTCTGTAATTTGATGCAATAGAACAGATGATTGCAACTTCAGCAGTTTAGTTTATTCTTATGGTTTTTTTTTTAAATCCCCAAACTGTTGCTTTCAATTTTGGTACTCATAAATCGTATAAATAATTATGCGACCCTGATTTACGACCCATAGAAAAATTGATTTCCCATGGAAACACTAATATTTCAATAATAATATACCTATTAAGGTAATAATATCTTGAATTGAAAATAAATCTTTTATAAATTACAAATAACAAATCGGCCTAAAATTGTTCTACTCGGGCTGATGCATACGCTGTTTGAATCCGGAAATATTGCCAAAATATATGATAATTATGACTTCTGCTGATACAGTTTCCTTTTTTTTTTGTTTAAAATATACTGCAATGAAGCAAATACAAGTTTCAATTGAAAGTGTATTACTGAAATTATAAAAATTAGTAATGCATTTTAAAATATTTAAAAAATAAATGTCGGAGCAAACATTTTGGCAACTAATCAGGTTCGTGTTTTATGCAAATGCGACAAATTTGAACGCAAATTCACGCCGCAACGTTTACTGATATCGATTTTTGTTTCTAGAATATGCCAAATTTAAAGCACCGTAAATACGAAAAATCCTTCCAAGCAAACCTAAACGGCAATAGTAGAGAAGAAAAGAGAAAGACATATGCACCACTACCAGCGGCATATTTTCTATCGTTACTAGGATTAATCATAATAGTATTCGCAGCTGTCGTAGTGATAGAAAAGCAGTTGCCGACCGGCTTAAAGATAGCCGACGAGGCTAGGCACCCCAATAGATTCATAGCGGAGAGGTCCTACAATTTCTTGAAAAAAATCACATCCCTTGGACCTAGAATCGCCGGTAGTCACGTTAACGAGGTCCTGGCCGTTAATCTGTTAAAGAATGAGATCGAGGCGATTATGGCGGCGGCCTCGCAGCAAAACGTAATACAGTTAGACGTGCAGAAAGTCAGCGGCGACTTTGCACTCGAGTTTTTAGATGGAATGACGAACGTTTATAGTGGTTTACAGAATGTTGTTGTCAAAGTTGGATCGCGTATCGATTCAGAACATAGCTTACTTATCAATTGCCATTTCGACACTGTGCCAGAAAGCCCAGGTAAATATTAGCCACTGGATAGATTTACAGCATGATTTTATGTATGCCTACATGTACCCTGCATGGCTTTATGTAATTTTAAATTATAACCAGTTTTTAGATATGTCATTATTAATTACCTACTGGTAAATTTACTGGTATCTACTGGTAAATTTATTTTGTGATAAATATTATCGCTGTACAAATACATTGATTAATAATGCACATAAAACGCCCAAGTTTGTAGATGGCACACAATTTAAACACCAAAACGCAGATTTTTATCTAAACGACATAGACGTCCTTCAAGCTTTACAAATATTGTATATTTAAATTTTTATTTAGGTGTGCTCTGTGTACATTTAATTTGGAGAAGTAATACGGGAATTGATACGATCTCGTCTGCAATTATTTCAATTAAAAAGAAATGTATATATGTCTTTGAAAGCGTCAGCAACATTTACGTGGCTTATTTGCATTTTGTTTTTGTGCAAGTGCGCATAATTACACATTAACGTGTTCCTCTTTGTGTGTTGTAGGTGCAAGCGACGATGGGGCAGCTTGTGCTGTTATGTTGGAAATGTTACGAGTCATTTCCAAGTCGCACAAAACCCTCCGCCATAACATAATATTTCTGTTCAACGGCGGAGAGGAAAACTTTTTGCCCGCTTCGCATGGATTCATAACGCAACATAAATGGGCTAAGGAGGTAATATACATTTTAAACATTTTTACTTAATTTTTTGCTACGATATTTGTCCACACGATAACTCAAGAACGACAAGATATTTTATTAATTACACACGCGTAAATGTCACTCTAACCAGCCTGTACACTAAACTCGTAAGATGAAGTTTACAACCACCAAGCTTGTGCAAGTGACATGAGCCAGTGTATAGTATAGGTACATATTTCATTAGGAGTCAGTAGGAGATTAGGAGGAACAAATTCAGGAGATTAGGTACGACAAATTCTCAAAAAAAAAAATCAATGAAAACATTCATAGTTGTTGTCGAATCCGAATCTGCAATAAAAAATGGGGGTGCCCATTTAAGATTTAAAATTTACCCCCCACCTCTTCAATAGGGGTGGAGGGGGTTGTCTAATGTTAGCACCAGTGAATGCCCCCCCTCAATTGTATTAACTTTTATCTGAATTAACATTTTTTCATACGATGCTAATGTTTTGAGATATTTTGATGTCTTCATTTAATTTGGACCACCCGGCATAGTGTGGTGTGGCTTAGTCAACACAGTAGTCGGCCAAAGTACAATTTTATTGATTGACTTTAATAGTAAAGTGACACTGGCATTATTATTGACTTAAGTTAATGATATTCAAGGAGGTAGTGAAAAGTTCATTCGCACAGTTAATATCAGTCGATAATGGTAAGTTTATACACTAGTAGTGAAAAAAAAAATAGAAACTGCATACTTTTTGTAACAAAAGCTGTCTCTTAATGTTCTTGGTTTAAATCACCAATCAATTGATTTAAATCATGATTTAAATTATGATGTAAATCAACTGATTTGTTAAAATAAATTATTGATTTAAATCATTTTTTTTTAATTTTTTTTAAATTGATCATTATTTTTACACTGTTTGTGCATTCCAATAAGTGAACAATGAAAATTTTAATGTAACAATAGAGTTAGCATGCTTCAAAGCAGATAGTTGTAAATAAGTCAAATATTTTTCTTTTCTTCCATTGTTTGGTCCATCACATGGTATTGTCGTATTAAAAAATGTGTTATAAACTCTGTTGCATTTTTATTTTTAACAAAGTTGGCTCTGTTAGGGTGGCAGTATTGTTGGCCAATGTAAAAAGTCAGTAGACTTGAAAAATAGCTTATATTAAAAAAATTATATAGGCAATGTTGCCATCAAATTGAGTATCCATTGAGTACCGAATTTATTTGCTATTTTTATTTTACAAAAGCAAATCTGTCAAATTATAATATACAATATAGTTGATGATTGCTTTACTTAAAAAAACCTGCACACTTGAATGATTGAAGCAATAATTTAATTATTTTAATATACAAGGTCCGTCATTTCACCTCCCGTCTTTTATAGCTCAGTTACTAATTGAGTTAGGATTTTGATATTTTGCAGACTTTACTTGCATTCTGGGGTGTATTTCAGGAAAATATTTTTGATTATACAGGATGTCCCAGAAAAGTGTGACGTCATCATGATGTATATTTTTAGATTGCATGGTGTATTTGTTGTTGCTTATTTGGGTGCCCTTTATGGATGCCTATTTATTTTTTTGTGCTAAAATCACTACACCGATTTTAATAAAATTTTATGGGTATGTAGGCATACATAAAGGGCACCCAAATAAGCAACAAAAATATACCATGCAATTTAAAAATATACATCATCATGACGTCACACTTTTTGGGACACCCTGGGGGACACCCAAGTAAAGCCTGCAAGATATCAAAATCCTAGCTCAATTAGTATCTGAGCTATAGAAGACGGGAGGTGAAATGACGGACCCTGTATAAATTAGGCAACGTTGTTAGAAATCTGACATTTAATAATTTTTACATTGTCAGATCATTTTTGTGTAAAACTTTATAAAATGAAACCACAGCCTTCTTAGTTAAACATAAAAATGGAACATGGTATACACAGATAATGGGCTGTTGTAAGTCGTGTTTAAAAAGTGTTGTACAATATATAGTTGGCTGTATATTTTGTCAATACATTTCAGAACTGTGAATGTGACAACTAACAGTGACAAAAATGATTATTATTGTATTCCTTATATGAAAATTAATTACTTTAGATCTTCGGTGTATTATTTATTCTACCATTAAAAGTTGTATGTATCATTAATTAAATAGACCTACCTAACCTATCTAACCTTTCAAAATATTTGTTTGTACAACACTTTTTTGACCTCATCATCAATTCTTGTTCAAATTTAAGAATTTATTACAAAAAAATCATATGATTTAAATCGTGGTGTAAATCAATTTCTATAAATCACATCAAAGCTGGTATAAACTGATGAGAAATTTAAAAAAATCAAAAAATCAAATAATTTATTTGATTTTGTTTTTATCATTGATTTTTCCTTTTTATTTTTAATCATGATTAATTCCAACACTGCTTATTAGTAATATAAATTTATCAGATTTTTTTAATTGAATTTATCGTTTTACTGTTTCAATTAAATTAATACCACGGTTGTACTATTAATAATAATTAATGTTATATTAATAATTAAGAGTGTACGACCTTATATGCATTTTCGCCAGTATGTTTGTGCTTTGCGCCTATGTAAGGCCACTGTGCAAAACAGTATAATTACACTGTGGTAAGGTTGTTATCAATTTTTTGCCTCGTAGCGCCTATTATTATTGTAGTATATGTATAAAGATATTGTATGCATGGGCCTGTCACATGTGGCAGTGTGCCATGAGCTACCATAGAGTACGCAACGACCAAATATAAGTAATAGTTTGAATGGGTATACCTGGCTATTTAATAGTTCCCCTAACCTTGTAGAGTAGACACTACAATTATATTAGTACGCAATAATCTATGAATGCAACAGCTTATTTGTTGTTTTTTCGTAGCAACATTACCCGAAGAAAGTTGTAGTTTTCTGGAAGGTAAAATTTTTAAACCCTAATTTCGTTACTAGAAAATTAGAATATATCTCATTTTAATGACTCTCCGCATATTTATTGATATAATAAGTTATTATTGAAATTATATTTACAGCAATTTTCTTATACTTAAATCAGCTTAAATACTTAAAACATCAGTTTTAAACATTATTTTCACTTATTTGTTATTTCAATGTGTGTAATATTATTAATTGTAATTAATTGCAATTTAATGGTAATTAAAAATAAATTTTGACCGTATTGATAGAGATTTTGACAATAGATAATTATGAAATGTTTCACAGAATAACTGAATCTGGTAAATATTACTGAAATTTCTTGGAAATAATTGAAAATGTAAGTTATCTTTGAAATGTTTACAGAAATAAGTATCTAGAATTTCATGAAATATCTACAATTCTACAAATTTCATATACTTTTAATTGATAGTTTGGGATATATTAAATTTTAATGAATTGTTAGAACTGTGTTTATTAAGAAATTTATGTGAACTTCTGAGTTTGTACAATTTTTAAAATTTCATATACTTTTTCTATTTCGACATTACAATTCCTACTTTGTTACAGCTTTTATATAATTAATTTATATTTAGTATTTTTAATATTCTCGACATTTCTAAAATCTCTACAATTTATGTCTTCTTAAAAAAAAAAATAATACCAATACCCATCTGGGGTCGATAGCCTGAATAAAGATCGTTATATATATATATATATATATATATATATATATATATATATATATATATATAATACCAAGGATCAATGGTAATTTCGAAAAAACCCGAATATTCTGGTCTTTACAAAAATATTCATCTATATACAGGGTGTTTTAAAAGTGACGCCCGTGCTTTTGGGATTCGATTCAGGGGGCTCAAGCAAATTGAAAATTAAGAGTGGAAAATTTTCCGTTTGTTCCTTATTATAGAGTTATTGTAGTTCCACAATGAGAAACAGAGTTCTGTTTTTTTTTTTTTAAATTTTCTTTTCATGTTTTGGCTTGTAGAATACATTAATTTGCCTACGGATCTCTCATTTTCTTGTGGTGAGACGACATTTTATTATCTGTATGTTTTGGCTTTGAGAAAATTGATTTCGCAAATTGCCACCATGGGAAACAAAGGGATCTTTTTTTTAATTTTCCTTTCTTTATAGTTTGGCTTGTAGCACACTCAATTCGCCTATTCTCACACTGGCAACTGAGAGTGTTAGTTGTCTCTGTATATTTTGACTTAGAAGAACATTTACAAAGACAATGATGATAAACTACGAGTTCTATTTTTTTTTTCTCGTTTCTAATTACAAAAAAAAAACTGTGTTGATCATAAAATAAATTATGTTTTAAAAAGCCAATACTGCAGTTGCATCTTGCTAAGTTAAACTGTAAAGCGTGACACCAATAAACGCTTTGATTAGATTTAATTTATTAGTTTGCAGGCATCTTTGCGTTCGTTAATTTTTAGTAGTCTTACATTGGTTTGTTTGTTTATTTAATAACGGACTAACGCAATGTCTAATTCATTATTAAAACTGATATTAATTTGTTAAGATGAGATGATAACACTTGATGGCTGTACTTTGTCATAGTTGTGAAATAGTTAAAAAACACACAGGTTTCTTTGTTAGTATCATTGGATTTATTTAATAATGACTATAGTTTCGACACCTTTACGGGTCATTTTCAAACGTACAATAACCTAAAATTACGACATTAGTAGAATTTATACATATTTCAACTACCTATTAAGAATACATTAGTGAACTGACCCCTTAAGGTGTCGAAATTATTCACTATTAAATAAATTACTATCACTATTTAAATAAAGTGATACTTACAAAGTAACCTGTGTGTGTGTGTGTGTTTTCCCTATTAATTTATTTAATTGTTTGGTCGTTTATTACTATGTATTTGTATTCTGAGAAGTTTATATTTTATTTATCGCTGGCTTATAATAATTTCCTGTACTATTAGGCATTAAGTTTTGGGAGATTTTGCTGTTTGGATTTCACTGATATAAATTGTTTTAACCATTCATAATTTTCGATGTTTCCTTGTTGGAAATAAATTATTATTAATTTTAAATGTAACATCGCACTGAACCTCCAGTTTTAGATTAGGTATATTTATTTGAGCCAGTAGGCAATCTGTCGATTTCTCAGGGAGCACGGGAAAATCATTGATTTCCTGGCCGATGTCCCCAGTTGAAACTTTCATAAATTACACATACAAATGAATTAATAAATTATTACTGCAAACGCGCTATTAAAAATACAGATATGACAAGAGGCCCATAATTACAGTTGTGCATGATACATCTACATATAAGTAATGTATTAAACCAATGTTCAATAAGGGGTTTTGATGTAATAATAAAGATATGTCATATGTTATAATATGCACATACACATAGCAATGTACAAATTCGTAAAATCGATTATTACCTTATTATACAAAAACAAAATAATGTTTCGAATTTAGTACAAAAAAAATAAGGTTGCTATTTGAAATAAATGTCGATGTCGTTATATCTGAAAAATAAAAAATCAAACTGTTTATATCAAAAAGAGACATTTAAATATATTAATATGTTCGAACTATTTCACTAAATTTGTACATTACTTTTCGAATGCCCTTATCTGAAAAATTATAAAACTATTCTTAAAAACGGGCCATTTAATTTGAGTAAATTTTATTTAATAAATTCTTCAAATTCACAAACAATTGAAAATTTATGAAAACAATTGAAAAATCGACAGATACTGGCCGAAAATGTAGGATATTTATCTTCACAGATATTTGCATTGTCTCATTTGAGACAATCTTACCATTGAGTAAATTTGATAAAAACAACTGAAAATTTGGCAAAAAGAATTGAAAATTTTACAAAAACAATTGAAATATTTGACAGATATTGAAAATATAAGATAGAAAAATATTATTCTCAACCGACATTTACAATATCTTTTGAAACAAAAATAGCATTTAAATGTAATTTATGCTGGACAATAATTTAGAATGTATCGCAATTGAAATTGAAATTCAAATTCAAAACTTTTCAGATAGCAGTCGAAATGGTCAGATAACAAATATTTACCTTCCCTGATATTTCATAGTTATTTTTAAAATAGACGTTAATGTTTGTATAGGTATATTTTAACCTGCGAGGGTAATAGAAGTTTTTACTTAATTTTCCTTATTTCAATTGTGTATTTCATGTTCATGTACTTTCTTGGTTTTTTTATTGTATTTTTTGCCATTTGTAATGACGCAAAACTTGATAGTTTTAACAATTCGAATTAATAGACTACTATATAATGAGTAAATTTTATAAACTGATAAATTTGATAAAAATATTGAAAATTTGACCAAAACAATTTTATCAAAAGCAGCTAACAATTTGTCAGAAACAATTGAAACATCGGCAAAATAATTTTTTTTGTACTTATTTATTATCTTACAAAATGATGAAATTGTGATGAAAAAGTTACTTGTGTTGAAAGTTAACTTTGTATCAGAAACTTTTTAGGATTTTTGGCCCAGGTCAGACTTCCACAACCCCGCAATACGCTTGAAAAATGTGTACTTTATATACCATGAGCATTACCTCTACCTGTATGATTGCTTTAGCTTTTTTGTTCAGGTGAGGGCCTTCATTAATCTAGAAGCATGCGGAGCCGGTGGAAGAGAGGTCCTCTTTCAGGCCGGCCCCAATCACCCTTGGATACTGGAAACGTATTCCGAGGAAGTGCCTTACCCTTATGCCTCATCGCTCGCGCAAGAGATTTTCCAGAGCGGCGTGATTCCTGGAGATACGGACTATCGAATCTTCAGAGATTTTGGAAATATATCTGGTATGTATTTGATTCTGCCGCCTCGAAGATTTCAGATTCCTACGTCATAAGATACTTCAAGTGCTTCCAATATCAAAGTGTGAGCTCTTCATTTAAATTCCAGGTTTAGATTTTGCGTGGTCTACCAACGGTTATGTGTACCACACAAAGTACGACAGCATTGAGCAGATACCGTTGGGTTCTCTGCAGCGGACCGGTGATAATATATTAGCTTTGGCTCGTGGGATGGCTCAAGGACATCAGCTGTCGGACGTGGAGAGCCACAGAGCGGGAAATCTGGTCTTCTTCGACTTTCTAGGGGCCTTTGTCATCAGATGGCCGATGTCCGTTTCCGATATCGTTAATATTACAACTGTGATATTATCTATTTACTCGATAGCTGCGAATATAAGAGATTCGTTAAAAAGTGAGTTGGGTTATTGGGCTTTGGTGATTTACGTATGCACTGTGTTACATTTCAGAACTGTTTAGTTATAATTGTGTTGTACAGATATGAAATTATTATTGCAGTAATGAGTGCGAAAAGGTATGTGACAAAAGTAATGCAGAATATCGGTGGAGTGTTACTAACCTGGATTATGTCTATTGCCACTTCATTAACAATTGCTCTCTTATTAAACGCTTTTGGACGAACAATGAGCTGGTACTCCCGGCCGCTGTGGGCGTTCTTTTTATATGTGATTCCTACATTGCTAGTCTCGATGGCGACATTGATAGTGCATGCCAAATACTACCATAAGGTAAGATTTTGCATGAAAGTTTTATGATTCTCACCTCATTCGTTGCAAGAATTCTTAATGTTATTACGCCCCGTATTATTTTGATAAGTATTTTATTGGTAACTGCCAAAAATGCCATGTTTTGAGACATTTTCAAAGTGACATAAGAGTGACATTAGAAACTAGTACTATTGGTTCAATCAGTATGATCAAGACTTTAATGCATTTTTTTTTATAAAAAACATAAGTGCATGAGTGCAAGATCCTCCATTTTGGCCAAAACCGCTCATGGTTGAGTGTTGAAGACATTTATTTTATTAGTGTGTGATTGGCCGGAATGACAAATTGCACTGATATTGATACACTACACTTCTTTACTACACTAGTAAAGATTGGTCTCTTTCTAAGCCATTCTTTCCATCCATATACAAAACCTTGGATAATTATTATGCTCCAATGTAATAATTTACTTATATGGAAGCAGACAAATATATGACAATTCATTTGCTAATGTATGGCTTATAATACTGCAGTTTTATTTTTCAGGACCTCGACGTTTGGCCTTGGACGCTTTTTCAGACATACTATGATGCATATCAGTTATTGTGGACTATCGTTTTATTTTTGGGCATTATAGCACGAATTAGGTCTAGTTTTATAGCCCTAATTTGGGTATTTTTCCCGTGCATTGGAAATATTCTGAAGTCAGTGCTGTTCAGAACTTGGAGAGGTTGGTACCCAAAAATTTCGAAGTGGGGAATAATCCAGTGCATGATTTAAGTCATTAATTACTTAATTCCAGGTGGCAAGTGGTTGTTGCTGCATATTGGTACTATGGGTCTGCCGTTTGTCCAAAGCTTTTACTTGCTGTTGCTAGCTCTATACTTGTTCTTTCCGATAACAGGGAGGTCGGGGGCCGGGACAAACTCGGAACTGGTAATAGCAGCGCTGGTGAGCAGCAACTTTGTCCTCCTCTTCAGTTTCGCCATCCCTGTGATACTGTTAGTGAGGGACACTTACAGAATTATAAACCTACTGCTTGGGCTGTTCTTGTTATCCTTCGCTGTACTATTGCTCACGCCTCTAGGGTTTCCTTATTCGGGAGAGCCTGGGTCTCTGGCGCCCCAACGGTTTATGATAGCCGTAAGTGATCGAGTCAGTTGCACCGCATATATTTACAAACCAATTCCTGCAGCACTCGAAGCGGACGTTCCACGATTATTCCGGGGCCGTCGTGAACGAATCTACCGGCTACTGGATGATAGACTTCGACATTAATAGTCCGCACACAGTGGACAGGTATGTCCCTGATATGGTGAATGCGATTCCCATGGATCAAGATTGTGCGGATCACCTGTACTGTGGACTGCCGTATTTAGTGCCCGTACTGAACATGATTTGGAAGACCAACTGGGTTCCCGGCCCGAAGCCTTTTTACGACGTACCTGCAAAATTACATATGTTGAGTATTGAAAATACTGCAGTGGGGAGAAGGTTCAACCTATCCCTTGAAGGGCCTAATCACATGGCCTTAATGCTCTCTCCGGTGAAGGGTGTGGAACTGCATTCCTGGAATTTAAAAAGCAAGCCTTTGGTGACTGACGTGCCGTGGCAAGGAAGGAAGACTTATTTTATTTTTTACGCCTACGGCCAAGATCCAAAACCATTCAATTTAACATTGGAATTTCAGGTGAATATTTTATTACCATATATTTTTAAGCACTTATTATATTTTAATATATATCGACGCTTTCTTTTTTAAAAGGAATAAGCTACAATTCAACTATTGATTATTAGTATTATTATTAAAGTAATTTCAATCAAATTGGAATTGGAAGCTTTTTGGAACATTTGTGTTACAATTTAGTCGTCATTACTTCTAATTGAACTGTCATATTAACAAAATATTGTATTGTTTTGTAATTTACTGAAGTACAAATGTGTATAGCAAAAATTGGATTTTTGGCGCTTAAAAAAGAATGTGTCGATATATTAGTATCGATGTTTACTTGAAGCACAAACAATTGGATTACTTTCAATTGAAAATTTGACAGAAACAATTGAATATTTATCAAAAACAATTGAAAATTTGTTGGCAACTCTTTGATGACATGTAAATTTCAGATTTTGTTTTCTCGATTTTTTATCATGTAAATTTCTGTGTTTAATGTTTCAGGTACCGAAAGATTTTGACGGTCCGATCGTGGACCTGGCAGTTTCCGCGCAATATTTATTCGGGCCTTCTAAAAGTTCAGTATCGTTTAAAAACTTTGTGAAGCAGTTCCCGCCATGGACGGCCGTAACTTATTGGACGGCCAGCTACGAGTCCTGGATACTGTAAAATTGTCAGAAAATCTTCCTTTTTCCGTACATTTATTTTTACAAAATTTAAAAGCATTGAATGCATTTCGACTGAGTTTTGTATATTTAATAATCAAAAATAAAGCAGGTGCAATATAAATTTATATAGGCATTATCGTTTAATAAACTACGCACAATGCCAACATTTCGAATGCAGATGTTTACTTAAAATGAATCGTTTTTCAGTTTTACTTAATGCCATAGATCACGTTGTAGGTTGATATGTTTATGCCATAGCCGTAATGACGATGGATTCATTGATTATTTCAAAGGTTAACTTATGTAAGTGGTCTGTTAATTTTTCTCTCGTTTTTATATGGAACGTGAAATTAGTACCTAGTCTCTAATTTGTGGATCTAGCTTCGTACTTGAATAGTTCCACATACCTATATTGTCCAGCATTTATGAAAGTAATTAACACTATTTCAATAGAAATTATCTGGAAACGGAATAAACATTTACACAAATCATATGCACAACGATGCCGATACGAGTTCTAACGTTATATGCTAAGTTATTGCTAAACTTGTAGTTTCTACTTCCCAGGTATCGTCCTATATAATATATTCTGCTTTGTAGAAAAAGACATTTTGCTAGTCGATAGAAAACAATTACCTTAATTAGTTTATAGATATATATTTTAAGAAATATATATTTAAAGTGATTTTAGGAAGTAAACAGTAGTTATGTAATTAAACAGTTTTAATTAGTATTTTTAATTTTTAATAGGTTATGCCCTTATCTTCAGTAAGCGAAATTATAGACAAAGAACCGGAATAAAATTAATATGTTAACTATGTCAATTATTAAAAGTACATGAACAAGTTTTAAATGTAGGAAATAATGGGTGATTGCTTTTTTAATTTCTTTGTGACGTCGTTTCATATCATCAATTTCATCTAACATCATTTTATTATATTTACAAGTTCTTATTTTACATAGTAAATATATTAATATCATCTGGTTGTATTTAACCAATTTTAGGCAGTATTATGAGATTGGTTTGCCTAATATATATTTTTACATAATGTGTATGTGATAGTTGTAGACACCAAACTTTTAATAGTAAGCAGTTTATCATATTGCCTGTAAAAGTGATGAATTAGATGCACACAATTCGCATTGTTAAAGTTTTTAAAATATTGTTATAAATAAATATAGAAAATAATTTAACTAGTTCTTCCTTCCTTTTCATATTACCTACCTACATTTTCATAGGTACAATTATTTATAAGGTATCCTAATTTGCATGGTGCATTTAGTTTTAAAGCGGTAAGCTCTGGAAATTTAGTATGTACTTAGATTGTTCTTCCATTTAATTTTGTATTTTGTACATAATTTGTATCAAAAATTTTAGACCTCGACCCCTTGAAAATAGTTAGCCCTCAATTTTTTGGTTGGCTATAAATTATATTTTATATTGTTTTACATTCTTTATACATATTGTCAGTGACTACTTTTGACATTCTACAAGATACTATTCAAATGCTATTACTCAGTTCTATGAAAGCTTATCATACAGGGTGAGTAAAAAGAAAGGAACCTCCTCTCTGGAGCATTTATTATTATTATTAGAAAAAAAAGTTGAACAAAATTTTGATTGCGAATTATTTGCTACAATTTGATGGTTTCATTTTTTTTCCCTGACCCGTCACTTTTTGAAAATTACGTCATCGATTCTTTTTTTAAATGGTAACCTAATTTTTTCTATAGCGTATATTTGATAGCATTTGGTTTTCTCTTCACGAATATCTAAAAATACCATCAAGTTGCATAAAAGATTTCTAAAAAAATCAAGTTTTGCCCAATGATAAAATTGTGATAAATTTAAGACTGGCTTGGAAAACAAATGAAACAAGTTAAACAAATACGATTTACTAATGTTTGATTGTCGTTTTAAGTAAGGTGTAAATTAAACTGTATTAGAAAGTGTGTCTCAATAATTATGGTACAGCCATGTTCATTAAAGTGTTGTAAAACATTTGTGCTGTGTGAAGTGACAATTTAATTTTACAATTTTAATTTCACAAAGTTCAAAAAAGTGTTCTACATACAAATATTGTGAAAGGTTAGATCTGGGTCTATTTAATTAATGATAGAGTGCGAGCTTTGTTGAGTAAAAACACAACCACCGATACACTTTTAATGGCAGAATAAATAATACATCTAGGGTAATTAATGATCATATAAAGAATACAATAATGATAATTTTTGTTAATGTTGTCACTTTGAGTTTTGAAATGTATCTACCATTGAGAAAATATATAGCCAACTACCTATTTCTGAACAACACATGTTAAACACGACTTACAATAGGCAATTATCTGTGTTCAACACATTTTTTAACACGACTGTACGGTTAACAGAAATTAAACGCTCGATTTTGATGATGATCGAAATTTGAACAAAACTGTATAAGAAAAAGAGTTCGTATTTGTAACACGCAAAAATAAATAAATAAACTTTACTAAAATCATTACAAACAAAATTTAACAGTACTAGTTCATCATAAAAGATACTCTCATTGTTGTCCATTATCTATGGACAATAATATGCGTTCAGTTTCTGTTAAACGTACCATAATTATTGAGAAACACTTTTTAATAGTTTAAGTTACGCCTCATTTTGGAAATAGAAACTGACAGTAGTAAGTCGTATTTTTTTGTATCAGTTGTATCATTTGTTTTCTAAAACAGTCTTCAATGTTTCACATTTATGTCATAAGGTATAAAACTCGATTTTCTTAGAAAATTTTGATATGCAACCTTATGGTATTTTTAGATATTTGTGAAGAGAAAAACAAATGCTATCAAATTTGTTAATAGAAAAAATTAGGTTACCATTTAAGAAATGTATCTTTGACATCATTTTCAAAAAGTGACTTGTATCAACAAAAAAATTAAAAATGACAAATTGTGGCAAATAATTAACTATCGAACTTTTGTTCTAAACTTTTTTTTTTCGAAAAATTATAATAAAGGCTCCAGAGAGGTGATTTCGTACTTTATACGGAAATTTATATTTGGGTGAGTACCCTGTAAACAGATTAAAGCCGCAAAGAGACTTATCGGCCTTAAATATTAAAGATAGAAAGAAATATTTATACAAAACTTGTATATTACAGGGTGCTCATGGACAATTAAAAGTGTATGGGCTTCCCAATAAAATATATATTTTTTTAAATTCATCCATGTTTGGCTGATTCCGTTCTCTTTGAGTGACATACTTTCAACCTTCTATCACTTCCGGTTCTACAGGAAGTAACCATCAACTTTTGTTTTTTTAAATAGAACACCCTATATATTATTATGCTTCTGGCTTCCCCGTTTAATTTGAAACATCTTTTGTATAGATGTTTGTACACCTATCTTTTTTACTATCTGAGATAAAAATTATATTCCAAGATTTTGAGCTTAAACAGACATTATGAAAAATGGCTTCAATTTCTCTTACAAATAAGATAAAGATGGAAAATTTATCTCGAATTGTACCTGACAGGTATCTCTTTAACTGATATATGTTGCAGCTGAACATTTTGACAATTAGTTGGTAAAACCGGAAGTGATAGAAGGTTGAAAGTATTTTCAATTTATATATTTTTTTTTTCGCCGGAGGAGACCAAGTGTCACATATGGCTAGAATTAGAAAAACCAATGCTATCTTTAAAAGCAAATCGTTGTCGAAAAATGTAGTTCATCACATATGGAATGAAACGAAAATGTAAGATTTCAAAATCATGATATATTTCGAAAAAAACTACCTGAAACAAGAAGTTTTCTTGAATAATGTACAAAACTGCAGATCTTCATTACAAATCATTTTTGCAGATTCTTATTTCGCATATAATTTTGAAACTTTGCTAAATTTAAACATAATCTATATGTCAAGATCAATAGTTAAATTTGAAACCATCAATAATCCAAGAATAAAAATAATAGAAGTGACTGATTTAAGAACGAGAAATCTAACAATATTTATGTTTCTTGCAGCTTTAAACCATGCAATGATAAATATCTATAAATGATACACTGATATGATAAATTGACAATCAATGATGAATAAATAATATAATATGATATGTATATTTCATTATGAGTCTGGAAATAAGGATTTTTCCGTGCGCGCGTGACAATTACCACGTGAGGTGAAGTCAAACACGGGAAGTCATGAATGCACGGAAAAATCAATTTCTGGACGTGTAATGAACGATACTTTTTATTATAATTTATTATTTCTTCATTTAACGCACAGAAATAAATCGGAGAAGAAAAAAGGTTTCCCGCAAGGAAATAAGGTGTTTTCACTAGTAACACTATGAATTCATTGAGTACAATGAATATTTGCGATAATTCAGACGATTTATTAGGAAACGAAATTTGTGTTGCTTGGAAACACCACGAGTTCGTAGAACGAGTGGTGTTTTCTGAAGCAAATTAAGTTGAATTGGTGGTGCTCGAGGGCCATTGTTTGGAGACAATTGATCTAGTGGATAGATCACTGCAATGGTAAATTGAAATATCAATAATCCAAGAATAAGTGATTAGATGGTGATGATAATCAATGATAATGAATCATACATTATCCAACACTAATTGATTGCCTTGATACCAGAAACGGCAATTGATAAATTTAGAAATTATCAAATATAAATCACTGACAAATAGAGATATTATGTCCGTCAATTGTCAGAATTATAAATTATTCAATTAATGATCCAAAAAAATTGATCAGATATAGATTGTGGATCTATGTAAACAAGTTATACAATATCACTAATTTGGATATATCATCATCAATCATCTATGATGTATATGGCAAGCACCGAAAAGGGAGATTGATAGATCTCGTCTTTCTTATTATCTACTAACATTGGTGTAAATGTGCATCAATATGTAATATGTAATATGTATGTAAATGCGCATTTCGCATCAATACAAGAGTTGTAGTGGTCGTAGAAGATCCGTAGGAACTATTGAGATAATTCATATGAGTGGGAAATGGACATTCCGTGCGAGTTATACACTATACTTTTTCTACGACTACAACATTTATTATTTTGGATATGACGATTTGAATGTGTCAAATAATTTAATAATGGCAATTAATGTGAAATGTCAAAATTAGTACGATTGTTAAAGAAACTTTTTGTGAAATTCGGGATTGTTTTTTAATCGTTACATTATCATATAACTATTTCATCTGTACCCAATCCTCGAAGTATAATGGAAGATTAGAATTTCTTTGAAAGCTCACCAAACTACACCACATTTCTGAATCTGACTTGTTTTCCATCACTTTTACTTTCCGTTTTTTTGATTATCTAATGAATGACTTCTAATATTATGTGTGTCTTTAATCTTCTACTTTCAGGATGACAGCTATTCTTCTACGTCATCCTGTGCACCAGATGCATATTGTTCATGAGGCGAACTTGAAGGTGTACTGAAATGAAAACGGTGATTCACAATGTTCTACATTTAATAACCAATTCATAAATCACAATAGAAGCATTTTCGTCGTAGAAAACGAACATTTCAGTACAATTGAATTGTATTGCCTAGCAACAACGCATTGTACTGGAATCTGGAATTGTGTATTTGCAAGCAGTAAGCGGACTTGAAAAATGTCACTTTGGCAGTGCTTGGGTACATTTTTTAGGCAATCATGATATAATTAGAGCTTTCACATGCCTCTTAACAATTGTAAATCGTCATATGTTACTACCTACGTTTAAATAAACCTTTCACGGCCGCATTTATTTCACGGCCACAAATACTTCACAGTCGCACTTACTTCACGGCCGCATACTTCAATTTTTTATATATTTGTCTCGACTTTTCTGGGAGCAAATTCTATGTTGCAGCAGTAGCCGTTTCGATAATTTTCGGTGGCGTTGCGGGAGAATCACCCTCAATATCACTCATAGAGTTTCAGTAGATTATTTTTGACAATAAAATATGATTAAATGCCAGAAACACATGCAATAGAGCGATACCAACTAACAATTTAGCCCATTCTTTAAAGTAGAGACACAATTATTGTTACATTTCTACGTTATTCAATCGCCTAAGAAACGTTATGTACATCTCTGCCAAAAAAGTGCAGTAATAGGTAGTAATTAGGTTCACTTTTAGGCCTTGATATAGTACTAATGAAATGATGCACTTTGCTCCCTTGTAATACAAATAGCTATTATATGTTATTCATTTGTAAATGTCATTTATTGACACTCCAAAGAAACTATCAAAACAGATCGTTACAAGCTACTGACTTGTAAAATTTTTACAGGTCAGCTGTCAATTTTACAAGTTAGTAGCATTAACAAAAATACTAATAATTATATTTTTTTTATTTTCAACATTGACCATTTACACCACAACGATGTTGTACTAAATGTTGTCGAGAATTGGTTAACGTACGCTAACAGTATATACCTCTCCCATCACGCCAATTACGCCGTTTTCTTTCTGCCAGTCTTTAAAGTTAGCGTTTGGCGCTCATACCTGGAGCTTGACTTTTTTGGTAATAAATTTACAGCCACACTCGTGTCTTCTCCAGAAATGGCTTCTGGTATATTTATTTTGCTTCTTAATTTCAGCAAAATGTAAAATAAATAAATAAACAATTCGCTTTGTCAGGATAATACATACTTCCAATGTAATCTAGTTACATTGGATGATGAGGGTCTATTCACAATAATGAATTTAAAGTACAGATAAAACTGATATGTTGCTGGTTTTAGGATTTTATGAGCCCTAATAACGAGGAAGAAATGTTGGAAATTATAGCAGTTGCTTCATCCATGCCATATCCAAATAATGCAAGAGCTTTTACCAGCTGATTATGACCTACGTTTTGCGTTTTGCATTTATTCAGGAAAAAAGAGCTGAACATATACTTTTTAACCAGAAAATTCTGTCTGTTCACTGATGATTTGTTTCCAAACGAGTGTAGCGCAATCACTCATATTTTATGTTTTTGTGTCGAAACTGTAACAGATATCAAAAACTATAAAGATACAAAAAAACTTAATATTTAATACCTGCGTCCGATTTGATTTTTTTAAATTTATTTGCTTTAGTCATTAAAAAATATGAATGTATTAATGTTGGGCCTCACTTGTTTTATACACAACTGGTCTACTGATATTAAGAATATTATGTCAAAATATGAGTTATACCGGTATAAAGTGTCATACCAAACAACATCCAAATCAATGTAAACGTTTTCTTTTTATAAGCAAATTTTGTTTTTTTTAAATTAACTTTAACGGTTAAGCCATGTCCACATAATTTAGAGACACCCTGAATAACATCAATTTACTATTACAAATGACTAACATATAACATATTATACAATACACGCAGATTAACAGTTTTTACTGGCTCAAGGAAAAAATGTTTGACCCTGCTTGAAATGTAAAATACTATTATTTGTTTCACACGCGTAAATGTCACTCTAACCAGCCTGTACACTTATCTGCTGAGGTAACCATTACATGCACCAATCATGTAAAAGTGACACGAGCCAGTGTACAAATTTTACGTGACAGACTCGCCTGCGGCTCGTCAGTCATTACCCTGTATCGCCAGTAAAAACCCTCTTACAGGTTTATAGTGTAAAATACTATAGTTAAAAGCAGTAATATTGTTATAATTACAAATGTTTGGTTGCTCAAAAAATGTTTGTGTAGGAATACCTTTGCTGCAAAATGTTTTAAAATCCTCGAGATTGTCTCGGCCGCAAAGCGAAATCGGCGACATATTCTTCTCCGTACATTAAAGAATAATTTTACTGCCTTGATATACCTACAAATAGCTGTTATTTACAAAAAATACTTGATATCTGAGTGCGTCTACGCCTACTTCTGGCAACTTCCGAGAATCGAAACTACCACCATAAATTTCATCAGGTAGACTTATGTAATACTATTTTCTTACGAACCTCTGACGTTATACTTTCGAGAAAATGTCACTTTACAAATAAAGATATTCGATCAAATGAAATTCCAATTGATCGTATATTGATTACTGTTGTAATAAAATTTACATTTTATTTTTGGGGTATGTGCCGGAATAGTAGGAACCTCTCTCAGCCTAGTAATTCCAGCAGAATCTGCTTATTTGATTTATGCTAGGGAGATACCGTTTGAAGTTTGGGGTACTAAATCAATGGAAGTGATTGTCTGAAACTTATTTTTTTAATTTGTTAAGCACATTATTTACAAAAACAGAAAAGGAACTCCTGAAAACTGTTTTGGATTTCTTCAATAGTTATTGATGAAACTGCCTCCGGTATGCGATTTTTTTTTAAATTTTCAAAATGATTTTCTACATTTGGGGGATTGCTTGAATTATGTTATTTTTCTTTAATGCTTTTAAATGTAATTTTAAATTATTTTGGCAAAAAGTAAATAAATAAGTCTTGTGCAAATACGGTTGAATTTTGATTTTGCCAATACCTTGTCTAAATAAATCAAAGTTTTAATAACTGAAATGGCAGTTTCAGACCAAGCAGGAATTTTAATTCCTATAATATTCTAACTTAAATCTAAAAATAAAACAAAATCCCCACTGTAAACTTAATCCGGGGCATACGGTATAATTATTTTTGTTATTACTCTACTTATTACTGTATAGTTGTAGTTTTTTTTTCTATTCAGTGACGTACTTTGAGTTCCAATACCTACTTTCCCTATTTTTCGAGATATGACGCCATCGGCAGGTTTTTAAATAGATGACCCCGTATATTTTCACATTGTCAATACACACTTGACACTTTTTTAGTTAGCAGTTTTTCAACAATTACAATGATGTAGGGTTTGGTGGGTGTACGACTTGCGGTTTTTTAAATATTAAATAAAGTAATTTTACAAATTTCAAACTTTGAAGGCGGATATTTCGGCGGATATGAACACAGCTGGACTTTTTGGACTGTGAGTCCAATTAGTCAGGAAATTTGCCTCAGAAGTCCCTAGCAGCAACTTGAAAGGTCGCAAAAATCGCTATTTTTTATTTAAATTTTAAATCAGCAAGAAACTAGTAATGTTATATTTTTTATGGGGATTTAGCCTTCCGCCTCTAAGTCATAAAGGTTGGGGTGGGGCTATCTAACCAAGGCACAAGATATGTACGAGCATCCATACAGAGGTTTTCAACATCGCGGGCAATTGGAAATGGTTGGTTGGGTCTAAATTCTCAAAGAGTGTTTATGGCTACTGTTTACGTTAACGACACGTATACGTTAACAACGCGATAATGAGTACACAGGACATTTTTATGGTCCCACACATTATTGATTGGTACTCGTTGGTTTTTTAAATTTTCAAGTTGATATTTTGATGATCGATATAGTTCGCTGTGGTCGATAAATTTCATTAATTTCAATAAAATTGTCCAATAAATATACTCAGATTAAAAAAAAAAACGGGTCATTAGGTCATTGTTTGCAAAAGAACCTTTTTTTAAAATTTTGATGTTGGTATAGTCCTTAGAATACAATTTTTAGTGTTTTACAATCAAAGAGACTGTCAGGATGTAGAAAGAAGCAACATATAGTACTTATTATTTATTTAATGAACATTAATTAGCGAAATCGATACTTTACGTATACACGAAAGAAAATGCATTTCTACAAAATAAACTTAACAGAGATTAATAATGAAAATGACAGTTAATCGAAAACAAACATGTCAAAACCCAGTAGCTACCTTGATCCTCTATGAATAATGCCGAATGAGCATTAGGTAGTGAAGAACGCATACATTTAAATGTTATTTTCGCTTATTAAATAAACTGATTAGTATGATATGTTGTGTTTTTCTACATCCTGATGGTCTCTTTGATTGTAAAACACTAAAAATGTCATTCTAAGGATTATACCAACATCAAAACTTTAAAAAAATGTTTTTTTTGCCAACAACGACCCAATGACCCGTTTTTTTTTGCATCTGAGTATACTTGATGTTCTGTTTTTTAGTATATTGCCAGTTCTACAAAAGTGCTAGAGACAATATCTAACTCAGAACAAACATTTCAATGATTTTACAAAATGCACTCTTGTGCATGAACAAGTTTGCAACTTTCTTCAGTAACTTTCTTAAACAATTTCATAAAAATAATCATAATCACGTATTTTAAAGGTTAAAATACGCAGGGGAGAGTTGGCTAAAATCGGGTATCTAATACATAATAGGTTATAGAAATTTGTTTGTGAGCGAGAAATGTTCTTCAAATGTGTTGACAAGTTATAAGTTATATAATTTGCGATTATTTACAAAATGTCAAAGTGCCCAGTTTTACCCATCGGGTTGGGTAAAACCGGGAAGGTAACTAATAAAATGAAATAAAGAAGAATAAATGGAATTTTATTTCTAAATGTTTACAAATTACACTAGTCAACACAATTTTTGTCCCTTAGACGCAAATAGCCGATGCCGATAGACAATTTTGAGCTTATTTCAGAAACGTAAAAAAAAAATTTTAGCTAGTCAGGTTTTTGTGATATTTCAATATTTGCAAAATGTGTAACTTAATTTTTTGTGATGCAAGACCGATTACGATGATTTTTTAAAATACAACAATTATGCATTTTGTTCCAATTTTTGTTTGCAAATTCTGGCAGGCAAACGCTTTATCTTAATTCCTTAAATTCTTGTGATTGCGCTTCACCGTTATTGTAAACCTATTCATATAATTCAATAAAATCTAATATCTCTTATTCGCATGAAATGCTGTAAGATGCAAACAATAACATCGAGATGATATTTGGAATTCAGTAGGTATGAATTCCGGTATCCATGCCGGTACCGATATCCATACTGGTATCACTTTTCTAACCTATCTTCAACTCAGAATGTGTTTTTGTAAGTAAATAATGCAAAACGAACCGCTAGTTTGGCTGACAGGTTAGAATGCTTCCTTAGCATGCACGAAGACCTGGGTTCGAGCCCCAGTACAGGTAGTACATTTGTACTGAGAAACTAGTGCTATTCGCCGTTAGGAGCTCATTATCGGGGGCGAATTTCATTATTAGGAGATCGGGGGCGAATTTCTAGAGTATCAACCCCCCCACCCCCACCAACTCATTACACACATTTACAAAAATTACACGGCAGAAGGACCCACGTTGGTCGATCGATAGCCAGTTAGGGATAATATCCCCAACAATTACAGTCACTACACTAGTGCAAAACGATTAATTTTTTTTAAATCCAACCCATTTTTTTGCATTTCGTACTTATGCATAGTGAATAATTTCCCAAAAATGCATTTAAATTGAGGGGACAACAATTCTTTAAAATTTGTAGACCAGTGTTATTATCGGAATAACATTTAACTACTAATAAAAAAACAAAAACATTTATTTTATGCGATAATCGCAAAGATAGTGGTCATCAACATACTCCATGTAAGTATAGTTCCATTTGAGTATAGATCATCACTATACAACTACGACGCATTTTCAGCTTGGTTGTGCTTGTTCTTGCAATTGCCAATGTACGAGTACATTTACACTATGCTGAGATTAGTTTCGCTATTATTTTGCACCATCTCCGAAAGCAATATCAATGAAACCCGATTTTATCCGACCACCCAGTTTTACCCAACTCTCACCTAGGTAGCATATTTTCGAAATTTCACAAACTGTCTATTTGTTTGAAACAAAAATAACAAAAAAATGACTCATCGCAGACATAGCTCAATATGACCCTTGGGGAAGGCCTTGTATCTTGGAGCAATTTTAATACGGCGAGTAAAAAGTTAATATATATACAGGGTGAGTTAATAGGACGGGTAGGCTCAATTACACCTACACCGTTAATGATATCGAAATGAATAAAACGAACTACAAAGTAGAGGCCAAAGTGCAGTTTGTACCTAGTTTTTTTAAATGGCACCTCCTGTATAAATTTACATATTTGAATTTGCCCTTTTTGGGGCTTTATAAATCCGTTTAGTTTTTGCAATACGCTTAAACCGTTCAGAAGTTGTTAATGGTTTTCTAAACACTAATGCGTTTGCAAGCACTTATTAAAAAAATCGCAAGGCATTTAGTTTCTGGGATATCAAGTTGGGACTTTGCCTGAACCTAAACAACTGACTGAGGTATCTTCTAGCGGCAAGACCGCCTATCTATTATATAGATATTTTTGTACTTAGTCCTATTCAGGGTCTCAGTTTACATCTTTTTTGCCCCTTATATTTTTGTTTGCAGTGTATTTTGGTTTATTTCGATATCATTAACGGTGCAGGTGTAATCGAGCCTGCCCGTCCTATTGACTCACCCTGTATATATATATATTTAAATTTTGTTATAATAATGTGTTAACAATTTCATAAACAATTCAAATTCGAATAACATTTCACGAATTTTAAAAGTTGAAAATAACAATTATTGTTTAATCTTATATGGTTTTCCCCCATTTTTTTAAAGAATAAAGAGAGACATTTTTTATTAGGCTATCGACCCCTCATGGGGTCTTCCTTTTTCTAGAATATTTCTTAAACTTCACAAGTTTTATATTTGTTTGAAACAAAAATTACCAAAAATTACCAGGAGTACTGGATCCAAATTAGTTTTCATTTATCGTATTTGATGTTTTTCTTGTAATATTCAACCCTTTATCGTAGATTCATTCCATTGTAATTACTTCATAGTACTGAGAAAATATCAATGATAAGTTTAGACTAGGTTATGGATTAGGCCCGAAATAGAGATGAAAATATTATTATGTAATTTCTCTGGCTGAAAAGAAAAAAACATGAAAATCTAGAATCTCTTTTTTTTTTACGAAAAATAATACATCGTTTTGAAGATCAAAAATACTGCAATAAATGCAATTAAATGTGACCAAATTCAAGAAAAATTGGGGAATTTTAGTTTTTGACCTACATGGCAATTTATGACATATTGCAGAAAATACAATTTGTAAAATAAAGTCATTTATTTTGTAATTTAAATATTTTGGCTTATCTTATCATTATATTATCGCTTATCATCTAATATTTTAAACAGCGTCCGATGAAGCTTTCCAGTTTTATAAATTCAGTTGTTTAATTTTCATACAATAGAAAGGTTTTAATAGCAATTAATGGATGTATGATTCAACCATATTAAAACCACATCAGATTAAACATTTTAGTTGTTTATTTTTCATATATGAAATGGTTTTAACAGCAGTTAGTGGATAGTGTATTTATGATATAACCACATTTAAACCACATCTGATCAAAAATTTTAGTGTTTGCTTAGTAAATTATAGTTTAAATTTTAATTTTAGTTTTTAAGTTATTTGGGTTATTAAAGTGAAAGAAAATCTTACCGTAATTTAAAAGGTAATGGTGTTTATTCTACTGCTATGTTGATTTTAGAAGGAATAAGGTGGCTGGATGCGGCACAGCCGTTATTCAAATACTATCAGCTATGCCGACATCTTGCCTTCTCAACCTCCTCATTAAGACCAAAATCCGACACTGTCACATTAGCACTCATTGCTCGCACATTACGTATTAAACCAAGCCGCGGCTGAAACATCAAATATCCGCGCAGATTTCTAAACAAACATAACATATGCTGAACATATCTCATGCCGTCACCGCGCAGTGATTCTAACGTGTCGGGTTTTAATTTTCGGCCAAGTTAACCGGAGGTTTATCGGCTGGTGCTTGGACGAAGACTGGCCATATATTTCTGTGGATTGTTCTTTTTGGTGGCATGACTTCCTCCGGGAGGCACGTGCTTCACCATCGCGACTACTTGTTTTTACGTGCCTTCCTCATTCCCATATATCCCCACCTAGCGGCTGCCATAAAAAATGATGTTTATCTAAAATATAAATGTGGCGACGCCGTGAATATGAGAATGCTCCTTCAATGAACTGACGTGTTTATCGCCCATTGTGATTGGAATTTTTACAACTTGCCCGAAAAATCACTGCGGTCAGTACAGAACCGTAGCTAGTAATGGCTATAGAACATTCAGGGTATTTATTTTAAAAATATAAAAATATATAAATCAATTACAAATTTGGTAAGTTGCAAACTACGAACAGATTATATCTTAAAAATTTCAAAAATAGACGTGATAAAATTGGTCTTTTGTAGCAAGCTCACTAGAATTTAAAAAATAGGTTTTTTTTTGTTGTCTAACCGTATCGCCATCTATGGGCATTAGCGCATTATACAATATATCGAGTGTCTGGGATTTTAGGAATTCAACATGTAAAATTAAATATGTGTAATTATTAGATGCCCTAGTAATTTTAGAGAAAAATCGTAAATGTATCATCCATTTAATATTCATTTGTACCAGAATCCACCTCAGAAATAATAAAAATAAGTTGAACATTGTACCATAAAAACCCTTACCGTCAGTTTGACAAATGTCATGTTATTGTGAATAGTATAGGCGATTTACATCAAGGCGGCAGCGCCACGGTGGCGCATTCACGTACTAGCCTTGGGCGGCATTTGACGCTTCCAGACATGTGTTCCTATGTGTTTCTTGTGCTAAAGTGTGCGATTTGTTTCAAATTCGTCGACTTCTGCAGTTTATCGTACAGTTATCAAGCTGGTGGTTATGGTTTAATATCAACAAAGGCAAAATATAAAAGGGTTTGTACCGTATTCTACGCTAGTTTCCACCGATTCCCGGCTGCAGGTAAAAGGTGTGCCATTCGTATCCAGTTCGTCGATTGATACGCGCATTATAACTGTACGATGAATACTGCAATGTATACGATGGATAGGCAACTTGGTATTTTCAAGAGAAAATTCAAACCTCTCATTCGAAAATAGTTTTCAGGAAGAAAATGCTTGGAATATATATGTAAACACTTTAATCAACAGACTGTACTTGCTTTTTCATGCCCATTCTTAATTTGAGCTTCCATGCTCTTTGTATATCCATCAGCTCGGTGTTTGCCAGCTTCGTTACATATTTCACGTTCATTTTGCCTGCAGGCGGGAATCGATGCTAACTGACGTCAAGATTTTTGTTGCTGTCAGCGTTGGAGGAATACGGTGCAAACCTTTTTATATTTTGCCATTGTTGATGTTAAACCATAACCACCAGATTGATAACTGTACGATAAACTGCAGAAGTCGACGAATTTGATACGAATCGCACACTTTAGCACAACAAACACATAGGACGTCAAGATTTTTGTTGCTGTCAGCGTTGAAGGAATACGGTACAAACCCTTTTATATTTTGCCATTGTTGATGTTAAACAATAACCACCAGATTGATAACTGTACGATAAACTGCAGAAGTCGACGAATTTTATACGAATCGCACACATTAGCACAAGAAACACATAGGAACACATGTCTGGAAGCGTCAAATGCCGCCCAAGGCTAGTACGTGAATGCATCACCGTGACGCTGCCGCCTTGATGTAAATCGCCTATATTACATTACAAGGGAAGGAAGCAAGATTTACTATACCGAGCCAAGTTGATTTTTCTCTAAAATTAATAGGGGAGCTAATAAATACACATATTTAATTTTACATTGTTCAATTTCCTATGTTAGCCCCTTATCCCACACTCGGTATATAAGATATCGTCGCTGCGCCTGAGAAATCAGTTATGTGCTTCAAAGTAAATTTTACAGGAGAGAGAAAAAGTTGATTTAAAAAGCCATTTTGCTAGATTTCACGGTTTTAAATTTGTATTATCCTAACACGTGTATTTGACTCGCATTAGTAACAAAAATATGAATATACATTTAGATAACAATTTATTAGTGGTTTGATATGCACATGGCTGGTTTCGCATGTTTATTACCAATAACATCACGGATTTTGCAAAATAAAATGGCAGAAATAGGTAGATTAAAACTTTATTTAAACAAATATTCTAAGTTACATTAATACTATATTATTAATAATTATTTGTTAGGTTGATAATTTATCAAAACTACTAGCAAAACATTTTATTCAAAAGCTAAACTGTCATAAAATATCTGATGGTCCTTATTGATAAAAGGCTTCAATGACTGTAAATTATCATACTTTTTATACTCTACTTTAAGAGATTGGTTGTATAAATTCTTGGGTAGGATGTTTTTCTACATTTCCCTTCGTTGTGGAAGTATATTCCATGCATCAGTATGTCTTAATTTATTTTCTGTATCCCCAGTTTTATAACGCAAGCCGCGTATATTTGCCACTGTGGGACCGCCAGCTTTTTTACCTGGGCGTATTGAAGTATAATTAAATGGCAGTACCTCATAATTTTTAAAAAAGGAATATTCCAAATGATTAATGATGTAGGGCTGTTTTTTTCTAGCTGGTCTCATTCTTCTCACATAATCGGTGAGTGTGTAAATTGGAGGGGAAAATTTGTATATTTTTGCATTCAAATTTTACAACAAATATATTAAAAAAATCTATATCGAAGCTGCAGCAAACGTCCAAATTTATAATTAGAAATTCTATATTTGAGTCTATACTTGCAAAATCTAAAATATTCTAGAAAAATGTCACAAGAAATGTTCGCAGGCAATCTAGATAAAAACAAGATATTTTTTTGAAATTTTCATAAATATCAAAGCAGGTGATATTGTCAAGTTTATTGTCTAGGCGAATTAAACGTATTTACGGTTATGCAAAAATTATAAAATTATAGAATTAAATACCTACGATATTAATGTACCAATTGGAGGTTTAAAATTTTCAATATCAGTTTAAACACGTCTTTTTTTGGGGGTCTTGGAGACCCGCCTCCAAGCCATTGGGCTTGGCTACGAGCTCCCAACCCTGGCATAAGGTACGAGCCTACAGCAAGTTCAATGATGTCAGGATTATATATTTATATTTTTATTTGGTAATTGCTAAGGAAGGTAGTGATTGACTGGATTTTTTTTTCTATTGTTTAAAGCTAGTAAATGAATCATGCTTACGGGGAGTGAGATATTATAATTTGATAGGTCGTTCATCAGGGTTTTTCGTGGTAAGAAATGGTAAACACGTCTATAAATTAAAAAAAAAACAATTTTTAACCCAATTTTAATTTTAATTTTTTTATATGTAATATAAAAATATGAAATCCTCGTTTAAAAATGTTTATTGGATTCTAAGTAAATCGCACATTTAATTTATTTTTCGATGATTTATGGTCTCCCATGACGTAGAAAAGTCAAGTAGTTCAGATATTTATGAAAACAACGGTCTTTACAAATGTTAAGAGTTATAATTTATGACTTAAACTCTCGCAGGTCTGCAAACCAATGCTTTCCAGGGCAGATATAAAGATTTTTATAGCGGCAGGCCAGGCTCGTAAAAATAGGGTGCTCCGGGGATTAGTGGCAATAATTTGTCCTTTGGTAAAAAATAATTTACACAACTTCAATTAATTATTTTATAGATTCCTTGCGAAATGTTAAAATGCATTTATTTCAGAAACTGAAACATTTTAGTTAATTTTAATTGCGCTACCAAATGTATCAATATGCAACAATATTATCAGACAAGAAATCGATACACAAAACTTCACAATTACTGAGAAAATGCGCAAGAACCGCTACGCGGTTATAAAGATTCAAAAAGTTAATCTGAGTGGAAAATATATAAGTTCAATAATATACAATTGTCGATATAAAGCACGACTAATTGATTTCTTTGGCAAGTCGTCTTTTTCGCCCTAGACAATAAACTTGAATCACCCTTTATAACATTCTTTATTTGTATCTTAACTTTGCAAATTTTAAACAATTGAATATTTCTTAAGAAATATAAAATATGGAAATTTGTTACCAGAACTTCTACACTTGTGCCATACAAATACTAAAATATTCTATTCGAATTCTATAAGAAGTGTCTTTAAAATTCCTCATAATTTTTTGAATAGTGGTCTAGGTTCTGATACATTTTATTAATTATAAATAAAGCTAATTACTTCGTTAGTATCACATATATTATTACTTACTCAAAGTGTACTCTTGAAGTACATTTTAGACACTTACTCAACGTGTACTCTTGAAGTACTTTTTAAACTCTTTGTTTAAAAATGATTACCTATGTAGTCGAAACTAGTCACGAAACAACAAATATATGTGATTGTAATGAAGTAATTTGTTTTATTTATTCTTCATAATTGCTAAAACTTTGTGTAAATTGTGTAAATGTGCAATTCAAAATCCTATAGTTGGATATCAACTTCCGGATTCGATAATATTTTTTTTTTACAATCGTTTCAGATATTTTTTTAAAGTTGGTAAAATTTAAAATTTAACCCCTACACCCATTTGGGTATATCCGGGGGTTTAGATTATATATATATATATATATATATATATATATATATATATATATATATATATATATATATGTATATATATATATATATATATATATATATATATATATATGTATATAAAATTTAAAATTTATTTCCACCAGTATATTTTGAATATTTCAGAAATATTCGAAACTAAATACCTAAAATATGTACATTAATAAAAAAACTATTAAGTTTGTCCTCTAAAATTAAAAATTTGTATATCCACATACAAATTCTTCATTAAATGTATTAAAAAAAACTGTAAACGTATGTTTCAACATACAAATTTTGTTTTTTATAATTCCACAAGAAATGTTTTCAAAAATTGTGCACATTTAAGATACTATTGTGTCTCAAATTGAAAATACCAAAGCATGCATAAATATGTAAAATATAAAAATATACCAGTGCCTCGAACCGGAACTTAACTGGAAACCGGAAAACCGTAATTTTTGTCGAAATGAAAACGGGAGCCGAACCGAAAAATTAAATATGTTTATTTCGGTTCCATGCATGTTCAAACTCGCGCGTAGCATATACACCATCTTATTCTCCACTTCATGTGTATTTTTTCACAACAGAAAAAAAAAAACAATCACCCGGAACTGTACCGAAAACCAAAAATCACGTTTTATTCCCGAAACGAAAACCGGAACCAACCCGATATTTAATTTTCAATTAAATCGGAAAGAAAACCGAAACGAAAAGAATAACGGTTCAAAGCCCTGAAAGATACTTCAATTTTCTGTAGGATTTTGAAGGGAATATTTTTTTTAACAATTGTGGACAGGGGTGCAAGAATAGCGTAAGTCGAAAAAATGAGTTTCGAGAAAAACGCAAAACGCGTTGAAAGATTCAAAACTTAATAAAAGGTGTAATAGGTATAGCAAATTATTACTTACAATTTTTGCAATTTGTATGAACCGTAGCTATATAATTTTTAACAGACTTATAAATAAGGGTACAAATATTCTAATAAAAACATTTGCTCAAAAATGGCATAAATCGATACTGTTCTTGCACCCAGCTCCTCAATTATAGTTGTAAGTAGATATATATGTATATATAAAAAATATATAATTTTGTAAAAAATCTGCAGAAATTTGCAGAGAAATTTTTATTCATTGAAATACTTGTCAAATTTGTTTACATCAGCAAATACTTGTCAAATCAGACAGAAATATGTCTTTATTGGTGTTATTATCCCTACTACATTAAAAGTATAGTAAGTAAGAAATATTAATGATAAATACAAAAAAAAAACATGAAAAAAATTGGACACACTGTGTGTTTTAAATAAATAATCACTTATTTAACAGGTATTTGCTGATGTAAACAAATTTTACAGGTATTTGCAACATTCAAAACTATATTACTGCCACTATAATAATTCTACGTTTTGAAAATTGAGCATAATTTTAAATTGAAACATACTTGAGAACTTGTGATACATCATTGTATAGAGAATTTTATTTAGAATATTATTCTGTAAAAATATACGGTGTGTTCCATTTAAAAAACCAACGACCAAGAAAGAAAAACGTAGGCTATGGAAAACAAAATTATTACGCCATTTTGTAGACCAGTTTGTGCATGACCAGTTTCTTATAAACTTAGTTTTTGTATTTTGACAGTGTCGCAAATATAAGCTGGACACTGATAAATCAACCACACTGTATCCATTTACAAAAATGTCTCAGCCCTAAATATTTCATGTCAACTCAATTGCATAAATGTGGTCCTCATGACGAAAGTCTCATTGTGCTTGCCGAAGAGCAATTTGCGCGGTCTCAATTTATTGGTTCACATGTAAAGCTTCACCAAACATTTTTAGCTATATGCGGGAAAACTTACAATTCACACTTCACCGATGGGAGGAATAATGTGTGCGCTGTGCAAGTAGAAAGCAACGTTCTCTAAAATAGCTCATTTTATAGCTTTATCAAGCAGTAACAGTATTGTTTTCATAAGGAATTAATGACGATTATGATCGTTAAATATTTTCGTAAAAGTTACATCACCTGATTCCTACAATACATATACAGGGTGGCCCACATATCCTCGCTCGGACCATTGCTGCCATAGTAATAAAAATTGAGGACAAAATCTGATTGGAAGTTATTCGACACATATTTTTCCACGTCTATGGTTTTTGCCACATGTCTGCCAAGATATTGGACTTAAGAAGCCACCTTAGGTGGGTCACCCTGTATGTGTATACTTTCCTAACCTAAAATTCAAAATCCATGGAAGAGTTCTTCGATTAAAACACAGAGTGTGCGAAAAGTAACACATCAATTTATTTTTGATTTGAAGAAAAAATCTCTGCCAATGTGTCAATTTCAATCTTAACATGTCGTGATTTTTTTTAAAATTATTTTCATCATACCTGCGTCATAATCTTTTGCTATCAGTAGTAATAACCCAAGGGCATTGATAATTACGAAATAATTTTATCAAAGTTGCCGAAAGCACAATTCTGTTGCCCTAAAGCAATGTGCCTGGGTAAGTTGTGATAATATTATCATTTATCAAGGCTCGAGGGATATTGGCTTAGAATTTTTTTTGCGATTGAAATCTGATATATTGACATTGACAGTTTGATAATTTCATTTTTCTCTAACCGGACGCAAAGTGCCCATTTCGAGTACGTAAAAGAGGACGCGAAATTCAATTTTGAGTACGTAAAAGAGGACGCGAAATTCAATTTCGCAGCTGTTGTCCTTGACAACGCCCGCGAAACCAAACGTCACTTAATGTTTCATTGACAGTGACAACCGTAAATTTATTGCTTTGGTTTTTATACTTCTTAAAATAAATTATTACAATAACTATTACAATAGTTACTTCTGGAATCAAATTGGAAAGAGCAGAATCGAAAATATTTCTTAATTTTTCTTTTTTCTTAATTTCTTTATTCTGGCGGAATATACAAAATGGAAACATTGCTGTCATCTGACATTTTCGTTATTAATTTAAACTATGTTAATTATATCATTTCTATATCAACATGCAAACCGACTTTCTATTTATCCTTAATAAATAATTAAACTCAAGAAATCCTTTATCGTGCTCGGAATTGTCTTGCCTTAGTCGCCAGCAGCCTCGGCGACAATTTCTCTCTCGGTACGTTAAAGGATGATTTCGCGGCCTAGGTATACAAATAACTATTAACTGTTAGCAAGTGAAACTTTTAAAAACCTAGCTATATCAACATATAAATGATAACTACTCATAGGAAACTCTCATAGGAAACTGTCATAGACTCATAGGAAAGCCTAATGTTATTTCGATTGGATATTGTCGCTCACTACAATAGACCAATTTGATTGGATTTCTATTTCGGCAAAACAATTTCGAACTAACAAACGTACGAAAATTCGTCTTTCTAGCACGGCGTGTTTTAAAGTTGCTCACTAACAACACATTTATTGACCAATTTTTATCGACAGCAAACGCTAGGCAGTACTAGTTTTCGTTTAAATAAATATTAAATGTACACATCCTATTGCTGGAAATCCGATTACCATAAAGCAGAAGCTTCATACTCTTTACTATTGGTTATTTGGAAATAGCAGTTCCAACCTTCAGAATTTCGTTGATGATATTGACGTTTATAGCAGATGACATTGATGCAACAAATACCAACAATGTAAAATTATTGTAAATGTTTCTTATTTTCTGTGTATTTTCACATTCTGGTGCATGTATAATAAAAACCAACGTATAATAAACGTGTATAAGGGGTTTTCAAGCACTGTGCAATTAAAATCACTTGGCTTCTTGAAAGGCTATCTTATGAACTTGTATCATATTATGCTATATATCAGTTTTCATAGCAGACCAAAATGATCTCGTATCTATACGAATTTCAGCAAATGAAGTAACGTGAAAAATTTTTTTTATGCTTTTATGCATATTTTCAGTTTTTACGCTTATAATTGCTTTTTTTTAATGGTGGCATTATAAACAGTTTGTTATGGTTACCAAAACCGTGCATAAACGTGCGTTTATGGCACGTACGTGCTATAAACATTGCCATGGAAATGTCAAATTTAACACTGACACTGACAACTGTCAACCCCATCATTTATTAATTGTAATATGAAATTCACAATTTTGGTTGTTTGAAAATATTATTCCATGTTCTGCCGTAGCACTTGATACACACGGTTCTTCACTGCTACTTCCTGCAATGCCATTGACAATCCTTTTCGCAATTTGAATTTTACTATGTGTGGACTCTTCGACATAGCTGGCAGCAACACTCATAGATTTCCATCCTCCTGCGTCCATCACTGTTGTCAAATTTGCTCCAGTATTAGCAATTACTGTTGCCGAAGACCGTCGGAATGAATGACCAGTATACTTGCTAGGATCTTCCAATTTCAAATATTTTGCTATCAGTTTAGGGAAGTTACCGCAAGTGTTGATACCAACTGGTTCGTTGATACACTTTCCATTTCGATATGTTAGTAATAGCTTATTCAAGGATGTCTTCGGACGTATGGCCGTGTATTTTTTAATCAAGTCCACGTACGCAATGTCTCCTGCGAATTGAATTATTGCAAATTTCCTTGGTTTGTCGGTTTTTGTTTCTCTAATATGAACAACTAAATTTGGACCTTCCTCCACTACATCTGAAGTACATAAATTATAGAGTTCAGAACGCCTGCAAGCTCCAAATATTCCCAGAGTTGCAGCAAACTTGCGAAAAATAAAAATGAACAGCTTATGATAAAAATTTAGAGGCAATATACCTTCAATAACAGGAAACTTTCATCGTCAGCCTCGGTAAAAAATTTCCGCAAGTCATCTTCTGAAAACACATATGACTTTTTAGTCACTTCACCCTTCTTTTTCTGCTTTAAAAAAGCCTGTACTTTTGCAAATTTTGAAATGTCAATACCATGTTTGATTTTTACAACAGACATAATCTTTGAGTGTATATACCACAACGATGAAGATTTATAAATTTCTGACTGCAAAATAAAAACTAATAGAAATTGAACGAAAAGGTAAGAAAAAAATAATACCAATTGCGACATATACGCCAAAATCGAAGTTTCGTCGATATTGGTGACATCATGAGCAACCATCCAACTATTGAACTTGTTATACTCCTTCAAATAACTTTCACTCGATTTCTTAGGTAATAAGGAAGATTCTGCCGCAGCAGCAATCTCAAAAATACTCGCTTCCATTTCTGACATTAGGATATTTTGTAAACATCAATTGTATTTTCCATGGCTACTAAACAATTTGTCATATTATTTAAAATGACGAATCAGAATTTAATGTTATTTCTTCTAGTTATTTCCAAATTTATAATGCCACCATTAAAAAAAATAGCGTATAATACTCGTGCATATAGGTTTATTGCACTTGGGTCGTTACGAGCACTCGGCTGCGCCTCGTGCTCGCGAAACCCGACCCTCGTGCAATAAACTCCTGCATATGCACTCGTATTATAATATACTATAATGCATTTTTTGTGCATGTTTCCTTATTTTTTGTGCTTATTTGCTTCTTTCTCAATTTTATAGCATATTATTTATATTAGCTAGGAATATATTTTGTTGCACATTATTGTTATGAGAATTCAGTATTAATATTACTCCGTTACGTCTAGAGTACTTGGTTATCACATAATCATCAACAAAGCGAGCGAGCGTACGTGATATTTGGTAAACAAAGCTTGATTTTTTCGGGGATTACCCTATTTTTACGTGCACATAACGCATCTGGGGCAAGTGTGCTATCAATTCAGTCCAATTTATCTCAATCTTCAGTGCGTTGTGCGTGTGCCTTGTGTGTATTACGGGTTTATAAGTTTTCTTGTATAAAATGCGGAAAGTAAAACCTCCCGTCGATGAGTGGATGCGTGGACATTCTGAATTAAAATATGAGAACGGCAAATTAATTTGCAGGGCTTGAAGCAAACTGGTAAGTTTAATTTTGTGTTGCTATTGGCCTTGGTACAAGCATGTATTAAGTTGAAGATTAACTGCGAGAAAAAATTTAACATAACACAACATATCAAAACAACAGTTCACCTGGAAAAATTAAAAAAATACAAATCTGCAAGCAGTACCCTGAGTACCCAACAAACTATTTCCGAGTCTTTTGCGAGTTCTTCTACACAGAATGAAAATGAATTTTACTTTGATTTATGCAATACGATGGTATCTACTAACATTCCGTTAAAAAAAACTAGATAATAGTATGTTTAAATCTTTTTTACAAAAATACACCGGTAGACATATTCCTGCCGAATCAACCATTCGCAAAAACTATGTCGAGCAAGTATATAAACACACTACTGAGAAAATAAAAAAGATAATTGGCAACAATTACATATGGTTCTGTGTAGATGAAACTACTGATTCATATGGTCGGTACATCGCACATTTAATGATTGGAATATTAAACGAAGACTCCACCAATGCATTTTTAATTAGTTCTAAGCAGTTAGAAAAAACAAATGCCAATACTGTTGCCAAATTCGTTTACGATGGATTAACTTTTTTTTTTTTGCCAGACCCCGTACCAAATGATACATTATTATTGATGCTTTCTGATGCCGCTGCATATATGTTGAAGGCATATTCTAATTTAAAAGTATTTTATGGGCTATTATTGCATTGCACCTGTTTGGCACATGGTTTTAATCGAGTTGCTGAAACGATTAAACTTAAATTTCCCCTGGTTAATGATTTGATAAAAACCAGGAAGAGAATTTTCCTAAAAGCTCCACTGAGGGTTGAAATGTTTAGGGAAAGAATGCCAAATGCACCTCTTCCTCCGGCACCGGTTATAACTAGATGGGGTATGTGGTTAGATGCTGCCTGCTATTATGCCGAACATTTCGATGCATTTAAGGAGCTTGTGTTAGAGTTTCCCGAAAATGTGTCAGAGGCAATTAAAGCATGCCACAAAGTTCTTAAAGATAGGAGGGTTGTACAAAATTTAGCATTCCTAAAAACCAACTACAGCTTCGTAAGCAAAGCGATTGATAAACTCCAAGCAAAGGACAAAACTTTGGTAGAAGCGGTTCAAATAGTTGAAGATTTTAAGAACGACGTCTCAAACGTAAGTTTTGTCATAAAATGAAGGGTTTGGTGAGTTACAAAAAATATCAACAGTTTTAAAATGAGATTTCGTGGAAGATTTGCTGATAAATATTACAATTGTTCCCAAATTTAAATATGCACCGATTACAAGTGTGGATGTGGAGAGAAGCTTTTCACACTTGAAAAATGTGCTCAGTGACAGGAGAATGGGATTTTCCGTTGAAAATTTAGAAAAACATTTAATTATTAGTTTATTTCAGAATGAGCAGTAATCATTATTTGTTATTAATTATTATTGTTATTAATATTAATCACCAAAACCTATGTTATTAATTTATTACTTTTATCTACCTATAGTGCGTTCTTGTTAATAAAATTATGTTTTGTTTTGTTTTTGTGTATTTTCATAAAAATAAAAATAAATATGCCTTTTCATGCTTTTTGTGCGTTTTTGTGCTTATTCTAATCATTGTGCCATTTTATATGCATATTTTCTAAGATTTTTATGCATTCTTAAGCGCTAATTTTGTAATTTTTTATGCTTATAAAACCGCGCTTAGATCATAATGTACTATTCCCTTCCAAAAATATTTTTCATGCTTTCAGATTTTATAATAGTGTCACCGTAATTTTTTTAAATGCCATATACATATGTTAATGTGGCAGCTTTTTATTTTCTTAATATGGTGGTATAATTACATCATAGCCTTGTAAAAAGAAACATTTTGAGAAAACTTTAAATTTCATTTATTTTCCGTTCCAACATTGGTTTTCATGTTTTTAGTTTTTTATAAGGAAGTCATGATTTATTTAAATGTCAAAATGCAGAAAATTATAACTTTCTGCTTTCTTAATTTTGCGGTACAATTAAACCAAACACAAACTTTGGGAGGAAATTAAGTTCATCACTCGTTTAAAAGACAGTAAAAATAATGTAAAGTTAAAAAGTCAATTGGTAAAAAATTGTCAAAAGGGTTTAGTTTTCCTCAAGCTTTGGAAGAGTGGCGTACTGGTACTCCAGGAGTGCCAAATGGGCTGCGCGAGTCACCGCCACTGGAAAGGTATCCAAAATCGGCTGTGGAAGATCACCTTCTGGTAAATAGCCATCTTTGGAAGCAACGAATTTCACTTCGTGGTAGACGCCGTGGTTGTCCAAGAATCCATATGTGCCAACTACTTTTCCTCCCTCGAAGCCTTGCTCTTCCCTGTATGAGTCGGCATTGCGGTAAACCAGACGGTAGTTCCCAAGCGTGTCTTGGACCAAATGAACTCTAGCTTCTTCGATTGGGTTTCCCCACACTACAGCGATCAAGAGGCATGCGTATACCTGCAATTATGTTATTAGTCACAATATAAAATGCGAACCTTAAATTCACAACTATTGCACTACAGCAAGGAATCTTGTACATGTACCAACTGTTCGCAAACAGGCAACTTATCTGTCAATATTCTATGAAAGAATAGTTAAATTTAATGAATGTAATGCATATATCAAAGATGCCACAAGTATTTTGCGTTTTAAGAAACGGCTTAGAGAGCATATAATAGCGAACTCTATTTTCGGCTGGTAGTTCGCACCCTGGTTGTGAGGGTGATTGTTTTTTTTTCAGTTAACACTTGAACATGGGCTCATGGGTAGTGTCCCATGGTTATTGTCTTATTATTGTTGATTGCTTATGTAAATATATACAGTGTGGAAATTAAGTAGCGGATAAATTCGGTAACTCCGTTATGTGTATGAGAGTGAGACAATCTGAAAGGGAGATAGCGATATAAAGTAGTGCGCAAATGAAAATATTTGTTTCAGATTAAAAAGCTCTACCGAAATAAAAAATGTAGGTTGACGTTAAAAAACATTAATGACGTCATAAAAAATTATTATTAAAATTTTGTTTTTTTAAATCTGAAATAAATATTTTTATATGCGCAGTAATTTATATCGCTATCTCCTTTTTGATATTTTCTCTCTTATACACATTAAAGGAGTTACCGCATTTACCCGCTACTTAATTTCCACACTGTATGTATACATTTAAATAACTAGTTAAAATTAAATCATTGCAAAACCTTTATTTTATTTTTTTATAATACACATGAATAACTTGATGGTTGATCGACCTGTATCGTTGAACGTTGTAATCATTATAGGGATTGGTGTTTATATTAACTGCACTTTATGGTCAGCATTGTTTAACTAAACCAGTAGTTACCGGTGGTTACCAAAATATTTTTATTCGGGACCACCTTATAACAGGAATTGTGTTATTCCTTGTTGTCTTCATTTTGCTACGTCAACGGTTTTGGTTCTAACATGTTAAGCGTTCTAACATGCGTGAAATAAAAGTAATAAATGTTATACCGCGCGTTTTTTTAATCTCCAAACATAGTTTATGTTCAGTTTTAAAACGACGGGATCAATCCTATGTTAAAATTCAATTTATATATGCAACCAAATGTACTAGCATGTACTAGTACTCAGTTGTTTAAAAAATAAATGACAAATTGATAACCTATTTAATTAAACGTCAAAACTGTAGACCGAAAATGTATTCAACGCAAGAAAAGATACAATCTGTGCAGTGCATCTATTACACATCATTGATTTAAATTGAATGCAAATATTTTAATAATAATAAATTTATACACAAAAATTAACTTAACTTACAATGGATTTCATGATTGTTTACGTATAACTTGTAACTTAGAGCTGCAATAAACTGCAATGATTATTACTATACATCAGAGTTTTTATATAAATCCACATATTCCAGACATCCTATGGAATTCCCAGTTGCAGTTGGGCGTAATATGTTATACTTTAAGTGCATTAAATAACTATTAGAATAGTTAGTAATCACTTAATAATGATTAAATGACAGAAAACTACATCCACATGAATACTAAATATAGATTTAATTGAAACAAGGTTGCGCCAGCGAACAATTTTAATATTTTGTTGATAACTTACCATCCATCACTTGGTGAAACATCTTCACCTTTTCAACCATTTAATTTAATATGAGCATTGTCTGATTCAATGTTATTGCAGGTAAAGGGTGCTTTTTTTATTATTATTTATTAAGCAATCGATCTTACAATTATTACATATTACATTTAATTACATATTATATTACATAATTACATATTATATTTAATATAATAAATGTTTATTGTCTGTCAGTTGTACACACTTGTATCATATAGAGTTTTTTTCGGATGTCTTCTCTTACGCTATCTTTTGTTTTTTTTTTAACATAATATCGATAATGTCCCAGTCCCAGTCATAGTCTTTGAATTTTTGTCTTAGTTTGTCGTACCTTTGGGAGATTGCTGGGATTTTTGTTAGTTCGTATAGAGTTTAGGGAGTTGTTGGATATGTTACGTAAGGGATTGTCAGGATGGCTAAGTTTTGTCACAAGTCCTACGCATTTTCGGTTAGTGATGTCTATTAAGTGTTTAGCGTTGTTGGTACCATTAGCCTTTAGTATGTACCAGTAATTTAACATAGGTCGTGAAATGAATTTATATAATTTGTATCAAACCTGTTGCGTCACAATCTTTGGTTAATAAACTGATAAGCATTCCAGATTGCCATCTTTCTAGTAGAGCGTGTTTTGAGATTGCTTTATAACAACACATTTATTGACCAATATTGATCGACAATAAACATTAGGCAGTACTAATTTTTATTTAAATAAATATTAAATATACACTTATGCCCAATTGCACCGATTTTGGATAAATCCATGATTAATAAAACATGATTATAATATTAAGTCATATTTAGATTGCACCGCATACATTTTATCAAGGATTAATATTAAGGATTAAGTATAACTTAAAGAAAAATGACATTAGGCAACGTGGCAGAAAGTTGGGTTTTGTTTTGTTTTGCCACCAAACAAATATTACTTTTTATGTTTTCTATTTATCACAAAAATGTCAAAGATACCACGTGCCCTGATTCGAATCTGCCGAAAAGCGACTAATTTTTAAATTAATTGATAAATATAAACACATTTAGAAAACATGAAGACGATGCTCTTTCAAATGAAGAAAAAAAAATAAAACATGAAAGCAAATTGCAATCGAATTTAATGTTTGCAGTCCAAGGTCGCATTTTAGAAATGAGGAATCGATAACAAAACTGTGGAAAAATTCGAAAAAAAAACCTAAGGCAACAAATGGCCAAGGAAAAGACGCAAATACTGAAAACAGGGGAGGTACAGCGGAAATAATAAACGCAGATGAGCATTTGAACATAATACTTTCCAACGTTAATGAAAAAAGTGTATATGGTGTATGTTTTATTTCGAATTCCCTCAGAAATAAATGAGATTACCATTCGATCATACAGGGTGGCCCGCCTATCCTCGCTCGGACCATTGCTGCTAGACTAATGAAAATTGAGAAAAAAATCTGATTGGAAGTTATTTAACACTTGATGTTCTACTTTAAAAAATTATTATCGAGTGTACAGAGTGCACCATAAATCCGGGACACAAAATTTAGACTCTTTTTTAAATGAATCGCCCTGTATAATCTTTCAGTTTTGGAATCTGCTTTATGTAGCCTTCACAAGTAATTTTTATTTTGTGGGATCAGATGCAACGTTGCCAAGTTAGTCACATTTTAATCAAACTTAACGAAAAATCATGGACGTGAACAAAAAATCATCAAAAACTTATTATCAGAGATCAATGAAATAATCTGCGTATGCAAGTACTCAAGCAATGTGCCAATACATACACAATATTTTGAGTCACTTAGAATATACAGGGTGTTCTCAAACAACGATACAAATTAGCTATTTTCAAATGGCTAAAACTCGTTTATTTCAAAAGTGCCAAAACATATACAAAATTTTATGTGACGTAGAATACACAGGGTGTTCTGAAACAACGATCGAATTTTGCTATTTACAAATGGATAAAACTTATTGAGATTGATCGTTATTTACCTATTAAAAAGTATTATTAGATTACAGGCCATATGCTACCATTGAATAGCTCATTAGATGAGCACTCAGAATATGAAGATATATACAGGGTATTTCATTAAAAAAAATAGCATTAGCCATTTAAAATAGCAAAATTGTATCGTTGTTTCAGAACATCCTGTGTATTCTACGTGACTCAAAATATTGTGTATGTCTTGGCAAATTGCTTGGGTACTTGCATACCAGATTCTTTCATTGATTAAATTTGATTAAAATGTGAATAACTTGGCAACGTTGCATCTGATCTCAGAAAATAAAAATGATTTGTGAAGCCCACATAAAGCACATTCTAAAAATTAAATAATATACAAGGTGATTCGTTCAAAAAAGAGAACAAATTTTGTGTCCCGAATATATGGTACACTCTGTATACTCGAAAATAATTTTAAATAGTAGCACATCAAGTGTCCAATAACTTCCAATCAAATGTTTTCATCAATTTTCATCAATGGTCCAAGTGAGGATAGGTGGGCCACCCTGTATATCCCCATTCATTTTGATGATGAGTGGTCGCTCACATCATGCAGATCATGTGTAGCTGTGTAAATGTTCCTCTGAAATCCGGTGGAAAACCCAGCTTATTGTGTTGTTAAATGTGCTGTGACGTCAAACCATTTACGGTTTAAGGTAGTGTTGTAACTTGTAACAGTTACATCATTTTTAGTATCTAGATACTTCATCAGTTAGATTAGTTACTTAACCTAATTTGTAACCAGATACAGTTACTATACTTTTTATAATTTAGTAACTAAATATAGTTACTATACTTTTTATAATCCAGTAACTAGATACAGGTACAGTTACTTTATACATGTAACTAGTTAAATAGCACATACACTATTTTATTATGTTACTGATGTCATGATTAATTTTTTATATTTACGTAATTGCAATAAGCATTGATATTACATGTTCAATATCACTTTATTAAACAATATCTGAGCCTTAAATTTCATACTACCATAACAATCTTTGTAGTCGACTAGCTTCATAATTATCGTGCCGGGAAGTGGTCGGAATAATAGTCGGACTGCTTATTCACTATTAATTCACTAATTACACAGAGGTTTCATATACACTTGTTTTTCATGTCATTTCTGTGTCAGCATGTTGCTGAAGCTTCTGCGGATCGCGTATAAAGGACGCCAGGGATACCACAATAATGTTATCTTTGTTATAACGAAAATCGTACATAAGCACCTACTTTAGGGCATTGTGCCGTAAAATGTGCCATAAAGTAGCCATAACAACAAAATAAGCACAGTCAAAGATTAAGTTGTCTTTAATTCGGTGCATGCATATCAATTTCGAGAACATACACCATAACGGTGAAGATTGTAAAGTTTTGACTAATAAAAGAAAGTATGATGAATTAATATATAAATAATATAATCTAAATTCGAACAATTTACCTGATCTAAAAAGTACGCAAGCATAATCTTATCGGTAACTGTTTCCGCGTTTATTAATCCTTAGCCATTGACAAAACTTGTCATATCTTATAAACATCTTCCGACTTTTTGGGAATCAGACTCGGCTCAGCTTCTGCAGTTTTTTTTTTCAAAATTTCATCACTTATTAAATATTCGTCACAACCATTCATTTTGACTAAACTAAACTCATTTTATCTAAAAATTGTTGCCATAAACAATAGCTTAGTAACCACATCAATCAGATCATCATAGAAAAAACTATGTCAACACAGTCCACCTCTTCTCAGTTTTTATTTATACGCGGATTAGTTTTGAACAATTATTTATCAGAAATTTATAATAATCCTCTAGTCGACTACAAAAAATTATATGAAATTCGTTTATAGTTCCGGATTATGGCATTCGTGAAATGGCATTCGCTCATCCCATAATCATATGATTTATAAATCAATTTCATAATATACTATTTTGCACTTTCATCTTAAAATTTGACACTTTACAAACTCTAATCAATGTCAAAAGGTGGCATTTAGCAAATGTTACATTGTTTATTTGTATCCAACCATAAAAGTGGTATCAAATGCATAAAGGTATTTCATGATACGCTGTGGTCGAAATACTTGCTGTCAGAACAATCAATCAAATTTTCGCGACACGAGTACATCGATAGTAGTTCATCATGGAAGTGGATGATACATCCGACGCGGAAAGCTGCACACCACCAGATGTAGTAAAGGAAGCAGAGATAGCGAGTTTAGAACTTCTACCGAAAAATTCAAGGGTAATATATGAAAAACGCTACCAGGAATTTATCAAGTGGTGTGAATCTAGAACCGTTAGAAGGTATTCAGAGAATACTTTATTAGCATATTTTGCCGATCTTTGCAGAAAATATAAGCCCTCTAGCATTTGGTCTATATTTTCAATGTTAAAATGCACCCTCGCTACAAAACATAATGTGCAAATTGAAAAATATAGCAAATTAATAGCTTTCATCAAACAGAATGGCGTAGGATTTATTTTTTAACCTTATTTTTAAATACTATATTGTACTTGTTTACGGTATGACATGCAAAAAGTAATGTATGTAATGCGTGTGTAAAATAAGCTTTATGGCATTCGTTCAGATGTTTCGTGACGAGCCTTCGGCTCGTCACGAAACATCATCTGAACTCATGCCATAAAGCTCATTTTTACACACTTATTACATAAATAACTATTATGAGTCTATCGAGTCGATATGAAAGCGACGATAGCGTGTTGAAAAACGGTGGATAAGATGGAGGTGATATTTTCGTGACTTTGAAATGACCTTACAATTATGTATAAGATACCAAAAGAAAATTAGCAAGAAATAATACGAATATACAGGGTGAGTTTTTTCGGATGTTTAGCATGGGGATCTCAGAAACTAGCGGAGATAGAGGGACGATTAAATGGGGAAAGAATTGCAGTCCTAAGAGTTCAATTTCATGAGCTTTTTGTTTTTTGGAAAAATTGCATGGCTAACTAGATATCTCGAAAAAATATATTTTTTGTTATTTGGTTCGGTGCCTATGGTTCTGTTATTATTGATTTTAGAAAAAATGTGTAAAGGAAAAAGTTGTATGTAATTATGTGTTTAATAATACAATCTAACCGATTATTTTATTAAAGCTATAATTTTTGAGTTATAAGACAAAGTTGAGTTTTTTCTAATGGAAACCATAGTTGGCCATGACTTTATAAAACAGGCGCTTTTTCAACTATTCTAATGATATACCACTTGATACAGTTATTTTTGTAAATAATTAAATTATCGTTATTTTTTACTTTTCATTTTAGAACTATTCAAGAAATAGGCTATGGGAACAATTGATAGATGCGCAACGCATTAAATAATAAAATTCAAGTTAGTTATTAAAAGTTTTCTTTTCATTTCGACATTATAAACATTATTATTTTGGTGTAAAATGTTTATTTCGTAGGAGTTACAATTTTATATAAAAATTATGTCTGTAAAATCAAATTACAAGAGTACAAAACTACTAAACAGGGAATAACAGACGATAAATTGAGAAACAATACAAGCATATTAGAACGTAACTAAAGTAGTACCAAAACAACGTAATTAAAGTTAAGTAAGTATTTAAGACTAAATATGTTCCAAAGGTTCACCATTATGATTAATGCACACATTTTTAAAACATAATTTGTTGCTTTTCTAACGGAGCGTCCATCAATCATCAATATTAGCAAAAACTTGTAACTTGTAAGTACAGCTTCTCTAATGTCATCTACTGCGACGTACGATGTTTGATACACTCTATCTTTTACCATTCCCCATAAATAAAAATTTAAAACAGAGAAATCGGGAGATCCGCCACCTGTGTAATTGTCGTTCGTATCTATCAATTGTTTCTATAGCGTACTTTTTCGAATAGTTCGAAACTGAAAAGAAAAAAAATTCCATAATTTAATTATTTATAAAAATACCTATGTAATATGATATATCATTAGAGTCGTTGAAAACTTTTATAAAGTCATGACCGACTATGGTTTTCATTAGAAAAAACACAAGTTTGTGTCATTTGTGTCAACCCAAAAATTATTGCTTAAATAAAATAATCGGTTAGACTGTATTATTAAGCACATAATTTCCTATAACTTTTTCTTTTACACATTTTTTTCTAAAGTCAATAATAACAGAGCAATATCATCATCATCATCATCAATCAGCTTGTAGCGTCCACTGCTGGACATAAGCCTCCCTTAGTTTCTTCCATTCTTCCCGTTGTTGCGCTGTTTGTATCCAGTTGGGTGTGATACGTTTTAAATCGTCGCTCCATCTCGTAGGAGGTCGTCCTCTACTTCTATAGGCCTCTTGTCTAGGCCTCCATTCGACAATTCGTTTTGTCCACCTGTCATCCGTCATTCGTGCTACGTGGCCTGCCCAGTTCCACTTCAGGCTGGCGATCCTCTCTACTGCATCTGCGACTCCAGTTCTCTGCCGTATTATAGTGTTTGGAATTTTGTCTCGTAGTTTTATTCCTAGCATGGACCGCTCCATAGCTCGCTGTGTGACCTTGATTTTGTATATGGATTTTTTTGTCAGTGTAAGCGTTTCAGCTCCGTACGTTAGGACAGGTAATACGCATTGGTCGTACACCTTTCTTTTTAAGCACATGGGTATATCAGCTTTAAGTACGTGTCGCAGCTTACCAAAAGCGGCCCAGGTTAGTCCCACTCGCCTGTAGAGTTCATTCGTTTGGTTATCTCTACCAATTCGAATCTCGTGTCCAAGATATTTGTATGAGACAGTCTGCTCTATTTTTACATTATCCACTGAAATGGTTTCACTCAACACCAGGTTTGTCATAATTTGTGTTTTAGCGTAGTTGATCTTTAGGCCAACCTGGTGTGAGGCAGAGTTTAATTTGTCGAGCATTCTTCTGGCTTCGTCAACACAGTCTGCTATAAGCACAATATCGTCGGCGAAGCGCAGATGGCTTAGTTTCTCTCCGTTGATGCTGATCCCCAGATGTTCGAAGTCTATCTTCTTAAACATGTATTCAAGCAGTGTAGTGAATAATTTGGGCGAGATATTGTCTCCCTGCCGTACCCCTCTTTCTATGCCGAATTTGTTGGTGTCTTCATGCAGTCTCACGCATGCAGTTGCATTTCTGTATATGTTATTGATTAGTGCGGAGTATCTGTGGTCTATACGGCATTCAGCTAGTGCTTCAATTAGTTTTCGTTGGTTTATGGAGTCGAACGCCTTTTCGTAGTCGACGAATATGAGGACTAGAGGCTTATTGTACTCGACACATTTTTCAACTAGTGACTTGACTACCTGTAGGTGGTCGTTTGTGCCAAAGCCTGCTCTAAAACCTGCTTGCTCCTTGGGTTGGTAAAAGTCTAGCTTAGATGTTAGTCGCTTAGTTATGATCTTCATAAACAGCTTATAAATGTGTGAAAGGAGGCTGATAGGCCGGTAGTTTGCGAGGTCTGTTGGGTTTCCTTTTTTGTGCATGACGATAATCAACGCAATGTTCCATTTTGACGGGATGTTCTCCTCGCTGAGGCACTTGTTGAACAGAGTGTGAAGTGCTTGGATAAGTTCTTCTCCGCCCTCTTTTATGGCTTCTATCACGATTTCATCTTCACCCGGGGCCTTATTATTTTTCATTTCCCTCAGTGACATTTTGATTTCCTCAATTGTGATGTCAGGAATATCCTCGGATCCTCGGTTTAAGACTTTGGGTATTTTAGGGTATACATGGTGGTTGTCTGTTAGTTTATATAGTTCTCTGTAGAAGTTTTCAATTATGTCTATGATCTTGTATTTATTGGTTGTTATGTTTCCATTTGCATCTGCTAATTTATGGATGTCGTTTCTTCCAATAGCTAGTTCTCTGTTCATTACCTTCATACTTCTGTTCCTTTCTATAACTTCGGATATCTTTTCGGTGTTGAATTTACGTTTATCTTTCCGCGTCTCTTTCGATATTTCTTTATTTAAGTTTCTATATTCCTGTGAGTCTTTATCTTTTAGGTCTCTTCGTTGTTTCATAAGCTGTTTTGTGTGTGTACTTAATTTTCCACTCTTCCTTTCCACTTTAGATTTGCATTTACTTACTGCCTCTTTTAGCGTAGTAACGATGGTATCATTTACTTCTTCAAGCCTCATGTTCGCTAGTCCTTGTAAGTTTGTTTGTATTATTTGTTTGTATGTATCTGGTTGTTCAATAGTTGTCCATTTGTTAGTTTCTTGTTTTTTGGTTAGGTTAGATCTTTCTTTTTTTATGTTTAGCACTACCTTTGCCCTGACCATTCGGTGATCGCTGCCAACTGAGCATTTGTTTAGTACTGTGACATCTTGTATTATGTCCTTCCTGTCGCTTATGATGTAGTCTAATTCATTTTTTGTGACTCCATCTGGGCTCCTCCATGTCCACTTCCGCGTTATTCTTTTTTTGAAAAATGTGTTTATTGCGTAGAGGCCATACTGTAGTAAGAATTCCAATAGTCGGTTTCCCCTTTCATTCCTTTGGCCTAGTCCGTAGTTTCCAATGGAAATTTCTTCTTCTTGATGTTTTCCGCCAATTTTGGCATTAAAATCGCCAATTAGAAGTGTGTATTGGGCCTTGGAGTAGCTCATAGCTGTGGCAACGTCTTCATAGAAACTCTCGACTTCTTCGTCTGCGTGGCTGGTAGTGGGAGCGTATGCTTGCACGATTCTAAGATTATACCTTTGGTTTATTCTAAGTATTAAATAGGCGACTCTTGAGCTTATGCTTCCAATCTCAGTGATGTTCTTGGCATGTTTCTTGTGAATGATAAAACCAACTCCTCTTAGGGTGGACTCTTCTTCTCCTCTGTAGCAGATGATGTTTCCTGATTCTAGTGTCATTTGGCCTTCACCCTTCCTCCTGAATTCACTAATACCTACTACGTCCCATTTAATGTGTAGAAGTTCTTCCTCTAGTTCTAGTACTTTTTCTTCGGTTGACAAGGTTCGGGTGTTGTATGTGGCGATTTGCAATTTTCTTCTTTTGTGGTAGCCTGATCCAATCCGGGTATTCTTCGCACCCTCCGTTCTCTGTCTGTGCCGATCGCTACCGTGATCGGAAGACTTCGAACTGCCGGACACTGAGGGCCTTCTACTGTTGTTGTCTCTCATAAGGGGATTTTAGCCGATGACCTACCACGCTGGCAAGTGCGGGTTGGTAGGTGGGTTACTTTTACCCATTGTGTGTAATTACATTTCCTTAATTACTGATCGTACGGTTATTCCGCCGCGACACGGTCGACAGAGCCTCGTTCGTTATCTAGCAGTAGGTACCAACGTGCAGGTGAGGTTGTCATTTGAGATGGACTTACAGTGTTTTTGCTGCCAACTCCTTACCTACAGAGCAATATGCTCCGAACCAAAAAACAAAAATATATTTTTTCGAGATATCTAGTTAGCCATGCAATTTTTCCAAAAAACAAAAAACTCATGAAATTGAACTCGTATAACTGCAATTCTTTCCCCATTTAATCGTCCCTCTATCTCCGCTAGTTTCCGAGATCCCCATACTAAACATCCGAAAAAACTCACCCTGTATATGGGATATTAAAAGAAAATTTGTAAGAATTAACCTGAAAGTTTGACTGTTTAATGATGTCTAAATTGCACATACTCTCCATTCACGATATTTTTGTTTCAGGGGAGTCTATGAATATCTAGCCATTTTGTTGGTAAAATTTGTAAGAATTAACCTGAAAGTTTGACTGTTTAATGATATTTAAATTGCACATACTCTCCATTCACGATATTTTTGTTTCAGGGGAGTCTATGAATATCTAGTAATTTTGTTGGTAGTGTTTCGGAAATAACTGAATTCCCCAATGGAACTTGTAATTTTTTTTAGGTTCATTTGTTTTCAATTTTAGGTTATATTTTTTAAATAACATTATTACCAAATGTAAAGTTTAAATTATTAGAGATGAAAATAGAACGGCAGGAAAGAAAATGAGAAAAACCTCATTGAAAAACATTCAATTTATTACAATTTCAAAAGGATTGTGTGGAGACTTAGGTATACCAACTTGTATTAAATGCTGTCCTAATTAATGGTGTGGTAAAATAAACAAGTCAAATTCTTCTCCTGTTTTCTCTTTTTTTTTAAAGATTTCCCTTATGGGTACGCCAAAGTTTCCACTCAAGGTTTTCTTGGGTCTTCGTAAACTTCTTTTCCTTTTCACAGACTTGTCTCTAGTATAGGTAGGTACCACTTTTTTGACAGTTCATTTCAATAATAATGTACAGATAGTATATCTTTCCTTAAAGCACTATGTATAATTTCACACTGCCTCCATGGAACGACGATGACATGAGTCTATCAACAAAGTGCAATATATAATCTACACCCTCACTTAAATAAAGATTCTTACTAATTTTGGTTAAATTGTAAATCTGACAATGTGGTAGGGAGCAAAAGTCTAATAGACATCGACACAAAAAAAACAATTAACTTCCGTTGAATTACTGAATCAGTATGTGACAAAAAGAAAACTCAGCCAACTCGGTTGTAAAAAGGTCGTGAATATATAGTAATTAAGTATACCTGGAATCATAATAAAATATAAAAATCAAAACATACCCCGTGTTTAGATTTTCCGAAAATTTAATTTGAAGTCGGAAGATATTTTTTCAACATTTGAAATTAAAAATTTCACGTTATTAAGTTGGTACACTTAATACTGATTGAAAATAAATAAAATTTAAGTGTACCCTATCTTTGAATTTTCCGGAATTTTAATCTGAAACTTTACTTGCCATATTGTAACATGTGCATTTCGCAACTTTTAGAATTTATTTTTTTAAAAGACTTTTGGTAGTTTAATGACATTAAAATTTCACAAGGTTATTAAGTAGACTTGGGACTATTGGAAAATGTAATATACAGAATAGTGGGGTATATTTTCTTAAGATTTTTTAGGAAACGAAAAAGAAGAGGAATGTAAAAACCAGTCACGAGAAATAAAGGAGAAAATAATAATACAGGCAGAATTAATAAAAGTAACAGGCAGTATACAGCTGGGAAGAGCAGTAGGGCATGATGGTATTACACCCGAGGAATTAAAATATATGGGAAAGAAAGGACAACAGCGGCTGATACATATCTGTAAACTGGCATAGAAACTCAAAAGAATACAAAAAAACTGGGAAATAGCAATGATAATGCTATTGTATAGCAGTGAATAAGTAGGGAGACAGCAAACAATGTAACAATTACAGGTACACTTCTCAGTGTACCGGGAAGTCTTGAGACGAAACTAAGGAAAATAATAGAACACCAACTACACAACTCCAAGAGCGGGTTTAGACCAGGATACAGCGTGCAGAACCAAATCTTTACGATAAAACAGATAACTGAAAAAAATCAGTGTATAAGAAAGAAGGATACCTATGTTTCATACAACTAGAAAATACTTTTGACAGTATACCACAGGAGAAAATATGGAAGGGACTAGAGGAAAAAAGTAAAAGAAACTGGAAAAAAAGACTAAAAGAAACAAGAAACTACATAAGAACCGGAAACATGCAGACAGAAGCATTCAGGACACACCACGGAGTGAGACAGGTAGGAATACTAAGCCCACTGTTATTCATAACATTCATATTCATTCATGATGTAATAAAAGAAACACGACTGAGAACCAAAGGAATATACGTAATATACAGGAATATGAGGAAGATAAAATAATGTGCATTTGCAGATGATACAGTGATATTTGCAGAAACAGAAAAACAAACTGAAAGAGAATGTGGAAATATGGATGGAGGCTCTAAATAAAAGGAATCTGAAGATAAATAGAGAAAAAACAAAAGTAATGGTGATCAGTAAAATAATCAGATAAGTAATGGTAATCTAAAGAGAACAAAATATCCAACATACGAATAAGTGGAGAACAGATAGAAAAGGTGCAAGATTTGAAGTATCTAGCAACAATAATAAACAGTTAAGGAAAATATGAAAAGGACATCAACAACAGAGTACACGTAAGTTAACAGAACTTCGGTCAATTGACTAGGTGGGCATTCCAAAAACACCACAGGTATGTCCACACGCAAACTTGTCCGTCGGTTCCATGTTTTGATTGCTAGAATTTGTCGATATATCGCAAGCAAAGATCTAAAATATAGAAATCGCAAGAAATGCAATATAGAAAACGCAACAATTGGTGAATATCCCAAACGACGACTTTAAACGTCATGGGGTTTTAGGATTGTATGGTTAGTTTATTGACCTGAAGTTCTGTTAATTTCCGAGGACGCCCTGTTTTTGGTAGGTTTATACATGGTTTAGGTTTATACACCCTTCACGTTATTGAATTGTCCGATATACAGTGTTTTTTTTTAAATATTTTGCTCACAAAAATTGTTTATTATATCTCGTTTAGACAACTGTCCAACTAAATTGTAGATGCACTTTCAAATATCTATTTCATTCACCATTTCGCAAGGGTCAGGCAAAAATGTGAAATGTCAAACAAACCTAGCAACATGTTTCTCCATAGTTGACCAGATGTAATGGTTTTACTAATATATAAACTTAGACCCTTCTCTTGATCAGCATTCATAAAATAAGAATGAAATACCGAGATTATATTTATTTATGTATTTATTTATTTACTAACATATTTATTAACACATTTTTATATATTTATTACATTTTTATACACAATGGAGTCAGATGTAGGTAAGGTGACCAGAAGTCCCGATTTTGGCGGGACAGTCCCGATTTTTAGAAAATTGTCCCGCGTCCCGCGACGTTTGAAAAAAGTCCCGACTTTTGAAAGCTTGTTTTTTTTCGGGATGATCTTTTATTTGCTATTTTGAAGCTATCAGCTTATATATTTCGCCAATACCTATATTTGGTAGCAGCGCTGCAGCGGCCAAAATACAAAACGGAACTTTAAAAACATGCCCCGTATTTATTATATTTGTAAATTTGATATTATGTTTCATGTTGTAAAAAAAAATTGTAATTTAATATTATACAGGGTATCTCCTAAAAAACGCCGCTAGCGATAACTCCTTTATTTATTGGCCGATTTTAATAAAACGAAAACAAAACTAAATGGCTCCTAATGTCTACAAAGGGGCCCTAATTTTTTTTTGCAAAATCTAGCAGACTATCTCTGAAATGAAAGTTAATTTTGAATAAATAGTTAGGGAGTGATGGAGTTATTTGCCGGTGGCGTTTTTTAGGAGACACCTTGTATATTTTGCGTTTTGCGTTCTTTCGTTCTTTGTTAATTAATTTAAAAATTAAAAAATCACCCCCCCCCCCTCACGCTGTCCCGCTTTTCTATCGTTAGGATCTGGTCACCTTAGATGTAGGCGGTCTACCTGGGGAGATAAAGTTAGAAGCAGAGAACCTTACCGTCTCTATAATCAATTGGTTGGGTCATAAAGTACACTTAAGTACACTTTTTTCCGGAATTTTAATCTGAAACTTTAGATGCTATATTGCACCATATAAATTTCACACTACAGAATTTATTTGTTTTAACATACCTTTGATAGATTAATAACATTCAAATTTTTCGCGATTAGTAGTACAAAATATCTTCATTTTGTTACAATAGGTAATATTTACATTTCCAGGGGCTAATGACCCTCAGGTCTTTCTGCCCGAGATTTTATGTCTCTCTGAATAAATTTTAAATTGCGTCGTATACTGTCTATGATTTCAAAAAGGGTTGCTTGAAGCAATATAGCTTTAGTAGATGATAGTTGGACGAGGAAAATTTATTGAGGAGGTTGGTTTGTCTTTGGTCTATTTGTATGATGCTAGTGAGTTCGGTACAAGTATTCGTTGGATGGATTATGAAGTGGATTGTAAGGGTGTCGAATTTTCTTAAGGGAACGGAGCGACGACCTTTCGGCAACTTGTATGTTGGTTTTAGTAGGGTTTTTGGTGTTATCTAGAAGGATTGATCCGTAATCGAGCAAGGTCCGACAGATCATTTCGTAAGTTTTTGTAGCTGTGTGGGTGCTAATACCTTGATTTTTATAGGTCAGTGATCTACAATGCCGAGCCCTTGTCACGATTTGAGATATAATCGTTTGGGAGTGAGGTCTAAATGAGAGTTTACTGTTTCTAGTGATTCCAAGATATTTGCATGAGGTTGAAGAATGAATCTGAACATTATTTATGGATGCAGAAAGTGATGTGGGCAATAATTGGTGGTGGTGGGTTGATTATAATTCTCCATTTTGAGGCCTAAGTTGAAATATTGCTGAGGAGGTTTTCTAGGGAAGTAATTGCTTCTATAAGAAGTTAGAGTGGGCAATTTATGCGATGTCATCTGAAAATTGGAGGACATATTTATAGGGGTCGTGAAATTTTGGGTCGCTGTTGTAGATATCATGGCAACAATAACAATTATATAAAAGAGGGGATAAAGATGATACTTGCGGGACACCTTGTTGGGGATCGATTGGTTACAAAATTATTAAGGCCCAGTTGTACGATCGTGGATCAACCTTGACCATGGTTCAGTTACCTAGGATACAATTGTTAATACAATGGTATCCTTAGAAACTGAACCACGATCAAGGATGATCCACCATCATACAACTGGGCCTAAGGCCCAGTTGTACGATCCTGGATCAGTTTGAATATGGTTCAGTTACCTAGAATACCATTATTGACACAATTGTATCCTAGGTGACTGAACCATGATCAAATTGATCTGCGTTCGTACAACTGGGCCTAAGAAGGTTAGTAGAATGGAAGTAACATATAATTAGACACATTTATATAAGAGACCTTTGTCCCAAACAATACACTGGCACACAGTGGTCTAGAACGCGATCGTAGTGCGAATTAATTGTAATCGTTGGTGAAATTATGGTTATCGTTTTTAATTTCCTATTAGTTTGTATTACAATAAAAATTAAACCCATTTTATATGTATAAATGTATTTTTACTATACAGGGTGTTTCTGGAAACATGCCCCACTTTAATTTCTTTATTATAAGTTAGAAAAAAAACAATCATATCACAAGTTTCATAAGTGTAAATACACTATTTGATACCATAAATAAATGTGTTTTGATAAAGCCCGGTACATACCATATCCCTATCTACTTTTATTTTGCAAATAGTAAGCGATTTTTTTATTATAATAGAAACTATACAATATTAATTATTAAAAAAATCGAGAAAAATAAAATGATATTGATACATATTTCAAACAATTCCTATTCAAATACTTTCAGATGATTATGAGATTAACAAAATATAATAACGTCAAAAATAAAATTTATAGCAACATAAAATCTACATTTTTGATTAATTAGATACCATTACACAAACATTTGGCATTAAACATTACTTACATTACTACAAAAATTACACACAGCATTAATTATTTAACTATATAAAAGACATATGTAATTATTATATCCTATTCACTTTCCGAAAAATATAATCAAGTATCCATTTTTTTCTTCTTACAATTGATGGAGATTTTAATAATCTCCAGTTTTAACTTATTTTTTTCCAATGTTTTCCAATCGATAAATCTGATATGATAGGATCAGAAGAAAGTGAAAAATAGTTCAATAAATCTTCATTTGTGTGTACTGCGGAGTACTGTGACTATTTCTATGCTCCTTAATAAATTTAAAATCTTTATTCTTTGCTTCTTGGACCTCCTCGCCGTGTTGTCCAATTGGCAATATGGCATATTTTATGATTAGGGCACCATGCATCAGCAAGCACCTTATGTATACTGGTTGGCATATAGAACCACGGTATTTTACTACAAACATGTCTGCTGTTTTCATGACATATTTTTCGAACTCATCACAATCAACTTCATATCCGCAAGAAATTATTTGCAAAAATGTTGCACCCTTTTTTGTTTGGCTCAGGTGCCACAGTCTTTATTTTTTTTCTGTGGCCTTCCGGATGTTGATGGCCCTAGTTAATGAACATCACTCGCCCTTTGAGAAAATTCAATTACAGATTCCAACCATATCTGATTGTGTGATAGAAACTTGGTTATATCCCTGTAACTGATTTTCCAACGTAGCCGGAGAATTTTAATAAATTTCAATAAAGTATCCCGCATATTCTGATGATTGTTTACATCTCTATTGCATACAATAAACTTTTTCAATCAATTGCAACAATCATTTCTTATTAAAACCTTCAGTTTCATCCATTCATTACAAATCTCCAAACGAGTGATTGAAGACACGCGCGCTGAAAATGCAAATAAAACTGTCAAGAGCACTTAAGAGCACTTAATTATTGTGTTAAATTAAAATTAATAAAATTAGTTACTAAAATAAACAGTTTAAACATCTGCATATACCTGCACTTTCTTTAATCCACTGCTATATTCTCAGTTATGGCAAAAATGCAGAAATTCAAAATTTAAGGTTTTACTTCACATATATAAGTAAAATATGTAAAAATTGTGTAAACTTACCTTCACTAGGTTTAATCATATTGAATACAACAAAACCGAAATACACAACTTTCGATAGTAACTCACGGGACAAGAGATTAAAACCGACTAAAAAGTGGCCGTGCAAGACCTACCTACGTAATGCAGATCTAAACTGTTGCCAAGTTGTATTAGTACACTTTATACCTGCTTCTTCTATTGTTACGTTACATGTATATGTAACGTTACATGTACAATATGTATATATTAAGCTCTTAGTTGCAACCAAGTTTAAACTTATATTCTAAAGTTGATTTTTAGAATTAGATTTTATTTTAGATTAGATTTTAGAATGTGGTTTCCTATAGGGTGATGTGTTTGGCAGATTGATGTTAGAATGGTGAGAGGAAGCATGTTTTTCAGTCTATTTTGTTCAATGATTTATATGTTTTGCCTAGCATAGAAAGTAGTGTAATTGGGCGGTAGTTATTAGGCGTGTGAGGATCAGCGTTAGGTTTATGGATGCAGCAAACTGTACTCATTTTCAATTCAGTGGGAAATTCTTGTTTTTGTAATAAGTAATTGAAAACTTTTACCTTGTGTTAGTGGAATAAGCTCGGTAATTATATTATAATTGCACGGGAAAGGTGGTCGTAACCAGGGCAGTAGTTTTTTGCATTACCGAGTATTTTCATGTATTCGTTTTCATTTACCAGGTCATAGTCTGTCAATTATACTGGAGTCTTGTCAAGTATTTCGTACCATTCATTGACAGAATGGTAGAATTAGTTATTATATTCTTATTTGTTGGTGATTTGAAATATCTTAGTAAGGTGTGTTGCGAAGCAATTTGCAATATCTAAATTATCGTTCAGTCGTATTTTTGTTAGAGGGTCAGTGATGTCAGGCATGCATTCTTGTTTTTTGTATCGTGTAATTTTTTTTAATCTGTGTCCAGTATTCTTTACCCTGTACTCGAATTATTTCATTGCATGAGAGGCAGCAAGCTATTTATCATTTTTGTATTCGTTTATTTAATTATGAATTTCTTTGTTTATATTGCTATATTTAGTTTTAAGAATTTTGTCGTCTATGTCTCTCAAGTCTCTATATAGTTATAGCTTATATTTTATAAGGCGGAGGATAAACGGGGGTAAAGGTAGTATTGCTTTTTAATTTTAGGAGAATGAACTATAATTTAATGAGATATTGTTCTTTGTAGAAGAGATACACCGTGTGAGTTAATCTCAGGATGTGTCATTATAAAATTATTAATTTCTAACACTTGCTCTAAATTACAATGGCTAAAATCCATTATACGGGGTGATTCTTTAATATTGCGAAAAACTTGCTCTAAATTACAATGGTTAAAATCCATTATACGGGGTGATTCTTTAATATTGCGAAAAACTAGTTGTTAATGCGTTGCCGTTTGCAAGGCCATAAACAAAATGCATGTCGCACTTTTCACTGCTTGTGTAGTTACACATTTTAAGGCGAAACAATTTTGTTAAGTAATATGTCAAATTTGAATTATGTTAACCTACTTTATAAAAATGACCCCTTTTATTTCTTCACAAGGAATCGTTTCTTAAAGTTTTTCGCAATATTAAAGAATCACCCTGTATTTTCATGTGGGTGTGAGAGAGGGCTGATAGTTGTGTTTACTTGTAATTGAATGGACATATAGTCGGAGCCAAGGTCATGCATTAGTTCTATTATTATTAAGTTTAAGATAACTAATATTATTAAGTAAGCTTAGTACTATAGTAAAATGAAAATATGAGAATAAACCCCATATCTAGAGTTCCCGAAAATTTCATTTGGAGTTAGGGAAGTAATATGTAGACATTTTGTTATTTTTATTAATAAATAAATATACAGGGTGTCAATTTGAAAAGTTGCCACCGACTTTTTTCATGGAACACATTATTAGTTTTAAAATTACTCAAAACCCTATGGGGCGATCGGAGGGGGAACCAAAATGGTGGCGTAGGTAGTATCAACCCCCTACCCACCCTTTAAGCCACAGCCACCTCCATCTAAAATAATTAAATTAAAATTAAAAAAAATAGTAAACAAGGAAACTATTTCTAACATTTACTTCAATATGTTATTTGAATTTAATTAATTGAACACTTTTGCACTTTATTTACACTTAATTCCAAAACTAGTTGACCAAATCATATTGTATTAATAATGACTGGAAAGCATTGTTAAAGAGCTTTCCAACGATGTATCACAAGTAGGGCGGTCCCATTTTTTTTTTAGATGGATCTTAGATGGAAGGTGGCTGTGGCTTAAAGGGTGGGTAGGGGGTCGATACTACCTATGCCATTTTGGTTCCCCCTCCGAACCACCCAAACGGTTTTGCGTAATTTTAAAAATAATCATTAGTTCTATGAAAAAGGTCGGTGGCAACTTTTCAAATTGACACCCTGTATATCTGCCCTACTGTTGAGTTCACTATTAGCATCTGGAGCAGCGCATATATTCTTTATTTATACAATGACCAAGTGACGATTTTGGTGCAGCAAATTAGCTATTATTATTTTATTGTGTTCATAAATTATTATAATTCAAATTGCACTGCCAATTAGCACGATAAAGTTATGTGCTGTATCATTTTATATTTTGTAAATTTATTTCATGTTGAATTAGTAACGCGTAGATATGAGATTTGCATTTTTGCGCAACAAAACTGCTTCTATAGAAATTATTTCCCGCATTGTAAATGAACACAGTTTTTATATTAAGGTATTTAACGCTTCAAAATTCGTATCTCTGTGCCGAGCGGAGACAAAAAATGCGTACGTGCCTGGTTCAGCTTATCTGAGCCGAGCAAACGCAGTCTTGGCCGATCGCTTAACAGCGAGGAAGTGCTCCATGTGCATCAAGAAAACGACCACCAAACGTCGTTCGTAGGCTTCCAGAATTATGGTAGTATTACGTCTGGAAGAGATGATTCTTCCGCTGCAGGAAAATAATTTCGAAATTAGCTCTGGAGGTCTGGAATTACCGGTGCAAAGTCTGCACCCACGCCAAGAACATGAAACAGATGAAGTGCGAGTTTCACGTGATGAGAGAAGATTATTTAGGTAGGTTTTTTTAATTTTTGCATTTATATTGCGCATGCAACTTATTGGAATACACAGCAAAACTCGTATGTAATGGAGCCGTTGAAAACCAGAGTAGTGCAAGTCCATATTTTGAAAAAAAAAAGGATTTGCACCACTCAACGGCTGCATTGTCACAAGGTCGTGCGTAACATTTTATGTCAAACTCTTAACACAGAGTTGCGGAGGACCATACAAAACTTTGTTACTGTTGAATTTCGAAGAAATACATAATAATGTCTTAGTTTTAGAAAATAGTTTTCAATCATTGCAGATATTTCAAACAGATATTTCGGTTTTCAGGGTTACGTTGTTGTAGTTGAATTTTTAACCAGCAATAATGATATAATTGTGCGTAGAAATATGCAAGTGTGAGTACTGAGTAATTAAAAATTGTTATTTTTACACAGCGTGTCTACAAAAACATGGGTTTTGATTATTAGTAATACAAAAGTGAACTGATGGAAACAAACTATTTTACTCACAATCAGTTGAAAATATGTGCATTTATGCCTTATTTATGTGCGGTTGGGAAGCTAGTCTTGTATAATTTTATATCTCGGCTAGCCGGGAATTCATTTTACCAACTAGACGGGAATACATTTTCCCAGCTGTCACTGTCACTTTTTGTATACCTCGTCCACCTTTTTTCAGGATTTAAACTCTCTGTTGCTTTTGCTTCATCTTCCCGCAGATCAAGTGGAGTACATTCGATTTCACTGTCGGACATATTTGAAAAATGGCGAAAGAATTTTTGATAAACAAAATATTTGCATCTGTCAAAATGACAAATTTGTTATTTTCCCTTGGGATCAATTTCACAGATCTTATTGATGAAATAACTTATTAAATTTTTATAAGCCATGCTAGATTGTGAGTAAAATAGTATACAAACCTTGCGGGAAAGATCGTTCCAGCCCAGTGCCTTATAGCTACCATCGGCGCTTCCCGCCTCGGGCATCTATGACAGCACTTGGCTGTAATGACCGTTTTCCCGCTCGGTATGTAATGTACTATTGTTCACAGGGTTTTACAACTTGCAAACATTAAATTAAAAAAAAAAATCGGGTTACCAGTCTAGGTTTAATCTTTAAGAAATAAAAAAATAATTTGTTAGTAAATGTGTGACGTTGTATTATGTTATATTTGCAATAAATATATATCTCGAAAAAAATCTATGAAACAGATATTTCGATTTTCTCTTTGTTGTTGTTGAATTTTGAAGAAGCAGTAGTAATGTTATTGTACGTAGAAATATGCAAATGTGTGTACACCGCATGCAAAACTTATTTTTTTATAAAGGATGTATACAACATATTTTGTTTTTATAATTAGTAATACAAAACTGACAAGTGACTGAAACAAACTATTTTGTTCACTAGATATTACAAATTGCAAACTTTATCTCGAAAATTTCTGTTACTAATTTACGTTGTTATAGTATAGGCTTGAAGAAATAAAAAAAATGAGTTTTTCAATCATTGCAGATCTTTGAAACAGATGTCGGTTTTCTGGTTTAAGTCGCTGTAGTAAAAGCAATAATAATATTATTGTGCGTAGAATTATCCAAAAGTGAGTTTGCACCTTCAACGCATTCAAAATTTAATTTTTACATAGGGTGTGTACAAAAATAGATTTTTCAAATTAGTGTGTAATTCAAATCTGACAAGTGATTACAACTTTTGTTAAATTGATTTTACACCTTGCAAACTTTAAATCTCGAAGATTCCAGTTTCCATAAATAAACTTTTCAAGTTGTAAACTTGAAAAGTTTAAATGATTATGTGATATAGGAGTGATTTGATTTTAGATTTTATTCAGATTTTTTTTATACCGACATTTCTTTACCAAGAAAATATATTTAGGTTAATATTTGTGAGACTGAATCTCTCTATATACCAAAAATGGATAATTACATGCTCACTTATGGCAAAAGTATATTACCAGGCAAAGTATAAATGGTGATAATAAATGATATGCTGATATGCTGAAATTTAAATGGTAATAATATTTCAGTAAATATTTTATACAGAAATTTCTGTCCAACAATAAAGATTTAGGTTAAAACTTGTGAGAGTGAATACTAAAAATTGAGAGTTCAGCTCACTTTTGGCAAAAACTTGAATTACATGCAAAATTTAAATAATTATATAAAATATTTGAGTAGTTTGACTTTAGATTAAACAAAATATACCTACAGATATGTCTTACCAATAAAAAAATGTTTTGTTTTCAATTTGTGAAACGGACTTTATATACCAAAAAACAATAATTCCATGCTCACCTTTAGCAAAAATATATTGACATGCAAAGTTTAAATGATTATGTAATAATATTTGAGTGCTTTGATCTTACATTTTTTTTATAATACAGATTTGCTTTCCAACAAAAGGATTTTGTTTTACATTTGAGAGACGGAATCGATATACCTACGTAAACTCATAATTACGTGCTCACTTAGGCAAAACTCTTTTAAATTTTAAGTCAAAATAAAAAACGAATATCACCGCTTCTTTTTGCTTACAAATCAGAACCATAGACATAACATTTAAGTGATAATGAATCTTATATTTTGTACCTGGAAATGCTTGGAGTTGGTGCTAATCAAGTGTGTTTGTATTTATATTTTATTTGATCCAATGATACCCCTAATTGCTATAAGTATGTACTATGTGTATGCAGATTTTTATCCTAGTGCTGGGCAAATAGTTTGATTTAAAGAACCCCTCAAGAATCAACAGCCTACTTCGTTTGTATAAACATGTCTATACCTTGGACGATTCTACAAGATTTGTAATTAGTTTTAATGTGGTTTTCGGATTTTTGTTGCTGCACTGTTTCTTAAATTGGTTCCACTGAAGAAGCCTTCAAGAAGTCCTGCAACGAGATGAAGTCTCAACTGGCTACTTCGTTCGTAGTTTGTACAGACATTTCTTTGTCTTCGACGTTACTACAAGACTTATACTTAGTTTTAATGTGGTGTGAAAAAAAAAATGAGTTAAAAAATATATACAACTAAAAAAAAGTAAGGGTGTTGCATTAACTATGCAATACAAATTGAAAAAAATAAAACTAAAAAATATAATTTAAAAGAATTACAAAATAATTCATTTAAAAGAATTAAAATAATTGCAGGTGATTGTTTTAAACATAAAATGTGTCAAATATCAATAAAAAAATGTTGATCACTTTAAATGGCACTGTGGCCATATTCATTTAGCTATAAGACGATTCCATAGACATAACATTTAAGTGATAATAATTCTTATATTTTGCACCTGGAAATGCTTGGAGTTGGTGCTAATCAAGTGTGTTTGGATTTGTATTTAATTTGATACAATGACACCACTAATTGCTATAAGTATGTACTATGTGTATGCGGAGTTTTATCCAAGTGCTGGGTAAATAGTTCGTTTTAAAGAACCCCTCAAGAATCAACAGCCTACTTCGTTTGTATAAACATTTCTATACCTTGGACGATTCTACAAGATTTGTAATTAGTTTTAATGTGGTTTGCAGATTTTTGTTGCGGCACTGTTTCTTAAATTGGTTCCACTGAAGAAGCCTTCAAGATGTCCTGCAACGAGATGAAGTCTCAAGTGGCTACTTCGTTCGTAGTTTGTACAGACATTTCTTTGTCTTCGACGTTACTACAAGACTTATACTTAGTTTTAATGTGGTTTGAAAAAATAAAAATAAATGAGTTAAAAAATATATACAACTAAAAAAAACTAAAAAAAAGTAAGGGTGTTGCATTAACTAAGCAATACAATTTGAAAAAATAAAACAAAAAAATTAAATTTAAAAGAATTAAAATATAATTCATTTAAAAGAATTAAAATAATTGTAGGCGCTAAAAAAACAATGCAGGTTTAATATAAAATGTGTCAAATAACAATAAAAAATGTTGGTCAGTTTCAATGGCACTGTGGCCATATACATTTAGCTATAAGACGATTAAATGTTAAATAATGCCATATCTAATTGTAATTTTAAATATAAAAGAGTCACATAATTTATATACATACATTGTTAGTAGAATTTTTTCACATTATAGTCTTAATGGTCTTATGTCTTAATGTCTTTTTCACATTATAGTCTATATAACCTACTAATTTTGAGGAACATTTCAGGGCTGTTATGTGGATGCTAGACTGTCATGGCAGCAACACATCAATTATGTGTCATCAAAACTCAGCATGTCACACTATGCCATAATTAGACTGAAACACCATTTTTCACGGCACTCCTTGATGCATGTCTACCACTCCCTGGTCTACTCGCACATAAGCTACAACATTATAATTTGGGGCAAAACCAAACAGGACAACCTCAACAGGGTAGATTACAAAAAAAATATTACGTGTAATTTTTAATCTAAAAAGCTTAGACACTGTGGCAAGGTATTTAGAAATAATAATATACTAACATTGCCGAGTATATACATTTACAAGTGCTGCACCTACGTAGTGCATAATTATAAAAAGTTTACAAAAAATAGCGATTTACAGAAATACAACACAAGAAATGAAGAGGTTATAAGAACTACTCCCCATGACACTACTCTATACGAAAGGTCTACAAAATACTCCGGTGCACAAATCTTTAACAACCTTCCTGCTACAATGAAATGCATATCTAAAGTAAATAAATTTAAAAATAAGCTTAAAAGGTTCTTTGGTAATAAGTCATTTTATTCATTGTCAGAGTTTTTAACTGACAAATCATAGACCCGCGCACTGTTTTGTCCGTACTGTTCTGCGCTGTAAGCATGTATGTACGCATGTATGCACGTGTGCATGTACGTGAATAAGTATTTATGTATGTATGCTCATGTATCTTAGGTACAATTAATGGATTAATGATTATGTATAGTCGAAAACAACATATTTTAAATATCGTATATAAATATTGCTATTTTATTGTATTGTTATCATGTATGTGCTCAAGATATAAACAATGTAATTTTTCATAATGGAATCGCCTACAAGAATCTACAACATAAACATTGATTTCTACCTTATTATATAAAAAGGGAGCTTACAAATTCCGTTCGAAAAATATGGGGTTTTCATACAATCAAACAGTTTGGAAATATTGTTTCGGAAAACAAACGAAGTTTAATTAATTGTTTACTCTATTATACGACTTATTACACAACAAAAATAACCTCTTTTCAAACGAAAAAAAAAAACGAATGTTAACAATTTAAAATAAATTTCTGACGTCGTAACTTAAAGGGTGGTCACCAGTTCGCAACTTATAGGAATGGTCGTCCAGAGGGCGCCCTGAAATATTTCTGTATTTTGTGGCAAAGTTGGGAAAGTAATAAATTATGTGCTGATTTGCTATTCAAGGTACTAATGCCATTCATAAAAAATTGTAATTTATATCATCCAATAAAGTCCGCCGGACCGTCGGTACAGGCCGAGGGACGAGGACCCCTCATACTTCAGGTACTGGAGAGGCGAAAATATAATATTATTGTGGTTGATGTTTGTCGCGAAATATTATAAATAATAAGCGGATTACATTTTTCGGACAAAAGCGGGTCCGCTTCGAGATGACTATAGGCAATAAAGTAAACGACTACTGCGAATTGAGTAATTTGAAATACAAAAGGATCCATAGTCAGGTGTATTCAGGGTGGATTTTATTTTGAAAACCGTTCGTTTGTGTGTATAACTTGCACCAGTAACGTTCTCGTTGGTTTATCGGCTTGTCTTCATTTCGTATATTGTACTTTTATTTTTTGATATATTCAGCAAGTTCAAATAAGTTATTTTATAGTCAATAGTTTGTTTTTTAAAATTCAATTAGGTTATATTTTAAGATCGGTTTTATTTTATTTAAAAATTAGAAAAAATTACTTAACTAGATTAGGATATATTATTATAAGATTTGTTCTAATCACTTGTATTTGTTTGTTACCCTTTGGTTTTTGTTTCGCGATGCCCCGCACATACGCCGCGGCTAAAAAACGCAATAAGCGGGCAACGGCAGCCAATAACTACCATAAGAGAAAAAGTGTACTCAATTCAATTGTGAACGCCACTGATAATGTTCCTGAGGATTTCCACGTAGATTATTTTAACTGGTAAGTACATGTATAATTTACTAATTTATTAGAATGATGATACGTAGTTTATCATCATTTTCAAACGTATTATTCACCTTTAATTCAGAGTGAACAGAAAATAGTGTAAATCAGTCGTAATTGAAAATTTTCCCATCTGCCTCGCCGTACTGTAGTCACGTAAATTTTATTTACGATGAGGTCAAAGCTATAAAATAAGTGGGACCAAAACTTTTTGAATTGTGCTAAAATGTGTATTTTCAAAATTAGGAATCGACCAGTTTGAGGATTTTTTCCAAGATTTTCAATTTCGAATACAGTGAATTTATTCCTTGTTTGGCACACCCTGTACGAACAACAATCACTTAACTACAATCAGCGTAATATTGTTTCATGTATCATGACTCACCTTCATTTTCAGTTTACCCGCTGAAGAATTGCCAGCTTTGGAGGTTGAATTTGAGGCTGCATCCAACAGGACCAACATTTCAGGGAGTAGGATCATTGACATTGAATATTACTCCTTGCAAATGAAACAAATTAGTAGACATGAGGCTCGATGTTTAGTGGGTGGCATGACAAAGTTAGACATGACAAACTAATAGATACGCTAATAAAGAGAAAGATAGACCTTAGAGACATAAGAATAATCTCAAACCTCTACTACAACCAGAAGGCAGCAATAAGAGTAGCAGACACAACATCCGAAGAAATAGAAATACAGAGAGGTGTCCGTCAAGGGTGTATTCTCTCACCAACCCTCTTTAATCTCTACTCAGAGGACATAGTAAATAAAGCACTCGATGATCAAGACATAGGCATAAAAATTAACGGCATGTCAATAAATAATCTGAGGTACGCCGACGATACGGTTCTTTTAGCTGAAACGCTCGAAGACCTACAGACGCTAATTAATAAAATAGTCACAGAAAGTGAAGAATATGGGCTATCACTGAACATAAACAAAACAAAATACATGCTAATAACTAAAACAACTCAGGACAACCATCGAGTATATGTAAAGAACCAGCCTATTGAAAGGGTAAGAGAATACAAATACCTAGGCACAACCATTAATGAAAATAATGATAGCTCCCAAGAAATTCGAATCAGAATCGAACAGGCAAGAAGCTCCTTTTCTAAAATGAAGAGCCTTTTCAGTTGCCGAGATCTAAACCTCGATCTAAAAATTCGAATGATGAGATGCTACGTACTATCAATACTATACTACGGAATGGAATCCTGGACATTGAAAGCAATCGACATAAAGAGACTGGAGGCATTCGAGCTATGGATATATCGAAGAATACTGAGGATCTCGTGGGTAGAGAAAATAACGAATGTAGAAGTGATGAGACGTATGAATAAAGAAAAAGAAGTAATTCTGACAACTAAGCAAAGAAAACTGGAATATATAGGACATATCATGAGAGGAGAAAAATATCAAATACTACAAGTAATTATGCAGGGGAAAATTAGAGGAAAGAGGTCCATAGGAAGGAGACGAAACTCATGGATGAAAAACCTTAGAGAGTGGTTTGGCTGTACTAGCAACCAATTATTTAGAAATGCGGTCTCAAAAGTGAAGATCGCCTTGATGATTGCCGACCTTCGTATCGGAGATGGCACCTAAAGAAGAAGATGAATATCGTCGGAGAATATAAAAAGGGATTTATATCTACCTTTGTATACAAATGTAGTCTTTGCTATATGGATATCGCAATTAGAAGTCATCCAATAGATTCTTCGGTGAATCTGGATATGGTTTGGGGTCTATCGAGTATAGGCTCAGGATTTGCACAAGGCGAAGAATTATGTTCCCTCCTGAACATTCCATTCATGAGAAGAGTTACATTTAATAAAAATGAAAAAATTCTCCAAGCGAAATGGACAGCTTTGCTAATACAACAGCATTGTGCTACAATAATGGTTACAATTTCCACAAATTAACGGCAAGAAATACAAAAAAATATTTAAATATGTTTTGCGAGAGACGAGAGATGAAATTAAAATTATATAAAAAATATTATACAAAGAAAAACATCGTTGAGGAAGATGCCGACTATGGGACAAATGCTGCAGAACCCGATCTCCCTCCTGATCAATTGGCCAAAAAAATCGAGGAGCTTGTAACAAAAATTGAAAAAGTTGACGTTTTCCAAATTGAGTCGGAAACAGTGGGCCAGCGGAATAATATTAAATGGTTTCAGCACCGAAGAAATATCATTACGGCTTCGAACTTCGGAAAAGTTTGCTGCCGCCGGAAAACCACACCGACGGACAATATTCTTAAACAGTTATTTTTTAAAAATAATTTGATCCAAACTCCCGCAATGAAATATGGCATCGATAATGAAGCAAGGGCAATTAAATTATTCGAAGAAAAGACAAAGCTAAAAGTACGGGCCTCTGGATTATGGATATCAGAAAGAATTAAATATCTAGGAGCCAGTCCTGATGGATTAGTGGAAGAAGACATTATAGAAGTGAAGTGTTTGTTTAACATTAGAGCATCAAATATCGCTCGAATCAAATAAAAATTTGTGCGTGTTATTAAATGAAAATAATCAGATAATATTAAAACCAAAACATCAATATATGTTTCAAATCCAGGGACAGTTAGAAATTTGCAATAAAAAGAAATGCTATTTAGTGTTATTTACAGATGTAGACCTGGAAATATTAGAAATAACAAAAAATGATGAATTTTGTTTAAATATGATATTGGCATTAAAAAAATTCTGTGAAACACATGCACTTCCCGAATTGGTAAATTCGCGAATACAAAGAGGATTAAAAACGAGACAAATAAACACGGTGTGAAATAGTAGATGCTCATATAATCCACACCGTTGTATTTAAAAATATCAATTTGTTGAAATTTTGTATATTATGTAGCGTTACTTGCTAATAAATATTCTTTATTATTATTATTATTATTATTATTTTTTTGTTTTCTTAAATTTTCTAAAATATTTTCAATATACATATAGTCTAATAGTCTAATAATATAGTCTAATTATAACTTGGACTTCAATCAGTGCATCTTTCACATTATCTACTTGCTCTTTAGATTGAGAACTAGAGAGAAAAAGTGACCGCTGGACCTTTTCTAGATACAGCTACGGTTTATTACGGGGATGCGGTGCGCGAGCCGACCGGATTAAATTATTGCGGGTGTAAAATGATCACAGTAAAAATGTCACCTCCTTTGGCCAATCTTGGAAATTGCTAAATTTTGCAATTAGATTCATGCGAATACTAGTTATCCGATTCATTCCGAACAAAAACCAATAAGTAAGTAATTAATAATTCTAAGACATATATAAAAATAAACCATCAGCATCAAATATGTTCTGTGTTTTCGTCGAAAAATGTAGCAAAACCGTAAAATGAACATAATTAAGACCTGTAGTTCCTTAATTAATCGACCAATTTTAATAATATTTGCATATGTCCTAGAGGAAACTACTAGTCCGCACTCTGCTTAAAATCTACGATTTTCATTCATAAATAACGTAGGGAATCGCATAAAACCTTATTTCTTAACTACATATAATTCATAAATATTTTTTGGATAATGTCATTTGTATTAAGATTATCAACAATGTGTAAAAAGGATTTTATTATATATTCAACAGAAACTGAGTAATTCGCATTTAAACAGTACCAAAAATGGGCTGGTGACCTCCCCTTAATAATAATAAGTTTTACGAATTTTGAAAACCACGTAAACAGGCATATAAATTGCCTTATGATATACAGGGTGAGTCAATAGGACGGGCATCCTCGATTACACCTGCACCGTTAATAATATCGAAATAAACCAAAATGCACTGCAAACGGGAGGTCAAGGCGCAGTTTGTAAAATTATTTTGCCATATATGGGGTGTTCCATTTTTGCAGGGCAGCCTTCGACCTATTTTTTTTTAAATGTCACCCCCTGTATACATTTACATATTTGAATTTTACCTTTTTTGGGCTTTATAAATCAGTTTAGTTTTTGCAATTCGCTTTAACCGTTTAGAAGTTATTCACGTTTTTCTAAAAATTAATGCGTTTGCATGCACTTATTAAAATTACAGGACACTTGGTTTCTGGGATATCATGTTGGAACTTTGCCTGAGCCTAAACAACTGACTGAGGTAGTTTCTGGTGGCAAGACTGCTTATCTGCATTGTGGCATCACCTTGCTTTATACATTAATTTTGGTAAACTCTGTGCTAAAGTGCCATAACTTGATTTTTTAAATGGCATCATTTTTGCCCCCTATATTTTTTCTTAAAAGTTGATAGTTTACCATGTATCACCCTGTATATATGTAAAAGTAGCAATTTTTTCACGATTTTGATTAATCCCATCACGATGAAATTATTTTTGAGTTATTCTACCAATAAACAATAATAGTATCATTAAATTTAAACACAAGGATATGAATATATAGAAGCATCATTTAAAATTTCTGATGCTATTTATGGATCAAGATTTTATTTACTATAGTACTACTACTACTATACATGAAATTGATACTTTTTCACTCTAGAGATGAAAATTGTTTCACATCTAAAGATGAAAATAAACATGAAAATGGAATGGAATTAAATGGAAGCATGCATTTATTTCTATGGAAACGACTTTACTAACTAAAATTTCAGTAATTTGTATTGTGACACTGACAGTTATCTTGTTGCAAAATATACTATCACTTGGTTTGATATTACACACAATATATATTATCTATATGTTTTAATCGAATATAATATTCTATAATCTATCGAAATTGTAGATAAAAATAAAGTATTATTAAATTATATCGATTAAGTATCATCAATATTTTGATATTCTGCTGCCAATAAAAATGTATTTACTAAAAATGTATAATGCATTTACATTTATTATACCATGCCATTTTTTTTAACTCTGAACATTGTCAATACAACGTCCTATGTTCAAATTAAAAAATAAAAGGTCAATGCGTGGATGTTATCATAGCTGTTTTTACAGATGTGATAAGTAGAGACCGGATTCTAAGTTTTATGCTTTTTATAAATATCTAAAGCATTAACAAATGAATTAGATTTACATCCGATTTGGAAATAATCGGATCATTTAACAATAATTTGTTTGTGGTTTTTTTGCTTTTTTTGCAATGTTGTGCTTATTTTACACTTTTGTGCTTATATGGAGCTTTTTTCAGCTTTGAAATGAAATTTAATTATCGTAGTGATTATAATTTGTACATGTATCAACACTTATGCATACTGCACAGTTTCATATTCAGTGTGAGGTGCGAGGTATTACTAATAAAATTAATTAATTTTCCAAACCCAGCGCTGGGTAAGTTTTTACTATGTTTATTGTTTATCTAAATAAATTTAAAATACCATTAAATACTTTCATATCATTCGTGTGGCAGAAGTTTAATATTTTTCTACTACAGTTCTACGCATTTGGATTGAGTGATTAATTTAAATTCAATACAAAATCTTCTCAATTGACATGCATTCACAATTCTTAACATTGTGCAATTAGTTTAGTTTGTTACTCTGACAGCGTCTCGTTAGTACGATTTCTTGCATAATGCCTAAACAAAAAACCACTGAAGATGAGCTACAGATGAGTGGATTAAAGAACACAAAGAATTGAAATTTGAAAATAACAAAATATTTTGCAGAGTTGTGTAAAGTCGGTAATTTATTTCGCCTTAAAATATTGTTTAATAATAATAATTAATTCACTACTTTGATTTGCAGTTTTAATGCAATAAAAAAATATGATATAATTCAACATGTGAAAACAATACTAGATAAGCAACACTTAGAAAAAATTAAAAATCAACCAAGAACACAACAAACTACAGTAGAATCCATAGCATCAACTTCCGGCAACAATTAACAAAAACAATTTAATTTTTATTTGTGTAAAACAATGCTTGAATCAAACATTCCCGTCAAAATATAACAAAATAATTCATTTAGGACATTTCTGGAAAAAAATATTGTAACAGAATTATACTAGATGAAAGTACACTACGCCAAAAATTATGTTGAATCGGTATATTAACAAACTATGCTAGAAACTAAAAATATAATTGGCAACAATTGCATTTGGTTCATTGCGAATGAAACAACCGACTCTTGTGGGCGATATGAGGCCAATTTTATTATAGGAGTCCTCAGCGACAAATGTCAGACGAAAGGTTATTTAATCTGTTCTAAATAATGAAACAAAACCAATAGTAACACAATTTCAAAATATTAATTAACATTATTAATGAATCACTAACCAACTTTTATTTACCGGAAGCAGTCCCAAGTCAGAAAATTTTACTAATGGTCACAGATGCAGCAGCATACATGATAAAAGCTGCATCTAACATGAAAATTTTCTATGAAAATTTAATACATTGTACCTGCATAGCCCACGGACTAAATTCCATTGCTGAAACTATCTGAATCGACTTTCCATTAATTAATGAATTAATAACAAATGGAAAAATATATTTATTAAAGCTCCTCTAAGAGCGCAACTAATTAAAGACTGAATTCCCAATATTGCTGCAATATATTACGCAAATAATTTTGAAAATTTAAAAAGAGTTATTTTTGAATTTGAACCAACAACTGGCAGAGATTGCAAGAAGAAATTCCAAGATTGCAAAAGAATTTTAAACGAAAAAGAATTTAAAATTTAAAAAATAATAATTTAGAGTTTATCAAGGCACATTATAGAATTGAGTTAGTCAATTACCTCATTGGAGAAGCAAGGAATGCCCTTAACGGATGCAATTACGATTGTTAACAATTTTAAGGAAGCTATTGGTGGTGTCCCGGGAAAAATTGAAAAAAATTGGAGAGAAAATAATAGTTAAAGTAAATTAAGTTTAAAAAAATATATGAAGGTTTTCAAACGTTAAATAATTTTGGAAAAATTTAAGTGGTAAAAATGTGGGTGTTTTTGAAAGCAGCATACCTATAGCATACCATACCATAATTTTAAATATGCTCCTATAACAAGTGTAGATGTTGAAAGAAGTGTCTCACTCTATAAATATATTTTGAGCGATAGACACAATTTAATCATGGAAAATTTAGACTAATATTTAATTGTAAATTGGTACACATGATGACATTACAGTTGTAAAATGACACATGACAATTGGCACAATAATTATTGATCTTCACAGATGAATTCACATCTTCTAAAAATCGGCGTGTACGGCTTCTGAAGGTTGTTCTGAAGCTTCTTATTTTTGTAGCAATATAACTATTATTTGCAACACCAAAGAAAATACAATCCTCCAGACGATATATCTTCTTTGGTAACACCCATCATTATGTGTATTTCTGGAGGTGGAATTATTTATAGGATTACTGCGTTTTCAGCTGGTTTTTCAAATTGTTTCAGATGATTAAATGCTGCGACGAAAAATACAGTTGACAATTTCGTCAAATCATTTTTGTTTCCTCCAGAAACTGACCAATTATTATATATTTTTTAATATTCCATACAGATACCTTAATATACCATTATTGAGCTAGTAATATTTATTAAACTGTTTTCATGGCACTCTAGTTTATATTTTAATTTTTTAAATCCAGTTTAGTGCTAATTGTAAATTTTGATTTATTTTCATATTAAAACGTTATTAAAACCCCAAGTGTTGTACATCATTGTAACAGTATAGACGAGTATAACTCATAATAAAAATACAAATTGCAGGTCCGTATTTAAAAATTTAAACTTCATGACGGTTGCACTCCCACGAAACGTCTAATCCAAAATCTAAAATTCCCATGCGGTAGATGACAAAAAGTGGCAATGAAGATGTATTTATATTTTTTTAATATCTCTTCAAGTAACAACAGGAAAAAATAAATCAGATTTTGCAAAATTTCATTTTTTTTAAATCTCAGCTTTCATTGAATTTTTTAAAATTATCTTTATTGAATATTATTCCTCATATGATTACGAAACTTTACCCCAATTTAACCGACTTCGTATCTCTTACCGTTTCCGATATCCCCATAGTGGTAATCGAAATTGAATAACCCTGTATATTTAGTTATAGATTAAAATATGAATTTGCTTAAAAATCCATCGGTAATTTTTTTTAAATGTTACAGTTATTAAAAAAAGGAATTGCAAGAAATAGTTTTAACTCAAAATTGGGTTTAGACATTGTTTTTATACATGATTCATGGTTTGGAGAACTGTGAGAGACGGTGTAATTAATTTTCACGTTGAACATATTAGGCCCTTACAATAACAAGAACACAGAATATTCAATACAGATTAAGTATTAATGTTTGAGATGGAACTGATTTTCACTGAAATTTCACTACTTTCACTAATTTTATTTTATTTTTCCATTCATGTGGGAGGTATTTCTAATCAGTTTAGGCCAATTTGGATGTGATGTAAATCAAATGATTTACATCACGATTTAAATAATATGATTTTTTTAATAAATACTTGAATTTGAACAAGAATTGGTGATCAACAAAAATTATGTGGATCTGTATTATGTAATGGACCAAAAATTGATTAAATGAAAATAATAATTATTATTATCTATTTTAAAATATGCTAACTCTATAGTTGCTCTAGTTATAGGTACTCATGTATTTTTTTTCTCGATACCAATTATTATACTACGCAAAAATACAATTGCACGGATATATTTATCTTCTCTACCTGCCAGAATAGGACCATTTTACATTTTATGAGTGGGTAATTTATGACCACCGGTCATAAATTACCATCGGTCAATTTGAGGTTGCAGAACATCACTCTTCCAGTGAAGCTACAGATAATGTCCGCTAGGAGCAGTACTGTACTGAACGGAAAATGTGTACTATTTGATACGTTTTAAATAGAAAGTGGGCAAACATATCATGGTGAAATTAAATATTTGAATGTATTTTATAAAAATCTATCCGCGTATGTTATAATTCTAAAAACTAATACCATTTACTTTTTTTCCGATATCTCCGAAACTATGCATTAAAAAAAACACGAAAACAAAGTTGGAAAGATAACTACATATAATGTGCACTATTTAAATTTCAGATCTCCATCTCAAAAAGTTTAGAAAGTAAGATTTTTTTGAAAATTTAGACCCCTGTTATAATCCCCTTAAGCGTTACCGCTAAGCTGTATGGCTACAGATGCAAAGCAAACGTTGATAATTATAATTTTTGTTCGCATGGTATAATCGAAAAATATTGTATCAATTTTAAACTGTCTAGATATTATACTCGTGTTAAAATGAAAGCCGTATTTATTCAATGCGCGCCACTGTTAGAAATCCCTACGTGGCCCTGCCCAAAATCTCCACCACAGCCGACCAGCGCACCTTATATGCGGCTCCACCTGCATTAACACCTACCTAATTAGTAGTCCGCACCGATGGCATAAGTCAACAGGACACTCATATCTAAGCTATTGTTTTCCTACAATCTATGCTTTGCACATCTTCATTCGCCTGACGGAAGCGGTCTGTACGTGACCATCATCTTTTATGGTCAGGTATTTTATTCAGCCGAATGCCAGCACTTTGCATACAAATAGTCCCGACTGCCGGCCCAGGTCTCCCATTTTTTTCTTAGAAACGCGCATACGAATTGGGAGATGCTGTTAGCTGTATACGTTTAATCGGAGTTTTCGGTTTTATATAAATATAGTCACATAAAAATTAAGTTTTTGTAGACCTTCCTGATTTTTTGGATTTCCATTTTGTGGTATCGAAAAATGTTTGGGCATGCAATTAAAGGATCTAACGAACGAAAACTTTCACATTTTAAAGTAGTAAAGTAAATATTTGATCCATGGGCGAAGATCCATGTAAATATTCAACGCAAACTGTTTTCCTATGGCATTAAATTGTTTAGTCATACGATAAAATTTATAAATTTCAATGAGTGATTACAGAAATTTAAAAAAAACTGAAAATCGTCAAATCAAAAAATCGGTATCAATAGTAGTCAGTAGAAACAAAACAATTGCAATAATATTTAAATATTTAAATATATCCAAAATTCAGGGGTATAATTTATGTGTTTATGTATATATGTGTACGATATATTTAGATATATTTCAGTTTCAATATTTACTGTATATTAAGTAACTACGATAAAATATTACGTTGGAAATTAAAATTCGCTAAGTTGAATGCACAGATTTACATTTACAACATGAAATTCCACTCAGCCGAATGTATTTTACATTTCGGAACATTTCATGCTGTTTTAAGCTTCGAGAATAAAGTAGATTACATCTTCGTGGGGATTTTATTTTTAATTCAATTACAAACGGCACTGCCTGGCGGCATCCCAATTTCTTCCGCAATTTTCCTAGTGTAACAAATATATTAAAATTTTTAATTGCATGAAAATTTTTATTTAAATGAAAAGGTGATTGAAAGGTCCATTAATTGGTTTCTAAATAAATTTTTAATTGCCAGCTTTAGTGTTTATGTGAAATATAAAAGTATACGGATATTCATAATAATACAGGGAAGTTAATTTATTTGATTACTTCAGCTAAATTTATGGGCCCGGCCGTACTGTTGAAGGGAAACTATTTGTATATACAGGGTCCTGCAACAGTGCGTCGGGCTTTCCTAGCGCTTTTCCCGTGAGAGATAGAAAAAAATGTTTTGTACAAAAAGTTATTGGTTTAGAAATCTTTATGCCATAAAATTATTTTCAAATAGACAGGGTCTCCCAATTTTGCGGTATAACAAAAACATTTTTTTTTTAAATATAACGCTCTGTATTTATTCAAGTTTTCTGATGATATCTTTCAACCTCTACAATGTTGTCTATTTAGTTTTGGATTATGTTACATTGTTGCCAATTTACAATTTTTTTCTCCAAATATCATGCATAAGGAAGCTCAACTTTAAAAAATCGTAGCGACCTCATTTTTTGAAGGCAAGAATAAGTTTTAGCAATAATCTCAGTGTGGTTAATAAGAAGAGATGAGAATTTAGGTTGTTAAAAATCAAGAAACAGTTAGGTTAAAAGGTAGTAACAAAATGTAAATTAGGTAAGATTTTAGGTTTTTAGGTTTTTATTTAAAAACAGTAGCTGACGTCTATAATATTTTTTAAATTTTATTATTAATGCCTACAGTAAGGTTGAGCGTCCACCTGGGTGCATCCGGAATTCTCCGACAGCTAGAACTGTTTGAATAGGTAGAACTGTCATCTGCAATTTGCAATTAGTTTTTATTATTGTTTATATTCTGTTTATGGTTTTTGCCAGCTTCATGTTGTATTAAATGGGATTGTTGTTCGCAGAGCACATACCTACATACATATACATATTAGAACAGATTAACTTTAAAACATAACCTAATAACCAATTTTGTACTTACAAGTTTTGAACAAGATCTGCAAAACACACTGCCATGATATATATGAAATGTTTTCTCGAGTCCTTACACCCACTTTTTTAAAAGTTCAAGTTTTTTGAGTTTCGCTTTAGGCATTTTAAAAGATGTATTGTCAAACAAAACACAAGCGTAAAACGGTGGCGAACATACCGACAGCCAAGTGGGCGTGCACTCTAAAGCCTCATTTACATTTGGAAAGTTTACTGGCGGAAAGTACTTACCGCCAGTAAACTCACGATGTATAAACCAGAAAAACGTTTGTCAAGAAAGAAACTAAATAAGAAAGTAAGACGTTTTTCTGGTTTACACATCGTTAGTTTACTGGCAGCAAGTACTTTCTGCCTGTAAACTTTCTAAATATAAACGAGGCTTAAACAAGAAAAACGGCTTACTTTCTTGTTTAGTTTCTTTCTTGACAGACGTTTTTCTTCTTTACACATTGTAAGTTTACTGGCGGCAAGTATTTTCGGCCAGTAAACTTTCCAAATGTAAACGAGGCTTAAGGCCGCCAGGGCTGCCAGGATTGACTTGACGAACAGTGGCATACCCCCTGGATCCACATCCTTAAAATTATGGATTATGTACATTAAATTAAACAAGTAAAACTAAAAAGGTTGTTAAAATTACCGAATTAGGTGACATAAATGAAAGATAGGTTAAATTAACAAAAAGGCCAAAAATAGGTAAAATAGGTAAAATTAAGTTAGGGTCATATTAAAGCTTTCTTTTCAAAACGAATTTCGGTATAATCAGAACTTACTTAATTTTGCTATGTAAAAAAAGGTTTTTACCTAAAGTCCCATCCCAATTAATAAGCAATATTTTTGTAGTGAGAAATTTTAATTTAGTAATACAGGGCATCCAGAAAAAAATCCAAACTTTGCAAATTTCAAAACGGTATAACCCTTTTTTTTAAATAGAATGCCCCTGATTTTATGTCAGTATTCGATAGGTCTTTTTCTTCTCTTCAATTTGATGGGGCATATCTTATGTCTGAACCCCATAGTTGTTGAGATATTCAATATTTTTCACAAATGTAACTATTTAATTACATATCTATGCACTAAAATAGGTCATGCTGTGACAAAACAACTTTTAAAATGTAAGTAAGTAAGAATCAATGTGAGATGGACGAAAATAGAATAGTAGATAGTACTTCTGTAATACGATTAATTATTTTATTCCAAAACCATGAGAGACAACAAAATTATTAATACAAAAGAGAAACGATACTACAGTAATGTTCAAAATGTTTTTGTTCATCTCACATTGATTCTTACTTACAGAAGGACCCTGTATATTTGCAGTAATTATAAATAGACTAAATATAATTATCATTTCATAATAATTATTAAGACGTAATGGTTATACAAAGTTTAGCAACGATTTTCTGATAATTGAAATTGTAAAAATAATATTTAGAATTTGTTGCACAAAATTTAAAAAGGAATTATGTTAGAAATAAATAAATCTCATATTTAAGTTTTCAGAAAATTGCTGATGTGTTGGTCACCCCAAAAACAGTCAATAAAGTGGAAATTTCATTTTTAATTTACGCCCCCTTTAAAGTCAGAATATGAAATACCTGTCCATTGACAAATACTATATTCGTGTGTTATTAATAATCTACGGGCAATAATTAATAAGCTTTATTAATTAGTGATATTGTAGCAATTCATTTATGCCATAGTAGTATCAAATTGTCAATCACAATCGCATAATAGCTATTTATGGTATAAGTGAATAAAGCCGAATTTTATACTCGAAAATAAAAGTTTAGCGCAAGAGGCGGTGCCGAGTGGTATAATGTTTTCGAGTGGATAAAATTGCTTTATTCACGTGTATCATACAAGATTTTTTCCAAATTCGTTATCAAAATTGAAGAATTTGCGTGAAGTGTCACATTGTCAGGTAACAACGAAAATTTCAAGGATAGTGCAAATTTACCTATTTTTTTACTTTATTCACGTTGTCAATGGTTATAGTGAATAAAGTGAAAATGTAAACATTTTATTCACCAATTCGATTAAAGTGTAGTTTTAACGATGAAATTGAATATACATAATGAGCATATTAATAATGCAAATTGGAAAAAATGCATTTACATGCTTTTACATTTTTTATATTCACGTTTTCATAACCAAAATAAACTTATCAATTTCAATATTGCTTTACCCAACAATCAAATCCAAGGCTATTGACGAGTCGGAGCTCATTTAAGCGCCATAATGTTAATCGGTTTCATAATGATAAGCAATGTAGAAATAAAATCGCGTGTGCGCATATTTAAATGAAGTAACTAAATACGCAAGGCAGGCAACTTTAATAACTGCGTTGTACTGAAGTTAGCTATGCTAATGTATCGTAAATGTATCGTTATAAAGCTGTTAAAAAATGATAATAAAGTTAATATTAACATTTGAGAAACAAATGACTATTTTTGGATGTAAAAGGAACAGATTATTCAGACTTTTAATATACCCCCAACACTAGGTCTTTTCGTAATTTTTATTTTAACCTAATTTAAATTGTTCATAACTAGTTTTTAGGAGCTCTATAATTTGCAGTCATATTCGATTATTTCTCAAAATGCCTAGTGATTCCATATTTCTTATTTCCAAAGACTTGAAATTATCCACTATTATCAATATTGTATCATTATATCAGAAAATATGATAGACTAAATATACGCCATTGTTAGATTTTTCACAAATTTCATCAAATCTTTATATACACGTGTATTGAATTTTGCATTAATGATGAATATTATTTTTTTATCAGACATTCGTATATGCAGTTTTTAAGCTTATGAGAATAAGTAAATAATTAGACTAAATACTCACATATACAAAAGTTTTAAGTTCTGCTTTCACATAACTTATTTATTTCATTCATTACATTCTCTCCTCACAACTGTTCATTAATACGAATCCCTAGGCACACGGGGTAAGTAATTGACTGTTCTTTTTTTTACAAGCTGAACAAATTACAAGAGAAACTGGGTCGTCCTAGACATTTAACTAATGCGAAATTCTAAATATAAGACAGGTATTAATATAATGGCATTATCCGTTATAATGTTATAAATCACATTATATAAATATACAATGTATGAGATTATTAGATAAATTCCTTCGAGAAAATCATTTATATTATTATAATAATAATTTATTAAATATATTGTATTCTTCTTTGATCTGTTTATTTTGGGAGTACTTACTAGTAGTTGTTATTTTTATTGAAAAATGTAAATATGTAATTGTAGAATAAGGCCTCGTATAATGACTATGGTCGAAACTAGTAAGGCAGAAAGAGAAAAATACATGATATACTACAAACTACAAACTAATATATTAAAAAAAAATAACAACTACCAGTACCAGCAAGTACTCCTAAAATAAATAAATCAAAGAAGAATACAATTAATAACTGTTATAAATGGATGAAACAACAATCAAAAAAGAATATTTCAGGATTACATTTTTTTTTATATTTGCTTGCTTATAACTTTTTACTAAGTTATGTATAAAGACGTTGACACACAATTATTATCATTTATGTTACATTGGGTTGAGTAAGGTTAGGTTAGGTTATGATAGGTTATGATAGGTTAGGTTAGGTTAGGTTACGTTAGTTTAGGTTAGGTTAGGTTAGGTTATAAAGTACTGGTGGTAGAGAAAAATGTTATTATTATTACTCTCTTCTACTTCTTGGTTTTATTATTATAGAGTGTGTACATACAGTATGGAATTAATTAATTATTTCTGAGATTTAAAAAGTTTCAGAAAACATGCTCGGACGCGTCAATTTTAGTTTTCGAAAATACACATTTTGTTATAAATTTAAAAATGTTTCATTTGTTTTTAAGTTAAGACGTCATCGATTTTTTTAATAGCAACCCTGATATTTTATAATTTTGTTTCATTGGCCGTCTTTCTGGATATAAGGGTATACATTTTTTATTCCATAGGTACCTATGAAAAAAAAATTATGATCTTAAACTGGATAAACTTTGTCGTACACAAAGTTCCATTACCTACTTAATTTAAGATGCAGTTTTAATTTAGGATATTTTATTTACAGTGTAAACTAGATGGAAGAGAGAAACAATATTTAAGAGCGGGGTTTTGGCGCGAAAACTGGGCCCTAGTTGTTGATTTATTTCCGATAGATTATATTATGTAATTGGGTAAAAATTCTCTTTCAAATAATTACAGTAACCAATTACGCCATAGGTGGAGGAGTAGTTAGGATTATTATTATTATTATTGTTATTATTATTAAATTATTATATATTTTAATATCAGGGAATAATTTCTTAAAAATGTTATATTTGTTTCATTAAATTCACTACATCCTTTATAAGTTTTCTAATTTATGTGGCCAAATTTGAGTCTTATTGAGATTACTGTAAGCTTATTAGCCAAAGTCTGGTTAGTCTGGTTTTAATGTGTGTATTTTGGCAGTATCTAATGGTATATTAAAATACCAGTTGCAGAAGGCATCTATTAAAGCACAAATTTGAAATTCCGTAACGATCTGCATAGCAGCGAGTTGAGGAACAAATGAATGCTTGAAGGACCTTCTGCAACGAGTGTTTTATACATTTTTTTTCTATTTTGCCGCATCATACTATTTTATAAATTAAAAAATGAAAATTTTAAATCTAGGGGATTTTGCGGTGGTTGGTGTATTTATGTGGCGTAAATTTAGGCGGCTGTTATAGGCAACAGTAATGTTCATCAAAATAATGTGTTGGATGATAATTTACATGGTGTCACTATAAATTCTCAAGACAAATCGCTTGTAACTGTTAATGTGTATAATAATTGTACTTTCCATGGTAATAATTTACATTAAACTTCGTTTTCATTAACTTGCTGTTCTCTGTGAAATCTATTTTTTGACGTATGTCAGTTGACAGTTCAACGTCAACCGTCAACGCTACCACTACCAACATCAATGCAGTAAATTTTACTAGTCTATTCTAGCACACCAGCCGCTTATTCTAACACCCAAATTACATCATTTGGGTGCTAGAATCGACTTATTCTAAACGCAAAATAGAAAAAGTCATTTTTAGAATTGGAATGATTTCACCGATCTTGTAAAATTCACTTTTGTTCCTACTCATATCACTTTATCTAATTGTCTATTCGCATTATTTTTGAATCAACGTTTTTTTGCAATCATTTTGTAAGACTTGTTACAATTAATATAATCTAATAACCATCAATCGTTTTTTGCTCTATTTCAGAGAGAAATATCTCTTCGTAATATTTCATATATGGTTTTATTCAATGGTCAATGTAAATAGTTACCATTTTTCAAAATGTGATCTATCGGATTATCAATTTCATAAGTTATATCAAGAGAAATCGTTAACTATATATATACAGGGTGAGTAAAAAGTAAGGAACCGCCTCTCTGGAGCCTTTATTATTATTAATAGAAAAAAGTTTTAAACAAAACTGTGACAGCTAATTATTTGTCACAATTTGATGATTTTCATTGTTTTTTGTGACGGGTCACTTTGAAAATGACGTCATCGATACTTTCTTAAATGGCAACCTATTTTTTTTATTAATAAATGTAAGAGCATTTGTTTTTCTCTTCACGAATATCTAAAAATACTATGAGGTTGCATAACAAAAATTTCTAAAGAGATCGAGTTTAATGCCTGATGACAAAAATGTGGAAATGGAAGACTTGGAAAACAAATGAAACTAATGTCAGTTTTGGTTTATCAAATTTTCACATCAGTTTTCGACAGGTAAAGTTGAAAATGTGACAGTTGGAGTTAAAATACGACATTTTTTTACGGTTATAGTTGAAAATTTTACAGGGTTTAAAAGCTGATAGTTTTAGGCAGTTGTAGTTCAAAAATGGACAGGGTACGATAGTTGCAGTTGATAATTTGACAGTTATAGTACTTGAAATTTGAGGTTTCGACATTAGTAAATCGTATTTGCTTAACATGTATCATATGGTTTCAAAGGCAGTCTTAATTTTTCACATTTTGCAACTATCGTACCAGTTGATAATTTGACAGTTGTAGTACTTGAAATTTGAGGTTTCGACATTAGTAAATCGTATTTGCCTAATATGTGTCATATGTTTTCCAAGGCAGTCTTAATTTTTCACATTTTTGTCATCAGGCATTAAACTACATTTTCTAAGAAATTTTTGTCATGCAACCTCATAAATAAAATTAATTACAAAATAAGTTGCCACATTTAAAAAAGTATCCATGACGTCAATGTCAAAAGGCGCCGCGTCGCAAAAAAAAATTAAACCATCAAATTGTGGCAAATAATTAGGTGTCAGACTTTTGTTGAAAACTTTTTTTTCTAATAATAATAATAATAAAGGCTCCAGGGAGGCGGTTCCTTACTTTTTACTCACCCTGTATACAGGGTGTTCACTTTTACGACGCCCTCCATTAGCATCTATTAAACCGATATATTATATATATATATATATATATATATATATATATATAAGGTTAAATCAAACACTTGGTTAAAGTTTCACTGTATTGATAGAATAAACCTCTACAATTGTTTCGGCCTCACGACCATTCTCAAGAGTACAGAGATACTCAGTATCTCAGTAGATACTCAGTATCTCAGTATCTCTGTACTCTTGAGAATGGTCGTGAGGCCGAAACAATTGTAGAGGTTTATTCTATCAATACAGTGAAACTTTCACCAAGTGTTTGATTTAACCTAATCATAATGTTTCACCAAGTAGCATCCACACATAGTTTCAATTTAATATATATATATATATATATATATATATAGAGTTGGCCAAATGGGATAAAAGTTTCTACATACATGGTTGAAATTGGAATTTTTTGCTCTTTTTAATGCTATTGAAATCCAATATTGCGGCCATAAGAAAATAAAAACTTGACTATGAAATTTTGGGCGACCAGTTGGCGCAGAAAATGTTTGACACTGTCATCAGAAAGCTCACGTCGAAAAATGTAAGAGTGCCTAGTTTCGTAAAATTTCATTCAAAAGTAAAAAAAGTTATAAAAGGAAAAGGAAAGTGCACTTTTTTCAGTTTTTCAGCGATATTTCAGGAACTGTGCAAGATATCCCGGATTTCGGTTCAGTATATTGAAAGGCACAAAAATGAGAAACTTTGATGCCATTTGACTTACTCTGTATATATTTCCGTTTAATAGATCTTAATGGTGGGCGTCGTAAAAGTGACCACCCTGTATACAGTGACCGCCAAAAAGTAGCTATCATATAGGGGTTTTTTATTATTGATTTTTCAAAAAACTTTCTAAGGGCATTAATTTGTGCTTGTCTAAAAACCTTATTAGCCGCTATCAGATATACCGAGTGATTTTTACTTACCTAGAAAACCTCGATTTTCAAAATAATAAAAATCGAAATAGTGTTCAACGATCAATGATTTTCTTTTATTGCGTGTTAGATTTAGATAAATAAATCATTTAAAGGCCATACGTTTTTTTTGTTTTTAGCGATTTAAATAAATATTAATTCCAATTGAAAAATATTTCTCCTAAAAAGCACCTTGCATTAAAAACCTAGAAAGTATGCACTGAAATAACATTTAGGTAAATGATATAAATTCTAAAGAAATAATTAATATTCCGTATAGTTTTTTCCACTGACACATCTTCTAAGTATTTATCAAACCTGAAAAGGAAATTTGAAATTTAGTTTTGGTAGGTGACATCTTTAAGATATAAAAAAATACAAAAAATCTATATTTTGCAAAAGTTATGGCCTCTAAATGATTCAATAATCTAAAACTAACACGCAATAAAATAAATCATTGATATATTCCATGATTTTCGAAAATTAGCACTATTTCGATTTTTATCATTTTGAAAATCGAGATTTTCTAGGTAAGTAAAAATCACTCGATCCAGCTATCTAAATTTATTTTATATAAACCGAAAGCTTCGAGAAATTAATAACCTCAATGGGGTTTAAAAATATCTATATTTTGCAAAAGATACAGAAAATCAAAAAACTTTTTGCCTCTTAAATGATTCAATAATCTAAAACTAACACGCAATAAAATAAATCATTGATATCTTCCATGATTTTCGAAAATTAGCATTATTTCGATTTTTATCATTTTGAAAATCGAGATTTTCTAGGTAACTAAAACTCAGTCGGTCCAACTATCTAAATTTATTTTATATAAACAGAAAGCTTCGAGAAATTAATAACCTCAATGGGGTTTATCGTGGAACATACGGCATCGATGTTATGAGCATTTTTTTCATTGCACCATCGCGTGGCGAACACACTAACTGCTAAGGACCAATATTTGTGCATTTTCATGGCGGGGAATTAAATTTAGGTATATTTTAAATAATTAATAAAACCATAAAAACATCTGTTAATTAATAAGTACTATAAATATCTTATTAGATACAGTATTTTACAAAGTTTCAGGATATATTTTTGGAATGGATAAATATAATTTCTTTGAATCAAATTATTTAAATAATGTGACAAACAATTTGTAATTTTAATTACAAACTATATAGTGTCACGTAGAATAAGGTTTATATTCATGTAAAGCTATGAAATTGTGCAAATATTTGCAAAGACAATCCATGAATATGAAAAACAGCAAAAATTGAGGATTTAATGAAATTTCATAGAAAAAGATAAATAATAGAAAAACTAATTATATAGTGACACGTAGTATTTATTTTGATAATTTATGGTATAGAAAATATAACGTGAAAGTTATATTATAGACTCTTAATAGACTATCGACCCATCATTAGGTCTTTTCGCCTAGCTTACATATCATGCAGTACAACGCAAGACATATGTAATCATTTTTGTATCATATTCATAAATAGTATCATAACTTGAAGGTACAATAGTAACTTTTTGTATGCCCCTATTTTTTGAGATTTATTATTAACTTCAGCAATAACTAAATATCTTGTGACTGATGACAGAATGTAATTAGTGATTTGATAGTAGCGTAATTAACGTTCCTGTAATAAATATTCTGCGCGGCTCTGTCAACTGAGAACATAAATTGTTGTCGGAGCTCATCCACTCCCGGCTCTTCCGTTTTCAATTTCCCTAATGAAGTCGGCGAACTGCGGACGTGTATGAAATTTACTTTGTGATTTTTTTTTCAATTAACGTAGACTAATAATACGTATTGAATATGCGTTCATGAATATCAATTGCGCCAATTTGTGAAGAATTCACAAAAAAAGACGTGCAGGAAATGAATTTTCCGAATATAATTATTCCTGGCAGTGTACTTGAATGGCTCATGATTTTATATGGAAAATTTGGATTGAAGTTAATTATTTGCGCAAATATGGCAATACGCAACAATTTTAAATTTAAAGTTTTGTTGTAGTCAACTTTTATTTATAATCTTCAAATAGGTACTCTTAAATTTAATATAATCACAATGCCAACAAATTTTATTGAATTATCTTTTCACTATCAGTTATTAGTGGCGAACACAGGAATTTAATATGTAAAATTAAATATGTGTAATTATTAGCTCCCCTATTAATTTTAGAGAAAAATCGCAAAGGAATATTTTTGAGAGTATTAATAACTGTAAATTACCATGTAAATTTTCTCTTAAATGTATCATTTAATACTATTTAATTTACGTTTGTACCAGAATCCACCACAGAAATAATTAAAACAGGTTGAATAATGTACCATAAAAACCCTTGCCTTGAGTTTGACAAATATCATGTTATAGTGAAAATAATTTTGCTAGTCAGATATCAATTACTATGAACAATAATCTGAGTTATTCCAAGGAAGAGAGGGTATTCATTATGAAAACATTTTACAGTGGCGTCAGTTTACGCAGAGTTCGTGACTTATTTTCGGTTAAATTTTACAATTTACCAATTCCGTCTGTATCATCAATTAGCATGTTTGTGAAAAAGTTTGAAAATATATCAAGTGTAGCAGCAGATGATTCAAAAGGTATTTTAATACACCAATTTCAACAAATATTATTTCAAAAACATATAACTGACGCAACTGTAAAATGTTTTGATAATGAATAAATTATGTTTCTTCCAGTTATTACGGGTTATTATTATGATTTATCCCAAACGACACGCATGAATTTATAATTTGTCATCTATTCATTGTGGATCTAACCCACTAGCATACTCAATGGAGAAAACATATGTTTTCTTAAATCTCACCCGCGTTTTTGAGGGTAACACCATCAAATGCCAAGAAACTGGTCTGTAGGTTTAGTGGGTTAGTTCACTCTTGCTTTGATAGACTCAATTAATTTATGCGAGGGAAAAACGAAATATCTTAAAATATAACTTTGAAAATACTTATAAATTTCCTATAAATTTCTCTTAGAAACGTAACCAAACTCATTTACATCTACAGGAATTTTCAAGAGCTGTAGACTTTGTAGTGTAATTTACAGCAGACTCACTAATATCTAAGCAAACTCGAGCGCACCTTATTTCGCACATTATTCAACGAAATTTATCATTAAATCTTATATATTTCATGGATTTCTAATAAAAAATGAGAATATCCTAATGAACTATAATTATAGGTTAAAATTGAGTCCGAAACCTCTAAAGAACTGATAGACTAGAGGAATTAGACTTTTGGTCGAACTAATTAGAGGAAAGCTGAAAATTGTTTTAAGTGCTTTGTTCTATTCCTAAATTAAATAGTTTAAGTTTGCCCCAATTTTCTAGATCTGCGTTACCCACAATCTCAGAAAATCTGCCATATTTGTGTCTTTTGTCAATTTTTAGCAAACCAGGTCCAGTTGTACGATCGTGGATCATGCATGATCCCGGTTTAGTTACTTAGGATACCATTGTATTAACGATTGTATCCTAGTTAACTAAACCATGGTCAAAGATGATCTACAACTGGGTCTATTCGCAAGATATTTTTCCAACTTTTGAGTACCTTGGAATTAAGGTCGACTTAAAATTGATGGCAATGATGGTTTGAAGAAACGTCGTTTCTCAAGTTGGTGTAAAATATTCGAATGTTTAGTTTTTCGCAAATAATTTGCCAACTAAGCTTCTCATAGAAAAATATACTCCTTTATTCATCAATGAATATATACAAAATAGCAAAATAGCTGGAATTCTGAAATATAATTGATGAAAAATTAGTAAAATATTAATCTCAATTCCCAATTTCAATTTTAAAAAAATCACATTTCAATTAGAAGTTTCTCAAATAATATATGCTGAAATATATGCCGTCGGTGGATGACGAGATAAGTTTTCTAATAGAAAATTTAGAAAAACACATTGTAATTAATTGTTTTGTTAAAAATTATTCAGCATTTTTTTTACACTAACATATATATTTAATATTTTATTGTTTTTTTTGTATAATTTTTATTTCAAAATAAATGTTTTTTTGCTTTAATGAAGTTTTTTTCCAGTGTTTTGTTGTTTATTTTTCTTAATATTCCAGCTTTTTTAAGCGCCTATTTTGAAAATTTTTGTGCTTATCTATACGGATCCTAGTCATAACAAATTTCGTGCGAAACTCCCCACGTTGCTATAGAATTTTCAGAGACTAAAAAGTTTCTTAAAAAATTTACAAAATCCTCGATTATTAGAGAATTAAAAAAATATGGTATATGAAATTGCTTATACAGGGTGTCTCCTAAAAAACCCTGCTAGTCATAACTCCTTTATTTATTGGCCGATTTCATAAAACAAAAACAAGATTAAATGGCTCCACATGTTCTACAAAGGGGTCCTAATTTTGTTTTTTTGCAAAATCAACTTTCATTTCAGCGATATTAAACTTTTATTTTTCAAATGGTTACATATATTTTCTTTTTTTTTCTGGTAGAGATTATTTTTCTGAATCCAAAGATGTATAACAAGTTGGCTTTGATGGAATATTCGTTACAGACAAAAAAACAAATGTTTGAATAGTTTTTCAAGTGAGACGTGAAAAACAAAGCAAATACAATGTGGTATTAAATACAACTTATGCAATAACGAATAGATACGACGTTTAAGCAACATTTGTATATATGTTTGTATTTTCTGGGGCATATTTTTAATTATTCTAATAAAATATTACATATTGTTTTCCACATTGTGTTTGCTTTGTTTTTCACGCCACACTTAAAAAACTATTTAAACATTTATTTTTTTTTAAATCTGTGACGAATATTCCAACAAAGCAAACTTATTATACATCTTTGGATTCAGAAAAATAACATCTACCAGAAAAAAAAGAAAATATATGTAACCATTTGAAAAAAAAAGTTGAATATCGCTGAAATGAAAGTTGATTTTGCAAAAAAAAAAACAAAATTAGGGCCCCTTTGTAGAACATTTAATACATTGGAGCCATTTAATCTTGTTTTTGATTTTCTGAAATCAGTCAATAAATAAAGGAGTTATTGCTAGCGGCCTTTTTTAGGAGACATTCTGTAGAATGCAGGAATTCTGAAAGAGAATACAAAAATTTGTCAAATAATGCAATTATTTATTTTATAAATTTTAATTGTGAAGATTTCCTACAAAGTATGTTATAACTTCATAATCTGTTTAGGAAATTTGACAAAAAATATGTATTTCTATAAAAATCTTCAAAAGCTGTAGAATATGTTATGGAATTTATAGAAAACGGACTAATTTCTAAAAAAACTCAAGAATTTGTCACATTATTTAACGTTTTATTTTACAGTTTTAGCAGTTACGTGTTATTAGAATTTTCAACATACCTTCTTGCATTTCGTATAGAATTCTAAAAAAATAATATTCATTTCTTATCGAACTTTTAGAATTTCGTTTAAAATTCATACATTTTTAGACAAATTTCAGAAAACTCATGAGTATCTTTCAAAGTTTATAAAGTACCGGTTCATAAAAAAAATCAATAATTTATCGTAGCAAGTAAAATTTCTTGCGGAATGATTAAAAGAAAAAAAATCTTATAATTTAACGATTTACTTAATAATTTTAATTGCTGTAAATTTAATTGTAATTTTGTCATGAAGTTATTGATTTTTTTTATGGAACCCTGAGAAAAATAAGTACAAATAGAACTTTGGTAAAAACCAAATATGGCAGCCATTTAAAATAAGAAAGTTGCTATTAATATCTCGGAAACCGCCATCTTGACTTTAGTTTTCACTTGATTCTTAAGTTTGTGCATCGAATCAAGTAACTTTTATTTTAAACTTATTTTCGCATCTTTAATAATTTAGTCGTTTGTTTCAGAAACTGGTCAAGTGCACCTTTTCAACTTATAGGGAAACAAAGAAAAACATTATACCCTTGAGATTTAAACAGATTTTCGCCTGAAAATTTTCTAGTATTAGTAAACATCTTCCTAAAGTTGATGTTGCCTGTAATTAAATTATAAGATTTCTCCCTTGATTGTAAAATATAAGTGAAGGTATTGCAGTTTTCGCTTCTGCAATAAAATACGAATTTAATGTGGAAACATATATTTTTAATGGTAATTTCTTAATTTTTTTTGTGGTATTTTGATTTTTATCAAACAAGACACTATTATAAGCTTTTTTTTATTCAACACAGAATAAAACACAAAATTTTCCGTGTTTTCATTAAAACAATAAAGAAATTTGTACTCATTTTCTGATTTGTTAAATATACCGAAGTACTAAGTAATGGTCAGTAAAGGTAATCCAATGGTAATTCGTCGGCTTGGTGTTACAAGGTTTTATGTAACATTTTGTAAGATTTTGAGTAATTGGTATTATAAGATTATATGTGCTATAAGCTATCTTTTGCAAAGGTCTAATAGATTGCAGCACTTGTGTAAACATTTTTATTTACTGTCATACAAGGTTGTATGTCAAATTTGGCATTTACACTTTAGTGTAACATAGTTGTATGTAGACGCATACAACTCTAACCGACTTTGTTTTGAGAGTCTTGTGAAATATCGATCAAATTTGTGAAAACTATGACAGTCATGATTCTATAAAAGATCGTAATTATTGCCCAGATGATCAAACCTTACAAAATAATACAGATGTAGGCAATTGATTTTAAGAACTTCCAAGAATGCGCGACTTTACTTAACTATACTCTAGTGCCGTATACAAAGGTTCAACAAATTAAGTGTTGCGGATCTGTATTTAATATTTACTACAAATCTTCCCATGCTGACGAATAATTTGTCGAACAAAGCATAAAACGTGCTATTGGTAAAAAAACGGGTGTCAACGGGTCAAACTAAGGTAGACTTCCCTGTGGAACTCTTAACAAGATACCGTAAAATAAGTTTGATGCAATCAAGTCAATGTACCGGTGGACGCCTACTGTCGATAAAGACTATTTTGACGCATTTCTTCCGAAATCGAAAACTGGTGACAAAAAAGGGAAGAAAAGAAGAAAAACGATGTAAATTTAACAAATTTAAAATATTGTTATTGAGTTATTGAGTTATTGACCCTCTTAAATGTGTCAGTAAATAAAATATTATCTAATTTTGTAAACATTACGTACTCGTATTTTCTTTCAAAGTTCCATAGTTTACCAAATCAAAAATGTATAACAGAGTTGTATGTATTTTTTTGTTTTTTCATAACTCAAAAATTTGGAATGTTGGAAGCTTGAAATATCGGGATTATTAATACTGAAATTTTATGAAAATGTCAAAACAGAAATCAAACGAATAGGAATGTTTTTTTGTAACACCCCAATATTTAGAATCGATTTTCCCAAATTTATGAAATTTACACGTACAACCTTGTTACACCAATCCGACGAATTGTTACCATGGTATTAGTATTATACAAAATACCACAGGACTTTATTGCAGATATTTAAATTTACTGCAGAAACACGCTATGTGATGTCGCTTGACAGGTTTCTGCACTAAACGCGATATTCATTGTAAATTATATCCCATAAAATGGAATGGCAGTTGAAGTTATATTGCAGAAAATGATGCCCTGACAATGGAAGATACTGATTCCGCAAAAAAACGAAAATCCGTAAAAATGTCTGTTGACCAGTTTCTGAAATAAACGATTCAATCATGGAAATATCGGAGTGATGTCGCTTGACAGGTTTCTGCACTAAACGCGATATTCATTGTAAATTATATCTACTAAAATGAAATGGCAGTTGAAGTTATATTGCAGAAAAATATGCCCTGACAATAGAAGATACTGATTCCGCAAAAAAAGAAAAATCCGTAAAAATGTCTGTTGACCAGTTTCTGAAATAAACGATTCAATCATGGAAATATCGGTGTTTTTAGAAAATCACTATTTTAAGTTTTTTTAGAATAATTTCTAAACTGCTCGGAGTTTTGATTTTTTTTCATCATAATCTGAACCATCATACAAAACTGCATAAATCTCTGGTTTTAAAAATAAGAAAGATACCCATGCAATCCTACTCTATTTAGGACACCCTGTATAAATTTAAAAAAATCTGCTTTCTTCATTTCGTTTTATTTTGTTATTCAATTTACTGATATCAAAATTAATCCGAATTTCATTGCGAAAATTGTGTAAAATGTCCTTAAATATCGCAAAAGGTCGAAAAATAGAACTAAAAACATGCCAACTACAATAGGCTTTAAAAAATATATAAGCTAATACAGCCAACCCCCTGGCAACCCGCGGAGGTTTCGTTAGTCTGTTGGCCTACTTCCATTTCGCGATGGTGCCATTTGGGCTTGAAGCGATGACCAGAAACTTGTTGCACAGCGTTATTTAACGGAAATTGTAAAATTAATCAATTAAAAATTCTCATTTGCTTGGACTAAATTTTGATACCTTGAAATATATTATAAATTCATGAAAGAGATTTTATAAGCCTAAATTCTAGTAAATATTAGTAAACATCAATTTAGTAAAACTAAATTTAAAAAAATATATACGCATTACATTTTAGAAAATATAAAACATTAACATTTCGAAAGATTACATTTTTCAAAACCCTGTACGGATTTAGGTTTGATTCTGTAGTTATCATAATAGAACAATAAATTATTATTAAAAAAAATAGTATGTAATGGATAATTTGTAAAAACTCTAGGAATGGAACATCGAAATATTTAAAAAAATATATATACAATCACATTTGTTTCAATTTGAATTGAAACTATTTAGCAACGAACATGAGAAAACAAAATAATACAAAAATATATATTCCTAATTTACGTTTCAAATTTGAGTGCCGTCTGTTTTAATTATAATTTTGAAATGAACATGGAGTTATAAAAATTGCTCTCCACAATTTTTTAAATTACTGAATGATAGAGATCTCTCTTGCAATGTAATTTCGTGCTAAGGTATTTAGTTGCGTAAAATAATAAAAACAATTTTCGTTTTGTAACTGTGGTCATTTATAAAGTATAATCCAAATAAGAGCTGTGTGTGTTATTTTAAATTTTCAATAAAAGTACAAAAGAAACAAAACGGTGTGTAAGAAAGACTAATTAGTGTCTGATTCTAATTAGTATTGCTGTGAGTATATTGTAATAGTTCCACTAAAGCTTAATTTTTTTGATTATTCTACAGGTAATTATACTTTTACCTACTATATTTAGAAAACCATGGTCATTGCAGCAACATTGATGCATAAAAAAAGTTCATTGCATAGAAAACACATCGAGAAAGACAAACGTGCCAATATTCGTGTTTCCTAAAGGACCTCACCTGCGATCATCTGCCCTCAGTAATTGTGCCCCTCGAAAGCCCTGATCGGGATCAATCTACGCCAATTATTATGTCTGTGGCCCGTTGCAGTAATCACGTGACCCATGCGCCCACGCATTTCCGCTCGAGCGCATAGGAAGAAAACCTGCAAATAAATGCAAGGACGAACCTCTTATGGTGGAGGCGCAGGGACCATCCCATCGACTGCACCATCGCAGGATTACGAGGAATCCCCCGTAATCAGCAGGTTAGTCAAAGGATTGGGTTGGAAATAATTCTTGAGGAGAGCAGGCCAAAAGAATCGATATTGCGGGCGCGACGCCGAGCGTCAGTTGGCCGACGCGCGTCGTCCCTATCGCATGTAATTACATCGAGAGTATAACCTAAAAACGTGTTTCCGTATTTATAACAGGGATCTGATAGTGCACCAACAGGCACTTGCCCGGCGATAAGATGGACGTCGTTATGTCACCTCCGCCGATGAACTTGATTAACTAATATGTGGAAAAACGCTGCTTTAAATGTGATTTTTAGTGGAGACTAATCCAGGATTTAACACCTACCACAGTCTTCCGTATTATGATTCCGTCTAACTACTGTGATCAACCCAGCACCTCCAGTGAGTTTCAGTAGTTGTTTTTTCTTTGTTTACAAATGCAACATTTTACATGCAACAATATTACAAATCACACAGAAATCGACTTAATTAATTTATGTGTGATACAGAATACCTGGAGTATATCCAAAAACGCACAGTATATACGCCGGTATTATGAATTAATCGAAATGTTTCGTGTGTCCTTGACTAAAAGTCAATAAATAATTCCAACGCTAAACTATTTGCATTGCAATATCCTAATTAGCTCACGCACACTATTCGCGGTTGCACTTTTATAATCAATTTCCCGCATTGACGAACACCATTAAAAGAGAGCGCGCTATTGTGTGCGGACACGTCTGGATATCCTGCCAAAATGTTCTATAAATAGAAACCGCAATTTTGTCGTGGAAATTCAGATACGTTTCATAAATTCTGACCTGTTGGTCTATAACTAGATTAATAAAAACAAGCAACAACATGTCCCCAGTACTTGCACAAATCAATCAAATTGCAACACAGTTCAATAGCACGGAAAATCTATTGCACACACGCATGGCTATTTTCTGTACATAAAGTTGTACACAAGAAAATGTGTTTAGGAATTTGGGATGCCCGCAGAATTGGCAAGCTGAATGAATAATAAAATTAATGTATTGTTAGAATACATGGGTTCGCCATTATAATCGCGGCTCCGTTTTATAATTTATTTGTTTCATCAATATTTGCAAGCAGGAACGAGGATGGAGCTGTTTCTTAAGGCAAGATTTAATTACCAGGTTCTACCGATCCATTATTTACTGTTTATCTCCAAAGTGTCATCCGGGTAAAATTTATTACCCCTTTTTTATTACTCTGTCTTCCAGAGTCTTTCTAGGTCATATTTAGAAATTGCTTCTCTTGGATGACAAACCGTTCTCAAACGTGATGGCTGACAATAGTACATTTTCTTACTTCTAAATTTATTGAATTTTCTCGGTAATAATATAACAAGAGAGTGAGAATAAATTGAAAATAATTTGACAGATTGTCGAAAACTTGTTGCCAGGCAATAGTCACGAGAGCCCGAAGGGCTCGAGTGACTATTGCCAAATGGCAACAAGTTTGAGATGTTTCCGTTTAATCGGAATTTTTCGCTTTTTTGAATACTATTAAAATCTAATATTACGGACATAAGAAAATCAAAAATTGACTACGAAAATTTGGGCATCTAGTTGGTGCAGAAAATGCTTGGCACTGTGATCAGAAAACTGACGTCCAAAAATATAAGAATGCCAAGTTTTGTAAAATTTCCTTCAAAAGTAAAAAAGTTATAAAAGGAAAAGGAAGATGCACTTTTTCAGTTTTTCAACGATATTTCAGGAACTGTGCAAGATATCCCGGATTTCGTTTCAGTATATTGAAAGGCACAAAAATGAGAAACTTTTATCCCATTTGACCAACCCTGTATATATTTCCGTTTAATAGATCCTAATGGTGGGCGTCGTAAAAGTGACCACCCTGTATATTTGCTAAAGCTATTCCATAAATTTTTACATCGAGTCAGCGATGGAAACCTAACAAATAAGTTCATACACATATGTGAGCTCGGACGTTTCTTTAAAATGCTATTAAATATTTTTGGTTAGTACTATTACTTAGGTGGTAGTTACTTATAACGTCAGTTTGGTATTAGTTTTGTTCAAGTATATTCGTAAAATCTTACTACGAAACGCAGTATACTTTTGCAGAATACGCAGATATGCAGTTAATTATTGGAAAGTCTGATAGCTATACAATGCATGGAGTGGTAACGATTACAGATTTCTTGCAGACTCTCTGCCATTATTAAGAGAAAATGTACCTCTAGAGACAAGAAGTTATTGTTGGTTTATGTATAACGGATCTCTTGCTCATTTTGCGTTAAATGTTAGGCAGTTTAAATATTTGTTACCCCCTAAAAATGTACTACAACAGGAGATCCAATTGGATGGCCACCAAGATCACCGTACCTTAATCCACTCAATTATTATTTTTGGGTACATAACAAATAGGAATAGTTCATGCTCGTACAATAAACACTAGGGAAGCACTTCTTCAAAGAATACAGAATGCTTATGAACTGTGGGAAGAATACATGAAGTTTTGGAAAGTCTGCTGCTCCTTAGAACAAGAGCGCACAGGTTTCTTCAAGTCGACGGTGGTCACTTTGATAAATTACTGTAACGAAAATTGTTCGATGTTTATTTTTTGTTTAAATCACAAATTCTGTCCGTAATATAAATTCATTGTGTAAAACAAAATGTTGAATATTTGCTTATATGTACATATCTTGGCCGATATGTTTATGTGAATATTTTTGTTTCATTCCTATCGCTTACACGATTTATAAATGTACGGAACACCTTTATCAAACACCCTGTATATACAAGATATCTCACATGATGCAACACATAACCACTGGACCATCGAAGTCTTTTTGAAATTCGCCACTGATGCAGTAAAATATTTGAATGGACTGAACTAAAAAATATAAAACAATAACCTGTATTGTAGTTTGATGTAATTATGCCATACGCTAAATAAATAAATAAAATCTGACATGCATTTTATATATAGTCTGGCTAATAGAAAGTCGTTAACGGGCTAGGCGGTCGTATGTGCAGTAAACGATTACCCAACCGTCCCTTTCCTGATAAATCTTCCAGAGTATTCATCAACGTCTGAATGAAATGGGCGCATTTAAACGTAATGTAGGGCCAGAAAGCTTAAGGTCAGTACCATGGTGGAGGAAGATTAAAATGTTTCGATCAGATGAATTGCAAGCGTTTTGAATATAAGTAATAAGACTGCACGGCAAATTTTTAAATATCAGTTGTTGTATCTAGACCACATTCAACGCATTCAGGCACTTATTAGTGCCGATTTTCATCAACGTATTGCATTTTATCAGTGGCTTCTGCAAACATTTGTTTAGTGCTCGTGCTGATTCTTTTTACCGATGAAGAAAATTAAAAATTTCTCAAAAAATTCAATAATGCATTTGTACAACGACCATGTAAGGGCTGAACAAAATCCATATGAAGTACAAGAAAACTATTTACAACATCAGTTTTCATTGAACGTTTGAGTTGGATATTTGGCTAATTGGACCGGTTTTTGTAGCAGGAAGATTTACATCAGGAAGAGGTGTATCGACTTTTGTTTTGAACACACGCTACCTATCTTACTAGATCTAAGAAGGATTAGTTAATAAAATATGGCTTTTGTCGAAAACCCTTTCTAGCGTTCTATTTCCGATATAAAACGTTATGCCGAAAATCATGAAAGGTCAAAATATTCTTTAAATAATTCAAAGAATATATTATTTGAATTTTTGCCAGATGCTTAGTAAACACCTTGTATATATAACTACAGTTTCAAAATTTTTACCTAAAAAAATACGTTTTGAAAAATGACTTCTCTTAAAACTGAGACAGAAATGAGAATTTTATCTTGAATTATTTCTGAAAGATACCTCTATGTGTGAAATATTTTACATCTGAAAAGTTTGATAAGTAGTTTTTCAAAAATACCATTTGTTAAATGTCCACTTAAATACATCAGATTTCACTTTTTTTAAATGAAATGACGTACTTTATTTCCCATAGAACAATTGACATTTTCCCAACATAAGTAGTTTTTAAAATACGAGGGTGATGTGACGGAACGTGAGACTCGACTATACACCTATTGGCGTATATACAGTGTGCGCCTAAGTATGGGATAAATTCAGTAAAATCGAAATAAAGAATTTAAAAAAAAAATCCTCGAACACGTCGATTTTCTTTGATAAAAATACACATTTTTGCATGACAGTCGATTGTCAACCATCATTTGTTTTTGAGTAACGACGTCAACCATTGTTTTTTTTTTTAATGATAACCCCCTATTTTATTACTCAAAAACATATGATGGTTGAAGATCGACTGTTATGCAAAAATGTGTATTTTTATCAAGAAAATCGTGTTCGACGATTTTTTTTTCATTTTTTTTTAAATTCTGTTTTAATGAATTTATTCCATACTTTAGGCGCACACTATATAAGCTTATACCTTCAAAATAGCGAATAAAATATCACCCCGAAAAAAAAATCCAATCTTTCAAAAGTCGGGACTATTTCCAAACTTGCGGGAAGCGGAACAAATTTCTAATAATCGGGAATGTCCCGCCAAAATCGGGACGTCTGGTCACCTTATACTAGTGCCCTCCGAGGAAGCAAAGGATAAACATTGATTAACCAACAAAAAGTAACAATTACTGAAAAGAGACTCGAAATGGTTTAAAAAAAGGGTCCTTTCTTTAAGATAATTTTCTTCTTAACCTTCCCACACCAGTCACATTGATTGTTAGAAATTGGATCAACTTCGATTCCAGGTAATTTTTTACCCACCTTACTCACCAGATCTTCCTTTTAGTGACTCTTTATTCGGAAAAGTACCTATTCCCTATTCCTATTCCCCTATTCCCTAATCCCTAAGTTCAAAATTTTCTTCTTTGGAAATAAGTTTAAGACCGTCGAATAAGTAGTTGCTGCAATGGAGCAATATTTTGATAGCCTTGAAGATCACTTTAGAACAGCCATAATGGTACTTCATCATCGCTGGTCCAAGTTTCTTGATCTACGGGGATAACATTAACAAACATTATAATTCTCTAATCCCGTATTCTCACTTTCTATCAAATCATCCTCGTATTTCAAAAATTCGAATTTCTACGTGATTTAATTTCGCCTATGCTGTTTACACATACGTCACAGTATGTGAAACATGTTTATTTCTCGACACTGTCATATCCATCGCGTACAAGGAAAATCCAGTTTTGAATATTTTAAGTATTGTCGAGTGCTTCTTGGAACCGATATGTTAAAATAATGAATACCTACACAAAACAAGAAATTATGAATTTATTTTTCATACATTGCAACTGCGACAGAGTTGTCGAACGAATTTGTACAGTTTTTAACGGTGCGAAAATTGATATTTACCATTTACAAAAATTTAGAAGATTGGCTTCAAATTTTGCTAAATTTTGTCAAGTAAAAACAAGTAAAAGCTAGTTGCGAAATATGCAAATGTAAGCATGACGAAAAATGGAGGCACAGACACAACAAAATATAACATATATTCGAAATGTTGACAATCGACATTCAAGCATTGTGCAGCGTATTGCTGTGCACATGGTGGTTGTTCCTCGGATTTCTTCAGTGATAAATTTCGCACATGTAGTGCAAAACAGAACAAATCTTAAAATCTTAAAACTCGTTCACTATTGGCTTTTTCAAGCACAGATTTTTTTATACAGGCTTTATACACCCTTAAGGGTGTTCCTTAATGATTTGCGAATATTTAAGGGTGTAATTCCTCAGGTCATTTTATGAAAAATTTAAGCCGTGGCGGCTTAAATTTTTTGCTGCACGGTTGTTAAAATATATTTTAAATTGTTATTTTTCAAGCAGCGAAGCAATAAAGTAAATTCAATGAAACACTAAAAATCGAACAACAACGACTTTACGTCAACAATTATTGTTTTTAATGATATTTGTAAAAACTTTATTTATTTCATAGTAGGTAACTAGATTTAGTGTTCAAAATTTATTCATTAATATGAATAGAGATATTTAAAATAATAACGATTTAATAAAATATTTCAACACCTTGTAGCAAAAAATTTAAGCCGTTGCGGATATATGTTCATATGAAATTTTCTTCATAAAATGATCTGAGGAATTACACCCTTAAATATTAGCATGTTATTAAGGAACACCCTGTATAGACCGCCGGCTAGAGCTGATAGTGCCTCATCACTCTATATTGCAAGAATTCTGCATACGAATTTCTTATTTCATTTCATTCTATTACATTTATCTTCAGCATGCGAATGAGCATAGAAAACGCGAGTCTTTGTTCGAAAAACCATGAGTCATAGTCAGCTCTCGACGGAAAACTATATACACGATTTTTCCCGTTTAGCTTAAGAATCATATAATATCTGATTTAGTAACTTTTTTTCCATATAGGGCGAAAGGAAATATCTCCGAATATATTTTTTTCATAAAATCGCTGAAATACGTCAACTTTTAATTAAAGGGGGATAACTTTTGGCAAGCAAATTACCTTCAATTGTTTAACCACTTACCGCAGGGGAGGGGCAAGCCTTTATTAAACTGGAGTAGGGGTTAAATGATAGGACAACGATTTACAATACAATACAATACATTTACAATATTATTATTTGAAATTATTCTTTTAAGATGAGCAAAGTACAAGTTAAACATTACATTTCAGCAACATAAATGTATCCAGCAACAACAGTACAAAGTATGAACCGTCAATTTGAAGTACCACTGATTATAATATTAATATTATAATAAGGGTATTATAATTAATGACATTACTAAGATGGTGAATTTAATTGAAGAGCGCTTTTAATATATTAATATTATTATTATTATTATTTATTGGAATTATTTTGATTAAAAACAAAAGCCGCAGCTCTGGAGCAATTATTCTCCATTGACTACATCTTTACATCTCTACATTTACAATATTATTATTTGAAATTATTCTTTTAAGATGGGCAAAGTACAAGTTAAACATTACATTCCTGCAACAGAAATGTATCCAACAACAACAGTACAAAGTATGATACGTCAATTTGACAGTACCATTGATTATAATAATAATATTATAATAAGGTTATTATAATCAATGACATTACTAAGATGGTGCATTTATTTGAAGAGCGCTTTTAATATATTATTATTATTATTATTAGTATTATTTATTGGTATTATTTTGATTGAAAACGAGAGCTGCAGCTCTGGAGCAATTATTCTCAAATGACGATAAGTATTATGACAGTTTCATATTTTCTCATTAATTAGAGTGAATTAGAGTGAATAATTTCTCGTCAATTAATTCCATGAGAAATTTGTATATGATAAATGAATTTTGTAAGAATAAATAGTTCAACAAAATAGCCAATTCTTAAATTTGCTTTGTGATTATTCTGCAAATTTCACAAAACATTATGCAGTTACTAAAATGAATCATTAAATATAATACAAATTCATGAGTTTTATTAGTAATTGGTGAGTTTTTTTGTTAAATTCTTCTACAAGGGATTTAATTTATTTACTATATATTTTTTTGCCTTAATGATAGATTGACAGATGATAATGATGAAACAATCCTGTAAATTTTACACGAAACACGAGTTTTCTGTAAATTCTATAAAAATTAATGACTTTTTGGAGAGTTTCGGACGAAATTCTTAACAATTATGAAGGCTTATGATAAATTTCATTAAAACGATTGTAAGTATCAAAGCTTTCAAATGCAGCGTTGAATAATATTTTTAAAAAATGAGCTTTCTTCGTAATTAATGAGTTTTGTGTAAATAATTTTTAAAAAACTCTACAGTGTACTGAAGTTTTGTCTCGTTTCATAAGAAATGTATAGGTATTATCATAGGGTGGTCGTTATTTTGGAAAAGTCCCGATTTTTTTACTGCTCCCCTAAATCAAGTAGGGGCCGAAAAATTAATAATGACACAAAAAAAAGTCGAAAAAAAAAACGCCCCCCTCGCAGATTTAATTTTAAATGGGATTTAACATGGATTTTCTGGTGCTTTAGGTTGAACCAAGCGTTGAGGACGCTGAATCCAAATATTACATCAAAAACCGGATTTGACTCAAGACAGCTGTCAAAAAAGCGATCATTACAAATTCATTTTTTGATTATTAAAAATTGTAAGGTTTTTTTTATATTTTAACACAAATCAAGTAAAGTTTCGTCGTAAACAAAATATTAACGTGATTTTCGTTAAATAACATCTGTCAATTAGGCTGTCAATAAAATTTTTAATCTTTTTTTTTCAATTTCTCAATTGGGAAAATAGTCTTGATTAAGTGTTTCGATACCGCTAACTCCGAATATGGTGTCAAAAACGAGTGTGGACTCATAACAGCTGTCAAACAAGCTGTCAAGAGAAATTCTTTTTTTGACAAATAAAATTTTTGGGGTTTTTTATATTTAATTACAAATATAGTATAGTTTTGTTTAGTATTATTATTTATTTAGTTTTTCCAAGCGTTAAGGTTTAACCAAAAAAACCGCAAAACCCATGTTAAATCCCATTTAAAATTCAACCTGCGTGGGGGACGGTTTATTTTTTCTTCCACTTTTTTTGTGTCATAATTAATTTTTCGGTCTCTACTTTGGATTTCGGAGGTGCACTAAAAAAAAATCGGGACTTTTCCAAAATAAGGACGACCCTAATTATCACAGTTCATACTCCTATATATGAATATAAATGCATGGCTGTATTGCAATGTAATGCATTGTGTGAATTTATGAGTGAGTGAATTTATGAGGTAAGTCAATAATAATAATAATAATTTATTAATGCTAACACCATTTACAGGTTTACATAAGTCAATATAATTTATACAATATAATATAGATAAAAATACACAGAAAATACACAAATATGATATAAATGTTTAACAAAAATGTAAATATAACAAGTGGTGACGACAACAAATAGCGAAAGTGGAATTAACCATGATCAAGTAATTAAATAAATTACATAAATACATCATCGTCATTAAGGAAATCTTCCCAACAGTAGTATGCTTTTTGTAGTAACAGGGTTTTGAGAATACTCTCAAAGCCAGTCATCGATAGACATTTGATTGCCGACGGGAGTTTATTAAAAAAAAATGTCCCCAGTATCTAGGGCCGTACCTGCTCTTAGTGAGTCTTAAGTGCCTTATGTGTAAGTCCTCACTTTGCTTTGTACCGTGGTAATGTACAGTCAAAAAAATATAATTAAACAAAATTTTGAACAGAGTTTCTAGAATTTCTAGAACAAAATCTCAGAATCAATAACTAGTAGTACCTAGGTTATAATATTTTGTTTTTTTTAATATGTATATTTTCTAAATATTTTCCAACATTTTCAATGGGATATTTTGAAGGGGTTCAAATTCTAGTTTCTTTTCAATAAAAAAATGTTAAGTTTGCTAATATATTTCAGCAAATTTATGTACCTTTAATTAGATCCAAAAATTAATAATAAAAGGTATACTTTGTTTTTCAATATTTTTTTATAATAATTTAGAATGAATTAATTCAATTATATGTTTAGTTAAACCTAATTCTCCTAATAAATAGTTATTATATGGAAACTATTTAATACACAATACAAAAGAAAATTATTTGTAACATGATAACAGCCAAACGTTTATTAAAACAAACAACAAAATGCTAAATGGGATGTATTTAGACTTAACAATACAAATATTTTCTATACTAAAACTTAATTTCTTAGGAATAAATATGTTATGGAAGTCTTTGATTATATTATTTGCAATACTAAAATACACACAAAACATAGAAAATGACTAATAAAATGCTAACAGACGTTTATAGAGACATACAAATGATAGAAATGCGAAATGTGATGTTTTTGGCGTTAAAAAAGATTTTCTATACTAAAACAAAATTTGATAAGAAATATTTTCTTAATCTTAATTTAAAATTTCAATTCTGTAGTAAGTAATAAAAATTCAGCTTAAATATTAAGCACTACATACTGAACATGTAAATGACATAAACAGACATAAAACATGACATAAACAGTTTCTATAAACAGACGTTTATAGAAACTTATACAAACAATAGAAATGCGAAATGTGACGTTTTTGGCGTTAAAAAGATTTTCTATACTAAAACTAAATTTGATAAGAAATATTCTCTTAATCTTAATTTAAAATTTCATTTGTGTGGTAAGTAATGAAACTTCAGATTAAAAATTAAGCCGGTACCTTATGCCAGGGTTGGGAGCTCGTAGCCAAGCCCAGGCTTGGAGGCGGGACTCCAAGACCCCCCCCCCCCTTTGTTAGAGTATGTTATGCTTGATTAGGTTATGTAAGGTTAAGTTAGGTTAAGCTAGGTTAAGTTAAGTTAGGTTATGTTAGGTTTGGTGTGTATAAATAGTACAAATACCTTAGGCATACATCAAGTACAGATATTCAATTGCATATACAAGCAAACTTTGTTTAAACTGCATTCTTAATTAATTTCTTGTTGGAGAAATCTTCACAACGTATTCTAAAGTAATATTTTCACTAGACCATCGAGTGATAGGTCACTAACTTTATTAATAATTGCTTTAATTGTATTTATAATATCTGCTTTTTCAGATTTTCATAATCTTCAATTACAATTACGCTTTCGCATAATTTCTGATTAATCGCCAACCAATTCTGTTATTGGTTTCAGTACAACATTATATCGGATGAGACGGTTCCGGAAGGGGTATTAAAGCTTTCTGAAATCAGCAATACGGAAACAACGTACTTTGAGGGAAGGACTGAAACTCAAATCGAAGAAATATTAGAACTTGGAATTGATACGAGAAGTTTCCAATATTGGCTCCGTGCCGGAACTCTATAACAAGGGCGGTGTTATCAATTCTAACCCGTATTACTGTTGGTATCCGCAGAGAATCTACAATTCAGGGAACTCGAGCGCGTGTACAATGCAGATATTGCTGCTGTTAATAAATTTATTGCGTCAATTATGTAAGCCGGTGGAAACTGTCGTGCGATTGGACCAATGAGATGTGTATTAATATTTAATCAGAATTAAGATGTAAGTAAGTAGATAAAAAAGTGAAATATTTAGCTGGAAGTAAAAATTAAGCAACATATTTTTTTTAATTACCTATAATAAAATATAATACAAATTATATAAAAAAAATGTTGTATAAGAAACATTATCATTTTTTTACCATACAATACATTTTCAGTAGCATAAAAATCCAATTTTAGGTATGCAAAATACCAGTTTTGCATCACAATTCATTTATTGCAGTAATAGTCATTTCATTTTAATATTTTTTCATTTAGTTTCCTCATGAAAATTCCAGTCATTGCAATACTAAGATTTACAAAATAAAAAAGAAAAATCTTGGGACGTAGGTATTTAAAATGTTCATTCTTAAAACATTTTGTTGCAAAATGTAGTTATTGTTGTTTGATTGGTGTAGTTATTCATTTTTAATTTATGTTTTCCTATAAATCAATAAGTTATTCAAGTAATAGCAATAAACACAGATAAATGTGCCAACCACGTAAAGTTCCCGATGTAACTTTGCAATATGTGTTTAGGGTCCTTCCCAGGCCGAATCATTTATACAGTTCGTATTGCTGAACGTCCTATCATAATAAATCTGGATTTAACCCTGATTTCACGAGTTATTAAATTTATTCCAGTCGTGACGTATTGCTAACTGTTCTCCCATTTAGGCGGCGACGAGTCATGCGGGACTCGGGACGCTTTGGTCATTTTGCGAAAGCGCTTTATGGCGCCTGTGTTTTCGTTCCACTCAGAAGCATTGCTACATATTTATGAAGGTCGTACCTGCTCGCTTAACAGGCCGTATTTAACATTTTCATGAGTTTAATGAAGAGCGAATACAAATTGTGTTAGCACTTCGGGTTGTTTATTGTACTCTGTTAGCATCTGCCGAAACGAAACTAAAAATTAGAAGGACATCGTTATTGTTGATGCCATTTATTTTTCAATGCCTTTTCCAGTGCCAATTACACAAGTAATGTTTCCAAAACTACCAAGAAATTGGTTTGGATTGTTTTCAAAAATTGATAGATCTTCACTTAAAGTGTTCAAAAGATGCCAATATATTTCATTTTAGTTGAAATGTTTTAATTAAAGAGTTTTTTTTCGTTGAAATATTTTAAAAATTGTCTACATCTTATGTTTTATAACTTAACGACATATATAGAAACATAAATATGTTGTTAATAAATTAATTACATGAGTCCACCGTTAGGTGCGTATAAAACTGTGTAAAGTCACATACTGCACACATATGATTATTAAGAAATGTGTAAACGAAATGTTAATAATCAACTGACCATCTGGAAAAATTTGTTTTGAGCTCAGGGGAAATAATTAGATATCATTTTTCGTAGAAGTTTTACAAAATCAAATGTAATTTCTAGAATAATTAATTTAATCAAGAATTTAATCAACTAAATATATTAGAATTTCAACACAATTCATTTAAATTTATATAGAATTCAATTGGACTTATCCGGAATTGACTGCATACAAAGATCGAGCTGCTGTTTCAAAGATAGAATAGCCACGATGATAGCTAACCTACGAGTAGGAGATGGCACGTAAAGAAGAAGAATTGACTAGTTCTACCAATTTCAACGGAATTTTTATCAAGTACTACAAACTTTCTATACAATTCAAAATTGTTATAGAATTCGATAGAAATTCTACCATTTCTTGTATAATTTTTTACGAGTAGAGCTTATACAAAATCCAATGTAATTTTTAGAATTCTATTATTTATTTAAAGAATTTAATAGAACTTCATATAATTTGTATTGGAATTTCTGCACAATTCATGAAAATTTCTTCAAGACCATAAAGATAATGAGGCTAGCAAAAAATCACCCGTAAACCACAACAAAATAAGTTTAATTGATTTATTTATGATATCGCTCTCTATTAGCGTTTATTCAAACTTGTCCGTAATTTTCGAAATAATTATTTAAGAATGTCTATATTTCTCGGGAAAATGCCAATCGGTAAAATAAAAATAAGAATTCTTGAAATTTCGAGTATATTACATGCATTTATGGAGATAAATTTCTCGAGCAGAAAATCTAAGTGAAGTTAAATACTCCTATTAATTATGCGCAAACTTATTACCACAATATTCTATTCTAGAATCCATTACATTATCTAGAAAAAAAAAATTATATAGAATTTTATAGAATAGAATAGAATATATTTTCATGCCTCTCGTCATACGACTTACACAGGTCAAATTAATAAATTAATTACATATTAAAAAGATTTCTGCAATGCAACACTACAATACAATGCTTAAAATTACATCGAAGACACTGCAAGCACATAACAAATCATAAGTCAATAAGCATAAAGTAATAAAGTCAATAAGTCAATAGAACTTCGAATACATTTATTGGGATTTCTGTACAATTAATTAAAATTTCTTTACTGTTTATTGAAATTTGTCACTAATTGAATAGTTTTGCCAATGTCAATGACATGTCTGTCAAGTATTTCAAAATTTAATAAAATTTCAACCAAATTGGGTTTTTGTATTACAGATTTTGTTTTTTTTTTAATTGCAGGACATTAAGTATTGTTAACAAAAACACTAAGGTATTGCTTTGGATTTTCTAAAAAAAAATGATTGTAAAGACCGCATATCGATAGCCTACAAAATATCGTTAGTACTACCGTTAGGCTTTTACTTATTAGTATTAAAATATGCCACGATATTTTATTTCTTTTGATTTTTTTTTAATAAGTTACGTTTTTTTTTAATATTTAAGAAAATGTCGACGTCTTATAACTTATTGGGGCCCTAAAGAACTCTTTCAAATTACACTGTACACAAAAATGTCTAATTGCATTAATAAAATGGAAATACTAATCAACTTCAAAATAAGATCATGCAAATTATTATAAATTAGAGTCGTGAAATTTCAGCGTACGTATACAAAATAAATCATGGGCCATTTAAATGTTACGACTCACATATTACTGTGTACATGAGTATACAAAAAACATGAAACTGTGTACTGTACGAAAGCAAATTAAAAATAAATAAGTCTGTAAGTCCTTTAGCAAATATAAAATGCAGTAACGTCATTCAAAAATTATGAAAAGATTTTAATAGCATTAAAAATATGATAGAAATTCGAAATGCATCTAAACGTGATATGAAAATTCGATATATGAATATTCCACCACAATAACATCATGCTACCGCATTCAAAAGGTTCCACACAAAAAAATCATGAACATTATCTTCATCAAATTCTTAAAAACATAGAAAATTGTCCTTAAAACAAAATAAAAATTACTGAAAATTGTACACGCACGCATGATGATCATTATACTGACTTAGAAAGCTGTTTCAAAACAATCATATAAATTTTATTAGCAGATTAAAACAATCGCGAAAATTCCTAAAAAAATGGTAAATTGTTCTTAAAAGAAATAAATGATGAATTAAAATTCTACTCGCATGACTTAGAATAAACAATTGTGGATTAAAGAATTATGAAAATCAATAGAAAATTGGCAGAAGCCAATGCTTTCAGAAGAAAGCAAATGGAAAATATGTGAAAATTCTACGTGCACGCACTAAAATCATGATACAGAATTCGAAAGGCATACAAAAAAATCATTTCTCTATTAGAAATTCTATTTGCGGGTTAAAATTTTCATTAACTTTTGCAGATTTTTTGTAATGAATATTTGAAGCTGTTGTTTACACTTAGATTTTGTACTCTTTAAAAAAAAATTCTGTGTTCTGTAAATGCCTCAATATTAGTAATAGGTTATTTTAAAAAGCACAGTTCGCCTGTTTGAGGATTTTGTAACAAATTCGACAAATTTAATTTTATGTAATTAGCACCAGCGTTATACTACACCCATGTAGAAATTTGTTATTTATCTACAGTCATGTTCAATTAAATCTAATACAAGACATTTAGTCCAAATAGCAATTTTATATAGCAATATAAATATGTTAGTACTAGATTTATGTGAGAATGACTACGTAAGTGGAAGCAACAATTTTCTGGAAATAAATGCTGTAAAAATTACGAAATTTGCCCAAAATTTGATAGTTCCGCCAGCTTCAATAATAGAATTTCTACAGTACTCTATACTATAGTAGCCTCAATACTATAAAATGAGATGTTAATGATCTGCGAAATTTATACAGAATTGTATGAGTTTTTTACGAATAGAATTGAAAAAAAATCGTTTGTAGAATTTTATTACTTATTATAGAATATAATAGAACCTAAATTTAGCGGAATATTTGTACAATTTATATAAATTTCGTCGACTGGAGTATCACTCCAGTCTTGATAGCAATATTTAAAAAAATGCAGAAATGATAGTACTGATTGCTGATTATTGATGGTAATAATGACTTATAACATTAATAATTGATATTTTGGGAGAAATTATTTAAACTTTTACTGAAATCAAATATTTTTATATCAATTTTTATTTAAATTTTATCAGAAATTATTAAAAAAATTATTGAAATCATTATTTTGTGACATCTTCTTCTTCTTCTTCCTTCTTCTAAATAGGCGGATCGCCTGTTCTTCGTCGATTTTGCCCGGTCCTTTTATTGTACGTTGAGGTTGTCGTTCCACCGTTTTCGTGGTCTTCCGGTACTCCTTTTCCCTGACGGCGATTTGTCTCTTGAGATTTTTACAATTCGGTCACCTGACATTCTGCTAATGTGTTCGTTCCACTCGGTTTTTCTTCCCAACACCCAATCGTTGACATTATTAATATTGCATATTCGTCTAATGTTTTCACTTCTCTCCCGGTCTCTCAATGTTTTGCCGGTTATTTTGCGAATTACTTTCATCTCTGTTGTTTCTAAGATCTGCTTAGTTTTACACGTTTCAGGTCTTGTTTCTGCTGTATATGTTAATATCGGTCTTATAGCTGCCTTATAGATGCGGGTTTTGGTTACTGTTGTGACATAATTATCTAAATTTTGGCAGAAATAATTGAATATTTGACAGTACTGATTATAATTTTGAGGGTAATATTATAAATCTTTACATTGTTCGATAAATTTAAAATTTATTTGTATGTTGAATATCAAAATACAATAAAAATGAGATTACAATTTCTTAGATTTTGGATACTCCACCCATAATCAGATCAAATCAAATCAAAACAATCTAATCGTATTAATGAGCGTGCTCTTACACAAGTCAGGTACAGATAGGCAGAGGATTTGATATAAAATAGGAGTATATTTTTGGTTGTAGGAATACTCAAACTATATATTTGAATCAAAATGGACAATTATTTGTATTTGCATATAGAACATCAAAATGCAAATAAAAATTAACAAAATGTATTCGATTTCGGACTGTTTACCCCATTCCTGGGAATTAATAAAAACATAAGTTTATGTTTTTGAATAATGCTTCCTTACAAATCAACATCCAAACATATATTTTTCATACATTATTTTTAAAGTTTTTTTACGAAATAAAGTATTCAAGTTGACGTCAAGACAATATAATTCAAGTCAAGATAAAATGCAATAAAAATTATGTTACATTTCATTTCACACATTTGAAACAGACAATATATTTTTAAATATTTTTTTAAAGTGAAAAGTTGAGATCGTTTTGATAATTACATTTATCAGTCTGTAGAATAATAATGGAACCAAGCAAGACGATACTCAGAAAACAACCCCAAAAAGCAAAACATCAATGGATGACTCCCGAGATACTAAATCTAATGGACAAACGCCGAAGTTTAAAAAACAACATACACGAATACAAGAAGATACAAAAACGAATACGCACACACATAAGAAAAGCACAAGAAGAATGGTACAAACACAAATGCGAGGAGATAGAGGAACTGCAAATAAAACATGACCTATTTAATATACATAAGAAAATCAGAGAACTCACAGGGACTCAAAAACGAAGACAACCAAGTATTCTGACGGATGAAGATGGTAAAATTGTCATAGAGACCACGGAAAAATTGCTGCTGTGGAAAAAGTATATTGAAGAACTGTTCGAGGACGAAAGGCGCGGCAACATCACAGAAGAACAACAAGAAAGCAATGAACCAGAAAACAATGGACCTGACATAACCAAAGAGGAAGTAATGCGTGCCATTAAAAATCTAAAAAACGGAAAGTCATCAGGCCCTGATGAGTTACCAGCCGAAGTACTCAAGTTAATTGAGGAAGACCACATCCACATCATAGTAAACCTATTTAACGCTATATACTCCACAGGAATAATACCAAACGAATGGCTAACATCAACCTTTATAACGCTTCCTAAAAAGACAAACGCAAAGCTTTGTGCAGACCACCGCACCATAAGCCTTATGAGCCACACATTAAAAACATTTCTAAAGGTGATACAATACAGAATACACGGGAAACTGGAACAAGAAATAAGCGAATCACAATTCGGGTTCCGAAAGGGCCTCGGTACGCGAGAAGCACTTTTTGCTTTAAACGTCCTGACGCAGCGATGCTTAGATGTCAATCAAGACCTATATATATGCTTAATCGATTACAATAAGGCTTTTGACAAAATACGACACGACCGCCTGATCCACCTGCTCAAAGAAAAGACGCTTGACACTAGAGATATTCGAATCATTACCAACCTGTATTATAATCAAAAAGCAATAATCCAAATAGACGGCAATACATCGGAAGAAATCGGAATAAAGAGAGGTATAAGACAGGGATGTGTACTATCAGCAACACTATTCAACTTGTATGCAGAAGAAATCATGAAGAAAGCACTAGATGGCGAAACAATAGGGGTAAAAGTCAATGGCATCCCGATAAATAATATAAGATATGCTGACGACACAGCTCTAATTGCAACTAACTTAGAAGACCTTCAGAGAATCCTCAACAAAGTGACAGAGGCAAGCGAAGAATGTGGACTCTCTCTAAACGCGAAGAAGACCAAATTCATGGTAATGACAAAAACACCACAAAATAACGAAAACATCTACGTACACAATGAACTCATAGAAAAGGTAACAAAGTACAACTATTTGGGCACAACCATTAACCAAGATAACGACTGTTCAATGGAGATAAAAATTAGAATAGCAAAAGCTAGAACAGCTTTCATGAAAATGAAAAAAGCTCTATGTGGAAAAGATCTAAGCCTAGAACTAAAAACAAGATTAACGGCATGCTATATACAACCAATTCTAATGTATGGAGCTGAAGCATGGACACTTAAAAATGCGGACATCAAAAGGTTAGAGGCTTTTGAACTGTGGATGTACAGAAGAATATTGAGAATACCATGGACGGACCGAATAACAAACATAGAAGTAATTAGAAGAATGAAGAAAGAAAAGGAAATTATAAACATCATTAAGACGCGGAAATTACAATACCTGGGACACGTGACTAGAGGGGAGAAGTACCATCTGCTCCAAATAATAATACAGGGGAAAATACAGGGAAAAAGAAACGTTGGAAGAAGACGACACTCATGGCTGAAAAATTTGCGAGACTGGTTCAATTGCAACACAAACCAACTATTTAAAGCGGCTATCTCAAAAGTACGCATAGCGGTGATGATTGCCAACCTTCGGACCGGAGAAGGCACCTGAAGAAAGAAAAAAAAGAATAATAAAACTCAATAAAATATTACATTATCCATAAGGCGGAAAGACCACATAGGTCGAAGCCTAATAGAGATTGTCTACTACCACTACTACTATTACATTATCAAATTACAATAAAAATTAAGTTACTTAAATATAGTATCTAATTACATTTGGATGCTGCATCGATGTAGTTACCATTGTGATTTGAAATAAAGATTATTTGCATTATATTGCGATGTCACATAGCAGTATTCAAAATATTTTTGAAAGTGGAAACTTGACGTTTTCAAACATTAATTTTATATGTATGTAGAATAATAAAATTCAATAAAAATTACATAGTATTTTGTTATGCTAGTATCTATTAAATTTAAATTGATGACGATTTTTTTCAGTTCACCTTTATGGTTATTGTCTCAATCAAAACATTCCCCATGAAATTTTTGCTGAATTTTAAATAATTGTAATTATGAAAAAACAGCCTAATAAATTAATACCTTTCGCATTTTTGTCAGAAAATTCTTATGATGGAAGTATTTTAATTTCTGTCTATGTATTTTTCTTTAGTTTGTATTTTGTATTTTTAATTTCTTAGATTAATTTGTGTCGCCCCGTGTAGTCTCCCGTCGAGAGCTGACGAGTCATAGCACTGTGTTACAGGATTTCGACATACGTTTCTTATTTCATTTCATTCTATTACATTCACCTTAAGCATGCAAACGAGCATAGAAAACACGATTCTTTATTCGAATAACCATGAGTCATTGTCAGCTCTGGGCGGGAGACTACATATTTTAACAATTGAAGATTTTACATTTTTACACTTACAAGTTCTTCCAGTATGAAAATATTTATTCATTCCTGCGATAATTTGTTTGTATTTTCACAATTGAACATTTTATATTTTCAAATTCAATAACAAGTATTTAAGATATGAAAGTTTGAATTCATTCATAAAATAATTTGTTTATATTTATACAATTGAACATCAATACAATTAACAATTTACCTATTCACATTCAATTAAAAGTTCTTCAGATGATAATATTAATTCATTCTTCAATCTTATAACTCAGGAGTAGCATATAAGACCTTATCGGATATTTGATGACCAGCAAATCCTATTGATTGATTAGACTGGCGTGGCTCTCTAACATCCCGAGATTTAATGCGTTTGCACAAGCCAAGATTTACTCACGGGTAGGTTATTACACATTCAAATCAATAATTCAATTGCGTTGAGTCCACATTCTGAATAAACACACGACAAATCCGTTCTACGATATTACTAAATAAAGCTTCTTGATTTGAATACTAACAAATGTGTAATAATGTAATATGTAACGTATAATGTACATTGAGCGATAAAAATTGAAATAATTAGGTTTTTTCTCAAATCCCCGGACAGATGATTTGACTATTAGCAAATGTGTAGTACTTTAATTTGCCGACAATAATATTATACAGGTCAAAAGTTGTAATACAAGACTGAATTAAAGCGACAAAGAAAGTTGTTGCAATGAAATTGTATAATTCTTAAGATTGTTAGCAAATATAAACCGATCGATGAAACAGAAGACTCCGAGGCGGTAGTGTTGATGAAATCATGAATAATTCATTCGTCGGCTTGTATTCTACATGCATAAGCTCTCACATGCAATAATTGAAGGTACCAGAGCCAAATGGGAGCAAGTGATTTTTTTCATTAAGCGAGATTACTGCAATTACTTGACAAAATTATCAATATTTTTTATAGCAATGGGGTAAAAAGTACATGAATTGAAGATTTCTATTTCATTTTTAAATATTTGTTTTAAATTTCTTGCTTGTTTTGTAGCAGTACACAATATTTATTACTCTATCGATATAATTCAGTGTTTCCCAAACTTAACCTAACCTAACGAGTCTTCGTTCCTCTTTTATATTTACTTGATGGTTTAGATTCATTTTGATCATTTAATCATTTTGATTTAGACTTGAACCTGTGTAAAATTATTATTAATTATTTATTATTTAGCGTATGGCATCATCACATCAAACTATATTATAGTTTAATTATTTTATTTGTTTAGAATGGTTCTTAATATTTGTATGAAAATAATATTGTGTTTAAGGTTACTAATTTCATTATAAATGTATATGAAATCTATACATTGTTAATATTGTAATACTCAGAAGCCCCAGAAACTATTAATTTGTGAAACTTGAACAACGTGTTTGGCTTAATATCAATTATAAAGTTATGGATGGAGTATTACTTTGTGGATTATATTGAAACCATGAAAACTAATAATTTCTCGTAGGCTGTGTATTTAAATAACAGTGATTATTATTTAAACGATAACAATAAACTACATTCATTTTATTGTAATACACCTATAAGATTATTTGTAATAATAATTATTATATACATTTTAAGAATCATTTGTAATATGAAATATAATTTCATTGCATTTTTCTATAAATACGAAAATTCGTTCAGAAATTTGATATACCAGATGTTGAATACATGTAACGCAATATTCTGAGATTTGTGTGACCGAAATCGCACTTATAACCATCAAATCGATAAGCTTTTATGAGCGAAGTCATAAAAATGTTGCATGCTTGGCACTCTTTAGTTCAATCTAGATTATTTTACATTCTCGATTGATTCATTCATTATATTCAACATGTAGGATATAATATAATTTAGGGCGAATAATATAGTTTAGTACAATTGGAAATATAATTTTCAACAAATATGAATAATTTCTATTTAGTAGAGTATTATTTGTTTCATATAGGACAGCTCTTTCCATCTGCTGACAAAGTCTTGAACCTTACCAGGGAGCCTTACTTACAAGTCCTTCGCCAAGGGGCTTGTTGATTGTGAAATAACAGTCATGTATTTTTTATTGACAATATTAATTTCCTGTATCAATTGATTAAGAAATGGAAACGGAATCGCACGAAATGATACGAACACCCAATATCGTGTACCATTCTTAATTTGGATCGTTTCAATGAGATAAATTGATACTAAGTAATAGGGCGAAGTTAAGGAACACAGTGTAATAGGAAATTAAATTACTACCAATGTATCTGATGAAATACTGCTATTGTACAGATATTGGGCTACAAGCGTGATGTTTATCTAACCGCAGCTCCAGAAACAATTGCTTTAATAATAATAATAATAACAATAATAACAATAATAATAATAATATTAATAATAATAATAATAATAATAATAATAATAACAATAATAACACAGGCCAACCATCAAAAAACTTTTTGTGTGTGTTTACCTAATTATTGTCGTTTTAAGTGTGGTTATTCAAAAAATAACATTAAAAAATGCCATATCACCCACCATGTCCACATTTTAACATTTTCTCTGTATAGCTAGGTGATAGCTAGGTGACAGTTACAGCTAGGTGTATAGCTAGGTTATAGCTAGGTATAGTGCTGGAAAAACGTTATCAGGCACGCTGGAACACCAACATGATGGGAGATTACTGTTGGTCACTTCACCGAGAGAGTCAGTGGTCAGTGGTCAATCGGCGCATAGAAGAAAAAGCTATATCAGGAGCTTTAAAGAAAAGAGACAAAGAAAATATACATCAATGGACATGTCAAGCATTTGAAGAATGTAATGTTAAGAATATAAAGCCACCTTCTATGTTTAAATAAAGTTCTGTTGGTATTTTAAAAGTCGTTTACTTTTCATATTTATTGCATATTTTACATATTTTCCCATAGGTCAAATTGTGACTAAATTGTGGGTGATATAAACGATCAGAGTTCAGATACGGATTTAGCACCCAAAAACTATAAAAATCAGCTATCAAGATTTAAAAAGTTTTTTGAAACCTTGTATTTGTTGGCCTGTGTAATCATCAAAATAATTGCGAGAAGTGACTAACTAATCTAAAAATTATTTAATTTCACGATTTCAGAAATAATAATAACAACAATGATGATCGTCATAATAATTGAGAGCAGTAATAATAACTAATAACTTAACTAATCCAAAACAAAATGATGTTACATGTTGTTATTAATATTGTATGAATTCATAATTGTATTAGTTAATAGTCGTGATATTATTTTCACGATTTCAGAACTCGTCACTAAAGTTATCAAGGGACAAGTAAAACAACTGGAATTTATGACCTAAAAATTATGATATAAATTACTTAATTTCAAGATACCAGAAACTCCTGAATTTATTAAGTTATTTGAGATTATAGCCTATTTTTGTACTAGGAGTAAAATGAAAGGCCATATATACATTATAAAATATCACCAAAAAATAAGCTACAATTATTTGGCGGCACATTTGAATTGTTAAGTGTTTGGTGTTGTCTACTTGCATTTAAAATTATAAACGACTATATTTTTTGTTTCATTGCATATTAAAATAGTTTTAAGTTGTTTGTCACACAATATATATATATATATATATATATATATATATATATATATATATATCAATATATCATCAATATATTAACTGAATCAACAACTTGTGATACGACCGCAATCATTTTCAAATTTTGTTGATCAGTTCGGATTTTCTTGAACATGTTTATTATGCACTATTTTTCTGCTAAAGATGAAATACTCAAGTCTAAACTGATGGCGCTTATTTAAGGGTAAAACTGATACCCAGCTAGTAGAAATCACAGTTTTCATATATAATACAGAAAATTAACGCTAACAAGCAATTAGTTCTGAAAATATTTAACTTTTACTTTCGGAATTACATAGAAATATATTAAGGACACAATACTGATAATCTAATTTTTTTTTATTGCTTTATCTTTTAATTTTTTCATGTAGAAATTACACTTCCAATTCCTTTAATTCGGTTTTGCTTTAATTGTTTTCCGAATAAGCTCGTCTATCCTTACTTAAAAATAAAGTAGCGCGTATTATTGGGTTAGGTCAGCAATTTAGCAATTTAGAACTGAAATGTTGTTATCCGATTTTCATTTGTTTTCAAGTTATAATTTTGAACAGTTTGTTGAAAAGTTAGATAAATACGTTTTTATCTGGAGTTTTCTGATGTGGAAACCATTGGCGATATCCTTCAACAGCAGCTGTAGCACACCCATTACAAAAACCATAGACAAACACCATATTTGCATATTCAAGATTTGAAACTTTAACTTGATAACAAATGAAAAACGGATAAGAAGGTTATTTTTTTTAAATTATTTTCACGTGTACAATACACTCCTGGAGTTTGGTCCATTCCTCTCGAGTCACCCTGTATATATATATATATATATATATATATATATATACAGTGTGGCCGAAAAGTCGCTTTACCGAAAATAGCATAATCTCCAAAATGTTATAATCAAATTGTATTATTTTCAGTAAAGCGACTTTTCGGCAACCCGGTATATATAAACATCTGAAATAAAATTTGTGTTTTGCAGTTACATTCGAAATCATATAAGAAATAGCTACGTAGCAAAAGGGATCCATTTATTTTTAATGTGCAATCTCCAGTAGAGTTTTATATTTGTAATTTAGCAGACTTTCCAGGCGCATTACAAGTTATTGCTTCTGTCACTTACTTCGGCGGCTTACGAGGGAGAGAGGAAACAAATTCATTGAGGACAACACGCAATTCAGCACGCAATTGTGATAAACGACGCGATATTTTCATCGAGTGATGAACGCAAACATGTTCAGGGTCATTTCGCATTTCCATTTGCGTATCTTAATTAAAACCTTTGTCCTTTTTTATACAGAAAGAAATTAATGATTTAATCGTTGATTAAATTTATTTCTTTGTTCATTTTTATACTGAATTTTGGTCTAACGTTATTGCCGAACTCTCAGGAACTTTGCACGTTCTAGAGTAGTCTCTTTGTAGCCCATTTGATTTTTTTCATCAGATTAAAATCTCTCGTCATTTCTTGAAGCGTTAATTGATGTCGTCAATCCAAGGATTCAACGGTCAGACGATATCTGTGAAGGCAAAGTTTTTAACTAATCAAGCTTAAGCTTGCTTTTATACATGTATCTATTTGGTTTTATAGATCAGCTGATTCCTCGTGAATTATTTAAACATCTGAACTGAATAATAAAACGATTACACCTCTGATGCGACAGATTTTCAAAGTTTAAAGTAAAAAACATAGTTGCGTTTAAAAACTAAGCTATCCAAAAATACCAGTTTTGATGTTGCTGATGTAATTTCTAGTAGTTTCATTGTAATTTAGAGCTGCAATATGTATCAGTTTTGATATTGATTAGTCGACTTATGCTGGATTACATCTATCAGAAGTAAAAAAAAACGAGAACTGAATAGTTATTGCTGATGCATTTTTGCTTGAGTTATTTATTGATTGTTTTGTATTAATCCCAACATACCTAACCTAACTTAACATAATCTAAATTGGCCTAAACTAAGCTTACCAATTTTGAAAGTTGGCCATTTCGCCAGTTATTTATTGTTTTTTTATCACCCCTAACCAAGCCTGACTTAAATTAGCCTAGCTTTGCCAAATTACCCAACATTTTATTGTTTCGTCCAGTTACATAAATATGTGTAGTAGGTTTACTACGTACCGGCAAATTCGTTTAAATAATTGTCTAGTCTGACCAGTTAAATGACATTACAATTTAATATTGTAAGAGGAAGTTAATGAAATTAAATTGAATTACGTGATTGCGGTTCCAAGTAGGAAATATCGATTTGCTGTAAGGCACAAATATATTATAACATGTCAGTGTAAATCTTCTTCGTACCTAAATTGATTATGTGATCTTGGTTGTGTATCTCGAACTCAACAGTGAGTATATAAGCAAACACAGGGTATTGTGTTTGTAGATCAAGGGGAGCACTAAGAAGCTTCTGCCAAAATAAAAAAGGTGTAAAGATCTTGTATAGTCTGTATCACAAATCTCCACAAATAAATCAAACACTTTATAATGATTTTTCATCACTTAAATGTTAAACATTATCATTTAGTTGCCACATAGTATCATAATTTAAAATAAATTGTCCAGTATATCTCCTATACGATTTTTTTATGGAGTTATCTGTATGAACAGAAATGTTTTTTTCATGCAAAATTTTATTTTGTGCGAGTATCAACGTATGAAATCGTATCGTAAATGTTTACAGTACTGTCGCGCCAGTAATAAACATATTTTCCATCGCTGTCGTGGGGTGGATAAGCAGGGCTGTAAATGTTTACAACAAAAACGTAAAATATTTCGTCCACCGGATAAAATATTGGCGATAAGTAACTTTCGATGTATATTCAAGCAGCGCGAACAACCTTTTGAAGTAATTTCATAACATGGAGTTGTTTAGCTAAAAGCTTTACTTTAAAATATAGAGCCCGTAAATGGAAGATTTTGCACTTTTCATAAGTAACTTTATAGATACGTACATGAAACTATTGTTAGCCATGATTCTACGAATAATATAGAGCTAGATAAAAATAATGATACTGATTTACATGATAATATCGAGAAATTACGATGTTGTATTGCGTTTTAATGAGAAATTATTGAAAATCGTGCAGTTACCACGACATTACAATTAAATGTAATTAAATTTAAAAAATAATGTATGTTCAACGGCCATGCGCGAAGTGATATCATACAGCATCTGCTCAGTACCTTGCCAAATTGAGTGATACATTAATATACAACATATGTATCTATTGAGTGGATCTCGGCATCTATAATTGTAGAATACGCTTAGAATTTTAGAGAAGTGAATATCCCGAAGTAGTGAGTTATAATTATTGATTCAAAAGCTGATTGATGAAAGCTTTAAAGCAAAATATGGTAAGTTTTGATGGCAATTTTATAACGCGAATTACCGTTATATCGAATTATGCAATATAAGTGGATAGCGTTCAGACTACTCTCTTAAATTTTTGTTCAAAAATTTTCCCTATTTTTTTCGGAATACAAATACAAGATAGGTAATTAAGAAAATGAAAAAGAATTGGAATGATTGAAAAATAAAAGTGTAGAAGTTTTAATAAATAATGGAAAAAAAAATGGAAAAGAGAAGGATTTTTTTTTTATTAGGTTATTGGTCATTGGTCTTTCTACCAAGGCGTATACTAAAGTAATAATACTAGAAATTATTATTATTAAGGACAAAGTTTATTTACAAATCACTGTAAGTTAATTGCTAATATTTTAGAATAGGATTCTGTTTTATTTTTAATTTTTTAATATGTAGGGAATTTTGGGAAAATTATGAAAAATTAGGGGTTTTTTATCCAGAAATCCCGAACCGTATCAATGTGGCTATGAAGATTTTATTATAAATAATATATAATTTTTGGTAGATACCTACCGGGTGATTCAAGTTTTATTACTAGACCAAAAATAGCGACTTCTAATTGAAAAAAAAAATCCAAAATATGTACACATGTTTAGATATTGATGAAGCCCAATCTGACGATAAAAAAAATTTATTTTAACCATCCGGTAGTTTATACGTTATTTCACAAAGAATTCGTAATTTTATTTATATAGTTTTTGTCAGAACATACTTTAATGCTATTCCAAACAGTCCAGTGTAATCCAAGTCAAAAAAATTGCACCAATTATTGAATTAAATGCATTTTGATATTGCAACAGTAAGATTTATTACTAAATAGTAAAATATGACGGCTGCTACCAGTAATAGTCCCTATAATGGATTTTATGGGTTTTATGATAGGGCCGTACCTGCAAGGCCCGTTCAACCCAAGGGCGACTGGCGGAATCATAAAAAGTCATAAAACGTTCCAACCGCACCGGTCAATGCTTTGTTGGGCTCTTGACTTACAAAATCATAAATAATACATAGGAAAGTTGTTCAGTAATGTAAAAAATCCTTTAATTTGAAATCTAATCATTTTCGATAAATTTTGATTTCATAAATGGGTTCTATGAATAAAATAAAACAGTTTAGGGCAAAAATAACGATAGAGAATTTCTATATAATTACGTCTATATATTTGTATCGAAAAAGTCAAACTACCTTTCCGTAGATTAGTAACAGAGCTATATAAATCCAAATTTTCATATTTTTTGGGCAACTCCAGATGCCTATGGCAAAAAACCCATGGTAATAAAACTTGAATCGCCCGGTATATAATAGGAATTTTTGGTAAATAATTGGAAAATGATTGCTTTATAAAAATTTCATTTGTTTGATAGTGTTTATGAACGGGATTTTTTTTTAATTGCGAAGATCTTGAATAAACTCCTATTATGTAAGTACTTTAAAAAGATAGCAAAGTTCACTTAAAATGTTAAAGATGTTTACGAAATCGATAGTATCATAATATGTTATAAAAATAGCAACAATATCGTATCATTAGAAATTTTGAAGAAATTTTAAACCGTTAAGTTAAACCGTTAAATTAAAGCAAAAACTCTAGTAAACTGAAATATTGTTGCGATTTTTTAGAGGAATTTCTGGAAACTTTCTGAAAATGATTGTAAAACTATTGATTTTTGATAATACAGGGTGTAAAAGATAAGGATCAACAGCGTGGGAATCTCGGAAACCGCGAAACCTGCAAAGGCGATTAAATTACTAAAAAGTTGCATAATTTAGAGGTCAGTAATATTCTGTTGAGAAAACCAGAAATTTCCGCTTACTTCCGGAGATATTCGACAAAATTCGAAGTCTTGCAATTTCGTTATTATTTTTTTCTGAAGTTATTTGAAAAGGTATAAGAAACCCAAAAGCACTTTCTGATTGTCTCACTTTTGGCTCTACAAGACAGTGTTTACAAGATTTCAGTACAACGTTTCATTTCGATCATCAACTCTATATTTTATATGGAACGTCACATATGTGCATCCTGTATTTGATAGCATTTCCTATTACGAATTCAACTATTTATATCACAGTATGGTTTGTCATGATTTTATTCAGAAAAAGGCTTGTTTGTTATAAAACAACCTAAATGTTTTGTTGATTGTTTTTTAAATTTGTGGCAAATGATTGCAAAACTATTGATTAGTAAACTTTTTTGATATTTTAGATTAGGATTTCGATTTATTTTTATGTTTTGCCGTGAATTGTAAAACTATTAATCTTTACTAATTTTAAAAGACTTGAAATTTTTTTAGAATAGAAATTTAGATTTTTATTTTTTTTTTATTTTGCTTGACTTATAAGTGTTTCCAAAATTCTTTACAAAATACCTATAAAATAAAAAATATAAAAGTTTTAAATCCCTCCTATGTACTATAAAATATTGTAAAAAAAGTTTTAAATGCATTAAAAAAGCTTACATGTCAATTCTTTGAAAGAAGTCTTATCACAAATTCGAAAAAAAAACCTTACAATATTTCGTATCGTTCTAAGGAACTGAAAAAGTAGTAGTAGATCGATTCTTATTTCGGCTATCGACTTTACCGGTACTTTTGCTGAAATATTTATGGGATTTACAATTGTAACTATTCGGCGAAATATAAAAACATTATTTATAAACGTGTTTTGATATTTTAGAATATGTTTTTTTTACATTTATAGGAATATGTAATTTTTGGTTCATTAAAAAATTCAAGGTGTTATTTCAAGAAGTCTTGAAAATTCTTCTAAAATATCTTTGTTATTTTCTAAGATTATATACAACATTTTTCGAAAAAAAAAGCTAATCAATACTGTAATTTCGATAATTTCGGTACTTACATAATAAAATTCAAAAACACAAACTATCATAAAACTAATTTTGCTAGAAAATTTATGAAAAATCAAAAAAAAATCAAAAATATTTGCATTTGTTGCAAGTAAAGTGTTCGATTTTTCGTAAATTTTATAGTTTTGTTGTTTAGTCCATATTTCCAGCGTTTCTGAATTCTTTGATGATTTGATGTATTGATTCTTCATTTTTGTTTCTGAAATTACTGTTTTATCAATTAAATTATTTATTCTTCAGCTTGAGCCTTTGTACTAACGCAAATGATGTTCAAGTTAATGTTTAATTATTTAAACACAAAATGCGAGTATCTAGAATGTTATTGTCAATTGGCATTGCCATTGCTCGACTTACACCTGGTAAAATGACTAAACAGATGGGTTCGGGTAATCTAATTACTTTCCATAAATAGTACTCCAAAATTAGATTGAGTGTCACATTTCCTGAAATTATGAGTAAAACGAGGAACACATACAGATAATTCTTCAAAATATGATGTATTCTTCAAGTGGATAGAATTTTATAGTAGTAATAACAATATTTGATTAGTTATCGATCGGCGGTCATTCCGCCTTGAAAATTTTATATTACGCTTTTGTGAATATTTGAGACGTAGTTATATAGTAATTTCATACAATTTGTTTACGAACAATTTTCCAATCTGCATGATAATTGATAACTGGTGCTTTTCATATTTGTTTACAGGATGCATTTGTGCTATTTTGCAGGTATTTTAATTGTTAATATATTATCTAAAATACATGTTATTTACAACACGCAATATTTTTAATGTTTTTAGTTGTGTAAACCAATTCATAAATAATAAATCTTTTATTAGAAAACTTAGTTTCTATTATATTATAAGTGTTTCAAGGTTTCAAACATTTGGTTGACAAATGTTTACAAAATACAACTCCACAATGGCCGCTCAACTAGCATTATCAAGATTAATAAGAATAATAAGAATAAAATATTTTTCATGTGCGCAGTGGTAACAAAAATTGTTTTTTTAATTCTTACGTAAAAAATACGTATCTAGTATTGTCTAAATTATTATCACTGAAATGAATTTGCAAGATTAGTTCATTTACTATTTCCACAAATGAATGTTGAAGAGTATTGATTTGTCTCACAGAGCTCACCAGTGCGTAAACACTCCAACAAATAAGCTGAAGTACATGTTCCCTACAATCCATTATTCATGCAGATTAAGTGCAGCTAGGGCATGTAAATTGAGCTGTTTTGTTTATATGAGCGTAGCTACAGCTTTATGGCAAATAATAAATAAGTACATAAGAATAACATTTTCTAAGCTACCTTATTTTCGTATAACACCGCAATCTAAGAAACCATGACGTTGAATACTAATGTTGTGCAATGCATTATTTAATAAATTGGTAACTTTTAACACTCAATCAGCGCGTATTTTTAACACCACATTGCGATTCTACAAGATAATAGTCACGTCAATTATTATTTCAAAGCAACATTTAATATTAAATCAAAGTCATATTATGTCGCACGGTTTTAACAGGTAGCGATTATCCCATAGCAAATGTAGCACATTAAAAACGTATTAATGCAAATGGCACTTTAGCAGTATTGAGAATCCGACAAATGAATTAGCTAAGTATGGGAAACGAGTGTTTGCAGAGTAACCTCCAGTTGGTTTCGCGCAAACATTCGGACGTGTCACGCAAGTATAGTGCGGGATAGTGCTGATTTTTTGCTCTAATTTGTCTCGAGATGTGGACAAATCCGGTAAGCCAAGAAGCCGACGTTTCTATTTATAGCCAGAACCTATGTCAATTTTTTCCACATTGCTCTTAGCAAACACTTATCCTTTATCTCCGCAAGCTATTGTATAAAATACGTGAATAGTTTAGATTACAAGACTTTGACTCGCATTCATTTGTGCCATCAATATTAAATGCCTGAAATGTTTAGATTGCAAGAGTTAGGTTCACATTAAATTATGCAATCAATTTTAAATGCGTGAAGTGTTTCCATTACACTATTTCGTTTTGCATAACTTCATTTTATTACCATAGCTAACGTAAGTAGAAATTGATAGGTAGCTACAAATAAATACAGTTAATTGAGTCGCATGTTACCAACGAACTGTAATCATTCAAACCATTTCCAGCAATTACCTTAATCAAACGTCAGTCGAAAGGTAGTTGTGGGGTTAATTAATTCAAGGAAATAGCCCTAATTATATCACCATGTCAACACAATAATTAGAACTATAGCAGAAATACAGATGTAACCAACATAATTATTTTTTTATATAAAATTATTAAGCAATCAATATGTGTTTAAAAATAATTATATAATTATATAATTAATTAAATAGATGCAAATGAAATATTTTAATCAAAGTTAGAGGTAATTTGAAACTCAAATTTTTTTGTAAACACATGTTTCCATACAAATTGTTTCATTGGCATACTAAACAAAATAAAGAAATAAAATTAAGAAATTTGGGATTCTTATTACAAATTCTAAATTTATAACAGTTTAGTATGTTTGTGTGTAGTAGTGTAGTATGTTAGTATGTATTATTTGTATATTGTTTTTCTAAAATTCTGTACAAAATCTTAAATAGTATCAGAGATATATTAGAAGAATTTTCAGGAATAACACCTTGAATTTTTGTATCAACTTGAAACAAATTCCAATAAAAATAGTTTTAGAATACTTCGAAATTTTTCATAAAATCGCATTAGTATTTAAGTTCCTGAGAGAATACGAAATATTATTGGGATGTTCTTTAATTTTTTTAATAAACTTCTTTAAAAGCATTGATTTATTAAAATTTAAAACATTTAAAAGTTTGTTTTATACTAGTTACTAGTACTACTTGTTGTACTAGTAACATTATTTTATACTAGTGTGGATTTAGAAGCTTTTTGATTTGTTTATTTTAACAGAGAATTTGGAAACATTTACATTATTCCCAAAATTAGAAAAATATATAATAACAAATATGTACGCTCTGTACCAGAAATTCCCAGAAACTACCCGGATACTCCAGAAAAATTAGAACCTTTATCTGGGGCGCTCTGCCCCAAATAAAGGTTCTAATTTTTCTGGATTATCTCGGCAGATGGCGCCGATGTACGCGATAAACAGAAGTAAAAACTAAATGTTGCATCGTCTGTGTTTGAAGGAATGTCAGTCAAGTCTTGGTTGTCAATATTACTGCATTGCAGGAAAGAATTGCGATAGTATAACGGCTCTACTAATATAATATTAATCATCGCGAGCAGCGACATTATAACAATTAGTACATTAGTACATTAGTACAGTTACCACTAAACCCCAGCTAATTCCACCGCCAGATTTTTCAGTGTTGGGATCGCTTTCGTGATTTGGTTTATAATGGACTTATACATCTCGACATTGCATCATTATTGTAATTTATACGTCAGCGTTTGAAACGTTTTCCCAGAAATTTGTAGCAATATATAAAGAAGTGTTGAAGACCGGGCATAAAATAACAATACCATCAATTCAAATTTATAATTGGTATATAAAACTCTATGTTGTTGAATTTCACAGATGTATTGCTAATAACTACAACAATTGTTTCGCCACACGGTGGTTTCATCAGGCCATAATTTATCGTGGATCATTGATCATTATTCATCTGCCTGATGAAGCCACCATGTTGTGAAACAATCGTTGCAGTTACTAGCAATAAATACGGGAAACTCCAACAACCAATAACCTAGTGTTTTATTTACCAATTCTACTATGGAGTTTCATCAAGTATCTGAATTATCAATCCAATATACGAATGTATACCGTAGATTTGAAAGTTTTCTTGCATTGCGTATAGTTTTTTAACCAAATTTTGAAATTTCTTCATCAAATTAAAAATTTAATTTCCAGTTGGTGATTGCCATTTTTGCTGTACAAATCATATTACACTGAAATATTGCCATGGCACACAAATGTTGCCATGTTTCTTCATATAATTTTACCTACATTTTTACCTTATGCATAGCGCCATCTCCCGAGATACGTCAACAAATTTTGAATCCTTTTCTGAGGCGCTCTGTATAATAATATTAATAAAAAATAATATATAATAATAATTCTGTAATCGTTCTCATATCAAGGTTAATTATTTCAATTATTTATGTAAAAAAATGTACGTCCTTAATTTTGATAAATTTCTTTATTTTATATGAGCATTAACACGACCGGTTTCGATCCCTATATGGGGTCATCTTCAGGTGCTATACTACAAAATTCAAGAAATAGTTAAAAGAGCATTATAACAGATTACTTAAACTAATTGTTTATGCGATTACAAAAAGAGCAAAAGTTAGGTTCAAATTGTTAAGTATAATTTATAACGAGAAATGGGAAAAAATATTGTAGTGTATTTTAAGACTTTGGACATTTTAAATAAAAAACTTTACTGAATAATAAAACAACAATTCAGCAAGATGCTCTACTCGGAGGCAATCCAGGGTCCTATAGTACACTACAATATTTATATTATTATTATTATACAATAATAGGGATCGACACCGGGCGTGTTAAGGCTCATGTAAAATAAAGAAATTTCTCAAAATTAAGTACATACATTTTTTTGCATAAATTATTGATATAATAATAAGTATATAAAGTCCTCTTCTAAAACGTAAAAATGTATCTTTCTTAAATTATTAAACATAAATATGTTACAATATTTTGTAAACATTATAAAGTTATTAAACATAAATATGTTACAATATTCTGTAATCCGATTTTATGGATTTCTCCTTGCATGTACTTATCCAAATTTAAGAAAATTTCAAGTAAATCTTCTTTTGTTTTGTTTATCGGTGGTAAATATCAATAAGGTTTGTTAAAAACTCTACAAGTTCGTTCAGAAACTCTGTCGCAGTTGCCATGGATGAAGAATAAATTCGGAATTTCTTGAATTGTGTATGTAGGTATTCATTATTTCAAAATGTTTATTCCAAGAAGTGCTCAACAATACCAACTCATTTGAAGTGAACTTTTCAAAACCGCAATTTCTTTGTTTACAATGGTAATCACAGTAAAGAGATATAAGCATGTTTCGGATGCTATGTTGCATGTGTAAACAGCAAACAGGTACAGCAAATAAATAATGTAGAAATTCGACATTTCGAAATATTTAAAATATTCCTATTTAAATAAAATTGTCATGACAATTGAATCGTTTATTTCAGAAACTGGTCAAGTGCTTCCCAACAATTTGAAGAGCACCTATTCAAATTGTTGGGAAACAAAGAAAAACATTATATCCTTGATATTTAAACTGATTTTCCCCTGAAAAAATTTCAAGTATTAGTTAACATCTTCCCAAAGTTGATGCTGCCTGAAATTAAATTATAATATTTCTCCCTAAATTATAAAAAAAATATTGAAAATATTGCAGATGAGCCGTTTCTGCAATCAAATATGATTTTAATGTAGAAACATATATTTTGAATGGTAATTTTATAATTTTTTGTGGTATTATGATTTTTAACAAACAAGACACTATTATAAACTATATATTTTTATTTGAACACAGAATAAAACACAAAATTTTCCGTGTTTTCATTAAAATACAATAACGAAATTTGAACTAATTTTCTGATTTGTTAACTATACCAAACTACTAAGCAATGGTAAGTAATGTTAAACCATTAGTAATTGTTACCATGCTATTAGTATTATACAAAATACAAAAGGATACTAATTCCACAAAAAAAAACCATAAAAATGTCTGTTGACCAGTTTCTGATATAAACTATTCAATTAGTCTATGAGAAAAAAAGCAGTTGATTGCATTTAAAATAAATGAAGTATGATTTATTGAAGTGGGCACTTAACTTGTGGTATTTATAAAATACTAAGTATCAAAATTTTCAGATGCGAAATATTTCACACATACGTATCTTTCAGATATAATCCTGGTAATCAAGCATAAAATTCCTGTTTTACCTTATTTCTAAGCTATTTTTCAAAACTTCTTTTAAGGTAAACATTTCGGAATTTAATTTTTATCTCAGAAATTTAAAGAAATAAGTGAGCATACTGTTCTACACAAGATTTTCAAAATTAAACGGTGAAGCCTAAAACATAATAACATATAATGTGTTATTTAAAAAAAAAAACAAAAGTTGATTGCTACTTCAAGTAGAACCCGAAGCGATATAGGGTTCATAGATCCTATCGAGAAAGGAAACTATTTGGATGACTTTTTCTATATTTTTGTATCAGGAATCCCATAAACTTTGAACGGACGATTTCCATGAGATACATATAACTAGATACATGTAATATATCAAAATTTCTAAAGATCCGAAATGTTGTTGCGATTTTCTTCGATTTGTTGACAAACTATTAGAAACGTATCGATTTATCTTAATATTTTATCATAACATCTTTAACATTTTGGTATTTTATTGAAGCACTATGTGTTCATAATTAATTTTTATTTTATTAGTATTTTTAGTATTTTATAGAGAGTTTTGGAACATTCAAAATTGTGGAATCATTAAAGATCTTCATAATTTTTCCAAAATAAATAAAATATTACATAAACTCTACATAAAATGTAGTGTTTTCCTAATTTATATTGTCTTGACCTCACATGTAATTCATGTCCAATAAAAGAAGTTTGAAGTTTGAATAATTATCCTATTCTACAACATTATAAAAAAATATTTTGGAAATGAATCGTTTTACAATATTTACCAAAATTTCCATAAAAATCCCAGAATTATATTTAACAATTATTTAATTTATAACTAAATCTTCAGAATATTCATAGCAACAGTATTACGTGTACGGAATTCTGAAGATAAAATCCTAGTTCTTCATAATTTTTCTAAAATTCTCTACACGTTCTAAACTTAGAAATAAATCAAAATCCTTTTCTGAAATACTAGCAAATATCTCGTCAAGAATCGTTAAAAAATGTCCATAAACTCACAACTAGGTTTTTGGTTTTTGGTACACACACTTTGGGAAAATAATCGATACCGAGTTTCACATGAAACATATGATTTTGCAAAAATTCTGTACAAAATCACAGAAAATTTCAAAGAAATTGCAGGAACTTCAAAGTAAAATTAATATTTTTTGGGGACTCAAAACAAAAACGTTTAGTTTTCTTACGGCCGTTCCGACCCATAATTTTTCCAAAATTCCAAATACAAATAGAAATATATAAAAAAACAAAAACATAATATATATTATTAAAAAAAAAAAAAAAACAATAGTTTTTGAATTAATGTGCCATGTGAAAATCTTAATAATTTCGTTGTATTATAACAAAATACATTCTATAAAGGAAGATAAAAATCTTATATTATGTCAATTTGGATAGTATCAGTTATGCCTTATGAAGTATAATTTAACAAAAATTCTTCATAACATCCAAGAAATGTCCGAACATATTTCAGAATCGTCAAGGGAACATTGATAGTTTTGGTTACGTACTTCACGACAAACAAATATGACTCTTTTTGAGATAAATCTTCTCTTCCATAAAATCAATCATATACAGAGGTTGTTTATTATGTACGTAGACAAACTTAAACGGGTTATTCCTTGATTAATTCTAATTCAAAAAGTTCATACAAAACGGGGTCTCAGCGACTTTGTTTTCAAAGTACAGTTTAAAGAAGTTCTAAAAAAAATATTATTTAATAACAGAAAATCTTACAATGCTTAATGTGGAAGAGTCGCCAGTCAATTGTCATTTTCAACAGTTGCTTCAACAGTCAATGAGGTTTGTTTAATTATTTCCATAGCAGTAGGGTATTCAAGTTTTGTATCTATTGTAAGATTGTTTCTTATTAATCAATAGTTTATTAAAACTTCTTTAAGCTTTATTTTGAAAACGAAGCTGCTGAGACCACATGTTTATATAAAAAAATTATATTAGAATTGATTAAAGAATTACCCCTTAAAGTTTGTCTACGTTCTTAATTAACACCATGTATATAATTTCAAAATTTAGTCCTAAAAATTTTACAAAAACATATTATATTAAACACAACAATTAGAACCCATGCAGAAATACAGACACGTAGTCAATATATTTACTTAAAAAAAGTCCAGAAACTTCATCAAATTCTTTGTTAATTTTCCAAACTATGTCCAATAGGATGTTTTATAACATCCGAAACAATGAATATTACATAGTGTTATGTAAAATATTAAATATGTTGGTAACGTTAATCGTTCAAACATTTCATTATGGCATATTATTTGAACTGCGGCATTTACTGTAACTTGTATGTGAGATGACAACATATTTAGTACTGTGGCTGGAGGGGTATGTACTATATTCATGTGATGCACATTGAACAATTAATTATTCATTATCGAGTGCAATTTAGTCATAACATATTTATGCACCTTGTGCTGCAGAATTAATATATAAATAGTCTCCCAACGCCAAAGTTATTTCTGAGTGAGTGACATCGTAAATAGGCACATTTCACTCTCCTGCTGGAATTGTCCAGAAGAACTTCCTCTTATTGACTTTTGTTAATGGTTTGTCTCCCTTAGGGGCTACAAACATCAGTATCAGTGGGAGAACTTTATAAACTTGAGAAGCACATCGTCTTTGAACTTCTAAACATTTCATCAATTAGTACTAAGAGTACAAACAGGGCAACATCTCTAATTAATGTAATTAACGGATAATTTCACTGATTTCATTTAAAATGTACTATTCAGTCGGTAACTATAAACTACCATTAAATTTCTCGTAACTCGAAGTGTTTATGTGAACGAAATCATTACAATTACACACAAACTTAAAACATATAATTCATTATTACTTATATTTAACTACTGTTGTAGTGTTGAAGAAGATGTTCAAGTTTCTCATTATTATTAATTATTTAACGCTATTAAAGAAAATAGAATTTACCTCAGTTGACTTGCATTTTTACTATTATAAGAGCCTCCAATTAAAATCTATTTATGTCGTTGAGTTTTTCTTCCACTTATAGTTTACATGACGCATTCTACTTTGTAAAAGTACAAAATCATGTTATTTTAGAACCATTACGAACAAATATGCAATTACAATAAAATGTGAAGAAAAATATTTATTCTAGCGATTTCTACCTTGCAATTAACGATAATTTTGTTTATGGATATGAATAATTTAAAATGTGGATATACCTATAATAGAATAATAGAATAGAATAATAGAATAGAATAATAGAATAGAAAGATATAACAGAAGAATTCAATAAATTTATCTGAATTGTCGTGATTAGTCCAAATTTTCATCAGAATAGTCGAAACCTGAGCTTTTTAAGAAAAATTACTTGAACATTTTATTGCGCGTATTAAAAATTCGCGTATTAAAATGTTGCGACTAAGCTACAGATTTTGAGCGATTTCACAAGCATTTTTAAAACCTGAGCTCTTTAAGTAAATACATGGAAATTGTACAAATTCACAATTGAAAATATACAGTGCAAATTAAATAAATTTGTCCGAAATGCAGAATTTTTAGAACTTGAGCTTTCAAGAAAGTTTGTGGATGTACCAGGTTACTAAAGTCAGTGAAAATTCAATAAATTTGTCTGCAATACTTAATACAATGATAATATTGTAAGGGGTCTCATTAATTAGTAAATATCCACTTAGGAACAAAATTGATCTATTCGTTCAATTATTATGCATAATTTAACATCAGCTCTCTAATCAAGACCTAGTATATTAATTATAGCATAAATAGGGGTGCTAAATAATTGTTCAATAAGTACTTGATTTAATAAACGTCAATTACGACAATTTATAAAGCCAATATGTTGGCTAAACAATCTGAAATGTACAGTACACATTTACAAGTATAATATTTACATATATCAGGCAAGCCTCTTTGCAAAATTGGCAATGGAAAGTAGATGCAATTTCAAGCAATAAACATCATGTAAATAAAACTACGAAAGTTATATAGGTTTTAAAACTTTTAAGCACTGAAAATGTAATAAATGGAAAAGCCAGGAAATCTAATTTGAGATCCCATTGCTGCGTGATGAGAATTTCCATTGCACGGCCCGAAGACAAAGAAGTATTAGAAAACACATTAAAATTTCTAAGTTTATTTTACACAAATACTTATTTAACAAAGTGGTAATAATATGTGATCAAGAGCTGTGACACACTTTTGTTTTAAGGAGACAACATTTGTTTTTTTGATTCTCGTATTAAGTTTCATGACTAGTGGATGTTTCCAGTTTTTAATATACTTTCAGTGTTTAAAAATGAACATTTCTTTCTGCATTATAATTCACGTGCTAAATCGTTAAAACTTTGACAACTTTCAACTTGCCAACAAAATAATATTGGATCTGCCTTTATAAGAGATTTTATTTTCTTAAAACAACTTGAACTTTGCATTGTCTTGGTTTGCAAAGCGGCTTGCGAATCATCCTGTATAAATCACACACTGGAATGGCTTTTCTTCAAACGTAAGCACTTTTCAAGAGAAAATCAATGAAAACTTCACGTCATGCAAATATAATGAATAGAGTTTTAACCTTCGGGCAGTTTAACTTTACATATAACTTACACACGAATCGATATAGGGAGAGAAAAAGTGCGGATTCTAATTAATGTTTCACAAAAAAGAAATATAACGTGCGGCGTGTAACGAGTGTAAAAAGCACGAGTCATGAAACAAAATTTAGCTTCGTTAATTACGAGTGGATTTTAATTAAACTTTTAGCCAGAATATTCGTACAGAAAATGCTATTACAGAATATGCAGCAAAAAACGTTCACAGTTTAATATCTACGCTACTGCTGCTTTGTAGTAGCAGGGTGGAATGTGAGAACATAAAGGTTAGGTTATATTTATTTTTCGCGATATTACATAAAGTCATAGAATTGCAACAAAATGCAAAATGAAAGAGTGTAAACTAACTATTGTATTAAGTTAGCAATTCAATATTTTACGTTCCCCAAAACTCCGGTTGCTATTATGAGGCTGCATATATTCTATATTTTATTAATTTCTATGTACTAAATATGTACTTTATATTCGTGCATGTATATTGTTTTCACAAATATAGTCATGAATTTTTCGTATTATTAATGTAATCTAACAGCTATAATGGTTTGAGTAATTAATTGATTATTTAATATACTCACATTATTAGAAATGCATTTAATTCATTTTATGACATCTAATGATGTTAGACAAGATATTATTGAGTTTGTTTGTTTGTTTCTTTGTTGGATTATTAAATAATTTAATTCCAAAAACTTTGTTTTGACGACATTCGATGGAATAATCTTGACATGGTCGGTTTTATAACTGCATTCATTGTTTCACACCATAATTTCGTTTTTATGACATTTAATCAAGTTTATGACATTATTTTATTGATTATGTATGAGACATTTTATCAATATTTTTCCCTATTTTCTGGATTTTCAATGAGTTTGTTGAGTTTATGATACTTTTCAAATTTTATAACAGCATGCTGTTCACTCTGTGACATTTAATCGATTTTAGACAATATTTTGTTGCAATTATGTCAATTTATAGATTTATGATAATAATTTACCAATTTTATGATAGCATTTTGTTGGCTTTCTGACCCAGCATGCATTTTGGATTTTTTTATTGATTTTAATATCATTATTGCTCTTTATGGGATTTTACAACATTTTATTGTTTTTAAACAATCGGGTTTCTTTAATTAAGTTTATTCAGGGCCATGCACAAATTAGTTAGGAAGCTTTTTATTTGTAAGCCCATCCTGCAATATGACATAATACATTTTGCATCTACGACACTAATAAACTAATCTCATATACCAGGTGGTCCATTTAAACACAGACATCCAAATATTCCAAAAAATAAACAACCCACGAAAAAATGTTCCAAATGAAAGTTGATATAATTAAGGGGACTCATTTACTGGTAATAAAATTAGATCACCGCACCCCACCCCTTTTGAAAGCATTGTTTTTGTCGGAGAATCCGAATCTCCAATAAAAAGTAGGGGTGCCAATTTAAAATTTCAAAGCTACGTCTTCTCAAAAGGGGTGGTAGGGGTGGTCTAATTTCAGTACCAGTAAATGGGTCCTCTCAATTATATTAACTTTTATTTGAAAAATTTTTTCGTACGAAGCTGTTTATTTGAGATATTTCGATATCTTCATTTAAATGTACCACCTGGTATAATGTATGCAACAAAGTTTGCACATAATCGTACACCAACAGGCTACTTTAGTGCCGATTATTAACGATTTCAGAAAAATTAAATTGCCAGCATTAATGTAAATGTGAATCATGATATATTCTATCCAATGAGTGTACTTTTAAATGGCCTTGGAATGAATTCTTGTTTAATTAATAAATCGCTTTACAATCGTAAAAGAAAAACCATCCGATATATCGTTTTTACGCTTTATTTTGGTTGTTTCTCTTCAATATTGCTATTTATAATTATGAATCTGTAGGTCACATATTCTGCCATTCTATTTGCATTCTGGTATTTTCTCATGTAATCTATTTTAATCGCTAATTCATTCAAACGTTCATTCAAAATAAAATTAACCCCAGGAATGTTGGCAGCCAGGCTTACCAGTTTAGTGCAACAACTGGTTATTTTGTTACAAATTTTACTTGTATACATTTAAAATTATATTTCCGCAGTTATTTTAGTGAGTTATGTGGATATTAGAAAATATCGCGGCGGTTTATGGATGTGTGGTATAAACTTAATTTCCGGTGAGTTAGCATTGACCTCGTTTTCTTACATGTAACGATGCAATGAGGGACATCTGTTTTTCCTTATTAGTATTTTAATAGAATCAATAGGAGCATTTTCTTAAATGGTGAAGCTATTTTCGTTCGCTGTACAAATGATTCATTTTTTTCATATTTTTAAACATATTTTTAAATTAAAATTTTGAAGAAAAAAGTTTTCTACGTTAAAACCGTGAAATATTTATGTAACTGATATGTAACTTTTTCATAATCATTTAAATATCATTTCCATGCTCATTTATTTCACAAATTTAATTTATTTATACAAATTTTTCTAAACGTTTGAATGTTTAAAACAGCGTACTCTATGTAACTGATTTTAAATTTGTGAGTTTTTAATGGTCTTTTTACAATATTTTCTTTATAAGTAATAAATTTTAAGCTAATTTATGTTAGAAATTGATTAACGCATTTTATTATCCGGTATTTTCCTGATTTTACATATTTTAAAATTGCAAAATAATACTCGTATACAGTATGTCCCCGGATCGAGTTTACAAGAGGGATATTTTTTTAATTATTAGTTTTAATTTAAAATGTTATAGGAATTATAATTCCTGCTTGGTCTGAAACTACAAATTCAGTTATTGAAACTTTATTTTATTTATATAGGGTGTTGGCAAAATCAAAATTTTGAAATCTTATTTTGACACTTATTTATTTACTATTTTCCAAACGAATTTAAAATTATATTTAACAGCATTAAAGAAAAAGAAAATTATTCAAACAATCCCCTAAATGCAGAAAATGATATCGAAAATTTAAAAAACTCGCCTACGAGAGGCATTTGCTTGAATAACTATTGAAGCAATCTAAAACAGTCTACAGGAGTTCCATACCAGACTTGGACTGTATGAAGAAAATGGTGGAGGATTGTTTAAATGATGTTATTTTTTATAATTATTTGACATTAAGTGCCAAAATTAGATTTATTTTTGTTTATTTAGCCAACACCCTGTATAAATAAATGATTGTTTAAATAACTGAAATGGTAGTTTCAGACCAAGCAGGAATATTAATTCCTATAAGATTTTTACTTAAAAGTACAAATTAAAATAAATTCCATATTGTAAACTAAATCTGGGGACATACTGTATACCTTCTACAATATTCCCGTATTCAGTTAAAAAACTTTAAATTTTAATACATGAATATTACAAAACTCAGAGGTTTCATGTTTTTTTTATTTCCGTATTCTTTATATTTGCTTACAGACTTAAGACATAATTTAATAACTGAGAACTAAATTATTAAATAACTTTTTGTAGAATTCGCTATAATACATACATAATCCCAAACTAATTTACAGAATATATCTTATATTATTGAAGCAGGAACAATACTATTAAGATGCAGTTATACAGTTAGAGTGAAAATACAAGGCAGTAATTGCTAAACGTGAATCACAAGCAAAGCTGAATTCAAAGAGATTTGGTTCCTCCAATCATGGGGAATATTTGAGCAGGTTATGAGAGGTAGACCTCAAAGGAAAATCGGCTTTTCATCGTATATCAAAGTAAATCTGTTAAAAGAATACAAATACTGGAGTAAAACTTTTACGCACGTAAGTCCTCCTTTGACGGAGCGATGAAATCCCTTAAATATAAGCTGTTCATTATACATAATATTTAATAATCTTATTTTCAAATAGTTGAGAGTAATATAATGATATAGGCACATTGTTTTGTAAAATAATATGATAGTATGATTGTAGTAACAACAAATGAGTAATAATTTATAATTAATTTGCCATCTACATGATAGTATGGCAAATTATTTGTAGGATTTTTATATTAATATTAATAATAACAATATAAGTTTTTCAGTTTCATCCATTTTGGATACCAGTTATTATTATATTTTTAATTTTTCTTTCTTCTTTATTGGAGTACTTACTGGTAGTATTTAAATATAAAGATGTTTTGTTGTTTTTATCATTTCTTCTTCGCCCAAATAGACTAGTTTCGGCTATTGTGAGCCATCTTCAGAGGTGTTATTCTACAATATACATATTTAACATATAGAAAATAGTGTTTTTTAATATAATTTGACTTAACTTTACAGAACTAAATTTTTAACTACTATATACATTTTTAAATAATCCTTACAGAGTCTAAATTAAAATATCAAGTGATAACATACACTTCAAAATTTGACAAATATTTAAATAATTAAAAGTCAAAACATTTATAAACATTTTATCTAATATCAAATATATTGAACGCGTAAAGTTAAGTCAAATTATATTAAAAAACACTATTTTCAGAATTTGACAAATATAAATAATTAAAAGTCACATCTGATATCTCATATATATATATATATATATATATATATATATATATATAAAACACAAACTTATTTTTAAGTAATACATTTCTTATATTATAAATATATATATATATATATATATTTTGTAGAATAACACTTCTGAAAATGGCTCACAATAGCCGAAACTAGTCTAGTAAGGTGAAAAAGAAATAATAAAAAAATAATAAAAACAACAAAACACCTTTATATTTAAATACTACCAGTAAGTATTCCAATAAAGTAGAAAAACACAATAAATAACAATATAAGTATTTGTTTCTTGTTTAATTTATTGTTATTTTTTTATACAAAAGCCACATATTGAAATGTTTCAATTGTGAATTGCCAAACTTTACACTTGCAAATATGCCATTCATAAAGATAGGTATAATATGAGATATCTTTTTAGTTTCTTTGTTCCCAAGCGATATTTAAGCGATATTTCAAAATGTATTTTGGAGGTCAATATTTTGGAAATTAATATGTATATATGCCACTCGCAGAGATACCTTTCAGGTGTATTAAGATGCATTTTCCGATTCTACTCAATTTTCAAAACGTTCTTTTTCAGGTCAAAATTTTGGAAATTAGTTATTATGTATCTGTGCCACTTATACGAGGGCGGTTTGACGGAAAAGTGACTTTTCAAAGGTTGGTAACACTTTCGCTATAATGATTATGTTGCTAGCTCCTTAGGTCTTTCGGAGGTCTACTTTCTAAATTTGGCACCAATCTGACAGATAGATTATATTTTATACTTATTTGAAGAAAACTGTTTTAGTTGTTGTGTAAATATGGAGAAATAATTATTTCGAGTGTTAATTAAACATTATTTTCTACGTAAAAAAACAATTAAAGAAACCGAGTAAAAGTTACATAAATATTATCCAGAATCTGCTCCGTCCCATGGAATGATTTGTAAGTGGTTTCTGCTTTTAAAAGTGGCCATATGAGCACGGTTGATGCAGATCGTCCGAAACCATCATTTACTGTAACTACTCCAGAAATGGTTAATAAACTCTATGGCCTTGTAATTGGCAATCGTCGAATAAAAGTTCGTGAGATAGCTAATGAAGTAAACATCTTAACTGAACGGGTATACAATATTTTGCATAAACATTTCAATAAGAAAAAGCTATCCGCGAAAAAGCTATCCGGTTGCCGCGTTTGCTTATTGGTGATCAAATGCGCGCTCGCATTAAGAATTCAGAAGAATGTTTGGCCGTCTTCAACGTAATTCAAAGGATTTTTTTCGTCGATATGTCACAGTAGATGAAACTTGGATACATCATTATACTCCATAACAAGAATACAGTCTAAATAATGTATTTCTCCATGTAAACATGCTTCCAAAAAGGCAAAAACTCTTTTTTCGGATAATAAGGTCATGGCCACAATTTTGGGATTCTAAAGGTGTAATCTTTATAAATTGTTTACAAAAAGGAAAAAGGATAACTGGCCAGTATTATGCTGATTATGCTGACACGTTTTGATGCCGAACTTGAAAAACAACGACCGCATTTGATGAAGAAAAAAGTGTTGTTCCATCACGCCCTCTCATTCGTCTGCAATTGCTACAACTAAATTGGCTGAATTGCATTACGAATTACTGCTTTATCCCCCATATTCGCCAGATCTGGCTCCCAGTGATTTCTTCTTATTTCCAAATTTTAAGAAATGGCTGGGTGGAATAAGATTTCAGGCAAATGAAGAGGTGATAAACGAGACAAATGCATATTTTGAAGACTTTCCGAAAGATTTCTTTTTGGAAGGTTTAAAAAAGCAGTAAACTCGCTGGGCTAAGTGTGTACAGTTTTAAGGGTGTTATGTTGAAAAATAAAATATATTTTTAACAGAAAAATAACGTTTTCATTAAAAAGTCACTCTTCCGTCAAACAGCCCTCGTTGAGGTATCTTTTAGGTATTATACGAAATTTAATTTCTGTGTCTATCTTCTAATGTTCCCAGAGAAATTTAGGCCATTTCCCAAGACGTCTTCTTACCTTCACAATTTTGAAGAAAGAAAAACCGGTTATACTGTATAGAAAGTTGATAGGTATTTCTTTTGGTGAGAACAAAATATACTGTGTTAGGATTTTTTTCAAATTTCTTTTGAATTCCTTGTATACTACTACTAAAAGTAATTACTTACTACTAAAAGTTAAATATATTTCATGAGAGTATGTATATCGCTTTGATATATTTTCCAGATAACTAAAGCACTTCTTCATTTCCTAATGCATATGACTTGATATGGGCTAATGGTCATCAATGTAAACTAAATATATTCCGTGTAATGCATGCACACGATAAGGTCAACCTGTTGATAACTTCGTGTGCCCTTTCGTGTGTCTGCGCCATTCATCCTCTAGTGATTAAATCTGCAGTGTCTAATGATCAGACGCGGTCATACAAGTTTAAAATATCAGGCTCGAGGACCGGGCCCTAGGGGGATTCGAACCCCGATCTCATGTTAACCAGACGGGCGGACAAACAATGAAACAATCGTGTGTTATTTTACGAGCACATAATGTACGCTATTATTCACGAGTATGAAGTTCGCAACAATAAGCCGCAGACGAGTAAATAAGTGCCAATCAAATATAGCGTTTTATCTTCACTGCACTGTGAATTTGAGTTTTAACAATAACAATGCAAAATTGCACGTGCACGTTTAAACGGCCCATACACAATACAATCTGCTGTACGATAAGTTGTACTCCAGTTCGCAGAAACAATCAGTATAATCAAACGAGTTGGTAGGTTTTTCATCCATGGCTGGCAATTGCAACGACTGACTGAGTGTTATTGGCCGTTTAAATAACCCTATTGGGATGAATCAAAATCCATAAAGGCAAGATTTTCAAGTATGATGGATCGGTTCATAGCTCTAGTAATTGGTCATAGCAATGGAAATAAGCTGTCGCTACGCAGCCAGGATATAAAATTTAAAACTTTTCAAGTTGCCGCTAGAGCGGCCTACAAAGTTTGAAAAAAACATCAAAATACCAACGAAAATTCATGAGATGTTTAGTTTTATGCGTTTTTTTTTGCAGTCTCGATTAATTTTATTGAGAACCAGCTGACCGGTGTCGCCATGATTTAGACAGGGGTAAAGGGTACCATGATAAGTAAAATCGGCCATAGTGGGCACCTCTACTCTCCATTCACGATGTTTTTGCGTCAGGGGAGTCTATGAATATCATGTAATTTTGTTGGTAGTGTTTCAGAAATAATTGAATTCCCCAATGGAACTTGTCAATTTTTTTTAAGTTAAGTTGTTTTCAATTGGAGGTTATATTTTTTAAATAACATTGTTGCCAAATGTAAAGTTTAAATTATTACAGTTGAAAATGGAACGGCAGGAAAGAAAATGAAAAATAATGCATTGAAAAACATTCCATTAATTCAATCGAATATGCAATAAAACAATTAATGATAGATTTAAAAGCTAGTAATGAAAAAATATATAAATCTGACAATGTGGTAGGAAGCAAATATCTACTAGATATCGACACAAAAAATAATTCACTTCCGCTGCATCACTGAATCAGTTTGTCCAACATGACAAAAAGAAAACCCAGCCCAAGAAAAAGGTATAAATCTGACAATGTGGTAGGAAGCAAATGTCTACTAGACATCGACACAAAAAAATAATTAACTTCCGTTGCATCACTGAATCGGTTTGTCCAACATGACAAAAAGAAAACCCAGCCCAAGAAAAAAGAAAATCGAAAAATAAGTGGAGCAAAAAAGGTACTTAATGAGAGAGGCACCAAACGCCACATCTCGGTGACATTCATAATGCGAAAAATATCATATTTTTGATGTAAAGTGTCGTGCCTCAGTGAGTTGTGGGTGCAGGTGAATAGCAAGCCACTTACAATCAGCGCCCAACATGGAGCTACATCCGCACAAAAACGCATGCTATCAGGCCGTTTTGGTTAAACATACACATTAAAAAATAAACAAAGCAAAACTTAAAACACTAAACATTGTCATGAAATTAAAAGTGGACGACTAATATCACTTATGACAGATACTTTTCCCAATAATAATGACAAATACTTTTCCCAATTAGACTTGTAACGTAAAGAAATTGATAAAAAAATACAAATAAAATAAGTTATCACTTAGAAGTTAGATTGTTTGGGATAAACTTAAAACATGCAGGTCTTGCAACTTAAGCGGGGTTGAATGAACTACAGATCCCTCCTTGCTAATTGAGTACTTGCTATAATTGCTTACTTGCTGCCATCACGTCATAACTTGCAAGTTTTATCTTATCCGAACACAACTTAAAAAGTTTTACATATTAACATTTGGATAACATATTGGACTAAAGTATATAGTAAGTAAAAATATCTTAATTAACATTTTCCTTGTAGCAATAACTGAAAAATTACATTTTTTGAGTTCTCACATTGTTGCAGTAAATGAGCGATATGAGAGATTAAATATGAATGGGATCATATTAGTTACAATGTACTTACTTCAATTACGTGATAAATAAAGTTCCACTTTCCAAATTCCAAATTTTCTAAAAATGGGAACGCAACTCTTCACTCAGAATCAGCACTCAACTTGATTACTTTGTGATAACAGTCAACTGTTGCAAGCTCGCTGAACGATTCAGAATCAAAACTGTTAAATGTGTCACTCCAGTTATTGAGGTTATGTTTTTTTTTATACACGCATACGCATAACGCATATATTTGAGGTTAGAAAACACCGCTGATCAATGCCAGCGTACAAAAATTGCGCTTAGTAAATTTAACAGTAGCTGACAGTTAGAACCATTATTACGTGATAAATAAAATTCCGTTTTTGTATGATTTTTAAAGTTTTTAGCTTTGGGAATTTTTGCATTTCAAATAAATTATTTGAATATTGAAAAATTATTATGTTCACTTCAGTGAGAAAGAAAATTGATTCGAATAAGGATTGTTACAATATAAGGCATAGTTCAATAACGTGATAAAACCATATTTTTCCAATTCGCATATTAACATGCTCATTATTTATATTGAATCTCATCATTAAAACATCACTTTAATCGAATGGGTGAATAAAATGTTTACATTTTCACTTTATTCACTGTAACTATTGACAACGTGAATAAAGTAAAAAATAGGTAAATACGCACTATCCCTGAAATTTTTGTTGTCACCTGACAATGTAACATTGCATGCAAATTATTCAATTCTGGTAACGAATTGGAAAAAAATCTTGTATGATACAAGTGAATAAAGCAATTTTATTTAAAACTAATAAAACATATTGACACTTACATGAGATAAATCAATTGTCAAAGTGACTTTTTTGTTCACTGGTTGTAAAAGTTGTAAAAAACTAAAAGGAAAGATCTAGAACTAATAAGACGTTTACGTCCAGCAATTTTTGATTAAAGGAGAGGTTGCAATTTGAGGGAATTTTGATTATTTATTATTTAATATTATTAATTTTGATCAATATTTAACTGTAAACTTGTAATAGTACATGCGTAAAATTGATACATCTTGAAGACGATAGCTGGCTTAATGAAATAGTTTGTTCTTGAAGACCCATTTACATAAACGACATTAGTTGATTTACTACAAGAGTTTTTTCTATATGAAAACAATCAGTCCCTGTATTTGAATATGTTTCAGAATTAGGAACATCTAAGATATTTTTTGATGATTGTAGACATTTGTGATTGTACACTTGATCTCGATTAAATGTTAGAAGAGTTTTTTTTTGTTTCCACCAAGGTGGAGCTGCGGTTTTTGAAACAAAGTTGTTTGATACTTAATTGTGTAAATCTTCTTTTGCAGTCTCGAACGCAAAAGAAGCATTTCGAAATCTAGAATCAAAAATAACCTTTTTTTATTTGTGAAGTTTTATTTTTTTCTTTTTTCTTTTATTTGGGAAAATATGGATTACGAATTAATTCTATCGGAATATTGCACAATTATTTTATTAGGTTAGGTAATAAGCAGCACTTGCTATTTTTAAATAACCTTATCACAAATTCCTGATAAAAAATTATAACTTGCTACTTGAGTAATTGCTACAGTGAATAACAGCCGAAATAGCTCAGTTGGGAGAGCGTTAGACTGAAGATCTAAAGGTCCCTGGTTCGATCCCTGGTTTCGGCAAGTGTTTTAGCATCTAACAACTGAAAATCTCTAATCGAAATAAATGTTTGGGGAAGACTAAAAGAAAAAAATCTGATGAATTACAATCAAAAAGTAATGAGAGGAAAAAGAAGACGATGGCAACTCCAATACCGAAAGAGAAATTAGCAACTAAAAATATGAAGAGGAATGGAAGAGTATGCTGATGCAGATCTTCGGTCTTCGCAATCGAAAAAAAAATGGAAGACATAGTATTGAGTACTCATAATCTAAAAAAATTAAGAAGACATAATATTGAAATTCTAAAAAACTATTATTGTGATTAAGAGAATTTCTTCATTTTGCGAAGTCATTTATAAACCTAGCAATCTGCGGTTGGTTTCATTCAAAAGAGAATAGTTTTTTCGATAAGAATTGCACAAAAAGTGAAACTCGATATCTTGACACTTTAAGTCTCTTTTCGTAGACCAGGTAACATATAGAGAGTATTTTTATCGGGTAACCACAGGTTTAATCATTTTTAGAGTTACACACTTCTGTCACAATAACAGCAATGCATCAAAGCGTCCTTTTTAAAATGCAATATAGAAGTAAAATTCATTCTCTGTGAGGCAAATATTACAGCTTATGAAGTGAACAATGTTAAGTTATTTTCCATTTGAACAACTGAGCTCCTTCCTTAGTTGTACAATGTTCACTTCGTAAACTGTAACATTTGCCTCACACACTTGTATGTTGTATTTTAAAGAAGACGTTTTGATACATTGGTGTTATTGTGACAGAAGTTTGTAACTATTGAAATGATTAACCCTATGTTGCACGACAAAAAAACTCTCTGTATATAAAAATCAGATACAAAATAAAATATATAACAAAACTAAATAAATACACATGCCATTTTAAATATGAAATAACAAAACTAAATAAATACACATGCCATTTTTAATATGAAATTTATCAAGTCCAAATAATTTAAAGAAGCTGCAACTTATCGCCAATTGCAAATGTTTTAAGATAATTGCAAATCTTTTATGAAAATTACAGTCAAATAATGTAGAAATTCGCATACAATTTCAAAATGCTTCAGCTTGTAATCTTAAAGAATTCTGATGTAGTCTTGTATTGAAACTGACTTGAATTGTCAAGAAATGCTATGCTTTTCTAAGATTTTTTTGCATACGTATCTAAATATTCCAGACATATTAATATTTGTAAGAAATACACTTAAGTTTTGCGAAAAAAAATGTACGTACAATATTTTAAGAAAATTTATATACAACAAGAACAAAAAGAAATCTTAACGAATCCTAAGATTTTACAAGTTTGAAGACATATCGGAAACTTACAAATGGTTTAAGAAAAATGCAAAAGATTCACGGCAATTACCTGGACATTATTTGAAAAATACGTACTGCACCAGTTTGTAAGATTGCAGAATTTTAACTAATTTTGTCTTGTATGTAGGTACATTTTCAAAATATTCCATGCATTTCGATAATTTATTTGCACGTATCGATGGTCCTTTGCAATAACGACACAATTCAAAATTTAATGTTTTTGAGTTTTATAGCAGATTATGTAAGTGACAGTGACGTAAAAACTTTGAACCACTCTACTGAAAATTGATATTTTATGAGTTGTGTCGGTATTGCAGAAGACCATCGATGTATCCAAATATTCAAAAGAATTTTTAAACATAAAAAAGACAATTGTTTTCAAGAAATATACATGATTCTAAAGAGTATTCAAAATGACAAATAGATATGACAAATTTATTATATTCAAGAAAATCTTTATCAATCCTTTAAATTTAATGAATTTTAGAAGGTAAACGAGACGTCATAAAATTAAAACAAATTTATGACAAATTTGAAAACAAAAATATATAAATTGCGTTCGTCTGCGATTTGCAGAATTTTTACTAATCTGGTGGACATACCTATCACTTATTTGTTATAGGTGAAGTGAAATCTATAAAAGCAAAATTTGGTATGTGGTGGATCGCTTCTTGTCTACTCTAATTAGCAATAGCAGCAGAATAATAGACATCTTTTAATTGGCAGATCATAATATTTTAATATTTATTTATTTAACTATGCCTGTTTCTGTTTCTATGGCTAATTACCATCACCATAGAGCTCCTTATTAAAAATGCACCCGCATTTTTATAAAAATAGAACACATTAGAAAAAAAAAGTTTTATTGTCTTTATAAATAATTATGTACCTTCTATTCACTTTGGAAATAAATTAGGTGGGAATTTGTTGTTAATAATCATCGTAAAATACTATTAGTAAAATTTTAGTGATTTTTAATTATTCTCCAGACATTTCATAATGAAAACTTATAAACCACTATTAAGTGAAAAGTCGCCCAGAATCTTTTCTCTCTTAACCCTTAACGGTGATAAATGGTTGCGTTAAATGATAAGTTAATTCACAGCCAGGTATAAATCACATTATCACCCTCCTCTTGCTGCGGGTCATCCATGGAAACGAGTTACACAAAAGTCTCTTTACCCCTCGACAATATTCTTTGGGCTCCATTTCTACGCAGCTCATCGTCGATTCATCAAAAATGGAAACGTGAACTCACTTTATGTATTGATTTATAGATTTCAAGTGACCTTATTTGATACGTTTCGTAGATAAGATGGATCGATTGAATCTGGAAAATGTCCAATTTTTATTCCATTCTAGAAATTGTTCAACCTAAAAACTAATTAAACATATTTCACCTAGCGAATTTTAGTTTTTATTCACGTTTGATTAATTGAAAATGAACACCTTTTAGATAATAATATTGTTCGTCTATCAACTGTTCATGCTTTTCGAGTTATCTTTAATTATGCTTCCCAGGTTATGTGCTGCAGGTGTTTGTGTCTCATGCTGCTTACCATATTCTATAACTATTACATACCAGAAAACTTACATATGTTCTCATTTCAGACAAAGAAAAGTTTTATGCTTAATAGAGCGAAGAAGAAGATGCGGCGCCGTAAGTTATAAGCACCTGATATGAATTTTATGCATATAACGCTTAATGTGTAAACCAGATGCATTTTGTTATGGTTTTGCAGAAATAGTACGTTAACAGATCTTAGTCCACCAAGAAAATTATAGAATTTTAGAAATTATTATTTTAGTAGAATTATGTACCAAAAGCACGAGATATTTTTATAGCTTTTACAGTGATGTAGAATTTTACGTGAATTCGCAATATATTTTTTTAAACAAAAAAAGTTTTTTCCTGTACTTTATGAAAAAGAACGTAGTTTTCGTACAATTGACACACAATGTAGGTCTTTATGCTTGCTAATGTTAGCGAAAAGTTGATGTTTTCCGAGGACTGTCACTTTGTCGCGCGGTGCTATTGGCAACAAGCGCAAAGTTCGCGTAAACCTTGTCGCTTGCGAATAGTACAATCTTCAGTTTCTTTACAAATTGATTTGAATAGACTACGGGAGGCAGAAGTCGAGTCGCACTGAATTCGTGGATGGGCAATCAAAGCCATGGCATTTGCGAAAACGTCTCTGTTTGCTGACCAATTAAATTTTTGAGAACCTATTTTGCACTTCATTACCTACCTTAATTAACGATTGTGTTGTGAAACAATAAATTGTACGAACAATCTTGTGTACAATTCGAGGCCAAAGTGCCACTGTAGCTTTTGGGAAATTGCCGCACTCCGCTTCATGACGCGCGGCAACTTTCCCCCGAGAGCAACAATGTACTATTGTGAGCTCTTGTTGCACACATAGCTATTCAATATAGAAGATAGTGAAGAAATAGGCAACTCTTCTAGTTAGCGACACATTTTTTCATAGAAACCCCTTTTTACATAGCACCATTTCATTTCATTGACGTTGATCTATTTTAAAAAATGATAATTGTTTATTTATTACTCGTTGCGATGTTGTTAACATGGCAACAAAACATCGCAACACATAATCTTACATAGCTTGACAAATAATAATTAATGGCAAATAATTTTTATTTATAACTTTATTTTTTCCATAAAGTACACGAAATAATAACGTGTTCAAAACGTAAGAAATATGTAACATTAACATAAACATAACATACATTTACACTCACTGGAAAACGACCACTTTTCTTCACTTATCAAACAATTTACTATTCTAGTGAACAAAATTCATTTGTTTATTTATTTATTTCGTATCCAAACAGCTGCGTACAAAATATCATGCGGAGCTTTTGTTGTGTGCTTCAAGTTGCTTTAATGCTTCAGCTTTCTGCACTTAGAAGCATCAGCTTTAATCACACCAAGTGTAGCAGCTTTTCTATACGTCTGATAATAGTCTCTATTACAGTTGGTCAGAAAACTTTCATAAGTCAGTAGATAAAAAACTGTATAATACACAATTTACACTTTTAAAATATAATAGATGACCCTGTTCCTAACAAAAACCCAAGTCAAATTTGCAGGGTTATAAACATACATACAGAAAAATATTCTACTTCGGTAAATAAAGCATTTATAGGTACAATGGATCAAATTCATATTAAACCATCATCATCAATACATAATTTTTCATTGAATACCTTGCCTATCAAAATCTTGCCTATCAAAAACATGTTTAATGCTTGCTTTAAATTTGTTCATCGGAAGTCCTCTGGTATGAGGCGATAACTTGTTAAAAAAATTTACCACCAAAATATCTGACAGCAGTTTGAGATCTTTCAAGTCTAAAATGGCTCTGATATATAGTACCTTCAAATCTAGTATTGTATTCGTGATTCGTGAGTCAAGTGTAGCATACTTATCTTGATGCCTCTTAACATATCACAGGCACTCAAGAATGAAAATGCTTTGCGTTGTCAGAATATTGAGTGATGAATATATAATGTGGCAATTATCATTAAGGCAATTAAATCCTGAAGACATGCCTCCGGATTGGTACATATCAGCATAATTAATATTTTTCGTCAAATTTGATCAAAGTCATCATCAAATTAGTATTTTGCAAAATATATTATCAAAATTATAAAATTTACAAAAAAAGTGTTGCTCATGAACTCAAGGGTAAAAAAAACTAATTCTTTTAAACCCATTGCCAAAACTTATTAATAAATTTCACACATTTAATTTATTAATTAAAACTGCAACTGCAACTGCAAGTATTTATAGCATTCACTAATTTATAAAAGTAATTAACACAGATTATTGTATAATTAGAATTAGAAACAAATGAATTAGCAATATCTTATATAAGTAATCAAGTAATATCTGAATAATTAAGTAGAATATTGTAGTAATATTAATTAGGTTTATCTAGAAATCGTTTGACCTTTGTAATGGTTAATCAATGTTTCTGTACGCCAATTAGCATGCATTTGAGACCGTTTCCCTTAATTACCGGTATAACATGTGTCACTTCCCGCATCAGAATATATGCAAATTGCGATTACCATAGATAAATATGTCAAGAACGTGATAGGGGTATTTATGTAAATATACCTCGAAGTGTAATTAAAAACAGTACCTCCAATTGATTTTTTTCAAGGCTACATACAGTAATCCTGACGAACTTGTTGAAAGTTAAAAAACATAATGAGCAGAATTGCATTACTTTCTTCATTATAATTAATTATTACTTAATTATTAGTTATGGCTTAACAAGCCTGGATTTACATAAACAAAATTAAGATTTTTCTTTCACTTTGCCACAAAACTCTCTCGGACTCAAAAGTTTCTAAAAATTAAAAATAAAACACAAATAATTATAATCTAAATCATAACGAATTACTAGAATATCTTGGATTTAAAAAAAATAAGATTTTAGTTTTGAGAACTGCCACACAACCTTTACTCACAAGGAACGTGTAATAATTAATGACTTGAATAATATTCAATTTATAAATACAATAATTTAAATATTTTATTCAGAATTTTCTTTAAATTCCCAAGTTATTCTGAAAACAAAAACAAGAATAAATAAACGCTATACGGAAAGTATTGAATCTCCATGGTTATTAATTACTTTAATAATCTTGGCTTTATGAACACATATTCATAATATTTGTTTCAAATTTGCAACAAAACTTCCAACATTCTATTCTATTAAGTAAAAAGTATTCATAATAATTAATTATTTGAATAATATTTTGTTTGCATACTAGCCTAAATTTCTTAGTTGAGGAACGTTAGACTGAAGATCTGAACCTGCGATAGATATCGCGTTATTTTTGTTATAGTTTCAAATAGTTTGCATACCAGTTAATAAAATATGTTTTATTGTCTTCTTTTTAATTGGAGTACTTATTGGTAATTTAAATATAAAGATGTTTTCTTCTTTTTACAATTTGTATTGTGTCTTCTTGACCTTACTAGCTAGTTTCGGCTATATTTTTTAGCCATCTTCAGAGGATTAAGATTAGTAGAATTAACCTCTGAAGATGGCTTAAAAATATAGCTGAAACTAGCTAGTAAGGTCAAGAAGACACAATAAAAATAATATAAACAAGAAAACATCTTTATATATAAACTACCCGTATGTACTCCAATTGAGAAGAAAATAATTTAAACAATGGTAGTTATTTAATTGTTTATGTTATTATTGTTAAAACTTTTGTTAATTGTTAGTGCCTTTCACATGTTATTGTAATTTACTTATCAAAACATATGTTATATGTAAGGTTTTGAATGCTATTGTTTGTAATTGTTATTATTTGAATAAATTATTTGATTTAATTTGATTTGAAGATCTAAAGGTCCCTGGTTCGTCCCTGGTTTCGGCAGTCTTATAATATCAAACATAAAAATGATAACAAATACTCTATTAGATACGAGATTACTACAAGTCTGTCTCTGGTTCTATCCCTGGTTTCGGCATTTTTTAAGTGTTTTAAAATCGAACATCTAAAAATCTGATGAAATACTAAATGAGATATCGATGGCTTATTAACCCACATGTTTTTGAAAAATGAGGTTTTGGCGGTATTTGGTCAATGAATTCGTTTTCGTTGTTCCTGATAAATTTAATATTGTGGGGTTACGTCCTATTGCAAATAGGCCATGGATATACCATATTACTGAATATCTAATCTGCCATTACTACAAGTGTGATTGTTTAATTTAGCCTCCATGCCAATATAGTGTCTTAAAGTCTTAATGTTTTGCACTCCATAATTTGCTGGTAGTAAAAGTTAGTTATTATAACAGTTATAGTTAGTTATTATTATAACTATACTATTACGTAGTTGCCACAAAAAAGTTGATATTTTTTTTACATATTAAATAATTTCCAATTTTCATCTACACATCACGATATATTTTTATGTACATCAAAGTTGGAACATAACTGGATAACGGCTCATATATTTTCTAAATAGTTAAGGTGTTGCAGCATAACAGCCGAAATAAAGGTCCCTTTGTTCGGAAATCTTTTTATATCTAAGAATAATATCTCCAAATATCTGCTAAAATACTAAATCAGATACAAGATTACTATAAATTTGAGTGTCTAATCTAATCTCCAATCTTACAATAAAAACAGAGAAACAACTTTGTGGTAAAAACATAGCAAGTTGTTTCTCTGTTTTTTTTAAATATGGACTACCACGTAGTAAAGATCAAAACCATCCTGAAAATCTTACTATAGTTCCATAAAGTTCTAATATTTTGTACTCGTCTAAATGTTGGAAATGAAATTTAGTTAGTTACAGTTGCCACAACAAATAGTAATATTTTTCATATAAAATAATTCTCCTTTGGCATTTATAATTATTTTGTCTTTTAATATACGAATAAAAATTTTATATTACTACAGAAAATTAGAAAATCAGATACAGAATTATAATACCTAACAATGTGCCTAATTTATCTTACATATATCTTATTTGTCTTAACTGAAGTTTGTCAAAAGTCCGGTCTTACAGTTTCGGATTAAATTTATCATTGGATAATTTCCATAGTGACATGGCAGTCATAGAACTGCATGTCTGATTCGATTTGAAGAGACTCGAATAATTATACTGAGTCAATTACGTATACACAGTTCTCTTGTATCAGATTTTGCAATCTTCTGTATTAAAAGACTTGCCGAAACCAGGGATCGAACCAGGGACCTTTAGATCTTCAGTCTAACGCTCTCCCAACTGAGCTATTTCGGCTGATATTCTTCAAGGTAAGATTCCCTTCTTACGTGTTAATCAAATTGTGTTATGAAGTGTTACGAAGTTATGATGATAATTGCATCATTATGAACGGAAGCACGATAATAGTTAATCTGATATTGCCTCAAAATCGTTATTGGGTTTCATGACAACTACTTGGTAACCTAGGAAATTATCCAACGATTGAATTTAATCGCAAACTATAAAATACTAGTATTTTCGAATTGACACGAGTGATTATATTACATTGTTGCGTATTTAATTCTGTTAGCATTTTATAATCTTCTATGTACAGGGTGACCCACGTATTCTCGCTCGGACCATTGCTGCTAGACTAATGAAAGTTGAGGACAAAATCTGATTGGAAGTTATTGGACACTTGATATTCTTTTTTTTTTAAATTATTTTCGAGTGTACAGAGTGGACCACAAATCCGGGATACACAGTTTGGTCTCTTTTTTAAATGGATCACCCTGTATATTCTTTCATTTTTGAATTTGCTTTATATGGGCTTCACAAATAATTTTTATTTTTTGGGATCTGATGCAACGTTCCCAAGTTATTCACTTTTTAATCAATTTAACGAAAAATGATGGACGTGGAAAAATTTTCAACAAAACCTTATTATACGAGATTAATGAAAGAATCTACGTATGCAAGTACTCAATCAATGTTGCAAAACATGCACAATATTTTGAGTCACGGATAATTCACAGAGTGTTCTGAAACAACGATACAATTTAGCTATTTTCAAGTGGCTAAAACTCATTCTTTCCAAATAGAACACCCAGTGTATAGCTTCATGTTCTGAGTACTCATCTAATGAGCTATTCAATGGTAGCATATGGCCTATAATCTAATAATTCTTTTTAATAGGTAAATAACGATCATTCTCAATAAGTTTTGCCATTTGAAAATAGCAAAATTCGATCGTTGTTTCAGAACATCCTGTGTATTCAATGTGACTCCAAATATTGTCTATCTTCTGGCACATTACTTGGGTACTTGCATACCCAAATTCTTTCATCGATCTCTTATAATAAGGTTTTGTTGATTTTTTTCCACGTCCATGATTTTTCGTGAAATTTGATGAAAATGTGAACAATTTGGCAACGTTGAATCTGATCCCTAAAAATAAAATGATGTGTGAAGCACAAATGAAGCAGATTCCAAAAATTAAAGAATGTACAGAATGTACCATATATCCGGGACACAACATTTGATCTCATTTTTAAATGGATCATCCATGTTTTGGCACATTGATTGAGTACTTGCACACGCAGACTCTTTCATTAATCTCGTATAATTAGGTTTTGTTGAATATTTTTCCACGTCCTTGATTTTTCGTTAAATTTGTTTAAAATGTGAATAACTAGGGAACGTTCCTTCCATAATAATAAAGTTGATTTATGAAGCCTTCATGAAGCAGATTCTAAAATTGAAAGAATATACAGGGTGATCCATTTAAAAAAAGGACCAAATTTGGTGTCCCGGATTTATGGTGCACTCTGTACACTCGAAAATAATTTTAAAAAGTAGCACATCAAGTGTCAAATAACTTCCAATCATATTTTGTCCTCAATTTTCAGTAGTCTAGTCTAATGGTCCGAGCGAGGATAGGTGGGCCACTCTGTATATTAAAGGGCTTGCCGAAACCAGGGATCGAACCAGGGACCTTTAGATCTTCAGTCTAACGCTCTCCCAACTGAGCTATTTCGGCTGTTATATTTTAAACTAGTGATTACTCAGCAGAATTATCATTTTTATCAATAATTTGTGGCCTCTATACCCCTTGCGAATCTAGGCCTCTATAGGAAATTATTTGTAAACTACAGCCAAGAAAATTCATGAACGAGATGACATAATCACAATCGGAGACTTAATTTATAAACTTTAGACATCTGTCTACAATTATGCCAAATAGTTTTAAGAAATAATTAAATGGTTTAAATTAAAATATTGGCATATTTAGCCGATTTGTGGTATTTTCTTCTACAATTATTTAATTAAGACAGGGTACAAAACAATTGAAAATCCCTTGGTGTAATTAGAACTAATGTTGGTACGAACCACCTTCAATTTTTTGTTCCAATATATCGAGTTATAATGGAGTATTCTTGTCTACACGTAAATACGATTTGGCGGTACGTAATAAATCGCCATTTAATTATTTCTTATAACTAGTTGCTCTAATTGTAGATACATCTCTACACTTTGAAAAACAGGCATCCGATTGTAATTTTGTTAATCTGTTCATGAATTATCTTGGCTGTCGTTTACTAATAATTCCCTGTACTTGCTGGGTACAGAGACAATCAAGATAATTCAAGAAACATAACTTTTATGTTATTACTTAACTGAATAGAATAACTTTCCAACAGTTCAATACGTAATAATTATATAATATAAAGGTAAATCAAACACTTGGTTGAAGTTTCACTATATTAATAGAATTTACTAACAGAGTTACTCTTGGCAATAATTAAATCGCCATTTAATTATTTCTTAAAACTAGTTGGTCTAATTGTAGATACATCTCTACACTTTGAAAAACAGGCATCCGATTGTAATTTTGTTAATCTGTTCATGAATTATCTTGGCTGTCGTTTACTAATAATTCCCTGTACTTGCTGGGTACAGAGACAATCAAGATAATTCAAGAAACATAACTTTCATGTTATTACTTAACTGAATAGAATAACTTTCCAACAGTTCAATACGTAATAATTATATAATATAAAGGTAAATGAAACACTTGGTTGAAGTTTCACTATATTAATAGAATTTACTAACAGAGTTACTCTTGACAATAATTAAATCGCAAATCGCCATTTAATTATTTCTTAGAACTAGTTGGTCTAATTGTAGATACATCTCTACACTTTGAAAAACAGGCATCCGATTGTAATTTTGTTAATCTGTTCATGAATTATCTTGGCTGTCGTTTACTAATAATTCCCTGTACTTGCTGGGTACAGAGACAATCAAGATAATTCAAGAAACATAACTTTTATGTTATTACTTAACTGAATAGAATAACTTTCCAACAGTTCAATACGTAATAATTATATAATATAAAGGTAAATCAAACACTTGGTTGAAGTTTCACTATATTAATAGAATTTACTAACAGAGTTACTCTTGACAATGGTCGTGAGACCGAAACGATTGTTGAGTAAATTCTATTAATATAGTGAAACTTCAACCAAGTGTTTGATTTACCTTAATTATCATGTTTCACCAAGTGGTATTCACACATACTTTCAACTTAAATATAATATAATAAATAATAATAGTAATAATTCGTAAATAGTAATAAATAATAATAATGATGAATAATAATAATTATTATCGGATGATAAATAACAGTAGTAATATTATAATAATTCGTAACCCAAAATTTGCCTGAATTAAAAAGATTTAAAATTTCAAAAGAAAAAATATTTTTCATCACATAAACATAAACCAAGCCTTATATTGTCATTATCCCAATCATATTTTATCTCTCGTATCGATTATGTACTGCAATTGAGTCATTTCGGCCGGTATAAAGAACATATATAATTATATAAAATAAATCGGAAAAATGTGCTGCAAAATGGAGTAAAAAACATAGTCAGCTCCACTTGGATAATTTGTATGTTGCATTATTAAACTTTATAATGCAACCGTATATCAAATAATTTATTAAAAAAATTAAAAATGAATAGCCCAACGTGGGGCTCGAACCCACGACCCTGAGATTAAGAGTCTCATGCTCTACCGACTGAGCTAGCCGGGCTGTTGGTTACCGTAAGGAATAAAGAGAGTCGGCTGGGAATTTAATTTTTCATCGAGCATTCATTCATTATTATATTACGTGATATAATTATGTGCATGTAGTAATAACCGCTGATGAAAAGTTTGTAATTTGAGTAAATCACAATTTCCGTTTCGGAAAATAAAATGTTTTTTTCTGATTATGAAAAATATGTGCTTTGTGATGGCAGTGGCCAGCGTCTCTAACGAGATGTGGCTCTTGAAGTTGTAGGATTATATTAGTGATTTTAGAATTATTCTGAAGGAAATATTTTGCCAACTGGAATTGGCCTTTAAAATGTTTTGCTTAATTAAACTAAACATGTGAAATTATTTAATGCCGTAATATGAGGTACACTTGGGAAAACTTGTCACGGTGTCATAACCAGCCTATATTCATTTGCATCATGAAAATCATTAAACACTTATCGCAGCTAAGCATTCATAGCACGCCCTTTCATTTCAGGTAGCTGACCCATTTGTAAAGATTACAATCTTGTATTGTTGGCAAGGTATGCACCCCTCGAGGGAATTTTGGGGTCAGCAGTCGGTTGGCGCCAGTACTTCTGAAATATTCAGTAGTTTACTTGCACTGAATTCTGTATGAAGATGGAACATTGCGTCGCGAGTCGTACGAAAAATTTAGCAACGCCATTTCTGAATGCAACGAAACTATTTGCAATATTTATTACATAGTATAATTGAAATTTTAAATTATTTTTATTAACAAGATTTGCATTAACTTTAATGCATTAACTTTAATGCAAAAACGATTTGCAAAACTTTATTTTGCATATTATTAAAAATTTTGACAAATATTGTTCATATTTTTTTATTAAATGATTTGTCATCTGAAATTCTTATATATTTTTGCAAAAAATCGGTACTCGTTTACTTTGAAACCTTTAGGACCGTCCAATAAATTTGATTGTAGGTTGTAGGGATTTTCATAGAATTTTTGCATCCACCTTTATTATTCTATAAATTTTCCATTCCCTCAGAATATGCGTAGTATAAACAGACTCAGCAAATTGTTCATGTTCATTTCATTTTAAACACCAAATTGTTCACGTTTATTATCATCAATCGGTGCATTTTAAATCATAAAAAAAATCGTGTAATATACGAGGTGTGGCAATTAAGTTCCGAGACTGAATTTTTTTAACGAACACCTGCGTAGCTAGACGAATGAAACTGACGTGGTTTAGATCTGTATATATCCCTTGACCTTGGGTAAAAATTTCAAGCAGCTGCAACAAATAGTCTCGTAGATCGCGCCGAAAAAATGTTGGATACAAAAATTGAGCAAAGAGTGAATTTAAAGTTTTTGTTTAAACTCGGGAAGTCCGCGACCGAAAGCTATGTAACTTTGCAGAGGGTTTACAGGGATGATTGCCTTTCCCATGCCAGAGTTTTTGAGTGGTACAAACGTTTTCAGGAGGGGAGGGAGAATGTTGAAGATGACGAGCGCCCCGGGCAGCCTGTGACTTCAAAAACTGACTTGAACGTTCAAAAAGTGACCCAGATAGTTCGAAAAGACCGTCGATTAAGTGTTAGGGCCATTGCTGAATATGTGGACATTAATAAAGAATCTGTAAGACAAATTTTGCATGAGTAACTAAACATGAGGCCCGAAATGTGGAAAGAGAACTCCTGGATCCTCCATCAAGACAACGCGCCGGCTCACAACGCGCACTCTGTCTAGGACTATTTGGCCAAAAACTAGGTCACAGTAATGGAGCACCCACTTTATTCGCCAGATTTAGCATCCTGCGACTTCTACCTGTTCCCAAAAATCAAATCTTGCTTAAAATTAATCTGCCACGAGTCATTAGAGGACGTAAAACAAAAATCGGCGCAGGTACTCAAGAGCCTGTCGGAAGATGACCTGCTGCACTGCTTCGCACAGTGGAAGATTCGCATGGAGAGGTGTAGGGATGCGGAAGGGGAGCATATTGAAGGGGAAAAATAAAAAATTGTAAAAAATTGCGAAATACAGATGTTATAGCAAGTCTCGGAACATAATTGCCACACCTCGTATATTTAAAAATGAAATTTGTTATTCTTACGTAGAAATCGTGTAAAAAATGGATTGTACATATATACAAATTTAGAAACGATATTTATTATTCTCGCGTAGATTTATTTATGTTATTTGCGATCAATAAAACAAATCATAGGTGGTTTAAATATTTCACTATACTATTTAATCACTAACACCATATGGACATTTGTAAGGTTCCTCACATTCATCATAATTATTAGGAAATAACATCCACATTCATGTTCAAAATATAACTTTAGCGCCTTGATACATAAATAACTATTATTTTCAAATATACAACTTTTGTCTCCACAGTTACAAAAAGCTTGGCAACTGCGAAGACTTATTGATATTAAGCGTAACCGAGAGTTATTTTGTACATATAATAATCTGTTTAGTATGTTATATGTGAGTGTATTTTGGCTTGGAAGGGCTTGGAAACCAGGATTCCTATTATATTAGAGCAAATGTTGCGTAAGAAATTAAAATTTCTACAAATAAAACTAACGTTACGGCAGTCTACCAGAATTGGAAGTATTCCAATATGCACAAGTAAATTCCGTTCAATTTTTAATCTGTTATAATAAAAAATAGTAAAATCAACGCTAATGCAATCTGTTGAGATTTAGTACAATTTATGTTCAGTGTTGAAGAGGAATGAACAAGGCAACACTGTAATGAATTTTCAACGAAAGTAATAAATATGATTATGGTCACGTTGTGACCGAAATGTACATTTAGTCACTATTAAATATAGTGAAGAAAAGGTACCACAATTAGTATTTTCGTTAACAATTTCCTTCACGTGCTCAAGCACATATATTAAATTAATTTTCCGTTGACATCACTGCGGGTCGAAGAGATTAAATTATATATATTTTTTTTTAATTATGTTTTAGTAGATAACCGGGTATTCGGTTGATTTATATATATATTATATTATTTATATTATATCCGAATACCCGGTTCTCTACTAAAACAGAGAACAAATTACAAAAACATAAATATATATACAGGGTGTCCGGAAAATACGTGTACAACGTTTGACGAGAGACTCCTGACGTCAAAATAGGTCGATCTAAGCCGACTTAGTTATATCCAAAATTGTCTCGTTTAGCCGGTAGAGGGCGTCAAAAAAAACAAAAGTATAACAAAGTTGAAAGTATCTATTGTAAGAAACTAAGTAAAACAAAAACATTACTTAAGCAAATGTGTAAAATGACCGCCATCTTGCTGAATACACTTATTAACACTCTTTAAAAAATTATATTGGACCCTATCTAATGTCTCGGGATTATTAAAATGGTTGCCTGCATTTAAAATCCGCTGCAATAAATCATCGCGTGTGTTTACCGGAGTCTTGTAAACTTCTGTTTTAATAGCGCCCCACAAAAAGAAGTCACACATATTTAACTCAGGAGAACGTGGTGGCCATTTTACTGGTGCATCATTGCCTCTTCCAATCCATCGGTTGGGATACTGATGATGTAAGTATTGCCGAACGACAACGGAAAAATGGGGCGGGGCACCATCATGCATATACCACATTTCCCTCCGAAGTGTAAGTAAAATGGGCAAATTCTCCAGAAGAATTGGTAATATGTCTTGCAAAAAATTTAAATAAATATTTCCATCTAACCTGTCTGGAATCACAATGGGACCAATAAGGTAGTGATCAATAATACCTGCCCAAATATTAATTTTAAATTGATGCTGATGATGTGCAACTTTAATGGCATGTGGATTTTCATCGGAATAAATATGTTCGTTGTGCAGATTGGTTACCCCAGATCTTGTAAAGCATGCCTCGTCAGTAAACATAATTTTTCTACAAAAATTTGAAACAAGGATTCTTTTGTTTCTAATAAATTGACAAAATGTAAGCCGCATGGGGGGATCAGTCGGTAAAAGTTCCTGGACTTTTTGTATGTGGTAAGGATGTAACAACTGTTCTCTTAAAACCTCATTGACAATCGTTTTAGGAACATTTAACTCACGTTCTAAGAGACGGGTACTGGTACTTGGTTCTTCTTCAACTCTTTCCAGAATCATCTCTTCTGTTTCCACAGTTCGAGTTGTTCGCATACGACCCCTGCCTTCAAACTTTTTCTCAAAACTGCCCGTTTCCCGAAGATGACGCTCAATATTGGCAAATGTTTGGTGGTTTGGTATTCGACGGTTAGGAAACCTCTCCATGTAAACCCTAACACTCTGACGCCCATTTCCTCGACAAAACCCGTATACCAGGAGCATGTCAACTTTCTGAGAGTTTGTATAATTTTCCATTTTTAATGGTAAAATGAACTTGTAATTCAATAATGTTGATCGTATACTTGAGTAAATATTATACTTGATTAATTGTCAAATTATTAAACGTCATTGATATTAATTTTTGACGCCCTCTACCGGCTAAACGAGACAATTTTGGATATAACTAAGTCGGCTTAGATCGACCTATTTTGACGTCAGGAGTCTGTCGTCAAACGTTGTACACGTATTTTCCGGACACCCTGTATATATATATATATATATATATATATATATATATATATATATATATATATATATATATATATATAGGTATAAATATTTTTTTTATATGATAAGATTAAACCATGCGCGGTAAGATAAACGCCAATATGTTAGAATGTTATGCAACTTTTAGTAATATTAATCGTGTTTTTATTTGCAGCAGCTGAGTTGTTGTTTATTATAATATAATATATTCTCCCATATCTTATCTTAAGTTAACTACAAAATAATATCGATTGCTAAGAAAATTGCTGTTAAAATGCGATATTAATTTATCATGTAAATGAATAGATGCAGGAAGTTATTTGTTACCATATTAGAATTTGTACAGTAAACTGTTTAAATATCTAAAAATTGTATAAAACTTAGGAACGCCATTTGTAGAATGTAAGGTGTGTAACTTAACGGAAAAATGTACTACGTATAGGCAACAGCAGAGTGGCGCAGTGGAAGCGTGCTGGGCCCATAACCCAGAGGTCCGTGGATCGAAACCATGCTCTGCTAGAAACTTTTTAATTATAATTTTAAACTTTAATAGAAACAATGTTACAATTAACGTTGTAAACAATTGCGATGATGCAATGTATGGTGCAATAACGTGAAAATCTACTCTCAACTTTGCCGCAGCAATAATAATGAATATGCACAAAATGTATTGAGCTCAATGTTAGTCTATTCCTATAGATACTCTTATTATAAACAGTTTTATTAAAATTTGCACAATTTGGTGCAATAACGTGAAAAACTACGCTGAATTTTGCCGCAGCAATAATAATAAATATGCACGAAATGTATTTAGCTCAATGTTAGTCTATTCTTATAGATACTGTTATTGTAAACAGATATATTAAAATATGAACATTTTTATATAATACCCTCCCACAAGTGTCAAGTAGATTTTTTTTTATAAAAATATTTGTGTTATGTTCTTTCATACAAACATTAATTTATTAAAATGAAAACATTTGAACAGCTTTTTTAAATTCCCTCTCAGAGGTCGATTTATTTTTATTAAAATATATATATTCTTTCTTATAAATGTAAATTTTTATAAGATATTAATTTTCCGACCATTATTTGTTTTCGAGCAATGACCGTTAGTGACACCCCTTGTTTTTTTTAATCTTGATCTTGACATTGGCCCCACAAAAGACGGCGAAACTATTTTGTATTTTGACACCTTACACGAGAAAATATTCGAACAAAAGACTGTTTCAAATTAGAAAACGTAAATTTTATTGTAAGCTCTAAATATTTACGCCTGAACTTTTAACTGTCCTCAAACTATTAACTTCGCCAAGCTTTGTATTTAATTTGCAATTTAAGCAGTGTTTTATGGGGTAACAGAACGAAGGGCATCAAATTTTAAATATGTCAATAACATTAGTCGCCTGCCGTTTAAACACAAACACGTGCTCGAGTATTCCTATCCGGCATACACATCGGATCAATACATTCGAAGGATAATAATCAACTGTCCCAAGCTGCTTTGATACTAATTTTAGCGATTTAACCATTATACGGTTTGTAAAATTATATGTATAGAAGGGTAATGAAATAACGGTTACTCTACAACTTTATATTTAATTTGTATCGGACAAGTAATTAAATAGTTACGTACTTAGTTAAAACAAGTACATATTAGCGTCATATATGAATATGTTTCGAATTAAATAAGTTATTATTAAAGAATAATATGGTTTTAATCAGATAAGTACAAGTTTTTGTGTAAATGTCTCTTTGGCCTTTTCTATTCTAATCTCCTGACAAATGAAAATTTATACGCAGGATTAAATTTAAAAAAAATGTGAATAGTTTTTTTTCCGATCGGCTTTTGATTTGTGAAATGTAGGCAGTAAGTTTTCTGAATTTTGTTTTCCGTAAAATTAGTAGTAACCAATAGAAAATTGGCTTAGATTATTATTAACTTTAATAGCATTAGCATTACTTTAACGATCAGCCTCTTGATTAAATCATCCCGTTTGCATGACTCGTTAAATTAATTAAACCAATACTAATTAATTAATCAATTCCGTTTTACACGGAAATTAAAGTGTATATTGAAGCATACGTAATAGTATAGCAGTATAAACGGCTTTTGAATATATAAATGCAGCCAAGCATGACCAGCTCATTAGTTTTGCAGCGGGATTTAGTGCAGTCAATAGCTCGAATTTAACACGAATCAAGCGTGAACTAAAACCTAATGAGAAATCGCCGAGTTAACTATTAAGGTGAATTCAATTTGGCTATCACGCGATGCTTATCAAATTTTCTTTGTAGGTATTTGTACTTTTATTTCTAATCTCGCGACAAATGAAAATTCATAATAAGGATTAAATTTTGGGCAGAAAATTTGCAATTTTTTTTCCGATCGGCTTTTGTTTTTGTGATAAGGTTGGAAACCATCACTATAAGATGACAATATTCTGAGCCCGAAAAAAAACATAGATAATGGAACATTTTCGTTATTTCTTCTTCTTCTACGAAAGGTATCGGATGCCCCTCATTACTATCATAATTATCTATATTAAAGTAAATTATCAAGGGGTGCATGGGGCCGCCCCTATGAAGTACCGCCCTGTGCAATCACTCTGTGTCGGCCCATATGTTACACCAGGCCTGTACAAACCATTACGATCACTCGTACGTCTGAAGCTCAGTAAATGTACTGAGTACATACACTGAGTACAATGAGTGAATGAAATATCGTGTAAATTCTGAAGAATATTAATCCAATTGTACGCTTGTATGTACCAAATAACTGATAATTTACAAGTGCTTTGTATAACCCAGCATATTTTTGTCGTCGTATAAAAAATATCATATACAATTACCCTACTTTTTGTGCGTTAAGACATTATTTTCGTTGAATAATAAAATAACTGTGACCCAGTTTATCCAAAAAACTTGTGGCTTGAGTTCAATTATTAATGAATATATACCAGAATAAACGAATATGAAACAATATTTTTTTATATTATCATAATCAGCTTTCGATAATCGATTATCAATTTAAATCGAATATTTTATTATATTATTAATACTTTATTTAATGTTAATTTCTTCTAATCAATAGTAATAGTGGGATTGTCCTGAGCAAGTATCTATTCTCAGGATAATATTGAAACTATTATATTTCCCTACAGAGCATATTATAAGACCGAGGATATGCCCGATGATCACAGAAATCGACGATACAAATTCATAGAATCGATAATTTACTATCCCCAAACTAAATTGTTGATACATTAATTTAGTATTGGCAGGCGTTACAATACCACAAAATGTGCCAACAATCACTAACAAACGTGTCGTAAATATTTAGATTTTGAAATCTATTTTGCAACTCTTGATCATGCATATTTTGAGAAACGTCAATACAGGTTTAAATTAATTAAAAACGTCGGTTTTGATTGGATATAAATTCACTTTGCTTGTTAAATTTATTGAACATTTGTCTATATTTTCCACTGAAAAACAAAGAATTGGAGCTTTGAGATTAATTGAAACATCTGAGGCAATTGCCCCTTATGATCTGCGTTTCCATCCATTACAAAATGCGCATAGTTATCTGACGGTTTGAAATAGCCTCAACGAATTAATTGGCGTATATGTGATATTTATTATTTACCCCTAATGATTGGTGTTGATAAAGTGGCGAATAATTATCTCACTGTTTAAAATAGCTACAATTAGAAACGAACTGGGTAGGTATACTATAACTAACCGTCGGATAACTTAAACCCAACTATGGCGCTAAATAATATAATTTGGTATTAGCCGAATAGACTAGTCGGCAAAGCATCAGAAATAGATCTTAAAAATTCAAACCTAAAATTTACTAAAAAAAACATAGAGACAACTTGCTATGTTTTTACCACATAATGTGTATTGATATTTCGACATATACAATAAAATAACGACGGTTTCGACGGTCATACGATCATGACTTGAAAATAACCCTAAGAAGTCGAAACTCGAGTCGTTATTTTATTGTATATATCGATATATCAATAACCATTTTGTGGTAAAAACATAACAGGTTGTTTCTCTGGTTTTTAATATGGACTAACACGTAGTAAAGATCGAAACCATCCTGATGAATAAAATTTACTTTTAAATTAATTTCTTGCGATGTAAGACAATAAGTATTACCAAGTCCTACAATTAGTTATTGTAGAAGCTGAACGTTTAGGCTTCAATTAGGATATAATTTCGTTTAAAAATAGCAATAAGTAATTAATACAGTCGATTCCGCTTAATTGGGCCGCCGGTTTATCGGGGCAGCTATTTGGAGCACCTATTTGGGCCAAATCTCAAGGGACGGAAACCAAACCAAGGAACTAATACTAAAGTACTTCGTTTAATTGGGACAATATTCCGCTTAATTCTGATAGTAAAAATCAATCTGTTATGATGAGATCGCATATAAGTAGCATAATAGATAATATTTTACCATGTTACGATAAAAATGAAGAGATCGACGATGCAATTGTTGAAGTCATTCAATCGAAAAATCATGAGTTAGACGCAGTCGATGACGATGGTGATGTTGATTCATCTGAGTCTGTGAATCGCTAGGAGAAAAAAAATTAGTTACGGCGATATTTTATGCAGGAAAGCAATGACGGGAGCCTTACACCCCCAATACATAAATGTGCTGATTTTGTAGACGTGTAAAAATACTAAAACAAATGACAAATTTCTTTGGATGATTTACTTAAATTGTATCCAGGTGACTTAGTACATATTTTACTTTAATGTATATTATCATATTTGTCTTCAGAATTTATATTGTTTTCTTATAATGTACGGATATGTATTTTCGTTGAATGAATTTAAGAATTTGTTAAAATATTGAAACAAAAAAATCATTATTTTTTTAATGTGAAACTTGCTTAATTGGGGCAGCCGCTTTATTGGGCCAAACATCCTTGTCCCCGCGTGTCGCAATCAAGCGGAATCGACTTTAGTACAAATAACTACAAAATCTTGATCAACAAATTATTGCGTAACATTTTAATTTAACTGCAAATAGATATTTGCATTAGTATTTCTCTGATGGGTTTAATTTTTGATGCGGTATTAAATATTATAACGGGATTGAAATGCTAGATTATTTGAATAATCAGTGCAGTATAACATTTGATATGATTTAGTATTTCATCTGATATTTGGACGTTGGATATTAAAACGCTGCCGAAACCAGGGATCGAACCAGGGACCTTTAGATCTTCAGTCTAACGCTCTCCCAACTGAGCTATTTCGGCTTTTTTGCTTAGGTTAGGTTAGGTTAGGTTAGGTAGATTAGGTATTCAGTAATATTTATTATCTAATTTACTATTTATCAGATTTTTAGATGTTAGATTTTAAAAGACTACAGAAACGCACTGAGCTATTTCGGCTGTTATGCTTCAACGACTCAATTGTTTAGAATTTAATTTAATTTAAGTACGTTCTAACTTTGGAGTACTTCATAAAATATTGCCATGTATAGATGACAATTGAAAATTATTTTATTGGAAAAAAATTACTTTTGCTTACAGCATATTATCTAGTGCACAATACTTAATTAAGACTTTATTAAACTTTAGCGGCGTGGGAGACTGAATTAGGCAATCAGATTTAGGAGTAGCATATTAGATTAGATTAGGTATTCAGTAATGTTGATTATCTAATTTACTATTTATCAGATTTTAAGATGTTAGATTTTAAAAGACTGCCGAAACCAGGGATCGAACCAGGGACCTTTAGATCTTCAGTCTAACGCCCTCCCAACTGAGCTATTTCGGCTGTTATGCTTCAACGACTCAATTGTTTAGAAATAATTTAATTTAAGTACTTTCCAACTTTGTAGTACATAAAATATTGCCATGTGTAGATGACATTGAAAATTATTTTATTTGAAAAATAAAAAACTTTTACTTACAGCATATTATCGAGTGTATAATACATATTAAGAGTTTATGAAACTTTAGTGGCCTGGGAGATTAGACAATCAGACTTGTAGGAGTAGCATATTAGATTAGGTATTCAGTAATGTTGATTATCTAATTTACTATTTATCAGATTTTTAGATGTTGCATTTTAAAAGACTGCCGAAACCAGGGATCGAACCAGGGACCTTTAGATCTTCAGTCTAACGCTCTCCCAACTGAGCTATTTCGGCTGTTACGCTTCAATGCTTTAATTGTTCAAAAAAGTTATGTCACTTTCTTCCAACTGTCTTCAACTTTTGTGTACTTACAAAATTAGAAAACAAAATTAGAACAAAAAATAGTTTCGGCGATGTTTTAGATTTAGACGAAGGCGACTGCGGTGACTTTGAATTCTTTCCCGCTGATGTCACCGAAGACCCTGGTTACAATACTGAAAGTGAGAAAGTCGACACCGAAGAGATAGAATATACTATCTATGATGATGAAATAAATATGTCTGGCTCATCGACAAAAACGCAGAAATACGGATAATTTGTCATCAGAAGTTCAGGAGCAACGTAAGCCACCTTCTCGAACATGGATTAAATCTACTGGGGATACCACGAAAAAAAAACATTTCTGTTCTTTTTTTTTACTTAACAGGTATTGAAAAATATTTCTAACAAAAGTTTAGATGTTTTACCTACAAATAAAATAATATATATAATTGAACCGAGCACAAGGGTTTTTCCAGATGGCCGCCGTTCACAAGGAAATTTTGTTGGATTAATACGCATTTATATACATAGTATGACCTTCTAATCAATCTCACTCAAATTAGCCGGTCCTTCCGTTTTGCAATGTTCATGTAAAATTTTAATGTACATACTATATTAGGACTTTATGAAACTATAGTGGCGTGGGAGACTAAATTAGACAATCAAACTTGTAGTAGTGACTGTATTTGTTAGGGATATTATCCCTAACTGGCTATCGACCAAGGGGGGTCCTTCTGCCGTGTGTTTTGTGTAAGTGTGCGTATTGAGTTAGGGCTTGTTACTCTAGAAATTCGCCCCCGATCTCTAGAGCGCCGTTAATGAGCCCCCAACGGCGAATGGCACTAGTTTCTAAGTACAAATGTACTACCTGTACTGGGGCTCGAACCCAGGTCTTCGTGCATGCTAAGCAAGCGTTCTAACCTGTCAGCCAAACTAGCGGTTCTTAAACTTGTATTAGATTAGATTATGCATTTAGTCATGTTGAATATCTAATTTACTATTTATCAGATTTTTAGATGCAAGATTTTAAAAGACTGCCGAAACCAGGGATCGAACCAGGGACCTTTAGATCTTCAGTCTAACGCTCTCCCAACTGAGCTATTTCGGCTGTTATGCTTCAATGCTTTAATTGTTCAGAAAAGTTATGTCCCATTCCAACTGTCTTCAACTTTTGTGTACTTACCATAATAGATCGCCGTGTGTAAATGGCAGTGGATAACTATTTTATATGCAACAATTATATGTTTTGTGTTAGCAACTGGACACTGTTAGCATTGTTAGCAACTAAATTTTATTTCCGATATATCATATTTTTATCACGCTCCTACATTACATTTTATTAAGCTTTAAAACGAGATATCGCAAATTAGGGTGGGTTTGAAGTTTTAAAGGGGTGGAGGCTAGGGATGAGGGAGTAACACTTTAAACTTATTTAACATTATTTTTAAACGTTATTTAAATCAATGTAACTTGATTTCAAAAGTTATTGAGACTGGCTAGTTTTGATATGAACACCCGGTATATATTTTCTCAGGATACTTTTTATCAGTTGTTCCGAGTAGAAAAAAAAAATTTCGTGAGAACTATGTACGCGTATAACAATGTGGCATTGAATTATATCTACGATAATTTGAAAAAAAGTGATTACTTTTGACACTGAAAATCGTAAAAAAATTATATTTTAAAGCTTTCGTATAGTAAATTTTTTAGAAAACTTTAATATCATAGCATCATGTCATTATTGTCAAGAAGTCTTAAATTTTGTACATTTAGGTTACATTAAAAACAGGTTGACCGCAACGTAGCACGTGAAAATCAATGCAATCAGCTGACGTATAGACTAGTGGCACATGTCACACATTTAAAAAATGAAATCTTTACTCCATTTATTTGACATCCGCACTGTCAGTGTCAAATATTTTAAAATAATTATGAGTGTGCCTGTAAAATAGCACTAAACTAAGGGTTGATTCAGACTCTACAGCAGTTTAGTTACTAAAATGTCAACGAAAAAAGTTGGGTTATCGTATGCGAATGGTCATAGTTATTGTTTGAAACAGTTTTAATGATCGAGATATCTTATAAATTTTCTTTAGTAAGTTACTACTGACCTTTTCTCCCTAGCATTTATGAGGATTCTAATTCCGCTTTCTTGCCAAAATCCACGTTTTCCAATATGAAAAGATTTGACATATTTGAAATGTGACATTGTTTGACATTGAGCATTTGCATAATGTAATAATAGGAAAAAATTAAAACCATTTTGAGAAAAATATCAGTGGTGCCAACAAACTGTCAGTTTGACAGTTTGATCGTGCAGATATCAAGTAAATAGTCTAAAATGATTATTTGAGTAAATCATTATGATCGTACATATGTAAAATGTTGTAAGATACATGTGTAAACATACTATTCATTTAACTCGTGGCTATTAAAGCACTCTGTAGTACCTCCCTCGTCATACTAGCTACTTATTACTAAAAATGAACTTTTTACATATGTATCTTAAATAACTATTAAAATGATCATGCCTAGCTGCACCTGCCCATAATAAGCATGTTTTATGTTTATAGCAGCGACTACTTTTCATTATTCAAAACTTTACATTCTGCAAGCACATTCTCTATGTTTGAGGATTTTCCAGAATAAGGACATTTCATTTCCAGTAATAAGTTAATTACCTTCCTAAAATCCTAATTTCACTATAGACAAATTTGAGTTAATATGGAAAAATTTCGTCTTTGTAATAGTACTAGTGACTGTATTTGTTAGGGATATTATCCCTAACTGGCTATCGACCAACGGGGGTCCATCTGCCGTGTGTTTTGTGTAAGTGTGTGTATTGAGTTAGGGCTTGTTACTCTAGAAATTCGCCCCCGATCTCTAGAGCGTCGTTAATGAGCTCCCAACGGCGAATGGCACTAGTTTCTCAGTACAAATGTACTACCTGTACTGGGGCTCGAACCATATATATAATTATAATTATAAGTATATATCGAATAAAACCTGGAACCAGTAATTTCGAATTGCATTTATTTTAACCATCGCATCGCTCGTAGTTGCGATCATCAGATGTAGAAAACTTTATATCTTTGCCATTTGATTCTCCGCCATATAAATTGACATCCAATTAATGACTAGAAAATTTGGCTATAAGTCCGTATTATTCCAGCTTTACCGTTTTTCAAAATATACTCAAGTTCTTTACCAAATTCTTCACCTTGTGCACAATTTTAATTTCTTTACATTATTGGAACCCGATGTTCGGCCAAAAATGTGATGGCCCAAGCTAGATGACGGTAACATTCTACTAAAAAATCCCAACAATATCAAGATTATTGGTTTTAGGTGCAATTACTACTTCTCCAGTTGTACACTTATATTTAAGGGAACAGCGTAATACTTGTCCCTAGACATAGTTTTTGTGCAATAACATTTAAGATCCATGCTAGAGAATTTTCCAAATTCCATTACATTTTGCCTGAAATAAGAAAAGGCAAAAACAGCAAAGATTTAAATACACTACTAGACAAAATAAAATAAAAAACGGGAGAACTCTTAAAGCAATTTCGCCTTAATTTTAGCTGAGTAACTAAAAAAAAGTGAAACGCCTCACTTAAATGACGTTCAGAGTGCTAGAATTTGTACGAAAATTGAAGAAGGGTGAAAAATACAACACCATAAAAGTGTCCCCTATTTTTTGTCCTGTACTGCATTATTAAATCATAAATCAACATTCAAGTTTGAAGTTGATACCTGGAACACAGTAGATAGAGCAGTAATATGTTTCCATATCTTGGTGATTTCCGCCTTACACAGCACACAACAAATGTATTGCACTTGTCTAAAGCCTCGTTTACATTTGGAAAGTTTACTGGAGGAAAGTACTTGCTGCCAGTAAACTAACGATGTGTAAACCAGAAAAAACGACTTACTTTCTTGTTTAGTTTCTTTCTTGCCAGGCGTTTTTCTGGTTTACACATCGTAAGTTTACTGGCGCTAAGTACTTTCCGCCAGTAAACTTTATAACTTTATAACTAATATAATAACTATTTTTTACTTCCAGTATCGAGTGCAAAGTAATAAGACTTTAAGACACCATCGTGTCTTAAAGTGTAAAGAGAGAATAAAAAAAAATGAGTCAATCAAACTTGTAGTAATGGTAGATTAGACTAGATTAGATATTCAGTAATGTTGTATGTCTATATCGCATTCTGTATGTTATCAGATTCTTAGATGTTCGATTTTAAATGACTGTTTTTTTTATTGATATTAAAAGACTGCCGAAACCAGGGATCGACCCAGGGACCTTTAGATCTTCAGTCTAACGCTCTCCCAACTGAGCTATTTCGGCTGTTATGCTTCAATGATTTAACTGTTCAGAAAAGTTATGTCAGGTTTTTCTATTTATATTCCAACTTTGGTGTATTTAATAATATATCGCCAAGTGTAGATGAAAATTGAAAATGATTTTATATGTAAAAAAAATATTTTTTACTAATAGTTACTATAACTAATATAATAACTATTTTTTACTTCCAATATCGAATGCAAAGTAATAAGACTTTAAGACACCATCGTGTCTTAAAGTGTATAGAGAGACTAAATTAGTCAATCAAACTTGCAGTAATGGCAGATTAGGTTAGATTAGATATTCATTAATACCTTGTTTTAAAAGTTTTAAGCAACGATATAGTGTATATTTAGATTCAGAAATTCCAGGTTTTTGCTTAAAGGAATTTCTTATCAAATCATAATCTTCCCATGGTTCTACAGTCCTACTGGACCTTGACCTTTAACTTCTGCCTCCAGGAAAGTCTGTCCCTAGCCGCCACCCGCCACTTATTAATTTCTAGTAATTCCTGGGCGTCTTTCCGTATTTTATCCTTCCGCCGTATTCTTGGTCATACTCAGCTTTTCCTCCCTACCAGTTGTGCTTCGCTTATCTTTTTTGGTACTTGTTTTCCGGCTTTCCTCTCTAAATGTCCTGCCTATCGAAGTTTTTGGACTTTAATATGTACGACTATACCAGCATCTGCATATAATTGCCTTAGTTCGAAGTTATACTGAATCCGCCATCCGTATTCTTTTCTGAACGGCCCATATATTTTTATCAGCACTTCATTTCAAATATAGCCAATATAGTTTTATTTGTCAGTGTCCAAGTTTCGCATTCGTTCCTCCTTATCAGTGTTGTGTTTTGTACATTGTTACTTTGTATTATCTTCTAACTTGGATTTGAACGTGTTATGTAAGGATTTTGGAACTTCTTTAATTACCAATTACCATAATAGATATCCGTGTATAAATGGCAATGGAGAATTATTTTATATGCAAAATATTACAATATTTTTGTGGCAACTAAATTGCATTTCATATATTTTGACGGCTGCAAAATAAGTTAACTTTATGAAACTATAGTAAGATTGGAGATTAGATTGTCAAGACTTGTATGTACTAATATTGTATCTGATTTACTATTTCATCAGATATTTGGAAGTTAGATATTAAAAGACTGCCGAAACCAGGGATCGAACCAGGGACCTTTAGATCTTCAGTCTAACGCTCTCCCAACTGAGCTATTTCGGCTGTAATGCTTCATCGATTTAACTGTTCAGAAAATTTATGTCACGTATTTCTAGTTATATTCCAACTTTGGTGTATTTAATAATATATCGCCAAGTGTAGATGAAAATTGAAAATAATTTTATATGTAAAAATATTATTTTTTTTATGGTAACTAATAGTTACTATAACTAATATAATAACTATTTTTTACTTCCAGTATCGAGTGCAAAGTAATAAGACTTTAAGACACCATCGTGTCTTAAAGTGTAAAGAGAGAATAAAAAAAAATGAGTCAATCAAACTTGTAGTAATGGTAGATTAGACTAGATTAGATATTCAGTAATGTTGTATATCTATATCGCATTCAGTATGTTATCAGATTTTTAGATGTTCGATTTTAAATGACTGTTTTTTTTATTGATATTAAAAGACTGCCGAAACCAGGGATCGAACCAGGGACCTTTAGATCTTCAGTCTAACGCTCTCCCAACTGAGCTATTTCGGCTTTTGTATTTCAATGACTTGACTGTTCAGAATTGTAATAACTAATGAAGATTTTATTTTTTCCCGTTTAATGTCTACAAGTATATCCCAATTATGCAACAGGTGGAAGGGCAATAGCCTTATTATAATAAATATTATCATGATAATTACTAATATTTATTTTTACGTCCACCCACAGCTATTCTAATTTCTCAAACTTTATGAATCGATTTTTGTCTAAGTCTTTGCAACGGTTTAAAACTTCAGTTAATTATTATTGAAATTTAGAAGAAAAAAAATCCACCTTGCGAATGTATATGGAATAAAAAAAATAAAAGGTACATATTATTATCATCATTAACATTATTATTGGCAATGGATTGTTAGAATAGACAATAATAATATTATTAAGCCTTGTTTTACTCCGCCTGTTTTGCAAGTGGAGTTTTTTAATCCCTAGTTTATAATATTTTTCTATATTTTTTGTCCCGAGTGTTACATACCGACGTGGACAGAATTTTTTTACTGTGAGAGCTTAGGAAGTTAATCTTCCTAATACCTACTTTATCTTAAAAGTAACTTTATCTCGAGGTGTCTGAGTAGGTGTTGTATGCGATGTCGAAAGAGATTACGAATGATGGTATATTCCAACATCCATTCCGGCACCGTATCATATCTTATCACAAAAATCCGTATCACAAAAAGCATGTAATAGTTACTTAGGATATTAATATCGTATCGTATCATATTACGATACAACATGGCAATAGCTATCTGTGCAATAAGTTAGAAAATGTATATTTTTCCATACCAGGCATGTGATTTTCGATCGAGGCGATAGCCGAGATTAAAAACATGCCGTGTACGGAAAATAAATGGATTTCCTACGTGTTGCACACATGATGTTTTGTACTAGTCTGAAAAATAAATTAAATTTGGATAATTTTAATATTTTAAAATTATTTCTAAATTAAACAGCGGAAGGCAATATGTCCTGCTTTCAATAATGAAGAGGTTAACGTAAATAATAACTCTATTTGTACTTCCACAAAGACCTGTTCTGGAATTTAATTCACGAATTGTGAACATGTTTCTGTTAAGATTTATAATAATGATAAAAAATAACATGTACAATTTCAATAAATTGACTTATAACTTTTAATGTTGAAATATTATTTCCGCACTTGTTAGGAAATATTCCACTTTTCCTAACTCAAATTAGTATTCAAATGTTAAAGTTTTCCAAACTCTAGTAGAAAAAATTATTAAGCGAGGTCGTAGGCCGAGTTTACCGAAATAGTGCGGCAGAGGACGTCATTATAGTTAATCTTACAATGAACATCAAATTTGACAATATATAGGGTGTCCTAAAGAGAGTAAGATTGTATGGAAATCTTTCTTATTCTAAAAGCTAGATAGAGATTTGGCAAATGGGAAAATTTTTGCAGTTCTACGTGCTGGTTCAGATTATATTGAACATTTTTCAATAGTTCGAGCAGTTTAGAAATTATTACAAAGAAACTAAAAATCGGGATTTTCTAATAAATCCGATATATTCATAATTATTAAAGATGCGGAAAAAGTATAAAATGAATGATACTTGAGCATTTTTTTTTTATAATTTATTGTTATTTTATTACTTAGTTGTATTTCGTTTTTTTAAAATTTTTTTGCATTTGTTTAAAAAATAATTTAAAAAATAAAAATTGGAACAATTAATATTTCCCATATTTTTATTTTGACGTAGGTTTTTATACATCGTTGAATTAGACGTGTCAAAATCAAATATCGCCGCCATTTAAAATAAGAAAGTTGCTATTAATATCTAGGAAATCGTCATCCTCTTGGCTTTTATTTTGACTTGATTCTAAAGTTTGCGCATTCGAACCAAGTAACTTTTATTTTAAACTTTTTCCGCATCTAGAAATATCGGAGTTTATAGAAAATCGTGATCTTTATTTTTTTTAGAATAATTTCTAAACTGCACGGACTTTTGAACATTTTTCAACTTAATCCGAACCATCTAAAACTGCATAAAATTGCCCGTTTAACCTGATTTCTATCTTTGAAAATAAGAAAGATATTCATGCAATCCTACTTTAGCTAGGACACCCTGTATATTGATTGTAGATAATAGATATTTACGATAAAAGCATCGTAACGTATCATATTACGATATGATATGGAAAAAATCATTGATAAACCATTGAGTATCGTAATAAGATGTTACGATACGAATATCGTACAAAGTTTTATCTACTATCAATTATTAGCTATTTTTAATGTAAATTATTTTTATCTACTATCAATATCAATATGTAATGTCAAACTTAACGATGTTCACTTTCAGATTGTAATGACATACTTTACAGCACTATTTTAAGCTATACCATTTGTAGAATTTATTGAAATATTGTTATTGTACTTGTTGTATGAAGTGAGTGACGAAGAAAACATTGATTCTGATGCAGACGCAGCAGCAAATACTGCTCTGGAGACACTGGATAGGGGAAAATTGAGACAGAAGTACGAGAAAGAGTACAATAAATAAGACTAAAATAGTGCGGCAGAGTACGTTATTACAATCTGAAAGTGAACATCGTAAAGTTTCACATTGTATATTGATAGTAGATAAACCTACTTACAGCATGATACTGACCATGCTAAAGTGAAAATTAGATTGAGGATCGGGGTGGACAGTAGAGTAATCTGACACTTTCAATCTTTTATAAAGTCCGATATGTCAACATTACATATACGCCTGTGAACAAAATTCAATTGGTAATTTTCAACAAGCGAGTAAATAGTTTTAATGTAATCCCTTAATAAATATTATAATTTCATTTTATTTAAGAGTGGAGAGAGAGAGATAGAGTCCACCCTGAGTCCAACATTACATATACGCCTCTGAATAATATTCAATTTGTAATTTTCAAGAAGCGAGTAAATAGTTTTAATTTAATCCCTTAATAATATAATATTACATAATGTGCGTTGTAAGAAGCATATTACGCACGAAGAGAAATTTTATGTACCGAGTCGTTTAGCGCATTTTTCGAGTGCGCAATTGCCTTACAACTCAAGTAATGTACACTATTTTTTCTACTCCCAGTAGTAATTCTTTTGTATGTAAAATTTTTGCACAAATTGATACATTTTTATTCTGTCAGATGCTCATACCAATATTTGATGTTGACCATCATATGACTATTTTGACAATTCAAAACTAAGTGTCACAATGTTGCCAATGCTCATACAAATAATTCCCCCCTAACTTACTAGTAACTTTCATTACATAACAGTGTTACATTATAACTGATTTATTAGCCATGAAGTCCGTATGTAATTGACTACTTACTAATGTGTGAGTAGAAAAATATTACAATTTCATTTTATTTAAAAGGGGAGAGAGCGAGGGAGAGAGAGAGAGAGAGTGGGTGTGTGGGTGTGTGGTGTGTGTGTGTGTGTGTGTGTGTGTGAGAGAGAGAGAGAGAGAGACTACCCTTGTAACTTGAACTAACAACTTGAGCACAAGTACAACTAGTAAATTGCCTCAAATTTGGAAAAAAATATGCACTAACATTCTGAAAATTGGCAAGCATAAAGGCAACAGTAGTACATTGCTATATAAGTGTGGCAAGGGCTTCATTGCAGAACGTGTATGGAAGTTACAAGTTGCTTTTTCTACAGTTGGGAACTTATAATTTATCGTAAATGTTATTTTTAATGTTTCAAAAAATAAATGTCAACGTCATGTTTATCATTATAATTATGTTAAATCAAATAACGAATCTCAAATGGTTCAAGTTCCTAAACGGTTGTTATGTAAAAAGAAAATATTGTGTTTATTTTATAAAATAACAGTTTTTGTGATAAGTCAAACCTGCATTTTGGCAGATAAGCCAAAGAAGCAGATAATGGGAGACAACTCGAAGGAAACATTCCCAACGTTAATTTAACCAATTGTGACTCTTGTACAATTCATATAACATTATAAAAGTTGTTAAAATAAAATCTGTTGATAACAAACTTGTTTAATCTTAGAGTGTGGCAAGAAATTTGACAAGTGCGGCAAGATTTCTTGCCGTACTAAGTGTTGCAAAGTGACATTTTCAACATTTGTTTTGAATGTTGATATGTTGACATTTCGACCCAACCGCAGAAAAAAATATGTTTTGCACTAAAGTGATATTTAATGTAAAATATTGAATTATTTGTAAGAAATCATCAGGAACCAAATGGTTCTATATTCAAATTCACACATCTTAGTAATTTTATTTATTTGCTGTATTAACCAGGGTGATCCGATATTAAACATGCACGTGCCAAATTAGACAAGTGGTACATTTAGAGAAAGATAATACATTCCTTTAAAAACTACATACTTTTATTTACATCTCTCCCCATTAACGTTGACCCACTTATGCCAGCATGACTAGTTTGAATATCCGTTTTCACTGTAATGTTGCTGGTCCATGCTTGAAGTAAGCCGCAACTTATTGCAATCCAGTCATGTCAGTCATTTCAGCAATTTCATGAAATGAAATGCGACGATCTTGCCTAATCAAACGTTCGACAAATGCCCTGTTGTCATCATTGAACTCCATTGATCAAATTTTAAATTTATTGCACCAAATGCTGACTTTTATTTTTGGCTTATAACGTTTTGGCCTCTTAACCATGATGAATTTCGCTCTGATTGACTCCTTCGGCTAAAAAATCCAGATAACTCCACGCACCTCAAACTTGGAATACTTTGAGATTACGAACGCCATGTTTGTTTGCTTCCCGAAAGCGAAATTGAGTCTTAATACAACAACGCTCCAGATTCCAATAACTGCACTCATGACGTGTGAAGTCATACACATGGCGGTGCAATTGCGCATGCGCAGTTTGTATGACAGGGTACCTTAATTTCGGACTCCCCTCGTACATTGCAATTTATACACTAACAATCAATAAACTGGCACTACATTGTAAGGGCTTCAAGATAAAGCACGAAGTCGATTTTTGTTGTACATATTTGATGTAAGGCATATTTTGCTGCCATTACTGTAGGGGCCTTATCTGAGAATTTGCTATAAAAAAATACATTGAACCATTTGAATAATAATCTTTAATTTTCATAATGGATCGCCTTGTGTAGATAAGAATTAAAATATATTTTTTACTTCTAGAAAACAATATAAAGTTTTGTTGTAGTATATTGACACGTGCAAAAATTAAACATTATTTTATGTATAAAACAAGTAGAACATTTTCGAGACGAGTGTAAAATAGTATATCTTTATTAAATATAAACCCTCGTACTAAATTAATAAGCGAGATCCTTATGGCAAGGAATGGATATTAAGCGCCCTACGAAGCCAATATTAAAAAATTATTCATAGGATTAATCGTATACACAACCACCTCCCAGTTGTGTACGATTACGTGCACGCGAATGTATATTTTATTGAAGTCTGAAGGCACTGCCGCGTGAATGCAGCAATCGATACCGTTTCTTGCATAATTACACGTCTATAATATCCGTTTAATATCAATCAATCAAATCAAATTGTGAACAAGCAATCGGTTCTAACGTGTCGGTAATTTTAGGGAGCACGGCATTTTAGATGTCTAGACATTACTAATTAGCGTTTAGGCCGCCAAACGGCTTAGGCGTACACAGAAGATGGGGTGAGCTAATCACGATTTACATTGTATTAGTTGATGAATCGCTTGGTAATTTAGTACAATTAACACTTCCCGAATCTATACTTTTGGAGCAACTCAAATTCAACTTTCCGCATAATTTAAGATTATGAACTTTTCTTTTTACCACAAAAAACAAAATGTCTTGTCACTTAATTAACGAAGAAAATTACAATGAATTTTTAAGGACGTCCAGAACAGTTTTGAAGAATAGTCTTTAAGATAATAAATTAAGATTCAGACAAAAACAGAAATGTTTTAAAAATATTCAAAACGATTTCTGTTTTTATCATTGTTTATTTAATAATAAATTTAAAATAATAATAATAAATGATAATTTGATGGAAAACCTGCCAGTTTGGTGTCAATTACAGCACACATAACTGATTGGTTTCCCATCATATTATGATTAGTATCAAATACGTGCTATCATAATACCATACATTGACTATAAATTGTGCGGTATTTAGAATGCCAATTTACACAATCGTTAACCTTCAGACGGAGCAAAATAGTGAAACCTTGAACTAAACATTTATGTACTATATTAGCTTGTTGCTTAATAATGGGTTAACAGTTCAATCTTGTGCATTTAAGTAATAATAATAGTTCATAATATAATGCGTATAGTTTCTGCAGAAGAAAGAAGTGAAATCCATAATGAAGGTACGTCAAATAGATCTTAATTTCAATCATTAAACTATTTAATTGTGTTACTGGTTCGAAATTGAAGGACTTGTGTAAATGTAAAGTATATGAATTATACAGGCAACATTATTGTAGAACGCATTGATGCTCGAATATATGCTATTTTGATTTTCGTGTTCATGTGTGTATTACAAGTTATCTAGTGTTATATTAGTTTCATAGATAATTCTAATACACGTGTTGTGTTATATCAAATTAATTACTTCGTACTGATGATTGCCGAATAGCGGAATACGGAAAACGGAAAACTTATACATATGTTTTTAAAAAACAATCATTCTGAGTGCAGGAGACTTCAAAGCAGATAAAATTTAGATTGATAATTTGAGAAAATCATTCTAAAATAGTGAATTCTCAGAATAACGAAGATAGTAGAAATGGAAGTAAAAAGCACCACAATAACCATTTTGGTACAAATTCTAAACTTAAATTTCCCAGTATGACGAAGATAAAAAAATGGATTAAAAAACAACACAATAACTGTTTTGGTTGGTACAGAAGCAGAAACAGAAGCTAAAAGTCGCTGCAATAAAAATAGCAGGAATGAGCAATTCGTAACTGATTGCAATTGTATTTTTCAATTGCGAAAACTATACAATCATTTTAATAAAGCTCTGCAATTAGGAATAACAATAAAATCTGAGGAAAACTGAAATTTGTAAAGTAAAAAATGACAGTTAAAATTTGCACAAAGACGAAGAAAACAATTGAATTAGTAGGAGTAGAAGTAGTAGTAGTAGTAATAGTAGTAGTAGTACACTGAACCAAAACAGTACATAAATACAATGAAAATGTTCATTATATCAATGAATCCAAACATCAATTTTTCATCGATGAATGCGTTCATTACTATAATGATTTCGCGTTCATGACTGAGTTCATTATATTAATGAACATAATTTCATTATACTAATGTACAAGAATCATTGATTTAATGTTTATGGTGTATTACGAGAATGAAATATATTCATTGCCTCAATGAACTGTTTTCTTTGGTTTAAGAATTTCATTCATTGTCCCAATGAACTGATTTCATTGACATTAGTCATTCAGTATACATTGCAATGTATACGGGTTTTGAATTCATGATGGAGTTAATTGTTTTAATGAACAGAGATTTTTAAATATTCATTATCTTATGAATGTATTCATTATTTCAATAAACTGATATAACTGTATATATATATATACAGGGTGAGTATGATATACGATATGTTGAGAAACATATTCGGGAAAATTAAACTATGGATTATTGAAAAAAAAAATATATATATATGGACTCTGTTTTTATTTTCAATATTTTCAATCACAGTTGAGCATTTCCATTACTTTTCGACAAATTTTATTTTGGGTTAAAAATTTCCAGACTTTTCTTGCAAAAAACCTTTTTTTTCGTTTACCTAGAAAAAAGTTATGAATTTGAAATATGAATGAAAAAGTCATAAAAATGCGCCGTTTTTAAGAAAAATCACCTACATTTCAAATCTTAAAAAATTCATAACGTTTTTCTAGGTAAACAAAAAAAAAGTTTTTTGCAGGAAAAGTCCGCATGTAATTCGCTCTAGAAATCCTAAAATTTTCATGCTTGTGAAATTTTAGACGCAAAGAAAAAGTTGGCGAAAAGTAATGGAAATGCTCATATACAGGGTTATTCACGCCATACGGCATGGAATATTTCGGCCAAAATACGTGATTTTCAAAAAGTTTAACTTTTGGGATATATGGGGGACTATTATGGTTACTTTTTAAAATAAATTTCATATTACACGCCCTGCGATTTTTTGAATAAGTGCCTGCAAACGATTAAAAAAAAAACAAACTTCTGAACGGTTAGAGCGAATTTCAAAAACTAAACGAATTTATAAAGCCTAAAAAGGAGCAAATTCAAATATGCAAATACAGGGGGTCTATTTAAAAAAAAAACACAACTTTGATAGGGCTCTTGGAACACCCTGTATAATATAAAGTTAATTTTAATAAGTAACTATAATAGACCTAAATATATATCAAAAGTTAAACTTTTTGAAAGTCACGTATTTTGGTCACAATATTCCGTGCTGTATAGCGTGAATAACCCTGTTTATAAAAATATTTATTTGTTACGTTACATTCTTTAACTTAAATGTTCATTTAAAATGTGCACCTTTGAATATTTGTTTGTTGATTTTAATTTAAAAAAGTGCGTTTCTAAGAAACTATAAAACATTTTTGATTCGCAGGAAACTCAAGATTAGAATAAGAATATAATTTTGAAACGAATATCGAGCGCCCTAATAATGCTATTGAACTCGTATCTTATATCATCAAAATAAATTTAAAAATCTCGATGGAAGATAGATTTTTGCCAATGCAGTATACCGATGGCTAAATGGATACTTTCGTTTATTTTCAAATGTTCGATTTTGTCTTCAACCTCCTTCTGAGTTCCTCCAACAAAAATGACAGATTCTTGTGAATCCACGATGCTAATTAAATATTTAATATCACATACGTATTCGACCATTTCCCCATTCGGTACTATATAAGTAACCACGTCTTCTGTTGTACCTAGAATCATGCTTTTGACTTTTTGGCATTAATAATAAGTCCATTATCTGATGGACTAAATGTAAACTAAATTGAAAATTGCAAAACTGCAAAAATAAGTATAGGTAACGCAGATAATTCAAATGTTACAAATTTCAGTACAAAGAAGATAGATAAAAAACATTAAAATAACCATTTAGGTAGTGGCAAAAGCACATACAGTATTTTGTGCACGAAAATGATCAATTAAGACAATCCGAAATTTAGTAAAATTTTAAATTTGTATTGTTAAAAAGGGCATAAGGACAATCAAAATCTTTCCACGAAATAGTATCAATTAAGATATTTCCAAACTTATAAGTTTCCTCTGTAAAAAAAAGCTATGTAGTTGAAAAAGAATCTCATTAATCTATAATAATCGATTATTTTATTTGAATCATTTTACAATTCGATGACAATTTAACAACAATCACTTCTAATTTGACACCAGTTATACGTAGATCATTTTTCATATGAAAATAATCGTTTGTTTTGTGTAAAAAGTAAATTAAAAAATATAGAAACAAAACTGTATAGAAAATATTTATGCAGACTTAATGCAGACCTAATTTAAAAATATAGAATGAGTTTGGGCTTGTTACTGTAGAAACTCGGCGTTGACACCAATAGAGGTCTAAGTACTAATATCATGTAATGATATTAATTGCAGTCGCTACTAATTACAAGTTAAAGTCAGGGTCGATGCATACTCATGGTAATCATTATAGGCGTCCAACAAATTTTAGATAGTAAAGGAATAGAAAAATATTCAACATAAAAACTAATGTGGAAAATTTGTAATTTCTACAAACAAAAAAAAAATTCAAAACAAAAAAGTGACATTTAGGTTGCCACATAAGGACAGCCTTCCACGAATTAGGACGAGTTAGCACATTTTGAAAATGAATTAAATTGTAAGTTAAAGTTAAAAAACAATTAGATTATTGGAAAATTATCGATTATTTTATTTGAATGATTTTTTAATTCCATTATGTATTATTTGTATTATTATTATGTATTTTTAAATTTAATAAACAAATCTCGAGGTCTCACGTAAAGTTAAGGTTTTTTACCATAATTACAATATGCTATATTATTTACAGTTACAGAGTGTGTTGTCCCTTCTATTTAAATGCATTTTTCTGAAAGTATTTACTATGCATTTGTACGAAATGCAAAAAAAATGTGTTGGTGGTCATTTTTTTTTTTTAGATATTTTATATAGTTTCTTCACTATTTACTTACAAAAACACGTTCTCTGTCAAAGAGAGGTTAGAAAAGTGATACCTGAAACTGTCAAACAGAACTTCGTATCCAGTATTGCTATAAAAAATCATCGGAATTGGTCTTGCAACCTGAAAAAAAAAAGTTACACATTTTCCAAAAATTGAAATATCACAAAAACCTGGTGTGCTAGAAACAATTTTATGACGTTTCTGAAATCAGCGCAAAATTTTCTAACGGAATCGGGTATTTACGTCTAACGGACAAAAATTGTGTCGACCAGTGTAATTTGTGATATAAAAAATCGATTATTTCATTTGAATCAATTTACTATTACATTATAAATTTATAGCAACCAAAAATCTTTTCATCGCATTATGAAAATGTATTGCCATTATCATGTAATGAAAAATAATCAATTATTTTATTCGTAATAAGTATTACTTGTTCCGAAATTTATTTATTTTACTTCATCTAAAATTATTGTTATTATTATATTTGTCTGATGCTTCGAATGCTATATTCATTGGTCTCATCACAGCCATTATATATATATATATATATATATATATATATATATATATATATATATATATATATATATATATATATGTGCATTTGTATCGTGTTCGCCTCCATACACACATAAGGCGACCACACCTCCATCAGAAATAATAATGCTGGGACTCTATGTAATTTATCAAATATAACTTTCAGAATATCAAAAGAGGGGTAATAATTTGTGAATATTTGTATATACAATTGTTTGCTACATTCAACATTCGATTTCACCTCCGTACGTGAAAAGCGCGATTCCGCCACCGAAATATATTTTTTGCCATATTAAACGTACCATTTTACCTCCGGCAATGTTGTCAACTGTAATGGAGCCAATAAGTACATTATAATGTAGTTTTGATCAGGTGTGATTCCTCTACGGTAAAGAGATGTCGAATTCTAACAGTATGGAAAAATGTTTGCCTCAATCAAGAGGACGACAGTTAGTAGAACTTGATAATGTAATATATATATTAGTAAAAGTAAGCAAAACAATGAACCAGGTAAGTTCTACTTTATGAAATTATGCAATGAAATAACATATATACTAATAACTAATTTAAGACGATAATTTGCACAAGAAGGCGATAACTATCAGATGTAGATGATACAATGAATGTATGAGGAATGACATTGCATATCTCCATCATATAAAACTCTCCACATTACCTTATAAAAAATAGTTAACAAAATTGAGTCTCCTTAGAAGTAATCGATTCCGTTCATAAACGGAATAAACGGATACAGTTTATTCCGTTCCCGCTCTTGTCGACAAAATTCAAGATACACAAATAGAGGTTTTTCTATAAACTTTTAGGATAAGGTTCCGTCAAAACGCGTACTTGCGTTAAAATTAGTATTTTTTTCACTATAGCAATGTTACATCTATACTAAGTATGATTAAGACAAAATATGGTAGAAGAACAGGCAATTTCCATTAGTTTATATATCTCGAACTCTAGTCAGGTAAATCTTGATTAATCAAATATATAATTTGTGTAGGTTCATTTTCAGTAAAAATACTTTATTGCAAAATACAACCCATTCGAAAAATCTTTCTTTTGCAGAAATGAGTCTCAGGAAATAAGTTTAATAATGAAGTAGTACACAGTTTTCAGTTTCTAAATGTAGCAGAAACACATACACATTTTACAACAAATGTGCTGATAGTGAACTCGGAAAATCACCATCAACATTTCAATATTCATCAAGTTCCTATGTTCCCGATTCTGAAGAGGATAGCAATTCAAATTCAAAAATATATCCGTTCTTTGATTCATTAGGCAGTGAAAGTCTCGTTATTCCAGTTTCCGAACAATTGCTATTAACTAAAGAAAGGGTTGAAAATAACAACAATAATCTGTCTGATGTAACAACACAGAACGAAGCAAGATTTGAATTTATAAATAGCTACGTTAATCAAGGCTTAGGAAAAAAATCCAACAGAAGAACAGTTTGCAAATTTTGTTACATTGCGGTGACAAATTTTGAGAGACACCTGGAAAGACATTATAAAGAAGAAAAAGAAGTACTAGATTTTTTGAGTTTTCCAAAAACTACAAAGGAAGGCAAAAACATGCGACTAAAATAATACCTATTTTAAAATATGAAACTCAATTAAAATAATTTATCGAAAGTAACAATATGAATTCTAATAAATTACCATGCATTCATTGCAAAAAACTCCTTTCGGCTAATTATTTGCGGCGCCACTACAAATTATGTTCTATTAAACCAATAATCAAAATTCTACCAGAATTCAACATCAGCAATTATCTCAGACGCTGCTAGCGACTGCTGCAGATTCAGGAAACACTGCCGCAACTTTAAGAGTTAGAAATAAAGTATTTGCTAAGATGAGAGCCGATTTAATATCTTTCGTGGCGAAAAAAAATCCAGTGATTATATGCTTTAGGGAAAATTATTTAAAGAAACATAAACGGGCACAAATTGGTATCGCTTGTTCCAATAAATTGAGGGAATGTGCAAGATTGCTGATCGAAATACGACGTCGTAAAAATAACAAAAATCTTAATTTTGCGGAAATATTAAGCACAGAATCTTACGGTCAAGTTGTTGCAAGTGCAAGAACCATAAGTGGTTATAATGAGGAAAATAAACAATTCAAATCTCCAAACTTATCAATGCACTTGGGAACTCTTTTAAAACAAATTTCAGATTATTGCACTCATTTAATATTAAAACAGATATTAAAATGACAATGACAATGTAGAAGAAAAATTAAAGGATATAAAAAGATTCAGAAGAATGGTGGAAACTCAATGGAATTGTGAAGTATCTTCATTGGCTACAAAGGATTTAGCTGAAAAAAGATGGAACAAACCAGTAAAACTGCCTCTAACAAAAGATGTAATTAAATTTAAAAATTACATCGTAAAGTCTGCTGATGAAAATATGGATATTCTCAAAAAGGATAATACCAACGAAAGGCCTTTAAAAATTTAGTAGTGGCTACATTATGTTTAGCAATTTTGTTTAATCGAAGGCGAATTGGAGATGTCCAATATGTTAACGTTGAATCATACTTAAAATAATTTGAAATTATTGATCAAACTGAATTTATGGAACAACTGACGGAATACGAAAAGATATTAACTGAAAGTTATAAACGAGTTGTAGCAGGAAGTAAAGGCAGTCGTCCCATTGTCATACTATTTCCAAAAAAATTGCAACAATATATCAATCTATTTCTAAAAGAGAATTGCCATTTGTTTGCGTATCCCCACATCAAAAACCAGTGGATTAGGGCTGATGTAATTATCACAAAATTTGCTAAAGTAAGCAATCTTTCGAATCCAGAAGCAATATCGTCGAATCGATTGAGAAAGCAAATAGCAACGCTTATGCAAATAATTAACTTAGAGCATGAAGACTATTCGCAACTTGCGAAATTTATGGGCCATACGAAAAAAAACGCAGAGAATTTTATGAGTAAGTAAACTCTTTTTATAAAGTTTGTTTTTGTATTAAGCTTTTATTTAGAATAACACAAAATGCATACCAAACAGCAAAGATATATAAGTTGCTGAATCTATTTGATAAAGGCAAAGGAATGCAATACAAAGGAGTCTCGTTGAATGAAATAGATATTGAATCTTTAGAATCCATCGATAACGAAAGTGATCTTGGGATGCAACAGAACTTAGATAGTTTACAGAGTACTAGTCAAGAACTAAATAACGATAACGGAAATGAAGAATCATGTCAACTAAAGAAAAAAAGACTGATAAAATAGTTAAACAAAATCATCATATGTACAAAGACGATGAGAACACAAGTGATGCGAGTGCACCTGTCAGCAAAAATTAAATCGAAAAAATTCCCAAAGGCAATAGAATTAGATGGAAAACAAAAACATATTGTTAGGCTGCACTTAAAAAAAAACCTTAAACTAAACATTGCGCCAAAGAAAAATGAATGTCAAGATTTAATTAAAAAACACGAGGAATTGGATAATTTATACTGGGTTTAAGTAAATCCCATTGTATACAATCTTTACGAGAATAATTAAGATCAAAAGAATAAAGTCAGATTTTGTGTTTTGCAGTATAATGTAAGATCTTTTTTTTATATTTCAAATAAAAAATTACAAAACTAAAAGTACTTTAAATAAGCAAATGGATCCAGTCGTAAACTAAGCGCCAAACGTTTTATTGCGATCGTTGAACATTTTCACAGTTATTTACAAGGTAAGCCAATGCAAGCAAACGATTCTACGTCTAAAAATTAATAAGAAATCTGTTCGTGTCATCAGTCTGATTTTTTGAATTACTTACACCAGAAAACATCCAAATCGCGCTTTTTCTACTATTCTGTGTGTACTAGGTTCTTGATAATTTCATTAATCGTAACAAGTACTGCTAAAGCCGTTGTTAAATAAATGACAAGAATTAAGATTCAATTGTCAATCAATATATCATGCCTACGAACATAATAAAAAAAAGGTTAAAAAGGTGACAAGGTTTCAGTTTTGATTAGATTTTATATTTACTAAATACTAAATTTTGTAATAATACCATTTTATTTTTGATAAGTTTGCATAAGTTTTTTCGATTTATCCTGTAGTTAAAATTATTATAATTACTTCGCGTTGAACTTTTGGCATAAACTAGTTATATTTCATTACAAAAGTCTGATAAATTTACTTTAATTTTAAGGTTTTATTGTAATTACAACAACCTTAAATATAAAATTTACATTACATAATTGTTGGGCAAAATGAATTTAAATTGAATGTCCGCCCAACATCAACAGAATGGTTCCTACTGCCTTAATGTTGACCATGCAATGTTGCCGCTTTTTCGGAGGCCGTATGAACCGCTAGATATATAGAGGTAGACTCAACCGTTGGCAATAGCAGATATATAAACGTATATTATAGAGGCGCTTTCGACGGTAGATCGCTGAACTAATTTGTATATAAATATACGTTCAGAGGTCCAAATTGTCTCCAGCCCATATTTCACCAGGTATCTTAAAGTAGTGCATAAATGATAATAAACGTAGTTAGCGAGTTCGCCTCCGAAACCGGAGGCGAAGAAGTAATTTCGGAGGCAAAGTCGTACGTATGACATAGCAATCGGAGGTGTATGAGTACTGTGTGCATATATATATATATATATATATATATATATACAAATCATACTTTCTAAACGTTGCGAGATGGAGATCTGAAATTTAAATAGTGCACATTATATGTAATTATCTTTCCAACTATGTTTTAGTGTTTTTTTTAAAGCATAGTTTCGGAGATATCGCAAAAAAAAATCGTATTATTTTTTAGAATTACAACATACGCGGATGATATTTGTAAAATAGATTAACATTTTTAATTTCACCATGATATGTTTGCCCACTTTCAGTTTAAAATGTATCAAAAAGTACACATTTTCCGTTCAGTACAGTACTGCTAATAGCGGACATTATCTGTAGCTTCACTGGAAGAGCCGTGTTCTGCAACCTCAAATTGACCGATGATTATTTATAACCATCGGTCATAAATTACCCACTCATAAAATGTAAAATGGTCCTATTCTGGCAGGTAGAGAAGAGAAAGTTTTCCGTGCAATGGTATTTTTGCGTTGTATAATAATTGGCATCGAGAAAAAAATATACATAAGTACCTATAACTATAGTAACTATAGAGATATCATGTTTAAAATAGATAATAATAATAATTTTCATTTAATCCAATTTTAGTCCATTACATTGTATTGATCCATATAATTTATTTTGATCATCAATTGTTGTTCAAATTCAAGTATTTATTAAAAAAATCATATTATTTAAATCGTGATGTAAATCATTTGATTTAAATCCCAACTTGGCCATAACTCATCAGAAATACCTACCACATGAATGGAAAAATAAAATAAAATTGGTGAAAGGAGCGAAATTTTTCCATCAGTTCCATCCCAACTTTAATGCTAAATCTATCTTGAAAATTCTGTGTTCTGCTTGTAAGACCCAAATATGTTGAACGTGAAAATTAATTACACCGTCTCTCACAGTTCGCCAAACCATGACTCATGTATAAAACAAAATGTCGAAACCCAATTTTGAGTTAAAACTCTTTGTTGCTACTTCTTTTTTAAATAAATGTAACATTTAAAAATGTTTACCTATTGAGTTTCAAACAAATGCATATTTTAATCTATAACTAAATATATTGCTATAATTTCGTCTCCAAGTTAAACTTTGTTTTTATTATATATTATTTTCGAAATTACCTTTCGAAAAAGTTGCGTCTTTAATATTAATACAATAATAGGAGCAAATAATCGAGAAAATATTATTTCAGTAAATATAAATACAGGACTGATGGGTGTTGCCAAATAAGATATTCCTCTGGAGGATTGTATTTTCCTTGGTTTTGCTTATAATATTAATATTGCTACAACAACAACAAGCTTCAGAACACGCCTCAGAAGCCGTACACGCCGATTTTAAGTAGATGTGAATTAATCTGTGATGATCTATAATTATTTCAATGTGTCATTTTACAACCGTAATGTCATCATGTGTACCATGTTTTTGTTTGTGTATGTTAACTATTTTTTTAATTTTTTGTCTTTTGTTTCTCATTGACTGACACACCCATCTGTAAAATCAGCTATGACAACATCCATGCATAAACCTTTTATTTTTAATTGAACATAGGGACGTTGTATTGATAATGTCCAGAGTTAAAAAATGGCACGGTATAATAAACATGTAAATGCATTAGTCAATAAGTACATGTTTAATAATACATTTTTATTTGCAGCAGAATATGAAAATATTGATGATACTTTATGTTTATAATTTAATAATACTTAATTATTATGTACAATTTCGATAGAATATTATTGTGTGTAATATCAAATCAATTAACAGTATATTTTGCAACAAGATAGCTATTAGTCTCACCATACAAATAACTGAAATTAAAGTTTGTAAAGTCGTTTCCAAAGAATGAATGCATGCTTTCATTTATTTCCATTCCATTTTCATCTTCAGTTGTGAAAGTGTTTTCATCTCTAGAGTGAAAAGTATCACCTTATTGTATAGTAAGCCCTGAACAATTGCTACTTTTACATATATATGAGTAGAAAAAATATAATTTTCACATTTGTGCGCTAATATCGCGTAGATTTAAAAGAAAAATATATACATTTTATTATTATTGTATACCACACCTTCTACAATTTTCATTTCCATGTATTTCAATTACACCTGCAAGTATCCACACTACCGCCCGACTGGCATTAGTTTATTGTAATTCCATAAATTATGACCATAAACTAATAATAAGGGTGCGTCAATAAACTACCCCACGAGTTCGAAAGCAGCTCCTCGTCGGCCGTACTGGTATCATGTCATCCTATTTTAAATATTGCTGTTCTTACCAACACCTCTGCTGATGTGAATCGCTATATTTATATTTATTTTTTTAAATAAAAGGTAACAAGTTCCCGTTTTTATGGAAGCTTTTACAGATTGTTTGTAGACACATTTCTGCTCACGTTGTTATATTAAAAAAAAAAATACTTAAATAATTTATGCAATAATATTTTGATTTTAAAGAAATATTGTGTTGCCAGTTTATTTGATTTCTTGTTGAATTATTATAGACTCGAATTTCAATAAACACAAATATCCGGTCGACCAATGGACCAGTACTGCCATTGGTCGGCCAGACATGTGTTATGCCATTTATGTGTTATGGGATGATATTGAACTATTATGTATGCGGTTGAATCAGATTTTTATTTAATCCTGTATAATTTTGCTGTAGTTTATTTCCAAAGTATAATGTAAATTATTTAATGCATCAAATTGCGTCCAGTTTTCATTTATTATCAAATTTAAATGCCATTAATTGAACTCATCCAGTTTTACGTAAATTACTTATTGGTGTATGCAATTACAACACAATTACATTACCATGCAGTGTAATTTCAATTACTTCGCTTCCGCCAAATAATGATAGCCGTAATTCGCTCGCTGCATAATCACATCTTGAATGAAATTGGAAGTTACATGTTTTAGCAAACACTCAGGAGGATGCCACGGTCCAATTAGATTACTTGATTAAGCGGGAAATGGCAGTCTTCGAAGGGCCGCGCTGATAATTGAATCCACGGTTTTGCCCGCGGATCGATATTAAATGCACTGTGACGCAAATCGCCCTAACTGTACCTATTGTTCCAGAAAGGGCACTGGAGACATGCGATTTGAGGCGAATGAGCCACTCGCCATCTATGGGGGGCCGCCACCTGAGCAAGTCAGCATCCGAATTAAGCAGCCCCAGGGAAATGCCCGAAATCAGACCAAGATCAGCCGCCCCTCCAGGCTCCTCACATATCTCCGTGTATCAAAAGGCGCACACATTCTTTTCACAACTGAAGGTAAATAATATTTTTTCATAAGTGTTTCGATTTCCATCAAAAGTATATAACCATAATGTCCCACAGGAAGCATGCAAAATATGATAAGCTTTTTTTAATACAAATTTCTTGACATAAATTGATGTATTACATCTTACAAATATAGTGTATTAGATGAAATAATTATTTGCATTAAGTTTTAGTGTAACGAACATGTTGATATTTTTGTATTTAGGAGTCATTGAATTAAACCTGCTGTAACAGCAAACAAAAAATGCAAAACTATATACAAAATTTGCAATAATAACATACTGTAAACGAAATTGCAACTTTTTATACAAAATTTATAGCATAAAAGTAGGTACTTAAAAATAAAAATTATTTGGGGTAGCCTAATAACCTGCTGTAAAAGCAAATGAAAAGAGTAAATTTTATAGCAAATTATTATTAGTTACGTTTTTGAAAATTAAAATTTATGGAGTTATTTTAGAGGTATCTAGCCATAGTCATAAAAAAAATTATCTCAACAATACGACAAAAAATCAAAATGGTTTATTTTACATAAGAAATTTTGAATTCACATTCAATCCGAGTAAAAAGTAATATTTACTATAATCTGCTATATTTTCTAATAAAGAATTCTAATATGGCCGTTAAGAAAAAATCCTAAAATTTTAAGTTATAATAGAATTTCACATTTATTCCAAGTGGTACAAATCTATCTTTACTCCAAGATTTATGTCTGCTCAAGTTTCAAACATTTATGATAGCCATTAACAAGATTTACTAAAATTTAAAATTTGGCCCAAGGAATATCTAAATTTCCGATCCGAATTTTTCTTCAAAAATAACACACCAGTCAAACTGCGGAATACGTTGGACACTTCAAACTTTCAGTTTCCACTTTATATGGACTGTTCGGGCATTGTGAGTGTGATAACTAGCGAGTGCCGGATAGAGAAATTTGTGTAATTAGTAATAAGTAATAAGATTACTATTAAGTAAATTCATAGATTTGGCCGTTATTCTTTTAAAAGTCCATATTCATTACTTTAATAATATTTTCTTATTACGTTCAAAAATGTATTTATTTTTTATTTTCACTACAATGTTTCCCCACACTGTGGCTTCTTCAGGTGAAGAATATTGATATTGATTAAATTACGTTGATTTTTTGAGTGTTAGCATTTCTCGCATCTAAAAGAACAAAATCACCAGTTAAGTCTTTTTTTTTTAATTAAAAAAACATAATAAACAAAATATTATATTAATTGATAAATTAAATTGCAAGTTTTTCGTATAAGAGTTGATCTGTTTAAGATATTACATACGACCAATAAAGGCCAAAAAAAAATCAAAAAATCTTTTGGAAAATATAGAAATTAATAAATGGAAAAACACGGGAAACTTATTCAATGAACTGGCAGATTTTTGGTCACCGTTGCTGAACATTTTCAAAATTCAAAATCTTCCTTAAATATTTCTATAAAATATTGCTAAGCATTTAAATATATAATAAAAATGCCAACAAAGTCTAAAAATCAACGCACTTGAATCAATATCAAGGTTCCTCACCTGAAGAAGCCACAGTGTGGCGAAACATTGTAGTGAAAATAAAAAATAAGTACATTTTTGAAAGTAATAAAAAACATTAAAAAATTAAAAAAAGTATTTACTATTAAGTTATTATTAACTCACTACCTGACCAACTCTAAATGTAGCAAACGGTGCACAAAGAAACGTCGAGTTGCAATACTCACTAAAACTAAAGTTTAATACCAGCTTTTGTACGCAGTCCAGAACAAATCATTCCATGACTGTCATACAATATGCCCATAAATATGCTGCTGCTCACCAAACTGTGTATACTTATCGCATGCTAACTAATGTGAAACCTTTGGCCATCTTGCCCGCTCTCATTCAGTGTTCAGTAAGTAGTCATTGGTGTACGCTGTTCACGCAAATGTCTGTTAATATTAGTTAATCAGAATTGTTGCATGTCGCGCCCGCAAATGACATAGCCCTTCGGGGGTTGGTGATTACAATTACGTCATTTTTCATGAAATTATCGCCAAATTAAATTATATAAGTTGTAACGATCGCATAATTTGCAAAATAGTATTATTTAAGCTGCAAATTTAATTTGCTAACATGTTAAAATATATTTATTTGTTTCACACGTGTAAATGTCACTATAACCAGCCTGTACACTAACCTGGCAAGCCTGGTAAGATGACGTTTACAACCATCACGCTTGTAAAAGTGACACAAGCCAGTGTAAAGATTTTACTTGTCCCGTGTCAAATTTACACTGCCCCCTGTTATTTTTATATTATTTAATTTAATTTAATATAATTTTCAGTTATTATTTGGTATGTTTGTTTCAATTTTGACGTCGTTTCATTTAAATACAAAAGTTTAATTATGATTGAATTTATCATATTGTGTCTATACACTTTTTAACTCTGACAGGTGATATATTTTATTGTTACTATTACTGTCATATTATTATCTTATCGATAGCCCAATAAAAATTGTTTATATATTATTTAAATTTTGTTTACAAGTGTTTAACAAATAAAATGATATACATCACACGCCGGGTAATGATATTTACTGGCTCTACAGGGTGACAGGCTTGCCTGCGGTTCGCCAGTCATTCCCTTGTATTGCCATTAAAAATCCTTTTACCCGGCATACAATGTAAAATACTATATTTTTTGAGTTTTTAAGGTGAATGTAACATAACATTTTACTGCTACATAATGTATTCACTTTGTGACTTGTTTGCCAGCTTGTAACATAACATTTTACTGCTAAATAACCAATTCTATAACAACGTCCTTTTTTGTTAAAAATATTCTAAAACTATTCCGCAATATTCGAAAGGATTAACAAAAACTTTATTGCGCTGTTTATTTATGCAAAGAGCAGCTTTTTCAGCAGGATCATCTAATGATTATTTGGCGCAGCTAATTTCATGCAGCACATCATTTGCTGGCGAGTAAAATTTTAATGCCGACGATGAAAATGATTTTGTTCCAGGCATGCTGTACGACTCGGACGAATCTTCATCTACGGAGAGCCAAAGTACTCACAAAGTAGTAGATATTTAAATCATTAGCTCACCATCATTTGTATCGATGAAGGCAATAACGTACGACTGAATGCACATATAATACTGTTCAACGGCAGTATGTAATTTATCACGCTATATCAACATCCAAGATTTATTGAGGGTAATTTGTTAAATGTATGATCCTGTTTCGAATCTTCGGTTGATAAAAAAATTGAGACACAAACTATCTTTACGAAAAAAAAAAATCAAAATTTTGATTTACTTAGACTAGATACAAAGTAAAAAAATGGGTTTCTTGTCAGTTATGTTGAAGTCCCTAGATACATAGGGTGTCCAAGATAAGCACCAACAGCATGGGGATCTCGGAAACCGTAAAAGTTACAAAGATAGTTAAATTACAAAAAGAGTTGCGCAATTTAGTGGTCAATAATATTCTGTTGAGAGACCGGAAATTTCCGCTTACTTCCGGAGATATTCGACAAAATCCCAAATTTTGCGATATGGTTTTTATGTTTTTCTGAAGTTATGTGAAAAGGTATAAGACAAGCAATGGCACATTCTTATTGTCACATCTTTAGCTCTATAAGATAGTGTTTACAGATTTTTAGTACAACGTTTGGTTTCGAAGAAACCTTCTTCAACTTTATTTTTTCATATACCACGTAAAAAATGTACACCCTGTATTAGATAGCAGTTCCTATTACGAATTCAACTATTTATATCAAAATATGGTTTCTCGTGTTTTTATTCAGAAATAGGTTTGTTAATACATTTCGAACATTTTCTTGTAGTAGGCATTGAAATGATGACGAAGAAAAACGTATTATCTAATTTTAATCCAGAATAGGTACCAAAATAGTAACTAGAAATAATTCAGCAAGAATAGATATTAAACATTGAAACATTATAGCTATTTAGAACTAAACTTGTTATTTTATTACTGTGATATGAAATTTGCTCTGATCATTTAATGGCGATGAAGATAAACATTATTATAATATTAACCCAGAATATGTACCAAAATAGTAACAAAAAATAATTTAGCAAGAATAGTTGTTGAAAATTGTAGTTATTTATTAATGTTAATATATATATATATATATATACCGGGCTTTAGTCAACTCATTAGCGGCGTCGGTGTAAGCAACCTGTCAATTTTGGCATATGTTACACAGAGAGGTTATGTTTTTATTCAAGACAATACACGAGAGTATTCGTAATGTATCAAGATCAGCTGATATGTCAACAAATGATTATTTTCTTTGCGGTTACCTGAAAAGTAAAATTTTTAATGACGTACAAATACATAACGTAGATGAATTGAAAGGCCGTATACGTACTGCATGTAATGGCATAAATCCACAATACATTACGAATACTCTGCGTGTCTTCAAAAACCCTGTCGTGTATTGCCTTGAATAAAAACATAACCTCTATGTGTAACATATGCCAAAATTGACAGGTTGCTTGCACCGACGCCGCTAATGAGTTTTTTTTTTTTTTTTTAGAATTACACATAGGAAATTCCTTGCGAGTAGATGCAGGCAACCAGTTATACATTGTCCATCATATGTGTAATAAGGAAAAAAAGCCCGGTATAATTATATTATGTAAAATAATTATATTATTATACATTGAAAATTATAGTTATCTATAACCACACTTATTTTGTTTTACTATGGTATGAGTATTGTTCTGTTCATTTAATGACGACGAAGACAACAATTATTATCTAATTTTAATCCAGAATGGGCACCAAAATAGTAAGTAAAAACCAGTTATCACGAATAGTTGTTAAATATTGAAACGTTATAGTTATTGAGAACCACACTTATTATTTTATTACTGTGGTATTATGGGAATTGTTCTGTTCATTTATTTATCTTAAAATCATAAAATTAAGTAATAAATTTTGTCTTCGTCACTCCTTTCAGCGCCTCGAAGTGTTCGAAGTGTATTAACAAGCATTTTTTTCTGAATAAAAACATGAGAAATCATTCTGTGATATAAATCGCTGAATTCGTGATAGGAAATGCTATTAAATACAGGGTGTACTTTATTTACGGGCCTTATAAAAATATAAAGTTGATGAAGGTTTCTTCGAAACGAAACGTTGTACTGAAGAATTATAAATGCTGTCTTATAGAGCTAAAAAAGTGGCAATGAGAAAGTGCTCTTTATTTTTTATACCTTTTGAAATAACTTCAGAAAAATATAAATACGATATGGCAAAATTTCGGATTTTGTCGTATATCTCGGAAAGTAAGTGCCATTTTCAGGTTTTCTCAACAGAATATAACTGATCACTAAATTGCGCAACTTTTTTGTAATTTAACCGCCTCTGTAACATTTACGGTTTCCGAGATCACCATGCTGTTGATCCTTAACTTGGACACCCTGTATAAGTATATTCAGCGTGTCCAAGATAAGGATGAACTAACTGCATGGGGATCTCGGAAACAGTTAATGTTACAAAGACGGTTGAATTACAAAAAAAAAAATGCAATTATATATGAGAAAACCTGAAAATTCTGCTTACTTCCGGAGATATTCGACAAAATCTTAAATCTTGCGATTTCGTTTTTCTGTTTGAAGTTAGTATGAGGTACCAAGTTTTTGGTCTATAAATTTTCAAAATAAATATGAAATATTTTCATGAGGCAAATTAATTGCAGTGGTTTGATTAGTACTTAGTATTAGTTACTTCCTGTACTTAATTAGTATTTAATTTATAAAGTTTTAAATAAAAAAAATATATATGACGCGATAGTTCTTCGTCTATAAACTTTATAGATGATAAGCAATTCTTATAAATGTCGGACAAATTAATTTCAATTTTATGATGTCTTTAAGAAAATCAAGGTTTATTTGTTTTTACACATTTCTTGATATAATGAATCTTACACAGTTCTGTGATTGCTGTAAAAAAAAAAAATGAAACGAAAGTTTTTAGTATACAGGATGCTAACCCGTTAAAGGTTCGTTAAAAGTTTACAGGGTTGCCGTTGTACTAAAAATTTCAAAAAAATCCTCGTCACACGGTTGAATCAGTTATCCTCATGTGAAATATTTTCAACTTTCTATCACTTCAGGTACCACCGGAAGTAGCACCAACTTTCTTATTTGAAATGGAACACCCCATATATTATTATATTTTTGAATTCCTCGCTTTAATTGGAACATATTTTGTTAGAACTTATGTACACTTATCTCTTCTAGTTTTCAATGCTATTTTTTTATTAAATTTTTATTTTTCTATTTTTAATTTTCAATAGGCATGTGATATGCTTTTGTTTTGTTGCAATCGTAATGCAAACTGTCAAATAATAAAATAATAAAATAATCTGAAATCTTACGATTTCGTTTTTCTTTTTCTTTTCTGAAGTTAATATGAGGTACCAAGTTTTTGGTCTATAAACTATCAGTATAAATATGAAAAATCTGCTAGGAACAAATTAATTTCAGTTTTCTTATTAGTTATTAGTTATTCAGATGTGTTTTATTAATAATTGATACATAACGTGTAAAATACAAAATATATACACAATATACACACGAACGTTCTTCGTCCCCTAGACTTCTTATTAAGTTATTAGTGTACATATTAGCACAAGAACAAGTAAATGTTTATACTTCTAGACTTTCTTGTCATGTTAAATACTTAATGTTATATGTATTTAATCAGTAATTGATAACATACGGTTTAAAATATAAACAAATGTTATTATGGCACGAGAGTTCTTCTTTTATAAATTTTTGGTACAAATATGAAATTCTTATTAGCATAATAAATCTCGAATTTTTCTTTAATGTGAATCTCGAAAAGTTGTGTGATTATGATTGAATAGTAGCTATAAATTTCTGGGTAATAATATAAAAGGAAACACTTTTGTTTCTATATTTTAATTAATTTTATTCAATCACTATTTGCGAATGTTCTCATGTATTATGGTTTTCTCCCGACAGGGAGTTAACGGATACCTTATACAGGGTATTTCAGGAGGAAGTGTAAATATTTTAGGAAGTGACAAAAAATGATAAATATTTATATAGGGTAGATTTTTTTTAATTTTAAGAATTGGGATCTCGGAAACCATAAAACATAGAGATTCGGTTAAATGAGGAAACAGTTGTCGTTTTAAGATCTAATACAAGATATGCTTTTCTTCTTGAAAAAAGACCACAGTTTATCAGTTATAATACATTTTTTTTTAATGTCAGTCATATTTTTTTTATACATTTTTAACAAGAACATAATTTTCTATATATGTATATAAATACTAAATAAGAAAAAAAATCTAATACACCGACATCCAATACTCAACTTTTTGAGGTTAGGTTAGGTTAGGTTAGGTATTGATTTTTTAAATTTTTAGTTTCACCCTTAAATCTGAAATGTGATATCGCGTTATCCAGCAGAATTTTTAACAAATGACAAATAATCGCAATTGATAGTTGTAACCATTGATTACCGATGGGACACATGCTCATATGAAATTTTTAACTTGGAATCATCCATACTACAACTTCCTAAAATATTTTACTTCCTCCTGAAGCACCCTGTATATCTGACAATCGACACATGCTACAGTAGGCACTTTAATCCCGGAGGGAATTAAATGTTCACTTTCCCTAGGGAATAAAGTGAATCGCATGTAGTTTATTTAATTATAATTATATATAATATTATTATATATAATATTAATTAATGAGTAATCGGTTAACTCATTATCACCTCGCACCTCGCCTTGCCGATCATAGCGCTCGCGCTAGGAGCGGTGTATGGGGACAATTCAAAGGCTTGTAGCTACAAAGCGAAGTCGGTTGAACACTCAGCGGTGTGGGGATGAACGTGCGAATGCCACTTGCGAATGTGACGAGGAGGCGAGGTGAGACACCAGCGCAAATGTATAAATGCGCCATTTACACCAGTAACATCAAATGAATTCACAATATTTAATAGTCACTCAGGCATAACTTACGCTTTCGGGATTAAATCTTTTGTTTATTCCCTCAATGCATAAATAACTAGTATTTAGAAGATTTTATTATTTATCTCAAAATATTAAAAAATATATGAATTGTATATAAGGGATTTACTGTTGCAAGTTCTGTATTAATTTTTACCTGTTGTTATTATTTTGCCTGTACAAGGAAACTTTTTGTAACAGTCCTGCAAATCATAGTAACTGTGACAGCGAATAAATTTTTACTTGATTTCAAAATGTAATCTAATTTAGTTAGAGCAATCCAGATTTCCTTGGGGAATGAATTGCAGGAAGCTTAATCGAATGTAATAAATTAAATAAATAATATAATCCCGAGACCGCATTACGATGAAAGAATTCCGAACTTGGCACGGATACTTTCTCAACGTTCAAGCGTTTTACATTTTTCAGGAAAAGTTCGTTCTTCATTCATCAATCATATTTTTCACTAATGGATTTTATATTATCTCCTCGAATGGCGTCGTAAAATTTCACCAAAGCTTTAAATGTTAAATCAATTGTTAAAGAAAGCGAAAACATCAATTACAAATATTTAAGCTTACCTAAATGATTGATATTGGAATATTAAAATATTACATATTGAATACCATCTCCGAAGGACAACTGAAGACCGGTTTAAATGATTGAGTATATATAAATATAATTTAGGCTCTTCATTCATTAACTGTGGATTGATAAAAAACAGAATAACTTATATAATATGAAAAAAAAAATCAAAAATATATCGACGCATTATTTTTTGAAGGGGATAAGCGACAATAAAAAAATTGATAGGAGACAACATAAACGCAATTTCAATGAAATTGGAAGCTTCTTTTAACATTCGTGTAACAATTTAGTCTACATTATTTCCAATTGAACTGTCGAATTAACAAAATATTTTATTGTATTGTATTTTGCTGGGGTACAAACGTGTAAAGCAAACATTGTATTTTTCGCGCTATCCCTTTTAACTAAAAATGCGTCGATATAATTATATCATAATTTGGTGAAGTATATAAAATGAATGCAGATCCATGTTTTGTTTTTTCTGTTTTTGTTGGAACTGTCATTATATCCCATTGTGCCATTATTAAAATTATTTCCCGCTTTAACTGGAAGTGGCATTATAATTCTAATATATTCGCTGGATTTCGTTTTTTAACAGTTTAACTTTTGGTTTCATATGAGTGGATACATACAATATATTACATATACATTATTCATTGCTATTTCATTAAAAGCCTGTACATTAGTATACCTATTATATAATTTTATATTACTATCAGGTATAATAATGTGCTCATGCATGTATCCTATCACATAAATTGGATTATATTATAATGCGTCACATTAAATTAGCCTTGCTGTTCATAAATCAAGCGGTCAATTATTTCGTCACCGAATAATTCAATTCAACTCATTACTTTTGTCACCAAAGCAAGAAAATTTATCACTATAATGAGGCGACATCTACTAAGGGTGACAAATTTATCTGTATTCCTTTACTTTGTTTCATAAAGTCGTGTATCATATCTCAAGAGTACGACTTCGACAGTCGAATAAATATACGATTTAGCGTTTTATTTTTGTATTGGAATGAACGTGTGCACAAATTGTATCCTATCAGTTTACTAAACAAGAGGCAGGTTTAATATTGGAGTAAAATAATGTTAATCTTTCAATCAAGTCTGCCAACATACAGGGTATTAGTCCATTATTTTATCATCGTATCTCTTTATTTGTCAATTTTTATCCAGATATTATTCTCTTCTTTGCAACTGTAGACAAGCGCAAAGTACATATTTGAATCACAATCAGTTTTTAGCAGATGGTCATATTTTGATAAGTTTGGTAACTTATATTTTCCACAAAATTTGTTTAATATATCACTTGGATTACAAAAACCTAATTTTTATCAATAAAGGTTTTTTTTGTGCAATTGTTGCTATGTAGGTATACGTTGCCAATACTTTCGTCATTTACGATATTATAGGTTTGAAAAAGAGATATATTTTATACTAAAAAGAATAAGAAATGAATGTTTTATATCATCACTGTGATGACATCATTTTATACTGTATCTAGTTATTAGATTTAGATATCGCATGAACTAAAAGCTATACCTATAAATAAATTGTTTTTTATGATATCTTGATTTATATTTTATACTATACTAACAATTTATCATTTTTGCATCGATTTACTTATAACAATGCCATAATTAAACTATCCAATAACTTGACTTTATAGTTATTATACTATAAAGTTATAGTATAATATACTATAAATAGATAGTTTATCCAATAAACTATCATTCATATGAGTACAAACGATTTCAATTTATAATTTAAATTAATTTCCAGCATTCCATATATATTCTCGCTTTATTTAACTAAACGCAATAATACAATCATATTTTAGGCTTACATGTGGTGGAAGTGTGTAACTGACAGAAATTTACTTTAGCAACACACTTAATTAGTGCACTGCATGTTACCAGTTCAATCGGTTTATTAATATTAATTAATGATTACGAAACCATGTATCATCTGTGATGCGAAAATCGAGATACTCTGCTTTCGAATTATCTCGGCCATGTATTTACCCAAATTCGCATCATTAGCGTGATAAATTATTCCCCTGTTTTGTAGAATTTTAACTTCGCGTCGGAATTTTGAACGGAACATATGAATCAAACTACCCCCTTCTGGGATGAAAAATAACGATGTAATGAAAATTAGGTATTTATATATTTATATTTCGTTTGACAAATTGAGTTGACAACAATATGTATTTTTATGTACCTAACAACAAAAAAAAGTTATTTTAGAAATAATTTGAGGCTGAAAAAAATGTAATTAAAAAAATCGAAATAGATCTGTATTATTATGGATTTACTTGAGCTTACTTTTCCACACAACAATTTTGTAAATATTTTTAAGGTAAAACTCAAAAATAATAACTTTTGACTTAGGTGTGTGGTCGTTCTTTCGGATAGACGACAATTATTGTATTTATTTACTACTGTGCATGAATATTGTGATTATTTTATTGATATTGGTATATAACATCACGGTTGACTTAATAAAATTGCATACTGGCAAGTTTATTGAGTAAATCTATCTGACCCCATAAGGTCCATCTGATCTTACACACTGACTGAACGCTCCTTTCACCCTCTGGTTATTATAGTGGAAGAGCGAATAAGATAAATGGCACGAGATTCACCCAAGTATATTCTCTATTATCAATCTGACTTAAATATATACATATATTCTCACATAACATAAGATATTATGTTGTTATGCAAATAATATTGGTGGAATAATCAAATAATATATGCAGTGTGATGAATGATAATAATATAAAATAATTGTAATAAAAGTATGTCTGTTACATAACGAGAAAACAATTCATCGGTAAACTATAGTCATAAAACTAAAACAAATTATTTATTTAATATATTTTAGAAAACACTCTTCCGTAAATAAACTTTATCGAATTTATATGCACTTTTCAACAGCTATGAAGCCATCCCTAGAAATAATATAATATTCATAGAGCAGTTGAAGTGTGAATTCATTTTTTAAACGATATTTATGAAAAAAAAACTGTTTCAATATTCTGAGTTTATAAATTTCACAAGTCTCCAAATACCTATTAAAGAAACATCAATTTTAAATTGTTCAAAGGCTAGAATAATTACTACTGCAATTACGTACTTGTCACATCAACATAATGTTTATATAAGCTAGTCAATATATTTTATTCAGATGGGCGTAATTAATTACTGCAATTATTGGTTTCATCAAAACAATTTTAATATATAAATGTGAATGCGTTTATTTTATATGAGGTATTAATTAACTATTGCATTTATTTATGTCATGAAAACAATTTTAATATACGACAGAATTTTGTGTTAAATGGTAAACTTTAAAATAATCTATTTAAATTACGGCTATTTTAATTTTAAAGTTATCAGTTATGAAACCCATCATTCAATAGCAGGAATATATTATTTTAAACTCTTCTTTGTGTTTCTTTATTAGTGATAATGGGATTGAAGCAAAGTTTAGAAGTTTTTTTTAATTAAAGAAAAAACTGTATAAAAATCTGACGCATTGTATAAACACCTGGACCTTGACTCATAAATTGATGAATATACTATATGCATTGATTCTTTGAATAACTTATATTTGATTATGAATTTGTTAAAAGAGGATGAGCCATCGACCTCAAATTATTGAGAATTTGATAAAAAAATATTAATTTATGTGTTTATATCTAAAACAACTTTTTTTAATTTTCACATCTATTCTTAGCACTATATTTAACACTGATTCAACGAATGCCTTTTTAACATTGTATAGCTTTATGAACTCAAGAACAATAAAGGCGATAAGAATCAAAACTGTCAAAATATTTACATAATGAATAAATACATAAAATATGTTGTCTTTCAACATATGAATTTTAACAATTCATATTAACATATTTCTCGTAAACTGTATAAATAGAAACAATAACGAAATTTCATTGTTAAAAATTAGGTTAGAATCTTATTTTTAATGTGTTATTTCTATAATTGGAAATTATAAAACATAATTTATTAGAAATTTACCTTCTAAAAGTTTTTTAGTTGTCATGACAACTGACAACCGTCAGTTTGTCAGTTACCATGACTGGAAACTGTCAGTTTTTCTGTTATCAATGCTGGCAGCTACCAGTTGTTCAGTTATCATAGCTGACAGCTCTTAGTTTTTCGGTTATCATTGCTCTGTTAGTTTGCTAGTTGCTAGTACATGAGTACTAACATGAGATATCCCATGAACCTGTTAGTACATGAGTACTAGGTGTTAGATTTTTTGTTATTACGACTGATAACTATCAGTTTTTTAGTTATCATGACTCAGAACTGTCCGTTTTTTAGTTACCATAACTGACAGCTGTCAGATTTGTAGAAATCATATTCAGATTTTCAATATAGATGTCCATAACATTTGACAAACGCCTTCTAACATCTGGCTTTTCCATTGATCCTAAAGATATGATAACCTTAGAACTTTGTTAAGAACACAATTAAATTATTTACGGGGCAACTGAAAAACATGGGGCTGCAGATAATTTATCATAATTCTTAACATCTCTTTATTTATCGTATGTTTTGTATCACAATAGAACTGCCAATTTTAATTGCCAGAGGTGAGATATTTGATCATCTATATTCAGAAGTTTAGATACTTTCATTGTATGTGCAACACTAATATCACTGCTAACAGCTTTCAAATTTTTATTTATCAGTGCTGATAGCTGTCAGATTTTAATTTATCAATGCTGTCAGCTATCAGATTTTCATGTATCAATGCCGAGAGCTTTTGTTTTGTTGTAATTTTAAAAGAATTTTACAGTAATACAAATTTTGTCACCATGTAATGAAGATTTGTTTTCATCTATATACAATTTTGACAAAATAATTGAAATTTCGACGTAAAGAATAGGAAACGTGACAGTAGAATTTGAAATGTTAGTACAAAATATCTTCGAATATTTTTTTTAATTTGGCAGTAATATCTGAAATTTTATAAGAAAAAAATTAATTTGCCTGTAATATTTGACATTTCAATATAATTACAGTTTTTATATGAATAGTTAAAATAAATACAGATATCATAGCTAAAAATAATTAAAATTTAGACCGACATGAATGAAAATTCATGTTGACATAATTATTGTAGTTTTTACAGAAATATTGGATATTTAAACGTAATAGTTAAATTTTTGTCGAAATTTTTATTGATTCATAAATGTGTTGATATAGGTGTTCTTTCTGAATTAAGATACAATAAAAAATGATATTATTATTGTTATTATTATGTTATTGAAATGTTGGCAAAATTAATCTAATTATTAAAAATTTGGTAGGAATGGTGGAAATCTTTAGAGCTTTGGCAGTAATATCTCAAATTTTCAAGAAAAAAAAAAGAATTTGCCTGTAATATTTGACATTTCAATATAATTACAGTTTTTATATTAATAGTTAAAATAAATACAAATATCACAGATAGAAATAATTAAAATTTAGGCAGACATGAATGAAAATTCATGTTGACATATTTATTGTAGTTTTTACAGAAATATTGGATATTTAAGAGTAATAGTTAAATTTTTGCCGAAATTTTTATTGATTCATAAATATGTTGATATAGGTGTTCTTTCTGAATTAAGATACAATAAAAAAATGATATTATTATTGTTATTATTATGTTATTGAAATGTTGGCAAATTTATTCTAATAATTAAAAATTTGGTAGGAATGATGGAAATATTTGGTATGTAGAATTTAAATTGGACAATATATGCAAAAATAGTAATTGTAAACTGTATCTAATCTCGTAATTAAAAATTTGGTAGGAATGATGGAAATCTTTGGTTTGTAGAATTTAAATTGGACAATATTTGCAAAAATTGTAATTGGAAACGGTACAGAAATGATTGAAATTTAGGTAGAAGTTTAAAAGTAATATGGTAATTTTGTGAAAAAAATTCGCAGTAAACTTTGGAATTTGGGTAAAATTGAAACTTTTATAGTAATCATTTCCGTATAGATAGGAATATTAGAAATCTGTAGGAATAATTTTAGCAGAAATAAATCTACATTTTTTTTTTTTTTTATTTAGTTAACGCTATTACTGATGCTATGGCTATATGCCCTCGTCAAGGAATGATCCACCAGATCACCATCAGCCACCATCGACCTTGTAACTGTTTTAATAATAATAATAATAATAATATTAATAATAATAATAATAATAAGCCTTTATTTACTGAGCCATTTTACAATTGATGTGAGAAGTCAAAAGTGGCTCAAAAGCCGAACATGAGTATTACAATTGCTTAAAGTACTTAAAAATATAATTATTAATTATATTGGATATTATTTATTTAGTAAAGATAATTTGTTAAATATAATTATAAATTAATTTGCTAATTATAATTTGTTAATTTTGTTAATTATAGTTTTGATATGTCTAACTATTGAAGTTTTGGCTGAGATAATAATTGAATATTAGAGGGTAATGGAAAACATTTCAGTAAGTAAATATTTTTATTGAATCAGAAATGTTTTGACAAAAATTGACAACAATTGAAATTTTTTAAAAAAATTAAATATTTAAAATTTTTGTACGAATATTAGAAACCTCTAAAATGTATGTATCTAGAATTAAAATTTGACACATTTTGCAAACAAAGTAATTAATTACAGAAGTTATTGAAAATTTTACAGTTATGACTGAAATTTATTAAAAATTGAAAATTTAACTGTAGTCTATAAAAAAATAGTAAAATGAGACTGTGGTGGAAATGAGACCGCATAGTCCTGGGTTCGATTCCTGGCTCTGCATTTCTGGGGTGGTTCTTCTGCAGTTTTTCCATTTCCCTACAACAAATGTTGGAAATGCGCCTCTACCATCTATAAGTCGCATGCAGGCGCAAATGGGCAATAATTATAATGCCCATCTCCTCTTAACGCCCGCATAACAAGTAATAGTTCATGGGCCTATGGTTAAAATGAAATGTAATTGCGTCAGAATTCTGTGTCAAATAATGACAGTAACCAATTATGCCCTAGGTGGGGGAGTAGTAGGGATTATTATAATTATTAAATTGCAACCTTCATAGAAATATGAAATAAAAATAGTGAAATAGTCTAAAGTTTGACAGGGATTGATTGGTCAGATTTTCATTTGTTAACGCTCACAGCTGTCAAATTTTTACGCTTGTTGTACTTTCAATTGTGTGTGCATCTGCAATATTTTTAATGACTGTTTCAATTATCAACGCTGAATTATAGATTGTTTAATGTTAGCTTCAATTATCAACGCTGAATTATAGATTTGTTTTTCAATATTCAATGATTTAAGCAAAACTGAAACTGGAACTGCTGATTTGTAATAATCTGCACAGCTCAATGTGAGTTCTGCAAACATACAATTAAATATCTAATGCATTGATCCTTTGGGAAAATTCCCTTATATATGTATGTATTAATGGGACACTAATTGTTTTCGACTGTTAAATACAAATATAATTGTAATCGATTATTTATAATTTTAATATTATCTTTTATAACTGATCTCTGTGAAAATTGATTCTGAAATTGATCTGTGTAAATTGATCCTTTGGGTAATTACCCTTATACGTGTATGTATGTATTAATGGGACACTAATTGTTTTCGAATATTAAATTCATATATAATTGAAATAGATTATTAATAATTTTAATATTATTTTTTATAACAGATGTCTGTGTAAATTGATTGTGAAACTTAAACAAAAAATCTCTGATAATATAGAAAAAATCAATTTGGTCCTCAGCTCAATATACATGTTCAACCAGCAAATGAGATTTTATGAGCAGTAAAGAGCATTACTAGTGCAATTTTTGTGGTAATATAACACACTTTGTTGGATTAAACAATCTACTTTGTACTTCAGGGTACAGAGAAATGGGCTGTTAGTTACGCTTGCGAGCTGGAAAACGCCGTTTTCCAGTGTTGTAAAGTATCCCTTCTGGCGACCAGAAAAGGGAGAACTAGTGTATATTATGGAGATTGCATAGAAGATTAACACCACTAAAATGTCACACTTCGAAAGATAGCCACTGTTTATTATAATTTTTTTAAATTTAAAAACTGCCTGTTTAAATTTGAAAACTGCCATAGCAGCATAGGCTAATTGCTACTGGCTAAAGTTCAGTTCAGTTCAGTTTATTCATCCTTAAAAGCAACATAAATTATTGATTGGACAAGTCAGGTACAATGTAATATAAAAATATACATATACAAAAATATATGAATACAAAGATATATAACAGTTAACAAAAATTGATACTTTGTTACATACATTCAAACTCAGTGTATGAGTAGAGACACTTTTCAATGATAAAAGCTTTGAGTTGCTTTTTAAAAACATTGATATTTTGATTTGCTTTTACATGGTTTAGGATTTTGTTATATATACATGAATACAGTGTCGATTTTTCGTACAGTGTTGTATTGTTCGGCGTGATACGAAAGTTAACATCGTATCTGGTATGGTATCCATGTGTATTCCGGTTCTTATGAAATTTCACTCTATTTCTAAATGCAAATAACGCACATTTATAAATATAGAGCCCAGATTATTGTCAGGAAGTTGTTCTTTTTAAATATCGGGATATTTAGCGCATGAATCTTTTCTACGTAGGTTAAAAATTAATCGAATCACCTTTTTTTTTAAGTACAAACAATCTAGTCAAGTTACTATTGGTCGTCTTTCCCCATACTTGTGAATGTTGTAGGTCAAATTTGGAAAAACAATCGCGTAGTATATACTCATTAGTGTGCTTGTACTGAAATAACGTCTCAGTTTCAGGAAATTGAAGACTAAAGGAAGACTGTATTACTGGCTAATAAGCCTTGTTTTATGCTATACAAAACTTATGGCAATACTTATTATAGTATTATAGTATATATAGTATACAGGGTGCTAATTATAACTATATGAACCAGCATGCAGTAGTGACAATAAATTAAAACATTAAAAAAAGTTTATATGAGTAATGCAACTTCAAGTAAATGGTAATTTCAAGTAAATGGTAAATGTTTTCCAATGAAGATATATACAAATGTTAATAAGAAAGATTATTTGTAATAGCACCTTATAGCCACATCTCAAATTTACCGATGTTTAACTTTAAAAGTTGTATTCTGTTTCAATTTTTAATTTTCACTGATTGTTGAATTATATCGTTAACGAAAAGTTGAATTTTGTTCCAATTTTCACAAAATATTTTTTAAAGTTTTTTTTCTAAACAGTGTGTAGGTGTACTTTAGGTTCTTTATTTCATTAGATATATGAAAAAATGAATGTATTTGTATCTAAAATATGTATAATTTTGGTGGAATTACAGCTCCTAGGACAAATATCATAAAATTATGGAAACTTTGTCAAAAAGTGGTATTTAAATGCAATATCAGACTTTGTCGTATTGACCAAGCAAGAAAGTTGTAACAATTTTGTCGTACTTGAAAATGGAATAACGCGAAAAACTCGATTTAGAAACTTTTCATAGATATGTACAATACTTTCAATGCATCTTCTATTTCTGAACCAAACGGGATCAAATGACGAATTTATGATAAAATTATGTATTATTCATAATTTTCTTTTAAAGATTTATTTGGTTTCTGTGAGAGGCATTTAAAAAGATTAAATAAAAATTGTAACAGTTTAAAAGAATTAATGTACCTACATTACTTTTCCAATACACTTTATAAATGTCGTATTATAGTAGTTATGTCAGTGATTATGTGAAAAAACCTAATACGAGTTTACGCTCAAATAGCCTGTTTTAGATTTTATAACATCAATTTGCTTTATACTCTTCTTTCTTACGACGTCAATATGTTGTTCAGCGAAGCGACGATCCCATTTATTACATCATAGCTTTATAAGCTGTAAGACCCTTTAATACGAGATTATCATTTAATTACTTTCCGCCTGTAATGCACGTAATCTGTTTAATGAGAGCTTTCTTATAGCTTAAACGCTTTTTATTGTCAATTAGATGGTGGTGAATGAAAATTACTTCATTTTATTCTATATGGAATATATTAATAAAATAAATATGCAGAATTAATTTTTAAATGAATTTGCAGCAGTAATAGGTATGTTAGTAATAAATGATTAATTTCACTGACATTTAAGCAAATTTGAGTTAAAATGTATATTGTAACTTTTTCTTATTATATATTATATACAGAACCATAAAAAAATGATATAATAAATAACTAATTTCATGATTTCTAAGCTTTTACTGAAGTAAATTGCTGTTAACATTAATATTAGTAACGTTTTCACATTATTAATTACATACTGACCACATTACAAAAAATCTGTAATGCAAAAGGGTTTCAATGCTATATTATTGTCGAATCGTATCCTGGAGCCAGGCACCTCCACCAAATAAGCAATTACATGAAAAAAAAAATAATGCTGTGGGTTGCAACCACTCAACGAAATATGTTAATTAAATATAAATATAGATACTTGATTAAGTTTCGCCATTTTTTATTTGAGAAGCTTAAGAGGCCTCTTTACCCCAGCTAGGTTACGGTATTATTAATAAGCAACAGTCAAATAATTCATGAGGGGGTTAACATAATTACAATCGGATAACTGATATAGAAAGTTTAGACATATATCTACAATTAGACAAAGTAGTTTTAAGAAATAGATTAAAGGTGACTTATTTCTGATCACCTATTCGGATTTATGTGCAGACAAGAATACTCCATCATAATTCAACATATTTTAACAAAAAAAAAAGAAGGTGGTTCGCACATTAGCTCCAAATACCCCGAGGGAATTTTCATTATATGTACCCTGTCTTAATTAAATAAATACAGAAGAAAATTTCACAAATCAGCTAAACATGCCATTCTTTTAATCAACATAATAAATCACCATTTTATTATTTCTTAAAACTAATCCGCTCAATTGTAGATAAATGTCCAAGCTTTCTAAATCAATTCTCCGATTGTAATTATGTTGACCCGATCATGAATTTTCTTGGCTGTCGTTTACATGCAATTCCCTATACCGCCTTTGAGTAAATGGGCCTCTTAACTGAGTATCCTTATATTCGTTTAATACGAGATAATAAGTCTGGGATTTCATTTTTTTTAAACTTTTTTCGACGTTATATACTCTCCAATAACATAAAATACGATTTCATCCAGATTTAATATCGGACCCATTTTAACTCGAAAATTGTAGCAGATGTCTGTCCCGATTCATCCCACATCAGATTTCATTCATCATCAAATCCCGGGATTCTATAACCTGCATTTCACGTCCATCTACGACTCGTGCGAGCTCTGTTGTCGCGCAGTTGTACTCCATCATCCTACTCTCTGCACCGGATCGAAGATTTCATCTCAGCACGGAAATGAACCCGTGTCCTGGAATTTCTGCAATCAGAAATTACATTTATATTTTTGTTATTCCTTGTGACTATTGAAAATCAATGATTACGACGAATAACAAAAATAATTGCATCAGCAATGTAAACAAAAATACAATTTGGAAGACTTTATTCCATGATTGCATGATTTCATTGAATATGACACTTTACTTATGCAAGCATTTTCAAATGTTAGCTAATTTTATGCTTAATTAATTTTTATTGATGGCTGATAAGTCACATTTATAACAATATGGAGAGCATTTTAAAATATTCTAACAGTCATTCATAAAAAGTTATACCGTGTTTTAACCCTAAATAACCATGTAACCCTATGATAAAACACCGCTAAACCGCGGCTTAAATTTTTATGAATAACACTGTAAGTACGTAATACAAAATATTTTGTCATGTTTACAATTATTTTATACTCTGGCACACCCTTTTCTATTCACGTCATATAACTTTCTATTCACTTATCACATTTAGTTGATAATATATTCATTCACCCCCATTTCACATATACGTAATAACAGTTGATATATAGGTGTGCGACAAAAATAAAATAATAAAGTATTCATGCGACAGTTTACCAATAACAAATGTATTATAAATCAATTCCAGCAATTATATATACCTACAATACACATTTACGAGTACTACTTAAAAAATAACAATAATAATATATTATTTATAAAGTGATACAACTGGCTTTCAACTAATGACCCATACTTTGCGTAATTACATAAAGTGTGCATGCACACTTTATTGCAGAAAGTGATATTTACTTAAAAACTGTTCAACTTCATCCAATTATGCAACAAATTGCACCGATTTAAACTTTCAAGGAAATTATCTATCTTAAGTTACCTAGAAATGTTTTCCAATACGATTATTTTGAATTATGAAACTTAAAGATTCATTCCGAAAAATTTCGTTACTAAAATTATGATTATGAAATATTATACTAAATTATGACAAAAAGGGTCATACAAATTATGCAAGAATGTGTACATATTTATGCCTTCATTCAACTTTTCAATATTAAACTTACACAGAGATGTTTTCCTGAGATTAATATAAGGGAATTTTTGAATCTTTAAAAGTCATGGAAATAGATTTGGCGGATACTTGTTTAAACTCCATTATTATGACTGGGTAAATAAATAACCCATATTTTGAATTTAAAAAAAAAGAAGTTTCATCTGCCCGATGAAGATACTGTGTGTCGAAACATGTCGCAGATAATACTTTTTTTTAAGTCAAAACGTGCGTTATTTAAACAATCATTCAAAATTTGTTTAATCGACTTGAAAAAACTTTACCTTTGAAACTTTGAAGAAACTTTTCAATAATGAATGTTTTCTTATCGGGTTATAAGTGTGATTTTTGATCTTTAAGAGGTCTCTTTACCCATAAGCGGTATAGGGAATTGCATGTAAACGACAGCCAAGATAATTCATGAACGGGTCAATATAACTGCAATCGGAGACCTTATTTAGAAAGTTGAGACATTTATCTACAATTGTGCTGAGTAGTTTTTAAGAAATAATAAAATGGTGATTTATTATGTTGATTAAAAGAATGGCATGTTTAGCCGATTTGTGACATTTTCTTCTGTATTTATTTAATTAAGACAGAGTACATATAATGGAAATTCCATCAGGGTATTTGGAGCTAATGTTGTTGCAAACCACCTTCTTGTTTTTTGTTCCAATAGCATGAATTATAATGGAGTATTCTTGTCTGCACATAAATTAGGTGATCAGAAATAAGTCACCTTTGATTTATTTCTTAAAACTACTTTGTCTAATTGTAGATAAATATCTACACTTTCTATATCAGTTCTCCGATTGTAATTATGTTAACCCGTTCATGAATTATTAGGCTATCGCTTATTAATAATGCCGTATACTAGCTGAGGTAAAGAGGCCTCTTAATTTGAAATTATTTACTACTTTTATTATTTCTGTGCTATGAGATAGCGTTCTGCTTATATTGCTGCTACCATACACATTTCAAGTATAACACTTGTTAAATGGTTATACAGTGCGATTTTTATTTCGCTTTAGCATAGGCATAAAATTCATATGTTCAGTTTTAGAAAACAGGTCAATCTTAACCTTCCAGTAGTCGCGCTCAAATATGTAACAAGAGTAGTCGCGCCGGTCCCGGTCCCGGTCCCGGTCTCAGACCGGGATTTTTTTTAGCTAAATTAGCAAATAAATCAAATTAAAGTAATTAACACAGGAAGGCTTAATAAATAAACTACCAACTGGTAAATTAAAAACGAAAGAAAATTATTATTTAAATGTTACATTAAATTTTTTTTATTTCAACCAAATATAAAAATTCGTAATTAAAAAAAACAGTGAAATAAAAAATTAACAATAAGTGGTTTCATGATAATTACATCCTATTGAACAAACAAACGTAGCTTGAACTCAATTGTCTGCTGATAAAGCACTTTGTTGGCATACTTGGTAGACAGCTGTTAAATGCTCTAAGAACAGGATTTTTTTGCAAATTAAGCACGAAAATCTTATTTTCCGATAATTTTTCCAAATACAATATCATTTATAATATTAAAATATTACCATTTGGCTGCAAATATCTTTCTTCGCCACGATTTAAATTTTCTTCTACCAATTTTTGCAGACGCTCCTGTTCACTTTCATATGACCATATTGTTCGCAGTGTTATATAAATAATAAAAATATTATTTGAACATAATTTATCTTAATAATAAACAGGTTACCTTTTATTTGAGAAGATTTTATATAAAAATTAAAATTTCGCCGTTAGTCGCGCCGATCTCACAGACCGCGTTCACGGTCACACTACAGATTTGTGGGTTTATTCTAGGAAGGTGCTATTAGTTTAAGACGTCAGCGATTTATACTTCATTAGTAATATAAAATTTTGTATTGGCCCGGTCTCAGAGACCGTGCGCGACTACTAGAAGGTTAATAGAGTACCTATGCAACTAAACTTACATGGGGCAATGAATTTGTTTAATGGAATAATCACCAATTCATTTTAGGGTTAAAAATGCTAGAATCGACTTATTTACGAGCTTTTTAATCTATTTTTACCATTTTTAAATTTAAAAAAAAAAAATTTTATATTACTCTGTTAGTATTGACTTGTATTTTCTAAAACTAAACATATGAAAGTTATGCCTATGTTCAGCAAGAAAAAAAACACTCTATATTCTTATACACCCTTTCTGCAATATAAGTAGACAGCGTTCAGTTTACCATCGTAAATTTTAGTAATATATTTTTCCTATTTTGATCGGAAATCATCATATAAATTCCAATTACAAATTCAAGATATTTATGAAAAGTATTGGAATGATTGACAAAAAAGAAGTGAATTCAGAATAATAGAAAAAATTGGAAAATAGAGATATAATTTTTTTATGGCGCTATTGACCATCGGTCTTTCTACCTTAATGTATACTAATATAATAATACTAGAAAATATTATTATACAGAAGTAGTTTAAAAACAAATGACTATTGAACTGTTGATTTCTATAAAATGCTTTATAAAAAAAATAGTGTTATGATATTGTTTTAGAATAGCATTTGAATTTTTGTTTGTCATTTTGGGAAAATAAACTCAGAGTTCAGTTACGGCCAAAAAAAGTGGGACAGTTTTTTTTTGTACTGTTAACTATTTTTAAAACCAACAATAACAACTAAAGTAAAGCAAAATTTGTTATAAGAATTGTCTTACTTTTTTTGGCCGTAACTGTACTTTAAAATATCGATAGTTTCATAATATATTATTATCTAAAAAATTGCAGAACTCAGAGTTCAGTTACGGCCAAAAAAGTGGGACAGTTTTTTTTGTACTGTTAACTATTTTTAAAACCAACAATAACAACTAAAGTGAAGCAAAATTTATTATAAGAATTGCCCCCTACTTTTTTGGCCGTAACTGTACTTTAAAATATCGATAGTTTCATAATATATTATTTTCTAAAAAATTGCAGAAAATCGCAACAATATTCGCAACAATAGATATATCATTAGAAATTTTGGAGAAATTTTAATTAAGAAGTTACATTGTTAAACTAAAACAAACATTTTAAGGAACTGAAATAATGTTGTGATTTTCTCCTGGAATTTCTGACAACTTTCTGTAAATGATTGTAAAACTATAGATTTTTATTTGGAATAGACTTTTAACTTTAGAAGTTTGTAGACTTTGTAGATAAGTTTGGGAAACTGATGCGGTTAGTTAAAAAAATCAAGGTGTTTTGAAAAGAGATCGCCAAAATTTTTCTATGAATTATCTTTGTTAATTTCTGGGGTTTAAATTTTTTTTTCAGTTGATTTTTCGATACTTTGAATATATTGTTGTATATCAACCTATTTGTTGGGATTTTTTTTTTAACTTTCTGGCTAATTATTCCAAGACTATCGATTATTAAAAGAGTTTTGATAATATTTTAGATTAGAATTTCTATTCATTTATGTAAAAACTTACATGTTTTGAAATTTTCGGCTAACTGCAAAAATATTGATTTTTTAATAATTTAAAAAGGTTTTTAATATATTTTTAGAATTGGACTGGTTTTTAATTTGGGTAGACTTGTTAGTGTCTTTTATTAATTGTTTTATTAAATACCTACCTACCAACAAAATCAAAAATACTTCTACATTAATATCTATCTACTCTATAAAATAATCTATAAAATAATGTTAAAAATCTTTGAACACTAAACATTTTTAACCGTGTAGTGTCTACCTACAAGGTTAGGGGAACTGTTAAATAGCCAGGTATACCCATTTAAACTATTACTTATATTTGGATCGTTGCGTACTCTATGGTAGCTCATGGCACACTGCCGCATGTGACAGGCCCATGCATACAATATCTTTATACATATACTACATTATCCTCCCTTAAAATTACAACGCAAATATACATAATAATAAAAAAACAACTTAATCAGAATCCTAATCTATCTGGGGGTGCACGTCGTCGCTTAGGGCGTGTTGGTGTTTCTGGGGCTTCCCCAGGCGAATCCGAGGTGGATGCTGTTACGTTGTCATTTTCAGTTGACTTATCCGTATTTACATCCATTTCAGATTCAATATTTGCAAAAGGCGTTTCGCAGTCGCTATCTCTATCGTTAATGTTTGTTGAGATTTCACATTCACTATCGTCTTCTTTAGCACCTATAACTTCACTATCATCACGATTTTCGTTCACTTCCAAAATTTGGTTGATGTGCCGTTTCCATAAATTTTTACAATCTTCTACCTTGACATACACTATACATTTACCTTGAAGTTTTACAATTTTTCCTCTTAACCATTGTGGTTTTATGGGTCGGTAATCTTTCACCAAAACATATTTACCTAATTTGATATTTATATGTCTTTTACCCTTAAAATTTCTACGATTACGTACCTGGCTGGATTTAATAGTATTTAAAATTGTTGTTGAGTCCTTATTTTTTCTAATAATATCATTTGGTTTAATAAAATCAAGCCTGGTTCGTAATGGTCTGCCCAACATCATACGTGCTGGTGACTCACCAGTAGAGCAGTGTTCTGTATTTCTATAGTTAATCAAAAATCTGCATATAGCACGTTCAAAATCTATTTTTCCACAACCTTTAATTTCTTTCAGCAAAAATTGTTTAATTGTATTAACACTGTTTTCTGCAGCACCATTTGATGCTGGGTGGTATGGTGGTGAAGTTAAAAATTGTACATTATTCATTTCAAGAAAACTTCTGAATTCCTTAGAAACTAATTGTTTTCCGTTGTCTGAAACTAACACTTTTGGAATACCAAACCTTGCAAACACTTCTCGCAACTTTACTATAGTGGTTTGTGACGTAATATTGTTCAAGACAAATATCTCTGGCCACTTCGAATAAGCATCCGTGATGACTAAAATATTTTTATTGTGAAATGGTCCGAGAAAATCTATATGTATCCTTTCCCAAACAGCACTTGGGATAGGCCAACCCTGCAAGGGCATTCTCTCGGGGTTCTTTCGGAACTGTTGACAAATTTTACATGAATTGCACATATTTTCTATGTCTTTATTTAATGATGGCCACCAAACATAAGACCTAGCCAATGATTTACATTTAACTATTCCCTGGTGGGTATTGTGAAGTTCTTTCAGTACCAACTGTTGCAGTTTTAATGGAACAACTACCCTATATCCCCATAGTATAATATCATTTTCAACACTAAGTTCATTTTTTCTATTTGAATATGCCTTTAATTCGGGTGACACATTTTGTGGCCAGCATTTAGCTATAAATATTTTTATTTGTTTTAAAATTTCATCGTTTTCTGTTTCAATTTTTATGTCATTTACGTTTAATGGTAAGTCAGCTTGATTAAGGTAATTTATTCCTGCGCCTTCATCAATAATATTAATTTCATTATCATCTTTTTTTAGTGGTAACCGTGATAAAAAATCAGCACAATTCCTTTGAAAGGTGACATATTTAATATCATAGTTAAAAGCACTTAGAAACAATGCGTATCGCTGCATACGATTAGCTGCCATGGTTGGGATTCCGTGCTTTGGACCAAAAATAGATACTAAGGGTTTATGATCCGTATATAGATTAAATTTTCGACCAAACAAATATTGGTAAAATTTCCTTATTCCATAAACTATAGCTAACGCTTCTTTGTCTATCTGGGAGTAATTTTTCTCTGCAGATGACAAAGTTCGCGATGTGTAAGCGATGGGCCGCTCGACACCGGAATCGTACACATGTGAAATAATCGCACCCAGTCCAAATTGCGATGCATCTACCGTTAAATTTAACTGCAAACTTGGATTATAATGTACTAAAAATTGATCAGACATTAATATTTTTCTTACAGCCTTGAACGCTGTTTTACATGATTCTGTCCAATTCCACCTGCCGTTTTTCTTAATTAAATCATAAAGGGGGTGTAATACATCAGGCATATTTGGAATAAAACGGTGATAGTAATTGATCATTCCCAGGAATGAACGTAATTCAGAAACATTCTTGGGTTCAGGCATATCGATAATTGCTTTTAGTCTTTCTGGTGATTTATGTAATCCATGTTTATCAATTGTAAACCCTAAATATGAAATGCTATCTTGAAGGAAATGACATTTGTCGGTTTTGACCGACATACCCGAGTTTTGTAAAATATTCAAAACGTTGTGTAAACGGTCGAAATGTTCTTGTTTCGTTTTACCGGTGACCACAATATCGTCCAAAAATACACATACTCCATCAAAATTTCCTAATAGGTCGTCCATAATACGCTGAAATTGCGAGGGGGCTGAACTAATACCAAAGGGCAATCGGTTGTAGACGAATGTACCTCTATGTGTGGAAATTGCCGTGAATTTCCTCGAAGTATCATCCAGCAATACTTGCTGATAAGCGTGAGTTAGGTCTATTTTAGAAAAACATTCACCTCCTTGCAATTTCGTGAACAAGTCATCTATCCTTGGTAAGGGATGCCGATCTAAAACGATGTGTGGGTTTATAGTGACCTTATAATCACCACATATCCTTACAGAATTGTCTTTCTTTAAAATTGGAACAATCGGGGTTCCCCATTCACTATTTTTAATGGGTGATATAATACCTGCATTAATTAATCTATCTATTTCCTCGTTTACTTTATTTTTTTAGAGAGTATGGTAAGGCTCTCGGTTTATGAAACTTTGGTAAAGCGTTTTCTGCCATATTTAATTTTAATTTAAAATTGTTAAGTGTGCCCAATTTATCGTTAAATAAAGACGGAAACTTTTTTATAATATTCTTTGTGAAACTGTTATCTTTCTTCATAAAGTTTAATTCTTTAAAACCAAAATTGAAAATCTCCATAAAGTCGCGTCCTAACAAGGGTGGACCGCCACTTTTTATTATAAAAATATTAATTAGTTTTGTTTTATTTTTGAATTTGATGGTCATAGATGCCTTTCCCAGTGGTCGGATACTTCCGCCAGTATAATTTATGAAAAAAAGTGTTAGTTTCAGTCATCGGGTGTGTTTTAAATTTTTGCAACCATACATCTTGTGAAATTACAGAAGCGGCCGCACCTGAATCTAGCTCCATCTGCAGCGGTATATTGTTTAGTGCAACATTTATCATAATTGGTGCGCCGTTTTGGCTTTTTAAACTAAACAATGACGCTCCAGATGTGCTTCGGTCTACCTGTTCCGCATTCATATAGTGAACAGGTGTTTTCTGTTTACAAACATAAATCAGATGACCTTTCTTGCCGCACTTTTTGCAATTGTACTCACGATACCGACACTTGTCCGTTGAATGGTTTGTACGTCCACATACAGTGCAATTATGATCACCGTGTGCTGGTTTTTCGACTGCACGATCCTTCCGCGCCGGCGTCCTTTTTCCATCCATGGTGCGCGAAGTGGCCGCCGATGATCCTCGATGATGACGTAGCTTCAACCGATGCATCTCCATGGCCTCTACTGGCTCCTTTTTTATTCCATAGTCGTCCTGCGCAGACTCTTCTCCTAGTGCAATTTCTAACGCTCTTTTCCACGTAATATTTTCATTTTCTAGAAACAAACGTTTTCTTATTTTCTTACAATCCAAGGCAACAATGAATTTGTCCCGCAGAACCTCTTGCAGCTGTACGCCGAACTTACAATCCACGGTCAAACTTATAGGTCAAACTCCACCGCAGCCTCATAACTTAACATATATCACGAATTAACGTCACTACCATTTATAATAAGATTATTATTTACAATTTATACTAATTCAAGTCCAGATCATTATGTCTATAAAAATTACAACAATTTATAAAATAGTAATTCATAGTCATTTTATTGTTTAGAAAATATGTTTCTATCATACAACAAAATAAAAAATAAACAAATACATTACAGATTTTAGACCATATTATCACTTGTCTACATACGTCCAAATTGTTATCACATTATTATGGGAGAGGCTTCGTTGGATGAGAGTGGCGCGAAATTAAGTTGCAAGCCACGTCCAAGGTAGATTGCGATTTTCTGTGATGACTACTAAGATAAAATGGGGCAAAATCTCATCCTTGTCGAGATAACTGCATTCACACCACATACTGATAAGGTAGTAATTTAGTGGAAGGAACTCTTGAATGACTTAATACGTAGAACAAAAATAAATGTTCCGATATGTAAGTACAGTCGTGGAATTATAAATCAGGAATGATTATATGCATCTTATTTTACAATACTAGTCACATTACATCGTGAAATTAGTCAAAATCAAAATAATTACTTGTATATACAGCAATAATAGTGATTAACTGTCAATCGCTAACCTAGAAACGCAAAGCCCAATTTATATTAGCAAAAAAATCTCTACAGGGTGTCCTAAATAGAATAGGATTCCACGTGTATCTTTCTTATTTTGAAATCTAGAGATCTGGTTAAATGGGCAATGTTATGCAGTTTTGTATGCTGGATCAGATTATGTTGAAAAATTTTCAAAGGTCCAAGCAATTTATAAATTTTTCTAAAAAAACTAAAAATAGCGATTTTCTAAAAACTCCGATATTTCCATAATTTTTAAAGATGTGTAAATAAGTTTAAAATAAAACTTACTTGATTCGATAGCACAAACTTAAGAATCAAGTCAAAACACATGTCAAGATAGCGGTTTCCGAGATATTAATAGCAATTTTCTTATTTTAAATGGCCGCCACAACTGACTCCTCGGACTTTTGAAAAAAAATCCACATAATCTGAACCAGCATATAAAAGTTCACAATATTGCCCATTTGCCCAGATCTCGAGCTATAAGAATAAGAAAGATACCCATGCAATTCTACTCTATTTAGGACACCCTGTATAATACTAGCCGGATTTTTAATTCCCAGACTGTACGTTACTTTGTGCTTCATCGCTGGCAAAACAGTAAAAAAATTACATTTTATTTTTGACTTACGGGTTTTGCCACAGATTCAGTAGTGTTATGGCAAAACATGCTATCGGCTTTTTTTGAAATGCACTAAATGACCACAAATAAAGTAAACGTGAAGTTGATCAAAGCGTTTAGTGTTGTCGAAAATTACAAATTATAAATAACTGGCAATGATACATGCTAATCTATTCTCAATTATAAATAAAAAACTGTTTTTACTTCTCCTATAAAATAACAAAAATGTTACGAAAACAAATTCTTAAAATGTTACGAAACATTGGGAATTTTTGTTAAACTTCTATAAAACAACTGATGTCATAAACGGTTAAAAATTTTTAGTGTTCAAAGTTTTTTAACATTATTTTATAGCAGTAGATATTTATGTAGAAGTATTTTTGATTTTGTTGGTAGGTAGTAATTTAATAAAACAATTAATTAAACACACTCAGAAGGCTACCCAAATAAAAATAAAATAAAAAACCTATTCTAAAAAAATATTAAAAACTTTTTAAAATTATTAAAAAATCAATACTTTTGCAGTTCACCGAAAATTTCAAAACATGTAAGTTTTTCACATAAATGAATAGAAATTGAATAGAACAAAAATGTCAAAAAAAAAACCTACAAATAGGTTGTTATTCAACAATATATTCGAAGTGTTTTGGAAAAATCAACAACCGAAAAAAATAATTTAAACCCCAGAAATTAACAAAGATAATTCACAAAAATGTTTGGGAACTCTTAGCAAAACACCTTGAATTTTCTAACTAACCGCATAATTTTCCCAAACTTCTCTACAAAGTCTACAAACTTCAAAAATTAAAAGTCTATTTTAAAAAGTTATAAAATACGTTAAAAACAATAAAAATCAATATTTCAGTCAGTATTCTTAAAATGTTACGTAACAATGGGGATATTTGTTAAACTTCTATAAAACAACTGATTTCTTAAACGGTTTGTAGTATATGTATAAAGATATTGTATGCATGGGCCTGTCACATGCGGCAGTGTGCCATGAGCTACCATAGAGTACGCAACGATCCAAATATAAGTAGACACTACAAATTGGCGACGAGTAATTAAATTCTTAAGTATCGAAAGTGAAGTGAAAAGAAGAGAACAAGAATTTGACGAACCACGTTTTTAAAAATGGCCGAAGGCCGTGAACAGGACCAGGTGCAGACAGTGAAATTCACGAACACGATTGGAATTCAAGTGGAATTCAATCCCAAAATTCATGATTTCTCTGTGTATAAAAGTCGAATTGAGCAGTTTTTTGTGGCAAATGCAATTAGTGACGACGCGATTAAGCGTGCAATTGTGATTAATGGGCTTACAGAGGAAGCTTATAAACTATTGGAAAATCTGGTGATACCAGAAAAGCCCGATATATGTTCATACAGTCTAATTATAAGAGAATTAGAATCATATTATACACGTGCAAAATCTGTGTTCGCTGAAAGAAGACGTTTTTATCAAGCGGAAAAAGCGAGCACCGAATCAATTCAAGAATGGGCGGCAAGATTAAAAAGTTTGACCGTGGATTGTAAGTTCGGCGTACAGCTGCAAGAGGTTCTGCGGGACAAATTCATTGTTGCCTTGGATTGTAAGAAAATAAGAAAACGTTTGTTTCTAGAAAATGAAAATATTACGTGGAAAAGAGCGTTAGAAATTGCACTAGGAGAAGAGTCTGCGCAGGACGACTATGGAATAAAAAAGGAGCCAGTAGAGGCCATGGAGATGCATCGGTTGAAGCTACGTCATCATCGAGGATCATCGGCGGCCACTTCGCGCACCATGGATGGAAAAAGGACGCCGGCGCGGAAGGATCGTGCAGTCGAAAAACCAGCACACGGTGATCATAATTGCACTGTATGTGGACGTACAAACCATTCAACGGACAAGTGTCGGTATCGTGAGTACAATTGCAAAAAGTGCGGCAAGAAAGGTCATCTGATTTATGTTTGTAAACAGAAAACACCTGTTCACTATATGAATGCGGAACAGGTAGACCGAAGCACATCTGGAGCGTCATTGTTTAGTTTAAAAAGCCAAAACGGCGCACCAATTATGATAAATGTTGCACTAAACAATATACCGCTGCAGATGGAGCTAGATTCAGGTGCGGCCGCTTCTGTAATTTCACAAGATGTATGGTTGCAAAAATTTAAAACACACCCGATGACTGAAACTAACACTTTTTTTCATAAATTATACTGGCGGAAGTATCCGACCACTGGGAAAGGCATCTATGACCATCAAATTCAAAAATAAAACAAAACTAATTAATATTTTTATAATAAAAAGTGGCGGTCCACCCTTGTTAGGACGCGACTTTATGGAGATTTTCAATTTTGGTTTTAAAGAATTAAACTTTATGAAGAAAGATAACAGTTTCACAAAGAATATTATAAAAAAGTTTCCGTCTTTATTTAACGATAAATTGGGCACACTTAACAATTTTAAATTAAAATTAAATATGGCAGAAAACGCTTTACCAAAGTTTCATAAACCGAGAGCCTTACCATACTCTCTAAAAAAATAAAGTAAACGAGGAAATAGATAGATTAATTAATGCAGGTATTATATCACCCATTAAAAATAGTGAATGGGGAACCCCGATTGTTCCAATTTTAAAGAAAGACAATTCTGTCAGGATATGTGGTGATTATAAGGTCACTATAAACCCACACATCGTTTTAGATCGGCATCCCTTACCAAGGATAGATGACTTGTTCACGAAATTGCAAGGAGGTGAATGTTTTTCTAAAATAGACCTAACTCACGCTTATCAGCAAGTATTGCTGGATGATACTTCGAGGAAATTCACGGCAATTTCCACACATAGAGGTACATTCGTCTACAACCGATTGCCCTTTGGTATTAGTTCAGCCCCCTCGCAATTTCAGCGTATTATGGACGACCTATTAGGAAATTTTGATGGAGTATGTGTATTTTTGGACGATATTGTGGTCACCGGTAAAACGAAACAAGAACATTTCGACCGTTTACACAACGTTTTGAATATTTTACAAAACTCGGGTATGTCGGTCAAAACCGACAAATGTCATTTCCTTCAAGATAGCATTTCATATTTAGGGTTTACAATTGATAAACATGGATTACATAAATCACCAGAAAGACTAAAAGCAATTATCGATATGCCTGAACCCAAGAATGTTTCTGAATTACGTTCATTCCTGGGAATGATCAATTACTATCACCGTTTTATTCCAAATATGCCTGATGTATTACACCCCCTTTATGATTTAATTAAGAAAAACGGCAGGTGGAATTGGACAGAATCATGTAAAACAGCGTTCAAGGCTGTAAGAAAAATATTAATGTCTGATCAATTTTTTGTACATTATAATCCAAGTTTGCAGTTAAATTTAACGGTAGATGCATCGCAATTTGGACTGGGTGCGATTATTTCACATGTGTACGATTCCGGTGTCGAGCGGCCCATCGCTTACACATCGCGAACTTTGTCATCTGCAGAGAAAAATTACTCCCAGATAGACAAAGAAGCGTTAGCTATAGTTTATGGAATAAGGAAATTTTACCAATATTTGTTTGGTCGAAAATTTAATCTATATACGGATCATAAACCCTTAGTATCTATTTTTGGTCCAAAGCACGGAATCCCAACCATGGCAGCTAATCGTATGCAGCGATACGCATTGTTTCTAAGTGCTTTTAACTATGATATTAAATATGTCACCTCTCAAAGGAATTGTGCTGATTTTTTATCACGGTTACCACTAAAAAAAGATGATAATGAAATTAATATTATTGATGAAGGCGCAGGAATAAATTACCTTAATCAAGCTGACTTACCATTAAACGTAAATGACATAAAAATTGAAACAGAAAACGATGAAATTTTAAAACAAATAAAAATATTTATAGCTAAATGCTGGCCACAAAATGTGTCACCCGAATTAAAGGCATATTCAAATAGAAAAAATGAACTTAGTGTTGAAAATGATATTATACTATGGGGATATAGGGTAGTTGTTCCATTAAAACTGCAACAGTTGGTACTGAAAGAACTTCACAATACCCACCAGGGAATAGTTAAATGTAAATCATTGGCTAGGTCTTATGTTTGGTGGCCATCATTAAATAAAGACATAGAAAATATGTGCAATTCATGTAAAATTTGTCAACAGTTCCGAAAGAACCCCGAGAGAATGCCCTTGCAGGGTTGGCCTATCCCAAGTGCTGTTTGGGAAAGGATACATATAGATTTTCTCGGACCATTTCACAATAAAAATATTTTAGTCATCACGGATGCTTATTCGAAGTGGCCAGAGATATTTGTCTTGAACAATATTACGTCACAAACCACTATAGTAAAGTTGCGAGAAGTGTTTGCAAGGTTTGGTATTCCAAAAGTGTTAGTTTCAGACAACGGAAAACAATTAGTTTCTAAGGAATTCAGAAGTTTTCTTGAAATGAATAATGTACAATTTTTAACTTCACCACCATACCACCCAGCATCAAATGGTGCTGCAGAAAACAGTGTTAATACAATTAAACAATTTTTGCTGAAAGAAATTAAAGGTTGTGGAAAAATAGATTTTGAACGTGCTATATGCAGATTTTTGATTAACTATAGAAATACAGAACACTGCTCTACTGGTGAGTCACCAGCACGTATGATGTTGGGCAGACCATTACGAACCAGGCTTGATTTTATTAAACCAAATGATATTATTAGAAAAAATAAGGACCCAACAACAATTTTCAATACTATTAAATCCAGCCAGGTACGTAATCGTAGAAATTTTAAGGGTAAAAGACATATAAATATCAAATTAGGTAAATATGTTTTGGTGAAAGATTACCGACCCATAAAACCACAATGGTTAAGAGGAAAAATTGTAAAACTTCAAGGTAAATGTATAGTGTATGTCAAGGTAGAAGATTGTAAAAATTTATGGAAACGGCACATCAACCAAATTTTGGAAGTGAACGAAAATCGTGATGATAGTGAAGTTATAGGTGCTAAAGAAGACGATAGTGAATGTGAAATCTCAACAAACATTAACGATAGAGATAGCGACTGCGAAACGCCTTTTGCAAATATTGAATCTGAAATGGATGTAAATACGGATAAGTCAACTGAAAATGACAACGTAACAGCATCCACCTCGGATTCGCCTGGGGAAGCACCAGAAACACCAACACGCCCTAAGCGACGACGTGCACCCCCAGATAGATTAGGATTCTGATTAAGTTGTTTTTTTATTATTATGTATATTTGCGTTGTAATTTTAAGGGAGGATAATGTAGTATATGTATAAAGATATTGTATGCATGGGCCTGTCACATGCGGCAGTGTGCCATGAGCTACCATAGAGTACGCAACGATCCAAATATAAGTAATAGTTTAAATGGGTATACCTGGCTATTTAACAGTTCCCCTAACCTTGTAGGTAGACACTACACGGTTAAAAATGTTTAGTGTTCAAAGATTTTTAACATTATTTTATAGATTATTTTATAGAGTAGATAGATATTAATGTAGAAGTATTTTTGATTTTGTTGGTAGGTAGGTATTTAATAAAACAATTAATAAAAGACACTAACAAGTCTACCCAAATTAAAAACCAGTCCAATTCTAAAAATATATTAAAAACCTTTATAAATTATTAAAAAATCAATATTTTTGCAGTTAGCCGAAAATTTCAAAACATGTAAGTTTTTACATAAATGAATAGAAATTCTAATCTAAAATATTATCAAAACTCTTTTAATAATCGATAGTCTTGGAATAATTAGCCAGAAAATTTAAAAAAAAATCCCAACAAATAGGTTGATATACAACAATATATTCAAAGTATCGAAAAATCAACTGAAAAAAAAATTTAAACCCCAGAAATTAACAAAGATAATTCATAGAAAAATTTTGGCGATCTCTTTTCAAAACACCTTGATTTTTTTAACTAACCGCATCAGTTTCCCAAACTTATCTACAAAGTCTACAAACTTCTAAAGTTAAAAGTCTATTCCAAATAAAAATCTATAGTTTTGCAATCATTTACAGAAAGTTGTCAGAAATTCCAGGAGAAAATCACAACATTATTTCAGTTCCTTAAAATGTTTGTTTTAGTTTAACAATGTAACTTCTTAATTAAAATTTCTCCAAAATTTCTAATGATATATCTATTGTTGCGAATATTGTTGCGATTTTCTGCAATTTTTTAGAAAATAATATATTATGAAACTATCGATATTTTAAAGTACAGTTACGGCCAAAAAAGTAGGGGGCAATTCTTATTATAAATTTTGCTTCACTTTAGTTGTTATTGTTGGTTTTAAAAATAGTTAACAGTACAAAAAAAACTGTCCCACTTTTTTGGCCGTAACTGAACTCTGAGTTCTGCAATTTTTTAGATAATAATATATTATGAAACTATCGATATTTTAAAGTACAGTTACGGCCAAAAAAAGTAAGACAATTCTTATAACAAATTTTGCTTTACTTTAGTTGTTATTGTTGGTTTTAAAAATAGTTAACAGTACAAAAAAAAACTGTCCCACTTTTTTTGGCCGTAACTGAACTCTGAGTTTATTTTCCCAAAATGACAAACAAAAATTCAAATGCTATTCTAAAACAATATCATAACACTATTTTTTTTATAAAGCACTCGTTTTACAATAATTTACCAAAAATTCCTTTAAAATACCAAACATTATATTTTTTTATAAAAAAATCTTTTTCGGGATCTTTTTAAAGTTTCGGGAATTCTAGAAAAAAAAACCTTAATTCTTCATAATTTTCCCAAACTTCTGTACAAACTAATAAAATCAAAATAAATCAAAATATTAGCAATAAACTTTTAGAAATCAACAGTTCAATAGTCATTTGTTTTTAAACTACCTCTGTATAATAATATTTTCTAGTATTATTATATTAGTATACATTAAGGTAGAAAGACCGATGGCCAATAGCGCCATAAAAAAATTATATCTCTATTTTCCAATTTTTTCTATTATTCTGAATTCACTTCTTTTTTGTCAATCATTCCAATACTTTTCATAAATATCTTGAATTTGTAATTGGAATTTATATGATGATTTCCGATCAAAATATTTGTTTTAATTTGAAAAACGCGAAATCGGCAGAAATAAGTTTTCCCCATTCAAACTGACCCGGTGAAGAACGGTTGCCGTGGTTAATTGTGTTATGGAGAAAATGAGCTATCAAAAATATCTGTACTCAAAGAAAACGTCTAGCAAAATTTCAACTTTGCAAATTCACATTTTTTTTTAAATATAATTAAAACAAAAAACAAAACCCACACTGTATATGTCCATTACTAATACATAATTACAACACATGGCAACTGCTTTGCATAATAATTATTCCTTAGGTACTGTATGTAAGTACATTCTGTTAGGCAGCTTTAATTTGCGCTCAGAATTAATCAACTCCTTGAAGTATTAATTTGTTGTTACATTGTGTGTGCGCAAAACGTGGAAGATTAAGCGATTACAGCACTTTCCCAAATGTTAGAGATTATATCGTAATTCATGTTGGTCTTTTATTTATAAGGGATGCTCCACCCAACAAAAATATAACAGTAAGCTGCAACATACATGTATGTTATGGTAAAGCGGATTAATTTTCCTTTCTAGGCCATGTAATCATAATGTATTTTTTATCACATTTTCCAGCGATTACTCAAATGCAATGCATAGTTAATAGTGTAAAGTAGAGTTAATTAGATTTGGTTGAGTTAGGTTATATTAGAACAGGTTAGGTCGCATTATATTTCAGCTATCGATTTTCTAGCGATAATTTGGATGGTGCCTGGCAGTCGTTCCGTCCACTTGCCGGCGACAAAATGTCTAGTGGCGTATCGCCGGCATGAAATGTTCACAAGACAAGTGCAATTTTGTAAAAATAAAGATAAAAGAGCGGAATAATCGTATAGCACGAACTCGACAAAATAAAATTAACACTTTTCGTATAATTGCGATATTTTTGTCATAAAAAAATATGAGACGTGGTAGAATTAACAATTTCCTCTGCAGTAATGCGCAATCAGTCACGTACGGGATAATAGAAAATCGTTAAAATAAATATCGAATCCCCCCAAGAGTTCAAGGTTAATATCCCCGAATCAAAGAGGTCGACGTGAATTTTCGATCATAAATCTAGGGACTGCCGTTACCAGGATGGAAATTAAATTTTCTATGTAACTACCGTCCTTTGGCCCAAGCAATTAATTCCAGCGGTTGTCTGTAGAATATAAATGACCCGAGCTTACGTAAAACTACAAAAAGAACTGAAAATCTGGGTCAGTGCGAAGGTCATAGCCTCGGCATGTATTTATAAAAGATTGATTTCCATTCTTGGCATACATAAATATGATCTTGATACAGTATGCACGGATACTTATATACAAAAGAATGACAAGTAACTTGAAGAAGATGTGTTCGAATCAGAAGGAAACGAAAAATTAAACATATGTTTTTCTAAATTATTATTTGTTATTTTATATGTATTAAATGTTTTTTTTTGTGTGAAATACGAATTTGCGTGTAGAACAATAATATGCTAATCATTTTATTAATTTTAAGGTGCAAATATATTCAATATATTATTGGAGCATTATCTTGATTAATTTATCAACGAAATACCTTTCTTTTTAATTTTTAACATTATAAACAATATATTTATAATTTCTTTTATTGAAGCGTCAAGAAGCAAAATAATCTACGTACAATTTCAAAATTCCGAGAAAATTTAGTTCAAAGTATTATTTTGTACTTGTATCTTAATAATAATATTTTAGTTGACAAACCAATACATAATTTCTAGTAGTTCTAGTAGTAGCATTAATGTTTATTTTTCGACAAAAATGTCACTTAGACCTGTTTGCTTCTTACCCTTTCAATTATATTCTCTTACACATTTCTCGATTTCATTTTATCTATCATTGGTGATAAAATTTATGTTTGCTGGAGATTGCGAAATTTTGCTGACATTTGCTTGTGCCCACATTTAGGGAATTAAGCGAAGAGCAAGTCAGCAACCTCTTGGTATGAGAAAATCTGTTCTCAAATATTATTCTACACTACATAGTGAAAAATGTCGAGCCGACGAAGTCAATAATTAATAAAAATTGTATATAACTTTATAAATATATTTGCAAATTTGCTCTTTGCACGAAATAATAAATCAATTATAAAAAAAATATTTTTAACTGTAAACAAGTATTAATTTAATTTTTTATATTTTTTATAATGATTACGACAGCAGATGCTTATATAAATATTAAATTATGTGTCCAGTTATTGTCCAAGCAATCAATAGGCTCAATAATTTATCTTCTTCGCTATGTTTTAATAAAAACTGTTTCTTTATCAATTATAAACTAAATGATTATAAAGGTTAAATCATGAATAGAAAAATAAAGATACTTCAATTACTTTTATAACATGTTACAACTTGAAAGAGATGCGTTACAACTATTATTATGACGCGACGTTTAAGTGATGTGAATGGCTTTTTATCAAATTCAGCATGACTTTTGAAACATGATACAACTTTCCAGATAGCTATGTGGTATGACTTTTATGTCTAGTTACAACTTTCAAGAGATGTTGCTCGAGCTATTTTAAGAAGTGGCATGGCTTTTACGACATCTCATCCAACTTATTCAATTTTTCCGAGAAGTCTGACGGCTTTTATTATATATGTATATATTTGCGAGAATTACAACTTGCGTAACATATTGCAATGTTTAATAGACTTGTCACTGCTTTTAAGAGATGTGGAATGACTTTAATATCTTACAACTTTTAAGTTATGACTTTTATGGCACTACTACCTGTGAGAGACTTAAAGCGAATGTTATTGCTTTTATGTGTTATATCTTTTAAAACATATTTCATGCATATTATTACAAGAACAAATTTGTGGAATATCGACTTTTACGACACGTTAGAACATTTGTGTAGAGTCCCGAAACTTTCAAGAGATGTGACATGAGACATGACTATTATGATATGTGGTATATTTTTATACCACATGTTACAATGTGAAGTTATACCCTATCATGGCATGTAGCTACTTTTAAGAACAATAATATAAATTTAGACATGTTATAACTTTTTGAAGACAATTTTATGAGAAGCGACTTGATATATATGTGAGATTACATTTTTTAAGGGAAGTGGCATGACGTTTATATTATGTGGCACATTTATGAGGAGTTACAATCTTTATATGACGCGACATGACTTATATAACTTGCGGGACAACTTTTATGATATTCTACAATTTTAAGCAACGTGGTAACGTTAAAAAAGTGCATTACTTCATTTCATATATTAAAATTATGAATTTTCGATAAATCAAAGCCACATCAATCTACTTATCAGCAGCTAATTTTTATGAATATTAATATATAAGTTTTAATGTTTTGTCAACATTTAAATTATTCTATTTAAAGAATTATCTAATTATTTATAATAAAAATTATTCATTATCATTGATGCCAAATTTACTCCAAAATAATACTCCGAAATTGTTATTGATTATCGATTATTATTAATCATCAGTTAGTTTTTATGAATACTACTATTTTCAACGTATACTGTCAGAATTTTGAATATTCACTAAATAATCAATGATGACTGTCGACATTTCAATGACGTTTCAATCACTGTAAAAATTAAATAATATAATATAAAATTTGGAATTTTTACTTTTTATTTATATTATTTTAACCAGCAGCTAATTATTATGAATGTTAATATATCATTTTCATCGATCACTGCTAATATTTAAACTATTCTTTAAATTATCAATGATGACTGTGAAAATTTCAATACTCATTGATTCTCGGTTTGTTTTAAGCAGCAGTTAGTTTTTATGAATAATAATAAGCAATTTTCAATAATTACTGTCAACATTTAATTATTTTCTACAAAGTCAATGATAAATTGTAATGATTATGGACAACTTTTCATTGATTACAGTCAAAATAACAATAATTACTGTCAAAATTACAATAATTACAGTAAAATTTAGAATTATTTCAGACAAATTTTGAATTTTTCTGTTAACAATACAAAGCGACAAACCATCGAAACTTTGTTAGTTGTTTTGTAATTGTTTTAATTAGATCGATCAAATTTTCAACTATTGCGTCGAAATTTCAATATGTACTGCCAAATTTTCAATTATTAATACTAATAATAATAAATTTATTCATGTCAATGTCCAGGAGGATTTACATATGTCAAATTAAAAGTCATATGCTAAAGAGAGTAAATTCACATATACATACAATAAATACACATTTAAATATAAAACCAAAAAGCTAGAAAGTTTCAGATTTAATTATAATATCAAAATATCATATTACACAAAATTTCATAAAGATTTCAGAACAAAAAACAAATGCAAGGTAGAAAATTGCAGAATAAACTAAAAAATACTAATATTTCCAAAAAAATGTATAAATTTCATTAGGTGTCTACTAAACATGGGTTTCCTAAACATGGCCAAAAATGCATAGGGGTTTTCCATGGGTTATTCTAAGACTATGCCGTCTTTTTTTATTTATTCTTATTTATTTTACTTATTATTATTCATGCCATACTTTTTTTCACACGCTTACACACGTCAAAATAAGACGTAATTATTAATATATAATTAACAATTAACGAATATATTCAATTATTTCGCATATACTTAGTCTAGTTGTAAAATTTTCGATTAATATTAACCAGCAGCTAGTTTTTATGAATATTTATAAATAAATTTCAATAATTAGTGTCAATATTTTATTATTCTTTAAATAATTAATGATTATTGTCGAAATTTGACAAATTTTTATTGACATCAGTTAAAATTGCAATAATTGCAGTTAAATTTGGAATTATTTATAACAATTTTTTAATTATTCTGTCAACAATGTGCAGCGACAAAACCATTGCAATATTGTTGGTTACCATTAAAATCCTTAAAATTGCCAATATACTTAAACAGTTGAGAGTAATTATATAGTTGACATTTCTGTCAACGATGATCAATTAAATTTTGAAACAATAATTGAAAATTAGTCAGAAATAACTAAAATTGTGTACAGCAATTATTTACAGTAATAATGTCAAAATTGTAATGATTGTGCCCAATTATTACTAAGTTTCAATGATTACTGTAAGTTTCCTCATTAGATCCGACAAATTTTTAATAAAAATAATGTTATACATAATAATTTACAAAGTTTACAGATATTTCTTGTTCACAAAGACTTATAATAAATTATATTTTTATACGAGTATTAATCTACTTTGTAAACAACTACAGCTGAGTATTAATCTCCAGCACTTATTTATATTAAACATAGGTCTGTACGATAAAACTTAAATAAAACTTTAACGCCGGGTTCTTACTCGTAACAATATATATTTTTAAATATTCATTGCTTCATATTTTTGTAGATAGTAGTAACAACATTTTTAAGGCTATCGACTTGCAGTCTTTCAGCCTATTATTTTACATTATATTATCATCAACAACTTAACTCTAAACCCGAGACAAAGTTTACTAGCCATTTTTCATTCTTCCAGCGAAGGGATTCCAGTAAACAACTCAATAATTCTACCGACGAATAAAACGCGGAATTTTTAACAAAGCTCAATAAAAGCATTAATATATTTTCGTTTTATATAACGTATTATTGATGAGCATATTTCTATCGGTGCACTCATTAATATTATTTTTTCTTGTATCCATCAAACAGCTGTACCATTCATAATTAATAACACATTTTTCTTTATATAAGCCCTTGTGATATAAAGAAGCTTACACTAATCCACAAACGGGGGATTATTCGTTAAAAAAAATGCGCTCAAATAGAAACAAAAATGTAACAGTTGTTATTCTGTTTCATTTCGCACGAAATGTTAATTTAATTACGCAACTAAATTTAATTGCATTTATATTAAGTAAACGTTACGAATCTGTCGACGAAGGAAACGAAAAATGGAACGTTTATTGTACGCCGTTGGCTCGGAGGCATAATAAAACTTTTTCAATCTCCGTGAAAACATTTCCTTTATTTGTGAACGCGCTTCTTTTATTTTTGGACAACAAGAAGGATTCGATAATTTAATAAAGTGTAAACCTTCCAGATATTACATAAAATTAATAAAAAATAATTTTTGTGTTAAATTTTAAGGTTGAAAAATTGAACACAAAATGTTGTTCCACAATTGATTTGAAGGTATGTTTTAGTTATAACAATAATAATAATAATAATAATAATAATAATAATAATCCGTACTACTCCTCCACCTATGGCGTAATTGGTTACTGTCATAATTTGACAGAGAATTCTGACCCAATTACATTTATTTTTCCATAGGCCCCTGAACTATTACTAGTTATGCGGGCGTTAAGAGAGGAGATGGGCATTATTATTATTGCCCATCTGCGCCTGCACGCAACTTATAGATGGTAGAGGCACATTACCAACATTTATTGCAAGGAAATGGGAAAACTGCAGAAAAACCACCCCTGAAATGCAGACCTGGGAATCGAACCCGGAACCTTGCGGTCTAGAAGCAATATCAATAACAATAATAATAACAATAATAACAATAACAAATGATTTATTTTAGTTTCATGTACAATTGATTACATATATACGCAGGGCTACGTACGCCACCTTCAGCACATGGTTATATAGGTATATAGAATATGGTTCATGGTTTTATGTTTCAACCCTTGTGTTGATGCATTTTTTAACCCTTCCACTAGTCCAGTCCTCGCAAGTTTGAAAAAGGTGCACTGTTAAGCACCGAAACGTCACTATATAATATTATTTTTTAAATTGATCAAATTTTCTGCTTTTTATACTATCATTAAATATACATAATATGTACCTAGTACATTAAACTTAACCAGGAAATTGTTTCAAACTCACCTGACCTACCTAATCCCCCAAAAAAACAAAATATTAAAGAAAAACATAAGTTTTCTAACAACTATGGAAAACAACACCATATTCTAAATATATTAGGTCAATAACAGTTCACATAAGAGGTTTTATACTTTTTTGTAATCTTCATGAATGTACATAACCCTTTTGAGAATCATTTTCTTTTGTAAAAAAACAGTAGTAATTCTTTTATCATAGTTCCACTGTTAGTGGATAACGGTAAACGAGTACTACGAAATTAATATATATATACAGGGTCCGTCATTTCACCTCCCGTCTTCTGTATCTCAGTTACTAATTGAGTTAGGATTTTGATATTTTGCAGACTTTACTTGCATTCTATGGCGTATTTTAGGAAAATATTTTTGATTATACAGGGTGTCCCAAAAAAATGTGACGTCATGATAATTAGTATTTTTAAATTGCATGGTATATTTTTTGTTGTTTATTTGGGTGCCCTTTATGGATGCCTACATACCTATGAAATTTTATTAAAATCGGTTCAGTGATTTTAGCACAAAAAAATAAAAACTGAAAAAAATCAGTGTTGCACCATTGGTTAAGAAAATTAATAAGGGATAAAAATAGTGCCTCGTTAATAAAACCATACAAGGTACTGATAAAATAAGGTCTGACAGTTGCGTTAACCAAGTTTTTTTGATATGCTTTATACAGAGTGCCTAAAATTTAGTGTCAAACTTTTCAAACTTTAAAGCACTTTATTTTCCTTATTTTAAATTGGAGCCCCTGTATATTTTTATGTCATGCCATGTGGAATTTAAAGACAAACATTTTTCCTAATTACAACTCTATCGCAATTCCTAACACATTGAAAGTTATGTGCAGAAAACTCGATTTATCAACTATTCCAATAGCCATTTTAATTAATCAAAATCGAAGGTGGGTTTCTTAACGGTGCAAAACTGTTTTTTTTCAGTTTTTATTTTTTGTGCTAATGTCACTAACCCGATTTCAATAAAAAATTATGGGTATGTAGGCATTTATAAAAGTCACTCAAATAAGTGACAAAAAATATACCTTGCAATCTAAAAATATATATCATGATGACGTCAGACTTTTTTGGGACACCTTGTATAATCAAAAATATTTTCCTAAAATACAGCCTAGAAAGCAACTGAAGTCTGCAAAATATCAAAATCCTAACTCAATTAGTAACTGAGCTATTGAAGACGGGAGGTGAAATGACGGACCCTGTATATATACAGGGTGTCTACGCTAAACCATTTGTTAAAAGTTCATAGGGTTGCCGTTGTGATAAAAATTTCAAAAAAATCCTCGTCACACGGTTGAATCAGTTATCCGCATGTGAAATATTTTCAACTTTCTATCACTTCCGGTTTCACCGGAAGTAGCACCAACTTTCCTATTTTAAATGGAACACCCTATATAGTCTAATATTTATTAATTCTTCGCTTAAATTGGAACATATTTTGTAAGAACGTATGTACACTTATCTCTTCTAGTTTTCAAGAAAAAACATTTTTTTTCTAAAATTATTACCTCTAAAAGCTAGCCTGATAAAATTCTGAGTTATATATCGAATTGTACCTAGAGGATGCTTCTATGAGTAAAATAATTGGAAACTGTCAATTTTGATAATTAGAGATTTAAGAAAAAAAAAATTCTTGAAAATTAGAAGAGATAAGTGTACATACGTTCTTACAAAATATGTTCCAATTTAAGCGAGGAATTCAAAAATATAATAATATATGGGGTGTTCCATTTAAAATAATAAAGTTGGTGCTACTTCCGCTGGAACCGGAAGTGATAGAAAGTTGAAAATATTTTACATGAAGATAACTAATTCAACCGTGTGACGAGGATTTTTTTGAAATTTTTAGTACAACGGTAACCCCATAAACTTTTAACGAACGGGGTTAGCGTAGACACCCTGTGTATATATATACAGGGTGTCTACCCTAAACCGTTCGTTAAAAGTTTACGGGGTTGCCGTTGTACTAAAAATTTCAAAAAAAATCCTCGTCACACGGTTGAATCAGTTATCCTCATGTGAAATATTTTCACTCTCTGGAAAGTCCTCCATTCTTTTCTGTTCTTCGCTGATCTCTTTGCCTCTATAATCGATTTATTTCTTTTCTCTAATATTTGTTTTACACCCTCATCCCATTCTTGTCTCGGTCTTCCTCTTCTCCCTTTTCCTTCGGTCCTCGCTTCCCATACTTTCTTTACCTGTTTATTATCTTCCATTCTTATCAGATGTCCCCACCAGCTCAGTTGTCGTCTTTCAATGTACCTTTCAATTTCTTCAATATCTACTTCGCTTCTTATATCTGCATTTCTTATTCTATCCTTCTTCGTTACTCTCATAACTCTCTGTAGATATTTCATCTCTGTAGCCTGTATCCTGCTCTTGTCTCTATTTATCAGCACACACGTTTCACACCCATACGTCATTATCGGTCTGTAGATTGTTTTGTAAATTTTCATTTTAGTTCTCTTACTTATTTCCTTCTTGTTTATGAAGCTCCTGTTCATAGCATAGTATGTTTTGATGGCACTATTTATTCTGGAGCTTATTTCTCTTTCCACTCTTCCATCATCTGTTATTTCTATTCCTAGATACTTAAATACTTGCACCTGTTCGATTTTAGGCTGTTCAATTTTTATGTCTAACTTTTCCTTACTTCCTATCACCATAACTTTCGTATTATTGTAATTCATTTTCATTTCGTATTTCTTTAGATTCTCATTCCACTTTTTCAAATTATGTTGTAGATTTCTTGCATTGTCAGCTATTACTACTACGTCGTCTGCAAAAGCTGCCTCTGATATTTTGATTTTCTGCATGTTTTTGAATCCTATGTTTGCTTGTACTATTTCTTTCTTTGTACTTTTCATTATCTCATCCATATAGATGGTGAATAGTGTCGGGCTCGGCCCTCCGCCTTGTCTTAGTCCGTTACTTGTTTTGAATGTTTTCGAAGTGAGGTCTTTGTATATAATTGCGTTTGTATCCCTGTCATATATTTCCTGTATGATTCTATTCGTTTTGGTGTCAGCACCTCTTGTCTTTAATATTTTCCATACCTTGTTTCTTGTTACCATATCAAATGCTTTTTCTAGATCTATAAATCCCAAATGTGTACTTTTGTCGACTATTTGTCTCTTTTCTGCTATTTGCTTTATTGTAAATATATGGTCCTATGTCGATCTGCCTTTTCTGAAACCACTTTGTGCCTCTTCTAAGCTGTTCTGTACAATTGCTGTTATACGTTCATTTATAATTTTCTCTAATAATTTCATCCCAGTACTAATCAACGTAATCCCTCTATAATTACTACAGTCCATTCTGTTTCCCTTGTTAAATATTGGCACTATTAGTGCCACTTGCCAGTCTGTGGGTGTTGTTTCCTGTTCCCATGCTGCATTCATTATTTTTAGGAGAATTTCATTGCCTATCCTTCCCATATACTTAACCATTTCTGTTGTTATTTGATCTCGTCCAGGTGCCTTTCCCGTCTTCATGTCCTTTATGGCTTCTCTACGTTCATCTTCTTCTATACCGTTATTGATGTTTTCCGTTTCTTGGTTGTCGTTATTCTTTTCATCCTTACTACTCTGCCTCTCTGCTGTTAGTAGTTCTTCAAAATACTCTTTCCAGCGTGTCATTATCTCTTCTTTGTTTCTTATCACTCTTCCATCTCTATCGTTTATAAATGTTGTTTCTTGGTTTTGCCCTTTCCTGCACGGTTTTAATACTCTATAAAAGAGTTTCACGTTTCCTTTGCTGCCTTCCTCCATCTTTTCATCAAATACTTCCCGTTCTCTTGCTTTGGCTTTCTTAATTCCCTCTTTGACTTTCGTCCTTTTTTCCTTATATATCTGGTAATTATTGCTATTTCTGCCCAACACGTATCCTTGCCATGCCTTCTTCTTGTCTTGTATCATTTGTTTTATTTCCTATGACCACCACGATGTTTGCTGCTTCTTATTTGATCTTTTCTGCTATCCACATACCTCTCGAGCTACTTCTAACATATTTCTTTTAAGTTCATTCCACATTTGATCTACATCACCTTCCATCCTGCTTTGCGATAGTTTGTCTTCAAGTTTTACCATGTATTGTACAGCTATTTCTGGGTTCCTAAGTTTGTGCGTTCTTATCTTGTTGTATGTAACTCGTTTCTTCTCTTCCATTGCATTCATGTTTCTCTTGCACTGTTGTCATAAGTAGGTAATGGTCACTTCCTATTTCAAAGCTTCTTCTCACTTTTGTGTCCCTGGTTTTGGCTTTCTGTTTTGCTCTACTAATATGTAATCAATAACGGATTTTTTCGTTTCTTGTTACTATATACCTTTACCGTTACCATTACCGTTATATACCTCTTAGCAGACATCATAAGCAGTTGTTTGTCTTCAAGTGAAATAAAATTTTCATTATTCCACTAGTGAATTTAACACTTTTAATTCATTCAAAATCAAAATCATGCAACATCGATTTGACAAAATACCTTTGATTTCGTGGATTTTGGTTTGACAATAAATGTCAGTTTGACTTTTCACCGATTTGATATTATAAAAATGAAATGTGTAACTTCTACACATTTTTCGACAAAATTGAATAAAATTGTTTTGTTTTGTGAAATTAAATGTTAAATTGTTAAAACACTTGAGTTAAGGTTGTTTTTCACTCGAATAAATTAGCCCACTCGCCCTAACAGGCTCGTAGCCTAAATATTATTCTCGTAAAAAACATCCACTTAACTCATTTGTTATATAAATAACTGTTTAAGGTCCAGAGACATGAGGAAAATTGTTTTATAATTGTTGGTTAGAATTATACTTATGCATTCAGGGAGCACTCCATAAAAAAAATATTTTACAATTATCTTAAAAAGCTTTCATTTTCTTAAAAATTACAAGATTTAATATACGAGAGGAGTTCGATATACTATGATTTTTCTAAACTGGCATGCACGTCATCAAAATAATAATCATAATAATGATGGCACAATTTTACAAGGTAGCCAGCTGTCCTGGTTATTTAAAAATGGCTGCAATCAGCTGCTGCGCCCGTGCAATCTTGTGCGACAGTGCGCGGTTCGTATCAAATTCGTCGACTTCTCTGCCGTTTTTCGTACAGATATCAATTCTGTGGTTATTGTTTATCATCTACAATGGCAAAATATGCATTGTATTAATTGATCAAATGTAACAAGTTAAACGTCAAAGAAGTTTGGTTATACACACATGTATGAGCATGGTTAGTGAAAAAGATGTGGAATCGTCGCCGAAAAAATATCACGGCTGCCAATATAACATAATTTATTACACGATTGGCAGGCGAAAATTGTGTCCGTGGTTAATACACCGATTACCTATTTATAACTACCGGTGATCAGTGTTATGTAACAAATGATCCTCAGATTAATTTCGATTCTTAAACTATTGTTATGCATATTCTGGAAAACAATCACGTTGGTACGAAAAAACCTCATCGCACAGCTGTTTGATGACGTGCACGCCAGTTTAGAAAAATCAGAGTATATTAAAGACGAATATGGTGAATTAGACTTGTCGTATATTTCAAGAAAATATTCAATACATTCTACAAAAGAACTATATACTTTTCTTTATATCTCGACATAATCTCCGTAAACATTGACCCATTTATCTCAGCGTAACAGTAGTTTCAATATCCCTTCACGGTAATGTTGCTTGTAAAGTTGCTTGAAGTAGGTTGCAACTGTTCAATTACTCCTGATCCAGTCATGCCAGTCATTTCAGAAATTTCACGATATGATATGTAATGCGACGATCTTCCTTAATCAAACGTTAGAAATTTGCGCAGTTGTTATCCGTGTGTGAGGTCCTTGGTCTTGCTCGTTTCTTCTCCTGATATTCCTTGAGCGCCATTAGTCCATTTTTAAATTCAACGCACGAAATGCTGACGCTGTTCTTTTGGGTTTATAACGTTCGGGCAATATACGACATTGCGTCGTATATTGAGCCTTGAACACAACAATGCTCGAGATTCTATAACTGCATTCATAAGGGCATCCAGTGATACATATAGCGGTACAACAGACAGATACATGCACCTTTAATATCGAATTCCCTCGTATATTCCAGTATTCATAATACCTCGATAATGTATGTCTCCTACTACTTTTTATGTACCAGTGAAACTGATATGATATTTTCTTTTAATATTATAATTTTGGAAAAAAAATAACGACATTTTTCCGAAACTGGGCCGCGTTGTCCCTTCCGCCCTGAATCAGGTGCACCCTCATACGGTTCTGAGAAGTGGAATACATCCTCATTTTTAAATAAATTCTGCTCTCCTAAAGTACCTGGAGCAATCAATCAGAATTACGAGCACCTGTAAACGGATTGTAGTATACGCAGATACGTCGAAGCAGATCATCCCGAGCCTCCGTGGCGCAATTGGCTAGCGCGTTCGGCTGTTAACCGAAAGGTTGGTGGTTCGAGCCCACCCGGGGGCGCACGCGTTTTTACCCCATCCTACGGGATGGGGTAAAATTCTATAGCCGACATCTATCGCCTGCCGCCTCGATCAAATTGAATGAACCGATGCGTAACTCTCGTACAATGTTTCTATTTCCGCAAATTCCGTTGGCTGCTGCTTGACTTGCGCACTGGCCGCCGTGTAGTCTTCATTCAATGCAGGATACTGTATCATTGGTTGCAGAGTCGATGGGGCCACGGGAAACGAGAGCGTCGGCACAAATCTCCTGGACGCCAGGATTCCACGACAGATTACGCCGCAGATCTTAGCAGTGATCACAGCACGCCGAGCACGCAAAGTCCCCGACACAGGCTGCACACTCATCAAGGTAACTTATTCTATAATTTACTCTTACAGATTATAAATATTATTGCCAGTGGATTTTTAATTACAATGTGTAATACGTGTAATTATATGTGAGAAAAATTTAATTATACGTGTAAAATAAAGTGAGCGCAATTTGTGGAGTGGAACATAAACCATTCCATATTAAAACAATATGTAAGTAAGTTATACTGGAATTTTAGAAGGTTTTGTGTCGGTTTTCTGCAACTGGAAACTTTTATCGTTTTAATTAAATAAAATTTATTAAATTAAATAATATTATTATCATAATATTATAATATTGATAAAACATTTACAAATATGAGTAAGTTATAATTTATTCAAAGTTGCAGTTATTGATTTACTGTTACTATTTTACTTTTATTGGAAACAAGTGTATTATACAATAAATCAATAGTTTATTTTTATTGAAAAATAGTGAATTGTTTAATACATCATAATTTTATTTTTATTAAAACATCGTTGTGAATTGTTCAAAACGTCTCACGCTTGTATGAAACTAACGACATGAAATCACTCTATTTTTTTACAAGGGCTCAACTTAAATTCAGATCTAGACGAATTATTATAGCTTTTAGTTCTCCGAAACTTTTTTGTGTTCTTATTTGCTTTACTCTAGGATTTTAAACTTTCTTTTATACATATCCGGATTGTTCAGACCTTTCCTACGTGCTAGTCCATATTAAAAAAAAACATTTTTTATAAATATATTAAGAATGTATGACACCTACATCTCATGTTTTTTTACAAGAGCTTCACTTAAATTCAGAACTAGTGAAACAATGTGGCCTTGAGCTTTCAGATCCAATAATTTGGAAATTAGTTTGTGCTTTAATTAATTTGAAAAAGAACTAAATGGAATTAATTAATATATATTTCTATAATATAATAATTTATGCACCGCATCATTTTATATTTTCTTCAAGTTTTTAACTTAAATTAAGATCTAGACAAAAAAAAATATAGCCACGAGCTTTTAGCTATCCGTTAATTGCGAACTTGTTTTGTGCTTTCATTCACTAACATTGAAATTACGGAACGAAGAGTAATCTCATCGCTCTATTTTTTTAACAAGTTTTACAAGTTCTTTACTTATCTTAACTTAAATTCAGATCCAGACGAAAGATTGCTTCCATGAGCTTTCAGTTATGTCAGAAATTCAGAACATGTTTTGTGCATCCGTGTAACTTTAAAGTTAGAGCACGAAATGCATGTAATTAGTTTATATATGTAAGTTATTATTTAATTCAACGCTATCTGTGTTTCTTGGTAAATCATATTGATCGAAGGTATGGTTAATTAATCAATCATTAAAAGTTTAGCGTTGCGTACTCTGCTAATAATATTGTTGTTTGGTGTAATGCATAGATTATATTTATGTTATTTTTATTTGATGTAGGTCACGGCCTGTTTATGAAATTGAATTGTTTTTAAATACTCAGAATTTATTAAACATTCAGGGCATAAGGTATCTAGAAATTAATTACGTATAATGCCCGATTGCATCACATTGTTTTCACTCGGGTTATATAACCCTGAGTTATATTTGTGTCAGAGTGTCGTTTCGAATCAGTGGTATCAAAATTTGATGATGTAGAAAAAACCCTCAGGTTAAATAAAACGGTCCACTGGTGAATGAATCAACTTCATATAACTGGCATTTAAGGTTTTTTTTTGGTCTGATTTGGTGTAGGTAATTTTTGAGGTTAACCCCGAAAAGTTATAACCCCGAGTTAAATTTATAACCCCGAGTTAATATTTAACTCGCTTTGGTGCAACCGGGCCTAAGATGTTAAAAATGTTAATAATGAATTCAGAAATGTCTTACAAAATTCAACATTTTAAAGCAATATGTTGATCAAATTTTAGTTAATAATAATATGTATCTTATTTTTGTTTGGTGGAGGGATCTATTATCACGTTCTATTTGTAAAATTGTTGTTTCGCAATTTGATGCTAAATCTAATTGCTAAATCTAGAAATAAATTCAGAAACATCATGCAAAAATGTATTAAATTTCAACGTTTGGTTAATAAATTACATTTTAGTTATTAATATTTTTGTTAGATATTTAACTCGCGTTGATGAAACCGGGCCTAAGAGTTAAAAATGTAAATAATGAATTCAGAAATTTCTTACAACATTCAACATTTTAAGGCAATATGTTAATCAAATTTTAGTTAATAATAATATGTATCTTATTTTTGTTTGGTGGAGGGAACTATTATCACGTTCTGTTTATAAAATTGTTATTTCGCAATTTGATGCTAAATCTAATTGCTAAATCTAGAAATAAATTCAGAAATATCATGCAAAAATGTATTAAAATTTAACGTATGGTTAATAAATTACATTTTAGTTATTAATATTTTTGTAAGATATTTAACTCGCGTTGATGCAACCGGGCCTAAGATGTTAAAAATGTTAATAAATAATTCAGGAATATCTTACAAAATTCAACATTTTAAAGCAATATGTTCAATCAAATTTTAGTTAATAATAATATGTATCTTATTTTTGTTTGGTGGAGGGATCTATTATCACGTTCGTTTATAAAATTTTTGTTTCGCAATTTGATGCTAAATCTAATTGCTAAATCTAGAAATAAATTCAGAAATATCATGCAAAAATATATTAAATTTTAACGTATGGTTAATAAATTACATTTTAGTTATTAATATTTTTGTTAGATATTTAACTCGCGTTGATGCAACCGGGCCTAAGATGTTAAAAATGTTATTAATGAATTCAGAAATGTCTTACAAAATTCAACATTTTAAAGCTATATGTTAATCAAATTTTAGTTAATAATAATATGTATCTTTATTTTTGTTAGGTGGAGGGATCTATTATCACGTCCTTTTTATAAAATTCATGTTTAGCCATTTGATGCTAAATCTAATTGCTAAATCTAGAAATAAATTCAGAAATATCATGCAAAAATGTATTAAATTTTAACGAATGGTTAATAAATTACATTTTAGTTATTAATATTTTTTTGTAAGGCATCGATTTTGGTGGACTGACTATGAAATTGAGATTTATTTTATGTATTCAAAATTCAATAGTCATTTAGAAATCTGCACAACGAATATAGAAATTAATTACTATGTTATAAAAAAAAGAATTTAGACATCTATTACAAAGTTCAATAAGGTATGGTTAAGTAACAAGGTGTTAGTTATTAATATTTTTATTGGAATGTGTGTGGATCCTTCCTGAGTGTTTGGTTAATGAAAGACTATTTATGTACTCTCAGGTGTAGGGTAATGAAAACCTATGTTTTTATGAACTAGTTTCGGCTTACGAGCTGTCTTCAGCATTCAAATCTGCTTTAATTAAAAAAATAATTGAAAAGGTACCTTTAAACTTCAACTTTAAACTTCTAATTTTAACTTCAACTTATCTTTTATTAAGTGTCAGACAGCAGTCAAAATATTATTATTTATTAAATTCAAAAGTCATAAGATAAAAACGTAAAACTAGACCGATGTCGACCAATTTCAGCAAAGACTAAAAACCCCAACCATTACATTTCACACAATTCATCCTCGCATGTCTCTAGACAAAAAACGATGTAACAAAAACACCTACAGATTTGAACATACAGTGTGGAAATTAAGTAGCGGATAAATTCGGTAACTTCGTTAATATCTATGAGAGAGATAAAATTTAAAAGGGAGATAGCGATACAAATTACTGCGCATATGAAAATATTTCTTTCAGATTTAAAACAACAAAATTTTAAAAGTTGGGACGTCATTAATGTATTTTTTTTAAATAACAACCTATATTTTTTATTTTTTATTTCGGTAGAGTATTTTAATCTGTTTTCAACCATAGAACATTTTGAATAGAATACATAAGACAAAATTAAAGAAATACGACCTTAAAGTTAAAATAGTAAAGTTTAAAAAATTAGAAAATTGTCCTGTAACTCTATTGTAATTGTACATTTTTTAATTAAAACAGATTTGAATGCTGAAGACGGCTCCCAAGCCGAAACTAGTTCATAAAAACATAGGTTTTTATTACCCTACACCTGAGAGTGCATAAATGCTCTTTCATTAATAATATTTTTGTTATTATTGTTTGATGTAGGATATATACGTGTCTTGCAACGAAGTGCAGATATATTTGATGCGAAATAGAAGAAATTGCAATTGTTCAGAGAGCTAGAATCAAACCTATATGACATAATCGTTGTCTTAACTCGGATAACACTGGCACGACAAAATAATTGATTGTTTTGGGTGCGAGAGTAACGTGGAGAGGATTATAATTAAATCAAACACGACTACCCTTTTTTCGCAAATGTTTGTTTATAGCTATATTTAACCAATTAAAATATTCAGTGTTAAAACAACGCATACATTAATTAAAAATTAATTGCATTTTTTGAGCTTAGATTATTCCTAAAAAAATATTTCATAATGAAAGAGTATTATTCCAATCACGATTTCTATTCTCAGGTAAACTTGTAAACCATTTGCCGTAACTGTCACTTAATAGATTCATACTTAATTATGAATTTTAAGAAATACTTACATTCAGATGTTGTGTACATATGTATATTACATTTATTACTATTCCTATTTCGAAAACAACTGTATTTTTCCAATAAACAGATTATTATAATTATTATTATTACTATAAAAGTGTTGTTATATAAAGTGCACATAGCAGCAATTTTTTATTGGCTATCCAACTGCAGTCATTCAATAACTTTTACAATAAATTTTTCAATATGTGAATAGGTATTAATCGTCTTTTCATTGTCACATCAGCCATTACAGTACATTATCGTATTACTAAAAACAAGCAAAAATTTTGCAAGCAAAGAATCTTATGAACATTTTTATCCAACAAAAAGTCAGCAGTTCAGTTCTATTTAACTTTTATTAAAACAATGTTCATGTAAACTCTGTTCCATTTTTATTTTTAACTAAGAAGGCTGTGGTTTCATTTTATAAAGTTTTACACCTGAACACCAACAAAAATGATCTGACAGTGAAAAAATTATGAAATGTCAGATTTTTAACAATGTTGCCTAATTCATGTATTAAAATAATAATAATAATAATAATAATAATATATATTATTATTAATTAACAATAATTAAATTATTGTTCCAATCATTAGTAAAATATAAAATAATAAGTAAACCAATCATCAACTATATTTTATATTATAATTTGACTGATTTGCATTTGTAAAATAAAAATATATTCTGTAGTCAATTTGATGGCAACATTGCCCACTGTCATAAAATATAACTTCTTTTTTTTTAAATATAATCTATTTTTTTCAAGTCCAGTGCTTTTTTGCACCAACAGCCAACAATACTGTCACCCTATCTGAGCCAACTAAGTTAAAAATAAAAATGGAACAAAGTTTACCTACCTATTCTATATCAGAAAATATTTACAAAAAAAAAACAATGACTAAATTGCCATTTCCGTTTTGACATATTTATTATATTAACTATGTAATAATTTTGTCCGTAAACCAAAAGTTCTATGAACATTTTTGCCGTAAAATTGCATTTTTCAATCACTTTGAGCTTTTATTAAAAAAATCACATATCGATATCTCATCTCGATGAATTTCCAGATCGAAAACGCATTGGCCGATAGTGTCGTGATTTAGACAGTCCATAGAGGGTTCCCTGACTCGTAAAAGAGAGTAAAAGAGGCCTCTTAAAAATATATAGTAACCTGATTATTATCAACAATTAAAACATGAAAAATATTTATACAAATGAAAACATGTCAAATTTACCATCTACAATTTTAAACAATCTACGTGTTCGAATATTATACTTGAAATCGTAATCCACATATCGTAAACTCACAATAATTTATGTGAACAGTCGATGATGCACAAAATGCCATTTTTGTGCCTCATGAAATAAAATACATTTATAGAATTATTTTATTTCGAATTTTAATGTCATTCTTTTATCTATATATATATATATAAAGAAAAAATGTATGATTACAATTTTGGTTTTATTTACGCCATCAGATTTTTTTTATTAGATCACGTCTTAACAGTGAATTCTTATTCAATGTCATACTACTACAATTTTGATATTGCACCGAACAATTATTATATACACTTTAATTAGTCATTAGCTACCTTCAATATTACTTTTATTATTACTAAACATGCTATAATTACAGAAGTACCCAAGTTTCTTAGAATATGACAGAGTAAATTCATATTTATAGTGAAACTGCACAATTATTAATATTATTACACATATTACATTAATATATTATTACAGAAGAGAACTATTAATTAACTGGCATTATTATAGCAGGGCCTTATTAAACTACAAGTATTATTTTATCAGTTATTATTATATAAATTATAACTGGAGCGCTATTAATCAAATAGGAGAACGGCGTAATGTAGTACGTATTTCAGGAATGTATAGGTATATTGCAAATGAGCTGTTACGTAAAAATGGTTGCATACGAATTTGCCGCCACGCACGGTCTCATGTTTGGAGTGTTTTGTTTCCAACCTTCGATAGCTCAGTTGGTAGAGCGGTGGACTGTAGAAGCGTTCATATATAGACATCCATAGGTCACTGGTTCAAATCCGGTTCGAAGGATCCTTTTATTTTTTCAGAAAATGGAAATTTTAGGTTATAATAAATAAACAGTGAAGTTTAAATCTATACAATTGAGGCGTTTTTTTTAAAACAACACAAATCTAAAAATGCACAAACCGAGTTATTAACAGTAAACGGCTCTCTATACCAATGTACTAACAAACTAGGTATACCAATGCACTAACAAACCCGTTATCTCGAAAAACAATACAAGCCGCGTGTAGTAGGCAAATGATTTTTTTTTCATTTGCTTGTTACATTTCTTTCCTCGTTTTTTCACTTGTTTCACAGTTCTTATTTAAAATCATTTTTATTTTTAAATAGGTCAAAATAAATACTACAGAGTAGCCTGACTTATTTTCCCAGTACTTTGAGTATAACTTCCACTGTAACTTTTTTCAAATTTCCCACAAAACTGATTTTTGGACATGTGCACTTTTTAAAATAAACGCCTCAATTGAAGAGGATACATGTTATGATACATACATACATGTTCATACATGTTCATACATGTTCATACATTCATACATGTTATGTTATGATACATAAGATACATGTTGATAAGTAGTAATAAAATATGGACAATTATATGGATGAATAATAACAGAATATTCGTATTGAAAAGTAATAATAATATATGTGCAATTGAAGGCTAACATTATTATACCGAAATATTCAAAATTATGATTAATTTTGAAATAATTACGACATAATGAATACGTGACAAATACATGTGGACAAATTTTATATTCAAAGACTAATAATAATTATTATTATATTGTAGTTATTTCTTTATATTTAGTACTTACTGTTAAATATTAGAGATGCTTAATATGTTGTACTAATAAAATTTATATTAAATTTAAATTATAAATCAATTGTACTTCACGGATATGAACGTAATTTCTTTATAGAAAAGAGTGGAGACATATGCTGTTTTTCTGGATAACAATACATTTATTCATATACGTTATCTCTATATTCATTTTAGATTCATTTTAGATTTAGATTCATTAGATGTTTATTCATAGATGTTATCTTTAGATTCATTTTAGATTCATTTTAGATTTAGATTCATTAGATGTTTTCTTCATGCATGTTTTCATAGAAACCCCTTTTTACATAGCAATCATTTCATTTGGTTGATGTTGATCCAGTTTGACAAATGAAAATTGTTTATTACTCGTTGCGACGTTTTGTTACCATATTAAGATAAAATCTTACACAGCTTGTGTGACAAAAAAATATTTGAAGGCAACTTTTTAATTTTTTTTTGCCATAAAATACACGAAAAATAGTTCAAATTTTATCCACTCTCTGGCTGCACTCGGTCGTGAATTAAACATTTGCACTCAGTCGAAAACAACAACTTTTCTTCGCTTATTAAACAATCTACTATTAACTCTTGTTGTGTTACAATATATTTATTCAGTTTCCAGATACGTGTTTCATGTTTTTTTTATAATCATGACTTAGGTTCTTTTATTGTTTCTGTCTAATGTAGCAATAACAAATTTTGATTATAGTTTAGGTTATTGAATTATATTCTATTGAAAACCATTAACCTGTATGTACCTATATTAAAATAATGCTGTATCATACTTATTACGCTACTTTTGTTCATACACAAAACGACGTATCGATTATAGTTTATTTATTAACCGTATTGATCTACGTCCCGGCATGTAGGGTATGTATATTTTCCGTAATTCGATTTGAAACTCGTTGATTCCCAGAGCATGTAATTTTATTATACATCAAACACTGGATAACACTACGGCACTGTTTGCGTTCGTGTATTCAACTAAGGTCATGTTTCTAAATGGTATTTTGTAAACCGCATTTTATGTCAGTTTTTGCAGTTGACAAAGGGCTCTTTTATAAAGTTGTCTCGTTAATCAAACAATGCAAATTCCACCACGTATGAATACTATATGGGACTACCGAAATTGTATGAAATTGCTGCAGAATTTCGCAAACGTCAGGGATGATTGGAAATATCGGTATGTGATTAATTTTTACTCGCAATGTTTAATCCAATTTTTGTGACATAAAAATGGCAATAAATACAATACCGCTAATTGTAATTAGATGTGCAGCCATGATAAATGTAATAATTCGGCACAAACTATAATATTTTAAGCGATAATTGGTAATAATGGACTGGTTAACAGACTTAAAATAACAATATTAAAACCAATTATATCCATTTTATTAACACTGGAGGCTTTTATTTCGTAATACATTATGTATAAATAAATAATGCAATTTTTTACTTTACACTTTATTAAAAAAATCGATGATACCTACAAAGTAAAAAATTGCATTATTCAATTATAACCTATTAAAATCAGTGCATTATTAATAAAAAAAAATTTATTCTATGTGTGTGTTAAAGTTCTATGGCAAACGGCTATGAAATAATCAGACATAGTTTTATGATTTTCCTATGAAAAATTAAATGCCGTTCAAATTTTCGAAGGCATACACTTCATTGCTTTTTATTTCTATTTATTTTTCCTTACACTCTGAGAGGTTGTGATCAATAGTTCAAGAACCACTGTACTACAGAATACTGACTGATGTTCCCAACGTATATTAACATAAACTTGAAAGTGAACTTGAACTTGATCTGCGTAAGGATATAGATTTTCACAGTCGGTGTAAACTTATGGGGTATTCAGAGCCAAGACAATTAATTCCGTTCCTCGTATGCAATATACATATTTTCCGATGTAAATGGTATAAGTACATAAATAGTGTTTAATTTCGGAATAGATGATATTTGATGAGAGCATTTATTAATATATTAATCTTAGGGTTGGAGAAAAATGACAGAAAAACTAAAGCCTAAATGTTGTTAGTGTTTTATATTCCGCGTGTCTGGGATAAGTAGCAAACATATGAATTTAACATGTACAATTAAATATATGTAATTATTAGCTCCCCTATTAATTTTAGAGAAAAATCGTAAAGGAATATATTTTTTTTAAATAATGACAAATAATTATAAATTCATGATTGTTATTTGGGATAAATCATAATAATAACACGTAATTAGTGGAAGAAAGATAATTTATTCATTGTCAAAACATTTTGTAATGGCGTCAGTTTACGCAGAGTTCGTGACTTATTTTCAGTTAAATTTAACAATCGATCAAGTCCGTCTGTATCGGCTATTAGCAAGTTTGTGAAAAACTCTTTATTGTAACATGTTTTGACAACGAATAAATTATCTTTATAAACTTATAAACTCTTTTATAAACACTATTTATGTACTTATACCATTTACATCGGAATAGATGTAAATTGCATGCGAGGATCGGAATTTATTGTCTGGGCTCTGAAAACCCCATAAGTTTTACACCGACTGTGAAAATCTATATCCTTACGCAGATCAAGTTCAAGTTCACTTTCTAGTTTAAGTTAATATACTTCAATTTCATTGAGGTTTACACACACAATATTTGATCATTTCTACATAATTATAGACATATTTATTGAATTTGTATGATATTTCTAACAGTTTTTTTGTATTTAGAAAAACAAAATTTATTAAAATATACATTAAAGAAATTATAAATAAACCCATTGTTTATGATTGTTTTTAAAAGTTCTGAAAATAATAATTAATAAATTAATATAAATATAATTAATATACAGCATGATCAGAATAATACGTAACAAATGGGAAACTTTTTTGGTATGCATTTTAGAGGTAAAAGTTAGCCAAAAAATTCCTACAATATTATAAATTAATAATAACTTTTTTTGAAAACTGAAAAAGGTAAAAATTAAAAATTCAATGTTTTTTTTTAAAAGGTGCTTAATTATGTTCTTAAAGATATAGTGTACAGTTTGTTATTACCTTCTACTAGTTATTTTATCTTTCCCTTGTGTGACCTGCATTTCACACTTCTAATTAAATTTATAAATCAGATTATCTGGTTTGCCAGTTTAATTTTTCGTTTTTTAGGTAATACGATTATCACTAAAGTGTCATTTGCACTGGTAAAAAGCAGTTAACTAACCCAGAAATGGTTGAAATTGTTCTTATTGTGGGGAATAATTACATGACATGCAGATAAGCAACTAGTGAATGTAATGTAAATCATCCTGAAAAATCATTAGTCGCAAAACTATTGCGCAAGTACTAAGTAAGTTTAAACAATATTCGCTTATTTTAGATCTATTAAAAACATATTAAAAAAAAAACTATATAATTTTTACTATTCTCAGTCTTTAAATAAAGCTATTACTAATTTGAATAATGCAGGATTTTTTTGCCTAACAGTTTTTTCGTCTAAAATGCATACTAAGGGAGTTGTCCATTTGTTACCTATTATCATGATCACGTTGTATAATATTATAATACGATAAAATAATTATTAAAATCAGAAATAAATAATTAAAAGACACGACAAATTTTGCAAAACAACTTTAGAAATTACTTAAATATTCAAATTCATTCTATTAAATTGAGAAACCAGTTACGAAATCAGGTTTCTAAATATTTAAAATCCATTAAAGTGGCGATTTTTAAAGAAATTCGCAAGTTTTCTGGAATTCTCATCATATTCCTTAAGATCCGTTAAATTTTAAGCATTTATAGATTGTGTCGATAAATTTAAAAAAAAAAGCACTATGCATGTGTATTACCCCGGAGTGAATTTAAAAAAAGTGTTTATATCACATTCTAAGACCCCTCAAAAGTTGCTACTAGTCGAGAGGATTACGAGGAAAGCATATTTTTGAGATCGGTAAATGTCTTCATGTCGCGCATTGTGCGCAAAGTTTCCGTTTCTTTGATAGTCTTATGGATTTTTTTATCTCATCTAAAAATGGTCCAAATAGTAAGAAGTCTGGCATAATTTTGATGTCAACTATTGATAAAAAAAACATCGATAAAAACACACCACTTACCCCGCAAGGGCAGCGAGAGGAGGGAGGGAAACTTGATCAAATTGCGACAAATGCCCATGAGTAGACAATATGCTATACGATGTTACTACGATTCCTACGACTGTTGTATTGTTGAAAAACATGAAGAAAAAGGTCAGCAATAGGTACTTGAAGACTTTAGACAACCAACAAATGAATAAATTATTTAATAAAATAATCATGTAATAAATTTAAGATAATTTTAAATGTTTTAGGTAGCTCTCTGTCCACCTTCGTTCTTTCGACCATCAAAATGGGAATTAAAAAGGTCCCAAAAGAAAAAAATATATTCTAGGCTCACCCACTGTCTACCCAACCCAGCTAGCAAATGTAGAGAGCAAAAAATATGATTCTTCCTAGAATATTCAACATGTCTCTAACACATAGCTGATCCATCAGAAGTAGGACGTTAAATAATTGTAAATTGGGACTTGGTCTCAAATAGACGCATGAATGCACGTGGGGCAAGTATAGGCCCCTGTGCCATGGGGCCTCGTCGATAAAATAGTAAAATTTTGTCTTTTCTTTCAATTTTATTAGCCCTAGAACTTCCTCTTCGAAAATTTTTCTGACAAATGGAAGGCAAGTAATTTTTATGGAAGACCACTCTATTATGCCAAAATTTCTGTGACTTCAAAGTTCAGTACAGGCGCAGAGAAATGTCTAATTTGTTTCTCTTTGTTTTTTTTGTTTTGCCTCTAAGATTTTTTTTAATGCTACTTCCCTGATGTCCTCTCTGTCATCCATAGCCATTGACAAAGGAGGTTCTCCATTGACAATAGGGGGCATTATATTTAAAAAAAAATGTGACACCGCATTGAAATTTGAAAAGTTTTGCATTTTTTTCTACACACCCTGTATGACTAAATTCAAATTTCTCATTACCAAAATGTTGTTTATTAACTCCTCTGAGATATTGCTAAAACTTATTCTAAAAAAAATGACGTTTAAAAAATGATTTTTTAAAGTTGAGCTTGCCTATGCATGATATTTGGAGAAAGAAATAGTAAATTGGCAACACTGTAACATAATCTAAAACTAAATGGATAACAATGTAGAGGTTGAAATATGTCATCAGAAAACTTGAATAAATACAGGGTGTTCCATTTAAAACAATGTTTGTTTTTGTTATTGCGTAAAATTGGTATACCTGTATATTTGAAAATAATTTTACGGCATTAAGATTTTTAAACCCATAACTTTTTGTACGAACCATTTTTTTCTATCTCTCACGGGAAAGGCGCTAGGAAAGCCCGACGACCCTGTATATTCGCATTCTCGCATATCGACGAAGTCCTATGCCACAAGCAGGCAGTCTGCAGAGCGATGTGTTAAACTTGTAACAGAAGCTTCCAGTAGGTTTATGGGGCTACTCGTAGGAATGGCTATATCAGATCCGTACTTGCCTCACGAGAATGTATGCCTCAATTTGAGACCTAGCCTCAATTTTCAATTATTTAACGTCCTACTTCTGATGGATCCGCTGTGTTTAGACATGTTGAATAATTCTATGGAGAATAATTTTTGCTCTCTACATTTGGTGGGTTAGTTGGGTAGGGAGTGACTTGAATATACTCACCTCCACGTAGTGAGTCCTGGGTCCTTTTCGTAGCGATTTTGATTGTCGAAAGATCGAAGGAGGACAACGAGCTACAAAAAACATTTGAAATTATCTTAAGGTCTTCTCTAAGTGTCTTCTCCACTGCGAAGTTTGGCAATCATCAATGCTATTCTTATTTTTGAAACAGCTGCACACTCTCTAAAATTTGGTAGCCAAGATATACGTCGATGTCCAATACTTCTCCTTCCTCGGATCTTTCCCTGCATGATCAACTGCAGTAGTTGGTATTTCTGTGCCTTCATTACGTGACCCAAGTACTCAAGGTTCCATCTTTTGATGGTTATTAAGATTTCTCGTTGTTTATCCATTCTTGTAAGGATCTCAGTATTAGTAATTTTGTCGACCCTTGACGCCCCTTAACCACAAGTATCCTTGTGGTTAATGTGGCATAAATTTTACTAAATTTTTATTTTATCTCATAATTTGTTCTTTTGGTGGTTGTCCAAAGTGTTCAAGTACCTATTGCTGACCTTTAACTCAACGTTTTTACAATATTGACAATATAACAGTTGTGTTATGACATCGTATAGCATATTGTCTACTTATGGCTCAAAAACGATGTTTTTTAAAACAATTATGAACATCAAAATTATGCAAAGTACCATAGTTCATACGCTTTGGACCATTTTTTAATGAGATAAAAAAATTATAAAACTAATATCTAACAAACTGAAACTTGAGAGCAATGCGTGACTTTAAGACATTTACCAATTTCAATTTTTATTTCCTCGTAATCCTCTCGGCTAGTTGCAACTTTTGAGGGGTCTTATATGTAATTTTTTTTTTTTTTTAATTCACTCCGGTCTATTATGTACACAAGAGAAAATAATCAGAAAAAACAATTATATTTTGAAAGCTATTAAGAAATTTAAACATTCATCATTAAAATCAGAAATGTATTATACGTATAAAACAAAATGTTAAGAAAATTAAAAAAAAACGACCATACATTAGTTACTTTTTTTAATTTAATTTTTGTTATTAATACGAAATTCAGGTACTTATTCAAGAAGTCTAGTAAAACATATTAATGTATTAAATGTATTAACAAATTTAAATATTCCGTGATTAGTAAACATTCAAAATTTTGTTATTACATTCAGAATGTGTTTACGAACTTCAAATACTTGTTAAGAAATCTATGAAGAATTTAGAATATTTGATATCATATTCTTGGATATTGTCGGATATTTTCTGGAATTCCCAGTGATTTGCATAAATTTTTATTTTTTATAGAATGTCAATCAATTTTTATTTTTCACGACATACTTAATGTGATAATCGTCTTGCGTAAAACTGAAAAAAAAGATTAGGAAGTTCTGAAAGAATACACACATTTATAATTACATTCAGAAATTTATTTTAAAATTAAAACAAAATTATATGTTCCACATTGAATTAAATTAAATAAAATGATCAAAATTCTACAACTGCAATAAAATTTTACATGTTATAATTGTCAACCGATTTTCTAGAAAAAAAATTAAGTCAAAACATCTTCTAAATCATATAAATAAGATCAAAGTTCTAACAATTTCTAAACTTAAACTTGGATACTGCTTCTTCTTCTTTTGGCCTTTCGTCCCTATAGGAAATTTTCCTCCATTCTCTTCCTTGTATACATAACGAAGTGTAAACTAAAAAAATTTACATTTACACATGTACATTTAGACTGTCCTCAACGGTATTAGTAATAATATTTGTCTATTTTATTACCTTTTATTATTTTGATAACTCTGCCCACATCCCTCACCAGCCCCAATGCAACACCCCACCCCGCGGCCGTTTGGGGCAGAAGCCCCCTATTTGGAACACCCTGCATTACGAGATTGGAGTTATATTTGGCCTCCATTTAAAATGTATACCCTTCGCTTGTGTTAAACAAGAAAGCGTACTGACGGAACATTAATAAAATGAATGACATCCCCTTATCATATTATTTATGTCGTTCCTAAACATTTAACGGATGCGCGTGTAGAATAAATTTGCCTGTATTGCAAGCTTTCAAAATTTTATTTGCGTTTACATCTTACATCCTCTTGGAGAAATTCGCTTACAAGCTATTGTGTTGCATGCCACTTAATTAAATTCGTCCTAGGCTGGAAAATTATATTACAACACGTTTTCTTTATACTCTTTACAAAAGCAATTTGAAAAGTCGCCCACGAAAACAAGCGAACCGAAGTCTATGTGTTTGGGGTTTGGGGTAATGTTTGTACAATGCCCGGCCATAATTAATTAGGGTAACTTGCAAACTGGAACGAACAACAATCCCAGAGACTTCTCATCTGTAATAATCAAATTGTTGCCGTATAAACTTCTGACTAATGCTATTTTGTACCGAAATGTGGACGGCAGCATCAAGGCGAATTGGAAATTGCACGCGGGTCCACCGGTTAAGAAAAGTTTCGTGGACGCCGAGCAGATGCGATTTTAAAGGCAGTAAAGTTCCATCCTGCAGAAGATATATATATAAAAAAAAACTGTGCCACTATAATAACTTGTACCATAAATGTGTTTGTTCCATTTTTAGTTTACGACCGTAGTTTAGTAACTGTACACAAGTACATATTTAATGAAATAAAAGTAATGCTAGAGAACTTCTGCTTCCTTTAGTATAATTGAAAATTGCAATTTGTTATCATTGTCACCATCTATTTTTCACTTAGAGTTATTTGTGCAGTAGATAAAATATAATTGGTGCGTCTGCAATTATGAATCAAATTATTTGATTATATCGCTATTGATTATGGGAAATAACTGCAGTTTATTAAATATTTTTGATCTATAAAAAAAGCTATGTAGCATAGCTTTTTATAGCTATGTATATATAATTCAGCCTCTAAAGCCATTGAAACCAGAGTGGTGAGAGTCCATTAAAAAAAAGTCGGATGTGGACTCCAGAAGTGGATGCAGGGACATATATATTTCTGGATTCTGAATTTAAAAAAAATGGAGTACTCTGGTTTCCAACAACTCAATTATCAATGAGCAAAATCAAAAAACCGTAATAAAATGATTACTTATCTCAATAAGTCGCAATTAAAAATATGTCAAATATTCTGCTATCGACTATACACCTAGTTCGCCGACAAATTAATAGAATATTTTTCCAGTCAAGTTTTAATGGCAAAAGTTACGTTTTCTCCGATACAATTTAGGAGAGTCGGCAACTCGTTACTGTACACACGATCTATCTTGAGCGGAAATTTACATCAAAGTTGCTGAAGATAATATTTTCTGAAAGTTTGTAGATTCACAAGTCGCAGCATTATAAATATCATTTTCATTGCCATACTTTGCGCTGTATAATAAAATTTATTGTATCTTCTTGTTTCATCATTCATACTTTGCTGTCATACTTTATGGATTGGAAAATTTAATATACGTGTCGCGTTATCGCCTGGCATAGGAGAATATTCACGTTTGAAAATGAATAATGCAATACACTCCCCTGAGAGCGTATTATTATGAAAAAAATTTTAGCAATTTTTCCGATACCAGATATAGTATAAGTACATAATTAGAATATTTTTCATTAAGATCAATAAACACTTAGAACAGACATTCAGTTTTCAATATTAATACGCAATTGTATCAAACGTTCAACAAAACTCCACGACAAAGTTGGCGATGGCAATATCATGGCATGTCTGCATTAAGATCAACTCTGACATAGTGCAGACTTAACTTGAGTTGCCTACGTCAACTTCGTCGTCGATATTTGCTGAACGCTCGATATAAGATTCAATTGGCAAGGTTAGCCAAGTTAGTTCAATTAGTTTAGAAATATTTTGTTTGCGTTCTTAAAGTTTTTCTTTTTTTTAATAATATGCACAATAATAAGCGTAAAATGTGTAGAATGTATGTTATTATGTCTTTTTTTATCAAAACCAACTCATGTTGAGTTTTCATTAAAAAAATGGTATAATGTTTATCAAATTTACAGGATATTAATGTTAATTTAACTATTACTGATAACATTTCTGTAAATGTTTATAGTATGTTGATCAAATTTACAGTTGTAAAAAGTGGTCATATTTGTAGAATTTTACTGAGGTTTGGAAAAATTTTGAACAGATCTACAAAATTGTATACAAATTTTATATACATTTGTTTTACATTTGAATGTCTACAAAATTATGGTTCACTTTGTATAATTTTATGAGGTTTTGTAAAAAAATTGATCATTTCGTCCATACATAATTATGGACATATTTAAAGAATTTGTATAATTTTTTTAACTCATTTCTGGTAGTTTGAAGAATGAGTCTGATAATTTTGATCAAAATTTGTCCTGTTGTTTCAAACCGGAAGAGTACAATCACAATCTTAACATACTTAAGTAGTATTTTTTCTCTTTTCTAAAAATTGTACAAACATATGCACAATTTTCTGTAATAATATATATTTTTTTACTTTTTTAAACTTATTCAGTTGTTCTTAAGTCAAAAACTCAAATGCATTTACTGATACTAAAAATAGACTACCCACACCACCTCTTTTGGGGGGGGGGGGGGGTTTACTTTGAAATGTTAAATGGGAACACCTATTTTGTATTGCAAATTTAGATTCTATGAAAAAAACTATGAAGGTTTTAATAGATTTTTTTAATTTAAAGTTGTTAAACATTGCTTTAAGGCAACGGCCCTCTGCATTCGGCGTCGGGCTATTTCCAAGCAATGTTCTTGTAATAATCAGACCGGGGTGATTTTGTTAAAAAAGGTATAAGTTTTTAAACACATTTGGGGAACTACTTCGACAGGGTGGCTTCAGAGCAGGTAGGGAATTAGATAGCAAAGGGACACATGTGACGAGGAGAGTAACGCCAGGAGAACTTTTGCCGAGCATATTGCGTGCGCCTGAAAATCTAGAACGAACTCTAACCTTTAATAAACCACTTATTTATTGCATATTTGAACACAAATTTTATTTAGCTCGTACTAGAATTGAATGGGAGGATTCAGTATATTCAAAGTAATTCAATGAAAGAAAAGTAGAGGACACAACATAAATAAATTAATGCTCACATTGGATGTATGAACCAAGGTAAAAGAAAAAATCGTATATAAGGGAGGGACGGACGAGGCTCGAGAGACAGTTGATTCCAGAAAAAAAAATCGTATCGTCGCGCTGCAGGTGAGCTCCAGAGTCGAGACACTAACATTGCGTCCAGTTGTATGTGTGTAAGTTAAATAAAATAAGAATTAAGTGATAAAATTTAAAATACTAAATGTTTGACAAAATTTAACATTTCATATCAAATAAAATAAAATATTGAATTGATATAAACGACAATTCAGTGATAAATTTCAAGTTTTCCACTAAAACAGAAAATGATTTCGGTCGTGACTTCCGGTCAATTGGGAAAATTCATATTTGAAAAGTGGTATTGGAATCTTCGGTCGTGACTTCCGGCTGAATTGGGAAAGATACTATATTGTTATTAAAAAGATAAGAGAAAATAAATTTAAATTGAAATCAATTTCATTAAGAAATATTATTAAAATATTATTAAACTTTAAAACAAATTTGAATGGAACCTTCGGTCGTGACTTCCGGCTGAATTGGGAAAATTCATATTTGAAAAATTGTATTGGAACCTTGGGTCGTGACATCCGGCTGAATTGGGAAAATTCATATTTGAAAAATGGTGTTGGAACCTTCGGTCGTGACATCCGCCTGAATTGGGGAAGATACCATATAATTTTAAAATAACATTAAAAATTATCATTTTAATAAAGTAATGGGGATAAAGATAAAATATTGAAAACTTAATTAAATAGGTTTTCTTCTGTCGAAGTTATCAGTCGAATTGGTTTCCTTATGTTTAAGAAGTTGTAAAATAAATCATCAAAGATACAGATATATTCAATTATAGTTTATTGTCAAAAATTATCATTCATTATTGAACATTCATTAATATTGAATTATATCGTTGTTTGTTCTGTATTGATTGGTATTAAAATGTTAACATGTAATATAGATTTATTTGCATTTCTTTTGATGAATAAAAACAATATCTCTCTTAAACTCTGAATACATGATTTATTTACCTAATATCTTTCGTTTTCAGGAATATATATATATATATATATATATATATATATATATATATATATATATATATATATATATAGTCACCAGGTGGCCTGGGTTACACAACAGTGAAGTAAAGATATAAAATTCAATTTCAGCTTTCTACAACTAATATAGAGCTGTGGGTTCGAGATACTAGTATTTCGGAAACTTTGATAAAATTATTTCGTAGTTATCAATGTCCTAGGGTTATTACTACTGAAAATTTCATGATATTTAATGAAATTTTATTACAATATAATAGAATACAATACAATAAATTTATTAACGTTTGCCACCATACATAGTAACAATATAAAGTTATTCTATTATACATCGTACAGTGGATATTATTACACAAGTAAAATATTTAGTGCAAATTTGAATAGTAGGTACTCATTTTGTAAAATACATTGAAATTTGTATGTGTAATTCTGTAAAAACTAAAAAAAATTAAAAGAAATTGTTTTTGGTTTCCTAGAAATGTTGCGTTTTGTAAGTTTTACTGATATCTTGTAATGTGTAATAAAATTTTCGTATTTTCCAGTATAAATTTTACAAAATCATTTAAAATTACCACTGACTATGCTGGCCAGTGGTGATTAACTCGCCAACAGATGAAAAATGGTCATGATTCAGTGTATATTGCCTTTGTGGATATAACCTTAAGGATTTACAGAATGCAAAATTATATTCTAAATTGCGAAATTCTTACGGTAAATTATGAAATTCTCATTGAAAATTATAAATGATCCATTCAAAATCATAAAATTTTAAATGAAATTGCGATTTTTTTTGTAATTTAAAGCATTTTTGTCACATATAATATTTTCGTAATAAATGAAATACATCACAGAAAATTGCAAACAAATTTGTGCAAATGGCATATTTCTCATTGATAATAGTGCAGAAAATATTTTCAATCGGTCAAAATTTTGCAAACATGCATTTAAGAAGTATAATTTATGGAAACTTTGAAGACAATACGTACAATAGACAATAATAAATAAATGAATCATTCAAAATTATAAAATTTTAAATGAAAATTTTATAATATCATTTTATAAAAAAAAATTGTGTAAGTGTTATAAGACAGTGAACATTCTAAAATTAGCTAAGTATAAACATTAAACATTGATAATAATGGATTTTTTTTAAATTTCAATGTAAAGATTTATGCACTCTCAGGTATAACAATTTAAGCATTGTAAGGTTAGAATGTGCATTTGAAAATTTTTCTCTCAATTCTCGTTCGAAAAATTAATCAATTAAAGGAGATTTTTCGATTTGAATTTTTGAATCGTATCAGCCATGCTAGCTGTAGAAGTAGGTATTTAAAAGTGTGCGGATCCATCCTGAGTTAAATGATTTAATATAAAGATTTATGGTTTATATCCGCGGACAACAGGAGACCGGTTTCGACCTAATCGGGTTTCATCAGTAAAGTGAGTCAACATTTATAGTGGACTGATGAGTCCCGATTAGGTCGAAACCGGTCTCCCGTTGTCCGCTGAAATAATTACCAAATACCTATTTCAATCTTACAATTTTTAAATTGTTATACCTGAGAGTGCATAAATCTTTACACTAAATAATTTAACTAAGTAGAGTTTTGAGAAATATTTTAAGTCGCTCGAAATTTTTAACTTGCAATAACAAGTATAATTTGTGGAAACTTTGAATAAAATACATTCAAATTTCAGAAATTTATAAATCATGATAATAATTAAGAAAAACGACAATTAATCAATCACAAACACCACATTTGTAAAACAATAAAAAAATATATAAATACATTTCACAACACTTATACACATTAACCAATAAAAATTTAGTGATTGTAGAATTTCCATAAAAACTTATTAAGTTTAAAAAAAAAAGTTGAATATACATTAAAACTTCAAAAATTTATAGAAAATAATAATAATAATAATAAAAAATATTTATTAGCAAAAAAGCTATACAATATACAAAATTTAAACAAAACAACAAAATAATACACACAAATAGCAACTACAGTTTTCATATTAACATATATTTTTATACTATTTACTAGATCTACTATTTTCCATTTACAGTCAATCAATTTGAACACGTATTCCCTCACCTGAGCTTTATACTTATGAATATTGGTCTCATTTTTTATGTAACAGGGCATGTTATTGTATAACTTAAGTCCTCTCGACAAAATCGATTTTTCCGCTTTATCTGTCCTATACCTATCGACATAAAAATGGTACTTCTGCATTGTCTCATGGCTATGAAAATCGTATACATATTTAAGATTAACTACTAATTTCTCAGGCATATTTGTTATTTTCATATTGTGTTTAAAAAGAAGAGCCTCATACGTAACTCTGTTTTACATTCATAAAATTTGAAACTTTGAGCATATCCTTTATATGTGTAAATTTATTAACTTTTAATATTATACGCAGTGCTTTGTTCTGAATAAGATGAATATCACCCAAGTCACCTTTTTGTAAGTGAAAAATTACATTTGAGCAGAATTTGAAGTGGGGTGCTATTAGTTGTTTATATAGTAAAATGCACACATTCATGCTTAAATCTTTTCTCAGACGACCGAGAAGATAGGTTTTTATGACATTTTATTTAATATATATATATCCGCAGTGGCTCCTAAAATTGAACTTATTATCTAATACCACCCCCAGATATTTTATCTTTGTGACAACCTCAATAACAATGTTGTTAATTTTATTTCAATACTTTCATCGATTTTATTACTTGATAAAGTCATACATTTAGTTTTACTAATGTTTATACAAGACTATCACACATAGCCACTCAAATATTCTCACAAGGTCCTCAATAATTTTTCTACACATTGTTCCTATTTCATTTTTCGGCCCTGTCATAAAAAGCAAAATGTCATCCGCAAACAGATGTACTTGGCAAAAATGGATTGTTTTTAAAATGTCATTAATATATTATAAATAAAAGAGGGCCAAGTACCGTTCCCTTAGGTACTCCGTAAGTAGTGTTCTTTTCGATCGATAGCACGTTTTTTAATTTTAGTCTTTGTTTCCTGTTTTTAAGATAAGAACGGAACCAGTTTAGCGCACTTACCTTTGATTACCATTTTACTTAGTTAGTCAATTAGTAACCTACGATTAATTGTTTCGAACGCACGTTTGAAATCCAAGAAAACCGCAACCACGCATTCCTTCTTATCCATACTCCTCCTCCATATATCACATATGTTTGTTAGTACTGTTTCACATCATCGACCATTTCTAAATCCGGATTATCATATATCATACAACGAGTGGAATCATGACTATCGATAATCGCTTGAGTTGGAACACGAAACATGTTGTCACATATTAATTCCACGAGTCTGAAAGACGAGTAGAATTATTTGAGAACATGTTGAGTGCATCAACAAATGCGATTATCAATAGTCACGATTCCGAGAGTATTCGTCAGATTATCACGAATTTTGCCTAATAGTAACATTTCAGTTGACAGCATAGCACACGAGATGTGCAGAGTACCGAGTGTGATTATCACTTATTAGTCAATTCGAGTTCTGATTCTCAGCTATTAGGCGGTCCTAGGATAGGGAAGACAAGCATTATGAGTGATATAATCACTTAAATGTACTTAAATGTACTTAAATGTACCGATATAATCATTAAAATGATCAAAAATGAAGAAAAAAAAAACATTAATCACAAATATATCGTTTGTGAAACAATAAAGAATTATGTAAATATTCCGCAATACTTATACACCTTAACCGATACAATTTAAAGATTATAGAATTTCCATAGAAAAACTTCAGCAGATGATTTCTTTTTACTAAAAAATAATATTTATATTTACATAAGATATTTATTGATGTTAATATACATAAAGTATTTATACAGGTCATCTAAAAAAAAAAAATACAAATTGTTTATGGCATTATTCAAAAAATACATCGTAATTATTAATTAGAATAAACAATGATATATAGTTTTTAAAGTTCAGTACTGTGAAATTTTATTGGTTACAAAAGATATGGAGGTTATGTTTAAAAAAAAAGTAATAGTTTCGAAGTTAATGATAAAAATACAAATGAGCCGTTGAAAGCCAGAGTGCGTATGTCCATTTTATTTTTTTAGATAAGGGATATGTCTCTTGTATATTTCTGGATTTTTGAATTTAAAGAAATGGAATTACACCACTCTGGTATTCAACGGCTCAAATATGATAAGAGTAAAAACCCACTTCCCCTTATTGATTTCACAAAAGCTTTTAAATCTAGATTTTATTCAAAAAAAAATCAAAATTTCGTTCAATTATTATGAGCCCTCTTTGACTTATTGGGTCCACAAACCAATTTTCACAAGTATAAAGTTATGAATTTTTATTTCAAATACATTTTTACGCTTTCACGTTTTTCGACTTTTTAAATACTTAATAGCAAACATAATAAATAAATTAAAATTCTGCTACAAAAACGAATTGAATTGTTTTAAAACAGCCTTGTAGCAACAAAATTTACAATTTCGTAAAAATATTCAATATACCTGAAGTAAAAATTATTGAGAACGTATTTTTATTTGCAAAAAGAAACGTTGGTAAATAATTTATAATTTTTAAGACAAATATGTCATGGTTATACAGAGTATCCAAGATAGGGATCAACAGCATGGTGATCTCGCAAACTGTAAAAGTTACAAAGGCGGTTAAATTACAAAAAAGGTGCGCAATTTAGTGGTTAGTAATATCATTGATAATATTCTGTTGGAAATCCAGATAATTCCGCTTACTTCGGGATATATTCGACAAAATTCGAATTTTCGCGATATCGTTTTTATGTTTTGCTGAAGTTATTTGAAAAGGTATAAAAAACAAAAGACACTTTCCCTTTGCCACTTTTTTAGCTCTACAAGACAGCGTTTATAAATTTTCAGTACAACGTTTCGTTTCAAAATAAATCAACATCAACTTTATATTTTTATATCGCCGGTAAATAAAGTATACCCTGTATTTAATAGCATTTCCTATTACGAATTCAATGATTTATATCACAATACGATTTCTCATGTTTTTATACAGAAAAAAGCTTGTTAATACATTTCAAACGTTTTGGTGTACTAGGCGTTGAAATGAGCGACGAAGACAAAATTTATCACCTAATTTTATGATTTTTAGATAATTAAATGAACAGAAAAATTCTCATACCACAGAAAAAAAAGTGTGGTTTTGAATAACTATAATATTTCTATGTTTAACGACCATTTGTGCTAAATTGTTTTCAGTTACTATGTTGGTACCTATGCTGGGCTAAAATTAAATAATAATTGTTCTCTTCATCGTCATTACAGGAACGATTCTCATATCACATTAAAAAAATAATAATTGTAGTACTAAATAACTATAATGTTTCAATGTTTAACAACTATTCTTGCTAAATCACTTTTTGTAACTATTTCGGTACATATTCCGTGTTAAAATTATGTAATAATTTTTATTTTAGTCGCTATTAAATGAACAGAACAATTCTTATATCATAGTAAACAAATAATAAGTGTGGTCCTAAATAGCTATAAGGTTTCAATGTTAAAAAAATATTTTAAGTTACTATTTTGGTTCCTATTTTGGGTTAAAATTTGATTTTTTTTTCTTGGGCGACTACATTTCAACGCCTACTACAAGAAAATCTTCGAAATGTATTAACAAGCCTTTTTCTGAATAAAAATATTAGAAACCATACTGTGATATATATAGTTGACTTCTTAATAGGAAATGCTATTTAATACAGGGTGTACATTTTTTACAGGCGATATAGCCACATTCTGCAAGCATTGGAAAAGCATGCAATCGCCTTGGGACTTTCCATAGACTTATCGATGGCCTTCGATAGTGTGGTTGTCGGATAGTGTAGATAGTATCACAAGATACTCTTGAGAAAATTGTCAACATATGGTGTCAGAGTCGTGGCTCCTAACTGGCTCAAGTCCTATATTTCCAATCAGGAGCAACAAGTGAAAATATTAGGAGAAGGCACATCATTTCTGTCCGACTCAATGATACTACAACGCGGTGTGCCTCAGGGAAGTATGCTGGGACCAGTGCTCTTTCTCTTTGTATGTAATGACTTGAGCTCGATAATAAATATGCACTCGAATAATTTGATAAGCTATGCAGATGATACAAATCTTCTAATACCTGGCACATCCTTCCAGGATCTCGAGGATAAACTAAAAACTGAACATAGTAGAGTATATACCTGGTGTCAACAAAATAAATTAAAAATGAATATTGACAAATCAACTGCGGTGTTATTTCGCCACGAGAATAATAAAACTGTCTACGAGACCAAAATATTGACATACACTGGGGAACTTCTGCTCTCTCAGAGTTGCAAATTCTTAGGAGTAGCGCTAGATGCGCATATGCAGTGGGAATGCCATATAGACAACCTTAAAAAAAAGTAAACAAAGCTTTCTTTGGCTAAAAGCAGCTGAAACCACGTGTACATCGACAAACACTACTAACTGCTTACTATGGTAACCTTCACTCCATCCTACGCTATGGCGTATTATTGTGGGGTCTAAAATGTAAATTACTGTTCCCTATGCAAAAGCGAGCCTTGAGACTGGTTGCTGATAACAAGTGCACTGACTCCTGTCGGGGAGTTTTTAAGAGGCTGGGAGTACTTACTCTGCCCTCACTATATATTTACGAATCATTGAAGTACACTCACGGAAATCCCTACCTATTTAAAAAAAAAAAGTGTTCATAACCTCAGCACGAGAAACACAGACAAGCTTGTATATCGAACACACTCAACTACATTACTGGAGAAGGGTAGCGAATACCAATGTCTAAAATTGAATTGAATCCCTACAGAGATAAAGGAAATGTCAGGTAACAAATTTTAAAATACAATAAAAAAATCGTAATTGAGGCAAAGTTGTACGGAGTGAACGAATTCTCGCGGGATGTTTTCACCTCATATCATTGAATTTTTTTATACTTTGTAGCTGCGCATATTTCAACATAGTTTATAGTATTTGTATATTTTATTTCCCTGGTTGTCTCCATTGTTGATTCGCCTTTGTTCAACAGTGGACAGTTTTGTTTTGAAACTTCTTGTGTATTTTTATATTACCAACTAAGTAAATTGTGTATTTTTTGGACATATTATTGACCTGTGCTCTGTGCACTGAACTTGCATTTTTTCCACTCTACACCAAATAAAATTATTATTATAAAAAAATAAAGTTGATGATGATTTCTTCGAAACGAAACGTTGTTCTGAAAATTTGTAAACCCTGTCTAGCTAAAAACGGGGCAAAGAGAAAGTGCATTTTCTTTTTTTATACCGTTTCAAATAAATTCAGAAAAAAATAAAAACGAAATCGCAAGATTTCGGATTTTGTCGAATATCTCCGGAAGTAAGCGGAAATTTCTGGTTTTCTCAAAAAAATGTTATGGACCACTAAATTGCGCAACCTTTTTGTAATTTAACCGCTTTTGTAACTTTTACGGCTTCCGAGATCCCCATGCTGGTGATCCTTATCTTGAACACCCTGTATATATTTTATATATTATTATGATTTTATAAAATCATACTATTTTTACAAATTTCATTATGGAATTAATGTTCTGTTATGACTAAAGTGCAATAATTTAATAATAATACAAAGTTTGATATTCATTAATTTTTGTGCAACCATGGATATTAAGTCGTGCATTTGCTTGCATTAGCGAGAAATTCATTAAAAGTTTGTCCTAGTAGTGCAGAATATGTAATTGGATATAATTTTACATTACTGAATAACTGTCTAAATTTATACGTCAGAACATTACACATTATAAATGACAGCTCATGTTTCATTTTGAGAACGTGACTGTTACGGTCTATAGAATCCACGTTAGTACCTATTTGTAGAGCATGTATTTATGATGCATTGTTATTGCAAATCTATACAGTAAATGGCTTGAACAACGTTTAGTACAACTAAACAACTTTAGTGTGGGTGAATTGTTAGGCAGTATATGGCAATATAAAGTATCAAAGAAATATGATATTTTGGTAGTTATAGTGAATTTTATTTTAGTTTAATGAATTTCTTGCAGACCGTACAAAATATGCGTAAGATAAATTGCTCTTTATTTATTAAATTGCTTTTAGTTATTTTTTAGTTGCAACATGCTTATTTTGTTCATCAAATTTTAGACTAAATTATTGCAACTTTACTGTAAAGTTACGAACAATGTTATGCTATCTAGTTTCTTGTATAAATTTTATTGATCCTGCATATTTAAGTGTCTGACGATGTGCACTGGAAAGACGAAACAAATCCGTCTGCTCTATACGTCTACCGGCGGCTTCTAAAAATGCACTCGTCTCTTGGGAACGGATTTAGTTCTTTGTTCTCACATAAAGACTGATGTGCGTTTTGTATCGATCCATTGGTGGAAGGTGTTATTTTCAAGCAGCAAGAGATATCATCACGCATTCTCGCGAAAAGTCTCGTTCACCCAGAGGAGCTGATAAATATTGGAGCACCGAGTTAGTTACGCCAATATTGACCGTTCATTTCACTCGACGGGTTTCAATTTTCCGGTGCTACATCGTCAAATATTGACACTAAGCAGTTGCTGGTTAATAATCTATGATGTTTTTTACAGCACTAGTAATTAATAGTTAACTTGCCGGATTTGTCTTGAAGGCACATTATTTGTACATCAAAGTTCTAAAGAATTACTTAATTTAATTGGGTTTGTAGTTCGATGCAACAGAGTTTAACATAAAACTCGTAAAACGTAGCAAAATTATCTTTAATATATCACAATTAAATAATTTTATGAATTCGATTCAGTTTAATTTTTTCTTTGAAATAATAATCATTTATATTCTCTAGAATCCTACAGTAATATTGAGCCATAAAGTGTTTATAATTTAATGTATACACATCAATGATAACGATTATGAAACTACATTACATCGAAATACGCACGAAGTTACATATTGAGATATCCATCATCTAATGCAGTATGAAAGACTATGCTTCATAAAATAATAAATGGAGATTTACGTATTTGTACATTTTATATTATTATACACGACGAATGATATAATTATGTTGAAACACTTTTACCATATTTCATCAGTTAAAACTGATTAAATGTGCCATTTGCATCAGAACCCATTTCATATTTATAATTATTTAAAAACACTTTTTGCGAGCTTTATTTATACGTTTGACTAAAAGTTTCTGCTCTCACACGATTAATTATCCGCATGCAAAGTACTTCTATCGACGAACCCGCATAAACTTTCACAAGCAGCTTAACGTCTGCTACACTTTCAAAGTAACCATAAAGTAAAGGAGGAGGCAAAATAATTTAAGTTTTGCCTGGAACAATTAATTTAAATTATTAATTAAATGCATTAGTGATTATAGGCAGGTATAGTTAATTGTATAATAAGGCATTTGAGTTTATTTAATTTTTGTCATGAACCGCCTTGGAAAACACATGAAATAATTTGAAATAACTAGTATCGAGTTTCACATTGAGCAGTAGAAACGGTCTTTGTTGTGGCCAATTACGATTATTATTATTATATATCTATAGAATGTCCATGTTTACCAAAAAATTGAAAAATATCGTAAAGACAATTATTTATATCTAGTTATATTAGAATTCTAAACACGAAGTCAGGATAGAAAAAGTCTTTAGTTTGTTTATTTTTTATAAAACTATGCAAGGAAAATATCAAATTTACCTAAAATTTTATAAAACAAAGTAGCCTTCTGTACTTCTCAGGTACTTGATTTCAGCTGCCTGCAACCAGCTGTCCAGCCTTCTACTTGTAACCCATGATTCACTTCCATAGAGAGTGTTGAAATATATATCGAGTTGTAGACCACTATCTTCGTTTTCTTGGACATCTCTTTGCTGTTTAGGAACTTACTTCTTGGACAGTGATACACTTTGGACGCTGCTGCTACCCAGCCATTTATTTCTCCCTCTATGTTTCCGGTCTCATCGATGATTGTGCCTAGATATTTATAGTGTGCCACCTGTTCTATTTTGTAACCCCTAATTTTCAGTGTTACTTCTTTTCTCTACTTAGCTATCCTCAATACTTGTGTTTTGTTTTCGTTAATATTTAATTTAAGGGGTTTCTGTAGATGTACGAGAATATTTATGCTATGTTGTAAATCTTGCTCATTCTGCGCGAATACTATCTGCAATCATCTGGAAATGCACACATGGTGATGTTCTCTCTCTCTGCATATTTTTGTATTCCACCTCTAGCTTTTTCATTCTAGTTACACATTCTTGTATTACTGCATCTAATGATAGACGATAGACTAAGATACGATTGACTAAGTGAATAATAATGGGCTTAGGTTACCCCCCTCCCCTGTGTCAAACCATCATTTGTTCTAAATGTTTTCAAACTCTTTTTGTTTGTTCTCACAGATGTCTGGCTGTATTTGTAAATACTTTGTATTGCTTTCAATAACTGTTCATTTACTTATGAACATTATTCTCTAACATTTTCCACATCATTTTTCTACTAACTCGATCGTACGCTTTTTCGAGATCAATATAGCACATGACTAGATCTTTGTTGCGTGATTTGAGCCTTTCTATTATTTGTATTATTAAAAATATGTGGTTTTGCTTACTCCTACCCTTCTTGAAAGCGCTTTGGCTCTCCTCCATTTTCCTTTCCATAATGTAAGGTTTCAGCATACCCAATAATTTAATAATTAGATATATTTTACTTGTAATCATAAATTATTATAATTTATGATATTTGTTTTGGTTCGTGATTTATCCATTTTATTTTTATTTTGTGTGATCGAATAATGGCAGTACTTCTTTGCGTTATGTTTGATATTAAATCATTACCGTGACAACTCCAACTTATTTTAGAGGTAATGCGTCTGTTAGTAACAATATTATTAATAAAATAAAGACACATATTTATAGATTAAGCGTAATTTATTCACTTTAAAGGATTTTGCATCAACATTTAAACATCAATTTTGAATTTACTGACTTATTTTATTGACTCAAAAAGTATTAGTTAGTTTTGGATAAAATATGTTTATTTCAGCAATTTCACATGTCATACAATTGTGATGCAAAATTGATCAATTCCACGTGCCCGTAAAACTGCTCAATGAGTCAACTATGATCAACTGCTCATCACTTCATGAAATATGTCACCGTTTGTGCCTTCCAATGCCACATTCAATTTATTACTTCAGGATTCACCAACTAGGTTTTGACGGATACAGATTTATTAAATATATCCTGTAAATTGTTCGTAGGACTGATATTAATGAATTTGCAATATGATTATTTACAACTCGTTTATACTCATTACACAAAACAACCAATAATTTGCCCCAGTATTGCACAGTTATTATTGAAATTATTCTTTAATATCTTATAAGTATTCTCTGGAGAACATTTTCCTTTTTAGATTTCAGCTAGAAATTTAGAATAAGATACATTAAACAAGAAATTTTGATAATTTTATTTACTTCATTTAATGAACCTTTAGTTTTATTTTATTTATTTTATTATTGTTTCTCACTTAAACTTTATATTCATTTGATTCAAATTCATGTTACTAATTACTCATAATTAAATAAAGTTTTGCCACTTTAGCGAAGAGATATTATTGAGGTTATATTTTAATAATTAATACTTATTCCCGTAAGAATATTTTCCTCTCTATACTTCATTTTAAATTTATAATGACAGTATTTTATTAAATAGGAAATTCAACTGATTTTATTTATTTCATTTAAATTGATATTTTTATTACTTCTGATAGCTTGTGAGGGGAAGTGTTAATCATATCTACCACGGTAAATATAATTGGAGATATAAGAGTATTATCCTCTCTATATTTCATTTTAAATTTATAATGACAGTATTTTATTAAAAAGGAAATTCAAATGATTTTATTTACTTCATTTTAATTGATATTTTTATTACTTCTGGTAGCTTGTGAGGGGAATTGTTAATCATATCTACTACGGTAAATATAATTGGAGATAGTAACATTCTGCCGTCTAAATGAGAATGAAACCGTAAAGATTACCTTATCAACCTAAACGACAACGCTCAAAGCGTATGCCAGAAATTAATAAAGCTCTCTAAAACATGCATATACTGTATCGACGTCGCTTTTAGCATGGCGCCAACAATATATTGAGATGGAACATGATTTTGGCAACGCAAATTATAAATAATTTACGGGGTATTTGTTTTTAGCAATTTTTGAAGGGATTCTTTAATCATGTCTACTAAGGTAAACACAATTGGAGATTGTAACATTCTCCCGTCTGAATGAGAATGAAGCCGGAAAGGTTACCTTATTAACCTCCACGACATCGCTCAAAGCGTATGCCACAAATTAATAAAGCTCTCTAAAACCTGCATATACTATATCGACGTCGGTTTTAGCATGGCGCCTACAATATATTGAGATGGAACATGATTTTGGCAACGCAAAGTATTTGTTTTTGGCAACTTTTGAAGGGATTCTTTAATCATGTTTACTAAGGTAAACACAATTGGAGGTGGTAACATTCTCCCGTCTAAACGAGAATGAAGCCGGCAAGGTTACCTTATTAACCTCCACGACATCGCTCGAAGCGTATGCCAGAAATTAATAAAGCTCTCTAAGACCTGCATCGACGTCGCTTTTAGTATGGCGCCTACATTATAATGAGAGGGAACATGATTTTGGTAATGCAAATTATAAATAATTTACGGCATATTTGTTTTTGGTAACTTTGGGAGGAATTGGCTGATTATTTCTACTCAATTTCGAAATATTAATATTATTTTGAAAGCAGTAACTTTTAAATAAATCGGATAATACTCTTTATAATGATATTCGCGTATACTATTGACGAAGATAATAACGGCATGTCGCCTCGCGAATCTGGAACCAACTAATCTTTTCGCATACAAAACGATCCTATTTATACTAAAATTTCGGCCACTCTGCTATTCTGCGGGATTCCCCTTAGCATTAATTCTCATTCCGGTGATTTCACTGTGCTCTATATCAAAGTTACTGATATAAAAATACCAAACTGTTATGATTAGTCATAAGCCAGGTTGCTCGGGCCTCGTCTGTGATTGTTTATATAGTTGCGTCACCACGCATCGACCACGTTTTATATTAATGATTATAAAAGTTCTCGTAATTTCCTTTGTGACCTCTTCAAATTTCATTCAGTTTATACCTGAGTATGAAACTATTTTAAAATTTCTACTAAACGGCTCATTTGACATTAGTAATTTTTCGTGGTTTTATGTTTAATTAATTTATACAAAATATGGATATTCCGAACCCTTACAATCAGGTTTCGAAGTGTTCCTTCCATTATATCTTCATATACTTTCCCTGCTATTGATAATTTTGTAATGGGCCTACAATTGTTACAATTTCTGTTGTCTATCTTCATGTGAATGGGTACTATGATACCGTATTCCCAACCTCTGAGTATCTTCTCTTGTCTACATGCTAAGTTCCGTATATGGTGCAGTTTCTCTAGCAGTATTTCGTCTAGGCTTTTTATCAATTCAGCTGCGATTTGATTATGTACCTATCTTCAATTTTCTTATAGCGTGTAACACTTTTATTCTTGTAACCTCTTCTATTCCCACTTCTTCATTGCTTTTAATTCTTCTCTCGTCGTCTCTATTGTAATTCAATTTTTCTTATTCCTCCTCCTCTTTATTTACTACTAATAGATGCTCAAAATATACCTATCTACCTATAATATCTTCTTCCTTCACTAAAACGTCACCCTCCTTACTTTTCAGTTCTTTTTTCTTCCCTGAATGATTTAACCACTCTGTCAAATAGGTTTTGGTTATCCCTTTTATTTGTCTCATTTTCTGCCCAAATTCTTCTCATTCTTCTTCTTCTCCTTTATTTACTTTCTCGTCATTGGTTTCTAGTTCTCTTTTCATTACATTGTTCCTTTTTTTCATTCTCTTTCCCGCTTCTATGTCTCTCTCTAGCTTTTCTACTCTCTCTCGATAAGCTACTTTCTTTCTTGCTGCCACTTTTATTATTCTTGCACATTTCATTCCTTATTACTTTTATTGCTTTTTTCGCTCTCTTGTATTTTTCTTCATTTCTTGCATCATTTCCTTCATCATTCCTTTCATCGTTATTTTTAACTCTCCTTCATCTGTTTAATTTCACTGTTTCCCCTTTTTTATTTTATAGGCAGGTGTTATTTTTGCTTCCACTCGAAGTTTGCTAACGATAAATTATATTTCTTTACTTTCTCGTCAGAGAACTACTTTCTCGTTGTTCCTTTTTTTCATTCTTTCTCCCGCTTCTATGTCTTTTTGTAGCTCTTCTACTCTCTCTTTCAGCTACTTTTTTCTTAGTTTTACAGTTGTTTAATCTCACTGTTGCTCCTGCTTTCCTGAATTATTCTCTGCTCTGAGGACCTTAACACAATTTTACTATCTGCAATATATGACCTTCTCGTTCTTGCTGTATTTTTCCTCATCTCTGCTGCTCTTGTTCATTTGCTTGTTTTACAGTCTCTTCGTGTTTATTTTCCTATGCTGGCAACACGGCACTTGCCTCGCGCGCGTGCTTCGTCTAGGTTTACTGCTCCGCTATACTAACCATACTTTTCGCTCTTTTATTTTACTTTTGCCTTGACCCTCGTCGCAAAAAAACTAGCTACAATCGGTGCTCCTTAACTTATAGACTTATAGTAAATTAATAAAATGTTTTTAGATTCTAAAGTTTATGTTATTAAGTCATGTTATGAAGTTTTATAGAAGTTTCCAAACCTTTTTTTTGCAATTGCATATTTTCCAGTAAATTCCAAGAAAATAATTGTATTAAATTAGGTATCTATCTAAATTTCTGAAAAACCAATAGATTTGTAAGAAATCCAAAATTTCTTTGAACTGTTTAATAAGTTTTTTTAAATAAATTTAAGGGATGTTGTGAAGTTTTCTAGAATTTTTTTGCTTTATTTTTCTCAACAATTTTTTGTAGAAATGTTGCAGATAAATCTGAAAGTTTTGTTGAATTGAATTTCAGCACTGATCAATCATAATTTCTTGTTACTCGTACTCAGTTTTTTTTTTATAGGATTTATAACATATTTAAAGAGATTTCAGATTTGCTTCAAATTGTTTCGATTTTCCAAAGATAGAAAACACAACACAATATTTTTTGAAAATTTGAAGAAGAAATAAAAAAATTGTATTAACACACGTACCTAATATTTTGAAAAATCGATAATTTCCGACAAATCCAAAATTTCTTGATCATTTTACAAAATCTAGAAACAATGCTAAATTTATACATTTACATGTTCATAAAATTTTCACAGAATTTATGACGTTTTATAGAAGTTTCTGAACCTATTTTCTGGAATTGTATGTTTTCTAGCTATCAAAAACTTTAATATTGAAGAAGCAACGATGAATTAGAAAATGGTCGTCAATTTTTGTAGAAATTTTATAGAAAAATCAGGATATTGTATGATTTCCATCTATAACAATACGTTACTTCTTCTCATATATGCAAACTTTTTATCGTATTTATAAAATTTTATTTTTTTTATTTGTAATCGCGTCGATTTTTCAAAAGTATTGTAGGCAAATTAATATAATTCTTTAAATTTAAATCGAAATTATATGTATACCGTGTGTCTGAGATAAGGGGCGAACATAGGAATTTAACATGTAAAATAAAGTATGTGAAATTATTAGCTCTCCTATTGATTTTAGAGAAAAATCGTAAAGGAACATTTTTTTAAATGATGACAAATAATTATAATTTCATGCTTGCTATTTGAGATAAATCATAATAATAACACGTAATTAGTCGAAGAAAGATAATTTATTCATTATCAAAACATTTTACAGTGACGTCTGTTTACGCTGAGTTCGTGACTTATTTTCGGTTACGTTTAACAATCGACCAATTCCGTCTGTGTCAGCAATTAGCAAGTTTGTGAAAAGGTTTGTTAAAGGTTTGTGAAAAGGAAAACACAGCAAGTGTAAAAAAAGTATTATTAAACTAAAATTTCAACAAATATTATTTCAAAAACAATAACATTACAGGCAAACTGAACAGAAGAAGCAACGATGAATTAGAAGAAAAAAACACTCGGTCGATTGTTAAATTTAACCGAAAATAAGTTACGAACTCTGCGTAAATTGACGCCACTGTAAATTTTTTTGGTAATAAATACCCTCTCTTGATTGGAATAACTCAGATTATTGCTCATTGTAATTGATATCTGACTAGCAAAATTATTTTCACTATAACATGACATTAGTCAAACTCATGGCAAGGGTTTTTATGGTACATTGTTCAACTTATTTTTATTATTTCTGGTATAAACGAGGTGGATTCTGGTACAAACGTAAATTAAATAGATGATGCATTTACAGGTTTTAATACTCTAAAAAATATTCCTTTGCGATTTTTCTCTAAAATTGATAGGGGAGCTGATGGTTTTAAATATTTAATTTTACATGTTAAATTCCTATATACCTACATATACCTACATACAGTGATTGCCAAAAGTCGGCATCACAAGGGATTTTGTTTATCATTAATTTTTCAAAAATAAGTTTATAGGCTTTAATTTGTGCGTGACTAAATACTAAATTAGCTCCTATCACTCGGTAAAAATCACCCGGTACGATTTTTAGTACCTAGAAAATATATTTATTCAAAATGATTGAAATCGAAATGGTGCTAATTTTCGGAAATCACGCAAGTTATCAATGAGATTTTTTTTATTGCGTATTAGATTTCGATTACTGAATAATTTAATGGTCCACTCCTTATGACCAGAATTTGATTTTCGAAAACTCGATATATTTTAGATATTTAAATCATTACTCCTCTTATTTTTGGCAACCTCCACATTTTGGCCACTGTAAAAGAACGCCTACAGCTTATTTGTACAACAAAAACATTACCAGGAGTAGATTCATGTTTCTATAAGCTATTTAAATAGATATTAATTATCATTGAAACATATTTACCCTAAATACAAGGTGCTGTTAGTATCATAAACGTATAAAGTATAAAAGAAAGAAATAATTAATATTCCGTATTTTTCTTCTAATAGCGATTCTAATCTTTAAAGTTTTATCAAACCCTCAAACCCGCTAAGAAAATTGGAAATTTAGTTTTGGTAAGTGAAATCTTAAAAATATACAAGAATCTAATTTTTGCAAAAGTTGCAGAAAACAAAAAAAAATGTAACTTTAAAGATTCAGTAATCTAAAACTAACATGCAGCAATTGATATCTTAAGGCATTTCCAAAAAAATAGCACTACATATTTCGATTTTCATAATTTTGAAAAACGAGATTTTCTAGGTAAGTAATAATCACTCGGTATATCTGACAGGGGTTAATTAGATTTTCAAACAAGCACAAATTGATACCGTAAAAAAGTTATTTGAAAAATCAATAATAAAAATGTTTCCTATTGCGGTCAAACCTTTTAGCGGTCACTATTGAACAATTACGAGAAAGAATAACAGAAGAATGTTGAGCTATTATTAGACAAACCTTCAATAAGTTCGCGATGAGTTTGAAGGGAGGCTAGATTTTTATTTAGAAAACAATGGAAGCCATTTACAACATTTACTTTAACATGTTATTTGAATTTGAACACATTTGCACTTCATTTGCACTTAATTCCAAATCCTGGTTCACCAAATCGTATTGAATTAATAATTACTGGAAGCATTTTTCGAGAGCTTTCCAACGATGTATCACAAGTAGGGGGGTGCCATTTAATTTTTTTAGATGAAGGTGGTTGTGGCTTAAAGGGTGGGTAGGGGGTCGACACTACCCACGCTATTTTGGTTTCCCCTCCGAACCACCCAAACGGTTTTGAGTAATTTTGAAACAATCATTAATTCTTTGAAAAAATTCGATGGCAACTTTTCAAATTGACACCGTGTATAAGATTTGGCTTGCACACAAATTTTTAATATGTGTGATACAATTTTTTGTAAAATATTTCGCGACAAAATCACTGTTTTGTATAGTTTTCTAATCAAGTCATTTTTAATTTTTAATATCTCATCTTTTATTAGGTATTTTACTTGTATTTTGCCACAGCCAATTCTCCTTCTCCTAGCATTTTATGAAATAATTACTGATTTGTATATTTTTGTAATGATGATAGACTTTGTGGCGGTCACATTATATATTCATGTAGGTTTTATTTTGAATGCAAGTTCCACTGAATTTTCTCTAGCTACCTCTTGGTATCGGTTCCATCTAAACCAATTATAATTGAAGTATTAAAATTCGCCTCGAGATAATATAATCGTATCTGCCTTAATAATTTTCCGATCGTTTTATATTCATTTTCTTTAATCATCGCCTTCATGATTGCATTACCATTAATTGTAAAAACTTGCTCCGCCGTTTATTACTTTCGGGTCAAATATCTTAAATTGATTAACGATTCTCGCTAAACTGCGAAGGCCTGCGCCGAAACTAAATCTTTCGCCCGTCGCTCTGATTAACGCCACGTTTATTGTGAAATACGTTCCTATATTGAACCTGATTTACTGCAGAGGAGAAACTCTTAAAGTTGCACTAAATAATCGTTTGCCATACGACAGGGCAGAGCTTGAGAGCTCGAGATATAATCATCTTAATATACATATTTTAAAGATGGCTGATATTCTATCTCACCCGTTTGGCTTTCCGGAATAACGACGCTGCTCCCATTTTCTAGGGCGACTGCCGAGTTTTCGTCAAAGTAGTCCCCCAAGTCTGTTAATAGCATTTGCGTACTTTTATTGATGTTTCTTCCGCAGATTACAGTTTCGGGTCACTCATAAATCTCCACCAGATGCGGCTATTTCTCGAAATTGTAGTCCTGTTTTAACTACAATTTTAAGTAATTAAGATAAAACGTTTGTTAAGTATATTCGACACAAATGTTCTCACAGACCTAAACTGCTGCTGGATATTCAGAAATTTGCAGCCTATATATGAGCCCTTGAAAATCAGAGTGAAGTATTTTTATTTAATTCAGAGAAGTCCAGAAATATACAAGGGAATCCCTGGATTCATTTTCTGAATTAAAATTTTCTGAATTAAAACACTGACTTTTCTGAATTAAGACAAAAATGGGCTGGTTTTCAACAGCTCATATATTACACAGTCATAAAAAATTAAATAATAAATAAGAAATTTGCAAATTTGATATTAATAATCTATATTATAGGTAAATCATATTTTATTTCCAGTAACTACAAAAACATCGTACAGCTTCATTAGCATAATACAACTAACACATCGGCGCAGATTATAATTTCATTCTTCATCCTCCACTCCTCGAAAGTGTTTCATGTTAAATGTAATGTACGTAGGAACGGACATACAGAATCCCACAATAACAACTCCGTGCACGACTTTCTCAAATAAGGATATACGAACTGTAGGTGGTGTTGACAGAATACCCATCTTCTGTTGTATTGCACATAGCCCAGTCTTCCTCAGGAATCTTGAAACAGGTCTCGCAAATAGCATAGTGGTACAGAGAGAAATTTAATATTTGTATTTACTGTCAGCTTGAAGTTTATTGAATTTGTTTTGGGAAAAATACGTAGATGTTTACTTGATTGTAGAAGTCCGGTACAATATTCGATTATTATCTTTGATATCAGTTACCTATGATGCAAATATTGATAAAATGGCATCTAAAGGCACCGTACCACGATCAAAGATAATCCAAGATTTTACAACTGGGCATGTTCTAGGCCAAAATCCTACTTGTTACTTCCCAGAGCCCATTTCCGAAAGACCCATTTAACTGGAAGTTAAATGGGCCTTTAAAAAAAAATGAGGATGTCATCTGCCGGATGAACATGCCTGCATGGAGGTTGGAACCTGCGCCTACAATGTGTTTACATGCCTTTCTTGGTATTTTAAACCACACGCCAGGGAAATAAATAAAAATACAATTTTGGATTATTAGATATGATACTAATTGTAATAATTTATTGGCTTGATATTTGTCGCTTAACTTTTCTCGAGAAATGTTTGGAAAAATAGAAATCTCGTGAAACGGTATTATATTTTTCATACCGAAAATTGTCTATCTGATATATCTCGATCACAGCGTATGTTTTGTAAACAATTTTTACATACAATTATTATATCATAACTTCCTTTAAATGTTGTAATACTTTACGAAGTATAATTATACAAAATTCCTGCAAGTGCAGTTTATTTGATTTATATTTACATTCAAATAGTGCAGTTTATATTTTCATATCTAATCCTAAGCATATTCGCTGGATTTTTCTCTCCGACAAGCTTTTATAACAGCGTGACAGCAGAATTCTTAATATCTGCCACGGTACCATATGTAAATAACGGATCCTCTTGCTTATATAAAAAACCGCAACTCCATATGAGGGTAAATATTATACAGTGTCTTTTTATGACGTAAAACGTTCCTATCTGTTATGTTCATGTATTTTTAGTTTGTTTAAAAACAACGTGAATGATGAAGGTTATCTGCAAACATATTAAAAAAGGTACAGTTTTTATGGTATTTATGTATAATTTACAAGTTTGTTATCTATTTTTTTTAGAAGAAAACCCTACTATGTTTATATATATATATATATATATATATATATATATATATATACATATATATATATATATATATATATATATATATATATATATATATATATATATATATATATATATATAACAATAAATTGTGTGGTTAAAACATAGTAGTGTTTTATTTTAAATTTAATATGAATTACCACAAAGTAAAGGTCTCAACCATCTTAATGATTATGGTATCTATATTTACTACCAGTTAAAACGTTCCTATCTGTTATGTTCATGTATTTTTAGTTTGTTTAAAACTAACGTGAATGTTGAAGGTTATCTGCAAACAAATTAAAAAAGGTACAGTTTTTCAGGTATTTATGTATAATTTACAAGTAGATATGTTATCTATATCTACAACCGGTTATAATAAGTAGTATTCGCTTGTAATTACTAGTATGAAGTTTTAAAATAAATTAATATAATTATATAAATTAAATAATATTATAATAAATTAATAATAAATTATATAAATTAAAAATAAATCCTTTATTGTTTTTAATTTTGATATTTTAAAGCTTAATAATAAATATTTCATAACTTAATACTATTACGTTCTACGTATTTACAAATCAATTTTTAAAAATCATCTTTATTTAACGACTATTACTGTAAACTTAGAGAATCTTCGATATGTCTACGAGCAAGAAAACTCGACATTCATTTAAAGAATGTTACAAAAAAATTAAAGCAAGATGGTGCCCGGAATCTGCAATATTCTTGCGAAATTAAAACTGCAAATTGAGCTTGGGACTAAGCTTTGCTTCCTCTTCATTGCCCTTAGCATTCTGAGTAACAATGCATACAATTTGGGTAAGCAAATTTCCATAGGATTATATCTACGACGTGCGATTTGCGCGGGAGGTAATTCTGGATTTAGGTGTTTGAACGGTATTATGGGATAAATCCTGAAATATCAACCGACGACAAATATATGCAAATAGCTTTACCAAGAGGTAATCGATATGTGATCGTATTCAGGGGCGAACTGGCTGTAAAAATTTTGAGTGGAAAAAATTGTTACCTGCCTAGCCCGTAGATTGAAAAGTGTCCCGTTTCTTGTCATTGACTTTTTTGGTATTTAAAGCCCTAATTTCTAAATGAAAAAATGCTGTTGTAGACTTGTGATTTTTGTGATGTTTTGTCATTATTACATTTGAATATATTCAAAATATAATAATGACAAACAATCACAAAAACTACAAGTCTACAACATAATTTTTTCATTTATAAATTAGGTCTTTAAATACCAAAAAGAATTATCTTTTTAATTGAATAGCAAACATTACAACGTGTAACATTTTTTGTTTATGGTTACGTTTTGAGGTTTTCCTAATGTCATATTTATGTCATATGTTATGTCAGTTTGTCTAAAGTGTCAACGGTTCAGATTTTTTCTTAATTTTTTATATGTGTTATTGAGTTCGTCTTCTCTGCGGAATTGTGTCAATCCTGCCGACTCGTTTTGCTGTGAAGGTGTGCGGGTTATAATGGGCTTTTTTTTCTTTATTACACATACCATTCCTATGTATAACTGGTTGCCTGCACCTACGCTTAAGGAGTAGAAGTAGAAAGTAAAGAATATTCCTGTGTAACTTTAAAGAATAAATTGTTAACACGCAGGTTCAGGTGCAGGCAACCAGAGTAGATAGGCTAAGATAGTTCGGGGTCATTTTCCCATAAGGAAATTTTCATTTCCCCCTATTTACATAGGGGTCCAAATGTTTTTTTCCGGTCGCCGTGTTGGGAGGGCGATATTTGTACAACGGGTTGCCTATGGTTATATCTGACTGTTTATATCAGCCTGTTTATACCATAGGCAACCCGTTGTACAAATATCGCCCTCCCTACTCGGCGACCGGAAAAATAATTTAGACCCCTATGTAAATCCTTATAGTTAAATGACCTCGAACTGTCCTAGCCTATCTACTGGTGATCTAATCAGATATCTTGGTCTAATTAAACCAAATACAGACATTTTGACATCCAGATTGAAGGAATGGAATCGTTTTGACTGTAGTTGCCGAGTTACAACTGCCCCAAAAAGATATCAGAGATTTTCCACATATTTTTTTGCGGAAAATGGTTTGTGCTTCTCTCATGATATGAACAAGCTATTTAAAGAGATTGGCATTGAATATCATCCCTAGTACTGGCGCATTTTTATAGACAGCTCTTCTTTATAGGCAGAATTTAAAAGCCCTTCTTCTTCATAATGGAAACATGTCTCCATCGATACCCATTGGTCATTCGATCCATTTGAAAGAAGATTACGAAAATGTGAAATTTCTTTTGGAAAAACTTGAATGGTAGGTCTGCAGAGATTTCAAAATGATTGTTTTTTTAAAAGGGCTTCAGGGTAGTTACACCAAAAATTCCTGTTTCCTGTATTTATAGTAGTACAGTAGTATAAGACAGTCGTGCTATAGCTGAACACTACACCCGAAGAGATTGGTCTATTAGAACACAGTTTACACCTGGTGTTGAGATTATTAATGAAATCAGAAAAAAAATGCCTCGCTTCATTTTAAACTCGGGCTGGTCAAACAGTTCATAAAAGCACTAAATAAGGATGGATATTCAATTGTCATTCGTTTTCATTCGTTTCAATAGTCACACCTTTTCGTTTGGTCTCCAAAATTGTCAAGAGCTGAAATAAGAGGTGGAATTTTTACTGAAACAGAAGTTTGCAAGATGTTTAATTTCAAGATATTTTAACAAAAAGTTACGTCAGTTGAGAGAAATGCTTTGATTAGGGAAGTAGTAAATAACTTCCTTGGAAATAAAAAGGCTCCACAATACCACGGTATTATTGGAAAACTTTTCAAATGTTATAAAAGTCTTGGTTGTCGAATGTCCCTAAAGTTACACTATCTTCATTCTAACTTAAGTTTCGTCAGTGAAAATATCAGGCAGATAATATGATGGGTATATGGTGTATCATGCGTGAGGACTCATTGTTACATAAGCAAATAAATAAAAATGCCATCCACATTTAAACTTCTTTTTTTTGAGTAATGGGATGTAATGTATAAAGTCACTTTAAAATGATACTTTTTGCTGCTTGGAAAAAAAAATAGTTAAATGAGCAAAAAAAACTTATATTCACAGTCATATTTCCACGAAAGATTTGACACTTTAGAAAACAGAGTTATATTGCTTTGAACAAGAAGTAAAAATCTAGCATAAACGCTCACATCCACATAACCAGAAACAATGCAAAAATCTGCTACACGGTGTTATGAATGGTGCCTAACTATTTCAACATTCTGTGAATATTAATATGATTCAATAAAAGATTATCATGATTTAAATATTTATCTCTAATATTATCTTTAATAAGATGATTTAAAATTCCAGAAAAAAAAAACAAAAAAAAAACTTCACAAATACATACAAAAAATGTCATTGGACATGAATTTTATCGAGTTTAAGGAAATATTCTTTTATTGTATGTGACTTAAATTTTCTGGTTTCGGTGAAGCGTTTTAGAAATTTCAACTTCTGAAATACCAATAGAGTCATTGAACATTGTGTTTATAATTGGAAAGCAAACATTGTGTTTATAATTATGAGTGGTACCTAATTTCTAAAATTTCATCATTCTGTAATATCAATATGATTTCATAAATAATCTCCTCTGAAACATCAAATACTGAAAATAATTAAATAATATAGAAATATTCAACACTTTAAAACATTCAGAAATACCAAAAATACCATTGAACATTAATCAATTTGATGAAGGTTGTTTTGTTTGAGCGTTTTAAAAATTAAGTCAAAACTTTACAGCACCCAATAAAATTGTCTGCTATTATCTACATTTACTTTACTTCATCCATTTTCGATTACTTGCGTATTTCGTTTATAACTAGATTGATGAGATATTATATTGTATGGATAGTACAGGAAGTGCTATATCCCCGGCCGATGCGTCCATTGATGTCCGAGCCATCAGGCGAGGGCAAGCCGAATAGATTGGCAAGGCACTTCATGTATGAACCGCACATACTATTTTTTTCTTCCATCGTTATATTTTTACATGTTCGTGATAATATGAAAGATCTAAAAAGAAATTATTTACTGCAGACCTTCAGGAATCATTCATTGCTGGTATATGCCGGAAATGTAATATTCCATTGCTGTTATTTCTCCATAACGTAGCAATAGGGCTTGCAAATTTACCGGTAATTCGGAAAATGAAAATTTAACTATCGGTTTACTGGTAATTTACCGGTAAATAATTTTCCAATCTGTTTTTTTTATCAAAGAATCGCCAACACTGAAATTAATAACAAACATATAACTGGCAACCTTGCGTAAATTTGATGCTAGGGTGAAATGAAGTTGAGGTTATGCTGGAATGAGAAATTACTTCACGAATAAATATGGGTCGATGGTTGAATAATGTAAATATCAGTGATGATATCTGCTTGGCATCTATTAGACAATTTGAGAAAGTCCAAATTGTAAACCCGAGTTACGTTCGCATGATATTGATATCGATGGATAATATATTGGCTTCGATTGAAGAAAATCGAACAGAACAAATTTCACTACATTTTATTTTTGCCAACATAATGCAACAGGTCGAACAGGCAACAGGAGTTCGTTGACAAAAAAATATTTTAGGTTATAGGGACTGATACTAGAATTGTTGGTTCATTTCCTAGGTTTTGCTTCAAGTACACTTTTTGAACTGTACAACAGAATACAAGTCTCCATTATGCAGGACCTCAAATGGTTTTGGGTGGTTCCATTTAAAAGCTTGGAAAGATAAATAGTCACACGCTCGCACGTGTTCGATGTAAAGGAAAAAAGTTTAAAAAAGAAACGATATCGGCAAAAATATTGACGCCGGTTCATATGTCTTTATCAGTAATCGATGATAAATGGATGGATAATATGGTACGAATATTGTACATAAAAACATCGAAACTAAATGTTTTATTTGCCGAATTACCGGTAAAAAATTTAATCTACCGGTAAAAAAATTGAAAGTGTATTTGACAATTTATATTATAAGTCCTACTTAACAACCGTTGGCAGCACTAAAGGAATCATCCATTTTTTGGCGTGTGTGTAGGCTAGGAGACGACTGATTGTAAGACGATGAGAGAAAAATTAAATTTCAACTTAGTTTTATCCACAAAACAAGCCTGCGGTCATGCACAGATAATAGTAGTGCATAAGCTGGTAAAAAAGCAAAAATTAATACTATTTGTATTCAGATTACGTCGCTATTGCCACCCTACTTTTCAGGTTGGCTGCGTAAAAATTCAGTCATCTGGATACTTTGCACACCAAGGCCCTTAAAATATTCTGGCGCTGCTTTCAAAGTTAAGTGGCAATTAATAACGCAACACATATTTTTATGAAAACGTATCAATAACGAGGTATAACTGACGGGTGAAAGCCGTATTGTGCTCGGGAACTTATATAAACGACAAAAAAAAACCATTCGGCATTATCGTACACAAATTACCTGCAGTGGTGATTACCGAACAAAGGCCAACACATGTTTGTTCCCGCAGGGCCACTTAGGACCTGCCTCGACCTTACATCTTGCAACTGGAAATATACGAGTACACTATTAATCTGACACGATTTCTGTGTTAGATATTTTTTCCACACACTGCGATTGATACGTAAATGGAACAAAGCTACACGAAAAAAATAATGTGGTTTAAGTTTTTTTTATGATAATCATTTCAAATTTAATAATCATTTAATTAAATTATTACAAAACGAATCAATATGTAGATACACTATCAATTCAAAGCACCTTTAAACCAATCAAATCTATGCAATATTTAATTTTCAATCAACCAAAAATTAATGAGAAATATTATCACGAGTGTATTGATTAATGTAGGTTCAAATTAAAAAAATCATCATCCTAGTTACTCTGAACTATATGCAGACCTTGAAAACTTCCTTCTGCAAATGTATTTAAATATCCAGTCATACTTACGATTAATTCACAACCCTAATACAATTAAATCCATAAACATTATTCCCCCATCTGGGTACATATGAACGTTCCAACCAATATACAAACATGAGCTCCCCGAAAATTGCCGTAGTTAAAATAATTTTTGCATGCGGATGTCTCTCACGTTCCGATAGACTTTTCCGTGTATTAATTCTAGGTCCCGCGTGTGCATAAACATCGGATAACTCGTATTTTACCGAGTCTACTCACTATCATGGAATGGAAGTTTTACAGGCTCTGGGGATAATAAAATATTCAATTCGATAAAATCTCCGGCACTCTGTTCCTGCCATTCTTGAAAATATTGCTATGAAATGCTCTTGAGGTAGGTAGAATTACATGTCTGTATCCAGAGAAGGGAAATTTGGCCGATTTTGCCATCACCTACTCTCGAAAAAAGTTGATGTGTACAATTTACATTTGAAGTCTCCATGGATTAGTTTTCAGGGAGATTTTTTTTAAATTTGTTTTATTTTTGAATAATATTTTCCTTATAAAAATAAAAACAATGAAAAAATATTTCCGATGAACAGTGTGTTGTGAAAATTACCTAGCTAACATATGAATATTTCAAAGTAATGGTTTCTCGAGTTAGGTAGTCGAGTTAGTTAGTTGTCAATAATTTTGTGAAGATTTTTTGTTTCTTAAAGTACTTTTGAGAATGTTATTTGAGAAAATCTAGATATGTTTTACTTATTATTTTGTTCAGAGAAAAATATAACATAACTTTGTAGCGGATTGTCTCAATAACTAAATACTTAATATTAATAAGAATTTTGATATCGAAATTCAACATTTAGTTTTATGTCAGGACAAAACATGCTGATCAATAATCTGAAGATAAATTGGACCTGCCTTTTTTTTTGTTTTTGAATATCAGTATGTGCATGTTGCTACGTATTTTAGATAAGATAACATAAAACATTGTTAGCAGAGATGTTATCATACAGTGGTATAAATTATATCTGTCCCGAATTTATGCTAATCTATGACATTAAATTATTGCACTTCATAGTGTGAAACATTCATTGGCATTGAGTCTAACTTGCAGTATGCTAAAAACATGCAGGATTCAGTCGGATTGCAAATTTTTATGCAGCAGTTACAAAGTGCAAGTGATAATTATAAAAACTTGGCAGTGCCTAATCGTAAGTATGAAATTTGAAATGCATTGAAACACTCAGTATTATTTTATAGTCTCATAAAAACACCAAAAAAATGCATACCTATTGATTGTCATTACACTGTGAGAATATAATAGTACATAACGAGAGTTGTAAGAAGCATATTATGCACGAAGAGAAATTTTTCGTACCGAGTCGCACAGCGGCGAAGTGCTTAATTGCCTTACAACTTAAGTAATGTACGGTATTTTTTCTACTCCCAGTTGTAATTATGAAACATTTTGCACATATTTATACATTTTTGTTTTGTTAGATGCTCATGCCAATATTTGATATTGCCCATCATATGACTATTTTGACAATTTTAAAACTAATGTCACAATTTTGCCAATGGTCATACAAATAATCCTCCCCCTAACTGTTACTCAATATATATACAGGGTGTCCTAAATAGAGTAGGATTGCATGGGTATCTTTCTTATTCTTAAAGCTAGAGATCTGGTTAAATGGGCAATGTAATGCAGTTTTGTATGCTGGTTCAGATTATGTTGAAAATTTTTCAAAAGTCCGAGCAGTTTAGAAATTATTCTAAAAAAACAAAAAATTGCGATATTCTAAAAACTACGATATTTCCATAATTATTAAAGGTGCGGAAAGAAGTTTAAAATAAAAGTTACTTAGTTAGATCACACAAACTTAAGAATCAAGTCAAAACATAAGTCAAGATTGCCGTTTCCGAGATATTAATAGCAACTTTAATATTTTAAATGGTCGCCATATTTGATTTTTACACGGCTAAATCGACTATTTTTATCATGTCAACGGTGTATGATAACATATGTCAAAATAAAAAATATGGGATATATAAATTGTTTTTTATTTTTAATCTATAAATTATTTTTAAAGCAAATGAACAAAAAATTAAAAAAACATAATACAACTAAGTAGTAAAATAACAATAAATTATAAAAAAATGCTCGAAATGCTGACTGTTATTGGCTAAATGGCTAAAAATAAGCTAAACACAATTGACAGCGTTTTAGAATATTGCCAGTTACTTATCGCAATGTGTTGCGAATAACGCCCTTTATTGCCTCTGTCATTGCTTCACGAAGTTCATCTTCATTATTATATTTGAAGTTATTTCCATAAATTTTGTTTTTTAAAGTACCCTACAAAATATAAGTCAAGATGCGTAAGTATGCAGATCTGGCTAACCGCTGAACAGTTGTATTAGTCCTATTACTTTGTTATTAAAAGGGCCATTTAAATAGGTAGTAACATCTTTAGCATTGAGTGGACGGCGTCATCTTACTGGTACTATATTTGTTTTGACGAATTTTTAAATGACGTTGTGCAGTTGGAAATATTATAGCACCATGTAAATTATTTCCCAATATGCCACAAAATACATTAAAGCCGAACCACAATTGCAGTTGCCATGGAATGACTATGTGTGGATTGTGCTGAGCTCAGTAGTGTTCGTTATGATGATTAAATAATCCACAATTAGAAAAGTAGGATGCATATATCCATGAAATTGTATTTACAAAATCACCATTTTACCTAATTTTGTTGATTAACCTTCTGCAAAATGTTAACCTATGGATGTTATCATTTGCTTGTACTCTATGAGAAATATTCAATTTATAAGGGTAAACTTGTGCTTTTTTAAAATGGTTGATACTCTAAATTTAGATACGTTAACTTGATTTTCTATTTGCCGAGTTGAAATGTTCGCATTAGCGAACATTTAACGTTGTCAATTGTTTTTGGCCAATAACTGTCATAATGTTTAGCATTTTTTAAAATTTATTATTATTTTACTTCTCTATTGTATTACGTTTTTTCTTTAATTTTTACATTTATTTAAAAAATAATTTAAAAAATTAATAAAAATTGGACTAATTAATATTTCCCATATTTTTCATTTTGACATAGCTTGTTATACATGGTTGAAAACAGAAAAAAAGAATGTCTATTTAAACGAATAAAAATCAAATGTGGCGGCTATTTAAATTAAGAAAGTTGGTATTGATATCTCTGAAACTGCCATCTTGACTTTTGTTTTGACTTGATTCACAAGTTTGTGCAATCGAACCAAGTAACTTTCATTTTAAACTTTTTTCCACATCTTTAATAATTATGAATGAAGCGGAGTTTTTAGAAAATCGCGATTTTTAGTTTTTTTAGAATAACTTCTAAAGTGCTCCGACTTTTGAAAATTTTTCATCATAATCTGAACCAGCATATAAAACTGCACAATATTGCCGATTTAACCATATCTCTAGCTTTAAGAATAAGAAAGGTACCCATGCACTTCCACTCTAATTAGGACACACTGTATACAGGGTGATTCATTGGGAAATGCGCATACAGTAATGGTAGATGCGGCACACCCAGGTGATTCTAAATAAACTATATTTTATGGGTCTATCGTTCGTTATAACTAATATATAGGGTGATTCATTAAAATTGGCCATTTTTTCAATTAATCATAACTTACGAACCACCCTATAAACTTTTGTAATATTTGGTACATACGTTCTTTGTCCACTGTGGTGTCGATTAAAATAATAAATAAAAATCTTATTCTAGGTCCGGCCTTAAAAAAATAAAGTAGGTTTCGACTCGCAACCACACCCTGTATATCAATGTTTTCAAATTTAGTTTGCATATTTGGAAAGAGTAGGAAAAATTAAATAATACTGAATGTATTCGGTACTTCTGCATACAACTTTGTTACTTATTAACTTGAGTCAAAACTAGATGTTTTCTAATATATTATATATTACGCAACACTAGTGATTTTCATTACATAACACAGTTACGTCATAACTGATTTACTAGCTATGAAGTCCGTGTGTAATTGACAACTTACTAATATGGGAGGTAAAAATAGTATATTACATAATGAGAATTGCAAGAAGCACAACGAGTCGCGAAGTGGCGAGTTATATAATTTCTCCAGTGTGCAATTGTCTTACAACTCAAGTTTTGTATGTTATTTTTTGTACTCCCAGTCGAAATAATGAAAAATTAGAACACATTCATTCACACTTTTGTTCTATCAGATATTCGTGGCAATATATGATATGGACAGTTATTGACTACTTTGACAATTTCAAAAGTAAATGTCACAATGTTGCCAATGCTTAAACAAATAATTTCCCCCTCTCCTGAAAAAATCCGGAAAAAATTACATCAATTTATGGAAGGGGTAGATTTTGCACTTGGTAGTTATGAAAACTAAAAACGCTTAAAGTTAATCGGAGACTGTAAATCTGAATATAACTTTATTACCATTTAAGAATAATAATAATGTTTTAACAAAACCCAATGAAATTACAATGTTTGGAACAGGAAAAACCTAGCTTATAAAATACGAATTTTTAACGTTGTTTTTAAAACCATTTTTGATGGAACACATTCAGGCGTGTCTCCTGAAATGTTTTACGTATTACATTTCAGCAGTATCATATATTTTCATTACTTCCATGTGATGTTACAGATCTGTAGCGGGTATATTTGACAAGCTCCGCTCAATAAGTTTGGCAATTTGCTGCACGTGAATGATGAAAATGTAACACCTTTGGACGGAATTATTAGTATGGACAGAACGTACATGCACAAACAAATAAGATCTTTCAACCAGTATTGATTCCACAGAATGACACAATACTTTATGAATATTGCAACAGTTGTTATGTCAAGTTCGCTTTATAGTGCATAGAATTGTGAATCTAACATTGCGCTTATTGATGATACGTATATAATTTAAATCGCTTAACATTTCTTTTTGTCGTCCGATTTAGTGCGCTAATTGCATTAGCAATTACTGTCACTGCACCTGGTAGCAATATTTATAACTTAACTGAGTACGTCGCTATACGCCGCGACAAAATTTTACGATTATACAGGGTGTCCCACGCTCATAGACCATTGACAGTTTATGGGGTTCCTGATAAGATAAACATTTCACAAAAAAACATCCAAACATGGGTGATACCGTTCTGCTGCGGTAAAATAGTTTCAACCTTATATCACTTCCGGTGCTATCGGAAGTAGCCATCATCTTTTATTTTTGAAATGGAACACCGTATATGTTATTATGTTTCTGGCTATCTCGTTTAATTTGAAACATCTTTTGAAGAGATCACTATGTACATCTGTTTTTTTTTTTACTTTCTTTAATAAAAATTAAATTCCAAGATTTTGACCTCAAAAAGACGTTATGATAAATGGCTTTAATTTCTCTTACAAATAAAATAAAAACGGAAAATTTATCTCGAATTGTACATGAAAGATACCTCTATAACTGATATATTTTGCAGCTGAAATTTTTTACAGTCATTTAAAAATGTAATTAGTTGCCCACTTAAATTTAAAAAAAATCCACTAAATTTAGCATATTTCAATTTTTTGTTTTGTTTACCAAATTATTAATACTATGGATTTAAAAAAAAAGTAATAGACGTGCTTATAAGTAGTTTTTCGAAGACTTCATAATATTTAAGGACGCTTTTGTGAGATTCTGGTACGTTTGAAAAACTTTTGCAGAAGTGGTTCTAAGTAGTTTTGCGAAGACTTCATAATATTTTACGACGCTTTTGTGAAATTCTGGTACGTTTAAACCAATTTTGCATAAGTGTTTTTGGTATTTTGAAGAAATCCAGATATTTCAATGCACTTTAATAGACATCAATTGGTATTTATGTTAAAGGACTTGTGTTAATATTTTTAAATTTATTAAATTCATTGTTTTAAGCACTTTTATGAAGTTTCCGGATATATTAAATAAGCAACAGTTCAAAAATTTTTAAGTACAATTGTGTAATTTTAATAGTAGGTACCTACTTATCCTTGTTAAATTTATGGTACTTACAGAGCATTTTTCAATATTTTTGTTACTTTTATTTGCTACTTTTATTTTCTGTTATGTCGAATAAATTTAGATATTTTTAAACACATTTAAAGAATTTAAAACCCAATTGTTGAATTTCCTTTTTATTTTTTAAATTCCGGATTTTCTTGGAATTTTAGTGAAAATTATGTTAACTTGAAATGATTTTTAACGAATTTTCTTGATATCTACAAAAAATCAAATATTTGATATATTTAAACTATTTTAAGTAATTTGTACATATCATCAACTGAGAATTATTTTGAACCAAGTTCAAATTTATACTAATGTGAGTTGATATCTCCAACATCTTTTTCGCATTAAAATGCACCATGTACACTTGGTAGACTGCTAAACTTGCTAGACTTGCTAAACTGAAGAATTACAATATAGTACACTACTCTATAGAATTATTTTGTAGCAAATCCAAATACACATTTAATATTTTGGGATAATATTCATTCAAAATAATTCTCACTAGACGACATAATTTTTTTAAAAAATCAAGAAACTTTTGTTAAATTTACAGTACTCTTAAAGCATTTTTTGGCATTTTACATACATCCAGAACTTTTGAAGTATCTACTGTTATTTTAACTGCAAAATATATTTTCATACTAGAATATAAATTATTTGAATTAGTATAAATAAAGCACTTGGTTAAGTTTCACAAATTCTTAATAGAAAAACTCGTTTAAACCTTGACGTTTTAATGTTTTCCAAACCATTGTTTTTGTAATTTCAAATTGGATTACAATGCGCCTTGTACTTATCCCTGGATTATTTTCTACAACATCCAGAATATCTTCTTCAAGTTCCATACCAAGCCCTTGGTATTTTTCTAAAACAATACGTGCACTTGGGAACATTCCAGTTTCACTAGCACGTGTAACAACAGTTTGAAACACTTGCCTATTAGGAATTCTTCGATTCGGAAAACGACGCACAATAGTGGATTTTGCACTTTTAGGTGGATAAAAAAATGTTGCTATAAAAATGGACTTAAAATAATGGTTAGATAACTGGAAAAATTATGAAAACATTTTAAGCATTAAGGGGGTTGTTTTTAAAGGGGTTGAAAAATAAATTTTGTTTATACAACTTATACAAGCCGTGTTATTAATGATTGTCGCAAATGCATTCTCTTTTTCAAAACAAATTATGTTGCATGTGGCGCTAAATCCGCGCTCTCCTTCCATACAATTCTGCTCCTAATACCCCTACACTACTACACAGATATATTACACAGATATTTCCCCGCCGAGAGACCTCGCGTGAGACGATGCATCATCGGTCCCACTCGGCATATTTTTTCCATCGATTTTTTGCGGCTACTCAGCAATATAACTCCAGCTGAGCGAATACATTTATTCGAGTCGGCGCAACGCTAGTCAGCATATTATATTCAGCATAATGTCATAATGTCAGCATAATGATATTGTACATTTGTGTCGGTTTACCTAGGAAAGTCGAGAGGCTGCCGATGTATTGCAATTTTACTTATTATATTAATTGTAGTTCATTTTTTTACAGTATTTTGACAGAAAATATATATCAATATTATTCTTATCTTATTATAATTTCCATTAATAAAATATAAAATATCAAAAATATTTATTTAACGAATTCTTACTGTAAAATATTGAATACAATTTAATAGTTTCTATAAAATTTTATGAGGGTATAATAATTTATAAATACGCAGTTATAAAATATCTCGTATTGTCAGAGTACAATAGTAGTCAGATACATTTTTGATATAAAAATGTTTTGACATAATTTAAACAATTTTATTGTTCGCTATACGTATCGTAATATTGGGTATATAAGAAGAATAGTTATTTATGATATAAGTGTTAAAATCGCTTTTAACACACATATACAATATGTTTTCTAAACACACCTTTAAAAGCACAATAAAGTTCTTTAAAAATATTGACATTTCGGTCAGTCTGTTGTCAAACTTGTCAAACAAGAAATCATCATTATGAATTCTAATATTGAAGAAAGTCAACTACCGAAAGAAATTGAAGGAGGTGCTACCAGGGTGACTTTAAATTTGTTGCACCTACTCAACTCTGTTTTGTTAATTCTTATTTTTGATTAAATAAATGTCATTTTGACAGATTATTGGCTGCTTACTTTTAACACTAGCATTAAAAGTCCAGCACTTTTAACACGATTGTGTCATTTCTCTATAATATTGCTTTTTTAATTGAAGTATGCCGTGTTCAAAGTTCAACTTTTAATAGTGTTTGTAGAAAAAAAAACACTTTTTCTACGATCTAAAACTATATAAAATAATAAATTTAATTACATATTATTTTGTCTCCACAAATTAATTGTTAAATCAATTTGGAACCGATCAAATTTTAAATTAACGAATTTGTTGCGAAAACAAAGTTTTCAAACTTACTATCTCTAACAATTGAAGAATGCGGATTATTTATTGATATAGAATATGGATTTCTGGGTGCTGGTCCCAAAGGTACTAATTGATCATTTTTATTTCAAAATATATTTACACCAATATATTTTTTAAGATTAATAAACGAGGGCAATAGCATACTGGAAATTAAATGTACATACAAATATTGTCTGGAAATATTTGAAGGAAAGATCAGGCTAAAGAGAAATCATAATTATTACTATCAATTGTCAATCAATATGTATTATATAAATATTTTTTTTTTACATTACACAAATTTCAGTTGCAAGGCCAATTGAATCGTTCATTTCAGAAACTGGTCAACAGACATTTTTATGGATTTTCATTTTTTTGCGGAATTAGTATCGCCTATTGTCAGGGCATATTTTTAGTTCATCTTCAACTGCCATTCCGTTTTATGGGATATAATTTACAATGAATATCGCGTTTAGTGCAGAAACCTGTCAAGCGACATCACAGTAAATTTAAATTTCTGCAGTAAAAGTCCTGTGGTATTTTGTATAATACTAATACCATGGTAACAAATACCGTTGGTTTACCATTACTTACCATTGCTATTATTTTTATTAATAGCATTTTTATTATTTCTACCCGTATTGTCACAATTATCCGAATCGTTTGAGCCGGAAAGATAATAAATATACAGTCTATTCTATTAAAAGCGCTCAAAACTATAGCGACTTCAATTGTTATGTAACTATCAGTAAACATACACATCGTGATTAGAATAATAGGTAAGAACTGGACAACTTTGTTCGCATTCATTTTAAAGGAAAATGATGTTAGGCAAAAAAGTCCTACACTATCTCAAATAAATAATTGCATTATTTAAAACCTGAAAAAATTAAAAATTAAAAATTGAATAAATTATTTGTGCTGAAAAATTGAATATTTTTTAATAAATCTAAAATAGACGAGCATTGTTTAAACTTACTTAGTATTTGCGCAATAGTTTTGCGATTGATGATTTTGTCAGGATGATTTACATTACATTCATTAGCTGCTTCTCTGCATGTTCTGTGATAATTCCCTACAATAAGAACAATTTCAACCTTTTCTGGGTTAGTTAAATGCAAATGACACTAGTGACAAACATATTACAAAACGAAAAATTAAACAGGCAAACCAGATAACGTGATTTATAAATTTTATTAGAAGTGTGAAATGCAGATCACACAAGGGACAGATAAAACAATGCATAGAAAATAATAAGAAACTGTACATTATATCTACAATTTTAGAACATAATTAAGCACTTTAAAAGAAAATTCATTCAATTTATTATTTTTATTTTTTTCAGTTAAAAAAAAAGTTATTCATTTGAGATAATGCAGATTTCTTTGCCTAACCACCTTTCCCTCTAAGCTTATTTTCCCTCTAATTATTATTTTCGATTCGATAGTGATAGTGGGTAATAAATTGAAATAAAAAAACTATAATTTTTTAACCATGTTTTAATCTCAATTACTATCACACAATAAACACATAAAAAGTAAATAACCAACTTTTAGACAATAAAGTCCAAATTACGATTGACTCCCGTAGTAGCAAATCTATTTATAATATTTTCTACATTAAAATATATGTCTCTGTGGAAATGTAGTAATGCCAGTACTACTAGCCTATCTTCGCACATTGTAGATCTTGTCCGAGATTTTAAACGTTGCAATGCCGAAGAACTTTTCTCTAATAAAGCAACAGAAATGGGTAAGGTGGCCAAAATTCGTAAAAAGGTATTGATATAAATATATATATATATATATATATATATATATATTTATATATATATATATATATATCAATATATATATATATATATATATATATATATATATATATATATATATATATATATATTGATATATATATATATATATATATATATATATATACATATAAATATATATATATATATATATATATATATATATATATTTACTACTTAGTTATTACTATAAAAAATCGATGGAAAAAATATGCCGAGTGGGACCGATGATGCATCGTCGCACGCGAGGTCTCTCGGCGGGGAAATATCTGTGTAATATATCTGTGTAGTAGTGTAGGGGTATTAGGAGCAGAATTGTATTTAAGGAGAGCGCGGATTTAGCGCCACATGCAACATAATTTGTTTTGAAAAAGAGAATGCATTTGTGACAATCATTAATAACACGGCATGTACGGCTTTCAACCCCTTAAAAACAACCCCCTTAATGCTTAAAATGTTTTCATAATTTTTCCAGTTATCTAACCATTATTTTAAGTCCTATTTTATAGCAAAATTTTTTTATCCACCTAAAAGTGCAAAATCCACTATTGTGCGTCGTTTTCCGAATCGAAGAATTCCTAATAGGCAAGTGTTTCAAACTGTTGTTACACGTGCTAGTGAAACTGGAATGTTCCCAAGTGCACGTATTGTTTTAGAAAAATACCAAGGGCTTGGTATGGAACTTGAAGAAGATATTCTGGAAGTTGTAGAAAATAATCCAGGGATAAGTACAAGGCGCATTGTAATCCAATTTGAAATTACAAAAACAATGGTTTGGACAACATTAAAACGTCAAGGTTTAAACGAGTTTTTCTATTAAGAATTTGTGAAACTTAACCAAGTGCTTTATTTATACTAATTCAAATAATTTATATTCAAGTATGAAAATATATTTTGCAGTTAAAATTACTCACTTAAAACCCAAAAATGCAAAAATGCTTCCTTTGCTGACCTTAAAATCCAATTAGTTCTGGAATTCTAAAATGATTAATTAATTATAAAAATAATATTGATTAATCTATAAATATTTCACAATGGTTCTCAACCATCTGATATTTCTATAACAGTAGATACTTCAAAAGTTCTGGATGTATATAAAATGCAAAAAAATGCTTTAAGAGTACTGTAAATTTAACAAAAGTTTCTTGATTTTTTTTTTTAAATGGTATCGTCTAGTGAGAATTATTTTGAATGAATATTATCCCAAAATATTAAATGTGTAGTATTTGGATTTGCTACAAAATAATTCTATAGAGTAGTGTACTATATTGTTCTTCAGTTTAGCAAGTCTAGCAAGTTTAGCAGTCTACCAAGTGTACAAGGTGCATCTTAATGCGAAAAATATGTTGGAAATATCAACTCACATTAGTATAAATTTGGACTATTTTCCCTCTAATTATTATTTTCGATAGTGATAGGGGGCAATAAATTGAAATAAAAAAACTATTATTTTTCAACCATGTTTTAATCTCAATTACTATCACACAATAAACACATAAAAAGTAAATAACCAACTTTTAGACAATAAAGTCCAAATTAAGTTTGACTCCCGTAGTAGCAAATCTATTTATAATATTTTCTACATTAAAATATATGTCTCTGTGGAAATGTAGTAATGCCAGTACTACTAGCCTATCTTCGCACATTGTAGATCTTGTCCGAGATTTTAAACGTTGCAAAGCCGAAGCACTTTTCTCTAATAAAGCAACAGAATTGGGTAAGGTGGCCAAAATTCGTAAAAAGGTATTGATATATATATATATATATATATATATATATATATATATATATATATATACATATAAATATATATATATATTGTTACGTTTTTATTGCCCTACGTTCGGGACTACAAATGTTACGTTTTTGTTTACTCTGCCTATTTTATTAGTGTTGAATATTTAAGCATTTACTTGTTTTGTAACTTTTTGTTCTTTCTCTTATCTCAGGTTCAATAGTAGGTTCAATCATAACTAAATAGAGTTTTGTTCAAATACTTTAATGAATTGAAACTAACCAAAAATATTAAAACGTCTAATATAAACTGAACTAAACAAAGATATCAAAAACAATAGAAAACAAAACTATTAAATAAATAATAAACTATGGCCAACATTAACAAACTAAATCCTATATACACAAGCCAACTTATGGGATAATATGACTCTTGCACTTTCCGCAAACTTTCTACTTGCAGTTTTCTTCTTGTGGTTCCTTGATTAATTCGTCCTCTTGTCCCTGCGTTCTCCTTTTGATTCTTTGTTGATTCCCACAAAAGTAAACAGCTACTTTTGTGTGCGAAGTTGAGCGGCTTGATGTCCTGATTTTTGAATATCTCCGTCACGGCTCCTATCTTGTTGAACTCCTCTCCTGGTTGACTGTCTTCTTCCAGTCCTATGTCCAATCGTTGAAACCCCGTTAATATTTTGTAATGTATTCGTATTAGTATCGCAACATCTCCACCCGCGATCCACACGCGTCTCTCCCACTCGTCAATCTCTTTGTTGATTATTTTCGACTTTTCATTATTCAATTCCCCAAGCGTCTATGCACGAAGTCACCTGTCACCCGTGGTAACCGATCAACAACCTCCATCCGTGGATTGCTTTGTATATTTGTGCATACTTGTGCATACTTGTTCATATTCACATTTACAATATTTACAGTAATTTTTGTTAGCTTGTGCCCTAAAGATTATAATTCTATCTAAAACCTATATGATAATAACAAAAAATCTATTCTAATTAAGCTAAATAAATAATACAAATAAATAATTATTATATAATATATATAAATATATATATATATATATATATATATATATATATATATATATATATATATATATATATGTATGTATATAGCATGGACAATGTTCAAGAGCAATTAGTGCAGTCGATGGAATTTCCCCGCTATCCTGATTTTCCCACTTCTTCTTCAAAATTTCTAGTTGTCACACAAATATTTGCTTCCTTATATTTTCATTAATTTGGCCTATGATTGCAAAATATTTATCGATTCAAATATCAGCAGAAGTATTTATATATTATTTATTCAATCTAATAATTTCAAATGGAATAATATAATTAAGATAGAATATATTCAGAGTATCTGATGAAAATCTTTCTTGTAAATCAGATATAATGTGATCTAAAATTGGAATGTAAATTAAAATTTTATAATAGTCGGAAGGAGAATGTACTGTAGGGTTCGATCCTTTCGTCATATGTTTGACAATCCTTGCTGTTTCAAATTCAAGGTTTAGTTTGTCAAGACAGGTTAAAATCGAACTTATTTGATGTTTGAACTCTATATCGACATTGATTCTCTTTTCTCTAAGTAATAATAATGTATTTAAAACGATATCATTTTCGTGCTTTGTATATCGATATTTTTAGTCTGAGGCATTGCACTTAGTGGTAAATTCACACCTAATATACTATTTAGACAATACAAGGTTACAATAAATTCACAACCTGTTATAGAAAATATTGAGGTTTAGCTTTGCTTGAAGATTCTGATTCTTTCCAATAGCTTATTTATACATTGCTTTCAATCCATCTAGTTTCGCATAAATTAGTCAACTTTCCTTGTAATTTTGTCTCCAATACAAAATTTCTTTTGGAAAATAATGAGAAAAATGCTATGGTTTCTTTCATTATAGCCATGGCATTACGAACTTGCATCACATTAGAAGCTTTAGATATGCTCAAATTTAGAACGTGGTTATAACATGTGGTTCTTGTAGCATATTTTAAAAAATCTGAAATTGTTTCACAGCACCTCTTTGCTCAGAAGTCATTACAGAACATCCATCGGTGCAAACTCCAATACAATGTATTTGTGATAAATCGATATGATTTAAATAATGACTGACTGTGTCCCCAATAACCGTTCCACTCAAGATTGGCTATAAACTGCCTGAATCAACTTCATAGTTAGCTTCGTAAGAATACACAAAACCAATAAAATCCCTGATGCTGGAATCTTTATCAATATAGCGTAATATGATTGACATTTGGCAAATGTTCAAATTCAGTTGGAAAAATCTGTAACAATACACAAAACCAATAAAATCCCTGATGCTGGAATCTTTATCAATATAGCGTAATATGATTGACATTTGGCAAATGTTCAAATTCAGTTGGAAAAATCTGTAGTTTCATCAAATATAACACTGTAGTAGTTCGCACATTTAATACTTTCTAAAATGATTAGGATGGTTGAGACTTTCTAAAATATTTTTCATTATTTCGTCTTTACAGCATTATATAATCAGTTTTATCGGTGATATTTTTTCAATGTATAGCCTTGGGCGCATTATGTAATACTTACGGTATATGGGAAATAAGGAAATCTCCCAGCGTTGAGCGAATTTTACTTGCAAAATACTCGCTAGCCAGCGTACATCCCCCGTGACGATGCCGGTGGTGGGGTAGTGTATAAAAGGTGGCCTGACTGTGATCGACCGGGCGGGTCAAGAGTGGGGACTCAAAAATTAAATATTAATGAATCTGGGGAGATGTTAATCTCTGTTATTTTTGCAAATGACAAAAAAATAAAAATATTTTCAGTTTGTTCGATTTTTTCTCTATACAGTGATATAAATTTCATAGCGAAAAATATTTTTAATGTTGTTTATAGGTTAATAGATATAAATATTGCAGAAAAAGGAAAACAAAATATGTCACTTTATAAATAAATATATCATTAATGATTCCTGAAAATTTCATGTTTTTAAGTAATGTAGTTTTCCTAATGAACATCTCCCCAGTTTCACATTACGAAAACCGCAGTCTTAAGGAACCCACACTTAAAATACTTTAAAAAAATATATTTGTAATAACAAATTTTACGAACAAATAAATATATTTTACAATATAATGCTTATATGAAGTAACGTTCGTATTAATTATACGAAAGCTCTAAATATATATATATATATATATATATATATATATATATATATATAATTAATTTTGTACTGGTCGATTGAACTGAAACAAGTCTTACTTGAAGAGTATATTAATATTATAATATATAAATACATATATTAGAAGATTTGATTATTCATTTCAAGGATAAATCTTGATCCGTCAGAAATATCGGATTCGGTATTCGGTAGTAACCTATTGATTGTTTCACGGCAAAATGATCTTGGTTCGATCAGTTTTTTGGTTTGTTTCACGCTACTTAATAGTGGGTCTTAAGTCAATAATTGTCTATTGTATATATCACGATTGCATTCCTCCATCGATAACTTTCTTGCATAGTTTTCGCGGTATAACCGGAAGTGCTTATTTCTGGCTTCTGCTGCTTCTTCCGACAACTGTCCAGTAGGTAATAATGCATATTCAATTATAGCTGAAACATTAATTAATATTTTATGCATGGTAGGGGACATTGGGGCCATGCATATAGGTCGATATACAATTTCGCAGTTGCCATGACATATTCATCAAATTGTTGGACATCTATTTTATGACCACTTGAGATAGTTTCCAGTAAAACCTTCAATCTATATATGAATTCGAAATCAACTTTTGTTATGTCGGTAGCTAATTGAGGGTTTTCAAAGAATCTGCGGCTAGGGTTACCATCATTGGTATTCTCGAAATTAGCTGTTGGCATGTCGACTAACAATCCAGTTTCTTTTCGAAATCTTTCTAGAATATGTTTTTTTTACACACTTCTAACTCCTTTTCTTCGTTAGTTATCCTCGCTCTATACTTTTTCACTGGTAATTTATTCGTCAGATGTAAAACGCTTTCGAACTATCGAATCCTGGCGTTCAGTACAGATAGTCCAAATTCAGAAGCCGTGGAACTTGAAGTTAACTTTTGGGTCAGCATATATATCACTGATTTATTGAGTTTGTATCGGTTGCAGCGTTACACACCTTGCCATCAATCATGGTCATCATAAAGACATGTTCAAACATGAATTTATCTCATGCAAAATTACTTCAGTAGGTGTTAACATGTTGGCAGATTCTTCAACGTAACTGATTTCCTCCTTTGTAAGGTCAATAGATTCTTTAATAAACCTAAATCGTATTGGTCTACAATATCTAGGCGATGAAGGTGTTGGGTTTTGCCATTTTTTTTTTTGCCTTCTTCACCATAAATTATTCAAAGTGGTACAAAAGAGCTTAAGAATATATTTGCGTCTGAGGCAGCGTCATGGTTGAATTTTTGTTTATATTTGGCCATTTACAGATAATTTTCAGATTATTCCTTTCATTATCGTTTAGAGAACAAAGGATTGCTTCTAGCGCCATTGATAAGCCTGTAACAGTATTATCAATTAAGCTTTGTAAATTGCTTTCTGCACATGTACTTGTGACCCTTATATAATCCTCGGGCGGGTAACATTATTTTTTTTGCTTTTAATAATATGTCGTAGTTCGGATAAAATGATTTATTTGTATTCCTGGTGATTTCATATTGTCGCTTTGTCAAATCAGCTTCAACAAGCATCGCTAGGGCTTGGAGCGGTGTAAGAGAAGTAATTTCTTTTAGTATTTTCGAAGCATATCTTTTTCCTCTAGTTTGTAATGCTGTTGGGCCTGCATGACCGATTACTTCTTCACTAAGCGAAGAACGCATGTGTTCTGTTTTTCTTCGTTTAGTTCTCTCACTAGAATCTTCAAATAATTTAGAAGGTCGACCTGGTCGAGTTTCTTTATTTGCTGAAAGTTTAAATGTTCCTTATAACCAAGCTTCATTGGTTTTAAGAAATACTGCTTGTTTGCTATGGCCTTTAGACCATTTTTCTTTCATTGAAGTTTTAAAGTACGCAAATATTTGTTTTAAACTGCTCACATTATCTGGTGTGCCATCGTAACAGTCCTACAGGTAAAATTCCAGATATTTAAGTTTTCCAAATTAGGCAAATCTTGCTGTAGCATTTGTTCACAAAGATATTTACGGCTCACAATGTTTGTACCCGAGATACCAGGTGTGCCTAAAAGAAAGAATATCGCACTTTGTTACATTTGAGACAAAAGTTGATTGGTTTTTTATTGTGATATGATCCGTAAAAAAGAACTATAATTTGGTCATCCGCAGCTCTCCGCACCCAAATTGCATGTCATTATTAGCCTAAGTATATGTAGTATGCAATACAATAATAAGAATTACCCGAAGGGAGGCGATAATTTAACAAAATGTCTTATTAACATAAACATTTACTAAAACTTTCATTACAAAACAACATTATTCTGAAGTTTTACAAATAATATAAATTGACGTTAAAATCGTTTAAATATATCAAGAAATATTGATTTTTACCTGGATTATTCGAATCCATCACAACCACTTCAAAGGATTAGGTGGACAACACACAAATTGTATCCATTTACAGGTTTACATTGAGAGCGCTGAGAACAATAAAGTGTAGTTCATGGAACGACCAAGTTTCAATTACCTGTGCGCATGCGAAGGTGAAAGGTTGCGAGTGCGGATGGTAAATTATTATTACCGGGACAAATATTTGGCTCTGGGATTTTTTGGGGATTTTTAACCTCACTTTTGAAATTTTTCTTTTGACCGGCTAATACTTAATAATCAACGTACGTGCGACGTCGGTACTCTTCTACTGAACGAACAGAATTACTATTACAAAATCCATAAACAAACACCATATCTGCATATTCTAGATGACAGAAAATATGAGGCATTTTTATAATCTCGTAAAACAACTACAACTGTCACTGACAACGTTGTCAAATTTAACGTGAATGAATGCTACTTGTTTTTTTTTGTTTTTTTTGTAACTTCAGTAATACACTTTCATTTAATTTTATAAATTGTTCAAAATATCTATGAAACAAATGAAAATCGGACATGATAATATGAGTTCAAGACTTCAAGAAATGAAGTCCAACATATTGGATTCGCCATCTTGTTTTCGAATATGATGATACGATGATATCAAATCATCATCAATGACCGCAGAAAAATGTAATCCATTAATTCTGTTGAAAAAAAAATCGTTAGCTCAATATTGCGGCCAAGTTTTTTGGATTTCCGCCACGGCGCGCCGTGTGGATTTTATTTTCTATCCTTAGATATTTCTAGGTTTTTCTTTCCAGTTATCACTAATATATCGTCAGTGCCACCTACTGCCTTCGAAGCAAAATCAGTATCTTAAAAAATAATAAAAAGTTGAAGCAGATAAAATTTGAAAACACTGTAATATTTTTGTTTTAAGATAATGTTTTCGGTTCGAAGGCTGTAAACCGGCACTAACAACATGTTACTCATTTATGCTTTTTTATTTAGAAAACTCTAATGATAAAAAACAAATCCGCTCGGCCGGCGTGAAGTTGTGGCAGAAATTGAAAACGCTGTAACTTTTCTTTATTTTCGAAGATAATGGGTTTTCTTTGGAGGCAATGAACGGCACTAACGATGTCTCACTTGTGTTTGCAAATATATTTTTGAAAACTCTAAAGGCAAGAAAAAATTCGGCACGGTGTTTGCGGAAATAAAATTGTAACGAGGGAATTTTTGACAGAGTTGTCCGCTAGTATTGGGATTAAAGGCAGTAAACGTAACTAACGTAAGGCTATAAAATAAGTCTATTTGTATCCTTAGGTACTGCTTCCATCTTTCCGCAAACTGCACGCATCTTTAATTATGTACATGGATCAATGTATGACTAGATGGATTGATTTCATTTTATTCATTGTATAGTATCTGCCGACATTATTCGAACAAGTATGACTTGCATAAGTCGTGAAACGACATCACGTAAATAAATATTTACATTTGCATTTCTATATAATCCACTGCTTGTAGGTTGCTTTCTGTTCACAGATTTATATAAAACTTGATAAAAGGAAAAAATATATATGAGTAGTGAAGATAGTGAAAAGCATGTGGCCAAACAAACTGCCTTTCATGCTTGCTCACTTTATCTGGGAAACCCTCATCTTTTATTTTCATTAAGCGCCCTTCGCCATGGCCCACTGCTTTGATAAAAATAATCACAAAGGGACACGTCAATTGTTTCAGACTCGCCCCTCAGCCGAGCCTGTACCAGCGACACTCCACACAGTTCTCCAGGAGGCTCCCCCAGACCAAAAGTCCCAACCCCTGGCGCCGTGGCTGGCCTTGACCTTATTCCGGTAAGTAAAGCTACAGTCAACAGCAGCTTCCCGTTAAATATATCAGGAAGGGGCTCCCTTCCAGGGCCAATGTACCCCAAAGCCGCGGAATTCCCGGCGAAAACGTTCGATATGCCACCCTGGAATGTTTTTCTCGTCCATTCCGTTACTTTTTATAGCACATTTTATTTTATAACCAAGACATTTCATGTAAAAAAATTGCCTATTTTCATATACAGGGTGTTTTATAATTAGATAAAAAAGTTACATCATGTACTCAGTAACAAGGTATGACGAGAAAAAGAATGTGCAGCGTGTGTAAAAACAAAACCTCGTCTTACATTTGCAGCACTTTTTAATTTTCGTTTCCGACAATACAAAATAATTTTCGTTACTGTGAATCCAATACAGTGCGATAAACAATGTTTGGGATCGATTCAAATTTCCCGCCAAAAATGTGGCGATTTAGTTACGGTCGCGGCCTTAAAAAAGTGGTACCGTTCTTTTTTGCCTAGTGTGCATTTATTTTAGCTGAAGATGTAAAAAAAATATGCAACTTGCCTGATAGGCTATCCATTTTAAATTTATCTATCATTCTGGCTTTATTAAAAGCAGTTACTTGAGAGGACAATAAAAAATGTGGCCTTTTGTTATGAAATTTGTACATACACTGCTCAACATTTGAACTGGCACACTTACAAGAACATATATAAAAAACAATTGACTACTTTTTGAGCAACACCTTCTTGCTTAATTGATAGTATATGGTTCTGGAAACACTTTTAGGGCGAAGAATTAAAAGAATATAACTTAAATAACGAATTTCAATTATTTAAATCTACTAGATAGAAAAATAACAAAATCTTCATTTTAGTATTACAGAAAAGTTTGCTCCGGAAAGAAACGATAACCAAAGACTTAAAGATTAATAATGCGTGCGACCTCCTCTAGCTCTTATGATCTCTTGGCAACGTCTTGGTATGCTGGAAATCAAATCCCCAATGTAATGCTGAGGAATATTTAGCCATTCTTCCAAAACAGCAGTTCGGAGCTGATGGTAATTGTTTGGATTCACTCCTCGTGACCTTATCAACCTTTTCCCATACGTTCTCTATGGGATTAAGATCTGGAGAGTTCGCTGGCCAATCCATGTGCGTAATATTGTTCTCTTCAAAAAATGCATTGATTTGCCTTGTTCTATAAGCGCATTATCATCAACAAACCCGAAACCATCGCCTATTTCATTGGGAAATGGCAACACTACAGGTTCTAATAGCTCATTAAGATGCATGACACTATTTATTGTAGCATTTCCAAGCATAACCAATTCAGTACGACGAGTCGCAGAAATACTTCCCCAAACGGTAGCTGAACCGCCTCCATAAGCTTGATGGTAAGTGACGTAGTTCTCAATATAGCGTTCTCCTCTGCTTCTCTAAACTTTTACTCTTCCATCTGAGCTATGGAGACGCACTAAATAAACTACGAAACCAATCTTCTACACTCTAATTTGCACGTTGGTGTGCCTACTCTAGCCTTCTTCTTTTGTGGGCTCTGGTCAACAATGGACATCTTTTAGAAGATCTGGACCTTAAATTTACCGCCTGGAGTCTTCTTCTCACCGTTTGAGTGGATACTTGAGTACTTGTTGCATTCAATAACTGAATTTGGAGTGTTCTTGCAGTAGAAAATCTATTCCTTTGAGTCTGAATCGTAATAAACCGGTCCTCCCTGACTGTTGTACTGCGATTTCGCCCTCCTCCGTGGCTATGTTCGACAGATCCAGTATCATTAAAATGCATTCGAACTCTTCTGATCACATTGTGGATCAGATTGAAATGGGCAGCCACATTTCTTTACCAGTCATAAGCATTACCACAGCTTTGTTCATATCTTCAATACTTAAACGCCTTAATGGAATCTTTAAAATGCAGTCAACCACTATGAATTAAAACTTACTCGAGATATTCGCAAAAATTCTCTTAAAACTTGATCAAGTATAAGCGTCCGCTTGCTCAGTAACTGCACTGATGACAGTTAAACAAAAATTGTTTCGCAAATGTTATTCTATAGGCATTTGTTTGCATTCCGAAACACAGCCCTGATCATATAGGAAGTCATGCCAAACGCATAAGATTTTTGTTGTTTAATTTTACTGCATATTATGTAGTGTACCAGTTCAAATGTTGAGCAGTGTATTTATGTCCCAATGACAATTAGATGTTACATGATTTTTCTTTGCAAATACGAATGACTTGATTACACGCTCTTTTTAAACAAATTCACTATAAGATTTGTCGCACTTTTTTGGCCGCGACCGTACCTACATATCTAAATTAGAAATTATTATAAATTATTATTATCGCTTTCGTACTATAGGTACATATAAAGAGAAGCTAAATTTGAGTAGGTAATTATTTACTATTTGTATTTTCTTACGTACTAGAGTATTTATTTTTAAACTTATAATTGAATTTAAGTTCAGCATTCCCTTGTACCTTCAGAGTTTGAAACTAGAGTAAACAGTTCCAGTGTACGACTAAAGATGAAACTTGTCTTAAATTCCACGAACTTGTGTAGCACCTGGCATATGGGTTTCAACTTGTGAAATGCCGAGTAACCACAGCAAGGGATTTCAGATCCCAATCCTATTTTGTAAACTATTTGTATGTCACCAAGTTGAAGGGTTTAACTCCAATTCGCTTCAAATAAGCACGATATTGTGTACATGTGTATACATTTTAAATTCACCAATTTGCTTATTTCTCACGCTTTATTTGACATCTCCATTTCATATTATTGATTTGGATGAGGTACATTTGCACCCAAATCGTTTCCCGATGAGATAATTACCATAATTAATCCCTCGATCATCAGGCAATTACTTGAGTAATTCCGCACTACGTGATAATTTTGGCATTAATTCTCCTAATGAGAATTGAGTAGGTGTGAAGATATAATATCGCCGGAATTAATTCCAGACACCACCTTGCCATTAAATTTTACATTCCTTCAATTTCATATTTATATTAAACGAAAAATAAAACACTTATGGTTGAATTTCACTAATTTTATTATTTAAGTGTTTTATTTTTCCTTTAGTTCAAATATGTTTCACCAAGGGGTAACCACCGATTCCAATTTAATCATATTTATATGTATACGTATATCATTAAAAATTGTAATCAAATTTACCACTGCATTGCTACCCTTTTAACAGCAAAACAATGAGAAAATTACATAAAGGTTAGATTTTACATTCCTTCAATTATAAATTGATTTTAGCCAGCATATATTTAAAGAATATCATAAAATTATAATCATATCATTATAATTATAATCATCATTATAATCTGTGTTACTACCCTTTGCAAAGTAATGAGCAAATGAACAAAAGGTACACTTGCACAAGGATTTCATGTGTACATATACACGCCCATCGCCAATTATCATTACGCCAGAAGGGTGGGTACTTTTTAATTAATTATGCGGACACTGCAGGCAGCACACATATCGTGCAGTCCAACATTGTGCTTCAAAAAACGCACTGCATTGACCTCAAGCCGGTTATAAATAATACGGTTACACTGGTGTCATTACCTTGGATTAATTAAAATGCTATTTTTTATGGCATGAACGGTTTGTATTTTTAAGCAAATGTTAAGAGTGATTAAATTGAAAGTAGATCATAAAAAGGTGCGTGCTGAAGAAAAAACTAATTGCACGATTCTTCATCAGAACGTAAGTATTATATGACCATTTTGGTATATTGTTAGCAAGCTGTAAGTATTTTTCGTACATAAAAGTGTGAGAAAAAGTGAAAAATTAGTAATGTTATTGTTAAACGTCATTTACGATCTATTCTCGCTGAGGTTGGCTGTGAATAAACGAGAATAAAATAGTTATTCTGTTTTCAATTTGTAGTCATTTTACGTATTACTGTATATTTTTCCACTCCCTACATGGTAAGTACACTGTTGTGACATTGATATGATGGAAGTAAGCCCCACTTACCGATAAAGCTTTGGGTACTATGATCAACGGTAGGTAAGTAAAAACTTACCTCCCTTAGGGAAGTAAGTAAAAAGTGTTCTGTAGCGTTTCTCTGGCACCACTTATTAAAACTCTTATACGCATTTTGATAACGTCCATTCGACTTCTCCGGCTGTAGAAAGGAACAGGCATCATCTGCAGCCTCTTTCATTGCCATTTCTTGTTTATTTTCATTGGAATTCATTTTACAACTGAACGAATGCAATTTCTGAAACTCACACTTTGTTTGAAATATAGTCTTAACAATAAAAGCCACACGGATATTTTATTCAAGTTGCGCTCATAAATTAATCAAAAACAAACAATTAAACCAACTTCAGGAGTGGAAAAACAGTTATAAGCAATTTGAGAGGTAAGTTTTGACCAGTCTCTGACTTTATTGCTATCGCTATGGCTCGGGCGCCAACTCGACCTCGACTGGTAAACAATACTTACGTCCCTTAATGCTTAAATAACTATTTATCAAACTGGGTATTATTGAGGTAGGAATTTTCTGGTTATTATTGGTAATATAAAGGGAAAAACCCTTCTAACCTTTTCGAGAAAATAAAATTATGAAGCATTTTTATTTTGTTTAATACTAACTGCTAAAAGCCTTCACAGTTACCAGTAAAAACAAGAATGGATGTAAAATATCAAAGCTCTTTTATAACCACATTGCACTTAAATAACCAACTAATTTATGGTACGTAAAATCACTTATATGTTAAATGAACCGCACACTGATCATTTTCACGAATTAAACTGAATTATTATTACTGCATATGTACTAATTGAACCTACTAGTGAGAAAATTATTATGTTATCAACTATGAAGTATCCGGCTGCAGATATGGCGAAGCTTCTGCTGCTCGCTTCTTGGGCAAACTCTAGAATTTCACACCTAGCGAGTGCATCTTTTCTCCGACACATCATTTGCTTCGCAAGAAAACACACTTTGGACACTTGTCCGGCTTGTTCTCCAGCTTGGTGGCATATTGAAAAGGTAGATGATGCTAATATCTGTAAAACCCGAAGTGTACCAATAGAAAAAAAAACGGATTATTATAAACAATACTTACCAATATAGGCAGTATGAATAATGCAGAAAGTAATACGATATGTAAATTAAACGCAGATGTAACAAATCCCTTTAATTCCATTACAATGCTATTTACACCACACAGCATCACTATTAGAAGTGCAATGTACAGAAACACATATTGCCAGCCAAAAATTGAATTGTATTCGTCAAAAATGTGTACTAACTTCATGTATGTTTGTTTTAACTTATCTATCTTCGATATTAAATTATTGTTTGACTTCTGGAACTGCAATTCGTGTATAGCTTTTACTAAAATTTCAAATTTATGTTTGATGGATATTGCATAATATCTTAAAAGCATAACCACCATTAATGTATAATACATTCTTATTTGATTTACTATAAAATATTTCATTCCAGAAAATTCTATCATTTGTGACCAGGTATAGCATTGATACAAGCCATTAAGTAAACATGTCAAATGTAGTAATATTAATTCTGCAATCAATTTATGCTGTGAATTGTTTTTTATTGATCTTAGTTCTTTTAATTCCCGTTCTACATTCTTCATTGTTTCCAGAAAGTGTAAAATGGATTCACCGTTTATTATATTTAAGTGTAGTATGATTCCAATATTTGATAATGCACATGCTAGATTCAATGATACGTCCATAATCATTGCTGGCAAATTATTTTCAAAGACATGTATTATTCCATAAGCGTTAAATCCAATTGAGATTATCATCAGAAAAGCTATTCCAAGTGTATGCAGTGCTCTCAACTTACTCTTTTCAAATGTAGATATTTTAAATGTGGGTAAAATTGCTAGCCCAATACATATGCAGTGTAGTGGTTTTAGTAGTTTTACACTTGTGCCTATATTATTCATCACCTCTTGATAATATTTTGTTGTATTTTTCAAAATGCAACACTTTCGATAAGCGACTATTGTAAATTTGATATAAAGGTATGGACAGTACGTTAAAATGTTCATAAATGATATAGTGACATTACAAACATACTTATACTGCTGCTTGATCGATTAATAGTTATTTTTTCTTTAATTAATTAATTAATTACTTTAGACACCATTATATAATTTATGTAGTTGAATAATTAACAATAATTCTATCTATTATGTATTAACATGCATTTGTTACATTTCATTCTTTAACCTACGAAGGCGATTTGACGGAAGAGTGACTTTTTAATGAAAACGTTATTTTTCTGGCAAAAATATATTTTATTTTTCAACATAACACCCTTTGAACTGTACACACTTAGCCCAGCGAGTTTACAGTTTTTTTAAACCTTCCAAAAAGTAATATTACGGAAAGTCTTCAAAATATGCATTTGTCTCGGGTATCACCTCTTCATTTGTCTGAAATATTTTTCCACCCAGCCATTTTTTCAAATTTGGAAATAAGAAGAAATCACTAAGATAAGGCAGTGATTCGTAATGCAATTCAGCCAATTTAGTTGTAGCAATCGCAGACGAATGAGAGGGCGTGATGGAACAACACTTTTTTCTTCATCAAATGCGGTCGTTGTTTTTCAAGTTCGGCATCAAAACATGTCAGCTAATCAGCATAATACTGGCCAGTTATCGTTCTTCTTTTTTGTAAAAAATTTATAAAGATTACATCTTAAGAATCTCAAAAAACTGTGGCCATAACATTATTGGCCGAAAAAAGTGTTTTTGCCTTTTTGGGAGCATGTTCGCATGGATAAATCCATTATTTAGACTGTATTTTTGTTTTTGGAGTATAATGACGTATCCAAGTTTCATCTACTGTGGCATATCGACGAAAAAATGTCTTTGAATTACGTTGAAGATGGCCAAAATTTTTCTGAATTCTTAATGCGAGAGCGCATTTGATCACCATTAAGCAAACGCGGCAACCATCTCGTGGATAGCTTTTTCTTATTGAAATGTTCATGCAAAATATTGTATACCAGTTCGGTTGAGATGTTTACTTCATTAACTCTCTCACGAACTTTTATTCGACGATCGCCAATTACAATGCCATGGGGTTTATTAACCATTTCTGGAGTAGTTACAGTAAATGATGGTTCCGGACGATCTGCATCAACCGTGCTCATATGGTCACTTTTAAAAGCAGAAACCTCTTACAAATCATTCCATGGGACGGAGCAGATTCTGGATAATATTTACTAAACTTTTCCTCGGTTTCTTTAATTGTTTTTTCACGTAGAAAATAATGTTTAATCAACACTCGAAATTATGTTTTCTTCATATTTACACAACAACCAAAACAGTTCTGTTATAACTGTCTTATAAAATAAGTATAAAACATAATCTATCTGTCAGATTGGTGCCAAATTTTGACAGTAGACCTCCGAAAGATCTCAGGAGCTAGCAAGATAATCACTATAGCGAAAGTGTTACGAACCTTTGAAAAGTCACTCTTCCGTCAAACCGCCCTCGTATATTTAATTACTGAAGAGAGTGTTACAAGCTACTCATAATTAAATAAGTTAGGTTAGGTTAGGTCTATAATGAAATTGTTAAGTACTGCCTAATTGTTGTTTAATTGTTAATTCTGTAGTTGTTTAGTATTGTTAATAAATGAGTTACAAGAGTACTAATAACGAGGAAATTGTAATATGTGAGTACCAATTCTTTGATTTATTGTGCAGGAAATTAATATTAAAGAGAGATTATTATGTCAGTCACTGCTTAATTGTTGTTTAATTAGTAATACTGTAGTTGTTTAGTATTGTTTATAAATGAGTTACAAGAGTACTAATAACGAGGAAATTGTAATATGTGAGTACGAATCTTTTGATTTATTGTGCATGAAATCTGTCGTGTATTGTTATGTTTGGAAAGTCTTCTTAAATAAATACAACTTTCCAAATTTATTTTTTTATATTTAAAGATACAAATATTACATGTACAGACATGCTCTCATAAATCTAGTACAAACTAATTGACATTGCTATATAAAATTGCTATTGTAACCTAATTTCTTGTACTAGATTTATGTAAGCATAACTGTACCTACGCTTGCTAAAAACTTTTAAATCTCCACGAAATATTTAAATCAAAACTTATTTATATCTTTTCTGTGGCAACTTCTTCTTCTTAATATAACCACATAACGACTCTTTTGGGACAGTACCTAATATGTGAAAAATCTAATCTTTTCAGGAGACGAAAAAAACATTACACAAACTATATTTATTTACTTTGTTTTATTTCTGTAGGAGACTCTCACAAAGAGAGCCATTAGACCATTGTTTAACTTTAATGTAACGTTCCATACCCAAAAGGGTACACAAAACTCAGGAATTTAATTTACGAAAAACACAAACGCTGCACATAGGAGGATGAATTACTTTTTAAAAAATATTTTCTGGCCTTTTTATTACATAGGCAGTTACCATTCGACGTAGGATATCTAACTTGATAGAAAAACACCAAGAAGTGAAAGTCTCCAAAATGTCACATAGAAGCTATTGTCCCAAAAGCGTCGATATAGCATATTTCTCTAGGTATAGCTCATAATCAACGATATTGAGCTTTTGAAATACATGCATAATTCGTATCACAAAAAATCAAGGCCATATCATTTTTATTGCACGCAATTTATGTCACAATACATATCCAGTACTATGCTTAATCACACTCCTAAATAATTTTTCTACTCAATTTTCTTAATTGCAACTAGCAGAAAACTGAATTAATATAACTCTGTATACACTGAGGCTGATGGAACCCGTTAGTATTAGCTACAGAGCAGTTATTTTCTGGGATATAGTGTTTTCAGTTTGTAGCCTATATTGCTTTGATCCTATATGTCGACAAATCAGGTTTCGCTGTGATAAGAATATTCGGTTATTATTAACAATATAAGAGTGAAGCACTTTTTCAGAAAAAATTGTTATTAAGCAATTTGGTTTAATACTAACTTCTAACAACCAAGACAGTAACACGTAAAAACAAGGATGTATGCAATATTTCAAAGGTCCTTTATAACCACAGTGCACGAAAATAACTAATCTATGGTATATAAAATCACTTATATGTTAAATTAATTACACACTGCTAATTTCCGCGATAAGCAAATACATTTACGAATTGAACTGAATAACGATCACTGCATAAACGCTAATAGATCCAATTAGTGAGGAAATTATTGTGTTATCAACTGTGAAGAATCCAGCTGCAGATATGGTGAAGTTTCTGCTGCTCGCTTCCTGGGCAAACTCGAGGATTTCACACCTAGCGGGTGCATCTTTCCAGCGACATATATTTTGCTTCGCAAGAAAACACGCTTTGGACACTTGGGTCGCTTGCTCGCTTGCTTCGTGACATATAGAGAAGGTAGATGATGCTATAATCTATGAAACTCGAAGTGTGTCAAATAAAACAAAACAAAAAAATAATACAAATAATACTTACCAATAGAGACAGGCCGTGTAATACATAATATAATACGATATGATACTTAAACTCAGATAAAACAAATATCCTTAATACCATTTCAATGTTATTGACACAACACATCATCACTATTAGAAGTACATAGTAAAGAAACACGTATTGCCACCCAAAAATTGTATTGTAATCGTCAAAAATGTCTACTAACTTTATATATGTCTGTTTTAACTTGTCTATCTTTGATATTAAATTATCATTTTGAAACTGTAATTCATGTATAGCTTTTACCAATACTTCAAATTTATGTTTGATGGATATTGCATAATATCGTAAAAGCATAACTACCAGTAATGTGTAATACATTCTTATATCGTTTACTAGAAAATACTTCAATACATAAAAGTCTGTCAGTTTTGACCAGCCATACCAGTGATATAATCCATGAAGAAGGCATCCGAAATGTAGTAATATTAATTCTACAATCAATTTATGGTACGACATTTTTTTAATTGATCTTAGGACTCGAATTTCCACTTCCACTTTCTGCATTTGTTTGAGAAAATTTAGAAATGTTTCTCCGTGTATTATATTTAAGTGGAGTATGATCCCAATATTTGATAAAAAACATGTTAGATTAAATGTTACATCCATAACGACTGCCTGTAATTTATAATGATAGACACATGTTACTCCATAAGCGTTAAATCCCATTGAGATGATGAACAGAAAAGCTATTCCAAGTGCATGCAGTGCCCTAAACTTACTCTTCTCAAATGTAGATATTTTAAATGTAGGCAAAATAGCTAGCCACATACATATGCAATGCAATGGTTTCAGCAGTTTTACATTTGTGCCTATATTATTTGTCACTTCTTGAGGATAATTCATTGTATTGTATTTAATATTATATGCCATTTATAAGTAGTATTTTGTAATTTTGATGTATGGATGTGAACGGTACGTTACGTTGTTCATTAATGATAATTAATATTACACACATCCCTTCTCAGGTTATTAGTGCGTATTGAATATTAGATTAGTTAACATTAAAACTAATTAAATTAATTTTTATTTTTTTAGCTCAGTACATTGAACACCATTATATAAATTGAGTTATTATTAGAGTAATAATAGTGGACGTACACACATCAATTAATTATACTGACTCACATTCAATTGCCGAGAAAAAATGTTCCATGTAGACTATTCACATTTAGGTATGCTCACTTTGTTATAATTATAATTGTTATAATTGTATAGTCGTAATGCCATTTTTTAACAATATATTGGGTAAATTAAGTATTTTTCATCTATATAGTTAATAAAGTCTGTTTTAATTATATATTTTTTGATGTGACATTACTTTTGAATAACTATTAATCAGCGTAATTGGATAGGTCATGCACAAAATAATGGTAGGTATCTACGACTGCCGAGATTATTATCTATTATGATATGAATTTGTGTTACATATCTAATTTAAGTTTATTTTCACACTGAGTTTGGTAATGAAATGGTAACTTCTATTAATTCTTAAGATTGTTTCGACCTTTACTACGTGGTAATCTTTAATATCTATGTTCATAATTATTTATTAGTTTACATTGCTTTTGCGAATCTTTTGAATTTGGAATCTAATTCTAATTCTAAATTTAAAAAAAATTCTGATTAAATTGAAGGGGAATCTAATGTAAATAAGTGACGAAATTGAACTCTCAAATTGCTCCACAGGAAAGTATTAATTATTCTAGTAGTCACTCTAATTCTAGATTTTTACTCGCCGTTTTCAATTCAATGACTTTTTACTGTTAAAAGCTACTGAACGACCTACTGAAGGTGTGCCGAATGTGTAGTCTTTTACATTCCGAAATTTTAAAAAAAGCAATCGTGTTATTGCTAACAAAACGAAAAATGTATTGCTGTACAAAACACCATACAATAGCAATCCTTTATCCAAACAAAAAACCTTTCATAATTGGTATTATGTAGACGCATGTTTTTGTCTTTTCGAACTGTTACTACAAGTTACAACAAATTCACGCGAAATCTCGGTATCTGTGTTGGTTATCATGGCGCAGAAGAAATATAGTATAGTATAGTATACACGATAGGTGAATATTATTCGTGGGTATACGAATAAATGGGTTTCTATTTTGTAATACAGTCGGCGGACGCGAGCTGACAATGACTCAGGTTTTTCGAAGAAAGAATCGCGTTTCCCAGCTCGTTCACTTGCTTAAGGTAAATATAATAGAATGAATTGAAATTAGAAACGTATGTCGAATTCAGAAAATATGGAGCGATGAGTCATTGCCGGCTCTCGATAGATGACTATACTCTGATTTTTCTAAAATGCCGTTTACGTCATCAAACATCTGTGCGATGAGCGATGAGAGGTTTTTTCGTACCAACGTGATTATTTTCGAGAATATGCATAACAATAGTTTAAGAATCGAAATCAATCTGAGGATCATTTGTTACATAACACTGATCACCGGTGGTTATAAATAGGTAATCAGTGTATTAACCGCGGACACATTTTTCGCCTGCCAATCATGTAATAAATCATGTTATGTAGGCACCCGTGATATTTTTTCGGCGACGATGCCACATCTTTTTCACTAACCCACTAATCACTAATCATACATGTGTGTATAACCAAATTTCTTTGACGTCTAACCTGTTACATTTAATCGATTATTACAATGCATATTTTGCCATTGTATATGTTAAACCATAACCACAAGATTGATATTTTGTGGCGTTTATCGAATAAACGCCAGAAAAGTCGACGAATTTGATACGAACCGCGCACTGTCGCACAAGATTGCACGGGAGCAACAGCTGAATGCAGCCATTTTTAAATAGCCAGGACAGCTTCCAACCTTGTAAAATTGTGCCATCATTATTATGATTATTATTTTGATGACGTGACCGCCAGTTTAGAAAAATCAGAATATATATGCGAATTGGTAATGTGGAATCGTTTGCTGTTGTACTGTTCCTCTTTTTCGCACTTTTCGTCTTCTTGTAAAACATGGTTACATCCTGTTTGGTTAAAAATTTGGACTACTTAGGTTTACACCCTTCAGATATTCTCTTGAGAAATGCAACCAGTTGTATAAAATAACTCATATCCACATTATTTTTTTTACTTTTTCACTTCATTGGTAGACTAATTAAGCAATTCTAGAAGAAAAAAAACTTCAATAAATATGGGTCTCATTCTAAACCGTTTTCGAGATATCGAGGGTCAAAGTTGGTCACTTTAGCAGTTTTATGTAACATGCATTCTAGTTGCCTAATGAACAATTTAAATCGTTAATCTCAAATACGGTTGTAAATTTGACCCATGCTTATTGTTTGTTCCAATTCGCATTATTAAAATGCTCATTATGTATATTCAATCTCATCTTTAAAACTACACTTTAATCGAATGGGTGAATAAAATGTTTACATTTTCACTTTATTCACTATAACTATTGACAACGTGAATAAAGTAAAAAGATAGGTAAATTCGCACTATCCTTGAAAATTTCGTTCTCACCTGACAACGTAACATTTCACGCAAATTCGTCAATTCTGATAACAAATTGGAAAAAAAATCTTGTATGATACACGTCAATAATCGACAATCGACAATCGACTCGAAAACATTATCGCACTCGGTTCGCCTCTTGCGCTAAACTGTTATTTCGTGGATAAAATTCGACTTTATTCACTTTTACCATAAATAGCTATTATTTTCTTAGAATTACTTAATTAGTCTACATGCGAACTATGGCGAAAAGCTCGAGTTATACCCTGTAGATATCATTGTTCGTAGCATTGAATAATACGCCCAAAGGCCTAAAGATTTATAACATTTAGATACGTCCTCGAAACTAACAGCTCCTCATCTGCTTCAATTTTAAATTTCTTCATATCACACCATACGCATACACGTAGTTTATCAAATTAATTATAGGTCCGACAGGAATTTCCTACGTATTCTTAACAATACTCGAGATTATGAAGGATTTAGTTTTTTACATTCTACACCAAGCCAAGAAATCTGTTATATATAACAAGGATGTGAGCAGAATTTCGAAACAATTTTATAACCACTACCCTTAAATTGCTAACTTATATATGATAAAAAATATAAATTCACATTTTTATTGAAACCACACAGTGCTATTTGTCACGATAAACAAATACATATATTTACTTACTAAACTGCATTATTATTACTGTATATGCAGTAATAGATTTAATTAGAGAGAAAATTATAGTATTATCAACTGTGAAGTATCCGGCTGCAGATATGGCGAAACTTCTGCTGCTCGCTTCTTGGGCAAACTCTAAAATTTCACACCTAGCTATTGCATTTTTCTTCCGACACATCCTTTGCTTCGCACGAAAGCATGCTTTGCCTACTTGGGTCGCTTGTTTGCCAGCTTGTTGGCATATTAAGAAGGTAGATGATGCTAATATCTATGAAACACGAAGGGTGTCAAAAGAAAAAAAAAACTGGATTATTATGTAAAAATAATACTTACCAATATAGGCAGTGCGAAGAATGCAGAAAGTAACACGACATGTAACTTAAATTCAGATAAAACAATTCCCCTTAATGTCATGGAAATGTTATTTACACCACACAGCATTACTATTTGAAGTACAATGTAAAGAAACACATATTGCCATCCAAAAATGGTATTGTAATCTTCAAAAATGTACACTAATTTTATGTATATTTGTTTTAACTTATCGATCTTCGATATTAAATTATCGTTTGAGTTTTGAAACTGTAATTCATGTATTGCTAATACTAAACTTTCAAATTTATGTTTGATAGATATAGCATAATATCGCAATAGTATAACCACCATTAATGTATAATACATTCTCACTTGATTTACTGCAAAATACTTCATTGCAGAAAATTCTTTAAATTGAGACCAGGTACACCATTGATACAAGCCATTAAGTAAACACGTTAAATGTAGTAATATTAATTCTGTAATTAATTTATGGTGTGAATAATTTTTGATTGATCTTAGTGCTCTTAATTCCAGTTCCACACTCTTCATTTTTTCCAGAAAATGAAGAATAGATGCTCCGTTTATTATGTTTAAGTGTAATATGATCCCAAAATTTGATAACGCCATTGTTAGATTTAATGATACATCCATAATTACTTCTGGAAAAATATCTTGAAATCCACGTGTTATTCCATAAGCGTTAAATCCAATTGAGATGATCATCATAAAGGCTATTCCAAGTGTATGCAGTGGCCACAACCTACTCTTTTCAAATGTATGTATTTTATATGTGGGTAAAATAGCTAGCCAACTACATATGCAATGTAATGGCTTCAGCAGTTTTATATTTGTGCCTATATTATTCACCACTGCCTGAGGATGTTTCATTTTTTTTTTTTCTTCTTTTTAATGTATAATACAATTTTGTATGAAATGATGTGAAAAGTACGATAAAATGTTCATCAGTGATAAGTAATATGAAGAGTATCATTAGTCAGGTTATTAAATCGAATTAAATATTAGTTTAATAAACAGTTTAAATGAATTAAATGAATTTTTATTTTTCTTGTTCAGTACATTCATAACAATTGACAAAGTGAGTTGATAATTAAGTAATAATATTGTTTTGTCACTGAAATCTAGTCCACTAATGTACTATTTGTAACCAAGCGGCGTTATTAATTGTACATACTGACCAGCAATCAATTTCCGATAAAAGTGGATCCACACAGAATACTCACATTTGGGTCTGATCTAGGGCCGGATTTTGAAGCTTTGGCGCCCTAGGCAATTTTGATAGTGGGGCCTATTGTATCATTAGTTTCCTGCTTCCTTCTAATGTGCTTATAAAGTAGTGCTTATTTTAATAAAAGTAAATTTTTATTCTTTCGAATTCGAATCCTTCGGTGAATTCGGGACCAATAATATCCGAAGGGTATAATTTTATAAGATCCGTTGATTTTTCTTCAATGATATTATCCTCCACTTCTCCTAAGCTAATCAAAGACTCAAACATGCTCTCTCCCAGACTCCATCAGAATATGAATTTTTACGACACTTCAATTCTTCTATTAAGTCATAAATTACGACTTAAAATTATTATTAAAAAAATATATATAAAACACATAAAATTATAAATTCTCATATTATCATGCCCATTAAATTTCACATCATTATTGTGTTTTTAAAATTGTAGTTTCTTTTTACGATTTTGGGGTAATTTTTTGTGTATTCATTGCTGTTGGATTGTACTTTGTAGCGCAGTCACTCATATTTTATTTTTTTTGTGTCGAAACTGTAACAGATATCAAAAACTATAAAAATTCAAAAAAACTTAATAATGAATGCCTGCGTCCGATTTGATTTTTTTAAATTTATTTGCTTTTGTAAAAAATATGAATGTAGTAATGTTGGGCCTCACTTGTTTTATACACAACCGGTCTACTGATAATAACAATATAATGTCAAAATATGAGTTATACCCGTATAAAGTGTCATACCAAACAACATCCAAATCAATGTAAACGTTCTCTTGTTTTTTTTTTTAAATTAACTTTGAAGCGTATACTGGCTAAACCAAAAGCATTTGTATATAGATAAGTTTTCTTAAATCGTCTTCTTTTGATCCCCGTAATCAGAGTTTTATTGCAAGGATCGATTCTCTCCAAAATATTATTCCAAAATTTAGTAAAGGCGCGAAAGGCGCGTTCTCATGAATCAAGTTTAATTGTACCATATTAGTTGATCAACAAAAGTTGAATGAAACCGATTGTTCAAAGTTGATCAACTCTATTGAAACAAAGATTCTCACTACAGTTTTCATTCAACTTTTGTTGATTAACTAAAATCGATCAATTAAACTTGATTCGTGAGAACGCGCTTTAGGCCCAGTTGTACGATCGTGCACCATCCTTGACGGTTTCTAAGAATACGATTGTATTAACAATTGAAACAAGGTAACTGAACCATGGTCAAGGATGATCCACTTTCGTACAATTGGGCCTTAGCGATACCAGTTGAATAAATCAAGTTAAGAAATAATCCATTAGCTCTAGATATTGTTTGAAATTTTTCAGTTTCTTTATCCAATATTTCTTCAAAGTTATCTCTAACATAGGAATATTTTAAAAGTCCTTATCCGTCACGCATCTACTGTAGCAGACCACCTTCTTGCCGACTGACAGTTTTTGGAAGCAGATATTTATTTTATTTCTTTATTTATTCCTTTGTCTATCTACCTTTCGGTGTAAGGCACACATTATTAATTTTTATAATATACTCTCCACTTCCTACAATCTTTTGTTAATTCTTTTATTTCTTCTCATGTGTTCCCTTTTCTTGTTGTCTCTTATTTGATTGCAATGAGTGGAACACTCTTTTGTCGGTCTTCCTCTTTGTTGTTTTCCTGTTGCTCTTGTCTCGTATATTTTCTTAGTGTTTCTTTCTACTCTCATTTGTCTCATATGTGCATACCACCGCATTTGGCCTTCTGTTATTTTTTCCTGTATTGGTTTTATTTTTAATTTTTTCCTGTGCGTCTCGTTCCTTATCCTGTTTCTTATTGTTTCGTTTTCTATTTTTCTTAGGAATCTCATCTCCATTTATTCTTTTTAGAAGCAGATATTTATTTTCATTATTATAGTTCTTTTTAATTTCCCACTTTGGGTTGAAGCTGATTAAAATTTATAATTTTTTGCACAAACATGAAAAATTCAGAAGCTTTGGGACAACATTCAGCAGCAAATACAGCAACTAAAATGAATAAGTGTGCTGCGCAAGGTACGTAATGTATTAATTTGTTGTGAGCTTTCATTCTGAATTGCAAACCATTGTATAGGCCAGACATATCGTCAACTGAGAATTATTTTGAACCAACGTCCATATTGCATTAGAATAAGTCGATTCTAGCACCCAAATGATGTCATTTGAGTGTAGAATATGCGGTTGGTGTGCCAGAATAGACTAGTAACATTTACTGCATTGATGTTGGTAGTGGTAGCGTTGACGGTTGACGTTGAACTGTCAACTGACATGCGTCAAAAACTAAATTTCACAGAGAACAGCAAAGTAATGAAAACGAAGTTTAATTTAAATTATTACCGTGGAAAGTACAATTATTATACATATTAACAGTTTTGCGATTTATCTTGAGAATCTCTTGAGAATCTTCTTGAGAAGATTTTGTCTCTTTTTTTCCACAGCCGCCCAAATTTACGCCATATAAATGTCACCAACCACCGCAAAATCCCCATGATTTAAAACTTTCATTTTTTAATTTATAAAATAGTATGATGCGGCAAAATAGAAAAAAAAATGTATGAAACACTCGTTGCAGAAGGTCCTTCAAGCACGAATTTGAAATTCCGAAACGAGCTGCGTAGCAGCGAGTTGAGGAACAAATGAGTGAACAAGGTGCCTTCTGCAACTGGTATTTTAATATACTATTTTCCTTCATTTTTGTTCCAATGAATATTGTTTTGTTTAATTCTCCGTCAAATTTTCCCACATCATCGACTCGACATATAAATATCGTCGTATCTATAGATTGTTTGTGTTCTTTTAAGCGATGTTTGTTCTACCAATCATATCCGGTATCAGTAAATTATATTTTTTTGCTATTGCACGGCAATAAACGCAGCGGCGTTTATTACCACACTAAGTGTTGTAATAATAGTATGACGTAACTAATTTTTAAAATAAATTATTTATTAACCGTTACAGCAAATATGTTTTGCAATTTGACAAGTTTATTCTAGACGAGGACAACCCTGTCAGCGTTATGTGAATTTCAAAATATCTGCTGTAACTAAGTACGAGATGATGCTTTAACTATAGCTAATTATGATTGGCTAGTAGCAACTGCTGGACATGCAAAATTCGTAACTTAACTACTCAAGGCATGCCATTTTATTGCAAGTAAATGTAATACAGATAGCAGATACATTTTATGATCACAATACATAATTGTAATAAATTTCTTTTAATCGCCACGAAATTAGTTTTCTGCAACTTAATTCCTATTTGTATATCTCATTAAACTGAATTAGTATACCTGTGTATGTACTAAGGGAACCCATTAGTGTGAAAATGATTGTGTTGCTGATATCTGTATAAGACTTATTATACCACTAATTGTACCGTTAAAGATTAATACTTACCAGAGGAAATAGAGCCAACAATATAAAACTGAATATGCTGTGGAACTTAAATGTAAGGTGCCGGCATTCTGCGTTGATGCAACAGGGGAAATGCTTGACGCTCACCTCGTGGCACCTTTGGGATTACGCCGAACAAATTGCTCGGCCCAACGTCGAAGCGGGTGGTCTAGGGTTCTAGATACGTAGTTACGGGTCGTGCGCCCGTAGCGACTTGGCCTACAGGACGATAACGCCGGTTAGTGTAAATAATTCGAGGTCATAAGTTAATACAGCATTCCAGCTAATGTTGAGGGGGACTAACACTGAACAGCACGCTCTTCAACAATATTTTATCCCGAACACTATTCGGAACTTTGTCGTAGACAAAAGTGACGATTGGGTGGCTTTTGACCTCGCACACGAATGCCATTTTTACAGGTCGCGCGACCAGCTAATTCGTGACAGGAGAAGGTCAAGAGAGTTCAATTGTTTTTAATCGAAAACTTGGAATCGAATACTAATTCTAAATGAAAAAAATCTTCTGATTAAATTGACGAGGATTCTAATGTAAATAAGTGACGAAATCGAACTCTCAACTTGCTCTACAGGAAAGTATTAATTATTCTAGTAGTAATTCAAAGTCAAGATTTTTAATCGCCGTTTTCAATCCAATGACTTTTTACTGTTAAAAGCTACTGAACGACCTACTGAAGGTGTGCCAAATGATTAGTCTTTTACATTCAGAAATTTAATAATAAACAATCGTGTTATTTCCAACAAAATGCCAAATGTATTGCTGTGCAAAACACCATACAATAGCCGTTCTTTATCCAACCAAAAAACGTTTCATATCCGGTATTATGTAGACTCAGGTTTTTATCTTTTCGAACTGTTTCTACAAGTTACAACAAATTTACGCGAAATATTGGTATGTGTGGTTGTCATGGCGCAGAAGAAATGTATACACGATAGGTGAATATTATTCGTGGGTATACGAATAAATGGGTTTCTATTTTGTAATATAGTCGGCGGACGAGAGCTGACAATGACTCAGGTTTTTCGAAGAAAGAATCGTGTTTTCCCAGCTCGTTCACTTGCTTAAGGTAAATGTAATAGAGTGAAATGAAATTAGAAACGTATGTCGAATTCAGGAAAAGTGGAGCGATGAGTCATTGCCAGCTCTCGACACGTGACTATATGTGAATTGATAATGTGGAATCGTTTACCGTTATACTTTTCCTCTTTTCCACCACTTTTCGTCTTCTTGTAAAACTCGCTTATATCCTGTTTGGTTTAAATTTTAGACTACTTAGGTTTACACCCTTCAGACATTCTCTTGAGAAATGCAACCAGTTGTATAAAATTAGTAATATCCATTTTTTTTTCACTTTTCTACTTCATTGGTAGACTAATTAAGCAATTCTAGAAAAAAAAAACTGTAATAAATATGGGTCGCATTCTAAACCGTTTTCTAGATATCGAGGGTCAAAGTTGGTCACTTTAGCAGTTTTATGTAACATGAATTCCAGTTGCCTTATGAACAATTTAAATCGTTAATCTCAAAAACGGTTGTAAATTTGACCCATGTTCATTATTTTTTCCAATTCGCATAATTAAAATGCTCATTACGTATATTGAACCTCATCGTTAAAACTACACTTTAATCGAATGGGTGAATAAAATGTTTATATTTTCACTTTATTAACGATAACCATTGACAACGTGTATAAAGTAAAAACATGGGTAAATTCGCACTATCCTTGAAAATTTCGCTGTCACCTGACAATGTGACACTTCACGCAAATTCTTCAATTCTGATAACGAATAGGAAAAAAACTTGTACGATACACGTCAATAAAGCAATTTTATCCACTCGACAACATTATCGCAGTCGGTTCGCCTCTTGCGCTAAACTGTTATATCGTGGATAGTAGTTAAGCAACACGGGTTCCAGATCGCCCCCCGCGAAGATTTCGATTAATTTAATCCGCGGTTTTTATTGGCGGATTAATCAATTACCGCGGGCAGTAACAATGGGTTGATTGCGGAAATCGCGAGTAATTTAATCACAAATACAGGATAACAATGGAATAATTGCAGATGCATTACTTTAATTACAGGTGCATTACTGCAATTACAGGTACTTTAATTGCAGGTTAATTGACGATCCGCGCATTTAATTGGCAGTCTAATCACCGCGAGCGGTAACAATAGATTGATTGCGAGTAATTTAATCACAATTGCAGGATAACAATGGAATAATTACATCAATTGTAGGTACTTTAACTACAGGTTAATTGACGATCCGCGCATTTAATTGGCAGTCTAATCACCGCGGATCAAATTGATATCATAGATCGCTAGACTGAGGATCGCCACACAGTAGCCGCCCCCGATACCACCGCCCCCGACCTCGCCGCCCCCAGACCACCCACGAGGCCAGAGGCCGCCGCCCCCGCGCCGCCCCCGCGCCGCCCCCGCGCCGCCCCCCCGGGCACCGTGGTCCACTGTCACACCGCCCCCGATGCGGCCGTGCAGCGAGTTGAACCAGCGATAAGGCCGGGGTCAGCCGAAGGGTCGCCCCACCCGCGGTATGTAATGCGATACGGCAGGAAGTAATCACTCAAACCGGCAGGCCATAAACACATCAATTTTATCATTATGATTAAAATAAAACTGCCGGTTCCCAGACGGCTATAAAAAAGAAATAGTAGCAGAGTCTGGAGATTAAGACAGCTGATAAACACGGATGTCACCCGATACGGGGTTTTCGGGCGCAGCTATAATCATATCATTATAATTAAGTCACCGGGGCATTCAGACGCGATAACAAAAGGTCGGGGAGATAAGACAGACATGATAAATATATCAATTTTAACGATGTCGTAAATTGAATACTAATGGAAAATATAAAAAATTAGGCGGATGCAGCTGTGAATTAAGATTAGATATCTAACGAAATATGCACGTGCACCAATTAACTTGATGTCGCAACAAGTCGAGACTAGATAATTCCTGTCTGTGTGAAGAAGCACGCCATCACACCCCACCCCTGCGAGGGGTATTTAAACGAAAAACTTCATGCCACGAGCATCAGTCTACTCCGACCAGTGTCGAAGCTCACATCTAGCCCTTCAAGTTTCTTGTGTTACCCTCTGTGCCAGCACCGATCTCCTAGTGAGTGTTATCGTGTTAACTCACCGTTCAACATACAGTGCCCGACCAGTTTCGAATAGGTAAGTGCTTATTTATATTAAATTAAATATCCGCGGGCCCCAATTTAAATAAAAATTATTAGTGCAGCGGTATAAACTTAATCGATTTAAATGCATTTTCCTGGATATATAGCAGATGCCTCACATCGTAATTTAATGTAGCGTTTGAATCAGCATGAATTAATAGTTTGTATTTTATTGCTCGCAGATATGGACTTCGTAAGCAAGCTGAATAAGATTGGGATGGTAAAAGCTATCATCAAAATCGGCGAACTGGAGCAGGACGTTCAACACCGCATCATCGAAGGCAGGAAAATCACCACCAAATTTGGCGAGAAGCAAACGCTCGAGCTGGAGCAGGGGATCCTATTCCTACCGAAGCGTTTCAACAGCATCAGTAGCGATGAGTTTGGGGAGGCAGTCGCACGCGGTCTGTACATCAGCAGGAGATCGGACAATGGACTGTCGTTTGAGAGTGATGAAGAGAGAGCTGCGCGATAGGACGTTGTTGATGAAGCGTAAAATCGCCGAGGTTAAAAAGATGATCGAGACGCGCAAGCGCAGCTTCGAAATCATCAAGCAGATGGCATCATTAAAAATAAGTGTTTAGTCTTTTAATGTCAGCACAAAGAGATGGACCGCATCGATATCCTCATGAAGAGGTTTGACAGAGAATTCACATTGGAGGAGACGCTTCTGGGCAGCTCTACATTCTCACTCAATAAATCCCAAACAAAGCACGTGAGCATTGGGATAAGTCCTACTGCGGGTTTCATACCCATCGTCAAAATATGGGGTCCATTCGCCTCGATATTCTTCACAGCGGACGAGTGGAAGCAGTTTACCGCCCTCAACATTGGAGGATTGACAGAGCCCATCTCGATGGAGCAGTTCGACATATATAGAGAGGCCTCACTGTGGATCGAACAGAGAGAGTTCAAGATAGCTCTGTCTGAAGAGGCTGTACATACCCTGGTGCGCATTAAAAAACTAATAGACTCTAAATTGGATATTTTAACAGAGTGCGCATTTAAAGACTATTACAATAGTCTGCTGTGCGCGTGTGCAAAAATGAATAATGGTGATTTAATGGATAATATTATGATGTTAATAGATCCACATAAAAAATTGTTTCGAGCACAAATAATGTTAGAATATTTGTACATGTATAATGATGCTATACTGTCAACATATGAAAGTTTAAAATAAATATCTCCTATATCTATTTATGTGTCTTATTAACCACCTGTAATAAATAAAGAAAAATAAAAACAACGGATAATAATAATACAGATTTATTGCTCATCATGTTGCATCTCTATCAGGGAATTACATATATTACAATACATTTGTACTATCTATCCAGGAATTAAATACATTATCATGACCCAGCCACTTGACAAAGACTTTGCTGCCCTTCCGCTTCAAGATCTTCTCAACGAGGTAGGTATCAGGATGTTTCGTCAGCTGCAGCTCTTCATTATAGAATGCTCCGCGTATGGGGGTCCCATGCATGTCCTCGAGCAGATATGAGGCAGGATCTGTGATTCCCGCCCCTCCCGAAGCCCCACCAGCCCCTCCGCCTCTCCCGAAGCACCACCGCCCATTATATTCTTAAAATGTTGTAACGTGTGAGACGCTGTGATACACATGTGAGACGCTGTGAGACAGCTGTAAGACACCTCTGAGACAGCTGTGAGACACCTGTGAGACACCTGTGAGACAGCTGTGAGACACCTGTGAGATACCCGTGAGACATCTGTTGGCGGTGGTATATATATATTTTTTATCTATTTTATAGTTCATTTATTTATGTATTTTTACCGTTTTTTATTCATTATCTTGTATATTTCTTATGTTTTTATTTATTATCTTGTATATTTTGTATGATTTTATTTATTATCTTGTATATTTTACATATTGTGCGTATATATTTCTGCATTGTATATTTAAATAATATTGTACACATTTATGTGATGATTTTTCTTTATTTAATATGATGTTCTCTCTATGCACTGTGGAGGGGGTGAATAAAATAAAGTTTTTACATTGTATTATTATTTTTTAATACCATATAAAATATCCATTACATACTCGTACAGAACTACAACATTCCTATAACTACAAGCTACATTCTTATCATTAAGTACATGAAGTCTACAACAATCTCGGGTTTTTAGCAGTTTGGGGCAGGTATCATAATCTTCTAAATTAACAACGTTATCAAAAAAATTACTGAGGTATGCAGCCTTTGGAGCGCCCTTGACATAGACAACATCAACTGGATATCTCCTAAATAAGTTTCCAATGTTGGATAGATTTGAATAACCTCCGCTGTAGGGCAGTCCATGGTGCATCCTCTCCAGCCACACAATCTCTTTCTGGCAGCTCCGGCTCAGCGCGATGAATGGTTTGGGCGGCTTGAATAGGAATGTCTTTATCCCCTCTCCATCAAATGTTAGAGCCACTTCCTTGGGTGTAAATTCAGGTGTGCAAAAGCCTTGTATATCAACGACCAGCACTCGCAGCGTTGAAGCAATATGCTTGCGTAGAACAGGTTCCAGCATTCTCCCAGCTTCAGCTATGCGCCTCTCGAAACGTAGCCTATCAGCAACAATATGTTTCCACTGTGTATGCTGATCACCCTCATGAGGTCTATACATCAACGTTATGGGGCATAAATCAAAGCTTACTCTCTTCGGCATTTAAGTGAGCTTTTTAACCTCTCCTGTTAGAGGTCTGTACTCAACGATGCTATCGTACATAATGAGGCAATATGCTCGAGTACCGGCAGCAAATGCTGCGGTCGCCTCCAACTCGATATTCAAGTCGACTGTAGATGTTTTAATGCTATCATTCTGCTTTGATACGTCAAATAGAAAGATCATCTGATCTCTAAACTGAGTATAATCCAGCATAGGCATAGCATCAGCGCGGTCATAATAACTTTTTTGAAACTCGACATACATATGGTACGCACGCGTGTAATCGCCATCTGCGATATCGAGATTTAATGCATCGTAAGGATAAGTTTCCGAGTTTAGATGAACTCGAATATTTTTAATATTGCAATGATCAAATCTCGCGCAGTCTACGCCAACATTATTTCTCCTATTTTGCTGCAATACAATACCGATATAGCGAGGCTTCTCAAGATTACTCGAAGTCTTTACGGGCCAGATTTCTTTTTCAGTCTGTCGTAAAGCTGTAAGTTCACGCAGTTCACATCCGCGAAATGCTACACGAATCGGTGCATTCTTGTGAATATTTTGATAGAGAGCTAATCTATTCGCAGAACTTGGCTGTATATGAGGGACGTGCCATTCAACTTTATTGAGTCTAAGGACAGCTCCGGCAGTACCGGTATAGCAGTTAGTATCAGTGGCAGATCGCAAAAGTATTAATTCTTGCTTGATATTCGTAATCACTTTACGATAATCCTCTGCAAATCCGAGCCAGTACTTGAGCGGAATTATAGCGAAAAATTTGTTATTATTGACGACAAAGGTTTTCAAATGTCCGGTGGGACACCATCCTGCCATCTCAGCAGCGTTTATATCCTCACCTCGCATTGAGAGCAGCCCTTTGATTGTACTAGTTATGCCAACATTGCGAATTTTATCTACCTCAATGCCATTCAATTCATATCGCACCTCCTCAAATAAAAAACTGAATGCATTTTGAGTAAGAGAAAATTGGATGGGAATACCGCCTGCTCCTGCAGGAGGCTCGACCTCACCGCTAATATAGATGTAGCTATCGTGAGGCAAAGTCAGAATATCCTGCTGCTGGATCGTAATGCGGATTTCATCATTATTACCGAAATTTGCCGATCTGGGATGATATGCATGATGCTGCGTCTTTATGATATCGTCTTGGAAAACCACATCTTCAAAAATATTCAGCTCAGTCATTTCGTTAGCTTCTTTTTTAGATTATAGCCGATTTTAAGGAGCTTGCGCTTAACAGCAGATGATGTCGCGGCTGCGGTTCTTCGCCTACTACTGATTGATATTGAGCTCGTCTTCGTATTTATACTCCCGAAGCAGATGCCCATGTTAGCGCTGTCTCAGCTCCAATCGAACTAATATTTTCTCGCCTCTAAAGTTAACCGGATCGCCGCTCTGGTCCACTATCCTAATGATTATACTATCGATGCTGCTTGTGTTAATGACGGGTAGGTATAAAATGTTTCTGGGTTCTATATTTATAGCATAGCCCGGATCTACGGCAGGTGAGAACTCGAATAGCGTATGAGATAGTCTGTTATCGTAATAGGATCCTGTGATGATGTTGCACTCTACCCTGATGCTCGATACTTTAATTATCTGTACAGGTATATCAGATGTATGCTGTGATCCTGCCTCTAATATACGCTCTCCCGAAAACCCTAATAAACTCCCGATAGTGCCTTTATCAGACGAAAAATCAACGCTGAATATACTTTTAAGCTCGCACTTTAGCGTATTATTGTTTGGCTTGAGCGAAAAAATATTATCGGCGAGCTGATCCCCACTGTCGGATAATAACTGCTGCTGCAAGTACGCCTCAATATCGCTAATTTCGTATGAGCCTGATGGTATTACAATTTCCTTACCTCCGTTATATATAAACTTATTACACCCTTCCTCAATATTCGGTATCGTATTATATGTATGTAGCCCTATTAAACCCAAGCAATAAGATGACCTATCATCGAGCTCGATCGGCGGATAATAATCAGCGCTGAGGATGTTATCTGTACCTTGCAAGGTGAATGTCTGAGACATGACTGAGATATGTCGGTACATGCAAGGCTATTTATACAAAAATTCCAAGCACAGATGACCACAATTATAAGTGTTGAACCTCTGATAGCGCTGTCTATTATATGTGATTTTGCTATCGCCCAGGTAGCATACAAGTTCCGGGGGCGGGGTCAAATCCCCAAAACTATCAAAATACTCGACTGATCTGCCGCGCTTTCTATAGGCCACCCAATGCGTGCCTTCTCCATCCCTGACATCCAAATTAACGATTGCTGATTCATTGTAATGAGGTTTAACAGGCAATGTATCTCGCATGAATACTCCACGGAAATATTTTATATTTTTAGCATGCTCGTTTAGATCGATGTTTGTGAGGGCGCGCTTGGGCAGCTTAATTAGTTTTTTGGTGCAGCCAGGAATAGACCCATGCCTTTCCGATATGGCTTTAAAAATAGCCCCTTACCGTTTTTACCTAAAGCTATAGTTTTAGCGGACGCTCGAGCATCTCCCACCGACTTCACAGCCTTATATATGCCGGCCGCGCCTCCAGCCAGAGAGCCTAGAGCACTAAGTCCGGCGAATATGGGTATTAGCGGCAGGATACCTCCTCTCTTTGGGATTGGGATTATCCTCGGTACGCGGATTTTTTTCTTACCGCCAGCCTCGCGAACGGCCATTTTTGCTGCAGCTAGTGCAACTCGACTCCCCTCCTTAAATGCCTGAGAGCTACCGATTTTACGCTTAAACTTTTTTATAGCCTTTCTAGCCTTCATGACCACCCCACTTCGCATAGCTGTCTTCGGGAGACCCATCCCCATCTTCCTTTTCGCCTTCATCATGTTCGTCACTATCCACGCAGCGCTCTTCTCACCTAGCTTTGCGTTTTGCGACTTGACTCTGGCCCAGGCGGCCTCTTCGAGCTCCTTATCAGCTATATGACGCTCGCTCAAGCTTTTGTTCTGCGAGTAGCGGATGTCGTGTTGTTTACAGGCGCTGTCTAGAGGATTTATGCCAGAATCTCCTCGTTTTAACCTCTTTTCCAACTTTGTACCAGGACCACAGTACTGATAGCCTGGTATGTGTGCCTCGAACGGGAGTGCGTTTATTACTGAATTGATGATGCCTCGACCTTGATACATATTCATCTGAACCTTTCGATCCGCTCGACCCCTATATATAGCACATCCGCGGTGCAGGAGGTTTAGTACGATGAAGGTCGTCAAGCAGCAACAATCGCTGGAGGTGATCAATATGGATCAATGGACGGGTGATGGGTTTGAGGCGAGCTTCACAAGACACAGCAAATTGCTACCCAATACAATCAGGGCGCTAGTATGCGGACCCTCTAATTGCGGCAAATCAAACGTCATGTTCTCATTACTGTTCGCCGACAATGGCTTGCGCTTTGAGAATATCTATATCTTTTCCAAATCGCTATATCAGCCTAAGTATAGAATGCTAGAGCGATTAATGGCCAATATTCCAGAGATAGGATATTTTGCATATAAGGAAAACGAAGAAATAATCGACCCTTCCGAAGCCGAACCACATTCAGTATTTATTTTCGATGATGTTGCCTGTGATAAGCAGGAAAAAATCAGAGAATATTTCAGCATGGGTCGACACAGTCAAGTCGATTCATTTTACCTCTGCCAGACTTATTCTAGAATACCGAAACACCTTATCCGAGATAATGCAAACTTTATCATGCTATTTAAGCAAGATGATCTAAATCTCAGGCATGCATATGAGGATCATGTTAGTGCCGATATGAAGTTCGAGCAGTTTAAGGCTATGTGTATGGCGTGCTGGGATGGGAGATATTCCTTCATAACGATAGATAACGATAGCGATATAGCTGAGGGCAGATATAGGAAAGGTCTGGATGAGTTTATATTACTCGATTCGCGCGTCTAGACAGGTTTTGACGTGTTTAAACTTGTCTCGACAGGTCGAAACACTCTCGCTGACAGCTAATTAGTATAAATTACGACCGCATCTGGTAACGCTTCATTGTGAATTCTACCTTGGTACAGTACACATCATGAGCGATTTAATAGAGCGGCAGCTGGTTGATATTGAGAATGCGATACGTCGTAAAGTATTTGCATTAAAATTAGAACGCGGTGATAATAGCACGATGCTGGACCGTCGCTATAAGCCAATCACAGATCCTCTTAAGAAGTTAACCCTGGCTCAGGCTCCAGTGCCGCCGGCAATGCAGGCTCAGCCCTTAGTACGACCACCGCCACCAATACAGGCTCAACCCCCCGTACGTTTACCGCCTCCAATGCAGCCTCGACCCGCAGCACGTTCTGCTCTACATCAACCGTCCACATTCAACATATCCTATACACCGACAACTCCTCCAACACGTTCTGCTCTGTTTCAACCGCCTGCAACCAGCATGTCTACACCCATCATTCTCCCGCCTTTACAGGCAACACCTGCAACCCCTGTTATACGTTCCACACCGAAAGCAGAAGTACAACGCCATATCGCCAAGCTACAAAAGGCTTCGAGGGATCTAAAGTTTTCGGAGTATGGTAGTGAGGCTGACGATGAGCAAGATATGGATACATCGTCTAGAGGGGATGAGCTCTTACATTTACTGGACGGCATGCTGCCTACACCTAGAAAATATTTCACCATGTTAGTTAGGGGTGATGATAAGGACTTAGATAAGACATTCGGTGTAGTCTATAATCGTCATACTGGCGGATTTCATCTGGGTAACTCACCTATTAACCCAGATGGGGAGGATCTTTTAGTCGGGCGAAGTATCTATGCGGGGACCCCTGGCCTCTATGATCTGATTTTTAGTAAGAAGCCAAAATCATTTAGCGGCACAGATGTAACCAATTATGCTGATATCATCGATAAAACCAAAATCGCATATTTCAATTTTGATGAAAACAGCCGCGTTCGAGGAAATAACACACATAAATATAAGAAGTTTATCGCACCTTTATTAAAGAGCACGAGTTCGCCAGCTCTAACTAGATCTCGCGTTAAAACTACTGGAGGTCTAGGGTTCGACTCTGAGATGCAGTGCGACTTAAAAACCCCAGTACAATATCGTTATTGGGATAATATAGAAGAGCTGGTGGATAGGCTATGTCTGCTACATGCTGCTAGGAATGCTGGGAATAGTAGCGTCGGTAATGAGATTCTGGCTATTGAAGAGGAGCTCCGCGAAGCTGATATAATTGAATAAAACGAACGACATGTGCGCTACCTGCTCAAATATACGATGAGCGTCGACAAGTTCGGACGTTTCTTTAGAGCGGGAGGTACGCGAAAATGCTCTCGAGGTCGCGATGGCATAGGATTTATGCTAACGCCGAGCGGTCATTATGATTTAAATAATAGACGCCTCACACGCATAAAGGAGCCCGCGGATTTGGACGATGCGGCTAGCAGGAAGTTCGTGGAAGATTCTTTGAACAAGATGGAGGCTGATATTTTAGAGCGTGCGGCTGGTGCTGCTCGCAAGAAACTGACACTTTATTCGCAGGCTGCTGCGCATAATATGCAAAATCTGCAGAAAAATGTCGATGCGAAACTATCTGATCTGAAGAAGCAGCAGGAGGAAAAACTGCAGGCTAATGTGTGGGAGTTAGCTATCCTGAAAAAGCAGCAGGAAGATAAGCTGCATGCTTATGGCGCTACTATTAAGCAGGAATTGGATGCTCTGAAGAAGCAGCAGGAAGAAAGACTACAGATCCATGATGTAATTGCTGCTCGTGAGTTAGCCGATCTGAAGAAGAAGAGTGAGGATAGCGATGTAAAACTGAGAGAGATGGTGTTCACCAGAGTAGAGCAGCTGCGCGAGTTATTTGTTCAGTTGTCGGCTGAGAGAGAAAAACTTCAGGCTTATGGCGCTGCTTTTAAGCAGGAATTGGATGATGCAAAGAAGCAGCAGGAAGAAAGAATGCAGGCTCACGATGCGCTTGTTATAGGCGAGTTAGCCGACCTGAAGAAAAAGCGCCAGGATGATGATGTACATTTGCGAGAGCTGATACATACCAAAGTACAGCAGACTATAAGAGAGAGCAGACGTACTCCGGGCGTCACTCCTCGCAAGCCCGTAGCCGCACATAAATAATGAGTGCTATTAAGAGCGGTATCGTTGATGAGCTCCATAGACCCGCTCGTGTTAACTTTGGGAGAAGGAGGACTATCATTAAAGGACTTGATGATCTATGGCAAGCTGACTTGGCGGAATTCTCCTTTTACGCTCGAGATAATAAGGGGCACAGATTCATTCTGGTGGTGATTGACTGCTTCTCCAAGTTCCTATGGACTCGTCCACTAAAGGATAAAACTGCTAAATGCGTTAGTGCCGCTTTCGCTGATATTTTTCGCGGGCGTCGTACTCCGAAGAATTTGCAGACTGACAATGGTACTGAATTTTACAACTCTACGATGAAGGCGCTGCTAGCTAAATATAAAGTGAATCATTATTCATCCTATACTAAAATCAAGGCATCCATGGCTGAGCGCGTGATACGTACTATAAAAAATAGTCTTTATCGATCGTTTAGTTTGAGGGGGGCATATTCATGGATAGACATTCTCACCGATGCCGCCGCCGAATATAATGCCAGGAAACATCGTACTATTGGCATGAGACCCTGTGACGTCACCAAGAAGCATGAACAACATCTTCTAGATACCGTTTATTCACACGTTAAAATGTCCGGTGTGCGAAAGTTTAGCGTTAATGATGTAGTTCGAATAAGCAGGCAGAAAGCGTTATTCGAGAAGGGGTACACGCCAAATTGGTCGGCTGAATTATTTAAAATTAAGCAGGCTCAAATCACAGATCCTGCCTCATATCTGCTCGAGGACATGCATGGGACCCCCATACGCGGAGCATTCTATAATGAAGAGCTGCAGCTGACGAAACATCCTGATACCTACCTCGTTGAGAAGATCTTGAAGCGGAAGGGCAGCAAAGTCTTTGTCAAGTGGCTGGGTCATGATAATGTATTTAATTCCTGGATAGATAGTACAAATGTATTGTAATATATGTAATTCCCTGATAGAGATGCAACATGATGAGCAATAAATCTGTATTATTATTATCCGTTGTTTTTATTTTTCTTTATTTATTACAGGTGGTTAATAAGACACATAAATAGATATAGGAGATATTTATTTTAAACTTTCATATGTTGACAGTATAGCATCATTATACATGTACAAATATTCTAACATTATTTGTGCTCGAAACAATTTTTTATGTGGATCTATTAACATCATAATATTATCCATTAAATCACCATTATTCATTTTTGCACACGCGCACAGCAGACTATTGTAATAGTCTTTAAATGCGCACTCTGTTAAAATATCCAATTTAGAGTCTATTAGTTTTTTAATGCGCACCAGGGTATGTACAGCCTCTTCAGACAGAGCTATCTTGAACTCTCTCTGTTCGATCCACAGTGAGGCCTCTCTATATATGTCGAACTGCTCCATCGAGATGGGCTCTGTCAATCCTCCAATGTTGAGGGCGGTAAACTGCTTCCACTCGTCCGCTGTGAAGAATATCGAGGCGAATGGACCCCATATTTTGACGATGGGTATGAAACCCGCAGTAGGACTTATCCCAATGCTCACGTGCTTTGTTTGGGATTTATTGAGTGAGAATGTAGAGCTGCCCAGAAGCGTCTCCTCCAATGTGAATTCTCTGTCAAACCTCTTCATGAGGATATCGATGCGGTCCATCTCTTTGTGCTGACATTAAAAGACTAAACACTTATTTTTAATGATGCCATCTGCTTGATGATTTCGAAGCTGCGCTTGCGCGTCTCGATCATCTTTTTAACCTCGGCGATTTTACGCTTCATCAACAACGTCCTATCGCGCAGCTCTCTCTTCATCACTCTCAAACGACAGTCCATTGTCCGATCTCCTGCTGATGTACAGACCGCGTGCGACTGCCTCCCCAAACTCATCGCTACTGATGCTGTTGAAACGCTTCGGTAGGAATAGGATCCCCTGCTCCAGCTCGAGCGTTTGCTTCTCGCCAAATTTGGTGGTGATTTTCCTGCCTTCGATGATGCGGTGTTGAACGTCCTGCTCCAGTTCGCCGATTTTGATGATAGCTTTTACCATCCCAATCTTATTCAGCTTGCTTACGAAGTCCATATCTGCGAGCAATAAAATACAAACTATTAATTCATGCTGATTCAAACGCTACATTAAATTACGATGTGAGGCATCTGCTATATATCCAGGAAAATGCATTTAAATCGATTAAGTTTATACCGCTGCACTAATAATTTTTATTTAAATTGGGGCCCGCGGATATTTAATTTAATATAAATAAGCACTTACCTATTCGAAACTGGTCGGGCACTGTATGTTGAACGGTGAGTTAACACGATAACACTCACTAGGAGATCGGTGCTGGCACAGAGGGTAACACAAGAAACTTGAAGGGCTAGATGTGAGCTTCGACACTGGTCGGAGTAGACTGATGCTCGTGGCATGAAGTTTTTCGTTTAAATACCCCTCGCAGGGGTGGGGTGTGATGGCGTGCTTCTTCACACAGACAGGAATTATCTAGTCTCGACTTGTTGCGACATCAAGTTAATTGGTGCACGTGCATATTTCGTTAGATATCTAATCTTAATTCACAGCTGCATCCGCCTAATTTTTTATATTTTCCATTAGTATTCAATTTACGACATCGTTAAAATTGATATATTTATCATGTCTGTCTTATCTCCCCGACCTTTTGTTATCGCGTCTGAATGCCCCGGTGACTTAATTATAATGATATGATTATAGCTGCGCCCGAAAACCCCGTATCGGGTGACATCCGTGTTTATCAGCTGTCTTAATCTCCAGACTCTGCTACTATTTCTTTTTTATAGCCGTCTGGGAACCGGCAGTTTTATTTTAATCATAATGATAAAATTGATGTGTTTATGGCCTGCCGGTTTGAGTGATTACTTCCTGCCGTATCGCATTACATACCGCGGGTGGGGCGACCCTTCGGCTGACCCCGGCCTTATCGCTGGTTCAACTCGCTGCACGGCCGCATCGGGGGCGGTGTGACAGTGGACCACGGTGCCCGGGGGGGCGGCGCGGGGGCGGCGGCCTCTGGCCTCGTGGGTGGTCTGGGGGCGGCGAGGTCGGGGGCGGTGGTATCGGGGGCGGCTACTGTGTGGCGATCCTCAGTCTAGCGATCTATGATATCAATTTGATCCGCGGTGATTAGACTGCCAATTAAATGCGCGGATCGTCAATTAACCTGTAGTTAAAGTACCTACAATTGATGTAATTATTCCATTGTTATCCTGCAATTGTGATTAAATTACTCGCAATCAATCTATTGTTACCGCTCGCGGTGATTAGACTGCCAATTAAATGCGCGGATCGTCAATTAACCTGCAATTAAAGTACCTGTAATTGCAGTAATGCACCTGTAATTAAAGTAATGCATCTGCAATTATTCCATTGTTATCCTGTATTTGTGATTAAATTACTCGCGATTTCCGCAATCAACCCATTGTTACTGCCCGCGGTAATTGATTAATCCGCCAATAAAAACCGCGGATTAAATTAATCGAAATCTTCGCGGGGGGCGATCTGGAACCCGTGTTGCTTAACTACTGTGGATATAATTCGACTTTATTCACTTATACCATAAATAGCTATAAGTTTCTTAGAATTACTTAATTAGTCTACATGCGAACTATGGCGAAAAGCTCGAGTTATACCCTGTAGATATCATTGTTCGTAGCATTGAATAATACGCCCAAAGGCCTAAAGATTTATAACATTTAGATACGTCCTCGAAACTAACAGCTCCTCATCTGCTTCAATTTTAAATTTCTTCATATCACACCATACGCATACACGTAGTTTATCAAATTAATTATTGGTCAGACAGGAATTTCCTACAAATTCTTAATAATACTCGAGTGATTGTAAAGGATTTAGTTTAATATTTTCTACACAGAGCCAAGAAATCTGTTACATATAACAAGGATGTAAGCAAAATTTCGAAACAATTTTATAACCACTACCCTTAAATAGCTAACTTATATAAAATAAATAATTTACATTTGTATTGAAACCACATTGAAACCACAGTGCTATTTCTCACGATAAGCAAATACATATATTTACTTACTAAACTGCATTATTATTACTGTATATGCAGTAATAGATTTAATTAGAGAGAAAATTATAGTATTATCAACTGTGAAGTATCCGGCTGCAGATATGGCGAAACTTCTGGTGCTCGCTTCTTGGGCAAACTCTAAAATTTCACACCTAGCTATTGCATTTTTCTTCCGACACATCCTTTGCTTCGCAAGAAAGCACGCTTTGCCTACTTGGGTCGCTTGTTTGCCAGCTTGTTGGCATATTAAGAAGGTAGATGATGCTAATATCTATGAAACACAAAGTGTGTCAAAAGAAAAAAAAACTGGATTATTATGTAAAAATAATACTTACCAATATAGGCAGTGCGAAGAATGCAGAAAGTAACACGACATGTAACTTAAATTCAGATAAAACAATTCCCCTTAATGTCATGGAAACGTTATTTACACCACACAGCATTACTATTTGAAGTGCAATGTAAAGAAACACATATTGCCATCCAAAAATTTTATTGTAATCTTCAAAAATGTCCACTAATTTTATGTATATTTGTTTTAACTTATCTATCTTCGATATTAAATTATCGTTTGAGTTATGAAACTGTAATTCATGTATAGCTAATACTAAACTTTCAAATTTATGTTTGATAGATATAGCATAATATCTCAATAGTATAACCACCATTAATGTATAATACATTCTCACTTGATTTACTGAAAAATACTTCATTGCAGAAAATTCTTTAAATTGAGTCCAGGTACACCATTGATACAAGCCATTAAGTAAACACGTTAAATGTAGTAATATTAATTCTGTTATTAATTTATAGTGTGAATAATTTTTTATTGACCTTAGTGCTCTTAATTCCAGTTCCACACTCTTCATTTTTTCCAGAAAATGTAGAATAGATTCTCCGTTTATTATGTTTAAGTGAAGTATGATCCCAATATTTGATAACGCCATCGCTAGATTTAATGATACATCCATAATTACTCGTGGCAAATTATCTTGAACACCACGTGTTATTCCATAAGCGTTAAATCCAATTGAGATGATCATCATAAGAGCTATTCCAACTGTATGCAGTGGCCACAACCTACGCTTTTCAAATGTATGTATTTTAAATGTGGGTAAAATAGCTAGCCAACTACATATGCCATGTAATGGCTTCAGCAGTTTTATATTTGTGCCTATATTATTCACCACTGCCTGAGGATGTTTCATTGTTTTTTTTTCTTCTTTGTAATGTATAATACAAATTTGTATGAAATGATGTGAAAAGTACCATAAAATGTTCATGAGTGATAAGTAATATTATGAGTATCCTTATTCAGGTTATTAAATCGAATTAAATATTAGTTTAATAAACAGTTTAAATGAATTAAATTAATTTTTATTTTTCTTGTTCAGTACATTCATAACAATTGACAAAGTAAGTTGATAATTAAGTAATAATATTGTTTTGTCACTGACATCTAGTCCACTAATGTACTATTTGTAACCAAACGGCGTTATTAATTAGACCTACTAACCTGCAATCAATTTCCGATAAAAGTGGATCCACACAGAATACTCACATTTGGGTCTGATCTAGGGCCGGATTTACAAGTTTTTGCGCCCTAGACAATTTTGATGGTGGGGCCTATTGTATCATTAGCTTCCTGCTTCCTTCTAATTAATGTTTATTTTAATTTCACCTTATGCATTCTCCTCATGTCTTCATGGTATCTTGTTAGTAATCCAAAATGCGCTATGCAGCAGCAGATTTTTCATCATCAGCACAGTCAATTTCATTTTTCCTTATAAATTATTTTATTTATTGTTTTCTAATTACATGATTAAATATAATTTAATCGGAAAGAAACATGAAATCAAAAGTTTAATGGCCCAAATTTTGACGCCCTTAGGCGTTCACATAAGTTGGCCTAATGGATAAGCCGGTCCTGGTCTAATCAATTTATAATATCTATAGTAAATAATAATTGATATAATTATAAGTATATTTGTATGGAGTTCATAAATAAATCCAGTTTAATTCTATATTTTATAGAGCATACTACTCATGCAGGGCCGGTTTACCCAATAGGCCAACCTAGGCGATCGCCTAGGGGCGCCAAGTAAATAGGGGCGCGAAAATTTGGGCCAATTAATTTTTATATTCGTATTTCTTTCCAATTAAATAATATTGTTTTCGGCGGTCGCACTCGTAAGGCCCGCTCACAGTTTATTTATAAATCCCAACTCGAGTCGTTTTGTATATGTATACATAGTATGATTATGTTTGTTTATCTATCAATAAATAAGCTAAGGTAAAAACATGGTACTGGCGCCTACACGTGTTTTTATTTCTATGCTTTGAAACCAATCAATAAGAAATAAGGACTACGTTAACATATTTTTCCCGACCTATATTTCTTGAGAGTAAATAGATTTATGTACATGCTGGACCCTTTTATAGTTTTATGTCATTAGTTCATTCGATGTTAACTAGTTGTATGGGTCTGGTGTCTCCTGTGAAATTGCAATAAAAATTACTTTGAGTAATTCGATTAAACAAAAAAATCATGTGAATAGTGAACACTTTAATAAAAGTAAGTGCACTTTTTTTTATTATAAAGTTCAAATTAAATGCTGACATCAAACTGCACTATTATTTTGAATACAACATGCTATTTGTGTTCAAAGGACAATAATTTATTAATTCAAAGTACGCATGTTTCAAATGTTAAATTTGTTTGCAGAAATATGTCGCGTAAATTATCTGGATATCAGAATAAATTACGAAAATTGGAACAAAATGAAAAAACTGCCAATTGTTGGACAAAGTGCATAAAATAACTTCGTTTTTTTCGAAAAGTGAGGAATCCAAAGTGCAGTCCCCAGACACTTTGTTACCAAGATCGAGCATATTTGACGATGTTACAAATTTGCCATCAACTTCTCATGAAAGCACCAATGAAAATTATAATTTACCAAATTTGGTGAGTGAGGCCACAATTGAAAGCGAGAACTTTGCATCGTCGATAACAGAAAATCAAACAATTTCAGTCACAGATTTGTTGGACCCTTCGAAGTGGAGAATCGATAATAATTTTGTGGATTATATCATTCAAAATCCACCACAACAAAATATTAATGAATTAGATTTTAAAATATCTAAAAGATCATATAATGATCGGGTGAGATATGCTTCAAAGCGTATATTTTTGCACCAATCCATAAATGGGGAGACAAAGAGACGAGAATGGCTTATTTTTTCTAAAACGACAGGATGTATTTATTGTATGCCGTGCAAATTATTTAGCAAACATAAAACTTCATTTACTCATACTGGCTTTAACGATTGGAAGAACGAACATCGTTTAAAACATCACGAACAATCTTTAGAACACCGAGAAAATACGCGGATTTATATATGTCGAGTTGACACTCTAGGGAAAATTGATGGTGAATTAAAAAAACAATATTCTTTGGAATTACAATATTGGAAAAATGTTCTTGTACGAATAGTTGAAGTTGTTAAGTATTTGTCCACTCGTACTTTGGCTTTTCGTGGTGAAAGTGATGTATTTGGGGAACCGAATAATGGCAAATACATTGGTCTGTTAGAATTGATTTCAACATTTGATCCATTTTTGCAAGCTCACATACAAAAATATGCAAACAAAGGCAAAGGGACCGTTTCATATTTATCCAAAGATATATGCAATGAATTTATTATTTTGATGAGTTTTTCAATCACTGATTTAATTGTCGAAGAATTAAAGTCAAGTAAATATTTTTCCATAATTATTGACTCGACACCAGATATTGCCAAGGTGGACGAGTTAACTTTTGTAGTAAGATATATTTATGCAGATGGTACGCCAGTCGAAAGATTTATTTCATTTTTGCCAAATGTAGGACATAAGGCAAAAGAAATGAAAGTTGCCATTTTAAAAAAACTTGAAGATCTAAAAATCAATATTATGGATTGCAGAGGTCAATCATATGACAACGCCAGTAATATGTCTGGCCAATACTCTGGTTTGCAAGTTAGAATGAAAGCTCACAATACATTAATACATTACGTACCTTGTGCAGCACACTCTTTAAATTTAGTTGGTGTATTTGCTGCTGAATGTTGTCTGGAAGCAACTACATTTTTCATGTTTATACAGGAAATTTATAATTTTTGGTCAGCTTCTACCCATAGATGGGACATTTTAAAAAAATGTTTTGCAAATAATAATAAAAATAAATACCTGCTTCCTAAAACTCTGTCGGCAACGAGGTGGTCTGCCAGAGCAGATGCGTGCAGCGCCTTATCTTTAGGCTATTCCTGTTTTAGAGATGCCTTTGAAGAGATATTGAACAACGAAACTGAAAAACCTCAAACACACGCTGAAGCAAATGGATTACTTTGTAAATTTCATTTATTAGAAACTGGCATCCTTACTGAATTTTGGAACAATATTTTGGAGAGAATCGATGCGTGTAATAAAACATTGCAAAAAGTTAATATAGATATAACAGTCGTTGTTCAAATTTATAATTCTTTAATTGAATATTTAACAGAACAAAGATCTAAATTTGATCTTTATGAGGAAGCATGAAAAAAGAAATCCAACTGCAGCGAATACAAAAAAGAATTAACTCGGAATCGTAAAAGGAAACTCCAATTTTTAGAACCCAATAATGATCTGAATACGAATGGGCGTGATAATATGAGAATAAATACATTTTATGTCATAATTGATAACTTAATTGAACAATTGAAGCGTCGTAAAAATGCATACACTGATATAGAGGGCTTGTTTGAGTTTTTGACGAGGTTAGGAGAAGTGGAGGATAATATCATTGAAGAAAAAACAAACGCGCTTATAAAATTATACCCATCGGACCTTGGTCCCGAATTTACAGAAGAATGCAAACATTTTAAACAGTTTTTAAAAAATAAGGAAGTATTAATAGTAGATGATGGACAATCAAGTGTTTTAAAAATGTTAAAACTTATACAAGAGAAAAAGATAATATCTACTTTTCCGAATATGGATGTTATATTAAGGATTTATTTATGCATTCCTGTTGCAAATGCCTCTGGTGAACGTTCGTTTTCAGTCTTAAAACGAATTAAAAATTATTTGAGAAACACGCTGTCCCATGAAAAATTATCACGCTTGGCAACTCTTGCAATAAATTCAGACATGGTTAATTATATGTGCTGTGACAAACTAATTGAAACATTTGCAAATTCCAAATGTAGGAAAAAAATATAAATTAAAAAAATCGGTTTTTGGCTTAGGAATTTTTTCTATGTAATGATATTATAAATGATACAATTGGGAGCATTGGTTTTTTGTCATGAATTTAGATATAAATCTTTTTTTCCACTGTATTTAAGCCAAAGTTATATGTTTAAGTAATAGTAGTATTATTTATTTATTTTGTTGTGATTTTTATTTCTATGCATTGTTAAATATTTTAATATGCATTTATGTACTTTGAGAAATGCTTTTTATTTTCATGTTTATTTTTGTTATATATTTTTTATTAAAATGTGCTTATTATGTACAATTTTTTGTTTTGTTTTTAAAATTGTAATAAAATTTATCAATATAAAAATTTCCAATTATTACAATACCTGCAATACCTTTGATCACATTAAAAGGGAGGTTCAAGAGGCGCCACCTTAAAAATCGCCTAGGGCGCCAACATTTGATAAACCGGCCCTGTACTCATGCGTTATTGTTAATGAGATTAATGGGTTTCGATACATTATGTAGAACAAATGGTAACTATTTAACTACGACTGTTGAGATAAGAAGTTTTCATAGTATGCATTTGCTTTAGATAATAAAGTTTATTACCACACTAAGTGTTGTAATAATATTATTACGTAACTAATTTTTAAAATAAATTATTCATAAACTGTAACAGCAAAATTGTTTTGCAATTTGACAAGTTAATTCCAGACGAGGACAATCCTGTCAAGGTTATGAGAATTTCAAAATTTCGGCTGTAACTAAGTACGAGATCATGCTGTAACTATAGATAATTATAATTGGCTACTAGCAACTGCTATACATGCAAAATTCGTAACTTAACTGCTCGAGGCCATACCATTTTATTGTAGGGTAATGTAATACTGATAGCAGATACATTTTATGATCTCAATACTAATTATAATAATTTTCTTTTAATTACCACAAAATGTAGTTTTCTGCAAATTAATTCCTATTTGTAAATCTCATTAAACTGAATTAGTATAACTGTGTATGTACTAAGGGAACCCATTAGTGTGAAAATGATTGTGTTGTCAACTGTAAAGTAGCCATCTGCTGATATAATGAAACTCCTATCACCCGCTTCTTGGGCTAACTCTAGAATTTCACACCTGGCAATTGCATCCCTGGTACGACACATCTTACGCTTAGCATGGTAACACACTTTGGATACTTGAACTGCTTGTTGACCGGCTCTCTGACACGCAGAAATGGCATTTGAAGCTGATATCTGTATAAGACTTATTATACCACTTGTTATATCACCGGTAAAGATTAATACTTACCAAAGGAAATAGAGCGAACAATATAAAACTGAATATGCTGTGGAACTTAAAACTGATATTAACATCTTGCCCTATAATTACTATAATGGTATTAATAGGAGATAGCATCACTATTAAAATAGTGACGTAAAGAAATATATACGGACGTCCAAAAATTATATTATAATCGTCAAAAATGTCTGCTACTTTTGCATATGCCCGCTGTATTTGATCTATCTTCGATAAATTCTCGCTTGAGTTATGCGAGTGGAACTGCAATTCACTGATAGCTCTAACCAATATTTCAAATTTATATTTGATGGATATAGCATAATATTGCAATAGCATAAGAGCCACCGATATGTAATACAATCTTAGTAGATTAATTAAAAAAAATTTCAATGAAGAAAAGTCTTCTATTTGCAACCAAACAGCATTATTATATATTACATTGGCTATATATGATACATGTAGAGTAATTATGTCGGCAATCAATCTGTTATTTGCATTATTTTTCATTATCGTAAGTGCTCTTAACTCTACTTCCACTATGTGTATTTTTTTCATTAAAATAAGAATAGATTCTCCTTTTATTATATTTAGATGAATTAATAGTCCAATATTTGATAGAGCACACGTTAGATTTAATACGATATCCATTACTTTAGCTGATAAAGATGGATACATGGTGCATGTTATTCCGTAAACATTCAATGCAATTAAGGCGATCATAAGCAAACTTATACCAAGTACGTATAGACTTCCCATTTTATTCTTTTCAAATGTAGCTATTTTAAAAATAGGCAAAATAGCTAGCCAAATACATATGCAATGTAATGGTTTCAGCAGCTTTATGTTTGTGCCTGTATTATTCGTCACATTTTGAGAATGTTGCATTTTATTTATTTTTGTTTTCAGCTTTCGAAATTCTGATGTGTGGATGTGAACGGTGCGTTACAATGTTCATCAATGATAAGTAATACTACAGGCAATCTACTGTTCATATTAAATATTTGATTAATTATCAGTTGTAATGAATTAAATATTTTTTTCATATTTCGTGTTCAGTACTTTTAAGACCATTATATAAATTGAGTTCTTATTACTTCTTTATTCTCGTTATTAGTTCATATTGAATAATAGATTAATTATCAGTAAAAAAATATTTAATTCATTACAAATATTTATTTCATATTTCGTTTACGGTACATTTAAGACCATTATATAAATTGAGTTGTTAGTTGAGCAATAATTATGTATGTACTTCAATTTATGTAACTTCAGTTAATCATACTGACCATAATTCAATTGCCGATAAAGTGGTGTACTTACAAATAAAACATATGCATAATAAAAATGTTTACCAACTTTAATTGCCTTTTCTGGAAGAATATGAAAACAGGACAAGTAGCGGGTTGAGGCTCCAAAACAAATGACTACAAATCTGACACCACTCAAAAATTCTATAATTTAGACTTGGATTAGATTCTCGCCCAGACCAATATTAAAGTAATATAATATCACTTCGAAAATAACTTGTAAGATGGATATTATAAGAAGCAGGCAGTGATATGAATTTTTGCCTAATCTGCACGTTATAAAAATTCCATTTTCGTAAATGTGGTCCATTATAGTATTCATTTGATTAAATTAATTATGTCTAGAATAGATAGTGAATGACAAACAGAAATGAGTAAAATGAGTAAAATTTTGCGGGTGACCGCAAAATGAATATATCTGTTATAATAATGTTTTCTATCAATACATCACAAAAACTATTCTTTATCTATGTAAGTATCTTTATCGGGGAATAGAACTCATACCTAAAACAGAGACGGTATAACAGTGCGATTTCTATAGGTACGCATGTATTAATAACGGATAATACATCTAGTTGCATTATCATACATAATACAACGAGTGAATCATAACTATCGATAATCGCGTGAGTTGGGACACGAAACATGTTGTCAAATATTAATTCCACAAGTCTGATAGACGAGTGGAATTATTTGACAACATGTTGAGTGCATCAATCAATGCTATTATCAATAGTCACGATTCGTAAGATAGACGTATTCGTAAGATTGTATCACGAATGAAAAATGTAATACTTGCCCCATATTGAATGCGTCTTGTATGATCTGGGCCAGTTGCTCCTGCGTGCTGTTTTTGGACAAAATATAATTCCGAGAGTTGCAGAACTCGGTAAATTGGGCCCAAATATACTTTTGTGACCTTAGAGTATTACGAGGTGTGGCTATAAAATAACGAGACTGCTGTGATTACAGACGAACTGTGCATGTCAAAAGGTTGTACGACACACCATTCTTTAGTGTAAAACCCCCTTTATCGGCTGCCGTAAACTGCATCCCAGTAAATAGATTTGTCTGCACGTGGCATTTATTTTCATAACTTATGTTTTTCTAATTTTCCGGAAAAATGTTAACTAATATTATTGAACCGAGAGTTGTCATAAAATTCCATATAAAAATTGGACAAAAGGCTAAAGAAATTTATGAGTTATTAAATAAAGTGTATGGCAACGAATGTTTATCCCGTTCACGTGTTTTTGAGTGGTATAAACGTTTTAAAGACGGCCGAGAGGACGTTGAAAATGATGCCCGCCCAGGTCGTCCTGTCACATCAAAAACAGACAAAAACGTCGAAAAAAATACTTCACTGGGTTCCAGAAGGTCAAAATATCAATCAGGTATACTACCTTGAAATCCGATCTCAGCTGCGAGAAAGAATTCGTAAAAAAAACCCGAACTATGGAAAAATAAATCATGGGTGCTGCATCAAGACAATGCACCAGCTCACACTGCATTGTCAGTTAAATCATTTCTCGCGAAGCACAGCATCCCGGTGTTGGACCACCCGCCTTATTCACCTGACCTGGCTCCGTGTGACTTTTACCTGTACCCCAAGATCAAATCCGCGTTAAAAGAGACACGTTTCGACAACGTTGAAGAAGTTAAAAAAAAGCGGCAAACGTCATGAAAGAGCTGACGAATGAAGACTTCCAGCACTGTTTAGATCAGGGGAAAATTCGTATGGAGAAGTGTAGGGATCGTGGAGGGGTGTATATTGAAGGGGATAACTAATTTATATAAATAAATTTAAAATATTTTTTTTACAGTGTCAGTCTCGTTATTTAATAGCCACACCTCGTATATGGTTTGCGGTTTTGTATGGTTTCTTCAATATTATTTAAGGAAGAATCAGCGAAGCGCGACATTTGGTCTAATTGTGACATTTTAGGTGACAGCATAGCACACCAGATGTGCAGAGGACTAAGTGTGATTATCATTTATTAGTCAATTCAATTTCTGATTATCAGCTATTAGGCGGTCGCTAGGATACGGAATAAAAGCATTATGAGTGATATAGTCGCCAAAATGTACTCTATGACTACAAACAAGTGTCGCCGCTGACACAATTTCGAGTCCCACACAGCGATTGTAACGGTGTCGACCATATACGAAAGAATAATTATACGCCACGACGACACGCGAACCATTACGATTGTCTTATTTATCGGTTGGAGCAACTTGCAAACAATGGACGCGATAATGCCACCCACAAACAATTTCTGGTCGACCGCTAATAAAAACAAAACCTGAAGTGTCAGTGTGTCTCCAGTATAAGTACATAATGGGGGTGTAGTGTGGTGCGGTGAAAAATGAAATGATCTTAATAAATATACTCATTTAAACAGTATATTTAGCTTTTTGTTTATTCTGCTTTGCTATAAAATTCAATCTATTCATTATATTCCCTTCCTAAATATAATTCGTGGTGTCGTGCTCCAAAATCGATAATGATTTTAAAAATACGTCTCATATTTTTCCCAATCTTTGGAAAATGCTCTAATTTTCGTCGTTGGGATTAAAATCGGTAGTATTTATAAAATCAGTGTCGATAATGAGAACACCATTTACACACCAACACCAACTGAAAAATTATCAAAAGACAGCCAGAACTGGCAATTCTTTCAAATAAAAAAATTAAGTAAAATAAAGTAAAAGTGCGAAAGTAATAGTATATTATTTCACGTGGAAGAGAAGTGAGACTTTTTACGGCGCGCCTGAGTTTGCGCGCCGAACGAAGTGAGGCGCGTAATAGAAGGCAAGCCATGAAAAGTCACTTCGCCTCCAAGTGAAATATGCTATGTTTTCTTTAAACGTACTGAAAAATACGAAAACTGGTAATTTTGATATATAATTTTTACAAATAAATGTTTTTTGTTTTCTTGGCAGAAACTATTTTTGCATTTTACAGTAACAGTGATAATTTTTGTTGAAGAAACCATTTTTAGATTTAATCTATTATTAGTGAAAGCAGTATATCTACCTGAAAATAAGAAAAGAATTGCAAAACACTGATATTTTAATTGTTATATGATGAAATTTGTAGTATTGCTTGGCGTTCTTTATTTAATGTTGCCATGACAACACTTTCCCTTCCACCGAAAGGGAAAGGAAAAGTAAAACTTCCCCTGGCGGAATGTGACATTGTTCCACAATCAACTGAGTTAAATAATGACATGATTTTCTTACGTTTGAAGAAAAAATAAATATTTGAGTGCTCCTCACAAGTGCCGGTTTCAGGTAGTTTGCCGCCTGGTGTTAATGATGGACGCCTCTCCCTGACTAAAAAATGCTTAGCTTTTCCACCCTATAATTCTCCCCTACTATGGGGCTGCAGCTCCTTGCTCGCTTCCCGCGACAACGCTGACAAATTCTAGCTTTACGAATTTGAAAGGTGATTTGTAATATTAATTCTAACACGACAGACAAAACAAAAGATAATCTTAATATATTTTTGAAAGAAATGCTTTTTCAAATAAAATTTTATTACGGAAAAGCAGTTTTATTTTTTTCTAATTACAACAAAATGGAACAAAAAAATTAAAAAAACTTAAAATTTACTTATGATAACGCTAATAAAATTTATATACAGTATTCTTTGGTTTATATCAAAGGTTCCCAACCTTTTTAGCCTACCGCCCCCTTTCGAAAAAAAAAATTACTCACCGCCCCCCATTCAGAAATAAAATCATTATACGTATCCCACCTTTTCAAAAAGCATTTCAAGAGCGCCTCTCTTGGTGAACTATATTATACTACGTGTATATTTAAAAACAAGGACGCATTTTTAAAAATATTTTATTAGGTCTTAACAAAAAAATACACATACCTATATACATAAAAAATAGCACTAGTAAGAGGGCTGAGCTTGATATAATGACACTAATTTGTCTATATTGGGTGCTAGTTTTGTCATGAGCTACCTTAAGTCACCGCGATCTACTATTGACAATCGGCTCCGTTTTTTTTGTTAGTAGATTGCATACTACACTAAATCCTCTTTCGGCTAAATACGATGACGGAAATGCTAGAAAAAACTTCTTTACTGCACCCCATAAGGTCGGATATAAAATTGGAATTTGTCTTTGAAGCCAGAATGCTTGGTAGCCATGTCTCAATTTTAGTTTTAAGTCTTCGTTTGTTGACAATTCTATGAGCTGCTCCTGTAAAAATACTTCTGCTGTTTCAATGTTTGTGCAAGGTTCCAAGACCCAGTCCGGAATTATCATATTGAGGTTATCTTGAAATCTATTAAAAAAATCTTCTTTAATGGTTTCTAAATGCTGGCCATAAACCAAAATGTCAAAATCACTTGTTTTCACCGAGGTAAGATTTTGAAACTGATGGAATTGTCTCCGACCCAAATTTAATTTGTATAATGCAAGTTTTGACACGAATGTCGAAATTACTGCCTTAGCTTTAATTAAATTCAAATCATCTCCTTGGAGATGCAGATTGGTTTCGTTAAATTTATTAAATAAATCTGTTAAATACGCTATATCATTTATAAATTTCAATAAATTTTCTGTTAAGGAATCATTTTTATTTTCGAGAAACGTTATAACTGAGTCAAATAGTTCATAAAATCTTTGCAGACAAGTACCCTTTGACAACCATCGAACCTCTGTGTGCAACAGTAAACGATTAAAGTTCTGGTCGTTTTCATCACAAAGTTTTCTAACAATCTATCGTTAAGAGAATTCCTTCTGATTCTATTAACCCCTGTAATTACGTACTGCAGCGAGCAATGAAGACGATCACTAAGGTTTTTTGCAAGTAAATGTTGTCTGTCAATCACACAATGCATGGCGACTACATTAGGTACAGCTTTTTTAAAATATGCAATGAACCCGCGGTATCGTCCTACCATTGCCGGAGCACCATCAGTAGTAACGGACACTATATTATTCAGAGGGATATCTTTTTCTTTAAAATATTGTTCCAAAACGTCAAATACAGACTTTCCTTTAGTATCAGGTTCTATTTTTTTTTTGCGAATAATAGTTCTTGACAAATGTTCTCATCTCTTATGAAGCGAACGTACGATAGAAGTAATGCCTCATTGTCAGGCAATGTAGACTCATCGAGCTGTATAGAAAATTCAGTCGTCTTCAAAAATTCGGTTAGAGAACTCTCCACATCCTCGGACATTTCGTCGTTTCGTCTCTGTACAGTATTATTGCTCAAGGGGATTTTTTTAATAATATCTGAAGGTGACTTGTGAAGTACAGTACGGAGAACTTCACTCACAGCTGACAGTATTAATTCTTCTCCAATAGTGTGCGGTTTTCCTGATTTAGCAATAAGCAACGAAATATTGTAAGATGCACGTAACCCATCATTGTCTTGATTTGATGCTGCTGAAAACATACCGGCTAAAGTTGGACGTCTCGAATGCTGATTTTTGAGCATTTGAAAGTAGGATGTTTTTTTTTATGGAAGGATCTATTTTGCTCAAATGTTCTTGAAATCGTGAAGGTTTCATGGCTTCTTTTGAGAAAACTTTCTGGCAAATCAGGCACATTGGCAATGTCTTGTTTGTGGGTGACTGAATAATACCATATTTTAAATATTCGACATTGTATTGTCTACATTTTTTCTTTGATTCCGACATATCTTAAAACTAAAACAAGAAAAATAATAGAAAATAAAGCGTGTATTTATTTTACACGTGTAATTATAATTGTACGTGTATTTATTCTACACGTGTAAATATAATTAAACGTGTATTTATTTTACACGTGTAATTATGTAATTACATGTGTAATTATAATACTCTCGGTTTTTTCATTCAGTAATTTATTTTATACTTTGGAAAATAAATATGTACATGAACTTAGGATATCGTAAGATTCTGATGTAACTAAATAAGTTACTAAGTAACTAAAAAAGTAATTAAATTACCCGCAGTAGAAAAACAACGCTAAATTCGCGCGGCGATCAAAATAACTATTTTTTCTTACAATAAAGAACGATTCTGGTTCAAAAATATTAACATATCGACGTTTTCTGGAAGCAGTGAACAACGCTTCGCTATTACACGTGTAATTATACGTGTAATTATGCCGTACGTACACGTGTACATGTGACCCGTGTACCCGTGTATTTGAATGCAAATATAAAATTTGCGACAAATTTACTAGAATTGTAAAAGCAATTTTAAAATTTTGTATACATAATTTGCATTTATAATTTAATAATAATATCTTGAAGTATGTATGTCATAATTAATATATTTTACCGCTTAGAAAAAAAATCGTTCCTGAACTATCAATTTCCTATTGACTGAAAATCCAAAATGTGGGTTCACTTTTTTTTAAACCAAGGATCAGAGCTTAATTTCAAAACATGAAATAATCATTTCTATAGTTTTGGTTAATGTATCTATAAAAAAATCTTATAACATCTATCCGAAGACACATTGTATATTACAGGCGATTAAAAATTAAAACAAATTATATGAAACCAAAAATATTTGGAACTAATGTACATAAATTGCAGCCCATCAAATATAACAATAGATCATATGTAAGTACTTACCTATATTCCAACAGTTATTTCACCAACGATATATTTTTAATTACCGGGTCCACTTAAAATGAATATTACTTTATTTACAATAATGATCACAATATGACAATTAATTACAATCTAAAAATAATAGGTCAAATATACTTCACTCGTTGCGTGTCAGTGAGAAAGTCAGAATGCAGGCCGGAGCGTCCCCGCTCCGGCACCTTGCACACAAAACCGAGCAAGCGGGCTAATCCCCAGGCTCTCGAAGTGGTCCGATGTACAGATATCGGTCAGTACGGGGAATCCCATGTTGATTCGGTGCAGACAACATTCAATTGTTCTTTTGAATGTGATCTGTAGATTTTAAGTTTACATTCTTGCTCTGACGGAACTTCGTTTTTGTCCGGGTTGCGGCGGCTCGTCCTCAACGCCCCCTAAATATACCTTGGGCCAGAAACGCCCCCCTAAATCCCTTCAGCGCCCACCGAGGGGCGGTACCGCCCCCGTTGGGAATCACTGGTTTATATAAATAATAACAAGAAAAACAAATAAAAAAATAAAAACACATTCAAATAGAAACAAAAGGTAACAAATAAAATCATATTCAAATAATAAGAACATAACTTCCATAATGTGAAATTGAACTCCATGCCAAATTTTACCAGAATAGTGTAACTATTTAAAATACTGTTTTCTAGCTTTTATTAAAACAAAGTGTTAAATAATACCAGGTATTTTTAATTCATTTTTTCACTTTAATTCTTCTTGGGAAATAGAATTTCTTAAGTAGGTCTTTACCCTTTTAACAGTAGAAAAGAAACGTTCACTGCTTGAGTTTGTGACCAGTATAGAGAAAAAAATACACAGACAAATATTTATGTTGGGAAATGAATTAATTATTAATTAATAATTAACATAACAACAGAACATTGCAGGGTAAATTGCAGGATGACATTAAATAACAATTAAAAAAAACAGTATTATGTACTACAAAGGATGACGTGCGAATTATAATAAGTAATAACTTTAGTAATAACGTGAGTACCAATCTCGTGATTTATTAGGCAATTTGTCCAGAAAATTAAAGAAGAAGGACGTATACTAGTGCAAGAATTCTTATTATAACTACATATAGCATATCTCTGCCGATTATAGCTTATTACAATCGGCATTAAGTGATTTACATACATGTAAAGTTCGTGTACCTGCATTCGAACCACATAATTTTTATCTAACAAAACTTTTTGAATTTCACTCGCGAAATCACAAACTGGTTCCTAATTATAATAAGCAGTAAACTGAATTAGGATAACCGTATATGTACTGAGGGAACCCATAAGCATGAAAATTACTGTGTTATCAACTGTAAAGTATCCACCTGCTGATATGGCAAAACTCCTACCTCCCGCTTCTTGGGCTAACTCCAGAATTTCACACCTGGCAACTGCATCTCTCGTACGGCACATCTTTCGCTTGGCAAGGTAACACCCTTTGGATACTTGAGCTGCTTCTTCACTGGCTTTCTGACACGCAGAGAAGGCATTTGATGCTGATATCTGTATTAAGACTTATTATATCAAGTATCATTTCGCTAAAGATTAATACTTACCAAAGGAATTAGAGCAAGTAATATTGCATTTGTTAAGACGTTGTACATAGAATCGAGTATATTTCCTTTATTTAAAATTGATATAATTGTATTAATAGGAGATAGCATCACTATTAAAATAGTAATGTAAAGAAACGCATACTGGCACCCAAAAATTATATTATAATCATTAAAAATGTCTGCTACTTTTATGTATGCCCATTGTATCTTTTCTATCTTCGATAGTAATTTCTCGCTTGATTGTTCCGAGTGAAGATGCAATTCATCGATAGCCCTAACCAATACTTCAAATTTATGTTTGATAGATAAAGCATAATACTGTAATAGTGTAATAGCCATTGATATGTAATACAATCTAAAATGATTGATGAAATAAAATTTCACTACAGAAATATCTATTATTTGTAACCAGCTGTAGCAGTTATAAATCCCATTGCCTATATATGACAAATGTAGAATTATTAATTCAGCAATTAATCTATTATACGAATTACTTTTTATTATCGCAAGTGCTTTTAACTCTATTTCAACTTTCTGTAATTTTTTCAGAAAAATAAGTATAGATTCTCCTTTTAATACATTTAAGTGAAATATGAGTCCAAAATTAAATAAAGCACATATTACATTTAATGAGATATTCATGACTTCATCTGCGAAAAGAGGATTCCTGCTACTTGTCATTCCGTAAGCATTTATTGCAATTAAGACGATCATTAGAATGGTTATAGCAAGTACGTGCAGTGTTCTCGTTTTATTCTTTTCAAACGTAGTGTCTCTAAATGCTGGCAAAATAGCTAACCAAATACATATGGAATGTAATGGTTTCAGCACATTTATATTTGTGCCTATATTATTGGTCGCTTTTTGAGAATGTTTCATTGTATTTTTTAAAAATTTAAACAATTTTGTAATTTTTGATAAGATGTGTATAGTACGATAAATTGTTCATCAATGATAAGTAATATTCTAGGCAGCCGTATTCCGGTTGTTGGTTTGTATTTAATATTGAATTATTATCAGTTATAATGAATTAAACTACTTTTTATTTTGCTTGTTCAGTACATTTAAGACCATTATATAAATTGAGTTGTCAATTGAGTAATACTAATGAATAAATGTAGTTTGAATAATATATTGTTTATGTCACACTGCTCTTGAATTATAGTTAATGAGAGTAATCGATTTCGATATATCATGAATGTTAGTATTCATCTACTACTCCTGAGATAACAACCGATTATGTTATGCATCGATAACTACGAAATAATTTTATCACAGTTTCCGAAAGCATATTGCTTGACAGCTGTTGCCCCAAAAGCAATGTGCTTGAGAAAGTTGTGATACATTTATAAGTTATTTATCAATGTTCGAGGATTATTTGGGCAGATTTTATTTTTGCGATTGAAGCATCATCTGACAGTGTCAACATGACATTTTAATAATTTCATTTAAATATTAGCACTGTGAAACTTTTTGTGAAACCAAACCTAGCAACGTCAACATGGAAGTGAAAACTATCCAAGGGTAGTTATCAACAGTAATATGTTAAGTGCATAGTGACTTGCCGATAATACCCGCTATAGTGGCACGAGAGCTTGTTGCCGTGAAAATGTGCACGGGTGCGAAGCACGACTATTGCACGACTATTGCACGTGTCGTATTGACATTGACAAATATTTAATAAATATTATAAAAATGTCTTCTAACCGGTTTGTACTAAAATATCACAAATACTAAAATGTCACAAGAATATATTTGGGGACAACTTGAAAATTTTGCGATGAAAAAAGTATGTACTAAATGAAACTAGGAGTAAGCACCAAATTGCATTGATTTTAACCGATTGGGCATACATTATGAGAAACCTCTTGAAACCTAACCGTAACCTCCTCGAAAGTGATAAGTGTTCGACAGCAATTATCACTATAACTGGTAGCTAATTGGCCAACAATTTAACTTTTGGGTTATTTCATTGGTCGATCAGTGTGAAGTTTCATATTTAAATGTGACAAATGCAATAGTCAGTCTAATGTGTTGATTGGATATTGTCGCACACGTGACTACAGATACATGAATTTGATTATATTTTTTAATTCCACAAAAAAAAATCACACTGAGTGTGGTTATATACTCGCAATTATTACATAACTCATTATTTTGATTAGAACGTGTTGATAAGACTATGTATCAACAATAATTAACAACGTTAATATTTCAACATTATCAACAAAATATTGTGCATTTTGACAAGTTTGCTCCAGACAAGGACAATCCTGTAAAAGTTGTGTTGATTTCCTTATTTGTACTGTGACTAATTACTAGATATTGCTGTAACAGTAGTTACTTATAATCGACATTTAGCGACTGCTACACATGCACAATTCGTATCATAACTACTTAAGGCCGAAACCATTATTTTATAGCATGCAAATATTATATTGAAAGCAGATACATTTTTGGATCGCAACACACATCCACAACTTTTTTTAAGTCACACTACAATATTACGTTTTCTGATTATAAGTTGCTAATTGTAACTAGCAGAAAATTGAATTAGTATAACTGTATATGTACTGAGAGAACCCATTAGTACGAAAATTATGAGACCATAGCACGCCACCTAATCTTTTGACATGCCGACTTCTATACCGCGGTACGTGACGTACCATAAACATGTCATCACATCATAAATTCTAGTGAGTTATTTATTACTCCTAACATCTTCAGCATTAGGGGGTGGGTCCAAGTGGCATTTAAAAGATGGTCGTGTTTGGCTCGCGTTACCCTCACAGGAGTAACCCACGCACAGTGGCACAGCTTTGGCCGCTAGCCGGACAACAATCCACAGAAAAGCAGAAACATCATCAATGTCGTTAAAACTAGTGCCAGGATTTTAATTATAGTCTAATGCACCCTTGGTACAAAGAGTTTCTCTTTAAGAAGAGTTTGAATGCCAGTGTTACACCGAAACGAGTCGCGTGTCGTGAATAATTCTGGCGCCTACTTTTTAATGTATGATTATTATACTTGCTTAGTATTTTTTTTATTAATCAGTTACTTTGTACGATATATACATGCTAAATTATAACCAAATTATTTCATCTTGTTTATTTTTCCATAAGATATGCAAATAAATAGGCGATATTTTTTATGAAATAGGGTGCACTAATTATGCAGGAGTTCGCAGGGGTTCAAATTGTATGGCATAGTATGCTCTCAGGATTCATTTATCATATGCCATTTCGTTCATCTGCCACCTTTTGCCACCTTCGGAGTTAATAGTATGAATGTAGAGCGCGTCCTATCAAAAATGAAACAAAGTCACTTTTCTGCTTACATATTTTTTAGTTTTATTTTGATTAAATTATTGTGGAATGTCAATTTCATTTAAAATTTCATTTAATAACATCACTGTTGATTTTATTTCAAAAAACTGACCTACATTCATGCTTAACGAGATATTTACGTTTGATAATAAAAAAGGCTCCCCTTCCTACATTTTAAATAATTGAATCTACACTTTCATGTTTTTTTGTCGACTTTAAGTGTCAAAAAGCCAAATACAAGATTTCAGATTTTTGTCCGGCCAAAATCGCTCCTGTCCCACTGTGCGACGGCCCGAAAATCGGCCGGTTTCGTAGAAATTAAAAAATTTCAACGAAATTATCAAAACGAATTCACCAGTAAAGTAGTTAATATAAAATTATTACGATTGTACTATATTTATACTCAATTTAAAACAGTTGTAAGTGGTTAGTGAAATTAAACTAATCAACGTTTTCTATCGACAGGTGCATCGATAGTAAGTAACGGAAGTTAATTTAATCCGTTAAAGTTAAAGTTAATTATTTTTTTAATTATAATTTAACAAAATTTAGGAAACTAGTTTTAAATACACAGAAAACGTATATTCATTTGAATTTAATAACAAATTAGTTTTTATATTGTATTTTATCAAGTTTTTGAACTATTTTGCTTCACTTAACAATTGAAACTACCAGTTAATTATGATTTAAATCAGGGAACTATTATTTTGGTGGGAACTGAAAGATAAAATTAGAGAATAAAAATACTCTTGAATTACAAAACATAATTTTTAATTTATAAAAAAATATTATAGTTATTGATTATTTTTATTATAAATATTTATTATACCTAACTAATAACATTTACGGCATAATGTGCACAATGTGTTGGTTACACTTGCAACACGTACGAAGCAATTTACATGAAAAACTACACATCAACATTATTAAACTTCGATGAATCAGCGCTAGGTAATCCATTGCTAGAAATCATACAGACAATTACAATTCCCAAATCACTTCGCGAAAAGGATTGCTCTTAATGTCATCTATTAAGAAATTACGATTTCGGAGTATATTCGATTATATTGTTTGGAATTGAGGGTTAATCCATTCATTGTATGAAATTGTCAATGTTGCATTGTAAATAAATTATAAATATTATGTGTAATTAGGTAATCCTATTTAAGAAGGCGCTCGGCATTATTTCCGTCAGTACTTTTCTGCTACTGAAGATGGTCGCATTGCGACCGAAATGTACTTTTAGTTTAAGATAAATGTCTTTGTGAAAATTGTGTTCCGTATTTTATCTTTTCAACAAGTAACAAGATGGAAATAGTGCAGTATAATGTTATTTAATTAAAATCGCTATATCCCTTGAACGAAGTAATCGAATTTATGCGTTACTATGCTTTATGCGTTACTTTATGCGTTAGTTACAATGTCAAATAAATTTTAAGTGTCCTCCTCCCTTGCGATACCTCATTTTAAAACTTTAAAAAATCCTAATCTAGTGACGCAATAAAAAAAAATGTTTGTCGATTCGTTTTGGAAAAAAATAAAAAAATAAGAAAAATTCCAGAACAATTTATATTGAACAAATCTAAAAAAATTAACTTAGATTTGTTCAATATAAATTGTTTTGGAATTTTTCTTATTTATTTCTTTTCCAAAACAAATCAATAAAAATCTTTTCTTATTGCGCCACTAGATTAGATTTAAAAAAAATCACTCGTCACGTCAAAAATATTAAAGGCAATACTATTATTTTGAATGATTTTAATTATTTTAAAAGTTTTCTCCACATTTTAAGACATTGTTTGGCGAAGATTAGTTTATACCTTAACAAGCACAACAAAATGATCTATTTAACGGTGCTATTAATGTTATTATGGTTTGAATAGGGGAGCAAAACACAGAGGAAAACTATGTTCCCATATTATTCCCCCATGTTCCGCGGCAAATCGTTCACCCGTTATACAGGGTCCGTCATTTCACCTCCCGTCTTCTGTATCTCAGTTACTAATTGAGTTAGGATTTTGATATTTTGCAAACTTTACTTGCATTCTATGGCGTATTTTAGGAAAATATTTTTGATTATACAGGGTGTCCCAAAAAAGTGTGACGTCATGATGATGTGTATTTTTCAATTTCATGGTATATTTTTTGTTGTTTATTTGGGTGCCCTTTATGGATGCCTACATACCTGAATGAAATTTTATTAAAATCGGTTCAGTGATTTTAGCACAAAAAAATAAAAACTGAAAAAAATCAGTTTTGCACCATTGGTTAAGAAAATTAATAAGAGATAAAAATATGCCTTGTTAATAAAACCGTACAAGGTACTCATTAAATAAGGTCTGATAGTTGCGTTAACCAAGTTTTTTTGATATGCTTTATACAGAGTGCCCTAAATTTAGTGTCAAACTTTTCAAACTTTAAAGCACTTTATTTTCCTTATTTTAAATTGGAGCCCCTGTATATTTTTATGTCATTCCATGTGGAAATTTAAGACAAACATTTTTCCTAATTACAACTCTATCGCAATTCCTAACACATTGAAAGTTATGTGCAGAAAACTCGATTTATCAACTATTCCAATAGCCATTTTAATGAATAAAATTTGAAGGTGACTTTGAAAAACAATTTATTGACATAACATGTTTTGTAGTTACAATTAATATCTCGAAAGTATGAAAGGTTTCACAGATCTTCGTCTAAACCTATTACACATCGTAAAAGTATTAAGTTTTGTATTAAAAATAGTTTTAGTAATAAAATTTCATAAAAACATAACATAACTGTGCATTTCTAAAATTAATTAATTGCTAGAACTTATGTTCTATATGTCTTCCGCCCTCTTGAAGTCACAAACGAAGACGAGTATGAAATGACATTGCCACTCTTCGTAACAGGTTGAATGTAATATTTTGAAATGCGAATATGAAAGTCATATCCACATTTGTAAATATAGGTCATAATATTTGTCATATTATGAATATCATATTTTCCATGACAAAAAGTAATTTTGCTATCTTGGATATAAAGACCTTAGCTAAAAAAGTTTTAAACTTTTATATTACTACAGTCAACAATGGCTCTTGTCACTTTGTTAAACTTTAATGTCAATAAATTGTTTTTCCAATCCACCTTCGATTCTGATTAATTAAAATGGCCATTGGAATTGTTGATAAAACGAGTTTTCTGCAAATATCTTTGAATGTGTTAGCAATTGAGATAGGGTTGTAATTAGGAAAAATGTTTGTCTTTTAATTCCGCATGGAATTACATAAAAATATACTGGGGTTCCAATTTAAAATAAGAAAAATAAAGTGCTTTAAATTTTGAAAAGTTTGACACTAAATTTTGGACACTCTGTATAATGCATATCAATAAAATTTGGTTAACGCAACTATCAGACCTTATTTAATGAGTACCTTGTATGGTGTTATTAACGAGGCACTATTTTTATCCCTTATTAATTTTCTTAACCAATGGTGCAAAACTGTTTTTCTTCAGTTTTTATTTTTTTGTGCTAATGTCACTAACCCGATTTCAATAAAAATTTATGGGTATGTAGGCATCTATAAAAGGCACCCAAATAAGTGACAAAAAATATACCTTGCAATCTAAAAATATATATCAAGATGACGTCACACTTTTTTGGGACACCTTGTATAATCAAAAATATTTTCCTGAAATACACCCTAGAAAGCAACTGAAGTCTGCAAAATATCAAAATCCTAACTCAATTAGTAACTGAGCTATTGAAGACGGGAGGTGAAATGACGGACACTGTATAATTAAAAAAAAACTTGATATTTTTTTAAATATTCAATTTTTTTCATGTTTTTGTCGTTTACTTTCAACGTATGTTGTAGGAATGGCTCGATGCAGCGTTACTTTTCATTAAAATGAACTATATTTCTGCTTATAGATAATGTTTTATAAGTATTACAAAATTGTACACAAAATATTCGGATATACTAACATTGACATGAGTAGGTACTTTGTTTTATGTATGGTTTAGTTTTTAAGATATAAAAAAATGATGCTATTTTATTTAATTGTTCATTTCAATGACGATGACAGAATGTGTAGATTTACTAGCAGTATTTGAATTTTGAAATGGTCAGAAAAGGTCTTCTCTACCTGATTTTACATCTGTACCAAATATTTACGCGGGAAGAAATATTTTGGCCATGTGTCAAGCTAGAATCTGTTCATTGTACACCCGAACGAAATATTTGAGAGGTATTGTCGCAAGCGATTTCCGCCCTTAAGTCTTTTAAATTTTCCCAACAACTTTATAATACTACCTGCAATAGTGTTTAAAGAAGCCTCCGAGATTTTATTCTGGTGGTGAATATCTCATATTGCTACAAAAATATACACCTTACACCGTGGTGTAAGAAACAAGTGACTGCGGCGTGGTCGCCAAGAGAGTATTTGTTTGCTATCTGTAATGACAAAACTCTTAACGATGATAAGAATTGATTAATAAACAAAAAAAATACGTGTTCACGTTTTCAGAAATAGAATATTCTACAGTCGATTCTCGATTTGTAAGTTTATTATATTACACATGTGGACATGTTTGTTGCTATAAGGGGTTAATTTTAAGAGCACACCGGAGCCCTACTTTAAATTTTTATAAACATTGCAAATCATATATTTAAAAATTGAAATTTGTATCATGTGCGATTGTAATATCTCTAATAATAATTTATTACTTTGTGGACATTTAGATAATGTATATTATTAACAGAAAAATTACGCAACGCTATTTATTTAAATTGTAAAATGCAAAATATAATTTATTTATTATGCAGCTATAAAATATTTTATAGTAGTATAATTAAACTTGTCAAATTTTGTATTACATTATTATTACAAAAACATGATTAACATTAAGAAACAGAATATAATACAAAATTACAATAACAATAATACAAGACAAAAAGGTAACTCGATGGCCGAAAAAAGGATGGAAAAACAGGCACAAAGACATACCCTATATCCAATACCTAAATACTATAAAATGTCAGAATCAACAAAAAATAATAATTAACGAGACATTAAAGTCAAAATAATTAAATTTATCCAAGCGCAAATGAGGGCTGTATGAAACAATAAAACGTCGAATACATAAAATACATTTTATCAAGAACACCACTTAATAATACGTTGTAAATTAATATAAATGTTAGATGTCAAAAAATGACGTTATTTCAATAATTTTTTTTTTAAATAATTTAAAATCTATTTTAGCGCGTATGTTTGTTTCATTAATATGTTGTGTATAATTCACCACTTTCGATTACTTGTTAAAATCGAGTGGCATAGTGTTCACTAATGAGGCACAATAATTATTTGTCAGGCCACCCCAAATTTGTGGAATAACCACCTCTCGTCCTTTCTTTGCTATGATGTTGACTCGAATCCCACTGACGGGTCATCGCAGACCATACATTTTCTATTGAATTCAAATCAGGTGACTTTCAAAACACATACAGAAAACGATAGAAATACGACATTTTATAAATCATTCACAATTCAAGGAAACTTAAGAAACAAAATTAACCATTTGAAATAGACAAAACTATCAATACAGAACACAACACACAATACCTTAATGACCAATCTCAATTAACATTTAAACCTCTTTATAAATTGTTAAATAATCCATTTAACACATAAAACAACAAAAGCAATTAAATAAAACTTCATATTAGACATCTATCAAATTAAAATTACATTTCAAATAAATTAAAGATATATAAAGGTAAGTAAATAATTCTAAATATATACATATAATATAACCAAAATACTTGAATTGAAGAATTGATTTTACTTTCTATTACCAAAATTAATACCCCATAAAAATAATTTTCACACATTTAAATTCTTCCCCACACTAACAAATTACATAAACACTAAATCATTTATACACACTATAACATTAAACACATAACAAATACTATTATAATTTATTATTAAACATTTTGTAACAAACTTGACTTCAATTTCATATTTAACTTAATTATTTATTGTATTCTCGCAGATATGCCTCTGACGGTGGATGTTTATAACTGAAAATAGTCGGGCGAAAGAAATAGATCATAAAATAAAATAAAAAATAATATTATGACCATTAAGTACTGAATATAACAACCTTAAATTAATTTTAATATATTTACCTACCAGAACGTACCCACAAATTCTCAGAGCTACGATCGTTCCACCTCAATCCACCCGATTTTTATTTTTGCGATCATATAAAAACAATGGTACCTTTACGAAGTTAACACCGAAGAAGAGTTGCGAAATCGTATACAATCTGTCGCCGAGGTGACCTGATTGAGATCGCGCATATAGGCTCATTGATGGGAGCTCAATTATGCATCGAACATGTAGGAAATATCTTCCAACAGTTGCTATAACGATTTATACATTGAAATCCCATTCAAGCCAAACCAGCCAATGGTTGGGCATGGGGCGTTGTTCGCTTGGATGGTCATAACTGTCACGTTCGAAATCAGGGGTGCTGACATATTCGACATATTTATGGCATGTAAACACCTTTTTCTCGCTGGGAGATATTATGGAAAGTGCACCGGCACCAAAATTATAGTGTTATCAACTGTAAAGTAACCATCTGCTGATATGGTGAAACTCCTACTGCCCGCTTCTTGCGCTAACTCTTGAATTTCACACCTGGCATCTGCATCTCTGGTACGGCACATCTTTCGCTTCGCAAGATAACACTGTTTGGATACTTGAGCTGCTTGTTCACCGGCTCTCTGACACGCAGAAAAGGCATTTGAAGCTGATATCTGTATAAGACATATTATATCAGCAATTCTATGGTTAAAGATTAATACTTACCAAAGGAAATAGGGCGAATAATATAAAACTTAATATGACTTTGAACTTAAAATCTGTGTCAACTTCGGCATCTAATATTGTTATAATAGTATTAATAGGAGCTAGCATTACTATTAAAATCGTTACGTAAAGAAATACACACGGACGTCCAAATATTGTATTATAATCATCAAAAATGTCTGCTAGTTGTACGTATGCTCGTTGTATTTTATCTATTTTCGATACATTTTCGCTTGAGTTTTGCCAGCTGAACTGCAATTCACTGATAGCCCTAACCAATATTTCAAATTTATGTTTGATGGATAAAGCATAATATTGTAAAAGCAAAAGAGCCATTGATATGTAATATAATCTTATTGGATTAATTAAATAATATTTCACTTCAGAAAAATCAAGTATTTGTGTCATAATGGAGACATTATAAATTCCATTGGCTATATATGATAAATGAAGTGTTATTAACTCGGCAATAAATCTATTATATGAATTATTATTTGAAATTTTAAAAGCTTTTAACTCTGATTCCACTCTGTGTATTTTTTTCATTAAAATTAGAATAGATTCTCCTTTTATTATATTTAAGTGAAGTACCAGTCCAATATTTGATAAGGCACATGTTAAATTTAATACAATATCTATAACTTTAGCTGTAAACGTTTCATAATAGGTATGCCTTATTCCATAAACATTACATCCAAGCAACATTATTATAAGAAAACTTATACCAAGTACGTGTAGTCTTCCCATTTTATTCTTTTCAAATGTAGGTATTTTAAAAGTAGGCAAAATAGCTAGCCAGATACAAATAAAATGTAATGGTTTCAGCTGTTTTATATTTGTGCCAATATTATTCGTCACTTCTTGAGTATGTTTCATTATATATTTTTTTAATTAATACTACAATAAATAAGTAGGTTTTGTAATTTTTATAAACGTATGTGAATAGTACGTTAGAATGTTCACCATAAGTAATGATAAGTTATATAACATGCATCCCTCTGGGAATTAGTTCATATTTAATATTCGATCAGTTATCAGTTATAATGAATTACTTTATTTATTATTTAACTTGATTGGTGTTTTTAACACCATTATATGAATTGAATTATTAATTGAGTAATAAACACTGTGTGTACATTGTACATACTTCAATTAATTATATTGACCTGCATCCAATTGTCGAGCAAAGTGGTATCCGTACCTAATACTCACATTAGTTTGAACTTAATATACATATGTATTATCCTTTTTAACGGATTTAATTTAATTTTTCTGAAGCCAATTTTTGGCAATGTGTAGAACACAAAAAGTCATTTTATGTGATACATTCTTTATTAATTGCATAACAGGCCATGTAGGCCTAGGGCATTTAAGGAACCTCATTTTCCTCCATACAATTCTCCAAAAACTCGCATATCATCCTCCTCCACTCCTTTCTGCCCTGGGCTCTTTTTTTTCAAATCCCCTCGCCCGTTAGATTTTGTAGGTCTTCTTTCACTGACTGTAGCCATCTCTCTTTCGGACAATATAATACTAAAGGGTCTGGATGTCAGAGGCGAGAATATAAGAGGAAATGTAGAAGAATTTATATACAACGAATTGAATGTAGAGGTCAAAATATTAAATGAAATAAAGATAAATTAAATAAGGGTACAGAAAGAGAAATGATAATGGCAGAGATGGAAACAAGGCAGATTAAACAAGAAGTAATGAGGGCAAAAATAAGTTAAAGGGCAGAAATATATATATAGACAATGATCTAACAAGAGACGAAAGAGCAATACAGAAAGAAATCCGAGACATTGCTAAAGAAGAAAAACAAAACTGAAACAGAACCAGGGTAGGATATCAGAAATTGATACTAAATGAACAAGAATACAAATGGAGTAAAACAGAGAAAGGGCTGTTATCCAAAAATCATATGGCAAAAAACCACCAAGAAAAACCATAAATAAGAAAATGACGAAACCAAGGCAAACTGATACACGAACACGAGGACACGAAGGACACGAGTAACCGAAATATAAACACAAAAAACGAAAAACATAAGGAAGAGGTAATCAAACGTGGAAAAGACGCTAAAATCTGGAAAATAGGAACATGTAATGCTCGAGGGATGTCAGGGAATGAACAGGAGATAATTCAAGAATTCGAAAATGCAAAACTTGACATTCTAGCGATTGGAGAGACAGAGAAAAAACTGGGAATATGGAATATAAGGAACGTAAATGGGAAAGATGTCAGAATCAACCTGGCTACGTGGAATGTACGGGGGACTTTTGAGACAGGAGCACTGAAAGAAGTGGTGAGTGAAACGAAAAGATATGGAATAAATGTGATAGCGTTACAAGAGACCAAACAACTAGGCCAAGAAATAGCCGAAGCGGAAGATGCAGTGTTCCTAAAGAGTGGAGGGAAGGATAAAAGGCTGGGCACAGGTTTTATAGTGCTAAATGAGTACAAAACAAAAATTATCGATTTTAGGCCCATTTCCGACAGGATGTGCTATTTATGGGTAAATGGCCCAAAGAATAATATTAGCTTAATAAAAATTCATGCCCCGACCGAAGAGAAAGACGAAGCAAGCAAGGATACCTTTTATGAAACATTAGAGGAGGAGTACGAAAAATTGCCAACAAGTGATATCAAAATTGTAATAGGTCAGTGCAATGCAAAAGTAGGGAAGGAAAGCATGTACAGAATGACAGTGAGGAATTATAGTAAGCATGAAGAATCAAATGACAACGAGCAAAGACTGATAAACTTCGCCATTGGGAAAAATATGGTTGTACGAAGCACATAGCTACAAAGGAAGGAAATACAAAAAGGGACATGGATAGTACCCAACGGAACCACCATTAACCAAATAGACCATGTCCTGATTGACAGGAGGTACATGAACTGGATCACAAATATATGAAGTATGAGGGGAGCAGAGTGTAATTCGGAACATGTCCTAGTAAGAATAACATGCAGAAGCACAGAGATGGAAACAGCGAAAAATCCAAAGAACAACAAAAGAATAAAAAGGTACGAAACGGCAGGACTGAAATCTCAGGAAACAAGTACAAGTTATGAAAGGGCAACAGAGCTAGCAATTAAGAACCAGGGAAAGGAAATGCATTGAAGTATGCATCGTGGTGTCATGTAAAAATGGTAATGGAAGAAGCAAACAAAGAAGTGTTAGTGAGGAATAATAGAAAAAGAACACACAAAGGCTGGTATGATAATGACTGCGAGAGGCAAGTAACGAAGAAGAAGGAGGCAAGACAGTGAATGCTACCAAACCCCAGCGAGAGAAACATCCGAAAGTACAAGGAAGAACGACGTAAACTGAAATCAATGTGTAGGAGAAACAAAAGAGAAGATAACGAAAGGAATATTTAGAGCATCGAGGAAAAATTTTCCAAGCCAAGTAAAATTATGGAGGAATAGAAAAGGTATTTTAAAGCACTGCTAAATAAAAGCAGAGATGAGGTAACACAGGGACAGGAACTTTACAACGAAGATAACGTGACCATTTGAGCTAAAAAGAGCTATCGCCGGAATAAAAACCATCAAGAGCCCAGGCGAGAATGAAATAAGTGCAGAGATGCTAAAGTCAGGAGACAAGAAACTACAGGATAAGATCTGTCAACTGATCGAACAGGTATCGGAAAAGGAGGAGATGCCAAGCGAGTGGTCAAAAATAATAGCACTATTGGACACATGCTATAAGATATTGGCAAAAATTCTGAGAGGAAGGCTGAATGAATATGCGGAAGCTACGCTAGAGGAGTATCAGGTAGGCTTCAGCGAAAACAGAGCGACGACAGACCAGATTTTCTCGATGAGAGAGCTACAAACCACGTGCTATGAATACAAAGTAGGATTGCATGTCTTGTTTGTAGACTTCAGGCAAACTTATGATAGAGTCGATAGGAGCCAAATGTACAGTGCGCTAAAGCAGATGGAAATTCCAACAAAACTTATCCGACTGATTAAGATGACACTAGGCAATACGACCGGCAAAGTATTATGAAGCAATTGGGAGTCAGAAGAATTCAAGGTAGAAAGATTTGAAATGGTCATTAGAAAGGCAAAACAAAATACTAGCGGGACGATATTTAACAACGAACATCAATGTGTGGCTTTTGCGGACGATATAGCTCTGATGACAAAATCTAGGAGAGAGATGACGGAAATAGTAAATAGTTTGGAAAAGGAGGCTAAATATTATGAACTGGAAATAAACTCACAGAAAACCAAGTACATGACGATGGGCAATGCAGAAAAGGACGACGAAAAGGAACTGAAGATGAAATTATTAACGGGAGAAGACTACAGTTTTAAGAAGGTAAAAACTTTCTGCTACTTAGGGGTGCAAATCGAGGAAAGTAGACACGAGGAGAGCGAAATCAAGGCTCGGACGGCAAGAGGGAACCAGAAGTATAGAAGCATGAGGGGCGATCATGAAATCGAAGTATGTATCAAGGGGAACAAAATTAAGATTATACGCATTAGTACTAAAACCTACTGTAACCTATGCGTGTGAAACATGTGTTTTAAACAAAGTACGAGAGGAAGAGTTGAGAAGATAGGAAAGAAAAATACTGAGAGGATTTTTTGGAGGAAAGAACACGCCGCCGGAAGGCTGGGAAAGAAAAACAAATATGGAACTGCGGGAGCTATACAAAGAACCTGACATAATCAGCTATGTAAAAGCCAAAACGTTCAGGTGGCTAAGCCATATGGAGGGCATGCCATACCTGAGGATGCCGAAAATGATACTAAGGAGGAGGCCAGTGGGAGCAAGAAGAAAGGGAAGACCGGTGGATATGTGGATGAATTGGTTTATACTTTTATCTTATCTAGAACCCCATAAACTTTTAATGGTCCATGAGCGTGAGACACCCTGTATATACAGGTTGAATAAAAAGTAACAAACATTGATTCTGGAGTCTTTATTAATAGTTTTCAAAAAAATTGATCACAATTTAAATATTCAATTATTTGCCACAATTTGACGATTTTAATCTTCAGACAATGACGTGACCAAAAACAAAACAAAAATTACAAGCTGTAGTTTCTATAATAAAATTGGATCGTTTTGACAATCGACGTACACATGTCAAGCTTGAATATGAAAAATTTCAAGAAATATCACGTTCAAACTAAGTCTGCTGTTATAAAGAGTAAAATATCTCTGTAAATAAAGAAAGCCAACAAGTTTTATATAAAAGTTACTGGGAAACCAATAGAAAATGGGAAGATGTTGAAGCGCGTGTAAACTAGCTAGATCTGAGCATCTGAGCTAGCGATATGTCCGCAGAAATATGCAAATTAAGTAGGTGCTGTTAACAATAGATTTTGTAATAAATCTCTACCTTGGAAGTAATTCGGTCAATATCAAAAATATACGATATCTTACGATATACCACTACTGGATTACAGCTGCATAGCGTACCTCAACACCAACAAGAGCGCCCTCACCAACTTAAAAAGAGCAGACTATTGCACTACGCAAGATAACTAAACTGAGACACCCTCATAACCCAGTGCACAATCCATCCAATCAATTACTATACAACAAGACCCGCATACAACCCATCCAAGAAAGAATAAAATATCTGTCACAGCGATTCATCAATAAAAACTCAAATAAAACCATCATCACTCAATTCACCCCAGCCACCACATACATCTGGAAAAGAAAAAAACCCAAAGTCACCATAAAAGAGATACTGTATTCCCTAGAAATGGACTAAACCAAGGACAATGACCACCAAGGGCGGAAGGACTCCGGTCGATAGCCCTTTGCCAAGACCAAAACATCTAATATCATACCAATATATACATAAATATTACGAAAAATTATACCCTGGCAATAAATTTCTTCTTCTTCTTCTTCTGTAGAGGTGCATTTAATTTTAGTTCCATGGAGAGCAATCAAAATTATTATCAACATGTAATTTATTGGGAGTCAGCAGAATTACCGGTTGCGAACTCTAACTAATTTTGTAATATATTTTTTAATTAATATTATTAATAATAATAATAATAATAATCCATACCTACTGCTCTTCATACGTGCTATAGGTAGGGAATAATTCCCAAGTGCGGTAGATTGGGGATAATTATCCATAGCAGCTAAAATGAACAGTATAAATAATCGATACAAAAACTACCACCATAAACTTAATATACAGGGTGTCCAAGATAAGGATCAATAGCATGGGGATCTCGGAAACCGTAAAAATTACAAAGGTGGTTTCAAGGCTGTTAAATTACAGTAAAGTTGCGCAATTTTGTGGTCAGTAATATTCTGTTGACAAAACCAGAAAATTCCTCTTACTTCCGGAGATATTTGACAAAAATTTAAATTTTGCGATATGGTTTTTTTTTGAGTTATTTGAAAACGTATAAAAAAGGCACTGATTTTTATCACAGTATGGTTTGTCATATTTTTATGTAGAAAGAAAGCTTATTAATTCATTTCGAACATGTAACAACATGATCATGAAACGTAAACGGTAAGTTGTGCAACTACTTCATTAGAAAAATTCTTAAAAGTCAATAACTTGGACCGTTTCGTGTTTTCTATATAAAATTGGAAAATTCGTTTTACACGTGCTTCCTTTTCTTTGTGTTTAATTTAGAGGGAAAAACACACATGGCACAATAGTATCTTAGAATCCGTACATGTGAATTACTGAAGCATTGTTTTTTGTATGATAAGGCCTACTTTTAATTTCAGTTCAGTTACTTACGGGGCATGTCTTAATCGTATCAATCTGCAATTTCTGGATTTTTTCAGCATTTGCTTATTTGGCCATTTTTGAAAGATATGTGTTTGTTATTCTGCATTTCGAATATTAAGATACAAGCCTTGCAGAAAGTAGGTTGAATGACGTCTAACAAAAAATGGTTGGGTATTGATACAGGCTATTAAAAGAATTACGGACGAAGAACAACAAATATACTTAGAAGATTTTTTTTAAGAGAATTTCTATAAATATTTCTAAAATAAAAGTACAATTCAATATAAATGAATTTAGATGTAGTTGGCATCCCTGAATTTTTCTACGAAATTTTAGTTATTTGAGTGGCAAGTTGATTTTAATGTTCTAAAATTCATAGAAATATTTTAATTCTAGTATTTAGGATTAGATTAATGTATTCGACATTAATGAATGCAAGTTTAATAGATTATATAACCGATTGGGCGAAACGTGTTAATTTTATTTCGGATTTACTGTTTGAGTTTTTGATCATTTATGAAATTCGAAGAAAAACTTTTATAAATAAAATTAAGTACGTTATATAATTTAAAATAGACTTACTTATGGCTATAGTGTGTGCTTCCAGAAAATATACATTATCAAGCTACCAGAGATTCCGACAACTGAGAGGAATGCAATAAGTCCTTAAATATATGGCTTTTTTTAACATAATTATCCATACATCGGGCAAAAGAGCCAATTTGATTTGAAGACAAAAATTTAAAATGTTCAGAATATCCAAAACGTCTAATATAAGCGGTATTGCCAAAATGGTCAAAGGCGCATTTTCCCATTTTTTTTAAATGTTCCATTTTTTCCAAAATATTCAGGGAAAATGTTCAAGGGCGAAATTTTCAAAACTTCTTATTTTATTTACGAATAATTGGCCTCTTTTTTTCAATATTCACTTGAGAATTTATTTAATCCTCCACATAAGTTTCCAACATGTACACAGGAGACGTTATGATGTCACTTAATGAGTTTTTTTAATGTACTTGATAGTTATAGTTCACTAATAACATGTACAAATTTTAATACCTTATATAAGATTATTTTATTTCATCCAAATAGGCAAATTTAAAATCAAACATCGGAAATATTGAGTTAATTTGTTGGTACAATGTGCTCAAGATGCGTTCAGAATGTCCTAAACATCCTGAGCGACGTATATTGTGCAAATATTCATGGCCAACACTTTAAACTTATTTACAACTCTTTCTCCCGACGTTTGATTGAGATATTTTATTATAAACCTTTTTTTTAACATAATGAACCATACTGTGATATAAATAGTTGAATTCGTAATAGAAAATACAGGGTTTACATTTTTTACGGGCCATATAAAAGCAATTAAAGTTGATAATGGTTTCTTCGAAACAAAACGTTGTACTGAAAATTTGTAAACGCTGTCTTGTAGAGCTAAAAATGTGGCAATGAGAAAGTGCCCTTGGTTTTCTTATACCTTCTCAAATAATTTCAGAAAAAACGAAATAGCAAGATTTCGGATTTTGTCGAATATCTCTGGAAATAAGCGAAAATGTCTGGCTATCTCAACAGAATATTACTGTCCACTAAATTGCGCAACATCTTTGTAATTTAACCGCCTTTGTAACTTTTTTGGTTTCCGAGATCCCTATGCTGTTGATCCTTATCTTGGACGCCCTGTATGTTATTAACGTGACTAACGTAGTTACACGTTTAAGAATTATCGTGAAATGAATTTCATTTATATTAAAAAAATATGTATTTCTCAACAGCTGCCAAATGAATTATGATTGATTCTTCGGTAGTTGCAAACAATTTGATTGCCAATTTATAACTTCATTACGCAACAACGAGAAGCTATTTTCAGACCAAATATGTTCATGTATGTACTTTGACAAATATATATTTATTATATTGTTAGTCTCTTGTGGGTTTGTTGGCTCGCAACTTGTGAGACATCTTCGGATTTTTCCGGGAAGTCATTCGTTTTATCAAGCTGTATCAAATTATTGCTCCACATTCATCACTGTCGCCTCCAGAATGTGATGCAATATTTTCCCAGTTATACGACATGCAGATGTTATTTCACATTTTAAATAATTTAAGTGATTGAGGATGGTAATTAGAAATATTATGATTATATTATATGATTATATAGTATTTGAAATTACAAAGTAATGGTATTATGCGCTTACAATTAATAACTTAGTTTCCCAATTGGCCCAAATCTCCTCTTTAGAAGTTTGTAAAAACATCTTATATCTTTTGTTATTAACCTAGTTACATTAGCTTCCCTAATTATCTGCCAAAGTTAACGATCTTCTCAGCCCATTCAGCCTAGGTGTAGCTAGAAATTATCCAATTTGATTTAAACTTAATAAATCCATTTTTAATTTCTTTCAAACTACTAATAATAATTAATTTTTTTAATCAATTAAAAATAAATTCAAATAAATATTAGTTATAAAGTATTAAATTATTTAATACATACGATGCATTCACAGATCTTCATGAAGCACCAAAAACTAGATTGTTGCAATATTTCACATTAAATTTGATTACTCCAGATTAGTCAGACTACAATAAATTATTTGTATTATATCTCGTGCAGTCGCGTGATTTATCGGGCCGTCCATCTTAATGTGCACTTTCGATTCTGCCTGTGTTATATATGCCATCAGCGGTGTTATTAAGGTGCCGGCAGGTCTTTATCACATCTTAATATTTATCGCTTCTTTAAGTCAATTGCTTATTATGGAAGAGAAATTTTGAGAACCAACCCTGTAGAAAGTTATTAATTCCACGCGTGCACTGCGAATGCGAGCGGCTGATAAAGGACAACTTACCTGAAATGGCCCCGCAAAATTAGGCGACCCAAACAAGAATGAAAAAAAAAATCGTCTGCGGATTGCTTCGTCCTGTGTTGGGCGTCTAGTCGGTTGCTGTCAGTGTTCGTGTCTGCTGTGCATCGAAATGAAGCTGAAACTGCACGTAATAATACACTTGCACGTAATTAACCTTTATGAGACGTGTTGTGTGTACAGCATGTTTCATCAATTTATGTTATAAGGCTCGTAAATTACGTTAGGTGCTACCAATTCAGATCTGCGGTGCAAATTTGTAATAATAATTATTTGATTTCGGTATACATTTTATTTACTACACCTACACAGGAACTGTATTTGTATGCATGACTAATTTGAATTATATAATGCATGATGTTTATTAAAGCCCAATAATAATTAAAACGAATCCAGTTTTGTTTTAATTTATACATTTCATTAGCAATGAGAGCATTAGCGATCCACTGTATGAGGATGAATTATTTGAAATTGAATAAAGATTTATAATAAAATTAAAAAATCAGCTACAGTCTTTTAAATACTGGTCAAATGGACTTTTGTGATCTATTTTGTGGGTATTTTAGAGACCTATCTCATTTTTCTAAAGTGGTATTGTTTTTTAAATAAGTTCAAAATTGCAAAACACATTTTGCAAATGTTTATTTTTAATTTTTTCTTGAAATGGTGATAAAATTTTGAACTTTGACCTGCAGATGTTCTATGTGCCATTTGAAAGTAGCAAAATTGTATCGTTGTTTCAGAACACCCTGTGTATTCTACGTGACTCCAAATATTGTGTATATTTTGGCACATTGCTTGGGTACGTGGATACCTAGATTCTGTCATTGGTATTTTATAATAAAGTTTTGTTAAATTTTTTCCATGACCATGATTTTTAATTAAGTTTAATTAAAATGTTAAAACTTGGCAGCATTGCATTTGATCACTGATCATTGTAAAGCCCACATGAAGCAGATTCTAAACATGAAATCATATACAGGGTGATCCATTTAAAAATTAGCCCAAGTGTTGTATCCCGGATTTATGGTACAATCTGTACACTCGAAAAGAATTTCATAACCTAGAACAGCAATTGTCCAATAGCTTTCAATCAGATTTTTTCCTCAATTTCATTAGTCTAGCAGCAATGGTCCGAGCGAGGATAGGTGGGCCACCCTGTATAATCGGAACTAACCATAAAATACAAACAAAAAAGTCATAAATTTACATTATCACCTATATCTTTTGTCGCAATTGTAATTAATTCAGTGGCAATGAAAGTTTGCAAAAACACTATTTCAACTTAAGCACGTTATAAATATTTGTTTTCAAAATCTATTGAGAAATAAGGACTCTGACGCACCGCGTGATTGCAGTGTTTTGATTTATTTTCGTCACCACGCGCGCGGTAGGAATCCTCTCCAGCCTGAAGATGGTACTCGAAAAATAAGTCCGAAAACTAGCTATACAGGGTGTTCCAAAAATATCTTTACACGCTTTGACAGCTGGTAGTAGAGATCAAAACAAGAAACAAATGCTAATAAAAATAGTGCTAATGAAATAAACCCAGATCCAATACTCAACGGTTTTCGAAAAATAACATTTTGAAATTTTAATTACACATTCCAATACAGGTCCAATACTCAACGGTTTTCGAAATATAACATTTTGAAATTTTAATTACACATTCCAATTTGAATTAATCTAACAATCAAAATACCGTAAAACAAAAGTTGTCCTGTTGACAGTGATAGTTTGTGAGCCAGTATAATTACGCAATAATTGCATTTACTTCAGCGGAATACGCCGATATGCATTTGTGCTATGGCGAAGCTCCACAAAATTCTCATGAAGCTAAACGCATTTATCGGCGAAGATTTCCTTTTAGGCATGTTCCAACACATAAAACTTTTCAAATTCACCGTAGGCTCAGAGAAACAGGATGCTTGAAGCCACAAAAATCAGACAGTGGCAGTCCTCGTACAGTTCGAACCGCAAACACAACGAAAAGGCTGTTTTGCAAGCTGTAGATGATAATCTTCGTGTAAGTACCAGCTTATGTTAAATATTTAAAATGTATCATTGTAACTATATTTCCAGAAGTTTCGGAAGTGTAGCTAGAAAAAATTACAGGTTTTAGCCTGTTCTGAATGAGGAAATATATTTTTCTATTTTGCGTTCAGAATAAGTCGATTCTAGCACCCAAATGATGTCATTTGAGTGTTACAATAAGCGGTTGGTGTGCTAGAATAGACTAGTAACATTTACTGCATTGATGTTGGTAGCGTTGACGGTTGACGTTGAACTGTGAACTGACATACATAAAAAAAAAATTCACAGAGAACAGCAAATTATTGCGAAAATTTCGAAAATAAAATCTGACGTTTCAAATTATTATTTTTCCACAGCCGCCTAAATTTACGCCACATAAATGTCACCAACCACCGCAAAATCCCCTAGATTTAATTTTTTTATTTTTTAATTTATAAAATAGTATGTTGCGGCAAAATAGAAAAAATAATATAAAACACTCGTTGCAGAAGGTCCTTCAAGCACTAATTTGTTCCTCAACTCGCTGCTCCGCAGCTCGTTTCGGAATTTCAAATTCGTGCTTGAATAGATGCCTTCTGCAACTGGTATTTTAATTTACTATTTGGAAACTTTATAGAATTTTGCAGTTAGAGAGCATTTTTTTTTTTTTTGCTAAACTTGTACTTTCTGCTGAAAATTCGGCAGTTCAATTGGTATAGTAGTAGTAGTATGAACATTTCTTCCATATAAATAATTTACAACATGCTTAATTTACATAACATAACTACATTTATAGACGATGTGATACATGATATATGGAATGGGCTATCGACTTTCATCTTTCGGCCCATGAACTGTTGTGAATATGAATGATTGTCTAATAATATTAGTTCGTGAGTTAGTCACTGTCTTGATGGTTTGTCACTCAATTGGTATATTATATAATATTCTATGAAAGAAATCGGGTATTTGTTCTTCTTTTTGTATTTTTGTTTTCTTTGAGAATCCAAATTACAACAAAAAACACAATGTAAATTAGCAATTTTACAAATTTTTAGTAAACTTGTACTCTACTCCAAAATTTTACAGAATAAATAGATCTCAGATGTAAAATTGGAATGCATGTTTCTCCGTTCTGCATTTTATTCATTTCTTTACATTTTTACAAATTATTTGAAAACGAGTTCGTCTTTTAATTTGAATATTCCAGCAGTTCATATATTGAATTTTTACCTACAGAAACTACACAAAGTTTTTTAATATTTTATTTATATTTTTGAAACTTTACCATTTTTCTAATACTGTATTTTTTTTGTAAATAAAGTAGCAGAGAAGATTTACAAACAGTTAAGAAATATACATTTTTCCACGACAGTGCGTAAACTAAGGTTTTAGGCACTGCTCACTGTGCTTACAGTGATACTTTTTAGCCCAGTTGTGTAAAAACATCGCTTGTGCGTAAAAACATTACCTGTGCATGTTACAATTGATACAAAGGTACAATGTAATATATTCAATTTTTGCATAATGTGTGTCGCAGAAAAAACTTTATTATGAACTTTTATGTATGAACACTTTCGTAAAGAGCAATTTTGCACTCGGTTTTTAGTTGAACTCGGCTGTGCCTCATCCAAAAATATGGACTATGTTACAAAAAAGCACTACTTTACGAACTTGTATCATAAATAACTATTCGTTTTTTATTCATTTTGCACATCTTTCACAATTTCTTCCTATAATTTGAACATTCCATCTGCAGTATTTGAAATGCTGATCGTATATTGAACTCTAAGCAATAGAAATTTAGCATGTAACAGTTTTTTCTAATATAATTTTTTTATATAAACCGGGCATAAAATGAAAAAAATAGAGATCTTAAATTTTATTTCACAAGAAAATAATTATTATCTTGGAGAACAATTTAGCCGGTACCTAGTAAATAGAAAAAATGCCCAATCGGATTCTGCAATAAAGAATCTACCTTGCTTTAAAAAAAGCTAAAGTTGACCTTTATAAACCTTGAAACCTATCATATTTCAAAAAGTAGATACGTGCATCTGATTGCCCCTTTGAAGTGCAACTACTCTTACCTGGAGCTTTTTCCTCTAGAAATTTTAGTTTTCGAGATTTGAGTTACTCCCTAATACCTACCTGGTGTTCAAAATCTAGAGTCTAGATGTCCTCAGACATCTATTGTCATTGTCACCTAAGAAACCCTAGCCTACCCTACATCACATTGTAACACTTTAAATAGATCAGCCTGTATAGTGTTAGTTGAAAATACGTTTTGTACACATAACGATTTTTTTAATGTTTACCTTTTAGTATATTAAATATGATTTTTAATGTTCTTACTATGATTTTAGAATGTGATGTATTTGTGTATTATCGATTATCAAATCATGTAAATGAGCAAGTTTTCAAATAAATATAAATCTAAATCTATGTATTTTTAAATATATTTCGTTTCGGTTAAAAAATGTTTTTGGTAATAAAATGCAGCACACCAGAAATTCAATATAATTTCTTAAACAATTCTATTAATTAAAAATTTACTAAGAAAAAACTAAAATGTATCTATTTTCACGAGGAAATATATCATGGTTTCTAATATCTCCCAGTCAAGAAATTTTTATTTTTAAATACAGGTTTAACCCCGTTTACCCCATTTTTCTTAAAATTTAAAAAATCTGCAAAATTGTTTGTCCAATAAATTTAAAAACTACTAGGGTTTTCATTAAAAAAAATGATTGCGTCATAACTCAGAAAACAAATGATTTTAAAATTCTTAGATTTATGTGAACAACAAGTGTATTTTCAAAATTAGAAATTGACTGTCCGGGAATTTTTCCAAAATATTTTTAATTACCAAAACAATACATTTATTCCATGCTTTATGTATACCCCGAATAAATAAATAAACACACAGATTTCTAGAAGTTTTGGAAAATTAAATAATGTTTATTATTTTTTTTCGTGTGCCAAGTTTTCTACAACTTGGATATTACTTGGAAATTACATAGTACCTATTATGTAAAAAATCAAAGCAATTTTCAAACTTTTTCAATTTGTTGTAAAACATGAAAATATCGTTGCAACGAAAGTGATTAGGATAAGGCCAATAATCAATCAAATCAGCGCACTAAATGGAGACAAAAAATAAAATAACATTCATAAGTTTAAACCACAAATTTATTAGAACTTAAACAACTTAAACATTGAACAAAAATAACAAAAATAGTACATCCGTCAATGAAAAGACATTTATAGCAACAATATTGCTAATTTTATAAATTTGTTAGAACTTAAAAAACATTGGACAATTGCAAACCAAATGTACGCGCCAATGAAAAGTTACATTTATGGCAACAATATTGCTAACTTAAAAACACGAATTGGAAACGAGATACAGAAATAGTTATTACTTATCTAGGAGCGCTTCGTTTTCCTATTATATTTCAGTTAGTTATATTGAGATGTACATGTAAATATTTGCAATCACCTCAAAATGAAGTTACACAATATCATACTGTAACAAATGGTAATAATTGCAAGTGTATTAAATAAATTGGATGAAAAGATACATTTATGGCAACAATATTGCTAACATAAAAAATACAAATTGGAAACGAGATACAGAATTAGTTATTACTTATCTAAGAGCGCTTCGTTTTCCCTTTCTATTTCATTAAGTTATATTAAGATGCACATGTGAATATTTACAATCACCCCAACAACATAAGTTTGTTAGAACTTAAAACATTGGACAATTGCAAACAAAATGTACGCACTAATGAAAAGTTACATTTATAGCAACAATGTTGCTAACTTAAAAATACGAATTGGAAACGAGATACAGAAATAGTTATTACTTATCTAAGAGCGCTTCGTTTTCCTATTATATTTCAGTAAGTTATATTGAGATGTACATGTAAATATTTGCAATAACCTCAACACGAAGTTACACAATATCATACTGTAACAAATGGTAATAATTGCAAGTGTATTAAATAAATTGCATGAAAAGATACATTTATGGCAACAATATTGCTAACTTAAAAATACGAATTGGAAACGAGATACAGAAATAGTTATTACTTATCTAAGAGCGCTTCGTTTTCCCTTTCTATTTCATTAAGTTATATTAAAGATGCACATGTGAGTATTTGCAATCACCTTAACACAAAGTTACACAATATTATACTCTAACAACTGGTAATAATTGCAAGTTAGTATTGCAAGTAAGAGTATTAAGTAAATTGAATTTTAGGATTTGCAAAAACTGCAACTAAATACTTAATACTCAAATATTATACAATGTGAAATTGCTTAAATTTTCTTATTGATTTGATACTTAAAAATACATATATTTATTTATATTGACATTACTTGAAACTTTTATTATATGAACAATCGAATAATGAACATAATTGTTTAAAAACAAGTTGCAAATAATTATATATTCATTTTTTAGAGATGACAGTAAAATGAATTTAACTATTAATTAAATCCTATTATTATTGAATTTCATAAGTACCAAAATAGTACCTACATTAGTCGAAGACGAATGAAGTGTTTAATTAATTAAATTAAACTAGAAACCGTTTAATTTTGTTAGAAATTATAAACACATAGAAAGTAATTCTACGAGTATTTGATATTTTGTAATTTTTTTTGCCTTCTTATTTTAGAACCTATTTTAAAAAAGTATAAAGCATCTAGCCTAAACAAGCGAAATACTTTGTTCGAAATTAAGAAGTAAACAGTACTTCTACGAGCTGGTGGATATTTTAGATTATATATATTTTTTTTGCCTTCTTATTTTAGAGCTTATTTAATTTAAAAATAGAAAGCGTCGAGTATTAAACCGACTAAATATGTTGTCCGAAATTAAAACATAAACAGTAATTCTGCGAGCTGCAGGATATTTTAGATTTTTTTTTCCTTCTTATTTTACAGCATATTTAATGTCGAAAATAGAAAGCGTTCAGTATAAAACCGACCACATATTTTGTTCCTAATTATTACAATAACTAATTTTACGAGGTGTTGGATATTTTATATATATATATTTTTTTTTGCCTTATTATATTGGAGCCTATTTAATTCATGAAATTAAGAATTTTTCAAAATTAAGACGTAAAAAGTAATTCTAGGAGTTGATGGATATTTAAAAAAAATGCATTATCATTATAGGGACCTATTTAATTAATTATATATGTAATTATAAAATTACACATATTAAAAGTGAATCAAGTGAAAGTTTTCCGCGCCAGATTAACTTTGACCCATTGTTATTTACTGAAAATAAGCAGGCAAAGTATTTTCTTTCAATCGTTTCTGCAGAAGTCAAAAATGATCATTCGTACGACTGCGATGTAAAATGTAATAAAATATTTTGTCACACCGATAACCAGAAATAACCGAGTGAGTTAATCTGGAGAATAATTATCTATATATAAAAAAATAATAATAGAAACAAAAAAACTATAATTAATGCAACGCGGTATCTTGATTGCGCTCTAAAACCATACCATTGGTCTTCCGTTACTACTAAATGCGATTGCTAAATAGTCCCTTCCCAAATTTCAACGTATACGATGGAGGACAAAATTACAAGTTGGAATTTTTTTTTTCAATATTTTCTGTCTCGTTTTCTTTCAACGCAAGTGGCTTGACCACATCTACTACAACTTAGCTGTACTGCGCTCCTCGCAGGGTTGGCGATTTTTTTACTATTTTGTACATGGCTATATACAAATATAACGATAAATCTTCTGTTTGCGACAACAAACGCTTGTTCTCGTCATCCGTTAATTCTGTATCGCTGATAGAAGCGGCCGCTGCCTGGTATACGGCTTCCAGCTTCATAATCGATGGTTTCTCTTCCACGTGTTGGTAGTTGTAATCACTTAGCTCTTCGATAGAATTGGGCTCCAATAAAGGTTTTGATCCGCTAGCCGGGTCTTCAGCCATAGAGACGTTGAGATCTGCAGCCTCGTCTAATGCTTCCTGACGAAATGCTGACTCGCTGGCATGGTGATCTTCGTCGTCGTCGTCACTAGAAATCGGACTCAGCGGCTCCGATGAGAACACTTCGTCGTCACTGTCCAGGTAACCGTTCTCGAACATTTTTTGGATGCTGAAAAAGAAAATTATGCAATTTAACTCATGCATTTATTCAAAACAGAATTCAAGTTTTACAGTGGTCATAGTAGTAAACATTTCCTAATGTAGTCATTTTATTAAGAATTTGTATTGTATAAAGGTTAAATTTTGGATTAAACAATTATGCCAAGTTTGATTTTTTACCAAGAGAGTATATAGACAGAGAGCGTATAAGGTTTCAAAACCTGGTTTTATTTTTCCCCTATAGAAATTTGTGAAAAACGAGTCAAAATGATTTTTTTTAAACAAATATTTTCAAACCATTTTAATTTCTCCGTCTCTCTCTGTTTTGAAGTTATGACGTCAGAGCCATTTATGTAAATGCAGATCATAGCATTCTGATTTAATAAATGTGCACATGTGTAGCTTTCTGACCAATAGTTCCCGAGATATTTATTTTTAAAAGTAAAAATATTATTATTTAAAAATGTAAATTTTAAATATATTTTTGAAGTGGTCTCTAAATATTTCATAAAAAAAACATTTTGACCGGTTCGCGCGTTTTTCGCAAATTAGTAAGGGAAAATAATTCCACGTTTTGAAACTTTATAAGCTCTCTGTATGTAATTTTTTTCAAAATACTCCATTTATATATTTATTTAAAAATATATAGTCGAAAAGTTCAATTTGATATCAAAAAGTTCGTCACAATTGTACACAGCGCTCAAGAAAGTGGTGCCAACTTCTACGCTGCATACTAATAGACACGCAAATGACACATTTAAAACGCAAATCTATTTAACAAATATATTTTGCAATTTGCTGAAATGTTTCCAAGGACACAAATAATTACTTTAACAAGATTTTTAACACACATTTTCAAAAGTCATCATTTGTCAATATTTCATTGGGACTAGTTGAAAAGTTGTCACCACTTTCTTGAACGCTCTGTTACTTTCTTCGAAAATTTAAAAAAAATCGGTGGTTTTTTCTACTCATTAATTACTACAAATTAATACTTATAGAATTAATTGAAATACATACTTTTCTAGGTTTTGTTCCAAAAGCTCCTCACTTAATAGTTGATGCCATGTAGATGCCGTAATTTCCGCTGAAAAATAAAGAACTATTTCAATTTGTATGCAGGGTATCCGGAATTAGAAGCTAATGCATGGGGATCTCGTAAGCGGTTAGTGATAGGTTGGAGACAACACTTCAAAAATGTCACACATCTAATCTAAAAGTAATAAAACAGTCGATTGTTAAGGTTTAGAGCTCATTGCGATAAAAACTGATAATTGAAATTTTTTCATAACTGTGTTATCATCGAAGGTATCAAGATAATTTATAATAATAATAACAATAGCTGTTTTTGATTTGCGGTGCTATTTGGGCTGTACATGGCCCGTATGTACCTTTCTCTGTAAATAAATAAATAAAATAAAACATAAAACAAGATGGCATTAAAAGCTATCTTCATGCAATATGATACTATAATACGTCTGATCATATTTATTAAATTAACTTGTTTGAACCTGCTTTATGTACTTTTGCAAATATTGACTGCAACTTTGCATTTTACTTTAAACACTCAAAATTGTCTCTATGCCTACCTACATGAAACACCAGACAAAACTTAATTAATGGGATACATTAAAACAATAAAAATCTAAAATTCCTGAAAACTGTGTAACTGAAAAGAAAAAGTAGAATATTTGAAAATTCTGAAGAAAATCCAATACAGCTACAAATGGAAATAATGGAACAAGGGCGTTGTCCAAAAATTTTCCAATTTGCCCGAAAAAAATGCTGAAAATTTTTGCGGAAGTAAGCAATAAGTCAAGTGTTTAAGATAAATCCTGAAAATATATTTACTCAAAATTAGTTGAAAATATGTGCATTTATGCCTTTTAAACCGGTCGGGAATACATTTTCCCAGCTAGCATGTGTCACTGTCACTTTGAGAAATCACATAACTTTTAACGTAAACTAAGAACCGTATTAATCTATTTAGAACAAGACTATTGACGGTCACATTACTATTATGATTGATATTGACTGCTAACGTCAATCCATGCTTTTTCTGTAAATTATATTGCCGAGAGTTAGAACTCGAAAGAATTTTTGATTGACAAAATATTTGCATCTGTCAAAATGGCAAATTCCTTATTTTTCCTTAGCAACAATTTCACAGATCTTATTGATGAAATAATTTATTAAATTTTTATAAACCATGCTAGATTGTGAGTAAAATAGTATACAAACCTCGCGGGAAATATCATTCCAGCCTCGTGCTTATAGCTACCCTTGGCGCTTCGCGCTTCGGGCATCTAAAGAAGCAGTTGGCTGTAATGATCCGTTTCCCCGCTCGGTATGCAATGTACTATTAAAGCAATATTTTGAGGGAAAATAGTAAATAGTTATTATCTAAAAAGCAGTATGAAACATCGTGTACATTTCCAGCCCATCTAAAAGCATCGTACATCAAACTTAAAAAAAACGACATTGTCCATTACTACAGCTACAAAATGATGGAAATTTCAGGCATTCTAATTTTTTTTTTATTTCATGTTAATGTGTATTAACCAAAATCGTGGATACCTAAAACGCCCTACAAAACTTGCTTGAAAATTCAAAGTTAACTTCACCGATATCTTAAAATGATACAATTTTAAAAATTGCACATTACATATTTTCCATTCACGATGTTTTTGCGTCAGGGCAGTCTGGAATATCTAGTAATTTTGTTGGTAGTGTTTCGGAAATAACTGAATTTCCCATGGAACTTGTCATTTTTTGTTAGGTTAAGTTGTTTTCAATTTGAGGTTATATTTTTTAAATAACATTGTTGCCAGATGTAAAGTTTAAATTATTCGAGATGAAAATGGATCGGCAGGAAAGAAAATGAAAAATAATGCATTGAAAAACATTCAATTAATTCAATTGCATATGTAGTAAAAAAATAATGATATATTTAAAAGGTAGTAGCGAAAAAATATAAATCTGACAATGTGGTAGGAAGCAAATATCTAATAGCAGTTCTGTGTCCAACATGACAAAAAGAAAACTCAGCCAACTCGGTTGCAAATGGGTCGTGCATGAAATATAATTCAATTGTGTAGAATAAATCGTGAAAATGTATTAAATAATATTTGAGAGAAAATAAAAAGCATCGAAAAATATACATGAATCATCGTGAAAGTTTCTCTAAAATCATACATCAAATTTGTCCAACATTATACGTAACTCTAGGAAAATCTTTCGCAGTAACTTAAAATGGTACATTAAAACAATAAAACTACTTTCAAAACTTGATGTTTTTTTATTAATTATACGTGAAACATCAGAGAGTTACCTTAACTGGTATAAGTATGACAACTATAATATATCAGAAAGTTATTGCATATTAACTAATTCACTACTCAAATGAATTATAGTATATAAAATGTATACCCCTGTATACATTTTATCATTTATTATATTATATTATATATTATATTTAGTCACCCTTGACTCAACAGTGCTAGATCGGAGGATATCTCGTTTAATTTTGAAAATACAAAAAAAAAATTAAATAAAAGTATTCTCATACCGAAAAGTGCATATACTTAAATGAGTTTTAAATATACAGGATGTTCTATATACGATAAAAATTAATATATTATATATTTTTTAAGGGGAAATCCCTAAGGGTTCCAAGTTATTTAAATTTTTCTAAAAAAATGGCAAAAAATGGCAAAAAACATCAAGTTCTGTATATCAAGGATATACAGGGTGAGTCAATAGGACGGGCAGGCTCGATTACACCTACACCGTTAATGATATCGAAATGAACCAAGATATACTGCAAACGGGATGCCAAAGTGCAGTTTGTAAAATTATTGTGTCATATACAGGGTGTTCCATTTTTGCAGGGCAGCCTTCGACCTAGTTTTTTTTAAATGGCACCCCCTGTGTAAATTTACATATTTGAATCTGCCCGTTTTTGGGCTTTATAAATCCGTTTTGTTTTTGCAATTAGCCCTAACCGCTCAGAAGTTGTTCAAAAAAATCGCAGGGCACTTAGTTTATGGGATATCGAGTTGGGACTTTGGCTGAGCCTAAACAACTAACCGAGGTATCTTCTGGCGGCAAGACCGCTTATCTGCATTGTGGTATCACCTTGCTGTGACACATTAATTTTGGTAAACTTAATTTTTTTAAATGGCACACCCCATACTTCAGTACTTAGTCCTATTCAGGGTCTCAGTTTACATCTTTTTTGCCCCTTATATTTTTTTCTTGAAAGTTGATAGTTGAGAGATAATTCTGATTTTCTTAAAAATGTACACAGATCTCATCGATATAAACTTAGCGGGGCATGAAAATCATTTAATTTTGTCATGCCAACGTCAAAGTGACATTTATTGTACGATACGTTTTATTTTTCTCGGCACATTTTCTTAATGAATTTTTCTCATAATGAAATAGCTGATATGGTTTATGTAAACGATGACAGCGCAAACCGTTGCTGGTGACCATATTCTGAAAATGATAAATTAACGAGCTTGCAGAGTGATTCAGCCATACTAGTCGCCACCACATAATGTTACAGCCACAATTTCAATTATTAGTGCCAAAATTTCACGAAATTGCATTAAAAATAAAATTTGCAGATAATATCTATTATTGACATAAGTGACGATGTAAAATTCATAAAATCTCAAAATAAAAACTGAAATTTATGCCAAACATTATTACTGTTTATTTTAAATGTTTACGTCAAATTTTTAATGATTTCAATCCAAATTTCAATAACTGTTGTTAATATTACTTTATTGTAGATATAACTGATACGTGGGGTGCGGAACCCCATGATATTTGGACGTAGTACGCACTTTTGCTATAGATGGAGTTTCATTCGTCTGTGCTATCATACTATTATGTGTTGTGTTTATAAGTTCAGTAAAACTAAATTTTAGTTATCGCTTCTCGGCCTCAAGGCTAAGATCAAAGTGTAGTATCTGTTCTTATCAGCTTAATATCTGGTACGACCCGCATGCGGGTCCAGTATATTAAACTCCTTTTTGGAAACGGACGGAAGTTTAGGGGCTTGCTCCACTTCTGTCATGGGTTGGCCCGGCATTGTAGTACCGCCAGGCTCGGCCCACATAAACTAATTTAAACATTAAGCACACACACTCTGCATGTGAGCTGAAAAAATTTCATGTTCACGACAAAAATCACGTGTCGTACAATAAATGTCACTTTAACGTTGACATGACAAAAAACAATTGATATTCAATGTACGTTAAGTTTATATCGATGAGATCTGGGTTCATTTATCAGAAAATCCAAATTATTTCTCAGACTATGAACTTTTAAGAAAAAATTTAAAGAGCGAAACAGATGTAAAATAACATCTCTATACGACTAAGTAATGAAATATAGGGTGTGCCATTTGAAAAAATCAAGTTATGGCAGTTCAAAGTTTACCAAAATTAATGTCCCACAGAAAGTTGAAGTCACAATGCAAATCAACAATCTTGCCGCCAGAAGATATCCCAGACAGATGATTAGAATCTGGAAAAGTCCCAACCCGATATCCTAGAAAACAAGTGCCCTGCGATTTTTTTAATAAGTGCTTGTAAAAGCATTAAATTTTAGAAAAACATAAACAACTTCTCCACGGTTAAAGCGAATTTCAAAAACTAAACGGATTTATAAAGCCCAAAAAAGGGCAAATTCAAATATGTAAACTTATACAGGGGTGCCATTTAAAACAACTAGGTCCAAGGCTGGCCTGCAAAAATGGAACACCCTGTATAGGGAAAAATAATTTTACAAACTGCACTTTGGCCTCTAGTTTGCAGTGCCGTTTGGTTCATGTCGATATCATTAACGGTGTAGGTGTAATGGAGCCTGCCCGTCCTATTGACTCACCCTGTATAATGAGAAATAGAGTGGAATGATATTTTAAAAATACGAACTATAATGATTTAAAATTTATCAAGTTTGTATGTCCAATACAAGCCACTGAAAGGGCAAACTTTGTACATTATTAGTAGTACCTATAACTATTAATAACCAATTCCGTATTTCTTATTTTTTAAATAACCTCAAAACATTTTTTTCTATTCAACATTTAATGGAGAAAAATCTAAATAACTTGTAAACCGTGTACTAAAATTTAAAATATAAAAATTGTGCTGCAATAAAATATCCCAAATTTTACAAGGTGTAATATAAGGTATAAGGTATATATATATAGATATATATATATATATATATATAGATTTTTTATATAGAATTATTGTGAAACACTTTCTAATACAGTTTAAATTTCAATCTTATTTCATAAACACTGACTAACATTACTAAATCGTATTAGTTTAACTTGTGTCATTTCTTTGCCAAGGTAGTCCTTAATTTTTCACATTTTTCTCAATAGGCATTAAACTAGATTTAGAACTTTAAAACTTTATGTTATGCAACCTATTGGTGGAATTTTTAGATAATAGTGAAGACAAGAACAAATTCTATCAAATGTGTTAATAAAAAAAAAAGGTTCCCATTTGAAAATGGGTTGATGGTGATATTGTCAAAATGTGACGCATCGCGAGAAAAAAAACCGTAAAATTGTTGCAAATAATAATTAGCTATCAAACTTTTGTTAAAAACATTTGTTTCTAAAAAATATTATTATTTTATTTAAGACTCCAGAGACGAGGTTCCTTACTTTATACTCACCGTGTATACAGGGTGAGTCAATGGGATCGGAAGATATCTCATTTTGAATATACAAAAAATGTTTCATTAAAAGTTTCAGCGTACCAAAAAGTGAATAAACAACACATAGAGGTTATGTTTTTATGCAAGGCAATACACGACAGGGTTTTTGAAGACACGCAGAGTATTCGTAATGTATTGTGGATTTATGCCATTACATGCAGTACGTACACGGCCTTTCAATTCATCTACGTCATGTATTTGTACGTCATTAAAATTTTTATTTTTCAGGTAACCCCAAAGAAAATAATCATTTGTTGACATATCAGCTGATCTTGATACATTACGAATACTCTCGTGTATTGTCTTGAAAAAAAACTTAACCTCCCTGTGTAACATATGCCAAAATTGACAGGTTGCTTGCACCGACGCCGCTAATGAGTTGACTATTTTTTTTTTAGAATTACACATAGGAAATTCCTTGCGGGCAGTTGCAGGCAACCAGTTACGTTTATACTTAACAGCCAGGTGTAATCCTGCACCTGATATGGATGACCATCACCGTGTATTAGTGAAATCATCAATTAATCAGGTGTATTGCATTTGACAGCATCACATTTGTTTTTTCCTCGGTACCAAACATTTACCTACCTCATTTGTTGTGAGAGAAAGGTGGAAATTTTTTACTTTTACTGTTATTTAATATTTTAATCAACATAAATATAAGACTTCTTATTAACTATTTCTAGATGGAAATTCATTAATTTGGAAGAAACACCTCAGACGTTTTCCTCGGGAACGTTTTATAAGAAATATTATTCTTTACTACACAATTTTACAGTATCTGGTATGTTTTTTTTCCGTAGTGTATCAATTTAATGTTAGAACATTTTTCATTTGTTTCAGTAACAAAATCAGTTCACATGATTTAAATCGTGTTAATTTAGTAACTTAACGCTAAGCAAATTACAAATTTTGTATTTTGCTCGAGTTGATTTCTATTTCATATGGAAGATATTGCTATTTTTTATTATTTTCTGCTTAATTGGAGTACTTACTGGTAGTTTATATATAAAGATATTTTCTTGTTTTTATTATGTCTTCTTGACCTTTCTAGCTAGTTTAGGATATATTTTTCATCTTCAGAGATTAATTCTACAATATACAGGGTGTCTACGCTAAATCGTTCGTTAAAAGTTTACTGGATTGCCGTTGTACTAAAGATTTAAAAAAAAAATCCTCGTCACAGGGTTGAATCAGGTATCCGCATGTGAAATATTTTCAACTTTCTATCACTTCCGGTTCCAGCGGAAGAAGCACCAACTTTATTATTTTAAATGGAACACCCCATATATTATAATATTTTTGAATTCCTTGCTTAAATTAGAAAATATTTTGTAAGAACGTATGTACACTTATCTCTTTTAGTTTTCAAGAAAAACATGTTTTTCTAAAATTTTGATCTGTAAAAGTTAGCCTGAAATCTGTCTATAACTTCTTTTAGGAATAAGATACAATTATGAGTTATATTGCTTATTGTACCTACAGGATGCCTCTATGAGTAAAATAATTGGAAACTGTCAATTTTGATAATAAGTGTTCATAAAATGTCAATATCTAAGTGCCCTCTTAAATATCTCGTAATTCATTTTTTTTTAAATGTAATGACCCATTTTTTATCGCACAGTACGATTGGGAAAAAAAATTACTACAAAAAAGAATAATACTGCCATACTCCTAAAGCAAGTATTTTTTGAATTATTTCGAAGATTACTTTTTCGTCGCATTTCTGCAGGGTATAATTTCGCATGTTACAAATGCACATTAGTAGGCATGTGATATGCTGTTGTTTTGTCGCTATTGTAATGCAAACTGTCAAATAATAAAACCATTTAGAATAAAGTATTACAGAAATCAAAATCAACAAAATGAATCATTACACAAATCACCAAGTTATCAATTTATTCTTTATACATGGCAAAGGCAATAGAATTGTTGCTCGAACATGTAGAGTATTCAATGAAACATATCCACATTTACCGCCGATGAATAAAACAAGATTTAGAAGATTGGAATCAAATTTTGTTTTTTTTTTCAAATTTGGACAAGTGAATGTCATAAGACATCGACGAAAGGCAGTTATGGAAAATGAGGAAGTGCAAGAAATAGTGTTGCCTATGTTCAAGTTAACCCACAAGCATCTATCTTGTGACATGCGAAATTATACCATGCAGAAATAGGACGAAAAAGTAATCTTCGAAATAATTAAATAATACTTGCTTTAGGAGTATGTTTATGTAATACTTTTTTGTAGTAATTTTTTCTCCCAATGGTGCTATGTGATAAAATATGGGTCATTCCATTTAAAAAAATTGAAATACAAGATATTTAAGATGGCACTTAGATATTGACAATTTACGAACACTTATTATCAAAATTGACAGTTTCCAATTATTCTACTCTTAGGGGCATCCTCTAGGTACAATTAGAGATGCAATTCATAATTTTATCTCATTCCTAAGAGAAGTATTAGACAGATTTTAGGCTACCTTTTAAAGGTCAAAATTTAAGAAAACATTATTTTTCTCCAAAACTAGAAGAGATAAGTGTACATACATTCTTACAAAATTTGTTCCAATTTAAGCGACGAATTCAAAAATATTACAATATATGGGGTGTTCCATTTAAAATAAGAAAGTTGGTGCTACTTCCGGTGGAACCGGAAGTGATAGAAAATTGAAAATATATCACTTAAGGATAACTGATTCAACCGTGTGACGAGGATTTAAAAAAAAAAATAGTACAACGGCAACCCCGTAAACTTTTTAACGAACGGTTTAGCGTAGACACCCTGTATATATGAAGATATTTTCTTGTTTTTATTATGTTTATTATGTATTCTTGACCTTACTAGCTAGTTTCGGATATATTTTTCATCTTCAGAGATTAATTCTACAATATATATTTAAATAGTCTACAATATATATATATATATATATATATATTGTAGAATTAACCTCTGAAATATATAACCGAAACTAGCTAGTAAGGTCAAGAATACATAATAAAAACAAAACAAGATAATTATATATGAACTACCAATAAGGACTCCAATTTAAAAAAAATCCAAAGTGGATAAAACTATAACAAAAGAAATTACTACTTTGGCTAGACAGTATTATGCCTAAAATGATTTGAGCTCATTTATTGGATTTATTTGGATCTGTAATGTAGAGTGTACAATAGCTATTATTATTGAATGATCACAAACGCTATTTCTGGAAAAGGCATCTACAGTTTGATATTACGACCAGCAGTATAATGGGAATTGAAGGGCTGAATTGATAATTTATTGCAAAATTTGCAATTGCCAATTTAGTTTAATTACAAGGACCATTATGTATTAACCAGTTAAAGACCAGTTAAAGGATTCGTAACAAATACAATCGTTTTACCTATTCTTTGTGCATAAAATACATATTTGTTTTGCGATCCTCCTCAAGAGATTCAAGTAACAGGGTGCAGTCCAAACATACAGGGAATCGCAGATTAAATTTAATAGAAATAAGTTAAACATTGGATCAATTCTAAATAAAAACAAGTATTTCGTTAGTATCATATAATATTAACATATTTTTTGTGATAATTTGTTTTATTTATAACAAATCGTATAGTTGAAGTGTTGCTTTTGTTGTGTGATTTTAATTAATTTATAGATGAGAAAATATTAACAGACTAAAAGTGTGTGTACTTACGTGGTGTTATCAGCAGCTGATGTACATCGTCGCATGATGACGACAACAGTTCGTTAGAGTTGCGCATCAATTCTGTGTGGCACTGATCCATGTTTTTTGTGCAGTAAATAACTTATACACTCGAAGAACTAATAAAAGTATAGTAGCGCTTGAAATAAACTTTGAAAGAAAATAAGCTGTTGCAGATACACCAACTTCTTGTACACTTGAAGAACGAATGAGTACTGTGCAGATATCGGCAATAGGACATTAAATAAATATGGCAGGTAATTAGCTTTATATTAGTGTGAATTTCAAGGGGTTGGGTGGTGGGGAAAGTACTTACCCCCACTATGATGGGGTTGAAGGGTAGTCTTAAAGCGAAATATCTCATTAATGATATTTTTTTCTGCACTTATTGATATTATTAGAATTTGATTTACGGATTTAGGCATCAAATATGTTTATGCCTTTATAGTTATGTAATTTAATGGGGAAAGTACAGTTTACGTCCGAATATACAGTACCGAAGTTTAGGTAACCAAGCATACGCACAGTACTCTATAGGGCGCAGGGCGTGTGATTGGTTGTCTAATCTTCAGTTCTGTTTATTCTGGCGCATACTGTACTTACACCTACTTGGAAGGAGTTGGAGGTGGAGGGGTTAACCGCGAAAACTCGCTTTGCTTATGTTATTAATATACACTGCTCAACATTTGAACTGGTACACTTATATAAAATGCAGTAAAATTAAAACAAAAATTAAAAAAATGCTTATGCGTTTGGCATAACTTCCTATATGATCAGGGCTGTGTTTCGGAATGCAAACAAATGCCTATCGAATAACATATGCGAAACAATTGTTGTTTATCTGTCATCAGTGCAATTACTGAGCTCGCGGACGCTTATACTTTATCAAGTTTAAGAGAATTTTGGCGAATATCTCGATTAAGTTTTAATTCATAGTGGTTGACTGTATATTAAAGATGCTATTAAGGCGTTTAAGTATTGAAGAGATGAGCCAAGCTATGGGAATGCTTATGACTGGTGCATCGCTAAGAACTGTTGCTGCCCATTTCAATGTGAGCCACAATGTGATCAGAAGAGTTCGAATGCGTTTTAATGATACTGGATCTGTCGAACATAGGCACGGCGGAGGGCGAAATCGCAGTACAACAGTCCGAGAGGACCGGTTTATTACGATTCAGACTCGATGGAATAGATTTTCTACTGCAAGAACACTCCAAAGTCAGTTATTGAATGCAACAGGTACTCAAGTATCCACTCAAACAGTAAGCAGAAGACTGCATGCGATAAATTTAAGGTCCAGATCTTCTAAAAAATGTCCATTGTTGACCAGAGCCCACAAAAGAAGAAGGCTAGAGTGGGCACACCAACATGCAAATTGGAGTGTTGAAGATTAGGGTTCTTGTTTATTCAGTGACGAGACCAGAGTGCGTCTCCATAGCTCAGATGGAAGAGTGAAAGTTTGGAGAAGCAGAGGAGAACGCTATATTGGGAACCACGTGACTTACCATCAAGCTTATGGAGGCGGTTCAATTACCGTTTGGGGAGGTATTTCTGAAACTCGTCGTACAGAATTGGTTATGCTTGGAAATGCTACAATGAATAGTGTCAGGTATCTTAATGAGGTATTAGAACCTGTAGTGTTGCCATTTGCCAATGAAATAGGCGATGGTTTCGTGTTTGTTGATGATAATGCGCGTCCTCATAGAACAAGGCAAATCAATGCATTTTTTTATGAGAATAATATTACGCACATGGATTGGCCAGCGAACTCTCTAGATCTTAATTCCATAGAGAACGTATGGGATTACTTGAAAAGGTTGATAAGGTCACGAGGAGTGGATCCAAACAATCACCATCAGCTCCGAACTGCTGTTTTGGAAGAATGGCTAAATATTCCTCAGTATTACATTCGGGATTTGATTTGCAGCATGCCTAGACGTTGCCAAGAGGTCATAAGAGCTAGAGGAGGTCCCACGCATTATTAATCTTTAAGTGTTTGGTTATCATTTCTTTCCAGACCATACTTTTCTATAATAATAAAATGAAGATTTTGTTATTTTTCTATTTTAACAGTTGAAATTCGTTATTTCAGTTTTAGTATTTTAATTCTTCGCCCTAATGGTACTTCCAGAACCTTGTACTATCAATTAAGCAAGAAGGTGTTGTTCAAAAAGTAGTCAATTGTTTTTTATATATGTTCTTGTATGTGTACCAGTTCAAATGTTGAGCAGTGTATTAATTACCAAATCAAATACCTTCGTAGCTTTTAAGATGTAGCCACCTCATATACCATTAAATTTCGCTGCAATCCAAAATTCCTAAGAAAATTGAAGTTTTCAGTTACCTATGTAACAATATATACAACAAAAGAGCCGCCAGCCGTATTGTATACATTATCTAAACTTCATGAGTAATTTTCGCCACAAAATTATTAAATATTGAATTTAAGTTTTTTGAGATTTAGTTTAATAATTGCATGATTAGATTTTATTTTATTACTTTACCGCTACATCAATTGGTTGGTTTTGCGGAGCATTTTTTGTAAACATGCATTAGAAAAGCAGCTCATAGAACATTGCGAAATTTACAAAACAGAGCCATCTTCCTTCCTCCTGAAACACAATAATTATGGTGAAACGGTCTTCATGCATCTATTCAAACGAGATTCCTTAATGAAAATCCATCAGAAATTAGTTACTGTTTGCATTTTATGACGATTATGACGAGAAAATCAGTACAAAAAATGTTTCCAAATTTATAATATTGAAACCTTGTGCACAATAGGGTTGGTTGAAACCCTAGATATAATGTGCAATTGTTTTCATATAATCAGATCATATAAAATTTGCTTTAATATTGGAAATCAATCAGAAAATACTAAGTTTATCAGGTGTATTGCGTATAAAAAATCGTTAGTAGTAACGTGTACGTTTATACTTAACAGCCAGGTGTAATCCTGCAACTGATATGGATGACCATTACCGTGTATCAGTGAAATCATAAAAAAATTAGGTGTATTGCATTTGACAGCATCATATTTGTTTTTTGATACATCATGAACATCACATTTAAGTGTATCTGACATTCGAATGTGTTGCTGCAAGTAACGTACACGTTACTGCTAACGTTTTTTGATACGCAATACACCCGATTATTTGATGATTTCACTAACACGTTAATGACCATCCATATCAGGAGCAGGATAATTTATCTACCGGATGCATATATGACATAAATTAATCTCACATTCGAACGTGATGCTCTCAAGTACCGTACACGTTACTGCAAACGTTTTTTGATACGCAATACACCTGATAAACTGAGTATTTTCTGATTCATTTCCAATTTTAAACCAAATTTTATGTGATCTGATTATATGAAAACAATTGCACATTATATCTAGGGTTTCAACCAACCCTATTGTGCCGGGTAAGCGTGATCACAAGGCTAGAAACTGCCGGCTGCATGAGAAAACCAATTCAAAAAAATGTCGCAAAATTTGTACCTTGTGTAAACCCTGTCGAAATCCCATAAATAATGTGAAACTGTTTTCATATAAGATTTCGATATTTGAAATCATTCAGAAAATTCTTAGTTGATCAGGTGTATTGCGTAGCAAAAAATGTTGGCAGTAATGTGTACGTTACTTGACAGCATGACATTCGAATATCAGATGCATTTATGACATATTTTCATCTGATATTCGAATGTCATGCTCTCAAGAAACGTGCAACCGTTTTTTGATACGCAATACTCTTGAACATTTGATGATTGAAGCACGTTAATGGCCGTCCATAGTTATGTCATACATGTCTTAGTTCATGTCTTAGATAATTTATCTACCGTATAAGCGTGATAACGAGGCTAGAGCTGCCGTTGATAATGACATTATTAACTGTTATTTAACTATTCAGGCAACATTGGATGCAAAATGCAGGACTTAATGGGATCGTAGAACTACAGCTTAGTAATCCTTTTCCCAAATTGTACGATTACGACCCGAATTCTGGTAAGCAAATTATAAATCGAATTTAGATTGATTTGTACGTGGAACTGTATCAACTGTTGTAATCCCAAAGGGTTCATACGTCATCCCTTTCCGGCGGTGGATAAATATGTCGTTAAAGGTAATACCCGCCAGGTAGTAGTGGGCCTTCCAGTAATCCTTTAGGATAATGGACCAGGACAGATTAAGGATTATCGAAATTAGTCAATATCTTATGTTCGTATGACTCAAATGTACAAAAGTACACCTAGAGTATTTTACTTAGAAAACCATACGTACATTACTAACCTACTGTGATTACTTGAGGCATTTTCACTTTCATTGATTTTTAATAATCTATTTATAGTCTAAATTTGAAACGGGTTGCGATAATAATCAACACCTAAATTATACTGTATGATTTTCTTGAAAATTTGTATATCTGTATATCTACCCAGAGAATTATAATAAAATTTGGGGAACTTTAGACAAAACTCCTTAAACAAATATAATTAAAATGCGAATTATTCCTTTTTTACAAAAAACATTTATTAATTAAAATGTACATTTCGGGCGCGATGCGACCATCTTTAGCAAATATCAAATACGTACAAATACGAGTACGTATTTGATATTTGCTGAAGATGGTCGCATCGCAGCCGAAATTTACATTTAAATTAATAAATGTTATTGTGAAAAATGAATAATTCGTGTTTTAATTATATTTCACCTTTCACAAGCTCAAACGAACAAAATCCTTTTCTACGAATTAAAAAAAATTAAAATCTCGACGGCCTCTTTTGAAATTGTATATATATTTTTTTAAATCAATAGTGTTTGTAATTTTGTAATCAATAATTTGTCGTATATTCCCAGAACATCAGAAAATACCAGCAATAATTTTCCTTAGAGTTTATGCGTTAATTAAAACTAAACATTTAAATTATTTCAATCATTTCTGACGATCGTATCGGGATAGTCCGTGCTTTTTGATAAACTGTTGAAAAACTTTTCATTTCTTAAACATTTTAAAGTTGACTGACATATTTTTTGAGTAGATGTATTTAGATTTTTTTAATTTTAAATACTGTATACTGGTAGCGGTTACTTTGTGGTACATTGTAAATGTATTAAATAAAACAACTTTACTTTGTTACTTCCACTAACACATTTATTTTACAAATATAATTTAGTGACTGCAGTTTCGACTACTCTACCGCGCGTTTTTTTATCTCTAAACATAGGATATGTTCAGTTTTAAAACGACAGTGTCAATCATACGCTAAAATTTAATGTATGCAACCAAATTTACTAGCGTGGGTAACTCAATTATTAAAAAAAAATATGACAAATTCATAACACATTTAATAAAACGTCAAAACTGTAGACAGAAAATGTATTCAACGTAAGAAAAGATACAATCTGGGCAGTGCATCTGTACCAGTGCACAAATACAGAGCACTGGTAACAATGTGGCATTAGTATACGGACTGTGCGCGATTTATTTTCTGTGCATTATCCTGAGAGACCAATACCATCAATCGGAACAATTAGTAATAAAAACGCCAAATTTAAAAGTAGATAATGCATCTCCGGTAGTCATCATAAATTAACTACAAGATGCCACGTTTTGACTGAAGAAATGAAATTAAACATGTTATGCTATGCTGAAGAAGGTACTGATGAAGAAAATTTAAATACTTTCTTGCGTTGAATACATTTTCCGCCAACAATTTTGACGTTTTATACGTTACGTAAATATACGTTAAAATTCCCATCATTCCCAACACCAATCCCATCATTCCTGTTCAAATAGGAATCATCAACTGTTAATCCCGAAATAGTAACTCATTTGTGAAAGTGCCCTATTTAAACACTTTCTTACATTGAATACATTTTCTGTCGATAGTTTTGACATTTGAAATGATCAAGTTGCACGTGCATGTAATTTTAGTTGCATAACTGGTTGCAATTGATACTGTCGTTTTAAAACTGAACATAGTCTATGTTCAGCGATAAAAAAACGCGCGGTATAGTCATTGTCAAACCAAGTGTCAAACATAGTTTGACAATGACTATAGAGTAGTCGACACTGCAGTCACTAAATTATTTTTGTAAATAAATGTGTTAGTGGAAGTAACAAAGTACAGTTGTTTTTTTTTTAAATTTTGTTGGAATATTATAAAGAATTTTGGAATCATTCAAGATAATCACAATTTTCCCAAAATATATATATATATATATATATATACACTCCGCGACAAAAGTCTGGGTTCACTAACAATTTTTCCGATTTTTCGTCCTATTTTTTTTTTTCAAGTAAACCAAAATGTTAATGTTTGTTTATCAAAAAACAAAAATGAAAAACCACCTTTGGTGATAAATTAATAATTAATCTTTATTTACTTACATTTTAGGATACTAAAGAAATATAGTGTTTATAAAAAAAAGTGAAAAACACGAACTATGGGTACGAACGAAACTTTCAATATCTGGTGTTTCCACCACGAGCCCTAATAACACAGTCCAGACGTCTAGACATGCTGTTAATCAACGTTGCAATGTTTTCTTGCGGCAGTCTGTCCCACTCTTCAACCAAACATGCTGCAAGGTCTCTTAAGGCCCGAGGGCGATCAGGGCGAGCTCGAATGGCTCTTCCCAGTTGGTCCCACACGTGCTCAATAGGGTTCAGATCTGGTGAACAAGCAGGCCAATCCAAACACCTAATTCCGACTTCGTTAAAATATTGGAGGGTAATGTTCGCCACATGTGGGCGAGCATTATCCTGCATTAATTGAAAGTTTTCTCCAATAAAGTGACTGTATGGTACAACATGTTCCTCTACAATATCCCTAATGTACCTATCTGCGTTAAGGGCTGCTCTATCACAAATATGGAGTTCTGTACGAGCCTCGACAGAAATCCCTCCCCATACCATTACAGAGCCTCCGAAAAAATTGGATCTAGGAGCCATGGTACATGCTGCGTATCGTTCTCCTGGTCTCCTCCATACCCGTGTACGACCGTCTGGAGCATCCAACGTAAAACGGGATTCATCAGTCCATAAGACATGTCGCCACTCGGCAGCCCCCCAGTTCTGATAAGTTCTAGCAAAATTCAGTCGGTTTTGTTTGTGACGAACCATAAGTTTTGGACCAGTGGCAGCCCGATAAGACTTTAGATTATTTTCTCGAAGTCGTCGCTGAACTGTACGTGCCGATATTTGAACATTTCTGACTGCAGCAAGCTCATTAGCTCTAATTGTTGCAGTTTCAGTGCGATTTCTCAAAGATTGTAACAACATAAATCGGTCATCTTGAGCATTAGTTTTTCTTGGTCTTCCTGACCGTGCTCTGGCTGTTAGTAGACCATCTTCCTCATACCTCTGCCAAATCCTTCGGACCCCGTTTTGAGAAACTCCATACCTACGGCCTGCTTCTCTCTGGCTATGTCCTTCTTCAATGTGGGCAATTATCCGTGCACATCTTACTGGAGATATCGGCATTTTGATCACAAAACTAAATTTCAGCACACCCTGACACTTGCCAGCAACATTTGAAGCATGATAAACAAATCCATGACAACACCAACTTAATTGTTAACCAAATCTCAAAAATCTGAATAAGGCACGTTAGAAGGAAAACATGCACTATATTAAAAATTGTACGGCTATGCATTTGGCGACTACGTCATTAAACTTGTTTTTTGATAAACAAACATTAACATTTTGGTTTATTTGAAAAAAAAAAATAGGACGAAAAATCGGAAAAATTGTTAGTGAACCCAGACTTTTGTCGCGCAGTGTATATATATATATATATATATATATATATATATATATATATATATACGAGGGCTGTTTGACGGAAGAGTGACTTTTTAATGAAAACGTTATTTTTCTGTTTAAAAAATATTTTATTTTTCAACATAACACCCTTTTAACTGTACACACTAAGCCCAGCGAGTTTACAGTTTTTTTAAACCTTCCAAAAAGTAATCTTTCGGAAAGTCTTCAAAATATGCATTTGACTCGGTTATCACCTCTTCAGTTGCCTAAATTCTTTTTCCACCCAGCCATTTTTTAAAATTTGGGAATAAGAAGAAATCACTGGGAGCCAGATCTGGCAAATATGGCGGATAAAGCAGTACTTCGTAATGCAATTCAGCCAATTTAGTTGTAGCAATTGCAGACGAATGTGAGGGCGCATTATCGTGATGTAACAACACTTTTTTCTTCATCAAATGCGGTCGTTGTTTTTCAAGTTCGGCATCAAAACGTGTCTGCATAATCAGCATAATACTGGCCAGTTATCGTTTTTCCTTTTTGTAAACAATTAATAAAGATTACCCCTTTAGAATCCCAAAAAAACTGTGGCCATGACCTTATTGGCCGAAAAAAATGTTTTTGCCTTTTTGGGAGCATGTTCGCATGGAGAAATCCATTATTTAGACTGTATGCATGTTTCTGGAGTATAATGGTGTATCCAAGTTTCATCTACTGTGACATATCGACGAAAAAAATCCTTTGAATTACGTTGAAGACGGCCAAACATTCTTCTGAATTCTTAATGCGAGCGCGCATTTGTTCACCATTAAGAAAACGCGGCAACCATTTCGCGGAATGCTTTTTCTTATTGAAATGTTCATGCAAAATATTGTATACCCGTTTGGTTGAGATGTTTACTTCATTAGCTATCTCACGAACTTTTATTCGACGATTGTCAATTCCAAGGCCATAGAGTTTATTAACCATTTCTGGAGTAGTTACAGTAAATGATGGTTTTGGACGATCTGCATAAACCGTGCTCATATGGCCACTTTTAAAAGCAGAAACCACTTACAAATCATTCCATGGGACGGAGCAGATTCTGGATAATATTTACGTAACTTTTCCTCGGTTTCTTTAATTGTTTTTTCACGTACAAAATAATGTTTAATCTACACTCGAAATTTTTTTTCTCCATATTTACACAACAACGAAAACAGTTTTCTTCAACTAAGTATAAAACATAATCTATCCAAATTTTGACAGTAGACCTCCGAAAGGCCTTAGGAGCTAGCAACATAATCATTATAGCGAAAGTGTTACCAACCTTTGAAAAGTCACTCTTCCGTCAAACAGCCCTCGTATATATATAAATAAAACAAAACCGTCAACATGAAATTAACAAATAACTAAGTCAATTAGAATTTAGAAGAAAATTAAGTTTTTCATTAATTTATCACAATTTCCCTGAAAATTCAGACAATTTTCATTTATGTTATTTATTTATTTTTAACCAACTAAACTTTACACGTGCTAGGAAAATAATTGATTGGAATCTCTGTGATCTTTTCAGTTGTTGAGATTGATAATAATCTGTGGTGGAATGCAATACAAATACAGGTCAAGGCATTGTTGTGCTGACGACAACAATAACAGAATACTGCAACTACGCAAGGTTACCAGTATTGCATACGAACCACTGCGCAACGAACCTACACGGCCATCACAGTAGATATAAATACCTAGGATAAGATAGATAGGAGATAGATAGTGTAGAGAGGTGACACTTTCGAGTCACTCTAGCTGTACGCTGTCACGCTGACCCTTTAGTAAATAAACATGTACTACTACCCGTAAGTGTCTAATTGATCCCACTGCACCGAGATCAGGTATCACTACCGTGATACATCGGAATCCCGTCTGATCTCACATGGCGATCCAAGCGACCCTAAGCCGGTCATCACAAATCTATTACCACGCGTATTGTAATATCCAAACAACTGTAGAAAATTTTAAATTATGTTTTTTTTAATATAATACATATATCGCCGTTCCAGTGAAAGAATGACCCCACTGCAAAATGAATATTTTAGAAGAAACGAAAAACGATTGTTAATTATTGAGTTATAATGAAGTGTAGTTGTACATTTTGTTGGTAATGATTTTAATGTGAAATGTTATGACGAATACATGTTAAATGTATTCCCTTCCTTAAAACTAAGTAATTAACAATCATTTAACAATCAAAACCGATGGGCGATTAAGATTCAATTGCGGCCTGTAATTGTAATTCTTACACGAATATATCCCTACAAGTTCCCAAACAATTACGTTCTTAGTTTTATTAGACGAATTAAAATTGTACATTTGCCCTGCACGCAATGACGTTAATGACAATGGTGTTAATGACAGCTGCTTAAAGATACAGAGTTATGTCAGCCAGATTACCTTCCTGTAATTTGGAACTGAATTATCTTCTGCTTATTATAAATGGAATTTTGATTAATTTAACCACCACGGAATCTCCGTTGACATTATTTTTGAGCGAAATTAGCTTTATAACACATACCTGTGTATTTATAAAAATTCTTTTGTATAATATACAGGGTACTGCAACAGTGCGTCGTGCTTTCCTAGCGCTTTTGCCGTGAGAGATAGAAAAAAAACTGTTTCGTACAAAACGTTATTGGTTTAGAAATCTTTATGCCGTAATATTATTTTCAAATAGACAGTGTTCCCAATTTTGAGGTATAACAGAAAGAAATATTGTTTTAAATAACACCCTGTATTTATTCAAGTTTTCTGATGACATTTTTCAACCTCTACATTCTTGTCCATTTAGTTTTGGATTATGTTACAGTGTTGCCAATTCACATTTTTTTTCTCCAAATATCATGCATAGGCAAGCTCAACTTAAAAAATTCGTAGCGACCTCGTTTCTTGCAGGTAATAATAAGTTTAAGCAATATTCTCAGTGTGGTTAATAAGCAACATGTTGGTAATGAGCAATTTGAATTTAGTAATACAGGGTGTTCAGAAAAAAATGTAAAACTTTCAAAGCGGTATAACCATCTTTTTTAAATTGAATACCCCCTATTTTATGTTATTATTCGATAGGTTTTTTTCTTCTCTTCAATTTGATGGGGCATATTTTTGTCTGAACTCCATAGTTGTTTAGATATTCAATATGTTTCACAAATGTAACTATCTAATTACATTTTTATGCACTGAAATAGGTCATGCTGGGACAAAACAACTGTAAAAATGGAAGTAAGAATCAATACAGGGTGTTCCATTTAAAAAATGTTTGTTTTTATTATTCCGCAAAATTGGGACACCCTGTAGGTTTGAAAATAATTTTACAGCAGAAAGATTTTTAAACCAAACTTTTTCTACGATACATTTTTTTTTTAATTTCTCACTGAAAAGGCAATTGTAAAGCCCGACGCACTGTTGCAGGAACCTGTATAGGCCAACAATCCAAATAACAGGATTTTTTTTGTCTGTTTTTCTGGCATTGAAAATTTTAAGGCAAAATTTCGTTTTTTGTTAAATTTCAAAATGTTATTATTCATAAACTAAGCGTCTGTATCGAGGAGCTCTGAAATGGGAGAAATGGTATGTTTATTAAATAAATAAACGTTCTTCGTAAACAAAACTATCTAGAAAACTACAAAAATGAAATAATAATATCTAACTTTTTTAGATGATAATCTTTTTAATCGGGGCCCATTTAAGAAACTCAAAAAATGTTAAAATAAACTTGCTATTATTGACATTGACAAATTTCAGGTTTTTTTATGTGAATCCATATTTTAATCCTTGATTTTTCCTGAGAGTCCAAGCAAAATTAATAGTTACTTATGTAACAAGTGCGTTTAGTGGATGTTTTTCTCGAGAATAAATTTCGAGGCTTATTTATTCGAGTGTTTTATACAACATTTTATTCAATTTTGTCGAAAAACGTTTCACATTTAGTTTTTTTAATATAAAGTCGATGAAAAGTCAAACTGACATTTATTGTCAAATAAAAATTTAAAAGGGCCGATTGTAGTGTTTTTGTACCTTGAGGGATTTCAAATGAAGCCTTAGAAGCAGTGCGAAAGTTGGTACCCACAAAGTCAAGGGTATTCTATCAAAAGGATGTTGTATATTTTAATATTGAGTGAATTAATAGTAGATTATACCACGAGTCAATAATGATAGCTATTATTCCCGAGGAATAGTTACGAATCGAGTCGAGTAATATTCCGAGGTATTAATAGCCATTATTGCGGGTAGTATACCCTTCTCTATCTACGACTAAATAGGCTGGTAGAACATTTTCGGAAAAATAGATTGCGTTCTTTCGACGCCCTTCGTTGCAGATTTCCGGTATTAAGGTAGATATTATTACTGGAGCTAGTTGTACAATTTCTGGAGGTGTACATACAAGTAAAATCCTCTTCATTTTACCAAGTGCATATCCAGGTTCATATACGTTAAATAGAGAATTTCAGTGGGCTCGCTTGGTGAAAACAGACATTGCCGATCCTGGTCAAATTCGCATTACCTATCTCAGAAGATCATTCGTTGCACATAATACATAATCATAATATTTTCATTGCAAATTTTACTCTCACGATTTATCTTTCTCCATCACACGCGTTCAACACACTTCATGCGTTTTACAAATTAAATAAACAAATCTCTCCGTTCAATTATTAGCAAATCATAGAGATAACTCCTTGCATTTGTCAAGTCATATGACACATGACTCGAAGTTCGTCAGAACGCACCAACGTTGAAACACAAAATTTTGCGTGGGAATTCCGGATATTATTAAACGCAAATGCGAGCCTAAACAACCAGCAAATTATAAAATAGATATTTATGGTATAAGTGAATAAAATTGCTTTATTCAATGTTTCATACAAGATTTTTTCCAATTTGTTATCAGAATTGAAGAATTTTCGTGAAGTGTCACATTGTCAGGTGATAACGAAAATTTCAAGGATAGTGCGAATTTGTCTATTTTTTTACTTTATTCACGTTGTTAATCGTTATAACGAATGAAGTGAAAATTTAAACATTTTATTCACCCATTCGATCAAAGTGTAGTTTTACCGACGATATTCAATATACATAATGAACATTTTCATAATGCGAATTGGACATCTGATTGGACAATGCGTGACACAATTTGCTTGACACTTCACGCAAATTCTTTAATTCTGATAACGAATTGGAGAAATTCTTGTATGATACACGTGAATTAAGCAATTTTATTCACTTATGCCATAAATAGCTATTATTCCACCAGTGGATTCAAGAAATTTTTATTTCAGTAGCAGATAACAACTATGTATGACGACTGCTAAGAGGTGTATAACGTCAGTTAAAAACGTTACAGTGTAATTCATAAATGTTTAAGCCGGGTTTAACGCTTATTAAATCTCAGTAACCTTGGTAACCCTTTGTAAAACACCACTAAACCATCGCTAAACCATGGTTTAAATTTTTATGAATAACACTGTTAAAATTGAATAAAAAATGTTTATTATTCATATATGGTAGAATTGGCATTATGCATTTAAAGGCAAACTTTAATAAAATCTCATTAGAAAAACCATTTGTTAAAGACATTTTGCTATTAACAAGTTTATTACAGAATCTATAATAACAATACTTTTTTTATCCATATTATAAAAGTTCATATTTTGGATTCGATTAAAGCTCGGGACAATATTAAAAATTGTTTTAATTAATAACTTTTATCTAACCAAGTTTCCAGGCATTTACTGCTCCATTAACGATCTTTACATAGTATACAAGTTAGTAAAAAATTGTTAATCTTTTTAATTATTCGAGTTTTCAAATTTAGAAGAAATGATTCACTCGTGCACAAATGAGGAAGTGCAAGAAAAGAGTTGGCCTATTTTCAAGTTAATCCACAAGCATCTATCTTGTGACATGCGAAATTATACCCTGCAAAATGCGACGAAAAAGTAATCTTCGTAATAATTCAAAAAATACTTGCTTTAGGAGTATGGTTGTATTATATTTTTATGTAGTAAATTTTTCTCCCAATCGTGCTACGCGATAAAAAAATGGGCCAATTCATTTAAAAAAATTGAAATACGAGATATTTAAGAGGGCTTTTAGATATTGACATTTTATGAACACTTATTATCAAATTGTCAGTTTCCAATTATTTTACTTATAGAGGCATCCTGTATGTACAATTAGAGATGTAACTCATAGTTTTATCTTATTCCTAAGAGAGGTTATAGACAAATTTCAAGCTACCTTTTAAAGGTCAAAATTTTAGAAAACTTGTTTTTTCTTGAAAATTAGAAGAGATAAGTGTACATACGTTCTTACAAAATATGTTCCAATTTAAGCGAGGAATTCAAAAATATTATAATATATGGGGTGTTCCATTTAAAATCAGAAAGTTGGTGCTACTTCCGGTGGAACCGGAAGTGACAGAAAGTTGAAAATATTTCACATGATTATAATTAATTCAACCGTGTGACGATGATTTTTTTGAAAACTTTAGTACAACGGCAACCCCTTAAACTTTTAACGAACGGTTTAGCGTAGACACCCTATTATTATTACGTATTACGTTATTCAATTCAATCCTGTTTTTATTTCATTCAAATATTTGTGGTTTATTATTCGACCCGGTTGAAATACCCCACACGCGACTGAGCAGTACCAACTGACGAAAAATTAAATCCAGTTACCAACATAATTGGCGTATCGTCTTTTCCAGACATTCGATACTATTAAATGATTAAAACACGATTAATGTACTAAATTCTGGCATTTTTTTAATTCTTCAATAATATGAATAAATTTAGCTTTACCTACAATATTCTGTATTTTTATTTCTACTGGATAAAGACGAATGCAATCTGTGACAAGTGAGTAATTTTGCCAATCAAGTAAGTAAAAGTGTTAGTGAAGCGTTGTCTTTGATTCGCACATAATGGCTACATTTCACTCGTGAATAATAGCCTACATTATGTGTTCGTTAAGTAATATATCAATAAATTGACAATTTATATGGGGTGATTTATAATAGGTGCAAAACATTAGGTAATAGTAGTACAAACAAATTAGGTCACTTGTAGGGCCGCAAATTTTAGTAAAAAATATTATTCACGTACAAACATAGATCCTATATCGATTAGTTATAGAACTGAAAGAAATTTAAGTTGATTTAATGATTAGTAAATAGTAAGTTTAATATAACAATAAACAGTTGAAATAACAAAAAAAACATTATATTTTGACAATAAATAACTAAGTTTCAATTATGGGCTGGTTGTGTTTGATTGTGTTATGTTTTAATACTATTTTAATAGTCAGGCTAATCGATATAGCACCTATGTTTATATATATATATATATATATATATATATATATATATGTTTTACTTAAAATTGCGGCGCTACTAGTTGCCGAAGTGTTTTACATCTTCAAGGATTTTTTTAAGAATGTGATCTAATTGAGCTATACTTACAATATATAGTTTTGGTTCTAGTTTCTAAAATAATGAGATGTGGCACCTGTGAGGAATCATGCCAAACAAAAATCTAAATTAATGAGAGAAAAATAAAATGTAAATAAGTTTTAACCTTAAATTTATTAGAACTAATCATCATAACATTTTAAAAATAGCAAAACGGTGGTGTCATAAGTTTCGTTTTGTTAACATAAAAATAATAAATGGAAAACTTTAAGATTAATACATAAAATATACCAATCTAGAAGCACTCTGTAATTTTATATTAATTAACAATAAATTGCAGATTCTTAAAATACACAATCGTCATAAAATATACTTAGAAAATAATTCATTACATAGATTTTAGAGAAACTGTGATCATAGTATTCATAATTATTATAATAATTAATACAATGTCAATATAAGAAATAGATAATTTAACACTTTAAAATTATAATAAAAAACACCAACTCAATATAAGGTGCTGCAAACAATTATAATATAAAAAATATCATTAAAAGCTTAATTATATCAAGCATTATGCAATTGTTATTTTTCATTAAAATCTAACAACAAAAAAACTATCAAGAATTACTCACCAATAGAATAATACTATGAACTATCGCACTTTTAGCAATAAAAGTAATATTTTAAATAAATATACTTAGTAATAAATATTAATAGAATCCTAGGCAATATGCAAAATTGTTCAGGATTTTATATTCTCCTACTTACATATAGCCTACTTACACTATGTGTAGATATTGTATGTACCAATGAGTACAAATGTTTAATAACCGGAAATTTTGAACTCTGTTTAGATATAAACAGCGTTAATATTTAATGGAAAACCCATTATTAATATTCAGAAAATTTTGATTTGCATTTTCGTCGAGTGAAACTTTCCTTACTATATCGATCATGTCCAATTTGAATCTATCTCCCCGCAGCGCTGGCCATCTCTTAACTATTTTATATATGGCAATATAAAGATACAATGCCATATCGTCGATTTGCAACAATAAACGTTTATTTTCGTCAGTGGTTAATTTTTTGTCGCTAATAGCAGCCGCTGCCTGTTGATACTTCGCCTCCAATTGCACAATTGAAGGTTGTATATGGGTGACCTCGCCGTCATCGTCGCTAAATTCTTCATCAGAATCAGGATCTTGCAGCTCCAGTAACGCTATTTCATCTTCGCTCTCCAGCTCTTCTTCCATTGCAGACGAGTCTTGGGGAGCTGGCTGATGCTGTTCTTGGATGTTTAGCAGCGATGAGCTGCCTTCGGTTTGGTAGTCGTCATCATCGAAACCTGGATGATTTAGCGCAGATAACGGCATTTCTTCATTGTTGGCAAGAATGTATGACTCGTTATGAATACTGAAAATAAAATGAAAATGCTTTTTTTAGTATGATTAGTATAATATCGTTGTAAAAATAAAAACTGAATGATCGTGGTTTTTACTTTGTTCATCAAAATCAAATAAAAAACTTGAATTTACTTCAACTTTTTAACAACAAATGCATCGTTTGAAAATGCATTGTTAAGTTGAAACTATAGTTAAAGTTAAAACCAATTGATTAAACAACTTAAGTACAGGCTCAAACTTGACTGCCTATTAATCCTAGATAGAAATAATTATATTTTGCATACGGTACTTCATAAATAATAGTTGTACATACTTTTGATTGCTGCTGTCATCGATAATCTCTTCTTTTTCTACATAAAGTTGCATCCATACATCTTCTCGTAGTTCCTCTGAAATGAAATAATATTTTTAAATTTAACTGTTTACAGTACTATGCATTGTATGCATTATTACATACTTTTACAAATATTTGAACTGCTGTAAAACACTTCAAAATATTGCGCTGCTTACTAAAATACTGGAGCAAAATTATCTTGAATTAGAAAATAAACGAGATACCTCTGAGTAGTCATTGTTTTTACTTTTTGGCTAGTACAATTTCTTTAAGCATATTGAAATTTTTAAGGCAATCTCTTTAAATATTAATATACTTACGTAATTCTGTGGAGCGGCCCATTTGCTCTTGTTCACAGTGCTCCATTGTAGTTTGATTAAAGGGTATACTTGTGGACTTGTAGAACTGATGATCACATTCAAAGAATTTTCCAAATGATTGGTTTTGGATTCGTTAACGTATCAAGCAATTAATAAATAAACATAGAGCTGTTAAGTGCTAAGCAGATCAACTGAGGAGTATTGATTTTTATTTTGAAAATTATGTTTATATAGGGATCTAATTAAGGGGCAGGTAGTGGCGGAGGAAAGGGGAGCCAACCCCCTACCCCCGCTAAAAAGGGATTAACGGGTTAACTGACCAGGCTCAATATAAAAGTTGAAATTTTTAATATTTTGCAAAATTTGCTAAAGTAAATGGCTTCATACCTTTTTATATACTTCTTTAAAAACTGTTAAGAATTAATATTACGAAAATAGTTATATGGTTTTGAATAAATTTATTCCATTATTCCTTCTTTAAAATCTAATAAGAATCAGTACAACAAAAATATTTATGGTTTTGAGTAAATTTATTTCACTTGCCTACTTAAAGTTACTTAATACTACTAGTTAGGGCTACTTAATCTGCTATTTATCAGATAAACAAATTTTGGATTATTGTATTCTTCTATTTTCTTCTTCTTAATTTCCAAATTACTATTATTATTGTTTCTGAAATACTCAAACACAATATCTATTCTGGTAGAAATACATACCTTCATACTGTCTCGGCTTATGAAGTCGGGCTGCATTATTTCGACGCAAATAACAGTTTTTTGAAATTTTTCTCCATATTCGAGTACCTTGTCGTATGAAATCATATAAATTTCCATTTTACGGGAAATATACGGAAAATAATTGTTTTCGAGGTCTATTAGAAATTCAGCTGTCAACAACTGCTTAAGACAATTGCATGAAATTGTGAAATAAAAATTTAAAAAGATTTTAGAGAAAAAATAGAACACCTGAAATGAGTGTTGAACGAGTGTTGTTATAAATTATCATTTTTAGAACTCTACTAAAAAAAAAATTCCAGATGGAAAAGAAAATATTGCATTACAAGCTAAAGACAAGAAAGGCATTCTAAGCTTAGTGTTTTATTCACTGACTGGGCAGATAAGGCAGAATTCGATGGCTTTTGCTGCGTAAATAAATATCAAAATTGAAAAATACCTAATAATGCAAATAAAATATTAAATAATGCATTTATCTTGTACTTATTCTTCAGATTCCATCTCATTTTAGAATTCCAAATATCAAAGGATATATGCTTTTTAAAGTCTACAGATTTATGTGTGTGTGTATGTGTTTGTGTGTGTATGTTCTTAGAACAACCATATCTAGATTTAAAAATTTTTGGAGTTTTTGGAAAAAATCTAAAACCAAAAGTTTGGCATATTTTTGTTTTTCATCAATATTTAAAAAAAAACATTTTCAAATGTAAAAAAATAGTTTAATAACAGTTCTAGACACAAGACTTCCATAAAAAGAAAATTAAAAAGAAAAAAAAGTAATGTAAAATGTAAAAGTATGTATAAAAATAGTTTATTTAAGAAAGAACTAACACTTGCGAATTGATTTTTAAAATTGCAATACAAGAAATGCCTTATGTTATGTTATGTTATTAATTAGACTAAATTCAAAATATACAATACATGTAAGAAATCATTATAAATTATACTTAATAATATAAATCAGGGCTGTCCAACTGCAAGTGCCCCAAAGGCCCCTTAAAAAAATGCGGTTTAGAGGGCCGCATTATAAATATAATACACGTTATTTGATTTGTATTTTATCATTAATGAATTGTACATTTTTCTTATTTAAGGATAATTGATACTTTTAGAGGCCGGAAAAAGTGAGGTCGCGGTCCTCATGTTGGTGGACAGCCCTGATATAAATAATCCTTCTGCCTCTGAATTGAGTTCGAATCGATTTCTCTGAAAAGAAATAAACATACCATTAATCTTGCTGGAATAAATATATTATTTTGTATAACATTTACAAAGTGGTGGAGTTAGCATCAATCATGATTAATATCGAATTTCAAGCGCAAATTTCTCTCAATATATACTAACAGAGATTTTGTATTGTTATTGCATCGAAGGCCTTCTGACAGGCGTTTAAAGGTAAAGTGGGGTTTATTGAAATTTAGTGATTTATTTAAGTTTCGTTATGAGAATTTATTGCGCATATCAGTTGATATTTATATACTTGGTTAGTTATTAATGTGTACTAAGTTTATGTCAGTTAAAATCGGATTTACATGTATATTATAGTATTTAATTTTTTTTAATTAACGCCCTCATAATACCTATTTAATCTTTTAGATTTATCCAATAAAATATGTAAATAAGAGCACAAATTAAAGTGTTCAATATTAAAAAATATTATTAGAATGTGTAGTTGCACTGCACAGGGGTTGCGTTAGTGAATTAAAATTTTATCATTAATCATAATGATCATTAATCACAATGGTGAAGAAATGTTTTCATCCATGTTTTCAAAAAACATGGAAAAATTAATTAGCTGAAATTTTCCATTACTACTTAAGTTAGTAAAGAAATTGTCAGCAAAAATGTCTCATCACAACTCATAACTGTTTTATTTATTTTTACATGCGGATATCATAAATTTTTATGAAATAGCACATAGCAGTTCAAAAATTTATAATTTGTAGAACATTAACTATGTAGTAATCAATGGTTTTTGATACCTGAACAAATAGTTTGATTCTATTAAATGCAATGAAAGAAAATACCATTTTTATGTTAATAATTATGGAATTTACTAATAAATAATAATTTCAAAGATCACAATTTTATCCTATTAATGATTTTTTTTTTATGAATATTATCAATTGTGGTGTTTTTACGAAAATCGTTCTCGCTGAAATGTTATCAATATATACTGCCATGGTAAATTTTTCATTTATGTTTATGTTTATGTTATTTATGTATTCAACATTTTCTTTAAAAAAGGATAAAAATCATAGTCCGCTGATTTTTAGTAGCGATTTGGAAAATTTAATAAAATGCAGTTTTCCATTAAAGACTGTCGCGCTGAAGATATTCTGAGACAAAAAACCATTTTGCAGTTGCTACTTTTCTAATTCATGTAATTCACTAATCTGCAATTTGTAATAGAAGGATGGAAATTTGCAGCATTTTTACATAGAAAACACCATAGGATTACAAAAATACGTGACAACAGTTATTAATCCTCAGTTTATCTTCATTTACATGTGTCACGGATTCTATAATAATCGCATTAACATCGCACATCGCTAATTTAAATAGGCGCTGGAAATATTTATTCATTAAAGCTTACCTTAATTATGAGCCAAAAATTCCTTCCTCAATTGTTATTTTTGAATCGATTTTCATTTTCATTTATTTAGTTGGTTTGGTTACATAGGAATTTGTAAAATCACATATGTTCATTTTTCAGCTTCCCCGATTATTTTGAGAAAAATTATAAAGGTAAACAAATGTTTGGAAACCAGAATTCAACATAATTACAAGTATATATATATATATATATATATATATATATATATATATATATATATATATATATATATATATATATATATACACTTTGTATCAGCCAAATGGAATAAATTCGATAATAAATAAATGGGGGCGTGTTCGAAAAAACGCTCGGACACGTCGATTGTTATTTTTAGTTGCGCATTTTTTTCAACAAAAACTTTTTATACAGGGTGTGTCATGTGACCGTGGCCAATACCAACTTTCTTATTTTAAATGCAACACCTGGTATATTATTCAATTTTTGGATTCTTCAGAAAATTCTAGACATATTTCATGTACAATGTCCTATACCTATCTTCAACTGTTTCGGAAATATTAAGTGTTTTCAGATTTATTGCAAAAATTAACATTAAAAAAAGAAAATTATTTGATTACAGAAATTCGTTACAACACACTCAAAAACTAATAAGTAATACTGTTTATTTCTTGATAATGTAAAAAAACAAAAAATAAAAAATAAATTTCAATGGAGATGTTCAAAATGCTCGCCGTGAACGGCTTGGCAACATCCTAATCTTAAATAGAAATTTCTTCTAACGTTACTCAACATCTCAGGCGTGACCGTTCTAATCGCAAGCATTATTCGTCTTCTTAAGTCAGCTAAGTCGAGGGGAAACAGTTGAAGATAGGTATAGGACATTGTACATGAAATATGTCTAGAATTTTCTGAAGAATCCAAAAATTGAATAATATACCAGGTGTTGCATTTAAAATAAGAAAGTTGGTATTGGCCACGGTCACATGACACACCCTGTATAAAAAGTTTTTGTTGAAAAAAATGCGCAACTAAAAATAACAATGGAAGTGTCCGAGCGTTTTTTCGAACACGCCCCCATTTATTTATTATTGAATTTATTCCATTTGGCTGATACACCCTGTATATATATATATCCGCGACAGTGAACAACTGAAACTTGAAATTACTGTCAGTTTTGAAGTTTCATCATACGTTGTGACTGTGACAAGTTACCCCAATATTAGCACTAGGCCCATATTGGAAGACTATTAGCACCATAATAACACTTAAAAATGTTTGTCACTTTTTAATTTTTGTCCCTAGTTGTGTAATGGTAAACTATTACAACACAAATAGATGAACGAAACTTCATAACTGACGGTAAAATTACATGTTTCAGTTGTTTACTGTCTACGGTAAGTTTTAGATGAATTTAACACCATTCATTTAGTACATCAATAGTAGATATAAATGTAATTCTGTAGATTTTTTGTATCTATACATTTATTTGCTCTGTCGTATTTTTACTTAAAAATAATCGGGGAAGCAAGAAAATCCACTAATGTGGTTTTACATGCAAAATTCCTATGTATACCTAACCAACACCAGGTATTTGAAGTTGCCGACGTTAAGCCGTTGTGTCCTTTGCAAAAATCATTTGGAATTGAAGTGAGTGTCAGGAAATTGTTTTTTTGTCCTTTCTAATTCTGACAATACCCACTTCAATTTTCATTTATCATTAGTTTGAATACAAGCATGTAATTCGCAAATCTCTGGTTTGTATCGGAGTCATTTCTAATTTTATTGGTAGCAATTTCATGAAAAATTATTACAGTGATAAAATAGGTCAATCTAAACAGTCATTTCTAATTTTTAATTTATTAACAGTTAATTTATTTGCAGTCTTCGTAATTATCATTAATATAATGTACAGTTGAAATTGAAAAACGGCAACACATGAAAAATAAAGCAAAAGCGTCATCAGATTTAGTTTTTCAGAGTGCATAACGCGCGCTATTATAAGCCGTCTGCTATTAGCCCAAGCGGTACAAAATATTATTGCAATTTAAACATAATGGCACATTTAACTATCACACAAAAAAATGAAATTGAAATCTTTAAAATCACCAGTTTCTCGAAATTTAGATTCAATCTTACTAACTATTGATTGGCTGATGGGGTGATCTGGATATTGTGCATAAAACAAATCGCATACTTCCTGCCGAGTTCTTGTCCCTACATCCGATGAGAATGATTAAAATTTCATTTTTTTGTGTGACTGTTAAATGTGCCATTATGCTTAAATTGCAATAAGAGTTTTGTACCTCTTAGGCTTATAGCAGACAGCTTATAATAGCTCGCGGGGTTATTGTTTGTTTCAACCTCAAGCACTTTGAAAAACTAAATCACATGACGTTTTTGCTTCGTTTTTCATGATTTGCCGTTTTTCACTTTCAATTGTCATTTACTCTAAAAATTTCTGATGTAACATGGCAACATTTTTATACTGTCACTTTGACAATGAACATATTTCTCAAAATCAAAAACAAAAATAAGGGGTTGTCATTTAATAAAAACAATGGATGACGTCATTTCTCAAAAACAAATGATGGTTGATGATCGAGTGTCATGCAAAAATGTGTATTTTTATCAAAGAAAATCGACGTGTTTTTTCCATTTTTTTTAAATTTCGGTTTTAATGAATTTATTCCATACTTAAGGCGCACACTGTATATTTTACAAATATCTCATTATTTGAAGCGACTTGGAATTTTTTTTATACTTGTCTGAAAACACCTTGTTTCCATCCGTTTTGACACTGAAGGAAAGGTGACAGTTTCAATGCATCGCACTGAATTTTTTTGCCGATATTCATTTTTTTTTCTGTGCGCTATATAAAGTAATTATAAATTATAATAAACATAATAAAGTATAATAATAAGTATCATTCATTACACGTCTGGAAGTGGATTTTTCCGTGCTTACATGAATTGTCACGCGCGCACGGAAAAAATCCTTACTTCCAGACTTGTAATGAAGTATACTATTACTGCCATTTTCGATTATTGAAGAAATTTTAACCGAATAATCTGGAAATTTGCATTCAGCAAATTTACCCAACGCAAAGCTTCAAATTACCCCAATTAACCGATAGGAAATTATGTGCAAAAATTTATCACCATGGTGATCAAATTGCACCCATTAAACTTCTTTCTTTTGTGCAATAATTTATCGCCAGTTTGTATAAAAATCGTCAGGAATCTATTATTCGAGTGCACAGATTATCGTTTACTGATTCACATTAAATGCAATTTTAATGACTTCAGGTTAACAATCCTTCTCATAGAATTCTATTGGAACTGGTAATCGAATAGTAATGCGCCATTTCCTTTTACCTATTGTAATTGCAATTAGGCTGATTTACCTGTAAACTATAACAACGCCGCCACTACCTGCTGCGCGTAATCCTTCACAATAAGACTAGTTAATCTTCTAGACATAAGCGTTGATACCTTTAATCTTTCTTAGATTTAGCAAGTATTATCTTGATTATGATACAATGCACAAATAACCTTATGAAAATAATTCTAAGTATCATTTGTATTTTATGCTGATGGCATCTCAGACGGTGGGCGAAATTTAATTACTTAAATCCAAGAAATTCGCTAGTTCGTTCTTGAATATTTCGATATTTTCCAATGTTCTTCTTTGGACAAATAACCCGACGGGGTTTTACAGCTGCATGTATAGACTTTCTAAAAAAATCTGCAAGTTAGGTTGCCGCTGCTGCTGCAGCCTAACCTAGCCTCACCTAACTTGATTGAGCTGGTAGCTCTATTTTTTGTGAATTTCTTTTATACATATGCCGAGCTGTACTATATTAAATTGTACACTATTATGTGCTGCAAATTTGGCTTAGTTTGCTTCATTTACATCTAAAGAACAAAAAAATATATTCAAATATAAATATTAATAGAAACCAATATTACAAAAAATGGTCTCCTGCAAAGTTTTACATTTATGGAGATGCCCAGTTCTTGCATCGCGCTTCTCAAGTGTGCATTAAAAATTGGGATTCTTGTATTTCTTTACTTTATGGAACAGTCCAAGAAAATTAAATATAAAAGTGTCTCTCCAAAATAACCGAGAAAACGAGCAAAGATATCTCATTTATTTTTGGTCACTAAGTATTTTGAAATTATCACCTTGCCTCTCAGTTCTGATTATATCATATTCATATATATCTCAATTCCATCGTAGATTTTTGGATTAAAAGCCTTTATTTCCAAAAAAAAAAGATTTAATTAACTAGCAATTTTGAGTCTTTGAGGGCAATGCAGGTGTTAGTAATCGCAGATATTTTGAGCACTCTAATGATTTATATTGTACGAGAATGCGATGATTGTTGTAGTATACTCATTCATTATTTTCAGTTGACGTCCAGCGATGAAGTTTCAAGACGGAGAGAGACTGCGTTGCGTCAACATTCCTTCTTCCAACTTCGGATCTATCTGCGACGAGGACATGGCTTGGTGGCGATGGACAAAAACGGTAAGTTACGTTTTTGAGCTTTGCATTTCTAAATTATTCATACCTGCTTCGAAAATTGTTCCTCGATGAATGATTTACAGCGTATTCGTATTGATTTATTCCTTACTACCAGTAAATTTATTGCTGGTATTTATATGTCAAGTCAAGTTCAATACTAAACTACATACGATGCCTTGCATTATGCATAATGCAAACATATTTTTTACAGCGTTTACGATAAATTTACGAGAATAATAAGTTATGAAATTATACTTTGTTATATGTACTGGCATTATTAATGCAAAAAATGTTGTAGGTTCTGTATAAAACACAGTATATACTGTATGAATGGATTATAACGGAAATGTTCAAAGTCATTTTTATACGGTTATTAAGTTTCAACATGGGATATTATTTTTAGTAGTTCTGTGAAAGATTTTGTGATGATTTCGGCTTAATTCTCTTCATTGGTGGTTTCTCTTACTGTACTGACGATTTCAGGAAAATATTTAAATTCGTTAACTTGCGAATTGTAATTTCTCACAATGTTGTTTGTTTCAGGAACAAGTGATCCTTACGTTAAATTCAAGAGCGGAGGGCGGTTAATCTACAAATCGAGGACGGTGTATAGGGACCTGAATCCGGTGTGGGATGAAAGTTTCACGGTCCCTGTTGAAGATCCATTCATTCCAATTACAATTAAAGTCTTCGATTATGACTGGGGGTTGCAGGTAATTTACTTCATTATTCTCCATAATGTATTGATCTCGTAGTAATTACATCGAGTCCGTGGATTAATTATTTAAAACGTTATTGTGTAAGCAATAACGCAATAAAAGTTTAATTAATAATTAGCACATCAATCTTATGTATTATTCATTTAATACCTGGGGAAGAGAAATGAATAGTAACCAGTAACCCAGTAAGAAAATTACTGGGTAACATTAAATGAACAATTGTTTTATTCCGTAACGTAACAGGATGACCAAGATATTACAACAAAGGAGGAGGTGGGAATTATAATAAGTAATAACTTTCAATCTTCTCATTTATTGGGCAATTTATCCAGGAAGTTAAAGTGAAAGAACGTACCTACAGTAATGAAAATAATTCTTAATATTATATAGCATATTTTTGCCGATTACAGCTAATATGATCGGCATTAAGCAATTTACACACATGTAAAGTTTATATACTATTTCATTGAAAGTACATGCTCATGATCACAGCACACATCTATAACTTTTTAAATTACACTCCCCATATTTTTTCGACTAACTGGTTCCTAATTGTAACTAGCAGAAAATTGTATTAGTATAACGGTATATGTACTGCGGGAACCCATAAGCATGAAAATGACTGTGTTATCCACTGTAAAGTATCCATCTGCTGATAAGGTGAAACTCCTTCCTCCTGCTTCTTGGGCTAATTCTAGAATTTCACTCCTGGCAATTGCATCTTTAATGCGACACATATTTCGCCTGGCAACGTAACACGCATTGGATACCTGAAGTGCTTGTTCGCCGGCTCCCTGACACGCAGAAATTGCGTTGGAAGCTGATATCTGCATAACACATATTATACTACCAATTGTAACGTTAATAATTAATACTTACTAAACCCAATAGAGTGAAAGATATATAATTTAATGTCATGTGGAACTTAAAATCGATTTTACTCCAATCCTTTAAAATTTCTATGATGACACAAATAGGAGAAAGCATCACTAATAAAATGGCGAGATATAGAAACGTATACTGATGCCCAAAAATAGTATTATAATCGTCAAAAATGTCTGCTATCTTTGCGTATACCCGATGGATTTGATCTATATTTGATATGAGATTCTTGCTTGACTTTTGCGTGCGTAACTGCAATTCATTGATGGTCCTAACCAATATTTCAAATTTATGTTTGATGGATAAAGCATAATATTGTAATAGCATAATACCCATTGACATGTAGTACAATCGTAGTTGATTAGTTAAATAAAATTTCATTGTAGAAAAGGTTGTTAGATGCATCCAGATCCAGACATAATAAATTCCGTTGGCTATATATGATACATGTAGAAATATTAATTCGGCAATCAATCTATTATATGAATTATTTTTTATTATGGCAAGAGCTCTTAATTCTACTTCCACATTCTGAATTTTTTTAAGGAAAATAAGAACAGATTCTCCTTTTATTATATTTAGGTAAAGTATGAGTACAATATTTGATATCGCACATGTTACATTTAGTAAGATGTCCATAATTTTACCTGAGTAATACCAATAAATGGGACGTGTTGATCCATAAGCATTAAATCCAATTAGGGCAATCATAAGAAACGTTATACTAAGTACGTGAACTATTCGCATTTTGTTCTTTTCAAAAGTAGCTATTTTAAATGAAGGTAATATAGCTAACCACATACATATGTAATGTAATGGTTTCAGTAGTTTTATGTTTGTGCCTATATTGTCTGCCATTTCTTGATAATATTTTATTGTATTGTAGAATACATCAAATTATGTATTTGTATGTTTTCTGTAATTTTGTTGTAAAGATGTGAACAGTACATTAAAATGTTCATAAATGGTAACTTATTTTGTACCATATACACCCAAAGTGTTAAAGACGGATAGAATATGTATGTATATGTTATTTTGGTAGTTAATTTGTATTGAATATTAGACAGATTGCTGATTACAATCTATTGAATTAATGACTATATTTCCTGTTCATTAATTTTAAGACCAATATACAAATTGAGCTCTTAATTGAGTAATTAAAAAGTATGTCTTAACGTACATTCATTATAGACCTGCATTCAATTGCTACGATAAGTGGTGTCGGTGCACTACTCACATTTAGATTTGATGAATTTATTATATTTATTGTAAATGTTGTGAATCCGTGTAATACCAATTTTTGGCAATGTACGAGATCCAAAAACAGAATTATTATATTTACGTGATAAACAGATACTGATTTATTTTATTTTTGCGATATCTCACTACTCTTTAATTATTTTTGAACATAGTAAGATTTAAAAATTCCTCGCCGATATTAATATTAAATCTTATGAAATGCGTGGAATTTGCGGAAAGTTGGAAATTGTTAAGATGCTAATTTTATATCCTTACGAGTGCTGTCCACTGCCTGTTGTCCGAAGATCAGCGGACAATCTTCTCTATTTTTTTTTCGCAGACTTCACACCGTGTGGATTTATTTCGTGTGTTTTTTAAAATATTTTTTAGATTTTTTTTATTTTTTGTAAAATAAAGATAGTCTTCAAATATATAAAAAAAAACAGCGTTTTCAATTTTGTTCCGCAGACTTCACGCCGTGCGGAAATTTGTTTTTATCTTTAGAGATTTGTAAAATATTTTTGCTTTAATTAATGATAAATCGTTAGTAACGTTTACTGCGTTTAACATGTAGAGTTTATCTTCAAAACCAAAAAAGTGTCCCATTTTTTTCGCTGACTTCACGCCGGCCGTGTAGAATTATTTTTAATCTTTAGAGTTTTCAATTTTTTTTGCATAAATTAGTGCTAAATTTTTAGTGCATGTAACTGCCATCGAAAGAAAATCATGATCTTTGAAAATAAACAAGTTCAGCGTTCTTAGAACTTCGCACCGTGCGGATTTGTTTCTTGTCTTTAGAGTTTTCTCATATCTTTTTGGACAAATGAGTTACAAATCGTTAGTGCCATTTATTGCTTTCCAAAATAAACACTATCCCCAAAAATAAAAAGTTACGACGTTTTATTTTTTTTCCGCAGACTTCACGCCGTGGGGTTTGGTTTATTGTCTATAGAATTTTCTAGAAAAAAAAAATTATCTACAGAAAATAATCATTGAAAATTTAAAAAAAAAACCCTAATACGAAAATAAAAATTAAGTTTAAGGTTTTATCCATAAATCACCAGTTATACAGGGTCCTGCAACTGTGCGTCGGGATTTCCTGGCGCATTCCTAGCTCTCCTGTGAGAGAAAGAAAACAATGTTTCATACGAAAAGTTATTGGTTTAACAATTTTTATGCCGTAAAATTATTATTATTTTCAAACATACAGGGTGTCCCAATTTTGCGGTATAACAAAAATTAATATTTTTTTAAATGGAACACCCTGAATTTATTCAAGTTTTCTGATGACATTTTTCAACCTCTACATTCTTGTCCATTTAGTTTTGGATTATGTTACAGTGTTGCCAATTTACAATTTTTTCTCATAAGCAAGCTCAAATTTTAAAAATCGTATCGATCTCGTTTTTTTAAGGTAAGAATAAGTTTTAGCAATGATCTCAGTGTGTTTAATAAGCAACATTTTGGTAATGAGCAATTTGAATTTAGTAATACAGGGTGTTCAGAAAAAATGTCAAACCTTTCAAATTTCAAAGCGGTATAACCCATTTTTTTTAAATGGAATTTCCCCTATTTTATGTCATTATTCGATAAGTCTTTTTCTTGTCTTCAATTTGATGGTGCATATCTTATGTCTGAACCCCACAGTTGTTGAGATATTCAATATTTTCCACAAAAGTAACCATTTAATTACATTTCTATGCACTGAAATAGGTAATGATGAGACAAAACCACTGTCAAAATGTAAGTAAGAATTAATGTGAGATGAACAAAAATAGTAAAATAGTATATAGTACTTCTGTAATACGATTATTAATTTTATTCCAAAACCATGAGAGATATCAAAATTATTAATACCAAAGAGAAACAATCCTACAGTAATGTTCAAAATGTTTTTGTTAATCTCACATTGATTCTTACTAACATTTTGACAATTGTTTTATCTCATCATGCCCTACTTCAGTGTATAAAAATGTAATTAAATGGTTACATTTGTGAAAAATATTGAATATCTCAACAACTATGGGGTTCAGACATAAGATGTGCTCCATCAAATTAAAGAGAAGAAAAAGACCTATCGAATAATGACATCTACATCTACAATGACAGTCAAATGCTCCTCAACTAAGCAATTTAGGCTAGTATGCAAACAATATAATATTCCAAGATTATTCAAATAATTAATTATTATGAATGCTTTTTACTTAATAGAATAGAATATTGGAAGTTTTGTCGTAATTTTGAAACAAATATTATGTATATTGTGTTTATAAACCCAAGATTATTTAAGTAATTAATTACCATGGAGATTCAATACTTTCCAATAGCAATTTGATGGGGCATATCTTATGTCTGAACCCCATAGTTGTTGAGATATTTAATACTTTTTACAAAAGTAACCATTCAATTATATTTAAGGTTGTTCCTTAAATTACAAATTCCCCAAGAATTCCCCAATTAATACAAGAATTAACAAATAATTCCAAGAACAAATAAAACATATTAAAATAAAAAAATTAAATACATAAACACTACGCAAAGCTAGAAAAAATAAAGGCTAAAATTGAATTATTTTTTAATGTCTTCAATAGCAGAACAGAAATCATAAATCTACAGTCACTCATGGATAATATAAAACTACACCTTAAAGATCTTCTGAATAAAAAATAAAAAATAAAAACTAATAAGATTATAAAACTAAGAAAGAAGAAGGAAAATCAAACAGAATTTTACATTAAAAAACTAATTAATAATAATTCTTATATTAACAATACAAACAATTATATACTAACATATACAAATATAACGAATCTTTCAAATACATCCTTTGACAAAGAAGAATTAAAACTATTAAACAAAGGACACAAATATGCATTAACCCCAAAAAATAACAATTTTCCTCTTCTTTCAATAGAATTTGATATTGCACTAAAATATCACCCACAAGAACAACAAATAAAAGGAGGATGCATAAAAATAATCAAAATAGCAGAACAAAAAAAACACTAATACATACACAAAACTAATGAAAAAGAAAAATTAATTCTAAATAATATGAAAAAGAAAATTAATCAACTTAACAATTGTGACTGCAGATAAAAATGTAGGTCTAGTAATTTTAAATAAAACAACCTATATGAATAACACAAAATTTCATAAATAACAACAATTTCACACTACTAACCAAAAACCCAATCATCTCTTTTACAAACAAAATAAAAACTATTAAAAAAACATAAAAACTACTTTAGAAAAATATACAAATAATTTAAAAAACATACTACTAATGAAACACCTACATTTTACGATCAACCTAAATTACATAAAAAGACAACCCAATTTAACCAATTATATCTTCTATCGACTCTCCAACACATAAATTAGCTAAAATTTTAAATAATATAATTAAGAGCACTATATATTAAGAACCTAAACACATAATAAATAACAGACACGAACTTATTTAACACATAAACAACACAAAATTACCAACAAAATACACTTTAGCCTCATTTGACATCACAAATTTATACACCAATTAATGAAACACTTACAAACACAATATAATTAAAAAACACATACTAAATCAAACAGAAAGTACAGACATCTTCAATTTAATTAAGTTAGCAATAGAACAAAATTTTGGTTTTTTCAATAACAACTATTATAAAATGAACGATTAACTACCTATGGGCTCTCCAATTAGTGGCATACTAGCAAACATTTGTCTTGACAATTTGGAAAACCTATTTATTATTAACACGATAGCCAGTTAGGGATAATGTCCCTAACAAATACAGTCACTACTATTAACACAAACCCTTTCAATGAATACATAACTCTTTGGAAACGCTATGTAGGACATATTAATAATATGGACAAATAATAACAAAGACCCACTCACATATTTACATAATTACATAAACATATTACGCAAAACATCAATTTTACTTTGGAAATAGAACAAAATAACAGTAATAATTTCTTAGATCTAACTTTATATAAAACAAATAACAAATTCGAATTCTGTATTTCTAGAAAACCTACAACATACATCATTATCCCAGCAAACTCTTTTCACCACAATACACACGAATACGCTGCCAAACACACATACATACACAGAATGCTAACAACACCTCTTAATGAACATAATAAGTTAAATGAAATAAATTTTATAAAACAAATCGTCTTAAATAATGGTTTCAATATAGACACAATAAATAAAATAATTAAAAAATCAACATACAATTATTTCAAAAAACTAAACAACATAAATAATAATACAATAATATTAAAAACATACATAACATAAAAAACAGAAAACGATAGAAATACGACATATTATAAATCATTTACATTTCAAGGAAACATTAGCAACAAAATGAACCACCTTAAATTGACACCTAAATATTATAACATTAAAACGTATTTTTCAACCAAACACACAATCAAAACACCACTATTTAATGCCAAACATAAAACAAATGTTTTAGATATATATGGAATTTACGCAATAACCTGCAATGATTGTGGAGCAAAATACATTGGAAAAACCGACAGACTTAATATTTAGAATATAGAATATTTAAGAGACATAAACATTTAAAATTTTGGACGACACCTACATTTTCACAATCACACTTTCGACATAAACAGAAATACTAAACTCTTACAAAATACAGATAAAGGCTTAAAACAAATTTTATTAAAAGCATTTGAAATAGATAAAACTATCAATACAGAACACAACATACAATGCCTTAATGACGAAACTGAATTAACATTTCTCTTGATAATTTTTTAAATAATCCATTTAACACATAAAACAACAAACACATCTACATGAAACTTCAAATTAGACATCTATCATATTTAAAATTACATTCCAAATAAATTCAAGGAATATAAACGTAAGTAAATAATTCTAAATACATATAAAATAACTAAAACACTTATTTAAGAATTGATTTTACTTTCTATCACCAAAATTAATACCCCCATAAATAATAATTTTCACACATTTTAATTCTTCCTCACACTAACAAATTACATAAATACTAAATCATTTATATACACTATAACATTAAACACAACAAATACTATTATAATTTATGTTTAAACATTTTGTAACAAACTTGACTCTAATTTTATATTTAACCTAATTCATTTATTGTATTATTCGTAAATACGCCTCTGATAATGGTTGTTAATAACCGAAACTAGTCCAGCGAAAAAAAAAATCATGAAATAAAGTAAAAATAAATATTATTTATGAGTAAGTTCTAAATATAAGTACCTTACAAATATGTTACACGGGCTTTCAAATGTTCACACCGTGCTGATATTTTTATATTTTTTTGTCTGTATTTTTGCAACATATTGTTGATTGTATGCATTGAACATTGTTTATTGCGTTAACTTCCTTCTAAAAACGTTAGTTTTCGTAACAACTAAAAAAAAACTTCAGTTGTTTCAAGTATCTGAAGCTTACGGAACATTGGATGCAGTAAGGGCCAAGTGAGGCTTATATTGTAGTCAGATTACTTCACTTCCGTTAATCCGTAGATCAGCGCTCATCTCCTTAAAAAAATACAGTGTTTTCAAAATTTTCACATTTAATACTACAAGAGATGAATATTTTTTTGAAAATACCTTTACGTTACTATAGAAACTCTTGCTATATAAATGCCACGACATCAAATTGGTGGAATGGAACTTTGCAAGAGGTTATTAATTCGGTAATCAATCTATTATACGAATGATTTTTTATTGTCGTTAGTTCTCTTAATTCTACTTCCACTTTTTTTTCCGAAATATAAGAATGGATTCTCCTTTTATTATATTTAGGTAAAGAATGAGTTCAATATCTGATAACCCACATATTACATTTAATACAATATCTATAACTTTAGCAGACAAATAGATATAAATAAGACGGGTTATTCCGTAAGCATTAAATCCAATTAAGACGATCATAAACATGTTTATAAAAAGTACGTGTAGTCTTCCCATTTTATTCTTTTCAAATGTAGGCAAAATAGTTAACCAAATATATACAGGATATCTCACGGAAGTATTTGGTTAAAAGTTTATGGGGCTGCTGATTAAGTAAAAATTTGAAAAAATTCACACAATTGTGGTTCGTCGTGAGCTCATAAAATAAAACATATACATGTTTCTATCACTTTAGATTCTGGTGGAAGTGGCTACTTTCTTATTTTAAATCAAACACCCTATATATTTTTACATATTAAGATTGCTCGTTGAATTCTGAACACATTTTATTAAGCCTATATGCCTGCTATGATCCACGTGCACAGATAGAATTAAATACTGCAAAAACTTTTACAATTAAAGCATTTTTAAACTAACTAACGAACCACTCATTTTCGGGATAGATTTGTTTAGCACTTCTTTTTATAAAATTGTTCTGTCTATTGCCCTGTCATACAAAATATATATCATTACATTAAAAAAAATGGATTATGACGTTTTTCCTGTAAATAATGGAACTTTTGACATAGTACTAGTAAAATATCAACAGATACGAATTATTGTGTTGGTTATAGACCCATGCTTCAGCTAAAATTCTCAAAAAGGTTTAAGTTTCTATTTCATTTATAAGAGAAATTATGAATATTATCTATTTGAAGCAAATATTTCGGATATTATTTTTTCTTTAAAAACTACTAAAACTACTAAAGATTAGTGCTCTATATACTTAATAAAATGTATTCACAATTAAACGAGCAATCTGAATATGTAAAAATATACAGGATATTGTCTATTTAAAATAACAAAGTTCTATCAACTTCTGATAGAAGCGGCGGTGATAGAAACATGTACGTATTTTATTTAAGGAGATCACGACGAACCATGTTTGTGCGAATTTTTTCAAATTTTCACTCCGTCAGGTACCCCTTAAACTTTTAAGCAACTATTTGCGTGGATACCCTATATGTAATGTAAAGATTTCAGCAATTTTATATTTATCCCTATATTATTTGTTACATTATGAGACTTTTCCATTATTATTTTTTTAATTTATAAAAAAAATTATTAGTAGTCTTGTAATTTTAGTATCCATTTTAGTACAGGGTGTTCAGGACCGTTAAAAGTTTATACGGTTCCCGATAAAATAAATATTTGAAAAAAATCATCAAATCCTGGTTGAATCCGTTCTCCTCAAGTAAAATACTTTCAACCTTCTATTTCTTCCGGTTCCACCGGAAGTAGCCATCAACTTTCGTACTTTAGATGGAACACCCTATATATTATTATGTTTTTGGTTTCCCTGTTTAATTTGAACATCTTTTGTAGAAATGTACCTACATATTTTTTACTTTCTGACATAAAAATTAAATTCCAATATTTTGACCTTAAAAAGATGTTATGAAAAATGGCTTTAATTTATATACAGAATACCCATCTCATGATGGGTATTCTGCGAGATGATCTGGGAATTAGAAATGGGACGAGATGAGAATGATTACAAGTAATAACCTGGGAATTACAACAAGTGAATACCAATTTTGTAATTTATCGTAAATGTTGTCCAGGAAGTTATAACAGAAGATCATTCTACAATGACATAATTTTTAATATAACTTTTAGTGCAATTATGATTGAGCCATTTCTATAGCTAGGCAAAGACAATATTGAAAGCACATACATATTTTAATCGGACTACACATATATTAAATTTTTTAATACAACTGCAAAAGTAATTTCATAAAATTGTACAATTTTCAATCGCAGTATCCGCGTCCTTACTCAGATGCACGTAATGTGAGAGAAACGCTCAGCGGTGGCATCATAGTAGTCAATTTTGTTTGACAATTGCAAATTTAAACGTCAACGTGACATAAAAAAGTACAACTTGTGGTCAGTGTGATCGTAGGTAAAATGTGGTCGTAGGTAACGTATAGTAGGTGCATAACTCGAGTTGTAAAGCAATTACGTAGTCACGGAATGGGCACTCGTCGCTTCGCGGCGTCGCGTACAACTTTTCCGTTCGTGCGTAATATGCTATTTACAACTCTTGTTACGTAAATAATGACACTACTAAATTATGTTTCTTTTACGTGGTTTCTAATTATTACTAGTAGAAAACTGAATTAATATAACTGTATATGTACTGAGGGAACCCATCAGTATGAAAATAATTGTGTTGTCAACTGTAAAGTATCCATCTGCTGATATGATGAAACTTCTACTTCCTGCTTCTTGGGCTAACTCTAGAATTTCCAACCTGGCAATTGCATCTCTGTTGCGACACATCTTTCGCATGGCAAGGTAACACGCTTTGGACACTTGAACTGCTTGTTCACCTGCTTTTTGACATGCAGAAAAGGCATTTGAAGCGGATACCTGTATAAAACATGTTACACCACCTATTGTGTCTTTAAAGAATAATACTTACCAAAGGAATTAGAGCAAAGAATATATAATTTAAAATGCTATGGAACTTAAAATCAATTAAATTCCCATCCTTAAAAATTTCTATAACGGTATTAATGGGAGTAAGCATCACTACTAAAATAGTAAAGTAAAGAAAGACGTACTGATGCCCAAATATTGCATTATAATCGTCAAAAATGTCTGCTACTTTTGCGTATGCTCGTTGTATTTTATCTATCTTCGATATTAACGTCTCGCCTGACGTGTGCGAGTGAGACTGTAATCCATTGATAGCGTTTACTAATATTTCAAATTTATGTTTGATGGATATAGCATAATATTGTAATAGCATAATACCCATTGACGTGTAATACATTCTTAATTGATTAATTATAAAAAATTTCATTACAGAAAATCCTACTATTTGTAACCAAATGCAGGCATTATATATTCCATTAGCTATATAGGATAGATGCAGAATTATTAATTCGAGAATAAATCTATTATACGAATTATTTTTTATTATTGGTAGTGCTCTTAACTCTAATTCCACCCTGTGTATTTTTTTCAGAAAAAAAAGAATTGATTCTCCTTTTATTACATTTAGGTATAGTATGAGTGCAAAATTTGATATCGCACATGTTACATTTAATATGGTGTCCATAACTTTAGCTGAAAAATATAAAAACAGGTTACGTGCTATTATTCCATAAGCATTAAATCCAATTGAGACGCTCATAAGAAAAATTACACCAAGAAGGTAAGGTCTCCCCAGTTTACGCTTTTCAAATGTGGTTATTTTAAATGTAGGCAAAATAGCTAAACAAATACATATGAAATGTAATGGTTTCAGCAGTTTTATGTTCGTGCCTATATTATTTGACACTTCTTGAGAATGTTTCATTGTATTTTCTTTATATATAAAACTATTTATAAGTAGTTTTTGTAATTGTGGTATGTGAATGTGAATAGTATCTTGAAATGTTCATTATTATACTCCCCCCCCTCCCCCCAAACATACTTAATCATTAATTCGTATTGAATATTATACTGGTTATCACTTATAATCAATCATATTAATGATTATATTTCTTATTCATTACCTACTTTCGGGACCAATATATACATTGGTCTTTTAATTGAGTGGTACTAATGTACAGGACCTGCTATAAAAACGAAACAGTTTTAGGTGACTGATATTTTGTTTTTGTTTGACGTTTTGACGTTTCATCGAGCAGTTGCTACTAATGGATAGAAAACTACTTGCAATTTATACCCTTTACGGTGAACACATATCGTGGGCCTTAGTAACCAATAAAAGTATAGAATTCTTATACAATTCTAAATTTTGGATCGAAACCAAGTCGTTCGTGCAAACATAGACCCAAACTGGATTTTTGTGGGCTCATTATTCGCCCGACTTATCCCCACTAGACTATTATCTCCACTAGCTAAAGCAGTACATGCAATTGCGTACAGGGAGTCTTTTTTTATCGTGCAACATATATTCTCTTTGCCTCTTTGCAACCGAGTTGGCTAGGTTTTCTTTTTATCATGTTGGATGAACTGATTCAGTAATGCAACGGAAGTTAATTATTTTTCTGTGTCGATGTCTATTTTACATTTTCTTGCTACCACATTATCAGATTTATAATTTAATAGCATTTAATACAAATTGGCATACCTAAGTCTCCACACAATCCTTGTCCAAATTGCAATAAATTTAAAGTTTTTCAAAGCATTATTTTTCATTTTCTTTCCTGCCGTTCCATTTTCATCTCTAATAATTTAAAGTTTACATCTAGCAACAATGTTATTTAAAAAATATAACCTCAAATTGAATACAACTTAACCTAAATTAATTTGGGGATTTGGGGAATTTAGTTATTTCCGAAACACTACTAACAAAATTACTAGATATTCATAGACTCCCCTGACGCAAAAACATCGTGAATGGAGAGTAGGGTTTGTCATTTTTACTTACACACTTATGTCACAATGACAGCAATGTATCAACGCATATATTTTAAAAACACCATACAAGTAAAATTAATTCTCTGTGAGGCAAATAATATAGTTTACGGAGTGAACCGTGCTAACCTGAGGTTTGTAGCATTATCCATTTGAATAACTCAGCTCTTTTTTCAGTTGTACACATTGGTCACTTCTAAACTGTAATATTTGCCTCACAGACTTGTGACACTTGTTTTGCATAAAACAAAAATACGCCTTGCCGTCATTGTGACAGAAGTGTGTAACTATTGAAATGATTAAGGCTATGTTGCACGATAAAAAAACTCTCTGTATATTGTTCGTTTACTTAAGCTAATCTGTTTTCTTTTGTCGTTGTGACAGAAGTGTGTAACTATTGAAATGATTAACGCTATGTTGCACGATAAAAAAACTATCTGAATAGTGTTCGTTAACTTAAGCTAATTTGTTTTCTATTGTGATAATAAACGTGGGAGTTATTAGAGTTTGAAACTTTACTTTTTTTTGTGGGCACTATATCAATTATTTATTGACCTGTATTCAAATGCCGACAAAAATGATGGTCCTATACTATACAGATTTAGATTTATTTAGAATTATTAGATTTTTTTATGGTACCAAAATTCAAATTCCTTTTTTACAAACATGTATTTTTTTTTAAATACATAAATATATAAGCCATTTATTTTGAAAGTGACCTAAATCCATTTATATTAAAATTGAGATATTTAGAGTTTGCGTTTTAATAAAATAAGAAAAGAATATACGTATAGGATACCAATGTGTCATACTGCTTAAGTGTTTCTAAGAGAGTTGAATTTACAATTGCTAATAAAATAGCAGCTATTGTTATGTGAATTATATGTGTTTTGTTACCACAAATGGAGTTAAGCCACTTTCAAAATTTACAATTAGTTTTGTTATAATATTTGGAAGGGCTCTTGTGAGTTTCACATATCTTAAGATGCACTAAATTGGAAAAAGAACACTCAATTTATTTGATATATCTTTACAACACTACAACAAAACAATTTATACAATTTTAGGGAAACTTCTAACTAATGGGTGTCTGATCATAAACTTGGCGATTTTAATTCTGAATAAAATTCTTGCCTTTTCTCTTCTTCGGATATTTTGTTCGATGATCCAACCATTTGCCCGCGTACATCATTTACTACATTTGCAGAGTTTAATACACATTTTACACGTCCTTCGCTTATTTTAGAGGTATACAGAAATATGTTTTTACAGAAGGAAACTTCCCTTTTTTAATTTAACAAAAACCCAAAAGTATTAATTTCTTAAAACTTAATTTCTTGGCGAAACTTTTCCATTTTTTTTACTGCTTCCTTTCATAGCATCGCGCTTGGTAGCTTCGTATAGCAATACAGTTTACGTATTAAAATCTCCCAAATTCCTTTACGTATTAAAATCTCCCAAATTCCAATACTTCCCAAACGTAAGTTTTTATGAAAGTTCGACAACGGCAAGCTTTTTGAAAAACATTCGCATGTATAAAGATATTCTAAAATTCTCTTTTCCTTCCATTATTGTTAATATCGTGCATTATTTGTAATATAAATAGCTAGTATCTTCTAGCTATTTTAGCTCTAAAAATTTGAAGATTCGTACTTTCGAGCATTATCATAATAATTAAATGGACTAAGGCCACTTTTAAAATAATGTTTTTAATTATTGAACTAAGTGTGTAAATTTATAAATTTATGTGTTAAAAAATTTCAAATGCTGTGAATATACTAAACCACAAATTGTTATTTATAGCACCTAACCTTATAATAATAATAATAATAATAATAATTTTATTTGCGTTAGAGTTTGCACTTACACAGGTCAAAAATCCAAAAAGATATACAATGGACATAAGAACATGAAATATAACAAAATACAGCTAATGTATAAATAAAATGACTTAATTAAACTTATAAGGCTACACATAAATAGGTACTAAAAACACAATATCCAAGAGCACAGATCTTTTTTTTTTTAAATGAACATGACATGTATTCCTCAAGTGAATAGAAGGCGTTCTTAATTAATATATTGTGTATTTCTCTCTTATACAGTTTAATTGGTAGATATCTATTGAACTCAGGCAATTTATTGAAAAACTTAATTCCGAAGTATCGAGCACCATCCATACTCCTACCTAGCCGAAGGCCCGGAAGATAGAGTTCACGTCGATTCCTAGTATTATATTCATGAAATTCACGAGTGTAGTATTTGATTAGATTACCCTTAATATATTTATTTTATATATGTATATACTTACAAACAAAAGTATATAAAGTGATTAGGTAGTATCAGCAGGATAGATTGTGCCTTAAATTATAAACGTCATTACAGTCAACAAAAAAACATTTGACAAATGGCCATTTTCAAAACAAACGGCTCTTATAATAATAAAATATGAAATAAGTGAAACAGTTTCAAAAACGAATCAAACAATATACAAGTGAGTGTTACAAACACACCTATACTTTTATTGTAGGTCTGAAAACTTGCCAGATAAACAATCCTCTATAGTTTATAGATGATCCACAATTGTACAACTGGGCCCTTGGCAACTTGTTTGCATTAACATTTTTCATAATATACATGTAGTGGCACAAAATAACTAAATGTTCTGACTTTTTTTTTCTTCGATTAAATTTGGTAGGTATATTTTCAGTGGGCGGTCAGAAGTGGTAGTTGTGGACATTTCTATGAGTCTTAAACTTATTTGCATTTCTTTTGACAAACATTATACACTCCAAGATGAAGGAGGGTTAGTGTAACGGAGGGTAAGGATCTTTAGTTCAGTTAACTTCTCCCTGCAATCATCCGTTGCTCTGAGCAGCGGAGCTCTGTTCCTCTGAGCAGATAATATCCTGATGGCTCGTCTCTGAAGGCCAAATAATCGGTCCAAAATATTGAAATATCCACATGCCACTATACCATATACCAGACGGCTATGTCAGAATAATTAATATGCAGTTTTTAAAGCATACTGCGGCAAATATTATGCAAGGCGCCAAAGGAGCTGATACTGCTCTACAAATTTGTTGAACAACTTCACCACGGTGTTTCTTCCAAGTGAACTTTGTTTCCAAATAAAAACTCAGATACTTAACGCTGGTTTCTTAATAGCAAACAGGATAATCACGAAGTGGAAAAATCATGATCACAGATTTTTCCGAGTTAAGGAGAGTCTCTTATACACAAACTACTCAGTGATCTAAGCAAGGGACCTATAGTTGTGCATTGCTTTTTTGAAGTATTTTGATTTATTCATAGTTGTTTAGTTGTTGTGTCGTCTACAAAAAGATAACTATCATTCGGCTGCAGAAAGAGGTCATTTATATAGATTAAAAACAGCAACGGCCTCAAAATCGTTTTAATCGTTGTAAAATACGTTGTTATCTGCCAGAGAGGTACGAGTTTTTCAGGCGAAAACTATTAACTTTATAATAATACATTTTTTTCAGGAAAATGTTATGATCAACACAATCGAGTTTTTCAGGCGAAAACTATTTACGTTATAATAATACATTTTTTTCAGGAGAATGTCACTCAAAATATCACTGACCGTTCATTTGCTCAAAAAAGTCAACGACTTCTTTGTTAAAATAATGTAAAAAAGTATCTAATGGTGATGCATGAAATTTTGGCTCATTCACAATTTTCCAAAGTGGGATAGAATAAGTTATCCGATTAGGTCTATACAAACCGCTTACGACTTTTATTTTTTATTTATGATGATTCAACTTTCTTTCTCCGTTTTACGGAGAAGAGTAGAGAGTGGAATCATCTTCACTATCATTGCTGATGGACGGTGATTCTATTATATCAGATTTATACACTATTTCCGTCTCTACCCGTAATTGACTACCCGGTAAGTAATTTATTGTGGCATTGTCTTCTACGCCATTATCTTCGTCGCTTTGTTTGTTATCCACATTTCACAAGGGAAAATTACTGTATTTTCCGGTACTTCACTGCGATCCTCTATATTATCTACCTCCTCTGACAGTTCATGCAGCGTTAGAGATTTTTTCCAGTACCTGTTAAAAAATAAAAACTCTAATAGTAATTTCTTATTTTGCCACTGTCCTTTATGAAGAGCGGTTTAATTTTTGGCGAAATAACCCCAAAAGTATGACGTAATTAATCTATCTATTGGTGAGTACGGAAAATATCAAGGTATTACAATATTGTATGTTAATAATACCAATAATATAAACTTGCTATAAATTATCCATGCCGTTGGCTCTCAAAAAAATGTAAATTTCAAATTATTAGTCACAACCAAAATACTTTACACCCGTGAACTGTACCAATTAATTTAGCATGCTTTTGTTCTGCAGTAATCTATGCTAATGCGCCATCGGTCAAAAATCGCTAAAACTAAGTCATTTACAGGAACCTGTGTGTTGTTCTTTTAAAATGACGGTGGCAATATATGGGTTTGGCACCATCATTTTAAATAAGGTCATATACTTTATAGGGTCTTATTCAGGGAAAGGTAGTTTGTTTACCAGATTACCAGCAATTTCAGTAAAGTATACATTAATGGTTCAAAGTTTATGTCATACTTGTTAACACTGGCGATATTGTCTGGATTAAGTTTCATTAGAGACCATAGGCGCCGACTTTTCAGAATCTCGAGGGGGGCAAAAAGTAAAATCAGTTATTAGGTCATTTAGAAAAATAAGTTGATTTATTTGGCAAATAAAGTGGTAATTCTTAAAACTAGTAATGAAAAATAAAAATTCCTCAAACTAATAATGAACCAATAATATAAAAATATAAATAATATAATACAAAATATAATAAAGTTTATCATTCCCGAGAAAATGTGTTTTGTCTCATAGCTGAACGGGCGAAAATATGAATGAAGGCGAAATAAACTCGTCAATATTTATTGAGTGTGATAGATCTAGGTGAATATTTAAAAGTGAAATATGATTTAACCTCTCCTGTCCCATTGTCGATCTTAAATAGGATTTTAAACGTCGAAGACTAGATAATGTTCTTTCGGCTGTACATGTTGTCGCATGTATAGTTAAAAATATGTTAACAAATTTATAAATTTCCGACAACATGTCCATGATATGTTTACGATTTTTAAGAAATGTACATCAGCAATTGAATTTAATTTCACTGCTTCAGTCGAAGTCAAATCTAGAAGCATGTCCCTGTGAAGCTTAAATCGCGCTACATTAAAATCTTCTCCATAAAATGTGCAAATCTCATTATCAACTTTTTCCAAAATAAACTTTTCCATGTTTATCAAATATTGTATAGACGCAGTTTCGAAGCGATCATCCAGGCTTACAATGACCTTATCATCAACATCATAGAAAATTTGTTTATAAAAATCAAAATGAATGCCCTAAAGAACCATCATTTAATGGCTTAGGTGAAACTCGTTGCTTAGGTAACTTGGTCTCCATTAATTTTAATGATTTGGCTGTCACTTATGCATTTTTCTTTATATTCTTTATGAGGCTTCATAACCAGTGTCTCTCATTTTTCCTACAATACTCTTCAAAGCATATATTTTCAATTTTGCTTGCTGAACGTTCAGGGACGGTTTCTGCAGTTCTGTATTCAAAATTTAGATTTTTTCAAATATCTTGATAACCATTGTTGAATAAAATAAAGTTTTTTGTTGCAGTAGATTTTTTAAATATTAATTGGCATTTGCACCAGCTTCAGTCTTATCACTATCAGAGACATTTGTAGAAAGTCGATTAATGTTTGGTAATTATCAACAATGCTTTTTAGTGAAGATACCCGAATGCACCATCTAGTCGGACAAAACGGACGCAGAGAACTTGACTCCCATTCTGTATTTAATTTTAATCTCTTAAATATTTCCAGTCGTTTTGGCGATTTATTAACAAAATGTATGAGTTCTTTCATACTACTTAAATAATTTCGTATTTACAAAATGTCTTGCATAGCATCTTGCACTACCAAATTTAATGTATGCGCCATGCAGTGGACAAAAACGACTCTATTTTCGGACTGGCGAATTCTAGCTTGCAAATCCACTTACATTCCTTGCACCATCATAACACTGTCCTCTGCAGTTTGCAATTGGTATTTCTAGCCTTATCAATACATCATTTATAAATGAATACAAGTTTCTGAATTCGTGAAAGGTGCCTCATATAATCCAATGAAAAATTCATAGATTTCTAAATTGCTATCTACAATTCTCAAGCATATTCACAGTTGTTCTTTTGATAAAATATCGGTTGTCTCGTCACTTAGAATAGCAAAATAAGTTGCTTCCTTTATAAAATGAACTATCATGGAAATAACTTTATTTCCACCTTCTTAGTTAATGGCATTTTATAGAGTTATTTTGTTGTTTATGGTAACCAAATAAACGATAAATTATAGGAACAGACTTGTAATATTTTACGGGCTTGTATAAAAGACCTGTAATATATTACATGCCTGTAGAAAAGCAGACGGATTGAAAAGTAATTCAAATTTTATTACAAACACCTTAAAACTATAATGGATCGGGCTTATAATTATACACATTTATTCATTTTCAAAATTCATTTGCACATTTTCAGCAACAATTTTCTGGTTGTTACTTTCAATTTCCATATTCACGTTTTTGTTACAAACAGAGAAAGGTGAAGTCGTGCTTGCAATCAATGGTGCTTTGTTTTCTTTATTAGAACCCTTTTGATTTAACTACGACTAGCTACAAATTACCTAACGCATCCGCATAATTAATGTCAAGCAATTTATTTAAAAATAGTCAAATTAAGGTGAAAATAAAAGTTTGTACGTGACACGCTTTGCAATTAGTCTTTACTAGACTCACTGGATTATGGGGATCGCTCCTGCGTCGCTCGCCCCACAATCTTCCAGCTCGCCCGTAAAGATTAATTTACAAAGCTTGTCACGTAAATAACTATTACCAGCCGTTATAGATAATATTTCATTTAAAACATCGTGAGAGCACCATTTATAATTAGTACGATTCAACCAACTATTCAATTCAGGAACATCTTCAGAACGGAGTTTTAGTAAAACTTTGAAATTGGAAGTTTCATCGATATGGCCTCTAATTGCTAACCCCTGTACTGCCAAAAATTGCAAGATATAAATAATGTTTTAAACCAACTCGTTGAATCATTGCTTTCCGTTTCGCCAGTGATATTTTTTCGTGAATATATTTCCTTGCGGAAAATGAATTGTACCTTTCCACAGCGCATTTGTATAATGAAAAATTTTCATGCATTTGAAATTTTTCCATCGTCTTTTTCCAATTAGAAAATCTGTCATTCACAAACGCATTTATTGATGCTATATCATGTCTATTCATGGTATTACGTAGAATGTCCACTTCATCACAGGATTTAAAAATTTTGCAAAATACCTTGTCTCTTCCTGGATAACATTCGATCCACTTATATTTATTTTCCCAATTAGAGATAAACTTCCTTTTCCATGACTGCTAGATGGACACTCGGCTGTAGTGTCTAGATCATTTCATGTCATTGGGGATTCTTCTCTAGCTAGTACATTTTCAGAACCGTCTGAAAATTTTCTTCTTTCTGCCACTGTGCGCCGTTCACGTTAAAATTCACCCACAAAAAGTTGGAACTTCTCAAGGGTGGCATCTGCCACGCTGCCCCCCTGTAGTCAGCGCCTATGTTAGAGACTTTATTACTTTCTAGCATTTGTTAGCATTTTCTATGTAGCAGGAATACACCATATTTTTAGATATTTGAAGACCAAGTTTATATTTGGGTTTACATATACAGTGACCGCCAAAAAGTCGGCTTCATATAGAAATATTTCCTATTGATTTTTCAAAAAACTTTCTTTCGTCATTAATTTGTTCTTGTCTAAAAACTTTATTACAATCGCACAGCCATCCGAAAGTGAATGATTCTTAGTTAAAATTTCTGTATTTTTCAATAGACAAAATTAGGCTTTGTTCATCGACGTTCGTGCAGCATGACTTACTATTCAAACTGTGATATTTTAGGACGCCTATGATTAAAAGTAAAAATAAAACTTTAAAAAAACGATTACTTTTCGATGGCTGCGGTTGTACCAAGTGATTTTTTCTTTCCTAGAAAATCTCATTTTTCAATATGATGAAAATCGCGCTAATTTCCAGAAATCAGGCAAGGTATCAATGAGATATTTTTATTGCGGGTCAGTTTTAGATTACTAGATTAGATTTATTAGACTTAATATAAACATGAACGGTATCTTGTCATGAATATGAATTCCATTAAATTTTTCATGGAAAAGATGTTTTCTGTCAAATCTGTTTCAAGTAAAAATATGTTTAACACTGTTTGAAACGCCCGAACCAACATTTACATTCTTAAGAGTATCAATTTAAAGAGTGTCATTGTGGCCAGAATTGTGCTTCTTTTCCATTATTTTCCTTGCAATTTCAATTTTATTGACTATGGAATCTTCAATATGTTCTTTGGCGATGCTAGAAGACTCACACCCACCGTGACGCACTAGTCTTTACAAATATGAAAATGGTAATTTGGTGGTAATTTTTGAGGTGTTGGATAAAATTTTATACAGCACGCGTGTGTAAAGCGATATCACCCACTCGATAATAAATTGCTCCCCGAGGCCGTAGTGCTTTTTCTTGCGGAGGGTAATACCCTACTTAATACACGTATACTATAAATAACTATTTTTGTAAATATTAATTGATATAATTAAAAGATCACACAGTTGCGGTATTTTTTTAATATAACTACATATAGATACTACTGCTACTACAGCTTATTTCGATCGGAATTGAACAATTTACGTACGGAAAATTGTACATCCATAGAATTGATATATTATTGCATGGCAAAACAATACAGGAAGCAGATAAGTTTGTGATCACACAACACATCTATAATATAGTTTTTCCCCAAAATTATTTTTCTACTAACTAGTTCTTAATTGTAACTATCAGAAAACTGAATTAGTATAACCGTATATGTACTGAGGGAACCTGTAATTATGAAAATGATTGTGTTATCAACTGTAAAGTATCCATCTGCTGATATGGCGAAACTCCTACTTCCTGCTTCTAGGGTTAACTTTAGAATTTTCCATCTAGAATTTGCATCTCTATTACGACAGATCTTTCGCTTGGCTATGTAATACGCTTTAGATACTTGAGTGGCTTATTAGCCGGTTTTCTGACACGCGGAACAGGCATTTGAAGCTGCAAAACACATATGATACCATGAATTGCATAGCTATAGATCAATACTTACCAAAGGAATTAGGGCGAAAAATATATTATTTAACATAATGTGGAACTTAAAATCAACTAGAGTCCCATCCTTAACAATTTCTATGATAGTATTAATAGGGCATAGCATCACTACTAAAATAGTAAAGTAATGAAATGCATACTCACGCCCAACAATTGTTTTATAATCGTCAAAAATGTCTTCTAATTTTACGTATGCTCGTTGTATTTTATCTATCTTCGATAATAAATTCTCGCTTGAGTTTTGCGAATGAAACTGCAATTCGCTATTGATGAATTAACTACCTTAATTACCTAACCAATATTTCAAATTTATGTTTGATGGATGTAGCATAATATTGTAAAAGCATAATACCCATTGATATGTAATACAATCTTACTTGATTAGTGTAAAAAAAAATCATTACAGGAAAGTCTACTATTTGTAACCAGATGCAGCTATTATATATTCCATTAGCAATATATGATAAAAGTAGAATTAATAATTCGGCAATCAATCAATTCTACGAATTATATTTTATTATCGTAAGTGCTCTTCATTCTACTTCCAGTTCCTGTATTTTTTTTCAGAAATATAAGAATAGATTCTCCTTTAATTACATTTAGATAAAATATGAGTCCAATATTTGATAAAGTACATGTTACATTTAATATTATGTCCATGACTTTAGATGAAACGTTGGGATAAACACTACATATTACTCCATAAGCATTAAATCCAATTGAGACGATCATAAGAAATATTATAGCAATTGCATGTAGTATTGCCAATTTATTCTTTTCAAATGTCGCTATTTTAAACGTAGGCAAACCAGCTAACCAAATACATACGTAATGTATTGGATTCAATAGTTTTATATTTGTGCCTATATAGCTTGTCATTTTTTAGCACATTTCAGTGTTTTTTTTTAAATATAAAACTCCTTATTAGTATTTTTAGTAATTTTGGTGTATATACGTGAACAGTACCTACGTTAAATTATTCATAAAGTCATCCTTATTTGGTTGTTATTTAGTAAATTGGTTATCACTCAAAATGTATCAAATTAATGATCTCTTCTTTATTACTTGGCATAAGCATAATTCTCTATTTAAACAGAACAGAAACACATTGTTATTTATTTCTTGTACAGTTTCCATATTGCGCCGGAGAACCTATATGAAAATATCTAAAAGTAGCTATTTATACATGACACAAGTTCTAAACAATTTATTTCAAAATATGATAAGATTTATTAGTTTTTTTGTATTTTTCTTATTAAATAATTCCATGCAGATAATACATGTTCGTATATTTAAGATCTGTTTCTTATTTCCAGCAATATTTCAACATTCATCATCATAATTTTACGATTGCCTTTAACTCTTATGAAAATCGTTTAATATCTCTAATATTTTCGTTTTTTTTTTTTTAAGATATTTTTGTTCCAAAACCATTTCAGATCAAGTGAATAAAATTTAATGTTTGTAAATCATTTCTATTCCTTAATAAACGTTGCTGCTTGTGAAAATTTGGCCGTGTCCATTAAGGACTTTGTTACGTAAAAAGGAACACGCCATACAAACATTAAATATTTATACAAAAAGCGTCACGCACTATAATGGTTACCATTTTGCTGTACTTTACTGGTCAATTTCTGAAATTAGTTCTGCTGATATAATTTTAACGAGAATAAAAAAACCGTTTAGGTAAATAAAAAATTACGGTCGCGAAAACGTCACTTCCGACACCCATTTTTTGACCGTTAATGTTTTGTGGTAATTAGAAAATCATTCACTGAACTCATTGCATATTGTCGTAAAACAGGGGTTTCTTAACTTTTAGGCACATGGGTCACATGAATTGTTTAATTTCTGTGCTGGCCTGATCTTCGTTTACCTTTATTTATACAGGTGATCAGAATTATAGGGTAACAAATAGGAAACTTTTTTGGTTTGAATTTTAGGGGAAAAAGTTTTGAGGACAAAATTTCCTGCATTATCTTAAATTAATAATAGCATTTTTTGAAAATTAAAAAAATTAAAAAAATATATTTTTTGAAGTTCTCAATTGGGTCTTATATATAATACAAGGTGTGCCAAAATGACTGTTGTTATGTAATTACTTCAATTGTGCCGCCTTTCAAATATGTATACCGTACTATTTGAGAACTGTCACTGTCAAACATACCTGTTAATCACATATAGGTAATGTTATATAATATATAATATGTAATGTAATGTATAATGTAATGTACGCTGAATGTAATGTATTGTTAGGCAAGGCGGAAAGACCCCATGGGGTCGATTGCCCAATAAAGATTATTTATATATATATATATATATATATATATATATATATATATATATATATATATATATGTTTCTTGAGCACGTGAAGGAAATTGTTTGAAATTGTACGTTTTCTTCACTATATTTATTTGTGACTACATGTACATTTCGGTCACAACGTGACCATTATCATTAGTATACTAACTTAAAATTACTTTACATTTCTTTATATAATAAAATGGTAATGACATAGGTAACATTTTTGGGAAAAAATAAATATAGTGAAGAAATGGTACCACGATTATTTTTCATTAATACTATTATTAATTTGAGATAATGCAGGACGTTTTTTGCCTAAACTTTTTCCTCTATAGTGCATACTAAAAAAGTTGTCCATTTGCTACCTATTATTCTGATCACGCTGTATACAGTGTGGAAATAAAGTAACGCACGAGTTCGATATCTTTGTTCAAATCAATTTTCTGGAAACATTCTCGAAGGGGTATCGTGATTTTAATTAAATGGCGTTATTATACTACACCATTTTCATCTTTCTTTTTAACGAAGTTATCGATTTTATGCGTTACTTTATTTCCACATTGTATTATGCTGGTACGTCCACCTCATCCAAGAATTCCGATTGACTGGCAAAAAATGAATTGAAAATTGCTGAAAATTTAATGAAAGCACCAAATGTTTCTAATTGCAATCTACGAAACTATACCAAATTTTCTACAAATTTTATCAAGGTTTTTATAATAATATCTAAAATAGCAACCGAAAGCATATTAACAAATTTAACACATGCAGAAAATTTATGCAAATTGCAAAAATAAGTAGCAACTAGAAACCGTTCAAATTAAATACAAGAAGTTTAAGAAATACTCCACAATTATCTGAAATATTCCCGAAGATATACAAAAATATACAAAAAAAAAATTATGGATAAAACCTTTAACTTAAAAAAATCATATACGATAAATTATAGAAATTGCTAAAAAAACTAAAATATGCGATCGATGTATTGAAAGAATTTGTGCAGTAATTTTAAATTGTATTCTTTAATATACCAAAATTCAGTAAGTAGACGATAATAATATTCATACTTGAAGAATTTTTATGAATATTTCCTACTCCGTCAAAAGCATTAGAAGGTTCCAAAATTTCGTACTTAAGGAGGTTTTATAAACATGTTCAAAATTTTTGGTAAAAATATTAAAAGATTTAAAAACACTAGAATGTTTCAAAAAATATGATATAAAAGTATCAACCAATATTAACAAGTAGGCAATATTGTTGATACAAAATATTATTGATTATATTTTTAAAAGAGTACAAAATCTATAAAAAATGGTCGCAGAGTATTTCTAAGATTTATATGAAATTGTACGAAAGTTACAAATGAAGTTAATAAAAATTGAATAAAATCAAATACCCCATGTCTTTTTTTACATATTACCAAATTACGTCAATTTTTGAAAAATTCCCTTATAAAGGATACTTAACTTATATAAAAAAATTATGACGACAATTTTTCAAAACACAAGAAAATACTGATATTTTATAACTTAACTCTGTAAATGACGTATGAATTAAAAAAAAAATCTCCAGAAATTAATTCTACTAAAAAGTTATTATTAATATCTCAAGAATGTTTGCAGCATTTTCAGGTAAATGTCTTGATAATTGCAGCAAGCACACTGTCAATTTAAAAAAAAAAACCTGTAAATGTGCCGAATTTTTTTTTCAATAATTTGTGTCAGGATATTATTCAAATTTTGCAATTTTTAAGAAAGTTGTGCCAACAATTTAAAAAAATAAAATTAAAGAAATAGCTCAACATTGAAAATATATTGGAAACAATATTAATTATATAGCTCGGATTATTATCCGAAGAATTTCTCCATCATTTCTTGGCAAATGTCGATATTTTTTTAATATTACCGCAAAAACCTTTTGTAGGTACAATTAAAAATCTTAAAAAACGTATCGACAATTTATCATTAGTTTGTGTTGGTAAGTTCCAAGAAATTTTTGTTGCAGAATTTTCGGAGAAATTCGGAGAAAATTAACACGATCTTTTCTATTTTTGAAAATAATTTACAGTAATTATGCCAACATTTTTCAACAGTTTGTATTGGTTAGGTTTAAAAAGTACTGTCGATAATTTTTCAGATATTCCTATCGATCTTTTTGTTTTATTTTACTGGTAATAATTCTACAAAGTAAATAAAAATCATTCGCCAAATTTTTGTATCGTTTACGTTATATCTTTTTAAAGATTACGTATGCGTGTCTTGACAATTTTTGAATAATACTGTAATATCTCTGTATGAATAGTAAGTATCTCTGGAATTTAAAATTACATGTCGGTCAGTTTTCATAAATTTCCCTCACTTGGTTAATTAAAAAAAAAATATATGATTGTTTCAACAATATTTATCACTGAAGGAACTTGCGTATCAGTAATATTTCGCAATTAATTTTTAAATTTATTACAAGAATCAAATACTTGCGGGCCTGATTAAATACCCCCGAGGGCCATAGTTTCGAGACCGATATTTAGGACAGCCTAAATGAACGAAACACATATTTAAAAAAAAAAACACGCAAAAATCTCTCAGGCCCAAATACTTCAAAGGTTTCCATGAACAACTATATGCATTTAGGTGTATACCTATTCCTATCAATACCTGACTACATAAAACACATTATTCTTGGGGATTTTCTTATTGAATACAGAAACTGCCACAAGGTAATTTCGACCATAAGCTATAACCGACCTTTTTCTTATCTGCGCCTTTTGAACGATTTGCTGATGGAAATTTACATCATACAAAAATCCATTTCCTTTGGCTCGCTCGCTTCTCCAGCGACTTACATCACGTGAATATATCCAGTTCTACAATACCGCATTTAATTTATTTTCCAGACGCTGATGCTACTTTCATTGCTTAAATTTCATTTAAAAGAGTACAGAAATAAAGAATACTCCCTGTTTAGATCTGGCAATCAAGGCGCGAATTTTTATCTCGAGGAGCCGTGAAATTAACATTTTAGTATTTGTTCAGAATTGTAGGATATTTTTACTCGTAAAAACTGTAGTATAATGTTATGCTTTTAACACTAAATGTAAACCACCGCGTATTCATAATCATATTGTGAGTTTTACATTTTTAATACATTTGTTGTACGTATGCAATTTGTTTTTTGCTTTTTCCATATGTGGGGAAAGTATTGTTTTCATGAAAATTTTCGAATTTCATATTTTAACCCAACTCACAGTATATACAATTTTCGTAACGAATTGCATTAATATTATATAAATATTGTTTAATTTCGTTTATGTTTTCCTGAATTAACAGCGTTAATAAATAATCCGCGATTAGTACATTGTGCACGTAAATAACTTTAATACTTTTACCTCATATCCTGTACTTCTGTTTGCAGGACGATTTTATGGGTTCCGCCCAACTGGATTTAGCATCATTAGATTTATCAAGATCAACTGAACTCATACTGCCTCTGCAGGACCCTCTTAGGCCGACGGTCTCGCTGGGTGAGATCGTCATCGTTGTAACTCTACAACCAAAAACCCAGGAGGATAAGGATCAGGTAATAAACAAGCTCCAGTACCTGTAAATGTCTCTATGGCGTGGAATTTTCCCGTGCATGGAACTGTAATATTTTGAATCCGTTTTCGTGTAAAGTACGTTCCATAAGGTAAGCCGCTTTTCTTCATGCGTTCGTGCACCTGTCTGCTGTGTTCATGGTAATTATATTATGGGTGCTGCATATTTTTCATCCTTTGTGGGCCGTTTTGGGGGGCTGAATTCTTAATTCTTAATTGTTGGCAATTTTCTTGAAGTGTCGCTAAAGGATTCTGCGATTGCTTTTTTATTATTCAAGGATGTTCTGAATATTAATTATGCACTCTAATAACGAACAATTCCGGCATGAATTTATAGGTTAAAAGTCTAAAGTAAATATTGGCCCCAAGCCTTTTTCACAAAGGCTTGTGAAATATTTCCCCTAATTTATCAATTTTTCATGTTGCTTTACTTTTACAAACTGCAAATTATCGATTTAGAGTTTCGTGATTACTGATTTGAGTTTTTGTTCATAATTTAAGAATGTTCTGACTATTACTTTCACCAATAAATTCAAAAGAATATAAAGACAATTTCACAACTTTTTAAACTTTTTTTTCTAAAATTTTATTTTCGTGAATCAATCCTTAAAGTTTTGAAAGTTTTGATCGAATTAATGCCGTTTTAAAAACATTAAAAATGAATACTATTAATGAAGCAAAAGTATAAAATAAGTTCCAGGTTAGTTTTTAAACACACAAATTTTATTAAATAATTTTAAATTATATGGATTTATTCAGACTAGTAAGAAAATTTTATAAGAGTGCTTCAAAGTAGCATCGAAGTACCTGTTATAAACTCTCAATTTAAGAAACATCCACAAAAGTACCTAAAAATATTAGGATTGTTCGTAATATCAAGAAAATTAAAAAAAGTGCAATTTAAAATAAAAATTACTAAATTAAGAGTATAACTTCTATAAGGTCAGTGCCACTTTCCGAGATATTGAGATGTTATGCTTAATACTTTAAAACGCTCATTTCTGTCCAATAACAATTTTGCTGTCAAGGCCAAGTCCGCATTTGCAGTGATAATTGCAATGTCCAGAACAAGAATGGCTTTGAAGCCATTATATATCTTGTTGCATCTGGTAGATTTTCACACATAGATTTCGTATCTGAACATACATATCTTCCATATGGCGGAGCTTTTGCCATATAAACAGGAGAACAAGATTAACGAAACTGTACGTTTCGAAAAACATTGAAAAAATGATCATTGAAAATTAAAATGAAGTTTCCACAAAAACCCATACACAGTTGTACACATGGAAAAGGAATAACTTCGGATCTTCATCTTTTTCCCTAATACGTACATAAACATTTCAAAATTGTATATTTCCATGCATCTTAGGTGTGTATTTCAGAAGAAAACCGTTTCCAGGTATCTATTCGCAAAAGCTTTAGAGATAAAACCATGGAAAACGTGCAATGTTCTTGAAAAGGGAAAACTGCTTGCCAATTTCAGATTAGAGTCTATTGCATCATTGGAATGCAGAAATCTCATCACGAGAGCGAAACTAGACGACTTAAAGTCTATGTCAGATTATATTCCTTTGGCATGTATTGGTTTTTATGAAGATTTGATTGCTCAAACCACTGAACAAGGTCGGGTAGAGATAATCCACTTCTTTGGGGCACTTAAACTTAGGTACTTGACGGCTTACAAATATAACATTTCTTGGTCATTAACAAAATTTTGCACCTTTTAATCTTTTTGTTGAAGAATTGACTGTTTCTTTTTAGTTTTATTCGATTAATAATATTTGTTCATGTTTCTTCAAATCAAATCAAATCAATATTTATTCATGAATAATGAAGTACAGGCAATACACAAATAGTATTACAATGAGCTACATATCTGCACATTCATTAAGATGAAGGTCGTCACAAATATTTGGGGTCGTGCTGTCCCCGACAACAGAATTATTATCATTCTGACATAGGATATATAAGACATACGCGGGAGTTTACAACTCCCTTGTGTCATACAATTCCCTTTTGATAAGGTATTCAGATAATCTCATTTTAAACAGGTTTAGTTCGTGTATGTCTTGTAATTCGCGAGGTAGGTTATTGTCGAATTTCAGCCCATTATATGTTGGAGATTTTTCCGAGACAGTTAGCCTATGTACAGGATAAGCATAGCTACGATTACTTCTTGTGTTATGGTTATGATGGAAGTGATATTTGATGTACTTGTTCTTGTATTTGAGATTAAGTACTAGAATTTATAGTACATGCAAACTGTAGAAAGTAAATATGTTTGCAGATTTGTAAAGACCTCTACAGAAATCATTATTTTTAAGTACAAATATAATCCTTATTTCCTTTTTTTATTGTCCGAAATATTTGTTTGGACTGAACGCTATTTCCATAGAATATTCTTCCGTACCTTAACAACGATTCTAACATTGTCTTGTATATTATTATTAGTGTGTGTTGATCCACAAAATTTTTGGTCACTCTTAATGCATAACACACACAAAGTAGTTTTTTGTTTAGGTTCTGGCAATGGACATTCCAATTTAATTTGTCGTCAATTACCATTTCTAGTACTTTAGCATGGGAATGGATTTCGATTTCTAGTTGTTTAATAAAATCTAAATTGACGTTAACTTTTCCGCAATCGCAAACAAAATTATACACCTACATAACTTTGCTTTAATAATAGATAGTAAGTTTTCATTAAATATTTTAGTTTGTGATTACATGAAAATCCATTAACATATTCAAAAATATCTGGATTTATTCAAAATACTAAAACAAAAATAATAAAATGCTTCAAAGTAGCGAGAATTTTCTACAAGTACTAAAACTCAATGTATAAAAGTGCTGTTAAAAAATAAAAATGCAATGTGTGCAATACACAAATGCAATAATAGTATCTAAAAATATCAGCATTTACTAAAATATCAACAAAGCGCAAATTCCCATAGATTAAAAAAATAAAATATGAAGAAAATTCACAATAGTATATACCAACGAATCTTTTAACAATCTTTAAACCTTCCAATCAATACAAAAATTAAAATAATCCACACTAGTGTTTAAAAATATAAAAATTTAAATTCAAAATTCACAAAATATGATAAGGGTCTGGGCGGTGACAACATCAATTTCAACATTTCAACATTTCAACATCCTACGACGTAGGTAGTTCGTCCCCATTTTGAGCTGTTCAGTCCCCGTCATACACTTTTCGTGCCAAAAGTACCCAAAAGTTTTCAATGGGGTAAGCTTGCAGCTAGTTTGGTTGGTTATAATTTTGTCTACATAAGGAATGTTACGCTCCAGAAGCTGATTTTGTGTTTCTCTGGCATATTTCAAAAATGTGAAAATTTCCATAGTCGTAACAGTGAACACCAGAAACTTGTAATTTCACTATTTCACTATCAGTTTTGAAGTTCCATTAAACAATACGTGTTGAAAATGGCTTATCTAATTACTAAAATATTTTTTTTATGCTTTTGGAAGCTTACTTCCTTAGGACATTGGATCAGTCTTCTTTGAAATTTTCGAGATTTTTTGTTTTCTAAATTACCAAAAATATATCTAAAATCATCCGACATATTCTAAACTAAAAAACTTTACATGTTATTTGGACAGAAGCTAAGCCAAGCCGGGCCAAAATATTTATATCTCCAGCATGATGGTCTTGAATTGTCAGCGAGTTTTGTTAGGCAGTTGTCAATATACCGTCTGTTGGTCATAGCTTCGCCCTGTATATGACCCACTAAGACTAAGTGCTTGTGGGTCACACCACACTAGAATATTGTCAGAAAATTTTGCTTTTGCTTTAAATCTCACATTGTGTGGACATTACTCTAAGTTATCATTATAAAATTGTCATTGCCATTGATTTCTGAGTTACCCAGAGTAAAGAATGTCTCATCGTCAATTACAATAGACTTGTTGTTTGCAAAATGAATACGCCGAAGATTACGGCAACACCGCGGTATTCGGACTAGCTGATTACTGGTGATTTTTGGACATTTTTGTCTTTTGCTGTATTGTTAACCACTTATGACCAAAGTTCTGGCTAGTTTACTCGCTGACACACCAATCTTATTTTTAGCCCTTTTTATCACTTTTCCGCACTGTACGCGGGGGGGGGGGGGTGAAACAGCCTTGGTCTTCCACTATTCAAAAGGTTCATACATGGGTACATGGGACACCCTGTTAGCAAAACGCATTATTTCAGCTTTATACATTTGCCCAACTAAATTATAAATAGTTTTGCTAGTTTTCAGCATTTGTAGGACATTTTTTGCAAACTGACTAAAGATATGCATATGTCAAACCGACGCCTGGGAAACAAACATACTTTTGTTTCCAAAACCATCTCGATAAGTTGCATAAGTATCTCATTTGAGCCCCTCTTGAACTTTTTGACAAAACTTATGAAATTTAGTTATACCGGGTATTTAATAGGTAGGGTATATATAGGAATTTAACATATAAACCAACATTTATGCATTTTCCTACTTTCTACATTATTTTAGAGAAAAAGTTCAAGAATAAACAAATGTTTAGAAGTAAGAAATCTAATTACGTTTACATTTACTATCGATGTGCTACCGAAGAAGAGAAAATTTGAAAATGAAATGGTGATAAATACATGTAAAAATATCCATAGTCGTAACAGTGAACACCAGAAACTTGTAATTTCACTATTTCACTATCAGTTTTGAAGTTCCATTAAACAATACGTGTAGAAAATAGCTAATCTAATTACTAAAATATTTTTTTAATACTTTTGGAAGCTTACATCCTAAGATCATTGGATCAGTCTTCTTTGAAATTTTCATGTTTTCTAAATTAACAAAAATATATCTAAAATCATCCAACATATTCTGAACTAAAAAACTTTGCATTAATTTACTCGTCTTACAAACAGTTTTTTCTAATCAATTAAGTCAAATAATATTTTTAAACAATAATAGAACCTTTTTAAGCACACTGTATTGTTATTAGACTTGTTGTTTTAAAATTATTTGATGTGTTTAACCTCGAATATCTCAGAAACGGTTTCTTTTTTTATGACAATGAAGCTAATTCACCGAATAATAGTATATGATTTAAAAAAATCCTAACCTCAAAGTTTTTATGTAGCAATAACAATTTAAGAATCCCTGTTTGTACGGCACTGTGTTTACTCAGCTGATTATAATTATTTGTAAATATGTGTATTGATAGTGGGTTACTCATCGCAAAATATCAGATTTCCAAGTCTACTCTACTAGAAATGTTAATACAAGAACTGTTTTGCTGTGTAACACTTTAAGATCTTACATTTTTGAAACAAAAGCGATTAGAAATAAATATTGTTTACATTTTCATTTAATTTTGCCTTTCTAAGCATGCTCCTAAATTTATGCCCCGAAGTTGTGAGACACCTTGTAGGTATATTAATAGTAGAAAATATTTTTACAAAAATTTACCTATAGTCTCATGCAAACTTTTTCATTTCAAGAGATACCCAGTTCTTGCACTGGATCCCTCAATTATGCATAGGATTTTTTTTGAAAATTGATCCTAAATATTTAAAATTTTCATGATTTGTTGTTAAGTACGTAATTACCAAACACTTGTCCAAAAACCAGCCTACAACCAGCCTAATAAACCACGTTTATTAATAATAATAGTTATAAAATAGATAAAGTGAGGAGAATATTGTATTAGTCTGGAAAAGCCTAAATACGTTGATTTCGTAATACAAATTCTGGACACAAAAATTTCAAAGTAAGTTACTCTTGTCTGTTATACATCTAAAAATTTTAATTTTAATATCTTATTTGGTTTATGTTAAAAATATAGTAAAGGAAATGGTCATCGATCTATGAAATCTACAACGACTTATTTAACAAGTTTGCAAAAATTCCATAATTGTAAATAAAATATTATGCAGTTATTTTGAATCGATAACATATTTTTTTTAAATTAGTCTGATTAAAACTAAAACCTTTTAATGCTAAAATTAACTTTTTATAGATTTATTTTAGCAATTATTATTTGCCTTTTTGGTTGTTACTTTTTATGTATTGTTATTAAATGATGATTTATTTTTGTCATAAAAAATCTGTTTTATGCATTGGCATAATGTAATTAACCCTCATATTAAGAAAACCAAAGATATCGTTTGATTGACCACACATGTTGACATTGATATTATCTAAAAAAAAACAAAAACATGCAAAATATTTCTGGAACGGAAATTATTTTTTTTTTTTATTTTGTTTCAATTCAAAAATAATTTACTTGTAATAATAATAATAATAAAAATAATAATAATACAAATAATAATACGTTTATTCAAATAGTTGCAGTGTTACAGATATGAAGCGTCAGGATAAAAGAGTACATAAAACATTAAAAAAATCATCGACATTAAAAACATTACACAGTGGAATACCACACACCGCAAGTACAAGGTGGCCCAATTTGGAGGTTTCTATAGGGGATCTCGGTAACTAGAAGAGATAGAGAAAATCGGATGGCGTATCCTCGATCTCTTTTTACAAGACCAACTCAATGGCGAAAACAAAAATTGGCTATCGTCTTTTGTTTTCAAGTTATGGCCAAAACCTCATTATTTTCCATTTTCGATTTTTATCAATATTTCATTTATTTGTCATTTTATTAAGATGCGAGTTGCATGTTCTTCAGGCACTTTTCTACGGTGAATTGAATGAGTTTTACAGAATTTTGATATCTTCGTTAATAACCAAGATACAATACAAAGTGGTGTTTTTTTAAATAGAAGTCGTAGTTGGCTTTGGTCTTAATAAATAGGTTATTTTTTTTTTCTTTTCGATGATGTATCATATGTGGATGTTATAATTGCATTTTTGTTGAAATCTATTTAAAATTCTTTCAAAACGTCATGTTCTCTTATTGGACGTAGTAGGCTTGTTTTGTTTAAATTTTTTGATTGTCAAGCTAACACATTCGACGCGATCTTTATATTTCGAAGTGTTTAACAATGTCGTACGAAAATTATGAAATATTTGATATGTTAGATGCTTTATTCAAAGCAATAACAAATCACTAATTGACATAGAAACATATTTTAATCGCTATCCGGAAATAAAACAACCGGATAAATCAATATTTCAAAGACTAAAAGAAAATCTTATCAACCACGGATCTTTCAAGTAGCCAAAATCAAGGTCTTACAATATAGTAGACGCCGAAGAAACTGCTACTAATGCAATTTTAGATGTAATAGTGTATCCAGCAATTTCCAGCCGGCATATTGAGGATGAATCCGGAATTTCGAAGAATCGAGCACTTAGAATTTTGAAAAAACATAAAATTTTGACCATACATTATTCTAAAAAGACACCATTTGAACGGCCAAGACCGAGATCCCCTATAGAAACATCCAAATTGGGCCACCATGTACATAATATTCACACATTACAACCTGTCCGATAGATAATCATTAATTGACTAATAACTTTAATTTAGTAAAGGTGTTTAATTCTTTGATGTAGGGTGGCAGCGATTTCTTAAAATACGATGTTTTATGCAAAGGAGTGCACAAGTCTTTACTATTTCTTGTGTTGTAATTATCCACTGCATATTTTGATTGAAGCTTATCTGGTAAAGAAGATGCATCTGTACATACATATGTTGCGTTTTTTGCATGCACACTGCATCTGTATATTGTACACTGTATATTTAATATAAAGGGTGAAAACAAGTAAAGAATATTCATTCTAAAGTATTATTATCAGCCTATAACAAATTTTCCAACTAAATAGTTATTAACTAATAATAAAAGCTTTATAATTAATTCCTACTTTTAATTCACCCTTTACGTGCACAAATGATACAAACTTATGTGACTACTTTTTCTTTTACCGCAAATTTAATATTATTATTATTAAAAATATTTAAAAAAAACACACAAAGTTCTTATTCACGTTTACTGCATATTCAAATGCACGTAATTTCGCAATAAAAATAGTAACAGAATATTTTTTACCAATGACCGTGTCGCATTACTAAATATTGAACAAGATTATTTCAGCAAAGCACCGGTAATAACACTTACATTTAAAAATTAATTTTTCAATTTCAAAAGAATATAGAGAGTCTTAAATATTTCAACGCCGAAGTTGCTCGGTACAGACTGCTCACGAAATTCAGTTTGCCAGTACTACTGGAAGTGCAAAGCCGCAGTATATTGAATTGCTTGTAAACTATATGGCATAAACCATATTTCAAACCACCACTAATAAGTATTTACTGTAAAAATTGAAATTGTCTTTATAATTAATTAAGTATAAAGTTTAGATTTATTGGTATAGGGTTAAATAATAACAAAAATGTTTATTAATAATAATATAAAGTAATAAAATAGATAAAGTGCGGAAAATATTTTATAAGTGTGGAAACACCTAAATACGTTGAATTCGTACTACGACCGTTGATTTCGACTAATTATTCATATCAAGTTAAATAATTTATGTTACCGTATATAATTAGGTATTGCTGTAATAGCATAAATAAATAATGAAACGTTTATTATTAAAATAAAAACAGAAGTTAAGTGAGGAGAATAATGTACCAGTCTAGAAACACCTAAATATGTAGATTTCATAACGCTAATCTCTACTCATATCAAGTTAAAAAAAATTATATTGCAGTATTTGGTTAGGTATTATTACAATAACAGGAACAAATAATAAGTGAAAATATTATTTATACAATAAAAGTAAAATATGTATATTTTTATTTAATTTAGTAATGAGGAAAATTTATTAATGTGAAAACTAGTGAATTCTTTGATTTTGTAGGTAAATGCATTATTACAACATATTTACAGATAAGTGCATTGTTGTTATACGATTTGATGTGACCTGCATGCATGCAACTGCACATAAAACATGTCGGTTTCATCGATATCCGGAAGTAGGTTACTAATCGAAACTTAATAGATTTCGTGCAGCATTTTGCGCTTGCGTTGCGATTAAACTTATCAGTTTCGGAAACTGGTTAAAATTGAAAACAGCGAGCACCTTATCGCAGGTGGCAGTGAATCTCAGAACGCAATATCCATTGCAGGCTCATTAATAATAATTGCAGGACACGCCTTCTGCTCAACCAACAATGACGCAGTAATGTGTTCACATTAATACTCGTGTAAATTTGTGAGTGCTGCAGTTCACTTTAATATGTTAATAAGCGTTGAAATCATGTTCAACTACTCGTCTAAAAATTTCGTGCGCAAAATCAAATACAAGCTTAACAGGGAAGTGAATGTGGATTTGGAGGAAGCAGAATGTTCCATGAGTTTTAAATCTGAAGTGAAGCGAAGATCTTTGAGTAAATCCAGCAGTTTAAATAATATGTTATGGGATGATAGTGGCGAAGAGGATGATTTTGAACGGTAATGTGGTTTACTGGTTTAGTTTATTTCGTTCATCAAACTGATTCCACTTTCAATATATGTATATAAGTATTTCATTATATGAAACGGGAGTTACATTCAATCAAATTGCATTTTTCTCACTATAAATATAAATATTTCCTGATGCACATGAAATTTGAGATACATTTAATTCCTTGTTTAATTATGTTATTTATTGGTGGACATATCGCATTAAAATATTGTTACTGCTGTTATTTATAGTATTAAAATAATGTCCATTAGATTATCTTAGGAATTAATATTTTTTGCCCATAATTTTTTTTCAAATTAGACATAATCACGCTTTATGTGATAATATCACATTGTTTCATTTGGATTTTTGTAGAAATTGATCCGGTTCAAAGTATTATTAATATATTAAGTCACCCCAAAAACATTGTCGGTAAATAATACTTACAACCATATCTAATTCTGCCTAAAATGATTTCTATTCCTGTTTGACAGGATGGCAGATAACACAATTCTGAGTATTTTGCATACATATAATGAAACCGCTAAGTATGCTGGCTGTCCATTTTTTTATCTTAAGCAATGAGATCTAGGGTTCAAGTTGGAGAAAAGTTCCGTATTTTTATAATGATTTACTTTTTAAAATATCGAAAAAAAACCATTTTTACTTTTTGATTCTATACACCATTTTTATTTTTGATTCTATACCCAATCAAATGGGCCATTTATAGCTAAAATATTATTTGAACACATTTTAATGAGAATAATATAATCGACAGCTTTTTTTTTTCGATTCGCTATTTTCGAATTTCATTTGATATAATGCAGATTCTGTCGGTGACAGTTCGAATATTCAATTTTATAATTTTATAATAAATGAAAATATAACTTTTTAACGATGAATTCAAAGATATTAATATATTTAAGGTTGTTGTATTAAGTACTTACAGGTATTTATTTTAATTTTATTTTATTACTTATTTCTATCGCCTGACAAGTTTAGGTTTATTAAAAAAAAAATCACAGGCATATGTATTTTAATGTGTATATATCCTGATCTTATTTGAATTGAATTTTAAAATTTGAAAGTTATAGATGTCTAAATTGAAGTTTTAAGGGAAAATCTGTCATTTCTAGGTTTTAAAATTTTGCAAGTAACTGAATTGGGATTTAAGTTTTTATTTTTTATTTGAAAACCAATCAAAGTAGCCATTTATAACCAAAATAGACACTACACTTTGTAACAGTGGATTAAAAAATATTATTATATTTGATCTAGCACTAATTTGAAGAGAAAATATGCCATTTCTAGTTTTCAAAATATCGCAAAAAACTGAAAATTGCGATTTTCGTTTTTACGTTTTATTCGAAAACCAATAGAATATTAGCTATTTGTAACCCAAACAAACACCTTTTAAGAAGAAAATAAAAAATTATATTACCTATATTTGCCCTAGCAGCAGCCTGCACGAAAAAGTTTTAGTTTCTAAATATTGCATATAATGGTTAACAATAGGTGATACTTTTTAACAATGACTTCAAAATATTATTATATATAGTATAGCACTTAGGTTAAGAGATAACCTGGCATTCCTAGTTTTCAAAATATCCCAATTACTGAAAATAGCGATTTAAATTTTTATTTTTTATTCGAAAACCAATTAAGTTTACCGTTTGTATACACTTTGAATTCAAAAATATAATTATATTTGGTCTAACACTTATTTGAAAAGAAAATATCCCATTTCTAGTCTTCAAAATATCGCAAAAAAACTGGAAATTGCGTTTTTCTTTTATTATTTTAAATAGAAAACTAATAAAATTAGCTGTTTGTAACACTTTAATAACAAGAAAATTAAAAGTTTTTATAACATTTGCCGGCACCAGCCTGGCTACATTAGCACCAGTTTGCACGAAAAAGTTTTAGTTTTTAAAATATTGCAAAAATGCTGAAAAATGTTTCTCGTGTTTTGGATTCGAAAACTAGTCAAATTGCCCAATAATATTTTAGCTACAATATTATTTGATCACTCTTAAACGATGAATTCATATATGATATAACAGAAGGTTTATTTCATTTCGATTCGCTATTTTAGATGTTCTTTTGTTCTAATACAGATTCACTCAATGACAGTTCGAACAGTTGATTTTATAATTTTGTATTGTATTATTTTATTTTTGTGTAATATTGACAATACTGCTCTGAGAGTCGACATACAAATAAATTATTATTATTATTATTATTATACCCTACACCCAAATGGGTAGTTAGGGAACTGATTATATATATATATATATATATATATATATATATATATATATTATTTTATATTCAACGAGAAATTAAAAAAAAATATTACATTTGTTCTGGCACAATTCCAATGGGAAAATCTGCCCTTTAAGTTCGCAAAATATCGCAAAAAATTAAATTAATGTTTCAAATGGCCAATCAAGTTATGATGCTTAAGAAAGCATACGATCTACAGTCAATATGTTTCTCGGTTCGCTCTTTCGTCTTTTGTTTTAATGCATATTCTGTCGATGACAGTTCGAACATAGTTCTTAGATTGTATTTAGACATAAGGTTATGTTATGTTAGGTAATGTATTTTTCTTAATAATAACTTATAAGATGGGATATACGTTTTTTCTAATTTAATAATCTGTTGTTCGGAGATTCTTTTGTTCGAAAATATGTAAATTCTAGGGTGTCAAAATGATCATGGTCCTTTTGACTTGATAATGAACAGTTAGAAATATATATTTTGTTTACCAGTTAATCAGTTTTTTAAATCACTAAAAATAATGTTTTAAATTATTTCGTTTCACCATATCAGAGAAACAACATGTAAAACTTGTCACTAAAGTTATTTTTTAGTTTTAAAAGCTTCACTTTTATAAAATAAAAAAATAAACAAATCCAAAAGTGTATAGGTATGTATATTTGTATAAATCACATGACAACGAAATTTTGAATTTTAACATTTCAGTTGTCTGAATATAATACAATGGAAGTGGTGGATTTTATCTGTATTTTAAGACTAATCTTTAATACCTAAAAATTATGTTTCAAATATTTAATTTGACGATTTTAGAAATAATATTTGAACTGTTTACTGATTTTATTATGAAAACTTAAATATGTATTAAAAAAATTAATTAAACCGACAAAATTTTAGAATATGCTAAAACTTGTGGAAAATTTGTCTGAAATTTCAAAACTACAGACCTATTTTCTGAAAATACAATACAAAAACGTAGATAACCAAATTACTAAAAAGTAAATTAGCGTTAGTTGAAAATCCAAAAAAATAAATGCGGCAAAATTTTCATCCAAAAACAATTATCACCCGTTGAAAATACAAAAACAACAGGAAATTCCATAAAGTTTCATTCTGAAAATTCTAACACTTACCTTACCTTGCTTACCTTATAAACTAGATGTAATTGCCGATAATATATTAACAAACACAAAAAAAAATATATTACAAAATTTTCTAAACTTGGAACTTTAGTTCTGATAATTACAATAATTTGAAATACGTTATAGGTATTCAAACAGATATTAAACTCCTCTCGAAAATTATCATCTTTTTGAGTTTTATTGCACTCATCTACACTGGAATTAAAAAAAAAAACATTATAAAATATGTCATCATTTACGTCTAGAAAAACGAATTAAACATAAAAAAAATATAATATATTTATATATTTATATATTTATATAATTATATATTATTGATTAATAATTTGAGATTACGAAGGACTTTTTTGTCTAACAACTTTTTCCTCTAAAATACCTAAAACGTTGCCCATGTGTTACCCATTATTTTTATCACGCTGTATATGTGTACTGTACATACATGAATAAATAAAGCTTTGAGAAAAATAGGCCATTGTCAAATAAATAAAAATTAATATTGTTAATATTGATTTTGTTACATTATCTTGATACAGCGTTTCATTTATATTTTTTTAATGTTTAATTTGTCTCTTGCATATCTTGAAAAATTTTGAATTTTTATTATGAAAAGAGCTTAATTATGTTCTTACTATGAAGATATAATGCACAGTTTGTTATTACCTTCTACGCGTTGTTTTATATTTCCCTTGTGTGACCTGCATTTCACACTTCTAATAAAATTTATAAATCGCTTTATCTGGTTTGGCAGTTTAATTTTTCGTTTTGTAAAATATCTGTCACTAAAGTATTATTTGCACTGGTAAAATTCCGTTAGCTAACCCAGAAATGGTTGAAATTGTTGTTATCGTGGGGAATAATTAAGAACATGCAGAGAAGCAGCTAATAAATGTAATGTAAATCATCCTGACAGAATAATCAGTGGGAACACTATTGCACAAGTACTAAGAAGGTTTAAACAAAGCTGACCTATTTTAGATCTAATAAAAAAAATACATTTTTCAGCACTTTAAAAAAAAATCAATTTTTAATATTTAATTTTTCCGGTATTGAAATAATGCTAGTATTAATTTAAGATAATGCAGGACTTCTTTTGCCCAACAACTTTTTCCTCTAACATAGATACTATAAAAGTTGTCCATTTGTTACCTATTATTCGGATCACGCTGTATACAAAATAATTCATTCATGTCATGTATAAGGGGGACGAGTCACCTGTCGTATAGGATTTTTGATGTTATAGATAATACACCATCAGAGCTATAGCTAATTACCGCCGAAAAAATCGAGAATATGAGACTATCCCAATTTAAATTTAATTAAGGTGTGAAAAATATATCACGCACAACATATAATTCCAATAGCAAAAAAAATGTCCTCTGTAATATTATCGATTTTGTCGTCCTGACAATTCAAATAATTTAAATTGATAAAATGTTGTTTGTTTGTATCTTATTCAATATTGATTATATATAATCATAACAATTCGAGTAATTTATAAAAACGATATTATATATTTGGTTACCTTATAAATATTGATTATATCGTCTTAACAAATTCAAATAATTTCTATATAAGACCATATTTTGTGCCTGTATATTTTACCTTTTTTTTTTAATTTTAACCAGAACGATCGGCTGTTCCTGGCAAAAATCATTTGCTCGGAAAACGGAATTGAATTGAGTATTTTCCAGTTGAGTTGAACTGATAAATGGAATATTGATGGCAGCGGCTGATTGTGAGGACAGGAAATTTATACGACTTGCATAAAACTCTCGTGTACCTTTACATACAGATACAGAAGTTTTGATATATACTTTTCTCTGGAGATACATTACTTTTCAGTATGGCATGCACGTCCCACGATATTTTATATACAATTTATCATGTATTTGATTTTATCATAATTTGTATGTGTAATTGTGCTTTTCTAGACTTTGAATGAAAATAGGTATATACCTATATATTAATAGGTAATTTATACATGTTATTAATGCTAATATATTGTAGTGTGTGTGCGCCAAAATTATGATACCCTACACGTCGTCGTAGAATTTCGAACGATGACCCTTCTGGCAGGCTCTGTTGGTATCACCACAATTTTAGAGACTTTGCTAAAAAATGTGTGAGTCCTTGCCAATGGGAAAAAAACTCCCCATCGCAGGTTTAATGGCAACCATTAAGCCTGCGTCCAATTTAAGTCGTTTATTTTTCGTCTCTGATTTTGTTACTGGTACACGTTTTCTGGTTGATACCGGAGCACAAATTAGTATTTTTGCAGTTGACCAAAATTTTGTTGACACACATTCTCCTGCTTTCCTTCGCCTAACAACAGTGACCGGTGTCACTTTTCCGACGTATGGAACAGCACATTTAAAATTTCAATTATCAGCTTCACGAAAGTACTCGTGGCCTTTTGTATTAGCCAAAGTGAACTATTCTATTCTTGGTGCGGATTTTTTAACTCATTACGGTTTATTAGTTGAAACCCGCAATCAACAGTTGCTTGATCACGATGCGATTAACACAACAACAGCTACAAACACTATCTTTGATGTTACTGGCCCTGCTCCCATTTGTACTGCTGCATTGGGACGCTCTGTTTACACAACACTGGTTGACCAATTTCCCACCTTAACTCGTCCTTTTAACCCAACCGTTACACCGAATCACAAGGTCACACATGTCATTAAGACATGTGGACCACCCGTTTTTGCAAAAGCACGTCGATTAACGCCGGATAAATTACTAATAGCGAAACAAGAGTTCAACTATTTACTCAAATTAGGATTTATCCGACCTTCGTCGAGCAGTTGGGCCTCTCCTCTTCACATGGTTCCGAAGGAAGGTGGGAAATGGCGTCCATGCGGGGACTATCGTGCTTTGAACAAAGTAACTGAACCTGATCGGTACCCTTTACCTCATATTCAGGACTTTACTCAAAATTGTGCTGGCTGCACCTTTTTTTTCAAAATTGATCTCGTTAAAGCCTATCATCAAATACTCATAGCGCCTGAAGACATACCAAAAACAGCTATCATCACCCCTTTTGGCCTTTTCGAATATACTCGCATGAGTTTTGGTTTGAGGAACGCCGCTCAAACGTTTCAACGCTTCATTGACACAGTGTTACGTGGTTTTGAATTTTGCGTTGCTTAACTGGACGATATTCTAATTTACAGCTCATCTGAACAAGAACATTTAAAACATTTAAAATTGATCTTCCAACAATTGTCTAATTTTGATATCAAAATTAATTTTAAAAAATGCATTTTTGGAGTAAATCAATTAAATTTTCTTGGACACACCATTTCCTCTTTCGGTTTTGCACCTTTGAAAGATAAAGTCAAAGCTATTGTTGATTTTCCCAAACCACGTGTCAAGAAAGAGTTGCAACGTTTTCTCGAAATGATCAACTTCTACCATAGATTTATTAAAGCATGTTCTTCTATTCTGGCACCATTGGTAGAAGTAGTTAAATTAGCAAAGCACAATAATTCTCCAATACTATGGACAAAACCGGCACAACTCGCCTTTGACAGCATCAAGTCAGTTTTGAGTTCAACCACCTTACTTAATTTTCCTAGTAAAAATGCAAATTTGAGCATTATGGTTGATGCATCTGACGTTGCAGCAGGCGAAGTCTTACAACATGAAACCGTTCCTGGCTTGTTATGTCCCATATCCTTCTTCTCTAAAAGTTTTTCCCCTACTGAAAGAAAATATAGCACTTTCGGCAGAGAACTTCTCGCGGTTTATTTGGCGGTAAAGAAGTTTCGATTTTATTTAGAAGGTCGGCCCTTCACTATTTATACAGATCATAAACCGCTTGTTTCGGCCATAAATTCCTCATATGACCGTTTTTCGAATCAAGAATACAGACATATTGCCTACATAGCCCAATTTACCAATGACATTCAACATATCTCCGGTTCAAAAAACCAGGTCGCAGATGCATTGTCTAGGATGTCTAGGAAATTAACTCTGTCAAATTTCCCACCGTAGAACTTTTTAAATCCCTTCAAGATTCTGATGAGGAACTAGCCACATTATTAGCTGCTGATGATCATTCTTTAAAATTACAGCTATGCGAAATTGAAAATTCAAATACTAAAGTATGGGCTGATTTTTCTTTAGGTTTTCCACGTCCTTTTGTTCCTAAATCATTAAGGAAAAATATGCTGGAAGCCCTGCATACAATTTCACATCCCGGTGTTAAAGCCACTAGAATTTTAGTTGGCGCCAGGTATGTTTGGCCTAACATGAGGAAACACATTGGAAATTTCGTACGCGCTTGTTACAAATGTCAAACGGTGAAAGTAAACCGTCACGTCAAATCTCCACTAACCGATTTTACCAAGCCAGACACGCGTTTCCAGATCATCCACGTTGATCTTGTTGGACCACTGTGTATCGATAGATTTACACGTTGGCCAGAAGCGATACCATTAACAGACATTACAGCAAATTCAGTTTCGTTGGCTTTTTTGACAATATGGATTGCCCGCTTTGGTATTCCTTCAATGATAATCACGGACCGCGGCCAACAATTTAAATCAAAATTATGGTCTGATTTCAATATTACATTAGGAATCAAACAAAAGCAATCCACAGCTTATCATCCTCAGACCAATGGTCTAGTAGAGCGCTTAAATCAACAAATTAAACATTCGCTCGCGATGTCAGAGGATCCCACAAATTGGGTTTTACAATTGCCGTTGGTACTACTTGGCCTACGTACATGTTATCGTGAACCATTGAAGGCTACCTCTGCAGAGTATGTGTATGGTTGTCCACTCAGGTTGCCTGCATCGTTCCTGACGATTCCCAAATCAGTCAATTGTACTGATTTTTGTGCAGAGACTTTTATAAACGACTTAAAACCAGAATGGCATCGCTCGTGCCAGCTGAATCTCGCAGGGCTGCCACACCCTTTTATGTCCCTGCCTCATTACAAGACGTTACTCACGTGTTTATTAGGCGAGATTGTGTGAAAGGTCCCCTTCAACCTTCTTACGAGGGCCCCTTTCGCGTAGTCCGCCGTTGTTCTAAATATTTCTTGCTATCGGTGAACGATAAGGAGGTGACAGTTTCCGTTGACCGTTTGAAGCCCTGTTTCTTGGTGGAAAGCGAGCATTTCCCTCACGTGTTAACTACTTCCATTTCTCCTCCTATTCTGCCTTCAATACTCTCCCATCCTTCTAAATTTTCTCTTTCGTCACGACGCTTGAAGCGAGTCACTTTTGCTACTCACGTACGCGTTTGCTATGTTCCTTCGGGGGGAGGGTAGTGTAGTGTGTGTGCCGAAATTATGATACCCTACAGATCAAAGGCACCGGAGGTTGCTAAGGAAAGAATAACAAAAAAAGTAGGACAGAAAAGAAAGGGTATTGTCTGTGAAAACCTTTTATATATTGTACAAAAAGATATTAAACATAAATTGATTAGTTGCCGTTCTTTATATATATATATATATATATATATATATCCACTTTAAGTGGGTAAAGTTAAGGTAGAAGCGTAAACCCTTACAATATAATAGTTATTTATATTAAAACCTCGACACCCAATGGGTAAAAGAGGGATGGATTATGTATGTATGTATTTATATTAAAATTTTAATTATAAATAATAAAGTAGAGAATACAATTATAGAATATTATTAACATCTGCCGAAAGTAGTGTTTTTCACGTGTTAAAAACGTGGTAAAAATATGTTGCTAAAACCAATACTTTTCTTGTATTCCTTGAGAATGTTCTCTCTGTAGAATCAATACAAGTGCATTTTTATGATAATCGAAATTGCATTTAATTAATCAAGATTTTTAATTTAATTTAAGGCCTCTATATTATTTGCGTTATCATGTCTAATTTCTTAAATTGCTCTTCTAGAAAATCAAGTTGAGATACATTGAATTTTTTTAATATTTACATAGGCGAGAATCGAACCATGAATATTGATTAGTGCTCTCCTTAACTTACTACACCTCATAGCCTGCACATTTCTATTGAAGCTATCATTATCAAATGCACATTAATAAGTTTTCGCAATACAATAATTGTTATAACCTAAGAGGGCACAAATCTTTTCAATATTATCATTATCGTTGAGTTTTAGTGGTATTGTAGCCCGAGTTTAATTCGAATGTACTGCAATTCGTTTGTACTATAACGCAAGTCATTGTGACATAAAAAGTGGTTACGACAATAAGTGGCAGTTGCAATAACGCCACTCCACAAATTCAACTTACACACGGCAAACTTAATTGTACTGGTAAATTCTCATGCGGATACTATAAGCAATATCATTGCAAGTTTCGTAGCGTCCTGCATTGTTGATCCGTAATATAATTGTACATATTATACTACCTTTAAGTCGAATCGTATTATTTTGTTTGAAAATTGCTTTAAATAGATGCAGCCGAGAAGTAGTTAGTTGTAATTGCCTTATTGTTATGAGACCCCAGTAGTAAAGAGGACTGCTCTAATTGCCATTCTTAACCTAGTTTTATGTATTGCACTTCTTAGAAAAATATCTGCAACAGCAGTTTGAGAATATCGAAATATCCTTATTAAATCCATATCCATAGCCACATTTATATATAATCCATACATCCATATGTATATCCATATATATCCATATATCCATATATATCCATATATACATATATCCATATATCCATATATCCATATAAATTTCATATCGATATCAAAATATGGAAATACTTATATACTAAATTTTAGCAATTTCAATCAAATATATTGAAAAGTTTGCAGATCCATACTAATTTTTATGTATATTGAGGTGTATAGATGGGGAGTCGGCACTATCAGGTATTATAATCAAATATATCTAATTTCCATGTACTAGTCCATGTACATTAGATATATTTGATTATAATACCTGATAGTGCCGACTCACCAACTATACACCTCAATAAAATATGATTAGTTTTAATGTTGCACAACATTTCATTTATATTTCAGAAATCGTCTAAAGTTTTATGGAGATTTGATTAAAATTTATAAACCTTGCATTTTTAGAATGTTTCAAACTTCAAAATATCAAACGTGTCTGAAGCATCACAAACTGGTACTCTTATACCTATTATCTAAAGTTACAAATGTAGTTAAACAACAAAGTTAAAATAAGTTAAATTTTATTTTACCAAGTTTTAATAGTCTACGAAATCTATTAAATTTCGGTATTATAATATTGTCACAACCTACAAAAAGTTTGCAAATTAAAATCTGAATTATCAAACAAAAAAAAAACTCAAACTGCATGCCTTTTTTAACATTACTAAGTACTCATTAGTCATTTTTTGAAAAATAGGTGACAACAACTTTTAAACATAAATTCATTAATCATTTAATTTTTGGTAAAGTTAAAAGAAAATAACATGACTATTCATAAGCCTATCAGGTATACATTGTCTTGCAATTTTTGACATAAATTCAAAATAATATCTTGATATTTTTTTATCACTGATGTAATTTTTTTTAAATAAATTTTATATATAACTGCAGTCAATATGGCCATGATAAGGCTTATTATAAATTTTACTCACAATCAGTTAAAAATATGTGCATTTTTGCCTTTTAAAGCGGTCCGGAAGCGACTCATTGTATAATTTTATTTCCCGGCTAGCCGGGAATACATTTTTCCAGCTAGCAAGTGTAACCGTCACTTTGAAAAATTACAAAACTTTTAAAGCAAACTAAGAACAGTATTTTTTTCATAGCTCGTCTTGCTTTTTTTCGGGAATTAAACTGTCTGTTGCTTTTGCTGCAATTTCCCGCAGATGAGGTGGAGTACATTCGATTTCACTGTCCGACATATTGAAAAATATCGAAAGAATTTTTGGTTGACAAAATATTTGCATCTGTCAAAATGACAAATTTGTTATTTTCCCGTAGCAACAACTTCACAGATCTTATTGATGAAATAATTTATTAATTTTTTATAAATCATGCTAGATTATGAGTAAAATAGTATACAAACCTTGCGGGAAAGATCATTCCATCTTCGTGCTTATAGCTACCCTCGGCGCTTCGCGACTCGGGCATCTAAAGATGCACTTTGCTGTAATGATCCATTTCCCCGCTCGGTATGTAATATACTATAAATAATGAGTTCGGCATTTTTCCAAATACCGAGTGACTACAGCATACTGTTCATTTGTGGGAATAAATGACTTGAAAAGAAACTCGCTGCAACTATATGGTTCACTTTTGGGAATAAATGACTTGAAAAGAGAGTGACTATATAATAATTTGGATATTATTAGAAAACAAACATGAATTGGCTATATTGCCAACAAACGGTTGGCAATATGGCCAGGCACAAGATTAGGGCAATGACACAGGAATGAACTTTATTGAATAAAAATTGTAAAATATATTTCAGAAACACATTTATTATTTAATTATTACTTAATTACAACACAAACATTTTATTCATTTTGTACATAAAAACAGTGTGATATTTTTTTCATTTTAAGTCTTGTTGCGAAACATCCCTCTATTTGTTAGTAATTTATGCCCACAAGAATTGGAAATTCGGCATTATGTAATTCAGAAAATTGTGAAAATAATTTTTGAAAATTTTCAAGAAAAATATCGACAATTTAAACATAAATCGCTGGGAATATCGGGAAAAAAAATTTCAATAATTTTGTGGCAAATGTCTTGATATTCTTTTAATAATTTGTATTATTTATTCAAGTAACTATTACATTTTTAAGTATCTATTTGACTACATTTTCTACGACCTAATATCAAATTCACATAATCTAACTTTTGATTCACCCAGTGTCAATCTACGTAATTTATATCGGCGGCCAGTACACTTTACATTTTGTGGGTTGCTCCATGTATATTAATGAGACAAAGGTTGATCGTTCAGTGCCACTTAAATGAAACCCCTTTGCATTACAATTTACTTTTACTGTTTCAACTATCATAGTCTTGATACCCTATTTAATTTTAATTTAAAACCTAACAGAAGATGAGATTGACTGACTGCAGAAGTGTACATCAATTCCATTAATTTACTATATATACATATTTTACATAAGTGTGTATATCCGTATGTATACTTTAATGCATTTATATACATATTGTATGTACAGTCGTGTTCATTAGAGTGTTTCTACATTTCTACTGTGTGAATGTGACTTAATTTCACAAAGTTAAAAAAAGTGTTGTACATACAAATATTTTTAAAGGTTAGATCTAGGTCTACTTAATCAATGATACAGTGCGAGCTTTTGTTGAGTAAAAACACAACCACCGATAAACTTTTAATGGCAGAATAAATATTGCACTAAAGATCTAGAGTGATTAATTTTTATATGTATAGAGAATACAATAATAATATTTTTTGTCAATTTTAGTTGTCACTTTGACAGTTTTGAAATGTATCTACCATTGACAAAATACACAGCCAACTACCTATTTCTAAATAACACGTTTTTAAACATGACTTACAACAGCCAATTATTTGTGTACAACACATTTTTTAACACGACTGTACATTATGTTAGGTTGGTTTAGGTTGGTTTTATAGGCAACTGGTTATATGTGACTGTGTGAAATGTGTACAGGACGTAGAGTCAACTGCATGTAAATACATTATGTATAAACACCGCCATTGGACATTATAATGTCATAAATAAGTCATTATAGCTTATGTTTCCCCAATGAAGACAATAATAATAATTATTGTTGCCTGAAGAATTACAACTTTATTATCCCATAAAAAGCAAAAATTATTAGTAGCAGGAACAATATTTTATTGACTGTCGCCTTCCAGTCTTTACGCCTATAATTATTATTATCAATACGAAATAACATTGCAATTTTTATTGTCTCAATAAAACCATACGATACTAGTAAATATCATTATTGCCAAATAAAATTACAATTTTTATTAATCCAATAAAGCTATACCTACGATGCTTATTACTTCTCCCAAATATCAATTTTATTGACACAATAAAAGACATATTTTTGTACTAATCTAATAAATAGTAAAACACAAATATAAAATTTGAGTGATACTTTTGTAAGTACATAATTTTATTATAACAGTGCTATAATTCTAGACCACTACCCGGTCTTAGTGTTCGATTAAATTTAACCGGCGATTCGTTTCCTTGTATACCGTCGATTAAACTATTCGGACACTGCAAGACCGGGCCTGTTTTTTTTTCTGAACGTTATAAACGTAGTCTAAGTATTATAAAGAATAGATATAAAATATTTACTTTATATTAACTTTATTAAATCTGAAACTTTTGTGTTACGAATTTATTCGTGCCGTTTATATAAAACTAAAATATAATTATTCAAATAAATGTGAATAAAATGGTGATAATAATTATTACACTTGGATTATAAAATAAATGGTACTGATTTAAATACAACCATTAAAAAATTAAAATGACCAAATATTATTCCTGTATTATAATAATGCATAACGGTGCGCATAACTCGTAAATGTGCTTGTAATTATATAAAAATTATAGTTTTATAACTTCGTTTGCAGTAAACGTGAATTTGATTTGAATGCAGCGGTGCTTCATTTCCAGAAAATTATTCTCGTGGCGTTTTTGAAAATGTTTCAGAAACCGTTCTATGGAAATAAACATTGCAGTTTAAATGTACACATTATATATTAAATTTTCAATTATTACTTTTGAAGTTTAGCAACGTTACTTGTTGTTAATATTTTATAATTTAATAGTTAGAAATATCAACAATGACACGTATTGATTGAAATATGATAATTTTGACTTATTTACTTTTGTTAGTATACGGAAAATACAATGGAAATATAAAGTAATAAATAAATATTAAATAAATATATACTGCACTCGTTTTATCATTATTTTATTATCATTTGGGATATGTAGCTACAACTAATATAAATTTATATACAAATACCCACACAGCGATTCAATGGCAATTTTACGTTATCCAAGGAAATCGATATCCCACGAGAATTTGGCGGAAGAGCACTTACAAATTTTATCAAAACTGCCCGACTACGCCAAGAAAACTTATTCCGAGGAGAGCCTGCTAAAACTGGATTATAATTTCCTGGATAAGTTAGGCGATAAATTGAAGAGATATAGAATAAAGGAAGTAAGCATATTATATTCCATACTGTTACTAATGTACAAAAATTGAGTAATATCCTTGTTTGTGTGCTCTTATTTTCTACTGTGGTAGCTAGTAAACTGTCCATTCTTTGTAGCATCAATGTGATGCAATTTAATTGAAAATCAATTAAAGCATCTAGCGATGTAGTACAATTATTATCAATATTAAAGTTTGTAGATAATTTATTTCACTGCATGATATTTTATATTGGTTTTTTATTTGATTATTTGTATATTCTATTCACACTACGTGTTGTAAAATAAGGGCGGGCATAATAACTAAACCAGAGTGGATTCTCGAAACCGGGTCAAAGGTAGCACAATCACCACTTTAGATGCTTTATATGTATAACCTGCTCTTGCAGTTATGCTATAATCATAATTTTTAATATTTTTTTATATACAAGTATCATAAAACTTAAATAATTATTTTGTTTTGTGAGCTATAAAGTTTAATATATTATATAATATATGACACAAAATATACATCAAACATTTAATGTAAGTTTTATCAACAAGCAGTTTTAATATTTTAAAGGAGATTGAAAACTGTTTTCCTCAAATAAGCTTTGAATAAGTTAAATATACATTTCAACTATTACGAAGTGATCCCCAGTAAGAAACTCAATTATTATTGTAGTAAGATCGTTGCAAAATATTATATTGCAATGTGTTATGTATTGTCTTGCATGATACAATTTTATATTGAAAAATACGACTATTTCTCTTAAAAATTGCTAACAATTAAGAAGGGACATAATTAAATACTATTTTTAAATTAAACATAGAAGTTACTATGTTTCTTGTTTTAATATGTTGCATGAATGTGTAGATGTGGCATGTTTCGAAATATTAATTTTTTGATAAAGTACCATAATTTATTTAAATTTGTGTAATATTGAAAATTGTTACACATTTTATTACCATTCAATGATATATACAGTACTTTCTCTTGGCGTAAATAATTACTGCAATGTTTTTTATGTGTCAAGAAAGTCACATAATTTTTTTGTGTTAATAAGCTAAGGTTAGTAAAAATTAGAACATCTAAACCAAATGTGAATAGAAAATAATTTAATATGTTTTCCATATAATGATAATTTGTATAACACATAAATATTACAATTTCTATGAAGAAAATATTTACAAAAATGTATCAAATTTTAATTTTGCTCAATAACAATGCGCATGTAATTAACTTAAAATTCGTCCTGATAAAATTTCTGCTGCTTATTATGCAGACGGAGAACTTGATCTTGCATAAATATTCATTCCAAATTATTCTGCTACCATTGAAAATTGTATTAATCACGAAACATCCAAGCAGATAACGTGCAAATTTTACTAATGGAAACTTATGCAGTGCGTCCTAAGGCGTTTTGCCCGTGTCTTGTAATAGTATCTTGTAAACTGCACTCTTCTTCTTATACATATATCCGTTAGTGGATTTTAGCGATCATATGATCCATTATTTCTCGGTTTCTTGTTACGAATCAAATTTCCTGTAGTACTTACGGCCGGTTCCATAATGGTATTAAAGTTTCCATTAAACCGAAAAGGCGCCTTTAAGTACTGTAACATGTTCCATAATTGATTTTTAAATGTCACTTTACGAAAATGTGTCTTTTATCATATGGAACAGAAGCAGACTTTAAAGTCGACATTTCCATTAAGTAAGCTTTACATAAAGGAGACTTTTCTGTGATATTATGGAACCGGCCCTTAGGCCGGTCCTTTATGTTATATTTGGAGCCAAGGCATATATTTTCCTATTGCTCTTTTCCCTCAATTTTGTTTGTTAATTATTTGTTTTATTTATCGACGGCCTATTTCTGCTGCTATGGCTATATACCATCGACAAGGAGCGATCCATCACACTTGGAAATTTTGCCTTTATGAATTTCGCTTCATCCATGTCGGGTTATTAAACGTGCACATACAACTTAACAGTACAAAGGAGCGACACTTTGATGTTAAAGCATTTTAATCGATCAAAAATACTCTGGCCCGCGGGTTTCTAACCTGCGACCCTTAGCACGAGAGGCAAGTGCGCTAACCTTTTGGCCACCGTCGCGTCGATCTCTTTTTCCCTCAATTCGACCATCAAACTGCACTTGAAATAATTTAGTTAGCAGATAATAAAACAACGTACCGACTAAGTGGATTTCCTCAATTACTCAAAATGGTAATACATAGTTTCAAAATTCTCTGGGAAAAATATTAAATATTGAGCTATTCACAAAATTCTAAAATAAATATTATCAAAACTTTCTTCTTGAAAAGGTATACTCAATTAAATCAAACATTCTGAATAAAATACAAAATAGAAATATTATTGGAATGTGTGTGGATCGGATCCGTCCTGAGTTATGAGAAAATGGAATTCTGTTTATGCACTCTCAGGTGTAGGATAATGAAACCTTTTGTTTTTATGAACTAGTTTCGGCTTGGGGGCCGTTATCAGCATACAAATCTGTTGTAATTAAAATTATAAATTACATTAAAGTTACAGGACAATTTTTTGTTTGTTTATAACTTACAGTCAGTATATGTTCAAATCTGTAGGTGTTGTGATACATCGTTTTTTGCCAGAATACATGTGAGGATGATTGTGCGAAATGTAATGATTATGAGTTTAATTGCTTGCTAAAATTTGTCGACATCTGTCTAGTTTTTCTGCAACAGAAATATTATCATAACTCTTCAAAAATGTAGTCAAAATCATAATTGTTTAAAAACTCTCTACAAATAAAAAAAAACACTATCCAAATTTTATAGTAAATTAAGTTTAAGCCTCAAAAATACACAAAATTTAAGAAACAACACGACTGTTTTAAAATCATATTCAAAGTGGTAATAGTAATAGTATTAAAGGTATCGGAAAAAAAACACTAAATAGACATAAGTAATTTAAAAACACTTTTTGTCGATGCTCCCAATATTTGGAGAATTTTTGGAGAAAAATAGCTTATTTAAGTCCGTAAACTGAGTCTTTTCCGAATTTAATTAAAAAAGTTGCCTTGGTTGAAACAATCTGGTTACTATGGTGGCAGGGTAATTAAACTCCGAAACTCGCTATTAATTAAAAAAATGTTGTTTGTAACTAGTACCTAAATTAAGTTACTCATCTGCTATTCCAGGAAACAGCAACGATTCTTCCAAAAAAAACTCATTTTAGGTACTTGAAACAAAAATAACTATTCTAAAACATATACTCAAAATTGGAATAGTTTAAAAACTCTCTTGAAGTAGAAATAATGTCACGGTTCAGTTAGTTCCTAAATAAACTCAAAACAGTAAATAGTATTAAAATTCTATCATAAAAATACATAAGATACAGATATAAACACACCTACCTTTTGAAAATAAAAATACTCAAAGAGATAATATACACTGTGTATCAGCCAAATGGAATAAATTCGATAATAAATAAATGGGGGCGTGTTCGAAAAAACGCTCGGACACGTCGATTGTTATTTTTAGTTGCGCATTTTTTTCAACAAAAACTTTTTATACAGGGTGTGTCATGTGACCGTGGCCAATACCAACTTTCTTATTTTAAATGGAACACCTGGTATATTATTCAATTTTTGGATTCTTCAGAAAATTCTAGACATATTTCATGTACAATGTCCTATACCTATCTTCAACTGTTTGTAGCTTGTATATTGCCGACTTTTGTAGTTTCCCTCAAAACATGCAAAGATGTCATCTAAAAATTGCATTATTTATTTATACATAATGTATCACGAAGTAAAAGCCTCCAGTGTTAATTAAATTAAAACAAAGTATTTGGAAACATAATACTCAAATATAGAAATATTATCTAAACTATTTTCTAAAACATAATAAAAATACTAAAAATGGTAATATACACGGTGTGAATAAATTGGGGAAAGAACTACAAATGCCAATGTTGGTCATAATATTCTTAATACCAAAAGGTAGGAAACAGAAGAAGAAAGAAAATAAGATAAATTGGAATTAGCTATTTTAAATGAAGTCATTATTTTATGTAGCTCACATAAGCGAAGTTCATAAATAAGCTAAATAACGCTTATTAAACGACTTGATGTTAAAACTTTCAGCACCTCGTGCAGACTCAGGAAGCATGGTACAACATTTTGGTATGAAAATTTTCCACACAGAATTTTATGACGAACAGCGCTACGTTTAGTTCTTCCGCCAATTTATACACACCCTGTATAGTATCAGTCTGAAAGAAAGAAACAACTCAAAAGAGACTTATTATCGAAACTCTGTTAAACTCTTAATAAAACATAGAAAACTCTCTATAAATAGAAATATTATCCATATTCATTTCTAAAATGACTCAAAATGGCAGGTATTGATTTAATACGAATAATGGTACTTTATCATAGTTATTAGTACACCATCATTTTTTTGTGAATAATGATTGTTAAATGCATTGCACACGTAGCGTCATTACAATTGTTATATTATTAGATAGGAGTATTAGATATAATTATTGAATTTGTAATGGCACACCATTACCAATTATAGTCGGGAGCAAATTAACCATTGCAGTTATGTGTGTATCGGTGCTATGATATATTTTGTAACGACGAGCATTGCAGATATACAAAAAAAATAATAATTGTGGATTCGTCCTAACTTGAATATACCCTAAACTTCCCGTTCTAATAATGTTAAAATAATTTGTTTTATATTTCATTGAGTAGGGTAACTACACAAGCAATGCGAAACCAAATAAAATATTTAACAGGGTTGCAAATAACTGCGAGAGTCATACCTTAGTTAATTTGATTCCGACTATAACGCCATTATAAATTTAAATTTATGTACACCACATACGACATTACATTTTACGACTCATACTACATTTTTTATAATCACTTGCACTGAACCCATTCATTAAACGAATATATCAAAATTTAAAAAAATGTCGTAATTATCGTTATTGATCAATCAAGGTACTGATTAGTCAATATGATGAGATATTTCATTTAATTCTCTCTTTAAACAGAACCACAATAAACAAGGGCAATGATATATTTATAACCACTTCAACTCAATTCAACTAATTTTAATTTTTAGTATTTCCAGAGAAATAGGGTCACGGATGTTAACAAGCGCCTGAAGTCGCAGATATGGAGTTCGGTCGTAACGATAGTCCTGGTGGAAGGGAAAAATTTATTGGCCTGCGATCCCGAAACTGGAACATCGGACCCGTACGCCAAGTTTAGGTAAGTGCCGTTGTTTTCGTACAATTCAAAGCAATCGACTTCTGCGAGATCAAATATTTAGGCAAACACAATTTTTGCGATTTAGCATTTGGCATTTACTTCGTGATTTATCAATTTTCTGCGCTAACCTATTTCTCAAGCTTATAAACTGAGCTTTATAGGTAAAGAAGAAGCTAACATCATTGTCATTTGTGCAAGCTTAATTGATGCATTTCATACATACCTACAATTTGCGGTCTGGCGGAATAATGGGTATAAGTCTAACATTGTGAAAAATGAGATAAATATTTTTCCAATTCGCAATATTAAAAAGCTCATTATGTATATTGAGTCTCATGGTTAAAACTACACTTTAATCGAATGGGTGAATAAAATGTTTACATTTTACTTTATTCAATATAACCATTAACAACGTGACTAAAGTGAAAAAATTGGTAAATTCGCACTATCCTTGAAATTTTTGTTGTCACCTGATTATGTGACACTTCACTCAAATTCTTCAATTCCGATAATGGAAATATTGTAATTGGAAATTATCTTTTATGATACACGTGAATAAAGCAATTTTATCCACTCGAAAACATTATCGCACTCGGCTTCATCTCTTGCGCTAAACTGTTTTTTCGTGAATAAAATTCGCTTATTTTTATTCTGTAGTGAAGTAGGTCATGCTGAGACAAACAACTGCCAAAATATAAACATTTTGAACATTGATGTAGGATCGTTTCTCTTTTGTATTAATAATTTTGTTATCTCTCATGGTTTTGGAATAAAATTATTATTCGTATTGCAGAAGTACTATCATCTACTATTTTACATTTTTTGTTCATCTCACATTGATTCTTACTTACATTTTGACAGTGGTTTTGTCTCAGCATGACCTATTTCAGTGCATAGAAATGTAATTAAATGGTGACTTTTGTGAAAAATATTGAATATCTCAACAACTATGGGGTTCAGACATACGATATGTACCATCAAATTGAAGAGAAGAAAAAGACCTATCGAATAATGACATAAAATAGGGGGCATTCCATTTAAAAAAATGGGTTATACCGCTTTGAAATTTGCAAAGTTTGGCATTTTTTTCTGAACACCCTGTATTACTAAATTCAAATTGCTCATTACCAACATGTTGCTTATTAATCACACTGAGAACATTGCTAAAACTTATTCTTACTTTCAACAAACGAGGTCGTACCGATTTTTTAAAGTTGAGTTTGCTTATGCATGATATTAGGAGAAAAAAATTGTAAATTGGCAACACTGTAACATAATCCAAAACTAAATAGACAACAATGTAGAGGTTGAAAAATTTCATCAGAAACCTTGAATAAATACAGGGTGTTCCATTTAAAAAAAAAAGTTTGTTTTTGTTATTCCGCAAAATTGGGACACCCTGTATAATTGAAAATATTTACGGTATAAATTTTTTGAAATCAATAACTTTTTGTACGAAACAGTTTTTTCTATCTTTCACGGGAAACGCGATAGGAAAACCCGACGCACTGTTGCAGGGCCCTGTATAACGAAAATTTCAAAGAAAGTATGAATTTTAATTATTTTACTTAATTCGTGTTGTCAATAGCAGTGTGAATAAAGTATAGCTGTAGTTAGTAGTTTAACGAACTAGGGTATTAATAATATTAAGTATTCATAATCGAGATATATTAACGTGAGCGTAGCGAGCGCGTTAATGGTTAAGATTATTTTTCGCTATTAACACACGAGTTAGTTACAATACTTTTCCGTCGACTATACAAACATACATACAAACAAACATACAAATTATCATATACGAATACAAACATAGAAACGAATAAATAAATAAACAAACGTACGAACAAATATATAAACATACAAACATACAAATAAACATACAAACATACATACAAATACACAAACATACAAACATGTATACAAGTAAACAAACATACAAATAAATATAAAAACATACAAACATGCATACAAACATACATGTAATCATACAAACAAATACACACATGCAATCGTACAAACATACACACGTACACACATACAAACATTCATACATACATACATACATTCATACATACATACATACAAACATACTCACTGCGTCTCGCCTGTCACGTTGCAGAGCTAGTAAAAATCATTACCCAACGTATAATGTACAACATTTTATTTGTAAAATTAAGATAACATGAGAGTAATAGTAACAATAAAATATATATCCTGTCAGTGTCAATTTTTTTATTATCACAATGTCATAATTTCAATCATAATTGCACTTTTATATTTAAATTGAACGACGGAAAACTTAAAAAAAACATACCAAATAATAATAGTTGATGAATTCAGATAATAAATATTTACCAATAAAAATGATACGTGAGAGTGTAAATATGACACGGTACAAGTAAAATCTTTACACTGACTCGTGTCACTCTTTCAAGCTTGTAAGCGTCATCTTACCAGGTTAGTGTACAGTCTGGTTAGAACTGTTGTTTTAATAATGTGATTTAATTCATAAAATGAGCATTTTAATAATAGGAATTGTAAAAATTAAATTATTGATTTAGTACTTTTGATTTTAAATACATTTTCTATTTATAAAATATGCGTCTCCTTTACATTTTCTTTGTAATTCCTTATAATTTTTTGTTGAAAATAACAACTTTAACCAGAAGAAGAAGAAAACTAAGCTGCTAAGGACCTTTGTATTGCAGTTTTGTATTAATCTTTCATTGCAGAAAAATATTATCTGAAGCTGTGGCGGAGGTTTTGGGACACCCAGTATAACAGAATAATTCAATTATTTTGAAAATAAATACTGGGTTCTTTTATTTAAGGACTCTATACTTTCGTGACAAAAGATATATATGCGTTTTTTCTGATATAAAAATGTGTTAAATGATATACTTTCCATTCACGTTTTTTCACTGGGGGAGTCTATGGATATCTAGTAATTTTGTGAGTTGTGTTTCTGAAATAACTGAATACCCCAATGGAACTTGTTAATTTTTTTAGGTTAAGTTGTTTTCACTTTCAGGTTATATGTTTTAAATAACATTGTTGCCAGATGTAAAGTTTAAATTATTAGAGATAAAATTGGAACGGCAGGAAAGGATAAATCTGACAATGTGGTAGAGAAAGGCCAGCCAACTCGGTTGCGAAAAGGTCGTGAATGTATATTAGGTCGTCTTATTTTTGCTTATTATACATTTTGGAATTTAGTTGACTTACTGTCTAAAAAATAGCAAATCATAGAGTCCTAGTATAAAATGCATTTCTTTTGGTATTAACGAATAGTTTAAAAATGCATAATGTTTAAACTTAAAAGCCGATGATTGCAAAACTCTAAATACTGCACTTATACCCCTTTTCCCGCCGGATCACCAATTATGCACGATTTACTGTGTTTTATTTAAAAAAAAAAAAAAATCGTTCTTGTAAATATCCTCTATTAAATTTGTCCCACCATCCGTGCTTTTATACAGATATTTGAATTATGATTAAAATTTAAAACGTTTATGTATTTTTTGAGTATAATTCATAAGTTCATATGAGCACTTATGTTAAATAGCTTTAGCGTATCACCAATATAAGTATTGTATTAATGGAAGCAATTTACGTTACATGCCATAAATTGGCAACGATTTACGATTTATGTGAGTCGGCTACACAACGTTTCCTATAAAGCTTTCATAAAATTCATCGCTTTCGCGTCACCGTTGCAGTTCAATTAAGAGCAAGATTAACAGCATACTGGTGTTAACGTGGGTTTGGTTTTAATTTGATGTGAGTTAAGTGGAATTTGTACCACATGTGAGTATGTACCAGTACCGGCTTTTAATGTGAAATAATAATAAAACTCATTACTTTTTTTTTGTACATTGACTTTATAATAATGAAGCACTTCTATTTTTATTTGTATTATTTTTTTGATGTTACTCGTGATGAGTTGCAAATTAAAAGTTTTTGAATTTCTTTAAATTTGTAGTACGCCTTCATCAACTGATGATTAAAGCTCTCGCAGATGATTTTTTCACCAAAAATCGTTAAATTACAAAATGTGGATTCATCCTGATGACACCAGCCGTAATACATGCATAAAATTAAATTACAGTAGAAGTCAGAAGGTCAGAAGGTTGAAATAAATTGTAAGATTTAATATAAAGACACTCGAAGGAGCAGTGATAAAGTTGCTTTTAATATTAAATGTGTTTAATACACCGTTCCTTATATAATGCAATAATTTCCGGACCTTTGAGCACACATGAATGCCGTAAAAGCGATTGCCAGAAGCATTCCGTAATAAATCGGAACGTTTTTCAAATGGCATAACCGGGCTGAGAAATGGTGTGTAGGAAATTGTGACTACCACAATTTATATTAATTTTGCTGGATTTAGTATCAAAGTTAAATGCTCATGAAGTTATAGCTGTAGTTTGATTGGTTATATTATTATAGTTAATTAGTGCAAATACAGTTATAAATATATATATTTTAATTACTATAAGTAGTTAATTACTGTATATTTTGTAATTGATATTCATCTAAACGAATATGATATTAAAATATAATATAAAATATTATTTAGAATGTGCCAAAAGGCACAAAATAAGTGGAAAGACTACTGGTAAATGGTTACTATCGATATCGGTTATCATCGGCTAGGTAGGTACTACTAGTAAATTATTAGAAAGTTTAAAATGATAAATGCCCTTATAATGCCATTATAATGCCCTTATTAGTTTATTAGTTAAAATGTAATTATTTAAGTTTATCGGTCTTATACGAGTAATTAATTAATTTTGTACGTTTAATGGGATTTTAAATTATTTTCACTTTCACCATATAAAAAATATGTTTGTAAATGGACGATATGTAATTTTTTTCTGTAGACAATATTTATGTTAATATTAATAAAAAAAACGCATGTTTTATTCCCACGGAAAATATGGAATATTCAACAATGCAAGTATTATTCCGTAATATATTTTCTGTTATTACGGAGACTTTTATTTAAAAAAATCATTAAATGGTTTTTTCAAATACATAGAATTATACTGTATTTCATCCAGTTATTACATAATCTAAATCTTCTAATCTAATCTAAATATTAACCAGAAAGTCAATGTCAGTAGCCGTTACTGTATACTCCTAGCATTGAAAATATTATTTTGGTATATTCCTATTTTCGTTGATTTAAAATTGCACACATAAACCACTTCAAAAACAAGTATTTTAGAATAAAACCTGAAAACTTATATTTCTACAAGAATCTCGATTTCAAAAATACTTTATTTTACTATCTAAATGAAAGAAAACCCAATACTATTATTTTAAGAGGAGCAGCAGGTAACTTTTGAAACTCATTCCTGCTTATTGAGTTTGTCCATTTACTATTTCATGCAATCGAATTCTAGAGTCCACTACTATCATGGACCCACTTTGCTCCAACTGGACCTAGAGCCCAGTCTCTTACGTCCTAACTCAATCTGGTAATATGATTATCATCTGCCTTAGTTAAACATCCCACTGGCTTAGAACCTTGTTAAGATATTAATTTTGATCACTCTCTTTGATTGAATTACATTGATAATACATAAATATGTAATGATATTAATCAGTTTCTATATCAAATATGTCGACTCATACTGGTATGAACATTAATTTGTCCAATACATAGTTTTTCATGAAGTATTGAGGTGTAATTTACGGAAGAAATGTTTTTTTAATATGTATTTAAAATAAAACAATTATTTACGAAAACAATTTAGTCATCTTTCTAAAAAAAACAATTGATAATCAAAATGTGTTCACGTTTTCATAAAAATTAAAGCTTCATCAATAAATGATTGAAACTTAATAATATTAGCGATAATATAGTATTGAAAGTTTAAAGAAATTCTGTGATCTTTTACAATATTTAATAAATCATTAGAAATTTGCATTAAATTAAAAAAAAAATGTTTTTTTAAAAATTTCAATTGTGTTTCGGTAAGAAATTTGTTGTATTCTTTAAAGATAATATACTATACAGGGTGATTCAGACCTGACCCTTCAGACGTCATACTTTCGAGAACATGCCCTGGGCTGGTTGCCCGACACATTAATGTTTATTTCGTTAAGTATGTCATTTATAAAAAAACTTTTCGTACAAAATATGTTTATTTTTAAAATACCTATCCAACGATGTCACATACGACCTAGGTTCCCATTTAAAATTCTGAAGTTGAGTGCAGTTACGCCTACTTCCGGTTACTTCCGGAAATCGAAACAACCTCCATTAAATTCTTCAGGTAGGCTTTTGTTATGATATTTTTTTCCCGAACTTCTAAAACGTCACATTGCCGAGAAAAAGGCCTGGGACGGGTGGTCTGATTCACCCTGTATAGATAAACTACTATAAAGATAGATAAGGTGTCGCAGTTATCGTGCGCGTACGCCATACATATACATATACATACATATACATATACAGGGTGTCCTATGCTCATGGGCCATTAAAAGTTTATGGTGTTCCCGATAAAATGAAAATTCTCATTTTCTCCTCAGGTGAAATATTTTGAACTTTCTATCACTTACGGTTCTACCGGAAGTAGTCATTAGTTTTTGTTTTTTTCATATATCTAAAAATTACTTATAGAGATTATGGTTGCTAAAATACTTGTTTGGAGTAAATTGTCGTGCCAATTGCTCTATGTCTATAAGATAAAATATATGTCATTCTATTTAAACAAAATAGAAATACGCTAAATTTAACTGGGCACTTAACTAATGACATCTTTGAATGACTAATTGCCAAAATATTCAGCTGCAAAATATATCGGTCATAGAGGTATCTTCCAGGTACAATTTCGGATAAATTTTTCGTTATTATCTTATTTGTAAGAGAAATGAAAGCCATTTTTCATAATGTCTTGATGAGGTCAAAATATTAGAATATTATCTTTATCTCAGATGTAGGTATGCATACATTTCTACAATAGATATTTCAAATTAAACTGGGAATCCAAAATCATAATAATATATAAGGTGTTCCATTAAAAAAAATTAAAAAAAATTGATGGCTGTTTCCAGTATTGCTGGAAGTGATAAATTTTTGAAAGTATTTCACCTGAGGAGAACAGAATCAACTATGTTTGGATGAATCTTTTCAATTTTTTATTTTATCGGGAACTTTTCATTTTTCTTTTAATGGTCCAGTAGCGTCGGACACCCTGTATGCATTCTACTCAAAATATCGCCTCAATAATGTCAAACTATAAATTCAATATAAATTATATTAAACGAGATACAGCATAAAGGTGAGAATGCAGTTTTTTTTGTTTTTCGCCAATGGCACGTTAATTGGGACACACGGGTATACGGGTATACGGGTATAGTAATCGTGAAACTTGTTTTAAATTGAAATTGCTTATGAACGATTTTTAGGCTTCCATTAAATTTTCCACGAATTTCCGTGGAAAACGAATTTCCGCTTCTTTAAGTATTTTAATTTTTTTATACTTTTACCTTTCATCGACAATTTCAGTTATTTACAAACTCATAATTGAATATATGTTATCAATAATAGAACATTTAGACTTTTTAAAATTATTTATAACCTAAATCATAAGATATTCCTTCTGTCCCCAAAATATTGTATATCTTTTATCTAATCTCTTTTATTTGTCCCAAATTATTGTATACAAAACTTTTCAAGTTTATTTTTTTTAGAAGAGACAGATACCAAAATTCCGTTGATTACTGTTCCTTGGCCCTATTTCAAATTCGGGAAATAATTAACTGAAAACAACAAATTTATTTGCAGCTTGATGTTTGCTATTTGATGCCAGTTTTTGAATTACAGCAAAAACTCTGAAATTCCTAAAATAGATACACTTCTGAGCTGTGTCTTCCATAGTTTTGTCACAATAGGTGTACTTTTGATATTCTGATACTTTCCCGTTTTCTAACTGGCAGACTGTAAGGACTAAATTTTCTTATGCATAGCCATCTAAGGCTCAATTAAGAACAACGTATCTAGATTATATTAAACTGATTAAAACTCATTATTTCTTCAAAGGTTCGATAATCCACGAATTTTAGTGAAATTTATACCACAATTTGGAACTGAGGGATAGACGAACGGAGGGATAACACCTCCTTAAAATGGAAATTAATTTTTAATCTTATTATAATCTGGGGTTACGGAACTAATAAGAGTGCGAAAATTCATCTTTCTAGCGCGGTGTATTTAAAGTTGCCTAGGAAGAACACATTTATTAGCCATCTTTCAACGATAGTAAACGTCAGGCAGTACATTATTTTATTAAAATAAATATTAAATGTAAACTTAATACTGCGGAAAATTCGAAATCAGAAGCTTCTTACTTCTTACTGGTTAGTTATTTAAAAACTAGCAAATTACACTTTTAATCCCTGAGATATAATCTCCATAATAATATTAATTAAATGAGCCGTTGAAAATGAAAGTGGGGTAAGTTCTTTCTGTTAAGTCCACAAATACACAAGGAATGTTGTCCCGTGTGATATTTCTAGACTCTTCTCAATTTAAAAAAAATAAAATAAATCACTTTGATTTTCAACGGCTGAAATGATTTCATATTTATGATAATAATTTATTATATTAATTATTTCCTATTCAACATTGTAAAATGAATCTAAATGTTTCAAATTTTCTGTTTATTTCTATATTGTGGTGCCTTTATAATAATAAAAAAAAAACTATGATTCACGTGCATAAGGGCCTTTCAAGCACTGCGCCGCTAAAAGCACTTCGCTACGCGTTGTGCGCTTAACCCGACGACTCTGCCTGAGAGGCTCTCCTATGCACTTGTATCATAATATACTATCTAGACTTATAACTATCAATTTGTTTGGTATTTTGGTATTTCATAGACTAATTCAGATTCTTAAAAATCCATTTTTAAATATCTGTATAAATAATAGAGCATTTGAACTTCCTCAAATTTAAATTGAATCTTGAAAATATTTTAAACTCTATAGGATTTTTTTTTACTTAGGTTCTGTAAATTTAAAATTAAAATTGTCTTGTTAGTTTAATGCAAATTTGCAATTACATAATAAAACTCTGATAATTCAATAGTCGATCGAGGGGGAAGAAAATGTATTCGCATGTTTGATGGAAATTTGCAATTTTAATGCATACAAATTCAAATTGATTGCATGATTATTTTCATGCAAATATAAAAAAAAACTTTAAATTGCAAATTTACATATGATTCCCACGCAATTGCGCTTCCCATTTATCATATTTACTTTAATTTCCCGTAGCGATGAAATATTAATACATTAATACCGTTATTGATGGCTTCAAATAATGTTCGGTACCCCAATAAAATATTTCAGTGCCATTATTAGACTTAATTATTACCAATGCCATTTATATGTACCTACTCGCATTGTAATTTTTTATTAACAATTTATTTTGGCGAAACCTGCAGAGGTATCATTTTTAGAAGTTGATAGTTGATAATCAACAAGATACTTTTCCTCTACTAAATGAACCAAAGTTTTGCAATACTGCAGCAACCTTACATTTAATCTTGGCAAGATTCATCGAAATGAATCTCATGCCGTCATATTAAAATAAAATATTTTCTGATTTATAATTATTGTGTATTTTGTTATTATTTGTCATTTTTTTGTTTAGTAGTTTATTCAATTCAACTAAAAATTGCATGGTATTTTTGTACTTATAGCCACAAAATCTTTATTTTTGAATTACATCATCTCATTATTAATCAATCTCTTATTCCTTAAAAATAGCAAAAATACAAATTTATTTCCAATAATTTATACGAGGATGTCTAATAGAAACACGTCTTGATGCGGTAATAGGTATATTTTTTATTCTACAAATTCAAAAGAAATTTCCATTAAGAGCGGGGTTTTGGCGCGAAAACTGGCCTCTGGTTGTTGATAAATCCGCCAGGATTTGATTTAAAAGCGCTCTGTAATATGTTTTGCATTCCTTACTAACGAAATTTGCGTGCAAAAAATTGAACATATTGCCATGTGTTTAATTTGTATAGCCAGTTTTTTTTGCGGCGGACCACAAATAATTTTACAATGAAGCAGCGCGAGATTTTTTTCGACGCGTGCTAATTTATGAGCATAAACACTTTATTTCCGATACATTATATTATATAATTGGGTAACAATTCTCTTTCAAACAAAGACAGTAACCAATAACGCTATAGGTGGAGGAGTAGTAGGGTTTATTATTATTATTATTATATTATATTATATTATATATTTTAAGAGCCGTCTTTACCCAAAGGCGGTATGTGGAATTGCATGTAAACGACAGCCAAGATAATTTATGAACGGGTCAACATAATGGCAATCGGAGACCTGATTTAGAAACTTCAGATATTTATCTACAATTGAGCCGAGTAGTTGTAGGAAATAATAAAACGGTGATTTATTATGTTTATTAAAAGAATGGCTGTTTAACAGATTTGTGAAATTTTCTTCTGTATTTATTTAATTAAGTACATTAAATGGACATTCCCTCGGTTTCTTTGGAGCTAATATTGTTGTGAACCTCCTTCTTTGTTTGTTCCAATATCTTGAATTATAATGGAGTATTCTTGTCTGCACATAAATCCGATTAGGTGATCAGAAATAAGTCACTTTTAATTTATTTCTTAAAACTTTGTCTAATTGTAGATAAATGTGTAAACTTTCTATATCAGTTCTCCGATTGTAATTATGTTAACCCGTTCATAAATTATTTGGCTGTCGCTTATTAATAATGCCGTATACTAGCTGGGGTAAAGAGGCCTCTTAATATAAGGAATAATTTCTTAAAAATGTTATATTTATTTAATTAAATTCACTAAATCCTTTTACAAGTTTTGTAATTTATGTGACCAAATTTGAGTCTTATTAAGATTACTGTAAGCTTATTAGCCAGAAAAGGTATATGAAACATTTCTTACACTTTAAGATCACTTTTATTTTAAAATAAATAGATGCCTGACACAGCCAATTCCATTTTCGTTGTCGTGACGAGGGATTATTTGATCGCGAAATAACATTGGAAAACGAGTTTCCTTCAATTTCACCCTAATAAAACTATAAGTAAACTGAGACCATATTTATTTTAAATACTTTTATTTTTGACTTCAAATCAAATGTTTGGTGTCAATATAAGCAAGCTCTTGGTGACCTCTTCAACTGTCCAAAAAACTAATACCTCTGTTCCATAATAAGTGAGCCATTACCGATTTTTGGTTTTTCCATAATAAGTGAGCCATTACCGATTTTTATTTTTTTTTCCATAATAAGTGAGCCATTGCCGATGTTTATTTTTCACAAAATAAGTTTTGCGTATATTAAGAATATCAAAATATAAATTAAAAAAATAACTAAGTGTCAATAAGTTTGAAAGAAAACTCAAATGGCTCACTTATTATGGAACAGAGGTAGTATTATGATGGCAGTTATAAACGACCCAAGAACTTATCTCCTTAACTCCTCAGGACCCAAATTTTGTGTACATACTCATCCCTTCTTAAAGTATTATAAGTGCGTGCATTTTGCCCTAGAGATTTCAACAACACCCCACATGCAAATAGATTCATTTAGGTTTCTTTACATTCGGGTGCGTAGTTAATTTGAAAATCCTATTCAATTATGGTTGTGCTTTCTTCGTCTGTTTCTGCTTTGGTTATTGTGCGTTTTGGTTGTGTGTGTGTTTTATAAACTTCTGTCTCCCCCGTGACTATTTTTTACTTTCACCCTGTGACAACTATTGTGTCTGTATTTTGTGTAAGACTAATTCCTCCCTATGACAATTATTATTTCATATTTTATATTTTTTATATTTAGTTAGACTATTAAATCTTCCTGTGACAATTTACTTGTGCATTGTGTAGTTCTTTTGCGTATTTCGAGATTTGTGTGTATGGGAAGGATATCACAATAATTGAATGTGTTAACCCTATCATAAAAAATAAGGGAAGAGATTAAACTCAACAATTATTGATGATTTAATTAATGGGCCTTATCACTGTTTTAATCATCATTCGCGTTGCAAAGATTTAGAATGTCCTGCATTAAAAATTATAAGAATTAGGATATTTCGCGGTTTAAATGCGAAGTCCGCAAAATAATGTCGGCGTTCGTTCAATTTGATTCGCTTATTTCAAACTTCTGTTAGGAGTGTTGGCAACATGGCTTAGCAATTATGTCATTGCTCCATCTCGTAGGGAACATATGAACTGCTAGGAGCAAATTTTTAACTATTTTCACGGCGGGATATTCAATTTAGGTACATTTTAAATAATTAATAAAACCATAAAACATCTGTTAATTAATAAATACTATATCTTATTAGATACAGTATTTTACAAGGTTTCAGGATATATTTTTGGAATGAATAAATATAATTTCTCTGAATCAAATTATTTAAATAATATGGTAAACAATTGGTAATTTTAATTATAAATTATCCAGTGACACGTAGAATCAGGTCTGTATTCATGTAAAGCTTTAAAATTGTGCAAATATTTGCAAATACAATCCATGAAGATGAAAAACGGCAAAAATCGAAGATTTAATGAAATTTCATAGAAAAACGTAAATAATCGAAAAACTAACTCTATAGCGACACGTAGTATTTATTTTGATAATTTATGGTACAGAAAATATAACGTGAAAGTAATTATTAACAGCGTTTAAGTTGAAAAACACTTTTACGCCCGAAAAACCGCGCTCTTAACATTAAGCCATGGGTCCCACTGTTTCGCCAATCTGTAGATTCCCTGCCGATAAAATGTTTTTGGCTGCTTGCGGAACCATTTCCCTAAAAGCAATCTCTACCTCTGCGTCCAAAGTGATAAATATTTAAAAATAAATATTTTAAATATTTCAATTTTTAACTTTGTGAAAAGCAACATTATGATTTATGAAATGGACAGTTCCCAACTTTATTCTCAACATATGACCAGATACTCAACACATAAGAAAGTTCACTAACTTTGATATGCCTATTAAAAGCCGTTTCAGTTTCTCACATTTTCATCTGATTCAGCTTGCAGATTTAGTATGGGCCAAATCTTTTGTAAATTCTCTTCCTTGTTGAAATTTTCTACACCATTCAACCACTGCCGTATGAAAATAACCTGTATGTAGTCGAATACTGTAACCATGTACAGCTTTCATTCTTGTATAAATTTCAATTGGCTGACAAACCTCAGCTGCCGAAAACAGAATAACAGAACGAAGGAATTTTCGATCATGAATGTCAATTTGTAACTCAGAAATGCTTGGAAAAGAGCCAAATGCAAATATTTTTACAAATACGTCACTAGTACTACTAGTAACCTAAACTAACAAAAAATGAAGCCACCGATATCCAGATCAAACGTGTTTCTATTGAACAAGCTTTGTATATTATAGGTACGGTCGCGGCCAAAAAAAAAATTGGAACAAGTCTTATAGTGAATTAGTCTAAAATTAAGCAGTGTAAGTCATTCGTCTGTGTAAAAATCAAGTAACATGTCATTGTTATTGTGACATAAATACCTACATGTTACTTAATAAAAAGCCACATTTTGGAATATACTCTCAAGTTAGTGCTTTAATATAGCAACAATAACAGAGAAATTGAAAATAGATGGTCTATCAGGCAAGTTTTTTGACATCTTCAGCTAAAGCATATATGTTGAGTCGTCTGATATATGATTTTTGATGTTTTGCCTCATTGAATATTTCTAAATGCATTTCTTTTATTTCTAGGTTGGGAAATGAAAAGTATAAGAGCAGGATAATATGGAGGTCCCTTAATCCAAAATGGCTGGAACAATTCGACCTTCATTTATACGACGATGGGGACCAACAATTGGAAATTACAGTCTGGGACAAGGATAGATCGCGTGATGATTTTATTGGCAGGTAAATAATTGATGGATTTTGATTTATTGCAAGGTTTATACGTCATTTTCTTATAGGTGATAACAACATGACAATATATAATAATTATATAAATAATGATAATAAACTTTATTTAAACATCTAAAGATAGTTAATACTGTTAAAAAACAAATAATAATTATAATATCAACTTTAATTGAATATGCAATTGATTATATTTATAATTCTTTAGTCTACACTTAAGCTAATGCTAAATCTTATTCATCAATTAATTTTGAAACAGATATCACTTACGCTTACATCCGCACAGTATTGATTGCAGTATAATTATTGCCCTCAGAAGTGCGTGAGGGATAATTAAATTTAAATTAAGGCATTCCTGTTTCGTGTGCGGCAAAGTGTGATTCAATTTATCGAGTTGGTAAAGTGCTATGCGTGATAATAATCGCTTTCAATTTAGGGTTTATAATTGATAAGTTAATTCGAGTGGTGAATTGTAGAATTAGCTCAAGGAAATAAAAGTTGAAACCATTTTGATCAGTTTTAACAAAAATCAAGTGCGGCGTAAAGATTAGATCACAGCAACGTTGGAATGGAAGAATGGAATGGAATAGAAAAATTGCAGAAACTTTCTAAAATCCCATAATATCAATTACAATTTTATGAAATTTGAAAAATTGTAGATATTCGATGAAATTACAGAAGTTTTCAAAATTCCAAAATTATTAAAAATATTAAATAAAGTAGAAAAACTATAGAAATTTAAATAAGTTTCTTAAGAAAATCAACAAAACTGTATGTACATACTGCATGAAATTACAGAAATACAATTGTAAATATTTGTAGAACTGTAGATATTTAATTAAATAACAGAAATTTCAAATAGGTAGTTTGGACTATTAAAAATAATAAAAGAATAAAAGAACTGTAAAAAATTCCATAAATTTCTTATAAATTTCATACAACTATACATATTCATTGAAATTAAAGGAATTTCAAAATGTGGTGTATATTATAAATTCTGAATATAAATTAAAAATAGGAGAACTAGATATATTATAGAAACAATAAGATTTCTGAAAAAAAATCCAACATAATTCAAACTAGGGATAATTGCAAAAAATGTAACTTAAAAAAAACTGATTTAAATTCTGTAAAAAAATTCAACTAACTTCTAGAAATTTATTAAAATATCATCAAAATATCAATTAAAATACATAAGATTTGTAGAATTGTAGCATTTATATGAAATTGCAGAAATTTCATATATCTATCATAAATTCTAAATACGGTCAAGAAAAACTGTCTTAGATTTTAAATATTAGAATTAAAACAAAATCAAGAATAAAAAACCTCTATAGCAGGTTTGATGTTTGATGTCGTAGAAAAAGTTTTTTTTTACGACAGTACGTAAACTAAGTACTTGGGCTCTGTTTACAGTGCGTATAGTGGTACTTTGTAGAACACGTGCCTAAAAATCGCCTGTGCGTAATAGTATATTGCATATTAAGTGTTTAAAGGGTACCTTTGTAATACGTGGACTGAAAGTTCGTCTTCGGCTCATGCCGCAATCACCTAAGTGTTACAAAGTCCTTTTAACACGTAATATAGGTACATACTATTTTTTCTACGATAGAACATTGACGATTGATAACTGATCAAGGCAAAATTTTACTTTATGGTTGTTATATTAAGTACTTACTGGTAAGTAATATTTATTTTTATTTTATTTTATAATTTATTTATTTATTTATTTTATTTTGTAACACGTTGTTGCTAGTGGTAGCGTGGTACAAAATTTTTGTGCCACTCCAGAATTGTACGTCTCAACAAAGGTCTACTTTTGACATGAAAATGACGCATTAAAAGTTTGACATACAACACTATCGTAGAAGAAATAAGTTTTACACACTCCAATTCACTCAACAATTGAAAAAAAGTATTTTGTATCAAATTTTAGCTGATTTTTATAATAGCTGTCGTAGAAAAAACTTTCTATCATACTCGCGTTTTTTGTTGAATTGGGCTGCGCCTTGTTGAACAATATTCACTATCATAGGGGAAAAAATGCACTACTTTACGAGCTTGTATCATAAATTACTATTTTTTACCGTTTAAGACGGTTAAAATGACGACCTGTAACTACCATCTGATAAGGCAAATTAAAAATTGACTGTTTTTCTCATTTTTTTTTTCTGGGATTTTTTCTGGTTCATCATTGTTTTTTCTATTATTGTAATAATTCTAGTATAATAATTCTTATTACTTAGAATTTAAGACTGTCACTCTTCTGCTAATTTAAAGAGTTTTAAATATTTTAAAGAGACACTCTTTCAATTGTTTTCAAATTTAACATATTAAACATAAACACAGCATTTTTCTGCCACTCCAGAATTGTACGTTGAAACAAAGGTCTACTTTTAATATGAAAATGACGCATTAAAAGTTTGACAAATAACGCTATCGTAGAAAAAATATGTTTTATACACTCCAATTCACTCACCATTTAAAAATGTATTTTGCATCAAATTTGAGCTGTTTTTTTATAATAACTGTCGTAGAAAAAAAAATTGTATGATACTCGCGTTTTTTTCTTGAACTGGGATGCGCCTCGGTCAACAATATTCACTGTCATAGGAAAATGCACTACTTTACGAGCTTGTATCATAAATAACTATTTTTTACCGTTAAAGACGTTTAAAATGACGACCCTGTACCTACCATCTGATAAGGCAAATTAAAAATTGTAAACTCTTTTTATCAATTTTTGACGTTTTTTTTCTGGTTAATCATTATTTCTTTCTATTGTTCTTATATTTCTAGTCTCATGGTATTTAGAATTTAAGACTGTCAATCATTCTGCTAATTTAAAGAATTTTTGGCTTTTTAGATAGGCCCCTTTTCAATTGGTTTCAAATTAAACACATTTCATGTCATTAAAAAGAGAATAGAAACTACTAACGAAATTAATAATAGAAAATTAAAGTTGTCTTTTAAAATAATATCGTTGACGCCATAACATGAAAAACAAAATGATGATTATAAAACTTGCAATGGTCAATCAAAATCTTAAATAACTACAGTCTAAATTGCATACTTATTGTCAAATTTACAATTATTCTGTCAAAATTTCATTTACATCTTTCAAGTTTTTAAATTTAGGCCAAAGTTTCAACTACTTTTACTTACAAAATTCTCATTATTAGTGTATTTTTTTTAATTATTGAAATCAAAATTTCAATGATTCCCAGAAATTTTCATTTGCTATTCTAAAAGTTGCAATTTTTAATTATTTCTGTTAAAGTTTCAATTATAACAGACAAAGTAATGTCTGATGATGTAGTAATTACATGTTTTTTATCATATTTTCAATTATTTTGGAACATGATTCTATCTAAATTTGCAACTATTTCCATGAATTTTTCAATTATATTTGATTTCAAAAATTTTTATGTTTCCTTTCAAATTTTCATATTGTTAAAATATCAACTACAAACTATATAATTTTCATTAATTAATGTCAAAATTTTCATGTTTTCTCTCAAAATACCAGTTATTACAAAATTTTATTGATTGCCGCCATTTTTTCAATAGTTTTTGTCAAAATGTTAACTATTTGTCATAATATCTTTGTGTCAAAATTTCAAATATTCTGTCAACATTTCAAATATAAGTTGCTATGAATTCTGTCGAATTTTCAATTGGTTGGTTGCTTGAAAATTCCAATTATTATATCAAAATATTAATTATCCTCATATTTCAAATAATAACTATGAAAATGTCAACGATTAGATGCAAATTTACAATGATTCTAGCCAAAATTACAATTATTTTTCTCAAATTTTTATTTGCAGCTTAAATTTGCATATACCTACTTATACTTATTTTATTAAATTTCAACTACAAACTATAAAATTTTCAATGTTTAATGGCAAATGATTTTTTTCTGACATCAAAATTATTCTGTCAAATATCAATGATTTCTGTCAACACTTCTTACTGTGTTTTCTGTCAAAATAAACACAATATTAATTGGTGAGATTGTCTCATTTATTTCTATCAAAATGTCAATTATTTATCAAAATAGTAATTGTGTCAAATTTCGATTATTCTGTCAAACTTGCGATAATTACTGTCAAATGTTCAATTGTGCCTGGAACAAATTCAATGATTCCCTGAAATTTTCATTAACCATTCTAAAAGTTTCCATTTTGAATTTAAAATGTCATATATTGCAGACAACATTACGTGTTTACTGTCAAATTTTCAATTATTCTGCTAAAATTTCAATGATTCTTTCAAAAATTAAAATTATTTCTTAAATTTTTAATTATTTCTTATAAATTTTTATATTTTCTAAAAGTAACAATCATTGAATATTTTAATTTATAGTGAAATATTAGGAACATATGAAAGAAAATATGAAAATTTATTAGAAATAAATGCACATTTGAAGCAATTGCAATTCTGGCCAGATTTTCACAGAATAACTGCAAATTTGATTTAACAAGATCAAAATGGTGTAATATACCCTCATTTAAATAAAATAGCTATACCCCTTCGAGATTTTTACCAGAATATTAATTTGAACAAAGTTATTGAATTTATGCGTTACAAATATTACAATTATTTATAAAATTTTGAAATATTTCTTATAAGTTTTCATATTTTCTAAAAGTAACAATCATTGAAGATTTTAATTCATAGTGAAACATTATGAACATATGAAATAGAAAATGAAAAAATATTAGAAATAAATGCAAATTTGAAGCAATTGCAATTCTGGCCAGAATCATTGAGCTCTGGACAGAATAACTGCATATTTAATTTAATAAGATCAAAATGGTGTAGTATAGCCTCATTTAAATAAAATCGTTATACACCTTCGAGATTTTTACCAGAAAATTAATTTGATCAAAGTTATTGAATTTATCCGTTACTTTCTTTCCACATTGTATAAGTATAGTTTAATTAAAATATAACACTATAAATGAACTATAATTATTTTTGTAGGTGTTTGATTGATTTGTCTCAGCTAGAACGAGAAGTCACCCATAGTTTATGGCAGGAACTAGAAGACGGAGCTGGCACGCTGCATTTATTACTAACAATTAGCGGCACGACGGCTTCAGAGACAATTTCCGATTTGTCAACGCACGAAGAAAATCCTAGAGAAAAGTCTAGCCTCTTAGAAAGATACGTAAGTACAAAATTAACTCGTAGCTAATCAACAGGATGGTAGACGGGAAGTTACAAGAAATTGAATTTTCTAAAATTCATGAAACATTTCGGATTAATGATTTTTTTAAATGTATTACTCTAGAATTTCTGTAAGTACGTATGTTTATTAGGTACTCGTTTGATATGAAAATAATAACATCAGATAACGTTATAAAAAATTACGAATAATTCCATTTACACTTCAGACTTTCAGTATTACTATTAGAAGTAAAATCAAATTTGAGAACATTTACTAAGTTGCAATAATTCTATTTTCACCAAAAGAGCTTGACAACGATTTTTATTCCAATTTTAAACTTGTATATTACTACAGACAACATTGGCTCTTGTCACTTTGTTAAACTTTAATGTCAATAAATTGTTTTTTAAACCCACCTTCTATTTTGATTAATTAAAATGGCCATTCGAATTGTTGATACATCGAGTTTTCTGCACATAACTTTTAATGTGTTAGGAATTGCGATAGAGTTATAATTAGGAAAAATGTTTTTCTTTTATTTCCTGATGGAATGAGATAAAAATATACTGGGGTTCCAATTTAAAATAAGAAAAATAAAGTGCTTTAAAGTTTGAAAAGTTTGACACTAAATTTTTGACACTCTGTATAATGCATATCAATAAAACTTGGTAAACGCAACTGACAGACCTTTTTTAATGAGTACCTTGTATGGTTTTATTAACGAGCCACTATTTTTATCCCTTATTAATTTTCTTAACCAATGGTGCAAAACTGATTTTTTTTTTCAGTTTTTATTTTTTTGTGCTAATATCACTGAACTGATGCAACAAAATTTTATAAGTATATAGGCATCCATAAAGGGCACCCAAAAGAGCAACAAAAAATATACCATGCAATCTAAAAATGTACATGATGATTACGTCACACTTTTTTGGGACACCCTGTATAATCAAAAATATTTTCCTGAAATACACCCCAGAATGCAAGTAAAGTCTGCAAAATATCAAAATCCTAACTCAATTAGTAACTGAGCTATAGAAGACGGGAGGTGAAATGACGGACCCTGTATATGATAAGTAGGAAAAGGAAAAATTTTATGGTTTAAAATCGGAGTCGAGTACATTATAAAATTTTTAATAATTCCATGTATCCCCTGAAGAGTAATTTCATTTTATACTGGAAAGTAGTAAACAAGTTTGAATTAGGAAAACCATAGGTACTCTAAACAGTTGCATTTAATTGTGTATCTACTGGAGAGCAGTGAACAAGTTTTGATTATAAAACCAAATTTTACCTTTCTCAAAACATTGTAATAATTTCATTTTGTACTGGAGAGCAAGAAACAACAAGATTTGTTCTGCAAAACCTAATTTGAAGATACTCAAAAAATGCAATTAGTTTGCTTGTCACGTAAATTTCGTGAAAGTTTTCACGAAGTTTTCCAAAATTCGCTCTAGAATGTTTGGACTAATTTAATTAGTAGCTAATTAGGAATTAGGGAATATTACAAAAAGTTTATATTCTTTGATTTTCGCCTGGAGAGCAGCTGTTATATTTTTTTATATTCTCAAACCGTTTTATATTGCATTTATTTTTGTTTACAGATTTGGCACAGAACATTCCACAACCTAAAAGACGTCGGCCACCTGACGGTCAAGGTCTTCAGGGCCCAGGGCCTGGCGGCCGCCGACCTGGGTGGTAAGAGCGACCCCTTCTGCGTGCTCGAACTGGGGAACGCGCGCCTCCAAACCCAAACCGAATACAAAACCCTGGCTCCGTCGTGGCAGAAGATATTCACGTTCAACGTGAAGGACATAAACAACGTTCTGGAGATCACCGTGTACGACGAGGACAGGGACCACAAAGTCGAATTTCTAGGGAAGATCGCCGTCCCCCTGCTGAGGATCAAGAACGGCGAGAAGCGGTGGTACGCCTTGAAAGATAAGAAGCTGAGGTCCCGCGCCAAGGGGAACTCGCCCCAAATTCTCCTCGAACTGACGGTCATCTGGAACCCACTGCGCGCCTGCATACGCACCCTAAATCCGCGCGAGGAGAAGTACATGCAAACGGAGGTGAAGTTCAAGAGGCAGGTGTTCGTGAAGAACGTTCTCAGGATGAAGGTCATCATAATGCACTTCTACGAATTCGGAAAAATCTTGCAGTGAGTTAAAGAGGAATCGCGCCTAAGAAGCTAGTGCACAGAAACTTTTTGTCCGTAGGAGTTGCTTCGAGTGGGAGTCTACAATCCAAAGTTTCATAGCTTTGCTGTTTTGGTTGGTTATTTGCTATTATTTCCAACCGTGGATGCTTCCAGTTGTGGGACTACTCATGTTCCTCAAACAGTACATAGTGAAAGCGCTGGCTGGCCCGCAGACCGTTCCGTGGGACGAGATAGCCGACTCAGATCTGGAGGACGATGATGAGGAGGACAAGGATAAGGTAGGAATGGAGGTAAGAGATCACATCAACATTTCTATAGACTCGTTTATTGTTATGGGATGCACAATACTTTTTTCTTAATTACTAATTACACTTTATTTATATGCACAAGTTACTAACCATTTTTATGGTCTATAGGTTTGTTGATATGCTTTACTTGCCGCTGGCTGCACGGAAACCGCTGAATACGCTGACTCGTAGTATTGCTAAAATTCGAACTGGAATACGAATTTATACTTTGCATTTAAACCAGTATGTAATGTAGCAATTATTGCAGGTTTTACTTTTTATAAGTTAAGTTTTTATAAGTTCAAATATATATGCAACCATTAATTACGTCAGTATTTATTTGGATGGTATTTGTGCATCTCTTATGTCTAATATTCAAGTAATGAAAATCAATAATGCTATGTTTTTCTTTCACTTATAATTACACGATAGCTTTTTTTGAATACTTCACGTTTCAATGAGAATTTTATTACCTGGCAATTTAACGAAAAAAACTGCCTTTGAAAAAATCCGCAGGACGAGTAATTTTTTCCGGCAGTTTTTTGAGTAAAATTGCCTAAAGGCAACAACACTTAAATTATATATGTCAAGTTTACTTCGACCCAAAAAAAAAGCTTCGGTAAGACAATTCGGCAAGACAATTTAATGAATACGTAAATCACTAAATTAGTAAATAAGGTGTAAATTAGTTTGTTTAATTCAACGGAAATGTACAATTGTTAAAAACACAATTCTTATAAACAACTTGATTTTCAGAACTTTCGTGTCTTTTGTTAATAGTTTGCTGCATGCTGGTATTTTGAGCGAGGGCGATTTAATAATTCACAGTATTGCGAGGCACATTATTGTTGATGGCTTTTTCAATTTCTCCAACTGAAGACTCTCCAAATCGCGACATTTTCACAGATTAGATTCTTTTCTGACAACGCAAGTTTGAGAAAAAAATGTTTACAATGTTGGTTGTCATGCCAGGGTTTCTAGAGATTGATGATGCGGACCTACTAGAATCCGACGCTTTCAAACGTTAGGTTCTGTTTTGTCGCTGCAAAAGTTAGGGCAACCTTTTTTCGTTGCCATAATGACAAAAACACCGCTGCTTATGGGATTTTTAGTGTATGAATTACATTATCATTTATATTAAAATTTGAAAGTGGTACATGAATTTCAGGTTTATTAAAAAAATAGTTAACATTCATATGAGGGGATGCGTTTTTCAAAAAACAACACTTGTAGAACAAACTTGGAAATAAGTGTACTGTAACCATTGTTTTAATAACCCATATAAGGGTAGACATTTTTTAAATAAATATCTCCTATATAGCTAAGTGTTAACAGTTTTCTGAATAAAAATAAAATTACTTCTATAATCAGTTCTCTGAGATTTTCCGTTTTGTAGAATATACAACGTGATATTGGATTATAATGATTTTTTTTTTATTCTCACAGCTTTTGTACTGTATTCAGGATTGGAATATATCATGATTTAATAAAAATCAAAAAGCAATGACTTAAAAAAAAAATACATGGGATAAATTAATTCCTAATTTTTAGGGAATGCCCTGAAGAAGAATTGATGAACCCTTAAATGCATGTTGTTGCATATTTGCAACCTAGCACTATTTAGCTACTATAAATCGACCGAGTCTACTTTTGATGTAAATGCATAATGTAGTACATTCGCAACAATCTATTTGTACAATAGATCGATAGATATATAGATAGATAGATGGATAGATATATAGATAGATTTATTCGTATTAAAACAATAAAGTATACAAACGTCGTAAATTACACCAGATACATGATTAAAATGAAAACACAAAATAATAATAAATATAGCGTCAGAGACAAATTAAAATAGTGCAATATCTGCGAAAGCGCTTTTCAGACATTCGTCCATACCAGAGGTTCCCAACCTTTTTTAGCCTACCGCCCCCTTTCGGAAAACCAGATTACTCACCGCCCCCCATTCAGAAATAAAATCTCACTTAAAATCAAAATAGGTTTCCCACCTTTTCAAAGAGCATTTCAAGAGCACCCCTCTTGGTGAACTATATTATACTACGTATATATTTAAAAATAAGGACGCATTTTAAAAAATATTTCATTAGGTCTTAACAAAAAAATACACATACCTATATACATAAAAAAAAGCACTAGTGAGAGGGCTAAGCTTGATGTAATGACACTAATTTGTCTATATTGGGTGCTAGTTTTGTCATGAGCAACCTTAAGTCACCACTATCTACTATTGACAATCGGCTCCGTTTTTTTGTTAGTAGATTGGATACTACACTAAATCCTCTTTCGGCGAAATACGATGATGGAAATGCTAGAAAAAACTTCTTTACTGCACCCCATAAGGTCGGATATAAAATTGGAATTTGTCTTTGAAGCCAAAATGCTTGGTAGCCATGTTTCAATTTTAGTCTTAATTCTTCGTTTGTTGGCAATTCTATGAGTTACTCCTGTAAAAATACTTCTGCTGTTTCAATGTTTGTGCAAGGTTCCAAGACCCGGTCCGGAATTATCATATTGAGGATATCTTGAAATCTATTAAAAAAATCTTCTTTAAGGGTTTCTAAATGCTGGCAATAAACCAAAATGTCATCATCACTTGTTTTCACCAAGGAAAGATTTTGAGACTGATGGAATTGTCTCCGACCCTAACTTAATTTGTATAATGCAAGTTTTGACACGAATGCCGAAATTATTGCCTTAGCTTTAATTAAATTCAAATTATCTCCTTGTAGCTGCAGATTGGTTTCGTTAAATTTATTAAATACATCTGTTTAATACGCTATATCATTTTTAAATTTCAATAAATTCTCTGTTAAGAAATCATCTTTATTTTCGAGAAACGTTATAACTGAGTCAAATAGTTCATAAAATTTTTGCAGACAAGTACCCTTTGACAACTATCGAACTTCTGTGTGCAACAGTAAACGATTAAAGTCCTGGTCGTTTTCATCACAAAGCTTTCTAAACAATATATCGTTAAGAGAAGTGCTTCTGATTTTGTTAACCCCTGTAATTACGTACTGCAGCGAGCAATGAAGGCGATCACTAAGGTTTTTGCAACTAAATGTTGTCTGTGAATCACACAATGCATGGCGACTACATTTGGTACAGCATTTTTTAAATATGCAATAAACCCGCGGTATCGTCCAACCATTGCCGGAGCACCATCAGCAGCAACGGACACTATATTATTCATATTATATCGTTTTCTTTAAAATATTTTTCCAAAACATCAAATACAGATTTTCCTTTAGTATCAGTTTCAATTTTTTTTACGAATAATAGTTCTTGACAAATGTTCTCATCTCTTATGAAGCGAACGTACGATATAAGTAATGCATCATTGTTAGGCAATGTAGACTCATCGAGCTGTAGAGAAAATTAGGTCGTCTTCAAAAATTCGATCAGAGAACTCTCCACATCCTCGGACATTTAGTCGATTCGTCTCTGTACAGTATTATTGCTCAAGGGGATTTCTTTAATAATATCTGAAGGTGACTTGTGAAGTACAGTACGGAGACCTTCACGCACAGCTGGCAGTATTAATTCTTCTCCAATAGTGTGCGGTTTTCCCGATATAGCAATAAGCAACGAAATATTGTAAGATGCACGTAACCCATCATTGTCTTGTTTTGATGCTGCTGAAAACATACCGGCTAAAGTTGGACGTCTCGAATGTTGATTTTTGAGCATTTGAAAGTAAGATAATTTTTTATCTTTTATGGCAGGATGTATTTTGCTCAAATGTTCTTGTAATCGTGAAGGTTTCGTGGCTTTATTTGAGAAAACTTTCTGGCAAATCAGACACATTGGCAATGTCTTGTTTGTGGGTGACTGAATAATACCATATTTTAAATATTCGACATTGTATTGTCTACATTTTTCTTTGATTCCGACATATCTTAAAAATAAAACAAGAAAAATAACACCAAGAAGTTGTTGTTAGCGCAGAACCAACCAATTTAAAAACAAAATTAAAAATTTAAAGTTTGTTAAAATTTCTTGCGCGCAGCTTCAAACACTATTTGGGTCTACATAGCCCAATATGCAGAGTGTCCCAGGATAGAAGTAATTACACGTGTATTTATTTTACACGTATAATCACACGTGTATTTATTCTACACGTGTAAATATAATTAAACATGTATTTATTTTACACGTGTAATTATGTAATTACATGTGTAATTATAATATTCTCGGTTTTTTCATTTTCATTTATTTTATACTTTGGAAAATCAATATGTACATGAACTTAGGATATAGTAAGATTCTGATGTAACTAAATAAGTTACTAAGTAACTAAAAAAGTAACTAAATTACCCGCAGTCGAAAAACAACGCTAAATTCGCGCGGCGATCAAAATAACGATTTATTCTTACAATAAAGAACGATTCTTGTTCAAAAATATTAACATATCGACGTTTTCAGGAAGCAGTGAACAACGCTTCGCTGTTACACGTGTAATTATACATGTAACTAATTACACGTGTAATTATGCCGTACGTACACGTGTACATGTGACCCGTGTATTTGAATACAAATATAAAATCTGGGGCTCTACAAAAAATGTACGTTAGAGAATTGTAAAAGCAATTTTCAAATTTTGTATACATATTTTGCATTATATAATATAATAATAATATTTTGCCGTATGTATGTCATAATTAATATATTTTACCGTTTAGAAAAAAAAGATCTTTCCTGAACCATCAATTTCCTATTGACTCAAAATCCAAAATTCAATTTTTTTTTAAACCAAGGATCAGGGCTTTATTTCAAAACATGAAATAATCATTCCGATAGTTTTGGTTAATGTATCTATAAAAAAATCTTATTACATCTATCCGAAGACACAATGTATATTACAGGCGATTAAAAATTAAAACAAATTATATAAAACCAAAAATATTAAATATTTGGAACTATATGTACATAAATTGAAGCCCATCAAATATAACAATAGATAATATGTAAGTACTTACCTCTATTCCATCAGCTATTTCACCAACGATATATTTTTAATTACCGGGTGCACTTAATATGAATATTACTTTAATTACAATAATGATCACAATATGACAATTAATTACAATACAAAAACAATAGGTCAAATATACTTGACTCGTTGCGTGTCAGTGGGGAAGTCAGAATGCAGGCCGGAGCGTCCACGCTCCGGCACCTTGCACACCAAACCGGGCAAGCGGGGTAATCCCCAGGCTCTCGAAGTGGGCCGATGTACAGATATCGGTCAGTATGCGGAATCCCTTGTTGTTTCGGTAGAGCCAACATTTAATTGTTCTTTTGAATGTCATCTGTAGATTTTAGGTTTACACTCTTGCTCTGACGGAACTCCGTTTTTGCCCTGGGGGCGGCGACTGGTCCTCAACGCCCCCTAAATATACCTTGGGCCAGAAACGCCCCCCTAAATCCCTTCAGCGCCCACCGGGGGCGGTAGCGCCCCCGTTGGGAATCACTGGTCCATACTGTAAAAACATTTTATAGTCAGCCTTATTTATTGCTTGCCTGAACTGTGGTAGAGGTAACAGTTTTATGAAATCAGGCAACATACGAGGGTAATTCAAATATAAACGGTAATTTTTCAATATAAATTTATTGATTGATAATATGTATAAGATAATCGTTCAGTTTTTCCTACATACCCTCCTTTATACTCAACACACTTTTGCCATCGATTTGGAAGCTTAAACATTCCTTGTTTATAGAAAGTTTGCGGGCGCGTCATCAACCAATTGCGCACATACTCCTCGGCTTCTACATCGCTTTGGAATCGTTCCTATCCAAGTGATTTATTCAGGGGAGCAAACAAAAAAATAGTCACAGGGAGACAAATCTGGACTGCAAGGAGGGTGTTCCATGGTTTCCCAATGCATATCCTCCACTTTTTTCCTTGTCAAACTCGCCGTGTGAGGCCTAGCGTTGTCATGAAGAAGAATGACACTTCTGATAGCCGTACCTCGTCTTTTGTTTCGGTGGGCGGAATTTACTGACTCTAACAACTGGCAATAGTAAGCCGCATTTATTGTACGTCGATCATGAAGAAAATCAATGAGTAAAACTCCCCTATAGTCAAAGAAAAGCGTCGCAAGAACTTTACCGGCAGACAGGCGAGTCATGGTCAACACGTTCTCGACCACCTTTAAATTCTCTGGCCCAAGTAGAACAAGGAGTGTTCTCCACCAAGGAGTGTTCTGTCTCAGAACACTCGGTTCTGAGACAGTGTTTCTTCTCTAAATTGTGTCTTCAAACGAGTTAAAATTTCTGACGGTTTAACTCCTTCATTAGTTAAAAACTTTAAAATAATACGTTGCGCAATGGATACAGGAACCTCTTGCTCAGACAATACTGTAGTGAGGATCAAACAGAGCGGAAACAACTGCCCAAGTTGGTTTCCCCGTCAAAACACACCAAACTTCAATCCCTCACTCTACTATCCTGCCCGATAGAACTTACGGTGTACACCAACAAAATTACCGTATATATTTGAATCACCCTCGTATTAAAAAGTTTTGGCCCGTACTAGTTTATACCGTTCTGCGACCTTATTAACGATGCCGCTTAGGATATATTTGGGCACTTGCTCTGGTATTATGTTGGTGAAATTTATTAGGTTTTTTATAGTCGATGATATGTCTGCGCACATCTGTTAAGCACTCCAGAATGTGAAGGTAAGGCAACGTAAGTACTCTAAGTTGTTTAAACGAGTCATGACAATCAGCTCTAAAGCTCGGCAATGCTAACACCCTTACTGCCTTTCATATGGAAAAGTCTATTAGTTATACTGGAATGGGCCCAAGATAGAATTCTATAAGTAATATAACTCTTTCACAGTGCAAAAAATGCCGTTCTTAGTCAACACTGGGAATGGAATTATTAGGTTTCCTCAGCAGATACATATTTTTATATATTTTCGTCGATGCGACTTGCGCTTGTTGGAACCAAGTAAGTCTCGAAGCTAAATAAATTCCCAGGAATTTTGCACTCTTTGCAATAATATCCATCTTCATCGAAAGTGTTACTGTAGATGACTTCGCAGCAATACATACATACAATCTGTATGTAACACTAGAAAATTAATTTAATTTTTTAACCGTTATCGCCAGTTGCCACATTTGGTACTGCACAAAGAATAAAAAATCTATAATACGAGGGCTGTTTGACGGAAGAGTGACTTTTCAAAGGTTGGTAACACTTTCGTTATAATGATTATGTTGCTAGCTCCTGAGGTCTTTCGGAGGTCTACTGTCAAAATTTGGCACCAATCTGACAGATAGATTATGTTTTATACTTATTTGAAGGAAACTGTTTTCGTTGTTTTGTAAATATGTAAAAAAAAAAATTCGAGTGTTGATTAAACATTATTTTCTACGTGAAAAAACAATTAAAGAAACCGAGGAAAAGTTACGTAAATATTATTCAGAATCTGCTCCGTCCCATGGAATGATTTGTAAGTGGTTTCTGCTTTTAAAAGTGGCCATATGAGCACGGTTGATGCAGATCGTCCGAAACCATCATTTACTGTGACTACTCCAGAAATGGTTAATAAACTCTATGGCCTTGTAATTGGCAATCGTCGAATAAAAGTTTGTGAGATAGCTAATGAAGTAAACATCTCAACCGAACGGGTATACAATATTTTGCATGAACATTTCAATAAGAAAAAGCTATCCGCGAGATGGTTGCCGCGTTTGCTTAATGGTGATCAAATGCGCGCTCGCATTAAGAATTCAGAAGAATGTTTGGCCGTTTTCAACGTAACTCAAAGGATTTTTTTCGTCCATATGTCGCAGTAGATGAAACTTGGATACATCAGAAACAAGAATACAGTCTAAATACTGGATTTCTCCATGCGAATATGCTCCCAAAAAGGCACACACACATTTTTCGACCAATAAGGTCATGGCCACAGTTTTTTGGGATTCTAAAGGTGTAATCTTTATTAATTGTTTACAAAAAGGAAAAACCATAACTGGCCAGTATTATGCTGATTATGCAGACATGTATTGATGCCGAACTTGAAAAACAACGACCGCATTTGATGAAGAAAAAAAGTGTTGTTCCATCACGATAATGCGCCCTCTCATTCGTTTGCAATTGCTACAACTAAATTGACTGAATTGCATTACGAATTACTGCTTTATCCGCCATATTCGCCAGATCTGGCTCCCAGTGATTTCTTCTTATTTCCAAATTTAAAAAAATGGCTGTGTGGAAAAAGATTTCAGGCAAATGAAGAGGAGATAACCGACACAAATGCATATTTTGAAGACTTTCCGAAAGATTACTTTTTGGAAGGTTTAAAAAAATTGTAAACTCGCCGGGCTAAGTGTGTACACTTGAAAGGGTGTTATGTTGACAAATAAAATATATTTTGAACAGAAAAATAACGTTTTCATTAAAAAGTCACTCTTCCGTCAAACAGCCCTCGTAATTATACTTTAAAGCAAATACTATTTCACTTCGTAAAAAGTATTTCACTAGAAAAAACTCTCTTTCATCAATATTTGAATTAAAAAATATATATTTTTGTACAAATTTGCATATTTGCAAGAACCTTTGACCTTTTTTCCAAATAAATTAAAATTTGAACGTCTAATTTTTATCTATATTTTTCCCTATTTCCTTAAACATTTTCACATCTAAAAATATTGTTTTCAAAATAAAATAATAAATCATGCATTTAAGGGGTAATAAAATTCTGTGTATCTATACCATGTGATGGACCAAAAATGAAAGAAAGGAAAGATGTTTCACCAACTTAAAATGATCAACTTTAAAGCATGCTAACTCTTATAGTTACTTTATGGTTGTTATATTATTATTGTTACTTTGGTACTGGTAAAATAATATTTGTATTTTATTTCATTATTATTTATTTTATTTCGTCTGACTTTTGTTTGCCAACATACTGATAATGCAAGAAATACAGAAAATTAATAGATGAATTCTGACATCCTAAATTAAGTTTCCTTAAACTTCCATTTCAGTGTAATTTTCTACCTGTACATTTTTGAAATTGTACACATAAAATCTGCCTTCTGTGCCTTACAAATATCTATTTATATCTCATCTGACAATTTTCGGTATACAGTTATAAAAATTTATTTTATTTTTGTAAGTGCCAAAAATATTGGTAATTTTGGATACAATATCTTCTGTCACTATCATAATATACAATTATTTTTATTGAATTTGAATTGCTTCCCTATTTTTTATTAATAAATATCGTTAATAATATAATAATAGAGTTAATAATATATTTATATAAAGTATAAAATAGTAATCTCTCATTCCTCAATTTTTTGAGTCCATCTAAGCCAACTGCCTTGTGATTCCCATTTCATTCATTTTTCTCCCTGGCTAGACAGAGGACTTAGTAACTGTGATATTAAATTTTTTTGGTCATCAAATGATTTTTTTAAATAAACTATTGAATTATATCAAAATAATGTTTTAAATTTAATCATTAATTTTGCACTTTTGTACGATCCAATTGGTGAACGATAAAAAATATAATGTAACTATAAGATTAACTTTAAGTTTTTTTTTTTTTAGACATATATCAAAATATAAAATTACAATTAAAGAGAATTCAGGATATATAAACATTGAATACATGCCTCTAATTATGGTTATATACTAACCGAAATATCCCATAAATGAACACTAAAATATGAGTTTGAGATTTTTAATAATAGGCCAGAAGATGCTGTAGGTATTTTGTATCAAAAATTTCCAAAATTTGCAAAAATTAAATTTTATTTTATAACTAAATACCAAACATTGGCAGATGAGATATGAATAACTATTTTTATTGTACAGAAGACACATTTTATGCGCAAAATTTTCAATTTGTTTTTACAATTTTGACTAGAATATGTATTTCAAATTTTATGGATGACAAATCAGAGCTGTTTTAAATTTTTGTTTTTTTTTAAGTTTTGAAAAGTAGAGACGTTTTATCTAGTAGTCAATCATTTTTACTGTACCACAAAAATTCTTAAGTATTATAAATTTCGCCTCTCGCCGCCAAATTCTATCAAAATTTAAGTAGTATGCTGTATCATCTATCTATTATGTAATTATATAATAATAAATTTAAAAAAATCCGGATATTACAGCAAAAATCTAGATTTTGAATATTTATATGATTACTATACTTTATTTTACTACTGTAAATAGAGATAAAATTTATATTTTGGAATTTGTATGTTTTACAGATATCGGATATCCCTTTTTAAATTATTAAATTTTATGAATTATTAATCTATTTTTCTATAATTAGCTGAATTAATTTCCATTTCTTCTTATATTAATATAGGAATATAAATGGGTCTAGAAAGTATTGCGCTAAAAGACGTAGGTTCAAACCCGAGAAAACTCAAATAATTTTGAAAGGTACCTTATCCAAACTCCCCAATGCGGGTCCAAACAATGTATTTCCAGCTAGGCAGATAAAGGGCTTTAACACCATCAGAAAGGTGAAATAGTGGTTGCCCCACTGCAAAGACAAACTCGCCATATTTTATTTATTATTATTTTATTGCTAAACTCTGATTACTTTCTATAAAACATTAATCTTTTCGGTTTGGACTAAAGGGTTGAAGGATGTTGAATATTTGACTAAAACACTTTTTTAATTTTAAGATTTTCTTATATATTTTGACTTCTGATTCTTGCTAACAAAAAGTTGGGGACCCTTGACCAAAACAGTTATATCTAATACTAAAGGAATTTTTATAACTCTCTAAAAATATTGATTTTTGTTTTTATTCTAAAGACTAAAGACATCGATAGCCATATACTATAATGGTAGGTACTTGAGATCACGCTAAAGTTAAAATAATCCTATGTCATCTCATAAATATGATATTCGTAGGTACATGATTCAGGACTTAATTCATTATTAATATTGTTTATCAATATTTTTGTTGATTTTCCAGCACTTTCTGTTGAAAAACTTTGACCCTGCGATTATTCTAATTGCAACTTCTTAAAGAAGTTTACAAATATACAATATTTGGCATTAGCATTCTGTGTTAACAGTTGTACTGAAAATATACATATGGTCCGTTTTTTTAAAGATCCACCTCTTGCTTTATATTGGTCACTATAAAAATCACTACACAACCGATCAACGTTGGTGGATCTTAAAATAAGCCGACAATACAACTACAGCTCATAAACAAAATCGCGATAAATATTCGTAATTGCATATTGGCTTAACTAAGTTACACATACAAAAATATTCACAGAAACATATCTAATGCAATACAATATAATTAAAGTTAAATGCAACATACAAATATTATTTCTACAAACAATATCAAATAATTTTGCATATTATACACATGTTTTCCGTTCATATAAAAACACAAAATCTGTTTTTAAGTAACATTTAAGTAAAAAACATATATTTTGCACAATTGAAAATGAGTCGTTTTTGAATTGAAGCGGACATAATTATGTCTGAGTGCCTTATTGCCTGCACGTCCGATGAATTCGAGGAACATTTAATGGCATTTTTTTAATCTAAATACTGGTTTTTAATACTTTTCTAGTACAAAAAGAATCAATCCGCTATTAGAACAGACGCAATGAGAATGGGGGAAATCCTAAAGTTTTCCAAAAATGCAGATCATATTTGTTTTATCATAGCTGCATCATAATTTTTGGTAATGAACTAATAATCGATGAAAGAAGACATCCACGCATAAATTTACACCTTGTAAAATCAATGTAAATGTTTCTGATTTCCTTTTTATTTCCATATTGTGGTGCAGATATAATAAAAAATAACGTATGATACATGTGCATAAGGGCCTTTCAAGCAAACCAGCAAGTTAAAAGCCCGGTGAGCATCCTTGATAGGCTCTGTTATGCACTTGTATGTTATATTATAATATTATCTCTAATTATGTAAATTGAAAAATTACGCAATGTTTACAAACTTTATATATACTTATAGATTGTAAGCACAGTAACTTTACAGATATGTACATAATTCCACATCTGTTGATCCTGATACCTACACAATGATGTAGCATTAAATAATACAGATATACAGATAGTATCCAATACTTAAAGATAATATCAAGTGATTCATAAAGTTAATTTATCCATGGTGTAGTGCACAAATGTTGTAAGTAGACATTTGGCTGAAATTGTGTTAAATGCATAAAAATGTTTAAATGGATAAACAAATAAAATGAATTATATTATTTTCTTTAAACACATAATTTATTTCCACTAATAACATAATTTCATTGTATCGCAATATATAACACAATGGACGAATGTGTAAATTACACACAAAAATGATTGTTTAATTTTAGCACCTACAACATTTGTGCAATACCTTATCGATATAGTACTTTGATTTTATAATAATCTTTTGTGATTATAGTAGCAAAAAAGGGTTTAAAGGCAATTCTCCGAATATAGATTATTTAGATACTTTTTATATATAAATTAATATATTTATTTATACTTGCGCAAAAATTGCAATTTCGAATTTGTGTAACAACTGCAATAAATGTGTAAAACCTGTAAAAAACAGGTAAATTAGTATTTGGGAAAATTCACATTTCAGTTGTCTTTTTAATGTAAGTTACGGTAATTTTTGCAAAGAGATAATTATAGTAGATATAATAGGATTAAGAAACTGGCACCATTCCATTAAAAAAGAGTTTCCGGTTTAACCGGAAATGACACAAAAATTCTTGTATAATGGTTGGATTGCATTTCGTTAACAGTTACTTTTTTATATTTCATATTGTATGAGTAATAGGCTTGTCTCACTTACCTTTCCAATATGGGAGATTTGTAGTGCAAATGCAATATATCGTCGGTATATCTATAGGAGAAAGTGGCAAGTCCAAAATTTAAAGATTTTAGTTTTTTAACATCAATGTATATAAAGTATACTTATCTTGACATGAGATTTACTATACCTATCTATTTTCTAAGAAATACGATTTTTTTTGTAAATTCAAAATTGACCATTTTTAAATTAAATGTACAGGAGAAAAAATAAACTTGAAATGATAAATAATGGATTTGGCCACTTTATCTTGTATAATAACGATATCCAAATAATTTTAAAAAATGGTCTCAAAATTTTCTTCTCCTTCTTTTCTTCTCTTCTTAAACATGTTATATACAGGGTGGAAACTTTAACTGGAATAAAATTCATAACTTCGATATAGGCGATTTTTGCAAAAAATCCCGAAACACGCTAAGTATTGTTTTTTTTGCCCTCATTTCTATGTATATGCTGCTTGTTTATCTGTTCCCGGAAGAGCCCAGCCACCTCCGACTTTTTTTTTCAAATGGAAAGGTATGTCAAGTGACACCTCGTTTGAAAGGTCTCTGCGCAAGTAATACAACACATTATTTATTTCTTGAATATTTACAAATCCCACGTGATAAAAAAAAACACTTTTATAACTTGAATACTATTTAATGCAACAAATGTTCAAAATGGTTGCTGTTACCATAACATTATGGTAACATTAAGTTATGGTAACAGTAACATGTCAAAAACATACAACTTTACGCCGAAACATGTTCAACGTAAAAGTGGTTTTCTTTTTTTATCTCGTGGGCTTTGTAAATATTCAAGAAATAAATAGTGTGTTGTATTACTTGCGAAGAGACCTTTCAAACGAGGTGTCACTTGACATACCTTTCCATTTAAAAAAAAAGTCGGAGGTGGCTGGGCTCTTCCGGGAACAGATAAACAAGCAGCATATATATAGAAATGAGGGCAAGAAAAAACAATACTTAGCGTGTTTCGGGATTTTTGCAAAAATCGCCTATATCGAAGTTATGAATTTTATTCCGGTTAAAGTTTCCACCCTGTATACTCCAGACTTCTTTTTATGAGACAACATTTTTGGATCCCGTCGGAAATTTTAAATTTTCTATGCGAAACTTCAAAATTTCTTCTTCTTATTCTTCTTTTTCTTCTGTTAAGCTTCTATTGGTTGCATATGCCGTTTTTTTTCTTTTACACACTATAACAGTTCACAGGATCACCTGCTTCAGGTCTCCAAAGTATGAAAATATGAAAAATTCGTGAGCTCGCGGTTTTTTTTTAGATATGTTAAATTTTCTTAAATACCGATACAGTTAATCCCTTCAGAATTAGAGGGTATATTAACTGGATGTTTCACTTTCACATTATTTATAATTAAATTTTAAAAAACCTATTCAATAAAAAATGGTCGCGACCCCTAACTTAAAAACCACTGATCATTAGATCAGTGGTTTTATCTACTGCACATAGTATATCTATCACTGAAAAGGTTGTGAATCCCTTATTGTGTGCACTGTATGCTAATCTGTTATGGTAATCAGTGATCAATATATAGACAAACATGGGGGAGATTAATGTACAAATTACTTGTCAAATTTATGGAGTCCGTGCAAATTATAATAGAAATTTTAATTGTGTCTGCATACAAAATACAATAATATTTCCCAGAGCGCAAATTTTATGATTACAAATATTCAGAATTATGTCGTTTTTACAAAATATTAAATAAGTCTACAAACTTTAGCAAATTTTCAAAAATTAAGCAAATATATTTCTTTAAACCATTCCAATGCAATTTTATTACATAAAACCGAAGCCCCTCCTCTAACCTGAAGGACTGGTCAACAGATATGCATTGAACATCTGAGTCTAGTGAGCTTAAAGTCGCTGAGTAATGTGATTGCTCATTCCAAAGCACTTCACTTCTAAGGGATCAAAAGAACAAATTTATGGTTTATGGCTTATGGCTCGAAACAGCTTTCGTTGTTTAGGATGCATTCTCATAGGTCCAATTCCAGGTTTTATGTGAATAGTGACATCTTATTTGGTAATGAATATAAGGGCAAAGTTTGCTAAAAAAATAATTCTGAAACAGTTATTTTTGTGAATAAAAATCTGAATACTTCTTGGAGTATTTATAAAATTTTGAATAATTTTACAATTTTTTTTAAATTTTCAAATATGTAGCTGGAATGAAAATTATTAAGCAACACACAATTATTTCTCCAAACAAACTACAATGAAATTTCATAAGAGTACCTTTTACAAATAAAATTTTCTAAAACAGTGGCCTTTGTAAATAAAAACTTGAATACTTGTGGAAATTTATTAAACAACACAACATTATTTCCTTAAACAAACTACAATAACATTTCATAAGAACAACTCTTGCTAATAATTTAGCGAACGCAACTGTTGAGAAAGTTGACAGCGATTCACTGAAGGAGTCCGCTCACCTTGCGCTAACTGTCAGCTGCTGTTAAATTTACTAAGCGCATTTTTTGTACACTGGCAGTGATCAGCGGTGTTTTCTAACCTCAAATATACGCGTGTATTATGCGTAACAAACATAAAAAACAAGCAACATAACCTAAATAACTAGAGTGACACATTTAGCAGTTTTGCTTCTGGATCGTTCAGCGAACTTGCAACAGTTGACTGTTTCACAAAGTAATCAGGTTGAGTGCTGATTCTCAACAGTTGTGTTCGGTAAACGCGCCCATTGTCTGATGCAGTAGCGTTTGTGAATAAAAACCTGAATACTTCTTGAAGTATTTACAAAATCTTTAATAATTCCACAAATGTTCCAAAATGTAGCAAGAATGAAAATTATTAAACACAACATTATTTCCTCCAACAAAATATAATGAAATTTCATGAAACAACTTTTGTTAATAAAATTATCTGAATACCTTTTGTGAATAAAACCCAGAAAACTTATTGGAATACTTACAAATCCTTTAATATTTTTGCAAATTTTCGGAAATTTTCAAAAACGTAACAGAAATGGAGGAATTATAATCAAAATGATATATAAATTGCGATTTTTGATCATGGTGAATTTTTCAATTCAAGCATCTTCATTATAATACTTAATTAAAACTCCTCTTTTGCTTCATTTATGAAAACTTTTGCAATTTTGGAAAATTTCAATGTTTTTAGGAAGCAAAAACTAAATACTACGATTCGTAAAAACCAATTTAATGTTAAATTAATCATCTAAATTTTATATTAACTCGATAAAGTATACTTTTCAGAAAGATAAAATATACATACATAAATATTGTGCCTTTGTGATCATGCCATGTATGACATGACAAAAATGTCTTTTGTGATAAAGACATGTAATGTATTTGAAAGCTAAGTAAAGCTTAGTTTGGTATTTTTTGTTAGGATTTAATAGAAAAAATTATCAAAATCTATTTACTGTTAATTTTAATGACTAATTATAGTCACATTGCTAAAAGGTATACCTACTTATGGAAACGGAGGTTTATTAATTATAATAGTGAATTGAAAAATGTAATTATTTTTTATATACTGGGTGAGGTAATAGGACGAGCAGGCTCGATTACACCTACACCGTTAATGATATCGAAATGAACAAAACGGCACTACAAACTAGAGGCCAATGTGGAATTATTTTGCCATATAAAGGGTGTTCCATTTTTTCAGGGCAGCCTTGAACCTAGTTTTTTTAAATGGCACCCCCTGTATACATTTACATATTTGAATTTGCCCTTTTTGAAGCTTTATAAATCCGTTTAGTTTTTGCCATTCGCTTTAACCATTCTGAAGTTGTTTAGGTTTTTCTAAAATTTAATGCATTTACAGGCACTTAAAAATAGCAGGGCTCTTGTTTTCTAGGATATCGGTTTGGAACTTTGCCAGATCCTAAACAACTGTCTGGGGCATCTTCTGGCGGTGAGATCGTCGATTTGCATTGTGGCATCACCTTGCTGTGGGACATTAATTCTGGTAAACTTTGAAGGGCCATAACTTGATTTTTTTAAATGGCACACCTTACATTTAATTACTTAGTCGTATTCAGCATCACATTGGTACGCTCCTTATATTTTTTTCTTAATTTGGATTTTATGAAAAATGAATCCAGATCTCATCGATATAACCTGAACGTGCATTGAATATGAATTGTTTCTGACATGTCAACGCCAAAGTGACATATATAATCGATCTTTATTGGGCTATCGACCCCATATGGGGTCTTTCCGCCTATCCAAAGTGACATTTATTTATTTTTTATAATTTTATAATTATTGTAAAGTTAAACGTAATTTTTATTATGTTGTAATGTTATAGTTTAATTCAAATGTGTTTGCTATTGATTTGTTATGCCTCAATAGATTCTGGTCAACAGCAACAGTTTGCGCTGTCATCGTGTACATAAACCATTTCCATTATTTCGTTATTAGAAAAATTCATTAAGAAAATGCGCTAAGAAAAATAAAACGTGTCTTACAATAAATGTCACTTTGACCTTGCCATGATAGAATTAAGTGATTTTCATGGCCCGCTTAGTTTATATCGATGAGATCTGTGTACATTTTTAAGAAAATCAATATTATCTGTCAACTATCAACTTTTAACTAAAAATATAAGGGGCAAAAAGGATGTAAACTGAGACCCTGAATAGGACTAAGTACTGAAATATAGGGTGTGCCATAAAAAAAAAAACAAGTTATGGCTCTTCAAAGTATTCTTGTCCCACAGTAAGGTGATGCCACAATGCAAATTGCGATCTTGCTACCAGAAGATACCTCAGTCAGTTGTTTAGGCTTTGGCAAAGTCCCAACTTGATATCCCAGAAACCAAGTGCCCTGCGATTTTTTTAATAAGTGCCTGCAAACGCATTTATCTTTAGAAAACGAGAACTTCTGAACGGTTAAAGCGAATTGCAAAAACTAAACGGATTTATAAAGCCCAAAAAAGGACAAATTCATATATATATATATATATATATATATATATATATAAATTTAAACAGGGGGTTCCATTAAAAAAAACTAGGTCGAAGGCTACCCTGCAAAAATGGAACACCCTGTATATGGCAAAATAATTTTACAAACTGCAATTTGACCTCCCGCTGTGTATTTTGGTTCATTTCGATATCATTAACTGAGTGTGGTGTAATCGAGCCTGCCCGTCCTATTGACTCACCCTGTATATTGGCAATTATCATTGATGATGTAAAGTAAACAAATAGGAACTATAATAATATTTACTATTATTTATTTAGTTAATAAATATATTTACTATTTTCAGTGTTTCATATAACAGGTAATTAAAAAAATGGGGATCTCTGGCATACAGGGTGCTTTGTATGCATTATATCTGCCTAGTCGCTTTACTGGTAATACAAGGGCTCTCCTCTACGTCGAACATTTCATCCAAACTTAACGTATCCTAACATAACCTGACATAATATAACCTAATATCCTATCCTAAACTACCCTAACATAACTACTAACATACGTGCCATTTAATTTATTCCCTCTTGACTCTTTTCACGGTACTCTTCTTAGGTGATTCTTTTCTTTTGAATAATCCTATTATTTTTCTAAACACGAATTTCGTAATGCAATAAAATATAGCTAACGTAAGAACTACTACAAATGCAATTAACGCGATCACGTCCAGGAGTAAATTCTGGTACCAATAAAGCTTGACGGAACCATTTTGCAGATGTTGAGCACCTTTGTACTTAATCACATGTTCCACCCAGTATATAGCCCGGTCCAGTGGTTTTATTGGCTGATTACGTAACAAATCAGAGCGCAACTTGGCATTTTCAGCATAACTGTAAAATCAAATCAATTCATAAAATAGCAATAACTTCTAACCTGATATTTTTTTTAATATACTTTTGTATATTCCATATATGCATTAAACCTATATATTTACTTAATATTGCGAAGGCAGAGAGGATTCATAATAAAGATCGTTATTACTACTCAAATTTTCTTCAACTGAATGAAAGTTTTAGACTTACGTTGGATTTTGAAGCATTTCTGTTATGGCATTCAAAAGAGTTTCTTCAGATATCTCTTTTGGTTTTATTTGCAGGGCGTAACCTGCTTCAACTCCCCTTGGGACATTCGAGTTTTGATCGCCAAACATGGGTATTCCAATCATCTGCACTCCATGGTAGATTGATTCAATTGTGCTCAACAATCCTCCATGCGTAATGAACAGTTTTATATTTGGGTGCGCTGAATGATAATTAAACAATTAACTGATTTAACTAATGGTTGTAGAAATTACCTAAAATGTCGTTTTGGGGCAGCCATTTAGATATGAGGACATTATCGGGGACTCCATCAATAGCGGCTTCAAGCTTCCACAATACGCGCAGTGGAAGTTTCGCGAATGCAGCTAGAATGGCTTTCTGGACGGCGGGATCTAAGAACGTGCTCTGCATATTTGATCCCAAGCTGAAGTAGATGAAGCCATCTTTCGCTCCATCCAAAAATCGTTTTAAATCATCGGGCAACGATTTTGGTTCTTCGACGTGGAAACCACCAACATCTATGACGCTCGGGACTGCAGGTCTGACCGTTTCGTAACTAAAATGTCCGTTGGACAACACCAAAGCCACGTGCTTGTTCAATTCGTGTATATTCGGTGTATCCGGTATATATTTATCCAATATGCTTTGCTGCTTATCGATGTTTAGATGATTGCAGATCTCAGAAAAAATATGTAGCACTGTGTTTATTAGCCTGTACATAAAGCTCATGTTGTCTGTTAGAGGGAAATACTTAAACGGCACGTACGCGTAAGGAGCGTGGTTTCCCACAATGTAATTTACATTAAAAGCAGTGCCGGCAGAAGCACTCAGTATGATAGGGCACCCGAATATGTGCCCTAAGACCAGATGCGCTTCATTGAACAGCCAATCCATGATGATCACATCAAATTTCTCCTTTGATTTAATCAAGTCCATAAATTCCCGGTTCAGAAACACCTGTTCCGTTTGCGCGTAAGTCATATTCAACAGCATGAAGAACGTCTTTGAGGATGCGGAGTTTTCGGATAGCTTTTGAAACCAATCGTCTTCTATGCGACCTGAAATTGTTATAACAATAAATCTGACGTTAAGATATTAGTCGCTGCTTACTCTTCATGTCGTCCAATGTTTCAAAGACATCTATATCCCTGTAATTCGCTACGGGTTTCTTCAGCGGGTATGGGCTGACCATTACGACTTCATGCCCTTTATTTGCCAGCGCCTTGAAGAGCACTTCGCCTAACTTATGATGGCTTTTACCTGGGTGGTGAAAGATGCCAAGTATTCTTGCGGACTCGCATGCTGCAATCAGCAAAAATAGCACAATATATTTTCGGACCGACATGTTCAGCGCGCTGTGGCTTTCTATAGACTGCCTTTTTGGGCAATTGTGTACTTATGGCCAAAGTAAATAAGATAACAGATTATATGATAACTTGTATCTAATACATGGGGTACTTGAATATATTAGTTTACATGGATATTCAAATTTTGCATATTATTATTAATATAATACTATCTATAGATCAGACATGTTCAGCGCGCTGTAGGTTTCTATAGACTACCTTATGGGCAATAATGTACTTATGGCCAAACTAAATAAGATAACAGATTATAAGATAACTTGTATCTAATACATGAGGTACTTGAATATATTAGTTTATAAAGATATTCAAATTTTGCGCATTATTAATAATATAATACTATTAGCGATAACTTTCACAATTAATGTTTTTGCTTTAATTTAAGTAATTAAAAAAAAATTAATCATGAAAAATTTCGAACTTTTTCTGATTACTGAATTTATTTTATTACTCCAAAAATAAACTGGACTAAAAAAATCATTATACTGCACCACAACGATATTCTGCTAGGTTAAAATAGAAACAAAATATCACTACATCGCGTTATTTTCTTGCTCAAAAATTTGAATCCTCAAATGTGACTGCGATAAATTCACGATCCTCGAGAACGTTACGTTAAATACTAAATGTTGGTTTAGTTGGGTTAGGTTATATATTTCCAACAATTTGCATTTAAGTACACGTGTTTTCGAGGAAATTGTACTTCCAGAAATTTGTTTTCGAGATATTCGCTTCGAGCAATTCATTTTTGAACAATTTATTTTGAACATTTTACTTATATCTTAGAATCCGCGAAACGAGGAAGAGTCTCTAAAATAAATTGTAAACATTTTTAAACAAATACAAAAATTGTCTACTAAATAGATACATAAAATCATGATGAAAAATAATATATAATATAAATAATATCATGATATGGTAAGTGCTAGTGTCAGCAATATTCGGGTTTTCTATAATTAGCTATAAAGATTTCAATCAACTGAAATTTGTAATCATTATCGATGTCTTAGGATGTCAAATAAATAATTGTAAATAATTTAATCTAATAATATTTGATTTAAACTTCAGATGTAGGTTCAGGACTTCAGGATGATGCCCAACTTTTAACCGAAACAGCACTTTCAGACCGTAGTTCATTGATAACTAAGTCTCAGGGCCGGATTTGGACTTAATAACGCCCTAAGCTATTTCAGATATGGGGACCTTTATGAGTCCAGATATTATAAGTCAGTACCAAATATGTTTTTCGGATACCTTGAGGGTTAAACTGAAATACAACAAAAAAATATATAGATAGTGAAATATTAAATCTTTACTTTACATAAAAAACTTAAAAATGCAAACTCTAGTAAGAAGAAACAAAAGTTCTTTTAAAAGGCCCAATTTACAAAGGCTTATTATCTAATCTCTTGAAACATGTTATATGGATTAAGGAATTATATTAAACTAAAATATTTTCTTTCTCGAGTTTGCCAGAGCAAAGTCACTGATTACATCATCAAATGATATACTGCGTAGTTTGTCACCTTCTATGCGCATGAGACTGAGGGAACATAATTTATCTTGAGTCATTGTTGTTCTAAATTCATTTTTTATCTTCTTCAGCTGAGAAAAAGATCTTTCTCCAGAGTATCTTGCAACCATCATACTAAGAAACAATCTCAAAATTGCTTCTACATTGGGGAATTCTGATGTGACAAGATGGTTAAATATTACCTTATACAGATGCTGATGTGTCAGACTATCATTTTCCGCAGAACCATAGGCTTGACTATGTCTAAAATATTGATGAACATGATTGACTTCTCTTACAAGATGTATGTCCACATCTTCAGGATATGTTTGCCAAAAAGCACTAACTCGTTCACGAATCTCTTTTCCTGTAGGTTCTAATTTTGTTAAAAATGAACACTTTTTTGCAGCATCTTTGTATACTGAGGCCCTCTGTACCAGACTTTACTCTAATGCATCCATCACAGGTATAAATGTTGTGATTCTGAACTTGTCTCTTGGCTCAAGGTTCTTTAAAGCATCATCTTCATAATCATTTATATGCCTTCTTCTATGTCTGCTTTTATTGTAAGCAACATCAGGCAATTTTGCCTTTGCTTTTTCTTCAACATGATCGAAGATATTCCAGGAACGTTTTACACAATCCGAAAGTGAAGCATACAATTTCCAACATACATCTACTAATTTGGGGGTGATTGACTAGTCTTGTGAAATTCATCCAGCAAGTAACTCCACAAATATAATATTGCCGTAAATTCAAACTCCTCATTTTTATTCAAAATGTTTATGGCTTGAATTCTTATTTCGCCTTTATCTGTAGTATCAACATGCAACCGATGCAATGCAGGAATTATTCCAGCATAACTATCAAGTATTGCACTTGTGGCCATTTAATGTGCTTCCCTTCTAGTCTTTGACAAATGCGGCAGTCTTGTGCGATAGTTCGATGTTGATGAATCCATAAAGACAACAGCATATCAGTTGAATGAATATTAAATTTTAGTCGAACTGTAATTTTGATCGTTTGTTCGGCGATGATACACATTTAATTGAAGCAAAGAAAACAAAGAATTGAATTGAATAGCTGCAGAATTTATTTCAATGAGTACTATGATTCAGTTTCAGCCCTTAACTCTATGATGACTAATTTTCAGTAGAAAAAGTAGTCTTTAATCTTTTGTTTGATTCACTACTCAATTTTAATCGCAAATATGCCATAGTTATATGGTTTCATAAAATTCAGCTTTATATGAAATGGTAGTTTCATACCTTATTTCGGGAATAACTAGAATTTTCTCCAAACAGCAGTTTCAGGTCTTAGATCGGTGATCACTAAGAAACAATAATATTTTGATGTTAATGCAACTGACGACTTATGGTTAGTAGAAAATGCATTACTTGTTGTTACTTTGATGATGCTTAACCTTTAAACGGCCCTTATACTATGCAATCTGTTGTACAAGTTGTACTGCAGATCGGAGAAATAATCCGTACAAGTTGATACGTATTTCACCCACAGATATAAAGATCTGAACATTAATCAGTCGTTACAGTTTCATGTTATAATGCGACGAAAGCTGAAATCTAGACGAAACAGCAGTTTCTGGCCTAATTTCGATGATAACTAGCCTTAAATCGAACAATATTTAGACATTAATTTAACTGACGACTAAAGTTAAGTCGAAACTGTAGTTTTAAGCATTACTTCGAAATGATTACGATGATTTTATTCGATTTACTACAACTAAGTTTACTATACTTTAGTCGATTTACACTAAACTTTAATTTAAACTTCAGTTTCATGCCAGAGTTCGACGAAGTTTAAGCTTTCAATGAAACAGCATTTTCAAACGTTAATATAGTTCATTAGCAAATTCACATATTAGTCCGCTTATGACTAACCTTTAGTCGAAATTACAATATTCAGAAATTAATTGCATTGATGACTAAACTTTAACCGATGCTTCAATTTAAGGTGATTGTTAATGATTTTAATTGAAACTTCAGTTTCAGGCCATTGTTCAATAATGATTTTAATTGAAACTTCAGTTTCAGGCCATTGTTCAATAATGATTTTAATTGAAACAGCTGTTTGAGGTTTTCATTTGATGAGTTAAAACTGAAGTTTCAGGTATTCGATCTGTGATGACTAACAATAAATCAAAACATCAGTTTCAGATATTTTACTCAGGAAACAGGAATTTCAGTTCAGATTTCTATAATAATCTTCTATATTAATTAATTGTGAATTGTAATACATAAAACATCAATTGCACATCGCATTGATATATTCTGTAAAATTCTGTAAATTCTGTAAAAAAATCTCAATTCTCTTTCAACTCCATTTGAGGAAGTATGGGATGGCTTTTTATACTAAATTTATACTCACTGAATAAAAATAAGTAGATAATGAATTGATTACAGTTCAAGCATGAATGCTGTTTATGTTTTTTTTTACTTTTGAGGTTCCACGCTAATTAACAATTCGCCAATCTGAATTACCTTGATCCTTTCCGATTTGCAAGTCACAAATCTGAATTATAATAGACGTTTGCTGAATTACAACTCGCTAATCTGAATTATACTTGAAAATTCCTAATTTACAATTCCGTACACTGAGTTACAATTAAAAATTTCTGATTTACAATTCCGTAATCTGAATTACAACGGTTTTTTTTTTTAATTACAATTGGATTTTGTGTAATTATAATAACATATTGCATTCATTACTATTTACAATGTAGATACTGGTTTGTTATGATGATTGAATTAATAGAAATTAGACTTGATATAAAATCATATCTGCTACTGAAATGGAATTTACTAGTTATATACAGGGTCCGTCATTTCACCTCCCGTCTTCTGTAGCTCACTTACTAATTGAGTTAGGATTTTGATATTTTGCAGACTTTACTTGCATTCTGTGGCGTATTTTAGAAAAATATTTGTGATTATACAGGGGGTCCCAAAAAAGTGTGACGTCATGATGACGTGTATATTTAAATTGCATGGTATATTTTTTTTTGTTTATTTGCGTACCCTTTATGGATGCCTACATACTTATGAAATTTTATTAAAATTGGTTCAGTGATTTTAGCACAAAAAAATAAAAACTAAAAAAAATCAGTTTTGCACCATTGGTTAAGAAAATTAATAAGAGATAAAAGTATGCCTTGTTAATAAAACCATACTAGGTACTCATTAAATAAGGTCTGATAGTTGCGTTAACCAAGTTTTATTGATATGCATTATACAGAGTGTCCAAAATTTAGTGTCAAACTTTTCAAACTTTAAAGCACTTTATTTTTCTTATTTTAAATTCGAGCCCCTGTATATTTTTATGTCATTCCATGTGGAATTAAAAGACAAACATTTTTCCTAATTACAACTCTATCGCAATTCCTAACAGATTGAAAGTTATGTGCAGAAAACTCGATTTATCAACTATTCCAATAGCCATTTTTATGAATAAAACTCGAAGGTGACTTTGAAAAACAATTTATTATCATAACATGTTTTGTAGTTACAATTAATATCTCGAAAGTATTAAAGCTTTAACAGATCTTCGTCTAAACCTATTACACATCGTAAAAGTATTAAGTTTGTATAAAAAATAGTTTAAGTAAAAACATTTCATAAAAGCATAACATAACTGTGCATTTCTAAAATTAATTAATTGCTAGAACTTATGTTCGATATGTCTTGCGCCCTCTTGAAGGCACAAACGAAGACGAGTATGAAATGAGCCACTCTTCGTAACAGGTTGGGTGTAATATTTTGAAATGCGAATATGAAAGTCATATCCACATTTGTCAATGTAGGTTATAATATTTGTCATATTATGAAAATCATATTTTCCATGACAAAAAGTAATTTAGGTATCTTGGGTAGAAAGACCTTAGCTAAAAAAGTTTTAAACTTTTATATTACATCAGTCAACAATGGCTCTCATCACTTTGTTAAACTTTAATGTCAATAAATTGTTTTTCAACCCCACCTTCGATTTTGCTTAATTAAAATGGCCATTGGAATTGTTGATAAAACAAGTTTTCTGCAAATATCTTTGAATGTGTTAGGAATTGAGATAGGGTTGTAATTAGGAAAAATGTTTGTCTTTTAATTCCGCATGGAATTACATAAAAATATACTGGGGTTCCAATTTAAAATAAGAAAAATAAAGTGCTTTAAAGTTTGGAAAGTTTGACACTAAATTTTGGACACTCTGTATAATGCATATCAATAAAACTAGGTTAACGCAACTGTCAGACCTTATTTAATGAGTACCTTATATGGTTTTATTAACGAGGTACTATTTTTATCCCTTATTAATTTTCTTAGCCAATGGTGCAAAACTGATTTTTTACAGTTTTTATTTTTTTGTGCTAATGTCACTGAACCGATTTCAATCAAATTTTATGGGTATATAGGCATCTATAAGAGGCACCCAAATAGGTAACAAAAAATCTACCATGCAATCTAAAAATATACATCATGATGACGTCACACTTTTTTGGGACACCCTGTATAATCGAAAATATTTTCCTGAAATACACCCTAGAAAGCCACTGAAGTCTGCAAAATATCAAAATCCTAACTCAATTAGTAACTGAGCTATTGAAGACGGGAGGTGAAATGACGGACCCTGTATAGATCTAGATCATAAACATAATAATTATATTATACTTACGATAATAATTTTTATATTATTTTGCGTTGTCACCTGCTTCTTATTATTATTTGCCTAATCTTACGAGCCCTGATCTTCTTCACGTTCCAGGATGAAAAGAAAAGCTTGAAAGAGCGGTTGCAGGCGATCCAGGAAGTGACCCAAAGCGTCCAAAATGCAATTGGCAAATTGGCCACTTTTGGAGAGAGTGTAAAAAAGTGAGTCGTCGTCTCAGAGCTTTGAACTTCCTATACTGAGATATCGTTTTTTTTTACAGCACCTTCAACTTTACTGTTCCATATTTGTCTTGGATAGCTGTTTCTCTTTTACTAGGAGCATCTCTAGTGTTATATTTCATTCCAGTTAGATATTTACTAATGTTATGGGGCACAAATAAATTCTTTAGGCGTATACTTAGACCACATGCTGTTCCAAACAATGAGCTGATGGATTTGGTATCGCGAGTACCTGATGACGAGATGCTGGTAAGTTGGCACACATAATTAGTAATGGGAAGGATGTCGTAATTTTATGTACATCTGGTTTTTTGTAAATCATTGCATGACTAAGTATTAACACTTGTAGAATTGATCATTCTCATACGGTTGTGGTGGTAACTGAAATTAATTGCCCGGATGAGGACGTAGATATTCGTATGTCTAACCAAATAAAGAGGACTATGGGATATGCGCGTATTTAGAAGACGCAAGTGTTAATATGCGAAACTATAATGCAGATGTGGATAAAATTATCGGCAGCGTCCCTATCAACGCATATTGGCCGACTATCATTTTTTGAATGGTACTTGCAGTTGGACTACAGAGACCTTAAGATTCTGGTAAACCAAGATACGGAACGAAGAAGAGAGCCCAGAAAAAAGCAGAAAGCCTCCTAGTGGAGGTTGAAACTTTTAACTGGGGTACGTACGAAAATGCGCGTACGCTGGGATAGGGATAGCATATTAAAGTCTGATTAATGATATTCTTCTCAATTCTTCTCTTCTATATGTTTAGACAAATTTAACGGTAAAATATATTGAACAAAGGAGTATATTTCACGTAGCAATTTTAAGGAGTCGGTAGATTTTTTTATAACAACGTAACGCCAATTTAGTGAGAAACAGAGTGCCCGTTAATGAATTACATTTGTTTTCCGCTCCACGTGTGTACGATATATAAGTAAAATATAATGAAAATGTTTCCGGTTAAATTATGATAAATAACTGTCCTCGAAGCAGATTTACAAAATGTTGTTCTTATTGTTAAAATGTTTTAGTACAATTATTATTGTAGCACGTACAAAATAACGACACAATAACGTGTTGATCTAAATTGTAGCTAGTCAATGAAAATATAAGAAATATATGTATGAATGCAAAAATGACAATTTTCCTTGACAATTTGTGCAAAACATTGTGCAATTTCCATACACAAAATTTTATATTTTTGTACCCAATTTTATATCTTAGTTAGAACATTTTTATATGAACATACCAAAGTATATCTCTGCAGAAATAATATATGAGTCAGTACAACTAAAAGTCTTAGGTCATAGAATAACATTGTGAATACCTTAAATTGTATTTTAGGCGTTGTTTATGGGATACATTAAAAAAAAAAACGATAATATTATACGATTTCAGTAGAGATACACTTGACCCTTTATAAAGGTCGAAATTGTTGATAATTTGCATGTTACTTTTATTTACTCTTTTACCTTAATGTCTTCCTTCTTATTATTTTGTAATTTAAAAATTGTTCTCGAATAAATACCTGGTGAAATTGTGTTGTCTTTTTATGTGCATGCATCAATTTTACGTATACTTTATTTTAACTCGTGTGGCCAAGAAGTTGCCAGCGTCAATACATATACGCATGATTTTCGTTTCTTCTTGTTACACGAGTTGTAGTTTGTAATTACGACCTTTATAATGGGCGACATCAAAGCACCTGAGTTCTTCCAAATTCATTATGTAGCTTAGTTATATTATTTAATTGATACAAAATAGATAGAAATATTTATACATATAAAAATCATAATATATCCTCTTTCGAGTTCTCTTAAGGCCTAATTATGTTATTTAATTTCACTGTAGTTTATATCCTAAGGGGAGTTATATATGACACCAAAATTATTGTATATTGTACAAATGTTCAAAATATTTTCGTTTTCGGGTAGCAAATCATTAAATTAGACTAGATATTGCGAGTGATGAAATTGATAAATTGAATTATTTCATGCGGATTTTTGTCATTGCAGATAAGCTATTATTTTACAACTAAAAATTACATACGATAGTTTGTTTTTTACAATTTTTTTTTTTCAAAAAATATATCGAATAACTTGCTGTAATATCCGCTTCTATACTTATTACAAGAGTAAGAGTGTACGCAATTATGGCAAAATATGTAATACAAATAACATTAAACCGTTCATATTCACAACCAAATATTCGAATTTTGCTTGTATTATATGTTTCTTATTGTTCGTTGATATTGTATTTTTTTGAGATTTTTTCAATTTACATGAAATGTGAATTGTGGCGAAACCTTAAGGAGCATCTAATTACAGCCCTTTTATGATTAATCGCATTGGTGGTGGCTCGATGGCATTGATTAATTATTTTCCAATCAAGCCGTGCATATTATAATCAACAAACGATTTTACTCTTTGCTGTTGAGTGTGCTTATTGTGATGTGTTTAAATAAATTTATTATGCATTATAAATTTTCTATAAATGTTATCCGTCACAGTGTATTTATTAAAATTGCACAATGCCTCTCTATTTTCATTGTTACTTTCTCAAATTATCAATGCAAACGAAGTGATATTGTATATTGTAAAACTTATAATAAATGTTTTTTACTAAGTAGTTATTAAGTCCTTTATTATCCTAATTACCTTACTAAAATAACTATTTTGATTATTACTTTTACACATGAGATAAAATAAGGGTGTAGGTGAGATAATCACTTTTATACAGTGTGTCTCAGTGACTACCAGGCAACAATATTAATATTGGGAAATTATACAAAGTGTTAGGGATAAGGGGCGAACATAGGAATTTAACATGTAAAATTAAATATGTGTAATTATTAACTCCCCTATTAATTGTAGAGAAAAGTCGCAATGGAATATTTTTAATGGAGTATTAAAAACTATAAATGTATCATCCATTTAATTTACGTTTGTACCAGAATCCACCTCAGAAATAATAAAAACTAAGTTGAACAATGTAGCATAAAAACCCTTGTCATGAGTTTGACAAATGTCATGTTATAGTGAAATAGATATTTATGCATTAAGGGAGATATGGATGTTATTTTCCTGAGGTTGACAGCATTACAAACCGAGGGCCTTTGGCCCGAGGTTTGTAAGTCAACCGAGGGTAAAAAACATCCATATCTTCCGTGGTGCATACAATATTTTATTTTTTAGAAACATATTGGTAAAAATTTTAGGTATTGTATCGATCCACAATGTTTATTTCCGAGGTTGCTATGAGTTGTTTGACAGTATATAAAAGTCATAATAAAAATGGCAGAAGGTATTATTCCTCAAAATGTAAATGAAAAAGCCAAAAAAGCCCGTGAATTATTGGTACCCCAAAAGTCGGAACATTTATACGCAAAAGAATATGATCAATTGCATGAGTGGATGTTAAAAAATGATGTCACAGTTATAAGTGTAAGTGTAATGTTGGCATATTTTCAAGATTTGTCAAATTCGTTTAGTCCGAATACGTTGTGGAGCAAGCTTTCGATGATTAAATCTATGTTATTATTGAGAGATGGCATTGATATTTCGAATTACCACGAATTGGAAACATTCCTTAAAAGAAAAAACAAAGGATATGAACCCAAGAAGTCTGAGGTCTTGACGCGTGAACAGGTTGATATGTTTTTACGAGAAGCACCGAATGACACTAATTTGATGTTTAAAGTGGTAGTAATTATGGGTATGTTTGGCGCTTGCAGAACTGACGAATTGGTCAAAATGCAAATTGGAGACATCAGTGACAGAGGTTCATTAATTGTGGTGCAGATTCCGGACACTAAAACATTGGCAAAGAGATCCTTCACTATAGTTGAAGAGGAGAGACTGAATGCGTTGTCGCTTATCAGAGAATACATGTGTTTGCGTCCTGCAGGAGTCTCAAGGTTTTTTTTATCGTACAGAAACAGAAAATGTACAGTGCAACCTGTTGGGAAAAACACATTTGGCAGCATTCCGTCAAAAATTGCTGTCTACTTGGGTTTGCCGAATCCGAAATCTTTCACAGGTCACTGTTTAAGACGAACATCTGCAACTTTGGCAGCAGATGGAGGAGTAAGTATGACCAATCTGAAGCGTCTGGGTGGATGGAAAAGCTCTACAGTAGCGGAAGGCTACTTGGCAGACAGCATGGCATCCAAGAATAAAATTTCACGCGTGATTGCTGGACTGGAAGAGACTGAAAAAGTAAGATCGTCGGCATCTGCTAGTGGCAGTGGAGGCCATGAGCAGACGCAAAATTGCTCATCTTCAAGTACCGTCTTGAATGGAAAATTTGTCAATTGTACGATCTATTTGTCAAGTGGTCATAAGGTTGAAGGAGAAAAAAATGTGATTGAGAGTGAAAAAAATTGACATCTCCCTAGGGAGATATGAGTTGCTTTTCATAGATTGTATCCATGACGAAAATAAATAATATCATGTTTCTAAAAAATAAATAATTTTGCTAGCCAGATATCAATTACTACGAACAATAATCTGAATTATTCCAATGAAGAGAGGTTATACATTATCAAAATATTTTACAGTGGTGTCAGTTTGCGCAGAGTTCGTGACTAATTTTCGGTTAAATTTAACAATCGACCAACTCCGTCTGCATCAATAATTGGCAAATTTCTGTGTAGGTTTGAAAATACTGCAATAGTAGTGGCAGATGATTCAAAAGGTATTTTAATACTCCAATTTCAACAGATATTATTTCAACAAGATTAACATTACAGGCAAACGGAACAGAAGAAGCAATGATGAATTGGAAGAAAGAGTTCTGACATTCAAATTAATATATATCTTAAGCAACCGGATGCGAAGTGTCTATTTCGCATACGCAAAGCAGTCCGCGATATCCAAACTTGCGGCCTTTACTATTAGCAACGGCAGTTAAAATAATAGTGGCTGTTCGTGACACAAAAACTGACATAAAGCGAACTCTCACTGTCACAAAATTGTTGCGGTTTTTCCGACTATATTTATTTCATTTCGGTAGTAATCCAAATTTATTTTGCGCTCTAATTGAAGCCCATGAAACTATTTAATTGAAACAGTAAGTTTTTCTTAATAACATTTTTTTAGTTTCACAAAGAATGTGCAATAGTTGTCCCCGAAATCGTTTAACATCCCCGAGATTGTCCTCCACCCCCTTGTTATACAAATAACTATTAAAATACAATGCGATTTTCGGCAATTACTACGCAATCCAGACCTTGCATTCTCGTAACATACATCGAATTCACGTTTTATGTGTATCTGCCCCATTTCTATGCAGTTCACACAGTAAAACTACCGTTCAATTCAAATAATGCCCTTCTAGTGGGCCGTAAAATATACAAAGGACGTCCGCGAAAATTATTTTTCCGTATAAGGATATATAAGTATAATGATCAACTATTGCAATGAGCTATATATATTCCAGCATTCTTTTGTCCCATAATCCGTGATAATTTCTTTCAATTTTCATTAAATCTTAATGAGCACGTTCTTCTTGTTCATCACTCACCGCATCCAGGTTTTGTGGGAAAAAAGTTCAACTGCGAAAGTAAAAAATGCATCTTGAGTGACATCCGTGCACCTAATTCACAATAAATTTTCAATAATTCAGTAACAATTTGTCTGTAGTTATCACTTTTCTTGTTTGCAAGGAAACCATCTACGTTGCTTTTGAAAGATTGCCAGGCTGCAGATTCTTTCTCTGATAAACATTGTGAGAAATAATCATCATTCAATAACTTCCTTATCGGAGGACCAAGAAATATGCCTTCTATAATTTTAGCATATGCAATGGTAGGAAAAACTGCCAACAAATGTTTAAAAGCAATCATCTTAATTCAGAGTCTTGACAAAGTTTTTTAAACGACCAAGTTTTATATGCAGTGGTGGAAGTAGAACATCATTTGGATCAATTTATGGATAATTTGAAATATTTTGTTTTCCAGGAGAATACTCTATTGTTTGTGGCCAATCTATTCTGGTGTAATGATGACTTGTAGCTCGACTATCCCATAAACATAGGAAAGAACAAAATTTTGTGATACCTCTTTGCATGCCAGTTAACAAACCAATGACCTAAATAAATTCGATTTAATTAAAAGTTGGAATTTACGATATACATTGAACATTCAATCACATACCTTTAAATCACCACATATCTTCAATTAATGATCTTTGTATTTGAGTAAAGTTAAAATTTGAGTTATTGATTTGTAATTTTCCTTAGTGTTAACCTTAGTGTGATGAGCAATTGGTACGGTTCGGTTTTTATTCCCATTGTGTAAAAGAAGAGCATTTAAACTGTACTTAGAGCCGTCAATGAATAATCTCTATTAATTTTTTTTATTTTAGTGGTTCATTTTTTTTAAAATAAACCTTGAATGTCGTTACAATAGAGAATAGTTTTTCCTTCTCAAAATTTGCAGCCAATTCCAAGCTTCTTTCTCTCTAAACTGTTACTTTTGTCCCAACTGCAAGATGTTTCCATTGTTGTATACGTAAAGCCAATAATTATGCGTCTTGCTTTGACAGATGTAAATCACTAACTAGATCATTAAGTTCAGCTTGAGTCACTAAATGGCATTCATTAGACTCATACAAACTACCCCTGCTGGGAACAATGTCATTGAAAAATGATTCCGAATCACTGCTTTTAGTACCAGGAACGACTGGCAATGGATCATTTGGTAAACATTGAACTGGTTTTGAAACAGATGTAACATGTGCGTATTGTACACTTGTTCGATTTTTTCTATTGATCCCAACAACTTTTGATAAACAAAAATAACAATCGGTGTGGTGATTACTTTGCTCTCTCCATATTACTGGAACTGAAAAGTCAAAATATTTCCTCTCGTCATTCGACCACTTGTATAAAATAGCTCTGCAACTATTGCAAAACAATGTTGGTGTTCACGTTTTGTCTAAATTTCTGACAGCAAAACCAAGGTAATGTAAATATGCATATTTAAACGGTTCTGTTATTGCATATCCTTTTTTCCAACCATATATTTACCACAAACAAAGCAGAAATAGCCTGAATTAGTAACACACGATCAACTTGACATATTTAAGCACTATTATTATGATGATAGAGAATAACTGTGGGTTTCCATCAAATTACTTTACAGTAGTGCCATCCATACTTCATAAAAAGAACTCGACCTCATAGCGCAATTTTGGTGGTAAATTTGAATTCTACGCACCCAAATTACTTGGAAAGCAACCCTCTCTTTTCCAGTCAATATTTTTATTTTTATTTGTAGACCAGTGTAATTTTCATATTACATAATTATTTAAAGGAATATTGATAACCCTGGTCAACACAATGTTTGTCCCTTAAATAGCCAATTACGATAGATTTTGTTTTACTGATTTCACAAACGTCGACAAACATTTTTTAGGACGTCAGGTTTTTGTGATATTTCAATTTTTGCAAAATGTGTAACCGATTCCGATGACTTTTTTATGGCAGTACTGGATTCAAATTTCTGTTTGACAGTTACTGGTATCACTTTAATAACATAACTTTAACCGAGAACGTGTTTTTCAAAGTAAATAGTAGAAACACTATGTAATTTTTTTTTTATTTTCCTCCAACAATTTTTTTTTTGCATATCGTAGATATGTATCGTGAATACTTTCCGAAAAATGCATTTGAATTGAAGGGACAACACATTTGTCAAAATTTATCGACCAGTGTAATTAAATAGTGGTAGTTGTATTGAGTCAGCAAATTCTAAAAATATCATCAATCTAACAGTAATGTAAATATGATTACTTCAACTACCTGCTGTCCCGTTTGTGATAATCACATTTTTAGATATAGACACAGCAATCCTTACATAATTCACCAATACTAAATTTGCTATATCTCGCAGTCTCTGAGACACAGTGTATACCTATATATTAGGTATGAATGAAAAAAAAATTAAAAATGAGATGATAATAATACATATGTATGGTACAAGTGTGTTATACTACAAATAAGTGACCAGGGTAAAGTGTAGGCCCACGAGGCCAGGCCAAGTTGACTACTTTTCGTGAGTGACATGTGGTATAACCAGGTATAACACACGTGTGCTACACAAAATTTTATCGAATAACTCCAATAATATCGCTTAAAAGAACAATAATCATCTCAAAATTATGTTTAAAATAGGATGCTGTATTTTTGATGTGTGAAGAGTTTCCATCGTAATCTGACATATTTATTTCAAACTTCACAATTCGTGATTAAGTGTTAATAATCTGGATGGTTCGACAACTGAATGTTTTTGTTTCAATTTACTATTAATATAAACATTTAACGATGGTATCTACTCAGAGTTATTATTGGAGGTATGGATTAAAGTTAACTTTGATAAATGTGTTAAAGTTTTCAGACAAGTGAGCTAAAAACTTTAACTCACTTGTGGATTATGAACTACTTTACTGATTAAAAATCACCATAGTTACAACTTCATTATTGACAGGTGTGGGATAAAAGTAAAAGACAAAAGTTTTCTGACAGGTGAGCCTAAAACTTTAACTCACTTGTGGGTTATGAACTACTTTTTTGTTTAAAAATCACCATAGTTATATCGTCATTATCGACAGGTGTGGGATAAAAGTAATAATCGGCATTATCACTTTGATAATATTGTAATAATAGTAATATTGCTACAACTCCTTTATTTTTATTTTTATTATAATAGTTATTTATGTATTAAGGGCGTAAGAAGGCTTTTATGGCATTATTTTTAGCCCGAGGCGTATGCGTATGGAATGTAGGGTCATGGATGCAAGTTACGCCCGCTATACATACACAATTTGTGCATAGACAAGTTTTTATCTGCAATTTATCATTGTGTAACAAGCAATATTAAATGTCAAGCACATTTAAAGTACGTTACTATAGTAAAAGCGGTAAATAAAAGTGTTACTCATTCTAATGGTACGGTTTGATTGACACGCGTCAAACGTTTATAGCCAATGTAGTTCTAACTCAAATTATTCGCGCTACACTTCAAGAAATCTACCTGTTCCAAACCAAGCCATAAGTTGCATATGGTTCCTACCGTTACGAATATAAATATTTCAAAATATTTAGTATCATATTCTGGCGTTTAATTGATTTTACCAAATTAACGTTTAATTGAAGTTTCAATATTGCCCGCCGGGCAATTTTATATTTAGGTGAGCCTGGCAATAATAGTCTAATTATTCTGTATCTGTGCATAATAGCTGTTTAAGTATCTAGGATGTAAATAGGCTTGTATGGCCCGAATAGGCTTGTATGGTTGTATTCCTAGCTCGAGGCGAAGCCGAGTTGATAAACCAATAAGAATGCGCGATTTTCCTTAGTTACAACGTATTACAACGGGAATATAACTCATACGTATAACATGACGTCATAACAATGTGGTTTCTATAGTTACGCATGTATTAATATCTGACAATGTTTATAATACCACGGTTGTATTTTCAGGATAATACCACGAACAAATGTCGGTCGCTGTCACAAATTTTGGTTAAACACAAATCGCAGCGACGATCGTTGCGATGGTGTTATTTATCGGTTGCGCTTTGGAAAACTTTGGAAAATACACCTCGCCCTTCGGGCTCGGTGCATTTTCGTCGTTAGGGTTGAAATTCGTTGTATTTATAAAATCGTTATCGATAATGAGAACACCACTTGTTATATTACCCCTGGTAAGACGACTAGCGATTATACGAACCTTCGTATTATCGATTATACAAAGGATCGTATAATCACATCATTAAAATATTCCTCATCTTTGAAAAAAAAAATCGAGGAAAAAACTAATAAAGGAATAATGAATAATAATTATTAAGAAGAAAACAATAAAATCATAATTATTAAATTTATAAATTTCCTGTGTTTTTTTATTGTAATTCATTTATTTTGTTCATGAAATGATCTACCTATATTCAACTAGACGATCAAAAATACTCAAATCTCGACGTATTGCCTTTTAAAAATTTCAGGTAATACGTCTCGTATAATCGATTATAGTCGATTGTCTCGTTGTATAACTATAACTTGCGAGTATATTAAGAGGTGCAAGAAAATGGAAGTGGGAAAATGCTACACAGAAAAAAGTCTTTTGGCGTACATTTATCATCTTTCTAAGATACGAAAACTGTCTTCACTCTGGAGTTACTATTCTATGTTAAAAGCTACGCTGACAATGAACCATAACGAAGATATTACTAGCTATTCCGGATTGTTTGGTTTCATGAAATGGAAGTCCGATGGCTACAAACTCAAAAAATTAAAAGTTTTGAGTAATGTTGACTCTTTCCTGTACAAAGATCTTAATGATGAAGGTAAACATTACACAAATTACAAATATTTTTAATCAAAATTTGTCATATTTTTCTGCAGGTTGCTTAAATTTTTAGATTAGCAGGAGCACGACGTCGCCTGGAGCTTGTAAATCTCGAAACGAATGAATTCAAGAGCTAGAATCGTCATTGTTAGTTACATTGCGAGATACTAAAACAAAAACAAACAGAATGTTCACTATCGTCGATAACCACAAAACGCCAAGCCTTTTGAAATTCTACAAAAATATGCTGATAATCGTCCACCGAATATAGAATCTGGACGATTCTGTACCTATGTTCTATAAGAACGGGAAATGCACCAAACAGGTGGTAGGGCAAAATACTGTTGGTGGTATTCCAAAAAAAATCACGGCGTATTTAAAACTCCCAACCCCTGAATTATATACCGGACATGCATTTTGACGTTCATTGGCTACACCACTGCCGGGGAAGGAATGCTCGGGATAAAACAGATTGGGCGCTGGAAGTCTACATCTGTGGCAGAGCAGTACATCGAGGATTCTGTTTCGAATAAAGAAAAGCTTGCTGAAGATTTTGTGTGACGGTAGACACGCGTCAGATGTTATATAACTTATATGTATATGCCGTCTAAAATTTCAACTCATGTAAATTCAAATAGTTCTCTTTTAACTACACGTAATCTACCTAATGTAAACATGCATGATTGTGCTGACTGCATTATAAATATAAATATTCCAAAATATTTGGTTTTAGCTTCTTTTATAAATTCTGACGTTTATTTAATTTTACAAAATCTGATATTGAACGATTGTTTCCTTTATGGCCCTAGGGCGGTAAACAGGCCCAATAGATTATAAACAGATGTGTATCTTCTGGTGAGTCTGGCAATAATGGTCTGATTATTATATATTTGTGCGTAAACATATTAATGCATCTATTACATAATAATAATTAATAAATAATATTAAATTTCCCTGTCTGTAAATGATTAATCCGTTCACCTGCGACAAAAACCTCCTATTATTTTTATTTATAAACATTCGCACATTCGTATACATTGATTTTTAACAATATATACCGCGCGTTTTTTTAATTGCCGAACATAGAGCATGTTCAGTTTTAAAACGACGGGATCAATGCTATGCTAAAATTCAATGTATATGCAACCAAATTTACTAACGTGTGTAATACAATTATTTAAAAAAAATGACAAATTGATAACCTATTTAATAAAACGTCAAAACTGTAGACAGAAAATGTATTCAACGCAAGAAAAGATACAATTAGTGCACTGGTAATAATGTGGCATTAGTATACGGACTGTGCGCGATTTATTTTCTGTGCATTATCCTGAGAGACCAATACCATCAATCGGAACAATTTGTAATATAATCGCCAAATTTAAAAGTACATGATGCATCTCCGGTAGTCATCATAAAATAACTAGGAGGTGCCACGTTTTGACTGAAGAAATTAAATTAAACGTGTTATGTTATGCTGAAAAAGATACGGATGAAGAAGATTTAAATACTTTGTTGCGTTGAATACATTTTCTGTCAATAGTTTTGACTTTCATACGTTACGTAAATATACGTTATGAATTTGTATCAAATTTACTAACGTGTGTAACTCGATTATTTTAAACAAATGACAAATTTTTACGTATATTTACGTAACGTATGAAACGTCAAAACTGTATGACTTAGTCGATGCTCTGGAAGTGAACAGAAAAACCAGCAAACCAGCAAGTTTTTATAAATATATAGCAAGTTTTTAGTACAATCATGGAATTGTAAAAACGTTGTAGATTGTTTGTGTTTCCCTATTCTTTAAATACATATTATAAGAAATTAACTGTAAGTACCATTTGTTTATAATGTTTGCCGGTTATTGTATGTTTTATTTAGAAAATGCCCATACTAAGAATTAAAATTCTTCAAATATCAATACATCTGGTGTAATCTGCGTTAGAACTGTGATTTTGTTTTAATCCTTTAAAATAGTATTTTTTTATTCTGATTTGTACCACGTATAAAAGAACGGCATGCAACTTTGTTAAATTTTCGTTTAATAAATAATCTTTATCTACTTATCTCTACCATATCTCATAGCTGTGCCCGAAATTAAATTGGTCTGGCATTCTTTAACAGGGCAATTAATACAAGAATCCATGCAGGATGAAACATTATTATTAGAACTATTACACAAATTATAGGCCTCGATATTTAAACACCGTTTCCCAAACAAAAGTGATCTATAATAATCGTCTTTTTGGGCGTAGCATGAGTGAAACTGTGTACTTTCACTATTATTAAAGGCTCACAAGATCCGAAGGTCGACCACTGATATCTCCACGGTCCGCAAGCACCTACAAGGAAATCGTTCATTTCGTCTGTCAGACCACATCACGATTCATGATTGGAATTGGAACGCAGTTATATTCTACATGGCTTATTTTGGACACGCGCGCATTCATCAATCTAAAATATTTTATATACAAATCATTATTGATAGAAAATCACCGCCTTGCAATGGCAGGTACAACTTCCATTCCATATTCCTAGAAATCATATATTAAATAAAAAATATTTCTTTGAATGTAACTTAAAAATATGATCTAAATACCTACATACTCCTCAAAAATGTTAAGTTAGATTAAGTTAGCTAGGTTAGTTTAGTTTAGGTTATATATTTCGAGCAAATTACATTCCACTAATTGTGTTTTCGGAGAATTTGTACTAATATGTTTTAACTTATTTTACGTGTTGATTGATTACAGTCATGCATTCATTGTGGGGTTCTATTTTACATAAATAAACTTTGTTTTGATAAGAATGGGATACTTTTGCATTTTTTTTTAATAACATCATTTTCAGTCCATATTTCATCCATATTTCATTTACTAGCTGGATAAATATTTTCATAAATTGATTAGAATCATAAAACCTCACATTTTGGAATGTCAACTCGAGAAGTGACTTATAAATGTTTTATTTGTTTTCGATTATTTTGCAATTTTGCAATGGCAAAACAACCAGTGACATAAATGTGCTTTATTTGTATGAGATTATTATGTAACTATACTATAGGAATCCCGATGTAAGTATTCGTGTTCTATGTAACTATGGTTTACTTTAGGAAGTAGATTATTTATTCGAGTACTTTCCTTGCTTATATGGGCGGACAGTTTTCTTGTAACAGAACAGGTTCCATCGGCCAATTCTAATCAGTTGATAAAAAAAATAAAATTTGAAGATTCAATGCTAAGTTCGGGGCCCTTGGCTATAGGTAACCTTGACGGCAGAGAAATCGGCATCAGCGCGGCATTCAGACTTTTGGACGCTTTTTATACGTTTCTTGTTGCGAGTTATTAATGCGGATTTAATCGTACATTCTTTCTCTTCAGCTAAGGCGTCCTTTTGCCGCAGGGGAAATAACAATAAAATCGCGGCGGTCAATAAACCTGAGCTGTGTTAGTTTATTTCGAATTCAGTTAATTTCTTCAATTTGCGTTAGATAACACACTTGAAAGAATTGTATAAAATGTGTCTACAAACTATCGACGTGTTAAATGCTATCAAACAATGTGTTACTAAATTTCTCTAATAATAGTTTATAATCACAGCAATTGATGCACTGAATCAGAAATTGGAAAAAATATCGCGAAACATTTTTTTTTTAAATTTGATTGTGATTTTTAAAATTTCATGAATATACGTTAAAACTTTAGAGAATTGCAGAATGTTTGGTTTATCTTCAGAAGTTGGTGGAATATAATTGAAAAGTATAATTGATGGTCCTACTTTTCCTCCCCAGAGGGGCAAACAAATAATTTAAAATTAAATATTAATATTCAACAAACATATGTCATTGCATCAATCAATTTGACATTGACGTTTCCAACGATTATAGTGAAAATGAGTTCGTAAGAAATGAGCTCAATTCCTGACCGTTCCTGCTTTCCCTGTGACAGTCAGCATCTGGAGTGAAATCGGCCGGCCAAGGCCGCATGTACATGTGTCACCCGAGAACTGCAAAAAGACTCCCCAAAATACGAGAACTTGACCAGCTACACACGCGGCTACAACGTCTGTACTAACATTCATTTTAAAGAGTTCAACACGTCAAACATACGGTCCTACGAACCGCGATCCCGGTTTAATAAACGTATTCAATCCATTGTGTATTTTATTCACCCGATCCACAACGATAGCCGTAATCCGTTCAATGTGCGACAAAAACTTTCTATATTTTTTATTTATAAAAGTTCGTACGTTTCTTGAATCCTTTGATTTTTAACAATGTTTACTTATTCAAAATATTATATATTGACATTTAGTTTTTTAATTGTCTTGCACAAGAAAATATAATATCCTTGCAAAACACTGTGAAAGGTTGTAAATTTTTTTTAATGTATTATTCAGGACCAAAGTGCCATTTCTTCCCGCTGATAGTTTGATGCTCGACGCAAAGCGGATGGCACCAAAATCTAAGGGAGGAAATGGCACTTTGCGCCTGAGTACACTTTCCATTCTTGTAATACAAGTAGCTATATGTAGCCTAGGTGCAAAATATGCTTTTGATTCAATTTTTTCTCTCTTCTTTATATGGCATCTCCTTTCAGGAGGTTTGAAATCATCATCGCTATCTTCACCTTAGAGGCGGCAGCTTGGAATAACTCTTGGGATGTGGAAACATACCATTCTCTCAGGTTAGTTTAGGTTAGGTATCACCATTTTTTACAATGGTGAATTTATTGTTTCTCGTTCTATTGTTGAATTCTTCATTAAAAATTCAATACCTCACATCACTATTTTCCAACAAAATTTCTAAAAATTGGAAACATTAAAAAAATTGTATAGTTACAATCTTATTATACTTTTATACAATTGTCATTTGTACAGTTGCAGGTATAAGTATTTACAGAATAGAGATATTGCATGAACATTCTACAACGTTTTAACAATTCCATGAGAGTATCCCAATTGCAGAAATTGACAGAAAATCCTCACAAATTCCAAATACATATTGTAATTGAATTCAGGGTGAAATTTCACTTTTTTAAAGTTTACTTAAAATGTGTTGATATCGTTGAGCACTTCATGAAATTAACATTTTAAAGTATAAATAAAACAAAAGATGATGGCTACTTCCAATAGAACCGAAAGTAATAAAATGTTGAAAGTATTTCACCTGAGGAGAACATGATTTGATGTTTTTTTTAAATTTTATTTTATCCGGAACTCCATACTTTTAACGGACCATTAACGTGGAACACCCTGTATATTAAAAAATAAATAATATAATATTCAAAACACATAACTTCATTTTTTTGGCGGTTAAATTACAAAAAAAGTTGCGCAATTTAGTGGTCAGTTATATTTTGTTGAGAAAACCAGAAAATTCCGCTTACTTCCGGAGATATTCGACAAAATCCGAAAATTGTAACTATTACGGTTTCCGAGATCCCCGTGCTGTTGATTCTTATCTTGGACACCCTGTATATGTGAGTTTGATTCTCGCCCTAGTTGATATTAAAATTGTTTCATTATTCCGTAAACAGTTAACATTATTCAAGAATTGCAAATTGTAATCGAAGTGAAGTTTCAGCTTAGAAAAATTGTAAATCTCAATATAGATGCCCCATATATATTTTTTTTAAATCAAATAACTGTTAAACATTAAAAAATTTACATATACAATTAATTACATAAAAAATACAAAAAATGAGAAATTACATGATAATTCCATAGATTTTTAACATACCGATGAGAATTCTTGATACTCACTAGAAATGACATACACTTGATATTTGTAGAAGCTTCACAGCAAATTTTATAATTCAACCAAATACAAAAATCAATACCATTCCTTAATGTTGAACAATTTTGTCAAAATAAAGTGTAGAAATTTCGTGAATTTTTGTTCTAATTGACATGCACTTCAAAAATGTAGTCCTCATATGCATAATATTTCACATTAATTGGTAACACCTCAGTAATTTTTTTAATTTTTCAGTTAATATAAAAAAAAATATTTTTCCTGTATGTGAAGTTTGTGAAGCATTTTTGAATATGTAAACTACATTTTAGCCTTAGTAAATAAGTAGCCTACTGTGATAAAAATTAACGCAACATATTGAAAAATCATACTAAGGATTTTTTAAACAAATTTTATTATGATGTTTTATTAGGATGTTATTTATAATAATAATACTAAGTTTATTCATGCTTAAGCCAAGGCTTACACAGGTCAGTGGGTTAAAAATATGTGTTTACCAAATATAAAGTATAAACATAATACATAATATCGTCGGCTTACAAATTAAATCACTCAAGTCAAAAATTATAAAATGTGAGAAACTGATATTAAATTTTTATATTATGCTGTTATATTTCCTACTCATTTAATGAGTTAAAAATTTTGAAGTTTTGAAGTTCGGCTACAGGACCCTTTACTATACCACTTCTGACCCTGAGATTTGTTACAATTTAGTAAACCATCAAAATAAAACTCAACTAAAAACAGCCAAAAAATGACTTAGTGTATTTCACTTGTAAGCCGACGATATATAACATACAACATGCAAATACAAATACTAATTACAACTAAATGTCAACGTTACGAATCATTCGTTAGTATACAATCGATATCGCTGATTACACCCTCCAGATAATCTTCCCGTGAGAAATTAGTTGTTCATAATAATTTAAACCGTGGTTTAGCGCTGGGTTAGCGGTGTTTTTAAAACGGTTGAAAAGGTTACTAAGATGAAACCACCGTTAAACCCCGGCTTAAATTTTTATGAATAACACTGTAAGAAATTAAGAAAGAAGTTGATCTGAGACATCCCAAAACCACAAATCAAAAGTTTCCGAAACCGCATATATCTCAAAATATTAATTTCAATTATTAAAATTAAGAGATTTAACAAACACGTATGCTATTTGAAATAGTTTCACAAACAGATTTTAAAAAACGAGCAAATTAAAAAAAACTATTCTTTGATTTTGAATGATTTTGTTTACATAAAGTCAAGAAATGTTGTGCATTTTGGTTCAAAACTGATAAACATTTCATAAATTTAAGTCCTAATATACAGGGTGTTTCATTTCAAATGGTAACCTCAGTAACGTTTATATTTTTCGGTGAATTTAAAAAAAAATCTGTGGAATTTGTTTTGAATGGGTAGACTACATTTTAGTCTTAGTAACTAGCCTGCTGTGATCATAATTAACGCAAAAAATTGAAAAACATATTGGGATTAAAAAACAAAAATTATAGTCACATCAAAACCCCAAATCCTAAGATTAAATAAAAAAATATATATCCCAGTATGAGATATTACATGAAAATTTCACATGTTTAACAATTCCACGAGAATTTTAAAATCATACAAATTCATTATTTTTCGAAACTTGCTTTTAATTTCATTTTTATTTCTGAAATTTCTTGAAATTAATTAACAAGTCCTGAACAATATTAAAAATGTTCAAATTCTCATTAGAAGTAACCGTACCAGTTTCATCTTAAAAAAAATTAACCACAGTAGGAATGCTCCAAATCAGATACATCCAGTATTTTTCTAACATTATCAAACGTTTCAAGAAATCAACAACTAAATTCATGGAATATTTAAAAATTTCAGCTATTACATGAAAATTCCAGCAAAATAGCATATACGAGGGCAAGCTGATAAGAAGGTAACTAACTATGAAGGAGGCCATGAAAAATAAAAATTGTTTTTATAATAATAATAGTTCCGGTTCTATAGAGACTGATTTCTCCTTCCGGTTCCATGTCGCCATCCCCGCCGATTTTGCCAGTCTCCTTCCTGGAGATTCCTTTCCGACATCGCTCTCCTGATGCCATCGTTTTTATTATATTCCTTAAACTGTCAGAAAACTGTCACGCAATTATCATTGTTCACTTCTGGTTGTACATTTCTACAGAAATTTGCTAAGAAATGTGTCAAAGTTTTTTATAATGGAAAAAATTGAGCACTGTACCGTCATCAAGTTTCTAACAAGAGACAGAAATTGTCCGATGGATATTGATAATCGTCTGTCAGCTGTTTATGGCGATTTTTCTCCATCCTATAAAACCGTTAAATTGTGGTCAAAACCATTTAAGTGGGGTCGGGAGTCCATTGAAGATGATCCTCGCAGTGGCCTTCCAAATTCAACCATCACCCAAGAAACTATTCGAAAAGTGGAAGAATTTATTCTTGAAGATCGACGAGTCAAAATTGATATACTAGCTCAAAGTCTGCAGATCAGCAGGAAACGTGCTTAGACCATTATTCATGACTATTTAGGCATGTCAAAAGTGAGTGCAAGATGGGTCCCAAAAATGCTGACCCCGTTCGATAAGCAGCGTCGAGTTGAACAATTTTTTGAGCTTTGCGATGGGCAGGAAGAAGGGATTATACAAAGAATTGTTATTGGTGATGAAACATGGATTAATAACTATGATCCTGAAAGCAAACAGGAATCAATGCAATGGAAACATAAGGTGTCTCTGCCCCCAAAGAAGTTTAAAGTCCAGTATTCTGCAGGCAAGGTTATTTCCACTGTCTTTTGGGACTCCACGTAAAACCACCATAAAAGAAATCTATTTTGCCGAAATTTTAGGCAAATTGGAAAAAGCAATAAAAGATAAATGCAAAGAAAAATTCAAAAATGGAATTTTGCTTTTGCATGACAATGCTCCGGTAAATAAAGCTGGCATTGTCCAAGATGCTCTGAAAGATTTAAAGTTTTAAGAATTAAATCACCATCCCTATAGTCCTGACTTAGCGCCTTGTGACTATTTTCTGTTTAGCAAATTAAAACAAAAAACAAAGGCGACAAAGATTTGTCAACGACGATGAGTTAATTTGGGAAGTTGAAGATTTTTTGCGCTGCAATAGAAAAAAAAAATGTTTACGATTTATTTTCATTAATGTCAAGATGTAAAAACTGTGTTGAATTAGCAGGAGATTTCATTGAAAAATGTGAAATGTTTTTTTTTTTCATTTTATTGCCTGTGTACAGGGATCTATTACTATCTCAAGATTTTATATAGTAACTGAAATAAAAATTCGCTACAATTATATAAATCTCCAGTTAATGTTATTACAAAATAATTATACCTATTTAAAGATATTCAATGTAGGCGGAAATCCTTCACTGCCAGTGGCGGTTCGTGACTTGTCGACAAGGGAGGACTCCGTCCTAGGAAAAACCTTAACGTCAACAAATAGGTATTTGTAAATTAGGGATTTACCCCGGACATATAAATTAAGTTGCCTTCAAGAAGACATGTGTTAACAAATGAAAAAAAGTTAAATAAAAAGGAAACGTTTCTAGTCTTAGGAATAAATTATGCAATAACAGCTATCGGTATATTAGAATGTATTGTATGGGCCCATTAGATATTCATATTATATATTATAGATGTTTGATATCACATAATATTCACATAATATAAAAATGAAACTAAAAACATAAATTAAAACGGTAATGTTTGAAAGAAAACTAATTTTCTATTTTTATTTTCAGTTAACTTCTCTTTAACTTGTTCATTGAAGTAGGATATTTTTGAAGTAGGAAGTTTGGATATTTTTTTATATTAAGCTGCTGTTCACACATTGCATTTCTTAATTAAGATTTTATTATTTTTAGTGTTGAGAAACATTTTTCTGCCTCGGGCGTGGTCATGGGAATAGTGACTTAATTTTTTACGACTTTTGTAATTTCTTTTAATATTGTGTCTCATCCAAAAGAAGTAATGATCTTTAATGTTTTGCTCAGTTAGTTCTGGTCTTGAGTAGAACACTTCCAACTCTGTTATCAGAGTATCTTTGTTATCATAGGAAATGACAAATAATTGTTCAATATCTCTCAGGTAGTTTGATTTTATACTCATCGAAAGATCGACGTTTACATAATTTCGCTCGGCTCTAATTTTAAGTATAATGGTATCACAGACTTCTTTAGCAGACAAATTTATATTTTCATTATATAATCTTCGTCTTTTGAGTTTTATCTCTTCAGCGTCAACTGAGGATTCTAAATTGTAGGCGACTGAAACAGATCGGCAGCGGCACGAATATGAAAATCGCAAGAAAACGAGCCGATATCTGTGTCTAAATACTCCAAGTGTAGAGCTCAAAGTCTAGGTAGGAAAACATATTGTTTACATCACGTTATCATGCCTTGGCGACTATCGGCTGGAGTTGGCCGATACAGATTGAATATACGAGCGCAACACTTTCCGAACCATAAATACAAATTAGATTATATAATTATATTTAAAATATCAATTGTATTAACAACAACAATATGTAATTAATCAAATAGGTAAACATTTAAGACAGTTGTCTGTTTTTATCTTTTTATTTACTTTTTTTTGGGAGGGCAGTGCCCCAGAGCCCTCCCTCACGAGCCGCCACTGTTCACTACCATAATAATACATCAAAATTAACGAGAAACAAATATTGGACTTCCGGTAATGTTCAAACAGTTCTCTCCTCTACTAAATTTTCTATTGGTGAAAGTGTTAAATGCATCCGCTCGTGCAGACGTTAGTGTTTCTCGAAGAATGTTCTGTAGTGGACAACTCCATGGCCTCCAAGAGCTTTTACATTTTCAGAAAAATAAAACAAACAGCCAATTTAATCACAAATTATGGAATAATGAATTCCTACGACCTATCGTGGTTGTATTATAATATTTCAAATACTACATATTTGGATTGAATCATGGGAACAGGAATAACAAATATATTTTATAATAGTTATCAAGCAATAAATAGTCTATTAATACATGCCAAATTGAAAAATTTTATACTTGTACGCTGAGTCCCAAAATAATGCAACTATTGGAAGAAATTTTCAAACAATATTTGAATAATTTCCTCGGATGCGTCAACTTGAATTTCCAAAGAACACTATTTTCTGATGCACTTAATTTTTCGATAGTGTTTTATTTTAAATCAGTCATATTTTTCTGGAGGGATTTGGATTGAGCATTAAATTCGAAATTAAGTTATTGAGCATTAAAAAATGGGACCTATTATGAAAATATCAACGAATTTAATGTTTCTCCGGACATAAGATTTCTGATTTTATTTGGGCCACACTAGGTCACAATCAAGATATATATTGATGATATGCTTTTATAAATCGCAGCATAATAATTATTGTCAATTAGCGTTACATCCTATAGATTGCCACAATTATAGAACCCTAAAATACTTTAATACTTTAAATTTATAGCGGAAGTGGATATCAATGTTAATCGCACATAAGTAAAATTACCACAATTGGTGAAGCCTAATACAATGTATCTAATATAATTTTTGTGATTATGTATAATATATAGTATTCATTTCTCACATTTAATAATTGTGCATTGTTATTTTTTTGTACCAAATAATATCATCAATATCTGCTGTATATAATAAATAAATAAACATACGAAAAATTGTACAATAGAAAATATTATTGAAAGCAATTAAATTATGACTTCCAATAACAATATTTATAAGGCAATTGATCAGCTGTCTCTTTCCAATTAATTCATTTATTCATTATCAATCAATATTAAGATATCTGGTTACTAGAATTAACTCATTCTAATAAAATTATTAACGAGTGGTGAATGTAATAATTCCATCTATATTAAGCGGATGACTTCAATTTCTAGTTCACATTCACCTCTAATTAATAACAGAGGAAGTAAATAATTTGCTTAATATCTGATTGAATTTTATCGCTTTAATTATGTGGTGGATGTAATAGATAATTAATCGATTCAATATATTTGGTTATGCAAATTGCGTAATTGCTGTACAAATGCAAATACAGGGTGTCCAAGATAAGGATCAGCATCATGGGGATCTCGGAAACCGTAAAAGTTGCAAAGGTGGTTAAATTACAAGAAACGTTGCGCAATTTAGTGGTCAATAATATTCTGTTGAGAAAAAAAGAAATTTCCGCTTACTTCCGAAGATTTTCAACAAAATCCTAGAACTTGCGATTTCGTTTTTATTTTTTTATGAAGGTATTTGACAAGATATAAGAAAACCAAATTCACTTTCTCATTACTACATTTTTAGGTCTCTAAGACAGCGTCTACAGATTTTCAGTACAACGTTGTTTACAAAGACAAAAATTATTACATAATTTTAACCTAGAATATGTACGAAAATAGTAACAAAAAATAATTTAGCAAGAATAGATATTAACAAGCATTAAAATATTATAGTTATTTAGATCCACACTTATTATTTTTTGACTGTGGTATGAGAATTATTGTGTTCATTTAATGACGACAAGACAACCATTATTACCTAATTTCAACCCAGAATGGGTACCAAAGTAGTAAGTAAAAACAATTTAGCACGAATAGTTGTTAAACATTGAAACATTATAGTTATTGAGAACCACACTTATTATTTCATTACTGTGGTATTATGAGTATTGTTATGTTCATTTAATTATCTTAAAATCTTAAAAGTAGGTAATAAATTTTGTCTTCGTCGTTCATTTCAATGCCTACTACATCAAAATGTTCGAAATGTATTAACAATCCTGTTTTTTTCAGAATAAAAACATGAGAAACCATACGGTGATATAAATCGTTGATTTCGTAATAGGAAATACTATTTAATACAGAATGGACTTTATTTACGGCCTATATAAAAATATAAAGTTGATGATGGTTTCTTTGAAGCGAAACGTTGAACTGAAAATTTATAAACGCTGTCTTGTAGAGCTAAAAAGGTGAAAATGAGAAAGTGCCTTTTGTTTTTTTATACCATTTCAAATAACTCCAGAAAAACAAAAACAATATCGCATAATTTCATATTTTATCGAATATCTCCGAAAGTAAGCGGAATTTTCTGTTTTTCACAACAAGATATAACTGACTACCAAATTGCGCAAGTTTTTTGTACTTTAACCGTCTTTGTAACTTTTACGGTGTCCGAGATCCCCATCCTTGCTGTTGATCCTTATCTTGGACACCCTGTATAATGATTATGTGTTAAAGGTGATGTGGACTAAAAATGTAGTAAAAGTATGAATATGTATCATTTCCGTTCAGAAAAATATAAATAGATATAAAATTTATAATAAATATTACAGTGCTGATTTGTTTAAATTGGATGAGTTATAGTAATTATAAATTGTAGATGCAAGTTATTGCCTCATAAATCATTGAAAGAAATGTCTGTGCATAAAATCACTTGCAATAGTAATAACTGTTTCCCTGATAAATGTGTTGCGTATCTAAAAATGGCATACAAGTTGGTTTTAGTGTAGCTGAGAAGGAGAGTCGGCAAATATTGTAAGTGCTGCAAAAGTTGTCTTGGGATTAATTGAGGAGCGAAATACATTAACGAAAGTTTATTTTGTATAATTGACCAGTTCAAATTAAAACCACAAAAGTGTTGATTTATTTGACGTGCTGAATTTCAAAAACACTGTAATTGCTGCAACACTCGACATGATATAATTAAGAAAATTAAGAAAAGTGATATAATATGTGGTAAAATTTGAGCAAAAAAATATTGGTATAAACCAGAGGATTGATAACTGGCAGAACTGAAAGATGGAAATGAAAGATCCTATCAATTTCTTAAATAAAGAAGAGCCCTGGACCCCAGATACTTGATATATTATTAAATAATTTCCAAAAGTAAGGATGTGTATTATAATATGTTATTATCTTAATAATAAGATTAAGCATTATTGCATTATCTTAAATTATTTTCCAAGTCCCAATTATTTTATGAGCGATGATTCTTTTAGTGACAATTTCACTTTTACCTCTCCTTAGTTTCAATTTAAAAATTCCATCCTTACTTTCACTTACTCTTATATCGATAAGCTGCATATAAATTAAAAATTAGATCAAAGTATCAAGGCTTAATGTCCAGGAAACAATTATGAAGCTGCAATTAAAATTTAATTACAGGTAATTAGTATTGTCAGAGAAATACAGCCTGTGTGTACTTTATCTATACAATCAATGCATATCTTCCAAAATCAACAATACATAGTGATTAGGCTGATTATATTAATAAATCAATTAAAACAAAATGTATCATGTAATTGATTCCTTAATGCTAACTCGAATGCACATTGTAGGTGTTCCGGGAATCCACCAGGATACATTCAGCAGTGTGTATTGGCACATTTTCCAGTTTGCTCTAATTACCATCCGGAATGCCGTAACTTTTATATACAAATACGCTCTAAATAATTTAATATTTTACTTTTAAACAATGCGTACACGCGACTATAATTTGCTAAAAGTAAACCCAACAGCCGCGATGCCCGTCGAGCGGTTAAAATGGTGCATTGGTGATTATTCCTCTCGTGTTCTAGAACAATAGATTCATTTCATTTATCACGACAATGATATTTTTTTATTAACAAGAGTAGCTGCATTAAGTTTCTAGCGAAGCATTATAACGAGAAATGTCCCCAATTATGTGTAACAAAATCCGATGGCAAGAAACGAGCGCTTTTCGTTTTCTCCAACGTGTAATTTTCTACTCTCTATTTCAGAAGTTTGTGTAACCTATTATGGGAAAATTTTCCTAATTTCGTTACTGTGAGATATTGATGCCCAATTTTTTTAGAAGTTGCGCTTGTATGTGCCGGTATTCTGTAAGTGAACCTTATGCCAAGTGCGTGATGAAATAACCGGTCCGCGCATAAATTTGAATCTGCAAATAATGGAAGGTACTTTGTGGAACAATTACTGAGATTTTATTAAGTCAATGCCACGTGCGAGATAACTCACGTCGCGTAGAGAGTTTAGGCTCTGACTTTTAATTTTCTGTTTACATTTCCGCATAGGGCAATATTTAGTATTTAGTATAGTATTTAGTATTTGTATTTCTTTCTAAAAAAGATAAACGATTATCTTTGGTATTTTGACCTTTTTATGAATTAAAAATAATGGAAATATCTGTAATTATTATTCAATTTTACAAAATTTTGGGATTGTACAAGATTTTGTATAATCTTCGAGTTTAGCCTTAAATTTTTGAAAGATATAAATTTTAAAATGTTCTGTTTTTATAATTACTTAAGATGAGTTTGGTGAATTCACGCAAAATATGATTTCTTGGAGATATTCTGCAATTCTTAATTTCCGTCCACATTTTCTGATAATTTGAGGACACTTTGGCAATAGTATGAACCACATTTTGAGTGTATTTTATTTTTCATTTTAACAATCGTTTAACAGCAAAAACATTACGTATGTGCAAAATCAGTAAAACAATCGGCGGGAGTCTTAAAAGTATTTTCTTTTTCTTAAAAGGAGGCGATATTTTGGAAATACTGCTCCTATAGTAGATAGTATACCATAAAGTGTCATATTTTTTAAACGATTGATACTTCAAAGTGAAGTCACAAGGACTGTGACAGAAACACTCATATTAAACAAATTTAGAAAACTCCTGTATTGTGTATTAACCCTGTATTATTATCCTCCTGTATTAATATTGTAATTAATGTATTCTACTCTATCGTATTATAATTACGATTTACAATTATACAGGATGTTCGAGATAAGGATCAACAGCATGGGGATCTCGGAAATCGTAAAAGTTACAAAGGTAGTTAAATTACAAAAAAGTTGCGTAATTTAGTGGTCAGTAATATTCTGCTGAGAAAACCAGAAAAATCGAACAAAATTTCGTTTTTATTTTTTTCAGAAGATATTTGACAAGGTATAAGACAACCAAAGGAACTTTTTCATTGCCACATTTTAAGTTCTACAAGATAGCTTTTACAAATTATCAGTACAGCGTTTCGTTTCGAAGAAGCGTTCATCAACTTTATTTTCTTGTATGGCTCCAGAAAAAGGCTTGTTAATAAATGTAAAACATTTTCTTGTTGTGAGTGTTGAAATGATAACGACGAAGAAACAAAATATTATCTAATTTGAGCCCAGAATGGATAATTTAGCAAGAATAGTTGTTAAACATTGAAACATTATAGCTATTTAGAACCACACTTATAATTTTTTTACTGTAATATGATAATTGTTCTGTTCATGTAATGGCGACGAAGACAACCATTATTACATCATTTTAACCCAAAATATGTACCAAAATAGTAACAAAAATTATTTAGCAACAATAGTTTTTAAACATTGAAATATTATAGTTATTTAGAGCCATACTTATTATTTTTTAACTGTTATAAATTTTGTCTTCATCGCTCATTTCAATTGCACCAAAATGTTCGAATTATATTAACAAGCCAATTTTTATGAATAAATATATGAGGAACCATACTGTAATATAAATCGTTGTATTCATAATAGAAATTGCTATTTAATACAGGGTGTACTTTATTTACGGGCCATATAAAAATATAAAGTTGATGATGGTTTCTTCGAAACGAAGCGTTGTACTCAAAATTTATAAATGCTGTCTTGTAGAGCTAAAAAAGGGGCAATGAGAAAGTACCTTTTGTTAATTTATACCTTTTCAAATAACTTTAGAAAATCATAAAAACAATATCGCATAATTTCGGATTTTGTCGAGTAGCTTCGGAAGTAAGAGGATTTTTTAAAAGTTTTTTCAACAGAATAATACTGACTACTAAATTGCGCAACTTTTTTTATAATTTAACCGCTCTTGTAACTTTTACGGTTTCCGAGATCCCCATGTTATTGATCCTTATCTTGGACACCCTGTATAAGTTTCTCATTTCTATTTTTTTGCCTGATAAAGTACTATCAACTATAGTCATATTGTCATTTTTATATAGAATTCTCCAAGGTGAAAATGTTTTATACGAGTAGGTACTTAGTTTTTGCGTAATTTTACCACAGTTTCAAAATTCAATAATTTTCAGCAAAACAATAAGATACAAAACTATACTTTTGTATTATGAATATTTCGAATTTTCAAGATTTATTTCTAATTTCTACAATTTCATGACTTTTTACTTTTGGACAATTTTTTGTCACACTATTTTCGCAGTTTTCTTTAATTTTAATGATTTAGTGACATAATCATACACATAGAGATCCTGTTAAATGTTTAGAATTTTAGTGATATTTTTAATTTCTACAATTTCATATTATTATGGCACTTCTTTCAACTGTTTTTTGTTTGATCAATCAAAATTTGGTCAATTTTAGGTGCATGGAATATCTGCATTTTTTATACAATTTATGGAGAATCCTTTGAGATTTGCGGGAATAAGTATAGTTACTCACTTGTTTTACATTTTAGGAACTTGATTGGTGAATTTTTAAATGTGTAATTCCAAACTGTTTTGAAAGTTTTCATGTAATTTCCATTTCGTTCTATTCCACTCTCCATTCCTTATATATTTTACGAATTTATTTGTTGCATTATTGGAAAAACTCTTACAGCGTTATCAATAATAATTTAAACCGTGGTTTACCGGTGGATTACCGGTAAGGTTATTAAGATTAAACCACCTTTAAACAGCAGCTTACATTTTTATGAATAGCACTGTAAGATTTTATTTCTAGAACTGTCTGATTTGGGTAATCATACCGTAAATTAAACGACATTCATAGATTTCACCGTTGACGGAAACATTAAACATAGAATTATTTACTCTTTATTAAATATATTAGAAACAAAAACTAAAAATAACTAAAGCATATTGTTTCGAATTTGGATTTTTTTAAAATAACACTAGTTGCTGTAATTTTGAGTCCAATTTTCATAATTTTGAGATCGTACATTCGATTTGGTACATACAGAGTGTCCCAGGAGGAAGGTAATATGCTAGATATCTACGAAAATATATTTTTCCCGTAATCGCTGAAATACGTCAAGTTTTAATTCAAAAGGGACAACTTTTGGCAGTAATGTACTTCTGTTGCTGTATACTTTTTTGTTGCTGGAATGTCATATTTATTTTGTACTTTGCTCAACTTAAAAAAAATCATTTCTTGATTTATCGATAGATTTTTAATAGCTTTCAAATGAGTTCCCACTTGACCACTACTCCAATTTAAAAAAAAAGGGTGAATCTCCCCTGCAACCAAGGGGTTAAACAATTGAAGATCATTTACATATGAAAAGTTGTCCCGCTTAAATTAAAACTTAAACTTAAACTTAAATTAAAGCACTTTATTACTACGTACTTATCATGTTACGATTTACAATTTTATTAGTTTAATATAACTACCTATTATTCTTATTTTTTGCTTGATAAAGGATTATAAACTATTTTGTTGTTATTATATTATATTCATATTTTTTGCATAATTTTTCATAATTTTGACGACTTTTTTGAATCAACAATACATACTCGTGTTTGTAGATATTTCAAACTTTGTAGTTTTTATATTAACAAATTTTTTATATATCTTAAATTTAGTTCCTGCAATTGCTTGTTTCTTTTATTAGTAAAAAAATGTCTAAATAATCTAAAATTACATGTGGCTGCTTTGAGGGCCTAAAAACGGCTCATGATACGAGGGTGTTCTTATGATATATTCTTAGCCTACTATAGAACCAATTTAATTTTAAAACTCAATATATTTTATTACTAAACGTAATGTCCTCTTGACCTAACACCGGCGCGCAGTGGTCGGAATTTGCTAAAAAAATGGGATTTAATCTAAGGAACCTTCCAAAAATCTCAAAACCTTGTATGAAGGTGTATTTCTGACTTAGAAATAAGATTCTGAGGTAACGTTTGAGAAAATCTAAAAATACAAAATTGCCGATCAAATATGGCGCACAACAATCTAAAATTCATGTCCAATTTGAATTCTGTGTTGACAATAATTTCGAAAAAAAATTCATTACCTAGCTATTAACAATATTTAACACAATTTATAGATTTTATTCGAAGCAATAGATAAAAAATGAATTTTTACCAATGTTTTCTGAAAATGTCTATTTTTACTATTTTTTGTATTTTATTTGGTCTTACTTCACTGTCTTATGAAAATTAAGAGATTTATTGTTGTTCAATAAACGTCACTTTTATCAGTAATTGTCCATGCATTTATCGATTATACAAAAAAATGCACGTCTTATCAAAAAAAAATGCATTTTTTATATAGGCTGTAACTTCCACCGGGGCAGTTCGGGGCAGCTGTTTGCTTTGGAAAAAAAGTCGGTCTACTTTATATTTTTTAGATCCTTAGAAATTTCTGGGAGCACGAAAAATTTTTTTTTCGCTGCTAAACTTTATGCTAGAAATAAGGTAATATTACAAATTTCATAAACTACTGTATTTTACTCAACTATTTGCACTTCTATGAGTATTTAGTATTATTTAATAATTACTCAATTGCAAAAAAAATATTGTCTTATACAGGGTGTCTCCTAAAATACGCCGCTAGCCATAACTCCTTTAGTTATTGCGATCTACTAATGGCAATCGGCTCCGTTTTTTTTTGTTAGTAGATTGAATACTACACTAAATCCTCTTTCGGCTAAATACGATGATGGAAATGCTAGACAAAATTTCTTTACTGCACCCCTTAAGGTCGGATATAAAATTGGAATTTGTCTTTGAAGCCAAAATGCTTGGTAGCCATGTTTCAATTTTAGTTTTAATTCTTCGTTTGTTGACAATTCTATGAGCTGCTCCTGCAAAAATACTTCTGCTGAATTATCATATTGAGGATATCTTGAAATCTATTAAAAAAATCTTCTTTAAAGGTTTCTAAATGCTGGCAATAAACCAAAATGTCATCATCACTTGTTTTCACCGAGGAAAGATTTTGAAACTGATGGAATTGTCTCCGACCCAAATTTAATTTGTATAATGCAAGTTTTAACACGAATGCCGAAATTATTGCCTTAGCTTTAATTAAATTCAAATCATCTCCTTATAGCTGCAGATTGGTTTCGTTAAATTTATTAAATAAATCTGTTAAATACGCTACCTATATCATTTTTAAATTTCAAAAAAAATTATTTTAAGGAATCATCTTTATTTTCGAGAAACGTTTTAACTGAGTCATATAGTTAATAAAATCTTTGCAGACAAGTACCCTTTGACAACCATCGAACTTCTGTGTGCAACAGTAAACGATTAAAGTCCTGGTCGTTTTCATCACAAAGCTTTCTAAACAATCTATCGTTAAGATAATTGCTTCTGATTCTATTAACCCCTGTAATTACGTACTGCAGCGAGCAATGAAGGCGATCACTAAGGTTTTTTGCAACTAAATGTTGTCTGTGAATCACACAATGCATGGCGACAACATTTGGTACAGCTTTTTTTAAATATGCAATGAACCCGCGGTATCGTCCAACCATTGCCGGAGCACCATCAGTAGCAACGGACACTATATTATTCAGAGGGATATCTTTTTCTTTAAAATATTGTTCCAAAACGTTCTCATCTCTTATGAAGCGAACGTACGATAGAAGTAATGCCCCATTGTTAGGCAATGTAGACTCATCGAGTTGTATAGAAAATTCATTCGTCTTCAAAAATTCCGTTAGAGAACTCTCCACATCCTCGGACATTTCGTCGATTCGTCTCTGTACAGTATTATTGCTCAAGGAGATTTATTTAATAATATCTGAAGGTGACTTGTGAAGTACAGTACGGAGAACTTCACTCACAGCTGGCAAAATTAATTCTTCTCCAATAGTGTGCGGTTTTCCCGATTTAGCAATAAGCAACGAAATATTGTAAGATGCACGTAACCCATCATTGTCTTGTTTTGATGCTGCTGAAAACATACCGTCTAAAGTTGGACGTCTCGAAAGTTGATTTTTGAGCATTTGATAGTAAGATAAATTTTTATCTTTTATGGCAGGATGTATTTTGCTCAAATGTTCTTGTAATCGTGAAGGTTTCATGGCTTCATTTGAGAAAACTTTCAGGCAAATCAGGCACATTGGCAATGACTTGTTTGTTGGTGATTGAATAATGCCATATTTTAAGTATTCGACATTGTATCGTCTAAATTTTTTCTTTGATTCCGACATATCTTAAAAATAAAACAAGAAAAATAATAACGATAAGTTGTTGTTAGCGCAGAACCAACCAATTTAAAAACAAAATTTAAAATTTAAAGTTAGTTAAAATTTCTTGCGCGCAGCATCAAACACTATTTGGGTCTACATAGCCCAATATGCAGAGTGTCCCAGGATAGAAGTAATTACACGTGTATTTATTTTACACGTGTAATTATGTAATTACATGTGTGATTATAATACTCTCGGTTTTTTCATTCAGTAATTTATTTTATACTTTGGAAAATAAATATGTACATGCACTTAGGATATCGTAAGATTCTGATGTAACTATATAAGTGACTAAGTAACTAAAAAAGTAACTAAATTACCCGCAGTAGAAAAACATCGCTAAGTTCGCGCGGCGATCAAAATAACGATATATTCTTACAATAAAGAACGATTCTGGTTCAAAAATATTAACATGTCGACGTTTTCTGGAAGCAGTGAAAAACGCTTCGTTATTACACGTGTAATTATACATGTAAATAATTACACGTGTAACTAATTACACGTGTAATTATGCCGTACATACACCTGTACATGTGACCCGTGTACCCGTGTATTTGAATACAAATATAAAATCTGCGGCTCTACAAAAAATGTATGTTGGAGAATTGTAAAAGCAATTTTTAAAATTTGTATACATATTTTGTATTTATAATTTAATAATAATATGTTGCCGTATGTATGTCATAATTAATATATTTTACCGCTTAGAAAAAAAAAACTTTCCTGAACTATCAATTTCCTATTGACTCAAAATCCAAAATGTAGGTTCAATTTTTTTTTAAACCAAGGATAAGGGCTTAATTTCAAAACATGAAATAATCATTCCTATAGTTTTGGTTAATGTATCTATAAAAAAATCTTATAACATCTATCCGAAGACACATTGTATATTACAGGCGATTAAAAATTAAAACAAATTATATGAAACCAAAACTATTAAATATTTGGAACTATATGTACATAAATTGCAGCCCATCAAATATAACAATAGATAATATGTAAGTGCTCACCTTTATTCCAACAGTTATTTCACCTACGATATATTTTTAATTACCGGATCCACTTAATATGAATATTACTTTATTTACAATAATGATCACAATATGACAATTAATTACAATCCAAAAACAATAGGTCAAATATACTTGACTCGTTGCGTGTTAGTCAGGAAGTCAGAATGCTGGCCGGACCGTCCCCGCTCCGGCACCTTGCACACCAAACCGGGCAAGCGGGGTAATCCCCAGGCTCTCGAAGTGGGCCGATGTACAGATATCGGTCAGTACGGGAATCCCATGTTGATTCGGTGGAGCCAACATTCAATTGTTCTTTTGAATGTGATCTGTAGATTTTAGGTTTACACTCTTGCTCTGACGGAACTCACGACGGAACGTTTTTGCCCGGGGGGCGGCGGCTGGTCTTCAACGCCCCCTAAATATACCTAGGGCCAGAAACGCCCCCCTAAATCCCTTCAGCGACCACCGGGGGGCGGTACCGCCCCCGTTGGGAATCACTGCTCTACCTTATCGAATTTCTCAATCGCGAGTGACATGCTTTTTTAAAAAGTAAACTGCACAATGAAGCTTCAATTTTTTTAACTGAATTTTTGTAATAACAGGTAAAATTAAACGCAGATTACTTTGTTTATATCACTTGAGTTTATTAAATCGTGACTATAGTTTCGACACTTAGCGTGTCATTTTCGAACGTACAATGTACGTTCCATCATTGTACTTTCGAAAATGACACGCTAAGTGTCGAAACCATAGTCACGATTTAATAAACTCAAGTGATTTAAACAAAGTAATCTGCGTTTAACTTTACCTATTCAACAATGTATCACAAAGTAGAGCCGCCAACAGTTACTCATTTTATAATAACGTTTCTAGTCTAACTAGTCATTATTATTGCCAAGGTAACATATTCATGTTTATGCTTGCAATAAGACCAGGGCAAACTACTTATCAATACACCCATGGAATTGAATACAATGTACTGAAATTTGAAAATTATCTTTAAAAACTTCAAGATACTCTGTAACAGAGTATTAAATTCTTCAAATAACATTCTTCCTTAACTATAAAATCAAGTTCAACGTGATTTATTTTCAGTTTTTCTTTTATTTTGTAGAAAGCATAATGTCATTAAAAAAAATGAATTATCAATGTTTGCTGTTTTGTCCGTTAGTACCAAATTCTATAAAATGTAATATCCAATAAGAACAGGCTGTTTTGGATTATCCTTAATTTTCACAAAACAAAATTAAATATCTTTCTTATTTTTGAAACTGTTTTTAAAAAACCCAAAATATGATGAGATTAAACAAGTCCTTCCGGCCGTTGTTATTTTGCATAAGATTTTACATTTATACTATAGATACTATAGATAGAACAACCTATAGAATCTATATGTTGTTCTATGAATCTTATTTATCTTGGATTATTAGTGTATTAAACCTCGTGACCATTATGTCACTTTGTTACAAATGCAATGAAAGTCTAGCCGCTAAATTATTAATACAAAATAAAATTTATCATCACATCACGGCATACACCGCAAGATAACGGGTGATAAGATTTTAATTATCTCAACTGTTAACTGTCCATTAGAAAGTGAAACGGAATTGTAATTTCAATGGTAAGAAGAAAACCGTATCGTTAATGCGGCTCGACTATTATAAAAACGAAGGGTAAAATTTATGATGTATTTATGTATAATTATAAGTAAATCAATATATTTTGTTTAATATAATTAATAAGAAAAATCAACGCAAATATGAGATGCATTCGTAGCCGCCACGCTTCATTTCCTCCAGCAGGAGATACGACTTGTTCGAAAGTAGCTGTTCTAGTTTCAGCTCTTGCAAACGCAGTGTGCCTAACAAAAATTTCCATTAGTGTGTATGCAATTAATAAAGACAGAGAGTATTCATAATTCGAATATTTTTCTACGCATCAGTGACTGATGAGAATTTGCCGAAAATCATATTATGCATTCATTACATCTCGCTTGTTGCATAAAACAGGCTTAGGTAACGCAGTTTTTGTACGTAAACCTTGTTAACACGATCGATGCTTGATCGAACATCGCCTTTTTGCATCGACGCGCAGACCTGCAATCGCATATTCATGTTGTGTAAGCAAAATAATCCTTTTTACGTTTCGCAATACATTTTAAGCTTTGATATTGTAAATCTGTATAGGAATTTCATTAATAACATAACAGAAAACTGCTTCACTTACAAATTCTGCATCTTATTCCCAGATATGCTTATTTGATATGTCGTTTTGACATCCGTAACAAAAATCAAAAAGCTGCCGAAATCGCATACAAAATAAAATTAACTCTTGAGAAAAATGCCCTTGCGTTAATGTTTAAATGTTTAACAGCTGCGACAAAAAAAATGTAGGTATTATTTTTATATGTATTGGTGTAGTTATAACAATCAAGGTGAAGTATCAAGGTTTTTTTATAAAAACTGACAGTAAAATAATATAATCAATAGAATGCTATAATAATAGTACTGCCAAACAAACAAAATTATTCTAAAATGTTAATTATCAGGATGGTATTTATAATACAAGCCGCGGATTACATTGAATTGATAATCTTAATAAAGTAATAACTACCAATTAAACTAAGAATCAACGTACTAATGATTGCTTGTCCATTTTAATACCTGCAAAGTCAGCAATTCATATGTAATTGCATAGAACAACGCTCTGGACTCTACTGTTTTGCTTCTTATTCGTGCGCACACTTGCCGAACTATAATTGCCGACTGCACAGGTCAAAGACCAAGAATCATTAAAATGAAATGGAAACGCAAGAGAGCGGACAGTGGCCATTCCTCGTTCAGTTTACGAGGAAGTGTGTCACGGTACACTTTAACTTTCCCCGATCATCTCACCTGTTGAAATTCTTCAAACCACACCCTGAGATTTTGTTTATCTCCGAGTCACCATTTGAAGCGCCGGCGAAAACCCTGCACGGCCGGCGTAAATAATTACGGGACGGAATTTGGTATTGCCTAGGCACAATTAAATGTGTCGCAGTTTTTTTTTTCGTTAATTAATTTATAATTGCTGTAGGCTGACGTAAATGTGATGTAAATAAATTAGCGGCGATTTTGTTGTCTGGGAACTATGGAAATAAACGATTCCCTCCGAGACAAATCTGAGAAATTAATTTTTAAAGTTAATAATACACATATAATTATTTCTAATAAACTATATGTTGATAGAATGAAATAAGTACATTACATGGATTTAAAATTTAACAGATTATATATATATATATATATATATATATATATATATATATATATATATATATATATATATATATAGAAAATGCACCATCTGCAAATATCTAGTGGAACAATTTGTCTCCTCGTATTTTTCTCTATATTTCATATTATGTCCTACCATAATAATATTTTACAAATTTCGTATTCTTTCATCAATTTCTCATAATTGATTATGTTGTTCTTATTCACCATGATTTTGTATAATTTTCTCATTTTTTTGTCAATTTTATGTTTGTATATAGTTTTAACAGCGTATGAAATCATCTGTATGTGCACATTTTTTTATAACACAATTTCCAAATTGACGCGACAACAAACAAATAATTTACTGCAACAATGTATTGAGATAATAGCAATTGCTTATCTGGCTTTCAGATTCTGCAAACGGTGAACAAAATTATGCAACGGGGATAAAGTAACAAGCAATTGAGTAACCTGAACCTGGAGATCATATGATCGGTTAAACGACGAACGAAAATGTGAATAACTTTGCAACGTTGCATCTGATCCCTGAAAATAAAGATAATTTGTGAAGCCCACATGAAGCAGATTAAAAAAATTAGAGAATATACAGAGTGTACCATAAATCCGGGACACAACATTTGATCTCATTTTTAAATGGAACACCCTGTATATTCTTCAATTTTTGGAATCTGCTTCATATGTGCTTCACAAATTAGTTTTATATTTAGGGTTCAGATGCAACGTTGTCAAGTTATTCACATTGTAATAAAATTTAACGAAAAATCATGGACCTGGAATAAAACTCAACAAAACCTTATTATAAGAGATCAATGAAAGAATCTGGGTATACAAGTACCCAAGCAATGTGCCAAACATTCACAATATTTGGAGCCTTGTTGAATACACAGGGTGTTCTGAAACAACAATCGAATTTTGCTATTTTTCAAGAAGATCTAACACTTAAATAATATACAGGGTGATCAATTTAAAAAATCGGCCAAATTTTGTGTCCCGGATTTATGGTACAGTCTGTATTGTAGCACATCAAGTGTCCAATAACTTCCACTCCGATGTTTTCCTAAATTTTCGTTAGTCTAGAAGCAATGGTCCGAGCGAGGATAGGTGGGCCACCCTGTATATTCTAACAGGGCTTTCTGTACAGTGTGTATTTTTGCAAAGTTGTTTTTAAGAAATATGATTCGTGGACCACCCAATTTTGATAAGAATTTTCTGTTTAATAGAGAAGGACAAACGGGACAAATTAATGTCACTTATGCAACAATTGTATATATATTTTATTGTATGAACAATTTATGGGGGTGAATCAGGGTGCAAAATAAAGTCTTATATTCCTTTGCCATTTTTTCTTTAGATTTCATCATATATCACTACAAGTTAAAATTGGTGCCAATATTTTTTAAGACTGACGAAATTAAACTTAAATAATGCACGGTTAAATTATCTAGCATGTGAAACCGGATGTGAAAAAATAGATCGATATGTTATTTTGTTGCAATAACGCAGAACTGCAGCAATTGCATTGCCACCACATTCCCTACATACTAAAAGGGCAAAGTGTTACCCTTTTAATAAAGTTAAAAGGATTAAATTTAAAAGCCATGCAAGTAACATGCTCGATTTCAAAATAGAATGCATTATCAAAATTTATTGAGCAGTTCCAAACATATAAGGCACCAATTTTAACTCGGATTTAGGGGGAAATTATACATCAGAGCCAAAAGTGGCAAATGAATATTCGATTTCATTTTTAGTCCTGATCCACTCCTATAAAGTTTTCGGACGACTTCCGTAAGACCCTGTATATTAACACATACTGTCTTGAAAAATCGCCATGGCCTATATGCCGGATATAAGCCAAATTGGGCACTCAATATATGTATATTTATTAATTAGATAAGATATGCACTACTAGTTATATGTACTCCACATTTCGCAAAATCTTAATTAACTATGCAGTTTGAAATATATAAAATCGAGTCTCGCATGAATGTCATTAGAATTAGCACGAAATTTGCATGCAGAGCTTAACTCAGAAAATAATAATTATGTGTGTACTTGCCTTGTAATTTCTTAAAAATAATGTATAAAGCTTTGCGTAAGTTAATTATGACATATTTATTTTAAACATTAAAGAAGTTCCAAGTCGATGGTTTACATGAAACATTTAATAGCATAAAATTTACAATTGTTCATTTATAACTTAAATGAACTCTTGTAGCCTAAATACTTTAGAGCCGAGTACTTGAAACGTAACTTATATGCAATGTATAAGAAAATTTTATTTTGTACAATTGTAATTTTAATAATATGCATCCATTTATTACTGATATCTTCACACCTGAGATCCATTCATTCAATATATGTTGGCAACTGTCAGCTATTCATTTATTACAATTTGAAAACTGTTATCCTTTCATTTGTCACAATTTTTACAGCTGTCATCTATTCGTCACAATTTGACAGCTCTCGTCCGTTCATTTGTTATAATTTGACAACTGTTTAACTTGACAATGTCAAAATTAACATAACATAAGAAACTATTGGATTTCTAAAATTTTGGTGTGATTCAAATCAATTGATTTAAATCATGATATAAATCAAATGATTTGTTACATAAATCATTTATATAAATCAAAAGTGTTTTTTTTAAATTAATTGTTAGTATTGCACTGTTTGTGAATTCTAATATATCAACAATTGAAAATATAATGTAACTATAGAGTTAGCATGCTTTAAAGTAGATATATTTTTGATTTTTTTTTAGTAAGTAAATAAAATATTTTTCTTTCCTTTCAGTTTTGGTCCTTCACATGGTACTGATCCACAGACATTTTATAATCATCAATTGCTGTTCATGGGATCCCAAAATATGTAAATCGCAGGAAATCTGATTTTTTTTTCTCGCAGGATTACAAAACACAAAATTACAAAGACTACTCAGCAGTGCGGTAAAATAAAATCAATCATTTACTAAAAAAAAATCACATAGTGTATTTCATTAAAATTTAAACCGTGGTTTTGCGGCGTTTTACAAAGGGTTGCCAAGGTTACTAAGATTAAACAACCGTTGAACCGCGGCTTAAATTTTTATGAATAACACTGATCTGGTTTAAATCATGATGTAAATTCATTGATTTGAATCACATTTACACTGGCAAAAACTGATCAGAAATATAAAGAAAAAAAAATTAATCAATTATTTGATATTTATGGTAAATCTCAGTTTTTAATTTTTTTTTAAGTCGTAATTTATTCCAACCTTGGTTAAACATGCTTTGTTTTTTAAATGGCATTCGAAGAATAAAGCGGTTTTTTGAAGATACAAACTACTTAAAATATGTTTGCTGCATCCAATTTCCTAAATATTTTGGTCGATCTGCGTTTGATCGTATTCTTTATTTTAATTTGAACATCTTATGCTGAGCATAATATTGAAGATACGAAGGAAATAAACGATTTGATTTTTTAATATTGATAAAGCAAATATTTCAAGTTGTTCTTATTTTACCGTCAAACCTACATCCACACCAAAAGTGTCCATCAAATGGTGCTTTACATAAATTTCACGTATTTAATCGGAGTGTAACCGAAATTAGTAGTAAAATACCTGTCAAATACAAATTTATGTAACTAAATTGGACAATTTAATATGGTTTAATTGATTACCTAATTACCAAAACCTCTTACGGTGATTATCACATTTATTGTACCGTGGCAAATCTTTTCCTGTGCGACTAATTTCATTCTATTAAGAAACACTATGTTATTTTTTCGATTATAATTGGTTTAATTAGGTCACTCCGAAAATGAATGAGCGCCATTTAAAATATTTTCATCATGCCTAATCGATTTACTGCTCGAATATAAAGAAGATAATAAAATGTGGATATTGATTATGGCAATAATTGTAATAATAACGAGAATCGAACTCACGGCCCTTGCTTAGTTGGAGCTGTAACTTAATTTACCATTATTATTATTATTACAAGTTTGATATACTTACATTGTAAATAAAAAAGTATAAATAAACGTAAAAGAAACGAAAGGAGCGAAAACCTGTAGGTGTTAATTATCTAGACAAATCCTATGTTAAGTTTTCATCCGTTGCAAATTTATTCACAATGAAAGTGACTGGTGAGTTTGCTGAGAGGAAAATCGGGGCTTAGCGGATCTAATATAGAAACTTTTCTCGTCGCCAATTTACAATGCATGCGTTGATATTGAAACTGAGCATTGTACACACAGATTTTCTTTTCACTCAAAACTGATTTAAAAGCTATAACAACAATGCTAAATTTGCAATTCTTGTTATAAAAATAAAAAAAGGATTTATATTCGGCCACATACTTGAGCTAGCTAGCAAACTTTTTCCATATAATTCATGTAATTTTAATCAATAGGTCGAAAGATCGCAGATTTTATCATAAACATATATGAAACGAAAGGAGCGAACAATCCTGCATTCCTATAGATCCTAATTATCTAGACCAATTCTTTGTTAAGCCAAATATATATTAATTATAGAGAGACAGATAGCGATATTTATTAGGCTATTGGCCCTCGGCCTTTTCGCCATAATTATTTATAATAAATCAATATTATAATTAATTAATACGGTATTAATCACCCCCGAAGATAAGCCTAATACGCTGAAATTTTAATAAATATTTGCTTGTAATGTATCTAAATTGTTCTGGCTATTAATTAAATTTATTCTTCTTTCAACTTATTTCATTATTTGATATTCGAAAATATTTTAAAAACAACATTTGCGTGAGATAATTATAAACTTTTATAATTTATTAAATTGTATGTAAGTACTATTTAATGCAAACATTATATTATATTAGGTGTGCTTTTATTTTATATAATACAATACAGAGTTCTACTTGTAATTCTAAATTTTGAGCTGTTAATTGGTGACTGAAATTCCGTACAAAGTATCCATCTGAAACGATGGCAGACAAATCTGTTTGTATATAGACCATGGCCTTTATAATAATTTCGTGTAGGTTTGAAGTCACGTTTTCCAGTGACTTGCTCTATAATTTGCATAAATTAATTAATCTTTAATTTCAAATTATATCACATTTGATAACAGCATCTCAGAGAATCGTATTCATTTATTGCCGTATAAAAGCTACTTAATAGTCAATTGTGTGCATTAAAGATTCTCATATAAAATGTAATAAAAATACTACACTGGCATATTAAAACCATAACAAATCGTAAAGTTCCAAGTAACTCAAATTGTTAAAATACAAATATTTATTCAAGACATTTGAAAATTGTAGGGAAAATCAAAATTTATCAAAATTTATCAGAAAAATCTATTAAATTACCAAGTAATCAAAATAAGCAAACAGCAAAAAAAAATGTAGACTGATATCTTAAAACCATAAAAATAAACAAAAGTTAAAGAAAATGGATTTCTTAATTTCATAATTAATATTTGTACAAAATAATGCAAAATTCCAAAGAAAATCAAAATTATCAAATAAATCACGGAGATTTTAACTGACTATATCTGTAATCCGTATGGAAAAAACAGCATTATCTGGGTATGTCCTGGAAAACCGGAAAAATGTTTGAAATTTTATAGTTATCTTAACTGATACCCTAAGGTTATACAAATTTTGTATATTCTAAATAAATCAAATTGCTTTAATTTATGCTGAAAATATATTTAAAAATGTGTTAGAAAATTCGAAAGAAAACCGGAATTACCTTACAATGCTACAAGACTGAAAATTTAAAAATACACATTTGAAAATAGCAAAATATCGTTGTTTCAGAACACCCTGTGTATTCAACGAGATTCCAAATATTGTGTATATTTTGGCACATTGCTTGGGTACTTACATACGCAGATTCTTTCATTGTTCTCTTATAATAAGGTTTTGTTGATTTTATTTTAGTTCCATGATTTTAGGTTAAATATTTGATTAAAATGTAAATAACTTGGCAACGTTGCATCTGATCCCTAAAAATAAAAATTATTTGTGAAGTCCACATAAAGCAGATTCCAAAAATTGAATAATATACAGGATGTTCGATTTAAAAATTAGACCAAATATTGTGTCCCGGATTTATGCACTCTGTGCACTCAAAAATAATTTCTAAAAGTAGCACATGAAGTGTCCAATAACTTACAATCTAATGTTTTCCTCAATTTTAATTAGTCTAGCAGCAATGGTCCGAGCGAGGATAAGTGGGCCACCCTGTATAATTTACCATGTATTAGGAAGTAAAATGAATAAAATTTCCAAGTTATCAAAACAGCGTACATAAAATAATCAAAGTGTTATTATTAATTTAATGACCACTATTCAAAATATAATCGTATATTATTATTATATTGAAAATGCCACTCCTGTTAATCCTTTTGAGTCCATTTTGCAATTTTGGGGAACGATTCTTGGTCATCTTGAAATATTTTTTGGGTCTTCATGGTCGTCTTTTTTTTCTAGAATAACTTCTGATCGTCGGTATTTATGAAATCCACACACATAAATTTTGCTATTACATGATTGTTTGTGTAATAATGCCATTTGATTGGTGAATAATTATTACTTACTTTATACTATAAAGTCATGATGAAATGCGACGTAAATATCTGACAAGAGAATTTGCAAAAGTAACAGACATTTAAACGCTGCTGTCGCTTATATTTTAATCACAAGAAACGGGTTCTTAGCGTGGCAGTAATTACTCTAAGTTATTACTTATTATGCACCACAATAAAATATACCTTGAAAGTGAGATGCATAATTAAAACAACTGCCGCAATGAAAGTGGCATAAGTACTTATTAGAAATAGAAAATCTTGTGTGCAAAGGAGCATTCTCTGTAATTCAATCTCTATTGCAAAGTACAAGGATGCGGAGTTGATACAGAAACTTTGTATTGTGCTTATTGCATATGTTGTAATTATTATAATTGTCCACGTTATATAATATGATGTGGCGAAATACGGTTATTGAATTATTCGCTGTGATTACCATCAAACCAATTTTTACGCACGAATTATAAATCTTGTATGCTTTCAAAGTGACCGTAAAATCTTCCTCGTTTCGGTTGTTCTCTGTGATGTTACACAGAAAATACACATTTTACTTTTGTTAATATAACACTGGACACACTACACTACTATATTATTTTATTCAGTGCATTTCCTTCTCATAATTTTCTGTGTAATCAAAATGTGCAGTATATTTGAAAATTTTATAGAATTCAAATATTTGAAAGTTGGTACTGATAATTGCAATTCTGACATAAATAATTGAAATGTTGACAGAGTTAATTGAAAGTTTGACACAATCAATATTTTTTTATATACATTGAATATCGATTATATACCTAATTAGGCATTCTATACTACTATATTATTAAATTCGGTAAAAACTTAACTTTGCTTAATTTACTAAAAGTTACTGCTGTGAGAATGATAATGTATAAACAATTCAAAAATACAAGCGATTATTTATTGGATAACGATAATTTATAATAACCAAATCTAAGAGACTTTGAGGACGATTGTAATAAGCTACTTCCAAACAGCCATAAAGCTCCTTACTATATAAGGATAAACATTACGCACTGAATGACGAATACCCATTCATTATATATTGCACGTTAATACAGCACAATGGAACGCCAACTTACACATTTCCACACAATAATTACCCATAATCGTCTCGCACCCACTGCAACTCATCGATTATACAAATATAATTTTGTAATCCTTTAATTGAATTTTGAATTCTACTTTCAATGCCAGCCGAGAGTCCATTAATAGTCCACGACTTTTATATTCGTGCATCTAAATGCAGAAAAGTAATGACGCGATTTCACTTACATTGTTCATAATACATTATCCAGTTCAGTGAGTTGCGATATGTACGAGAGGACAATCATCAGCGGCGTTTTTCGTAATTAATACGTAATTAAATAAATTAATCTGATGGTAATCTTTACCATCAGATATGTGCTGTGATCTTCTTTTTTTTTCATAATTATACCTTTCAATGTCCATAAACTTGGTGTTATTTTTTAATTAAAGAAAATTTACGTTCATTTGGAAATCCTTTCCATTTTCATACTATAATAGAAAACTGCAATTTAAAATTTAAATTCATTTCTTTGATCGCAATATAGAAAATTATTAACAATACACACGTTCTTATGTATTTGAAGTGATTTAATCTGTAATTGTGTTACCAATCTTATAATACAATCTTGATCATTTGGAATACTTTCAAAAACGTAGAACGTGTAATTGGCTACTTGTAAGGCAACACTCAATTTATTAGCAATCGCACGATTGATGTACATTTATTTATATATTCTGTATATACACAGAGTGATTCAGCCAAATCGTTCGTTTACAGATTACACTGGTCAACACGATTTGTGCAACACGGATCTTTGATAGTGAGTTTGATATATTGTTTCAAGCTGAATTCAAATCTGCAACCAGAAATTATCTGTCACCACTTTTTTCTAGAACTATGTTTTTCAATTACTTAATTTATAGTTGTTGTGGAAGTATCAGGGTGAAATAAAGCTCTTTGCTCGGGCGAGGTGTAGTTAGGCCCCATATCTGTCTATAACTCCGTTCTCATGATTTAGCAAAATGAATAACTTTTTGAATCCTGCATTCTACCTAATACGGTTATAGTCGCATATTAAATTTTTTTTAGGTGTTTTTAAAATTTTGCATAGCAGTGACTGAAACTCTCTTAAATGGGGATGCACGCTACCAGGACAAGAGGAGTTGGCATATGGTGGTCCATTCATACCAAACACGGAGGATAGATGTTACCCAGGTCAAATCTACCCAAAAAGTAAAAAAAATGTGTTTTTGTATTTGTATACAAAATTGTATAATTTGTAATTAATTTGTAATTTGTAATTGTTTAATGTATTCTTTTTATAGTAATTTTAATGTCAAATATACGATTTTTCCTGAAACTTTGCTTGTATATTACTGACAAACCTTGGGTGGTACGCCAAAACTGAGAACATATTTGGATTCTACATGAAAAGTATAACTAGAATCTCCTATCAAACCTACTGTTACACAAACAAGTTTCATTTTGTTGACCAGTGTTATCGACTCGTTTATATAAATAACAATAGTATATGCTAATATTTCGAGGACGATTATTTATAAAAAAGAAACAATCTGTATTAGGCTATCAACCGTTTCACTATATTAAACTATATAGACTTTACGATGAAGAAAATAATGAAGGAGATGAAGACAGAAATGGAAGATAATACTGACGTATTAAAAGGGACAATACAAAAATTGAGAAGCGAGATGTGATGCAAGAACGAGGAATGGACAACTACGTCGAAGGATATACCTCTTGGAATGTAAAATACAAAATATAAATAAAGACAAGAGAAATAATACTCTAGTAATAAAGGGATTGAAAGCAGATAATAGTAACGTAGCAGGGAAAGTAGAAAAACTTATCAAAAATAATTTTGAAATAGAAACAAAACCCAAACGAAAAAAAAAACGAAAACTCCATATAAAATAAATAAGGGGAAAGAAACACAAATGGATCATTATGGAGATCGAGGACTGGGCAAGAAACAAGAAATAGTTAGTAAAAATAACAAACTTAAAGGTGAAAGAATACACATGGACAATGATCTCACAAGGATGAAAGAGATGTACAGCAGGAAATTAGAAACATAGCAAGAGAGAAAATAAATAGAAGCAATAAGGTGAGAATGGGATATCAAAAGCAGGAAATGAACGATAAATTATTCAAATAGCACAGAAAAAAAAACCCAAAAACAACCAGAAGAACAAGTCAAGTGATAGCGAGAAAGAAATAACAAGTGGAGAAATAATGAAAACACTACAACAATTACAAAAATCAATAGATTTTATGAGCGCAAAATTCGACGAAATTCAGGACAAAATAAGTAACTAAAAAAACTACTAAAAGAAGGCAAAAAACATAATGAAACATTTGCGGAACGAGTAGAAATAATAGAAAACCTGTTAGAAACAGCAGAAAAGGAAAAAATAAAAAACAATGTAATAATAATAGGAGTTGATAAACAAGACAAATCCGAAAAAACTGAAGATGTAGTAATAATAATCATGAAGGAATGAAACATAAATATAGAAAAAGAGCATGTCATAACAGCATATCGAAAGGATGGAAAAAGCGAAACCAGCCCTATAATAGTCCAACTAAAAATAAAAGAAACAAAATTAAACATATTAAACGCCAGAAAAACCATTGGTTCTATCACAACAAATGAATGCAGCTTAAAGGGAAAAAAGTGAGATTTACATAAACGAACAACTCACAGCTTTGGCCAATGAGCTATTTTACAAAGCAAGAATAACAAAAAAGGAAAAACATTACATATATAATATATATATATATATATATATATATATATATATATATATATATATATATATATATATATATATATATATATATATATATATGTTCATGTGTATGTTTTCACGGACGAAATGTGTTTGAACATGTTCCGGGTCTTTGAACTTCCGTGTATTGTTTTGTGTGTCCTGAGGACACACAAAACAATACACGTCTTTTCAGGACACACAAAACAATAGACGGAAGTTCAAAGACCCGGAACATGTTCAAACATATATATATATATATATATATATATATATGTTTAAAAAAATGACACTAACAATAAAATTAAAATTAAATCACAAACCGACATAGACCACCTCCAATAAAATCAAGAAAAAATAAAAAAAATACATAAATAAATTAATAAATTAATTAATAAAAAAATTAAAAAAAAAAAAAAAACAACAAACACACCATTATTTATCTACACAATGTGAGAAGCATGAAAAATAGATTTTACGAAATTGGACTACTTTCAACAACACACAAAGACCCAAAAATTATAGCAATAACCGAAACATGGCTAACACCAAACAATGAACACCTATACAAACTAGACAAATATAACCCAGCATTCAACTCGAGAAACACAAGAGGAGGAGGCGTCGCAATGTACATCCGAAAGGACACAAATTACGAAATAAAAACAAATATGACAATCAATGAAATTCAAATTATCACAATATTACTGAAGAAGGAAAACATCACAATAACACTAATATACAAACCCCCTTATATTAGTATGTTAAATGACTGAAAAATGCATTAAAAAATCGAATCATAAATAGAAGAATACCGCATATTATTTTAGGAGATAGAAACATCAACTTATTAGAAAAAAACAAAACAACAAATGAATACAAAAACATATTGAAGGAAAACGGATACAAAGTGGGAAACAAAATATCAAATAAATTCTTCACAAGGCAATATAACAATGCACAACTTATAGACGGCATCAAAATAGAGTTTTCAAATATATCCGACCACTGTGCAATCAATACAAAAATAAAAGAAACAAGGAAAATAAAACTCAAACATCAATACTTCAAAACTACAAAAACAAACCAACCAAAAATAATAGAAGAAATAACATCGATGAACACACACTCTACAAACAGCTTCGAGAAGCTCTCAAAAACGTTGCAAAGAATAATAGAAAAAAACCAACAAACAAATAATATCAAAAGAAGAACAGAACCCCCTGGATAAATACCTTTATAATAAAACAACTAAAACAAAGAAACACACTTAAAAAAGTCTCAAAAGTCTCAAACAATGAATTAATAAGACAAGAATACAACAAGCGAAATAAATTAACAACAGCACAAATAATAGAACAGAAAACGCAATACTACAAAAACAAATTTCAAATAAATAAAGACAATCCAAACGAATTGTGGAAAATAATAAATGACCAAATAAACAAAAAAGAATCAAACACAAACTACATAGAAGAAATAAGAAAAGGAAACGGAGGCACCACAAATAAATCGGAAGAAATCGTTGACGAAATTAACGCATATTTCACAAATATAGGCAAAGAACTTGCAGAAAAACAAATAAGAAGCAGCCAAACAACACCCGTAACAACAAAATTAATGAGGCAAATCGCAACCCTTGTTTTCCGAAAAACAACACAAGAAGAAATTAACTACATAATAACAAATTAAAAAAACCATAAAGCACCGGGCTTTGATAAGATAACAAACGAAATCTTAAAACGAAACAGAACAATACTAACACGTATTCTTGTAGAAATCATAAATACAGTACTCGAAGAAGGAATATATCCTAAATATATAAAAACTAGAACAATTATACCAATTTACAAAAAAGGAGACAACGCCAACCCGGAAAATTACAGACCTATTTCATTATTATCAACACTAAATGAAGTATTAGAGTATAAAGTAGTAAACCATCCAGATTCAAATCACTTGCTTAAAAACAAAATTATCAACCAAGAACAATATGCCTACCAACAACATGCAGGAACGACATGGGCCACACAAGATCTCATACACCACATATTATCGAAGATGGACAAGAAACAACTAGTATTAGCTATATACATTGACATGAAAAAAGCCTTCGACACAATATCAAAACCAAAATTAATCGAAGGCAATAGGAATAACGAGAAAGAGCTAAACATATTGAACATATATTTATCAAGCAGAACACAAAAAACCTAAGTAAATAATGCAGAAAGCCTCTTAGAGTGAATATGGAATACTACAAGGAGGAAACCTACTACCAATCTTATATAATATATACACAAACGATCTGCTGGAAATGAACTTGAAAGGAAAACCACATATATATGCAGATTACACCTGTATAGATTACACGGGAAAAAACTATAGAGAAATAGAAGACAATATGAACGAAGATATAAAACTGCTGGAAAACTGGTTTTTCAATAACTTGCTAACAATAAACGAAGCAAAAACAGAATATATGATATTCTCAAACGATAAAACAACAATATATATAAACATCACGATCAAGAATACAAGAATAAAACAAATAAAAGAAGTAAATTATCTAGGACCTAAAATACAAAGCAACCTGAAATGGGATCAACACATAGAAACGCTTAAAAAAGGGAACTATAAAACTATCGCCGCCATAATAAAAATCAGAAACTACGTACCGAAAGAGAAAAAGAAACAAATATATCATTCACTTTTTACATCAAAAATCAACTATCTCCGCAACATATGGGGAATCATAACTAAAAAAACCTGAATAAACTACAGACACAACAAAACAAAATATTAAAAATACTCTACAAACTGGACCGAAAACAAATACAGCAGAATTATATAAGAAAACTAAGGAGCTCAATGTAAGAAACATGATAGAACTGAATAATCTACTATTAATATATAAAATTTAAAACAACCTAACAAAAACGAACATGACACTATTAAATATCTGAGAACAGAAAAATCTACAACAACAAAACATACACAAAACTTAATAACGAAAACAATAAATAAATATAACAACTTAAACGAACACATAAGAAAACTAAAAGCCATCCTTTTAAACTAAAAATAAAAAAGCTAATTTTAAATAACAAGATCTAAATAAGAGGAGTGAAGAAGACCGACAACATCCTTTAATACCATTAACCCAGGAGGGGAGAGAAATCCCACAACTCCCGAGGTGAAGACAGAAGGAAGAAAACACGCAATATTTTAAACAGTATTAATAATTATAAAAACAAGAAGGGGTTAATTGTAGCAGGTACTGAAAACAAAGCAAAAAACTTATTACTTAAGGAAACATCAGATATGAAAACCACGACGATGACACAAAAGCTAACATACAAAGAATACAAAGAAATAGGATTAAACAGTGGAGAATAAAAAAAAACGGAAAACAACCCTGGATCAAATGAAAACCGGACAAAAAAAGACATGTGCGCAACAAATGAGGACCAGATATTGACAAACACGAAGTTATATGTCTTAAAAATGGCACGCGGATTACAAGAAGCATATGAAATAAAGAATAGGAATTTGTATATGAAATGAAAAAGTGAAATTATATATACCTACTTATAATATCAGAACTGAAAAAAAAGGGGAAAGGAACACAAACCTTAGGTAAAGAACACAGGTTATTTTGGAGAGGGTAGAAGATAAAAAAAGAACTGCAATGGGAATTGGGTGTATAATGCACAAAAATTATAAAGATTTTCTAAACAAATGGGAGCTCATATCGGAAAGAATTATATACCCTTATTTTTCTAAACTGGCGTGCACGTCATCAAACAGCTGTGTGATGAGGTTTTTTCGTACCAACGTGATTGTTTTCGAGAATATGCATAATAATAGTTTAAGAATCGAAATTAATCTGAGGTTAATTTGTTACATAACACTGATCACCGGTGGTTATAAATAGGTAATCGGTGTATTAACCGCGGACACAATTTTCGCCTGCCAATCATGTAATAAGTCATGTTATATTGGCAGCCGTGATATTTTTTCGGTGACGATGCCACATCTTTTTCACAAACACATGCTCATACATGTGTGTGTATAACAAAACTTATTTGACGTTTAACTTGTTACATTTGATTAATTATTACAATGCATATTTTGCCATTGTAGATGTTAAACCATAACCACAGGATTGATATCTGTACGAAAAACGGCAGAGAAGTCGACGAATTTAATACGAACCGCGCACTGTCGCACAAGATTGCACGGACGCAACAGCTGATTGCAGCCATTTTTAAATACCTAGGACAGCTGGCAACCTTGTAAAATTGTGCCATCATTATTATGATTATTATTTTGATGACGTGAACGAAAGATTAGAAAATTCAGAGTATACTAATGGAATTGAAAGACAGAAATAAGTTGCAAACACTGATATGTGAGAATGGGCCAAATGAAAACGAATTAGTAATAAACATAGAATCACATTTTTTTATTTCTTGTTTCATGTTTGCCTAAGAATTGACCACAAAAAATTGTAAAATTGCATTTTTAATTGCAGCTTTTAAAGTGTTGCAAGACATGTGCAAGAAGGCATCAATGCATTGACGGAAGGCCGACGTGTACGACATGTACTTATTTCTGCTAATAAGATCAATTATGACTAATTGGCATGTGAGATATGTTAATTTATAGGACTAGTGATCACTGTGATATAAGTTTTAAACTATTGGCGATTGGTAAGGAATCGATGCGCGTGTCTGTGCAGTGAGTGGAGCAAGGTGGAGATAATATATTGCTTATTCATTACCAAGTGAAAGTCGGCTGTAAATACCTATCGATTTGGACGGAACATCAACATCAGTTCAGGCATCTTATTTTATTATATGTCTGTATATGTCTCATTTAGCTACACGTTCTCATTCCTAATGTAATTGAAAGGTGTGGTAAAATGGTTATCTGGATAATTCTATAGCCATTTACACCACGTTTCTCATTTTTTTGGGATTAAAATACAAATCTTCGAATTTCGTAGTCATTTTCATTAAGCTTCTGAGAGTAACATTAAAATTCGTTCTTCTTAATGACTAACATTTAAAAAAAGTAAAGGTTTGAGATCTTTTCTTCTAGCACATTTGTTAATTTTTCCGCCACTTACTTCCTTCCTAATACCGGACTTTTTAATTTATAGTTGGCTAATACGAAAACTTGAACCTTCATGTACCTTTGATCTTTCGCAGCTCTTATTTCACAAGATGTGTAATTCGAAAAGTGGTTTTCCTTGAAGGAACGGAAATCGAATTATAATTATAAGTGGATAAGATCCAGTGTCCAATTCTGAGCCACATAGGAATAATGGGTAGCCCGACAATACCATCAATTAACCCGCACAATCGAACGTCTAAATGCGAGCGCGCTTAAGAATCGCGTTTCGCCAAGGCTGCTCTAGACCGATCACAAAATTGAAAGGTGACTCATTAAACAATGCTACCCAACCTAAATTTTAGTGCGATATTTAATATGCACACTGACCTAATTGTATGCCATTTATGTTGATATATTACTTAAGGCTTAAGGTATTGTCCCATTGCTTAACCGCTCTTTGCAAGACGATATCCAATTGCTGGAAACCGCAGTTTATGTCCTCTTAGATGTACGTAATGCTAAATTGCGCTCATTTCCCGATTCTGACGCAATCCGAGACGTATCAGACGTTAATCGAGCAGAATCAATTTGGATCGCTCTATTTTTCACATTTTCGCGTCAATATTGTAATTTTGTCAGATTTCGACGTTGGATGAGATAATGAATGCGGTGTCACATAATGTCAAATTAATGTGCACGTGGGATCGTTAAAATTAGAAATTCTTCGAGTTCCTGGATTGTTACTTCTGCTAAATAAATGGATTTGTTCTAGTTGCCCGGTGAATTGTGCTTCCTATTATGCCCACAACACTCGTAATTGTATATAATTATTTGTGTGCATAGTAAAATACGTATAATGCGCTCGGCATTTTCTTTCTCTTGCAACAAATAATGTTACTTTAATGCGGGATGCAGACACTTATGGAAATATGTTTTAATAGTGTAAATGGGCATTATAATATACAATTGTGATAGTAACCAATTACTTAACTGGAGCACCAGTTAGATTCTTATTATTGGTGATAGAAATTAGCCGATGCAGAAGAAATTGGCTCTCGTTGAAGAATTAAATAACAATATTAGTATCAAAGATGAAATGTTTAATATACGATATATATATTTTATGCCATGGAATTTTTATTGCGTTTACAAATTAAACAAAACTGTACGTTTAATCTCCAGACATTCAAAATTGTATACTCGTTGTAATCCTGATAAACTGTATGCAGACCTGGTTTTACATTCTAGTGTTACTATGACTATAGTAACATATACCGTACGATCAACAAATATTTAGATAAAGGGCGGCTATGACTGTGTCAGTTTTAAATTTTTCGTGTCCTGATAACTTCAGCTAATAAACTTCAAACAACTGTCAGTGTCAGTATTAATCAAATTTAAAAATAACGCATACATGATTTGCACTTCGGACCATAAACGATTCATCATTGAATCATCTTTCTTTCGTTAATTGTGTTTTCAATAACGGAGAATGAACATACAGCGCAGTTACATGTTGATGTTGTGTCGGCAAATAATTTTAAATTATGTTCTCATAGAGGCAGATTTTTTAATGTTTTAAGAAATATGAAAAATAAATATGAATCAGAAATTAAGAAATGTTTCGTGAAACTGGATGTGAAGAACATAAGAAAGGTGCTAGAAGGGCAACAGTACGTACCCCAGATGTCATAGCTTGTGTTAGCCAAAAAATGGAAAATAAACGATCAACTCCTTTGCGGCATTTGGCTCAGGAAACTGGACTATCATATGAACCTGCCAAAAACATTTGAAGAAGGACTTGGATAAGCATCCCTACAAATACAGGTCTACCATGAATTGCTGCCACCAGACTTCAACAGACATCTTGTATACTCCCAGTGGTTTTTGGATAACCTCAACAATGATGATGTACTTCACTTGACATTTTGTCAGACGAGGAATGGTCACCTTTGGGGGTATGTAAATTCATAGTATATGAGAATTTGGAGTTCCCAAAACTGTCACGTATTTCGTGAATCGCCACTACATCCTCAGACAGTTGGTGTGTGGATTGCAATGTATCGGAGAATAATAATTTTACTATTATTTTTTTCAAAACACTGTGACAGCTGAACTGTAATAAGGTTTCTTTCAGCACGACGGGGCTACTGCTCATACCACCCATACAACTCTTGAATTTCTACACCAATATTATGGCAACAGAATCGTTCACATTCATTGTGTCGCAGAATATCCCCCTAGGTTACCAGATATGACTTCTTTGTACTACTTCATGTTTTCTCATCTGAAGAACACAATTTTTAAGAATACGATAATTAATTTCGTTCGTCACCGAATTCGTGAAGAGTGTGCCCCCATAATTCTACAAGTTTTACACAATAATACGAAGACCAGGATCAATTTATGTATACAACGGCGAAAGGGGTGGGGGCATTATTTTCATCACATTCTCTAGTTTGTAATTTTGTTTGCCAATTAAGTTAATTTAAATTGAAATAAGTATATTAAAATATACTTCCTTGCATTCCAGAGCATCTGAAAGTCTGAACCACTAGCAGACATACTTCCAATATCTCAAGGGCTTCTTTTATCTAAATAATTGTTGTGTATATATATATATATATATATATACAGGGTGTCCAAAATAAGGATCAACAGCATGGGGATCTCGCAAACCGTAAAAGTTACATAGGCGGTTAAATTAGATAAAAGTAGCGCAATTTAGTGGTCAGTAATATGCTGTTAAGAAAACCAGAAACCTCTACAACAATATACAAAAAAAAATATATCGAGCTATTTAAGAAAATTTTCGGTGGCGTCACTACAAATAAGTGAAGGTGTTTAAAAAAGTTTTTTCACCAACTTGTAGCTAATACTGTACCATTTAATAATAAATATGGTTTGTTGATGATTAAATAACAAATTAACTGACATATTTGGGCTCTTTTTACCGAACACACGGTATATTTTTTATATACGGAGATTACTTTCTATGGATACACTTCACGCCATATTAATCCAGGTAACATAAACCGTTAATTATTAACTATAATTTTACGGATCCGTTTAACAATCTGCGGATACCTAAGCGAAGGTTAGGTTACTTTCTATGGAAACCAATATCGATATAATAGTTCCCATATTTAACTAACTGACTATTAAGACATACTGGGATTATATCTTAACGAAGAGTAAGTCAGTAATACTTATTATTACATTCACCCATACGACATGTGTATTTTAACATGAGCCTCTAATAAATTTGAAGAGAAATGAAAGAACTGATATAATCAAAAGCCACGAATTAATAACGCAGAACGGACACGCACAATTTATTAGTACGCTCCTTTTCGCTAAATACGTGAGATTTTATACGTAGAAAAAATACAACTCGTATTTATATTTACATGTCTTAAAGCTAGATGAGTTGTACTTTTTTTACGTATTAAATCTTATGTTCCTACATATATTTGCAACATCTCATTTAATATCATTTAATATGGGAAATTACCATAAATAATTATATCTCAACGTATTCAGCGAAAAATAGCGTACTTATAAGTTGCAATGCATCACAACAATGCAACAGTTATTGAACTATACACTTACTCAACAAATACGTTATTCTCAAGATGTAGTTTACAACAAGTGAGCACGTAATGCATAACGAATAAAACTGGCAATTTTATTAATCAATGACACTTCGTAATAGTTTCGCACATACAAATTTGGTTCAGATGGCGGATTGTGCAATGAAAAACTATTACTCTTGTGTCACTGTTGAGCCACCAACCAAGACACGTATTTCGGATTTATAATACTTGCATGCATGTATGCAAGATCATTGTAATGTAACGAGCGTGTTCTGGGTGGCAGAGAAACTTAAATAATAAGTTTAGTTAATATTCCAAACTAGACTGCCTTGCATAGAGTATGACACTTGCTTCATAATTGTTGTCACATATCGTTTGTGATGTGTACATTTATAATTGCATAAAATAAACCTAATGTGTTCTTATTAAAGTACCTAATACCAATGAAGACAATTGGGTACAAAAAGTTATTGCCATTAATTAATTATTTATTTACGTATTAAGGATATTAAAAAAAAAAGCAGTGCTTAAGAGGCCTCTTTACCCAAACGCGGTGTAGGGAATTGCATGTAAACGACAGCCAAGATAATTCATGAAAGGGTCAACATAATTACATCGGAGACCTGATTTAAAAAGTTTGGACATTTATCTACAATTGAGCTGAGTAGTTTTAAGAAATAATAAAATGGTGATTTATTATGTTGTTTAAAAGAATAGCATGTTTAGCCGATTTGTGAAATTTTCTTCTGTAAATCTTCTGTTTATTTAATTAACCCAGGGTACATATAATGGAAATTCCCTCAGGGTATTTGGAGCTAATGTTGTTGCAAACCACCTTCTTTTTTTTTGTTCCAATATCATGAATTATAATGGAGTATTCTTGACTGCACATAAATCCGATACGTCATCAGAAATAATCACATTTGATTTATTTCTTAAAACTACTTTGTCTAATTGTAGATAAATGTCTAAACTTTCTATATCAGTTCTCCAATTGTAATTATGTTAACCCGTTCATGAATTATTTGGCTATCGCTTATTAATAAAGCCGTATACTAGCTGGGGTAAAGAGGCCTCTTAAAATATTTGGGCTTTGTAGGTAGTGTAAGTCACATGAATTCTGAGTCTACTTTATGAACCGAACTTTAATAGTAAACTTATTTTTATGATTCCAATTTTAATGCGTAAGCCCGTTATATTAATTGCTATTAATACGAATCTCACAATTTATGTCGCCACACAAATAGTTCAGGTACCTTAAATGAAAACAATGGTTCATTTCAGTAACCTGAAAATTGGCTGCCACATCATTAAGATTGCATTCATCCTCGTCTTCAATTCAAGTTGCCTATTAAATTCGCTTTATTCCAAATCAAATACAGGAGTATTATAATTATTACTATTTGATTGAAGCGAAGAGACACTTTCAATTGTGACATAAATTTATGCATTATTGCAACATTTACGATGTGGTTATAAAACAATACGCTTAAAACATTCGTTAACCCATTATAAAATTGACACGTTTCTCACACCAATATTATGGATGTTCGGAGAAACTATTGGACTGGAATTATTAATATCCACCACCGGGACATATATTTCTTCCGCGGTAAGTTCGGTGACTGTGAAGATGCTAGCCAAATTCTTCCGTAATAAAACTTTCACCCATAACGAAATTAATGGACGGCAATACATTTCGGATTTATAAAAGTCTCCGTTTTTAAATGAAATTAATTCCATAATTTAAAAATTGTGCAATGCTGCATAAATATGCTACTTTTTAACTTTCCTGTATTTTCTTTCACATGAAATGTTATCGCCTACAAAATTGTGGATATTTGGGAATTACAATTGAATCAAAAACGTATCTTCTTTAAAACATATGTGTATCAGTGAATTAATTTGGCACGTCTTTAAACGGTTGTGAATAAACATGTTGAAGGTTAAAAAAATAACATTTTAATATAATATAGAATTATATTTCATTTCACAATTAACTTATTTATTAGTTTATATTTAATTATTAAATAACCATATTTATTAATTAAATATTATAATTGGGACAAGTAATATTTTGATTATAAATTTGATGGTAAACTATATGGACTATATTCCTCATAATTAAATGGACCAATCACAATAGTGAATTTTCCTTAGTTACTTCGTATATTATAGCATCGAAAATAATCTGAATGTAGCGACTACTGCTCAATGTGTTCCTTAAAATACGCTTCGCCCTACGGACTCGGCGTATTTCTCAGAACACATTTCGCATACGTCAGCTATATTTGATTATTTTTGACGCTCTTATTATATTTCTGCTGAATATAAGAAGCATATCAAATATAGAACAGGAACTGTGGAAACTAAAACATGCCCTAACTTGACTCAGATGCACAAAATTCAAATTGAATGTTATTGTGCTGTCTGTCAATGCCAAAAATATCGCATACTTCGTATGCGACTTGACCCCGGCTTAACCAGGGCCTCATTTCGTAATCCTGGACCACAATTATATTGGAAGGACTTCGGAATATTGACCACAATTTGCAATTTATAGCGGCGAGAGTTTCATGGCACGTTGCAAATTCCGTGCATAAAGTGCACCTGGTGAAGCATCCTCGTAAGTCATACTGCTCCGACATGCCCTCTGCTGCGTCCTCTGCAGGATGTGAAGGACTGCAGTGACATAAGTGCAGGACTGCAATTATGTGCACACTATGGACACGACATAAAGACCTCGGCTACAATACGAACGGTGAGCGGCTACGGCAAGCGATAGAACATAAAAACAAATGTTTTGTTCAACGTTTTAAATGGAGAAAAATTGAAGCCATTTGTCATAACGTCTTTTTGAAAACAAAATCGTGGAATTTAATTCTTATCTCAGAAAGTAAAATGATAGATGTAAATACAAAACATGTTTCAAATCAAACGGGGAAACCAAAAACATAATAGTATATAGCATGTTCCATTTAAAAATAAAAAATTGATGACTGCTTCCAGTTGAACCGAAAGTGAAAGAACGTTGAATATTTCACCTGAGAAGAACGGAATCACCTATGTTTTGATGATTTTTTTAAAACTTTATTTTATCGGGAAACCCATAATCTTTTAATGGTCTTTTAGTTTTTGGCACCCTGTATATATAACGAGACAAGGACTACGCCAAGGACAAGTATTAAGTTCCCCTGCGCTTTATAATATTTATGGACGAAATAATAAAGAAAGCAGAAAGAAAAACAAAACCATTAGCATTGATCTATTTCCAAAACAAAATGTGATAACAGCAGCGTTAAAATCAGTAAACCATGAAATGATAAAGCAGTATCAGCTTTAAAATGATTTATTATAGTCACCCGACGAGAGCTGACAATGACTCATGCTTATTCTAAGAAAGAATCGCTTATTCCATGTTCGTTCGCATGATTAATGTATACCGCGCGTTTTCTTTATCTCTGAACATATACCCTATCTTCAGTTTTAAAACGACAGGTTCAATTGTATTGCTAAAATGCAAGGGTTGTGCAGCCAAAATTGCAGGCGCGTTGAACTCGATCATTTCAAATGTCAAAACTGAGAGACGAATCCCACCAGACAGAACAATTTTGTAAAATAATCGAAAAATGTAGTACACGATGCGTCGCCATTGGTCATCATAAAAGAACTAGGAGATGCCACATTTTAACTGAAGAAATGAAATTAATTATTTTGCGTTATGCTGAAGGAAAACTAATATGTTCTATTTCACATATGAGTTACTATTTCGGGATTAATGGTTGATGATTGTTGATTGAATGGGATTGATGGGATTGGTGTCCCAAGATAATTCTTGCGTCAAATTCATTTTCTGCCAAAAGATTTAACATTTGAATTGATCGAGTTAACGCGCTTGTAATTTTCGTTGCACAACCCTTGTATCTTAGCAATACAATTGATTTCGTCGTTTTAAAACTGAACATAGTCTATGTTCAGAGATTAAAAAAAACGCGCGGTATGTAATAGAGTGAAATTAAATATAAAACATATGTCGAGTTCCGGCAATTTAAAGTGATGAGCCCTGGTCAGCTCTCAACAGGCATACATTCATAATTTATTTTGAAAAATAATATTAAATGATTAGAATAAAATTTAAAAAAGCATGTGTGCTAAATGGTACAAAATGATGGGGAAAGTGGATAAAAAAGTTTTAATCAAATCCTATCCGATCTGCTTTTGTTTCTGAGGTATAGCGATTTCAAGTTTACAAGCAACTTATAGCTCGACTACTGAAGACGTGCATTCATATTGGCCAAAGGGTTTCGATTAAGTATAATTCAATGACTCTTGGAGAATTAACAATATTAATTATTATGTAATCATTACATTAAACAAAATTGCAATAAATAGTTATTTACAAACCAAGTGCGGGAACACAATTTTCCCGCATGAACGCAATTTTGAAGCATGAGCGACCGAAGGGAGCGAATGCTTCATCTGCGTGAATGCGGGAAAATGATTCCCGCAAGTGGTTTGTACATTTTTTTTTTGAAACGAACAGAACGATCAGCATAAACTCAAATAATTTTCATTCCGTTTCAAAATATGAAATAAAGCAAGCCATGGCTGTATAGCAAAACAATGATTGTTACTTTGACAGTTGATTTTTTAAAGCCTGTCGTTTAAAGTCTCAGTTTCTAATAAAATGTCTTCCGATTCGGATATAAGTAGTTGTACACCTCCGGAAATCCGCAATGCCGCTAATACGGCAATTAAAAATTTATTGCCGGATAAATCCAAACGAAGGTACGAGTTGGTATACTCGAAATTTATGGATTGGTGCAGGTTAAACAAAATACGGACTTATTCAGAAAATTGTTTGCTGGCATATTTTCAAACCTTTTCAAGCAAAAAGTCGCTATGGTCCACTTACTCTATGCTAAAGTCCTGTCTACTAATACACAATAACGTAGATATTTCCAAATTTACGAAATTTTACGCATTTCTCAAAAAAGAAACGTATAACCTGAAACCGAAAAAATCCAAGGTATTAGAAAGTCATGAAATTGACAAATTTATTCATGAAGCCCCTGATAACTCATTTCTGTTAATGAAGGTACGTACACAATATGTTTCATTAATCGATATTATTCTATTATTCTATAATATGTTTTACTGGCAGTAGTAATATTGGGCATTTCTGGCGCTTGTCGCCGCGATGAATTATGTAAAATGTTAATTGATCATATCGAGTTTAAACATGAAATGGTACTTGTTAATGTACCAGAGACCAAAACTAATATTTCTCGACGTTTTGTGGTGATCAATCCAGAATGGATAAATTTATTGTTAAAATACAAAAATTTAAGAGTAGGGACAAATAAACGTTTCTTTTTGACCTACAGAAATGGGAAATGTATTAATTCACCTATTGGTCTTAATACAATTGGCAAAATACCTTGCTCTGTGGCACAGTACCTTCAGCTAGAGGCTCCACAGGCCTACACTGGTCATTGCTTTCGAAGAAGTTCAGCTACTTTACTTGCAAACAACGGTGGCGATTTACTGACTCTTAAAAAATTTGGCGGTTGGAGATCTTCAAGCGTGGCCGAAGGTTACGTCGATGACTCTGTGCAGAGTAAAATTAACGTAGCTGAAAGATTGATGCAACCAGCTCCGGGACCTTCATCTCAAGTTGAAAACTATACAATCTCTGAAACTCTTAATGTGTCGCACACTATATCTAAACCCGATGCGGTGGAAAGTTCGGGAATTTGCATTTCAAATTGTACTAATTGTACGATAAATGTGTACAATAATAACCCTGCTTAAGTCGATGTAGATCGTTCACAATAAATAATTATGTATTGATTTATTTATGACAGTGTTTTTTTGCCGTTTTCCCGGTCTACTAGACCGGGAAATACGGATTTCCGGTTGTCAATAGAGTGCGTCAAATGTCACTTTCGAGGCGGTGAGTTCAAAAATATAATTACAGTAAACATACACTAACACTATGTCGGCATATTCTTCTAAAATAAGATGTTCTATTATATGTAACACAAATATCTAATTACTATATCTGTCAGTTTGCAGATTGTTTATTAATCTCGATTGTTATTCATGGTTGACACGAATAAGTTACTAACTTAAGGTAATATAACTTAAAATCGCTATACCTAATCGACATAGGGTGATTTTGCTGATTTTTTAATTCAATTTTTGAAACCTGATTTTTATGCGAAATGTTTTAAAACCACTTCAAATTTGTCATTTGTTTTTTAAGATTTTTATGATATTTCACTTTTAGCCATACCTACCGTTGAGAGAACTGTAAGACTGTATTATAATTAATAATTAGGTATATTTTACTTGTAATCATAAATTTTTATTATTTATGATTTTGGTTTTGGCTCGTGATTTATCTTTTTTATGTTTATTTTGTGTGATCGTATAATGTAAGTACTTCTTTACGTTATGTTTGATATTAAATCATTATCGTGACAACTCCAACTACTTTGAGAGGTAATGTGTGTGTTAGTAACAATAATATTAATAAAATAAAAACACATATTTATGGATTAAGTGTAATTTATTCACTTTAAAGAACTTTGCAACAATAATTAAACGTCAACTTGAATTTAATGACTTTTTTATTGACTCAAACAGTATTAGTTAGTTTTGGATAAAGATGTACTTAATGTCAAAGACTTCACACTTTGCTCAATTCTACGTGCCCGAAAAACTGCTCAATGCATGTCACCACTTTATGAAATATGTCACTGTTTGTGCCTTCCAATATCACGTTCGATTTTATCCGTACATCAGTTGGAAATCTCTAGTCACGTCAATGACTTCACACACTGATCAATTCTACGTGCCCGCAATACTGCCCAACGCATGTCACCACTTCATGAAATATGTCACAGTTTGTGCCTTCCAATGTCATATTCCATCTATTACTTCAGGATTTACTAACTAGGTTTTAACTAGGTAAATTGTTCGTGTGACTGATATTAATGAATTTGCAATATGATTATTTATTACTCGTTTATACTCATTACACAAAACAACCAATAATTTGCCACAGTATTACCCAGTTAATAAGTAAACTATACCTCTATATTTTATACTTATTCCCTGGACACAACTTCGATAATTTTATGGATTTCATTTAATTAACCTTTAGTTTTATTTCTGAAATGTTTCTCATTTAAACTAAATCTTTATTTGATTCAAATTCATGTTATTAATTACTTATAATTAAATAATGTTTTGCCACTTTAGCGAAGAGATATTATTTAGGTTATATTTTAATAATTTATACTTATTCCCTGAAGAGTATTATCCTCTCTGTACTTCATTTTAAATTTATAATAATAGTATTTTCTTAAAGAGGACTAATATTATTTCTAATATCCTGGAAAGATAAAGTCACCAACAAACAGGTACTAGAAAAAGTAAAACAGGAATGTGAAATTGTACTGACTATTAAGAAAAGAAAACTGGAGTATCTAGGCTACGTCATGAGAGCCCCCAAATATATTCTTCTGAGACTTATTATGCAGGGGAAAATTAAAGGAAAAAGGGGTATTGGTAGGCGTAGAGTCTTCTGGCTGAAGAACCTGCGTGAGTGGTTCAGCTGTAACAGCACGCAGCTATTTAGAGCAGCGGTGAATAAGATAAGAATAGTTATGATGGTGTCCAACCTCCGGTAGGAGAAGGACTGCAAGAAGAAGATTAAAGAGGAAATACAAATGATATTACTTATTTCATTTTAATTGATATTTTTATGACTTCGGTTAGCTTGTGAGGGGAATGGGTAATCATGTCTACTACGGTAAATATATTTGGAAACAGTAACACTCTCCCTACTGAACGCGAATGAAACCGGAAAGATGACCCTATCAACCTCCTCGACATCTCTCAAAGCGAATGCCAGAAATTAATAAAGCTCTCGAAAACCCACGTTTATGGAACCCGAAAGATTACCTTATTAACCTCCACGACAGCGCTCAAAGCGTATGCGAAAAATTAATAAAGCTGTCGAAGACCCGCGTATATGAAACCGGAAAGATTACCTAATTAACCTCCACGACATCGCTCAAAGCGTATGCCTGAAATTAATAAAGCTCTCGAAGACCCACGTATATGAAACCGGAAAGATTATATATATATATATATATATATATATATATATATATATATATATATATATATATACTTCACGAGGTATTTGTTTTTGGTACTTTGGTAGGAATGTACCGATTATTACTACTCAATTTCGAAAGAACCAATATTATTCCGAACACAGTAACTTTCAAATAAACCGGATAATCCTCTTTATAATGATATTATAACGAAGATAATAACGGCCTGTCGCCTCGCGAATCGGGAACCAACTAAGCTTTTTGCATGTAAAACGATGCTATTTATTTTAAAATTTCGCCCACTCTGCTATTCTACGGGATTCCCATTAATATTAATTCCCATTCCGGTGATCTCACATGTGCGCTATTGCAAGGTTACTGATAGAAAATTACCAAACTGTTATGATTAGTCATCAGCCTGCTCCACCCTCTTCTGTGATTATTTATATAATTGCGTCACCGCTAATCGACCCCGTTTTATATTAATGATTATAAAAGTTCTCGTAATTTCCTTTGTATATATATATAGTACTCCCTTCTACCAATTATGGTGTAAGGTTTTTTTATTTTGCTTTGTCTTGTTATTCCTGGCTTGGTCTCATGATGTATTTCTTACATTTTTTTTCTGTTCTTCGCCATTTTTCTCACCTCGGCTATTGTTTTCCCTTTCTTTTCAATAATTTTCATTTCACTATCCCATATTTATATTGGTCTACCTCTACTTTTCTTCTTTTGTGTTTTCGTCTGCCATATCTGTTTCACTTGTCTTTCCTCCTTCATCCTCTGTAGGTGTCCCCACCACTCTAATTTCCTTCTCTGTATAAATTCTTCTACCGTTTCTATTTCCAGCTGGTCTCTGATTTCTCTGTTCCTTATCCGGTCTCTTCTTGTCACTCCGATTATTCTCCTAAGGTACTTCATGTCCATTGCCTGGACTTTGCTCTTTTCTCTTTTCGTTAGAACCCAAGACTCATACCCGAATGTCAGCACCGGTCTGTATATTGACTTAAATATGGACAGTTTTGTTTTTCTTGTTATTTCCCTTTTATTTATGAATGTTCTTAGTTGAAAATATAGCCTAGTTGTTTTTTTATATTCAGCTATTAATTTCCTTCTCATTTCAACCTTCACTTTGTATTTCTACCCCTTGGTATTTGTATTGTTCTACTTGTTCTATTTTTGTATTTTCTATTTTAATATCAATCTGTTCTTGCTTTCCCAATATCATCACTTTTGTCTTGTTTTTGTTAATTTGCATTCCATTTGTTTTTAGTGTTTCGTTCCATATATTTAGATTATTTTGTAGGTCTTCTCTATTTCTTCCTATTATTATTATTATGTCATCTGCGAATGCTCCTTCTGCTATTTCTCCTCATTTTAATTTGTTATGTCCGATCGTTATTGTGTTTACCTTATCTCTGCATGTTCTAATTATTTCATCTATAAATAAAATGAAAAGTGTTGGACTCAGACCTCCACCTTGTCTTAATCCGTTGTTTGTTGTGAACTCGCTGGTTTGTTGATTTCTTTAGACTATTATATTCCGGTTGTTCTGGAATATGATTCTTATTACCCTAATCATCTTGTTATTCACATTTCTTTTCTTTAAAATCGACAATACTTTTTCACGAGGCACTCTGTCGAACGCCTTCACCATATCTATGAATCCTATGTACATTTGTTTATTTTCATAGTTTGCCTTTTCCTGTATTTGTTTTATCATAAATATGTGGTCCTGTATACTTCTGCCTTCCCTGAATCCACTCTGTGATTCCATTAATGTTCTTTCTGTGCTTTGTTTTAATTTTTAATTTATTAGTTGTTCATATATTTTCATATTTGTAGTTATTATTATAATTCCCCTGTAATTGTTGTCTTTTCTGTCGCCGATCTTGTATATGGGTACTATCATTGCTATCTGCCACTCCTTTGGCACACACTCTTCTTGCCATGCTTTGTTGTAGATTTTTAGTAGCATTGATTTCCCTTGTGTACCTAGTTTCTTGATCATTTCTGTTGTGAATCTATCCACTCCTGCTGCTTTTCCGTTTTTTTTTGTTTTCTTATTACTTCTGACAAATCTTCCATACTTATCTGTTGTTCTTCTTCATATTCTGTATCTTGTTCTTGTTCGTTCGTATTTGTCACTTTTTCTTCCTCTTCCATGTTGAGTAACTCCTGAAAATATTGTTTCCATCTCTCCATCCTTTCTATGTCATCTGATATTATTTTTCCTTTTTTATTCATTATATGTCTCGCCTCGTTTGTCCCTTTCGTCTTGTTCCTTTTGATTATGTTGTAGAACAGTTTTATGTTGTATTTACTACTTTTCTCCATTTTGTCTCCAAATTCTCTCCAACTTTGTTTTTTTGCTTCTATTACTAATTGTTTAACCATTTTTCTGCTGTGCTTGTATTTTTCATATCTTTCTGCAGTTTTCTTTCCTAGATATTCTGTCCATACTATCTTCTGGTTTTTTATCTCCTCTTTTATCTCATTCGTCCACCATCCCGTTTGTCTTTTCGTGTTTGTCATTTGGTAGCTTCCACATGCTGTCTGTGCAGCTGTTAGTATTATATTCTTGAATGCCTCCCACATTCCATTAAGTCATCTTCCCTGTATGTATTTTGTTTTAGTACTATTTCATTCTCCACCAGATCCTTGTATTCGTTGCTTACATCTTCTTCTTGTAATCTGTGAGCCTTGATCTTTTTAACTTCGATTTTCTTCATTTTGTTATCATCACTTTTTATTATTGGTTCTTTTATTGTTGCTGCCACTAGGTAGTGGTCGCTTCCAATTTCTGGCCCTCTCCTTACTTTAGTGTCTACTACCTCTTTTATGTGTTTTCTATTTACGAGAATGTAGTCTATAATTGACTTTTCGTTTCTAGCTCTTTCTTCTCTTGTATATTGGTGTATTCTTTTATGATTTGAACATGTTTGTTATTATTAGTTCACTCATTTGGCAATATTCCAGAATTCTTTTCCCATTCTCGTTTCTTTTGTTCTCCCCGTTATTACCCATCCCATTACTGTACGGCTGATCTCTTTTCCCTACTCTACTATTAAAATCGCCTGCTACATATAGTTTACCTGTTACCTCCTCTGTCTTTGTCGTTAGTTCTTCCCAAAATATATCCTTTTTTCTACTTTTTCATCTTCACTTGGTCCATAAACTATTATCATTGTTTTCATTTCATCTTTTGTTTTCCCTTTCAGTGTTATTAGCATCATCCTTTCACTTATTTCTTCCCATTTTATTAGTTCTTTATCTCTTTTTTTGTGCACTATGCAGGCAACTTCTGTCGCTGCTCTCATGTGTTCCTCTACTCCACTATATATGCATGTGTGTCCGTTGTTCGTTTTTTTTCTTTACCCTTTCCCTTTGAGTTTTGTTTCAGTAATTGCCAATAAATCTAGTCCTGTTTTAATAATTTCTTAATTTCCTTTGCAATATCTTCAAATTGAATTCATATTTAATCAGATTGCTTATTAAATGCCCAAAACGATCATCCCTTCCCATTCTAACACAATACTTGGCTTTTCATACCTGAGTATGAAATTGTTTCAAATTTATTACTAACCGTCTCAATTAATATCAGTCATTTTTCGTGTTTTTATGTTAAATTAATTTATACAAAATATGGATATTCCGAACCCTTGCAGGACTATTGCAGTAACGAAATCAGATTTTTACTTCTAATTTTATATTTATGCAAAGAAATATGTTTTCCCGTGATAGAATTATGTAATAACCGAACCAATTATAATTATAAATTTTATTGTTACACTTCTGATTGTTTTACCGTTATTTTACATTAATTAATAATTAATTGCTTATGTAATTGCATTTAATATGGCATTTACATAGCTACTCAGACACAAGAAGCTAAAATATGTATTTCAATTTACATTAAGATGATGTTATGTAAGTAAAAAATGTTGAGCGCTCACTGCTTACTTTGCCATCATAAATTCCGAATATACACGGTGTTCAGATGGGATTTTTGCGTAAATCTCCACGTATTTTTGCACTAAATGCCAAATATCGCGTTATACTGTACATAAACTCCTCGATTCTATTTATGTAACCGCGGATGATTTAACAGAAAATTATGTAAAGATGAGGGATCAGTTTACGAGTCACGGGCTTGAAAATGATCTCGTTTTTTTTACGTAACAGCCGCAATAATTTAAAGTGCCCAGGTTAACGGTGAAATTTTATCAACTAGATCACATCCTCTCGAATACCGTGGGGAGTCGATATTTTTACGATTACTAAATTTCAAGTTATGTAACGAGCCAACCCGGCGACTTGTTGCAAGTAATGCTTGATTGTTTTGATAATTATTGGATTGTAATGCTCCGTGCATTAGCGAGTAGATTTCACAAATTCAACTGTGTTAGTTAACTCGTTCTATAATTTTTGATATGTGCCATAAGTATAAAAGAAAAGTTACTTGGATGCATCTCTATGTTGACCACAAAGCTGGTTCTTACATTGATTTGTACATTGCAGTCGATGCAAATACCACATATACGTAGATCAATGGTTGTGCAATGAGCAGTTTTTATAGTATAATGTAATATTTAAAGCATGTTAAATTCCTAGCGGAGTCTCTGACTAGAACCGACCGAGTGAAGGGAAAGAACCGGAATTCCACTCTCTGACTAACGCTCCAATATGATTTTACTATGCGAATTAAATCGATTTATCTTGAATCATTCTCTTGTCTAAAGGTCATCTCACCTACGTAATATTAATGTGTTGATATATTTTTTCTTGAATATAATAATTTGACTATATAAAATGGATGAATTACGGTCATTATGTCAAATAATACATATTATAATAATATTTTATAGTATACCAGTAACAAACATTTCCAAAATCCATAATACATATGACAAAGTTTTCTTGAAAACCAATCTGAAAAAAAAAACGGGTTATAAAATTAAATAATACACATACCTCTAAGAAAGTATACAAAAGTAAATACATCCCGTGTATAGTTTTCCCAGAATTTTCAGTTAAACACATGTTATAATAATGCCAATGGTAATTATATTTTTGGAAAACATTTGATAATATAGGAAGTATCTCTTAAAAGACAATACATCACAAAAGTCACAAAAGTAATGCCACTTCTCATAAAACTATGTCAATTTCTCAAGAGTGGCAAAGTGTCATCATAACACTAATGTTATGTAATTGTTGTAGCATGTTATAAAAGTTATTTTATGTGCAGCGCTGTCATTTAGACTTGGGTTAAAAGTGAATAAAGATATATTTAAAAAAAAAATAATACTTAAGTCCGTATCGGATTGATGAGGCTGATACATGATGAAACTCCATGTTAATAAATAAATATAACATAATTGGTGTGAGTTTCACAAAATATTTAATGTTGTACTGCAACAATTTCTTTGTCACACAGTGGCTTCATCAGACAGATGAAAACTCAGTTTTGATGAAAACTTAGTTTTCGTCTGCCTGATGAAGAACATTAAATATTTTGTAAAACTCACACCAATTGTGTTTCATTTATACGTTAGTAAGTAGCCCTGGGACGGCCTCATTAGCCCTCGTGGCTCCATTAGCCCACGGGGCCTTGGGGGCTAATGGACCATATAATGGGGCATACCCCGATGGACCGATCTTAGGAACGCTACCGTTCATATCTTACAACGCACATGTTATGACACTTAGAGCTACATCTCTCAAAAGTTGTAACTAGTGATAAGAGTCGTACCTATTACATCTCTTTAAAGTTGTAACATGTAAGAATAGTGATGCTACAACTCCTACAAAAGCTATTCATATCTCTTAAAAGTCACGATACACCTCTCAGAAGTCCTTAAGTCTTATAAAAGTTATACCACATTGCATAATAGTTGTATCACAATTTTTGAAAGAAGTAACTGGTTAAAAGATTTATGACATATGTCACAACACTCTTCTCATATCTTATAACACATTGGTCACATCTCTTGAAAGTTGTAACTTGTAATAAAAGTAGCACCACATCTCTTAAAAGTTGTAGCATGTTAGAAAAGTGATGCACGATCTTACAATAGTATATTACTTCACGCGGAGGAGAAGTGAGACTGTTCATGGCGCGGCTGAGTTTACGCACCGTACGAAGTGAGATGCGTATAGTCGACCCAAAAATCTAAGAATATTACGACTTTGACTTTTAAGTATTTTATGGGGGTTTTATTTGGTGTTGCCATGAAATCAGCGCTTCTATTACCTGTCCTGCTAATATTATTCAGTTATCTGGGGTTGCCCGGCTGTCTTTCTGGTATTGACGACGGCGTGCGATTCTTCCGTCTTGACCATCCGTTTGCTTTATGGTGACCCTAAATTAAACCCCGAATATAACTATTAAGAAGTCAAAGTCATAATATTCTTAGATCTTTGGGTCAAGTATAATAGGAGGCAAGCCATGAAAAGTCACTTCGCCTCCAAGTGAGATATACATTTTTTTCTTCAAACGGAGTGCAAAATACGAAAACTCGTAATTTTCATATATAATTTTTACAAATAAATTAAATATCAACGAAAGCATCTCATGTTCTTTTATTTTCTTGACAGAAACTATTTCAGCATTTGACATTGACTGGGATATTTTTTGTTGAAGAATCCATTTATAGATTTAATCTATTATAAGTGAAAGCAGTGTATCTAGAGAAAAATAGATAAAAATACAAAACACCGATATTTAATTGTTATTTGATGTAATTTATAGTATTGCTTCGAGTTGTTTATATAATATTGCCATGACACTTTCCCGTCCGCCGGCTGGGAAAAGAAAAGTAAAACTTCCGCTGGCGGAAATGTGACATTTTTCCATAGTCAACGTTATATGTCGTAGAAGAGATATTATATATTGTAGCACCTCGAGTCACATTTCTTGAAAGTTGAAACTGGTCAAAGAAGTATCACCACATCTCTTAATAGTTGTAGCTTGTTAGAGAAGTGATACACATCTTAGAAATGAGACCCCTCTATTATACAGTACGCGCCAGATATATTTAGTACTGAACATTTATAATCCAAGCATATGCACTGTTCTGAATACGGTGCAATGCGTGTGGTTGGTTGCCTAAACTTCAGTACTGTATATTCTGGCTCATACTGTATTATATTTAATAACCACATTGAAAAAAAATAACTGTAGGGTAGAGGGTCGCGGATGGTCTCATTAGGTCGGGTAAACTATGCCATTTTATATCGTCACCATACTTTGATTGGATCGACATCGTGATTTTAATGTTAAGAATTTTTTTAACAGCGAATCAATAATCAAATATGCCGCTGCTATTGGCTTATCCGTACGAACGGTGGGGCGAATTTTGCCCACTGACCTTAAATTACACCTATCCATCTATGTGGCGTAGAAAAGAAGCAAAATGTTCTATACTGGGTTCACAGTAATGGACCCACTGAACAGAAACATGGAAAACTTCCACGAAAAACTAAATATATGCATCGCCACCCAATGCCACTATTTTAACGATATTATTTTTAAAACTTAAGCAAAAAAAAACTGCATTGTATGTGCTTTCAATATAGTAAAAGGTGTTTTTCGTATCTTGTACCGTTTTTTTCAAAATTTACCTTCGGAATGTAGTATTCCATTCTGCCGCACCCTGTTCTACACTTCATAATGATTGCTGTCAATCAAGTTGTAAAGTTGTCATAAACGTCTTGTCGCATCTCACACAGCTCGAGCCACGTCTCTTGAAAGTTGTAACTAGTCACCAAAGTAATGCAACTTCTCATAAAATCTCAAAATTGCTAACTTTCAATTGCTTTTTGAACCAACAAAAAATATTCCTATTAGTATTCCCTTTTCCCATTCCGCAGTATTCCCATTAGTACATACAGGGTGTCTAAGATAAGGATCAACAGCATGGGGATCTCGGAAACCGCAAAAGTTACAAAGGCCGTTAAATTAAAAAAAAAAAAGCGCAATTTAGTGGTCAGTAATATTCTGACCACTGAATATCAAAGTAGTAACTAAAAATAATTTAGCAAGAATAGTTGTTAAACATGGAAACATTATAGTTATTAAGAACCACACTCATTATTTTTTTTTACTGTAGTATGAGGATTGTTCCGTTCATTTAATTATCTTAAACTCTTAAAATTAGGTGATATATTTTGTCTTCGTGGCTCATTTCAACGCCTACTACACCAAAATGTTCGAAATGTATTAACAAGTTTTTTTTTCTGAATAAAAACTTGAAAAACCATACTGTGATATAAATAGTTGAATTCGTAATAGGAAATGCTGTTTAATACAGGGTGTACTTTCCTTACGGGCCATATAAAAATATAAAGTTGATAATGGTTTCTTCGAAACAAAACGTTGTACTGAAAATTTATAAACGCTATTTTGTAGAGCTAAAAAAGTATTAATAAAGAAGTGCCTTTTGTTTTATTATAGCTTTTTAAATAACTTTAGAAAAACATAAAAACGATATCGCAAAATTTCGGGTTTTGTCGAATATCTTCGGAAGCAAGCAGATTTTTTTTGTTTTCTCAACAGAATATTACTGACCATTAAATTGCGCAACTTTTTTGTAATTTAACCGCTTTTGTAACTTTTACGGTTTCCGAGATCCCCGTGCTTTTCATCCTTATCTTGGACACCCTGTATAGGTCTGGACGCTAACTAACTAATTTAGTGCAGGTATCATAAATACTTTCTCTGGGAATTTATGGTCCTGAGGGGTTCTAGGACATGTACCTGCTTACTTCTAATATTATTTATTATTATTATCAGTAGGCCCTTTACCTTTCGGTGTGGGCTATACATGTTACATATCTTACATTACAGTTATATTACATTGTTTTGTTATGTATTTGCAAATTCTTTCCACTCTCTTCTGTTCTTTGCTATTTCTCTTGCTTGTTTCACTGTATTCCCTCTGCTGTTTATTATTTCTTCTATTTTGTTGTCCCATTCTTGTCTTGGTCTACCTCTTCCTCGTTTCTTTCCTATTTTTGCTTCATCAAAGATTTGTTTTGTTTGATTCGTATTTTTCATCCTAATTAGATGTCCCCACCAGTTGTGCTGCTTCTTTTCTAGAAACTTTTCTATTGATTCTATTTCCAATTCTTCTCTGATGTCTTTATTTCGTATCCTGTCTTTTTTCGTAACTTGTTATACTCTTGTCAGATATTTCATTTCTATTGCCTGTAATCTACTTTTATCTCTCTTTGTTAGCTTCCACGTCTCGCTCCCATATATCAAAATCGTTCTGTATATAGTTTTGTATATATTCATTTTTGTCTTTCTGCTTATCTTTTTTTTGTTAGTAAGTATATTATTCAGGGCATAGTACGTTTTTATTGTGTTGTTTATTCTGTTGCTTAATTTTCCTTCTATTTTCCTGTCTTCTGTAAGTTCTACTCTAAGGTATTTGAATTGCTCCACTTGTTCAATCTGGTCCTGTCCTATCTGTATATTTATGTGGTCTTTCCGTTTTCCTATTATCGGTACTTTTGTTTTGCTGTAGTTCATCTTCATGTTTATATTTCTCTAGGTGTTTATTCCACACGTTCATGTTATGTTGCAGGTTCCTCTTACTTTCTGCTATCACTACCACATCATCGGCTCGGTATGCTCCGTCTGATATTTTAACCATTTGCATGTTTTTGTATCCTACGTTTGCTTTTATTTCTGTTTTCATGCTCTTCATTATTTCATCCATATATAGGTTGAATAGTGTTGGGCTAAGAGCTCCTATTTGTCTTAGTCCATTGTTTGTTTTTAAAGTTCTTGAAATTTTCCCCTTGCATATTATTGCATTACTGTTATTGTTATATATATTCTGTATTACTTTGACTATCTTGTTTTCTTTCCCTCTCTTTAGTATTAACAATAGTTTCTTTCTTGGGGTCATGTCAAACGCTTTTTCGAGGTCTATGAATCCCTGATATGTATTTTTATTATTATTATATATTATATTATATTTTTTCTGTGATTTGTTTTATTGTGAAGATGTTTTCTTGTGTGGATCTCCCTTTCCTGAAAACACATTGCGGTTCTTCTAGGGTCTGTTCTATTCTTGCTATTTTTCTCTTCTTAATTGTTTTTCTAATATTTTCATCTCTATACTTATTAGTGTTATGCCTCTATAGTTCTATAGTTTGCGCATTTCGTCTTGTCACCTTTCTTGTATATCGGTACTATTAACGCTGTTTGCCAGTCTTTTAGTATCGTATTTGTCTTCCATATTTGGTTGAGAAGCTTCAGTAGTTTATCTTTTCCTATGGGTCCCATGTGTCTAATCATTTCTGCTGTAACCTGATCTTGTCCTGGTGTTTTTCCTATTTTCAGTTCCCTTATTATTTCTAGAAGCTATTGTTCGTTGATACTCTACGTTACTGTTTCTGTGATGTTCTTTTCGCTGTTTCTTGTCTTCTGTTCATTGCCGCTATTTATAGTTAGTAATTCTTGAAAATACTGTGTCCATCTTTCTATTATTTCTTCGTTTTCCTTCAACATTTTGCCTGGTTTGTCTTGTATGTATCTCGTTTCTTGTCTTTTTTCTTTCCTGCATCCTTTTATTGTTTTATAAAATAGCTTTTGAATTTCCTTTGCGTTTTTCTCCATTGTCTCCCCGAACTTTTCCCATTCCCTGGTCTTTGCTATTCTAACCTCGTCTTTTACTATTTTCCTGTTTTCCTTGTACCTTTCGTAGTTATTACTGTTTTTGACATTTAGGTATCTTTGCCGTGCTTTTTTATTTTATTTTATTTTATCTCGTATGTCCTCTGACCACCACGCTGTCTGTTGTTTCTTGTTTGTACTTTTCTTCAACCCGCTTTTTCTTCTAATGTTGCTGTTGTAAAATATTCTAGTATTTTCTTGTGACTGCGACGTGATGGATTCTAACTTATACTCCACGCGTGCTGGAGGGTCAGTTGTTTTTTTAATTATCATTGCGATACATGTATTTATTAAATTTATTTTAAATATATTTTCTCTAAGACAATTGGATTTTACTTTTGTGTCATTTGATGCCATTGCATTAGCTACTGGTGTTAATAGAACAATATGATGCCGATGATCAACCATCTGATATCTACTTACTATCTCCAGACGATAATTCCGTAAACAATGAAGAATATTTCGATCATTCTGATGAAGAAACAGGCAATCCGAATAACTTTTGTAGAGTATGCTGAAACAAATTTGTGAAGTGCGATATAGAGATGATATATTTTTTGGGGAAGATCATGATCTTCCACTTTCTGTGTTTAGAGATACACTAATTAGAGTTTGCCTTCCGCATCCCAACCAAATCTGGAATTTCCTCCGCGTATACAACAGAAAACACATAAGTTAGAATGGACACAATACGTGCCAGCCTGCAGGGTAAATAAAATATGTACTCCAAGAGAATCATCGGCCGTTGCGGCTGACATACCATTAGATTTTTTTTTAATTCATATGCTGCACCGAAGACGGAATACTCAAAAATCATATTTTAAATATTTCAAAAGCATAAGTTTACGTCGTGCTTGGAGCCATATTATTGTCAGGCGATACCAAGTACTTATCCGAATAAATGGCTGTACTGGTCATGTGAAGAAATTGAACCGACAATGAGGTACTATAGTATACGATTAAATAGGTCAATGGGAAATAGGAAGCAATCATACGGAATTTAAACTTAAACTAAACTAAACTAAATAAAAATAGAGAACTTTACAAGTCCGATAAAGTATAACTTTCGCCCTGTAATAGATCATTTGAATGCAAAATTTAAAGAACATAGTGGATTAGAGAAAAATATATCTATTGATGAGAGTATGTTTTGCGTATTTCCGTAAGCACCAGGCGAAACAATATATAAAAGGAGAGCCAATTAGATTCGGTTTTTAAAATTGGGCAAATAACAAAAGCAACGGATATTTTGTGTCATTTAAAAGATACCTCGCGTTTTTTTAATCCTGAACATAGGCTATGCTCAGTTTTAATACGATAATATCAAATGCATTGCTAAAATGTAACGGTTATGCAACCAAAATTACTAGCGCGTGCAAATGGAATGTTAACTTGTGTCTTTTTGAAAACTAAAATCGACGTGTTCAAGGATTTTTCTAAAATCTAAAATATCCGAAATAAGGAATGTATCCTAGAAAAAATAAAAAACTCCTCGACAGGTCAATTTTTTATGAAATTGTATTTTTATTGGAATTCGATTGTTTATGTTTCACAATTTTGTAGAGCTCTTAATTCTCTTTACAGTCTCATATATTTTTGATATGCAAAAATATTAATCTTTTCTTTAAAAAAGGGGAGACATTCTCAATTATTTTTATTGATTTCTATAGATTTTTCAATAATTATCAAGATTTTTAGAGAATTTTTAATAATTTCCTGATCATTAAAACCAGAAAATCTAAATTGGTGCACAGAATTGACACGATTATTACATCAACTATTTCATTCAACTTTTTTTTCAATTATCTTAACATATCTAAGCATTTCTAAATTTCATGAACATTCCCAAAGATTTTCCAACAATATCACGCTTTCTCAATATCTTTCAAGATTTCTACAGATTTCCTAATAATTATCATGATTTCTGGATATTTTTCAATAATTTCGAGATCAAAAACTGCAAATTGATAACCATTTCGCATTATCACATTAGCATTTCCAAAATTCTGAATACTTTTCGAGATTTTCAGATTTCCCAATAAATATCAATAATTCCAGAGATTTTAAAATAATTCCTTAGATTTCCGAATAATTTTCGAGATTTCTAGAAATATCTCAATATTTCTTAAGATTTTGAGAGATTACACAATAATTTTGAGATCATAATAATCAGAAACTGTTGGCGGTTGATTGTCCAAATTTATCGATAATTTATAGACATCAAGACATTTCTAAATGTTATTGTCGAATTTCTGGATATTTTTCAATAAATTCATAGATTTCCCATTAAAAAAAATTGCAAATTGCTTTGGAATGGAAATGATAAGTATTCTGGCAAATAAAAATTGTCTGTAAAGATAATTAAGAGCTCCACAAAAGTTCTAAACTAAATAAAAATAAAATTCCATTAAAACTAATATCAATGACATCATAAGTCAAAAATTACTGACCCCATGTTTTTTTTTTAAGTGCGTCAGAAAATGCGAAGGAGTGCTTTAGTACAATATTTAAAAATTACCCTGTATATTGATATAGTACAGACCTACTGTATGTTCCGTACTTATGTATATTTTTAGATTAAATGATAAATTCAATGACTAGCATTAAATTATGCGCATCTATTATCTTCAATCTAGACCTGTTAATTATGTTACTTTAAGATTGATAGTCAGGAGCACTCGCCGCTTATTAAACGCTTCTCTGGTCGAGATAAATAATTAATTTAGTTTTTAGCCACATTCATAACAGAGAAAGTAGTAGCTATAAAATTTGAATTAATTGCAATATATATATTTTATGTCAATCGGTATTATTTAAGAATTCCAGCATTTTTAAGGAACAAATTTGGTAACTGATAATCTAATTAAATATGCGTTATGTAATTATGAATGGATGCATTTAAAAGTTATTTATTTTGATAAATTATAAATCAATTAATTTGTATAACTTTAAGGTGCATTGCACTGCAGCAGATTAAAAATGTAGAAAGTTTACAAAATGTCCACTTTGCTAAATACAGTTGGCGGATGTAACTAGATTAATTAAAAAAGTGAAACTTATCATTACCAAGAAAATTTACTCCACCTAATGAATGAAAACTTTTCCAACAATCCGCCTATTAATTCATAATTGTTGCAAAAACATATTTTCTCATTGGTGTCTCTGAGGTGAGCTGTACGCAATTGATTCTTGCAAATTATAACAACCTTGCAATTTCTCCCACATATTTAATTTTAATTACATCACAAATCGCCATAGGTTAAAGAAGTATATTGAGGTTCACCAATATATTAAGTAGAATTACTTCTGCTTAGGTAAATATTTAAACGGCAGTTTATGAAAATAATTGGAGCACTAAGTTCGCATGTTGCTAACACTTTAATTTGCAACACCTGAGCAGCTTATTAATTGTTTGTGTAATTAACAAATGCGACAGGCTGTAAGTAATGGCATCCTATATGTGTGAAGGAATTCTACATTGACATTAACTTGTAGTGATGCAGAGCATAAAAATAAGGAAACGAGGCCAACATTGCCAGATAATTACAAGATGCGCGTTTTGTTGTTATATTTTTATGTATTGGTGTCAAGATTAATTTAAATAGGGCATTTAACCCGTATTAGGATGTAATTGTTTTCGCATTGTTTCTATCTGTAGTATGTGTGTGACATAATTACATTAAATTGCTGAAGATAAAACGAGAATTTATTTATTCGTAAGTGAAACTGGTATTCTATTTTCTTGTTATTCATACAGCCTGTTTATTTGTAATATTTAATATTGAAATAACTTTCTAATTCAAATACAATGAATAGAAATTTTGTATTATAAATAGGTAGATAATACCTATACAATATGCAAATATGTATATAAATGTGCAATCGTATTAATAACAATTTCTACATATATTGTTTTTTAGGTTGTTTGCGGAGGCGGCGATAAAGCGGCGATTATCATGATAAGTCTTTATTATTTGTTCTAATTTTTACTCATGTCGGGTTTTTCAAATCCTGAGGATACGTTATATGACGGGTATTCGTTACTTCTAGTCGTTATACGTTCTATACGTTTAAAATTGGTGTTTTATAGAAAGAACCATTAATCAGTTTAATAATATTCCTATCCAAATTACGCTTGTAATATAAAGGATATTGACCTTATTTTAACAATATATCCTTCATTAGATTAATTAGCCTCATAAAATCCCCTATTAGCAATTGAAAATTAATAGAACACATAAAACACAACTGTTACCAATATGGTGTGCCATGTGTTTTCAACTGCGAAATGTGTTCATTGCCCATTTGTTATTACTTAGTGCAAGATTCTCTATCTTGAAAGTGATTTTTCAGTTAACATCTCCGTCTCTAGAATGAATCATTTATAAATGCATGTGTAGTACAACATAAAAAGGTAGCAAATTGTACATTAGTATGGATTTATTTCTCTTAGAACCACTCAAGTAGTTGCAGATGTATAAGCGAAATTGTTTTTAACTGGCAATAATGTGTTGCATATGATCATCTTAGAAAATAAATTTTACTACTCACGTCAAATTGAACGGAAATAATATATTGTAATGATATTTTTAATAGCAGATTTAAGTTATTTCAATTAGTTAGGTCAGTTTTGTTATCATAGTTAGCAGCACTGGTTGCTGACAGCGATACTGAAAAGTTACACCGCTACGAAAATATCGTGTGACGAGAACATACAGTACAACATCGATATGCGACGGCGTACATAGGAACATCTCCATTCCACAGGATTCCGGTCCACAGGTTCACATTATTGCGTACGTCGAAGGGACGCCGAAATAAATAAAGCACAACGGTCGAAGTCCAAATTTGTAATTTGGTCGTTAACACCATCGTTTCATTTATAAATTCAAATTGAAAGTTTAACCTTTACATTTTTTTTCTAAAACATGTTTCTTTATAGCACTAATTCTAATTACAAAAATATATAATTTTAACTATGTTGTGTTTTGTTTTCTATACCACCAATCTAATATTTACCAATTTATCATGCTAGTTGATCAAAAATATTACGATTCTCAAATTTTGTTGCTATCTAGAATGAAATTTTGCAATTTTACCAGTTCTAAACCTAAACTTTATATATCGCACCAATGATCATATTTTTAGCATTTGTTTAACCAAGCAATTTAAAGTCTTCAATCTTCACATCAGTAAGAGAAAATAATAAGAAGTTTGGTTTGTTTATGTTACAATTACATTGATAATAGTACATTACATACCGAGCGGGGAAGCGGATTATTTCAGCCAAGTGCTTCTTTAGATGCCCGAGGCACGAAGTGCTGAGGGTAGCTATAAGCACGAATCTTCAATGATTTTTCCTGCGAGGTTTTATACTATTTTACTCACAATCTAGCATGGTTTATAAATTTTTTATAATAGTTATTTATGTTACAAGTACGCTAAATAGGTGTTTATGGACGCGGCCGGAAGATTAAATGGCGAGGCGTTAGCCGAGCCATTTAACCGGCCAAGTCCATAAAGACCATTTAGCGTACGTGTAACATACAACTTTTTTTTTAATTTGTACACATATTGATTTGAAAATAATATTGAAATATGTTATTTCCAACCATAACAACAGTGTTGTTGTTGACAAATTAAATTTGACAAAATGTCAGATATCGAAGATAATATCGAAGAAGATTATGATTTGCCACCAGAAGTTATCGAGCAAGCTGCACAAGCACAAAGTCGATTGATGCCCGTGAAGTCGGCTGCCATTTACGAAAAAACGTATAAGTTGTTTTGCGATTGGCGCAACAAAATGTCTGTTCGAAAAACTTCGGAACAAGTCCTTATGGCTTACTTAAATGAGAAATCGAAACAAGTCAAACCATCTAGTCTTTGGTCATATTTTTCAATGTTGAAGAAAGTGCTAAAAGTAAAGGAAAAAGTGGATATTAGTAAGTAAGTTCTAATATTGCTATGTATAAATTCAATACTAGATTTGTATAAATTGTTAGATATGCTAGTGCTCAAGAATTTTTGAAAAATATTTCCCGAGGTTACCGACCTAAAAAGTCAAAGGTATTATCTAAAGAAAATGTCATGGCATTTTTGAAAGAGGCTGATGATTTCCATTTTTTATTTGCAAAGGTAGGTAAACTGTATTTCTGCTAGACAAACTGATGTACCTATATCAAATCTTCTCAGCTTGTGGTTCTTTTTGGAGTTTTTGGTGCTTGTCGTCGCCAAGAACTTGTCAATTTGACGGTAAACGATGTGAAAGAGAATGGCTCATTTTTACGGGTGTTTCTTGGAGCGACAAAAACCGACAAAACAAGATCTTTCGTAATTACGAATGATGCTGATGGATTCAACGGTTATATGCTTTACAAAAAGTATTTGTCATTGCGGCCAGGTCATGTTAAAACTACAAGGTTATTTTTAACTTATCGCGGAGGAAAATGTACTGTACAGCCAGCTGGAATACACACAATAGCAAATATTCCCCAAAAAGTTGCCGAATATTTAAAACTTCCGGATTTTAAATTATACACCGGACACTGTTTTCGGAGAACATCGGCCACTTTGTTGGTAGAAGGTGGAGGTGATGTATTTGCGTTAAAAAGTCTTGGTGGATGGCGCTCAACGAGTGTAGCGGAAGGATATATTGAGGAATCGGAGTACCAGAAAATGGAAATTGCAAAGAAAATTACAAATTCGGCGAATAAAACTGCTGATGACATTCCATCTACATCATCTGGAATCGTCTCTAATAGCAATGAACAAACGATTATGAATGATATATGTGACGACGGAAGAATTACGCTTAGTGGACACTTTAATAAATGTACGTTTAATTTCAGTATTGTAAAGAAAGATAAATAATTTGTATGTGTTTAGATTATTATTATTAACTAAATAATAATTAATTCGCAATCTCGTTCTTCTAGTTATATCGTCCTCTCGTATCTCATTCTCTCTATCTCGTTAAACAGAAAAGTCCGCTGTGGCGGTTTTTAACGTCCGTTGCTATAAAACAAAAAATTTAACGTCCGTTGCTATAAAATATTGTAGCATTGCACATAAACGGTTGTTTAGATTGTTTGTTATAACGACGTTAATGACGTCTTTATGAATACAAATTAAAAAAATTATTTTAAATAAATTTAATTATCAATAAAATCTGTGAAATGGTTGCCAAGGGAAAATATCAAATTTGTCATTTTGACAGATGCAAATATTTTGTGTATTTTGTGTAACTCCACCGTTGTCGGTTCCAAGTCCGGATGAGAAAGGAGGAGGGGGAGGAGTACCAAGCTCATTATAAAACCAGGGTTCAACTTGCCCGGTTGATAGTACCCTGTAAGGGCTCCTGCCAAGGGTAGTGGTGACAAATGGTCAACGACAAGTAGAGCAAATGAGACATAGAAATGTCCAATGATCTATGAGGCGGAAGAACCGACAGGGGAATATTGGTCTCGTGAGCTCAGACGCGCAACCAATCTAGAGGAAGAAAACCTTAACAACAAAGTACCCCTCCTTGCGGAAAAGGTTGAGGTGATAGGCTCGTTCCCTATCACTTATAACAGAGATACACCTACCAAAAAACCCAGACATAGCCTCGGAACACAGGACGGACATCAAGGCAAATGATACAAGCAACGAAGAAGGACAATGAAAATTGGGACATGGAATGTACAAGGTTTGAGTGCAAAACTAAAGAAAGTAGAAAGAGAGATTACGAAGTTTATGATGGACATAGTAGTGCTAACGGAAACAAAAAAGAAGCGAACAGGTGTAGAGCTAGTAAACGACTATATGCATGTATTTTCTGGAGTACCAAAGGACCAACGTGCAAAGAGAGGGGTATCAATGATGATTCACAAATGCTATAAGAACAATCTAATGTATAAATGAAAACATACAGCGAGTAATATGAAAATTATGCAACGACCAGTAACGATTCTGGGAGTATATGGAATCTCAAATGATGAACATTGCGAGGAAAAGAATGATTTTTTTCGATAAACTACAAGAAGAAATCCAGAGAATTGGAAGAACAAGGGAGCTAATGATGATGAGAGATTTTAATAGTCACACAGGGAAGAAAATGGAGATAACGTGGTCGGATCACATAGAGGGAAGCATAAAAACGACAATGATGAACATCTGATAACCACGTGCAGAGGAAATGATTTGAAGATAACAATTGGTTTCTTCAAGCGCATAGAGATACACAAGTATACATGGCACCAGACAACTAGAAATTTGAGATCTACTCTATGTAATTATCAGACAAAGAACGGAATTAGTAATCAAAGATGTAAGAGTATATAGAGTAACCACATGTGGATCTGGCCATTACATAGTAAAAGCCAAAATGTTATTCCCATACTATAAGTAGGTAGAGAAAAGAAATATCTCAGAAGATAAAATGGACGCACTAGATTACAAAGAATACAATTTAGATAGCCTATTAAATGAAAGAACAGCGCAACTTTATCGGGATAGGCTAAATAGATACCTGTTGGAAACCGAGATGGAATCATCAGAACAAATGTATGAAAACACTAGAATATGTATAGGAAAAGCGGCCCAGAAGCCTTGGGTTTCAAACAGCAAAAGAAAAGCAAAAAGCTTTGGTGGAATAACGAAATCGAAGCATTAATAGAAGAGAAGAATAGACGATATAAAAGATGGCTAAACATAAGCCAACAAATAGATAGATACAGGTATCATCAGACGAAGCGAGAAGTAAGACAAATGGTACAAAGAGAAAAGAAATTCATGTGGGACAAAAAGTGCGCGGAGATAAATACTTATATCGGAGGAAAAAAATGCTCGGAAACATGGAAATTCTTAGGGAGAGTAAAGAAAATGGAGAAGAAATATATGGATACACTGTTTATCTCAGTACAGAGATGTGTAGAACACTACGAGAAATTGTTAACAGAAGATAGACCACAATTTGCAACAGCATCAACAACGCAAGTAGATATACAAGGAGAACCGGTGGAGTTTACGGTAATAGTAGTGGAAAAGGCCGTGCGCGAGCTAAAAAAGGTAGATCCCCAGGGCCGGGAGGAATATATGCCGAATTACTGAAAAACGGAACTCAAGAACTGTTCACAATAATTACGAAGATGTTTAATGAATACATAAATGGCCACCCCGTACCTGAAGAATGGAAGATGGCATATATACCATCAATACATAAAAAGGGTAGTAAGAAAGAGTGCACCAACTATAGGGAAATCTCAGTAAACAAGCACGTTAAGCCGACTGTATGGGAGAATAGTTAGAAATCTGATAGAGGAAGAATACAGGGGAAGTGAAAAGGAGGAGCAGAGTGGATTTAGAGCGGGAAGGTCGTGTACGGACAATGTCTTCACACTAAAACAAATTATAGAAAAATGAGCGAACACTAACCAAGAAACACATCTTATGTTCATTGATCTCAGCAAGGCATATGATAACATCCCAGTAGCGAATCTTTGGAAAACAATGCTAGAAACGACCATCAACCATACACTGATTAGAGCAGTAAAGAACTTGTACGAGGGCTCGAAATCAAAAATAAAGATCGGAAGAAAGCTGTTGCAGGAATTCTCTGTAAATAAAGGCTTACGCCAGGGATGTTGTATATCACCGACCTTATTTGAAATATATGTGGCAAAATCACTAAAATAATGGAAGAAATAGTGCTGTGGGATGGGTATAGATATAGGACAATTATGTCTATATACGCTACAGTTCGCCGACGAACAAGTAAAAATTGCCAACGACATCGAGAACGTGGAATACATGACAGCGAAACTACAAGAGGAATATGAAAGATGGGGTTTAGAACTAAACATCAAAAAAACAAAGTACCTACCTGTTAATGGACAACCAACGAACATACAATTAGAGAACAATGAAACGATAAAAGCTTGCGAGAGATTCACATACTTAGGAGTTATCCTTAACAATAAGGGCACGAATTACCCAGCCAAAGAGAGTAATTGGATGCCTAAATGGAGTATTTTGGAGTGGAGAGATAGGAAAGAAAAGAAAGTATAATATTTATAACGCACTGGTCAAGTCAATTCTAATATATGGCGCAGAGACATGGCGAGTCACCGAGAGAAACAGGAGGAGATTTGAGGCAGTGGAGATGGTCGCGTTGATGAGATAAGTGAAAGTGTCACAGCCCGATAGAATACGAAACGAAGAAATACGTAATCGGTATACTCGGTTGTTCAAACAAAGCAACTCACCTGGTATGGTCATGTCCAAAGGATGAGCGAAAACAGAATTCCAAGAAGAGCGATGGAATGGATCCCAGCGCAGAGGAAAAGAGAGGAAGACCAAGAAGGTAGTGGAAGGAAGGAATAGCATACGCCATGAGCGCTAGAGACCTTCGAGGAAGACAATGAGTCAACCGAGTAGAGTGGAAATTGGGTGTCGGACAACGTCGACAGATGTTTTAGAACCGATTTATGTATATAAATATTTTGTCAATCATAATAATCATATCGACTTCTAACACTCGGCAATATAATTTACAGAAAAAGCATGGCTTCCGTTAACAGTCAATAGCAATCATAATAGTAATATACCTGTCAATATTCATAATTCTAAATAGTTGTGTGATTTATCAAAGTGACAGTGACACTTTCTAGCTGTGAAAATGTATACCCGACTAGCCGGGATATAAATTTATACACCGAGTCGAGTCGCTTCCCGACCGCTTTAAAAGGCATACATGAACACATTTTTAACGGATACAATACAAACTGATAGGAGTACAATATTTTTCTAACCAGATGATATAAAATGTAGTAATTCTAATACTAAATTTGTTTAGATATAAAATTTTACAATGTATCACATTTGAAACTTAACACTGTTATATTTTGTATTTTTACTTGATCTAACCAGATGATCAGATGATTTTTTGTATGAATTTGATAATTTTGACTTTTGTTTCTTTTGAGTTTCAATCAGTAGAATATTTGATTATTAAATTTTAAATTGGTATAAAAATGTTGCCATGTTAAATAAGAATGTTTTCGATTAAATGACAATTGAAAGTGAAAAACTGCAAATCATAAAAAAATAAGCAAAACCGTCATCAGATCAGATTTAGTTTTTCAAAGTGCTTGAGGTTAAAAGAAACAATTACCCCGTGCGCTATTATAAGCCGTCGGATATTAGCCTCAGCGGTACAAAACTCTTATTGCAATTTAAGCATAATGGTACATTTTACTGTCACATAATTTTTTTTTTAATAATTCTTATGGGATGTAGGGAAAAGAACTCGGCAGGAGTTATGCGATTTGTTTAATGAACAATATCCAGATCACCCCATCAGCCAATCTATAGTTTGTAAGATTGGTTCTAAATTTTGAGAAACTGGTGATATTAAAGATATTCCAAAACCTGGATGTTTCCAGGTTTCAAAAGATTTCATTTTTCAATGAATTTTAATTTTAACACCATCAATTCTTCTTCAACTTCAGAGTTATTTAGAAAATCATCGTTTTTTGTCGTTAACCACTGCCACATATCCACTGTTAACTTGCTGAAAAGGTTATTAAAATCGGCGAGTTGTTCATATTTGCCCAGCTTATCTGTAATTATATTATCGAGTTCATTTTGATTCGGTTGATCAACAGCTAATACAAATTTATCAAAAAACTGATCGTATTCATACGTGTCATACTTTTTAAAGATTGTCAACTAGTTATCAATGCGCTTATTTCTGTTCATTACTATTTCAGATAACGTTTTTGCCAACTTAACCATGTCTGTTTTCTCTTCAAATTCTTTGATTAATTCTAGTTTCGCAAATGTTGTGTATTTTAACAAAATTCCATCTGAGCCTAAAGCACCTAAAAGTTGTTTGTCTTCGTCCCGAATATCTTCAAACCACTGCTCCCTGATAGAACCATCTACGCATCTGTTAGTCCAAATTATGTAATATTTTTGTTCCATTTCGTCTATATTGATATTTCGAATTATATCACGATATGAAATAAAATACTTAAAGATGTCGAAATTTCCATTTTCATCGTTAATGAGTTTATCTTTGGTAATTGTCACTCGATTTACCGCTCTGTTTTTGTTTGGCTTGTATAAAGTACCAAACCCATTGCTCTCCATGTTTGAATCTATAAATTACATCATCAAACTTCCCCGCTGGCTCCCATTCGGTATTAATATTGAAAGGACAATTTCTGTTTATGCCCCTGTAAAGGAGCATCATCATTCCTTCGATTGGTACAAAAAACGTTTAATAGATCTTTGCATTCCCATGAGTGTTTTGGAGATATTGCGATTAGCAGAGTCGTTATCATTTTTGCGATGTGAAAAGCGATTCCATGTGAAATGTTGAGATGCTGCCATTTCTCAATTTTTCCTGCTTTTAATGTAAGTGTTATAATAGGTGAATAGATGTGTGTAACGCCTCTTACCTGTGACTCAGTGGTAGACTTAATACGTGAGTAGACACAGGCAACATGCCGAAGGGATGTTGTTTTACTATAAAGGCAAAATATAAATATGAAAATAAAAAATCGGTACAAGTAAAAAGCTTAATTTATGTTTTAATACGCTGAAATAATGGCATCTTTGCCTTTCAACCTTGCTTTTAGTTGCCCACGAATTTAACACAACTTTTGTATTTATGTGTTTTGAGTTAAACTCATTTGATTCACAAGAACGCAGTTTATATACAGGTCTCTAAATTATGTGGAAATCACTTAACCACAGATTACTGGGATCAAAAAAAGACGATTTAAACATACAAATGCGTTTGGTTTAGCCAGAATTCAGCTTCAAAGTTAATTTAAAAAAAACAATATCTGCTTATAAAAAGAGAACTTTTACATTGATTTAGATGTTGTTTGGTATGACACTTTATACGGGTATACCTCATATTTTGACAAAATATTGTTATAATCAGTAGACCGGTTGTGTATAAAACAAGTGAGGCCAACATTAATACATTCATATTTTTAAGGACAAATGCAAATAAATTTAAAAAAAATCAAATCGGACGCAAGCATTCATTATTAAGTTTTTTTGTATCTTTATAGTTTTTGATATCTGTTACAGTTTAGACACAAAAAAATAAAATATGAGTGACTGCGCTACACTCGTTTGGAAACAAATCATCAGTAAACATAATTTTCTGGTTAAAAAGTACATGTTCAGCTCTTTTTTCCTGAATAAATCGGCAAAACGCAAAACCCAGGTCATAATGAGCTGGTAAAAGCTCTTGCACTATTTGGATATCATATGGATGAAGCAATTGCTATAATTTCCAAAATTTCTTCCTCGTTATTAGGGCTCCTAAAATCCTAAAACTAGCAACTTATCTGTTTTATCGGCGTAAGTGTACTTTATATTCATTATTGTGAATAAACCATCATCAACCCGATAACTAGATTACATTTGTTTCCAAACGAGTGTAGCGCAATTACTCATTTTATGTTTTTGTGTCGAAACTGTAACAGATATCAAAAACTATAAAGATACAAAAAAACATAATAATGAATGTTTCCGTCCGATTTGATTTTTTTTTAAGTTATTTGTTTTCTCATTAAAAAATATTAATATATTAATGTTGGGCCACCCTTGTTTTGTACACAACCAGTCTACTGATAATAACAATATTATGTCAAAATATGAGTTATACTAGTATAGAGTGTCATACCAAACAACATCCAAATCAATGGAAACGTTCTCTTATTATAAGCAAATTTTGTTTTTTTTTAAATTAACTTTGAAGCTGAATACTGGCTAAACCAAACGTATTTGTATATAGATAAGTTTTGTTAAATTGTCTTTTTTTGATCCCAGCAATCTGTGGTTAAGCCATTTCCACCCAATTTAGAGACACTCTGTATATATACCGGGCTTTTTTTCCTTATTACACATATGATGGACAATGTATAACTGGTTGCCTGCATCTACCCACAAGGAATTTCCTATATGTAATTCTAAAAAAAAAAAATCAACTCATTAGCGGCGTCGGTGCAAGCAACCTGTCAATTTTGGCATATGTTACACATAGAGGTTATGTTTTTATTCAAGGCAATACACGACAGGGTGTTTGAAGACACGCAGAGTATTCGTAATGTATTGCGGATTTATGCCAGTACATGCAGTACGTATACGGCCTTTCAATTCATCTACGTTATGTATTTGTACGTCATTAAAAATTTTACTTTTCAGGTAACCCCAAAGAAAATAATCATTTGTTGACATATCAGCTGATCTTGATACATTACGAATACTCTCGTGTATTGTCTTGAATAAAAACATAACCTCTATGGGTTGCTTGCTAATGAGTTGATTATTTTTTTTTTAGAATTACACATAGAAAATTCCTTCACATAGTAATATAGATATATATATAAATATATATATATATATATATATATATATATATATATATATATATATATATATATATATATAAATTTGAGGGTTATACTTATTCCAGTTGAATAAAATCACTCTGAAATTGTTGGATATCATTATCAAAATTATTCAGCAAACTGTTACCAAAACATCACCTAATAACTAATTCAAAATTATACACTCTCACTGAACATACTTAACAGTTAAAACACAAATTGAACGTAAAACATCGATCTTAGCAAGTAACACAGTGCAAGAATTTCCATTGAATGAACCTCGATAGTAGGCTGACACCGGGTAGCTCAGCGGAGAATGGCGGGCGGATCACGAAAATCTGGTAACAAAAAATAACAAGTTAGATAAACGATATTTATAGCCTGGGTGCTCTCGTGTGCTCGTTGGCGTACGAGAAAACAAACACGTTACTATGCATGAAGCGCGCGTAGGTGCATACCAGATTGCCATCGATTAACTGCTTCACGGTGAATGTTGTCGCACGGGCTACAGTACCACGTCAAGGTGATCCACTGAATACGGGAGTCAACTGGATACCACTGGGCATCCAGATGGGTCCATGACCAAATTTGCAGATGTTCTCGACACGCGTTCACTAATAGAACTGAACTGAAGCTGACGTATTGTGACGTACCTGAAGGGCAATCAGCGCGTTAGGCCGTGGAGCGAGTGGAGGGTCCCTTCGAAGTAGTGACGAGGGCCAGGCTCTCGGTGTCAGAGAGTGGGGGGGTTAAAAAAAGGCTCCACGTAATTTTAACCTCGTTGCTACTTCGTCGCAAAGGGTGGCTCCACCCTACCTGCGTGGGTGGACGGCAGACAGTCAGCGAAGTTCAGAAATCACGAACTGTCACAACGCTGACCATTTGGCGCCAACACCACCAGATTTAAATCTCGCAGTGAGAATAGAAAACTGAAACTGAAATAAATGCCCGATCGAGAAAACGTGGGAGGAACAAAAAATAACAGGTGTGAGTTTTGTAGTGTAAAATATCGGCGTTTATTCGTACAAACGACGGACACCGTGTCTGCGCTCCTGAAATAAATACCTCTGCACGCAACCCTTTCACGCAGGGTTCACTCTATTCGGCCGAATATAGCAAGCTCCTAATCGCGCGATTTAAAGGGCCGACGGAGCGACCTTTCTCTTACACAAGCGCAAAGCACGTACGGCACGCAACACGTAAACGCAACTCTTACACAAAAGAATAAACAATATGTCAATAAGGAATTAAACGGAGGTCTGGCTCAATTGAGACCACAAAAAAATGTATCAATATCTATATATATATATATCTCTGGTTATCTGGCCTGTGTTCCTGGTGGTCGTCGCTGGCGGCTGGCTACAGCTCCTGAATGGCGGCGGTTTGCGTCGTGGACGCTGATCACCCGATTCTGGCCTCAGCGCAGGATGATCGCGGCCTCCAGCCAAGAATGGTTTGGCCGAGCTACTTAGCCCGTAACAAAACGCCTGCAAAGCACATGGCCTTAGTAACAATGGCCGGACACGTGGCTTCACGAAAAGGAAAAGAAATATCGGGCTTAACTACTTACTCAGGTGTTATGAGCGTTTGGAAGTCCCTTGCCCTGTACCTGGTGCCTCAATCCCCTCAAGGGTGGTTAACTGAGTCCCCGTTGATTATCCCGTAAACCGGATGGTGGTACACCTTATCTCAACGGTTCTTCTGGCACGGCCTGTACTGGACACGAGGTAGCTGAGGTCTGCTCATGGCGGCTCCTCGCCGGCGAATTTAAAAATCGCCCACAGGGGAAACGCGTCACCACAACAAAAAAAATGCGAGCACGGTTGTCTACAGTGCAGGTCCATGCGCCAATTAATTATTAAAATGCAGTTTCTGCCAAAGCCATTTTCGGACCGTTACAAATTCCCCCCCAACAAAATTAAAAACTCCGGGAAGCGGATGTTTTTTTTTCAAACCCCCAAAAAGAAAAATAAACTCATAAAAATGACGAAAGAAAGATAGTAATAGTGGGAGTAACAATGTCCCGACACACTCGATGCGTAACCACAATCATATTCATTAAATCCCCCAAAGGGCTAAGCTAAATAGCTAAACTGGGGAGTCGTCGAAAAATTCCGCAATGCGGCATGTCACTCAAGGACAAAACACGAACGATCCCATAGAATATGAAAGTTTACTTACACCGTATGGTTTTAGACAAGTGACAGCCACTAATTACAAGCAATCAAACTAACAAAACTAACACAACTCATAGCTTGTCACAACTATCCTAATACTAAACTGAATAACACTAAAAATTATCAACCAAAAATTCGACATACTCAAAACACACAATACGTAGTGGACATAAGCCTCCTAACGAGATACGGTTATCGCCATAATACCACCCCCATTTCGGTGGCAGGACCTATCCGAACATACGACGACAACACCCAAAACACACTTAACCGTAGGTGTTCGAGCGTCGACTCAACTAACTACCTCTATTCCAACAATAACTATTAATTGACTGGTCAACATGTATGGCACCCTACAGTCATGTACCAAAAAAAATAAATACCCAAAGGCTTCGAGATTGCCATTATAATCCCGCTATGCGGCTGGTCCCAAAAACTAACCACTATGACCCAACAAATGGCGAATCCCCTGATACAAGCAGAAACTAGGTCCAACAACCATTGATCCACAAATCAAAAAAAGTTTACCAAAAATCAAAATCACAAAAACCCAATCGAGAAGCGATGAAAAATTTTGAAAGTCCGGTGCACTTTGAACTCTGTTGGTGTGCCTCAGAACATTGTCGCAAAAATCCCGCAAGCGGATGCTTACATAGAACCAACACAACAGATCTCCCGATGCACGATCCCACAGGTTCTAGCATCGAAACTATCACTACCAAATAACAAAGTATGGGCTACAAGATTGTGCTACAAAGTTTGTGACAGCTAATGAGCGCTAGAAAATTACAAAAAAAGTCATAAGTGTTATATACTGTTTTTTTTTTTAGTACAACGGTTGTTGTTGAGATAGTAAAATCGGCTATTTGATTTTATGTCAGGTTAACTATTTTGGCGACAGGGTTCAGTACACTCGCCTACGCTCGAACAAGGGGAATAAAGAGACACCTTCTTAAAGCATTACTTATTTATTATAATTTATTTGACAGGCTCATTCACTCTCTTGGCGGGCCGGGCTTCGGACGTCTATCAGCTACCGAAGTCTGTAACAATAATAAAACAGTCCTCAGCGGTGAGTCACAAGAAACCTACAATCGGGGTGGCACGAAAGACGTATCTATCATTAGCTCACAGCTTAATTGTATATCGGGTACTCAGCGCTAGCCCCCAGGCTCACAGCAAATATACATAGGACCGGTAAGGTGGCACACAGCGTTATACCTTCCTAAATAGATACCCCCCGAACAGTAATCTCATGTAACTCACGTTTATTCTGCCTAATCAAAATGGACACACACACCTCGGCTGCCTGGCACTAAATGATTCCCCTTACGTCTGCGGGACGCCGTTCTCAAAGTGAGGTCGGCCGTCTTCGCTAATCATCGTGCGTACCCACTCTGTTCTTACCAAAAGCGCTGCGCGCGCAATTTCAATTCAAACTAAAATTAAGTTACCTAACATTCGTCCATCCTGACTATCGAGCGTCCTCGCTCGCGTTCTTCTCTTCGTCTTCGCTAGAACTCGATATTCCATCAGTGGGTATCCACCTCTTCATCTTGTCGACCGCCTCGACAGTTTCATATTTTCTGTCTCTTCGTCTCCTATTTGATCCTTCGATCTCTTGGAGTAAATATCTATCATTTGGTAACTTCTTTGCTACTTTAAACGGTCCTTTGTAATTATTGAGTAGCTTTTTGCTACCGTCTCCTATTTTTTGTTTCTTCACGACCACTAAATCGCCTTCGTTATAGTTAGTAGCTTGTTTACGTTTAGCATCAAACCTCTTTTTGCTGGCCAGCTGTGTTATTTTAATTTTCACAGCGGCCTTTTCCCGTTCTTCTTGAAGATTTTCAACCTGTGGTCGAGTTGGTTGTATTATATTTGTCAGCAGTGCATCAGCTGCTGATCTTGATCTATACCCCATCAATAATTCAGAGGCTGTCTTACCGGTTGTTGAATTGGTAGCATTATTAATAGAAAATTGAATTTCTGGGAGACGTTTTTCCCATTCCTTTTCTACTTTAACAGTCGTTGTTAATGCCGAAAGAATTGTCGCATTGAATCTTTCGACTTGACCATTAGCTCGTGGCGTAGCCACTGCATTTTTCACATGGACTATGCCTTTGTCCTTACAGAATGTTTCAAAGCTTTTAGCTGTGTAACAAGTACCTTGATCAGTTATGATCCTTGAAGGTACACCATAGGTACTGCAGATGTTGTTTAAAAATTTAAGTACAGGTGCTGTCTTTGTATCGCGAGTAGCAGCTAGATTTATAAACTTTGTGAAACCGTCCACCGCTGCAACTATGTACCTTTTTCCGTTACTGGGATTAAAGGGTCCCAGATGATCCACATGAATTGTGTGAAATGGAGTTGCGATTCTTTCTATTGGATGTAATAATCCCTCCTGTTTTCCTCTCGGAACTTTGTAAAGAATGCATCTTATAAAAGAAGCGATATATTTACTTACATATTTCCGCATGTCGGGAAACCAATAACATTCCTGTAATTTTTGCATTGTTTTATCAATTGAGAAGTGACCCATTTCGTCATGACAGCTTCGCACTATTTCACGTCGCATCTGTTTCGGAACAACCCAAAGATCTTTGTCGTTAATTTGTCTGTAAATTTTGTTGTTTTTTATTTTGTATTGTGCGTGAAGACTTCGTTCATAATCATCTTCAGGTTTTCGTTGAATAATTTTGTGTATAGCTCCAAGTTTTCTGTCAGATACTTGACCTGCAAGAATTAGATCATCTACTTCGATGCGGAATACGAAATTCTCTGACATTTGCTCGTCGCTCGACACCGGATTTCGGCTGAGTGCGTCGACATGACACATCTTAGTCCCTGCTCGATGGATAACCTCAAAGGTAAATTCCTGCAACTGTAGCCACCAGCGGGCCACCTTAGGAATTATATCTTTCTTTTCAGCCGCTGCTTTTATAGCACTACAGTCGGTAACGACAGTAAATTGCTTTCCAATCAAATACGATCTATACCTTTTCAAAGTCTCGACAACAGCGAGAACTTCCAGCTCATACGAATGCCATTTTTGCTCAACTGGCGTCAATATTCGGCTAAAATAGCTGACAGGCTTGAAGAAATGTTCACCTTTCTTTTGCAGCATTATGCCAGCTATGCCATTTTGACACGCATCCGTATGGACTTCCGTCGTCGCTTCAGGATCATATATGGAAAGTACAGGCCTCTCGACCAATATTTTCTTCATTTCTTGAAAAGCTTTGTCATGTTCGTCTGACCATTTCCAAACCTTGTTTTTCTTTAGCAATGTAGCTAGTGGTTTGCTAATTCTAGCGTAGTTTTTCACGAACCTCCTGAAAAATCCAGTTAGTCCTAGAAATTGGCGAACATTTTGTACGTTTTTCGGTGTGGGGAACTTATCAATCGCTTTTGTTTTGTTATCTCCAGGTTTTACTCCTTCTCCTGATATTTCAAAACCTAGATATGAAATGGAATTTTTGAAGAAGAAACACTTCAGCGGATTTAGGGTAAGATTATTTATTTTTAGAACTTTAAATATTTCCTCCAAGTTTTTGAGACCGTCGTCAAATGTTTTTCCTGGACATAAGACATCATCAAGATATGCCATAGCCACTGTCCCTCTCAATGGTCCTAGAACACGATTAATGAGCCGTTGAAAAACGCTAGGTGCGTTGCTAAGCCCGAAGGGTACGCGCTCAAACTCGTATTGTCCATCGGAAGTGACGAAGGCTGTTTTATGCTTAGAATCTTCATCTATTGCAAGCTGGTAGTAACCAGAAAATAAATCTAAACTTGTGTAGAACTTATATCCTCTGAGTTGATCTACTTGGTCATCTATCAGAGGAAGGGGGTGACGATCCTTTTCTGTTATGGAATTCAACTTCCTATAATCGACACACATCCGCTTTTCTCCATTTGGTTTGTTGACCAAAAGAATGGGAGATGCATATGCAGACTCCGAATCTCTAATTATTCCAGCCTCTTTCATTTCTTCTATCATTGTTTTAACTTTTTGTCGTTCGGAAGGAGCCATCCTATGTGGTCTGTAAAACACTGTTTTGTCTGATGTCAATTTGATATTCATTTTTGTACTTGGACAGCATCCAATTTCTTTTAGCGATGTCGCAAAGCAATCCCGGTATTTATTTATAAGTTTCAAAACTCTATTCTTTTCGGTTGGAGATAATTCCTTATTAATATTAATTTGTTCTAGTCGGAACGGTACCATTTCTATTCTTTGCGAGGGCCTCTCTCCGTCTTGCTCCTCCTCACAATTTAATCCTCGTGCTACAGTTACGTTTTTCTCAATTAGTAGCTCTTTATTTGATAGGTTGGTCACAGGAACTTTACATGAATTTTCAGTTGTGACTCGTAAAATACATCTTGGTATTTGATGTTCCTCTCCTTCTATGAGCCGCAAACTTTCTTCCACGTAAATTTCTCCTGGTCTTGTACCAACACATTCTACAAATCCTACATAATTTGGAGGAACGAGCGTGTCCTCTAATGCCCTTAGTAGACACTTCTCGGTTTGTTTCTTACTGAAGATTAGCGCCTCAGATGTTTTTAAAACTACCACATGTGGAAGTTCAGTGAATGGTTGTCCAATAATAACGTCTATATTTTGAATGTCATCCGGAACAACCAAAAAGGATAATGGTGCCTCACATTCACCTATTTTAACTTTTAGTTGCCTCGTTTTACCTAACGCTTTAACAGCTCCGCCACCATATCCCTTGATTAATGTCGTTACAGGGGCATAGTTTGTTTTGAGTTTTTGGGTAGTGGCCTGAGTCATGGTCATTACAGTGGCCCCGAAGTCAATGAACGCTTTCACTGAATTACCCTCGATTGTAACATGCGTTAAATATTTATTAGACATTACCTTATTGGAGATCGCGTTGACGTTCTTTTCGCGGTTTCCTCCTGCCTTTTTGGGACATCCCGTGGATATATGGCCCCACTCATTGCAATGGAAACATTTAAGGTTTCGTTTTGGATTAAATGTAGTTACCATCTTCTTTTTGAAGATTCCTTTGAAGGGTTTTATCTTTTTAGCGGTTACATTGTCGGATGGAAACGTTTTGAGCAGCTGAAGAAGTGCCGCAGGTGTTTGGTGCTGTCCAGCTCTGGCAGCTGCCTGAATCGATGGCGAGGTTTTCAGTCCTCCAATCAGAAGATTCACCTTCACGTTATCTTTGAAATCAAACGTTTCCATAAGGGAGAGTTTATTGTAATAATATTCGATCATGCTCTCGTCTGTCCTCTTTACCCTGTCAACTATTTTGGCGAGCGCATTCTCATAGTCGAGTTCTTCCGGGAACGACTCAATGAGCAACGCTCTCCACTCCTGCCAAGAGAGATCTAACCTTTTTTTGGCGTTAAACCATGTTAAGGCCATTCCTTTTAAATTTGATGTGGCCACAAAAATCATAGCCTGCTCATCCCAGCCAGCTGTTCGATCTTTTCCAAATATTTTGTAACTGAGCTCAACTCATCCGAAGGATCATAATGTGGTACAGGCATATTAAAGCCACTGGGTCTTTTACTCGGACCGGCCACATTATTTGCCGCAATTGAGGCATTGCTCAAATTGTTTACATTTTGCGTCAGGCTCAGCAACATTTGGCTCATCTGCTCCATGTTTTTGGATATCATACTTATGTCACTAGACACTGTGCTGGTCTCGTCATCATCGACTGGGGTGGAAGAAGCAGCTTTGTTCTTTCTGCGATTAACCATGATTCTTAAATTTCGGGCGAGTTAGGGCGGAGAGTTCTTATTGTGTGTAATGGGTACGTATTTCACTAAAAATGAACAAAATGGGATGTTTTACTTAATGCTATTAAATTATCCGTAGTTGTAATAAGACAATATTACTACTTTATCAACAATTAACTGTAATTTTACTTTCAATTTTAAAATTAGAAGAATATATTACAAAAGAAATGAATTTATTTAAAAAAAAATTTTATTGTAATTAAATTAGAAGATATCTTTTAAGTGTCTATTTTTATTAAATTTGTAAATATTATTTGATTATTTATTTTTGCAATTCTGAGATGTACGAAAAAAAACTAAATTCATCCACAACACAATATTATTGTTAAATCAATTTGTTATCAATTCATTTCTCCTGTATAAGCCCTCATTCATATGTATTATTATTATTAATCTTTTTTTTTAAAGTTCCCATTTACTTTCATTATCTATTAATTTTAGTATTCTTAATTAATTATTAGTCGTGCGCCTTAGAGCGCAATCGTATACTTATTAAGTAACTGCGTAACGTGTGTGTCCATAGGCGCAAACAAGTTAAGACGTGTAAAATGTAAAATTTAATATATACATTCAAGGCTAAATTTTAAATCATTTTAGCTGTACAGTCCGACCCAAGAGTGAAAGAGACCATATTGCGTGCTCTCTGCGCACCTCGGCAACAGTGTGCCGCGCGCAATTCCATCGCTCGAGCTAGGAAATGCGCCGTCCCTGCCGCACCAAGGCCACTTGGCTTGCGCGTGATTCATCCCGCTTATGAGATGTTATATACTGTTTTTTTTTTTAGTACAACGGTTGTTGTTGAGATAGTAAAATCGGCTATTTGATTTTATGTCAGGTTAACTATTTTGGCGACAGGGTTCAGTACACTCGCCTACGCTCGAACAAGGGGAATAAAGAGACACCTTCTTAAAGCATTACTTATTTATTATAATTTATTTGACAGGCTCATTCACTCTCTTGGCGGGCCGGGCTTCGGACGTCTATCAGCTACCGAAGTCTGTAACAATAATAAAACAGTCCTCAGCGGTGAGTCACAAGAAACCTACAATCGGGGTGGCACGAAAGACGTATCTATCATTAGCTCACAGCTTAATTGTATATCGGGTACTCAGCGCTAGCCCCCAGGCTCACAGCAAATATACATAGGACCGGTAAGGTGGCACACAGCGTTATACCTTCCTAAATAGATACCCCCCGAACAGTAATCTCATGTAACTCACGTTTATTCTGCCTAATCAAAATGGACACACACACCTCGGCTGCCTGGCACTAAATGATTCCCCTTACGTCTGCGGGACGCCGTTCTCAAAGTGAGGTCGGCCGTCTTCGCTAGTCATCGTGCGTACCCACTCTGTTCTTACCAAAAGCGCTGCGCGCGCAATTTCAATTCAAACTAAAATTAAGTTACCTAACATAAGGACATGAATTCAAAATTACTATTACAATTAATTAGAAAAAGTTACAATATTAACGCCAGAAGGGCTGGACGCGACACGAAAATTGCTACAAAAAAGTTTAAGCAACGTATCCGCAAGACAAACTAACTTACTAACTCGTTGAACAAACAATAAGTCAAAACGGCATACGCGCCAACTATAGTAAAGTAAAATCATCGACTCACCGCTTTGGGTAGCCGGAACAAAAATAACTAACTCACGTTATACAAATACGCAAAACAAAACAGTACGCGATTACTAACAAGTTACAAAACCTACAAAATATACTGTATAAAAAGACGAGCCGAGTGCGAACAAATAATGGCCGTCGTCAGGATCTCGGAATCATTTGATCCGAATCCACACAAACTACGAAAAAATTAAATCACCCACGCGCTACTGCGAGCTCTCTAACGAAATGGAGAAGAAGGAAAGATATCGAATCGCAACGCACCATGAACATACGAATGGTCTGGTCTCTAAGGAATCGTCATCAAAAAATCCCGTAACTAGACGGATAGTCTACGACTAACAACAATCGATTCCCGCACCCACGAGCAATCGCAAAGCTCAGGTGGTTTGCAACGAATCGACACCAAGGACATGACTAGATAGTCAACAAAAGAAAAGTGAAAAGATGGTTACCTAGGAAAATAATCGAACACAGCTGCAAAATTTCCCTTAGACGCAACCGAACAAAACCAGAAGGAACACATTAAAATCGCGCCATCGCTACGTCACGACGCGATACGCCAAATTCTCACCAGAGTACGGAACTCCCGCCAGAGTACGAAGATTACAAAGCATTTCGAAATGCGTCGGTTATATTCAATTTATTTATCAAAAAATAGCTACTAATAGCACCAAAAATAGCAATACTAGCCGTAGTAAGCTCGAACCCACAAAATCATACCCAAAAATCTAACTACCAATCAACCAAATATGTATGATCCGTGGTCGCCCGTTCACTATCTCACTAGTTTCCATAAAAAAACAACAATAAATCTATAACCAACGAATATTAAAATACACTATTCTACACTATAGTAGAAATTATGCCGAAAAAATAACTAGACACAGGCCAGAAAATTCTCAAAATTCAAAATACTTAAATCCAAGTTCAAGTCGAAATATCAAAATTTCCAACCAAAAAAAATATTTCCAAATTACAATATTTAAAATAAAAGTTAACGTTAAAGTTAAAGTCAAAATATTTTCTTTTGTGTACACTATTTTACCCACAAAACTCACCAAAAATTCTCAACAACTGACAAAACAACCACCCCTAGTTTTCTCAATATACTAAATGCTGAAGGCTGATTAAAAATTTGAAATACTGTCAAATTTTCCAACTCCCAGTTCAGTTTCCTTGGCGTAAACTTAAGGCCTACCACAAAAATATATTCCCAATCAAAAACGGCACAAAAATAAACCAAAGGGCCAAAAAGTTTTCGCGAAGGGCTGAAGGGTCAAAATGAAAATTAGTGCCAAAACTACTAAAACGCATAAAATTGAAAAAGGGCACTAAAATTTTCTAAAGGGCAAAAAGGGCCAAAACTAAAATTGAAAAAGGGCTGCAAAATTAATTAAATGAGGTCTATTTAAAATGAAAAACAAAATCCTGAAGGGCTAGAAAAATTTACAAAGGGCTGACAAAACCCTTAAGCCTCAAAAGATGTTAATGAGCTAAATAAATAAAGATACCTACGATAGCTATTGTTGCTATTGTTGCTATTGCTGCTATTGCCCCATACGTTGGGTTCCAAAAACGTGTGACGTACCTGAAGGGCAATCAGCGCGTTAGGCCGTGGAGCGAGTGGAGGGTCCCTTCGAAGTAGTGACGAGGGCCAGGCTCTCGGTATCAGAGAGTGGGGGGGTTAAAAAAAGGCTCCACGTAATTTTAACCTCGTTGCTACTTCGTCGCAAAGGGTGGCTCCACCCTACCTGCGTGGGTGGACGGCAGACAGTCAGCGAAGTTCAGAAATCACGAACTGTCACAACGCTGACCATTTGGCGCCAACACCACCAGATTTAAATCTCGCAGTGAGAATAGAAAACTGAAACTGAAATAAATGCCCGATCGAGAAAACGTGGGGGGAACAAAAAATAACAGGTGTGAGTTTTGTAGTGTAAAATATCGGCGTTTATTCACACAAACGACGGACACCGTGTCTGCGCTCCTGAAATAAATACCTTCGCACGCAACCCTTTCACGCAGGGTTCACTCTATTCGGCCGAATATAGCAAGCTCCTAATCGCGCGATTTAAAGGGCCGACGGAGCGACCTTTCTCTTACACAAGCGCAAAGCACGTACGGCACGCAACACGTAAACGCAACTCTTACACAAAAGAATAAACAATATGTCAATAAGGAATTAAACGGAGGTCTGGCTCAATTGAGACCACAAAAAAATGTATCAATATCTATATATATATATATCTCTGGTTATCTGGCCTGTGTTCCTGGTGGTCGTCGCTGGCGGCTGGCTACAGCTCCTGAATGGCGGCGGTTTGCGTCGTGGACGCTGATCACCCGATTCTGGCCTCAGCGCAGGATGATCGCGGCCTCCAGCCAAGAATGGTTTGGCCGAGCTACTTAGCCCGTAACAAAACGCCTGCAAAGCACATGGCCTTAGTAACAATGGCCGGACACGTGGCTTCACGAAAAGGAAAAGAAATATCGGGCTTAACTACTTACTCAGGTGTTATGAGCGTTTGGAAGTCCCTTGCCCTGTACCTGGTGCCTCAATCCCCTCAAGGGTGGTTAACTGAGTCCCCGTTGATTATCCCGTAAACCGGATGGTGGTACACCTTATCTCAACGGTTCTTCTGGCACGGCCTGTACTGGACACGAGGTAGCTGAGTTCTGCTCATGGCGGCTCCTCGCCGGCGAATTTAAAAATCGCCCACAGGGGAAACGCGTCACCACAACAAAAAAAATGCGAGCACGGTTGTCTACAGTGCAGGTCCATGCGCCAATTAATTATTAAAATGCAGTTTCTGCCAAAGCCGTTTTCGGACCGTTACAGTATACATAAGTTTTATACATAAGTCATGGTTTGGCTGTGTTCCTACCTGAAAATTGAGCATTTTTCTGAATTACCGTAGAGAATAATTTGTTCCAATTTTTCCTACTTTTATTATTCTTGTTAACTAAACTAATTACTTAATTTTTGTAATTATGACCGTTAATTTTTTTAGCGTTTTGTTGCAATGTTAAAATACTTTTCTAAACATAAAATTTGATCATTCTAACATAAAACGTTTGATTCCTCACAGTTTTCCTTCACGAGCATCATTTTTTCCTATTTACTATTTGTTATTTTTCCATTTTCCCATAGGATCCGTAATTAAACTTTGTAATTTGGTACATTTGTAACTTAAAATTTTTGTATCTCACTGATCACAGTTTTCCCTCGTGCATTTATCTAAATTGCTGTACATAATATGTCCTTATTTTCCTAACATTTAATATTCTTGTTAACTAAAATAATTACATTTTTAGTAATTTTTTATGTTGTGTAGAATGTTAAAATATTTTATTATTTTATTTTATTCATTTATTTTTAAACATAATATTTCATCATTGCTCACAGTTTCCCCCTCATGATCCTCTCATTTTTCTCTTTTTATTATTTGTCATGTTTTAATTCCCATGTAATATCCGTAATTAACCTTTTGTAATTTTCAACATATGAATTTTAAAATACATATGTGTATATTATTCCTCACAGTTTCCCCGTCATGGTCCTTTATTTTTTTCCCATTTTCCATATTTCCATATTTACATGAGATGAAGGTACATGAGGATTCATGAAATGATGATTTTTCTACGACGATCACGCATAATCAGCACAAATAAACCACATTATAAGTATGTACAATAGCGTATAAAATACATTTTATTTCTCGTCATATAATCTAGAAATTGCTATAACTACAAATTAATTAAATGCAATGTAAACACTACAATTTTGCTGTTAGAAAGTTCACTTCATATTTAAGAAAATTTGGGCACGCATTCTAATTTTTTTTGTACATGGATACATTTTATGACAAGAGAAAGTCGTATGAACAAATACATTAGACGACGGCTTAATTTCAATGTGGATAAAGTAGTTTAAATGATCTCAATTTTAAAATCACAAGTTGTATTTTATACTCGGAACCAGAATAACTTGGGAAATTTATTTTCCATATATCGTTGTCGTTTTAATATGTACCACCTATGTGCATTTTTTTTATATAATAAGTGTATTTTCAAAAGAATATTATAGCAAAATATAATATAGGTTCTTACAGATTTTTCAGCCCAAAATTGGCACATGAAATAATGCCTTCAATAAGCAAAATAGTTTAAAAATTGAAATACTATCATATTTTTCTAATTTCCTGAGATGTTTAGATCATGCACAATATATATTAAGATTATGGGAGGTCTTAAAATAATAAGGACGATATGTTTACTACGTTGTGCATGTTATATGGGGTGTGCCACCAGTCCTGATTTAAAAACCTACGTAATTTATTATCGCTAATCGTAAAAGGTAATTACACCAATACCATAGCAAGAAGTTATTTTTCTTTTATCGAAAGGGTACTTTTGGCATATCCTGGATTACGTGAGAGGATTTAACAAATTTGACTTGTCCAGTACTTCAGTAATTATACATATACAATATTAGAACAGTCGTTCACAACATTCACAAATTTTACTTGTCCAGTACTTCAGTAATGAGTAAAACAGTCGTTCACAATATTCTTATTATATTTATAATATTGGATTCTCTAATAAAAATACTCGTGTAAACCACAACAACAACAAAATATGTTTAACATTCGAAATGCATTACAAAGCACCCAGTATAATTATTTAATACTTACCTATTTATACAATTGTGGACATGTGTGCAAGAATAGCGTTAGTCGCAAAAATGAGTTTGGAGAAAAACGCGTCGAAAGATTCAAAACTTAATAAAAGTTGTAATATAGCAAATTATTACTTACAATTTTTACAATTTGTATGAACAGTAGCTATATATTTTTAAGAGACTTATAAATAAGGGTACAAATATTCTAATAAACAAATTTGCTCAAAAACCGCATAAATCGACTTACGCTGGTTGCACCCAGCTCCTCAATTAGTTACCAGCAATTGGTTGAAGTTACACGTAATATTTTCCAAATTTCATCGTACCATATTCAACTCCATAACATTTAACGACACCACATAAAATACAAATTATGTTAAATTAATTGGCATATTTATATATTGGACCTCAATAATTCCACACGGTTAGCACAATTAAAAATTGTTACACTTTTGGCTGCTATTAATTTTAGTTTTCGGTAATCAGCACAAGATTACATGCACTGAAAATTTGAAAAAATCGTGATGAAATTGAATGTATTTGTCTTAATTGCTCGCACGGTTTAATTTACGAAAGTAACATTTTGTTTTGAAAGTGTGTACGATCCTAATTAGGATAATTAAACCAATTTAACGTTTCATTATACGTGTATATGTTTATTACAATTATTTTCTTGTTTCAACATTGACGCAGACAAATGGTCAATTGAATTGGTACCACTTAGCGGTGTCTGAGTATAATTTTACGATAGTTTATTGATAACCACTGATAATTCGTACCATTTACGCGATTACGATCATGTGAGACAATTTCCATTCCATTGGGCTGATATTGGTGAACAAGTTACCTGATGAGTGGAAAAACCAACACCAACCCAAATGCCATATGAAGAGACGAGTGAAGGAGTTAATGATGAAGCATTCATCAATAAAGGAGTTCATGGAATTCAAATTCAACCATTATAATTAAATATCCATTATTGTTCTTTGACGATACTATGTATTTGTATAGTAAATAAAAAATATTATTATTACTACTATTAAAAGTAAATACATAAATATCTAATCAACAAGAACGTACAAATTGGCTTATATCATGCAGAAGTTTATTATTATTATTATTTACTCTTATAATTTTTCATGTTTGTTTTCATTAAAAAAATCGAACAAAATACTTTTCTGATGTTATTTCATATTTGAATCAAATTTTCCACGGCTATGCTGTAAGTTATGTTTTCATTAAGAGACCTGTCAGCAGTGCTTTATTTTTACTTTCTCCCACCCATGCGTAGAAAGTATTGGAAACGTGCTAATTTTAGTATCCGAGTTTTCTCAAGTTTAACATTTTTAGGTCCGGCTCGTCGCCTCAGGCGGAGTCAATAACTCGTAAGGAGAAACATATTTGTTTGTGTCGTTTAAAAGAAATTTCAAGGGCAAAATAAATTACACCAATTACACCAATTCAGTGACACAATTGCATTTTTAGTAATGAAAGGTCAATTATTTGAACACAGATATAATCAATGCCGTAATAACGACACTAATAAATTTATAAACAATACGATCGATAAGATAATACTTAATACCAGTTTGCTACAATAAAACATGATATTACAACAAAGACATTATAGTCTTATTAATAATAATATTATTGAAACTGCTCTATTTAAATATATTTCAGCAACTGAAATGGAAACCGGTTCATTGGGAATTCCTGTGTTTGCAGCAAAACGAATAGAACGATTTGTCTGCACGCGGTTGTGGTTTATCCCGGAGCTGACGTAGTCCATTGCTAGCGCTTAATCTGCCCATAACAAGATCATAACCTCGGATTACATACAATAACATGATAATAATATCATATGTGATGCAGGCAAAATTATTAAATGATTCGTGGTGCTACGGCCATTTAACATGAGGTAAAGGCAATGTCGCAATGCCTTTAGTCAAGACACAAATTCGTGTTTCTGCAGAATATTAGAATTAGAGTGTAAGTTAATTTTTAAATTATATTTTATTATATTTCATTTATGCATGAATAACAAATGCAGCTAAAACTTTCATCTAATTTAAGTTCTTATGGTATTACCAAGACCATATGTCTTATAACATTAACATTAGTAACAACAGTAGTAATAAGAATAATAATATTGTTATTGTAAAAGATGAATTTACTTGGTGATACGAATTCGAAGAAAGTAAGACCTGTATTAAAAATACTTCTTTATTAAATGCTGTCGCTACGAACATGTTTTTTAACATAATATTCGTAAATGCTGAACAAGCATATACAATGTTATTAAAAATGAGTACATTCAAATTTCACACCCACAATTTATTAGATGTATTTGATGAAGTCATCTTGCACTATAAAAAATCGGTCACTGAAATGAAATTTATACTGCGCAGTCTAAACGTGCGATTAGGACATCCTGTATTTCAGAGCTTATCTTTTCCATACAGCAAATAATATCGACAGCGTTCATAAGTTGTACATTGGCTGTGGCGAAGTACGCATTACGTGCATTATAAATATAAACTTTGTATTGATGTGCCCAGACTATTAACTGAACTCGTAGCGCTCCCGCGAAACTCACAGCACATGCAGGGAATACACTTTGTGTAAAAAATATAACTTGGGCTTATATTTTGTGATAGTATGTACTTACGATTAGCATCATTTGGCACATAGTTGGCTTATCAGTAAGTTTTTCCTTACATAATGTTCACATATTTATTAATATAATAGTAGGATTGTAACAGAAAATAGATAATGCCTAATCATATTTTCACATATTTATTCATATAATAGGTTTGTAATAAATAATGCCAATAGTCAGTGTAATACTATTATCTTCATATATGAATAAGAATTGTTATTGCTACTTTGTAATAAATAATGCCAATAGTCAGTCTAATACTATTATCTTCATATATGAATAAGAATTTTTATTGTTACATTGATATATTATTTGTAATTCGTTTAATTGGTTGTAATAATCTCAAATGTTGCAGTTATTTTTACTTTATCTTACATAGTAAATAAAGTATGGAGGTGTTCGTCCATATTATTCAACTTAACTTCATATACAGTACTTTTACGGGTCCCAAATTAGTTCTTATTCTTATCGCCGTTAATTTGACTACTTAATCAGTAATCGAAATAGACTTACTTAATAATATTGCCAAATCCTAATTACAAACTGCGTTCTTGTAAATCAAATGAGTTAAACTGAAAACACATAAATACAAAAGTTTTGTTAAATTCCTGGACAACTAAAAAGCAAGGTTGAAAAGCAAAATTGCCATTATTTCTGCATATTCAAACATAAATTTAGTATTTTATTTCTACCGCATTTTTATTTTGTTATTTATATTTTGCCTTTATAGTAAAACAACATTCCTTTAGCATGTTACCTGTGTCTACTAACGTTTTAAGTCTACCACTGCGTCACAGGTAAGTGGCGTTACACACATCTATTCACCTATTATAACACTTACATTTAAAGCAGGAAAATTGTGAAAAGGTGGCATCTCAAAATTCCACATGGAATCGCTTTTCACATCGCAAAAATGATGACAACTCTGCTAATCCCAATATCTCCAAGACACTCATGGGAATGCAAAGATCTATTAAAGGTTTCATGTACCAATCGAAGATACTGATGATGCTCCTTTACAGGGGCATAAACAGAAATTGTCCTTTCAAAATTAATACCGAATGGGAGCCAGCGGGGAAGTTTGATGATGTTATTTATAGATTCAAACATGGAGAGCAATGGGTTTGGTACTTTATACAAGCCAAACAAAAACAGAGCGACAAATCGGGTGACACAATTACCAAAGATAAACTCATTAACGATGAAAATGGAAATTTCGACGTTTTAAGTATTTTATTTCATATCGTGATATAATTCGAAATATCAATATAGACGAAATGGATCAAAAATATTACATAACTTGGACCAACAGATGCGTAGATGGTTCTATCAGGGAGCAGTGGTTTGAAGATATTCGGGATGAAGACAAACAACTATTAGGTGCTTTAGGCTCAGATGGAATTTTGTTAAAAATTAAAACATTTGCTAAACAAATACTAATCAAAGAATTTGAAGAGAAAACAGACATGGTAAAGTTGGCAAAAACGTTATCTGAAATAGTAATGAACAGAAATAAGCGCATTGATAACCAGTTGACAATCTTAAAAAAGTATGACACATTTCTTGTACAAAATGTTATTGACAAAAATACAAAAAAAATTAGATCTACCTTTTTCGATTTGTCATCTTTTCAACAATTAAGAGACTTATTTTTAGGATTACTCAGGAAATTCGTTGTCAATAGTGATACAAGTTATGATACACCTTTTAAGAATTTATGTAGTTATTTAGAGAGAACTGAGTCAGAATTTACATCGTTATACTGCCAAAGCAATTTTAGTTATTTAATCTCAACGGAATCACGCCCTCTAATCATTAACACCCAGTTTAAAGAAACGAGTATACTTGGTTATGAGGATTTAAGTAAATCATTCACCACTGAGGAATACGATCAGTTTTTTGATAAATTTGTATTAGCTGTTGATCAACCGAATGAAAATGAACTCGATGATATAATTACAGATGAGCTGTGCAAATATGAACCACTCGCCGATTTTAATAACCTCTTCAGCAAGTTAACAGTGGATATGTGGGAGTGGTTAACGAGAAAAAAAAGTGATTTTCTAAATAACTCTGAAGTTGAAGAAGAATTGATGGAGTTAAAATTACGCGAATTAACAAGACAATATCTAAAAAAACTTAATACGTATAATGTAATGTTTGAAAATAACAAGTTAGTCAAAATCGATTTAAGCGGTGAACCTAGGTTTAATATCATTCTTAATTTATATGATAGAATTTTAACTATGTTAAAATTATCACAATTTATTACCAATAATAAGATAAGCAGTTATATATTGCAATCTGATCAATTTATGTACATGAAAAAGTTCGTTAAAAATAGCATAATAAACGAAAAAAGTAAATTTTTATTTTAGAAATAGTAGATTGTTGCCACACTGAGCAGTTACTTAATTGGGTCACACATATGTCAGACTTGGAATTTATAACAAATATTGTATTAATCTTGCATTCCAGTGATTTATCTTCAGAAATTGAAACTATATTAATAAATACAAAATGTGTTCAAATAATAAACGATGAAAATAATATTTTCATGGATTTGACACACGATACACAACAAATGCTTCTACAAAATACTTATTTCAATTATTTTGGAAAACAATATGCATTAGCACAAGTAATAGGATTAGACTTCTATAATAAAATCGAAGCTGAATTACTATTAATGTATGTTAATAATGATAAAATATCTGTAGGAAGTAAACAAGGTAAAGCACCATGCAATTGTTACATACCGCAAAAGTGTATGCGTTACATTAGTGTAGACAAAGACATCGAAAAAAATCGACAGGACTTTACAATTATATTAAATACAGATGATTCTGTACCCTATACTGATAAAGACATAATTTTAATTAGTGACAATGAAAATGATTTTAAATACATTTGAAAAACATATGTTCATTCGAATATTCATTGGATGAAACAAGAATCCAATTATTTAATTTGGCAACACTCTCAAGGTTGTGTAAATAAAATTAAAACGTATTTCACAAAAAGTCTATCTAAGTCATATGGAATTAATACAATATCAGATTTAAAAGAAAATACTGTGATTGTGACAGGTAAGCCGGGAACAGGTAAATCCACATTATTATTGTATTTGTACAACGGCATCCTCAATTCAAAAATGAAAGATTTTGTTTGGATAGATAAATTAAATTTTCTTGATCATTCGTCAAGTTTTTATGCATGGAAAAATATTGAACTGACTGAGCTAGTAGTTAGAGACTATTTATATCAATCGCTTAATTTGTCGAATTCTTTTGATAATTATGGGTTACTACACAACTTTTTTATTATTATTACGATACTCGAAAAATTGTTTTGTTATTGGATGGTTTTGATGAAATCAGCCCCTATTATAAGAAACCTGTAATCGAACTTGAACGATAAGGACCTAAAATGATAAGGAATAAATTTAAAAAAACTATTAATAGCTACTCGCGTTATAGCTTTTATGTGGAGCTTGAAGAAGAGTTTAATACTGTTTCATATGAACTTCAACCATTTTCACCAAGTGATATTACACAATATTTGAAAGAGTATTGGCGCTCAACTACTACAGTTTCCAATGATTCTGTTAAGATGCCACCACCCTCTTTGTGCGAGGGTGTCCGGGGCGCACGGATACCTAAAATGTGTTTATGGAGCAGAATTCGCCTGAGCGTTAAATAGTAAAGATCGACGAAGATAAAATAAGTGTTTTCTTTACCCGCCAATTAAGTGAGGATATTATCCAAACATCAACAATTTTCCAGATTCTGAATTAGAAATTTTTATTACTGAAATTTTATCTCAATTTTCACATTCGGCGAATGATCAATGGCAATTTTTAGAAATTCCATTGCAGACTAGAATGATCGCTGAAGTATTTAAGAATTTATTTAAAGCATTTTGTAAATCCGATAAGTCAACATTATCAAATGAGCATAGACTAGAGATAACTAATAAGTTAAATTTGCTAACACTTTATGAATATTTTGTCAAAGTCAAATTTATCAAAGTTTCTAGTTCCAATAAATTTTTCACATTTGAAATAGATAAACAGGAACAATATGAGCAGAGACTCATGAACATGTATCAAATTCTTGCGTTGTCTGAATTGTTTTCGCTAGATGCACTACACCAGCTATTTGATAGTCACACTGAAAAATATGAAGATATAATAAAGACATTCTATTTAGAAAACGATAAAGTAGGACTTATTGAACGCATTATTGATACGGTTCCTCATTTTATCCATCGCACCTTCGCCGAATACTTTGCTGCGAAATGGTTTCATGGTCACATCAAAAACCATAATGTTATTTCATATCTTATGTCTCATGGTTTTGGACAAGAATTCAGAGTAATATTTAATTTTTTGAACTATATTTTCGCAATGGACGACAGCGGTAGTACGGATAGTTATCCTTTGCACAATTTAATATTATCAAATAATTGCGAAGGAATAAATGAGCTCCTAAATTCTGATAACTGTGACATAATTCATACAAAGGATCAGGGTGGACGGACTGCCGTGCATTTAGCAGCTTTCTTGGGTAATGATACAATTTTGCAAAATTTGTTAAACTTGATTGGACCTCATTGTGAAAGTATAATTAATTTAAAAGATGTTATGTTTGGTATATCTGCCTTGTCGTATGCAGTGCGTTGTAATTTCTGGGATATATGCGAAACTTTATTAGAACATTCAGCAATCATAAGCGATGTAACAAATTTAATACATCAAAATAATCACGAAGATTTACTTGTTTTGTGTGTGAAAAAAGGCTATGTAGAATTACTGAAAATAATAAAACCGTCAGGATATTCGTCTTATAAATCGATACTTGCTATTGCTACTGAAGAGGGGCATGCAAGGACACATAAAATGGTTAAGTATTTATGTATGAATGGTGCTGATATCAACGCTGTCGTTGGAGAAGAAGGAGGTTCACTTCTGCATCTTACTGTTTATAAGAATAATGCTGAAATGGTAAGAATTTTAATCGATTGTGGCATTGATGATAACTTCACCGACAATACTGGAAGTAACGTTTTGGAGCAAGTAATTTTTTTATGAACGCTGAAATGCAAAAATTGTTAATCGATGGCGGTATTGATACAACTGGAGCAACTGAAGATAACAGTGTTACTCCCCAATGGATGTGTACTATTATGTGTGTAAGCACCACTTTATTTGGAGCATTTTTGAGTCTGAAATTCATCAGCTCGGATGCTGTTGACGATAAAGTATATTTTCCATTCGAAAATGATCCACTTCATAGCAGTAATAAAAATAAAAATGTATCACTGGAAAAATTCTTCCATTCCAATGCTGCAAACGAAAATATAATAAATTCACTCCATTTTGCCGCATATCGGCGCGATGCCGAATTTGGAAAGATACTAATCGAAAATGGTGCATCAGTTAATGATGTAGATAAACATGGGTGGACTGCTTTCCAAATTGCCTCTTATCAAGGTGATATAGATTTTGCAAAATTGTTATTAAAATGGAATTGCTGTTATAGGTACAGATGAAGTCATGAAGTATGCTCTGTTTCTTACTGTTTTCCGAAGCAATATTGATTTTGCAAAACTGTTAATCGCAAATGGCATTAATGTAAATGTAGCAGATATAGATGGAATCACTGCTTTACTTATTGCAACTTCTAAAGGTAATATTGAAATGGGAAAATTATTAATCGATAACGGAGCTGATATAAATATCACATTTAATAATGGTAGGAATGCCCTGCATGTTGCTGCTAGACAAGGCAACATTGAATTTGGACAATTATTAATTAATAGAGGAATCAATGAGAATGCAAAAACAGACGATGAATGGTCACCTCTGACCATTGTAACTTTTACAAACGATATTGAATTCGGAACATTGTTATTAAGCAATGGAGCGGACGTCAACATCCTATTTAACAATAACAACGCTCTAGCGCATTGTGCATTATTGAACCATATTGAATTTGGCAAATTATTAATTAAAAGTGGAATTAAGTTTAACGTCATATCTGAAGAAATATCTGCTCTTGCCATGTCTGTCACTAGAAGCCATATTGAATTCATAAAATTGTTAATCGACAGCGGAGCTGATGATAGTATAAAATATTTTGAAGACCCTGCTCTTCATATTGCTGCATCGCTAGGGAATACTAAAATTGTAAAACTGCTGGTCGACAGTATCAGTGATATAAATGCTAGAAATGGAAAAGGCGAAACTGCTTTACATATAGCTGCTAAATATGATTATATCGAAATTGTGAAACTTTTGTTTGAAAATACTATAGACTTTAACCTACGAAATAACGATAATGAGACGGCTTTGGATCAAGCAAGAAAAAGTGAGAGTTATCTCAGTGTGCAGTATTTAAGTAAAAATATGCAACCGTAAATAACTCCAATATATAAATTACTTCTTAAATTATGGATAAATATGTATTTCCATCTACAAATAAAGGTATTTGATGGTTCAAAGTACGCACAAGTAAGGATATTAGAAATGCATTTGCTTCTTTATACCTCCATAAGGGAATGCCTTTCCAACATATAACATAGCATTAGCTTTGAAAATGGCAGCCCTCCGGTCAGTGACCTAATAAAAATGTTTTTTAGAATTAATAATTTTGTACCTAAAACCTTTTTATTATTGTATTGTATAGTTGACAAGTTGATATAAATTAATCTTATTGTATACATTGTATTAAAATTATAAAATAATAAATAATGTAAACAGTGAATTTATAATCTACAATTTACAAATAAACATTATTTTTTTATTGACATGTAGAATTATGGGACATTACTTTGAAGTTCCATCATACAAGATCTAAGGTAAATGCAGACACAATTAACTAATCTATAATTTTCTACTTACAATCATATAGCGATCATTTAAAGTAGGTGGGCATTGAAAACATTTTGTTAAAGAAATATAAAATTTCTCTACAGAATTAATCAAGAACCACAAATCTATTTAATGCGATCATTTTTGCGCATATGCATTTCTTTTAATCTGTCTATTACCCCGTGTAACAAATTTTTGTTTATGGGTACGTTTTGAAGTATTTATATCAAGAAGGTTTTGCTAATGTTATATTTATGTCAGTTCGTCCAAAGGGTCAAAGGTTCAGATTTTTCTTGATTTTTCATTTGTATTATAGAGTATTTATATATATTTATATATATATATATATATATATATATATATATATATATATATATATATATATATATATATGTTTATATATTATTCCAAAACAAGTTAAACACAAAATTCAAGCCGGCACAAAAGTCACTCAGGCATACAAAGCGTACGACGGTTTTAAAATTTGAAACCCTGGGCTCCGCACGTTTTTTTGAGGATCATTGCGATCAACGTTGAAAGCGTTGGAAGCGGCATAGAGGTGGACGCAGAGCGATGCCCTTTGCAAATCCACGAATGTGAAGAAGTTCAGAAAACCATACAACAGATTGGTAGTCTTGTTTGGGCAATCTTGTAACGGTTCGAACCCAGGTATTGTACAAATTCTCATAATTTGTAATATTTATTATTCATTGCATTTATTTAACTGCACTTCATCCTTAAATGCAGTTGGATGCATTAAATTTCTTTAACTGCATATTACATGAATTCTTATAATTCAAGTAATTGATTTGGCTCGTGATTTACAAATTCTCGTAATTTGTAATATTGATTTGGCTCGTGATTTAGTGGTAGTACTCTACGTTATGTTTGATTTTTTAAATCAAAATTGTGACAGCTCATTTTGGTTCGTTTTATGGGTAATGTGTCTGTTAGTAATTTTTGTTAGTAAGTAAAACACAGACATATGGATTTTATATGATTTATTCATATTAAAAGGTTATGCAAGCGACAGGTAAATAAAAGACAGTTTTGTTACTCAAATTGGACGTTATTTATTTAATTATATTCATTTAAAATTTGGAATAGATTTGTTTAATAATTATTGAAAATTTATTATATTCTTTGAATTTGAATGATTTATTTTATTTTGAAAACTGAGTAACTTATTAACACTGCGGTTGGAATTACAATGTGTTACTTAGCGACTTCATGCACCAAAATCTTCAAATTGTGCCGAGAAGGATATCTGATACATGTCATCACTGCATAGAAATTCATTAGCACGGTGCCTACCAATGTATTTCAACGCCACCTTGTGGATAGGGACGAATCACATAACTTCACATTAAAGTACTTCAAGTGATTCCAGTACTTCAAGCACCCAATGTGTCCTCATTCGGAGATATTGCTAGTATCCACGTCTACCAACACTATCAGCCATGTGATCGTGAAAACTTTAAGGTATTGCTATTCAAAATTGATTATAGATTAGTATGATTAAGCTCTATTCTTCTTCTACTTTTCTAACTACTTAAGCACATGCAAACATTCGCCTGATTCATTCACAATTCTGAGATTACTTGAATATCAGAACGCTGAGCAAGTTTATTTATACGATTTAATTACCCAGAATATCATTGAATTATTTATATTGAAATTATTAAGTTATGTTCCCCTGACGCAACTCTTTATTTAACTACCGATTGCAAATAAATCTGCAACCGGCTTTAAGAAATCATATATGTTATCCTTATAAAACTTTTCGAATCAAAACTATATTTTACGTTTTTGATTAATGAAGCCACAATGTTTATCAAATGTTTGCGACGAGGATAAGGAAGGCATGTTACAATATTCTCCAGTCAGTACGAAAATATTGTCAGGACAAAGTATAAAATGCAGTTGAGATCAACTCCGCAGTTTTCTGCGTAAGGATCCCACAGTTTATACCTTTATTAAACTTCGCTTACTACCAGCGGCAAGGCGCGGTAATGTCACTAGATAGGTTATATTATTAGTATAGAATTGACTTTAGAGTTGTTAGTGTGAAGTAAATTTGATAAACTTGTGTGATATATTCACCTGAGGAATTAATGCTCAAAGTATATGAGCCGTTGTCGGGCAGCGTGACGCTCTGTATACATCGGTACATCTAACTGGTTTTATTTAATTTCAGCACTTATATTTATACTGTTCCCCACTTTTTACTCTTCTTCCCCTGTCCTATGCTAAATCTGCGTTCCGCTGCAAAGTGACGCCATCCCATACATGTCACCGAATTACGCAATCGCCGGCCGTTTCGAGTTCCCGTCGTATTCCCACTACCTATTTCTGTGTCATCATTTTGATCGTGTGCTTATTTACATTTGCCTAAAATTAAGAAGTCAGCAAAATGAATGGCCTCGCTCGGGCTAACGCGTCGTCGGCCGCGGCCTGATATGATATTTACGCAGTCTTGTTCCGACTCGTAAATTTATGGACTTTAATATTATTAGGTTCTTACAATACCATTTGCTTAAAAAAAACAAAAAAACCGACACGTTATTCAGTCAAGTAGTGCACCACTCAGGAACTCTGCATGTTCTTACGCCACCTTCTTTAGTAACTGAAGAATCTAACTACCAATATTTACATGATAATGTTCACTCGGAGGAATCGGATGTGTTGTTTTTAAGAAACGATAAAAGCCAGGAACCTCATTTTCATAATCAACCAGAAATGGACGATCTAATCAGAGATCTTGGTCTAAATTAATTAAGTGCAGATATTTTGACATCCAGATTGATGGAATCTTTTGGACTCCAGTTGCCGAGTTACAACTGCCTGAAAAAGACACCATATTTTCCACATTTTTTTTTTTGTGGAAAGGGTTTGTGATTCTCCCATAATGTGAACAAGCTATTTGAAGAGATTGGCTTGAATATCATCCCTCAGATTTTTTTTTATAGACCGCTCTTTGCAAAGTCTAACAGCCGTTATTCTTCAAAATGGAAACGTGTATCCATCGATACCCATTTGTCATTCGGTCCATTTGAAAGAAGCTTACGAAAATGTGATATTTTTTTTGGAAAAACTTCAGTACAAAAGACATGAATGGCAGGTCTGCAAAAAAAATATTGCTTTTCGAAAAGGGCTTCAGGGTAGTTACACAAAAAAATAATGTTTACTGTGTATATGGGACAGTCAAAGTTTACACCTGGTGTAAAGAACATTACATTTCCGTCATTAGTGAAATCAAAAAAGTTTAAATGTCGCCGCTTCATATTTACCTCGGGCTGGTTACATAGTTCGTAAAAATACTGAATAAGGGTGGAGAATAATTCAAATACCGCTTCGTTATATTACTAAAATTATCAATAGCTAAAATAGCACGAGGAATTTTACTGAACCAGATGTTCGCAAGATGTTTAATTCGCAGGAAATTTAACAAAAAATGACGCCAGTTGAGAGAAATGCTTGGAAATCTTTAAGGGAAGTAGTAAATAACTTCTTTGGAAATGAACACTCCCAACAATACCAAGGTGTTATTGGAAAACTTTTCAAATGTTATTAAAGTCTTGGTTGCCGAATGTCTAAAGTTACACTATCTTCATTCTCACTTAAGTTTCTTCAGTGAAAATATGGGGGACATCAGTGAAGAGATCAGAACACGGTGAGAGATTTCATCAGGACATAGCAACGATGGAAAAACGCGATCACGGCTGGTGGTATTGTAATATGATGGGTCACTACATATGGTGCATCATTCGTGACGACTCATTGCTACACAAGGATAAAAATCAGAAATGCCACCCACTTTTGACCTTTTTATTTTTTTGAGTGAATTTCAGTCTTAATTTGATGTAGGTAATCTTAATAAAATCACTATAATATAATACTTTTTTCAGCTTGGATATTTTTTAAATAGCTAAACAAAAAACCTACATTCAAAGTCATATTTCTACGATAAATCATTTTAGATAAAAAGAGTGATATTGCTTTAAACTTGAAGTAAACATTTAGCGTAAATGCTATTCACATCTACATAACCATAAACAATGCAACATTTTGTTACACGGTGTTATCTATTTAACAAGCTTTTTCTGCTCTTACGATAAATTATTATCTCGTCTGTGTGGAGTTTGCTTTATCCATTATGGGTTATTTAAGTGCACAGGTAATTTAACTGAATAAGGGACCACCAGCTTCAGTTGCAAACTAACATTTTAAGAAATTTATTCGTTCAAAGTAAAGTGTGAATCTGAGTTTGTATCTGCCAGCATGTATCTTTACTTCACAAAGTTCAAAAAAGTGTACCCACAAATATTTTGAAAGGTTAGATCTGGGTCTATTTAATTAATGATACAGAGCGAGCCTTTGTTGAGTAAAAACCCAACCACCGATAAACTATTGTTGGTAGAATAAATAATACACTAAAGATCTAGAGTAATTAATTTTCATGTAAAGAATACAATAATAATAATTTTGGTCACTGTTAGTTGCCACTTTGACAGTTCTGAAATATATCTACCATTGATAAAATATACAGTCAACTACCTATTACTGTACAACACATTTCTTAACACGACTGTAGTATGAGTCAATAGCGCTAACCTAAGGCAACCATTGAAAGGTTAGCATTAGTCTCTATTCCGATTTTGTTTCTAAGTACATAATGTTATAATTCTACGTACAAAAGAAGGCTGCCACAAAATAATGCACCTCGCACAATTCACTAAGAAGTGGCAACACGGAGCAATACCCTTCACATTTAAAGCAAGGTCGTGAAATATACGCCAGTAAAGAACCTATTTAATGCCTATAATCTGGCAAATATTACTGAACCTGTATCTGTAACAGCAATAAATACCGCAAATAGATTTACTATATAATAAAGCTGGCATTGAAATGCTAAGGTTTAATATTTTTTAGGTACTGTCGGAATTATTTGATTAACCTAAAATGCTTACTACTTGCATGTAAGCCTAATTAACTTAATTAACTAACTATTAACTGATAATCTTACTTTCAATAGCATTAAGTAATTAATTTGTATTGATCTTATTGCAACCAATTTTAGAAACAAATATACTTAATTTATCGATAACGTTATATTTAAATTGTGTAAAAAAAAATCGTCTCATACAATACTAAATTAATTATAGATATAAATAATTTTGTATTTTCGGAGATCGCAATAAGTATTGCATTATAGGCATCATATTAAAATATGATCTTTTTTACACCCTATATATTATGTATGTATACATAAATATGTGTATGTATAACTGAAACGATTTGTAGAAAGCACTTTCTTCAAGAACTCATTGATCCATTCTATATAATATTAAACAAAGAACATGCCAGAACAGCAAACAAATTTCAATTCAAACCAGAAGTTGCGTGACTTGACGCTTCTGCAAATTATATTTTCTGCACTGATTTATTCCCGACGCAGAGGAATAAAATCGTTTCCGGTTATGTAAGACGCCACAGATCATATTAAAAGGATCGGGATATTTCAATCACGAAAACAATGATTTTTCAGTTTTGTTTTTGTGACAGTCTTATTTAGCGTAGATGTTAGCAAAAATGGTTAGGGTCCTTCTGAATTATCTTGCACATTGAAACAAAATTATTATAAAGCTTATTTTTCCTTCAATCTTATTATACCGGGTGGTCCATTTAAATAAAGACATCGAAATATCTCAAAAAATAAGCATCATATTCATACTTGAAATTCATATTCATATTCATATTCATCGTACGAGAAAATGTTCCACCTGAAGGTTAATATAATTAAGGGGGGCCATTTACAGATATTAAACTTAAACCACCCCCACCATCCCTTTCGAGGAGACGGGGGGTAACTTTAAAGTCTTAAATGGGAACCCCTATTTTTTATTGCAGATTCGGATTCTATGACAAAAACTATGAAGGTTTTAATCGAAACTTCTTTTTAAATCTTTGTAGACGAAAACAATGATTTCTGACACTTTTACAGCGGCGGAAGCCACCTTTTCGGCTAAAAATCAAATCAAATCAAAGTGGCACTTAAATCATCGTTCATGTTACGTACATATGCCAATATTATTAATGCCCCGATGATGACAGATAAGAGGACTCACTAAGAACAAGCACTCAGATGGTAATTATAACTTTTTTCATTGTTGCATTTTGTAATAAAATACATGAATTTCTCTTGAAAAACGAACATAACTAATTTTCGCCATTTGCAGCGTCATCTACAATTATAACAAATATGTTTCGATTAATTTTAGAAGAACAAAGATGTTCGATGAATTTTGGAAACTCTCATTGAACGAGAAAACAACCTACCCAAGAGCATTAATGAAAAAGCATTCAAGTAGAACGGCAAGACATAGAAAAAGTCGAAAACGAATCGCGATGGCAATATTCGTACAATTACTTCATTGCAACAACAAAGTGAACTAGGGTCTCTAAAACAATGTTTCACAGCACTTCTGCAATTTCTGCTTGAACTATTGGACACTGGCTTCTGATCGAAACAAAGAAATTGCGCTATGCGATGAAAAGAATGAAGAAATTGCAAGTAGCATTGAGACATCCGTTGAAGTAGAGAAAAAGTGAGAAAAATAGTAAGATAGATGCCAGAAGTGCGGCTATGGTCTAAAAAAAAAGAAGATCTAGACGATTTTTTTAGAGATGCCGAAAATTGAATCGCACTATTGTAGAAAGTCAACCACTAAATTATACCTAGAACAGATATGGACGTCCAAGAATTCTATAGATTTTATATAAACGTCTAAAAACGACTTCAACGACCAAAATTGAGAATATATACTTTGCGATTTCGATTTAGCCATGTTTTCACCAAAAAAAAAAGATGAGCGGGCTTCTTGTGTGGCTATTATAACAAAAAATATTGATGATGTGACCTTTTGCATTTAGCGAAAACAAAGTCTTTTGAGTCCTACAGCGAATGTGTCATCACTGTATTATAAAACAATAGTAGTTGTGCACAATTTTCACATTTTTTTACCTAAAATCAAAAGACTGGTACTGGTTTTTGTGGCGTGAGGTACACGCAGGATTATCATCTAAGACGTTCGCTTCAATAGTATATCAATTCTTGATCACTCATGTACTAAATGGGAAAGGAACTTTTGGGAAAATAGTTTTGTATGGTGATGGACGAATATACCAAAACAGGAACGCAATACTTTCTGTGCTCTTGCAAAATTTCACAGCAAATGAATGTAACCATTGAACAGAAATACTTGGAAAAGGACATACCCAAAAAGAGTGCGATTCTATGCACTCCACAATTGAGAGGAAGCTGAGGAAACCGAACATATATGTTGCAGTAGATTATGTAGAAGTTTGCCGGAATTGCCAGATTAAACCCTAAACCGTACGTGGTCCAATACTTAGAACACAATTACTTTAAGAACATTAGCAAAATTCAAATTGTTAACTCTATAAGATCAGGACAACAACAGGAGGCCCAAGGATGACTTATATTCGCACTTTTCACTGCAGTAAGGACGGATGAATTTATTACAAAGTACGCCAAACGGATGAATGGAGAATTTTTCTAGGCAGGTGCATTACAAAAGAACCAACTTTAAGTTATGATGAACTTCCACAACTGTATCCTAATCCAATACCTATTAAAGCTGAGAAGGTCTAAGATCTTATATTTAGAACTGAAACGATCACTTCCAATAGACTACCACACTTATTACGATAAATTACCACAATTATAAGCTTTTAATGAATATTGTACACTCAGATGCAAAAAAAACGGGTCATTGGGTCATTGTTTGCAAAAGAACATTGTTTTGTTAATTTTGATGTTAGTATAGTCCGTAGAATAATTTTTTTAGTGTTTTACAATCAAAGAGACCGTCAGGATGTAGAAAGAAGCAACATATAGTACTTATTATTTATTTAATAAATATTAATAAGCTAAAACGATAATGTACGTATGCACGAAAGAAAATGCGTTTCCTCAAAATAAACTTAACAGAGGTTAATAATGAAAATGACAGTCAATCGAAAACAAACAAGTCAAAACCCAGTAGCCACCTTGATCCTTTATGCATAATGCCGAATGAGCAATAGCTAGTGAAGAACGCATACCTTTAAATGTTATTTTCGCTTATTAAATTAACTGACAAGTATCATATGTTGTTTTTTTTCTACATCCTGATGGTCTCTTTGATTGTAAAATACTAAAACTTTCATTCTAAGGACTATACCAACATCAAAATTTAAGAAATATGGGGTTTTTGCAAACAACGACCCAATGACCCGTTTTTTTGCATCTGAGAGTACATATTTATAAGTTTCTTTAGTTTTTAATTGTTTTTTGAGTTTGTGCTTTCGAAATTTTCATTTTTTTTTTCAGAAATATAGCTTTATACGTATTATAATGTATGATTTTGATACCATTTATTATAGAAATAAATAAACCTAACTCCTTTAAAATATTGATATATTTATGACAAATGGTTAAAATCCTACAGTTTTTTGAATAAATAGTAAGTAGAAGCAGAAGGTATATTTTTTTATTCACATAGATAGTTTCAAGCAAAAGTAACAAAAATATATCGATATATTTTTCCATTATAAATCTAGACAGTTTTTTTGCCTCTCTTGTAAAATTCTTTTTTTTTTTGACTTAATCTATTTGTTAATTAGGTCGACGATATTTCAATTCTGAGCCAAAATTTTCCTTAATAATATCAAAATAGCTCGGGAGTAAAATTAAAAATGAATTTTTTATTTTAGTTTGCGGAATGCGGCCGTATGACCGTATTTTTTAAAAACTTTTTCCAGATGTCAAGGCATTATGTTTATCTTATATCATTGAACAAACACAGATATTTAAATACATATATTGCCCCTACGTTAGCACGTCTTGGCCCCAATAGATTTGTCCCTATGGGGTTACATAAAGAATAGAAGATTTTATACATCATTATTAATTTTACATCCGTATGTAAATTGATGCTTTGTGCATTAAAGCATCCATTCAACAGTACTCAGAGCTCGAACCCGATTATGTATCGAAAACTATCGTCAAATATTTCAGCATTTGCTTTAATATTTTTTAATGATAAATAATTATTTTTTATTGAAAAGTTAAAATTTTATTGTTCTAATATTTGTTTGTTTCCGCAGATATTTCTGTTTTTAAAGAAGTGATTTTTTGTTATAACTCTAGCAATAATTATAATTAACTCAACATGTTATACTATTAAACTAGGAAAAATGCTCAAGTCCCACAAAATGTCATAGCCTACTATCATGACTTGCATTTAAATTAAGACAGTATGTGTAAATATCTCAATATCCATGAATTATACGTCAGTTTTAATAACAAATTCGAATTCTACTCAGAAAAGTGCCATACTAATGTCAAAAATCATTTCAGTACGAATTGGATTTAACGAGCTAAAGCATAAAACTGAAAATGCAGCGACTGGGGTTTTCACCAATGGCAGTCATACCATTCTATTTTTGAGACTTTTATTTTTGATGCCAAGTAGGCCTTGGCCTAACAATTATTTTGTCTAATTTAACCTCACTCTACCTTTTTTGGTTTGCGAGATCCGTATGTTAAGAACGGTCACTGGCACACCCTGTATATATAAAATATCAAAGCAATGCCCAAGAACTATTAGATTCTATCATTTTACTAAAATTCCGCTTTTTATAATGCCATAATATATTAGTTTCGGCATGATATTGATTATTTCATTAATGTGGGTACTTAAACATAACCTTATTTATTTACTTAATCAATTATTGCAAGTAATTGATATTACGCTTATAATATTTTACTTTAATAAGTCTGTAGATATAATAATAATATAATGTATTAAAATAATTGTTATCAATGCTAGAAGACAAAAATTAAATTTAATCTTAACTGGGGGTAGACTGACGAATTGTGGTGAGGAATTTAATCCACCCCAACGTGCCATGTGTTACGGTCAGGTGCACCCCACTAAACGGGTTTCTCTTCATAATCGAATGATTTGCCCTTTACATAATTAGAGGGATGTTGTGTGGCATGTAAGAAGGCCCCCTCTTCGCGTCTCTCTTGTACTTTCTGGCACATATAAGAAGGCCGGCGTTGGCCGCTCTAAGACTTTCCTTTTGTCGGGTTAAAGTGTTCCATCAACATGTACCAGTGAATAGGAGTAGTGAGATGCAGTGCTACTTTTAGTGATCATACATAATAATCAATTTTAATATCACTTATTTCGCCCGTTTCCGATTGGATTTAAACTGTTGTTAGGCACGAGTTATTGGATATAAATATATTAAAATGGTAAGTGGATAATTCTATCACAAATTTTGCGCCATTTAAAAACGTATAAGCACTTTGAATAATAAAATGAGCAAGGCAATGAAATTTCCTCTCGTTTGATAATTAAATTTATAGCTGTTAAATAATTTATCGCTGCTTTAAAAATAGCATATTCTTATGTTACAAAAATATATAACTTGAATTGATATTTAAAGGAGTAACTCAGCATTTCTATAGAAAGTTCTCCTGGTTTCCATAAAAGTACAAGAATCCTTTTTTTGTACGTTATATGTAGGTAAATGTGAATTCTCTCTTGGCGACGTTCAGCCTTTAAGCATTAATTTTTTCACGTACAATCGTGCATGTATCGAAAATTTGGAGCACATTGCAACATTTTGTTCACATTCACAGTAAAAGTAAAAGTCTTAATGATACAGTTTGTGTAATTTATCTAGTAAAAAATATACGTTTAAACATCCGGAGAAATTATTAATTTAGCTTTCCCACAAATGTCACAAAAACTAGTTTAAAAATCTGTACTCAATTATAATGCAACACAAATTATTTAATGCACACCTACGGCACGCTTCAATAGTTATCAACCTTTGCACTCATTTCAATATTGCACAATCCCTTTCTGTGCAGTAACTGGAGCAGTTGTCATAAAAGTAAAACACGTTCATTCAACAGTTACCCTTGAAATTTCGGGTATGCGAAATGTGTCTCGCATTGCAAAATCTGGACCAGCATTGCATGTGCTGTGGCTGCATGCGATTTGTAATCACAGGTTTTTTGCGCTTTTCGAAACCGTTTACATTTGAACCTAATGATTAATTCGAGAATGACAACCGAGGTATTCGGTTCATTAGCCTGATGCAGTTTAGTCACAGGCAACTGTTGAAATCGGTAATAACGTTTGCCACGGCTTTTATATAATTGTGCCCCGCGTTAATGGCAAAACGGAATTCACATCACACATCTGCAATTAAATTATATAATTCCTGTTGTAGTCTGGTAATATTAATTGTGTTTGCAGAGATAAATACTGCAAGTGAATATGTGTGAACACACCTAGCATTGTTGTCTAGAATTTACAATGAACTTACGTGTACGTGGGCCATATTGTTGCGAATGAGCCAGGCATAATCTGGGTTAAGATTAAATCGCAATTATTCCACTTATATTTTGCGAAAATTGTACAAAGAGCCTCTAAATTATACGTGAGGATTGAATTGATGTATGCTTTAAATTATACATATGCATTAACAAGTGTGCATATGCCTGAAATTAGCTTTTGTGTGTGCCAGCATTGTTGGCAAATTACATCTGACCAATTCTTCGTGGCAAAAATTTTAAGCGACAATCCAAATTACATAAGTAGCTTTCATTCCTTTCAAGTAATATCTAATTGCGAATGTCGGTTTTAAAATTATATATTTACATGACTTTTATTAGGCTTTGTCAATTATTAATTTTGAAAATAAATTTGAAGTAATCACTTTACTTTTATTTCTAAATCACAGGTTCAACTTTCATTGTAAGGATATGGCTTACTTTCAAATATTAATAAGTGTGAAACCATTTAATTACTATCATTATAATAAAATTAATATTACAAAATTTATTTATTGATATTATTAACAAATTACTCTTGAATATTTATTATTTCAACAGAATTTACTGAAATGAGTCGTACTTTTTTCGTGTTCGTCAGAATGATGACTGAATTTTGAACAAATTTTGTATATTCCTTAAATATTTGACTTAATATAGTATCTTTAGGTAGGAAATTTCTATTTCTATTTACATTTTTCTTTAATAACTCCCCAAAATATTTGTCGATGTTCATACAAAAATAAGTGCATTTATGCTTGATTTAATGGAAAAACAACATGTAACGTCAGTCGGAAAAAATAAAGCTGAATGCAATGAAACAAAATTAAATCGTCATAGATAAAACTGAGTTTAGTATTTTTGGGAATGTAGAACGAAAATAGCAATGATAATATATTTTTGTCTGTGCATGCTCCCAAAAATAGTTTTTTTACGGATTCATCTTGAAGTTCCCAAAATAAGTCTTTTCCGGACTCAATCCCAAAAAGTTGCCATGGTTAAAACAATGTGGTGACTATGGTATTATGGTAATTAAAATTCGAAGCTTTCAGAGATCTGATTTTCGCGATCAGAGCAAATATATATATATATATATATATATATATATATATATATATTTGCTCTGATCACATTAATTTATTTATTTAGTTATTTATTTACAGAAAAGGTACATACGGGCCATGTACAGCCCAAATAGCACCGCAATTCAAAAACAGATAGCATAGATATTAGATTAACATAGATAGCCTTACAATAAGTGTCAACCCAAGTATATGTATTAAGGTTCCATACATAATAAAAGGTTTGAATGTGTTTTTCGGAGCATAAATAAAAATATGCCTTTCTTGTATGGAAAAGTTGTCATAACAACCATTTCCGGATAATTTTAGATTGGTTAATTACATAATTCCCGCAGACTACCACTACTGCATACTATCTAACTCTAATGCGAGACTAGCCAATAAACCAAGTGGATGTTTGTATCTGTAGGGGAGAAATTCAAGTTGAAAATCTCTAATGACAATTTTTGAATGATACACATTAGTCAACAGAAGTGAACACAAGAAACTTGTTCTTATCCTATAGTATTCTAGGCTTGCTATTTTCTATATAGGGACTCAAACAAGGCCCTAAAATAGTTATTTTACAAAACATGTACAAAAAAAAAACTGATTATCTGGTTTTTGTTTCAGTTTTCTATAACATTGTATGAAACCTAATGGCTTTTACATATTCTCATCCACCACTGAATGTACTAAATTTGCCAAATTTAAACTTTCCCTCTATCTTTTAAGATAGCTCAGTTTGATAACCTGTAAAATTTTTAATAGATTTCTTAAAAGTTAATATTATCATTTTGTAATGGAGTCGTTGAAAACTAGAGTGGTGCAAGTGATTTTTTTTATTAGACAAGTCCACATATATACAAGAAATGTTCCTTGAATGTTTATAGACTAGTCTGAATTAAAAAAAAAAAACTGATATACCTACAAATACAACTGGTATATTTCTAAAGTGTATTATTTTAAAAATTACTTTATCAAGATGGCAACAAAATGAAAATATCCCAAATTTAAAATAATTGTAAATATATCAACCTTATACAGGGTGTTCACAAAGGGTATGGGGTATTTGTAAATTGAATAAAAAGTAAAATAAAAGTCAGAAAAAATAAAGCTTTTTATTAATTTGTACACAAAGTTTGGGAGAATTAAGTGGCAAAGATGACATTGTCCAATTGTTGACCCTCACGCTGCTGGCACTCCTCTGAGTGAGAACGGAAATTAGCCGCTACGCGTCTATACATCTCTCTGGAAATGCCGGTCATTTCGGTGCGGATTTTGTCCTTCAATTGCTGTATAGTTCGTGGATTATTTTGATAAACTCTTTCTTTAAGGTAACCCTATAGGAAATAATCAAGGAGTGAAAGATCACTCCCCCACGCTCTGTTCGCAGCGAACAAACGATTGAAGAAGAGTTTCAGTGCATCAAAATCCGTCTCAATCGGTTCGCAAACGCAGTCAGGCACTTAACATTAAAAAGTCGTCGTTGCATAAGATTCTGAAGAAAGATTTACATCTTGAAGCATACAAAATTCAGATCGTTCATAAACTGAACGATACCGACTATCCTCTCCGATTGAATTTTGCAAATGAAATGCTTCAACGTTTCCCAACGTTTGAAAACATTCTGTTTAGCGACGAATCTAACTTTCACTTGAATGGTCACGTAAACAAACAGAATAGCCGCTACTGGGCCAACGAAAATCCAAGACAGAAACATGAAAAACCACTACATAGTCCAAAAGTTATTGTGTGGGCTGCCATGTCTGCTGAAGGCATCATTGGGCCTTATTTTTTTGAAGACCTGCAAGGGCGAGCAATTACTGTAAACAGTGAACGGTATTGCGACATGTTAAGAAACTTTCTGGCTCCACAACTGCAGGAGTTTCAAGGATTTAATATGGAAACATGGTTTCAATAAGATGGGGCAACTTGCCACACCTCAAACCAATTAATGGTGGTTGTCAATGAACTTTTCCCGGAAAAAGTGATCTCTCGTCGAGGCACCATCAACTGGCCTCCGAGAAGCCCCGATCTTTCACTCCTTGATTATTTCCTATGGGGATACCTTAAAGAAAGAGTTTATCAAAAGAATCCATGAACTATACAGCAATTGAAGGACAACATCCTCACCAAAAAGACCGGCATTTCCAGAGAGATGTGTAGACGCGTAGCGGCTAATTTTCGTTCTCGCTTAGAGGAGTGCCAGCAGCGTGAGGGTCAACATTTGGACAATGTAATCTTTGTCACTTAATTCTCCCAAACTTTGTGTACAAATTAATAAAAAGCTTTATTTTTTCTGACTCTTATTTTACTTTTTATTCAATTTTCAAATACCCCATACCCTTTGTGGACACCCTGTATATCAACCCAAATATATGAGAATTGGTCGATAGCCAGTTAGGGATAATATCCCTAACAAATACAGTCACCACTATCAACCTTGGTCTCGCTTGACTAATAAGCACATATTTTAATTTTTCTGGACTATCTTAGCATAGTTTTTTGAATTTGGATATTACGCTTTTGTATAAGTTTTTTTCTTTACAATATGTAAAATGTTATTAATTGAATAAACAATTATAATATATTGGGTAAAAATAATATCCTGATTTTTAATGAAATTTTGAGAAAAATTTGTTGAAATCCTGGCAGTAATCATTTATCATATAAAATTTTGAAGTGTGTGACTATGATGATATATGAGATATATATTATCACATTTTCATATATTTGTCAAATGCTGATGATTAATAAATATTGATTTGAATTGATATATTGACAGTTGAACCATTGATATATTGACAGTTATTTTCGACAATTTGGCAGCACATTATTTTGACAGTAGGTATAATCATTATTTTTTTCAGTAATATTTGTCCATGTGGAAAAAATTGCAATATGGCATTATGGCTACCAAAATTTTATTCATTACTGAGAAAATTAAATCATTGTTTTCAAAATTTCGCTAGAATAATGAAATTTTGTCAAATCATTGAAACATTGACAGTCCGAATTCAAATGTTGATAGTAATCGCCCGAATAGTGAAAATTTAAATTTTGACATCAATGACAATGATAAGAAACTATGAAATTTTGACATTATTTTGGCAATCATTAAAATTTTGAAAGTATTACTAAATTGTTAACAATATTTTTTTAACAGTAACAGAATTAACATTCACAGTAACAGTAACAATAACAGAACAAAAATTAACAGAATTCTGTGAAAATTTAAATGATTATTACGCCGATAAAATCACGAAAATTGCAACACTGAATTTTTGCAACATTAAAAACACAATTTTCTCAAAAACAAAGCGTTCAACAGCCCTGATTTATAGGAATCTTTATTCTTATAATTAAACCTCCTAACGATTGGTGATCTTCAGGTACTATAAGGTGGGACACTATTTCTATAAATATTTGTTGAATTTTACAAAACTGGATTTTTATAATTAATATACCTACTTTCAAATTTTCGATCATATTTAAGATTGCATCAAAAAGTTTTATTTATGATATACAATGTATCTTTAACGCACGTCCAAACAATTATTAGAAAATAGTATTTGAATTTTTCTACTCTTTTATGTTAGTTTTGCTTTAAAGTATTTATTTGCTTGACTCGCGTGAATATCACGCTAACTAGCCTGTATACTTACCTGGTAATGTATCCATTACATGCATAATGCATGTATGGTGGACACGAGCCAGTGTAAATAGTTAAATTGAAACTATGTGTGGATACTACTTGGTGAAACATTATGATTAGGTTAAATCAAACACTTGGTTAAAGTTTCACTGTATTGATAGAATAAACCTCAACAATTGTTTCGGCCTCCCGACCAGTCTCAAGAGTACAGAGATACTAAAGTTAAAATTTAACAAATGTGCAATATATACTAAGCTAGAAAAATTTTACAACACGGCAATAAATGAATTACAGTCTTGGTTTTTCCGAACGGATGCCGCATAACAAAGGCGTATTATCAAAGATTAATTGTTCATTCGCAATATTATCCCCATTAGTGACCGCTTTTCGAATTTCTAGGATTTCGAGTAAATCCAGCCGTCTCCCTTTGTGTCCGGTGTGCATTACCTCCAGGCTGTCATTTCTGAAGAAATGATTATTCTCAATGCAATGATGCGCTAATCCCGTGTCCTCCTTGTTTTGTAGAATTGCTCTCCGATGTTCTTTCATTCGAGTTATGAAATTCCTTCCTGTTTGGCCGACATAGAATGCGTCACAATCCGCGCACTTAAGTTTGTAAATGCCACTTTTTTGTAGAGGATCCACTTTACTTTTATTATTTGATAAAATTGCACCTAGATTAGACTTATTAACTACTATACATTTTAAGCCTAATTTACGTAACCTATTGCTAATTTTGGTACTAATATCCCCAACACGATAATGATAATGTAGATGAACGATAATGAAGTCAGAACTATTAAACAAATCGCACAAAATAATGGGTTTAAGGTGGATATAGTAGATAAAATTATATGGAAATTAACTAAACGCAAATCTTGTAATCTTTTGTATAGCGTTTGTGAAGGTGAGGATAACAATTGGTACTTTATTAATTATGTTGGGGATATTAGTACCAAAATTAGCAATAGATTACGTAAATTAGGCTTAAAATGTATAGTAGTTAATAAGTCTAATCTAGGTGCAATTTTATCAAAAAATAAAAGTAAAGTGGATCCTCTACAAAAAAGTGGCATTTACAAACTTAAGTGCGCGGATTGTGACGCATTCTATGTCGGCCAAACAGGAAGGAATTTCATAACTCGAATGAAAGAACATCGGAGAGCAATTCTACAAAACAAGGAGGACACGGGATTAGCGCATCATTGCATTGAGAATAATCATTTCTTCAGAAATGACAGCCTGGAGGTAATGCACACCGGACACAAAGGGAGAAGGCTGGATTTACTCGAAATCCTAGAAATTCGAAAAGCGGTCACTAATGGGGATAATATTGTGAATGAACAATTAATCTTTGATAATACGCCTTTGTTATGCGGCATCCGTTCGGAAAAACCAAGACTGTAATTCATTTATTGCCATGTTATAAAATTTTTCTAGCTTAGTATATATTGCACATTTGTTAAATTTTAATTTTAGTATCTCTGTACTCTTGAGAATGGTCGTGAGGCCGAAACAATTGTAGAGGTTTATTCTATCAATAGAGTGAAACTTTAACCAAGTGTTTGATTTAACCTAACCAGTGTAAATAGTTTACTTGTCCCGTGTCAAATTTATACTCTCCCTTGTCATGTTTATATTATTTTAACTCGCTTAGTTTTGAATGATTATTATTTGGTATATTTGTTTCGGATCTGGGAACATTTACAGCCCACAATTCACCGCAGAAAATTCACTGCAGAACATTCTCCGAGGGGAAAATCCACCGCACGCACTTCACCGCGGGGAATATTCACCGCACACAATTCATCGTTGAAGAGTTCACCGCACAATTTACCGTGGGGAAAATTATGCGATATGCGATTTTTGGAAGTCCATTTTTCACTGAAATAATTTAGTACATTTAATAGCTTAGTATTAAAAGGAAATAAAAATTTTTACAGTTTTGTAGTCTGATAGAATAATTTATTGCAAATACTAGCCATGTTTATTAAAAATCATGGTCACGTTTATAAATACCATATATAATCATTTCACAACATAACAGAAAGATGCACAAAATTAGAATAATTTATTAAGATACATTATGACCAATTCCTCTAATGAAATGAATGACGTTATCTTGGCCGAAATGATTACAGGATTAGTACCCAAAATATTATCTCACTGAAATTTAAAACTTTTTCATTTCAACTTTTACATTTTCGTATTTTTTTTTGCAATTTTGTTCGAATTTGCAATCAGTGTAATTGAATGATTTTCAAATTATTTTTTTGTGTGTATATTTCTGTTATGTTATGATATATTCTCATATATTATAATACAGATTATTTCATATAAAACAATTTTCCCCGCGGTGAATTGTGCTGTGAATTGTGCGCGGTGAATTTTGTGCGGTAGATTTTCCCCGGGGTCAATGTGTCGCGGTGAATTTTCCGCGGTGAATTGTGGGCGGTGAACTTTCCGAATGCCTTTTGTTTCAACTTTGCCGTCGATCGATTTAAATATAAAAGTGCAATTAAGATTGTATTTATGATATTGTGTTTATGAAAATGATATGATAAACACTGACAGATGATATATTTTATTTTGTTATGTTATTATCTTAATTTAACTATTTACTCGTGTTTAACAAATAAAATATTGTACATTATACGCCGGGTAACGGTTTTTACTGGCTCTACGAGGTAATCGAACATTCGTCTTCGCAATAATAATTAATTAGAATAAATTTTCTAAAAATGAGATTCTTAAATAATTTAAGTTTTTTCATTAAGCATCCAAGGTTCTTTTTTATTGCCTATTCGAACAATTTCCTCAAAATTGTCGTAGGTTTTCACTGTAACTTATTAATTTATCTCCATCATGGATATTTTTAATAATTATTAATTCAAATATTCACAATTTTCAACTACTTACTTAAATAATTGGATTTTCTTAAAACGATGATATTGGAAATGTCATATGCTTTTGATTTTGTGTGCCATATTTTTTAATAATATTACTTTAGCAGCCAGAACATTTTTCAGCAATTCAATTTCTCCCAATTAATTGTCGATGTTAGAGACGTCTGTTGAAGCAGTAGGATTTTATTAGTATTATTATATTGTTGTAGATTCACAGCTATATATATACATGTTTTTATACATTATTATTATGTTTTTTATTCATGATTCTTAATTATTATCATTACCATTATCGATTCTGTTCACGTTTAACAAACGTGAATAAATAGCTTCCGGCGATCAAAATTCTCAAAATGAGTGTTTAGATTTTGAGAATATTAATCGCACGAAAATATTATACAGGGTGAATTATACCAGGACGGGAAAAAATAAAATTAATGTTCGAGATTGGATTTTAAGCATAAAATACGAAATAAGTTGTTTGCGATCGGCCTTTGTTTTTGAGAATCGAGGCAGTTTTCCGAACTTATTTATTTTTTGTGCATATAATAAATTGTTGGTTATCTAAATTGCTTAGAAACAAAAGACTTATTTAATAGTGGTTGACAGTTGTTACCTACTTTGGATATTGCTCTTAACTATTAGCGTAAAAAAACAAATTTTGTTAAGAATGCAGTTCGGCAATTAAGAATATGCCGACATTATTTTTGTTTACGGCTTTTGCAACGGCAATGTTTTAGAAAGGTGTCGGGAATATCAATGAAGATTCCCGAATAGACGTGAGCCATCTGGACATGTATTTTCCTATGCAATACTGCAATCGGTTTACTGGTGGTGTCAAATCAAAGATACAACTCAGCAAGAGAAAAAGAAGTAATTGATGCAATGCTTGACGAACCAGGTATTAGTACCAGAAGAAATGCAACCGGTCTGCAAATTTCTCAAAATTTCGCTTGGAGGACTTTAAACACAGAAGTGATGCATCCCTACCATTATCAGCGTGTCTTATCACTTACAACCAGGAGAAGAATTACAAAGATTAGCATTTTCGCTATGGCTTCTCGAACAGAACGAGCAACATCCTAACTTTATTCGTTCCATTTTGTAGTTCAACGAAGCTACTTCCAGTTTTCATATGGCCTACTATTAGGTTTTTGTCAACATTAAATATATGTTTCAAACTTTGAATCTCTATATCTCCAAAAGAAAGGCCGATCAGAAAATAAAGCTATTTCCGATCCAATCTCGAACATGAATTTTAATTTTTGCCTCCTGTTATAAATCACCATCTATAAAGGTTTGTCAAATAATAAAAATAATCTCCTTCGGCTACTTTGGTGTGGTGCTGAAATTAGAGGTTATGGGTACCTATTGTTAAAGTACTGTTAAAGTAAATTGCTCTTGCACATTGGAGGACTCGCAGATGATATTTGTTGAAGTAAAATACCCTAATGCGTATTTGGTGATGGTAATTAGTCAAAGCAGCACGGACTATATATAACCTCTAAATAACCAATAAAAAAACTGGCTATGTATTTAGTGCGTCCCTAGATTATCAGCCAACGCATTATACAAATGGCTTTCGTAATAGGAAGCATTAAGGATACTTGGATGCGCTCGACAAGGTTATGTGCCAAGGTTAGCGTTACTAGTTCAAGTAGAAATTCGTGTATTCAAAAAGGAAGAGCAACGCCATTCAACCTTCTATAAAGACTGCACAAACGATTATTATACCTGAGAACTTGAGAAATTGATTTTTATACTTTGATTGCAGATGACTACATTTAATAGAAGTACAGGAAACAGATACAGGGCATTTTATGCTTTGGGCACATTTAAATAGCCGCATCGGCAATATTCATATATTTATAACATAGTATTGATAATACCTTTTTTTGTACGTGCTCCGTAAAATAGCTATTTTAGGGACTCGGTCCCAAAAAGTTGCCATGGTTAAACAATTAGGTTACTTGGTTAAAATTCGAACACTGAAACGCTGCAATTTGATGTAACAGATTTCCATTGACAAAATTGGTAACAATTTATACGTTTATCGCAGAAATACTCCTTAATGCAATTTGGAGCAACAAAGGAGAAACGAAAACCTTTCGCGAAGTTATTCTTGGCGCCCGCTCGGTTGAATGAAAGTATTGTTTCTACAATAAATGATTGAGAAAGTAACTCTGCTGATTGTTGCCTCGCTGAGCCAATTTTCTTGGGCACCGTAATTTTATCGTTTATTTGTTTCCATAATGTCGAGTGTAGAAAGGAGAGCGTGATGCAATCAACTCACTGAATAATGAATTGTAAGTCTCTCCGATTCAATCGAGTTAATAAATATTGATGTTTTTTTTTCACTATTACTATTATTACAAGCGCAGAAATAGGAAATATTCTACAGTTATTGCGGTACCGGCAATAAAATGCGACGGGCGCTTGCAATATTGTACAAAAACCTTGATCACTTATGTAATTCACTAATGTATTCTGCACTTTAGATAAGTTAATAAATGTATCTAAGTGTAATTATTGAATCTAATGGTGGATAAATAGCTACAGATAAGATAAGATAATATATTTAAGTTTGATTTAACAAAACTTGACAAAATTTGGGGCAGCGTTTCATAAATTATTTTCACCGAAACTTTCAATGAAAATTGAGACGTCCTCCGAAAAATTACATATAAATAAGATTTATAGAACTAGTTTCTTTAAATTTGCCGGGATTCATTAAATTGAAAATTCCAAAACTTTTGGATCCAAAATCCAGTTTTGGTCCACATTTTTTTATTTATTACATTGAATATTAAAATAAGATTTCAGAAATATTTTTTTGTGAAATCTGCCATGATACGTTATATTGTATTAAAATTCTAAAATTGTTGCTCCAAAAATGTTAGTTTTAGTCCACTTGCTTTTAATTTGTGTGAATATAAGTGTATTAAACTTGATATTTAAAGTACATTTTTTCTGAATCGTATCTGCTTCGATACGTTCATTTTGAAAACAACTAAAATGGTAGCCCTAATCTAGTGATCGTCCACTTTTTTGTGATTCATATTGAATATAATCTTATTATCTTATTAAGATTTACAGAAATATTTTATTAAATCTACCACAATACGTTAATTTGGCTAAAAACGTCAAAATGTAGCACTATTTTTTATTTATATTGGATATTAGCATTAAAAATAATATTGAAATATATACTTTTTTGTTAATCGGGGTACTTTAAAAAAATCATTTTTGAACACTTTTTTAATGTATATTGTAAATATCAAAAATAATATTGAAATAATTTTGTTTTTCTCTAAAACAGGAGCCAAAGTATCATTTTCGTTCCGGAAATGCGGCGCGAAAATTTCATTTTCCTGACTATCACGAAAATATTTTCACGGTGTATATTATGTATATATGTTTGTTTCCTTAGAAACAGAGAAACATACTGTTAGATAGGTTCATAGAAAATGCCCATTCAATTTATTATATATATATATATATATATATATATATATATATATATATATATATGGTGTAAGACGTAATATGAGACGCTGAATACAACTAAGTAATAAAATATAGCATATTCCATTAAAAAAAATCAAGTTATAGCCCTTCAAATTTTACCAAAATTAATGTGTCACAGCAAGGTGATACCACAAAGCAAATAAACGGTCTTGCCGTGAAAAGATACCTCAAGCAGTTGGTTAGACACAGGCAAAGTCCCAACCTAGTATCACAAAAACCAAGTGCCCTACGAGTTTTCGAATAAATGCCTGCAAACGTATAAAAAAATAAATATCTTCTGAACAGTTAGAGCCAATTTCAAAAACTATACAGATTCATAAAGCCTAAAAAGGGGCAAATTCAAATATGCAAAGTTATACAGGGGGTTCCATTTGAAAAAACACAACTTTGATACTTTTAGGGCGATTAGAATACCCTGTATAATATGAAATTTATTTTAAAAAGTAACCATAATAGAACCCCATATATCCCAAAAGTGAAACTTTTTGAAAGTCACTTATTTTGGCCACAATATTCCGCGCCGTATAGCGTGAATAACCCTGTATAAACAATCTTTATTGGGCTATCGACCCCGTGGGGTCTTTCCGCCTTGTCTAACATTACATTACAGTATATATTATATTATACATTACATTACATATTATATTATATTACATCATATACATGTCATTTATGAGTGATTGTTTTGATAAGAGACTGTTATGAAGTGTAATATGATTCATGAAACGTTTTTGTCGAATGTAATTTTGTAGTTCGTTTTTCTTGTCTTTTAATACATAATTCGTCGAGTATTGTCCCATTGTCCTGTTTTTGTTGAAATTTATTTCATAGTTTGTCCAGTCTTTGATAGATGGGTATGATGGGTGATCTTGTATAAAATTATGTTTAATATGTTATGAAGATGATTGTCCTTGTGTCTTAGTTTGATGAGCAGTTTTAATGTCTTCCGTTCAGTTACGTCCGTAATTCGTGTGCAGGTGTTTCTTACATTTTTCAGTATGATATGGCCGTAGTCAATCATGTGCCTGCAGATGGATATTTATTAGTGCGAACGTTTTCCAAGTTGAGCAATATTTGGTAACAGCTACTGGGCTAAATATAAGAAGGAAATGGTGTGAATATGGATTATTTGTGACGCATTATGCAATCATTCAAATGGTCATATGGCCATACGTCTCTGCAATGTTCTCTTATTTTTGTTGTAATTTTATAGCATATAATTTTTTTTACTACGTTTCATAAATTTGACCATCACTAATAATACTGTTGTCTTTTGTTGCAAATTTTACGGAATATAAAATGTATGCTGCATTTATACAGAATGTCAAAAATGTCTGGAATACATTCATTATTTCGGAAATTGAATATACTTCTCGGTATCCTCTCGGAAAAATCCTCGGATTTGTCAATCGACGTGTAATTTTATTTTTTTTAAATTCACTTTTTGTTATTAATCTCAAATTTGTTTCATCATTTGTTTTTGAGTTATTACGTAAACGACTTTTTGTTAAATGACAACCCTGATATTTATAATTTATTTATTATTGGCCTTTTTTTTCTGTATACAGGGTGTTTTATAACAGGTGTGTAAACATGAAATGACTATGTAGGATCACATGCAGGCTCGTATGCAGATTTAAATTACTAAATATTAATTTTTATTATAATTGTGGCTTTCAGAAAAGAATTATTATACGACTTGTCAGTAAAATGTCTTACTTTACTCGGAGCCTGTGGGTCCTCTTAAGTAATGGATCATTGTCTGACCCTGCAGTAAATAATATTTTCGAATTCGATGCTTATTATGTTTGTATATTGAATCTCATTATTAAAACAACACTTTAATCGAATGGCTGAATAAAATGTTTACATTTTCACTTCATAAACTATTACTATTGACAACGTGAATAAAAAAAACGTAAATTCGTACTTCATTGAAATTTTCGTTACCTGACAATGTCACACTTCACGCAAATTTTTCAATTCTGCCAATGAATTGGAAAAAATCTTGTGTGATACACGTGAATAAAGCAGTTTTATCCCCTCGAAAACATTATCGCACTCGGCTTCTCATCTTGCGCTAAACTATTTTTTCGTAGATAAAATTCGACTTTATTCACTTATACCATTAATAGCTATTTTATTAACCGGTTTTCCAACTTTAATCCAGGTACTTTTTAATGTTTGTCAATATTGAGAAAAATTTCAGTATCGTGGTTCCAAAAAATCCAAGATTGAATTTTTTTTTTTTTCTATACAATGAATACATTTTGAATTTTGAAGCTGTTTTGTTACCATTTTTTTAAAATACATTGAACACATTTTTAAATTCCTTTAACACTGAAATGCAATTATTTATTTATTTAAATAAAACAAGGAGAATAACCTTTTTCACAATACACATTTATTTATACTAAATGTACATTTCAACTGCAAGGCAGCCATCTTCAGTAGACTTACAAGTAATGATTCATTCATTACTTGTAGGTCTACAAAAGATGACTGCCTTACAGTTGAAATGTACATTTAGTATAAATAAATGTGTATTGTGAAAAGGGTTATTCTCCTTGTTTTATTTAAAAACTTTCACAAGCTCCAATACTTGGACTTATTTATTTGTTTAAACAAATGTAATAAATAAATTCCACTTTGCTAATAGAATTATAAATGTTCTGTTATACGTTTAACATAGAAATGCTTCTTAATGCAAATTGCATGAACTCGCTGACACTCGCCTTGGTATTGTAACATCTAGACCACTTCACTTCCCCTAACGGAACTAAGGTCTGTTAATCCAGCTGACCATCAACTTAACCTGCCTCTTCCGTCATGTCTGCTTATACTCACATTTATTATTTGATCAGGAGAATATGTGACAAATCAAGAGTTTTTTAATTACTTCTGCCACAACTATATTCTTTGCTGGATTAGTAAATATTTAAATTTGAAAACAGCTGTCCGTCAAATTTTACACATCTAAATTTTAATTTCGTTTTTGTAAAGTTATATGGATTCATCTGTAATCGTCGAGGTAATTTATATATTGTTTCATATACCAAGTGATCATTTAAATGTCAGCTCTAGTTTTCCACAGTTTTTTTTTTACAGCCAATAAGAAAAGCGTGATTGCTGATCTTGCCTTTCTTACTGGCTGCGAAAATTTTAAAGGATGCTAGAGCTAAAATTTAAATTATATATATATATATATATATATATATATATATATATATATATATATATATATATATATATATATATATATATATATTCAATATTGACTGGAACTAATCAAAACTAATCAAAATGCAATGCTCGTCCATTAAAAACGGAAATTATTAGTGTATGAACCTGATAGAGGTTCTAAAATTCTTAATTTAGTTACAACTTTCACTCTTCATTGCATTGGAACGCGTGAGTACATGAGCCCTTGGCTACAGTAACAGTAACTAACTAAAATAATTTGTATACCCCCTAACTACTTTCGGCCGCCGCTACTTTGTTTATTATGTTTACAGATCTCAAATAACTAACAAAAACATCACGTTTATGCAACTGTCATAATACTATATTATACTCTGATTTTTCTAAACTGGCGTTCACGTCATCAAACAGCTGTGTGATGAGGTTTTTTCGTACCAACGTGATTGTTTTCGAGAATATGCAAAACAATACTTTAAGAAACGAAATTAATCTGATGATTATTTCTTACATAACACTGATCACCGGTGGTTATAAATAGGCAATCGGTGTGTTAACCGCGGACACAATTTTCGCGTGCCAATCATGTAATAAATCATGTTATGTTGGCTGCCGTGATATTTTTTAGGCAACGATGCCACATCTTTTTCAATAACACATGCTCATACATGTGTGTATAACCAAACTTCTTTGACGTTTAACTTGTTATATTTGATCAATTATTACAATGCATATTTTGCCATTGTAGATGTTAAACCATAACCACAAGATTGATATCTGTACGAATAACGGCAGAGAAGTCGACGAATGTGATGCGAACCGCGCACGCAGCCATTTTTAAATACCCAGGACAGCTGACAACCTTGTAAAATTATGCCATCATTATTATGATTATTATTTTGATGACGTGAACGCCAGTTTAGAAAAATCAAAGTATGACAATATATTTTGTACTTCGAGTTTTATTTAATTTCATTACTATGTATTCGCGTTCCTTGGATAAAATCTTTATTTTAATTAGTAATTACAACACAGTTTAAATGCAAAACTGAATCATTTTCCCTGAATAAATTATCTTAATACATTATTATCTATAATTACAGTAAATGTTTGCCATATACTACTTCTTAAACAGTTTTTTTAATCATTGCATAGCTAGTGTCCCACACACGAACAGATATAGATTCAAATATTGCAGAGTTTTATACAATGTCTCTAATTACATAAGCAATTAAATTGCTAATTACACACCGACGCAGCCGCGTATTGTGATAGCTTTTAATTACTGTCTCCGCTGTTATTTGTTGACGCATCTGAGAATATAATAATTTTAGCGATTGTTACTGAATCTCTTTAATTTCTCGAGACCGTGAATTTAATCTACTATTTCGAATCAATAGTTACTACCGCAACGTCTTTCAGTAAATACACCTATAATACTATATTATTTATCGATCACATATTGTTGGCTATTATTCACTCGGATGATTTTTTATTTGTAACTCTTAAAATAAAAAAAAACCTAATTAAGACATTGTTGTCAGTAAGAAACCAATTGATAGCGACCAAATGATTATATGTAAATGAGCTTGTAGGGGATGAATGACAGAGATCAATGACAGCGTACATAGGGAAGCGAAAAATAAAGAGGTGTGAAAAGCGTTATACTTTGTTTAATTGAAGAATCATTTTTTGTTCACCATGTTTTATTATGGCGTCACAATACAATCCCTTATTTTTTGATGTCATATTACTACCCCTGTTGTATTATGAAGTATATTAAGTTACCATAGTTACATACATGATGAATGTATTATTTATGAGTCATAAATAAAATTAGTTATTATGCCTAATTAATATATACTTAATTGATAATATTAAACTGCGTTTGTACACCACTTGAGATTGAATATTTCCAGATTTTTGCCACTGATGAACGAGGTCTGTAAAGAATCAACCATAGTGACCAAATCTTGTATTAATGGCCTTTTCTATTGGAAATGTGTACAGGTTCGAAACATGATGCTTTCTTAAGTCCTTATGTGTACACGTACTCTCTATTGGCCTATCATACAACGAGGCAAGTTTGTGCACTGCCTTTCCACGTTCAAAAAAGCTAAACAGGATATAAAACACAACACATAAACACCAAATTCAGGACAGATAATCATAATGGCAACTAATCATCCCACTGGGATCATGATGCTACCACATTCTTTCAAAGGGTTGGATTTTTTCTTTGATTATTTGATTCTTTATTTATTCTTTGAGCCATATTCATTACATGGATTCACAAAAATTATCTCATTATACAGTGTCCGTCATTTCAACTCCCGTCTTCTATAGCTCAGTTACTAATTGAGTTTGGATTTTGATGTTTTGCAGGCTTTACTTTCATTCCAGGGCGTATTTCAGGAAAACATTTTTTATTATACAGGGTCTCCCAAAAAAGTGTGACGTCATGATGATGTCTATTTTTAAACAGCATGGTGTATTTTTTGTTGCTTATTTGAGTGCCCTTAATAGATGCCTACATATCCATAAAATTTTATTAAAATCGGTTCAGTGATTTTAGCACAAAAAAAATAAAACTGAAAAAATCAGTTTTGCAACATTGGTTAAGAAAATTAATAAGTGATAAAAATATGCCTTGTTAATAAAACCATACAAGGTACTCATTAACTAAGGTCTGACAGTTGCGTTAACCCAGTTTTATTGATATGCATTATACAGAGTGTCCAAAATTTAGTGTCAAACTTTTCAAACTTGAAAGCACTTTATTTTTCTTGTTTTAAATTGGAGCCCCTGTATATTTTTATGTTATTTAATGTGAAATTAAAAGACAAACATTTTTCCCAATGACTACTCTATCACAATTCCTAACACATTAAAAGTTATGTTCATAAAACTCGATTTATCAATAATGCCAATGGCCATTTTAATTAATCAAAATCGAAGGTGGGTTTGAAAAACCATTTATTGACATTAAAGTTTAACAAAGTGACAAGAGCCAATGTTAACTGTAGTAATATAATAGTTTAAAACTTTTTTAGCTAACTTCTTTATACCCAAGATACCAAAATTATTTTTTATTCGATTGCATCATAAGGTAGTATTTTTCGGTATGAAAATCTGGACGAAACCGCCATCATTTTGTTAAAGACCATAGTTGCTAGGTAACGGTCTTTTTCGTCCTAAGCAGAAAATTATTTTTCGGCAGCAAAAATAAAAAAGTCAATGGTTGATTAATTTATGGCATAACATGGCTCTTACCATAGAATAGTGAGACCATACAGTCAAAGATTTCATTTGTTGAAACAAATTTCAGAAATATGCCAGTAAAACATTCTTAAACGAGTTTTCTGCAAACATCTTTTAATCTGTTAGGAATTGAGATAGGGTTGTAATTAGGACAAATGTTTATCTTTTAATTCCGGATGGAATTACATAAAAATATATTGGGGTTCCATTTTAAAATAAGAAAAATAAAGTGCTTTAACGTTTGAAAAGTTTGACACTAAATTTTAGATACTGTCTAAATGCATATCAATAAAACTTGGTTAACGCAACTGTCAGACCTTATTTAATGAGTACCTTGTATGGTTTTATTAACGAGGCACTATTTTTATCCCTTATTAATTTTCTTAACCATTGATGCAAAACTGATTTTTTTCAGTTTTTATTTTTTTGTGCTAATATGACTGAACCGATTTCAATAAAATTTTATGGGTATGTAGGCATCCATAAAGGGCACCCAAATAAGCAACAAAAAATATACCATGCAATCTAAAAATATATATCATGATGACGTCACACTTTTTTGGGACACCCTGTATAATCAAAAATATTTTCCTGAAATATACCCCAGAATACAAGTAAAGTCTGCAAAATATAAAAATCTTTACTCAATTAGTAACTGAGCTATAGAAAACGGGAGGTAAAATGACGGACCCTGTATATCACTATATGCTTTTATCATTAAATATCCGTAAACAACTTATAACTTTGTTGGTATTGCACTTTATTATTAGAGTAGTACTAATAGTTTCGACCATATACGCTAGTTATTATCAAATTACTAATATGTTATTGTTATTTAAGATAGTGTGATACCAATTAAGTTCAAGGTCCATTATCTATTTATATATTTTACAATGAATCATGAAGTAAAAGCTTCCAGTGTTACCATTTTTTTAATATATTGGACAAAATGAAAGTTTGGATTAGTTCACACTAAAGTGAACTTTAGTTAGGTTAGGCATGGTGTCTACACTCACACAGAGTGTAGACACCATGCCAATCAAACGTTCTAGCGAGGACTATGCGGAGTGGCCTAAACATAACCGCTATAGCCATGTCAGATAAGATGTCACTTTTCACATAAAACCGAAATTCCCTCCACTGGTGGAATTGGATCAATGGAAATGCATCCCAAAAACCGCGGTAGCTGTTTTGAGCCATAAAGCCATAAGCCATTAATATATATCACTGATCCATTAGAAATTAAGTGCTTTGGAATAAGCAGCCGCATTACCAAGGGACTTTAAGATCACTAGCGTACCTTAATAAACCAGGATGCTCCAACAGATGCATTTGCATTGCAGTTGACCAGTCCGACAGGGCATAGGAGGGGCTTCAGTTTTATGTGAAAAGTGACATCTTATCTGGCATGGACTATACCTAATAGTGAGAACAGGCGCACTTAATGAATACAGTTAAATGTAGGAAAATTACCTACAGACTTGTCTAAGTCTCAGGTAATAACATGACTAACAGTTAGTAATTATTGTTATAATTTTTACAAATTGAATAAAAACAATGTTTTTACAATCAAAAGCACTGACGAAAATTCTAATAGTAAATATTAATCGAAAACGGCTACGTTGTTTACTAATCTAATGCAATCTGTAGAAAGTGGCAAACTGGTTATTATAATTTATTGAAACGTAAAACGTATTAAACAAATTGATAATACCCATAGTAGAAACTAAAATCGCCTGTTATTCTGCGACAATAAAAACGTAATGTGTATAATACGTTATAAGTTTTCCATTTTTATGATTAATTGCCGTAAAACTGGTTATGAATTTTCACCGATTTCTCCAACTATGCTGCCAGTTTAAATACGATTACCGACTATGTAAGGATTTTATACATGATACGTTTGCCATTGTAATGCCTCTAATCCGGTGACATACTAAATTTTACTAGTTCCAACAACTTTGTGGCATTTCAACGGCTACAAGCCATTGTGTAAGTGCATTATTAAAATTTCTTGCACTTAACCATGCTTTGAATATGCCAAAGCAGTACTTGGCTTGATTTCTATTTGCATGCAAGATAATTACGTTTCGATTCTACTAGATGTGGAGGATGGAATTAATTTTGACATAGGAATAGTGTTTTGCTAATTTATTTAAATTATATTCACCGTATATGTTAACGAATTAAAACAACAATCATTTACAGTTTGCTTTTACCTTGGGCAATGGACGTATATAGAATGTGTGCTAATGCTAAGCGAAATTTCAGAAATGAATACTTGAAATTTAGCAATAATATGCTAAATCCGGTTGTGCCATATTCGCATGTTTTGGATACAATAAATTGTTATAATTATAGAATATTCTTTAATTCAATTGATGTGTAAATTAAGTCTAAATTATTAAATTAAGTAAATAAATAAATAAATTCCGACATAAATCAATTGATAGGTACGTTTTCCAACACATTGCCAATTTCTTAAATAATTGCTCTATTATTCAAAAACATAAAAATAAAATTCAAGTAAATACATCGATTTCTCGGTGAATTTTGTATGTACAGCCCTGGGTATTTTAGCCTACCACATAATTAAAATTAAGTCATTTCGGTCTTCAGATTTATTACTATCTCATAAAAATGGTTCACATTATCTTTAATATCAGATATGAGCCTTGGGAAGTTTGGTGATAATTGTTTTTTAAAGTTTATACTTCCTTTGTTATTGTTACTATTGGTATTGTTATTACTTATTTATTTGTTCATAAAACACTCATTTTCGCTGTACTTTGTACTAATGTACTAATGTACTTTTATTTGCAGTTGCATTAACATAAAGTTTGTAATATATGCAACTTTATAATAAATAATTTATCAGCACAAAAAATCGTATCCACTTTAAGATTATGATTATAAAAAGCACTAAGGTTTGCCTGCGTTGTTTCGATTTTGATTTGTGTAATACTGCACATTAATACGTACTAAAATTACTCACATATACAGAGTAAATACACAACCGTGTTAATTTGTAATTACGCAAGTAATGCATATAATTGTATGTACATTACTCAATAAAATGATTAAATCGCTTCTTACTTAACGATGAGGAATTCCAATTAAACGCACCGCTTCTTGCAGAAAATGTTAGGAAGTATCTTAAATGAGACTACGTCAGCATAATATCCCTTATTATTCATTTAGTTTTGAATGGATGCCTCTCTTTTTCACTTTTTTTCACGAAGCGCTCGAAGCCTCAAACACGTTGTATTGTCAGTATTAGCCGCACATGAACTTATGACCTTGAATGAATACGTTAGATCTGAGGTCACACTTTCAAACCGACCCAACGACTAAACTTCGTGTTTGCACGACCTGTGTACCTACAGGTCCAGCTTACAGGTAAAACGTTTGAAATGCTCTCAGTCGCCCATGGGGCAATGGTTGGTGTTCACATACCATCACCACTTCAGCTTCCTTGCAACGATTTTATTGATTTGGTTGACCATTGGATTTTGTCAGGTACACGGAATTAATAGCAGAATGCGAGCCGCTGCAGGAGACTACCATAAAACTTTCTTTCTTCTGTGTCGCCGTATTAAGTAATTAATTAAACTTTCTTTACGCCACTTGTGATGGCGAAGTGCGAGGAAATAGTCTTGTAATGGCATAATGAATTTCTTTCCAATTCCAAGTGTCTTTCTAATAATGAATTGCTCCAGTTAATAAATTAGAGCACCTAATTATTATCAGCGGAGCACTAATGATGTGCATGCAATTATTTAGGTCAGTGGATGCATGTTATGCGATACACGATTTAGATTTGTGTATGTTAATATCACAATTATGTAAATCAGTTGCATTTTTTTCTAAATACCTACATCAAGTCTTATTAGTTATAATTGTGAAAATGAGTTTCCCCATTGGTGTTATTATGTAGCGTTTTGGTACATTTCTGTAAATCACCAGTTGTAACACTCTTTAAGCACTGCATTTTTAGCAGGCCACTCAAACTATTGTACTCTTTTCAGTTACATTTCTATGAATCAGTAATCACTCGAGAAAAGTCATTTGTATCGGTTTATTCCCAAAAAGTTATAATCTGCTCTCGCTTATACTCAAGTCTGTAATGTATACATACTTGCATATTAATCAGTTGTGCTGTGTATCATTGGTAAAATAAATATCAGCATCGATTTTAGCCATGCCATCAAACCATTATGTTTGATCAGTTGTTACCTCGAGAAAACATACTCACAATAATTAAGAAGTAAACTTCCTAAAGATATAATCAGTTCTAGCTAACATTAAGTTTTATTGATTTGTTCAGTGGATGCATGTTATGCAATACACGATTTAGATTTGTGTATGTTAATTTCGCAATTATGTAAATCAGTTGCATTTTTTTCTAAATAACTACATTACGTCTTATTAGTTATAACTGTGAAAATGTTATATGAGTTTTCCCATTGGTGTTATTATGTAGCGTTTTGCTACATTTCTTTAAATCACCAGTTGTAACACTCTTTAAGCACTGCATTTTTTGCAGGCCACTCAAACTATTGTAATCTTCCCAGTTACATTTCTATGAATCAGTAATCACTCGAGAAAAGTAATCTGTATCGGTTTATTCCCAAAAAGTTATAATCTGCTCTCGCTTATACTCAATTCTGTAATGTATACACACTTGCATATTAATCAGTTGTGCTGTGTATCATTGATAAAATGACTATCAGCATCTATTTTAGTCATGCCATCAAACCATTATGTTTTGCTCAGTTGTTACCTCGAGAAAACATATTCACAATAATTAAGAAGTAAACTTCCTAAAGATATAATCAGTTCTAGCTAACATCCAGTTTTATTGATTTGTTATTTACTCATACTTACATGTTAATCATTTGTTAAAACCATTTTTTTTGTAAAATAAGATGCATGGTACAGATAGACAGAAATTTGTTTTAATCATCAATTCTTGTTCAAATTCAATAATTTATAAAAAAACACGTGATTTTTAAATCGTGATGTAAATCAATTGATATATGCCACATCAAACCTGGAAAAACTGATCAGAAATATAAAAAGATCAAATAAATCAAATGAATCATATATTTTTTTCTTTTAATCATAATTTATTCCAACCCTGGTTGTTACACGTATGAATTAAGCTAAACTCAATGTAACATCAATTGTCATTATAATTATTCATAATATCTCGTGTAAACTTATTCGCACTAATCAGTTAATTTTAATCGCTTACACTTGTAGCAAATTACTTATTTTATCATTAAATTATTAATCAGTTAAAAAAACTATCTTAAAAAGAAATTACAAGCATCAGTCAATCAGTATATAATGACTATTATGTATAAACAGGGTGGAAACCTTAACTGGAACAAATTCGATATTTAAGAAATAAGAAATTAAAAAAATGGAATATTAAGGATCAGAAGGAACATCAGGCATGAAATGATAAATATTTCACCGGAAATGTTTCAAAATGTAAGGGGTGCGTTTTATCATCGATTGGCTATTTGCCAAGAGAGAAACGATACTCATTTTGAACATTTCTTATATTTAATAAATTTATTAAAATAAAAATACACTCAGATGCAAGAAAAACGGGTCATTGGGTCGTTGTTTGCAAAAACCCATTTTTTAAATTTTAATGTTGGTATAGTCCTGGTATAGTTGGTATAGTATAGTTGGTATAGAATGAAAGCATTAGTGTTTTACAATCAAAGAGACCATCAGGATGTAGAAAAAAAACCAACATACGATATTTATCAGTTCATTTAATAAGCGAAAATAATATTTAAAGGTATGAGTTCTTCACTACCTATTGCTCATTCGGCATTATACATAGGGGATCAAGGTGGCTACTGCGGTTTGACTTGTTTGGTTCGATTTACTGTCATTTTCATTATTAATCATTGTTAGGTTTATTTTGCAGAAGAGCATTTTTTTTTTCGTGTATACGTACATTATCGTTATCGCTTATTAATGATTATAAAATAAATAATAAGTACCATATGTTGCTTCTTTCTACATCCCGACGGTCTCTTTGATTGTAAAACACTAAAAATGTTATTCTTGGGACTATACCAACATCAAAATTTAAAAAAAAGTTCTTCTGCAAACAATGACCCAATGACCCGTTTATTTTTGCATCTGAGTGTATATATTTTTGAAATAAAAGGGCTACAAATTTAGTAAAATTAAAAATGTTTCCTTTAAAACAATTCCCTATGACGTCATATGTGAAAGGCTACTGACGCCATTCTTGTTTTGTGCGCAATAAAGAACAAAAATCGACCTAATTTTTTTCTGGATATATATATATATATATATATATATATATATATATATATCCAATATGAATTTAGTCCAGTTCAGGTTTCCACCCTGTATAATATATGATGAAAAATCGTACCTTATGCACTATCCAGAAATTATAGTAAATTCACTTCGAAAAGAAAATCAGTTGATACACCTATATTTTTCATAATTGCTGATTGTTATTATGTTGTTATTATTGTTATTAATACGTTTATTTCTATTTTTTACATGTTTAAATAATTCCATGAATTAGTAGATTTCTGGGTTATCATAAGTAATCATCCAAATTAATATGAAATTATCAATATGAAATTCGTTTATCTCATCCATATTATATCGACATAATTTAACTTATTTGTATACTTACTTATTTTCTGTCTTAGAATACTCGTGCACTTTTGTGCAAATGTGAATTTGTATACATTTTACTAGAATTGTATTAGAAAATGATGTTTTAACTTTTTATGATTTTCCGGTGGAGCTGTTTAGAATTTTGCTAAAATTACTCCTACTTACATATCCAAACTATCGACTTTGAATGTAATTTCATTTGTTTCCGCATTTTGTTTAGCGTGTTGGAATATTGTTGCACTTATTTCAGAATTTGTTGGGATGTCATAATTATACGGTATTTAAAAAAAAAAAATTGAATTTCATTTTTAAAAGTAGAAATTTACTACAACATATTATATTTTTTTTATATTTTAATAAATATTTTTTAATTTTATGATGAAGTAACTAAAATTTTAATCAAATTTAACTATCAATTTTTCAATATATTTCCCGAATTTCTAGGTTTTATAGGTAAAATTTCTACCCAATTGGATTGTTTCATGCAAAAAATTGTAGGAATGTTACCATTAATTTTTATTTTACTACAATACTCTAAATAATTTGTAGTTTAAATATAATTATAATTTTCTAATCGAGTTTTGTGGATTTTGTTAAAATATAGGAAAAATTTAACGATCCAATTTGAATGTAATTTTACTTACATGTTTGTGCATTTTAAGCGTATTCGTATATTTATTTAGAATTCCATTTCATAAATGTATAAATTTAGTATGTAGCATTTTGGGAACATTTATGTCCTAATTTACTTATTTCTATTTTTTCTGTAATTATTTTTTTAATAATACAACTAGAGGTATTAATTAAGAAAATTCTTCAATATCAGAAATTAACTTTCCAATTTAATATGAAATTTGCTTTAATACGTCCATCAAATGTTGATAACAATTTTACTAAAATGTTCCCATCGACTTTGTATGGAATTTTACTTAAAGGTATTTCAAAAATATCATTAAATATGCATGAAGTTATTTCAGAAATGTTTGGTAATTTGGGAAAATATTGACCAATTTCATAAAAACAATAAATTTACTGTTAACACAATAAACTAACTTAACACTTGAGTGCCTTTTCGTCACTAAATTTATTATATTCTAAATGTACATTTCGGTCACCCTGTGATAAATTTAGTGAGGAAAGGGTAGTCAAGTGTTTATTGTGTTATACACCACCTCACGTGCTCAACAAATATATTATCAAAATTACTGTTATTAACCTTAGTTGAAATACCTCGACAAATTTTATAATTAATTTGCAATCAAGATTGATTGTAATTTAACCTGTTTCTGAATTTTGTTTCCCCTTGAAATGTTGTCAAACTATCTTGTGATTTGATTAAGTTTGATATTTTCCATAAACTTATGTACATTTTGGTATTCACATGTAGAAATTTTCTGTAATTAGGTACGGAATATTACATAAATTATCTCATCAAATTTTGAGTTGAATTTGATTTTTTATTTTATCATCACCAAGGTTATAATATATTAAAAGTATACGAAGAATAAGCGAATTAATTTTACACAAACTACAATAAAAAAATGTTAAATATCTGAATACATTAATGTGGTGATTTTAATAATATTTTAATTTATTATCACAGGTGACATTTTACAACCACATTTTATGAAGTGTAAGTGTACGAAGTATGAATTTACTGAAAATATGATATAAAATATTTATAGTTATTAAATTAATTTATTTTTTTATAAGTTCCAATTTATTATTCAAATATCTATTGAAATTAAATATATTTTAAAGAATAGTAAAATAAGATCATATCATCGTTAAAAACATTATTACTAGCTCCTAACTTTTCATCGCTTGTTACTTGAAAATGTAGTGAAATTGTGCGACTATGGGAATTGCTGTATCCACTCATAAATAAATTATCGATATTGCTAAGTGTACATTTATGTTTTACTGACAAGCAACATAACACATTGGCGTATCTTTCGAAAATTAAGTTTATGTGACTTGGTATGATTTTGTACCAATTGTACCAAATTTATTTTCCAATTTGTTTTATTAATACATTTAAGTTCTTTAATTTGTTAATCAGTCCAGAATAATTGACCATCTAGTAACAATCCTCGGAGGATTTCTACTCTTTTCAAAAACAAAGAGTAATAAATTACAATTGTATCGAGTAGCTTTCCCTATTTCTATTCCATTGTATACATGTAACAAAAAACTGTGCTTTTGGAATAGTAACAAGGATTTAATATGCATATGCTCATTGAGTCCTAAGATTTCTCCACACCTTTCCTTATTAACTGCACACTAATCTAAGCTCCATTTTTTTAGCAGACTCAACCACTAATCAGACCAAATTAATAAAAACCAATCTGCAATTAAACGGTCATGAAATGCGACGAGCGGCTCATTAAATCCTAACGATCGGATCAGCGCTTAGAAACTGCGCACATGGCATAACCAATTTAGGCTAAGCTAGATCCGGTAATATTTTATAATTAATTGTTTCAGTTCCAAACGAGATTGCATATTTGCAATCTCTGGGGCACTGTGTCACATGGTTCAAAGCATTCGAGCACTTCCACTGCCGCGGCCCATTAGAAAAATGAAGATAGATCCGCCTCGCTGATATCTCTCTTTCAATTTCTCCGACAAATTCGGGTTATGCGTGTATTAATTAGCAATACCTCGTTTGTAGGCGATAATTGCAAGAATATTGAATATTGTAATGATTTTATGTATTAATTTGCATGGCATGTATGTTAATTATTTAATTTATGTACGTTACTAGCAAACGCATTGAAGAAATCAAATATTATTCCTGTATAAAATTTGCCCCACTACACGATTTATTAAAATATCTGCACAGTTTCTTATATTTTTCGTGAAGCTACAAAACAATTTTGTTCTTGGTAGGCAAACAAGTTTAAATCGTAAGTTTCGCGTCAAATTTTATATGCAGATTAATAAAATACTTATTCGTTACTATTTCCCCATCCACAAAAGTATTATAAGGCATATATTAATCAAGCTTAATTTTCATGAGAACATTTTATCAAATGACCTCCAGTTATTGGTCCATCGACAGACTTCTGCTTATAATTAATATTATTCAAATAATAACTTGTGATTTTGATTATTTTGAGTATTAATTTATAGTTGATTATAAAAAAAAATAATACTTGATAATCCTATGATATGTGCTATAATACTTGATATGTAGGTACTACTTACAGTTATCCGAATTAAACGTTTGTAACTTTTTTTTAATGATGAAGCAGACACGTAGAAAATAATCATTTAAAACGTAATTATAAATTTTCACCTCTTAATGGAAAATACAAATCGGTATTTTATTTTAATAGTTCTATAAACATATCAAAGTGCAGACTTTCGTCTGCAAATTGCTTGCTTCATTTGCACCTCTAATACAATTATGCTAATTTGCCAAATAAAGCTATTCTGTTAATATTTTGCATGTAGCAAAAAAATGTAATACTCTACTAAGCAACGGTGCCATCGGCATTTGGTCCGCTAGCTTTCATTAAAACCGAGTTAATTGTCTACATAATCAATTCCTATTAATGTTGGTCTGTTGAAAGTCTTTTAAGCCGTTTCATGAATTAATGATTACTGCAAGTATTTAACTGATTAATTAAAATTATGAACAGTGGTCACTTCATTCATAAAATTGTAATGTGATAGAAGGAAAAACGGACGTGCAAGCAGCACGTGTTGAACGGAAGTGTATTGAACTTGACCTTCACATTGAGACCCGAATGAAGGTTAAGTTTAATATAACACTTTCTATTCTTTCTTGTACAAGTAGAAAAGATAACGTATAAAAAGTATCTTGTAAATTATATAATAGAGTTGTGTGAAGTGTACAGAATTTACTTTTTGTTGCATATTATAATATTGGTTCAATATATGGAATTATCAAATTATCTGGGTTTGGAAGAAAATCATTATTTGCTATTATAGGCAAAGCTATTGTATATGTTGTAGCACTTATATAATATAGAATTTGTAATATTTTCTGGATTTGTAAAATATAAATGATAGTGTTTGTATAAAAATCGCAATCTTGCATTATTGCTGGAGTAAAGTTTCTGAGAAAACGTAATTTGTACAACATATTATTTACCAGTGCACACATGTAATAAGGCAGTATTAAAAGAGAAAGTTTGCAACATACCTCCGGTTTATTATGCCCTAGTTATTCTACATCGACGAATCCACATTACTACTAAATAAAGCGTATTTATTCTGCATTTTTTTAATGTATTACTGCATGGACTAATTTCTATTTTGTTTCAGATATTAAGAAAATTGACATACGTGCTTCTTGGGCTACTGACGCTGTCGCCGTCGAATGCCGAAGATGTTAAAAAGTATGACAACAACGACTGGATACCGATTGCACAGCCCTGCACCGACTGCAAAGATGAGCCCAAAGTGCCAGTTGTGGAAAAGAAGGCCCAAGGACGAGTTCTTAACTTGGCGGACCCTCCGGAGGCCAACTTCTTCCCAGAAGAAAATAAAGCACCTCGAGCCAATTACCAGCAGTTCTTGAGAGAGACGACGAATGTGTACCAAAACCCAAAACGCCCACAACACAGGCACAAGCAGCCTACTCAGCAGCCGTACCGCTTCGAGAGTCCTCCACCACCACCACCACCACCAGTGCATACAGTACGTCAGCAACGTCCACAGCTTCAGAAGCCAGAACCTACTCAACAACAGTATTACATACAACAACCAAAGCAGGAGTTTCTTAACGCACCCCAATTTGCTCAACCTCCTCCAGGTGCGCAATACTTCTCTGCACCACAAGAGTACCACACTATTCCTGAGGAATACCTAGCACAACAAGGTCTTCAGCAACCCGGTAACTTACCATTCTTCCCACAAAACTATCAGACCTTGCCGAGCATACCAGATCTGCCACCAATCAGATTGAACGCAAGCTTCGCAACAATTCAAGCTATTAATCACGAACTAATATCGAACAAAAAACCAACGAAACATATCGACATAACCTCAACGACTCCCAAAGGAGAAAAGGAAAGCGTGCAATTACTGTACGTTCCACTGGAAGCACTTAATCAAAAGCAACACAAACACGAGTTGCCCAGGTTACACGCATACCAACAGGCGCCGGTTGCTGAAGTGCATCAGCAGTTTGTAGACTTCAGGCCTCAATTCAATAACAACAAGCAGCAGCAGAAAATCCACGACATCGAAAGCGACTTCATTAGGCAAGCGTTAGAGGCGCACAAGTTACAGCAGCAGTTCCATGACGAGCAGCAACCATACGCGTTGCCCATAATAGATACGACAACTCCTCCAACCACAACAACAACCACCACAACGACAACCACCAGACGACCAGCTACTAAGAAAAGAAAACCACACCAGCCGCCGCTAGCCGTGTACATGGGAGGAGACAAAAACGCCGATATTGGTGATGTACTTTCCATCCTCAAAGACGCAAAGACAATAGATGTACAGGATTCCGTTGGGCCCAACTCGCCAAAAATATTTGTAGGCCCATCGACTCTGGACGCACCAAACGGTTACGCCAAATTCGAGCTACCATATTTATCAAGCATAGATAATAATAGAGTAGAGCGCAAGGTCGATCAGCTGCCTTTCTTCGTAGCACCGCTTAGCTATAAAACCCCTCCAGGCTATTCTAAAATCCCGCTGCCATCCCCACATGTTGGCTCGGTGGTAGTTTCAAATAAGCAAAAATTGCATGACTCAGACGCTATTTCAAAACCCGTATATACACAGCAAAACCAACACACCGACTTCAGACAATACCAACCAAGACCGCACCAAATTGAAGAATTCACCAAACGCCCTGTATTATCATCAACCCCCAAGTACGCTCGTCCAATTCCGGAAGAACACGTTATCAATCAATACGAGTTAGATCAAATCAATTCTTTCTTGCCTCAATATCAACTTCAGAAGCAGCAGGTGCAACAGGCTCCCGAAAAATATTCGTTCGAAACATTCCAGCCTCAGTATCCGAAAGAATATCAGCACCAGTTCCAGCAGTATCAAGAGCAACTGTTGCAACGGCAAAAACAGCCCTCGCAACAATTTAAGCCTGCCACCCAGGAGCAAGATTTGAGTCACCAACTTAAGGCTACCTCAGAGGAACAGGTGGCTCAGTTCCAACTTAAACCGACGCAACCCGAGCCTAAAGAACAGAAGCAGTCGCTGCAGAAGCCAAAAACGTACGTCTCCACAATAGCCTCTCCCACCCAAAAAACAAAACTGCATTTACCTTCGACACAAAAATCTAAACTTGCCTACGAGCATATTCCGTACCCAAGCTCTACGCCTGATTCAATTGAAGATTCAAGGGAAAGTTCTGAGAACTCGAAGGAAGAAAATTACTCACATGAAGCAGTTCCGCATAAAACTAGGCCGTTGAATGCTCAAGAGCAGTACACCGAAGAGGTAATCCCCAATGACAAAAACGCGTACGACTCAAACCAGCAGACTCGCAACACACACTCTAACGTGCGCGTGAGTAGTACCCCTGTCCCTCATGGGCAGTACCTAAAAGAAGTTGTGTCCGATGATAATTACAGCTACGAAGATATTATTACGCAGCCTAAACCGACGCATATTAGATCAAGGCCTAGTTCTACTGCTGCGCCTGTGTCGCAGTACATTAAAGAGACGAACCGCGACCACTATAATTCGTCGCCTCAAACTCGTCCACCAAGCAGAAGAACACGGCCAACTACCACACCGACTCCGCACGAGCAGTACATCAAAGAAACGATTCCTGAGGCTCGCCCAACTCACACGAGGCAGCGGCAAAGCACCACCCCCTTGACTCGGCTGCAATTCATAAATCAGTACGAGGAAGAAATACCGGAAATAAGATATTATTTGAACTCCGAAAGCCGCCCAACTCCACCGCCAACACGATCCAGCACGCCTGCTGTACATCAGCAATACATCGAGGAAACGTTGACTCCCTCGTCGAAGCAAACTATAGAGCAACTGTACTCGCCAAGGCCCACGCATAATTCGCTGCCATCCTCATCGAAGCAGCCCAATCCAGCTTTGTACGCGCCGCGACCTACGCATTTGACTTACGCAGATTTTGACTCGAGGGAGAAAACTAAATACGCCACTGCAGATGAACCGCAAACTAAGATCAAGCCGGTGGTTGAGTTGCCTGCGAGCTACGGGGAAGATGAGGAGCACAGCGTGGCTCCTCCAAAGTACGTGAGTAAGCAGGAGAGTGGCGGTGAGCAAAAATACGACTTAAGACACGAGCCGGTGTATTCATCAACGCACGCTCCGAACAGTCAAAACCAGCATATTTTAAATCAGGAGGTATTAGACAGCAAAATCTTGGGGCAGCCACAACAAGACAGCGCGAACTACATATCAGAAGCGCACTTGTACCGCCAAAACGGGCTGAAGCATGACGAGACGGAAGAACCGCTGGTTCACAGAACAAGAACCCAGTACTACCCTACAAACGATCCCAATGAATCTCACGAAGTCAAAACTCAGAATGCGAACGTAGAAAATTATAATTTGCCTGCCCAGTTATCACCGTCTAATCAGGTACTGCCAAGTCTGATAAATAACTTGGAGGATCAGTCCATCAGGCAACTATTGCATCCAGGTTTGGTTCCAACTAGCATTAGGAACTCAGAATTAGGTCATTACGAGGTTGATTTAAGTTCAACATATCCACCTCCGCCACCCCCAACAACAACTACCACTACAACGACAACACAAGCGCCTACCACTTACGCCGCGACTGAACCAGCCACTACGAAAAAATCTAGGGGGCGCCAACGTGGTAACAGGTATACTACCACCACCCCGAGTAGCTATACAGCCAGGAAGACTTCTCAAAGAGGTCGCCGTCCGTTACCACCGAGAACAAGGTACCAGGACGACGGAGTGTCTACCACGGAATACTCTGTAAGGACCACCACCGATCCAACGAAGAAAATTGTAAATTCGAGGTCTAGATTTAGAACTAGGAGCCGCACTCCGCAATCGGAAACTCCAATCACCGATAGGGTTAGCACTACCGAAAGGCATTACTACGACGAAAATATCCACGTAACGCCTCTCCAGGAGCACAGCACCGCTAGGATATTAGACACACAGCAAATAACGCACCGAATACACCCAATTGACGACGAATATGCAGTAAGTTATCAGCCCATTTACAACTTACCCACCGAACGCAGTCACCTTATTCCCGTCCAAAAAGTGCTCAATGTAGAAGTAATCAGGCCTGCAAACGAGCCTGCGATTATCCAAGAAATAAATCAGCTGCCCATTAGAAATCTTGAGGAAAATCACGAGACATCAACAACGAACCGACCATCGAGAAGCCGTCCACGTATTCGGGGACGCCCGAGGACCTCCACCACGGAAACGGCACGAACCGATGCACCGAGAAGACAAGAAGCATCGAGCGAAAAATCTAGCGACGATGAGTTCTACGGCTTCTTCAGGGAGCCCAATTTCAAGAAACCGGCGACTGAGGAGCCCCCGCTGACGGAACCACCGCAAAAACCTGTTTATTCATCGACCTACGTAAGCAGTACGTTAAAACCTCTTGTTCAGTACGCAGATGAACCATACATCCGTTCAAGCAGTGTTAGATACGAAGAAAATCCGTCTACTCCTGTTCATTTCGTGGGCGAAATTAGGCCTAAATATCACTCATCGAGTACGGCCCAGTATTACGAAGTGACGCAAGCTAACCTTCCTTCAGAAATTCACTACCAAAGCACTCCAAAGGAAATCAATGATCCAAATAAAGTCAAAATAAGGGGCAGGATTCGTGTTCCCTCAAGACGTGTGACAACCGAAGAATCTTCTGAGAGGCAACGAACTAATAACGATTTATCAAGCAGAGAGGAAGCCTCAGTGCGTACGCCTCAGAGGATAAGAACCAGGGGAAAGGTTCATTTTAAGCCCCAAAATAAGCGTAAAGACAGTGCAGAAGACGAGGACGTAGAAGGAGGAAATTATCCCCCGCCTTTCAAGGTAGTTCGCCCTCAACCGTCGACTCCACGACCATCATTCCAAATTACAATAGATCCATCGCAGGACGATCAAGAACCGTACCCGTCTATTTACCGGCCTACGTACGTGGCTAAGGAATCTGGCAGTAAAGAGGATATAGTGGTAGTAGCATATAAATCTGCAAACGACATTACAGGTGATAACAAATCCAAGAGCGACGAACCTTCCGCATTACCCGTAATATCATCGCAAGAAGAAGACAGGCAAAACTCCAGCGAAACAAACATTGATATGCTGGAGAAATTAATCCAGGAACTATCGAGTGCCTCGCAAGAAGATAATAACGAAGACGAAGTTATTGACGACATCACAACTACTATGGTACCTGATGACATTACAACAAAAAAAGGTAGAAGAAGGGGTGTCTGGAAGCTGGTAAAACGGCCAATTGATGTCCTTGAAGGTGCTGAGTCGCAGCATTCAAGTACCATCAACATGAACTCGTTTAATGACAACGGGAAAGTCAAATACGAAGGCAAAGCACATATATTAGAATCCAGCAAGGAAGTAACAGACGAGAGCGAAGTTACAACTGTCTCCGAAGCAGGAGAAACGACGACCCCAATAAGCGCAAGTACAGAGGGAAGCTTTTTCAATTCGCTTTACGAAATGTTCGGAATATCCAGCGGAGACGCCGTGCTTAAAGATGGACCTATAGAAACAACAACTGATATAGTTGGAGACGAAGTATCTACAATTCTTACAGATGATAAGGATGTGATCACGCAGGAGGCAGCTCACGACCCGACTGAGCCTGACGTGATCACTACGACGCACAAAAATGTTGAATTTCAAGACGAAAACGAGCAAAATTATGACTTCCCTTCGAGCACCCCGCCCCCGATGACCTACGTAACTCCAATGAGTCTCGAGTCATGGAATATGGGCATAATAAAGACGTCGACGTCGACAGAGATCTCTCACGAGACGGAAATCTGTTACAAAGGGAGGTGTATCAAATCCAAAGACATGAAAGTGCCCATCACATAATAAATGGTGAAACATACAAACATTAACCTGTGAGTGCGTGCCTGCGTAAACTGAAGTGCGAATGCGTGTGTTCTAGATTTAAGCTATAGATGTATTTATATTTATGAAGCTCATCACAATATATGCAATAATTATTTTTGCAATATTATTTTATAAGGCCATCAACTAAAATTATTTATTTAAAAATTAATTTTAATTCTTAACGATTTTCAACGAGTTGTTTCAACTTACATTTTCCGTATTTATTTCATACACTTTTAATGTATAACTTTCGTAATAAAATGAATAAATTGTTTAAGTTATAAACGTTGACTTTTTAGTATATTATCATAAAATCTTAATAATGATAATTCAACAATAATATTATTTTAAGGCAATTTACAAGTCGTCTCTGTCTGTCAACTGCAACTTGTAATCATAATGATGTTTTACAATAAAAAGCAAAAGAACAATTATGACAACATAAAAAAGCTAATTTTTAAAAGTTTGTGCGCATACGAATCGCTGATTACAGTAAATTCGATAAATAAACCTTCCAATGGCACATATTTGCTTTTCAGATGCAACCACTATGCAAATGATCAAATTCATACTACATGAAATGATATATTGCTCTGAGTAGTTAATATTAACTGTGACATAGTTAGTTTAGGATTCGACTTAATTGTAGTATAAATGTGGATTCTATTCATACATTTATCTCTCAAATAATGACAGTAACCAATTACGCCATAGGTGGAGGAGTAGTAGAGATTATTATTATTATTATTATAAGAGTATGAGCTAAGGACAATATTAAAATTGCTCAATTTACACTAAATATGACTTTTCTAAGGTATATTCAAAAAAGTTAGAAACTATGCAGCGCAATATACAGGGTGTCTCTAAATTACGTGAACATGGCTTAACCATAGATTACTGGAATCAAACAAACGATTTAACAAAACTTATCTATTTACAAATGCGTTTGGTTTAGCCAGTATTCAGTTTCAAAGTTAATTTTAAAAAAAAAACAAAATTTACTTATAACAAGAGAACGTTTACATTGATTTGGATCTTGTTTGGTATGACACTCCATACGGATATAACTCATTTTTTGACATAATGTTATTATCAGTAGACCGGTTGTGTACAAAACAAGGGTGGCTCAACATTAATATATTCATATTTTTTAATGACAAAGCAAATAACTTAAAAAAAATCAAATCGATCGCAAGCATTCATTATTAAGTTTTTTTGTATCTTTATAGTTTTTGATATCTGTTACAGTTTCGGCACAAAAAAGTAAAATATGAGTGACTGCCCAACACTTGTTTGGAATACTTTCTCGTAGTAGATAAAGCACAGAAATACCTTCTTTCGTTGGTCTATTATTAATATATTTATCTACTTAGTGTATTTTGGTATATTGAAGCATTAAATTTCAAATTTGAGGAACTAATTCTTTTTATACATTAATCTTTGATTGCATATTTTATTATAGAAATTTGTATAGGTTTATTAGCAGTTTCTATAATTTTTATGACATTTTGTTTTGTATATTTTGTTATTATGATTAAATTTACAGCAAATTTCTTATTTCTAATTTCTTCGGGAATCTTTTAGAAAATTTCGGAGTATTTCTGGAGCTTCTTGTATTGAATTTGCACGGTTTCTCGTTGCTGCCTCACAAATTTTTATTAAATGTTTTTGCAATTTGAATTTTTTTACGTGTTTTTACTTTGTTATTATGCTTTCATTAGCTGTTTTAGATTTAATAGAAATGAGCTTAATGAGATTATAAGAGAATCAGGAAAACTTTGGCGTGCTTTCATATATTTTCTAACTGTAAAATTTTGTATTTTCATTCAATATTCAGCAATTTAAATTTATTTTCAGCCAGTGAATACCAATAACAAATTCTAGGATTCGAAGTGAAGGTGCTAACATCACATATAAATACAGGTAAACAAAAATCAGGCGCACACAGAAACAAAAAATCCTTCGTGGCCCTTCTGCCAAAAAGTTTGGGGACTCCAGATTTAAAGTAACTTATTTAATTCTAAATTTCTAAATCCTTTTCTCGCTGCCCGTAACAGTAAAGAAAGGGGGGTTTGCCAAAAATCCTGGGGGCCCGCGATAGAATATGCGGGCTTGGTCATAACTAGAGCTGGGATTATATGCAAACTGCATATCCTATAATATGCATATATCACTTATTTAATTTCTGATCTAAGCGAATTAGGACAATTGTAGATTTTTCACTTTTATTTTGCATATTTTGCATTACTTCGGGTTTCTCACCGTATTTCGTTAAATGTTGCATATCGATGCATATTTGAAAACTTTTCGATTTGTATCGAATTTTTTTATTTTAGATTTTAGATTTAAAAAAAAACAAATAGTACAGCATGTAATCACCTTAAGTTTACAAAATTAGTACATTAGTAATCAGAACGCATACTTTTCTGCATTATCCCATCAACTGACATTCCGTTTTATGGGATATTTAATTACAATATATTAAGTAAGACAGATATAGTTTTTTGTTTTGTTTTCCGAAAATTTGAAAAAGGACACTGAGCAGGTTTCTGAAATAAACAATTCAATTACTAAATTATGCACTTGGTTACACGCTGTTTTTACTTTATGGCGAGAATTCTGAAGCAATAAAAAACGTGGTGCTCTCTTTTTCTGATGATACGGCAGCATTTAGAAATTGCAAAAAATTAGTAAAGAAACCGCTAATAAGCCAAGAATTAGGTCTGATTAATGCTTAGTCTAATAGCTTTAATCTAATAAAGAGTTTTATTAGCGAAACAATTACAAAACTTGAAGCACAAACGGTGGAAATTAGTGAATCTATTGAATTTGAAGCTTTGAAAACAAAATGAGTCAACGGTGCTATTGGAGAATGAATAAAAACAAAATTCATAAAGTGTTGAAAAATATACACGATATGAGCATCTAAACAAATTTTATATAGAGTTGTTAGAAAAGTACGAAGCAATAGAAATCTGCCCATCAACCATTAGCAAATATAAATTTGCACTAATTACATCGGTAGATGTAAAAATAAGTTTTTTCATATAAGCAGGTATTGTCGGAATCGGGGAAAATTGTTTTTAATTGATAATTTAGAAACGCACTTTATTATCTGAATTTACAGTAGATTAGCAAGTAAAATAGGGCTTAGCTTTAGAGTAGCGACCACATTTTTTGGAAATGGAATATGTTAACTTGATATCTTGTAACATAAACTATTATTTGTACAGATCGCTATTTGTTTTTGTAATATATGCAATAAATACATCATTAAAAATAAACTACTATTCTTATCTTATTAAACGATATACTGCATGATTAAAGATAATTAATATATTTGAATATTTAGTGCATATTTTATATTGTGTGCATATACAGGGTGTCCCAAAAATAGTGGACAAGCTCAACAGCCCACCACTCAGGGCAGGCCACTAAGCCCTTAAAAATCAATAAATTAAAAAAACAAAATAAAAATAAAAAATAAAAATTAAACACTCAAATAAAATAAATCATATACCTCTATATTATTAGTATTTTAATAGAGCAGCACATTGTTGTGACGTTAATTTTTCAACAATTTTCTTTTTGAAATATTTAAATACGTTATTTAAAATGAAAATATCCAATAAGATTATGTAAAAAAATTATAATTAAAGAACCTCACACATGATTGGCATTCAATTCCTTCTAACAGCCCTTCTAAACTTGCTGTAATGTTACACCTTTGACTAGCAATATTTCGAAAATTGTAGTATAGAGGATTTTTTTTGTATTATTCAAGGACTCAGTTGCCATCCCAAGTTGCGTGCTAATGAGCTTGTCCACTATTATTCGGACACCCTGTATATGCGCATATTTCGTACATTTTGTGTGCATATAATTCCCAGCTCTACTCATAACTACTAATAATATTAACATGAGGGTCGATAATTTTAACCAATTAAAGATTTTTGAGACGCAATTTGCATTCATATTACACGCGCCACCTATGCCAATTCGCTTGAACTGCTAGGTCACATTTATCTGTCATTTAATAACGACTGTTTCGAAATTGTCCTTAGATTTGACGAAGATCATCAATGCTAATGTGTTAAACAGATTTTAAAATAAGCAGCATTTCTGTAATAATTTATTCTGCTCTGAATCGGATTGACAATATTCATTTCGACTTTAGTTTCAAACATAATTTGACATTTGAGATAAAATATGCAAATGCACAGCTTTACACGTCTTATTTCCAATATTTTAATGAAGAAACCATTTCGATGTAGACCTTCAACTTTTCACTGTTGTTGAGATGGTTGTTGTAGTTGTTATTAGATATCGAGATCGGCTGATGATGGCCCACAGGCTGTACATGTCCCATGTAAAATAGAATGATTTGAAAATCATTTACAAACCTGCAAAAGTTCCCTAAATCCAAATATCAAACAATCAACTCAATTATGGATCTGAAACCTACCAACATATCGAAATATTTGTGAACGTTGTCGGTGTCGTTCAATTAACAACCAATGTCTATGCAACTTCTTATACCTCAACTACAGTTGCCTGTACTAAAGTTATATCAGAAAATAATATAATTTGCGGATATCTTTTATTAATTTATTTAGCCATATTTATACCGCACAAATTAAAAATAAATAAAACTTACGTCATTTTATTAAAAAAAAACAATGACTACTGATTTTTTTTTTAAATGTCTTTTAATATACTCCATCAACCAGTATTTTACAACAATTGGAAAAGATCTCGCAGATAAGCACAACAGACCAACAGATAACACCAGACAAAAGACAATCCCACAAATCCAGAAAACAAAAACACAAAGAAAAAGAAGCATACGCAATTAACGAAAATCCTCAAACGTATCCTTAATAATTAAGAACCTAAAGAACGGCAAAGCGCCTGGTTTTGACAAAATAACAAATAAAATACTGAAAGAGAAACAGCAAAAAAGAGAATAGCGAAACAATAACACCCATAATAACAGAACTCATAAATGACATGTACAAACAAAAATACTTACCAGGAATATCTTAAGAAAACAATAATCAAACCAATTTGCAAGAAATGCGACAAACAGAAACAGTAAATTACAGACCAATAGCGTTAACCTCTGCAATAACAAAAATAATCGAGCAAACAATAAAAACGAGACTAGAAAAACACCTCATTACACACAAAATACTTTACAAGAATCAATATGCCTATCAAAATAAATCCGGAACAACAGCCACAACCACCGATTTCCTATTAGAACTAACCAACAGACTGCACCGCAAACAGAAATCATTGTATTATTCATTGATATGAAGAAAGCATTCGACACAGTGGACAGGAAGACTCTGGCAAAAAACCAAAAAGCATAAATGTCAATGATACCTTAATCTCCCCCATAGAAACATACCTAGAACATAGACCACATGTCACTCAGATAGATGATATAGCGACATCATGTATAGTGAGTATGGACTACCACAAGGAGGAATTAATCCACCTATCCTCTACATTATATACACAAACGACCTACTAGAAGTAAATATGAAAGAACAAATGATCATGAACGCTGACGACATCTGCCTACTACACACAAACAAATATATTGCAGAACTACAAACGACTCTTAACGACGACTTACAATTAATAAGCGATTGGTGCAACAGAAACACTTTAACAATAAACGAAAATAAAACTACCTGATGTTCAACTCAATCGAGGAAACCACGAAGCCCAACATTGTACTGAACAACATTACAATAAAAGAAACTACAAACACAACATACCTCGGACTTACAATCAATAACAGACTGATCTGGAATGAGTATATACACAATACACAATACACCACTAAGTGTGCCATAAACATATACATGCTAAATTAAATAAAAACAACAATACCAAAAACATCTAAGAAAACAGTATATAACGCACTCTTCAGTTCCCATGTAAAGTACTTAATAAACATATGGAGTAACACCACCAAGAAGAACATAAATACAATCCAGAAAAAAAAACAAAATAGTATTTTGAAAATCGTGTATAACTTACCGCACCTAACACCAATCACGGATCTACTACAAGCCACAAATGGGATAAACAATACACAGACCATCACGCTACAAAACCTGATACTAATACATAAGAACAAAAATCAACTAATAAGAAGTAACATTAAACTAAAAACCAGCAAGGACACACAAATACAACACCAGAAACAGCAATTACATAAAAACACATAAGAACCATACAAGGAAGTACAAACTAGAGAAGCAACCAACGGAGTTATTCGCGAGACGAAGAGTGGAACCTGCGGTTTCAATGGAACACAGCCTAATCACGTGCAACTTTTAACAAAAACCAATAAACATACATATATATACATATATATATATATATATATATATATATATATATATATATATATATATATATATATATATATATATATATATATATATATATATATCCTACCACCAGTCCGGCATCCGCATCAAGAAAATTTACATTTAATCTGGCATCCACCGTAAAGTGGCCTCCGTATACGGATGCCACTTTACATCTCCATGTTCTGACTGTTAGCGTGATCAGGGAACACTTGGGAGTGATTCATATTTTTCGTCTGGAGGTCAGGTTGGAGGCGAAATGAAAGTAAATAAAAGTACCTAGTTCAACCAATATTCCACCATGAGCGCTGTGATCGCGGTGTATATCGCGAGAGTATACTTTTACACTTTTATACGTTTTATCTATTGGCTTATGTGGCATCCGACCAAATCTCGGCCATTTAACCTCCATTCTCATTTTCGCAAGACGAGACGCGTGCTCTACACTACTTGACCACACGTGAGCTGTAAGTTTTTGTGAATTTTATAGTGATTAGTGATTAGTGATTATCATCCTGTCCTGTCACTCCTTTATGTGATTGTATTAGGTGACTAGATAAATTGCAATGTCTGTGGTAAGTACCTATTTGCCAATTAATTTGCCTTTCAACTTTTACAATGCGACAATTTAATATGGAACTTTGTATAATATGTAACAGCAGAAGTCAAGTACGCAAAAGCTTCAAACTGAGACCTTTCTATTAGAAATAAGGACTGCGTAAACAATTTTTTGCGGATTCTTTCCTATTTATTAGTTTGGTCACTGCACATTACCGGTATTCATAACATATTTATTTACCCTATCGAAAACGCTGACGGAGCACACAAAAATCGGCACCGCGCTCGTCGCGTGAGATATACGGATGATCCCAAGCGTGAGTCAGCGCAGAGACAACTGGTAATATACAATTGCCATCAATAAATTATTACTTTTTTTATGGTGCATATCTGCAGTCAACATAGTAATAATGTATCGGACTGAAAATTTTACATTTAGCTTATAAAGTTTTCTTTTTCTTTAGTTTGTGTATCCGTTGCCCAAATGGACAAAACTACTGGTTTGTAGATTTTTTTGTAGAAAGCAATATAATTTTAGAATAATTTGCATGGCATATAATAAATAGAGGACATCTTTAAAACGAATATAAAAATTTCAGCGTTTTATAATACGTGGCTATCACTTAAAAAAAAAAGTATGTGAAATGTTGCGTTGGCGCACTCTTGGGGATTAATGGGTTAATTGTGTTGGTGTACTCACCATATTAAAATTAAATTTTGTATTTTTAAATTTTTATTAAAACAGATTTTGATGCGAGATATTTTTTTTATTCGATTTATGCGGTATACGAATAGATTGAGTAAATTAGAATTAAGTAAATTGTATTTTAGGTAATAAGTTAAATTTAAATTATGAGGTGAATTTGCTATAAAAAAAAGTTTTGCGATCGTTTTGTTAAGTGCCTATTGTGTCAGTATGGGAATTTACTGCAGATTATTGTTGTGTACGAGTTTATTTCCTTATTTTGGGGATTGTATTTCTCCACATTAGGACAGCCGCGAAATTGTGTATTGCTTACAATACATAAAATTTTATTATTTTATTGAGTAAATTAATAATGTTAAAAATTATCTTAATTTCATTATCAATATTCGAATTCATTTTACGGTAACCAAAGTGGGGGCTTGGGGCAAAAAAAGTAGATAAGAACCCATAAAAACGTAACAGGGTACGCGAGCTGCGGAAGCGGCCCTTGAAAATTCTGCCGCAGAACCATTAAATAACCCCCAACGTGTCGTTATATATGTCATCGCCAAGCTTAAACCGCGCGTTTAAGTCCGGCGTATGCGAAAAATCTAGCGGCGGCCGTTTCGGCTGTGTGAATACTCCCTATGCTTTGCACGAGATTATGTGTCGAGACGGTGCGTCAGGCGGTGCGCCGCTCGCTGAAACCGCCTCGTGTGTAAGTAGGCTAACAGTACCAGGCAGGCGCAACGTAGTCAATGGAACTTATAGAAAATACATATTTATTTTATTTCAATAAGGCGCAAATTATTTTAAAAAAAATTATAAAATATAAAAAACTCTTTCATAAGTCAATTCTAGCATTCGTCCGTTAAAAAAACTCGGGTTGTTTTTTAAATTTGGACTCATACTATCAACACTGACTTGTGGAACTCGTTGTTTAATGTTCTATTAAAAGAAAGAAATACTGCTCAGTATTAAATATGAAAATAGCTGCAGAATGTTCGTAACTACTTTTCAGTTATGTTAAATTCTCTGTGCCTCTTACTTTTACAGCTCAGTCGCGGCAGAAAAATTCTGGATTTGGCTCGAACTGAGCGACCGGAGTTATGGGCTCCGGACTACGAATCAACTAAAGAAACAACTTATTCTGAACGAGACTTAGTGTTAAAAAATGGTAACTAGCTATCACCTTAAATATATTGTTTATTGACAAAAAAATATTTGATGTCATGTTGTATGCTGACTGGTTGAGTTTTGAAAATACTTGCATTATTGTCTTCTTTTGCCATTTTTGATCCCAAGTGAAAACTATTTTATTTTGATAAAATACTTTAGCTAATAACAAAAACCGGGAAGGTCACGAAGGCTCCCATGTGTTCTATCGTTTCCCGAGGCTAATTTTTTCGAATTGAATAAATAATACCTAATATAATGATAATAATAATATATAATGTAAATGAAAAATCTTAAGAAACATTGATTCTGGAGCCTTTATTATCAGTATAAAAAACATTTGAATAAAAGTTTAATGACTATTTATTTGCCACGATTTCACAATTATCAATATTATTTCTGATACATAATAAATGCTCCATATACAGCGTCCGGCAGGAAGTTGGACAAATGGAAAAATGATTTCATGATTTCATGTTTTCAACTAATCACCCAAGTGAAATGATCTTCTTGCGTAGACGGGGTATTATAAAAAAAAATGTAAAATGACTTAAGAGCAATAACAACTGTTATTATTAATATGCAAATATGATAATATTTTGAAAAATTATTTCGAACTGACAGAATAATTTATAATTAAATTTAAATAAATTTAATATACGAAATTAGGACCACCTACGATCAAAATATATTCTTTTGCGTTTTCCTTTTACTGGGTTATTTCAAGTCATTTTACTATTTTTTATAAAATCATTTATACGCAATGAGATCATTTCACTTTGGTGATAGCTAATATAGCTGATATTATTGTAATATAGATAGCTGATAGTTATTTATAGACATATTTCTGGTATTTCCCGTTCTGTGCATTATTTATATAAAAATGGTGTTTTGTGAAAATTACATTAGCAAATGATTAACTTAAGACTAGCAAAATAATAGTCGATATTCAAAAACATATCGACCAGATCATTATTATTGTTAACATTTTATATTTCATATATTTCATAACAGCTATTTTGGTAGTCACAAGTTAATAAACTGTAAATGTCACTATGACAAAACACCAGACACCCAGGAGATATGTTTTTATAAAATAATGTACAGGACCAGTTCATAATAGTATATAACGCCATTAGGCCGATATGTAGCAAATAACAGGCGCGGGTTGAAGTTTGTAAACCGAGGCGAAGCGGAGCGGAGCGCAGCCGAGGTTTATATTCAACCAAGCCTGTTATTTGCATATCGGCCGTATATTGTTCGATACTTTTTGTAATACCTAAATTACAAAAACTGGTCAATTTATCAATATTAAATTTCTAAATTAATAAACTAGTTATCCAGGCGCAATTTGATACCATAGCAACATCAACTGTTCAAATACAAACAAACAAATCAAAGTGAAATTAGAAAAATAATGTCAGATGTGCAAAGTTCTTCGTTTTGTGGTATCCCCGAAGATGTACTAAATGAAGCAAATGCTGCCACAATCGATTTACTTCCCCAAAAAAGCAGCAGCTGGTATGAGAAAGAATATGAAGACTTTATTGCTCATAAATTTGCGTTGTCATTTAAATAACGTCCACGGCCGTTATTATAACGGCCAAGGCCTTTACGCCTGTCATATCGATCAAGCAGACAGTACTGATAAATGTCAATAACACAGAGGTATTACAAAAATATAAAATATATATATATAAAAGTATGCATTTTTTACAGCGCATCTCTTGACAGTGATCCCAAAACCTATAGATAAGGATGGACACAAATGTAATATAAGCGAAATGGAAAATACACTTATTGTGCAAAATAGCAAGGTACGAATCAAAAAGTTAATTGTGTTTTATCAACCTCTCTATTTAGCACAAATTCCATTTATTAAATCTAATATGTGTTGCGTTGTGAATATCTTTCCAGAAACTGGAAGAAAGGAATACGGAAACCAATAACAATTTGGAATATAATCAATCTCCACACTGGAACTCTGATGCCGATCTTATTGAAGAGAGTGAGGACAGTGGCTCTGAGTACGTTCCTGACAGTCCAGAAAGCTCAGGCGATAATCAGGATTGTGAGGTAATTTGATAAAGTCGTTTAAAGGCACCCTAAAAACACAAATTTCTGATTTAGATTTTGAAAATATTACTTTTTACACTTTTTACTGTTTCAGTCAACTGAGGAAGATACTTGCTCAGAAGAAATAGAAGTTATACCTCCCTTGCACTTTATTGATGATAACTCTGACCATGAAATATTTACATCGACTATCATTCAAAGACCTTCTGCCTCATCGAGAACAAAAAGGATCAGACAGAAAAATTATTGCATCTACTGCGAAGACGCTGTTACTAATTTTTCACGGCACATTGAAAGAAATCATACCAGAGAGATTGAGGTTCAGAAAATCATGGCAAAACCAAAGAATAGTAAAGAACGAAAAGACCTATTCACTCGACTAAGAAACCAAGGAAGTTTTTTGGAAAATTCAAATGGCTGTAAGAAGCCAATGAAGATGCCTTCCACTTTTGATCCCAATAATTACTTGCCTTGTACTAACTGCTATGGGTTCTATGCAAGAAAGCAGCTATGGAGACATAGAAAAAGATGCGGAAAAAGTTATGGCAAGAAGGGCGCTCATCAAACCGAAGGTCAAAATTTACTTTTGAGAAATCGCAAGGTTGATCAGCAACTGAAAGAACAAGTTTTCCCACGTATGAGGGCAGATAACATTTCCTTAGTGGCAAAAAGTGATACCCTAATTTGCGCATTCGGTGCTCGATATCTGAGGATTCATAGAGAAAAACATTTTATCAATGTTACTTTCCGTAAAATGAGAGAACTCGCTAAACTACTAATTCAACTTAGAAAGCTCGACTCCTTAATAACGGATATGTTTTCAACTTTACGCCCTCAATTTTACGACAAAATGGTTGAGGCAACAAAGTACGTGGCCAGATACGACCCCAACAAATGTATATTCCTGTCTCCTACTTACGCCATGAATATAAGTACATCCATTAAACAGTGTTGTGATTTGGCCATTATGTTTGCATTAAAAAAGGAAACTACAGTTTCTACTGCGGAGATGGAGTCAGATTTGAAAACAATTATTAGATTAATTGACACCAACTGGAGATATGATATTTCGAATCAAGCGGCTGATGATTTAAACATGAAAACCTGGAACAAGCTCACCATAGTTCCTCTTGCAAGTGATATTAAGATGTTAAAAGATTACCTGGTGGAAAAATCGGAAGAAGCCTTTAAGAATCTGTCAAATGACAACAATAATGTCGTCGATTTTTTGACACTTACAGAGACAGTCTTTTGCAGAGTTATACTTCTGAACCGGAAGAGACCAGGAGAACTCCAAAGAATGACTCTACATGTATACGAGACTTCAGGCAATAAGGACAAGCATAGTTATGAAGAGTTTAATAAAGCTGTGTCTGTGACTGAAAATATTTTAATGAAACGGTTTAAACGAGTGGTGATTAAAGGAAAAAGAAACCGTGGAGTTCCTGTGTTATTCGGCCTGGATGTTCAAGAGCATATTAGGCTTCTCACAAGCGTACGGAGCAATTTTGTTCCAGCCAATAATCACTATCTTTTTGGCAAACCAAACTTTAACTCTCCAATATACGGATACAAGGTTCTACAGAAGTACACAAAGCTGTGTGGAGCAAAAAATCCGACTGCAATTACCTGTACGAAGTTAAGAAAACATCTCGCTACACTGACGCAATTGCTGAATATGAACGATACTGACATGGAACAGTTGGCCACATTTATGGGCCACACTCTTGGGGTTCACAAAAACTCGTACAGATAACCCGATGATGTTTATCAAACAGCCAAGCTATCAAAACTATTATTGTTAATGGAAAAAGGCGAAGTAGATCGTTTCAGAGGAAAGTCATTAGACGAAATAAACTTGGACGATGAGATGGAAGCTGACAGTGACGGTGCTGAGCCTGACAATATAGGCTATGAAGAGCTCCAAGATGAGGTATCTGCGATTCTGCCACAACATTCATCCAATAGAAGTGTGGGTACAAGCCGACCCAAGAAAAGAGTTCTTATCCCTTGGACCCCTGAACAGAAGAAAGTTGTTACTACTTTCTTCAAAGACCATATAAAAAATAAAAGGGCTGCCAAAAGGGCTGAATGTGAAAAGCTGATTGAGATTAATTCACAGTTACTTCATAATAAGGATTGGCTTAAGATTAAAGTGTTTGTACAGAATCAGTATTCCAAGTAATTTAATTTACTGTAAAATAAATAAGTTACGAGTAATAAATAAGTGTAAGTACGAATTTTGTTGTGTTTGAAGAGTTTTTTTTCTCCTACAAACGTTTATAACCTGCTTTCTTCTTAGCTATCTTTTCGGATTGGCAACATTGCGTACATTACGTGGCAATGACCATTGTTTTCGTTCATTTAAGAAGTATTAATCCTACGAATAATACATGGGTATGGTATGGACTGACATTAATAATAAATATTTATGACCTATAATTATAAATAATGATACTTTATAAATAATAAACTAACTTTTCGGTTCAAATGTACAAATTCAGAAATTCGCAACACATTTTTTTTCCCTCTAAAAAACTATTATATAACTTTATTAAACATTTTTTAAGTTAGTATTACAAGACCAGCCTGCTTTACATTAACGGTCTTCATTTGGGTGTGGTGTGTTGATTACCAAGTACAATTTCACGAGTTAGGCCGAACACGCTCCTCAGGGCATTGATTATAGGGTGGGACGTCACATCAGCGAAAGAATGAAAACGGACATTCATCGGAAGCCAAATAGAGGCAATTATGAAAGGAAGTCACTTTGATGGTAAGATAAATGCGGCCAACTATAAAAACGTATATTTAAAAAAAAAAAAAAATCAACAAAATCTTAGTGGTAAACTATCATGTGTCCCCAAAATGAGACATATTCATCAACAAAAAATGAGAAATTCGTTCTGCTTGTGCAGGATGCCAGAATGTACCTATTGTAAACGGATACCAGAATGATAGCGTGATGTATATATATATATATATATATATATATATATATATCTACCGCGCGTTCTTTTTATCGCTGAACATAGACTATGTTCAGTTTTAAAACAACAGTATCAATTGCAACCAGTTATGCAAAAAAAATTACATGCACGTGTAACTTGATCATTTGAAATATCAAAACTATTGACAGAAAATGTATTCAATGCAAGAAAGTGTTTAAATAGGGCACTTTCACAAATGAGTTACTATTTCGGGATCAACAGTTCATGATTCCTATTTGAACAGGAATGATGGGATTGGTGTCTCAGGATATTTTTTTATAATTTTAACGTATATTTACGTAACGTATAAAACGTCAAAATTGTTGGGGGAAAATGTATTCAACGCAAGAAAGTATTTAAATTTTCTTCATCAGTACCTTCTTCAGCATAGCATAATATGTTTAATTTCATTTCTTCAGTCAAAACGTGGCATCTTGTAATTAATTTATGATGACTACCGGAGATGCATTATCTACTTTTAAATTTGGTGATTATATTACTAATTGTTCCGATTGATGGTATTGGTCTCTCAGGATAATGCTCAGAAAATAAATCGCGCACAGTCCGTATACTAATGCCACATTGTTACCAGTGCTCTGTATTTGTGCACTGGTACAGATGCACTGCCAAGATTGTATCTTTTCTTGCGTTGAATACATTTTCTGTCTACAGTTTTGACGTTTTATTAAATGGGTTATGAATTTGTTGTAAATTTGGTTGCATACATTGAATTTTAGCGTATGATTGATACTGTCGTTTTAAAACTGAACATATCCTATGTTCAGAGATAAAAAAAACGCGCGGTATATATATAGCCTGAATCAAATAGTGCCACAAATTATGAATAAAGTTTCAATATTTAGTTTTCAAATTAACAATATTTACACTGCTAATCACTTTTGGTGTTGAAAATACTTATTTATACACTAATAAATAATCAAGGAATTTTCATGGAAACGAATAATTGTAGAATAATAAGAATAATAGTTAATAAGAGCGGTTTTACTGGCGATACACGGGAATAACTGACGAGCCGCAGACGAGTCAGTCACCTTGTAGAGCCAGTAAAAACCACTACCCGGTGTATAATGTACAATATTTGAATTGTTAAACACGAGTAAATAGTTAGTAAATTAAGATAATAATATGACAATAAAATATACAGGGTGTCTCTAAATTGTGTGGAAATGGCTTAACCACAGATTACTGGGATAAAAAAAAGACGATTTAACAAAACTTATCTATATACAAATGGGTTTGGTTTAGCCAGTATTCAGATTCAAAGTAAATTTTAAAAAAAACAAAATTTGCTTATAAAAAGAGAACGTTTACATTGATTTGGATGTTGTTTCGTATGACCTTTTATACGGGTATAACTCATATTTTGACATAATATTGTTATTATCAGTAGACCGGTTGTGTATAAAACAAGTGAGGCCCAATATTAATACATTCATATTTTTTAATGAATTAAAGAAAACCGGAAATATATTTAACACTGCACATGAGGGCCCCAAATTGAAATTTCCCTAGAGCCTCATGAAGCCATAACGCGCCGCTGGTTGCATATATTCTATAGACGATTATAATATAACTAGTACAGACTATAGATACGGGTCAAATCATTAATAAGTATTACGAAAATTGCCTTCTTTTATGTGTCAATTATAACTTTAACAATTTAAAGATGTTGATTTATATCTTCTCATCCATTGCTGATTGCAACATAAATTTATCATTATGTATTGCGGTCTTGTTTTTTTAATGAGTAAGTTTTCGTGAATATGCATAATTATGTGCATCAGATTTCAGATAATCATTCTTACCAATAAATTATGTACGTAAAAATACAATAATAATAACCATTGCAATAATAATAAAATAATGTAAACAATAATGCCCCTTCACCTCGTGATTCCAATATGTATAACTTTCAATCTACGTATTACATACAGGGTGGCCCACCTATCCTCGATCGGACCATTGCTGCTAGACTAATGAAAATTGAAGACAAAATCTGATTGGAAGTTATTAGAGACGTGATGTGCTACTTTTAGAAATTATTTTCGAGTGTATGGAGTGTACCATAAATCCGAGACACAATATTTGGTCTCATTTTTAAATGGAACTCTATTGATTGAAATTTGATTAAAGTGTGAATAACTTGGCAACGGTGCATTTGATGCCTAAAAATAAAAATAATTTGTGAAGCCCACATAAAGCAGATAAAGATTAAAGAATTTACAGGGTGATCCATTTTAAAAATGGACATAATATTGTGTCACGGATATATGGTTCACTCTGTATACTTGAAAATAATTTTCAAAAGTAGCACATCAAGTGTCCAATACCTTCCAATCGGATGTTTTCCTAAATTTTCATTAGTCTAGCATCAATTGTCCAAGCGAGGATAGGTGAGCCACCCTGTATAATGATCATTCTAGATATGAATACATATACAATAAACACATATCAAATATTGATGAGGTCTTCAGCTGCTTTGCCTTATTACTTTAGAAAAAAATACATTTTTTTATGGTTTTGAAGATTTGAATGTTGAAACGGTTTAAAGCACATGTCCATCAGCATGAACAAACTAATATTTATTATTTTTAAAAATATGATATTTGGACTCTTATGGAAGGAAGTTTATAAATAAGGAAAAATGGGAATTAAATGTTCCTCACTACGTCACCGTCACTTTCAACAATGATCAATTGATATTGGTTCAACAAGCTGGCGAGTTCCAATGAAACCGACATTCACACGAGGTTTTGTTTTATACAGAATACAAAAATATTGCTGCTTTATTATAATAATTATGATTTAGTCCAAAAATCATAGAAATCTGTTACCACACATGAGCTGTGGTTTGGTTGGACTAAATCATGATTATTATTTTGAAGTTTTTATAGGTTGGAGAAATTGCACTTACAAGCAGCCATATTTTTGTATTCTACCCAAAACAAAACCAATGATAAGAAAGATGATAAGTATAGTGAAATAGGTAGGTACATTTGCAATGCAATGTTTTCGAATATTCAGTATAATTTTGGTGTGGGACGCAAATAACGTATTACAGCAACCAGAAATTAAAGTTTACCTAAGTTATAAAATTTCTGTTTCATTTAAGCAAATCATAAATATGATTAAACATATTGCTGCAGTTTTGATTCTACTTATTACTACTACGTTTCAGGTAAGCATGAATTATTCTGTACGATATTTTTTTGTAAGTAAAATTAATCTGTAAATTAGAACTGTTGTAATAATTTATAATAATACTTTAAAGTACAGTTCTAATATACATAATAACTGACCCTTGTAGGCCAATATAAAATGACATTAGTTACTATTATATTAATTTTAGAAGTAAAACGTTTCAACACTTCCAACAATTAAATCTAATTCCGCTCTTCATTTCAGTTATTAATTGTCCTGAATGGGCCATTGTACATCACCGGTTTTTTTTTTTGTGAAATAACAATTTTATTGTGATTTTTTACATTATTTTAACAAATCTAACTTTCAGTTCTCGAAAGCTTCAACAAAAGGAAGCCAAAACAAAGGAACGTGGGTGCTCATCAAAGAGGAAGGTTTTAATGTTATTAATTTGTTATGGGTGCAACCCATTGTTAAGTACGTACAAGATTTGTTCTTTAATTACCTCAGATACTTACTAGAATTGGTAACAAGTATCCGGGTTTTCCTGGTGTACTTTACAACTAACTTTAAGAGCGGGGTTTTGGCGCGAAAACCGGCCTCCGGTTGTTGATAAATCCGCCAGGATTTAATTTAAAAGCGCTCTGTAATATGTTTTGCATTCCTTACTAACGAAATTTGCGTGCAAAAAATTGGACATGTTGCCATGTGTTTAATTTGTATAGCCAGATTTTTTTTGCGGCGGACCACAAATAATTTTACGATGAAGCAGCGCGAATTTTTTTTCGACGCGTGCTAATTTATGAACATAAACACTGTATTTCCGATACATTATATTATATAATTGGGTAACAATTCTCTTTCAAACAAAGACAGTAACCAATTACGCCATAGGTGGAGGAGTAGTAGGGATTATTATTATTATTATTATTATTATTATTATTATTATTATTATTATTATTATTATTATATTATATTATATTATATATTTTAAGAGCCGTCTTTACCCAAAGGCGGTATGTGGAATTGCATGTAAACGACAGCCAAGATAATTTATGAACGGGTCAACATAATTGCAATCGAAGACCTGATTTAGAAACTTCAGATATTTATCTACAATTGAGCCGAGTAGTTTTAGGAAATAATAAAACGGTGATTTAATATGTTTATTAAAAGAATGGCTGTTTAGCAGATTTGTGAAATTTTCTTCTGTATTTATTTAATTAAGACAGGGTACATAAAATGGAAATTCCCTCTGTTTCTTTGGAGCTAATATTGTTGTGAACCACCTTCTCTTTTTTTGTTCCAATATCTTGAATTATAATGGAGTATTCTTGTCTGCACATAAATCCGATTAGGTAATCAGAAATAAGTCACTTTTAATTTATTTCTTAAAACTTTGTCAAATTGTAGATAAATGTCTAAACTTTCTATATCAGTTCTCCGATTGTAATTATGTTAACCCGTTCATAAATTATTTAGCTGTCACTTTAATAATGCCGTATACTAGCTGGGGCAAAGAGGCCTCTTAATATCAGGGAATAATTTCTTTAAAATGTTATATTTATTTAATTAAATTCACAAAATCCTTTTACAAGTTTTGTAATTTATGTGACCAAATTTTAGTCTTATTGAGCTTATTAGCCAAAAAAGGTATATGAAACATTTCTTACACTTTAAGATCACTTTTATTTTAAAATAAATAGATGCCTGACACAGCCAATTCCATTTTCGTTGTCGTGACGAGGGATTATTTGATCGCGAAATAACATTGGAAAACGAGTTTCCTTCAATTTCACCCTAATAAAACTATAAGTAAACTGAGACCATATTTATTTTAAATACTTTTATTTTTGACTTCAAATCAAATGTTTGGTGTCAATATAAGCAAGCTCTAGGTGACCTCTTCAACTGTCCAAACAACTGTTGTGTGTGTGTTTTATAAACTTCTGTCTCCCCCGTGACTATTTTTTACTTTCACCCTGTGACAACTATTGTGTCTGTATTTTGTGTATAACTAATTCCTCCCTATGACAATTATTATAGAATATTTTATATTTTTTATATTTAGTTAGACTATTAAATCTTCCTGTGACAATTTACTTGTGCATTGTGTAGTTCTTTTGCGTATTTCGAGATTTGTGTGTATAGGAAGGATATCACAAAAATTGAATGTGTTAACCCTATCATAAAAAATTATGGGAAGAGATTATACTCTTTAAAACATGACAACAAAAATGTTTCCTTGGCTGCTACAAAAATAGTAAATAAAAAACTAATTTCCTTATTACAGAAAATAGCACAAAAAACCCATTTACGATAATGCCCATGGTGATGGGGCAACAATTATTGATGATTTAATTAATGGGCCGTATCACTGTTTTAATCATCATTCGCGTTGCAAAGATTTAGAATGTCCTGCATTAAAAATTATAAGAATTACGATATTTCGCGGTTTAAATGCGAAGTCCGCAAAATAATGTCGGCGTTCGTTCAAACGGCTGAGCCCCGACAGAGCTGAAAAACAGCGGTAAAAAATGACCTTTACACTTGATTCGCATATTTCAAACTTCTGTTAGGAGTGTTGGCAACACGGCTTAGCAATTATGTCATTGCTCCATCTCGTAGCGAACATATGAACTGCTAGGAGCAAATTTTTAACTATTTTCAGGGCGGGATATTCAATTTAGGTACATTTTAAATAATTAATAAAACCATAAAAACATGTGTTAATTAATAAGTACTATATCTTATTAGATACAGTATTTTACAAGGTTTCAGGATATATTTTTGGAATGAATAAATATAATTTCTCTGAATCAAATTATTTAAATAATATGGTAAACAATTGGTAATTTTAATTATAAATTATACAGTAACACGTAGAATCAGGTCTATATTCATGTAAAGCTTTAAAATTGTGCAAATATTTGCAAATACAATCCATGAAGATGAAAAACGGCAAAAATCGAAGATTTAATGAAATTTAATAGAAAAACGTATATAATCGAAAAACTAACTATACAGCAACACGTATTATTTATTTTGATAATTTATGGTATAGAAAATATAACGTGAAAGTAATTATTAACAGCGTTTAAGTTGAAAAACACTTTTACGCCCGAAAAACCGCGCTCTTAACGCATTCAAAACAGTGTGGGAAGACTACAGTGAGGACGAGCTCCGAGCCTTAATGAGATTATCAAAATATTAATTGTTATTCCGTCAGCTTCATAATATTTTAATAATAATTTAAAAAATAATTAAGAAAGCAATTCATTCCATTCTACCCTTCATTTGAATTATTAAAAGATATTTTACATATTACATTTTTTTGTTGTTTAATTATAGTATTATTATTTTTTATATAATGACAATTAATCCAACTTTCAGTTCACGAACGCATCAACAAATAGAAGTAAAATAAGTAGCGGAGTGTGGGTGCTGATAAAAGAAGAGGGATTAAATTTTATTAATTTGTTATTGCTGCACCCGATTGTTAAATTTATACAAGAGTTCTATTTGAACCTCTAGTACTTACTTGAGTTGGTAACCAGATTAAGGCTTTTGCTGAGCAACTTTACATCATTCGGAACTGTGTGGGAAGACTACATTGAGGACGAGCAGAGAGCCATTTTGAGCGTACAAATTTCGAAATAATTCCTAAACTACATATTCTAGGGATAGAGTTGCGTAACACTTTGATGTAGCAAATTGTCTTCCCAATCGCGCCACACAATAAAAATGCATCAACCCATTTAAAAACATATTGAAATATGATGGTTTTAAACGGGCACCTAAATATTGATCATTTTGAAACACCAATTGTCAAAATTTACAGCTGGAAAATATTCGAGTGATAGAAGCATCTGTTAGGTATAATTCGAAATAAATATCTTGTTTAGATCTTGTTGCTAAGGCCCATATCTGAGTCGGACTCATGCCTAAGTACGGGCTATAGATACGGGCCTAAGAGAAGTTGGGGCCATTTTCAACATGTCTTTTATTATCTCAAGACGTCCTTCTGCTATTTAGAGGTCAGAATTTTATAAATTAATTTATATTTCAAAACAACGCTATAAAAGCCAAGTAGATATAGATATATATGGGGATATAGGGAATTAAACGGGAATTAAAGTTTAAAAATGTAATAATACATAGGGTTTTCTTTTTAATAGCAAAGTTGATGGCTACTTCCGATATAACCGGAAGCGATAGAGAGTTGAAAATATTTCGCATGAAGAGAATAGATTCAGCTATGGTATGATTGTTTTTTTTTCTATTTTTTTTAATTTAATGGATTTTCTAATTTGTAATGGACGCATTTTGTGTGGGACATCCTGTATATACTCTAAAAACAAATTAAAAATTCGTTGTATTTTTCGAAAAAAACGACCTTGCTTCTGAAATAATTCGCGCTAAATTTTAGTCGGCTCATTTCAATTTGAAATCACTTTGGTCAATTACCAAAATCATTCAAAAATTGAACTTTCCTTTGGAACGCGACTTTTTTATATAAAAGCTTATCCAAAGCTTATCCAAAAATTATCCAAATCGCAAGATTCCTTTACATCGTATGGAAGAATTCACCAGAGAATGTGTGATACCGGTCATCTACTGTAACTCTGTTCTTTGATTTTGCTAGAAGCTCCCTTTGTTTGTTTGCACATAAGCAATAAGTAATAAATAATTGCACAACGGCAAATAAATGTTTCCAACAAGGATAATCTTCCATATCTACGAAACCGTTACTTTGGGGACCCATGTTTATCATCACTTTTTTTTTTAATTGTGGTTCATACTACTACCCCCTTAAATATTTTACACTCTTTTTTTAGACGATTCTGATTTTGGTGACCTCTGCTCTGCAAGTACAAATAAAAAGTTCTGCAGCGTCTTCTGATTTCCATGCTTATTTATCACATTTATTAATTCATAAATCCGCCAAGATGAGCTTGCACACTTATGCGCCTAATAAATAATTAACTTTCAGTGGTTGACGTATGTATGTATAACTGTCATCGGGAAGAGATTAACTTTGTTGTGACCCATCGCAGGTATTGATGAGTATCGATACGATAATACCGTGCGATCAACAATTATTTAGATTCAAAAAGCCCATGAGATGTTAGAAGTATGTCAACTAGGGTACAAAATAAAAACGTAAAAATCTTATGGTAGCCTGCATTTGTAGGAATGCATATTCAAGTCCTTCTTCAAAATTCTGTGGCAGGTTCTATAACACTGACGTAGTCATAGCCGCCCCTTTTCTAAATCATTGTTGATCGCACAGTATATTTGGAGTCAGAGGCGGATGGGACCGGCGGGAAGCCGGGAAATTTCCCGGTGCGCCGGTCGCAAATAGTTGTAAGGCGCCGGCACAAACTGTCTGAACAGTTAAAAGTCAAAGAGAAAAATGTTATATTATAGACAAATGATTGATAGAATAATAAATATTATTAAACTTCTTGGAAGACGTAATACAGGCCAAGAGTTTCGTGCTTCTAGAAATCTACATAGCAAAAATTTGGGCAAATTTTAATGGGCCTTACATCAAATATTTAAATTATATCTGGTGCATGTGTATCGTTTCTGTCAGATACTACAGTTAATTAAATTATTACGAAATCTAATAATAAGATTTAAATTTAAAAAAATTAAAAAAAAAAACTAAATAGTAGCAGAAAAAAGATATACTGCTTAAATTTATTCAATAGCAGTAGACTAGACTAGTACCACTCAAAATGTGTACAATAGACCAACGCTCGTTCATTTTTAAATATGTTCTACAAAACCAAACGAAGAAAAGGTGAGTCTCCATTTGAGAAACAAGAGAGAATATAGTTGGTGGGCTGAAGAATGCCACTTTAAAAAATATTCTGCAAATACGGAATGTTGAGTCACCTTTGTATGTAGAAGTAAAATTGGTGTTAGAAACAATAGGGAAACCCAAAAACACGAACAATAATGTGAGGGCAATGGCAAAAAGTTTCACAGACAATATTTAAAATACGAACTAATTTTAACAGCAACTATATTTTTCAAAAAAATCGGCATTACTGGACCACGATCAAAATATTTGAAGGGCTACAGGGAGGAATGATTTCTATTTCTTCATTTTGATTCCATTTTGATTCCATTTTTATTGAAATCGAGCTGATGTTGCCATGTTGTAGTATGGGAAAAGTAGTTTCGACACGTGAAGTAAAACAGTGAAAAACGATCACCGTTCGCTTCAAAAACGAAGAGATAGAATATTATGTTGACTTAAAACGATCAGAGATCTAGATGAAGAAGAATAATTTATAGACGACCCCATTAATGGACAATAATCGGTAATCATAATAATATTTTATCAAAAATTTGTATTTCATTTGAAAATACACTCAGATGCAAAAAAAAAAACGGGTCATTGGGTCGTTGTTTGCAAAAAACCCATTTTTTTAAATTTTGATGTTGGTATAGGCCTTAGAATGAAAGTTTTAGTGTTTTACAATCAAAGAGACCATCAGGATGTAGAAAAAAACAACATATAATACTTATAAGTTTATTTAATAAGCGAAAATAACATTTAAAGCTATGCGTTCTTCACTACCTATTGCTCATTCGGCGTTATGCATAGAGGATCAAGGTGGCTACTGGGTTTTGGTTTGTTTGTTTTCGATTAACTGTCACTTTCATTTATTATTCTCTGTTAAGTTTATTTTGTAGAAATGCATTTTTTTCGTGTATACGTACATTATCGTTTTCGCTTATTAATGTTCATTAAATGAATAATAAGTACCATATGTTGCTTCTTTTTACATCCTGACGGTCTCTTTGATTGTAAAACACTAAAAATTTTATTATTCTAAGGACTATACCAACATCAAAATTTAAAAAAAAATGGTTCTTTTGCAAACAATGACCCAATGACCCGGTTTCTTTGCATCTGAGTGTATATTGTTTCTATGTACATACCTATACTGTACTGTACCCTACATAAAAAACCTAAAAATACAGTTAAAAACGAACAGAGTCCAAGACTTACTTAATAGTTTTACTTATGTATATTTCATGTTTTTGCTCAATATTTTAATTCACATCTTGTCAAAGTAGATCAATTATAATCAGTTAGTTTTGTTATTCATCCTTTCTGTCCTTTATTAGACTTGAAATTTTCAATTTAGTTTTCTGGAAAACGACGAAATTGGACTCCGATTGTTTTTCCCGTAGCCCTTGATTTACAAATACCATTGCTACAAATCTACACAGATGGCGCAAAGTGCAAAAATACAAAAGTACAGAAGTTTCAGAGAATTGCGACTCAGTAAAATATTTTTCAGACTAATTCGAAGTATGGGCGGAAGAAAAATTAGTACATAATGAAACATACAGTACATAATTCTGAAATTACATTTAAGAGAATATTTAATGAACTGAGAAGAAAAAGGTAATTCGTATATCGAAAGAATGGAGAAAAATGTGGAGATGAAACATTAGATGATGAACATGATAAATGTATGTTTTAAACATTCAATGTAATAATAGATAGCGTAATCAAGTCTATGATAACACGATTCCAAAATACCTTTGATATTTGTAAAGATCTATCTGTATTTGATCCACAAAATTTGGATGAAATTAAACCAAATATTCCAAAAAAGATCGACTTCTCTCTATATTGAAGATTTTAACTAATAAATTACAAACAAAAATTGTAATGTAACATTAGAAAATTTAATAGCAGAACTTTTGATTTGAAATTTGTGATTTATTGGAACAACATATTTGTGATATGTTAATAGTAGACCAAAATCTTCAACTGCAGATATACTTCATAGAAATACATATAGAAGAATCAAGCAAGCATGTGTGAGCATGTGGCAGAACAAATGAAGAAATACTAACATGTAGAAGTTGCAAAACTGTGCTAGTTGTAACTACGTTCTCTTATGTTGAAGCTCTTTATCTATATGAAGCTCTTATGTTCATTAGTTATGAGAAAGATAATTTAAATTAACTAAATAATAAAGAAATTATAACCGCGTTAGGTAATTCCAGTTCTCTTCTATCAAGAAAGTTATTGTTTTAATGTAAAAATATTATATATTTTTTTTATTTTTTGCTTATTTACTACTGTAATACATTTGGTTTTTTAATTGTAGAAAAAAATTGCAGACGCTTTTACTTATTTTCATTATAACCTCTCAAAACTGACATTTTAGCACTGATTCTTTCTGATTCTTTCAACTTTTGTCCACATTTTATGTATTGCGCCGGTGACTGTATTTCCTGCGCCGGTTTTGCTAGTCCCATCCGCTCCTGTTTGGAGTCCCTTCCCATTTCATATTCACGTAGGTAGGTAAGGTTTTGTCGAACACCTCTCAATGAATGCTATGTAACTCTGGTTGAAACTAGGAAAGTTTACCCACTGTATTTAAGTCACTTGTTGCAGTTGCAATGAATAGGTTATTTAAACACGATGTATTCCTTTGATTTTGATATCAATTAATATACTAAATTTTTCTTAATATCAAGATCCCACAAGATACCAAAAGTAGATATAATTATTTATAAAATAATTGCTTCTATAAAGTATCCCAACATGAACTTGGTGATTTTAATTTAGAATAAAATTCTTAGTTCTTAGACACTCGTCAATCTATTAGCATCAGTTCAATGTACAGTCTCTAAATATATGTGCCAGACAAAATATCTGATAAATGTCCGCCTGAGCTGTTTTTGCAAATAGTGATTTTTCAAAAATTTCTATTACTTTGTTGCACATATTCAGGTCAATTTCGACAATAATTCCACGAATGTTGTTTTTTTTAGTGCATTTTAATGCATCCAAAAGGAAAAGAAAATTTGCGTGTGAAAAATTTGCAGTTTTACCCGCAGGATGGTAGCTGGAAAAACATGTTGTGGTCCATATTTGTGGACCAAAACATGTCTATATTTTCCAACACAGGTCATCAAATGTTGGTGAACATCTGACGACAGCTTTTACAAAAATATGGTCCGAGTACAACTTGGGCTGAAAATCAACACGAAACGTGCATTTTCGTAATAATTTTGGACAATTTGTATGCGTTTGGAAATAATTCAAAATTAAAATCCCCAAGTTCATGCTGGGACACCGTAAGTTGTATCCATTTAACTATAGTATATTATTCAACGAGCGCGTAATGATGGCTATTGCCCACGAAGATGACATTGCAGCACGAGCCGCGCAGCGGCGAGTTCTGTAATCATCTGAGTGGGTAATAGCCATTTCGCGCGAGTTGAATACTATACTTTATCTACAACTATTTTAATAATGCACCTAAATTGTGAATTTAATTTTTATGGGCACTTTAATTAATTGTAACATTCTTGCAATTATGAAAATTAATGTGTTGAATTTCCAAAATAATATTTTTTCCGGCAAAAAAACTTTTTTCTTCAAACGTCATAAAAGTGACACCTTTAGTGACTCGATTCACAATCTTAAAGTTTTACTTCGTCTCCTAGTCAGTAAAAGTTTCACTTTTACTGACTAGGCAGTAAAAGTAAATTTGACAACATGATTGGATAATTTGTAATAAGAACGCCCTACGAGGGCGGGTTTAATATTGCACATACATATGGTGCGCATACATGATGAACAAAACAAAAAATTCAAACAAAACACAAATTTATTTATTGTTAAAATGTAAATTAAAGGTACAATTTGATATTTTAGCCCCTTGAAAACTGATTGCGCTGGCAGCAACAGCAGCACTTACAGCACCGCTGTCGCCAACCATTTTGCTGCTACCACAGATATTTTCTACTTTTGATGTCTTACTATCTGGTATTTTTACGTGTAGCAAAGATCCCAAGTCTTGAATATCTGTCGTGTTCATTTTTACGAGTTCATCGCAACGGCATGCCCCTGATATGCCAAATATCAAAATAATCTGAAAATACGATTTAGGGTTTAATTTTGTATTTGTTTATTATTCTAAGAACTCACCTTTGTCGCCAAGTATTTCTCGTTAGGAGCATCGGATAAGAACTTGTCGAACTGTTCCTTTGTCAGCACTCTTGCCTTTTTGGGTGTATAACCCTCATTTTGTTTTTTTAAATATGCACGTAGTTTTAAATATTTGGTAATATCTACACCATTTCTAATATTTAATAACGATTTTACCATGGAATACTGAGACCACATAGTGGAACTTTTTACTTTCTTCTTAGCCATTTCCGAAAAATATGCGAGTAAAACATTTTCACTATAATTGCTTACATTTTTCTCGGCGCACCACTTAATAAATTTTTTGTAGGCCACTTCATAGATGGTACTGGACTTAGTGGGCAATAATTTCTCTGTTGCAGCCCTTGCCGATTCTAAAATATCTGGCGGTGTACATTGAAACATGTCTTCGTCCATTTTATACACTTTAATGTCAAATAATGAATTAAACAAAACCATAGCAACGCTCTGCATAGCATGCTTCTTTGGGAATTAAAACTATACGTATTCGGACAATTAAAAATATTAATTCCATTATCTTTTTAACTATTTTCGACGTTTGAAGAAAAAATTACATGTTTTATTCGGAGTAGAAGTAACTTTTTGTGGCTCGTCTGTAGTTGCCTGCCTCGCTCCGCTCGGCAGCCAATACCTACAGACTCGCCACAAAAAGTGTCACTTCTACTCCTAATAAAACAATATACTATTTTTGGCCGATGACCCTCAGATTGACGCTTTAAAAATGACTGCAACTTAATATCATTTTCCAGATGAATATTGTGGTAAATATTCAGTGGGCTTCTTAGCATAGAGTAAAAAGCCCATGAAGACAACAACTTATACGTTTTTGCCAATTCGGCGAAGTAAACAAGGAGGACGTTTTCAGAAAACGAAGACGTTTTGTTGTTCGTTTGCTAAATCATGAAGTTCTTATATGCCGCATCATACTTACCTTTCGATTTGTCCGGCAACAACTTTTCAGTAGCATTTTTCGCCAGCTCCAATATCTCTAGGGATGTTGAAGAAATTTTACTTTCATCGGACATGTCTCAATGAAATTAACACGATGGAAGAACTTCGAAACGCAAAACACAAGTGACATTGACAGTGACAGCGATTGTTTGTCATGGAATAATATTATTCAATTATGCTGTCATCATTACTCAATTTATGAAAGTAACACATGACGTTATTTGTCAAAAATATACAAGTAATGTAAATGTTACTTAATAGTTGTAGATAAAAGTTATTATACTGGGCACATTATCGTATCCTATAATATTTCATTTTTGATTGTTCTTTATGATTTACCGACATTCAAACTCTTACCTATGCTGACTGACATGTGAATGTTTTAATACAATTAAAAAGAATATCTACCACTTCTTTGATTCACGTTTAAATTTGCAAGCACATTTAAAAACACTGCATGCGATAATAAGTGATTACATAGTGGACCAGAATTAACATTTACCATTAGATATCCTGTACATCCAGGAATTTCCGTTACAACTGATCGTAAAACATGATAGAACCATTAGCAGTGTATCTTTGTTCTTAATTGGAAAGAAGAGATAATTATTCCGCATCTATATCCGTAAATGGGAAGTTATATAGCGATTATCACTTTGCAGTACACACATACATACAAAAGAACAAATTAATTTTTAATTTCCCTTTTGAAACTGCTTGTTCGTTGATTTAATTCATATGTTTAAATAACTCTAATCACAATAAAAAGCCCTCACTATTTATTTATTTTGAAACTTTCGTTCGCGTTCGCAAAAAATGTTAACTGTTCTTGTTCTTATTTTTTGTTCGATAAACCATTTTTCACCAATTTACAAATTCGTTCTTATTTAAATTTGCAATTTTCTGAATCTTTAATTTATAATCCATTAACTAGATAAAACCGATCATTTTTCGTTTGCTTGTTTAATTTAGTTGTAGTTGCTTAGTTAGTGCAACCTGGTTTGTATTTGATTACATCAGTCGATGATGAAAGCAGTCTCACAAATTATACAAATGCTGCAGCAAATAATAATAACTATCAAGAGTATGAAAAGAGTTTATTATGAGTTTAATATGATGAGAGTTAATTATTTCTTTATAGCGAAGATAATGATAATGTTTTCTTTTATTTCAAGCTATACAGGGTGTCTCTAAATTGTGTGGAAATGGCTTAACCACAGATTACTGGGATCAAAAAAAGACGATTTAACAAAACATATCTATATACAAATGCGTTTGATTTAGTCAGAATTCTGCTTCAAAATTAATTTTATGAAAACAAAATTTGCTTATAACAAGAGAACGTTTACATTTATTTAGATGTTATTTGGTATGACACTTTATACAGGTATAACTCATATTTTGACATAATATTGTTATTATCAGTATACCGGTTGTGTATAAAACAAGTGACGCCCAACATTAATACATTCATATTTTTTAATGACTAAAGCAAATTAATTTAAAAAAATGAAATCGGACGCAGGCATTTATTATTAAGTTTTTTTGTAACTTTACAGTTTTTGATATCTGTTATAGTTTCGACGCAAAAAAATAAAATATGAGTGACTGCCCTACACTCGTTTGGAAACAAATGTAATCTAGTTACCGGGTTCCTGATGGTTTATTCACAATAATGAAAATAAAGTACACCTACGCCGATAAAACACATATGTTGCTGGTTTTAGGATTTTAGGAGCCCTAATAATGAGGAAGAAATTTTAGAAATTATAGCAATTGCTTATCCATACGATATCCAAATAGTGCAAGAGCTTTTACCAGCTGATTATGACCTACGTTTTGCGTTTTGCCGATTTATTCAGGATAAAAGAGCTGAACATATACTTTTTAACCAAAAAATTCTGTTCACTGATGATTTGTTTCCAAACGAGTGTAGCGCAGTCACTCATATTTTATTTTTTTGTGTCGAAACTGTAACAGATATCAAAAACTATAAAGATACAAAAAAACTTAAAAATAAATGCCTGCGTCCGATTTCATTTTTTTTAAATTTGTTTGCTTTTGTCATTAAAAAATATGAATGTATTAATGTTGGGCCTCACTTGTTTTATAGACAACCGGTGTACTAATAATAACAATATTATGTCAAAATATGAGTTATACCCGTATAAAGGGTCATAGCAAACAACATCCAAATCAATGTAAACGTTCTCTTTTTATAAGCATATTTTGTTTTTTTTAAATTTATTTTGAAGCTGAATACTGGGTAAACCAAACGCATTTGTATATAGATAAGTTTTGTTAAATCGTCTTTTTTTGATCCCAGTAATCTGTGCTTAAGCCATTTCCATACAATTTAGAGACACCCTGTATATATATATATATATATATATATATATATATATATATATATATATATATATATATATATATATATATATATATATATATATAAAAGTAGCAAGAGAACATATCTAATCAAATCAAACTCATTACTTGCTACCTCTTTCCAAACCTCACAATGTATTATTTTAAGCATAGACAGGTTTTGCTCGAGCTAGAAAACAATGCGCAAGTTGTATTTTTTGCGCCCTAAGTAAAAATAACATAAGATTCGTCAAAGAAAAATTATTCTAAAAACAAATCTTAGCACAGGTTGTACGATATATAGATTTCTCAATTGTATCAATTGAAATTTGTAGAATTTAAATAATATTTGATGATGTTTGTATGTACTACATTCATTTAACTCGAATACATAAAGGCTCATGCATCGATTTCTTACGCGACGCAACGCTACGCTGTGACAATTTTATTGCTAAGGGCATTTTCAACGCGCATTACCGTTGTTGAAAATGCCCCCTGCGATGGCATTGTCACAGCGTAGCGTTGCGTCGCGTAATGAATCTATGAATCTGCCTTAAAAATGAGTAAACGTTTGTTTCTGGACACTGGAAACATTCAAATTTAGTAAAATAAAGTAGTAAAATGCGCCCTAAGTAATCGAGGTGCCACTATCTGATCGGTGATATCACAATACATCATACTGCTTGCGTGCCTTTCGTTACACATAATGATTATTTCCACTTACGTTTATCACGTTCGCCCTGAATAGACACCTCACCGGATGGACTATGACGTAGGTGCGGCGGCCGAATTTTTTGCGATCGATTGAATTCTACTTAAATAGTCAAGTTATAATCTCTAAAGACTACCACGAAAATACTAAAACTGCAATATTAGATCTCTTTCATATAGTCAACACAAACAATTATAATAAGTTCTGTTATTATCGAAGTTATTTCAGCAATTTCCACCTACAAGTGCTAAACATACATACAAATAAGTCATTCCCCATTTAGGGGAATAGTTTGGCGCCCGACGCCATAGCCAAGTGCGATAATTTTCTTTAATTAATTAATTGATAAATTTAATTTTAATTTTAATTAATTTTATTCTTTAATTCATATCAGACAAAAAAAGCTAAAATAGCACTTTATTAGGAGAATTTCTATAATAAGAATGTGGGGCCACATTCTAACCCGGGACCTCTGGCAGCCTCCCCTTCCTCCGGAGTTAAGGGCAGCTTGATACTCTATAGTAGTATCAATAATTATCTTAAGGTATATTTTCTAGCTTTTTCGGCCCAATTTTTTCAATGATTTCACTAAAATCATTATAAGTTATTACGGGCTGTACAAAAAAAAAACGGAATCTCAAAAGCAGGTAATTATTAGTGCGGTAATGCAAATTTTTAATACTCATTTCAAATTGACCGTTGCTGGTGACGAAAATATGCCGAAATTTTTGAAAATAAGTATTTCAATTCAATTTGATATCGATGGAAAATTAAACACCGCCCAAATGTCATTAAATCTTGTTGATGCATTTCACGCAGGTAATACAAGGTAATAAGTAATAACAAATACATAAAATATACTTTTGAAGACTCACAGCAATATATTTTTAACGATCTTAAATAATGGAAATGTATTTTATCTGCATGTTTGATAGAATTCTAAGTGCTGATTGTTTAAACAAAGCGATGAGATAATATTAAACATTTCATTTAATACACAACAATACATTAATAAAAATAGTCTTATAGAATGGAAGGTTTAAGAAATATTGTTTAGGTACTGTATTAAATTACACAAATAATTAGTTGTAATTGAACTCGGCTTTGCTTCGTTTAATAATTCTTTACACCTGTGCAATAGCTCCATGGTTTCAGATAAAACGTAAAACAATACCAATTACAATGAAGAATGAAGTGTACCACACAGTGCGGCTATTACCAGCTACACGACTATTTGGTACAGCCAGTGCTATGAAATGCAGTTATGAAATCGGCTGAGAGCGAATTTTCGAATCTAGCCAATGTGGAGCGATAATGGCGGCTTTAAGTAAAAAATGGCCAAATGTGCGTTGAACGCACCCAATATTCCCCGTTGCTCTTTTAATTTCTAAAATTTTCACGAGGTCCTATCGTCGTCCGTTATTATCTGCGCTGCGTGGAGAATGGAAAGGCCTTCTTTGATTATGAAATAGTTTCCATATATGCAATGATCTGCATCTTTCTGAAAGTGATCAAATCGTATCACATAATTTACTGGATATGTGCATAAAGTAAAATTATTTCAAGTTTAAAAATAAATGTTTCATTCAAACAGATGGTTTACCGATGGGGTCATAATTATCCCCTCTTTTAGCAGAAATTTACATGTCACATTTTGAGGCATTCAGTTTTGATAACAAAACGTGGTCTAAACATTAAAAATGTCGGACAAGATATGTGGATGACATTTTAGTAATATCTATGGGAACTCAAAGGCAACTAAAACAATTTTTCAAATTTATACAGTCAATCACTAATAACATTACATTTATAATGGAAATGGAAACCTATAAATCAATTAATTTTTGGGATCCAACGTTTACGAAAAACAAGAATACAATAGAGTAATATTTAAAGAATTGAGTTTTTACGTGTATATCCCTATGAAAATTAAAAATTAAAAATAAAATACTACCATTCTATTCCAAACTTTATCCGTTCCCTGTTCATATAAATTATGTATTTTTTTAGGTCGCTGTATGTAAGTATGAGGGGACTTTTTTTACCTTGCCATGAAGGAAACAAGTGCATTGATGAAGCTTAATAAAAACAATATCATTGTTTGAATTTGAACGAAATTTTGTCATAATGCTTGAAAATGTCAATGCTACTTGACAATAAAAAAGGAATAAAAATAAGTGATACTAATTTGGAACATATAAACGTGATCAAGTTCTTGACAAAGAAAGGAAATGGATCAAAGGATATTCATCAGAGGATGATTAAGGTGTACGGGGAATGAAGTTAAAAAGATAATGAAATGAAAAGAACAAATGGTTGTGCAGTGATGTTTAATTTAATAAATAACAATGAAGAATTATTAGATAAAATAGTATTTACAGACGAAGCATCATTTACATTCGATGGTGAAGTAAATTCTCAAAATTATCAGTTAGTCTCTATTGATACATCATATCCTCTTTCCTTGTAATTCATTTCCTTACAGATATTGGTCAAGGACTAATCCACACCTCCAAAATTTAACAAAGACTCAGTAGGGCTACTTATGGGCAGGTTCAACAGTAGGGCTATTTATGGGCAGGTGTTATTAATAATACCTTAAGTGGCCCATTTTTCATCGACGGAAATTTAAATTCTAATTCCTTCTTCTTACTCCGTACACGTACTGTCTTACTTCGTACACAAATAGTACCACAGGTCGAAAACTTGAATGTCAATGATGTCTGGTTGCAAATAGATGGAGAACCACATTCCACTGCAATTATAGGACGTTATTTACATGAAATTTTTGCGGAGCGTTGGATAGGAAGATTTTGGCCAATAGTTTGGGTCACCAGATTTGTTCCCAAATTACATTTTCCATTGGGGCATATGATAAATAAAATTTGCAATAATATTATAATAAATGATATTGAAAAACTAAAAGATCGGATAAGGCATGCTTGCAATGATCAAGATCCCAATTTCTTTAGAAATGATGTTCAAAGTTTATACAATAGGCTGGCATATTGACTAGAAAGTGAATCTGGCTATTTCGTACATTTATTAAAATAACGTATCATTCCTTACCTGTTCATGTACCTGATTAATTATTTCTTCAAATTCGTTTATGGTGTTTATACTCAGCGCATTCGTGGTTGTTAAATTTTGAAATAATGTTAAAAATTGTTTCCAATGATGTAGTTGGCTACTGAAAAACGTCACGCACATTACTTGAATGGCTAAGTGCAGAAAGGGAAGTATTATAAAATTATCGTTTTGAGATAATCGATTTAAAGTGCGTATTTCAACTGAATGATCTCGAAATTATAAATTTTATTCAGGATCATTTAAAAATATATTTTATTTATTTGAAAAGGTGAAAACATTCCCTACCATTACAAAAGCTCATTAGGATTTTTTTAATATTATGAAGTACTTCCCATTTTGTACAAAATCCTATTTTATTATTGAAAACATTACTAGATTGACACAAAACAAAAATGTATTCTTATTAAAAGTGTTATTAGACAATAATTTAGAAAAATAATAATTATGTACATGTTCACTGGTACTCTTGGTGTGCTGTGGTGGGCCAATTCAATATATCAGCATAAAAATGTTGATGTTCCTCTGGTGTGTACTTATTCACTCTACGAATGTCTTCAATTTTTTTGAAATTAATTGGAAGTTTTCCATTATATGCATTATTCCAAATAATGTAAGTACTACTGTAGATGTTTCCTTTTTGCACTAAACGAAATTTTGTGATCGCAAGAAACTTATTCATACCATACGGCATCTTTTTCCTTTCTATTACTTAAAAATTACTTGATTTTACTTGAATGATCTTAAATGACAGCTAGTCGACAGAATTTTTGACAGGTTTAGGGTATAATTGGTTGCATAGCTAATACGCTCAAATTGTTGACATTTGTTTTTTATAATTGAACATAGGGATGTTGCATTGACTATGTTCAGAGTTAAAAAGATGTCACCGTATACAGGGTGTCCAAGATAAATATCTACAGATAAGCATATTTGTCTCATCTACACAGGTGGTTAGGTTAGGTTAGGTTAGGTTAGGTAAATGTGAATGTGAACAAGTATGCACAAATCTACAAAGCAATGTGTAAGACATTTTATGGACACAGAAAATTGCAAGGTTTATGGATCCGCGGATGGAGGTTGTTGATCGGTTACCACGGGTGACAGGTGACTTCGTGCATAGACGCATGGGGAATTGAATAATTGAAAATCGAAAATAATCAACAAGCGGATTGACGAGTAGAGGGTAGAGGTGTGTGGGTCGATACATTAGATAAAATTAACGCGTGTTCAACGATTGGACATAGGACTGGAAGAAGGCAGTCAACAAGGAGAGGACTTCAACAAGATAGGAGCCGTGACGGAGATATTCAACAATCAGAATTTCAAGCCGCTCAACTTCGCACACAAATGTAGCTGTTTACTTTTGTGCGGATCAACAAAGGATCAGAAGGCGAACGCAGGGACAAGAGGACGACTTAATCAAGGTTGAAAAGCAAGAAGATAACTGCAAGTAGAAAGTTTGCGTAAATTGCAAGAGTCATATTATCACATAAGTTGGCTTGTGTATAAAGGATTGATTTTGTTAATGTTGGTCATAGTTTATTATTTATTTAATAATTTTGTTTTCTATTGTTTTTGATTTGTTTTTGATCAAGTTACAACTGCATGTAATTTTGGTTGCATGCAATTGTTATGCAACCAAAATTACATACACGTGTAACTTGACATGTGAAATGTCAAAACTATTAATAGAAAATGTATTCAACGCAAGAAAGTGTTTAAATAGGGCACTTTCACAAATGAGTTACTATTTCGGGATTAACAGTTGATGATTCCTATTTGAACAGGAATGATGGGATTGGTGTCTCAGGATAATTCTTGAGTTGAATACATATTCTGTCAACAGTTTTGACATTTCAAATGATCGAGTTGCAGGCGCGTGTAATGTTGGTTGCATAACTGGTTGCAATTGATACTGTCGTTTTAAAACTGAACATAGCCTATGTTCAGAAATAAAAAAAACGCGCGGTATATATAATCTGTGGCTAGAAAGCAGGAGGGTACGGATTGCAACTGTCACCATTATATGATTGTTTTCAGGCACCTTGGATATTCGGCTATTAAATGGTTATAAAACCGAAGGTGTTACCAGGTTTTCATTTTTGGACTTTATGCCACCTTTAAGCGCTCCTTGCCCCACTGTGCGTCTGTTGAAATCTGGTGGCAGCAATTCATGATAAGTCTGTATTTTGTAGGGATACTTATCCAAGTCCTTCTTAAATTTTTTTTTGTAAGTTCCATATGATAGTCCACTTTCCTGAGCCAACTGCCGCAAAGGAGTTGATCGATTATTTTCTATTTGTTGGCTAACATACGCTATAAGATCTGGGGTACGTACTGTTGGCCTCCCAGCACCTTTCTTATGTTCTATGCATCAAGTTTCACGAAACACTCTAACCGTATTTCTTAGAACATTAAAGGGATCTGTGAGGGCAAAATTAGGAAATTTTGCCGAAACTCGGCTAAACAGGCAACAGAGCTGTATGTCCATTCTCCGTTATAGAAAACACCATTACGAAAGTATGATTCAACGATGAACAACGAGTACAAATCATTTTTGCGTTATTTTTAAATTTTATTAATACTGCCACTGGCAGTTGTTTGAAATTTGTTAATTGAAGTTATCAAAGATACGAAAAATCTAACGCTGACACAGTCATAGTAGACCCTTTATTTAAATAATTGTTGCACGCAAGGTATAAAAAGCTCCCCTCGTATTTCGAGAAAATTGTGCGAGTTGACGAAAAGTTTTAATCTAATTGTTGTTGTTGGAAACGAGGTTCCAGTTACATTTTTTTGCAAAAAATTGTATCATCTGCTTTTAGATTTGCGTTGGAAATTCCTGCGGAAGTGCGTAGCTATAACCACTTCCCGGCGGAATGTTCTACTACTAAAATCGGCGCTGTAGGCGTCGCGACGCTTCTGATTCTCTGGAACGCCGAACCGGGCAAATGCGCGCGCGTCTTCGATCCGTTCATCAGCCGGTCGTATGCCCGTGCGTCTAGGTGTACTATATACACGTTCTGGAACCGGTATCGCGTAACATAGTATGTAGTAGACGAGTTCAAGGCGTCGCCGGTACGTTTCGAGGTGTACGGAGCAATTCCCAGCATTCACCGGCGAACGACGGCGATATTCGCACACCCGCCCGTACAAGCCAACAAACGCACGTGTACGCCAGCGCCAGACGCCCCCGCGACCCCACGTTACGTCCTCTTGTGTGCCCCATGAGGGTGTAACTGCTGCTCTAGCGTACCCGGAGGGCTTCGTCGTGCACGACCTGCTGTGCGATCCACATTGAGGTAAGTCGTGCGAAACATGCGGCGGTATCAATACCGATCGGGACGAGCTCGATGAGGTAGACAAGAGTCGCATGTGCCGCGATACAAGATTGCAAACACTCGACGAAATATGAGCTAAATTTAGGCGAGCTTATCACGGCGATAAACGGTTCCGCTTAAAAAGGGGCGATTGTAAACTATCGATTTAAAACGATTATTTGAAATATGCCCTGAATTTGACGATATTGAGCGACCTCTTTTGCCGGGAAGTCGCCTAACAACTAGATAAGTACTCACAATTAAAATTTTGTGATAGGTAATAGAAGTGCACGCAATACTTATAATTACAGTTTTCCCATAATCTAGACACATACCGGTAAACCAATAGATAACACACATACTAAAGTTAACTTATGGATTATGTACGAATATTTTGGCGATGTTTATTTTTAGGGATTAATTAATTTAATACCTATAATAAGAATATTCTGATTTTTGTTTAGTTGACCAAATAGAGCTGCCCCACGAACTAATAGAAAATCCAAAATAGTATACAGAAAAATCCAAAAGAATTATTTGCTGATTTATATCCGTATACGTAGTTAATTCTTTCATTAAAGAAAAAAACTGGAAGCCAATAAGTTTCTAAGCTTTAGAAAAATAATTATGTTCAACTGATAAATGAAAATATTTTTTTTAGTAGTAGTAATAGTGTACGTATCTGCTGATGAAATTTTCCCTAGTTGTTTATTTTAAATTTTTCTATATTCACGAAGTTTTGATTACTAGTATTATTAATTATTAAATTAAATCATCTGCTTCGCTTCTCCTCCTTGCAGACGAATCATAATCAGGACTCGCTCCAAGAGCTTTGTCGCTCTACTTTACAATACCGCACAATCTTTCACTATTCCTTGACTTTCTTGTTGCTTGCCGAGACCAAGCACTTTGTTGTTTTTATCAGGTCGGTCCTTCGCTTCGGCGATCTTCCTGTTGATCTATTGCTTTCCATTTCCCCCTCGATTAACAATTTCTCCAGATTGTCGCCTTCTCTACGGATAACATGTCGAACGAAGTATTTGAGTATTGGGAAATATATTATTGGAACAAATTTTCAAAATCGAGATATATTTGGACATGCGATTTCGAGTCTTCTTACACAGTAAGAGTGTTTTTCGAAGAGGTATACAGGGTGGTCACTTTTACGACGCCCACCATTAGCCTTTCGCTGCTCTAGAAGTCTCAAAGCGAGCATACTCGCATGCTTCGTTTAATAGTTAGCTGCTCAAAACGAATATTCACGCTTGCGGTGTAGCATCATGTAGTATATGTCAAGTCAATACCTGTCTATCACCCCACTCCCAGACGCTGAATTTTATCTTGCTTTAACTGCTCAAGGCGTGTATATTCGCTAATAAGCCGTCTTCTACCTCGAGTTTGACTATCGCGTAAAAATGTCTCGCCGAAATAAACCGCTGACGGAAGAACAGCTTTTGGCTTCAGTGGATAACAGTGATGATAACTTTTAGATGATGAGAGCTAGCAATATTATTCCACTTTATTGAACTAATTATGTAAAACTTGTTTTTGTTGCTTTGCAATATACTTTTGTAACAGTTCTTTGTTTATACTTTTATTTATCATTTTAGGTACAGTCTTTCCGAATATAATGGCTTTCATCACATAGAAAAATATAAAATTGTGGTATGCTGCTCTAAGCGAATATATACGTAAACACAAAACTGCTCCAAGCGAGTATACTCGCGCGTGCTGATTTTGCGCGCATAGACAATCCAATCTTTAAAATGCTACGCGTAGCGAAAGGGTTAGGATCTGTTAAATGGAAATATATACAGAGTTAGTCAAATTGGGAGAAAATTTTCTTATTTTCATGCCTTTTAATATTCTGAAAAGAAACCCGGGATATCTTGCACAGTTGAAATATCGCTGAAAAACCGCAAAAGTGCACTTTCCTTTTCCTTTTATAACTTTTCTACTTTTGAACGACTTTTACGAAACTTATGATTTTCTTATGGCCGCAATATTGAATTTTAATAGCATTCAAAACAGCGAAAAAAAACAGTTTCAACCATGTATAACACATGGGTATCTCACATTATTTACAACCAAAGATCGATAATTTAATAATTAGTTGCAAAAATCAAACTGCTGTGGACTGCTCTAAAAATCAAGTTGCCATGGAAAATAACAAATTACCATTTTGACATTTCTTCATACAAAGAAAATAACTTCGGTGTAATTTTATTGTGCATAAAGTGAAAAAAAGGAGATAGTATCTTTCATTAATAAAAATATCAAGATATTATCCTCAACATGAAAAAAAATGACAATCTCTATGTAAGCAATTACAGAAATGCGACAGTCACGTTTAGAATTTATGGTGAATTGTATCCCGAAACACCCAGATCCAACAACTTTTCGGCGTTTGTGGAGTCGTATAAAATGTCAGAATACCCATGTGTTATACATGGTTGAAATAAGAATTTTTCGCTTTTTTTAATGCTATTAAAATCCAATCAGGCGGCTATAAGAACATCAAAAGTTGACTATGAAAATTTGGGCATCTAGTTGGCTCAGAAAATGTTTGGCACTGTCATCAGGAAGCTCACGTCGAAAAATGAAAGAGTGACAAGTTTCGTAAAATTTCCTTCAAAAATAGAAAATTTATAAACGGAAAAGGAAAGTGCTTTTTTCGGTTTTTCAGCGATATTTCAGGAACTGTGCAAGATATCCCGGATTTCTTGTCAGAATATTAAAAGGCATGAAAATAAGAAACTTTTTTCCCATTTGACCAACTCTGTACATATTTTCGTTTAATAGATTCTAATGGTGGGCGTTGTAAAAGTCACCACCCTGTATAACTGTCTGTATGTATGTTCTCAACAGCCCAGGCAGCTTAAATCATCGAAAAGTTTATGATTGGAAGGTCCCGGTGAATTTAGGTGGAAATCCACTAACCTGCTCTGTTTAGTCGCCCTGCTGAGAGCTGAACGGAGTGACTCATCGCTCCTTATTGTCTGATTTCGACATACGTTTCTTATTTCATGTCAGTCTATTACATTTCGATTAAGCATGCGAAAGAGCATAAAAACCGCGATTCTTTCTTCGAAAAAACATGAGTCATTGTTAGCTCTCGCCGCGACGCGACGACTAATTTATTGCATATATCTCTCGCTCTTCAGAAATATTTGAAAAACCATCAGGGTTATGGTAAAAACGTAAGAGTACATAAATTCAAATTTAATTAGGAATAAGCTGTGTTCTTATATCTTTACAAAATTTAACTTACTTAGAAATCAGTATTATTATTCGATGTTGTGCAATATCGCTAGTGTTAAATAAAGAGCAGAGATACACTCATTATTCGGACCAATTTCAAATTTCATTATTTTCTTAAATGTAGTGTTACAGAGCCAACATAAGTGAGTAAACGTTGATGCTCGCATAAAAGCGTGTACAAATATTGTGCAATATTGCATCACCTCGAATATACAAAATAGTTTAATAATAAATGCACTAGCTAAAATTCCATTCCTTATTTTATTTATATTTCAGGCACATGTTACGCAATAACAAACATCACAATTCTCACATTTTACAGGTACGAAATAACAGAATTAAAATTAAAACTAAGAGTAGTTACAACTTTGCAATTTTCTTTCTTACCCTTAATATTTGCAATTCTGCTACTCTTTCGTCCCGAAAGAGATTTTTATTTGCTGACTTGTCTCCGCTTGATGATTGAACGATTGGATAGAAAAATCACGTTCGCGAAACTTTTCATAAAATTGTACTCACCGAAAAAAATCGGAAACTCTTAAATATTTTAAAATTGTACTGAAAACAAAATTTTAACATTTAAATTCTTATATTTGTAAATATAATTAAATAATTTTAAAACAATTAATAACAATTTAGTGCTCTACACTATGATTTCACTGTTACCATTAATAATAATTAAATCATGTAATATTTTAACTGTCGCTATAAATAATAAAAATTTATGTCAAAGCAACCTTTAAAATTGCGAAATCCTAACTGAACACATTCGTTTAAGCATGTAATTAAAAGGTCATAAAAACACCTTTACAGATTATATTGTATTACAAGGAAGTATCAGACAACCTAAATAAATCGTTTATTCCGAATATTTTCTAATTAAAAATAATTACTTCGTTCCTACATATTTTTCCATCGAAAAAATCATTAATTAGTATATTTATCGTTTTTATCGCTAATTATTAAATTTGTTATATTTTAATTGACTTATACTTAAGACGACTTATTAACGAATTAATAAACATATTAAGATAACGCAAACATTAATTTGCGAAAATCGTTATTATAATAATAACTATCATTTGATGAGTAAAAATGTTTTACTACTTCAACTAGCTCCTACATTAAGGCAGTGTTGTTATAGATACATTTTTTGTATCTAGATACAAATAAAGATACTTCAGAAAAAATATATCTAGATACATATCTAGATACAAATTTGAAAATGTATCTAGCTACAGTACAGATACATTTGAAAACTATGTAGATACTACTAGATACATTGCAGATACATGGAAAACCAAAGCAAAAATTGTTTTTTTTTTGTGAAACTGAAACTGAAATAAATTTAATCATAGACAAAATATAATGTGCAAACTATTTATTATTCTTAAATAATGCGAGAAACTGACGTTATACTTAATTTAAGATTGTTATATTTAGTACTTACTGATAAGTAATATTTATTTTTGTTTGATTTTATGATTTATTTCTTTAGCCTGACTAGTTTCGGTTATGAAAAACCATCTTCAGGGGCATATGTATTTAACGTTTATATATCTTGAATTTATTTGAAATGTAATTTTAAATTTGATAGATGTCTGATTTTGTAATATTAATACCGTTTCAAAACGTTGGTCTGGCAGACGATTTCGACGTGGTGTGAGAATTTGTGCACCAGCACTGATAAAAAAGCCTCTCTATGGCAGCCGAGGAAGGCAAAATAGAGTTATACAGGGTGTCCTAAATAGAGTAGGATTGCATGGGTATCTTTGTTATTTTGAAAGCTAGAGATCTGGTTAAATAGGCAATGTCATGCAGTTTTGTATACTGGTTCAGATTATGTCGAAAAATTTTCAAAAGTCCGAGCAGTTTAGAAATTATTCTAATAAAACTAAAAATTGCGATTTTCTAAAAACTACGATATTTCCATTATTATTAAAGATGCGGAAATAAGTTTAAAATAAAAGTTACTTGGTTTGATTGTACCAACTTAAGAATCAAATCAAAACAAAAGTCAAGATGGCGGTTTCCGGGATATAAATAGCAACTTTCTTATTTTAAATGGCCGCCATATTTGAGTTGCACACGGCTAAATCGATTTTTTTTCTCTTTTTAACGATGTATACTAACCTATGTCAAAATAAAAAAATATGGGATATATCAATTGTTTCAATTTTAATTTTTATTCTAATAATTATTTTTAAAACAAATGTAAAACAAATAAAAAAAACAAATACAACTAAGTAGTAAAATAACCATAAATTATAAAAAATGCTCAAAATGCTGACTGTTATTGGCTAAATGGCCAAAAATAAGCTAAGCACAATTGACATCGTTTTAGAATATTATAATAATATTTATTTGGTGCTAATAACAAGGTTTTACACGAGTCAAAGAAGAAATATGGTCTATAAAATACAAATACAATACTAAAACTAAGACACTAAAAATTAGGTGAACACATAAAAACAACTATATAAATAAGACGCACTCAGACATATTAAATATGTATATCACTGTTCAGGAAATCTCCAAGGGAGTAAAAGGCGTTGGTAGCCAAATAGTTTTTGATGGACATTTTGAACTTTTCTGTTGGATAATTTCTTATACCCCTCGGCAGTTTGTTAAATAACTTTATTGCATAGTACTTGCTACCTGTATGCATTCTTTTTAGTCTTAATTTGTTCAGACATAGGTCATCCCATCCTCTTGTTTCGTAGATATGGTCGTGCCAGTAATATTGCCAGTTACTTATCGCAGTGTGTTGCGAATAACGCCTTTTATTGCCTCTCCCGTTGCTTTACAAAGTTCATCTACATTATTATAATCGAAGATACTTAATACTAAATTTTGTTTTTTAAAGTACCCTATAAAATAAGTCCAGAGGCGTCAAGTATGCAGATCTGGCTAACCAATGAACATTTGTATTAGTCGCTATTCCTTTGGTATTAAAATGGCCTTTTGAATAAGTAATAACATCTCTAGCATTGAGTGGAGGGGCGCAATCTTCCTGGTACTATATTTAAATATTTTGTGCCAAAGGTCAATCATCCAATAAATTTTATAAGGTTGTTGAAGAATTTCCAAATGACGTTGTGCACTTATATAGCACCATGTAAATCATTTCCCAATATGCCACAAAATATATTAAAGCCGAACCACACTTGCATTTGCCATGGAATCACTATGTGTGGCTTGTCCTGAGCCCAATTGTGTTCGTTATGATGACTAAATAATCCACAATTGGAAAAGTAGGATGCATCTATCCATAAAATTGTATATTTAAAATCAACTTTTTGCTTAATTTTGTTGATTAACCTTCTGCAAAATGTTAATAAGACGCATGTTATCATTTGCTTGTAAAGTAAGAGAAATATGAAATTTATGAGGGTAAAACTTGTGCTTTATTTAAATTGTTGATGCTCTATATTTAGATACGTTAGCTTGATTTTCTATTTGCCGAGTTCAAATGTTCGGGTTAGCGAACATTTAACGTTGTCAATTGTTTTTGGCCAATAACTGTAATTTTTTTATACTTTATTGTTATTTTACTACTTAGTAGTATCACGTTTTTCTTATTTTTTTTTCATTTGTTATAAAAATAATTAAAAAAATAAAAATAAAAATTGTAATAATTAATATTTCCCATATTTTTCATTTTGACATAAGTTGTTATACATCGTTGAAAAGAGGAAAAAAAAAGTCTGTGTAGACGTATAAAAATCTAATATGGCGGCCATTTAAAATAAGAAAGTTGGTATTAATATCTCGGAGACCGCCATCTTGACTTTTGTTTTGACTTGATTCTCAAGTTTGTGCGATCGAACCAAGTAACTTTCATTTTAAACTTTTTTCCGCATCTTAAATAATTATGAATATATCAGAGATTTTAAAAAATCGCGATTTTTAGTTTTTTTTTAGAATAACTTCTAAACTGCTCCGACTTTTGAAAATTTTTCAAAATAATCTGAACCAGCATATAAAACTGCACAATATTGCCCATTAAACCATATCTTTTAGAACCATACCTTTAAGAATAAGAAAGATACCTATGCAATCTCACTCTAGTTAGGACACCCTGTACTTCTTGAAACTTCTCTGTTTTTCAAATTTGATAAATCGCTGAACTTATCACTCATGTACTGATAATACTCGATATCAACAGCATTTATGTTTGATGCGGAAGGTTATCTGAGTGTCTGAGATACTTGAAAATGTATCTAGATACAATTTTAGGTACTCAAGCAAGAATGTATCTAGATACGTATCTATATACTTGAAATGTATCTAGATACATTACAACACTGCATTAAGGCGTGTCACATATTGTAACAATGCTATATAACATGTTATATAACTTTATTGTATAGCATTGTTGTATAACATTCGGTTTTACACACTGTACTGCTCTGCTTAAAGGCGTAATATTACTTCAGCAGTTTACATCATGCAAAGTATGCAAGGCAAACTATTTTTCATTGGTATGTTACACTGTCAGTGCATGTGTGGACGTGTTATACCATGCGAGCAAAAATTATTATCAACGTTTGCTTTGCATCTAAGCAAACTCTTGCTCTTAAGCTTAGCTTAAAATTCATCAGTTTTGCATATCATGTATGTGACACAATTTCAACCTAGATTTTGTTAGATATATCGACCCCTTGTAATTGTGATCTAAACCAAGCCCTACGTGTTTTTAGCCCAAACCCTCTTGGATAAAAATAATATTTTGCATCTAGCAAAATTATTTTTTATATTAAAATTAAGTCTAGCACTTATTTTGTAACACTATTTGATATTTAGCGTTACCAAAGCGATAACATATAAGACGTTATAGAAAATGTGTTCTATATATTTATACATCATGGAACAGTATAACATGTAGATGTAGACGGCATTTTAAATAGTGGAACATTCCAATTATTACTAATTTTTCAATAAATTCTTAACTGCTATTGATAAGTATTCGAATCATATATGTATTTTGGCACTGCAGTCTATGCATTCGTACGTATGGTTTTAAATGGAAAAGGTATTTCCTAATTTTCATGTATTCAGAGCAATTAAAGAGATATCTGCATATTTCGTTGTATCAATTATTCTTATTTAAAGTATAGTATGCAACTCCATTTTACTTATTTTAAGTGATACAGCTAAATACCTTAAAAACTAAAAATTCTGCAGAAAAATGCTTGTGATATCATGTTGTAGCATTTGAAGGTGGCAATCAGATGCACGTGTCTACTGTTTGAAATATGATTGTTTTCAAGGTTTTTGAAGGTCGGCTTTGACATTTTAAACGGCAAGGTAATTTTTTTATTGCAGAATCTGATTCAATTCATTTTTCTGCTTATTGGGTGCTGGCTTAACTGTGCTGACCCCAGCAGGGTTTACTTAGTCAAGACATGTTTCCTGGGCGCATATAGGAGTAACTTTAAAATTCGCAAAAATCGCAATTTTATTTTGAGTTTATTTTGATCGGAAAATCGTATTTTTAGTGTTTTCCGTCCTGGCCAATTAACCTACAGGCGAATTATTTTGTTTTTTTCAATGCTCCTTTGGGAAAACGTAAGCTTATGAAAGGGTGTTTTAGGCAGTATTTTACATGTCCTCGGACCCTCTATGAACTGTCCGAATCACGACTATCGGTCGAGGCGTTCTAGATTGCGAAATTCATCAGAATGGCAAAAAACTCGATAGAAATGAAAAGTTCACGAATTCAAAATCATTTAAAATCAGCCTTGGTGTCGTTCGGCCCGTTAGAGCCTCCTGGGTCGAATAAGACGTTTTTGGAATTGGAATGATGCTCGATGGTTAAAACATATAAATTTTATTCGAATTCGAGTATTAGTTTTTAATTCCAACCTTTGATAGCTGATATATCAGGATCCGCTGGATTTACGAACGCGAGAGTAAACTTTTTTGAGTCAGGAGGGTCCAGTTCAAAATTATTATTTTTTAATATTGTAGTTGTTTTAAATGAAAGTACAATTATATTTTATAGTTTTGCATTTAGTCGTATTTAAAAGGACAATTTTTTTGTTAATTATTTAAGTTTATGTGTATACATAATTATATAAATAATAGCTTTTTAAATAAATCTTTTAAAAGGCACAAATTGAGTACCTAGTAGAAAATGACATGTTACTTTGTTACTGATGGTTACAATGACTTAATTATTAAACCATCAAAAACTATTACTCAGCATGTATAAGTGATATGCCAAATACCGCCTATCATCTTGAGTATATAATTATGACTTATGCTACTAAAAAACGCCATAAAAGTCTCGCTAGTACCTGTTTCTAATACGCAATAGCTCAAATATATAATTAGTGTGAATAATTTAATCAGAAAAAAATAGCGCTTTGTTTGGGCGACCTTGACTCTGACATGTAGACTTTATTAACTCACATTACAGAATATTGATTGCCTCCTGAATAGTTTATGCAAACTGTGAATTGATGACCTGCTCAAAGGCACGGTGTCTGCGTCAACCTTGAGCACCAGGGTTTGATGGCGTATGCTAAAGATGGATCAGTTCTGGTCAGGATGGCAATGACAAAGGTCAGAGTGAATTGATAATTAGGCCGTAATGGTGTAATCGTTGATGTAATTATTGTTTGAGTTCATTTGAACGAAATGGTGTAAAAGTGTTATTGATTTGCGTACACCAATTAAAGCGATGTGAAAGATTTTTTTCGGACATATTACCAATGAGCACAATGACTGGCCAAGCAATGGCCAGGCATTTGTGGGTAATTAAAAACAAATTGGAACCTAGGAAGTTAATTATAATTATTTTTCATGCAAGAGTCTTAATGTTAACATTTAATTTATACTCGATACAAAATAAATATGTTCTATATGTGTTTTACGTGCTTGAATCTATAGTTTAATTACGAACACCGATTTTATCGAATTATGATTTAACAATTGCACCACAGGTGGGGCGAAGTAAATGTATTATTATTATGAAATAGTGGTGTAACTATTATCATTTACGATAAAAATAACTACTTCATTTGTGTTAATTGTGTATGGATTATTATCTGTCATAAATATGTCAGTAATTAAGTAATTATTTCCCTTAATAGATAGAATTATTTATGTTAATGGGATGTAGTTCATAAGTTTTAATTTGCTTTGGATAATCTTTTGCTGTTATCATTCGTCTTGTCGTGACCAATTTTTAATAACATATTGCAAACGAGCCATGAGTGAAGCGATGATGTACAATTTTAATAGGGCAGTTCTTTTAATCCACTGATAAAGTTGTGAATATGTATGTTCTAGTTCATATTGCGCTTGATAGTTTTCAAAATTCAAAAGACATATTCAGGAACATACAGTGTCTTTTTTTTAAATATGGAACCAAAGGGCTCCTGCCGAGCTGGCTCGAAAATATAAAAAATCCTCAATCAGGTCGATTTTTGTTATTTATTCCGTATTTTCTAACTTAATTTTCTTAGAAAAATTATGACGTTAGTAATATTTGAGCTGACGTCATTGACACCTTTTTCAAACGGAATTCGATTTTTTTATGTCACTTTTGTAGAGCTCTTAGTATAATGTTTTTTTTTTACAAAAAAATGCTTATTCTTTCCTTTAAAAAGTGGAGACTTTCTTAATAATTTTTATTGATTTCTATAGATTTTTCATGATTTCCCAAGATTCGGAGACAATTTTCAATAATTTTGTGATCATTAAAATCAGAAAATGTAAATTGGTTAAATGTCTAGATAATTCTTCAAATATCTAGTCATTTCTAAGTAGTATCAAGATTTTGAGAGATTTTCCAATAATTTTCATAATTTCCCAATAATTTTCATTTCTAGAAATTTATCAGTCATTGCCAAGATTTTTCAATATTTCTACGGATTTCTTAATAATTATCGAGATTTTTAGAGATTTTTCAATAATTCTCAGGTTGTCTTAATAATATTCGAGATTTATACAGATTTCTTATTAATTTTCAAGATTTTGAGAGATTATTCAATAATTTCGAGATCATTAAAATCAGACAAACCAAATTGGTTCACACGATTGACACAATTATTACATATACATACTTATATTGTTGCATTACAAATTTTTCGATAATTCTTGAAAAATCTAAACATTTCTAAAATTTTATCAAGATTCCGAGAGACTTGCTAATAATTTCCACGATTTCTCAATAGTTTTCGAGATTTCTACACATTTCAGAATAATTATCACGATTTCTGGAGATTTCTTATTAATGTCAAGATCAATAAATGCAAATTGTTTGACATGTTTTTAATACTTCTAAAGATTTCCCAATAATTTTCGAGATTTCTGTAGATATCTCAATAATTGTTCAGATTTTGAGAGATTATTCAGTAATTTCTGTGCTCACATTTTTCATTCTCCAAATTTGTCGATATTTTATAAAAAAATGTCAGAATACCAAATATGAAGACATTTATAAATATTGTCAAATTTTGAGAGATGTTTCAATCATTGATTTCTTAATTATATTAAAAAATTATAATTATCAAGATTTCTGGAGAATTTTCAATACATCCAAAGATTTCCCAATAAAAAACTGGTAGGTATTAAAAACTCCACTTTTTAAAGGAAATAATAATAAATACGTATTTTTGCAAAAAAATATGTGACTGTGAAGATAATTAAGACCTCTACAAAAGTTGCGAAAAAAAACCATTAGAAAAATGTACATAACGGCATAAGTTAAAAATTACTAACGTAATGTTTTTGAGTTGGTCATAAAGTGCGGAATAAATAACAAAAATCGACCTATTCAAGGATCTTTTATTTTTTCGAGCTATCTTGGCACGGGTGCTTTGTTTTATATACAATGCATATTTCCTTAGCGCCATAAAAAGTTAAAAGCTTAATTTCCTTTACATATAGGGTATGTAAAGGTATTTTCACCAGATACTTGGACATAAGTATTACATATATTCAGATATAAATATATATGGTGCTTTTAACTAATCATTACATGCAACTGAAAGATAAAATAAAGATATGTATCCATATGACAAAAGATGAAGTAACATAAACCTTGATACAACTTTCAAATATCTAAAGACACATTATTTTTATCAACTTTGGGGCGCGTCGACGGGCGGAGCCCTGGGCGTACGTAATTTTGAACAACATTTATATTACACGGGTTGCCACAAAAGCTATAGTTCGCGCGGTATAGAGGCCGGAAGTAAAATAATCCAGTAATTTCAGGCGTTATTAAATTAGGGGGAAATAAATTTCATCGTTTTGAAATTGGGTATACATACTCTTGAGTACTCTAGAATCGAATATCCGTCGAATTTCCCCTCCCTCTGTTGGGGCTTCATTCCTTAATATTGAAAAACATACCCCACAAATGGTGAACTTGTATTAATTTTCGCAAGTATCTCGTAAACGGTGCACCGCCTGACAATTTATATATAATCCTAATATAGGATAAAGTTGGTGAATTTTTTTTTTAATTATATGACGTGGTTTGCAACAAAAGCTATAGTTCGCAAGGTATAGACGCCGGAAATATCAGGTGAATACTGGCGCGCGACGTACAATTTGTTTCTCGGGCTCACAATAACTACCAAACGACTAGATTTTTATTGAAAGTGGTGATAACTAAAGTTGCAAAGCGAGAACTTCTGGATCAGAGTCAGTAAATCATTTTAACGAATATCTAGCCGTTTTATATTGTGAGCCGAATTGTGCGTCGCGCAATTCATTTCTTACTACCGGTGTCTATACCATGCCAACTATAGTTTTTGTGGCAAACCGTGTCAAATAATTTTTGTTCAAAATTTTGTTTCCACCAACTTTACCTGATACGAAAACTTTCAGGCGGTGCACCGTTAACGAGAGAATTGCGAAAAATAGGTTCACCATTTGGGGGGTGTTTTTTTCATATTAAGGGATGAAGCCCCTACCGGGTGAGGGAAAACTCGACGAATATTCCATTCTAGAGTGCTCAAGAGTAATGCATACCAAATTTATAAACTATATAATTAATTTCCACCAAATCGGCTTTTTGAGGCTAATATGACTGGATTATACTTATTTCTTGACATCATCATTGGCATGGATTCGTCCAGTAGGTAACTTTTGCCATTTTAAGCAAATTTAATGTGTACGCATCCTGGGCGTACACATTACCACTGGGGATGAATTTCTTGTAATGTTGATATTATATCACTTCAATGACATAAAACGTCAGTAGTCTATTGGCAATAAAGATCAGTAATAGTAGGTGATAATAATCGTCTACTGTTATATTAACACATTCGGAGTTAATCTAAAATACATATAAAATTTAATTAGCAATTGACTGTTAATTATTTTATTACAAAAAGCACTAACAATTGGGCTCGGATATAACGCAAGCCTGAAAACACTTTAATATAAACACAAAATTATATAATTAACAAATTATTTGTACTTTTATTATTGTTAACAAAGTAAATTATGATGCTAAGTTGGGAAAAACAACATCAAATAAATGATTGTTTAAAATACAAATTAAGTAAAATAAAATCCATACATATTTAGGTGTTTAAGTATTGGTGGTATATTATGTACAATATATACAATACAATATGGGAATGACACGATACATAAGACCGAGCAGTGTGCTATTCTTGTCTATTCCCGCACGGTAGGGGCACGGTAGACAAGGATAGTAGACTGCTCGGTCTTACGGAGCGCGTCTTTCCCAGAGTCCGTGGCTGTACTTCCTTAATTTTTAATTTTATTCTAATTTAATTTTTTAAATTCAGGAAGTAGGTACATAATATACCATATCCATTCTATCAATAATAATTTTAAAATTAATCAAATTTAGTGTTCAAGTAATAAACTAATACATAAATCGATGTATCTTTAAACTAATTATTTTTTTGTTGTAATAATTTGCGGTCTGAGTCGATGCTGAGATTATTAGTACTGTTGTAAAATATTTCTTAGTATTCAAAGAAATTTTGTATTCGCAATAATCATTTTATCTTTAATTACCATATATTATTCCGCACGGCTAACTTTGGTTGGTGGTAATAGGCAATAGGCAATAGTTAGTGACTCGCTTTGGTGCTAACCTTGAACCCGAGCAAACCGAAAAAAACATAGGGAATTGTAGTTTGATGACGATCTCAACCTGTGAATGTTGCAATTCCTATCACTTGGTGCAACCAAATTTCGAATCTAATATGTAAACCTTTCTTATCGATCAGTCGCATGCATTCTGCATCTGGAGGACGCTGGTGGTATTATAGTACACATTGCACATATTTATGGGTCTTATTTTGTACAAATTGTACGTCGTTGTTAAAATATACGCAAGTACAGGATAGGTCTCATATATGTTGTTAACATGTAATTTTAAAATATTTCTACAAACTTCTACATTGAAGTGTAAGTAGTTAGCAAATTTGCGTTCTTGTTTCACTTGGTAATAATCGAACTAGTAATGTTTATTGTTTCTGTAAATGTGTTATCGAACATACACACCTAAAACCATTATACAGTTCAGCGAAAACATTAACGCAGTCGTAAATTCAATTTGAAACATGTCCAACCATAAGTGGTGTTATGCAAGTACGAAATTTAGTTACATTACTGCAATCAGGCAATGAACAGATTAATATACAAGTACAAGGTCGTACAAAATATGTCAATGACTCCTAGGTATGTACCAAATGTTATCATATACAAGGTGTCCCCATACGGCACTATGTTTACTCAGATGATTGTGTTTATTTGTGAATATGTATATTGATAGTGGACGGCTCGTCGCAAAATATCAGATTTCCAAGTCTACTCTAACATAAATGTTAATTAGAAAACCAATTTACTCAGTAACACTTTAAGATTCTACATTTTGGAAACAAAGCGATTAGAATAATTTACATTTAGTTTTGACTTTCTTAGCATGCTCCTAATTTATGTTGAGAAATTGTGGGACACCTTGTATATTATGTACAACTTTTTGGGAGTTAAAATAAAACACTTTCCCATTTGGTGCAATATGTTTTCATCCCTTTACTCCCAAAAGGTAAAACCCTACCAAATTTCTTTTATAAACTAATAATAAATAAGAGTACGAATCCATCCTGATTTATACACGTAATAATAAATAGTTTAGAAAGTAAATTTGCGGATTAAGCCGATCACATGTATTCTTATGTATTGCCATTATCTTAGCTATATAAACAAAAAGCCTATGGCAGAGTTAGACTAATTGGTATCGTGACGTGAAATTGCTACTTGTATTATTATTCATGAATTGTGAACAACAATGCTTTGTACATTGTAGCGATATAAAGGTAGGACATAAATATGATATTTGATTACACTTATAAATAACAACAAAAGCAATGACCGTCATTTGTATCCACACATTTTCGTAATTGCACGTTAAAAATGTATTTCAGTGTCTTACGAGGTCAAGTCCGCGACCTTTCAGTTTAAATGCCGGATATAAAGTTATTAAGAATGTCCGGTATAAACGTTTGTTTTTATTCATAAGTGTGCAATCAAATCTTGGATAATGGATGATATCCTGTAAAATGTAATTATGTATGCAAACTTTATATTTTCAGCAGAAAATGAAAAGCCTTCGATATTGTAAAATTGGTAAACTAAAATTAAAGGAAATACGTTGAATCAAGCTTAATGAGCTTTACCAAGTCAATACACCCTTCACTGTATAGTCAAACAACTATCACACCTTTGAATTTATACCAAAATATGTGCATGAAATTTAATATTAGTTTCATGTTGCGAATACTCGATTACATTCCATGATAACAATGTTAACAATGAAACTATATCGAACAAAGTTGAATAATTTGATGAGACAACTTTTATATATATTTTTAAATTTTGTTTTTTATGTACTGTAACTGCAAGGTGCTGCAAGCTAATTACACGAATGCAGGTTGTAAGTACTATTATACAGAGCGTTCAAGAAAGTGGTGTTAACTTTACGCTGTATACTAGTAGATGACACTGTTCAAGATGCAAATAAAAAATGCTTTGCAATGTTGCTCAAATGTTTTCTAGGATACAAGCAAATAATTTAACTCGATATTTTCAAATGTTATTATTTGTTATTGTTAATATTTCATTAAAATTAGTTGGAAAAGTTGACAACACTTTCTTGAACGCTCGTATTTTAATGGCAAACAAAAAAAAAATCTAAATCAGTATACATTTGTTTGAGGTTAATTTTGAAGCTGCCAGGTTGCAACTACATCCTGTGTACAGGGCAGACCACCCGTCCTAGGACTTTTTCTCGGTGATTTGACGTCTTATAGATTTAGGGAAAACCGGAATGACATAAGCCTACCTGAAGAATATATTAGAGGTAGTTTCGATTTCCAGAAGTTTACCGAAATTGGGCGTAACTGCACTCAACTTGAATTTTTAATGGGAACCTAGGTCATGTGTGGCATCGTTGGATAGTTATTTCAAAAAGAAATAACTTTTGTAAGATATTTTTTTTTGTAAGTGATATGCTTAACGAACAAAAATGTTTCATACAAACTGTCCCTTCATTTCCTCGAAGGTATGACATCATAGAGGTTCAGGAAAAAAAATAGCATGATATACCTACCTAAAGTCTTTACTATAGTGATAGTTTCAATTCTGGAAAATTACCGAAAGTAGGCGTAACTGCACTCAGCTTTCAAGTTGCTTTGTAAATACTATAACTTTTCTACGATCATTGTCAAAGTGACAGTTTCTAGGCGTGGTAATGCTTGCAAGATACACAATTCCAATACAATACGTTGTTGCTACGCAGTACAATTAGATTGTACTGTAATGAATACGTCATATGTCCGAGAACAGGCCTGTGACAGGTGGTCTGAAACACCCTGTATAATTGATTACCTATCGCGAAGAATGAGCAGAGTTCATTTTTATCGAAATCGAGCTGTTGTTGGTGCCACGTTGTTGCATGGGAGAAGTAGTTTCGACACGTGAAGTAAAACGGTGAAAAAGGAAATCGATTTAAAATAAATGGACTCGTGATCGTTTTTCTCCATAGCTCTTCAACTACATCTGAATTTTAATGACTTTTGCCTTAGACAATATAACAACAAGAAGTTAAAAGTTAATCAATGGGATGTAGTTGTTTGTACGTACTATTATATTTTTCTTATTTATTTTTATGAACTAATAATAAATAATTCATTAAATAAATTTGTGGATTAAGCAGCAAATTTACTCAATTAATCTTCATTTAATTGAAGAACTAAAAATTTTCAATAATTTATCAACAGTTCTTCGAGGGTATTTAATAATGCTGCCAGGCTGCTAAACAATATAATGTATTTGCCTACACAATAAATGCCATTGTTCGTTTTCATTATTAATTTTTTGTAACTAATATTTGCATGCCACTTGATAAGCCTTTATCAACTATGAAGGTTTTTACCAATCAATAAAAAATCGTAATCATTATAGGTAGTATTGCGAGTCACCGATATAAGTGTATATTAATGTGCCTACATAATTCTCTATATTTCGTCTTTGTACTTTGATGAAATCCATTACAAAATCAACAAAAGTTTAAATTTAAATATATTATAACTTGCAGCAGAGAACTTGCTAGAAATTCTGTGTTTCTTTTTAATTTTGGATATTTTAATTATAACATAGCATTAAAAAAGTTAGCATTTTAATAACTCGATTATATTTTAAGGTAAACCTTATACAGGGTGTTTACTAAACGTGTTCCGAAAATTAGGTTACCTGTTTACAGCGCCATCTAGGCCCACATGTTAATATGAACTTTTTTGTTTGGTTTCCATCGCTGACTCGATATTCAAAGACCTTTAGCAAATACCCTGTATATTTTGATTATATGAAAATTATAATTCTAAAAATTTTATTTTCTGGTATTCTTTTTTTAAACAAATACTATTTCGTAAATTATTATCAAGTTGTTTTTATTTCCAATTTTTAACGTTGTTTTTATTATTTTTGAAATTTTATTTTATAACGTAATTTTTATAGATATTGGCAGTTTTAAGCAAATTTCTGTTTTATCTTTTCTACAAATAGTAAATGTATGAAAAAAAATTTGTGACACAAATTAAATATTATTAATGTTTAGCAACTTTTTGCCATAGAACTTAATTTTTGCCGTCACGAAACAAATTAAATTTAATTCATTTTTAGCAACTTTTTTGCAATAAAATTGAATTTTTGCGGTCAAAAACGCTTTCGGAAGATATTTGTGGTATAACTTGCATCATTCATATATCTACCTACAGTCAAAATGTTTGCGCACCCCAAGTATATAGGCAAAAATATCAGAAGAACTTAAATTTGTGTCTTTTAGTAATTTTGAAAATTTGTTCGTCATTGTATTTCATTGTAATCATAACACAATATTAAAAAAAAGTTTACTAGGTACATTTTAATACACAACCCCTGTATATTTTAAGGTAAACTTTATGTCTAAACCCCTTATAAAAAATTATAATTCTAAAAGTTTTGTTTCTTGGTTTATTATTGAAATTTTTAAATACATAATATTTCGTAACTATAGTGCACAATATTTCTACTTACGAATGATTTTTATACTTGCCCCTCCTTATATTTCACATTCGAATTCCGTTAAGGTACGTCCATATTTCAAAATGTTCGCGTACGTTTTGAACTGGTGTGAACACTTGTATACAACATATGTGTTCGCAGCGCAGTTAATGTACAGTGTAGTTATTAACTTGATGCAATTGGATGTTCCGTAATATATACTTCGACACATAAATAAATACCATAATTTATCTCTATGGATAGGGAACATGGGGCCAGGGCGAATTGATCACCTTCGTTTATTTACAGTACACTGCAAATCATTGTGTACGGTACAATATAATAATTTAGTTCTTTCGTATATTTAGTAATGTACAATCTTTCCAGAAATTTCCAATAATAACCAAGTATATAATATAATAAGAATACCTAATTTTTTTTTGGCAATTGTGCCACAGGAATTTTATGAATTCTGGGTCAGATCTACTTTTACCTGTATCTTGGCATTAAAAATATATCTACATCTTGAATCCTAGAACTGTAATGTATCTAATAATAAAATGCATTCAAGTAAACCCCGATCTTTTCTGTACCATACTACCAAATTACAGTATTCACGGAGTCATAATGGAAAGGATATTCAAGTTTTTCTTGTTATTTGTTCGATATAACAACTTTGACAGCTGTCAAAATTCTGACTGCACCAAATTAAAGCCCGATTTTTTCCGCACCATCTGCCAAATTTCAGAATTCTCAGAGCTATAATGGCAGATATATTCACGTTATTCCTGTAACTTTTCGATATGACAGCTTCCTGTGATAGCTGCCAAAATCTGACTACACCAAATTGAAGATCGTATTTCTCTGTACCGTACTGGCAAATTTGAGTATTCCCAAAGCTATAATGTCAGAGATAAGTGAAAGTGATTTTGAAAGTCAACAAATAATCAATATCATTTGACATTTGACAAGCTAGAAAATCATTTGACAAATTGTGACACACTATCGACAAAAGGAGAAAACCAAAGGACTGTAACATATCATAATATAAAAATAACAATTCTAAATTTACTAAAAATTTAATAAATAATTAATAATGTTGCATATGACCACATAATGATTTTAGAAATTGTCTAAAAGTCTGATGAGAGAAAGAGTGATAAAATATGCAATCAAAATATCGAGAGTAAAAAGTGTAGAATGTTATTATAAATATTAAAAGTATCAGAATGTTCAGAAACTGTAAACATAATGTCAACCTGTAAAATTGGTTGATATTACCTGTAAAATATGGCATATTGCATTTGCATTATAAAAATTTTCCGAAAATGTAATTTTATAAGTGTTATAAGTGTACAAAATCTCAATACTGTAATATTGAGTCAGAATAAAAAATGTGTCAGATATTTCAACGATTTCTATGATTACTAGTGTACGATTACCAAAACCATAATCGGTTTTGGTCAAAATTTAAAATATTCTGATATATCTAAACGATTACTAATGATATTTCAATGATTTCTCTCAAAATTTCATTATTTGTATTAAACGTATAATTATTCTTATATGATTTTAATTATTGTTAAATTTTCAATTATTTTTGTCATAATTTCAATTATATTTATCCAGATTATGGACATTTTTTTATCATTTACAGTGCGATCTGTAGCAAATAATACTACATCTATTGTATACTGTTTCTGCATCTGTAGGAATATTCAGAAATTTGCATGAAACTTTAACCAAATCTGCAAAAGATAGTGAAACAAATATAGTCAAACTAAAGTAACAAAAAACTAAAACTCGAAACAATGTTTCATTTCGCAATATCACATAAAATATTATGTTGAAGAAAAAATGATATAATTGTATTGTAAATAATCCTGATTTATTTTAGGATGGTTTCTGTTTGAAAAAATATATAAAAAATATTAAAACAATCGTATATTTTAAATTTGCATGAAACTTTAACCAAATCTGCAAAAGATAGTGAAACAAATATAGTCAAACTAAAGTAATAAAAAACTAAAACTCCTAACAATGTTTCATTTCGCAATATCACATAAAATATTATGTTGAAGAAAAAAAGATATAATTGTATTGTAAATAATCCTGATTTATTTTAGGATGATTTCTCTTGGAAAAAAATGTGTAAAAAATATTAAAACAATCATATATTTTATTTAGTGCAATAGCATTCTTCGGATGCCGAGTACTCCACAGCCCTCGGATGTGTTTTACAAAAAAAAAAATAAGAATACTAAAATCTCGAGAGCGAGGCCGCTTTCAGGCACCTAAAATTGGAATTTAAAAAAACACCAATTTACATCTTAAATGTAATCAACTTGGCCAGATTAACTTGACTTTGAGATTACTATGTTTATTTGACTTTTGATATTGAAAGCATGCAAAGATTCAGAAATTAAAAAAAAAAAAAAGTCTGATAAGGCGCTTGCACAAAGCCCGTGTAGCCGAGCATTTCTACAGGGGACATTTTCGGAAGCGCCGTCATCCAGATCAAAACAAAACAAAACAATCCAAAATTTTAATTTTAATTTTAAATTCAATTTTACCTGAAAATGACTTCGCTTTCGAAATGTTAGTATTTTTCATTTTCTTTGTTTTTATTGTGGAACACATATCCGAGGGCTGGGGAGTAAATATTTACTCACCCTGTATATGAATGTAGGATAAACAGGCAGAAATTTCGAAAAGAGATACGGAAAAAACTTCCGCACTTTCAGATGAAATCAAAATAATAGTACTTTCGCTAATCATATATTAGACTCTAGACATTTATTTGCTAAAATTGAAAAGTTAAAAATTTTACATAACTACACAAAAGTAAAGAAACTCAGTTTATTAGAAGCTGCTATATATAAACACAAAATTTATCCAGAAGTTAATCTACTCAATAAACAAATCAACGTGACATGGTCAGAACTTTTCAATTTTACAAATATATAATATCAATACACCACTGTAATTTGTCACTTGAAAATGACGGTCATAAGTCGAAACTGGAGTAGTTAATTTTAAAGAATTAAAATGTATTAAAAACATTGTAATTTAATATATAATTATGAATATAAATATAGATTATGACGTAGTAACGGTCAAAAAAAAATTTAATAATTAAAAGTTAATTGAAATAGTCTTTAGTCAGCAAACTCATTCATAACTATGTAACTTTTGTATTTGTTGTGTTTTAATTGATTTTTTTTTTTGAATAATTAATATTTTGTTACATATTATATGTTAGTAGTACAGAATATTACAGCATAGAATATGATTTTTTAATTGCTCCTACATTCCACGTGGGGGAATATCGTTTAGAGCCACGAAAATCAATAATTGATACCCAATAGAGGGATGAGGGATCGATATAATGTATTATTAAAAAGTAAGTTACGCACACCTGGCAGAGCACAATGGAGAAAATCCATTCTGTCGTCAGGCAACACAGAATAACAACAATACGAATATGTATAATCAAGTTCGTCATCATCCACTATTTAAGCGTACATAACCTTGACCGCTAATGTGGGGGTGACAATTATTGAATAACTTGTCGCGTTAGTGTGGGCTATTAATGAAAATGGGGTGCAAAATGCATTGGGGTGAGTTATTCCTAATTCATTTATATTTTTACAATTTTTGTAAAATTGACGTTAACAAACTTCAATCAATATGAAGTGTAGGTACTTATTTAATTTTCGCAATATAGAAATTAGATAATACCGAGTGATTATTTAAATTTCACCTCTAGTTATCCATGATAATTTAAATGATCACTCGGTACATAATGTATGGTCCAGTTTTTTAAAGTTCCACCACCTGTTGCTTTATGTCGGTCAAAACAAAAATTACTTCAAAAATCACTACATTTGAAGCGAACCTGATTGAACCGAACCTCGTTTTCGAGAAACACTAATGACACTAACAGATTTGCCACTAATACTTTCGAGAGAAATTCGATATCGGTGGATCTTAAAAAAAACTATACACTACATCAGGAAGAGCTACATTGAATGTATTATGCAATTATTGGTATTCTTGAGTAACCAGTTTACACATTCAGATTTTTTTTTCTAATACTCGAAGAGTTTTTAAATAGTTATTAAAATACAAAGAAAGGGTTGGTTGGTTGGTTGGTTGGTGGTTGTTTGGTAGGTTGGATTGATGACAAAATAGCTAAACCCTAATCCTGCTTAATGAACTTGTATAATAATAATACAATGATTCAACCTTCAACCTTTTCAAGTCAGGCCTACATTTATCAGCACGTAGCATTTTGCATTGTTTTTTGGAAATTTATAAACCCATAGCTTGTGACTTTTTACTTCAAGATATTTTGTAGATATTATAAGCGAATTACCCGCAGAGAGAGTAAAATTTGTATCACCCTGTATATCAATTCAGTTTTGAAATAGTCGAATAAATTACAAAAGGTTTTCGCACAGCAACGAATCGGTTCAAGAATTAAAATAACTTTAGTGCCTCAGTGGTGTGAGAATTACATAATAACTTGTTCTATTCATGCTTACTAACTAATATATATTGACAATGTATAAATATACCAAAATTATTCTTGGAACAAATAACCAAATACCATCCCAAGAAAAGATATGCATTGTTTACAAAGACTCAATGAATTCGTACTGGTGTTTACATTGAGCACCCGATATGTAATTTGTGCTATTTTTAAGAAGTGATTACATTCTAAATTTAAACGAGATTTATTTACAAGCCTTTTTATATCCGCATTGTAAACAGATTTTCCTTATTTATAAAGCTATAGTTGTGTCTAAATATTATGCGATTAAACTTATCTACGTGATTATTAATGAATTATATTTGTTGCTAATAATAATTCGTCGGACACGCTGCATTGTACTCTTATGTATGTCTGAATCAATTTTTATAGTTGTTATTGTTTGTTTAATGAATTCTGCCTATTTGTGCTGCTATAACTAATTATTTGTGGATTCTAATTCACCCATATTTATTCCTTTTAACGCATGTTTTAACTTTACATGGGGCTTACAGCTTTAGTTCCGTCAGAAATCATTCGAAATATATAATATCAATACATACAGTGTGTTTCACTTGAAATGGTAAAACAGCTCAGAAACTTTTTTTATGTTTCGGTGGATTTTAACACTTTTTTTTCAATATGTGAAGCTAGTGAAGCTTTTGTGAATCGGTAAACTACATTATAGTCTCAGTAAATAACTAGCATAGAGGGATCAAAAACGAACGCAAAAATATAAAATGAGATTTTTTTATTTTTTACATAAATTACATTACATAAATTAGGGATTTTTTTGTTAACAAATTTTATTAAGAAAAGATCCACCTTTTTATTTTAATGCACACATTATTAAAAATATATCATTTCAAAGAATATCATTGCCATGATATATAAGCGATTTTTGAAAAATAATTATCCGAATTATCCGATTATCCGATTGGTTTTGTTAATTAAAGTTTTATTTGATACGAATGCGCACGTTACTAGGTGAGATAACAATCTCTAATCGTTAGGTGAAATTGAACTAATATTCCACCGATTATATTTAACCCACCACGCAATTTATTAAGTTTCGGGTGCTCGATATGTTCTATTTATCTTTACATAATACTTGACAGTGACCTACTGGTAGTATTTTTATTAATTCAATGAGTGAATATGCATTCATTCTATTACACTAACCTAGCAACTAAATAATAATATGCGAATTGTTTACTGACTTTGAAGTCAAATGTAATCTAATACGGTCTGCCTGCATTCATGCGATGGTATTGCGTGGAATAAGAATCATTGCAAATGTGAATTATAATTGAATTAGTTTCGCCTGGTCGATTCTTGCTCAGGACAATATTACTTTTAAATTGCCTACTATACATTCTGAGAAATTGACCACAGTTAGGCTAATGTACAAGTAAATATTTAATATTTTTATTATTTCAATTCGAATATTGAAATATTGGAATTGTTCAATGATGTTTATTATATTCTCTATTGTATGTTCTAAGAAATTGACCATGCTAGACTAAGTTAACACTAAAATTTAATTGAAATAAAGTTTATTATGTACCAACGTTTGGGAAATTCTTGCACTATGCACTAATGTTTCCACAAATTGAATTCCATGCATCATTAATAACAGCTATGAATATTGTCAAGCGATTGTCATATGTGTGTAGTACACTATAATACCTGGTATTAGAGTTGTATGACCATATGTTAAATTCCTCTCATTTGATGATAACAGAAAACATTAATTGCCACGTGCAAAAAAATTGTTGAGTTTGTGATGCATACGTTTGCAAGGTCGAAGGGAACAATTTATTTCACAGCTCGATAATGACAGTCTAACGCAATAGTGGAAAACGGCGAACAAAAAAATTATGAGTAATAACAGTAATCACTCCTGCATTCTATTGACCCTAATGGGCCGTATGCATGTCAGGCGTTCGTCAGAAATGCGAAGTTCGCTAATGACTTGAACTTCTGGTCAAATTATCGAATTTCGTTCAAAATAATTTACCATCGACGTGGTAATATAATTAGAATTCTACTTTAACCAAACCACTATGTGACTACAGATTGTTTTCGTTAAATTTTGCTGAACGAGCCATACAGCAAAATATAATAAATTGAATTGAAAATGATAAAAATTATATTTAGAACCTTTCAACCTTAACATTTTTTTTTTAAATATGATTTTCAATTACTTCATCTTTGTAACATTGCTAGATACTTATGCAATTGAAATATCCTTTCTCTCGGTGGAACCACTATTTCAATCTACAAAGTTGGGATATATTTAAGGAAATAACCAACTATCAATTATATTTCGGACACGAATAGGCATACCATGCCTAAGCTGCGAAATGACTGATTAGCGAGAGATAACATTGTTAGCCGAGGCGATGGCCGAGGTTAACAAATCTCAACACATCACATGCAAAGTCTAGATAACTTTTTTGTCGAATTACAATGCGTGTAAACAGAAGTAATTAATTCTATTTTCTAAAAATCGATAAACAAAAAGGTTTTAAGGCAAACAATTTTAGTGATGTGACTTTCAATAATAAACTTTTGTGAACCAATATCATCTCACTAGAATCTCTTTGGCTTGGTTTCAGAGATGAGTGTACAGATGAAGAATTTGCAGTTTCTCCAGTTAATTATCATATAAATTTTAATTATGCAAATTCAGTATTTGGATGACCTTCTAGTGGCAAGTAAAAATGCTAATCAGTGGAAATATTACACACTCACCATTTGTATCTACTTATGGGAACAATGGCTGCTCTTCAAACAGATTATAAATTGCTTTTAAGGTGTTCATTTCATTAGTCAGGCTATTTTCAATTGGATAAGTATTGGAAAAAGTGATAAAACATTATACAAATAACTCGTTATGATTTTTTACAGTTATGATAACCACTGGATAAATTGCGTTTTGTAGGATAAAGTAAGCACGTACTTGATAGAGGTTATCGGCGAATATTGTATCAAATTTTTTCAGACACATCGCCAAGTAAATACAAATATTTACAGTGATTGCAGTAAATATTTATGTTTCAAAATTTACTTTACTTTACTTTTTTTTAACGTTATAAATAAAATTCATAATACACTAATCAGATATGTACACACCTTTTCGATAGGAATACGGAAGTCCTGTTTCTACCTGGTGGGTATCTATCGATGCTGTTCAAATTATAAATTACTCGATCAATATAAACCTCAAGCCATATAAAACGTATAGAATTTAATACAGTGCCTTTCACCTCAAGCCATCCATAGGTAGTTAGTCAGATAAAGAAGATATAATAGAAATAAGAAATAGAAAGAAAGTCGATAGATAGAAAGATTAGATACAGATGCATCTTTGTCTGATTACTACACCTTTTGAAATCTATTTCAACAGATGTCTTTCAGATTTCTTAACCAGCTTTTCAGATTCTTTAATCTCGTCTTCCTGGTAATCAGTACCTTTAAAACTGTCCGCTCTCAATTAGATTTGTCTCTTACCTTGCCCATATCATTTTTTTTTTCATATCAAGTTAATTATCTACGAATTTAGATTTCTCAACAAGTTAATAATTTGAACAATTATGATACTCTACAATTGTCATGTACGATTAAAATTAATACCACTATTAATACCAAATAATTAAATTGACATAAAATTCCAGGAACGACGGGTTCACATATCGTGTGAATAATTATTTATTTAGGTTCCTGCATGTAAACAGATCCATAATTATTATTTTCGTGGCTCCGTAATTGGAGCAATCAAATTTCAGACATCGGCGCGTCAATTAAAAATAACGCGGTTCGTCCTGGAGCTGCAATTAATATAATTACCCGGAGTACAATGAGCATAAATATTGTGTAACCGGTCAGGGATAAAAGAAACTCGTCTGGTTTGCTACAGCCAAATCAGAATTCGGCAATTCGTTTTTCAGCTCAGGTTGTAAATAAAAAACCAGTTTCACTTGTGGGAGTCATTGGCGTAATTACAGGTGAATAATTTATTAGCAAAAAATGTTCGTGAATGGTTACGTGTAGCCGTCACGTGTTTTTTTTTTGTTTCACTTACATAACGTTCAGCTTATGATTCAACCGAGAGATTTGCGAGAATTTATGATGATAAAACAAAACATTGTATACCATATTAAAGTTTGCACCAAAGGTTAAAATTCACCTATTAATTTAACCTTTTAGAATACATTAAGAAGTGCATTAAACGTTCAAATTATTGACTTTTATATGTTTTCAAAATATCGTTCAGTTGTAAGCAGTTTTGGAAATATACATGTTTTTTTTTCGTCAAAAAAACATGTTTATTTTTATTTCTTTATATTTTTCATCAGTTTTAGCCAAAGCAGTTGTGATTTAAATCGATTGATTTATATCGTGATCTAAGTCCAATATATATACATACACTGGCGAGCAAAAAATAGAGGTCACTTTAAAATTATGACTTATTTTTGGGTTTTTTTTTGTTTTAACTTTACGTTTGCAAATTGTAAACAATTGTACTGTATTTTGCACATTAAATTTTAAAAAAAAGCAATGTTGAATCGTAAAGCATATTTTTTTGTTTTTATTGCCTATTTTGGAAATATCACAAATTTACAGTTCAGACGAAGTTCGAATTTTTGTTTCTAGGACTAATATAGAAAATAAATAATGAAAAAAACTTATCACTAATAACGAGTATTACCCCCTCTTGCATTACTGATTGAAGTCGACGAGGAAGTCTTTGAATTAAATTAACGATCACATTTTGGTAGATATTATTCCATTCCTGCAATTTTATAGAATACATTTGTCAGGAAATGTATTATTAAACGCCTACTTTGGTTTACAATTTGCAAACATAAAGTAAAAACAAAAAAATTCCAAAAATAAGTCATAATTTTAAAGTGACCTCTATTTTTTGCTCGCCAGTGTATTTTTTAATAAATCTTTGATTTTTTTTATCACACTGCTGCTTGGTAAAATTATGTAATCGAGCGGAATAAAACGGTTTCAACGGATTTACATATTTTATCTGATAAGTGATCAGTCCCCTGATCAAGAATTGATGATTTAAAAAATTCTATGTATCTGTACCATGTGATGGTACACATTCCAGTTCAAGAATTGTATATAGATATTAGCGAAAAATTTACTAATTTTAGTGTTCAATGTTCAATGAACACAACATCAAAATAAAGGTTGGAGTTGTTCAAATCCTGATGTTCAAATCAGTATTACTGTTGCATTTAAGTTTTGCAATTTTTGGCAAAGTGTTCATACTTGTGCAAAAAAATTTATGGTAATTTTTCAAAATTGTATATCATAAGTCATGTAATTAATTGTAAGCCCATAATTGATCCACACAAATCAAAATTTAATTAGAAGAGTAAGAATGAATTAATTTCGTACTTATGTGTTTTTTAAACTTATGCATGTAATCAATACTTTAAAAAAATTTATTATGTGCAATTTTTTAGAGATTTTATCATTGAAATCTGGAGATTTTATCACGTTTTTTTTAATATATATTCTGATATTCGATGCCAATACATTTTACACATTCGAAGAAAATATTTCTTCGAAGACAAATTTTCACAATTTTTTTCAAAAATTTCAAATCATTAATGCTCTTCTATTGAAGTAGAATACTTTAGTGTTGCAAATTCGGACAGTTTCAAAATTTAGTATTTCTGTAACCTGTTTTTTTGCTTTAGAATCATCAATAATTATAATTCTACCTCCGAGTTTCGTAAATTTTGTATATAAAAATGTTACAAATTCCAAAATTCCATTACATGTTCACCAAGTGCCAGTTTACATACTGGCAATAAAATTTCGAAACATTTCGTGTCAAAAACTATGAAAAACGTCTCGAAACAAAATAAATTGGTTTTAATAAAGTAATTAAGTTTAAATAAAGTTTTAAGCAAATGACCACCGGCATCTGGCAAACTTTGATGAATGAGGTTATAAGCAAATATGATCCAAACACGTACATACTTGTTTATTGTTTATTGTATTATATATACAGGGCCCGGCAGTGAAACCTGACGGATTTTGAAATGGATTAATTCAATGAATATTCAAAATATTTTGTTATAATTTTTTTTTATTTAAAAAAGGAAGAATGAAAGTTTAAGATGTATACAAAAAAAAATATCGAAAAGCATTATGAAGCTAAAATAACATCACTCAAATGATGATTTTCTCTGCACATTTTACACATTTTTTGACCAATTTTGATAATAAACGCCAGGCAGTACTATTTTTTATTCGGACAAATTTTTATTAAAGACCTACTATTGCTGGAAATCCGAAAACCAGAAACCAGTAGCTTCATATTCCTTATTATTGGTAATTTGGAAACTAGTACTTTCAACCTTCAGAATTTATTTGGTGACATTGACGTTTATATCAGATGACATTGATGCAATACATGCTAATCATCTCCAGGTTAACGATTAAAATTGACATCCTAGGTACAAGTGGATGTAAAATCTTTGTAAAGCCTTGTAAAATGAAAGGCTCTCTTTTTCACCTGTATCATCTTATACAATTATTGATAAAATTGTGTTCTTTTGAATATTTTTATAGTATTATATGTTCAAGAAAACATATTTATAATAATTTTATCATGCCAAAAAGTCTGACTTTCGATATACTCGACTTAAGGCGTCGATTACTGTTATCATTAGCCTTTCAAAAGCCAATTTCGTAGATGCCATAATAAAAACGAAATGCAAAGAAATGAAAAAGTTTGTTAATGGGCAAAGCGTTTTATGGTCGTTTTGAATTCGCATATTTTGATTATAATTTTAAGTTAAATTTAATTTGGTTATATATTACTTCATTTTCTCAACATTTTTGTTGACAAAGCTAACAGCTACGTATTTAAGATATTAGTATCTAAACATATCATATTACAATACGATACGGTAAAGCCATTCAGTATCATAATATGATGTTACGATACGTATATCGTACAATGTTTTATCTACTATCAATTATTGGCTATTTTTAATGTAAATATTTTTTTCTAAAACTAAATTAGTAGGTTTTACATTTTTTGCTGCCAGTTTTGTGTTTTGTCAGTACTTATTGTATGAAATAAGTGACGAAGAAAGCATTTCCTCTTATGTAGTAAAATATTCTCTTGTTACACTGGTTCCAGTGAAATTCCGACAGAAGTACGAGAAAAAGTACATTAAAATCGACAAATAGCCAATTACGTAGGTGCCATATTGTTTAAATTAGTAAGGCAAAGTGACACTTTGCCGCACTAAAGTCAAAGTACGTCAATATAATGTTATGGAGAACACCATAAAGTAACATTATACATGTACGAGGGCGGTTTGACGGAAGAGTGACTTTTCAAAGGTTGGTAACACTTTCGCTATAGTGATTATGTAGTTAGCTCCTGAGGTCTTTCGGAGGTCTACTGTCAAAATTTGGCACCAATCTGATGGATAGATTATGTTTTATACTTATTTGAAGAAAACTGTTTTCGTTGTTGTGTAAATATGGAGAAATAGTTATTTACAAACCAAGTGCGGGAACACAATTTTCCCGCATGAACGCAATTTTGAAGCATGAGCGACCGAAGGGAGCGAATGCTTCATCTGCGTGAATGCGGGAAAATGATTCCCGCAAGTGGTTTGTACATTTTTTTTTGAAACGAACAGAACGATCAGCATAAACTCAAATAATTTTCATTCCGTTTCAAAATATGAAATAAAGCAAGCCATGGCTGTATAGCAAAACAATGATTGTTACTTTGACAGTTGATTTTTTAAAGCCTGTCGTTTAAAGTCTCAGTTTCTAATAAAATGTCTTCCGATTCGGATATAAGTAGTTGTACACCTCCGGAAATCCGCAATGCCGCTAATGCGGCAATTAAAAATTTGTTGCCGGATAAATCCAAACGAAGGTACGAGTTGGTATACTCGAAATTTATGGATTGGTGCAGGTTAAACAAAATACGGACTTATTCAGAAAATTGTTTGCTGGCATATTTTCAAACCTTTTCAAGCAAAAAGTCGCTATGGTCCACTTACTCTATGCTAAAGTCCTGTCTACTAATACACAATAACGTAGATATTTCCAAATTTACGAAATTTTACGCATTTCTCAAAAAAGAAACGTATAACCTGAAACCGAAAAAATCCAAGGTATTAGAAAGTCATGAAATTGACAAATTTATTCATGAAGCCCCTGATAACTCATTTCTGTTAATGAAGGTACGTACACAATATGTTTCATTAATCGATATTATTCTATTATTCTATAATATGTTTTACAGGCAGTAGTAATATTGGGCATTTCTGGCGCTTGTCGCCGCGATGAATTATGTAAAATGTTAATTGATCATATCGAGTTTAAACATGAAATGGTACTTGTTAATGTACCAGAGACCAAAACTAATATTTCTCGACGTTTTGTGGTGATCAATCCAGAATGGATAAATTTATTGTTAAAATACAAAAATTTAAGAGTAGGGACAAATAAACGTTTCGTTTTGACCTACAGAAATGGGAAATGTATTAATTCACCTATTGGTCCTAATACAATTGGCAAAATACCTTGCTCTGTGGCACAGTACCTTCAGCTAGAGGCTCCACAGGCCTACACTGGTCATTGCTTTCGAAGAAGTTCAGCTACTTTACTTGCAAACAACGGTGGCGATTTACTGACTCTTAAAAAAATTGGCGGTTGGAGATCTTCAAGCGTGGCCGAAGGTTACGTCGATGACTCTGTGCAGAGTAAAATTAACGTAGCTAAAAGATTGATGCAACCAGCTCCGGGACCTTCATCTCAAGTTGAAAACTATACAATCTCTGAAACTCTTAATGTGTCGCACACTATATCTAAACCCGATGCGGTGGAAAGTTCGGGAATTTGCATTTCAAATTGTACTAATTGTACGATAAATGTGTACAATAATAACCCTGCTTAAGTCGATGTAGATCGTTCACAATAAATAATTATGTATTGATTTATTTATGACAGTGTTTTTTTGCCGTTTTCCCGGTCTACTAGACCGGGAAATACGGATTTCCGGTTGTCAATAGAGTTCGTCAAATGTCACTTTCGAGGCGGTGAGTTCAAAAAAATAATTTCGAGTGTTGATTAAACATTATTTTCTGCGTGAAAAAATAATTAAAGAAACCGAGGAAAAGTTACGTAAATATTATCCAGAATCTGCTCCGTCCCATGGAATGATTTGTAAATGGTTTCTGCTTTTAAAAGTGGCCATATGAGCATGGTTGGTGCAGATCGTCTAAAACCATCATTTACTGTAACTACTCCAGAAATGGTTAGTAAACTCCATGGCCTTGAAATTGACGATCGTCGAATAAAAGTTCATGAGATAGCTAATGAAGTAAACATCTCAACCGAACTGGTATACAATGTTTTGCACGAACATTTCAATATGAAAAAGCTATCCGCTAGATGGTTGCCGCGTTTGCTTAATGGTGATCAAATGCGCGCGCGCATTAAGGATTCAGAAGAATGTTTGGCCGTCTTCAACGTAATTCAAAGGAATTTTTTCGTCGATATGTCACAGTAGATGAAACTTGGATACATCATTATACTCCAGAAACAAAAATACAGTCTAAATAATGTATTTCTCCATGCGAACATGTTCCCAAGAAGGCAAAAACACTTTTTTCAGCCAATAAGGTCATGGCCACAGTTTTTTGGGATTCAAAAGGTGCAATCTTTATTAATTGTTTACAAAAAGGAAAAACGATAACTGGTCAGTATTATGCTGACACGTTTTGATGCCGAACTTGAAAAACAGCGACCTCATTTGATGAAGAAAAAGTGTTGTTCCATCACGATAATGCGCCCTCTCATTCGTCTGCAATTGCTACCACTAAATTGGCTGAATTGCTTTGCAAATTACTGCCTTATCCGCCATATTCGCCAGATCTGGCTCTCTGTGATTTCTTCTTATTTCCAAATTTAAAAAAATGGCTGGTGGAAAAAGATTTCATACAAATGAAGAGGTAATAATCGAGAAAAATCCATATTTTGAAGACTTTCCGAAATATTACTTTTTGGAAGGTTTAAATAAACTGTAAACTTGCTGGGCTAAGTGTGTACAGTTGAAAGGGTGTTATGTTGAAAAATAAAATATATTTTTAACAGAAAAATAACGTTTTCATTAAAAAGTCACTCTTCCGTCAAACCGCCCTCGTATATTGATAGTAGATAAATACATGTAAATGTAAATAAGGCAATCAAATATTTCTATTCCATTTTATTTCTATTCTAATGATGTATTCGGAGCGATTTTTTTAATATTGTCCTGAGTAAGCATCGAATCCACTACTATTGTTTAGTCGGAGCCTTAACTCACTACGCCACTTTTTGCTTAGTTAAATTAAATGTCTTTTCGAAACAGGTATTTACTATTTTCATTTTATCAAACTTTCACGATCTCCATATGAACGATTATAAATGTAACTGAAACCAATTATCGTTAATCTCCTATTATTAAACTCTCTCAGGCTATTCCATTATGAGTATAAAGTTATGTATTGAATTGGTAGGTAAAATTATTACTATATTTATTTTTTGTGTGTGGGAGGGGGTGAATAATATCACTCACGAACTACGTATTCCAATTGTCTTATCTTCTTTCACTGCACTTGTCATTTGAGGGTCTTCAAATAAAAATCAATACCAATAATAAATTATTGATAATTATTACGAATGCTGTATATAGTAATATACGCAATATCGTAGTATGTGGCCCATTTATTTATTTTTTATGTTACGCCGCGAGTAATTAAAAGGCATGACTTTGCAATAAGTTCGCTGATTGTTGATAAATAAATGCGCGGTTTTTGTGTTACATAAATCGCAATCGTGCACTTGGAATACTAATGTGTATTATCTATGAGACAATGCCGATGCAAGACAATGACGACCTGAAAGCTTTTTATTGTAGGTGAGCTGCAATCTCAAGTGGAACTGATTGGATTCGATTTTATTAAATCAATATACAGGGTCCGTCATTTCACCTCCCGTCTACGATTCCTCAGTTACTAATTGAGTTAGGATTTTGATATTTTGCAAACGTTAGTTGCATTCTAGGGCGTATTTCAGGAAAATATTTTTGATTATACAGGATGTCCCAAAAAAGTGTGACGTCATGATGATGTATATTTTTAAATTGCATTGTATTTTTGTTGTTGCTTATTTGGGTGGCCTTTATAGATGCCTACATACCTATAAAATTTTATTGAAATCGGTTTAGTGATATTTGCACAATAAAATAAAAACTGAAAAAAATCAGTTTTGCACCATTGGTTAAGAAAATTAATAAGGGATACAAATAGTGCCTAGTTAATAAAACCATACAAGGTACTCATTAAATAAGGTCTGACAGTTGCGTTAAATAAGTTTTATTGATATGCATTATACAGAGTGTCCAAAATTTAGTGTCAAACTTTTCAAACTTTAAAGCACTTTATTTTTCTTATTTTAAATTGGAGCCCCTATATATTTTTATGTCATTCCATGTGCAATTAAAAGACAAACATTTTTCCTAATTACAACTCTATCGAAATTCCTTAACAAAATTATGGCGTTTTCGTCCAGATTTTCATACCGAAAAATACTACCTTATGATGCAATCGAATAAAAAATAATTTTGGTATCTTGAGTATAAAGACCTTAGCTAAAAAAGTTTTAAACTTTTATATTGCTACAGTGGCTCTTGTCACTTTGTTAAACTTTAATGTCAATAAATTGTTTTTCAAATCCACCTTCAATTTTAATTAATTAAAATGGCCATTAGAATTGTTCATAAATCGAGTTTTCTGCACATAACTTTTAATATGTTAGGAATTGCGATCGAGTTGTAATTAGGAAAAATGTTTGTCTTTTAATTCCACATGGAATGGCAAAAAATATACTGGGTTTCCAATTTAAAATAAGAAAAATAAAGTGCTATAAAGTTTGAAAAATTTGACACTAAATTTTGGACACTGTGTATAATGCATATCAATAAAACTTGGTTAACGCAACTGTCAGACCTTATTTAATGAGTACCTTGTATGGTTTTATTAACGAGGCACTATTTTTATCTCTTATTAATTTTCTTAACCAATAGTGCAAAACTGAGTTTTTTCAGTTTTTATTTTTTTGTGCTAAATTAACTGAACTGATTTAAATAAAATGTTATGGGTATGTAGGCATCCATAAAGGGTACCCAAATAAGCAACAAAAAATATACCATGTTATTTAAAGTATACATCATCATGACGTCAATTTTTTTTTTTGGGGCACCCTGTATAATCAACAATATGTTCCTTAAATACGCCCCAGATGCAAGTAAAGCCTGCAAAATATAAAAATCTTATCTCAATTATTAATTGAGCTATAGAAGACGGGAGGTGAAATGACGGTCCGTCATTTACAGGGTCCCGTTACCTTTACAGGGTCCCTGTATATTATATTTCGTAACAGGATGTATACAATGTTTTTCTCCCGACCTGGAATAAACCGACACCTTATATATCTGACAATCGACACATACTACACTACTTTAATCCCACAGGGAATAAAACATCCACTTTCCCTAGGAAATAATGTGAATCACGTGTAGTTTATTTGATTAAATTGTAATAGTAACACTAACATTAGATGAATTCACAATATTTACTTACAATCATCTGATATCTTAGAGGTTCGATGATATTTCAGGTAATGGGTGCCAGGCGTGGTATGTGCGTGGTCATGGGTTGATACTCAGCTTTTGAGTAGAAGAGATATGCATTTATTTGACCTTAAAAATTGTCAACATGACCAACGTTTCAACTATCAACTATCTAATTAAAAATCGAAATTAATATGTAAACTTAATGGTCGGGAGGAAAATTTTGAATGCAATTCGGGAATAAACCTCAATAATCCCTCAGCCGAATAACTTACGGCTTCGGGATTAATACCTTCGTTTCTTCCCTTAATGCATAAATAACTATTACTTTATAATGTATTGTAATCGTGCAAGAAAAAACTGATTTTGACGGAAATTCACAGTTTATAGCCAAATTACAAAAATGCCAAAATTTTATCCCCTCGATAAGACATATTACAAAAAAAAAGAGAGTATGTCATTACACAAGAACCCCCCATTTTCATGCCGGAGTTCAAAAGTGCGCATTTGTTTTAAAAATTGAGTTATACAATTTTCCGTGGTAGGGGATGAGAAAATATATCGAAAAAAATTAGAAATTACATTTTTTTTTATTATGTAATTTACACTTAATTTAAGACGTGAGCGTCACAAAAGTGGCATTGTACAAGTCAATACTCGATGCTACTTATTGTGCTGTTAAAATCCTTTTTGGTCTTGCAATCGACTCGTTTCCTTCGCGTTGCTCTTTCGCCATCGGAAATTCGCGCGACTTTCACTTCTAGACCACAATTTCTCGTACTCTGCATTCAAATGAAACGCAGACAAATTCGGAATGCAAAGTTGTAGGCAAATCCCCAGCTTCTGTGCTACCAATGATTGTTTCCTTGACACATAAATTACTGTCAGCCGCAAATCCGAACGCCTTAGAAGGACGGACAGGGAGTCCTAGAAACTGCTATTAACTTTATCTCGATCGTTTCCTCGTTACACGTGACGACCGCATTTAATTAAAAAGGAAATGAGTTTCATCAATTCTATTCAGCTCCTTTGATTGGTGTGATTAATTGTTATCTTAAATTGTTTACAGTTTTGCCATTTAAAACATGGCTACTCATAATATAATTGTGTTTCTTAAATGTAATTTTCATAAATTCAAATTCGTTCATTTGTTATTCGACATTTATTATTTTTAATTAATTAAAACTATTTCAAACATTCTTGATATCTTGCGTTCGATTTTTTCTGTTATTTCAATTTTTGTTTGTTTGCTTGGTAGGTCTAAGGAACTTAGCTAATCTTAATTTATACCATAAATTATTTACAATTTACCCAAATACTATCAAGTAATTAATTACTGCAATTCAGTTTTACTTGGGAAGTAATAATGGAGACACAATTTAATTTCTGCAAATGTACCTAACTTGGCTATTATAATACAGTTAACGTTTTACATCGAATTTAAATAACTTGTGGTTACTTGCACTTTATCGTTTCCCGCATTTACACGGTTTCAAGGAAGTAATGTCGCGGCGCGCCTTTCACTGGAAACCGCGGTGATAATTTACAATCGGCCGCTGATCGACTATTCGCAATGCCTAATGAATGGTGGAAGCGCTGCATTCGGAGTTATTCGCCCTTCACTCATTGATATTCAAGTCGTGCGGATTTACTTTAAGCCGATTTGAAACCCGTTTTTGCACAAGGATCACGTCCGTTTCTCGCCGGATTATGTATGCGAAGGTCCACTCATTGTACTTTTTATTCGAGAGCTGGAAAAAACGGTGTGCAATATTTAGTGACAATAAATTTGCGTGCTTACGTACTTTGCATATTTAATGCATTATGTATTTTTTCTCTGTGCGCCTACGCAAATACAAATATTCTTAACGGTTGCGAAATTTAGTGTATTAATTAAAATTCTGAATGTTATGTAGAATTTGAAGTAATGAATACCAAAATTACGAACTAATATATCACTGCCCGGCTGCGATTATGGTGAATCGTAAAATGTTCCAATCTTCCTTACTACATTTGCATTGAGAGAGAGACGCCACTGCAGTCATATACATTTTCTTAATGGAAAAAACTCGAAAATGTATATTTCAGAAAAAATCTTCTTGAATTTCCATGATATTTCTTTTACTATTTTCATGAAATCGAAATCGACAAAATAGAAAACAAGAATTGTAATTATATTGTAGAAAACTGAAATAAAACAATCATTAATTTTGTAATGTATTAAAACTTTAAATGGCATTAAAACTCTATTTGATAAAAAAATCAATTCTAATTCTTTCATAAATGAATCAGAAATTTCGAAAATGACCTGCAAGTTATACAATTTCTAATTTCTTACTTAATAGACCAGTAAGGCCTATAAAAAATCACTCGAAAATTCGCAAAAAGTAAAATAACGTGCAAAAATAAAAGTAAAATATAGTCAAAGACCGGAAGTAGAACACAAGACACAATACCACTTTTTCAGTAAACTGCTAAACAACTGTGTTGGCGATAACTTGGACACTTTCAGGTTAAATTTAAAATTTTGTATTCATAAACCGGTTTCAGCACATTGGCCTTCATCAGCAAGTTCAAATCTGTTTATTGAATATGTTTTAAAATTTGTACATTTTGTTATCGAATAGGTTAAAATAAAATACGGAGTCTTATACGGTTATATCCTAAGTTTAGGTCATAATCATAATCGTTTAGGTCATAAAGTTTAGGGTTATATCTTAAGTCAACAATCACGTATTATCTCTAGAGGTACATTTTCAAGTAATAATGACAATAGAGCCCGTATCTATAGTCCGTACTTGAGCATAAATACGACTCAAGTCGTATATTTGGTACCGTATTTTCTATATACGTTTATGCACCAAACGCAACCAAATATACGACTTGAGTAGTACTCAAGTTCAAGTACGGACTATAGACACGGGCCTAAGACTTGTAAGAAACATTCGCAAGCGTTATCATTCAATGCCAATGCATTGCATTGCCTCCAGACTGTCTAAGAATTAAGTTCATACCAGCGTATTCTTAAAAAGTATACTCCATTTCGCAGTATAATGCTACGAATGTACTTCATCTAATTAAAACTAATGTCAAACTGACGTCATGCGTTACTGGCAAAATTACCACCACTAAATAATACTCCCAAACATAAAATATTGAATATCTACTTACAACGACATCTAGATTCATATACTTATATGAACTTTATTGTTTGGTTTCCATCGCTGATTCGAATGGTCCGCAAATTTACGGACATGGTACACAACGGAACACCTTTAACAAACACCCTGTATACAGTGACCGCCTGAGTCGGCATCATATTGGATTTTTTTTTCTTCAGAAAACTTCTTTATGGCAGTAATTTGTGCTTATCTAAGAACCTTATTAGACCCTATAAGATGTATCGACAGATTTTTACTTACCTATAAAATCTCGTTTTTCAAAATGATGGAAATCAATATCGTGCTAGTTTTCGTAAATCACGCGAGACATCAATTAGATTTTTTTATTACGTGTTCGTTTTAGATTTAAAACCAAACATTATCGTCCATGTGCATAATCGACCTTAGTAGCTACCAAAGCTTAGCTCATATGTGAGCTACTAAAGCTTAGTAACTACTAATTAATCAGAATGTGATGTATCTTGCAGAAATGACATCCAGTGATGTACTTTCTAAGCGTGTTTTGTATCTGCTAAGGTCAAGAAGCTACTAAGTTCACTGTACTATATATGGCATTATTGATTAAAAAAATCTATAGAATTAACTCAAATTCTTAAAGATATGCATCCGAAGTTTTGAAAATTCTTTACAAAATTTCTGTAATACATATTACGAACTTATGCAAGAAAATATCAAAATTTCAAGTAAAAATTCCATTGAGACTTCACGATAATTCCCAGAGAATAAAACAAGGTAAAACAATGTAATTAAAAAAATTATAGAACACAATTTAGAACACCAAAAGTTGTGCCATAGTTGCTTGAACTGCTAAAATTGATATTTTAAGGCACCCAAATTATAAAATTTCAAAATTTCCACTAAGTCACGTACCCAAAAAGCATCAAAAATTTTGGAAATTTCTCTGATATACAAAAAAAAACGGATAAAATCAATAAAATCGCTGAAAAAATATTTGAAAAAACAAATAATTATGTAAAAATATTTAAAAAAAATATTATTATTACTGTTATTATTATTATAGAATGCCTGGTGATCTCCAAATCGAGCAAGTCATTAAAAAAGTTGCTTCATATTAGTAAATTATATATAGAATATTGCACTTAACTTTTTTCCATATAGTTATGTAAAAAAATTCTACCATATCTTACTTTAATAAATCAAGTAAATTATCAAAATTTTTGTTTACCTATGGTGGGCCACGCATACATTTTTTTCTTATTTATTTGGATACAAATCTCCAAAAAAATGCTTTACTTTGCTGAGTTTTGCATTGAATTTTGCATTACAGGGTGGCCCACCTATCCTCGCTCGGACCATTGCTGCTAAACTAATAAAAGTTGAGGAAAACATCTGATTGGAAGTTATTGGACACTTGATGGTCTACTATTTAAAAAAAAACGAGTATACAGAGTGTACCATAAATCCGGGACACAATATTTGGTCTATTTTTTAAATTGGTCACCCTGTATATTATTTAATTTTTAGAAACTGCTTCATGTGGGCTTCACAAATCATTTTTTTTTTCTGAAATCAGATGCAACGTTGCCAAGTTATTCACATTTTAATCCAATTTAACGAAAAATCATGGACGTAGAAAAATATTCGACAAAACCTTATTATAAGAGATCAATGAAAGAATTTGCTTATGCAAGTATCCAAGCAATGTGCCAAAACATACACATAATTTTGAATCAGGTAGAATACACAGGGTGTTCTGAAACAACGATCCAATTTTGATATTTTCAAATGGCTAAAACTCTTTTTATTTTCAAGTGGAATACCCCGTATAGCATCATATTCTGAGAGCTCATGTAATGAGCTATTCAATGGTAGCATATGAACTGTAATCTAATAAAACTTTTTAATAGGATATAACAATCAATCTCAAAAAGTTTTATCAATTTGAAAATAGCAAAATTAGATCGTTGTTTCAGACTCTGTGTATTCAACCTGTATATACAGGGTGGCCCACTTATCCTGGCTCGGACCATTGCTGCTAGACTAATGAAAATTGAGGATAAAATCTGATTGGAAGTTATTGGACACTTGACGTAATACTTTTTGAAATTATTTTCGAGTGTGCAGAGTGTACCATAAATCCGGGACACAATATTTGGTCTCATTTTTAAATGGAACACCCTATATATTCTTTCATTTTTGGAATCTGTTTTAAGTGGGCTCACAACAACAACTGTCAAACACTGAATGTTTATTTCACAAAACATCTGTCAACTATGATAAGAAAAAGTTTTAGCAAAATGGAAATGGAGGTAAAACAGAATAATCTTCCATATTTTCGAAACCGTTACTTTAAGGACCCTTGTTTATTAAGACTTTTTCCTTTGTTGTGGTTTATACTACTACCCCCTTAAATATTTTACATCCTTTTTTTAACACCCTGTATGTATCCGTGCATAAATTTATTTACAATACGATTTAAATTATATCATTGATTTTACTTTATCGCACCGCAAATAAAACACATTTCAAGGGATATGCATGTTTTGGCATCCGCTGAGCATGTGACCATGTGATGGTACAAATATTAGAAAAAAAAAATTACTCACTGTAAAGTAGAAGTAGAAGTAGTAGAAGTCGAAGTAGAAGTAAATAACATTATATTTTTGATTGTTCAGCTATACCTACTGGAATGCACAAACAGTTTAAAAGCAATGAATAATTCAAATAAATCAATTTTAGTTTAAGTCAACGATTTATTTAATAAAACCATTTAACTTAAATAATGATTTATATCATGATTTAAATCACTCTAACCCTGCCCAGTATGCACTTTACTAAAAACGGATCCGAAATTTTAAAAATGTCTTTAAAAAAATCACTAGTATTTCGACTTTTGCAATAAAATTTCGCAATGAAATTTTCTGTACAGTGCTGAACGAATTCTCGAAATTTTACAGACAGTAAAATAAGCTGCAAGAAAAACTTCAATTATGAATATTTTAGTTTCATTTACTACGTACATGAATCTAAAATTTAAATGTTTACTTGTTATAAAATGCTTCTATAAAACTACCAGATTTTCTATCTATTAACATATTTCTGAAATAATCTTCAAATAAGTATGTTATAATTAGCTAGTAGAAATATTTTCGATACATTTCATATTAATTTCAGTGAATTGGGCGATCAGAATTTATGTTTATGGGTGCATTGCTTTGAGATAAATAATACTCGTTACGACCTCCTGGTGTTATCAGTTTTACAACACCGCAAAACCTCACTATTTAAAACTTTGGAATTTCCTTATCAACTTCCTGCCGCAGACATCTAAATATTGGACAAATATTTTGCAAGCCTGATCCAAAAATTGTAGACTTATCTGGTGTAATTTTCCATTAGAACAACACACCGTGACTTATCACTGCAGTTCCAATTAAGCAATGAATCGCATATATGGTCTCGAGTAAGATAGCGCAATCACTCGTCCGATAAATAAAAAGTTATAAATAAACATTTTGTTTTACTATTACATGCGAGATAAGATACAGATCAAGTATTTTAAACATTTAGCAATTACATGAACTTTTTTTTTGCAAGACTTGAAATATATTACATACCACGAAAAGATAGTAATACAGAAAATTTTAATAACGCACGTTTATATTTTTTTGTAGCTCTTGTGATAGGATATTGGTTTGGCGCAAACGACCAAAAGTTTATTTTTCTTTAGGGTGAGCGCATCGCCATCTAGGGGCATTTGAGCTGACCTGAAGTTTTGTTGAATATACTACCTAGTTACGTTGTAGAACATTTATTGTGTAAAGTTTCTTCTATGGCTTGACAATTTTGGCAGAACATCCTTCAACATAAGTTCGTAATATTACATCATTTGTGAATACTTTTTTTGTTTGACTTAAGGCGTCGATTGATGACCATTTTCTTTTTCTAAGTTAATTTTATAATAATTGATAGTTATTTTAAAATAATTTGACTGGTATTAGATTTCGATTAACGCAAGATATTAAATTTCAAGACTTTTCTAAATTTCCACATAAGCGAGCAACTGCGTTTGTTTAGGTGAGAAACAAATTAGGACTTCTAAACAGAAAGTCAGATCCTAAACTCACATTAATATTGTAATACATTTTTAGTTTCGCCAGTAAATTTCGATTCAATTTAAAGAAGAAATCCTCACGTTAAGTATATAAAACACTACTAATTGTTCTCGCTATAATGAGACATTACGCAACAACTGATAGTTTAGAATTAACTATAATTGTCACTTGCGACGTTTCATTATCAAACGTTTTAATTGCACGATAGGAATATTTTGGATTTCTAAAATTTTCCATCAATAATAACGTAATTGTGTTATTTGTACAGCATGCAAAGCATAATAATGTATTTGTTAATTGGCTTTCAACTGTAGCTGTGATTACAGAATATTATGAATGGAACTGATGACGTGATAGTTTAATGACCATGAACCCCCTATGGGAAATGCTCGAGCGCTGAAGTGCTAAATTTATTAGCATGTTTTATGACGACTGAAAGTGCTTGTTTGATCAGCAGGAGATGTTTATTGTTTCCTGCATTTTATGGTTCAAAGTCATGGCAGATTTTGATGTAAATTTATATTTAAAGCAGCGTTTTAATATCCATAAATCCCTTATTTTGGTTTTACGATGTCGTAGAGCTTCGAATGTAAAGGTTATTGAAGGTATATGCGGTGTAGAGTAAATAACAATACAGTGGTAAGTGAACGCCTCTGAGTGTATGAAATTTGAAGTTGCCAATGCTTGTTACATTATTTTTAATAATGTATAGAAAATTTAAAACCACTATATTATGGTCTTTCATATTTTTTTCTTGCTGGTTTTAATATGGCCTTTTCTCAGGGTTTCTACAACCACTATTTATAGCTAAATATTTACATTTATATATTTATAATTGTGAGGCATGGTCATTGAGAAAATTGTTGAAAGACCTCGACAAATGAATTTTTACTTTTATTATTATAATAATTAAAATTAAAACGATTACCCACGACGAAGCTAATTATCACAGAAGCTTTAAATCTTAAAACGTACAAAAAAATCAGACATAATAGTTATTTATGTATCTAGGGCTGAAAGAAATAATTTACGCCCGTGGACAATGTTTGAGGCCCGACGCGAATCGGAGGCCTTTTATTTATCCGAGGGCATAAACTTTCTTACAAATCAAGATACGTAGGTACAAGGTTTGATGCACAACTGAAAAAAAAAACATTTTTATCTCAAATTGTGGTTGTGACAACCATAACATTTGGTTACCATGGTGATGTAGCAACATATGCTTGTCACATATTCGCTCTGTGCATTGGGTTACTATGGTATTGTATAAACAAAATGCGCTACTGAGCGGAAAAATGCTGCAGTGGGCTGCAAATACATTATGAGGCCGCCTCTCGTAAAGTTGTAGTTTCCACCATGATACCGATGTTGTAAACCACTAATTTACATACAGATGTGCGTAAAGTAAGTTATACATATATGAATAATTAGGATCGGTCTTTCTAAAATTTAAAATAACTTATCTATGAGATAGTCATACTTTCAAGCATTGGCAGATTATGGCCAATCGCAGAGTGGAATAATTTATAACCTATGATAAGAAAGAAATCCAAAATATGAATCTAATATTGAAAACCTTTCTTACCTTTACACGAACCTTGGTACTTACAAACAGACAATTTTGTCATAATCTCAATTTTTCAATCAATAATCAAAAAAATCTGTTTTCGTTGTTTTCCTGAGGGGTCATTGACCGATTGTGCTTATTGGCAAGGCACCAGCTTCAAAAGATAATTAATTATGCCAATACTTTTACTATCTCATTATGGGCATTTTAAAGCGTCAGATAACTATTCGGAATTCTATTAATTGATGGGAGTAAAACTTTACAAGTACTGAAAAAACTTAAATCAAATATGTTATCTATGCTATCCGATTGGAATTAATATAGAAATTTAAACCCCATATAATTGAAAGCAAATTCTATAATACCTATATTCAATATATCTATCTACATCTAATTTTGTTAACATGTTTTAATTAAAATTAACAACTTCTTCGATTAAAAAAGGAATAAGTTTTCCTATAAGTACATAAATTTAATCCTACATTTTTTTTTGAGTAAATTATACTTGAAAATGTATCTTATATTATTTTACTTCAAATCCGTTCAATTGTCCACCATTCAATTGCATTATGAAACCGGCTAACCACAATTATATAACAATATTGCAACAATATAATTGTTTCTACTGAAAAATATATAATGCACTATCACGATGAATGCACTGATTATCATCAATCAACATGTAAATGTAAATAATACAACCTTGACATTTAGAAATATCGTATTAGTGTAATTTACTATTCAGTGCATATCAGTGTAAACGAAGCCGGCCAATTGCCCATCACTGCATCATGCAATCCGCCTTACTAGAATTATACCACAATATTGCGTAATACTTCTGCTACAAAATTAATTGTTTCTGCTCGAAAACGTATAATTCACTCAATAATCATCAATGCACTGATTGTTATCAATCAACGTGTAAATAATACAACCTTGACATTTATAAAAATCACTTATTTGGGTAATTTAGTACTCAGTGCTATCAGAGTGATTAATCGCGAATTTTATACAAGTCATTATTAATGACATAAATTAGAATCAGATTTATTGCATGAGATTAAAACTTCCAAGATATGATAAGGAACCGGATTTGGTGTTGAATGGGCATACAAAGTAGTCTCAGTTGGTATTCAGTGTGCAACGAGTGACATACATACTTTAATTTATTTGTAAGTACGAGAATCTTTCCTGCAGAAAATTCTATATTTTTTAATATGAGATTAAGACAATTTTTGTGGCTATAATTGATGAGATCGGAACTAAAAGTGTAGAACTGAAATTACAAGAAAATAGCAGTAACATAACTATCTTTTACTGGAACAACATTATTTTGTAAAAAAAAATTCACACATACGTCAACTAAGGTTTCTATCTGATTTTGTTTTAAAATTATAAAGCTTTAAAATTCCATTCTTTCGATTTGTTTTGTTTCAACGTTAAGAAGTTTTTACAGAGTGAATCACATATTCTGCGAAAGAAAATCTGTACTAAAGGCGTTCTGTAAGTTTTTTTATCTTATTTTGTTTTAAAATAAGTCGGGTTTTGAAGTCAGTAGGCTGTACCGAAATAAATCACACATTTGGAAACAGGCACTAGTTTTGCACGTTGCTTTGTTTTAAAAACACAAAAAAAAAACTATTATTTTCCTACTAGTTTTGTACCTGAAAAAGCTCTAAATAGCTCTAAGTATATTACATATTCTCAAAGGAAAATGCTTCCAAAAAGCGTATTCTCTGTAATTTCGCCTTGTTTTGTTTTAAAAATTCAAATGTTTTAGCTATACAACAAAACTGTATAAGAGTATAAGAGCAAAGACAATTATAAAAATTCCACACAAATAATCCTTAAACTTGAAACACAGATTCAACAATTCAGTATAAAATAATTAAAAATGTTGTTTTCTCAAATCAATTTAATTATTGTGTTTTTTTTATATGTTGTGCTAAGTGGATTATGTATTGAGAATTTGAACCATACATAAATGGAGAAAATATTTTACGTGTAAATATTAGTTGTAAATGTTTTGCAAATGTTTTTTTCTACTAGAGTTTGTAAAACTTTAACATTTTATATACTAATACTAATTTTAGTTAGGAAAAGTGAAATATTTCCTAACAAGTGCGAAAATAATATTTCAACATTAAAAGTTGTATGTCAATTATTGAAATTGTACATGTTATTTTTTATCATTATTATAAATCTTAACAGAAATATGTTCACAATTCGTATATGAAAATCCAAAACAGGTCTTTGTGGAAGTAGAAATAAGTTTTTTAATTTCCTTAACCTCTTCATTATTAAAAGCAGAACAATCTTGCCTCCGCTATTTAATTTAGGAATAATTTTAAAATATTGCAATTATTCAAATTTAATTTATTTTCCAAACTCTATAATAGGAAAAGGTACGGAAAAAAATTACATTTCCTAACTTATCGCACAAATAGCTTTATTGCATCTATGCAACAAAAGTGTATAAGTTTAAAATTCCTTAATTTTAATTTTCGGAAGTTCGATAAAAAATTAATGAAAACATGCGAAAATTTTAGAGATTTCAAAATAGTAAAATTACCATAAAATTATTATAATTATAATAATTCAATAGGAACTTTCATAATTCACTTCACAAAAATGATAAAACTTTCAACAATCCTGTAAATTAATAAACATTAATAGTTAAGAGTAAACGAGCAAAGACAAACATAAAAATTCCACTAAAATAATCTTTAAACCTCAAAACAGATTCAACAATTCAGTACAAAAGAATGAAAAATCTCAGATTCATAGAAACACATGTAGCTGTAAATAGTAAATGATAAGCAAAGATTCATTAATTTTAATTTTCAAAAGTTCGATAAAAAATTGATAGCATGCGAAAATTTTAGAGAATTCAAAATAGTAAAATTACCATAAAATTATTATAATTATAATAATTCATTAGGAACTTTCATAATTCACTTCACAAAAATGATAAAACTTACAAGAATCCTGTAAATTAATAAACATTAATAAAAAAAACTCCCAGAAACGTTTAGGCTTTGTGTAAATTCCACGAAATTTGAGAAATTAAGAAGAGTGCATATATGCAACAAAACTGTATAAGTTTAAAATTCCTTAATTTTAATTTTCGGAAGTTCGATAAAATATTGATGAAAACATGCGAAAATTTTAGAGAATTCATAATAGTAAAATTACCATAACATTATTATACTTATAATAATTCATTAGGAACTTTCATAATTAACTTCACAAAAATGATTAAACTTTCAACAATCCTGTAAATTAATAAACATTAATAGTATATGAGTAAAAGAGCAAAGACAAACATAAAAATTCCACTAAAATAATCCTTAAACCTCAAAAATAGATTCAACAATTCAGTACTAAATAATGAAAAATCTCAGATTCATAAAAAACACATGTAACAGTAAGTAGTAAGTGATAAGCAAACATGCCTTAATTTTAATTTTCAAAAGTTCGATAAAAAATTGAAAAAAGCATGCGAAAATTTTAGAGAATTCAAAATAGTAAAATTACCATAAAATTATTATAATTATAATAATTTATTAGGAACTTTCATAATTCACTTCACAAATATGATAAAACTTTTAACAATCTTGTAAATTAATTAACATTAATAAAAAAAATAGATCACCTAAACTTTTAGGCTCTGTGAAAATTGCACGAAATTGGAGAAATAAAATTTATATACGTACTAAAAATAATATACCTACTCATATTCACGATCACATGTAAGTAATTAGAAAAATGTCATTAAAAGTTCCAGAAATTCTTTAATAATTAGCCACAATTCTAAAACATGAGCAATACAATATACAGTATGTCCGCGGATTGAGTTTACAAGAGGAAAAACTTTTTTTTCTTTTATTTTACGCCAAAACTTCAAAGGAATAAGATTTTTTGCTTGTCCTGAAACCAGCAAATCTCCAATTAAAACTTAATTATTCTGACTCAGCGGAAAGAAAAGTTCATTTTTCACATTGGCCGTTTTACAAATGAGTTTACGCCAGTTAAATAACTAAAATGTTTGTGAAAAACATAATTTTAATAAACAGCAACTCAAAGAAACAGCTTTAAGATAAAAAATCATTTTTATCAAGAAAAATCATTATTCAAATTACCGTGTGGTGTGCCGTTGGTTATCACGGGATAATAGATGCATACTTTTTTTATAACAACGTTAATCAGCACACATATTTAGATATGCTAGAAAATTTTCTTAGCGATGGGCTTTATGCTTTAGAAATTAATTATAGACGTACAATGTTTTTTGAGCAGGATGGTTGTCCTGCACATTATTCTCGCATTGTTACTAATTGGTTAAATGCTTAATTTGGAGATCTGTGGATTGGACGAAATGGTCCAGTATTGTGGCCTGCCAAAAGTCCCGCTTTAACATTTTTTTATTTTTATTTGTGGTAACGTTTATAGCAAATTGTGTATATGGATAACCTACCTATTAATGCCGAAGAATTAAAAAATCGAATAAGAGGCACCGTGGCATCATTGTCCATCGAAGAAATTCAAAGAAGTTTCAAGGAACTTCGATTTAGAGTCGAATTGTGCGCAGAATTGGGTGGGGGGTTAATTGAATAATGATTGTTCTTGTTAAAAATGACTTTTTTTATCTTAAAGCTGTTTCTTTGAGTTGCTGTTTTTCAAAATTATGTATGATAGTATTTAAAAAGCAGAGAAATTCCGAAATCAAAAGAAAAATGAACTTTTCTTTCGACTGAGTTAGAATAATTAAGTTTTAATTAGAGATTTGCTGGTTTCAGGACAAGCAAAAAATCTTATTCCTTTGAAGTTTTGGTGTAAAATAAAAGAAGAAAAAGTTTTTCCTCTTGTAAACTCAATCCGGGGACATACTGTATAGTAATAATAACAAATACACAAGTTAATAAAAATTAATAAAAAATAGCTCATAAAACGTTCAGAATTTGTGGACATATGATGAAATTAAAGAAATCAAAAATGTATAAATTCAGTATAAATAATATTAGAAATATGTCATTATAACTAGCACATAAATAATCTAAATCCACTGTGATGATAAAAATAATGAAAAGTTTGATATGAATGAAAAATCAGTGAATTCATAAAAACTTATAGGCATAAGTTTGTCAGCTGTTAGTTCATGACTTCCATAAATTCCTTAAAAATACTACCTCATACCTTTCAATTGCAAAATGCTAAGCTCAGAGAATAAATATTAATTAAACATACAATTGACTAATAAATACAAAACAAGCTGTATGTCTATTCAAAAAAATGCGGCTTCAGATGTCTTAGTAGTACTTTGTTGTGTTATTGTGAATAATTTCTAATCAAATGTTCTTTAGTGTATTACAATTAAGCCATTGAAATTAATATTATGTGTGTAATCTGTATGAATGTGCGATTCATTTGAATATAATACCTGCAAGTTAGCAGTATAATAAATCAGCAACTTAGTAGCAGTATCTGTACGGTACTAAAAATATTTTATAGCAATGATTCATGAATTCAAATGTGTTACACAATATCGTTATTTTTGAATGTACTGCCTTTCAATGTGTTAACGAGTACATGGGAAATTGTGTCGGCCCCACACATTATTGATTGTTATTCATATGTTTTTTTTGTTTTGTTTTTCAAGTTGATTTTTTGATCATCGATATAGTTCGTTTAGGTCGTCAAATTCCGATAATTTCAATCAAATCTTCTATTAAATACTTGGTGTTATGATTTTTTTGAAAGGCACTACGAGTATTACTGGAAACACGTGATGGGCATTTTTTGAAATATTTATAAACCTATGTATTATATTTTATATGATTCATACAGTATTTTCTTTCACTACGAATTTCATATTTAGTTGCCCAGGAAAATAAACACCTCCATATAAGATTTTTTATTCATTTGCATGGTATACTCATTTAATAAAGTGTTTCCCAAACTGTGGGGGTGCATTGTTATATAAGAGGCACTAGCATATCTTAATGTAATGTGTAAGTAAGTAGGTACAAAGAATTATTTGGATGTATTTTAAACAGTCTTGTTTTATATGTTTGGCAAATTTTTGCATAATGTCGAAAAATGGGGTTTTATTTTTATCAAAAACGATATTTAGCAGTAAAATTTCAAATATTGTTGGTATAATTCCCACCATGGGCAGAATTGTGCGTTTTGCTGAAAGTTCTGCTTTGTGCAAAAATCGAGTTTTGGTTATATTATAATTGATGATTCATTTTAATTATTAGTTTTGAAGTACCATACAGTGCGATCTACAAGCTCAGTGCTAAACTTTGTGGATCAAAATGTAAAAATAGATTCTGTACTCTGTCATTATCTCTAATGCCGTGAAGAAGTTAATTGTGTTTTTTAGTTGGTTTCTTTTTAATATTTTTATTTACTATTTTATATTTTTGTGCTTTTGTTTACGACTGTTTCTTTAATGGATGTTTATTTTCGAATTTTTGTCACTATTCTTTACACTATTTTGTGAGGTTTTTATTCAAGCACGTCTTGTTTGTGTGCTTTCATTCATTTGTTTTTGTTTAATTATGTTGTGTTTACTAGTTTAATTGTTTTTTGATCGCGTGCTTCTTATTTACGTGTTTATTTAGGAATATTTATTGATATGTGATATTTACATAAAAAACTATCTATATTAATCACGTTAGTGAAATTGGATGAATAATTATTATTAGTAAAAAATTAACATAAAATTTTAGTAAATGCGTTATTTAAAAAAGTTAATATTTTTTAATGAATGAGAAATGGATTTTAATGAGCTTGTTTTATTTATCGATGGTCCATCTATAATATTTCTATTTTATTTTGTTTTACGCATTACATATTCTATTTATATTTTATTTTATTTTACACAGTACATTTTGTAATAAAACATTATTAATGTAATCGCACATAATTTCCTGGTAGTTCGTTATGATTTTGCCAACGTTTAAACATTCATGACCTACATATTCATTCTGCCATGTAATGTCTCATATCTATACCTATTATTCGCCTTGATTAATTGTTCCGCCATGACCTGTACGCATGAAACAAATAAAAAACTAATACAATCCATCCTCTGTAATTACTCTGCCTAGGAACAAGATACTGACTGCTCACCACTCGGGGGTCATGAAAATGATCCTGTGCGTATAGATAAGTCCAAATCGAACGAACCGAAACGGAAATTACATTGCGGCCAAATTATTTTAGCGCGTTATCATCATTGGGCTTTTATCAATGAGCATATCGAGTTCTCTACCAAACGTCCGTGAAACGCCGTCGCGTCAAGTCAAGTTCAAGAACGTCCTCGCGTTGGTTTCGCCGGTAAGCCGTGGGCGCTCCTTGATATATGCCATAAATTATTCATAATTGTGAACTTTGATGTGGCTGGAAGTAATCCACATTGGCTTTAGTGACATACGCAAATTCGTGGATTTAACGAGGGAAGAATTACGTGTGAATAGGCTCAATTGAGGCACCGCGACCTCAAAATTGGACGAGATCACGGAATAAATTGGCCGTCTGATTATGTAAATTGAGTTCTTGTGGCAACGAGCCATTCCTGGAACATTTCTGGTATTGCGCCGACTTAGCAATTTGTGAAATCGCTTTGTGAAGTATCAAGGTTGGTGCTATAAAAATTGTAAGTACTTTTACTGTAATAATCGTTTCAATATTTTTTGTAACTAAATAAGTAAACCTATTAAACTTGATAAAACTTATTTTTTGTAGTCAACCTTTTCACAATCAATTTGAAAGATCTTACCTTATCACATAATGTAATTTTGTTTTCAAATTAATCTAATCTCAGTACTATATTCAATATATCTGTACATTGGCTCTAAAAAGAGTATTGCCTACATTGTAGTACTAAAACTAACATAAAATAAAATAAAAAGTACAATAATTGTATTACACAATAATAACCAAAGAGATTCGAATCTAAACTACTAGAAAATGTAAATTTGAGGCTTATGGTTATTTACAAATAAATCGGTTATTCTTAACCTGAGGTACAGTCACGGGCTCTGGGAATGACGCGCACCGTAAGACTGTCTGCTATCCTTGTCTGCTCCCGTACGGTAGGGGCACAGATTCGGTCTTACGGAGCGCGCCATTCCCAGAGTCCGTGGCTGTACGTATGGTGCAGTGTTAATGTTATGTTCTTATGTTCTTTCCAAAAATATGTAATACCTTTTTCAGCGTATTAAGAGTATTTCGTTGCAGTTGAGTACCTAACATCAATTATTGCATTGCAAAAATACAAAAAGGTTGCATAGTTTTGCAAATTTTATAAATTTATTGTGAAAAACAAAAAACACAAAAATGCAGAGATTCGTAAAATTATTGCGAAAAAACTTTATTACACAAAATGACTGGAGATTCGAGGACCTAAATTTTCAAATGGAAATTTATTGTTTATTTTATGTGATTTTATGCTAATTTTGATTCGAGTTCGCACTTTGTTGCATATTTAAATCCATCAGTGTAGAAAATGTTTATTGTGAAGATTTACAAATATTTAAAATACGTTTTTTTGTAAATATGTTTTATTGTAATAAATTAATTCCATTTAGCCATAAAAACATGCAACCCGATTGTATTTTTGCATTGAAAGTTTTCATGTTCACTCACCTGCATTGAAAAATTACTCTAAAATACTAAATTAGATTGTATGAATCGGTGGTTAATACTTGGTTAAATATCTTTAAATTAGTATAAATAAAGCACTTGGTCAAGTTTCACATTTTTTTTAAATTAAAAAAATAATAGGAAAACTCTACAATCGTTTCGGTATCACGACCATTATCAACAGACAAATAATACCGAATGACTAGAAAAAATAAATGTTGCATAATTTTAGGGGGAAAAAATAACATATTGAAGACTTTTTTCCGCCAAAGTTCGTATAGCTTAATCTAATTAGATTTTCATCTGTGATAATGACGGGTAATGGGAATTAAAATTAAAATCTATGCAATTTCAAAATATCAAAATTTCATATTATGTATTCACGTAATAATAATATAATATTTGGTAATTTCCCAGATATTATTCATGCTGAAACTAAAGCAAAAAACCGATATAAAAAATAATGATAAAAAGCCTCCCATATGGTGCAGACATGATGAACCAAAGTTCAAATCGTCTCATTCATAATTTGAATTTCAAATGAAATGATTGATTCTTTGGTTCTTTTTGATGTATTGAAAAATTTCGAGAATTTAAATACTTATCATTGCCGAAAGCCGTTACTTTATGATGATTCATCTAATTGATAAGAATTAGACTCTTTTACATTCTTTTATCAGTATTTTTATTAACATGTTATCGAATTTCGTTAGCAATTCTACAGAGTTTTGAATCGTATATTTCTATTTTGCGTTTAGAATAAGTCGATTCTAGCACCCAAATGATGTCATTTGACTGTTAGAATAAGCGGTTGGTGTGCTAGAATAGACTAGTAAAACTTACTGCATTGATGTTTGTAGTGGTAGCGTTGACGGTTGACGTTAAACTGCCAACTGACCTACGTCAAAAAATAAATTTCACAGAGAACAGCAAATTCATGAAAACGAAGTTTAATTTAAATTATTACCGTGGAAAGTACAATTATTATACACATTAACAGTTACAAGCGATTTGTCTTGAGAATTTATAGTGACACCATGTAAATTATCATCAGACACAATATTTTGTCTAACTTTATGCCACATAAATGTCACCAACCATCGCAAAGTTTCATTTTTTAATTTAAAAAATAGTATGATGCGGCAAAATAGAAAAAATAGTATAAAACACTCGTTGCAGAAGGTCCTTTAAGTACTCATTTGTTCCTCAACTCGCTGCTACGCAGCTCGTTTCGGAATTTCAAATTCGTGCTTGAATATATGCCTTCTTCAACTGGTATTTTAATATACTATTGTAGTTCGCAATACATCTTAAAACTCGATTTGGAACAGTGTAGAAATTTTTATTTATTTTGTTTATGGAAATTTCATAAAGTGAAAAATTTATGAAGACAACAAGTATCATTGAAAATGTCGTGACATATTTTAATTCCCTTGAAATTTTGACCCAATTTTGTTATAAAAATTCTTTAATAAAGTTATTTTATTTGTTTTTTTTTTGTGATTTCGGTAAATTTTCATAATTAAGGGGATATTTTTAAAATAGTTAGTACTAATTCTAATTTCTTTTCAAAATTGTGTAAAAAAATTGTGTAAAAAGTTACTTGATAATTTTGCATTTGTGGGTTTCTTACACTTATAGGTTTGTTAGTTGTATACTCCTATATTATGTTATATTATGTCGTCCATTATGTTGGTCGTAAACAAGGATGGGCGACATAATATATAAAACTAACGGACCAAACTATATAAAAACTGTATAAAACTGCAAACTATAAGTAACACCTTAAAAGCATAATATTAATAACTATTAATTAACTAACTCACATCTTTTTACACAATAAACCGACTTGTTTTTACTGAATACGGCCACCAGAGCCGAAACCGGTACAAGTAAACACGAAATTTTATTTAACCTGAAAGTGCACCAAACCCAAATCAACAATCCAAAGATAATCCTCTGCAAGATCTAAGTTGGTATTACATATTGATTTAAAAAAATATATAACAATCCACAATATGTATAAATAATTGTGATAAATAATATAGTTAAGTAGACCATTTGGCAACGTATGTAAATATGCGTGATAATCAATACATAATATAATACGTAATTGGAGCCAACGAACTCAACGCTGTTGGTGAATTTAGGATTTAAAAAAAATACGTTTTATTTAACGACGGCCTATTTCTGCTGCTATGGCTAAATACCGTTCCCAAGGGGTGATTCACTACACTTGGAAATTTAGCCTTTATGACTTTCGCTTCATCCATATCGGGTTCTTTAACGCTAGCCTGTGGGCACCGTCGACCTTTAGGAGGACTGAATCATATGGTTAATAATTATCATCAGAAACGTGTCGTTTTTTGAGGAAGTTCTTTCTAACAAGCGATGATAATTGAGTTAAGTTCTTTTTTTCTCCATAATTTCAATTTCGTAAATATTTTGGACTTATCAAACATGTCAACAACATTATTTTTGATTATATAAAAAAATGAAATTGTTAAAATTATTAACAAGACGTAAGAGGAATGAAAACAAATGCGTTACGACGTAATTGTCTTCACAAATCATAATGGTTTTACTTTCTCCATATAAATTTCCGCGAAAACTTTCGAATTACACGGAAATATCCGTCTTAAGGTCCCCAGATTTTACCACTTTTGAAAACTGTATGCTTGCGTATGTGTCGATGTCTGAGAACTTTTTTGTGGAGGCGATAGGTCTAAAACTGTTCAAGATAATTGAATAAAATTTTGGAATTTAGATTTTTTATAACCAAATAAAAAAGACAAATCGCTCACCTGCGGCACATCTCAAAAAATGATATTGTGGAAAAAATAAAAATAACTTTTATTAATAATGAATTGTATTAAATTATGTACTTTATGAACATAATATTCAAGTTAAACTATGATTAATGCTTGGTTTTGCTTATCTAAATTAATAAACCATTGTGAATTTAGCAATTTTGATACTGTAAATAGCCATGCAACTTTTTCAAAAAACAAAAAGCTCTTGAAATTGGACCCGTGAAACTGCAATTCTTTCCCCATTTAATCGTTCCTCTATCTCCGCTAGTTTCCGAGATCCCCATACTAAACATCCGAAAAAACTCACCCTGTATATATAATTGGCAATTGCTTGAGATTTCTGTACATTTTTATTTCCAGGTGTATTTTCCATAAAACTCAGAATTGCAAGTAATTTTTAATTTTATGAAATGTTTCGTAACTAATCTCTTTTATCTCATAAAAATCAATGTAATTGGCCATCAATATATTTTCAGTCAATAAATCATTACCATCATGGATTGAAACTAAAATTTGCTATGCCTTTATAGTTGCCAAAATTCAACGGAAGCCAATCTTGGAAGATTGTCAAAATTGACTACGTACCTACAAGGGATTGCCAGTCCATTCGTGCAAATTTCGACGAATTTCTCCGAAGGATTGCTAAACTCTAACTCTTCTTCGTCATTACTTCTGTCAGCTCTTAGAAGCATAGCCTCAATCTTTGCATTTCGTTAATATCTTTTCTGTTTTATCTTTTATGTTATTTTGCCTTAGTGGTTTTCTTTCTTAATTGTTTAAGTGTGCAGAACAGTTCTGGTAGGTATTCTACGTGATTTTCTTATCTTCAGCCAGAAGTTCTCCTCAATGTCTGTGCGGCCTTTTGACATCGATTGGCATACTGTCAAGAACAAAATGGTCAACAATTTGAACATCTAATTTGATTTTTTTCCTTAATATTTTTTCGTTATTTTAATTATTTTTGTGACTTCATATTATTTTAAAACTTATCTTAAAACAGGTCATTAGTATTTTTTCTCGATAAAAATTTCTTTTGGTTTTTCTGTTCTTATTTTTGAAATTTTCAATTTGGTTTTATTCCAATATTTAAAATCCAAGCTTGTTTTCCTAATTTGTTTAAACTGACGATGTTTTCCTAGATGCATTCTGCACATATAATTAATAGTTTTATAATAATTTAATAGTTTTACTTTCACGCACTTTTTCTCATTTTTTTTTCAAATGTTACATATTGAAAATGTCATGTTGTTGAAAACATAATTAAAAGTACTATCAATATCGATAATAAAAAATATAGGTTGTCATTTAAAAAAAATGGCTCCGACGTCATAACGTCAAAACGGAGAGAGATGGAAAATTGAAAATGGTGTCAAAATATTTGTTTGAACAAAAATCATTTTGACCTGTAGAAGCGGTTTTCGAAAATTTATACAGGGGAAAAAATAAAGTCAGGTCTTAATACTTTATGCACTCTCTGTATGTAATATTTGGTTATTATTTGTCAACGGACTAAATGTATTAGGTTGTGTATTTTCGTAAATCGTATTTTCTTTTAAAGCAAAAAGCTTATGGGTTACATGATTTTAGTTTTCATATCAAGAAACAAGAAAACTAGGATTAACATTATTAGCAGTATTACTGTCATATGAAGGTTTCAAAGTTTTTGGATAGCTATATCATTGCCATCCATACTTTTGTAAATATGCCCCTAAGAACGACCTTGGTTTTGATGCATGCTACATAAGTATGAGTTACAGCACTTCGCCGTGGTGCTCAACACGTGTTTTTGGTGGGAGATGACTGCGTTTCGTGATGACAAATTTAGCTCCGGTGCTATGAAAATTTGGCAGTGGCATACTGAATTCAGTCGGCGCAGCTTCCGGCCGTCTCCAAGCCGTTACAATTTTGGGCCATTCATCCCACTTGGTTTAGATCAAGAATATTAATGACCGGTTAGGAGGAGCGCCGGCTTCCCGAACGCCCATTTCCCTGGCACCGTTCCCGGTGTTCCGTTCAAGTTCCCCGTCGATGTGCTCTTGGCAATAGACGTCACATTTCGTAATTGGTGTACATAAATACCTATCGGACGCACCAGACTCCTCGCGTCTGTGCAGTTCTCTGCTGGACAGTGTTAGTAACGTGGCGGTTTCTTGTTTCAGCCCCTGAGACCAATCATGAAATGCGGTAATTCCAGCGATGCAGTGCATAAGGATGTGGTCATTGTTGGTAAGTCACCTCCTATATGAGATTATTAAAAGTGCGTTTTACTGATGCAAGACTTGAACGTTACATCTAACTTGTCTTGCAACAGATAATTCCCAGAGATCAAAGTAAAGCAACATCATATTTATCATCGGTAAAATTAAAACCGATGTTTTGAAACTTCTTGGTGTAGGTATTTGATAGTCTAGAATTGCATCAGATAATTTCCACAGAATAAATCTAAAGTTAAACATTTAATTTTTATCCACAAATATCGTCCTACAAAACCAAATTTGAAAATTTTACAAAACTACTGCAATTATTTTTAAGCTTGATGGGAGCGCTCATGTCCTTAGATGGCAATGCGTTTTCCAAAAATAAAAATAAAATTAAGCTTGATGGACTCGATGGACTAGAACGTGTCTACGGATTGAGTCCACAGTGGGAAAATCTGTGTAATTTCTTATTTTTGAAAAAGATTGGAAACATTTGTGTATGACCCAAAACTACTGTAAATGTGTGTGCCATTGATGGTTAAAGATTTATTTGAAAATTCCAATGATTTTGTTTCACAATTATGCAAATTAACATTTTTTATTTCTCATTCTACATAATTCCCACCCTCAGTAACACATCTAGCCACCTTATTTGTAAATTCCTTTTGAATTAACATTTCTTAAAACTTGAACACCAAATTCTCCTACAACATCAGGAATAATTTGTTTCAAATTTTCTAAATTATTTCCTAAATTATGCATTTATCTTTTGTTTAGCTCCAAAAAACAACTACATTGTTTCAAAATTTCAAAAATTATAAGCGCACATTTTGTTACAGTTGGTTACATGCCAATCCCCATCAACTTTCTCTAGTGTTTAATAATTTCCAAAAGCTGATCCTCAGTTTATGGATCAGTCACAATTGTGAACTAAATAGCAAATAGTTATTTATCATATTTTTTTGACTTCATAAAAGTAACGTGCCAACTTTTATGTTAAAGTCATTAATTACTGGCGAATCTTGCACTCGCATTATGATATGTTGACGGAAAATTTGCCAAGGTGCTTGATGTTAAATACATTTGCCACCTCATTTTTTATCATTTAATGAACAACAATGTACACCTAATAACCTAATTTGAATGTAAACAGTCGTCGTGGTACATAATAATACATTGTTACACATTTTGTATGTTGTATGATTATGAATGAGTATTGTTTCAATTTATTTTTAATGAAACCATCGCAAAAATGTAAGTAATTTCATTTATAAGATGGGTTAGAATAAATCATGATTAAAAACAAAATCAAAAAACATTGACTGATGATTTTTTTTATATTTCTGATCAGTTTTTGCCAGTTTAGATTTGATTTAAATCAATTGATTTACATCACGATTGAAATCCTATGTTTTTTATTTTTAAATATATTTTTTAATTTGAACAAGAATTGATGATTAACAGAAATCCGTGTATCTGTATGTTGTATGGTTATGCATGAGAATTGTTTTAATTTAGTTTTTAATTTATTTATTTATTTATTTATTTACGGGACCATGCCCATTAAATGCCCATTATTGAAACCATCTAAAAAAATGAAAATTATTTATTTATAAGCAGGGTTGTAATCATGATTTAAAAAAAATCACAAAACAATGTTTTTTTTATATTTCTGATCAGTTTTTGCCAGTTTAGATGTGATTTAAATCAATTGATTTAAATCAGGATTCAAATCATGTTTGATTTTTTTTTAAATTTTTTATTGAACAAGAATTGATTATTTACAAAAATCGGTGTGTCTGTACTATGTGATGGACCAAAAATGGAAGGAAAGAAAATTACATTTATTACTTTCTATATTATCTGTTTTAAAGCATGTTACCTCTATAGTTACATTGTATTTTTATTTGTACACCTATTAGAATGCACAAACAGTGCAAAAATTATGATTAATTAAAAAAAAAACAATTTTGATTTAAATCATGATTTAAATAAATTAAATTAAATCATGATTTAAATAAATTGAATTAAATCATGATTTAAATAAATTGAATGAAATCATGATTTAAATAAATTGATTTAAATCACACCAACCCTATTTATAAGCAGTATAAAATAATCAAAAATCTCACTGGAAAGCAGTGCGTAAATTTTTTTTTTTTTATAATAAATATATGTGAGCAAAAGTTGAAATTACACATAAATGTGCCAGTGAGTGTGCTAAAATTCTATGTCGGAATGTTATTTACCTTTATATTTCTTTAATGTTTTACTTAATACTTTTTGTTTAATTGAAATTGAAGTATTTTAATATTCGAAAATATATGTTGTAGTTTTCACATGCAACAAAATTGTAATTTTTATTGTAAATATACAATTATTTCATCACTATAATGTTCAATTTATACATTATTTTATATACAAAACTTTCTATTAAAATTTAACTTTCATAAAAATATTGTCAAAATACTATTTTGCATAGGTTAATATTGATTTAAACTAATTATTAGTAACTTGGGAATATATCATAAGATTTGTATTTACGTAAGTAATTATAGTATATGGTTCTTCAATTTCGAATCATTTCTTATACAGTGCGGTTCATTTTTCAGTGTCCAGCTTATATCTACGAAACTGTCAAAGATAACATTATGAGGTTTCAAGAAAAAGTTATCGAAGTCAACTTAGTATAAAAAATGGCCCATACAATTTTTTTCCATAGCCTACTTATTTTCCTGAAAACAAAGTTAGATGCCACTTTGTTTTTTTTTAATTACCCTATTAACACAGTATGCCCTAAATAGAGTAGGATTGCATTCTTATTCTTAAACCTAGATATCTGGTTAAATGGGCAATATAGTACATTTTTATATGCTGGTTCAGATAATGTTGATTTTTTTTTTCAACAGTCCAAACAGTTTTGAAGTTATTTAAAAAAAAAACTAAAATTCGCAATTTTCTAAAAACTCCGATATATTCATAATTATTAAAGAAGCGGCAATAAGTTTAAAATGAAAGTTACTTGGTTTGATTGCACAAACTTGAGAATCAAGCCAAAACAAAAATCAAGATGACGGTGTCCGAGATATTTATAGCAACTTTCTTATTTTAAATGGCCGCCATATTTGATTTATATACTTCTAAATAGAATTTATTTTTTTCTTTTCAACGATGTATAACAACCTATGTCATAATGAAAAATATGGGAAATATTAATTATTCCATTTTTTTATTTTTTATTATTTTTAAAACAAATGTAAAAATTAAAAAAAAACGTAATACAGCTAAGTAAAATAAGAATACATTATAAAAACTGCTCAAAATTCTGACAGTTATTAGCCAAAAACAATTGACAACGTTAAATGTGAAGAAATGTTAGAAAATCAAGTTAACGTATCTAAATCTAGAGCATCAACAATTTTAGAAAAGCATAAGTTTTACCCTTATAAATTGCATATTTCTCATACTTTGCAAACAAATTATAACATCCGTAGATTAACATTTTGCAGAAGGTTAATCCACTGAATTATGTAAAATGGTGATTTTATAAATACAATTTTATGGATAGATGCATCCTACTTTTCTAATTGTGGATTATTTAATCATCATAACGAACACTATTTTGCTCAAGACAATCCACACATAGTGATTCCATGGCAAATCCAAGTGCGGCTCGGCTTTAATGTATTTTTTCCACTCCTTGCATGGTAAGTACACTATTATAACATTGATTTAGTGGAAGTAAGTCCCACTTACCGATAAAGCTTTGGTTACTATGAGCAACGGGAAGAAAGTAATCACTTACTTCCCTGAGGGAAGTAAAATCATTTCAATAGCGTTATTTCTCTCGCACTAGTCTTTAAAACAGTTTTGATAACACCCCTTCGACTTATCCGGCAGTAGGAAGGAACAGGCAGCATCTGCAGCTTATTCAATTGCCATGTCTTGTTTGTTTTCATTGGAATTCATTTTACAACTGAAAGAATGCAATTTCTGATATTCACACTTTGTTTGAAAAATAGTCTTAGCAACCAAAGCCGTACTGACATTTGGTTCATGTTGCGAAAATAAATTAATCAAACACAAACAATTAAACCAATTTCAGGAGTGGAAAAACAGTTATAAGCGATTTGAGAGGTAAGTTTTGACCAGTCTCGGTCTTTATTGCTAGCCCTCGCTGTCGCTCGGGCGCAAACTCGACCTCGACTGGTAAAAGATACTTACCTCTCTTATTGCTTAAATAACTATAGTGCATACTGGGAAATGATTTACATGCTGCTATAATATTTCCAAGTGCACAACGTCATTTGGAAATTCTTCGAACAACCTTAAGATTTATTGGATGATTTACCTTTGGCACAAAATATTAAAATATAATACCAGTAAGATGGCGGCCCTCCACTCAATGCTAGAGATGTTATTACTTATTTAAATGGCCGTTTTAATAATAAAGTAATAGCGTAATAGCGACTAATACAACTGTTCAATAGTTGTATCCTAAGAAGCTAGCCTGATCTGCATACTTGACGCCTCTACACTTTTATTTGTAGGGTACGTTAAAAAACATAATTTATGGAAGTAACTTCAATTATAATAATGTAGATGAACTTCGTAAAGCAATGAGAGAGGCAATAAAAGGCGTTATTCGCAGCACATAGCGATAAATAACTGGCAATATTCTAAAACGCTGTAAATTGTGTTTAGCTTATTTTTTGTCATTTAGTTAATAACAGTCAGCATTTTGAGCATTTTTTTATACTTTATTGTTATTTTACTACTTAGTTGTATTACGATTTTTTATTTTTTTTACATTTGGTTTAAAACGAATGTATAGAATAAATATAAAAATTGAAATAATTGATATATCCCATATTTTTTATTTTGACATAGTTTGTTATTCATCGTTGAAACGAGAAAAAATAGTCGCTTTGGCCGTGTAAAAATCAAATATGGCATTTAAAATAAGAAAGTTGCTATTAATATCTCGGAATCCGCCATCTTGACTATTGTTTTGACTAGATTCTTAAGTTTGGGCGATCAAACCAAGTAACTTTTATTTTCAACTTATTTCCGCATCTTTAATAATTATGAAAATATCGTAGTTTTTAGAAAATCGCAATTTTTAGTTTTTTTAAAAATAATTTCTAAACTGCTCGGACTTTTGATCTCTAGCCTTCAAAATAACAAAGATACCCATGCAATCCTGCTCTATTTATGACACCCTGAATAATTTTACAGAGTCAGATTCTAGATCCTATTATTTTTAGAATGGTGTATAACCATTTTGATGTTTAATTATGCTTAATATTTCAAAACATAATTATTATATCTAGTCGGTTGTGATATTGCTTTGTTTATTGATATACCTGTCACATTTGTTTACATTAGCAAATACTTGTCAAATATGATAGTAATAATTATGTAATAATGATGGAAATGGAAATATGATATACTGTAATGTTTTACATTAATAATCATTTATTTAATAAGTATTTGCTGATCTAAATAAATTTAACAAATATTTGTAATAGACATAACAAAAGACAATTATTATTTATTATTATTCTTTATTGATGTGAATATCAGAAAAGCTTACATACGTCAAACAAATAAAACTACAATATAATATAAATATAAAATATCACTATGGTACAAATACAAATAACTCGATTATAAAATATAAAGTATAAAATGTAAAAATATGAAACATGAAATACAAAAACAAATTTAAGGTACAGGCGGTTTAAGTGCAATTCTGTGATAGTGGGTTGGCTATGTATAGATATACTGGTAAGAGGATGCATAGTTGTAGGTTATACACTGTCATAATCATCACTTAAAAATTCCTCCCATGTGTAAAATGCCCTCTTGACCAGATACCTCCTCAATGTGGCCCTGTAGTAACAACCACTATAGTAACTCTGCGTTTTGAAATATTCCGAATAATTTAAAAATACAAAGGTTCTTGGGATACATCATTGTAAAGAGAATTTGATCTGATTTATTTTATTTTATCAGGAACCCTATAAACTTTTAACCAACAACTTGCGCAAGACACCCTGTATAAACGAAATAATAATATCATCATTAAATGATTCAATTTATACATTGTGTCTATGTTGATTGAAAATTAATCAACCTTTACAAAATAGTATCAAATTAAGAAGTAATAATTAAGTTTTGATCAATTCCAAATAATTCAATTATATTGTAACAATTTTTTTTAATGGAATAATTAAATTTGTAATGATTTTTTTAGGACTAGTTCGGTATTAGTCTCAGCATGTTTAAATGTCAAAAATATGTAATTTAAAATGGCCTGGAAAGTCTTTATCTATCAAAAGGCGAAGTTAAAATTATTTGAAATTCAAACTATGAAATTTCATGAGAATTTGTTTTCAATGTACGAAGTTCCAAAGAGAGAGAGATAACAATCTTTATTAGGCTATCGGGCCTCTGCCTTACTGCCTTGAAAGTTCCATATTTTCACTCAAACTCGGTTATGGGTTCTATTTTATTTTTTCTTTGATGTGAACTACTATTTATACAGGGTGTCCCGTGACACGATGCGCATAGCTTAAGAGCGTATTTCTTGGTCAATTTTTAGTCCAAAATGCCTTATACAATTTTGTCCAAAACATTATAGTTAAAGAGTTATGGGCAAAATTAAAGAAAGCAAAAAACATGTAAAATAAAGTAATGTTTTATTAATTAACTTAAAAAAAAATTGCCAACACAAATTTGATCAAGTTGTTTGTTCAAAATGACCCCCGCTACCTTACAACACATTCTTGCTCTTCTAATATTAAATCTAAAATTAAGTTTTACATAAAAATGTACATTTTTCGGGCATTTTCGACTAAAAATTGCCCATGAAATACACTCTTAAGCTATGCGCATCGTGTCACGGGACACCCTGCATATGTAGTTTGTTCATTTTTATCAAACCATATTTGGAATTTTCGTTTATGTAAAACGTTGCATATTTTTATACAGGGTGTATCAGCCAAATGGAATAAATTCAAAAATAAATAAATGGGGGCGTGTTCGAAAAAACGCTCGGACACGTCGATTGTTATTTTTAGTTGCGCAATTTTTTCAACAAAAACTTTTTATACAGGGTGTGTCATGTGACCGTGGCCAATACCAACTTTCTTATTTTAAATGCAACACCTGGTATATTATTCAATTTTTGGATTCTTCAGAAAATTCTAGACATATTTCATGTACAATGTCCTATACCTATCTTCAACTGTTTCGGAAATATTAAGTGTTTTCAGATTTATTGCAATCTGACATCTGATCCTCAACTTTGGAAAAATCGGATGCAAGTAGCAGTAGCATTTTTACAATGAATTAAATGCTGGTATCTTAAACACTTCTCTTTAGGAATTCATTCAAGCATATATTTATTTGGCACATAACTGCGATTACTGTCAGCAAGTATTAAATATAAATACATCTCAGATGTGTCATTCTAAACATTCGACTGGGAGTTATAAATACAAAGATCCATAGACGTTTACTACTTGGCACGCCGCACTTTATTCCGAGACATCAATTGCATTGATTCAGAACTTCAAAGTATCGGATGGTATCAAATTTCTCTGCATCATTCTATTTCCACATGATTCACATGGTAAAAACTAATTTCTTGGTACGTGATTTCATACTCCTACTTGAAATCAAAGAGAATTTTGATTGTTTATTGTTGTTTCCAGTTATATGTTAGGTGAGTTTAGTTCGAATTGGATGTGTTTATACCTATGAAGCCCTATAAAAATAAATCCTAGTACTTAATAAACGCACGCAATTACTTTTATGGGAATAATGTCACTGGCCACCAATGCAACTGTTATGGTTTGGTTTTTCATCCAGTAGTAAAGGTGACAATTAGGGCTGGTCTCTTCATGTACTAATAAAGTTTATTAATACATGATTTATTAGTCATCAGAAGATTAAAAACGCATTGGGCAGATAGCTTCTGACCTCTTTATGGTTGTCTCTCTGACGGGCAACTTATCCAATATTATAAGTGCAACTTTATTGATGAATGGAAAGATGAAATTTATGAATATGAAAATAATTAGGCGATTCAATTACGAACAACTCAAACGCTACTTTGTATACATTTAGTCTGTTCTTTGAATTGAGAAGCTGGTAGCATTCGCCATTGGGATCTCAATAACAGCGCTATAGAGATATTCCCTTTTCTCCAAACTTGTAAAATCGTTGCTCATAGATGTTACTTAGTATAAAATGTTCGGTTGATTTGTAGGAAATGGGCCCAGTGGGATCACCCTCTCCTACATGTTATCGGGAAACATTCCTTACGTCGTCACGGATTCGCATCCAGACGAGTTCCTGTCTGCCCGACTCGCCCCAGTGGTCAACAAGAGTCTCGTGCAGGAGGATCTGGCACAACTGTCGAACGGTTTGGAAGGCAGGACGACAAATCCCATATCCCTTTTGATAGACAGCCTGATGCACCCCTGTGCTGACATCGGCATGGAAATCGACTCGATGGTGGAATGGAGGAAAGACGGATGCCAGGTAAAATAAATAATGATGATAATAGTTTATGGGATTCGCCTAGTTATGGGCTGAGTATCAGCTTAGAGTCAGGTATTTTTAATTAAACTCAAAATATTAATATGAAAACTAACATTGCAGAAGGAAAAAATACGCAAAAATAAATAAAGAATAAAACATCTGTTAAGGAAATAAATTGCTGTAATAATATTAATAAACACCAACAAATTCCATATTAATAATACTCAAAATTTCGCGATTATATGCTGAAAAAAAAGAGATAAAAAGAAATAAAATAATTAAAACTCAACATTTTGGTGTTTTATGCTGCGCAAAATCACATATTTCTGAAATAGCAATAAGAGCTATAAAAGGAAGAATAAAAATTTAGGTATTTTAAGCCTAACAAAATTGAAATTTGCTCAAATAACAGCAGGACCAAAAATTAAATATGAATAATACTCCCAATTTAGAATCAAAAACATTTACAATCAAAAATCAAGAATTTCTTAAATAACTACAAGAATGTAGTATCCTACAAGAATGCAGTAGAATGCAAAACTTTCTGAACTAGTAATAAGAGTTACACTTCCAACAAACCAAAGGATGGTTAGAACTCAACATTTTGATGGTTTAAGCCCACATAATACAGGGTGATTCAGACCACCGGTCCCAGGCATTTTTCTCGGTAACGTGACGTCTAAGAAGTTCGGAAAAAAAATCGTAACAAAAGCCTACCTGAAGAATTTAATGGAGGTTGTTTTGATTTCCGGAAGTAACCGGAAGTAGGCGTAACTGCACTCAACTTCAGAATTTTAAATGGGAACCTAGGTCGTATGTGACATCGTTGGATAGGTATTTTAAAAAGAAACATATTTTGTAAGAAAAGTTTTTTTATAAATGACATACTTAACGGAATAAACATTAATGTGTCGGGCAACCAGCCTAGGGCATGTTCTCGAAAGTATGACGTCATAGAGGTTCTGAAACAAAATAGCATGACTTAAGCCTACCTGATGAATTTAGTGGCGTAGTTGCGATTCTAGAAAGTTACCGGAAGTAGGTGTAACTGTACTTAAATTCAGAATTTTAAATGGGAACCTAAGCCATTCTAGAAGAAACTATTTTCGCTCGTTCCCCAGACCTGTGGGGACGTCTTAAAGATCTAGTGTATCAAGAACAACCAACGACTAAGGACAACATGAAAGATAGGATCCGGAATACCTGCCGCATGATTAGTGGAATTGAGGTATTAAGGGCAGTCAATAATATTCGAATACGACTGCAAAAATGTACCAATCAAAGTAGTAGACACTTTGAGCATTTATGAAACTTATTGTTTAAAAGATTTGTGTTTATTTTATTTTAATATTAAAGTTTTCATCAATTTTAAGCTTTTATTGATTAATTCGTTTTATTTACAAAAACTATTCCAATAAAAATCGTTTAACTCTGGTTTCTCTTAAAAAAAAAAGTTTCTTCTAGAATCGCTTAGGTTCCCATTTAAAATTCTGAATTTGAGTATAGTTACGCCTACTTCCGGTAACTTTCGAGAATCGCATCGAGTGTTAAACATGATCTGAATTGACAAAAAGAGAGGTAGACACCATACTAAACAAATCATATAAAGGACAATGAAACAATACTCCAAGTAATACTAAGTATGAGGACAATATCACTCTAAAGAGTGCAGTGCTGAGAGGAATTAAAAAGTCTGCCCAATGTCTAAAACTCAAATTTGATTTTGAAAATAATAGAAACTAGACTTTACATGGCACAACTTGATTAACAATTGGTATGTAAATATCTACCAAAATACAAAATATAAGAGTATATTCTAGTTCTATATTATTAAATGTCGAGTCCAAATACACTTTTTGCTGTTCGCACACGTTGATTCCCGATAACTTATATGCTCATTTCAATAATTCGATTCATTGTCATTCAATTCCACTTTCATGGATCGTTTAGCAACGGCCTTTAAAGTTATATTGGCTGTTCCTAACACAAAATCTGATGTTTACAATTACAATTGTTTGATTGCACATTGTTGTGTATTCCTTCGCAAAGCGGCGTCGGTTTTTGGACCTTAAAAATACGTTTTCGATATTTTTAGTTCATTGTTTTTATATTGTATTGTTACATTTGTATTTGTTTATTAATTATTTCGATATAATACTGATTATATAAATCATCATAAATTTGGCCAATAGCTATCACAAATTTTAAATAGTTACCATGTTTTGGTACACGGATATACCTTTGACGACGTGGTTTAATCACTTCGGTTTTTCGGTGGGTCCAACAAAGCAAAAATTATGGATAATAATTTTAATCTAGAGCCATGATTTAATAACTCTCATGACAACATAGTTTTGTATTTATTAACAAACGTCAAATAAAATCGCAATGAGTCGTTTCGGAAAAGCTTCCGGTTTAGAAATAAGCGTAGCAATTGAGTCTTTCACGCCTGCGAACACGTCGAAAACGAACAAATGTATTTGGATGCAGTTTTTGGCATTTTGTGAACAGCGAAAATGTGAACTTCTTGAGAAAACTTCGAACGAACACTTGACAGCAATTCTAAAAGACTTGGCTTTCAACAAGAAGCGAGCTGACAGGACCGATTATAAGCAGGGAGTTGTAAAGACGATTTGGAATATTAATATTAATACAAAATAAATGATAAGTGTAATAATTTTATTATTATCGGTCTATTCATTATATAATAGTAACGAATACCACTCGAGCAATCGAAAATAATCGATTATTTCTCACTCGTAACTCGACATAATCGTTAAAAAACCATTCGAGCTACGCTCTCGTGTTTTTTCGCGGATTGCGTCTCGTTACACGTAAAATAATCCATTATTTTCGATGCTCTTGTGATTTTAAAACTGATTATATAATTCATCATAAATTTGGCCAATGGCAATCACAAATTTGAATTAGTTACCATGTTTTGATAAACGGATATACCCTTGATGACACTTTAATCACTGTAGTTTTTCGTTCGGTCCAACAAAGCAAAAATAATGGATAATGGATAATGGACTCGTGCTACGTCTTGTTACTCGTAAAATAATCGATTATTTTCGATGCTCTTGTGATATTAAAACTGAATATTTTCAAAAAAAATCACTCGTCTGTAAATTAAAGCACAAAATAACCAATTCTGCATTAATTTATGTATATATCGATGCTTATTTTGCAAAGTAACGTAAGTAACATATACCAATTATGGTATTTACATTCTTTTTTGGCAGTACATTAATAAAATATTATATTAAGTCGGTCTAAAAGTATTAGCTTTATACAGTTCATTGTTACTTCTATCGTTACCACGTTTTAGAAATATTGCAAATTTGAATATAAAAATAAATTTTAGACCTAGCATATTTTGGCGGCACCTACTAAGAGCTACTTACGTTCAAGTAATTAACCCAGTTTGCTAAAAAAAAGTTTCTTTGCCAAATAGTTATCAATACACAAATAAACGCTTTCTTTGATTTTTGTTCCATCCCGTGGAAGCCAAGACGATAGTGTTTTATTTTAAATATCACTCTAGTTACTTTGACACCAATTGAGATTTGCTTAAATCTCAGTAACCTGTTATTATTGTGTCATAACAATATTCTGACTCGAAGCACTTCTTATTATTTACGATCTCCGTCCTAACTCTGAATCGAAAAGGTTTGTGATTTCCCGCCATGACCCGCACGCTGGTAACTCGAACACCAATAACACTAGTCCGTTTGGTTCATTCAGATGGTTTCAGTTCGAAAAATTCGGCCATAACTGCGATCTTCAAGCCACGGGTAGGGAAACCTCGCAGTTCCCTCGCAATAAGTGTTCGATTCGGTACTGGATAACTATCCCGGAGACCAGTAAGAGCGGATACAATTTCCTCCGCAGCCAAAAGAAGATCGAGAACGAGCGCAAGAAGCAGCTGCTGCTCCCTTACATTATACACCCATTCAGCAACTTTAGGTGGTCACCTGTTTCAAAGGTTTCAAAGGTTTTACCCAAAGGTATTTCAGATTGGTGTGGGAGTCGATAATGTGCGTCGTATTAATACTCCAGTTTTACATGGCCTCGTTATGTATTGCTTACCAGCACTTGCCAATGGAACACGATTTTACTTCAAGAATATGGTTCGCTGCTACTCGTGTTGCTACCGATCTCGTATCGTTGATAGACGTTTTTGTTAACTTTATTACTGGATACTGCGATACTAAAAACGGAGTCATTGTATTGGAACCCAGAGCAATCGCAAGGTAATTATTCTGAGTAAAGATGGAATTTGATTTCCAGTTTCTATTTTAGGAACTATATATTTCCTCACTGCTTTTTGGACTTGTTTTGTTCGATTCCATTTGATCTGGCAAATGTATTGTTTCCCGATATTAACCCTAAACTAAATTATGTTTTGGATTTTATTGCGGTTCTAAAGTTGACCAGATATTTCTTATTAGTTCGGTACTCTAATGACGTTTTAGCAGTGAGTTTTATTTTATCCTAGCAGTAATTATTTTAGTAACACCAAATTAATTTTCTAGCGCATTGGTGCACCTCATCTTTTGCTAGGGGTGATTACTCTTATATTTCATTGCATTACCTACGTTCATGTGACATGCTGCTTTTCGATATCTTGGACTGCATGGAATAATTCCTGGTTGCCACAGTACGCAGAGTACAATACAATAATCCATAGGTACAGCTTTACTCAATGAAATTGCATCAAAATAGACTCAATATTTTGTAGCTATGGACCTCAAGTAAACTCAACAGGAATTATTTATATTCGTTTCTTTTACTGTGCATGTATTATGGTTCTTGGTTGCGGATATGGTTTGCATCCCTCATCAAATTCGTGCTTTATATATATAGTTAATTCTTGGCTGGTCTCTCGCGTGATGAATATTTTTGCAATAGGTTAATTTATTTGAATTCCATATTCACGTGCTTAAATCTAAAACTATTCCAGCGTATTTTATGCAGTTGTATAGTTGTAGCGACTCATCCAGACAAAAGTATTCAGAAATACTTAACAATGTCAAAGATTACTTGCAGCACCAACATATGCCCAAATTTCTAAAGGATCGCGTCCTTGCATACTACGACATAAAGTATCAGAATTGCTACTTTGATGAATCCGAAATTCTGAATACAGTTTCAGGGCAATTACGACAGGTGCTCTATTACAAACTGCATCATAGGTCACAGAAAATAGTTTTTTTTTTGTAGGAAATTCTGATGACCACTTGCCGAAAATTGGTTGAAAATGTAACGTTCTTCAAAGACATACCGCTAGCATTGCTAGTTAGAATTGTGTCTTGCTTAAAATACGAAATTTATTTAACCAACGATGTTATCACCAAAGAAGGGGCACTAGGCGATAGCATGTATTTCATATCTAATGGCACTGTTGCTGTGTACAGCAGAACCGGAAAGGAGGTTTGTTAGTTAATCAAAACCGACTCTTGTGAACCACCTTCCTCCTGTTCGCCAGCTTTGTCACTTGCAAGATGGAAACCACTTTGGGGAAATAGCCTTGGTCATGAAGGATTCGCTCAGAATTGCAACGGTGGTTGCGACCGAAGTATGTGAACTGTATCGCTTGGACAAAAAAGACTTTATTAGAGCTATAATGCCATATCCAGATCTTTTTGAAAAAGTTCTCGCCATTGCATCCGAGAGGCTGGAGAAGACTGATGTGATGGACGATGCCAGTCAATTTGCCAGGCATAGATTTTCTTCTCTTAACAAGCATTAACTTTATATTTATAGATTATTTATTTCCAATCGATTCAATAAACCCGTGATAAGAAAAAAATATATCTCAGTTTCCATTATATCGATACATTTTAGGCAGAACATCGTAAGCATATTTTTTTAAATGCTACTTTATCCTATTTGGAATCTGTGGAAATGAATAAATAATAGACAGTATCCAAAATGTACTCTAAACAATAAAAAAACAAATCTACTCTAAAAAATATTCCTGAAATAAGTATGGCTTACTCTTTTACGTCCTGTAATTTTCATCTTTCCATCAATTTTCGTATAATAACTGTCAGCTTTAATAATTTCTTAAGAATTCTAACATCAGTTGGGGCGAAAACATTGCATATATTCAATCAATGTAACAATAAATCAAAACAAAGAGTATGAAAGTTAAAATGAGTGGATTTTCTAATTATTTGGTTTGACACAAAAACTTAAATACAAATTTTTCGTAGCAAATGTAAAATTGACAAATACTTAATCAGTGGTATAAGATACATAAGTTAAAATTGCTAACTTGTCAATTTTATTCAATAAAATATATATCAAATTTAAAATCTGTTTAAAAAAATTAGGACATATTTTAATATCATAATGACAATTAAAGTTTTGAAATATTTTAATAATGAAACAAACTAAATCATTTTTAGAACGAGAAATGTAAATAGTTTTATTACATGTTTTTAATTTTTGCAGAAAATTATATTAGTAGGATGAAATTATAAAATTTGAGGCAATCTGGTAGAAAAATATCAGTAAAATGTATAAAAAGTTCAAGTTAAAATTTGGCATAATTGCAAAATTTTATTTTGTATGAAAAAATTAAAAATAACGATATGATATAAAGATATGAAAGATTATGATATTTTGGATACAATTTTTTATTGTCAAATGTTAGATAATTTGTTAGAATATTTGATCAATTTAACAACTAAGAAAAACAAATGAATGGAAATATATTAAAGAGGTCTATTAAAATCACTTTATCTAATCTGGCAGTTAGGTATTTGAAAACTCAGTGCCTGATTGTGATTTTAACACTGATATTAGCTAGCATTACTCTACCTACAGAATGACGGTATACAATCAAAATTACGAAAACATGTAGGAGTAATTATTTTGTTGAGCACGAGTTTTAAAAGTCCCAAATGTTGGATAATCTGGTTATAAAAATAACTAACTACAGTGATGCGATTTTTCTTCATTGTTTTGTTGGTTAGTTTCACTACTAGTAATCTCTTCGTTTATCTGTTCCCATTTTTATATCTTCTTTTCTCTCTTCCTGTGTATGTTGCATGCCGCTCTCGTTTCTTCTTTCACTTCACTGTATATTAGTGCGGGTCCGTTTCCAGTTTTATTATTCCTTTTCCATTCTTCTTTATTTCCGTTATTGTCAGTATGTTCTGGTTCTGTAAATTCTTTCTCTAGTTCATGTTATTTTCCTTTTATACTTCTTATGTCCTATGTTCCGATTCTCCATGTTTCGTTTTTATTTACTCGATCGTTTCCCCCTTTTCCATTTAGATTGTTTGAGCCCTTGTCTTTTTTTCTTGCTGTGTGTTTTCTTTTTCTTGCACCTTCTTTTCCATTCTCCGTTATTCCTTTTTTTGTATTTGTTCCATTTCCTCGTTCCATTGCCATGTTATTCGGTTTATGATTATTTTTCTGTATTTAGTTATGACCGTCTTTCCTTTTTGTCTTTCGTCGCTTACGAGATTTCTTATTTTTGCTTGTACCTTTTTTTCTTCCTTCGTAAAGCCGTTTTCCATATATATCTTTGTGTCTTTAAGTGTGTGATTGTTCTTCATTACCTCCATTTTCTCTTCGCAAGTCTCTAATTTAGCTACTATTATCGGTGTTTGTTCCCTGTTCACTATGTATGTTTATTTTACTCTTGCTTTCACTTTTAGCTCCTTTTCTAGTAATGTTGGTTGTGTTTTCTACTTTTATTGCTTTAATATGTTATTCTTCTTTTCTCGTTTTTACTGTTTTGCATCTTTTATTTAATTCCGTTTACTTCCTTTCATAGCTTCTTGTTTTCCTCTTTTACTTCTTTTATCTCTTCTCTGTATTCTTTTTGTTCTTTTCTCATTAGGATTATTTCTGTCATCATCCTTGACATCATGTCTTTTAATGCCTCCATTTATTTGCTCGTTCTGTTTCTTTCTTTTCCTTTTTCCTTTTCCTTATTGTTCTTTTTTGTGTTTCTATTCTCTATTGGACTGTTTTCACTTCTTTTCCTTTTAATTACCTCTTCTGATTCTCTGTTCTATTGCATTCGTTTAGTTTTTGTTTGCCTTTACGGGCGCTTTGTGTTACCTAGCTCTTCGTATTGGCTCTTGCTTCTCGGGACTGGGTGTTGCCTATGTGTGGATTTCCCTGCCCGGGTCTACCCCGCCAAAAACTTCCTCCCTTATTATCTCGTCCTAACCTCCTTTTCTCCTGTGTTGTTTCTAGTTGTTCTTTAATAATAACAAAGTTCAATTGACTTGACACGTACCATGATACCTTCAGCATTCTCTATCTCATCTTCTTATTCACTCCTAATTAGCTGTTACTACTCTTAGTAAATTCGCTGTCTAACGGAGCCGATGTTATCGGTTATGACGTTGCTACTCACACCCTTTCCTATTAGTAGAAGTACATATTAAAATCATTATACAATTTGAAATGACGATTAAATGGTATAAACGATTTGGAAAATCTGTGTATGAAGAATATTATAAAAAGTCAGTCTTAAAGTGAGTAGAAACAATTGAAGTTCAGAGAAACCGTGTCCGAATATTATTCAGAAACACGTATTTTGGTAATTTAAGATAAAATTTAGCAATTGCAAAGTTTTGTTTTGGTACTCGACACTTTTGAAAAACTTGTGTACAAATTGCAATGTTATATCACCTAGTACTATGTCAAAAATGGTTGTACTTACGATCTTTTGCCAAACAGGTATCCATATAAGTTGGATTTCGATTTTGACTAACTAAAGGCTAATGAACTTCAAGAGTTATCTTGCACTAAATTTTTGTTCGTCACTTCTCTCTTGCGCATGCATATCCTTGGTCTCTCTTTTTCTATGGTTGAACCTTGGAGGCATTAACTTGAATGCACCTTAAAAGATATGATGCATAACTTTTCGATGATTGCTCAGTTTGCATCATAATTATTTTTTAGTTAACCACTATAATCATTTAACTTATAGAGTCAAATTCCATTACTAAACTTCATTTCAGTATTTGAATAAAATCATCGATTTCAGGTAATGTAATGACCGAATAATGGTTCAACCAGACATTTATGTCTATTGGGTTTTTGGTATATTTTTGATTCTTACAAGTTTTTTTTTTGCTTACAGATTGAACATGTGGTTTTGGGCAAAGGACCCCCAGGAGGGTCTTGGCATTCAATGGACCCACAAATACTCACCTTATCCCTGGGGGCTTGGATGGGCCTACCGGGACTCAAATACGAACCAAAAGATGGCTCCGAGAAGCGAGCCTCAGCAAAGAGTGTGGCTGAGTATTATGAGTCTTATGTGAAGCACATGGAACTGACCGACAACTTCAACAACAATGTACTAGTAACTAGCATCAGGCCATTTACGGACTTAAAAGGCAAGTGGGTGGAGAAGGTCAACAATGATATATGCAAGAAGATCAAGCTCTGCTCCCGGCTGGAGGCGAAAGAGAAGGAGATAATCAAAACCAAATCGTGCACGCTCTCGAGTGCGTTCAACTACTTCCTGGCCCGAGGCCAGGGCAAACTGGGGCGGTACTGCAGGCGGCCAAGGCAGAAACTGGAGGAGGATGACTCCGGAATCTCAGAAAGCGACGAGGCGTACGAGAACAAACTGCTGAACATACTGCATCAGTGCCGTGATGGTGATAAATCTGTTAATTTCCCTTGTGATTTTGATTATACTTGTGATAAATGTAGTCGATGCGACGAGAATGCAAATAAACCGAAAGTGCCTAACAATTCAAGAATCTGTGATCAAAACAAGCAAACAAAATGGATTGTGGAAGCATACGACATGAAATCGAGAAAGTGCATAACGTACACCTGCAATTACCTAATCCTGGCCAACGGCTCCAGCGATTTACCTAATAGATTAAATATCTCTAGCTACAAGACTGATCCCTACTGGTTACTACACGACTTGAGGAGCCTGGAAATTGAGCTTGATCTGCAGATTCAGGACAAGAAAAGCCTCGATCCTGTGCTCATTGTCGGGGCTGGATTAAGCGCGGCGGATGCAATCATCGCCACAAGAGCAAGAAACGTACCTGTGCTGCATGTGTTTAGGAACAAATCTAGTAACTTGAGCAAGCAACTACCCGAAAATATGTATCCTGAATATCATAAGGTAATTAATAACCACAAAGTATAATCCGTAATATAAAAAAATCTTGATTTTGTAGGTACATCAAATGATGAGAGAAGAACTGACCCACCCCCTATATACGCCTCTGCCAGAATACACTCTAACGAACCTGGATGAAGAGAATCGCACTGTGTACTTGACTTCAAAGGACGGGAAGCAATTGAGCTACCAGGTTTCTTTCACGGCTGTGCTCATCGGGTCCAGGCCTGACATGAGTTTCTTGCCTTCTAATTATAATTTAGCTACGAAGAAGCAGCAACCAATTGATTGCAAGAAGAATACTATTAATACCAACAAGCTCTCACATGCAGTACTTGGATATGACAGTTTGTATGCACTTGGGCCTTTAGCAGGGGATAATTTTGTGAGATTCTTACCAGGTGGTGCCCTGGCTGTCCTTAGTGACCTATATAAAAAATATGGTTTCTGAACATACCAAAAAACACATTCTTATGACAATAGCACATTTGTGCAATCGAGCGGATGATTGGTTTATTTATATTTCATTGGTCCGGCAGTAATTTTCGCTTATTGCGGGCATTTGCAGGGTATTTAATGAAGGTATCAAATCGGTTGAATTTATATATTTCACTGGAAAATGTAATTCATTACATAGCTAGTCATTTATATACTTATGTTTTTATTTACAATTTGTATTTGAGTTAATATTTAAGATCTTGTATTTGTAGTGCTCATTGGAGGATATTTTTTATTAAATTTTTATACAACATTTTTGATAGTAAATTATACTACTTAATAATAATAAGAGAACAATTCATCTTGTCTTTGCTAAAGAAATACTAAGTGCAGGTACTAACTATGATATTCATTATTTTGTATTTAAGCCTTTTAGGGTGCATTGAAAAGATGTGATCTGCATTTTACTTAATTTATTTGAAGAGCCGTACGATTCGCAAGTCATTTGCCTCAGGTTTCTCCATAACCAACACCATCATGAAATAATGTGAACCGTGATTTTATGTATTTACACAGAATTATGTAACGTTTCTACTAATTGTTATAGTATTATGTTCACACGTTTGAGTGCAAATTTTGGTTTTAAAAAGTATTAATGTCTGCAATCTATATATTCCACTGATAAAGTATTATTGTCACTGAGTGAAGCAGCAGTGTATCTGACCATTAATGTGGCATTTTAAAGTTATTTTATGGTCGCTAGAATTTAAATTGTTTGTCAATACACCATAAAAATATATAAATGTTCGTTTAATATCGTAACGTTTTAATAAATCATTAAATAATTCCATTTTGTAAGTTGGGAGAACTTCGGTCGATAGCTTTATTGATAAGTTTCTGTTCTTCAGATGGATTCACGTTTATTATGCACCCATTAATGGTCACCTTCTTCAATGCCGATCATTGTCACCGATGATTGATTAATGTTGCATTTTGTACCAGTTATGTTGTTTATTTGTAATCACATCTTGTAAATAATTTTAGTTCTATTATTCTATTTTAGTTCTGTTTGTTAACTTGTGTAATGGTAAATATCATTTTCTCATTTGTGATTTTATAATGTTACGAATTAAGCTTTAGGAACATTATTAGGGACATTTTTTGAATTACATGTGTATATTTTAGGATGATTATTGTTTTATAAATATTTATTTTTAAACTATAATTGTTATTAGAGTTTTAATAAAAGTATTGATTTTTTTACTAAATTATTATGTGTCTTCTTCATTTTCCATGCAATATAAACAGGATACAACTCGTCGCTGTTAAATCAAACCGGCATATGTGCATAAATTGAGTTTTTGAGTTGTTGGTACAAATAAATCCTTTTTTCCCGTCTATTTTTATATTGAACAGGCATATCGTATAGTTGAATAAAATTTTATTCATGCATAAGGTAGCTTTGAGGTGAACAAAACGGAAGTTAAAAGGAAAATATCACATGCGAAAACTTAAAAGTGCTCTGGTGAAAAATATGCATTTAGCAGATATGCCGGTTTGATTTCACAGTGACGAACTGTATACAACTATACCTGTACCTATTAGAGTTGATCATTACACTAAGATTATAAAATCATAAGTATTAGGTACAAATATTACCAAAGAACTATTTAATAATATGCAGCCTAGCAATTATGGCAGAGCAATAGCCTAGTGCTCTGTCAGCCATTTGTGCTTATTGGGTAGTTAAACCTTCGTCTACTAGTTTAAATTTTGCTCATGTATAGCGTACTTTCTCAGTAACTTTAATATTTATATTTTGTGCTTATATACTGCATGAAAACTTCAGTTGAAACATACTAGAAAAAAACTTATGAATTAACCCTGTCTATATGAAGGCGTTATTATTCATAGATGTAGAACTAGTTCTTTGTAAATAAACAAATTGAAATATATAGCACTAAACATTTAAAAAATATATCTAAAATCAAAAATATTTAAGACCCTATTTATCTTGAAGCAACTAATCAAAAACTTCATCCTAAAATGAAAATTCTATCAATAAAAAACATATTAAACAATAGGTCAGGTCAAAAGCACAAAAGCACAAAAACCACATACAAATAAAACTTTTCTGGTCTTGGTCCTGGTATTAGGTTCTAGACAGATTTTTCACTAAGCAATTGACTGCATTTTTTTCCTCTGGCATATTAGAATTGCGCGCTCGCAAATATTGTTTTCTAGTCTTTCGATCAAATTTAAGATTGTAAATTAAACAATAGCATTGTTTTTAAATATAGTCAAATACACCAGTGTCTCATCCTGTTCTTCTTTCTCCGTCGTTTTAACCAAAAAAACAAAAAAAAACCTGATGTATTAGACTCTCACAGATTTTTCACTAATATTTAGATTTAATTGGCTGTAAAAACCATTTTTTATTGTAAACCATGGTAAAGTTTAACTTCTGGGATATATCGCGGTTCATTATGGCTACTTTTTAAAATTAATTTCAGATTATAAACCCCTGTATAACTTTGCATGTTTCAATTCGCATCTTTTTAAGCTTCATAAATCCGTTTCGTTTTTGAAATTCGCTCTAACCGTTCAGAAGTTATTAATTTTTTTTATGCGTTTGCAGGCACTTATTAAAAAAAATACAGGGCACTTGGTTTTTGGAATATCAGGTTGGGACTTTGGTTGTGTCTAAAAAACTGCTTGAGGTATCTTTTTTCGTCAAGACCGTTTATTTGCATTATGGGATCACCTTGCTGTGACACATTAATTTTGGTAAATTTTGAAGGGCCATAACTTGATGATGTATGAACACACGAAACGACTTGCAAAAGATTTTAATAAAATATTGAAAGAATTACAACACATACTTAACTATTTAAGGAATCAACCTTCATATAAGGACGTCACTCTTTGGTGACGCTAATTAGATAATAATTATTAAAATAAGCAGAAATGGGCAGTAATAAATTTTTAAAGAATTTTAAATTAAAAATCAGTTTATTGCAAAAACTCAAAAGAACTAAAAATATATTGCCATTTAAATACTTTAGCAGTCACAGAATGACATCGCATAGAACTAACAGTAATAGAGTTTTGTAAATTATATTTATACATATATTATACTCGTACATGTATTTTTTTCTTTCTCAAACCGTGAGTGGTAGAAAATAATTTTCTCTACAATTGCGATATTTTATATTGAAAAACACACATCTAGTTAAGAAAAAATGCAATTGTTACAAAAATAGGCAAATATGTGGCAAAAGTAGACAAATTGATAAAAATTGACAAATATGGCGAAAATAGGCAAATGTAGGAACAAAAAGACGTAAATATGAAGTTATAAAAGCATGAAAAAAACCTAAAAAAAGCACTTAAATAGCACATATTTTTTGAAAAAAAGCATGAATATACGCAAAAAGCACACATTTGCATAAAAAAGCACACAAATATTGCAAAAACCCAAACAAAATTAAAAAAATGTTTATTTTTAAAATTTATTTCAAACCTTAGATTATATAAGTAACCTAGATTATGGATGTGCCTTTTATGTTTTTCTCCATAACATAGGACTGAAGAAAGCATTGACTGAAAGAGCGTCGAGTTATATATATAGACCAATGAATTCCATTTAAAGCATTTATTTTTTTGTAAAAGTACATATAATTTTTAATTTAAAAATATATGTTTATGGAAAAAATACAAAAATGTCCTAAATATAGCTAGGTACAAACTAATTTATAAAATTACATTCTAAACTACTAGTTTATTTGAAAACAATTTACAATTAAATATTGCTCTAAATTTTCCATGATTAAATTGTGTCTTCTTTCGCTCAAAATATATTTATAGACAGAAAAACTACTTTCAACATCCACATTTTTTACCGCAAAGTTTTTAAAGTTCAATATATTATTATACAATATTTTAGGGCGAAATAACTTACCAACTTTACACAAATTGTGCAAAATATTTTGTTATTTTCAAATTTCAATTATTTGTGTCCTTTAATCCAGTCGTCTACAGTAGTTTGTTTAGGCATTATGGAAGAAATAAGGTAACCATACAAACGAGACGTTGTAGGAGTAACGAACGGGGCTAAACTAATTGCACAATGTTCAGAATTACGAATGCTTGTTCATTGGGAAGACTTTGTATATACTTTAAATTAATCACTCATTCCAAATGCGTTGAACTGTAGTACAAAAATATTAAACTTTTGCGACACGAATGATATGAATATATTTACCTGTATTTTAAATTTATTTAGATAAACAATTAACATAGTAAAAACTTACCCAGCACTATGGTTGGAAAATTGTTTATTTTTATTAGTAATGCCTCGTCCCTCACACTGAATATAAAACTGTGCAGGATGCATACGTGTTGATATATGTATAAATTATAATCACCACGATAATTAAATTTCATTTCAATCCAGAATCAGCTGATAAAAGCTCTAAATAAGTGCAAAAGTGTAAAATAAGCACAACATTGCAAAAAAACACAAGAAGGCACAAAAAAATGTTAAATGGTCCGTTTATTTCCAAATCGGATGAATATTTAATTCATTTGTCAATGCTTCAGATATGTACAAAAAGCATAAAGCTTAGATTCTGGTCTCTAGTAATAATAAACCTACAAAATTACAAATTATATAAAATACAAAATATAGACCTAATCCAGTCTTGATGGAGTGTTCGCAAGTGACATTAATTTCAAGACTGATACATTTTGTCGATGTAAGGACAACACATTCAAAAGCGTTTTAAAATCAGATTTCGCGAAACGACTGCTGGTGATAAAGGGAGAGCGGCTCTCCAATTAAGGAAAAAGAAACGCAAGTTATGAAACTCGAACAAGAAAGGAGCGAATCACACTTGTAACTCCATTTTTGGAAAACCAGGGGCTTCCATGCACATTTGATTTCCTGTTTCATACAATATATGAGTAATGAAATTTCATTAAAACACATATTTTTAAATAAATTTTATGTTCTTTAACAAAATTACAAACAATAGAAGAAGTTACCTCAAAACAGTTTTTTTTTTTAGTATTGTCATGATTTTTTTGTTAATTAATCGCTGTAAAATGTATACTAAACAAAATGTGTTAAAAATGATTTCTGTGAAAATATTTTTTTTTTTCTGATTTTCACAAAATGTAGGTATTAACTATCATAAGCATATGCTTAGCTATATACAGGGTGTATCAGCGAAATGGAATAAATTCAATAATAAATAAATGAGGGCGTGTTCGAAAAAACGCTCGGACACGTCGATTGTTATTTTTAGTTGCGCATTTTTTTCAACAAAAACTTTTTATACAGGGTGTGTCATGTGACCGTGGCCAATACCAACTTTCTTATTTTAAATGCAACACCTGGTATATTATTCAATTTTTGGATTCCTCAGAAAATACTAGACATATTTCATGTACAATGTCCTATATCTATCTTCAACTGTTTCGGAAATATTAAGTGTTTACAGATTTATTGCAAAAATTAACATTAAAAAAAGAAAATTATTTGATTACAGTAATTCGCTACAACACATTCAATAATGATTTCCCATTTAGGTCTTGATAATGAGAAAGTAAGCAAAAACCATTTCAGCGTTCCTTTTTACCTTTTTACGGATATGAAATAAATAAAAGCTATAAATACTTTTGTTTACTTTTGTTTAAAACGCCTGGCCTTAGGAAATTGTTGTCTGCCTGCATGACAGTTTAGTTGTCAGTGTTATAGTCGTTTGAATTTCGTTAACTGCATATCAGAAAAATGGTTAATTTAACAGAAATGCAAAAAATTACAATTCTACAGATGATTGGTTATGGAGATAACACACGGACACAAATGGAAGTTGCTCGCTTATTTCATGAAAAATTTCCAAATTTGCCGTCTATATCCCAAGGGACAATTAGTAAAATAGAAAAGCAGTTTCGTGAGCTTGGACATGTAAGGCAGATAAAAAAAGCAGCTGCCAATGCAATAAGTGATGATACCAAATTGGATATTATGCTTGAGTTTGTGGAAAACCCACATACTTCTAGTCGACAAGCAGCCACAATGTTCAATGTTAGCAATTCATCGATTTTTCGAACATTAAAAGAAACTAAAATGCATCCCTATAAAATGATACCAACTCAGGACCTCATCGAAGACGATTTTGATAGGAGAACGTATTTTTGTGAACAAATGATGGCAATGTTAGATAACAATGTGATCCAATTAGAACATGTTTTGTTTTCTGATGAGTGCACCTTTACACTTCACGGTCATGCTAATCGTCAAAATTGCCGCTATTGGTTGACGGAAAATCCTCACTGGATGAGAGAAGAACATACGCAATACCCTGTAAAGGTTAATGTTTGGGCAGGAATTGTTGGAGAACATATCATAGGTCCCTTTTTCATTGATGGCAATTTAAATGGTGATAATTATTTAGCACTACTCCAAAATAATGTTGTGCCAACTTTGACAAACTTATATCCTGATCCAGCAAACCCACAAGTTCCAGCGAATATGATATGGTTTCAGCAAGATGGAGCACCGCCCCATTACCAAATCAATGTCCGGAACTACCTCAACCGAATATTTCCAAATCGGTGGATAGGGAGGCGAGGATCGATGGAATGGCCAGCACGATCCCCTGATCAGACGTCATTAGACTTCTTCTTACGGGGATATGTCAAAAGTATTGTATACAAAACTAAACCCCTCGACTTAGCTGACTTAAGAAGACGAATAATGCTTGCGATTAGATCGGTCACGCCTGAGATGTTGAGTAACGTTAGAAGAAATTTCTATTTAAGATTAGGATGTTGCCAAGACGTTCACGGCGAGCATTTTGAACATCTCCTCCATTGAAATTTATTGTTTTTTTTTTGTTTTTTTACATTATCAAGAAATAACCAGTATTACTTATTAGTTTTTGAGTGTGTTGTAACGAATTTCTGAAATCAAATAATTTTCTTTTTTTAATGTTAATTTTTGCAATAAATCTGAAAACACTTAATATTTCCGAAACAGTTGAAGATAGGTATAGGACATTGTACATGAAATATGTCTAGAATTTTCTGAAGAATCCAAAAATTGAATAATATACCAGGTGTTGCATTTAAAATAAGAAAGTTGGTATTGGCCACGGTCACATGACACACCCTGTATAAAAAGTTTTTGTTGAAAATAATGCGCAACTAAAAATAACAATCGAAGTGTCCGAGCGTTTTTTCGAACACGCCCCCATTTATTTATTATAGAATTTATTCCATTTGGCTGATACACAGTGTATGTGTATATGCATATGAGCACATCATCTACGTAAGTGCATAAAAGAGCCTTTTTTAATATGTCCAGATTTTAAACTACTGTAATCCAGTGTGACTTGCGGCTTTCTGTAAGCAGTTGACCAGCTTACCAAACTCTTAAGTAGCGCTAATATTTTTCTATTACAACGAACGAATTAAGTTTTATTCTTATTTGATATCTTTTTTTAAATCTTTCTATAGATGTTCCTCATTTGCTTCAATATTTCTCGCATTTTGGGCAACTCTTATATTCTTCTGTTATCTGTTATTTATGTTTTCATAGGTGTTAATCATTTCTTTCAATATCTTTCGATTTTGGGCAACTCTTATCAACTACTTCCCTTATCTGTTATTTATCTTTTCTGAGGTGTTCATCATTTCCTTCAATATCTTTTTGTGCTATTACTATCCCGTGCGGTTTTCTGTAAGTCGTTACTCAGGTGATCAAATTTTTGAGAAGCACTGATATATAACTAACTGTTTTATTATGTGAATATATAATTTTTAGAACGTTCTAGAGAAGCCTAATTACCATTTACGCTCCAAAAATCTATTTATTCCCGTGCCCTTGGTGAAGCGTACCGCAGCTGTTTCAATGGAACAAGAGTAGTGGATGTATCGTAATGTAATGTGCATGTAGTAGCCAGTAACGAGTAATTTAGATCTGGCTGTGGTCATAGTAAATGGCCCTCGACCACGGATACGTACGTTAATACCGCAACGCTCCACTGAACCAGCAATTTCTTCCAATGACACTATGGGATCGCTCAGATAATGAGGAGCTATCTTACAAGAGATGACGTTTGTTCAGCGTTAGTGCGGCTTGAGGTCTGGTCGTGCATCGGTGATTGTGCTTCTTTTTTAAACGGTATCTTTCTTTTCAATGCTGCACATTCCTGCCGCTGATTGCAATGAATGAAAAAGAGAATGGTGATTTTAAGTGAAAACGAATTCCTATTGATGCTTACTTTGTATAAGATGTATAGGTTCTTAACTAGATCATTATTGTACCTATTATTTTGACTTGATGATATCAACTATGTTTGGAATTAAATACCAATTTGTGTTCCACAATTTTTATTTGTTTCCTGAGACGTGTTTTGATGATTGCTCCCCAATCTCAGGAGAGCAATCTGAAAAAACTCCAAAAGACACCAAAACCAGCGAATTTTAAGTTCCATTAAGAATGTAGGAGTGGTAATATAAATTATAGATGATATAAAATTTTAAATTTTAAATTCTTTACGATGGTGCAGGTTTTATTATGAATCATGCATGTTTTAAAATATTATTCGTCGACAAATTTTTGTTGCACTGAAATAGTTTCGATTTGTACTATAATTGCGCAATTATAATGTATGCATCTGCATATTATGTTCTCGTCAACAAATTGCAAGAGCTTAAAAATAATCCCGCACACATATCCTCCCATCATCGGCCAGAGTTGTATTTATAGCGCACATGCTTCACCGCTCGTCGTGCCTGCAATTAATATTCAACAAGTGTAAGCAAGATATTACGTGGCTGTGAGACGGAGAACTCCAAATACGCTCTGTTACTTTGTCTGGTATTAATATTAGAAGCTGTTGCTTGACCTCTCCCCGTATGAATGCAAATTCTTCGTAACAATTACGGGACGAGTAAGTGTACAATGAGAGTGATGTCATTGATGATTATAAGATTCATACTTGCCCAATTGATCTCTATTTTTGGTGATGGAAGTATGGGTCACGCATTATCTTAATTTGGTTAACCTCAATTAAATTCAGATTTCCTCCTCTAGCAACCGAACGTGACAATTAGAGTGACTCACACATTGATTATAAATTATCTCGTAATGTTCAATTGAAATCATCGGCTGTGTTAAATGGATTAAAAAACAGTTTTATTCCAAAATGTGCGAATAAAACTATAAACTACAATAATTTTGCAGAGTTGTAGTTACTTGTTAGTATCGATGTTATGTTTTGATTAAAAATTGTACACACGAATTGTGTTTAGAAGCACTTTGCTTGTTGAACAAAATCTTTGATTTTCATGACTATTTAATAGAGTAAGAATCCCAGCAGTTTCCTTGTTGAATAATATCTTTGGCTATCTAATATATGTTTGTTAGAATCCGGGAAGTATCTCTACAATTACTACGACAGCTCGTTTAAATATTTCATTTTATGTTTTAAGTGGTAAAATGTTCATGCTTTTGGTGACTAACATGTCTAATAATAGTTAATTGCTCCCATAAAAATGTTATGTGCATCAGTCAACGCCCTGTGATGTATGCCCACACGCACATTGTCAATTTGGCCAAAAGATACAAGCGAAAGCTTTTAGCGTTATTAAAAATTTGTAAGCTCAGATTAACCTATATACATTATTTAATAGGATGCTGATTCGCGTTATGTTTTAATTATCTTACAAGCTCATCCATTTTACATATGCCAAATTCAATGATTAATGATTTACGCCCTTGTGAGAGTAAGTATTATTAAATACTTTTTTTTTTGTTATTGAGTAGATACTGAATTATTTTGTCACACAAATGAAATGGAAAATATGTACTCAATGTAGTATTATTTTGTCAGAGAGTAATTATTAGAACCATATAAAATGTTATTAAATGATGATACATGGGCGTCATTTAATGATGATATAATTCACATCCAAAAATCACTTTATAGAGAGTATTTGTCGAGATATTTGTTTGTCTAGTGCTTCGTTAGATATATAATTTGTCCAGGATCAGTTTGTTAGGTTTTGTTTTAAATATAAATTCTTGATGTATGCCAAGTATAGGTGGGATGTTAATTGAGGTGAGATGTAAATTGTAACTTAAATATTTTTTTAAGAAACTCATTATGAGAATTAAAATTGTTTAAATTGGCGAAAAAATTCCACGCACTTGCTTAGTACAGTAACACTAAAAGAACACTGTATACTACCAAGACATGCAAAAATCTGTTTTTCCAGTGTACCTGGAATTTTATTCTGTATTTAATAATCCGATATTATACCTGTATGACGATATTTCAGTTAATCTTTTAAAATATTTCCTAATTAACTAATTTATAATTTCACTCACTTATTGAATCACTATCTGTAATTTCATGAAACGTAAACAACTGAACATGGTGTCAAACTTCTGCAGATTCATAATGTGAAACTATATACTTTATATTATATTATTTATACAGGGTGTCTAAGCTAAAGCATTCGTTAAAACTTTACGGGGTTGTCGTTGTCCTAAAAATTTCAAAAAAATCCTCGTTACACGGTTGAATTAGTTATGTTCATGTGAAATATTTTCAACTTTCTATCAATTCTGGTTCCACCAGAATTATCACCAACTTTCATATTTTAAATGGAACACCCCATATATTATTATATTTTTGAATTCCTCGTTTAAATTGAAACATATTTTGTAAGAACGTATGTATACTTATCTCTTCTAGTTTTCAAGAAAAAAATGTTTTTCTAAAATTTTGACCTCTAAAAGGTAACTTGAAATCTGTCTATAACTTCACTTAGGAATAAGATAAAATTATGAGTTGTATTTCTAATTGTACCTAGAGGATGCCTCTATGAGTAAAATAATTGGAAACTGTCAATTTTGGTAATACGTGTTCATAAAATGTCAATATCTAAGGGCCCTCTTAAATATCCTGTAAGTCATTTTCTTTAAATGCAATGACTCATTTTTTATCGCATAGCACGACTGGAAGAAAAATTTACTACAAAAAAGTATAATGCAACTATACTCCTAAAGCAAGTATTTTTTTAATTATTTCGAAGATTACTTATTCGTCGCATTTCTGCAGGGTATAATTTTACAAGTCACAAGTGCACTTTAGCGGCATGTGATATGCTTTTGTTTTGTCGCTATTGTAATGCAAACTGTCAAATAATAAAACCATTTAGAATAAAGTATTACAGAAATCAAAACCATCAAAATGAATCATTACACTAATCAAGAAATTTTCAATGTATTCTTTATACAAGGCAACTGCGTTAGAATTGTTGCTCTAGAGAACACCCCATATATTATTATATTTTTGAATTCCTCGCTTAAATTGGAACGTATTTTGTAAGAACGTATGTACACTTATATCTTCCACTTATTATTAAAATTGACCGTTTCCAATTATTTTACTCATAGAGGCATCCTCTAGGTACAACTAGAAATATAACTCATAATTTTATCTTATTTTATCTTTTATTCCTAAGAGAAGTTATAGACAGATTTCAGGCTACCTTTTAGAGGTCAAAATTTTAGAATAACATTTGTTTCTTGAAAACTAGAAGAGATAAGTATACATACGTTTTTACAAAATATGTTCCAATTTAAGCGAGGGATTCAAAACTATAATAATATATATGGGGTGTTCTATTTAAAATAAGAAATTGGTTCTACTTCCGGTGGAACCGGAAGTGATAGAAAGTTGAAAATATTTCACATGAGGAAAACTGATTCAACCGTGTGACGAGGATTTTTTTGGAAATTTTTAGTCCCAGTATTTTTAGTTCAACAGCAACCCAGTAAACTTTTAACGAACGGTTTAGCGTAGATACCCTGTATATATTTTTGTTAAAGTTTGATATAACAACCTAAAAATTTTAATCTGAAATTGCAATTGCTGTGGTATGCAGATTACAAAAAAATGAGAATTAAGAAAATTATTATTTAAACCGGTTATTTATGTAATGTATATGTTTTTTAGTTAGTAATTCATGAATTTATTTTAAAACAATGTGAAAATTTGGGTTATGGACAATTTTTATCACCTACAAAAGATTTCAGTTTTTCGTATATTCGTTTAAAATAGTTTGAGTTGTATTTGAGATTGGGGTTTGAGGCAACTCTACAATATTAAAATGCAAAAAAGTTAAATAACCCATTTCAAGTTTTTCCAACCCTTATGGACGTGGTTGTATATGGAATCAAGTTTTTGGGTCATTCTATGTTAAATCCAGACCAGTTTTGAAAATAGTGCCCCCTCTCGACCATCTCCAATTTTGATGAAAATGAATATCAATATATGTATTTTTGAAAATAACTTCTGTGTAGTTTTAGCTCGAGATATCAAATATCTGAAGAACTGTGGCATTTCCGTGGAGGATTTTGCAAAGTTTCACTTGTTGCCACTGCCCATCTAGATTAGCTACGAAGCTGAAATTCAACACCTTAAATAAACTTTAACTGATGAATACGAAAAAAAAAAATTGTAGCAACACGCAAAAATCAATGGACGAATCACAATTTAATCTACAAGTTGTCATAAAAGAAACAAACACTGCGTGATGTCTGTGTCATATTTTACATGTAACTAAAAAAAGGTAAACTGTAGGAAAGTGGTTCTTTTACTGATTTACTAATAAACTATAGGACATTGCATTGCTGGAATATCATACCAATGGCTTATATTCTTGTGGGAATATAACTCATACGTAAAACAGTGACGTCATAACAATGTGGTTTCTAAAGTTACGCATGCATTAATAACTGACAATATTGATAATACCACGGTTGTATTTTCAGGATAATACCACGAACAAATGTCGGTCGCTGTCACAATTTTTTGTTATACTCGTAATCACGAGAGGTGTCTCATGACTCATACATTTGGAATGTATGGTTCAAATTTTCTTGAACGTGTGTCTACACTTACACGCACGCGGTCGGCCAGATGTTTGGTTGCGCAAAAATGCACCCGGCCAATTAGGCCTACGAATTAGTTCATTTGTATCGCGTTAATGTCAAATCTCCAATGCTATAATTTCGCTGTGTAGGTTATGTGTACATAACAAGAATGTAAACACGAAATATATGTTAGGTTAACAGTGACACTGACAGATTCAATGAATTAACGAAGACATACGTTTTCACGGGTTTCATTTAAAACGTACAGCAGACGTATCGGACATTTACTCTCTCACTTTACTTCAGCGGTTTAGGGTAATATAGCGACACCGATTTTGCATTTATTCCTGCATTAAACATTCATTTAGATTGAGTCATGAGACATCTCTCCTGATTTCGACTATAAGCACAACTAGCGAAGATCGTTGCGATGGTGTTATTTATCGGTTGCGCCCACAGTCTAGTCGGCCGCTGATAAAAACATAACCCGAAATGTCAGTGTGTCTCGAGTAAAATAGTAAAATATGGTAATAAATGTGGTTTGCTGCTTGAAAGATGAAGTGATCTAAATAAATATAGGTATTTAAACTGTATATTTAGCTTCTTGTTTATTCTGCTGTAATAGATGACTCAATCAATTCATTATATTCCCTTCCTAAATATAATTCGTGGTGTTCTCAAAAATCGATAATGAGAACACCACTTGTTATATTACACCTGGAAATATTTGCCTACAAACTTTGTGTAAAATGCTTAAAAGGCAAATTTCACCTATTTTCAAAGTACAAAATATCCAAACAGAATCCCCTCAAATTGTATTTCTTTAGTACCACTGGAAAGAGCATATTTTTTTCTACTGGAATCATATTTTCACTTGTTGTAACCTTTTAGGTAAAGGCAAGAAAAATGTTTTTGAACATGGTGCTCTTTATTTTGTGCAATGCACATTAATTTTTCTAATGAAACGTTTGGTTTGGTCTATGATTCATTATAAGGTACGAAATATGTCTTTGAACATGGTACTTTTGGTGAGACGATGAATGTAAAATTGGAAATGATGGGTTAACATGATGACGGGTGTTTATTGGCACGCATTTATAATAATATTTCATTAAATCGTAGTAGAATATCAACCTTATGGTTACCAAGGATCAACAAATATACAGTCTTACGGTACTAGTATCGTAAAGTGATTACTATATGGTAGACAAACTGTTTTAATGACTTGAATGATGTGTTAAATAAATTTTATTTTAATGGAAGTGAATATTACAGTTAGAACAATTAGTTAGATTAATAAGAAAATTATTTTAACAAAATAATATCATAGTTTTAGTTCTATAATTATTTGTTAAAAAATTAAATATTTGAAAATATCTGTTGATCTAATCAAAAAGCAACATTTTAGTTGATGAACTTTTCTCTCTTCATGAATATTAAATTTTACTAATTTTAATATATTTGTTTTAAATTCCAGTCAACTCCCACAATGTAGTTATTAAAGCAACATTTAAAAATTGGGTCACTTGATGACTTGATGACTTTTTCACTTTTTGCTTCAGCAAAAAGCAAACTCTTCAGATTTTTAATCAGTAACATAATTAAATCTTGTTATTTCGTATTATGACGAAATGAAAAAATCTTTTAGATTTCTCATATTACTAAAAAATGTTGGTTAAAATGCTGAAGATTGATGATAACACTCGGAAAATACTTCTGCAGCATAAACTACTGCTGATTAAAAAAATATAAGCTTTGAGGTTGTAATAAAAGAACATGGTTTTCATTTCGAAATTACTAGTAAAGAAAATCGAATATGTAATATGAAAATTGATAATCATTATCATGATCATGATAAATGATATATTAAAGAAATATATTTGTCTCAAGGCGGAAAGACCCCATATGGGGTCGATAGTCCAATCAATAAATATATATATATATATATACATATATATATATATATATATATATATATATATATATATATATATATATATATATATATATATATATATACAGGGTGTGACAGAAATAAATACGTGTATTAATTTTAAACATTGGTAGAACTCGTTATATAAAACATTTTTTCGATATGGTTTTTTTCAAAATTTGCAGGTTTTTTTAATATTTTTTTGCCCCCTAATTTTGACCGAACGAGCCGTTCTCAGGTACTGTCACTATAATTGTCAAGTGAAGTTTATTTCAAAATGCCAAATTTTTCTAATCAAGAATTAACAGATATTGTGTTGGTATGGCCGAGCCTTTGGAAATACCGCAGAAGCCCGAAGATTGTACAGTGCACAATATCTTAAACGTGTTTTGATTAACAAGCAATGATGTACCTTTATGACGCCGTTGCCATCACAACAAAATATTTTATCGCTGCACACCTTGAACCATAGGCGGGTACGCGTTTTAGTAGATAAACTATAACATATTTTAAATCAGTTTAACGTTGCTTTTTGAAAAAAAATACATATAGAAAAAATGTTTTATTTAACGAGTTCTACCAATGTTTAAAATTAACGCACGTATTTCTGTTACATTTCAACATTGTTACAAAGCAACATTTCAAAATTTCGCATTACAGAGATTTATCAAAATACCGAGAAAATACAGCTGTAGTAAAAATAATGTTGACGATAAAAATAATTTAACAATTAAATCAAAACTTTAGCTGCCATGATTTTGACAATTGATTTGCTGCCATGACAAATCAAAACCATGCTGGTTTAGATTTAAAAATTGTTACTCAAGAGAATCGAACATTTTATATGAAAATTAATTGAAACAAATATTAATGTAATGAAATGTTATAGTCTCCAAAAAATCCGCCACTTATTGGTTATTAGTACCACATTTTCTCTCAAGTATTTTATTCACTTTGCCCCAAGACGAATTTCTTCGTATTTTGACCCAGCTTCCTGGAAATGTTGTAGATTTCCAGTGTTCCCTCTTTATCTTTTCAAGTTACTATACTTTAAAATAAAGTTCTCTGTAACTATTTCAATAGTTCGATGGTGATTGGCGACTGTATAACAATATTTCACCGAGATAATTTGTTTTTGTCTGATCTCAAAACTAATATCCATGTAAGCACTTGCACTTATATAAATCATAAATATACGACACAATCATATTGATTTATCTCCAAATGAGATAATTAACGCTCATCTCTTTATTTGTCACAATTAATTGACTTGCAGCATAACATTACCATGTATTTTACATTTGATTGATATTTGGATGGTCCATAACACCTGTGCATGCCGAAAACGCATGCAAATCTAGAAAAACAAATTTATATCCGTGGGTTTGAAATGTTTGATCATTTGCGGGTTCTCTTCAGTCAGTATATACTGGGTAATCATTTAAATTTCAGCTCTAGTTATCCATGAAAATTTTTGCAGCCAATAAGAAAGATTAGATGGGTGATATGTTTTATACACTCAGGTGCAAAGAAACCGGGTCATTGGGTTATTGTTTGCAAAGGAACCATATTTAAAAAAAAAAATGATGTTGGTATAGTCCTTAGAATAATTTTTTTAGTGTTTTACAATCAAAGAGACCGTCAGGATGTAAAAAGAAGCAACATATGGTATTTATTATTTATTTAATGAACATTAATAAGCGAAAACGATAATGTACGTATACACGAAAAAAATGCATTTCTGCAAAATAAACTTAACAGAGAATAATAAATGAAAATGATAGTTAATCGAAAACAAACAAATCTAAACCCAGTAGCCACCTTGATCCTCTATGCATAACGCCGAATGAGTAATAGGTAGTGAAGAACGCATAGCTTTAAATGTTATTTTCGCTTATTAAATGAACTGATAAGTATCATATGTTGTTTTTTTCTACATCCTGATGGTCTCTTTGATTGTAAAACACTAAACGTTTCATTCTAAGGACTATACGAAAATCAAAAAAATGGGTTTTTTGCAAACAACGACCCAATGACCCGGTTTCTTTGCACCTGATTGTATAACTTGTACCTCGAAGCATTGCCATTATAATATGTAACTCATCAGGTCTAAGGATCCATTTTTTTTGTTAGATCTTTATTAGCCATAGCTCATTTTAAAACAGTCTTGTAAAAGCAAACATACAAAGTTACAACTATTTTCCCCTCAGGAGTAATACTAGATGTCACTTGTTCTAATATCTTCGCGAAAGTGAGTTGTGTTTGTGTGGTAGTTGGGCTAGTATCTAAGAGTGGGAGCACGCAGACCCTAGGTTTTCTTTTTGGCTTACTTATTATAGAATTAAAAGATGACCAAGTCGGGACTGCATTTAGCGCAGTCGAATTTGTTTCAAAATCACTTGGATTATTTCCTTGCCGACTCGTTACAATTTCCATCCATCAATTCTTCACTAAAATAGTCTTTATAATTACTCAATAAAAAGACATTACTTGGGGTATGCACATCTGAATTCTTCCTCTCCTGATATACCACCATAGCTGTTCCGTGAAATGTTCCTTTGCCATGTGGAGTATCTACCAGAAAGATGTTCTCCACAGCACAATACACAAATTTCCCTGGAACCTACTTTGAGGGAATATAAAGTCCTCCACATACATTCACGCGTTTTACAATCATATTCTTCTTCTTGTTCATGTTCCGTCTCCATTTCGGAGGTTGGCTATCATCATTGCTATTTTGATTTTGAAAACTGCGGCCTTAAATAAGTCAGATGACGTGACATTAAACCATTTTCGTATATTCTTAAACCAGGACACTCTTCTCTGCTCCAATACATCTTTTTCCCACGATTCTTCCTTGGATTATGAGCAAGGCGCGGATTTCTAGGTATTATCATTGATTATAATACCCTTATTAGGGGTTAGGTATTAAAATCAATGGTATTATGCTACACATCAGTATAGGTATATATCAGACCAAAATAACCTCGTATCTATACGAATTTCAGCAAATGAAGTAACGTGACAATTTGTTTGTTGTGCTTTTATGCATATTTTCAGTTTTAAGCTTATAATTGCTTTGAAGCATTTTTTGTCCATATTTCCTTATTTTTTGTGCTTATTTGCTTATTTCTCAATTTTATAGCATATTATTTATATTAGCTAGGAATATATTTTGTTGCACATTATTGTAATGAGAATTCAGTATTAATATTACTCCGTTACGTCTAAAGTGCTTGGTTATCACAAAATCGTCAACAAAGCGAGCGTGCGTACGTGATATTCGATAAACAAAGTTTGATTACTTCGGGGATTTCCCTATTTTTACGTGCACAGAACGTATCTAGGGCAAGTGTGCTATCAATTCAGTCCAATTTATCTCAATCTTCAGTGCGTTGTGCTTGTGCCTTGTGTGTAATACGTGTTTATAAGTTTTCGTGTATAAAATGCCGAAAGTAAAACCTTCCGTCGATGAATGGATACGTGGGCATTCTGAATTAAAATATGAGAACGGCAAATTAATTTGCAGGGCTTGTATCAAACCGGTAAGTTTTATTTTGTGTTGCTATTGGCCTAGGTACAAGCATGTATTATGTTGTAGATTAACTGCGAGAAAAAAATTAACATAACAACATATTAAAACAACAGTTCACCTGGAAAATTAAAAAAACACAAATCTGCAAGCAGTACCCTGAGTACCCAGCAAACTATTTCCGAGTCTTTTGCGAGTTCTTCTACACAGAATGAAAAGGAATTTTACTTTGATTTATGCAATACGATAATATCTTCTAACATTCCGTTAAAAAAACTAGATAATAGTATGTTTAAATCTGTTTTACAAAAATACACCGGTAGACATATTCCTGCCGAATCAACCATTCGTAAAAACTATGTCGAGCACGTATATAAACACACTATTGAGGAAATAAAAAAGATAATTGGCAACAATTACATATGGTTCTGTGTAGATGAAACTGATTCATGTACATCGCCCATTTAATGATTGTAATATTAAACGAAGACTCCATCAATGCATTTTTAATTAGTTCCAAGCAGTTAGAAAAAACAAATGGCTTTGCCAAATTCGTTCACGATGGATTAACACTTTTTTTCTGCCAAACACCGTACCAAATGATAAATTATTATTGAGCTTTCTGATGCCCATGCATATACGTTGAAGGCATATTCTAATTTAAAAGTATTTTATGAGCAATTAATGTATTGCACCTGTTTGGCACATGGTTTTAATCGAGTTGCTGAAACGATTAGACTGCAATTTCCCCTGGTCAATGATTTGATAAAAATCGGGAAGAAAATTTTCCTAAAAGCTCCACTGAGGATTGTAATGTTTAGGGAAATAATGCCAAATGTACCTCTTTCTCCGACATCGGTTATAACTAGATGGGGTACGTGGCTTGATGCTGCCTGCTATTATGCCGACCATTTCGATTCATTTAAGGAGCTTGCGTGTAGAGTTTGCCGAAAATGTGTCAGAGGCAATTAAAGAATGCCACAAAGTTCTTAAAGATAAGAGGGTTGTACAAAATTTAGCATTCCTAAAAACCAACTACAGTTTCGTAAGCAAAGCGATTGATAAACTCCAAGCAACGGACACAACTTTGGTAGATGCGGTTCAAATACATGAAGATTTTAGGAACGACGTCTCAAAAGTACGGGGATCTATGGGAGAGATTATTAAAAAAAATGTGATGCAGTTTTGTCAAAAAATGAAGGGTTTGGCGAGTTACAAAAAATATCAACAGTTTTAAAATGAGATTTCGTGGAAGGTTTGCTGATAAATATTACAATTGTTCCTAAATTTAAATATGCACCGATTACAAGTGTTAATGTGAAGATAAGCGTTTCACACTTAAAAAATGTGCTCAGTGATAGGAGAATGGGATTTTCCATTGAAAATTTAGAAAAACTTTAAATTATTAGTTCGTTTAAAAATGAGCAGTAATCATTATTTGTTAATAATTATTATTGTTATTAATATTAATCACCAAAACCTATGTTATTAAAATAATACTTTTATCTACCTATAGTGCGTTCTTGTTAATAAAATTATGTTTTGTTTTGTTTCTCTGTATTTTCATAAAAAACAAAATATGCCTTTTCATGCTTTTTCTGGGTTTTTGTGCTTATTCTAATCTTTATGCTATTTTATATGCTTTTCTAAGATTTTCTAAGATTTTTATGCATTTTTAAGCGCTTATTTTGTATTTTTTTCTGCTTAAATCCGCGCTTTGATTATGAGTCGCAGAATCTCATATTTCGGACCTCTCATGATGTGGCCGAGATATTGCAATTTAATTTGTTTCACTTCACGTTGGTCGCATGTTCTGTCTATGATACTCTCAATATCCAACGGTAGGCCCACATCTCGAAGGCTTCTTGTTTTCTCTCGCAATACACGTTGAGGGTCCATGCTTCTATACCATACAAAAGAACTGGGAATACTTAACATTTGAGCATTCGAATTCTTAGGTCCAGGCTCAAATCGCGACAACAAAGCAGCTTTTTAATCTTCACAAAGGATACGCGGGCTTTCTCAATACGAATCTTTATCTCTGCGCAGTAATCCATGGAGAAGTCGACGCTTGTACCTAGGTAGTCATAATTCGACTCTTTTTCAGCCCTTTACCTTCCACATACAGATGTTCATTGGCTACAACCATCAATTGCTATCTGTGTCTCAAATCGAAGGATTTTCGCATATTCTATAGAAACACTAAGCACTAATGCTGTTTGAATTACGAATTTACTGCGGGTTACAGTATGCATTGTGAGCCCCACTGCCACTAGCAAGGGTATTTCGAAAGCATGACGAATGGTGGTAGCAGTTGTGTAGGAAGCTTGACGGGGTAATAGTATTTCATACATAAGAATAAGCGACAGTTTAAAGATCTGCTTGTTACAGCAGTATCGTCGTTCTTTAAATAACCTTTTATATCTTTCCGCCCTTGGTAGCACCATATGTAGAAAAGACCGATTTCCTCTGGAACAACTTCACCCACATTCACATCTTCAACGCTTCCAGTGAATTTTGAGTTTTCGCATTTTAGAGCAACTGTTCGTAAAATACGTGCTGCTTTGAGGAGAGTTTTCATATTGTCCTCAACATCCTCAAATTGTTCTTCTGCATAACTCAGTGCAACATCTGCTGTTTCTTTGAGTGATACTCGTTGTTGTTCGTAGACCTCGAATTACTGAACTTAATACCAATACATGCAAGCTCTTCTTCTATACAATTTTTAATTGGTTTTCGAGTTTCGATTTTATATGTCCTTCTTCTGTACCATTTTCATTTGCAATTTTACTGTAGAAAATCTCAAATTCTCCTATTGTTGTAACATTTCCTTCAGGGAGAAGATCACTTGAGTATAAAAATTCTGCATTTGTTACTGGACGAAGATTTAGGTCGTAAGACATTCGTCGTAAGTCGTTAGACACCACGTGCTTTTTCCAACACACCTTGTGATATGCAATATATTTTGTATGGGGATATCCAGGATCTGTACAGTCACGAAGACGATTTTTTTACGCCTCCATTGCAGACTGTTCTACGGCGCTCATCAAGCAGATGCCTGCTGAATCAGTTTGTACCAAGTCTAACTGGTTTCTTCTATTCCCCTCTACATTGAAAAACAAACATTGTTACTTATCATGTATTGGCATTACGGATTATGCAGACTAGTTGCGTTGTACATATCTTTCTTCGTGACTTCAAATAGAGGGATTTTGGTCACGTAGTTCTTCTTCGTAAAGCCTTTACTTCTATCCATATTAGCCTCACGGGTGCATTTCTTGTAGCAGTTAGAATGCAATGATGCTTTTTTTTATTTTTAAACTCCTCGGACGATGTGTCACTTAGAACATCAGCAATGTATTCATATTCAATGTCATTCCATTGTGCTGGTTTCTAAATATACTCTGACATCTTTTCGTAACATTTTGGATTAACCAGTGGAGATTTTTTCATTTGTTGATATAAAATGCTAATCGAAAAGTCTATAAACTTTATTTTCATCTGTTTCGATGATGGTGGAAGTTGAACTTTGAAATTACTTTAATATCTAGTTGCATCGACTTTTTTTTTAAATCTGATTTCTCTTTAGTACGCCAAGTCAAATTTATATCATTGATATATTTTCACTCCCTCAATATTTATAGCCCGTAGACTCCCGAATTTTTAAAAGTTGAATTAAAAGTTACTGGTCAACGTTTTCGCGATTAAATGGTTTGAAAACGTCACTGAATTTTTGGATTAATTTTTTAAGGATTTTTACTGAGTTTTTAAGGATAGTCACAATTGTGTGTCTTGGGAGTCAAATAGTCATAGTCACAAATGTGACATTAAATTATTTATTACAATGGAAGTTCAGAAAACAATTCTCATGCTTGCCAAAATATAAGTATACATTACACTTCTTACAGCGAACTCTTGATCGACTTCTACAATTTTCCATTCGGCAGCTAACAGGATTTTTGAGGTCATCGGCAATAGGCCAATGCTCAAACCAGTCGTAACGCTTATCTTTGCATGCCAAACCTTCAGGCGTTTTTCTTTTCTTCCTTTCGTTTTCCGCTGCAATTCGTTCTTCTTCATCTCCGGTATCTGCATCGGCTTCAGTTAATCTTTTGTTGCACCCAGCAGTCAAGTATTCCGTAAGCTTAAGTCGGAAATCGAGAAGTTTCATAGGTTTGGTTTTAGTATATTTACAATCTTGTTTGTATTCTATCCAACTGTTTACAATACATAGATAGATAGATCAAAGAGATGCAATATTACTTTGAATGTTCATTTTCTCGTTCTAAAGAATGTTCGATAATATTCTATCATCTGATCGCAGATGTCCATTCCACCCATCCGTCGATTGTACATGTTCACTACTCTAGAGCAAGTTACTTCTACCCGCTGTTTTTGTATCTTATCCCATCTTTTTACAAGACTCTCAGGCCCTTTACCAAAATCTGTTGAAATCGTCAGCACAGTTTTGTTGTCCTTGAATTTTGTTAGGCAATTTTTTTTATCACTGCTCATAATTTCTTCAGATTCCCCTCCTTTCATTTCCGTATCTTTCTTGAAATTTACCCATAATAGAGCCAGTTCCACAATTTTTTTAAATGCTCAATTCATTCATTAGTACTAAAGTTGAGAAATATGGGTAAAAAAAAAACTATTTTCAGGCAAAGTCTGTGAGAGTCTAATGATCACCGATGGTCCTAATCCTAACTCTCTTTTTATTAGTGGGGTGGTTAGACCTTGATATATTTCAAAATCCAAAACTGTGCCATCAGATGTAGTTACGACAAAATTCTTAAGTCCTACCGGCCTTGGTGTATTCTTTACATATTGACGCACTGGGCATCTACCCTAGAAAGGTATCATTTGCTCATCAACAGAAAATGTTGAATTCTGCTTTCTGATAATAGCATGACATCGAATTCTCACTACATCAATCATAGGCTGAACCTTCCACAATCTGTTATTTTTTTTGCTCTTCATCAGAAAAGATAAGATTGTCAACCACGTGAAAATTGACCCTTAACGAGTAAAATCTGTCGCGAGGCATAATATTTGCAACCATCGGTACATATGAATTTCGGTAATTTTAAGCAGCCTATGAGAGCATGTAATCCAAAAAACTTTTTTATCTGTTGGGCAGTTACAAAAATCGACTTTCCATTTTCCTGTAGATAGTACTGGGCTGTGCATTGGGCACCAAGTTCAAAAAACTCATCATTCAAATATTTAGAAAAATATTTTCATGGAGTGAGTACTTCGCGTTCAACAGAATCGGCATCTAATGGTGCGGTCAGACTCTGGAAGGAACCTCTTACCCAATGAAACATTGTTGACAGAGGTATTTCATCATCGCTACTCCAAGTTTCTTCTTCACTTTCGTCTTCATTTTTCTGGAAATTCTCCATTTTTGTCATCAATTATTGCAGTATAACTTTCGCCTAAGTAATTTTCTTGGCCATCTGCTTCCCAAGGGCATTCGTCTTGTTCTTCATCGACATCAAAATCTGATCCAATCTCGTCCAACAACATGTAGAGCTCTTCGGGGCTGTTTGCGAAATGCTCCAAATCAATCTTACCACTGGTTTCTGCAGAATTCAAAATATTGTTTGTTGACTATGTCAGAAAAACGAAACAAGTAGGCTTCTGGAGCTCACAATTGTGAAAATCAAATTGTGTACTTAATTACATGGTAACATAACCTCAATCTACATGTTAAAGTTTACAATGAAAGTAAAACTAATCAACAAACGTAATCTACAATCTGGAGTAAATAAGCTAAACCAATAATTGAAAATAAAAATACTTACTTTTTGTCGCCATGGCACTGAATTAACTAGCACTTAGCACGTGTGTGTTCAATGTGTTCTCTGACGAAAAAACAATGCAGGCTCATGAATTTGACGTATTATACGCATCGCAGAAACATATGAATCAGGAGTCAGGCGTTCCCATATCCATTATGACCTTTAAAGTGACTTTGAATACGGACCGCACAATTGTGGGTACTTGGAGTCTAAGGCTTAATTGATTCGAATTTCTATTTCAGAGCCTGAAAAATAAAAAAAGTAAATTATATACAAAATTTCAACATAAATTTTATTTTGATGAAAAACAGGAGAAAACTAAAAGCATGATTATATCTCAAAAACAGTAACAGATTTCCAAAAAATTGTAATAATCTTTTGGTTCCGTATTTTATTTCCAACGAAAGGGTTCTAAGCTAAGTTTTCCTAGAATCAACCACAAACGAGTTACAGAGGAAAAAAAATGCGTCACTTCCGGCGGCCGTTTTGAAAATATAATCGCCTGCCATGGAATCGGAACCTTGTAATACGTAATTGTATAATAAATAGGCTATCCTTGCCATATAGTCATACTATTCCTTCATTCAAAATCCCACACGCAAGGAAATATCGACATATGCCCCTGAACTATAATGTTCAAGAAAATAGACTGTTTTTAAAAGAAAGCTTCATTTGCTGATGATTAATTGAATTCTAAAGCTTGATGCCCCTGCGAGGTCTGGGGTCTAGACAGCCCATGTGCCACAATTGACACAAAATAAGTGACGTCAAATTATTCATGTTGTGCCAATTAGGTCAAATTAAGATCAATGACCATATAAGATGTGTAAAATTTTATATTATAAGAAGGTAAAGCCGAAATTAAGCTAAACACTTTAAGATTTGCTCCATCTAAGGTGCTACTCGAATTGTGCCCATTTTGGTGAACACTGAGTTATGATCGATTTCTGGATGGGATATGTAAAATTTTAATACCACCGAACATATGGTCCATCGCATTCGCAGAATCTATCAGCTTTCTCGGTTGTGTAATGCGCACACAACAACCGCAAGAAAACTGGTTTGCCGCCTCGGAGTCCCGCCGATTTATTAGCTCCTTCCAAACGACCGTGACGCCACTGTCCAGTGAACGTCCTTTAAATAATATTTAAGGGCGTCAGTGCTGCGGTCGCGCCATAAATGGCATCGGAAAGTGTTTTTTCTCTCAATTTTGAATGTGGGTTGGACGGCATATGGTCGGCCGATTGCATATGGTACATGCAGCGACGACACATTCGTACAGTCCGCCGTGGATTAATAACAATATAGTTACACATTATAAATTCCAAACGTTACAGGTAATACTGTTGATGCGCTCATTAACCTGCCTGAAGTGTATTAATTGATTTAATTGTGCGCGCGCCCGCAATGCGTTTTTCATCCTGTTATGACCGCTTGAACCGTAATTATATACTGTAGTTAATTGGGTTGGATTATGAGGCCACTTTATTTGCTTATTAATCTGAAAACTTAATTACTTAAAATACAATTAGTTTGTTGCTATTTGTTATACTCTCGACTATACTTTCGTATAGTCGCAAAAAAAAACTGAGCAGAGCTGTTTTCATTACAAATAACACTGGTCAACAGTAGTCATGCCACACGAACTTTGATTGATGTTTTAGCTCACTACCCTCAATATTAAACTGCATTTGTTTTGTTTAAATTAGCCTCAGTTTTCTTGTGATGTGGTAATACTTATAAGTAGAACTACGGCAATAAAAGCAAAGGAACGTTCCCAAAGAAATAGTCATAAAACTATTTGTCTGTGATTTCATCAAAATCTTGTGTTTATTAACTGCGTTAATATGTCGAGAAAGTGTAGTAACGATCCTAACTCTTTTTGTTATGTTTGTGGTGAACTGACTTTCAAAACGACGAAATTTTACAAAACTAGTCTTGGAGAGTTATCACAGGTATTTTGCTTTCGCTGTGGCCCATCAAGATAAATCCTGGGCCCCTCATATTTGTTGCATAAAGTGTGTGAAGAATTTAATCGATTAGAAGAAAGGGTCCCGTTATATGCCGTTTGCTGTACCCATGATTTGACCGCACCAAGAGATCACATTTCGGACTGCTATTTTTGTCTTACTGATGTAAATGGTATAAATGTCAAGAAAAAACACACAGTTATTTACCCTAATTTACCTTCAGCCATAAGACCTGTCTGTCATAGTGAGCATTTGCCAATACCAGTTGCATATGGGACCGTTGAGATTGATGATACACAATCCATACCCTTCAAGCCAATGTGTTGATGAGGACGATGACTCTGAGTTTGAAGAAATTCTAATTAAGCCACACTTGATAACTCTAGGAGATCTAAACGATTTTGTTGGCGATTTAAAATTGTTAAAAAAATCAGTCAGAACTATTTGGATCTCGATTAAAAGGATGGAATTTGCTACATCATGAAACTAAAATCGCTATATTCGAAATCGTGATCAACACTTCAGATCATACTTTTCTCAAAACTGGGACTTGATGTATTGTTATGATACAAATTGGATTATTAAGATTTTGGAAATCGAATTTGATCCCTCCCATGAGTGGCGTTTATTCATTGACTCATCTAAAACAAGTCTAAAAGCAGTGTTACTGCATATCGAAATATACTTCCCTCTGTACCTCTGGTCCATGCTGCTAATATACAAGAAACATATGAAAACATGAAGTTATTGCTTCAAAAAATAAAGTGCAGTAATTATTCTTTCAAAATCTGTGGCGATTTAAAAGTGTTTGCCTTATTACTCGGACTTCAGCTGGGTTATGCTAAATTCTGCTGCTTTTATGTGAATGGGACAGTCGAGAAAGAACAAACCACTATCATAAAAACATATAGCCTGCGCGTGCATAATTAAATTCTGGATAAAAAAAGTGAAGTATTTACCCCTTGTAGAGCCATCCCAAGTACGTCTTCTGCCATTGCATATCAAATTAGGCCTGATCAAAATTTTTGTAAATGCAATGAATCGCAATGTGGGTATCTAAAAGAAAAAATCCCCAAAATAAGTGATGCAAAGATAAAATAGGGTATTTTTGTAAGACGTCAAATCAGGGAGTTAATAAAAGATCCAGTATTTGAAGAAAAATTGAGCAATTAAGAAAAAACAAAGTGGAAACCAAAATATAGAGAGTAGGGTAGCGAGCTATTGTTGGCATATCAAGCATTTCGTTGCAACATGTCACTTAAGATTCATTTGTTAGACATACACTTGGAGTTTTTCCTGAGAATTTGGGGGCTACGAGCGATGAGCATGGAGAAATGTTCCATCAGGACATTTCTAAGATGGAAAAACGTTACCAGGGCAAATGGAACCCAACTATGTTGGCAGATTACTGGTGGACAATCAAAAATGGATTGTCCTTTTGATTTTCCAAATAAAACTATTGGTTTTGGTACAAAACTCGTATCGTAACTTCATAATAAAACTTTTTTCATTTTTGGTTTTCATCATCGTTTTTTGAAGTAATTTGAATTACTTAAGACAATAAAATTGTTGGCTAACAGATTTTTTTAATTTTTATTTTTACGGCCTATCCATCTATTAAAGTAAAAAATATCATAAAAATCCATGTGACACGACAAAGTTACAATTTTGTTTACCAGTGAAATTGGAGGCTCAAAATAAAGTGCCGAAATTTTTATGAATAAAAATTTATTACAAATAGTTACTTGATACTGCGCTGGCTGAATGGTATTTAATTCACCGCCACAAAAAATACAAAAAAGTGTAAAATTTATAATTACTTTTTTATAAATCATTCAGATATCAAAATAACAAAATAAGTTTTATTTTGTTTCATTTAAGGTATCCATTGCTGCGATGATGGATAATTTCACAAAATATACCATGAAAAATTGAACAATATTAATACTGATCTAGAAGTATTGATTAGCCGCAGCATTAACTAATCAGGCCAGACGGACTTCCCCATACTTAAAAAAAAACCTATTATAATGTCCTAGGCGTGAATGAGAAACACAAGTATTGATTAGTCATAGCCTTAACTCGTCACGCCCGACAGACTTATACTAAGTATCTATAAAGGAAATTATTATAATGCCCTGCGCGTGAATCAAACCCACAAGTATTGATTAGTGGTAGTCTTAACTCTAAACGCCTCACACGCTTATTCGCACTAAATACGCATTAGCTATTTTTCTACTCCCACATTAGTAAGTTGTCAATTACACACGGCCTCATGGCTAAAAAAACAGTTATAATGTAATTCTGTTATGTAATGAAAGTTACTAGTGTTACGTAGCATATACTACGTAACAGTTAGTAGGGAATTTGTATGAGCATTGGCAACATTGTGACATTTAGTTTTGAATTGTCAAAATTGTCATATGATGGTCAATATCAAATATTGCCATGAGCATCTGACAGAACAAAAATGTATCAATTTGTGCAAAAATTTTCATAATTACGACTGGGAATTGAAAATATTGCGTACATTACTTGAGTTGTAAGGCAATTACGCACTCGAGAAATTATGCACCTCGCCGCTGCGCCACTCGGCACGTAAATTATCTCCTCGTGCGTAATATGCTTCTTACAACTCTCGTTATGTAATATACTTTTATCTAATTAGTGGAATAAGAGCATTATTAACTAACGAATGCGGTGAGTTACTCGACTAGGGCTTAGCCCGAGTCGAAGTAAGAGATGAGTCTCAGTTAATACGCCTTATCACACGTACAAGATACAACTTTTTATCTACGAATGCCCAGAATCATGGCAATTACATTTTTGAATTTATAAAAAAATAAATTGCAGCAGCATAGTATATATGTAGAACTGTAGCAACATATAATTTGAATGTCAACAAATTAGATTGAAACTTTGAATTCCTGTTTTGCTGTGAAACTATGAGCGACTCCGAAACTATGCCTTCGGATATCGAAGAATCGGCCACGCAGGAAGTTACAACGTTTTGCCAGAGAAATAAAAAAATAAATATGAACATTCTTATGAACGTTTACGAAAATGTTACGATAATAGGAAAATATTAAATGAAGCGAATGAAAATGTTCGGAAAATATTTCTAATCGTTATCCATCTTCAAGCATGTGGACGTATTATTCCATGATACGTGCGATGATTTATGAGAAAAATGGGGATATCAGTAAATTTATTCAATTGGTCGCATTTCTAAAGAGGCAGTCGGAAGGATATAAACCTAAGAAATCCAACATTTTACCAAAACAACATGTAACCCGATTTTTACAAAAAGCTGATGACGAAAAGTGGCAACTAACACTGGTAAATAAGAGCAAATTATGAAATTTTATATTAATAAATATATTTCAGGTAGTTTTGATCTTTGGACTTGGTGGAGCAGAGAGGAATAACGCACTTATATGAAAGTGACAATACCAAATACAAAGACCGAGATTTCGCGAGAGTTTGTTATAACTGCTGGACATATTGATGGAATAAATTTAATAGAAATTATAATAGTATATTATGAAATTAGTTTATAATTCATACGATTATGGCATGAGTGAATGGTTCACGAATGCCATAATCAGGAATAATAAACGAATTTCATATACTATTTGGTAGTCGATTAGAGCATGATTATACATTTCTGATAAATAATTGTTCAAAACTAATCCGCGTATAAAAAACTGACAAGAGGTGGCCTGTCCTCACATAGTTTTTCTATGATGGTCTAATTGATGCGGTTACTAAGCTGTTATTTATGGTAACCATTTTTCTCAAATGCTGCCAAAATGAATAGTTGTGACAAAGATTTAATAAGTGATGAAATTTTAACAAAAGCTGCAGAAGCTGAGCTGAGTCTGATTCCTAAAAAGTCGGAAGATGTTTATAAGAAAAAGTGTGACCAGTTTTGTCAGTGGCTAAGGATCAAAAAGGCGGAGACAGTTGCAGAGAAGGTTATGCTTGAGTACTTTTTAGATCAGGTAAATTGTTCGAATTTAAATAATATTATTTATCTCTTCATTCATCGTACTTTCTTTCATTATTCAAAACTTTAAAAGTCTTCTTCGTTAAGGTGTATGTTCTCGATGTTGAAATGCGTACTACGAATAATATACAACGTAATCTTTAACTGTGCTTATTTTGTTGTTATGGCTACTTTATGACACACTTTACGGCACAATGCCATAAAGTGCTTATGCATGATTGCCTCTATAGCAAACATATCATTATGAAGCTATTCGACTACAAAAATATATACAGGGTGTCTCAAAATTGACGCCCGTCCTCTTGGGATTCGATCAAGTAGGCTACAACAAATTGAAAATTAAGAGTGGAAAATTTTCCGTTTGTCCTTTGTTATAGAGTTAATGATAAAAATGTAAACAATAACTTGTTTCTATGGCCACTACTCAAAACATAATTTTAATTGATTCATTTTATCAAATTTAGAGACCTAACTGTCAGATTTGACAATTAGTTGTGTAACATAATTCAATTAGGTTCAATTGATAAGTATTCGCTTTTGTGTCTCGTATTTTGTGTATTATGGAACAATACAATGACATTGTGCATGCAATCACAATGCCACTGCTGCGGCTAGGGCATATGCAAAGAAGTTTCCAAATCGTCGGCACCCTAATGCAAAAACTATTAGACGGGCACAACAAAGATTACTGGAAACAGGTAATTTGAATCATGGAGAAAATCAGGCAGGATGTCGATCTAAGCTAAGCATCGATCAAGAACAACAAATTCTTGAATTTGTTGAGGCGGAACCAAGTACAAGCCTTCGAATTATATCGTCCCAAACTCATGCCCAAAAATATACAATTCACAGATTGTTAAGGAGAAATGGTTTGCATCCATTTATGCCCCAAAAAGTTCAAGTTTTGCATGACGGAGATAGGGAGCTTCGAATCATTTTTTGTAGATGGTTGCTTCATAGCGTAAACAATAATCCATATTTCATTGAAAAGATTCTGTGGAGTGATGAATCCACATTTACCGAGACAGGTATCATAAATACACATAACCTGCATGAATAGAGGGATGAAAACCCCTACTTAATAGCCAAAGATTTTCTCAAAGACGATGGTCAATTAACATATGGGCTGGCTTATTAAATAATAATGTAATTGGTCCATGCATTCTAGCTAACCGACTTAATTCAGCATTGTATCTATAATTTTTAAATGAAAATTTACCACATCCTTTGCTTGACGAAGTTCCATTAGCAGATAGATTAAATTATTGGTTCCTAATTGATGGTGCACCGGCACATTATGGAATAGAAGTGAGAAATAATCTGAATATAAAATTCCCTGGGAGGTGGATTGGAAGAGGTGGGCCCATACCATGGCTTCCTAGATCGCCAGATCTGAATCCGCTGGACTACTTTTTCTGGGGCTGTTTGAAAGAATAAGTTTACCGCGAACCTGTTCTGAATCCTGAAGATGTGGTAGCTCGGTTTCACGCTGCTGTGGCGTTAATAGATGAAAATATGCTACAGTCAGTTCGTGATTCCATGATAAATCGTGTGAATGTTTGCCTTGAAGTGGGAGGCGACCTATTTGAACACATTTTGTGAAAAAAATATGTGGACAATATCTTGTTTTTTAATATTATTAGCATTTAATAAAGTTTAAAGTTGAAAAGATTTTTTTTGTATTTTATCAATAACTCTATAACAATTAGCAAACGGAAAATTTTCCACTCTTAATTTTCAATTTCTATAAGCCCCCTGGATCAAATCCCAAGAGGACGGGCGTCAATTTTGAGACACCCTGTATAGAACTGTGTCCATATAATGCTGTGGAGCGGTTTTTTGTTTAGGACAGGTTATAGGAATGGCAAATGTATAAGACAGCCCGATGGCATAAATACTATTGATAGTATGCCCAAATATATTGCATCCTTTTTAAAATTGCCAAATGGGAAAGAGTACATCGGTCACTGCTCCAGAAGGTCGTCAACTTCACTACTGGCAAACTCAGGGGCAGATTTGCTAACAATGAAAAGGCACGGTGGCTGGAAAAGTAATACAGTAGCTAAAGAATACATAGAAACTTTGGTTGAAAATAAGAAACGTATGGCTACAAATATTCTTGGAGAAAATAATATGCTTGTAGAAGTTTCAACCAGTAGCCGCAGTAGATTGGAAATTTCTAAACCTGAAATGTCCTCTGGAACACACTTAACTAAATGTAAACATGTCGTTATAATTGTTCATAAGTTATTGTTTAATAAATTTGATAGTAATTGGTATTAAAAAATTAATGTATTTTTGATATCATTACATAACTAGTTAGGTAATGAATTTCATTACGTAACTCAAATGATGTCAAATTCGTCACTTATCTAAGCAGTCGTAGATAAATACTTATAATGAAATACTTACAGAGCCATGGGCGTGAATCAAACCCAGAAATATTGATTAGTTGTAGCCTTAACTCGTGCACCATGCTATACAGCTATAGTACAGGATAACTTGTACTATATATCATGCAGACTTTTACTGTGCAAAGTTACAAAGACGATTAAAGGTGCAAAATATATGCAGATACCAGAATATGACACATATATTTTTATTTTATGTACCTATTGTATCCTTTAATAGAATTAATAAAATTTATTAAAACTGCAATTATCTACCAAAATGGGCTTAGTAATAATTTTGTCTATTAAATTGTTATTTAATATTCATTCAATGTACTGAAATGGACTTACGATTATGCATGTAGATAAACGCACACTTCCAGCGAGGTAATAGTATCCCATTACGGATGAAGATAATTACATAAAAGGAGGCAAACAAATATGAGATCAAATAATACCATTTCATCATCATATATGAGGATCAAACAAATATTATAGTAATTAGGAAAATTTGTAATGCGAAAGGTAATCTCGTCTCGCCAATGCAGATAATTATGGTAATTAGCCCAGAAGCAAAAATAGAAATAAACAATTCAAATAAAACTTCAATAGTGTCAGTGGATAAGTTTCGATGTGCACTGCCTTATACGTACACTTATTGAACAGTTTATGAACTACTTTCCTTCGTTACCGAAATATAAATGCGCTCATTTGTGGCCAAGACAACGATTATAACATTACACGTATTGTTAATGTTTTCATTGATTTATTTTCTACCTCTTTGTGCTCTTCATCTTCTCTGAATCTGATCTCTTCTCGCTGTACTCTAGATATCGCTACTTCGGAAGAACCGACGCTACTCGTAAAATCGAGCTTTTGATATTTTTTAAATAGTAATTTCTAAAAGGTTAAATTTTTATGTGGAAGACTGTCATAAAAATACATTTCACATCCGGCCACCTGAGAGCACTTATGAATCTATTTTTTTTTATATACAGGGTGTCCTAAATAGAGTAGGATTGCATGGGTATCTTTCTTATTTTTAAAGCTAGAGATCTGGTTAAATGGGCAATATTGTGCAGATTTGTATGCTGGTTTAGATTGTGTTGAAAAATTTTCAAAAGTCCGAGCAATTCAGAAATTGCTAAAACTAAAAATTGTGATTTTCTAAAAACTATGATATTTCCATAGTTATTAAAGATGCGGAAATAAGTTTCGTCGGTTTTGTTCCCAAATAGCGACATATTCTTATAGTTTTTATTTATATATTTTTTTCTCTTTGTATTCTTCATCTTCTTTGAACTATATCATTCTCGCTGTATTTTACATATATTCTTAATGTTTTCCTTGATTTATTTTCTTTCCCTTTGTACTCTTCGTTTTGTCTTAACAATCCCTTTTGTCAATTTCCATTTCTATCTCACTATATTCTTTTTCTTTTAATGTTTTCATTAAGTGTTTGTTGATTTCATTTTTTCATCTATGCATTATTAATCTTTAGTCAAGTTTGTTTCTTAATTTCTATCAGCTTATTTTTGTAAAAATAGTTGTTCTACGAGTCGGAAGCCGAAATTCTACAACTTGATGTGGTAAAGTTTCATATATTTTAATTTTAGAAGTATTTTAATAAAATGTTAGTAGTTGGTAAAAAAAAATTATGGTAAAAATGCTGAAACCAGCCCCTTTTTTCCGATGTTTATCATTTGAAAAGTTTTAACCTTATTACGTGCGAATCCAAATAACTTTGAAACACTACAAGGTCATAAAAAAATTTAGATAGGTTACAGTAAATGTAAATTTTTGAAAATTATAATTATATAATTTTAGCAGTTTTTCTACAAACCTGTATTGTATTACATATACACTGCGTTTAAAAGAAAATATGCCACTCACGAAGGAGTTGACGTAGAACAATAAATTCTTCAATTTCGAAGACAATGTGTCATTTCTAAAGCAAATTGCAAAGCTTCCTTGTTTGACCTAATTATCAGTACTTTAAAGAATGCCGCAAGTGCGAAGACGATGGACGAAGAGCATGATGGTGGTTTAGCATTCCGTGAAATTGGCAGACGTGTTGGTTGACCACACGTTACCTGAAGACGAATTTTAAGAGATTGGCAGGAAGAAGGTCTCGAAGCTCACCGAAGAGGCAACCCCTTGTAGCCAGTACCCTTTAGAGGCAGTAGACGTCAAAGGGCGACAGAAATAGGCGAAGATGGTCTCTTCAGACAAAGTGCAATTCAATATCAAGCAGAATAAATTGGATAAGAGCAATTGGTCATTGAGTCTATATGAGCACCATTTATTGGTGTGTTTTTTCTTTTAGATCACAATCATATCGTCCCTATTTTTGTCTTCTTCTAATAATAGAGGATAAGGCCACCAAGCTCCAGTGGAGCAAGGATAGACATGTCCATGAATGGACACAACTTGTCTTCACCGACGAATCCAGATTTTGTTTATGGCACTCCGATCGACGTTTAAGGGTTAGACGACCAAGAAGTCAACGACATACCGGGTGATTCAAGTTTTATTACCATGGGTTTTTTAGGCATTTGGAGTTGCCCAAAAAATATAAAACTTTGGATTTATATAGGTCTGATACTAATCTACGGAAAGGTAGTTTGATTTTTTCGATATAATTATATAGACGGTTACAAAATTTTAAAAGAAACTCTTTTCGGGCAAAATTCTCTATCGTTATTTTTGCCCTAAACTGTTTTATTTTATTCATAGAACCCATTTATGAAATCAAAAAGTAACAAAAATGATTAGATTTCAAATTAAAGCATTTTTTACATTACTGGCCAACTTTCCTCGGTATGATTTATGATTTTGTAAGTCAAGAGCCCTACAAAGCATTGACCTCGCCGGTGCAGTTGGAACGTTTTATGACTTTATTATTAAGTAAATATTGAGCTCCGGCTCTGAAGAAATTCTTGCGTCGGTATCCACCCAGCAGGCTGAGGGATTGGGTGCGGCAATATCATAAAACCCATAAAATCTATTATAGGAACTATTACTGGAAGCAGCCGTCATATTTTACTATTTAGTAATAAATCTTACTGTTGCAATATCAAAATTCATTTAATTCAATAATTGGTGCAATTTTTTTGACTTAGATTACACTGGAATGTTTGGAATAGCATTAAAGTATGTTCCGACAAAAACTATATAAATAAAATTACGAATTCTTTGTGAAATACCGTATAAACTACCGGATGGTTAAAATTAATTTTTTGTATCGTCAGATTGGGCTTCATCAATATCTAAACATGTGTACTTATTTTGGATTTTTTTTTCAATTAGAAGTCGCCATTTTTGGCCTGGTAATAAAACTTGAATCACCCGGTATTTACGATTTGTTCAACATCGAAGAAGTAACGCATTATTTTTTTTTCTTAGTAAATATTATTAATTTTCTATAGAAAATTTAATCGATTGTATGTCTATACACGCTAACTATTTCCACAAAATTTCAGAGTTCTACGTCAAGTCCATCAGGGTGGCACATTTATTTTGAAACGCAGTGTACATGCCACTAATTACCATCGCCAAGGATCCATATACCACGTATTTAATTACCATCGATATATTATTGCTAATTAAGTATAAAGTAATTGAATTTTAAAGTAATTACATGAAAAATATTATCATACATAGACATCACAATTACCTAAAAGGAAACTATTGAATGGAGTTCCTTGTACTGCCATCCATACATTCCACAGCGGACATAGATCCGTAATTTATTTGTTTGACATGTAACGGTAACAGGTAAATGCACTTTGCCATGTTATTTTATGCATACATAATTAAATTGGATATCAATAGACATACATTTATTTCAGTCAACAACAGAGAGTGAACCTTAATAACATATGTGGAGATTATATTAAATGTTGGTAGACAATTTTAAACTTTCATCAAAACAAAATTATTTTTGGCGTGATGTTTTGTCACATAGTAGCAGTTTAATAGTCTATTTTAAAAATGTAAACCATTAAATATGTAAAACAAATTGTCAACTTGTATCAGTACCACAATTTATTTTTGACTTTAAAGTCCAGTCTCTTGTTTTTTTTTTTTTTTGGGCTCTTAGCAGTTTGATAGTCTACCTACTTTGCAGTAGGTACGTATATTTATTTTTTCTCAGTTTAGGATCAATTACATTTAACTCTAAAAGTTAACTCTAAGTTTACTTTAAATATTCCCAGTCTTGATCACCTGCACCAATCACAATCACCAATATAATTTGGTTTTCGAAAATGTTGACGAGCAATTTTTATGGAATTTTCTCAAAGAAATTCTTAACAGAAGATTCCAAGGTGTGTTCACCGCAATAATATGGCAGGAATATTGAGATTTTAGAACTAATATTTAACTTGAAAACGAAAAACTAGATTTAAATCCATTGAAAATGTAAAGATATCAATGTATAATAATTAATAAATTGAGAACTTCGTTATCGGAATGTAATAATATATTGGTGTAGGATAAGGTACTGATTACACCATAACCTATTACATTGTGATAACTTTTAATTTTTTTTTATATAACAATGCAGAAAATAACATTATCTCACCTGATCTAACTTAACCATTATTAAAATAGTGTAATCAGTATCAATTTATTAATTTTGTCATGATCAGTTTTCTGAGGAGTATTAACTTTCTTTTTCTTTTGGTATCTTCTGCGAATAGCCTGTGACCATGTTTATTATTTCTATTTGTTCCTCTAGTGTTCCTGTTTCCGATTCTGTCAGCACTTCGAAATATGGTCTCCATATTTCCATTATTGTTCCCTCTTGCGTGATTACATGGCATTATTTATCTTTTATATTTATCATACTATATTCTTTCTAGTGTTTCATTTGTTTCACTATGCCATAATAGCTATTTATGAAATAAGTACATCATTTAGGACTTTATGGACCAGCCCTATAGTTTAAGGTCTGAACGAATTTACAAGCGAGTACTATAAATGGGGCTATTATGTATTCATTACATACAAAGCTTTATGTTCGGCTGCTTTTAGCATTTTGGGGATACTTTTGATATAAAAACTGACACAATATACAGGGTCCGTCATTTCACCTCCCGTCGTCGGTAGCTCAGTTACTAATTGAGTTAGGATTTAGATATTTTGCAGAATTTACTTGCATTCTGTGGCGTATTTTAGGAAAATATTTTTGATTATACAGGGTGTCCCAAAAAAGTGTGACGTCATGATGATGTGTATTTTTAAATTGCATGGTATATTTTTTGTTATTTATTTGGGTGCCCTTTATGGATGCCTACATACCCATGAAATTTGATTAAATTCGGTTAAGTGATTTTAGCACAAAAAAATAAAAACTGAAAAAAGTCAGTTTTGCACCATTGATTAAGAAAATTAATAAGAGATAAAAGTATGCCTTGTTAATAAAAGCATACAAGGTACTTATTAAATAATAACCAAGTTTTATTGATATGCATTATACAGAGTGTCCAAAATTTAGTGTCAAACTTTTCAAACTTTAAAGCACTTTATTTTTCTTATTTTAAATTATAGCCCCTGTATGTTTTTATGTCATTCCATGTGGAATTAAAAGACAAACATTTTTCCTAATTACAACTCTATCGCAATTCCGTACACATTTAAAGTTATGTGCAGAAAACTCGATTTATCAACTATTCCAATAGCCATTTTAATGAATAAAACTCGAAGGTAACTTTGAAAAACAATTTATTGACATGCAAAACATATTATTTTGCAGTTACAATTAATATCTCGAAAGAATTAAAGGTTTCACAGATCTTCGTCTAAACCTATTACACATCGTAAAAGTATTAAGTTTTGTATAAAAAATAGTTTAAGTAATAAAATTTCAAAAAACATAACATAACTGTGCATTTTTCAAAAATTAATTAATTGCTAGAGCTTATGTTCTATATGTCTTCCGTCCTCTTGAAGGCACACACGAAGACGAGTAAATGGCATTGCCACTCTTCGTAACAGGTTGAATGTAATATTTTGAAATGCGAATATGAAAGTCATATCCACATTTGTCGATATAGATCATAATATTTGTCATATTATGAAAATCATATTTTCCATGACAAAAAGTAATTTTGGTATCTTGGGTATAAAGACCTTAGCTAAAAAAGTTTTAAACTTTTATATTACTACAGTCAACAATGACTTTTGTCACTTTGTTAAAGTTTAATGTCAATAAATTGTTTTTCAAACCCACCTTCGATTTTGATTAATTAAAATGGCCATTGGAATTGTTGATAAAACGAGTTTTCTGCAAATATCTTTGAATGTGTTAGGAATTCAGATAGGGTTGTAATTAGGAAAATGTTTGTCTTTTAATTCTGCATGGTATTACATAAAAATATACTGGGGTTCCAATTTAAAATAAGAAAAATAAAGTGCTTTAAAGTTTGAAAAGTTTGACACTAAATTTTGGACACTCTGTATAATGCATATGAATAAAACTTGGTTAACGCAACTGTCAGACCTTATTTAGTGAGTACCTTGTATGGTTTTATTAACGAGGCACTATTTTTATCCCTTATTAATTTTATTAACCAATTGTGCAAAACTGATTTTTTCAGTTTTTAAATTTTTTGTGCTAATGTCACTAAACCGATTTCAATAAAATTTTATGGGTATATAGGCATCTATAATAGGCACCCAAATAAGTAACAAAAAATATACCATGCAATCTAAAAATATACATCATGATGACGTCACACTTTTTTGGGAAACCCTGTATAATCAAAAATATTTTCCTGAAATACACCCTAGAAAGCAACTGAAGTCTGCAAAATATCAAAATTATAACTCAATTAGTAACTGAGCTATAGAAGACGGGAGGTGAAATGACGGACCCTGTATACATATTTCTATCAGGCTGTCACAGTAATGTCGTTATTGTACATTTAATATAAATTTGATAAAATTACAGGTGATTGCAAGCCAAGCACTAGATGGAAGAGAATGAATACTGCAACTAAATCAATTTGTACCGTATTAATTTGATGTTTACCCAATTAAAATTAAAAGCTGATATTTCAAATATTGACAGTCGTCCGTGTTACTTTATAATTATGTTTTATTTTATTTGATCATTTCCCTTTCTACCTTGTTGGTGTAGGGTTTTATGGTTTATTGTTTCTTTATGGAGGTTTCTTTCCATTTTCTTCTATCTTGTGTGAGTTGTTTGATTCTTTCCCATGTTAAATGGGAAAGAATTATTCCCATTATAGGTACATTAGGTAAGAATATACATTATGTCAAAAATGTCGTGGAATTCTTGAATTTACAAACCAATATTTATTTATTCATCAATTTTTATATTCTCTACTTTAAAATAGTCCCCATCGGATATCATGCACTTCTGAATGCAGATTCTGGTATATCGTTCGGTGCCTCCAGCGATTTTGGGTCTTGGTTCATTTGAAGCTTCGATTCAGATGATTGCTTTGTTTCGATGTCATAATCGCATACCAATGTCTCGTTACCCGTTATGATGCGCTGAAGCAATGTTGAGTCATTGATGACCATCATTTCCTGAAAAACTGTTTTACGACACATGTTTTGTTCAAAATTTAACAGTTTCTCAACAAATTTTGCTGTTACTCGCCTCATGCGCAAAGCATTGGCGAAATTCTGTTCGCATAAAACATATGAATACGATATACCAATTCTTCAGCAACCTCTTTAATAATTATAATTTGACGGATATCAAGAAAACCCAGAATTTTAAATTCTGGGTTTTCCAACTCTATATCTTGCATTGATTCTCGGCTATCTTGAAAGTTTTTATAACATTTGTAAATCACTCGTTCATTCATACTCGACTCACCAAATTTGTTGATTTCATTGACATGAAATGATTTTCACTTGTTTTCATTTTCTCGCAATATATAATGCATATTTGTTGATCTCTCACTTTTGAAAAATAAAAATCGTCGAATATACAGAAACGCCATCTCTTTATTTGGCTGTCAATTCTAAGATAGACATCCAATATAGCTTCCAATTGATACAGTCGCCAAAGACAGGATTACTAACATGTCAACAAAAAAGTTTGTCGAATTGATAAACTTAATATTGCACGGGAATATCATAAATTGCACGAATTTATTGATCATACCTCGTACATAATTTTGTGAATGAATATTTCAATTGGCACATATATAATAATATATATAATATATATTAAAAAAAACTAAATACAAGTTATTCGCAACGAAACAGTTGCCTGTTAATTAAACGAGCTGTAACATCTCTGTAAATATTTTGGCGTGGCAAGTTTTAATACAGTAATGAAATTACAGCTAATCTCGCTGTAATTAAATCCCCGACGAAACCGTACTGAGCGTGCAAAATTAGTACGTCGCTGTAAAAGTGTGAATGATTTATAAATGCGCGATGGTTAACGAACTGGCGCACGTGAATCGAGGACGTGCACCCCATTAGAAGAAGTAACTAGCTGTCGCAATCTGATCGATAAATCAATTCCCGACGACAATCGATACCATGGAGTGAGCCCGCCGTGAAAACCCCCACGTACCGCCAATGTATGTACGGATTACCGGGAAGGATCGATGATTTGTGTTTGTACTCGACTTTTGTGTGCGAGAAATCGCTGGAAATAAATTATTATTTTTTTGCCTGTCCGAAGAATCATGTGGGTCAAGCTTAACAACTTCCACGCATAATTAATACAGCTGGACTAAAATATGTTATGGAATACGGCAACGCAGTTAGCGGAGATAATTTACGCATGCATTTAATTCCGTAGAAAATAATATAAATGAATATTTCCACATATAATTAATAACCATGACAACCATCCATAACACATTAAAGTTTATTACCCATTTTAGTTTAAATTTTATGAAATATATGAGTCATTCAAATAGAGAATTTATTATTTGAATGTGCGCATTTCCTCCAAAATCTCTAATTACTTGAATACATTAACATCCCACCCAAATCATGCCTTGAAACCAGCTTGCATGTATAATTAGCAATTAATTGATAAGCTTATCTCTTCGAATCTGGAGTGGCCAAGACTGTAAGGTGTCAAGTGGCAATCCCCCCGCTCCAATTAATTGGTGATTATCGCCGATAAGTTGCGTCACCAGAAATAATTGTATTTAATTGCACTTCACGTTAATCCCATAGTGGCCGCCGGCAAAAGGCCACCTATAATATCCTCGCCCAAAACCCACATAAGTTAGAAAATATTCGGCTGCTTTTAAATTCCAACTCCAAATGTCAACGCGACATTGGTGATACGGATTATTAAGTCAAATGCACCGTTAATTATTTTGTAACACGTTAATTGCCGTATATGCATGAGTTTTTAAATGTTTCAAATATGTTAATCTTCTCGACACATCATGTGTACGCCTATGATGACCAGTAGGGCAGTATTGCATTAAGCATTTTTTTGCATATATTTTAAGCAATATACTTTATTTTGCTCGGAATCAATATTGTTTTTTTGCTTAAGCGAATTTAGCAAGCCTATTATTAGGTTTGAACAAATTTGCTTATTGATTAAGTTATTCGCAAAAATTCAAGGTTGTGCAAACGCTACGTGTTATCTCGCTGGGTCGCTTCTACTTTTACATTCCGAATAAATTTTCTGGGACAATATTCAATTTAGTTCACTTATTTACTATCAATAAATAATATCTAACTTTATGATGTTCATATTAAGATTATAATGACGTACTTTGCCCTACTAGTGCTGTACAGTGACACGTTGCCGTACTACTAGAACCTACAGCATTAGTCGATTTTTTTGATCTCTTTCTCGTACTTCTATATCGACTTGACTTGCACCAGTGCTGCAAGAGCAACATGTACTGCTGCTTCTGTATCAGAATCAATCCTTTCTTCGTCACTCATTTCATACAACAAGTACTGACAGAACACTAAACTGATAAGAAACTTCAAAATCTACTAATTTGATTTTGGAAAAAAAATACTTATGTATTTTTAATGTACTAGCTAGTAGTTGATAATAGATAAAACATTGTCCGATATTCGAATCGTAACATCATATTACGATACTCAATGGTTTATCAACTCGGCCTAGGCCCTCGTTTGTTAATTTTGCCATATCCTATCGTAATATGATTCGTTACGATACCAATATCGTAAATAACTATTATAGGATCTATCTGTTTCGAAAACGTATTATTTGTTTTGAGCACTTATCAAATTTATATTGTAATATAAAAGTTAGGTAACATTATATCAAATCAATATATTTATTATAAATCACATATTTTACACTTATTTCAAATAAGCAGTTATTATAACATTATATAATAGAAAAAAAAATAAGTGTATTATTTTTTATGCAGAGTTAGTCGGGAGAAATGGACCAAACTCCAGGAGTATTGTACACGTAAAAATAATTTAAAAAAAAATTAAACTTGTTATCCGCTTTTCATTTGTTTTCAAGTTAAAGTTTCAAATCTTGAATATGCAAATATGGTGTTTGTCTATGGTTAAAGGTTGACTCACCTTTTTAACTCATATAGTTAATAAAGCGTGCTTTGTGTTTCAAAAATTAGTGAATTAGTTGGCATTAAGTTAATTAAATATGCCCAGACGCCATTGCAGACCAAAAGAAGTGTCCCAAATGATTATTCTTCTTCGTGAAGGATATTCACGAGAAGTTGCTGGAATTCTAATTACCAACAAATCTGTGGTACAGATAGCCGCAGCACGGTTCAGAGGGACTGATAGTTTTAAAAGAAGACGCGGACAAGGTGCTAAAAGAAAATAAACAACACGCAGATAATATCGTTTTCTCGAACTTCAGGGTTTAAGAAAGTGGGTTGTAACATCTAGCATCTAGTGAATTAAAAAAATAATCTTCGATTAGCCACTGCAACAGAAATTTCAACCAAAATAGTAAGAAGAAGACTGAAAGAAGTCAATTTGTCTGCTAGAAAACCAGCAACTGGTCTAATCTCACAGCTACGTACACAAGAAATCGCTAACTTTTGTCACAATCATCAAGGTTGGGACGAGGGGCAGTGGAACTCTGTTTTGTTTTCGGATGAGTCCAGATTCCTCCTAAACAAGAATGATCGCCGTGTTCTGGTTTACGAAGACCACCTGAGCGATTTGCACCATGTACCATTCGAGAATTCGACAAATATAGTTTGGGGCCTATACTGCGATACAATGTAATGGTCGTACAGAATTGGTTTTGATACGAAGTGGATCGCTAACAGCAAGAAGATATAGAGACTAGATTATTGTACCACATGTTCAACAATTTACCGAAAATTTCGGCATTGGATTCATTTTTATGCAAGACAATGGCAAACCTCATACATTTCATTTATTGAAGAAAATATGTTTCACCTTACGGTATTACATATTACATAAAGGTAGACGAAGATTAAAGAAGTAAAGACAAACAATAAGCAATGACATATGGGAGGATGTGAACAAACAAATATACAATGTACAATCAGAAGGTTAGAAATGAGAAAACATACATAAATAACAAATACATATACATACACATGAAAATACAATGACAACAAATACAGCAGCTAACATTGTCACAACTGCGTTGAGAGATGAAAATATCCAATGTTTGGAGTGGCCTTCCAAAAGTTCTGACCTCAATTCAATTGAGCATCTCTGGGATCAATTAGGCCAAAAAATTAAAAACGCACCGAGACCGCCTGTAACTCTTATTGAGCTCTCTGACATGCTTGTTCAAGAATGGGAACAGATACCCCATGAAAGAATACGAAACTTAATTTCAAGCATGCCGAGAAGTTTAGAAGCTTGTAGTGCTGCAAGAGCACACTATTAATAATGTTACTATTATTACAAATTAGGATTTCAGTTCATAAGAAGACCATTGGTATATTTGTCCAATTTTTAACTTTATTTCTACAAGTCCATAAAAGTAAATATTGTTAATTTAAATAGTTCTTAAGTCAAGTAAACTGTAAGGAAACACTTAGATTTATATATTTATTCGTTCCAATAAATTTCGTTATCTGGTTTTAAATTTATTTTGGATTTTAGTAGTGGTCCCTTAATTTTGTCCGGAAGTGTATTATAGTTTGCAAATACGAATCATTTATTTTTGCACTTTCCATATGTCCATGTTAAACATTTAAGTAATAATCGTAAAATTATCATATATAATACGAGTGGAATCATTTATTATTTATTATGTTGCAGAACTCGGTAAATTGGACCCAAATATACCTTTGAGACCTTACAGTATTACATGGTTTGTTATTTTGTATGTTTTCTTCAATATTTTTTAAGGAAGAATCACCGAAGCGCAACGTTTTGTCAAATTATGACATTTCAGTTGACAGTAAAGCACACAAGATGTGCAGAGGACAAAGTGTGATTATCACTTATTAGTCAATTCGAGTTCTGATTATCAGCTATTAGGTTTTTGCTAGGATAGGGAAGAAAAGCATTACGCGTGATATAATCATCAAAACCCACTATTTAAACTGACAAAAAACACTCTGGTAACGTTGCAAATTGTATTTCCTAGTATTTTTTTTTTAATTTTCATAAGGTAAATTTAATCACACCTCTGGACTTACTAGGGCTTGCACTATTTTTTTGCATGTTTACAGACATTTTTGTAAATTTTCCTTGATATTTTCTCTACTACTGTATATATTTTTTTCCACTCCCTACATGGTAAGTACACCGATATGGCATTGATTTGATGGTAGTAAGCCCCTCTTACCGATAAAGCTTTGGTTACTATGAACAACGGGATGTAAATAAAAACTTACCTCCCCTCAGTTGCGAAAATAAATTAATCAAACACAAACAATTAAACTAACTTCAGGAGTGGAAAAACAGTTATAAGCAATTCGAGAGGTAAGTTTTGACCAGTCTCGGACTTTATTGCTAGAACCCGCTTTCGCTCGGGCGCAAACTCGACCTTGACTGGTAAACAATACTTACCTCCCTTAATGCTTAAATAACTATTTATTATACAATACGGATACAATTAACCAGTTTTGACTTTTTTCTATCACTATTGATACACTTATTGCTTTTGATATGTTTTAATCGCTCAACTCAACAGTACGCCACGATTATCAATTTTCGAGCATTCTGTATTACTATTGACTATTTTATTACCATCATCATATTTTTATTTCTGGTCCTCTGGTAATGTTACGAATCGTTTTGAGATTCTTTTCGTAACTATTGATATAAGTATTCCTATTTTAATTTTTTATAATATGTTTATTATCATGGGCATTTTTTACGACCAATGGTATATTGATATTGCAGGCTTGACATAGCTATGATGATGAAGTTAATGATATTGAAATTGATATATGGTATAATTATGATATATGGAATAGGCTATCAACTTTCGTTTTTCAATCTTGATGGTGTGCCAGTCTTTAAGACTGACAATGACACTGAGAGGGTTGTTTGAATTTAGGAGGAACCTTAATATGGCGGCCATAACAATAAAAACGCACTACCAAATGTCACATTAATTATTCTTTCAATGGTTTTTCAAAGTATTCGCGGTTTGATAAATTATTTACATAAGTTTTAAATTTCTACTGTTTTTTTTAACTTAGAAGTTATATTAGTTACCATTTTAAAAAGCTTATTTTGGTCTATCTAAAGGTGTGGAAAACCAATATGGCTGCCATAAGTAATAACAAAGTTGAATATCGTTAATATCATTAAATTTCAATACTAATATTGATTGATATTATAGAATTAATATCATAATTGCTGAAATATTCGCTCTATAGCACGATCTTACATACATTTTTTTAAACATGGCAGTATTCATGAAATCTGTACTTTATATTTTCAAAATGTATGCCCTTGAGCTATCATTGTGCATATGCAAAATTACACAGAAAAAATGTTAGTCGAATCCTCAAAACAAAACAAAAATAATGTGTAATTCTCCACATTTGCAAATTCTTCACAGCAAAATTCCATAGTTTTTTTGGTTCACATTGATAAGAATAAGCAACGTGAAAGTTTTCAAAAATATTATTCGGTTATTATTATGAGTACACTATTACAATTTTTTAAACATGCTAATAACTCGGAAAGTCTACTTTAAAATTTCTTAGTGTATGATTTTCAGATATAATTTTGCAATGCACAAAATAACACTGCAAAAAAATATCTTAAATCTGAAATCTGCAAAATCCATCCATAGCTTACCTTTCATAAATATAACGTAAATGTGACCTATCTATAATTTTTTATCAAATATTAATCGCACTTTATGGGGAGTGTGAGGTATTATTACAATTAATAATGAATGCTTGATTTCCGAAATTTATGAACATCACAAGCGTAAAGTAAATATACCTACCTACGTAATTTAGATTATTTAATTGGACGTTAACCTTAATCTATTACCATAATTTCAAACATTAATAATTAATATGAAACGGTCGATGGCGATGTGTAGTAAAACCTATGCAAACCAAGAAAGGCGATGGTATATCGCTGCAATGATGGTGCGAATTATACGGGTTTTAAGCATAATTGTACTAATTCCTAGAAAGGAATTTTCATAGGAGCTATTAATTTGCACTAGGTACAATATTCCATTAGAGAACATGCAATTTAACCATCAAAATTTAAGTTGCACTACAATTCCATTCAGACAACTTGTAACCATTTTTTTGGTCGAAAAATTAAGGTATTCTAAATGGCTCCTTTTTGACTTAGAAATATATTTATTGCAAATGTAAAATAACACTCTAACTAAATGGTAATATACATTTACTAACAAATACGTATTTTATATGTTGCTTCGGGACTGCTGTTTCCTGCTGTCTCGGCTCACCCTCTACTTCGTCATGGCTTCCAGACTACTGGTATTGGGGTGTTTATCTGGGTTATTTTTCTATGGTTTTTAGATGGTCTTTTATCTTCTTTTTGAATAATTTAATGTTAATGTTTTTCTTGATTCGGGTAGTTTGTTGTATCGTTGGATAGTGTCCGCGCCAAAGCTATTCTAGGGCCAAGCAGCGTGCAATTTCATCCCCAATAACTTAAAATACTCAGGTACTTGGACCAACCAGGGAACGATTACAACTCAAGGAAGAAACGCAGAACTTGACCACTTGACCAGTCATCAGCGCATCAACATCCTCTCATTTTTTTAAACCATTGTATTTGTTCAACGTTGAGTCTCAATAAGGTCCATCGAATCACAGAACCGGTTTCAATAAATCTATTAGTTTCCATTCCGTATTTTTATTCACCCAGTCAATCAACGGAAATTATAATCCGTGCCAACATGTGGGAACAGATAGCTTTCTCGTTTATTTGTAGAGTTAGTTTTTTTAACCATTTATTGAAAACATGGTTTCAGGTCATTTTCCTGAAAGATTGACAACATTTGAATGTATTTTAAATGTCAACCTCATTACTATGGAATTCGAAAGAGCACATTTTTGAAGTCGGTATTTCGATTTATAATTTATAATTCATAATATTGAAATTTTGGGAAAATAATTAGATTATGAGCCGAATATTAAAACAATCATTCTTCGTCCACAATTTACACAATTTACAGTGCAAGGAAACGTTGTTTTTAAAAATCGTGCAAATATATCACTATTTTTTTGCAAGCAAACGTAGAGCCTTCCTTCATTATATTGGATATATATGAGGCAATACATTCTCTTTATTACATCCCCTGATAGGAAATAAGCAATTTCTTCAACACGCTCATACGTGGGGGCGAATCTAATAGACCTAGGATACATTTTGCTCAAATAAATCCGCATTTCCGCAAGTCGATCAACGTGCAATGGATGGATCCCTTTCTTTTATTAGAAGTGTGGGGAATGATTCATTATTTCCAGCTGAGCTGAGGTGTCACCTCAGGGGTGGAAATTAGCACGATCGCCTGATGACTCAACGAGGGGGCGCGACCTTACAGCGGTTGTCAACAATTTCACCTGTAGTCCAAATGCGTGAAGCCGGTACGATACCATCTAATGTTGTAATAAAATACAAAACGAGTATGTATTGATCTTTTGAAAGGTCTAGAACACAGCAAATGACGCACTTATGTATACAATCGAATTTCGAGCTGCGCTTGAAAGTGTATAAGAACTTGATTTGTGTTAATTTCAGAGTGTGGATGTAATTGTAAGAAGGTTCTACATTCTCAAAATATGTACTTTGACATTTTAGAAACTTTTGGGGGTTTGGTAACTTTATTCAAGTAGGTAAATATTTTTGTGTCAATTGCAGTTTAAGTAAAAAAAAAATGTGTTGCATTCAAACCATTTGCCAGGTGGTCATAAAAATGCAATGTTTACAAACAAAATTATGCAATTTCCTGCTTCCCAAACATTTTACAGCAAATATACAAATCATTACAAAAATTTGAATGTCGTTAAAAAGTTATGCATATTATTGAAATTTTTAATGCAAAAGTTGCTTAGAAGAAAGTGTATGCGAAGTGGGAAAATTAATTTACTTTGGAATTTACTTTTTAAACCATAGCTACTTGTTCTGGTACAAACAATACAATATACAATGTACAATAAAATTTCAGCGCGAATATTAGAATTAAATTGTGAGATAATTTTATACGAAAAATATCATATAATTTACTCAAAATGTCCGAATGATAAAATATTATATTCTGAAATCATCACATTTTAGGAAATTTCTTCAAAATTCTTGGTTATATTACAATAAATTATAATTACGAATATATGTTAATAAATCTTCAGATGAATATTAAAATTCAAATATGAGAAAATTTTATATGATAAATATTATAATTTAATTTCACTTACGAGAACTTAAAATTAGCGAAATATACATTGGCCATATTATATTTGAAGAGTGTAGATAAATCTGCAAATAAAATATGAGATAGAACTTGAAGCATTACAAAAAAATTATATCTCAAAAATTCAGCTAGGCAATTTAAATTAAATAATAAAACATTTTTTCAGCTAATGAAGGAACACACAGAACAGAAATTGTCTTAATATTGATATGAAAGTATTTTGCAAAATTAGTGCTAAGGTATTAAATCGTATGCGATTAATTTAAAAGAAACACCGAATATCATACTAAATAGTGAATATTTCCGCAATTATATATCGGATATTGATTAAATTAGTGAATTATATTATTAATTAAATTAAATTTAAATTTAAATTAAACATTCGACAATTCGACAATTCGACAAATTCAGTAGTAGACAATACTACTTTTGGGGGCACTTTTGTGATACTGTACTTTTCCCCACCTGAAATTCGTCTGTTCCCTGAACGTCATTTAAATGATGCATTTTACAATTTTTTGAGTAACTGAATTGGGGCAAAATTGCTTTAATAGTTTTAACATTTTTTCTTGTTTAGTACTGTTGTGTATTTTTGTACATTTCAAAATTATCTCTAAATTACATACAGTTTGAAATTTTAGTGTACAGATTTAACGAGTAATTAGGATTTTATGGTTATTTGAATACGAAACCATTCTGTAACGTACCGATAGAATAATTGAGCCGAGGCCGCATTCCAGCCGAGGCTGGACAATCTCGAGGATGTTTAAAGATTTTGCAGACACAAACACGGCAGATACACAACATTTTTTGTGCAATAAGACAGTTTTTATTATAAATATGTTATTGCTTTAATTAAATCATGTTCATGGTTTATTTTATTCTGCACAACGCACAACATAAATTAGGCATCACTATGGACATCAAGTTAATACAACAATTTTGAGTCAGTGGTAATTCGCTTCATGTCAGTTTTTACAGCCACTATAACTTGATAGCTTGGCGTGCTGGCCGTTGCTAACAGTAACGGTCGCAAAATTAGATTTCGCGGACTGTTTTGCGTTTTTGTGAAATAGACACTTTGCGCGTCCTCGTTTTGGTATTTTTCAATTCAATGCTCTATCTAAAAATCTAGCTAAAAATATTTGTAAATTTCAAACTACCATCTACAAAAGTTTTTAGTATAGATTTTGCAGACATCATTCCCTAAAAGCTTTTGTTTTTTTTTTTTTTTTGAGAACTTAGCAAAAAAATTTACAGACGAATTTTATACATTGCAAAATTGTTATTGTTTTCGATAATGTAGTAATGTTTTTCTTTTCTTTTCAACCAAACTTAACAGAATACAATTAAAAAAAACTAATAGTAATAGTAGGTGAGTTATTTAATAAGGCTAAAATGCAGTTTACCAATTCAAAAAAGTCCATCGAAAAATTAAAAAAAATACCATGAAGTTACCATTAAGCATTGCAGCATTTTAATATATGGATTTTGCAGTCCATCGAAAAATAAAGAAAGTTACATAAGTGTTACCATTAAGCATTTCAGCATTTTAATATATGTATTTTGCAGATTCATTATTGGCCTGTTTGAAAAAGTGTTGTACTTACTAAACAAGTTAATTATTTTTGGATTAAGTTGATTTATGTGTATGACATTATTTACATAATTTTTGGGAATGCTTAACTTCCAACTATAAAAATTTTGTATGCATTTTGTAGATTTGAGGGATTACAACTTGTACAAAATAAATACTTCAAATTTTAATTCAAGAAACATTTATTTGTGTATTCCTTAGTTTGTGGAAATTTTAAATAACATAAGGTGTCGATGGAGGCTGAAACTAAAAAATAACTCGAGGAAAAAAAGTTGTACCATGTGTGATGACACGATGATACGATCATAAGTCCAATACAGTAGTTTACATTATAAGCTGGGTAAACGGGTTTTACTGGCGATATAAGGAAATGACTGGCGAGCCTCAGGTGAACCTCTCACGTTGTAGAGCCATGGTTTCTACAGCGTTCTACATAATCATGAGTCCAATACAGTTGTTTACATTATAAGCTGAGTAAAACGGTTTTTACTGTCGATGTAAGGAAATGACTGGCGAGCCTGTCACCTTGTAGAGCCAGTAAAAACCATAACCCGGCGTATAATTTACAATATTTTGTTTGTTAAACACTTGTAAACAGTTAAATTAAGATCATAAAATGATAGTAATAGTTACACTTTTATGTTTAAAACGAACGACGGCAAAGTACAGACAAAAATACTAAATAATAATAATTTAAAGAGGCAATGGAAGAGTGTAAATTTAACACGGGACGTGAGAGATAAAATCTTTACACTCCCATGTCACTTTTACAAGCTTATAGCTGGTAAACGTCGTCTTTCCAGGTTAGAGTGAGGTTTACGAGAGTATAACAAATAAAAGTATATAAATGAATTGAAATTACATTTGCTCAGGTTTAATTAAATTTGATTGATCATCTGAAATTTTATTGGACATTTTAAATGGTAATCTGAATCCGAATTCTTATTCAAATTTTGTAACTTTAGTGGAAATTATAATTGGCTTCTATTTTTTTAAATTGTATTTTCTGTAAATCTCTAAAGCTTCTAATTTTTATTTTATTTGTATATGTGGATATTGAGAAATAATTGTAGTCGTGAAAATTCAGAATTCCCGATTTCAAGGTAAATACTCATTTTAAGGTCCTCCAAGCCCATTAAGACCATTTTTGAAAATTGAATGTCCAGGTGTGTATGCATGTGTGTAGATGTATATTCCTGAAAAATGACTGTGTGTATTTGGCTGTAAACTATTTTTGAAAAATGACAATGTGTGTGAATGTCACAATACCTCAAAAACACCTAAAGATATAAAGATAAAATATCACAAAAAATATTATTTTATACAACACCAAGGTTAGTATTTTAGGTTTATCAAACATACAGGGTGATTTATACCAGGAGGCGAAAATTAAAAAAAAATATTGGAGATTGGATTTTAAGCAAAAAAAGCGAAATAACTTCTTTCCGATCGGCCGTTGTTTTGGAGATTTGAAAGTTTTGAAACATATAATTTCATGTTTCGGGTTTATGTTATGTCATGTTTTCATCTCAAAGTAGCTTCGTCAGACTACAAAATGGAATGAATAAAATTACGATGTTGCCCGTGCTGTTCGAGAAGCCCTCGCGAAAATGCTAATTTATACCTAGTTTATCTCCTGGTTGTTAGTGATGGACACGCTGATAATGGTAAGGATGCATCACTTCTCTGTTTAAAGTCCTCCAAACGAAGGTTTGGGAAACTTGTAGACCGGTTGCATTTCTTCTGGTACTACTATACTCTGATTTTTCTAAACTGGCGTGCACGTCATCAAACAGCTGTGCGATGAGGTTTTTTCGTACCAACGTGATTGTTTTCGAGAATATGCATAACAATAGTTTAAGAATCGAAATTAATCTGAAGATCATTTGTTACATAACACTGATCACCGGTGGTTATAAATAGGTAATCGGTGTATTAACCGCGGACACAATTTTCGCCTGCCAATCATGTAATAAATCATGTTATGTTGGCATCGGCGATATTTTCTCGGCGACGATGCCACATCTTTTTCACTAATGCTTCAAACTTCTTTGACGTCTAACTTGTTACATTTGATCGATTATTACAATGCATATTTTGCCATTGTAGATGTTAAACCATAACCACAAGATTGATATCTGTACGATAAACGGTAGAGAAGTCGATGAATTTGATACGAACCGCGCACTGTCGCACAAGATTGCACGGGCGCAACAGCTGATTGCAGCCATTTTTAAATACCCAGGACAACTGGCAACCTTGTAAAAGTGTGCCATCATTATTATGATTATTATTTTGATGACGTGCACGCCAGTTTAGAAAAATCAGAGTATACCTGGTTCGTCAAGCATCGCATCAATTACTTCTTCTTCTCTTGCCGATTACAGTAAAGCATCAGAAAATACACGGCGGGATGGCTGACGTCTATTCGGGAATATTCTTTGATATTTCTGACAACTTTCTAAAGCATTGCCGTTGCAAAACCCGTAAACAAAAAGAATGTCGGCATATTCGTCATTGCCTGCATTCTTGACAAAATGTGTATCTTTTTTACGCTAATAATTAAAGAGCAATGCACACAGTAAGGCATTTTTTGCTTAAAATCCAATCTCTGACACGAATTTTAATTTTTCGCCTTCTGGTATAAATCACCCGGTATTTTGCAATACATTTTATAAGTTTAATAGAAGCCATGCATAATGAACATTATTATATTTGATGTTTAATATGGCATAACAATCAGAATCTAATTGAGCGTGCTAGAAAATTTATATCGCCCCTCTTTTCTTGATCATTACGAATTAATGATTATCGTTAGACACAATGTATATATGCTTTGTAATCAATTTATGAACATAAGTACCGAGCTATTGTAATGCCCTACAATACATTAATAGAGAACTTAATGGTTTTGATTTGTATTTGATCATTTGATTTATAAATTTGTCGCAATATTTTGTTGTTACTATACTAAGGTAAGAAATTTGTCCCGCGTCCCGCGACGTTTCAAAAATGTCCCGACTTTTGAAAGATTGGGTTTTTTTCGGGATGATCTTTTATTCGCTATTTGAAGTTATCGGCGTATATATTTCGCCAATATCTGTATTTGGTAGCAGGGCTGCAGCGGCCAAAATACAAAACGGTACTTTAAAAACATGCCTCGTATTTATTATATTTGTAAATATGACATTATATTTCATGTTGTTAAAAAAAATATTGTAATATAATATTACACAGGGTGTCTGCTAGAAAACGCCGCCTGCGATAACTTCTTTGTTTATTGGCCGATTTCAATAAAACGAAAACAAAACTAAGTGGCTTCACATGTCTACTAAGGGGCCCTATTTTTTTTTGCAAAATCTAGCAGACTATCGCTGAAATGAAAGTTGATTTTGCAAAAACAAAGAAAATTAGGGCCCATCTGTAGAACATGTGGAGATATTTAATTTGGTTTTTGTTTTATTGAAATCGGGCAATAAATAGTTAGGGAGTTATGGAGTTATTGGCCAGCGGCGTGTTTTTAGGAGACACCCTGTATATTTTGCGTTTTGCGTTCTTTGTTAATTAATTTAAAAATCAACCCCCTCCCCACCCCCCGTCCCGCTGGCCCGCTTTTGTATTGTTAGGATCTGGTCACCTTATACTACACATATAAAAGCAGAAATTGAGTTGAGACATCGATGTTAATTTTCATGAAATTCGCTTTCTCGTCCAATAAATCCCAAATACTATTTGAAAATATAGTATGAACTAAATTCAATTTGTTATGCTGCTCGTGCTCGAAATGCTTTTACAAGAGAGGAAATTTATAGATTATACAAAAAATATAAAATCAAAGAAAAATTTACCAAAAGCACCGAAATATTGCAAATACACGTTCTCAAAAATTATCAATAGTAATATGTTAAGTGCATAGTGGCTTGTCGATAATACCCGCTACAGTGGCACGAGAGCTTGTTACCGTGAAAATGTGCACGAGTGCGAGCACGAGTGCACTATGTCACTAGAACAAGCTCCAGTGCATCACTATAGTGGGTAATATCTAAGCAACTATGCATGAAACATATTTTGCATGACAATTGCACGTGTCGTATTGACATTGACAAATATTTAATAAATATTATAAAATTGTCTTCCAACCGGTTTGGCATAAAATCTCTTACAAATATAAAGCAAGAAATTGTTGGCTCCACGCCAGAGAATACTAAAAAGTCACAAGAATATATTTGGAGACAATTTGAAAAATTTTGCGATAAAAAAAGTATGTACTAAATGAAACTACGAATGTGCACCAAATTGCATTGATTTTAACTGATTGGGCATACAATATGAGAAACCTCTTGAGACCTAATCTTAACCTCCTCGAAAGTGATAAGTGTTCGAAAGCAATTAACACTTTAAGTGAATTCTAATTGGCCAACAATTTAAAATTTGGGCTATTTCATTGATCCGTCTGTGTGAAGTTTCATATGTAATGTGACAAGTGCAATAGTCGATCAAATCCGCAACAGTTTTAATGAAATGCACCTTAGAATTGTTAAACAGGCAATATTTTATGGTTTTTAACCTGATAATGACAAAATCTTAAATATTACCAGCTCGGCTCGGCCCTTGTTGACATTAGTAGCGATTAGTAAATCTCTTGCATCTCATTTATTTTTAGTTTCCGCGATAGAAATCTAATCTTACGCTATAAAATGCTTCACACTAATGTTTAAACATTTATCTCTATTAAGTCCGCATTGCAGAGATGTACCTTCACAGATACCGACTTGGAATTACTGCGTAAACAGCGATAAAATGTGGGAAATGAAAGTTTTATGCCCCACGTATACATGTTATGGCCACCATATAACTTTTTGTTTACCTCGGTGTATCAAGTGCTCTGGCTTACTTTCCTCTCATTTTAACTGTAAATTGATTTTTCATCCTCAAGGCGAGATGCGCGACATCTTTGAAAAAACTTAAACTTGTTCCCGATGTAATCTCGTCATGTTGCAGATATGAAGGGATGGGAGAAACTTGGCTGCGATTTATCAGGGAGGAGATCGATGAAATTAGAGGGCCTTTTTATGTTTGATGGTGGCTCCCAATTTGTAAGCGCCAGCCGAAGCGACGTGACGACAGGGACGTAACATGAACCTATTCTTAGGGGTGGCTGTAGAAAATGCAGCGCTTACATTAAAAATACCGCGATGAACTGTAACCGCCATTAAGTCTCTAGGTAGTATAAAATCTACCTTAATCAAATAATTATTCTAAAATCCTTAATCCTTATAATCCTTATAAATATAACCAAAAATAACATATTTTCAAAATTTTAATTTTAAATATGTCACCATTATCAATAGATTTTTTATCACACCTGCATCACAATCTTTAATTATCGAACTAATAAACGTTCCATAATGCCATCTATCTTGCACGACGTGTTTGAAGATTGCCTCGTAACAACACATTTATCGACTATCCTTGATCAACAATATACGTCAGGTGTCATAATTATTAAAGTAAATATTAAATGTACACCTACTATTGCTGGAAATCGGAAAACGAGAATCCACAAGGTTCATACTCCTTAAAAATAGTTATTTAGAAACTAGCACTTTCAACCTTTAGAATTTCGTTGATGATACTGATGGCTAAAGCAGATAACAAATGCTAACCCTGTACGATTAAACATAACAGCCACGCGTAAAAGGTAAGAAAAATCAATATAAATGTTTCTTATTTTCTCCTAATTTCCACATTGAGGTGCAGGTATAATAAAAACACAGCGTATGATACACGTGCATAAGGGCTTTTCAAGCACAGCACCTTTAAGAGCACTCCACTTCGAGTCGTATTTTTTATCCCGGTGAGCGTGCATGAAATGTTCTCTTATGTACTTGTATAAAAAATACTATTTTATGGTAAAACTAATACCAAAATTCATTATAAAAATAAAAAAGCTTTTTCTACAGTAAACTTTTTTATTTGGTTGTCTTGTCATCATGAAAAATTTATAAATTCTATAAAAATTACATACATCCGCGTCGTGGCAGTTTTAATCATTTAAAAGTTTGGTATTCATTTAAAAATATGATATATTTGGGGTTTTCTGTTTTTGCGAAATTTTATTCAGTAATTTTGGAATATACGATGATTCCTGAATTAGAAAACAGATTTTGTGCTACAAAATTCTAATAGCAGACGAAATTTTCATCAAAACTCCAGGAGATTTGCAAAAAAAATGAAAATTTAACACAAATTTGAGTGTATTCGAAATTTTACAAAATATTATAAACGAATTTCGTCTAACTACGTTTTTACCCAAACATAATTTTGCCACAATTATTTACTAGCACCAGTACCTAATTTGAACGGTTTAGAATGGTCCTGGATATATACCTGAGACTGCTCAGTCTCCAGCGCCTGTTTACAATACTTATTAATATTGACACCGGGTAGCCCAGCGGAGAAAGTGGGGTGGATCACGAAAATTTGGGTACAGAAAAAAAATTGATAAACCATATTTATTGCCTGGTGTGCCCTCGTGTGCTCATTGGCGTGCTAGAAAACAAACACGTTATTATATAGGAGACACTCGTAGGGTATGCATATGAGATTGCGGGCGCGGGAATGCATCGCTGTGGCACAGAAAATCGATTGACAATTGCACACGGGGCTAAGCACCATCGATTAGTTGCTTCATGGTGTGAGTGTTGTCGCACGAGCTCCAGTACCACGTCAAGGTGAGGCACTGAATACGGGAGTCAACCGGATACCACGGAGTACCCGGAGAGTGCGGAGACCTAATTCACAGATGTTTTCGGCACGAGTTTACTTATAGGCTTTAGTTCAGGCCTATGTTCTCAGGGTTCTACTCATAGACCCCCCGCGACGCAACACAACGCCGGTCGGGGCAATATTGCCATCTATAAATCAGATCCGATAGTTCAGCCTATATCAATATCTAACTGAAAAAGTTGTATCTCCAATAAAAAAAATCAGGCGGTTTTTAATCTTAATAAAATTTGAATCAGTCAAAATATATAAAACGTCGCAGCCTTAAATTTTTTTTTTTCATTAACTATTATAGGAAGTTGAGCCAACTCGAGTTGCCGCTATTAATAACTCGAGTTATTCGAATACATGTATAACTCGAGATGAGCGAATACATTTATTCGAGTCGGCGCAACGCTATATTTAAGTGACAAAATATCACAAATTAATGAAATATGAGGAACATGGGCAATGTTTAGTCAGAATGTATAAAACGTCGCTGCATTAAACAAATGGGCAACGGTTAAAAAATGTGATATAATGGATGACTGCTGTTATATTGTGATACGTTAATTGATGTTACCTATACAATTATGATAAAAATAGATGACGGATGTTATTCAGACTGATCTATGAGGTCGGTGACAAATTTTGGTAGATGCCAGCCGATGCAATTCTAACAAAAACAGTTCTATGAGCATAAGTCTGATTCATCTTAGTTACGAAGTTGCAAGCCCTTAAAGATAGAAACATTGTTTATTTAAAAAAATCAGTGGGTGACGACTAACAATATCTGGTAAATGAATGAGCGACAGCAATCAAAATCTAACAAATGAATACCTGTCACTTATCAAACGGTTTGTAAAATATGATAGACCGAATGGATGACAAGTATAGTTTTGTAGGCAATGGATTAGTAGTTTAGATAAGTAGATATGTAGTGTAGTGTAAGATATTAATTAGATAATATTAATACGTCAAAATCAGACGAATGGATAGGTGACATTCATAAAAATGTAAGAAATGAATAGCTGTCAGCTATTCATTTATATAGCAGGTATATTTTTAGAAACGAACTGGCGACAACTCTAATTTTTGATACATCTGTAAGAAATATAACGTGGTTATATGTAGCAAATGACTGGGTGACAGCTAATAAAATATAGCATAGAGTAGATGTTTCATGCTGACAAATCAATTGGTTATAATTCGCAAAATATGAATGAAACTGAATCGGTGACAACTGTAGTTCTAAACGAAGAATTAGCAGTTCAGCGCCTATTTAAAAAAATAATAGATAGCAGCTGTCTAATTATCAACAATCAAATGGATGAGCTGTTTTTGATAGATGATGAAAGCTTATACTAGTTTCATAGACAATCACTGAAATGAACAAATGAATGGAAGATGGGTATGAAAATGTAACCATTGAAGGGGTTGCAGCAGTTTTGAAAAACTGTCCGAGCCCCCCTGGTGCCCTTCTGTCTACGGCCCTGCGTGGCGGTCCGTGCCTTGTTTGCGAAATGAGCGGAAACATTAACACCTATCCATACGAGGACAAGCCTCGCGTCTAGATGGAATAATAGCGCGTGCGAGATGATGCGTGGGCGTCGGCCGACTCTAATTGCCTAAATAGGAGGTTTTTATCCTACGTAAAGTCCGGCCAATGTGCCGTGGCTTCTGGTGTGCCGACTCCGGGCGTGTGAGTCATATTATGTCACGGTGACGTCACCGGGGAGGTTCCCAGGCACGGCCTGCCGAGATCGTACGCAGAGGCCGCATAGCAGTCGATATTCCTGCCGAGGAGGAACATCTGGTCGTGCCCTTCGGACGCGACTTCTCTGCCCTCCTGGCCGGTCCCAAGGTCCTGATCTAGGAGATTTCCCCTTTTTTCGGGGGCTCGCGTGCCGGAATTATGTATTTCCCCAACGGCCCCGAAAATAGCCGGGACGCTGAACGCAATAAAAAACCTGTTTATTTTCAACGAATTGCGCTGGTAATCACAGGTTCGAGCATGTATGGAACTATCCCGACCCAACCCCCGGGTACAGGTAGTAAGGCTTATACATGGTAATGTATTGATTGAATGCGGCGCCGACCTACCGGATGCATTCGGGGCGAGGTTGGTCTGTATGGAGGCGACTCATCGTCGGCTGTTTAACGGCCCTTTAATGGCATAAAGAACAAGGGGAACTTACGAAATCAAAGAATGTTACAACGACTTCAGAAGTTTCTTTGTAAACACGGACATTACAAGAAAAAAATATGTAATCTGCTTATTTAAAATGATGCTAACAACTATTAACCTACTATACTAATATTAATAATTTGTGTGCTGCTCTACCTGTGGCGTAATTGAATGCAATCATTTTTTGTCAGAAAATCAAACTCAATATGTACTTTTATATATACTACAGACTCCAAGCCCTTGAACTATTTATAGTCAGTCACAATAGTTAGTACAACATACAGGGTGTCCCACGCTTATGGACCATTAAAAGTTTATGGGGTTCCCGATAAAATAAAACTTTGAAAAATTCCTTCCAAACAGGGCTGATTTCGTTCTCCTCAGATGAAATACTTTCAATCTTTTATCACTTCCGGTTCTACCGGAAGTAGCCATCAACTTTTGTTTTTTTTTTAAATTGAACATCCTATATAACCTATTTATTATTATGTTTCTGGCTTCCCCGTTTAATTTGAAACATATTTTACGGATATGTGTGTATACCTATGTTTTTACTTTTCGAGATAAAAAATAAATTCCAAGATTTTAACCTCAAAAAAGGCGTTATGAAAAATTGCTTCAATTTCTCTAAAAAATGAGATTAAAACGAAAAATTGATCTCGAATTGTACCTAAAAGATACATCTTTAACTGACATATGTTGCAGCTGAAAATCTTTACAATTAGTCATTAAAAAATGTCATTAGTTACGCGCCCACTTAAATTTAAGAACCAGAAACATAATAATTCATAGGGCGTTCTATGTAAAAGCAAAAGTTGATGGTTACTAGGTTGAAAGTATTTCACCTGAGGAGAACGGAATCAGCCATGTTTAAATTATTTTTCACAAATTTTTATTTTATCGGGAGCCCTATAAATTTTTTATTGTTTAGGAGCGTGGGACATCCTATATACTATACCCATATGTGGTACCCAAATGGTGGGACGCGTCTCAATGTGGGTCGCCAATAAAATTCGTGCCAAAGGGGGTTCAGCTTTAAAAAAGTTTAGGAACCACTGTACTGTACTATACCGGGTGTACATTTCAAAAGTAGCCAGTCTCAATAACTTTTGAACGCAAGCTAATTTGATAAAAAAGACACGTCGATTGATATTTGGAGGGGGAAGTTTAAATACAACATGAAATAAATTTTAGTTATCACCCCTCCTCCCTAGCCTCACCCCACTTTAAAATTTCAAATGGCCCCCAAATGGCACCCACCTTGCGGTACCTCATTTTAAGACTTAAAAAAAACTAATCCAGTGGCGCATCCAGCATCCAGTGGAAAAATATATTTTGTTTTTGGAAACGTGCTGACGTAAATATATGTTTGTTACACCTCTGGATTGTATTGGTTTTAAGCTGTTTAAAACAAGGTATCATGACGCAGGGGTGCAATTTGAAATTTGTAATAAACGTCAGAGTCGCTAGGGGAAGGGGGTACTATTTTATATTCAATTAATATACTTTTTAACATCTGCCTTGAAAACTGGTTCGACTTGTTTTTTTTTGTTTCATTGAAAGGAACTTAGATTTGTTCAATATAAATTGTTTTAGAATTTTTCTCATTTATTTATTTTTATACGAATCGACAAACATCTTTTTTTATTCCGCCACTGGATTAGGTTTTGTTTAAGCTTTAAAATGAGGTATTGCAAGGTGGGGGGTGCCATTTGAAATTTTAAAGTAAGGGTGCCTAAGGAGAAGGGGGTGACACCTAAAATTTATTTTATGTTGTTTTTAAACTTCCGCCTCCAAATATCAATCGACGTATTTAAAAAAAAAAATTATCAAGTTAACTTGCATTCAAAAGTTATTGAGACTGGCTAGTTTTGATTGATGTTTTGACTGGCCTATGTACACCCGGTATAATGGCATTGATGATCATATCAAGGAACAGAAATGAATTCATAGCTCCTGATTATTACAATATAGCTTTTTCCCCATTATTCGAAAAAATATATAATTTTACGAATTCCGCAATCAAGTAAACGTTGCTATCTAAATTTAATTCTGATGACGTTATAACTTGCAGTCACAGTGGAATTTAAAGACAATATGTTTGCATGTCTGAGCGAATTTTTACAATTTTACCGAATTTGTACATAGCTTATCGAAATTGAACTGCAATATTACTATCAATGAAGCGATTTTTGACAACAAAAAAATACGAATTTATACATTACTTTTCGCTGACTGCAAACATTCCTATCAATGAACATAAATAGCCAAATACAAAATGACTACTGCATCACCGTTACGTCATTACACAAACTATTGACTGCAAGCCGATGAATGCAATGAACCTAACGCTACACAAAATTACATCGATATAAAATTTACCCCACTATACATTCAGTATTGTCTCCCCAAATAACAAACACAAGCTATTGGGAGTTCTCTCTCCATAATTAATGCAAGGCGTACCATTCAGCGATCAAGGGACATTGTGCACTTGACGTTTACATTGATTTATGACCATAATTGGCATAATAAGCCTGCAGTTTAATGTTATTTAGCAAATTTATTTGGACACATAAATACTACCTACTGCCTTATAAATTTTACACGAATTTCATTCCACAAAAACGAAGTTGCGCAAGATCATATTTCATTTCCGTCATAAAATACATAGTAGTGTTGTAAAGCTACAGGAGGGGAGGAAAATACAAGGCAACCATCTTTAGTCAATAATCTTATTCTTATTCCTAGTGGTAGCAACAATATTTTATTGGTTATCCTCTTGCAGTCTTTCGGCGTATCTTATTCCTATTTATTATATTATAACTAAGGCTGGGCACAAACATGCACTAAAAATAGCTCGAAATATGCGTGCAATATGCACTATAAAAAAAGCAAATATATGCACAATATATACAGTAATACTTGACATATCGTCGGCTTGGTGTTATAAGGTTGCATGTAACATTTTTTTCAATTTTTAGGTCTATAGCTTTACAGGGCCTAGACGTTTTCAAAGCAGAACTTTTCAACTTGTTGGAAGGTTAAATTCGAATTATTAAGAATCTGTGATAAAAAAATCTAATTACAGTGCACAATACATCATTTTCTATAATAACAAACATATTTAAAGTCATTATTCCCAAATTTACAAATTTGCACATACAACCTTGTAACATTAAGTCGACGATATGCTATAAAATCAGGAAATATAGTTAAAAAAACATAATTATATTCCATAATAAATTGAAGTTTCTGATATTGATGAATGGTATGATATATGGAATAGGCTATTAACTTTCGTCTTTCAATCCACGAGGTTTTGTGAACATGAATGGTTATCCAAGTATTAGTTCGTGTGTTGTCAACAAGTCAAGGTGGAGTCTTTCGTTGTCAACAAAAAATGATAATGTTTACGAGAGGTGTATAAATTTAGGAGTTGATTTATGGTTAGGATATGGATGAATGACATTATTTCCAAAAAGATCATTATCGATATATTAATCAGTCATCGATAGCAAAATTCCACTGCTATTGCGTGATGACAAGATGATAAGATCATGAAAATATTTCCAAGAATATCATGCCTTCCGATATTATAATCTTACCCTTTTAAGGGTTCATCAGATGTTTATGTTTTGTAACCTATTTTTATTAACCTGTTACTAATTATTTTCTGATTGTTGACCATTGATTAAAGAACTACAAGTACCTATCACACATAATAAAACCTCAAAATCACAATTATTAAAATTCCATATTCCAATTCATGAATTATTTTAAAAATGTAAAGGATATTCGATTGTGATAATTATTTTAAAAAAAGGTTTCAAAACCACCGAAAATCATATTGATTTTAATCTAACAAATTATTAGGTACTTTGACAAAAGTAAATCGATCTATCCACCAGTACAGCCACGGACTGTAAGAATGGCGCATCCGTCCGTTCAAGCAGTCTGATATCCTTGTCTGGTCCCGAACGGCAGGGTAGACTAGGATAGATGACGGCTCGGTCGGACGGACGCGTCATTCTTAGAGTCCGTGGCGATACATAGAGGGTCGTGCGTCAGACAACGTATGTACGGTGTCCCACACACAATGTCGTACCATGTCGCACCATATCATACATGTAAAAATTTAAATCTTTTAATATTGTCTTCCCTAATCATTTTAGAGAAAAAACTGTAAGGAACTCGTTTGTTGAGCAAAACATACTGCGTCAATTTATGCTATTACCTTATATTTTTCATTATCCATAACCTAATATATTGACAAAAGAAAAGTAACATTTTAAAAAAATCATAGAAACTAAAACTAAAACTAAAAAGCATAGAAATTGCTTTTTCATGTGTCAGTAATGTTTTATAATCTTAAATTTTATAGTTACAAGTAAATTGTGTGTACAAAATAAATCATGAAATATCTCTGATATCCCAACATTTTCTGAAAATATCCTACAAAAATTGTGCAGTTTTAAATTATCTTTAACTTTTATTAAAATATAAATGAATATGCAATCATCAATTTAATCAAATATTTAAGAAATATTAGTGGAATTTATTAATTTTGCATATGATTTGTAGAATTTAACAACTGGCAAATATGTGTAAAAAATTCTCAGGTGCAAACGTATAAACTAAATCTTGATAAAAAATTGAGCACTTTGTAATTTGAATAATCATTTTTATACCAATTTAATCAATAGATTGAAGACAAATAATTTGTAATGTCGAGGTCTTACAGATAAACTCGAGAACTGTAAAGAACGTACACTACATTCCATTTAGTGTTATATAATGTTTATCCCTTCTTTACGAAATTAAAAACTAATATTAGTATTCTTCATTTTTCAAATTCTTGTGGGCAAAATTCAGAATACATTAATTGAAAAACCTTTTGAACATTTTGTAGTTTGCATTATTATTTTCCAGTTGGAATAAATCATTATTTAAATAAAAATCAAAAATCAGTGATTAAAAAAATCAAATAAATCATGATTTATTTGATTTTTTTGATTATTTTATATTTTTGATCAGTTTTTGCTAGGGTAGATGTGATTAATATCAATTGGTTTGCATCACCATATAAATAATATGATTTTTTTAAATAAATTCTTGAATATGAACAAGGATTGATGATTAAAACATATTTATGTGTATCTGTACCATGTGATATTTTTAAATTACCTACTTATAATCATCTACCTTAAAGCATGCTAACACTATAGTTACATTATATTTTTAATTGTTCACCAATTGGAATGCACAAACAGTGCAAAAACAATGATTTGTTAAAAAAAACAACAACAATTTTGATTTAAATCAATGATTTATTTTTAAAAAATCAGTTGATTTAAATCGACATCGACAATAAATTGATTTAAATCACACCAACCCTGTTATTTTTATACCTAATGCATCGTATGGTTGGGCTGCCGAACAGATATAGTAATTGAACCCCCCACTTTTATCCGGGTTGTTTGAATAGAAGCTTGCGATTGGTTTGAGAAAGTCGAAAGGCTGATAGTTCCTTTTAATCTTACCGCAACACTTTAATATTGACACTAGATAGTGTACTTATTTTATAGTAGATTATTAAAATGATTGTCTGCGACAGATAATTTTCACTAATTATTCTATAAGTATTAAATAATATGTAATACACATATTTTGTGTATTACATAAACATACATACATATTTTGCCCATTTTCATTATGTACTTATAATTCAGACATTTTCTGAGAGCATGTTAGACAATTAGCCAAAGATAAATATCGCTCTTGATATATTGGATAATGAGGTAAAGTCCAACGGATGCCATCGGTTACTAAAATCCCGTACTACTGCTGATAAATTTAGATTTCCGATGATCAAGTGGAAGATAAGTAAACATTGCTTGAGAGCTATACATTTTTATATCGAAAATGGGCATTTTAAGAAAAAGGCAAATTAAATTTATACTAACGGCTACATTTCAAATAGCTGCTGAATTACTTACTAGCAGCGTACATTTCAAATTGCCCGTGGTCATTTGCCTTACTTCTTAGGTAATAATATTCTGTAGTTTTTTTTTTAAATTGTGGTTGTTAACGGCAAGTACATTCGCGTTACAATCGTTAGACAAGTTATTTAATTTTATATAATTTTGTTAAAAAAAATTTAGAGTAAAACCAACATGCAGAGTAACAAATTATCAAAATTAAACCCGGCTCTATTATTACGCAATAGTAACTAAACGACGGGCACCCGAAATTACTTATGCATTCCTGAAACAGCGATAACGAACATTGAATAATGCATACGAGAGCGTACAGGCGCTGAAAGTGGGCGTTGTACACACAATTGCTTTCGGGGATCCGTGGTGAAGATGAAAATGGTGATTTGTGGGATTCCATAAGCCCAGCAAGGCGATCGGTTGCTTGTCCGTACAAATGAGAGAAATCCGCTTTGGGGGGCGAACCCGAAAGCCCACATCCGAACACGTCTGCTAGGATGATAAGTCATCAAGCATCCATCATCATGTAATCTACAAAAGCGAATAGTAAATAGTTGCTGCGTTTTTATTAGATGATTTATGGAAAACCATCTCGAGCTAGGGTGTGTGGGAGAAACTGGAGTCGTTTGGTTTAATTTAATGCCACAATTTCAACTACTAAAACTGGGTGCTTCACCAATGAAACTTCGCTCTATAAATGTATTTCAATATTTATTTTATCTATGATTACTTTATAATTCTAAGTTACCTGTTTAGCGATGACACTGTGTACTAATCCATCATATCGATTGTGCATAAATATTCATACTGTTGTAATTGTAATTTCCTTGAAAAGATGCCGTTGCATTATGAATGTGTCGGGAGGAGTACACGGAACCGATCTGCTGTTTCCGAGCGGGCGATGGAAGTGAAACCGAGATCCATTAAGGTCATTAATTCCACAGGGGCATTGTTCTAAAAGTAGAATTGCATACTATTACTGGACGAGTGGAACATACTTTTACATTTTTTTAAAATTAGATACGGTGTGTTTGATAAATCGACCGGCAAGGAAAATATTCGAACATGTTTCGGTAATTGGTGAAAGACATGGGAATTCAGTATCGAGAATGATTTGTTGATGGGAAGTGATCGTTAGCTAATGGCAACTGGTCCTGATAAATTGGAACGATTTTCATGTAAATCTATTGTAATTTGTTTTGGCATTTACTTTTAAAATTATATTATACTTGTCTCCATTTACGCATACGGATATCTAATTTTTATATTCAAAATTTGTGCCAAAACTGTTTAAATACGTGTTGGTTACTTGTAGTTCATAGTCGTTTTGAAACCGCTGTCCTCCTAAATGTGATTTGAGCGAGTAGTCCAAGGACTACTCGCGACAGTGACTACAAAATCAGTAGTCACTTACATAAAACAAACACATTTCTTTGTTTATATCACACTAAATATTAAAATTAGTGACTATATTTTTGCTCATGTTCTGATCATTATCAAACTAATTTTAATAAACAGTGTGATATAAACAAAGGAAAGTGTTTGTTTTATTTAATTTCATCATGTATCACGAAGTAGATGCCCCCAACATTGACCAATTAGTAGTTACTTGGTGCTGGGAGTAAAGAAAACGAAATTTCCTACTTAATTGATGCAATAAATCTTTTGGATTTCGATGCCCTGAGTCGTCGTGAATATATATTTTTTTAATTCGAACGCTCATAACTCCTGGTACATACAAATACAAAGTAGTCGTGCGTGAAATTTTATGGGTCATTTATTTTCGGCACTCAAAAATCGGATAACCAATCGCACTTCACTATTGGACCACAGTTCCAGGAGTATCTCCTTTCTCAACTGGCACTAAAGGCGGCGCACTGTGGGGCGATATCCAAAAAACCTGGCCAAAATATTGAGGTATCGTTGTTTTTAACAGAATTCAAGGGATGTATGTTTTGAGGTCGCTGATTACGAATATAATATTAAAATTATCGAAAACAAAATCTTTTTTTTAATTAGTATAAATAAAGCACTTGGTTAAGTTTCACAATTTTTTTAATAGAAAAACTCTACAATTGTTTCTGTTTCACGACCATTATCAAGAGACAAATAAGACTAAATACAAATTCATGAATTTGTATTCAATACAAATTAACAAATTCATGAATGTGTATTCAGTTTTATTTGTCTCTTGATAATGGTCGTGAGACTATGTGACTACACACTCACAAATTACAAACAAAGGCAAACATTTTATTCAAAAATGTTACAAAAATTACAAGAATACTCTCTAATTAAAATTACATAATGTGTACTAATTATCTACTTTATCACTACTTTATTATCAATTTTGATTTTCTGTAATTTATTATTTCTTTATATTTCAAATAATTAGTGACTAATCTTCAATTACCAACAGAATTGTTGATGATTTAATCATTAGCAGTGACCGATCATTATTATTGCAATGATTGCAAGACATTGGACTTTTATGTGACATTGTCAATATCAAATTCTCATTCAATGTCAAATTAATTGTATAACCTCAAACTACGACAGCTGTTACTTGTTATAACCTACAAGCAAAAGCAAACTTTACATTTTGTTTAATTGAATGCTGAGTGGGTGGGTACGCTATCATTATTTTGTTAGAACAAAATTATAAATTTCGATGAAAATAACAGTTGATAAATAGTATATTACGCAAGAATCATTTAATGATAGTTATTTAAACACGAGTATGAGAATTACGAAACGAGCCTTGGCGAGTTTCGTAACGGATACGAGTGTCTTAATAACCATTAAATTCGAGTTGCATACACTATTTTTTCTACGACAAAGCATGAAAAGTGGTAATTGTTAAAATTTATTAAAAGTAAATATACAACACAATAATTTTAATATATTTAACACTATGTTTTCTACGGCACAGCATAAAAATTAAGAAAAAAATTTGGCAACTGTCAAAATTTATTAAACTTATATAATATTATGTTGAAATACAATAAAATTTTAAAATAAATTTTTGTTGTTGTATAATTATATTCTGGATAGTACACCTATGAAAATGCAATATGCAATATTGGTGGATGTCGATGCCAATGTAGATGTTGATGGAGCTGCAATATTTATTGAATTGTTGGTTTGGTTGTATTCAATCGCATACAAAATTTGATTGCCTATGTTTAATTTATTTAGAATTGATTCATCAATGTAATTTTCGTCTACTGCCGTGGATTTCCATCCGTCGTGACTTTTTAATGAGGTTATATCGCCACCGGCATCAACTAATCTCGTGGCAGAACTGCGTCGGAAACAATGTACAGTATATAAATTGGGATTCGGAAAATTTAAATAAGAAGCAATTTATTTTCCCATATTTCCAAATTTGTTTATTCCTACGTTTTGTACGGTGCATTTTCCGTTTACGTATTTATAAAAAAATAGGGAGTTACACAATGTTTTGGACGTAGGTGCATGGACTTCTTGCATATTTCTTAATACTTTCCCGTCACTGTGAATTTCCGTGTTGCTTTTGTTTTTGTATCTTTAATTGTGACTAAAAGTGTTTATGCAAATTCATTTATATATCTCTAAATTATCACTTGTGCAGCTCATGCCTTCTACAAGCTCCCATAATACCAAATATACATGCCACCTATGAAGAAATACAGTTTTCCATTAAGTGAAAAACTAAGATGATTGTGCTTACCTTGGACAATAAATATTTAACATCAGGGGCATCTGTAATAAATTGCTTCATTTCGTTGGTCGTAAACTTAATAGCTTTTTTAGGTTTGTATCCTTCAGATTTTCTTTTTAATAAAGCATGTACTTCGGGATATTTGGATACGTCCACAATATATTTGATACCTAACTTAGATTTCAGAATTGAATATTGTGTCCATAAAGTTGGAGATTTCAACTTTTTTGATAATTCATTAAAATAAACAAGTAAGACGTTTTCGGAAGAGCTGCTGACCTTATTTGTTTTTCTCCAATCCATAAAATTAGAGTAAAATTTGTTGTAAGTTTTTAACGATTTCACTGGTAATAAATTGTTTGTGGCTTTTGTGGCCTGCTCCACAATGTCCGGTGGGGTTAAATTTTCCATATCACTATCACTATTCGACATGTTTAATGATTTTATTTAAAAAAGCAACAATCTATTAAGAATACGAATCACCATTTGCACAGCTGTCAATTTGTCAAAACAAATTAATTTTATATCTGTCATTGTCATGGCTTTTTAGATATACTTGTCTCTTAATGAAAAATTTGAATCTAAATGACTATCATTTAGGTACAGGTAGCGAATGTTTAATATATCAATTAAAGTGTAGAAGTAGAAAAACATTATATTTTAAATTCTTGGTGACTTAGTTTAAATTATTAACAGAATTGTTGATAAATTAATCATTGTACGATAATGGACTTTAACAGTTTATTTTATTTTCAAGATTAATTGGAGGGCAGCAACATAAATCATAATTTTGTTGGAACGAAATCATAAATTTGGATGATGATAATAGATAATAAAACAACTACCAGAGGCAAGAAGAAAAAATTGATTAACTATAATTCGGTCGCAGAATGTAGAGATGATAAAATTGATGATACAAAGATTTTAGAAATTTCTGTTATCGCTGGATTAAGTTCATAAGTTCAAATAGAGGATTGTAATGGTGTAACGATAAAAATTTAAGAGTTAAAATTTCTCAATATAAAAACCCAAAAATACGAGCCTTAAAATCTGATAAGTTCTAATCTTCAACAATTATTAATTAATAAGTCAAAACGTTAAGCCCCAAAAAGTTAAAAATGAGGGGCACATTTGGAATTTCGAAATATTGTAACCTGAATCCGAATATTAAAATATTTTCTTAACGTATTAGAAAATTTTATGGTAAAAAAATCGCATATCATTAATTTCGGATATTTTAGGTTTAAATATTACAAAAAACGAAACATGAAATGTATAAATTGAATGACTCCAAAATTTAATAAATTATCACAGAACATTTTTAATTCAATATTCTTGAAAGTTGGAAATAAGAAAATAAAAATTCTGGAATAAATTTGGATAATAATGCAAAACATTAATTTTCAAAATTTTTGGTTATTTTTTTGGCTTATTGCTGGAAGTTATGTTCTTACATAAATTTATGCCTATAGGCTTCTCTAAAAATGAATTACAATCAACAACTTGATTTTTGCAAACCTGATTCAGAAGATTCCCTTTTCGGTTCACCAATCTTGGCTTGCACGTTTGTACAAAAAAATCGCTAAATGTTGAAGCTAATTTTTTATAATACCATTTGAAACTGTTCGTACAATAGTCTCTTTGAAGTTTAGAGATAGAACACTGCAGAACTATCTACTTTTACTCTATACGAAAATAATTTTTCCACTTAGTATTTAATATAATTTGGATGTAGTTTATACGTTATGTACTGTTGAACTGATGTACTAATGTTTTAATTTTTCAATAACTTTTCTGTTTTCCACGTACGCTTGTATGGTGACAAAAATGCATTGTTAATAGTTTGAATCGATACATGTTTTATTTTTTATTCCACATCTTTAGAAACTGTTTCGGACGTATTTTAGAGCGGTCATCGATATAAGCTAACTTTGAACTGTGTTCTAAACTTAGTTCTAAACTTATGTTGTTGTTTTTACAGAATCATGAGATCGTTATGCACAACACTAGCTGTTGTAAATAACTATACAAAATTTTACGTTTTTCGACTTTTGACCAGGATTTCTGGATTTCGCCCAATTGTGCGATGGCTACGATGGCTACGAAAACTACCTACTAAATATCAAATATTGCACCATTGGTATTTCAATATTTTATCTATTGCAGTTCCAGGTGAAAAAACGGGAAATCCTATTTATGGAATACCTCGTATCTATATTCAGTGAGTAATCGAAAATGTCACAAATACTCAATCATTATCAACTTCGTATCACATCACCAGAAGTGTTAACAAATATTTGCTGGTCCACTGAAAACCTCTCCAAACAATTTTTCATGAACATGCAACGTCTTATGTTGTACGAGGAACACTCATGTACAAGACTTCATTCAAATATTATATTGCACAATTTGGCGTTCGCAGATAGTAACCGTGTCTAGATATCATTTAATTCGTAAATTTAGACGCATATAATATTTATAGGGCTCCTAAGTTGCAGTAGTCTGCAGTAGTCAGTTAAATGATTATGAAGTCGCTTAAAAGTTAAATATCTTCCTCAGGTTTAAGTATGGTAGATTGCTTCTTGTCCACATTAATTATCTAGAGCAGCGGAAATAAACAGTAGTGAAATAATTAATGGACAAAACCTTAAACTTGAATAAACATATAATATATATATATATATATATATATATATAATCTAAACCCCCGGATATACCCAAATGGGTGTAGGGGTGTATAATTCTAGTTCATAGTAAACTCCTTCCATTCATTCCAATTCATTGCTATCTGTCTAGCTTCACTCCACGATTTTCCTTTCTTCTTTAATATTTTCCCTATTGCACTATCCCATGTCTCTTTTGGTCTTCCTCTCTTCATTTTTCCTTGTGTTTTCGTTTCCCATATTTTCTTTACTGGCACCTCCCTGCTCATCCTATGGAGATGTCCCCACCATTGTAGTTGTCTCTGTTCAATGAATTCGCCTACCGAATCTATGCCAAGTTCTCTTATTTTGGTACTTTTCATCTTGTCTCTTTTCGTCACTCCTTGTACTCTTCTTAAAAATTGCATCTCCATGGCCTGTATTTTATTCTTGTCTCTCTCTGCTAGTACCCAGGACTCGCAGCCAAATGTCAATATTGGCCTGTACACTGTCTTGAACACCTTTATTTTTGTTTGCTTTTCAATTTCCTTCTGATTTATAAATCCCTTGCTCATTGCATAGTATGTCTTATTTGCTTTTTCAATTCTCTTATTAATTTCTATGTCTTGTGTCCCATTCTCGTTTAAGGTGACTCCTAGGTATTGGTACGTTTCCACTTGCTCGATCTCCCTTCCTTCTATTTCAATATGAATTACTTCCTTCGTTCTTGCTACAGCCATTGTTTTTGTTTTGCTTTTATTCATTTTCATACCATATTTTGCCATGACCTCATTCCATATTATCAAGTTTTCTTGTAAATGTTTTTCACTGTCTGTTATAATTGCCACATCGTCTGCGAAAGCACATTCGGACAACTGCACTCTCTCCAGATTTCGGTACCCTACGTGCAATGCTCTTGTTCTCTGCTTGGCTTCCCTGATGATTTCGTCCATGTACGTAATAAACAAGAGAGGGCTCAACCCACCTCCTTGCCTAACTCCTTCTTTAGTTCTGAATGTATCTGATGTCATGTTTTTGCTGACTACACAATTGTCCGTTTCCTTATAGATACTTTTCACCGCTCTCATTAGCTTGTTGTTTACATTCCTTTCGCGCAAACATTGCCACAACTTTACTCTTGATACACTATCAAATGCCTTTTCCATATCCATGAACGCCAAATATACTTTTTTCCCTTTAGCTAGTGCCGTGCTTGTGATTTGTTTTAACGTAAATATGTGGTCTTGTATACTCCTGCCCCTTCTGAACCCACTCTGCACCTCTGTTAATGTAGTTTCTATAGTGCACCTTAATTTCTTCTCTAATATTTGTTCGTATACTTTAGTTGCTGTACATAGCAGTGTGATCCCCCGATAATTCTTGCAATCCGTATTATCACCCTTTTTAAATATTGGTACTATTATTCCCATCGTCCAGTCCTTCGGTATTGTTTCTTCTCTCCATATCTGTTGGCAAATTTCTAGAAACATCTGCTCTCCTCTTTCTCCCATGCTCTTCATCATCTCGGCCGTTATTTTGTCCTGCCCGGGAGCTTTACCATTCTTTAATCTTTTGATGGCTTCTGTTACTTCTTTCATAGTTATTCCCTCATCTTCTGTATTTTCGTTGTTGCTGTTCACATCTACTGCTCTAGTTTCTGCTTGTCCTTTCCACTTCTTTCCTGTGTCGAGTAAATTTTCAAAATATTCTTTCCATCTGTTCATAATGTGTCTTTCTTCTGTAAGTAGCTTCCCTTCTTTGTTTTTAATTGTTTTCATTGCCACGTTCTTGTCCTTTCGTAGGCTTTTGATTGTTTTGTAGAATAACTTCTGGTTTCCTTTGCTATCTTTTTCCAGTTTTCTCCAAATTCTCTCCAGCTCTTCTGCTTTGATTGTAATACCATATTTTTCACCTTTTTTCTTTGGTCTTTGTATATTTCTAAATCGGTTTCGGTTTTACTATTGAGCAGCTTTTTCCACTTCTCCTTTTTTATTTTTATTTGTGTCTTGATTTCAGCGGTCCACCATGGCGTTTGCTTTTTGTTGTTGACTGTCCTATGTGTACCAAATACTCTTTTAGCTGCTCTTATTATACTCTCTCTGAATGCGCTCCATTTATCTTCTATGTTCATTTGCCTATCCATGTCTCTGATTCGGTCCATTTCTTTGTTAACTTCCGCTTCGTATTCTGCTGTTATTTCATCTTTGTTTAATTGGTAAGATCTTATACTTTCATGAACCCGTTTCCTTGCCTTCTCTGTGGAATTCTTGTTTTTCTCTATTTCCCAATTTTTTATTTGTGCAACCAGCAGGTAGTGGTCACTGCCGATTTCATACCCCCTTTTAACTCTTACATCAGTCACGCTTTTTCTGATTTCTCTCTGTACCAAAATATAATCGATTATCGACTTTTCACCTCTGCTCCGTTCTTCTCTGGTGATCTTGTGGATTTCTTTATGTTCGTGGTATGTGTTTGTTATAATCAAGTCGTGTCCTATACAGAAGTCAAGTAGTCTTCTCCCATTATTGTTCCTTATTTTCTCTCCATGCTTTCCTACTGCTGATGTGTATACGTTATCTCTTCTCCCCACTCTGCCATTAAAGTCCCCCGCTATGTATGTATTTCCTCTGGCCATTTCCATTACCCAATTCAGCTCTTCCCAGAATATATCTTTGTTTTCCACTTTCTCATCTTCAGAGGGTCCGTACACTGCAATTATTGTCTAAATTATAAACATATAATATTAAATAATAATCAATATGTAATGGTTCGAACCCAGGTGTTGAACAAATTCTTATAATTCGTAATATTTATTGGGGTCGTGATTTAGTGATAGTAATTCACGTTGTTGTTTGATCTTGAAATCATTATCGTGACAATTTAATTTGATTCGTTTTATGTGTAATGTGTCTGTTAGTAATTTTTGTTAGAAAGTAAAATGCAGATATATGGATTTAATGTGATTTATTCATTGATATGTATTATTCATTATGTAATATCTCACCAGTCGTATTTTTAGTTCAAGGTTTAGATCTCGGCAGCAGAAAAGCGTCTTCATTTTGTAAATGAGCTTCTTGCCAGTTCGATTCTGATTCGTATTTCTTGGGAGCTGTTGTTGTTTTCATTAATGGTTGTGCCTAGGTATTTGTATTCTCCCATCCTTTCAATAGGTTGATTCTTCACATAAACTCTACGGTTCTCCTGAGTTGTTTCTGTTATTAGCATATATTTTGTTTTGCCTATATTCAGTGATGGTCTAAATTCTTCACTTATGGTGACAATTTTATTAATTAGTATCTGCAGGTCTTCCACTGTTTCTGCGAAGAGAACCATATCGTCTGCATACCTCAGATTATTTACTGCTGTGCCGTTAATTTTGAGGCATATGTCCTGATCATCAAATGGTTTATTTATTATTTCTTCGGAGTGCAGATTAAAGGCGGTTGGTGAGAGTATACACCCTTGACGTACTCCTCTTTGTATTTATATTTCTTCGGATGTTGTGTCTTCGACTCGAACTGCTGCTTTTTGACCGTAATAGAGGTTTGACATTACTCTTAAGTCTATCTTTCTCTTTAGTAACGTTTCTATGAGTTCATCGTATCTAACTTTATGGAAGGCTATGCTATAGTCTATAAAACACGCATGTAAGTTCTGATTTATGTCTAGGCATCGTTGCGACAGGACATTGAGTGCAAACAGTGCCTCCCTTGTTCCTAGGCCTTTGAGGAATCAAATCCATTTTTTGGGAGGGTTATAAAAGTTGAGAGCAACCATTCATTTGCTATCATTCCTGTTCGGTATATGGTATTGATTAATTCTACCAGAATGTGAATCAGGTCCTCCTCTATCAGTTTAAGAATTTACGCTGGCTGTTGGTCTGGACCTGGGGCTTTTCTGCCCTTCAGTGTATTAAGTGCATATATTACTTCGTCTTTAATTATCTCCGGGCCCAACTCTCCTATATTATCAAGATTAGGTATTCGTCTCTCATCTTCGAAAAGTTTTACAATGTAGTTCTTCCGAACTTCCAGTTTTTGTTCTATTTCTGTGACTATTTTCCCGTGGTTGTCGTGCAAAATATTAAGTTGTTTGTGTATACTGATGCGAGTTCTTTGACTTTTTTTTTGGTATGTTGACACATATAGTTTCTGTATGTCATAGAGTATACTGTACTTTGTACAGTTATTTATATAATTATCTATATTCATAATTTGGAAAAGATTTTATTTTAAAATTGTTCAATCTTTGTTTACATTCTCTGACCTTGAATGATTTATTTTATTTTAAAAATGGGTTAACTGTTAATTACTACTGTTGGAATTACAGTCATATTATCGTATTCGTGTACCAAAATATCTTCAAATTGTTCCAAGAAGCTCCTGTAATACGTCTTCACAGCACAGAAATTCATTAGCATTCGTATGCACCAATGAATTTTAAGGCCACCTTGTGGTTAGGAATAAATCACATACATGAATTCATAGAGTAAAATATTTTTAAATTGTGCAGAGGTATTTTAATATATGTCACAATCGCATGATATTATTAGAATTTGTGTCTCCTATAATTTCAAATATGTGATCCGTAAAAATTACGAGCAAATATTATTTAAATTGGATTTTAGTTTAGTTTGATGAGGTTCAATTCTACTTCTAACTTTCAAACTACTTGTGCGCATACATACAGTTGATTCAATTTTAATGCTGAGATTACTTCAATAGAGGTTCGGAGAGCTGAACAATTTTATATACGAAATTAAATGGAATACGGAATATCATTGAATTATTTATATCAAGATATTTATCCCCATGATGACCAAGGTAACCGAAAATCTCTTCAATCCACAATCGACAATGAACCTTGGATACATTGTCAATTAATAATTATACAACGACCATCAGATGTTTTGCGATGAAGGAACGAATACAATATTCAATATTTTACAATATTCTCCTGTTAGTACGAAAATATTGTCAGGACAAGGTATAAAATGCAGTTGAGCTCGATTTACTACGCAGTTTTTGGCGTTACGAACTTGCATATCTATCTTTATAAATTTTGCTACATTTACAAATGGTACCGTGATGTCACTAGATAGGTTACATTATTACGGATAATTGACTTTAGAATTGTTAGTGTGGTATACATTTGACTTCGTTGTGTATATAGTTACCTAAGATAATAATGTTCAAAAACCTGGTTATTCGTAGAGCAGAGTAACTTTCTGCGTTCGACATACAGGGTATTTCAAATTAAACCACTCAAATCATCATTTCGATCCACCAGACGTATTACTTATTTAAGGTGAAAAGTAAATCTGGCATCTAAGCCAATATTTAGAATAGGTATATGTAATATATATCTATTGTCGTATCATTAGTATCAATGTCATCAGTTCATCACCATCGAAGTTGCAAGATTAATAATTGAAACTTATTTTTGTAAATTAATTCTAGGAATATTTATTAGATATATGAAATTGTTTTATATTGACAGTGGCATTTAAGCACTTTGGAAATAATTAAAAATGTAATGCCATTTATTGCCAAACTTCTGTTGTTTATTTTTTATTTTTTGCCACATGGTGGATGGAAATGGTGATTAGGATGGTTTAATTTGATACATACTGTATAATTATGTGAAGTAACAATTCAACGCGTACGTAATTACAAAATATTGCATTATGAAAGAATTCTTCGACTGAATACAACATATTCTTATTTAAGTACAAAATGCCCTTTTCTTAAAATAAACATCAAGCAGGCAGGTATTTATGTGCTATTTTATAACTTCACTTATACATTTATTATTTTCAATTGTTATAAATGTTTTATTACTAATTGTGTACTAATTTATCGTGCATTATTGTATAATTTAGACTCATTATTTTAATACCAAGACATTAAAATAAATTTGATGTCATAGACAATTTGATAAATTAGAAGTAAGAAAGTCAAATATTGTTCCTCTCTTGAATTTTCGTGTGATTTATAATATATATACGAAACGTACTAGAATCCGCTCACACGTTTTCTAAGCAAACAATAATTACTTACTTCAACAATGCAGATTAGTGAAATTAGTAAAAGTATGTCTCGAGATGAAATATTATACTAATAATTACTGGTATTATATGTGGGTCTGCTCGATATTTGCATAGTTAAATCTTAAAATGTGCCTCGTTTGAATTGTAATGACTTGTATTAGTATTATTTGTTTATTTAATGACGACCTTTTCTACTGCTATGGCTAATTATTGCCGCCAAATAACGATGGAAATTTATGGATTTCGCTTTATCCTTATCTGGTTGTTTATCGGGAAAATGCAAATTAACTGTCCAAGGGATCGCCTGCTTCAGTTTCCATCAAAAGGAAAGTCACTGCAATGTATATGATCATGATTACTATCGTTGACACAATTTTCATTTAAAATATCTCAGATTATATCGAAATTTGTGCACATAAAAACTATTAATCTTTACAGTTACAAGTTATTTTTCTTAATGATTGTAAGACAAGATTTCTTAAAATAATAGATATTACAGAAATTTGGGCACTTAAAAATATTATTCTTAAAAGTTACAAGTTAATTTTTTTGAAGTGATTGTAAGACAGCGTTTCTCAAAATGTCAAATATTATACAAATGTATGCACATCAAAAATCATTTTAATGACTGTTTGATGATAGTTGATCTGACCTGTACAATTTTAAAATTAAAATATTTTATTTAATAAGATACAATTTTAAATTCAAAATTCAAAGTACATTTCTAAACACTGCAAGATATAGCTGCAAACGAATTACGGACGTAACAGAACGGAAGACACTGAGACCAATTACTAAACTTAGACACAAGGACATTCATCTTCATAAATATCAAACTGAAACTTATACAAAATCACCAACATCGCACCCATTGAACAAAGACTAGAAAAAATACGTAGTAAATTCCAACAAAGACAGGGCAATAGGACAACACTCGACGCTTTTGCTAATATTATTTAATCCAAGATAATTTCTAGACTAATATTATTTAATATCGGATAACTTCTAGACTAATATTATTTAATCCCAGATGATTTGTAGAGTTTTAAATGCGTTTTCGATTATTTGCACATTCACACTTGTCGTGGACACACGGTTAAGGTTTAAGATTAGATATAATATTGCTGTTATGTAATAGATAATCACAAGTGGTAAACTAATTGGAGTGCATAAAATACCAATGTATGTACAGTCATGCTCACATAAATCTAGTACAAACAATTTGACATTTCTATATAAAATTGCTATTGTAGCCTAATTTCTTGTACTAGATTTATGTGAGCATGACTGTACCTAGTTATGAAATGACTCTTTTGATGTTACATACTTATAAGTAACGAGTGAGAAATTTATGCTACGACCAAAGCGAGTAACAGCATAATCATAAGAGTGTATTTTTTGCGTTAACATGTAATTTTCGTTGCTAGGTAAGAACAGTATTTAATTTTCTATTAATGTATTAATTTACTAGAAGAATAACATAAGGCCATTATTCAATTTTCGAAACTGGAACTTTGGGATAAAAATAGCCCTAAGATAAAACACATCCCTTGTCCTGCAGACCAACCCACTGACATTTACTTGACGACTCCATTAACTAACCCACGTCTCACGTTCTCCCTTCTGTCTCGTGCCCTAAACTAATCGACTTTCGTGTGCTCATGCCAGGGCGTGCACGAATGCGGGAAGGTACGGATTAACGGCTGCTAATCGATGAAAGGTTACGCGGTTATTGACACTGGACACGTCCAATCTAGGAATGAATAAAGCTGATAATCCCCGCGGAAAAACGATTGTCCGGCCGCGCGATTTCCTGAAAATGCACGGCTGAAGGGTGTACAGCGAAAGCAGACTGATCGATAGTGTCTGGAATCTGGACTGGTGTGTTGCGTTGGGCTAGGTTTCACATATAGCGTGAGGACTCGACATTTCCTCGTCGGGCAAAAAATAACGATCGACCCACACTGGACGTGAATTGTCTGCAGGTACGATAAGAATGTTTCAATCGGATGAGGAATTGGATATTAAATTATTGACATTTACAGCGCACAATGGGGCACAAACTCATTGATTTGATCGAAATAGTAAACCTGGACATGTATAATTATTTGTTTGAGTTTAGATGATTAATGGGTTGAAAATATTAAAGCACCAATTTGCGAATTGTAGGTGGATTAAATCTGCTATTCAATGATGTCTTAGAATATACAGTGTGTCTCAGTGACTACCAGACAGCAACATTGACATTGGGAAATATATATAAGGATCAACTACTGCCATCAGCTATATATTCTTTCTGATAATAACATTTTTAGATACAGACTCTGCAATAGTTGATCATTACATAATTCACCAATATTAATTTTGCTAGGTCTGGTAGTCACCAAGCCACAATGTATTGTGATGTTATTTATTAGTGTAATTTGATAAGTTATATAGGAATTTGTTGATATTTGTATTTAATTTATTAGAGTAGCAATAGGGTTAGTTAGGTAGTTATAGAGTTCGATAGTTAATTAGATAGTGTTTTTGTAGCTAATAAGTAGGGCACAATTTATAAATAATTAATGTAATGACTAATGAGTTATTGAATATGCGTAATTGCAATGAAAATCTTAAATACGACGTACAATACCGTACGACATTTCATTGGAAGCGGAAAATTATCAGGAGCATTCGCATTAAAATTACGATTGGGCTCTTAGATTTGCGAGCATATGAAAAATTAGATTTGCAATTATACATTATTAAATCATCACCATGGAAACGATCCGGATTTGTCAGACGACGCCGTAAAATTTCAAGTTCTGAAGAACGACAAATGCTAAACCAACAAACAATAATTGACTATCTGACCAGAGGTTATATAAGGACTGGATGCACGGGACGCGTTATTTTCCCGGCGGGCTCACGTCGTTGTGTGATAGAAAAAGAAGAAAGTATTGAAACAAGTGTTGTGAAGCTGACAGTTATTTCCGTTTTTAAGCGTCCCAGAAACCAATTGCTATGCGAGTGTTTACGTACACATAACCAAACAATTTATAAACAGTTATAACAGTCCGCATCTGAAGCCAATTAGCGAAACATTGTAAATTCAACAGTAGTGCCACGAACATTTTCGCGAGTACGCGAAGGAAATACGGAACAGCCAATCTAACATCAGTGAGAAATTCTGCAAGAGCAAAAATCTCATTGCAGGGGATTACCGAGGACATATTCCTGGAAGAGGAAACCGCAGCCAGATAATCAACACAGGAGGAACGAGCGCTGGACATCACCATCGTTGGAATTTGCAGCACTGAGGAATTGAATAGACTGTAGCCAGAAGGACCGACTGTCACTACAAGTTTCCGCTACACATAAAGTTCCGTGAAGAGAAATCATTGCAAGGCAGAATTTATTTTTGAAACCATTTATATAACTCAATCAATAAATTTATTCTGCAAAGTAGGGTTATTAGGGAAGCTTTGTAATTTAATTAGGTGTTATAAGTTGTTAGTTACCGATACTGTTTGTTTTCTTTTGTTACGCGATTTTCATATTAAATTGAGTTCTTAATATTATAATAAATTTATTTAAAATTCAACCTACTTGTCGTCTATCTAATTTATTGGAACCTACTTGAGACCCTGAGATTAAGACCAATAATAACCCAATATAACATTTTATTTGATAATAGAAAGTGAGGTTAAATAAAAACCATTATTAATAACTTATCATATTGGAACCCGGAACGTGGGACAAATATTATTAAAAATAAAAAACCACTAAAGAACATAACAGTATACAGGGTCGTGCAACAGTGCGTGGGGCTTTCCTTGCGCGTTTCCCGTGAAAGATAGAAAAACATATTTCGTACAAAAAGTTATTGGTTTAAAATTCTTTATGCCGTAAAATTATTTTAAAATATATAGAGTGTTCCAATTTTGCGGAATAACAAAAACAAACATTTTTTTAAATAGAACACCCTGTATTTATTCAAGGTTTCTGATAACATTTTTCAACCTCTACATTGTTGTCTATTTAGTTTTGGATTGTGTTACAGTGTTGCCAATTTACAATTTTTTTCTCCAAATATCATGCGTAAACAAACTCAACAAGGTAAGAATAAGTTTTAGCAATATTCTCAGTGTGGTTAATAAGCAACATGTTGGTAATGAGCAATTTGAATTTAGTAATACAGGGTGTTCAGAAAAAAATGCCAAACTTTACAAATTTCAAAGCGGTATAACCCTTTTTTTTAATGGAATGCTCCCTACTGCATGTCTTTATTCGATAGGTCTTTTTCTTCTATTGAATTTGATAGTGCATATCTTATGTCTGAACCCCATAATTGTTGAGATATTCAATATTTTTCACAAAAGTAACCATTTAATTTCATTTATATTGTCTGAAATAGGTCATGATGAGACAAAACAACTGTCAAAATGTAAATAGGAATCAATGTAAGATGAACGAAAATAGTAAAATAGTAGATAGTACTTCTGTAATACAATTAATTATATTATTCCAAAACCATGAGAGATAACAAAATTATGAATACAAAAGAGAAACGATCCTACAGCAATGTTCAAAATGTTTTTGTTCATCTCACTTACATTTTGGCAGTTGTTTTGTCTCAGCATGACCTACTTCAGTGCATAGAAATGTAATTAAATGGTTACTTTTGTGAAAAATTTGAATATCTCAACAACTATGGGGTTCAGACATAAGATATGCACCATCAAATTGAATAGAAGAAAAAGACCTATCGAATAAAGACATGCAGTAGGGAGCATTCCATTAAAAAAAAATCTCAACAACTATAGTGTTCAGACATAAGATATGCACCATAAAATTAAAGAGAAGAAAAATACATACCGAATAATGACATAAAATGGGGGGCATTCCATTTAAAAAGAATGGGTTATACCGCTTTGAAATTTGCAAATTTTGGCATTTTTTTCTGGACACCCCGTATTACTAAATTCAAATTGCTTATCCATGATATTTTGAAAAAAAAAGTAAAATGGTGACACTGTATCATTATCCAAAACTAAATAGACATTATTGTACAGGTTGAAAAATGTCATCAGAAAACTTGAATAAATATAGGGTGTTCTATTTAAAAAAATGTTCGACTTTGTTATTCCGCAAAATTGGGACACCCTGTATGTTTGAAAATAATTTTACAGCATAAAGATTTCTAAACTGATAAGTTTTTGTACGATACATTTGTTTCTATCACTCACGGGAAACGCACTGTTGCAGGACCCTGGGTATGTATTTTTATATTTGGTAAAATCATAACATTTAATCAATTTGAAGAAATTTAATGGAAAATGAAAGACTTCATAAGAAAATTCTGTATTATCATCTCTGTGGAATTTTCAATAATACCGGGGATTTCTGTTATCGATTTTTATAGAAGTGCCGACAAAGATCTCACAATGAATATATGTTGGTAGATATATAATACATAAGATAGGATGGTCGCTCCCTAATATTATATTTACAAAATTTATGTATCTAATCTGGAGTACACAATTATTTTGCAAGACATGTTTGTATGATAAATTTAAAAGTCTGATAATTGTTATTATTAATAATAATATTACAGCAAAGATAAACATGTTTCTGTGCTAATCTATAAAACCAAATTATGTTGATACAATGATGGAATAAGTATAAAAGTCTGTTAATAATTATTAGATATTGATAATATTATTTCTGAAAGATAAAGTCATGGCAGACAAAATAATTGCATTCTTTCTTATAATCCAATTAAAGTGAAATTCTGCTGAGAGAAACGTTTTATTGCTAATTAAAAATGGCTGTTAATTAAAGCGTTAATTACTATTACTTTGAAAAATAGTAGTAATATTGAGATAAAAGACATTTCACACTCGAAATAATTGAAACCACTCGCATAATCAAATTAAAGCGAAATTATCGCGAAAGAAATGTTTTCAGGCTAATTAAAAACGCCTGTTAATTAAAGTGCTTAATTTTGAGGAAGTTATTCCAACCGAAAATAATAACCTCGTTTGCAAATAATATACAATTTAACACATGTAATACACATATCGTTTACAACAGCTCATACTTATACTGAATTAAAATTTAAAGTGCATACTTAAAGAGAGAGCGTACTTACATTTGTGTATTGCCATGCGATTAATTTAAAAGCGATTACTTACGTTGTAAGTTCTGACCTAAATACATTCATAAACTTCAAAGAGGTAAATATTTGCATGGTTCCCATAATATTGAGTGATATGAAAAATCATTAATATAATTTTTTTATAAGATTTTACTGTTTGATATTGCATATAAACTAAAAATCGAATCGCTAGTAAATGAATATTGAATCACTACACTACATCATGAAATTAAATCAATTCAAAAAATAATAATAATTGATAAATACGTTTAAATTTATTAATAAGATTAAAGGGATTTCAGTTTATATAAAGAGTGGGGATAAAATACTTAAAAATACGGAAAAAAATCCTTTTTTCCACTCCCTGCATGGTAAGTACACTGTTGTAACATTGATTTGGTGGAAGTAAGCCCCACTTACCGATAAAGCTTTGGTTACTATGAGCAACGGGAAGTAAGTAATCACTTACTTCCCTCAGGGAAGTAAGTAAAATAATTTGAATAGCGTTATTTCTCTGGCACCAGTCTTTAAAACATTTATACGCATTTTGATAACACCCCTTCGACTTCTTCAATTCCCTCTTCAATTGCCATTTCTTGTTTATTTTCATTGGAATTCATTTTACAACTGAACGAATGCAATTTCTGCATTCACACTTTGTTTGAAAAATAGTCTTAGCAACCAAAGCCGTACTGACATGTTGTTCAAATTGCGAATATAAATTAATGAAACACAAACAATTAAACCAACTTCTGGAGTGGAAAAACTGTTATAAGCAATTCAAGAGGTAAGTTTTGACCAGTCTCGGTCTTCATTGCTAGCCCTCGCTGTCGCTCGGGCGCAAACTCGACCTCGACTGGTAAACAATACTTACCTCTCTTAATGCTTAAATAACTATCTTCTAATTAAAAATTAATATTGATAACACCATATGTTCATAAAAAAAGTCCATTAGGGGCGGGTGTGGAAACTTAACGTATGTCCGGGACTTGATTCACATTCATAAAATTCAAAACGAATGCATTGAGCAAAAAAACGGCCGACTTGTTCCCGAAAACTGGCAGCATAGATCGAAAAAAGAGAAGCTATCGGCATACAGCGCGTATGCAGCAAGTCATTGCTGATGTGCAAGAACGCTTGTTAAACGAACCAAACAAAATCATTGCGGCGACTTTGAGGTTAGATTATCACTTGGCACTTGTCAGAAAATTGAAAATCTGAAACAAGTCACGGACATACGTTTGAATTTCCACAGCCACCCCTGATGGACTTTTTTTTAACATATGTAATATGCATATATTGATAATAATGCATAACACTTGCTTTTGATTTTGATTTTTTTTACATATCGGGTTCCCATGCAATGATCAACTAACTATTAAATGTTGCACTGTTGCATTTTATAAAAAAATGAATGTTTTTTAAATTTTTAGGTATATCAACTAAGTACTAAATAAAGTTTATATTTATTTGAATTTTCGAAATTTATTTTATACAATATTCAAGTTTACATGCCATCAACCAACTAGCAAATGTAGTATTTTTTGAATGTAACTATAGTCAGTCCAATTTCAAGACGAAGCTTATATAAAGAGATCCACGGATGATCGCAGATGATTTACAGAGCCGATTCTACACAACACAAGTTCAATACAAGTGTAGCGATCGCAGTAAGAAAATAACCTTAGTCCGGGTATATCGGAGACTGCAGCACGACCACCTGGAACACGCATGTAAGATTGTTTATGTAAGCTTCGTCTTGAAATTGGACGGATTATAATATCTGTTCAATAGACATTTTTGAAAAAAACGTATTTAAAAAAAATAGATCTTTGAATCCTTATCGTAAACTGTTTTATTTAATATTCAACATTTATTAAAAAGTAATCTTTTATAAACGTTGAATATGCAGTCAAATATTTTTTATGAAGTTTTTTCATTTAGATAATTTTAATAGAAAAACACAAACATTTCCAAGCCAATTTAATAAGTCTTTTGTAAAGGTTAAATATTCACTAAAATAGTTTTTAATGGAGTTTCTACATTTAGATATTTTTTAAGAAAACCCGAAAAATTAATTCGAACTTGCAAATACTCACTTATAAATGTTGAATATTCACTTAGAACATATCTGAACATTTCTTCATTTAGAAATCTTTGGGAAAAAAACATTTTGATGTTAATATGCCTTGGCATGTGAACTCGAAAATAAAAATAAAATGAAATATTATTTCAAAGTTAGTTCAAAAACTTTTTTTATAAATGTTGAATATTCTTAGACAAGGTGTCTCCTAAAAACGCCGCTGGCCATAATTCCTTTATTTATCGGCCGATTTCAATAAATCAGAAACAAAATTATATTGCTTCGTACGTTCTACAAACAGGTCCTAATTTATTTTTTTTGCAGAATCAACTTTCATTTTAGTCAACTATATATTTTTTAAAGGGTTACGTATATTTTCTTTTTTTTTCTCATATAGATCATTTTACTGAATCCAAAGATGTCCAACTTATTGGCTTTGATGGAAATGTACCACATCTATAAGCAGCGTTGGAGCGTTATAAAATACAAATCCTTGGAAAGGAATTATTATTATTGATATCTTCTTCTTCGCGTGCCTATCCGTTACCGGATGTTGGCGATGCACAACGCAATTTTAACTTTGTTCGCGGTAGTGCGAAACAGTTCTGTGGTTGTTGTGTTAAAGTTCCCTGTTTTCATCTTCCTTAACACCTCTTCATTAGAAACATGTTCTGTTCACGGGATTCTGAGTATCCTTCTGTACGTCCACATTTCGAACCCGTTTAACTTATTGATTGAAGCCTCCGTCTAGGTCCAAGACTCCACTCTGTACAAGAGCACCAGAAAGACGTAGCACTTATGTAGTCTTAGTTTCAGTTTAATGCTAAGACTGTGGTTCTTTAATACTGTGCTGATTTTTCTAAACGCTGGTCTGGCTTTTTCTATCCCGCTTTTTATTTCTATTGAATCCCATTGTTAATTTAGCAAACTCCCTACCTGGGTTGGGAGTGTTTTCTACTTTTTCTATCTTATTGTTATTCAGCAATAGCCTCCCCGGGTTAATGATATGTTTGCTGATGACCATAAACCTAGTTTTTTTTAACGTTTATTTTGAGACTTTATCGCTCACTAGCAGATGTTCAACAGATGTTGTAGTCCTTCCATGGAGCTTGAGAATATGACTGTATCGTCTGCATATCTCAGGTTATTCAGCAATTCTCCGTTTATCGTTATCCCTTCCTCGACCTCGTTTAAAGCTTCTTTGAATATAATTTCTGAGTATAAATTGAACAGCATGGGCAATATTGATATATAAAGAATAAGTTAATGTTGTAATAAAAAACTATTTCTATGAATAGTAGAAGACTTATAAATGCAACGTTACACTGGTGACCCTCGACGACCCCGAAAAGAGGAATATACGCCAATATTTACGGCTTACAAATTCTTCAGGGCGTGTGCGGTATATACTTTAATTTTTCTAAACTGGCGTTCACGTCATCAAACAGCTGTGTGATAAGGTTTTTTCGTACCAACGTGATTGTTTTCGAGAATATGCATAACAATAGTTCAAGAATCGAAATTAATCTGAGGATCATTTGTTACATAACACTGATCACCGGTGGTTATAAATAGGTAATCGGTGTATTAACCGCGGACACAATTTTCGGCTGCCAATCATGTAATAAATCATGTTATGTTGGCGGCCGTGATATTTTTTTCGGCGACGATGCCAAATCTTTTTCACTAACACATGCTCATACATGTGTGTATAACCAAACTTCTTTGATATTTAACTTGTTACATTTGATCGATTATTACAATGCATATTTTGCCTTTGTAGATGTTAAACCATAACCACAAGATTGATATATGTACGATAAACGGCAGAGAAGTCGATGAATTTGAAACGAACCACGCACTGTCGCACAAGATTGCACGGGCGCAACAGCTGATTTCAGCCATTTCTAAATACCCAGGACAGCTAGCAACCTTGTAAAATTGTGTCATCATTATTATGATTATTATTTTGATGACGTGAACGCTAGTTTAGAAAAATTAGAGAATTAGAGAAAAATTTAGAAAATTAGATCTAGAGGGGCAGTCAACAAGCGAGAATTCTAGGGAAAAGCAGTCAACAAGCGACAATAGGCCTAGGGAAGGCCAGTAGAGAGCTCTATGAAATTCCTTCGCCATATGAAACAACTTCTTGGTGATAAACCGATAGGCGATTCCATTTTTAAAGAGCTTTTTTGGATGAAAGTTTGGATCAACAAGCTAAGCTGGTAGACAAATTAATGTTGATTTCTCCATCACCAGCCATTTTACAAGTTGTTTCACAAGCTGTGCAGGATCGACCAGGCTTCATTTTAAAGGAAGGCAGCAAATTAGAATCGAAAATAGAAACCCTTAACACAGCGATTCTCAACCTGTGGGGCGCGCCCCCCTTGGGGGGCGCGGCGTTTCTACAAGGGGGCCGCGAGTATATTTAAAATCAAAAACATATTGTATATTAAAAAAAATATTTTATATATTTTAAAATAGAATGAACTTTATAATTACATATTACCAATAAATATTTTATTATATTTATTATTTAAGTTAAGTTTATTAGTATGGAAGAAATACCTCTTAAATATGCTATGTTATTAATTAATGACTTCCCTGAGCCTGTTTCTCATTGCAAAGTTTTTGAAATGAAGGAGTAATACGAGATATGGATACTCTAAGTTCGTTTTCTATATTTAGCTGAGATCTGTATTTTGTTTTCAATGAAGCCACCGCAGAAAATCCAGTTTCGCAAAGATAAGATGTTGAAAATGGTAAAAGTATTTGGAAAGCTCTTCGTTTTAATGTCGCAAACTCGTCATCCAAACCAGCCCAAAATTCAAAAATCGATTTGTTATTGAATTGTCTTTTGATTTCACTGTTTGTTGTAAAATCAATAAAAGTTTCCTCTTCAAAAGTCGAGAGACCTTGTGGAATATTGTGATATGGGTCCCTAACCCACTCGTAACTAGATAGAATTTTTTCGTCAGGAAAAAAGTATTTTTTAAATTTTTTTGCTAGCATGCTTAAATGTTTGTCTATAGTTAGGAAAATCACGTTTATATGTACTTCTTCGGTTTTGTATGTCTTTAAAAATTCATTTATATTAGGAAACATTTCCAATTTCTTTTCTTTTATATTTCTAAGCCACAAATTCAACTTTGTACAAAACGCAGTGACTCTATCATTTGTTTCCAAAATATTTGTATTTAATCCTTGAAGTTGGAGATTCAAGACATTTAACTTCTCAAATATATCGACTAAATAAGCCAATTTCATAATAAATAAAGCATCTCGAAACATCACGGCTTCTTGTCGATTTTCTTCTTCCAGAAAAATACAGATTTCTTCTCTTAATTCAAAAACACGTTTCAAAAACTTTCCACGTGATAACCATCTGGCTTCGCAATAAAATAGTAATGCTGTGTGTACTGAACCCATATCTTTACAAAGTTTAGAAAACATTCTTGATTTTAAAGGTCTTGTTTTTATATAATTTACAATAGTTACAGCTGTAGATAACGCGGTATTTAAACCAGGACTCATTTCTTTCGACGCCAGTGCTTCTCTGTGGATCATGCAATGTGTCCATATACACTGTGATGATTTTTGTTTCACCAATGTTTGCAGGCTTTGAAATCTTCCAGACATTGAACGAGCACCATCGGTACATATTCCAACACAATTTTCCCATTCCATATTCGCCTCGTTTATAAAATTATCCAAGATGGTAAATAAAGCTGTTGATATTGCTCTTTGCTCTATTGGTTTGCAAAAAAGTAGTTCTTCTACAGCTGATACACCATCACAAAAACGTACATAGGCTATCAAATGAGCATCTTTATTGTTGTCAGTTGCTTCATCTAGTTGAATTGAAAACAATTTTCCACGCAATTTTGCAAAAAGCTGGTGCTGTACATCTTCAGCCATGTCACCAATACGACGAGCTACAGTATCATTGGAAAGTGGAATAGATTTTAATTTTTTAGCAAAATTTTCTCCAAACATGGTTTCTACAATTTCAATTGCAGCTGGCAAAATTAGCTCTTCACCAATAGTGTGAGGTTTCTTGCATCTAGCTATTTGATACGAAACTTTGTAAGAAGCAAGTAAAGCTTGTTCATTCACAGACAAAGAGTTTTTAAAAACTAATTTTTGCTTTTCAAATGATTTTAATTTGCTTTCAAAAAATTGTCGAGGTTTGTTAACGTATTCACTATGAAGAGTTTCCAAATGTCGTTTAAGTTTATTTGGCTTCATACTGTCAGCTGCCAAAATTTTTGAACAAATAACACACAAGGGCCTTTCTTCTTCTTTTACTTCAGTGCTGGTAAATCCATAGTTCAAGTATTCGGCGCAATATTTTCTTGATTTAGTTTTTGGAACATGCCTAGCCTGTGCACTAGTTGATGCTTCACAATCCTCCAATGCTCGCTTACGTCCACATAAAAATTTATCCATAATCTTTGCTAAAGATGCCTCTGTTGCCTCTAAAATATATATTTAAGAAAAATTGATCAGAAATCGATAGAAACATTTAAAAAATATGGAAGTTTACATTATCGAAGAAAAAAGTTTGAAAAATGATTTTCAGCTAAAGTAAAAGCTTGTACTTTGCTATGAGTTAATTTAAAGTGTAATTGTAATTCTAAGTGAAAACGTTAATTTGAGGTTGTGAATGCTCATGTATTAACTCATATGCCAAACGTTTGCTGTTAATTGTAATTTGAATTGTAATTCAAATTCTAATTCTAATTTGGAGGTTGTGAATAAAGCATAAGGTGATAAGTAACACGTAAAAAACGCAAGTTGTTATAATAAGAATTAAATGTGGTTAAAAATTTGCGTGTTTTACGCTTTTTTTATCTTACAATTTATTAATTAATTTAATATTGTTATTTATTTAATATTTAACAATTAATTGTAAATAAAAATTGTTAAATTTTTCCATTTTTATTCTACAAATATTCTTTATTATTTTCAGATACGAATTGAGTAGCATGATAAATGTATTTTTTGTACTTACCTTTTAATATTGAAGTCCCTAAAAAATGATCGCACTGAATCGCACAAGAACACTGGAAAAGCCGATAAAATTATCAAAACAGAAATGCGACCTTGACAGAATGTGTAGGAAGAAATATATAGAAAAGGGTGGGGATAGACGTATGCATTACTGTGCATTTATAGCAAACAGTCGCATTTTACCAATAAAATTAAATGTACGAATATCGGACTGTTTTCATGTTTTAATCAAAAAATAATAAAAAATTAATACTAATAATTATACAGAACTCTTATAATAAGCTCCAAATAATAATAACTAAACAGCGCTATAAAATCTTACAAAATAGTCACATATAGCACACATGCTTGTCTGGCCGTAAATATACTGAAAAAAAATATTTCGATAGATCAAAAAGGGGGGCGCGAGAATATTTATATTGGTAATATGGGTCGCAATAACAAAAAGGTTGAGAAACGCTGCCTTAACACACAAATAGGTGGACTAAAAACACAAATGACAACCCTAACCAAACGATTAGATACCCTAATTAAACAAAACCGACATTCTCCCTCAATCTCGAGTAGTAGTAACAACTGTGTACCCTTGAATCAAGCGTATTGTTATTAGCATAATACGTATGAGGAACGAGCAAATAAGTGCGTTGTTCGCTGCGCTTGGGGAAACTAGGTGAATCGGGAGTTTTAACAAAATATTTCGTTGCGAGTTTATTCTTGCCAATTTAGAATCTTCAATTATAGGTGCCGATTTTCTGCGTTACTTCCGTCTCATTGTTTGTCTACATAATTTCAAACTTATTGATAGAATTACTTTATTTACTTGTACTGGTTCCTCAACTGATATCGCTAGCATTGCACGTACCCATTAGCACTCTAAAGCCCACAACAAAATATACTGAACTTTTACAAGCATTTCCAGATATAACTTCATCACTCAACCTGAGCTCAGCCGTCAAACACACGGTTACACATCACATATAGACTTCAGGTTCTCCAGTTTACTGTAAACCAAGGCAACTGGCGCCTGACAAGCTAATAATCACTAAGTCAGAATTTGATTACCTTTTGGAACTCGGATTTATTAGACCGTCCAAGATATCACCACTACACATGGTTTGAAAAACTGATCATATCTTGCGGGGATTACCGAGCATTAAACGCAATCACGAAAAGTGATCGATATGCAATCACTTATATACAAGACTTCGGTAACAATTGCTTAGGATGCACAATATTTTCAAAGATAGAATTAGTTAAGGCGTACCTTTTGGTCAGTACGAGTATACGCGTATGAGCTTTGGACTGCGGAATGCTGTTCAAAGTTTTGACCGTTTCGTCGACACCATTCTACGTGGCCTCACTTTCTGTTGCAGTCATATTGACGATATTTTGATTTACAGCAAAAATGAAGTAGAACACATGCAGCATTTAACAATAGCTTTCGAATGTTTACACAGTTTCGGAATCAAAATTAAATGAAATTCAAATAATCACAATATTACTGAAGAACGAAAACATCACAATAACACTAATATACCAACCCCCTCATATTACATTTAACATACTGAAAAATACATTAAAAAATCGAATCATAAATAGAATAATACCGCATATTATTCTAGGAGACATAAACATCAACTTATTAGAAAGAAACAAACCAACAAATGAATACAAAAACATATTGAAGGAAAACGGATACAATGTGAAAAACAAAATATCAAATAAATTCTTCACAAGGCAAAATAACAATGGAAATAATTCAATACTCGATCACGTCATCACGAATGCACAACTTATAGACGACATCAAAATAGAGTTTTCAAATATATCCGACCACTGTGCAATCAATACAAAATTAAAAGAAACGAGGAAAATAAAACTAAAATATCAATACTTCAAAACCACAACAACAAACCAATCAAAAATAACAGAAGACATAACATCGATGAACACACACTCTATAAACAGCTTCCAGAAGCTATCAAAAACGTTGCAAAGAATAATAGAAAAAAACCAACAAGCAAATAATATCAAAAGAAGAACAGAAACCCCCTGGATAAATACCTTTCTAATAAAACAAATAAAACAAAGAAACAAACTTAAATCTCAACATCTCAAAAATCCAAACAATGAATCAATAAGACAAGAATACAACAAGCAAAATAAATTAAAAACAGCACAAATAAAAGAACAGGAAACGCAATACTATAAAAACAAATTTCAAATAAATAAAGACAATCCAAACGAATTGTCTAAAATAATAAATGACCAAATAAACAAAAAAGAATCAGACAAAAACTACATAGAAGAAATAAGGAAAAAAAAACGGAGGCAGCACAAATAAATCGGAAGAAATCGCTGACGAAATAAACGCATATTTCGCAAATATAGGCAAAGAACTTGCAGAAAAACAAATAAGAAGCAGCCAAACAACACCCGTAACAACATAAACAAAGAGGCAAATCGAAACCCTCATCTTCCGAAAAACAACACAAGAAGAAATTAACTACATAATAACAAATTTAAAAAAACATTAAACACCGGGCTTTGATAAGATAACAAACGATATCTTAAAACGAAACAGAACAATACTAACACCTATTCTTGTAGAAATCATAAATACAGTACTCGAAGAAGGAATATATCCTGAATATATGAAAACTAGCACAATTATACCGATTTACAAAAAAGGAGACAAAACCAACCCGGAAAATTACAGACCTATTTCATTATTATCAACACTAAATAAAGTATTAGTGAAAACCATCCAAATTCAAATCACCAATCACGTGCTTAAAAACAAAATTATCAACCAAGAACAATATGCCTAATAACAACATTCAGGGACGACATCGGCCACACAAGATCTCATACACCACATATCATCGAAGATGGACAAGAAACAACTAGTATTAGCTATATACATTGACATGAAAAAAGCCTTCGACACTATATCAAAACCGAAATTAATCGAAATACTAAATAGGAATAACGCTAAAGGAGCTAAACTTATTAAACACATATTTATCAAACAGAGCACAAAAAACCAAAGTAAATAATGCAGAAAGCCAACCACTTGCAGCTGAATATGGAATACCACAAGGAGGAAACCTACCACCAATCTTATATATTATATACACAAACGATTTGCTGGAAATGAACTTGAAAGGAAAACCACATATATATGCAGGTGATACTTGTATAGTTTACAAGGGAAAAAACTATAGAGAAATAGAAGACTATATGAACGAAGATATAAAACGCTGGAAAACTGGTTTTTCAATAACTTGCTATCAATAAACGACGCAAAAACAGAATATATGATATTCTCGATAAAACAACAAAAGATATAAACATCACGATCAGGAATACAAAAATAAAACAAATAAAAGACGTAAATTATCTAGGACTTAAAATACAAAGTAACCTGAAATGGGATCAACACATAGAAACGCTTGAAAAAGGGAACTCTAATACTATCGCCACCATAATGAAAATCAGAAACTACGTACCGGAAGAGAAAAAGAAACAAATATATCATGCACTTTTTTCATCAAAAATCAACTATCTCTGCAACATATGGGGAAACACAACTGAAAAAACCTAAATAAACTACAGACACAACAATACAAAATATTAAAAATACTCTACAAACTAGACCGGAGAACCAATACAGCAGAATTATATAAGAAAACCAAGGAGCTCAATGTAAGAAACATCATAGAACTGAGTAATCTATTATTAATATATAAAATTAAAAATAACCTAACAAAAACGAACATGACACTATCAAATAATAAACAATTCCATCAACAAAATACAAGAAGAAAGTCAGATCTGAGAACAGAAAAATTTACAAAAACAAAACATACACAAAACTTAACAACAAAAACAATAAAAAATATAACAACCTGAACGAACTCATAAGAAGACTAAAATAGATACCTTTTAAACTAAAAATAAAAAACCTAATTTTAAATAACAAGATCTAAACAAGAGGAATGAAGAAGACCGACAACATCCTTCAATACCATTAATCCAGGAGGGGAGAGAAATCTCACAACTCACGAGGTGAAGACAGAACGAAGAAAACACGCAATATTTTAAACAGTGTTATTAATTATATTATATAAAATGTTATTTATATGAGCTATTTATTGTACTGGTATAAAATTTTTAAAAAAACTATTATTATTATTAAATGGGACACAAGAAACAAGTGCTTCTTTCAACGCCATTAAACAGCGCTTAGTTAAACGAACTCTCCTTGATTTTTCCAATTCTGCGAGTCAATTGCAAGTTTTCGTAGATGGTTCAAATTTAGGAGCAGGAACAGTAATTCAACAACTTCATATAAAAGGAACGTCTCAGCCCTTAGCTTACTTTTCAAAATGTTTCACTGCCATCGAATGTAGGTATAGCACCTTTAGGCGTGAGCAATTTATCTCACTCTGAAGAAATATAAGTATGTATTAGAAGGACAGAAATTCTGTATTTATACTGACCACAAACCCATACTATTCGTAGTTAATTCTTGTTCTCATAGTTATTCAGCTCGATAGATTGGTCACCCTGATTACATTACACAATTAGCAACTGATATTAGACATATTACTGGTGCAGAGAATAAAGTAGCGCATAAGTTATAGCGCATCTCGATTAATGCTACAGATTTGCTCGATTTCGCACAATTGGCTGAAGAACAACGTAATGATTTAGAGTTGCAACAACTTTTGATTAATAACCCCACCTCATTAAGGTTGGAACAGTATGCCATATCAAATAGCGCGATTACTATAACTATAGAGAATTTCCGAGGTTTACAACGTCCTTTTATTTCAAAATCAATGAGAAACGCACTTCTCTTAATTCGGTTTCTCACCCGGGTATCAACGCTACGCAAGAGTTAGTTTGCTAACGTTATGTATGGTCGAATGTTTGCAAAAACGTCGCTTTTTCTTTCGTTAATATGCGCAATACCAAAAAGTCAAAGTCTCGAGGCACTAAGTTTCACCCTTGCAGTCTTTTGATCTACCAAAACGACGTTTCGACGAAGTCCACCTGGATTTATTTGGTCCACTGCCGTATTAGCAGGGATACAAGTATATCCTCCCTTGTATTGACAGGTGCACTCGATGGCCCGAGGCCATTCCTCTATCCGAAATTACGGCAACAGTGCGTGGCAACAGGTTTTCTAGCCACATGGATTTCGCGATTTGGGGTGCCCACGAAGGTTATAACCGACAAGGGCAGACCGTTTTTATCCTCTCTATAGACACAATTTTCAAAATGACTAGGAATACATCATAAATGCACGGCTTACCACCCCCTTGTCCAACGGCTTGGTGGAACGCGTAAATAAACAAATTAATTACTCCCTACGGTCTTGTAACTTGTGAAGAATAAGGTAACCTACCACTAATACTATTGGTCTACGAATAGCTTATAAAAAGCAGCTCAAAGTCACTGCCGTTGAATTTATTTTTGAGTTACTTCACAGAGGAAACGCGTGATTTTCCTGACGCGCCCTTATTTTTATGAATAGTAGAACACTTATAAATTCAACGTTACAGAATATTCATTACAGAAAGTTAATAAAATGTTTAATAACATAAAGTTCATCTTTACAATTTTTTCAAGTGTGCTGTGGAAAACAAAGTGATCACAAAAAAACAGTAAAAGTCATCAAAGTGATAGTGATAGTCAAATTCTCTTTTTTTGTCGGTCTAAATTTTGTGAAATAACTCACGTGATGACTAACAATATTAAGAATCGACTGACTGACATGCTACAAGTGTATTTCGAATGCAATAAAAATCGCGATCAAGCAGTGATCATGTACATATACCGTTTTCCGAACAGAGAAGTCCCACAGCCTAGAACATTTGGAACACTTGAAAAAGATTTAAGAACATTTCGGTTTCTCAAAAGCTCCATAGTTTAAAAAAAAAAGTCTTCCAAATTATATAGGCTCCGGGACTTCTCTGTTAAGTATCATTGTTGCTCCGCTCCGCTACGCATCGCGCGGCAACTTTCCCCCGAGAGCAAGAATGTACCATTTTGCGTTCTTATTGCACAAATAACTAATATACGGTTATAAATAAACCTGTTACTAGATTATAGAATTTTATCAATTTGTTTTATTTGTTTTGGTTATATATTTTCTATAGTTTTTTTCGTACAGAATTTTTGAAACGTTTTTTGTCCCATTTTCAATGCCAGCTCGAATATAAATGTATGATTTTATTTTCCAAGACCAGACTACAACTAAATGTATTTTCTCAAAATTAAAAAACACTCTTTATGGTTCTAAGCGACCCCATCGTATGTTAATCCAAAGTTTGGTAACATGTCCCATGTGTGCTTACGCAAATACGTAAGCCCTTAAGATCCAGACTGTTTCCTAGCTTCGAACCCGGAATCTTTCGATCATCAGTCGCACCAGACTCTCTCTAAGCCGCACTCCTCTCAATGATTAAATAAGTACTTAAATTGCCATTAATATCATTTAAACTACACTACGTAATACGAGATTATTTTTTATAAACGAATTAATCTAATAATTGCACTTATGGCATTCTTGGCAATTAACAAATTCAATTACATTAACAAAGATTATCTGGGAATAATTGGATAATTGAATTTGCTTCTTCTACAGGCGGAGGTTGTCAAAAAAAATGTGGGTGCTGAGCCAGGGACAAATTTATAATCATATATAAGTTAATAACTAAACTCTGAGACAATTCGTGAATTCCTTACTAACGCGGAATTTCAGGGCCCGAATAGTAATTTGACGAGCCTGGCGTATATTCAAATACAATATTAAGGCAGATCTTGAGGGTTCAAAACATAGCAAGAGGAAGGGAGTAGTAGATAATTTTTTTTTTATTACAAAAACTATAAAACGAGGACTATTTTCCCCATATTTTGGCGAATTTGTATTATTGGGCAGATTATAATTCGACTATTGTGTATTATGTCTAGTTGTATGTAGTAGATAATATATTTTTTTTTATTACAAAAATTATAAAACGAGGACTATTTTCCCCATAGTTTGGCGAATTTGTATTATTGGGCAAATTATAATTCGACTATTGTGTATTAGGTCTAGTTGTATGTAGTAGATAATATATTTTTTTAAATTACATAAATTATAAAACGAGAACTAGTTTTCCTATATTTTGGTGAATTTGTATTATTGGGCAAATTATAGTTCGACTATTGTGTATTATGTCTAAACTTGACAAATGTAGTCTTAAACCATTATTTTTAAAATTTTGACGTTCAAGTGCACGAAATGAATGAATGTTTTGTACTGAGGCTTAAATGAATAAATGTATACAGGGTGGTGAATTTTTCGATGCTCACCATTGGTGTCTCGGAAAAGATAAGATATACGAGGTCGTTTAAATTAGAAAAAATAGCACATTTTAATGGCGATTGAGATTCTGAAAAAATAATCTGAATATTTTGATAGGTTCCTGATTTATCGCAAAAAAATTGTAAATTGTGATTTCAGAACAAAATTAGTATCCTCTCTATCATAGATACTATTTTCATCAAACCTGGAAATTTTATATTTTTGAACCCTCTGAATCGAATGACGTTAACAGAAATATTCTAGGTTCTCTAGATTTTGAGCTACAATACTCAACTTTGTTATTTGTTATGGCAGCCATATTGGATTTTCACACATGTAGATATACAAAAAATAGCTTTTCAAGATGGTAACTAATATAACCTCTGATATCCAAAAACCAGTAGAAATTTAAATATTAATGTAAATAATTTATCAAATCGCGAATGCTTTGAAAAACAATTGAAAGAATAATTTAAGTGACATTTGGAAGTGCGTTTTTATTGTTATGGCCGCCACATTGTGGCGGATCTTGCGGCTTAATCAATCTTAACAGGTATAAAACTAAATAATTTTTCGAAATATAACAACTTAATCTTTTCCTAAAGGCGAAAATTAAAAAAAAATTATAAAGATAAAAAAAGGTAAAAAAGATAAAAAAAAGATAAAAAGGAAGAAATATAAAGAGAGAATTGCTTCATTTAAAGAAATTACGTAAGAGTAAATTCAATGTTTTAACTGTACAAATATTTTATTAATGCAAATATAAAATAATTAACAATTAACAGCACTAATAGATAATAATAATTATTTACATTTTTCAAATTGTGCACCGTTTTGCCTTAGGTAAAGATTGGCGTTAAGATTCATTTCATCCACTGCCTTTTGCATTGTTCCCAAATGCATTTGTCGAATTCATTTCTGATTTTCAGTCGGAGATATTTAACATTTGCAGTTTCAGTTGCACAAACAAGATCTCTTATAATGCCCCACAGAAAATAGTTCAAAGGATTTAAGAAAGGCGACCGGCGGCCAATTATTTTTGAAAGCATTCGCGGTTAGATAAATTATTTACATTGATTTTTAAATTGTTATGTTAGTTACCATTTTGATCATAACATCCATAGAATACAATAGATATTTGTGCAATAAGTTAGGAAATGCAATTTTTTTTCCATACTAGGCATGGGATTTTTGATCGAGGCGATAGCCGAGATTAAAAATATGCCATTGATTTTTAAATTGTTATGTTAGTTACCATTTTGATCATAACATCCTTAGAATACAATAGCTATTTGTGCAATAAGTTAGGAAATGCATTTTTTTTCCATACTAGGCATGGGATATTTGATCGATGCGATAGCCGAGATTAAAAACATGCCGTGTACGGAAAAAAATGTTTTTCTTACGTATTGCACACATGAGTTTTTCCTCTAGACTTTGGAATATAAATTAAATTTGGATAATTTTATTATTTTAAAATTATTTCTAATTTAAATAGCATAGTCTAGATTTTTCTGCGTTCGTTACTATGGATAAACAATTTTGTTTGCAAAGGAACAAAGTCTGTGAAGGCGTTTAAGTTGTTCGTTCGAGTAAATTTACGAAAAGTTTATAAAAATGTCTGATGCAAGTGAATCGTCTGATATTGAATAATCGGCTGCGGTAGCTGTTGAGACTTACTTGAGAACTACTTGCAGTGAAATCAAAGGAAAAGTATGAGAATGCTTATCGACAATTTGATGATTGGTGTAAAGAAAAACAAGTGAAAGAGATCAACGCGGAAGTGTTGCTAGCATATTTTCAGCACAAATCCAAAGCTTATAAGAGTTCTACATTGTGGAGCATTTACTCGATGCTGAGGACAACATTATCCGTGAAGAAAAATATCGATATAAAGAAGTTTGTAAGTTTGTAATAATCACACCGGGGTCCAGTGATTTTGTTAAAAAGGTATAAGTTTTTAAACACATTTGGGCTGGGTAGTTTCAGAGCAGGTAGGGAATCAGATAACGTAAGGGACACTTGTTACGAGTAGAGTTGCGCCAGGGAACTTTTGCCGAGCAAATTTCGTGCGTCTGAAAATCTATAACGAACTGGAACATTTAATAAATCACTTATTTATTGCATATTTGAACACAAATTTAATTTAGCTGGTACAAGAATTGAATGGAATTATTCACTATGTTTAAAGTAATTCAATTAAGGAAAAGTAGAGGACATATCACAAATAAATTTATGCTCACATTGGATGTATGAACCAAGTTAACTATCAGACGAAAAAATCGCATAAAAGGGAAACACAGGCTAGGCTCGTGACAGTTGACTCCTGAAAAAATCAGTATCATCATGCTGTTGGTGGGCTCCACAGTCGAGACATTCACACTGCGTCCAGTTGTATGTGTGTGAGTTAAATAAAATACGAAGTAAGTGATGAAATTTAAAGTACTAAATGTTTAACAAAATACAAGATTTCATATCAAATAAAATAAAATAATGAATTAAGGTAAACGACAAGTCAAATTTTAAATTTTCTACTAAATCAGAAAATATATTATAATAAAATAAAAGAAAAACGGAATAAAAATTAATATATCTCGCATTCAAAACAAATTTGAATGGAACTTTTGGTAGTGACTTCCGGCTGAATTGGAAAAGATACCATATTGCTATATATATAAAAAAAAGAAAAATATGAAAAGAAATTTAAATTGAGAGAAATACTATTAAAGTTTATAACAGATTTGAATGGAACCTTCGGTCGTGACTTCCGGCTGAATTGGGAGAATTCTTATTTGAAAAATGGCATTGGAACCTTCGGTCGTGACTTCCGGCTGAATTGGAAAAGATACTATATTATTATAAAAAATAAAATATGAAAAGAAATTTAAATTGAAATTAAATTGAGAAAAATATTATTAAAGTTAAGTATATATAAAAAAGAAAAATATGAAAAGAAATTTAAATTGAAAGAAATACTATTAAAGTTTATAACAAATTTGAATGGAACCTTTGGTAGTGACTTCCGGCTGAATTGGGAAAATTCATATTTGAAAAATGGTATTGGAACCTTCGGTCGTGACTTTCGGCTGAATTGGGAGCAATACCATATTGTTATTAAAAAGATTTGAAAATAAATTTAAATTGAAATTAAATTGGGAGAAATATTATTAGAGTTTAAAACAAATTTGAATGAAACCTTCGGTCGTGACTTCCGGCTGAATTGGGAAATTCACATTTGAAAAATTATATTGAAACCTTCGGTCGTGACTTCGGGCTGAATTGGGGAAGATATATAATTTTAAAAGATATATCATTTAAAATAATTATTTTAATAAAGAAATGAGAATAGAGATAAAAGAATGAAAACTTGATTAAATAGTTTTCCTTCTGTCGAAATTATCAATTATGTTAAAGAAGTAAAATAAACCATCAAAGATATACATATTTTCAATTATACTTGTCAAAAATTATCATTCATTATTAAAAATTCATTAATATTGAATTATATCGTTGTTTGTTCTGTATTATTGGTATTAAAATTTTAACATGTCATATATATATATATATATATATATATATATATATATATATATATATATATATATATATACGAGGGCTGTTTGACGGAAGAGTGACTTTTCAAAGGTTGGTAACACTTTCGCTATAATGATTATGTTGCTAGCTGCTGAGGTCTTTCGGAGGTCTACTGTCAAAATTTGGCACCAATCTGACAGAAGAAAACTGTTTTCGTTGTTGTGTAAATATGGAGAAAATATAATTTCGACAGTTGATTAAACATTATTTTCTACGTGAAAAAAAAATTAAAGAAACCGAGGAAAAGTTACGTAAATATTATCTAGAATCTGCTCCGTGGAATGGAATGATTTGTAAGTGGTTTCTGCTTTTAAAAGTGGCCATATGAGCACGGTTTGTGCAGATCGTCCGAAACCATCATTTACTGTAACTACTCCAGAAATGGTTACTAAACTCTATGGCCTTGTAATTGGCAATCGTCGAATAAAAGTTCGTGAGATAGCTAATGAAGTAAACATCTCAACCGAACGGGTATACAATATTTTGCATGAACATTTCAATAAGAAACAGCTATCCGCGAAATGGTTGCCGCGTTTGCTTAATGGTGATCAAATGCGCGCTCGCATTAAGAATTCAGAAGAATGTTTGGCCGCCTTCAACGTAATTCAAAGGATTTTTGTCGTCGATATGTCACAGTAGATGAAACTTGGATACATCATTATACTCCAGAAACAAGAATACAGTCTAAATAATGGATTTATCCATGCGAACATGCCCCCTAAAAGGCAAAAACACTTTTTTGACCAATAAGGTCATGGTCACAGTTTTTTTTTGGATTCTAAAGGTGTAATCTTTATTAATTGTTTACAAAAAGGAAAAACGATAACTGGCCAGTATTATGCTGATTATGGAAACACGTTTTGAAGCCGAACTTGAAAAACAACGACCGCATTTGATGAAGAAAAAAGTGTTATTCCATCACGAAAATGCGCCCTCACATTCGTCTGTAATTGCTACAACTAAATTGGCTGAATTGCATTACGAATTACTGCTTTATCCACCATACTCGCCAGATCTGGGTCCCAGTGATTTCTTATTATTTCCTAATTTTAAAAATGGCTGGGTGGAAAAATATTTTAGGCAAATGAAGAGGTGATAACCGAGACCAATGCATACTTTGAAGACATTCCGAAAGATTACTTTTTGGAAGGTTTAAACAAACTGTAAACTCGCTGGGCTAAGTGTGTACAGTTAAAAGGGTGTTATGTTGTAAAATAAAATATTTTTTCAACAGAAAAATAACGTTTTCATTAAAAAGTCACTCTTCCGTCAAACAGCCCTCGTATATATATATATATATATATATATATATATTTATTTGCATTTATTTTGATGAATAAAAACAAAATCTCTCTTTACCTCTGAATACATGTTTTATTTACCTAGTATCTCTCGTTTTCAGGTATAAATATATTCACCAGGTGGCCATGGTTACACAACAGTTAAGTAAACATATAAAATTAAATTTAAGCTGTCTACAACTAATATAGAGATGTGGGTTCAAGATACTACAAGTTTAATAGCTTTATTAAACGAAAGTCAGTGGGACATTATTCGAAGAAATCCAGTGTTTTTACAAAATTAGAAATAGAAAAATTCCTAAGAGAAGCAGATGATAGAACCTACTTAATGATGAAAATAAAATTTTAAATTTTAAATTAATCAAAATATTACAATTTTTGTTTAAATTTCAGGTAGTGTTGGCTGTTGGTGTTAGTGAAGCGTGTCGACGAGAAGAACTATCTTTTCTTCAAGTTCAAAACATCAAGGACATGGGGTCATTTGTTTTCATTGATATTCCCAACACAAAGACCAACGTGCGAACAAAATTTACTATTTCTAGTGGGGACATAGAAAATGAGGATCTGCTTGAAATATTTCGCAAATATACTTCTCTTCGTCCCTCACCAATTGAAACTTTACGATTTTTCTTGGGATATCAAAGCGGAAAATGTACGAGGCAACCTGTTGGAATCAATAGTATTGGAGGTATTCCTAAAACAATTGCAGAGTTTTGAAGTTACCGAATCCTTCCGATTATAGGGGGCACTGCTTTAGAAGAACGTCTGCCACGATACTGGTTGATGCAGGAGCAGACATTACCACTCTTAAGAGGCATGGTGGATGGAAATCTTCAAATGTGGCAGAAGGATATATTGAGAGCTCAGATGGATATATACTTCAAGTAGCAACGAAAATATAGGGCAATGAAGAAGAGGTTATCGTAAATAATAACCCTATTTATACTTCCACAAAGACCTGTTCTGGAATGTCATTCAATAATTGTGAATGTCTCTGTTAAGAGTTATAATCGTGATAAAAAATAACATGTACAATATCAATAAATTGAGTTATAACTTTTAATGTAGAAATATTATTTCCGCACTAGTTAGGAAATATTCCACTTTTCCTAACTCAAATTAATATTCAAATGTTAAAGTTTTCCAATCTCTAGCAGAAAAAAACATCAAAATAATCAGATTTGTTTTTCAGATTCTCAATCGCCTTTAAAATGTGCTACTTTTCTCTAATTTAAAGGACCTCGTATATCGGATCGTTTCCGAGATTCCAATATTGAGCATCGAAAAATTCAGCATCTGTATACATGTATAAGTAATAAGTATATGATTATGGTGTGGGTTTGGTGCATTCTTAGGTTATATAACAATTTCTGTTTACTTGTGCACTAAACCCAAACCTTACTATTAATTCAGGAAGGATCGAAATACCTTCATATATGGGTATATATTATTATTATTATTATTATTATTATTAGTCTATATATTTTTAAAGAATACGTATGGATTATTTGATGTTTATGTGGAACAGTGAGGCACATTCTCTTACACATCCAATTCCTACGTCGCTCATTTGCGAGTAATTCCTACGCCGTTCATTTGTGAGTAACAATGTAAGATGACCCAAATAAGTCTGCAATTATAGTATTATTGTAACGTACCATAACAATAAGCGTGTTATTAACCTTGAAAGTTTCGTGTGCGTTTAGTATTTACAACGGATATGCCGGTTGATGACACGGATTTTTCAATTGAAGTCCTTCCGGAGCCGGCGAATTCCTGCTGGCCCTGCGAAATCGAAAGCGCATTAGAATCCAATATCCTCCATACGCACAGGGAATTACACATCCATATCAATCGACACAAATCATCGTAATTCGGTCCATTAGATGCGCCTGGAATTACTAAGACCGGCCATGGCTCTGTAACTGTGAATCGTCTCAAGTCACACACGACCGCCCAGGAATGTTATCATTGCGACGATTATTTACCAAGGCTTTCAGACTAGACTCTTCAATGGATTTTTTAGGTTTTCCGGTGGAGACCAGTAATTGCTGTTGCCACAGAAACAAAATCGAGTACGTGTATAGTACATCCCAAAAATCGATAAGGGACCGTGTCGCGGTATTCGTCTACGGAAACAGCGCGTACAGGGCCGTCCTAAAGTAAAACTAACTTTAGGGCTTTTCAAAAGCAGTATGTAATAATAATACCAATAATAATTATTTAATACTAGTAGTAACCATACTGGTTGGGTAATTTTTGGGCTCTTTAAAATTAATACATATATAAAATCATAATAGTATTTAATAATAATGAAATAATAACAGTTGTGTAGTAGTGCAAGTAAGTTTGTAATTTATTTAATAGCAAATAAGCCATCTGCAAAGTTGATTTTATAGAGAGACAATTGTTGATTTATTTTATCTTACAATTTGTTGAGAACATTTAAATGTAAATTTAATAAAGATATAATCATTATTATGTATACTTTATTATCCCGCCCCGAACAATCTCCCATTCCGGTTATTCCTATTTTCCATCTGTTCATCTAAGCAAATGGACCAAATGAGGATGAAGCGCCAAAGAAATTACATTGAATCATATTTCTGTGCTTCAATTCCTGCTGGGAATTTGATTAGAGCCCTTCGGGTTTGGGGTCATGACCTTGGTTCGGCTCTGTGCGGGGGAGTGGCGCGGAAATCGATCGGTACATATCGCGCTGACATGAAACGCACGATTCCGTTCAAATTTCGGAGGCTCGGATGGGCGAGATATTCAATTATTCAGAAGAATTAATGGCCGGTGACGGCTTAGCGGAGACGTTTCGGAATAACGAGTTTCACAAAACCCGTTTATCTAACGCTCTTTCGGTATTGATGTGTAAACCGAAACTAGTTTTATTGGTGAAATTACGCGAGTTGATTAATCCGTAATCAGCGAGCGTCCCGAGACTCCAAGCAAATTACTTCCCACGACTTGTGGAAATAATCGGTTTAAATGTTTTTGTTTATGGCGGTGTGGAAAATCTGCACCATCGCCTAAGTAAATTCCGTTTCAAGAGGAGAAAATTTAAACGACTTGCCAGTAAAAATGCCTTGATAATAAAATATTAAGTTTTCTAGGTCAATGGTGCTTCAATAACATCAGATTTAGATTTATCTTACCAATGAAGATATTATGATAATAAAAGTTTTAAGGTTAACATCATTTCAATATGGCCCCATTTATATTAATCTTGTCAAATATTAGACTCTCGAGTCACTAAGGCTGGGCAAATATGCTCAGCAATTATAATGTAATTGATGAAAACTGTAAATTAACATAAAATCTATAATAACAATAGCATAACTGATTTTGGGCCTCCATTGCTTGACTAATGAAGTCTTTCATGCAAAATTGTAATGAATAATTCTCTTCGCTGTTATAAGTGTAACTAAGATAAGGCCTAGGGCATTGCAACATTTTTTTTTCTAAATATTTCAAATGCACTGTTTCGATCTTGTGACACTTAACAAAATAAAAGTGAATATCAAAGCTCAGATCATTTGGTTCAAAATAGACCCCCGCCCACGTCGATTGAAATTTAGACATATGATTAGTACAGTTACAATATATACTACACTTTATTTTGTAATATGTGGTTTATTTAGAAACAAACATAAACATTTTATTACAATCTATAGATGCGGATTCATAACAGAACATGACATGTTTGAATTTCTCAATGTTTTAATCACTCGTCACTTGTCAGTACGGTGTTTTTTTTGAAATTTGGTATTGATTTCCTTTGAAATTCTACCACTTGCAACAGGTATTGCTTCTGCAGTTCATCAGTTGTGATGCTGGTGGCAAAGTCTTGAATCAATTTAACTGCCCGTTCAGAAATATCGTTAACTTCTTTCACGTGTCGAACGAACATTTCTGCTTCCCGGAAATTGGGATCTAGTTTCCACTGATTAACTGGTGTGCTAAGCCAGCAGGAGTCAACTCCCATAGCTTCAAACAAGAACCAGGAATTGGGACCAATGAGATTTGTAAGTTTTGTGTTTGAGTTCAAAGCAGGAAAGATTGGCCGACCCCTTGTAAACTTCTGTGGTCGTGATGTACGCGTCAATTGCTTAGCAATCTGTTTCCTTTCAGTTTCCGATACACGATTTGAAAACAGAGAGAATACTACACACCCTTCGGTCAAATACCAGTAGTGTCTTTCCATTGCAGTTAAAGCTGCACGAGCAACCTGAGGATCATATTTTTCGTATTCCTTTAAGTCATGCCACAGTTGGAGATCATTGTATGGTGCGTCGGACCCGACAGATACACAAAGCCATTTCTCGACGTAAAAGAATGCATTGAATTTGCAGAGTGCCTCTAGTTTCGCAATCATGGCCTGGTCATATCCTGCCTGGTCACTAAAAGCAAACATTTTTGCTGGATACAAAATAGATGGCATCCATCGAGCATGATGTGCAGCTCCAGGTCTTGGCCAATGTTTACCTCGGTCGGGCGTTTCTCCAAGAAGCATGATCATTAGTTCAGCGCATTCCTTATAGTCATCTCGTGGAAGTTGATTATTTCTATCAGGAATAGCGAGAATGTATTTTAACGATTGAATGACATCATCTTTTCTACTTTTCATTGATCGGTCATTGATTGAAAGGGTTTTAAATACATTTTCCGTGTTTATATTCTTCCTAATGGAATCTCTAAAGTGAACGAAATCCGCATTATCAGGGCCAGATGTATTTCCGAACAACTGTTTGTGAACTGCACACAAGATTCTCTCAAAAACATGGTGACGACAAGCAAGCATAAGTAACTTTTTGTCTAAAAGTTCCTCAAGTTTTACACATGCCCCGATTTTTCTGCCTGAATTTGATGCCGTCGTGTCAAAAACAAGAGCCCGCACATTATCACGTAGCCCCCACTCGTTAGCCAGGGAATGAGTGGCTTTAGCCTGCTCTTCTCCTTTGGAGCTGGTGATTACAGGAACGCCTAGAAGTTTCCCTTCTTCAAAGTCTGGCATACGAGACACCAGAATCCCAAGGCGTTCTTTATTTTCTTTTTTGATGTCAGGAACAAGCTTACCATCCCAATGTAATGTACAATGCTTTGGGGGAATAAATTTAGACTTAATCTGTTCAGCGACAGATTTTCGAATGGTCTTGCCCGCTCTCCAGGTACTTTTAACTGATAGGGTTGTCTCATGGGGGCGGACTCCGCCTTCAGAAAGGATTGCACCCATAAATGCTGTTCGTTGTCCAGCTGAGAGGTTCAGGCTGTCTCCCATTGTCGAAATCTTTGTGCTGCTAAATGGATTGCGAGGTAGGTTGAGAACAACAGATGTAGAACGTTTAGCCTTAGGACGAGCACCAGCAGCACTACCAGTCGAAGGAAGCACAAAGTCAGGATCAGATTCAGGATTATCAATCATCTCTTCAGTTATGTGTTGAAGGTCTTCACATTGAAGTTCAGGTTCAGGTATTAATTTATCGCGATTACACTTAGTGGAAGTACTGCTACTGGTGGTGGAGGTGGCGGTGGTTATGGTTGATTCTTTTAGGCGTCGCTGCTGTTCCCTCTGAATTCTTTTAGTTTCTTGTTCATTTCTATGTTGCTTCTTTTGCACTTTTGTAAAATGTTGTTTATCAAGACCTGCCAATTCCATTTTTCGATCTGATCGCTGATCTTGAAAAAACAATTTGTCCTCCACCATCATTTTTATTGTTCGACAAGTGTCATGTTCAATCATACTAACAGCGTCTTTATGTACCACATCAAACAGTTCATTGAGAGACATTAAAAACTTATCACTCTCACCCGGAAAGAATTTTCGTGTCTTGTGTTTTCGTAAGTTTTCGTATTGCACGACAAGCTTGTTAAGCTTCGCACTAGCATGTCCACCTCTAATAGGCGTGGTAGGAATACCGGCCAGCTCCCAAAACTTCTCCACCTTCTCAATTACGGTTTTCGCAACATAATCTGTCTTATACTGTTGCATGGGACCACGATTTAAAAACAGAAACAGACGTAAAACATCTCCATTGGTTGGAAGCTGACATCCCTTCTGGGGTACTAGATCCAGTAAAAGTTTTCCTACTAACCAGGCCTCTGGAGTTTCATTAATCTGATCTTTCCTGAGAGTTGGGCATCGGTTTAATAAGGTCGGGTCACTGTCAGCCATTTTTACTGAAAAGAAAACATCTTTTAATTATACAATTTTTTTAATAATATGCGTGTAGTGGTAAAACCTTAGTTCACATGGGCGGGGGTCTAGATTTGTCCAATCAATCTGAAAATTGGTATACAAACAGGTTTTTACATTTGTCATAACATACAAAGGGTGCCTTTGTAATAATTAAAAAAAAACATTTACCATATTATTTTGCAATGCCCTAATTAAGGCCATATTACAAATTGTGATTTGGAATTTTTATATGATTATACAGGGTGTCTCCTAAAAAACGCCGCTGGCGTTTATTTATTTATTGACTCCTTTATTTATTGGCCTATTTCAATGAAACAAAAACAAAATTAAATTAAATGTTCTACGAAGGGGTCCAAATTTTCTCTTTTTGCAAAATCAACTTTCATTTCAGCGATATTCAACTTTTATTTTTCAAATGGTTACATATATTTTCTTTTTTTTTCTGGTAGAGATTATTTTTCTGAATCCAAAGATGTATAACAAGTTGGCTATGATGAAATATTCGAACCAGAAAAATAATGTTTGTTAACATAAAGTTTTTTTTTTAAGTGTGCCATGGAGTGGCACATTTAGAGTTTTTAGAGATTATTTTTCTGAATCCAAAGATGTATAACAAGTTGGCTTTGATGATATATTCGTTACAGAAAAATAATGTTTGTTAAAATAAAGTTATTTTCTTTTTTAAGTGTGCCATGGAGTGGCACATTTAAGTGTGCCATTTAAGTGATAGTGTGTAAAATTCTCTTTTTTTTGTCGCTCCATTTTTTTGTGAAATAACTCAAGTGATGGTTAAAACAATATTAACAATCGATTGACTGACATATTAAAGTGTATTTCGAATGCAATAAAAATCGCGATGAAGCAGTGCTCCTGTACATGGACCGTTTTCCGAACAGAGAATGTGGGACTGCTCCAACGGTCCTAGAAAATTTTGAAGAAAAATTTAAGAAAGTATGATGCTTTTAAGAAACCGAAGAGAGAGGAACGAATATTTGGCGGAAATGTGGAATAATATGCATCTTAGTGTTCAAGAAAATCCAAGAAGATCTATTCGGGAAATTGCAAATAACACTGGCACTGCATAAAAACGAACTGTAGACGCTATTCTTAAGAAACACAAATACACAGCATACATACCTCAGAAAGTACATGGATTGGAGGAAAATGATCCTGGTCGAAGACAGCACTTTTGTGATTTTTATTTAAATATGATGCAAAGAGATCAGATTTTTTATAGAAAAATCATCTGGACAGATGAATGCATTTTACCAATAATGGCATTTATAATATAAGCATCCATCGATATTGGGCACAGGAAAACCCAATTGCTTTCGTAGAAAATAATTTTCAACGAAGATTTAGTATGAATGTGTGATGCGGTATTTTGGGTGATCGATTGATTGGGCCATTTTTCATAGACCGCAACCAAAATCAAGATAAATACCATCAACTGTTGACTGAAGATGTTGAACTAATTTTGGACGATTTGCCTCTTGCAGAGCTTAATTGACTTTATTTTCAACAAGATTGGGCAACATTGCACAATGCCAGAATATATTTTAACTGGTCAAACGAAAAATTTGGTGAAAAGTGACTTGGAACGTATGATGCAATTCGGTGGCCTGCAATTTGCGCGATCTTACACCACTGGACTTTTTGCTTAGGGGCTATGTTCAAAATAATGTTTATCTAACACAGCCAGCTAGTGAAGAAATTCTGAGGCAGAGAATTATAAACTGTTATCGAGAAATAGGTATTTTGGGTGATCGATTGATTGGGCCATTTTTCATAGACCGCAACCAAAATCAAGATACATACCACCAACTGTTGACTGAATATGTTGAACTAGTTTTAGACGATTTGCCTCTTGCAGAGCTTAATCGACTTTATTTTCAACAAGATGGGGCAACATTGCACAATGCCAGAATAAATATTAACTGGTCAAACGAAAAATTTGTTGAAAAGTGACTTGGAACCTATGATGCAATTCGGTGGCCTGCGAATTTGCGCGATCTTGATGACAGAAACACCACAGGACTTTTGACTTTGGGGCTATGTGCAAAATAATGTTTATCTAACACATCCAGCTGGTGAAGATTCTGAGGCAGAGAATTATAAACTGTTATCGAGAAATATCTCCTAATTCTATATTAAATGCATACATACATACATAATCTGGCCCTCTTGTACCCTGAGGGTGTCGAGGGATAGTTCTTTCCCTAGTCGAGGGAAAAAACTATATTAAAAGCAACTTATGCAATAATGAGAAGATTTCAGTTGTGTATTCAACAAGGTGGCCGTCGGTTTGAGCAACTTTTGTAGATACGTTTGTATTTTCTGATGCATATTTTGCATTATTCTAATAAAAAAAATCATATTGTTTTCCACATTGTGTCCTCTTTGTTTTTCAAGCCACACTTGAAAAACTATTTAAACAATTTATTTTATTTTCTGTAACAAATAATCTATCAAAGACAACTTATATATATACATGTACACATGTTATACATCTTTGAATTCAGAAAATAATCTCTACCTTAAAACAAATAAGAAAATATATGTAAATATTTGAAGAAAAAAAAGTTGACTATCGCTGAAATGAAAGTTGATATTGCAAAAAAGAAATTAGGGCCCCTTTGTAGAACTTGTGGAGCCATTTAATCTTGTTTTTGTTTTTTTTTTTAAATCGGTCAACAAACAAAGGAGTTATCGCCAAGGGCGTTTTTTAGGAGACACCCTGTAGAATGCTCGAAAACTCTATAAGAAGACAAATTTAAAATTAGGAATTGGTGTCTAGAATTTTGAGAATTAATTTCTCCACTTTGGTAGTTTTTATCGGAAATTGCTGCAAATTTAATTTTCCAGGCTTCTACTACAAATTGCAGATTCGTGAATTACAATGAAATGTATGGTAACTAAGCATGGGCAAATATGCACTAAAACTAGCTCGAAATATGCATGAAATGTGCACTATAAAACAAGTAAATATATACACACGATATGCAGTAATACCTGAAATGTGCGGTAAAATCAGAAAATATGTTTTGCTCCATCAATTATATCTTTTATGTTTGTAAATTTCGAAATTGCGATGTTATTCAGTAATTGTGAAAATTTGATATTAACTTTTTCCTATTATATCCTATTATACGCACATAAAGTATTGAGGGTAAAATTAACAAACGGTACCTGCTCTGTAACGAATTTAGAGCCGCCCCAAATAACATAATTATAATAATAATTCCTCGAAAATAAATTGTTTTTGGAAATGTCAGAGATTTGGAAAATACGAATAGGTATACGAGATTAATTCCACTATTAAAAAAAAAAAATTCGAAACAATAATTCAACAAAATATGCATTATTAATGAAAACTTTACAAAACAACGTGTTTAAAATTAAACCACAAAATCGCCGTTTTTAGCCATCATATGGCAGTTATTATTCTCTACAAAAAAGTAAGAAAAGAAGGTTTGCAATGTGTATTGTGCATATTTGAAATTATTTAAAAGTCAAAAGTTTAACAAGGTCCAAATGTCACTGATTTAAAATAATTTGAAGAAAATTGTGACAACAAATTCCAAATGGGCCATACAAATAATATTGCAGTACAATTAGTACAGCAAAAGTGGATACAAATTTGCCATACACCACCACTTAAACAAGCAATTTTAAAATTAGTTAACAAATTTGAAACGATTGGAGAAATAACTAATCAGAAGAAAGAAATATGTGGTCGACGCAGAACTGTTTACAATGTTGCCAATGAGAATTTCGCAGAGACATCTCTCAAGACAACGAGAAATTTCTGTATCATCGGTAAACCGATTGATTAAAGATATCGGTTTGAAATGTTATCGGTCTAAATTACCACATGCACTAAATGAAGACGATCCGGATATAAGACTAGAATTTTGCAATCATTTTTTGGATATTCTGGCAAACGGGGATCGTCCTAATAACCTTTTGGATAGAATTTTATGGACGGATGAAGCAAAATTTCACCTCAATGATCGCGTTAATAGGCACAATTGTGTCTATTAAGCTGATGAATATCCTCATAAATAAATAAGCAGTTACAATCTTTTCAATGAAGAAAAATTAAGTTAACAGATTGAAGATAATTTACAATTCATTTATATAAAAAATAATATCCAATTATTATTAACTAACATCAAAATATTTTATATTCTGTGAAATTGGTGCAAGTTTATTAATGTGCAACTACAATAATTTCCATGAAGGAAATTATAGATTACCAATTCCAGTACATAAAAAAATTAAAAATCGTAAATTAGTTTATGATATTCTGTTATTAATAATGAACATAAATATATTTTATATTCTGTGAAATTAATTTGCTCAATTGTATTCAGAAATTTATTACGTAGATCTAATGAACATAATACATACATGTGCATCCGGAAAGTTTTTTATTTGCAGTTTATTCATAATTAATATCTATTACAGGCAGTGCAGATGATATATGGTTGTATAAGAGAAATTTCATTATAATAATATGATAACTGTAAAAATATTCAATGTAAAATTAAGCATTGATGCTGTGTATTATAAATAGATATTTAGTAACTAGTGATAAAGATAATTTTTAATGGCTAAGAAAAAAGGCAGGGTACCCCAGCATGTTCCAATGTATTAAATCGTATTTTAAATCGTTCCTGATGTAAGTTTATCCTTTTTGAATGCAAGACCCTTTATTATTATTTTTTAGTATATTTATACAATTCATAACTTTCGGTTGAGATGCTTTTGCAAGAGAATGTTACCAGTATAAACCTTTTATTTTATATCTCCCCACAAATAAAATTCGTTTGCAGATAAATCTGGGCTGCGAGTGGAGTGGAATTTAACTGTTACGTAACTGTTTAACTGTGATTTTAAAATTAGTGGACAATGCGAGTATATGAGCCAGTCAACTATCCATTTGTAACTAAATCTATTGTTTTTCTCGAGCTGTTTCATATATCGATGGTGTTATATCATCTTCCAACAATTGTAAATAACGTTCACCAGTAAAATTTCCATCAATGAAAAATGGTCCAATAATATGGTCATCCAAAATACCTATCCAAACATTTACCTTTTGCAGAAATTGCGTTCTAGTTTCTAAATACATGTGAGCATTTTCCCTAAAATTTTGCCTATTGGGTTCATTGTTTAAAATAAATGTACAGTAGTCCATGAAGCTGAAACTCTCTATATTCGTTTGCTATACAGGGTGTCTCTATGTGGACATGGCTTAACCACAGATTACGGGGATCAAAAGAAGACGATTTAAGAAAACTTATCTATATACAAATGCGTTTGGTTTAGGCAGTATTCTGCTTCATAGTTAATTTAAAAAAAAAAATGCTTATAAAAAGAGATTACATTGATTGGATGTTGTTTGGTATGACACTTTATACGGGTATAACTCATATTTGGACATAATATTGTTATTATCAGTAGACCGGTTGTGTTTAAAACAAGTGAGGCCCAATATTAATACATTCATATTTTTTAATGACAAAAGCAAATAAATTTTAAAAAAATCAAATCCGACGCGAAATTTTTTCCTCGTTATTAGGCCTCCTAAAATCCTAAAACCAGCAACATATCTGTTTTATCGGCGTAAGTGTAGTTTATATTCATTATTGTGAATAAACCATCATCAACCCGGTAACTAGATTACGTTTGTTTCCAAACGAGTGTAGGGCAGTCACTCATATTTTATTGTTTTGTGCCGAAACTGTAACAGATATCGAAAACTATAAAAATACAAAAAACCTAATAATGAATGCCTCCGTCTGATTTGTTTTTTTTAAATGTTATTTACTTTGTCATTAAAAAAATATGAGTATATTAAGGTTGGGCCACCCTTGTTTTGTACACAACCGGTCTACTGATAATAACAATATTATGTCAAAATATGAGTTATACCCGTATAGAGTGTCATACCAAACAACATCCAAATCAATGTAAACGTTCTCTTATTATAAGCAACTTTTGTTTTTATTTAAATCTACTTTGAAGCAGAATACTGGCTAAACCAAACTCATTTGTATATAGATAACTTTGGTTAAATCGTCTTTTTTTGATCCCAGTAATCATTTGTGGTTAAGCCATGTCAACGTAATTTAGAGACACCCTGTATATCCATTAGCGTGTAGTAGAATTCAGCTGATTTATTATCATCCGCTTGCACAATATAAATAATAATAAATGGCTTATATGCTTGGAATAATAGATTTTAATTATACACGAACAAATAGCTCTGAAATCGCTCACCATGTGCATTGTGCATGTGCTGGCATATTATAATTGTAAGCTAATGGCATTTGTCCAGAAAAATAGTATTTGACGAAAATATAGACTAGTATCAATGTGAAAATGGTTAAATAATAATGATTTGATAATAGTAAAATTTATCATTTATACAGTAAGTGCGCGAAATAGAATTTCTAGTACAAACTGTATTCAGCTTTTTTCAACAAGTTGTTTTACAAAACAATACTTTCAGTACAACTAAGCCGTATTTTACTACCAATTAAGTTTTTTGATATTATGTTATAAACAATAATGTAAATCATTTTCCATTCTAGACGATCAAGTAAGAAAGAATTATATACATAAATTATATTTGTAATACCGAAAGCATGAAGTGCATTTCCAATATTTTGCTATGGCACCAATGAAAGCACGATTTGTCTCATAGCAAAGTATTACGAGAAAGCAAAAATTTCAGAATAATGGTGATTATTGTTTGTTATGACGAAATATCTATGTAGAAGTAAATTTCAACTATAATTGTAGACAATTTGTAATAGTTTTAGAGAAAATGTAGTATAAAACAAAGATGCTGTGAATTATGTTCTCTGGCACGAAATTCCATTTCGCACGGTTGTCGTATAAATAACAATTAAGTAGTAACATTATGACAAATAACTAATTTCTTTTGATCGAAATCAAAAATTCTCCACTTCACACTCACCTCCTGAATTATTAATTAAACAAGCAATTTAATTATTCTTTTTTAAACAGATCTAAATGGTTAATTTCTATAAAATAACTCATAAATTAAACTGAATATTTATGTTATATACTGCATTCAATGGTAAATTTATCGTGATAGAGATTATTTGTTATTTCCTTTATTCAATTTTTCATCCCTGAATTTAGAAAGCATGGTAAAATAGTTATGGAAATGACAAAGCGCGAATTTATAAGCAAAAAAAATTACAAAATAAGCGCTTAAAAATGCATAAAAATCTTAGAAAATAAGCATATAAAATAGCATAAAGATTAGAATAAGCACAAAAACGCAGAAAAAGCATGAAAAGTCATATTTTATTTTTTATGAAATTACAGAAAAAAACCAAAACATAATTTTATTAACAAGAACGCACTATAGGTAGATAAAAGTAATATTTTAATAACATAGGTTTTGGTGATTAATATTAATAACAATAATAATTAATAACAAATAATGATTACTGCTCATTTTTAAACGAACTAATAATTTAATATTTTTCTAAATTTTCAACGGAAAATCCCATTCTCCTATCACTAAGCACACAGAGAAGTGTGAAAAGCTTCTCTCCACATCCACACTTGTAATCGGTGCATATTTAAATTTGGGAACAATTTTAAACTCGCCAAACCCTTCATATTTTGACAAAACTGCATCACATATTTTTTAATAATCTCTCCTATAGATCCGTACGTTGGATTCGTACGTTTGAGACGTCGTTCCTAAAATCTTCAACTATTTGAACGGCATCTACCAAAGTTGTGTCCTGTGCTCGGAGTTTATCAATCGCTTTGCTTACGAAACTGAAGTTGGTTTTTAGGAATGCTAAATTTTGTACAACCCTCCTATCTTTAAAAACTTTGTAGCATTCTTTAATTGCCTCTGACACATTTTCGGGAAACTCTAACACAAGCTCCTTAAATCAATCGAAATGGTCGGCATAATAGCCGGCAGCATCTAGCCACTTACCCCATCTAGTTATAACCGGTGCTGGAGGAAGATTTGGCATTCTTTCCCTAAACATTTCAATTCTCACTTGAGCTTTTAGGAAAATTTTCTTCCCGGTTTTTATCAAACCATTGACCAGGGGAAATTGCAGTCTAATCGTTTCAACAACTCGATTAAAACCATGTGCCAAACAGGTGCAATGCATTAATTGCTCATAAAATACTTTTAAATTAGAATATGCTTTCAACATATATGCAGCGGCATTAGAAATCATAAATAATAATTTATCATTTGGTACGGCGTTTGGCAAAGAAAAATGTGTGAAAAATCGTGAACGAATTTGGCAACGGTATTGCCATTTGTTTTTTCTAACTGCTTGGAACTTATTAAAAATGCATTGGTGGAGTCTTTGTTTAATATTCCAATCATTAAATGGGCGATGTACCGACCACATGAATCAGTACTTTCATCTACACAGAACCATATGTAATTGTTGCAAGTTATCATTTTTATTTCCTCAATAGTGTATTTATATACTTGCTCGACATAGTTTTAACAACCTCGAATGGTTGTTCGGCAGGAATATGTCTACCGGTGTATTTTTGTAAAAAAGATTTAAACATACTATTTTCTAGTTTTTTTAACGGAATGTTAGAAGATACCATCGTATTGCATAAATCAAAGTAAAATCCCTTTTCATTCTGTGTAGAAGAACTCGCAAAAGACTCGAAAATAATTTGCTGGGTACTCAGATTACTGCTTGCAGATTTTTATTTCTTTTAACTTTCCAGGTTACCTGTTGTCTTGATATGTTGTGTTATGTTGAATTTTTTCTCGCAGTTAATCTACAACATAATACATGCTTGTACCTAGGCCAATAGCAACACAAAATAAAACTTACCGGTTTGATACAAGCCCTGCAAATTAATTTGCCGTTCTCATATTTTAATTCAGAATGTTCACGTATCCATTCATCGACGGAATGTTATACTTTCGGCATTTTATACAAGAAAACTTATAAACACGTAATACACACAAGGCACAAGCACAACGCACTGAAGATTGAGATAAATTGGACTGAATTGAAAGCACACTTGCCCCAGAAGCGCTCTGTGCACGTAAAAATAGGGTAATCCCCGAAATAATCAAGCTTTGTTTACCAAATATCACGTACGCACGCTCGCTTTGTTGATGATTTTGTGATAACCAAGCACTCTAGATGTTACGGAGTAATATTAATACTGAATTCTCATTACAATAATGTGCAACAAAATCTATTCCTAGCTAATATCAATAATATGCTATAAAATTGAGAAAGAAGCAAATAAGCACAAAAAATAAGGAAATATGCACAAAAAATGCATTAAAGCAATTATATGCTTAAAAACTGAAAGTATGCATAAAATAACAAAAAAAAAAATTCTCACGTTACTTCATTTGCTGACATTCGTATAGATACAAGGTCATTTTGGTCTGCTATTAAAACTGATGTACAGCATAATACCTAGAAATCTGCGCCTTGGAAATGGCTTACTTGTTAGAATATTCGACGTGTGCATCCTCAGGAACATACTCTGTTTTCAATTGAATTTCAATTTGAATTTAATTCAATACATTCCTTCATTTATGCACTTACTGCTGGTTTCGAATTTTGGTTCTGGAGTATTCAGACGTAGGTATTTCGGTATTCATGCTCCATAGCGCAAAGGAAATCAACTTTTTAAATATACCACTTAACCTTCCAGTAGTCGCGCCGGTCTCTTAGACCGGGATTTTTTTTTTTAACAAAATTAGCAAACAAATGAAATACACGTAATTAACATAGGAAGCGTTAATAAGTAAACTACCAACTGGTAAATGAAAAACGAATGAAAATTATTATTTAAGTGTTTCATTGAAAAAAAATAAAAATTTATTTCCACCAAATATAAAAATTCGTAAATAAAAAAACATTGAAATAAAAAATTAAGAATAAGTGTTTTTATGATAATAACATCCTATTGAATAAACAAACGTAACTTAAACTTAATTGTCTGCTGATAAAGCACTTTGTTGGCATACTTGGCAGACAGCTGTTAAGTGCTCTAAGCACAGGATATTTTTGCAAATTAAGCATGAAAATCTTGTTTTCCGATTTTTTTTTCCAATTACAATCTAATTTACAATATTAAAATATTACAATTTGGCCGCAAATATCTTTCTTCGTCATGATTTAAATTTTCTTCTACCAATTTTTGCAGACGCTCCTGTTGTTTTTCATATGACCATATTGTTCGCACTGTAATATAAATAATAAACATATCATTTGAACATATCTTATGTTGATAATATACAAGTTACCATATAGTTGAGAAGATTTTATATAAAAATTAAAATTACGCCGTTAGTCGCGCCGGTCTCATAGACCGGAATTATTGTTTATTTATTAACTACAGATTTATGGATATATTTTGGGAAGGTACTATGAGTTTAAGAAGTCAGCGATTTATATTTCATTAGTAATATAAAATTTTGTATTGGCCCGGTCTCAGAGACCGTGCGCGACTACTGCAAGGTTAACCTCAGTTTCATTTCACATTCATTCAAGTTATAACTTATACAGTGTTCACTGATCAAATGTCTGCTTCAAAGGTGCAAATGACCCGCACGGATTAAGCACAATTGCTCAAGTGACACTAATCTACCTTTCTGAGTGTAATTAATTTAGTTAGGTTTATAGATATAATCCGAATTATGTACTTTATTTATTCTTTATCTAGAGTAAGAACCGTGCAATTTTGTATTCTTTATGAGAATATAATCCAAGTAAATTTGACTATCGCCACAATAATGGCAGAAGGTCGTATATTACCTTTTTTGTGCATTTTGTACCTTGTTACATTATTACAGGAATATTCTTGTAACTCCAATTTATAATATGACAGAATGTCGTATGTGTTATTTGAAACATAATGCAGTGTGAACTAATATTTTTAATTAGTATGCGGATAACTGTAACACTATTAACGTGGCAATTATCTCATTGCCTCATTATCTCATATCAATGCAAAATTCACGTCCGACCTTCTGCAAATATGGCAGCGATATGAAGGTGCTACTCCGCGGTAATTATAGTTACAGTGTATGATCGTTCGTCTTCTCATGCGGATTTGTGAATAATTGATCTGCACACAATAAACATTTTTATTGGGTGCAATATTTTTCGGTTGCCTACATAATTTATGGTCTAGCGGACTCTTATCTTCCGAGCATTTCAAAATCGCATGTTGCGCCTCTTGTGCGGAAATTCTTAAAAGGTTCTGAGGTCATGTCCCGTTAATGGCGAATATTTACAAAGTTAAGGATAACTTATAGTTATATGACAGATAAATATGCGTAGTTAGAACATGCGACATGCGTAGTTAGAAACTATCTGTTCATTGGGTTTGTAACCATGTGGGTTTCGTACAACCTCAGACTTTACAATGGCATGAAAACACCGGTCTTAATAATTCCCTACAAGATATCCATAACATAACAATTTTCTCTTTATATCCGTCATTACTGAATTGGAAAATTTCGTTATGTTGCCTGTGCGCAGCTGTGAGGAATTACACTAATGCAAAACAATATATCTATCAATTTCGCCCATTCTCTCACCTCTCGATTTATAATTGGTGTGGGATTATTATATGAGACCATTTCAATGCCGAAACCTCGTCGCGTTTATTAATATTAAAAAAGAACGAAGCTTCCTCTGAGTAAATCAATATATCCTACCTCTGCTCTGCACCAAATTCAGCCTCGGCGGAAATTACAAACGTCTCGAGTTCATATTGCTTCATTTGCAGCAAGTATTCGCCAATAATTCGCTACTTCAGTATTTCGAGTTTCTGAAGTGTTCTACGTTTGCACGTGTTGATCTCACCCAACTCCAATTCCCCATATTTGCTGTACGCTCGATCCGTGGGCTCAAACAAACCAGAGCCGACACCCACCTCTGATTCAACGGCACAAGGTTAAGAACAAATATGATTTAATTAATTCAATTCGATGAATGGGTGCAAAAAGTACGTGCCAACGCACTCGCAGGCGTCGGTGATTATGTGTACGAGTGGTCACTGGTCACACATAAGTGCACGCTCCTTAAATGTATGTTAAGGATCGCAGGACATCATAACGTCGAAAGATGGATAAAAACTGGTGCGATTAGAATTCTGATCTGTCGAGCAATGAATGAACCGCTTGCTTCTAACAACCTCGTTGCTGGTTGGATTCCATTACGATTGCAAAAGTTACCGTTTTGGAACTAATTTCAAACATTTGCGATGCAACAGTTTAGTCATCGCTCGATATAAAACTATTCACTTTCCGCACATAATAACCAGGACATTATTATTAAATAATATATTCTCATAATTATCAAAAAAATGTCAATTGGTACCGAGGTCACAATATGATTTATTACGGAAATTTGATCATGAATGGCATTGATTAGTATTAATTTTAATCAACGTTTTCCCTAAGCACTCTTAGTAAATTCACAGCTCAGTGAGTTAAGTCTTAGATTAATCTACAGTCGTGGGTGCGTTCCACGCCCAGCACAGTTTGTTCAATATTGAAGTTCAAAAACGTATTAAAAAATTACAAGATGACAAAACCATCAGCGTCAGCTCAAACTCGTAGGAGTTTTAACACATATTCTAAAAAAATATAGCAAACCAGTAATAGGAACTATTGTTTATAGAAAATGTGTTATGAACCCTCTAGCTATTTGGTGTAATTATTTTTGAAAGATTTGGCTGAAGTAGATATATATTTTATCTTGGAATAAACAGCTGCAGACTCCAGCGAGTTTTTTGTAATGTGCAGTAAAATTGTAATTGTGTTGAAAGCCCTACAGTTATAAATTTTCGAAAATAATTTTAGTTCTAATCTCATAGCGTAATTTACGCTGTTATTACGGTTCATTTGGAATAGGTTAGGTTAGGTTAGGTTATGCTAAATCAGTAGTGGCAATATATTTTTGGGAAATGTGGATACGTAAAGCAGTAATACCGAAATGATATAATATTTACAACTCTAAAAGTTTTCGAATAAATTCTACAATAAATTATGCAGATACAAAATTGTGAAAATTGTAAATTAAATATTTGAAATTATGGATTATAGTATATACGGATTCATATAACATTTAGTTTTCAAAATCGAACCAGCTTACAACTATGTTTTCTTAGTCCAATACATCACCCTGTATATGCATCTAATGTTGAGTTATTTATTAAAATATAATTCTTTTGTGAAGCTAAATAAAAAATTAAATATAAATGCTGTTTTATACTGTTCAATAAAGCAGGAAAAATGTAGGTCAAACTTTGTTTAATCAATTTTTCTTATTAAGTCGTATCCATTCATTTACATTATCATTCGAAAATGAGCTGTGCTGCATTTTATAGCAAAGACTATGGAAATGAAATTTCATTAATCTAATATTCAATTGGTACTGTCATTAGTCATTACTTAGGAAGTAATTCGTTATTTTAACCAAGTTTGCAATAAATAACTCTAGTGATAAATCAGTGTCACAAATATTATTATGAAAATCAAATCAAATTTTCTCAATTCGTATTGTGGTTACTTAGAAAGTAATTCGTTATTTTAAAATGTTAACTTTTACTCTACACGAAATAATAACGATATAAGCGTATATAATAATATACGCTTATTAATGGTAGACTAAGTAAATTATATAAATTAATTAATTTGAATCTTACATTTTAAAGCATCACGATGTGGAAACGTGAAAAATAGCAGGTTAAAGATAATAATGATTTGTTTGTTGCTGTTTTCTATCACGATGTATAAATCGTGATTTGCAGTGCAAATTAATATTATTTCTTTCCAGCAATGAATTTCTTAAAAATTACTATTGGAATTCATACTGTGTGATTTATAATGAAATGCTATTCTCTTTACAATTCTTTCACCGCCGAGCCGGTTTAAAAATCTGTTAAAACATTGACAGTTATCATTTCTTGGGCGTTCCTTTGTATTGAGAGGTAATGGTACTGACCCTCCAACCACCGAGTTTTCGTAATAAGTGTTAATGCTGGAAAGTGTGAAAATTATGATGATAAAGTGATACTGATGGTGTATTTTCTCCAATACATTTTTATTAGAATATCGTTATTGTATTATTATTATATATATTATCGGTGTAGGTACTTTGCGGTGTCAACATAAATTAATCACCCTGTATATGAGAAACATCTATAAACTTTATATCGTTATTTCTTTATTAATAATATTTCATTATATGTATATTCTAGGTGTTAAATATATTTCTAGCACGCCAGACCCTTCACTTGATAAATTCCATTTCACACTGTAAAAGTTTCTAATTTATAGCGCTTCTATTGGAATGCTCAAAAGCAGGTATATTTATCTCCACATAATTGGTGTTACGTACATTATTAAAATTAATGATTATTTACTAGATCATCTAATGTGCGAATAATTTGCATTTTTATTACTTAGGTATTATTTAGAACATATTATATAAAAATATTGATTTTAGCTTGAAGAAAAATTGTTTTTTTATTAGGTTAATTAAGCAATATTAGCGAGCCTTTTGTAAAAATAATTTTTAAACTAATCAAGGCACCAACAAATGTTTCCTAACAGCTCTGTCAACATCGTTATCAGAAACAATGAGTCTACCCGACAGTTGCGTCATCTTAATTTACTTTTTTAAGATGTTTTATTGCCGAAAATGCAATTAACTGACTGCGATTAATCCGAGTATTTACTAGTTGCGTGCATTTGCACACCTTCGCACAACTACTCCAAATATCCCAAATATGTGTAAGTATTGTAAACAAATGAACAAACATAATATTATGTGTTTTTTAATTATGTTCATGGAAATAAACATCAGCAAAACTAAAACAACGGTAATAGCGTCAAAAGAAAACAAACACAAATTAGAGCTAGAAGGGAAACAACTAGAACAGGTGAATCAATACAACTACCTAGGAACAATAATAGAAGAAAAGGGAAAGATTGACCAAGAAGTAGAAGAAAGAATAGGAAAAGCAGGAAGGACACAATAAAAAACACGTTTATAGAGAAAAAATAAATTACTAAAGAAATAAAAACTGAGGTATACAAAACAATAGTACGGCCCTCTCTAATATATGGAAGTGAATCGTGGACAATTACGGAAAGAAACAAACGCAAGATCAACGCAATGGAAATCATATTCCTAAGGTAGATAGAGGGAATTACAAAAAAAAGATAGAGTGAGGAACACAGAAGTAAGAAAACGGCTCAACATAAAGCCAATAACAACAATAATAGAGGCAATATAGCTAGGTTGGCTAGGACATATACACAGGCTAGAAGAGAATTGAATAACAAAAAGAATACATGAAGTAAAAATACAAGGCAAAAATAAAGTATCAAGACCGAGGAAGGGATGGAATGAACAAACGCACCAAGGAGCGGAAAGAAGAGGAATAGAATGGAATGAAATAAGAAAATTGGCACAAGACAGCGACCACTGGAAAAGAAGAGTGAAGGAATTAATTAGCGAAGACATGTGATTGTAAAATGTATTATATATGTAATTGAGCAGTCCGATACCCGAAAGGGTAAAAGGACGAAGGATAAATAAAATAAAATAAATTATGTTCATTTGAAATTATATTTTATACATTATGTAGAAATATATAATGTATAATAATAATTATTTATTTATATAATTTCTTGATTATTTTTGGCTCGTGATTTGTGATCGTATTTAGTACTTACATGTCGTAACGTTTGATTAACTACCGTGATTACTCTCAAGGTACTTTGCTATTGGGAATGTGTTAATTAACGTACACAAATAATGGATTAATATAAGAAATAAAACACAGGTCGACAATGATGTAAATTGATTTATTTAATTGTTACATTCAGGGAAATAAAACTCAAGTTGACGATTATGACACGCATTGATTTATTTTCTATGTTTCGTTAACCTTATAATGAATATGTAAATTATCTTATTCATTCAGTTAATATTTTGTAAATGATTGTGACTACGAAGTTTATTTACGTGGGTTTGTTATACATGCACATGCATCTCTAGTTTCTCAGATCATTTATTCCCATGCTCTTTCACTTCATTTAAATACGGGAAATTGATATGATCAAAAATAGAACAATTTAAAGTTAAAATATCAGCAATAACGTATGCATGATTTCTAAAGATATCTCGCGATCTTCCCGAATACATGGTTGTGTCTGAGTCCACACTAATGTCATTATTGGAGTCCCATTGTCTACGTTGATTGAGGTCAATTTGTAATTCTACCCATGGCCACAGCAAGTTCCCATGTCACAAGTAGTCATAACCGTCAGACATGTTACAAGTTGTGTCAAATAACAGTTTCTGCTACCTCGGAAATGTTTACGTAATGTTATAATATATTATTATTAGAAACATTGGAGGTTATTAATAACTTCTCTTGTGATTAGACCAAACTTCATTTTCTCGTTTATCTCTGGTTATACGGGGTTTAAATAAACCCACTTATTTCTTGATTATCGATCTTTAACCACATATTGTCATTATGTTTTCAAATTATTAACATTTTATCCAGCTTATTCTATTTATACGATTCTAAATTATTCTGCCAATAATAGATACGTTAAAGAAGCCAGTATTTGTATCCATTGTATCCATGTTTTTAAATTATTATGATTTAATCCAACTTATTTTATTTGTACGATTATAAATTACTCTGCCCAATAATATATACGTTATCATTATCTTTATGAATTATATTGATTTGAATATGACGGAGTATGTCGGAGGGTAACACTGAATGCCTTGATTAGTTATTATAGTTATGGTGAATACACCTACGTTAATTTGCGTTCGCGGGCGCGATCTCTAATGAGTTAATACGTTCAGATACTTATGATGCTGACAACGATTTGATTCTAGTGCGGGAAGTGATTTCACAATAACAGGTATATGAACGAAGTGCACCTTTTGGACGTCAATTACACCTGAGATTGCTTCCTCTAGTGATTCGTAAACACGAAGGTCACTCTAGACGCTTTTGTTTACTTCCGGAATAGGTAATCGGTGTTTGGTTTTTCTAGGTAACTAGTGGTTGGTTGAATCCACTATCTTCCGTCAATTTGAATCTAGTGCGGGAATTGATTTCACAATAATAGGTGTGTGAACGAAGTGCGCCTTTTGGGCGTCAATTACACCTGAGATTGCTTCCTCTAGTGATTCGTAAATACGAAGGTTGCTCTAGATGCCTTTGTTTACTTCCGGAATAGGTAATCGGTGTTTGGTTGATTAAAATGAATGAGCACTCTCGTGAATTTATAATGAGACTGGTTTACCAACTTTACGCTATAGATGATAATAAAATTTTAAGTTATTCTGTACCTAGAATTGTACGTTTTTCGATTTATTCAATTGAGTTATACTTCGCGTTTTGCAACGTTATGTAATCGTTAATTTTAATATAAGCCGACGTGAATTTATACTCTCCAACCACCACGTGTGCGTTGCTCGTGGACCGACGCGACTCTTACTGATCCCGCTCGTATGTGGCTTATGTTTAAAGAGGTTCTTTCAATTTCATATCTCCACTCCCCTCACCTATCTACTGCTAAATATTCGCCCCCATCCCTTAGTTATCATAATGATTATTAATCTTGAGGGTACGCGTGGTATTGATGCGTTTCTAGCGCAGTTTTACACTTAACTTAAAGAGATGCAATTCGAGGTGATTTTCACGTAGGTGAAAATGGTGCTCGCTAGTTTGTAAGGGCTGCTGATACCCAAACTGTTTATGTGACACCCCGACATGGAATCTTCCAAACACGTGCATATTCGGGCCTCGGCTCTTGAGATATTTGGCGACGATATGTCGCGTGTTGCGATGCCCAATTCTCACATTTTACCCTGGGATTATCAGTAAATGAATAAGTTTAATAATTTTGTTGTATTCGTATTATTTTTAAATGTAAGTCACTTTATTGCGTAAATTCGTATTAAACTGGGCGTATATTAGGGGCCATTACAAATTTAAATTCTAATTCTACTTTATATTTTATAACTTCTAGTTAAAATAAATTATTTTTGAGATATATACGAGGTACGATCAAAAATATCGTGGAATATTTGAAATTCCCGCGCTAAATTTGTCAGATGGTACCAATTGGCAGCTATATTGGATGCTTATATTAGATTTGACAGCCAATTATAGACGTGGTGCTCCTGTATATTCGTCGATTTTTTATTTTTCACAATAATACATCAAAGATTATGCATTAAATTTTGGGTGAAAAATGAAGTACTGCAAGGTAGTGGACATGTTGCAGAAGTCATTTGGCGAGTCGAGTATGAATGAACAAGCGAATACAAATAGTATGAACGTTTTCAAGATGGTCGAGAATCAGTTGAAGATGATAATAGAGTTAGGTGACCCAGAAATTTTACGCCAGAAAAGGTGGAAGTCAAGAAAAAAATTCTTGATAACCATCGAATTATAATTAGAGATGTGTTGCTGAAGAAGTTGGTATATCGTATGGTTCATGCTAAGAAATGTTAATTGCGCAATGTTTTGCGCATGACCTGAGTGACAGCAAAGTTTGTTCAGAAATTGTTAAATTTTGACGAAAAAAATCGTAGAAATACAGCCACACAGGAAATGCCAGATGATGTCGCTAATGCGTATACGAGACATGCGTATACGGTTATGACATCGAAACAAAGGGTCAATCACATCAATCACCCAGATGACCAACATTGGAATAACCCTGTTCAACCGGCTGCCAACGGAGCTTCAAACAGAAAAATAATAACATTTAAAAATGAAATAAAAGAACTGTTACGAAAAAGTACTAAAGCATCGAATAATACCTCGAGGACAAACTATATTAGCTATTAACTATATTAATACATACACAGGTGTGTATAATATCTGTATGCAATAAACTAATTTGTCTATCTATCTAATGAAATCTTCCCAATGAACCAAGACCCAAAACTGCTGGAGGACCTGAACGATATACCAACATCTGCGGTTGCAGAAGTGTTTTGAAGACTGGAATAAACGATGAAATAAGTGCATCATATCTAATGGGGATTTTTTTAAGGGAACATTATAAAAATTGATGAATAAATAAATATGGTTTTGTAAATTAAAGTATAAAACGATTTTTTTTATCATACCTCGTATAACATTTTTTGAAAAAAAACGCCCCAAACCGGGCGCGTGCCCTGGTGGCGGATAGAGGGTTGCATATGCGGACCAACATCATTGCACGGTAGCCTTGCCTCGGCAATGAGACTACTACTCCTCTTAACTTCCTTCCTCTATGAACTATCGACCTGACTTGGTCAAATCTTCTGGTCTACTCTTGACCACAACTCCGGCCACCTATGCTATTAAGTAACAGGGCCAAGTAACCAAATAACGTTACTTTCTATCTTAAATATATGGAACCCTTGTTGACTACCACAAACCTGCCAGGAGGTATAAAATGAATGGACCAGGTACATGAAGTCATTGTATGAAATGTCGGCAGTTACAAACAATGTACCCCAGGTGGGTAGCGCCGATGGCGCAGAATACCACCCCGGTGGCGAACCGGGGATCTCCACGGATTCTGGGGGGAGCATTCTTTCGACAACTTACGACGACAACGAGACTATGGAAATGGATTACGACGCGATGGAAGCCTCTGCCTTTATGGCCAAAGGCCTAGCCAGATCGCCAACTAATCCGACAAATAAAACCGGCAAACCAGATCTCGAAACAGAAACACATTCAAATAGAGCCACCAGTGGAACAGAATACTGTACTGCAGCAGTTTCGACTCAAAATATGCAGGATAAGGACAGCCGTACCAAACCTCTCAGTCAACAAACTTTTTTCAAAAGTGTAATTGTAACTGATAAAGGCAGATCAAACTCGCTTGGAGAATTTTTCTTGAAAAATAAAAAAGTTGATGAGAAACAACCCAAACCCAAACCCCACAGACCAACCAACCCCCAAACAAAACGACCCCTACCAAATGACCAACATATTAAATATGTACGCCAGGCAAAATTGGATTGAAACTGAAGAAGATAAAAATTAAAGAAGACCATGGACTAGCCCGGACCTCCCACAGAGACAACTTAAACAGCCTCCAAATCAACAAGCACGGGTTACGTCAATTTATAACGCTATCCAATAGGTTCATTCCTTTAGAGGATGAGACACCCAAACTCCCAGCTCAGATCTGGTGGACAAACCAGTTAAACCACCTCCAATATATGTGGATAAAGTCGGCTTCATTCAACCACTAATACAAGTTCTGGACGAGCAAGTCCCCAGGAGCGACGACCTAAAAGTGCTCCGCTGCGATCAACTAAAAATCCAATCCAAGGTCCAAGAAACATACAGAAAGGTCGTAAAATTACTCGATGAAAGAAACACTGAATACTACACGTACAAGCCCAAACAGGATAGATGCTTCAAGGTGATACTAAAAACCATGCACCTCTCTATAAATACAGAAGACATTAAACAAGATCTCGAGCTAGGCCATAATGCCACAAATATATGGAACATTAAACAACGGGATAAAAAAAAACCCTCCCTATATTCATTGTTGAACTAAAACAAAGCAACAACAACAAGCAAATATAAGATATCAAATACCTCCTACGCTGCAAAGTGGTTTTCGAACACCCCCGCCCAAAAAAGGAAATACCACAGTGCTCCAACTGCCAGCAATATGGCCATACAAAAGCCTGCTATACACGAATTCCAAGGTGCATCAAATGCGCAGGAAATCACAAATCCTCTGATTGCCACAGGAAAACGAGTTCTGGCGATATTAAATGCGTTCTGTGTGAAGGGAACCATCTAGCAAATTACAAGGGGTGCGGGGTGTACAAAGACATTCAGTCACTAAAATTCCCCAAAAACCAAGAACGTAACACCAGAATGAAGACCAACACGCTATACAATTCATCAATACCTTTCGCCCAAGCAGTAAAATTGGTTGATGAGCAAGCTCCCCCACAAACTCAGAATGTAACAAATCCTACAGATTCCCCCAAACGCATAAAATAACTCATAGACATGTTAAAAGAAATGATAAAGCAAATGGCGACGATGACAACAACAAAAACAGCGCAATGTTAGACTGTCTAAGCATAGCCCTATTGAATGCTAACTGGCTGTCAAACCACACCCTGAAGGTGAAAGTATTTATAGAATCAAACCAAATTGATATATTACTAATATCTGAAACTCACTTCACAAACAAAACTTACTTCAGAATACGTAAATACAACTTCTACCATACAAACCACCCTGATGGGACAACACATGGCGGAAGCGCCATAATAATTAGAAGTAACGTTAAACACCACTTGGCAAATCACTACTGCACTGACAAAGTACAATCTACTAATGTCATAATAGAAAACTATCCTAATAACAATAGCGGCAGTATACAGCCCTCTCAGACATTCAATCACAAAAGTTGATTACAAGGCCCTCTTTACAACCATGGGACATACATTTATAGCAGGAGCAGACTATAATGCCAAACACCCATAATGGGGTTCCAGAATCACAAACCCAAAAGGGAGGCAACTGTGGGCGGCGCACACTGTGGCGGATGGGGAATCTGACTTTACTAAATTAATAACTCAGTAATGTGAATTGAATAATTAATTTTTATTTTCGATTAACCAACTAAAGTGTCTATATTTCTGTTTTCAGTACAAAAATATAATTTTTTTTCGCGAAGATGACACTACGGGAAAGTAGTGTTTTCGTGAAAATTTTCAAACCCAAGATTTCAACTGATATATCAGTTTTGGGGTCCCACAAGTCCATTAAAACGGGTTTTGAGAAATGTCTGATCGCTTTGTGTGTGTGTGGATGTATGTGTATGTATGTGTGTTAATTTGTGGATGTGTGTGACAACTTATTTGTGTACACGATAAGTCAAAAACGGCTCAAGATAATTGAATAAAATTTTGAAATTAAGATTTTTAGAACAAAATCTACCTTTAGAAAGGTTTTGGAAAAGAATCGACAACCGGAAGCGGGTGTTTAATCTTATTATTATTTTTTTTTTATCAATAGCTTGCAAAATAGTACAAATATCTGAAAAATATTTCAATAAAAGTTGAAGACATCTTAAAACTGCACATCTTTTGTAGAAAACAAAATTTCATAGCACTCTTGCTTTTCGAAAAAAACTTCGCCGAAATCTAATGTTTACCATTTTGTACATTTTGTACAATTTGTTTATCAATAATTTAGTATTTTGTCTTTTATTTATATTTTAACTTTTCATTCCTATTAATATGGAGAAAGTCGTATGTTGCCCACATCAGATTTTTTATATTGGTTACTCCACTTACAATATGGTTCATATTGTATAGATATATTTACAATTACAATAAAAAAAATAAAAGTAACTTACGGCTTTTATCGTTAGACAATATGAAATTATAAATATGTCATTTCTAATTAACAGAAACAAATATAAATTTAAAAAAAAGTATATCTAGCAAGCGTGTAAGTATAAAATCAAAACAAAACTTATATTAGTTGCTTTCATCTGAATCCACGATATCTTCTGTCTCACAATCTTTATTGACCAAAAGATCTATCACTTCCGGACAAAAAGTAGAAGTTTCCTTCGTACTTCCACTGTAGTTACTAATTACATGATCTGATGATATAATCAATCTGTTTAATATATCAGTATTAGTATCTTTCCGTGAAGTTTTTCTGCCGAAAAATTGTCAATAGTTTCTATAATCTTTATTTTTAGCCTCATTTTCTTCAAATTACATGTGATTTTCGCCGCTTTTGCGCCCACACAAATATAAATTAAAGATTTACTTTTCGAAAATCGAAATATGTAGGGAGTTTCACCTTGAAAGTGTGCAAATTCTAAACAAATTTCTACATGTACTCACACTAACTCATATACGTACTAACTGACATACACATACATACTTTTATATGTGACAAAAATTTGTTACCAAATACAGAAAATAGGCGTATGAACTTGTATAATAGTAATCATGTCAAAAACTTGCGAAGGGAAAAAAATTGTAACTTTTGAAATTGCAGGCTGACGCACCTAAATTATATCTATTTTTTTAAATGAATGCTCAACCTTTCATGTTCATAAGTTTAAAAGGGTGTATCGATTGGAACTTTTGAAATAATCTACTGTGAAATTGAATTTCACTCAAATTTGACTATATGCGATAAAATAATATTTTTTTGCATTTCACAATTCCTAATTGAATTTATAGTTATGGATTGTTAACAACTAATGTTTGATAAATAATGTTTTATATTTACTTTTGCTCCTTTTCTTTTTATAGGGTTGCAATAAATTATTGAAAATGCAACAAAACCCTGTTAAATTAGCTACTTATTTCAAATTTCAACTATAGAGCCTTATCACAGCCACGAAAGTAAACATATTGACTTTTTTTAAGTGGGATCATAAACTTCAAACATATTTGATCAATAATTTTTATTTTTTATAATGAATTGTTTAATTTCATTTTTCGACTAAAGTAAGGTCAGAATGCCGATCCGCCACAGTGTGCGGCGGCAGAAAAACTAAATCTAAACATAATATCAACTGGCAAACCAACTTACTGGCCCTCTGATCCTAGGAAAAAACCCGATCTTCTTGACTTCTGCGTCAGTAAAGGAATACCACGCATGTATCTAACATGTACTCCATATTATGCCTTGTCATCTGATCACTCCCCAGTCCTAATTATGTTAAAGAAACAAATCACAAAAACTGTAAAAGCATGTAGACTGCACGACCGAAAAACTAACTGGGTTCTGTTTAAGGAGCTAGTGGCTGCCACCATAAACATTAAGTTGAAGTTAAAAAATGAAATTGACCTTACGGAAGCAGTGGAGCTCTTCAATCAATGTGTGCAAAATTCAGCATGGGATGCCTCCCCTGGTGTAAACTCCCCTAAACCGGAAGAAGACTGTCTTCACTAACAGCCCATAAGGACCAAACTAGCAGAAAAACGGAGAGCCAGGAAAAGATGGCAGCAAACAAGGTACCATGGTGACAAAAAACGACTGAACACCATCACAGCTGAACTTAACTACTCCTCAACATAGACCGTAACGAATCAGTACAGGGGTACCTAAAATACATAGATGCGACTGCATCGACAGATTACGCCCTTTGGAAGGCGACCAAGAGGCTCAAACAGCCTATCTTATTCCAACCCCCAATACGTAAAAATGACAACTTATGGGCTAGGGAGGACATGAAAAAGGCCGAAGTGTTTTTGCAGATCATCTAAAATCAGGTTTTACTGCGACCCCAGACGAAGGTACAACCTTATCTGGCGATGTCTGACGCATCATTAGCCAAATATATCAACTGGATCCTCCTCTGAAAACAGTCACTAAGAACGAATTCAGTGGCATTATACAGAAACTAGACCAAAATAAGGCCCCAGGGTATGATCTAAACACAGCTAAGTTCTTGAAGGAGTTACCAGATGTAGGTATCACCTTCCAGACTCAACTGTATAACGCGATTCTAAGCAGCGGATGTGTCCCTCCGCAATGGAAGGTAGCTGAAATCATCATGACATTCAAGCCAGGAAAAGAGGCCGAAGAGGTAAAATCTTACCGCCCTATTAGCCGCCTCCCAATTCCGTAGAAGGTGATGGAAATTCTATTCCTAAACAGGCTGGAACCTCATATTAGCAGCAACAATTTAATCCCTAACCACCAATTTGAGTTCAGGCGCAAACATAGTACTATTGAACAAGTCCGCATACTGGTAGACAAAATATCATTAGCCTTTGAACGGAAAGAATTCTGCACCGCAGCCTTCCTAGACATAAGCCAGGCCTTCGACCGGGTATGGCATGACGGCTTACTCTACAAAATCAGAATTTCTCTGCCATTAAACTTCTTCATATTCATCAAATCATATCTTAAAGACAGACATTTCTTTGTGAAACATGGTGGTGGGTCTTCCAAACTGCAAGATATCCAAGCTGGCGTCCCACAGGGGAGCGTGCTAGGACCGATTCTGTACCTAATATTAACCGCAGATCTACCTGAAACGGCAGGAATAACTACAGGAACCTTTGCGGATGACACAGTTATCCTTTCAACAGACAGTGACCCCAAAATAGCCTCAATCAAATTGCAGAGCAGCCTAACTAATATTGAAAAGTGGCTAAAGCCTGCGCTACACGATGCTACGAACACCCTCCAACGTTGGACGCTTGATGGTTGGACGCATTGTGTGGCCGATGTTCGAACTACGAGTGTCCAGTGTCAAGCATCCAACATTCGTGCTGGAGGATGTTCGGCCTGTTGTCGGTCTTTTGACCCGCTTCAAAGGTTTATTTTTCGCTGGACGGTACAGTTGGAAGGCATCAATGCTACACTGCTACACGACTCTGTCCAGTTGTTGACATTTTGTCTTGTGTTTTACATAGAGTGTTTTGACTTTTTAAACTTTAAATACAGTTGTATGTATAGTTAAATTCATATTTTCTATATAAATATAATATTGAAACTGTACATTTGATATTGATCTTTATTTATAAAGCAATAATAAAAGTACCCAAACCCTGTTTAAAAAAAATACTAATAGATATATTATTATTAATAGGTATTATCTTTCATTTGACTTTATTTATTACAGAAAGAAATTACAGAAAGTTAAGCATAATATAAGTTACCTAATATTATGAACTTATGCATGGAATTTACTTTATATTAAAAAATGCTTTGCAACAAGACAACAATATTACTGTTGCGGCAGCAGTCATCACAAAATCATCATCATCGTCAATATCCATTTTTAAATAATTAAAAACAAAATATATTTAGAAAAAATAAACACTTCGCCACAATAGCCAATGTTGGATCAAATGTATAGGGATAAAACATACGCCGCACCGTGTGGCAGGGCACTTGCTATGTCAATACTCCAACGTTTTGTCTCAAACGTTGGAGGCCAACATTTGGTCAAATGTTGGTAGCATCGTGTGGCGCCGGCTTAAGAGACTGGAGAATTAAGGCCAATTAAACATAAACTTCCAGGTAACATTTACTACATGCAAGGACACATGTCCACCAGTCATACTAAATTTCACCCAAATCCCTCAAGCCGAGGAGGCCAAATACCTGGGAATTATCCTGGACCGCCGGTTAACCTAGAAAAAGCGTTTGAAAAAAGTCCCGACTTTTGAAAGATTGGGTTCTTTTCTCGGGGTGATTTTGATTCGCTATTTGGAAGTTATCAGCTTATATATTTCGCCAATATCTGCATTTGGTAGCAGCGCTCAGCGGCCAAAATACAAAACGGCACTTTAAAAGCATGCTTCGTATTTATTACATTTGTAAATTTGACATTATGTTTCATGTTGTTAAAATGTAATATAATATTTATACAGGGTGTGTCCTAAGAAACACCGCTAGCGATAACTCCTTTATTTATTGGCCAATTTCAATAAAACGAAAACAAAACTAAATGGCTCCACATGTCTACAAACGGGCCCTAATTTTTAATTTTACAGACTTTCGCTGAAATGAAAGATGATTTTGCAAATTAAAAGAAAATTAGGGCCCCTGTGTAGAACATGTGGAGACATTTAATTTAGTTTTGTTTTATTGAAGTCGGGCAATAAATAGTTAGGGAGTTATGGAGTTATTGGCCAGCGGCGTTTTTTAGGAGACACCCTGTATATTTTGCGTTTTTTGTCGATTAATTTAAAAATCAACCCTCCTCCCCCCCTGTCCTGTTATCACGCTTTTCTATCGTTAGGATCTGGTCACCTTAGCATACGGCCTTCAATTATGGTTCTCAGCTGCAAATTCAAATGTGGAAATCCTGTAAAGGTTCCAATCCAAAACGCTGCGGACAATCGTAGACGTTCCATGGTCCATAAGCAATAAAAGGCTACACGTAGACCTCGACACCCCGACGGTAAAACAAGCCATCTAAGCTGGTGCATTGGCATATAAAGAGCATCTTAAAATCCACCCACACCAAATGGTGACCAAACTCATGGACAACGATGCTAGAAACAAACGTTCTAGATTTAAAAAAAAACAAAAGACCTGTTGAAGTGAGGACTACAATTAATGCAGGATGCTCCAATGGGATGATTCAGCGCGACTGCCTGCTACACACCTAACGGTCTACTAAATGTTGTAAGACAGATTGTAGAATATACGAGGTCTGATCAAAAAGTTCCGGGACTTTTAAAATAGCGTGCCAACGAAGCGACGGAGAAAAACGCGGTTGGCAGCACTGTTCAGAGGGGTTCTCCCTGAGTACAGCAGCGTTCGCAGATCATCAATAGGTTGTTTAAAAGCGGAGTTACTGCTATTTTAGTAAACCGACATTTTTGTGTTCGGCGATTTTGTGGGGTTTTTTTGTGATGGAAGGAAAACAAGTGCAATGCGTTTGCATCAAGTTCTTTGTGAAGTTGGAGAAAACTTTTACCGAAACTTTTCACATGTTATAAACGGCTTTTGGGGATGAGTGATTGAGTCGTTCGAAGTGTACCGAATGGTTCAAGAGTATCAAAGAAGGCCGCACATCAACAGAAGACGATTCTCGTTCAGGACGCCCGTCAGTTTCGACTGACGACGATCATGTGGCCCAAGTGAATGACCTCGTTCGTTCAAATCGTGGTTTAACCATTCGGGAAGTGGCAGAGGAATACAACATTTCATTCGGTTCATGCCAAGAAATTTTAACCGGAAAAACTACACATGCGTCGAGTGGCGGCAAAGTGTGTCCTAAAGTTGATGACTCCCCCTGCTCATTCCTCACTGCTCATTTGCGATTTTTGCACCAAAAATGCAATTACAGTTATCCCCCAGCCTCCCTACTCACCCGATCTGGCTCCAGCAGACTTTTTTTTGTTTCCGAAAATGAAAAGGCCCATGAAAGGAGAGAGATTTCATGATGTTGATGCAATTTAAAAAAAAATCGCCAGAGGAACTGAATAGAATTTCGGAAGAAGACTTTCAGAGGGCCTTCCTGCAGTGGAAGCGGCGTTGGGAAAACTGTATATCGACCCAAGGAGAGTACTTTGAACGGGATTTAGTTTCGTAATGTTTATCTATTACCAATAAATTTATATAAAATAAGTCCCGGAACTTTTTGATCAGCCCTCGTAGATATAATACTAAATAAAAAACAAAGAATAATATGTCGCAATTTAAAGCATAGTTTGCAAAAGCAATTTAAAACATAGTTTAAAGCAAAAATTGACTTTAAATGATTGTGATTATCTTATTGAATAATACTCGATGATAAATTATTGAGATTTTATTTCGGCTATTTAAAATAAGTAAATCTTGATTTCTGATGCAATTTATATATAACCTTAGTTACTTAGAAATGATTAAAAACTGTTATAACAAACTGAAAACTGCATTAGTTTGCATACAACATTAGTTTCACGAGATGAAAACGCAAAAGTAATTTTGGCCAGCTAATTTTAGCAAATACCCTCGTACTCTGTACGCCGATCGCAGGTTAGGAGATGTTTTATTGCCAAAAATGTAATTAACAGGCTACGATACTCCAATGTTTATTTACTACTTGCGTGGCATTTGCACTTCAGAGTATGCCAAATACGTGTAAATGCGGTAAACAAACGTACATACATATTTTTAGGTGTTATGATTATGTTTATTTGTTGCGTGTACATTATATACAGGGTGTTTCTGTTAAACCGTTTTTAATGGATTTCCCGTTTGCATTTTTTTTAATCAAAATTGGGACGTTATATTGAATTATTTTTTTACTTTCTGGAATATACCGGAAATGGAGATCAACTTATTTTTTTTTTTAATTCCATACTTTATTGCAGTTTTGAATTTCACATTCAATTCTAAATCTACTTTATATTGTATAACTAGTGAAAATAAATCGTGTTTGAGACATTTGTTGAAAATATTTTGTATAGTAAAATATTTTGAAAAATAAGATCGAAGATCGCAGAGTTAGTAGTTATTTTTGGGCAAAAATCGTGCATGAACTTGCAGGGCTGGTCTCGAAGGACACAGATCGTTTTTCGTCGCTTTCTTCGTGCAGATGTTAAGTAAACCGAAATCAATTCCGCACAGCCGGCACGAATCCGCGCCTCTGACTCACGCTAATTTGTTTACCGACAAGTCCGCCCGTGGATACCCATCGCATCGATACAGAGCGCGACCAAAACAAACGCCGCGCTTCCTAATGCGGCGCTGATTTGAGGATTATTTGGGTTGACGATTGTCGGGGATTACGTGGGCTATTAGACTAAGAAATTGCCGCATTTTACGGTCGCAATTACGCCGAAATTGGTCTTGGGTGCACGGGCAGCGGCGCCGCACCGGTCCTTGGTCCCCATCCACACGCGCTGTCCGTGTGTGCGTGTGTGTGTGCTCAATTTACAATTCATTTATTGTGCAGGCGGGGATTGGCGCGGCGGGAAAGTTTGAATGCGCCGCTGAGGGGGCGCCACCTGTTCGCGTACAGTCGGACGCGCGGGTGGGGGCCGCTATATAAATGTGACGTGGGTCGGAAACCGCGCATTTAGATTGACTCCACCGTCGAGAGCGTTTGTGTTTTGTACAAGTAGTTTATTTCAATACAAATCCTATACAAATATGAGGGAGATCGTACACATCCAGGCCGGCCAGTGCGGCAACCAAATTGGAGCCAAAGTGAGTATACCCACTGGATTAACTCTTTTTCGTTTGTTTTATCGGTTTTTTTGCCGGCCGGCGAACGCGGCTGCACACCCGTCCTACGGCCATCTTGTGCACCGGCCGGCGTTCAGCCTCCCCATCGATATTAGATAACTTTACGTTGCGTTTTGCCTTCAATCATCGAAGGAAGGCCTGCATAAGTAAATAATTAATACCGCGGCATACTACGTCTCGCATCTGCCATTAACAATTGATAAGAGCACAGGTGTACCACAGACACGTAGATAGGCGTATTCTAAAAAAGTGAACGGATTAATTTTTAATAACCAGGCGGACGTTTTTGCGACTGCTAGTAAATGCGGCCGTTGCATCTCACGGGATTCGTCAACCGACGCCCCAATTTGAAAAAAATCTGCTTGGCACAATAGATCGTCATTTTTTTCTTCATTTAACAATTTTTGCTTCAAAGTGAGTACGTGTCTGTACAAATTCTTGGCTAGGGCGGCGCTTCCTGGTTGCTCTCAGAAGCGCGCCCAGCTTCCGGGCCAGTTTTGCGCGACGGATAGTACAATTTGGCCGTTAGGACGCCGGCGACCGTTAACACGCTCGCGCGGGAATGGGGTACAGTCGCCACTAAAAAATCTATAACGACGTCCTCTCCCTCTGCGGGAGCCGCACCCTACACATGGCCGTCGTTTTTTTCGTCTGGGCGATTGGCCTCCTGCCCCTACGACGAGTCACCATCTAAGAAAACTCAATAATTGGCCGATTAGCAATCGGCTCTTGGTGAGCCAGTGATGTCATGCCGATATTATTTTAACAACCCACGCGCTGCAACATTCACTGCGCTGGATTTTATTTATAAATTGCCCAGCAATTTTGCAATGAATCCAGCCGCCAATTTTAGTACATCTACTGGACAATTGGATAAACACTGATCACATTTAGCATGATTATAGCTATTAACATTAAATAATTTAACAAATATTTTAAACAAAAATTTCAGTCCATCGACCGGTTCCTACAACAAATCAATAAAATGAGTTTGAACCCATCAAATGACACCACATGAGTATGAATCCATCAAACATGACTAACACGAGTTTGAATCCATTACAAGCATACGATTTTGTTCGAATCCATCAAACAACAATCTATTTATTTTTAATCCATCAAATGGCACGACATACTCGTACAAATTAGATTGAATCCATCGGGCAGTACAACAAATGTGATAAATAAGTATTAATCGATCAAGATGATTACCCACAAGTTTCAGCCGCGTATCTATAGTCCGTACTTACGCATGAGTTCGACTCAAATCATATATTTGGTTGAGTATTTTATATAAACATTTATGCACCCAACGCAACCAAATATACCCAAATATCGACATTAGTCAAACTCATGCTCAAGTACGGACTATAGATATGGGCCTCGAAATGTACAACAAATATGACATACAAATGAATCACATCTATTGATCGGTTCGACAAACATTTTCAAACAAATGAAATTGCTCCTATCAATAACCAATTGCAATCGGAGTTCAGTAGCCCATAATTCATTTTTTTTAAATAATTGTTTCCTATAAAATATTTATATTGAATGTATCGGCACAAATGTCATCTTGTTTTCGTAATAATTTTTTTTTAATACAATACAATACTTGACTTGTTTCAAGTATCGAAAAATTCGGCACATTTGTTATCATTTTGCTATATAAATTACGATCGTCAAATTGTTAACTTAAATACATGTTTAATCGAATAGGATTCGAAACGGGTAAAGTCTGAATACAAGGTGTTTCAGAAGAAAGTGTAAATATTGTGGGAAGTTGTAGTATGGATGATTCTAAATAAAAAACGTCATATGAGCATGTGTCCCATCGTTAATAGATACTGAGATAGGGTCATTATAAGATTTATTAAAGTACGAGAAATAACATTGTTGATTTTTAATAATATCAATTTATATTAAACAAATTTACTTTGTTGGTTCGAAAATCCCACCGCCAACCTCAATACATTTAGTAATTCTATAATAATGCTGCTCGTTGCTATTCTAATAGCATCTTAGCGTTCCTTTATGAGCGCCGCACAATCCATGCGGTGGAATTTTTGATTTTGATTTTGAACTTATATTGATATTATTAAAAATCAACAATGTTATTTCTCGTACTTTAATAAATCTTATAAAGTTATAATAACCCTATCTCAGTATCTATTAACGACGGGATACATGCACATATGACATTTTTTACTTAGAATCATCTACAGTATGTCCCCGAAATGAGTTTACAAGAGGTTTTTTTTTAATTTTTACTTTTGAGTAAACATTAATAGGATTTAAAAAATTCTGCTTGGTCTGAAACTAGCATTTCATTTATTAATACATTCATTATTAATACAGGGCGTTGACTAAATAAAAAAATGTAATTTTGACATTTTAGAAAAATAACATAATTTAAACAACCCCCCACCATTTTTTTCACACAGATTAGTCCTGGTGTGGAACTCCTGAAAACTGTTATGTATTTCTTCAATAGTTATATATGCAAATGCCATTCGTAGGCGATTTTTAAAAATTTTAAGTATTATTTTCGACATTTGGATTGTTTGAATGATTATATTTTTCTATAATATTGTTAAATGTAATTTTAAATTCTATTAGTAAATAAATAAGTGTACATAAGATTTAAAAATGTTGATTTTGCCAACACCCTGTATAAATAAATAAAAGTTTCAGTAACTGAACTGGTAGTTTCAGATCAAACAGAAATTATAATTCTTATAACATTTTTACTTAAAAGTAAAAATTAAAAAAAATCCTTTTGTAAACTCAATCTGGGGACATACTGTATACTACAACTTCCCAAAATATTTGCACTTCCTCCTGAAACACCCCGTATAATAGTGGATTATCTTTGATCATGGTTCAGTTACCTAGGATATGATTGTTGACACAATGGTATCCACAGAATCTCAACCACGATCAATGATAATCCACGATTGTACAACTGGACCTAGGCCCAGTTAAGTTTGCATGCGTATTATACATATATCCACATTTCTTATGAAGTACATACAATATAATATTTGCACATATTTAGTACAATTATAAAATATTGTTTTACAATAAAATTAGATTATACATGCAAGAGAGGTTTATTGCGGTCCAGTGAACAGGTTCTATATCATTGGATTAACTCTGATCCTGATTGCGTTGGTATTGATACCATTGTGTCTACAATTATATACAAAACAACTGAACCAGGATCAAAGTGAATCCACGACTGTAGAAATGGTCATGGAAGTTCGAAAATGTATTCACCGGCAATAGGAAGAGGCTCGCTGTCGCCGCACGTACAGGGCAGCGGCGCAGAAGATGGGGGGGGGGGGGGTCAATAGGGCGTACCATGCCCAGCGCATGGAACAACTGAACATATTTTACGTTTTCTTCAAATATTGCCAGTATGTACAAAACGTAATGAAGTACAACTAAAATAAATTTTACTTTTATATTAAATGTCAAGAAAGGCCCATATACCGGCAAGTAAATGAAGGTCATGAAATTGTAGGTACACAGGTATTTTGAAACTTCAAAATTGGAAATTTCTATGAAGGAATTTAATAAGAAGGCTGCGCAAAAAATGATCATTGAAACGATGACATGACCATACCCGGGCGCCTCTCCCTCGCTATGCCACTGGTTGGGAGCCCGGCTTCAGTAATTCCAGATAATTTTTTTAGCTTCTACAAAAAAAAAAGTTCAGTTCTTCGAAATTTGTGGAAAATTGTAAAATTTTATTAATTATAGAATTTCTGCAAAAGTTGTATAAATTTTTGTCAAATTTGCTACAATAACTATTGAATTATTATCTAAAATTGTTTTAGAGTAGCGTCATTAATGACAAATGCCGAGGGCCAATAGCCTAAAAGATCTGTATACATCTCTACAAATTAGGCTCATCTGAACTCATTTTGGGACGCTCCTGGACGTCTGCGCTCTCTCAGCTTCGTAGGTCAATTCACAATAGACCTTTGACCGTAATAAACCATCTTTGTAGGTAGAAATTCAATTTCTGGTACAAATATACCTTTTTCCAATCCGCATTATTAAAATGCTCAGAAATGTATATTGAATCGCATCGTTTAAACTACACTTTATTCACGATAACCATTGACAACGTGAATAGAGTAAAAAATAGGCAAATTCGCACTATCCTTGAAATTTTCGTTGTCATCTGTCAATGTTACACTTCACGCAAGTTTTTCAATTCTCATAACGAATTGGAAAAAGTCTTGTATGATGCACGTGAATTAAGCAATTTTATCCACTCGAAAACATGATCGTGTTTTCGTGGATAAAATTCGACTTTATTCACTTATACCATAAATAGTAATTTTTCAAATCCATTTTTAATAACAGTTGCTATCCGTAACACATATTAATAACTAAATTGAACGCAAGTCCATCGATTGTTTAAATAAGTTTAGGACGTTTACGGTCGTAACTAAATGGAAATTATCCATATATCATATGTACTATACATTTGTGTAATATTTATAAATACAATTACTTTAAGTTTTTTATATGAATTATGATCAATAACAATTCCTTAATAAATATTTGAAAATACGAATGCGACCCCATCGATCGCTTCAATAAGTATTATCTGGACGGCCGCGACCGTTACTAAGTGGTAATCCATATTTAAATACCGCTTACTACGTTTTAGCCACACATACACGTCTACATGTACAGCCTTGTGATTAAAGTTTGGAACAAATATCATAATTGCAGTTTCAGATATTAAAAAACCACCTACTGATTGTGTCAAAAATATTGTAACGTGTTCAATTTTTATTCTGTTTTTGATAAGCCTTCGTACTACTTAAATGGCGATACACAAAAATGGCAGCTTACATAATACATTATTGTGATAAACTATATTTAAAAATATGATGTATTTTTGAAAATAATGTTATTTGCGGCAATTTGTATTTTACAAGCAGTTTACAAGTATTTTACTTCCTCAGCTTCAAGTAATAATTAGTAACATATGTTGGAGATATAATAATTTACAAAACATGAGAATTTTTGTGAGAAAATTATAGTGAATGTGTATTCGATTTGGTTCTAAACAGCGAACTATCAAAACTAAATGTCTGAAACTGAGGAAAATGTTTTTATAAGAAAAATAGCCCATTGATTGTCCCAAAAATTTATTCAACAATTATTACGAACTTTTGTATTTTATTCCATCGATTGATTCATTAAATCTTGCAAACTTTTAAATTTGAATCAACAATTTGTCAAAGCGAGTCGGTCAAATCCACATTTAAATGGTCTTCGTTATTCACGGCCTTACTTTAAAGAACCTTCATAATGACATAATGGACTCGTTTTCAACTTTAAAGAGCCTTTAATGTGACATAATAGACTCTTCTTCAACTTTAAAGAGCCTTCATTATACAGTATGTCCCCGATTGAGTTTACAAGACGGATTTTTATTTTATTTTAACTTTTAAGTAAAAATGTTATAGGAATTAAAATTCCTGCTTGGTCCGAGACTACCATTTCAGTAATTAAAACATTGATTTATTTATACAGGGCGTTGGCTAATAAAAAAAAATGAATCAAATTTAGCACTTTAGAAAAATAACACAATTTAAACAATCCGCCACCATTTTCTTCAACTCCTGAAAACTGTTTTGTATTTCTTCAATAGTTATCAATGCAAATTCCTCTCATAGGCGATTTTTATAATTTTCATTATTATTTTCTGCATTTGGGGGATTCTTTGAATGATTATATTTTTCTATAATGATGTTAGATGTAATTTTAAATTATTTTTGCATATAGTAAATAAATAAGTATAAATATGATTTAAAAATTTTGATTTTGCCAACACCCAGTATAAATAAATCAAAGTTTCAATAACTGAACTCAGTTTCAGACCAAGCAGGAATTATAATTCCTATAAAATTTGTACTTAAAAGTAAAAATAATATAAATCCCTTTTGTAAATTCAATCCGGGGACAATACTGTAGATTAGACTACTCGACTTTAATTTTAAGGACCGTTGTGTATTTTTCACATGTCTATTCCGTTAAAAATGTATAAAAAACGATTACTGGTGAGAGGAAATTCATACAATCTGATTTATTTTAAATTACTGAGAAAACTTTCCTGCCGACTATACAGGGTGTAACAGAAATACGTGTGTTAATTTTAAACATTGGTAGAACTCGTTATATAAAACATTATTTCTATTTTTTTCTTCAAAATTTGCAGTTTTTTTAAATATTTTTTTGCCCCCTAATTCTGACCGAACGAGCCGTTCTCAGGTACTGTCACTATAATTGTCAAGTGAAGTTTATTTAAAAATGCCAAATTTTTCTAATCAAGAATTTACAGATATTGTGTTGGTATATGGCCGAGCTTTTGGAAATGCCGCAGAAGCCAGTAGATTGTACAGTGCACAATATCCTGAACGTGTTTTGCCTAACAGGCAATGATGTACCTTTATGACACCGTTGCCATCACAACAAAAGATTTTATCGCTGCACACCTTTAACCATAGGCGGGTACGCGTTTTAGTAGATAAACTAGAACATATTTTAAATCAGTTTAACGTTGGTTTTTGAAAAAAAAAGACATATAGAAAAAATGTTTTATTTAACGAGTTCTACCAATGTTTAAAATTAACACACGTATTTCTGTTACACCCTGTATATATATATATATATATATAATTTGAAAATAGTTGCATTGTGCGAGAATTTAAATATTTGGCTTGTCTTCCTAATGACATAAAAACAATCTTCTAGATTCTAGAATATACCTCATTACTATTTTGAACCCAACATGTTCCCTTTGAAGATTGCCATTATTTTTTCATTCATCTGATTTTGACATTTATTCTTATTTTGCTTCAAATTTTGTTGGTTTTCATATAAGTAAATTATTAGAAACAATCTTCTAGATTCTAAGGTAGAATCACACCTTTTCTCAATTTAAGTCCAACATCTATTGAAGATTGACTATCATCTATCATTCCGCAGTTTTTATAATTTTTCTCATTTTGCATCTAGTGTTTTTATATTGATATTTCGTATTGGTATTTAAATTAAAAACAATGTTCTAGATTCTAGAATGCTGTTTTGTCTCAATTTGGGGACAATAATATCTATTGAAGGTACCGGTTTCGTAAATAAACACATTTTTATAGTTTGCTGTTATTCTGTCACTGCCTGAACGGTAATTAGATTCAGCGCACTACTTCATTAGGTGGCCATAGACAGACACATTTTCTTACGGATTTGCATGCGGCGAGCCGAACCTTCAGATAAATGTGTTGGTTTATTGGCACCTTCGCGCTGTACCGCCGAGCGGCGAGCCACACTTGCGCGAAGCACTTCTGAACTCGCATAAATCGCACCATTAACACACACGTTAATCTGCGGACCGGGTCTGGCATAGTTAGGTTCAATTCTATGTGTTCTGCAAACATGAATAAAGAGTTTATAACAGAATTTATCGAAGTATATAGACGGCACGCTGCGTTATGGAAAATAAAATCCGCGCTTCTTCTTTGTCATTTTACAATTTATAATCGCATCAGAGTAAATTATTGCACCAAACTTCTTTTTCTTGTTAAGCGTCAACATCTTAATCCGCTCAATAATAATCATGAACTGAACTGGCATTTGCGTGGCCCGCGGTCTTTTAAAATTTTCATGGAGCCACGAGCCAAGCAAATCTACAGTGACTAAATAGGTACAGTGGCGGCAAGAGTGGTGCTTCTCGTGATTGGTTCACGTAATCCACAGAAATAGATGGCGGCCGGATGTTTATGTTTGAAGCTTGACGTCGTATGATGTCTATTTATCTGTCAAAATTTGAAAGAATTTTATTTTATGTCAGAAGTATTTATAAACATTTCTTATTAATTATGCCCCATCATTGGAACGAGTTGATCGTGGCTTTGCCCAACGTCAAATCGCCGAGATCGAAATGCTGGGAGAAAGGTTGAGCAGAACGAATGAAAAATTTACAAAAATATTGAATTTCAAGACAACACGAGAAATATTTCATTTTAATTCGAGGATGTACCTCCTATTGAGTATATTATTGACAGATAATAAAACAAGGTAAATAACAAATCGATACAAATATACTTTTGAAGACTCACAACAATATACTTAGAACGATCTTAAAAAATGGAAGGCATTATTAATGTATTTTATCTGCTTGTTTAGTAGAATTGTAAGTAATGAATAACACGTTTGCGGATAGTGACTGCTATAGCAGTCCTTCACGAATGCGCTGAGGGGAGACTGACTGCAATAGTGATCCATCTAATATGTAATTTATCTGGACTCAGACTCTGACAGCGTTATGTGTACCTCTAAAATGATGGCCTTAGTTTGCAGTAGTGTTAGTATGTACCTACGTGTCCCCTTACAATCATTCCCATTTTACGACGTGTTCGCGAATGTATTAAACAAAATCTTTGAATTATTTTCAAGTATTCTATCGTCCACGAAAAAATCACTTGGAATAATCTATTGCCTACTATAAAACGTTTAAGCATCGAATAGACGTTTAACAAAATCGTTCACAATTAAAATGAAGCACGGCGCACAGTACCGCCAACCGCCAATTCCATCTGCAATCCAAGTTGTGCAGGTGGTATTGGTACAGCGCTAGCTTAATAGTACTTCAGTTAAGACATGGCGGTTTATGTCCATTGTCACCACTGTATCTATTAAGTCACTGTAAGCAAATCCAACGGATAAATCGCTCGTTTTGCTCCATAAACATAGATATTTTGATGTAACGAGCATTCCGACGGAAAATTCGTACGATTTGCTCGTGTGTGTGTGTTGCCTCGGTCGTAAAATGAATCGCCACGAGCAAATGCGCGCATTGCTCGTGGCGAGCAAATCCGTCCGCAAATATGCCTGTCTATGGCTAGCTATTTTAATTGCACCTCAATTAGTACGTGTAACGTATTAATGCTCTATTGGTGATGCGCTAAAAACAATTAAAAAAAAACAATACTTTAGGTGTGGGTTTTGCGATTCGCTTGTTAACTCCCAAGATCAAATCGTCAATGTTGGAGCAGTGAATCACCGCTTTGTAGCGTTGATTAATCTCGAATTCCACGTTTCTATTTCCTATCCCATTTTCATTGCTAGGATGCCGTTTTAAAATTTAGCACGCACACAGAAGAACCTCGTTTCTCTGCAATGATGCCAGGGCTTTTCTCGGCCGAGAGAATGCACACGGCATTTCAACCGTGACGGCACAGGGTTCGTTAAACCTGGGCTCTTCACCTCTCTTGCTCATCACAATGGTCATTCTCTTCGCCGGTTCTCAGGTGTGCTGCGCCGTTAACTGCTGCGTTTTGCATATTTTACAGCCATATTTTTTCGTGTAGAAACTCGATGTTGCTAGAAAGTAGGTTCTCGGATACGCACACATGTTTCACGAATTCTCCTCGCACGCCGTTTACGTCCTCTTTCTGGTGGTCCAAGATACTTTCCTCTCGGGTTTCTGCACTTCCGGTTCGGACGGGCCGGAAAATTTCCCGCGTTTCCGGCCGATTTTGCCCGTTTTGACTGCGTTTGTTAACAGGCGTTCGTGTGTGTGTGGAGGTTGCCGTTTTTATTAGGAAGAATTACGTAAGCGTCTTGCAGTATCTTCTATATATAGAAATGACCTGAGTCACATACCATTAGCATTTACCATTGGCTTGCGAAAGATAACCAAGGCCGAACATCTGCTACCTTTGTAAAAGGATTTTTTTTTTGCCACACCTGCTGCTACCCTCCCAAACCACTCATCCCCAATATACGCCCTATTGTAATTTTACCTGCTCCAACTATATAATGAGATACTTCCCAGGGGTCCAGTTACATAGCAATTTTTCGGGCGTTCTAGAAAATGACTATAGAAACTCGCCGATTTAATTTGATCACATTGAGCATTCCTCTTTTGGTATTCCAGGCAATAGTCTTAAAATCCTATCAAATTTTAATTTTACTTCATTCGGTATGCATAATGAATAAAGTTATTTTTCGACGATTTTCAGGGATCAGCCCTAATTTGTTTTACAAATTTCTTTTATTGCGTTCGCTAGTAAGTTCTAAACATAATTTTAGAAAATGATGATAGAAACTCGCCGATTCAGGCATTTGTTCTTTAAAATCTACTAATTATTAAATTAACTTTACTTCATTTATTTTATTCAGTAATGAATAAAATTATACGATTTCCAGACATTGGCCCTACATTTTTTACCAAAATTATTTGATTACCTTCACTAGTAAGTTCTGAACATAATTTTAGGTATGCTAACTTTTAGTTTGTTCACCAAGTTAATATATATTTTATATTGTTTCATTAATCATCAAACCTGTACCTCTGATTTATCCATTACACAGTGAAATTTATTGTATTAATATGCAGAATAATTATTTAGCATCAAATCTTTGCCCAAGTTACGAAATTAAATAATTAGGAAAATAGTTTGTTACCTAAACAATTAAATATGATATTTTTTGCCTGTTGTTAAAATAATTGTTGGAAATACCTAAATTATATTATAAATTAAGTTATTTTTACTCCTGTTCTGTACTAATTTCTTTATTTTATTGTTTCCAGTTTTGGGAAATCATTTCTGATGAACATGGCATTGACCCCACCGGAGCATACCACGGAGACTCCGACCTCCAACTGGAAAGGATTAATGTGTACTACAATGAAGCGTCCGGAGGCAAATATGTACCCCGTGCCATCCTTGTGGATCTGGAGCCCGGCACCATGGACTCTGTCCGTTCGGGACCTTTCGGACAGATCTTCCGGCCAGACAACTTTGTCTTTGGACAGTCTGGCGCCGGCAACAACTGGGCCAAGGGCCACTACACAGAGGGAGCCGAGCTCGTGGATTCGGTCCTCGATGTCGTGAGGAAAGAAGCAGAGTCCTGCGATTGCCTGCAGGGATTCCAGCTCACACACTCCCTTGGCGGTGGTACCGGCTCCGGCATGGGCACCCTCCTCATCAGTAAGATCCGTGAGGAGTACCCAGATAGGATTATGAATACATACTCAGTGGTCCCCTCCCCCAAAGTGTCAGACACTGTTGTAGAGCCTTACAACGCGACGCTTTCCGTACACCAACTTGTAGAAAACACAGATGAGACATACTGCATTGATAACGAAGCTCTCTACGACATTTGCTTCAGGACGCTGAAGCTTACCACACCCACATACGGAGATCTTAACCATCTAGTATCACTCACAATGTCAGGCGTCACCACTTGCCTCAGATTCCCCGGTCAATTGAATGCCGATCTCCGTAAATTGGCTGTAAACATGGTTCCATTCCCCCGTCTTCACTTCTTCATGCCCGGCTTCGCCCCTCTGACATCCAGAGGCAGCCAACAGTACAGGGCCCTGACCGTACCTGAACTCACCCAACAGATGTTCGACGCCAAGAACATGATGGCTGCGTGCGATCCAAGGCACGGACGCTACCTGACAGTCGCCGCCGTCTTTAGGGGACGCATGTCCATGAAGGAGGTCGACGAACAGATGCTCAATATCCAGAACAAGAACAGCAGCTACTTCGTAGAATGGATCCCCAACAACGTAAAGACCGCCGTGTGCGACATCCCTCCCAGAGGCCTCAAAATGTCCGCCACGTTCATTGGTAACTCCACTGCCATCCAGGAATTGTTCAAGCGCATCTCCGAGCAGTTCACCGCCATGTTCAGGCGCAAGGCTTTCTTGCATTGGTACACAGGCGAAGGCATGGACGAGATGGAATTCACTGAGGCCGAGTCCAACATGAATGATCTGGTCTCAGAATACCAACAGTACCAGGAAGCCACCGCCGATGAGGACGCAGAGTTCGATGAGGAGCAAGAACATGAAGTTGATGAAAACTAAATTATGATTTTGTTTTTTGTCATCGCACTTGATCTGAAATCGCTTATTCTATAATTTGTACTTTCGCATGTTTATTTTTTTGTACAGTCTACATTCCCGTTTGTAAATCGAATACATTACTTAACTTATTCAAGACTGACTTTTGTTTTTTCGTTGCTTATATTATCCAATATTCTTTTTTTAATTATAACAATTTTGCAACATTTGTTTATGAAGGATTTTCTAGGCATTAAATTTGCTGCCTCAACTTATACCTGCAATTTTAATTACCTTTATTACCTTCGTCAATAACAAAATTATTAAAATCCAATAACTTCTACTAACCAAAGCTCAAGCTTTAAATGTGCAATAAACCATTTTGCAAAGAAATAGTTTCTTTGGATCGAAACAAATTGAAAATTTTGAAAAATATTTTTTTGACCACGTTGAACACCTTCAAAAATTTTTGTTTGAACTAGTCCACAAAATTTGTATACATGATTCAATGGTAGCTATAAAAAAAAATAAAGTCCAAAAATGTCTAGCTATTCGATAAACTAAAATATCGTGAGTCATGTAATTTTTGCAAATCAATGCTATTCCAAAGCTTTCATCTTGAATTTGATTTGTTTTCCATTTAGTGTTTGGTAGTTTGTGTTTAGATTTGTAATGAGAGCTCACATTTTACATGGTACTAAACAAACTGACCTGTTTCATACGACGTATAACCGTATTTTGTAGTTTCATACAATATGCAAATTCCATATGATGCAGATAGTTAACCATTGGTCCTTTCATAGTCAATTTCCTACATTCTGCTTCCTTCAAAAAACGCTCTGAAGAAAATTGCTGAATGATCCAATCCCGGGCAATTTCCTAAAGATAAAAAATTCGAAGGGGAATTTAACAGTTTAAATTTTATGTTTGCTTCTAATCCCTCATCTGTTATTTTCTATAAATTCATTACAACTTTAGGAACAATGATCAACCCAACAGTTCCTACCGGTTGTTGATTAAATTAAATACTAGTTTATATGACCTCTTGCAGTTGCTATATGTTTGAATAGAGATATTAAAAATCGCAATTAATTTTATTGCTTCAAATTACAAAGTTCTTGAAACTGCAATAAAAGTAATCGTAAAAATGTTGGTGAATAAACGTTGAAAACATTTGAATCAATTCTTATTTTATGTAGACAAATATGAACGAATCTGCTTTGGTGGCACCCTTATGGGGTGTAATGAATTGCAATTTTTTCGCGAAACAAGACTGCGAAATTTTGTGAATGAAGATTTAAGCAAAGTCTATCCACAGGGCTGGTCATCCTATCCACCGAATACAGTGAATAGGCATTAGACAGTTTACCACACCCACAACTGCGTAGGCCTGTTTTTCTCTGGGTATGTATCCGACAGATTACGTATCTACTTTGGAAAGACCTACCGCAAAACCCACATGTCCCAAATTTGACGTTTGTAATCCTTCTTCAGGTGGACCTAAAATTACTTTTGGCAGTAGAAATCGTAGTTTCTGAACATTAGGGAGGCATCAAAACTAATTATATTGAAAATTGAATTGAAAACAATATTTGTATTGAAAATATCGTAACTGAATTAATCATATTCTATTTTCGTCATATTTCGTAATGTTATATGGATGAATTCGTTTTAATCGCAGCAATAATTATATTTAAAGAATTCAAGTTTACAGCATATCTACAGCAAAAATCATTTGTTGCATTGCATCATCGCGATATGGACTATAATACCAAATAACACAATTTTGTATGACATCATTTTACTGAGTTACGTATAACAATATCAAATAACAGAATTTGTTGTGTCATTTTCCGTGGTGAAAATGGTTTTCAAGTCCAGGAAATCAAGTTCTAGGTATTCATATTTGATTATTTGTTCTGTGAATTGTAAATATACCGAGAATGCGAGATAGTGCACTAATCCATAATGTCAACATTGGATATTAGGTAATTAAGATATGAAAAAATGCTTCCATATTTGAGTCTGGACTATTTTATTAGTGTTAGTGTTAGTTTCATAAAAGTACTTTTTTATAATTTGTTAATAATAATTTAATTAATACTTTGATAATTTAAGTTAATTGCATTGTTTTGGTTCACAAAAAATGAATCTAAACCTAAATAAATAAAAAATCTAAATTAAATGAGAGTATGAGAATAAAAAATGAGATATATAATCTATGTCGACAATTGAAATGAGTAATTAACAACTATTTAAAATTTGTTAAAATCTATAACAAAGATAATATTAAAATTGACATTTAAATATATTCACTCTTTTTTTGATCGATTTAAGGTGATGAGGTTTGGCTTAGTCTTATCTTAGAATATGCTATAGAAAAAACATTCGGAGTGAAATTGAACAATTTGTATATTGCGTGGGCGAGAATCGATTAATAAACTTCAGATCAGCATAATTTTGAAATATAATCCAATTGCACAGTACGAGTACTAGCATATAGGTAATTCCTTTAATTTGACTTTTCACATGATTTATTTACATTTGAAAGTCATGAATGCCATCGATGCTGTCACAGTTTTAAATGTGCTTATCTGGTCCTTGAAATGCAGTGCTTGACATTTGCATTTTTAGGTACCTATAAATATCAAATGCCTGAGATGTTGAATGCAGAGTGCAAAGTTAGTTCTTTGACGAAGTGTTAACATTTCTTATGAACTATGATTATTCAGTAATTTAGTGAAGCGAATATGTATTCTCGTATGTTTGGATTTATAAGTTTTTGAGTTAATACAAAAATATATTTATTTCGTGGCAGAACACAGCCAAAAAGTTGAAATATACCTGAAATGTAATACGAAAATTTAAATTCTATGAAAAACGGACATATTTCATTTACGAAAGAACCGAAGAAATCTTATCTGAACCTTGATTTTGATCTATAAATTAAAGGAGCACTCGATGTGTTAAATAAATGTTTATAATAAATAAACATGCTGGAATGTAGTTTTTATTTATAATTTTGCGTTTTTAACACAACCATGTCTGCTCGCGCAATAGCCCTTTCGACCACCAGTATTGCAATTCACTTTATAGGTTACTAACTGAATAGATATGTTTGTAAACCGTATATGAATTAGAAGTTAATTTATTTAAAATTAACCTTTATTTAAATTAACTTCTTCGATTTTAAGGCACAACAGTGGGAAAAAATTACCTTTGCAATACAACTACTTCACTCGGATTTGTACAAAGTGTAATTACATAATAGCATTGATTAATAAGGGTATTATAATCAATGATAATAGCAATGAAAGGAAATTATTGTATACTTCATCAACACAGTGATGTTAGTTTGGCTGCATACGTTGAAGTTTAAGATTTAAAATTGGTGTACGCTTGGACTAGTAATTATTAAGTAACAAATATTTTTTTGTGCAAGGTACTAAATTAAAAATTTTTGAATTCCGATTTTTACCTTTTTACCTTTTTATACTTTATAATTTTCAAATTTTCAGAAGAGGCCACAAACTAAGTATCTCCAACTATCAAGCTAAATTATGTCAACGAAGGGTATTATAAACGTTGGAAAACAATTTAGCCAGGAACTCAAATGTGCTGAATCATATTGTGCAATAAGAACTCTACCTTGCCGTTTAATAGGTCAAATTTGACTTTTCAAAACCCTGAAAACTAATATATTTCAAAAAGTAGATACGTGCATCTGATTGCCTCCTTAACAAGCTACAAGTCTTATCTGATGAATGTTTCTCTAGATTTTTAGGTTTTAAGATTTTAGCTGTATCACTTAAAATGGACACCCAGTGCGTGGCAAGAAAATCATCAAAAATATTAAAAGAGACAAGAAAATTGTTGTTATGATAATAGCAATGAAAGGAAATTATTGTATACTTCATCAAAACAGTCGTGTAAGTGCGCCTGCATATGTTAAAGTTTAAGATTTTAAAATGGTGTACTCTTGGACTGGTAATTATTGAGTAACAAATAATTTTTTGTGCAAGGTATTAAATAAAAAAAAATGAATTCAGTTTGTTACCTCTTTATACTTTATAATTTTTAAATTTTGTGTGGTCACAAACTAAGTATCTCCAACCATCAAGCTAAATTATGTCAACGAAAGGTATTATAATCAATGATAATAGCAATGAAAGGAAATTATTGTATACTTCATCAAAACAGTCGTGTAAGTTCGGCTGCAAACGTTGAAGTTTAAGATTTTAAATTGGTGTACTCTTGGACTGGTAATTATTAAGTAACAAATAATTTTTTGTGCAAGGTACTAAATTTAAAAAAAATAATTCAGTTTTTTTACCATTTTACCTTTTTATACTTTATAATTTTTAAATTTTCAGAAGTGGCCACAAACTAAGTATCTCCAACTATCAAGCTAAATTATGTCATCGAAGGTCCATCACACAAAATTATAATATTTTAGGATACCACGCTCTTGAATAAATATAATGCATACTGTACTATTGACATAAAATATTTTGCAGTGAAGCAAATTACCAATACATTAGCATATTATACTTACCAATTGTACCAAATCGGATTGAAGCATATCGCCTTTTACGTATTTCACCTTTGCATTTTTAGTATAACAACTTACTTAGTCTTGCAAGCATATGGAATATTTAATACCATTCTGTCCATTTATCTTAATGATAAATTTGCCTTGTTAATTCTTTAAATTTTCAATTGAAAATATATATATATATATATATATATATATATATATATATATATATAAAAAATGTAAATAAAAGAAATTCTTCCTTTTGATAAATTATTATCCAATCACAATAACCACTTATTAATTTTCAGTTTGTAATTGAATAAGTATATAAATAAATAAATAAATAATGAGTCATTTATCTCTAAAACCATTTCTGGGACAAGCCATAATGTAAAAAACGAAAATAATACACCAATGCAGCAGTATGATATAAATATATCATCCCACCATGTGCTCACTCAAGACTTCACTTCTATTATTAAGTATATTAGCAACGGGGAATTTCGAACCAACGAATTTATTATCTGAGATAATAAATCAAGCATTTCCGGAGAAATATTGCGTGCACTATATCGGTCACAGAGGTTCAAGACTCTTGGAAGCAGCACATGAGGTGGACCTCGCCGTCGTGGTTTTCAGTGTAAAAGCATTTTCAGGGGCGAAACCTGAAAGCACCTGCAAAGCGAGTGGCTATCTGGTTTCAGTAACCGCCGAAGAATTGGCGAGGCTTTTCAGAGACCTGTTCATTTTCGATCCCCATAACAGAATGATGATTTTCGACGATGATTACGAAGTCGATTTGATTGATTCGTTCATCAAGGAAGCGAATTATCACGCTTTAGATGTCGTAGTTGTGCAGACTGTTGACTCGCAAAATTTTCTGGTGTACTCGGTAAGCGAAAATCGGTATGTAAACGATTCCTCGAGCTCGAATTTAGGATTAGGATCGGGTTTCAAGATGAAGAAGTGGGTGCCCACATTTGGAAGGAACGTGGTTAAAATATTGTCGTTCGAATTTCCGCCATACATATCCCAGGACAGCGCGGGATTTTGGGGATTTGAGATGCATATAATGAATTATCTAACGAAAGGCTGGCCTGTTGAATATATTACTTATCCGAAATACAGTTGGGCCAAGGTATTAAAAGACTTGGAAAAATACGTGGGGAACATGACGTTGTCTTCAAATTGGTTCTACGCTATTAATACCAGCAATTTGGATAGTACACATCCTTACACCCAAGTGCGCTCCAGTTTTTTGGTACCCAAACCCTGGGCATTGCCAATGGAGACTTATATATTCCAGCCCATACAGTTACCTGTATGGCTGGTCATTGCCCTCAGCATCGTATTCTTGGCAAATTTTTTACGGTTAATTTCCCCCCTTGAAAGCTTCTCCAAGTTGGTGCTGATAGTTCTGAGCCTCCTTGTGTTGAACAATATGAACGATTTCGGAGACGGACGAATGCAGAGGTGTGTACTTCTAGCATGGTCTGTGGCCTCCGTGCTGTTATTAACAGCATACTCCGCCGGCTTTACCTCTTTGGGCGCCGTCCCGAGATTCTCGAAGCCTATAAATACCTTCGAAGATATTTTAAGGCACAACTTGACGTGCTACGTGGCCGGGTCCCATCTCAAAGACATTCTGGATGCATCGCACGACGTTCACGTCAAGGCTCTGGCTTCCAACGTGATCACGGATTACCGGGGAGTGCTGCCGGAAAACAGCTTTCGCCCAGTGGATGTCCTTTTCGAGCGGTATCTTGTCACAGATCTGGACCTCAGCGAGTACGAGAACACCCACCTGAAACTCATCAAGCAGCACTTTCAGATGCAGTACAAAACGCTGGCACTCAACAGGAACTCCCCGTACACCAAGGTGTTCAACGAGAAAATCAAACGCCTCGTCGAGCACGGTTTCATCAAAGCCTGGTTCGATTACAACAAAATATATCAAATCCCAAACTTAAAATACATGAACAACTTTTTTACTACAGATGTAACCACGGGATACCACTCCATAGGGATTGGGAAGTTACAAGGGGCTTTTTACTTGTTACTAATTGGGTGTGGAATTTCCTCATTCTGCTTTTTATATGAATTTCACACAAAAAATAATAAGTAATTGTTGGATCTCTACAATATACATAATCACCTTACAATTTGAAAGCAAATAAAATTAGTGTCGAAAAATGCATTTCACTGTGCCAGTGCAATAACTGCACAAGAAAAGTTTATGACTTGTCTGGAATGCGCTGAAGTTTTACGACATGTACTTAACTTTTTATTAGATATGATCAGGCGGCAAAACCAAAGGAGATCACGAGGGGCGGGACGGAAATAAAAAATTACGACCTGCACCGCGCATTCCTGGCAGAATTACAAACATACGGGGCAATTTACTGGAGCACAATTTATTAAATATAGAAATTATTTTTTACTACTACGATCACATAAAACGACGCGGAATTACAGAAAAAAAAAGTGTATTTTGTTACAAAAGTAAATAAACCTGTGAGTAGTTTTACTACGTCCCATTCAGAAAAATATGATTCATCTTGGCATAAAGCGCGCGCTAATGAATCTAGATTTATTTTTACTTGACGGAAAATGTAGCTCACGAAATACGAGGTGTGGCAATTAAGTTCCGAGACTGTTGCTATAACATCTGTATTTCGCAATTTTTTACAATTTTTAATTTTTCCCCTTCAATATACTCCCCTTCCGCATCCCTACACCTCTCCATGTGAATCTTACACTGTGCGAAGCAGTGCTGCAGGTCATCTTCCGACAGGCTCTTGAGTACCTGCGCCGATTTTTGTTTTACGTCCTCTAATGACTCGTGGCGGATTCATTTTAAGCAAGATTTGATTTTTGGGAACAGGTAGAAGTCGCAGGATGCTAAATCTGGCGAATAAAGTGGGTGCTCCATTACTGTGACCTGGTTTTTGGCCAAATAGTCCTTGACAGAGTGCGCGTTGTGAGCCGGCGCGTTGTCTTGATGGAGGATCCAGGACTCTTTCCACATTTCGGGCCTCATGTTTAGTTCCTCATGCAAAATTTGTCTTACAGTTGCTTTATTAATGTCCACATATTAAGCAATGGCCCTAATACTTAATCGATGGTCTTTTCGAACCACCAGGGTCACTTTTTGAACGTTCAAGTCACGTTTTGAAGTCACAGGCTGCCCGGGGCGCTCGTCATCTTCAACATTCTCCCTCCCCTCCTGAAAACGTTTGTACCACTCAAAAACTCTGGCATAGGAAACGCAATCATCCCGGTAAACCCTTTGCAAAGTTACATAGCTTTCGGTCGCGGACTTCCTGAGTTTTAACAAAAACTTTAAATTCACTCTTTGCTCAATTTTTGTATTGAACATTTTTTCGGCGCGATCAGTTTTTTCACCTTCGTTATTTGACGATTACAACGAGACTATTTGTTGCAGCTGCTTGAAATTTTTACCCAAGGTCAAGGGATATATACAGATCTAAACCACGCCCGTTTCATTCTTCTAGTCACGCAGGTGATCGTTAAAAAAAATCAGTCTCGGAACTTAATTGCCACACCTCGTATACCATGTTGAATCAGTGGAACTTACATGACGGAATTTAAGTATCAAATTTATCAGAATAAATAAAATACGACAGTGAGTTTAGGCTCTGAAGGCAATTACATGATGGAATTACATTATCAACTTGATGAGAATAAAAAAAATAGAAGTTTATGCTTGTGACATTTAATCTATAATCATGGTATAAATTTCTGTTAAGAGGAATATTAAACGACGATAATGATTATGCTAATTTCTAATTATTAGATTATGATCGACTGCAGTAGTATACCTCTATATACAGTGGATACCTCCATGATAGTATACAGTGCCCAAACCGTTTTGTAAAAACTATTTTTTGTGTTTGTAAAAATAGATATTTTATAGTATATTACACTATTAGACCATGTAAGTATAACGTTTTTCGCACAATCGCACAATCGCATAAACCAATTAAGATAATAAAAATTTGAGTGGTTTCCGTTTTAATTATCTTGACTTTTATCACAAAATGGTGTACAGGGTGGCCCAATTTGGATGTTTCTATAGGGGATCTCGATAACTAGAAGAGATAGAGAAAATCGGATGGCGTATCCTCGATCTCTTTTTTCAAGACCAACTCAATGGTGAAAACAAAAATTGACTATCGTCTTTCGTTTTGAAGTTATGGCCAAAAACTCATTATTTTCCATTTTCGATTTTTATCAATGTTTCATTTATTTCTCATTTTATTAAAATAAGAGTTACACTTTCTTCAGGCACATTTTTACGGTAAATTGAATAAGTTTTACAGAATTTTAATATATTCGTTAATAAGCAAGATACAATACAAAGTTGTGTTTTTTTTAAATACAAGTTCTAGTTGGTTGTGGCCTTAATAAATAGGTCATTTTTTCTCTTTTCAATGATATACGAGGGCGGTTTGACGGAAGAGTGACTTTTTAATGAAAACGTTATTTTTCTGTTAAAAATATATTTTATTTTTCAACATAATACCCTTTCCACTGTACACACTTAGCCCAGCGAGTTTACAGTTTAATTAAACCTTCCAAAAAGTAATCTTTCGGAAAGTCTTCAAAATATGGATTTGTCTCGGTTATCACCTCTTCATTTGTCTGAAATCTTTGTCAACCAGCCATTTTTTTAAAATTTGGAAATAAGAAGAAATCACTGGGGGCCAGATCTGACGATTATGGTGGATAAGGCAGTAATTTACAATGCAATTCAGCCAATTTAGTGGTAGCAATTGCAGACGAATGAGAAGGCGCATTATTGTGATGGAGCAACACTTTTTCTTCATCAAATGAGGTCGCTGTTTTTCAAGTTTGGCATCAAAACGTGTCAGCATAATACTGACCAGTTATCGTTTTTCCTTTTTCTAAATAATTAATAAAGATTACACGTTTTGAATCCCAAAAAACTGTGGCCATGACCTTATTGCCTGAAAAAATTATATTGCCTGTTTTTGCCTTCTTGGGAGCATGTTCGCATGGAGAAATCCATTATTTTGACTGTATTTTTGTTTCTGGAGTATAATGATGTATCCAAGTTTCATCTACTGTGACATATCGACGAAAAAATTCCTTTGAATTACGTTGAAGACGGCCAAACATTCTTCTCAATTCTTAATTCGAGCGCGCATTTGATCACCATTAAGCAAACGCGGCAACCATCTCGCGAAAAGCTTTTTCTTATTGAAATGTTCATGCAAAATATTGTATACCCGTTCGGTTGAGATATTTACTTCATTAGCTATCTCAGGAACTTTTATTCGACGATCGTCAATTACAAGACCATGGAATTTATTAACCATTTCTGGAGTAGTTACAGTAAATGATGGTCCCGGACGATCTGCATCAACCATGCTCATATGGCCACTTTTAAAAGCAGAAACCACTTACAAATCATTCCATGGGACGGAGCAGATTCTGGATAATATTTACGTAACTTTTCCTCGGTTTCTTTAATTGTTTTTTCAGGCAGAAAATAATGTTTAATCAACACTCGAAATTAGTTTTTCTCCATGTTTACACAACAACGAAAACAGTTTTCTTCAAATAAGTATAAAACATAATCTATTCATCAGATTGGTACCAAATTTTGACAGAAGACCTCCGAAAGACCTCAGGAGCTAGCAACATAGTCACTGTAGCGAAAGTGTTACCAACTTTTGAAAAGTCACTCTTCCGTCAAACCACCCTCGTATAACACGTGAATGTTATAATTGCATTTTTGTTGAAATTTATTAAATTTTGTCAACACGTCATATATATATATATATAATCGAAAACCTATCTACCCTAAGGTGTTAAGTGTTTAGGCTACTTCAGCTTAGTTCATGTACGAACTTCGCCCACTCTTTTCGGTTTTTCGCCATTTTCTTCCCCACATTCCAGGTCAGTCCTCGGTCTTTTAATATTTCCCTCACTACGTCATCCCACGATTTTTTGGTCTGCCTCTTTGCCTTTTATGGGGTGTTATTGCCTGCCATACCCTTTTTGTCTGTCTGGTTTCTTCCATCCTTACAATGTGTCCAAACCATTTTAGTTGTTGCCGCTTGATCTTTGTTATTATCGGTTCCACTTCTAATTTCTCTCTTACCACTTCGTTTCTGATTCTGTCTCTTCTTGTGATTCCTTTGACGCTTCTTAGGTACTTCATTTCTACGGCCTGTATTCTGCTTTCTATCGTTTTAGTTATTATCCAGCTTTCACACCCGTACATTAATATTGGTTTGAATACTGTGTTGTACACTGCTAGTTTTCTTTTCTTTGTAATTTTATTGTTTCTTAGGAATGTGTTATTTAGTGCGTAGTACAGTTTTGTTGCGTTCTCTAATCTGTCATTTATTTCTGCATTGTTTTCTCCATTTTTGTGAATTTTGACTCCTAGGTATTTAAAGGTTTCCACTTGTTCAACGTTCCTACCTCTTAGTTTTGCGGGTGCGCTCAGATCCTCTTTCCCTAGTGCCATGATTTTTGTTTTATTTATATTTATTCTTAGATTGCTTTTATGTTAAGCTTTTTCCCATAATTCTAAGTTGAATTGTAGCTCTTGTTTGCATATATATATGCTTTTAGCATATATAATTAGGTCATCCGCGAAGGCGCATACTGCTATCTTCACCATTTCCATATTTCTATATCCCACTTTTAGCTTTTTTGTTGTTTCCTTTGTTTCTTTCAGTATATCATCTAGGACGATATTGAAGAGGGTTGGACTTAATACACCTCCTTGTCTCAGACCTTCCATCGTTTCAAATTCCTCTGATTGCATGTTTCCAGTTCTGACTATGTTCCTTGTCGTTTTGTAGATGCTCCTAATGCTTTCTATTAATTTTCTGTTTACTCTTCTTTTTTCAAGACTATTCCAGACTGCATTTCTGGGTATGCTGTCGAATGCTCTTTCGAGGTCTATAAAGGCTACAAATATGTTGTTGTTTTTGCTCTATTCAATTATTTGTTTCATTGTGAATATGAGGTCTTGTACTCCTCGTCCTTTCCTAAATCCACTTTGGGGTTCTTCTAATTGTTCTTCGATTACCGACTTTAGTCTCTTTTCCAGAATTATTTCATACACTTTCGCAATTATGCTTAGTAGTGTTATTCCCCTGTAGTTACTGCAATCTCGATTGTTTCCCTTCTTATGTATGGGTAGTATTATACCTAGCTCCCACTCCCTGGGGATCTTCTGTTCTATCCAAGCTTTATTGAATAGGGCTGTTAGCACTACCATACCATTGCTTCCTAGGTTTATGATCATTTCTGCTGTTATTTCATCACAACCTGCTGCTTTCCCTCGTTTTAGCATTTTCACGGCCTCTGCTACTTCTTCTGTTGTTACTTTTTCTTGTTCCCCAAGTTCGCTATTCTCCTCTGTATTATATTCTGTGTGTGCTATTGTCCCATTTATATTATTGCTTTGTTCCGTGTTTAGTATCTCCTCGAAATATTCCTTCCAGCGTGCCATGATGTCTTGTACTTCTCCTAATATTCTTCCATCCTTGCACTTTATGCACCAGTTTTTAATTTGCTTCTCTTTTCTGAGTGTTTTGAGTGCTTTGTAAAATAATTTCTGGTTTCCGTGTCTGTCCTGTTCCATATTATTTCCAAACTCTTCCCACGATTTTTGTTTTGCTTTTTCCACCATTTCTTTAGTTTTTATTCTTTGTTCTTTATATCTGCTATAATTTTCGTTATTTCTGTTTCCCAAGTACTTTTTCCATTGTAGTTTTTTCAGTTTTATTTCCGCTTTGATTTCTTCGCTCTACCATCTCGTTTGTTTTCTTGTTTTGTTTGTTTTTATGCTTCCGCAAGCTTGTCTTGCTACTTTTATCATAATTTCTTTGGTACTTTTCCACAGGTGTTCTAGGGTCACATTATTTAGCTTTTATTTGATTTGATTCATTTCCAGCTCTATTCTTTCTTTATATATTTTAGCGGTTTCTTCTCTTAACTTGTACGTTTTAATTTTTTCCTTTGAGTTATTATTTTTCCATGTTCCATTTATTTTGTGGTCCCCTTTATCTTATTTTATTCCTATCTTCGACAGCACTAGGTAGTGATCCAAAAAGATTTCTGGTCCTCTTCTCACCCTGGTGTCTTTTACTTCATTTCTGAAGTTTCTGTTTATTATCACATAGTCCATTATTGACTTTTCTCCTCTGCTTTTGACTTCCCTCGAATACTTATGTATATCTTTGTGTGCATAGAATGTGTTTGTTATCACTAAGTTATTCATAATGCAGAAGTCGATCATCCTTGTTCCATTATTGTTTCTTATATTTTCTCCATGTTCACTAATTGTCTCCCCTGTTTCGCCATCCTTTTTCCCTACTCGTCCATTTAAGTCTCCCAGTATTATCAGTCGTCCTTTGGTTTCTTCTGTTACTTCTGTTAACTTGTCCCAGAAAGCGTCCTTTCCCTTCACTGTATCGTCTTCGTTTGGTCCATATACCACTAGTATTGTTGTTTCTGTCGGCTTATCAATTTCCATCTCTATCTTAAGTATTCTTTCTGTGATGCCTATCCAGTTTCTCACTTGTTTCCTGTATCGCTGTCTTATAATACAGCCTACCCCTTCCTTGGCTCTGTGGTGCTGCTCTACTCCTCTGTATATCAAGACATGCCCTCCGTTTAGTTCGACTTCTCCTTTTCCTTTTTTCTTCGTTTCTGTTATCCCTAGAATGTCTATTCCAGTATTTTCAAATTCGTCCGTGAGTTCATTTTCTTTTCCAATTAGACTCCTAATATTCCACGTTCCCATTTTCCATATTTTTTCCTTTGCTTTTGTTATGTCGTGCACCTTGTGTTGTATGTTATTTTGGTTATTCACATTGTTATCCGTTTGCCGATTATTAGTTGTGTTCGGTTTTGCTATCCGTGTTGCCGTTATTCCCTTATATATGTTCTTTTCCACGATCCGTTTTCCTAGCTTTCCAGTCCTTGTTTGTGTGCAGCTCTTGTTTCTTTTTGTTACTAGTTTTTTTGAGCCTTTCTTTGTATTTAGTCCCACGTCCAAATCTTTCCGTTTACCGTCAGTTTCTTATATCCCACTTTTGTCTGATTCCCCTTTTCTCTTTCTTCCTTAGCTATTCCTCTTATCTCTCTTTGTACCTCGCGCTCCTTCTTTGTTAAATCCGAGTCGATAAAGATTTGGTCCTTTTTGGTTCTTAGTTTGTTTTTATTTTTTAAGATTTCCATCTTCTCTGAGAAAGTCTCAGTCTCGATTACACACCTTTCTTCGCCTATCTTCTTAGCACTTCTAAGTTTAGCCATTATCTGTAATTATTCCTCGATGAATTTCTCCACCACCTCTTTAATAACAATTTCCTCATTCGAGTTGATTTTAAATCCACTTATTACTAGATTTTTTCTTTTTGCTCTCTTTTTCCATACTTTCCATTCTCTCACTTAGATTTGTGATTTCCTTTTTCATAATCATGTTTTCTTGCTTTACCTCTTCCAGTTGTTTTTGGTTTTCTCTAAGTTCTTTACCTATTTTCTTAATTTCCTTAATCATTTCATCATTTTTATTCATCATTTCAACATTTTTGTTCATTAGATCCTTCATCATACTTATCATTGCTTCTTCTACCCCACCCTTGCTCTCTTTATTGCTTTTCGTAGGGGATCTCTTTGTTAATTGGCCCCTCCGAAATTGCACATCTAAGTCCTCCCTTTTTCTTTTATATTCCTCTTCCGTATCTGTACCACCAAAGAGCGACATTTTTACGTACCTTAACTCTTTCGGGTTTTCTATCGTTACTCTTTGAACTGTCTGCGTCTCCTGTACTTAATCTCATGCGTCACGCTATGCGAGACGAGGCCCAGATCAACTCCTCGGAGACCCCTCTCGCTCGTACCGCTCCCGCTCGTTTTCGCGCTCGCTCGACGCGTGTCGCGTGGTCAAGTTTCCTTATTATTCTCGTCGTGGTCCCACCTTATTAGTCTCTCTCTGTTTTCCTCGCACTTGCGCGTAATGCTCCTCGCGGTCTGGCTATTTAACCTCTCTTTTCCGCTAATTTTTCGCTATTTTGATTACGTTATCACTGTTCCTACGCTTATTTAACCTCTCTACTAACCTTCTCTCCAGCTTGACTCCCTCGCCTCTACCAGTCTACACTCTGCACCTATCACTTACTACACAATATCGCTAATAAAACTTTCTGTAGATCATATGTTCTCTTATTGGGCGTAGTAGACTGGTAGTAGGCTTGTATTATTTACAATAAAATTATTTATTGAAAACGGACACATTTGCCATCTATAAATTACAAAATACTATGTGAATACAATATTATATGTGTTAGGAAGGTTTAGTAAATAAATAACAATTATCTTATTGCCTTGGAGACATTACAGGCTCTATCATCTAAAAGGCAGACAACCCAATAAATTAATTTTTCGAAGATTAAAAGAAAAACTCTTGAATGAAGCATTGAAAAGCGTCGACACAATATTTAAATTACAATAAATGTTCCAATTGATGTCCATTATTCAAAATTCATATTTTAATCTTTTATCTTCTCATAATCTGCGCATATTTTAATAACACTTTTCTGTAAGCATTATGAATGTGATCATTTGAAATTGAATGTATACAATCAATAAAATGTTGTCGTAAAATATTACGACATATTAATATTATCATTTCTCATTTTAAATAATTTGACGTTATATATCTTGGTCGTTCAAATGCTGTATTTTTCGAATAATATATGGTCTGAATTTATGTTTCTTCAAAATTCTGAGTGCTCGATTCTTCGAAAGTCCAGATTTATCGTCAATATGCCGGCTGGAAAATTCTGGATTCACTATTACAGCTGAAATTACATTAGTAGCAGTTTCTTCGGGGTCTACAATATTGTAAGACCTTGATATTGGCTACTTGAAAGATCCGTGGTTGATAAGATTTTCTTTTAGTGTTTGAAATATTGACTTATCCGGTTGTTTTCTTTCCGGATGGTGATTAAAATATGTTTCTAAGTCAATTAGTGATTTGTTATTGATTTGAATAAAGCATCCAACATATCAAATATTTCATAATTTTCGTACAGCATTGTTAAACATTTCGAAATATAAAGATCACGTCAAATGTGTTAGTTTGACAATCAAAAAAGTTAAACTAAACAAGCCTACAACGCCCAACCTTGAGAACATACGACGTTTTGATAGAATTTTAAGAGAGTTCAACAAAAATGCAATTATAACATCCACATGTGATACATCATCGAAAAGAGAAAAACATTACTTATTTATTAAGACCAAATCCAACTACGACTTCTATTTAAAAAACAAAACTTTGTACTGTATTTTGGTCATTAACGAAGATATCAAAATTCTGCAAAACTCATTCATTTCACCGTAAAAAAGTGCCTCAAGAACATGCAACTCATACCTTAATAAAATGATAAATAAATGAAATATTAATAAAAATCGAAAATGGAATATAATGAGTTTTTGGCCATAACTTGAAAACAAAAGACGATAGCAAATTTTTAGTTTCACCATTGAGTGGTCTTGAAAAAAATAGTTTGAGGATAGGCCATCCGATTTTCTCTATCTCTTCTAGTTACCGAGATCCCCTACAGAAACATCCAAATTGGGCCACCCTGTACATACGTATATCCAGAGTGTTTTGAATGTATTTCGTTAGAAACGTTCTGTGGTTAGAAACCGAACAAACAATTTGAAGTTTCAGTATTAATATTTCACAATGGCTAATGCAGTAGATTTAGAAATAAATACAGAGATTGAACAATCATATCAAAGGGGTTGTGAATCTTTGGTTACTAAAATATCAAAAGAAAGGTATAAAAATGGAGTTTGCTGATAAGATTTTACACACCGACAGCGGCAGTACCAGTAACGTTCAGTCCATTCCAGTGTTTGAAGACAAGACTACTGCAATTTATTCTGAGAGTAACATATTATCTAACTATATAAGTAATACAGAAACTTCTATTGCTTTAAAAATAGCAGATGACACCGCGGGAAGAAATATTTCGTTTAATAATTGTACAAACTGTAGTTTTAATTTTTCCAAATAAATTAGACATCTCGTCAGCTTAATGTTACAAGGTTGTATGTGCAAATTTGTAAATTTAGGAATAACGACTTTAAATATGTTTGTTATTATAGAAAATGATGTATTGTGCACTGTAATTAGATTTTTTTATCACAGATCCTTAATAATCCGTATTTAACCTTCCAAGAAGTTGAAAAGTCCCGCTTTGAAAACATAAAGCCCTGTAAAGCTATAGACTTAATTAAAAAAAAAAAAGAATGTTACATGCAACCTTATAACACCAAGCCGACGATCTGTTGGTGAAAAATGTTACTATTACTTACCCCATTAGAACTGTTATAAACTCGAACAGAACTGGGTTTCCATGGAGACTAGCCACAGTATTGTTATGTTCAACTTATAAGGTGTATCAACAGAGACTGTAAATCGCTATAACAACACGATTGTGCGAAAATGTTACTTTCTTCCATTTTCTATTAAGTTTGTAATACTTATTTATGATGTTCGAAAATTTCCATTTTTAATAGAAATACCCTAATGTTATTGTATTTTTTAAACAAACAGTTAAAAATGGTAATACCGAAAACGAGATTTATTTTGAAAAAAAAAATGTATGTGAAACCATACAACTCATTCATTTACAATCATATAAGGGAGAGGTGGCATCAAAGGGTCATTTTTGTTTTAAAGAGTCTAGTAAATAAACGAGGAAATAGTTTGAACAGTTACGAATAGAATTGAAACTCCAATTAGACTGAAAGAAAATATAATAATCAACTTTTTTTAATTTTCAGTTGTATATTTTTTCATTTTAAAAAAAGTGTACTTTGTCCCTTTCATGGTTCATATATATATATATATATATATATATATATTATTAAATTTAAGATATTTTGTTAGACGTTTTTAATGAACCATATTTATAAAATTCGTTACTTTAACGATGTACTACATTTTCATACATAAATCGAAGAGATGACGGTGCAGGCAGGATAAATATTTTGTCAGTAGTCCCCTATATACTTCGTGAGCTCAAAGGTATGTATCCTTGAACCACGTTGGAGGTTGAAGCTAAGAAGTTATTCATAGATTTAGAATCTCGAAGCGGGTATAATTATCACAATGCGTTAAATCGGATCATTCTACTTACGTATTCTAATTTTTTTATTTAATGAGACGGCACTCCAATAACTCGCCTACATCAAGACTTTTATACACTAACAAATGTATATGCTGTAATATCTTCATTTTATAAAAACTTAGATGTTCGATTTAGGTGGTGATAACAAACATTTATTAAAATATCATTTACATATTTTCTTATTTGCTTTATATTCTGCAAGACATTTAATCCCATTATATCTATAATGCTTAAAGTACACCTACTACAAATACAATTTCCATTAATTAGCGTCCCTTTTATGGGCTACTATTTCATAGCACATACCAATAGACGAAATAAAGTACCCAATCAGTAACAAATAAAAAGCACCCTGCATCTTAGATAAACCCAAAGGATGGTTTCCTCCAGTTTCATTCGAAGTTAGTGTAAAGAAGTTATGCATATATTTCAAAGAAGGATCGCCCAGAGTATGCTTTTTGAACCACGCTTCTAAGAATCCGAACTCGAAGAGTGCAGTAATTTCCTCATCAAAGCGTGTTTTGTAAGGAGAGTTTTTGTTGAGCACCAAAATATTTAAGTTCTTGCCAAACTCCTTACTGATGAGTTTCAGGTGGGTCTTATCGTACTCGCTTAATGCGTAGTCGGAAACTACGTAGGATTCGAATGTGATATCTACAGAAGAACATGAGTCAGGGGGAAGCGTTCCTATGTAGTTGTTAATCATGTTGCTTGCCACTTGCACTCTATCTTTATGATCAGATGCTAACAGTAGTTCGTAAACGAAAGACTCGGCGCTGTAGCAGTGAACATTGTAGGTTAAAATATCACTGAACGTATTGATTATCCTTGATAACTTAGGGACTGTAAATATTGATGCAAAACCTGCAGAGTAAGCTGTACATAACAACAAAGATGTAATAATCCATAAAGTTAGGAGATATTTAATTATTTTTTGCTTAGGCATGAAACTAGGGTTATTAAGTACTAAAATGCCAATTACAGAGAAAGCAATTTTCGAGCTAGAGCATTGGTTATTCCCGTGTAGTCCAAAATACATTAATATGTAGCAAATTACAATTATTGTTACTGCGAAAATTAGCAACCAAACGTGCAATTCGATTGCATTAAAGATGAACGTAAAGTTTTCTAAAACTATAGGTTTAGGTACCAGGAAACTGGACGTTAACTGCATGTAGGGTGCTGAGAACTCTACGTTATATGCAATAGTTTCCAAGAACCAATGTGAGGCAGCGCTTATATTTCCAAAACCGTTTTCCATGTCATTTAAAATATTGCTCCAACTATTTTTAGGGTACACCTGATATTCTACGGGCCAGCCTTTAGTTAAATGATCCAATAACTCTTTTTCCACCCCAAAAATCTGACCGTCGCTTACAAACAGATTCGGGAAGATTTCAAAAGTTGATATGATGAGTGGATGGTTCCCGAATATTGGTACCCATGTTTGCGGTTCGCTAAGCTGATTGTTTAATTTGCAACTTCGATTACCAGGGTATAGCACTTTGTTCTCATATGTAATTGATATATCATTTATTTGAGTCAACCCCCAATGCTTTTGTGTTGTAATTTGTAGTTTTACAACGTATATGTGTAAATCGTGGTACTTGGCATTGGCCGTGATTTTATTAACATTATCTTCTTGATAATCGTAACAAACAATCATTACGCGATTATGCGGTTCAAAAATAAGTATGTCTTCAAATAATTCCGTAAGTTTTACCAAACCATCGTACGCAATTATGTACCCAGACGGTTTACATCTATACGAATTTCTCACAGACATATTTTTATTGGTAATCGTGATAACACTCACGTTATTATAACCCGAAATATCCATAATATCTCCCATAAAGTACACGCAATATATATTTGGGAATATGCACGCAATTAATGATTGGAACATACTCAACGCGGCAACCATTTCAAAGAGTTGCCAGAACAATTAGCATGTATCGAATACTAACCATTTTCTGGATGAATTTATTTAAATTGGTTTCCTATTTATTACTTCCGTTGCTGTAATTATGGACTTATTGTAATTAAAATAAAGCATGCATAAGCACTACATTAATGAGATATTCGGTTCTAATTAATTTTACGACTTCTTGCATTGCGATACCGGTTTGCTTTGTGAACAATTTGAACGGGTTTGCGGGTTTTATCTTTAAAAGGAACAATTCATCACTCAAACTAAATACTTTGTTTTTTAATTATTAATGCATGCACATAAACATTATGGAGATTAGTGGAATACTTAATTTTTAATGGTATTGATATCTAGAATGTTGGTTATCAAAATACTTCATTAGACTTTTGAACATACTGTATTCTAAAATATTCTGCATTTATATTCCAGTTATTCTAAGTTTATGACGTTTATTGCCCCACGTTCGGGTGTCAAAATGCTATGCTATAATATTTGTTAATAATAATTATTAATGCTTTGTTGAGGGCATAATTGCAATGTTTTGGGTTTTTTTAACCTCACTTTCGGTTGTCAAAATGCTCTGTGATATAGGGTTTGTTCTTTATCTTAGGGTCTCGAGTACGTTCGAATAAATTAGATGGACGACAAGTACGTTGAAATTAAATAATTGTATTATAAAATTAAATGAAATGTAAATAGACAAACAAACACTAAAATCAATATGAAACACGTAAACTAAAGAATGCAAATGATATCAATAACTAACAAATCAAAACTCCTAATTTAATTTACAAAACTTCCCTAATAACTCTAAATTGCGCAATTCAATATCAATCAATCAAGAAATAGCGGCAAGACTAATAGAGAAAGGACAAACCGTCGGAATAGTAATGAATGAGAAGAAATCACACGACATGATAATGGGCGCGGAAGATAAAAAACGAGCAACTATACATTCAACAAGGCCAGCAGAAAACAAAGGCAAATCAAGCGAGTGTAGTGACTTACCTTGGCATGGAGATTGAAGCCAACGGTACATTAGCAAGCGAAATATCGAAGAGACTCATTATGGGAACAAAGTGTATGGGAAGTCTTAAAAGGCTGTTAATGTCAAAAACCCTATCCTGGGCAGCCAAAGTGTCATTATACAAAACAATTATAAAACCAGTTGCGATGTATGGAAGTGAACGCTGGGTGATGAACACCCAACAAAGAAATACAATAGAAGCTTGGGAGAGAAGAATATTGATGGTAATTTGGAGATATGAAAGAGGACGGAACTTGGAAAAGAAGAACAAATAAAGAATTTACCGAATTATACAAAGAAGAACCAATATCAACAACAATAAGTAAAAATAGGCTACGATGGTTAGGTCATATAACAAGAATGGGAAATACGAGAACGACAAAAATGATGCACTTGGGAGAGCCAGAAGGAAGAAATAAGATAAGCAGACACCGGACAGGTTTGGGAGAAAGCGTGCAGAATGATTTGAGGAAACTAAAAATCAAGGATTGGAAGGTGCGAGGTCAAGACAGGAATGAATGGAGGAAGATTATAAAGATAGCAAAGGGCCTGTGAGGCCTGTAGAGCTGTTATATTATTGTTATAGTGTGCAATTTCTTGACAATATTACATATAAATAATTCAATATAGACATTTATACATATAAAAGATAGTAACAAAAAAATATAATTACTATGAGTGTAAACACCAGAATTATGAATGATGCATATATGTTCTGTGTGGGTGTTTTGTGTCGTGTTGGTTATGTGTATGAATAAATTATTGTTTGTCGTTTCGGTGGGTGAATGTATATGCATTGTGTTCGATTGACATCTTGATTTTATGCTACATGTTAGTTCTTATAATATAATTAAAGCATGTAGAGAGCCTAAAATCAATACTCTTATAGTTTGTTGTAAAATTGTGTTTTTTTATTGTTTTGATTACTCAATTCTACAGTCTATGTCATTGTTAATTAATTGAAAATGATTTAATTATTATTTTTAAATTAAATTATTAATTGTACAAAAAAACATTTTATGTTCGAGTGTTCGAAAAAAACTAACTTTTGCTATTTATTTATATGCCAAAATATTATACATTTCGTACTAGTGCTTACATAATGATAAAGTAAAATAGACTCCTATATGTAGGTATATCATTGTCAGAAATTATAATTAAAAAATGTAAAATAGTTACTTATGTATTAAGGGCATAATCAGGAGATTATAGCACGAGGGAATGTTTAAAGCCCGACGAAAGAGGTCTTTTAAGTTTCTGAGGGCCATAATCGATAAAAACGATTAAATTTAAAAAAAAACGATATGTCTGACCAAAATTCTTTAAACTTAGTCTCAAACTTATAAGACGTACTACTCAATTCAGGGGATAAATTAATCTCCTTTGACGTAACAGCTTTATTCCAAAATGTCCCAATGGATGAAACTTTAACCTCGTTCTTAGAATATAGCTCTATTGAATCATCAAAAAATGATTAATATTTAAAATTAACAAAACTTTGTATGGACCAAAATGTATTCTCTTTCAACAACTTTGTTTATAAAGAAACGATTGGGACAGCCATTGGCAACCCATTATCTCCTTTCTTGGCCAACTTGTTTCTAAATCACTTTGAGAATGAACTAACAACAGAATGTGAAAATTTACAAAAAATAATTGGTATAAATATGTCGACGATATTTTTGCAGTAGTGAACTTCAATTTAAATATAACAAAATTTCTTGACACGATAAATACACGATACGCATCTATAAAGATTATGATATTTTTTAGATTTAAAAATTTCTACCAATAATAATATTCCCACACAAACAATTACATACAATCAAATTCGATAACATACAATAAAAACAAATTATCAGCATTTAACCATCTAATATATCGACTTTTCAAAATCCCTTTGTCAACAAAATTTTCAATAAAGAATTAAAATATATACACATGGTAGGGCAATAAAATGGATACAATATTGGTGTAAACACGTAGATCTATAATAAATATCAATCAAGAGATAAGTTACAAAAAAATACTATGAATGATAGATCTATTGAACAAAAGAAAACACTCTATACAAAAATTACGTTCACAACAACCTGTTTAAATCAATTCGTAGACTTATATAAATAAATCAATTTAACCCCAGCTTTTTCTAATAGTCACACGTTAAAAAGTTTTGCTACGGTTTTGGATAACGAACCTAAGTTAAATATGTCAGGTATATATACGATTAAGTGCAATGATTGTGATGAATGCTATGTAGGTCAGAAAAAAACGTAACGTACTCACTAGGTTCAAGGAACATTTTCATCACGCAAAATTATATTATGTGGATAGATCCGCAGTTGCAGCACACTAGTTTAACACGGGACACTTGTTCAAAATAAAATATGTATAATTGTTGAAATTTTCGAAGGAATATAATCTAAACACCTACGAGGCAATTTTTATGAAAAAGTATCTCGCCTATTAAATTTTGATCTGTCTGTACTTGCAAATTCATTACTGGAATGTATACCTTCGTTGTCGGGACTCAAATTCCGGACCCCCGTAAACCACCGCGGCTAAAATTCCCCTGCCATTAAGCAATGTCATGTTCCGGATTATAATTATGTATTTGTATTTATAAATAGTTTCAAATTTAGGTATTTATGGATTGCACTTCCTTTTTCTCGTCAGTAATGTATCTACTGAAGATGATCGCCTACCGATGAAAATGTACATTTAGATTGAATGTGTTTTGTAAAAAATGTGTTTTGTTTCTCTTATTTCTACGAACCTTTCACAAGCTCAAAGATACTATTAAGCAATTGTACTTATAAATTCTATAAATAGTAATCTATGATTTTCCTTACTGTTTATAAATGTGTGAAATCAAACCTTGTTTGAATTATTAAATTAAAACCGTTGCGAGATTACTCTGTGCCACAAAGGCCAATTTATGTCCGGATTTGGGTGCTTACTAACAAGATTATATGTAAACTAAAATTGAATACAATATTTTATAATTTAATTAAAATCATTAATTTTACATATCTAGATTTATTCAATTTAAAATATTTTGTTAGACGATTTTTATTGAACCAAATATATAAAATTCGTCACTTCAACGATTTTCCATATTGTCATAAATACATCAAAAATATGACGGTGCAGGCAGCATAAACGATTTGTCAATAGTCTTATATACTTCGTGAGCTCAAAGGTATGTATCCTTGAACCACGTTGGAGGTTGAACCGAAGAAGTTATTCATAGATTTAGAATCTCGATGAGTGTAGACTGTATAATTACCACAATGCGTTCAATCGAATTATTTTACTTTGAAAAACGTGTATTATTATTAGTGATTTAGTGAGACAGTGCTCCAATAACGCGCTTATTTATTATTATTTATTATTCCCTTGGGTAGGTTATCTATGCTCCTCGGCACTTTAACGTCTATAGTTATTTTGTGCTTTCCCCTGTAGACTCAACTTTCATCCATGAAATAGTTCTTTGAAATAGTCCAGTATACTTTTGGGTGCAAAGTTTCTGACCATCTTTGGTACCATGTAGAAGTTCCCAAAGTGCCGTTGCCTCATAACGCTTTTCGCCGGGCATTCGCATAGGACGTGAAGTGCCGATTCCTAGTCCTCTTCACACAGTCTACATTGCTCATGTTGAGTAATGCCTATCGTTTGTAAGTGTTTCCTGAGCCTGCAGTTAGTTGTCCGACCTAGTCTACGCTTAGGGAATTTTAGTGGCTCTTTAGCCAATCTTTCTGAGGGTCGAGGTGTGAAAAGTTTTGATTGTCTTATTCCGTCAGCTTCTCTCCAGTGATGGAGTAGCTTCGGTAGGTTCAGGTCCATGGGCATCTTCCTCGCGTTCTTTCTTAGCGCGTCGGTCTGCAATTTCGTTGCCCTCTATACCCTGGTATCCTGGCAGATATACGAGTTTCAGTTGATTGATGGATGACAGCACTTGTAGTGCTTTAAAGCCCTCCAGTACTGTTCTGGACTTGTCCTGTTGGATTTTAGTGCTTTCAGAGCTGCATGGCTGTCCATCACAATAAAAAAAATCCTGTTTATATAAGGCCTCTCCATCGTGATCTGGACGCAACTTGTGACTGCCAGTATTTAGGCTTGAAATACTGTAAGGTATTTACCAAGGTTTATGTGAGTTCCATTGTCTTGTGTAACATTGTATCATCAGTGTACCAGGTTGATCCGTTAATTTTGTTATATTTCCCAACCGTTTTCCATTACTTCCTACCCATCATAATTACCTGGAAATTTCGACTTGGTTTGTAGGTAGGTGTGACTCTATCAGACGGCATCATCAGGGTGTGGCACCGTTGCCTCATAACGCTTTTCGCCGGGCATTCGCATAGGACGAGAAGTGCCGATTCCTAGTCCTCTTCACACAGTCTACATTGCTCATGTTGAGTAATGCCTATCGTTTGTAAGTGTTTCCTGAGCCTGCAGTTAGTTGTCCGACCTAGTCTACACTTAGGGCATTTTAGTGGCTCTTTAGCCAATCTTTATGAGGGTCGAGGTGTGAAAAGTTTTGATTGTCTTATTCCGTCAGCTTCTCTCCAGTGATGGAGTAGCTTCGGTAGGTTCAGGTCCATGGGCATCTTCCTCGCGTTCTTTCTTAGCGCGTCGGTCTGCAATTTCGTTGCCCTCTATACCCTGGTATCCTGGCAGATATACGAGTTTCAGTTGATTGATGGATGACAGCACTTGTAGTGCTTTAAAGCCCTCCAGTACTGTTCTGGACTTGTCCTGTTGGATTTTAGTGCTTTCAGAGCTGCATGGCTGTCCATCACAATAAAAAAAAATCCTGTTTATATAAGGCCTCTCCATCGTGATCTGGACGCAACTCGTGACTGCCAGTATTTAGGCTTGAAATACTGTAAGGTATTTACCAAGGTTTATGTGAGTTCCATTGTCTTGTGTAACATTGTATCATCAGTGTACCAGGTTGATCCGTTAATTTTGTTATATTTCCCAACCGGTTTCCATTTCTTCCTACCCAGGATAATTACCTGGAAATTTCGACTTGGTTTGTAGGTAGGTGCGACTCTATCAGACGGCATCATCAGGGTGTGGCACCATTCGATGTCATTAAGGATTTTGGTGTGGCCACACCGGAGCCCTGGCGGCTTCCTTTGGCCATAAATTTCCAACCTGTAGGCCCCTTTCCTGCCGTCTGCCTCTATTAGCAAGTGTAAAGGAGGGAGGTTCAGTAGGGTATCCATAGCATTGGAGGGTGTAGTCTCATTGCACCCGTGATTGCTAAGCTAACCATGCTTTTAATTAGGGATGCATATATTAACACTGGTCTTATTGCAGTCGTATTCTATGATTCAAAATTTTTATTCATTTATTTTTGTATTTAATTATTGTTTTCTTGTATTTTGAATCACTCGAGAATGACCTAATTGTGGTCGAAACTGCAGTCGTGCATAACGAAAAAATGAAGTGATTAAAACGTAGTAACGTGTTTTATTTTTGTATCATCCGGTGTAAGTCCCCAGTTGTTTCCAAACTTTCGCCTACAAGTCCAGAAGGCCCTTGTTAGCCTATTTGCTATCTCTGAAATGTTCTGTTTGGAGGTTAGTTAGCTACCTAGGGTGATTTCCAGTGGCGCGTTTTCCTATGGGAAAACTGGGCATTTGCCGCCTCTGACGTAGGGAGCCCCATATCCCCAAAATGATGAAAATAAAAAATAAATAAGAGCGGAAGTAAAACTGTATTTTGTGTCCCTTGTACGGCTAGGAGCCTAAATCTAGTAAGTAATTCTACTTCAGAAACATGTCCAAAATTTATTGTGTTTTTCTTTTTTCTACCAAGAGCAGGGCCGGATGGGACCAGCAAAATCAGCGCAGGAGATACAGTTACCGGCGCCATATATAAAGTGCAGACAAACATTAAAAGAACTAGTTATTATTGGTGTGAAGTATCAATTTGTAGAGGATGTAACGAAACTAAATAAAAGCGTCTGAAAATTTATTCTACAATAAAAAAACAAAATGTATTGCACAACTAAATAGTAAATTTTAAAACTTAAATAAGCAAAAATAACAAAATTAAACATTTTTATTTTAAAGCAATAACTTTTTTGAGAGAAGAGAGCTGGATTTTCCTAGCTGTGTTATAATTTATTCATTATTTACTGAATTTAAACTCTCTTTCTCACAACTCATTAGTCTAAAAGCCTCAAGTATCGAGTGTTCTATATGTTCTTCCATACAGTCCATCTCAGGTTCAAGATTTTGATCAACTGTGAACACATCACAAATATTTTGTTTTCTTCTTCTTCTTCATGTGCATATCCGATTTCGGATGTTTGCGATGAGCATTACTATCTTCACTTTATTGAATGCTATTCTGAAGAGCTCGTTCGACGTCTTCCCGTACCAGGCCCTGAGATTCTGCAACCATGAAATTCTCCTTCGTCCCGGCCTTCGTTTGCCGAGTATCTTGCCTTGAATGATGGCTTGTAACATGGCGTATCTGTCCTCGTTCTGCATGATGTGGCCTAGATATTGGAGTTTGCGGGTTTTGAAGGAGTCCATGATCTCTTCTCTTTCTTCATCCTGCGGAGGACTTCGATGTTTGTTACCCGGTCTTTCCAAGATATTCGCAGGATACGTCGATATAGCCACATCTCAAAGGCTTCAATCTTTTTTGTTGTTGCTTCATTTAATGTCCAGGACTCGACTTCGAAAAGTAATATTGGGAATATGTAGCACCTCAACATGCGTACTTTGATATCAAGATGGAGTTCGTGATTTTTGAAGAGGTTATTCATTGTATTGAAGGCAGCTCGAGCTTTCCCAATTCTACTTTTTATCTCTTGGCTATTGTCCCAGTTTTCGTTCACAAGTGTAGCTAAAAATGTTGTTTGTCTCACTCTCTCTCTATTTGTTGATTGTGAACATAGAGATTTGCATTGGCTATATTTTCTTTGCTTATGACCATGAATTTTGTTTTGTTGCTATCGATATTAAGTCCATATTTTTCACTAACCTCTACAATTCTGTTCAATAGTGTTTGGAGTCCTTCAAGAGAGTCAGCGAATACCATTGTGTCGACGGCATATCGGATGTTATTCAATCTAGCTCCGTTCAGTAAAATGCCTTCTTCTATTCCTTCTAACGCTTCTTTAAAGATCTGTTTGGAGTATAAATTGAACAGACCCGGAGAAAGAATACATCCCTGTCTTACTCCTCTAGCTATTTCAATGTCTTCTATTTGTTCCTCTTCAATTTTCATGGATGCGGTCTGGTTCCAGTACAAGTTAGTGAAGATTTGGAGGTCTTAGGCATCAATTCCCACTTGTTTCAGGATGTCTATCATCTTGTGATGTTGCACCCGATCAAACGCTTTCTGATAGTCAATTAGGCATACGTAGATATCGCAGTTTACGTCTCTAGATCTTTGGAAGAGCACCTGTACTGAGAAAAGCGCTTCCCTTGTGCCTACAGCGTTGATGAATTCAAATTGATTTGCGGAGATTTGTTCTCACACACCTGTTATAAATTCTCTTGTGTATTATTTTTAGGAATAAATTTAGCAGGTGACTCATGAGACTGATACTTCTATATTCCTCGCACTCCTACTTCCTTTTTGCTCCTACTTTCTTTGGTAATAAGATGAATTCCGACTTCAACCACTCTTCTGGTGTACTGCCCGAGTTGTATATTCTGTTGAATATACAACTCGGGCAGCATACCAGATGCATTTGCATCTCCCAGCATTTTGTTTTAGTAGGTCCCAATTTTCAATAAAAGTGTCCAGTTCTTCTTTTAAATTTGGTAATGTAATATTAGAATCTATATTTTTGTAATTTATTAGTTAAAGTTTCTAAACAATTTCTTGGAATAATTCCTTTAATTTCATAAAAAAATTGTGGAGCCAGCACAGATAAATCTATACTATTTGACTCTATTATGGTATCCATTATTACATTAATTGTTTCAATTCTATATTTATCAAGCTCATCGTATGGTGTTTATTCTCCACGTTTTTCTCCAGGCATAAGCTTTATTTTTTTTCTTAGTTTGGGCAATGATGTCTCAACTGTCATTTCAGAGTTATGTTGTTCTAGTTTTTCTTCAGCCCATACTAGCCCACCATTGAGTTTCTCCAATGATTTGTAGCTTTCACTTCTGCGGGTCGTTAACACTATTTTTGATACAAATATCCATCCGTTGATAGGATTCCTTAAACAATACTGCTACTTAATTTATGAGTGAGAAGACAGATGCAGCTTTAATGCTGCACTGCATTAAATCGCAAATAACTAAATTTAAAATTTGACTGTAACCCCAGATATGGATATGCTTACTGTTTTCCTTCTTCGTCATTGCCACTGAACCTTTATATGATCCCTGCATGTTGGCTGCTCCATCAGATCAATCAGCGATACATTGGGACATTAGAATTTTAATTTATTCCTGTTCCTTTTCAATTAATTTATGAATACAAGCTCCCGTTGAATTTTGATAACTAACAAAGGAGAGCAACCTTTCTTTTGTTTGGTTTTCAAGTACATAATTAATACTTATCGAGCATTGGTCTATTGTAAACATGTCCTGAGTTGTGTCTACTGCTATTGAATAAATTCCGGCAGTATAAATTTCCTCTGCTATTATGTTTTTTTTTTCATTTAGTCAATAATAAGATTAATAATTTTATTAACTGTAGTCTTTGACAGAAGTGAAACAAATGTTCCAGTTCTATTTTTAATATTTAAACTATGTAGTAATTTACTCTTAGAAATATCTTTAGCTAAATGGTCTTTCAAAATGATATCATATTTAGGAAACAATAGTACAATTTCTAAAAAGTTGCCGTGGTCCAAATTTTCGTTGTCCATATAGTAGCACGATTCAAACTCTATGCCCCTATAACTTAAGCCTCGTCTTCAAAGAAGTTTAATAATATTTATTATTCTATCAACAATAACGATTTGTCTATTTGTCATAACATTTTTCTCTTTAAGTTTTCTCTGTTGAGACCATAATAATTTATCAACACTTGAATTATTTTCAAACAAAATGTAAGCATTACAACATTTTGTATGTAGCCGTGTCACGTGGTGTTCTTCAATGCGTTGATATATATGTTTCCAATCGGACAAGCCATTAATAAAGACACTTTTGTCAGATTAATTACCAAAAACTAAACATACTGTACACTGTAATGTATTTTGCGTCTTACTAAAACTTAGCCACTGCCGTGGGGTTTTGATCTTTTGTTAGAATACCTTTTGACAATTAAAATTGACATGGCTATTGAGTACTTTTGGATGGTATTCAAAAAAGTTTCTCGGTTAATGTGGTTGAGGCTTCTGAAAATAGTTACAGTCGTTTATTTGTACTTGTTGAACTAATTTATTGTCTGCTTCAGAATCTTGATCAATTTCGTGTATTGTTGTTGATTTATTAGTTGAAGATGAGTAGGATGATATGGTGGTGTGAATGCAGTTTCGCAGGTTTGTATGCAATAATTGCACCCAGCCACAGGGGTTTCGGAAGGGGGTGAAACCATTGGCTGCTTATTAAAAATTGAATCAAGTTTCATACACCTTTTCGCCTATTCGGCTAAACGTGCCTTCTTCTTTTCGCGTTCCCCCTTGGCACCACCAATCTTTCCCTTCATATTTTTAGGCCTACAAAATGTATAGCTATTTGTTATTCAGACTGTTATTAAGTGATGGTAAGTGTATTTTAATTTTTAAACTATTTATTTAGTTTATTAAAGAATATTTTGGCTTTCACAGCGGAATGATAAATATGTATAGGTATTGTCAGAGTACCTTGTTCTGAAAAAAAAAAATCTGTGAGGCCTTAACCCTTAAAATACGTTTATTTTATTTTTAAGGTAGATTTTCATATAACCCAAACCCAATCTAACAATATGGTATTGATTAGAGCATTTTATGTTTTGTACTTATGTACTTATAATTAGTATTATTAATATCTAATAAACAGCCTCAACGACTCACGACTATTTCCGACCGGCGCACACTGTGGCGGATATGGAATCTGACTTTACTAAATTAATAACTCAGTAATGTAAATTAAATAATTAATTTTTATTTTCGATTAACCAACCAAAACGTCTATATTTCTGTTTTCAGTACGAAAATATATATTTTTCGCGAAGATGACACTACGAGAATGTATTGTTTTCGTGAAAATTTTCAAACCCGAGATTTCATCTGATATATCAGTTTCGGGGTCCCAGAAGTCCATTAAAACGGTTTTTGAAAAATGTCTGATCGTCTTTGTGTGTGTGTGGCTGTATGTGTATGTATGTGTGTTAATTTGTGGATGTGTGTGACAACTTATTTGTGTACACGCAAAGTCAAAAACGGCCAAAGATAATTGAATAAAATTTTGAAATTAAGATTTTTAGCACAAAATCTACCTTTGGAAAGGTTATGGAAAAGAATCGACAATTGGAAGTGGGTGTTTAATCTTATTTTTTTGTTTTGTTTTTGATCAATAGCTTAGAAAATAGTACAAATATCTGAAAAATATTTCAATAAAAGTTGAAGACATCTTAAACTGCTTTGTAGAAAACAAAATTTCATAGCACTCTTGCTTTTCGAAAAAAACTTCGCTGAAATCTAATGTATACCATTTTGTACATTTTGTACAATTTGTTTATCAATAATTTAGTATTGTGTCTTTTATTAATATTTTAACTTTTCATTCAGATTTTTTTATTTTGGTAATTCCACTTACAATATGGTTCATATTGTATAGATATATTTACAGTTAGACAACATGAAATTAGAAATATGTCATTTCTAATTAACAGAAACTAATATAAATTTAAAAAAAAAGTATATGTAGCAAGCATGTAAGCATAAAAACAAAACAAAACTTATATTAGTCGCTTTCATCTGAATCCACGATATCTTCTGTCTCACAATCTTTATTGACCAAGAGATATATCACTTCCGGACAAAAAGTAGAAGTTTCCTTCGTACTTCCACTGTAATTACTAATTACATGATCTGATGATATAATCAATATGTTTGATCAGTATTTGTATCTTTCCGCGAAGTTTTTCTGCTGAAAAATTGTCAATAGTTTCTATAATATTTATTTTTAGCCTCTTGGGACTCTTCATTTTCTTCAAATTACATACGATTTTCGCCGCTTTTGCGCCCGATTTAGCGCCACCGACCCACGATGACGTTTAAATATATAGTTATTTATAACAAAAATATAAATAAAAGATTTCTTTTTCGAAAATCGAAATATGTAGGGAGTTTCACCTTGAAAGTGTGCATGTACTCACACTAACGCATATACGTACTAACTGACATACACATACATACTTTTATATGTGACAAAAAATTGTTACTAAATACAGAAAATAGGCGCATGAACTTGTATAATAGTAATCATGTCAAAAACTTGCGAAGGGAAAAAAATTGTAACTTTTGAAATTGCAGGCTGACGCACCTAAATTATATCTATTTTCTTAAAGGAATGTTCAACCTTTCATGTTCATAAGTTTAAAAAGGTGTATCGATTGGAACTTTTGAAATAATCTACTTTGAAATTGAATTTCACTCAAATTTGACAATATACGATAAAATAATATTTTTTTTGCATTTCACAATTCCTAATTGAATTTATAGTTATGGATTGTTAACAACTAATGTTTGATAAATAATGTTTTATATTTACTTTTGCTCTTTTTCTTTTTATAGATTTGCAATAAATTAGTGAAAATGCAACAAAAACCTGTTAAAATAGCTACTTATTTCAAATTTCAACTATTGAGCCTTATCACAGCCACGAAAGTTAACATATTGACTTTTTTTAAGTGGGATCATAAAGTTCAAACATATTTGATCAATCATTTTTTTTTTTATAATGAATTGTTTAATTTCATTTTTCTACTAAAGTAAGGTCAGAATGCCGATCCGCCACAGTGTGCGGCGCACCGAGAATGCGCACCGAGGATGGGGCCGGCGCTCCCGCCGGCCCCATCCGCCCCTGACCAAGAGATGGGATATTTTAATGAAAGCAACTCCAAAAGGAAATTTAGCATTAAAAACATGTTGTACAAGACGGTTCTCAAGAGCAGATGCAATTACAGCTGTTTTATGTACGCCATTAAACTGCCTCTGTACTTTATCTTAAACGTTTCCAACGAGGTATCTCAATCGAAATATAATCATTTAAAACAATTATTAATGACGCAACTACTGTGAAATGGAAGTAGAAGTCAGTATAGGTATCACGAAAGGCAAATTTTAGAAAAATACAGATTTTTGGAAATTTCTTTTTCACTATTTCTATTTGTTTAACTTAAATAACTCTTAATAACTTTTAGTTGAAATAATTTTGTTCTTATCTTTTACTTTGGCGGTTTCGCCAAAGTTGGAATTTCCAAATATCGTCGTTTCATTACTTTAATTGTTGTTTTGTTATTTATGTCAGTTCCAATTGAATCATTTATTTTAGAAACCCATCAACAGTGATTTTTATGGATACTTCTTTATCGACGACTTCAGAATATCAATACTCAGAACGCATATTCGTTTCTTCAACTGACATTCCGTTTTATGGGATATTTAAATACAATATATTAAATATGATAGATATAGTGTTTTGTCCGTTACCCGATAATTTGAAAAAGAACACTCAGTGGGTTTCTGATATATACGATTCAATTTGTTTTCCAAGGTACAACGAAAGATTTGTGACGTACCTGAAGGGCAATCAGCGCGTTAGGCCGTGGTTCGAGTGGAGGGTCCCTTCGAAGCAGTGACGAGGGCCAGGCTCTCGGTGTCAGAGAGTGGGGGGGGGGGGGGGGGGGGGTTAAAAAAGGCTCAACGTAATTTTAACCTCGTCTCTACTTCGTCGCAAAGGGTGGCTCCACTCTACCTGCGTGGGTGGACGGCAGACAGTCAGCGAAGTTCAGAAATCACGAACACCAGATTTCGCCAACACCGCCAGATTTAAATCTCGCAGTGAGAGAAAGAACTGAAAACTGAAATAAATGCCTGATCGAGAAAACGTGGGGGGAACAAAAAAATAAATAACAGGTGTGAATTTTGTAGTGTAAAATATCGGCGTTTATTCACACAAACGACAGGACACCGTGCCTACGCTTCCTGAAATAAATACCTCCGTACGCAACCCTTTCACGCAGGGTTCGCCATATTCGGCCGAATATCGCAAGCTCCTTATCGCGCGATTCAAAGGGCCGACGGAGCGACATTTCTCTTACACAAGCGCAAAACACGTACGGCACGAAACACGTAACGCAAATTTTACACAAAAGAAATAAACGATATATCAATATGGAATTAATCTCAATTGAGAACAAAAATTAAACATAAAGGTCTGGCTCAATTGAGAACAAAAAAATAAATGTCAAGATCTGGCCAGAGTTCCTAGTCTGTGTTCGCTGGCGGGCTGGGTTCGGCTCCTGGATGGCGGCGGTATGCGTCGGGGACGCCGACCACTCGATTCCGGCCTCAGAGCAGGAAGATCGCTGCCTCTAGCCAAGAACTGGTTGGCTGTGCTACTTAGCCCTTACCCCGTAAAAAAACGCCTGCAAAGCACATGGCCTTAGTAGCAATGGGCGGACACGTGGCTTTACGAAAAGGAAAAAATATCGGGCTTAATTACTTACTCGGATGTTGTGAGCGTATGGATAGTACCTTGCCTTGTACTTGGTGCCTCAATCCCCTCAAGGGTGGTTAACTGAGTCCCAGTTTATTATCCCGGAAACCGGATGGTGGTACACCAATTAAAACGGTTCCTCTGGCACGTCTGTAGCAACTGATTTCTCTCTCTATGGTGGCGTCTCGCCGGCGATTTTAAAAATCACACACATATGGGAAACACGTCACCACAACAAAAAAAGGTGCGAGTACGGTCGTCTACAGTGCAGGTCTGTGCGCCAATTAATTATTAAAAGGCAGTTTCTGCCGAAGACGTTTCCGGACCGTTACAGATTAACTGATAAAATAAGCACACATATAAAAATAGGCATAAATATTTAAAAATCGGTGCATTCCTGTAAATATACAAACAAAGTTTTTATTAGCAATATTCAAAAAGGCATATTGCTGAAAATTCTGTCTCTAGTGATGATAAAATAGTTTTTCCTTGTCACAATTCTGTTGAAAACTAGGACAAAGGTGTTTACATTTTATCTACTTATTTTGTGTTTGCAATATAGTTATTAGCAAGCAAATACGGCGTACTTTACAAGACAATACGCCTTACGTTCTCAAAACTTTCTAATATTCGTGGATACAAATCTGGAATTACTGTAATATGAATATTAATTTGATTATTTTGCCACAAAAACAAATACAAAACCATTTTCTGGTACTCTGACTAACTGTGATTTCTACAAATATATATTTCCAATAACGCCATTGTTGGAAACCACACACGTTCTAAAACTCCACCAACATAAATAAATATTATAAATTCATGGAACCGAAAAATATTTCTTCATTCCTATTTACTGTTACTGTTACTGAATGCATATTTTTTAACCAAGAAATAGTATTTATTTAAATTTGTAGAAGAATCAAATGAAAAACATTTGAGAAAATTAGAAGTAGGGGAGAGGAGACATGAAAGGGACACGTATTGAAAGGGATACATCAAATTATGCGACGATTACAAATCTCCCCGAAACGTAAGTATTTATGTTGTGTAGCTACAATAATTCATACCCATTTGCACCTAATTACAAGCTTCTGTTATTTCAAAGACGGCGGAATTATGCTTGTGATTTTATTCGTGCTCCAAAGTAAAATTTTTGTAATTCTTTCTAAACGTTTTTTGAAATGTTGTAAATGGTTTATTGAACTGTTTATCATTGTATATAATTAGTCTTATATTCAATGATTGGAGACCGAAAGGTCAGTACCGTGTAGATAAAATTATAGCTTTAGAAGTTATGTTTTTAATTTGTGTGTGATATTTATGAAAGGGACACAACAAACGGTTATGAAGGGGACGGTTATATCAAATACAGATTTTAACTTGATAAATGATAAAAACTCTCAGACTCTGAGTAAATTTCCTACTAAATCTCTTACACATTCAATATGTGTGGAAGTGTTTATTTCATTGAATTATCTTTAAGAAAAGAAATATAGGATAGATTTACAATCAGTTTTAAAAATGTGATTTTAAAGTATAGATACTTAAAAGTACGCATACTTATCGTGTAACGTGTACGTATACTAGTTATTTAATATGTGTAATGTAAAATACCTGTAGATATAATATGATTTTCCTTGTTATTACGTACTGTTTTTTCATAAATAATTGTGTCCCTTTCAATACAGTCTAGTGATGAAAGGGACAAAATACACTTTTTTAAATAAAAAAATATAAACTAAGAATAAGAAAGGTTCATTATTACATTTACCACCAGTAGTGAACTAATTGAAGTTTTCAATTCTATTCGTAACTGTTCAAATTATTTACTCATTTATTTACTAGACTCTTTAAAACAAAACTGTCCCTTTCATGCCCTCTCACCTGTCACCTACATGAAACAAATTTTGAAAATACAATACAATACAATACAATACAATACAATACAATAAATTTATTAACATTTACCAACATACATTGCAACAATATACAGTTAATCGATGATACATTTCACAGTGGATGTTATTGTCAAGGTGAATAATAAAACTTAAAACTATAATATATCAATGTAAACATACCGTACATACAGAAAACAAAATCAAAGTCAAAATCAAAATTACACCGATACCAGTTAAAAAGTGTTGCTGCATTCTGCATTTATCTACCGCTACTACCTGCTCCATTTTGGTTCCCCCTTCGAACCAAACGGTTTTGAGTAATATAAAAAATAATCATGTGTCTATGAAAAACGTCGATGGCAACTTTTCAAATTGACACCCTGTATATTAACGAGTTCTCGTTAAAGATCTTAACGTAAATTTGGTACGCTTTTAAAGAAAAAGAGAGGATTACATCTCGCCTTTTACCTCTTATTCCCACAACGAATAGCTTATCATTCATGAACTCGGGATCTACAGTATCAAACGCGCACGAGAAGTCATAGAATAGTGCGGCTACACGTTACCTGGATCAACGTTTTTGGCCAGTCCTTCGATCACCTCAATGGATGCTGTTTCTGTTGATCTGTGCTTCCGGAATCCATGTTGATTGTTGGACAGCAGATTTGTCAGCATTTGTCGAGGAGTTGACTACTAGGCTTGCAATCATCTTTTCGAATATCTTTAAGAATGTAACAATCCGTTAAAAGTTATATTTATCGTTGTATTTTTTATCGTGAGAATATTATATAATTTCTTGATTATTTTTGGCTCGTGATTTGTGATCGTATGTAGTACTTACACGTCGTGACGTTTAATTAACTACCGTGATTACCTTCGAGGTGCGTCGCTATAGGTAATGTGTTAGAAAATGTAAATCATGGGTTAGTATAGAAAAGCACATATTTATGGATTTGTTTTATTTATTCAATTATAGACACGCTGAAATTGTAACAGACAGGAAAATATAACACAGATTGACGATAATGATGTGAATTGATTTATTTTCTATGATTCATTAACCTTATGAGAGCGTGTAGAATATCTTTTTGTGATTCATTTAACTTATGAGGGAGTGTTGAATATCTTTTTATTTATTATTTCTTCAATTACTATTTCGAAAATGATTGTGACGGTGAAGTTTATTGAAGGTGAAATTGTTATACATGCACATACATCTCGCGTTTCTCAGATCGTTTACCACCATGCTCTTTCATTCCATTTAACTACGGGAAATTGATATGCTCGAAAATAGAACTACTTAAAGATGTTGAAATATCCTCAATAATGCATGCATGATTACTAAAGGTATCTCGCGATCTTCCCGAATCACATAATCGTGTCGGTGTTCACACCATAATGTGAATATTGGAGCCCCATTATCTACGTTGATTGAGGTAAATTAGTGATTCAATCCACGACCCCAGCAAGCGCCCATGTCACAAGTAGTTACCACCGTCAGACATATTACAAGTTGTGTCAAATAACAGTTCCTGCTACCTCAATCGGAAAGGTTTATGTATTATATCTATATTGACCAGTAATTAATGCCTCATTTTCGCTACGATCATTCATGAAGTACTATATAAGAAGTTAATAATTCTACATGTGATTTGTTTTCTTGACATTACCCTTGACATTATATTATATTATCTGTGTTTTAAATGAGTACGATCCGTGTCCTGTTTCCCTATTAGGTTTTAATGACTTTTAATAATCTAACTTGGTATTATGCGATGTGCTTTGCTTTTTCACAAACCAAAATGACGATGCCAATTGTTACGTAAAATACGTGTTTGTTTGAATTATGATTACTCGTGCCAGTTATTCATACTGGCAGCCTTGGACCTTTTGCGATTGTTATTGATATTACAACAGCGTGGATTCGCGATTTCCGACCCGCCGGTTGTTGAGAGGGTTGGGCGTGACTCTAACATTGTAATTGATTTTATTCACGAAATCACTGGCTCATATACGTATGAGGCCGACGCGCGTGAGGCGATTCCACAATTAGATTTGTTTGGGGGTTGCGCTATATCCAATGCGTCAACTACATTTGTAACTGCTTCGTCTAATTGGTCGAACATGAAAGCGACTCGTCCGTCACCTTTTGTTCACTAATAGTATCTAGGTGAATGGTTGATAATTTACGATTATTTGTGGTGTATTGAACACACTACTTTCTGTCAATTTGAAGCAGTGCAGGAGGGATTCTACAATTACATTTGTTTGGGGGTTACGCTATATCTAATGCGTCAACTACATTTGTAACTGCTTCGTCTAATTGGTCGAACACGAAAGCGGATCGTCCGTCTACTTTTGTTCACTAATAGGATGTATTTGAATGGTTGATGTTTTGGTGGTTTATTGGATAAAATAACACTCCCGTGAATTGATACTTAAACTGACTGATAGTATTGCCCAAACATTTCTGTAATATCCTTAGTCTCGCTGATTATTTTTCTCATTTTGTCTTCTATATTAATTGGTGCTTGCTTCGTGTTTATACCTAGCTCATGTTTCACCATGCTCAAAATATTCTTAGGTCTGTTATTTGATATTACATTGTCATTCAAATTTATATTCGTTCTTTCTATAAGTTTTCAGTGAGCTTTATTATCTACTTTGTATTTCTGTAACATTTCCTCCTAAGTCCTTCCTAAGTCTTGCAACTTATCATCATGCTATATAGGTCTTTTAAGTTCCTGCTAAAGTCTTGAATTTCTTTGTTTGGCCAACCTTTTTTTATTTGGGTTTAGTTTGGTTGTTTCGACAGGACAGACTATTTGGAAACAATGATTATATTCTTCTGTAAATGCGTTGAAGGCCAGATCTAAGGTGACCAGATTTTAACAACAGAAAATCGTGACGGGGGTGTGGGGGGTGTTGATTTTAAAATTAATTAACAAAGAACGCAAAACGCAAAATATATAATATTATATTACATTTTTCTTAACAACATGAAACATAATGTCATCAAATTTACAAATATAATAAATACGAAGTTTTTAAAGTAAGTACCGTTTTGTATTTAGGCTGCCGCAGCGCTGCGGTCGGCTTCCAACTGTATCTCCGCTTGCTACCAAATACAGCTATTGGGGAAATATATAAGCTCATACCTTCAAAATATCGAATAAAAGATCGCCCAGAAAAAAAAATTCCAATCTTTCAAAAGTCGGAACTTTTTTCAAATGTCGCGGGACGAGGGACAAGTTTGTAATAATCGGGACTGGCCTGCCAAAATCGGGACGTCTGGTCACCTTAGCCATATCCAAGTTGTCAGATTTCATTAATACCCAATCAACTTTGTTTATATGGAACTTTAGTGTATACTACCAGTGAGGCCATCCGTCTACGGAGAGACACAAGAAACTCAAATGTTACGCGACTGAAACCTAAATTGCCTAAACCTAATTAGATGGTTGATGTTTTCTGGGGCAGTTGGGCGGTGTGTTGTTGTTTTCACCTGTGTCTCTTTTGCCTTGTCTGTTTGGGTTGCAGTAAGGATTTGTGCACGATGGTTGGATAGATTGTAGTTAATATTTGAACATTTTAACCGATGTTTGTCATATTGGCCACCATTTAGTCCATCTGCGTTTCCGATAGGCTTCGTTCTGTCCATTGCTTACGTGTTGGTTCGTGGACATTTTGAAGCAACTCTTTTGATTTTTATATGAAATGCTTTTTACAAAGACCGAATACTACCAGTAAGCCATCCGCCCACGGAGCGACTAAAAAAAACCTCAAATGTGACGCGACTGAAACCTAAATTGCAAACCAGTATCTTACCAATCGCAGCACATGTATTCTTATCAGGGTCCATTCACGGTGTTATTAATTTGCAACCGGTTTCTGACGAGTTTGTGATCGGTTTTGTGAGACATATGTTATCGTCGTGGAGCCAGTTGAAAACTTTTACAAGATGAATGAGAGTAATACTTTACTAATATTGTAAATCGAATAATGCATAGAACGAGAATAAAATTAGGCCACGAGACCGATAGGGCGAGTGGGCTATTTAGTAAAACAACCGTAACTCACGTATTTTATACAATATTTGATTAAATTTAGTTGAAAAACGTACAAGTTACACATTTCATTATTATAATATCAAGTCGGTGAAAAGTAAAATTGACATTTATTGTCAAATTAGAATTTCTAAATATCAATTGCAGTGTTTTTGTACCTGAAAAGGTTCAAGGGGGTCCAAGTAGTTAAAGGTATTCTATCAAATCGAAGTAGTGGGATTTTGATTTTAAATGAATTAAAAGTTTTAAATTCACTAGCGGAATCAAGAAAATTGTATTTCACTTGAAGATAAACAACTTCTTATGATGTCTGATAAGAGGTATATAACGCCAGTTTAAAACGTCCGAATTGAATAATAGCTATTTATAGTATAAGTGAATAAAGTCGAATTTTATCCACGAAAAACAGTTTAACGCAAGAGGCGAATCCGAGTGCGATAATGATTTCGAGTTGATAAAATTGCTTTATTCACGTGTATCATACAAGATTTTTTTTCCAATTAGTTATCAGAATTGAAGTATTTGCGTGAAGTGTCACATTGTCTGGTGACAACGAAAATTAACGTCAGTTTTGTTATAATAAATATATTTATTTTTTATTGCCTATTATTTATTGCACTAAAGCAAAATTAACAATGTGATGGGGGCCCCAAATTCGAATTTGCCTATCGCCCCAAGCTTATTGCTGTGCATTTTCTTTTATGGGCGACTATTTCATAGAACACACCAATAGATGAAATTAAGTACCCAATCAGTAACAAATAAAAAGCACCCTGCATTTTAGATAAACCCAAAGGATGGTTTCCCCTAGTTTCATTCGAAGTTAGTGTAAAGAAACTATGCATATATTTCAAAGAAGGATCGCCCAGAGTATGCTTTTTGAACCACGCCTTGAAGAATCCGAACTCAAAGAGTGCAGTAATCTCCTTATCAAAGCTTATTTTGTAAGGAGAGTTTTTGTTGAGTGCTAAAATATTCAAGTTCTTGCTAAACTCCTCATTGATAAGTTTCAGATGGAGCTTCTCGTAGTCGCTTAATGCATGGTATGAAACTACGTAGGTTTCGAATATGATATCCACAGAGACACAGGAGTCAGGGGGTAGCGTTCCATTGTAGTTGTTAATCATGTTGGTTCCCACTTGCGCTATATCTTTGTTATCAGATGCTAACAGTAGTTCGTTAACGAATGACTCGGTGCTGTAGCAGTGGACATTGTAGAATAAAATATCATTGTACGTGTTGATTATCCTTGATAACTCAGGGACTGTAAATATTGATGCAAAACCTGCAGAGTAAGCTGTACATAATAGCAAAGATGTTATGATCCATAAAATTAGGAGGTATTTAATAACTTTTTGCGTAGGCATAGAACTGGGGTTGTTAAGTACTAAAATTCCAATTACAGAGAAGGCAATTTTCGAGCGAGAGTATTGGTCGTTCCCGTGTAGGCCAAAATACATAAATATGTAGCAAATTACAATTATTGTTACTGCGAAAATTAACAACCAAACGTGCAATTCGATTGCATTAAAGATGAACGTGAAGTTTTCTAAAACTATAGGTTTAGGTACCAGGAAACTGGACTTTAACTGCATGTAGGGTATGGTGAACTCCAAGTTATATGAAATCGTTTCTATCAACCAATGCGAAGCTGCGCTAATATTTCCAAAACCGTTTTCCATATCATGTAAAATATCGCTCCAGGTATTTTTAGGGTACACATGATATTCTACAAGCCAGCCTTTAGTTAGATGATCCAACAACTCTTTTTCTACCCCAAATATCTGATTGTTGATTACAAACAGATTTGGAAAAATTTCAAAAATTGATATGATGAGAGGATTGTTTCCGAATATTGGTACCCACGTTTGCGGTTCGCTAAGCTGATCGTTTAATTCGCAATTTTGATTACCAGCGTATACCACTTTGTTCTCATATGTAATTGATATATCATTTAATTGAGTCAACCCCCAATATTTGTGCGTTGTAATTTGTAGTTTTACAATGTATATGTGTAAATCGTGGTACTTGGCATTGGCCGTGATTTTCTTAACATTATCTTCTTGATAATCGTAACAAACAATCATAATGCGATTATGTGGTTCAAAAATGAGTATGTCTTCAAATAATTCCGTAAGTTTTACCAAACCGTCATACGCAATTATGTACCCAGTCGGTTTACATCTAAACGGATCTTTCACGGACATATTTTCTTTATTTGAAAACGTGATAACACTCACGTTATTATAACCCGAAACATCCATCATATCACCCATAAAGTACAAGCAATATATATTTGGGAACGTACACACAATTAATGATTGGAACATGCTCAACGCTGTAACCATTTCAAAGCGTTGCTAGAACAATTAGCTTGAATCGAATACTAACCATTTTCTGGATGAATGATGATACCACTTTTGGAGCGGGCTCATTGTTATTAAAATAAAGCATGCATAAGCATTGTACCGATGAGATATTCGCTTATAATTAAAATTCTTGCATTGCATTGACTTGCATTCACTTCATGCATTACGATACCATTTGGCTTGTGTACAATTTGAACGCGTTTGCGGTTTTTTATCTGTAAAGGCACAATTCATTACTTAAACTAAATATATACTTTTTAAATTTTTAATGTATGCAAATAAACATTTTGGGGATTAGTGGTATACTGAATTATTTATAGTATTGATACAGGGCGCGGCAGCGAAAGTTGCTGATTTGTAAGTCCAGAAAACTAAACTAAAAGTTTTATGTTTACCATATATCGTGCGTTCAACAAAAATCGACGTCGAAGTTGACGTTGGAAATGTCAAGTCATGTCTTCACTAAGATCACACGTGCACGCGTGCAATTCTGGCTATCATGTTGACATGTCTGATTGGATCTTAGTGCAAACAAGATTTGAGATTGCCAACGCCAACTTCGTCATCGATCTTTGTTGAGCGCACGATATAATACCACGAATGTATCTAATATTACCGATTATTGTTTCGAGTCCTAGTCGCAGACGAGTGACGATTGCAATCGTGAAAATGCACGAATAAAAATGATCCAGGGAATATTAGATGCAGGAGTGGTATCCGGAAGATTATTGCTCCATTTAAAATAAACTAATAGGTACATATAGAATTGGGCCCTTACCTTTATTATAAGATGTATGTATAACGTTATGAAATGGCACCAGCCTGGAATTTTAGTCGACTGAGCTCTTTTCCTAGAGGGGTACTCGAAATTGACAGTGACATCAAAGTGATACAACGGCTAGGTGCGTGTATTCATTATATCGAGAATATAACTCAAATCTAAAACAGTGACAATATAACAATGCGGCTTCTATAGTTATGCATGTATTAATAAGTGACAACACTGATAATGCAACTAATTAAATTATCGCGTTAACACTCTCTACGCACACACACAACTCTCGCATACAAACAACTTCGTCCTTCAGACTCAGTCCATTTAGTGTATTTTTATAAAATCATTATTGAAAATGAGAATGCCACTAATTTTATTACACCTCATAATTTTGCAGGTAACAAACAATTGCACTAAATGGAAGGCTGATTGAAAATATTATTCCGAGAGTTGCAGTACTCGGCAAATTGGGCCCAAATATACTTTTCAGACCTTACAGTATTATATGGTTTGTAGTTTTGTATGTTTTCTTCAATATTATTTAAGGAAGAATCACGGAAGCGCGACATTTGGTCTAATTGTCACATTTCAGTTGATAGCATAGCACACCAGATGTGCAGAGGACCAAGTGTGATTATCACTTATTAGTCAATTCGAGTTCTGATTATCAGCTTATGAGTCATATAATAAGTCTAACATTATTTTGATTGGATATTGTCGCACACATGACTACAGATACACGAATTTAATTGGATTTCAAATTCTAGCAAAATTAAAATTGGTGAACTATTAAGGATCCACTATTGTTGTGTCTGTATCTAAAAATGTGATTCTCACAAATAAAACAGCAGGTAGTTGAATTAATCAAATTTACATTACTGTCAGATTGCTGTTATTATTAGAATTTGCTGACTCAATATAACTCTCGCCATTTAATTATCAAAATTATTTTAAATAATTATGTAATATGAACATTATTTGACAGTAGTAAATTTCTGTTTGTTTTTAATATATTGTTTTGGACAGTCAGAAAGAATATATGTATAGCTCATGGAAATAGTTGATGCGCATATAATTCTCCAATTTTAAATTTGCTGTCTGGTAGCCACTAAGACACACTGTATAGATAACATAATTTTTACTCTTTTACACAATCACAGTGTATAGCGTATCAAAAAATGTTACTTGCAGCATCACATTCGAATGTCAGATGCATTTATGTCATAATAACATCTGACATTCGAATGTGATGCTGTCAAGTAATCTAAACGTTACTGCTAAAGTTTTTTGATACGCAATACACCTGAATGTAACAGTTAAAAAATAAATCATTGAAAGGCTAATCGCAGATTAATGCAGGTTAATGAATGTGCTCGAATATTTTATTCTGGACCGGTTTTACCGATAACATCGATAGTGTTGATTTATACATATATAAAAGCTACACATTTACAACCTTTAGAAAACTGCAGAAGCATGTGGAGTTGTTAGTTGTGTGAATGAAAAAATAGTAACATGTACAACATTTCGAAGATGTGCCTTTACTCTGTTCCAATTTTATTTTTAACTATGTAGGCTGTGGTTTCATTTTATAAAGTTTTATCTACAACTATTAAGTAACATTTACATTACACATTACATTACTTGTATATTTTTGACAAATAACGGCATGTGTTACTTTCATAAATTGAGTAATGATGACTGCATAATTGAATAATATTATTCCATGACAAACAATCGCTGTCACTGTCAATGTCACTTGTGTTTTGCGTTTCCTAGTTCTTTTATCGTATTAAATTCATTGAGATAGTCAGATGAAAGTGAAATCTCTTCAACGCCCTAAAAGATATTGGAGCTGGCGAAAAATGGTACTGAAAAGTTGTTGCCGGAAAAATCGAAAGGTAAATATGATGCAGCATAGAAGAACTTCATGATTTGGCAAACGAAGAAAAATAACGTCTTCGTTTTCTGAAAACGTCCTCCAGGTTTAATTCACCGAATTGGAAAAAACGTATAAGTCGTCGTCTTTATGGGCTTTTTACTGTATAAGAAGCACACTGAATATTTACCACAATATTCATCTGGGAAATTATATTAAGTTGCAGTTATTTTTAAAGCGTCAAGCTGAGGGTAATCTGCCAAAAAAAGCTTTACGCCGGAAAAATTATGATTTCGTTTGAAATTTTAATAATTTAATTTCCATAATTGCAATAATGTTACAATTAATTACAGTGCCAATACAAAATGAATTCACTATTTAGGTGCATTATTAAAATAGTTGTAGATAAAGTATAGTATTCGACTCGCGCGCAATTGCTATTACCCACTCAGATGATTACAGAACTCGCCGCTGCGCGGCTCATGCTGCAATTTCATCTTAGTGGGCAATAGCCATCATTACGCGCTCGTTGAATAATATACTATTACACATGCACACCAACAAAAATGATCTAACAGTGAAAAATATATTAAATGTCAGATCAACGTTGCCTAATTCATATATTAAAATAATTAAATTGGTGCTTCAATCATTCATGTGTGCGGGTTTAAAGGAAACCAATCATCAACTATATTTTATATTAAAATTTGACTGATTTGGTTTTGTAAAATAAACATAGCAAATAAATTCTGTACTCAATAATACTCAATTTAATGGCAACATTGCCCACTGTCATAAAATATAACCCCTTATTTTTAAAATAATCTAGTTTTTCGGATCTAGTTAGTTTTTACATTGGCATACATTACTGCCACCCTAACAGAGCCAACTTAGTTAAAAATAAAAATGGAACAGAGTTTACGTTGCATCTCTTCTTCGCAATTCAGGTCTACAAAATCCATGATACTTAATGAAGTATTGATTGAAATCAGATATAATACTATAATTAAATAAACGTAGCTCTAATCCAGGTTAATATGTAAACATTGACGGAGCAGTTAACAATATCAATAATAAAACAATTGGCGAATGTTCTGCCTGGATAGCTCTACAAACGTATTCTTACTCGCCTCTGTGAAGATGTTAGAATTCGATATTCTTTTGCATATGTATTCCAGTTATTCTAAGTTCATGACTTATTCCTGTAAACTTTAAAATATTTATAGTTCAATTTCATTTTGATTATCCTGTAATTAAATTCTTAAATATTCTATATTTGCATTCCATTTTTAGCATCAGGAGTATCTGTAGTTATAATTTCTTGGGCAGATATATTCCATTCAAAGCAGCTATAATTCGTCGTCTTCAATAAACCCATCTGTATACCATTTATCTACAATTACAGAAATTTCAATCTCCAGACCTATTAGACTTTTCACCAGTCACAATACGATGCAAGGCGTAGGTGTTAATGACGCGTTTAATTACCGAAAGGTATCTCCGTTCGCGATGCATCTCGATGCTTACCACAGAGGAGAGCACAAATATAGATCAGTGGTTCTCTGCGGTGAATAATTTATAAATAGAGCCACCCCACTTGCGCTGTGAGTTCTTAAAACAGTTGGAGAAGTTTTTCAATGAAAACTTCTCCAGCTGCACTTAGACTTAGTTTAAGTGCAATTTTACTACAATAAATAACAAATAATCCAAACTGAATATTAAGAATATGTCAAATATTCCAAAATAGATGTCAAATAGTACAAATTATATCTCAAATAATCCAAATTGTGCCCAATTAAACATTAAAATATATATAAAATACGAGGCCTAGAGAGTAATTGACAATGCATAACGACATAGTGATATAATACATTACAAACAGTTACACATAGAAACTAAAATCTACAAAGTGGCGCAGTTCATAAAGTATTCATCAAATGAATAATGGGCAATTGCTGTTTATCACGTGGCAATACATTAAAAAAATGATACTGTAGGATCTAGTGCCTGTTCTTACCTTTGATAGGCGAAATTTTTCAGTACGAATATTATTTTTAGCGCGAGTTGAATACGAGTGGTAGTCTTTATTACAAGAGTATGTACAAATGTTGTGTTTAATGAACAAAAGACATTCCAAAGTATAGAAACATGGACAAATGGACTACATTATATATCAAGTTTTAAAAATTGTCCCTGATTGTCCAAATTAAATGTCAAATAATCCAAATTATATTTAATAAGTATGTACTGTAAAGAAAATGTAAAATAATTGAAATAAAATTTCTAATAGTAAAAATATGTAAAATATAAAAATTTAGATGTCAAGCAGTCCAAATAAAATTTTAGATACAAATTTTGTTTGATGATCTTAAATATATTATTTACACAAATTATTTCAAAATCTTTAAAGTACTTAAAAGAGTAAAGTATACGATAAATGTACTACTTAAATAAAATTTCATTTATAAAAATTGTCACAAATTCTCCAAATTAGATGCCAAACAATCCAAATTAAATGTCAGATAATAGGCAAAAATGGCATCAAATGCTTTATAATTAATGTCACATAATTTTAAACTACATTATCCACAGATAAATTCCACAAGACAACGCATAATAATTAATGATTTAATAAAGTGGATAGAGGACTACATATTGGTTCAAATCAAAATTAAATAAACAAATTGATTATGATGACAGCAGTGCAAACGTGGAAAGTAATTATGATACAAGTTGTAAATTGACAATAAACATTTGGGTATATCAGTTGTATATTTATAATCATCGTAGTAAAGTTGGTATAGTTGCTAAATTGATAACGATTTAACATTACAAAATTAAAAATTTGGGTTATAAACAACATTATCAAAAGATGAAAAAAGCAAAGAATAATTAATAATTTGATGAAGATAAATTGGACTGAGATAGATTAAAGTTTAGTTTAAATTACTAAAGAAGTAAATTAATAAATACATGGTGGAAACCTTAACTGGAATAAATTCGGTATTTATGAAATGAGAATTTCCAGAAAAATATCCTCGGACAGGTCGATTTTTTTTCTTTATTGCGCACTTTTTAGCGGCTTCAAAACAAGTATGACGTCACTAGCTTTTCATGTATGACGTCAGAGGCATTTTTTTTAAATGGAAACTTTTTTTAAATTTCACTAAATTTGTAGCCCTTTTCATTCTCTTTACGACCATGTAAAAATATTTTGTATAAATATTTATTTGAATATTGAAGATCTGAAGGAATGTATCAGGCATGAAATGAGAAATATTTCACCGGAAATGTTTCAAAATGTAAGGGATGGGTTTTATCACCGATTGGCTATTTGCCAAGAGAGAACTGTACTCAATTACATTAAGTATTTTTTTTTTAAATTTTGAAATAAAAAAAATAGACAAAAACAAATTTAGTGAAATTAACAAAAAAAAAGTTTCCATTTAAACAAATTGCCTATGACGTGATACGTGAAAGGATAGTGACGTCATACTTGTTTTAAAGGCGCTAAAAAGTGCGCAATAAAGAACAAAAATCGACCTGTCCGAGGATTTTATTCTGGCAATTCTCATTTCATAAATACCGAATTTATTCCAGTTAAGGTTTCCACCCTGTATAATAATATCATATGAACTATTGTAGTGTTTAATTTATATAAATGTCTGCAATTGTTTTCAATTTCAATTTCAATTCATTATAATTTTTTAACAAAGGTGGTAAATTGATGTCAATGCTACAAAAGTACATTAATGATGAGGTCATCACGTGAAAAATTATATTTAACTACATTATCAAAATATGACGATAAAGACGAAATAAATTTGATTTAAAATCAACATTAACGTCGTAAATTGACAAGTGAAGTTCAATACGAAAAATTGTAAATCACACCAAAAGTTAGAAATTTATATTAATCATATGGGCATCAATGTTGTAAATTTATAATGACGCTATGCTAATCGATGTAAATCATAATGTCATCAATTAAAAGTTAGCTGTGACGCCTCCGAAGGGCTTTCAGCACATAGGGTCATGGAGACACGGTCATGGTATCCTTTTCGAATAACGAAGAAAGCCGCTAGCTCTCGATGTAGGAGAGTGGGGTGGTGAAAACGGGTTCCAAGTAATCTTACAATCACACGTTTTTCAAAAACTTATTTAAGGGACTCTACAAACGAGTTGATTGATTGATCGGGAGATCAACACCAAAAATCTAGGTCCCAACAATCTAGATATCTAGCTCTTACCAAAGTGATCATGAAGCAAAATAAACTTGATGAGTTAATTTCTTCCACAATGAGACTTCATTTACATGCAACCCGAGCAGTTACATTCACATTACCTTTTCTCTATGAAAAACGCCAGGAACTGCAATGACAAAACCTCTTCAAATAACGGCGACACTTACATAAGTACGTACATACAGTGTGTATCTGTGACCAGACATAGCAAAATTCACATTGGTGTATTATGTAAAGATCAATCATTGCTGTGTCTAAATATGTGATTGTCACTCCTGCAACAGCAGGTAGTTAAATTTATCAAATTTACATTACTGCCAGATTGCTGTAATTTTTAGAATTTACTGAATCAATACAACTTAATATCACTGTTTTATTATCAATATCCATTTAAATAATTATGTAATATGAAAAATATTTAACCGATGTAAATTTCTGTTTGTTTTAATATTTTGTTTTGGCCAATCAGAACGAATTCATGGCTCATAGCAATATTTCATCCTCATAAAATCTTAAATCTCAATTGTGCTATGTCTGGTAGTCACAGATACACACTGTATAAAGCGAATATTCACAGTTCATGAATGAGCGCAATGATACAAAAATATGGGTAAAACTCGAATGTCTGACGGTGATAAGTATGGGTGAAATTGAAATGAGTGCTAATCAAAAATATGGCCTTATTGAGATGTCTTGGCGTCCGTTGTCCTCTGGTGTCGGCTATATCAAGCGCCTCGCTCCACCACGGACTCTCACGGCTGCGTGCTGAGTGCTCCGTCGCGAGGGAGTGGTGGTAGTCGTAACGGCTGGCCGGAACAAAAATGATCTGGCGAGGAACAGTGTTCCAGATCGGATTTAAGGTAGGAAATATGATCGGATTTAAGATCGTAATTAAGGTCGTAATTAAGATCGGAAGTAAATCCCTGCAGGAGACAGTGTGGCCATGGTATCTATACTCCGCGTTACTTGTATCTCTACACGGATATCCCCAGAGGGTTGAAAGCTAATGCTCCTTGGAAGGTCCCTTTAAATCCCGATAAGATCGGTCGATTAAAAATCACCAGGAACTCATCCACGTGTATTATTGTACAGTCTCACCGGAACCGAATACATATACTCTGATTTTTCTAAACTGGCGTGCACGTCATCAAAATAATAATCATAATAATGATGGCACAATTTTACAAGGTTGCCAGTTGTCCTGGGTATTTAAAAATGGCTGCAATCAGCTGTTGCGCCCGTGCAATCTTGTGCGACAGTGCGCGGTTCGTATCAAATTCATCGACTTCTCTACCGTTTATCGTACAGATATCAATCTTGTGGTTATGGTTTACCATCTACAATGACAAAATATGCATTGTAATAATCGATCAAATGTAACAAGTTAGACGTCAAAGAAGTTTGAAGCATTAGTGAAAAAGATGTGGCATCGTCGCCGAGAAAATATCGCCGATGCCAACATAACATGATTTATTACATGATTGGCAGGCGAAAATTGTGTCCGCGGTTAATACACCGATTGCCTATTTATAACCACCGGTGATCAGTGTTATGTAACAAATGATCCTCAGATTAATTTCGATTTTTAAACTATTGTTATGCATATTCGCGAAAACAATCACGTTGGTACGAAAAAACCTCATCGCACAGCTGTTTGATGACGTGCACGCCAGTTTAGAAAAATCAGAGTATAATAATGCCGCGGCCGATTAAAAATCATCAGATGTTCCGTTCTATAAGATCATTTTTACGCCGCTCAATATAGTTGCCACTGCGGGCAAAGAATGGCGCACGGGAATCGGGATGATGCGAGACACTAATTAGTGGCGCTGTCTATTTTAGATTGTGATAAGTAAATTAATAATATTATCACTACAAAATTTGCAAATTGGTGTTCGACTGCATTATCAAACCATGAAGAAGGCAAAATATAATAATTGATGGTTTAATTTGGTGAATAAAAACGGAATATGTTTTAACGCGTTGGCTACCGCGCGGCTCATATATGAGCCGCTAGAATTCATTTTATGTACCACTGGCTCATACATGAGCCACGTACATGTTACATTTAAATAGATTTTTTTTCAGAATGGTTTTAAAGAAGAGGTTCATTATTGTGCAGTGGTTTACGTGAATGTATAACGCACATATGAGTCACGTGGTTTACCGAATGACGATTCTAACCTAAAAGTTTTATGTTGTTCGAGATACGTGTTGCACAAAATGACTTTATCTAAGAAATGACTAACTGAAAAATCACTTCAAGCAGAACCATCTATAATAAGTGCAGAAGGACTTAGTAGTGCATATAACTATCAATCTAGTGATGAAGAACCTTTTGAGGATTCAGGGAGTGATTACGTAATTTCGACTAATTCTGATAGAGAAGATGATGATAAAGACCAATCAAGTGACAACTATAAGTACGGTGCACCCGAAGACAGTAATCATAATTCAGTGGATGGTCAATTTAGTGACAATGAAAATGGGGATGTTTCATCTGTAAATAACAGCCAACATTCCGAGGATGATAGGGAAGAAGATGTTGTTATATTCAATTTTCAGGGAGTGGAAGGAAGCAAATTTAATTTCTCTCGGGATGTGACACCATTGGAGGTATTTTCTTCACTATTTCAAGATATGCTCTTTGACAAAATTATAAATTGGACGAATGAAAGAGCGCAACTAAATATTTCAAAAGACCTCTGGCGACACTCAACATATGCAAATAGAAAGCAACAACGAAAGAAGAAATTAAAACAAAAAATCAGGTTGTGTATTACGATGGGAAATATAAAAATGCCAAGCCATAAAACACTATTGGTCCAGAAATATTGTATACCATCACCCATTTTTCAGCCAGGTGGGACGCAATAGATTTGAAATGTTATTGCGTTGATTATGCTTTGATAAACAAAATGGCGATAAAAAAGATAGACTGCACAAAATAAATAATGTAACATCTCACATTATCAACAATGTACAGAATGCTTATTATCCGGGATGCAATGTGTCCTTAGATGAAGCGGTTTTATTACATAGAGGTAGACTATATTTCAGGTAATACATTCCAAATAAAGCTGCCAAATATGCAATAAAATTGTATGAGCTATGCACCCCTGATGGCTTTCTTCTAAATATGTTAAAATATTCTGGAAAAGGCACCGTTCAAAATGAACAACTTGGACACGCTTATGCAGTTATTGAAAAATTAATGGAACCATATGCTAATAAAGGTCCTGCTATTTATATTGATAATTTTTATAAAGGAGAACGTATAGCTGAGGAACTTTTAAAGAAATACATGTTACGCGTGAATAATTTCGTTTCTCCTGTATCTTCCCGCTTTGAGCTCCAGTAACGTTTATTTACTCAAGTCAGCCCATTCCTGCACGGACTCGCAAGTTCGTAGGGGCCTCTAGGGCAACTGGGCGCTTATGTTATGCATTAGTACGTATTTATCCAGCAAGCCGGTTAGTTCCTCATAGCAGTAAATTGTGCCTGTAGTTACGTAGAATTAAATAATGTAAGTACACCTTCGTAGATTGCACGGTAGAAAAAGGTAGAAATATAATTAGTAGAGGGACTTATTGGCCATTGTCGTATAAGGGATCCCACACACTACATAAATGAATCGCATATATTGCGGGATGTGTCCAGGGGGGGTTTAGGGTCAACGGTATTTTTACCTACTATTTATGGATAGTAGATCCTAATCCCCTAACTCCTGGCCGGGCATATGTTCCGTCCTCAGGGGTGATTCTGAGTAGTCCCTGAGGAGCATTTGTTATATGGCAGTAATGCCCATAGTCGTATAAGGGATCCCACACACTACATAAATGAATCGCATATATTGCGGGATGTGTTCAGGGGCGGTTTAAGGTCAATGGTATTTTTACCTACTATCTATCGATAGTAGATCCTAATCCCCTAACTCCTGGCCGGGCATATGTTCCGTCCTCAGTGGTGATTGTGAGTAGTCCCTAAGGAGCATTCGTTATATGGCAGTCTCTATAGGTATATATGATTGCAGAATGTGTTCAGGGGCGGTTTAGGGTCAACGGTATTTTTACCTAATATTTATGGATAGTAGATCCTAATCCCCCAACTCCTGGCCGGGCATATGTTCCGTTTTCAGGGGTGATTCTGATTAGTCCCAGGGGAGCATTCGTTATATGGCAGTCTATATAGTGTCTATATGTTGTTCCAACACGCAATCAGCAAATTCAAGGCGCTGCACATGGTCCCTTAGCTTGTTTTTTTGCAGTAATTGAACCTTGTAAGCGAGCAAATGCAGATCCTTTACCAAAATTCCTTGCATAGTGCTTCTGATAATGTTTAATTCTTGACCACGATGCCGAATGGAAGTTCCTGGATTCTCGGCCACAGATTTTCTTACTGTGGCTATATTTTCGAGTGACCGACAAGGATGACGACGAACAATGATCTTCTGATCCATCAGCGTAAATTTTGTGTCGAATTTTGTAATTAAACGCCTCACTGTTGATTTATTTGGAGCATTATTGCGACCGAAAACTTACGCAATTGGCGAACTATTTTCGAAAAACTTTCACCATTTTTGTAATGTGTTTTTACAATAATTAAACGTTGTTGGTTTGAATACTTCTCCATATTCTTAAATCGCGTGGTCTGTACGTGACAACTGCAAAAAAAAAACACCGTACAACTCGTATTAACAAAATGGCGGCAAATCAAAATCCGGCGCTCTTGTTGGGACACCCGATATGTATGTATATGTGCACGTGCATATTCAACACTTCTTGGGAAGGGTGCTTACTGAGCTTAGGCTCAGGAATATTTTCTCTTCGTTCGAGCCGCTCCCGCCAAGGCCTTGACATGCCAACCTAGGTGCCCCAGGCATTCACATAATAATAATTATTGTATTCTAATAATAAATATGTTCTAAAGAGTTTGTCTTGTGTTAAAGGCGTATTAAACTTGCTCTTAATCACGTCCCTTTTCACCACTCTAATTATCGGCCTGACATACACTCACATTGTGGAAAGAATAGAAGAGGAAAACCCTAGGAAGGGGTAAACTATAAACTAAGCAAAGGATCATCAATTTGGAGGAGAAAAACTAAGATTATTGTGGCAAAATGGTGCAATAAACGTGATGTTTTAGTGATTTCTACAACTTGAAATGATAACAACAACAAATAGAAAGGGGAACGAGACCAACAAACCTAATATATTGTTGATTGCAACAAATATATGTCAGGTATTGACAGAACTGATCAAATGCTTTCCTATTGTACAAAACCGCGCAAGACAATAAGGTGGTATTTGAAATAGATTTTCCACTTGCTTGATGTTTATATATGGAATAGCTATTGGCTAATGCAAAAAAAAAAAACGAAGAAATCCAGCAAATACTTGGAATATAGAGTCGATATTGTGAAAGCCTTAACTGACGATGCCGATGTGAATGATCAACGGAGATTTTCCTCAATCAATCCTCATTTTCCAGAGAAGATTGCGAAGAGGATCTGATGCCGAAAATGTTCATTTGCAAAAAAAGACCGCAAACCTGGTTGGTTTTCTATATTTGTCTATAATAAGGGGAATCTTGTCAGACTTTGCCCGGATACTTGTTTTGCGGCATACCACATATACTTTTTTATGCAGGTATATGTTTCATGTAAGAATAATGTGTAATATTTTATATTTCCTCGTTAATAGCGATAAACTTATACAGAATAAATATATGATCATTTTATTTGACAATGTTTATATTTGTCAATGTGGTTTATTTTAAAAGTATATGTGCAATGTTTTATATATTCTCATCAATAATGACGAAAATGCATTAAGCTGATGTAGAATAAATGATAATTTTATTTGACAGTTTTCTTCATTTATTCTTGTTTTATAATTTTACCTACTGTTTTTGTGTATAATGTGTATAATTAAAAATTTATATTTGCAATATTTTATATTTTCTCGTCAATAATTTTAAACTTAGGTATATAGAATAAATGAAAATTTTATTTGAAAATGTTTTCTTTATGTATTGCCATTTTATAAGCGTTTCATATATGAGCCAATCGGTCTGTAAAATCAAAAAATCAACGGAGACCACTGTCTCACATATGAAACATATTCAAAAAAAAAAAAAAAACAGTTTGTCAAAAAAAAAGTTGGGTGATAATAATAATATTATATAGTTTATAAACAATTGCATTAAAAAAAAAAACAAGTGTTGTCTATTCTCATGGGAAATATTTCTTATGGCGGACGTTTTAGTAACATTAAAGAAGCATAGGACTGCGGTGGCCGAGAGGTTTGCGCACTGGCCGGGCCAAGGGTCGCAGGTTCTAACCTCGTCGGCCCGAGAATTTTTGGGCGAAAATTCTCTAACATCAAAGTGCCATTCCTTTGGAGCGGAACTGAAGCAGGCGAGCCAGTGTACTGTTAAGTTGTACGTGCACGTTAATGAACCCGATGTCGATGAAGCGAAATTCGCAAAGTCAAAATTTCCAAGTGTGGCGGATCGCTCCTTGGCAACAGTATTTAGCTATAGCAGCAGAAATAGGCCGTCGTTAAATAAAACAAATTAAAAAAGGCACGAGAAGCATATTGATAGTGATGATCACTCTAAAAATAATATTCATAATATGAGTAGAAAAATTCTAATTTGTAATGATGATATCCCTACAAAAGTAGGGTATATATTCAACAAGATAGTGATAGTGATAGATAGTCTAGTGAAAAGAGAAATATGGACTACATGGAAAAATATTAGCATTTTTTTCTGGTATCAATTTTAGGATGATCGTTAATAAAAACTTGCCCAATTTTTATTATGCCCATCACACTGAAAAGTTATATGAAAATTGTAAATTTTTTCCAAAAATTGTTCACCGTTTCAATGTATTTTGATGTATCTACAGTTCAATAAGAAAGGCCAAGTGCCAATAGCCTAATACCACAGATGACTTAAGTCATCTGTGCTAATACGTATTGTTCTCTCTCTCTCTCTCTCTACTTTACAATACTCTACAGTTGAGCTAATAGGTTAATAATAATAGGTAATAAAAAACATTATTACGAACATTTGTAGATTATTTGCATAATTTTAAAATCCTTTATTTATATTACTTGAAAAATGAATCATTATGAGTAGCTAAGCAGATCTATAAACATTTATAATAATCTTCTATCCATAGATATCATTTTTTTTTCTATATGAGTAATTTTCTACATTTCTCTTGCGATTTCACTTGTCACAATTATTTTTATTTCGAATCTTCTTAATGTTTTTAATCTTCAGAGATTATCAATATATTACTTTGCATTAGAATATAAACCAATATATTACAAATACAAATACTGGTGACAAATTTTGAGGAATATGTTGTCCCTTCAATTTAAATGCATTTTTGGGAATGTATTCACTATGCATATGCATTTTTTTTGACGTTTCTGTAATCAGCGCAAAATTTTCTATCGGAAACTGCTATTTTCGTAACCAGTGTAATTAACAAGTGTAATTTCGATTAGTTTATTTTTAATTTGTTGTCGTGTATTGGTAAAAGTTCCTAAATTTTGTATCACATATTGACTATGTTATGCATATGTTCTTTAACACGTTTTTATTCTTTGAAATTTAATAACATTTTATCACACGTAATAGTTAGAAATATTATTTCTATTTAAGTTTTTGATATGTATATACAAGTATCGAATGTAAAAAAAGTACTAAACGAATAAACATATTTTAAAAACATGTGTTGAAAATGTTTTGAAAAACATGAAAATCTATGTTTTTTTAATTTAACTTGAAAATAAGGATGGATTCTCAAAGTTTAAGGTAGAAACTAAAAGAAAACATCACGAATAATTATATTATAAATTAAAGGGCTTTAAAAAAAAAAATACATAAAATGAGACTTCGTACTATTGTTTTTGCCTGTTTCTTGAAAACAGTAATAATTCGATTCCTATACTTGAAACAGCTAATATGTATCCAATAAGCAGTACATAAAAAGCTCCTTGCATTTTGTACAAACCTAACGCTTTGAACATTGTATTCTCCTCCGATGTTAGCTTAAAGAAATTTGGCATGTATGTTTCAAGTTTATCAGCCAACGTATGCTTCATAAACCAGGCATAAATTAATCCAACTTCATTTATATGACGGATTTTTGCATCGAATATTTTAGTAAAAGGAGAGTTTCTATTGAGAGCGACAGCAATATGGTTGAAGGTATGTATTTCGTTGAGTACTTTTAAATGCGTTTTATCATATTCCGTCAGATGGAAATGACTCGAAATGTGTTTTTGAAATAACAGATCTACTACGGTGCATGAATCTGGTGGAGCAACTTTGCTTTCGATTATTAATTTTGCACCAATTTCGGAAGTGAATTTATTCTCTGAAGCTTTCATTAAATCTGCTTTGAAAGCAGTATTGGTGTAGCACTGTACGTTATTACTTAAAATATCTTGCAAGGAGTGTATAATTCTGGACAATTTTGGTACAGCAAATAGAGCTGCGAAACCCGCTGAATAAGCTGAACATAACAATAAAGTTGTAATTGTCCAGAGTAACAGCAACATTTTAAATATAGGTAATTTAGGTTCAAACTTTATGTTATTTAATACCAATCTAGCAATTACTATAAATATAATTTTTCCATTAAAACTATTTTTAGTGTTCAGAATATAGAAGAGTGATAGGAAACTAATTAATATAACAGCGGACAAAATCGTTAATAACCATACAGGTAACTTCAGTGCTTGCAAGATGAATCCAACGTTTTCTATAACAATAGGTTTTGGTACAAGGAATGTAGAAGCCACTTGCATGTATGGAAGGGTTGAATCAATTTTGTAGTTCAATATTTCTATAATCCAATGTGAACCTATAGCTATATTTCCAATACCATTTTCAAGGTCATTCAATATAGCTGCCCAACTATGGTCAGGATATATAATAAACTCCAGGGGCCAGCTATTTGTTAAGCAGTCCAATAATTCTTTTTCCAAACCAGAAATTCTATAATCATCAGATATAATCATAAAAGGCGCAGTGTTTAAGATCAATACTTTAATAGATTCAAATCCAACAGACGGAATCCATGATTTTTGTTTGAAAAGATCTGAATTTATTACAGAATTCTGCTCAGTATTATACAATATTTCCTCTTCACTCGTGATCTTGATATTTTCTGATATATTAAATATGTTCCATTTTTTGCTGGTAACAAATACAAATTTAAGCTCCACTATCAGAACGCTTAACGCATGATGTATGCTTTTCGCTGTAACAGATTTAATAAATGATGTCTGATTGCTTCTGCAAAATATTATCACCCGATTATGCAGTTCAAATGTGAAAATAGTATCAAATAGTAATAACACTTCATTTATCCCATTGTAAGCTATTATGTACCCCGTGGGTTTACACATGTGAGTATAGTTTAATTGCAATACAGACTTATCAGTAAGTATGTGCATCGTGGAGTTTGTGTTGAGAACCATGTTGATGAAATCACCCATATAATAAATGCAATACTTGTTAGAGAATGAATAATCTATAATTTTGTGCACAATAGTCATTGAGTACGCAACTCCCACAATTGTGAGTACAATGGTGGTGATTTTCATTTTAAATGACTTACTTTGACATCAAATATGTATTTATGGTTTGAACAACTAAGAAATATTTAAAAACTCGTTTAAACGCTGCAAGTTATATATTATGAAGATATGAGCTATTTACTATAAATAAGTTAATAATGATACGAACGATATAAACAGGTCCATCGAATTAATAATATATCAATACTGTTATTAAAATTTGTGACACCATGACCTTAACAATTCATAAATTCATAAATAAATGGCTGGAGTTCAGCATTATAAACGTGTACACAGATAGAGTATTTCAGGAAATAGTGCTAATTTAAATTAAGTTATTTGTTACACAATATGTAAGAATATGATCAAAAATATGTTAATTTCTATGTCTCAATGTGTAATTAATTTGTTACTACAAATTCCATACTTTGTTTATATTGTATTTTAATATACATACTGGTAATTTTATTTTTTATTAGGTTAAATCAAACACTTGGTTAAAGTTTCACTATATTGATAGAATAAACCTCTACAATTGTTTCGGCCTCACGACCATTCTCAAGAGTACAGAGATACTCTTGAGAATGGTCGTGAGGCCGAAACAATTGTAGAAGTTTATTCTATCAATACAGTGAAACTTTATCCAAGTGTTTGATTTAACCTAATCATAATGTTTCACCAAGTAGTATCCACACATAGTTTCAATTTATTTTTTATTGTTTGTTTATTACTATTATATGGTAATGTGCGTATGTAATTATAGAGCCAGCAAATTTTATACCTTTAATGCATATCAATTACTGCCACGTATTCAATAATAAATTACATAAAAATAAAGTTACACGGAAAACAAATCGGACAAGTAGAGCATTTAAAATATTTAGGATCGATACATGATAGCAACGAAAAATAGATAAAGAGATAAATGAGAGACTAAGAAAAACAGGAAACATATAGACGCATTCTTTTTTAAGAGGGATAAGCTCCAAAAATATAATTTTTAATTTCCACGTTTGTACCGCAGTAAATTTCAATACAATACAATATTTTGCTAATATGACAGATCAATTGGAAATAATGAAGACTAAATTGTAACATATATGTATTATCGCTTATTATTATATCGCTTGTATTATCGCTTATTCTTTTAAAAAAAGAACGCGTAGATATTTAAAATGATAGAAGCTACGATCTTCGGAAAGAAAAAAATTACCAAAGAATATAAAAAAGAAATAGTGAAAGAATAATGAGCCCAACTGAAATGCATGGTACTGAGACATGGAGTATGGACCATAGAAAAGCATCAGATAAGGATAAATACAAGGGACAAGATAAGGAGCATATAATATGAAACGTATAGACAACATCTACAGATTGCATCTATAAAAGAAAAAATAATAGGGCTACAGTTGTATGTTACATGTCGAATGCAAGACAATAAAAATACAAACAGAATATACGAAATACGAGAATTAGAAAAAATTACACGGGAAGATTAAATAAAACACTTCAAATGATATAATCATCGAAGAAACAGAGAGAAAGGGACCAGATTGGAAAAAATCAAGTAGCGTAATACAGGAAGAAATGGAGGAGAAAATATAAAACCAAAGAATAAAGTCAACCCAAGCCACCTTACACCAACAGGCAGATAGGCCTTGGAATAAATAAATAGAATTAAACAACACGGCGCATTTATAGTTTGTGACAGCGTTATTCAGAAAAATTTAAACTGTGGTTTAGCGGTGTTTTACAAAGGGTTACTAAGGTTAATAAGATTAAAGCACCGTTAAACCGTGGCTTAAATTTTAATGAATTATACTAATAGTTTTTAATATGTATAATTGTTAACATTATAATGTTTTACAAGTACATCTAAATGTCGGCAAATGCGGCAACTTCTGGAGTTGTTAATCGTTGTTAATCTTTGTTGAAGGTAGTCTTCATAAATGGCTAAAAATATAAAACGTTCTAGTCTTGATTTTGCGGCATGTCTCTCAAATGTAACAAAAATTCAAATCCAACACTCAATACTGCCAATGCATATCCAATTAAAAGTAAATAAAACGCCCCTTGCATTTTATACAAACCTAACGAGAATTCTGTATAACCTTCCACTGTTTTAGAAAAGAAATTTGGCATAAACTTTCCATCTTCACTATCTAATTCGTATCTCCGAAACCAAGCCGTAATTAAGCCAACTTCCATTATATTACTAATTTTTTCATTAAAAATTTTAGTAAATGGGGAATTCTTGTTGAGTGCGATAGCTACTTGGTGGATACTAAATACTTCGTCAAGTACTTTCAAATGTCTCTTATCATATTCTGTCATGTCAAAATTGTAGGCAACGTATGTTCGGAATGATATATCTATGATAGCACAAGAATCAGGAGGTGGACTTTTGTGGTCAATAATCATTTTTGCACCAATTTCAGCCGCGTATTTATTATCTGATGTCTTAAACATATTTGCTATGAAATCAGTATCACTATAGCATTGTACCTGGTTACTTAAAATATCTTCGAAAGAGTGTATTACTCTAGATAATTTTGGTACAGCAAAAAGAGCTGCAAAACCAGCAGAATAGGCTGTACTTAATAACAAAGCGGTGATTGTCCATAGCAGAAGTATACATTTTATAACCCTCATATTAGGTCTAAAGTTTATATCATTAAGTACCAATCTTGCAATCACTACTAATATAACTTTTCCACTGAACGCATCGTCTCCAAAGTTCAGTATAAAAAATGATAATAAGAAAATAATTAAAATAATAGTCGAGGAAATGATTAATAACCAAACATGTAGGTCTAGTGCTTGAAAGATAAATGTAACATTTTCTACTGCTATTGGCTTTGGTACAAGGAACGTAGAAGCTACTTGTGAATAGGGGATAGTAGAATCAATTTTGTAGTTGCATATTTCCATAAGCCAATGCCCACCCAGACCAATATTTCCAAGGCCGTTTTCTAGATCTTTTAATAAAGTTGCCCAACTGTGATTAGGATATACAATAACCTCAACTGGCCAGCTATAAGTTAAGTAGTCTATTAGTCCTTTCTCTATACCAGACAATCTAGAATGATCAGTTACAATCATGTAGGGCGCTGTATACAAGACTAATACTTTAACAGATTTATTCCCGAAAATTGGAGTCCAGGATTTTTGTATAAAAAGATTTGAAGTTATTACAATATTTTGCGTATCATATATTTCCTCCTTATTTATAATCTTAAAATTATCAGATAGTTCAAATACATTCCATTTGTTCCTGATTGTAAATAAATATGTGAGTTCTACAATGAGAATGCTCAAAGCTTGATACTGGCCTTTCACTTGAAAAGGTTTAATAGACGAGGTTTGATTTGGTCGACAAAATATTAATATGCGATTATGAGGTTCAAAAATTAAAATATTGTCAAACAATAATTTCACATTAGTTACATCATTATAAGCTATTATGTACCCTGTAGGTTTACATATGTTGGTATAGTTCAATTTTAACATAGATGTATCAGTGAGTATATTCATACTTGAGTTTGTATTAAGAACCACGTTGATCAAATCGCCCATATAATAAATACAATACCTGTTGGGGAATGCATTTTCTATAATATTTTGCATTATACCCATTGAGTATCCAACGCCAGCAACTAATAGGATCAAGACATACATTTTCATCGTAAATAATTTATTATATAAACTTTACAATTGTCAACTAATGTAAAATATTCACCTAGGTTTTATTTATGTACTAGATAATATTTTATTTCTTCTTGTTACTCTGGACGTATTATTTTAAGTGTAACAATGACCTAAAGATTAAGCAAAGTAATGAAACAATATATATAATTGAGTAATGGTAATTACTATTTATGAAATGTAATAATGACACCCTTATATATGTAGATTGAAAGCATATTCATAAATAAATGCAGGTTTTAATAAAATATGATGAGTTTGATCGATTTGTAACTAATTTATGACATCATGACCGGAGGTGGGGACTATATGCACACACGTACAAAATGTACGAAATATTCGCATATACGAGGTGTGATAAAAAAATACGGGGAATAAATTTATTACAAACAAAGACATAACTTTAAAAGAAATTTTAATTAATCTCCTTCAAAGTACTGTCGATAAAACTAATTTGCGATGAACTTATTTCAACATTAGCGGTGAGCGATGGACTTATTCCAACATTGATTCCATGACTGGAAGCATTTCTGGAAGGATTGGAAGGGCTTTGAGCTGCTCCATCGTGGCCCAGTCAATATCGGAAATAGTGTCAATACGTTTTCCTTTCAGTATGGTTTTGAATATTGAGAAGATCCAGAAATCGCACGGTAATAAATCTGCTTAGTAAGGCACCGAGTAATGCCGAGTAAGACAAAATATGCGACAAATGTGGGAACTAATTTTGCACTCATTCATTTCATTTTCAAATTATCGATAAACATGATTTTCACGGACCCGTATGAGATGTTGGGTTCTTCGGTAAGCTCTCCAATAGTCAATCGCCTGTTTGAAAGAACAATTTTTGACACTTTTTTGCACGTTTTCGTCGGTTTTTAAGGTCGTTGGACGACCTGACCATTGCTCGCCTTCAAACAACACATTTCCGTTTAAAAATTGCTCATACCACTAGGAAATTGTCTTCAGAGTCACTATATTATCGCCTTGCACTGATTTTGCCATTTCTAGAGCTTATTAAGCACTTTTTTTGCAACAATTGCAAAATTTAATCTCAACGTGTTGTTCGAAATCTATGATGCCTGACAGAGATGGTCAGCACGACCTCACTCTACCGGCTATGAACTGATAGGCTTTCGGACTTATTAGGAAAAGTACTCACTTTCCCCACTCTGCTACTTTTTTTCATCGTTTTGGTACTTTTTTTTGTTTGTTTTTTTCAACGTATGGCATTTTTTCTCAAATTTGAATGTTGTTTTAGGATGAAATGATGAGATACTTTGTTTACACACTTGTATACTTGTGTACTTCACACGAGAATTATATTACGGATTGATGACAGTTTTACTCTTTATTGCTTTATTATCTTTTAAGATGAAATTATGAATGAGATCCTTTGTTTCCATCACACGAGAATTTTATTTCGGATTATGACGGTACATCCTAATTTTTGTGTCTCTTTATTTTTAATTCTGTTTTTATCCAATTATTTTATTCTTCTACAAAATCGATTATTTTTACAATTATTTTGATTTTGAAAATATACTTTGCCTCCTTCGTTAAATAAAATATTGTGTCTTATTCGGACGAAAAGCGAGAGAACACCACATTACTATGAAAGATTGGAGGTGTCCTCCGATGTTTTATACCGATGCGGCATTCTTTCACTTTTCGTCCGAATAAGACCACCCACTATTTTATCACAGACATCGTTTTCTTAGTAAATTAAGTAACTGTATCAATATTATCTACATAGAAACGACAAAAAAATCTCCAGTCTAAAAACATTTTTGTGGATAAAATATAAAAATTATAAATACTACTACGCAACTTTTTCATCGCAATGCACTACCCTGCATACACGGAGAGAAATGAAACATACTCATTAATCAATTAAACTTTTTTTGTATTCGTTATTAAAAATAGATGGCGTGTCTTTTGATGGTGCAGTAAAATATGGCAGACCATTATATTGGTCTTCAAGCAAAACTAAGAGAAGAGCTGCCAAAATTAATTTTCACGCATTGTTACGCACACGTTTTGAATTTAGTGTTGGCACGCGCCACATCAAGTTGTACAGAAGCATAGAATTTATTTGGCTTCTTGGCGTCTAGAAGTGTATTTATTCACTAATCTTTCAAGCGCACTTCTGTGTGGGTGGATAAAATCGCAGAAATAACAACTGGTAGAGACAAGTTGAGAAGATTGCAGAACATCGGAAAATCGAGATGGTGAGCCAAAGACAAAGCTTTGACCACCATCTTGGAAAAAACCCGATATGTTGCGTTGATAAAGACCCTAAGTGCTATATCTTCGAACTCGGAGTTCGAGCCAATGGTTTCATTTCAAGCAAAGGCATTGATGGATTCCTTTTTTAATTTTGAAACAATTCTGACAGCCTTCGTATTAAAAAAATGTTCAAATTATCAACCCCGATAAGCCAATACCTTCAAACTTCTATAGTAGACTACCTTTAAGCTTGGGGACTTATCAAAGCTTTGGGGACGAAGTTGCGGAAACAACTGGATCATTTTGACGACGTTTTCAGTGCAGCAAGTTTGTTTGCATCCCAAATTCAAGAATTAATTCAAGCCTATTACCGTGTACAAAGTCACCATCAACACGGCTCTAGTTAAAATAATTGAAAAATTAAACTGCAACGAGCATTTAATAAAAGATGCTGCTTGTTTGGATCCGAAAAACTTCCACGAAATTATTAACAACGGAATTCCTAATGATGCATTAAAGTCAATTGCATCAATTGCCAATGTGGATCGAAAACTGCTTTCAAACGAACTCGAATCATTTTCGAAAAGTTTCAATCAACTTTCTAAAACAATTTGGGATGCACACGTTCCACCTAGGCAGCAACAAAAAAAAAACGAGTCTGATTCTCAGAGTAATGAAGAGTAGGAAGAGATTGGCGAAAATAGATTACATCCAACAGCAAAGAACGCTATTTATTTGGCCGGAAGAGGTTCTGATGCCTGCCGAAGTTGCATACCATGTGCAATGTGCATTGTGCATGCAAACTTATTTCCTAATATAGCATATACATCAGTACGTATTCCAACTATTCCATTCTAATGTATACGTCGCTTATTGTATAATCCTCACAATCTCAAATTTTGTCGTTGTTTCAGAACACCCTGTGTATTCTACGTGGCTCGAAATATTGTGTATGTTTTGGCACATTGCTTTAGTACTTGCATACGCAGATTCTTTCATTATTCTCTTATAATAAGGTTGAGTTGAATATTTTTCCTCGTCCATGATTTTTCGTTAAATTTGATTTTTAGTATTATTATAAACAGATCCTTAGTCTACCCGTAGGATGTTAAGGTAAAATTAGGTTAAATTTGATTAAAATATATATAACTTGGAATCGTTGCATCTGATCCCTGAAAATGAAGATGATTTGTGAAGCTCTCATGATGCATATTCTAAAATTGAAAGAATATACAGAGCAATCCATTTAAAAAGAAATACAATTTTGTGTCCCGGATTTATGGTACACTTCGTATACTCGAAAATTATTTTAAAAAGTAGCACATCAAGTGTCCAATAACTTCCAATCAGATGTCCTCAATTTTCATTAGTTTAGCAGCAATGGTCCGAGCGAGGATAGGTGCGCCACCCTGTATATAAAACCACAAATTAATATACACGATAGGGAATAGAATCTGTTTTTCAATAGTATAAAAAACCTTGTACAGTCGGTGGAGATTTTAACGTCCACCACTAAATGTGGGATGTAATTTCATTGATGTAGGAGGCCGATATCTTCTTGAAGCCATGGAGGATGCAAATCTCGTAATTTTAAACGATTGTTCACCGACCCTTCTTACGAAGCCAAATGGTATGCCCTGTATACATACAGTGTGTTAGATAAAAAGGGCCCAAGAGGGTAGCGACTTCATTTGTTATTTAATCATCAACAAAACATATATTATTAAATGTGACAGTCTTGGCTACAAGTTGGTGAAAAAAACTTCTTTAAACACCTTAATTTATTAGTTAGTCATTAAGTTCATTAGTCATTAGTCACCGACAATTTTTTTAAACGGCTCGGTATAATTTTTTTAGTGTATTTATGTAGAGCATTTTAAGTTCTTTTCATCGGCTCCATGTTTTAAAATTGTTATACTATGACATTTTTGCAAAAAGTGTGAAAAACTGATTTGAGCTAGTAGGCTATTACATCCTAAATTTTCTAAAATAAACAATTGGTGATCATAATAATACATCAAAAAAATACCACAAACGTCGGTTCGTGAAATTGTATGTAACACTAACACATGTGTATCACGGTTTACCACATATTAAGACATATATTACGTCCTTGTAAGGTGCAATACATCTTTATTACTTACGATACTTACGATACTTACGATACTTACTTACTTACGATACTTACGAACGTATACGCCACAATAACGATAAAGTACTTAGGAATGACGATTGACAAAAAGCACAAATTCGACAAACACTTACGGAACACAAAGACGGAAATACAAAAACGAGCAAAACATTTTAGAAGTCTGACATATGGAGGAAGAGGGATATCCATTAGTACCGCAACAAAAATTTACAAATCCATCTGCAGGCCCATGATTGACTACGGCCAGATCATACTAAAAAATGTAAGAAACACCTGCAAACGAATTACGGACGTAACTGAGCGGATAACATTAAGGCTTCTCACCAAATTAAGACATAAGGACAATCATCTTCATAACATCTCAAACATAAATTTATTCAAGATCACCAAAATCATACCCATCCAACAAAGACTGGACAAACTACAAAATAAATTTCAACAAAAAGAGGACAATAGGAAAATACTCGACGAATTATGTATTAAAAGACAAAACAAACCAACTACAAAATTACATCCGACCAAAACGCTTCATGAATCATATTACACTTCATAACACTCTCTTCACACTATCAAAACAATCACTCATGAATCACATATAGGTAATGTTATATAATATAATATGTAATGTAATGTATAATGTAATGTACGTAGAATGTAATGTATTGTTAGGCAAGGCGGAAAGACCCCATGGGGTCGATAGCCCAATAAAGATTGTTTATATACATATATATATATATATATATATATATATATATATATATATATATATACATATATATATATATATATATACTTACGATATTAATTTACTTTTAATAATTCATTTCGTCAACCTAGTACATAATTTACAACTGAATGATGCTGCAAAATGAATAAACTTATTTTAAGCTTGCTTAATTAGTATCACCAATTGTTTGTTCCAGACAATTTTGCATTTAATAGCCTACTAGCTGAAATCAGTATTTTACAATTTTTGCAAATATTTCATAGTATAACCCTACTAAAAATGTAGACCGGTGAAAATTACTTAAACTACTCTACAAGAATACACAAAAAATATGTATAGCGAGACATTAAAAAAAAAATGTCGGTGACGTTGCTACAAACAAATGATGGTACGGTTAACCATACCTTCTTGTACCTTTTTAGGTGATTTGTACATTTTTTTCTATTTTGATATTCTTGAAGAGAAATTTACATAGCTATGTTTTTATTAAATAAAATATAAATTTACTGAAAAAAGTGTACTCTTTTGTACGACAAGAAAAGTTATTAATGAAAGTCTAAAAACAGCAAAAAATCTTGTTTATGAATGAAGTAAGAAATATTTCAAAAATATTACATGGTACCGCTTCGTCTTCCGAAATATACAGGGTGTTAATCTTGTTTAGATGAAGTAAGAAATATTTCAAAAATATTACATGGTACCGCTTCGTCTTCCGAAATATACAGGGTGTAAAAAAAGAGTGTAAAATAATCAATGGGGGTAGTAGTCTGAATGACAATACACAAAAACGTCTTGATAAACATGGGTCCTCAAAGTAACGGTTTCAGCGATATGGAAGATTATTCTATTTTACCTCCTTCTTTATTTTGCTACAACTTGCATTTTCTTATCATAGTTGGCTGATGTTTTGTGAAATTAACATCTTGTTAAATAAACATGTTGTTGCTAGTGCACAATGTCCTGAAACTAAAGGTTTCGGAAAATTATTCTCCTTTGAAACTTTTATTTTCCTATTTGCAATTATTTATTACTTATTGATTATGTGCAAACAAATAAAGGGAGCTTCTAGCAAAAACAAACAACAGAGTTACAGAAGATGTTCGAAGTGCCCTCCTTCCATTTCTAAGCAGGCACGACATCTTTGCCTGAAGGATATTCGAACTCTTTCTAAAACTCCCTCATTGGCTATTGGCTATTTACAGGAGTATCATAGAGTAATCACACAATCTCTGGTGAGTTCTTCCAAACATACGATGCGAAGTAATCTGGCGATTTGGATAAGCTTCTACATGAAGACGCCATGCTTTGGAGACAATTTCGTTAGCACGACCATAGATGAAATGCATGTCGGCTAATTCTGCATTTGAGCAAACACGCATAGCAATGAAAACTTGTGCACTAACAACAACTGTCAAATACTGAATGTTTTTTTCCCAAAACATCAGCCAACTATAATAAGAAACTGCAAGTTTTAGCAAAATGAAAAAACGAGGTAAAAAAGAATAATCTTCCATATTTCCGAAACCGTTACTTTACGGACCCATGTTTATTAAGACTCTTTTCTTTGTTGTGGTTCATAATGCTACCCCCTTAAATATTTTACATTCTTTTTCTAACACCCTGTATAATAAACTCCCTCAAGAGGAATAAGTTCTCTGAAATTGGCTCCAATAACATCATGCGATGTAGAAAGATCATTTTCCATTGTGCCATTTTGTTATTTGATAAAATAGAAAAAAAATGTAAATACAAATGTTTCAGAGAACCGAAAGCTAATGCTGAAAGTTTGCGAATTTTTTAAATATTCTTTAAAATAAGGGAGTAATGACGATTTTTCAAATAACAAGAAAACACCAATAACCATGAACTTGGGCTCTAATTTAAAAATTTGGACTATAAAAGTTGACTAAGAAAAACTGCCATTTTCGGGTACTACAATTTACTATCAACAGCTTGTATAATAAAAAAAACCCTAAATTTAAAAATTTCTGAAACAAAATATTATGATGTATTTCATGTTAAAAAAGACGTTAGTAGTAATGTGTACGTTACTTCGAATATCACATTCAAATGTCAGAGGCATTCATGACATAAATGCATCTGACATTCGAATGTGATGGTGTCAAGTAACGTACACGTTACTGCTAACGTTTTTTGATACGAAATACACCTCATTGTATACTTATGTGGAGATTTCAATGTAGATCTCATACAGAATTCTATGCACAAACAACAGCTTGTGGATATTTTTTTACATGCTAACCAATTGGGCACGTCGATACAATCGACTAGAATACCAGCATAAGTTGTATGGCGTAAAGTCAGAATCGAAACATGACTACGTTGCAAAAAATGCTGGAGGTCTGCCGGGTGATACTACAGATGTCCAACCAGATATGGAAAATCACCTGGCTCTAATGCATAAGGTGCAAGTCCCAAATTTAAAACAAAACGCAAGTAAACCAAATGATTCTAAACCATAGGAAATATGTATTGTGGTTGGTCAAAAATACTGGCGACCTTTTCAATTAATGGAACAATACAAAACCCAAAAGAAAGAACATAAAACCAAAATTGTAAACACAAAGAAAATGTGTCCCTGAAAATCTAGAAAAATTACATACTCAGTTAAAAATAGTTTGAAACTATGTTAGAAACGATACCAAACAAAACAAAAAAGCCAAATCGAACTAAATTTAAACAATAAATGTATACCGGGTGGTAAATTTAAATGAAGACATCAAGATATCTCAAAAATAGGCATCGTACGAACAAATGTTCCATATGAAAGTTAATATAATTGAGGGGACACATTTACTGGTACTAAAATTTGACCACTTCCACCACCAAATGGGATTGGAAAGAGGGTAACTGTGAAAACTTAAATGGAAACCCCCATTTTTTTATTGTAAATTCGGATTCTATCATAAAAACTATGAAAATTTTGATTGAATTTTCTTTTTATAATCTTTGTAGATAGTTCTGCAATCGTAGAAAATAAATTGTGCTTTTTGTTGTTCATTCAAGAAATATCCATGTATATTATTACAAAATGAGGCAACAATAAACACAAAATATTGGTTTTCCATCTGAGTGCTTGTTCTTTGTGAGTTCCCTTGCCTCTCACCATCAAGGTGATAATAATATTTGCATATGTAGAGCCACATCACATAAAAAAATGATTTAAGTGTCTTTGTTGTCTTTGTTGCATCATTTTGTAATTGAATACATGGAGGATTTTTCTTGAAAAAACAACATAACTAAATTTTGCCGTTTGCAACGCCATCTACAAAGTTTATAAATAAATGTTTCAATCAAAATGCATATAGTTTTGTCGTCAAATCCGATTGTGCAATAAAAAATAAGGGTTCCTATTTAAGATTTCAGGGTTACCCCCTGCCCCCCTGCCCCCTCAAAAAAGGCGGTGCGGATAGTCTAATTTTAGCACCAGTAAATGGGCCCCCTCAATTATAATAATTTTTATCTGGAAGATTTCTTCGTGGGATTTTCATTTTTTGAGATATATTGATTTCTTTGAATCTTAAATCGATCACCCGATATATGAACTTGTCGACCTGAGTGAAGCTTTTGCCACAGTCGCAAAGTGCAGTCTAGGAAATGGTAATTGCCAAAAATTTAGCGAATGTATAGTGTTTTTACTTGAAATTGAAAATCTACCTACGAAGGGGTTTATTGCGCTCCATTGTGCGAACGAAATTTTATGACGGGTAATGGGAAGAGAACAGAGTCCAGAGCCGGCATCAGAACGCCATACAATGGAGAACCCTTGACCGTAATAAACCCTCATTGCAGGTACATTTTCAATTTCAAGTGAAAGCACTATACGTTAGTTCCGGCCAGTATACACAGTTTTAATACAAAGAAGTGGAAGGAAATGGGGTCAAGTCTGTCATTAAAGACCTAAAACATAAAATCAACTCTGGAGTAATAGACATCTCCACAAAAGTATGAAAGCTATTACAGATATTATTACTAAACCTCCAGCAAAAATCACCAACAAATGCTTCAATTCAAGCGTATTCCCCAAAATATTAAAAGTAGGACTGGTCATCGCACTTCATAAAAAAGTGACAAACAAACAACTATCGATTAATATGCATTCTGAATGTACTCTCAAAAATAATCGAAATGATCCGATATAATCGAATGAATGAATATCTGACATAATACAGTGTATACATCCACTCTCAATATGGCTTCCGGAAAGGTAGGTCGACGGAGAGCGCTGCTCATGTCTTCGCTGACAAAATATACAAATATTTAGATGAGGGAAGGTACGAAGTGGGGCTGTTTTTTGACCTATCAAAGGCATTCGATTTTACAGGGTGTTAATACTAAGTTATACTTACTTAATACTAAGTATAATATAGTTTAAGGATTTAATAAATGTTTTATTTTCAAATTCAATCGAGTGGTTTTTAAAATATCTTGTTTCGAAATTTTTGATCGGTCGCCATTTTGTTATTTGATTAAATAGAAAATAATTGTAAATTCAAATGTTTTAGAGAACCGAAAGCGCATACTATACGTTTTCGTATTCTTTAAATATTCCTTAAAATAAGGGAGTAATGAAAAAAAACTATGAACTTGGGCTCCAATTCAAAAATTTGAACTAAGAAAAGTTGTCTGTTTCAATGAGTTCTAACTGCCATTTTCGGGTGTTACAACTTAGTATTAACACCCTGTATAATCATATCCTTTTTATTTGAAAAGTTACATGCTGCGCGCTTTCGTGGTAAAATACTGAAACTATTAAAATCCTATCTCAAGAACAGATAATTCTGTGTAGAATTTTATAATGAAGTATTGAGTCCACAAAATGTCACCATGTGCATACCGCAGGGTGCCACATTAGGTCCTCTATTGTTTGTCATATTTAGTAACGATCTACATTAGACATACAACCTGCGACTTAATCATCCTCCGCCGATGACTTCAATGCAGTGGTAGATTTGGTGGTGGTAGATGATGTAAAAATCATATCTTACCGATTAAAAGATATCGTAGAGCAAATGAAAAGCTGGTGCCAAACAATGAACTTAGTGCTAAAGGTAGGCAAAACAGGATATGACGTAACAGTTTATATTTTTCCTACTTGCACAACAATGTATCAGAAAATTTACAATAGATTAGCACAGTGTGGAATCACAAGACTCCGTAAGATTATTTAGTATAGAAATCGATCTTCTAAGATGGAGCTCACATATTGAATTAATCGCCAATGAAATAAATAAATCATATTATGCCATTCTCCGATTGAAGTCAACATTACATGAAGAATATTTCATAAGTATGTACTACTAACCAGTATATTGTCACTTGTCTTACAATATAACACTACGGGGTAATTAGTCCACTTCTGTAATATTCATTCATAATAATAATAATATACAATATACATATTTCTACAATCTCTAAATAAAGAATGCTTTTTTGCTTGACACTGCTATAGAAGAGTTAAAGTTTATCGAGGACTTTCATTGGCCGCATTGTTAACATTCGCCGCGCGATAAAAACTAAGAAACGCGATCGTCAATAGTAACCAATAAATAAGCGTCGTTTTAAAAAAAAACTTAATCGAAAAGTAAGCACATAATTAAACATTTTTTAGGATTGTAGAAAAAAAAAGTATACGAGGGCTGTTTGACGGAAGAGTGACTTTTCAAAGGTTGGTAACACTTTCGTTATAATGATTATGTTGCTAGCTCCTGAGGTCTTTCGGAGGTCTACTGTCAAAATTTGGCACCAATCTGACAGATAGATTATGTTTTATACTTATTTGAAGGAAACTGTTTTCGTTGTTTTGTAAATATGTAAAAAAAAAAATTCGAGTGTTGATTAAACATTATTTTCTACGTGAAAAAACAATTAAAGAAACCGAGGAAAAGTTACGTAAATATTATCCAGAATCTGCTCCGTCCCATGGAATGATTTGTAAGTGGTTTCTGCTTTTAAAAGTGGCCATATAAGCACGGTTGATGCAGATCGTCCGAAACCATCATTTACTGTGACTACTCCAGAAATGGTTAATAAACTCTATGGCCTTGTAATTGGCAATCGTCGAATAAAAGTTTGTGAGATAGCTAATGAAGTAAACATCTCAACCGAACGGGTATACAATATTTTGCATGAACATTTCAATAAGAAAAAGCTATCCGCGAGATGGTTGCCGCGTTTGCTTAATGGTGATCAAATGCGCGCTCGTATTAAGAATTCAGAAGAATGTTTTGCCGTTTTCAACGTAACTCAAAGGATTTTTTTCATCGATATGTCGCAGTAGATGAAACTTGGATACATCATTATACTCCAGAAACAAGAATACAGTCTAAATACTGGATTTCTCCATGCGAATATGCTCCCAAAAAGGCAAACACACTTTTTTCGACCAATAAGGTCATGGCCACAGTTTTTTGGGATTCTATAGGTGTAATCTTTATTAATTGTTTACAAAAAGGAAAAACCATAACTGGCCAGTATTGTGCTGATTATGCAGATATGTATTGATGCCGAACTTGAAAAACAACGACCGCATTTGATGAAGAAAAAAAGTGTTGTTCCATCACGATAATGCGCCCTCTCATTCGTCTGCAATTGCTACAACTAAATTGACTGAATTGCATTACGAATTACTGCTTTATCCGCCATATTCGCCAGATCTGGCTCCCAGTGATTTCTTCTTATTTCCAAATTTAAAAAAATGGCTGTGTGGAAAAAGATTTCAGGCAAATGAAGAGGAGATAACCGACACAAATGCATATTTTGAAGACTTTCCGAAAGATTACTTTTTGGAAGGTTTAAAAAAATTGTAAACTCGCCGGGCTAAGTGTGTACACTTGAAAGGGTGTTATGTTGACAAATAAAATATATTTTGAACAGAAAAATAACGTTTTCATTAAAAAGTCACTCTTCCGTCAAACAGCCCTCGTATGTAATATAAGCAAAAAGTGACATTATTGCTTTCAAGTGAATGCAAGTGGTAACTCGCATTTTCAAGCAATAATGTATCACTTTGCGCCCTTAATACATAAATAACTATTATACATATATCCATGTATTTATCACCATTTAATTTTCACATTTTCTCCTCTTCGGTAATACATCGATAGTAGATGTAAATGTAATAGGTATATTTTCGGTTTCGAAACTTTTGTTTACTCTAGTACTTCTTCTCTTAAATAATCGGGGAAGCCGGACAATGCACATATGTGGTTCTACAAGTAATATTCCTTTGTATACCGAACCAATTCATACCCGATATATAATAAAAATAGCTGACACAGAGATTTCATTCCTTGTCGATAATGTTCAGTATATGTATATGTTGCCGATTTTGGATGTAGCAATTTTTATTAATGTCAAAAAGTTAAGACATTCTAGCCTGATTATGAGTGTTTCTAAAATGAAACAATAATTCGATTCCAACACTCACAAGTGCCAATGCGTATCCAATAAATAGCAAATAAAACGCCCCTTGCATTTTATACAAACTCAACGGGTTTGTATAAATTTTCACTGGTTTAGAAAAGAAATTCGGCATAGATTTTACAATTTCAGAATCTAATAGATGTTTCCGAAACCAAGCCGTAATTAAACCAACTTCTATGATATTATTATTTTTTTCATTAAAAATTTTGGTGAATGGAGAATTTTTATTGAGCGCAATAGCAATTCGGTTAATAGTGCATACCTCATCAAGTACTTTCAAATGAGTCTTATCATACTCTGTCAAGTTAAAACTATAGGAAACGTATGTTTGAAATGATAGATCTGCGGTAATGCAAGAATCGCGAGGTGGATGTTTGTTTTCAGCAATCATGTTTGTACCAATTTATGCAGCGTATTTATTTTCTGATGCCTTGAACATATCTACTGCAAAATGAGAAATACTATAGCATTGTACCTGGTTACTTAAAATATCTCGGAAAGAATGAATTACTCTGGATAATTTGGGTACAGCAAAAAGAGCTGCAAATCCAGCAGAATACGCAGTACTCAATAGTATAGCGACGATAGTCCACAATAGCAGTATACATTTGATTACTTGAATATCCGGTTTAAAGTTTATATTATTAAGTACCAATCTTGCAATTACGGCAAATATTACTTTTCCAAAAGACGTATCATCTTCTCTGTTGAGTAAATAAAATGATAATAACAAAGCAATTAAAATAACTGTTGCGGAAATAATTAGTAACCAAACATGTAGGTGTAGTGCTTGAAAGATAAATGTAAAATTTTCTATAACTATTGGCTTTGGTACAAGGAAGGTAGAAGCTACTTGTGAATAGGGGATAGTAGAATCAATTTCGTGGTCCAATATTTCTAAAAGATATTGGCCACCGAGAGCAATGTTTGCAATACCGTTTTCTAGATCTTTCAATACAGATGCCCAACTATAATTAGGGTATTTAATAACCTCCACTGGCCAGCTATATGCTAAGTAGTTGATTAGTTCTTTATCTATACCATATATCCTTGAATTATTAGTAACAATCATATAAGGAGCTGAGTGTAAGACCAATACTTTAAAAGATTTAGACGCAAATATTGGGCTCCAGGATTTAGACATAAGAAGTTTCGAATTCGCTGCAGAATTTTGCGGGTGATATATTTCATCCTTACTTATAATCGTAATATTATCTGATAGTACAAATATATTCCATTTGATGCCGATAACAAAGAAATATGTAAGTTCTACAATAAGAATGTCCAAAGCTTGATACATCCCTTTCACTTGAAAAGGCTTAATAGACGAGGCTTCATTGGCTCGACAAAATATTAATATGCGATTATGAGGTTCAAAAATGGAAATATTGTCAAACAACAATTTCACATTAGTTACGTCATTGTAAGCAATTACGTACCCAGTAGGTTTACATATGTTGGTATATTTCAATTTCAACATAGATTTACCAGCGTATATATTCACGCTTGAGTTTGTATTAAGAACAATGTCTATCAAATCTCCCATAAAATAAATACAATACCTGTCGGGGAACGAATATTCAATAATATTTTGCATTTTACTCATTGAGGAGACAACACCAATAACTGTTAGGATAATGGCATACATTTTCATCGTATATAATTTATTTTATAAATGATACTATTATTGACTGACATAAAATATTTACAATTAAGTTTAAGTTTGAGCTAAATATTTTACTACTTCTTGAGCTCAGGATGTATTACTTTAAGTGAATCTGTGACCAACAAATAAATAGGCAGACTAATGAAACAAACAATATATTTTGGTAATACATTATTACTATTTATAAAATACATTAATGATACCCTGCTGACATAGTCATAAACAAATGCAGGTAAAATTAAACTTTGTTATTAAATAATTTAAGTTTACAAATGCATTACAACGGATAGTAAATAATTTATTATGTCATGACCCAATTTGCATTAACCTTAGGTTTTATGATTATATATCGCGGATTATCACTTAGCGCCAATTATTAAATAATAAAATACGTAATTGGTATTTATATGTTAGTTATAGGTGACTATATCACGCTCTATTACAAACACAATAATTCCATCATCCATCATCCATATGCACAATATATTAAATGGCATTCACATTTTAATGAATAGGAACCTTGCATCGTTGGATATATAAAAAATCTACGGTAACTCTCCGATATATTTTAAAATAATTATTTATTTAATCGTCGTTTTTATCGTGAAATTATTACATAATTTCTTGATTATTTTTGGCTCTTGATTTGTGACCGTATTTAGTACTTGCACGTCGTGACGTTTAATTAACTACCATGATTACTCTCAAGGTACTTTGCTATTGGTAATGTGTTAATTAACGTACAAAAATAATAGATTAGTATAAGAAAGCACAGATTTATGAATTTGTTTTGATTAGTTAATTATAGATACGCTGAAATTGTAACAGACAGGGAAATAAAATACAAGTTAACGATGATTTAAATTGATTTATGAAATTGTAACATACATTAAAATAAAACAGACGTTGACGATTAGGACGTGAATTGATTTATTTTCTATATTTCGTTAACCTTATGATGAATTTGTAAATTCTTTTATTTATTCAATCACTATTTTAAAAATGCACATGCATCTCTAGTTTCTAAGATCATTTATTACCATGTTCTTTCACTCCATTTAACTACGGGAAATTGATATGATCAAAAATAGAGCTATTAACCGATGTTGCAATATCAGCAATAACGCACGATTACTAAAGATATCTCGCGTTCTTCCCGAATCGCATGGTTTTGTCTGTGTCCACACTAATGCCATTATAGGAATCCCATTGTCTACGTTGATTGAGGAAGTGCTCATATCACAAGTAGTTATATACCGTCAGGCATGTAACAAGTTATGTCAAATAAGAGTTCCTGCTACCTCAATCGGAAATGTTCATGTAATGTTATAATATATATTATTAGGAACATTGGAGGTTATTAATAACTTCTCTTGTGATTAAACCAAATTTTATTTACTCGTTTATCATTCTCTCGGGGTTTTAATAGTTCCACTTATTTCTTGTTTGCGATCTTCAACCACATATTGTGGTTATCATAATCATAATCATCATTATGTTTTCAACTTTTTAAGATTTAATCCAACTTATTCTATTTATACAATTCTAAATTATTCTGCCCAATAATATGTAAGTTATATGCTCATTTTATGATTTGAAATAAAGCAGCCATTATTTGTATCAATTATGTTTTCAAATTATTAAGATTTAATCTAACTTATTCTATTTCTACGATTCTAAACTATTCTGCCCAATATAATGTTTGTTATGTGCTCATTTTATGATTTGAAATAAAGAAGCCATTATTTGTATCAATCATGTTGGCTTGAATATGACGGTGTATGTCGGAAGGTAACACTGAATGCCTTGACCAGTTATTATAGTAATAGTAAATACAGCCATGTTAATTTGCGATCGCGGGCGCGATGTATAATAAGTGTATGCGTTTAAATGATTATGATACCGAAAATGATTTGATTCTAGTGCGGGAAGTGATTTCACAACAACAGGTATGTGAGCAAATTGCGCTGTATTGTGCGTCAATTACACCTGAGATTGATTCCTCTAATTATTCGTAAACACGGAGGTTGCTCTAAACGCCTTTGTTTATTAACAGAAATAGGCAATTGGTGTTTGGGATTTTTGGTACCTTGATAGGTAACTCGTGATTGATTGAATACACTATCTTCCGTCAATTTGAATCTAGTGCGGGAAATGATTTCACAACAATAGTTGTGTGGGCGCAGTGCGCTGTATTGTGCGTCAATTACACCTGAGATTGCTTCCTCTAATTATTCGTAAACACGAAGTTCGATCTAAACGCCTTTGTTTACTGACAGGAATAGGCAATTGATGTTTAGTATTTATAGGTCACTTGGGTTTGATTGGATACACTCTTCCGTTACTTTGAAACTAGTGCGGGAATTGTTTTCCCAACAACAGGTATGGAAGCGAAGTGCGCTGTATTGTGCGTCAATTACACCTGAGATTGCTTCCTCTAATTATTCGTAAACACGGAGGTCGCTCTAAACGCCTTTGTTAACTGATAGAAATGGGTAATTAGTATTTGGTATTTATAGGTAACTTGTGGTTTATTGAACGGAATGAGCACCCCCGTAAATTTATAATGAGACTGGTTTAACAACTTTACATTAACGGTAATAATAAAATTTTAAGTTACTCTGCACCTAGAATTGTACGTTTTTACAACGTTATATAATTGTTAATTTTAATATGAACCGAAGAGAATTTATATTCTCAAATTGTGATGTCGTGTGGGTTGCCCGTGGACCGATGCGACTTTGTTACTGATCCCGGTTGTCTGTGGCTTACGTTTATATTTGTTCTTTGAATTTCATATCTATATCTGTATTCATATCTATATCTTAATTAACAACCAAGGAGCTGCGAGGCTGAAATCCGTAGGCGCATTCAACTAGGAAGAGTTTCCATGGGCCAGCTTATAAACCTAAGGAAAGACAGGACCATAACACGTAGCACTAAGATAAACCTTGTCCAATCACTGATGTTCTCTTTATTTTCCTATGCAGCTGAAACGTGGACATTGAGAGCTGCAGACCGACGTAGGGTAGACGCATTTTAAATGTGGTGCTGGAGAAGGATGCTCAGGATTCCGTGGACTGCTAGAAGGACAAATGTATCCACCCTGAATGAAATAAAGCCCCAGCACAGACTATCTAGCTTGATATATACCAGAATATTAAAGTTCTTCGGCCATATTACTAGAAATAACAACAAGGAAATTCTAATCATTAAGGGCTGAACGGAGGGCAAACGTAGAAGGGGTCGCTCTCCGTGTAGATGTTTGGACACAGTTAAACAGCTTCTCCACACTAACATGGAAAGTGCAGTACGTCAAACCGAGAATAGATCGAGATAGCGCGCTGCTGTCAGAAGAGTTATCAGCTCCCTGGAAGATGAATGAAAATACTCTGTTCATGTCTCCACACGTCTGCCAAGATATTGGACTTAAGAAGAGAGATCTATATCAAAATATTTTTTTTCTTTTTGTATTATTTCGTATTATTTGAAGTGTAGGTATGATCTAAAAATAAATATGAAGAATAATCAAACAAAACAAATACATTTAAGACTCTGCTGATATGTTCATTCCAAATGTAGGTTGTAATACAACCGGTTTTTAAATAAATCGTGTTGTTATAACGATTTACAGTCTCTGTTGATACACCTTGTAAGTTGAACATAACAATACTGTGGCTAGTCTCCATGGAAACACAGTTCTGTTCGAGTTTATAACAGCACAAATGCGGTAAGTAATAGTAATATTTTTCACCAACAGATGTCTAATTTATTTGGAAAAATGAAAATTACAGGTTGTACAATCATTGAACCTTTTCATACCTTTCTTTTGATATTTTAGGAACCAAAGATTCACAACCCCTTTGATGCGATTCCTCAATGTCTGTATTTATTTAAAAATATTTTTCATTAGCCATTGTGAAAAATTAATACTGAAACTTCAAATTGTTTATTCGGTTTCCAACCACAGAACCAGAACCACGTATGTACACCATTTTGTCATAAAAGTCAAGATAATTAAATCGGATATATAGAATCTCGAAAATTGAAAAATCTCGACTTCGTCTCGATTTTTCTAACTTTTTCTCGATTCTGTTATAACGCACTTACCAACCTAATAGTGTAATATACTATTTCCAAATGGATTGCAATAGTAATGAATTTATGAATTTATTATTATCATAATACATTTACACTAATCTAGTATGTTACATTAATTATTCACGAACCTAGTATTACAAAAATAATAATCGCATTATGAAGTTGATAATATATACATTTTATTAAATGACATTCACATTTTACGAATACAAGGGAACCTTGCTTGGTTGGATTCGAAATAAATGTACAATCGACATCTACTTTATAAATGTTTGAAGTAGGTTTTATTTTTAACTCAGACAAGACTTTACTTTTTTTTTAAAAAAGCTTCAGTAAATCCGAGCTAGCTCGGATTTATTAAGATCTAATATACAGGGTATTCATAAAAAAAAATACTTTCTATGATTTGACAGGTGATAGTAGAGATCAAAATAAGGAACAAATTCTAATAAACTCAGGTCCAACACGTAATGATTTTTGAAATATAAAATTTTAAAATTTAAATTACACCTTGAAATGTGAATAAATCTAACACATTCAAAATACCTTCACACAAAATTTGTCCTGTTGACAGTCACAGCAAGCAAGTTTAGTCACGCAATTGTTACATTTAATTCAGTAGGCTGATATGAATATTTGAATGTGCTATGGCGAAGCACAGAAGAAGAAATAAAAAGGAAAAAAGTAAAGTAAAGGAAAAAGTTTTACGTAATTATGTGCTTAATAATACAGGCTAACCGATTATTTTTTTAGGCTATAATTTTTGAGTTATGACACAAAGTTGATTTTTTTCTAATGGAAACCATAGTTGGCCATGACTTTATAAAAAAGGCCCCTTTTCAACTACACTAATGATATACCACTTGATATAGTAATTTTTATAAATAATTAAATTATGGTTATTTTTTACTTTTCATTTTGGAAATATTTAAGAAGTATGCTATGGACACAATTGATAGATGCGCAAAATTCAAGTAAGTTATTAATTTGTTTTTTTTCATTTCGAAATTATAAACATTATTATTTTGTTGTAAAATGTTTATTCCGTTTTAGTTACAATTTTATATAAAAATAATTTCTGATAAAACAATACTACATAAGTACAAAACTACTAAACAGGGATTCACAGACGATAAATTGAGAAACATTACAAGCATATTAGAACGTAACTAAAGTAGTACTAAAACAACCCAATTAATGTTCGAAAAGTATATAAGACTAAATATGTTCAAAAGATTCACGTTTATGATTAATGATTATCTTATTAAAACAGAATTTGTTGATTTCTAACGGAGCGTCCATCAATATTAGAAAAAAAATGTAGTACACCTTCTCTAAGGTCATCTACTGCGACGTATGAATTTTGGTACACCCTATCTTTTACCATTCCCAAAGAATACCCCATAACCATTCCCCATAAATGAAAACAGACAGATCGGGAGATTTTCCACCTCGATAATTGTCGTTTGTATCTATGAATTGTTTCGATTGCGTTATTTCGAATGGTACGAAACTGAAAATAAAAAATGGCCATAATTTTATTATTTATAAAAATAACTATGTAATATGGTATATCATTATAATCGTTGAAAATAAGCCTTTTTTATAAAGTTTATAAAGATTTAACTTGTTGTTTTATAGGATTTTGTTTATAGATAATTATACTGAAAATATTAGATTTAGGGTATTTAGATATTAATAGGATTACTTAGGTGGTTAAATAGGATCTGTATAGCCAGAATTATAATTAATTAAAGGCACAATTAACGTAAAATAATTGTAATGAGTCAGTAATATGTATGTATAAAATTCAATGGAAAATTCAAATTCATCGTACAAAGACGTTCGACATTCGTGTAGAAGCAGAAAAATACAAGGATCTCGAATATCCGATTCAAATCTGATATGGAATTATGGTTTCACCGTTATATGGATAATTATAATCATAATTATAATTTGTTGCTTTGTTGCCGTGGTTACGGACTGGATTCCGGTAGCAACTCCACAATTTACACGCTTATTTGGATCAACGTAGGCGGATTTTAACAAGTGAAAATCACTTGTTTTACCGAGGTTTTAAAAAGGCTGAACGCCGTTAAACATTCTGATTCGCTGTAGATCCCGGAGCCTCCACGTCGGTCAGCAGAGATTAAAATAAACAGTTGTACAGAAACAAATATTATCGAACAATAGTTATTTACATTCACGCGTCATTCAAAAATAGTTTGATTTACGTTTTGTTTAGGCGGAAATAATTAAATTCTGGACGGTAATTATTTGGCGTTCGAGCATCTGTATACACTCGACGTGAACTAGGGAATCATTTTGAACACGAAACAGCTGAAAGGAGACCAAGCGGATTCAACGAGAACTACAACCCCAAAGACGATTCAGCGAGAACGTCAAGCATAGAAAAGGATCAACCAAAACAGCAGGACTTTAAACTGAGGAAATTAAATCCGAATTAATCGAATTTACTGATTCGACACCTGCAACCAGGATTTCCGATCACCACTGCGAGTTGCCGCTATTAGCCAGGAACACGAATATGAATGTCAGGTAGAATTTATTAAAATTACTACTCAATTAGGGACTTAATTGTGCGAATTAGGAATTTAATGTATTATTGTTATTAAATAATGATAGTGTTAGGCTGTTAATTCGTTGCCGTGGTTACATACTGGATTCTGGTAGCAACTCGACAATTTACACGTTTATTTGGATCAACTTGGCCGCATTTTAACAAGCGAAAATCACTTGTTTAACCGAGGTTTTAAAAAGGCTGAACGTCGATAAACATTGTTATTCGCTTTAGATCCCGGAGCATCCACGTCGATCAGCAGAGAAAAAGAAAACAGTTATACAGAAACAAATATCGTCGAACAATAGTTATTTACATTCACGCGTTATTCAAAAACAGTTTGATTTACGTTTTGTTTACGCGGGTATAATCAATTTCGGGACAGTAATTATTTGCGTTCGAGCATCTGTAAACACTCGACGTGAACTAGGGAATCATTATCAACACAGCTGAAAGGAGTTCAAGAGAGAAATGATTCAACGAGAACTTTAACCCCAAAGACGATTCAGCGAGAACGTCAACTATAGAAGAGGATCAACCGAGGACAGCAAGACTTTGAATTGAGGGAATTGGTGCCGACTTATTCGAATTTACTGATTCGACATCTGCAACAGGATTGCCGATCACCACTGCGAGTTGCCGCTATTCACCAGGAATATGAATATGAATGCCAGGTAGAATTTGAATTAATTGAATTGAAACTGAATTAGAAACACTGGGACAATTGGAACCAGTTAATTATAATTTAGAATAAATAATAACATAGCATATTGCCAGCCAGAACGTGGGACAATAATATAATTAATAAGTTAATTATTTACAAATAAAAACATTACAATATTACATACGAGGTTACACACGAGGTGTAACTATTTAATAACCGGACTGGTCGTTCTCCTGACAAACAGTGAGCGCGTTGAAGTCAAATTATAGACGACCGTGTCATGATATCTCCCTTTTCTATTGCTGTTATCAAGATTGTCATTGTTATTATTTCCTATGGTCAAATCAGTACTGGAAGGATCCAGATTTAAGACAGTGCAAGCTGTGAAAGTAAATTCTACGGAGCTCATGAACATGCTTTCATAACATGATTTTCGTCGTGCTATGTTGTTATGGAATGAATAAGTTTTATCAGATGGCAACCGTTAAGCTATCAATAAAACTTTGGCAACATACAATACCGTTAAGAAAATTTAACAGCTCGTCTTTTATAACGATCCGGTTAGTTATTTCAAAATTTTATTATAAAGAACAAGAATTGTTGCTAACATGTCATTAGTTATGGAAACTCAAACTCCCACAATCAGATAATTTAGTTTTGATTCCAGTAATTTAGTACGACGAAAACAGTTGTACGTACCACTACCAAGAATTATTACTACTACCTCATGTCGAGTGGAACTCGACTCAAATAAATGTTTTGCAAATTCAAAACTCCGATGATTTGGTTGAAACCTCAAAATCAATCACCAAGTTTCTTCACCAAAATCACCAACATTTTCTGGGAAACCATAAGTCGGACGACTTTTCAAAATCAATCACCAAGTTTCTTCACTAGAATCACCAACATTTTCTATCAAACAATAAGTCGGACTTTTTGCAGTGATTTAGTACCAATTTGAAAAATGTTGGTAGCAATATGACTAATAAAACTTCATTATTTGTACTCAAGGGATAGCGTCAAGGGACGTTATCAAGGGACAGCGGCACATCAATATGATGGCAGATTATTGCTGGAGTATACAAAGAGATCAGCCTCAAGTCTGCATTCGATAAATTCTACAAAAGATGGTTTTGTAGTGATTTTGAATGATATTTTTATGTTAAAAAGTTGCCTGTATATAAAAAAATGTTGATGAACTATTTCAAAAAGTAGAGCTGCTAGAAGAAAACCAGTATTATTTTTGTAATCAACACCTTAAATATACTTAAAAGCAGTCATTGAATTTGAGGGAAAAATCTCAGTATTGACCAGTGTAATCAGCAGGCAGAATAATGAAACAAACAATTGTTTAATTTATAATTCATACCCTCCTAACATATTCATAAACAAATGTAGGTTACACTACAACTTTGCTTTTAAATTATCTAATTTTCTAAATGAATTGCAATGGATTGTAAATAATTTAATATAATGTGTGCCCAATAATTATTGTAGTCCTGGGTAGTAGCTGTAGAATTAAAAATGAATGTCGATTACTACTTCACACAAAACTTTCGTGAACATTTGCAAAATCAATCAATTTAATTTGATCATATCCATAAGAACTCCACAACTGGTCAATAATGTTCAGTTCAGTTGTATTTAGTAATCTTTACAAATGTCAAAATATTTAAGACTTTCTACTTCTGGTTGTGTCTATTTCTAAAATAAAATAATAATTCTATTACAGCACTCAAAACTGCCAATGTGTATCCAATAAACAGTATATAAAACGCCCCTTGCATTTTATACAAACTCAACGGGTTTGTATTACTCTTCACTGGGTTAGAAAAGAAGTTGTGCATAAACTTTCCATCTTCAGTATCGAATGCGTGTTTTCGAAACCATGCCGTAATTAAGCCAACTTCATTGAGAGTACTAATTTTTTCATTAAAAATGTTAGTCAAAGGAGAATGTTTAGATAGTGCCACAGCAATGTGGTTAATACGGTATACCTCGTCGAGTACTTTCAAATGTGTCTTATCGTATTCTGTCAAATCAAAACTGTACGAAACGTATGATTGGAATGCTAGATCTACTGCAGTACAAGAATCAGAAGGTGGTGTTTTGGATTGAATAATCATTTTTGCACCAATTTCTGCAGCGTATTTATCTTGTGATTCCTTAAACATATCTGCTGCGAAATAAGTAATACTATAGCATTGCACATTGTTACTTAAAATATCTTCGAAAGTGTGTATTTCTCTGGATAATTTAGGTACAGCAAAAAGAGCTGCAAATCCAGCAGAATACGCAGTACTCAATAGTATAGCAACGATAGTCCACAATAGCAGTATACATTTGATTACTTGAAGATCCGGTTTAAAGTTTATATTATTAAGTACCAATCTTGCAATTACCACAAATATAACTTTTGCACTAGACGTATGGTCTTCACTATTTATCACATAAAATGCTAGTAAGATAGCAATTAAAATGACTGCCGAGGAAATAATTAGTAACCAAACATGTAAGTGTAGTGCTTGAAAGATAAATGAAATATTTTCTAGAACTAATGGTTTTGGTACAAGGAAAGTTGGAGCTATTTCTGAATAGGTGATGGTAGAATCAATGTTGTAGTCCAATATTTGTATAAGCCAATGCCCACCTAAAGCTATATTTCCAACACTGTTTTCTATATCTTTCAATACCAATGCCCAACTATAATTAGGATATATAATAAACTCTACAGGCCAGTTATAAGATACGTAATCGATTAGTTCTTTATCTATACCAGAAATGTTCGAATTTTCAGTAACAATCATAAAAGGCGCCCTGTTCAAAACCAATACTTTTACAGATTTAGATCTAAAAATTGGAGTCCAGGGTTTGTCTATAAGAAGATTTGAAATCGTTTCAGAATTTTTCGTATGATATATTTCTTCCTTACTTATAATCTTAGTATTATCGGATGGTACAAATAGATTCCATTTTTTGCTGATAGCAAACAAATATGTAAGTTCTACAATGAGAATCATCAATGCTTGATACGTGCCTTTCACTTGAAAAGGTTTTATAGACGAGGTTTGATTGGCTTGACAAAATATTAATAAGCGATTGTGAGGTTCAAAAATGGAAATATTGTCAAACAAAGATTTCACGTCAGTTACGTCATTGCACGCGATTATGTACCCAGTAGGTTTACATATGTTGGTATAGTTCAATTGTAACATGGATTTAGCAGTGAGTATATTCATGCTAGAGTTTGTATTAAGAACAACGTCGATCAAATTTCCGATATAATAAATACAATACTTGTTTGGGAATATATATTCTATAATATTTTGGATTACACCCATTGAGTAACCAAATCCAATTACTAATAGGATAAATGCATAATATTTCATTGTAAATAATCTATTATATAACTTTACAAAACTGATATAAAATAATTACAATGAGGAATAAGTTTTGTACTAGCAAATACTTTATTTCTTCTCGCTGTTTAGTACGTATTATTTTAAGTCTAACTATGACCAGTAAATAACTAGGCAAACTTATGAAACAAACGATATTATTTGGTAATTCTGATACATTGTTACTATTTATGAAATGCATAAATGTCATCCATATGCATACATAACTGCCGATATTAATAAAACTTTATGATTAAACAGTAAAATTGTTCAAATCCATCCGTTAATAGAATAATATATCATGAGCTTATTAGCATTAATAAATGCCCAATAGTTTTTATGATTCTTTATCACCTAATCAATATAATAAAAAAAAAATTATTAGATGAATTACTCGAAACACCGTTCCCAAATCCCGATGAATTTTATTAATTTTCAATACAGTATACAGTCTCACTTACCTTTATGTACTTATACAATTAAGATGATCCAGAAGACATTAGACAAAAGAAGCAAGGATAACAAAATACGTAACAATTTGGGTTGGAGAATGCTATAACAGATTGATGTAGTGTTGAATACTCTATTACACAATGCTAAACAGTAGTTAGGTTAGTGTTCCTTAAAGAAAAGTTTAGGACAAACTGATCAGAATTGGCTGCATTTTTTTGGATATCCTGTAAAGAATTAAACGTCGATATGACCCATACAATTATCCGACAGTTTTCTGTTTGCATCATTAACAGAAATTTGAATATGGCACCGGAAAATCTACATTAAAATAAATATCTATAGGGTGTCCGTGACACGATGCGCATAGCTTAAGGGCGTATTTCTTGGTCAATTTTTAGCTAAAAATGCCTGATACACTTTTGTCCAAAACTTAATAGTTAAAGAGTTATTGGTCAAGAAGGCTAATTTCCTTTTTTATTATTTGACGTTGTCATTTTCAGAATACTTTAGTATGGCTTCGTTTTCAAACCAAGAATATGCCGATATACACTCTATTTCTGGTACTGTAACGGAAATTCAAGAGCGTCAGTGCGGGAATATCAGTGGAGGTTACCTGCTCGAAGAATATCTAATCCGAAAGTATTCATCAATGTACATCGTTATTTGACAAAGACGGGTAATTTTTCTAAAGCTACTACAGAATGTCCCGTACAGTTGGGGAACTTGTTGGGGAGGAAGCTATTCTTAACGCGATCGAAAATAGTCACTCTACTAGAGTACGAAGAATATCGAATCATGTTCATGTTAGTCGAATGAAAGTGTGGAGAACATTGCACATTTTTTGTTTATACCCATATCACCTACAATCTGTTCAAAATTTACAAGCTGCAGACTATGCAGCGCGTATTGACTTTTGTAGATGGTTACTTGAACACCAACAACTTTGTGGGCAAATTCTAATTCCTAATGAAGCCACGTTTAATAGGGATGGAATAACGAATACCAGAAATTCACATTCATGGGCACTTGAAAACCCTGTTGAAACAAATGAAATGCATTTTAAACATCACTTTTCGGTGAATATTTGGTGTGCTTTTCTTAATAGCCGTCTTATTGGGCCATAAGTATTTCAAAAACATTTAATATATCAGAATTATCTATTTTTTTTACAAAACGAGTTGCCAGGATTAATGGAGGATGTTCCATTTCGGAACAGAGTTAATATGTGGTTTCAGCATGATGACGCACCTCCTCATTATGGTATAAATATGAGAACATTTATAAATACCAAGTTTGCTAACCGTTGAATTGGAAGAGGAGGTCCAGTTCTCTGGTCACCAAGGACACCAGACCTAACCCCTGTAGACTATTATCTTTGGCGACACATGAAAAGTTTAGTATACTCAAATAAACCACAAACTAGAGATGAGTCAATTCAAAATATTATGGCTGCAGCTGCATCCATTCAAGACAACCAAAATACTCTTCAGAGATCAAAATCTTCAATTATTAGAAGAGCAAGAATATGTTGTGAGGCAGCGGGGGGTCATTTTGTACAAACACTTTAATTAAATTTGTGTAAAAAAAAATAAAACATTGTTAATTAATAAAACATTACTTTATTCTACATGTGTTTTGCTTTCTTAAATTTTTCCCATAACTCTTTACTATTATGTTTTGGATAAAATTGTATAAGGCATTTTCGACTAAAAGTTGCGAAACAAATACGCTCTTAAGCTATGCGCATCGTGTCACGGGACACCCTGTATACTTCAGAAACAATTAGTTTTAGTTATTTAGTTATGTTGCATAAAATACAATTACAATTCAAAAATTTAAAAAAAAAAAATATTAGTTTGTTCAATTTTAAATAACGAAGGTAATACTCATCTGCAGTTTAATGGAAAATTCCGGAAAGGCAACATATTTTAATCTAATAGAATGTCCTAGAAATCGCCCAATATCTAATTTTGAAAAACATATTTAAATAAGAAGTCCATAAACTTTTAACAAACGGGTTTATTGAATCGCTCCATATGGAATGGACAAAAATGCATACATTTATTTATGATTAAAAGATTCACACACAATATTCATTATTTTTCATTTCAACATTTAAAAAATCGATAAAATACCGTATAGTCCCGGAAGTTGGCGATAATGTTTAATAACAAAATGGTAATGTTTGTATGTACTAGCGTTCACAAATAAAGTCATAATATTTACACCTTTCTACTCTAGATTTCCTGTTTCTAAAATGTAATAATAATTCGAATCCAAAGCTTAAAACTGTTAATGCGTATCCAAGAAACAGTAAATAAAACGCCCCTTGCATTTTATACAAACCCAACGGACTTGCATAAGTCTTCACTGTTTGAGAAAAGAAATTCGGCATATATTTTACTACTTCGCCATTCAATGAATGTTTTCGAAACCAAGCCGTAATTAAGCCAACTTCTACGATATTACTAATTTTTTTATTAAAAATTTTAGTAAACGGTGAATTTTTATTGAGTGCAAAAGCATTTTGGTTGATAGTGCATATCTCACCAAGTACTTTCAAATGTGTCTTGTCGTATTCTGTCAAGTCAAAACTAAACGAAATGTATGTTTGGAATAATAGATCTACTGCAGCACAAGAATCAGGTGGTGGAATTTTGGTTTGTATAATCATTTTTGCACCAATTTCTGCTGCATATTTATTAACTGATTCCTTAAACATATCTGCTACAAAATTAGTACCACAATAGCATTGCACCTTGTTACTTAAAATATCTTCGAAAGAGTGTATTACTCTCGATAATTTAGGTACAGCAAAAAGAGCTGCAAATCCGGCGGAATAGGCTGTACTCAATAATAAAGCGGTGATTGTCCATAGCAGCAGTACACATTTGATTACAACGATATTGGATTTAAAGTTTATAGTATTAAGTACTAATTGTGAAATTACCACAAATATAATTTTTCCACTAGACGCATTATCTTCAATTTTCAGTATAAAAAATGATAATAAAAGTACAATTAAAATAACAGCTGAGGAAATAATTAGTAACCAAACATAAAAATGTAATGCTTGAAAGGTAAATGTAATATTTTCTATTACTATTGGCTTTGGTACAACAAAAGTAGAAGCTATTTGTGAATAGGGGATGGTTGAATCAATTTTGTAGTTCAATATTTCTTTAAGCCAATGTCCTCCCAGAGCTATATTTCCAACACCCTGTTCTAGATCTTTCAATGCAGATGCCCAACTATAATTAGGATATATAACAACCTCCACCGGCCAGCTATAAGCTAAGTAGTCTATTAGTTCTTTTTCTATTCCAGACATTGAATTATCTGTAGCAATAATATAAGGCGATTTGTACAAAACCAATACTCTAATAGATTTAGACCCGAAAATTGGAGTCCAGGGTTTATTTATAAGAAGATTTGAATTCATTATAGAATTTGGCTTGTTGTACAATTTCTCATTACTTATAATCTCAATATTATCTGATAGTACAAATACGTCCCATTTGTTGCTAATAGCAAAGAAATATGTAAGTTCGACAATAAGAATGCTCAAAGCTTGATACATGCCTTTCGCCTGAAAAGGTTTAATAGACAAGGTTTGATTTGCTTGACAAAATATTAATATGCGATTGTGAGGTTCAAAGATGGAAATATTGTCAAACAATGATTTTACATGAGCTACGTCATTGTACGCAATTAGGTACCCAGTAGGTTTACATATTCTGGTAAAGTTCAATTGTAACATCGATTTATCAGTGAGTATATTCATGCTTGAGTTTGTATTGAGAACAACGTCGATCAAATCTCCCATATAATAAATACAATACTTGTTGGGGAATGTATATTCCATAATATTTTGCATTATACCCATTGAGTAGCCAACTCTAATGACTAACACTATCAAGGTATAATTTTTCATCGTAAATAAATTTATTATATAAATTTTACTATTATCAACTGATATATTATATTTACATTTAGATATAAGTTTTGTTCCAGCAAATGTTTCATTTCTTCTCATTGCTCTGGGGGTATTATTTTAAGTCAAACTGTGACATGTACTTAAATAGGCAGCATCATGGCACAAATAATATAAATTAGTAATGCTAATATATTGCTATTTATGAAATATATTACTAACTACTTTACTACGTAGCTACGTAGCTACGTTACTAATAACTACGTTGGTAATTTTTTTTATTTTCCAAATACATTGCATCCATAATCGAACAATGCAGTTTATTAAGCTATTTGTATTAATAAATTCTCAATAATTTTTATGATTCTGTATCACGCGCAAATTATTAATTAATATAACAAGTAAAAGCTATTATATTTATGTTGTTTTTCACATGCTATTACTAAAATAATTAAATTACTTACATTTTTACCGAATGGATATGAAGTAAATGAAAATAAAAATGAATTATTTGATGAATTACTCTAAACACCGTTAATCTTTAATACTCAGAGTTGGCTGTGATATTTTTTTGTCATGTTGAATTAATGCAAATGAATTTGAATAGATGTCAAGATGTGACAATGTTATTGCAATAATATTTGCAAACAGTTGCCGAACGAATTATGTAACGAAATAAATACAAATCTACATTACATTTCCTTATACATCCTTCATTTTTCTTCCCGGTAGATATTCTGTATTTTATTCGCAATCACGTGTGAATATATATTTTTGTTTTTCATTCTAGACTTCCCTTTTACTATACTCGTTTTTGAGTGCTCGTAAATCTTAGAATAAAAGTTATAAAATAATGAAGAGTGATACCAATACTGCTTTGTATAAAGCATTGTGCAATGTAAATTTGTAGAATTAAAAAAAAAATGTATTACAAATCACAAAAGTGTACATACAGGGTGACCCACCTATCCTCGTCAGACCATTGCTGCTAGACTATTGAAAATCAAGGACAAAATCTGGTGGAAAGTTATTGGACACTTGATGTGTTACTTTCTAAAATTATTTTTGAGTGTACAGATTGTACCATAAATCCGGGACACAAAATATAGTCTCTTTTATAAATGGATCACCCTGTATATTCTTTAAATTTTATAATCTACTTCATAAGGGCTTCACAAATCAGTTTTATCGTTAGTGATCAGATGCAACGTTGTCAAGTTTTTCACATTTTAATCAAATTTTATGAAAAATCATGGACGTGGAAAAATATTCAACAAAACCTTAATATAAGTGATTAATGAAAGAATCTGCGTATTCAAGTACTCAAGCAATGAGCCAAAATACACAATATTTTGAGTTACTTAGAATACATAGGGTGTCCTGCAACAACGATACAATTCTGCTATTTTCAAATGGCTAAAACTATTTTTTGTCAAATGGAACACCCAGTATATAGCTTTATATTCTGAGTGTTCTGAAACAATGATCGAATTTTGTTAATTTTCAAAAGGCTAAAACATATCATAATATTTACCTATTAAAAAGTATTATTAGATTAAAGTCCATATGCTACCATTGAATAGGTCATCAGATGAGCACTCAGAATATGATGCTATATGCAGGGTGTTCCATTTGAAAAAAAATAGAGTGTTGGCCATTTGAAAATAGCAAAATTGTATCATTATTTCAGAACAACCTGTATATTCTACGTGACTCAAAACATTGTGTATGTTTTAGCACATTGCTTGGGTACTTGCATACGCAGATTCTTTTATTGATCTTTTATAACAAAGTTTTGTTGATTTTTTTTCCACGTCCATGATTTTTCGTTAAATTTGATTAAAATGTGAATAACTAGGCAACCTTGCATCTTATCACTAAAAAATAAAACTAATTTATGAAGCCCACATCAAGCAGATTATAAAAATTAAAGAATATACAAACGATTCATTTAAAAAAGCAATAACATTTTGTGTCCTGGATTTAGGATGCACTCTGTATACTCAAAAATAATTTAAAAAAGTAGCAAATCAAGTGTCCAAAAACTTCCAATCAGCTGTTTTCCTCAATTTTCATTAGTCTAGCAGCAATGGTCCCCTGTGGATACTCTGTATTAATATTTTCGATCATAATATGGGAGTTACACAAATTACACAGTTGGGACACTCTGTATTTCAAAATCTATTTCTAGTTGAATAATGTCTTATTCTGCACTAGGCATGATTTCTTTTTTATTCATTTTATTCTATTTTTTATTTATGTTCTTCGTCTTTTTCCTTTAAATTTGGTTCGGTTTTGATTCCATTCTGTGAGTCTACATTTTGCCTACATCTGGATTTTTACATGTAAATTTGTTTAAAATTTGGATAAATGTTGCATCTCTTTGAAAGAACACTCTGTCTGATGTCCATATATTGCTGTATTCTTAAATTACTATTTAAAATATGCTGCAAGGCTTCTTAGACGGTATATTTAGACACATTCTTTTTTAAGAAAAAATAGTTTTATCTTTTTATGGTCGATATGAACTTTTATTTTCATACTTCAAAATGGCTATCAAATCATGTTTGCCTAGATGTTGTGCATCAAGGCAAAATGTTGTGTATGCAGCTAGTACCATTAAAGTATTCTTTTCTTGCGATAATTATTAATTTTCTCTCCCTTATAATTTCTAAGGACATATTTCGACCAACAGATGTTTATGGCGTAGGTTTGTCTACTTCAACAATATAGTATTCACACAGCCAAGCAGAATTGTTATTCTGAAATTATTCCAATTGTCGAGTTGCTCGATTGAACCTTTAATTAAAATTACGAGACAAACAAATAATGTTTATTTTTTCGAATTTGTCGAAACCGGTCTGCAGTTATCCGTTAAATTAATACTCAAGTGTACGAATAATTAATTTGAATTTTATGTCTAAATTATACAGGGTGTTAAAGAACAAATGTACAATATTCGTAGGACATATAGTACGAACCAAAATAAGTGTAAAAGTCTAAATAAATAGGTGTCCTAAAATTAACAGTTTCAGAGATAGCGTGTGTTAAAGTTTTAGTCTGGGTTATTTAAATTTAATAACTTCAACGTTTATTGGTAAGAGGAAAATGATACTAGGCTTGTCAGCTTTTGTTTTGCAACAACTTAAATTATTATTCTTGACATTTTATGCCTGAAGATATCATTAATTGGTTATTTACACGAATTTATAGGGCAGATTGCATTTTATGTACCGACGTGCCAATGGATATTTCTTTGCAGTACGTTGTATGCTGAAACTTTTCCAAATCGGGAAATCTCGTCTCGCTATATGTTTACAAGTCTTCATCAGGGACGTCGAGAGGAAGGTTCATTTAAAAAACTTGCTTACGATAGTGGACGCTCAGATTGGTTTCTACGCTAGTGGACAAGGCAAATTTTATGGAAGTGTGGAACAAAACCTAGGAACCAGCATTAGAAGAATTTCGGTTCAGGTCGGTATTAGTGCGTCTCTTGTTTGGAAAACTCTTCACGAGCAATTGTTGTACTCCTGCCATATTCAGTGAGTGCAATCCCTACCACAACCTGATTATGATGCAAGATTGCGGTTCAATGATATTTGCGTGACAATGCAGAGCGCCCAATTTCTTATCGAATATGCTCTTTACTGATGAAGCTGGATTCAATCGAACATTTACTTTAGCTAGAACTATAACTTTTCACAATCAATTTAAGTGTTTAGTGACTAAAAGCTGACAATGTAAAAATTTAAAATATAAAAATTAAAATCAACTCTATCTCTGAAACGGTTCATTTAGGACACATGTTTATTAAGACCTTTAGGTTTATTTTGGTCTGTACCGTATATCCTATAAATATTGTACATTTGTTTTATATCACCCTGTATATTATAATTTATATTATCGTACTTATTATTAATTGATATAAAATATTTACAATTAGCTATAATCTGTATGCTAGCGAATAGTATTTTTCTTATCATTGCTTTGGACGTACTTTTTTAAGTCCGATTGTGCCCAATAAATCATTTAGCGAAATATTGATACACACATTATAATAAGATAATGGTAATACATTATTATTATTACTATTTATAAAGCATATTAATGACACCCTGCTGACATATTCATAAATAAATGGAGCTTTTAATAAAACTTCGTCAGTAAATAATATAATTTTCCAAATGCATTGCATCAGGTACTAATTTGTTATAGCTCCAGTTTATTTGCATTAATAAATATTGGTTTTTATGATTGTGTAATGCGTGTTACCACTAAGTAGTAGTTATTATATAATAAAATACGTAATTGGTATTATACGTATATTGCTATATTTCTGATGTGCTATGCTATGTTATTCCTATTATTACTATTACCTTCAACCTTCTACTTACCTACTATTACACAAATATATTATCTCATTAGAAAATTAGTTGCATATCCATTTAGCTTACATATTGCCTAATGCATACAATTTTAAAAAAAATCACATGAATCACAACTCGGTAATTTGTTACCACAATTACCAATTTTACACAACAATACATTTGTTTTCACAAATTATCATCCGCCAACAAAGCCCAAGCAGCAGATTAAAAATTTTCGAATTGTCAGTTTGTTAATATTATATTTTCATTTATCAAAATATTCTATGCATGCAGCCTATAATCAGACAGCCAATACAAATATTTACAATTCCACTATTCAAAATGTATGTCATTTACGATATGCCCACCTAAGAGTTGGTTATGATATTTTTCTGTTAAGTTGCATTCCTGAATTTTAATCAAAGCCATAATGTTATAGTTTTGCTATGTAAGAGAGAAATAACTGTACTTAATAATTTTTATTCCTGACCTAGGCCGGGAATGTATTTTTTCTGGAGGTATACAGTAAATAATTCCTTTTTTTTACGAGCCTGCATGGTATCTGTACAGATTATATTTGCCAGTGGGCTTGACTACGTTCTATTTCTATATTTCCTAAAATTTCGTAACTTTTGCGATAAATTCAGTAAGATAAGAATGCAAAAATATTGCAATGGAAGAAAAAACAGTATGTGAGAAGGCCGGTAAGGTACTTCAAACGTACCCACAGAGTGTTTCCCGTCGTCTTCGGCTTACTCAATTATACAGGGTTCGGCAATTGTGTCGCCACTGAATAGAGAAAAAAAACCTTAAAATTTTTGCTATCAGAGTAATAATAATAATAATAAAGTTTAGACAGAAATCAGGTCTTCCGAGACATTTGCCCAAGCCTGTATATCACTTTCTGTAGTAACCACACACTATACTATTATTCTACCGTATAAAAACAACATTTAAAATTAGGCAGTACATCCACAATTTGCCATCAAAATTGACACACACAAATTAAGTTAGTATGCTATTGTACTATTCCTTTTTGTTACCTTCATATTTCTATATCTTATTTCTATATATTGTAACGTCAGTTTTCCGCCCTACACCGGTGGTGAAGAAGAAGTCGGTACTTCCTCTATTGCTCCCCCCCCCCCCCCATCGTTTCGCGCGGTTAGAGTAGCAGTTTTAATTCAGAACGCACGTCAAGCGGTCGTGGTATATTTCGTCAGGGACGAAAAATCTGACAAGTCAGGATAATAGACCGCGTTGAAGACGTATAAGTTCCTAGCGCCGGCTGTGTGCAACGCGCCTGGGAACGAAGTGGTGAACGCCGATATACGCGTCTGAAGAAGGACTCTAACGGCCCCTATAACATCCCTTTGGGTAAGCGTGGCATCTCCTTAGTTTTTGTTTTATTGTGTGGTACTAATACCACGTTATTCATATTAGGCCGACCGTACGGGCTTACATCCCATTGTACTACATCCAATCGTACAAGCATTCAGTCGACGAACAACGTACGAGTAGACGAGGCCACGTGGACCAGGAGGTGTGACGTAGCATCCGGTTGTCCCCTTTTCCCACTGCTGTCGTCAGGGAGCGGCCATGTTGGAGAACAGATAGGACTTTAACTTACTATTTTTTTTTCTCCTTAAGAATAATTTCACTTAATGCTCTTTCTCTTAGTACATGTTACCTTAGATTTCACTTTTCAGTTAATTTCACGATAATACAATTTGTCTTAATATAACTTCAATTAATCCAATTTAACTTAGTAAAATTCAACCTATTACCATTTTCAAATTGTTACTGTGTTGACACAGATATATACATTTTGCGCTTTGTTCTTTTTCTTGCCGAGGGCAAGTGTGTACAAGGGTACGTTGACAGGTGGCGGTGATCGTCCGGTATCCGGAAGCGGCTAGCGCGAGTGCACTCCCGTTCGCGGCGGCATAGTTACGGAATTCACGTAACCGGCGGTTTTGCTCAACGCATCCTTCCCTCGTGTCCGTGTGATTTTCGTTTTGTTTCGTTTTGTTATGATGCGCATAATTGTTCAATAGTTAATGTATTTTGCTTCTGGCTTGACGCTGAATAAATGCGACCCCTTTTTTGTTGGGGGAATAAGTACTTCGTAGTTTCAACGTTTCCCCCAGTTCCGCCCTCCCGCCTCGTATAGAAATTACGTGGAGCCTGCCCCCCCGATCTTATACAGGAAGTGTGGACCGATACGCCGTCTTCACTGTGCGTAGCCTGGGCCGAGGTGGGCGTGTTTTCTTTAAGGGCGGACCTACACAAAAGAAACTTATAAAAAGGTGGGTGTGTTGCGGGCGTGAGAGAGAAGTGGAAAAAGGGGGTGACAGATTTTGGAGCCCAACGTGGGGCTATGGAATAAAAAAAAGGGCCGTCCCTTTATGTTTTTCCTCTTCTGTTTTTTTTTTATCAGAGTGAGCTTTGTGTAAGCATAGTTTTTTTCTCTCTCTCTCTCTCCTCGTACGATGCACTAACTTGAGCAATCAGCACCCGAAGTGTAAATTAATACCCGTGGGCTCATTAGTAATTGTGGTTGGACGTATTTAAATCCGACGTATTCATAATTTAATAGTTAAATTCCTATCTGCATCCAGCGACAGCTGGCGAATAGATAAGCCCGGTGCGCCGACTATTGTGTGCTCGCGGCGACGGCGAGACACACAAAAAGCGAGTGTTGTTATTTTGGTTTTGTCGAGATCTACGACGCGACCGTAGAGCAGCTGCTTTTTCACAATGAGCGGACGTATCGAGGTCAATCGCCTCAGTCAGGAGGAATTGGCGTACGAATTAACGTGGCGGGGCGTCACTGAGCAAGGAAGTGTAGAGTCGATGCGGAAAGCCCTCCGAGCTCTGCTTCGCTTTGAAAGGGCGGGACGGTCACAAAAGTACCCTACGTACAATAACCCGTTCGAGACAGACGAGGCAGCGTTGAGCGAAAAGCTTACCGAAGTATCGGCGGGGGTGGATAGCTTTGCGGAACTGAGTAATAGTAGTGCGTACTGCCAACTTTTCACAAAATTGACGGTGGCAATACAACGCGTAAATCGCTGCATACCTACGACGGCGGAAGAGACAAAAACACGGTCCCGACTTTTGTTATCGTTCCTGGCACTAACGACAGATTTGAATTCCAAAGCGCGCGCGAGCAAACGCGAAGCTTCGCGCCGCGCCGGTAATTCCCTGGAAGCGACGGTCTTAGGTCTCGCACTGCCTAGTGAGTCCAGCAGCGATGACGGCGACGATGTCTTGGTGACTTCTACACCCACGCGCGTAGAATATGCGACCGAGCGAATACGGCCAGTGCCGGTAAGCCAGTGGAACTTGCAGTTCACTGGAGAGTCCCGCGACATTTCGTTAAATGCTTTCTTAGAGCGTGTGGCTGAACTCCGCGTCGCGCGTAACATCTCCCCGACGCTACTCTTTAATTCGGCGATTGACTTATTCGCGGGGAAGGCGTTAATTTGGTTTCGCGCCATCCGCACAGTAGTCACAGATTGGGAGGACTTGGCCATTAAACTCCGCGAAGAGTTCCTCAACCCGAGCTACGATGAGGACCTCTTCGAGGAAATCAAAAAGCGGACGCAAGGTCCGAAAGAGAGCATGGGGTTATTCGTGGCGTGCGTGAATAGTCTTTATAATAGGTTGAGTGTGAAGGTAGCGGAATCCTCACGCTTACGCATGTTGATGCGCAACATGGCGCCTTATTACCAACAGCAATTGGCACTGCAAGAAGTACCGTCCATAGCAGAGCTGGTTAAGCTAGGTCGACGGCTGGACGAAAAACGCGCCGTATTGGAGAAATTTACGCCCCCAACAAACCGCGGCCACGCACTGGAGCCGGACCTGGCGTACGTGCATAGCGAATGCGAGGCGACCGCGAGCGCTCTAGATTCCCCGGCGATAATATGTTATAGTTGCCGGCAGCCTGGGCACTTCGCGCGCGAATGCCCGCGCCCGCAGCCTCTCCTGCGTTGTGCCAGGTGTGGGCGGAACGGCGTCACCGTAAAGACGTGCACGACCTGCAGGTCTACGGGAAACGGATCAAGGCGTCCACGATAGGGCAGTCGATGGAAATAAGCGCCGTGCCGACCCGTAATGCAATTTTATTAGATTTTATTTTGTCCAGCGCGCGCGGCGATGAGCGTCCTTACTTAGAAGTTAGTTTGTTCGGTTACCAAATGTTAGGGCTACTTGACTCTGGGGCTACGCGTACTATAATCGGTTCTAAAGGATGGGAGATCCTGAGAGAACTTAAATTATTACCCACGGGAAGGGCTATATCCTGTAAGGTTGCCAACGGTCAGTCTTGCGAAAGTATTGGAACGTTTTCCCTGCCGTTTTGTCTGCAGGGCAAGATAGCGATTATTGAGGCATTAGTAGTTCCGGCCATCAGCCACAGTTTGATTTTAGGGATTGACTTTTGGACAGCCATGGGGATAGTACCTGATCTACGAAGTAAGTCGTGGAGGTTTGCGCAATTAGACGGAACGGCGACCGAGGCCATCCAATCTTTTCAGTGTCTAAGCGGTGACCAGGCATCCCAGTTAAATGCAGTTTTGGAAGACAATTTCAGTCGCATGGATAAAGGGCTATTTCGAACCCAGTTGGTCGAACACGTGATTAGTACGGCTTCACCCCCCATTAAGCAGAGATATTATCCGGTATCACCAGTGATGCAGGAGCATATCGATCGGGAGTTGGACGAGATGCTCGCGAAGGGTGTAGTTGAACCCTCAAAGAGTGCGTGGTCGTCACCAATCGTGCTGGTGAAGAAAAAGGACGAATCCTTCAGATTTTGCGTGGATTTTCGACAGCTAAATAAAGTGTCCGAGAAGGATGCCTACCCTTTACCCTACGTGACTGATACTCTTGACAAATTAAGGGACGCGCGTTATCTTACATCGTTAGACATCAAATCAGCGTATTGGCAAATACCTCTGGCAGCGCAGTCAAAGCAATATACGGCCTTTACCGTACCCCGGCGCGGTTTATTCCAGTTCACTCGCATGCCATTTGGGCTACATAATTCTCCTGCCACCTGGCAGCGCTTCATTGACCGAGTCATTGATGCTGACTTAGAACCGCACGTCTTTGTATACCTCGACGACGTAGTGATCGTGACACAAGATTTTCAGGACCACGTGCGGGTTCTAAGCGCGGTGTTACAACGGTTACGTGGTGCAGGGCTCACGTTGAACCGCGAGAAGTGTTTATTCTGTAGGCCCGAGCTTAAGTTTTTGGGGTACGTGGTCAACTGCAATGGATTGCAGGTTGATCCTGATAAGGTGGCCGCAATTTTAAATATTCCCACCCCTAAGCGCGTGACAGACGTTCGACGCATTATCGGTATGGCGTCATGGTATCGTCGCTTTGTCCCCAACTTCTCTACGATCACTGTGCCTTTAACAAATCTGTTAAAGAAGGGCCGTATTTTTAAATGGACTAACGAATGCGAAGAGGCTTTCAATTCAATTAAGCAGCATCTCGTATCCGCCCCGATTCTGACGTGTCCCGATTTTTCTATCCCATTTTCAGTTCAGACTGATGCGTCTCAATTTGGCATTGGTGCGGTCCTCACTCAGGAGCAGGCTGACGGTGAACAAGTAATTTGCTACCTGAGCCGTTCGTTGTCGCGCACCGAGCAGAATTTTAGCACTACCGAACGCGAGTGCTTAGCGGTGCTGTGGGCAATCGAAAAGCTCCGTCCTTACCTGGAGGGTTCGATGTTTACGGTGATAACTGACCACTACTCTTTAGTATGGTTGAGTAATTTAAAGGACCCCACCGGTCGGTTGGCGCGATGGGCAGTACGGTTGCAGCAGTACGATTTTGTCATAAAACATCGTAAGGGAAAATACCATGTAGTGGCAGACGGTTTATCACGGGGAGTCCCATTGATTTCTTCCATGGAAACGCTAGTCGTCGATCGATGGCACACGCGAATGGTAGCGAATGTTCTCAGAAACCCACTTAAATTTTCACAGTGGCGGGTCACTGACGGCCACCTTTTTAAATTCGTTAAACACTCTTATCCCGAACTACTTTCCGAAACCGATATGTGGAAATATGTCGTTCCGAAGGGTGAGCGGCCTACGGTACTTGAGAAGGGCCATGCTGATCCTACGTCCGGCCACACCGGCGTATACAAAACATTTCACCGGATAGCCCGGAACTTTTATTGACCAAAGATGAGAGCCGATGTGACTAAGTTTATTAAGCAGTGTAGGGTCTGCGCGGTCACTAAGCCCGAGCAGAGGAAACCTACGGGTTTTATGGTAAAGCGGTTAGCCAGCACTCGCCCTTGGCAGACAATTTCCACCGATCTTATAGGCCCTTTACCCCGTTCAAAAGGTGGGTTTGCGTATATTTTAGTTGTAGTGGATATTTTTAGTAAGTTTTGTATGACGTTTCCCCTCCGGACTGCTACCGCAGTCTCAGTAGTAAAGAATATAGAGGAGAACGTTATTTTATTGTTTGGAGCACCTGAAGCTGTAATATGCGACAACGGCGTGCAATTTCGCAGTCGCGAGTTTAAGCGCCTAGCGGAGCGCTATGAATTTAAGATTTCGTACACTGCCAATTACCACCCCCAGGCCAACCCCACCGAACGCGTCAACCGGGTGATTAAAACGATGTTGTCATCCTACATTTCTAATAGTCAAAGGGACTGGGATTCCTTCCTACCGAAGGTAACTTGCTGCATCCGCACATCCCGTCACGAGGTGACCCAGGTGACGCCATATTTCATAAACTTCGGGAGAGAAATGTCATTGACAGGGAATGACACGATGGCTATGAATCGGGACGTTGTTAATGAGAATGCCAACGATCATATTTCGCGAGCGGGACATTTAAAGCGAGTTTACGCCGACGTAGCGGCGAAATTACGGAGAGCGGCTACGCAACAGAAGCGTACTTACGATTTGCGGCGACGCCCCGTTGAGTATTTGCCAAACGAGATGGTCTGGCGTAGGAATTTCGCGTTGTCTGATGCCTCTAAATATTATTCGGCGAAATTGGGTCCGAAGTTTATCGGTCCGTTTGTGATCCACAAACGTTTGTCGCCCTGGGTTTACCAGTTAAAACACCCAGACGATGGGAGGCTACTCGGTTGTTGGCATACTAAGGACTTGAAGCCTGGTCCAAATCACGACGATGACGATGGCGAGCCTCCGACTTATTAATCCTGTACTATGGTGATGCGAAGCGCGGCACTAGTTAGTGTTTACGGGCGAACATTAAGTTAGAGTTTATCGTTTTTTTTTTGGTGGGTTTATCTCTGTTTTCTTTACACTGTCCTAATTTCTTGTTTTCATTCCTTTTTTTTCATAGGGTAGTTAGGTTATCATGGTTAGGGTAGCTATGCGTTAGGTTAAGCTTTGAACTATCTATTTTCCTCCTTTTTTTTCTTTTCTTCCTCTTCGGTAGTCGCTACCTTCGAAGCCCAGCTGGTCCGACTTTCGTCTCTTTCCTTCTTAGGGTAAATATCTTAAGGGCTTTTAGTGAAAAGATCGTGGACGATCTTTTTTTTGTTTTTTTTTTTGGGAAAGGGTGGAGTTTGTAACGTCAGTTTTCCGCCCTACACCGGTGGTGAAGAAGAAGTCGGTACTTCCTCTATTGCTCCCCCCCCCCCCCCCCCATCGTTTCGCGCGGTTAGAGTAGCAGTTTTAATTCAGAACGCACGTCAAGCGGTCGTGGTATATTTCGTCAGGGACGAAAAATCTGACAAGTCAGGATAATAGACCGCGTTGAAGACGTATTAGTTCCTAGCGCCGGCTGTGTGCAACGCGCCAGGGAACGAGGTGGTGAACGCCGATATACGCGTCTGAAGAAGGACTCTAACGGCCCCTATAACATCCCTTTGGGTAAGCGTGGCATCTCCTTAGTTTTTGTTTTATTGTGTGGTACTAATACCACGTTATTCATATTAGGCCGACCGTACGGGCTTACATCCCATTGTACTACATCCAATCGTACAAGCATTAAGTCGACGAACAACGTACGAGTAGACGAGGCCACGTGGACCAGGAGGTGTGACGTAGCATCCGGCTGTCCCCTTTTCCCACTGCTGTCGTCAGGGAGCGGCCATGTTGGAGAACAGATAGACCTTTTACTATTTTTTTTTCTCCTTAAGAATAATTTCACTTAATGCTCTTTCTCTTAGTACATGTTACCTTAGATTTCACTTTTCAGTTAATTTCACGATAATACAATTTCTCTTAATATAACTTCAATTAATCCAATTTAACTTAGTAAAATTCAACCTATTACCATTTTCAAATTGTTACTGTGCTGACACAGATATATACATTTTGCGCTTTGTTCATTTTCTTGCCGAGGGCAAGTGTGTACAAGGGTACGTTGACAGGTGGCGGTGATCGTCCGGTATCCGGAAGCGGCTAGCGCGAGTGCACTCCCGTTCGCGGCGGCATAGTTACGGAATTCACGTAACCGGCGGTTTTGCTCAACGCATCCTTCCCTCGTGTCCGTGTGATTTTCGTTTTGTTTCGTTTTGTTATGATGCGCATAATTGTTCAATAGTTAATGTATTTTGCTTCTGGCTTGACGCTGAATAAATGCGACCCCTTTTTTGTTGGGGGAATAAGTACTTCGTAGTTTCAACGTTTCCCCCAGTTCCGCCCTCCCGCCTCGTATAGAAATTACGTGGAGCCTGCCCCCCCGATCTTATACAGGAAGTGTGGGCCGACACGCCGTCTTCACTGTGCGTAGCCTGGGCCGAGGTGGGCGTGTTTTCTTTAAGGGCGGACCTACACAAAAGAAACTTATAAAAAGGTGGGTGTGTTGCGGGCGTGAGAGAGAAGTGGAAAAAGGGGGTGACAATATTCTTTATATTCTATATATTATATCTTATTTCAAAACACATTATAGTTTTGATGTTAGAATATTTGTCTAGTGTCCTCTATTGTTTATATTTCTAGAAGTTTGGAGAAGTTGTTTGCAATTTCCAATTTTTCTGTTTCTATACATCTGCAACATACTTTTTCCTATCACGCATTCATGTTGGAATAACGAAACGCTGCCGAAACAAGATTTAGTGAACATTTTTCTTGGTAAAAATATTTTGAAAAACACTGTATATCACAGAATTCTGGAATGTGAAGAAGGAATTCCATGTATAAGACTAAAAAAAACAATCCGTCCACGGAAGTTAACAGCACATCAGGTCTATTGGCCTTACTAGCCCTGCAATCTGGAAACACCATTAACATGTCCACCCGCAAACTTGCCCGTCGGTCGGTTGCATGTCTCGAATACTACAATTTGTCGATAGATCGAAATAAAAGGTTTAAATGTAGCCTAATATGTTGTATTTAGGCGTTTTCTTGTGATATATCGACACATTGTAATATTCGAAACATGGAACCGACGGGCAAGTTTACCGGTTGACTTACCGGTGGACATACCGATGTTGTTTTTGGATTGAAACAAAATATTGCAAAATTTTGAAATGACAAATAAGTTGACTTAACCCTAGCAACGTATTTCTTCATAGTTGACCAGATGAAATAGTTTTACTATGTCACGTGAAGCATTACAAAAAAAATCCCAGAACTTATGTAACAGTGCTATTTTTTCGTTTAAGTAAAGAGAGAGTTTTGATATTGGAATATATTCCAGTTCCCTTTTTTGTATAAATTCCTAGTATGTTTTCCTGTTATTTGTCCTCTTCTTCTACACGTTCACAACTTGCGTTTTTCTCCATCTGGTAACGTCATTATATTTATTCCAATTTCTTCCTCTGAGTACAGTAGTAGTAGTGACTGCAAATATTTGTTTGGGATATTATCCCTAATTGTCTATCGACCAACGCGGGTCCTTCTGCCGTGTGATGTGTGTAAATGTGTGTATTGAGTTAGGGCTCGTTACTCTAGAAATTTGCCCCCGATCTCTAGAGCGCCGTTAATGAGCTCCCAACGGCGAATGGCACTAGTTTCTCAGTACAAATGTACTACCTGTGCTGGGGCTTGAACCCAGGTCTTCGTGCATGCTAAGCAAGCGTTCTAACCTGTCAGCCAAACTAGCGGTTCTCTGAGTACATTTTCGCAATTTTTTAAATGTGTTTCCAAACATATTACGGTCGTGTTCGAATATTTGTTCCAGTTGCTTCCTCTGAGTAAATTTGTACATTTTGTTTAGTGTGGTCCTCACAGTTATTGTTCTCCTTCTCATTCTTCCGTTTTTGTTCTTCGCAATATTTTACTTCTTCCTACCATATTATCAATATACAGGGTGAGTAACAGCATATGGAATAATCTTTGACAGTATGCAAGCAAGAGTAAAAAATTCATACAAACAATGTCCTCAAGGCTACCGCTATGGGCATTTTCAAATAGCATTGAAAATGCAAATGCCCATTGTGAAAGAATTACTGCAGCGCACCGCTGCGTCGCATAAGAACCTTGTTCCTCATATTGTTGAGGAACTACATGAAGTCAAACTGTTAATTTTTTTTATATAATAACTTTATATAACATATTATATTATATTTAAACTAAAGATTAAATAACAACGAGACGTATGAAAATCGAATAAACTGTACAAAAACAAAGTTAAAATTGATCATATTACAAAAATATTAAAGCAACAACTTTTTAAACTGTGCACCTTGTGCGCAAGGCTCGAGCCCTATAAATTGCATCTACGTACACATTAGCTATTTAATAATTTTTCCTAATTTCATACAATTTCTTCTTCTTCTTGTTCTTCTTATTCTCCTTCTTCAGCTCTGGACCGTCCATTGCTGGATATAGTCTTATTCCAGTTCCTTCCATGTCTTCATGTCCTGTGCTGTTCTTATCCAAGCCCTCCTCAATATCATCTTCACATCACATCGTTTATCCACCTCATCAGGTTCCTGCATTTCTTTTGGTACCTCTTGGGCTCCATCGTGCAACACGGTATATATATCTGCTCTTCGACTATTGCCATTGTATTAACCGCACAGATAAACCATATCTGCATACTCAGCCATAGTAAAATATGCCATTTGAGGAAATTGATCTTGTAATACAAACTGATATATATCATATAACTTGATAACATATTAACTGATAGACTGCCGATTTTTACTTATGCAATTATTCTGGCGAAATTATTTATGTGTAGTGGCTTGCATAGTATTAGTGCCTCATATTAACTGTAATAAATTATCTCTTTCCTCCATTATTTTCGTTCTGATTGAATGTAATATTTATTTTTATTTTCCTGTTTATTTTTTTTAAATCCCAGAAAACTGTTCCTTTTATTAATACAAAGTTTCTTACTACAACAATACTACAATAATCCAAATTGGATATTTGGAAATGAATTCAGCAGAATTCATTTTTTATGTACTGAACTACGTTTATAATTTCAAAATTTAAAGTGTAGCTTTGTACTTTAGATTTCGGATGTTTCTTGAATGTACCAATAATTCGAATCCCACACTTATACCAGCCAACGCGCATCCAATAAATAGTATATAAAAAGCTCCTTGTATTTTATACAAACCCAACGAAAGATGTATTGTGTTCGTCTCCGATGTTAATGTGAAGAAATTTGGCATATATTTCTCAAGTTCAGTTCCCCGTGTATGCTTCCTAAACCATGCTTTTATTAGTCCCACTTCAAATATATTGAGAATTTTTTCATTAAATATTTTTGTAAATGGGGAATTTTTATTAAGAGCCATGGTCACTTGGTTGATGGTATATACTTCTTGGAGTACTTTTAAATGCGTCTTGTCATATTCAGTCAAATCAAAATTGTTGGATATGTACTTTTCAAACATCAGATCTACTACAGTGCAAGAATCTGGAGGCGCAGCTTTGAGTTCAATAATTAAATTTGCGCCAATTTCTGAAGTAAATTTATTTTCTGATGCCTTCATTAAGTTTGCTTTGAAAACAGTATTAGTGTAGCACTGAACTTTGTTACTCAAAATATCTTGCAAAGAGTCTATTTTTCTCGATAATTTTGGGACAGCAAACAAGGCTGCAAAACCCGCTGAATATGCTGTGCATAACAATAAAGTTGTAATGGTCCATAACATGAGTAAATATTGCATTACTCGTAACTTCGGTTCGAACTTAATATTATTAAGCACCAATAAGGCTATTACGGCCAATATTACTTTTCCACTAAAACTACCTTCTTTACTATTCCTGACATTAAATAGTAATAAGGAACCGATTAAGATAATTGCGGAAGAAAAAAATAATAACCATACATGTAATTCAAGTGCTTGAAAGATGTACGTAAAATTTTCTATAACTAATGGCTTAGGTACAAGGAATGTAGAAGCTACTTGCATGTATGAAATTGTTGAGTCAACTTTGTAGTCAAATATTTCTATAGCCCAATGTGAAGCAATAGCGATATTTCCAATTCCATTTTCTAAGTCTTTTAAAACACTTGCCCAACTATACTTAGGATATATAATAAACTCTAAAGGCCAGCCATTCATTAAGCAATCGATTAGTTCTTTTTCAATCCCAGAAATTGTACAGTTATCACTTATAATAAGAAAAGGTAATGTATGGAAGATTAATATCTGAACAGAGTCAACCCCAAAAGTTGGAGTCCAAGATTTATGTATTAATGCATCTGAATTCATAATTAAATGTTCCTTGTTATCAAACAATATTTCTTCTTCATTTATAATCCTAATATTTTCCAATGTATTGATTATATTCCATTTTTTACCAACAGCAAACTTTAAGTTCAGTTCTACGATAAGTATGCTTAGTGCATGATAATCTGCTTTCGCTGTAGCAGATATAATAGACTGGATCTGATGGTCGTAGCAAAATATTAAAATACGATTGTGAGGTTCAAATATGTAAATATCTTTGAAGAGTAATAAGACCTCCCGAATATTGTTATAAGCTATTATATACCCAGTAGGTTTGCAGCGACTGAAATTTTGGGCACTTATCATTGCTTTATTAGAAATAGTAGCTACTGCAATGTTCCCGCCAGAAGATGTAATGGACAAATCACCTATGTAGTAGATGCAATGCTTATTAGGAAATACGTTTTCAATAACTGTTCCCTCTAAAGTCATGATTCCAGATATGTGTATATTAGTAATGACAATTATGTTAATCAAAATTATATTAAAATTCATTTTTACACAACACAAAATAAGTGTTTATAAAAAATCGTCTTTAAAGCATATATTTGTACTTCACAGCTCAAGTACTAGTATAGCTGTGAGCATTTATTGTGTAATATTTTTTTTTTACAATTTTCTAGATTGTTACATTTAAATACTCGCACTTCATAGTTTACTGAGCAGCATAGTTTTATGATTTTATAATGTTATAATTTAATACTAATTATTATAATTTCTATATTTATCTAGGCAGTTAATGAAGTAGATATACGGACACAAGATTTTTTCTTCAGTCAGGTGTTCAAATATTTCTAATTATAGTTGTTCATAGCTTTGCATTATAATTATAATTGCAAAATCTTATTTATCCATTAATTTAAGAACGTTATACATACATAGTTAAAATATATTTGAAATAAAAAATTGAAATGAAATGGATTTATAGACCTATTTGGGGTAGTTCAATCAATGTTAATAAATATTTTAGTAATAGATTGTAAACGTGTACCAAATATATAAACAAACCGATAATGTGGGGGGACACTGAAAAGTTGTAACTCAATAATTAGAATAAATAATTAATCCCAGAAAACCATCATTTGTCAAAGAGCCAAAAAAATCTATACTTTTTAGTAACTAAAACATTTTTTCATTCTGCAGGTCATCTCATTCGCTTGTAATCAAGACATTTAGGAACGCAGATCAAGTTATGAAAAACGTTCTGAGTAATTCATAATCATGTCGGTAATTACAGAAACGCACCGCTCTTGGAATGAAAAACTATATAATTGTACATACTTATGTACAATTATGTCTGCGATATGTCTGCGCTTTGACTACAATCCAAAAATTATTGCATACTCATTCATTATACAATACATCAATCATTATTGTACCCGATAAATCAATGTTAAAATAGAGAACTGTTCACATTTGCAAACCTACAGCGATATGTCTGCGCTTTGACTACAATTCAAAAATGATTGAATACTCATTCATTATACAATACATCATTCATTATTGTACCTGATAAATCAATGGAGCAATGTTCACATTTGCAAACCTACAGGGTACATTGTAGCCTACAATAACACTGAAGATTTGTCATTACCATGCAATGACATCGTAAATTTATCATTTTTGAACCGGATTGTTATATTTTGTTTCGGCCATCCAGTTTTGAGAGAGACCATTAAGACAGCATTAAGTCAGCAAAAAGTAAATATCATTAATCAATCAAAAATATAATTGTACCTCGCGGAGTGTCAACATATTATGTACCACCGGGTCCATCCGCAGTTTTTAACACTTTGGTTAATTAAAAGTGGTATTGCAATATTTATAAATATGTAGATATTATTATATCAAAGTACATTTTAATGATGATTTATTTTTGTTTGTATTGTATGCACAATTATACCTTTGATATTTGGTGCTATTTGACTTTACTTCTAAATATAATATATATATATATATATATATATATATATATATATATATATATATATATATATATATATATATAAATATAATTACAAATAAATCAAGGGAAAGAAAATAATTAAGTAAATAGATAGTATATTATGAATTGTGCTTCGAAGTGATTAGTATTGTATTATAATCGACTGGGTTATAACAACTACGAAAAATTCACGAAATAATGAAACAATCTTTTGAAGAAAAACATTTTTGTGGATGAAATTTGTGTGTTATTTGAGATATGACACTTTATAGACAGTTTAATTTATTTTTTAAGTCGTGCAACCTAATATTCTCAGTAAGTTAACAAAAACGTGCCACCTAGAATACATCGTCCGTTCTGAAATAAATTGGGATATGGCACTGAGGGAAACTGAAGATAACGAAGCGAGTATGACAATCGGTGCACATTGCAATATCAATATAATGAAGTACAATGTTGATATTGTGTTGCTGTATACTCAAATTAAATCAACATTTCTTATGCCTACGCCTGCGCTGTTGCCATTAGAAACTTATGTGTACCAGCCAATGCAACTAAGATTGTGGCTGGCTTTAGTGCCAGTAACAGTTTTAGTCACAAAATTCAAGCAAGTTATTTCGCATTCAAGTTTTTCTCATGTACTATTGACATCTATAAGCTTGATGACCTATAATAATTATAAGTATGGATTTGATACTCCAGTCAAATTCGTGTATTCTTTTGTCGGCGTATTAGTTTTCACTGCGTATTCTGCTGGGCTGACATCGTTCGAAAATTTTACGAGGTACGGTAAACAAATTGAGACTTTCGAAACTGCATTTGATTGTGATTTCAAGTGTTACTCGCATTCAGGGTCACTTGCACGGATACTGAATTCTTCGTACATAAGTACATTGAGTTATTTGCTTCCAAAATAGTTAGCAACCAGAAAACTCATCGCGACACCGAATGCAATTTCTTGGAGATATTTCGTTTGTACCGACTTTAGTCGTTATATTCTGCTTAAGCAGAATTATCTCTTACCGTTCTTGATGATAGCGCTGAACAAAATTTCACCTTATACTATGATAATCCATATGCATATGAAGAAACTATGTGAATCGGAAAGTGTAAATTTTTGGATACAACAATTTTTAATAAAAATGGAGCGAGTAACATATACTCGCAAATTACACTACATGGAGTACAGGAAAGTAGAGTACATGGAGTACTTATATGGAAGAAGGATTGAGAAATTTCAAGGTGCATTTTATCTACTAATATCTGGGCCTGTATTGAGTTCTTGGTGCATTTTTTTCTTGATTTGATCTCGATCATCTGTAGCTAACACCTTGTATAAGCAGCTAATAACTGGATACCAAATTATTTTTACATTTTCAGGTAATCAGTATAGAACACATTTTATGTTTTGGGTAGACTCTATGGTTATTTCTAATACAGCAGAAATGTTCCTGTACTAATACATATTCATTAATATTTCATGTTAAATTTTCATATTTATTTTCTCGAGGAAATATAAATTGAAATACGAGGGTGAATCAAATGTACCGGATTTATTTTTTAAATCATTTTAGAGCTCTCTAGCAAGAGAGGGAAATAAAAACGTTGACAGAGGAGAAAGGCACGAAGGTTCGAAAACTGCTTGGGCGTATCCGGGCAAGTTTTGCTTTCCAATGACAGTAAATGGGACTAGACTTTATTAATTCACAATAAACTCATAAAGCAATAATCGAGCTTAATTTCGCAATTAATTTTGAAGATAATTAATGAATAGTGCCAAATTAAAAAAAAGGTAAAGTACAAAATGGATTTATCATTAATTTAGAGATAGGATAGTTAGGCAAAATAAATAAAAAATATCAGGCAAAAATGGGCAAAAAGGCAAAAAGAAGGTAAGGGCCAAAGAGATGTTGAAAAACAAATCAAGAGATCTGTAGAAAATGAAAGAACATATTCGAATAATCAACTTTTTATAGGAACCATCTTAAATATTAATAAAGCATTAAAGTAAAATGAATAATTGTTAATAAATATTTATTTTTATTTTTAAACCATCCCGTAACAAGTACTTGTTCTATATTTTCTTATATTCTTTCTCATTAATTAGTAATAGCAGGTTTCTTAATACTGCAGTAAATGTTTTGCGTTTATGTGCCCTATTTTTGCCTTTCTTGTGGTTTTTATTTTTGCCTCTTTCGTAATCGTTTTGGCCTTTTTGCCATTTTTTCCATTTTTACCTGTTTTTGATTTTGATGTTTTATACAGCGTACAGTGTACAGGGCGAGGGGGGGGCAATTTGGATGTTTCTATAGGGGATCTCGGTAACTAGAAGAGATAGAGAAAAAAGGGTTGGCGTATCCTCTATCTCTTTTTTCAAGACAAACTCAATGGCGAAAACAAAAATTGACTATCATCTTTCGTTTTGATGTTATGGCCAAAAACTCATTATTTTCCATTTTTATCAATATTTCATTTATTTCTCATTTTATTAAAATAAGAGTTACACGTTCTTGCGTCACTTTTTTACAGTGAATTGAATACGTTTTACAGAATTTTAATATATTCCCTAATAAACAAGATACAATACAAAGTTGTGTTTTTTAAAATACAAGTCGTAGTTGGCTTTAGTCTTAATAGATAGGTTATTTTTTTCTCGTTTCAATGATATATCACATGTGAATGTTATAATTTCTTTTTTGTTGAAATCTATTAAAATTTTGTCAACACGTCATATGTTCTCTTATTGGGCGTAGTAGACTGTTACAGGGGCGTATGGGTCCAGCAAAATCGGCGCAGGAAATACAGTTACCGGCGCCATTTATGAAGTGCCGACAAAAATTAAAAGAACTAATTATTATTAGTGTGAAGTGTCAATTTGTTGAGGTTATAACAAAACTAAATAAAAGCGTCTGCAAATTTATTCTACAATAATAGTTATTTAAGCATTAAGAGAGGTAAGTATCGCTTACCAGTCGATATCGAGTTTGCGCCAGAGCGACAGCGAGGGCTAGCAATAAAGACCGAGACAGGTCAAAACTTACCTCTCGAATTGCTTATAACTGTTTTTCCACTCCTGAAGTTGACTTAATTGTTTGTCTTTGATTAATTTATTTTCGCAACATGAACAAAATGTCAGTACGGCTTTGGTTGCTAAGACTATTTTTCAAACAAAGTGTGAATGTAAAAAATTGCATTCGTTCAGTTGTAAAATGAATTCCAATGAAAATGAACAAGAAATGGCAATTGAAGAAGCTGCAGATGCTGCCTGTTCCTTCCTTCTGCCGGAGAAGTCGAAGGGGTGTTATCAAAATGCGTATAAGTGTTTTAAAGACTGGTGCCAGAGAAAGAACGATATTGAAATTATTTTACCTACTTCCCTGAGGGAGGTAAGTGATTACTTACTTCCCGTTGCTCATAGTAACCAAAGCTTTATCGGTAGGCCATATTTACACGGAGTGACTCAAATGTGACGCGACTGAGATCGAACTGAAATCACACACTAGTTTGCAACGCATAATTGCGCGTAGCGCATTCACGGAGCTACCCAAAAGTGACTGAAATTAAAGTTTCTTTTCGGCTGTATTTCATATAGCATATGGTGCATTCAGTTATTTACTTTTGGCATTTTGGCAAAATTTAACGAATTTAACGAAATTTACTACCTACGAACCTATGAATTTTTGCAAAATGATGCAATTTTGTATTTATTTCCCAACTCTGAGGGCAGATATCTCGAGAACCGCTGGGGCTAGGAGGCTAAATGTGTGCTCATTGGAATTGGGATGGTCCAATTAGTCATTTTGGCGTGTGCCTCTAAGGTCATTTGGAGGAACCCGAAAAATCACGATTTATCGGATTTTTAGTTTTAGTTCGTTTTGCCATCTGGGTGGTCTGCCTAGTGGCAAATTTTCAATTTTAACATTAACCTACGAATGTAACATTTGATACTTGCTCGTTCATCCTGGAAACGTTTGAAACTGGTTGCGCGGCGACTAGCATGCCGAGTTTCGTGAAACCGATTTCAAACTCGTTGCAAATTGGTTGCAAACTAGTCGTGTCGTGAACATACCTCTATTTGAATACATGTGCTGCAACTGTCGAGATACTAGTTTGTAATTTAAGTTGCAGTCGCGTCACATTTGAGCCTCTCCGTGTAAATATGGCCTAAGTGGGGATTACTTCCACCAAATCAATGTTACAACAGTGTACTTACCATGCAGGGAGTGGGAAAAAAACCGAAATGTAATGCACAACTGAATAGTAAATTTTAAAACTTAAATAAGAAAAAAATAACAATATAATATTCCTATTTTAAAACAATCACTTTTTTGAGAGAAGAGAACTGGATTTTCCTAGGTCTTTAATAATTCCTTCATTATTTACTGAATTTCAAATCTCTTTCTTACATTAGACTTCTTACATTATTTTCTTATATTCAACACATTAGCATAAAAGCCTCAAGACGAGTATCGGATAGCGTCGATCTTAATCTATTTGTTACATACTTTAGCTTAGAGAAATATCTTTCACATGAAACTTGCGATATCGGAAGTGTTAAAAAATACTTATACGCTAGTGCTAAGGTGGGGTACACTTCTCGAAATAAATTATATTTACAAATGACATAATAACAACAACGAGCACAGTTCTTGCAACTTAAACATGATCCTAATTCTAAATTTATTTCCACTTGCTTCATCGAGTCTTCTATATATTCTTCCGCACAGTCCATCTCTAGTTCAAGATTTTGGTCTGCTATGAACACATCACAAATATTTTATTTTAGTAGGTCCGAATTTTCAATAAAAGTGTCTAGTTCTTCTTTTAAATTAGGTAATGTTATATTAGAATCATTTTTTTGTAATTTATTAGTTAAAGTTTCTAAACAATTTCTTGGAATATTTCCTTTAATTACATTAAAATTATGAGGATCTAGCAGAAATAAATCTTTACAAAAATCAAAGTTTTTTTGAAATCGTTTTATCATGGACTCTATTGTGATATCCATTATTACATTAAATGTTTCAATTCTACAGTAAGCAAGCTCATCATCTGGTGTTTCTTCTCCACGTTTTTCTCCAGGCATAAGCTTTATTTTTTTTCTTCATAGTTTGGGCGATGATGTCTCAACTATCATTTCAGAATTATGTTGTTCTAGTTTTTCTTCAGCCCATACTACGAATTCGTCTGCGCGATGTTTTACTGAAAGGATATTTCTTTGAAACTCCTTTAATTGCATTATTGCACTTTGCGCCATCTGTGTAGCTTTCAAAAGATCTTGTCCTGGTGTTTGTAAATATTTTGATAGCGGTCCCGTAATGCTGAATATTTTTAAAAATATATTAGCTGCTAAAATAACTTTGTATTTTAGAATATTTTTTTTAAAACTTTTTGCCATAGCTCTCACATTACTATTCATCTCGTAGGTTTCGGCTATTGTCTTTAAAGCCAATAAAACTTCCACGTACAAAGCTGATTCGATGTTACCGTATTTACCGAATATATTTGAAAGTGCTATTTTTTTAGCCCACCATCGAGTTTCTCCAATGATTTGTAGCTTTCTCTTCTTGGGATCGTTAACATTATTTTTGATCCAAACATCCATCCGTTGATAGGATTCCTTAAAAAATACTGCTATTTTATTTATGAGTGAGAAAACGGATGAAGCTTTAATGCTACACTTCATTAAACCGCAACTAACTAAATTTAAAATGTGACTGTAACACCAGATACGCTCACTGTTTTCCTTCTTCATCATGCCACTAAACCTTTATATGATCCCTGCATGTTGGCTGTTCCATCAGTTGAATCAGCATACATACAATTTTATTTTATTCCAGTTCCTTTTCAATTAATTCATGATTACCTGCTCTCGTTGAATTATGACAACTGGCAAAGGAGAGCAACCTTTCTTTTGTCTGGTACATATTTAATAATTATCGAGCTTTGGTCTGTTGTCCTGAGTTGTGTCTACTGCTATTGAATAAATTCCGACAGTGTTTATTTCTTCTGCCATTATTTTTTTTCATTTTGTCAATAAAAATATTAATAATTTTATTAACTGTAGTCTTGGACAGAAATGAAACAAATGCTCCAGATCTATTTTTAATATTTAAACTATATTGTCGTTTACTCTCAAAAATAGCTCTAGCTAAATGGTCTTTCAGAATTATATCATATTTAGCAAGCAATAGTAAAATTTATAAAAAGTTGCCGTTGTCCAAATTATCGTTGTCCAGATAGTAGCACGTTTCAAACTCTTTGCCCCAATAACTTAAGCCTCGTCTTCCAAGAAGTTTAATAATATTTATTCTTCTATCAATGATTTGTCTATTTGTCATAACATTTTTCTCTTTAAGTTTTATCTGTTGAGACCATAATAATTTAACAATTCTAGAATTATTTTCAAACACAAAGTAAGCATTACAACATTTTGTATGTAGCTGTGACACATGGTTTTCTTCAATGTGTTGATATATATGTTTCCAATCGGATATGCCATTGATAAATACACTTTTGTCAGATTTATTACCAAAAGCTAAACATGCCTTACAAAATAATGTATTCTGCGTCTTACTAAAACTTAGTCACTGCCGTGGGGATTTGTTTTTTATTAGAAATACCTTTTGACAATTAAAATTGTCCAATCGCGAATACAGTATCAGCTGTGGATGAAAACGAAATAAACGAAAACGAAAAAAAAAAGATCGGACTACTGCACCGGCGCCTTACGACTATTTGCGACCGGCGCACCGGGAAATTTCCCGGCTTCCCGCCGGCCCCATCCGCCCCTGGACTGGTAGTAGGCTTGTATTGTTTGGAGTAAAATTATTTATTGAAAATGCACACATCTGTATATTACAAAATACCATGTGAATACAATATTATATATGTTAGAAAGGTTTATTAAATAAATAGCAATGATCTTATTGCCTTGTAAACATTACACGCTCTATCATCTAAAAGGCAGACAACACAATAAATTGATTTTTCCAAGATAAAAGAAAAACCTTTATTGAAGCATTATAAAACATAGACACAATATTTAAATTACAATAAATGTTCCAATTAATGACCATTATTCAAAATGCTGCATGTTGCATGTTGCATGTTTTAATAACACTTCTGTAAGCATTATGAATGTAAATATTTGAAATTGAATATATACAATCAATAAAATGTTGTCGTAAATTATTTTTACTGTTATTTCTCAGTTTATATAATTTGTCGTTCTATATCTTGATCGTTCAAATGGTGTCTTTTTCGAATAATGTATGGTCTAAATGTACGTTTCTTCAAGTTCAATACTATGTGCTCGAGTCTTTGAAATTCCGGATTCATCCTCAATATGCCGGCTGGAAATTGCTGGATTCACTATTACAGCTGAAACTACATTAGTAGTAGTTTCTTCGGCGTCTACAATATTGCAAGACCTTGATCTTGGCTACTTGAAAGATCCGTGGTTGATAAGATTTTCTTTTAGTCTTTGAAATATTGATTTATCCGGTTGTTTTCTTTTCGGATAGCAATTAAAATATGTTTCTATGTCAATTAGTGATTTGTTATTGTTTTAAATATAGCATCTAACATATCAAATATTTCATAATTTTTGTACGGCATTGTTAAACACTTCGAAATATAAAGATCACGTCAAATGTGTTAGCTTGAAAATCAAACCAATTAAACCAAATAAGAGAACATATGACGTTTTGATAGAAATTTAATATATTTCAACAAAAATGCAATTATAATATTAACATGTGATACATCATCGAAAAGAGAAAAAATAATCTATTTACTAAGACCAAAGCCAAGTACGATTTAAAAAAAAAAAAAAACTTTGTATTGTATCTTGGTTATTAATAAAGATATCAAAATTTTGTAAAACTCATTCAATTCACCGTGAAAAAGTGCGCGAAGAATATGCCACTCGTATCTTAATAAAATGATAAATAAATGAAATATTGATAAATTTCGAAAATGGAATATAACGAGTTTTAGGCCATAACTTGAAAACAAAAGACGATAGCCAATTTTTATTTTCACCATTGAGTTTGTCTACAAAAAATAGATCGAGGATACGCCATCCGATTTTCTCTATCTCTTCTAGTTACCGAGATGCCCTATAGAAACATCCAAATTGGGCCACCCTGTACAGTGTAATAATGGCAAAATTATGTTTTCTCATAAAATATCATTATAGGTAAATGATTATAGGTTATGAAATTAATAGACCTTTTCAAGTGCTCTGTAAAATTTATATTTTATTTTACAAAAAATAGTAAGTAAATTATTTTTCAACAAAGTCGAACACGAAAAATTTTATTCAAACCACCTAAAAAGGCACAAAAAATCCAAAAAAGTATAATGCACCCAAAAAAGGCAAAATCCTCAAATATGCGCGAAAAAGGCAAAGTAAAAAAAACAATTTCTGTTTTTTTTAATGTTCACTGTACCGTGTACCGTGTAGCCGTGTACAATGCTAATGCGCTTGGTCTGCCTTTAATTATGCCTTTTAATACAAAATGGCAAATTGCCTAACTATCCTACCTCTAATCATTTTCTTCTGCCTGGGACAACAAGCTTATTTGTCGCTTAATATATTTTTAAATTATTAATTTGTTTATAATTATTATTATAAAAACATCGCATCCCAAAGAGAACCATTTTCTAAGACGGTATGCAAGAATTCGTTTTAAAATGTTGATCGTAGCTGAAATTATATTCATTATTAAAATTAGCTACTTAAGATATAATATTATTTTTCACAACAATTGTAATATGTTTTTTTATATAAATAAAATAAAATATAAAAGATTAGATTAAAAGACATTAATGTTTATTCCGTTAAGTATATCATTTATAAAAAAACTTTTCTTACAAAATATGTTTCTTTTTAAAATAAGTATCCAACGATGTCACATACGACCTAGGTTCCCATTTAAAATTTTGAAGTTGAGTGCAGTTACGCCTACTTCCGGTTACTTCCGGAAATCGAAACAACCTCCATTAAATTCTTCAGGTAGGCTTTTGTTATGATATTTTTTTTCACGAACTTCTAAGACGTCACATTACCGATTAAAAGGCCTGGGACGGGTGGTCTGAATCACCCTGTATATATATATATACAGGGTGAGTTTTTTCGGATGTTTAGCATAGGGATCTCGCAAACTAGCGGATATTGAGCGACAATTAAATGGGGAAAAATTGCAGTTTTACGAGGTCAATTTCATGAGCTGTTTGTTTTTTGGAAAAATTGCATGGCTAACTAGATATGTCGAAAAAAAATATTTTTTGTTATTTCGTTCGGAGCATATTGCTCTGTTATTATAGACTTTAGAAAACATGTGTACAGGAAAAAGTAATAGAAAATTATATGCTTAATCATACAGTCTAACCGATTATTTTATTTAAGCTATAATTTTTGAGTTATGACACAAACTTGTGTTTTTTCTAATGGAAACCATAGTCGACCATGACTTTATAAAAAAGGCCTCTTTTCAACGATTCTAATGATATATCATATTACATAGGTATTTTGATAAATAATTAAATTATGGGAATTTTTTTCTTTTCAGTTTCGAACTATCCGAAATTGTACGCTATAGAAACAATTGATAGATGCAAACGACAATTATAGAGGTGGAAGATGTCCCGATATCTCTGTTTTAGATTTTTATTAATGGGGAATGGTAAAAGATATGTAGAGTGTATCAAACATCGTACGTCCCAGTAGATGACGTTAGAGAAGCTGTACTTACAAGTTACAAGTTACTGCTAATATTGATGGACGCTCCGTTAGAAAAGCAACAAATTATGTTTTAAAACGGTGTGCATTAATCATAATGGTGAACCGTTTAACCATATTTAGTCTTAAATACGTTCCTAACTTTAATTACGTTGTTTTGGTACTACTTTTGTTACGTTCTAATATGCTTGTATTGTTTCTCAATTTATCGTCTGTCATTCCCTGTTTAGTAGTTTTGTACTTATGTAATTTTGTTTTATCAGAAATAATATTTATATAAAATTGTAACTCCAACGAAATAAACATTTTACACCAAAATAATAATGTTTATAATTTCTAAATGAAGAGAAAAATTTTAATAACTAACTTGAATTTTATTATTTAACGCGTTGCACATCTATCAATTGTTTCCATAGCCTACGTCATGAATAGTTCGAATATGAAAAGTAAAAAATAACGATAATTTAATTATTTATAAAAATAACTATATCAAGTGGTATATCATTAGAATAGTTGAAAAAGCACCTGTTTTATAAAGTCATGGCCAACTATGGTTTCCATTAGAAAAAAAAAACTTTGTCTCATAACTCAAAAATTATAGCTTTAATAAAATAATCGGTTAGATTGTGTTATTAAGCACATAATTACGTACAACTTTTTCCTTTACACATTTTTTTTTAAGTCAATAATAACAGATCCATAGGCACCGAACCAAATAACAAAAAATATATTTTTTCGAGATATCTAGTTAGCCCTGCAATTTTTTCAAAAAACAAAAAGCTTATGAAATTGAACATGTAAAACTGCAATTCTTTCTCCATTTAATCGATCCTCTATCTCCGCTACTTTCCGAGATCCCCATACTAAACATCTAAAAAAACTCACCCTGTATATATACACTTCCGGACAAAATTAAGGGACCACTAGTAAAATTCAAAATAAATTTAAAACCAGATAACGAAATATAATTAAACTAATAAATATATAAATCCAAGTGTTTCCTTACAGTTTAGTTGACTTAAGAACTATTAAAATTAACAAACTTTACTTTTATGGACTTTAAGAAATAAAGTTAAATATTAGACAAAAATACCAATGGTCTTCTTATGAACTAAAATCCTAATTTGTAATCAAAAGTAGCATTATTAATAGTAAGTATGCCTTCCTCTTGCAGCACTACAAGCTTCTAATCATCTCGGCTTGCTCGAGATTAAGCTTCGTATTCTTTCTTGGGCTATCTGTTCCCACTCTTGAGCAAGCATGTCATAGAGCTCATAAAGAGTTACTGGTGGTCTCGGTGCGTTTATAATTTTTTGGCTCATTTGATCCCAGAGATGCTCAATAGGATTGAGGTCAGGGCTTATGAAAGGCCACTCGAAACATTGGATATTTGCATCTCTCGCAATTGTGATAATGTTGGCTGTATGAGGTTTGGCATTGTCTTGCATAAAAATGAATCCATTGCCGAAGTTTTCAGCAAATTGTTGAACATGTGTACAATAACCTCGTCTGTATACCTTCTTGTTGTTAGCCACCCACTTCGTATCAAAAACAATTCTGTACGACCATTAAATTGTATCCCATCCCAAACCATTACAGACCCCCCACCAAATATGTCAATTTCTCGAATGGCACATGGTGCAAATCGCTGACATTGTTTTCGTAAGACAGGCATACGGCGATCATTCTTGTTTAGGAGGAATCTGGACTCATCCAAAAACAAAATGGATTTTCACTGCCCCTCGTCCCAACCTTGATGATTTTGACAAAATTTTAAGCGATTTCTTTTATGCGTATCTGTGAAAATTGGACCGGTTGCTGGTTTTCTAGCAGACAAATGGACTTCTTTTAGTCTTCTTCTTATTGCTTTGGTTGAAATTTCTATTTCAGTGGCTAATCGAGGATCATTTTTTAATTCACTAGGTGTTAGATCTTACAAACCGCTTTCTTAAACCCCGAAGTTCGATAAAACTATCTTCTCTACGTGTTGTTTTTTTCTTTTAGTACCTTGTCCGCAACTTCTTATGAAACTACTAGTCCCTCTGAACCGTACTGCAGCCATCTGTACCACACATTTGTTGGTATTTAGAATCCCAGTAACTTTTCTTCGTGAATATCCTTCACGAAGGAGAATACTCATTTGGCATACTTCTTCTGGTCTGCAATGGTATCTAGGCATATTTAATTAACTTATTGCAAACAAATTCACTAATTTTTGAAAAATAAAGCACGATTTATTAATTAAATGAGTTTAAAAGGTAGGTCATCAATTAGAGCTTTTTGTTGACGTTTCGTTTCCTAGCAGAGAATGTCCTGATATTGTTAATTGTTTCATGGCACACTATTTGAATAATGCTTAATATACGTCAATTTATGACATGTAAAAATCCTATTCGCAACAACTTGTAAATTGGAAAAGTTACAAGCAATCAGACACTCACAAACACAATACGAGAAACGGTGAATCCCTCACTGTTCCATTCTGCAGACTTAAAATCACCCAGATGACCAACGTTGGAATAACATTCTTCAACCGGCTGCTAACGCAACTAAAACAAAAAAAATCCAAACACCCAAAAATGAAATAAAACTCCTGTTGAGAAAAGTGTACTATAGCATCGAAGAATACCTTGAGGACAAACTGTATTAGTACATATTTATATATTACACTGGTCAACATAATTTTTAAACTTAAATAGCGGATTACGATAAAAAATAATGCGCTGATTTCAGAAACGTCAAAACATTGTTTCTAGCACGTCAGGTTTTCGTGATATTTCAATGTTTGCAAAATGTATAACTTATTTTTTTTCGGGATGCAAGACCGATTTCGATGTTTTTTTTTTGGCAAAACTGGATTCAAATTTGAGTTTGACAGTTACCGGTATAACCGTTCTAACCTCTCTTTAACTGATTACTTGTTTTTATCAGTAAATAGTGAAAAACCATGTAAAATATTTATAAAAAGGCCTCCAACACATTTTTTTTGCACATCGTACATATGCATAAATCGAAAAATTCATTTAAATTGAAGGGACAACTCATTCGTCATAATTTGTCGACCAGTGTTATCTGTATTATGACTGTATTTCTATGCAATAAACAAATTTATCAATCTATGTATTTATCTATCTATTTATTTTTCTATTTATCTGTCTATCATAAAACACCAGGCAATACGTTTCGTATAATCGATTATTCGCGATCGTCTAGTTGTATAACTTGAGAAAATCTTTCGTATATTCATATCTTATGTTTGACCAGTAAAAAATACATTACAATGTAGGTTAAGATTAAGATATATTAACTGCCGAAAATATATAGTTCGGATGCATCTGCTACATACTAGTTTTACATTTTCTAAAGTGAATCAATAACTCGAATCCAAAACTTAAGCCTGCAAATGCAAATCCAATCAAAAGTACATAAAATGTACCTTGAAGTTTGTATAAACTTAATGGTACGTGATTTGTGTTCACATCCGATGTAAATAAAATCTGCATGTTCTTATGGTCTTCACTAACTAATGTATACTTTCGAACCCAGGCCTGAACTAACCCTACTTCAACTAAGTTTCCAATTTTTTCATCAAATATCCGTTTAAATGGAGAGTTTTTATTGAGAGGCAATATAACATGGTTGGTGTAAAGTAATTCCCGTAGTACTTTTAAATTTGTCTCATCATATACCGTCAAATCTAAATTAGTTATGAGGTTGGTGTGGAACAAGATATGCACTAGAAAACAAGAATCCGGAGCTGTTGGTTTGTTTACTGCAATCATTTGTGCACCAATATTTGATATGTATTTATTGTGTGATGCCTTTACTAAACTTGCCACGAAATTATCATTACTATAACATTGTATATTGTTATTTAAAATATCTCGCATAGACTGTATATTTCTTGTAAATTTCGGCACAGTCATGAGAGAAGCAAATCGCGTTAAATAGGCTGTGGTTAACAATACAGCGGATAACGTCCATAATATTAAAACTGATTTGATTATTCTGATTTTGGGTTTAAAATTTATATTGTTAAGTACCAATATTGCAATTACTGTAAATATAAGTTTACCAATAAAACTCTCTTGTTTAGAGTACATAATGTGAAATAGAAGTAAAAATAAACTTAAAATAACACCGGATGCAATGATTAATAACCATACAGATAGTTCCAGTGCCTGAAAGAGGAACGAGATATTTTCCATAATTATTGGCTTTGGTACAAGGAATGTTGTATCCAATTGCATATAAGGACTAGTTGCATCCATGTTATAGTTTACAGTTTCAATAAGCCAATGTCCACCTACAGTTATATTTCCAATACTATTTCCTAAGTCATTCAATACAGTTCCCCAACTATTATTAGGATATATAATAAATTCTATAGGCCAACCGGGCGTTAAGTAGTCGATTAGTTCTTTCTCAATTCCAAAAATTGTTCCGGTCTTAGTGATAATTGTAAGAGGTGATGTATGAAATATCAGTACTTTAATAGATTGAACACCAAAAGTTGGTTTCCACGATTTTTGTACGAACAGTGCTGAATTAATTGTAGAATTCTTGTTACTATCGTATAATGTTTTTTCATTTATCTTAATCTTAATTGTATCTGATATATTAAATAAGCCCCATTTCCTGTTCGTAAGAAACATGAACTCTATTTCCACAATAACAACATTCAATGCGTGATAAACTCCAATCGATATAGCTGATTTAATAGATGAAAATTGGTAGGCATCGCAAAATATTAATATACGATTGTGCGGTTCAAAAATTTTGACATCTTCGAAAAGTATTTGTATTTCCTCCACGTCATTGTAAGCAATGACATACCCAGTAGGTTTGCATTTTAGTGAATTATGCCTTGCTATCATTGTTTTATCAGATGCAGCTATGAAAGCCATATTTAAGTTATGCAATGGTATATCTAAATCACCCATGTAATAGACACAATATTTGTCGGGCATTAAGTTTTCTACGACATCCTCTATTACTTTAAATCCACTAATAATTTTTATAATTGTTACAATAACGAACATAATTGCTATATTAAGATTCATTTAAATAATGTGAGTTTTCCATACAAAATGTTAATTTTTTGTGTGTTAAATTTTGCCGTTCCAATCAAGTCTAATTTAATAAAATTAATTTCAATCAATCGAAATCATTTTATTTAAATTTGTTGCAACAAAACATTTAATTTAGTCAGCTACTAATACTAGAAATATACTAATAATATGCTATGGATCAGTTATTATTATTATTATTTGGATGAAATATAACAATTTGAAGAATGCTCTTGGCAATAATTGCACCATTTGGACTCTTAACACACTATGTACTACTTGTTTCATACACCGTGTGTAGTACTTTCGTTAAATAACACTGGTATTGAAACTTTTATTAATATCCAGAACTTATATTTTATATTATATATCAAATTCATTATATAAAAATATTTTTATTGATGTCGATTATTCGAACAATTTCTGATATTTCAATTTTGTTTGTATTGTATGCACAATTGATAGCTTAACTTTGCGATATATAAAACTTATGACATATAGTTATGTGACTTTACTTAACAGGAGTATGTATTATATTATAAATAAATGAAGAAAACAATTAGGTAAATGTTTAAAATAATGTAAAATTTATTATGGTTTTGTGCTTAGTTTTGTGCTACTAAATGATTAGTAGTATATTATAATCGGATTAGTCCAGTCAAATTAGATTTTTATACATCCTACTATACTACTCTACTCTACTACTACTTACGATACATACTCTTGAGTACTCTAGTATCGAATAAGCGTCAAGTTTCACCTCCCCCGGTGGGAGATTCATCCCTTAATATTGAAAAACCAAAAATACACCAAACCGTGAACTTATTTTATAGTTATTTTTCGCAATTATCTCGTAAACAGTGCACCATTTGAACATTTTTATGTCGGGTAAAGTTCTAGTCCTAGATACTTAAATTTTTGTCGTTTCATAATTATTCACAAAGCAAGAGCCCGAGAAATGAATAGTGAGTCGCGTGCCATAATTTATCTCTTACTTCCGGCCCCTATACCATGCTAACTATAGCTTTTGTGGCAAACCGTCTAATATAATTTTTCTTGATAATTTTGTTCCCATTAACTTGGTATTACTTTTGGCTACTGGATATAACAATTTTCAGGCGGTGCACCGTTTACAAGATAATTGAAGAAAGAATAACACATATTCGCCGTTTGGGGGTGTTTTTTGAATATTAAGGGATAAAGCCCCCACCGGTGGAGGGGAAACTCCCATGGATATTTGATTCTTGAGTACTCAAAAGTATGTACACCAAATTTCAAAGCTATATAATTTATTTTCGCTTAAGCGGCCTTTTGAAGCTAATATGATTGGACTAGATGGGATAACAATGGCGACATGTTCACAAAATCATGAAAGATAATTTAAAATGTATGTTGGATTTTTATATTAATAGTGATATATTTGATTTTAATAAGAAACAAAATGTAATACATATTTATAATAGTATAAATGAAACAAAACATAATAGATTTACTTGTAAATTTCTTAATGTATTTCTTCTTAAAAGCGCAAATAACATTAATTTTTCTTACTAGTGCAGAGCCCATTGTTTTAATATTCAACTTGGATTTGTTTTTTGTCTTCCAGATAAAGTACTGAATAGTAATTTGACGCATACCCCCGCCGAGATTATTTAAATATTTCGTTATTATTCAAGTAGAAATAAAGTAAAGTTATTATTGTTAATGTTATTTTAGATTTTGTCTTTAGCTCAAATACTGAAATTTTCATCCTCACAATAGGCGAAGAAAGGCGAATTCTACTGTCACTGGCCACTGTAGTTGACGCGAGTGACTTATTTGATTCATTCGCCAGCGAGAGCACGATAAACAACCAATATTTACAGGGAAAACACATACAGGGTGTTCCGAAACTGCCGCTAAAGCTTCAGGTAACCTATTTCTGTCATGAAAGATGAACACAAAACTGCAAGAAAGGCCTTCACTGCTTACTTTTCTTGTACGGTGTAGTTAAACTTGTCTTCTTAACAACTAACAAATTATAAGAAATTATAAAGCAAACTTAACGAAAACGACTATTTTATCAATAGAAAATGTATTTATAATCAAAAGTATTGACTATAATTTGTTTTAACAATTCGTATTTCGTATTTGTAAATGATGTTAAAGATGAGAAATTTGTTAAAATTAAACATGTAAGAACCCGATCCATATTTAATTTTAATAAAATATAATTATTCTATGATTTAAACGTATAATACAAAAACGCAAATGTTCAAAGTTCAAAACATTCAAAAAAGAGAGAGAAAGCTGACACATATGAATGAGAACGCATAAACTAACGTCAACTCGAATTTTAACTACCTACATCTTCAGATAACGGGGAGGCTGAGTTCGCCACCGGAATGATAACCTTGGGGGATACACACGTGCAAAGAGAGAGATCGTGTTCAGAAAAACAAGCAAAATAGGAAGGGGGGTGGTAGAATGTGGAAGGAGAAATAGTATAAATTCAGAAATTCGGCACATACTCAAGTCCAAGTAACCACCAGAGCAGAACTTTACTCTGCTCGACGAAGTCCCAGAAGATGAGCATTAATTTCTCAGGTAATTATACGAACGACGATATCAAATGTACAAGTTATTAAACTACGCTAAAATCAATTTCCTTACTAATGATGGCACCGACATTTCGACGCGATGGCGTCTGTGGGTGAAACGAATTTAATAAAGATAGGAACGTAGGTTTCTATCACTGTATCAGCGTAGTCCAGCTTTAACTTCATTTCATACCTTGTCTTGACAATATTTTCATACGACAGTAGAATATTGTAAATTTCATTTCTTTTCCTACTTCGAAACAATGAATACCGATATAATGCATCAAGTTGGTTTACTAATATCTAACTAGTAACGAGTACATATAATGGGTAAATAAATCTCTCAATGCAGATAATTCAATGATATTCTGGGTAAATATAATTTCGTAAATTAAATTGTCGGCGCTACGATATTCAGGTAGTCTCAGCATTCCAAACAGAACCAATCGTATGAATGAATGTACGTATGTATAGATGTACGTAGCAGTAAAGTTGAACCTGATAAAACTAAACCGGAATCCGTTTTATTTAAATAATATTACCTCGTAAAGTTCTGATGAATGCATTTATGTGATTTATTCCTATCCACAAGGTGGCATTGATCCTTGGTAGACACAAATGCTAACGAATTTCTATGCAGTGATGACATTTATTTGAAGGTAATTTGGTACATAAAGTCGCTAATTTATTTCACTTTGTAATTCCAATATTGATTATTAACGATAACCAATTTTACAAAATAAAGTCAAACAGTTAAGGTCAGAAAACATAAATAAATATTCAATAATTGTTTAATAAAATATTTGCATAATTGTAATAGAGAAAATTATATGAATAACGTCTAATTTGAATGATAAAACTGAATTTTATTTACCTGTCGCTTGCATAAAAGATAATTAAATAAATAACGTCCAATCTGTATAATAAAACTGTATTTTATTTACCTGTCGCATGCATAATCTTTCAAAATGAATAAATCTCACCGAATCTATATATCTGTGTATTACTTACTAACAAAAATTACTGACACATTACCCGTTAAACGAACCCAAGTAAGTTGTCACAATAATGATTTAAAAAATTAAAAATACGTAAAGTACTATCACTAAATCGCGAACCAAATAAATATTACAAATTATGAGAGGTTGTATAGTACCTGGGTGCGAATCGTTACAAACATGATAACTATGCATGCTCTTATGTCAGCTTTTCGCTCTCAGTTGTGACATGAGAAAATGTATCCCACTAATTCATCGCTTCCAAACGGCCTTCCTGTTCAGAATATTCATTACACAAACGTAACAGTGTTGTCAGATTTAATTTTCGTTGAGTGCTTCATATGAGGAAACTGAGCTGGGAAGTTTTTTTTTTGCAGTTTTGCAGTAATGGAACAATAACAGTGATAACCAGAATAAAAAGTGAAGAACGTTTAATTGAACAGTGAAAAAAAAAGTCAAAGGTGGGGAGACAGAAGAAGAGAACTTCAACTGCATCAAAGAGACACTTATAGAAGGGGGACATATCTAGAAGGGGGGGGGGGGGGCGAGAATATAATCTCAATCAATACACTAAGAGTGGGCAGCATCGAAGCGTTCCGGTAAATTCTTGAAACAATCTTTAACAATACTAAAGCTGAGATCGCGATCCATGTCACAGACAAACTATACGACGACCAAACAGACAACCGACAACCAATACAGCAGTAAGCAATCGATAGAAGAAAAGGACCAATGGACAGAGGTGAAACCATGGAATACCAAGATAAAATAAGTCCTAACCATACAAAACGCGACACAGGACCAGGGAAGGTCATATGCGGACGTAGTCAGAGACATAAGAACAAATAAACACCAAAGAGGCAGGAGTCACAATCCAGAAGCACTTAAAAACAAAAGAAGGAAATGTAAAACTGGTGATACACGGTAATGTAGGAGCGAAACGACTTAAACAATAGATAGAAGACACAATGGTAAACAAACTAGAGGTGAACGTGTACAGCGCCACAAAGAAAATAAGGGTAATAATAACGGACCTTGACGAAACTAGCACGAAACAAGAGATTACGGACTCACTAATGAAAATGAAAATCGAGACAAGCGAAGAGTGCAGCAATAAGGGAAAGTACAGCGCTACCCTGCAAGTTGATGGAAAAACTGCTGGAGAACTAATACGGAAGGGGAGAATCAAAGTAGGATGGGCAAGAGGAAGGATAATAGAAAAAAATGAACCCAAACGGTGCAACAACTGCCTGAGATATAGACACATGAAAGACAGCTGTGAAGAGATCAAAACGGAAAGGAAGAAATTTCTGCACTGCCTAGAAGTAGGACACCTCGCTAAAGAGTGCAAGAGGAAGTCATACTGCATCGAATGCAAAGAGGAAGGACACAACATCAGCTCAATGCTATGCCCCAAATATAGAGACATGGTGAAACAAATTAGATCACAAAGAAGGGCAATCAAAAGAACCACAGCAGAGGAAAGAGCAGACACTGGGAGCACAATAAAATGCCAAGAGTACTCCAGATCAATACTGAGAGGAAACGGGTATGCCACGAATTAATGGACGCCACAGCAACTAAACTGAGAGCTGACATAGCAATCATTAGCGAACCAAATGTGACACTTATCAAACAGGAAGGACCATAGCTAACGGATAGGAAAAAAGACACAGCAATTAAAGTATATAACCGGCTCATGACCATTGAACAACAGAGAAAAGGAAACGGATACGTCTGCATTGACATATGCGGGGTCAGAGTCCAACAACCAGCGGGCTAACCAAGTGACGAAAGAAGCAGGATGGAACCTAAACAAAATGCAAACCAAAAAATTCACACAATACCTGGAAGAACAATACCCAGATCAACTACAAAAGAGAAAGGGCCCACTAACACATAATTATCTCATGGATAAAATAAAAGAAGCCTGCGACATATATAGGCCCAAAAGAAACATCAAACCAAGATGGACGCAACTGTACTGGTAGACGATAGACATTTCCAATAAAAGAAGAGATTGCATCAAAACCAAACGAGTACTAACCAGAATGAGAGGGAAAAGAAGAGACCCAGTGGAGATCAACGCTCTAGAAGGCGTATACAAAGAAGAAAAAAAGGAGCTAAAGAAAATGATCTAAAAGGAAAAAGACAAGAGATGGAAAGATCTGGTAGAGGAGGTTGAATCAGACACCTGGGGAACAGGGTATAGAATCGTGAGGAAAACGATAAAACCCAAACGGATACGAGTGCCCAGGGACATCAGGGAAAAGGCAATAAAGGCTCTATTCCGACACATGCGGAAACCTAATGGGCAGAAGAAGGCACAAAGATCTAAGATGGTAGAGAAAACTTTACCAAAGCAGAGCTGGAAGAAGCCCTCAAGAAGATAAAGAGAAAAGCTCCCGGCCCAGATGGCATACCAAGCCAAGTAGTGCAACTAGTGGCAGTTAACCTCCCAGACAAAATATTAGAAGTCATGGACAACGCACTAAAGAATAGCGCATTCCCTAAAGACTGAAAGAAAGCAAAGTTAGTGCTGACAAAGAAGCCCTATAAGGAAGACACGGATCCTAAAGGGTACCGCCCCATATGCCTATTAAACTCAATGAGCAAACTACTGGAGCAACTCATAGTCATACAGCTTAAAAGGAGCTGGAACAAAAAATAAACCTATCTGAAAGTCAGTTAGGATTTAGAAAAGGACGAAACACAGCACAACCATTAACGATCGTACGCGACATGGCAATCAGCGAAAAAAACAAAACACAAAGGAAGAGAGGGCAATGCGCATTCATCACAATTGATATCAGCAACGCTTTTAACAGTGCCACATGGAAGCTAATAATAAAGGAACTCAGAAGGAGGAATATCTCTAAAGGCCTAACAGGCATAATTAAAAGCTATCTGGTAGAGTGATATATCATTGACGAATATGGAGATGAAATTAATATGACCGCGGGGGTCTCACAGGGCTCAGTTCAGGGACCACACCTATGGAACATCCTCTACGATGGCATCCTGAGGATTAAAGTTCCAAAGACCGTAACACTCCTGGCATATGCAGATGATCTGGCGGTATTGGTAACGGAAAGGGATGAGTCAAAAGTCAAGGAGATGACAAACAAAGCGCTGAAAAAAGTAAGCGTGTGGAAATAAAGACGGAAACTTTTTTATAATATTCTTTGTGAAACTATTATCTTTCTTCATAAAGTTTAATTCTTTAAAACCAAAATTGAAAATCTCCATAAAGTCGCGTCCTAACAAGGGTGGACCGCCACTTTTTATTATAAAAATATTAATTAGTTTTGTTTTATTTTTGAATTTGATGGTCATAGATGCCTTTCCCAGTGGTCGGATACTTCCGCCAGTATAATTTATGAAAAAAGTGTTAGTTTCAGTCATCGGGTGTGTTTTAAATTTTTGCAACCATACATCTTGTGAAATTACAGAAGCGGCCGCACCTGAATCTAGCTCCATCTGCAGCGGTATATTGTTTAGTGCAACATTTATCATAATTGGTGCGCCGTTTTGGCTTTTTAAACTAAACAATGACGCTCCAGATGTGCTTCGGTCTACCTGTTCCGCATTCATATAGTGAACAGGTGTTTTCTGTTTACAAACATAAATCAGATGACCTTTCTTGCCGCACTTTTTGCAATTGTACTCACGATACCGACACTTGTCCGTTGAATGGTTTGTACGTCCACATACAGTGCAATTATGATCACCGTGTGCTGGTTTTTCCTTCCGCGCCGGCGTCCTTTTTCCATTCATGGTGCGCGAAGTGTTCGCCGATGATCCTCGATGAAGACGTAGCTTCAACCGATGCATCTCCATGGCCTCTACTGGCTCCATTTTTATTCCATAGTCGTCCTGCGCAGACTCTTCTCCTAGTGCAATTTCTAACGCTCTTTTCCACGTAATATTTTCATTTTCTAGAAACAAACGTTTTCTTATTTTCTTACAATCCAAGGCAACAATGAATTTGTCCCGCAGAACCTCTTGCAGCTGTACGCCGAACTTACAATCCACGGTCAAACTTTTTAATCTTGCCGCCCATTCTTGAATTGATTCGGTGCTCGCTTTTTCCGCTTGATAAAAACGTCTTCTTTCAGCGAACACAGATTTTGCACGTGTATAATATGATTCTAATTCTCTTATAATTAGACTGTATGAACATTTATCGGGCTTTTCTGGTATCACCAGATTTTCCAATAGTTTATAAGCTTCCTCTGTAAGCCCATTAATCACAATTGCACGCTTAATCGCGTCGTCACTAATTGCATTTGCCACAAAAAACTGTTCAATTCGACTTTTATACACAGAGAAATCATGAATTTTGGGATTGAATTCCACTTGAATTCCAATCGTGTTCGTGAATTTCACTGTCTGCACCTGGTCCTGTTCACGGCCGTCGGCCATTTTTAAAAACGTGGTTCGTCAAATTCTTGTTCTCTTCTTTTCACTTCACTTTCGGTACTTAAGAATTTAATTACTCGTCGCCAATTTGTAGTGTCTACCTACAAGGTTAGGGGAACTATTAAATAGCCAGGTATACCCATTTAAACTATTACTTATATTTGGATCGTTGCGTACTCTATGGTAGCTCATGGCACACTGCCGCATGTGACAGGCCCATGCATACAATATCTTTATACATATACTACAGATCCAAAACAACGGACTTGAACTAACGGCCTAAAAGCGGAGGCGGTGCTCATCATTGGGAGAAAAAGAACTAGAATCGACATAGACTTCATAATAGACGACACTGACATGAGACACAAAAACTCTGTGAAATACCTAGGGGTAGAACTAGACAGAAACCTATCATTTACGAGACATATACACGCAGTTACATCAAGAGCGGGGGAGGTAATCACATAGCTTAAAAATATACTACCGAGGACTGGTCGAGCCAGGGAAAAGAAGAGAAGAATCATCACAGCGATGGCAGTTTCGATAACAATGTACGCTGCCCCCGTGTGGGCTGACGGACTAAAATACAAAACCAATATAGACAAGCTTAACAAACTACAAAGGAAGCTAGCCCTCACTATCACGAGAGGCTATGCAACATCCTCGCTGGAAAGTAGCCTAGTACTCGCCCGGCTTATACCGTTGAAACTAAAGATAGAGGAACGAATCAAAAATGAGGGGAAATCCGAAACAAGCCAAAAGGAAATGAGACAAGAAACACAACACTCGAATTGTGGCAGAAAGAATGGCAGAAGAGCACACAGAGTGCGTGGACACATAGACTCATCCCAAACATAGAGCCCCGGTACTACAGACCACACGGCCAAATCAACTACCATCTATATCAGGCCCTCACTGGATATGGCTGCTTCAACTACTACCTGAAAAGACTTTACTTAGAGCGGACGACAAATGCTCCTACTGCGGAATAGAGGACCCGGCAGAGCACACAATTTTCGACTGCAGCAAATGGCAAACACTTAAACAGAAAGTGGAAGAGGAAGTTGAAGCAATTATATGCCCACAGAACCTGATTCAGATAATTTTACAAAGTGAAGAGAAGTGTAGCAATATTAATAACTATATAGGAACAATAATGAAGCGAAAGATAAAAGACGAACTAGACGAGCAAATGAATGCATGAGAGCACTCAAGAGAGGACACATGAGAGACAACAGAGCGACAATAGTTGTAGAAATACCTTGCGGTGACACCGACTAAAGCGGAGAAAATAGTGGAGGTTTTAGTGGGTAGCGAGGCAAGGATTTCCCCATCTTAAAAAAAAGATACAGTATCTAGATACGTATCTAGATACATTCTTGCTTACCTAAAGTTGTATCTAGATACATTTTTTCTGAAGTATATGTATTGTATCTAGATACAAAAAAAGGTATCTGTTACAACATTGCATTTCACGTTAATTACATAAAATTAGCTATTGATTCATTATTGAGGGCATTATTATTATGATTTTAAATTTTTACGTTGGTTGGGGCTTCGTTTAATTTTCTCGTATTTTATTTAAGTATGTGTCAGTAATTTATTATTTTGTAGTGTGTGTGCCGAAATTATGATACCCTAGAGATCAAAGGCACCGGAGGTTGCTAGGAAAAAAAGAGGAAACATAGGGAGACAGATAAGATATTGTATTGTCACGAAAAACCTTTTATATATTAAACATAAGTTTATTAATTACAATTACTTATATATATATATATATATATATATATATATATATATATATATATATATATATATATATATGTATATATATACAGGGTGATTCAGACCACCCGTCCCAGGCCTTTTTCTCGGTAATGTGACGTCTTAGAAGTTCGGAAAAAAAAATCATAATAAAAGCCTACCTGAAGAATTTAATGGAGGTTGTTTCGATTTCCGGAAGTAACCGGAAGTAGGCGTAACTGCACTCAACTTCAGAATTTTAAATGGGAACCTAGGTCGTATGTGACATCGTTGAATAGGTATATTAAAAAGAAACATATTTTGTAAGCAAAGTTTTTTTTATAAATGACATACTTAACAGAATAAACATTAATGTGTCGGGCAACCAGCCCAGGGGATGTTCTCGAAAGTATGACGTCATTGAGGTTAAAAAAAATGCATAACACAAGCCTACCCCATGAATTTAATGGTAGTAGTTTTGTTTCTCGAAAATCACAGAAAGTAGGCGTAACTGCACTTAGCATTCAAGTATTTTTGTAAATAAAAAACCTTTTCTCCTCCGAACACTGTCGAAGTGAAGTGTTTTCAGGCTTGCTTACTGTCTGCAAAGTCCACAATTTCAATAAAATACGTTATTGGCGGGCAATAATTCAATTTTCTGGAAAGTATGACGTCATAGAGGTTCCGAAACAAAATAGCATGACTTAAGCCTACCTGTGAATTTAATGGCGGTAGTTCCGATTCTCGAAAGTTACCGGAAGTAGGCGTAACTGTACTCAAATTCAGAATTTTAAATGGGAACCTAAGCCATTCTAGAAGAAACTTTTTTTTTTAAGAGAAACCAGAAATAAACGATTTTTAACTCAAATTAAATTGAGATCTCAAATTTGGAAAGGTTTGATATGCCGATGGTTCTGGGTGAGTGTAATCAAAATTTATTGATTAATTCGTTTTATTTACAAAAACTATTCCAATAAAAATCGTCGAAAATCAACGAAGAGTAAACGGAAAATTTTCCACTCTTAATTTTCAATTTGTATAAGCCCCCTGGATCAGATCCCAAGAGGACGGGCGCGTCAATTTTGAGACACACTGTATACATATGTATACATCTTATATATATATATATATATATATATATATATATATATATATATATATATATATATATATATATATATATCCATTTTAAGTAAGTAAAATTAAGATAGATATACCTTCACAATTTCATTGTGTATTATTCTTGTATCTATTACGTATAGTAGCCCGTCGAAAGCTAACAATGACGCATGGTTTTTTGAATAAACAATCGCGTTTTTAATGCTGGTTCTTTAGTTAAGCTAAATGTAATAGAATGAAATGAAACGTATGTCGAATTCATGCAATATCGATAGATGAATCATTGTCAGGACGGGACGACAATACCAATAACTATAAGCAGACAATAAAACAATAATTTAGTTTTATCAAATATTTATGAGCATTTTCTTTTGCATGTAAAATATGTTTGTAAAAATAAAGCAATTTTAGGTTTGGTTTTCCATGTATCTGAAATGTATCTAGAATATAAATATTTATAATAATGTCATACGACTCTTATATGTGATTTCTAAAATCTTCCACATTAAGCACTGTAAGATTGTCTGTTATTAAATAATATTTTTCTTAGAATTTCTTCAAACTGCATTTTGAAAACAAAGCCGTTGAAACCCCATATTTATATTAACTTTTCGAATTAGAATTGATCAAGAAATAACTTCTTTAAGTTTGTCTACGTACATAATTAACACCCTGTATACTCTTATGATGGATATAAGTAGAGCTGGGATTATATGTAAAATATGCAAAATGAATCCTTTAATATGCATATGCCACTTATATAATTTCGTATCTACGCAAATTTGGACAAGACAGTTGTAAATTTTCCACTTTTAGTTTTCATATTGTGCATATTTTCGGGTTTCTGAGCATATTTCGTTAAATTTTGTACATCGATGCATATTAGAGCAACGCGGTGCTCTCTTGTTCTGATGATGCGGCCGCAATTTGAGATTACAAAAGTTTACTAAAGAAACCGCTATTAAGCCAAGAATTAGGTCTGATAAAAGTCTAACTAGCTTTTATCTAATTACGGTTTTATTAGCGAAACTATTACAAAACTTGAACACAAGCAGAGGAACACATTGTATCTATTGAATTGAATGAAAGTTTGAAGAACAATATTAGCAAAGTGAACGGTGCTATTCTAGAAGGAATAAAAACAAAATTGATTAGGTTTTGAAAATAATACTGGATATGATCGTCTAACCAAATTTTATAATGTGTTGCAAACTAAGAAGAAATAGAAATCTGTTCATCGACCATTAGCAAATATAGATTTGCACCAATTACATCAGTAGATGCCGATACAAAATTTCATCTTGTAAGCAGTATAGTCGGGGTGTTGGGAAATCGTTGTTTTGTAATATGAATTATTATTTGTAAAGATCACCTATTATTTTGGTAATGTATGCAATAAATACACCAATAAAATAAAATAAATAGTCTTATCTTATTACACCTTATCTTCAGCATAATTAGAGAAAATACATATATTTGGATATTTAGTGCTTATTTTACAAAAATTATCTATATGTTTTGGCTAAATTGTGTGCATATATATATATATATATATATATATATATATATATATATATCGCATATTTCGTACAATTTGTGTTTATATAATTCCGAGCTCCAGTTCTACCTTGTTTATTTTGATGACGCAATACCTTATAATTCAGTTTTCAGAGTAATAGGTATACAATACAATGATAATATTTTTCATTAAATAAATCATTCTTATGAGATACAATATGTAGTTCGGTACTGATTAAGAAATGAAAAAATATCTCTCTTGTTATGATTCTGTTATATTTTCCTGGCAACCTTTCTCTCATGCGCTGATAGTTTTTTGTGTAAACATATATGTTATGGATGACCAGTACCACTACAATATTATAAGTATTTTTATATTAATAGTAACATGTTTTATTTGAAGAAGAAAAAAATTCTAATAGACAAAATGGTACAAATGCGAGAAAACACAATATAGTGTATTTAAAATTTAAAGTTCTTGATAGGATTTATTTTACATATTGCAAACATAATTAGGTACATCTTATTTTGTACTGGCCCAACATTCAATTTGTATTGTGATTCCTTCCACAGGTAAAGTACCAGAGCAATCTGATGGTTTTTTACGTCAATGAAAGTCAACGTGGAAGTGATGTGATCAGATGAATTTCATTTTAGACACATTATTTAAATTAAAATAAATAACAAAATTTGATATTTTTATAGAAATATATCCAGCATGATAATAATTATTACTAATGCGTTCTTAAGAATTAAAATTTGAAAAAAATTGAAAAACCTACTACTGTACGATTATGTTTTCTCCATTAATTTGCAGGTGTTTGTGTAAAACTTTCGATTTGTGGATTTTAACCGAAAAAAGGTTTTTTATGGTTATCTTGGCGTATTGGGATGTTGTATACATTGAGCATATACAATATGTTTATTAAAAATGTTCGCATGTGGAAATACATACGTATGTCCGTGACTTCATGCAGATTTTTAATTTTGTGACAAGTGCCAAGAGATAAACTAACCTCTTCACTAAGTCGCTACCATGATTTTATTGCTTCGTTTAACAAGTTTTCTTGCACATGAGCACAACTCGTTCGTGCGTGTTGTGCGCCAAGCGCTTCCCCTTTTTCAATCTACACTGCCAGTTTTTCGGAATAAATCGATAGTTTTGCCATATTTTTGATATTGACAGACAGCTCAATGACATTCGATTTGAATGTATGAATGTAAATTAAGTCACGGACATACGTTTAAGTTTTCACAGCCACCTCTGATGAACTTTTTTTATGAAAATATGGTACATTGGATTCAACTTCTATATATTAGTTTTAAATTTTCTAAATTCTCAAAACCAAAACTCAAACCTGCAAATGTTAATCCAATCAAAAGTAAATAAAATGCACCTTGCATTTTGTACAAACTTAATGATACGTATTTCGTGTTCAGATCCGATGTAAAGAAATTCTGTATGTAGTTATGGTGTTCACCAACTAATACATACTTTCGAATCCAGGATTGAAATAACCCTACTTCAACTAACTTTGCAATTTATTCATCAAATATTCGTTTGAATGGAGTGTTTTTATTTAGAGCCATTGTAACTTGGTTCGTATAAAGAACGTCACTTAGAACTCTCAGATTTGTCTTATCATATTCCGTCAAATCAAAATCAGTAACGAGATTTGTGCGGATCATGCCAACTAGAATACAAGAATCAGGAGGAGCTATTGTTCCATTTTGTACAATAATTTCTGCACCAATATTTGACAAGTATTTATTATTTGATGCCTTCATAAACTTTTTTACGAAATTATTATTGGTATAACATTGTATATTGTTATTTAAAATATCTCGCATAAAGCGTATATTTCTGGTTAATATCGGTACAGCCATGAGAGAAGCAAATCGTGTCAAATATGCTGTAGTTAAAAGTACAGCGCACAATGTCCATAATATTAGAACAGATTTGATTATTCTGATTCTAGGTTTGAAGTTTATACTGTTAAGTACCAACATTGCAATTACTGTATGTTCGGACGTCCACCCTGTATATTGTAATTGTGAGCGACCGGTACGCGACTTAAGTGCGCGTGCGATAATTGTATTTCGCGCGACACCCGGGCTCACGGAAGAAGAGTCTCGAAAGGTACGTCGAAGAGGACACACCGACAATTTAGTGAGAGAAGAGAACAATGTCTAGCACGTGTCCGGCAATAGTGTCAAATCCAATAGTCAAGTGACGCCGCCCTTCTGGTCGATCAAAGGTAGGTGGTAGCAGTATAAGCTAACCCGCGGCTCGCTCACAAAATATTACATTACAGTCCACTTTTTGTTGCAAAGTTGCGTGTCGTGGTCATTGGGCTCAAGTATCGCCTTCAAAGGGCTTGTCCTCGATCCACGGGCGTACACTGTAAATATCAGTTTCCCAATAAGTCTTTTGTTTTTAGAAAACATAATATGAAATAGAAGCAAGAATAAAATTATAATAATGCCAGATGAAATTATTGATAACCATACAGATAGTTCCAGGGCCTGAAAGGGGAACTAGATATTTTCCATGACTATTGGCTTTGGTACAAGGAATGTAGCGTCCATTTGTGTATATGGAATAGTTGCATCAATTTTATAGTTTATAATTTCAGTAAGCCAATGTGCACTTACAGTTATATTTCCAACACCATTTTCTAAGTCATTCAATGTAGCTGACCAACTATTATTCGGATACTTAATAAATTCTATAGGCCAACCAGGCGTTAAGTAGTCGATCAGTTCTTTCTTAATTCCAGAAAGTGTACCATTTTCAGTGATAGTTATACATGGTGATATGTTAAATATCAATACTTTAACAGAATGAATACCAAAAATTGGTCTCCACGATTTTTGCATGAACAGCGTTGAATTAATTGTAGAATTTTTGTTAGTATCGAATACTGGTTTTTCATTTATTACAATCTTAATTTTATCTGTAAAATTAAATAAGCCCCATTTCCTATTCGTAAGAAACACAAACTCAATTTCTACATTGACAATGCTCAAAGCGTGATAAACTCCTATCGATATAGCTGATTGAATAGATGAAGTCTGGTTTCCATTGCAAAATATTATTATGCGATTGTGTGGTTCAAAAATGTTTACATTTATGAACAGTATTCGTACTTCTTCTACGTCGTAGTAAGCTATGACATACCCACTTGGTTTGCATTGCAGTGAATTATGTCTTAATATGTTTGTTCTATCAGATGTAGTTATGAATGCCATATTTAAGTTTTGAAATGAAATGTCTAAGTCGCCCATATAGTATACACAATATTTGTCGTGTATTAAGTTTTCTACGACAGTCTCTATTACTTTCATTGCACTAACAACTTTTATAATTGTTGTTACAATGATGGAGATAGTTGCTATTTAGGGATCATTTAAAAATTCTGAGTAACTTGAAATACAATTTCCGGTTTATTTGGGTTTAAATGCTGCTGTTGAATAATTTCAGTCAAATAAAATAAAATATTTATTTGTTATATGTTACAATGAAATATGTAATACATATAGTCAGCTGCCCAGTAATTGCAGAAATGATTTGGCTAGATATAAGCCGTCGATTGCTCTGATCGATCGCTTTATTTTGTTAAGTTTCTTATACTGTGGTATGGATCAGGTTATACATATGAAGGGAATTGAAGAACACTTTAAATATTGCCCTAGACGATTAATGAACCACTTGGAGTTTTAAAACTCTAGGGCTCCGGCTCCATATGAGGTAATTATTATTTTTGTTAATTAGAAGCGGTATTGCACTTAATATAAACATGTAGCTATCCATTATATAGAAACTTTTACATTAACATTTATATGTTGTCATTATTTGAACAATTTCTGTTATTTGAATTTCAGATTGTATTGCATGCATAATTAATAGCCTTAGTTTGTTACGTGTAACAACTTAAGCGACATAAATACTGTTACACACACTTTATGCCATAAAATAAAAATTACATAATGTATTTCGTCCAAATTTTATCGATTTATTGCTAATTCAAATTAAATTTTGGTTAGAAAATGGGTCGAACCTCGAACCAGCGCTTTCTGCAAGGATTCAATTATGGACTATCTTTTGTGGTACAACATGTATTCTAAAACAAACTACAACTTGTAGTCCAAAGGGTTCAAGTCGTGGCTGCCAGGCGACCAGTTTTAGGTGCCTAAGACATTGGGTACATTGAAATGGAGTCAGGTCTGAGTTGTTTCAGGTTTATGACCCGATGCAAAATCTTGCTCGAAAGTCTACGGTTGGTTTTGGAAGAAGGTGTTGTTCTGGGGTTCAGGACTGCTTATAGGACGGATTGTCAATTGACTTTTTCCGATGTTTTGACCCCTTTTTAACAAAAATTGCAAATAAGTAACTCCATCATAGGACACTCACCAAACCATGACTGGCTCTGGGTGATGACCTTTTTTTACCCCATCAGAGTAGTTCAGAGGCTACATTAGACAACTGAACATGAACTGTATTATTTTGTTTATTGTACGTTGAAGATTTTCTCATCAGTAAACAGTGATTTTTCTGTGCCAATAATCGGCTTAACGTATGGTCCTAAAGTTTTTGGAAAATTTTTAAATGCTCATACATTTTTTCAAACTCATTTAATTTGAAAAAGAAATGTTACAACAATAGACGACATTAATACCAAAAAATAATTAGTAATTACATTATGGTCAGCGGCCCATTATCCTAAATAAGTCGTAATTTTCTTCGCACTTGTCTAATTTTCGTTTGGACAAGTTCAGGTTCTATTTTTTTATTTTTTTGGAAGATGCCACGCGCAATTGATCATCATTTGTAGCTTCCCTTCCTTTATCGTACACTTTCCTCGATAGTATTGACCACAATTCTTCTATTGGCCTTGCCTGAGGTATGTTAGGAGGATGATGCAACTTATGTACAAAGTCTATGTTATTTTCATTTAACCACTGTCTGGTAACTCCAGCATAATGGCATGAAGCTAGATCAGGCCAAAACATTATATTATCGTTGACTGGATGTGTATTTAAAAAATTAAGTAATTTAGTGAGACATCTTTGAATATAACGGTCTGCGTTTAAGGATTCTCCCTGAATACGACCTACATACGGCTGATGGATAAATCCTGTTTCAGAAATGGCACACCACACTAACATTTTATCCTCAAATTTCGATTTACTTTTAAATTTAACATTGTCTTGTGTATTTTCTAAGTAGTCGGTGTAAAACCCATCGTTTCCTTTAATACCTGAATGGCACAAGGTAAAATATTTTTCATCATCCATTACAATTAATTTATTATCAAAGTGTATAAGCCTTAATGCGCACAACAACGCGGAATTCTTTCTAACTCGGCTGCGGTGTATTTTGGTGCCTTTCTTCTCTTTCTAAACACTAAGTTTGTGCAATCAATTGCTCTTAATACAGTGGTTTTCGAAATACCAAATATCCGAGCTAATTTTCTCTAAGAAACTCCAACTTTGTCTTTCGCTGCTTCTATCAGTCTTATTTCTCTTATTCGACTCAAAATTCTTAGTCTATCGCTTTTGTGTAAATTAATGCATGGTATACCCTCTTCACAATTCCGTATAGTTTTATAAATGGTTGACTTCCCTACATTTTGCTCTCGGTAGATTGCAATAATATCACTCTTGGGTATTCGTCCAACTAGATTGTAAATACCTTTACAGATATCTACTTTGTAAGACTGTCATACTCAAACTTGATTACTTGTGACGTTTTAGTTTCCATGGCAACTTGATTAAACAGCATTTGGTATAAAAACGAATCATTTAACATTTTTCCAAAAATTTTAGGACCATACGTTACTTCGCCAACAACAGTTTAAATTTGTCGACCCAATTGTTTTAAAAGATACATTTATTGTACGGTACGGTGTTTGAAGGCCCCAAGACCAAAATTATTTTTGATTGCGAGACGTATTGACTATTTATCTTATTCTGGTTTTGACAGATTCGATGGCTATTGTAGTTGTTGGAATTGTTCGAAACCTGCATGGGCACTCAGACCGTGAATGGTCTATAATGCTCGCAGTCTCCTCAAACAATTTGTTTGATGAAAATCGCTCGAAGTCAATATCTCGAAAGAAAATTGCTCGAAATTGATTGCTCACAAAATAGTTCCTAGAATGGAAAATTGCTCGAAAGGAGAATTGCTCGAGTAACAATTACTCAAAATAACTAGGTAGGTACAATCGCTGCCATCCAAAAGTGAACGATACTAGTAAAAATTTACGTATTTTTCATTAGATTAAATTAGGCTTTATTCATTGACGTTCGTGCAGCATCAGTTTCTATTCAAACAGTGACATTTTAGGACGCCTATAGATTTACAGTAAGATTCAACATATTTAAAAAAAAACACTTTTGAATAGCCGCGGTTGTACACATAGCGATGTTTGTTCATACAATTCTAGCCGAAAATATTACTACTAAAATATTGGAATAACAAACAAATTGAAGAAAAATTGTAACTAACAAGTTTAAATAAATTCCTTATTCTAAGTGTCAAAATTTTGCACCAACATAAGCAAAGTTCACCGTTGCAGGGCGTATTTATCTAAAGTAAGCTAACTAAGAAATGTAAAAAAAGTATGTTTGATGTAAAAAAACAGCACACACAGAAAAATAATCTTTAACATATTCCTATTACCAAAATTGTAGGGTTTTCCGTAAATTAGTAATGAATAAAATGACTTGATATTAAAATTTTTTAGACCCTCATGATGGTTCAACATTTTCGTTTTAAGATTTCCCATTCGGAATTTTATTACAACATCACCAAGTATAGTTCTTTCGCCAATTTATACACACCCTGTTTAAATACAAAATATGTAATTAAATGCCTCTACTGGAATAGTAGTTTACATTCCTTTACACTTAGCCCTTACGAGTACAATGGTAGGATTCTACCTAGCCTAACCTAATATGCTTCACAGAACATGATTCTATTACATGCATTTAATTTCATATTTTGTAAATATATAAATTTACTTAAATTTGTTTTACTAACTTATATTTCATAATTTTCAGCACTTTTGCAGTCGAGCTATTTTCAATTCTAGCAATTTTCTTTGATGTCAGATCTGATCCAAGTGCAGACATGACTTCATATTTCCAACGTCAACTTCGTCGTCGAATTTTGTTAAACGCTCGATATTATCGATAGGGTTATAACGATCAGATAGATAGATTAGATAGACAGATAGATAGATAGACAGATTGATAAATAGAATTCATCAGTTTGGCATATCATGTATTTGACATAATATTAACCTAGATTTGCTTAGATATATCGTCCCCCTGTAATTGTGATCTAAACCTTAGCTGAAAATAATTTTTACTTATACCGTGTAACAATCTAGCTTCTTATATAAAACATGCACCTCATGTCTATAAATTTTAAACCATGCAAAAATAATATTTGTTAGTCAAGGAGTATTATACTGTGAATGAATTCATCTGTGATTGATTCATCAAAACTGTTATGTCATCATGTGTACCATGTATTTATTTATTTCTACAGAGTGTCTAACGCACGTCGTTAGTTAAAAGTTTATGGGATCCCTGATCTAATAAAAATTTGAAAAAATTCACACAGACATGTTTCGTCGTGATCTCCTAAAATAAAATACCAAAATATATTTCTATCACTGCCGCTTTCAACTTTGTTATTTTAAAAGGAACACCCTATAAAATTTTGCATATTCAGATTGCACTTTGAATTCCAAACTTATTTTATGAAGCCTATAGAGCACTTAACTTTAGTAGTTTAGGAGGGAAAAAATAATTTCCGGAATTTTTGCTTCAGATAGACAATTTAAAAAATATTTATAATTTCTCTTATGAATGAGATAGAGACTTAAACTGTTTTGCATATTGTAGCAGAAGCATGGTTCTATCATTACAAAAATAATATGTGTAAATGTAATGAAAATCGGAGGTGTTTATATTTTACAAGTATTATTTTATAAGTTCAATTATGTATACCGCGCGTTTTTTTATCTCTAGCGTGTGTAACTCGATTATGAAAAAAAAACACATTCATAACCTATTTAAGAAAACGTCAAAACTGTAGACAGAAAATGTATTCAACGCAAGAAAACATACAATTAGTACCACCGGTAACAATGTGGCATTAGTATACGGACTGTGATCGATTTATTTTCTGTGCATTATCCTGAGAGACCAATACCATCAATCGGAACAATTTGTAATATAATCGCGAAATTTAAAAGTACAGGATGCATCTCCGGTAGTCTTCATAAAATAACTAGGATATGCCACGTTTTGACTGAAGAAATTAAATTAAACGTGTTATGTTATGGTGAAGAAGATACTGATGAAGAAGATTTAAATTCTTTCTTGCGTTGAATACATTTTCAGTCAACAGTTTTGACGTTTTATACGTTACGTAAATATACGTTAGGAGTTTGTAATTTTTTTAAATAATCTAGTTACACACGCTAGTAAATTTGGTTGTATATACATTGAATTTTAGCGTAAGATTGATCCCGTCATTTTAAAACTGAACATACCCTATGTTCAGCGATTAAAAAAAGGCGCGGTATATGTCTATATGTGTATAAATATATAGGGTGTTCTATTTAAAATAACAAAGTTTATGACCACTTCCGGTAGAAGCGGTAGTGATAAATATATGTTGATATATGTACGTATTTTAATTTTGGACATCACGACGAACATGTTTGTGAACATTTTTCAAATTTTTATCTTATTAGGAACCCCCTGCGTTAGACACCCTCTTTATGTTATACTATTTTTGTGTTTTATCTTTTGTTTCTCATTGACTAACTTATCAAGTAAAACATAGCTAAGTGAATCAAATACTTATTATTATTATTAAAAAATTAAGAATTTAAAGCATAAAAAATATGATCTACAACTAATTCACCTACCTGTAAAATTTTAATACGCAGGTAAACTCTGTTCCATTTTTATTTTGAACTAAGTTGGCTCTGTTAGGGTGACATAATTGTTGGCCAATGTAAAAAGTCACTAGACTTGAAAAAAAAGGTTATATTTAAAAAAAGGTTATATTTTATGACAGTGGGCAATGTTGCCATCAAATTGAGTATCTATTGAGTACAAAATTTATTTGCTATTTTTATTTTAGAAAAGCAAACTAGTCAAATTATAACATAAAATATAGTTGATGATTGGTTCACTTAAAGCATACATTTAAATAATTAAAAAAACAGGACACTTGAATGATTGAAGCAATAATTTAATTATTTTAATATATGAATTAGGCAACATTGTTAGAAATCTGACATTTAATAATTTTTTCGCTGTCATATCCTTTTTGTTGGTGTTCGTGTGTAAAACTTTATAAAATGAACTATAGCCTTCTTAGTTCAAAATGAAAATGAAACAGAGTATAGATTCGCCATGCCAGCCCTAGGCGATAAATGAATCACTCGCAGTAACAATTGTGCAATAATAGACTGTGCAGCATGCCACCGGCTTCATATACTGTTATTATTAGTTTCGTTAATTATAATCTGTATTGCACTTAATATAAATATGTAGATATTCATTATATACAAACTGTTTGAATTTTAATTTGTATTATATTGCCATATATTTGTATTATATTGCCATATATTAAATAATATACTGTGCATATAATAACTGTAATTACTGTGTAATAACTTTAATACATAGTTGTTTTACTGCTATTTTATATTAGAACTATTGTATTATATTAGAAATAAATCAAAGGAAATGGAATAATAATGTACGAGGGTAATATATTATTTATAGATTCAATGTCATCACTTTTGCATTATAACCGGCTCGGTTATAACATTTGTGAAAAATTCACCGAATTATGATTTCATATGAAGATGATATAATGTATAAAATTTTAAGGTGTTTTAGATAAGTAGTAATTAATTTTAATTCAAAGAGAAACAGATTCAAATACACATAATATTACAAATCATACATCTTATTTACGATATTTAAAATACTGTCATTATCTGGAAAAGTTGTTGCATGTCACAAAACAACCGAAAATTTCCTCAAAATGTTTGTGCTGCTGACCGTTAAAAATAAAGTTCATTTATATGAAAATCGATAAACCTCAACATCACGAAGCAGATGTTTAAAATTTTGTAAATTGTTTCTGTTATAATAAAGTTATAAGCGTTTTACTTATCACATAAAAATCCACAGGTCTTAATCCACAGGTTGGGAGGCTTAAATGGTCAATGTGTAGGTCAAAAACGACCAATACAACAATCCGGTAAATCCTCAGTCAATCACGTTCTAAGTTCGTTAAATGTATTAGGCAGTCATGTAAATTTAATCCGTCAATGGAGGGAACTAATTGGTGAATGAGAGAAATATGTATATGCCATCTCGTGTTGAAATCTAATTACTACAAAGACAACGAGTTGATGTTGTTGCTCTTCAGTTGTCCACGGAGGTGTGTCTAAAATGCACACCATATTTTTATTAAAAAGGAACTTATTGTTTTTGCAATATATTCATATGTTTGCGCTGGTATAAAAATTATTGTCTAAAATGTCCGGTCATTTATCGAAAATATGATACTTCTTCAAAAATGTAGTTTTGTGACGAAAAAGTACTAATAATTAATTGTATTCAATAATCATTTTAATTAATGTTCTACTTTAGACAGGTGCAACCTCTACTCTCTAAGCTAAGATCTGTTAAAGTAATAATTATTGTCTGTATTTGTGAGGAAAACTGCATCACATGTTTCGTAAATTTTCAAATTTTGCCCTGAGGGTAAGTTTTGTTATTTTAACATTTCCTCGGCAATTACCAATTACCGTCGCTAAGGAGCGATCCGCCATAATTGAAAATACTGCCTCTATGGAAATATTCAGTTGTTATTACTGCTGTTAAATTAAACAAATTATATAAATCGCGATCGCTAAACAATGAAATTACACATGTTTTTATAATTGTGTCTACCTAGTTAGTCGAATTAGTTGAATGACAAACGCAAGAGCGAGAGAGATAATATAAGGTCTTGCATTCGTGCATATGAGATAAGAGATGTACAAAGAGATTGTCCGTTACTGTTATTCTTGGCTGTATAGGCGCATGCGTTGAGTGATTTATTTCAACGAGTCACTTATTCAGTCAACATAAGAGCAAACAAGATTACATAAGGTTTCTCGTATTAGTGCATAAAGACCGTTCATGATATATTCTTGCCTTGGTTGTGATATTTGTATATGAATTATTCGTGCACTATAAAAATATATAATTCAAAATTACTTGTGTAGTGTGTAGTTACTAATGTGCAATAAAATATTTTATTTTTTATAGCTTTCCATATTATCAGCAACGAATATTTTAATGCATCATTTGGTCGCAATAGTAGTTTTTAGGTCGCTTCAGTTATTAGTGTTGTTTTCGACTTAATTATTATTTCTACAATAAGACAAACGACTGATATAACATAACCAAGAACCAACAAATAAAAAGCGCCCTGCATTTTAAACATCCCGACGTTAGAGTATTTCTGGTTTTCATTGGATACATGGGTAAAGAAATTAGGTAAATATTTCCACACATCTTCTTCCAAGGTGTACTTTCGAAACCATGCTTCAAACATGCCATATTCAATTAACCTTCTGATATCTTCATCAAATATCTTGGTAAACGGCGAGTTTCTATTGAGCGCCATTCCAGTCGGATTGAGATTGATGGGCACTTCAAGCACCATCTGATGGGTTTTGTCGTGTTCAGTTAAATCGAAACTGCCAGAAATGTAACTTTTGTAAAGCAAGTCGACCACTGCACAAGAATCTTTAGGAAGAAATTGCTGATGGCTGTTGATAACTCGCTCACCAACGGTCGCCATATATTTGTTACTCGACCCGATCATGAATTCAGTTAAAAAAGCTTCAGGGCTGTAGCACTGCACATCGTAATGTAAAATATCTTGAAAGTTGCGTATGATTCTTGATAAATTTGGAATGGCAAAAATTGCCGCGAATCCGGCGCAGTACGCGGTACATAATAGCATAGACGTGATTGACCATAGCAGCAGCAAAGATTTGATAAGTTGCGCCTTTGCTGAAAAATTTTCATCGTTGAGTACCAGACCTGCGACAACTGCCAAAATAAGTTTACCATTTGAAAAGTTGTTCTCTGTGTTCCCTTTATAAAAGTACAATAAGAAACCAATCAATACAGTTGTCGCAGCAATCGTCAATAACCAAACGTTAAGAGACATTGCTTGAAAGATGAATTCGTGATTAATAATAATTATTGGTTTTGGTACAATGAACGTGGATTCCACTTCTCCGTATGAGATAGTCTGGTCCACATTGTATTTAAGCATTTCAATTAGCCAGTGATTGCTTATGCTAATATTTCCTACATGGTTTTGTATGTCAGTCAAAACGACACCCCAACTATGTTCGGGATATTTAATAAACTCCAGCGGCCAATCTTTTGTTAAATAATCAAGCAATTCCACTTCTACACCGGTGATAGGAACATCTTTAGCAATTATTACATCAGGTGGATTTGCAAATAATAAAACCTTAATGGTGTTGTTATCAAAAATAGGATTCCAGCGATTACAAGCAAATGCGGCCCTATTAATTACGTAATTAATATCACCATCATATAACACTTGATCACCATGTACAACCTTAACATCTTCAGATAGATGAGTAACATTCCAGAATTTTAATACGGGATAAGTCACGCTACGTTCCACAATTAAGACGTTTAGAGCATGGTACTTCCCCTTTTCTGTGGCAATCTTAACTAAAGGCGCTTGATGGTCATAGCAAAAGACAATAACGCGATTGTGTGGTTCGAAAACGAAAATGTCTTTGAATATTAATGCAACATCGTTCACGCTGTTATAAGCTAATATGTACCCAGTCGGCTTGCACATCTGAATTTTTCGATTTTTTAGCAAAGACATATTTGGTAGAATAATCAAATTTGAGTCTGTGTTGGGAATTTCGTCCATCAAATCGCCCATGTAATAGATGCAATGTTTGTTTACGAACGAGTAGTCGATAACTTTTTGCATCACAGATATTGAGCACGCAAGTCCTACAATAGTAATAAAAATTGCACACTCTTTCATTTCCAACGCGATTCGTTTATTTTATTTCAGAGTAATCAGTAACTTGATTTAGACCATGCGTCTTCTTTGGTAAATTGTGACGTGTTATAAGCAGTTGTAGTGGAGAAATCGAAAAATGCCTTCGCTTTTTTTTAATGCGGGGAATGATATGTTATTAATGTGCTAAAGTTTGTACAACTCCGTACAAATTTTCTGTAATCTGACCATAAAGTGGTTAAACAACTATATCAGTATCGAACTTACGATGAGTTATTCTAAAATATATACGCCTCCTTTAAATCAAGGGTACCATTCCAATATTTCACGGTTATTAGCGCATATTTATGTCAATGGGTTATTAAATATGTACATTTTATATATTTTGTGGGTTTAATTGTATGAAGATTATCCAATTTTTTTGTTTCAGTACACTAGTTTCCATTTCCAATGGAATATGAATAAGATATAAAAGTCATAAGAATCCTTTTAGTTTCGGTGTATGTGATGATTCGTAGATTAGTTATTAGGTTAAATATACTATTTTATTAATAATAGTAAACTATTAGATTAATTATGGCGTATTAAGTGTATATAATTTGGTAGAAATATCCAACTTTCAATTAAACTATTTAACTAAATTCGTTATAGTCTATAGTTTTATAGCATATAATACTCTTGTCAGATGCCTACTTAACTGCACGCCAACATAATTTATCGGCGAAAACCGTCCATTGATTTTTTTACAGAATTGTGAATACATATAGTGAGAACCGAAATTATGGAAGAAATTCAATCAAATTGAAACAATATATTTTTTATACTCGCACAGGTTTAATCTATAAAATTACAATATTATATATAATTACACAATTATATATCTAATTCAATTTCCGAACATCATTTGTTTTTAAGTAATTACGTGATCAACATGCTTTTAAAATTGTAATCCCCTATTTTGTATCTGATTTTGATACTTCCTTGAGTCTTGCCGAAGCTCTAAAAAATATCTTGTCTGTTTAAGTACTTGCTTGCTTTTAATTCAATGAGAAATGATCATAAATTTAGTGATATTTCTGCTGTTATATCAAATTATCGCGACCATGCCGCTATCTGTATGTACACTTGTACAGGTATACTGACAGTTTTATGCCACAGCTGGTATTTAAGCCTCTTTTCTACCTATAGATTCACAATATCTCACTATCTGTCACATCAAATGAAAAATTATCGAAAGTGTCTAATCGTCAAATATTTTTGTTTTCAATACTATTATCATTACCATAAACAAAAAAGTCGAAGTGGATAATTTCGCACAAATTCATAAATTTATTGTTCTTGTTTCAATATAAATTTACAAAAAAGATGAAATAGACCAAACGAAAAATCTAAATGGAGATAGGATGATGCAGAAGTTTTAGTAAGGGTTAGTGTAAGATCAGAGGATAAAAAGAAAATGGAAAAATATATTATATATTTATATACACGGTGGTTAAAATGTTTCAATACGGTTAAATATTATGAAAACGGTTTATCATAAATTGTTGAAATTTGGTACATGCTTAAAAGTATTTAAGTTCTATATCGTCTCAGATGTTTTTCAAATTTCTGCTGTCATGTTTTGAGGTTCAAGGCTGACTTGTTTGTTTCTAAATGGCACAAGGGGTAGCATATTTTTCTAACTTTAGTTATGTAACACATGCATATTTTATTTTTTACATAACCTAAAACAAAATTATTGAACTAATATGATTTTGAAAAATGTAAAATTTAGTTAACTTTCGAAATGTTGTATTTATGTATCGTTAGCTCGTTTGCGCCAGCATGTTGACTGATTATATTAAAATTTAATTAAACTAAAATTTAAATAAATGAAAATTAAATATAAGCTAAAAATAATTGTAATAATAACACATTGACCTTGACACCTGCTTAGTGGCGGGGGGGGAATCACGAAAGCCAGGCAACAGAGAAACACATGTTTGAAACACAATTGGAATGCAACAAGTATCAATACGGAATGTGCGTTGTATGAAATTGCAATTCGATTATAACAACTGCCCACGTGACTAACGGCCATCTATTAACTGCTTCACGCTGCAGATATTGTCCCACGAGCTCCAGTACCACGTCAAGGTAAGGCACTCAATACGGGAGTCAACTGGATACCACGAGACATTCAGAAGGGTCAGATGCCATCCGCAGATGTTTTCGGCACGAGTTCACTTATAGGACTGAACTAAAAGACCGACTGACGGACCACGCGACGCGGCGCAACGCCGCGGTAATGTTGCTATCTATGAGTCAGTTACAAAAGTTCAGCCAATATGAATGGGCCCCATATCTTTGATGGAAACAACAGGGAGAGGAGGTAACTGAATTTAACTGTTCGGTGGAAAGGATGTTTGGGGAGTGGGTTTTGTAATTAGTTTAAACTAAATTAGAAGACCCCACGTTAAGGGCGCCATTTGACACCGGGTAGCTCAGCGGAGAAAAGGGGGGTGGATCACGAAAATCAGGGAACATAAAAACACAAGTTAGAATAAGATATTTATAGTCTGGAGACTCTCGTGCTCTCGTTAGCATGCGATGACACGAACAGGTTACTATGCAGGAGGCGCGAGCAAGTTGGGCACAATTGGATTGCAACAGGTATCAATACGGAATGTGCGTCGTATGAAATTACAAATCGATTAACAACTGCCCACGCGACTACCGGCCATCGATTAACTGCTTCACTCCTCAGATGTTGTCGCACGAGCTCCAGTACTACGTCAAGGTGCGGCACTCAATACGGGAGTCAACCGGATATCACGAGGCATCCAGAGCGGTCAGAGACCATCCGCAGATGTTTTTGGCACGAGTTCACTTATAGGACTGAACTAAAGGACCGTCTCACAGACTCTCCACGCGACGCGCCACAACGCCACGGTAATGTTGCCATCTATGATTTAGTTTTCAAAGTTCAGCCTATATCAAACTGAAACATAACACATTTTTCATTAAAGAAAAATTAAAAAGTTTTAACGGGAATATTTTTTTATTAGTCTTCATAAGATGTTCAAAATGTTCTCCATTTACTTCCTGGCACTAATGAACATTTTGAACAAAATTTTGTTATTTACTTCATTAAAATGTGTTCTGCTTCAGTTAAATATGTTATTTTTAGAATAATTATTACCTTTTATTTCATTTTTGGTCTACATGCAGGAGGAAAAGAACTAACGAAATATAAAGGCACTATATCTATAGGCAAAATAAATTTTATAATTTTTTCAAATCGTAACAATATAATACTTATAAACTATAATAAACCTAAAAATATAGTCAATGTAAGTCCATTTTTTGCAAACAACCCGATACTCTTGTTTCAACTATTTATATGGTAACTATTGAAACGATCATAATCTAAACTAAGAATTTCTACCTCATACTAGGAAATTCTATTTCACACTAACTCCGAATAGATCATCTATCGCGGGAACCTACCTACAGCCAGTAGCCATAAAACAACTTCACTGACAAGAAGATACAGAATATTACGAGATAAAAGAGAATGCAGGAGAAGTGGGAAAACAGAAACAAGCCCTAAGAGGCGACTGTAAATAAAACGATGGAAAGACAAACATAAGTGAAATGAGAATAGGTTAGAAGCAGGAGGGAAAAATGTGTAAGAAGTGAAGAGACAGAAACTAACCAAAAGAGGTTACCATAAAAATGAAGGGATGAAAATTAAATGGAAGAAAGACAAAGAGAAACAAACGGAGGCGACCATAAAGATGAAGAGATGAAAATAAATGGTAGAAAGACAAAGAGAAACAAACGTATTTTGTGGAATGAATGACGAGGTATATTGGGAGAATTATTATATTGCATCTTCTTAAATGTCTAATTAATAGCTTCGTTGACTTCGTTGATTTGATGTATCACTGACGCAAAATAATGGAACAAGTTTATATGAAGATGTGTACAGAAATACAGCCTGAAAAAGTCAGGAACATGTAAGATGTGATTAAACTTTGCCGTGCATAGAAGATTCACTTTGAATAATTAATTTTATATACATATTATTGATTATTTTGGTTATCAATTAAAACCTCAAAAGCGTAAAACTTTTCCACGAAAAACTCGTTACATATTTATAGATGCAACTGTGTTTCATGAAATTCAGTACCTAGATCGCTATACGGTACAAACTACCCCATATTTAGTTATATGTACATTTAGGATATTTAAGAACATAATTTTTGAACGAGCAGTACATTATATTGTTATATTTATTAATTTCCAATATTGATGTTTATTTTACAAAATATTTATTTTGCACTATTTCAATAATAAAACCCAATAACGATAATGCATAACCAATAAATAATAAATGAAAGGCACCTTGAACTCTATACAATCCAAGAGATGAGTACTGATTTTCACCAGTGGTAAGTGTAAAGAAATTTGGCAAATACTTCCAAATTTCATCCTCTAAGGTGTATTTAAGGAACCATGCTTCAAATAATCCACATTCCATCAATTTTTGTATGCTCCTGTCAAAAATTTTGGTAAATGGAGAGTTCCTGTTTAGCGCCAGTGTTATGCGGTTAACTTGAAATACCTCACCCAGTACTTTTTGGTGTATCTTGTCATGCTCCGTTAAAGCAAAACTTGGGGAAATATACCTTGAATATAGAATATCAATTGTAGTACAAGAATCTGGAGGAACATAGCGTTCTTTCCATTTTACAATCTTTGCACCGAGTGCTGCACTATGGATATTATTTGACGTCATCATGAGTTCTGCTATAAAAAGTTCTGGACTATAGCATTGCAAATTGTATTCCAATACATCCTCAAAGGTGGTTATTATTCTGTGCAGTTTTGGAAATCCGAAGATTGCTGCAAAGCCAGCTGAGTAAGCCGTACATAACAATACAGTCGTCAATGACCATAATAACAGTACAGATTTAATCAGTCGCTCTTTAGGTACATAATTCATATTGTTAATCACCAATATTGATATGACTACAAAAATAAGTTTACAGCTACTGTGATTGCCATTGCCATCAAGTTTATAAAATAACAGTAGAAAACAAACTAAAACGATTACAGCTCCAAGTACCAAAATCCAAACATGAATTGAAATTGCTTCAAAAACGAATGCGAAATTTTCTATTACTATCGGTTTTGGTACAAGAAAAGTACTATCCACCTGCATATACGGAATAGTTGAATCGACGGTGAAATTAAGTACTTCGATAAGCCAGTGGTTACCTAACGTAATATTTCCAATATTGTTTTGTACATCCTTCAGCATACTATGCCAGCTAAAATCGGGATACGTGATAAATTCTATGGGCCAGCCTTTTGATACATACTCCAACAGTTCTATGTCTACTCCGCGAATTTTTGAATTATTGCTTATAATAACACCAGGCGCAACGTTAACTACCAGAACTGTAATTGAGTTATTTTCAAAGGTTGGAGTCCACGAATGGTATGGGAATTGATTTGTTCTATCATTGATGTGGCTTTCATACAATACAGCATCTTCACTTGAAACTTTAATAACATTTGATATCTGAGGTAAGCACCAATGTTGCAGAAAATTATTTGGAATGGTCAGTTCGGCAATCAACACGTTTAAAGCGTGATATTTACTTTTTGCTGTAATGGTCTTAACATTCAAAACTTGATGAGTCAAACAAAATATCAGAATGCGATTGTGAGGTTCGAAAATGAAAACATCATCGTATAATAATGACAAATCATGGGTGTTATTGTAGGCTATTACGTACCCTGTAGGTTTGCAAATATGAATATTGCTCAATTTTAATATCGATTTGTCATACAGGATAATCATGGCAGAGTTTGCATTAGGTGCATCGATTAAATCACCCATGTAATAGATGCAGTACTTGTTAGGGAATGAGTAATCGATAATTTTCTGGATGGTTGTCAAAGCGTAGGCATATCGCATTATAAGTAGAAATGTAAAGATTTTCATTCCAAGGACTTCAAATGCTTACAATTATTTTAAATTATATAATTTTTGTTTGTTTTAATGGTATGTACGCACGTAAAAACTAATTTTATGAAGTAGAATTGTAAAAGTTTTTATTTCGAGGACATCAAGTGTTAACCAATTTTAGAATTATATAATTTTTCAGATTATAGACATGTATGTACGTGGAACTTATATTATTATAAATTTAGGCTATTTATAAATTATGTTTGTGCTTACTCAATAGCGCATCAATGTAATATAGAATATTAACCGGTGAACGGATTATTATTTATGTGCGTAATGATATGCAATTAATAGTAAATTATCATTGCTGTGATGGATACTATTGTTTATCAAAATAATTCATTTTTTGTTAAAGTTGAAACAGTAACTAAAAATTATTTCACTCGTACTCACAGGTACCATCTTATTTGATGATTTAATTATTTATTTATATTAGGTACTAAAATGTATTGAAAGTAGTTGGTTCAGGTGAATGTTGTTAATAAGTTTTTATTTTACAAAATAATTTAGATGTACGGAATTAATGTTGCAGATAGTAATCAGTAAGGACTATTTTACTAATTGGACAGATGCAAACCAGACTCTTAGATATAATTTGTAGTTAAACAAGCTCAATGACATATTATTAAACAGTGTTTTATCGCAACATATGTGTTGAACATATCTATGTTATATTTCAACAAATGCCCATACTTAATGCGTTCGGGTGTCCTCCATGTGTAGCGAATCATTAGCATCTCACGTATATAATACGTTAATTGACCGTAATACACATATTATTCATATCTAATTAACAGTAAAGTACCATGGTGAGGAAATTGTCAGTTTTCATACATATATTTTTTAAGCGGAGTAGAACATGATAATATCTACCAAAGTTCATAATAGTATATTATGAAATTAGTTTATATTTCATAGCATTATGGCATGAATGGTTAATTAATAGGAATAATTAGGAATGCCATAATCCGGAATCATGAACGAATTTAATACACTATTTTGTAGTCGACTACAGCATTATTATAAATTTCTGATAAATAATTGTACAACTAATCCGCATATAAAAAACTGACAAGAGGTGGCCTTAGTTTTTCTATGATGATCTGATTGATGCGGTTACTAAGCTGTTATTTATGGTAACCATTTTTCTCAAATTCTGCCAAAATGAATAGTTGTGACGAAGATTTAATAAATGATGAAATTTTGAAAAGAGCTGCAGAATCTGAGCTGAGTCTGATTCCTAAAAAGTCGGAAGATATTTATAAGAAAGAGTATGACAAGTTTTGGCAATAGGTAATTTAGATTATATTATTTATCTATTAATTCATTGTACTTTCTTTTATTACTCCAAACTTTTTAACTCTTTTTCGTTATGGTCTATGTTATCGAAAATTGAAATGTATGCTACGGATATTGCTCATTTTGTTATTATGGCTACTTTATGGCACACTTTACGGCATAGTGCCATAAAGTAGGTGCTTATGCATGATTTTCTCTATAACAAACATAGTATTATGAAGCTAGTCGACTACAAAATAGCTTATATACAAAGATAAAAAAACACAAAGATACAGGAAGCAACTAAATGAGGATGAGGTTATTTTCTCAAAAAATTAAATTAATAAACCTATATAAATCTCCTAAACATTAATTGCGCACTTTGAACCAGCTATATTGTAAATATCTTGCATTAATTACATTACGCTTTCTTTAAAAGTTCTAATAAAAAACTAATCAATGACATCAAATAGCCAATACATAATAAATAAAAAGCTCCTTGCATTTTGTACAATCCCAACGACGAGTATTTAGGACTGTCATTGACTGACAAGAAGAAGTTGGGCATGTATTTCCAAAGCTTGTCTTGCAGCATGTAATTTTTAAACCACGCCTCGAACAATCCAAACTCTATAATCTTCCTAATTTTCTTGTAAAAGCTCTTAGTGAATGGGGAGTTTTTATTGAGAGCCATTGCGTATATATTGCTCCTAAACTCTTCATCCAATATTCTTAGGTGGGTTATGTCATACGGGCTTAATTCATCATTGCGTATTATGTACTTCTCAAACAAGATTTCTACTGACAAACAGGCATCTCGCAGATACCGAGGTTTCGACAGTGGTATCATTTTTGAACCCAACTCTACAATATCTGGATTATCTGATGACATCATTAGTTGCGCTACAAAAGCATCAGAACTATAGCAATGAATGTCGTAAAATAAAATATCATTGAAAGTTCTGACTATTCTTGATAGTTCTGGAATTGTAAAGACAGCTGCAAAACCTGCTGAATACACATTGCACAATAATAACGCGGCTAATGTCCATAATAGCAATAGGTATTTAATTAATCTAGGCACTGGAGTAAAGTTTGTATTATTAAGTAACAATATTGCGATTACTGTACAAGTCAAATTCATTCCTAAGCCAGTTTCGTTTGTTCGTAGCTTGTAAAATAATATCATGAATAGAATTAAAATAACACAACTTGCTATAATTAATAGCCAAATGCTTAATACCATTGTTTGAAATATGAATGTGAAGTTTTCTAATATTATAGGTTTTGGTACAAGAAATGAACTTTTTAATGGCATGTATGGAACTGACGAATCAACGTTATATACCTGTATTTGAGATTGCCAATGTGAACTCACAGTGATATTACCGACATTATTTTGTAAATCAGTTAAGACGTTAGCCCAGCTTTGTGGGGGATACACAACAAATTCCATTGGCCATCCTTTTGTTAAGTAATCAATCAGTTCTTTTTCTACGCCAGTTATAACACCCTCGCCGTTTATTATAATATGAGGCGGTGAATCAAAGAGCAAAACTCTAATGGGATCACTAGCAAAAACAGGAGTCCACGAATTAATTACGAAAACCTCATGTCTCATTGGAAATACATTTTTACTATCGTACAATAATTTCTCTTCGCATGTAACTTTTACACGAGATATGTTCGATACATTCCAAATTGACGCACTTGAATAACCAACTTCAAGCTCCACTATCAAAACGTTTATGGCATGATATTTACATGTTCCTGTGGCAGATTGGATGAACGAAACTTGGTGGTCGTAACAAACTATAAGAATGCGATTGTGCGGTTCAAAAATGAAAATGTCGTTGAATAACTTCGATAGATCTGCTGGGTCATTGTAGGCAATTACGTATCCAGTGGGTTTACATTTTTGAAGACCATCGGTGGTGAGCAATGTTTTATCTGTGAAAATAATTCCACTGGTTTTCCCATTAAATAGTTCTTCCTTCAAGTCTCCTATATAGTATATACAATAATGGTTTGAAAAAGAGTGTTCGATTATTTTTGAAACAGGGGTCATTGCGTGCACAATTTTTAAAATTGCGAGTATGATATGTATTTCCATTTTAATTGTTGGTAATATGTGACCTGTAGAAATAAAATATTCTATATCATTGTTTTAATTTAGATTTCTAAGTACTTATTTCACATATTACTTATTGAGGTATTGTAATGTATTGAATGTAAAAAAATATGGCTGCAACATAATAATAGGCTGGCAAAATTATTATGATATAATAACTTAGGAGCGTATGATTAATAATATTTCACATAGTAATCAATAGTTTAGCTTAGGCTATTTTACTATTTGGATCATAAATACATCAATTATATTAAACAGGCTATAATTATTATTATTCGATGGTAACGTATTCATACTTGAACTTAAGATACGCTTTATGAACCCTTTTTACTCGAATAACATTATTTTACTAAACTCTATAAAAACAATTCGCTCGCATTTGTAATGCTTTCAATAAAAAAATTAAATTACTTAATGGGTTTGAAGACATGCTCCATTGTACATCCCCTTTAGTTATTGTAATGTGTTCATCGTGCATTGTATTCCATAACACGTAAAGTATCTATAGGAGTGACGAGGCGCTTTTTAAATATTAATTGTTTATAGTGAAATACAACAAAATTATTATTATTGGTACTCTTCCACAATTCAAACACAACGTTACAAGATATAAATTTATTATAACACATTATTTAATAAATAATAATAACTAACGGAAAAATGAAGTGACACATAATATTTATTATATTTTATATTTATCTCGTTACCAGTGTTATGAATGATTTATAAGGACAGCGAAAGTAATTTAATTTTATAAAACTTAATATCTGACAAAAAATTGCACAAATTTCAAAAATTTGCTGTAGGTAAATTTGCTTTATTTCCACCTTCCTAGTAAATGACATTTTATTTGTTGTTTATGGTAACTAAGTAAACGATAAATTTTAAGAACAGACCTGTAATATTGTACGGGCTTGTATAAAAGACCTGTAATATATTACAGGCTTGTAGAAAATCAGACAGATTGAAAACAAATTCAAATTTTATTACAAACACCTAAAAACTATAATGGATCGGGCTTATAATTATTTCACATTTATTCATTTTCGAAATTCATTTGTACATATTCAGCAACCATTTTCTGGTTGTTAGTTTCAATTTCCATATTCACGTTTTTGTTAGAAACAGAGAAAGCTGAAGTCGTGACTGCTATCAATGGTGGTTTGTTTTCTTTATTAGAACCCTTCTGATTGTCAGATTGAACCATTTTTGCAATTTTCTTTTGTTACACATAGATTCAGCAATATAAATACCAGCAATATACATTACCATAACTACATCTAGCTACAAATTATCCAACGCCTCCGCATAATAAATGTCAAGCAATATAATTAAAAGAAGTTAAATGAAGGTGGAAATAAAATTGTGTACGTGACACGCTTTGCAATTAATCTTTACTGGCGAGCTGGAAATTTGTGGGGCGAGCGACGCAGGAGCGAGCAACATAATCCAGTGAGCCAGTAATAAGTTACAAAGCTTGTCACGTAAATAACTATTACTTACGATTTTTAATACTTATAAAATTAAAACTAATTTTTAAACTTTTTAAAATTGTTAGTATGGTTAAAATGTCTGTATGGTACTATTTCAGTTGCATTACCAATTGATTGATAGAACAAATAATCGTTGCCATAAAAAAATAATGATGGAAATAACTCGCAAAAACATACGACAACAAAACACATTTTTACGTTATATATTAAAGAACAAAAATCGAACTGTTTCAGGGTTTTCGAAAAAAATAAATTAGAAAGCAAGCTTGGTGAATTTTATAGACTTATTTACCACAACTTTATATACACTGCGTTTAAAAAAAAGCACCAACCTGAATAAGTTGATGAAGAACTCTGAAATAATGTGGAAATAGTTAGTGTATGTTGACATACAATTGATTCAATTTTGCAAGCAATAATTGATATATGAATGAGTTTCCCAGAACTCTGCATTCAAAACGTGAACAAACCGTTTGTTTTGACGATCTGCCGTTTACCGAAGGCGCTCACTGCTCGTATTGTAGTAGAGGCCTTTATGTCGTGTCCATAATGTGTGGACATATATGCGTATAAGTTGGTGAACTTTGTTATCACCATGGTACAAAGGGAATAACAACAGGCGAAATATTACCACCTAATACCACGACTAGAGGAGCATGCTGAGGATGCTGCACTACGTTCTGCAGAAGAGGATGCAGCCGACCAGGTAGCAGGGAAATGTCTAATCAGACTGACTTACGAGGATGCTGCACCAGGTGCACTTCATGCATCTAAGTCAGAGGTTCCCAACTTTTTTTAGCCTACCGCCCCCTTTCGAAAAAACAAATTACTCACCGCCCCCCATTCAGAAATAAAATCTCACTTAAAATCAATATAGGTTTCCCACCTTTTCAAAGAGCATTTCAAGAGCGCCCCTCTTGGTGAACTATATTATACTACGTATATATTTAAAAACAGGGACGCATTTAAAAAAATATTTTATTAGGTCTTAACAAAAAAATACACATACCTATATACATAAAAAAATAGCACTAGTGAGAGGGCTGAGCTTGATGTAATAACACTAATTTGTCTATATTGGGTGCTAGTTTTATCATGAGCAACCTTAAGTCAGCGCGATCTACTATTGTCAATCGGCTCCGTTTTTTTGTTAGTAGATTGGATACTACACTAAATCCTCTTTCGGCTAAATACGATGATGGAAATGCTAGAAAAAACTTCTATACTGCACCCCATAAGGTCGGATATAAAATTGGAATTTGTCTTTGAAGCCAAAATGCTTGATAGCCATGTTTCAATTTTAGTTTTAATTCTTCGTTTGTTGACAATTCTATGAGGTGCTCCTGTAAAAATACTTCTGCTGTTTCAATGTTTGTGCAAGGTTCCAAGACCCAATCAAGAATTATCATATTGAGAATATCTTGCAATCTATTAAAAAAAATCTTCTTTAAGGGTTTCTAAATGCTGGTAATAAACCAAAATATCATCATCACTTGTTTTCACCGAGGAAATATTTTGAAACTAATGGAATTGTCTCCGACCCAAATTTAATTTGTATAATGCAAGTTTTGACAGGAATGCCGAAATTATTGCCTTAGCTTATATTGAATTCAAATCATCTCCTTGTAGCTGCAGATTGGTTTCGTTAAATTTATTAAATAAATCTGTTAAATACGCTATATCATTTTTAAATTTCAATACATTTTCTTTTAAGGAATCATCTTTATTTTCGAGAAACGTTATAACTGAGTCAAATAGTTCATAAAATCTTTGCAGACAAGTACCCCTTGACAACCATCGAACTTCTGTGTGCAACAGTAAACGATTAAAGTCCTGGTCGTTTTCATCACAAAGCTTTCTAAACAATCTATCGTTAAGAGAATTACTTCTGATTCTATTAACCCATGTTATTACGTACTGCAGCGAGCAATGAAGGCGATCACTAAGGTTTTTTGCAACTAAATGTTGTCTGTGAATCACACAATGCATGGCGACTACATTTGGTACAGCTTTTTAAATATGAAATAAACCCGCGGTATCGTCCAACCATTGCCGGAGCACCATCAGTAGCAACGGACACTATATCATTCAGAGGGATATCGTTTTCTTTAAAACATTGTTCCAAAACGTCAAATACAGATTTTCGTTTAGTATCAGTTTCTAATTTTTATGCGAATAATAGTTCTTGACAAATGTTCTCATCTCTTATGAAGCGAACGTACGATAGAAGTAATGCCTCAGTGTATAGAAAATTCTGTCGTCGTAAAAAAATCGGTTAGAGAACTCTCCACATCCTCGGACATTTCGTCGATTCGTCTCTGTACAGTATTATTGCTCAAGGGGATTATTTTAATAATATCTGAAGGTGACTTGTGAAGTACAGTACGGAGAACTTCACTCACAGCCGGCAGTATTAATTCTTCTCCAATAGTGTGCGGTTTTCCCGACTTAGCAATAAGCAACGAAATATTGTAAGATGCACGTAACCCATAATTGTCTTGCTTTGATGCTGCTGAAAACATACCGGCTAAAGTTGGACGTCTCGAATGTTGATTTTTGAGCATTTGAAAGTAAGATAAACTTTTATCTTTTATGGCAGGATGTATTTTGCTCAAATGTTCTTGTAATCGTGAAGGTTTCATGGCTTCATTTGAGAAAACTTTCTGGCAAATCAGGCACATTGGTAATGTCTTGTTTGTGGGTGACTAAATAATACCATATTTTAAATATTCGACATTGTATTGTCTACATTTTTTCTTTGATTCCGATATACTTTAAAAATAAAACAAGCAAAATAATAACAAGAAGTTGTTGTTAGCGCAGAACCAACCAATTTAAAAACAAAATTAAAAATTTTACGTTAGTTAAAATTTCTTGCGCGCAGCATCAAATACTATTTGGGTCTGCATAGCCCAATATGCAGAGTGTCCCAGGATAGAAGTACTTACACGTGTATTTATTTTACACGTGTAATCACACGTGTATTTATTTTACACGTGTAATTATAATTACACGTGTATTTATTCTACACGTGTAATTATAATTAAACGTGCATTTATTTTACACGTGTAATTATGTAATTACATGTGTAATTATAATACTCTCGGTTTTTTTATTCAGTAATTTATTTTATACTTTGGAAAATAAATATATACATGAACTGAGGATATTGTAAGATTCTGATGTAACTAAATTAGTTACTAAGTAACTACAAAAGTAACTAAATTACCCGCAGTAGAAAAACAACGCTAAATTCGCGCGGCGATCAAAATAACGATTTATTCTTACAATAAAGAACGATTCTGGTTCAAAAATATTAACATATCAACGTTTTCTGGAAGCAGTGAACATCGCTTCGCTGTTACACGTGTAAATATACGTGTAACTAATTACACGTGTAATTCTGCCGTACGTACACGTGTATATGTGACCCGTGTACCCGTGTGTTTGAATACAAATATAAAAGCCGCGGCTTTCAAAAAATGTACGTTAGAGAATTGTAAACGCAATTTTCAAATTTTGTATACATATTTTGGATTTATAATTTAATAACAATATTTTGCCGTAGGTATGTCATAATTAATATATTTTACCGGTTAGAAAAAAAATCTTTCCTGAACTATCAATTTCCAATTGACTCAAAATCCAAAATGTGGGTTCAATTTATTTTTAACCAAGGATTAGGGCTTAATTTCAAAATATGAAATAATCATTCCTATAGGTTTGGTTAATGTATCTATAAAAAAATCTTATAACATCTATCCGAAGACACATTGTATATTACAGGCGATTAAAAATTAAAACAAATTATATGAAACCAAAAATATTAAATATTTGGAACTATATGTACATAAAATGCAGCATATCAAATATAACAATAAATAATATGTAAGTACTTACCTCTATTCCAACAGTTATTTAACCAATGATATATTTTTAATTACCGGGTCCACTTAATATGAATATTACTTTATTTACAATACTGATCACAATATAACAATTAATTACAATCCAAAAACAACAGGTCAAATATACTTGACTCGTTGCGTTTCAGTCAGGAAGTCAGAATGCAGGCCGGAGCGTCCCCGCTCCGGCACCTTGCAAACCGGGCAAGCGGGGTAATCCCTAGGCTCTCGAAGTGGGCCGATGTACAGATATCGGTCAGTACGGGGAATCCCATGTTGATTCAGAGGAGCCAACATTCAATTGTTCTTTTGAATGTGATCTGTAGATTTTAGGTTTACACTCTTGCTCTGACGGCACTCCCTTTTTGCCCGGGGGGCGGCGGCCGGTCCTCAACGCCCCCTAAATATACCTTGGGCCAGAAGCGCCCCCCTAAATTCCTTCAGCGCCCACCGGGGGGCGGTACCGCCCCCGTTAGAATCACTGAGCTAAAGTAATGTTTCTCGTATTTGTCTGCACATCCGTCTATATGCCGTGCAAACTAAAATCGGGATACGTAATCAATTCTATGGGCCAGCCTTTTGAGGCATACTTCAACAATTACATGTTTACTTCTATTATTTTTGAATATGGCAGTACGCGTTGTATTGGAATTTTAACTTGAAAATTTAATAACGTTAGATATCTGAGGTAAGTACTAATGTGGCATGTTGCAGCAAATTACTGGTGTAATTGTAGGCAATTACGTAGTCATGCTCACATAAATCTAGTACAAATTACTTCACATTGCTATATAAAATTGCTATTGTAACCTAATTTCTTGTACTAGATTTATGTAAGCATGACTGTACCTAATAAACTTGCAAATGTGAATATTGACCATTTTAAACATTTATTGTCAAATAGGAATCAAGGCAGAGTTTGCATTAGATGTATCGATAAAATCACCTATGTAATAGATGCAGTACTTGTTAGGGAATTACTATTCGATCATTTTCTGAAATGTAGCCTAAGCATAGGCATATCGGAGTATTTTTCGGAGCGATACATTGAATTATAAAGTTACTCATTTTAAAGAACTGGAGTTTTGAACAAATTTTAAATTATATAACTTTCGTTTTAAAGTTACTGTATTTATTTGGTAGGTACGTGGAAACTGAGTCAATTTTAAGTTTTGTTGTCTTTTAATATTTATGTTGTAACTGACTAATAGTGTTTTAATGTCGTGCCGATGAACAGTAGGTATATTACTAATGAACATAATACTTAATAACATGGCCTTAAGTCGACGCATGATTTAATATACACATTGTCGTCATTTTACTCCCAATTTTGCACAGCATTATACATTACTTTAAAGAAATAGTGATTATTTTGCAAATTTCACAATTCGTCATCAATCTAAAGGGTTTTATAACATACATTTTCAAGATTTCAAATATTTAGCGATAATATTGCATGTGAATCTACTCTTTCTATGTTTATTTTTATAATTTTCGGAATCATGATTTATCATATTTGAGCGTTAATCACTCATTTCGAATTTATTTGCATTTTCCAAAATTGTACAGACATTTCGATGATAATTTGCTTAACAGAACAAAAATTATGATCTTAAATATGAATACAATGTGTGCGTATTGCAAATCTGGCAATATATTAATATTATGCATACATTAGATCACGTGCATTTATTTTCTGAATATTTCTAAACCAAAACTAATTATGGATAACAAATAGCCTACACACAATATACAAAAAGCTCCCTGCATTCTGTATAATCCTATTGGCAAGTGCCTAGGACTGCCACCGACTGGCGCGAAGAAGTTGGGCATGTATTTGCGGAGTCCATCATGTAGTGTGTACTTGTCGAACCACGCCTCAAACAATCCGAATTCAAAAATCTTCTTGATTTTTGAGTCAAATATCTTGGTAAATGGGGAGTTTTTGTTTAGGGCCATTGTATACGCATTGGAGCGAAACTCTGCATCTAGAACTTTAAGATGCGTTCTGTCGTAGTCGTTTAATTCATAATTAAGTACCAAGTACCTCTCAAACAAGATTTCCACTGATGTACAAGCTTCGGAAATGTGTGGAGGTGCAGAACTCACCAACATTTTGGAACCGACTGCTGCAATGTCGTGGTTGTGTGACGCCATTAGGAACTCCACCAGAAACGCGCCCGGGGTATAACACTGAATGTCGTATGACACGATATCCTTGAAGCTTCGCACGATTCGTGTCAATTCAGGAATTGTAAATACAACAGCTAAGCCTGCTGAATACGTGGTGCTCAATAACAAGGCCGTAATTACCCATAGCAGCAACAAGTACTTAATTAATCGCGTCGGGGGTGTAAAATTTATATTATTGAGCAGCAATATTGCGATTACGGCAAATGGCAGTTTCACACCTAATTGGGTTTCGTTTGTTCTGAGCTTATAATAAAAAATTAGAAATAAACTTAAAATGAGAGTAACTGCTATAACCAACAACCAAATAGTTAATTCCATTGTGTGGTATATGAATGTAAAATTTTCCAAAATGATGGGCGCAGGTACAAGAAAAGTGCTTTTAAAACGTAAATATGGAAAAGGCATATCAACTTGATATGAGCGTATTTCTGATTGCCATTGGGCACTTAAAGTAATATTACCAACGCAGTTTTGCACATCAGTTAAAACTGTGGACCAGCTTTGTTTGGGATACACAACGAATTCTATTGGCCAACCCGTTGTCAAGTAGTCAATCAGTTCTTTTTCTATACCAGTTATGACACCCTCATCGTTTATTACAATATGTGGTGGTGTAGCAAATAGTAAAACTTTTATAGGGTCACTGGCAAACACTGGAGTCCACGTGAAAAGCTCTTGTGCGTAATCATTGCTCTCGTAAAATATTTTATCCTCGCCTGTAATCTGTACACCCGATATGTATGGTGTATTCCAAATTGAGGCGATAGGATAAGTAACTAGGAGCTCCGCTATCATCACGTTTAAGGCATGATATTTACATCTTGCTGTGGCAGACTTAATAAACGCAACTTGATTGTCGTAGCAGACTATAAGAATGCGATTGTGAGGTTCAAAAATAAAAATATCGTTGAACAATATCGACAGGTCTGCTGAGTTATTGTACGCAATTACGTATCCAGTAGGTTTACATTTTTGAAGACTCTCTATAGCTAGCATTGTTTTATCTGTGAGTATAATTCTGCTGGTGATTGCATTAAATATTTCCTCCTGCATGTCTCCAACGAAGTATATACAATGATGGTTTGAAAATGAGTATTCAATTAATTTTTGAACTGTTATTGCGTATGTTATTTTTAATATTGCCAGTACGGCAATGTGCAATTTCATTTTAATTATATGTATGTGAAATGTACTGCAAATTAAATATTTTATATTAACCTGTTAGTGTTGGGTGAAATAGTGATTTCTCTTCTTACCTTTTATCTTCTTATAACGTGCTCAAATATAGTATTTTTCGTAAATGCTAATTATAAATTTGTTAAAATCATTTAGATTTATTAATTTATTAATTTAATAACATCATATGCTATTTTACTGAAAGGATAAACGTGTGAACCATGTTAACCAAGCAACCATTATTTTTAAGCGTTAACAACGAGTGGATAATTTATGTTTTGACCTACTACGTGGTTTTGCATCTCAAATATCATTATATTAATTAAAGTGTAATAAACAGTATTTCCGCATTTTTAGTATTTTTAATACTCAACTTAATGACTTAATGTGTTACGATATATATTTCAATATGCATGAAATCATTAGCACCTTAATTACAAATGTAAGTGGTTCATCGAATCCCATAATAAGCAAAATATTTATAAGCCCAATGTGTTACAAGGGCCAATAGTAAGGATATGGTATTATAAATAGACATATTTATATGGTGGAAGAGAATATTATATAAGCCGACAAAAATACATAAATATAAAATATGAGTACTTCATTTAATTCTATAACATTGTATACAGTCTGTTCTACAAAACGGGCCCCATACTATAGAGACTTAACGTGTTAATTAACCATCAAAAATCCACATAACTATTCTTAAATTGGACAGTCTAAGCTACAAGTTGGCGAAAAAAAAAATTAAACACTTTCATGGTGTGACTTCACTGATTATTCTTTTAATTTCTCTGTATATATTTTTTGCTGCGTTCTTGTAGAGCATACGCGAGTATGAATTAGCCATACTATTTATTCTATATATGGAAACCTGATTATAAAATTCCGTTTTACTGTCCTTAGAACTTCCACCGCAAAACACGTACTGGATAAAATATATCCCATCAACAGTAAATAAAAAGCCCCTTGTATTCTCTGTACGCTTAAGGGAGAGTAATCGTCATTCTCGTCTGTAGTTAATGTAAAGAAATTCGGCATGTATTTTAATAAACTATCTTCCGCTGTGTACTTCTGAAACCAAGCCTTAAATAATCCAATCTCGAAAATCCTTCTTAGCTGTTTATCAAAAATTTTAGTAAACGGCGAGTTCTTGTTGAGAGCCAGTGCAATGCGATTGTGCCTAAACTCTTCATCAAGAATTTTCAAATGCGTTTTATCGTAATCAGTCAATACATAATTAGGGACAAGGTAATTGTCAAAAATGACATCTAGTGCATAGCATGCATTTGGTGGTGGCGGCGGAGGGTAGTTGCTATGCATTCTTTTACCAACACGCGACAAAAATTCATTGGCGGAATCTACCATCACTTCAGCAATAAACTCTTCTGGACTGTAACACTCAACATTGTTTTCTAAAAGGTCTTCAAAATTGTATATTATACGTGACAGATTAGGCTTGGTAAGCATAGCCGAAAGTCCTGCAGAATATGCTGTACATAATAACAATGCTGTAATTAGCCATGAAACTACTGTGTATTTTGCCCACGATTTCTTCGGATGAAAATTTGCATTGTTGAGAAGCAATATTGCTATCACCGCAAAGGCAAGTTTTGAGCTAGCAGCGATTTCATTATCCGCGAATTTATAAGCTAATACCAAAAACAAAATCATCGATCCAGTACCTGCAATAATAAACACCCACGTATATGTTCCGAGTGCCTTAAATACAAAATTAAATGTGTAAAGAACAATGGGTTTGGGGACTAGAAAAGTCGACGTTAATTGCATGTACGGAATCGACGAGTCAACATTATATGAAATAATTTCAGTGTACCAATGCGAACCTACGGTTATATTTCCTACGTTATTTTGTAAGTCGCACAATACTTTGCTCCAGCTGTAATTAGGGTACACAATGTATTCCAGAGGCCATCCCTTGGCTAGTTGTTCCAACAGTTCTATTTCAATTCCTGAAATACTACCATCTCCTGTAACAATTATTGTAGGTGGTATGCAAAATAGTAGCACTTTAATGGTATCATTTTTGAACGTTGGAGCCCACGGTTGTAGCACAAACATGTCTTTATGCACGCCAGACTTGTATTTGCTATCATACAATATTTCACCTTGAAACGTAACTACTATATCATCAACTGAGGAGCACTTATTTAATATCCTTTCGCAGTTGCTGTATATTTCTATAACGTACACATCCAAGGCATGATATATCGCCTGGGAGGTCACAGATTTGATATGCGCTGCCTTCTCATTATAACAAAATAATAGAATTCTATTGTACGGCTCAAATACTGAAATATCATTGAACAATGATGTTGCATCTGCCGTATCATAGTATGCAATTATATATCCTGTGGGTTTGCATTTGTTGGGTGCAATAAATTCTTCATTAGTGATCGTAATTGTACTAAAGTTCGTGCTGGCAAGTATTTCATTCATATCTCCCATTAAGTAAACGCAGTACTTATTTGGTAAAGCATATTCAATAATCATCTGTATAGACGTTGTTGCGAAAACCGTTGAAAATAAAATTATAAAAATAGGAAGATGATACATTACATAAAGTGCATTTAATTTGCAATCTTAAATCAAGTAAATGGCATTTTAATTGGCTACCATACGTTTAGGAATCAGATTAAGCAAAACGTTTATATTCTCCTTTTCACCAATAACTTATTACTTTTCATGTATTTTATTATGTATATTATATATTTTTGTTACTAATAATAAATCGCATTTTACGTTATGCAACTCTATGGCACATTATTTTCTGATATTAATATACAATTATTCAAGGAATAATAATTTGCTAATATTCTGTATTTAAATAAAACTTATCACGCACATTTAGAATGCGTGATCTACACGGAAAACATATTAAAAGCGTCATACAAATAAAAATAAAATATTAAAAGTGCAATGTAAGTGTAATATATATTACCGACATTTATAACTTAATAATTGCTATTAGCATTGTTGATCAAAGTAGATCAATAAAAAAAAAACATCACCGAAGGGTTCGTCAATAAACAATACATTTTCTTCAAATATGTAATGGTGCAATACCTATGGTCATTATAAATTTGAAATAATTTATACCTATAGTTTGGCTCGTAATCTATATAGCGTACTTCACCTGTGTTTTGATTCATGGAATCCTAATAGTGACAAGGTCGCTAGTTTGTTGTTCAAGTAATGTGTCTGTTATGGGGAAAATATAAAATTATACGCACATGCAAATATCATCATAAAATAATTTATTCATTCGGTAATTCAGATGTTTTTCATTTTAATTTAGCAAGTAAGGTTTGGATCATTGGGATATTGCAAAATAATACACACATATTTGGTGAATAGGGATTTATTTAATATTCAAATAATTATGAATGACTATTGATTTATTCAAATAAAAGTTTTTAATGAGTAATGATTTAAACGCTGCTTGTGACTATATTTCGTAGTATTCTGACGAAAGTTAATACTGTAATTCAAGTTCTACTGATTAATATAACATGCTACATATCCCCGCTATTTACGACGTTTTAGTTATATCATTCATTTCGCATACTCTTATCGATCTTTTATCTTTTATTTTCTTGAGTTGATTTATTCAATTAAGAAGTGATTTATAAGCTCTGATTCAAGCAAGATGATCTTTTGAGTCCGATTAATTCACCTGAAACAGGTCTCACTGCGAATTTTATTTCCTAACACTGTTTGTCTGACAGATTTAAACATAGGGGCCTCTTTTGGTTGTATTTTGATTTTACTATATCTTCTTTTGTTTTTATTTGCTTTTTAAACATCGAATTATGAGATGATTTATAAGCTCTGATTTAGACAAGACGATCGTCTGTGCTCGGTTAAATTTAAATGAATCAGATTTCACGACGAGTTAAATATCCTTTAGACTTTTTGTCTGACAGAGAAATTAAAATAAGTTCCTCGCTGTTTGTTTTCATTATTTCTTTTATCTGTGTTTAATTTGGTTTTGTTGTAATATTTTCTGTATTCATTTTACTTTGTTTTGGTATAATATTTTCATTATTTCTAGTTTGTTTTCAATTTGTTTTTATGATTATTGTATTCACCTAGTGATTCTGAATAACTTTAACTTTTATTCACTCAATGATTGATATCTCTTCTATACGCATGGACATGCTTCTAAACTACATTGCTTCGCATTAATTATCTTTTACCATTATTGTTAATGTTCATTAACATTAGTTCCCACACAATCATAAATCGAATATGCAAACACTGACCACATGTATTCGTGGTGCTGCGGGCTGTTTTACTTAACAGTCATGTAATTACGACTTATTAGTTTGCACACTCGCTCGGCTGATCAATTAGTAGTATTAACTACGTTTCGTTAGGTGGATGTATTTCGTAGTTTGGTATAACATGATTAAATTTGCTGATTTGATAGTTATTCGTGACATTCGCGGATACCTAATTATTATTTTCCGACGTCACCGCATACATGCATACATGCATCCATGCATCCATGCATCCATGCGTCCATGCATCTAGGCATCCAGGCACCCAGGCATACATGCATACATGCATACAATTAATTTTAATTAATATTTATTATAATATTAAATATTTAGATAATTGATAACAAAACAAACACTATACTAATTCAATATGAAACAAAATGAACGGTTGACAATAGAAAGCAAATCCTATCACTAATTAACAAACTAAATTCCAAATTCGCACAATTAACTCCCTAATTGAGTAGTAATTTTAGTAAATTCTACCTGGCATTCACGTTCATATTCCTGGTGAATAGCGGCAACTCGCAGTGGTGATCGGAAATCCTGGTTGCACATGTCGAATCAGTAAATTCGATTAAGTCGGCACCAATTCCCTCGATTCAAAGTCCTGCAGTCCTCGATTGATCTTCTTCTATAGTTGACGTTCTCGCTGAATCGTTTTTGGGGTTGAAGTTCTCGTTGAATCCTCTTGGACTCCTTTTAGTTGTTCCGTGTTGATAATTATTCCCTAGTTCACGTCGAGTGTTTACAGATGCTCCAACGCAAATAACTACCATCCCGAAATTGATTATATCGGCGCAAACAAAACGTAAATCCAACTGTTTTTGAATAAAGCGTGAATGTAAATAACTATTGTTCGACGATATTTGTTTCTGTACAAGTTGTTTTCTTTTTCTCTGCTGACCGACGTGGATGCTCCGGGACCTAGAGCGAATCTGATTGTTTATCGACGTTCAGCCTTTTTTAAACCTGGGTTAAACAAGTGATATTCGCTTGTTAAAATCCGCCTACGTTGATCCAAATAAGCGTGTAAATTGTTGAGTAGCTACCCGAATCCAGTTTGTTACCATGGCAACGAATCCACAAACTATAATTATGATTATAATTATACATATACCGGTGAAACCATAATTCCCAGTGTGATTTGAATCTGATATTCGAGATTCTTGTATTTTTCTACTTGTACACGAATGTCGAACGTCTTTGTATGATGAGTTTGAATTTTCCATTGAATTTTATACATATTACTGACTCATTACAATTATTTTACGTTAATGGTGACCTCAATTAATTATAATTCCAGCTATACAAATCCTACTTGACTACCCAAGTAATCCGATTAATATCTAAATAGCCTAAATCTAATGTATTCAGTATATTTATCTATAAACAAAATCCTATCTAACGTATACTATAAAATAACAAATTAAATCAATTAAATAACATCACAATACATACATACATACATACATACATACAAACATGCATGCATAGATACAAACATGCATGCATAGATACATACATATATACATGCATACATGCATACATACATATATACAAACAAACAAACAAACAAACAAACAAACAATCATACGCACATACATGCATGGTGCATCCTTCTTTTACCCTATGGGTGTCGAGGTTTTGTCAAATTATCTATTTGTGTTTCTAACCCACTTACGCCACTCACATCTATCCTCGCGTTTTGTATTTACTTGCTTGTACGTTATCTTACAGTTCTTTAAAATTTCACTAATGCCTTCATTCCATGTTTTTGTTGGTCTGTCTCGTCCTCTTTTTCCTACCGGTCTTGTTTGCCATATTCTTTTAGTCATCACCGTAGATTTTGTTTTTTAACCGTCTAACTTCTAGGTTCTTGGTAATATCTGTGTTTTTTTCTATGGTCCATCTTTGAAACACCCTCCGTTCTTCACCGGTATATCTTTTCGGCTGCTTGAATTCTGCTTTGTAGTTTTTTTATTTGCAACCCATGTTTCACTCCCATATGTGAGGAATGTATATCGCGGTAAACATCATATTTTTGTTTTCATTGCTATTTCCTTGCAGTTTTGGAACTTACCTCTTAGGCAGTGGTATACTTTGGAGGCTGATGCTGCTCTATTATTGATTTCTTCCTCCATGTTTCCGTTATCTTCTGTAATTGCATTTATACTTATATTGCGAGACGCGCGATTGCGGTATACTTCTTTACCTTCAATTTTTATTTTCATTTTTCTAACCCTCTCCTCTTTGGCATTTCCCATTACTTTTGTTTTACTTTCATTAGTCTTCAGGTTAAATGGGGCTAGTTCTTTCGCCAGAATATTTATATTATGTTGCAGATTTGCAGATTACTTTAATTCTCTGCAAATACAACCATGTCGTCTGAAAATGCGCGAATGTTGACCACTCTGTGGTCAACATGTGGTTTGACCACAATGTCCACGCTTTGCATGTTTTTGTATCCTACACTAAGTTTTTTCATCGCAGGCACACATTTTGTTATTACTTCTTGCAGTGCTGTTATGAAAAGCAGTGGGCTCAGTGTCCCATCCCTGCCTTACCCCTTGGTTTGTGTTAAATACTTCCGATATCTTTGTTTCTCGTTTTCACATAGTTTAGACTGTTGTTGTAAATACTCGATATTTTTTGTATGCGATCCTAATTAATTAATGCAGTTTGCAAAACTCAATGTTGTCAAGACTTTTAATCATTTCTGCTGCAATTTAATCGTGTCCCGAAGATTTCCTTGTTTTCATTCTCTTTATAGCATCTCTGACTTCGTGTTCTGTAATTTCTTCCGCTTCCTCTAACTCATCGCCTTCGAGTTTATGCGTGCTTGCTTTTGTATGTTTCGGATTATCCTGTTTAATTTCTCCTTTTGTCCTTCTCTACTAGTACTGCTTTCCACCTTCATATGATATCCTCCTCTTTCACTAAAATTTTCCCTTCTTTATTTTTTAATTGCTATAATAAGTTTACCTTTTCCTTGCTGAAGCCCTTTATTACTTTGTAGAACAGTTTTTGATTTTGTTTTAATCCATTTCCTTCCCAAAATCTTCCCAGCTGTTACGGTTTCTTTGGCCTTAGCAGTTTGTGCCTTATACGATCTGTATTTCTCTTCTGTCCTAGTTTCCAAGCATTCTTTCCATCTCGTCTTTTTCTCCATTATCATCTTTTTTACCTCTTCTATTCACCAGACTGTGTTTTTTTATTGTATAAAAGTTTAGAGATGGCACATGCCTCTCTTGCTGCCTTCAATACTGTGGTTTTAAATTTCTGTCACTTATGTTCTACGTTGCTTGGGTGCTTTGATATACTTTTAAATTCTCCGCTAAGTGTTTCTTTGAACGTTTACTGAACTTCTAGATCTTGGAGATTATAAACTTTTAATTTCTTGTGTTCGGGATTGCTTCTAATTTTAATAACACTGCTTGTTTGTGTTGTCTTCTTTGTGATATCTACTACTAGTGGATGATGATTACTTCCTATTTCAGAACTTCTTCTCACTCGTGCACAGTCCCTGCGACAGAATTTTTGGGGCCCGTTACTTTGACGGCTTGAGGGCCCCCTGGTATTGTCGACAGCATGATGCGCATGTGCATCAACAAGATTCAAAGAGTGTGCAGCGGATGGTAAATAAATTGCTGTTGGATGTATTTCCTTAATTCGAGCTTGAACTCCTTAATATTTTCCAGACATATTGCTTCCATTATCATAAGCTTGCCCTCTGCAATCGTCATTATTTATAACATGATAATGCAGTCTGCTAAAGATTCCATCTGCAATTTCCAATACAGTTGTTTTTTGCTAAAGTCGAAGATCTCCAGGAACCTTTCTTTAATTATCCATTGTCTGGTTTCGGGATCTTTGAATACATATCGCAAAATCAATACAATCTGCTCAATGTGAGCTGTTGCATCACATATAAAGGAAAAATAAATTGCTTTTGTTCTTTCATAAAAAAATACGTGCAAACCTCTTACCACACAAACCAAAAAACTCATTCCGAGTTTCGTGTAAAAAGAAGTGAGCTTAAAGTCGTTTGACTCGTATCATCTTGATTATTCTTTACTTTATTCAAGTGTTCGTCCGTAAGTGTGTCGTAATGGGACATTAATTCGAGACAATCGAGAAAGTTTCTATTGTGCACATCTCCTATATTTCCAGTACTACTACAAAATGATTGACCACGTGAGCCTAAACAAATTGTAACATCGAGTAGTTGCTGTAGCAAACATATCATTTTATCTCTTTTAGTCCTAAATGGTTTTTGCAGTTCATTGTCAATTGCTGCACCTTCTCCTGTAATAGTAGTTTTTCCATTCCCTGCATGGTAAGTACACCGTTGTAACATTGATTTGATGGAAGTAGGCTCCACTTACCGATTAACCTGTGGTTACTATGAACAACGGGAAGTAAGTAAAACATTACATCCCTCAGGGAGGTAAGTAAAATAATTTCAATAGCGTTCTTTCTCTGGCACCACTCTTTAAAACATTTGTACGCATTTTGATAACGCCCCTTCGACTTCTCCGGCAGTAGGAAGGAATAGGCAGCATCTGCTGCCTCTTCAATTGCCATTTCTTGTTTATTTTCATTAGAATTCATTTTACAACTGAACGAATGCAATTTCTGACATTCACACTTTGTTTGAAAAATAGTCTTAGCATCCAAAGCCGTACTGACATTTTGTTTAAGTTGCGAAAATAAATTAATCCAACATAAACAATTAAACCAACTTCAGGAGTGGAAAACAGTTATAAGTTATTCGAGAGGTAAGTTTTGACCAGTCTCGGACTTTCTTGCTAGCCCTCGCTGTCGCTCGGCCGCAAACTCGACCTCGACTGGTAGACAATACTTACCTCCCTTAATGCTTAAATAACTATTAAGTTTTCCCACTGCAAATAGCATTTCTTGTGTCGGTTTTCTATGTAACTTATTTAACTTTCTAGTAAACAAGTTTCATGTTCTGGAAGTTTCCTGTACTACTTGCAGCATATTGATTTATATCAATTTAACCCATGTTCAGTAATAAAAGAGCTTGCTTGATGTTTCGCATACGAACTGGCCAAAAATACGTTGCACGGGCCGCAATATAATGTATTATTCTTATAACTTGCCATCAGCCAGTCTATTGGTGAGTAATCGCGTCCGTTTAGTAAACTTATTTGGAGTAAATAGGTAGCAAATGTATGACCCTCAAAAGTTTGTAGTGGTTTTGTGGTAATTTCTTATAATGTTGTGTCAGTATTAATGCCTAATTTCACGACAAGTTGTCGGTCACAGTCAGTAAATTGTTATGGCCTCTCACCTGTATCTGCTGGGTTAAATGCATCAGTCGATTCCATTTGAATCGTGTTAAGCTCAGAAATTTGATCGTCTTCACGACTTTTTTCAATATCATAACCAGTCTGGTATACCTCCTGTTCCGAAGTTTTGGTATCGGTTGATTTTGAACTCGCCTCATTTGAACCACCTTAGGGCATTGTAGCAGCATTGTTACTTTTAGATAATTCTTCAGTTTTCTGCCTATTCTCCAAAACGTAAAACGCGACGAAGGTGATGCGTCTGAACAAAGTATTGGGGTGGTTTAAGGTATATGGTTTGCTTACACATTTTTTTTGTTGTTGTGGGGAAACTCGTCATGAGAACTGGATGCTTTGTTCTGCCGCGTGCCAGTAGTGCCGGACTCTTATCAGCTAAAACCCCTCTTTTGCCTCTTACCCTTCTTCCCGGACCACCGTTTCCGATATCTTCAACGGGAAGAAAAGCAGGCTCTCAATGTTATTCCTCGTTTTTGCGTTCTTGAATTAGGTGCACAATCATGTGTTGTAGGGTCTACAGTTTTCCTTTGACGCAATCATTTTTGACACTATAGTGTCTGGTGTTCACGTCACTGTCGATTACCTCTTCCGTCATTCTTCTTATTTCTTGCTATCTGTGGCATGTGAACAGTGCATGCTCGGGGCTATCCTCCTCTCCACAGTATACACATCTGTCTTCCTCGGTAATTTGCATTATTTTCTTGTATGTTCCAAATGTTCCATGGCCAGTCAGCGCCTGTGTTAGTCAGAAATCAAGGTGTCTGTGCTTACATTACACCCACGCCTTGATGTTTGGGATAAGCCTTTTTGTCCATTGTCCTTTTTCCACATTTTGATTCCATTGGTCTTGCCATAGGTTTATGAGACTCTCTCTTGTCCTATTTTTTGCTGCTTTTTTGTCTGTGTCGGGGTCTTAGTGTGTCTGTTTCCTTTCCATCACCAGAAGATGTATAGGTGGTACGCCCGTTACTACATTTAATGCCACGGTCGATGTAGTTCTGTATGCGGAAGCTATGCTCAAAAGCATTTTCCGTTGTACAGAGTTTAACATGTTTCTGTATTTTTTTGTCTCCATTACCTTGTACCATATTGGCGCTCCATATAAAATAATGTTGTGTCCTAAAGAGCATAAGATTTCCCGCTTTGCGCTAGTTGGCCCCTCGGTATTTGGCAGTAGTCTGGTCAAAACTGCAAGTCGTTGCTCTGCCTCTCTAATGTGGATATCGAACTTCCGCCGACTGTTCAGGTGTACTCCTAGGTACCTTACCGATTTTGTAGGCTTTATTTCGATGTCGCCCAATTTAAATACGATGTCCTCTTTTCCCCTTTTGCCTTTAAGCATTAGTGCCTCTGTGTTTTGTGGGGCGAAGGCCAGTCTATTTTCAGTCATCCAATTGTTTATTCTGTATAGGCATTCATTTGTGCAGGTAACTAGGTCCTCTTTGTCCTCTGCTTTTACCAGTAACGCCAGGTCGTCTGCAAAAGCGATCGTCGTGGCATTTCCCATCAGCGGCACCTTTAGAACTCCGTCCTATAGCAGATTCCATAATATCGGTCCGAGAAATGATACCTGTGGGACACCAGCTTCGATATCAAGTTCGTATTTTCCATTATATCGTACCTTTCTATCTTTCAGGTACTTATTGTATTTATTAGATATGAGGGTATCTTTCTCCGTCGCATTTCTTTGATAATTAAGCTGTGACTTGCAGTATTGAATGCGTTCTTTACATCTAGCAGCGCCAAGGCGCACCAGCCCTTGTCTTCACTGTTTACAATTTCTATAATATTCTCAATTGCTTGGACAGTTGACCTCCCCCTTCGAAAACCGTACTTATTTTCATGCAGTCCTTCCCCGCTCCCGATTTATCTAATTAGTCTTTCTCTCGTCATGATCTCGTACAGCTTGCTCAGTGAGTTTAGCAGGCATATTGGTCTGAATGAAAGAGTTTCTATGCTCCTAACTCCTTTTGGCAGTAAGATTAATTTGGCCACTTTCCACTCCGTTGGGAATTTCTGCAATATTCGAATTCTATTAAGTTCCTCCAAATGCCATAGAGGCCACTGTTTTGTTACTTCCTTAATACCCTCATTGGGTATTCCATCCAGCCCTGGTGCTTTTTTATTTTTCATCCTTTCGGTGGCTTGCATCAATTCTTCCGTGCTGAAGGGTGCTATCTGTGTGGTCCCTTTTTCTTCTGTCCAACTAACGACGACTGCTGGAAAAAGTTCTTTTACCGCTTTCTTTTTTGTTTCCTTCTAATACTATTGCATATTTTTCGTTTTTGCGCTATCTCAGGATTCCACCAGTATGGTTGTCTTATCTCTGAGGTGTCCTTGTTTTCACCTATGCTATCCTTGTAAGCTTGTCTTATGATGTTGTGTGGGGTGTTCCCTTCATCGCAGCACTTCCGTAACTCCATGGAGGCCTTGAACGCGTTCCAGTCATTGGCGGTTTTGCATCTCCTCTTTTGATATTTTATCTTTGAGATTTAAAAGTATATAAATTTATGCTCGGTATGGCTGTCAATTACCAGAGACCGCCCAGTTTTTTTTTATTCTGCGTGATGTTTTATCCGTTGTTACTGTTACGTCAATGTGTGATACGCTTCTGCCTGTGACGAATGTAGGTGTACCGCCAGTATTTGCGACAACCATGTCGACAGAATAGAAGTGGTCCATCCATAGTTCTCCCCTTGAATTTGTGTTCGGTGCCCCCCAGGCTGTGGATGTTGCGTTGATTTCTCCTACAAGGATTGTTTCATCTTTTGTGGTCCTGATTTGTCCCATTATTTTCTTCACTTCTTTCTTGTATGTTTCTTGTCATAAGTTCGGAGAGATATAGCATCCCATCAGATTAAACTGGCTTGTCTGGACACATATAAAACCATGACCCCTAATTATGCCGCGCACTCTCACTCCCCTGTTTAGAAACGTCACAACCACGTCGCTTCTGTTGTCTTTAATAAACCTGTTATTTTCCACCATCTTTTTATTTGGTTCACATAGCACTAGTATGTCTATTTGCATCTGTATTGCCGTAGCATATACTAGATCCTGTGTAGCTTTCCTTCTCCCTACATTTATTTGCAGTATTTTCAGCTTCATTGCGAGATAGTACTTTTCAGTCTGTTTCTAGTCTTGGATTTCTTCTCGATCGCCTTTTCCTTCTCTCGGACCAGTCTCCTAAAATTGGGGCTACTAAACTGTTCTGCACTGTGCCTACTAATAGTACATGCAGTGCACAACGCTGTATTGGCACATTCCTTCCTATTGTGCCCTTCTTCCCCGCACTTTAAGCACTTTTGGGACCTGTCTTCCCCTTGACATGCATCTTTTCTGTGTCCAAAGTCTAGGCCTCTATAACACCTCTGGATGTTTATCTTTGCCTTTATTCCCTTTACTCTGCAAGCTGCCCAGCCTATTTCAATTTGAAATTGATTGATGAGATCCAACTCTTTCCCTTTTGGGAGAATGACCGTGGCTATTTGGCTGCCATTTTTTTTCTGCCTCATTGCTACTATTTGCATGTGCTCTTCTTTGATGTTGGCCCCATTTTTCATAATGGCGTTGTGACGTGCCTGAAGGGCTATCAGCGGGTTAGGCCGCGGAACGAGTGGAGGGTCCCTTCGAAGCAGCGACGAGGGCCAGGCTATCGATGTCGGAGAGTGGCGGGGTTAAAAAAAGGCTCCACGTAATTTTAATCTCGCTACTACTTCGTCACAAAGGGGGCTCTACGATATCTGCGTGGGTTGACGGGAGACAGTCAGCGAAGTTTAGAAATTACAAACTGTCGCAACGGCTGACCATCTGACGCCCACACCACCAGATTTATATCTCGCAATGAGAAAAAGGAAGTTAAATTGAAAAGAATGCCTGATTGAGAAAACGTGGAGGAACAAAAAATAACAGATGTGAGTTTTGTGGTTGTAAAATATCTACGTTTATTAACAACACAAAAAGACGGGATTCCGTGTCCGTGCTCCCCGAAAGAAAATACATCAGCTCGTAGATCTATCTCGCCGCGTTCACCGAATTCGGCCGAATTCCGCGTAACGCTTATCGCGCGATGCGAAGTGCTCTCGGAGCTACTTTTTTCTTACAAAAACGCAAAACACGTACGGCACGAAACACGCAACGCAAATTAACACAAAAGAAAACGATATAACAAAAAAAATTAAAGACAATCAAGGAGAAAAAATATATAGATCTGGCCTGCTCATCCACGTGGCGTCTCCGCTTGGTGATTGTGGCTTTGTTCTCAGGAATTCGTACTGCTGGCAATCGCCGGGGACGCCGCCGCTAATTTGCGGTCTTCAGAAAACTCTGGCAGGGTGGTCGTCGCCAGTTGCCGAGAACCTGACTGGCTGAGTTCTTTCAGCCCCTACCCAAAGAACGCCTGTAAAGCACATGGCCTTATTAATAATGGCCTGGCACGTGTCTTTACGAAAATGATGTTGGTTCTAATTACTTACTCTGGTGTTTGAGCGTGTATAGCCCATTATCGCTGCTCTCCCTTGCCTTGTGCCGGTGTCATCAATCCCTCATAGGGCGGTTATTGGAGAACACATTTGAAATCCCGGAAACCGGTTGGCGATAAGCCCAAAGAAAAACGTGTACCTCCCGACACTTTTACACTCAAAGAGAGTCAGCTACGTTCTGCATTCATCCCAGCGCCTCGTGGCCGGATCACAATTACACGCAGGCCGGAAACGCGTCTACGCTTAAAAAAACGTGTGCGTAGCGGTTGCCTACGTCGACGGTCCGTGAGCGCAATTAAAAATTAAAGCAGATTTCGTCGAAGTCAAAACCGACCCGTTACAGCGTTTTTTCCTTCCTCCTCTGTTGTGTCTCAGCGTTACAGTCCAGTATGTGGACTGTAGCGCTGTTATTTTTTATCACCACTTCCGTGTTCTATATCTTGCTTTTTATTACATCTCTCAGAGTTTTTGCTTTACCTTTGTCTCCCTCTACCTTTGGCATTAGATCCCCTTTATCTGTTTTCTTAATATTTTTCACCCTGATATACAGGGTGTCTCTAAATTGTGTGGAAATGGCTTAACCACAGATTACTGGGATCAAAAGACGATTTAACAAAACATATCTATATACAAATGCGTTTGGTTTAGCCAGTATTCAGCTTTATAGTTAATTTAAAATAAACAAAATTTGCTTATAAAACGAAAACGATTACGTTGATTTGGATGTTGTTTGGTATGACACTTAATACGGGTATAACTCATATTTTGACTTCATATTGTTATTATCAGTAGACCGGTTGGGAAGTGAGGCCCAACATAATACATTCATATTTTTCAATGACAAAAGCAAATAAATAAAAAATAAAAAAATCGGATTCAGGCATTCATAACTAAGTTTCTTTGTATCTTTATAGTTTTTGATATCTGTTAGTTTCGACACAAAAAAATAAAATATAAGTGACTGCGCTACACTCGTTTGGAAACAAATGTAATCTAGTTACCGAATTGATGATGGCTTATTCACAATAATGAATATAAAGTACACTTACGCCGATAAAACAGATATGTTGCTAGTTTTAGGATTTTAGGAGCCCTAGTAACGAGGAAGAAATTTTGGAAATTATAGCAATTGCTTCATCCATACGATACCAAATAGTGCAAGAGGTTTTACCAGCTGATTATGACCTACATTTTGCGTTTTGCCGATTTATTCAGTAAAATAGATCTGAAAATTCTGTTCACTGATGATTTGAATCCAAACGAGTGTAGCGCAGTCACTCATATTTTATTTTTTTGTGTCGAAACTGTAACAGATATAAAAAACTATAAAGATACAAAAAAAACTTAATAATGAATGCCTGCATCCGATTTGATTTTTTAAAAATTTATTTGCTTTTGTAATTAAAAAATATGAATGTATTAATGTTGGCCTCACTTGTTTTATACACAACCGGTCTACTGATAATAACAATATTATGTCAAAATATGAGTTATACCCGTATAAAGTGTCATACAAAATAACATCCAAATCAATGTAAACGTTCTCTTTTTATAAGCAAATTTTGTTTTTTTTAAATTGATTTTGAAGCTGAATTCTGACTAAACCAAACGCATTTGTATATAGATATGTTTTGTTAAATCGTCTTTTTTTTATCCCAGTAATCTGTGGTTAAGCCATTTCCACACAATTTAGAGACACCCTGTATATGTTCTTTATGCCTACGTTCATTTTTATATCCCGAAGTGTATCCGCGTTGCTTACACTTATTGCTTACACATTAGATTTAACTTTTTTACTAAACTACATACATCAACGAAAGAACAAAATATGTGATTACCTGATTTAGTTTATCTCTACAAGCTATGACAAGGAGAAGGAGGCAGCCATAAGTCCAATACCATCTTAAGGCCAATACCATTGGGTACTTGTGTCCGTCATTATGTTCGTAAAACGTATCTGTTATAATTAGGCCATTCTCTATGTAAGACTCTATTTTTCTTTTGCCATTCCTATTAAGCTCATAGCTTATTTTCGCCGTGTTTCCCTATAACACCTTCGTATCGTTCTGATCTGTTCCTCACTCTAACAGTTAGGCTGGTAGAGTGGGGATCTTTCCCAAGATGAAGCTACCTATGTAAGATTTTTCATATAAGGTTAGCATCTCCTCCCATAACCTATCTTTATTTTCGAAATTTTTGTCTTCACTGGGACCATATGCTACTATTACGCGATAAATCTGCTTACTATCATATTCCATATGATAGTATGGATTTTAGTCCAGTTAAATTAAACTTTTTGGCGGAAATAAATTATATAGTTTTGAAATGGGTATACTTACTCTTAAGTACTCTAGAATCATATATCCGTCGAGTTTCCTCTCCTCCCCGGTGGGGGCTTCATCCCTTAATATTGAAAAACACCCGAAACGGTGAACTTGTGTAAACGGCTTTTTGAGGCTAATATGACTGGACTATTTATAATTTCTGATATAGAGAAGCGCACGGTGTGAGTGGCCATTCTTATCGCGTGTATATAAATTTTTGCCCTGTGCACGCCGAGCCTTGCGAGTGGCTCTCAGAGTCGCGAGCACGATTGTTATCTATAAATAAACATATGCTCATTCCAATCTATGTGTACAAATGAACTCCCATTATACCGTTTTCAGGGCGCTAAGTGCGCGGGTTGTTTTATTCACTTAAGTTATCACTCTTGCGATTTTCGTGGTTTTAAGTAGTACAACTCCCCTCGTTAACTATTTGATTTGTGGAGTACCTTAATAAAGTTGTGAATAACCTGTGAGTGAAAATTACGTGGAGCCCTTTTCATTCAGCTCACTCTCCGACATACAGAGCTAGAAACCCTCCTTCTTACACATAAGGTATAATCCTGTTTGTCTCCACGCTCTTGTGTGCTGAGTGCCCTTCAGGTTCGTCACACATCTTTGCAGCCCAACGAGGGGTGATCAATCAAGTTCAAATTAGTATGTGTGACATTGCTTTTGTTAAAAAAAGCCCAATATATACTACATTAGGTTATAATATAAAGCACTTAGCTGTCTATATAACTATTAAATGAACACTGATTCATATTAGTGAAAAATATCTGAGTAGTGAGTAACCTGTGAGGGAAAATTACGTGGAGCCCTTTTCATTCAGCTCACTCTCCGACATACAGAGCTAGGAACCCTCCTTCTTACACAGAAGGTATAATCCTGTTTGTCTCCACGCTCTTGTGTGCTGAGTGCCCTTCAGGTTCGTCACACATCTTTGCAGCCCAACGAGGGGTGATCAATCAAGTTCAAATTAGTATGTGTGACATTGCTTTTGTTAAAAAAAGCTGTCTATATAACTATTAAATGAACACTGATTCATATCAGTGAAAAATATCAACTATTTATTAATTTGATTACAAATCGATATGTGGGTAATAATATACATTACATAAAAAAAAGTTTTATATTTGAAATTTTTATATCTTATTAGCGCTTGTTTAATGAATATAGAAACACTATGATATATACAATTTGTTTAACTACGTATTTATTTTATTATATTTATTACTGAATAATAAATGATCAGTGATATTCTGTGCAAAGGCCACATTTAGTAACATTAAGATAATATGTTGTAAATACACAGTTTACAAAATCTTGAAATCATTTTTTTTATACCATATCCGCGTAATTATTAAAGACTTATATAAAAAAGTAATCAATTTATGAAAACGTACTTCATATTACAATATGAATACAAAATGTTTAGAATCTGTGAACACATTATTATAAAAAATATTAGTAATATTAGTCAAATATTTAAAACTGCAGTAGTATCTAGTTGTGTTCGTTACCGTTGTTATCATAGTATAATATGTACTGGTGTATATAAACGTCCTCATAGCAATGAAGATATACAAAATTTATTTCATGTTAGTGTAAAATTAATTTTCTATTATACACAATCTCAAAGCACATAGAACAAATCGAGATAACATAACCTGCAAGCAATATATGAAACGCCCCTTGAATCCTTCTCAAAGTCAAAGTTTTATATCCAAGATATTCATCATTAATTAATTTAAAAAACTGTGGCATAGATGCAACCGACTCAAAATCTAATAAAGTATACTTTCTGAACCACGCATCAAAAAAACCAAATTCGAACACCTTAATTATTTTTTCGTCAAATATTTTCGTAAACGGAGAATTCTTATTAAGAGCAATCGCGTAATAGTTATTCTGTATATCTTCGCAAAGAACCTTGAGGTTCAGTTTGTTGTGATCACTTAGAACATAATCAGTGTCTATATAGGTCTGAGATATAATGTCCACAGCGGAACACGAGTCTTGAGGAAGTGGATCACTAAAATCTTTGATCATAGTAGCACCTACGGCAGCTTTGGCCTCATTACTCGAAGACATCAAGAGCTCCGAAATGAAAGACTCCGTACTGTAACAATTCATGCCGTAGTTAAAGATATCTTCGAATGTGTAGATTATTTTCGAAAGTTTCGGTGCTGTAAAAATTGAAGATATTCCTGCTGAATACAAACTAGTCAATAATACGCAAATTATCAACCATATCATTAAAATATACTTAATCAACCGATTTTTTGCTATAAGGTTCGGACTATTTAGTACAAGCATAGCGATTACTGCAAGCGCAATTGTACTAAATGATGGGTTATCTACGAAGCTCAACTTAAAAAGTATAACCAATGAGCATATTAACATGATGGTTACAACAAGAATCAGAATCCAAAAACTAGAGGGCAGCGCATAAAAAATATATATAGAATTTTCCAGTACTATCGCTTTCGGTACTAGAAATGTTGATGTTATTTGCATGTAAGGAATAGTTACGTCCACGTTGAACGAAATTATTTGCGAGTACCAATGGCCGCATACTGTCATATTCCCTGTATTGTTTTGTACATCGTTTAATGCAGCACTCCAGGTATGTGGCTCATATACAACGAATTCCACAGGCCAGCCATCTGTTAGGTAGTCAATTAATTCTTTTTCGATGCCAACTATTGAACCGTTTTCCATAATTATCACAACAGGTGGAATGTTAAACAATAAAACTTTAATGGTATCATTATTAAATGTTGGTATCCATGGCCTGTACACGAAGATATCTCTATTTATTCCGAATTTGCTATCATGTAATATTCCATCAGGAGTTTTAATTTGAAACTCATCAGATACTTGATTAATATTCCATAATTGGTGTACAGGATAAATCGTGTTAAGTTCTACTATAATTACATTCAAAGCATAAAAATTTGCCACGATAGTAATGCTCTCAATGACTGAAGATTGGTGTGGGTAACAAAATATTAAAACACGAACGTGAGGTTCAAAAATTGTTATGTCGTCAAATAAAATGGATATATCGTCAATATAGTGGTAAGCTATGATATAGCCCGTTGGTTTACATCTCAACAGACTAGGCGTTGTTAGTACTGATATATTACTTACAATTACTGTAGCTATAATTTCATTATTGTTTACTTCATTCATGTCCCCCATATAGTAAATACATTTATTATTCAGAAATGTGTTTTCAATTGTAGTTGAGAAAACATCCTTTGTACTGCCAACTGCAGCTATTGTTATAAGGATAGAACAGTAACGTATTTTTATAACGTACATGTTTCTCTAGCGAATGATTAGATTTTCAGTTAACACAAATAGTGTTAAATAGGTACGATGTATACAGGAAACTCTAATAAAACGTCATTAGTTAAATAATACCTTGAGTTTGAGTGTATTGATATAATAAAAAATCTAGTTCATTACTTATTCAGTACATTAAATGCATGAACTATTATATCTAAATTATGTTTCCGGAACAGTGAACTACATACATCTAATGAATGCGTAACATATTAGTTATTTATCTAATTAGTGGGATAAGAGTATCATTAACTGACGAATACGGTGACTTGCTTAGTCGAGGGCGGTGCCCGAGTTGAAGTAAGAGCATGAGTTTCAGTTAATATGACATTTTTACACGTATTAGATACAAATTTTTATTTACGACTGCTCTTAATTTCGAAAATTATACTTTTGAATTGAATTCGATGAATAATCAGAACGTCATGGTATGTATGTAGAACCATAGCAACATGTAATTTTAATGTCAATTTAATCTTCTAAACTTCCAGAATTAAACTTCTAATTTCTGTTTTGCTGTGTTACAATGAGCGACTCCAAAACTGTGCCTTCGGATATCGAAGAATCGGCCAAGCAGTTAGGATCTGCTAACAATAAAAAAGCACGGGGGCTGGAAGAGCAATACATAGAAACTTCGGTTGAAAATACGAAACGTATCGCTACAAATATTCTTGGAAAAAAGAATATGCTTGTAGAAGCTTCAACCAGTAGCTGCAGTAGTTTGGACATTTTTTAAAGAGAAATGTCCTCTGGAATACACTTAAATAAATGTAAATAAGTTATTATCAATGTTCATACGTAATTGTTTAATAAATTTGATCGTAAGTTGGTATTTAAAAATGAGTGTGTTTTTGATTTCATTACCTAACTAGTTACGTAATGAGTTACATTACGTAACTCAAATGAATGTCAAATTCGTCATTTATCTAAGCAGTCGTAGATAAAGTAATTTCTTATTATCTAATTGCCAAGTCGTCGGCTCGGCCGCGACCTTAGCGTCAGAGGTTTATCTGGAAGATCCGCGTCTTCCACGATGATAACTGCTGTGCAAGTGCTGAGTCAGGTTCGTAGGAACGCATGGCTCCAATATAATACCTCCCATCTATGTGGGAAGCTCCGATGACCTGAAGTTGTGTTTAGAAATTAACACCACCTGGTGCGGGGTTCCGTGTTCGATTCTTGTAGAATTTTCTGTAGATAAGACAACTTCCTGCAATAGCTAATATTAAATATATGGTTAGGGTACTACAACGGTGGACCTGGCGAAATTCCCAATCGTCTGGAATCGGCTGAATAAGCTGAATGTTATCATCTAGTTTTGTTAGCTGGATGTATTTGATTTTTAGTTCTGGAAGGTCCTGTCTTTTGATGTCATCATGGGGAACAATCAATTGTTCGAGGTGCATGTCTGTCTTTTCGTTTCGTCGCGGAATACTAGGGGCCTTCCTCTGATCAAGACCTTGCAATTTGCATTGTTGAAAAGATAGGTGCCTGTTTTGGTGTAGGTGGGCCAGCTGGTGTTACAATTTTCCCGAATTGTTTCTTCATTGACAAAAACTCCAAGGTATTGATTTAGTTCGGGGATATATTCAACAAAATTTTCATTGTCATTTAGTTTTGGCGAAGTGCAACCCTTGATAGAGTTATTGAGTAAGAGGTTCTTCTCGCACGTATTATTCCTTATTATTAATTGGTTGCTGCTATACTGGTAGGTATGTGAAGTGTGTACACAAATATCAGACAACGGTAGTATTTCAGATTCAAATTGAATTGCGTACTTAGTCGAAGGTAAGATAATGTTTATTTATTTGTAAGTGATAAGAAATAATCAAGGCGCGGATTTCAAGGTATTATGCTATACATCAGTTTTAATAGCAGACCAAAATGACCTCGTATCTATACGAATTTCAGCAAATGAAGTAACGTGACAATTTTTTTTTTGGTGCTTTTATGCATATTTTCAGTTTTTAAGCTTATAATTGCGTTAATGCATTTTTTGTGCATATTTCCTTACTTTTAGTGCTTATTTGCTTATTTCTCAATCTTGTAGCATATCATTTATATTAGCTAGAAATATATTATCTTGCACATTATTGTAATATGATATTGTAAATGACGTAACTCCGTTACGTCTAGTGCTTGGTTATCACAAAATCATCAACAAAGCGAGCATGCGTACGTGATATTTGGTAAACAAAGCATGATTATTTCGGGAATTACCCTATTTTTACCTGCACAGAATGCATCTGGGGCAAGTGTGGTATCAATTCAGTCCAATTTATCTCAATCTTCAGTGCGTTGTGCTTGTGCCTTGTGTGTATTACGTGTTTATAAGTTTTCTTGTATAAAATGCTGAAAGTAAAACCTTCCGTCGATGAATGGTACGTGGACATTCTGAATTAAAATATGAGAACGGCAAATTAATTTGCAGGGCTTGTATCAAACCGGTATGTTTTATTTTGTGTTGCTATTGGCCTATGTGGCATGTATTATGTATTATGTATTAGATTAACTGCGATAAAAATTTAACATAACACAAGATATCAAAACAATAGTTTACCCGGAAAATTAAAAAAAACACAAATCTGCAAGCAGTACCCTGAGTACCCAGCAAACTAGTTCCGAGTCTTCTGCAAGTTCTTCTACACAGAATGAAAAGGAATTTTACTTTGATTTATGCAATAAGATGGTATCTTCTAACATGCCGTTAAAAAAACTTGGTAATAGTATGTTTAAATCTTTTTTACAAAAATACACCGGTAGACACATTCCTGCCGAATCAACCATTCGCAAAAACAATGTCGAGCACGTATATAAACACACTATTGAGGAAATGAAAAAGATAATTGGCAACAATTACATATGGTTCTGTGTAGATGAAACTACTGATTCATGTGGTCGGTACATCGCCCATTTAATGATTGGAATAGTAGTAGTAGACAATCTTTATTAGGCTTCGACCGATGTGGTCTTTCCGCCTCGATTGGAATATTAAACGAAGACTCCACCAATGCATTTTTAATTAGTTCCAAGCAGTTAGAAAAAAAATGGCAATACCGTTGCCAAATTCGTTAACGATGGATTAACAGATTTGATTTGCCAAACTCCGTACCAAATGATAAATTCTTATTGATGCTTCTGATGCCGCTGCATATATGTCGAAGGCATATTCTAATTTAAAAGTATTGCACCTGTTTGGCACATGGTTTTAATAGAGTTGCTGAAACGATTAGACTGCCATTTCCCCTGGTAAATGATTTGCTAAAACCGGGAAGAAAATTTTCCTAAAAGCTCCACTGAGGGTTGAAATGTTTAGGGAAAGAATGCCAAATGTACCTCTTCCTCCGGCATCGGTTATAATTAGATGGGGTACGTGGCTAGATGCTGCCTGCTATTATGCCGACCATTTCGATTCATTTAAGGAGCTTGTGTTAGAGTTTCCCGAAAATGTGTCAGAAACAATTAAAGAATGCCACAAAGTTCTTAAAGATAGGAGGGTTGTACAAAATTTAGCAATCCTAAAAACCAACTACAGTTTCGTAAGCAAAGCGATTGATAAACTCCAAGGAAAGGACACAACTTTGGTAGATGCGGTTCAAATAGTTGAAGATTTTAGGAACGACGTCTCAAACGTACGGGGATCTATAAGAGAGATTATTAAAAAAAAAGTGATGCAGTTTTGTCAAGAAATGAAGGGTTTAACGAGTTATAAAAAATATCAACAGTTTTAAAAGGAGATTTCGTGGAAGATTTGCTGATAAATATTACAATTGTTCCCAAATTTAAATATGCACCAATTACAAGTGTGGATGTGGAGAGAAGCTTTTCACACCTAAAAAATGTGTTCAGTGATAGGAGAATAGGATTTTCCGTTGAAAATTTAGAAAAACATTTAATTATTAGTTCATTTAAAAATGAGCAATAATCATTATTTGTTATTAATTAAAATTGAAAATAATATTAATCACCAAAACCAATGTTATTAAAATATTACTTTTATTCACCTATAGTGCGTTCTTGTTAATAAAGTTATGTTTTGTTTTGTTCTTCGGTATTTTCATAAAAAATAAAATATGCGTTTTCATGCTTTTTCTGCATTTTTGTGCTTATTCTAATCTTAATGCTATTTTCTATGCTTACTTTGTAAGATTTTTATGCATTTTTAAGCGCTTATTTTGTAATTTTTTATGTTTATAAGTCCGCGGTTTGGAAATAATACAGATTATACGAATTTTATCTATTAAATGAATAGGCTTGACTTTGGCTTGATCAAAATTTCGTAATTAAATATGTTTTCAGAAGTGATTGGTAAGGCTAACTGATTATTGTAAAAGGTAGAAATTTCATTTAGTTCATTTAATAGTTCCGAACCAGTTAGTATACTTGGGTGAAGTACTTGTAATTTAGAAAATGTAATTGAATTTTCAATATCTTGCAAAATTTCTAAAATTATTTGGAATAAGTTTATCATTTGGTTTATCAAATCTTTCGTATAAGCCAGTACTTCGTGATCTTCTGTAAATTTAATTACTAATTGAAGAAGGTTTAATGTTTTGCCTAAGAGGGACTCGTTGTCTTCTATAGTTTTAACTGTATTATTGAATTTTCGAATTATTTCGTTATTCATTGAATATTGTCTGTTTATTTGGTTTATAACTTGATTTGATTCTGCTTTAGGTGGTTAAAAATGGCATCGAAGTGTTCTGCGTCCTCATGGTCTAGAGTGCCGGTGAATTGTTTCATAATAGAACCTAGTCCGTTTATGAGTCCACGTCTAGTTCGTCTTCTACCTGTAAAATTTTTCATGTATCACACTAATCGCGTACTTAACGAATTTTTTGTTATTGTGAAGTACGTTTTGGTAGTTTAAATTGACAAGAGTAATATTGGTATAAGTGTAGTATTGGCTACGTAAGCGCGTATATTCCGAGATGAGGTTTTTCAAATCAAGGAATTGAGTAACCATGTGTGTTGATGTTTGTAAGCTTGCGGTTCCTAGTTTTATCGAAGGATGCCTGAATTGTTTCCAACATCCTTTATGCATTGTCCAGCTGTGACGTAGATGGTCCTGGAACAAATTTTGCAGTTACTGTTGGCCTCTTAATGTTAGCTACGTGTAATTTTTGGTGTTTTCGGCCAGTTTTATGCTCATCGATTTGTGGTGTAAATGTTTTTTTATGGGTGTTGTTTCGATGACCGTTGCTTTCTTGTAACGTTATTTTGTTTTGGATCTGATCGGGTCTCTAGCAAAAACCTTTTGGGGGATTTCGGGGAGATCTTCTCTATTTACGTTTAATTTGTTTATTAGTTTTTCCTTTTGAAGTTTTAATGAGTCATTAATAATCTCATATAATTTAAGAGTCTTATCTTTGTGTTATTGACAATAGTTTGATTGGATATGGTTTTCCAAATCGATATCTATTAGTGAATCTGGATTAATATGCTCATAAATTATTTCGTACGGCGTAAATTTGGTAACTGAATGTATCGAGTTGTTATATACGCGATTATGGAATCGAGTACTTTCGTTTCTATCGAATCGTTTTTAAATTCTTTGCGGGTGTTGAAAATATTGATATGTTCTAGGAGTGTTGAATGAAAGCGTTCGATTGGGCCATCGCTTTCTGGGTAGCCAGGGATGCAGAAATGGATTTGTATCTTGTGTAAGCTCAGGAGCTCTTTGAACATGTTGTTGAATTCGGCCCCGTTATCGGTTATTATCATTTTGGGAGTGGTATGATGTGATAAAAAGATGAGGAATTTATTTGCGATTTCTGTACTTTGTAGGGATTGTAATAAATATGCTTAAGCATACCAGGAGAATGTGTCTATCAGCGTTCAAAATTTGTTTGTAAATTTAAAATTGTCGTAGGTCAGTACGTCCACGTGGACGATCGCGAAGGGTCTGGCTGGTGTGGATGTTATGTTGAACTTTATTTTCAACGGGTTTCTATCGTATTTTACTACCTTACAAATATCGCAATCGTTTATGTAGCCTCTTATTGATTCTTGCATTTTGGGCCAATAGAAAACTTTTGCTAGTTTTTGTTCGGTTTCGGTAATGCCCCTATGGTTGGTTTTGCCTTCGTGGTAAATTTGGATTTGATTCTGAATATCGTCTGGATTTTCGATATCCGTTAATAATTTTGTACATTGAAGAAAATTGAACTTTGAATTGTTAAAATGGTCTTGCTGTGTTTTGCTGAATTTCATGTATAATGCATTGTTTTCGATGTATAAGTGATACGTAGCTTTGGGGGCTATATACTCCTTTATGAAATTAATTATGTCTGTTTCAAAGTTGTTACTGGAAATCTGTACTGATATTCTTTGTTTAGATTTAAATATTCTTTGTACAAGCGGAGCTAAAGGTTTGAATTTAACGGGGGTAAATATGATTTGGTTATTGTCATAATTCACGGAGGTGTCGGAGATGGGAATGGTGGCAACAAGATCTTCTAGGTTTGTGTGAACTGTCTGATCGTGATTTGAGACATCGTCTTCATGGTCCGAACGGGGCTCTACTATTATAGATTGGCTTTCGGTTTTATTATTGATTTTTTGCGTGTAATTTATAAAATGTGTATCTTTTGATTCGTTTACGTTTAAATTTGGAATTCGCGATAGAGCGTCGACGTTAAAATACATTTTTCCTTTTTTATATATAATTTCGTAGTTGAATTCTTCTAGTTTCAGACGCCAGCGAACTAATTTCGTGTTTGGATCCATTAGTGAGAAGAGCCACTTGAGTGGTTTATGATCGGTAACGATCTTAAATCTGTTTCCGACCAGGTAGGGCCTAAAATATTTGGTTGCCCAGATGATGGCTAAAAGTTCCCTTTCGATGGTAGAATAGTTTGGTACTTGATCGTTAAGAGTTCGAGATGCGTAAGCAATTGGCAGATCTCAGCCAATCGGTCCTTGTGAAAGCATCGCGCCGATTGCAAAATTACTTGCATCTGTGGTCAGTACAAAGGGTTCTTCACAATCTGGGTATTGCAAAATAGGGTCGTTCGGGAGGAGATTTTTACATAATTCGAAGCAGGCTTTATAATTGGTGTTATTAACATCGATTTCGTGATTTTTCTTTAAACAAACAATCAGGGGTTTGACAAGTTTTGCAAAATTCAAGATAAACTTGCGGTAATAACCTAACAAGCCTAAGAAGCTTTTCAATTGCTTTGATTTTTTTGGTATTGGATAGTCTAGTATGCACTGAATCTTGTCGGGGTTTGGTTTGACTCCTGTAGGTTTTACGACGTGACCAAGATAGTTGACCACTTTCTTAAGAAATTCTGACTTGTCTAGTTAAATCTTTAAATTAGCTCCGCGTAGTCGGGTATATAATTCTGTGAGACGAACAATGTGTTCTTGAAGAGATGTGGAAAATACTATGAAGTCGTCAAGGTATACTGGGCAGTTTTCGTTTTGTATACCTTTCAAAATATTATCTATGACTCGCTGAAAAGTGGCAGGCGCGTTCTTGAGGCCGAATGGCATCCTCAAATACTCATACTGCCCATTTTCGGCATTGAAAGCTCTTTTACAAAAATCGTTTTTATCCATCTCTACGTGGTGAAAGCCAGATGCGAGATAGAATGTGGTAAAGTATAGACATTTCCCTAGTTTATCTAACAGGTCGGTAATATTTGGAAGTGGATATTTATCGTCTATCGTTTTCTCATTAAGTTTGCGATAGGCGATAACGATACGCCACTTTTGAGTGCCAGAAGCATCTACTTTCTTATGACTAATATGGTACTATCCAGATTGGTGACGACCAGGGTAAGCTTTATGGTCTGATTATTCCCTGTTTTTACATGGATTTGATTTGGTATTGAACTTTGGTTTTATGAACATATGGGTATTTATAGGTTTTTGTGTATACCGGCTTGTCGTCTACAGTATTTATTTTGTGTTTGATGGCTTATCTTCTGTAAAATAGAATATATCGGTAAATTTGTTCAATAATTTTGTTATTGTGGCCCTTTCTTCGTGGTTCGTGTGGCCTAATCGAACTTTATTTAAGTCGTATTTGAATTTGCATGTGTCGAAATAATTTAAGGTAGTACCTTGGGTGTTATTAGGGACTTCAAAATCCATTCCCGGGATCATGGTGATTGGTTCCGATAGATCGAGTCATACAGATTTTTCTGATCGGTTCAAAATCGAGCTATGTGCTTGGTTATTTCTCACCGAAACGAAGCATTCTGGTATTTCTAGTTCTCTGATTTGTTTGTACGGATTTATTGCCGTTCCGTTTAAAACGTTCTTAATATTTAAGGTAATTATTTTTTCCACGTGCGGTTCTATTTGTATGCAATTATTACATTCAGATGTTTTTTTGTAATTTATATTGATTTCACTGTTAGATGTAATCAGCTTGTTGTTTTTAAGATCTACAAGCGCGGAAAAATGTTGCAAATTATCTAATCCTAAAAGGCAATCAAAAAAGGTATGAAAATAAAATAAATGAAATTTAATATTTTCTTTAAAGTTGAATAATTTCGGACAAGGTATTGAGATGCAAAATCTTTCTGCACTGGTGCCATGAGCTGTTGTTATAATAAAAGGGTCGTTTTTGATAGAATTAGAAAACTACTTCATCGCAATTTTTGGTGAAATGAAAGATTTTGTCAATCCGGTGTCGACTAAGCATTTTTGTAAAAATGTTTCGAATGGAATAATGATGTAGGGCAACTGGGATTGCGCATAGTTTAGGTTTAGCAATGTTATATTGTCCGGTTTTCAAGCGTGGTTAGGTCTAAAAAAGTGTTTTCATTCATATCGGTATGGTCGCATTCTTCCTGTTCTTCGTCTTGCGATTGCGTGCCCTCGAGTGGGTCGGGGTAAGGGCAATGAGGCTCGTTTACATTGTACAGGGGGGCGATTCTCGAACTCGGCGGATGAGGTTTCTCTTACTATTTCTCCCGGTGAGCGGTATATCGGATTCTCGAGCACTCCTACCCGACCCCTATGCAGGGCCGCGCCGCCCTTCGGCGGCGCCTGTGTGCACGGCCTATAAAGCGCCTCTATAATTTTTGAAAATAGAGAAAATCCAGGTAGAGGCAATTACAAAAATAAAAGTCGTATAACATAACATAACATAAATTTCTTATTAAACATGTTTACAAAATGGTCATCATAATAATAAAACACAAATTAAAAAACAAATGAAATTATTTCTACTCTTCTCGTTTTTCTAGTTGCGAAATCCATAATAATATTATGTATATCTATGCGCTCTAATATGCTATCTTCTATAGATATTGTAGCCAAATGTGACAATCTTTCCTGGCTCATTGTTGAGCGCAGGTAATTTTTTATTAACTTCAATTTCGAAAATGATCTTTCTGCGCTCGCTACCGTAACTGGCATTGTTAATAAAATTCGTAGAGCTATTGTGATATTAGGGCATACTGCTGTCAAATTATTTAAAAATATAAATTCTAGTATTTTAACCACATCATTGTCCAATTTCTTAAAAAGGAACTGACATGATAGAACTTCCTCACACAAATCGTCGGCATCTATATCGGATGAATTATTGGCAAACAGTTTTTCCTGCAAACGAGTGCAGTTTGTGATTAACTGGTTTTTATCTTGTATATCGCTTAGTTTAAATAAAAAATAAAACACGTCATTATGAGTATTCAATAATTCAAATCTTTCATCCACCGAGGATAAAGCCTGATCTAAAATATAAAAAAAATACATTGACTTTGAACGCTATTTTCGGATCAATTACAGGCTGATCTTCGTGTTCATAATCAAATTGGTTTGGAGTGTTACGCCGTCTTAGCGGTCTGGATATTTCGAATTCAATGTCTATACCTAATTTTCCGCAGTTTTTTTGGCATTATTTACAATATTATCAAAGTTATCATCATTGCGAAATTCTTTTAAAAATGTCTTTAAATTAGATAAAGCATCTAAAGCAACTTGCATATTCATATTTGTTGATTGAAGGATTTTACTTACAAAATTATTTTTTTCAGTACGTCATGCCAAACATATATTGAGCAAATAAACGTAAATGAAGATATTTTTTCTGCCAGACATTTAGCGTCATACTTTGATTTTTGTTCTATGGATTCATTTGCCATTTCGCATAAAGCATCATAAATTTCTGGCAAATTAATAAATAAAGGTTTTATGACATCTATTCTACTGGACCATCTTGTTTCGGACAGCGGTTTTAGAGTTAGGTTCCCAATGTATTTTTTTAATAAATCCCATCTCTTCGTGGAGGCTGAAAAATATTTGTATAATTCCTGCACTGTACTGAAAAAACCGGTTGTGTGATAATTTAAATTAGCTGCGTCGTTTACTATTAAATTTAAACTGTGAGTAGCGCAGGGTACATAAAATGCACGGGGGTTTATATCTAGCAATCTTTTTTGGAGACCATTGTTTTTGCCGCGCATATTAGAGCCATTATCATAACCTTGTCCCCTTAAATTGTTTATATCTAAATTATTATTTTCTAATTCTCCTGTTATGAATGACGTTAAGCCAGCGCCAGTTGTGTCTATAATTGGGCAAAAAGTTAAAAAGTGCTCTCTTATTTCTAACTCTCTCGAATTTATATTAAAATAAACAAATCTAATTATTATACTAATTTGCTCTACATGTGCAACGTCGGTAGTACAATCTAGTATGATCGAAAAATATTTATTGTCCCTACATAAATTCAAAATGTAATTTTTAATTTGGGTAGCGAGTATAGTTATAATTTCGTTTTGAATTTTATCTCCAAGATAAGTAGGCATATTCTTAAATTCCGAATCATTGGTTGTGCGGCGTATATGTTCCATCATCGTAGGATCGAATTTTCCCAACATTTCAATGCATTTTAAAAAATTGCCATTATTACGGTCGAATAATTTGCTGCTCTGGCCGCGAAACGCCATATTTTGGGTACTCAAAAATTGTACCACATATATTATTTTTTTAATGACTTCATACCATCGCTGCTTTTCGACTTCTATAAGCTTTTGTTGAATATTATCGATGGTCGTTTTATTTTTAAAAGACTGACACAGCTCTTTCCATTTTTTATAGCTAGTAAAATGTACAGAACTTTTCTCATGTCTGTTCAAATACAGCGCTAAATGTTGCCAATTAATTAATCCCTGGCAAAATTTATTATTTTTCAATTCAAATAGCTTGCAACAGAAACAAAAAACTTCATTTTTGGCCACTGAATAGAGCAGCCACTCTCTATGATACTTTTCGCCATTTAATAATTGCCTGTTATAATAATATGTAGAAAACCTTCGACCCGAAGTCACGCGGAAAATCATGATGTTTTATTTGTTTAGGTGGATTCTCAACCAAATATTGCATCAATGTAGTATTTAAAACTTCTGGCCAGAGTCCAGGATCATCTTTGCAAATTGTTGGTGTCAGCGGCAACGATGGTTTTAGCGGCGATGGCGGTGTTTGAATTGGGGGTGACGAAGTTACTTCATCGGCGTCATATAATATTTGTCCCCCGTCAGCGATCACGACGTCTGAAAATTATCCACAACGTGGAATCATTACCACCACCAAAGCAAATACCTCTTAAATAAACTTAAATAAACGCGCCATAGTAATATTATGATATTCAAAATTTCCCAATTTTACTATCATACTTGAATAAACAGAGTCGGTATTTAATTGTGTTGTTTTATTATTAAGGGGTAATTTAATATTATAAGACTTTAAGATTATAAAAAACTCTTACCACTGCACGAATCGAATTTTTCAATTCTTTCAGCACCTTCATCTATAGGTTTATCTGTCTCAAAACTCTCAGATGATTGTTTGGAAGTGGATGGCATGGGCGCAAAATAATTACTTATTTTCGTTGTATTTTTATCTCGTTCTTCTTCTCGTTTTCTCTTTCTCATTAGATTTTGATAACCCGATAATTTCTTTTTTTATCTTGATCACGCATCGTGAAAACCCGTTAAATAAAATCGACAATGTAATAAATAAAATCAATTTAGTATACAACAAAGTATTTTTATAAGGCAGGTATAGATGAATGACTTAACTGAACAAAATCAAACTAATAACTGGAAGTGCACCTTCTTTCAATAATGCGTTTTGTTTGTTTTATTTATTAATAAAATTCGGTAATTCCCGATTGCTGCTAACGTAGAGACAACTCTGGGTCCTTTTCATTTTTAATGCAGACTGAATACAATCCAAATAATAATGAGAGAGTTTGTATAATGCGGTTTGTTTATTTTCTTTATCGGCAAAATTCGGTAATTCCCCGCCGACTCGGCCATCGACGCACGCGCGCCGGTTCCATAGGCAACAACGATAAAGCAGACAACTTTAAATGTTTACAGCGCAAAGTTGAAATAATACAAACATAAACCATAGACGTGAACTTGGTTGCAGAGATATAAAGAAGTTAGAAATGAAATTTGGTTGAAAAAAAAAAGTTTTTAATTTCTTAATGACTCCGCTCCGCGCGTGAGGCGCCAAAGGGGTCCCGCGGCGCCCCTGCCGCCTTGGCGCCTGTGTGCGGCGCACACATCGCACACATGGGCGGCGCGGCCCTGCCCCTATGCGAGAAAACTCCTTGGTTTTCGGGAGAACGGTTTCTCTCGGTTAGTCACCGGCGAATTCTCAATTCCTACGCGAAATAACAGATGTAACCACGCTGGCGTTGGCGCTGGCGCTGTGTACATGTCTTCCTTTGCACGATTATTGGTATTGTATCCATGGAATTTATCATTTTATTAAAAAAATCCCAAAATCATAAAAGCATATGAATATCTATTTTTATATCCTGGCAATACAATAAGCGAGAGACTTATATGAATATTAATCTTATTACTCTTTAAAAAAATCCCAAAATAACCCAGAATGAATACATAGATATGTATTTTAATATACTGGCATTAGAATAAGTGAGAGTGACAAATCGGTGGTAAAAATTTATCAACCTCTATAAAATTGTAAATAAAGTATACTTATATGAATATTTCTCTTATTGCTCTTTCAAAATATTCCGAAATAACCAGGCACCCTATTTTATTGATGGATCACGGTATGAACTAAAATTGCCGCAGTGGACCTCTGTGTAATAGTTGATCACCCTACGACAGCCGACAGCGTTCTGAATAAACGCACGCGGACATCACGTGGACACCAAATGTCAGTGCTTTCATTGGCTCCCGAAGATCGCTGCGTGTGAAGTTAGAAAGAACATCGTTCACTTGACCGTTCCTCGGGATTTCATACCGCTTGTCGTTCGAGGGTGCGTATCCCCGTTTTTGGCAATTCCTATGCGTTACACGGTAGGAGAAATATCTCCTACACGAATTATTTCTCCCACTTTCGAGAATCGCCCCCGACTAATATAAGTCTCTCGCTTATTGTATTGCCAGGATATAAAAATAGATATTCATATGCTTTTATGATTTTGGGATTTTTTTAATAAAATGATAAATTCCATGGATACAATACCAATAATCGTGCAAAGGAAGACATGTACACAGCGCCAGCGCCAACGCCAGCGTGGTTACATCTGTTATTTCGCGTAGGAATTGAGAATTCGCCGGTGACTAACCGAGAGAAACCGTTCTCCCGAAAACCAAGGAGTTTTCTCGCATAGGGGTCGGGTAGGAGTGCTCGAGAATCCGATATACCGCTCACCGGGAGAAATAGTAAGAGAAACCTCATCCGCCGAGTTCGAGAATCGCCCCCTAAGACGGCGTAACACTCCAAACCAATTTGATTATGAACACGAAGATCAGCCTGTAATTGATCCGAAAATAGCGTTCAAAGTCAATGTATTTTTTTTATATTTTAGATCAGGCTTTATCCTCGGTGGATGAAAGATTTGAATTATTGAATACTCATAATGACGTGTTTTATTTTTTATTTAAACTAAGCGATATACAAGATAAAAACCAGTTAATCACAAACTGCACTCGTTTGCAGGAAAAACTGTTTGCCAATAATTCATCCGATATAGATGCCGACGATTTGTGTGAGGAAGTTCTATCATGTCAGTTCCTTTTTAAGAAATTGGACAATGATGTGGTTAAAATACTACAATTTATATTTTTAAATAATTTGACAGCAGTATGCCCTAATATCACAATAGCTCTACGAATTTTATTAACAATGCCAGTTACGGTAGCGAGCGCAGAAAGATCATTTTCGAAATTGAAGTTAATAAAAAATTACCTGCGCTCAACAATGAGCCAGGAAAGATTGTCACATTTGGCTACAATATCTATAGAAGATAGCATATTAGAGCGCATAGATATACATAATATTATTATGGATTTCGCAACTAGAAAAACGAGAAGAGTAGAAATAATTTCATTTGTTTTTTAATTTGTGTTTTATTATTATGATGACCATTTTGTAAACATGTTTAATAAGAAATTTATGTTATGTTATGTTATACGACTTTTATTTTTGTAATTGCCTCTACCTGGATTTTCTCTATTTTCAAAAATTATAGAGGCGCTTTATAGGCCGTGCACACAGGCGCCGCCGAAGGGCGGCGCGGCCCTGCATAGGGGTCGGGTAGGAGTGCTCGAGAATCCGATATACCGCTCACCGGGAGAAATAGTAAGAGAAACCTCATCCGCCGAGTTCGAGAATCGCCCCCCTGTACAATGTAAACGAGCCTCATTGCCCTTACCCCGACCCACTCGAGGGCACGCAATCGCAAGACGAAGAACAGGAAGAATGCGACCATACCGATATGAATGAAAACACTTTTTTAGACCTAACCACGCTTGAAAACCGGACAATATAACATTGCTAAACCTAAACTATGCGCAATCCCAGTTGCCCTACATCATTATTCCATTCGAAACATTTTTACAAAAATGCTTAGTCGACACCGGATTGACAAAATCTTTCATTTCACCAAAAATTGCGATGAAGTAGTTTTCTAATTCTATCAAAAACGACCCTTTTGTTATAACAACAGCTCATGGCACCAGTGCAGAAAGATTTTGCATCTCAATACCTTGTCCGAAATTATTCAACTTTAAAGAAAATATTAAATTTCATTTATTTTATTTTCATACCTTTTTTGATTGCCTTTTAGGATTAGATAATTTGCAACATTTTTCCGCGCTTGTAGATCTTAAAAACAACAAGCTGATTACATCTAACAGTGAAATCAATATAAATTACAAAAAAACATCTGAATGTAATAATTGCATACAAATAGAACCGCACGTGGAAAAAATAATTACCTTAAATATTAAGAACGTTTTAAACGGAACGGCAATAAATCCGTACAAACAAATCAGAGAACTAGAAATACCAGAATGCTTCGTTTCGGTGAGAAATAACCAAGCACATAGCTCGATTTTGAACCGATCAGAAAAATCTGTATGACTCGATCTATCGGAACCAATCACCATGATCCCGGGAATGGATTTTGAAGTCCCTAATAACACCCAAGGTACTACCTTAAATTATTTCGACACATGCAAATTCAAATACGACTTAAATAAAGTTCGATTAGGCCACACGAACCACGAAGAAAGGGCCACAATAACAAAATTATTGAACAAATTTACCGATATATTCTATTTTACAGAAGATAAGCCATCAAACACAAAATAAATACTGTAGACGACAAGCCGGTATACACAAAAACCTATAAATACCCATATGTTCATAAAACCAAAGTTCAATACCAAATCAAATCCATGTAAAAACAGGGAATAATCAGACCATAAAGCTTACCCTGGTCGTCACCAATCTGGATAGTACCATATTAGTCATAAGAAAGTAGATGCTTCTGGCACTCAAAAGTGGCGTATCGTTATCGCCTATCGCAAACTTAATGAGAAAACGATAGACGATAAATATCCACTTCCAAATATTACCGACCTGTTAGATAAACTAGGGAAATGTCAATACTTTACCACATTCTATCTCGCATCTGGCTTTCACCACGTAGAGATGGATAAAAACGATTTTTGTAAAAGAGCTTTCAATGCCGAAAATGGGCAGTATGAGTATTTAAGGATGCCATTCGGCCTCAAGAACGCGCCTGCCACTTTTCAGCGAGTCATAGATAATATTTTGAAAGGTATACAAAACGAAAACTGCCCAGTATACCTTGACGACTTCATAGTATTTTCCACATCTCTTCAAGAACACATTGTTCGTCTCACAGAATTATATACCCGACTACGCGGAGCTAATTTAAAGATTTAACTAGACAAGTCAGAATTTCTTAAGAAAGTGGTCAACTATCTTGGTCACGTCGTAAAACCTACAGGAGTCAAACCAAACCCCGACAAGATTCAGTGCATACTAGACTATCCAATACCAAAAAAATCAAAGCAATTGAAAAGCTTCTTAGGCTTGTTAGGTTATTACCGCAAGTTTATCTTGAATTTTGCAAAACTTGTCAAACCCCTGATTGTTTGTTTAAAGAAAAATCACGAAATCGATGTTAATAACACCAATTATAAAGCCTGCTTCGAATTATGTAAAAATCTCCTCCCGAACGACCCTATTTTGCAATACCCAGATTGTGAAGAACCCTTTGTACTGACCACAGATGCAAGTAATTTTGCAATCGGCGCGATGCTTTCACAAGGACCGATTGGCTGAGATCTGCCAATTGCTTACGCATCTCGAACTCTTAACGATCAAGTACCAAACTATTCTACCATCGAAAGGGAACTTTTAGCCATCATCTGGGCAACCAAATATTTTAGGCCCTACCTGGTCGGAAACAGATTTAAGATCGTTACCGATCATAAACCACTCAAGTGGCTCTTCTCACTAATGGATCCAAACACGAAATTAGTTCGCTGGCGTCTGAAACTAGAAGAATTCAACTACGAAATTATATATAAACAAGGAAAAATGTATTTTAACGTCGACGCTCTATCGCGAATTCCAAATTTAAACGTAAACGAATCAAAAGATACACATTTTATAAATTACACGCAAAAAATCAATAATAAAACCGAAAGCCAATCTATAATAGTAGAGCCCCGTTCGGACCATGAAGACGATGTCTCAAATCACGATCAGACAGTTCACACAAACCTAGAAGATCTTGTTGCCACCATTCCCATCTCCGACACCTCCGTGAATTATGACAATAACCAAATCATATTTACCCCCGTTAAATTCAAACCTTTAGCTCCGCTTGTACAAAGAATATTTAAATCTAAACAAAGAATATCAGTACAGATTTCCAGTAACAACTTTGAAACAGACATAATTAATTTCATAAAGGAGTATATAGCCCCCAAAGCTACGTATCACTTATACATCGAAAACAATGCATTATACATGAAATTCAGCAAAACACAGCAAGACCATTTTAACAATTCAAAGTTCAATTTTCTTCAATGTACAAAATTATTAACGGATATCGAAAATCCAGACGATATTCAGAATCAAATCCAAATTTACCACGAAAGCAAAACCAACCATAGGGGCATTACCGAAACCGAACAAAAACTAGCAAAAGTTTTCTATTGGCCCAAAATGCAAGAATCAATAAAATTCTCAATTGAGTTAATAATTTAAAATAATGCATTTCTATGAAAATGAATAATAATTCTCAAATAATTGGACTTGATGTATTAGTAAAATATATAGTCTTGGAGTTGGGAGAACCAGTGAGCAGCTATGCTTACAACTCCCACATTGTTTTGTAAATCAGTTTATATTTTAGGCCGGCTAAAGATACACTACACATTCCTACGGCCAACCTTTGGTCAGATACATAAAAAAAATCCATTTCTATTCCTGAAATTTTAGCTTTCTTAGTAACAATTACGGTTGGAGGTATGCAATGGACAAGTACTTTAATTGCATAATTTTTAACTTCAGTCCCCACGGTTGAATCTCAAAGATATCCGTGATCAGGTTAAAATAATATTTCATCTCGTACGAAATACCATCATCTAAAATGCACATACCTAAACATGTTGAACATATGGTGGGGATTTCTAGAACATATACGTCCAAAGCGTGATATATACCCTGCGCTATGATAAACTTGATATGAGTTTCTTCATCTTTATAGCAGAAAAATGGGATTATATTATGTGGCTCAAATACTGAAATATTAGTGAATAGTAATCTTAGTTCCTTTCCATCGTTTTGTGCAATTATATATCCTGTTGGTATATAATTGGTGTGCGATTGAAAATAACATAAAAATAGTAGCCATATGATACATTTTATAAATTGGTTTTGTCTTATCTACAACTATTTTTAAGATTGTCTTAGGCCGAGACTAATGATAGAATTGTTTTGGACACTCTATATAGTATGTAATATACGAAGTTATTATAGTATGCACTTAACCCGCGTCTCTCCAATGTCGCAATCGGTAGCGTGTTAGATTTTATCTAACATTACTAAACAGCATGAAGCACGAGCATGAGCATGACATTTGTATTGAGTTATGTATAGGAAAGTTATAAAAATACTAATCTCTTTGTTATAACAAAACTTTATAACAATTACAAAAAATAAGAATAAGATTTTTGCCAATTTAAACTTACCAAAATGAAAAATAAACACGTTGATAATGAATACATTGAAGATATATGATATGCAAGCAAAACAAAAATACTGAAGCAGTAGCATAACACGATATCTAAAAATCCATAAAACACTGAAGTATTACCTTCAGTAGTTGATGTAGTGCGGCTGCCCAACCTGGCATGCACACTACTAGTACAATCACCAACATTCGAAATGCCACGAAAAGCCATCAATTGGAGCGAATTTCAACCTTATTGGTAATCGGGGTTCAAATACAGATATAAAATTGCTTTGCCCTCAAATGTCCTAAGGCGGTCGCAAAAAAACCGTGTTGCACTTAAAATTTTGGCGATTGTACCTAGCTGCAGACACTCTTAGATTGGAAGAGATTTAAAGCGCAACCCAGTCAATTTCACTTTTTGAATGAAATATATGATATAGTTTTGAAACTTTTCAGAAGTGAAATTTGCTTTGTTCGCATTAGTTATCACAGTTACGAAAGATACGCATGTTTCGCAAACTAGTATGCATATGTAAACAGCATTGGCAAAATTACATAATACAGAAATTCGAATTTTCGAAATATTTAAAAAAACTACCTATTTCGAGAATATGGTTGTATAATACTTTTTTTGTAGTTAATTGTCATGGCAATTTTTCTATGAAAAAAAGGTATATCATTCCATTTAAAAAATGACATACTATTAATGTAAGTGGGCACTTAACTTATGACATTTTTGAGTGACTAATTCAAAATTCAAAAAATTCAATGGTCAAAATTTATGGTTGCAACATATATCATAAAGGTGCCTTTCAGGTACAATTCGAGATTAAATTTTTACCTTATTTGTAAGAGAAATTGAAGCCATTTGTCATAACGTCTTTTTGAGGTCAAAATCTTGGAATTAAATTTTAAATTAAAAAAAAAAAAAATAGGTATACACATATCTCTACAAAATATGTTTCAAATTAAACGGGAAAGCCATAAACATAATAAATTAAGGGTGTTCCATTTATTTTTATTTATTTATTGAATTATTAAATGTTAAAATAAGTTCCTGTGACTACGTCCAAAAGAGCACCCCTCCTCACAACTACAGTGTGCACTTACTTAAAACGAAACTTGATGGCTACTACCGGTAGAATCGGATGGGATAGAAGGTTGAAATTATTTCACACAAGGAGACAGGAATCGGCCATGTTTGAATGAATATTTTCAAAATTTTATTTTATCGGGAATCCCTTAAACTTTGAGTGGTCCAATGGCGTGGGACACCGTGTAAAAATCTGAAATCAACACTGGTTCCTGTAGGTCAGTAATAGCAAAATATTCTATTACATTGCAAGGGTAGGAAGCGGGATATACTCTACCGAGCCAAGTTTAGCCAGCCAATAGGCAAGGTAGAGTATATTAGTCCTTCTTGTGTAATGTACATTGTTTTTATTTTTCACTACCTTGGTATCTATATAAAGTATTATTAAAATATTAGTCCTTTAGATTTATTACAATTTTATTTTTGGGATGAAATTCCTTAAAAATCCTAGTAGTTTCTGCGTTGCTAAGACGTCAGTTTGTTTTTTATATATCTGTATATACCTACCTATTTGTCAATTTAATAATAATTTAATGCGAAAATTGAATACAATGTTTCAACGTGAATACAATGTTACAATGTGAAAATTTAATGTTTCAAATTGTACCAACTGCAGTTTTACGATTAATATAGATAAATAATACAGTTAGTGGATGTGTACCACTCGGGGAGTAAGTAACTGGGAAGTAAGTAAATTTATTTCCCTGCTGTCATGACAACCACAAATCATGTGGTAAAATCAACCTACTTCGTTAAAAGGTGATATCGAAAGTGTTTGTTATTAGATTGGTAGTGAAAAAATGTATTACTTTCATTACAAATCGATATGAGAGTGATAATATATAATTATATACATATATCTTATATTTGAAATTTGATATCTCATTAGCGATGGCTTAATGAATATTAAATCAATATAGAATTCAAACATTGTTTAACCATATATTTATTTATATTTATTGATCAGTGATAATACGATTGTCAGTGGCGTACACTGTCAAGGCAACAATAAGTATTACTACAGGGTGTTTCAGACAACCCGTCCCAGGCCATTTTCTCGGTAATTTGATGTCTTACAGTTCAAGGAAAAAAATTGCATAACATAAGCGCACCTGAAGAATGTAATAGAGGTACATTCTATTTCCGAAGGTACCGGAAATAAGCGTAACTGCACTCAACTTCAGAATTATAAATTGTATGTCATGTATAACATCGTTGGATAGGTATTTAAAAAATAATCAACTTTTGTAAAACAAGTTTTTTTTTTTTGTAAATGATGTGCTTAATGAAATAAAAAATAATGTTTCAGACAACCAGTTCTGCCACTTTCTCGAAAGTATGACGTCATAGAGGTACAGGAAAAAAAAATAACATGACATAAACCTACGTAAAGAGTTTACTGGCGATGTTTTGATTCTTAAAAATTACCGGAAGTAGGCGTTACTGCACTTGGCTTTTAATTATTTTTGTAAATACTACACTTTTTCTCCGATTACTGTGAAACTATTCCTACAAAAGTTGATTCCCTTTAAAAAACCTATCGAACGATGCCACACATGACATAGATTTCTATTTAAAATTCTGAAGTTGAGTGCAGTTATGCCTATTTCCAGTAACTTCCGGAAATCGAAAATACCTATATTATATTCTTGAGGTGGATTTCTGTTATTCGGTTTTTCCCTGAACCTCTAAGACGCCAAATTACTGAGAAAAAGTCCTGCGACGGGTGGTTTGAAATACCCTGTATAATACAAAATGTTGTAAATACAAACTTTTTCTTTTAAATGAATATCGGCAAGACTTTAAAATCTTCCCTTCATTAAAGTTACATTTGAGAAGTAACATACTGTACCGTTATTATTCTAACACACAGCAGTGGTGGCGGAGTTGCCTATAGAGGCACCCCAACGCGCAAATTATATTAATTTCTCACCTCCCTTGAGTCGGCTCGTTGACCAGCATAATATCGAATTAATCTTTGAGAGATTGCACGCGTGGTTGGTCAAGTATTTGTCTGCGACGAAACCGGTGACATACCTGGATTGTGACCGCCATTAACGCGTGATATGTGAGTTCAGTGTTTTTTTTTTGTTTTTTATGGCCCCACATCTCTCAGTCAAGGACCGGACCATACGATCTCAGATTACAACACGTATCGGCCGTATTAGACCTTTAGGTGAGGTTTAGCCCTCATTATTTCACACGTGGTGCAGATACCACCCTCTATCTTTAGGCTGTTTCTTGCGAGTACCATCATCCCGTACTGCTCTACAAAGTACCACTCTGGGTTATCGGACTCCGAGGAGGAAACGAAACAGGTTGGACTATATTACTTTTCATTATTCACTTTTGATCTTTTGTTTTCGTCTTGATTTTATATGCAATTCCTCCACAAACACCGTGATGAACGTAATGCGGAATCTGCGCCGCGGTATAAGTGGTCTAACCCGTTTGGTTTTTGTACAATTCCCCATTTTTATATACTTAATAAATTTATGCTTTGTTGTGGCATAATTTTTCGAGATCTAAATACACTTTTTCCGACTTCACCCTAGCACCATATAATTAAATCATGTGGAACCGCACCCCCAACTAGTTAAGGCTGAGAGACGTACACTAGTGATGAGAGAATAGTAACTAATCATTACATAAGTACTCGTTACATTCAAGTATTCGAAGTAACGATTAAAGAATATATAAATTCTCGTCACTCGTTATTATTCGATTGGTCACAAGTTACCGGCCCAGCCGCATAGTCCCGCAACTTCGTAGTGCACATACCGCGACGTCCGAACCAACGATGATCAGAAAATACAATTTCATACTCGTTAGGCCCAGTTGTACGATCGTTGATCATCCTGGCCGTGGTTCAGTTACCTAGGATACAATTATTAATACAATGGTATCCATAGAAATAGAACCTCGATCAAGGTGATCCTCGATCGTACAACTGGGTCTTAGTCGTTAGTAAGTACGATTGGCTTCGAATTGCGAGCACGAACACAGACGAACAGTACCTGTACCTGCATTTGCCCAAGTGTGCCAACTGAGAAATCAAAATCGGTTATTGCTACAAGGTTGTAAGTTATATACTCTTTATGTTGCTGTTAACTGTAGCATTATGAATGTATCAACTGAATGTATGCATGTGCTTAAGTAGTTAGAAAATTAGAAGTAGAATAAAAATGTATCATACTAAACTATAATCAATTTTGAAGAACATTACCTCCTTAAGTTTTTCCATCACATGGCTGAAATTATTGGTAGACACAAAAGCTAATGATATCACGCTATAATGACATACATTAAAGTGCACAATTCAAAGTATTTTATTGTGTGAATTCATTTGTGCTTCGTTCCTTCCCACAAGGTGGCGTTGAAATTCATTGGTAGACACAAATGCTAATGAATTTTTATGCAGTTATGCATTTTTATGCAAAAGACCTTTTCGGTACAATTTGAAGAGTTTGGTACGTGAAGTCGTGAATATAACTTTGTGATTACAACAGTAGTATTAATAATTAACTCTTAGCTCGGTCAAAGTCATAGAATATAATAGATTCAATAATTATTAAATAAAATCTATTCCAATTTTTATAGAAATATAATTAATTGGTTGTATGGTTGTGGTATTTTGTGTGCTTCTTCAATTTTTAAAAGTTGGAAAGACGCATTATTTGCCACAGGTGTGCAACCAATACTTAAAATAAGCACATTAAAGAAATATAATTAAAATAATAATGTTCAAATTGATTCATAAAACTGTCTTTTATGTACCTGTCGCTTGCATAATCTTCTAAAATGAATTAATCACGTAAAATCCATATATCTGTGTTTTACTTACTAACAAAAATTACTAATACACATACTACCCATTAAACGAACCAAATTATGTTGTCACGATAATAATTTCAAAATTAAACATAACGTAAATTACTCCCATTAAATCTCAAGCCAAACAGATAATACAAATTATGAGAATTTGTAAATCACGAGCCAAACAAATATTACAAATTATGATATTTTATAAATCACGAACCAAACAAATATTACAAATTATGAGAATTTTTATATCACGAGCGAAGCAGATAATATATTTGAACACCTGGGTTCAAACCATTACAACATTTAGGGTTTACCTTCCTAACGGGATACCCTGTACAAATAACATTTATGCCATTTATTCTCAGAAAATGGGAAGGAGATCAATAAAAAACAAAACTTTTTTTGAAGTACATAAATGCAAAGCTTCATTTGGGAATTAATATTTTAATTTATTTTTTGAAGAAAATAAGTATAAGTATATATTATATTCTCTTATTGTATAAGCAAAATATGGTTTTATAAAAAATTATGATAATTTACATAATTTATGGATTTCCAGCATATACGCAACGAGGCCATTCCGAAACCAAATTTGGGAATATTGATACCATTTGTGTTTTTCGAAAAAACCTCTCGGACATTTTAAAATACATTATGTAAATATGACTTAATGACATATTTTCTTTTTAAGTCTATTTTGGAAACGGTGCTATCATCGAAATTTATTTTTCATGTTTTCTTACGGAAAAACAAATGTAACATTTTTGTCGAATTTACAATACCTTTCGAATACGGATACAACGAATAATATTGCAATATAAAATTATACGCAACCTGTATTATTTACTCAGATATTTTGCTCAATTAAAAATAATTTTGTTATAGAGAATAATAGTAAGGTGTCGACATATACGGCTTGAAATTTTATTAAATGAGTAATAGGAAGACCAATATTAAAAAAAAGATAAGTACGACAATATTACAGTTATATTAGTTAATTTATTCCCAAAAGCACATGCGACATCGCGACGCCAACGAAACCCATAGTTAACAACAAAGATCCGAACAAACATGGAAAAGGCGTATCAAGAGAAAGTATGAAGTAACGCGTCTTTCATATATTCTATAGAAACGGTCACCAAGCACGCAGAGACGTGGGACATCTGCGCACCATCGGTAGATAAGTGCCCAGTCAGTTAGCTGTAAACAAATGAGCCGATCCTCAGTGAAATGTTCCAATCAACCACCATGCAATGGAGGCGAGAGGTTAGCTGTGGATAGGCGGGGGGAAAGGAATTAAGTAAGACCGGGGAACTTATATAAACTCAAAACGAAGACAGATGAAGACTATTCGGGCGCGATCGTAGATACACGCGTACGTTAGTTAAAATCGAAATCAGATAAGTCACCTCGGTTTACGAATGAACACGTTCACGCCGGTTCTCAATTTAACTTACAAATCACGCGTTGGACAATTTCGTTATTTCTCCGCCAGAAAACCTGAGTCCAAAGAAACATTGGTGTACTGAAAACATACAGAATTATAGGTACGAAGCATAATAAAATTTCAAAACACCCGGGTCAATGTTCATAAGTCAGTTTCACTATCAATTCACGGGAGTGTTATTCTATCTTTAAAACCATAAATTTCCACGAATTATCAAACCATTTACCTGTGTCCGTTATTGAACTAACGCTCGTAGCTACTCGCCTTCTTGTTCGTGAAGTAATTAGAGGAAGCAATCACAAATATGTTGACACATTAGAAACAGCGCAATCCCGAAATAAATGTGAGAGTGAAATCGATTCCTGCACTGGTTTCAAATTGATAGGAAGTAGTGCATTCAATAATCCACCAATTATTAAACAACCATTCACCTATGTCCTTTATCGAACAAGGCTCGTAGATGGTCGCCTTCTTGTTCGTGTAATAATTTGAGGAAGCAATCACAAATACAGTTGACGCATTCGAAACAGCGCAACCCCAAAATAAATGTGATTATGGAATCGCATCCTAAACGTCAGCCTCATACGTATATGACCCAGTGATTTCGCGAATCAAATCAATCGCTATATTAGAATCATGCCGAACACTCTCCACAATCTCCAGGTCGGGAATCGCGAATCCACGCTGTTGTACTATCAATAACAATCGTAAAAGGTCAACGGCTGTCAGTATGAATAGCTGGCACGAATAGTCATAATTCAAACATACACGTATATTAACAATTGTATATAAAATAAATATTTATATTGTTAGGTATATAATTTTAAATTTTAAAGTTTTAACTACACATAATAGTTGGCATCGTCATTTTGAGTTGTTAAGAGGCAACACACATCACACAATACCAAGTTAGATTATTGAATGTTATTGAAAGTTAACAGTTGAACACTACACAGGTCGTAATCATTTAAAACCATTCAATATAATATAGTGTCAAAGGTAGGAAACAAATCACACGTGGAATTATTAACATCGCCTACGGCCCCTCATGACTGATTGCAGAGAAAATGAGGCATGAATTACTATTAAATATAAGACACTACCGTGCTCTAGCTCTTCCCAATAATAAACTTTAACAATACATAAACATTCCGATTGAGGTCTCAAGAACTGTTGTTAGACACAACTAATAACTCTGTATTGGCATTATGTATATGACTCCAGCAAGACTTCCATCAAATTAGGCAATAGGCCCCTGTGGGTACTTTCTCGTAGACACAAATGCGACAAAGATATTCGGGGAGACCGCGAGATATCATTTTTAATCTTACGTTATTGATGATATTCAAAAATGTTTGAACAACCTAAGTTTTCATCACATCAATTTCCCGTAGTTAAATGGAATTAAAGGGAATGGTAGTAAATGATTGAGAAATGAGAGAAGTATGTGTAACAAATTTATGTAAGTAAACTTCGCAGTCACAATCATTTTCAAAATAGTTGAAATAAAATATTGAAATAAAGAATAAATAAAAATAATTAATAATGCCCTCATACGGCCAATGAATCACAAAAACATATTCATATAAATATCAATCAATTCATATCAATCATAGAAAATAAATCAATTCACGTCATCATCGCCAACCTGTGTTTTTTTCCTTGCCTGTTACAATTTCAGCGTGTCTATAATTGAATAAATAAAACCAACGCATAAATCTGTGCTTTCTTGTACTATTCCATGATTTGCTTTCTTTAATCAACACATTACCAATAGCAAAGTACCTTGAGAGTTATCACGGATGTTAATTAAACGTCGCGACGTGTACTAAATACGATTACAATATCTTGTGGCGCAATAAAAAAAAATTATCGAATCGTTTTGGAAAAAAAAAATAAGAAAAATTCCAAAACGATGTATATTAAACTAATCTAGTTCCAGTTTTCGAGACAGATGTTAAAAAGTATGTAAATTAAATATAAAATATTACCCCCTTCCCCGAGCGACTCTCACTGTATTACAAATTTTATATTAAAAAGCTTATAACAAATACAATCTAAAGATGTAACAAACATATTTTTACTTCAGTACGTTTCCAAAGCCAAAATATATTTTTCAAAAATAAATTATGTTTGAACGTTTATTATTTAAATTGAGATAACAATATGTTTTATCGATTATTTCTATTGATATAGTATCAATGTATTAATGAAGGTAAGGTATATATGTTTATTGATTGTAATAATAAATGTGTAACTAACATGTATAAAACTACATCGACGTGATTTTTTAATCAAATTGACAACTTATTAAGACTAGTTACTCCTAAAATGAACGTCTGCATAATTTATTTTTGAAAAATATATTTTGTATTTTGAAACGTGGTGATGTAAATATATGTTTATTACACCTCTAGATTCTATTTGTTTTAAGCTTTAAAACAAAATATCACATCGTTGGGATGTAATTTGTTGTAATAAAAGTGAGAGTCACTAGGGGGAGGGGGTAACATTTTATATTCATTTTTTTCTTTTTTTTCCTACACGAATTGACAAAAATCTTTTTTTATTGCGCGACTAGATTAGATATTTTTTAAGCTTTAAAATGAGGTATTGCAAGGTGGGGGTGCCAGTTGAAATTTCAAAGTGGGGGTGGTTAGGGAGGAGGGGGTGATACTTAAAATTTATTTGACATTGTTTTTAAACTTTCCCCTCCAAAAGTCTATCGACGTGTTTTTTATTTTTATCAAGTTGGCTTGCATTCAAAAGTAATTGAGACTGGCTAGTTTTGAAATATCCACCCGGTATAATAATTTCACGATAAAAACTATACCTATAAATGCAGTATTTGACGCACCCTTATATTGGTGCCTTGACCAGGATAGTTATATTTGTCGAAACGTTACAACTTCGAAAGCAAAACTTGTATTATGAAACCCATCAAAAGTAAATAGAACGCTCCTTGCAACTTCTTCATGCTCAGAGAAGAATACATTTCGTAATCACTTATGTCTATCGTAAAGAAAATCCCCATATATTTGGCATACTCATCTTGTAGAGTATGTTTCTTAAACCAAGCGTCGAACAGACCACACTCATGAATTCTTCTCAGCTCTTTATCGAATATTTTAGTAAGCGCAGAGTTTTTCCTCAGGGCCAATGCATTGTAATTTTGAATAATATCTTGATCTAGGACTTTCATGTGAGTTTTATCATACTCACTCAATACGTAATTAGTTACCAAGTATCTGCCAAATAATATATCTAATGAGTGGCAAGCATCTGGCGGCAAGGGTGGAGGGAAGTTGCTATGCATTATTTTGCCAACTCGCGACCTAAATTCTTCAATGGAATCAACCAATAATGCTTGCACAAATTCTTCTGGACTGAAGCAATTTATATTGTTATCCAAAATATCTTCAAATGTACGTATTATTCTTGACAAATTGGGCTTGGTGATCAAAGCTGAAAAACCTGCAGAATATGCTGTACATATTAATAGTGCTGTAATTACCCATAAAAGAATTGTGAATTTCACTAGTGGTTTTGTCGGATTAAAATTCGAACTGTTGAGTGACAAAATTGCCACTATTTCAAATACGAGTTTAGATCGCTCAATAATTTCATTATCCGGGAATTTATAAAGAAATAACAAGAAACAAATTACTACAACACTGACCCCAATAATTGAAGTCCACATATATATTCCAAGTGGCTGAAAGACAAATTTAAAATTTTCAAGAATAATGGGCTTGGGTACGAGAAAAGTCGATCTTAACTGGAGGTACGGAATTGATGAATCAACTCTATATTCTTGGATTTGGGAGAACCAGTGACCAGCTATGCTTACATCTCCCACATTGTTTTGTAAATCAGTTAATATTTTAGGCCAGCTGAAAATAGGATACACTACAAATTCCAATGGCCACCCTTTGGTCAGATGAACAATTAATTCCATTTCTATTCCTGAAATTTGACCTTTTTTTGTAACAATTACTGTTGGAGGTATGCAAAAGACAAGTACTTTAATTGCATCATTTTTGAACTTCAATCCCCACGGTTGAACCTCAAAGATATCCGTGCTCATGTTATGGGAATGTTTGGTGTCGTATAATATTTCATCTTGTAACGAAATTTTAATGTCATCATCTAAAAAGCACATGCCTAAAAATGTTGTACATATGGTGGAAATTTCTACAACATATACATCCAAAGCGTGATATATACCATGCTCTATAATAGACTTTATTTGCGTTGCTTCGTCGTTATAACAAAAAACTAGGATTCTATTGTGTGGTTCAAACACAGAAATATTAGTGAACAATAATCTCAGTTCTTCTATATCGTTTTGTGCAACTATATATCCTGTTGGTTTACAGTTGGTGCGCGATAATATTCCGTTATTTATGACAGTCACCATACTTGAGTCCAATTTCGAAAATATTTCGTTCATATTTCCCATTAAGTAAATGCAGTACTTGTTTGGTAATGCATATTCAACAATCGTTTGGATGACGTTCCTTGCAAAAATTGTTGAAAATAATATAAAAATAGTAGCCACATGGTACATTTTATAAATAGATATTATTTTATCTACAATAATTATTAAAGATTACCTTATAACGAGACTAATGTTATAACTGTGAATATAAAATATACGAAGTTATAATGTTACCACTTAATGTGAATTTCATATATTTGTAAAGAGGTGAATATATTTATTAATTAAAAAATATATTTAATTATTTGCCTGAGTTATCTCAGTTGCCCAGTTTTAATGGATATAAAAACAATACGGAACACAAACTTTGTTTAACTATGTATTTATTTATTTATAATTATCGATCAGTTATAAAACGATTGTCAGTGGCGTACGTTGTAAAGGCAACAATGAATAATAGTAAAGTATAAACCAAAATTAAATAATAAATCAACACTGATTCATATTGGCGATTAATAGCAAATATTTATCAATTTTATTACAAATCGATATGTATGTAATAATATACATTACATAAAAAAATATATTATAATTGAAATTTTCTTTGTTTATCAATGTATTTATTTCAATATATTTATTAATGGATAATAAAAAGATCAGTGATGTTCTGTGCAAAGGCAACATTGAGTAGGTAATGCTAAAATAATATGTTGTAAATGAACATTTTGCAGAATCGTGAAATAAATTACTTCATACCATGCTTATCCGCGAATTTATCACAGACATATAAAAATATAATCAATTTATAAAAGCTCACATATACAGAGTCAAATAAAGAGTCGAAAATCTTAATTCCAATATAATGTACCGTGCTTTCTGAGTCTGCACGAGGTCCTCAAAATTTGAACATCAAGTCGTTTAATAAGCGTTATAATGCATATTGTTATAAAAAGTACACCCGCTAAGGGTGATCTTCGCTTATGTCAATGTAAAATTTTGACACTAAGAATAACGATTTCATTTAAACTTGTACGTTCGAATTATTAAAAAAAAAAAAAACATCCGACAATTTGGTATTAAGAGAGATCTTAGAATGTTATGAAAAACATCGTCGCGTGCAGTTCTATCACCAATGTATACACACCCTGTATAACAATATGAATCAAAATCGTCCTGAATATGTAAACAAAATGTCACAAAAAAATGTGTATTAGTAATATTAGTGAAATATTTATTAGTGCATAGTGTCTAGTTGTTTTCGTTAACGTTATCATAATATATTATGCACTGGTGTTCATAATCGTTCTCATAGCATTAAAAATAAAAATAATTTATTTCATGTTAGTGTAAAATAAATTTTCGATTATACACAATTTCAAAGCATACAGAACAAAGCGAGATAACATAACCAGCAAGCAACATATAAAACGCCCCTTGAATCCTGCTAAAAGTCAAAGGCTTATATCCAAGATGTTCATCTGAAATTAATGTAAAAAACTGTGGCATAGATACTAGCGATTGAAAATCTAATAAAGTATACTTTCTGAACCACGCTTCAAAAAATCCAAATTCGAATACCTTCATTATTTTATCGTCAAATAGTTTCGTAAATGGAGAATTTTTATTAAGAGCAATCGCGTTGTAGTTCTTCTGAATGTCTTCGCTAAGAACCTTGAGGCTAAGTTTATCATGGTCACTTAGAACGTAATCAGAGACTACAAAGCTCTGAAACAAAATGTCCACAGCAGAACACGAGTCACGAGGAAGTGGTTCTTTGTAATCGTTGATCATAGTAGCACCCATAGTAGCTATGGCCTCATTACTGGAAGACATCATAAGTTCTGAAATGAAAGACTCTGGACTGTAACAATTCATGCCGTAGTTTAAGATATCTTGGAATGTGTAGATTATTTTCGAAAGTTTTGGTACTGTAAAAATCGAAGATATTCCTGCTGAATACGTACTAGACAATAAAACGCAAGTTATCAACCATATAATTAAAATATATTTGATCAACTGATTTTTTGCTAAGAGGTTTGAGCTGTTTAGTACAAGCATAGCAATTACAGCAAACACAATCGTACTAAATGATGGATTATCTACGAGGCTCAACTTAAAAAGTATAAACAACGAGCATATCAACAAAATGGTTACTACCAAAATCACAATCCAAAAACTTGAGGGCAGCGCATAAAAAATATAAACAGAATTTTCCAGTACTATCGCTTTCGGTACTAGAAATGTTGATGTTAATTGCATGTAAGGAATAGTTGCATCCACGTTGTACGAAATTATTTCCGAGTACCAATGGGCGCTTGCTGTGATGTTCCCAGTATTGTTTTGTATATCGTTTAATGCAGCACTCCAGCCATGCTCCTCGTAAACAATGAATTCTACAGGCCAGCCATCTGTTAGGTAGTCAATTAATTCTTTTTCGATACCCACTATTTCACCATTTTCCATTATTATCACGGTAGGTGGAATGTTAAACAACAACACTTTAATGGTATCATTATCAAATATTGGAATCCATGGCTTATATGCGAAGATATCTGAATTTATTTCTAATTTGCTATCATGTAATATTCCATCACGAGTTGTAATTTGAAACTCATCAGATATTTGATTAATATTCCATAATTGGTGTACAGGATAAATGGTGTTAAGTTCTACTGTAATTACATTCAAAGCATAAAAAATTGCCACAGCAGTAACACTGCCAATGACGGAGGATTGGTGTGGGTAGCAAAATATTAAAACATTATTATGAGGTTCAAAAATTGTTATATCATCAAATAAAATGGCTACATCGTCAATATTGTGGTAAGCTATGATATATCCAGTTGGTTTACATCTCAACAGACTTGTCGTTGATATTACTGATATATTACTTACAATAACTGTGGCAATAATTTCATTATTGTTTACTTCATTCATGTCCCCGATGTAGTAAATACAATTGTGGTTCAGAAATGTGTTTTCAATTGAAGTTAAGAATATATCTTTTGTACTGGTAAGAACAGCCATTGTTATAAGTATAGAACAATAACGTATTTTGATAACGTACATGTTTCTCAAAAACATTATTCGATTTTCACTTATTACAAAGCGGACAAAATCGTTGCGATTTATACAGCAAACACTGGTAAAATGTGATTACTAAAATAATACCTTTATTTTGAGTGTATTGATATAATGAGTACTCTAGTTCATTACATATTTAATACGTCCTACTAGAACATTAATTGCATGTACTGGTGTATCTACACAATCGTGTTTTCAGTTTCATTTCAAGAGATATTTATGCATAATCCAATGAAATTGTACAAATAGTGACTATTTAAATAGACGTACAGAAAATGTATAAATTTATATGAATTTATCAATTTGTATAAATTGAAGATGGATGTCTAAAAGGATCAATTCAGCAATGAATCAGAAATTTCATCTATTTCAAGATTAGTATAGTCGAGGTCGAGTTTGCGCCCGAGCGATAGCGAGGGCTTGCAATAAAGTCCGAGACTGGTAAAAACTTGCCTCTCAAATTGCTTATAACTGTTTTTACACTCCTGAAGTTGGTTTAATTGTTTGTGTTTGATTAATTTATTTTCGCAACATGAACAAAATGTCAGTGCGGCTTTGGTGGCTAAGACTATTTTTCAAACATAGTGTAAATGTCAGAAATTGCATTCGTTCAGTTGTAAAATGAATTTCAATGAAAATAAACAAGAAATGGCAATTGAAGAAGCTGCAGATGCTGCCTGTGCCTTTCTACTGCCGGAGAAGTCGAAGGGGTGTTATCAAAAGTGTTTTAAAGACAGGTGCCAGAGAAAGAACGCTATTGAAATTATGTGACTTACTTCCCTGAGGGAAGTAAGTGATTACTTACTTCCCGTTGCTCATAGTAACCAAAGCTTTATCGGTAAGTGGGACTTACTTCCACTAAATCAATGTTATAACAGTGTACTTACCATGCAGGGAGTGGAAAAACAATTAAACCAACTTCAGGAGTGGAAAAACAGTTATAAGCAATTTGAGAGGTAAGTTTTGACCAGTCTGGGTCTTTATTGCTAGCTATCGCTGTCGCTCGGGCGCAAACTCGACCTCGACTGGTAAATGATACTTACCTCTCTTAATGCTTAAATAACTATTTGAGTGTTCTATCCATTTCTACTAGTTGATGTGTTAAATTGTGTATTTTGTTTACAGAATGCACACCTCTAAACCACTATGATAAAATAAATTAAATTATTACTTACTAATTATTTAATTATAATTATTTAGAGAGGGCCCTAAGATTGAATTGCACCTGAGGCCTCTCGAGTGCGAAATCCGCCATTGATCCACAGTTAACTTTTAGATGTTCTATTAAATGTAACTAATAACAAATCTATATATATATAGCTAACCACCTTAATATTGAAAAACTGCAATGTGTAGTTGTAAATAATATACCCATATTATTTTATTTAATAGTTTAACATCAAATAACGCTATGAACGCGACATTTTATTTCACACGCCATTTGAAATATTACACTTGATTTTGCAATTAATTGCAATCAAAACACAAAGTATTCATTTAAATACACGCACATACACCAAAGGAAAACTCTATTAATTCATTTCTCTAGGTCTCTCTAGGTAATATAATATAGGTTAATAATATATACAAATATATATTATAAAACATTAAAATAAAACGTAGGTATACTTATTTATTAATCATTAATGCTCTTTTATTAAAAAGTAATACTATTAAAATATTCAATTAAATTGTCGATAGCCTAATAAAGATGGCTATATACAGGGTGTCAAAGAAAAGAATGACCAGAATGGAGATCTCGGAAACCGTAAAAGTTACAAAGGCGGTCAACTAACAAAAGAGTCGCTGAGGTTAATAATGTTCAGTTGATAAAATCAGAAAATTCCGCTTACTTCAGGAGATATTCGAAAGAATTGGAAATTATGCGTTTTTTTATTTTTATGAAGTTATTTGAAAAGGTATAAAAACAGAATGCACTTTCTTAGTGCGACTTTTTTTTAGCTCTATAAGACAGAGTTTATAAATTTCAATTTCAACTTTTTTTTATATGGCCCGTAAAAAAAACCTCCTGTATTAAATAGCATTTCCTATTACGAATGCACCTTTATATATTACAGTATAGCTTCTCATGTTTTCACTTCGACAAAGACTTGTTAATTGCTAACTATTTGGAACACCGGGGTAATGCGAAAAACTCCACTTTATTATTTTTTTTGTTTTTATAGGAGCTCAATTAAAATATTAGAACAAAATTGTAACGGGTAATTATACAGGGTCCGTCATTTCACCTCCCGTCTTCTATAGCTCAGTAACTAATTGAGTTATGATTTTGATAGTTTGCAGACTTTACTTGCATTCTGGAGCCTATTTCAGGAAAAAAAAAGATTATACAGGGTGTCCAAAAAAAGTGTGATGATTTTAATTGCATGGTATATTTTTTGTTGTATATTTGGGTGCCCCTTGTGGATGCCTACATACCAATAAAATTTTAATAAAATCGGTTTAGTGATTTTAGCACAAAAAATAAAAACTAAATAAAATCAGGTTTGCACCATTGGTTAAGAAAATTAATAAGAGATAAAAATATGCCTTGTTAATAAAACCACATAAGGTACTCATTAAATAAGGTCTGTTAGTTGCATTAACCATGTTTAATTGATATGCAGTATACAGAGTGTCTAAAATTTACTGTCAAACTTTTCAATCTTTAAAGCACTTTATTTTTCTTATTTTAAATTGGAGCCCCTGTGTATATTTATGTCATTCTATGTGGGATTAAAAGACAAACATTTTTCCTAATTACAACTCTATCGCAATTCCTAACACAACTTTCAAAACCTGTTCCAAACCTGTAAAATATCAAAATCCTAACTCAATTAATAACTGAGTTATAGAAGACGGGAGGTGAAATGACGGACCCTGTATAGTGTCCGAAATTGAGTAGACTACCATGGGTATCTTTCTTATTTTCAAAGCTAGAGATCTGATTTATTAGGCATTGTTGTGCAGTTTACTATGATGGTTCAGATTATGGTGAAAAATCTTCAACAGTCCAAGCAGTTTAGAAATCATTCTAAAAATACTAAAAATCGTGATTTTCTAAATAATCCGATATCCGATAAGTTTCAAATAAAAGTTACTTCGTGTGATCGCACAAACCTAAAAATAAAGTCAAAACAAAGGTCAAGATGGCGGTTTCCAAGATATTAACAGCATCTTTCTTATTTTAAATGGCAGCAATACTTGATTTACATGCGTCTAAATAGACACTTTTCTACAATGGATAACAACCTATGTAAAATTTGAAAATATGGGAAATATAATTGTTCCAATTTTATTTATAATTTGTGTAACAAATGTATAGTAGTCTAACAAAATTGACTGTGTTAAATGTTCGCCAATCGGTACATTTCAACTCGGCAAATAGAAAATCAAGTTACATATCTAAATCTAGAGCATCAACAATTTAAAAAAAGTACAAGTTTCAGGCTTCCAAATTACACACATCTCAGATTTTAAATGTTAACATTCTTAGATTAAAGCTTTGCAGATGGTTAATCTACAAAATTACGAAAAATGGTGATTTTACAAATACAATTTTATGGTCAGAGAAACCCTACTTTTCTAGTGGTGTATTATTTTATCGTCATAACGAACACTATTGGGCTAAAGACAATCCACACATAGTCTAGCATTAATGTTTTTTGGGACATGGTGCTGTAATATTTCATGGAACTCTACACAACGTTATTTGGAAATTCTTCAAACAACCTAAAAATATTTATTGGTTAATTTACCTATGGCGCAAAATATTCAAATATGGTACCAGTAAGATGGCGCCCCTCCACTCAATGCTAGATATGTTATTACTTATTTAAATAACCGTTTTAATAACAAAGTAATAGCGACCAATACATCTGTTCAGTGGCCAGCCAGATCAGCAAACTTTACACCTCTTGGCATTTATTTGTAGGGCATTGTAAAAAACAAAGTTTTTGAAAGTAACTTCAATTATAATAATATAGATAAACTTAAATGTGACGCAATGACAGCGGCAAAAAAAGGCGTTAATCGCAACACATTGCAATATGTAAATGGCTATGCTGTAAAACGCTGTCAATTGTGTTTGGCCTATAATCAGCATTTTGATTTTTTTTGCACTTTATTGTAATTTTATTACTTAGTTATATTACCTTTTTACAGTTGTTTGAAAATAAAAATAAAAATTGTAAGAATTTCCCATATTTTTAATATTATTTCATTTAGGTATATTTGTTGTTATATATCGTTGAAAAGATGAAAAGATCGTCCATTTAGACGTATAAAAATCAAATATGGCGGTTAATTTAAAGTAAGAAACTTGCTGTCAATATATCGGAAACAGCCATTTTGACTTTTGTTTTGACTTGATTACTTGACAAGTGACTTTGGTCTGAAACTTTTTTCCGCATCTTTAATAATATGGAAATATCGAATTTTTTAGAAAATCGCGATTTTAATTTTTTTATTTAGACTTTTGAAAATTCTTCAATATAATCTAAACCAGGATACAAAACTATACAACATTGCCCATTTAACCAGATCTCTAGGTTTTAAAATAAGAAGGATGCCCTTGGTAGCCTACCCGATTTGGGATACCCTGTATAATAACGTATGTGAAATCAAATTTCTTTCTACTCCCAAATTATTAGAACACCTCCTGCTGGTGATTCATCGTGTTTATTGATACCTTATATAATTTGCCGTTCGTATTTTATTACCGCGATTTGTCAGGTAAATTTACCATAATTCTCTTTGACGGTACCATATTAGTTGATACAGATCAGCTTGGTCTATTTTCTTAGGATTATCTTAGTCCGGTCCTAAATGCTGTTTTTTGTCAGATCGCAAGTCAGTAGGGACTCTTATTTAATTATTATTATTATTATTATTATTACGTAACGTCCAAAGTAACCACATGCTGTATCCTATCTCAATAAAGGTTAAAAATTCGCCGCTGCCGTTAACATTGCCAAATTGTCATCAATCGTAGTATACTTTTCACAGGTACATACAATTTTTTCACATGCGGCATAAGGATTACAATTCTATTTAACATAAGCGTAAAATGATATTTTTCGGTTATATAAAATTTCCATGCATAAAGAAGAGAGCGAGACAATGTAACCTAAAAGCAACATATAAAACGCTCCTTGAATTCTGTTTAAACTCAAACATTTATATCCAATATTTTCATCTGAAACTAATGTATAAAACTTTGGCATAGACTTAAGCGACTGAAAATCTAATAGGGCATACTTTCTGCACCAGGCTTCAAAAAATCCATATTCGAATAACTTCCTTATTTTATTATCAAATATTTTCGTGAATGGGGAATTCTTATTAAGAGCAACCGCGTTGTGGTTCTTCTGAATGTCTTCGCTAAGAACCTTGAGGTTAAGTTTCTCGTAGTCACTTAGATCGTAATTCGGAGCTACATAGCTTTGAAACATAATGTTTACGGGCGAACACGAGTCTAGAGGACGTGATGATTCGAAGTCCTTGATCATGTTAGCACCCACTGTAGCTTTCGCCTGATTACTCGAAGACACCATAAGCTCTGAAATAAATGAACCCGGACAATAACAACTCACTCCGTAGTTTAGGATATCTTGAAATGTGTAGATTATTTTTGAAAGTTTAGGTACTGTAAAAATCGAAGCAATTCCTGCTGAATATGTAGTACATAGTAACAAGCATATTATAAGCCATGTAATTAAAATATACTTAATTAACTGATTTTTTGGTACTAGATTCGAGCTATTTAGTACAAGCAAAGCAATTACTGCAAACACAATTGTACTAACTGATGGGTTATCTACAGGGCTCAGCTGAAATAGTATAACCAACGAGCATATCAACGAGATTGATACTATAAGAACTACAATCCAAAAACTAAAAGGCAGCGCAAGGAAAATATAAAAAGAATTTTCCAGTATTACCGCTTTAGGTACTAGTAACGTTGTTGTATATTGTATGTAACGAAAAGAGGAGTCCACGTTGTATGTAATTATTTCCGAATACCAATGACCGGTTGCTGAGATGTTGCCTTTATTGTTTTGTATATCTTTTAATGTAGCACTCCAGGAATGAACCCCGTAAATAATGTATTCCACAGGCCAGCCTTCTGTTACGTAATCAATTAATTCTATATCAATGCCAACTATTTCACCATTTTCCATTATTATCACACTAGGTGTAATGTTAAACAGTAATACTTTAATGGTATTATTGCCAAATTTTGGAATCCATGGCTTATATGCAAAGAGCTCCTTATTTATTTCGAATTTACTATCATATAATATTCCATCACGAGATGTAATTTGAAACTCATTAGATACTTGATTAATATTCCATAATCTGTGTACAGGATAAATAGAGATAAGTTCTACTGTAATTACATTCAAGGCGTAAAAGCTTGCCAATGTTGTAATGCTCCTAATGACGAATGAAGATTGTTGTGAGTATGAAAATATTAAAATACTATTGTGAGGTTCAAAATTTTGTATGTTGCCAAATAAAGAGGACATGTCGTCAATATTGTGGTATGCTATGATATATCCCGTTGGTTTACATCTGAACAAACTATTCGTTGATAGTACTGATATATTACTTATTATAACTGTGGCTATATTTTCATTATTGTTTATGTTTATCATGTCCCCCATATAGTAAATGCAGTAGTTATTCAAAAATGTATTTTCAATTGAAGTTGAGAATACGTTTTTTGTACTGGCAAGTACAGCCATCGTTAGCAGGATAGTACAAAGACCTATTTTTATAACGTACATACTTCTCGAGGGAATTATGTTTTCAGTCAATACAAATAGAAAACATCACGGCCATTTATACAGCAAACGATGTTGTTGACGTTACTAAAATCTGATTTATATACTAATACCTTTAATATCAGTGATTAATATTCTAGTTTAATACATATTTGGTACGTGCTACTAGAACGTTAAATACATGTTTGCGTATATCTACATATTCGCGTTAGTAGTTTTAAAAGCTAACCTTTTCATAATTCATATAAACAATGTGTATAATGACTATTTAGATGAATGTACAGAAAATTGTAAATGGCAGAGTGGACATTTAAACGAAGCGAATCCCCAATGAATAGGAAATTCTTTGTATTTGAGCATGATAATGCTAATAACAAATGAAAATTTATATTTATTAAACATTGTTAATATAATATTTTCATAGAAACAATGTGTATATTGACTAAAGACCGGATAAAAAGCATTAAAAAAACAATAAAAAAACACTTAAAAAAGCACATATTTTTGAAACCAAAAGCATTAAGATACGCAGAAAAAGCATAAATTTACATGAAAAAAGCACAAAAATTTGCAAAAACCAATTTTGTTTTAAATGTTAATTTTAATTTTTTTAAATCTTAGATTATAAAAGTAACTAAAGAATAGTATTACAAACTTACCTAGATTATGGATGTGCCGTTTATTATTTTGTCCAAAACACAGGACAGTTGAAGAAAGCATTGACTGAAAGAGCGTCGAGTTATAGATAGAACAATGAATTCAATTTAAAGCACTTATTTTTTATAAAAGTAAATTTTATTTAAAATTTAAAAATATATGTTTATCGACAAAATACAAAAAATATCCTAAATATAGGGAGGTAATACTAATTTACAAAATCACATTATAAAATACCAGTTTCTTTGAAAACAATTTACAATTAAATCTTAGTCAAAATTTTCCATGATTAAATTGTGTCTTCTATCGCTCAAAATATATTTATAGACAGAGACACTTCTTTCAACATCTACACTTGTTATAGATACATATTTAATATTAGCTATAGGTATGCTGCTTTCAAAATCACCCACATTTTCACCACTTAAATTTTTACAAAATTATTTAACGTTTGAAAACCTTCATATATTTTTTTAAACATCATTTAATTTTACTATTATCTTCTCTCCAATTTTTCCCAGGACACCACAAATGGCTTCCTTAACATTGTTAACAATCATAATTGGATTCTTTAAGGGCATTCCGTGCTTCTCCAATGAGGTAATTGAATAACTCAGAATACTATAATGTGCCTTAATAAAGTCTAAATTATTATTTTTTAAATTTTAAATTCTTTTTCGTTTAAAATTCTTTTGCAATCTTGTAATTTCTTTTTGCAATCTCTGCCAGTTGTTGGTTCAAATTCAAATATAACTTTTTTTAAATGTTCAAAATTATTTGCGTAATATATTGCAGCAATATTGGGCATTCACTCTTTAAATAGTACAATGTATTAAATTTTCATAGAAAATTTTCATATTAGATGCAGCTTTTATCATGTATGCTGCTGCATCCGTGACCATTAGTAAAATTTTCTGACTAGGGACTGCTTCCCGTAAATAAAATTTGGTTAGTGATTCATGAATAAATTTTGAAATTGTGTTACTAATGGTTTTGTTTAATTCTTTAGAACATATTAAATAACCTTTCGTCTGACATTTGTCGCTGAGGACTCCTATAATAAAATTGGCCTCATATGCAATTGCTTATACAATGCAATTGTTGCCAATTATATATTTTTATTTTTAGCATAGTTTGTTTATATACCGATTAAAATAAAATTGTGCAGTGTACTTTCATCTGGTATATTTCTGTTACAATATTTTTCCAGAAATATCCTAAATGAATTACTTGTAATATTTTGAAGGGAATGTTTGATTCAAGCATTGTTTTACACAAATCAAAATTAAATTGTCTTTGTTGATTATTGCTGGAAGTTGATGCTATGGATTCTACTGTAGTTTGTTGTGTTCTTGGTTGATTTTTAAATTTTTCTAAGCGTTGCTTGTGTAGTATTGTTTTCACATGTTGAATTATATCATTTTTTATTTGCATTGAAACTGGAAGTCAAAGTAGTGAATTAAGGATTATTATTAAACAATATTTTAAGGTGAAATAAAAAAACCGACTTTACACAAACTCTGCAAAATATTTTGTTATTTTCAAAATTCAATTCTTTGTGTTCTTTAATCGACTCATCTACAGTAGCTCATCTTCAGCGGTTTTTGTTTAGGCATTATGCAAGAAATAATGTAACCGTACTAACAAGACGTTGTCTAATAACAAACGGAGCTAAACTAATTATACAATGTTCAGAATTGTGAATGCATGTTCATAGGGAAGATTTTGTATTTAATTTAAATTAATCACTCAATGCAAATGCGCAGAACTGTAGTAGAAAAATATTTAACTTCTGCTACACGAGTGATATGAATGCATTTACTTGTATTTTAAATTTATTTAGAGAAACAATAAATAGAGTAAAAACTTACCCAGCACTCGGTTTGGAAAATTGTTTATTTTTATTAGTAATGCCTCGCACCTCGCACTGAATATAAAACTATGTAGTATGCATAAGTGTTGATACATGTACAAATTATAATCACCACGATTATTTTTTGACGTTTCTCAAAACCAATGATATATTTCGATTTTTGTCATATTGATACTTCTGGACCAATCCCGTCATTATTATACTGGGAATATTCTCTAGAGATTATTATAGTGGGAATAATCTCGGTAGCTAGGTTCACTCTTGTCAATCAAAATATTTGTCAAATTATTAATTTATCAATCATATTAAAGTGTCATACAAAATGAATAAAAGTCGCTTTAGCTGCGTTTCGCATACTGAAATTGATAAAGAAATACTAGAAAGCAAAAAACGTCAAAAAATAATCTAATCAAATATAACTCGAGAGTTCGATAAATTAGAAAATAATTTGACAGATTATGTCTCAAACTTGTTGCCATTTGGCAATAGTCACTCGAGCCCTTCGGGCTCTCGTGACTATTGCCTGGCAACAAGTTTTCGACAATCTGTCAAATTATTTTCAATTTATTCTCACTCTCTTGTTATATTATTACTGATAATTAAATTTCGTTTCAATCCAGAATCAGCTAAAAAAAAGCTCTAAATAAGAACAAAAGTGTAAAATAAGCACAACACTGCAAAAAAAGAAAAAAAAAACACACAAAAATTATTGTTAATTGATCCGTTTATTTCCAAATCGGATGTAAATTTAATTAATTTGTTAATGCTTTAGATATTTCCAAAAAGCATAAAACTTAGAATCCGGTCTCTAATAATGACTATTAAGATGGATGTACAGAAAATTGAAAATGGCAGAGTGGGCATTTAATCGGAGCGAATCGCCTGTGAATCGGAAATTCCTTGTATTTCAGTATGATAATGCTAATAACAAATGAAAATTTGTTTCATGAACATTGTTAATTGTCGTTGGATTATGACGAATAGGAAACTATTAAAATAATAAGTAAAATATCGTAGAGCATAATAATAAAGCCTTGATGTTGCGTGTTCGTGTTTTAGTAAGGAGTGCAAAGCATATTATAGAGCGCTTTTAAATCGAATCCTGGCGGATTTATCAACAACCAGAGACCAGTTTTCGCGCCCAAACCCCGCTCTTAATGGCTACGACTGAAATAATCGCCCACGTTTATATAAACTCCTGACTCGTAATTATATTCATTCCCAGGACTGAGTGTGAGTAATCCTCACGAGTAAAATGGTCTCGAGTACGTATTGCCCCTTAATATGATACAATTATACAAATTATGCATTTTCTAGATTTAATAAATCGTGTGCTATCTATTATTTGTTGTACTGCTCCTGAAATTAAAAACATCATGGAGTAGTAATTTTCGATTTACGATTAGAATAATCTAATGCATACAGATCATGTTCTCTGTGACCTGTAGTACATAGTTGCCTTAAAGTAATGAATTTATGCTTACTTTATTTCCACACTTTACTGTAACGATGTATATGCAATACTCGCAATTTTTGACAATATTCAATCGATGCTCAACTGCCCAAATATTTCGATATTTACGAAATTTACTCATAAACACTGCAGTAATATGCATCAGTAGAAGTTTATGATCAGACTATTCAAATTTGGAACATTTTTTATTCCATAATAACGAAAATTTTACTTTCCGAATACGAAATTTACCATTATACTCAATAGGGTCTTCCTGAAAAAAAATAATATAACCTTTTTGTGTCTTAACGTAAAGTTTATAACCTGTAATTAAACACCCCACAGAGAAAACGTTTGGTTTTCATTGTAACTTATCAACAAACAACATACAATATCGTAAAACTTACACATTTTGTCACGTGACCGACGAAACGCTGTTATTGGCCGAGCGGCACTGTGACGTCTTTGCGCATGTTGGCGATCGGGAGTCAGTGCATAAGGGATAGGGATCGTGGATTAATACGACTTAGAATCCAGTCTGACATAAAATAAGTTCTGATGGGTTAGTAAAGGGACAGCCAGATAATCTGATAGAAGTTCACGTGTTAATGGTTCCCGACTTTTTCTCAAAAAGTGAATTTTTCAACGTAGCCGAAACGCGTGGAGTCGCATATAATTTTCCAAATCCTCTTCCAGCTGTAAGAACAAATAAAATACTGTTTAAACTTTGCAATATATCCTACATCTCATACGAATTGGTAATGCTGATTTAAAAATTTGTAATTATTAATCATCTAATCAAATTTATAAAATCAACAGTTTGCTACAAATATTGTTTCAACATGTTTTTTTAGTTTTAACTAAACGTTTGTGTAAGAACATATTGTACAAAATCTCACAGTACTTTAAAAAAGTAATAATGATATGGAAGGTATTGTTTTAGAATGGAACCCACAAAACTATTTTGAGGTTATGTTATTACTAATGTATATATATAATCGGAAATCCCCTTGAATACCCATTACTAATGATGATAGTTAATTATATATATTTATCGAATTTCGTCGATAATTTATTGAAAAATTATGTACTTACATTAAAATGGTCTTCACAAAAATAGTGAGACGTCAAAGTGACACTCGCGGAATCACTTCGGACTTGTTGTAACCCCCTTTTCCGTATATCCCATGTTGGGACGCTTATAAACAACTTATTTGGTTCGCATTTACTGCTGCTATCACATCCAGGCACAACGCAATACTTATTCGTCCTTTTTTTCGTAAAACCGACGTTTTCTTTCTGTCGCTCCATTGTAAGCAATGCTACAGCTGAGCGCCACGTGCGTTGTGACGTCACAGCAACATGGCGGGCTTTCGGGACTTTTTCAAACGCCGTTAATTTTAAAATCGTGTTTGCTAATTACAACGATTTGTCTCAGCACAAAAATTAGTGCCAAGGATGTTTTTAATGTGTCTAGAGTTCAGTTTCAAGGTTTTTGAAAAGTCGCGGAAGACCCTATTGATACAGATCAGCTAACTCTGCTGTATTATTTCAGGTATAAAGCAGTAGGGATTATTACATCAATATTATTATTAAGTAATGTAGGATCAACCACGTGATCAGTAACCGTCATAATATATTCTTTCCTAGTACATAAAGTCCTAATCATTTATTTCTAATAACAACAAACGGATTACAATTATTGTATTTAAAGTAAGTGTAAAATAATAATTTCCGTTTATACATAAATTCCAAGCATAAAAAACAGAGCGAGACAACATAACCTGCAAGTAGCATATAAAACGCCCCTTGAATCCTGCTAAAACTAAAAGATTTATATCCTAGATGATTATCTGATATTAATGTGAATAACTGTGGCATAGATATGAGCGACTGAAAATCTAATAAAGCATACTTTCTGAACCACGCATCAAATAATCCAAATTCGAGCACTTTTTTAATTTTATCGTCAAATATTTTCGTAAACGGAGAATTCTTATTAAGATCAATTGCGTTGTGGTTTTTCTGAACGTCTTCACTAAGAACTTTGAGGTTAAGTTTATCGGTGTCACTTAAATCGAAATCAGAGACTACGAAGGTCTGAAACATAATGTCCACAGAGGAACACGAGTCTCGGGGAAATGGTCCGTTGAAATCATTGATCATAGTAGCGCCCACGGTAGCAATAGCCTCATAACTGGAAGACATCATAAGCTGTGAAACAAAAGACTCCGTACTGTAACAACTGATACCGTAGTTTAAGATATCTTGGAACGTGTAGATTACTTTTGAAAGTTTTGGTACTGTAAAAATCGAAGATATCCCTGCTGAATACGTAGCACATAGTAACAAGCATGTTATCGACCATGTATATAACAAATACTTAATCAACTGATTTTTTGTTAAAAGATTCGAGTTATTTAGTACAAGCATAGCTATTACTGCACACGCAATCGTACTAAATGATGCGTTATCTACAAAGCTCAACTTGAAAAGTATAACCAACGAGAATATCAACAAGATGGTTACTACAAGAATCACAATCCAAAAACTAGAGGGCAGCGCATAAAAAATATAGACAGCATTTTCTAGTACTACCGCTTTTGGAACTAGAAACGTGGTTGTATATTGTATAAAAGGAAAGGTTACGTCCACGTTGTATGAAATTATTTCCGAGTACCAATGGCCGCTTGCTGAGATGTTTCCTTTATTGTTTTGTATGTCGTTTAATGTTGCACTCCAGCCATGGTCCTCATAAACAATGAATTCCACAGGCCAGCCATCTGTTAAGTAGTCAATTAATTCTTTTTCGATACCAAGTATTGCACCGTTTTCCATTATTATAACGGAAGGTGGAATGTTAAATAACAAAACTTTAATGGTTTCATTACGAAATGCTGGAATCCATGATTTATATACGAATATATCTCTATTTATTTCCAATTTGCTATCATATAATATTCCATCACGACTTGTAATTTGAAACTCGTCAGATTTTTGATTAATATTCCATAATTTGCGCACAGGATAATTAATGTTAAGTTTTACTGTAATTACATTCAAAGCGTAAAAATTTGCCAGTGCAGTAATTCTCTCAATGACTGAAGATTGGTGTGGGTAGCAAAATATTAAAACACTATTATGAGGTTCAAAAATTGTTATGTCGTCAAATAAAATGGATATGTCGTTAGTATTGTGGTATGCTATGATATAACCCGTTGGTTTACATCTCAATAAACTATTCGATGATAGTACCGATATATTACTTACAATAACTGTTGCTATATTTTCAATATTGTTTACTTCATTCATGTCCCCCATGTAGTAAATGCAATAGTTATTCAGAAATGTGTTTTCAATTGAATTTAAGACTGCGATTTTTGTACAGGTAAGTACAGCTATCGTTATGAGGATCGTGCTATGACGTATTTTGATAATGTACATATTTCCCAAGAGAATTATATTTTTTTATGCAATACAAAAGCGATAAATCGATGTGGTTTGTAAGCAAACGATAGTGATAACTCTATTAAAAGATGATTTCAAAACGAGTCCCTTTCAATTCAGTAAGCTGATATAACTTATATTCTAGTTCAATACATATTTAGTATTTCCTACTAGAACACTAATTTCATGTTATGGTGTATCAGCAATGGTGTTTTTAAATTCATTTCATGGATATCTATGCATAATTCAGAGTAATATTATAAATAGTTACTTTTTTAATGGATGTGCAGATAACTGTTACGTATAAATTGGAGAGTGGATGTCTGAGTGAAGCGAACCGCCAATGTATTAGAAATACATTTTATTTCAAATTTAATGTCCAAGTACATTTTTACGGAAAAGTCTTCCTAAATCTGCAAAATTGACTCGCATAGCAGTTAACTTGTCAAAACCTATATAACAAAATCGATTTCACTGTACAGTATATAATTGTAACCAATTTTGACTTGTCATAAATTATTTATTTGGTGCAGTAAATTAATAATTAATGAAATTGTCGAGCATGATTTAAATTACGTGTTGCGTGAGGCAAAATAAGGAAATTATATACATGTAGTGTCGCCCCCTATTTTCTCTCTTCTCCCTTACCGTCCTATGACCTACCTTCAATGTTGCGTTTGGAGGTCCGCCCTTAAGGAAAACACGTCCACCTCTACCCAGGCGTCGCACAGTGAAGACGGTCTTGTCGGTCGTCACTAGCTTGATAAGATGGGGGTGAGGCTCCACGTAATTTCGAAAATGAGGCGGGAGGGCGGATCCCCGAAAATGATAAAATGACAAAAGAATTCACACGAAACGAAAGGCGTACTTATTTTAAATAAGGGAATGGACTGAATCCAATGAGCAAATGGACGTCGCACAGTGGTGGATTTTGCACTTTTAGGTGGACAAAAAATGTTGTTACAAAATTGGACTTAAAATAATAGTTAGATAATTGGAATAATAATGAAAAATTCTAAGCATTAAGGGGGGTTGTTTTTTAGGGGTTGAAAAATAAATTTGGTCTGTACAACTTATACAAGCCGTATTATTAACGATTGTCGCAAATTCATTCTCATTTTCGAAACAAATTATATTGATTTGAGGAAGCCACACTTAATATACAAAAAAAAAATAATTTGTAATGACAAATTTTACGAACAAATAAATACTCATATATACTGAGTGTCTGAATGTAAAATTACATGTGCAATTATTAGCTCCCCTGTTAATTTTAAAGAGAAATATCGCAAAGGAATATTTCTTAGAGTATTAAAAACTGTAAATGTATCATCCATTTAATATGCTTTTGTACCAGAATCCACCTCAGAAATAATAAAAATAAGTAGAACATTGTACCATAAAAACCTTTGCCGTCAGTTTGACAAATATCACATTATTATGAATAGTATATTATATTACAAGGGAAGGAAGCGGGATTTATTCTAGTCGTAGATTCTACTCCCGCTAAGCGGGAGCGTAGCGAGGGCTGCATTTTTTTAAACTTTTTTATAAAGTCATGGCCAACTATGGTTTCCATTAGAAAAAACTCAACTTTGTGTCATAACTTAAAACTTATAGCTTAAATAAAATAATCGGTTAGACTGTATTATTAAGTACATAATTACGCAAAACATTTTCCTTTACACATTTTTTCTAAAGTCAATAATAACAGATCCATAGGCACCGAACAAAATAACAGAAAATATATTTTTTCGTGATATTTAGTTAGCCATGCAATTTTTTCAAAAAACATAAAGCTCATGACATTGAGCTCGTAAAACTGCAATTCTTTCCCGTCGTCCAATTTAAACATCCCTCTATCTCCGCTAGTTTCCGAGATCTCCATACTAAACATCTGAAAAAACTCATGTTTTCTGTATGAATTCAAAATTAACTTTTGTTATGTTGACAGCTAATTAAGGGATTCCAAAGAATCTTCGGCTAGTGTTACCCTCATTGGTATTCCCGAAATTAGTTTTTGGCATGTCGACTAACAATCAAGTTTCTTTTCGAAATATTTCCTGAATATGTTTTTTTAGCGCACTTCTTACTCCTTTTCTTCTTTTTCTTACTTATACTTATACTTTTTCCCTAGTAATTTACACGGCAGATGTAAAACGCTTTCGAACAATCTAATCCTAGCGTGCAGTACAGATAGTCCAAATTCAAAAGCCGTGGAACTTGTATTTAACTTTTGAGTCATATTGTTAATGTCTTTAGATGATGCTCTGCATATATAACACTGCCTTGTTGACATTGTTTCGGTTGCAGCGTTACACACCTTGCCATCAATTATGGTCATCATAAAGACATGTTCAAACATGAATATACAATATCATGCAAAATTATTTCAGTAGGTAACTTCTTGGCAGATCCTTCAACGTAACTGATTTCCACCTTTGTAACATCAATAAATTCTTTGATATACCGAAATCGTATTGTTCTACAATATCTAGGCGTTGAAGGAGTTGGGTTTCGCCAAATTATTTTTTTGCCTTGTTTACCACACATATTCGAAGTGGTACAAAAGAGCTCAAGAATATATTTGCGTCTGAGGCAGCGTCATGGTCAAATTTTTGTTTATATTTGGCTTGTTGTTCCGTCACAACCCGATTTACAGATAATTTTCAAATAATTCATTTCATTTTTTTTTAGAGAACAAATGTTTTTCTTCAAACGTCACAAACGTGACACTTTGTGTCCTTGGATACGCAAATTTAAACAGTCACTTTTTCTCCTAGGACAAAAAGTGTTTACTTTGTGTGCCGGCGAAGAAAAAGTGAAAAATACTCATAACTATAGTTTTATTTGTGATTGTCAACACTAAATGTACAGCTAGTTAAAGTAAAAAATACTCATACTATTCTTTTATTTGTGATTTTCTTTATTACAAAAATTTACACTAAATGTACAGTTAGTTATGGTGGCGCTCTGAAAATTAAACCCTCTGCTGCCAGGAACACCTGCTACAAATTTATTGTCATTAATATTGGATCCATTTGCTGTTTCACGATGAGTATTAAGTTCATTCACAGTTTCAATGAAGTTGTTAAGCTCCAGAATTTCCATTGCAATATCTTATTATTTGTTAAACATTCCTCGATGTACCCTGCAGCCACATTACTAGATTTCTATCCACCATGACGTTTCAAACAGGTAATGTCAGCGCCTCGGTCTACCAGCATTGTCGCCGAAGTTTGTCGTAGGCAATGCCCAGTGTATTCCTTCCAATTTGGTAATTTTAAATAAGATGCTACCTCTTTGGCTGCTTCCCCAATTTAGTGAGTTCCCATTACTATTCGATGGCAGACTCCATTATGGTATCTTAGGAAAAATCTCTGCTCTTCCATACCAGTTGGTCTTAGTGAAGCATATTTTCTGTATATATTTATGTATACATCGCCAATGACAGTACATGATGGTTTCTTGGAAGTTTTACTATCAGGGATTTTTATTAGCAGAGTCGGTCCTAACTCTTCAATATCATGCACTTTCATTTTGCCATTTTGCTGATTGTACCAGCTCAACATACCGACTGGAACCAGATATCCCAAATATAAAAATAAAGTAAAAATAAAACAGGCATGATTTCAATCTTTTGGGCATACATTTATTTTACCTTTAACCCCAAATATTCTCCATCTGGAGCATTAGACAGGAAATTATCAATTTATTCTATAGTTACGACTTTTGCCTTTTTTGGTATGTAGCCTTTATTTTGTTTCTTCAAGAATGCACGAAGATGTAAATATTTACTAATATCCACTACATGTTTAATTCTCAATAATGTCCGTAACATAGAGTATTGTGACCACATAGATGAACATTTCATGTTGTTCTTCTGCTTCAGTTCGGTAATAGTTATTTAAGCATTAAGAAAGGTAAGTATCGTTTACCAGTCGAGGTCGAGTTCGCGCCCGAGCGACAGCGAGGGCTAGCAATAAAGACCGAGACTGGTCAAAACTTACCTCTCGAATTGCTTATAACTTTTTTCCACTCCTAAAGTTGGTTTAATTGTTTGTGTTTTATCAATTTATTTTCGCAACATGAACAAAATGTCAGTACGGCTTTGGATGCTAAGACTATTTTTCAAACAAAGTGTAAATGCCAGAAATTGCATTCGTTCAGTTGTAAAATGAATTCCAATGAAAATAAACAAGAAATGGCAATTGAAGAAGCTGCAGATACTGCCTGTTCCTTCCTACTACCGGAGAAGACGAAGAGGTGTTATCAAAATGCGTATAAGGGTTTTAAAGACTGGGGCTAGAGAAAGAACGCTATTAAAATTATTTTACTTACTTCCCTGAGGGAGGTAAGTGATTACTTACTTCCCGTTGCTCATAGTAACCAAAGCTTTAGCGGTAAGTGGGGCGTACTTCCACCAAATCAATGTTACAACAGTGTACTTACCATGCAGGGAGTGTGAAAAATAAGCTATCAACACATTTTGCGAATAATTGTCCACGTTCTTCTCCATGCACCATTTAATGAATCTTCGGTATGCAACCTCATAAATACTCGCCGATTTTGTAGACAGCAATCCTTCTATAACAACTTGAGCTATTTGAGTAATTTCAGCTGGTTCGTGGGGTGTGCACTCCATAATAACACAGTTATGGACAACTAAAAACTGTAAATGATAATTTCTAATTGTTCTGTTTAATACAAATTAATCCAAAGCAACCACAGCTGGCTATATGCTCGTTTTGTATTTTTCACCTTTTTTCTTTAATATATTTTTGAAGAAAAATATTCTTGCATTTGAAGAAACTGTAACATGTTTTATTCGGAGAAAAAGCAACTTTGTGTGCTCCGTCTGTATTTGCCGGTCTCACAAGTTCGGTCGTCAAACTTACAGACTCACCACACAAAGTGTAACTTTTTCTCCTAATAAAACAATACACTATTTACATAAGCGTACAATATTACTTTGCGATTATACAAAATTTCCAACAGTACAGAACTGGGAGCAGATTCTCGAATCGTTCGCAAAACTTTGCGTATACTTATTTCAATAGTTGCGTATGCTTTTCTGAAAAGTATATTCTCGACCGTCGTAACATAAACGTATACTTAAAATTTCATTCGCAACTTTACGAGTGCCTAATTTCATGCGCAACTTTACGAGTGGTTGTGCATAAGTACGTCGCGTCGAATTTTGACAGATGGGTACCTAAATGATATAGTGAATTTGGCTGCAATTGGGCCTTTAGAGGAAACCGAATTAGAAAACGGTAGAAACCGGGCATACAAGATCGCAAGCTTGAGATTACTTTCGTCATAACAAAATTGTAGTACATTGATAATTTAAAATAAACTGACTTACTTTTCGCCATTCCTTCCACGACTTATTGGCCCCATTGCAGCTGTTCAATATATCAGCCGACTCACTCCAAAGCGCTTTGGCATCTGAATATTTAAAACTATCACTAAATTTTGTGTTGATCAAATTTTCGTGATTTTTCACAAAATCGATTAACAATTTATTTTGTTCTACTGTAGTATTTGCACAGCGGTTTTTCTTATCCATTTTATATAAGTGGCGTAACGACTATTTCAGGGGAATTCTCAACCGAGCATTAGTTATTTGATGATTTGACGGATAATACAGCGTTGTCAGACATCCATTGCATTTGCGATTAATATAAATCTAAGCACACGTTTCGATTTACGAAGGGTACTGGAGAATGCAAAAGTATCCAACAAAATATACGTATGCGTATTCCAACCATTCGTAACTTGAGTATACGCAAGTTTGCGAGCGATTTCGAGAATTTGGACCCAGAGCGATACAGCATAAACTATAAGCAACATATAAAACGCCCCTTGAATCCTGCTAAAACTTAAAGATTTATATCCAAGATGTTCATCCGATATTAATGTAAATAACTTTGGCATAGATTTTAGCGACTCAAAATCTATTAAAGCATACTTTTCAAACCACGCTTCAAAAAATCCATATTAAAATAACTTCTTTATTTTATCATCAAATATTTTCGTAAATGGAGAATTCTTATTAAGTGCAATCGCGTTGTGGTTCTTCTGGATGTCTTAGTCTTAGCTAAGAACCATGAAGCTAAGTTTATCGTAGTCACTTAGAACGAAGTCAGATACTATATAGCTCTTAAACATAATATTTGCAGGGGAATACGAGTCTCGCGGAAGTTATTGTTTGAAAGCGTTTATTGTATTAGCACCCACAGTTGCTTTGGCTTCATTACTCAAAGATACCATAAGCCGTGAAATAAAAGACTCCGGACAGTAACAATTCACGCCATAGATTAGGATATCTTGGAATGTGTAGATTATTTTTGAAACTTTCGGTACTGTAAAAATCGAAAGTAATTCCCGCTGAATACGTATCACATAGTAGCAAGCATGTTATCGACCATATAAAAATATATACTTAATCAGATGATTTCTTGCTAAAAGATTTGAACCATTTAGCACAAGCATAGCGATTACTGCAAATAAAATCGCAATAACTGTAGGATTATCTACCGAGCTCAACTTAAATAGAATAACCAATGAGCATATGAACATAATGGTTACTACAAACATCATAACCCAAAAACTAGAGGGCAGCGCAAGAAATATATAAACCGAATTTTCCAGTACTATCGCTTATGGTACTAGAAATGTTGATGTTAATTGTATGTAAGGGATAGTTGCATCTACGTTGTACGATATTATTTCCGAGTACCAATGGCCGCTAGCTGAGATGTTTCCTGTATTATTTTGTATATCTATTAATATAGCACTCCACCCATTTCGTCATACACAATGAATGGAACCGGGCAGCCATCTGTTAGTTAGTCAATTAATTCTTTGCCAATACCCTTTATTGCACCGTTTTCCATTATTATCACATTAGGTGGAATGTTAAACAACAAAACTTTAATGGTATCATTACCAAATTTCGGAATCCATGATTTATATATGAAAAGTTTCCCATTCATTTCCTATTCGTTAGCATATAATATTCCATCATGAGATGTAATTTGAAACTCATTAGATACTTGATTAATATTCCATATTCTGTGTACGGGACAAATTGTGATAAGCCCTGGTGTAATTACTTTCAATGTGTAAAAATTTGTCACTACCGTAATGTTCCCAATGACCGAAGACAGGTGTGAATAGTAAATATTAAAATATTATTGTGATGTTCAAAAATTGTTATATCGTTAAATAAAACGGATATATCGTCAATATTGTAGTAAGCTATGATATATCCCGTTGGTTTGCATTTCAACAGACAATTCGTTGAAAGTACTGATATATTAGAAACAGTAACTATGGCTATATTTTCAATATTCTATACTTCGTTTATGTCCCCCATATAGTAAATACAATAGTTATGCAGAAGTGTACCTTCAAATGAAGTTACGAATACGTTTCTCTTACTGGCAAAAGTAGCCATCGTTATGAGGACAGTACGGCATATTTTTATAACGTACATATTTCACTTGAGAATTATTATGTATTCAGTCAATCCAAATGGCATTCATACGTGTGATTTATGTAGCAAACTAAAGTGATGACGTTAATAAAATCTGAATAATAAAACAGTACCTTTAATTTCAGTGAGTGGATGTGAACATTATTCAAGTTCATTACATATTTAGCATATCCCACAGAAACACTAATGCATGTTCTGTTGAATCTACCAATTTGTGATTTTAGATTTATTTGAAGCATGCCTATTCATCAATCACGTTAATACTATAAATATTGAGGATTTAAACGTTTGCACAAAAAAGATGTATAGTACAAATTGCAGAGTGGACGTTTAAAAGAGCTTAGCGCCAATAAGTCCTAATCACAATATACTTTTAATTGGTACATAAAATCATATTTATTCATTTCACATAGCAACAAAACGATTAAATTTCTATTCAACATAAGCGTGAAATGTTATTTTTCGATTATTCAAAATCTCGAAGCATAAATAACAGAGCGAGATAACATAACCTACAAGCAATATATAAAAAGCCCCTTGAATCCTGCTGAAACTCAAAGATTTATATCCAAGATGTGCATCTGAAATTAATGTGAAGAACTTTGGCATAGAATTGTACGACTGAAAATCTAATAAAGCGTACTTTCTGAGCCACGCTTTAAAAAAGCCGAATTCAAATAATTTCTTTATTTTCTCATCAAATATTTTCGTAAATGGAGAATTCTTATTAAGAACAACCGCGTTGTGGTTCTTCTGTACGTCTTCGCTAAGAACCTTGAGGTTAAGTTCATCGTAGTCACTTAGAATGTAGTTAGGTACTACATGGCTCTGAAACATAATGTTCACACAAGAACCCGAGTCTCGGGGAAGTGATTCTTCGAAATCCTTGATCATATTAGAACCTACAGCGGCTATGGCCTCATTACTCGACGATAGCATAAGCTGTGACATGAAAGTCCCCGGACAGTAACAACGTACGCCATAGTTTAGGATATCTTGAAATGTATAGATTATTTTTGAAAGTTTCGGTACTGTAAAGATCGAAGAAATTCCTGCTGAATACGTAGTACACAGTAAGAAGCATATTATAAGCCATATAATTAAAATAATTTTGATAAACTGATTTTTTGTTAGAAGATTCGAACTGTTTTGTACAAGTATAGCGATTACAGCAAACACAATTGTACTAAATGATGGGTTATCTACAAGGCTTAACTTAAATAGTACAACTAACGAGCATATCACCAAGATAGTTACTACAAAAATCGCAATCCAAAAACTAGACGGCAGCGCATAAAAAATATAAACAGCATTTTCCAGTACTATCGCTTTAGGAACGAGAAAGGTTGTTGTAGATTGTATGTAAGGAAAACTTGAGTCCACATTGTATGATATTATTTCCGAATACCAATGGCCACTTGCTGAAATGTTTCCTTTATTATTTTGTATATCTTTTATTATAGCACTCCAAGAATGAACCTCGTAAAGTATGAATTCCACGGGCCACCCATATGTTAGGTAGTCTATCAACTCTTTATCGATACCAACGATTTCACCATTCTCCATTATTATCACACTAGGTGGAATGCTAAAGAGCAATGCTTTAATGGTATCATTATCGAATTTTGGAATCCATGGCCTATATATGAAGGGCTCCCTATTTATTTCGAACTTGCTATCATGTAACATTCCATCATTAGTTGCAATTTGAAAATCATCAGATACTTGATATATATTCCATAATTTGTGTACGGGATAAATGGTGATAAGTTCCACTATAATTACATGTAAGGCGTAAAAAATTGCCGCAGAAGTAACGCTCGCAATGACTTTAGATTGGTGTGAGTAGCAAAATATTAAAATACTATTGTGAGGTTCAAAATTTTTTATGTTTTTAAATAAAATAGATATGTCATCATTGTTGTTGTATGCTATGATATATCCGGTTGGTTTACATCTAAATAGACTATAAGTTGATAGTACTGATATATTACTTACACTAACTGTGGCTATAATGTCATTAGTGTTTACTACATCCATGTCCCCCATGTAGTAAATACAATGGTTACTTAGAAATGTGTTTTCAATTGAAGTTAAGAATACATCTTTTGTACGAGCAAGTTCAGCCATCATTAGTAGGAAGATACAAATACGTATTTTTATAACGTACATATTTCTTAACAGAATTATTATGTTCTAAGCGAATTCAGACATACTTGGCTGTGATTTATATAGCAAGCCATGGCAAGGCCGCTTGTAAAATGTAATTAATAAAATAATACGTTTAATTTTGGTAAGTGGATATAATTAATATTATATTTCATTATATATTTAATAAATTCCATTGGAACACTACTTGCATGTTTTGGTATATCTATAAATTCGTGTGTTTAGTTTTATATCAATTATATCAACGCATAATTTAGATGAATACAATAAATATTGGCAATTATGTGGATGTATAGCAAATTCTTTACAGCAATTGACAAGTGGATGTTCAAAAGGAGTGAAGCGCCAATTAATTATCAATAGTTTATAATTTAAGATTAGTACTAATGTCGTTTATTTAGAAGAGGGCTAAAATAATAATATAAAATAGTTGAAAATATGTTGTAAAATTGTGTATGAACTGTAATAAAAAAACGGATTGTCGAGTTTGTTTTGTAAACTATGGGTCTTTCATTTGCAATCGTTTTTACAATAAATTTTATAAAAAATAAATAAATAAATTTTATTTCTTATTACATAGTTTTGAACAGAAGTTGTCAGACGTAACTACGTTTTATAAGTCAATGTACAATAAACTTTTAAATATTGTACTATTAATACATATACACGTGGGTATTAACTAATCTGTACATAAAGTTTGTTCAAAATATACTTATTCGGGTGTAAATTTAGAAAGTTGATGACACATGATTATTTTTAAAATTACTCAAAACCTTTTGGGTGGTTCGAAGGGGAAACCAAAATGCGTAATGTCGACCCACTACCTACCCTTTAAGCCACAGCCACACCTCCATCTAAAATATTTAAATGGCACCCCCCCCCCCCTCGTTTTTTCTCGTAATTGTTCAATAATATCTGGTTAATTTTTTATTTATGTTTTATAAAATACAGATTTCAAGTAAACCTTAAACCTGTAAAAAAACATCGCTGTTCAAATTAATGAACATTTGAACGTGAAATGTATGCTACTTTGCTGGATGGATACATTAAGCCTCTCATATTACAGGACCAAACAGATGAACATGGAAATTATGGACCCAAAATGTATTATATTTTCAATAAGATGGTGCACCTTCGCACTATGTACTTCCAGTTTGAGCATGGTTAGAGCATCACTATCCAAATTAGTGGATTAGGAGAAGAGGCCATATCAAATGGCCTTCTAGATCATCAGATCTAACACCTCTAGGTTTTTTTTATGGGATCACTTCATGTCTATAGTTTAGAAAACGCAACCAGTTACCATTGAACAATTACGAGAAAGAATAGCACAATAATGTCCAGCTATTACTAGACAAATCTTTCAGAAAATTCGCGAGGAGTTTAAAAGCAGGCTATACTTTGCTTAGAAAACAATGGAAACAGTTTCCAATATTTACTTTATTATGTTATTTAAATTTAATTAATTGAACCCTTTTGCACATTAGTGGTAAATAAGTAGCGAAAATCGTTACTTATTTATTACATACTCATCTCCCATAACAACTCGCTCCATCTACCCGAAAATTTCACCACTGTTCTCTGTTCGCAAGTGCGGTCATTCACTTAAAAAAAAAGTAAAAACTCACTAATTTAAAAATTCTAGGACAGTCAGATACAACATATACCGATCTGCAATTTTTATGGTAACCTGGCAATACATAACCTTCATTCATATAGTTAAATTTCACTTCTTGGAGTTTACAGCGACAGCGGACAGCGAGTGTGGACTATAACTATATGTTAAATCACTGAGCCAATGTTATCACCAGACCCGCAATAAACAAATTCACGTTACTCATTTGCCATACCTCGTAAATAGGACATTCCAGCAACAAAAATGTTACTATCAACAAAAGTACAAACTACGACACTGTCAATTTGACAGTACTCAGATGGTTTATTCCATTAAAGAGCGTTTTGAAACTGCGAGCGTTCATTATAATAACAATAATTACGCCAGAGCTGAGCTTGTTTTAAATCAAAATAATCCAAAAATTAAGTAAGTTATCAAATAAACTGTAACCCAACTTGTAATCCCATTAAAAATAATTTTGCTTACCTCCCCTGCGGTAAGAGGGTGTACCAATTGAAGAACATTTGCTTGTCAAAAGTTGTCCTCCATTAATCAAATTTCACTTATATCAGCGATTTTCTGAGAAAACATTATATTCATAGATATTTAGGGTGTTTGCTATCTTCCGGGACACCCTGTATGTAATTGATACCAATAGTAATAATGAAAATGCTGCAATTCTGTCAGTTCTTTTTATGTAATAAGCCAACCACAAATAACATTATAGGTTTATATCCAATATGTGCATAGATAGATAGATATTTAGGGTGTGTGCTATCTTCCGGGACACCCTGTATGTAATTGATACCAATAGTAATAATGAAAATGCTGCAATTCTGTCAGTTCTTTTTATGTAATAAGCCAACCACAAATAACATTATAGGTTTATATCCAATATGTGCATCTGAAATTAATGTAAAAAACTATGGCATAGTACGATTGAAAATCTAATAATGCATACTCTCTGAGAGATGCTGTAATAAAGCCGAATTCAAATAATTTCCATATTTTATCCTCACATATTTTCGTAAATGGAGAATTCTTATTAAGAACATTATAAGCGACGTTTTATATCATACTCGATTCGACATATTTGCTTTATATTGTTTATGAAGTCGAAGGTGGCCGAGAGGTTAGCGCACTTGCCTCTCGTGTCAAGGGTCGCAGGTTCGAACCCCGTCGACCCGATAATTTCTGAGCGATTAAAATTCACTAGCATCAAAGAGCCGTTCTGAGGGGAACTGAAGCAGGTTACCAGGTGACTCCGTCTACTGTTAAGTTGTACGTGCTCAATTGCACATTAAAAGACCCGATATGAATGATGCAAAATTCAAGAAAGAAAAATTTCCAAAAGTGTGGTGGATCGCTCCATGGCGACGGTATTTACCCCCAGCAGCAGGAATATTCCGTCGTTAAATAAAAACAAATAAATAGATAAAATATATTGTTTATGTTCTTAGTCTCATTCTTATTCTCAGTCAAATTCCCCGCTGCAGTTATAGCCGCCATATTTTTTTATAATTATAATCATTTTTCACAGGTGCATAAACTCAGCATTATTTATTTCTTAAAGCAACCAGAGGATTACAATTTTATTTTATATAAGCATAAATTGATAATTTTCGATTATACAAAATTTCCAAGCATAAAGAACAAATCGAGACAATATAACCTACAAGTAACATATAAAATGCCCCCTGAATCCTGCTGAAACTCAAAGGTTTATATCCAATATGTGCATCTGAAATTAATGTAAAAAAGTTTGGCATAGAATTGTACGATTGAAAATCTAATAATGCATACTTTCTGAGCCAAGCTGCAAAAAAGCCGAATTCAAATAATTTCTTTATTTTATCATCAAATATTTTCGTAAATGGAGAATTTTTATTAAGAACAACCGCGTTATGGTTCTGCTGAACACCTTCGCTAAGAACCTTGAGGTTTAGTTTATCGTAGTCACTTAGAACGTAATTAGGGACTACATAGCTCTGAAACATAATGTTCACGCAAGAACCCGAGTCTCGAGGAAGTGAACCTTCGAAATCATTGATCAAATTAGTACCCACAGTGGCTATAGCCTCGTTACTCGAAGACACCATAAGCTTTGACATGAAAGTACCGGGACAATAGCAGCTCACGCCAAAGTTTAAAATATCCTGGAAGGTGTGGATTATTTTTGAAAGCTTCGGTACTGTAAAAATGGAAGCAATGCCTCCCGAATACGTTGTACACAGCAAGAAGCTCATTAGGAGCCATATAATTAAAATAAACTTTATCAACTGATTTTTCGTTAATAGATTCGAGTTGTTTAGTACAAGCATAGCGATTACTGCAAACACAATCGAACTGAATGACGGGTGATCTACACGGCTCAACTTAAAAAGTACAACCAACGAGCATATCACCAAATTGGTTACTACAAGAATCACAATCCAAAAACTAGAGGGGAGCGCATAAAAAATATAAACAGCATTTTCCAGTACTACCGCTTTCGGAACTAGAAATGTCGTTGTATATTGAATATAAGGAAAAGATGAGTCCACGTTGTATGAAACTATTTGCGAGTACCAATGGCCGCTTGCTGAGATGTTACCTATATTATTTTGTATATCAGATATTATAGCTGTCCAGGAATGAACCTCGTACATTATGAATTCCACTGGCCAGCCATCTGTTAGGTAGTCAATTAACTCTTTGTCAATGCCTACTATTTCACCGTTTTCCAATATTATCACACTAGGCGGAATGCTAAACAGCAATACTTTAATGGTATCATTATCGAATTTTGGAATCCACGGCTTATATATGAAGAGCTCTCTATTTACTCCGAACTTGCTATCATGTAATATTCCATCGTAAGTTGCAATTTGAAAGTCCTCAGATACTTGTTTTATATTCCATATTTTGTCTACAGGATAAGTGGTGATAAGTTCTACTATAATTACATGTAAGGCGTAAAAACTTGCCACTGCAGTAATTCTTCTAATATCTGAAGATTGGCGGGTGTGGCAAAATATTAAAATACTATTGTGAGGTTCAAAATTTTTTATGTTGCCAAATAAAATGGATATATCGTCAATTTTGTGGTATGCTATGATATATCCCGTTGGTTTACATCTCAACAGACTATCAGTTGATTGTATTGATCTATTATTTACAGTAACTGAGGCTATAATTCCATTATTGTTTATTTCTTCCATGTCCCCCATGTAGTAAATACAATAATTATTTATAAAAGTGTTTTCAATTGAAGTGAATAATACGTTTTTTGTACTTGAAAGTACAGCCATCGAAATGAGAGAAGTATAATAAAGTATTTTTAAAACGTACATTTTTCTCGAGAAAAATATGTTTTCATTAAATCAAAATAATATACATGCTGTGATTTATATAGCACACGATGGTGATGACGTTAGCAAAATCTAAATAATAAAATAAAACCTGTAATTTTGCTAAGTGAGTGGATATGTCTACTATTCCAGTTAAATTCATGTATATTATAATATACCGTTAATTACATGTTTGGGAATATGTAAAAAATCGTGTTTTAGTTTGCATGGCATCTATGCATGCATTTCATATTAATAATATAAATCATAACTAAATCGATATGTCGAAATCTATTACGTATAAACTTGTTAAATAACAGGTCGAATGCTCGTAAAGTACTTGGCTTTCCTCACAGCCACCATCCGATCAATATGCTATTATCTTACAGAACAAAACAACACGTTACTATCATAACTTGCGTAATTCATTAACACCCTAAACAATAACAATAACAGATGCATATTGCGGATTGTCCACTGTCCAGTTCATGTGCTCCATGCAGGCGTGGTCTGCAGCTACCTCTGCGTACCTGTACTAGCAAAAAAGGTTGCCGACCCTGCTATAGATGCTTCTTCTACTATTTTAGCAGGAATATCAAAGTTATATTCTTCATTCATAAACTGCTTACAAAAATCAGAAAAAAAAATTATGCGCTGGACAGCTATTTTTTTTACTATATCGTAGGTAACACTCGCGGTGATATTGTTACTGTGATTGCAAATATGTCATTACATACATACATATAAGTATAACTCAATCGCGCAAGCTTACCATTTTCTGGTAACAAACATACCTCGGATAATGTGATTTTTTTGCGGCATCGGTTAAAATATCGGCCGCCGGCCGTTAAATATGACTTATCATTCCTCTGCTTAAACCAATTACAATAATATAATAGTATTGTATCACGAAAAGGAATAAATCATTAATGCCCGGTTGCACTAACATTGTTTTAACTCGGGTTATGCAACCCTGAGTTATATTTTAGTCAGAGGGACGTTTCGAATCTGTAGCATCAAAATTTGATGCGACTAACGTATATGATCGATGATGTGGAGTAACGTATAGCAACAAAACCCCCCGGGTTAAATAAAACGGGTCACTTGTGAATGAATCAAGTTCGTATAACTCGCATTTTGTTTTATTTCAGATCTGGTGTAAGTCATTTTTGGGGTTAACCCCGAGTTAAATTTATAACCCCGAGTTAATATTTAACTCGCGTTGATGCAACCGAGCATAAAAGGCTAATCGCTAGAGGTAGGATAGTTAGGCAATTTGCCTTTTTCGTATAAAAGGTATGATTAAAGGCAGTCCCAGCGCATTATTTGTTTACCATAGTAAACATTTAAAAAAACCTATTTTTTTTTTTTATTTTGCCTTTTTCGCATAAATTCGAGGTTTTTGCCTTTTTCGGGTGCATTTTGCTTTTTTTACCTTTTTTATGCCTTTTTAGGTGGTTTGTACATTTTTTATTTCGATTTTGGAATACTTGAAATTTTTTTTTGATGCTTCCAAATCCATGGCAATATCAAAACCACAGCAAGCTTTCAACGACGCAAATGTATTAAATGTTCTGACCTACATACAAACATATTTTTCTTGGATACCGCAAAAAATCAAAAATTTGGAAAAGATTGGATTAAGCCTCACCGTATCTCTTAAAATCATCGATGATGCAATCATACTCACGTCGGGTGCTCCGGGTCCAGCAGGAAAACTTATTAATGAAAAACTAAAAACAGTTTTGCAAAAAAATTCAGGTTTAGATGAAATAAGAAATATTTCAAAATTTTTAAATGGTACCGCTTCGTGTTCCGAAGTACTTGTATATAATAAACTCTCTCCAGACGAAATAAGTTCACTGAAATTTGCTCCTATAACATCATGTGATGCAGAAAGATCATTTTCCGTGTACAAACAAATTCTCAGTGACAGGAGAACTAAATTAACTCCAGATAACATAGAAAAAATACTTGTTACGGGATGGTTCAAAAATAAAAATGTATAATTATTATTAACAATTATTTATTTTTATTTAATAATTATTAATATTTTACATGGTCCCAATAAAAAGTTGATTATTTAAATATGTTTCATTTCTTACAGTTCTCTAGATGTGTTTTCAGTTTCTCCTCGGCCATACCTTGGTATTGTGTTTTTGTGCACTATTTTTGCATTTCTTGCTTTTTTTAATTTGCCTTTTTGGCCATCTTTTTTGCCTTTTTGGTCACTTTTTTTTGCCTTTTTGCCTACCTTTTTTGATGTTTTATTTTGCCTAACTATCCTATCTCTACTAATCGCAGATAATGTTCATGAATATGCTCGAATATTTTAATATGGAACGCTATCGGAATGGACCGGTTTTACCCCTAACATCCATAATTCAGATTAATACAATAATCAGGTTGCATATTAAAAAACGTTAGCAGTAACATGTACGTTACTTGACAGCATCACATTCGAATGTCAGATGCATCTATGTCACAAATGCATCTCGCATTCGAATGTGATGGTATCAAGTAATGTACACATTACTGCTAACGCTTCTTGTTACGCAATACACGAATATTGATTGATACATCAAATCTGCATATTTACAACCTTTAGAATACTGAAAAATCATGTGGGGTTAGTGAAACAACAGTAACATATACACGTTTCGAAGACGCATCTAGGGTGCCTGTTTTTTCTATCGAGTAATATAGGTACATATATACAGGGTCCGTCAATTCACCTCCCGTCTTCTATAGCTCAGTTACTGATTAAGTTACGATTTTGATATTTTGCAGACTTTACTTACATTCTGGGGTGTATTTTAGGAAAATATTTTTGATTATACAGGGTGTCCCAAAAAAGTGTGACGTCATCATGATATATATTTTTAGATTGCATGGTATATTTTTTGTTGCTTATTTGGGTGCCTTTTATGGATGCCTACATACCCATAAAATTTTATTGAAATCGGTATAGTCATATTTGAACAAAAAAATAAAAACTGAAAAAAATCAGTTTTGCACCATTGGTTAAGAAAATTAATAAGGGATAAAAATAGAGCCTCGTTAATAAAACCATATAAGGTAATCATTAAATAAGGTCTGACAGTTGCGTTAACCAAGTTTTATAGATATGCATTATACAGAGTCTCCAAAATTTAGTGTCAAACTTTTCAAACTTTAAAGCACTTTATTTGTCTTATTTTAAATTGGAACCACAATATATTTTTATGTAAATTTATGCGGAATTAAAAGACAAACATTTTTCCTAATAACAACCCTATCTCAATTCCTAACACATTAAACGATATTTGTAGAAAACTAGTTTGAGAATGTTTTACTGGCATATTACTCAAATTTGTTTCAACAAATGAAATTTTCGACTGTATGGTCTCACTATTCTATGGTAAGAGCTATGTTATGCCGTAAATTAATCAACCATTGACTTGTTTATTTTTGCTGCCGAAAAATATTTTTCGACTTCGGACGAAAAAATCTAGCAACCATAGTTTTTCACAAAATGATGTTGTTTTCGTCAAGATTTTCATACCGAAAAATACTACCTTATGATGCAATCGAATAAAAAATAATTTTGGTATCTTGGGTATAAAGACATTAGCTAAAAAAGTTTTAAACTTTTATATTACTACAGTCAACATTGGCTCTTGTCACTTTGTTAAACTTTAATGTCAATAAATTGTTTTTCAAACCCACCTTCGATTTTTATTAATTAAAATGGCCATTGGAATTGTTGATAAATAGAGTTTTCTGCACATAACTTTTAATGTGTTAGGAATTTCGACAGAGTTGTTATTAGGAAAAATGTTTGTCTTTTAATTCCACATGGAATGGCAAAAAAATATACAGGGGCACCAATTTAAAATAAGAAAAATAAAGTGCTCTGAAGTTTGAAAAGTTTGACACTAAATTTTGGATACTCTGTATAATGCATATCAATAAAACTTGGTTAACGCAACTGTTAGACCTTGTTTAATGAGTACCGTTTATGGTTTTATTAACAAGGCATATTTTTATCTCTTATTAATTTTCTTAACCAATGCTAAAAACTGATTTTTTTCAGTTTTTATTTTTTTGTGCTAAAATCACAGCATAGATTTTAATAAAATTTTACGGGAATGTAGGCATCCATAAAGGCCACCCAAATAAGCAACAAAAAATATACAATGCAATTTAAAAACATACATCATCATGACGTCACACATTTTTGGGACACCCTGTATAATCCAAAATATTTTCCTCAAATACGCCCTCTAATGCAACTAACGCTTGCAAAATATCAAAATCCTAACTCAATTAGTAACTGAGCTATCGAAGACGGGAGGTGAAATGACGGACCCTGTATATATACAGGGTGTCTACGCTAAACCGTTCGTTAAAAGTTTACGGGGTTGCCGTTGTCCTAAAAATTTCAAAAAAATCCTCGTCACGCGGTTGAATCAGTTATCCTCATGTGAAATATTTTCAAGTTTCTATCACATCCGGTTCCACCGGAAGTAGCACCAACTTTCTTATTTTAAATGGAACACCCCATATATTATTATATTTTTGAATTCCTCGCTTAAATTGGAACATATTTTGTAAAACGTATGTACACTTATCTCTTCTAGTTTTCAAGAAAAAAAATGTTTTCTAAAATTTTGACCTCTAAAAGGTAGCCTGAAATCTGTCAATAACTTCTCTTAGGAATAAGATAAAATTATGAATTAAATTTCTAATTATAGATAGAGGATGCCTCTATGAGTGACATAATTGGAAACAGTCAATTTTGATAATAAGTGTTCATAAAATGTCAATATCTAAGTGCCCTCTTAAATATCCTGTAATTCATTTTTTTTAAATGGAATGGCCCATTTTTTATTGCATAGCACGATAGAGAGAAAAATTTACTACAAAAAAGTATAATACAACCATACTCCTAAAGCAAGTATTTTTTGAAATATTTCGAGGATTACTTTTTCGTCGCATTTCTGCAGGGTATAATTTTGCAAGTCACAAGTGCACTTTAGTAGGCGTGTGATATGTTTTTGTTTTGTCGCCATTGTAATGCAAACTGTCAAATAATAAAAACATTTAGAATAAAGTATTACAGAAATCAAAATGAACAAAATGAATCATTACACAAATCAACAAATTATCAATTTATTTTTTATACATGGCAACTGCGATAAAATTGTTGCTCTAACATGTAGAGTATTCAATAAAACTTATCCACATTTGCCGCCGATGAATAAAATAAGATTTAGAAGATTGGAATCAAATGTTGTTTAATTTGGACAAGTGAATGCAATAAGACATCGACAAAACCCAGTTATGGAAAATGAGGAAGTGCAAGAAATAGTGTCGGCCGGCCTATTTTCAAGTTAATCCACAAGCATCTATCCGCTGTGCTCAAGAGGATTTAGGCGTTGATAAATCTTCAGTACAGACAATTTTGAAAAAACATGGCATGCACAATTATCACTTATTATCAAAATTGACAGTTTCCAATTATTTTACTCATAGAGGTATCCTCTAGGTACAATTAGAAATATAACTCATAATTTTATCTTATTCCTAAGAGAAGTTATAGACATATTTCAGGCTACCTTTTAGAGGTCAAAATTTTAGAACAAAATTTTTTTCTTGGTAACGTATGTACACTTAACATACGTTCTTACAAAATATGTTCCAATTTAAGCAGGGAATTGATTTATTCATCGGCGGCAAATGTGGATAAGTTTTATTGAATACTCTTCATGCCAGAACAACAATTCTATCACAGTTGCCATGTAAAAATAATAAATTGATAATTTGTTGATTTGTGTAATGATTCATTTTGTTGATTTTGATTTCTGTAATACTTTATTCTAAATAGTTTAATTATTTGACAGTTGCATTACAATGGCGATAAAACAAAAGCATATCACATGCCTACTAAAGTGCACTTGTGACATGCACAATTATACCCTGCAGAAATGCGACGAAAAAGTAATCCTCGAAATATTTCAAAAAATACTTGCTTTAGGAGTATGGTTGTATTATACTTTTTTGTAATAAATTTTTCTCCCTATCGTGCTATGCAATAAAAAATGGGCCATTCCATTAAAAAAAAATGAATTACAGGATATTTAAGAGGGCACTTAGATATTGACATTTTATGAACACTTATTATCAAAATTGACAGTTTCCAATTATGTCACTCATAGAGGCATCCTCAATCTATAATTAGAAATTTAATTCATAATTTTATCTTATTCCTAAGAGAAGTTATAGACAGATTTCAGGCTACCTTTTAGAGGTCAAAATTTTAGAAAACATTTTTTTTCTTGAAAACTAGAAGAGATAAGTGTACATATGTTCGTACAAAATATGTTCCAATTTAAGCGAGGAATTCAAAAATATAATAATATATGGGGTGTTTCATTTAAAATAATAAAGTTGGTGCTACTTCCGGTGGAACCGGAAGTGATAGAAACTTGAAAATATTTCACATGAGGACAACTGATTCAACCGTGTAACGAGGATTTTTTTGAAATTTTTAGTACAACGGCAACCCCGTAAACTTTTAACGAACGGTTTAGCGTAGACACCCTGTATATACATTGATTATAATATATAAGGCTATTATAATCAATGATATATATATATTTTTTTTCTCAAATAATGTAATAATGATACATAAAAATGAACAATAACAGTAATATATCTAACTGGACCGTGCAATGTCTCTGGCGCCCTTGGAATGTGTCAAAAATATATAGCGCTCTGTTTTGTCAAAATTTTTATAAAGTAGCCTCTGCGCTCTCGGCAATTATCCTAATGCCAATGTTTTGGTACAGTACTGGTACTTTTGGTACTTTTGGTACTGGTACTGGTGCTATTGGTACGGTACGGTTCGGTATAAGTCTGAAATTGTTATTGTATACCGTGACATGTTTTTAACTCTGAACATAGGGTCAATACAACTCCCTATGTTCGATTTTAAAATACACAGGTCAATGCAGGCTTTATGCACTCCCTGTATATTTCGATTTTGAGATGAGTTGATACCCCCATTCCGTCTGTGTCGCTAGCATCGGCAGCATTTGGCAGTGTTCTAGAATTATTTATCGGCAGCAGTGCTCGGTAATGGCTTTACCGGCTTTACCATGACGAAATTATTTGATTTATACTTTACTTGGTGACTTTGTGTTTGTGCGTTGAATTTTGACTTGGTGGTTTAGTTTTTTGTTAGTTATATATAGTTATCATTAGTTTTCGGACAATTTATCCTTTAGTTAGTGGTAGTTTATAGCTAAAGTTAATTTCAGACAATTTCTCGTTTTGTTAGTTTATTATTAGTATAGTAAAGTTAGTTACGGACAGTCTTTCGTTTTGTGATATATAGTTATAGTTAGTTTGGGACAGTAATATTTAAGTATTGTTCATCAGTGCTGTGTAAAAGGATGTGGAAATAGTAGCAGAACTGCAAAAATGCACGTATTTCCTCAAGTTTCAGATGTAATTATTAAATGTCACAATCAGATAATTTCCTTATTGCTATCACTTTTGCAGCTCTTTAAGAAATGGGTGATTGCAGCAAATAGAGCTGAATACCTGGACAAGGGAGTTAAAAAAAACCCGAGGGGCAAACAGGTTATACGATCGACACTTTGATGAAAACGCAAGATTTCCTTGCAAGCGCAATCGTTCAAATTAAAAAAAAAATGCTGTACCTACATTATTCCTGCCAAATATTTTGAGTAAGATAATTTCATACTTGTTGAACAATCTATGCTCATCTAATGGCACATACATGATTGAGACTGAGCCACAGGAGGAATTTGAGACAGTTGTAGTAGATGAATTTGGTAACTATAATGTTAATAATTACAATTCTTCCCTACCTGTAGCATAAATATTATTATACCCGGCAATAGATAAAGTTTATGCATATAGGTCAAGAATCAGCTTGTATGTGACCAAATAAATACCTAAGTAAAATATTCTAGTTGACGGTTCCATCCAGCAAGAAATTATAGCATCAACCAGTAATAGTTCCCCTTGCTTTGCACCAGTAATTTGCAAAAGAAAAGGTACGAAATTGAAAATAAAAGCGTTCACCTATTTACTTAAAATTTCATTTTCCACAGTTTCACCTTCCGAAGAGTCCACCAAGGAATACGGTCCACCAAGGAAAACACCCCGTTAGAAACAAAGTAAGATGTTTAAATTGATTGACTTGACCATATACCCTAGCCTATAATAATGTGACATTATGTATCTAATAATTTTAATCTTTTAAACTTAAACCGTGTTTTACTTGGTAATGCACTTAAGTGTAGTAACATTGTTACTATTCCGAAAATGCCTCATGTAATATGTGTATTTTGTGAATTGTTAGTATTATTACTTACTAAAATTTACCTAATATAATTGTGCATATTTGATTTTAAACATTAAAGTATGTACTATTGTTAATTGTAATATTACTAATATTTTAGTAATTATTTGGACGCTAACATTGTAGCACACATTTATGTAGTATGTAGGTAATTTACAAAAGTACGGCTTGTATTTCTGTAATATCAGTATCAAAGGTATTACCAATAATTAATAGGGATGTAAACTATAAATACTTTTTAGAGGCAAATAATGCGTTTGTCTAATAAATAGATGCCCTAACGTTGCACCAATGTTCATAACTAAATCATACATTAGAAGATGGTATGTATTAAATATAGCTTTTAAGGTTTAGTTCGCGATAGTCGGTCAATTTTTGTAAAATACAAATTATAACTGAAATTTGTTTGTGATTGTCAGATTTTGTTATAATTATTAATCTCAGTTATTTTACTATAATAAATATCGACATTTTTACAAATGTATGAACTAATCTTTGTAAACATTAACTTTACTAATGTTCAAAATTGCAAACAGTCCTTAATAAAATTGATCTTACTCATATACGTATTGCATTTTATTTTCTATGTGAAGATTCAAGAACAGTTTTAATATTTATTGTATTTGCAGTACATATTTATGATTGCATATTATTTATGTGTAACCAAGTTAAGTGATTCTCTAAACTTTGTACTGTGAACACAATAAATTTTGAAATTGTTTTTGAAAAGAGTTTTATTTTTAAATTTTGAATTTCTATTCCGTTTAAAGCTCCCGCCAAAAATCGTTCTGTGATCAGCGCCGTTCGCGGAGCGCGGCCAACAACTAAGTCTGAAATTTTTTGCAATGTGAGTGGCCTATCTATGAGGGGGTTATCTATGGGTCAATGCGTGGATGTTATCAAGTGACCTAGGTAACGTCAAACTAACTATTTCATAGGTAATCAAAATAGAATTGTCATGTTGTTTGAAGAATTATTGTGCTAAAATACATTAAAGAAATGTATTCAACAGAGGAAACGAACAACTAATGCATTTATCCATCTGTTTATATTCAACGCCCGTTGTTGTTAAATTTAGAAATAATCTTAAAAATCGTTCCCATTGATGCAGTTGGGCTATTAAGGTAAGTGACTGAAAAACGTCACACACTTTACTTATGCTCTGATTGCAAATCAGATATAGGTATAACATAATTTTCACAAAAATTACTTTATTTTAATTGAATTATTTTAAAGTAGAGCTAGCCCGACAAAATTGTTGATAGGTTTGTAGTATAATTGGTTGCATAGCTAATACTCTAAAATACTAATACTGAACATAGGGACATTGCATTGACTATGTTCAGAGTTCAAAAAATGTCTTGGTATATACACATAACCTATATGTAATTTTATGGGGGAATTCTCCTGACTGTAATAGAGTATTTGTCCTCCAGAAGAGAATTATCCGACTAATGTTTGATATGAGTTTCAGAATGTCATGTAGATCCATCTTTAGGACTCGGAATTTACTTACATTGGCGGGTATCTATATTTATAAGTGTATAATGTACACAAGGAATAATATCTACAAATTCACCCCAAACTATGATGTACACCAATATCGTACAAGGCACTGCACAATGTTACGCAATCCTATTCACAGGACTACACTATTTGAAAGATCTCCTGCCTTCAATTGCCTAAACCTATATAACAAACTACCTTCTCCTATAAAACATACAACTAACGTCTACAAATTTAAAACCATGCTAAAACAATTTTTGATAGACAAGGAGTATTATACTGTGAGTGAATTCATCTGTGATAATCTGTAATTATTCCAATGTGTCATTTAAAAAAAAACTGTTACGTCATAATGAGTACGATGTATTTACTTCTATATGTTAAACATTTTTTTGTTTCTGTCTTTTGTTTCTCATTGTCTGACTTATCACATCTGTAAAAAACAGCTGCGTGAATAAAATGCTTATTATTGTTATTATTATTGTTATACTACCGAGGACAATTTTCAAATAATTTAATAAGAATGATTAGTAAATTTTAAACTCGGTTGATATGAATGTTGATTTGACATACACTGTTTTAAATCGATGTATTGTAACTGTATTTTGTGTTATAATGTATTTATTGTGTTTGTATTGTATTTAGTCTATTTGATATATTTTATATTGGGTATAACTTGATGTAACTGACATATTCTATACCGAAAGGTCTAAAAGAATAAAGGCGATTATTATTATTATTATTATTATTATTATTATACAGCATTTCTGCTTTTATCAATCATATCTGACATTTATACATGAAGCCAATGAACTAATTAATTGTGTAAACATATGTACTTGAAAATTTGAACCATATACTCCGCAGCGTTAAATCATAAGCCAGCTTTCGTGATTTCTACTATAGTTACTTTGGCAATAAAGACAACAACCAATTTCATTAAATATGACAAAGAACAAAACAAATTCAATTTTAATGTACAGTGACAATGTGCATTCTTTTTACGCCTTATGAATTATTAATTTTGTACAATAAATAAATAATTATTGAAACGCTATAGAGAGCCTGTTTTTACAAATATATGCGCTATCAAGTTCGAATCGTTTTTACAATGAAAGCGTTACGTGGATGGGGTTAAAATAGAAATTTTATAAATATGATATACAATTCTTGAACCGAGGTAAGTAGTATTTAGTGTTTAATAAGACAATTTACAGTGCCTTCTTAATATTATATTAAAAATACACGTGGGTATTAAGAAGTCAGTATATAATAGTTAGTTAAGCATTAAGAGAGGTAGGTATCATTTACCTGTCGAGGTCGAGTTTGCGCCCGAGCGACAGCGAGGGCTAGCAATAAAGACCGAGACTGGTCAAAACTTACCTCTCGAATTGCTTATAACTGTTTTTCCACTCCTGAAGTTGGTTTAATTGTTTGTATTTGATTAATTTATTTTCGCAACATGAACAAAATGTCAGTACGACTTTGGTTGCTAAGACTATTTTTCAAACACAGTGTGAATGTCAGAAATTGCATTCGTTCAGTTATAAAATGAATTCCAATGAAAATAAACAAGAAATGGCAATTGAAGAAGCTGAAGATGCTGCCTGTTCCTTCCTACTGCCGGAGAAGTATAAGTTCGTATAAGTGTTTTAAAGACCGGTGCCATAGAAAGAACGCTATTGAAATTATTTTACTTACTTCCCTGGGGAAGTAAGTGATTACTTACTTCCCGTTGCTCATAGTAACCAAAGCATTATCGGTAAGTGGGGCTTACTTCCACCAAATCAATGTTACAGCAGTGTACTTACCATGCAGGGAGTGGAAAATAGTTATTTTAGCATTAAGAGAGGTAAGTATCTTCTACCAGTCGAGGTCGAGTTTGCGCCCGAGCGACAGCGAGGGCTAGCAATAAAGACCGAGACTGGTCAAAACTTACCTCTCAAATTGCTTATAACTGTTTTTCCACTCCTGAAGTTGGTTTAATTGTTTGTGTTTGATTAATTTATTTTCGCAACATGAACGAAATGTCAGTACGGCTTTGGTTGCTAAGACTATTTTTCAAACAAAGTGTGAATGTCAGAAATTGCATTCGTTCAGTTGTAAAATGAATTCCAATGAAAATAAACAAGAAATGGCAATTGAAGAAGCTGCAGATGCTGCCTGTTCCTTCCTACTGCCGGAGAAGTCGAAGGGGTGTTATCAAAATTGTTTTAAAGACTGGTGCCAGAGAAAGAACGCTATTGAAATTATTTTATTTACTTCCCTGAAGGAAGTAAGTGATTACTTACTTCCCGTTGCTCATAGTAACCAGAGCTTTATCGGTAAGTGGGACTTACTTCCACTAAATCAATGTTATAACAGTGTACTTACCATGCAGAGAGTGGAAAAAATACATTATATATGCATGTACATCATGTTCAAAGGGTCCACCATTGCTAACTCTGATGTTATTTAATTACGAACTCGGTTAAATTATCAAACAAGTAGTACCTGAAAAACAATTGAACGTGAGGTTCGTGAGACCTTCAAAGAAACTTTTTTTTATACAGGGTCCTGCAACAGTGCGTCGGGCTTTCCTAGCGCGTTTCCCGTTAAAGATAGAAAAAAATATTTCGTACAAAAAGTTATTGGTTTAAAAATCTTTATGCCATAAAATTATTTTAAAATATACATGGTGTCCCAATTTTGCGGAATAACAAAAACAAACATTTTTTTTTAAATATGTAACACCCTGTATTTATTCAATGTTTCTGATGCCATATGTCAACCTCTACATAGTTGTGTATTTAGTTTTGGAGTATGTTACAGTGTTGCCAATTTACAATTTTGTTCTCTTAATATCATGCATAAGCAAACTCAACTTTAAAAAAATCGTAGCGACCTCGTTTTTTAAAGGAAAGAATAAGTTTTAGCAATATTCTCAGTGTGGTTAATAAGGAAGATGTTGGTAATGAGCAATTTGAATTTAGTAATACAGCGTGTTCGGAAAAAAATGTCAAACTTTACAAATTTCAAAGCGGTGTAACCAATTTTTTTTAAACCCCTATTTTATATCATTATTCGATAGGTCTTTTTCTTCTCTTCAATTTGATGGTACATATCTTAAGCCTGAACCTCATAGTTATTGAGATATTCAATATTTTTCACAAAAGTCACCATTTAATTACATTTCTATGCACTGAAATAGGTCATGTTGCGACAAAACAACTGTCAAAATGTAAGTAAGAATCAATGTGAGATGAACGAAAATTGTAAAATAGTAGATAGTACTTCTGTAATACGATTAATTATTTTATTCCAAAACCATGAGAGATAACAAAATTATTACCTATTACAAAAGAGAAACGATCCTACAGCAATGTTCAAAAAGTTTTTGTTCATCTCACACTGATTCTTGTATTCTCCTGTATTACTAAATTCAAATTTCTCATTACAAAAATTGCTTATTAACCACACTGCGATTATTGCGAAAACTTATTCTTACCTTCAAAAAATGAGGTCGTTACGACTTTTTAAACTTGGGCTTCCTTAAGCAGGATATTTTGAAAAAAAAAATGTAAGTTGGTAACACTGTAACATAATCCAAAACTAAATATATAACATTGTAAAGGTTGAAATATGTCATCAGAAAACTTGAATAAATACAGGGTGTTCTATTTAAAAAAATGTTTAATTTTGTTATTGCGCAAAATTGGGACACCGTGTATGTTTGAAAATAATTTTACAGCATAAATATTTTTAAACTAATAATTTTTTGTACGATACATTTTTTTCTATCTCTCACGGGAAAGGCGCTAGCAAAGCCCGACGCACTGTTGCAGGACCATGTATATGGAACACTTTGCATTCCATATCACACAAGTTGTGCCTGAAAAACAATCGAACGTCCGGTTCTTGAGACCTTCAAAGAATTTTTTTTAATATATGGAACACTCTGTATATTGTTACATATTTGAAAATATATTTTAATTGTGATAAAAAAATGATTTCTACACGTTTACCCTAAAATTAAAAATGAAGGAGTACACTCAACCAAACTTATATGGAATCACTCAGTATTTCTCATAAATCAACATTTTAGAAACAAAATTTTATATGCAAGTAAGTCATGATTGTTTTTGTTTATAACCTAAGAAACAGTTTATAAAATTTAGCTTGACAGATCTCAGTATTTGCGTGTTGTTCTTAAATTGAAGTAAGTGCGTAAGTAAACTTTTGTGCTTTAAAAAGGTATTATGCCTTACGTAGGATTGTCAGCCGTTCAGAGGGGAAGAATTATCGCCCTTGTTGAACAAGGAATGTCACAAAGGCAAATTTCAGCAACACTGGGCGTCTCACAGGGTGTAATATCAAAAACCTACTCAAGATTTTTGGAGTTGGAAACACTTAACAACAGGCCTCGACAAAGTCGTGGAAAGGTAACCACTGATCGACAGGACCGTTTTATAGCTCAAATTGCACGAAGAAATCCAACCACCTCTCATCCAGAAATAAAAAGACAATTCTTAGAAGCCACAGGTGTTAACGTTTCAACAGAAACAGTTCGAAAGAGGCTTCGTGCTCAAAATCTATTTAGCAGGAGACAGTTAAGAGTTCCAGAATTATCGAGACAACATAAAATTAATAGACTAAATTGGTGCCGTGAACACCGAAACTGGACAATCGAAGACTGGCAAAAAGTGTTGTTTTCAGATGAGACCAGAATTGGTCTTAAATCAGATGACCGCCGAATTCGAGTTTTAAGACGTCCAGGAAGACAAGCTAGACTAGAAATGGCCAGATCCCTACCAAAATATAAGGGCGGAACTCTAATGTTCTGGGGAGGTATTATGTTAGGAGAAAAAACTCCTTTGATTCTGATCCGACAAAACTTAACTGGTCACAGATATGTTGATTTAGTATTAGAACCTGTAGTTCGACTGTGGAGAGGTGCAATGGGCAATGATTTCATTTTTATGCATGATAATGCACCTCCACACACCAGCAGAACTAGCAGTGACTTTTTGGAAACAGAAGATATTACAGTTTTGGAATGGCCTGCCTGTTCTCCAGATCTAAATCCTATTGAACACTTATGGGACACTATAAAAAGGAGGATTAGAGCTCGAAGAAATAATCCCGGCAATGCAGAACAACTCATTCAAGCTGCCGTACAAGAATGGGCAAATCTAAACAATGATGACATAAACTGTTTAATTAGGAGCATTCCCAGTCGAATTGAAGCCTGTATTCGCGCTAGAGGTGGCAACACTGATTATTAATGTTGAAAAAAGTTATTTTTTGTGTTATAATTTAAGCATTCATTGGATTGACTATTGACTCATTTTAATATTTTGTTCAGTTCTGTTAAATTTAGTTCTTATTTAAACATTTTCTTTATTAAACTGACTTGACATACAGTGTTTGGTACCTTCCATTATAATTATTTCAAAAATATTACTCACGATCGGAAATATTAAGTGATTCCATATAAGTTTGGTTGTGTGTATTTATTCATGCTTAAACTTTCTGAAGTAGTTTTACAGATTTTTCCGATTGCTTTTCATCAGTTGTGTTTCACTTTATCTCTAATGCTTTTCCCTCTTGTCAACACTTATCAATATTGTATCAAATGTATTCCCCATATGTCAAATAGTTTTCACTCGTCAAATACTTTTCCCTGATCTAATATTTAAACTATCTCGACCAGAGGGAACAGAATTAAATAAATAGTGAAAACAATTTGACAAATAGGGAATACATTTGAAACAATATTGACAAGCGTTGACAAGAGGGAAAAGCATTTGAGATAAAGTGAAACACAACTGACACATCGTCGGTTTAATGTTACAAGGTTGCATGTGCAAATTTGTAAATTTGAGAATAACGACTTTAAATATGTTTGTTATTATAGAAAATGATGTATTGTGCACTGTAATTTGATTTTTTTATCACAGATTCTTAATAATCTGATTTTATCCTTCCAACAAGTTGAAAAGTCCCGCTTTGAAAGCATATAGCCCTGTAAAGCTATAAACCTAAAAATTGAATAAATATTACATGCACCCTAAGCCGATGACATGGTAAAAATCAATATTAAAACTCTGTAAACGTTGTATATTTTTATAATAAAATTCAAGTAGTCAGAGTTTTGACAAGACATGTTTTGCTTGTTAGGTTTAAAATAGTAGACATAACATCAAATTGGAACGAATATGTCAAACGTCAAGAACATTGTCTAGTTAATTAGTTTTAATTAGGTTTTTTTTTGAGAAATGTGACATGTCAGCAGTATATCTCTCTAATAATATCCATAATCATGGATAGGAACAAATGCACCTATTCGTTGGCCAGCACGTTCACGTGATTTAACGCCGCGAGATTATTTTTAATCTTTAGGGAGTTGTGAAAGAGGAGATCTACGAACAACGTTATCAAACTGTGGCGATGTTCTTAAATAAAGCTAAAAATATTTTAAATAATATTAGATATGTCTACTATTCCAGATTATTACATATTACATCTTACAGGAATAAGGAAAAATTCGTGTTTTTTGTTTGCATGACTTATCTACGAATGCATTTCAGAGTAAAATTTTAAAATCTCTTCCTAGTATTATAAGGAAAGCTCAAAAATATATTGCGGGAAAAGATTGATTCCTTGAACATTTATTGTGGTAGATATGCGTTTGGTTTTAATTAAATTTTGATCTTTGCTAGTTAATTTAAATATGTTTTTCTATCATTTATGTTGACCATAGAATAAAAAAAGTTTAGGAAGCGTGTATGCATTACTTATGTATTTTTAACTTCAGGAAGATAGAGTAATAACTTTTTTTTTATCATTATTAAAATATTTTTTATAAATATGTAACAGTATACCGGGTTTTATATTTAATAAGATATTATGAATTTTTCATATACTTTTTATTCGATTGCATCATTAGATTGTATTTTTTGGTATGATAATCCGGACGAAAACCCCATCATTTTGTGACAATGACAATGGTTGCTAGGTGATGGTCATTTTCGTCCTAAGCCGAAAAATATTTTTCGGCAGCAAATAAAAGGGCAATGGTTGATTAATTTAAAAAAAATTAACTGCACTGTGCTGTATTAGTGATATTCGATGCTTCTGTTAAATGTAGTTGTGTCTCTTGTGCTGCTTTCCATGATCCAGATTTTGACGAGCAGTATCTAGTTTATCATTCAGAGAATCATCCATGTATCCCTGAGCGATATTAGATGACCGCCATCCTCCATGACGTTTCAAGGCAGTGAAATCGCCCCCAGCATCCACCAATAATGCACGAGGACTACACATTAATTCGTCTTCACTTGACATTTTAAAATGATTTTATTTTTTTCGTTGTTGATCGAACGTTACATTGACAACCTAATAAAAATTTCACAGCAATTTGATTAATTTTTGTTTTTAAATATTTTGTAGTTTGTAAAGTTCTTGCAATCTAATAAAAAAATATGTAAGATATACGGACGACAAACATATTTCGGACTCATTACTGTTGCTGGATTCGGCGTTGCCTCGTCCAGCAATTTCCAGCAAATCGTCCGAAATATTTCGGGTTTCGTTTTTATAATATAATAGTATTTTATGTTATAATGACGAAAAACGAAATATTTTGGACGATTTGCTGGAAATTGCTGGACGAGGCAACGCCGAGTATAACTAAGTAACGATAAATTAGAGGAACAAACCTGTAATATTTTACGGGCTTGAATAAAACACCTGTAATATTTGACAGGCTTGAAGAAAAGCCAACGACAGATTGAAAACTATTTCATATTTTATTGCAAACATCTTGAAACTATAATAGATCAGGCTTCTAATTATACACATTTATAATACACTTTGATTCGATTTCAAAATTCATTTGTACATTTCCAGCAACCATTTTCTGGTTGTTACTTTCTATTTCAATATTCACGTTTTTGTTAGACAAAGGCAAAGTTGTATTCGTGACTGCAGTCAAGGCTGCTTCGTTTTTTTAACCCTTCCCATTGCCAGATTGAATCATTTTTGCAATTTTTCTTTTGTTACACATAGATTTAGCAAAATCATTTTCGGCAACTGTGGAAGATTTCCAAGCCCGTGTTGCTTTAAAGTTAAAACATCAGCGCCATTAGCTAACAATGTAGCCGATGTACGACGATATATGACCTGCATATAAACTCGGAATGTCCAAACCTAAATACTTTGCTATAACGGATATAAATTTTCCAATAGTTTTTACACCTACTAGTTACACAGGATTAAACCCATGTTCATCAGGAAATATAGTGAATACTCGTCTCACGTGTGTTTTGTGTTTGGAATTTTGACTATTATCACATCTGCTTCATTTCTCCTCAAAAATTGTTGATTTGGTGTCTCTTTTAAAAACTGTTCTACCTCTTCTCTACTTAAATCGGCAGGTTTTTTTAGCACATATCCCAAAGATTTTGTTTTAAAAAAGGACGAAACAAAACTCTGCTATATTAACGTTCTCATAAGAAATTGGAGTATTTTTCATGAAGATTTCACGAAAATTTCTATTTTTCAGACTAAAAACAGATAATTAGTACGTTAATTAATTGGCAGAAAACTTACCTGTTCATAGAGAAATACTAGGATTAACCTTGGTTTACCCCTTTTGTCTTGTTTGCTATGCGTCAGTCACAAAATATTTTGTACTGTTTCTCATATCGCTCTATTGGTACTTTAGGTAATATTGCTGTATCTGAAATTTTTGTATATTTCCTATAATTTCAAGAAAATCGCCTTTAAAGGCGGAAAGACCACGATCGATAGCCCTATCATAATCATCGCCTTTAAAGTCTTATCAGTTAGACCTTACTGGAAACGCAATTAATACATACAACAAACTAAGTGAATCAATCAAATCAAGCACCCTAAAAATATTCAAACAAAAGACAACAGCATTAATACTGTCCGAAGACCAGCTCCAATGCCATTAGTCTGGAAGCAGCCCATCCGGGACAGCTATCCAAGGCGAAGAGTGGAGCCGAGGACATATGTTCTTCTTTATTTTTGTAATATATCGACATATCTTCAAATAAACATTTATCCGTAAAAAAAAAAAAAAAAGTCTTCGTCTGGTACTAATTTCATCACGTTTCACGTGTATTTAATTATTAATTTGGAAAATTCAAGAAATTATGAAATCGATAACAAATTTTGTTATTATTTATTTACATTACTATAACTACGTGTAACTACAAATTACCCTACACCTCCACATAATAAATGTCAAGAAATTTAATTAAAAATCGACAAATAAAGGTGAAAATAAAAGTTTGTACGTGACACGCTTTGCAATTAATTTTTACTAGGCTCACTGGATTATTAGGCTCGCTCCTGCGTCGCACGCCCCACAAACTTCCAGCTCGCCCGTAAAGATTAATATACAAAGCTTGTCACGTAAATGACTATTACAGGTCCACAAAAACACAATTCACAATTCTATTTAACATAAGTATAAAATGATACTTTTCGATTATACAAAGTTTCTAAGCATAAATAACAGAAGGAGACAACATAACCTACAAACAACATATAAAACGCCCCTTGTACCCTGCCAAAACTCAAAGATTTATATCCAAGATGTTCATCTGAAATTAATGTAAAAAAGTTTGGCATAGATCTGAACGACTGAAAATCTAATAAATTATACTTTCCGAACCAGGCTTTAAAAAATCCGAATTCGAATAACTGCCTTATTTTATCATTAAATATTTTCGTAAACGGAGAATTTTTATTAAGAGCAATGGCATTGTGGTTCATCTGGACGTCTTCGCTAAGGACCTTGAGGTTTAGTTTATCTTGATCTTGTAGAACGTAATCGGGGAGTATATAGCTCTGAAACATAATGTCCACAGGGGAACATGAATCTAGAGGAAGGGGTTCTTTGAAATCATTGATTATATTCGCACCAACAGTAGCTTTCGCCTCGCTACTCGAAGACACCATAAGCTCCGAAATGAAAGACACCGGACAGTAACAAGTCACGCCGTAGTTTAGAATATCTTGGAATGTGTATATTATTTTTGAAAGTTTCGGTACCGTAAAAATTGAAGAAATTCCTGCTGAATACGTAGAACTTAGTAACAAGCATATTACCAGCCATATAAATAAAATATACTTGATCAACTGATTTTTCGCTAACAGATTTGAGCTGTTTTGTACCAGCATAGCGAAAACTGCAAACACAATCGTACTAAATGATGGGTTATCTACAAGGCTTAACTTGAAAAGTAAAACCAATGAGCATAATAGCAGGATCGTTACAATAAGAATCACTGTCCAAAAACTAGAGGGAAGCGCATAAAAAATATAAACTGGGTTTTCCAGTATTATTGCCTTCGGTACTAGAAATGTTGATGTTAATTGCATGTAAGGAATAGATGCGTCCACATTATATGAAATCACTTCAGAGTACCAATGGCCGCTTGCTGAGATGTTTCCTGTATTATTTTGTATCGCTTTTAATATAGCACCCCAGCTATGTGGCTCATATACAACGAATTCCACAGGCCAGCCTTCTGTAAGATAGTCAATTAATTCTTTTTCTATACCAATTATTGCACCATTTTCCATTATTTTTACATTGGGTGGAATGTTAAACAGCAAAACTTTAATGGTATCGTTATCAAATTTTGGAATCCATGGCGTGTATACAAAGAGTTCTCTATTTATTTCTAATTTACAATCATGTAACATTCCATTTGGAAGGGTAATTTGAAACTCATCAGATACTTGATTTATATTCCATAATTTGTCTGCTGGATAAATACTGATAAGTTCTACTGTAATTACATTCAAAGCGTAAAAATTTGCTACTGCCATAATGCTCCTAATGACTGAACATTGGGGCGAGTAACAAAATAGTAAAACGCTATTGTGAGGTTCAAAAATTGTTATATCGTGAAATAAAACTGATATGTCGTCAGTACTGTGGTAAGCGATAATGTATCCCGTTGGTTTACATCTCAACTGACTATTCGTTGATAGTACTGATATATTACTTACAGTAACTGTAGCTATAATTTCATTATTGTTTACTTCATTCATGTCCCCGATGTAGTAAATACAATAGTTATTTTTCAGAAATGTGTTTTCAATTGAAGTTAAGAATACGTTTTTTGCACAGGCAAGAGCAGCCATTGTTAGAAGGATAGTGCAATGATTTATTTTTATAACGAACATATTTCTCAAGAGAATTGTATTTTTGTATTTTTGTGTGAGAATTGTATCGATCTAAATGGATACATCGTTATGTTTTATATAGCAGAAGATGGTGTTTATGTTAGTAACATCTGAATAATAATAATAAAAATAGATAGGATATGATTAATATTCTGGGTCATTACATATTTAGTATATTCTATTAAAACGTTAATTACATGTTTAGGTATATCTACAAATACGTGTTTTTAGTTTGCATGGCTTATCTATGCGTGCATTTCAGATTAATAATATAAATCAGGACTAATCATTAAGATTGTTTTGATTGTTACTAGTGGTAATCTATATTTATATTCATAATTATATTTTGCCGTAATATAAATATGAAAATAAATTAGGACTATTTAAATCAATCTTGAAAACAATGTTGTAGATAAACTGAAATAGATAAATACTGAGTGGAACGTTTTTACAATAAGTGCGTTACGTGAGGCAACGTACCCACTTTACCTATGCAGTTTTATATGCAAGTTCAGATAACATTAAAATAATTTCAAAATTCCGAGCAGTTTGGAACATATTTAAAAAAACTAATAATCGCGATTTTCTAAAATATCCAATATTTTCATAATTATGAAAGATGCGGAAAACAAGGTAATTTTATAAATTATGTGTTGAACAGAAGTTGCCAGAAGTAGCAACCAACGCACAGTGGTTCAGAATTTAAAGAAGTCGATCGAAAATCAAAATTTTATAAGATGCTAAATATAACACATAATCGTTCTTTCATGGTATATTTTCAACTTCTGAAATATATAATTGCAAAATTAAACTAAGTAGGAAGGTAATATTAGACAAAATCAAACCTGGACCATGCAATAAAACACTTACGTTTGACACATAACTTTAATTTCCAAAAATGCGTCTCTTACTTTAAGCTATGTAGAATTTATTTTGCAAAATATTTAAGAAAAATGGATATGTATAGAAAACCCGAACCTTTGGCTATCATATGAATGTATTATTTTTCTAAGAAATTTAAAAAACATGGTTTTATTACCCTACACCTGAGAGTGCATTAACATAGTTCCATTACCTCATAACTCAGGATGGATCCACACATATTCCAATATTGCCATACAGCAATCACGGCTGAAGTGATCCGTAAATTGAAATCTGTCATCGATAAATCCATCGTCACCCAACTACACATCTATTTCAACTACACATGCAGATTGGAGAACTTAACACGCCAACATCAAGACAAACAGATCAGCTAGAAATATAGAACAACAATCAAAAACAACATAATAACCAGACGACTAAGATATCACAAATACAAACTATACCAACTGAAGACCATGGAAAGAGAGTACTAACACAAATCAAAAAACAGAGACACAGCATAAGAGAGGCCAACAACATCATAGAACACACGAAAAAAGAAAAACAACAACAACAATGGACACAGAACAAGAAACTCTACACACTACGAAAACGAAAAACATCAAGACAGAACACAACAGCACTCCAACCACCGACAAGTACACACACATACCATCCACGTGTTCTGAACCTCACTGACATAGAACTCAGCCAAGAAGACTTACAACTACTAAGGTTAAGCCCAAAATATGCCATTCCCCCTAAACCACCGTCAGCCTTAGCACAAAATAAGACAAAATATAGATAACATTAGAAATATATGTATAGAAGGCATTACCAAAATTCAAACTAAACTAAATAAGAAACATAAATTCACATATGCAGAACACTATAATCCCATATTGCAGTGTTCACATTCACAACCATATAAAAAACCTAAATTCAAAAATAAAGGAGCACAATATAATCATTACAAAAGCCGATAAAAAGCAGGTTTAGTTATCAATACACAAGACTACATTAATAAAACCAATAACTTTCTAGAAGAGAATAATTCCAATACAATTAGGGGAAATCCACGGAATAAACTCACAAAACATACAAAAGACACAATCAAAGCTACCAAAGAAAGTTTACTCAAATATAACCAAAACCCCAGACATTTAATACCAATGAACCCCACACTACCAAACCTATGCTCACTCCCAAAACTACACACACCCAACATACCAATTAGACCATTTTTTTCATTCATAAACTCACCGACCATTTTCATAACTAAATTCGTTGATAATTATTGAACACAAAACTTAATTTTCAATAACATATACCACATCAAGAACACTTACGAACTAGAAAAACCTAAACAATATTAAATTAACTTCTATAAACACAACAACCACAGACGCACGGGACAAATTTCACATATGCTCATTCGACGTCACAAACCTGTGATTGGAGCGGTAAACCAGAAAACTACCGCGGTATCGGTAGCTTTACCTCCCTATAAAAGTACCGCGGTACGGTATTCGGTATATTTGTGAACAATTACCGCGGTATCGGTAGTCGGTTACCGCGAAATTGGTTGCGGTAGTTTCTCGGTAGTTTTCATTCGATTTTTTTGTCATTTCTTTAAATTGATTTTATATCTTAATCTATTTTATCTTAACTATATCATTGCGACGTGTTTTTCCAACATTCGATCTTCGTATTTAATTTTCTTTAGATAAGGGGCATATTTTCACTGTAACAAAATATCACAATAAATATACATAGGTACCTATACAGGGTGTCCCAGCTAAAATTTGCCTCCCCAAAATCTCAATTTCTGTTAATATATAATAAAAATCCTAAAACACGTCCGGTTAAGATTGGAGGGGGACCATTTTTGCGATAGTAGCAAATCCTGTCACAGCTACCCTCGGGAGGGGGCGAGTCACCCCTACAATTTTAAATTGGAACATGGGTGAAGACGCACATCATTTTTTAGCTCTTTATATTCTCTTGTAATTTTTAAAATGCATTTTTTTTTAAATTGGGCTAATACTTTTATAGAAAATAGGTTTCAAAATAGGGATAAGAGGGGTAATTATAAGGTCAAAATATGCGACATTGGAAATTATGAAAATTCGATTTTTTTTATTTACTCCGTTGGTACTTAAAGAAATATGCTTTCAAGTTTCCTGTTGATTTTGCGCAGTAAGAGATTTATTTAAGTGGAATACAAATTTATTTTATAAGCAAAACGCTCAAAATAATCGTTATATGCTGGCCATGGTAAACTGGTGGATACTTCTTCACTGATTTTAAGCTCCATTATAAATATAATATAATATACACAATGGACCTACACAGTGCCACAACTTTTATCTTCGAACGGTATCTCTGCCTAGATAGTTGATACCGCAAAATAGTTGGTTAATGGTACAGCTATACTACTTCCGGAAATTCTTCAGCCATTTTGTTTTCTTCCCATGGACCTCCTTCCTTTAATTTTCCCCTGCACTCCACTCCAAATCAAAATATTGTGCTTATCTTCGCTTTGGAAAGAGTTAAATATTTTAAGATAATTTGCTTGACAGAACTTTGTCTCCTTTAACTAAAAATTGACGTATTTTGGCGATTTTGCAAAAAAATAAATCGTAGATATTTAGGGCGTTTCCTTTGTCCCGGGACACCGTGTATATGTATATTAAAACTTCTACATGTAACATGCATATATGGGGGCCGATAATCCTTATATAGATTTGATTAAATAATACTGCATACTGCATACTGCACACTGCATACTGCATACAAATCAAGAATATAATTCATTTATTTTGTAACTGTATTTTGTTGCTAAGCACTAGAAATGAAGTAATTTTGGTTGCATTTTATTGTAGCATCAGCGGTTAAAATAAAAATATTGTAATCATGTAAAAAAAACTCAAACCAAACTAAAATTTTATGAATTGACCAATTATTCATGTTTGTGTGAGTGTTGGTTAGTAAATATTAAAGATATTGTCCTAACGACAAATTAAGGAAGCGTGGTTTTGAGGGTAAGAATAATTCGGCGGATAGCACCAAATTTGCTTTATGATATGAAAATAATTTAAATAAAAATATATAAAAAATTTAAGAAATAAGAAAAAACCCTAACTTTACGAAGGCGTAGTCCGAGCCGGCACTGAAATAAAGTAATTAAAGTACAAAGTAAAGTAAAGAAATAAGTCTAAGTACTTATTTATCTTAAAATGTGTGTTATTACAGTTGCAGCATAGAAATGATTTTCCAACAAGTACAGAGAGGCAATTTTAATCGAATCGATTTATTATCAATATTGTTCAACGATAATAAACGCTATAGATACATATTAAAGGCGCGTTCTCACGAAACAGGTTAATTGATCGATTGTAGTTGATCGACAAAAGTTGTATGAAAACTATAGTATAAAGATGATTAAGTCTATGGAAACAAAGGTTCAAGTTTTGTTGATCAACTACAATCAACCAATTACATTATTGATTTAAATTTTATGCCGTTCACTGTTTGATTTTGGCTTGCATTTATAAACATATCCATGCTTATTTTACAGAGTGACGTAAGCAACCACCTACACCTACACTTACGTTCTAGAAATAATTTTGAGGTAAAAATATATTTTAGGCAAATGTAATATTTTGACTCTAGGCGGCACTACGGCGTTATTTACGTACGTTACTTTGCTAAATACATCGATGACTCCCTAAAACACCCAAAACTGCACTTACTTAGCACCCAGCGCTGAAGACTACTGCTCTTGACGCTCGCGCCGGCTCGACTGAATCAATAAGCGCGCGGAGTGTCGGGGCTCAACTATATACTTTTTTCACTATCTTTCAATTACAATAGAAACGTCTGGCGATAGGATTTAAACTTGAATTTTTCGTCCTTCAGATTCGACGGCGGAGAATTGCAACGCGTGCGAAGGTTATTGTGTGCAGAGGTGTCGACTTTTGAAAATCGTCCTGGGTGCTCGCACTTTCTATCCAATAAAAATTATAATAGTAATAACACCCATACAGGGCGGATTTAAGTGGGGGGAGGCTATGAGGGCTATAGCTCAGGGCGACAAATCCACGATCATTTAAAATCACCCTTAATACATTATGAAACCATTAAGTTACTACCTGTTTGGCGATCTTTCGTTGGCCGGCCGACCAGAATTAACGGAAATGCTACTTATGGCCCCAATAAAGCAATAAAGTAACAAGTAACCACGACGCATTTTCCTTCAAATCAAAAATACGGGCGCACTACAAAGGTAAAAACCTAAACCGTACTTTTGTGTAATTACGGTGGCATTTTAGGTTAATTTACGACCCCTCTAATCCTGTTATTGAAAAAATAATCTCAACCCTTATTTTGACATTTATTGCACTTTGGGCTTCTAGGTATCTATCTGCATAAGATAATCATTTTGTTTTCCTGAGAAATATCTTCGAAAATGAAAACATTCGAAACAAACTATTGCTTGTTCGTAAACGAACATTTACGGTAGATTTTGATAAAAAGAGTACCGCGGTACGTTAGTCGATACTTTTTTTAAAAAGTACCGCGGTGCGGTAATCGGTACCACGGTACTTCTACCGCGGTAGTTCCAATGACCGTCACAAACCTATACACCAACATCCCAACAGACGAAACCACAACCTACATTACACAGCCACTCAGACAGACAAAACGAGACACATAAATCGAACATATTAAACAACTCATAAAACTAACGACAAACCAATACTACTGCAATTTCAACAACACCACATACACCTCGACAGACGAACTACCAATGGGCTCATCAATTTCAGGCACACTAGCAAGTATCTATTTAAATAAACTAGAAACATTCATATTTAACAACACCTCCATGAAGACGAAAATAAGCTTCTGGAATAGATACGTCGATGACATCATATGCATTATACATGGCACCGAAGCCACCGTAATATACATCCACAATTGCAAAACGACTTACACCCTAAAATCAAATTTTCAGTTGAAATATCCAACAACAACCCTAATTTCCGGCACTTAAATATAATACTAAATACAGACAATACATCCCAATACAAAATATACCGAAAACCCACACAGACAGACAATATCATACACATACACTACTCATCATTTCACCATCTCACACACAAATTAGCAATTTTCCACCATCACATACATCCTACGTAACATCCCTCTAAACAAACAAAATTTCAATTTCGACGATTTCCTCAAATCAATGATTTCCCCATCAAAACCATCAATAAATTAATTAAACGCAAAGGAAAACAAATTTTAAATAAACTCATAACAAATACAAACAATATAACCTCCATCGAAAATTCCTCAGATAAAATGTACAGCATATTATCTTACCAAGGCACATACCTTAGACCAATCATAAAAATGTTAGAGTCTTTCAATATCACCCCGGCTTTCAAAAACCAAAACACCATTGGCAACACATTAATATTTAAATCAGATCAAACAGTAGATCCCCTAGAAAGAAATGCACTATATACAATCACTTGCAACGAGTGTAATGCCATATAGGTAGGAGAAACAGGCCGTAAATTACGCGTCAGAGCGAAACAACATTTAAAAAACATCACAACTTCAAACTTTGGAAAGCACTTATTTATGGTGTTCATTTTGTACAATAGTCCTAAGTGCCAAACGGTGTCGAAAGCCTATTTATGTCCAAAAATAGTGCTGTCTTCTTTGTAGGTATGTCGCCTGTTGTTATTTGTCAGTATGTGCAGTGGGTGTTTTGTTGAGTGTCCGGGTTGGAATCTAAATTGGCATTTAGATTCTTTCTTTAATAGCTTTCTTCTAAGTTCCATATTCTGTTTTGGATCAGTTTTTCCAGATTTTTTCCCAAAACTAGGAATAGCGTAATGGGCAATGGGTAATGGGTAACGAAATAACGATAACCTTCTGTTCTTCTTTCGTCTTTTCCTGTCTTGAGAATTGTAATAATAATACCCTTCTTCCAGGGTTTTGGGTGTATTTGATTTCGTATGCAGTAGTTATAGATTTTAATTATGTAGTCATATACGGTTGTCTGTAAGTACCTTAGTAAGTCAGGTTAGTGCGTCATATCTAGGAGTCATTTTTTTCCTATATGTAGTACTGTGAGATATTCGTCGTCTGTTATGTCGGAAGCTAAGTCGTGTCCTCTGTTCGTTTGTAAATCTCAAACAAATCTCAAATTGTTAATGTCGTCGAAGGCTAGTCGTCGAACGCTTGGTTTGGTGATGGTGTGAAAGTTTTTTCAAAGTAGTCTGCAAATGTGTTGGCTATGTCTATTCAGTATATTTTTCCGTTTGCCCGTCAGTTAGTTGTAGGATGTTGGTTTTCTGTTTATATTTAGAGACTTTTTAAATCTTGGTCCAGTATGTTTTCCCTTTATCTGTCTCAATATCTTGGCATATTTTTAGCTATTTCTCTGTTCTGTATTGTATTAGATTTTGTATGTTTTGGTTGAGTTTATTGAAATTTTTCTTGAGGTATCTGTCATGTGTTGTTAAGTACTGTCTGTATATATATTTTTTTCTATGTTTTAGTCTAAAACTTAATTTTCGCAGCCTATTTTTGTAAAATTTATATGTGCTCGTAGTAGTGTAATAGTTTATTATATTTGTTGGTGTGGTTTGGAAGTCTGATAATCTGTTCAAGGTTAATTTTTTCCGAGTTTAGGTCTATAAATTAATTTGTCATATCTTCCGTTCTTCTACTCGTGTAATTGGTCTTTTTAATACTTCGCATCCTTGATGAAGTTATGGGAGTTGGTTGTACTTCAGTGTCCATGGTAAATGGTATACCTAGGTGGTCATAACAGCGGTCGGGAGTTAATATCACGTCAGTGTTGTTATTTGTCAGGTTGCCATTATGAAGGAATATATCAGGAGTGATATCTTTTTTGTTGGGCATAGTGCATGTCGGAACCGTGTGCCGTCTAGTGAAGTAGGAATTTTGGAGGAATGTTTGTAGCTGTCTTAGTTTCTGATTGTTAATGTTAATAATAATTGCATATGTGTATAGTGAGGCTATAATATTTTTTTTGTTCCTGAAGGGACGTTGGGTGAATGTGACCTAGAAAATATGGAGCTTATCGCCTTGAAATGGAATTGTGACATAGAGACAGAAAGAGAGCAAGAGATGCTTGATGCTTTTTGTTGTTGGAGTTGCCCCCAGGTGTTTGATAGTTTTTATCTGGTGTAATTGTTCTTCATCGATACGATACGATATGTTCTCGCAAATGTGTTTGGTAATTATTTGATTTTCTCCTTGTGAAGAATGTTCTGTTGTCTGTTATGTGTGGTTGTGGTGTTAGAGGTGTTTTTGGTGTTTATTGAGGTAGTTGGTTTTGTTTGTGTCATCGGTATCGTTTCATTAAGCGGAGTATCGGAGAGATATGTGCTGGACTTACATCCCTCTTAAGTCTTTTTTTCTTACGGTTGGCTGGCTTGCTATGCTTCTCATTTTCGGACGGCCACGTTATTTCCCAGTCGTATGTGTTTCAAAGGTTCCTGATGTGTAACTATCTTCATCACTCATCTTGGTTTACTAATTTCACTTATTTCACTTTATGATCGCACGTGCTTGCGCTATGGTGGTTCGCTATGGTTGTTTTCCAAGGCAGTCTTTAATTTTTTACAATTTTGCGACATTAAACTCGATTTTTTTAGAAATCTCTGTCATGCAATCTCATGGTATTTCAAGATATTATGCGTGAAGAGAAAAACAAATTCTACCAAATTTGTTAATAGAAAAATTTATGCTGCCATTTAAAAAAGTATCGATGACGTTATTATCAATAGGTGACGCGTCACAATAAAAAATAAATAAACCGTCAAATTGTCGGAAACAATTAGCTACTGCACTTTTGTTAAACACTTTTTTTTCTTAAAACAATAATACAAGTTCCAGAGATAACGTTTCTTACTTTTTACTCACCCTGTTTGTATTGTAATGTAATGGTATGTAATGTAATGTAATGTAATGCAATGTAATGTAATGTAATGTAATGTAATGTAATGTAATGTAATGTAATGTAATGTAATGTAATGTGTTAAGGTGTTTTGATACGCAATACACCTGAATATAAGCATACATAATATTCTTATTCAGATAATAATAATAAAACAGAACGACCGACGCGCAGTTGGGCAAAATCCAGAAATCCTGGTCAAGGGTCAAAAAACGTATAATTTTGGTTATTCGTTTACAACATATAGTGTTGTTTATAAGTAATAGACATCTCAGTCTAGTTTCTGTAAAAACAATAATAGAAGATTAAAACTAAGTTTCAAAGTCAGCTTGTACCGATGCCCTATTCAACGCTCTAGAAACCGTCCGAACCATCGTTTCTAAGAGTGTGGAATATTAAATGAAACATGTATCGATATAAACTTTTAATAATACTTTTTTTCCGTAAGTGTGTGAAAAACAGAAATGTTATTGAAAATTGAAAATTAGTTGAGCGTTCAACAGTACACAACGTATAAACTACAACCAAGTTATATTAAATAATAAGTGGAAACATTATTTTCACAAGGAGTAAAAGTAGATAGCTCTGCAGTGTTCTGTCTCTAAACTTCAAAAAGACTATTCTACGGACAGTTTCAAATGGTACTATAAAAAAAGTAGCTGCATATTCCTGCAGATTCAATATTCAGCTTTTTTTGTACATGCGTGCAAGTCAAGATTTGTTAACCAAATATGGAATCTTCTGAACAAGGTTTGTAAAATTCAAGTTGATGTATGTAATTCATTTTTACAGAAGCCTGCAAACCATAAAACTATGTAAGTTTCAGTAAACATTAAAACAATTAACAAAACATATCGACAATTGAAAGAACAAAAAGTTAAAATTTCGCATTTGTAGACTTTGATTTTTTAATGTTTTTTATTTAGATCTATTCGAGAATTTTTATTTTCTTAATTCCAAATTTCAAGATTTTTGAATTAAAAAAATTCTAAGATATTTTTTTAAATTTTGAAATCCTTGAACTTATAGATATCATGTTTCTTTTTTGTAATTTTTGCATCTGTTTACGTTTCGGATCCAAATTTAATGATATACGGTTTTTTTACCGTCAGAGTTCCTAATCCGCAAAGAAAATATTTCAATATTCTGATTAAGGTTAAAATTTCACGAAATTCCAAATAATCGAAATCCGAAGGTTTCGAATAATCGAAGGTTTAGACTTTATTAATTAATTATTGTTGTCAAGTTTACAACTTTTTAGACTTTAAAATTGGTATATTTTGGTTTTTATATTGAGAAATTTTAGCCTTCAAATTTTTATCATTTTTTATCACAATGTGTAACCTTTAACTTAATCCAGCAACAACAGAAATCCTGAAATATTTGTATCATCAATTTTAATCCACTCTATATTTTGTACCGAATTATAATTAATCAAATAATTATTTTGCCTATAGGTTGTTGTTTGCTGTCACATTGAAGACCAATGTCTTAATGATTGCAAGACATTGGTACATTGGCAATAATAATGATCTGTCCGTGCTAATGATTAATATATCAACAATGCTTTTTTGGTAATTGAAGCTTAGTTACTAATTATTTGAGATATATAAAAAAATAATATTTACAGACATACACAATTGATGACAAAGTAGTGATTATAATATATCATTATTGCTGCAATCGTTTCAGTAAATTGAATTTCAATAGTGTACTTTACATGTAAAATTGATTTGAAGGTATTCTTGTAATTTTTGAAATACTATTTTGGAATTTAATTATTGACTTTGTAATTTGCATGGTCACTCTATTACATTGCTATAACTTTAACTTGATCCAGCAATAATAGATATTCCTGAAATCTTTGTATCATCAATTTTAAACATCACTAAATTCTGAAACCGAATTACAATTAATCAAATAATTTGTTCTTATCTAACTTGGAAATTTTCAAAATTTCAGTTTTATAATTTTCAAATTGACATCATGGAATACATATAACAATTATTGTATTTCAAGAATATTGAATCAATTAACTTTTCATTTTCGAACCAGTAAAATTTAGAGATTCAAATCCAAAGGTGTATATCCTTAAATTCCAAAGTGTCAGTTTCAATGTTCAAGAATAAATATTTATTTATCAAGAAGAAGGATAACTTTATCTTCGAGTTGGAAAAGAACCTTCATCTCCGTGATGAATATATTATATTATTTTATGAAGTATTTTATAATACATAAATAAGCTTTACGATAACAAAATAATTGCGGAATTGTGATGAAGGATATAAATGTTATTTGTGTTAATGCTAGCCTAGCAACCGTTTGTCCCTATTCACTAACAGCGGGTTGACGTTTCCTGTTACAGCATCCGCTGTAGATGGTAGTGGCAAGGTTTATCATTTAACGATTGTTCATTTAAAATTGCAAATTCATTTAGCAATACATTTTATTGATTATACATGTCAGTTAACTTCTGTCAGCTGTTTCCAGAAAAAAAAGAGTTCAAATTACCGTTTCAAATAACGGTATTATCCATTTAACGTGCTGTTAATTTTATTAACAAACTGAGATAAATCATTTTCCACGTAATTTCCCTATGTTCAGCGGCAAATCGATCACTCAGTATAGTCATTCTAACGAGAGCTGTCAATGAGTCATGCTTATTCGAACAAAGAATCGCGTTTTCTATGCTCATTCGCATGCTTATATACGTTAGTATTTAATAATTCAATGCATGTATGTCAATATATTTATCTATTTACCTTGATTGTATACGGAACATGTTTCTTTTTCATTATTTTAGTATGATGGAACATGAGTAATGCAATAAATATGTATCTAAAATATTTTCAGGCTTCATAAACATGTGTATATTATGTGTTACATTATCAACATTCTATAAAGTAACACAAACAAAATAATAGTTTCAAACTAATTTGATTGCAAGTAATCTGTTAACATCAATCAACTGAGAAAATATTAATTTATATAAAAATATGGTGTTGGACGTTATGTCTGCATAAATCGACAAAACAAGTTCATTTACGAAGTAAGTACCTACATATCTTCTTCTTCTTCGTTTTCTCTCTTTCCAGAGAGGTCGTGATTGTGGTTTACTCTTTTGCTGTCGCTCTTCGTACAATATCCCTCCATCTTTCCCTGTTCCCGGAATCTCTTGTTGCTTGTGTTATTGTGTTGTTGGTTGTTGCCTTGATAGTGTCGGTCCACCTCATCGGCGATCTTCCTCTTGGTCTTTTTCCTTCCAATTTCCCCTGTATCACCAGCTTTTCTAGGTTGTTATCATCTCTTCTATTGATGTGGCCGAAAAATTTTAGGATTCTAGTATAGACAATCTGTGACAGTCGCTGGGGTTCATTTATTTCTTTATTAATAGATACGTTAGTTCTGTGAGCTGTCCATGGGACACGTAGTATTCGCCTCCAGCACCTACATACATGTACATTATTATATAGAATGTTGTATTAATTTCTATTTCAATTATTTTCATAACAAGCAATTCTTAGCACGTTGATTTTTGAACCTGTTTAATTATTAACTCAGTAATCTTACAACTACAGATAACTATTTTAAAATGGCAAATTCTAGGATATACTTTGGAAGTGAAAACGTGCAAAAATGAGAATTCGTCCAGGTTTAATATTAGCCCTGCTTGTTCAAAGTTCATATTCTACTGAAAACATTATGGAGAACATATTAAAAAAAAAATACTGCATCTACCATACAGGAGATTCGAATGAAATCGCAAATTACATAAACTCGGCTGCAATTATGACTGGAAAACTACAAATATCACGAGATAAGTTAAGAAATTGTAAACCAACTGGATACTTAGTCGCCTTTAATAACATAGAAGACGTGTCGCTATTATTCACAAACATTTTAATATTTGAACCTCACAATCCAGTAATGGTGTTTTGCTTTGACACACAAACTTCAATTATTAACGCAATTACTTCGGAAGGGGTATATCAAGCTTTAAGTGTTTTTGTTGTAGAGCTTCGTAGATTCCATAAAAGCGACATAAAATGGGATTTGGCTGAAATAGCGGAAGAGTTAAATGTTTTTTTCGAAGGCAATATTGTGGCAGCAAATGCTAAAGAGCTTTCCACAAAACAATGGAATCCAATGTTTGGCGACACTTTAAATATATTTATAACTTATTATCCACCGTTTATAGATTTTCAGGATAGTGGTGAAATTATAGGCCTGGAAAAACAAATGATTGATTATTTAACGAGGAGCTGGCCGATTCAGTTTATCAAGTTGCCAGATGGCAAAGACCGTGAAGTCTACACATATTTAGAAAATAATACCGGCATATCTATAAATGGTCATTGGATTTCAGTAGCGTCGGCTTATGATATAGATATATCTATGTCATATGTTCAGTTAAAGTCGACATTTCTCGTACCCAAGCCAATAATTTCTGAAAGCTACTCATTCATATTTGAAGCTGTAAATTTAAATTCGTGGTTAATAATTGGTTTGGTAACTACACTTATTATTTGTGCGTTGGTTTTGCTTTCAAAATTTGACATGAGAAATAACTATACTAAAATAAATATAGTTTTTGCTGTGATCGCGATATTGGTACTCAACGATCCAAACTTTAAGCCCAAAAATCTGATAATTAAACGTGTTTTATTACTATGGACGTTCGTAACATTATTACTATGCACCGCGTACTCAACCGGATTCGCATCTTTGTACGCTGTTCCAAAACTAACTGGAGATATCAATACTTTCCGTGACATACTCGAGAATGGTATAACTTGTTATAGCCCTGGACCTATAACAACGGAGCAAGTAAAGCAGTCCAGCCATCAAGAGACTGCAAGAGTTGGTGAAAACTTAATTACCAGTACCCAAGGCGTCCTTCCTGAAGATGCCTGCTTCACAGCAGACATAATTTTCGAAAATTACATGATTCCCGATTTTGACTTTAAGGACTACGAAAATTTTAAGACACTAAAAGAGTTTTACTACATAACTCCTGTGGTGATGGCACTTAATAAGAATTCGCCGCTAAATGTTATTTTCGATACGGAAATTGCGAATCTGATAGAGCACGGATTTATCACAGCGTGGTTTCACAAGTATCTTCTGCGTAACTATGAGTTATTAAAGTTTTTGCAACATTTGTCTGTAGATCACAATCATCAGGAGTATACTTCTATGAGTTTTCTTAAACTGCAAGGTGCGCTTTACTTACTCTTAACAGGTTACATTGCATCATGTGTGTGTATTTGTTGTGAAGTCGTTGGGTGTTACTACATTGAAACTAAATCAAAAGTAATATTTTTCAATATTTAAATTAATTATGCATATGGGCTAAAGTTAAGATGAAAAGTTAATGTTTATTTCTAAGATATTCATAAAATTAAGCGGTTTATTGACTTTTAAATCAGACAAACTTAAAGGAAGATGAAGAATCCACCAATACGGAGGCCCCAATACTCTAAATACTGGTACAAAGATACACTTAACAATACTTGCCTATGACGCTTTTTTGTATTTTTTTAAATATTAATATCATTGGTATGGTTATAATAATTGGTAATAATACATACTTATATAAAAGATAAATCAATAATTTATTATAAAATAAATGTACATATCTTTAATTATTCACTTGAAATATGTACTCGACTTCAGTAGTGCAATTCAGGTCTATACACACAGTATTTGCAAGAATAAACAGTATTGAATTTTAGGCAGCCAAGCATACACACCCTAGTGAATACTGCACAATGCTTATGATTGGTTGCCTAAACTCCGGTATTGTTTATTGTGGTAAATACACTTTTATGTTTGTAATATCTCACGTACTCATGACCAAACTCTAATCTTACCTTTACCCAATTTAAAGAATTGAAGAATAGAATTTCCACTAATATTTAATTTCTGTTATAAAAATGAAAACTGCAATCACATGGCCCACAAGTAACAGGCAGAAGGCGCCCTGCAGTTTGCTAAGGTTTATGGCCTGGAAGCTTTGCACTTCACTGAAATGCACCACAAAAAAATTGGCCATGTACTGAAACTTCTCGTAGTCTTCGAAGGCGGCAAACGTAAACCAAATGTGAATCAAGCCGTGCTCAATAAATTTTTTGATGCGATCATTGAAGTGGTCGGTGTATGGCGAATTCTCGTTTAGCGCGATGGTGTTGGACGTGACCTGAAAATTTTCATTGAGCACTTTCAGGTTCGTCTTGTCTTCGTCGCTAAGGGCGTAGGCGTGCTCCAGGTGGTGTGCGTACAAATTATCGGCGTAGGAGCACACCCCTGAAGGAATTGCACCACTGTGGCCTCCGATGGTTTTATCACCAACTAGTTTCATGTATGTGTCATTGGCATTCTTTAACAGGTTTGCAGAAAACGGTCCTGGAGTGTAGCAAGACAACCCACTTCTGTAGAGGTCTTCAAATGTGTTGATTGGACTGGTCAGCCTCGGAACCGTCCCTACAGATGTTACTCCGGCGGAATAATGTGTGCTAATTAAAAGGGACATGAAGTTCCAAAATATAATCAAGCATTTTACTAGGAAATAGTTTGGTATTTTATCAGGGGTGTTTGCTACTAAAATTCCTACAATAACCATCATTCCTGATAAATTGGATTTATCGTTATTTGTTCGCATACTAAAATTGGTCAATGCTGTAAGAATTATAATTGCGGCAAGAGTAATTGCCCATATTTTGGATTGCATAGATTGAAATACGTAAACTATTGGTGGGAGTAGTTTAGGCTTAGGCACCAAAAACGTAGATTCAATTTGTTTGTAAGGAAACGCCACGTCAATTTTGTAGTTTAGCATTTCAGAGTACCATTGAGCGCCTATAGCCATGTGAACCGTACGGTTCTCTACTTGTTCAAGTGCTTTCGACCAACTAAATGGTGGCAACAATACGAATTCAATAGGCCAGTTCTGCGTCAAATGAGAAAATAGTGTATACTCGTATCCTGACATTTTGCCATTATCTAAAGAGAAGTACGGAAGAAGATTAAATACAGCAACCTTCACATTACCATCAAACACAGGTATCCAAGTTCTAAACGAATATTCCTCACGATTTAAGGACGTTGTTTTGCTGTCACGAAGCGTCTTGTTATTCGTAGCGGACATAACTCTAAAATCCTCAGATTTGCATTCAGCACACGGCAGCTCAAAAATAATAATATCCAAAGCGTGCGCCGAAAGTTGCGTCAAATTAAACATACCTATTAGAGTGTAATTTGAAGTAATAATGAAAATGCGATTGTTTGGTTGAAATATCTGCACATCCTCAAATAATGACTTTGTAGCATCTTCATTTTCTAAAGCTATAATGTAACCAGTCGCTTTGCAATTCTTGCGCGACGACTTTGATTTGAAATACTCTGCACTCATAACAAAGATTGTTATGTTTGCATCAAATATTGCTTCCATAATTTCCACATCACCAATGTAACGGATGCAGTGTGTTATTTGGAAACTATAGCTTATTATCGTTGATAGGTTTTTGGTTACACTGTTCGTAAAATTTAAGAAATAAATTATTATTAACGATACGTACACTATTCTCATGTTAAATTATTTCATAATTGTTAGTAATTAACCGTGGTGTGTTAATCTACTAACTTTTTATATATCTAGTTATATTTTGTCATTATTTTTTTCTGAAATATATGTTGCCGACTAGTTAATTGATATTTTAATTTTCATAGTATTCAAAGTAGTGGAACATCACAGACCGCTGATTAATCAATTTTTTGCTGAACGTAAATATTATTGCCATTTTTAAGCTGATCATATACACTTCTATTCATGGTACATTTAATTTGGTTATAGTATATTGCCTTCCATAGCGCTGATTGTTTCATTGTAAAACTAATTTCTGCCGAAATTATTTACGTATCATTTCGAAACAGGCACAACTCTGCATATTTCCAAATTGTACTATTCTTGGAATATTTCTGGTGAGAACTAATTTCGTTGATTATTTTCATATCATAGAATAGTTTTCAAAGTAGTGGAGCATCACATAAAGCTGATTTATCAATGTTTTGCTAGTGTAAATGTTATTGCCATTTTCAATCTGATCAGATTCACTTCTATTCATGGTACATTTAATTTGATTATAGTTTATTGCCTTCCACAATGCTTATTATTTCATTGTGAAATTTATTTCTGCCGATATTATTTACGTATCATTTCAAAACAGGCACAACTCCAAATTATACTATTCTTAAATTATTTCTGGTGATAAATTTCGTTGATTATAAAGTTATACGTGTTGCTTAATAAAAAACCATTTGATGTTCACGCAATTTTTTTTTTCGCCTCTGTATAAGTGACCTGAAATTAGAAAACATATTAGTACTTGGGTAGTTTTATTAGTAGGTGAAATAATTGGTACAATAGAGGTAGGGGTAGGTCATATTAAAGGTAGGTTTAATAAAAATATATATTGTTTTATTTAGGTTGAAATATTATTAAAACCTGATGATGTGCGTCGAAACGTGCGCGGTCGGATGGGGGTCGCGTGTAACTTTTTCGATAAACATTTCCGGCCACATTTGTTTTTTCAAAGTTTTATCTCATACGTTCATGAATCTTGGCCAAGCAAGTCTGTTGCACCACGCTGTATACACTCAGATGCAAAGAAACCGGGTCATTGGGTTATTGTTTGCAAAAGAACCATCTTGTTTTTTTGTTGTTGTTGGTATAGTCCTTGGAATAAAATTTTTAGTGTTTTACAATCAAAGAGACCGCCAGGATGTAAAAAGAAGCAACATATGGCACTTATTATTTATTTAATGAACATTAATAAGCGAAAACGATAATATACGTATGCACGAAAAAAATGCATTTCTGCAAAATAAACTTAACAGAGAATAATAAATGAAAATCACAGTTAATCGAAAACAAACATATCAAAACACAGTAGCCACCTTGATCCTCTATGCATAACGCCGAATGAGCAATAGGTAGTGAAGAACGCATACATCATTTAAATGTTATTTTCGCTTATTAATTAAACTGATAAGTATCATATGTTGTTTTTTTCTACATCCTGATGGTCTCTTTGATTGTAAAACACTAAAACTTTCATTCTAAGGACTATACCAACATCAAAATTTTAAAAAATGGGTTTTTTGCAAACAACGACCCAATGACGCGGTTTTTTTGCATCTGAGTGTTTTTTTTTTTTTTTTTGACGGGTTGTGGAATGATTTTTAAGAACTCATTTAAAACAACACACACGATTAAATAATGAATATTTAATTTGTATATACACTTATAGTGCCGTGCCCAATAAAACAAATAAAACAAAAAAAAAAACTTTAATAGAAATTGTAAAATTACAAGCAGTAACTAAAAATTATTAGGAAATTTCAAATATTCAAAAATGCGAAAAAATATGCCTTTTTCATTATCAGTAAGTTATTCATGCTACATAAGAGTTAATTATAACATGCCTATAATAATCAGTCCATTCGATTATTTAACTGAAAAAAGTAAAATAACATTATTAAAAATCCATATTTAGGAAATGATATTTTTGTGTATTAATACGTGTAAATAATGAGTATTATCCAAGTTGTAATTTAGGTAATAAAAATTATTACGAAAGAAACATGATTGTGTATAAATTATGCAAGTATGTAATCATTTTAGTAAAAATGTCTCTGATACATACATCGCTAGTAAAATATGGTATTCCCTTATAAATTAATTTTTATATAAATATTTTCTGATATAAATAAATAAATAATGGTACTTTCATTACAGATACATCAGTCTTACATAAAGTTAATTATGTACTAAACCTATTACATAAAAAATACTAACCTACCTCAGCTAATAAAATTGCATTACTAGAATAAAAATATCACGACGTATATATTAAATGGGCATTAATATGCAGTGAATGTATTTTAAATTCTAACGGGCAACTTAGACGAACATACAGAGTTTATCAAACCATGTTGTAGCGGTCTATTTTATCATAATTAACTGCGATTGGAATCTAAAATCACAAAATATACCATACTAGGTATATGGAAATAATTATTGCACGTGAGGATTGAATTTCTTGTAATTGCACGAATGTGTTAACTAGCATGAGTGTGAAAATTAACATTATGTAAAAAAAATAATAAAAAGTCAATAAATTTAAAGAAGCAAGAATAATCTGTAGAATTATCACGATATAGTATTCGCCATTACTAAAGTTTAGGCAACCAAGCATATGCAATGCTCATATGCTTGGTTGCCTAAACTTTAGTACTGTTTATTTTGCCGAGTAATATATTTATAAATTATAGGCGATTAAAGACGGCCATGCAGAAAAGATTAGACGGCTGATTCCATGAAGATTGAATGAGATATGGTCGCACGATACGATAAGTGTCTTAATAGAGGTGAAAATTAAATAGTAAACTAGATTTCAATCCAGGCTTTCATAAAAAAATTAAATGTCAAGAAAAATGCCCTTGCTTTTTTTAATATTTCAAGGGCACTTACTTAAAAAAACATGCCTCGTAGGATTGTACAGAAATGTTCTAAAATAGGTCTTTCAATTTAATTTGAAATGGTTATTTGATTATACAGAAATACTCAAAAAATTTAAGGTTTCTAATGATTTCGAAAATTATGTTATAAAATGGTGTTTTGGTGCAACAAAATTAAAACATATCAATTTTTCCTTATAACCAAGTTGCAGACAGAAATCCAATTTTCGTGATACTCATGTAGTGATTTCGTTCGGACGTTCCAAATTCACATAACCTTAAGATTGAATTGAAGAGTAGAGGTGACTAGGGAAATTATGAATGTCGATTGGCTGGCTAATGAAAAACAAGACAGTTTAAGAGGGGACAGCATAGAGAGGATACAATATTGTTTTTGAATAAGTGAAATTTATGATTTTCATTCATCTTACTTTACTAAGATAGTGAGGCGACCAACAAATAATATTATCGGCAGTTTCCTACAACATGTAAAAATATAATAGTGAAATAGTGAAAAACAAGAATGAACCCATTCAATTTACTTCGCCTATGTTCCAGACATCCACACGATTCTAAAAAATTGTTTTATGAAGCAGCAATGAAGCAAAACCTTGTATAAGTGCTTTAACTTTAAAGTACATTAAGAACATATAAAGAATATTCGAGAAAGTCGATTTAGAATAAGGCAATTTGTAACAATAACGAATTGTAATGAAGAGTTTTTCTTTTATTTAATAATTTAATTACGTTTAAATTTGCTTACTGTAGAACCCTCAAATTGTTGAAACTAAAAATAGTCCAAGTAACTTTTAATGAGTGAACCTTTCCCACAAATTACGCCACTCCGGCAGATACATCTCCTTGGGGTTTGTACTATTAGTTAGTTAACCAATAATTCGAATTTCGGAGTAATGGCGGATGTGGCGAATTATAGTGGCTCCAATATTAATAACTCTATTGTGAAAAGTGTGGCGCGATTACAAAATCTGGTTGTCTGTATGGTCAGGTTGTACTGTATATCACAAGAGTTATACTAGTTGTTCCAAAAAGTGGTGTGGCATAACATTAATCGACTATCAAGATGAAATAATCTCAAAAATGTTAAAGGACGAGAACGGCTCCTTGTATATGAGCTACTCAAACACATCACCTATTTAGCTAACTCGGTAGCTGCGGTAGATGAATAAATAAACATCAAAACTAATGTAATACATAAACTAATAGTAGCGAAAAAGTTCTACAAAAGTGCAAGAAACTAATTAAAAAAAATCTATCAAAAAAGTTTTAAGGCCTAGCAAATCGTCATATGCATTTCATACGGAAGGGGGGGTGGGGGCAAGAAATAGAAAAAAAAAACTATTATTTTCCAACCATATTTTAATCTCAATAATTATCACACAATAAATACGTAAAAAAGTAAATATCCAACTTTTAGACGATAAATTCCAAATTACGTTTGACTCCCGTAGCAACAAATCTATTTATAATATTTTCTACATTATTATCTGTCTCTATGGACATGTAGTAATGCCAGTCCTACTAGTCTATCTTCACACATTGTAGATCTTTTCCAAGATTTTAAACGTCGCAAAGCCGAAAAACTTCTCTCCGATGAAGCAACAGAAATGGGTAAGGTGGCCAAAATTCGTAAAAATGTATTGATTTAAATATATATTGGGGCATGGCAATTCGGAACAAAATAAGTGATTTAGAATACCTACTTGTAGATAAACCATTCAAAATAATATCTATTACGGAACACTAATTAACAAAGGAATAGTGTGACATTTCAAAATTCAACAACCTATTGACCAAGCACGTTCGGAAAAGCAGCAACCACAGAGATTAAAACATCTTCGTTGATGAGTTTATTGATGTGGTAAGTTATAATGAATTATTCTCTACGGTCAGTGAAAATAAACATTGTAAATTTTCTTGTATATTTGTGCAAAGTTTCAATATGTACGTCATTTGTGTTTACCGTTCTCCGACTAGGGATTTTTATATGATTCTATATACATCTATTAGCGTCTTTTTTAAATCGGATTAAGTACACAGACTGTAATATAGTCTTAGGAGATGATTTTAACATACAATTTAATAATAGTGACAATTCATTGGCTTTAAATTTAATAAAATTAATAAATGATGCAGTTTGCCAATATCGATCACCCTGTAGGATATCGTGAGTTACGTGTTAGATGAAATTTTATTATTGAAAGCAGACTATGACTAATATTATACACCGAAGTAGATCCTGTTAACTTCATCAATAAGTGCAGGAAAAAATAATTAAATTCCATACATTTTTGTAAAAAATATCAGAATTACATGGAAACGGTTAGGTTTCAACCGCAAGATTATCTTATATCATTTTAAATGTGTAGTAAAATAAGTTCCAAATATGTAAAGATGTCTAGGGTGTTCCATTTCAAAAACATACAGTACCTGTAGATAGTTTTGATGAGATATCGAATTGTACTGGATAATTTACCACTGGATAATTTTTGGACATTAGCAAGGCATTAGACTGCGTCTCCCATGCGATTTTAATTGCCAAACGCAAAAGATACAATTTGACTAATTCCAGCACTAAATTAAATCATATTTGGACAATAGGATACAAGCTATTTCTGCGTGTCTCACGGGTCAATTTGGCCTTCTAAATGTTCCTTATTTTTATTAACGACCTTACAGTTAATCTTGATGAGGCAGACATAATACTATATGCGGTTGATACTACAATATTGAATGTTAGTAGAAACACCGATGAACTAAACTGTGGTATTGCAAGGTCACTGGAGCATGTATCATAATGGTATATCAGAAATATATTATTGTTTAACCAGTCTAAGACCAAGTGTATTTATTTGGCTCAGTACTTAGAAAATACCGATACCGAATACGATTCAACTTGTTACTTGGGATTGCACTTTGACTCCAAATTAAAGTATGATATTCACGGAGAAGCAATATCCAAAAATATAACCAAATATATATATATATATATATATATATATATATATATATATATATATATATATATATATATATATATATATATATATCTATATATATATATATATATATATATATATATATATATATATATATATATATATATATATATATCTATATATATATATATATATATATATATATATATATATATATATATATATATTGTGACGTTATTTAATAAATTTAATTTGTTATTTTATAGTATACGTTAGATAGGATTTTGTTTATAGAAAATTATACTGAATATATCAGATTTAGGGCACTTAGATATTAATAGGATTACTTAGGTAGTCAAATAGGATTTGTATAGCTAGAATTATAATTAATTCAGGGCACAATTAACGTAAAATAATTGTAATAAGTCAGTAATATGTATAAAATTCAATGGAAAATTCAAACTCATCGTACAAAGACGTTCGACAATCGCATAGAAGCAGAAAAACACAAGGATCTCGAATATCAGATTCAAATCACAATTGGAATTATGGTTTTACCGGTATATGGATAATTATAATCATAATTATAATTTGATGATTCGTTGCCGTGGTTACAAACTGGATTCGGGTAGCAACTCGACAATTTACACGCTTATTTGGATAAACGTAGGCGGATTTTAACAAGCGAAAATCACGTGTTTAACCGAGGTTTTAAAAACGCTGAACGCCGATAAACAATCAAATTCGCTCTAGATCCAGGAGCATCCACGTCGGTCAGCAGAGAAAAAGAAAACAGTTGTACAGAAACAAATATCGTCGAACAATAGTTAATTACATTCACGCGTTATTTAAAAACAGTTTGATTTACGTTTGGTTTACGCGGATATAATCAATTGCGGGACAGTAATTATTTGCGTTCGAGCATCTGTAAACCTCGACCTGAAATTGGGATCATTATCAACACACAACAGCTGAAAGGAGTCCAAGAAGATTTACCGAGAACTTCAACCCCAAAGACGATTCAGCGAGAACGTAAACTATAGAAGAGGATCATCCGAGGACAGCAGGATTTTGAATCGAGGGAATTGGTGCCGACTTAATCGAATTTACTGATTCGACATCTGCAACCAGGATTGCCGATCACCACTGCGAGGTGCCGCTATTCACCAGGAATATGAATATCAATGCCAGGTAGAATTTACCAAAATTAGTACTCAATTAGGGTGTTAATTGTGCGAATTAGGAATTTATAGAATTATTGCTATTAAATATTGATAGTGTTAGTTGGTTAATTAGTGATGGGACTTGCTTTCTATTGTCAAGCGTTCATTTTGTTTCATATTGAATTAGTGTAGTGTTTGTTTTGTTATCAATTATCCAAATATTTAATATTATAATAAATATTAATTAAAATTAATATTCTTTGCCTGCCATCTAATTTATTTTGATCCCACTTTTTGACCCTGAGAAGAGAGAAAAACAAAATAATAAAATTCATAAGCTATAAGAAGTGAGGTTATACAATATTAAATTCGTAGTATATCATGTATAATTGTATATTATAAATTGGCACCCAACAACAACAAAAGTAAGTAACAATTTTATAATTCTTAATTATCAACCCAATAATAAGTCTACGCAGTTAATAGACTTAATATAACAACACATTTTAAACACCCTCTACGTGGGGCAAATATAAAACTTCAATCATAACAGTACATTTTGACACCCCGAACGTGAAGCGCAAACGTGAAAACCACAACAATAATATTACAATATATATATATATATATATATATATATATATATATATATATATATATATATATATATATATATTGTCTCCATAGCCTGTCAAGAAAAGTGCTGACTCGTGTGTTGCTCCTCCACTTATTGAAAGAACATATGGTACGGTATCTTGGTGTGGGGTCACTCTATTGAAAAGCACCGTATATTTGCGCTACAAAGAGAAGCAGTTCGTATTGTGGCGGGACTTTCTTATTCAGCAGATTGTAGACAATCTTTTAGATAGAGCACTCAATATTCTAACAACGCCTAGTATTTTCAATCTCGAGTGTTATTTTTAGAGGCATCAAGATAAGTATGCTACGCGAGACTACCACGACCTCAATACTAGATTTAAAGATGATATATACCAGAGCCATTTTAGACTTAGAAGGTCTAAAACTGGTGTCAGATATTTTGGTGTCAAATTATTTAACAACGTATTTCCACAAACCAGAGGCCTCCCGATGAACAAATTTAAAGCAAGTATAAAACATTTTGTTGACAGGCAAGATCTTCTATTCTATACATTAATAGTGAAGGCTTAATATGAATCTGTTCCATTCTATAAATGTTTTATTTACTGAAACTGTATTTTTGATATTATATATTTGTGACCAATGCTAATTTGACTGCTAAGAAGCTGCTAAGAATAGGCACCTACACAGGGAAGGTCGTTGAGAAAGTAATTTTCTAGATAGATGAAAATAAAACTCATTACGCTAAACACGAAATATAGGGTCGGGCAGTGAAACCTGACAGTTTTTGAAATAGAATAATTCAATTAAAATTCAAAATATTTTGTTATATTTTTTTATTTGAAAACTAAATAATGGAAGTTTAAGATGTATACAGAAAATCGAAGAAGCAATACCAAGCAAAAATAACATCACTCAAATGATGACCTCCATTTTCTCTGCACTGCTTAAGTTTGTTAGCAAAGTTATTTATCACGCTATCCAAGGTTTGGGGTGGGATCGCACGCATTTCCCGCTGAATATTAGCTCGCAGTTCTGCCAAATTTCTAGGCATATCAAAGTACACTTTTCCCTTGAGGTCCATAGATAAAAATCACACAGGGATAAATCTGGAGAACGTGCTAGCCATGGAATGTCACCTCGGAGGGAGGACAACCTACCGGGAAATTATCTTCTTATGGCCAGCAGATTCTCCAGATTGTTCCCGTGTGATTTTTATCTGTGGGGATTTTATCTCGAAACTGCGAGCTAATATTCAACGGGAAATGCATGTGATTCCACGCCATACCTTGAAAAGAGTGATGAATAACTTTGCTAACAGATTTGAGCAGTGCTGAGAAAAGTTCGTCATTTGAGTGATGTTATTTTTGCTTCATAATGCTTTTTCAATTTTTTTTTGTATACATCTTAAACTTCCAGTCTATCTTTTTTAAATAAAAAAATTATAACATAATATTTTGGATATTCATTGAATTATTTCATTTCAAAAACCGTCAGGTTTCAATGTCGGAAATTTGTAAATAATAAGATGTTATGAGTTTGCGCCCATAATTGCATAGAAAAATCTGCGTGTAAATGAAAATATTTATTTAGTACATACTTACATGGACATAAGAACATACTGAAAGCTAATTAATATTTATAAGTACTGTGGATTAATGCAAAGCGAATTATAATGAACATACGCCAGAAAAAAAGTTCATTGCCTACAATTCGTTTTGAGTAAGTGCAATAAATGTCGATCCACTCCAAGTCGACACAAAAAAATGTATCGACCAATCAATTGCTTCTTATAATCCGTTAAACTTCGCATGAATATTAGTTTTCGATTTGTACCTGAAATAAACCACTTCGCCGATGAAACATATAAAAGCAATTAATTGTGCGACTGCCATTAAATAGATCAATCCTAGGTAATGAAAGACACCCAATGGCATAACAACATTCTGCGGGTGCATAAGTGGAGTGAAGAAGTTACACAGATTCCTTAGCTTGGGATATTCGTGTTCATAAACGAAATTTTCATACCAGTACTTCACTAACCCGCTCTCCCACAGTTTCTGAATTCCTTCATTAAAAATTTTAGTGTAAGGCGAATTCCTATTCAATGCGATCACCAAGTATTTTACGCTGCAATGCTGCTGCAGTACCTGCAAATGCCTGGCTTTGAAGTCTATGATGTTATACTCATCCGATAGATATTTTTTAAAGTGAATATCAACGGAGAAACACGGATTTTGGTGCGATTTGTTATCAAATTTCAGAATAATCCTTGGCGCCATCATGTTCAAGTATTTATTGTGGGAGGCCAGCATGTTTTCCACAACAAAAGGTCCAGACGAATAGCAATGCAGGTTCGTTTCCACCAGATCCTTGATTGTATGCAGGGGCCTGTGAAATCGAGGCACGACACCAAGAGAGGAGAAACCTGCTGAATACGCTGTAGTATAGAGCAGCGACGCAAAAGACATAAACAAGGAGACGATCCTGAATACCAGGATCCCCGACTTCTTGTGAATGCACTTGTTCTGCAGAAACATTCCAATGGCAGCTAATATATAATCAATATAAGTATTATGCACGTTATTGAAATAATAGTGAGTGAAAATTTCTAGAAATTTTGCAAATAGTCCTGTGGTTACCACAATACCAATCCATGCGTATAACTGCATTGGTTGATAGACAAAAGTCTCTATTGGTAGTAGCACTGGCTTGGGCACTAGAAATGATGTAGTTATTTCGAAGTACGGATATGTTAAATCAATATTTCGTTGATTGGAATGGCTCCAGTAATGAGAAGCTATGGTCACATTGCTTTCATAATTTTCTACATGTTCCAGCATAGCATCCCAAGAGTGATCCTCGTGTAAAATGTAAACATGTGGCCAATCTTTCGCCACAAACTCGATTATATTTTTATCAACACCTTCAATCATCCTATCTTTGAGGAATAAGAATGGATGAGATATGGCACACATGATTTGAATTTTCTCATTTCCAATGACTGGTCTCCACATCTTTTCATCGGGCGGACTAAGTTTCCCGTCATGTATTGAGCCTCCAGTTAAATACGTGACATTAAATTTATTAAACAACGGCTTGGACATATTCCACTCTCGATTTCTGGCGCCTTGCAGTATCTCAACAATTATCACATCTAAAGCGTGGTACTTGGCACGTGATAAAAAAGGCAGCACATCGTCCGACGCGTATCCATCACAAATTATCACAATCCGATTATACGGTTCGAAAGTGAAAAGGTTACTGAACAGATTTCGAACTGCTGCTGATTTTCTATACGCCACCACGTAACCATTGGGCTTACAAGCTATTTTTCCAGTAGAATTCCTTAACAAAACTGCTATATTTGCCTGCAGGAAGTCTACTCTTAAAATGCGATCCTTATTACCGAAGTAGTGAATGCATTTCGTTTTTGGAAAAACGTTCACCAATAAATCTGACAATGTTTCGCCGTGCAAACTTTCAAAGGTGAAAGTTACGAGAGCAACTGCTACCATTTTAATTGATAACATCTCCCTTCCGGAATTTACAGCGAAATAATTACGAGGCACATGTATGTCTTGCAGATATCGGTCATTGTGTTAATTAATAAGCCTGAGAATTCAACGGGTGCTTAATTAAGTGATTGTGGTGAAAAATATTTTTTTTACAATAAACAAAAAAATGTGGGCGTATAGGTGATTGATTAGCGTTTAAGTCGTAATTATTTTTTTTCCAAAAGTTGAAATTAGGTGACATCCGGGCGAATTATTAATTTATTTAGATGTATGTAGCTTACTGTTGCCGCATTATTCATATTGTTAACACATTCTAGCCTCACATTTAATATATATTTGAACAATATTATCAAGACCGTTCAATAAAAATAATTACTTAAAATTTATTATTTATTATTTTTTGGGTGTGCATATTAGAGCATGTTTTCAGATTATAAAGTTTAATATGTAATGTAAACATAATATTATTCCGTCTGGAGGAATAATTAAAGTGCAAGTTGTTGTACATTCTACCATTACTATAAAACAATTTAAAATTAAAAACTTATAGAATTATATTAGATAATTATAAATCATTTAGGCTTAATATATTATTACTAATTATTGATAAAATTGGCAAAGAGAAAAATTATTACTAATTTTGGAAATTTGAAGATATTACTGTAAAATATTTATTAGCCAAATTTGTTGGAACATTTTCTGGTGCTATATTAATGCAATTTATAATTTAATGATATTTTATGTCACCATGAATGACAAGTGTTCGAAGCAAGACATTTTTATATGTGACTTCTATCCAAATCTTGACATCTAATAAGATTAATAAACCATATTATTTTGTATTCAATGTACAGAGTGTTTAGAAAATTTGAAAACATAGCAAACATCTACAAATAAGACTTATTTTTTGTATATATCGAGCGATCAAGAAAACTCTACTACGAAGTTGGTGTTGGCAATCTCAAGTCTTTTCTGCACTAAGATCATAGTTCTAGTGTAGACATGACTTGAGATTGTCAACTTCGTCGTCGATTTTTGTTGAACGCTCGATATAATCGTTTCCCCTTCTATCCAAAGGGTTTTTATCTTCTCTTATTGTTCTTTTGTAAATTTTCTCCATTCGTTTCTATCCATTGTCATTGCCTTCGCTTCGTCCCACGTCTTTTTTCTTTTTGTTGGGTTCTTTTGTTCTACCTCATTCCACGTTTCTTTGGGTATTCCTACCTTGCATGTTCCAGCTACTCGTACTTCCCATATTTGTTTCACGGTAGGTAATCTCTCATTCTCTGCATATGTTCCCACAATCATATTTGTTGCTTTTCTATGAAGTTCTCAATTCTATTCATCTTCTTTTTACAGCGTTTACCTTTCTAAGATTTTTAGCTCCATGTGCTAAAAGTTTCTGCTGAAGGTGACAGCAACTTCTAAAAATAACAGTAAACTCAGAATAATGTAAATTTGATTAATTCAGCTACCTGCTGTTTTAGTTGTGACAATCACGTTTTTTTTTTAAATACAGATAGAGCAATTGTTGATCTTTACTCAATTCATCAATGTTAACTATGTCTGGTAGTCTCTGAGACACTGTATATAGCTGATTTTATGTTATTTTTTATTATCTGATTTTCCGTCTCTTTATATACACTTATAATCGCTCTTACTAACTATTTATTCATTTTTCTTCTTTCTAGTACCTTCCATCCCGCTTCCCTTGATGCCTGGTCGAATGCTTTTTTCATATCCATGAATGAAGAGTATACTTTTCCTCCTATTTTTAATCGTTTACTCATAATTTATTTTATTGTGAAGATATGATCTTGTGCACTTCTCCCATTTCAGTAGCCGAGAGAAGCAGAGAGTTTCATTTGACTACATTTCTATTGTCTTCGTTAGCCTTTTGTCTAAATGTTTTATGTTTTTTTTTTCTTTTTAGTTACTGTACTTAGTAGCGTTATTTCCTGTAATTGTTGCAGTATTTTTATCTTCATGTTTGTATATTGGTACTATAAGCCCTATTTTTAGGTCATCCGGTAAATTTTCCACATTTTATTTATGATTTCCAGTAAACATTCTAGTCCCTTTTCGTCTATATTCTTTATCATTTCTGTTGATATTCTTTCTATCTTCGCCTGTTAATTTTCCATGCTTCAGTGTTTTATTGCCTCTTTCAATTCCTCTATCTCAATTTCCTCATTGTTTTCTTCTTGTTCCTCTTCTTCTCTAACCTCTTCGTTTGTTTTTTCTCCTCTCATTATTTTATTATTTTCTGTATTTTTTGTCAAGTGGTTGTTCAAAGTATTTTCTCCATCTCTCTGTTATCTGTTTTTCATATTTTTTTATCTCTCCGCTTTCCTCTGTTATTTTTATCGCGTTCTCTTTCTTCTTGTTTCTTATATGTTTTAGTACTTTGTAGAATAATTTTTTATTGGTTTTACTGTCCTTTTCCAACTTTTTAAGTTTTGTTCTTGTTTTTTATATAGTTTATAGTTTCTACTTGATTTATTTTTCCGGTATTTTCTCCTGTGTTTTTTTTTAATTATACTTCTTGCTTTATCTATTCGTTCCACCTCGCTCCTTGTTTTTTGTCTGCTATGGTTTTGTTAGTACCACATACCATTTTTGTCGTTTTTATTATTGTTCCCTTGAACCCTTGAAACCTGTTTTTAGTTAGATGTCTTCTAGTTTTCTATTGTGCACCGCTGTATTGTTTTTTAACCTTACTTTGTTTAACATCTCTGTATATTTATCTGAAATTTCTTAATCTGTTAGCTTGTATGGTCTAATATTTTCGTGCTTTTGTTCTCTTGTGTTATTATTGTTTTCAATTTCTTCAAATGTTTTTCTTATTTTAGCTACTACTAAGTAGTGATTGCTGCCAATTTCACTTCCTCTTTTAACCTTTATATCTAATGCCGATTGTCTTTCACTACTAACACAAGGTATATTATAGATGTTTCATTTCTGCTTGGTACTTCCCTTGTGTATATTTGTGTATATTTTTGTGTTCATAGAAGGTATTTGTAATTATCATATTATGTTCCATACAAAATTCTAATAATTTTTCTCCATTCCTATATCTTCTCGCATCCCTGTCTGCCTATTATTGATGTGTATACGTTTTCTCTTATTCCTACCATTTCTTGTGTATACTTCCCTTGTGTATATTTGTGTATATTTTTGTGTTCATAGAAGGTATTTGTAATTATCATATTATGTTCCATACAAAATTCTAATAATTTTTCTCCATTGCTATATCTTCTCGCATCCCTGTCTGCCTATTATTGATGTGTATACGTTTTCTCTTATTCCTACCATCTCATTAAAATTAAAACCGTTAAAACTTCGCTTTTTCAAATTCATACGTAATTTCCTGATCCTTATTTCATATGCTTCTTATATTCAATGCGCGCATGCGCCCACTTTTACGACTTTTAACTTCGAGTTTGTCGATCTAGGTTCCTTATTTGTTGCGTACATCGTTGTCTCTTTCTGTACTGTTTTCATTTCATCCAGGTATATTTCTCATTTCTTGTCATCTCCACTATATAATCCTATCTCTTTGTATTCTTTGTACATTGGCTTGTGTGTCGTCTTCTTGGTTTTCATCTGTTGTTTCCTTCATTAGTTTTTTGTTTTGTTTTCAGAATCTGCTACAAATAACTCCTTCTCTTTTCTATTCCATCTGAATACTTCAACGTTAATTACCAGCTTTTCATATCCCGTTCTGACCTCTTGCATGTAATGGTTAACATTTAAATTCACAAAATTAAGAACATAATTATGTTATTCGAAAGTATGCCTTCCTATATATATACACAATATTCCAACTTCGACAAAATCTTTGTAAGCTGTTAATTTTCCAGACACAATATAAATTTTAGAGAAATCAAATATTATATTTGAGATATGTATACCGTTACAAACAATTTTTTTTGTAATATTTTTTTAATCCACTGAGATTGCCGGGTGAATATTAAATTAAGCACCTTTTGTTCGACTTGGTGGCAAACTCAAATACACATTGTTTTAATTGGTCGTTACCTGACAATCTCGATTCAATATCAACTTTAACGTACGCAATTTTTCGTCATCAAACTTAATTACTTTTATTACCTGTAACTATGTATAAATAACTGTAAGTCACTTTATTATGATCTACAACAAAATTTAAAAACTAATTCACATATCAAACACAAACAACTTAATCCTTGTCGCACTAATAATAGATAAAATGCGCTTTGAAATTTCTCTATATTTGCTCCATGCACCTTGCCCAGTTTACTATTAAGTGCCATTTGCAAGTAAATGTTTCTGGGTCCACTTTTGTGCATAATGTGTTTTATCTAAAAATCAATCAAACCTGCTTGGCACAGTTTCTTCATGCCAATATTCAATGTTTTCGTGTACGGTGAATTTTTGTTCAACGCCATTGTTAGATAAGGTTTTTAAAAATTCCGCTTAAGCAGAGTGTAGCGACGGAAGTCCGAAATATTAAATTCATCGAAAACAAATCCGTTTGTTAAACACACTTACAGCAATACATTTTGCTTCCGGAGGAGTCGTTTGGCTGATTGGTATTTTCGAAGAAAAGATATGTATGTACTTGTTGTAAGATGAATTCAATCTCTCTTTAAGTGCCACTGAATGCGAATAGCACATAAAATCGTATTTAAGTGCATTTCCAAAAGTGTCAATTTGTTTACCATATCGTGGCATATTTTCGAGTGACGTCAGCCCTGCAGAGTACGCAGTGCATAATAATAAACCTCCAAATGAACATAATAGTATTATGAATTTCAGAACTGGCGCTTCAATTTTAGGATTACAATTATTATAAGTTATAAAACTTATAAATATCAACATGACATGAGAGTAACTTAGGCGTGAAATAACTTGCACGACTTGTGTTACTAAAACTATTAATAGAAATAAAGCTAACCACAGGTTTAACTGCATTGGCTGCAAAACATATGTCCGTCGGACAAATGCACTGCGGTGGTAATGATTAAAATAATAATTAAAACCATTGTCCAAGTTTGCAGATGTGCAATAAATTTAACTCACTGTAAAATGTTTGTGTGTATCAACATATCAATCAATCCCATAATCATTACTGGGGGAAAGTTTAAACATTTAAATATATTATGTCGTACACAATTTCATTTAGATAATTCCACAAAATTGTAAATGTTTTATTTTGTAATCACTTTATTGTGCTTCACCTATAATTACTTGAAATGAGTATAATAAGTGTATGTTGTGTTAAAACTTGGTTATACATTATAATGACCGGATATGTCCAATACAGTTTAAGCACTTATATGCAATTCAGTTCTGATGATTTATTAATATATAATGTATAATATGATGTATGGTTGGTGGTAGTTCTCTGTTCGTACATTACGGAATTGAAATCCAATAAAATTTAATTCATCCAAGAAATGTCTTATGTAGAAAGTCGTGCATCAAGTTTTGGTTACCTAGATTTTTAAATTTCTAATTTATGCTTTGCGTAACACCGTTTAGTAAATGTGAGATAACTTGGTAGTTTACGTAATTATTAAAATTTTAAAACGTTCAGAATTTGTACCCTCTTTGATGAACTAGTTTTGTATAATCGAAATGAAGGGTTGCCAATTAAGTTAATTAAGTTAAGTTAATTTTCCATAGTTTTTCTATATTTTTGATATAATTCGTTGTTGTTATTTTTATTTTACATTAATTAGTACAATTAGAAGTTAATTATGTTGTAACAATAATTTTCTGGATATTCATTACAAATTATTTATAAATAATTAATGGTATAAACATTTATTCTATATACAGGTACATATCTACAGCATACTTAATACATATAATAACTTAATATTGATGATAGATACATAGAAATATGATATATGATGTGATACATGATATATGGAATGAGCTATCGACTTTCGTCTTTCGGCCCAAATTTGATAATATTTTACCGCATTTCGAAAATTATTGGAGTTTTTATTTTCATTTATATTCAAAACATGCAATAGTTCAAAAGGAATAATAACTTGCAACATTAAGAATTTGTATTCAAAGCCATGCACATCATAACAAGAGCTGGACAACAAAAAAACTACTACTATATTTTTATATTGCATTATTTATTATTATTATTATTAATTATTTCAAATGAAAACATTAATAAAAATGTTTCAACCTCATTAAGTAACGAAAAATAATATTTCACCTGAGACTAGTCGTTCTATCCACTGATTAGACTACTAATTAACTCAACTGACTTATTTGCACTCTTAATGAGATTTAAACGCATTAGGAAAGATGTTCCTAATCTCCTTCTATGTCTGGGTATGCTACCTTGCAGTTATCATAGCTTAGGAATGACCAACTAATGAAATTTATTTACCATTATTACCTGTAACTGTGAATAAATGTGAACTATACGTCACTTTATTTTATTTTGCTTTCCATCTAATTTTGTGTATAAACTAATTCACATATTAAACACAAGCAACCTAATCCATGACCAAATAATAAGAGATAGAATGCACCTTGAAATTTATTTGTATTTGATACATGCACCGCACCCAGTTCACCATGAATTGCTATTTGCATGTATATGTTTTTCGATCCACTTCTATGATGTATGTCATTTATCCAAAAATTAATCAAACCTGCTTGGCATAGTTTCTTCATACCCATATTCAATATTTTTGTGTATGGTGAATTTTTGTTCAATGCTATTGTTAAATATGGTTTTTGGAAATTCTGCTTAAGAAGTGTGGAAAATCAAATTCGTCCAGAAAGTTACGTTTGTCAAACACACTTACGGCTATACATTTGGCCTCCTCAGGGGTCGTTTGACTAACTAGCATTTTAGAAGAAAATAAATGTATATAATTATTGTAAGAAGAATGCAACGTCTCTGTAAGTATCTCAGAATATGCGTAGCACTTAAAGTCGTATACAAGTGCATCTTCAAAAGTGTCAACTTGTTTACCATATCTTGGCTTATTTTCCAGTGACACCAGTCCTGCAGAGTACGTAGTGCTTAATAGTAAACCAGCAAATGAAAATAAAATTATTACGAATTTCAGAACTGGAGTTTCAAATCTATAATTACAATTATTATTAGTTATCATACTTATAACAATCAACAGGACATGAGAATAATATAAATGTGAAATAACTTGTACGAATTTGGCTACTACAATTATTAGTATAAGTAAAGCCAGCCACAGGTTTAGCTGCATTGGTTGAAATACATACGTTTCCACTGGTAATAATGCTGGCTTTGGTACAAGAAATGTGGAAATAATTTGAGTATATGGGAACGTCATATCCACATTATGGTGATTTACATTCGTATGCCAATGTGCAGCAAGTGAAATATTTGCTTCGTAGTCTTCGATATCTTTCAATACTTTTTTCCAATCCTTTACAGGATATACCACGTATTCCACATTCAAACTTTTGGTTAAGATTTTGAGAATATTAATTTCTAACCCTTGCAGGGTACCTCTCTTATCATAATATACGTAGGGTGGTAATTCAAATGTTACAACTTTAATAGACTTATCGGTAAACTTTGGAAACCACGGTTTACGATTAAAAATTGTTGAATTCAAGCTCGCATCGTTAATGAAACTATAATTTTGATAAGTATAGTAATTTTACAATCAAAAATCGATTCATTGTAGAATTTGGAACTGATTAATATGTGTTCATTGTAATGTTGCATTAGAATTATGTCTAGGTCATATTGGTCAGCCTTGGAGGTTATTAAAGTAATCTCATACCTATTAGGTTTCATGCAGAATATTACGATGCGCGTGTGAGGCATAAATAATCTCATATCTGCAAAGAAATCAGAAAAATTGCAACCATCGATAATATAGCCATTAGGTATGCATTTTAATTTGTTTGTAAGAAACAAGTCCTTGGTAATACTAATTATAGGTGTTTGCATTGTTTTAATCTGACAGTTGGAATGGATATCATTAATATAATATACACAATGTTTTGCTTCAAATGCAAGTTTAATTAATTTAGAAATTATTTCGCTTCCGGAGGATAAATGCACTACCGTGGTAATAATTAAAATGCTAATTAGAGTCATTTTCTGAGTATGAAAAATTTCGCGAATTTCATATAAGGAAATTACACATATATAAAATATTTTTATATGTAATTACTTATATTTCATGTTATACCTTCGATGTTATTGTTACTTAGAATGGATATAATTAGACATGTGTATTCTGTAATAACTTTCTTATAGATACTATTGATCTAAAATGACAAAAACAATTAATATTTGTTCCATCGGCTATAAATTCTGATGAAATATTAATGTATGTTAATGAATTGGTCGTCATATAAATAGGTAATTGAAACACAAAAAAGACATCTATTACACTGTTTAATGATTATTTACATGACAGGCTCAGGCTGTGAAGGGAACTAATTATAAAGGGAATAGTTATTTACGTAACCAGTTATGAAAATAGAGATATTGTTTGAGGAGTGTAATATTCGCCAAAACGAGCGAAGCGAGTTTTGCAAATTACACGAATCAAACAATATCGCGTATTTCATAACGTGTTACGTACAAAACTGTATTTAATTCCGTCAGATTGATTTAATCTACTATTTGAATAAGAACGTTCCTTACTGTATCAGAGAATCAGATCACCTATTGTTTAAATATTGGAATTTTAAAGTGAGATTAGCGACTTCATGTACCAAATTATCTTCAAATAAAATTTGACCGAGAAGTTTCTTCAATGCATAGCATCACTGCATAGAACATCGTTAGCATTTGTGGCTACCAATGAATTTCAACGCTACCTTGTGGATAAGAACAAATCACTTAAAGGAATTCATGTAATAACCCATTTTCAAATTGTGCAGATAATTTATCACATGTCAACATGGCATAATATTAATTGCATTTGTATCTACCATTAATCTCAGCCACATGACTTCTTTCGACTTCTAACTCAGCAATATAATTTACAGGAAAAGCATGGCTTGACGTTAACAGTCAATAGCATTCATAATAGTAATGTAACCGTCAATATTCATTGTTCTAAATAGTTTATTGCTGTTCTGGGCTAGCCGGAAAATAAAATTATACAATGAGTCGCTTCCCGTCCGCTTGGAAAGACATTAATATGTATATATTTTCAACTGATTGTGAGTAAAATATGTTTTACCAAGGAGTAACCACTGAGTCTTACAATTGAATCAAGTATATTTGCTAAGATGAAACTAGTTACCAATGCACGTAATAGATCACCTGTATAAATCGCTCAATATAAATAATTCAATGATATTCCGGGTAAACGTAATTTAGTAAATGCCGATCTTATGAATCTAGTATATTTGCTAAAATCAAATTAGTTACCAATGCACATAAGGCCATACTGTATAAATCGCTCAATATAAACAATTCAATGATATTCTGGGTCAATGTAATTTCAAAAATAACATTTTTCAGTGCTCCGATATTCAAGCAATCTCAGGATTTCAAACCGAATCAATCATATGAATGCATGTACGTATGTATAGATGTGTGTAGAAGTAGAACTGTAGTTGTTAAAACTCAACCGAAATTTATTGTATTTAAATAATATTACCTCATCAAGTGCTGACGGATCATGTGGGATTAATGGTAGATACAAATGCAATTAATATTATGCCATGATGATATGTGATAAATTATCTGCACAATTTGAAAATGGGTTATTACATGAATTCATTTATGTGATTTGTTCTTATCCACAAGGTAGCGTTGAAATTCATTGGTAGCCACAAATGCTAACGATGTTCTATGCAGTGATGCTATGCATTGAAGAAACTTCTCGGTCAAATTTTATTTGAAGATAATTTGCTACATGACGTCGCTAATCTCACTTTAAAATTCCAATATTTATTATTAACGATAACCAATTTTACAAAATAAAGTCAAACATTTACTGTCAGAAAATATAAATGAAGATTCAATATTTATTAAATAAAATATTTGCATTTTTTTTTAATAAAGTAAATTAATTAAATAACGTCCAATTTGAATGATAAACCTGAATTTTATTTACCTGTCGCTTGCATAAAAGTAAAATAAATGATGATAAATAATAACTTAATTTTAAATAATTAAATAAATAACGTCCAATTTGTATGATAAAACTTTATTTTATTTACAGTCGCTTGTATAATCTTTCAGAATGAATAAATCTCATATAACTGTGTTTTACTTACTAACAAAAATTACTAATAGACACATTACCCATAAAAGGAACCCAATTAAGTAGTCACGATAATGATTTTGAAAATCAAACATAACGTAAAGTACTATCCGTACATCACGACCCAAATAAATATTACAAATTATGAGAATTTGTAAAATACCTGGGTCTGAACCGTTATTAATATATAAACGAACATACTAATAATTCTAATAAATTATCTAATAAATTCTACAATTTGAAGGATATTAAGCTAGGCTATGCAATAATTTATTTTTCTTGTAACTTTTTCGCTAACAAGAGCAGTTAGCGAGCGTTAATGGACGTTCCAATAAACTCTTGAAATTGGAAGTCATATTCTAGTGAGTGTCAAATGTTGTTGAAATTATAAGAAATTAAAATATGCATTTTGTATTTCATGAAATGTTGTGAGTTCCTCCTAATCTCCTAATCTTGGCTACAAGTTGCTTTGATTTTCACTCTTCTTTCGACGCGAGTTCGCGAGAAGCGGGAGCCAAAAATATACAGTCGTATACGAGATTGCACGCTGGTCGGGGGTGAATTTTGTCAGTGACAAAAATCGAATAATTGTCGGGAGAAGCGACCGCCGTGAAGGCGTGATACTGTTGAAGAGTGTGTGGCTAAGTTCTATGATTAGTGCTTAGCCCCTCTTAACGTCAACATAGTAATTACGATCTCGAATCACTATACTTAGCGGCCGTTATCGATCATTAGGTAAAATTTAGCTCTTTTTTATTCCACACCACCCCCTATCAGTAGGTCTAGATGTTACGGGCGTACGACCCGTATCTATATCCCTAGACCGCCCCGACGACTCTTTGCCAAGGAATCCTGGTGACGCAACTTCCCAGCAGTGACGCATCCCACTTGATAATGGCCATCACAGGTTGAAACTCGAGTCGTGTTTACGGTTTATATGTGTATATATGTAGTCTTATATGTATATATATATATATATATATATATATATATATATATGTAACAATAAATTGTGTGGTTAAAACATAGTAGTGTTTTATTCACAACCATAATTGTTTTCTTTGGTACAGCCCCACAGCTGCAGGCCGTATGTCTATATTCGTTTAAGACCATTAACCATTACCATTACCCATTAATCATTAACCATTAACCATTGACCATTGACCATTAACTTGTTGTGGGTGGACAGCTGGGAGATTTTTCCTAACACCTAGTACACCTTTTTATAGTTCAGTTTTAGTTCCTCCGTTTTCTTCTTTTGCGTGTTCTTTCCACGTTAACTTGCCATCCAGATTTAGGCCCAAGTATTTGGCTGTATTTTTACATGGAATTGTGTTATTTAATTTCACTGCGTGGTAGTCTACTCTTCTATTCGTGAAATTGACATGAATGGATTTACTTTCATTAATTTTTATACGCCATTTGGCGATCCATACCTTCATTTTGTCGATTGCCGTTTGGAGATTTGCTGTTATTTCTTCTATAGTATTACCTGCTGCTAGAACTGCAGTATCGTCTGGGATGTCACACGTGTACAGTAAGTACAAAACTGGTCCAAGTACATTCCCTTGGGGCACACCTGCTCCTATTGATTTGAGTTCGGAGTATTCACTTTCTTGTCTAACTTTAAAAGTTAAGAGAGTTAAGTATAATTCCAAGAGCTGTACGTACTGGTTTGGCAAGTATCTTTATAGTTTCACTATTAGTCCTTTATGTCAAACTTTGTTGAATGCTTGGCAACATCTAGGAACACGGCTGAGCATATTTTCTTTTCTTCCGAGCACTTTTCTATAACGTCCGTTATTCGGTGTACTTGGTCGACTGTCGCATGTTTATTCTTGAATCCAAATTGATGGTCTGGAATTAGTATTTTTTTTTCAAGTATTCTCTTTATTCGTTTTAGAAACAGTTTTTCACATAATATGGATATTACAGGTAGGAGTGAGATTGGCCTGTAAAACTTAACGTCATTTATAGGCTTCCCTGGTTTCGGTAACATTATCACCTCGGCCGTTTTCCATATTATTGGAACGTGCTTCAGTCTGAAAGCGGCATTTATCAGTTGTGTTAGTTTCACAATGCCTTTTCCTGGTAGCCGTTTTAGGATTTCACCTGTGATTATGTCGAATCCTGGGAACTTTTTTGTGTTTTATGTTATTGGCCACTTCGTTGAGTGTGACTAGTTCTATTTCCTCATTTTCTTGTGAATGAAAAACTTTTTTTGTGTGAGGCAAACAGTTCTGCTTTTCTTTTATTATCTCTAGTCCATGTTTCATTTTCCTCTCGTAATGGTGGAATTTGTTTAGTTGGTCTAAAGTCACTTTTTGTGACTTTCCACAGCTAGTGGTCTGTGCTTTGATCATACGTTAAATCCCGTAGATAGTTGTTAATACATTCGTTTTAAATTTCTTAGATTTCTCTTTTCAAGTGTTGTGTAAGATTGTTCATTTTTTTTTTTTAGTGTTCTGGATATTTGCCACTCTTTTCACCAGATCTCGTATTTCTTTAGGGTAATTGATTCCTGTGGTTATTCCTGTGTTTACTTCTGGTTTGTTGTTTTAGGCCGCTTGCTGAATGTCTACCATGAGTTTATCCGCTTCATCTTCTATTTGATCTACTGCTCGGATTCTTACGCTCAGCTGTATTCTAACACTGAGTTCCAGTTTAAAGTTATCCCAGTTTGTGCTTTTGTACGCTAGTGTCGGGCTGGGTTGTTTTATTATCACTATTTCGCTAAAGGTTAGCAATATCGATGAGTGATCGGATGTTGTTCCTTCCCCATCCTCTTTCTGCATATAGTTTATTGCGATATTTTAGTAAAAAGAAATCCAAGAGGTCTCGGATTTTGTTACATCAGTTGGCCAGTAGGTCGGTTTACCAGTTGACAGCCAAGTAGAGTAGCTAGGGGAGTTCTGGCTCATTTTCCCATAAGGATTAACATGGGGGTCTAATTTCACTTTTCAGCCATTTTGTTTTTATATATGACGACAGCGCGTGAGTTTTATTTATTTATTATAATTTTTAATAATTTAATTTTTATTATTATTAATTTAATAATTATTATTTATTAATAATTATTGTTATTATTATTAACCAAGACATTTTTGCACGAATAAAAATCGCATGCCTGACCAGAATCGAACCCCGGCCTCCCACGTGAAACGCGGCAACTGTATCAAATACACCAACCTTCCAGTTATTATAACCGCCCTCAAATAATCATTTAATACTGAAGAATTAAATTTACTTTAACGACCGCCTACAAAGAGGCGAAAAAAAATATGAAAGGAGAATAGGACAAATGAATAGGAAAAGTACAGAATAAAAGCAATAATCAAAACCCAATTCCAAATAATAGAGAAAGAAGAAATACCAATCAGATCTATTACTACATAAATTAACTCACCAACACATAAAATAGCTAAAATCGTAAACAGCAACATTAATAGCATCATTCAATACAAAACCTAAACACACAATTAAAAACAGAATAGAACTTATAAGCCACATAAGCAATGAAAATTATCAACATATTACTCTCTAGCTTCTTTTGACATAATACATGTATATACAAATATAACAATAACAGAATCACCTACTTGCCAACAGAATTAAAAAAATTATGCACAAAAACAACAATACCCACGCATATTCAACCTAATTAAATTAACTTTAGAATAAAACTTTTTTTTTGTGTATTCAACAACAACTTCTATAAAATGAACGCCTATGGGCTCATCACTATGCGGATCATCACCCAATTACATTATCTACTGTTATGGATAAAATAATAAGAAAAGCAGAGAGAAAAACAAAACCACTAGTATTTGTGATAAGTAGAAAAGAGTGAAAAAATATATACTTGAGAATTTAAAAATATGGAATGAAATGATGCACGAAGCAGGCATAAAAATGAACAAGCAAAAACCAAAATTGTGGGCATATCAAATGAAGAAGAAATGATAAATATATACATAGAAAGAGCAAATATAGAACAGATTTGATACTTTCATTATTTAGGACCAACTTTTGAAGAATAAGGAAGATAGGAAATAAACATAAACCACAGAAAGGAGAAGGCAGGCAACCTACATCACGCAATACACTTGGGGGAAAGGAGGTGTCAATAGAAACCAAAATCAAGATATATAAAATCATATATCGGCTCACTCTGACATATTGATGTGAGACACGGATATTCAACCAAAGATAAAAAAGTAAAGCCCTGGAGATCGCGGCAAGGTGAAAGGGATAACAAGAAGAGGCATGATTAGAAACGTAAATATAAGAACGGAATTGAGCACAGAACAGCCTCGACAGTCGTCGGCATCAGGGCATACGCCTCTCCAAGCGAGAGAAATGAATTTTAAACACCCAACAACAACGTCCCTCTTACCAACATAAATATACATACAATCTTACCAACATAAAAATGGAGGCGTGCTAACGTGCTGATAACAAATAAATACCGATAGATTAAACATCGTCTAATTTCTATTGATAAGTTTGTAAGCGGTTACAACATACTCTGCAAATTATACAAGTAGTTAATTATTTATTGAACTCTGGTATTGTTATCACATGTTAAATATCTCTTATTTTAAATTAAGCACAACACAATCAAATCAACCCTTTTTAAAACAAACAAAAAAAAATATATAAGAGCGAAAAATTCGATAACAGATTCCACAAACGCAGCAGCCGATCAAAACACAAATGAGTATTGAGTAACCATAAACACACGACGGTAGGTTCCGACTTTTGATTGACATTTGCCGTAACATAACCTCAAAATCGTTTTACATTAGTTTTCAACCAAATGATTTACAGTGTTGCCATGTGTAAATTACAGTGTTGGCGATTTGTTATTTTATTAATCAACCGAGTATAAATAAAATTGATTACGCCTGTTCATATCTAATAAATTATACTATCGTAACATAACTTTATTTTAAATTAATTAACCCTGAGCCGTGCATCAAGTGTGAGTGCGATGGACACCCAGCCAATGTCAGCATCAAACGAGGACAGTGCACCTATAAACAGCAAGGAACCTAAAAAAAACGCCCCAGACGCCGACCGCGGAAAAACATCGAATAAGAAATTAAAAACCACACCGAATCTAACAGAGACACAGGCATCACACACACAGCCCTCTAAAGCACACACACACACAAGCGCCCACAGAACACATTAGAGACCACAGCCACCAAATGAATTCAACTCCTACAAATACAACTATGAAATAAGAACGAATGCCACCATCACACGCATACAACTTGCACGCTTATGGGAAACACACATGCCCAACAACAAGGACATTATCATACAACTGATAAACAACAACCTCACTCTTAAAACAAACAAAAGAGAATCAAAAAAATAAACTCCAGGAACTGATGGACAAGCATCTCATCAAAACATCCCGAACCCAACAACAACTAACTACCACACCGAACACACAACGCACATACACCGAATCATACACCATAATCCTCTGGAGTTGAAAAGGAAATCCCAGACGAAGATATTGGCAAATAACTCACTAACAATAAATACCCTTATAGATACTGCAAACGCATCATAGCAAGAGCAACAGACATATCAACATCGATGATAAGAATTATAACTGGAGACATCGACTCATTCGAAAGAATGACATATGACGGAGGACTGTATTACCTAAATAGGTTCTACAGGTTCATACCAAGCTCCCCACCCAAACCAATACCACAAGCATGCAGCAAGTGCTCCGCATACGATCACACAACCGAGGAATGCAGGAAAGGAAAAACATGCACCAAGTGTCAAGGGGGCGCATGACGCAACTAAATGCGGTTCGCCACAGCCACCGAAATATGATGCCTGCAACGTCGAGGCCCATGCAGGGTGGTCACCCAGATGCCCAACAATAATGACACAATCCCAGGTATACTACATGCATACCGACAATCTAACAAAAATAAAAAATCTACAGATATACCAAACTCAACCACTCATAACAATAGGATCCCTAACCCACTGACTATACCCGACCATATCATTATCACACACACGCACACACCCACACACACACATGACATAAACAACACACAGAACACTAACAGAGAAGAGATTCTCAAAAAGCTCCACAAACGCTTTATAATTAACTATGTCATTGACACACAGGCTGTACTTTCCGGTAACAGAATGTATATAATCATGTTCGACAAACAAGCATCAGATAGCATACCACCGACAGAACCCTCAAATCATACCACACAAGCCACCATGCATGTACAGAACGATCGACCAACCATCATATACGCAAACATCAACTGCCCCAGTAACAAACGGACGCCAATAAATAATTATATAGAGAATAACAACATTCAAGGTTGCCTTCTTTTCGTAGAAACAAAGACCAAAACCGACACAAACGTGACATACAAGAACTGGGAAATCATACAAAAACAAGGACACATCAACATCAACGCACGAGGAGGGATAGGTATCCTCCACACCGCACGTAGAGCCAACCCGCCAGTACCGAACAACCCACAAAATGATTGCCTCTACTTTACGATCCCATTTGACAATGACAAACTTCACATCTTTCTGATATACATTCAACCACACACACCAATCGAACAGAACATCGCCATAAAAGCACCCCATGAATAGATATTCGATTATCATTAGTGACATTAATCTAAACCCCAAGAAGAGACGTCAACTACAAACGTTCATAAATAACTCTGACTTCAGAAGACAATACACACACAACCAACACTCATCATGCCCAACAATAATGACACAATCCCAGGTGTACTACATGCATACCGACAATCTAACAAATAATATAACATACATCGAAGTAACACAAGACCGTTGCTCAGATAACTTGGCTATTAAATTCACATTTCAACTAGACCGACCACGAACTACCGAAACAATCAAGACAAAATTCATTCTCAAACTCACAAATACAAAAGCAGTAAATACATTCATGCCGACATACCTGAACGAAATCGAAAGAAAAGACATAGAACTACATCACCTAACGGAATTTTAGACAAAACTCACTAGCTCTATAATAAAACATAGCCCCTAAACAAAACGAAACATTTTACAAACACAAAGTACCTAAGTACATACTTACACTAATCAAGTACGAGCGACAAACGTGCTGAAAATAAACTCTGACAGGAGGCAGAAACACAAAAACAATAATGAATAGACTAAACATAACCATACAGACAATGACATGGCAATAAAAGGCACATACATGGTTCGAAGAATGCAAAGAAATTGAGAGAGACCGAGGAACAACCTATTGGACTAAAATTAAACGACAGACAAAATACAAAAAGACGTCACATACAGCTACACTCCAACACGATATTAAAAAAAAAAAAAAACGACAGACGAACATACGGCATACGCCTGCGCAAACCACTTCACATCTGCTTTCACCCCCATCGACGACCCTACATATAACAACGATAACTCCACAAACGTGAACGACTAGTACGATAGACATTGTAACCAAAACACAGCGGGATAGGTATCCACCACACCGCACGTAGAGCCAACCCGCCAGTACCGAACAACCCACAAACTGATTGCCTCTACTTTACGATCCCATTTGACAATGACAAACTTCACATCTTTCTGATATACATTCAACCACACACACCAATCGAACAGAACATCGCCATAAAAGCACCCCATGAATAGATATTCGATTATCATTAGTGACTTTAATCTAAACCCCAAGAAGAGACGTCAACTACAAACGTTCATAAATAACTCTGACTTCAGAAGACAATACACAACAACCAACACTCATCATGCCCAACAATAATGACACCATCCCAGATATACTACATACATACTGACAATCTAACAAATAATATAAGAGACATCGAAGTAACACCAGACCTTTGCTCAGATCACTTGGCTGTTAAATTTACATTTCAACTTGACCGACCACGAACTGCCGAAACAATCAAGACAAAATTCATTCTCAAGCTCACAAATACAAAAGCAGTAAATACATTCATGCTGACATACCTGAACGAAATCGAAAGAGAAGACATAGGACTACATCACCTAACGGAATTTTAGTCAAAACTCACTAGCTCTATAATAAAACATAGCCCCTAAACAAAACGAAACATTTTACAAACACAGATTACCTAAGTACATACTTACACTAATCAAGTACAAGTGACAAACGTGCTGAAAATACACTCTGACAGGAGGCAGAAACACAAAAACAATAATGAATAGACTAAACAAAACCATACAGACAATGACACGGCAATAAAAGCCACATAAATGGCGCGAAGTATACAAAGAAATTGAGAGAGGCCGAGGAACAACCTATTGGACTAACATTAAACGACAGACAAAATACAAAAAATACATCACGTACACCTACACTCCTACAAGATATTAAAAAGACATACGACAGACGAACATAAGGCATACGCAAACCACTCCACATCTGCTTTCACCCCCATCGGCGACCCTACATATAACAACGATAACTCCACAAACGTGAACGACTGGTACGACAGACATCTTAACCAAAACACAGACAATAAGGAACCACCAAACATAACAGAAGACGAATACTATGACATACTAGATACAGGTAAAACACCGCCCCGGACAAGATCTTACCACAAAACAACTTCTTCGAAGCCTATCATACAAAATACATAAACACATAATATCTATAATTTCATGATAAAATAGCGTAATATTTAAACAGACTTAAATCATACTAGTTGCTGATTAAAATATTCCTAAAATGTAGTAACGTGTGAGACGCTGTGTTACATATGTGAGACGCTGTGAGACAGCTATAAGGCACCTCTGAGACAGCTGTGAGACACCTCCGAGACAGCTGTGAGACACCTGTGAGATACCTGTGAGACACCTGTTGGTGGTGGTGGTGCTGTTGCTGGTGTGGAGGTGGTGGTGGTGCTGTTGCTGATGTGGAGGTGGTGGCGATGCTGTTGCTCATGTGGAGGTGGTGCTGGTGATGGTGCTGGTGATGGTGGTGATGGTGGTGATGGTGTGGAGGTGTTTTTTATTTATTATCTTATACATTTGACTTATTGTTTGTATATTTAAATACTATTGTACATATTTTTAAAGATTTTTCTTTATTTAATATGTTGTCCTCTCTATGCACTATGGAGGGGGTGAATAAAATAAAGTTTTTTTACATTGTATTATTATTTTTTTATTACCATATAAAATATTCATTACATAGTTGTACAGTACTTTAACATTTCTGTATTACAAGCTACATTCCGATAGTATAACGGATATTACCACATAAAATATCCATTACATACGCGTGACGGAGGGGCAGAGGGGCTGGTGGTGTTGCTGATGGCGGAGGGGCTCCGGGAGGGGCGTAGGGGCTGGTATATGTTGGTGGGGGCGGCGGGTGGTGGGGCTTCGGGAGGGGCGGAGGGGCTGGTGGGGATTCTGGAGGGGCGGACGGGCGGGTGATGTTGGTGGTAGCGGAGGGGCTTCAGGAGGGGTTGGTGATGTTGATGGAGGTGAAGGGGCTTCGGGTGGGTACGGCGGTGCTTCAGGAGGGTACGGAGGTGCTTCGGGAGGGTCCACATACTAGCGCCCAATTGTAAGCTAAAAATTAGGCTTAGGTTTATATATTACGCTATTTTATCATGAAATAATAGATATTATGTGTTTATGTATTTCGTATGATAGGCTTCGGAGAAGTTGTTTTGTGGTAAGATCTTGTCCGGGGCGGTGTTTTACCTGTATCTAGTATGTCATAGTATTCGTCTTCTGTTATGTTTGGTGGTTCCTTATTGTCTGTGTTTTGGTTAAGATGTCTGTCGTACCAGTCGTTCACGTTTGTGGAGTTATCGTTGTTATATGTAGGGTCGCCGATGGGGGTGAAAGCAGATGTGGAGTGGTTTGCGTATGCCTTATGTTCGTCTGTCGTATGTCTTTTTAATATCTTGTAGGAGTGTAGGTGTACGTGATGTATTTTTTGTATTATGTCTGTCGTTTAATGTGAGTCCAATAGGTTGTTCCTCGGTCTCTCTCAATTTCTTTGTATACTTCGCGCCATTTATGAGGCTTTTATTGCCGTGTCATTGTCTGTATGGTTTTGTTTAGTCTATTCATTATTGTTTTTGTGTTTCTGCCTCCTGTCAGAGTGTATTTTCAGCACGTTTGTCACTTGTACTTGATTAGTGTAAGTATGTACTTAGGTAGTCTGTGTTTGTAAAATGTTTCGTTTTGTTTAGGGGCTATGTTTTATTATAGAGCTAGTGAGTTTTGACTAAAATTCCGTTAAGTGATGTAGTCCTATGTCTTCTCTTTCGATTTCGTTCAGGTATGTCAGCATGAATGTATTTACTGCTTTTGTATTTGTGAGCTTGAGAATGAATTTTGTCTTGATTGTTTCGGCAGTTCGTGGTCGGTCTAGTTGAAATGTAAATTTAACAGCCAAGTGATCTGAGCAAAGGTCTGGTGTTACTTCGATGTCTCTTATATTATTTGTTAGATTGTCAGTATGTATGTAGTATATCTGGGATGGTGTCATTATTGTTGGGCATGATGAGTGTTGGTTGTTGTGTATTGTCTTCTGAAGTCAGAGTTATTTATGAACGTTTGTAGTTGACGTCTCTTCTTGGGGTTTAGATTAAAGTCACTAATGATAATCGAATATCTATTCATGGGGTGCTTTTATGGCGATGTTCTGTTCGATTGGTGTGTGTGGTTGAATGTATATCAGAAAGATGTGAAGTTTGTCATTGTCAAATGGGATCGTAAAGTAGAGGCAATCAGTTTGTGGGCTGTTCGGTACTGGCGGGTTGGCTCTACGTGCGGTGTGGTGGATACCTATCCCGCTGTGTTTTGGTTACAATGTCTATCGTACTAGTCGTTCACGTTTGTGGAGTTATCGTTGTTATATGTAGGGTCGTCGATGGGGGTGAAAGCAGATGTGAAGTGGTTTGCGCAGGCGTATGCCGTATGTTCGTCTGTCGTATTTTTTTTTTTTTAATATCGTGTTGGAGTGTAGCTGTATGTGACGTCTTTTTGTATTTTGTCTGTCGTTTAATTTTAGTCCAATAGGTTGTTCCTCGGTCTCTCTCAATTTCTTTGCATTCTTCGAACCACGTATGTGCCTTTTATTGCCATGTCATTGTCTGTATGGTTATGTTTAGTCTATTCATTATTGTTTTTGTGTTTCTGCCTCCTGTCAGAGTTTATTTTCAGCACGTTTGTCGCTCGTACTTGATTAGTGTAAGTATGTACTTAGGTACTTTGTGTTTGTAAAATGTTTCGTTTTGTTTAGGGGCTATGTTTTATTATAGAGCTAGTGAGTTTTGTCTAAAATTCCGTTAGGTGATGTAGTTCTATGTCTTTTCTTTCGATTTCGTTCAGGTATGTCGGCATGAATGTATTTACTGCTTTTGTATTTGTGAGTTTGAGAATGAATTTTGTCTTGATTGTTTCGGTAGTTCGTGGTCGGTCTAGTTGAAATGTGAATTTAATAGCCAAGTTATCTGAGCAACGGTCTTGTGTTACTTCGATGTATGTTATATTATTTGTTAGATTGTCGGTATGCATGTAGTACACCTGGGATTGTGTCATTATTGTTGGGCATGATGAGTGTTGGTTGTGTGTGTATTGTCTTCTGAAGTCAGAGTTATTTATGAACGTTTGTAGTTGACGTCTCTTCTTGGGGTTTAGATTAATGTCACTAATGATAATCGAATATCTATTCATGGGGTGCTTTTATGGCGATGTTCTGTTCGATTGGTGTGTGTGGTTGAATGTATATCAGAAAGATGTGAAGTTTGTCATTGTCAAATGGGATCGTAAAGTAGAGGCAATCATTTTGTGGGTTGTTCGGTACTGGCGGGTTGGCTCTACGTGCGGTGTGGAGGATACCTATCCCTCCTCGTGCGTTGATGTTGATGTGTCCTTGTTTTTGTATGATTTCCCAGTTCTTGTATGTCACGTTTGTGTCGGTTTTGGTCTTTGTTTCTACGAAAAGAAGGCAACCTTGAATGTTGTTATTCTCTATATAATTATTTATTGGCGTCCGTTTGTTACTGGGGCAGTTGATGTTTGCGTATATGATGGTTGGTCGATCGTTCTGTACATGCATGGTGGCTTGTGTGGTATGATTTGAGGGTTCTGTCGGTGGTATGCTATCTGATGCTTGTTTGTCGAACATGATTATATACATTCTGTTACCGGAAAGTACAGCCTGTGTGTCAATGACATAGTTAATTATAAAGCGTTTGCGGAGCTTTTTGAGAATCTCTTCTCTGTTAGTGTTCTGTGTGTTGTTTATGTCATGTGTGTGTGTGGGTGTGTGTGTGTGTGATAATGATATGGTCGGGTATAGTCAGTGGGTTAGGGATTCTATTGTTATGAGTGGTTGAGTTTGGTATATCTGTAGATTTTTTATTTTTGTTAGATTGTCGGTATGCATGTAGTATACCTGGGATTGTGTCATTATTGTTGGGCATCTGGGTGACCACCCTGCATGGGCCTCGGCGTTGCAGGCATCATATTTCGGTGGCTGTGGCGAACCGCATTTAGTTGCGTCATGCGCCCCCTTGACACTTGGTGCATGTTTTTCCTTTCCTGCATTCCTCGGTTGTGGGATCGTATGCGGAGCACTTGCTGCATGCTTGTGGTATTGGTTTGGGTGGGGAGCTTGGTATGAACCTGTAGAACCTATTTAGGTAATACAGTCCTCAGTCATATGTCATTCTTTCGAATGAGTCGATGTCTCCAGTTATAATTCTTATCATCGATGTTGATATGTCTGTTGCTCTTGCTATGATGCGTTTGCAGTATCTATAAGGGTATTTATTGTTAGTGAGTTATTTTCCAATATCTTCGTCTGGGATTTCCTTTTCAACTCCAGAGGATTATGGTGTATGATTCGGTGTATGTTCGTTGTGTGTTCGGTGTGGTAGTTAGTTGTTGTTGGGTTCGGGATGTTTTGATGAGATGCTTGTCCATCAGTTCCTGGAGTTTATTTTTTTTATTCCCTTTTGTTTGTTTTAAGAGTGAGGTTGTTGTTTATCAGTTGTATGATAATGTCCTTGTTGTTGGGCATGTGTGTTTCCCATAAGCGTGCAAGTTGTATGCGTGTGATGGTGGCATTCGTTCTTATTTCATAGTTGTGTTTGTAGGAGTTGAATTCATTTGGTGGCTGTGGTCTCTAATGTGTTCTGTGGGCGCTTGTGTGTGTGTGTGCTTTAGAGGGCTGTGTGTGTGATGCCTGTGTCTCTGTTAGATTTGGTGTGGTTTTTAATTTTTTATTCGATGTTTTTCCGCGGTCTGCGTCTGGGGCGTTTTTTTTAGGTTCCTTGCTGTTTATAGGTGCGCTGTCCTCGTTTGATGCTGACATTGGCTGGGTGTCCATCGCACTCACACTTGATGCACGGCTCAGGGTTAATTAATTTAAAATAAAGTTATGTTACGATAGTATAATTTATTAGATATGAACAGGCGTAATCAATTTAATTTATACTCGGTTGATTAATAAAATAACAAATCGCCAACACAATAATTTACACATGGCAACACTGTAAATCATTTGGTTGAAAACTAATGTAAAACGATTTTGAGGTTATGTTACGGCAAATGTCAATCAAAAGTCGGAACCTACCGTCGTGTGTTTATGGTTACTCAATACTCATTTGTGTTTTGATCGGGTGCTGCGTTTGTGGAATCTGTTATCGAATTTTTCGCTCTTATATATTTTTTTTTGTTTGTTTTAAAAAGGGTTGATTTGATTGTGTTGTGCTTAATTTAAAATAAGAGATATTTAACATGTGATAACAATACCAGAGTTCAATAAATAATTAACTACTTGTATAATTTGCAGAGTATGTTGTAACCGCTTACAAACTTATCAATAGAAATTAGACGATGTTTAATCTATCGGTATTTATTTGTTATCAGCACGTTAGCACGCCTCCATTTTTATGTTGGTAAGATTGTATGTATATTTATGTTGGTAAGAGGGACGTTGTTGTTGGGTGTTTAAAATTCATTTCTCTCGCTTGGAGAGGCGTATGCCCTGATGCCGACGACTGTCGAGGCTGTTCTGTGCTCAATTCCGTTCTTATATTTACGTTTCTAATCATGCCTCTTCTTGTTATCCCTTTCACCTTGCCGCGATCTCCAGGGCTTTACTTTTTTATCTATGGTTGAATATCCGTGTCTCACATCAATATGTCAGAGTGAGCCGATATATGATTTTATATATCTTGATTTTTGTTTCTATTGACACCTCCTTTCCCCCAAGTGTATTGCGTGATGTAGGTTGCCTGCCTTCTCCTTTCTGTGGTTTATGTTTATTTCCTATCTTCCTTATTCTTCAAAAGTTGGTCCTAAATAATGAAAGTATCAAATCTGTTCTATATTTGCTCTTTCTATGTATATATTTATCATTTCTTCTTCATTTGATATGCCCACAATTTTGGTTTTTGCTTGTTCATTTTTTTGCCTGCTTCGTGCATCATTTCATTCCATATTTTTAAATTTTCAAGTATATATTTTTTCACTCTTTTTTACTTATCACAAATACTAGTGGTTTTGTTTTTCTCTCTGCTTTTCTTATTATTTTATCCATAACAGTAGATAATGTAATTGGGTGATGATCCGCATAGTGATGAGCCCATAGGCGTTCATTTTATAGAAGTTGTTGTTGAATACACAAAAAAAAGTTTTATTCTAAAGTTAATTTAATTAGGTTGAATATGCGTGGGTATTGTTGTTTTTGTGCATAATTTTTTTAATTCAGTTGGCAAGTAGGTGATTCTGTTATTGTTATATTTGTATATACATGTATTATGTCAAAAGAAGCTAGAGAGTAATATGTTGATAATTTTCATTGCTTATGTGGCTTATAAGTTCTATTCTGTTTTTAATTGTGTGTTTAGGTTTTGTATTGAATGATGCTATTAATGTTGCTGTTTACGATTTTAGCTATTTTATGTGTTGGTGAGTTAATTTATGTAGTAATAGATCTGATTGGTATTTCTTCTTTCTCTATTATTTGGAATTGGGTTTTGATTATTGCTTTTATTCTGTACTTTTCCTATTCATTTATCCTATTCTCCTTTCATATTTTTTTTCGCCTCTTTGTTGGCGGTCGTTAAAGTAATTTTAATTCTTCAGTATTAAATGATTATTTGAGGGCGGTTATAATAACTGGAAGGTTGGTGTATTTGATACAGTTGCCGCGTTTCACGTGGGAGGCCGGGGTTCGATTCTGGGCAGGCATGAGATTTTTATTCGTGCAAAAATGTCTTGGTTAATAATAATAACAATAATTATTAATAAATAATAATTATTAAATTAATAATAATAAAAATTAAATTATTAAAAATTATAATAAATAAATAAAACTCACGCGCTGTCGTCGTATCCCTCGTGCAACACAACATAGACCCATAGGCAACCCGTTGTACAAATATCGGTCCTCGAACTGGACGACCGAAAAAACAAAATGGCTGAAAAGTGAAATTAGACCCCCATGTTAATCCTTATGGGAAAATGAGCCAGAACTCCCCTAGCTGCTCTACTCAGCCACTTCCCCTTCATCTAAATTGTTGCTTGTTGAAGTTCGTTTCCTTTCTTCGTTGTTAGCCGTGAGCCCCAGTGAGTATTTTTAGCATTGAAATCTCCTCCAATCATGATTTTTTCTCCTAGCGTGCACCAGAAGTTTTTATAATCTTCTTTGGCCAGTCCATGTCTTGGTGGCGAGTATAGGGATGCTGCTGTGATTCTATATATTTTTTTTTGTCTGGAAGCATACACTAGCAGCTTAAATTTTCTCAGTTTCATATTTTACTCTTTCATAATATATTATGTTGTTTTTTACGATGATTGCTGCTCCTCCCCTTGCCGAGTTTTGTGGGTGCAGGGTGTGATAGACTTGGTATCCGTCAATTCTGATATACCATTGGTTCGTGAAGTGTGATTCCGAAATTAGGTAAATATCAATATTCTGGGTGTCCAGAGTTACTTGCAGCTCCTACTGGTGTTGCAGAAGCCCATTAGCGTTCCATTGTAATATTCTAAGATCTTTAGTGATTATGATTAGACTGACGGTTCTGTTAGTTTTCCATTTTTGTCAGTCTTTCAAACTGTATTATTGAACTCTTCTTGTCTTTTCCCTTGCTGTTCCATTTTGTCCATTAACTTTTGTAACATCAGCGTTGTTGAATCAGCACTGCTTTCGTCATCTTGTTGTGATTCACTTACCATTTGGGCAAATGATACGTTAGTATTTTCTTGCTCGTATACGTTGTTTCTGGCAGTATTTGTTTCGGTGCGTTGTTTTTGTGATAGTTTTTATTAGTAGTTTTGTTTCTCAATTCCAGGAGCGTTATTGCCGTGCTACCACCCCTGCAGCTTGCTGGGTGGGCTTCCCCGCATTGGATGTATTTTGCTCGAGTATATCTTGACTTCTTGCACTCTTTGATGTGATGTTTCCCTGCCCATTTAACACACCTGGGATCTCTATTGCAATATTTTTGCGTGTGTCCGTTTTCTTGACAGTTCTTGCACTGTGGAATGATTTTTGGTTTTCTGTATTGTTCAATTTTTACTCTCACACTTGGTATTGCCTTAATTTCATAAATTCTTTTGGTGTCCTCGTCCTTGTTGAATGTTAACACAAACAGGTAATGATATTTTTTCCTTTGCACATAATAGCTGGTATACTTCTGCTATTTTGTATTATTTTCTGGTAGATCGGATTTAATGAGCTCCGTTCTACAAGGCTTATGTAGGTTCTTACCAATCACTTTTATTACTCTTGATTGCTTATCCTCAAAGGAAAACCACTCTAAATTTGCTGTTTTAAGTGCTCTCGTCAGATTCCTACACCCTTTCTCATTATCTACGTTTAGTTTTACAGTTTATCCTGATAACAGAGTTAACTAGAACTTTATTCCTTCAATATTCAGGTTGGTTAACAGATCATCGTAATTGTTTATAGCTTATTGATAATCACCGGTGGTGGCTGTAGTTTTATCATTTGGTTCTCTTTTGGGAGTTGTTGCCTACCTTTGGTACTGCTGCATTGTTGTGGTAATTCGCGCGGAGAAGTGCTTGCCTGCGTCTTTTTTGTATTTCTGATTCTAATCCATCGCGTTTCTCTACTTAATTCTTCTTCGTCTGTGTATTCATCTAAAGTGTAAGTATTCATCTAGCGTTATATTTGCATTTTCTGTCTGGTTTCGTTTTTCGGTAGTTTGACATTCTCTACTCTTTCGTGTATCATGTCTATTTGCTTTTGTAACAATTGTACAGTAGTCTGTAGCTTTTCTCTTTCTTCTTTTCCATAGTGCCATGCGTTATAATGCGCGTGCTCGTATTGGCTTTTTAATTGATTTTCATTAAAGAGCGCTTGATTTTGCTGTGCTAATGGTGCATCAGCGGACAGTGACGGGCACGTAGCCTCGTACATGCTTGATACCTTATCACATTTCTTTATTCGTAGGTCGGCACCTTATGCGTCTAATCGTGATTCTCACACGTGTTCCGATAGTACCATATTCAACGTATCACTGTTCACTACACACTGGGCACGTCTGCTCTCGGCGGCTATCCGAGAGCAACTTTATTTATGTGTTAATCTTAAATCGGTAACGATACTGTAAGGGCACGTTGTCGATTCTTCGGTGATATCACACGCTAGCGGCAGGCTAAATTGCGGAAACTACGTCACGGACATACATCGCTCAGCGCTACCCTTTTTGTTGTGCCTTTTTGCATAATCACGATTTCTTTGGATTTTACTTGTAATAAATTCACCTTCAGGAAATCACTATGACGAGAAATCAAATACCAATGGCCCCTAGTCCCGGGCAGCCTTTAAATAGGCAAGGAGTGCTAAGAATTTCCCGGCTCAAAATAGTGAAATCAAAAATGCGCATAGGCACATGGAATGTAAGAAGTTTATTCATGGCTGGAAAACTTGATAACATGGTCAAGGAAACAAGAAGGCTCGATGTGGAAATCATGGGAATCAGCGAACTTAGATGGCCAGGTGCAGGAACATGCCACCACGAACATGGAACATTGTATTACTCAGGAAGCAATGATGACGACCGCAATCACCGAAACGGCGTTGGTATCTTTGTTATCTCTAAATTAACTAAGTACGCAAAGAGTTTCCCAGCAATATCAGACAGAATCATGCTGCTCCAACTGCCAGGTCATCCATTTGACATCAATATCTTGACAGTATACGCGCCAACATATGATAAACATTATGATGAATTTACGACAGAAGTCGTAAAATTCTACACATCAATCGGAGATATCCTTAAAACACTTCCCAACGACAATATAACCATAATAACTGGCGATTTTAATGCTAAAACCGGACGAGGACGCCGGTCTGATATTGTAGGAGAACACGGCTTGCGAGAAAGCAACGAACCGGGTGATAGACTATATGAGTTCTGCCAAGAAACAGGGATGGTAATGGCTAACACGTGGTTTAAGCTACCAAAACGCCGCCTGGATACGTGGATCACCTCGTGACGGACATACCTATGGAGATCCAATCAGGAACCAAATCGATTACCTCCTAATAAACAAACGTTATTGGAATTATATCAAGAGGGCAACAACGTACCCCGGTGCTGATATAGGCTCGGACCATAATCCACTAATTGCGGATATGGAACTGAAGCTGAAAGCTGTTAAAAGGCAAGCTATCACGAGACATATCGACACCTCAAAGTTACAAAATATAATAAATTGTGACACCGTAACAAAAGTTCTTAACAACAAACTGGACCAAAAACCGAGAGCTGATGATGATGATGCAAACACCCAGTGGAGATTCGTCAAAGAAGTCGTCAAAGGAACCAACACCCAGCACCTACAAGATAAAAATAGTAGAAAGAAGAAAGCTTGGATGACCGATGACATACTTAACATGATGGAATTACGCAGATTAATGAAAAACAACATAGTAGAATATAAAAAACTTCACTGTAAAATAAGGAAAGAGATTAAGGCAGCAAAATCGCTGTGGATGGTCGAGAAATGCGAAGAGATGGAAGAGCTAATCTCAAAACACGATACATTTAATATGCACAAGAAGACTTAAGAAGTGGCTGGCCTGTACAAGAAGCAAGTGCCCATGACGCACCTGGACGAGTCAAACAGGATCATATTGGACGAAAAGAAAATTAAGCATGCTGGGAAACTTATGTCGCCCAACTTTTCAATGATATGAGAGCTGAGAACAATGCTACCGAGGATAATCTGGAAGGGCCTGATATTCTAACATCAGAGGTACTGCATGCTATTTCAGTCGCAAAAAATAGAAAATCTGTTGGCCCCGATGAACTTCCGATGGAAATGATAAAGCTCATAAATGAGGACAACATCGACCGTGTGGTAAGACTGTTCAATGGAATATACCAATCCGGTGAAATTCCTGACGAATAGTTAAATTCAACGTTTATAGCAATTCCAAAAAATCAACATCCCAAAGAGTGCAGCGACTATCGCTTAATCAGCCTTATGAGCCATATGTTGCAGACCTTTCTGAGAGTAATACATGCTCGGATAAGACTAAAGTGTGAGATAGACCTGGACGACACACAATTCGGCTTCAGGAAGGCTTTTGGAACACGTGAGGCACTGATTGGTCTTAACGTCCTCCTGCAAAAATGCAGTGATCAGAGGAAAGAGTCTACGCATGTTTTGTAGACTACTAAAAGGCTTTCGACAGGGTCCAGCATGATCGACTAATCGAGCTACTTCAAAAAGTTGGACTAGACAGCAACGACGTCCGAATAATTAAGAATCTTTACTGGCGTCAGCAAGCAGAAGTCAGAATTGGAGATTCGTCAAGAGCAGCAATGGATATACAAAGAGGAGTCCGACAGGGCTGTATTCTTTCTCCCCTTTTATTTAACCTATACGCTGACAGAATTTTCAAAGAAGCACTGGATAAACTGGAACTTGGAATAAAAATATCAATGGCGTACGTATCAATACAATCAAGTACGCAGACGATACTGTCATCTTGGCCGAAAGCATTGAAGACCTCCAGTTGCTTCTGGCTAAAATCAGCGAAATCGGAGACCAATCAGGCTTACGTATTAATATATCAAAAACAAAACTCATGATATTTAGCCGCCAAAACCACGATGGTGGTTTTGGCTCCACCTAGGTAGCACACATATAGAGAGGGTTAACAAATTTAAATATTTGGGATGCCTCATAACAAAACATTTGGACCCGGATACAGAAGTGAAATGCCGGATTGAGTGAGCTCACGCCACATTTAATAAAATGAGCCCGTTCTTCTGCGAAGACAACCTTAACCTTAAACTGCGACAAAGAACGGTAAAATACTACGTGTGGTCTATTCTACTGTATGGTGTGGAGGCGTGGACTCTCAAGATAGGCATAATGAATCGCTTAGAAACATTTGAGATGTGGCTGCATAGAAGGATGTTCCGAATTTCGTGGGTACACAAAGTGACAAACAATGAAGTGCTACGAAGAGCAAATACGCATCGTGAGCTACTCTCTAACATCAAATGCAGAAAAACCAGCTACCTTGGATGTGTCTTGAGGAGGCAGAAGTATAACCTACTCCATCTCATATTGAACGGGACAATTGAGGGCCGACGTGGTATCGACAGATAACAAATGTCCTGGCTAAGGAACGTCGGTGAATGAACTGGGATCCAAAGCGCGGAACAACTCTTTAGGCTGGCGGAGGACCGGCACGCATTCGCCAAAGTGATCGCCAACGTCAGGGAGACCGGATACGGCACTTGGAAGAAGAAGAAATTCACCTTTGGTTACGGAATTTTTCGTAATTTAATTAAGCTTCCCTCGGATCTTCCCTTCCACCTTGAATTTAAGTTGCGTGGAGCCACATCCCCATCTAGATAAGGCTGAAGCACCGCACACGCCGTGTTCAGAGAAAAGCCCGGGCCGATGTAGTTATTTTTTTAGGGGTGGACCCAAGATCAACAACACCAGAAAGGTATAATACAGAGGGGAAGAGGTGAGGGAAAGAAAGCGAAAAAGGGGTGACAAAATATTTATGAAATATTACAACATTCTCAAATAATTGCCTATAAATATTATCTGGAAGTTTGGTGAAATATTTACCAATTAATAAGAAACTGTGTATTCTACATTTTCTGTTACGTTATGAAATCTGCAACCCTGCCTTTTCCTTTCGCGCTTTTACCTACTACTAGCCTACTACTAAAACTTAGCCAACTACTCTTCTGGTGCGGGCCGCTAGCCGTTTATACAGTGCAGACGACGGGGTTTAGATGTTAAAGGGCGACACACATGTACCGCACCAGACGAAGGTACCAATTCACCGTCCTCGTAACTATAAAAGAGGAGGAACTACTAACTCTCCTCAGGCAACGGTTAAATAAAACAAAAATATATAATGGGATTTTTTAAATCAATTTTAGCCATTGTACTTCTATGTACAATTTGTAAATAGATGTTGTTGCAGCGCTGAATGAGATTGTTAGCCGCCCTGAGTCCGTGAGTTAAATGCGATAGTATCAACGTTTTCAACCCCGGAATTTATGCAAATTATAAAATTCCGCATCAACCAGATCGTATGCTAAAGTAACAATAAAATATGAAAGGTGATTTTAGTGAAGAGAATATAAACATATAATAATTCTAGTTCGAAGCCTGGCGGGCTCTGGCAGCTCATCCGGCTGACTACGGTGTGTTTTGTGTTTTAATTCCACTGGTCTCCACTGGTCCCTTAATTCCACTGGTCCTTACCATGCAATACCATAAGGTATTGCAGTACACCTCCTTCTAGCTCGATACAAAGATGTCGTTTCCTATGGCGTAAGCCCAATACTTAAACAATGGCTTCTAGCCCGTGACATGAAGAATGGCTGCTATAGCGTGAGCTCGATACACGAAGATGTCAGCTAGTGACTTGAACCCTAAAAATACGTTCAATAGTCTTAACAGGAGCTGCGTGGCCGAAAAGTTATACTACATACCGTGTGAAAACGGGTTCAGGCAAATAAACAAACGTGCGTGAGCGTTCAGATCCCCCCGTGGGGTGAGCCTTGCTTCCAGTAATCTCAATTACACAACCGAAGTTTAAAATCGTGATACTACGGTTCGCTTTTGCGAATTTATCTCCTCCGGGCACACTTACCATGTGTTTTCTCGTCTGAGGCAACGCGTCCGGCGCATTAAATAAAAAATATCACATTACAAACTTCGTTTCAAAATTGTATGAAACTACAATATTTTCAAAATATTCTTATAATTTTATGACATGAATCGAAATTGAAGAACATTGGTGGAAAATTTATGAAAGTTGACTATTCAAAATTTCGCGGACGATTAAGAAACTTTTAAATATTATGAAATTATACAAAATTGCCTGAGTCCCGGAAGTTTGGTGAAAAATATCAAATTAATTGAATAACCTTAAATTTAGTAAAACATTTTAAATAATCAAATGGCAAGGTTACCAATTTCGCTGTGTTATTTTTTCATATTTTGTCTGTATTTTTTATGTAATTCGTTGTTATGACTTTTATTTTATATGAATTAGGACAATTCGGAATTCCAATATTTTAGAACTCTAATTTTCAGGATGTTATGTACAAATATTTAATAATAATTTACCACTTTTCGCCATATTTCGATATTTTGCTTCATTGGTAATAAATACTTCTACACTACTTCAGTTTTTAATTCTCTATTCAATGATTCAAATAGAATTATAACTTGCAACATTTAGTAGATGTGTTCAATTATATCCACAAAGTAACAACAGCCAGATAGCAATAATAGCTATTTAAGGTATAAATGAATAAAGTCGAATTTTATCCACGAATAGTTTAGCACAAGAGGCGAAGCCGAGTGTGATAATGTTTTCGAGTTTAGATTTTTTCCAATTCGTCATCAGAATTTAAAAAAAATGCGTGAAGTGTCACATCGTCAGGTGATAACAAAAATTTTGAGGATAGTGCGTATTTACGTATTTTTTACTTTATTCACGTTGTCATTGGTTATAGTGAATAAAGTGAAAATGTATACATTTTATTCACCCATTCGATTAAAGTGTTGTTTTAATGATGAGATTCAATATACATAATGAGCATTTTAATAATGCGAATTGCGAAATTATTTTTTATAAATTTCATGATTTATTATTATTATTTATTCGTTGCAATAAAAACATTAAATAAATACAACCTCATAAAGTAACAAAAAACAATATTTCACCAAACACTGGTCGTTCTAGCTACTAATAACATTGCAAATTGGCTGAAGGAATTTATTAACACTCTTAATGAGATGATTTGAAATGCATTAGGAAAGAAGCTTCAAACCCCTTAAATATCTGGGTATGTCTCCTTTGCAGATATCTTAACTTTAGAAAGACCAGCGCTTATTCAAATTTATTTACCTTTATCACCTGTGACTATTACCTTAACACCCTATGGGTAGACTAAGGATCTGATTATAATAATAATAAAAACTATGTATATCTAAGTACACTTATATTAATTAAGTTGATGGAGGAAGCCGTTACTATGTGATAATTAATCATGACGACACAAAAATGAAACACGTTACTACGTTTTTTACAATTATACAATAGTACATTGCGATATAAGTGTGGCAAGGGCTTCATTGCAAAACGTGTATGAAAGTAGGAGCACGAGCTTGCGGGCACGTATCTCATAGTGCTTTTTCTACGGTTGGGAACTTATAACTTGTAGTAAATGTTATTTTAAATGTTTAAAAAAATAAATGTCAACGTGACGTTTATCATTATAATTATGTTAAATCAAATAACGAATCTCAAATGGATCAAGTTCCTAAAGGGTTGTTATGTAATTGAAAACTATTTTGTTTATTTAATACAATAACAGTTTCTGTGATGAGTCGAACCTACGCCCTACCGCTTCATTAGTTTTTGCCAGCTTAACATAGTTATGGAATCTACTAGGAGTGCCAGTGAAGACATTCCGTTAGAAATTGTAACTGCAGCAAATAGCATCACTTCTGATCTTCTCCCACGAAAATCGAAGGACAGGTATAATAAAGAAAATCTTGTATTTGTCAATTGGTGTACGGAGAAAACAGTGAAGGTATATATTTTTTCCACTCCCTGCATGGTAAGTACACTGTTATAACATTGATTTAGTGGAAGTAAGTCCCACTTACCGATAAAGCTTTGGTTACTATGGGCAACGGGAAGTAAGTAATCACTTACTTCCCTCAGGGAAGTAAATTAAATAATTTAAATAGCGTTCTTTCTCTGGCACCAGTCTTTAAAACACTTTTGATAACACCCTTTCGACTTCTCTGGCAGTAGGAAGGAACAGGCAGCATCTGCAGCTTCTTCAATTGCCATTTCTTGTTTATTTTCATTGGAATTCATTTTACAACTGAATGAATGCAATTTCTGACATTCACACTTTGTTTGAAAAATAGTCTTAGCAACCAAAGCCGTACTGACATTTTGTTCATGTTGCGAAAATAAATTAATCAAACACAAACAATTAAACCAACTTCAGGAGTGGAAAAACAGTTATAAGCAATTTGAGAGGTAAGTTTTGACCAGTCTCGGTCTTTATTGCTAGCCCTCGCTGTCGCTCGGGCGCAAACTCGACCTCGGCTGGTAAAAGATACTTACCTCTCTTAATGCTTAAATAACAATTTAAATCTTAGAGTGTGGCAAGAAATTTTACAAGTGCGGCATAATTTCTTGCCGCACTAAGTGCTGCAAAGTGACATTTTCAACGTTTGTTTTGAATGTTGATATGTTGACATTTCGACACAACCGTAGAAAAAAAAAGTTTCATTAACATACATGGGCGAAATCTCGCAACAAATTGCCAACGCCCTCTCAAAGTTAGATTTGCAGCTCGCCTTCAAATCTCAAAATAAGACAGCGGATTATTTATTCAATGCTAAAGACAAGAAGGATTTAAAAAAAACACTCATGTGTATATAGGTTAAACTGTGGAGATTGCGATAGTATTTACATCGGCCAAACAGGGCTCTCTTTCATTACCAGATATAAACAACATTTTCGTTCATTTAAATGAAACAAAACTGATTCAACATTTGCAAACCACTGCATCGAGACAGGCCACTGTTTCCTGCCGGAAACTGATACAAAAATATTGCATAAAAAAGAAAATGGCCAACAATTGACAGTTTTAGAAGCTGTAGAAATTTTCAAAAGGAATTGTACCCCGAATGATTTGCTTAATGATGAGGTGGATGTATATTTTTCAGAACTGTTTAAAATATTTGATGAATCTAGAGTATAAGAGGAATACAACAATACATTATGATTGTAAAGGTGCGTAATTCACTAACAGGATTACCGCCTAATACGTCCTTCATTGTAAGTCGTTAAATCATTAATAATTTTTGTCGGTGTGCATATTGTATTTAGATAGAAGTATAATTAGCCTGTACAATTATTTTTTCTCTCTCCTTGTGTTATAAATAAACGTTTTTGATTATGACTCTTCATCTTGGATTTTGAATCACTTGAGAATGACCAAATTCTAGTCGAAACTGCAATCGTGTTTAACGGAAAAAAAATAAAACGTGTTAAAAATTAAAAAAAAATGTTAAAAAACGTAGTAACGTGTTTCATTTTTGTATCATTAGACCTATGTTTGCCAACTATTTTTTTGTATAAACTAATTCACATATAAAACACAAGCAACCTAATCCATGACCAAATAATAAGAGATAGAATGCACCTTGAAATTTCTTTGTATTTGGTACATGCACCGCACCCAGTTCACCATTAAGTGTCATTTGCATGTATATGTTTTTGGATCCACTTCTATGTAGTATGTCTTTTATCCAAAAATCAATTAAACCTGCTTGGCATAGTTTCTTTATCCCCATACTCAATATTTTTGTGTATGGTGAATTTTTGTTTAAAGCTATTGTTAAATATGGTTTTTGGAAATTCTGCTTGAGTAGTGTATAGCGATGAAAGTCTGAAAAATCAAATTCCTCCAGAAAGTTACGTTTGTCAAATACATTCACTGCTACACATTTGGCTTCCGTAGGAATCGTCTGACTGACTAGCATTTTAGAAGAAAATGAATGTATATACTTATTGTAAGAAGAATTCAATGTCTCTGTAAGTATCACAGTATACGTGTAACATTTAAAGTCGTATTCAAGTGCGTCTTCAAAGGTGTCAATTTGTTTACCATATCTTGGTTTATTTTCGAGTGACACCAGTCCTGCACAGTACGCAGTGCATAATAATAAACCAGCAAATGAAAATAAAATTATTACGAATGCCAGAACAGGTGATTTAAATCTATGATTACAATTATTATTGGTTATCATACTTATAACAATCAGCATGACATGAGAATAGTTTAATTGTGAAATAACTTGTATGCATTTGGCTACTACAATTATTAGTAGAAGTAAAGCCAACCACAGGTTTAGCTGCATTGGTTGAAATATATACGTTTCCACTGGTAATAATGCTGGCTTTGGTACAAGAAATGTGGAAATACTTTGAGTATATGGGAACATCATATCCACGTCATGGTCATTTATATTCGTTTGCCAATGTGAGGCAATTGAAATATTTGCTTCGTAATCTTCAACATCTTTTAGTGCTTTATTCCAATCCTTTACTGGATATACCACGTATTCCACGTTCCAACTTTTGGTTAACATTTTGAGTATATTAATTTCTAACCCTTGTAGGGCACCTCTATTATCATAATATACGAAGGGTGGAAATTCAAATGTCGCAACTTTAATTGATTTATTCATAAACCCTGGAAACCAAGGTTCACGATTAAACATTGTTGAATTCAAGCTCATGCCGCCGATGAAACTGTAATTTTGATTGAGCAAAGTAATCCTAGAATCAAAAATAGATTCATTCAAGAATCTGTTAATAATTAAAGTATTTTCATTAAAATGTTGTATGAGAATTATGTCTAACCCATATTGCTCAGCTTTGGACGTTATTAAAGAAATCTCATATCTATTAGGTTTCATGCAGAATATCACTATGCGCGTATGAGGCATCAATAATCTCATATCGACAAAAAAGTCAGAAAAATGGCATCCATCGATAATATAGCCATTAGGTTTGCATTTCAATTTACCTGTAAGAAACAAATCCTTGGTAATAATAATTATAGGTATTTGCATTTTAATCCCATAGTTGGAATGAATATCATTAATATAATATATACAATATTCGGATTCAAATGATAGTTCAATAACTTTAGAAATTATTTCACTTCCGGAGGTTAAATGCACTGCCGCGGTAATTATTAAAATGCTCAATAAAACCATTTTTTAAGTATGCATATGTGCAATAAATTTAACTTACGTTAAAATGTTTGTATGTGACATTTTATCAACTAATTTTTCGATTACTTGGAAGAATTGAAAAATATTATGGCGTACACAATACATAAATTTCATTTGAGGAAATTACACATAACTGTAAATATTTTTTCAAGCAATCACTTATATTGTGTGTTACACATACGATGTTATTGTAGTTTGGAATGGATATAATTATATGTGTGCGTTATATTAAAACTTTCTTATAGATTGTAATGACCTAAAGTGTCAAACACAATTCAAATTTGTCCCATTTCTGCTATTATTTAAATGATTTATTAATGCATTAGACACAATTTAAGAAAAGGAAGAAAGAAGTACTAAACAAACAAAAAAAAACATCATTCACATTGTTAAATGATTATTTCAGTATACAACTGGTTTAAGCTATGAAGGGAACTAAGAAAATTAATTATAATGTAATATATAGTGTGGAAATTAAGTAGCTGATAAATTTGGTAACTTCGTTAATGTGTATGAGAGAGAAACAATCTAAAAGGGAGATAGCGATATAAATTTCTGCGGACATGAAAATATTTCTTTCAGATTTGAAAAGACAAAATTTTAAAAGTTGTGACGTCATTCATGTTTCTTTTAAATGACAACCTATATTTTTTATTTTTTAGTTCGGTAGAGTTTTTTATCTGTTTTTAACCATACAAAATTTTGAATAGGTTACGTAAGAAAAAAATTAAGAAAATCGGTTTTAAAATTAAAAAAGTAAAGATGAATGAAGTGTTCCCAGGGAGATGGATAGGAAGAAGGGGTACAGTGGAATGGCCAGCTACGTCCCCTGATCTAACGGCATAAGACTTTTTTCTATGGGGGTACTTAAGAAACATGGTATACAAAAACCGACCTTATAATTTAGAGGACCTTAAAGAAATAATTCGGCATATGTGTAGGTTAATAACGTCTCGAATGCTTCAAAACGTGGTGAATGCATTTTATTACCGTCTTGGGTATTGCTATATGGTGCAGGGTCATTAGTTTGAACATTAGAGTAATTGTCGAAGCATTAATACTTAATTTTTTGTTAGTTTCATTCATCTTTACTTTTTTTAACTTTAAGGCCGTTTTTCTTTAATTTTTGTCATATGTAACATATTCAAAATGTTGTATTGTTGAAAACAGATTAAAAAAATCTGCCGAAATAAAAAATAAAAATATAGGTTGTCATTTAAAAAAAACATTAATTGTTTTTATAATCTGAAAAAAATATTATCGTATGCGCAGTAATTTCTATCGCTATTTCCTTTTAAGATGTTTTCTCTCTCTTACATATTAACGGAGTTACCGAATTTACCCGCTACTTAATTTCCACACTGTATATTTAGAGAGACTAAATGTTCCATTTGATATAGTAAAAACGATGTTATTTGTTCATCGAGTCGTTGAATGTGGCATTCATATTATTCATATTACTCTTATTACCAAGTGCGAAGTTGTGGCTACAGTTTTAAGTGCATTTTTATAAACTTTGCAGGTTCCTTTTCTAATTAAAAAATGTAAATGGGGCGAATTCTAATGTCACAAATTTATTTGTCTTCTTTCTTTCTTAATCTTTACCTTTTAAAAGAGGTACACCTTTTGGGTGTTGAGGTATAATTCTATTGTTTATAGAATTTTAACCTTTATTTTCTGTTGCCTGTTAGTTATTTTGCTTGCTTCCAATTCTTCCCATTTTTCTGGAGCGTTTTGCTTATTGTACCGTTCCATGTTTCTCGTGGTCTTCGTCTTGCTCTCTTTCCGTTTGCTCTTGCCTCCCACACTTGTTTAACTTGCCTGTCTTCACTCAGTCTGTTTGTGTGCCCGAACAATCTTAATTGTCCCTCTTCTATTATCTTCATTTTTGATGTGGTTCCCAACCTCTCCCTTATTTCTACCTGAATGTAGCAATGTAATACCTAAGTCAAACTTTGATTTCTAATGCAGAACGATATGATTTAGTTTAAGGTTTTATCCATAATTACCAGTAAGTACTAACTGGTATTTGCTTATTTATGTTATTATTTATGTTTATCGCCTGACCAGTTTCGGTTACAAAAGACGAGCTTTAAAGGCATATGTATTTATTGCATTTTTTTTTATAACCGAAACTAGTGAGGCGATAAAAATAAATAATTAAATAAATAAATAAATACCAGTGAGTACTTACTAAAACAACCTTAAATATGATTCAGACTTGTTTTGGTACAACATATTAATGAACATACAATAATAACTAATAATAATAACAACTGGTTTTATTTTATTAATGCTACCTATATCTGGCGATTTACTCTTGTATGAACGATACAAACATGATAAAAATATATTTCAGCGAAACATAATATTTCTATTATATTTTATAAAAAAATCTATTATAAATCAATTCGTATAATAAGCACAAAGACCCCAATGTATACCCTATTATTAGTAGATAAAATGCTCCTTGAAATTTCTCGATGCTTCTTCCATACACTTGAGTTTTCACTCCATGGAGGGTAATTTGGGAGAATATTTTAGTCGCCCCATTTCTGTTCAAAATTTGTTGTATCCAAAAATTGATCAAGCCCGTTTCGTATAGTTTCTGCATACGCATATTCAATATCCTCGTGTAAGGTGAATTTTTGTTCACCGCGAATATTAAAAACGGTTTTTGATAGTTCTGCTTAAGCAGAGTGTATCGATTAAAGTCGATGGAATCCAAGAAATCCATGAAATTTTCTTTGTTGACAATAGATACAGCAATGCATTCTGCGTCGTGAGGCACTTTCTGGCTGATAATTATTTTGGAGGCAAATAACTGCTTGTACTTATTGTATGAAGAATTCAATCCTCGTGAAACAGACCCTGATTGTGCGTAACACTTAAAATCGTAATCAAATGCATCTTCGAAAGTCTCAATTGGTTTACCGTACCTAGGCAAGTTTTCCAGCGATGATAGTCCTGCAGAATATGCAGTGCAGAGTAATACACCGACAAAAGAATACACTATTGTAACGAATTTTAAGATTCTAGTATCAAAGCCATGCTTGTAATTATTATAAGTCAGCAAGCTTATAAATGTTAACATTACATGAGAAAACCTTGAGTGTGAAATGACTTGTACGAATTTTGTTACTAAAATTGTTGCCGCAAGTAAAGCCAGCCATAGGCTTAGCTGCATTGGCTGGAACACATAAGTTTCTTTCGGCAATAGTGCTGGTTTTGGCACTAGAAATGTCGTCATAAGTTGAGTGTATGGGAACACCATATCAACATTATAGTGGATTGCATTGGTACTCCAATGTGAACCAATTGAAATATTTGCTTCGTAGTTTTCAATATCTCTCAATAGCTTATCCCAATTAATTTGAGAATGAACGACGTATTCCAGATGCCACCGTGTTGTTATTGTATTGAATATATTAGTTTCGAGACCTTGCAAGGTACGATTCGCATCAAAAAAAGTAAATGGTGGAAATTCAAATGTTACAACTTTAATTGAATTATTATTAAATTCTGGGTTCCATGGGTAACGATTAAAAACTTTAGGATTCAAGTTGGCATTATAGATAAAACTGTAGTTTTGATTGAGCAAAGTAATGCAGGAATCAAAAATTGTTTCATTAAAAAAAGTGTTACTGACTAAAGTTTCTTCGTTAATAGATTGTATTAAAATTAAATCTATATCATATTGTTTGGCCTTGGAAGATATTAAAGCCAAATGTTGCCTATTAGGTGTTGAGCAAAATATTAGTATACGGGTATGAGGTACCAATGATCTCATATCATCAAAAATGTCAGAAAAATAACATCCATCTAGAATGTAGCCATTTGGTTTACAATTTAGTGTTACTGAACAAATCTCTAGAAATAATTATTGTAGGGATGTCCAGTGTTTTAATAATATAATTAGAATTGATATCACGCATATAATATATGCAATGTTTTGCCTCAAATGATTGTTCAATTACTTCGAAAATTATTTCGCTTGCCTCGGATAAATGCACCACCATGGTAATGATTAATGTTGTAAATAAAATCATTTTCTAAGCATGTAAATTAAATTTACTATAAAGTATGTGAATGTATCAAAATATTAGCACAACTTTCATTATAACTAGGCAAATGTTTAAAAATTAAATCGTATTATATCGCACAGAACAAAAGTTTCACAGAAAATATTTCCACGTAACTGCAAATATTTGTTTTGTAATCATTAATATGCGTTACACCTATGATATATTGTTACTTGGAATGGGCATAATTAAACGTGTATGTTGTGATAAAACTTTCTTATAGAATATAATGACATACAATGTCAAACACAATTAATATTAGTTATTTATCCGCTATTAGCACTGATGATTTATTAATGTACATTAATGTATTGGTCGTCGTATAAAGAAAAGGTAAATTATAAGTAAAAGCAGAAAAAAAACTGGCAAATTGTTTAATCATTATTTGAGTACACGACTGGCTATAAAGGGAACTATGAAAACACGTATAATATTTCGCAGCCCTAATTTTCTCGATTTTGTCTACAGATAATTTAAATTTATCCAAAACTATTTATAAATGCTGCATCCTATTTTTGCATATTTCTTCAGTTTATAATTCTTTATTTAATGGTTCAATAAACTGCAACATTTTGTAAATATGCATGTAACAACTGGACAACAATAAACTGAAAAGGTATATTTCATCATTTTTTAAATTATTATTATTTGTATTAATTGAAAACATAAATTGAAAATTTTACAATCTCGAATAGTGCAAACCAATATTACACTTAACCTGTTGTCATTAGTCGTTCGATCTACTGAAATTTTTACATAAGATTCTGCAGAGGTTTATTTATACCTTTAATGAGATTAGAACCGCCATGGGCAAGAAGTTTCCTTTAACAATAACATGTTTACATTTATTTAAGTATATTCCAGAGGTCATTTCTGTTTTTGAAATGTCCAAACTACTGCAGCTACTGGTTGAAGCTTCTACAAGCATATTCTTTTCTCCAAGAATATTTGTAGCGATACGTTTCTTATTTTTAACCGAAGTTTCTACGTATCCTTCGGCTGCTGTATTGCTCTTCCAGCTATATCGCTCATTGTAACACAGCAAAACAGAAATTAGAAGTTTTATTCTTGAAGTTTTGAAGATTAAATTGAGATTCAAATTACATGTTGCTATGGTTCTACATACATATTATGACGTTCTGATTTTTCATTGAATTCAATTCAAAAGTATAATTTTCGTAATTCAGAGCAGTTGTAGATAAAAATTTGTATCTAATACGTGTGATAAAGTCATATTTACTGAAACTCTTACTCTTACTTCGACTCGGGCTATGCCCTCGTCTCAGCAACTCGCCGAATTCATCAGTTAATGATGCTCGTATCCCGCTAATTAGATAAATAACAATTATTTTAATTCAGTATTATATTTCAGTTATAATTTCATCTAGAAACGAGGAATGAAATTAAAAACATAAATTGACAACATGTCTACTATGGATATAAAATTAAAATATGTATTATATTATCTGAAAATGTAAAAATAATTTTGTATCCAGTTATTAGGTGCTTGTACATAATATAAATAAAGATTAAATTAGAAAGCAAAGTTTTATTTTATTCTACCTAAATGTGTTAGTTTACTGTTATATTTACATTACAGTATAAAAATATAAATCAATAGTCTGCATTTACGTGTTATAAAAATATCTATTATAAATCAATTCACACACTAAGCACCAAGAACTCAATAAGAGCCCTAATATTAGTAGATAAAATGCGCCTTGTAATTTTTCAATTCTTCTATATACGTGACCCTGTACTCCATGAAGTGTAATTTGCGACTGTATGTTACTCGCTCCATTTTTGTTCAAAATTTGTTGTATCCAAAAATTAACAAGACCCGATTCGCATAGTTTCTGCATACCTATATCCAATATCCTAGTATAAGGTGAATTTTTGTTCAGCGCTATCGTCAAAAACGGTTTTTGGTAATTCTGCTTAAGCAGAATGTAACGGCTAAAGTCGTTGAAACTAAATATCTCCAAGAAATGTTCATTGTCGAAAATAGCTACAGATACGCATTCGGCGTCGGGAGGAGTTTTCTGACTACTAACCATTTTGGAAGCAAATAACTGAATGTACTTATTGTACGAGGAATTCAATACCCGTGCAACTGACTCTGAATGCGAGTAACACTTAAAATCACAATGAAACGCATTTTCGAAAGTCTCAATTTGTTTACCGTACCTCGACAAATTTTCCAGCGATGTCAGCCCAGCAGAATACGCAGTGCAAACTAATACACCGACAAAAGAATATACTATTGTAACGAATTTTAGGACTGGAGTATCAAATCCGTGCTTATAATTATTATAGGTCATCAAGCTTATAGATGTTAACAGTACATGAGAAAAACTTGTCTGCGAAATAACTTGCATGAATTTTGTTACTAAAACTGTTACTGCAAGTAAAGCCAGCCACAGGTTTAGCTGCATCGGCTGGAACACATAAGTTTCTAATGGCAATAGCGTAGGCTTAGGCACAAGAAATGTTGATTTAATTTGAGTATACGGGAACACCATATCAACATCGTAGTTCATTATATTGGTATTCCAATGTGCACCAATTGTCATATTTGCTTCGTAATCTTCAATTGCCCTCACTGCCTTATCCCAATTCATTTCAGAACGAACGATGTATTCTAGAGGCCACGTTTTTGTTAACATATTGAGTATATTAGGTTCTAAGCCCTGCAGGGTGTGATTCTCATCAAAAAATGTAAACGGGGGATATTCAAACGTTACAACTTTAATTGAACTATTATTAAAATCCGGTTTCCATGGATTTCGATTAAAAAATTTAGGATTCAAATATGTGCCTGCCCGATAAATTAAACTGTAGTTTCGACTCAGCAAAGTAATGCAAAAATCAAAAATCGATTCATTAAAGAAATTGTTACTCACTAAGATGCGCTCATTAATAGATTGTATTAAAATTAAATCTATATTGTATTGGTAAGCCTTGGTAGATATTGAAGTCAACTGTTGCATATTAGGTGTTGTACAAAATATCAGTATACGAGTATGTGGCACCAATAATCTCATATCATCAAAAAAATCGGCAAAATAACATCCATCCAGAATGTATCCATTTGGTTTACATTTTAATATCATTGAGCGATATATATCTCTCGTAATAATTATTATTGGGATTTGCTGTGATTTAATAACATAATCGGAATGTATATCGCGCATATAATATATACAATGTTTAGCTTGAAATGATTGTTCAATAATTTCGCTTCCGTCGCACAAATGCACTGCCGTTGTAATTATTAAAATTCTAAATAGAATCATTTTCAAAGTATGCAGATTACAATAAATCCAACGAACTATAAAGTGTTCGTATTTATCAATTTTCAATAAATCCGTTAATTATTACTGGGTAAATGTTAAAAAACTGAAATGTTGACATGTCTCACATAACACACAATTTTCATATACAAAAATGTTTTGCTTCAAAACGTTTTTTGAATTACTATCAATTATTAAAATAGTATACATTATCATTTTTGTAAGTACGACGGTGTGTACATGTATACATTGCTGAATTTAACTGACTAGAATATTATAAATATATCAGACATTTCCATATATACAATGAAACAAATATTAAAAATGATATGTATCATTATGTCATATATAACTCTCATAAATTACATATAATTCTACGTATTTCATTTTATACTGTTTTTATCTGCAACGGAAGCTATGAATTACATACAGGGTGTCCTAAATAGAATAGGATTGCATGGGTATCTTTGTTATTTTGAAAGCTAGAGATCTGGTTAAATGGGCAATTTCGCGCAGTTCTATATACTAGTTCAGATTATAGTTATAGTTCAGATAAGTCCGTGCAGTTTAGAAATTATTCGAAAAAAAACTAGAATTGCGTTTTTCTAAAAACTACGATATTTTTATAATAGTTAACGATGCGGAAAAAAGTTTAAAATATAAGTTACTTGGTCCGATTGCACAAACTTAAGAATCAAGTCAAAACAAAAGTCAATATGGCGGTTTCAGAGATATAAATAGCAACTTTCCTATTTTAAATAGCCGCCATATTTGATTTTTACCCGGCTAAATCGACTTTTTTTCTCTCTTTGTAACGATGTGTAAAAAATATGTCAAAATAAAAAATATGGTATATATCAATTGTTCCAATTTTTATTTGTATTCTATAAATTATTTTTATAACAAATGTAAAACAAATAAAAAAAACGTAATACAACTAAGTAGTATAATAACAATTAATTGTAAAAAAATTCTCAAAATGCTGACTGTTATTGGATAAATGGCCAAAAATAAGCTAAACCCAATTGACAGCGTTTTAGAATATTCCCAGTTACTTATCGCAATGTGTTGCGAATAACGCCTTTTATTGCCTCTCTCATTGCTTCACGAAGTTCATCCACATTATTATAATTGAAGTTACTTTCATAAATTTTGTTTTTTAAAGTACCCTACAAAATAAAAGTCAAGAGGCGTCAAGTATGCAGATCTGGCTAACCACTGAACAGTTTTATTAGTCGCTATTACTTTGTTATTAAAAAATCCATTTAAATACGAAATAATATCTCTAGCATTAGGTGGAGGGGCGCCATCATTCTGGTACTATGTTTGAATATATTGTGGAAAAGGTAAATCATCCAATAAATCTTATAAGGTTGTTTGAAGAATTTCCAAATGACGTTGTGCACTTAGAAATACGAGGGCGGTTTGACGGAAGAGTGACTATTTAATGAAAACGTTATTTTTCTGTTAAAAATATATTTTATTTTTCAACATAACACCCTTTCAACTGTACACACTTATCCCAGCGAGTTTACAGTTTTTTTAACCTTCCAAAAAGTAATATTTCGAAAAGTCTTCAAAATGTGCATTTGACTCGGTTATCACCTCTTCATTTGTCCGATATCTTTTTCCACACAGCCATTTTTTTTTAAATTTGGAAGTAAGAAGAAATCATTGGGAGCCAGATCTGGCGAATATGCTGAATAAGGCTGTTATTCATAATGCAATTCAGCCAATTTAGTTGTAGCAATTGCAGACGAATGAGAGGGCGCAATATCGTGATGGAACAACACTTTTTCTTCATCAAATGCCGTCGTTGTTTGTCAAGTTCGGCATCAAAACGTGTCAGCTAATCAGCATAATACTGGCCAGTTATCGTTTTTTCCGTTTTGTAAACAATTAATAAAGATTACACCTTTAGAATCCCAAAAAACTGTGACCATGACCTTGTTGGCCGAAAAAAGTGTTTTTGCCGTTTTGGGAGCATTTTCCCATGGAGAAATCCATCATTAGACTGCATTTTGGTTTCTGGAGTATAATGATATATCCAAGTTTCATCTACTGTGACATATCGACGAAAAAAATCATATGAATTACGTTGAAGATGGCCAAACATTCTTCTGAATTCTTAATGCGAGTGCGCATTTGATCATCATTAAGCAAACGCGGCAACCATCTCGCGGATAGCTTTTTCTTATTGAAATGTTCATGCAAAATATTGTATACCCGTTCGGTTGAGATGTTTACTTCATTAGCTATCTCACGAACTTTTATTCGACGATCGCCAATTAGAAGGCCATGGAGTTTATTAACCATTTCTGGAGTAGTTACAGTAAATGATGGTTCCGGACGATCTGCATCAACTGTGCTCATATGGCCACTTTTAAAAGCAGAAACCACTTACAAATCATTCCATGGAACGGAGCAGATTCTGTATAATATTTACGTAACTTTTCCTCGGTTTCTTTAATTGTTTTTTCACGTAGAAAATAATGTTTAATCAACACTCGAAATAATTTTTTCTCCATATTTACACAACAACGAAAACAGTTTTATTCAAATAAGTATAAAACATAATCTATCTGTCAGATTGGTGCCAAATTTTGACAGTAGACCTCCAAAAGACCACAGGAGCTAGCAACATAATCACTATAGCGAAAGTGTTACCAACCTTTGAAAGTCACTCTTCCGTCAAACCGCCCTCGTATGCACCATGTGAATCATTTCCCAATATGCCACAAAAAACATTAAACCCGAACTGCACTTGCATTTGCCTTGAAATCACTATGTGTCGATTGTCCTGAGCCCAGTAGTATTCGTTATGATGATTAAATAATCCACAATTAGAAAAGTAGGATGCATCTATTCATAAAATTGTATTTATAAAATCACCATTTTACGTAATTTTGTAGATTAACGTTCTGCAAAATGTTAATCTACGGATGTTATCCTTGTCGATGCTTTAGATTCAGATACGTTAACTTGATTTTCTATTTACCGAGTTCTACGGATATGTACGGATTAGCGAACATTTAACGTTCTCAATTGTTTTTGGCCAATAACTGTCAAAATTTTGAGTATTGTTTATAATTCATTGTTATTGTACTACTTAGATGTATTACGTTTTTTTTTTAATTTTTTACATTTGCTTTAAAAATAATTTAAATAATAAAGTACAAATTGGAATAATTAATATTTGTCATATTTTTCATTTTCATATAAGTGTTATACATCGTCAAAAAGAGGAAAGGAAAGTCTATGTAGACGTTTAAAAATTAAATATGGCGGCCATTTGAAATAAGAAAGTTGGTATTAATATCTCGGAAACCGCCATCTTGACTTTTGTTTTGACTTGATTTTCAAGTTTGTGCGATCGAACCAAGTAACTTTCATTTCAGACTTTTTCCCGCATCTTTAATAATTATGAATATATCGGAGTTCTTAGAAAATCGGAATTTTTAGTTTCTTTTTTGAATAACTTCTATACTGATCCGACTTTTGAAAATTTTTCATCATAATTTGAAGCAGCATATAAAACTGCACAATATTGCCTATTTAACCAGATCTCTAGCTTTAAGAATAAGGAAGATACCCATGCAATCCCACTCTATTTAGGACACCCTGTATATAAAGTATTAAGAGGTGTAAGTACGTAATTAAATTTATACTGGCATACACCAGATAATTCTAATTTCCATTTATTCTAATAAACAAGTATTTGTACGAATTACTGAATTTGTACTCACTTTGTTGCAGTTTATTGCAAGCAATAAGGCATTTACATATTTAATGAATTTTATTACATGGTACTTATCCATATCACGAGTTTCAATATTATTATTGTTTTTTATTTATTTGTCAGCTTGTTTGATAAATGCAACGCACTAAAAGTTAGAAAATTTTATATTCTGTAATGTTTTTATTAGTAGGTATTATCATTGTATTTAGCTGTCTTGAGAAAATAATAATAATATGTACTTCCTCTGTGTGTTTTTTTTAAACGTTGAAATAGTATAGGTAATTCATACAGGTAGTAGTTGAAGATGACTTTATACTACAAAGTCGAAACTAGTTAGGAAAGGCAGAGAAAAAGAAATAATATATAATAAAATAATATAATCTTTATATAATATAAAACTTCCACAATGTATCACTACCAGATCCATTATACACTGCCAGCCGTGTAAAATATATTTTTTTCCACTCCCTGCATAGTAAGTACACTATTGTAACATTGATTTGATGGAAGTAAGCCCCACTTACTGATAAAGCTTTGGTTACTATGAACAACGGGAAGTAAGTGAACACTTACCTCCCTCAGGGAAGTAAGTGTAATAATTTGAATAACGTTCTTTCTCTGCCACCACTCTTTGAAACACTTATACGTATTTTGGTAATGCCCCTTCGACTTATCCGGCAGTAGGAAGGAACAGGCAACATCTGCAGCCTCTTTAATTGCCATTTCTTGTTTATTTTCATTGGAATTCATATTGCAACTGAACGAATATAATTTCTGACATTCACACTTTGTTTGAAAAATAGTCTTAGCAACTAAAGCCGTACTGACATTTTGTTCAAGTTGCGAAAATAAATTAATCAAACACAGACAATTAAATAACCTTCAGGAGTGGACAAATAGTTATAAGCAATTGAAGAGGTAAATTTTGACCAGTCTCGGACTTTATTGCTAGCCCTCGCTTTCGCTCGGGCGCAAACTCGACCTCGACTGGTAACAGACACTTACCTCTCTTAATGCTTAAATAACTATTTTCCACTCCCTGCATGGTAAGTACACTGTTGTAACATTGATTTGATGGAAGTAAGCCCCACTTACCGATAAAGCTTTGGTTACTATGAACAACGGGAAGTAAGTAAAATAATTTCAATAGCGTTCTTTCTCTGGCACTTCTCTATAAAACACTTATACGCATTTTGGTAACGCCCCTTTGACTTCTCCGGCAGTAGGAAGGAACAGGCAGCATCCGCAGCTTCTTCAATTGCCATTTCTTGTTTATTTTCATTGGAATTCATTTTACAACTGAACGAATGCAATTTCTGACATTCACACTTTGTTTGAAAAATAGTCTTAGCAACCAAAGCCGTACTGACATTTTGTTCATGTTGCGAAAATAAATTAATCAAACACAAACAATTAAACCAACTTCAGGAATGGAAAAACAGTTATAAGCAATTCGAGAGGTAAGTTTTGACCAGTCTCGGACTTTACTGCTAGCCCTTGCTGCCACTCGGGCGCAAACTCGACCTCGACTGGTAAACAATACTTAATAGCATTTCTAACCTTCAATATAACTTAATCTGTCACGCGTCCTGCAATGTGTCATCAAATAAATTGAAACGTCGAAACGCCAACATCGTTTACATTTACGTTAAGAGTATTTTGAAATGCAATACAATATCGTTGTAGATAAAGTATAGTATACTACTTGCGTATAATGGCTATCAATCGCTCGAACGGTTTACTCCACTCGTCTGATGGCCCGCTCCGTAAACGTTCGTTCTCGTGATTAGTAGACATCATTATTCGCTCGTTGTATAATATACTAATTTAAGAAATATTATACATCTGATTAAATATTGCATTTGTTTAAAAATCAAATGATAAATATAATTAAATATGACATATTCAGTGTATTCAAGAAAATGATGGAGAAGAAAATGCAAATACGGTGCTTATGGCTTTATATATGTTTAGATATCGACAACAATATAACTGTAAACAGTTACTATGACAGTTTATACAATTTAACATTGTTGAATTAAATTGTGCATTATCTATTTTTATTTTCTGTTTATAAGTATTATACCGAGTGTCCGAGTGAAAAATCGCATAGGAATATTTTTTAGAGTATTAAAAACTGTAAATACATCATCCATTTAATTTTCTTTTCTACCAGAATCCACCTCAGAAATAATAAAAATAAGTTGAACGATGTACTATAAAAACGCTTGACGTGACAAATGTCTTGTTATAGTGAAAATTATTTTACAAGTCAGCAGGGCCGGAGACTAAACTGGGGACTAATTTCCAACTCATCGACTAACTTTTTCGCGGTTTCAAGTAAAGAATGGAAGTTTTCGTATGTCGGAACTGTTGAAAAAAGCTAATTAAATTGTTTAAATTGTTTGTGTAATCCTTTAAATTTGAATTTTCAGTTTGATGCATTTTGCTAACAATATTGACCAGGCTTAAAATTTCGTGCCATATAAGTAGTGAACATACAAATTCGCAATATTTCATTTTTTGTACCTTTGCTTAAAAGTAAAGACTTTGCTTCGTGTTTCGTATTGTTGTCCTATTTATTATTTTCATGGAGGTCAATTAATGCATCCAGAACTTCTCCAGTATTGTTCCTAAGAGAAATAAGTGTATCAATTCTTAATTCCCACCTGGAATATGATAGGAGTTTTAATGTTATTTTAGATTTTAACACATCCCACCGCTTAGTCAAAGCCCTAAAAAAATTATACAGCTCTTGAATACCACTAAATTCAGTGTATGTGCTGCGCATGGGACAAAAAAACGCGCGAGGGTTTAAATTTAACATGCATCTTTGAACTCCATTTTGTTTTCCACGCATATTTGCTCCATTGTCGTATCCTTGTCCGCGTAAATCTTTGAAGTTCAGATTAAGTTCTTTTAATGTATCAACAAGATACATAGATAAAGCTTCTCCTGTAGAATCAACTACTACTATAAAACCAGCAAAATGCTCTTCAATTGTTATTTTATTATTTTCATCGTTTTAGACAAATCTGACAATAAGTGTCATTTTCTCAGTGTGACTTATGTCGGGAGATCAATCTAATATGATTGAAAAATATTTTGCGTTAGTTACCATTTGAACAATAGACCGAACAATTTATTTGGAAATAATTTCTATTAGTTCAGTTTTGATGTTTTTCTCCAAATAGTGAGTAGTTTGGCTTTGTGTATTTTGAATTTATGCGATGTGATTTGCCATGAAAATATCAAAACTAATTTAACAAAAATGTCATTGTCTTTCTTAAAAATTGTTTCAGAAGAACCACGTAGAGCTAAATTTTGTCCGGCAAGATATTTTATAATTTCGACTTTTCTCTCTAAAAACACCACGCCAATGTCGCTTCTCAACCTGATAAATATTTTCCAGTTCGTTATGAATTATTGTATGCTTTCCCAGCTGTTTTTTTTAGATCCATTCATTTCATGAAGGAATTAAGATGTGTCACACTTCCTTCATGCGATGTCAGAAGTTTTGACAAGTTTTGCCAATTTCATATTGAAATAGCTTCCAACAACAACATAATACTTTATTCAAGCAAGTTGAGTAAACAAGCCATAGTTTCTTTACCGAGTCATTATTGCCAAAGTTTCGAATATAATAAGTATTATTGAAACTACGACCTGAATCGTCAAGTGGGCATGGTTGTGATCGGTATGAGTATTGCTGGTCCTCTATACCGTGTTCAATTATTATTTTCGGTCAAAATTTCGGGCATTACCTTCATAATTTCAACAATTATTTTTAAAATTTAAAATGTTATTTTTGGAAAAATTTCAGTTATTACGTCAAGGTTTTTAGAATTGCATTAAAATTTCGATTAGTATTGGTAAAATTTGTTGGTAAAATTTATTCTACGAAAACTCCAAATATGACATGAATTTTTTGCAAAATTTCAAAGATTTCTTTAGTTTTCAATTAAAATAGTAAAAGATTATTTATTACTATCAAATGTCCAATGGTTTCTTTCCAATTTTCAAGTACAAACATTCATAGTAATGTACTATCAAATAATCTACTATTAAATCCCAAGTACACATTAAACATATGAATATTTGGCAAATACGAGGGATATATGGGAAACAATGAAGACTTGCTCGAAGAAAATGTAATGTTCTAATTTCTCATTGTCGTCTTCTTATTGGTACTCCTTTTAAATCATTGGAAAGATGGGGTATGCCGAATAGCAAATGGAAGAACCGAAATAAGAAGGCATGGTTTCAATCGCCAAATTGGCTATTTGCTAATTGTAATCTTTGTTAATAAATTTTTGGATTATTTATCGATGTTTCATTTTTGAATATTTGTACATGTGCATACAGGGTGTCCAAGATAAGGATCAAAGCATGGCGATCTCGGAAACCGTAACAGTTACAAGGGCGGTTAAATTAGAAAAAAGTTGCGCAATTTATTGGTCAGTAATATTCTGTTGAGAAAACCAGAAAATTCCGCTTACTTCCGGAGATATTCGACCAAATATGATATTTTGCGATATAGTTTTTATGTTTTACTGAAGTTATTTGAAAACTATTAAAAAAAATAGAAGGCACTTAAATGCCTTTTAAATGCCCTGTCTAATTTTTAACTCTTTCCATCTTGTTTAATTACTCTGATCAAGATTTTAATGATTACTATCAAGATTTTAATAATTACCTACTGTCCATGTTAGCATTCTATCTCAATGCCACTTTTTCTAGATCTACAAGATAGCGCTTATAAATTTTCAGTACGACGTTTCTTTTCAAAAAAATCATTATTAACTTTATAATTTTATATGGCCCGTAAATAAAGTGCACCCTGTATTAAATATCATTTCCTATTACGAATTCAACGATTTATATCGCAATATGATTTCTCATGTTTTCATTCAGAAAAAAAGCTTGTAAATACATTTCGAACATGTTGGTGTAGTAGGGGTTGAAATGAGCGACGAAGACAAAATGTATCACCTAATTTTATGACTGTAAGATAATTAAATTAACAGAACAATGCTCATAATACCACAGTAAAAAATAATAATAAGTGTGGTTCTGAAAAACTAAAATGTTTGTATGTTTAACGATTATTCGTGCTAAATTGTTTTTAGTTACTATTTTGGTACCTATTCTGGGTTAAAATTAAGTAATAACTGTTGTCTTCGTGGTCATTAAATGAACAAAACAATTCTCATATCACAGTAAAAAAATAATAAGTGTAGTTCGAAATAACTACAATGTTTCGATGTTTAACAACTATTCTTGCTAAATTATTTTTTGTTACTATTTCGGTACATATTCTGGATTAAAATTATGTAATAATTTTTGTCTCCGTCGCAATTAAGTGAACAGAACAATTCTCATATCACAGTAAACAAATACTAAGTGTGGCCCTTAATAGCTATAATGTTGTACCTATTTTGGATTAAAATTAGATTTTTTTTTCTTCGTCGTCATCATTTCAACGCCTACTACAAGAAAATGTTTGAAATGTATTAACAAGCTTATCTTCTGAATAAAAACATTAGAAACCATACTGTGATATAAATAGTTGAATTCGCATTGGGAAATGCTATCTAATACAGGGTGAACATTTTTACACGCCATATAAATATAAAAAATAAAGTTGATGATGATTTCTTCGAAACGAAACGCTGTACTGAAAATTTGGAGACGCTGTCTTGTAGAGGCAAAAAAGTGGCAATGAGGAAGTGCTTTTTTTCTATACATTTTCAAATAACTTCAGAAAAAAATAAAAACGAAATCGCAAGATTTCGGACTTTGTCGAATATCTCCGGAAGTAAGCGGACATTTCTGGTTTCCTTAAAAGAATTCTACTGACCACCAGATTGCATAACTTTTTTTGTAATTTAACCGCTTATGTAACTTTTACGCTTACCGAGATCCCCATGCTGTTGATCCTTATATTGGACACCCTGTATACCTGGTGTCACATGTGCATGAATACTCGATGCTACTCTTACCTGATTCTTACCCAATTAAATTTAAAAAAGCTATTAGTGTATTTTTTGAAATGTTGAAACTGTTGCTGACAGCAATAGTCGTAGTCATATTGATGAACTATCATTTCTCATGATTTTATAATATAGCTACAAAAAGTTTCATTTCTACATATACAAATTGGTATATGTGATTGGTGAAAAATGTTCATACATTGGTATTAAAATTCCAATTATTACTGTCTAATTTGCCATTCTTTCCATCTTGTTTAATTTCTCTGATCAACATTTTAATGATTACTATCACAATTTTAATAATTACCTACTGTCTATTTTAGCATTCTATATTTTATTCTATTTTAACATATACAGTGTGGAAATTCAGTAGCGGATAAATTCGGTATCTCCGTTAATGTATATGAGAGAGAAAATATCTAAAAGGGAGATATCTATATAAATTACTGCGCAAGTTATGACGTCATTAATGTTTGTATTAAATGACAACCTATATTTTTTATTTTTTATTTTGGTAGAGGTTTTTAATCAGTTTTCAACCATACAACATTTTGAATAGGTGACATTAGAAAAAATAAATAAAAAACGGCCTTAAAGTAAAAAAAGTAAAGATGGATAGAAAGAAGGGGTCCAGTGGAATGGCCGGCTAGGTCCCCTGATCTAACGCCATTAGACTTTTTTCTATGGGGACACTTGAAAAACATAGTATAGAGGACCTTAAAGAAAGAATTCGGCATGAGTGTAGGTTAATAACGTATGCTGCAAAACGTAGTGAATGCATTTTATTACCGTTTCGGTATTGCCAAATAGTGCAGGGTCACCAGTTTGAACATTTACAGTAATGCTCGAAGCCTTAATACTGTTTTTGTTTGTTTTAAACCCCCATATCTAGGATTAGTCTGTTAATTTTATTAATCTATGTTTAACTTTTAGGCCGTTTCTCTTGATTTTTTCTAATGTAACTTATTCAAAATGTTGTATGGATGAAAACAGATTAAAAACCTCTACCGAAATAAAAAATCAAAACTGTAGGTTGTCATTAAAAAAACATTAATGACGTCATAACTTTAAAATTTTGTTTTTTTTAAATCTGAAAAAAATATTTTCATATGCGCATTATTTTATATCGCTATTTCCCTTTTAGATTTTTTCTCTCTCGTACACATTAACGGAGTTGCCGAACTTATCCGCTACTTAATTTCCACTCTGTATTGTTGAAAGTATTTTCTGAATATTTTAGAAAACGTTAAAACCTACTGAAATATACAGGGTGTCCTAAATTGAGTAGGATTTAATGGGTATCTTTTTAATTCTAATAGCTAGAGATCTGGTTAAATGGGCAATATTGTGCAGTATTATATGCTGGTTCAGATTATGTTAAAAACTTTCAAAAGTCCGAGTAGTTTAGAAATTATTCAGAAAAATCACGATTTTCTAAAAACTCCGATATATTCATAATTATTAAAGATGCGGGAAAAGTTTGAACAGCACTGCAAGTGCGACTGGCATGTGATATTCAAAATTTAGAATACAAGAGAGACATTTTAAATAGATTACATATAATATCCCCTTGCGGGATTGTTATGGTTTGTATTTAATAAGATAGGGATTATATAGATTATATGTTGTTCAGTTATTTAATTTTGTAGATTTCATTTATTTGTTTGTATTCACTTCGTTTTTTTTTGTTACACCGTTCAATTGGTTTTACGTACGTAAATACGTTGATTAATTAAATAATTATTATGTCACTTTGTTCGTTGACGTAAATTAAACCCTGAGAAAAACAATTCATGTAAGTAACGATTATGTTAGATCCATAAATAAAAGTACGGTTATAACATCGCCATATATCTGACGATTGGTCTATTCCTCGTTTTTTTTACAAGGATGAGGAATATTTTAATGATGCGATTATACGAACGTTTTTATAATCAATAATTCAAAGGTTCGTATAATTGCCAGTCGTCTTGGCTACTCAAATAACCGTTGTAATACGTTGTAAGTAAGAAAAATCGGGCATTCTATTGGTTTATCAACTCGCGAATGAAATAATCTATGTATGTAATAATATGTTTCTAAAATAGCTTATAAACTTTTTCAATTAAATATCTTAACACTGTTTTTTTAGAGTTTCAAAATTTTGTAAATTTGTTTCATATGTATCATACTTTTCTTAACTAATTTCTAAAGTACATTACAACTTTCTAAAATACATTTATATCCAATTTCAAGGAAAATAAAACAGTTTTCTGAGTTTTCTTACATCTTTCTTATACATAGTATACATAATACGTATCGGAAACCGTAAAAGTTACAAAGGCAGTTAAATTACAAAAAAAAGTTTCGCTATTTAGTGGTCAGTAACCAGAACATTCCGCTTACTTCCGGAGATATTCGACAAAATCCGAAACTTTGCGATATCGTTTTTATGTTTTTCTAAAGTTATTTGAAATGGTATAAAAAAACAAAACGCACTTTCTCATAAAGTTATATTTGTCTTTCTGAAAGTCATATTTTTGTGACACATATTTTTTCTTTATATCACACTTTTCTTATATGATTTACACCTTTCCAAAATATTTTATAAACTTTTTCAGCATATGAGTAACAGTTTCGACTTTTATAAGGTGTTTCATATTGCCATATGTTATTGTATGTACCACAGTGTTCTTGGATCTTTTATGTCTTGCCAAATTATTTTATAGACATTTTCAAAATATTGCTTTGTCAGATAAATACAAATCTAGTAACAACTGCAAAAACAATATTTGGACAGCATATCTGCAGAAACCAATTACTATTTAACTGTGTTCAGATAGAATTATAAAAACTTGAGTTTAATAAATCTGTCACTGTATTTACTTGAAACATTACAATGATATATGAATAATTTTTATTTAGATTATATTTTATTATAAACTAACTCACATATTAAACACAAATAACCTAATGCATGACCTAACAGTAACAGATAGAATGCTCCTTGAAATTTCTCTATGTCTCTTCCATATATCCGACCTCGTTCTTCGTTTAGTGTAATCTGCGTGAAGATGATTCTGGATCCATTTTCATTGAAGATGTTATTTATCCAAAAGTTAATTAAGCCTGATTCGCGTAGTTTGTGAATACCCACATCTAATATTTTTGTGTATGGTGAATTTTTGTTTAATGCCATTGTTATATACGGTTGTTGGTAGTACTCTTTAAGTAGAGTGTAGTGATGAAAGTCACTAAAATTAAATTCATTCACAAACGGTATTTTGTTGAACGTATCCACAGATAAACACTCGGCGCCTTGGGGAATTGAGTTACTTAGTAGAAGTTTAGAATGAAATAATCGTATGTACTTATTATTTGAAGAATTTAACAGCTTTGGGACTGTCACAGAATGTGTGTAGCACTCAAAGTTGTAATTTAAAGCATCTTCAAAAGTCTTTATTTGCTCGCCATATCTTGGTACATTTTCAAGTGAAGTAAGACCTGCACAGTAAAACGTGCATATTAATAATCCGGCATATGAATATAATATCGTGATAAATTTCAAGGTGGGAGTAACAAATCCATGGCGGAAATATTGATTAGTTAATAAACTTATAACCGCCAACATTACGTGCGAATAACTCGAATGTGAAATTATTTGTACAAATTGTACCATCACAGCTATTTGAACAATTAAAGCCATCCACAGGCTAAGCCGAAACGGTTGAAACACGTAGGTTGCCATGGGCAACAGTGATGGCTTTGGCACAAGAAAAGTAGAAGCTACTTGAGTATATGGGAATACCATATCCACATCGTAGTTATTTACATGTGTACTCCAATGCGAAGCAATTGTAACGTTTGCTTCATAATCTTGTATAGCTTTCAATGCTCTCACCCAATTCTTTTCAGAATATATTTCGTATTCTAAGCGCCACGATTTAGCTAATATTTTCAGTATATTAATTTCGAGGCCTTGTAGGGTGCCGTTTTCTTCAACGAATATAAATGGTCTGTAATCAAATGTAATAACTTTAACGCTATTAAATTCTGGAATCCAGGGCTTACGATAAAAAATGGTTGAATTTATGTTTGCATCACAGGTAAAAGTGTAATTCTGATTCAAGAACGTAATGCTTGAGTCGAAAATCGATTCATTATAAAATTGGTTACTCAATAATACGTGTTCATTAATAGGTTGTATTAAAACTAAATCTAAATTGTATTGTATAGCCTTAGACGATATTGTATTCATCTTATCAGTACCAGGGTTCATGCAAAACATTAATATGCGTGTGTGAGGTATGAATAACCTCATGTCTTCAAACAAATCCGCAAAGTAACAGCCATCCAAAATATACCCATTAGATTTGCAATTTAATTTATTTGCTCGAAACAAATCTTTAGTAATAATAATTACGGGTATCTGCAGTGCTTTTGCAAGGTAATTAGAATTTGCATCATGGATATAATATATGCAGTACGGTACATCGAATGAAAATTCAATTATCTCCGAAATGAATTCACATCCTTCCAGTAAATGCGTTGTTGTAAAAATAATAATTATCGTAATTAGTATCATTATCCTAAGAGTATAAATGCACACCATGCCAAGTGTAACAAGTAAACTTATGTGCTAATTTTAATAAAATGAACATAAATAATGTCTCTAAAGTAGGCATTATAATTGATTATAAATTGTTTGTGTTGTTATGGAATGCCATCAAATATTGGCAGGGTGCTTGATATATTAATTATAGTTGCCGTAATTTAATTTCAATAATTGGCTTACCCGATCAATACATCAGTATATTGTGTCTCGTTCCATAAAATTATATAATGATTCAATATGGGATGTAATCGTCATTTCATGTAGTGCGACTAAACGAGTAAATACAAGTCATCAGTATAAACAATTGAAAAGTTGGCTTACAAATAAGTCATGACACTTACCTAATATTTTCTCCTACAATTATCAGGTAAGATACAGGCCTGGAGTAATAATAAGTTTGTTCACTAATGAAATATGAATTGTGGCTGTATATAATAGAATATTATCGAATGGTTAGTTTAAATTATCTTATTTATTTAGATCACAATCGGATTCTTAACTTAACGTTCAATTTTGATTCAACATTATAATAATCGCAGCATTTATTTGTACTGAATTACTATAAATTATTTACATTCACTTAAGAGTTGTTTTTCCTTCCGTGTCTCTTAACCTTTGGGGTTTTATTTGCTAATCCATTATTAGATCTTGACAGGCAAATTGTTTTCGTCTAAAATATGTCATTTACTGTCGACAGTACAAATTTATATAGCTAAATTCTACAGCGCAGAAGTTATGACAAATATTAAATCAATTTTACTGGGTATGATTTATTTTATTATGAACTGTTATTCTACTCGAACACATACCGCGCGTTTATTATCACGTTTGCAATTTATTATCGTATAGTCCAAATAAATGTTCTAAAATTTCCTGGTTTAGTAAAATCTATTAGACCGGTATAATTTTGTACATTTGTGGTATTGGTTTTGGTTTCAGTCAATTCCCGCTGAGTACCTAATCGTCGAATAAAATTAAAGAACATAAAGTACAACCTCAAAGAAAATATGAATTTTGATTGTTAATGCTGCAGCGGTTGCATAGCCTGTATTAGCGATTAATTACTTTTATATATTAAAAACAACTGCATAGCATATGTATTTAAAAAAATACTATAATTTGGCTTACTAGCACATTGTTATCTACTTCTTAGACCCTAAAATTTAATTTATACATTTAATTTGTATCGTTTTAAGAAAGAGTATGAGCTGGATTATTACTAATCAGTAAAATGAAAGAATTGGTCTTGAGATTAAACTGGATCGGAACTCATTAGTAAAACATTAAAAAATAGGCTGTAAAAAAGTGACTTCTTCAGATGAGTCAAGGTTCATAACTCAGTACCTACCACTGAGTAGTGGTAGGTAAGTGACTCATACTCTATATTTTCAAGAAATCACTGCTAATTTAATAATGTATGGAGCCCAATTTGTGAAAATCATCGCAAATATGTCACCTTGACGTCGTTTAACTTGTAAGAATCTCCTGAGTCGAATGAGACTAATGGCAACATGATACCGACTAAATATTAAATTTTATTCGGTTTTTACTAGGTTTTTTTTTTCAAACAGATGGAGCTACGTGTATAGTGTTTGTTTTTTGATAAAAATCAATGAATGGAGATGGTTCGAGAAACACTGATATAAGTAATGTAAATAATAAGAAATTAAAAAAAAAACTGACACCATAAAAATCATGATTTATTTGATTTTTGTAATTTTTTTAAATTTATCTGATTAGTTTTTGCCAGGATAGATGTGGTTTAAATCACAGAATATACATCACTATTCAAAAAATATGTTTTATTTTAGTAAATTATTGATTTTATTAAATAACAATGCTGAGGAGTTTTTGTATTTTTTGTAAGTTTTGTGATCGTGCGAGAGAAATATATCAGATTTTATGCAACTTGTATATTTCGGTATCCCATGAATAAGAATTGATGTGTATCTGTACCATCTGATGGACCGAAACTACTCAAAACAATCAAAAATTATCTACTTTAAAACATGCTAACTCAATAGTTACATTATATTTTTAATTGTTCACTTTTTGGAATACCCAAACAATGTACAGGGTGGCCAAATTTGGATGTATCTATAGGGGATCTCGGTAACTAGAACAGATAGAGAAAATCGGCTGGCGTATCCTCGCTCTCTTTTTCCCAGACCAACTCAATGGTGAAAACAAATATTGGCTATCGTCTTTCGTTTTGAAGTTATGGCCAAATACTCATTATTTTCCATTTTCGATTTTTATCAATATTTTATTTATTTCTCATTTTATTAAAATAAGACTTACACGTTCGTGAGGCACTTTTTTACGGTGAATTGAATAAGTTTTACAGAATTTTAATATATTCGTTAATAAACAAGGTACAATACAAAGTTGTGGTTTTTTAAATACAAGTCGGCTTTTGGTTTGTTAGTTAGCTTTAGCCTTAATAAATAGGTTATTTTTTTCTCTTTTCAATGATATATCACATGTGAATGATATAATTGCAGTTTTGTTGAAATCTATTAAAATTGTGTCAACACGTCATATGTTCTCTTATTGGAAGTAGTAGACTGGAAGTAGGCTTGTATTGTTTAGAGTGAAATTATTTCTTGAAAATGCACACATTTGCCATCTGTAAATTACAAAATACCATGTGAATACAATATTATTTATGTTAGAAGGTTTATTAAATAAATAACAAATATCTTATTGCCTTAGGAACATTACAGGCCCTATCATCTAAAAGGCAACAAAATAAATTGATTTTTTCAAGATTAAAAGAAAACCCTTCAATGAAGAATTGAAAAGCATCGACACAATATTTAAATTACAATAAATGTTCCAATTGATGTCCATTATTCAAAATGCATATGTTGCATCTTTTAATAACACTTCTTTAAGTATTATGAATGTGAACATTTGAAATTGAATTTATACAATCAATAAAATGTTGTTGTAAATTATTAATATTATCATTTCTCATTTCATATAATTTGTCGTTCTATATCATGGTCGTTCAAATTGTGTCTTTTTCGAATAATGTATGGTCTAAATTTATGTTTCTTCAAAATTCTAAGTGCTCGATTCTTAGAAATTCCGGATTCATCCTCAATATGCCGGTTGGAAATTGCTGGATTCACTATTACAGCTGAAAATACATTAGTAGCAGTTTCTTCGGCGTCTACAATATTGTAAGACCTTGATCTTGGCTACTTGAAAGATCCGTGGTTGATAAGATTTTCTTTTAGTCTTTGAAATATTGATTTAACAGTTTGTTTTATTTCCGGATAGCGCTTAAAATATGTTTCTATGTCAATTAGTGATTTGTTATTGCTTTGAATAAAGCATCTAACATATCAAATATTTCATAATTTTCATACGACATTGTTAAACACTTCGAAATATAAAGATCACGCCGAATGTGTTAGCTTGACAATCAAATAATTTAAACAAAACACACCTACTACGTCCAATAAGAGAACATATGTCGTTTTGAAAGAATTTTAATAGATTTCAACAAAAATGCAATTATAACATCCACATGTGATACATCTTCGAAAAGAGAAAAAAAAAACCTATTTATTAAAACCAAAGCCAACTACGACTTCTATTTAAAATAACACAACTTGTATTGTATTGTATCTTGGTTATTAATGAAGATATCAAAATTCCGTAAAACATATTCAATTCACCGTAGAAAAGTGCCTGAAGAACATGCAACTCGTATCTTAATAAAATAACAAATAAATGAAATATTGATAAAAATCGAAAATGGAAAATAATGAGTTTTTGTCCTTAACTTGAAAACAAAAGACGATAGCCAATTTTTGTTTTCACCATTGAGTTGGTCTTGTAAAAAGAGATCGAGGATCCGCCATCCGATTTTCTCTATCTCTTCTAGTTACCGACATCCCCTATAGAAACATCCAAATTGGGCCACCCTGTACAGCCATGATTATTTAAAAAAAGTTTTGAATTAAATCAATATTTATTTAAAAAAAATCATTTCATTTAAATGAAATCACACCATTTCTGTTAAAACACATATTTATTTTATAGTAGTTGAAAACATTTGTTCTTTAATGAGTAGGCGCACACCAAATCGTTGCCTATTTAGCTCTATCAAAAATCCGTCGGTAAATAGTATTCAAGGCTAATACCATAACGCCGTCTCGATAAAAAGAAGATAAACGTTACAAATAAATGCGACGCCAGTGCAAGAAATTCGTCATTTAATACGAACACATTGACTCATTTCCTGTCTAGGAATTGCGATTATTTTGAGAGAGACTAAGAGATAAAGAGAATTATGTGATCTTATTTGCAAGTAGATCCAATAATTTGAACAATTATTCTTATATATAATGTGTTGTACAATGTACTTATTTACAATGTGTGTGTTGTGCAGTGTGTTGATATCTACACAAATATTGGTTATCAGCCGAATATACATAAGTAATAATCATCATATTATAGTTATATCAAACTATAATAACATAAATATTTTAAATTAACTATTTATAATAATTAATTAATGTATTTTAATATTATGTGCCCAATATTATATACTTATTATACCGGGTGGTCCATTTAAATGAAGACATCAAGATATCTCAAAAAATAAGCATCGTACGAAACATTGTTCCAAATGAAAGTAATACAATTGAGGAAGCCTATTTACTTGTGCTAAAATTAGACCACCCCTACCCCCAAATTTGAGGGGGCGCCACAGTGGGGCCGATTAGTGTAAATCTGGCAGAAATTCGAAAAACAACAGTAGTTACAGGGATTTAGCGTGTTAATGATTCGATAACCAACTAGTTGAGAATCTGAAAATCGGTTTACTTCACCCTGTTAATCGCGAATGTCGCCTTCTATAGCAATCTATATATATACGCTTGGTAAAACTTCATTGATCGTGAAATTAATTAAAGCGTGGCACTCTCATTGTGTGCTGCCAAAGTCTCAGTTACCGTTACACAAGTAAATATATCTGCAGTATGGCTTCATTGCCTACAGGCAAGGTCACGACAATTTGCTATATCTAGCTCTGTATTTATACTATTAAATTCACAGGGATTTATATTTTTCCAACCAGTTCGGCGTGACACTAATTCATGATTTTTTATAAATCATTGAAGTTTTAGTGTGTGATAAACGTGCCCGAAGTGAATCATGAATATAAAAGCTGTTTGCTGAATTGAAAGTTTGCGCTAAGTCCTGATATCCACCCCGTGGAAATTTCAGTATGAATCAGTATGAAAAATTCCACCCCGTGGAAATTCATATTATCCATCCGGAATTTTTGGTGATTTTCTTCGGATTTTTGGGTTCTCTGAATCCGAACCTGGGATAACAGTTTTTGGAATTTTGTACATTAAAAATATCGGAACAATACAGCGAACAAATTTTACAAAATACACAATTATTTTTGTATATTCTTCTTCAGGGGCTTATTCAAATTGCTTAATTCGAATCTGAGATCAAAATTTAATAATTTTTGTACATTCAGATGATGGAACTAGAGGCGGACGTAAATTTTATAAATAGGCAGTTGAATTCTGTGAGTTTCTTCGATTTCAATAGCAAAATATGGGATAATATGTCTCTAATTGAATGTATTTGAAAAATCATATTAGCTCCGCAATCTTACACTTTTAAAATTCTACATTTTAGACATAGGATTCAGATCAACCCTGAAAACCCTCAGAAGACGAGCTATAAAAAAAATTACTGTTTTTGTAAGGGCGCTCTTTGAAATTTTGAAATTTATTCTGTTTGTTGTCTCAGAAACTGTCAGTGCAGATTTATGTCTGTCAAGAAGATATCTTTTCGACAAGCTAAGAGAGTGCGGTCATTATAAATAAAAAGAAAATATTCCTGTTTTGAATAAATTTATAGAAACTCAACACGATGTCCAGAGCATCATATTCGCGATTTGAGTTCTCGTCAAAAAACGAACGGAGACATAATCGATCATATTTCCTCAGATGCTCTCTTTTCAAGCACGAATCAAACTCAATTGAAGTTAAATAACCTGAGCAACGAAGTTATGCAGTTAGTCGAAGTTCCAGATATCAACATATGTAGCAGAGGTTGTCTAGTGATTATTATTCATCACAGATTATATCTATGTACATCTACCTTTTGCGTTTGGAATAGAGTAGTTCATTTTTACTGCTAAAATACATACCTACTAAATGATAAAAATATTAAGTGTTATATTAGTTTTAGAAATATTGTTTTTTCAAGAAAAATCCACGTATTTTATTACAAAATGATGCAATAATGAAAATATATATTTTTTTTACCATCTTAGCGCTTGTTCTTAGTGACTCTCTTTGACTGTCGCCATCGGGGTGATCACATAAGGGTGATTATGTGAGTACATCATATTATCAATGATTTAAGTGCTGATTATACACTTGTATGCTGTGAACAACATTTAAAGAGTGAACAAGTAAGTGCATCTAAGATGAAGGACGAAATTTCGAACACTTACTTATTTGAATACTGAGAGGCGAGGGGACTCGCCTTAAACAAGCACTCCGATGTTGAGAGACGGGTGAACGCGCGACTAAGTTCTCAGATAGTAAATAAATCTTTAGATTTAATTTTTGCATCATTTTGTAATAAAATCGTGGATTTTTCTTGCAAAAACAACATACTAAATTTCGCCGTTTGCAAAGACTATAAATAAATGTTACGATGAAATATTATTAGTTTTTGTCATAAGTTCCGAATCTGCAATAAAATATGGAGATTTCATTAAATATTTCAGCGCAACCTAATAAACCCAAATGTACGACTTGAGTCGAACTCATGCTCAAGTGCGGACTATAGATACGGGCCTATGTCTGAAAACTGGTTGCAAAATTTAGATATTTTTTTTATGTTAAGTGGTATCTGTTGACCATTTTTGCTTAATTAGTGTTTCAAAATTTTTATTTGAAGACGTTTTGGAGTGAGGTTATATCCTGTACCTACCGTAAGTTGTGTGTTTTTACGTCCAACGCGATATCTTTAGGACAAGTATACGTAAAATTAAAACAGTAGTTGTGAAAGTTTCACAAATGTTAGGTATCAAATTGTATTATTGGCTAATAATTGATTATTAATATTAGAGGCGGGATCTGTGCCTTTATTTGTTTATATAAGCTGGAGCGACGCGCTCAGCTTACGAACGAAGGGGCATTGAGTTACTAGCCCTTATAGAGTGTGTATGCAAGTTCGGGTACTGATTGTGGGGAAAGGATGTGTGATCTAATGTTTTGGTGCGCTTTGCAATGTGGACGGTTATAGATTAGGTGTTGGAATGGATTAAAGATTAGTACCCAAACTACAATATGTATATCAGATTGAGGTGTTCCGACATATGCAATTAGATTGTAATATTCACATTATGTAAAGGTATGATTCTTTGTAAGTGCGGGGCTCACATAAAGAAGAGGTTCGTCATAGTAATTGCAATAAGAGAGGTTTGTCCTAGTAAATGAAATAAGAGAGGTTTGTCCTAGTAATTACAATAAGGGAGGTTTGTCCTAGTAATTGCAATAAGAGAGGTTCGCCTAGTAATTGAAATAAGAGAGGTTCGTTCTAGTAATTGCAATAAGAGAGGTTCGTCCTAGAAATTGCAATAAGAGAGGTTAGTCCTAGTAATTGCAATAAGAGAGGTATGTCCTAGTAATTGCAATAAGAGAGGTTCGTCCTAGTAATTGCAATAAAAGAGGTTCGTCCTAGTAATTGAAATAAGAGAGATTCGTCCTAGTAAGAGGTGTATATCACTGCTTTGCACATGAAGGTGAATTACAATAGTCGTAGAGAATAATGGTCGAAGCCATGACTGCTGGGAATCTACTTGGCAAGAGAACAACTGGCGGGGAAAGGGGAGATGCTTCCCTGGTAATTCCTTCCAATCATAGTTAATATACAATACTAAAATAATACTCGTTATATGTGGGGAAATCATTTGGAGCCAATGCCATCTTCGGATCAAGTTCAATATATAGCCTGCGGATCCTGACCAATGAAAATATAGTATATTATGTAAGTGATTATTATTATTACTAGGTAAAATGGCGAAAATTTATATATAAAATATGGCGTCAAGTTAAGGCTACGATTGAAAAAAGAACTAGCTTAACACAAAATAAAATGATGTCACTAAATGCAAAAAAAAAAATCGGAACAATTAAATTATCCTATTTTGTGATGTGTTGGCTATAGCATTAAACTTTTGATTTTTAACTAAGATACAAGTTACAAGATATATTGTATAGCTTCATGTACACGTACCTATGTTTTAATTTTTTCTTCTATGCCAATCAATTTTATGTATTCTTCAGTAAAATAGCCGATAATCGCAACAAAATGTTACCTGGGAGCCATAATGATCCAATTGTGATTCGGGGGAATACGGGTTCTGTCACTGATTACCTTATATTTGAAGAGGTCAGTACAGTGTCAGTAAGGGACACAATATTCAAAATGAAACCATCCTATAGCCGACATATACATACCGTATAAGTAAGTACATACTTACTGAAATACATAGTCAACACAATAATAGGCCCACTATCTACTCTCATTAACTTGTGCATTACATCGACCATTAGCACACATATCCCTCATGCCTTCAAAGAGCAGTTGTAATACCAGTGTACAAAAAAGGTGCCACTAATGATAAAATAACTGCAAGGCCTATAGGCTATTTTAGACCTATAGGTAAGACTATAGGTCTATTTTATTCAACAAATTATTAAATAACGAGCAGTTTATGTTTCGCAGGGAAAAGGGAAGGACGGGTGGCGCAATCGGTAGTTTTACTCAGTTGGTAAGTTCGGTATCGGTAGTTTTTAGTCAGTCTATAAGGGATTTGAGGCGCGAAAATACGGTCTTGCAACTTTCATGGACAAACAAAAGGGTTTGATTGTGTCTCCTACCAGGTTCTGCTGCGAATGCTGTACTGTTATAATTTTTTTCCAACAAGATGTTACATGAGCAACTCGTATCTTACTAGCAGATATCAGAAAGTGGCTTTTAACAACAGTCTATCAGCTGAGGTAGTGTTGATCTATGGTGTTCCACACGGGTCAATTTTAGGCCCACTACTTTTCATTATTTACATAAATGATCTGCCTCACCAACATCGTGATACCAGTATAACACTCTTCTCTGATTACACAACACTTTTGTCAGAGAAACATATGGTTACTCTGAAGAATAACGTTGCCGTATGTCGGGATACTTAACTAACTACTGGATTTTAGCTAACAGATTAACTGTAAATCCAAAAAGTCGACAATAGCAATGTTTTTTTTTTTAAACATAACACTGAGGCGAGCAGTACTAGGTTTCTAGGTATTCGCCAGGATTCCAGGTTACATTGCACAAGAATGAACAGGAGATTACTAAAAAAAAATTCAAGCAAATCTATCTACTGAGGCGGCTCAAGAATGTTACTCCTAACTTTGCATTGATAACAGTATTTCACTCATTATGTGAAACCCATCTTAAATATGGAATTTTAACGTGGGGCCCTCTAGTATACTATCCAGACTTTTTGCTCTCCAGCGCCGAGCTGTGAGAGTCCTTGATTCGCTAGACTGCAGGGCTGATTGTCGAAACCTTTACAAGATTGAATACACTCAGACTCCCGTGTCTCTTATGCCTTGGAATGTCTTATACATGTCCACATAAACTTAGGGTCATATTGAACACATTCCTACAGTAATCATCATGGCACCAGATCTAAGAATCTAATCATCCTAAACCGTGCACGTTTAAGTAAGTCGCAAAACTGAATCAATTGTCTTGGGCCAAGACGGTTTAACTTTATACTGGATGGCATTAAAGATCTACCAATGTCAAAATTTAAAAACGTCCTATTTTGTGGGCAAAGTATTCTATAGTCTGGAAGAATGTCTAAGCAGTAAGTTCTCTGACGTAATTGCCTAGGAGTTAAGTTACAAATACTTCATCTCACTAGCTGTCATTTATTATAAGTACAGTTTTACAATTCATCATGGAAAAATACACGTTTCAACAACGTTTAGTTATTATCGAAAAATGTTATCAAAATAATCGTTCTTTTATTCAAACTCAGCATGATCTCCGTGAAGATTTTGGTCCACATAATCGCCTTCTGTGCTTGCTATACGCCGAATCGTTGAAAAACTTGAACCGAAATTTTACTTTACACGATACCAGAACACCAGTGACAACGATGCGCAAGAAACCAAGAGACTATTAACGCTGTACGTGCCAGTGTTACAGCAAATGCAAATCAGTCGATTAATCGACGTTCTCAAGAACTTGGCCTTTCAAGAATGACAACTTGGGGTATTTTGAGAAAATATTTGGGTTTTACATCCATATAAGATTGTATTGACTCAATAACTTAAATCACTTGACTATCATAAGCGTCTTGTGTTTGCTGATTGGGCTCTATATCAACTTGAAATTGATCCTAATTTAAAAAAAAAGTATTTTGAGATGAAGCCCATTTTTTATTAACACGGCTTCGTTAACAAACAGAACAGTCGTTTTTGGTGTGAAAATAATCCACAACAGATTCTTAAGAAGTCTTTTCATCCTGAAAAGTTACTGTTTGGTATGGTTTATGGGATGGTGACATCATCGGACCATATTCTTTTGACTGATGTGACTCAGTGACTGATGAGCATTATGGATCAATGTTAACGGAATTCTTGTGGCCAAAGTTAGATGAAATTAATTTACAAGACATGTTTTTCCAACAAGTTGGTGCAACACCACATATTGCCAATGCCACTGTGGAGTTACTGAGAGAAAAGGTTGGCGAGTCTGTAATCTCCAGAAATGGAACTGTTAAATGGCCTCAAAGAAGTTGTGATTTAACACCTTTGGACTTCATCTTGTTGGGTTATTTAAAGTCGTTGGTCTATGTCATTAAACCTCGAACTATAGACGCTTTGTAATTGAACATCGAGCGCTGCATTTATGAAAATACACACGATTTATTGCACAAAGTTACCAAAAATTGGGTTCATAGGATTCGATTCTGCAAACAAAGCCGAGGTGGACATTTGAATAATGTGATATTCAAAACATAATTGTCATAAGTTGTACACTAAAATAAAGAAAAAGTTTTGCTTTCGTCTCAAATATTTTGTATTTCATTTGATTTTAAAAACATATCGTTCATATTGTGAAACCATTCATATACCCTACATGTACCTGACTTGTGAAATCATTGTTATTTGTATTAACACCAAATTATTGTATTAATAATTGATATATATTATATAAATATATATATATATATATATATATATATATATATATATATATATATATTATATAAATATAATTTTTTTTAGATAATAGCCAACACTAGAGTACAATAAACCGGCCTGGAATCTGGAACAAAGAATCTGAACATCAGGAAAAAACTTGACCATTGGGAAGCAGAAAATCGTAAATCCACTATCAATTAATAGAGATATATTAATTTTGCCTCGATTGCACATAAAATTAGGACTAATGAAACAATTTGTAAAAACTTTAGACAAAAATGGCCGCTATTTTAGTTATATAGCCATCCCTTGTTACCAGGATAAACTAAAAGGTGATATTTTTTAAGGACCTGAGATCAGGCTTTTAATCTCCTTCTGATTTGATTTATTTTGTCGATCTTGTCAAATTATATTGAAGAAATAACGTCCATCACATCATGTCCTAAAATTAATAGAAAATAATTAATTTAATAGATTAAATAGCTAGTAAAGAAAAATATCGTAGTTTTGACATCTGGAAACACTAATATAGTAACATACGAAAACTGTTTTAACATAAAAACAGTAAATAAACACTCATACAGTACATAACAGAAATATCAAAAAAACAGGAAATAATATAATGTATAGATATGACTATAGATCGAGCAGTCTATCGGACAATACTCAGTATAGTTACTACAGTTAGTATAGGTATCACAGATAACTAGTCACAGCATATGATCACAGTAGGTCAATGAAATCATTATTTAAATAGTCTGAATAGCTATAGAACGCTTTGCTTAGAAGGTATTGCTTGATTTTACTTTTAATCAGAACTGGTAGTATAGTAAAATTGTACATGTAAATGGCTAAACGGAAGGGCCGGCCAATTATTGTGAGGTTGATTAGAAGGTCGTAGTAGGTATCCAATTTCATATTAATCCAACAAAATTTGAGGAACGGCGGCCAACTTGAAAATACCGTTCGCTCGATATATGACCTTCAATTGGTTAAATTTTATCGATTTTTATTTTGTGTTTTATGGGGAAAAATATTTCCAATAACTTTTGATTCAAATATTTTTCAATAGCTAATCAGAAAAATAAAATTAGAACAGACATTGTTTTTTGTTGATGATTTAGATTTAGACGAAAACGACTGCGGTTCGAATTTTGGCCCGTTGGTGTCAACTAAGACTTTGCCTATGATTCTGAAAGTAAGAGAGTCGACACAGAATAAATCGAAGAAAATATCTATTATGATGAAATGAATATGCCTCGCCGATTGACAAAAAGGCAAAAATTCGGCTAATTTGTCATCAAATGTTCAGGAGCAATGAACGCCACCTTCTCAAACATGTGGATTGGATTGGATGCGGAACTGGGGATATATAGTAAAGAAAAAGTTGTTGTAATTTTATTTTCCTTGGCTGCTATTGAAATATGTTTGAAACAAAAGTTGTAAAGAATATTTTCTCCACAAAACAAAAAAAAATCGACCAATAGGAGGCCAGATGTCGCCGGCAGCGGTTTTTTTACAAAATTGCGGCCGTTTCACAAGGAAATTTGATTGGATTAACATACATTTAGATACCTACTATGACCTGATCAACTTCACAAGCATTGACTGGCCCTTCCGTTTTGTAGGTACTAGGTGTTTTTTTATCTAATTTTATGCACAATGGTGCAAAACATGTTGCCATGTTACAAAAAGCTTAGATGTTATCTGAGAATTACTGTAGTGGAATTCACAGCCATTTGGACAAATTTCCCGAATACCTTGGCTCTTACAGTAAGGAGCAAGGAGATAGATTTCACCAAGACCTAACTATGGAAGCAAGGTTGGGATGTGTCCATGATGGCTGATTATTGGGGAATTTTGCGAGACTGTCCATATAAATCTTACTCAAAGCAATATGCGAAAAAGAAGCTTTCTCAGTGTCCAGTAATGAAATATAAAGTTTTTGTTATAGTTTCATCCATTTTGAATACCAGTTATTATAAAAAAAAATTAATTGTTTTTTTCTTAATTAGAGTACTTATGGCCACTTGCACCACAGTAAACAAGTAAGGCTTAAACACAACTTAAAATGTGAGCAAGGCTTAAGTCAGAAATTCGCTTGCACCGAATTTTATGCACGTCTCAAGTAAGGCTTAATATAAGAGGTCAAGAGCGGTCGCTTAAACCAATCTTAAAATTTACGACGCCGAACATAACCTTATAATTATTCCGTTAACTGTCACGGCATATGTTCATTTGAGAAACACATTTTTTGCAATGGCTCTTGAAAATGTAATTAATCGTGATGATGTGTGTGAGCTAATGTGGCTATCAGCTCGATTTCGATAAAAGATGGACTTGGTGGTTCTACCCCATAGCCCTTCAAATACATCGTAAATACTGTGACAAATATTCAGCACGCATTTTAACTCCAAATCTGAGCTATAGCAGCGGATTTAATTTACCGTTTTGGAATTAACTCCGTGCAGTGCAATAATCACAATATTGGTCTTAAGGCCTCGGTTAACGAAACGAGCGGTGAGCGGCTGCGGCGATCGGGGTGTGACACAATACGTTCTGTTTACGATTCCACCAGAGGTGGCGGACCAGATTTTAATGCAGCTTGCTGGAAAAACCTGACGCTTTGCACTTGCTGCTTACTGCTTCTCCTAGACAATTATTATCGCCGCCCACCGCGCACCGTGGTGGGCAATAGTGCCCGAGGCCTAATAACCTAACAATTTTGTATATACGCACTGACAGATCGACATTGAAAATCGCAATGTCACCAACATATCAAACGAATATTCTACCAGATTTCGCGACGTTGCCACACGAAGCAGGACTTGGGGAGTGCTTAGTAAAGCAATCTGCGGTGCAAGTCCCTTCCCTTTAAGTATTAGTTAAAATATAAGCCCGGCTTTGTAAAGTAAGGCTTTGCGAACAAGTGGTGCAATTGGCCATTAGTGGTAGTTTATACGGGGTGTCCAAGATAAGAATCAACAGCATGGGGATCTCGGAAACCGTAAAGTTACAAAAAAGGTTAAATTACAAAAAAAGTTGCACAATTTAGTGGTCTGTAATATTCTTTTGAGGAAACCACAAATTTCCGCTTACTTCCGGCGATATAAGACAAAATCCGAAATCTTGCGATTTCCTTTTTATTTTTCTCTGAAGTTTTTAAAATTTATCTAATATCAAATGTATTAAACTCAAAAAGATTAACCTCTGAAAATGGCTAAAGTATATAACCGAAACTAGCTAGTATGGGCAAGAAGGCATAAAAAAAACACACAAGAAAAGATCTTTATATAGAAACTCCCAATAAGTACTCCAATTAAGAAGAAAACAATTAAAAACAAGACATAAAAAGTATCACATATCAATAATTATGTTTTTGTACCACTTCTCGTATCTCCTAAACTATACGTAGGATCACGAAAAGAGATATACAATTACATTCAGCATAACGAGTATATTTAAAATCCGTATTCGTTTTTCAGGCATCAAATTCACTGTGGGCCTGTATAGGTAATTGGTTATTTAGTGGAAGTAAATTCAAGACACATAATTTCTACTTCTGCAACTTTGGATCAAAAATCTCGAAAACCTTCGATGGCATGGCCAAATTTGTTTATTTTCTAATGTCCATATTTATATTTTATTGCAAATAAAATAATTTCAAATTATGTACATATTTAAATTTTATTGGAAATTTAGTATTTTTATTGAGTTGGAATTGCATAAAACTGTAAATAATAATTTAATATCCGAACGAGAAAATATAAATTTACCCCATCGCTGGTGTTTCCAGGATTTTAATGTAATTTTAGAAACTATACAATTTCCCACATGGTTTAAAAAGTACATTTTTTGTGAATTTCGTTTCTCTGGTGATGACAAAATCTACAGGCTAATAAAAATTGTTAATATTTTTTGAAAATTTCACGGGCTATTTCCCGGATGACTTAATCTAAAGTACGCACTATCTCTTGAAGTATGAAAATGGGTCCATAGTTATCATTTTCAGTTTTAGATTGATCACCTGATTTCCAAATTTGCTTTATAATTGCGTAATTCAAATGTGTCTACATGTTCTTTAAGGTTTTGTGTAAATTTGTCAAATTTATTATTACATATTTTCACTAATGTATGAAATAAATTTACGCACTTTTTAAAATTTTCAAAATTGTTTTTTATTGTTCACGATAATTGTTTCGCCACACTGTGGCTTCTTCAGGTGAAGAAATGCTAATTTTGAAAATTTTAAAAAGTGTGTAACTTTATTTCATACATTAGTAATTATGAATTTTCAACAAATAAAAGCCACATCGATCAATCTATTACATATTTTATTATTACTTGCAATTTTCTTAAATTTCAGTATTTTAAAAGTTTGCTAGTTATATGTTGTTGCGTTCTGGGTCCTGATTTCTCGATTTTACAAACTATTTCCCCACACAGTGGCTTCAACAAGCATATGAAAAATATTCATTTATTAAATTTCGCAGTCATACAACTGATGTTTTAGTTTCACATGGAGTAGTATCTGCCATATGAATCCAAACAAAGGTAAATTTTATTTCCTTTTGTTTTTACATTTCCGTAAGTTATTATAGTCTTGAAGTTAGCAGTGCAATACTTTAATATAATATAATGATACAAAATAATATAGCGTTTTATTTTTATTGACATGGGTTTATTAATAATTAGGAGGTTAGAGTGAGACGCACACGTTGATATTCGTTCCGGCATTGAACTCGAATTCTACGGGAAATACCGAACATATAAAACACAGAAGAGCGCAGGAGGAGAGAGCAGAAATTAAGATCACTCGAAACACATACGAAGTAAGTCAACTAGGTTATAAAGGGCAAAGCAAGAATAAACAGACACACAGCAATTAGAGGTTACACATCCGAAGGGAAGAACTCTATGGCACCTCTAACTCCGGGCTAGGTGGTGGGTTGGGTTGCATACAGTGAAGAGCACGCTTCCTAAAACTGAAGTAGGTTGGGTGGCATATAGTCAAGAGCAAATAAGCAAAGCAGAACAGAAATAACAACGGCCCAAGCAGTGACAGGGGAAGCAACAAAGAAATGAGCAGGAAGAAGGATAGAAATAGCGAAGAAAAAGATACTGCGGAAGGTGAAGAAATATTTAAACGAAATAAAAAATTATTGAGATCACCCGAGCAAAGGAAAATTGTGGAAGAAAGCTAAGAAAAACGCAGAGAACAGAATAAACCGGTCCAGAAAACAGGCATAGAAGGAAAACAGCAAGTACCAAAGGAGATGGAGAACAGAATGGAGGTAATAAAAGAAATGATGGGGAAAATGATGTGCGAAATAAAAGCCAACAATGAAGAACTGAGAGACGAAATAAAGGATATGGCGAAGGACCTGAAAGCGAAGGAAGAAACGTGGGAGGAAGAAAAATCTCAACTGCAGTCAAAGGTAAAAAAACTTAGAAAGAATATTCGAAAACTTAGAAAAGGAGAAGAAAGGATGAACATAGTAATAAAAGGGCTAAAGGCAGGAGACAATAACATTAGTAGCAACGTAGAAGGATTCTTAAGTAAAGATATAAACGTTGAAGTAAAAATTCCGAGAGCAAGGAAAGTAAACAAGGGAATGAAAGCGGAAATGATCATTGCAGAAGTTGAATTGTGGGACAAAAAACAAGAGGTAATGAAAGCCAAAAATAAGCTCAAAGGCAGAAGAATCTATGTAGATAATGACCTGACAAAGTTGGAAAGAGAAATACGAAAAGAAGTAAGAAGTATTGCAAGGGAGGAAATTAACAAGGGAAATAAAATAAAAATTGGATACCAGAAGCTAACAATCAACGGTGAGGCATACAAATGCGACAACAAAGATAAGGGGCTGAAGGAAGTGACAAAAAACAAAATAAATACACTATAGAGAACAAAAAGATGAGGCAAAGACAACTTAGTAGAGATAGTAATATAAGAAACAATAAACACACTACAGATATGGAAACGAGGCAGGAAAAGTTAATAAACTGGAAAAAACCACAATGAAGAATCAAGCAATGGAAATGGAGTTAGAAAACGGAAAACAAAACAAAACGGGACAAAAAGGGCACAAACTGACAAAGGTAAAAAGAAGAAAAAAACGAAAACGGTTCAGTCAAAAGAGAATAAAGCAGAGACAATATATATATACGAGGTCTGATCAAAAAGTTCCGGGACTTTTAAAATAGCGCGCCAACGAAGCGACGGAGAAAAACGCGGTTGGCAGCACTGTGTAGAGGGGTTCTCCCTGAGTACAGCAGCTTTTGCAGATCGTCAATTGGTTGTTTAAAAGCGGAGCAACAGCTATTTTAGTAAAGCGATATTTTTGTGTTCTGCGATTTTGTGGTTTATATGTGATGGAAGGAAAACAAGAGCAACGCGTTTGCATCAAGTTCCGTGTGAAGTTGGGGAAAACTTTAACCGAAACTTTTCACATGTTACAAACGGCTTTTGGGGATGAGTGTTTGAGTTGTTCGAAGTGTCACGAATGGTTCAAGAGGTTCAAAGAAGGCCGCACGTCAACAGAAGACGACCCTCGTTCAGGACCCCCGTCAGTTTCGACTGACGACGATCATGTGGCCCAAGTGAATGACCTCGTTCGTTCAAATCGTCGTTTAATCATTCGGGAAACGGCAGAGGAATGCAACATTGCATTCGGTTCATGCCAAGAAATTTTAACAGAAAAACTACACATGCGTCGAGTGGCGGCAAAGTTTGTCCCACTCCAATCCTGTTCATTCCACGCTGCTCATTTGCGATTTTTGCACCAAAAATGCAATGACAGTTATCCCCCAGATTCCCTACTCACCCGATCTGGCTCCAGCAGACTTTGTTTTCCAGATTACAGAGATTTGATGATGTTAAAGCAATAAATAAAAAATCGCTGGAGGAACTGAATAGCATTTCGGTAGAAGACTTTCAGAGGGCCTTCCTGCAGTGGAAGCGGCGTTTGGAAAAGTGTATATCTACCCAAGGAGAGTACTTTGAAGGGGATTTAGTTTTGTAATGTTTATCTATTACCAATAAATTTATATAAAATAAGTCCCGGAACTTTTTGATCAGCCCTCGTATATATAGGAAATTGGAACATAAAATATCTGAAAGGATAGGAAACAGAACTAATAGAAGAATTTGAAACAGCAGGAACAGATGTACTAATAATAACAGAAACAAAGAAGAAAGGAAAAGGGATAGTGAGAACCCAGAAAACGGGCACATACTAATATACAGTGGAGTAGAACAAAATGAGAGAGCAAAAGGAGGAGTGGGATGTATAATAAGAAGGGAAATGGAAAAAACCATCACGGAATGGAAGTGTATAAATGAAAGGATACTAGCAGTCAAAATTGAAGAGAAAGATAAGTTTGAAGCAAATATTATGGTAGTATATGGAGTAAATGAAGATGAAAGCAAAACTGACAAAGGCCAGTTTTGGAAAGAGGTACAACAAGAATACGAATAGCTTACAGAGTCAATATATGTAATAGGAGACCTAACTGCCCGTGTAGGGAATAAAAACAAGGGACTGGAGAGCATAATGAGAACACACGGAGAAACGAAGATACAACAATGGAAGAAGACTTATTGATTTCTGAATATTGAATGATCTAACAATACTGAACACCAAATTTGCACACAAGGAAATACACAAATACACAAGAGAGGAAAGAAACAGATACGAAAAGTCCATAATAGACTACTTTTTAACAAACAAAGCACAAGTGAAGGAAGTAATGGATATTAAAGTCAAAAGAGTTAGCGAAATCGACAGTGACCACTATCTTCTAACAGCACGAATAAAAACAACAAGAAGGGAACCGAAACAAGCACAGAAAACAGTCGATAAGTAAGTAAGAATAGAGAAACTTAGAATATACAAGCTAAGTGACAAATAAGTAATAGAGAACTACCAGGAATCAATACAAGAAATAATAAGAAGCACTCAGAAAAGCGGAAAAACAAAAGTAGAAGATTTATGGGTCAATTTAAAACATATAGTAAGATAGGCAACAAAGCACGCCTGTAGAAAAACTAAAATTACACTAAACAAAAAACAAACAAGCTGGTGGAACAAAGAAGTGAAGGAAGAAGTTAGGAAAAAGAAACAAAAATGGAAGAAAACCGAAGCACAAAAAACGAAGAAGACTACGAAATATACAAGCAGCAAAGAAAGAGATTAAAAGCAATAATAAGGAAGGAAAAAGACAGAAAATGGCAGGATTTCGGAACCAAATTAGAGGAACATTTTAAAGGAAATCAAAAACTATTCTACAGAACACTGAAAAGCTGCAGAAAGGAAAACGAACCAAACCTAAAGCTACTCAAAAATACACATGGTGTACTAATGAAAGAGGATAAAGAAATCATGATCAGATGGAAAGAGCATTTCCAAGAGCTTCTGTCTGGAAAAGAGACAACTAATGAAGAAAATGACAATTAAGAGGAACAGGAAAATAGTAACGAAACAGAAGAAGAAGAGGGATCTATAACAGAAGAAGAGTCAGAAAACGCACTAAAGAAGTTCAAGAAAAGAAAAGCCCCAGGTCACGACAAAATCAAATCTGAACACCTGAAACACATATGAAAGTATTAGAAACAACTACTACTACTGTTAACAAATAGAATATGGGAAAGAGGAAAAATACCAGCAGACTGGCAAAAAGCAGTGATGTTCCCAATACATAAAAAAAGAGAGAGAATGGAGGAGTATAAATTGCAACAACTTTAGGGGGATATCCCTGTTGACTGCATCTCTGCTGGCAAAACTGTATGAATCAATACTAGTGAACAAACTAAGAAAGGAAATTGAAGAAATAATGGAGGAGTCACAAAGTGGATTCATGAAAGGACATTTAACATAAGACCATATCTTCATAATTAAAAAGATGAAAAAATATTAAGACAAAACAACAAACTATACATGATATTCGTGAACTTAGAAAAAGCATTTGATAGAGTCCCAAGAGCCAAAGTGTGGGAAATACTTGAAGAAAGGAAGATAAACGTGCATTTAATAAAAGCAGTCAAGAGTATGTATGAAACCACAGAAAACTACGTAAAGACAAATAATTCAACATCGGAGAATTGGACAACCACACAAGGTCTTCAACAAGGGGGCACTTTAAGCCCTCTGCTCTTTATTATATTCCTAGACAACATAATGAAAAAAAATAAGGATAACACCAAGAAGATAGAAATAGGATACTATAAAATGAAAAGAATAGTTATAGCAGAATGTGCTTTTGCTGATGACTTAGTCATGCTAGCCAAAAGCGAAGAAAGCCTGCAACACAATATACGCATGTGGGAGGAGTAACTGAAAAAACGCAACATGGTAATTAATATAAACAAAACAAAAGTAATGGTAGTAGCAAAATAGGAAACGAAAGCAAAAATACTAATAAATTTGGATAGAAAGGATAGAACAAGTTGAAACCTTCAAATATTTAGATACAATATTACATAATAAAGGAACCATAGAAAACGAAATAAATAACAGAATCATGGTCGCAAATAAAACCTACTATGCAATGAACAAGTACATTCTAAACAATAGAAGAATCTCCAACAACACGAAAATGACACTCTTCAAGACAATTTATAGACCAACACTCTTGTATGGAAGCGAAACCTGGACAACAAATGAAAAGACAATTAACAAAATAGAAGCAACCGAAATGAGATACTTAAGATAAGTTGAAGGAGTCACGAGATTAGACAGAGTAAGAAACGAACAGATCAGGGAAAACCTACAAATACAAAGTGTGCAAAAATTAATTCAGAAACAACAACTAGGATGGTTCGGGCACCTGATAAGAATGTCAGAAGACAGAGAAACAAAAATATTATCGACATCAAAAGACGAAACGAAAAAGAAGGAAAGAAGAAGACCAAGGAAAAGATGGGAAAACAAGATTGAAGAGATCCTATGAAGAAACGACTTCGATCAACAAGAAGCAAGGAATAAAGCTACAAATAGAAAGGAATGAAAAGACTTCGTAGACAACATAAATTAGTGGTATATATATATATATATATATATATATATATATATATATATATATATATATATATATATATATATATCATAATAAAGGTCTGGTTAGTTTAATGAGCGCTTTTTTGCCTCTCACGAATAATGAGTGAGCAAGTGTGTCATACGTGCGTTTTACGGTGATTGCAATCGATACGATTAACAATTGGATCGAGCCTAATTATGAAATCGCATGGCATTATAATTAATTGCAACGAAACATCGCCTAGAAAATTATCAGCGGATAGAGTAATTGGTGTAAAGGCTGCAGAAAGGTCCATTTACCATCGCCGGACTGCAAATCAGCGCACACGTGAGCTTCGGTTTCGTCTAATTAAGTGAAAAGGAAAAAATGAATCGGTGTAAAAGGTGGCGAGGTGGGGCGTGGCGGGAGACTTTTTAAAATACACACGAATTCACGTGGCCGGAGGAAGGATGCATTTTAGGTGCCTTCGCAGACGAGCTTTAGGGTGCAGTATTGTGTAAACTGGGTAACTTGATATTCTGTGGGGGGAGAGAGTACTTTACCAACGGCGGCACCAGCAGGAAGGTACTCAGTAGGCTTTAGTCGGCTTCTTAACTTCGAAGTTAGTGGACTACCAGCACTTCCAGCGGCGCACCAGCAGGAAACGCACACATCGAACGCACGACACACACACACACACACACGCTTACACCATGAGGGAAATTGTGCATCTCCAGGCTGGACAGTGTGGAAATCAAGTTGGTGCCAAGGTAAATCAATACATCACAATTAAAATATAAATTAGCAAAATAAGAACAATTACTCCTCAAACGAAGAAATCATAAAAGAAACTTAAATTGATAAGTGTGAGGATTAATTTATTCAGTTCCATTTTTTTAAATATTTAAGCAGCATTAAATATTCAAATTAGTTACTGACGAAATTCAATTGTACACTGTGCTGAAATTAAATAAAACCTTTTTTGCCTTAGGCAAACCTTAGGCCCTATGAAATAAAAATTATCATAAACAATAATCACTCAATATTGTAGACAATATCTTATTGTTTTTAAGAATTACAGAATATGCTATTGCAAAACAAAACTCTACATAGTTAATTAATAATAACATTTGTTGAATTATTTTCATAAATAATAATCAATATTATTATCCACAATTCGGACAGTGATTAAAAAAGACATTATCTATTGTAATAAAAACATTCTTCTGCGTAGTAAATTATAATTGATTGTCGTTATATTTATAGTATTGTCATAAACTGTTGTCAGTTGACTGATTTATGGCATGTGTGATATACTGCTCTGATTTCCTGGTATAATAGACCTTTGCCACAAATTAAACTTGCATGTTCTGAATCGAGGTCGTTATCTTTTAACGGCCACACTCTTATCAGTGCTCATAACATTAAACATTCAACGACTTTTGTTTTAAATAATAAAATAAAGCGCTCAGGAAATCGCCAGGTTTACAATAATAACAGTAATGCTACATTTAACCATATACAATAAAAAGCAGATTATATCCAATAAAATGTCGTGTTCAAATAAATTAACTAGCGGTAAGTACGTGATCAAAGATAGTGAAGCAATTATCCATATGACATACTTGTTTGTATTACAAAAATTAAAGCGTAGTATAATAATTAATTTGATACCACATACAAAATATAAGTCACACTTGTACCGATTGTAATTAGAAAAAAAAATCAATTACAATCACAAGTTTTCAATTTTAATTCAGATTAATGAGTCGCATTGCAGAAAACAACAATTGCAATTCGGGTTCTAAGCTCTAAATCAGAAAGTACCAATTATATTTTATAAAGCATCAATCTTAATTTAGATTTGTGAAATATAATCAATATGAAACCTTAAATTCAAAACTTATATATAAAAAAAATGTTCTGAAGTAAATAATTACATACAAAAATGCCTGAATTTAACAATTGATGCAGGTATTTTCAATTACAATTTTTACAATTTAAAATCTGATTACTCTCCGATATACTTACAATTCATTAATTGGATTTTCAATTGCTCTCTGATATATGGTAATCTGAATTGCAATCGATTCTTTCTGAATAAGATCTGGCCTTTTCTGAAATACACATGAAAAAGGTGTTTAATCTACTGTTTGAAATAAATATATGAGGACTATGAGGAAATATAAAATTTAATTCATTTTAGCGATTAGACGCTTTCTTCATAATCATGTTATAAAAAAAAAAATATATATATATATATATATACAGGGTGTCTACGCTAAACCGTTGGTTAAAAGTTCACGGGGTTGCCGTTGTAATAAAACTTTAAAAAAATCCTCGTCACACGGTTGAATCAGTTATCGTTATGTGAAATATTTTCAACTTTCTGTCACTTGCGGTTCCACCGGAAGTAGCACCAACTTTCTTATTTTAAATGGAACACCCCATATATTATAATATTTTTGAATTCCTCGCTTAAATTGGAACATATTTTGTAAGAATGTATGTACACTTATCTCTTCTAGTTTTCAAGAAAAAAATTGTTTTCTAAAATTTTGACCTTTAAAAGGTAGCCTGAAATCTGTCTATAACTTCTCTTAGGAATGAGAAAATTCATATATGAATTATATTTCTAATTATACCTAAAGAAGGCCTCTATGAGTAAAGTAATTGGAAACTGTTAATTTTGATAATAAGTGTTCACTGTCAATATCTAAGTGCCATCTTAAATATCTTGTAATTCATTTTTTTTTAATGGAATAACCCATTTTTTATCACATAGCACGATTGAGACAAAAATGTACAACAAAAAAGTATTATACAAACATACTCCTAAAGGAAGTATTTTTTAAATTATTTCGAAGATTACTTTTTCGTCCTATTGCTGCACGGTATAATTTCGCAGTTCTTATAACAAATTAAAAATAATATTATTTATGACAATTTAATCAGTAACAGTAATCACTCATGAATAATTTTGTTTTATTACTCGCAAAGCATTAATAATATCGCGTGTAAAAATTAATTCATTTTTTAATTAACTTATCAGGTAATGTATGTTATAATTCCGTACGTAATTAAAATTCGGTTAAGCTCTTAGCGGTAAACAAATAAAACGTTAATTGAGCGATAATTAGTTCGTTTTGTGGTTGTACTCGGTCTGTAATCTAGTGATTAGAAGGTTTCGTATGTGCAAGTGCATTGTATAAAGTTACTCATTATTATGCACACTACTCTAATACTAAGCGGCGTAATGATTTTAGGCTCAGACTTGTAATTAAAGTATTTGATTTCAAGACTTTAGGAGAACGTAAAGGCGTGGCTTATTATCAAATATTAGTAGCATCTGCTGGAGAAAAAGATGTAAGTAGCTGGAGTTTGTCATTTCTCTTTTGGAAAATTTACACAATGAAATCCCGACATTGATTGAATTTCAAATTTTAAGAATTCCCATCTCAGAATCTATACAATGAAGAGATATTTTATGTTATCAAATTAAAAAAATAGAAACTGTAGAACGAAAACTCGCTTTTTTTTTATCTGAGCTCTTATCAAATTTGTTGTATGAAGGTACGAATACATTTATTTATGTGAATTTTCAAATTTGAAACTTTCGAGAAACTATTGAGAATAGAATGATTATCGACTTATATCAATTTTCCAAATTTGAGACTTGAGTCCATAAAAACAGATGTGGAATGAAGAGGATTTGCTATTTTGTCGAGAATTTTATCGAAGTATGGAAAAAAAAACATAAAACGACATAATGAAAGTTTATACAGTGTTTCTTTGCTCTTCACTTAGAACATCTATAGAATGAAATACCAAGAAATATTATTTTTTTTAATTTTAAGAATTCCCATCTCAAATAGTTATACAGTGTGCGCGTAAAGTGAGGAATAAATTCTTAAACCGAAACAAATAAAATATAATATTAAAAAATCTTCGAACACGTCGAGGTTTTTTTTCCATTTTTTTTTATTTCGGTTTTAATGAATTTATTCCATGCTTTAGGCGCACACTGTATATGATACTCGCGTTTTTTTTTATCTGGGTTGCGTCTCGTTCAACAAAATTCACGCTCATGCGAAAAAGCATTACTTTGCGAAAATATATCATACAATATTTTTTCTGCGACAGCTATTTTAAAAAAGTAAAAAAAAGGCGTGGCATATTATCAAATATTATTAGCATTTTCTGGAGAACAAGATGTAAGTTGCTAGAGTTTGTCATTTCTCTTTCGGAAAATTTATACAATGAAATCCCGACATTGATTAAATTTCCAATTTTGAGAATTCCCATCTCAGAAACTACACAATGAAGAGATATTTTATGTAATCGAATTTAAAAAAATAGAACTGTAGAACGAAAACTCGCTTCTATAATTTTTTTAATTTGAGCCCTCATCAAACTTGTTGTATGAAGGTACGAATACTACGATTTTTATTTACTATTAATGTAAATTGTCAAATTTTGAGAAACTATTGAGAATAGAATGATTATCGACTTCAATTCTCCAAATTTGAGACTTGAGTCCATAAAAACAAATGTGGAATGAATAGGATTTGCTATTTTGTCGAGAATTTTATGGAACTATGGAAAAAAAAACAAAAAACGTCAAAATGAAAGTTTGTGCAGTTTTTCTTTGCTCTTCACTTAGAACATCTATAGAAAGAAATACCGAGAAATATTATTTTTTTAATTTTGAGAATTCCTATCTCTAATATGTACTTATACAGTGTGCGCCTAAAGTAAGAAATGAATTCAGTAAAACCGAAATAAATAAAATAAAATATTAAAAGATCCTCGAACACGTAGAGGTTTTTTTTCAATTTTCTTTTATTTCGGTTTTAATGAATTTAGTCCATACTTTAAGCGCACACTGTATATAATACTCGCATTTTTTTTGTCTCGGTTGAGTCTCGTTCAACAAAATTCACGCTCATACAAAAAAGCACTGCTTTACAAAAATGTATCATACAATATTTTTTCTGCGACAGCTATTATAAAAAACATCCAAAATTTGATTGAAAATTATATCTTTTTTTTAATTGGTGAGTCAATGAATTGTGTCTAAAACTTATTTTACGCACAGTTGATGTTTTAATGCACAGGTGATTTTTTTTCGCACTTGAGATAAAAATGTCATATTCACTGTTCACAGTGCGTAAAGACTTAGTGTTTGCAATCGGATTGCAAGTATTGGACAGCAATTAATTATAGGTGTACATAGATTTAATTTCGTTATGCATGTTAGTATTAAAAACCCATTAACAGTTTATAGCATCTAATTGTCGGCAATTTAATCCCTCAAAGGGCACTGTGACCACCGCCAGATTTGAGTGCTCTTTGTTATGGCATAATTTGCAGTTTACGACCAGCTCAACACGTCGAGATTACAGATGTTTGGAAACCCAAAGTAATCCATTTCAGCGAAGTAACAATTAGGTTGGACAATTGAGCAGTTGGTACCGAGAATTCTTAAGCCGTATTTTCCAGCCATTTGGCAGTTCGCTAAAGATCATTAAGGGTGCTAGGTACAGCTATGCCCAAGAGTTTGTTACATCTCCCCACCTTTAAGTAACTACGCCCTCGAAGCTATAACTGACCAATAATAATGTAAATAGTGCACCCCCACCTCTTTAGATTAAGTTTAGTTTTAAGATTTGATTATTTTAGACTGCAGTTAACGTTCAGTCTTCGCACAAACCGGTCGAAACTGACTGTCATGTCTGGTGTTGTATTCCTTTTTTTTTATTGTACAAAGTGTGTAAATATAATTCTTAAACTCCTACATTTACTACTAAATATTATTCACACACAACCTAAATAACGGTCTCTAGAACCAGGAGATAACACGACCGAGCCCTAACACTTAGTTTACTCACTTCCGTAGAAAAAATGTATTATAATATCATTAGTATCATTAAAATTATGCTTGCATATAAATTATAGTTTTGCATTTTTGTATTCTCTAATTATAATGTACATGAACATGTACATTCTTTGTCAAAAAAATAAACTAGCATCTTACTTGCCTACAAAATTTTCACAAGTCACCACATCAAAATTGCATGTAATAGTTATCCAGCCGAAATCATAATTGGCATACGTAATATTTCCAACTAATGAACTCAACGTTTCAACAGAATAACGTTCTGGCCAATGTTGCCTAATTATTGGGATGAATAATGTATACATCATAATTTATTTATTGAGTTTGATTAGGGTTAATTAACTCTGTTATTCTTTCATGTATGTAAAAATATGAAAATATATTCGTGGGGAGAGTTATTATAGGGGCATTAATACGTAGTTTCTTTCCAACTCATTTAATAGCAAATCGTATTCATTCTTTCTCACTATCTATCTACAGAAATGACAAATAATGTGTTACAATTCTGGAGATTTATTATTTATACTTATTATCATAATAATTAAATCCACGTGATGCAATAATAATCACGGTTTAGGTACACTATTTGGGTTTTCATAAATCGATAACAGTTTAATGAGCATTTCCTAGATTAAAAATAAAGTACCTAAATATAAATAAAATGTGTTAATAATAATAAATAATAACATTCAATGATTCACTAAAAGAAATATGAAATGTGATATGTTAATAATATCTACAACATTATTATAGCAACATTATTAGTGGAACAATCAAGTATACATTTAAATTACAGAAAAACACAAATTGCCGAAGTTTTGGTTTTGGTTGTTCTCTTTTTAATGTGAAAAGTTCTATTTCCATTAAGTTTGTATTAAGTTTCAATAAGACTGTAAAAAGAACATATTGAAATAAACATTAAATTAAGAGAACACCCCTAGTGCATCATTATTAGTGGAAGATTCAAATAAACATTTAAATAACATAAAAACACAAATTGCCTAAGTTCTGGTTTTGGTTGTTCTCTTTTTAATGTGAAAAGTTCTATTTCCATTAAGTTTGTATTAAGTTTCAATAAGACTGTAAAAAGAACATATTGAAATAAACAATAAATTAAGAGAATACCCCTAGTACAACATTATTAGTGGAACATTCAAATAAACATTTAAATAACAGAAAAACACAAATTGCGTAAGTTTTGGTTTTGGTTGTTCTCTTTTTAATGTGAAAAGTTCTATTTCCATTAAGTTTGTATTAAGTTTCAATAATACTGTTAAAAAACATATTGAAATAAACATCAAATTAAGAGAACACCCCTTAAACATTAAAATTAAAAGTAAAGAACACCAAACACAAAATTTCCTACAGTTTTTATTGTCCTCTTTTCAGAAAATGTTGTTTTTTCAATAGTTCTGAATTTATTAATTAAGTGAAATATTAACACTTTTCATTTAATTAATTTGGTAACACTTAAGCATAACGAACCCCTTGCCAAATTAATTTTTGAATTCATAACGATGCACGACCCGAATAATTTGCAATCTCTAATTATTATTTCTAGATTGTGCACGAGGAACCCGATTCGGGTTTGTCGAACTTGTATCCTATTTCGGTTTTCAGACACCTAATCAGCTAGCTTGTCACGCTAATGCTGGTACTGCGCGTATACCGTTAATCCATTGCTGAATAACACGAACTTGTAGATATACACATGTACGTAGAAACTGGAGCTATAATTTATTTTAATTTGTATCTGCATTTAATATAATTACAAGCGAAATTAAGATGAAATACGTGATACATTATTTATTTGTATCGTCAAATAAAATAGTGCTTTATGATACAAGTACATAAGAGAGCTTATTGAAGCACGCTCGCAGGATTTAAAAGCACGACGCAAAGCCGAGTGCTTTTAACAGCGCAGTGCTTAATGGGCCCGTATGCACGTGTATCATACGTTGTTTTTTATTATACCTATCTGCACCACAATGAAGAAATAAAGAGAAATAAGAAACATTTAGATTCATTTTACTGCGTGGATTTTATTTTTCATGGAAGGTAGGCATTTGTTGAATCAATGACATCTGCTACAGACGTCAGTGTCATTATAAAAATTCAACGTTCAAATTCTGAAGGCTGAAACCACTAGTTTACAAATAACTAATATTAAGGAGTATGAAGTTTGTAGTTTTCGGATTTCCAGCAATAGTATGTGTACATTTGATATTTATTTATATAAAAATTTGTACTTGCTGACATTTATTGTAGATCAGGGTTAGTCAATACAGGGCGAGTCGGGAGGAACGGACCAAACTCCAGGAGTGTATTGTACACGTAAAAATTGATTAAAAAAAACTCAAATGTTGTTATCCGATTTTAATTGGTTTTTAAGTGATGGTTTCGAACAGTTTGTTGAAAAGTCGGATAAATACATTTTTGTCCAGAGTTTTCTGATGTGGAAACCGTTGACGATATCTTTAAACAGCAGCTGTAGTACTCCCATTACGAAAGCCATAGACAAACACCACATTTGCATATTCAAGATTTGAAACTATAACTTGAAAACAAATGAAGATCGGATAACAACATATGATTTTTTTCAATAGTTCAATAGTTCAACATATGAACTATTTTCACGTGTACAATACACTCCTGGAGTTTGGTCCGTTCCTCTCGACTCACCCTGTATATGTGTAGTTCCTGGGCAATCTTAAAACATGCCGTGGCAGAAAAACAGCATTCTGGAACGCTTGTTAGTTCGATATCCAAAGATTGTGATGCAGGTATGATTAAAAAAACTATTTTTACAATTTATTGGACATTTTTTAATTATCGGAAAACAAAGAGCAATCGTTTACGACAATTATTAACCATAAAAAAGAAATCCTTGTATAATATTCAATTTATCAAATAGTACTTTAGTTAGGTCTATGGACAATTATTTAAAGGCATAAAAATTGTTTATAATTACAAGGAAGATTAGTTATTAATAAATGTAAGACATTAATGTGGGCAACATTATTTTGATGATAAGAATCAATTTCATCCTATTTTTGTACGCAAAACAAGAATGCTATGAAATTTCGTTCATACAAAAGATGTAGTAAAAGAAATCACATATTTGTAATATTTTATCAATAAAACGAAACACTAATTTTATAAGACAAAACTTTTCTTTTGCTTACTGTTTTGATTTATTCTTCCATGAAATCTAAATGTTGTTTTAAGTGTTTCTTAAGTGCCTTTAATTAAAATTTAGTTTATTTTACTTCCATGATTAGTTTGTGTATTTTATTTTAGAACGAACGGGAAAAAATATTTATAAGAGAATTTTTGGGTTTATTTTATGCAACATTAAGATAATAAGATTTTGTATTATGGATACATTCGACATATGAGTTGCTGCGTACTATTTTCATCCAGACCACTTATGAAAACAAATGCAACAGGGTTACATCTGCCACTTCCGCGTTTGCCTCCCATTCTTGTATCCAATGTTTGATGTTAGAAAGAACTTCAAACAAGCAAGATCCAGAAGCGGCAGCAGACCCATGCAGCCCCAGTTTACGTGTTTACACAACCTGGGGGCAACACGAATTGTCGCTCGATTGAACATCTGGGAGGCCAAATGTTTCAAACGATTTATTTTTTATAACTTCAATAAAGTCCAATTTCTGGTGTTCGTGCTTTGCAAATGGTCTTCGTGAAGCAAATAGTTGGTAAATCATTTAAATAGTTTTATAATTACTTAAACAAATTTAAAAAAATATGTTATGAACACTAGAGGCTTTTACTTCGTGATACATTATGTATAAATAAATAATGCAATTTTTACTTTATAGGTATCACAGTTTATTGAAACTGTGATAAAAATAAACTGTGATACCTACAACGTAAAAATTGCATTATTTATTTAAAAAATTATGACATTGAACAAATTTGAACAGACATTTTCTTTAAATTAAAATAAATATTTTGTCTTCTTCATTTTGAGCAGCATTTCATTGAGTGTGCAGCAAATTATTGCCACATGATTCATATAAATTTCAAGCGCCGGAAATAGAAAAGAAAAACATTTTTTTTCATTACCTTTTTTTCTGGAGTAAAGAGCTCAAATGCATCGACCGAGGATTTTAATAACCGCGTGCAGGAATTTGGTCACGCTCTGGCGGCGAAATTGAACCCAACGAGAGTGCCATGAACTTGGAGAATGTTATTCCTGGCGGTCTATTTTTTATCTCATTCAAGCAGTACTAAATTGATATTGAATTAAGGCAGCACTCGGCTCGTTTAATCCCACCGTGCTCAAAACTGTCTACTCAATGATATTGGCGGTACAGTAATAACATATAATTTTTGTGTACCGTGACTCAAATATTACAACGTGTAATTAAACTAACATCGTGTGAAAATATGTTTTCAGAAAAAAAAATAACGTAAAGCAAAATCAAAGCTACAAAACAAAATACAGAGAAAAACATTTTTATCGTTAACATGGGGTTAATCATTTGTAGTTACACACTTCTCTCACAATGACAACAATGTATCAAACCATATTTTTTTAAATGCAACATGCAAGTAAAATTAATTCTTTGTCAGGCAAATATTGCAGTTTACGAAGTGAACAATGTTAAACTGAGGTTCGCAGCGTTATCCAATTGAATAACTGAGCTCTTTCTTCAGTTGTACACATTGTTCACTTCGTAAACTGTAATATTTGCCTCACAGAGAATTAATTACTTGTATGTTGCATTTAAAAAAAATACGCTTCATTATACTACGCTAAAATACACTGCCTTACATTGCTGTCATTGTGACAGAAGTGTGGAAGTGGAATGATTAACCATATGTTGCACGATAAAAAAAACTCTCTATATATTATGAGTGATGTTTAATGTGGAGTACCACTGTCAAAATGACAGATAATATGACAGATGTTTTAAATTATTAATTATAATAATAAAATAACTAAAAAATATTATTTGAATAATACATTATATCTGATTGATAATGAGAGAGATGGCATGAAATAGGATATGTAATTATCAACATGACTGATTAAATATAACAGATAATGAATAAAATAAAACGTCAAAGCGACAAAAAAATATGACAAATAACGTTTAATAGGATATGCAATTGTCCTACTGACGGCAAATGCGACTGGTAATGTATAAAATGAAACGTCAACGTGACGATAAATATGACAAATGACGTTCAATGGGACACACAACTGTCAATTTGACCGTAAATATTCCTGATAATGTACAAAATAATACATTTCCCACATTACATAAAGATCTGCGACAGGTAATGTATAAAATAAAACGTCAACGTGACGATATATATGACAAATGACATTCAACGGGTTACAGAACTGTCAATTTGACAGTAAATATGCTTGATAATGTATAAAATAATACATTTCCTACACACATAAAGATCCACCGCAAATACCCTATTCGCGTGCTCAGTGTACGTTTGTTCAAAGTACTCCAATTTAATAAAATATCTTCTTACTTTTAAGTTTTCAAAGAGATTTTGGCGTTAAAATATTAAAATATTTATAATGTAAGATACCTAATGCAATCTAAATAATATTTGACGCCAACATTTTACTTAAAATACATCAAGATTGTAGGTAATATAATGATTAAATTATTTAATAGCCAAATAGGTAGTTACTGCAAAAAAAAATTAAACCAACATTATTAAAAGCAACGCTTCTCTGAAATAAAAAAAATCTAATATTAAGCCTAAATTTGTTAATATTTTTAAGCAATAAAATCAAGTTTATACAGGGTGAGTCGGGAGGAACGTACCAAACTCCATGAGTGTATTGTACACGTGAAAATAAATTTAAAGGACTGAAATGCTGTTATCCGATTTTTAATTGTTCTCAAGTTATAGTTTTGAACAGTTTGTTGATAAGTCTGATAAATAGGTTTTTATCCGGAGTTTTCTGATGTGGAAACCATTGGCGATATCCTTCAACAGCAGCTGTAGCACACCCATTACAAAAACCATAGACAAACACCATATATTCATATTCAAGATTTGAAAATTTAACTTGATAACAAATGAAAAACGGATAACAAGTTTAATTTTTTTTAAATTATTTTCACGTGTACAATACACTCCTGGAGTTTGGTCCATTCCTCCCGACTCACCCTGTATATATATATATACAGGGTATATATACATATATATATATATATATATATATATATATATATATGTATTCAATTGAAGATGGATTTAATTTCATTTGATATAAATTATTGAAAATTATACTAACGCTGAAATATGGAAGCAGCATAAACCAATTAGATTCAATGGTGGCTTGAATCCTACAATAATTACTTACACTCGACATTCACACATTTTCGATCTGATATAAACATTGGTTAACGCTTAATTAGTCTCAATAGCATTGATTTGGGCACGTAAGGAAAAATAGGAACGAGGTTGACAATTAGACACGTAAACGCTCTCGGCAGATTTCTCATTGCACTTGCAGCGTAATATAGTTGTTCATTTCAAATGTAGACGCTCAATGCGGTCGATATACATAGATGAAAGTTGACGTAATAGTGGTTTTCAAACGCTATTTTGTGTTTCGAATATCTAATCAATATTATAGATATCGACGTGAACGTTTACATTGCAAGTGTATTTGAAAAACAAATGCAAAATGTACATTTAAAATTTAACAATCATATTCAATCTTAAGTACGTGATGTGGTAATGAATTGCGCTTTCATTGTTAGTTAAATTTAAAATAATAAGCGGGTACGGTGTGAATTTATTTTCTAAATAACATCTCACAAAAACATTCAATTCATGTAATGTGTCGCGATTGTAGACAAAAACCTTCAAACGGCAATTATTTTCGCATCAAATGTGCTTTATCATTTTTGTGCAAAAGTAGCATTACATGGACTCACGATTCGGTCTATTAATTTACCTGACTTTCAAGTTTATGCACTGCTTATCTGCAAAAACTGACCACATTATCCTACAAAATAGAACTGACAAATTATACCAAATAATTCACAATCTTTTTGATTTGATAACAAAAACGGTTTTATGATTTTACGTTATTTTGGTAAGCTGGATACAATTTCTTTGACGTTTTATGAGAATTGTTAATATATTTTTTATAATCAAACACCCAGGGTGTGACAAAAATTAAGATATGTCTTCAACTTCTTCGCAAACAAAATGTAATAAAAGCAGAACCAAAAACTTTTTGGCGAGATGTATGGAAAACGATCATTGGACATTGATATGTTGCCACATCCTTTCGAAGGATTGAGATAGTGGAAGAGGAGAACAAAAATGTTATCAGTGTTTTTCGTATCCTTCCCAAGGTGATTAGTAGGTGGAAAGTTACTCAAGGCTCTACACATAAAATTTTAAAATTTTTAGCTACAATTCATATGTCTAATTTGTTTTAACTTATTTCTATTTAATCTGATTATATGTATTATATATTTTAATTTGAGAGCTACTTCTGTGATCGCTAGCTGTATCATGATCTTTTTCTTTAAATAAAATTTCAATTTCACAAGGAAATTGTATCATTTTGATATTGTCCTTTATCGAAAATTACATTTTTTTTTTGTTATGATATATTTAATTGAATATCATAATTTTTTGTGTCTAATTTTTGCTATTATTGCTTCACCATGAGCAATTTCAGTAAAGTTCTGCAGAACATTCAAATTTGCTAAGAAATTATACTAAAATTTTCACATTTTTAGATTTCAAAATAACCTTCTATACAAAAAACAAACTATTTTGTTGGTTTTGTAATCAAAGCCATATGATATTTAGTCTCTTAGAAATCTATGTGAATTATAGAACAACAAAGAAAAAAGAAAAAAATCTCTTTTTTTAGTACACTTTCCTCAAATTATACAGGGTGAGTTTTTTAACCTAAAACTTACAAATATCTCGCGTAATATGCACTCTATAAAAAAAGTATCCATAATCAATATTTTGTCACTCCGCAAGGGAACTTCTTCCCTTCTTCCCTTCTTTGTAGGTGCGGCGGGGGATCACTTTGAAATCTTAAAGGGGAACCCCCAGTTTTTATTACAGATTCCGATTTTACGGTTAAATATACGTAGGATTTGTATGAAACAGTTTTGTATATTCGTGATTAGATAGCACTGTAATCGACGAAATTCAGATATTTTCGATATCTCCTATTGAGAACCTATTATTATTTGTGATTCTGCAACACGCTTACAATAAAAAAAAATCACCCTGTATATTTTCAATATTTTTGTCAGAAGATTTGAAGCAGATTTTTTTCTTTTCTAGTCACAACCATATACAGGGTGGTTTGAGTGATTTCTCGCCTCTGCAGTGAATCTTTGAAGCTAATGCGGCAATCCAAAGGACTGTCCGTAATATCCCAAATTTTGTGTGCAATGTTTCTAGTTTCTACAACCGATAATATTTTCAGCACTAGCCATTTCGAATTTTAAAAAGTTTTTTTGTCACCGTATTGTACACGGTGCACAATTTTCGGTACACATTTTTCTAAAAATCCGTGTGGAAAATAATATTTTACAGGAAATTGAATAATTTTTATTTCGGTCTTCTTAGAGCAGCGAAGAAATATTAAGTTTAATATTTTCCACAAATCCTCAAATTATACACTTTCATTATTCCTGTTTGCAGAAAATTCGAAACAGTTTTTCTTTCTTTGTTATCAAAATCATAAACGTTCAGTTTCTTAGAAATCCATTGAAAAACTTACATTTTGCAGGAAATTGAATAACGAAAACTATAAAATAAAACTATAATAATCTTAATATCGTCGGCTTACAAGTGAAATAGACTAAGACAATTTTTCACTGTTTTTAGTTAAGTTTTATTTTTATGGTTTACTAAATTGTAACAAATTCCAGGCTCAGTAGGGGTATAGTAAAGGGTCCTGTAGTCTGAACTTCCAAATTCTGAACTCATTAAATGACTGAGTAGGAAAGGCAACAGCAGAATATAAAACATTAATTGCAGTTTCTTACATTTTATAGTTTTTGACTTGAGTGATTTCACTTGTAAGCCGACGATATATTCAGTACGGTTTCCTTAAATTATACAGTTTTATACATTTTTCAAGAATTCTAAACGTACTTTTTTTATTTTATGATCATAGTTATGGTAACGTCAAGTTTCTTAGATTTCCTCAAATCCTTGTGCAAAATTCATGATATGTAAAAATTTTCATAATTTTTATATTGCCCTTTATAAAACAGCGAATAAAAATGAATTAATCATAACATTGTCAATTCATTTTTCTCTGAGTTACAGCAATAAATATATTTCAAAAAATAAATGTTATCATAAAGGCATTTCATATACATTCCTTTCATATAATGATCATTTGCTTTTTCCTCTTATTAATTTTTTTGTCTAAATAAATTTCCAGTTAATCAGATATTTCACAGATTTCAAGTTCCCCCTCTTCAGATATGAAGAAGATTGTATGTAATATATCATGTAAATATGGGAAAAGCTTTTGATATAACGTGGAAGTGATTTGACAAAAATGAATGTAATTTGAGGAAACGCTTGATATTTGATAAACTGTAGAATAATTTCACAAATTGAATCGTTTATTTCAGAAACTCGCTATGTGTACTTTTTCAATGATTCTGGAAACAAAGAAAAACCACTATATCAATCATATATTGTAAGCGATAATGCCCACAGATGGCGATGTGCTCAAGCTAAAAAAAAATGAAATATATTCTAATTAAGTATCCCATAAAACGGAATATGTCAGTTGAAGGTATAATGTAGAAAAATGTGCGTACTGATTATTGCTATACTGATGGCGTCAAAAAAGAAAATTCCATAAAAGTTACTGTTGACGAGTTTCTGTAATAAACGATTCAATTGTGAAGCACAATTGGCAAAAGGTAAAAGCAAAACAATATATATTTCATGTGGCGACTGAATGGCTTCGTACTAAGTGAAAATTATATATAATAAACTACAGTTTTCATCTGCCTGATGAAGCCACTGTGTGCTGAAACAATTGTTGCAGTACAACATTAAATATTTTGTGAAACTCGCACCAATTGTGTATTATTTATGTATTAATATGGAGTTTCATCTTGTATCAGCCTCATCAATCCGATAAGTTAAAGTAATATCGCCATTTATGAGATTTGAACCAAAGACTATTTAAGAATCGTACCCTTAACTCACGAGGGTGTGTTCTTTCCTGCAATCATTAAAATTTCGTACGGTATAGTGCAAAACGTCTTGGCACACAATTCTTTATTGTTTGTGAGACAAAGTGGACGATTATCTTTACTAATTTCCCATAACGATGCAACGAGACACGGGTTCAACATAATTTTAAGGCCATTCAGCGGTCTGTGTTGTGCTCTGGTGAGCAGCGTCGAGTTTTTTTTTCTCCATAATAATGGAACTCGAAGGTTGTCGCCTGTGTAATTACCGCGTGCAGCACAGAACTCTCATAAATTTACATACATTCGTAGCCACTAGTACGTAGTCGTAGTCATATTGTTGTCACCAAAGAGCTTATGGATATTATTGTAGTTAATTTTTGTATAGAATGTAAAATTGTTACAGGAATAAGAATTTTCGCGTGGTAGGGTAAATATTGCCTCCAAAAGCTTTTGATCGATTTATAATGGTTTACACAATGTTTGTATAAAGTGTCAAATTATTATAGGAATATAGTATATATCGTTACTAGTCTGGAAGTAGCATGTTTTTAAAGTAAATACTATAATAGTGTAGAAGCAATGTGTAACGAAAACAAGATTTGATTTTCAAGACGCCAGCTACAGAATACCCCTGCAACATAATAACCCTGGATATTGGTTCTTGTCTGCAATTATTTTAGCAGCGATTTTAACTAAAAGCTATTATAAAAAGGTTCAATTTTTTTTTTTTAAATTGCATATTCCTGAAAAATAGTTAGATCGCAGAAAATGTCTATTAATTCTTGAAACTGATTTATTTTTAAGAGCGGAGTAATATCAATTCTAGATGACACAAAATTACAAGTGTTTACAATCTCTAAATATATAGGGTTAATGAGTTTAAAAATTAGTTCAAAAAATAATTAATTTATTAAGAATGACGTAGCCCTTCGAATGAAAATGGAGAAAAAAAAGAAAATCATGAAAAATTATATCGAGTGATTTAAAAACCTTTCGTCAAAGTTGCCATGAAAAAAAATGATGATATCAAATGTATGCCTTAGCTTACAGTTGTCAAATCTGAGAGATTTGTCGGAGTTGGAATTTGGGAATGTGAAATCTTATTGATCTAAACGATATGGCAACATTTTGAGCATTTTTTTATAATTCATTTTTATTTTACTACTTAGTTGTATTACGTTTTCTTTTCTTTTTTTTACATTTGATTTAAAAGTAGGTAATTTAAAAAATAAAAATAAACATTGGAACAATTAATTTTTCGCACATTTTTCATTTTCACATAGGTTGTTATGCATCGTTGCAAATCTTCTTGCAATCTTTATTCTCAAAACATCTTGATTTTTGTTTTGACTTGATCCTTAAGTTTGTGCGATCGAACCAAGTAACTTTTATTTTAAACTGATTTCCGCATCTCTAATAATTATGACAATAGGGCAGAAAGGCTTCGGCCGATAGCCCTTTTTAATAATCAAACCACCTATATAATCTAGTATGTACTACTTATAATGCATAGCGTTGTATTATTAAAATAAACATATTCTATATATATGACAATATTAGATTTATTAAAAAATCGCGGTTTTTAGTTTTCTAAGAATCATTTCTAAACTGCTCGGACTATTGAACATTTTTCTACATAATCTGAATTGGTATACAAAACTGCACAACATTGATCATTTAACCATATACCGGGTGATTCAAGTTTTATTACCATGGGTTTTTTAGGCATTTAGAGTTGCCCTAAAAATATGAAAATTTGGATTTATATAGGTCTGATACTAATCTACGGAAAGGTAGTTTGACTTATTCGATATAATTATATAGGCGGTTAAAAAATTAAAAAAACCTTTTTCCCTAAACTGTTTTATTTTATTCATAGCACTCATCTATGAAATCAAAAATTAACGAAAATTATTAGATTTCAAAATAAAGCATTTTTTACATTACTGACCAACTTTCCACGCTATGATTTATGATTTTGTAAGTCAAGAGCCCTGCAAAGCATTAACCGCTCCGGTGTGGTTGGAACGTTTTATGACTTTATTATAAGGCAAATATTGAGCTCCGGCCCTAAAGAAATCCTTGCGTCGGTATCCACCCAGCAGGCTGAGGGATTGGGTACGGCCCTATCATAAAATCCATAAAATCCATTATAGAGACTATTACTGGAAGCAGCCGTCATATTTTACCTTTTAGTAATAAATCTTACTGTTGCAATATCAAAATTCATTTAATTCAATAATTGGTGCAATTTTTTTGACTTGGATTACACTGGAATGTTTGGAATAGCATTAAAATATGTTCTGACAAAAACTATTTAAATAAAATTACGTACTTTTTGTGAAATAACGTATAAACTACCGGATGGTTAAATTTTTTATTTCTTATTGTTAGATTGGGCTTCATCAATATCTAAACATGTGTACTTATTTTGGATTTTTTATTTCAATTAGAAGTCGCCATTTTTGGCCTGGTAATAAAACTTGAATCACCCGGTATCTAGCTTTATGAAAAATAAAGATACCCATCCAATCCTACTCTATTGTACTTAATTAATTATTTAATTAATTGCTTAATTATTATTTTCCCCTTTTTCTACTTTGATAAATGGAAGATATTCCCCGAAACAATTGTTCGAAAACTGATTAAAAAGTAATGGAAATAAACAAGTGTTTTAATTTAATTCAAAATAGTATATTTTGATACAAGTGCATAAGTATCTCTTCAAGCATGCTCGCCGCTCGGCGAAGTGCTTTTGGGATAGAGTGTTTGGAAGGCCCTTATGCGCGTGTATCGTACATTATGTTTTTGTTATTCTTGCAATGTGGAAATAAAAGTAAAAATAAGATATATTTGGATTCATTTTAGTTAGGCAAGTTAGGCAAGCGTGGATGTCATTATTAACCGTTAACATGGAAAGGGTTGGCATTTGTTGCATCAATATCATCTACTATAAACGTCAATGTCATCAACGAATTTCTAAAGCTTGAAACTGCTAGTTTCCGTTAGTTTAACCGGCCTTACGGATTTCAGATTTCAGATTTCCGGCAATAAGTGTACATTTAATATTCATTTCATTAAAAATAGTACTGACTGACGTTTATTGTCGACTTAAGTTGTTCAATAAATGTGTTGTTACTAGGCAACTTTAAAACACGCCGTACTAGAAAGACAGATTTTCTCAAGGTTTAGTTAGTTCGATAACCTAAGATTATGATGTAGGTATGATAGATAGATTTGTTTTTTTATTTGCAACACCAGATCATTTACATGATATTTGTTAAGTCAATAATACATATTATTACATTCCACAACATAGCACGTACATATCAAAATTATATATTAAACATATCTTTATATTCATTAAAAATTCAAAAACTCGTCCAGGGTATAAAATGTATTCTCAATTAAAAATAATCTTAACTTACTCTTAAATACTATGGGGGTTTTACACTTTTTGATAAAATCAGGTAAATGATTGTATATCTCTACACATGAATAATATGGAGAATTTTTATAAAATGATGTACGATGTAAGGGAACACGGAGCATATTGCAATGCCTTGTGGCATGAACATGATGCTCAGCAGTCTTTTGAAAAGTTCCGATATGATTATACACATACATAGCACACTTCATGATGTAGATACAAATAAATGGCAATATGTTGTGCTACCTGAAACTAGATCTACACGATTCCCTCTTGCCTAAATTGAAAATTAACCGAATTATACGTTTTTGGGCTACTTTAACCCGATATGAATCAAATGATTTCCCCCACATTATTACATTATACGACATATGACTGGAAGCTAATGTATGTTATACTTGCACAAGATATTTTCTTGATACTGTATTTTTCAGTTTCAATATGGCGTAATAGGTGCTATTTAGTTGTTTCACTAGATGTTCCACATGAATTGACCACTTGAGTCCCTGGTCCAAATAACATCCCAAGAATTTTGCAGATGCAGCGCTGGTAGGTATAAGTTGTTGCGAACACCTGTTCTTGAAAAACTGAAGATGGACTGTCTTGTCTCCATGATAATAGTATATTACAAAACAAGGGAAATAAGTCATTGGCTATAGCGCGAGTCCAAATTTAATACATGAGCCTCGAAGCGACGAATGTTTTAACAGACGAATGTTGTTTTATACTATTTTTTATAATTTGTGTCCTTTTTTATATAAAATAAGTATGCATTTTCTATAAATAATTCATACTTTTCCAAAAATTTTCCGTACGCGCGTGACAATTCCCATGTGAGGCGAATGCCAACACGGGAAGTCATGCAAGCACGGAAAATCCATTTCTGGACGAGTAATGAACGATACATTTTATTAAATTTTATTATTTTTATTATAATTTACCATTACTTTATTTAGCGCACGGAAAATACGGAGATCGGGGAAAGTTTTCCGTGCGCTGTTCTGAAAATCTCACCATTCCGTCAATTTCAAAACGGATGAATACAAGGTGTTTTCAGATAAGTATAATAAAAAATAGATTTTGTAGTTAATATCGGCTTTTAAATTTTATCGAAATGGTAAAATTATTGCCGCTTTGAAATATTTCAATAAAAAAAATTTAGTTTCAGGATTCGTGGAACTAATGTATTTTGTGAACAGTTATTATAAATTATTAAACAGTTCTGCTTGGCGCAGGCCGAATCACGAGTGAATTTTGCTAATATTATTGACGGTTAAATAAGTGTACCTATAAGGGTTAGAATAAATCATGATTTAAAAAAAATTAAAAGTCTATGATTTAAAAAAAACAAATAAATAATCATTTATTTGATGTATATTTGTGATCATTTTTTGCCAGTTTAGCATGATTAATTTAACCGAAAATCTATTTTGATTTAAATCAATGATTTATTTAAAAAAATCATTTGAGTTAAATCATGATTTGAATCAATTGCTTTAAATCACACCAACCCTGGACCTTATACACATACAAACATATTTTCTTTCAGTATTTCAACACATAATTCCAATATATTTGTTACTTGCGGCAGGCCATAAGGTACTAAAACAGAAACGTTTCAACAGTTATGACAGCGTGCTACTCTACCAATCGTTATCTTCACTAACCGTCTGTTTGTTTTACTGTCTAATGTTATTCTCTATCTAAAACGGAAACGCGCCTTCGCAGAGGAAATAAATCAGTCTATTTTAAAAACACTTTAGGGGTAATTCTAAATATTTTAAGCAGACGAAATGCACGCTCGCCTTAAGTCTATATTTAGCGGGAGACAAGAAGTCATGACTAGATAGCTGCGGAGATAATTTTGTGCACAGATATAAATAAAGTCCAGGCGACGCGCTCCAGACAAAGATGAGGCCGTCGCAGGCCCCAGGACGTCGTGTCCTCCAGGCGTCGTGATTTACATACTTCTGGCTGCGTTAAAATGCCAGAAAGGAAGCAAAAATGCCGTCCGGTATTCGGGGAGCTCAGTTCGAAACGTGTTCCACGAGATTCGAGCTCAGGGCACGGAGGTTAATTGAAGCTTTGTGTATCAATAAAGGATTGGATGGTGCGTTCCTGCAGCTTAATGAATGCACTCGCGATGCCGCATTCTGCAGAGAATGTAATTTTTTCTTCTAATTATAGATTGAGTATTAAGGATCCGCCATAAACCATTCAGGTGTCGAGGGAATACATCTAACGTATTCATAAGCAAAGCGCGGATATATAAGCATAAAAATTACAAAATAAGCGCTTAAAAATTCATAAAAATCTTAGAAAATAAGCATATAAAATAGCATAAAGATTAGAATAAGCACATAAACGCAGAAAAAGCATGAAAAGGCATATTTTATTTTTTATGAAAATACAGAAAAACAAAACAAAACATAATTTTATTAACAAGAACGCACTATAGGTATATACAAGTAATATTTTAATAACATAGGTTTTGGTTTTAATATTAATAACAATAATAATTATTAACAAATAATGATTGCTGCTTATTTTTAAATCAACTAATAATTAAATGTTTTTCTAAATTTTCAATGGAAAATCTCATTCTCCTATCACTGACCACATTTTTTAAGTGTGAAAAGCTTCTCTTTTCATCCATACTTGTAATCAGTGCATACTTAAATTTGGTAACAATTGCAATATTTATCAGCAAATCTTCCACGAAATCTCCTTTTAAAACTGTTGATATTTTTTGTAACTCGCCTAACCCTTAATTTTTTGACAAAACTGCATCACATTTTTTTTTATAATCTCTTCTATATATCCCCGCACGTTTGAGACGTCGTTCCTAAAATCTTCAACTATTTGAACCGCATCTACCAAAGTTGTGTCCCTTGCTTGGAGTTTATCAATCGCTTTGCTTACAAAACTGTAGTTGGTTTTTAAGAATGCTAAATTTTGTACAACCCTCCTATCTTTAAGAACTTTGTGGCATTCTTTAATTGCCTCTGATACATTTTAGGGAAACTGTAACACAAGCTCCTTAAATGAATCTAAATGGTCGGCATAATAGCAGGCAGCGTCTAGTCTACCCCATCTAGTTATAATCGGTGCCGGAGGAAGAGGTACATTTGGCATTCTTTCCCTAAACATTTTAACCCTCAGTGGAGCTTTTAGGAAAATTTTCTTCCCGGTTTTTATCAAATGATTGACCAGGGGAAATTGCAGTCTAATCGTTTCAGCAACTCGATTAACACCATGTGCCAAACAGGTACAATGCATGAATTGCTCATAAAATACTTTTAAATTAGAATAGGCCTTCAACATATATGCAGCGGCATCAGAAAGAATGAATAATAATGTACGGGGTTTGGCAAAGAAAAGTGTCAATCCATCGTGAACGAATGTGGCAACGGTATTGCCATTTTTTTTCTAACTGCTTGGAACTAATTAAAAATGCATTGGTGGAGTCTTCGTTAATATTCTAATCATTACATGGGCGATGTACCGACAACTTGAATCAGTAGTTTCATCTTCACAGAACCATTTGTAATTGTTGCCAATTATCTTTTTTATTTCCTCAATAGTGTGTTTATATACTTGCTCGACATAGTTTTTGCTAATGGTTGATTCGGCAGGAATATGTCTACCGGTGTATTTTTGTAAAAAGGATTTAAACATACTATTATCTAGTTTTTTTAACGGAATGTTAGAAGATACCATCGTATTGCATAAATCAAAGTAAAATTCCTTTTCAATCTGTGTAGAAGTACTCGCAAAAGACTCGGAAATAGTTTGCTGGGTACCCAGGCTACAGCTTGCAGATTTGTGTTTTTTTTTAATTTTCCACGTGAACTATTGTTTTGATATGTTGTGTTATGTTAAATTTGTTCTCGCAGTTAATCTACAACATAATACATGCTTATACCTTGGCCAATAGCAACACAAAATAAAACTGAACGTTTTGATACAAGCCCTGCAAATTAATTTGCCGTTCTCATATTTTAATTCAGAATGTCCACGTATCCATTCATCGACGGAAGGTGTTATTTTCGGCATTTTATACAAAAGAAATTATAATCACGTAATACACACAAGGCACAAGCACAACGCACTGAAGATTGAGATACATTGGACTGAATCGATAGCACACTTGCCGCAGATGCTTTCTGTGCACGTAAAAATAGGGTAATCCTCGAAATAATCAAGCTTTGTTACCAAATATCACGTACGCACGCTCGCTTTGTTGATGATTTTGTGATAACCATGCACTCTAGACGTGCAATGTGCAACAAAATATATTCCTAGCTAATATAAATAATATGCTATAAAATTGACAAAGAAGCAAATAAGCACAAAAAAGAAGGAAATATGCACAAAAAATGCATTAAAGCCTTAAAACTGAAAATATGCATAAAAGCACAAAAAAAAATTGTCACGTTACTTCATTTGCTGAAATTCGTATAGATACGAGGTCATTTTGGTCTGCTATTAAAACTGATGTATAGCATAATACCTAGAAATCCGCGCCTTGTTCATCAGCTGCAAAAGCTTAACAGTTTAATTTATGTTCTAAACTGTTATATACATATTTATATATTTAAAGGTATTAAGAGATGTGGCGGATGGGTGAGCAGCCCAAACAAACCTTAAAAACAAGCATTAAGTTTAGGTTAAAAATCCACCATTTCCGTTTTTGCTCTCATTTGATTCCCGCTCATTTTTTTTTTTGTTCCCAAGAATATAAGTCAATTGAAAGACGTCAAAATATTTTTTTATATAATTGTTCCTGACAGTATAATTTATTTTTTAAATTCTGTGTTACGTATTAAGAGTACAAGGGGCTCAGGTTAAAAAGTAACCGTTTTTGACTTTTGAACCTTAGTAACTAACACGTTAAATATTTTCCTTATAAACTTTATAGCATTAAAATATCAAAAATATTAAATATATTTAGTAATATTTGATCGTGAAACATTGATTGCCTGAGAATAGATCTCTACAAACCACGTCTCTGTTCACAAGAAAAATTGATAATCAAATTGTTAAATACGTGAGTTAGAAAATTGATCGATGGAAATTAATTGATCGAAAATTAATCGCAGAAAATGTATGTCTAGAAAAAAGCATGCGAAAAACTAGATTACAAAATCAATTAATACAAATCAACCTCAATAACTATATTGGGGAATTATTCCACAAAATCATAACTGATAGAAAATAGAAGAAAAACATGTCAATGGTACATTTTTTTTTTAATTAAGCATAATTTTAATTTTTGGCAGTAAAAATATGCTCAGTATTGTATCGAATGATGATTCGTGCGAATGTAATTTAAGAAAAGCATTGACGTACTTAGATGTATATTTCAAAAAATACTTGTATTGTGAATAGCGGAATTAAGGATTTTCTCAAAAAAATACGAAAATGGAATAATGATCGTAGAGGAATTCGAGATTTTTTTTTATAGCTTTCAAGTATAAAGATGAAACATGTTAAGAGGCAATTGATTAGGAATTATAATATTAGGCGTACAAAAAAATTAATTGTAAGAATGTCGACATACAAAAATGAAATCCCAACAACATTTTTAAGCATACAATTTTGCTGCCTAATTGAGGATTGATATTAATGTATACCGGGATTTTTTTTCCTTATTACACATATGATGGACAATGTATAACTGGTTGCCTGCATCTACCCGCAAGGAATTTCCTATGTGTAATTCTAAAAAAAAATCAACTTATTAGCGGCGTCGGTGCAAGCAACCTGTCAATTTTGGCATATGTTACACATAGAGGTTATGTTTTTATTCAATGCAATACACGACAGGGTTTTTGAAGACACGCAGAGTATTCGTAATGTATTGTGGATTTATGCCTTTATATGCAGTACGTATACGGCCTTTCAATTCATCTATTTTACTTTTCAGGTAACTCCAAAGAAAATAATCATTTGTTGACATATCAGCTGATCTTGATACATTACGAATACTCTCGTGTATTGTCTTGAATAAAAACAAAAAAGTTATTTAATTTTACTAAAATACCTAAATACATACCAAATATAAATAATATATTTTGTTTTATTTAGTTTTATTTTCAGATTTTTTTTTAATTTCGAGAAACAAAAATTTCTAATGAACGATTACTTATCTTTGCCCTTATTAAAAAGTAAACTAAAACCGAAAATTCTCTTTCATTGACAATATTAGTTTTATCCATTTATCAGAGTCTCAAATACCTTAGTTTATTGTTATTTCATGTCTGAACATTCAGCATTTAGTGTCTTCAATTTTGATAGTTTCTCTTCAAATTCATCGAAAAACTTTTGAACTGATTTTTCATCGCTTTTTCTAAAGCAGGGAACCCTCGATTATTTACTAGTCGGAGCCCAAACTCACAAGATAAACCATTGCTTTCATCTTATGTACTTAAAACAGTAATATATAGTTTACCGCGGTTTGCGCGGTTTCACTACCGCGCAATATTAAATCCACCTTGAACAAGATACAGATCTAATTACTGCATGTGAAGCATTAATCCACTGTGTTCACATTGTGCGGAAATTAAACGTTAAACTATTCAATCACCGCTATATAATTACTAATTACAATTTTTCAATTAACTAAAGCAAAAACCAATCTAATTTAAAAGTAAGTTAATAAATTAGGCTTCCTATACATACCTCTTTGAACAAATTAACGTCAGTGTAGTAACAGCACATTTATTTTTTTATGAGCCATTTACCAGACAGCTAGTACATTATACGTTTTCAGTAATATTTTAATTGCTTTAGTACTTTAGTGCTTTAGTATGCCATTCGTTGACATAAAAGCGTACTGCAGTTTCACGAGTAACACATATTGGCTAGATTTGAGGTACTTTGTGCATTGTTAGGATTTTTTCTAGAATTTGTCAAGGGAATAATATCGATTATATCACTCATAATGCTTTTATTCCCTATCCAAGCGACCGCCTAATAGCTGATAATCAGAACTCGAATTGACTAATCAGTGATAATCACACTTGGTACTCTGCATATCTGGTGTGCTATGCTGTCAACTGAAATGTCACAATTAGACAAAATTCGTGATATAATCTGACGAATACAACTCTTGGAATCGTGACTATTGATAATCGCATTTGTTGATGCACTCAACATGTTGTCAAATAATTGCACTGGTCTTTCAGACTCGTGGAATTAATATTTGACAACATGTTTCATGTCCCAACTCACGCGATTATCGATAGTTATGATTCCAGTCGTTGTATTATATGTGATAATATAGTTAGATTGATTTATTTTATCCTATTCTCTTGACCAAGTAAGTGGCTACTTGAAAGTAGCCAAGTGTTTTCCAATACATAAAAAAGGAAACAAAAAAGATAAAAATAATTACCGCCCAATTTGCATCCTTCCCATACTCTCAAAAATATTTGAATCAATCCTATCTGAACAAATAACAGTTTTCTTAGAATCAAACCATATATTGACAGACTCACAGTGTGGTTTTAGGCAGGGCAGATCAACAACAACAGCGATCAATGCCTTTGTAAATTTTGTAATCGATGCTTTCGAAAATGGTGAAATTGTGACCTCTCACTTACTGGACTTAAGTAAAGCTTTTGACTGCGTTACACACTCAATTATTTTGAGAAAATTGTATTTTTACAATTTTAGTCCAGAGAGCTGTAAATTATTAATGTCATACATGACAAATAGAAGTCAGAAGGTCGTAGTAAATAATTGTGCATCAGAGGAACTTAAAACTGTACATGGGGTACCTCAAGGGTAGATCTTGGGTCCACTACTCTTCCTCATATATATCAACGTTATATCAATGCAAAGTCCAAACTTGTTAACAGTTTTGTATGCAGATGATACATCTATCTCTGTAAAAGGTGAGGGCACATATGTCAGAGTACAGTCACAAGTAGCAATGGAACGAATGTACAGCTGGTTCGAGTGTAACAAACTAAAACTAAATACTGACAAGACTGTTGAACTAACATTTTCGCTAATACAAAATTTGCGAAAACAAAATTTTTCTACACAATTTTTGGGTGTCATTCTAGATTCACATCTAACATGGGACGCACATGGGGCCAAATTAGAACAGAGCCTAACAAAAAATGTGTATCTTTTAAAAAACCTAACACGTGCAATACATTCCAAAATGTTAATTAAGGTTTATTACGCTTTTATGCAATCACGCATTAAATATGGTATATATAATATATCATTTTATGGGGACACTCGGCTATAATGAGCGATATATTTAGATTACAAAGACGAGCTATTCGGACAGTGGCAGGTCTTGAATACAGAGCTGACTGTAGAGAAAAATTTCAAAGCCTAAAAATTCTCACAGCACCATGTTTGTATATTTTGGAATGTCTTTTGTTCATTAAACACAACAGGTGTACATACTCATGTAATAAAGACTATCATTCGTATGAAACTCGCTCCAAAAATGATATTCGTGCTGAAAAATTTCGCCTATCAAAGGCAAAAACAGGCACTAGATACTACAGTATCAAATTTTTTAATGTATTGCCACGTGATATACAGCAATTGCCAATTATTCAGTTTAAATACTGGTGTAAGAACTATCTGACTAAATCTGCTTTTTATTCATTTGATGAATACTTATTGAACGGCGCTGCTTTGTAAATTTTAGTTTCTAGGTGGAACTGTTTATAATGTATTATAACACTGTCGTTATGTATTATCATTTACTCTCTAGGGCTCGTATTTTATATTTTATAGTTTTTACAATTTTTAAGATGATTATTTTATATATGTGCAGTGGATTTTATATTTTAGATTTTTACTTTTATGTACTGATTTTAAATTTGTATTCAATCCTAAATATGTATGACCTGTGTAAAACTTATTGTTAATAGCACCAATAAAGATATACTATACTATACTATACTATACTTGACGTGATCAATACATCTGTTTTTTTCTGATTCTATAAATCTGTTATGCGGAATTTTAAATATTTTGATTTTAAATTATTAAACATGTATAAGAAATGCAAGATCACATTTAACGAATCAATCAAAAATAACTTTAAATCATTCTAGATTACATAAGTTCATTATCAAGACTTCTCCATAGAGTATAAATTAATAGTATGAATGCAATATTAAAAGCAGTTAAGAAAATTAGCTATTCTTTGGTTAATTAATGCAAGCCGCCATGTAATAACAATTAAAGTTGACTACACATTTCTTAAATCAACTTACGCAAAAATAAATACAATTTATTACTAATGAAAGATTACAAGAGCTCATTCTATTGACCAGCTCGTGCAAGTTAACTATAGGAATGCAGCATGAAGAGCAATTAACAAATTGGTTGTTATACGTTTAATTAATGCAAGCCAGCACTTAATAACAATCAATGTTGGCGACATTTTTAATAATTACGCCAGTTTACTGTAATATTACATATCTCATTGTCAATTACACGACAGCAGGAGTGACATAATCGTGAATTTACTTAAACGCACATGTGTACGTTGAACTGTCGTGATATTTTGAGCAGCGGAAGACGATCCTTGCTAATTAAGGCAATTAGGAGCGCGTTTAACTGATCGGACACGCAACCGAGCCGCTCTTCTTTATATTAATTCATATCTCATTCTCATGCAGACGAGCCAATTGAAAGCACCTGTCCGTCTAGGCTCGCATTATGAGAAGCTTTGCATACTAGTAGATTAATCGCTCTGAGACTATCCGCTTTTACAAAGAAATCAATATCTGCGTTTTTTTCTGCGTCGCGCTTGTCTCACAATCGAAACAGGAAGTTGTTATCTGAAGGTTTCTGCGGACATATCTGTGTTGCTTCCAAGAAATACAAAAAAATGTTGTGTATACTGCTGGTCTGAAAACATGCCAGTGAGATATGAATTCACGTGAAATGTAATTTTGTGATACAATCATTGAATATAAATATCCCTTTGAATGTCTATAATTTTGAATTGTATTTTGGATAACAATCACTACTTGAGCATTGCAGCAAGAAAATATATGACACGACGAAAATTTTAAAATTACAACCAATAACAATTTTTATTTTCTGTTAATGTTTTGGGAGGTGATCCTTTGAATGTCTATAATTTTGAAATGTAATTTTTGAAAACAAACACTACATGAGCATTCCAGCGAGTAAATATGTGAGACGACGAAAATATTAAAATTACAACTAATAACAATTTTTATTTTCTGTTAAAGTTTTGGGAGGTGATCTCCGAGGAACATGGAATCGACCCAAGTGGCATTTACCTGGGACAGAGTGATCTTCAGCTGGAGAGGATAAACGTGTACTACAATGAAGCCACTGGTCAGTAACCGTTTGTTTAACCAAATAGAACCATAACTCAATCTGATCCAATTGAACCTAAAATATCCAACCTCATCTAACTATTTTTTTCAGTCCTGCTAAATTGTCGATATTTCCTGGTCAATTATTTGTAGTCTAATGATCTGGTTAACCTAGACAAAATTGATAATTTTATTTATATATTTATATACATATGTATATGTGTGTGTAGGTATGTGTATTATTGAATTTTATCCGGTGGGAATTTGGCCATTAAAAATATTCCCTTGAGTCGTAATACTAATGACTTAATTTTCTACAAGCGATAGCTCCTAAAATTGGTGCCTTTACTCGCCAATTTACTTCGTCCCTGCAAACGGTTGTTATTTCCCAGTAAATATTTATAAGCTAACGACCCCCCAGATTACTCTGTGCATCGTTTAAATCTGGTGTGCTGCTTTATTATCCATTACTAATTTAGAAATGAGTGCAGAACGAGTTGAGGTAATTGAAATTAGATTTGCTATTTACAATTCTACTGTTTTGCTAGCAACGGCGTGTTCAGGTGGTAGAAAGAAAATGTATTTTTCATGTAAAACTTACGTTTACATTTAATATTTAAAATATCGCGTGTTTTTGTGGGTTGGATTCACTTATATTTAAGTATTTAGCAAAATAAGAAGAGTGAAATAAACTGTTCAGCAAATGTCACGTATTTATTGGGAAAACTTAAAAAGGAAAATATTGCCATATAATATTTCATGACATTTTTATGTTAAAAACCAGTTTTTAAGTAGATATTTTTAACATGTTAAATTCTAGTGTATAAGTTAAATTTTTGATAATATTGTACATGTACTAATATATACTATTATCGATTATATACGATTATGTACTAATCTTTTACTTGAAGACATATATATTTTCAAAGAATACTTTGCGGTGTATTCCGATCGAAAAAATGGTCCGATTTTTTTCCCCCACTTTTGGAATTTGTATATTATAAATTCTCCCCCCTGATCGTTAGTAGGTAATATTCGCATAACTGTAAACCACGAGATAGAAGTTACAAGAATGTATTAATATGGAATGGCACCGAAACGACATAGCTAAGTTTTTCGAGAACTTCTCGATCAGTTAGACCGAGATCCATTCCTTCAAGTACTGCATGGCAACGTGTTACAGCCACGTTCATTGTGTATTGAATGATTGCAATTGTATGTTCATTGCTGCTTTTAATAAATTTCTCACTTTTCGTGGCATTTTAAGCTATAGATTTTAAATTTAAATTTCGGAGCTAAAATCTTGCGAGTTTGCGTACTTTGCGTGAGATAGAGATGACAGCGAACCGTACAAATGTAAATTCCTAACCCCAAATGTAGTAATGTTTATTTTTTTGCAACCTAAATCAACAGGTGGTGGTTCTTTGAATAATACACAGATACTACGTTACCGATTTTATCGTTTTTATCAAAAGTTTCAGGACTCCATGTACAATTAAAAAAAGATGTTAAGCATACAGTAGTAAATTTTGCAGCCAAGATTAAATAAAAAAATTGATTTAGTCTAAATTCATGAAATTTAAATTCAATCAAATTTCATCTGATCTGGACAACAAAATTTAAACACATGTAAGATCGAAATTGTACTTCATATAACTCAGATTATTTAAGTGAATTTAGACGTATGATCTGATAAATGATCATTGATAAATGATCTTTCACGTACCTGCTGTTGACGTGTATCAGTTTCCCCTCCCCTCCAATAAGCATTTGTCGAAAATTTCAATTGGGTTAACCAATCTTGTGACACCTCACTTCAAAGGTCTTTAGGTCAGTAATACTGCTGTGCATTTTTTTTTAAGAAATTTATTTTTTTATATTTTTTATTTTCAAAATTAACAAAATAAATGTGCACAGCTGTATTAGTGACAAAAATAACTTTTCATGAGGTCACACGGTGTGTTATACCATTTGAAAATTTTGATAGGAATTTATTGGAGGGGCGGAGGAAACTGACACATGAGTCAATTGTACGTAAAAAGATGTACAGGGTGGCCCAATTTGGATGTTTCTATCGGTAACTTGAAGAGATAGAGAAAATCGGATGTCGAATCCTCGATCTCTGTTTTCAAGACCAACTCAATGGCGAAAACAAAAATTGGTTGCGTCTTTCATTTTGAAGTTGTGGCCAAAAACTCATTATTTTCCATTTTAGATTTTTATCAATTTTTCATTTATTTCTAATGTTATTAAAATAAGAGTTACACGTTCTCGAGGTACTTTTTTACGGTGAATGGTATAAGTTTTACAGAATTTTAATATATTCGTTAATAAACAAGATACAATACAAAGTTGTTTTTTTTTAAATACAAGTCGTAGTTCGATGTGGGCTTAATAAATAGGTTATTGTTTTCTCTTTCCAATGATATATCACATGTAAATGTTATAATTGTATTTTTGTTGAAACCTATTAAAATTGTGTCTACACGTCATATGTTCTCTTATTGACTGGTTGTAGGCTTGTATTGTCTAGAGTAAAATTAGTTATTAAAAATGCACACATTTGCCATCTGTAAATTACAAAATATCATGTAATAGTTATTTAAGCATTAAGAGAGGTAAGTATCATTTACCAGTCGAGGTCGAGTTTGCGCCCGAGCGACAGCGAGGGCTAGAAATAAAGACCGAGACTGGTCAAAACTTACCTCTCGAATTGCTTATAACGGTTTTTCCACTCCTGTAGTTTGTTTAATTGTTTGTGTTTGATTAATTTATTTTCGCAACATGAACAAAATGTCAGTACGGCTTTGGTTGCTGAGACTATTTTTCAAACAAAGTGTGAATGTCAGAAATTGCATTCGTTTAGTTGTAAAATCAATTCCAATGAAAATAAACAAGAAATGGCAATTGAAGAAGCTGCCTGTTCCTTCCTACTGCCGGAGAAGTCGAAGGGGTGTTATCAAAATGCGTATAAGTGTTTTAAAGACTGGTGCCAGAGAAAGAACGCTATTGAAATTATTTTACTTACTTCCCGTTGCTCATAGTAACCAAAGCTTGATCGGTAAGTGGGGCTTACTTCCACCAAATCAATGTTACAACAGTGTACTTACCATGCAGGGAGTGGAAAAATACAATATTATATATGTTACAAAGGTTTATTAAATAAATAACAATTATCTTATTGCCTTGGGAACATTACAGGCTCTATCATCTAAAAGGCAGACAATCCAGTAAATTGTTTTTCTCAAGATTAAAAGAAAAATCCTTCCATGAAGCATTGAAAAGCATAACAATATTTACAATATTACAATAAATGTTCCAATTGATGTCCATTATTAAAAATGCATATGTGGCATCTTTTAACAACACTTCATTATGAATGTGAACATTTGAAATTGAATTTATACAATCAATAAAATATTGTCGTAAGTTATTAATATCATCATTGCTCGTTTTATATAATTTGTCGTTCTATATCTTGGTCGTTCAAATGGTCTAAATTTATATTTCTTCAAAATTCTAAGTGCTCGATTCTTCGAAATTCCTTATTTATCCTCAATATGCCGGCTGGAAATTGCTGGATTCACTATTACAGCTGAAATTACATTACTAGCAGTTTCTTCGGCGTCTACAATATTGTAAGACCTTGATCTTGGCTACTTGAAAGATCCGTGGTTGATAAGATTTTCTTTTAGTCTTTGAAATATTGATTTTTCCGGTTGTTTTCTTTCCGGATAGCGAATAAAATATGTTTCTAAGTCAATTCGTGATTTGTTATTGCTTTAAATAAAGCATCTAACATATCAAATATTTCATAATTTTCGTACGGCATTGTTAAATATTTCCAAATATAAAGATCACGTCAAATGTGTTAGCATGACAATCAAACAATGTAAACAAAACGAGCCTACTACGCCCAATAAGAGAACATATGACGTTTTGATAGAATTTTAATAGATTTCAACACACATGCAATTTTAACATCCATATGTGATCCATCATCGAAAAGAGAAAAAAATAACCTATTTACTAAGACCAAAGCCAACTATGACTTATTATTTAGAAAAACAAAACTTTATATTTATTGTATCTTGGTTATTAACGAAGATAAAAAAATAATAAAAATACAAAAATAATATAAAAATAATAAAAAGAAAAAAGAAAAATCTGCAAAACTCGTTCAATTCACCGTAAAAAAATGCCTCAAGAACATGCAACTCGCATCTTAATAAAATGATAAATAAATGAAATATTGATAAAAATCTAAACTGGAATATAATGAGTTTTTGGCCATAACTTAAAAACAAAAGACGATAGCAAATTTTTATTTTCACCATTGAGTTTGTCTGAAGAAAGAGATCTAGGATACGCCATTCGATTTTCTCTATCTCTTCCAGTTACCGAGATCCTCTATAGAAACATCCATGTTGGGATGCCCTGTACAATCCCTCAATATAAAAATTGACATACATATTTCTGGAGTCTTTTCTTTTGCCCTAAGTTTCTGAGAAATCCGGGGTGGATACTTTTCAAATAGTCACCATGTGTCATATACGATATATACAGGGTGTCCCGGGAGAGAGGCAACACCCTAAATATCTACGAAAATAATTATTTTTCAGGAAATCGCTGAATTACGTCCAGTTTTAATTGAAGGGGGACAACTTTTGGCAGGCAAATGATTTTCAATTGTTTAACCGCCTGGCTGCAGGGGAGGTAAACCTTTTTTTAAATTGGAGTAGAGGTCAAGTGGTCGCCTATTATAAGAGCTATTACAAGCACTACAAATTAAAAAATAAAGTGTTTACCCCCTCTGCGGCCAGGGGATTAAACAATTAAAGATCATTTGCCTGCCAAAAATGGTCCCCCTTGAAATAAAACTAGATGTGTGTCAGAGATTTCGTGAAAAAAAAATCGTAGATATTTATTGTATTGTATGATATAACATTTCTCCGGGACACCCTGTATATATAATCTTGATATTTGTTTGTGAAATAAAGGTTACTATAATTCATTCTAATTGATATTAACCCTTGTTCATACTATACGTGTATCACGCAATACGCTATAATAAATAATTATATTATATAAAGTGACATAATTGTATATCAAAGGTATTAGGCATACATCGCAAAGTAAAGCCAGTAATTGTGTAATACAGTAAATTGAAACATCGGAAATTGTTCAAATAATTGACGCCATTAAAATGCCATTATATTGATATAATGATATAATGAATATCTACATATTTATGAAATGTATAATACCACTTTTACGAAAGTTTTTAGTATTTTACAAAGTTTTTAAATTTTATATTTCACGAAAGTAATAATAACTGTGTCTAAAGCGCCAGTGGCGAATAGAGTCTTAAGAGTCTGAGTTCAATCCTCAATCTTAAAATTGTTCTATTTCCCTGCATAGTTATAAAACACGATAAAGTCAATGATTACATCAATCGGTGAATTGGTTTGATTGATATTCATTCAATCAAGTTTAATTTGATTTGGACAGCATAATTTAAACTTGAAATTGTACTAACTCAAATTGTTTAAATGAATCTTAACATAGCAACTATTTTCATTATTGGAACAATAATTATAAAAATTGTTACGGTAATGGCGGTAATGGAGAGTCTCGTGGAAGACTTAATACACGATAAATATTGTGTCTACTTTATGGGTGACTTAGGCATATCATTTAATAACTTAAATGTGGCATTGATCACTACATCTGATAAAACAATGATAGTAAGACATAATTCACTCCAATGCAAACCTACTGGGTATGTCATAGCTTACTACGACTTGGAAAAAGTACGAATACTCTTCAAAGATATAAACATTTTTGAACCACATAACCGTATATTAATATTTTGCGATAGAAATCAAACTTCAATTATTAAATCTTCTGTAGCAAAAGGAATTTATCACGCTTTGAGCGTTGTCGTTGTAGAAATTGAGTTTGTGTTTCACACGAGCAGGAAATGGGGCTTATTTAATATATCAGATAAAATTAAGATTGTCGTAAATGAAACAACATTATACGATAGTGTCAAAAACTCCACATTTAATTCAGCATTGTTTATGGAAAAATCCTGGGTACCAATTTTTGGGGTTCAATCTATTAAAGCACTAATATTTAACGTATCACCTAATATAATTATCACTGAAAATGGAACAATTTCCGGAATTGAGATAGAACTAATCAACTACTTAACGCCGGGATGGCCTATAGAATATATTATATATCCTAATAATAGTTGGACAACTGTACAAAATGACTTAGAAGATGGTGTTGGAAATATGGCTGTGGGTAGATATTGGCTAATAAGTATTCTAAAGTATAAAGTTGATTCAACTACTGCATATATGCAAGTACAAGTTACATTCCTCGTACCAAAGCCAATAGTATTGGAAAATGTCATGTTCCCTTTTGAAGCACTGGATGGCCATGTGTGGTTGTTGGTCTTTTCATGTGTTATAACATTCATTTGTTTCTTGCTAGTATTTTATATTCGCCATACAAACGAACTGAGTTTCATAGGGAAGTTGATACTCACAATAATTGCAATATTGGTACTAAATGATGTAAATTTTAAACCTAAGATCCGAATAATTAAAGCTGTTCTACTATTATGGACATTGTCTGCTGTACTGTTAGCCACGGCCTATTTGACGGGATTTGCTTCGCTCCTTGCTGTGCCCAAGTTAACTAGAAATATACGCTTTATGCGAGATATTGTAACAAACAAAGTACAATGTTATACTGTTGATGATTCCGTGGCAAATTTAATGAGGGATTCAGATAATAAATACATGTCAAATATTGGTTCAAAGATTATTGTAGACGCTGCCGCTACAATTCCTCCTGATTCTTGTCCTACAGTTGAGACCATATTCGAAACAAATATCTTTACTCATTTTGGATTGACGGATTATGATCAGACGCATTTAAGAGTACTAGATGAAATACTTTACGCCAACCAAATTGTAATGATGCTCAAGAAAAACTCTCCATTTAAACGGATATTTGATGAACGGATTGGAAAGTTAATTGAAGTTGGGTTATCGCAAGCCTGGGTCCGAAAGTATATATTAGTTAGTGAACACCATGAATACATGCAGAGTTTCTTTACATCAGATGTGAATACAAATTACGTACAATTAAGTTTATACAAAATGCAAGGAGCATTTTATTTACTATTCATTGGATTTGCCTTGGCAGGTTTCAGTTTTGTTTACGAGTTATTGAAGAAAGAGTACAACTAATGAGTAGAAGCTGCCTCTTTTCACATGCTAACTCTATATTTTCATTAGATGTAAATTAGTTTAAAAGTTCTTGTATTTCTTAGAAAAACGTTATGAATGTTTCCACTTTAAATAGATGACATTTTTACTGTTAGTTTGAAAATCCAAATTTTCTTTTAACATTGCAAAAGTACTTTTTCGTACTTTTTCCCGGAGGTTAAGAATCGAAAAAAAAAATCGTACCTTTCTATTTACATTTCAAAAGTCACCTCCACACCTATAAAAGTGAGGAGGGTTACAAAGTTCGTTATAATGTCACGTTGTGTCCCCCAACATCAAATTGCATTATCACAAATTTCGTTTTGTTTACAACAGCCGTTTCTTAAAAATCGCATTTTAATACTTAAAATTGACCAGCCTTTATGTTATTTTCTTTGTTCTACTATGTGTGTTAAATTTAATTTCCCTTTCAAATCAAGCAAATGTCTACTAAGTACTAGAAATCCTTATCATTTTATAGTTTAAATCATGTTTCGCAATTTTTAACGACTTTTAAACCCTTCAAATGTAATACAATAGTGACAATTTCGAAGGACAACTCACAATATTCTACCTACTTAATTAATTGATTTCTTTGCTTCGAATTTTTTATATCACATTATATAAAGTAAAATAACTATATATCAAATGTATTATACATCGTAAATTAAGGCTATTAATTATGCAATACAACACAAACTAAAGTTGAAACAACGGAAATCGTTCAAATATTTTTCATTAAGTAGTTAGGCAAGTTAGGTAGTTAGGTAAGTATAGTTACGTAAAATGATATAATCAATTTCAATATATTGATGAATGTACGACTAATATTACTTTGAATTTACAAAAGTTATAATTACCATGTATGGACCCGGTGGTGTATAGTATGCCAATAGTATGAAAAAGGGATTTAATTATCGCCTAGGGCAATCTTAATATTGTTCAATTTATCCATATAAATTGTTCGACAGCATATTATTGAAAATTAAACACTATGATCCCATTAGCATCTAATACAAGATCAAAAATTTGCTGCATTTTATAAAATGGATAAGAATTCAAACTGTTAAGCTATATATTTTATACTACATGGAATGGGTCGGATAGAATCAAAACTGACAATATCCAAATACCGAAATTTTGGGAATTAAGCAAAAACCGCTCTACTCGACAATCTATTTCTCCGAATTATGCAAATGAATTTTTTACATACAAAATGCAAGGAGCATGTTATTTACTTTTAATTGGATTTGCTTTGGCAAGTTTCAGTTATGGTTTCGAGGTATTGATTTACTGAAGAAAACATAAAACTAATGTGTAGAAGGGTCTTCTTTTTCAATACAAAGTATATAATTTCAATAGTTTAACTAATGTGGCAATAGTTAAACATTTATTATGAAATTGAAAAGGTTAAAAGACCTTTTAAATTCAGCATGAACTCTAGTACCTCATTAGTTAATGGGGTTTGAACGTTAAACTTTTGAAATCTACCTTTATTTATGTTTTTTATGGAAACCGTTTATGTTTTGTTTTAATGTTGTTTACTTTTGTATTTTCCCGATGCGTATTTAAAAGTACTTTATAATAGAACACAGCTTTTATTTGGGGATTACATTACCCTCTGGGTCAAATGATGGCACACTTCAAAAAATTCAAATTGTCTTAATGAATCTTAATATAGCAACTATCTTCATTGGAACAACAACTATAAGAATAATTACTGCATTCACGGTAATAGAGAGTGTGGTAAAAATATTGTTTAAATGACTCTTAATATGGTAACTATCTTTATTATTGGAACAACAATTATAAGAATGATTAATTCAATGACGGTAATAGAGAGTGTCATAGAAAACTTAATACAAGATAAATACTGTGTTTATTACATGGGTGACTTAGGAATTTCATTTGATAACTTAAATATGGCATTGATAACTAAATCTGATAAAACAATGATAGCAAGACATAATTCCTTTCAATGCAAACCTACTGGGTATGTCATAGCTTACTACGATATAGAGAAAGTGCAAATACTCTTCGAAGATGTTAACATCTTTGAACCACATAATCGAATTTTAATATTTTGCGATGCCTATCAAACTTCATCCATTAAATCAGCTATGGCATCTGGAATTTATCACGCTTTGAGCGTAGTCATTATAGAAATAGAGTTTGTGTTTCATACGAGCAGTAAATGGAACGTATTTAATATATCAGATAATGTTAAGATTATGATAAATGAAAAAATATTATACTATACTAATAAAAGTTTAACATTTAATTCAGCAGCGTTCATACAAAAATCCTGGAAACCATGTTTTTCGGTTCGATCTATTAAAGTAATGATATTTAACGTACCACCTAGTATAATTATCACTGAAAATGGCACAATTTCGGGAATTGAAAAAGATCTAATCGACTACTTAATGCCAGGTTGGCCAGTAGAATTTAGTATATATCCTATTAATAGTTGGTCACCTATACTGAACGACTTAGAAAATGGTGTTGGAAATATGGCTGTAGGTAGATATTGGTACACGAATATTGTACACTATAAAATTGATGCCACTACTCCTTATATGCAAACGGAACTTACATTCCTCGTACCAAAGCCAATAGTTATGGAAAATATCATGTTCCTTTTTCAAGCACTGGAACCATCAGTGTGGTTGTTAATCATTTCATCTGGTATAACATTAATTTTTTTCTTGCTGCTATTTTATATTCGGAATACAAAAGAACAGAATTTCATTGGGAAGTTGATATTTACAGTAGTAGCAATATTAGTACTTAATGATATAAAGTTTAAACCTAAGATCCGAATAATTGAATCTGTTCTACTTTTATGGACATTATCTGCTGTACTATTAGCCACAGCATATTTGACGGGATTTGCTGCTCTCATTGCTGTGCCGAAATTAACTAGGAATATACGCTTTATGCGTGATATTTTAAGTAACGATGTGCAATGTTATACTGTTAATTCATTTGTTGCAAGTTTAATAGAGGAATCAGATGACAAAGACATATCAAATATTGGTACAAAAATTATTGTACAACCTGAAGCTACAGTTCCTCCAGATTCTTGTCCTACAGTTGAAACCATATTCGGCACAAACATATATACTCATTTCGATTTGACGGAATACGATAAGACGCATTTAAAAGTACTAAATGAAATACTTTTCGCTAACGAAATTACAATGGCCCTAAAGAAAAACTCTCCATTTAAACTGATATTTGATGAACAGATTAGAAAGTTAATTGAAGTAGGGTTATTTCAATCCTGGGTTCGAAAGTATATATTAGTTAGTGAACACCATAAGCACATGCAGAATTTCTTTACATCGGATATGAACACAAATCACATATCATTAAGTTTACACAAAATGCAAGCAGCAATTTTTATATTTTTAATTGGATATGCATTGGCAGGTTTCAGTTTTGGTTTCGAGTTATTGATTTTCTTAAGAAACAGTAAAGCTGATGTGTAGAAGATGATGTCCCTTTCTATATACAAACTGAATATTTCGATATAGTAACTGTATAAGTATGTCATTCTTGAAAAGTTCCCTCTTGGGTTATATATCGTCATCATTGATAAATAATTATTATAGTAATAAAAAATCCTAAAGAAATAGATTATTATAATAAATATGGAATTATTTAATTAGTCCAATTATAGTGATTTTAGCTCTAAAGACTATTTACTAATGATTCCTAATAATAATATTGCAAAGTAAAGGAATACGGCATATAGATTAGTTAATGGATTTTCTGAAAAAAAAAATCAGTTACATTGTAGGGTTATACAGAGTGACTATCTAAATTCCTACCACTTTTCCAACAATTAACACCAAATGTCGCTGTATTTTTACGATCTTTGATGATCATGATGATTATGATTTGTTGACAGTGTGACATTTTTGAATAACTACTTGTCAAAATTTTCAGCTGCTACATATATCAGTTAAAGAGGTACCTTTCAGTTACAATTCGAGATAAATTTTTCATTTTTGTCTAATTTGTAAGAGAAATTGAAACCATTTTTCATAACGCCTTTCTGAGGTCAAATTCTTGGAGTTTATTTTTTATCTCGGAAAGTGAACAAAGATAGGTCTACACACATCTCTACAAAATATGTTTCAAATTAAACGGGGAAGCCAGAAACATCATAATATCAAGTGTGTTCTATTTAAAGAACAAAAGTTGATGGCTACTTCTGGTAGAACCGGAAGTGATAGAAGGTTGAAAGTATTTCACCTGAGGAGAATCGAATCAGCCATGTTTGGATGATTTTTTTCAAATTTTTATTTTGTCGGCAACCCCATAAACGTTTTAAAGGTCCACGAGCGTCCCTGTATATGTTGTTTTTGGATTTTTTGTGGTTTAGCTAAGTTTTATTCCATAATTGGATGACTGTACATTTGAAAATATTTTGTATTAATTCTAATGTGTACTATTTTGTAATGTGTACCCCAAATTTCTAATTGTAGATCAAGTTTCCAAGAAAATGTCATAATAATCATTATACCAGGTGTTCATTTCAAAACTAGCCAGTCTCAATAGTTTTTGAATTGAAGTTAACTTAATTTAAATTTGAAAAACACGTTGATTGTTTTTTCGAAGAGGAAGTTTAAAAACATCATTAAATAAATTTTAAGTGTTACCCCCTCCTTCCTAGCCACCTTCACTTTGAAATCCAAATGGGACCCTAGCTTGTGATATCTCGTCTTAAAGCTTAAAATAACCTAATGTAGTGATAAAAAACGATTTTGCCCATACGTTTTGGATTATTTTTTTTTTAATTCCAAAACAATTTATATCGAATGAATACATTCCTCTCAAGGAAACAAAAAAACATGTCGAAGCAGTTTTCAAAGGAGATATTAAAAATTATGTTCATTTTTTTTAAATGTAAATTGTAATGTTAAAGTTGATCAACTCTATTGAAACAAAGGTTCTCACTATAGTTTTCATCCAACTTTTGTTGATGTAACTATCGCCTTAAGGGCGCGTTCTCATGAATCAAGTTTAATTGAGCAATTATAATTGATCAACTAAAGTTAAATGAACTACTAGAACTATAGTAAGAACCTTTGTTTATATAGAGTTGATCAACTTTAAACTATAGTTTTCATTGAACTTTTGTTTCATCAAAAACATTCGATCAATTAAAGTTCATTCGTAAAAACGCGCTTTTAAAAGAGGCCACAACACTATGAATAGCACAATTTTTGCCTAGGGCAATCTTAAAATTGTTCAATTTCTCCATATAAACTAATCTGAAGCACATTATTACAAATTTGATGCAATGATCACATTGGCATCTTATATCAGATATAAAACTTTCTGCATATGATAGAGAACATCATGAACACTATCTATTAAGCTAGATATTTTGTGTCAGCAAGGATAAAATAAAGATTTTATTTTGTTTCGTTGCAAGTGTTTCAATTATAAAAATAATTGTCATAATTAAAAAGAATTCCAAAACATACACTTATTACGTAACCGGCTAGGTTAAAAGGCTTATTAAATCCAACATTAATTGTAATGCCCCATTAGTTAATGGGTTTTTGTCGTCAAACTTAATAGCCATTACCTACTGTAGCCGTTAATAATTTATGTATGTTTTAATAATAACCGTTTTTGTTTTCTTAACTATTGTTTTTTGAACGTTGCGTATTCAAAAGAACCTACTGAGTATGTCACAGCTTACGTAGAGAAAATACGAGTACTTTTAGAGTTCGTGTTTCATACGAGTAGAAAATGGGACATATTTAGTATATTAATATTAAGAACATAGCAAATAAAGAAATATTATACGATACTAACAAAATTTCTGCATTTCCCCAGAGTTGTTTTATTACATTATATTAAATAAAGTAACTAAGTATATTGTAATACAAGTACAGTGTAATTATACGTCGTGTCGTAAGGCTATGACTTTAATGTCAGAGTATCTGAACGCTTCAATTGTTCCCTAGGGTAATATTAAAAGAAAAGAACACTGACTATTGCTTACAATTTTTGATCTGATTTGAATAGCAAAACTTAAACCTCTATAAAATCAAAATTGTAACTCAACTATCTTAATTTATTTACATGCAGCTTTAAGTATAACGGGAAGTGACAGAAAGTTGAAAGTATTTTACCTGAGGAGAACGGAATCAGCCATGTTTGGATGATTTTTTTCAAATTTTTATCTTATCGGGAACCCTGTCGGGGTCATGTTTTTTTATTTTTTATTTTAACATAATTTAGGTATTTCTTTAAAAATTGTCTGTATTCCGCGAAAAACTTTATGAATTTAAGTATTGCCATCATTTTCATATTTATTTTAACACTGTTTGGTTATGTGTGTAATGTGATAATTTTACATGTTATGTGTATACTACAAAATTGTACTTCTAGTGAGAAAAATTATGTATCACGGCTATTTACAATTTTATACGGAAATCGAATCAAGAAATTAACTTCGTAAATTTATGCATCACCCCAAAAGGGTAGAAAGGCAAAGGAATAAATAAATAAATCTCTGCAATGTTATTTTATTTGTTCAATATCTGTTAAAATTTGTTTTTTTTTTAAATAAAACAAATTCTTATAATTTCATATCTTAAATCATCTTTATCATCTCCTTGATTGTTTTTCGACTGCTTTAAATCTATTAATTATAATACCATAGTGATCATTTCGAAGAATAACTGAAAATATATTACGCACTTAATATCTTTTATTTGAGTTTTTATAACATTATATTAAAAAAGCATACTAACTACATATCAATATTATTATACGTCGTAAAGTAAGACTTTTAATTATGCAATCAAGTATAAACTAAAATTAAAACAACTGAAATTATTTCATCCAATAATTGACTTTGATATAAGATATAATCATCTTTATAAAAAGTGTAATACCACTTAAAATTAATAAAATTAATAATAACTGTCTATGAAATCGGTGGCGTATGGTATGTTAATGTCCAATTATTGCCTAGGCTATTGTAAAAATTATTTTGTTTGCTCCATGTAAACTGGTCTACTGCACATAATCAGAAATTGATACAATGATCACATTGGCATCTTATACGAGACCAAAAAGTAGCAATCTTCTTATAATTTAAAAAAAAATAGGGAAATAACTTTTCAAATAACTTCATAAAAACAAAAACGACATCGCTAAATTTCGGATTTTGTCGAATATCTCCGGAAGTAAGCGGAATTATCTGGTTTTCTCAACAGAATATTACTGACCACTAAATTGCGCAACTTTTTTGTAATTTAACCGCCTTTGTAACTTTTACGGTGTCCGAGACCCCCATGCTGTAGATCCTTATCTTGGACACCCTGTATATATATTGATAGTATAGATAACTGCAGTAAGAAGATAAAAATACAATCCAACTACATATTTTAGACATATTTGACATTTGTGGACTGGTTTTAAATTTTAATAGAAACCTTTAGTTTTACTTATGTAATCTTAGTTTAATTTAAAATATTCATATTTTGGGTATACAAACACACATCATCGCAGAAAAAAGTAATTATTATTGTTTATTTTTTATTAAAAATATAAATTTTTGAATAAATCGATTTCATTTACAAACATATGCAGTCGTGTTTATGTATTTGAATTAAAATATTTTTTATAAACCTCTGACACAAAATTTATACAAAAAGCTCAAATTATAATATGTATAAGTATAATTGGTTGAATGGGTGTATGTACAAGTTATTCGTGGTCTAAATTCTGATTCATCTTAAGTTTTTCGAAAATTAATTTTATATCATTTTGAATTTCTTGTTACAGAAATTATAACAATTAAGCACTTATCATTAGTACAATTAATTGTTATTAATAATTATTAATCATTATTATTAATAATTAATGCAAACATTAGGGCAAAAGTTTATTATCTCTACTGAAATTGGTACCCAGGTGACGCTTGGCTTAAGGCCTTGTGAGAATTCCTCAATATGTTGCAATATGTTTTAAAATTATTTTTTTCCCAACGTAAATTTGGTTTTAAGTATTTGTCAATTAATTGTCTACTTGAAAGTACCTATCAAAAAATTTAATCAAGTTCCTTTTTAATGAGCTACATAGGTAATAAATAATAAACGTAATAATTATTATTATTACCAATTATTGTAATATGTAGGTCCTACTGGTTCTGCATCGTTTTTTGTTCAAATAATTCTAACCTATTTCTAAATACCATTTTCAAATTACAACAAAAGTGGAAAGAGTCATTTTTATTGACATTTCCCGTTTTTTTTAATTTAGCTGAATTTTTTTTTACACATTTTAAAATTATTTATTTATTACGGTCACATGTATCAAAATTGGGCTAACTTATGCCACTTTATAAAAAAAAATGATATCTTTTAATTAGGGCTGATTTCATAACTTTGACGTTAAACAACCATTACCTAATGGGGCATTAAAGTAAATGATAAATTTAAAAGGCTTTTTAACCTAGTCACTTAGGAGCACAAAAGGACCACAGAGGCCGAAGTGCTGAGGGGCTTTAGGGAGCTATCCAGGAGAAAAATAACCTAGTCACTCTCATAATATATTTTCGTCTTTTTAACTAATGCCGCATTAATAAAAATATTGATAGGTTGGTATTAACTTATTGTTGGTATTTTGTCATATTGGCAGTAATAAATTTATTTATTTATTTATTGTATGTAAAGTGTTGTACGTCTATTGTCTATTTTCGACTAGTCTAAAGTCTAAAGTGCAGTCTAAAATGAATTTGCTGTGTTTTATGTTCCCAATGGAGCAAAAAGTAATGAAACTAAACGTCACCGAGGCACCAACTTTAGTATAGATATTTCTTTCCGAAATTTAAAAATATAACACGGTTGTTGAGTGCATGACAACCGATACGGTAATTTAAAATTATATTGTGTATTGTATATTTGCCTTTTTTACATTATTTAACACAATCAATAAAAAAAAAATTACCTGTGCGTTGGAATCTTAGAGCGATCCTCAATTTTCGCAAGTAGAACATGAAAGGTGTCTTTACTTATTCTAAATCTTAAAAAAAAAGTCTATTTTATCGGACTTTTCTAAATTATTTTCCCTGACTCTATAAAATTTGTGCCTTCTCACAAACCGAACAACGTTATCGTCATGCGATGAAGATGATGACGATGATGAACTACTTTATATATACATCTATTTTGTGTTTTGCAACCACACGACACGTTCTTTAAACTTCAAATCAAATATTGAAGGTTACGTTCATTCGTTAATGGAGACTATTTTTTTATGGGCAAAATTGTCACATTAAAGTTAATCCTCCATCATTGTACAATATTACGCATTAATGTTGCATTAATATTTGTTATGAAACTCGTTTTTATTTTAATGTTTTAATTGTATTTTAATGGAGAATTTTGTTTGATTATGAAATCCGCTGTTATATCATTATTTTTTATAAGGATGTATTAGTTAATACGTATTATGTAACTGACTAGGTTAAAAGGTCTATTAAATCCAACATTCATTCTAATGCCCCATTAGTTAATGCGTTCTATCGTCAAATTAATGAAATCATCTATTACCTACTGTCGTCGTTAATATTTTATTTATGTTTTAATGTAAACCGTTCTTGTTTTGTTGTTACGTTTTGTATTTTGCATGTTGGATATTCAAAAAAACCTACTGGGTAAGTCATAGTGTACTTCGATGTAGAGGAAGTACGAATAATCTTCATGTAAACATATTTGAACCACTCAATCGTATATTAATATTTAGCAATAGCTAGCAAACTCCGTATATTAAATCAACTATATCGATAGGAATTTATTACGCTTTGAGCGTTGTCATTGTAGATATTGAGTTTGTGTTTCATACGAGCAGAAAATGGAACATTTTATATGTGGCACATATGGCGCATATATGTGGTACATTTTTAATACGACAAGGTATGGAAAGAAAATGTGTAGTAACAATAAGAAATAAACAGAAATCTGATCACGAGATTTATATCGTTAATCAATTATATTTGTTGTACTATGTGTGTTAGAATAGATTTCCCTTTAAAATATAACAAATTACTACTACTGGAACAATTCTGATCATTTTATATCGGTTTTTTTTTACCATACCTGCATCAAAATCTTTGGTTGCCAAACAAATGGATGTTCCAGAATGTTCCAGAATGACGCCTTTCTAGCATGGCGTGTTTTAAGATTGCCTAGTAACAACACATTTATTCATTACCCTTGATCGAATAAACATCAGGCAGTACTGATTTTTATTGAAATAAATATTATATGCATTTTTTTAGTTTTCAGACCACACTATTATATTTCTAAAATAGTTCTCGAAACTTACCATAGATTTCGTGGTCAATAAATATTCTGTGGCCTTTCTTGCTTTTACCAAATCAACAAGTACCTAAGAAATGTGCCTAAACATATAGAATATTTTGAGTCTTGTATAATATACAGGGTGTTCTGAAACAACGATACAATGTTTCTATTTTCAAATGGCTGATTTATGAACCCCATATGGAGCAGATTCCAAAAATGAAAGAATATACAAAGTGTTCCATTTAAAAATGAGATCAAATGTTGTGTCCCGGATGTATGGTACACTTTGTATATTCTTTTTTTTTAATGTGGGGTTCACAAATCATTTTTATTTTTAGGGATCAGATGCAACGTTGCCACTTAACTTGGCAACGTTGCATCTGATCCCTGAAAAAATATTGATAAAAAATAAAGATGAATATGCTCATGAAGCATATTCTAAAATTGAAAGAATATACACGGTGATCCATTTAAACAAGAGAGCAAATTTTGGGTCCCGGATTTATGGTAGATTCGAAAATAATTTTTTGAACTCACCGCCTCGAAAGTGACATTTGACGCACTCTATTGACAACCGGAAATCCGTATTTCCCGGTCTAGTAGACCGGGAAAACGGCAAAAAAACACTGTCATAAATAAATCAATACATAATTATTTATTGTGAACGATCTACATCGACTTAAGCAGGGTTATTATTGTACACATTTATCGTACAATTAGTACAATTTGAAATGCAAATTCCCGAACTTTCCACCGCATCGGGTTTAGATATAGTGTGCGACACATTAAGAGTTTCAGAGATTGTATAGTTTTCAACTTGAGAAGAAGGTCCCGGAGCTGGTTGCATCAATCTTTCAGCTACGTTAATTTTACTCTGCACAGAGTCATCGACGTAACCTTCGGCCACGCTTGAAGATCTCCAACCGCCAAATTTTTTAAGAGTCAGTAAATCGTCACCGTTGTTTGCAAGTAAAGTAGCTGAACTTCTTCGAAAGCAATGACCAGTGTAGGCCTGTGGAGCCTCTAGCTGAAGGTACTGTGCCACAGAGCAAGGTATTTTGCCAATTGTATTAAGACCAATAGGTGAATTAATACATTTTCCATTTCTGTAGGTCAAAAAGAAACGTTTATTTGTCCCTACTCTTAAATTTTTGTATTTTAACAATAAATTTATCCATTCTGGATTGATCACCACAAAACGTCGAGAAATATTAGTTTTGGTCTCTGGTACATTAACAAGTACCATTTCATGTTTAAACTCGATATGATCAATTAACATTTTACATAATTCATCGCGGCGACAAGCGCCAGAAATGCCCAATATTACTACTGCCTGTAAAACATATTATAGAATAATAGAATAATATCGATTAATGAAACATATTGTGTACGTACCTTCATTAACAGAAATGAGTTATCAGGGGCTTCATGAATAAATTTGTCAATTTCATGACTTTCTAATACCTTGGATTTTTTCGGTTTCAGGTTATACGTTTCTTTTTTGAGAAATGCGTAAAATTTCGTAAATTTGGAAATATCTACGTTATTGTGTATTAGTAGACAGGACTTTAGCATAGAGTAAGTGGACCATAGCGACTTTTTGCTTGAAAAGGTTTGAAAATATGCCAGCAAACAATTTTCTGAATAAGTCCGTATTTTGTTTAACCTGCACCAATCCATAAATTTCGAGTATACCAACTCGTACCTTCGTTTGGATTTATCCGGCAATAAATTTTTAATTGCCGTATTAGCGGCATTGCGGATTTCCGGAGGTGTACAACTACTTATATCCGAATCGGAAGACATTTTATTAGAAACTGAGACTTTAAACGACAGGCTTTAAAAAATCAACTGTCAAAGTAACAATCATTGTTTTGCTATACAGCCATGGCTTGCTTTATTTCATATTTTGAAACGGAATGAAAATTATTTGAGTTTATGCTGATCGTTCTGTTCGTTTCAAAAAAAAATGTACAAACCACTTGCGGGAATCATTTTCCCGCATTCACGCAGATGAAGCATTCGCTCCCTTCGGTCGCTCATGCTTCAAAATTGCGTTCATGCGGGAAAATTGTGTTCCCGCACTTGGTTTGTAAATAACTATTAAAAGTAGCACACCATGTGTCCAATAACTTCCAATTAGATTTTGTCCTCAATTTTCATTAGTCTAGCACCAATGGTCTGAGCGAGGATAGGTGAGCCACCCTGAATAAAAAGTCTTAAAAAAATTATTTTTAGAAAAAAGTTACTTACAAAATCTTTATAAATGATTGATTCGCTTGTCCTAATGCATTTAATTATTTTATATCATTAATAATAGAAGAGATTATTAATTAAAATTAATAAAACTAATTAATCGGATGCATAATGATACCAGAATTACTTCTACCACTTTTAATTAAGTATTTTTTTAGTTATTACTGAAAATATAGCAAAAAAACTATTTTTATATGGAAATAATACACTTACTAAGTAGAAATACTGGAAATATTACTACTGTTTCCTTAGTACTGCCAATTTAGGAAAAGAAAAGCATGGCACCCTATTGTTTTCTTTTTAATGGAATATATATTACTAAATATTACTTTTAGTTTGAAAATAAAACAGCATATCGATGGCTTATTGGCAATATGACGTAACCCATATTTGAATCATTGTGAGGCCCTATCGCAAATAAGCCATCGATATGCTATTCGGAGTAAACGTGGATCTCTGTATGGCTCGCCCAGGCATGTCTGTGCTCACCACTGAAAGTTCCACTTTTACTCCTAATGACATAAAATACACTTTTATGTCTCTATTTAGAACTAAAGTCTCGTATGCACCACGAGCTTTATTAGCTGATAAGGCTGATCGGGAGACATTCATCCCTGGGGCCAGGGGCCCTTTTCGCTGGATCACGTCGCGCTCCTAGCATTATCATCGGCATAACGCTTAACGCTCTTCGTACTAAGGATGTAAATTATTATAAAAACTGTAACCACTGATCATTTCAAAAATTGACCATTAGAGCAAAAGTACTACACATCTTCTAATGTTGGTGCCCCGGTGACGTTTGTACGTTTTGCTCTATTGGAACATAGACTATGAAATATTATAACTCTGCAAATTCCTAAATAACTTGTACTGAACGCTTTGTCAAAAGTACACACTTAAAAACTATCGAGTGATCATTAATATTTCAACTCTGGTTATGAAAGGTAATTTAAGCTGATAATAAGAAAGACGAGACTGGCGTTCTCGCCTTTCTTATTGGGTGCTTAAATTTCTATGGATAACTAGAGCTAAAATTTAAATGATCACCCGGAATAGTTTTATTTATTTATTACGTTCAAAAAACAGCAATAAGTTAATACCATCCTATCAATATTTTTCTTGATGCGCCATTAGTTAAAAAGACTTTCAATATTATGAAACTGACTAGATTAAAAAGCCTTTTAAATCCAGCATTAACTATGATGCCCTATTAGATATGGGATTTTTACGCCTTACTTATAAAATCCGCCCTAAACCATAGAGTGGCTGATAATATGTTATTTATGTTTTCATGTAAACTATTTTTGAGGTATTCTCCCAGCTATACCCTGTACTATTTATTTACTTGAATAAATTTACTTAATAATTTATTTATTTATTGCAAAACAGGCCATGTAGGCCTAGGGCGTTTAAGCAACCACATTTAAAAACTCGCATATCATCCTCCTCTACTCCCTTCTGTCCTGGGCTCTCTTTGTCCATTCCACTGCGAGCGTTAGATTTTTTAGGTCTTCTTCCACTGACTGTAGCCATCCCTTTCTCGGTCTTTTTTTCTTGCTCGCACTTTCCTCCTCCTTGGTATCATTTTCGGCATCCTCAGGTATGGCATGCGCTCTAAATGGTCTAGGTACCGGAACCATTGGGCTTTTACATAGCTGATTATGTCAGGTTCTTTGTATAGCTCCCGCAGTTCCATATTTGTTCTACTTTCGCAGCCTTCCGGCGTGTTCGTTCCTCCAAAATATCTTCTCAGTCTTTTTCTTTCCCTTCTCTTCTCAACTCTTCTTCTCGTGCTTTTTTAATACCAATGTTTCACACGCCCAGGTTACAGTCGGTCTTATTCCTGGTGCGTATAATCTTAATTTTGTTCCCCTTGGTACACACTTCGATTTCATGATCGCCCTCATGCTTCCATACTTCTGGTTCCCTCTTGCCGTCCGCGCCTTGATTTCGCTCTCCTCGTGTCTACTCTCCTCGATTTGCACCCCTAAGTAGCAGAAAGTTTTTACCTTCACAAAACTTTATTCTTCTCCCGTTTATGATTTCACCTTCAGTTCCTTTTCGTCGTCCTTTTCTGTATTGCCCATCGTCATGTACTTGGTTTTCTGTGAGTTTATTTCCAGTTCATAATATTTAGCCTCCTTTTCCAAACACTTTACTATTTTCGTCATCTCTCTCCTAGATTTTGTTATCAGAACTATATCGTCCGCAAAAGCCACACATTGATGTTCGTTGTTAAATATCCCCGTTGGTATTTAGTTTTGCCTTTCTAATGACCATTTCAAGTACTAGGTTGAATAGTACAGTTGAAAGGGGGTCTCCTTGCCGGAATCCTGTTTCTACCTTGAATTCTTCTGACTCCCAATTGTTCCATACTACTTTGCCGGTCGTATTGCCTAGTGTCATCTTAATCAGTCTGATAAATTTTGTTGGAATTTCCATCTGCTTTAGCGCACTGTACATTTGGCTCCAGCGATTCTATCATAAGCTCGCCTGAAGTCTACATACAAGACATGCAGTCCTACTTTGTATTCATAGCACGTGGTTTGTAGCTCTCTCATCGTGAAAATCTGGTCTGTCGTCGCTCTGTTTTCCCTGAAACCTGCCTCATACTCCACTAGCGTCGCTTCCGCATATTCATTCAGCCTTCCTCTCAGAATGTTTGCCAATATCTTATAGCATGTGTGCAATAGTGCTATTCCTCTATAATTTTTACATTGCATATTATTGGCTTTCTTATGCAATGGGATACATAGCGCTTTCGACCACTCGCTTGGCATCTCCTCCTTTTCCCATACTTGTACGATCAGTTGACAGATCTTATAGTTTCTCGCCTCCTGACTTTAGTATATCTGCACTTATTTCATTCTCACCTGGGCTCTTGTTGTTTTTCATTCCAGCGAGAGCTCTTTTTACTTCGTCTGCCGTTGGTTTGCTGATGGTCATGTCATATTCTTTGTAAAGTTCCTGTCCCAATGTTCCTACATCTCGCTCCCATTTAGCAGTGCTTGAAAATACCTTTTCCATCCCTCCATAATTTTACATGGCTCCATCAGTAGCGTACCATTGTTTGACCCTAGGCCCTTACTACGACTTTGGTGCCCTTTCTCCGTTCTTTTTACTTCCTGATAGATCGACCTTATCTCTTTATTGGCAAATTTTTCCTTGATGTTCTGAATTATCCTTTCGTTATCTTCTCTTTTCTTTCTCCTACACGTTGATTTCAGTTTACTTCGTTCTTCCTTATACTTTCAGATGTTTCTCTCGCTGGGGTTTGTTAGCATGCACTGTCTTGCCTCCTTCTTCTTCGTTACTTGCCCCACCAGCTTTTGTGTGTTCTTTCCCTATTTTTCCTCACTAACACTTATTTGTTTGCTTCTTTCATTACCATTTTTATATGTCACCCCAAGGTACTTTGATGCATTTCCTTTCCCTAGTTCTTTATTGGTAGCTCTGTTGCCCTTTCATAACTTGTTCTTGTTTCCTGATATTTCAATCCTGCTGTTTCGTCCCTTTTTATTTTTCTGTTGTTCCATGTTTTTTTCGCTGTTTCCATCTCTGTGCTTCTGCATATTATTCTTACTAGGACATGGTCCGAATTACACTCTGCTCCCCTCATACTTCTTATATTTGTGATCTTAATTCTAGGAATGAATAATACTATTAATTAAAAAAATCTTTGCAGAGCTTTGCCGTTCGTAAATGTCCAAATGATAGTAAAATTACTTCAGATAAATATTTTACTGGTAATAGCCTAATAGCCGATATACAAATTTAGAATAGAAAATAGTATTGAATGCTAACCGGATTGTCATATATGTTATTAGGAGGAGATTGCGTATTTTTTGTAACGATCTGTTGAACATCACAGACAGGAAATACCACAACACTCCGAACAAAGCAGTGTTATTATGTGTTCGGCATTGTAATCTTGGCGCTGTTGTGTTACTTAGAATATGTACAAATATTGAGAATTGTAAATTATTTATAGAGTGCAGTTAATAAATCAGAACCGATTAGTAACAAAATATCGTATACATTCATTATTATCGTTTCTGACTTCGATTGGCTTGCTATTAGATTATATATCAAAAAGTTGGTAAATATTAGTAATACTTGTTCAGTATAATAATACATATAATAATATACTTATTATTATTTAATTTTTGTACATATATCAATTTTACTACTAAATTTTACATCACTGATTCCTGTACTTTTACAATTTTTCATTACTTGGTGTGAAGTACATCAATGCAAAGTGGTAATAATCCGGGCCGCCTCAGGATGATTGTAATCTGCAGCTTTACCATCGGTAACGGTTCGTTAATTGGAAAGGGATCTGCAAATTTGCGGCGTGAAAGGTCGGAGATTAGTACCGCTAATTACTTTCGATGCAGAAGACTGGATACGATCGAAGGCTTCCTCCGAATTTACAAAGGCACGCACGGGAATTTGTATGCACCGGACGAGGCAGAATGTCATCCTGCCAAAACCGAGACGGATGTGCGGTCGTGCGCCCGGCGCGAATATCAATTAACCAGAAAACCATAATTGGCAATTGGTTAAATCACCGCATCGATTTTTTCCATTTGCCTCCGGGGATGTAGGCTGCCGCAGGCATTGTTCAGAGGCACGTCGCTCGTTAACAATAACGGCATGCAACAAGTATTTCGCATGAGCGAAACGCCGTCGAATTTGCATGTCAGACGTTAAAGTAAATGCTCGGCTGCAAGTACTTTCTGCGCAACAATATGAAGAAAAAGGCGCGTGGATACGCAATATTGTGATCCCATGTTTCATATTATTTTATTCATATTTTATAACGGTGGTTTTAAGACTCAGAAAGTTTAATATTACTACTATTAAAATAATCCTAATGAATGTGCATCCATATAATGAATCGCGCAATAATTGTAATGTTTACACAACCATTTCCGCAATCAAAATCCGTGATTTTTAATTATTTTTATAACAATATTAATTATTTTAAGCGAGATCTGGCGTGACTGCCACAATTAAGAAACATTAACGTAGATGGACCGCTTCCTTTCGAATTCACCGAATACACCGTTTCGGACAATGGAGCCGCTGCTCGGAGACGGGATGTACTGTTACTTCACACTCTAAAGCCTAGCAAAAAAATTATAAACCCAAAATGAGCTTATTAATGCATGGCTGAAACTTTTTGCCCAAACAATCACCACTTCTCGGACTCCGCTTGTCTACTTCCTTTCACGTTGATTACAGGTCAAGGGATATCGTATCGGACTCGCTGTTCCCATAATTTATTTTTCATAATTACGGTCGTTACCGGAGCGGATGGTCTCATGAATTTTCATGCCGGATCGCAAGTATGTGGAAGAAATGCCGGGATTTCGTCGTCTGCGACAGTGAATGCGATTTATCACCGTGGGCTCTCGAGGGCGTACCGTTTTCGGACAGATTTACGACTTTGATTGGAGACAAGCTGATAATGAGAAATCCAGCCACTGCTAATTATGGGAATTATTTGCTCATGTTCCTTCTTTGCAGCTCTCTGAATACCTGAAGTTCCCATTTCTCTTGTTCTCTTGAAGCAATAGAATGACCAAAAATATGCAACGAGACTTTATACCGAGTTTCTGGGATAAGGGGCGAACAGGAATTTAACATATAAAATTAAATAGGTGTAATTATTAGCTCCCCAATAAATTTTAGAGATAAATAGCAAAGGAAAATTTCTTAGAGTATTAAAACCTGTAAATGTATCATCTATTTAAAATTGTTTGTACCAGAATCCACCTCAGAAATGATAAAAATAAGTTGAACATTGTACCATAAAAACTCCCCGTTAGCTCCCCCATTAATTTTAGACATAAATAGCAAAGGAATATTTCTTAGAGTATTAAAAACTGTAAATGTATCATCTATTTAAAATTGTTTGTACCAGAATTCACCTTGGAACTTATAAAAATATTTATAGGTGATGTTGATTATGCACTTCAGGTTATAAATAAACGAATTTATCATATAATATATAATAAACAATAATATAATAATATAATAAATATAATAAACAATAATATATAATAATATATATAATAAACATATTTTCCGATTTGTTTCCGATGTACAACATGATATGAAAATTTTAATAAAATCAAATTTGGACATGCTGAAGAAGGCCCACAGGCCGAAACTAGTCCATGTATAAACATCGATAAATTCGTTTATTTATAACCTGAAGTGCATAATCAACTTCACCTATAAACAAATTAATCAGGATGGATTTTCACACATTTCATTATTATAAAAATATGTTGAACATTGTACCATAAAAACCCTTGCCGTCAGTTTGACAAGTTTCATGAAATTGTGAATAGTATATTACATTACAAGGGCCTGTTGCCCTTGTCCTCGCCTGATTATTATCCATTTTTCAAGAATTGGAGAAAAGAACTGTTTGAGATTGCGGCAAAACTGTAGAACCAAAATGAATTTGTAAAGTGGTATATGTAATACAGACTTTTATAAAGCTATATGAAAAAAAAAATCAGTTCATTTACACATTATTATTATTGACTAATTATTTTGGATAATATTGCTTTTGAAAAAAAAAATCCATTTGATTCAAAAGATATGGATAAAATTCTTTTTGAAATATTTTTTTATGTAGTACTTTTATAAAGCTATATGAAAAAAAAAATCAGTTCATTTACACATTATTATTATTGACTAATTATTTTGGATAATATTGCTTTTGAAAAAAAAAATCCATTTTATTCAAAAGATATGGATAAAATTCTTTTTGAAATATTTTTTTATGTACCAAAGCGTTATATTTTATTGCAAATTGGAAGTAAAAACTTTATTATTATCAAACATTTTATTTTTATGAAACAATAACATTATTTTTAGGTACATATAATATAAGCACACCACCATCATCTTCATTGCAATGACAAGGTTCATCGTCCTCGTGGCTGGTGGCTGGGTTTAACTTTGGTTCGTCCAATAGTAATTCTTTAAAAAACTTAAGTTTTTCGTCTTGCTACCAATTTTCGTCGTATAATAACAGTAATGTTTTAAAAAAAATCAATTTCTCTTCCTTTACTGGGACTTTCAGTACCTTTTCAGTGACATTCAAGTCTTTTACAACTATACCTTTTTTTGTTAGACTTTAAACTTTTCGATGAGTTATCGTTCCTAAAGTATTGTTCCATTTTCATTTTTACAGCTCCATTATTGTCTTTTCTTAATGTAATTCTTTCATGTCTTTTATACCTTTTAACTTTTTTAAGCTTGTATAAAGGGCCTTAAAAGCTATTGTTCAATCTATTCCTAGATTGTTCAATCTATTAATAGATTGTTCAATCTATAGATTAAATATAGAATACATTGTTCAATCTATTGATTGAATATAGAATAGATTGTTCAATCTATTCCTAGCTGCTTCACAGTTCCAACTTCTTTGTAAATGTATATGTACTCTTCAGCATTCAGTATTACTTCTATTCTGGTAAGCTTCTTTTCTAGAAGCCCAAACACCCGATCTGCGGGCAGAAAAGAGTGCCCTCGAACCGTAAATGTAACTTTAATTTCTTTTAATGCCTCAGGAGTACTTTTTGCCAGCTAATGTGCCAGAGCATACGTTACATATGATTTTTTTGCCCTGCAAAACACATGTTCTTTCTTCAGAAGAGACATCGGTACAACAATTTCCTTGATAATAGTATGCCTAGGCCCTATTCCAAATTTTGACAGGACACTACAAACTTGTTTGTGGCTTGTCCAATGGCATCCCGCTTCAAACTGATGCCAGTTTTTGAATTGCAGCAGGAACTGTAAAATTCCGTTGCGCTATCTATAGTTCAACTGTGTTGCTCTCTGTTCTCTTCTTTTAACTTTGATGAGCTATTTCTTCCAGAGTTTTGTCACAACAGGTGTAATTTTGATTTTCTAACAATTTTACGTTTTCTAACTGGCAGCCTCTAAGGACTACATTTTTTTATAGCACAGCACCTAGGGCCCAATTATGAACAGTAAATCTAGATTATATTAAACTGATCAAATCTTATTATTTCCTCAAAGACTCGATATATTCCATGAATTTTAGAGAAATGTATACCATAATTTAGGACGGAGGGAGTAGTTTTTTTTACGTTATAGAACTCGCATAAAATAAAGTTCATGACCTAATATACTTGGAAGAATCTTTAAGTTTAAGAAATTAAACAAATTTACATACATACTGCGATACTTTTCGGAATTAGTATTTTCTGTTAGAATTATAGACAAAAATTGCGAGAATATCATAATTTATTTTATAAACTTTCTGATTTTCTCGCAAAACACTTCTGCGTTCTGTTTTACTTTGTCTACAAACACTTAAAGTCAGATTCTGATAACTGATTCAATAATGTGGAAGACCCTTTACTTTTTTTTAAGGTATAGATCATAAGTGTCTGAAATATCTGAAAATAAATAAATATCTGAAGTATCTGAAATAGATTTATATGCGATGAAATCTATAAATAGTCATTTGTATAACTAGGGAGGAAAGCGATGTAGGGCAGAAATAATCCAAAGGAGATAAGAAGGCTTGCCATGATTTCATTCATAGTAAAGGCCAATTAAAAGAATAATTAGAAGGATTATACAAATAATTCTTTCTACGACTCTCTTTTAAATGCATTTTCAATGTTGGGCCACCCTAGATTAGTATACAACCGGCCTACTGATAATAACAATATTATGTCAAAATATGAGTTATACCCGTATAGAGTGTCATACCAAACAACATCCAAATCAATGTAAACGTTCTCTTGTTATAATCATTTTTTTCTTTTCTTAATTAACTTTGAAGCTGAATACTGGCTAAACCAAATGCATTTGAATATAGATAAATTTTGTTAAATCGTCTTTTTTTGATCCCAGTAATCTGTGGTTAAGCCATGTCCACGTAATTTAGAGACACCCTGTATATGTAGTTATTATTTCCCGATTATATTACAACTTCTTCAGCTTTTGAATACAACAGATTTGTATTTATTTGATATTATAAATTGTCGAGATGACAGCTGTGGCTATGCCATCACTATGATAACTTTCAACGAGTGTATCAATTATCAAATTAAAAATCGAAATAAATATGTAAACTTAATTGTCGGGAGATATTTTTTTTTATGCAATTCGGGAATAAACCTCAATAATCCGTCAGCCGAAAATGCCCTCATAACTTACGGCTTCGGAATTAAAACCTTCGTTTATTCCCGTAAGGCATAAATAACTGTACTTTTTCATTTTCAATATTATTTTCTGCGTTTTAGATTTTTTGTTTTTTTGTTCATTTTTATAAAGCCTTTGTCGCAGTACATAACTATTATGTACCAAGGACACTTTGGATGTGATTACTCCCAAGAAATAGAAGTCTCCTTGAGATATAGAGATAGAATACTCGTGTATGTAATAGTTAACATTTAAAATTTCATTTTCGATATACTTCTTTGCCGATTTCTTTCTGTTCTTCTTCATAACGCCCTTTATGCATAAATAACTTTTACGTACAAAGGACATTATGGAGGTGATTAGGCCTAAGTGATAGATGTCCCCCAAATGGGCATTTTCATCTAATAATGCTCGTATATGGAATTGTTATCATTTACGTTTTTATATTCGATACTCCTCTCTGCCTTTACTGTTTTTTCGATTGTTTCCATTTTGCCTGTTTTTTTTCAAAAATCTATGATTTCTTCTAATTTTGAAAGTAAATAACTCATTTGCAAGAGATTTAAGTAGGAATATTGTATCTCACTAAGAAGTACCAAAATCAATATATAATTGTGAGGCTATAAGAATGAAGAAAGATAAAGAAATAAAATGTTTTGCACTTTATATTCGTCTACAAGAACTGACATTATCTCAACTTAAAAAAAAATTCCATTGGCACTTCTTGCACCAAGCCATATACATGTATTAAACAACTTAATCTTATTGCATATTTTTCATTGTTGCAGTTGCTACCCAACACAGCGGAGGAAAATATGTCCCCAGAGCAATCCTCCTCGACCTGGAACCGGGTACCATGGATGCCGTGCGTTCAGGCACCTACGGAAAGCTCTTCAGACCAGACAACTTCGTGTTCGGGCAATCCGGTGCCGGCAACAACTGGGCCAAGGGCCATTACACAGAAGGAGCGGAGCTCGTGGACGCCGTCCTCGATGTGGTTCGCAAAGAGGCCGAGAACTGTGACTGCCTACAGGGCTTCCAGCTGACTCACTCACTCGGCGGAGGCACCGGCTCGGGCATGGGAACCCTCCTCATCTCCAAGATCCGCGAAGAGTACCCCGACAGGATAATGAATACCTACTCCGTCATGCCCAGCCCTAAGGTGTCCGATACCGTAGTGGAGCCATACAACGCCACCCTATCGGTGCACCAGCTGGTGGAGAACACCGACGAGACTTATTGCATCGACAACGAAGCCCTGTACGACATTTGCTTCCGCACTTTAAAGGTACCCAATCCAAGCTACGGCGATCTGAACCATCTGGTATCGCTAACGATGTCTGGAGTAACAACATGCCTCAGATTCCCGGGACAATTAAACGCCGACCTCCGCAAACTAGCCGTCAACATGGTACCTTTCCCTCGTCTGCACTTCTTCATGCCCGGATTCGCCCCGTTGACATCGAGAGGCAGTCAGCAGTACAGAGCCCTAACAGTCCCAGAACTTACCCAGCAAATGTTCGACGCCAAGAACATGATGGCCGCCTGCGACCCAAGACACGGAAGGTACCTCACAGTGGCCGCGGTCTTCAGGGGCCGCATGTCCATGAAGGAGGTCGACGAGCAGATGCTCGCCGTTCAAAACAAGAACAGCAGCTACTTCGTCGAATGGATCCCCAACAACGTGAAAACGGCCGTTTGTGATATACCCCCCGTCGGCCTGAAGATGTCGTCCACGTTCATAGGAAACACGACCGCCATCCAGGAGCTCTTCAAGCGCATTTCCGAACAGTTCGCGGCCATGTTCAGGAGGAAGGCCTTCCTCCACTGGTACACGGGCGAGGGAATGGACGAGATGGAGTTCACCGAGGCCGAGTCCAACATGAACGACCTCGTCTCCGAGTACCAGCAATACCAGGAGGCCACCGCCGACGAGGAGTACGAGGCGGAAGAGGAAGTAGCCAACGACGACTTCAACTGCTAGATACCAAATAGAACACAGAAAGGCAAACCGGGTGCTGCGTTTTAAAATTATTAGAGTGTCGTTAACTAGTCTGTAATGCTACGGAAATCATTAAAAATTTCATTATTTATACGATTTAATAATAAATTAGATGTTAGGGTTTAATTTAATAGGTATATTTTTAAAATCGATAGCTGTCTATGCGGTCCTATGTTACAGCATGACTGTCTAGTCAGTTTGTGATTTTAAGGGTAATTTTAAAATGACGGATTCGGTTGCGTTTATATAATACAGCATTTATTTATTATTTCTTCTTTCTAGGGATCATTTCTTTTTATTATATCCACTTCTATTTATTTATAAATTTCTTGAAATATCAAGACTGAAATTTTCTACTTTGATAAAAAACTCAAATATAGCACTTTAACGATGTTGTGTATCTTATTTTCAATTATCCCATGAGAAACTCTGACTGGCATAATATTAAAATATTGTACAGATGCAGATGCAGATTACTTATTCACCACATTGGAAAGACCAATGTTTAGTATAATTAGTGCAATAAACACTTGTTTCGTAAACAGAATTTGCCAATTTATTAGCATTTTATATTCAATCCCCCAATCAATTATATCAATATTATAATCAATCAAATTCTTATAAGTAATTGAAAAATCTCAATGGTCGTCAAATTCTTTGGCATATTGTGAGATAAACCGTAGCAAAAGAAGCCTAAGCTACCGTAATAAGCCAGTTTTTCTAAACTTACACTAAACTGATGGGTTCATTGTATTGAAATCTGCCTTTACCAACAAAATTAATTCGATAGACTAGAAAAATGGCTCAAAATCTCGCAAATATTTCTTGCAAAATCCAATTGAACTCACAAGTATGTTTTGTTTGTCAGGTGATAGTAGTGTTGCCAAAAAACTTAAACTAGTCATTTTTAAATTGAATATGATAACAATGGCCCAATAACCTTATATGGTTACAAATGGCTTGTAATGGAGTACAAGAATGGCCCAAAATCTCGGCAATAATAAATAATAAAAAAATTGATGTAAAACTCAAATAGATAGATAAATACTATTTTCTTTTTAGATGACAGTAGCGTTGCTAAAAGCCTTAAACAAATAATTCTAAAAATGAATATGACAATAGTACAAGAATGGCATTAAATCTCATCAATATATGTTCAGATTGAACTCCATAAATAATAAAAATCTCATAGATAAGATCAAATTGAACCTCTCTTAACTTTCTAGAAACTTTATAAGAAATATTAACAGGGTGGTGATAAAGTTCGTAACAAAGTTGTTACTTTTTATCTATAGAAAAAACGCTGGGACAAATGTATATTTATTTTGTTACCAAAACTATATGAAAACTGAAATATAATATTTACAAGATAATCTAATATGCAACCGACCATGTCGATGTGTATAATTGATAGCCTGTATGCTACATAGATGCGTATAACAGGCTACATTTCTATAACTTGTTGCATACGAAAATTCTTGGTCATAATAAAACTCAATAATAGTATACAGTATGTTCGCTAAAATGGGCCCGAGACTGTAGAAACTTCATTTGTTACTTAATCATGAACAAACCATATACCGCGCGTTTTTTTAATCGCTGAACATAGGGTATGTTCAGTTTTATAACGACGGGATCAATCCTATGCCAATATTCAATTATATGCAACCAAATATTCTAGCGTGTGTAACTCGATTATTTAAAAAAAATAACAAATTCAGAACGTATATTTACGTAACGTATAAAACGTCAAAACTGTTGACGGAAAATGTATTCAACGCAAGAAAGTATTTAAATTTTCTTCATCAGTATCTTTTTCAGCATAACATAACACGTTTAATTTCATTTCTTCAGTCAAAACGTGGCATCACCTAGTTATTTTATGATGACTACCGGAGATGCATCCTCTACTTGGCGATTATATTACAAATTGTTCCGATTGCTGGTATTGGTCTCTCAGGATAATGCATAGAAAATAAATCGCGCACAGTCCGTATACTAATGTCACATTATAGATGCACTGCCCAGATTGTATATTTTCTTGCGTTGAATAAATTTTCTGCCTACAGTTTTGACGTTTTATTAAATGGGTTATGAATTTGTCTTCTTTTTTTAACAATTGAGTAATCTACGCTTCTAAATTTTGTTGCATATAATTGAATTTTAGCATACGATCGATCCTGTCGTTTTAAAACTGATAAAAGAAACGCGCGGTATATTATTAAATGGGCAGTATTAGCTACAAGTTAACGAAAAAAACACTTTTAAACACCTTCATTTATTTGTAGTGACGTCACCGACATTTTTTTTAATTGGCTCGTTATATTTTTGTGTGTATTCTTGTAGAGCAGTTTAAGTAATTTTCACCGGTTTGAATTTTTAGTAAGGTTATACTATGAAATATTTGCAAAAAACCTAAAAAAACTGATTTAAGCTAGTGGGCTGTTAAATCCGAAATTATCTGGAACAAACAAATGGTGTTTGTTGTAAAATAAGTTTATTCGTTTTGTAGCATCATTCAGTTGTAAATTATGAACTAGGTTTACTCAATGAATTAATAAAAATAAATGTATATCGAAAGTAATAAAGTAATGCAATAATAATACCTAACAAGGGCGTAAATTTTGCTTTTTTTTAATGTGATGAACCATGCTAACAGATACATTAGTGTTATTTCCAATTTCACGAACCGACGTTTGTGGTCTGTTTTTGATGTAGTATTATAATCACCAATTGTTTATTCTAGAGAATTTTGGATTTAATAGCGTACTAGCTCAAATCAGTTATTCACACTTTTTGCAAAAATGTCATAGTCTTACAATACTAAAAATTCAGGCCGATGAATAGTTCTTAAAATGCTCTACAAAAATTCAACAACAAACCATGTTCCGAGCCATTTAAAAAAAATGTCTGTGACGTCACAACAAATAAATTAAGGTGTTCAAAAAAGTTCTTTTTTCGCCAACTTGTAGCTAAGACTGTCTTATTTAATAATATATATGGCTTGTTAATGACTAAATAACAAATGAAGTCGCTATAGTGTTGGGCCCTTTTTATCGAACAGACTGTATATCTTGATATTGATCGCATGATCGAAATATCTGCCAATTGTAAAGCAACTAAAAACTCTGCTGTAACAAGTTGATAAGTCTAAAATACCAATTTTGGACAATTAAAAGATAACTTTTCAGTTCTATAGTAAGTATTAAAAATTATATAGTAGTATTTTTTATGGTTAAAGATATATTAGACAATACGCAATAGAAAAGTTGTTCACCAAACGGTGAAGTACTATGTATTCCAGTCATATCTCAATTTTTTTTAAATGGACTTATGCTCTTGTTGCAACAAGTCTTTAATTGTAAGGCAATTAAACCTTGCAAGACCTTTCACTTTAAGTATCGAGAAAACATTAGTGTTATTTTGTAATGCCTGATTTTAATTACTGCGGATTTAATTAACTTAACTAAATACAAATCGGTTTACTGTGTCTAATAAGTATGTGGATTCCTCCAATTATTGAGGGGACTCTTAAAGTGGTGTAAAATACCAAACCCTCGATGTCCCTATGAAACAAAAACTCAAAGTATTCGTCACACTGCCCACCTTTTTCAAGTGCCCCAAATGTTTTTTTGTTTATAATTAATTCATGTAAATTTTATGATAAGTGTAGTGATCGATCCTTATTGTATGATATGGTGGGGTAGGTGGTGGGGTTACTATAACCCGATACTGTCACTAATCCACTATACATTTTATGAGCTTACAAGAAAAGACTCAACACAAAATGTATTTGTTTTAATGTTTGGTGTTATTTGCTGCGTTTACTGGCTCTTTACCCAATTCCATTCAAAAATACAGAATTTAAGGGCAATTAAACAATCTTAATAATTCTTTAAACTCAATGGTAAAACTTAATGGTAATACAGTTTCTATTCAAAGGATGTCTACCAATTCGGTGTCACAAATTTGAAAAATGTTCAAAACAACTTTCAATAAATTCCCTCAAAATCTTCAAATATACTTACATTACAATACATTCTTAACTATGCAGCAAGAAGCGTTGTCAATACAACTAATTATGTATAGAGAAACTAAATGTAAACCCAAAGTTACAGAGATCCCTTGTAATAGCAACATTAATAAATATATTTTCTATTGTTTTCTTTCTTCTTTATTAGGAGTACTTACCGGTAGTATTTAAATATAAAGATGTTTCTTGGTTTATGTTGTTTTTATTATTTTTATTATCTGGTTTTTACCTGACTAATTTCCGCTATTGTAAGCTATCTTCAGAGGTGTTATTCTACAATATATATATTTAAGATATAGAAAAATATTACTTAAAAATAAGTTTGTGTTTTATGTGTTGTATATGTATTATGTGTATGTGTATTTTAATTTAATTTTACTTACATTTTAAGTAAATTATAACAAAAATTAATAAATATAATTGCAATTTTCGCTCGTAATTAATCAAGTAGCACATTGGCATCCCAGTGATATAACAAAATTAGTAAATACACATTTTAATCGATTTTTCTTTTCTGCTTTATACATGTTCTTATTTTGGCTTAGTACTTGTAATATGTAAAAAATGAAAATTCAAAACAGATTTTCGTACAAGATAAATTTAGATGTATTTCTCCTAAAAATGAAGAAGAAAATTCTGATGTTTTCATTTATTTAAAAAAATTAGAGAACCTTTGAGAACCTATGTGCATCAACTGTATCTCCCATTGAATATAGCAATAGCAATGGCGAATGAAAATTTCTGTAATACGAATTTCACGAGAAAGTGTGGTTATGTTTTTTTAATTCGTCGATATTTGGTGCTTTCCATTTAAAAGTTTACTGAAGTGAGAGAGTACTGATAAAATTAAATTGGTGTTGCATCTACCTATTGGTATTGTGAAAATTAGAAACTTTTTAACTACTTGGCATTACAATGGCATTACAAGTATTTTTTTTTTTTTATATATATGTAAGTAATTTAAATTCAGATGTAATAAATCTTTTGGTATAAGAGAGTCAAATATATTATTGGTTGAATCAATACGTTAACCTAAGTGATTTCAATGTCCTCGGAAACAGTTCAAAGCGAACAGAATTTTTCAGCTTTTGGCGCACATTCATGTTCAATTATTATTTTAATTTTTATTAGCACAGCTTTTAAAATATTAGACATAAAATGATGCAGTTTAGTTATTACATTTCATGCCGAAAACAAAACCACGACCTTAAAAAATTTGAACGAAAGTATATCTTTAGTATTTAGAATTTATTTGGAAGAGCAATTATCTTGAGTTTCATTTTAAGCTCTTTAAATTGATCGTATGATAAAGTTCAGAATATATACATTTCATATGAAAATAAAAGGTTTAGTTATAAAACTTTATAATTTTATAGCCGACAACAAAACAACGAGCTTAAATAAATAAACATAACTAAATATCTCTAGAATTATGCGATAATTTTGCAGCGCGGAGCACTTAAAGAGCACACAAATATGCAATTTAGTAATTAATTTAATCTATGACCCATACGAAATAAATTCATTATACATATACGTAACTATGGTAACATAATGTAATTCAGCCTCAGCCTCAGTTCAGCCAGTAATGTATGTATTAGCCTCATCTATCCGAAATATAAGGTACTTCATTATACAAAAGGGGTTGTATTATGACTTTATTATACAACAGGGGTTGTGTTATAACTTCATAATAATAATAATAAACTATGTGTAACGCTTTTCGCACATTTTTATTTTTCGATTCCCGTTGTACACTGTCATTGTTATCATTCATTCAACCCATTCAAGCTCATTTACATATGTACATTTGGTTGCTAACACTTGGTTTGTTACTGACAAAAATTTGTAATAAGAATTGTTTTATTTAAATAGTCATAGACAAAACGTCGTATTTGGCACGCACACAATGGCTGTAATTCACTTGGATATATGTGCTTGTTAAATAATATTCTACTAATGAACTAAGCTACGATATCTTTAAAGTATTTTACGTATATTTTGGAGAGCAGTGTTGTTATAGTGAGAAATTTGAATTCAAATATCTAAGCTCCAAAGCATTTGTTTTACTGCTTGCTCTTTACTCAGTACCAAATCACTGATGGCAGTTTAAGTGAAAACTGCCAAGTTATTATTATTTTTTTTAATAAAATAAATTCTTTAGAATACCACTTTACAACAACGAAAACCACTTTACAACATTTTATTTTTAAGTCTTTGCTCACAATATTTCAACACGATGGAAATACATATATGGCACGAAACTTATTTATAAATTAGCAGAGATTTTGTTCAACTGAAGGGTAAAGCTAATTATACATACTGTATGTATAGGCAATTGACAATATAGACAGAGCGAAAGTGGTGTCAATTTGTATGCTAGATACTAATAGATGACACTGTTCAAAATGCAAATCAAATATGTCTTGCAATGTTACAGAAATATTTCCTAAGATACAAGCAAATAATTTGATAAGATATCTTTCTTGAACGTTGTATGTAGATTTTATTTACTATTAAATTCATAATTTACACATTTTGTATTTCAGCATCTGAAGAGCACGAGGATACTTTAAAACTAGATAGAAATTACAATCAAGATCGTTTACAGGTTCTCAGTAGGTAATACAGAAACAGGAAAGAATTGATGTATAAATGGACTACGATTTGATTAAAATGCACCGCGCCTGTTAGTTGGGCAGCAAACTTCAGTGGTAAAAAAGGATACTTGCCGCAACACAGAAATCTTCATTAGGAAGCAATACATTTTTTCTCGCACACTGTAGCTTACGTACGAGAGATGGCGCAGCTAGTATTAAGCAATGAACGCGCGAAATTACTTCAATGAACTTGAATGTTTTGCGGACATATCAACGCTTTTGCTTTGGCATAAAATGTGTAGCAAAAACGAAATTATATCTGTAAATCGATACAAATAATTTAGTCAATATGTTGTAACAATTAATGCGCTTGTTGTATTCGCGATAAATTGCCCGACGTTTTTATCTCATTTAGAGTAAACAATAATTTCTTAGATGATCTATAATTAAACTCCAGATAACGCAAAATTGGTTTAAAATAGTTATTTAAGTATGACCCAAATTAAACGGGAACAGTGGGACTATAATAGTGATTGATTTGTTTTGGAACAAATTATTAATGTAAATAAAACATTGATAGCAGTTAAAAACTGTAATTGTGGATAAGGGCATCCTTTATTTATTTCAAATAAAATATTGATACCAGTTGAAATTTATTTGTCGAGAAGGGTTTATTTGTGGTAAATTGTTTCAATTTCCTCTATTTTAAATAAAACATTGTTAGTAGTTGAAATATAATAAAAACTTCATGAATGAAAAACTTTCAATTTTCTGTAATTATAAACTTTCACAAGTCTTCAAATACACCATTACCGAATTCGATCAAAATTAATTAATTTATGACAATAGATTTGCACCTGGATTTGAACCCTACACTTTTTGGAAATCGCTCAGCTGGAAACCATAGGATTTTTTCAGCAAATTTGAAAAGGAATATCAAACAAATTACTCTAAAGTAAAATTGTTGATTTTAAACTGAGGCAATATTTTTGTTGCCGTTGCCTTTATTAATTAATAAAATTAAACTAAGTTTCGCTTGTCCATGTCTGTAACTAATTTTTCGATCCATACAACAACATTTTGGTTACAACATTTTTTATTTATGAGATGCATGTTTCTAACTTTATAAAACTGAAATTTTTGTTAGATAAATATTTTTAGTATGTTATGCTTGCAAAAAAGTAAAGTTATAATTTTCGGATATATATGTCTGAAGACAAATTTTGTAAAATTTTAGGCACCTCCAAATTATTTTGTTTCGCCCACAATTCCAATAAACAAAAAGCACGTGTGTGCTACTAGAGTAATATAATTTCCGAATAATGAGGTAAGCTACTACAACCACCGATTATTGCAATTTACGGTTTAATGTACATTAACGATTATAGCTGAACTGATGAAGAGTTATTATATGAGCGTAACAGCATAATAATACTGATTGCTCGGATCGAAAGCACTGTTATTGAATTATTTTTACACACTAACACCAAACGCCTAAACGAATTATAGTTTCTTGTACTGTTAAATGTGCGGTTGCAATCGATATTGATGAAAACCGAATGGACTGTTTATGCAATTTGCGTTTATAGTCGCTCTCTGCAATAACAGCGGCAGTATTTGTTTTAATTAACGTGTTTATTTCACATCGTTGATTTAGAACTGGAAATAGATTTTGTGAGAGATTTTAGTTATCGAATAACGGCAAGATCGTATTCGAGTTATTTCCAGGCCGTGCTGCATTTTTAATTATCATTCGCAGGCCGATTCCAATGCAACAATAATAATAATCCTTGAGATACAAGAACTCAATGTTTGTACTTCTTGCAAAGTTATGCAACAGCCGGGCAATGTAAACAATACCCGACGACCCACAAGAAGCAGCTCCATTTTTTTTACTTGCACTGTTTCACTGTAATGAATGCAGAAATCCAGTTGCAAAGTGATCAATTCAGTGTTTGGCCTGAAGGCGCAAATCTGGTATTCATAATTACTTCAATCGTAAAAGTGTTTCATGGAGCGAGCGTGGACGTCGTCTATGGACGTTGTGTATGATAGATTGATTTACGATTGAAATATACGACACATGAGCTTGTGTATATATAGTTATATCTCATATCTAGGAAAGGTTGAAGGTAAACGTTATTCTCTGTGCGCCGTTAATTTACTTGCGCAAAACTTTTTCATGGGCGCACAATTATAATTGAAATTTTACAGATTCCTAAAATTTGCGAATCAAAGACCAGCAATTCATACAAAATGGGATACAAAACAATGCAACTTCATAGTCATCTTTTAAATTTGTGTCTGTGTCCTGAAAATGTAATTTTCGTGAGGTTTCTGTAAAGTCACAGTTGCTATTTTCATCTGAGTTCGTCTCAGATGAAAATAAATATCACTTTTTTCAGACACACAATAGACAGCAATCAAGACAAATAATATCTATTATGTAGGTCTATAGACATTCGTCTTTTAGTGTGTTAATTGTTTTTGGGCAGTTTTAGAATTCCCGAATTATATGTTATTGCTACCAACATAGCAATGTTATGAATATCAGCCGCAGATGTCAGTCATGACGATTTTTTCGGTTTCCGCTTTTCGGTTCAGTTTCCATTCGAAGCCCTGAAAAATAGTTTCAGATTATTCCTGTAATTTTCAAAAAAAAGACTGTTAACTTACTACAAATCTGCAAAACTTAACAGAAATAATCAAACTAAAAAATCTAAAATTCTAAACAGTAATTAGTAATTTTCTTTCTTGTTTTTCTGAAAAAATATGTTAACCCCCATTGGATGTCGAGGATTTTTTCTAAGTTTTTATAAAAGCTATCACCTCCTCATTGTCTTCGGCCAATTCCTCCTCTCCTAGCATCTCACCAAAATGTTCTCTCTATCTATCCATTATTTCTTCGTCATTTGATAGAAGGTCGTTGCTCTTGTTCCACAGTTACTTAGGGATTAGTAATTATAATAATAATGAAACAATCGTTTCGACAAAAATAATGTTTTTTTTTCGGTTTTCGGTTTTTGTGCAGTTTCGGTTCGAAGTCCTGAAATAAAGTATCAATATGAATGCAACTCATTGGTGATAATCAGTAATACGTTAGTGTCAAATACAGGATACATGATTTATGCCAGGATGTGAAAAATTAAAATTCGCGTTCGAGATTGGATTTTAAACTAAACGTGCGGAGCGGATTACTTGCTCCTCGTATCGCTCACCCGGCAAACTTAAAAATAGCTATTAGTGTCATTAATTTTCAATGCGTTTTTCTTGTGATATTCTGTTTCTAATGTGTCATTGGGATGTTGTGTCCTTATTAAAACGATTGATGAAATGAACCACAATTAAATGACAACAAAACTAATAAATTATATATTTAATATTAATGTAATTATTCTGTCTTGTTTATCTAACTTTAGGTTATATTTTTAAAATATCAATTGATATCGCAAAAACTGGCGCATAAATAGTAATTCAAATTATTGCTGATATCTAATAATATGTTTATATTAAATATATTTATTCCAATTAATTTTCAATGCGTTATTTTTGTGATATTCTATTTTTGATAAGTCCGTGCGTTTTGAGTGCCAATTAAAGTGTTCTTCAAAATGGCCAATAACTAAATAATTGTATCTCAAAATCTAACGTATCAATAATTATTAAATTTATTTTCGATATCAATATTTATTTCATGGAATTGAGATAATATAAAATGCATGCTTTCTGATATATATTTATGCACTTCGTCACACAATCACGTAGTCAATGATTTTAGCTGATATTTTTAGATATCAATTTGGTTCTCGTATCAATATCGTATTAATATTCATACAAATTATTTCTAATATTCAATAACATCTGAGTAACAGATAGGTGCTATTGAATTAATATGCAATGCTGGTAAGATATTATTTTTAATGATTCTATGATTTTATAAGCGTTTAATGTTCAGGTCATAATGATGAGCTCATGATGAGCATAATGACAATGCTCAAAAACTAGGGTTTTTAAAACTAATTGAATTTATTATAGATATTTACGTTAGTATATATTTAAATTGATATCTATCTTATCATCTGCATCATCCCGCTTTAAAGGATCATGTAGATTTTTTTTAAGCTTCGTGGAATTTCTATACTCGATATAATATAATAATATAATATAATATTATATGATTAAACAGGCGAAAATATCTAATAAGGGGTTCATAGCCTAATAAAGATTGTTTGTCTAAAAATTTTAAAGAATTGTAATTTAAAAATTCTCTCAAATATTAATTATTCTTTCTTAGACATTGACCCCTTGTACCCTCTTATGTGTCGGGGTTTTGCTCTACTGCTTGTAGAACTCTATCCACTGTTTTCTCTCTTTTGTTTGGTCTTTTCTTATTTCCAGCTTTTGCCTCTACTCTTTAGCGTTTTTATGATCGTGTCATTCTACGTTTCTCTCGGTCTACCTTTTGACTTATTTCCTTCTGCTTTTGCTTCCCATGCTCTCTTTACTTTCTTATCGCTGCCCATTCATCTTATATGTCCAAGCCACCTTAGTTGTCCTTCTTTTATTTTCTTTTGCGTTACTTTTACTCCAAGCCTTTCTGTTATGTCTACATTTTTTATTTTGTCTGCCTTCGGGATGCCTTCTGTTCTTCTGAGTAATTTCATTTCGGACGCCTGTATCCTTGATTTTTTTCGTTCATCACCCAGGTTTCACCCAGGTTAAAATTGGTGTAGATATTGTTTTGAATACCTTCAGTTTTGTCTGTTTTATATCTCTCTTTCTTGTATATGAACAAACTTCCGATTGCACTGTACAGCCTTCCTGCTGGCTTCACCCTGTTATTAATGTATCTGGCTTATTTTCCCTGGCTGTCGATTATAGCCTCCAGATATTTAACCACGTGTACTTGTTCCAGTGTTTCCCCCTCCAGCTGACAATTTCTTTTCTTTTCTGTCTTTGATTTTACCATTGTTTTTTTGCCTTTGTTTATTTCCAAATTATTTTTGCTTAGTGCCTCATTCCATCTCTCGGTGTGCTTGTTCAGAGTTTTTTTTTTGTTTTTCCGCGGATAACTATGTCGTCTGCAAAAGCCCACTCCTTTATCTTGACTTTCTTCATGTTTTTGTACCCCACTGTAATTCATATTGTTTTTAATATGGCCTCTTTGATGACATCATCTATTACTGCAATGAAGAGTAATGGGCTCAGTATCCCTCCTTACCTTACTCCTAGGTTAGTTGTGAATTCTTCTGACTTGTTGTTGGCGATTCTGATGTAATTTCTGGTTTTCTTACACATGGATTTTGTTGCCTCTAGTAGTTGTTCACCTACTCCTTTATTTTGTAGGCTTTTCCATACTTCCTCTCTTGGGATGCTGTCGAACGCTTTTTGTAGCTCTATGAAGCACATATATCCTTCTTTATTGTATGCTCTTGATTTCTCCATTTCTTCCATCTGCCCATTATATTCTCTTCTTTTATGAATATTTCTCCATCTTTATTCATTATTTGTTTCAGTTGGCATGTATTTTCCGTACTTAGATTTCCAAGTACCTCATAAAACAGTTTCTGGGTTACTTTACTAACCTCCTCCATCTTCTCTCCAAACTCCTCCCACTCTTTAGTTTTAGCTCTTTGCAGAGTTATCTTTACTCTCTCTAGTATCTTTGCCTTTTTCCGTTGGCTTTTGTATTCTTCGTATACATGTTCTGTTTCTATTTGTAAATATTTCTTCCATACCTTTTTTTTACCAACTTCGTTATTTACCTGTTGGTTCTACCACTTCGTTTGTTTTCAATTACTGCATTGTTCCACATGCTGCTTTTACTGCCAATGTAATTATTGTTTAAAGTGAGCGTACACTTGTTCCAGCTCTTTTTCCTGCTTGTTTGTATGTTTTATGCATTCGTTTTCTATTATTCCTTGGTACTCTTTACTTTTTGCGTCTTCCTTTAATTTGTAAGTCTTTTTGACTTCATTACTTTTGTGTTCGTTATTCGTTGTCTGTGTCTTGTGTGCTGCTTCTTTTTTAATTATTTTTGCTTCTAGCAGGTAGTGGTCACTCCCAATCTCGGCCCTCCTTCTAACTATAACATCTTTTACTTGCTTGAAGAGGGCTCTATCTATTAATATGTAGTCTATTATCGATTTTTCCCTTCTGCTTCTTACTTCCCTGGTGTATTTATGGATCTGTTTGTGCTTATACTTTGTATTTGTAATTACCAAGCTGTTTGTTAGATAGAAGTCAAGCATTCTTGTTTCATTGTTATTCCATGTATCTTCCCCCTGTTTACCCATTATTTCCCCATACCCTTCTATTTTGTTTGCTATTCTGCTATTAGTCCCCAGCAATAATAATTTGCCCTGCACTTTCTTAAGTTATCATCTGAAATTCTTCCCAGAACACTTCCTTATTTCTCTTAATGTCATCATCGTTATCGGACGCATAGATTACAGTTATTGTGTTTTTGCACCTTGTTTCTTTTCCATCTGAATTGTCAATATCCTCTCTGACACCGCTTTCCATTATGTAACTTCTGATACTTTTACCACTGACATTATTACTCCTACTCCTGCTTTTGCTTTAGTTTCATTATGCATTAGTAACACATATCTGCTTTCCAGATTTTTGCATCCCTTACCATTCTTTTTCGTTTCCGTTATGGCAAGTATTTCTTGTTTTACCTTTTGCATATCTCTTATGAGCTCTTCTTCTATCCCTCGTATTCCTCTGATGTTCCAGGTTCCTATACTGCATATTTCTGCGTTTTGTTTTGTGTCCGAGTCCTTTTTCGTTGCCTGGGTCTCTTTCTTTTGTTTCTTCTTTTGGTTTTTAGTTTTTTTGCACTTTTACTACTTCCGACCTCAGTTATATTTACAACTAATTTCTTATACCCCACTTTTACTCTATCACCTTTGTTGCTCTCTTCTCTAGCAATGCTTCTGATTTTGCTCTGTATGCCTCTTTCCGCTATTGTTAAATCATTGTCCATGTATATTTTCGAATTTTCGAGTTTGCATCCATGATTTCTTCCTTTTTCTCCCATGACTCTATTTCCATTACCATCATCTCTGCTTTCGTGCCTTTATTTATCATGTATGCCTTGGCTATCTTTGTGTCTGCTCCTATATCTTTTTTTACAAAACTATCCACTTATTCCTCTATATCTGCTCCTTTTAGATCCTTTAATTACGATGTTATTTTTCCTCTTTTCTTTCTCCATCTTTTCCCCTCCAGTTTTCTAATTTTTCAATTCTAGTTACTATTTCTCATTTTTCAATCTCCCACTTTTCTTCTTTAGTTCTGTTTTCGTTTCTTAGTTCTTTTATCTCAGTTTTTATTTCTGCATTACTCCTCATTAAATTGGACAACATTTCTTTCAATTCCTTCATGTCTGCCTCTTGTCCTTTTAGTGCTTTACCCTTTCTTTCTTCTTCTTTCTTCCTTACTTCCTAAATACTGATGATACCTACATCGAAATATTATATAACAAACAAACAAAAATATGCTTATCGAATGTGGTTTTATTATATTTTTTTAATGGTGGCAATACAAACAGTACGTGCAATAAAAATTGCCATGTAAATGTCAATTTGACAACTGTAAAATCCATCATTTATTAATTATAATATGAAATTTACAATTATGGTTGTTTGAAAGCTATAGTACTTGATATAATCGGTTCTTCAATTTTACTATCTCCAATGTAATCCTCAAGGCAATCCTCATTGAAAGTTTAATTTAACATGCGTGGACTCTTCGTAGTATTCCTTCTAATAGTTTCACCAGATTTTGGTGGCATTGAAGACTTTTATGCTGCAACAATAATCTCAAATACATGTTGAGATATATTACTATTATTACTTGGTTCCATTTTTGATATTAGGGATATTAGGGTATTTTCTAAACGTCAACTGTATTTATTATCCATGGCAACTAGACAATTTTCCTTATAATTTGGAATGGTGAATTGGAATTAATAATTACATATTTCCTTAAAAATGCAATGAATAGCACATAATACTCGTGCATACAAGTTTATTGGTCTTGGTCCGTTACGAGCCCTCGTGCAATAAACTGCTGCATATGCACTTATATTATAATATACTATTATAGACTTTGTACAAAAATTAAAATTTTACGAAATTAAACAGAATATTCTCATAATTTCATAATAAAATATAAATTTTGCAAGAATTTATTAAAAATTCAGAAAAAATGTTCTTAATACTAAATCAGAAAATTCTAAGTTAATAAGAATTTAAAATATTCTATAAGAAACTAAAAAATTCTGCGAATCTTATGTGTTTGTCAAATTTTTTATAGAAATTGTAAACAAAATTACAGTGTTACTATATAGAACAGAACTTTCACAAAATCAAAATTCAGAGAAAAATAATCATGTTTTCTTAACACTAAATGAAAATCCTGTATATTATAATGATAGTGAAAAGAAATGGTAAAAATTTAAACTATTGTAACATAGTAACATACTTTACGTATTAATGAAAAATCAAAATATTCTATTAGAAACTAAATACAGCTTCAATAAATTAAAAAAACACAAGAAACTTTCAGGAATTCTGAAATTTCATAACATTTCATCATAAAACCTAAAATTTACTATAATTTTTGAAATTTACAATAAGTTTTGCAAACTCCTGAAAGCTTACATTTTAGATATAATGATTTATAAATAAAGTTTAACATCTATCCATAGAGAACTATAAACATGAATTATATTTAAATATTAAAATATGTTATTTCTCGTCCCTTAAGAGAAAGTCCTAAATTTCCTCCTTCTCCTCTTTCCTCTCCTTCTTAGGGCGGAAAACAAATAGAAACGTCATATAAAGTCAAACGACTTCAGCAGTGATGAACCGTTGTTAATTTTTTGATGAATTTTCATTAGATTTATTGTATCTATTTATTATACAATTTTAGAATAAAGTTATATAAATGCATATATTCATAAAAATAACAAATAAACATTGCAAAAATCTTGATATGAGCAATTTTTATTTCAATAAAGAGTTATTTAGTATTTTTTATAATACTTTTCAATTGTTTGAAAGTTGTGTGTTTTATCAATTTTGTCGAAGTTATTAGACATTTTTACAAATGTTCGTGCAATATTTACTGGAACCTTTGGAACTATTCTGTTATATTGTATAAAATTCTCATTCTCATACATTTCTCAAGTTTTCACTGTGAAATTCTTAGAACATTTATATTAACAGTTCAATGTATAAATTCGATTATTCAATTTTTAGGGATATATCTGGTTTAATAGAACATTTAAGATTCTCTCAATTTCGTTATTGCAATATTTTTGAGCTTTTTAACTTTTTACCAATCACAAAAGAACTAGCGCATCAATATTAATATTATTTATTGTCTATTTTAAATTATATTTTTACATTTATTTCAAAGATATAAGTATGTATTCTTAAGATATTCGTACCAATTTTGATTATGTGAATTTTGGTGATATAAGAAATATATTAATTAATATGTCCTTCTTCCGGACTATTGAAGTCCTAGCCCTAAAAAGTAAACATCTATCCATAGAGAACTATAAACATGAATAATATTTAAATATTAAAATATGTTATTTCTCGTCCCTTAAGAGAAAGTCCTAAATTTCCTCCTTCTCCTCTTTCCTCTCCTTAGGGCGGAAAACAAATAGAAACGTCATATAAAGTCAAACGACTTCAGCAGTGATGAACCGTTGTTAATTTTTCCTTTTTCCTTTTTCCTAACGCACTTTCCTCGCATTTTGAACCAGTTTTTGCATTATTTTTTATAATATAATCGCTCAGAAAATGCGTGTCGAGGTGCTTTATTAATTGCGCTGGATCATTAACTCGAAATAATATTTCCTTTATTAAAGCCAATTTCTCAATCACGGATTTAATTACCGCTAACGAGCTAATTTAATTCGTTGAATTTAATTTACACGTGCAGAGTATTATTTGTGGAACCCAACAAACACCATAAATTACAGCTGCAGCATTCCGGTGCAAGCATTGGAACTGAAATTGACTGGGATACTTTGAAATTTTAGATAGTATTCCTACAAATCTTAGGATGTCTGGTCGATTGACCAATCGAGCACATCATTATTTCCCAACGAACTGTTTGTGCCAAAAAACGGGATTTAGAATCGTCGGACGCCCGAGTGCAAATGAATTATAAGTTTCTGTAAATTCAAAATTGAAGTTCACATAAATTTAGGCTGGCAAATGTTAGAAAATGAAGTAACATATTGCGTACGAAACAAATTTTGATTAAACGATTTATTCTTAGTTAAGCAATGACTAAAAGCTGTTTAGGGTGAGGCTTTAATTGTATGATTATAAACAAAATATTGAGTACGTACTAAAGAACGTGCTTTTTGTAAGCCAAATAAAGCTAGACTATAAAAAGTCAGTGCACACTTTCATCAATAGAAGCTCAAAACCAAATACAAAAAGCGTTTTTTGTTAAAGTAAAAATTAAAAAGACATGACCATAATAAACCTTTGAACAATGTATCAAATGATGCCCTAAACCAAACAAGAAAGGACCATTTTTTTATCTTTTTAAAATAAATCATTCGTTTATAAAAATAATAAAACGAAGTCCATAAAAACAGTAGATCTAAAGCTGGTCTGTACTAAACAAAAATGCACCGTTTTTTTGAAAATAGGATATATTTTTTAGTTTTGAAAAAGTATTTATGTGCGTTATGAATCTGAAGAATACTCATTCATAATTATGCGTGCAGATAGCAATCAATAACGCATGACTTTTTCGCTGCACGCTACTTTATTCCAGATGCGAGTATTCATACGTCGAAATGTAAATTTTGATTTGTTTCATTAGCTTAATTGCTGCAATCGCGGCGTAATTGGAGAAAATGTAGGTTACAATTAATTGAAGTGAATAATATTGTTGGCTGTATTTCCAGCAAAGAACAAATAACAATTGTTCTTCGGCCTTGCTGTCGCGATTCGATTACATCGGCGAAAAGTGAGCATGAAAGTTTAACGTTTGATTGATGTTGGTCGCTGGAAATTAAATTAATGAGCACCCGCAGTTTGCATGTGCCTTATTATTTCGACACATTTGAATATCGCGTATGACCTGAAAGCTGGTTCGCTAAAGATAAACGGTTCAGAGAAATAGTAGGTACATAATGGTGCATTTTTATTTTTTCTGCATTGTGAAAATCAGTTATTCAGTTTTTGCATAATAAAATATTATGCAAGCTACCTAATAAAAAAAAAGAACATAAAAAAGCTCGTAGAAAAAAATCTCGACCTTGATTAATTTTCAAAAATTGAGAACTTCCACCTCCATAAAAATAATTCACAATCAAGACATTTTTGATGTGATTAAGAATCTAGAGATAAATTCATTTCTTTTTGTTTTTAAAATATTAGATTTCCCCTCTCTAAAACTTTAGAAAAATTTCGGGAAAGACAAAAGGTGTGATTCTTAATTTTTGCATTGATCTTCTCTTAGAAAATCTGTAGATTGAAATTATGACTTTGGTAGAATATTCTAAATTTGGTAATACCTTTTTTTTTAAATTTGTTAAATGAATACTCGACATTTGAGAATTTAGAATACTCTCAATAACCTGTAGGTTAAATACATTTGAATATTTTCGTGATCTCCGTCAGAAAAAACTGTGGTTGGTATTTTAAATTATATTTGAAGATGTAATAGTTTCCAGCAAATATACTCCAAAACTTTGTCAAAATATGGCATTTATATGTCCCTTCGCAAACAATATAATTACCATTAAAAAAAAATTGTAATTACCACTAACATGAATTCAACATTCTTAAAATTATTCTTGGGAAATTTCAATACAAATATTTAATAATTCATAAGTCACTTTCAAATTAGTTATATGGATTCTCGACTTTTGAGATTTTAGAATACTCTCAATAACCTATAGACTAAAGACATTCGTATGTTTTCGAGATTTCCGCCAGAAAAAAGTGTGGTTGGTATTTAAAATAATATTCGCAAACAATATAATTACCATTAACATGAATTCTGAATTCCTAAAAACTTTTCTTGGGAAATTTCAGTACAAATATTTAATAATTACAGTCATTAACTCGAACTTATAAACGTCTATCTTGAAAATATGCAAATAGTTCTTCTAATAATTCAAATATATTCATTCAGCCGTTTTATGCAAATGCCTTTTTTTGCTACGAATTCAGGCAATGCAAATGTGTATCTTTTGTCTAAGCGCTGTCTCCGCGGAACGTAAATATTTGCTTGCATAAGCAATTATATAAATAGACCGTCAAATATTTAAATAATGCGCAGCTCACATTTCTATTTGAATACATTAGACCAGTGCGCCTGTACGCAGCCTCAGGTTTTACAATTCCAACGTTTCGAGACCTTGCAATGCCGGAGGCAAGTCCAATTAGTCACGATTCGCATAATTGATATCGAGGAGTGATGGCGCTGATTAGATGAAATATGATCGGGATGTGAAAGCAGGTGTGAATAATTACAACAACAAAAAATAATTAACGTTATTACCTGGTTACTTATTGAATATAAAACTTACTTCCTGCGCTTGGGCCTGCAGAGAGGATATTTTATGATATTGATGAGTTTTGACTTTTACTATAATTTTGGATTGATTTTTCTTTAGAACTATATTGAAATATCTGAAGTTATCACTCAATTGCTTAACTGATCAATACCAATTTAATACAACAAAAGTTATTTCTTGTTATTGTAATCACCACAATTAGAATGTTAGTACTAATTTATTAAAGAGCAAAGTCAATTACATGATATTAAAGTTAATAGAGTAGTTGGTAGAAATTATTACCACTAGAAATAAAATTATAATCCTAATATCCCCATGATCAAATTTTCATTGACCATAGTGCTTTGACTTTATTTACAATTTTAATTCTACAATTAGAATATTAATAATAATGTATTAAGTAAAAAAAAAATGAAGAACCAAAGTTACATGAAAATGCCATCACTATAATTACTATAATACATAATTACAGTGTAGATTATTATTCTGTTAATAAGCGAACAGTTCTTGATAGCCACCAGACTTTATTTATAACTTTAAGCTAATGTAAATAATAATAAAATATGACTTACAAAAGTAGTTGCTTTAAAATAACATCACTACAATCAGAATAATGAATACTAATGCATTGAGACGTAAAAAATCGGTCTGTTTACTGTGCGGATTAATTATGTTAATAAACGAACCGTTGTTATATAACACCATCTTCAAATCGATTAATTGGGAATTGATTTGGCGCCATCGGAAATGTTTCATTTTACTGCCGTCACTCTCTCTTACTAGTTGATTATAGTATTTTTTAAACGGACGTTATCATTCGAAGGCTGTGCTTTAATTAATTTATAAACACCGTGGCGCAGATAAGGCATCAGCTTCTTTAACTTTTATCGCGTTATTATTAACAAAAATCTTGTTTACAATTATTAATTTGATAATTCGACTCCAATCAAGGTCTTTGCGTCTTTTCTAGTTAGCAACAAAATGACAAAACTGCAATAGGAATAGGACATGAAAAAAAAATGTGATAAGTTGATTACATAATTTTAGGAAAATTCAATTAAGCAATCATAAATATTGAATTATCGGAAAATTCAAGAAAGTGATTATAAAAACCATAAAATTGTTAAAAAAAACATTGAAATTGTTATAAAAGTTATGAAAATGGCAACAAAATTATAAACCTTCTATGGTTACTGTAGTTTCCATAAAATTCAAGAATATGTCATAAAACCAAAAAAAGTTAAATCAAAATTTATGAAATTATCATGCTGCGATGGTTAGAACATATAATGAGAATGGATGGACGAGAGAGAAAAGAAATAACACAGAGGGTGCCGGCAGGCACAAAAGCGAGAGGAAGACGGAGAAAGAGATGGAAAGATGAAGCGATAGACGACTTACGGACCATGGATTCGACAGAGTGGAGGAGAAGACTTGTGGAGAATAGAGAATAGAGAACCATAAAATTGTTTAAAAAAAACATTGAAATTGTCATAAAAGTACTAAAAAATGCAACAAAATTATAAAGCTTCTATGGTTACTATAGTATAAATAAAATTCACAAAGATGTCATAAAACTAAAAAAGTTAGAATCAAAATATAGGAAATTATCATGCTGCGATGGATAGAACATGTAATGAGAATGGACATAGGAGGAGAGACAAAAGAAATAATAAAGTGGGTGCCGGCAAACACAAGAGTGAGAGGAAGACCGAGAAAGAGATGGAAAAATTAAACGATAGATGACCTACGGACCATGAATTCGACAGAGTGGAGGAGAAGACTTGTGGAGAATAGAGAAGAGTGGAGACGCGTAGTAGAGCAAGTCAATACCCAGAGCGGAAGAAGAAGAAGAGAAGGAGGAGGAGGAGGAAAATGAGGAGGAGGAGGAGGAGAAGAAGAAGAAGAAGAAGAAGAAGAGAAATTTTCATGAAAAGTCATGAAATGATCACATGGAAAGATGAAGCGATAAACGACTTACAGACAATGAATTTGTCAATAAAGAAGAAGAAGAAGAAGAAGAAATTATCATGAAAAGTCATGAAATGATGACATGGAAAGATGAAGCGATAGACGAGTAACGGACCATGAATTCGACAGAGTGGAAGAGAAGACTTGTGGAGAATAGAAAAGAGTGGAGGCGCGTGGTAGAGCAGGCCAAGACCCACCCAGGGATGCAGAGCCAGTGGAAGAAGAAGAAGAAAAAAAAGAAGAAGACGAAAAAGAGAAAGAAGAAGAAGAAGAAGAAGAAATTATCATGAAAAGTCAATGAGGTATTTAAGTTAATTAAGTTATATTGAAACATTTCCGACATAATTTAGTACTTTTGAGCTGTTGAGAGTCTTATGAGACACGAGGAGTTATTTTCATACCATATATTTTTTATTGAGTATATTTTTATTGAAATGCTTGACTTTTCATAAGTTAATACACTGAGGACCGTTTTTCCGTCCTATAAAAAAGTTAGGTTATCTATTTGTTTATAAGATTTGCTATATAATCAAATGTATTACATTTGATGCTATAGAGAGGGCAAGTCCTATAATTGTATATATCTAATATGTATATATCTAGGGTGTAAAAAGGGTTTTATGGCCCGAAGCCTTATTCCTAGTTAGAGGCGAAGGCGAGAGCTAGAAAAAGGCTGTAGAGCTATGCAAGCAAGTTACACTCGCCATACATACACTATTTTATGCACAGAACAAGGATTTTTTTTACCTTAAATGAATCATAAAATAAGTACAAATATCATGCATACCGCTAAGCACACTTGAAGTATGGACACTCGTCAGATGTTTATAACCTGAATATGCCGTCTAAAATTACAACTCATGTAATAAATTCAATAGTTCTCGTTTAATTATAAGTAATCTACCTAATGTAAACATGAATAATTGTACTAACTGCATTATAAATATAAATATTCCAAAATATTTGGTTTCAGCTTCTTCTATAAATCCTGAAGTTTATTTGAATTAACAAAATCCAACGTTGATCAATTGTTTCCTTTAGGGCCCTAAACAGGCCCAACGGGCTATAAAGAGATGTTTAACTTCAGGTGAGTCTGACAATAATGATCTGACTATTATATTATATATATATATATATATATATATATATATATATATATATATATATATATATATATATATATATATATATATATTGTTACGTTTTTATTGCCCTACGTTCGGGACTACAAATGTTACGTTTTTATTGCTCTGCCTATTTTATTAGTGTTGAATATTTAAGCATTTACTTGTTTTGTAACTTTTTGTTCTTTCTCTTATCTCAGGTTCAATAGTAGGTTCAATCATAACTAAATAGAGTTTTGTTCAAATACTTTAATGAATTGAAAATAACCAAAATATTAAAACGTCTAATATAAACTGAACTAAACAAACAAATCAAAAACAATAGAAAACAAAATTATTAAATAAATAATAAACTATGGCCAACATTAACAAACTAAATCCTATATACACAAGCCAACTTATGTGATAATATGACTCTTGCACTTTACGCAAACTTTCTACTTGCAGTTTTCTTCTTGTGGTTCCTTGATTACGTCGTCCTCTTGTCCCTGCTTTCCCTTCTGATCCGTTGTTGATTCCCACAAAAGTAAACGGCTACTTTTGTGTGCGAAGTTGAGCGGCTTGAAGTCCTGATTTTGAATATCTCCGTCACGGCTCCTATCTCGTTGAATTCCTCTCCTGGTTGACTGTCTTCTTCCAGTCCTATGTCCAATCGTTGAAACCCCGTTAATATTTTGTAATGTATTCGTATTAGTATCGCAACATCTCCACCCGCGATCCACACGCGTCTCTCCCACTCGTCAATCTCCTTGTTGATTATTTTCGACTTTCCATTATTCAATTCCCCAAGCGTCTATGCACGAAGTCATCTGTCACCCGTGGTAACCGATCAACAACCTCCATCCGTGGATTGCTTTGTATATTTGTGCATACTTGTTCATATTCACATTTACAATATTTACAATAATTTTTGTTAGCTTGTGCCCTAAAGATTATAATTCTATCTAAAACCTATATGATAATAACAATAAATCTATTCTAATTAATCTAAATAAATAATACAAATACCATCACAATATATATATATATATATATATATCTGTGCATAAAGTGCATTATGTACGTGTAACATACAAAGTTTTCAGTTTGACTGAATTTTACTTCAAGTGAAATTATCTTTTCAAATTATTTGGTTGTCCAGAAGTTTTGACGTTCACTTTAAAATATGCTTTAGATCAGTGACGATTGAAAAAAAATAACAAGTTTCTGCTGGAATCGTACATTCAACTCTAATGTCCTCAAATATGCTTTAGATCAGTGATACTTCGAAGTAATTTCATCAACTTTTTGCCCTCTGCTGAATTCTAATATGTAACTTTTGACTGGTCGGAGACTTAACTTGTTACACCAACCTTGCTTTGTAAATGTGTTTTCAACGAAGAACAATTTTGTAAAAGCTATAATCAAATTCGGTTTAATTCCTAGAAGGCGGCTAAAGCAATTCATTTAATTATAAAAATAAAATGATACATATTCACAAAAAATGTAAAAGTTGGACGTTAAATTTCGTGTTTTTGGTGCACAAAAAAATATAAAATTTAAAACGTGTACTATAAAATTGGACTTTATTTCGAAGTTGATACGCAAAAGCATGGAATTTATCCATTAGAGCAATCATAAAACTCAAGAGAACTCTGAACGGATCTATAAATATAGATGATAACCTATGCATTTGCATTACTTTGTGATGAAAAATTACGGGTTTGATTTAAATTGTTTACTCCAATAAATTAATAATATTTATATTGAAATTATCTATGTTATGATATAACTTAATATCGCTGGTGAGAGACATCAAGGGGCTATTAAGTATCAATTTTTGCATTATGCTGATTAGTAAAAGTTTAACACAAATTGTATGTGTTGTTACTGTGTTATCTCCAATTGTACCCTCCTTCATTCGAGGGAGTTTACTTCGACTTCGATATGGTAATTCGAATTAATGCAATTTGCTTCAAAGGCAAAAACAATAAAAAAAGATTGTCACATTGTGTATCTACCGACCATGAAATTATGGACAAAGGCACCAACATACAGATGTATAAAGGTTGTCCAAATGAAAATATGGTTAAACGATATCCTAATATAAAGATGGATAAAGGATATCGAAATGTAATGGTAAAGATGCCGAAAAAAACTTTCAGCACAGACTCCAATTATGGTACATACCTATATTACTGAGAAAATGTAGAGTAAATATAGTGTAACACCTGTTACATAAGTTTTAGTTTTTTTAATGCTTTACGTGACATAGTAAAACAATTAGGTCTGGTCATCTATGAAGAAACATGATGCTAGGGGTCTTGTCAATTTGTTTGACATTTCACATTTTCGCCTGACCTTTGCGAAATGGCAAAATACTTACAATACAAAATATTTTCGATTCGATTCACACCCAAAACAGCAGTTTAAAACTTAGATCTATAACCCACTGCCACTGTACCAATATCTCCTGCGCTTTTGATGCTATTTGCATATGTGCTTTAATTCAAATCGATTATTGTATGACTTATCTTGCGGATCTACGAATGACGGTTTGCTAAACAGCAAGTTGCTTAGCGGTGCATTTTACAATGCGGAAGTGGCGACGCATGCGTGAGTCGATCAGCGAGTGCACGCGAGCACAAGGCCAAGGTCACTTCAAACGGCTACTTCTTCGAAGCCACCACGAGCCTCACAGACGGTGGATATGGAGGAACGTGTCCGCGGGATGAGGGCAAACTGCAATCAGAATGTAATGGCCACGTACACGTGCCACGATAGCTGCAGTAATTTTCATACTTATAGGTTTTTTGAGATAATTTTTGTTGCGATTGATGAAGAAAATTAAATTGAGACATAATTGAGGATCATGTTTTAATGATCTAATTTCGATTGGAAAAAGAGATGTGGATTATCTCTTAAATCCAACAAATCCAACTGCATTTAAAACGGTATAATTAAGCGACGCATTTTTGAACCGCAATTGTAGAACTCGTTTACCTGCGTACTTCAGCTGTAACAAAAAAACTTTAGGTTTCGTAGGTATCGCAAGAGGCGATTGTAAATTGCAGCGATGGTCAAGGGTTTTATAATCCTTGTATGTAAATTGCAGCGAATGGTCAAGGGTTTTATAATCCTTGCATGTAAATTGAAGCGAATGGTGAAGGGTTTTATAATCCTTGCATGTAAATTGCAGCGAATGGTCAAGGGTTTTATAATCTTTGCATGTACGTTGGAGCGAATTGTCAAGGGTTCCGTAATCCTTGTATGTAAATTGCAGCGAGTGGTTCAGAACCGTAGACACATAATTATGTCAACTGCAGCTAGGATTCTTACCTGTTAGTCGTAGGGATCATAAGCACACACATAACGGGATGTTTAGGTAATTCAATAATATTTTGAATATGTTACTATAATGGGTTTAAATTTCCTCGACAATATTTACAAATATGGTGCAACTGATTTTCATTTGCAAAATAATGGCACACTTGCTTTACAAAATGTAATCTGGTTATTTGTTCAGCTCATATAACTTTAATCATACATTTAAGAAATTCATTTTCTTTAGAGTTTGGGAGATTGGAACCCTACGAGTTTAACATAACTATCCATTTGAAACTGTAACAATGTTTTAATAAAGATGTACGAAGAACGATGGCTATTACTAAAATCTTCATTAAAGTGAAAAGAGCGAGAAGCGAGGTATATATCAGTTCGGTCTGGCCCTTGCTTCTGTTAATTCCAGGGCCTCCAGCAAATGTGCCTTTTTCCGCAAAGTGGATTATCTCCAGTACGTCTCCATCGAAAGTGGATTATCTCCATTACGTCTCCATCGAAAGTGGATTATCTCCAGTACCTCTCCATCGAAAGTGGATTATCTCCAGTACGTCTCCATCGAAAGTGGATTATCTCTAGTACGTCTCTATCGAAAGTGGATTATCTCCAGTACGTCTCTATCGAAAGTGGATTATCTCCAGTACGTCTCCATCGAAAGTGGATTATCTCCAGTACATCTCCATCGAAAGTGGATTATCTCCAGTACGTCTAAATCGAAAGTGGATTATCTCCAGTACGTCTCCATCGAAAGTGAATTATCTCCATTACGTCTCCATCGAAACTGGATTATCTCCATTACGTCTCCATCGAAAGTAGATTATCTCGAGTACGTCTCCATCGAAAGTGGATTATCTCCAGTACGTCTCCATCGAAAGTGGATTATCTCCATTACGTCTCCATCGAAAGTAGATTATCTCGAGTACGTCTCCATCGAAAGTGGATTATCTCCAGTACGTCTAAATCGAAAGTGGATTATCTCCAGTACGTCTCCATCGAAAGTGGATTATCTCCATTACGTCTCCATCGAAAGTGGATTATCTCCAGTACCTCTCCATCGAAAGTGGATTATCTCCAGTACGTCTCCATCGAAAGTGGATTATCTCTAGTACGTCTCTATCGAAAGTGGATTATCTCCAGTACGTCTCTATCGAAAGTGGATTATCTCCAGTACATCTCCATCGAAAGTGGATTATCTCCAGTACATCTCCATCGAAAGTGGATTATCTCCAGTACGTGTCCATCGAAAGTGGATTATCTCCAGTACGTCTCCATCGAAAGTGGATTATCTCCAGTACGTCTCCATCGACAGTGGATTATCTCCAGTACGTCTCCATCGAAAGTGGATTATCTCTAGTACGTCTCTATCGAAAGTGGATTATCTCCAGTACGTCTAAATCGAAAGTGGATTATCTCCAGTACGTCTCCATCGAAAGTCGATTATCTCCAGTACGTGTCCATCGAAAGTGGATTATCTCCAGTACGTCTCCATCGAAAGTGGATTATCTCCAGTACGTCTCCATCGACAGTGGATTATCTCCAGTATGTCTCCATCGAAAGTGGATTATCTCCAGTACGTCTCCATCGAAAGTGGATTATCTCCAGTACGTCTCAATCGAAAGTGGATTATCGCCACTACGTCTCCATCGAAAGTGGATTATCTACAGTACGTCTCCATCGAAAGTGGATTATCTTCAGTACGTCTCCATCGAAAGTGGATTATCTCCAGTACGTCTCTATCAAAAGTGGATTAAGTAGAAAAAAAACCTATATATAGCGAATCAAAAATACAAAGGCTTGAATCCGAGAGCAGGCAGAAGAAAGTGAACTAAGAAGGTAATCCCTGCTGTTAGAAATAGCAATAAAAAAACTTTAGTGAACATAACTAAATAAATACATTTTTTCCACCAGAGTGGGTAAGTCTGTAAGAGATAACATCCCATTTATATTTCTAAACTTATTTGAATTTAAAATAAAAACAGACTTACCCACTCTAGTTTTCAACGGCACATATGTACATTATATCTTTAAATTTGCTGGTAATTTGCTGATTTTCTGGTAACAGCTTATGTCAAAACAAGTTTTAGATAGAAATTATGAAATGGCCGAACATATAGTTGTTAGGGCTCGTATACATTTACTAAATAGTAAAGTTACTAGTAGTATAATCTACATATTTGGTAATTATATCGTCTTGCGGTTGAATTTCTGCTAAGTCAAAAACGAGGCAGTCGCCCACTTCCTCGGGTTTCAGATTGCAAAGCATTCCGTTTACAAAAAACACTAAAAATGTGTTGTATTTTTTACAAATATGAAGAACAGAAATATGCAAATGACATATAAATATTCTATTTTTTTTAAATTTTGTTATTAAAATTAATGTAATTGCTTTATTATTGTTGGGTTTTTTGGTTGTTGTAGGTATATTTATTTAAAGTTTATGTTTATTTCATAAGTTTAGCCTACAAGAGGGCTTGGGCTGAAAAACGTAGGGCTTGGTTCAGATCACAATTACAAAGGGACGATATATCTAACCAAATCTTGGGTAATATTGTGTCAAATACATGATATGCGAAACTGATGAATTTTAAGCTAAGCTGTATGACCTTAGATGCAAAGAAAACGTTGATGATAATAATTTTTGCTCTCACCGTATAATATAACTTTATGCCATCTTCAGAAATAACATTTTTGAACATGTGTAATAATAATGTCCTAGTTATATTTTCTCTTTTCTGAAAGTGTGAAAGTCCAAGATTGTCCTAGGTTTTGGCGGTTCAAGTCGTAGTTTAACATTTTAAAGTATGGCAACCCGAAATAAAGTGCATATGCACGTGTAACATACACAGTTTTAGGTTTGATTGTATTTTCACTTGAATTGATATTTTCTTTAACAAATTATTTTGTTGTCCTGTAGTTTTGACTTTTGACACTGAATATTTTCGACACTGCTTGTTCCATTATAGTACTGCAATTGCATGACATTTATTCAACAGCGCTATTTATGTTACTTACTAGTGTATAATGCTTGACTTTACAGGACGAGCACTTGTTTATAAAACTCCAATAAATTGAGCAAAAAGAGGACGAGCCCAATAAAGTGCATTATGTACAAAGTTTTATGTCTGATTGTATTTTTACTTGAACTGAAATTTTGTTTTACAAATTATTTTGTTGTCCTGTAGTTTTAACATTTGATACTGATAATTTTCGATACTGACTTTTTCCATTATAGTACTAGTACAATAAAGTACCACTTCATGGATTCTAAGGTATGTCATAAACTGTATACTTAATTATAATGTTGTAATATATTTATAATTGCAAATTACAGAAACAAATCATAATTTTAAGGCTTTAAATTTAAGATGTGACTGTCGCATTTCTGTAATTCCTTACATAGAGATTGTACATGTCTATATTTTCATGTTGAGGATAATATCTTACCAGTTTTACTAATCAAAGATATTATCTCCTTTTATGCACTTTATACACAATAAAATTACTTAGAAGTTATTTTCTTTGTATGAAGAAATGACAAAATGGTAATTTGTTATTCCATGGCAACTTGATTTTTAGAGCAGTCCACTGCAGTTTGATTTTTGCAACACATTTTTAAATTTGAAATTATCGATTTTTTGTGGTAAATAATGTCAGGTTACCAATGTGTCATACATGGTTGATTCGGAATTTTTTACTCTTTTGAATTCTATTAAAATCCAATATAGCGGCCATAAGAAAATCAAAAGTTGACTATGAAAATCAGAAAGCTCACATCGAAACATGTAAGAGCGCCAAATTTCGTAAAATTTCCTTGAAAAGTAAAAAAGTTATAAAAGGAAAAGGAAAGTGCACTTTTTCAGTTTTTCCGCGATATTTCAGGAACTGTGCAAGATATCCCGGATTTCGTCTCAGTATATTGAAAGGCACAAAAATGAGGAACTTTAATTCCATTTGACCAACTCTGTATATATCTCCTAATAGATCCTAATGGTGGGCGTCGTAAAAGTGACCACCCTGTATAGTATATAGTATATAACATATAATATATATAACATATAATATATATATATATATATATATATATATATATATATATATAGTGTGATTAGTACAGGAAGTGATATATTCCCGCCCGATGCGGCAATTGATTGAGCCATTAGGCGAGGACAACATGGCGAAGAGGCCTTCATATACGAACCCCACATAATATTTTGGCAAGTTTCGTAAAAATATAATAGACGAAGAAGAAGTGATTTGTTGTAGACCTCAAGGAATAATCCATTGCCGGCCTAGGCCGGGATAAATTCTCGTGTGTGGCGAAGTCAAACATGGGAAGTCATGCAAGCACGGAAAATTATTTCTAGACGTGTAATGAACGACACTTTTTATTATACTTAAAACAATGCAAAAAAGGATAAGAAAACAAATTTAGAACATTTTATTTTCAAAGTAATAAAATACATCGTAATAGTACCAAACATGATTAACATTTCCATAGCAACATTTGTTTATTACCGAAAACGTTTTATTTTCTCCCAGTTTAATTCATCAGTTTCGTCAGTTCGTCAGTAAATCAGTTTATTTACAGCACAGAAAACAATGGAGATCGGGACAAGTTTTCCGTGCGCTCCTGTTCTGATAAAGCCACGTCATTGTAAAAACGGATGAAAACAAGGTATATTCAAATAAGTATAATGAAAATAAAATGTATAACCATTTGCAATCCTTTATAAAACAAACATCTACAATGTCTCAATGATTTAATGTATCTATTTTTTTTACAACTCCCATTCATCCTTTTTCATCATTGCAAAACTGTTGCACAAGAGTGATTGTTATGTACACGCTGGTTGTATTTTGATTGTGTTTTATTTCTCATAAAGTGGAGCGTGGCTGTGGATGCGACCTGGCAACTGCATTTACTGCTGCGTTATCAATAATTATTTCGTAACACCTGAACACCTAGCTGAGTGGGCGTTCCTCCACGTATTGCTGATATTGATAACAACGAAAATGGGAGCAGCCGCAGACGTCTTCACCGCACAGGAAGACGCCGCAATCCGGTTACGATGATATAAGTATCGATTAGTGGATTGAAGGAGGAAGTGAAAAAAAAATGGATTGGCACTTTTCGTTGATCGATTTATGGTGTAAGGTGGTTAGGTAATGTCTCTTAGCCTACATATGCCTGAGCATTAAGAGTAATTGTGTGGACTAAATGCATGAGTCAAGAGACGAAAACTTAATATTCAGTGATTACATTACTTCTTCTTATAGTTTGTAGATAGCCAAGTGCTGGAGGTTCGTAGGCATTAGTTGGAGGAGTAATTTAAATTATTGCACGAGTTCAGCTGATATCGCAAAATTAGTGTTACAAATCACATACACAAAATATAAAAGAAGCCGTAAGGTGTACTAAGTTTAGGCTCTGACTTTTAATGCACAATCCTGGGCTCAATTTGCGTTTAAGATAATATTATTAATAAATAAGTATCAGATTATAATGATTATACACATATGATAAAAATATTGCATATCGATTTTAAATCCCAACGAAGCAAATTTTTAAGGGCTTTGTTCGTACATAAATCGGAAATATGGTGATATGCACATCACCAATTTTGATCATGTGTGCCGAGAGCAATAATTATTATTTGTTAGAGTAGAGGAATATGTTTACAATTCAATTAACCCCTTTCAATAATTGTAATAAGTGTAATGTTAAGAAAGTAACCAGAGTGACGCAAAAAAAAAAAAAAAAAATCTACATATTCGTGGTCTGTCAATAAAACAGTGTAATGGCACGAAGCGTAATACAAAATCAATTTATTAAATATTTAGCATCAATAATTTAACAGCTCATACTTTTCCCAATTACATAAGGGTCATTCGTGTTACTTAAGACGATCCTTTCCGATCGCCTTGCATTGCTGGCCGGGTTGATCGCCTCATCGTTACACAAATCGGCGGCTCCGCTCGAAAAATAAATTATTCAAAAATCATCGTTCTTCGTGCCAGCGCCAGTTGAATAACACTGATAACCGTTTCTTATGCGTTTGTCAATTATGTAAGGGGTCTCATGAAATATTCATTAACAACTTGCCTTATGCTCTTTATTGTAATGGCCGATCGTAAGTTCTTGGTCTTCTTAATAACAATATTTCATTAATACCATTGATTGATCAATGATTTATTCATGAGTAATGTTTGAAATTCACTAATAAAATATTATTATTAGTAGCACTACGAGCCAAATTGGCCCATGGCTTGGTTGACGATGTCTTTCCATAGCTTCCTATATTTTGCTTTCGTCTTCCAATCCGTGATTTTCATTTCTTCCAGATTATTTTCTACATGGCTTTTTCAGCGGCTTTTCTTTCAGCGGCCTCCACCCGTTCTTGTAAGCATCTGATTTGGCATTCTTGCTTCCTTAATTCTCGTTACGTGGCCTAGCCATCTTATTCTTTGTGCTTTTATGATTCCCACTCTGTTTTCTTTATACATTTTTTAAGGCCATTGTTTGTCCTTCGTGTCCAGTTTTGTTTTATTCTCTTTCGCCCGAAAATGTTCCTTATACCTTTCTTTTACCATACTTCTATGCTCACCTTCTTCTCCGCCTTGTTAATTGTCCATGTCTCTGCTGCGTATGTGACTATCGACGTGTCTGATGATTGTTTTATAAATTCTTATTTTTGCATTCTGGGAAATTTTTAGTAACCTGTTTGTTAGAATTCTGTTTAGCGCTATTAAACATATATTATCCTTGCTTAAATTTCTACTTCTGTGCCCGGTTTTCTTGTGAATATGGATCCCAAATATTTGAATATTTCTACTACTTCGAATTTATATTCCTGCCCATTAGTCATTTTCACTTTCAGATTTCGTCCTCTCCTGTATTCCTGGTTTGTTCACTCCATGTATTTAGTTTTGCTTTCCTCTTTCCTTGATAATTAGCCCCACTTCCCTTGCTTTGTTTGCAAGTCTCTGGACAATCTCAATATGTACATATTTTTTTCTTGAAACTACTGCTATGTCGTCTGTGAACGCGAGACATTGGTGGCTCTTGTTGAAGATTGTTCCTGTTCTGCTTATATTTGCTTCCCTGATGACTTTTTCGAGGACTATGCTAAATAGTATCGCCGATAGGGGGTCTCCTTGTCTCACTCCTTCTTTGGTTTCGAATGCTTGTGTTGTTTCATTATTAATTTTAACTTCGCTTTCTGTTCCTGTCAGTGTTGCTCTAATCATTCTTACTAATTTCTTTTTCACTTTCAATTCTTCCAGCGCATTGTATACTTTTGTCCTTTTTACTTTATCGTAGGCTTGTTGGAAGTCAACGAAGAGGACGACTGTTGGTATATTGTGCTCATGACTCTCGGCTTGTATTTCCATTAGTGTATATTTTTTATCTCCTGTACTTTTTACTGTACACCCTTTCTGAAAGCCTGCTTGATATACGCCAATTTCATTTTCCACTTCTTTAGTCAATTCGTTCTTTACATGTGTAGCCAGTATTTTGTACGTAACATTTAGCAGGAAAATACTTCTTGTAGTTATTGCAGTTACTTTTATCTCATTTTTAGTGTAGCGGTGTTATTATTGCTTTCCTCCATTCTTTTGGAATTCTCTCCTTTATCCATATCTCAGTGATTAGTGCATGTATTTGACTTCCGACTTTTGTGCTTCCTTGTTTTAGTATTTTCGTTGTTATGACATCAGTCTCGGCTTTTGTTCTTCTATATTTTTTTATTATGTCGTTTATTTCTTCTTCAGTTGGTGCTGGCCCTTCTTCCTCTTGCAAGTACCTTGTTTATTCTTCCTCCGTGGATGTTTATGTACTTGTTATGTTATCTCCGTTAAGCATTTCATCAAAGTATTCTATCCACCGATCTTATACTTCTCTTTCGCCGTATAATTTTTGCCCTTCTTTATTTCTATACCCTACTGGTTTTTGGTCTTTGCCTTTCTTTTTCTTTTTTACTCCTTGGTATAAATTTGTGATTGTATTGTTTCTGTAATCATTTTCTATGTCCTCAATAATTCTTTCGTAGAGTTTCCTTTTTTTTATTTCTTAGTAATTTCTTAACCTCTTTGCTTTGTGTTTCATACTCTTCTTTATCTTTCAGGTCATTCCTCGTTAGCATTTTTACTCGTATTGTGTTCCTACTTGTTATTGCCTTTTTACATTCTTCATCAAACCATTATTTCTTTTCTTTGTTCTCTTCTTCTTTATTTCATTCTTTAGCGGCCTCTTCAAGTTTTGCTTTTAGTTCTTCCCACCTCTTGTCTATGTCTCTTATTTTTCCTACTCCGATATCACTTAGCTTTCCTTCTATTGTTTCCCTGTACTTCTCTTGTTTCCTTTTGCTTCTTAGCCTCACTGCCTTATTGTAATTCTTTCTCTTCATTCTCCTGTTTCTTATTTCTGGAATTGCTTGTTTGAGTATTGCTCCTACTCAGTAATGGTCCAAGTCTGCGTCCGGTCCCCAGTATGCTCTAATGTTTTTAATTGAGTCTCTTCTGGTTTTTCTATAAGCATGTGGTGCATAAGCACTTTCCCGTCTGGTGATCTCAATGTACCTCTGTGGATTTCTTTTTGTTCAAAACATGTCCTCTTAATGATCATATTTTTCTCTTTTGCAAAGTCTATTAGCATTCTTCCATTCTCTTTAGTTACTTCGTGCTTACTGTATTGTCCTATAGTTGGTTTGAATATTTATTCCTTTCCTATCTTTGCATTTGCATTCCCTAGTATAATTTTCGAATCGTATTTTGGGATTTCCTCGTATACTTTGCTTAACATATTGTAAAATACTTTTTTAACAGCCATTCCTTTTTCTTGGGAATGCGCATGGAAATTTACTAGTGTAATATTTTGTTACTTTCCTTTAATCCTCAGCATGGCCTTCGTTTCTGTAAGCGCTTTGAATTTTATTATTAGAGGTTTTAGTTTATCCCTTACTAAGAATCCCATCCCCAGTCTCCTGCTCTCCCCACCGCTACTTTGCATCGTATCTCCCTAACATAAATCAAATGAATACCTAAATAGATTGATTTTGCCTCCTAAATGTTTAAATCTATTAGGGGAGATTATATATTTGCCTACTTCCATTTGTGTGTTTTCCTTTAGTTTTGTTACTAGGGCAACTATGTCGTATTTGTATTTCTCAATTTCGCTTGTCAAGTGCTTAATTTTTCCTGCCCCATATATACCTCTGATGGCACATGTTCATATTTTTAATGCTTTTATCATTTTTGTTTTTTGTTGCGTTTTTGTATAGTTCTTTGAGTTCTTTGAGTTTGAGTTTTTTTGTTTCTCGTTATGTTCTCATGGCTGGTATAACTTTCCCTCTTTGCCACTCCGTTTCCATATTTTTTCCGTCTATTATTAGCTTCTTATATCCCAATTTCGTGTTTTTTTTCCTTTTTCTTTTCGCTGCTTTTTTTTGTTCTGTTTCTACATCTTTCTTTGTCAGCTGTGACTCCAGATACACCACGTACTTGCAGTTCCTTAGGTTTGATTTGTTTCGTAACACATTTTCCTTATCTTCGAAATTTTCGGTTGTGACTACGTACCGTTTTTCCCTTATTCTCCGAACATCTTTTAAATTAATTTTAATTTTGATCTCTTTTTCGATGAAGCTTTCTAATTCGCCCTTTGTATTTTCACTCTGATTTTCCCTTATTGTTATTTCCGAGATCATTATTTTTTTCCTTATGTGCACTCTTTCCATGTTTTCTATTCTATCGTTCGTTTTTTTCCAGTTCATGCTTCATTTCCTCGTTTTGTTTTTTTAACAGTACCATTTGTTCTATATTGCCGTTTTGCTCTTTCCTCATTTCTTTTAATTCGTCCATTATCTCATTATTCTTATCCAGGAGTTTCCTCATCATATCCATCATTGTTTCGTTTGTGTCCTCCAGTTTATTTCTACTCTAGGGTGAATACTTCTTAATTTTATCTTTCCTTTCTGCTCCTTTCTCTTGGCTCTCTCTCTCTCTCTCTTTCTTTTGTATTTTTTATCGGTTTCAGATGCACTACCTAAAGGCATAATTATTTTTATATAAAATATACTTTATAAAATATATTAATATTTGCTAAAAATGCACGAAAGCAGTCTAAATTCCACATTTGAATTAAATCTAAAAAAAAACATTCAGTGCTACATAGATACTATTTTAAAAATTATGAAATTGTATTTAAAATTGGAGCATGTTCGAATTTTCGGTTTTGAGTTCGTGACCTGATAAATTATTAACGAAAATTATAAAAGTATTCGATTTTTTGGCAATATGCTGAAACACATATTGTGTTATCAAAATTTATTTTGACCTTTTGTTTGATGACAAGGTTGACTATTTTTGGGAGATTTTGTAATATTTTTTTTATCTCAATTGTATTTATGAATTTATTTTTATCAATTTATATACATTGATATGTTTTGTTAATTATATATTGTACATATAGTTTCTGGTACAATATTTATGAAACAGTTATCATACATTAATCATTTATTTATAATAATTGTGTTGTGATCAATGGAAGTAAGTCTACGGTCAAGTACACGCGGCCAGAAGATAAGAAAATGCAATCAATTGCGACTGATTTTCTAAGAAAGTGGAAGGGATTACAATATCTGAAATCTTCAATGCAGCCACTTGGAGTTTTGGTAGTTTAAGATGCCAGTGTTAAATTGTTTCTTGCATTCAGTGATTACTTTCTTTCAACATTCATGCAGTGTTGAAATTATTGATATGCAGGTATGTTCGCCCCGACACCCAAGAGGGTACAAGGGGTCAATGACTAACAAAGAAAGAAAGGTATGTTCGCACAAGTAAGTGCATTACAAAAAGCTGCTGACTGTTTTAGGTAATGTCCGAAATCAGTTCGCTGTTTGGCTAATTTTTTATCTGTGGTAAATACTTACAAAACTATTGGTTCAGAATTCTAAAAAAAAATATATAACCTAATGCAACAAAAGACGAGAAGCAAGGATATTATTACTTTTCACGTTGATAATTTTGCAATTATTAATTATTAAAAAAATAAGTTTTAATTATTAATTTAAAATATTTATGAAAAATATCGAAACTTGTTTAAGTGCCAATTTTTATGCTTCAAGCATTGGTGACCTGCTCTAATAAAGAATGCGAAATTATAAAAATATAATCGCATTAATAATAATAATAATGGCATTTATTGGATTTCGATTCACATAGAACATTACAGAGTCATATACATACATACATACATACTTAATTATGATACAATACTAATCGAATAGCTAATTAATATCACAGTCATTTCTAATTAATACAACAATTTACATAAATATATAATACGACACATAATTACAACAAATCCAATCGTTCTAATCTAAAAATTCATTGATAGAGTAATAGGGGTTCTCAATGAAATGTTCCTTCGCCGCATTTCTGAATCGATTCTTGCTGTTTCAATCTTTGATTCCATTTCACTCGCTAATGCAATTATTCTGAGTAAGATTTTGAAGCGATTTTTCAAATCTATAAGCTGAATTTAAAGAAAATAATTTGTTTGTTCAAATAATACTCGTACTTATATTAAAGGCATTGCCAGTTATATTGATATGAAATCTGAAAAAAATCCAAAATAAAAGATGAAAAAAAAAATTGAAAATCAAATATTGGCTAATAAAATTAAATTTCATTAACTGCAATGCGTTTTCGGATTAAAAATTTGATGTCATGCTTCAAATCCAAAAACCAGCAAAAATAAATCAAAGCTCTGTACTACAAGTGTACTTTAAATCAATATTGAGAAGTGATTTTTGAAACACAACCCCAAAATTTGTTAAAAATAAATTTTTATAGTAAAGGCCGAGCAAAAAGCATTAAAAAAACACTTAAAAAAACACATATTTTTTGAAAAAAGCATTAATATACGCAAAAAAGCATATATTTAGATAAAAAAAGCACACAAAAATTGCAAAAACCCAAAAAAAAAAAAATGTTTATTTTAAATACAAAAATACAAAAATATCGTAAATATAGGTAGGTACATACTAATACACAAAATCATATTCAAAACTACTAGTTTCTTTGAAAATAATTTTCAATTAAATATTGCTCTAAATTTTCCATGATTAAATTGTGTCTTCTATTGCTCAAAATATATTTATAGACAGAAAAACTTCTTTCAACATCTACACTTGTTATAATCGCATATTTAAAATTATCTACAGGTATATTACTTTCAAAATTACCCACATTTTTTACCGCAAACTTTCCCAAAATTATTTAACGTTTGAAAACCTTCATTTAAAAAAAAAACTAGATTTAAGTTTACTATTATCTTTTCTCCAATTTTTCCCCGGACACCACAAATAGCTTCTTTAAAATTGTTGATAATCGCAATTGCATCCGTTAAGGGCATTCCTTGCTTCTCCAATGAGGTAATTGAATGACTCATAATACTATGCCTTGTACCTTGATACTTGTACCTTGATAAACACTGAATATTTCTTTTAATTCCTTTTTGTTTAATATTCTTTGGCAATCTTGTATTGCTCTGCTTTGTTGGTTCCAATTCAAAAATAACTTTATTTAAATGTTCAAAATAATTTGCGTAATATATAGCAGCATCTAGCCATGTCCCCCATCGTGTCAGAACTGATTGTGGAGGTAGTGGGGTATTTGGCATTCGCTCTTTAAATAGTTGCACTCTTAGAGGCTTTAATAAATATATATTTTTCCCATATAATTATATGGGAAAATTATATATATATTCCATTATATATAATTAATGGAAAGTTGATTCTGATAGTTTCAGCAATGCGATTTAGTCCGTGGGCTATGCAGGTACAATGTATTAAATTTTAATGAATTAATTATTATTATACAATATTTAAGGCAAAATAACTTACCAACTTTACATAAATTCTGTAAAATATTTTGTTATTTTCCAATTACCATTCTTTGTGTTCTTTAATCCAGTCGTCTATAGTAGTTGTTTGTTTAGGCATTATGGAAGAAATAATGTAACCATACTAACGAGACGTTGTAGGAGTAACGAACGGGGCTAAACTAATTGCACAATGTTTAGAATTACGAATGCTTGTTCATTGGGAAGATGTTGTATATAATTTAAATTAATCACTCAATCCAAATGCGCAGAACTATAGTAGAGAAATAAGAAACTTTTGCGACACGAATGATATGAATGTATTTACTTGTATTTTAAATTTATTTAGATAAACACTTAACATAGTAAAAACTTACCCAGCACTAGGTTTGTAAAATTGTTTATTTTTATTAGTAATGCCTCGTCCCTCGCACTGAATATTAAATTGTGCAGTATGCATAAGTGTTGATATATGTATAAATTATAATCACCACGATAATTAAATTTCGTTTCAATCCAGAATCAGCTGATAAAAGCTCTAAATAAGCGCAATTGTGTAAAATAAGCACAACATTGCAAAAAAAGCAAAAAAAGCACACAAAAACAATGGATAAATGATCCGTTTATTTCCAAATCGGATAAAAAGTTAATTCATTTGTTAATGTTTTAGATATTTACAAAAAGCATTAAGCTTAGAATCCGGTCTTTAATTATAAGAAAAGATAACTCAAAATATACAGGGTAATTTTTTGAAAAGTACCCCGGATTTCTCAGAAAATTAGCGCAAAATAAAAAACTCCTGAAACATCGTCGAAAATATCAAATGAGATAACCCACCTTGTGATAGCTTATTTGAAAGATTTTTATGTCAGTAATACAGCATTTACACACACAGTTTTTTTTCATAAAAAAAATATTTTTTAATATTTTTTACGACGGAAAAACCGGTTAGATCGATAGCCAAATAAAGAGCGATCTACTACTACTACGACTACTACGATTTTGTTATTGTGTTTCAAATATAAAGCTAACATTTTTCAATAATTAAACTAATGAAAGATTTTTCAAAATATACGATTTTTATTTAAATAACTAATAATTAATTAATAATAATAAATGTATTTGGGCAGACCCCCCAAAGGTCTGTCCGGTCCGGTATCAGACCGATCTGATATTAAATCTGCAAACGTTGTACGTAATTTTTTTTTCTATGTTATTAGAAAAAAAGGAACCCTATGTTACCCAATTAGCCATTGGAATAATCCATTACCCAATGGAACCAAAGGAAGCCAATATATAGGTTTAAAAAACATCTGAGCTATGATTAGTGCGAATTGACGTAATTAGTGACTTGCATTTTCATGAAGGCAATAATCATCAGCAAAATTTGCTGATTCAAAAAAGCGTTTCTGGTCTGTAAAATATAAAGACTTGCACTCAAAATGCTTCCAAACTGCATTAATGGCCCGAAGTTTGAAGCGCGTTAATAATTTTACTGATTCCGCACTCACACATTTCATCATTTTAAATGCTCCGCGCAATCATTCACCCGAATCTAATGGTTTTATACATCCTGCAAGGAGCTCGCTTATAATGTTTTCTCGTTTGTGTTCGCAGGAGTTCTTTTTATTAATAGAGGCCGTGCAGTGTGCGTACTGCGTATGCTCTAATAATACCCACATCTATTCAGCTGGTGTGTATTCGTAGAGCAGACTGCATTTCTGGCTCTCTGGAGATGACCCATTTCCGTATTTTTAACGCTTTTTCGCGGGCGATCCAGGCGTCGCGGCGCGGGGGGCGCGATACTTCCGTAAATCGGACATCCGCGGCGTCGGCGCCGCGACGCTCCCACGGGCCCGAAATCCGACGCCCCTCGCGATTTATTCGTTAATTAATATATAGGTCGAAAACAAGTGGTTGCTCAACTCTTGACGGCGACGTCGCCGTCGGTCGTGGATGTAGATTTCAGTAACCGGACGGCCAGGCTTTCACCTGAAAATACAACGAGCTAAAAGCGTCTCCAAAAACACCGTAATACCAAACTTTATCGCGCGTTACGAAACGCCAACTGGCGAATTAATGTCCGACGGTCATCTAGAATTACTACGGATTTTATTCTAAATTTAAATCCTTATAAATAACGTTCACACAAATTTCATCTTTAATGATTATAGGTATCGGAATGATTTGATGTACATTTGTTTTAGTTTTTCTTTTTTATATATTTCAATTAAAAACTATGTGGGTGACTATGTGGGCTAGCAATAAAGTCCGAGACTGGTCAAAACTTACCTCTCGAATTGCTTATAACTGTTAATTATTTATGTTTGATTAATTTATTTTCGCAACTTGAACAAAATGTCAGTACGGCTTTGGTTGCTAAGACTCTTCTTAAAACAAAGTGTGAATGTTAGAGATTGAATTCGTTCAGTTCTAAAATGAATTCCAATGAAAATAAACAAGAAATGGCAATTGAAGAAGCTGCAGATGCTGCCTGTTCCTTCCAACTGCCGGAGAAGTCGAAGGGGCGTTATTAAAATGCGTATAAGTGTTTTAAAGAGTGGCGCCAGAGAAAGAACGCTATTGAATTTATTTTACTTACTTTCCGTTGTTCATAGTAACCACAGCTTTATCGGTAAGTGAAGCTTACTTCCATCAAATCAATGTTACAACAGTGTACTTACCATGCAGGGAGTGGAAAAATATATATTATTACATTATATTAAATATGTATTTATATAATTATTATTGTGCATATATTCGGCAGCTAATTAGAGATAAGAAAGTTTTACTGGCATTTGTAATTTGTAGTACATATCCGCGCAATGAAAGAGTTAACGTTAAAGCAAATCTAGAAAACATTAATCAATTGATTGCTCGCTAATTGTCAGTGATTGCCACTTGCAATAAAAATGCAATTAAAATATACGTTAAAGGCGGGAGGAGAGAGGATGAAGCATAAACGATACATGATTTTTATTAATACAAGTGCTATTCCATGAGCCAGCTTCTATTCGCGCCAATTATTTACGTGGGGAACAGTTAAGATCGCGTACGATCGGCTGTAGCCGCAAACAATGCGTGACGTTAAGTACCTAATAAGGTAACACAGTTTTACCTTTCTTATGTTTAATATTTTTTTATGATTTTTTATGGGTGTGGTGGGATATGGTTTTGGCGAGAAATAGACGAGAATAAGATAAGTATACATTCATCACTGGAAGAAAATCTTTCTTTTGAAAAATGTAAAATTAAACCTATGCGGTATTAAAAAAATAATTTTCTCATATCTCAAAAACAAATAAAAAATAATGAAACTTCCCCTCACTCATTACCACATGTCAACCAATTTAGAGTCATATATTAATGTTTTGAAAACTTTTGAAACACCCCAATTAAATCGTAGCTTCCTAGATCATCAGATCTAATACCCCTAGGTATTTTTTTATGGGGTCACTTCAATTCTGTAGTTAATAAGATGCAACCAGATACTATTGAACAATTACGAGAAAGAATAGCACAATAATGACGAGCTATTTCTAGACAAACCTTTTAGAAAGTTCGCGAGGAGTTTGAAAGCAGGCCATATTTGTTTTGTTTAGTAAACAAGGAAACCATTTCCAACATATACTTTAACATGTTATTTGAATTTAAATAATTGAACACTTTTGCAATTTATTTGCACTTAATTCCAAAACTAGTTCATTAAATCATATGTTATTAATAATGATTAGAAAGCATTTTTCAAGAGCTTTCGAATGATGTATCACAAGTAGGGGATGCCATTTAATTTTTTTATATGAAGGTGGCTGTGGCTTAAAGGGTGGGTAGGGGGTCGACACTACCTACGCCATTTTGGTTCCCCCTCCGAACCACCAAACGGTTTTGTGTAATTTTAAATATAATCATTGTGTTGATAAGAGAGTGTTATGAAGTGTAATATGATTCATGAAGCGTTATTCTCGGATGTAGTTTTGTAGTTCGTTTGTCTTGTCTTTTAATACATAATTCGTCGAGTATTGGAAGGATATCTAAAATGTTTTGCTCGTTTTTGTATTTCTGTCTTTGTGTTCCCTAAATGTTTGTCGAATTTGTGCTTATTGCCAATAGTCATTCCAAAGTACTTTATCATTGTTGAGGGTGTACGTTCGTTCCGTTAACATGTATTGTCGGTGAATTGTTATTGATTCTGTGGTTGAGAATAAGAAGTTGGCATTTTGTGGGGTTGGGTTCGAGTCTCCATTTGTTGAACCAGTCCATTGTTTTGTCAGTCAGTATTAGAAGTGTGTCTATTGTGTCATCCAGTCGTTTGTTGTGTGTTATTAATGCTGTGTCGTCGGCGTATTGTATAATATACTGTTCTAAGTCTGTCTGCCTGTTGTCTGTTCGATATATGTACGTTTTTTGTAATTTAACCGCCTTTGTAACTTTTACGGTTTCCGAGATCCCCATGCTGTTGATCCTTATCTTGGACACCCTGTAGACTAGTAAGATAAGAGATGAGACATGGGAACTGGAAACAAAGGCTCTCCTTATCTGTTAAACCATTATAATTTATATTTTGGCTGTGCTAGGTTGGAATCTTATTACAATTCAATTGAAATTTTACAATTATTAAAATATTGAAACAATAAATTCAGAAAATGTGCAATATTCAACTAAATTTGCAATGAGTATATAACCATCTTTCATAAATCATTACATTAAAAGTATGTAAATCGAATTAAAACAGTCATCAACTATACAGGGTGATTCATAGAGTTATGATTTCTTCGGAATGGGCATTTTCCATTTTATTTTTTTTAAATGTAGCGCAATGAACAAATGTCACGATATTTTTTTTACACACACAGGGTGTTTGAAAGTTAGTCATTGATAATACTATTTTGTCCCAAATACGGACCTGTCCTCTCGTTTTACATTAAGGTTAGGATCCGGAAATTAAGAGAATAAGAGAATAGTTGACGATTTTATTGATTAAAGCTGGAAAATTATCGTTTAGGGAAGGTTTTTTTTTTTAAATTTTGTGCCACCTTATTATCGAAACATGTAGATTTGACTCAAGTTAATAAGTAACCAAGTTGTATGCGGAAGTACCAAATACATGCAATTTCACTTAATTTTTTCTGCTCTTTCCATATATGTAAACAATTTTTTAAAATATTGATATACAGCGTGTTGTTTTGAGTCGAAACCTACTTATTGATTTTTTTAAGGCCGAACCTAGAATAAGATTTTAATTTATTATATAAATCGACACCACAGTGGGCAAAGAATATACGAACCAAAAATTATCAATAAAATGTGTAGGGTGGTTCGTAAGTTAAGATTAATTGAAAAAATGGGCAATATTAATTAATCACCTTCTATACGTGACACAAACGTGACACGTTGTGTCCTTGGATGCGCAAATTTAAACAGTCACTTTTTCTCCTAGGAGAGAAAGTGTTTACTTTGTCTGCCGGCGGAGAAAAAGTAAAATATACTCACAACTATAGTTTTATTTGTGAGTTTCTTTATTACAAAAAATAACACTAAATGTACAGCTAGGTAGAGTAAAAAATACTGATAACTATACTTTTATTTGTGATTTTCTTTATTACAAACATTTACACTAAATGTACAGTTAGTTATAGTGGCGCTCTGAAAATTAAACCCACTACTGCCAGCAACACCTGCTACAAATTTAGTGTTAATAATATTGGATCCATTTGCTGTTTCACGATGAGTTTCTAGTTCATTCACAGTTTCAATTAAGTTGTTCGGCACCAGAATTTTCATTGCAATATCTTTCTTATTTCTTAAAGATTCCTCGATGTACCTTTCAGCCACATTACTAGATTTCCATCCACCATGGCGTTTCAAACAGGCAATGTTAGCACCTCCGTCTAGCAGCAATGTCGCCGAAGTTCGTCGTAGACAATGTCCAGTGTATTCCTTCCAATTTGGTAACTTTAAATAAGATGCTACCTCTTTGGCTGCTTTTCCAATTTTATGAATTCCCATTACTATTCGATGGTAGACTCCATTATGGTATCTTAGGAAAAATCTCTGCTCTTCCATACCAGCTGGTCTAAGTGAAGCATATTTTCTGTATGTATTTATGTATATATCGCGAATGACAGTAAATGATCGTTTCTTGGGAGTTTTACTATCAGGGACTTTTATTAGCAGAGTCGAACCTAAGTCTTCAATATCGTGAACTTTCATTTTGGCCAGCTCATCCACCGACAGGTACCAGAAATCCCAAATATCAAAATAACCTAAAAAAAAAAACAGGCATGATCTCAAACTTTTAGGCATAAAGTAATTTTACATTTATCGCCAAATATTTTCCATCTGGAGCATTAGACAGGAAATTATCAATTTCTTCTTTAGTTAGGACTTTAGTTAGGAACTTTTGGCCTTCATTCTATTTCTTCAATAATATCCACTTCATGTTTAATACTCAATAATGTCCGTAACATAGAGTATTGTGACCACATAGACGAACATTTCATGTTGTTCTTCTGCTTCAGTTCGGTAAAATAAGCTATCAACACATTTTCCGAATAATTGTCCACGTTCTTCTGCCACGTCCATGCACCATTTAATGAATCTTCGGTATGCAACCTCATAAATACTCGCCGATTTGGTAGACAGCAATCCTTCCCTTGAAGCTTGCGTTATTTAAGTTATTTTTGTTTGTTTTGTTTTTAATAATAGTTTATTTTAAATTTATACCAGTACAATTGATAGCTCATATAAATAACATTCTATGTTATATCATTAATAATACTGTTTAAAGTGTTTCATGTTTTCTTCCTTCTGTCTTCACCTCGGGAGTTGTGAGATTTCTTTCCCCTCTTGGGTTAATGGTATTTAACGATGTTGTCGGTCTTCTTCATTCCTCTTGTTTAGATCTTGTTATTTAAAAATAGGTTTTTTATTTTTAGTTTTAAAGGTATGTATTTTAGTTTTCTTATATGTTCGTTCAGGTTGTTATATTTATTTATTGTTTTCGTTGTTAAGTGTTGTTGTAAGTTTGTTTTTAAATGTTGTTAAGTTTAGGTTAAGATGTATCCGAGGTAAATTAATGGTTGATAATATGTGATCAGTTTCAATAATTATGTAACATAATAATAATGAATGTTATTCAAACAAAAAAAAGTTAAGTGTTGTGTATGTTTTGTTGTAGTAAATTTTTCTGTTCTCAGATCTGACTTTCTTCTTGTATTGTGTTGATGGAATTGTTTATTATTTATTAGTGTCATGTTCGTTTTTGTAAGGTTTGAATTTTATATGTTAATAGTAGATTACTTAGTTTTATCATGTTTCTTACATTGAGCTCCTTAGTTTTCTTATATAATTCTGCTGTATTTGTTCTTCGGTCCAGTTTGTAGAGTATTTTTAATATTTTGTTTTGTTGTGCCTGTAGTTTATTCAGGTTTTTTTCAGTTGTGTTTCCCCATATGTTGCAGAGATAGTTGATTTTTGATGTAAACAGTGCATGATATATTTGCTTCTTTTTCTCTTCCGGTACGTAGTTTCTGATTTTCATTATGGCGGCGATAGTTTTAGAGTTCCCTTTTGTAAGCGTTTCTATGTGTTGATCCCATTTTAGGTTGCTTTGTATTTTAAGTCCTTCACTTCTTTTATTTGTTTCATTTTTGTATTCTTGATCGTGATGTTTATGTCGTTTGTTATTTTATCGTTTGAGAATATCATATATTCTGTTTTTGCTTCGTTTATTGTTAGCAAGTTATTGAAAAACCAGTTTTCCAGCAGTTTTATATCTTCGTTCATATTGTCTTCTATTTCTCTATAGTTTTTTCCCTTGTAAACTATACAGGTGTCATCTGCATATATATGTGGTTTTCCTTTCAATTTCATTTCCAGCAGATTGTTTGTGTATATAATATATAAAATTGGTGGTAGGTTTCCTCCTTGTGGTATTCCATATTCATCTACAAGTGGTTGGCTTTCTGCATTATTTACTTTGGTTTTTTTGTGTTCTGTTTGATAAATATGTGTTCAATATGTTTAGCTCCTTTCCCGTTATTCCAATTGCCTTAAGTTTTTCGATTCATTTTGGTTTTGATATAGTGTCGAAGGCTTTTTTCATGTTAATGTATATAGCTAATACTAGTTGTTTCTTGTCCATCTTCGATGATATGTGCTGTATGAGATCTTGTGTGGCCGATGTCGTTCCTAAATGTTGTTGGTAGGCATAGTGTTGTTGGTAGGCATAGTGTTCTTGGTTGATAATTTGGTTTTTAAGCAAGTGATTGGTGATTTGAATTTGGATGGTTTTCTCTAATACTTTATTTATTGTTGATAATAATGAAATAGGTGTGTAATTTTCCGGGTTGGTTTTGTCTCCTTTTTTGTAAATTGGTATAATTGTGCTAGTTTTTCAGCTTTTCAGCTGGTTCGTGGGGTGTGCACTCCATAACAACACCGTTTTGAACAACCAAAAACTGTAAATGACAATTTCGAATTGTTCTGTTTATTACAAATTCGTCTATAGCAACCACAGCTGACATGATGCTCGTTTTGTATTTTGCACCTTTTTTCTTTCATATATTTTTGAATACAAATATTCTTGCGTTTGAAGAAAAAGTAAGATGTTTTATTCGGAGAAAAAGCAACTTTGTGTGCTTCGTCTGTATTTGCCGGCCTCACAAGTTCGGCCGTCAAACTTACAGACTCACCACACAGAGTATATCTTTTTCTCCTAATAAAACAATATACTATTATTTAGAATCACCTCGGTGTGCCGCATCTACCATTACTATATGCGCATTTCCCAATGAATCACCCTGTATAGTGGCATTTGTCAACATTGAAGTTGAATCTATAATTTCAGGTGTTTTCAATCAGAATGGGCATAAGACATATAAGATGCTCTTTCTAATTGGATCTGATCTCTTATTTACTATTATATAGGGTCTCTACTTTATACGCGAGGAGGACATAAACTTGCTAACTGTCACTGTCAACAGGACAACTTTAAGGAATTTTGATTCTCTTAAATTCATTCAAATTGGAAGGTGCAATTTAAATTAAAACAATGTTTCGCAATCCATTGGCTGTTGGACCTGGGTTTATTAGATTATTGGATTTGTTTCTTGTTTTGATCTCTACTAGCATCAACTACCTGTCAAAGCGTGTTTTTTTTTTTCATTAATACCCTGTGTACATAATTGGTTTTTGTGGGATCTTTACAAATACATTGATAATGCTGGACTAGCAATGGTCCAGTACTGGCCATTGCTCGCCCAGATCTATGCATGTATTGGGATAACAAACAAAAGTCCAACAAAAACAAATGCCAAGATATTCGTGTTTATTGGAATGTTTGCATTTGTCTATTGTTTTTTTTTTGTAGCTTCAGATGATTTTCTGTGCAATTGTCGCATCTTCGGACTTGGTGTCGTCGGATGTTTGTGTTTGGTGTGTGCGAGTAAAAATTGGGGACGCCACTCTTGAATTCCATCGGTGACATTGCGTAAGTGTTTATTTATTTTTACATTTTGAGTTTTCGGCGATTGGGAAACGGCCGGGCGCTTATATTTAGGAAGACATTAAAATTCGCGAAGTTGCGCAACGGCGGCGACTTCCACGGCGGCATTTGAACGCGCGATCGCCCGGCGAAGAGGAGGAAAAAGGCGACGAAAAGAGAAAAAAATCGGCCGTCCGATTCCCCGCAAAGTAGGCCATGCCACGATTTATTCAAACGTACAAAAACACATCGTGGATTCGCGTCCCGATTGGCCGATCCGCCGGGCTAGACGCGAACAAGTGAAAGTGCAAACCTAACCTCGATTTCACTTTCGTTTAGTAGGCCGAACGGGTCCCACGACGTTGCTGTATTTTGCAATTGCTCGGGAGAAACTTGACGTGGCTCGCTCCTTCTTGGCCCGGTGCAAGGCTCAAACGGCGGACAGAGACGGCGCCGATTAATGTGCATTAGAATTGCAAGAGGCCGTCGTTCCGAGCCTAGAAACCACCGTGAATTGGGTCGTGTGCTCCTTAGTGCTGCTATTGCATCACACTCAGACTATTATGCGATGAGATTCACTGTCCGTAGTAGGATTGAGGAAATTAACTTTGCTTTTTAATTCGCCCCGTTATTTCGTTGTCATTATGTGGTGTAGGCGGCCTCAAAAACAACGGAGCGCCGATTTTTGTCGGTTATATAACCCCAGGAAAGGAACTTTGCCGCGCCGACTAATCACCGGGGCTCCGCCGATTACGTCTGCTGACCCTTTTTCATCCAATTTTACATCACGCAGATGCTCCGGGACGTACCATGGATCACGATCGAAATCCGACCAAATCCGACAAACCCTGAAACAAACGCCGACATACCCTAAAACAAATAAACAATTCATAACTTAATCCAAATCGCACCCCAATCATGCTTAATGTACACACAAGGTGCACACCTACCTATTACTTAATCGATGCAAGTCTGTCACCTTCACTAACTAATTCAAATGATCTGTGTGTAATCTGTCATCATGCCATTAGTTTCCAATAATAATATTTCTTCCTATCTGACATATATTGGCTTACAAAACTCGATTAACATCTATTGTCGCTAATAAAATCGTTCTTTAATCGCTAGTTTAGCTGAAATTGTGTGACACCTGTCTGGCGCGAACAAAATGCTCGGACAATTATCAAGTCTTACATATAGAACGCGTATGCACCGTCTGTTACGTTTTATTGCCCAAAGTTTCATCACACAACCACGTAACACGGTACGGCTCAGTAGAAGTTTCGAATGGCTAATATCAGCTACTGCATTACCCACCAATAACCTTCTGACATTAATTTTGAGCCCAAAAAGTGTGGTAATGAAGTTCATAAGAAACAACATTCATAAGAGCTGTATTTTAAGTTTTTGCCCAAAATGCTCGGACAAATCCAATTATAGGTTTCCAATTGCCATCGTTTGACTTTTCTATTTTTGGTAGACATTCGTACTACTTAAAGAGTAGGTAAATAGTAGGGGAAAGGTGGCATGAAAGGGCCACGAATTGAAAGGGACAATTCAAATTACGTGAAAATTACAAATCTCACCGAAACAAAAGTATTTATGTTGTGTGGCTATACCTATTCACACTCATTTGAAACTAACTACAAGCTTATGTCATTTCTAGACATCGTCGGCATTATGCTTGTGAATGTATTCGTGCTCCAAAGTGAAATTTTTCTATTTTTTTCAAACGTTTTGTGAAATGTTGTAAATGGTTTATTGAACCGTTTGTCATTGTATATAATAAGTCGTATATTCAATTATTAGAGAACGATTTTATCAGTACCCATTAGATAAAATTATAGCTTTAGAAGTTATGTTTTTAATTTGTTTGTGATATTTATGAAAGGGACATAGCAATTGGTTATAAACGGGACGGTTATATTAAATACGGATTCTGACTTCATACATGACAAAAACTCTGAGACTGTGAGTGAATTTCCAGGGGTAATATAACAAGTGGTGTTCTCATGATCATAATGCTTTTATAAACACAACGAATTTCAACCCCAACGACGAAAATGCTTTTCGTCAATCATTTTCCAAAGATTGGGATTGAAATAAGTAGTATTTTTAAAATCATTATCAATTTTTGAGAACACCTCGAATTATATTTAGAAAGGGAATATAATGAATTGATTGAGTCATTTATAGTCTATCCAATTTCAAGCTGCAGTTAATGTAAACATGTTCACGTGAACAGCGATAATGTACAGGGCCGCACTTGCTCAGTTGCCGACTACAGTGCGCTAACAAAAAAAAATTACATGAGATAATAAAAAAGGACAACAAATAAATCAGTAAATATTAAATTTATACACAATAAAATATTTATTACTAAGTTGAACTCTTTTCATCGTTCATGTTTTATACATTTTCGCCACGAATCTTGATTTATAGATTCTATGGCTTCAGAAAATTAATTTTTGCAGTCCCCAAATTTAAAAGTAATATTTTTTGAGACCACATAATTTTTAATTTCTGCCCAAATTAATTCGATGGGGTTGAGCTCACAGTGATACGGTGGAAGTCGTAATATAAGTTTATTATGTGACCTCGCCATTTCATCAATAATATATTTATTATATTGCGTTTTATGCATATTAACAATAGCCAGTAATTCAATTCTCAGCATATCGGCTTCGAACGGAATATTTTTGGACAACAACCAGGTCTGGATATCTGCCTTCTAGTCGACGTAGGATTATTTTCTAACTCTCTGGAATGATACGACGCGTTGTCCAACACAATCACTGCATTCTCCTCTAATTTCGGCAATACATTGGAAAACCATGTCTCGAAGGATTCCCTCACCATTTCTTCGTGATAATCTCCGGTTTTTTTCGATTGAAAAGCCCATAAAGCATCGGGGACAAAGCCGTCTGTACTGCCAATGTGGCAAATTATCAGTCGTTTACCTTTTCCTGTAATTTAAAATCATCATTAATAAGTGAATAGTAAGTTTATTAGCCAATTTTTACCCGAGGGATTCCTCAACCCTGTTGATAAACCTGACAAAAAAGCTGCTTTAGAAGATTTAACACTTTCATCCATCCAAACATGCGATTTTGTGTGACCAGCGTTAATCCAGGTCTCATCAAGATAATATATTTTTTTATTTTCACTCCTGTATAATTTAATTTATGTTTAATAATTTCTTCTCCATAACGTTATTTCGTCACTGTCCAATAGCATACTATTTCTTCCGCGACGTTGGTATTTAAAATTTAGCGATTTCAACAATTTATGAAATGTTGATCGCTTAAAATTTGACAAATCGTAGTCTTCATTCGCCTCTATTAAAAGCTTGTTCAGGGTTGGCATTTCATTTCGAAAGAAAAATTGGTGTACTTTTCTTCGTATTGCGTTCCTATCAAAATCATCTACTGCATCAACGCTATTTTTTCGGTTCTGATTTGTTTTAGGTGGTGAAAATTTTGCGGAGATTTTGTATTCTCCAATAATGTTATAAACAGACCTACAAGATACCCCTGTTTTATACGCCACTTTTTGCACCATATCATTTCTTAAATCCGTAGGGTTTTCTCGAACTTCACATTTATAAACATTTAAAATTAATTGTTTGGTTTCCACACTTAATAGTTATTTAAGCATTAAGAGAGGTAAGTATCTTTTACCAGTCGAGGTCGAGTTTGCGCCCGAGCGACAGCGAGGGCTAGCAATACAGACCGAGACTGGTTAAAACTTACCTCTCAAATTGCTTATAACTGTTTTTCCGCTCCTGAAGTTGGTTTAATTGTTTGTGTTTGATTGATTTATTTTCGCAACATGAACAAAATGTCAGTACGGCTTTGGTTGCTAAGACTATTTTTCAAACAAAGTGTGAATGTCAGAAATTGCATTCGTTCAGTTGTAAAATGAATTCGAATGAAAATAAACAAGAAATGGCAATTGAAGAAGCTGCAGTTGCTGCCTGTTCCTTCCTACTGCCGGAGAAGTCGAAGGGGGTGAGAAGTCGAAGACTGGTGCCAGAGAAATAAAGCTATTGAAATTATTTTACTTACTTCCCTGAGGGAAGTAAGTGATTACTTACTTCCCGTTGCTCATAGTAACCAAAGCTTTATCGGTAAGTGGGACTTACGTCCACTAAATCAATGTTATAACGTACTTACCATGCAGGGAGTGGAAAAATGACACTTTTTAATGCGTTTTTTAGGAGGGCTCAGTTTCGCACTTACTACAACTTCAATATCTGTATCTGTGCTCGACATATTTCACAACACTAGTCAAGCTAATGCAGTAATAAAATTCCCTTCGTCCGGGTTTCAGGTAGACAGCGGGACGACCAATCGTATTCTTGTGTTAAAATGTGCACGTGGTGATCACGCCTGGTAGAGTGTATATATTCACTGCATCTTGAAATTGGATGGACTATAGTAAATCAGAATAAACAAGAAGCTAAATGTGCAGTTTAAATACCTATTTTTATTTAGATCACTTCATCATTCAAACAACAAACCACATTTATGTACATACTTGCACTTACTTGTTTGTACATACTTGGGCCATACTGACATTTCGGGTTATGTTTTTATTAGCGGCCGACTAGATTTTTGTGCACGCAACCGATAAATGGTGTTGGCCATGAAATTCTGAGAGCGAGCATTTGTTCGAGGTATTTTCGTGAAAATACAACCGTTGTATTATCATATATAATACAACGAGTGGAATCATGACTAGCGATAATCGCGTGAGTTGTAACACTAAACATGTTCATGTTGTCAAATATTAATTCCATGAGTCCGAAGGACGAGTGGAATTATATGGCAACATGTTGAGTGCATCAACCAATGCGATTGTCAATAGTCACGATTCCAAGCGTTGTATTCGTAATATTATATTGCGAATGAAAAATTTAATACTAACCACGTTTTCAGCCGCATGTTGAATGCCCAGTCTTGTATGATCTGGGCCAGTTGCTCCTGCGTGCTGTTCTCGGACAAAATATAATTCCGAGAGTTGCAGAACTCGGTAAATTGGGCCCAAATACACTTTTGAGACCTTACAGTATTATATGGTTTGTGGTTTTGTATGTTTTCTTCAATATTATTTAAGGAAGAATCACCGAAGCGCGATATTTGGTGTAATTGTGACATTTCAGTTTACAGCATAGCACACCAGATGTGTAGAGGACCAAGTGTGATTATCACTTATTAGTCAATTCGAGTTCTGATTATCAGCTATTAGGCAGTCGCTAGGATAGGGACTGCATTATAAATGATACAAGCATTATGAATGATACAATCAGCATTATCAGTTATTAATACATGCGTAACTATAGAAACCGCATTGTTATGACGTCACTGTTTTATGTATGCGTTTTATTCCCTACTGAATCACTTACACATAAAACATATATGCAAATGTTAATTTCATTGAATTATCTATAAGAAAGGAAATATAGGACTGATTTCCGATTAGTTTTAAAAATGTGATTTTAAAGTATTGATACTTTACAGTACACGAACTTACCGTGTACGTGTACGTATACTAGTTATTTAGTATGTGTAATGTAAAATACCAGTAGGTACAGGGTGATTTTTCTTGTTATTACGCACTGTCCCTTTCATAAATTATTGTGTCCCTTTCAATACAGTCTAGTGATGAAAGGGACAAAATACACTTTATTTTTAAATGAAAAAATATACAATTCAGAATAAAAAAAGGTTTATTATTATATTTTCTTTCGGCGGTGAAATAATTGAAGTTTTCAATTCTATTCACAAATGTTCAAATTATTTCGTCATTTACTTACTAGACTCTTTAAAACAAAAATGTCCCTTTCATGGCATCCTTGACTCTGACTCTAAGTCAGAGTCAACGTGTGATATACATTTACATGTAACTCTACATTGCAACCATAAAACTAATAAAGATATGAAAAATTTCTCAAGGCCATTTCATCTATTCTACTCACAAATTTGTCACGAATATGTAAATGATTCTTTTCCTACCGGACAAGCTAGCAAGTTATTTTCTGAAAAGTGAATCGCTTATAATTGCTTTAATATTGATTTATTTAATATTGAGTTTTGGACATATGTGGAATTATCGACTTGAAATTGCATCAGGAATACGGCCAATTGGATCAGAATTTTCAATTGAATTTGATAATACCCATTAGTATATGATTACAATTGCATAAATATAATTTAGAATTGATTCTCCGAGGTACCGAGATACCTCCACGGATATATCATCATTTAAAAAAAAACCTGATTGTGGTCACTTAAATAAAAAAAAATGGCTACTTATAACACTATTAGATTTGCCACTAGTTGAATGGTAAACACTAGTTACGTCGTAAGATATCAGCTTTCGCCAATTACCAAAATCATCTCGCCAAATGTTGCATAATCCTTGCAACATCCTCATATTGAGGAAGTTCAAAGATTTATAAAATTTATAAAGTATTTGTTAGTTTCATTGCGAAATTCCGATAGACACTGCATTCAAAAACGAATATATTCATGAACGAAAACATTTATTTCATTAGCTTATTTAAGTTTACTAAGAAAATGATGGGGTTGTTATTTTAAATTAATTTCGATTATCGAAAATTAAAAAAATATATTTCGAAAATGAATATATCTTCGTCTTAAATGGGCGAAGGTATAGTCTGGGCTATTGCCCTTGAACAGCCATGGTCTTATAGGACATTGGGAAATCATATTGAATTATGGTTGAAATCCTCCAAACTGGAAGTGTTAGTTTGTTTTTTAATTCTTTGTAAATATTTCAAAACTTACCAGATTTATCAAAAACACATACTATACATTCACGACATTTTTGCAACCTAGTTGGCTGGGTTTTCTTTTTGTTACATTGGACAAACTGATTCAGAGATGCAACGGAGGTTAATTAAAAAAAAATTGTGTCGATGTCTATTAGACATTTGCTTCATACCACATTGTCAGATTTATAATTTTTTTTTACTACTAGCTTTTAAAGATAACATTATTCATTCTTTTTTACTGCATATTCGAACCCAGAAATATTTTGCACTTCTGTCAAAATATTAATCAAAATGCCAAACATTATACATTTTCATCTCTAATAATTTAAACTTTACATCTGGCAACAATGTTATTAAAACAATATAACCACAAATTGAAAACAACTTAACCGAAAAAAAATTGACAAGTTCTATCGGGGAATTCAATTGAGGTGTTTGCTTTAAAAACAACACAAGTCAAATAGTTATTTAAGCATTAAGAGAGGTAAGTATCTTTTACCAGTCGAGGTCGAGTTTGCGCCAGAGCGACAGCGAGGGCTAGCAATAAAGACCGAGACTGGTCAAAACTTACCTCTCAAATTGCTTGTAACTGTTTTTCCACTCCTTTGGTTTAACTCCGTTCCTTTGGTCCTTTGGAAGTTGGTTTAATTGTTTGTGTTTGATTAATTAATTTAGTTTGTTTCATTTACCATGAACAAAATGTCAGTACGGCTTTGGTTGCTAAGACTATTTTTCAAAAAAAGTGTGAATGTCATAAATTGCATTCCTTCAGTTGTAACATGAATTTCAATGAAAATAAACAAGAAATGGCAATCGAAGAAGCTGCAGATGCTGCCTGTTCCTTCCTACTGCCGGATAAGTCGAAGGAGTGTTATCAAAAGTGTTTTAAAGACTGGTGCCAGAGAAAGACCGCAATTGAAATTATTTTACTTACTTCCCTGAGGGAAGTAAGTGATTACTTACTTCCCGTTGCTCATAGTAACCAAAGCTTTATCAGTAAGTGGGACTTACTTCCACTAAATCAATGTTATAACAGTGTACTTACCATGCAGGGAGTGGAAAAAAATACATAAATCGAGTTATTAACAGTAAACAAGCGCTAGTTTGGCTGACAGGTTAGAATGCTTGTTTACCATTCACGAAGACCTGGGTTCGAGCCCCAGTACAGGTAGTACATGTGTACTGAGAAACTAGTGCCATTCGCCGTTGGGAGCTCATTAACGACGCTCTAGAGCAGAGGTTCCCAACCTTCTTTAGCCCCCTTTCGAAAAAACAAATTACTCACCGCCACCCATTCAGAAATAAAATCTCACTTAAAATCAATATAGCTTTCCCATCTTTTCAAAGAGCATTTCAAGAGCGCCCCTCTTGGTGAGGGGCTCCATAAGGTCAGATATAAAATTGGAATTTGTCTTTGAAGCCAAAATGCTTGGTAGCCATGTTTCAATTTTAGTTTTCATTCTTCGTTTGTTGATAATTCTATGAGCTGCTCCTGTAAAAATAGTTCTGCTGTTTCAATGTTTGTGCAAGGTTCCAAGACCCAGTCCGGAATTATCACATTGAGGATATCTTGAAATCTATTAAAAAAATCTTCTTTAAGTGTTTCTTAATGCTGGCAATAAACCAAAATGTGATCATCACTTGTTTTCACCGAGGAAAGATTTTGAAACTGATGGAATTGTCTCCGACCCAAATTTAATTTGTATAATGCTAGTTTTGACACGAATGCCGAAATTATTGCTTTAGCTTTAATTAAATTCAAATCGTCTCCATGTAGCTGCAGATTGGTTTCGTTAAATTTATTAAATAAATCTGTTAAATACGCTATATCATTTTTAAATTTTAATAAATTTTCTTTTAAGGAATCATCTTTATTTTCGAAAAACGTTATAACTGAGTCAAATAGTTCATAAAATCTTTGTAGTCAAGTACCCTTTGACAACCATCGAACTTCTGTGTGCAACAGTAAACGACTAAAGTCCTGGTCGTTTTCATCACAAAGCTTTCTAAGCAATCTAGGGTTAAGAGAATGGCTTCTGATTCTATTAACCCCTGTAATTACGTACTGCAGCGAGCAATGAAGGCGATCACTAAGATTTTTTACAACTAAATGTTGTCTGTGAATCACACAATACATGGCGACTACATTTGGTACAGCTTTTTTTAAATATGCAATGAACCCGCGGTATCATCCAACCATTGCCGGAGCACCATCAGTAGCAACGGACACTATATTATTCAGAGGGATATCTTTTTCTTTAAAATATTGTTCCAAAACGTCATATACAGATTTTCCTTTAGTATCAGTTTCTATTATTTTTGCGATTAATAGTTCTTGACAAATGTTCTCATCTCTTATGAAGCGAACGTACGATAGAAGTAATGTCTCATTCTTAGGCAATGTAGACTCATCGAGCTGTATAGAAAATTCGGTCGTCTTAAAAATTCGGTTAGAGAACTCTCCACATCCTCGGACATTTCGTCGATTCGTCTCTGTACAGTATTATTGCTCAAGGGGATTTTTTAATAATATCTGAAGGTGACTTGTGAAGTACAGTACGGAGAACTTCACTCACAGCTGGCAGTATTAATTCTTCTCCAATAGTGTGCGGTTTTCCCGATTTAGCAATAAGCAACGAAATATTGTAAGATGCGCGTAACCCATCATTGTCTTGTTTTTATGCTGCTGAAAACATATCGGCTAAAGTTGGACGTCTCGAATGTTGATTTTTGAGCATTTGAAAGTAAGATAATTTTTTATCTTTTATAGCAGGATGTAGTTTGCTCAAATGTTCTTGTAATCGTGAAGGTTTCATGGCTTCATTTGAGAAAACTTTCTGGTAAATCAGGCACATTGTCAATGTCTTGTTTGTGGGTGACTGAATAATACCACATTTTAAATATTCGACATTGTATTGTCAACATTTTTTCATTTATTCCGACATTTCTTAAAAATAAAACAAGAAAAATAATAACCAGAAGTTGTTGTTAGCGCAGAACCAACCAATTTAAAAACAAAATTAAAAATTTAAAGTTAGTTAAAATTTCTTGCGCGCAGCATCAAACACTATATGGGTTTATATAGCCCAATATGCATAGTGTCCCCGGATAGAAGTAATTACACGTGTATTTATTTTACACGTGTAATCACATGTGTATTTATTTTACACGTGTAATTATAATTACACGTGTATTTATTCTACACGTGTAAATATAATTAAACGTGTATTTATTTTACACGTGTAATTATGTAACTACATGTGTAATTATAATACTCTCGGTTTTTTCAATTAGTAATTTATTTTATACTTTGGAAAATAAATATGTACACGAACTTAGGATATCGTAAGATTCTGATGTAATTAAATAAGTTACTAAGTAACTAAAGAAGTAACTAAATTACTCGCAGTAGAAAAAAACGCTAAATTCTACTATTTTTATTCTACTACTTTCAACTATTCTGGTTCAAAAATATTAACATATCGACGTTTTCTGGAAGCAGTGAACAACGCTTCGCTGTTACACGTGTAAAATTATACGTGTAAATAATTACACGTGTAATTATACGTGTCACTAATTACACGTATAATTATGCCGTACGTACACGTGTACATGTGTCCCATGTACCCGTGTAAAAATGTACGTTAGAGAATTGTAAAAGCAATTTTCAAATCTTGTATACATATTTTGCATTTATAATTTAATAATCATATTTTGCCGAATGTATATCATAATTAATATATTTTACCGCTTAGAAAAAAATCTTTCCTGAACTATCAATTTCCTATTGACTCAAAATCCAAAATGTGGGTTCAATTTTTTTTTAAACCAAAGATCAGGGCTTAATTTCAAAACATGAAATAATCGTTCTTATAATTTTGGTTAATGTATCTATAAAAAATCTTATAACATCTATCCGAAGACACATTGTATATTACAGGCGATTAAAAATTAAAACAAATGATATGAAACCAGAAATATTAAATATTTGGAACTATATGTACATAAATTGCAGCCCATCAAATATAACAATAGATAATATGTAAGTACTTACTTCTATTAGAACAGTTATTTGACCAACGATATATTTTTAATTACCGGGTCCACTTAATATGAATATTACTTTATTTACAATAATGATCACAATATCACAATTAATTACAATCCAAAAACAATAGGTCAAATATACTTGACTCGTTGCGCGTCAGTCAGGAAGTCAGAATGCAGGCCGGAGCGTCCCCGCTCCGGCACCTTGCACACCAAACCGGGCAAGCGGGGTAATCCCCAGGCTCTCGAAGTGGGCCGATGTACAGATATCGGTCAGTACGCGGAATCACATGTTGATTCGGTGGAGCCAACATTAAATTGTTCTTTTGAATGTGATCTGTAGATTTTAGGTTTACACTCTTGCTCTGACGGAACTCCGTTTTTGCCCGGGGGCGGCGGCTGGTCCTCAACGCCCCCTAGATATAGCTTGGGCCAGAAACGCCCCCCCAAAATCCGTTGCGCGCCCACCGGGGGTACCGCGCCCGTTAGGAATCACTGCTCTAGAGATTGGGGGCCAATTTCTAGAGTAACAATCCGTAACTTAATACCCACATTTACACAAATCACAAGGCAGAAGGACCCACGTTGGTCGATAGCCAGTTAGGGATAATATCCCTAACAAATACTACTACTACTAACAGTAAACGGCTCTCAAGACCAATGTCTATGCACTAACAAACCCGTTTTCTCGAATAACAATACAAGTCGCGTGAAACAGACCAATGAATATATAGCAATTTTTTAAAAACGACACATGTCCATCGGCTTTCTTTCTTAAGTATCAATATCTAAACAAAAAGTAAGAAAAATTATCAGCAAAACTGAAAAACCTTAAGGACTTAATAAGTTTCATAGAGCAACCCCAAAATATACAGGGTCCGTCATTTCACCTCCCGTCTTCTGTAGCTCAGTTACTAATTGACTTAAGATTTTGATATTTTGCAGACATTACTTCCATTCTGTAGCGCATTTTAGGAAAATATTTTTCATTATACAGGGTGTCCCAAAAAAGTGTGACGTCATGATTATGTGTATTTTTAAATTGCATGGTATATTTTTTGTTGTTTATTTGGGTGCCCTTTGTAGATGCCTACATACCTGTGAAATTTTATTAAAATCGGTTCAGTGATTTTAGCACAAAAAATAAAAACTGAAAAAATCAGTTTTGCAACATTGGTTAAGAAAATTAATAAGAGATAAAAGTATGCCTTGTTAATGAAACCATACCAGGTACTTATTAAATAAGGTCTGATAGTTGCGTTAACCAAGTTTTTTGGATATGCATTATACAGAGTGTCCAAAATTTAGTGTCAAACTTTTCAAACTTTAAAGCACTTTATTTTCCTTATTTTAAATTGGAGCCCCTGTATATTTTTACGTCGTTCCATGTGGAATTAAAAGACAAACATTTTTCCTAATTACAACTCTATCGTAATTCCTAACACATTGAAAGTTATGTGCAGAAAACTCGATTTATCAACTATTCCAATAGCCATTTTAATGAATAAAATTTGAAGGTGACTTTGAAAAACAATTTATTGACATAACATGTTTTGTAGTTACAATTAATATCTCGAAAGTATTAAAGGTTTCACAGATCTTCGTCTAAACCTATTACACATCGTAAAAGTATTAAGTTTTGTATAAAAAATAGTTTTTGTAATAAAATTTCATAAAAACATAACATAACTGTGCATTTCTAAAATTAATTAATTGCTATAACTTATGTTCTATATGTCTTCCGCCCTCTTGAAGGCACAAACGAAGACGAGTATGAAATGACATTGCCACTCTTCGTAACAGGTTGAATGTAATATTTTGAAATGCGAATATGAAAGTCATATCCACATTTGTCAATATAGGTCATAATATTTGTCATATTATGAATATCATATTTTCCATGACAAAAAGTAATTTTGCTAACTTGGGTATAAAGACCTTAGCTAAAAAAGTTTTAAACTTTTATATTACTACAGTCAACAATGGCTCTTGTCACTTTGTTAAACTTTAATGTCAATAAATTGTTTTTCCAACCCACCTTCTATTTTGATTAATTAAAATGGCCATTTGAATTGTTGATAAAACGAGTTTTCTGCAAATATCTTTGAATGTGTTAGGAATTGAGATAGGGTTGTAATTAGGAAAAATGTTTGTCTTTTAATTCCGCATGGAATTACATAAAAATATACTGGGGTTCCAATTTAAAATAAGAAAAATAAAGTGCTTTAAATTTTGAAAAGTTTGACACTAAATTTTGGACACTCTGTATAATGCATATCAATAAAACTTGGCTAACGCAACTGTCAGACCTTATTTAATGAGTACCTTGTATGGTTTTATTAACGAGGCACTATTTTTATTCCTTATTAATTTTCTTAACCAATGGTGCAAAACTGATTTTTTTCAGTTTTTATTTTTTTGTGCTAATGTCACTAACCCGATTTCAGTAAAATTTTATGGGTATGTAGGCATCTATAAAAGGCACCCAAATAAGTGACAAAAAATATACCATGCAATCTAAAAATATACATCATGATGACGTCACACTTTTTTGGGACACCTTGTATAGTCAAAAATATCTTCCTGAAATACACCCTAGAAAGCAACTGAAGTCTGCAAAATATCAAAATCCTAACTCAATTAGTAACTGAGCTATTGAAGACGGGAGGTGAAATGACGGACCCTGTATAATTCCATGAACCGTTATTTATTGAGCAATATTTAAGTGTTGTTGATGAGGAACCCGAACTGGAGGAGGATAACAGTAATGGTTGTGAAGTTTTAATTTTCATTTCAAATTTTTGAAAAAGTAAAGTTTATTTTGTATTTTAATTTGTTCGCATTAAAAAAATTCCACCTAAAACAACACAAGTCCAACTTTCTTCCCCGTTTTTTCTCGTGTTTCACAGTTTTTATTTAAAATCATTTTTATTTTTAAATATGTTCAAATAAATACAACAGAATAGACTGATTTATTTTGCCAGTACCTTTGAGTATAACTTCCACTGTAACTTTTTTTTAAATTTCCCACAAACCTGATTTATGGACATGTGCACTTTTTAAAATAAACGCCTCAATTATTTCCGAAACACTACCAACAAAATTACTAGATATTCATAGACTCCACTGCCGCAAAAACATGGTAAATGGAGAGTAAGCATAAAAGTTTTGTAAATTAAATTTGTAATAAAATTTGATTACACTTTGTAACTATTTAGATATGTAAGAACCTGTTGTTATAATTCGTTGCTAAGTAATGAAGCTAGTGTTTCAACTAAAAGTAGTTGCGGAGACATACTTGTCATTTTCGTCGGCTGATGATTGACAAAATGTTGTTATGTTTCTGTAAAAAAATGACCACACTTTTATTTTTTAACTAATATTGTAATTATTCAATAAAAATAATACTAATTTAGTCACGCGTTTTTTACATGTTTCGAGAAAAATTTTCAGGTATCTACTAAAATGTCCACAGATAAATGCACGACACACGTGGAAATAGCCACGGTCACGTGAACAGGCACCGTCTGATATATCGCAGGTGAAAACGAAATAAATAATTAACAAAGAGGCATACTGTTGTTTACGGCGTGTACATGGTTTATTGTGATTGCAGGAACAAAATAAGGACTTAAGTGTGTCAGTCGTGACCAGAATATACGAGTTGGAAGCGGCGTCACTTTTCCTTTTTTTTTCGCGGTGTGTACGCCGCTGTAACTCAAACTTTTACGCCCGTGTCTCCGAGAACGCCTCGTGATTTATGCATTTTCCGTGCGTTCGGGCGTAAAACGTTCTTTTGTAATGCCAGAGTGCCACGTGGGCAGCTACCTAATCCTGAAAATGGTGTGCCAATGTGGCAGTTTGGCACAATTGAGCGAAATATGGTTGGCATTATCTCTGGATGAATGTATGGATGACTTAACTATTAATGGTTTACGGTGTTGGCTTCTAGGGGACTTTGAGAGAAATCTGGTTGGAATTATTTCAGTATGATTTATGGAGGATTCGATTATTAATAACTTGCGGTAAGGCATTTTGAGCTATTTGAGCGAAATCTCGCTGGAATGATCACAGGATGAATTTGTGGATATTTCAATTATCGATGACTTGAAGTTGAGCAGTTTGGTCCAAATCTGGTTATAATTATCTCTGGACAACTTTTATGGGGGATTTAATTATTAATGCTATTTGGATGTGAAAATGCAATAGCTGCAATTATTTCTGATCTATGGCGCTTTGACCATGGTCTTAGTATGAGATATAGATACAGTAATCAAACCTTAGTGACCCATTGCAACTGCATTAGAGTATAACTTATATTCTTGTATTTTTACAGGTAGAGGTTATATAAATTCTATTGATAACGATTTTGCATGTGCAATTTTCAAACTTTTTTAGTTTAAACAGTCCTCTTTTGTAATTACTCGACATAACTCGTTGTAAATATTTTTATCAATTTCAGTGCAATTTCAACAAGTAGCTAAATCTATTCTTTGATTAACCAGGGCGAGTAAAAAGTAAGGAACCTCTTCCCTAGAGCCATTATTAGTATTTTTAGAAAAAAAGTTTTCAACAAAAGTTTGATAGCATGTGCGACAATTTAACAATTTTATTTATTTTTTCTGAAGCGAATAGCAACCTAAATTTTTGCCAGTATAAAATTTGATTGTGTTTGTTTTTCTCTTCACGAATTTCTAAAAATACCATGAGGATGCATAAGAAAAATATCTAAGAAAATCGAACGTAATAATCTTGAATAAAAACACGAAAATTGAACTAAAACAATGTCTACAGCCATCCTATTATATTTTAATAAGTCAGCAATGGTTGTACAACCAAATGTATCATAATGTCTGCTGAAAGATGGCCATAGCTACATATACTGTGCGAGCAAAAATTATTTTCATCCGAGAGGGCAGCTCTACCACTGTGCTGTATGGACTTACATTCAAAGCAAACATTGATGACAATTATTTTTGCTCCCATGGGATTTAAATACATTGTTGTTGCAATTATTTGCACCTGAAATAAAACCCACATTATCGTTAATTATAATACATAATTCATATGAGTTTGTACTCACAATATGCTCACAATATTACGCATCTTTTCCGAAGTCACGATTGCAGTTCAAAATATTACCAGACGGAGTTATCGGACTCCGTCTCGCCGTCAATGCCGCGGAAGCAAATGATGTAATAACAATTAATTCTTACAGTTTCACCACTCGTGTAAATCACTCACATCGGTGTAAATAATTGCAATAATAAACAAACAAGCCAGCAGATACATATACATCGATTAATTCTTTTATACAATGAATGTCACTGGAGAAATAATTTCCGGAATCAATATATTCCATATTGTTTTTGAACCTACATCAATTTATTGTATTATAAGTGATTTAAGTGATTCATGATTACTCACAAGTAGGTGATATAATCGTTAGTACATATGCAGGGTAATAGTTGATTATCTCATCTTCCAAAATTTCAAAAATTAAAATAAAATTTACTGTAATGATATTTGGAACATTAAAGGTACAAGTAAGAAATACGTTTTTAGGTTTATATTTAATTACAGTAAAACCTCCCTTAACGGACGCCTCTGAATAGCGGACGCCTCTTTTGAACGGACATTTATCGATTCCCCGAATACACTAATGCAACCTTCCATGTACTACTGCCTCTCATCAACGGACCCTCTGAAGAACGGACAGTAGGATCAGGCACTATTATTACTTTCCCTTAAAATGTATAGTCGACCCAAAAATCTAAGAATATTACGACTTTGACTTTTAAGTATTTTATGGGGGTTTTATTTGGTGTTGCCATAAAATCAGCGCTTATACTGGCTTTGGGTCTTTATACACAACTAGTATCAAGAGTCTACCAATTATTAGGTACAAAAACCTACTTCAAAATCCGGTATATACAAGGCATATTTGTGTTGGGAAGAATTCCTGAATGATGAATCAATTTGATGCGTGTTCGGTGTGTTTTGCAAGCAACATCAATTGTCTCCCTTCGTGCTGCTGTGTTTTAATGCCGCCACGATTTATTGCTGCTATGTTTTATTGCTACTTTTATTTTATGTACTATAATTTTTGTATATGTCATGATTTAGCGTAAGTGTAATAGTTATTAATAAGTGTAATTGTTGGTGTGATCCAGTTTCAAGAATCACATTTGTTTGTTGATCCGATTACAAGGATCAATTTGTTTGCTGTGATTCGGTCAAAGGACTATGTGTTGGTGTGATACAGTTTCAAGAATAACCTGTGTTTGTTGATCCGATTACAAGGATCAATTTTTTGGTGTGATCCGGTTCGAAAGACGATTTGTTAGTGTGATGTAATTTCAAAAATCACCTTTGTTTGTTGATTCGATTACAAGGACCAAATTGTTTAGTGTGATCCAGTTGCAAGAACCAATTTGTTTGTGTGATCCAGTTTCAAGGATCATTTTGTTAGGATGGGGTTTTTTTATAGCCAAATTTTGAACTATTGGTTTGTATTTTAACAACTGATTTAATTTATTGACAAATGTCTTCTGCTGTCGAGCTCTGAGACACAAGTGCTCTATGAGGCTGCGGTGGAGTGAGCGTTAACGCGTTCGCTTCTAGACCGCAAGGTCCCGGGTTCGATCCCTGGGTCTGCATATCTGTGGTGGTTTTTCTGTAGTTTTCCCACTTCCTTGCAACAATTGTTGGAAATGTACCTCTACCATCTATAAGTCGCATGCAGGCGCAGATGGGCAACAATAATAATGCTCCTCTCAATGCCCGCATAACTAGTAATAGTTCAGGGGCCTATGGTAAAATAAAATGTAATTGGGTCAGAATTCTCTGTCAAAAATTATGATAGTAACCAATTACGCCATATGTGGAGGAGTAGTACGGATTATTATTACGGATTATTATGGTTATCTTCGTGGTCGAGAGCGGGTGGCACCACCCCCTGCTCCAAGACATTTGGGGTAAATGACACCACGTGAAGTGGTGTCAACCCTGTCGTTTTAAATTACGTAAATAATTATGAACAGTATTACTTTTTAAAATGTACTTTCTTTCTTTTCTTTTGTATATCCTAACTGGTGAAAACAACTTCATTGAAGTTGTCACTGAAAACTTTATCATCAATAAATTATGATTATGAATATCACTATGATTATAGATAAACGATTTTAATAAACGACCTTCTTGTGAATATCATATTCGAAAACGGCATAAGATTATTTATTAAAATTTCAAAATTAAATTGTTTAGAATAATATCTTCATTTGAAAAGGTTTTGGTAGAAAGTAGGTATACCTCTTATCATATTTTGATTTATGATTTCGAAAATTATAAATGAAAATGGAGTTATGTGTGTAAATATTTGTGATATTTCCATAAACTGTTTGATACTCTAAAAAATATAATTTTTAGTCAACGTAATCGTATTTTTTTTTCAATATTGAATTATTGGCAGTGCCTGTCCTGTAAAATTTTTAATGATCCCTATTTTAAGTATACTCTTGGTCATTGCTTTTCTCTGTTCTTCTTCAGTTATTATGCCATCGTTGCTGTGTATGTTGCTGTCGCGTCGTCGTCATTTTTTTTTCTTCTCTTTCTGTACTACGAATAATTTCTTGGAAATGTACTTTCCATGTATTCATTATATCTTCATCCTCCGTTATTGTTCTCTTCGTTTGTTCTTAGTTCTATTGTTATATTATTTCATATATTTTTCTTTATATTTTTCTTCTTATATTCGTAGTTATTAGTTTTTATTTTTATTGATTTCTAGTTCTTATATTTGTTTAACACTCTGAAGAGCTGTTGAATCCATGAAATGCCTTTTTTCATTCTTTCCTCAAATTATTTCCATGGTGCTACTACATTTGTGCTTTTGCTGTTTGTACTTCGTTGACTTCCTCTCTGTCATTTTCTGTTCCCCTTCTCTTCATCTTATCTTGTTACCTATTATTTCCTTATTAATTTTTGTATTTCTCTTTCAGTTTTGGTCACGCCATTGTCTATGTATATTTTTATACACATACAAAGTTCAATTCTAACAGTTTTATCTAAGTATGTGTAGTATTCAGGTACTAGTTCTTTGATTTTATTATTTATTTTTTCTTGTTTCATGTCATCTGCTACCATAGAATTGTTTATGAATTAAAATTACTATTATAGTTCATAATGTATTTATAAAAAAATTCTAAGTGAAACTTTGGAGACATAAATAAGGTTCTTTCTTTCATAATGTTTCCCAGTAAAATTTGTATTATGAAAAATTGTAGTAATTTTAAATCATAAATATATTATGATATCAACAATTATTCAGATAAAAGAAGTCCTTGAGATGTTAGAAGTTGCTAGGGTACAGGACGTTTGCTAAAATCAGGTGGCAGCAATTCATGGGAGGCCTATTTTGGCCTATTATTATTATAGATATTTTGCAGGAATGCATAATAAAGTCCTTCTTCAATTTTTTTTGGCAAGTTCAATAACACTGAATTAGTTATAGCCGCCCCTTATCTAAATAATTGTTGATCGCACGGTATTTTGCTTTCCTTTATGTGTGTTATTTAACTATTTATTTAACTTTTTGCAAATAATTCTTCTAGTTGCTTCTTCATATTTTCTTGTCGTTCTCTGTTCTATTATTGCTCTCTTGTTCCTTGTTTTCTTTCTGTCTCTCCTTTTCTGTTTTTCTTTTTTTTTTTTAGTCCCCTTGCATAAAGCAGTAATGGTTATATTTCCTATTTCCGAAGTCCTGGTTCTATTTTTATTCTTTTTTGCGCAATTCTCTTGATATATCTCTTACCTTTCCTTTTAGCACTTAATCGTTTTTCTTCATTACTTTCATCGTTTCTTTTATTATTTCCAAAAGTTCTTACAGTTACACTACTGTGTTTTCTTGGACTTTGTTTCCACTGTTTACAAACTGTTTAGAAACATTAAGTTGCTGCTCTTTCTTGCATTATTCTCTGTTTATTATACTGTACTTTACTGGAAAAATATACTCAAAATCAAACATATTTAGCAATCATTTCACACTCGGGGAAACGTGAAAATGAAAATTAGACAATGTCAGAAAATAAATTTATATTCTACTCGAAAAAGTATGCTTCATGTGGAGGACAGATGCGCTACACGTATTAGCTGGAGCGATTGGTATTATTATTATTAATATTATCATTACTGAAGGTATTAGTTTGTACTTACTGGTAAAGATATTTTTTATTTTATAGATAGACATTTTGATAGATGTCTAGACATCTATTGAAATTTAAATATAATTTCAAACATGTACAATGAAATAAAATCAAAAGATACACAAAGCAAAATTACACTTATCAAGCCACTGATGATGCTTTACTGAACAAACCGAAACTAGTAAGGTGAAATAAAAATAAATAAATATGAAAATAAAATAAAAAATATCTTTACCAGTAAGTACAAACTAATACCTTCAATAAACAACTGGTAATATGGATAAAACCTTAAACTTAATTATAATTACTGTTATTAGTATTGTTACTATTATTATTATTATTATTATTATTATTATTATTATTATTATAACTATTACTACTGTTATTATTCTGGAAGTCGGTAATACACATTTATAAACCTACGTGTTAATCAATTGTTTATTACTTGCAGTAAATTATTCAAAAATCATTGTCTTCAGTTCTTACACTTCTGCTGTGTTTTCTTGGACTTTGTTTCCACTGTTTATAAACTTGAAGAAGCTGTTCTTTCTTGCATTGTCCTATGTTTATAACATGCTATACCTACTACTTCATCAGAAAAATGTACTCAAAATCAAAAATATTTAGAGAATATTTCACACTCTTGAAAATATGAAAATTAGTATTAGACAAAATAAAATAAAAAAAATTCAACTCGTAAAAGAATGCCACACGTGGAGGACAGCTGCACTATTAGCAGTAAAATATTCTAAAATCGTATAATGAAAATAAAAATATACACACTAATGAGACATGCATTTGTGAAAAAATCTAGATATACAGTAAAACCTGATCACGGACAGGGACGGTGCGAACGAAACTGTCCCTTGTATAGAGGTGTTTAGGGAGGTTTCAGATAAATAAGAGGAAAAAGAACCAGATAGAAAGATCATTAATAAATATGTTAGTATGTATCAGCCAAATCATATGAAAAATGAGAAAAATAACACAACATTATTATGTAGTTTTGTATTGCGAACTTCTGATTCCACATGTATCATTAATTGTAAAAACGTTTGGGAAGCAACCAAGTTGCTTCACCGACATTTTTAATTTCTCAATTGTGTATAGATTCATCTTCGTCATCGCAATGTTCTGCTGGCCCATAATTTTCTTGATAGTCCTTAGTACACTAAAATGTTCTTGGTGCTACATCCTTTTACTGTGCGTTGGGGGCAATTTCAAAGAAGATTCCTAGAGACCGGATTACATATCTTTATTGTCCATTGAATAGAGAAAATATTTCAAGAAGAAAATTCGAAATAGTGTCTAATCCTACAGTCGGCGATAATTTCAAAGAAATTTCCTAAGTACCTCATTACGCGGTCGCGCGGCTCCTCTTCATTGTCCGTTGAATAGAGATATAGTCGACCCAAAAATCTAAGAATATTACGACTTTGACTTTTAAGTATTTTATGGGGGTTTTATTTGGTGTTGCCATAAAATCAGCGCTTATACTGGCTTGTTATACAAGCCAGTATAAGCGCTGATTTTATGGCAACACCAAATAAAACCCCCATAAAATACTTAAAAGTCAAAGTCGTAATATTCTTAGATTTTTGGGTCGACTATATCTCTATTCAACGGACAATGAAGAGGAGCCGCGCGACCGCGTAATGAGGTACTTAGGAAATTTCTTTGAAATTATCGCCGACTGTAGGATTAGACACTATTTCGAATTTTCTTCTTGAAATATTTTCTCTATTCAATGGACAATAAAGATATGTAATCCGGTCTCTAGGAATCTTCTTTGAAATTGCCCCCAACGCACAGTAAAAGGATGTAGCACCAAGAACATTTTAGTGTACTAAGGACTATCAAGAAAATTATGGGCCAGCAGAACATTGCGATGACGAAGATGAATCTATACACAATTGAGAAATTAAAAATGTCGGTGAAGCAACTTGGTTGCTTCCCAAACGTTTTTACAATTAATGATACATGTGGAATCAGAAGTTCGCAATACAAAACTACATAATAATGTTGTGTTATTTTTCTCATTTTTCATATGATTTGGCTGATACATACTAACATATTTATTAATGATCTTTCTATCTGGTTCTTTTTCCTCTTATTTATCTGAAACCTCCCTAAACACCTCTATACAAGGGACAGTTTCGTTCGCACCGTCCCTGTCCGTGATCAGGTTTTACTGTATATCTAGATTTTTTCACAAATGCATGTCTCATTAGTGTGTATATTTTTATTTTCATTATACGATTTTAGAATATTTTACTGCTAATAGTGCAGCTGTCCTCCACGTGTGGCATTCTTTTACGAGTTGAATTTTTTTTATTTTATTTTGTCTAATACTAATTTTCATATTTTCAAGAGTGTGAAATATTCTCTAAATATTTTTGATTTTGAGTACATTTTTCTGATGAAGTAGTAGGTATAGCATGTTATAAACATAGGACAATGCAAGAAAGAACAGCTTCTTCAAGTTTATAAACAGTGGAAACAAAGTCCAAGAAAACACAGCAGAAGTGTAAGAACTGAAGACAATGATTTTTGAATAATTTACTGCAAGTAATAAACAATTGATTAACACGTAGGTTTATAAATGTGTATTACCGACTTCCAGAATAATAACAGTAGTAATAGTTATAATAATAATAATAATAATAATAATAATAATAATAATAATAGTAACAATACTAATAACAGTAATTATAATTAAGTTTAAGGTTTTATCCATATTACCAGTTGTTTATTGAAGGTATTAGTTTGTACTTACTGGTAAAGATATTTTTTATTTTATTTTCATATTTATTTATTTTTATTTCACCTTACTAGTTTCGGTTTGTTCAGTAAAGCATCATCAGTGGCTTGATAAGTGTAATTTTGCTTTGTGTATCTTTTGATTTTATTTCATTGTACATGTTTGAAATTATATTTAAATTTCAATAGATGTCTAGACATCTATCAAAATGTCTATCTATAAAATAAAAAATATCTTTACCAGTAAGTACAAACTAATACCTTCAGTAATGATAATATTAATAATAATAATACCAATCGCTCCAGCTAATACGTGTAGCGCATCTGTCCTCCACATGAAGCATACTTTTTCGAGTAGAATATAAATTTATTTTCTGACATTGTCTAATTTTCATTTTCACGTTTCCCCGAGTGTGAAATGATTGCTAAATATGTTTGATTTTGAGTATATTTTTCCAGTAAAGTACAGTATAATAAACAGAGAATAATGCAAGAAAGAGCAGCAACTTAATGTTTCTAAACAGTTTGTAAACAGTGGAAACAAAGTCCAAGAAAACACAGTAGTGTAACTGTAAGAACTTTTGGAAATAATAAAAGAAACGATGAAAGTAATGAAGAAAAACGATTAAGTGCTAAAAGGAAAGGTAAGAGATATATCAAGAGAATTGCGCAAAAAAGAATAAAAATAGAACCAGGACTTCGGAAATAGGAAATATAACCATTACTGCTTTATGCAAGGGGACTAAAAAAAAAAAAGAAAAACAGAAAAGGAGAGACAGAAAGAAAACAAGGAACAAGAGAGCAATAATAGAACAGAGAACGACAAGAAAATATGAAGAAGCAACTAGAAGAATTATTTGCAAAAAGTTAAATAAATAGTTAAATAACACACATAAAGGAAAGCAAAATACCGTGCGATCAACAATTATTTAGATAAGGGGCGGCTATAACTAATTCAGTGTTATTGAACTTGCCAAAAAAAATTGAAGAAGGACTTTATTATGCATTCCTGCAAAATATCTATAATAATAATAGGCCAAAATAGGCCTCCCATGAATTGCTGCCACCTGATTTTAGCAAACGTCCTGTACCCTAGCAACTTCTAACATCTCAAGGACTTCTTTTATCTGAATAATTGTTGATATCATAATATATTTATGATTTAAAATTACTACAATTTTTCATAATACAAATTTTACTGGGAAACATTATGAAAGAAAGAACCTTATTTATGTCTCCAAAGTTTCACTTAGAATTTTTTTATAAATACATTATGAACTATAATAGTAATTTTAATTCATAAACAATTCTATGGTAGCAGATGACATGAAACAAGAAAAAATAAATAATAAAATCAAAGAACTAGTACCTGAATACTACACATACTTAGATAAAACTGTTAGAATTGAACTTTGTATGTGTATAAAAATATACATAGACAATGGCGTGACCAAAACTGAAAGAGAAATACAAAAATTAATAAGGAAATAATAGGTAACAAGATAAGATGAAGAGAAGGGGAACAGAAAATGACAGAGAGGAAGTCAACGAAGTACAAACAGCAAAAGCACAAATGTAGTAGCACCATGGAAATAATTTGAGGAAAGAATGAAAAAAGGCATTTCATGGATTCAACAGCTCTTCAGAGTGTTAAACAAATATAAGAACTAGAAATCAATAAAAATAAAAACTAATAACTACGAATATAAGAAGAAAAATATAAAGAAAAATATATGAAATAATATAACAATAGAACTAAGAACAAACGAAGAGAACAATAACGGAGGATGAAGATATAATGAATACATGGAAAGTACATTTCCAAGAAATTATTCGTAGTACAGAAAGAGAAGAAAAAAAAATGACGACGACGCGACAGCAACATACACAGCAACGATGGCATAATAACTGAAGAAGAACAGAGAAAAGCAATGACCAAGAGTATACTTAAAATAGGGATCATTAAAAATTTTACAGGACAGGCACTGCCAATAATTCAATATTGAAAAAAAAATACGATTACGTTGACTAAAAATTATATTTTTTAGAGTATCAAACAGTTTATGGAAATATCACAAATATTTACACACATAACTCCATTTTCATTTATAATTTTCGAAATCATAAATCAAAATATGATAAGAGGTATACCTACTTTCTACCAAAACCTTTTCAAATGAAGATATTATTCTAAACAATTTAATTTTGAAATTTTAATAAATAATCTTATGCCGTTTTCGAATATGATATTCACAAGAAGGTCGTTTATTAAAATCGTTTATCTATAATCATAGTGATATTCATAATCATAATTTATTGATGATAAAGTTTTCAGTGACAACTTCAATGAAGTTGTTTTCACCAGTTAGGATATACAAAAGAAAAGAAAGAAAGTACATTTTAAAAAGTAATACTGTTCATAATTATTTACGTAATTTAAAACGACAGGGTTGACACCACTTCACGTGGTGTCATTTACCCCAAATGTCTTGGAGCAGGGGGTGGTGCCACCCGCTCTCGACCACGAAGATAACCATAATAATCCGTAATAATAATCCGTACTACTCCTCCACATATGGCGTAATTGGTTACTATCATAATTTTTGACAGAGAATTCTGACCCAATTACATTTTATTTTACCATAGGCCCCTGAACTATTACTAGTTATGCGGGCATTGAGAGGAGCATTATTATTGTTGCCCATCTGCGCCTGCATGCGACTTATAGATGGTAGAGGTACATTTCCAACAATTGTTGCAAGGAAGTGGGAAAACTACAGAAAAACCACCACAGATATGCAGACCCAGGGATCGAACCCGGGACCTTGCGGTCTAGAAGCGAACGCGTTAACGCTCACTCCACCGCAGCCTCATAGAGCACTTGTGTCTCAGAGCTCGACAGCAGAAGACATTTGTCAATAAATTAAATCAGTTGTTAAAATACAAACCAATAGTTCAAAATTTGGCTATAAAAAAACCCCATCCTAACAAAATGATCCTTGAAACTGGATCACACAAACAAATTGGTTCTTGCAACTGGATCACACTAAACAATTTGGTCCTTGTAATCGAATCAACAAACAAAGGTGATTTTTGAAATTACATCACACTAACAAATCGTCTTTCGAACCGGATCACACCAAAAAATTGATCCTTGTAATCGGATCAACAAACACAGGTTATTCTTGAAACTGTATCACACCAACACATAGTCCTTTGACCGAATCACAGCAAACAAATTGATCCTTGTAATCGGATCAACAAACAAATGTGATTCTTGAAACTGGATCACACCAACAATTACACTTATTAATAACTATTACACTTACGCTAAATCATGACATATACAAAAATTATAGTACATAAAATAAAAGTAGCAATAAAACATAGCAGCAATAAATCGTGGCGGCATTAAAACACAGCAGCACGAAGGGAGACAATTGATGTTGCTTGCAAAACACACCGAACACGCATCAAATTGATTCATCATTCAGGAATTCTTCCCAACACAAATATGCCTTGTATATACCGGATTTTGAAGTAGGTTTTTGTACCTAATAATTGGTAGACTCTTGATACTAGTTGTGAGTTTGTTGTAGAAGATTACTACACAGTAGTTTGGAACGTCCCTACTTTTCGAAACTCTTAGGAATCTTACCAGGAGGTCGTTCCGCTGTTTAGTATCGAATTCGTATGAAAAATATCAGCCAAATTCTTTATATCCGCTAAAAATGGCTGAATTATGAATAAAATTCAAAGTATTTAAAAGTAAATGCAAAAACTTCCAGCATCTATTTAAAAAAAAACAAGAAAATGTATTACTTTTTCCATCGTCCTATAATCTGTCGTTTTCTAGCCTGCACGCACGCCAGAAAATAGATGAATCTTTTAGTGCTGACGATTGTTATGAAACGCAGAAATAACTGTACTGGAATATTACATTCATGGCCTATGCCGGCAATGAATTATTCCTGGTGAACTACAGCAAATAATTTCTTTTTAGAACTCCTATATTTTTACGAAACCTGCAAAAATATTGCATCTGAGAAAAAATTGTATGTGCTTTGTACATGAACTGCCTTCCCGGATTTTGTAATTTTTCTGCTTTTTTTTTCCTAGTGTTGCGAAATATTCGTTGATGATATCAGCGAATTATTTCTTGTTTTTTTTTTAGTGTGTCATCTTTTTTCTTCATTTGGGCGATTTTTGTGCATTCGGTAGACTTTCTGTTTGTTATTATGTGCCATGTTTTACTAGGCTCCTGTTGAAGTTGTTTTTATTTGTTTTTAAAGTAGACTCTTTTAGTGTCTTTTATGAGGTTGTATGTCTTTTGTTTTTGTTTCAGGTACTCGTTTTTCTTTTGGAAGTTGTTTGGTGTTTCTCTTTCTTTTTGATTATTTCTTGTGAGACCCATGGATGTTCCTCTATATATCTTTTATATCTCTACACATGCCTGTTTCGTGTTGCTATTTTTTTAATAAAGTAAAAGTTTGTTTAATTATTGTTTGGATAATTTTTGATAGTGCATCAAAATATGTTATGTTTTGGTGTTTAAGTTTTTAATTTCTTTTCTGATGTTTTCTTGATGCGTTTTTGTGTGTTCCTGGGTTATGTATTCGTTTCTTGGGGTTCCTATGGTAAATGTTGCTAGGATAGGGCAATGGTCTGAAATGTTTGTTGGGAGTATGGTGGTTGCATACTTTTTAATATCTATATTGGAAAAGACGTAGTCAATAATCGAGTTTTCCCCATTTAGGCTTATGCGGGTGTATTGTGGTTTTCCGGTTTCATTTATTTGTTTATTTACTTATTTATTTATTTAGTTATTTCTTTATTTATTTATTTATTTATTTATCTCTTTATTTATTTGACTGTTTTGATGACTATTTTGTATCCTCTTTCTGCTAGCATTGTTTTGTAGTCGTTGGTTGTGTCCGATTTGTTTGCAATATTCATATTTAAGTCTCCTACTATGATGTGTAGTTTTTTTATGTCAGTTAGATTTTTCAAGGTGCGTTTCAATATTTCATATTTTAGGTGAGGTGGTTTGTATATCGCTGTTACATTTTTTTTTTCTTCTGGGAGCTTTATCGTGAGGATTTCTACTTCGTTTATTGTTTTTTCTTGCTTTACTTCATATTCGTATAGTTACATTATAGTTTTAATTGTTTACCTATTGGAATGCACAAACGTTGTAAAAGCAATGATTTATTTAAAAAAATATAAATTTTGATTTAAATCAATGATTTATTTAAAAACATCATTTGATTCATTATTTGAATCATTTGATTCATCATTGTTAATAATTTCTGGTTTTCGTGTATGTCCTGTTTAATTTTATTTCCAGACTCTTCCCATGCTTTTTGTTTAGCCATTTCCACCACTTATTTGGTTCTAATCATTTGATCTTTATATATCTTGTTAACAAAAAATGATTTGATATAAATCATGATTTAAATCAATTGAATTAAATCACGTCAACCCTGGTTTGCAGGTACAAATATTTATTTTTAAAGATAAATGCTGGAAAAATAGAGAGACATATGTGCGTGTTTCCTTTAAATAGCATTCCCATAGAAGAGATATGGAAGAGTCTGAACAACAACGGAGGGGAGCAGATTTAGTTAAAGCTATAAAATGATTGTACAGAGAAACCAAAACTACGCTCGGATGCAAAACAGAAAGTCAACGGATTTTACCATAAAAGGACACAAAAAGAAAAACGAATAGAATAGTTCCAGAATACAGAAACATTAAGAACATGGAGGTAGTAGAGGGAGTGCAGACGAAGTAATAATATATGGGATAACAGAAACAAATATTTTGAACGTAAAAGAAATTTTGGTTGGGTGTATAAATTGATATTCTCCAAAACGAGTGATATCCATTTTCGCAATATGAATAATTATAAACTGTACATATACGATCGCGCATCCTTCGACGTTCTCTGAATGAATGTAGGAAAGCCGCGTGGGTTTCGCAGTTAAATAAGTTATTGTACAATTCTCCATCCATTCGAGTACCTCTTCATTGGTGAATTAACGGTTGCCTTTGCCAGGAGCGCGGAGCATGACACTGGGTCAGCAAGTGAGAACGTCCAGACCCAAATGCAATCGCGACTGGGATAACTCTTGTGTCCGAGATCCATGCAAAAACCGTTGATCCCACGGAATCACAAAAATAATGAAAAGTGCACGCAGCACCGTTTATCGCGGCCGAGAACACGCGATCAGGTAACAATGTGTCATTTGCATTTTCCCTGCGGATCCGCTCAGTTACGTAACGAGAGCGAGCGATTCAGTTCTCTTTTCTCGTGCGGATCCCTTTCTCACACTTTGGCCTGAATGGGTTGCGCAAAAGCCCCCGTCGTCAGACAATCCCGACTGCGAATAATTAAAGCCTCTCTGGGACCGCTCTTGTCCCGGAAATGGACCCACTCTCTGGGGCTCTCCCATGGCCGCCCGGACCACGGACGTTCGACGATCGTTTGCTTCACAGAGGATTGTTTGTAGGTCGCCGGGGATGAGTAACGGTTCAGCGGATAATTTATGCGGGAGGCAATCCGCGACTCCTCCACTTTTGCCATATGTGCGGCGCCGCACGGTAACTGCCATCGCCATATATTGCTCGCGTGCGCGATTGAACTTGGGCTGTGCAATCGTTGCACTTTCCTGCATTGTGTGAAATCGGCGAAAAATCCCTGCTGGACATTTACTTATGCTAATTAAACATCTGTCTGCTTGCAGATTCTTATTACCATATTTATAGACCCGCGGATGCCCACTGACATAAGCGATGGCCAAACTGCATTGAGGGAAGGGCAGAGACTCGATGATGCGTTGGTGAACATAAATATTAACCGTAATAGCTTCTGCAAATGTAACAACACCAAGATCGTAAAAATATTCGCATAATGAAATAAATTAAATAATTAATTTTTAGATATCAGCTAGAACTCAAAACCATCATTTTATTTAAAGTAGGTCTCAAGGCATCACCAAAATATCCGACACCTCGTATCCACATCCGAAACTCGAAACATCTGATCTGGATTCGACATTGAAAGTTTCGTATTCAGATAAGATTAATTGGATTTCGGATTACGGTTTCTGCCTGGATATCAGAACCGAAATATTCGACACATCGGATCTACCCCTTTCAATTTGGACACGATATGACAGTTTCATATCTGGATAAGATCGGGTACCGAAACCTTATTAAGCTATCCGAAATAACCAATCCATACAGGGTGTCCAAGATAAGGATCAACAGCATGGGGATCTCTGAAACCGTAAAAGTTACAAAGGCGGTTAAATTACAAAAAAGTAGTAAGTATAAAAAAGTAAAAACCAGAAATTTTCGCTTACTTCCGGAGTTATTCGACAACATCCGAAATTTTGCGATTTCATTTTTTATTTTTTTCTGAGATTATTTTAAACCAAACGCACTTTCTCATGCCCACATTTTTAGCTCTACAAGACAGCGTTTACAAATTCTCAGTGCAACGTTTCGTTTCCATGAAACCATCATCAACTTCATTTTTTATATGGCCCGTAAAAAATGTACACCGTGAATTAGATAGGATTTCCTATTACCAATTCAACTGTGAGGGTGCTTTGAAAAGAGCGCGAAATGAAGCACAGATTTCAGCATCAGTTCGAATAAAATATATGCAATAGATGACACCAACTATCATGTGCACAAATGTCGAATTTTACATTGTTCTGTCAAGTAGAATCAATTTGGTGCTCCTTTGAATAAAGCTAGTTTTGTGAGTTTTAAAACATGGATAACACTGAAACGAGTGCTGTTATCAGATATTTTGTGAAAACGGGTTGGACAAAACGGGTGACATAATTTAAACATGGTCGTGAGAGCCTAGAAGATGATCCGCATATTGACGTAACGTACGACCAAAAACTGCCACAATGCCTGAAATCGTCGAAAAAGTCCACGATATCGTTAAGCAGGATCTTCGATTAAAGGTCTCCGAAAATGCTAAGGATATAGGTATCTTTAGATGAAAGGACATTTCATATCCTAACTGCAGAGTTACTGATGAAAAAGCTTTCGGCAAGTTGGGTGCCGCGCATATTGACATTGGATCAAAACCTTCAGAGAATGAGAATTTGTCAAGAGAGTCTAGACCATTTTAACTCAAATAAAACCGATGTAATACCTAAATTGATTGATTTAGACACTAAACTTCAAACGGTATCTCCGTATCGTAAATCTAAAAATATTTATTTTATATACAATTTTTATTTTTATTGAATCCGGAAAAGTCAAGCACTAAAATTAGTCCGACGATTTGTTACAAGAGATGAAACTTGAGTTCCCTATTATACTCATGAGACCAAGCAACAATCTAAACAATGGAGACATAGGGGTTCTCCACCACTAAAGAAGGCAATATCCGTGATGTTAGATGGAAAAGTTATGGCGTCAGTCATTTGGGATGCTAAGGGAATATTACTAATTGACTATCATCCCAAGGGCCAAACAATAACTGTGAATATTTCGCTAAACTTTTAGACCAAGTGGTTAAAAAAAATCATGAAAAACGAATCTTACGTAAAAAAGCGTAAGAAGAAGATTGTTTTCAATCATGACAATGCACGTCCCCATACAAGTGTGGTAGCAATGGGAAAATTAAATGTCCTGAAGTACGAGCAGTTGCAACATCCACCTTATTAGGCTGATTTTGATCCTTGACCTTCATCTACTCCCACGACTGAAAATTTTCCTCGGGGGAAACGATTTTCCACTAAAGAAGCAGTAAAAGCAGCTGTCGACGACTTTTTTGGAGAACTTCGAGTATCGCACTTTCGTGATGGCATAATGGCTTTGGAACATCGTTGGATGAAATGCATTCAACTTAAGAGTCGGTTATAGTGACAAAGTACATTGAGCTGAGGGGGATCGGTGTGGTAACGGAAATTAGTGGGAGTTATCGAAATTCTCAGCAAAAGGCGTTGCCCCATCCCTTCTCGTCTGTAAGGGTATAGCAGGTAGTCCCTAATCGTGTGCCCACGGGCACACTGATTGCCTGCGCTCGCCACGAAGTGTTAAAATATCAATAGAAATAGTATTTATATATAATAAATATTAATACATACTTTTTTTCATATATTTTTTTAAATCCGAAAATGCGCTCGCAAAAACAAATTTTCTCAATCTAGAATGCGCTCGCACTACAATAAGGTTGATATTCCTGCTTTAGAGATCTTTTCATTGTTTAAATTTCTACACCGTTATTACATAGATTCTTGTTTACTTTTCATAACTAATATATAAAAATACGAATAACCTGCGCTCAAGAGTATATTCTACATATATGTGGAGTACATTCTACGGTTTTTTTAAACTAACTTTGATGTTGATATCTAGATACTTCAAATTGTTTCATAAAATAATTAAATAGTAAAATATTTAAGGTTTTTCGCATTTCATTTTTCAAATTTATGATTGAACAGGAATATTAAAACAAGATTACATCACGTAACAAAATTTAAATAAAATAAGTGATAAAATAAAATAAGATAAGAAAACATACAAAAATATTACTGTTGCATTCATATTTTTTAATTATAAACACAACGGACGTATTTACAAAAATAATAATATAATAATATGAGTCATACATTAGTAAAGTAAAAATACATAGTTACATTAATGAAAATACATTTTATACTTTAATTATTAAACCTAAAGTAATGGGTTTGTATATTTTTACAAGATTTAAAATGCCACATTAAACCACCATTGAATGAATTAGCAGCATACAAAAATATTACTAATGCATACATATAATTTAATTATGAACACAACGTAGGTATTTACAAAAACTATAATATAATAACATGAATCATACATTCGTAAAGTAAAAATACATAGTTACATTAATGAAAATACATGTTATACCTTAATTATTAAACCTAACCTAATGTGTTTGTATATTTTTACAAGATTTAAAATGCCACATTAAACCGTTATTGAATCAATTAGCAATATACAAAAATGTTGCATACATATAATTTAATTATAAGGTAGGTATTTACAATAACTATAATATAATAATATGAATCATACATTAGTAAAGTACAAATACATAGTTACATTAATGAAAATACATGTTTTACCTTAATTATTAAACCTAAACTAATGTGTTTGTATAATTTTACAAAATTTAAAATCCAACATTAAACCACTGAAACCATTGAATAAATTAGCATTAGACTTTATTTTTCACCGACAGACTTCCATGCAACTTTAAATTTCTTCTTGAGGTATACAAATTCCTGCAACAGTGCGTCGGGCTTTCCTATCGCTTTTCCCGTGAGAGATACAAAAAAATGTTTCGTACAAAAAGTTATTGGTTTAAAAATTTCTATGGCGTAATTTTTTTTTCAAACATACAGGATGTCCCACTTTTGCGGTATAGCAAAAACAAACTTTTTTTTAATGGAACATGGTGTATTTTTATTCAAGTTTTCTGATTACATTTTGCAACCTCTACAATGTTGTCAATTTGTAGTTTTTTGGATTATGTTACAGTGTTGTCAATTTACAGTTTTTTCTCCAAATATCATGTATAAGCAAGCTCAACTTTAAAAAATCGTAGCGACCTCATTTTATTTAAGGTAAAAATAAGATTATGTTGAAAACTAAAACATTTCAAATACATACTTTCACATTTTTAATTTCATTTCCCGAAGTTTTCAAAGCACCCTCATATTTATATCTCAGTATGGTTTCTAATGTTTTTATTCAGAAAAAGGCTTGTTAATTCATTTCGAACATTTTCTTGTAGAAGGCGTTGAAATGACGACGACGAAGAAAAAAAAAGATATCTAATTTTAACTCGAAATAGGTAACAACATAGTAACTAAAAATAATTTGCCTAGAATAGTTGTTAAACATTGAAACGTTATAACTATTTAGGAGCACACTTATTATTTGTTTACTGTGATATGAGAATTGTTCTCTTCATTCAATGGCGGCGAAGACAAAATAATTACATAATTTTAACCCAGATTATGTACCAAAATAGTAACAAAAAATAATTTAGCAAGAATAGTTATTAAACATTAAAACATAGTTATTAAGAACTACACTTATTATTTTTTTACACTGATATGATAATTGTTCTGTTCATTTAATGACGATGAAGACAACAAGTATTACTTGATTTTAACCCGGAATAGGTGACAAAATAGTAACTTAAAAAAGTTAGCACCAATAGTCGTTAAACATAGAAACATTAAAGTTATTCAGAACCAAACTTATAATTTTTTTACTGTGGTATTATGAGAATTGTTCTGTTTATTTAATTATCTTAAAATCATAAAATTAGGTGATCAATATTGTCTTGGTCGCTCATTTCAACGCCTAATATATCAAAATGTTCGAAATGTATTAACAAGCTTTTATTTTCTGAATAAAAACACGAGAAATCATACAATCATGATATAAATCGATAATTCGTAATAGAAAATGCTATTTAACACAGCGTGTACTTTATTTACGGGCCATATAAAAATATAAAGTTGATGATGATTTCTTCGAAATGAAACGTTGTGCTGGAAATTTATAAATACTCTCTTGTAGAGCTGAAAAAGTGGTGTTGAGAAAGTGCGTTTTGTTTCTTTAAAACTTTTCAAATAACTTCAAGAAAACATAAAAACGATATCGCAAAATTTCGGATTTTGTCGAATATCTCCGGAAGTAAGCGGATTTTTTTTCGTTTTCTCTACAGAATATTAGTGACCAATAAATTGCGCAACTTTTTTTATATTAACCGCCTTTGAAATTGAAATGAAACGAAATTTTGGCTCACTATTAGGTTTATGTTTAGAAATTCAAATTATTTCCTTAGCTATGCATTATATAGCTAATATTTAAATAGCTTTTAACAAAAACTTTTACGGTTTTGGAGATCCCCACGCTGTTGATCCTTACCTTGGAGACCCTGTATATCTAGACTTTTACTATTGCTATTCATGAATAGTTGAGCATTGCACTATAATGTACAATAATCAGTTCAATTTCTAAAAAAATTAAGCTTTGATACAATCGAGAGTTTTGAAAAGTAAAAAAAATGAAAATAAATACAATAAAATCCGCAAAAGTTCTTTGGCATTTAATTTTATACAGGGTATTTTATGAAAGGTATCCACTCCGAAGTTCCCAGAAAATTAGGGCAAAATAAAAAACTCCCGATACACGCCAATTTTTATTTTGAGGGGGACATTTTTTGACGTTCAGTTGAATGTGTGTCAGTTTAAATTCCAAATAGATTTACCCACCTTGTGACACCTCATTTGAAAGGTCTTTTTATCGGTAATGCAGCTGACTGAGACATATGTCAACAGTAGGTACAGGAGTTTTATATGTTGCCCTAATTTTCTGAGAAATCCGGGGTTTTCAAAAAATTACTTTGTATAAGAGTTGCATGGACTACATTGTATTACAATATAAGTGGTTCACCTACAGGTATACAAAAATTTAAGACAAAACCAAAGTAATAGTGTGAAGATTATGAAAATGTGAAAATTATGTAAAACATTCCAAAAAACTATTAATCAAGAAACCAAAAGTTACATGAGATCTATCGAAAGTACAAAAAGATGACATGAATTTGCGAAATATATTTAAGTTGTCCTAAACAACTACAAATAACTTTACACATTCCAAGCAGGCAATAATAAAACAGTTTTTGTAATACCTAATCATAAACTGCAATTTCACTGTACAAGGCCACGGACACGATACGAGCGGTGAGCGGCGGCGAGTATTACTGTCCACGAGCAGCGGTGAGCGGCAAGCAGACTATAGTTTTAGGAAATACAATAGCTTTTCTAATTACAAAGATTTTATAAAACAATGTATTCCAAACATTCTTGAACAAAACAAAATATCAAAAATAAAACAAAATTCATAAAAGATCTTTTAAAATGTATTTTAAGTTGCATGACTTCTATAAGGGTTCGCACCCAGGTATTATGCAAATTCTCATAATTTGTAATATTTATTTGGCTCGTGATTAGTGATAGTACTTTTATAATTTTTAAAATTATTTTCGTGATAACTTAATTGGGTTCGTTTAATGGGCAATGTGTCTGTTAGTAATTTTTGTTAGTAAGTAAAACACAGATATAAGCATTCAATGAGATCTATTCATTTTGGAAGATTATGCAAGCGACAGGTAAATAAGACACAGTTTTATCATTTAAATTGCACGTTATTTATTTAATGGAACTATGTTTATGCAATCTCAGCTGTAGGGTAATAAAACCTTTTTATTTTTATTAAATAGTTTCGGCTTGGGAGCCGTCATCAGCAATAAATTTTCAAAATACCGCGCATTTTTTTCATCCCTGAACATAAGCTATAACGACAGTATCAAATGTATTGCTAACATTCAATGGCTATGTAACCAAACTTACAAGCCGCGTTACTAAGAACTCGGTCATTTCAAATGTCAAAACTGTTGACCGAAAATGTATTCGACGGAAGAAAGTGTTTACATAAAATGATACCGAGCTGGCTGGTATATGGATTGTGCGAGATTAATTCCAGTTCATTATCCTGCGACATCAATCCCATCAATCCCATTCAATCAACCGGTAATCCCGAAATAGTAACTCATTTGCGAAAAAGAACATAATGGTTCTTTTATGGTATAACATAATATATTTCATTTCATTTCTTTAGTTGAAATATGGCATCTCCTAGTTCTTTTATGATGACCAATAGCGACGCAGCATGTACCTACTATTAAATTTTGCGATTTTGTTAGAAATTGTTTCGATTAATTGGATTCGTCTGTCAGGATAATGCACTCTAAAGATATCTCTCAAAATCCGAACTATTACTGGCTCAGTGCCATTTTAATTTGAATATTTGATTACTTTCTTGCTTTGAATAAATTTTCTCAAAACAATGTTCATATTTGAAATAGATCTATGTACAGAGATCAGATAAGATTGATCAATTTATACGCACTAGTAATTGTGGTAGCATAACCGTTGCATTTTTGCTATGCATTTGATACTGTCGTTTAAAAACTGAACATAGCCTATGTTCAAAGATTAAAAAAACGCGCGGAATGTTCAACTCTGAAGGTGTTGTGATTAGGTGTTATATATTTAATAATTTTTTATGCAAGCTACAGGTAAATGAAATTCAGTTTTATCATTCAAATTTTGCGTTATTTATTTAATTTACGTTATTCAAATTTTGCAAATATTTTATTTAATAATTATTGGATCTTAATTTATATTTTCTGACATTAACTGTTTATACAAAGCGAAATTAGCGACTTAATGTACCAAATAATCTTCAAATTTTTCCGAGAAGTTCCTTCGATACAAGTCATCACTGCATAGAAATTCGTTAGCATTTGTGGCTACCTATAAATTTCAACGCCATAACCCATCTTCCAATTGTGCAGATTGGATGATGATTATCGCATATAATCATCGCATGATATTAGTAGCATTTATGTCTACTATTAATCTCAGCCACATGATCCGTCAGAACATTATGAGGTAATGTTATTTAAATAAAACGGATTCCGGTTTAGTTTTATCAGGTTCAATTCTACTACTACACACATCTATTCATACGTACATTCATTCATAGGATTAGTTTGGTTTGAAATGCTGAGATTGCTTGAATATCGGAGCGCTGAAAATTTTATTTACAACATTACGTGACCCAGAATATCATTGAATTATCTGTATTGAGAGATTTATATATCCATGATATGTACTTGATACTAGTTAGATTTTAGTAAACAAACTTGACTCATTATATCGGTATTCATTGTTTCGAAGCAGGAAAGGAATGAAATTTACAATATTCTACCGTCATCTGAAAATATTGTCAGGACAATGTATGACATGTAGTTATGCTCGACTACGCTGATACAGCGACCGAAACCTACATTTCTACCTTTATTAAATTCGTTCCACCCACATACGCCATCGCGTTGAAATTTCACTAGATAGGTGCCATCATTAATACGGATATTGACTATAGAGTAGGTTTATAAGGTGTACATTTGATTTCGTCGTTCGTGTAATTACCTGACGAATTAATGCTCAATCTCTGGGACTACGTTGAGCCGAGTAACGTTCTGCGCTGGCGGTTACTTCTAACTGATCTGAGCCGAATTTCTGAAATGTCACTAGATAGGTACCATCATTAGTATGGAAATTGATTTTAGAGTAGGTTAATAGAAACTGTTATGACCGTTATTACATTCCCCCTGAATCGATAAGATTTTTCGTTATGTTTCTAATCAATGGATATATAAGATTATCAATTTTGCGATGAGGAAAAGGAATGAAATTTACAATATTCTACTATCATATGAAAATATTGTCAGGACAATGTATGACATGTAGTTAAGCTCGACTACGCTAATACAGCGATCGAAACCTACATTTCTACCTTTATTAAATTCGTTCCACCCACATACGCCATCGCGTTGAAATGTCAGTAGATAGGTGACATCGTTAGTGGATATTGACTTTAGAGTAGGTTAATAAGATGTACATTTCGTCATTCGTATAATTGACTGAGGAATTAATGCTCAATCTATGAGACTTCGTCGAGCAGAGTAACGTTCTGCGCTGGTAGTTACTTCTAACTGATGTGAGTATGTACCGAATTTCTGAATTTTTATTATTTCTCCCTCCACATTCTGCCACCCAGGTCTCTATTTTTACTTGTTTTTCTGAAATTTATCTCTCTCGTATGTATTAGTGCACCCCCAGGGTCGCTCCGCCGCGCCGGTGGCATTGTAAGTCCTCCAGTTATCTGAAGATGTAGGTAATTTAAAATTAAAAAGTTTATGCGATCCTATTAATATATGTCCGCTTTCTCTCAATTCTGCATGTCCGAAAATACGGGTGGTCGCATGCCTTCCCTTGCCCTCTAAAATCTTTATGTATGCCGTTTTTATATTATACGTTTTAATTATAGAATAATTATATTTAATTAATATTAAATATGGATCGGGTCCTTACATTACATGTATTCATTATTTTTACTCGTCTGTCAACAAGTAGAAAATTTCTATTATATAGGGTTAATAATCAAAAGCAATGGAAATATAGATAAAGAGATAAATATAAAATATAGAAGTGTTTAGATCCATTCTGATTATAGATAAATAAACAGGTGAGGTCAGCACTATCAGGTAGTATAAAGTTAGTCCTTAGTTTACATACTAGTTTCGACCGGGGGGTCGTCATCAGCATCCAAATCTTTATTCACACACTGAGAAAAATTATAATAACAATTAGTATAGGTATATTTCTTAAGAAACATATATTAGACATTTTTTAAATTCAACTTACAGTTATAGGGTAAAGGCTACAGAACTGGGTATGTTTCCGGTTGACATTGTAGTAGAAAAATGGGTGTTGTGCACATGTAGAAAATAAGATGAATTCCGAAATGTATAAAAATGAATTTATATTTTGTTTGATATTATATTATGCAATGGTTGAACAATTTTGAATACGAATTTGGTCGAAAATATAAAAGTTATGTTGAAATTTTAGCGACATTTAGTCAAGTTTTGCATAAATTGCTTCTTAAATTTGAATGAAAATTTAAATGTTTACAGAAGTGCGAATACATCAACATTTTGATAAACATAAGTGATGTTAAAATGTATGCGATATATAGTCTAGTTTTGCGTAGGTTTCTTATACTACTGTAAACATTTAACTTTCTCAATATTCATAGTCTATCTCCATATCTATATTCAGTTATTTTTCCGGTATTTGTATCTTAGTAATTTTGTTTGGTTAGGAGTACTCTTTTGCAATCATAATTTTTCTATTATTTCGGTTTTCCTGTTTTGATCGTAAGCTATCATTGCCAGTTATCAGTACTCCTAAGTACTTATATTTTAGCTTTTCTTTATTCAGATTTAGTTCTATTTAGTTTTCTTCTGCTATTAGGTCCTCTAGCATAGGCAATTTATTTTCTTCAGAGAATCTGATTAGACTTTTCACAAGTATTGTAAGCATTGTAGTTTGCTGAGTTTATACAAGCAAAAAAAAGTTATTAAATGCACGATTGATCACTATCGAATTCGATATGTTTGCTTAGTATTTTTTTTCTTTTGATCGAATGATAGTTCAATCACATTTACATTTTGCGGTGTGAAAGATGCACTTCTAGAGTTTCCTGGAAATCTCGTTTATCTCTACCGAGTAATATTGTCTAAGCGGTAATCTACGCTTGCGGCGCTATAAAAATATTATTTTTTCATGTAAATAACGTGACAAGTTTGCAGATTCTGTTCTGTGTGTGATTTTTTCTATATCGTTCAATAACCTGCGGGTTTGTTCACCCCGGGCCCGTCATCTTGCCGCGAATTCGACGTCGATGCGTTTACGCGGTCGGGAATCCGGCGAATTGTTGCACACACACGCGTGCATATGCATGTGCATGCAAGTACACACATGCATGTGTACTATTCGCGTAGCCGTTTTTCGCATTTGCGATGTGTGCAAGTTTGTTCGTGAGGATGTTGACACTGGCCGCAGTGGAAAATTGCCCTCTTTATCTTTGCGACAATTTCTGCCCGTTATCAGTCGCCTGTGTGCGCTCCGTTGTTTGATTTAGATTAACGATTGAATCATATTTTTTTCTGCCATGAGTTTCCCTTTGGCGGAAAAGAGGGATTAGCACGGCAAATTAACCTGTGCGCGTTCAGTCAACAACGCTCAAATTTAAACCGTTTAAATGGAAGTGCAAATTTGGCACTGATATAAATGATAAGATGCATGGTGGAGTAATGTAATAGCCAGACTATTTTTATCAGATATCAAGTCAATGACTTGAGTGTCCGTTTTTCAAAGTTAGACATGGAAATCGTTCTCATAAGAAAAACTACTTTGGTTAAATTGGAGAAATGTTGCGTGTTTTTATTTATTTATTTGCTTCTTTACGTATTGGTCAAATTATTACCTCAGTTGGGAACAACAGAAAGTAAGCATATAGAGGTTGAAACGTGTATTTAGTTGAAATATATTTATTTGGAAATAGGTTCCTCACAAGCTCAAAACTATTGATTTATTTTATTTATTTATTTAATAAACACGTATAATTAATACTTTCACTCCATGTTACTACAATACCCTTGAAAATAAGACAATATATGGAAGCACGTGTATGTGGTGATAAACTGACAATTTTATTGATTTACAAGTGTAAATAAATCAAGAAATAATTAATTATTTATTTTATCCTATGTTCCGGTACTACATACTTCTTCCCTTGAAGGTTTTCCCTGATAGTCGTGTTTCGAATATACTTTTGAAAATACTAAAAAGGAACATTTTATGAACAATACAAAGACCAATAAAAATAAATGAAAACGAATGAGCAAATTAGTGTTTCAAAAAGAAGAAGACTGAAAGTTTAGCTTTAGGTTTGGTATCCTAAAACTAAACTTTCAGTTTCTTATACAGATGATTAGATGAAGTTGGTCTTCTGCGAAGTAGAGGAGCTGGTCGTCCAGTTCGAAAAAGTTTAGTCACGTGCGATGAAGCGTTGTTGACCCTCATCAAATGAGCGAAATGCATCAAAAAGCATAGGACCAATTTCTTTGCGGTTGGCATTTCTCAAAATTTTGAATGGCTCGTATTGCATCGAGAACAATTGCATCCCTATCACTATACCAGTGTACTTCATTCGGGGGTAGTCATCTTCTCATGGTTGTTTGCCAATGATATCTACCTGGGTTGGAATAAATCATGATTTTTTTAAATTCTAAAAATCATGATTTTTTTAATTTTCGTGTTTTTTTAGATTTTTTATCACTTTTTGGCAGGGTAAATATAATATCAATTGATTTACATCACGATTTAAATCATATGATTATTTAGTATTATAATCGTGCGAAAAAAATCAGATTTCAAGGGATTTACATGTTTTGGCATCCCATATCAAGCCCCTATTTCTGCCTGTCTCTCCAATGGGCGATTGACGTTTCGTCCCGAGGAACCAATTAGCGCTAAGCTGCATAGACATTTCGTCCCCGAGACAAAATATTTAAATTAATCTCTCTAGACGTTTCGTCACCAAACGTAATTTACGTAAACATTAACAAATTAGATATAATAAATAAAACTAGTAGCACTAAATACAATTTCAGCTATTTATTATGAGTAGTTGATAAAGAAGTACATACTGAAGTACATACAAATATACATAAATGAAAATATTACAAAATATTATTAAAATAATGAGACGAATTTTTTACAAAGTACAGTCGTGATATTTTGTTATTATAATAGTCAGCTATTCTGGCCTTTAAATAGGATTCCCGTTTTTGAGTTTCCGAGTTAGATTTATAACTCGTATTGGTACTTTGTAATTTAATATAAATTTCACTTTGATGAGTTTTTAAAAAATCAACAAACATGAAAATATTGGGATGGGTACAATTAAAACTATTGTTATAAAAACTATGGAATGATAGATCGCACGCGTTTGTAGTGCGAGTGCTAGCAGCTGATTTTGCTGCCCATATACGTGGAGGATTTGGCGATTCTTTTGAAATGTATTTGTTTACCAAATAATCGGAAAATTTTTGAATTCTATCGTCAGTTGGTTGAATTGAACAGAGATCAAAAACGAAACTGTCTCCAACGTCTTGAGGTTCTAAAATCATTAAAAAAAATTAATACTAACATTTTTTTAATTAAATTGAACTTATCTTACCCAAAAACAAAAGACTAAAACAATAACCCAACCATTTTCCAATTTCCGTATTATCCTGGTAGTCCTTTGTCAGGCCTAACTGTTGTATTTTTCTCCACCAAGCTTGACTGATATGAAATCGACACCCAATAATTGCAGTATCAGGCCACGTTAATAATATGGCATTTTAGATGTTTTTTTCGAAATCCACGACAAATGTTCGCGGACACAAATTATGATCTATATTGTTGCACTTGTCGTTGATTATAGTAGTGGTTATAGTAGTGGCACGTAATATCCATTTAAATGTCCAAATATGGTGAATAATTGCAAGAAATATTTTAAGCAATAGTCAAAGTGCCATCCATGTAAATGGTATCGTATTTAGATAACCACACTGAATTATTTTTGCAGGAAAATATAATAATTTGTGAATTTTCCTCATTGTGTACATAGTCTTCCTTTCTATTAGTTAAATAGTTAAATAATTGTGGGAGAAGTTTCCTTCTAGCATTGTACATAACTTTTTACATTTGTTAAATCACTGCACTGAATTGCCTCACTTGATATGTTATCAGACAAGACATGTCGCAAAATTTTACTTGTGTTCCAAATTACACTTGATTATATTGTGTTCTTCACCGACAGTTGTAATAGCTGCCAAACACTTTTGGGTACGATACCGCCATGATTATTCACCCGATATAAGGTCTCTGTTAAAATTAAACTTGTTATTGTTAACGATTAAAAACCCTTGCCCTCGGCGACTCACAGTTTTCAGCACTTGAATATTTTCCATGTTCATTGCTCAGAGCAGAAAGGGAAACTGAAATACTTTTAACACATTTTGGATTATTTGCATACTTTTAACAAACAACCTTTTCTATTGGTTCCTTGTAATTACTTCTTAATGGGGGTTCACGCCGGGGGTTTCTTCGATTATCGTTTAGGACGAATCGTCTATGCGGCTTATAAATTTCTTGCACCGGATTCGAATTAAGAGTCATTACAGGGACAAAACGTCTACTGCCCCTCGACAATACTCCACCTTTTTACCTTGTTACCTTGTTGTTAATGTTATTGCTCGTCCATCCTTGTGAATACCACCTTGGCCCTGCCAACTGAGTGAAGACGGCGTGTGCACATCTTCGGCATTAACTAGTTGGGGGTGCGGCTCCATGTAATTTAATTACAAGGCGGTAGGATGAACTCGGGAATAGTTAATTTAAATTAAAATAAAAATATCGCGTAACAAAATGTAAAAATATTAAACAAAGAAGACGTTATTGTAAAAATTAACAACATCGACAAAACTAAGGCGCTCGCGTAGGTCGATCAAAAGCCGTGACGCAATTTCCGCAATGGTTGTCCGACACCGGCGAATGTGCACATACGCGCGGGGGAGGCGGGTGCATCTCGTGGTCCCTCTTTGGGACTCTACGGGGCCTGCGTGCTCGGAAGTGATAGGGTGTGGGGTTATAACCCGTAATGGAAACCCCTCAAGAAACGCAGAGGTAGGGGTGGTATCAGCACCCGCGTAAAACAAAGAAGTCTAATTCTTACCAAAAGGTCTAGAACGGCCGATAAGTATTGTAATCTGAGTGGTTTTATCCAACCCTGATAGTGGTGGAGCCACAAAAACCACAAGGGCCACTCAACTCACAAATCACGCGTTAATGGTGCTCACAATTCCGGTATTTTACGGACTTCGTTGCAGACAAATATATGACCAACCGCGCATCTTAACGATTAAATCCACTTAATCTTCGCCAGCGCGAAAACCGATATCAATGGAAGGGGTGGGGGCGAGAAAGTGAATTAAATATCGCGTCCTTGCGATCAGCGTCGTCCGTAAAAATTATAACGTTACACCATGAATAACAATTGATGATTAAAACAATTTCTGTGTATCTGTACCATGTGATGGTCCAAAATTGGAAGAAATGAAAATATTTTACTATTACTTCAATATACTATAGTTACATTATATTTATAATTGTTCGCCTATTGGAATGCATAAATAGTGTAAAAGCAAAGATTAATTTTAAAAAAAAACAATCTTGATTTAATCAATAATTTCTTTTCTGTAAATTTTAGTTTTCTTTGGAGTTAAGGGGCCATATTTACCAGAGATTGAATGAATAATTTTCGTTTGTCGTTTGTTTCTGCTTCTATCATTGATTAATTACTACTACTGCACAGCAACAGCCACATTGGTTTTTGATAATATTTTTTAATAAAGAGCTCCATAGCTTTTTATTGAAGCGAGATTTCAAAAAACGTAATTAGTCTTTTTTGTTCAATATTTTTTGCTAACTATATGGTTTAAATTTTGTCACATTAAAAATCGCCCTATGTAGGAATGCTACTCCTGTTTCCGGTCTCGTGTATACTTAACGTACCTGATCGATATGGTACGGCATTATATTGTGGCGCTAAAGTACTCTCTGCGATAAACCTAACAGTGTTGTCAGATTTAATTTTCTTTTCATGCTTCGTAGGAGGAAACTGTACACCTTAGATACTTTCCGATGATAGGTTTAGTGTCCACATATGATACAGAAACCTGCTACCTGAAGCTTTAGTGGAAGTTGTGTTACACCCTGTATATTTATACCGGGTACATTTCAAAACTAGCGAGTCTCAATAACTTTTGAATGCAAGCTAACTTGATAAAACAAAAATAAAACGTCGTTTGATTTTTGGAGGGGTAAGTTTAAAAATAATGTCAAATAAATTTTAAATGACACCCCCTCCTCCCTAGCCACCACCTCTTTGAAATTTCAAACGGCACCCCCCAGCTTGCGACATCTCATGTTTAAAAAAAACCTAATCTAGTAGCGCAATAAAAAAAATGTCGATTCGGTTTATAAAAAATAAATAAATAAGAAAAAGTTCATAACAATTTATATTGAACAAATCTTAGTTCTGTTCAAAAAAACCAGTCGAACCAGTTTTTTACGCAGATGTTAAAATGTATATTAATTGAATATAAAATATTACCCCCTCCCCCTAGGACTCTCACTTTTATTACAAATTTCAAATTACACCCCTACGTTGTGATGCCTTGCTTTAAAGCTGAAAACAAATACAATCTAGAGGTATAACAAACATATATTTACGTCTGTACGTTTCCAAAACCAAAATATATTTTTCAACAATAAATTATGTTTGAACATATATGTTTTAATTTGAGATAACAATATGTTTTATCAATTATTTCTATTGATATATTATCAATGAATTATTTAATATATATTTGTTTATTGATAGTAAAAATAAATGTGTAACTAAAATGTGTAAAACTACATTGACGTGATTTTTTAATCAAATTGACAACTTATTGAGACTGGTTGCTCCTGAAATGAACGTCAGCATAATATATTTTTGAAAAATACATCATGTTTTTTTGGAACGTGGTGACTTAAATATATGTTTGTTAGACCTCTAGATTGTATTTGTTTTAAGCTTTAAAACAAGGTATCACACCGTGGGGGTGTAATTTAAAATTTGTAATAAAAGTGAGTCGCTAGGGGGAGGGTGTAACATTTTATATTCAATTAACATAATTTTTAACATCTGCACCGAAAACTGGTTCGAGTTGTTCTTTCGTTTCATTGAAAAGAATTTCGATTTGTACAATATAAATTGTTTTGAAATTTTTCTTACTTTTTTTTTGCCAAAACGAATCTATAGAAATCTTTTTTTATGCGCCACTAGAATAGGTATTTTTTAGCTTTAAAATGAGGTATCGCAAGTTGGGGGGTGCCATTTGAAATTTCAAAGTAGGGGAGTCTAAGGAAGAGGGGGTGACACTTAAAATTTATTTAACATTGTTTTTAAACTTCCCCCTCCAAAAGTCAATCCACGTGTTTATTGTTATTTTTATCATGTTAGCTTGAATTCAAAAGTTATTGAGTCTGCCTAGTTTTGAAATGTACACCCGGTATAATACAATCAAATACACATCAAATATTAAGTACCTAACAGCTTACAATGACGAGAAAAAAATCACTGATGAAGGACCCATAACATGCAGTGGTTAATGTAATTATCTTAAAATCGTAAATATTGAAGCTAGTTTATATTGCCCATTGGTTATTAAAGAATAGGATATTTTGTCATCGGCCATCAAATGTTCCAATCGTAGATTCACTATAAATTTGGCGTTTTGTAAATCATGGCTCATATGTGTAATATGTGTTTACCTTTACCTCTACAATGGAACAGTTTCCTATAACGTTATTCTGAATCAGGACTCTTCGAATTCCAAATGCATTTTTGTCACAATAATCAATCTTTAATCTTAGAGCTAGAAATAGTTTGTATTCGTTTCTTAAAAATATAACCGCTTTTATTTCAATCTGAAATAATATAATAATAATAATAACAATATATCTAACGTTCCTGCATTATTCACAAGATAATAATTATAAATGTAAATGGGAATTATAATGTTAAACATTCACCAGTTACAGATTTTGTTACATATGTTTTAAGCATGTTCGAAATATGTCGAAGGAAATGTCTTCCGTAATTACTTATTAACATATTAAATAAGATCTATGCAGTAATATCACTATGAAGTAGGTACAATTACCTTAAAATGTCTTGTAATATCTTTTACAAGTACCAAATTACAATCGAACTGATTTAGTTGTCCTATTAAATTTGGTGTTAATTATTTCATCCGATTTGAAAAAAGAGGGATTCAATTCTTCAACTTATGCATGGTGCATCACCATCTTGTATTTTGATAGATTGAAATTAGAAAGACCTCTGCACTAGAAAATAATACATGTAATTAAACAAATACCACAATGCACTTTAAACAAATACCCAACACTGGTGCTAACAAAACAGCGAGCGTTATAATAATGATCATGGCGACTGAATAAGATGAAACTGACGGGCTGTCATTTGCGAATGGCATTAAAATAGTTTAATTACTAAATAGATTATAGCTGCACTATGAGCATTAAATAGAACGCCACGCAAATTCTGCAGAATAAAAATAAATCTGTGTTATTTTTATTTTTTGTTGATGCTCCCAAAAATAGCTATTTTATAGACTCATTTAAGTCCCTAAAATGAGTCTTTGCGGGAAAAAGTTTACCAATCGTTAAAACAATCTGGTTACTATGGTGGCAGGGTAATTAAAATCACTATTTGCCACTATTCCAAGATTGCAAGAAAAAACTTCATTTTAGGTACTTGTAACAAAAATACTTTTTGCCGAAAAAATAACTATTTTGTCTGACAGAAAAAGTAGTAATCCCCTAAAACTACTTTTTGGACGGTGTTCCTGGAGAAAGGAAACACTTTGCACATCTACGAATATATATTTTTTATATTATATATTGAAGGGGTACAACTTATACTTATAGCAAGCAACTAATCTTCTATTGATTAACCGTCTTGTCGAAAGAGAGGTAAACCTTTACTTTTAAATTGGAGCAGGGGTTAAATGACAGCTCATTTAAAAGCTTACTTAATTTGCAACACAACGGTGTATTACTGTTTTAAATCTGTGGATTAGTTTCGAAGAAATTATATTTTTAATGTAGGAAATGTAGGACAAAAATGTATCCAGCAACAAAAGTAGTTACAAAGTACGAAACTGTCAATTTGACAGTACATATAACCATGTCACGAGAGTATCTACACAGGTCCTATCAAACGGCCTTTGACGCAGCTTGTACTTCTTATCAATCTATCCTCAGAGGAAAACCCAATTGGGGCGATTTCTAGAATAGAAAAACCGACCATAAAACTTATCGATGGATATTGTACCATTTACGACGATCAATGTATTCATGATATAATAAGTCTGATAAGCCATTTGCCTTTCGATCCGGCACGATTTCGCGTTTTACTGCCTCGCATAAACCCGTTCTCATATGCTACTCTTTGCGCGGTTACGCAATCATATAATTACGGCCATTTGGGAGAAGCAGTATTACGGTTTTTTCATGTTCGCTTAACGTTAATACGGTCATCGCGGCGCGTAATTGTTATAAAATAAAACGGCGACGCGAATGCCGCATTAAATCATAATTCACATCGAAAGTGAGATTCTGAAAGGGAAAGTTGCGACGCGAAAAAAGAGGAACGCGCCGGAATGGGTCCGTGCCGGGCAGACAGGCAAGTAGGTTAGATGTGTGCGAAAACCGAAAGTAACGCGATCCGTTACTGGGTTTGTGGACCGTCGGCCGAAGAGCTCGTTGCTGTAAAACGGCAAACAAGCCAGGGGCTCCCGGCGAATTCGCAGGTTAGCGATTACAGATTTGAAAAAATAAAATAAAAAATCGGCAGTAATAGCGAGAGCTCGTTTACTGTTATTACTGTGGTGTGGTGGGTTCGAGTCAAGTCTGCATGCGCCGCGACGCGCACGTAACGATCCGTGATTTAGCATTCCACGACCTTCGGTTCGAATTCATTTTAATATTCCACAGGCACAACGTACTTTCCTATTGTCTTCTGTGAATAACAAATTCGGTATCTAAGTTTGTGTAGCATTCCTATGTACAATAATTTATTGCAGTTTCTCTAATTATATAAATTAAAATAAGTACAGCTGTACACATGTTTTGATTTTCATCCACTCCTATATTAGGTTAGGTTGGGTTAGGTTAATCCTACACATAGCGGTGTTGCTATAATCCTGAAGACATCCCCAAGATGTTTCCTAAGAGATTGCATCAGGGCCGAAGCCATCGAGACGATCACCGTAAATCGTTGATCTGATATCAATGAAATTGATAAATTTTATGAACGGCATCGAAAATTTCTTATTAAATTGTTAAAGTAAACTTTTTATGGCTGCGGAGGTTCCTCCCAGAACTTTGGTTCAAGTAGTTTGTAGATTTCTAAATACACCACTTAAAATAAACAATTATTTTAAAACGTAAGACTCCTTCAATCAGCGCTTATAGCAATTTAGATTATTTTTGCAAAGTATGATAATTCCCTCTTGATATCTAATTACAAACATAATCTTGCCCTTTCAGTACTGATCGGTTCAATTAAGTTTTAATTACATGACATCTATTATAGTTAAAATGTTTATAACTTTAGCGCAATTATTTAAATTTGCGCGATTCGATAAGATCACTGCGAGTATTGCGCAATATTTTTAATCGTACTTTCAAATGGACAATGTGCTCTACAGTAGATCGCAGTTTAGCAGTGACTTGCATAAAAAGCTTAAGTGGATTTTCTGCCGATTCATTATTTTAAAATAGGAAGGATTAACTCTTTCGCAAATAGGCAAAGCAGTCAATTGAGATCGTGGCTCCAGCGAGTGCAGGAGAAATTCATTCAAAGATTTGATACATCCTGAAGCCGAAAACTATCGAACTATCTAGCAATAATGAAAATTTCAAGACAAATACACTAGGAACATTTAATTGTCACCCAAAATGATGTATTTTCAATAATCAAAATAATAATATAAAATAATGATAACAATAACAATAAGAATAATAATAACAATAACAATAAGAATAACAATAACAATAACAATAAGATCACTTCCATCACGCTTTATGTAATATGAAATTTTGAAATATAACGCCCTTATGTATTTAAAGATGTGATTGTATGTACATTGTGATTCTCGAAGTACGAAATTTTGGTGAGAAAATTCAAGCAATGAAGTTTATAAATTAAATATATACATATATATACAGGGTGTAACAGAAATACGTGTGTTAATTTTAAACATTGGTAGAACTCGTTAAATAAAACATTTTTTCTATATGTTTTTTTTTCAAAAACCAACGTTAAACTGATTTAAAATATGTTCTAGTTTATCTACTAAAACGCGTACCCGCCTATGGTTAAAGGTGTGCAGCTAAAAAATATTTTGTTGTGATGGCAACGATGTCATAAAGGTACATCATTGCCTGTTAGGTAAAACACGTTCAGGATATTGTGCACTGTACAATCCACGGGCTTCTGCGGCATTTCCAAAGGCTCGGCCATATACCAACACAATATCTGTTAATTCTTGATTAGAAAAATTTGGCATTTTGAAATAAACTTCACTTGACAATTATAGTGACAGTATCTGAGAACGGCTCGTTCGGTCAAAATTAGGGGGCTAAAAAATATAAAAAAAACCTGCAAATTTTGAAAAAAAACGTATAGAAAAATGTTTTATATAACGAGTTCTACCAATGTTTAAAATTAACACACGTATTTCTGTTACACTCTGTATATATATACAGGGTGTCTACGCTAAACCGTTCGGTAAAAGTTTACGGGGTTGCCGATGTACTAATTTTTTTTTTTAATCCTCGTCGTACTGTTGAATCAGTTATCCTCATGTAAAATATTTTCACTTCTGCTTCCACCGGAAGTAGCACCAACTTTCTTATTTTAAATGAAACACCCCATATATTATAATATTTTTGAATTCCTCGCTTAAATTTGAACATATTTTGTAAGAATGTATGTATACTTATCTCATCTAGTTTTCAAGAAAAAAAATGTTATCTAAAATTTTGACCTTCAAAAGGTAGCCTGAAATCTGTCTATAACTTGTCTTAGGAATATGATAAAATTATGAGTTACATCTCTAATTGTACCTAGAGGATGCCTCTATGAGTAAAATAATGGGAAACTGTCAGTGCAACTGTCAGTGCCATCTTAAATATCTCGTAATTCAATTTTTTTAAATGGAATGACCCATTTTTTATGACATTTTTGCACTTCCTCATTTTCCATAACTGGCTTTTGTCGATGTCTTATTGCATTCACGTGTCCAAATTGAACAGAATTTGATTCCAATCTTCTAAATCTTGTTTTATTCATAGGCGGCAAATGTGGATAAGTTTCATTGAATCATCTACATGTTCGAGCAACAATTCTATCGCAGTTGCTATGTATAAAGATTAAATTGACAATTTGTTGATTTGTGTAATGATTCATTTTGTTGATTTTGATTTCTGTAATACTTTATTCTAAATAGTTTTATTATTTGACTGTTTTCATTACAATAGCGACAAAACAAAAGCATATCACATACCTACTAAAGTGCACTTGTGACATGCGAAATTATACCCTGCAGAAATGCGACAATAAAGTAATCTTGGAAATAATTCAGAAAATACTTGCTTTAGGAGTATGGTTGTATTATACTTTTCTGTAGTATTTAGTATTTAGTATTCTGTAGTAATTTTTCTCTCAATCGTGCTATGCGATAAAATATGGGACATTCCATTAAAAAAAATGAATTATGAGATATTTATGAGGACCCTTTGATATTGACATTTTATGATCACTTATTATCAAAATTGACAGTTTCCAATTATTTTACTCATAGATGCATCCTCTAGGTAGAATTAAAAATATAACTCATAATTTTATCTCATTCCTAAGAGAAGTAATAGACAGATTTCAGCCTACCGTTTAGAGGTCAAAATTTTAGAAAAACATATTTTTCTTGAAAACTAACAGAGATAAGCGTACACACGTTCTTACAAAATATGTTGCAATTTAAGCGGGGAATTCAAAAATATTATAATATATGGGGTGTTTTTTTAAAATAAGAAAGTTGGTGCTACTTCCGGTGGAATCGGAAGTGATAGAAAGTTGTAAATATTTGACATGAGGATAACTGATTCAACCGTGTGACGAGGATTTTTTTGAAATTTTTAGTGCAACGGCAACGCCGTAAACTTTTAACGAACGGTTTAGCGTAGACAGCCTGTAAATATATATATATATATATATTGGAGTTCTTACTCGTAGTGTTTAAATCGAAATATGTTTGTTGTTTTTATTATTTTTATAAATTCTTCTTTACCTTACTAGACTAGTTTCGGCTACCTATCAAATAAATAAATAATTAAGAGTCAAGACATTTATATTTTTTTATCTAGTATCATATAAAGGATGTCCCCGGATTGAGTTTACAAGAGGGTTTTAAAAAAAAATTACTTTTAAATAAAATGTTATAGGAATTAAAATTCCTGCTTGGTCTGAAAGGTAGTTTCAGACTACCATTTCAATAATTAAAACATTGATTTATTTATACAGGGTGTTGGCTAAATAAAAATAAATTAAATCTAATTTTGACACTTTAGAAAAATAACATAATTTAAACAGTCCCCCACATTTTCTTCGCACAGATCAAGCTTTGGTGTTTCCTGACCCTGAAAACTGTTTTGTATTTCTTCAATAGTAATCGATGCAAATGCCTCTCGTAGGCGACTTATTAAATTTTCAGTATTATTTTCTGTATTTGGGGGATTGTTTGAATTATTATATGTTTCTATAATGTTGTTAGATGTAATTTTTAATTCTTTTTGCAAATAGTAAATAAATACGTGTTAAAATAAGAATTAAAAAAAAGATTTTGCCAACACCCTGTATATATAAATCAAAGTTTCAATAACTCAACTGGCAGTTTTAGACCAAGCAGGAATTATATTTCCTATAACATTTTTGCTTAAAGGTAAAAATTAAGAAAAAAATCCTCTTGTAAGCTAAATCCGGGGACATACTGTAGATTGAACTAAAAATAAAAATTACACCTCTGAAGATGGCTGAAAGATAGCCGAAAGAAGTCTAGAAAGATGAAGAAGAAATATAAAAATAATAAAAACAAAAAAACATATTTCGATCTAAACACTACGAGTAAGAACTCCAATACAGAAGGAAGAAAACAAAAAATATAATAATAACTGGTATCCAAAATGGATGAAACTATAACAAAAATTTAAAAAAAAAGTTAAATGTATTTTCCATAATTACAAATAACATGCTATTTCATTTTACTTTTTTAATATTATAACAAATAAGGGCGTTTCAGACCGAAATATAATAATTTGGTGCATGCCATGACAAATAAAAGTAAATTTCGGCATTTTTAATAATTTATATGGAGTGTAAGAAATGATGTGTAAGACTGTTTGATATACATATGAGAATTAATTTATTCGCCACGATTTCCTATACATGTATATTTGCGGTTGGTATATAAGCAGTATTAGAATTAATTTATCAGTAATCTCGATTTCCTTTTTAAGTATTTATAACTCGCAAAACAAAGGAAATGCATTTTGCCATGGTGTGATGAACAGGATTTGATTAGTGACCGATAACAAGGTTGGATTTAGTAACAAAGTAAATAATCATTGCAATCTCATTGTTTATGCACTTAATGTGTTTATTTGTGCAAATAAAATAGAGTTCAATGCATTTCCACAAATACGATAATAATTCTGAATAACGAAGATTATGGAATTGAGATATCGGTAATTGGTAATAAAAAAAATTGATTTGTTTCAGCTAAATCTAAATGTAGCTGACGCTGAACATGCCATTGAATTTTGGGTTCTTTCATATAGCAACCTAGGTTACTATGAGAAATTTCGTTTAGTTACATTTAGTTACGTTGGGTTAAATTAGGTTAAGTAAAATAAGGTATACTAATTTAAATATTTCTAAAAATCAACTTAAATATGAAAATTATATTAACTATCATTTTCAAATAATTATATGTTTTATTCTATTCAAAATAAACTCTGTTCCATTTTGGTAAAAAAAAAATCTGTTGAAAAAATTGGTTATAATTTAAAAAAAAGAGGTTATATTTTATGACTCAATATATATATATATATATATATATATATATATATATATATATATTGAGTACATAATTTATTTGCTATTTTTATTTTAATATACATGGTGTCTCTAAAGTATGTGGACATGGCTTAACCACCGATTACTGGGATCAAAAGAAGACGATTTAACAAAACTTATCTATATACAATTGCGTTTGGTTTTACCAGTATTCAGCTTCAAAGTTAATTTAAATAAAAATTGCTTATAAAAAGAGAACGTTTACATTGATTTGGACGTTGTTTGGTATGACACTTTATACGGATATAACTCATATTTTGACATTATATTGTTATTATCAGCAGACCGGTTGTGTGTAAAACAAAAATGTTTTAGTCATTAAAAAATATGAATATATTATTGTTGAGCCACCTTTGTTTTGTACACAACCGGTCTACTGATAATAACAATATTATGTCAAAATATAAGTTATACCCGTATAGAGTGTCATACCAAACAACATCTAAATCAATGTAAACGTTCTGTTGTTATAAGCAATGCATAATCTTTTTTTTTTAATTCACTTTGAAGCTGAATACTGGCCAAACCAAACGCATTTGTATATAGATAAGTTTTATTAAATCGTCATTTTTTCCCAGTAATCTGTGGTTAAGCCATGTCCACGTAATTTAGAGACACCCTGTATGAATTAGGCAACGTTGTTAGAAATCTAACATTTAATATTTATTTCACTGTCCGATCATTTTTGTTGGTGTTCATGTGTAAAACTTTATAAAATGACACCACAGCCTTCTTAGTTAAAAATAAAAATGGGACAGAGTATACAAAATATTGATGAATTTCCATGAAAATTTTCATGGTACTTGGGACGAGATTCTGTTTATACTTTTTATTCTGTTCAATAGTGCAATATTTTGACGCACGAATTTTCATAAAATATTTCTAGGTTTCGCATGGTTTTATTAAAATTTTATTAATTTGATTGATTTAATTAACATTTCTTGTTTACAGTAGGGAACAAATTAATTAGATTGCGATAATTTAATTAACCATAATTTTTAACTCTGTATAATTTGTATTATATTCAATATAAAATTTCTGGATTTTCCATTGTTTTATCAAAAATTTATTTATAGTTAGGACCATATTAACTTTAGTATTATAACAGTTGTAATGAAATTTTGGTAGAAATAACCGAAAATTTGACAGTTATTGAAATTTTCACAGAAATGACAAAAACATTGCAATTATCAAAATTTTGACAATTGATTGTTGACAATTTTTGTTGAATATGATTGAAACGATGGCAGTAATCATTGAAATTTTGACTGTAATTAATGAAATTTTATTAAATATGATTCAAATTATAGCAGAAATAATTAATCATTTTACAGTTACTGAGAGCGGATTCAGAAGAGAACATTGCACAACAGATCACCTATTCACAATCAGGAACTTAATAAATGAACTAAGAGAGCACCAGAAACAAATATACATAGATCTAGAAAAAGCCTTTGACAAAATAAACAGAGAATACGTATGGCAGGCACTACATGAACAACAAGGAGGACAAAAACTGATTAGGGCAATAACAAGTATATATATACCAAAACAGATAACTGTATAAGAACGGGTAACATGAAGTCCAAGAATTTCACAACGAGCAACGTTCTCTAAGACATGGAGGAGCGTTAAACCCATGCCTATTCATAATAGCTATAGATGCGGTAATGAAAAATATAAAAGATAAAACAAAAAGAAAACACACATAGGATACAGGAACCTTAAAGCAATGGAAATCACTGAGTCTATAATTGTAGACGATGTAGCACTAATAGCGAAAAACATTAAGGACCTAGAAGCAAACATTAAGATATGGAGCAAAGAACTGGCAAAAGCGGGACTGAAAATCAACACAGAAAAAACCAAAATTATGAAAATAAGGGAGGAAAAGAAACAAAAGAAATAACAATAAGCAACACCAAAATAGAACAAACCGATCAAATTAAATACCTAGGGCAAATAATAGACAGCACAGGGGATCTCGAAGTGGAAATAAACAATAGCTGCAAGCAACAACAAGAATTTTCTAGACGATCCAAAAGATAATACTAAACAACAAGAAGATATCAAGAAAAACAAAACTAACAATATACAAAGTAATACTAATACCAACACTAATATATGGATGCGAAACGTGGACGCTAAACAGGAGACAAAAAAGTAAGATACAGACACTAGAAATAAAATCTCTTAGGAAAGTATACGGAGTAACCAGAAAAAAAAACATAATCGGAAACGTAGACAGAACAAAAGAACTAGAAATAACAGAACTAAACAAAATAATAGAAAACAGACAGCTGCAATGGTTGGGACACCTACACGGAAGAAAACAGACCCCAATTAAACAAAAATCATATGGCAAACAAAAATAACCGAAAAAAGAAATGTGGGAAGACCGAAAATGAAGTGGGATAAGTATGTCGAAAATATTATGGAAAGAAGAGGAATATCTAACGCCCAAATGAAGAAAAGCACAGGAAACAAGAAGATCTGGAACCTACTAGTAATAGACAAAAAATACAAGAAATTGATAAACTACAATATTCTACACCCGAAAGGGCAGAAGAGTTATGACTATAATAAAAAATATAGTTACTGAAATTTCCAAACAAATGAATAAACATTTAACAGAATTTTTTGAAATATTGACAGTAATTAAGGACATTTTGTAAAATATGACTGAAATTTTAACAGTAATTCATGGAATTTTGTAGCATACAAGGCGTTTCAAATCAACCACCCAAATCACATTTCCATCCACCAGATGGCAGTTATTTTTTTGTAGAAAAAAGTAAAACACAGCAGTTTGGCAATGCGTAAATTAATTACTGCGTAATAATTACTTATTTCAAAAGTGCCCAAATGTCATTGTCAATTTAAAACAATTTCTGATTTATGAGATTGTTTTCAATTGACAGTGACATTTTGCACAAATATACATTTACTTAACGAGTTTCAATTGTGAATTTATTGCATCAACTCCATGTAGGACATACATATAAATTCATTATAAATCTTGAAATTTCATCTGATGACATTGACATTAATTACATGATAATAGATAGATATTTCTGATACCAGATAGATACAGGCTTAGTTACCAGATTTTATTATTTTTTTGTGCTAAATAAGCTCTATCTCGTGTATGGAAATTTCGATTCGGATGGTTTAATTTGAATCACCCGCTAGACTAAAATTTGAAACCTATAAGTATAATTATAAAATCCCTTAGATAAGATAAGTGAGAAATTTATAGGAAGAATCAATAAATATAATCTAATCGTTTTTTTTTGTTTCAGACCCAACGAAGATCTAATTTAAACCCACCTAACTTAACAGATACCTGGTTTACAGATGTAATACATTTATAGTAACCGTTATACAAAAATGAAAGATGTGTATAAATAGGAAAAAGATAATAAGTACCTACTTTGTTTTGGCCATGGACCAAATGGTTAATTCCGGATATAGAGGTATGGTTGGAATGTGACCACTGCAATGTTGACTTCTATATGACGCAAATACTGACCGGGCATGGAAGATTCATAAGTTCCACTAAAAAAATGGTGAGACGCAAGAAGAGACATGCAAGTTCTGTCAGGAAATTGACAAGGCTGGACATACCTTTTTCTACTGTGAATGGTGGAAAGTAACAGTCAGGTAGTTTGTCTATGTCTATGCTGGTTTCGCATGGTGATAACGATGGGTAACCTAAAAAGGCAATAACCGAAAGAAGCACAGCCTGGGAAGCAGTTAGAGGAGTGGAACGGAAGATCCCAATTGAAAATCAAAAGAGGAAATCAGAAAAAATATTGATGTTATGTTTTAACGGCGATTCCTGGTATCCTGTGGGTGAAAAAACCGACTTTGCTATTACCTAATCGAATACTTTATAAAACCTAACCTAACACAATGTAATATTATGGACAATTGTTTTCAGGTGTAAAAAATGACTTGCAAGGCATGTTGTCTAGTCTCTAGCATACAGTAGAAAATAAAATTATAATGAAATTGGCAAAATTTTGTAAAAAGTTCAATAATTTCTTTAGAAAATGTAATTTCAGGAGGAATGTAGCGATTTGGAATGCATACCATAATTTTTTTTTAATAATAAATTATGTCTACGTAGTTCCCATTTCAACGCTTACAATACCAACAATACCAATCCAAGTTCGAAATGTATTAACAAGCCTTTTTCTGGATAAAAACCATAAGATACCATACTGTTATATGAATCTAATCAAATATTATTATTAATTTAAAATTATATTACCAATGCAATCAATCATGATGAATGAGTATTGATGGATGAAATCATCATATTTATATATTGTTAATGACTAGATGGAATTGTGTGACAGACACAGCGCTCCTAAATTCGTAGTAACGAACGCACCGGTGTCAACAACACACTAAAGGTCAGTAATTATTATTCTGGTCTATTGCCGGGTAAAATGGGCGCGGGATACGTACAATCAATGTAACGAATTAAGCTTCAATTAACGATTCTCAATTTGTAGCCGTTCATAATTATTACGAGCTCACAATGTCTTCGTGACTCACACGACGAAAATTTCAATAAAACCCTCGGCACAGATTCGTTTACGGCCGGAAAAGTGAAATCACGTCTTCGTGGGGAGCCGATAGGTTGGGTACACGTTTTGTTTGTTGTCGAACAACATCTGGTATTGGCAGGAATTGGATAACGCAAACTGATATTTAATGGAGTTATTATATTGGGACTGAATTTATGTATTCATTTGTAATCATTTCCCAATAGAATACTTCATTTATAAGGAACGGAAACACCTAACTTACAACGCTCAGTGTTTTAGTGTTTTAAATTAGAAGTCTTCAATTTTTTTGGCAGTAAGTCCACATAGGAATTTTGTAAATTCTAGACGGGCTTGACCTACTTTTACCTGCATCTGTAGGTACATGATAATTTATACTTAGAATCTTTAGAACTATAGTAATAAATTTTATTCAAATTACAGAAAATGTATGCGACTTTGAACTCAATTTTATCAATTGTGGCAAAATTTCAACTTTTTGCTAGTATAAAATATACGAGTAGTCACAGTTAATAAAGGTGTGTTAAAAGAAATCACATTTTGTTTTTAATCAAATATTTTAATTTTTTTTCTTTATCTCAAATTTCTTAAAGAATTCAGAAATTGGCAAAAAGTTGTATCAAAAGTTAAGTCCTGAGTTTCAAATAAATTGCCAAACATTCAGCATTTTCAATTAAATATGATTAGTTGCAATTTAGATACACAACATGCCAAGAAAATTGGCAAAATATGCATGGAGATTGAAAATTTCCAATACAATTATGCAATCAAAATATCATAAATATAGGGTTAATTTCGAATACTACGTATGTACGGTCGCTGCCATAAAAAAATGGGACAGGTTTTTTGCCAAGTGTGAATTTGGTTTAGATGTGAAAAATAATATGCAACTTGCCTAATAGACCATCCATTTTCAATAATTTCTCATTATTCTTTCTTTCTTAAAAGCAGTAACCTGTAACTTCAGAGGGCATTCCAAAATGTGGCTTTTAAATAACAACAACATGTTACTTGATTTTTCTTTGCAGAGACGAATGATTTGATTACACAGCTTAATTTTATACAAACGATCGTGCAAACCATGTTTCGAATAAATCATGATTTAAAAAAAAAAACTATTTTTGTTTTAAATCAAATAAAATATGATTTATTTGATATATTGGATATTTTTTTATATTTCTGATCAGTTTTTGCCAGTTTAGATGTGATTTATATCAATTGATTTACATCACTATTTAAATCATATGTTTTGTTTTAATTAATTCTTGAATTTTAACAAGAATTTACGATTAAACAAAATCGGTGTATCTGTACTTATATGGACCAAAAATGGAAGAAAAGAAAATTATTTCACTTACCTCTAATTATCTATCTTAAAGTATGTATAGTTATATTACATTTTTAATTGTGCACCTATTGGAATGTACAAACAGCGCAAAAACAATGATTAATTAAAAAAAAAACAATTTTCCTCAACCTAAGTCATTTCAAAATTTGAAAATGGATGTAATGACGAAATGTCTGTGTTAGGTGTGGTTTACCATTTTTGTATGTTTTTTTTATGTATATTTTTATATATCTTTTGTTATGGGTTTCTTATTATAAATTATTGTTATTTGAGTGATTTTAGCGTTCTAGTGGTAGTGGTATGTACACTGTATCAATTAATTGTAATATATGTAAAAATGGAGTCTTTTTTAACGGAATAAATAAATAAATAAATAAATAAATAAATAAATTCTGATTTGAATCAAAGATTTATTTAAAAAAAATTAAATCATGATTTAAATCACACCAACTCTGGTACAAACCGAAGAAAATGAAAATTTTTGTTACGTAACAGAAAACTTGTTCATATATCAAAATAATTAACAAAATATATTTATATTTTATTTTATATTTATTTTATATTTAGCATTTTTATTAAGATATTAATAAATAAGAGAAATAAACCATAATAGAGTTGGTTTTTATTTCATTGTCCATTAGCCCGCACATTGTCGAGATCTAACCTAGAGGACACCACTACCATTCTCATACTTAATAAATTAGAGATTAAGATATTAATAACAGAAGAAGGCGGAGAAACCGCAGATCGATAGCCAATAAAATATCTTTACTACTACCATTATTTAAAAAGAAAAAATTATTAAATAAAATATTCCAATTAACAACTACAGAGTATTTAAGAAAGTGGTGTCAACTTTTCCTACCAGTTCCAACGAAACATCTACAAAGAATGACTTTGAAAAAATGTGGTTAAATTATTTGCTTGCATCCTAACGTACATTTCAGCATTATTGCAAAAGATAAAAGTTGACACCACTTCTTGAAAGCTCTGTAGGTTTCAGAAATTACCAAAAACTATATGGAGATTGAAAAGTTCAGTCAAGAAAGTGAAAATGTCTGAAATTTTAATGAAAACCTTAAAACTATTATAATGTATCTTTAAGAAGACTAATAAAAGATTTTTGAAAACGTAGAAAGTGACAAACTAGAAAATTTTATTGAAGATATATGGAGACTGATTATAATCAAATCATCAAAAGTATCAGAAAGTCAAGAAACTGCGAATAATATATCAATTATGAAAATGTCCCAAAACTGAATTGTTCTAATGTATTTAAAAAGTGATTTTAATAGATTATTCCTGAACTTATCAGAAAACTTCACAAAAACTTTAAACAAATCAACAAATAGCAAATAAACATTATTTCTTTAAGAAAAACGTACCTAACGGTAATTTTCCGAGAATTTTAGCAATATTTCAGAATATTCTGAAAATTCTCAGAAAATTGTACAAAAGGTACAACAAAAATTTGCAAAATTTGATAAAAATGTAATCAATAAAAAAAACTAAACTCCAAACAGATTTTGATGTAGCAATATAGCAATAATATAGCTATTTATGGTATAAGTGAACAACATTTTTTTATTCACGTGTATCATACAATAATTTTTCCAATTCGTGACGTGACAACGAAAATTTCAAGGATAGTGCGAATTTACCAATTTTTTCTTTACTTTATTCACGTTGCCAATGGTTATAGTGAATAAAGTGAAATGTAAACATTTTATTCACCCATTCGATTAAAGTATGGTTTTAACGATGAGATTCAATATACATAATTAGCATTTTTATAATGCGAATTGGAAAAAAAATATTTTTTTAAACTAAGCATTTCTGCAAAATAAAAATATCAAAAGTGTTTTGATTTGATATTTCTATTTTATACATATATCATTAATGTTTTAAAGGTAAGTTAATTATTAAGGTCAAATATATACATATATATATATATATATATATATATATATATATATATATATATATATATATATATAATAAATCTTTATTTGGCTATCGACCCCATGTGGGGTCTTTCCGCCTTGCCTAACTTTAAAATTTTAACCTTTTACAATGTATTATTTTTAAATGTGAGAGAGAGAAAAAGATTTATTCAAGAACCATGTACATATATACATAACATATTACATGTAACATGATTATGAAGGGGATATCGACCGTGGTGTTTCCGCCCCTTTAAATGTGATTTATGAATGAATGGATGAATTCATGAAGCGTTTTTGTCGGGTGCATTTTTGTAGTTCGTTTGTCTTGTCTTTTGATTCACAATCCGTCGAGTATTGTCCGATTGCCCTGTGTTTGTTGGAATTTACTACGTAGTTTTTCTAGTCTTTGTTCAAAGGGTACGATGTTGGTGATGGTGTATAAGTTTCTGTTTAATATGTTACGAAGATGAATGTCCTTGTGTCTCAATTTTGTAATTAGTCTCAGTGTCTTCCTTTCAGTTACGTCCGTAATACGTCCGTATCGCACAAGAGATACCTAACATTGTTTAGAATGATCTAGCCGTAGTCAGGTTGATGGCTACTTCCGGTAGAACCGGAAGTGATAGAAGGTTGATCTTGTAGAGAGAAAGTATTTCACCTGAGGATAACGTAATCAACCATGTTTGGATGATTTTTTTCATTTTTTTTTATCGGTAAAACCACATAAACATTTCATGGTCCATTAGCATGGGACACCATGTATATATTTTACTTTTTACATATACATACTCGTATCTTTTAAGTCTTTATTAATAACAATACATTGTAGTTATTTGCAGCTGGTAATTTAATTTTTAAATTCATTTTAAATCCTCATTAATAACGAATTATTTTAGTTATGCTTGCACTATAATCTTTTAAATCTTCATTCAATTCACTGCAAAACAGTTCGTTTTATAACGACATATTACTCATGGTATGGCTAATTATAATCATTTTCAATATTGAAACTACGCCTAACAAATAATATAGCAATTTGTAGTTCCCATATGCGATAATGGTAATGATAACACGTAGAAAATTCTCTTGTAACGATATAGTGATTAAGTGTACAAACTAGCCATTATAGGAGTGCCCAACTGCTTTTATATTGACGCACATAGCACAATTAACAAATTTTTTTTACAATCAAATTATAACTATGACTTTTCTAGTATCGACGAAATTTCGACTTTAAAATTTTAACACATCAATCTTCCTACGATTTTTACTGCCCTTTAAAAAAATGTGTGCTTTCTAAGTGAAAACATAAAAAAATATATTACTTTTGAAATTGATTCATAAATTATGTCAATACGTAGTAGTTTCAATCAAATAATAATAAATTATTTGGCAGCTCTAGGGGTTCTAATAATACTGTAAATTTAGTAATTAGTCTCAGTGTCTTCCGTTCTGTTACGTCCGTAATACGTCCGCATCTCGCAAGAGATACCTGACATTGTTTAGAATGATCTAGCCGTAGTCAAGTTGATGGCAACTTCCGGTAGAACCGGAAGTGATAGAAGGTTGAAGGTTGATCTTGTAGAGAGAAAATATTTCACCTGAGGATAACGTAATCAACCATGTTTGGATGAATTTTTTCATTTTTTTATTTTATCGGGAACCACATAAACTTTTAATGGCCCATTAGCATGGGACACCCTGTATATATTTTACTTTATACATATACATATGTACTCGTATTTTTTAAGTCTTTATTAATAACAATACATTGTAGTTATTTGCAGCTGGTAATTTAATTTTAAAATTAATTTTAAATCCTCATTAATACCGATTTATTTTAGTTATGCTTGCACTATTATCTTATAAATCTTCATTCAATTCACTGCAAAACAGTTAGTTTTATAACGACATATTACTCATGCTACGGCTAATTATAATCATTTTCAATATTGAAACTACGTTTAACAAATAATATAGCAATTTGTAGTTCCCATATGCAATAATGGTAATGATAACACGTAGAAAATTCTCTTGTAACGATATAGTGATTAAGTGTACAAACTAGCCATTACAGGTGAGCCCAACTGCTTTGATATTGACGCACACAACACAATTAACTACTTTTTTTTTTACTTTCAACTTTTCCAGTATCAAAGAAATTTCAACTTTAAAATTTTAACTCATCAATCTTCCTATGATTTTTACTACCTACTCTTTAAATAAATTTATGCTTTCTAAATAAAAACAAAAATAAATATATTACTTCTGAAATTGATTAATAAATTATATCAATTCGTAGTAGTTTCAATCAAATAATAATGAATTATTCATTTAGCAGCTCTAGGGGATCCAATAATACTGCCTGACATAATTTATGCACCCAGTTTTTTGTTTGGCAAGAAAATTTTATTATTTAAGGATATCAATACACTTTTGCAATCGATATGATTCACTACATAATGACTCCGCGTTTTCTCGACCCAAAAGATAATCAATGGAAATTCCTCATTTCACAATCTCAACATTAAATTTCGAAGCCACTATTTTGCTTTCGTCAGACAATCGGGATGATATATAATTAATTCCTCGCCATGCGAAAATTGATTTGGAGAGTTGATGTTGCTGAAATTCGATTGATAGTGAATCATTTGTCATACATTGTAATGCAGACGGAACTAATTAAAAAAATCAGAGCAATAAAATTAGTTCATTGCATAATAAAACAATGCATGTACATAATAATAACAATAATAATGTAAAGATGATTACGTCGTCATCCACCTCTTTAATGAAGAAGAATATACAGTTAAAATTGGTCATTACATTAAATACCTATTTACTTTAATAACAAAGGATATTTTGAAACGGAATGAAAATTATTTGAGTTTATGCTGATCGTTCTGTTCGTTTCAAAAAAAAATGTACAAACCACTTGCGGGAATCATTTTCCCGCATTCACGCAGATGAAGCATTCGCTCCCTTCGGTCGCTCATGCTTCAAAATTGCGTTCATGCGGGAAAATTGTGTTCCCGCACTTGGTTTGTAAATAACTATTCTTTTTTTAATGTTAATTTTTGCAATAAATCTGAAAACACTTAATATTTCCGAAACAGTTGAAGATAGGTATAGGACATTGTACATGAAATATGTCTAGAATTTTCTGGAGAATCCAAAAATTGAATAATATACCAGGTGTTGCATTTAAAATAAGAAAGTTGGTATTGGCCACGGTCACATGACACACCCTGTATAAAAAGTTTTTGTTGAAAAAAATGCGCAACTAAAAATAACAATTGATGTGTCCGAGCGTTTTTTCGAACACGCCCCCATTTATTTATTATTGAATTTATTCCATTTGGCTGATACACCCTGTATACCGGGTGTTTTAAGTTTTACCGCCGAGCCCAAAATGGCCACTTCTAATAGAAATAAAATGTCCGTATTTGATGTATTCAATTATATACGGGGGCTTTTTGACGGAAGAGAGACTTTTTTATGAAAACGTTATTTTTCTGTTAAAAACATATTTTATTTTTCAACATCCACCCTTTTAACTGTACACACTTAGCCCAGCGAGTTTACAGTTTATTTTAAACCTTCCAAAAAGTAATCTTTCGGAAAGTCTTCAAAATATGCATTTGTCTCGGTTATCACCTCTTCATTAGCCTAAAATCTTTTTCCACCCAGCCATTTTCTAAAATTTGGAAACAATAAGAAATCACTGGGAGCCAGATCTGGCGAGTATGGTGGATAAAGCAGTAATTCGTAACGCAATTCAGCAAATTAAGTTGTAGCAATTGCAGACGAATGTGAGGGTGCATTATCGTGATGGAACAATACTTTTTTCTTCATCAAATGCGGTCGTTGTTGTTCAAGTTCGGCATCAAAACGTGTCTGCATAATCAGCATAATACTGGCCAGTTAGCGTTTTTCCATTTTGTAAACAATTAATAAAGATTACACCTTTAGAATCCCAAAAAACTGTGGCCATGACCATATTGGTCGAAAAAAGTGTTTTTGCCTTTTTGGGAGCATGTTCGCATGGAGAAATCCATTATTTAGACTGCATTCTTGTTTCTGGAGTATAATGATGTATCCAAGTTTCATCTACTGTGACATATCGACGAAAAAAATCCTTTGAATTACGTTGAAGACGGCCAAACATGCTTCTGAATTCTTAATGCGAGCGCGCATTTGATCACCATTAACCAACGCGGCAAGCATCTCGCGGATAGCTTTTTCTTATTGAAATGTTCATGCAAAATATTGTATACCCGTTCGGTTGAGATGTTTACTTCATTAGCTATCTCACGAACTTTTATTCGACGATTGCCAATTACAAGGCCATAGAGTTTATTAATTATTTCTGGAGTAGTTACAGTATATGATGGTTTCGGACGATCTGCATCAACTGTGCTCATATGGCGACTTTTAAAAGCAGAAACAACTTACAAATCATTCCATGGGACGGAGCAGATTCTGGATAATATTTACGTAACTTTTCCTCGGTTTCTTTAATTGTTTTTTCACGTAGAAAATAATGTTTAATCAACACTCGAAATTATATTTTCACCATATTTACATAACAACGAAAACAGTTTTCTTCAAATAAGTATAAAACATAATCTATCTGTCAGATTGGTGCCAAATTTTAGCAGTAGACCTCCGAAAGACGTCAGGAGCTAGCAACATAATCATTATAGCGAAAGTGTTACCAACCTTAAAAAGTCACTTTTCCGTCAAACAGCCCTCGTATTAATAAAGAACATTTTTGACTATCAAAATTTGTTTACAGCCACCAGGTATTTTTTGTCGGTTTTTTATAAGTAGGTAATTGACTGCTTATTTATTTGATTTTAACGAGAGTGTACTTTTAGTCAATTCTACATCTTGCTGTGCAATTTAAATTAAAAATATAACTTCCGCTTTTGAAATAAATGCAATTTGATATTGTGGCGCTAATATTTATAACGAACTTGTGAAATGTGTTTAACAGTAGATATAACGACCTCTACAAATACTCTAGTCTCTAACGGTTATAAACTAGCCATAAAAGTGGTCAATTCCCATACCGATACTAAAGAAATCCAGGCACAGGGATTAGTTCATTGCCAGAACCTGATGGTGGTATGCCCCAATGACTTATTGCTTTTGAAATGATCTCTTTGGGTTAGTAATATTAAAATAATTTTAATTAGAAAACTAAATTATTTTTATTTCATAAATGGAATTTTTAATTCAAATGATACATTTGGGCATACAAGTAGGAAAAAATATTGTCGCGAAAAACGTTTTTTAAAATTTCATAGTCGCGTTTCAAATGATATTGAAAATTTTAGACCAGTTTCTGTAAGATTGGATTTGTATGTATGTGCTGAAAAAGTTTTCAGCAAACTTTTTTCTTTCTGTATACCGGGTGATTCAAGTTTTATTACCATGGATTTTTAGGCATTTGGAGTTGCCCAAAAAATATGAAAATTTGGATTTATATAGGTCTGATACTAATCTACGGAAAGGTAGTTTTTCTTTTTCGATATAATTATATAGACGGTTATAAAATTTTAAAAAAACGGGCAAAATTCTCTATCTTATTTTTATTCTTATTTTATCGTTATTTTTGCCCTAAACTGTTTTATTTTATTCTTAGAACCCATTTATGAAATCAAAAATTAACGAAAATGATTAGATTTAAAAAAATAGCATGTTTTACATTACTGACCAACTTTCCTCGGTATGATTTATGATTTTGTAGGTCAAGAGCCCTACAAAGCATTGACCGCGCCGGTGCGGTTGAAACGTTTTATGACTTTATTATTAATCAAATATTGAGCTCCCCCTGAAGAAATACTAGCATCGGTATCCACCCAGCAGGCTGAGGGATTGGGTACGGCCCTATCATAAAACCCATAAAATCCATTATAGGGACTATTACTGGAAGCACCCGTCATATTTTACTATTTAGTAATAAATCTTACTGTTGCAATATCAAAATTCATTTAATTCAATAACTGGTGCAATTTTTTTGACTTGGATTACACTGGAATGTTTGGGATAGCATTAAAGTATGTTCTGACAAAAACTATATAAATAAAATTACGAATTCTTTGTGCAATAACGTATAAACTACCGGATGGTTAATTTTTTTTTATCGTCAGATCGGGCTTTATCAATATCTAAACATGTGTACTTATTTTGGATTTTTTATTTCAATTAGAAGTCGCCATTTTTGGCCTGGTAATAAAACTTGAATCACCCGGTATTTTCAACTGTCAAAATCGCTTGCCGGTATAACACCCGGTACATATCTCATGTAAAATAGAATGAGATAATCTGGAGTAGGCACGATTAAAAAAAATTTAAATGATCAGTAAAAGCAACTCAAACAACTCAAAAAATATAATTAATAAGTTTTGAATTTGTGTGTCGTTTTTGTCAATGACAATGACTACTGACCACTTTTTGACCTTCCCTCTTGGATTTCTTATAAAATTTAGTTCACCTAATATACCATCAGAGGTAGTCAATATATATATTTTTTAATTTTTATCTCTACTAGTTTTCAACTAAAGCCTCCTGGAATCGATTAAAAAGTGTATTTTTCTGCTAACACATAATTACTAAAAAATTATTCCTCAAGCTGAAAATAAGATAGATGGATGGTACAAAAAACATTTCCTAGCTTAGTTTATAAGCTTATGTGGAATGAAAGCTACCATAAAAAACATTTTGTTACTCTGTTCCATTTTTTTATTTTTACCTAAGTTTGCTCTGTTAGGGTGACAGTATTGTTGGCCAATGTAAAAAGTCACTAGAATTGAAAAAGTAGGTTATATTAAAAAAAAAGTTTTATTTTATGACAGTGGGCAATGTTGCCACCAATAATGCCGTAGAACCGGCGTGTCTTCTTTAAATATTTTATACAAATTTTTAATTGAAGTTTTCTAATTTACATCAATTATTTTTGGCATTTTTGTAAATAATTAAAAAACCAGCACACTTGAATTGAATGAGCAATAATTTAATTATTTTAATATATGAATTAGGCAACGTTGTTAGAAATCGGACATTTAATAATTTTTTCACTGCCAGATCATTTTTGTTGGTGTTCATGTGTAAATTTTATAAAATGAAACCACAGCCTTCTTAATTAAAAATAAAAATGGAATAGGGTTTAGTTAAGTTTTTAAGTTTATGTAGTATGAAAGCTACTCCAATATGGGGTACGAATAAATATCACAGCTTTATCCATGTCATGGATAATAAAATACTGACATAGATTTATTCGAGGAATTGTGAACAGTCATACAAGTTTGGTTTGTAATGTTATGTGTTATGATGGTGTTATATTTTTTTTAAACAAATGTTATTTGTAATGTTATGGAAAATAAATAAACATTTTTCTTTTGCATCAGAATATTCTTCCATTCCCATGTTAAAAGAGAACAAATTTCACGGAAAAATAAAATTATTGCAGACTAAAATAATATTATAGCAACTTTTTTTTAAATTATGATCGCATTGCCATCCTACGGTGGAACTTGCACAACCACTGCTGAGATATGCAAGTTTACGTGTGATTTTTAATCAAATAAAATAAGTAGCATTTTGAGAAATTCGATATTTTTATTTTGCGGCATTACCTTGACGGTGTTGCTGCCCCAAACTAGTCTTCTTATATGTGGCATGAAAGCCTATAATCTAAGCTACATGTTTTTTTGTGCCATCCATCTAACTCATTTCCACCTTGAGTATTATTTTTGTATGTAATTACGAGTTAACGGAAAATGATTTCAGGAGGTTGTAACCTAAAAACTAGTAGATAAAAATCTAAAAAAAAAACTTCCTCTGATGGTACATTAAATAAGCCAAATTAAAAAAAACTCAAAGAGGGTAAGATTTTTTCGATGGATCACTTGACAAGGAATGGAATAAAGTTCAAAACCAAAAATCTTCTTTTTATATTACAGTAATTCATTTGAGTCACACAAAATAAAAAATAAATCACGATATTTTTTTTTTATTGGTCTATCCGATTTTAGACGAAAGAACCACTTTCCACCAAAAATTATTCACACTAAGTTACTTAGCAAAACTGTTACCAAAATTCCTTCCTGTTTGTGACAACATGTTTTTGTTGTTTTCGATTGTTCGAACAATTCTGAGAATAAAATTCATGGCACATACGCATACACGGAGACATTTTACTTTGTTATAGAAATGTACTGTAGATATTGTATTATGAAAATAGAGAGAGGAACTATCTTGATAGGGCTATCGATGACCTCTCGTGGGATCTTTAAGCGTTGTGAAAATACATTTTCTAATTTTTATGATTTATATTTTTTTGGTAAATTTTTTGGTTTCACTGTTGCAAAATGTTTTATTTTTTAATAAATAGCTCAAGATAATTTTTTTTAAATTTTATTAATAAAACAAAATAAATTATTTTAAAAGATTTTGGAAAGAATATGTTCAAAATATTCTGAAAGTGCGGATTTTGTGTAAGTAACAACATTTTACAGCATGCATCTTAAAATATTAGATTTATTATGTATTTCACTACAATTGGGTCTATTTTGGTTACAAATTATTAATTGGTTATCCATAATTGTCGTGATTATGTTGATAAATTGTCCTATAATTTTTAAACAAAGTGACAATAGACAGATGCTACCGAAAGTATAAAGTCATGATTCAAAAATTTTGAAAACAATTATTAAAATAACGCATAAAGTACTCTCTCTCCATCAGTTTTTTTAAGTCAAAATAAAAGAATATATTATTAATGTTATAACTATAAATATGACTTGCAAATTACTGCAGTGACTGCAAATGTTAAAAGTGTATGGATGAAATTGTGTCATTATCTGTTCATTAGTAGTGTCTTAATTGTTATCAGCGCGACATAAGCACGTACTATTTCCGATGATTTAGTAGTCATTGTTATTAGGAATCGTGATAAAGTAAATATTATGCTAAAATGGGACAGGATGGTGCGGTATCGACTTAGACAATTTCCACGCGTTATCACCTCGTAATACTACAATCGGGTCACTTCACTAGAGCGCGGTTACTCATTTTGCGGGTGGATTTGTAATTATTTCATTCATAAAACTGACAAAGGCGATAAGCGGACGCGTCCCCTTGTTTGAATTCCTCAACCTCAAAACCCAAATATGGTGGTTTTCCCGTCGTCGTGATTCATTTCGTACGTTCGGCAGTTGATAGAGGCGTCCGAGTCAATTAATTACATGCTAATTGCGTATGCACTCTCTAATGTATGTACACTCTCAATGCAACACTCCGATTCGGCCAAGGAAAAGGAAACGCTAAGCGGCGAGTGGGCCTTCTGTTAGAGGATTTTTGACAAAGTTATACTAATTAATCTAATTAATAGGCTCTGATGACAATTACTTTATTGCATAACGAGCGTTTAATATTCCGATGATCTGTGGGATCCGCTGCGGCCGATTATTTTTGGGAAATATGCCAGACGTTCGCCCCAAATTAAAACCTCGTTTGGAACGTCCGGGTGACTTGGTTCTCGTTTCCCAGAAGCGCGCAGTTTTCGAAGTTCCAAGGTTTTTCGGCAGCTCGGTCAATTCGAGGGGGTTTTCTTCGCTTCTCGAAACGGCGTAAAAGTAGGTCAACGTGAGCAGCACCATAATATCCTTTGCGCTGTTTTCACTTTTTTCTCCGGAATATGCAAACTTGTGCAATACGCGTCGGTTTCAGTTTAATTGAATAATTTATAAATCCGATTCACTTATGCTAATGACTAACAGATATATTACGGCGATGAATACAAAACTGTGCTAGCAATGGCATTGGTTTGAACCGTCTTCACTTTTTAATCAAACAAATTACGCTCGTTAATTATGCACGTTTATGTCCAAAATCAGTACCTATTTCTAAATTTTCAAAATTGTTATTTTATTTTTTTGGCTAATGACAGATTGAATTTAATACGTAAATAGTTCGTTAAAGTCTCATCTAAAGAAAATATTTGAAACTCGAGTAACTTCATGTATAATCTAATAAATCTTTCTCATGTTTATAAAAATACCTCTCTTATAAAGATTCAAATAAGTTTTAATTAACATTTAAAACTCCTTAAAGGTTTAATTGTATACAAAAATTATGTCTCATTAAACCTCGCAAAACCTTCAATTATTCTAAGATTTTATAATATTTTATACTAAATTATCATATTTTTTAACATCAGCATCGAAAACTGCTTCGACTGTTTTTTGTTTCTCTGAAAATAACTTAAATTCGTTTAATTTAAATTGTTTTTAATGTTCCTTTGTTTTCGAGTTTGTTTCATTGAAGGGAACTTAGATGTTTTCAATATAAATTGTTTTGGATTTTTTCTGATTTATTTATTTTTTGTACAACGAATCGACAAATATCTATTTGTCGCACCTAATCACGACCTAGATTTTTTCTAAGCTTTAAAATGAGGTATCGCAAGGTAGAGGGTGCCATTTAAAATCTCAAAGTAAGGGAAGCTGGGGAGGAGGGGGTAACACTTAAAATTGATTTGACTGATTTGATGTAAACATCCCCCTTGAAAAATCAATCGACGTGTTTATTTTTTTAATCAAGTTAACTTGCATTCAAGAGTTATTGAGACTGGCTGGTTTTGTAATGTATACCCGATATATTTCAACATATTTTTTGTGATAAAATAAATTTAAAACATTTCAACCAAAGTTTAGAGTGCATACCTACTCGATATTTTAGTTATAGCATAGTACAGAAAACATTGTGAAACGCAAGTAAATAATAGTTATTTTTTTAATTCCTATTAATAAAATGATTATATATCCTCATTTTATATATAAAATATTATTATTAAAAGAGCAGTTTAATCAAAAGTATGAATAAAATGTACGTTTAAAGCAAAAAACAAGAAAAATCGCAGTATCTTCGAAATTTTCGTTGTTTATAAAAAAAATTAAACTTCGCGCAAATACTTCATTTTGCCAGTTTATTTTACAGTTACGAGGGCAAGCTGATAAAAAAGGGGTACCTAACTATGAAGGAGGCCATGAAAAACAAAAAATGTTTTTTTATTATATTCCTTAAACTGTCAGAAAACTGTCACGCAATTATCATCGTTCAGTTGTGGTTGTACATTTGTACAGAAATTTTCTAATACTGACGTGTTAAAGTTTTTTACAATGGAAAAAATTGAGCACCGTGCCGTCATCAAGTTCCTAACAAGAGAAGGAAATAGTCCGATGGAAATTAATAATCGTCTGTCAGCTGTTTATGGAGATTCTTCTCCATTCTATAAAACCGTTAAATTGGGTAGGGGTAACTGGTAGGGGTCGGAAGTCCATTGAAGATGATCCTTGCAGTGCACGTCCAAATTCAGCCATCACCCAAGAAACTATTCGAAAAGTGGAAGAATTTATTCTTGAAGATCAACGAGTCAAATTGATATACTAGCTGAAAGTCTGCTGATTAGCAGGGAACATGTTTATACCATCATTCATAACTATTTAGGCATGTCAAAGGTGAGTGCAAGATGGGTCCCAAAAATGCTGACCCTGTTCGATAAGTAGCGTCGAGTTGAAATTTCTCAACAATATTTGTAGCATTGTGAAGGGCAGGAAGAAGGGATTTTACAAATAATTGTTACTGGTGATGAAACATGGCATCATCACTATGATCCTGAAAGTAAACAGGAATCCATGCAATGAAAATATAAGGGGTCTCCGCCCCGAAAGAAGTCCAGCGTTCTGCAGGCAAGGTTATAATAATATTTTCTAATAATATTTATAATATTTATTTGGTGCAAATAACAAGGTTTTACACGAGTGAAAGGAGAAATATGGTCTATAAAATACAAATACAATACTAAAACTAAGACACTTTAAAAATTAGGTGAACACATAAAAACAACTATATAAATAAGACGCACTCAGACATATTAAATATGTATATCACTGTTCAGGAAATCACCAAGGGAGTAAAAGGCGTTGGTAGCCAAATAGTTTTTGATGGACATTTTGAACTTTTCTGTTGGATAATTTCTTATACCCCTCGGCAGTTTGTTAAATAATTTAACTTTATTGCATAGTACTTGCTACCTGTATGCATTCTTTTTAGTCTTATTTTGTTCAGACATAGGTCATCCCTTCCTCTTGTTTCGTAGATATGGTCGTGGCTAGAATAATTATCCAGGTGTTTCTTTATGTGGCATAGACATTCCAGGATGAAGATTGAAGGCAACGTTAATATGCCAAGCGCAATGAAGTCCTTCTTGCAATCATGTGTGTATCCCGTTCCCGCTGCAATTCTTATTGCGCGTCTCTGGAGTGAAAAGATTCGATGAGTGATAGCAGAGTGTCCCCAAACAAGGATGCCATATCTTATGTGGGACTCAACCAGTGCAAAGTAAGCACTTTTCAACTCTTGCTTAGGTAATTGATGCGAAATGTTTCGCAGGCAGAATATATTTTTAGTAATTTGGCTAGTTCATCGCCATGCTTATGCCACCTCAATTCAGGGTCCAAGTAAATACCCAAAAAGCGGATGGGTTCAATGTTCAGGGTTGACCCTGTGGTAGAGAATATCATTTGTGAGGTCTTGTTGTGATTTAACTTGAGCTTGTTTTCGCTGCACCAAGCTTGTGCTAGTTCCAGCGACTTAGCATTTTTCACTTTGAGTTTGTTGCTGTCGTTCGACACATTTACCACTGTCGTGTCATCTGCGAACAGTATCACTGCCGCGTTTTCCAATACCAGCGGGAGGTCGTTTATGTATATTAAAAATAATATGGGTCCTAATATCGACCCTTGAGGAACACCCTGTAGCACAGGCAACGCATCCGACATGGGTCCATTTAAAAATACCGACTGCTTGCGACCGCTTAGATATGATCTCATGATATCTATGCTAGGTTATGGCCACGGTCTTTTGGGACTCAGAAGGAATTTTGTTTATTGATTACCTGCCACGTAAAACTACCATGAAAGGAATCTATAATGCCAAAATTTTGGGCCTATTGGAAAAAGCAGTAATAGAAAATAACAAAGAAAAATTCAAAAATGGAATTTTGCTTTTGCATGACAATGCACAAAACACAAAACTGGCATTGTCCAAGATGCTCTGAAGGATTTAAAGTTTCAAGAATAAAATCAACCTCCCTGTAGCCCAGACTTAGCGCCTTGTGAGTATTTTCTGTTCAGCAAATTAAGAAAAAATAATTTGGGAAGTAGAAGATTTCTTTGCAGAGCAAGAGAAAAAAGAAATTGACGGTTTATTTTCATTAATTTCAAAATGTAAAACAGATGTTGAATTAGTAGGAGATTACATTGAATAATGATGATTTTTTTTTTAATTTCAACTCCTTCATAGTTAGGTACCTTTTTTAACAGCTTGCCCTCGTATATAAATACAAAAGTAAATGTAACATTTATGTACTCCTAAGAAATACATTTTGTGATTAATTCTGATATTCGAAATTGGAAAAAATATTGTAGGTATGATACACGCGAATAAAGAAATGTTATTCACTTAAAAATATTATCCGCCTCGTGCGCAAAGCTATTTTTTCGTGGATAAAACTCATATTTATTCACTTATACCACAAATAGAAATTACTTTATTAATAAAAAAATGTTTGGAAATTAATTTCGTTCGTTAATTTTTATAAAAAATACGTTGGTTAATTTTTATAGAAAATATGTAAAAATGAGAATTTAAGTAATTTAAAATTTACACTAGCTTTGAAACTAAATGTGAAACAGTGTCATTGAATATGTTAGCAACAATAGATCTAACCTTTCGAACTACAATACTTTCGTTTATATTTTGAGCGTTGTTGCTTTTTGCTCAGAAATGTAACACGTCTTCCTATTTCCGGTATCAGCTTTTTAATTAAGTGGGGAGTCAAGTCCTATATGATTACCTACAAAATGATCACATTATTGAAAAGATGCAGTATCCATGTCGATTTGAATGGGCCCCACTTGTTTTTCATGAGCCACATTCAAATTGATTGTTCAGATAAGCACCACTGAACAAGTCTATCTGAAAAGCACACAAAGTGACGTGGAATTCGCACATCAACCATTTTCATCATGGAACAAGAAACAGGTACTTCCCCCAACAATATACTGGGTGTCCCACGCGAATAGACCATGAAAAGTTTATGGGATTCCCGATCAAATAAAAATAGGAAAAATTCATCCAAACATGGTTGATTACGTTCTCCTCAAATGAAATTCTTTAAAACTTCTATCACTTCCGGTTTCACCGGAAGTAGCCATCAACTTTTGTTTATTTTTAATTTTTAAATGTAACACCCTATATATTACTATGTTTTTGCCTTCGCTGTTTAATTTGAAACATCTTTTATAGAGATATATGTATACCTATTTTTTTACTTTCTGAGATAAAAATTAAATTACAAGATATTAACCTCAAAATGACGTTATAAACATGATTTCGTTTGTCTTACAAATAAGATATTAACGAAAAAATTATCTCGAATAGTAACCGAAAGGTACTATATACTATTCTATGACTTCTAGTACTTCTATGACTGATATATTTGCTGAAAATTTTGACAATTTGTCATTTCACTGTCACTATTTAAATGCCTACTTAAATTAAGCGTATTTCAATTTTGTAAACGGAATGACATACTTATTATCTCATAGAGCAACTAGCAAGATAATTTGCTATAAAGAAGTATTTTACAACCATATTCTCGTAATTCGTAGTTTTTGAAATATTTCGAAAATTTAAATTTCTGCATTATGTAATTTAAGCTAATGCTGTTTACACATGCATAATAGTTTGCTAAACATGCTTATCTTCGGTAACTGTGATAACTAATGTTAACAAAGATATTTCACTTCTGAAAAGTTTTAAAAGTATATTATTAATTTGCGCCAAAAAGTCTAATTATCTGAATTTACTGGATAATTTGACGTCCGGCCTCTATACCTTGCGAGCTATACCTTTTGTGGCAAACCCTGTTATATAATTTTTGTTCAAAATTTTGTTTTCATCAAGTTGACCTTATATAAAATGTTTTAGGCGATGCATCTATTTCGAGATAATTGTAAAAAATAACACGCAATATTCGTGTTAAAAGTTCGCCGTTCAAAATTAAGGGATAGAGCCATTTCCCCTTTTCGTAGGGGAAACTTGACGATATTCAATTCTAGAGTACTCAAGAGTATGTGCACCAAATTTCAAAACTATATAATTTATTTCCGCCAAAATGGCTTTTTGAGGCTAATATGAATGGACAATCGACAATATTAATACATTTAAAGTGAACTTTTTAGAAGAGATTTTTATTTGTTAACATTGTTATCACAGTGACGAAAAATAAGCATATTTCGCAAACTATGATGTATGTGTAAATAGTACAGGTGAAATTACATGATGCAGAAATTCGAAATTTCGCTATATTTCAAAAACTGTGAAGGAATATGGTTGTATAATACTTTTTTGTAGCAAATTATCATGCAAATTGCTGTATGAGATAAAAAGTATGTCATTCTATTTAAAAAACAATGAATTACGCTCAATTTAAGTAACTAATGAAATTTTTGAATGAATTGTCAAAATGTTCAGTTGCAACAGATATGTCTTAGAAGCACCTTTCAGGTACAATTCGAGATAAATTTTCCGTTTATATCTTATTTGTTATTGTATATGGTAGCTAATTTTCATAACGTCTTTTTCAGGTCAAAATCTTGGAATTTAATTTTTATCTCAGAAAGTAAAAATGATAGATGTAGACGCATCTCTACAAAATATGTTTCAAATTTAACGGGGAAGCCAAAAACATAATAATGTACAGGGTCTTTCATTTAAAAATTAAAGGTTGATGGCTACTTCCAGTAGGACCAGAAGTGATAGAAGGTTAGAAGTATTTCACCTGAAGAGAATGGATTCGGTCAATTTTGGATGATTTTTTTGAAATGTTTATTTTATTCGGAACCTCAAAAACTTTTAATGGATTAGCGTGAATACCCTGTATAGAAATACATATTTACTTGAGGCAATAAATATCTAATTAAATCTAGGTTTTCTTATATTACATTACTTAAACAGTGTAAAATTCATATTCTTATATAGTACCATATTTTCTAAATTTGAACTTGTCAAAACATAAATAACTTTTAAAATCAAGTTATTTATATATATCGTTATGTATATATATATACATATTTAAGAAAGTTAGTTTACCACTTTTATTATCGAGCATTTAGTATTTGAAGGGTTTACGGGAAGAATGATCTAAGTCCAATTTGGTCGAAATCTAGAGGATGGTACCATGTTGTATCTAACATAACCAAGTAACCAAGTAATACGGTGAAAAACGATCACAGTTCGCAAAAACAAAGAAATAGGATAGCATTTTTACGAAAAAAGGTCAGAGATCAAGATAAAGTAGAATATTTTCCAGACTAACAGACCCCACCCCACCCAAATGGACGATAATCAATAAACATATTAATGTAATATTTTATCAATAATTTGTATTTGATTTAAAAAAATACTTTATGTAGACACCTCATAAAAATCAAAAAAAGTGTTAAAAACGATCAGAATCCACTTATTTTTTTATAATTATATCAGTTATGTGTATTTCATGTTTTGCTCAGTATTTCAATACACCTGTTGTCAAAGTAGATATACAGGGTGTTTCAGACCGCCCGTATCAGCCTACCTGACAGCCTACCTGAAGAATTGAATGGAATTCTTCCTACCGAAAAAAATGTAGAATTGAATTCAAGAATTGAAATTAAATTGAAGAATTGAAGAAATACCGAAATTGACTTCCGGAAGTTACCGGAAGTAGGCGTAACTGAACTCAACTTCAGAATTTTAAATGTGAATCTATCTCATGTGTAACACTGTTGGATAGGTATTTGAAAAAGAAATAACGCTTCTATGAAAAGTTTTTTTGTAAATGATATGCTTAAGAACATAAAAAATAATCTTTCAGATAACCAGGCCCGCCATTTTCTCGGAAGTATGATGTCATAGAGGTTCGGGGAAAAAATAGCATGACAGAGGCCTACCTAAAGAATGTAATAGTGATAGTTTCGATTCTTGGAAAAAACCGGAAGTAGGCGTAACTGCACTCAACGTTCAAGTATTTTTGTAGATACTATACTTTTTCTCCGATTACTCTCAAAGTGACGATTTTTAGGCGTGTTTACAGCCTAGCTTGTCAGAAAAATATGTGGTTAAGGTCGGAAAGCACATTCCAGTACAATTGAGTTTTACTGCCTAGCAACAACGTATTGTACCAGAATTGTATATTTTACAAGCAAAAGTACGCCTAAAACAGTCACCTTAACAGTAATCGAAGAAAAAATATAGTGTTTACTAAAATACTTAAAAGCTGAGAGCAGTACGCCTATTTCCGGATATTTCCAATAATCGAAACTATCACTATTAAATTCTTTAGGCAGGCTTATGTCATGTTTTTTTTTTGCACCTCTGTGACGTCATCCTTTTGAGAAAACGGCGGGACTGATTATCTGAAACATTAATTTTTATTTCGTTAAGCATAACATTTACATAAAAACTTTTCTTACAAAAGTTGTTTTTTAAATACCTATCCAACGATGCCACACATGAGCTAGGTTCCCATTTAAAATTCTGAAGTAGCAGGTAGGGGTGCAGTTAGGGGTTCTTCCGGTAACTTTCGGAAATCGAAATTACTTCCACTCAATTCTTCAGGTAGGCTTATGTTATACTATGTTTCATCGAACCTCTACGACATCAAATTAGTGAGAGAAAGGCCTGATACGGGTGGTCTGAAACACCCTGTATACGGGGTGTTAGGAAAGTCGACCAAAAAGTGCCTATGGGCGAATCAGGGTCCAAAATCAAGTCGAATATACCTTTGTTATTTTTGGCTTATATGGATGGTTTCCTCATAAATCACTGTTAACATTGGTGCCAAAAATGTGACATGAAATTGAACTTTGACAATGCACGGTTTTTTAAACTAGTATGTGAGAACGGATGTGAAAAAATTCATCGATATATTTTTATGTTGCTATAGTGCCGAACTGCAGTAATTGCATTGCTACCACATCCTCCAGACACAAAAAGGGTAAAGTTTCAAACGTTCAATTTGACCCTTTTAACACAATTTAGCTGGTCAAATTTAAAAGTAATGCAAGTAACAAGATAGATTTTAAAATCAGTGTATTATCGAGATTTATTCAGCAGTTCCCAAAATTATGCATCTGGGCCAAAAGTGGCAAAAGAATATTCGATTATATTTTGCGGCCTGATTCACCCCTAGAAATGTTTTGGACGACTTTTTTTTATTAATCCTTTCTCTCCTTTATTAGACTTGAAACTATCAATTTAGTTTTCTGGAAAAGGACCAAAATGGGATTTGATCGTTTTTCACCGAAGCCCTTCATTTGTTCATCGAGTATCATATACGACCACAGCAATAGGTACAAAGCAATGTTCTGGGCGTTGTTTTTTTTTCAAAAAACCAAAAACGTAACAAAATTTTATGTTTTGAGTACGTGAAATATTTTATAAATCCTTCTTAAAAACGACGTAGTACTTTTTACTTCCGCCAACATAAAACATTTTTATTTACTGCGATTTTCTTTTATCAAGTGTTCATTTGATTATATGTATTATCATCAACAAGCTTTCTGCAGATATTTAAAAATGCATCTTTGGGAATCGCAAACTACCAGTCTACCAAAACGCCTCGAACAAGTTGCCAATCAATTAGCCGTTTGCCGGACTTAAAATTCTGCATCGGTAGTTGTTTATACATGTGTGCAGACTTGCACGTACACGCATCTCGGCTTAATTACATTTGCATTTCTAATAAATCGCGTCGCATACATATGCAGGCCGAATCTGATGCACGTCCACAGACTAGCCTTAAATAAACCCATGTATACAATGAATGCAAAGGGGTTTCCCATTCGAAGCTGAACTAATTAAATAAAGTAGCCTGGAGGTAAATATTGATGCATATGGTTGGTCAGAGTAATTCAAGAAGTTAATCTTAAAGTTGAAAAATAGAATTTCCTAGTAACACAATTGATTCTATAATAAATCAGCTGTTTCGTGTTATCAATATTTTATTACATCTAAGATTTTTGTTTAGTTTCATTTTAAGTTTAATTGTTCCATTTAATTGTTTATTATTATTACATTTATAATATATGTAATTTTGATGTATTTTATGGAATTATAAATAATAAGTTTTGTTGATTATAAATTATATTCACAATTCACAACATTTAAAAGAAAGTGAAAAGCAGACAATATTTCATTAACATTTCCAAAATTGTTACATATAACACTTTTGACTACAGAATGTAATGAAATTGTCTAAAGTGCATGTCCATAAAGTAACGTTTAGCCACTATAATTTAGGAACTGTATAGCGTAATAACTTTGTAGTAAGTAGTAACGGTGAGATTTTCTTTTGCAACATATAAGTAAAATGGGCAATAATAAATGAGAGGAACGAATCACATTTACATAGCTAATATACACATTGGGATTCGGTTAGAAAAACGTGTATTTGGTTGACAATAAAATGGCAAGGTGGGTATGTACAGTAGGAGCTCGCTTCAATTGTAAAGCAGTTTTTTTTCTTCAGTGCAGGTGCAAATATAACCTTCACATATATGATAGATCAATAGCAAGGTCAACATATCGCCGCTTTTTTTGCAGCAATTCATCTCCGTCGTGGCTTTGTAGGAAGACTCTTCCTCACGTGGGCGCAAAATGAGAATATCGTTAGTTTTTTTTATATCAAGATTATGGATTTTTATGCTCGTTTTATTGAATTGATGAAGTGGTCTAATGCGCCATTCGTTTATTGCTTTGAAATCGTAATAGGGCAATTATTCATCTGCAATACTCAACTGCAAATAACTAGGTAGGAAGAGTTTTATGCATTCATATTTTCCATGCATGAGACTTGTGTGTACAATTGTACATACATATTGTTATATTATTTGAAGACGCGGATGATTAAACTGAGATTTATTGCTTGTAAAATATTAATTATGCAAATTTAGTACCAAAGTAATAATCCAGTCATGTTTATTTTAAACGTATATCAACATTTTCGTGCTCTAGAGACAAATGCCAATTCACATTTGTGATGATATAAGTTTGTAATGTATAATCAACCAGCCAGAAATTTCTAAACTTTTCAGCATCTCCTGTTGTTACATAATTATTCATACAAGAAGTTTTTCATTGTAGCCATTTTTGAGTTGCTTTATTGCTCACTTTAACATTTATTTTCAATATGTTTTTCAATATGTTCTGCATGAGAAAATAGCTGGATGAGAATTGACGAGGAAAGCCCAAGACAGGAAAACATAGGAGGAACTGGAAGAGGCGTTTATTTATCCAGCTCTGGATTAAATATGTCTGACGAGGACGAAAGAACGCAATTTTACGTACTTTACGATATATCTAAAATGTTCGAATACACCATCATAAAATAGTTATTTCGATTCTTTGGAACAAAATGAAAAACAGGTGAATAAGTATTCATTTTTTGTTACCTTGAAAAACCTAACTTTAACTTTTGAAAAAATGATGACATCAACCAATGTTTTTAATGGCAACTCCTTAATTATATGCAGTTTTTGATAGTTATCGTAATTCTCAAAACTAATATAAAACAAAGACATCAAAATATAAATAAATACCTGTAGAATTGTATGAAGTTAAAATTGTGATGTCGTTTTAAGTTGGTGGTTCTGATTGTACTTCTATTGCACCAATAATGTATTTTCATAACAGCCTAGCCAAATTATGTATTTAATTAATCTCTTGATATATGTACATTTTTGAAGTTTGTGACCTAATTGATACTCCCTGAACCTGAAAACTCTTTTGGATATTTAAAAATATTTTTGAAATTAAAAAAAACTATCACATTTTGGCATTAATAATCGGGGTTCCATGTAGGTACATAAAATTTATTTTTCATAAATGCAATTGGTGCAAAATGTTAGAATCAATCTGAATTTAGGTATTATTTTTTTCTATTTAATGTAGAATAATCTCAATTTACCACACTTTTGCGTGCCCTTCCATTTTTACGTTTTGTGAGTTGGGTACATTAATATTTATTAATTATTTTATCGAATTATTGAACGCACTCTATAGTTTGAGAAATCCTAAGACACTGCATGCACAACAAACTCTAAATTCGCGAAATTAATGCAATTTGTTCGCTGCTACACATGTCCATTGTAGCAGCATACAAATTGAAAATCACACTTAATGGACGATCGCAATGAGATTAAATGCGATAAGATAATGCACTCTAATTGTGATAAATGCATTCAACATATTTATCGCTGGGGCTTTAGAGCGCCAGCACTTTTTTTTCAGAGTTACGCTCCTTGTTTACTGCATTCTCTATACACCTACTTCATTACGAAGCGATTCGTTGAGGCAAAGCATGGATAATATACAATGCAGTATTTTAGATTTTGATTTATTAATCGAATATTTATAATTAAACTAAATTTATTATATGAATGTATACACAACATGGGTGTAGCTTCAAAACTTTCCATTTAATTTCATTGGTATTATTTCGCAGAATGTATTTCAAAAAGTTTGACATAATGGAACAAATGTATTCATATTTTAATGATTTTTTTTAATAATTAGGTAAGTATTGCAATATTAATATTTTTCGCCCGGAAGTCCGGAAGACCCGAAAAGTTTGGTGAAAGAAAAACAAATCAAACAAATCTGTATCGTCATATTTTTAAATTTGGCGTTAATGTAGGTACCTTACTTTAAAAAACTATCTAACAATGTGGGTTATATTAAAATTTCCTCGGCTATTTGCAGAATTTTAATCTCTGAAATAAAATGTCCTGAAATATACAGGGTCCGTCATTTCACCTCCCGTCTTCAATAGCTCAGTTACTAATTGAGTTAGGATTTTGATATTTTGCAGACTTCAGTTGCTTTCTAGGCATCATGATGCATATTTTTAGATTGCATGGTATATTTTTTGTTACTTATTTGGGTGCCTCTTATAGATGCCTACATACCCATAAAATTTGATTGAAATCGGTTTAGTGACATTAGCACAAAAAAATAAAAACTGAAAAAAAACAGTTTTGCACCATTGGTTAAGGAAATTAATAAGTGATAAAAATAGTGAATCGCTAATAAAACCATACAAGGTACTCATTAAATAAGGTCTGACAGTTGAGTTAACCAAGTTTTATTGATATGCATTATACAGAGTGTCCAAAATTTAGTGTCAAACTTTTCAAACTTTACAGCACTTTATTTTTCTTATTTTAAATTGGAACCCCAGTATAATTTTATGTAATTCCATGCGGAATTAAAAGACAGATATTTTTCCTAATTACAACCCTATCTCAATTCCTAACACATTCAAAGATATTTGCAGTAAACTCGCTTTATCAACAATTCCAATGGGGAATTTAAATTAATCAAAATCGAAGCTGGGTTTGAAAAACAATTTATTGACATTAAAGTTTCACAAAGTGACAAGAGCCATTGTTGTAATATAAAAGTTTAAAACTTTTTTAGCTAAGGTCTTTATACCCAAGATACCAAAATTACTTTTTGTCATGGAAAATATGATTTTCATAAAATGACAAATATTATGACCTACATTGACAAATGTGGATACCACTTTCATATTCGCATTTCAAAATATTACATTCAACCTATTACGAAGAGTGGCAATGTCATTTCATACTCGTCTTCGTTTGTGTCTTCAAGAGGGCGGAAGACATATAGAACATAAGTTCTAGCAATTAATTAATTTTAGAAATGCACAGTTATGTTATGTTTTTATGAAATTTTATTACTAAAACTATTTTATATACAAAACTTAATACTTTTACCATGTGTAATACTTTTTGACGAAGATCTGCGAAACCTTTAATACTTTCGAGATATTAATTGTAACTACAAAACATGTTATGTCAATAAATTGTTTTTCAAAGTCACCTTCGAGTTTTATTCATTAAAATGGCTATTGGAATAGTTGATAAATCGAGTTTTCTGCACATAACTTTCCATGTGGTAGGAATTGCGATAGAGTTGTAATTAAGAAAAAAATATTTTTGTCTCTTAATTCCACATGGAATGACATAAAAATATACAGGGGCTCCAATTTAAAATAAGAAAAATAAAGTGCTTTAAAGTTTGAAAAGTTTGACCCTAAATTTTGGACACTCTGTATAATGCATATCAACAAAACTTGGTTAACGCAACTATCAGACCTTATTTAATGAGTACCTTGTATGGTTTTATTAACAAAGCATACTTTTATCTCTTATTAATTTTCTTAACCAATGGTGCAAAACTGACTTTTTCAGTTTTTATTTTTTTGTGCTAATATCACTAAACCGATTTTAATAAAATTTCATGGGTATGTAGGCATCCATAAAGGGCACCCAAATAAACAACAAAAAATATACCATGCAATTTAAAATACAAATCATCACAAATCATCAAAAAGTGACGTCACACTTTTTTGGGACACCCTGTATAATCAAAAATATTTTCCTAAAACATGCCACAGAATGTAAGTGAAGTCTGCAAAATATCAAAATCCTAACTCAATTAGAAACTGAGCCACATAAGACGGGAGGTGAAATGACGGACCCTGTATATGTACCTATACCTAAAACAAAAGTCAGCATAATTTATTTTCGAAAGATATATTTTGTTTTTGGAAACTTGCTAACGTAAATATATGTTTGTTACACCTCTTGATTGTATTTGTTTAAAGCTTAAATCAAGGTGTCACAACAAAGAGGTGTAATTTAAAATTTGTAAGAAAAGTGAAAGTCGCAAGGGGGAGGGGGTAATATTTTATATTCAATTACCATGGTTTTTAGGATTTGCCCCGAAAACTGGTTCAATTTGTTCTATTTTTGTTTCATTGAAAGGAACTTAAATTTGTTCAATATAAATTGTTTCGGATTTTTTCTTATTTATTTATTTTTCCAAAACGAATCGACAAAAATCTTTTTTTATTACGCCACTGGATTAGGTTTTTTTAAAGCTTTAAAATGAGGTATCGCAAGGTGGGGGGTGCCATTTGAAATTTCAAAGTGGGGGTGGCTAGGGGGGAGGGGGTAACACCTAAAATTTATTTGACGTTGTTTTTAAACTTCCCCCTCCAAAAATCAATCGACGTGTTTTTTGTTTTTATCAAGTTAACTTGCATTCAAAAGTTATTGAGACTGGTTAGTTTTGAAATGAACACCCGGTATGTAAAACATAGAATAGAACACTTACTATGTTTCTACCATAACTTATTTATTATTGATTTATTATTATTATTTATTATTCATTGATTACTAGCCCATAGTCCACATTTGAATCATTGTGGGGTTACATCCTCTTGCAAATAAGCCAGCGATATACACATACTGCATTTTCAATTCGGAAAATACATCATTGAGAGATAGGGTACCCATCAAATTGGTTGCGGATGTTCCACGTTAAGTGTTCAAACCAAGTCTTCGAACCGAAACTGAACCGAAAACCGGGAAAAAACCGTTAATTTTGTCGGAACGAAAACCAGAGCCGAACCGAAAAATATATCGCTTTATTTTGGTTCTATGCATGTTCAAACTCGTACGTATATACCATCTTATTTTGCACTTTACTTCTAATATTAATAAATTCATTCACGAAAACAAAAAATAAAATAAAAATCAATCACGAAAACCGAAAAAACCGTTATTTTTCCGGAACGAAAAGTGGAACAGAACCGATATTTTTTTTTTAATTGTACCGTAACGAAAACCGATACGAAAAAAATAACGGTCCGAAGACCTGATTCAAATCCAAACAATCATTAAATGTATCAATCCACTTTGTGAAATAGGTTGCCTATCTCTGAACATTATTACCATCCGTCCGAGGGAGTGCTTCACACCGCATGCGTTGAGAATGCCCATAGCGATAGCATTGTATCAGGTTTGCATTGGGTGCCTAAGAAATCTTAGCCTTAACGGGTGATCACCAGTTCGTAACCTATAGGTTACCAATAGGTTCGCGATATACAATCATACATATACAATGTGGTAGATTTTTCAGTATCTACCTTATATCTGCAAAACTGTCAAACATACCAATTTCATAAGAAACTTGTCATCCGCAAACAGGTATACAAAATGGCGCAATAATGTTTTTTATTACCTTCCTATTTTCCAGAAATATATCTAACATTGTTTTTTTTAATGAAACACTGTATATTTTTACAGAATCAGATTTTAGATCAAATGCTCTTTACAATGACATTGTTTTTGAATTATGCTGATATGTTATATTGTTTCGCTTATTGCAAAAACTTGTCAAATACTTAAATAATACTTAAATAATTAGATTGTATGAATCGGTGGTTTATACTTGGCGAAACATCTTTAAATTAGTATAAATGAGGCACTTGGTTAAGTTTTTCTTTTTTTTTAATAGAAAACGCTACAATTGTTTCGGTCTCACGATAAATTATTGATTTTATTTAAATTAATCATCGTTTTTGCAGAGTTTGTGCATTCCACATATTATAATTTATCATCTGTACATGGTACAGATACATATAATTTGTTTTATTCATAATTTTTTCTGCAAATTCAAGAATTTATTTAAAAAAAATCATGTTATTTAAATAGTGATGTAAATCAATTAATATAAATCACATCTACCCGGGCAAGTACTGATCAGAAATATAAAAAAATGAAAAAAATCATGATTTTTATGATTTAAAAAAATTATGATTTTTATGATTTAAAAAAATCATGATTTTTATGATTTTAAATTTTAATTATTCCAACCCTGCTCAGTACTAATAAAGTTTTATTTATGTCTGATTTGACAACTATGTGCTGATGTTAACACATTTCACAGGTACTTTAATAAACAAAACAATATCACAATCGACGATAATAAATCTATGTTTTCAAATATTAAACATAATTTAAGCAAACCTACTTGTAATACACAATTGTAAAAAAATGTGTGTTATAAAAAAATTTACCTGCCCATAGAACAGGTTGCGTATGACAAGTTTCTTATGAGACTTTTTGATGTTGAACATTTTCGCAGATATAAGCTGGACACTATAAAATTATAATTTACGACTGGAGTTTCGACTCATTACGGTCAATGTTCTTTGTTTTAATATAGATTACACATAGTAATCTAAATATATTTATATACAGTGTGGCCGAAAAGTCGCTTTTGTTTTTTTCAAATTGTATTATTTTCAGTAAAGCGACTTTTCGGCCACCCGGTATATATATATATATATATATATATATATATATATATATATATATATATACAGGGTGTAACAGAAATACGTGTGTTAATTTTAAACATTTGTAGAACTCGTTATATAAAACATTTTTTCTATATGTCTCTACATGTCCCCGCTGACAAACAAAACTTACTCAGAGCAAAAGTTACGAACATCTTATCAAATAGAGTCCTTACACCATCAAACATAGTATTTTCAGACTCACAGAGAGAAACAAGTCTATTTTTGAAAAACCATCCCAATATTATGGTGACAAAAGCAGACAAAGGATCCGTCACTGTCATTATAACATCTGATCAATACAGAAGTAAGTCGCATAAACTACTGGATGATAAAACAACTTACAAAATTTTAAAAAAAGACCCAACACTAACCGCACAAACAAAGATCAACAATGCAATAAAAACACTAATTAATAAAAAAATTATAGATGAAAATATAGGAAAACGTCTCATGACGTATAATAGCATTCCACCAAAATATTACGGTCTTCCAAAAATCCATAAAAAAGATATACCTTTACGACCTATTATCTCTTCCATTAATGCACCGACATATAAACTTTCAAATTTTCTAGCCAAGATTTTACATGTAGCATTTTTTAACAGAACAAATTATAATGTAATAGACACTTTCAGTTTTGCTGCTGAATTTAATAACCTGAAACTACCTAAAGATCATGTGATTATATCATTAGATGTTATCTCTCTTTTTACCAAAATACCAATGGACGTAGTAACAGAGATAATACGCGACAACTTTGTAAGGATAACACCACACACAGATATTGATAAAGACATGTTCATTGAATTAATAATGCTCATATGCAAATATAGCTATTTCACGTATGAAGAAGTGACGTACGAACAAATTTTCGGCACTCCCATGGGCTCTCCTCTTAGTCCTATTTTGGCAACGATAACAATGGATTACCTTCTAGATGATGTAATTATAACCTTACCGTATAAACCTTTTTTCATTAAAAAATATGTAGACGATCTTATAATGGCAATCCCATCATGTATGGTGCAAAATATAGTTGAATTTTTCAATAAGTGGAACACAAACATAAAATTTACAATAGAACAAGAACAAAATAACAAAATACCTTTCCTAGACACCCTTACAATAAGAAAACCAGATAATTGTATAATCCTCGACTGGTACAAAAAAACCCACAAACTCAGGTAGATATATAAATTACACATCCCATGCACCACTCAATGTTAAAGTAAATGTAATTTTAGGGCTTAAAAACAGGATAAACAAAATTTGTCACCCATCTTTCATAACAAAAAACCTAAAATTATTGTCAAAAATAATGATCCAAAACAGTTTTCCAAAACGACTTGTAAATAAAATAATATACCACCAAAGAACCGATATAATGATCAATAAAAATATTCTATCATCAATCCATCAACCAGAAATGATTTACAAGAAACTTCCTTATATCGAAAACCTTTCATCACGCCTAATTTCTACACTTAGTAATGATAACATTAAAATTGGACTCTATAACGTGAACACAATATATAATAAATTTTTCACAAAATTAAAAGATAAATGTAAACCAGAACTACAATCAAATATAGTATACAAAATTCCATGTAGTGATTGTAACCTAACGTATTACGGCCAATCCACCCAATGGTTGAAATCTAGATTAACACAACATAGAAACGATTGTAAGCTCAACAAAAAATCGTGTGCTTTAGCAATACACTCCAATAATTTTGACCATAGACCTGATTTCAAAAACACTACTGTGATAGATTATTGCAACTCTAAAAAAGGGAGACTTTTTCTGGAGATGTATCATATTAAAAAAGACATCAAAAATAGCATGAATTTTAAATCTGATACCGACGGTCTCAGTAATATTTATTCATTTTTAATAGAATTATCTAGGAATGACAAAATAACACAAAAATAAAGAAAAATTATTATCTAAACATATAATCTAGATATATGTTCTTAAAAACAAATTTAATTATAAAATAATTTTTATCTGTCATGAAAAGATTAATGACACTAATCATATACAACACAAATTAATTGTAAGTTTTCATTTTAACTAATCTAATAATTACCCATATATGTATATACTGTTTTCTTTTGTTGCTAAAATAATTAATAAATGTTTTTAGTAACATCCCTGACGAAGGACACAAACATATGTCCGAAAGCTTGGAAGTGTAAAACAAATATTGTGTTTTTATTGACCCTGGCCGAATACCCGGTTCTCTACTAAAACAGAGAACAAATTACAAAAACATATATATATATATATATATATATATATATATATATAGGTACACATATATATATATATATATATATATATATATACATATATATATATATATATATATATATATATATATATATATATATATATATATATATATAAATATATATATAGTATCTATGTAAATGGTCGCAATCATCCTGATGAGTGAACTTTTCAAGTTTTTAATTAGTCTTTTAGTAAACTTTTCTTTCATTCTTTTCTCGAAAATTGTCTTATGTGAGGTATTGAAATTTTTACGCAGCCATACTAATATGAGGACTCTCTTTTAAAATAAAAATTCGAAAAGTAGGATTGCCATTAAAAATTTCCAAGTTTGCCTTGTAATGAACTTGAAATTGAACTTCAACTTATAGCCATACAACTTTTGTTAGAGCCAAATTTCGCTATCGAACATACGTTCGGAGTGATTTACGTGGATTGATGAAAATGACCTACTCTGTATAGCTACATGTATTTTGTAAATAATTAGAAATAATCTTTTCAAATTTTTAATAAATGTTTGATGTTTAAATGAATACAGTACCTACATAATATACATAAGTAAAGGCTTCCCCAATATGAACGATATGTTATTAAAATTAAATAAAATACAAAATATTTGAGACAAAAGCTAAACTTTTTCTTAATTTTATAGTATTTTCATTAATGCAGCGTTAGATGTTTATTTTCAAAGCGTCTATAGTTCAAGGTTTGGTGGCATAGACAACGACTGTAAATAACCCAACAAGACGAAGTCCAAAGGTGTTAAATCAGAAATTCTTGGAGGTCAATTAACAGTTCCATTACTGGAGATTACAGACTCACCAAAGTTTTCTCTCAGTAACTCCATAGTGGCATTGGCAATATGTGGTGTTCCCCGGTCTTGTTGGAAAACATGTCTTGCAAATTAATTTCATCAAACTTTGGCCACAAAAAATCCGTTAATATTGATCCATAACGCTCATCAGTCACTGTTACTGAATCTTAATTTGCATCTTCAAAAAAATATAGTCCGATGATGTATTCATGCCATAAACAGTAACTTTTTCTGGATGAAAAGACTTCTTATGAATTTGTTGTGAATTATTTTTATACCCAAAACGACAATTGTGTTTGTTAACGTAGCCATTTAAATAAAAATGGACTTCATCTGAAAATATGATTTTTTTGAAGAAATCAGGATCAATTTCAAGTTGCTCTAGAGCCCAATCAGCAAACACACGACGCTTATGACGATCAAGTGGTTTAATTTATGGAGTCAATACAATATTATACGGATGTAAACCCTATTTTTTTCTCAAAATACGCCAAGTTGTCATTCTTGATAGGCCAAGTTATAGAGAAAGTCGATTAATGGAGTGCTCTGCATCTGCTGGAACACTGGCATTTACAGCGTCAATATTCTCTTGGTTTCTTGCTTTTCGTTATCTTATTGGTGTTCTGGTATCGTGTAAAGTGAAATTTATTTCTAATTTTTCAACGATTCGGCTTATAGCAAGCACAGAAGGGCGATTATGTGAACCAATATCTTCACGAAGATCGCGTTGAGTTTGAATAAAAAAACGATTATTTTGATAATTTTTTTTGGATAATAACCAAGTGGTGTTGAAGCGTGTATTTTGCCATGATGAATTGTGAAACTATACTAAAAACAAATGACAGCTAGTGAGATTTCTACAATATTGGATATCGTTGCTATGATGTTTTAAAAACATATCGTTCCTATTGGGAGACCCTTTATTTCAGAAAATTTCAAACATAAATTTGTGAAAATACTAACATAATTTAAAATCTAATGGTAAAATTAGAAGTACATATAAAAAACATGTCAAATTTATTAGAGAAATTATAGAAGTTTTCGAAATTCTGAATTGATTAATAAATTAATAATATTAATTAAAAAAAATCCTCACCCAAATCTAAAGTGTATTAGGAATAAGTATTTAAAAAAAGTCTGTGTCAGGATTGGGGTATTTATGAAGTTGTGTAATATATTTGCACTTTACAGGATACCTCACGAAGAAAGGTAAATATTTTAAGGAGTGGTCGTATGTGTCATAATTAACAAAAAATCATATGAACATATGTACAATTCTCAATAATTTCGGAAATACAGCTTAGTTTTATTGTCAACTGTTGTTAGTAAAGAGCGGCTTATATGTACTAATAATCCTTAAAATAGATAGGTAAATAGGCAGCAATAAAGATTAAAATAGACAAAAATAGGGAGTAATATAATTTTAGAACATTAAAAAATCGTAAATTCGTATTTTATCAAAATTTTCCTGATATGCAGAGAAAGTAATAGAGTGGAGTTTTTCAATTGATTAAAATTTAATTAAATTGCAATTTAAGGGAGGCCAATATTTTTCCCTAAAATTGGGATATTTTATATTGAAAGAAAAACTCAAATGTGGTTAAAAAGTCAATTATGACAAAAATAGGCAAATAAGGCAAAAATAGGCATATATTACAAAACGCATGAAAAGAAGTAAATATGACGTTTTTCTTTGCCGAGCGTCTGTGATAAGGGGCGAACATAGGAATTTAACATGTAAAATAAATATGTGTAATTATTAGCTCCCCTATTAATTTTAAAGAAAAATCGCAAAGGAAATATTTTTAGAGGATTCAAAACTGTAAATGTATCATCCATTTAAATTAAGTTTGTGCCAGAATCCACCTCAGAAATTAAAAAAAATAAGTTGAACAATGTACCACATAAACCCTTGCCACGAGTTTGACAAATCGTCGGCTTGGTGTTACAAGGTTGCATGTAAAATTATCTCAATTTTTAGTTCTATAGCTTTGCAGGGCTATATGTTTTCTTGGCACCTTTGAACTTGTCGGAAGGTTAAAATTGGAATATTAAGAACTTGTGATGAAAAAAAAAATCTTATTACAGTGCACAATACATTATTTTCTATAATAACAAACACATATAAAGTCCCTATTCTCAAATTTACTAATTTTTACATACAACCTTGTAACATTAAGCCGACGAAATGTCATGTTATAGTGACCCCTGCACCCATTTTAGTATTCAAGGGATTTCCGATTAAATACAGGGTGATTCATTAGGAAATGCGCGTGCATTCAATAATGGTAGATGCAGCACACCGAGGTGATTCTAAATAAACTATATTTTATGGGTCTATCGTTCTTTATAACCAATATACAGGGTGATTAATTAATTATGCCCATTTTTTCAATATATCATATCTTACGAACCACCCTATAATTTTTTGAAATATTTGGTACGTATGTTCTTTGTTCACTGTAGTGTCGATTAACATAATAAATGAAAATCTTATTCTAGGTCCGGCTTTAAAAAAATCATAAGTAGGTTTTGACTCGAAACAACACCCTGTATATCAATATTTTAAAATTTTGTTTACACATTTGGAAAGAGCAGAAAAAAATAAGCAACACTGAAAGTTTCTGGTACTTCGGCATACAACTTTGTTACTTATTAACTTGAGTCAAATCTAGATGTTTCGATAATAAGGTGGCACAAAATTAAAAATAAATAAATTTCCATTCCTAAATGATCATTTGCCAGCTTTAATCAATAAAATAATCATCTATTTCACATTCTCTTAATTTCTGGATCCTAACCTTAATCTAAAACGAGAGGACAATTTTGTACCGTATTTGGGACAAAATATTATTATGAATGACTAACTTTCAAACACCCTGAATGTGTAAAAAAATGATTATAACATTGCGCTACATTTAAAAAAAATAATAAACTGGAAAAATGCTCATTCCGAGAAATACATAACGTTGCAAAAAATATACTAATAATAAGGGAACTGAAAATTGGAAAATCACCAAGACAAGACCAGGTTACAGCAGAAAGGATTAAACATACGGGACCCATAGGAAAAGATAAACTACTGAAGCTACTTAACCATATATGGAAGACAAATACGATACCAAAAGACTGGCAAACAGCTTAATAGTACCGATATACAAGAAAGGTGACAAGACGAAATGCAAAAATTATAGAGGCATAACACTAATAAGTATAGGGATGAAAATATTATAAAAGACAATTAACAAGAGAATAATAGCAAGAATAGAACAGACCCTGGAAGAACCGCAATTTGCTTCCAAGAAAGTGAGATCTACAGAAGACACAATAAAACAAATCACAGAAAAAATAATCGCAAATAATAAAAATACATATCTGGGATTTATAGACCTCAAAAAAGCGTTTGACATGACCCTAAAAAGAGAAGAAACTGAAAGAAAGAAACTATGGTCAATACTAAAAGAGAGAGGAAAAGAAAACAAGATAGTCAAAGTAATACAGAATATATATAACAACAGTAATGCAATAATATGCAAGGGGCAAATTTCAAGAACTTTTAAAACAAACAATAGACTAAGACAAGGAAGAGCTCTCAGCCCAACACTATTCAACCTATATATGGATGATATAATGAAGAGCATGAAAACAGAAATATTAAAAGCAAACGCAGGATATAAAAACATGCAAATGGTTAAAATATCAGGAGCATACGCCGATGACGTCTGAAATAACGTCTATATGCCTGAACGTATGGAATAAACACCCAGAGAAATATAACATGAAGATGAACTACAGCAAAACAAAAGTACTGATAATAGAAAAACTGAAAGAACACATAAATATACAGATAGGACAGGAAAAGATTGAACAAGTAGAGCAATTCAAATACCTTGGAGTAGAACTTACAGCAGACGGGAAAATGGAAGGAGAATTAAGCAACAGAATAAACAACACAATAAAAACGTACTATGCTCTGAATAATACACTTACTAACAAGAAAGATATAAGCAGAAAGACAAAGATGAATATATGCAAAACTATATACAGAACGATTTTGACATATGAGAGCGAGATCTTGAAGCTAACAAAGAGATATAAAAGTAGATTACAGGCAATATAAATAAAATATCTGAGAAGAGTAAAACAAGTAACGAAAAAATGCAGGATACGAAATAAAGAGGAATTGGAAATATAATCAATAGAAAAGTTTATAGAAAGAATCTAATTAGGATGAAAAATACGAATCAAACAAAACAAATCTGGGAAGCAAGAACAGGAAATAAACAAGAAAGAGGTAGACCAAGACAAGAATGGGACAACAAAATAGAAGAAATAATAAACAGCAGAGGGAAGACAGTGAAACAAGCAAGAGAAATGGCAAAGAACAGAAGAGAGTGTAAATAATTTGCAAATACATAACAAAATAATGTAATAGAGCTGTAATGTAAGAAATGTAACATGTATAGCCCACACCTAAAGATAAAGAGCCTATTGATAATACACTCAGATGCAAAAAACGGGTCATTAAGTCATTGTTTGCAAAAGGACCATTTTTGTTTTTAATTTTGATGTTGGTATAGCCCTTAGAATAAAGTTTTTAGTGTTTTACAATCAAAGAGATCGTCAGGATGTAGAAAGAAGCAACATATGGTACTTATTATTTATTTAATGAACATTAATAAGCAAAAACGACAATGTACGTATACACGAAAAAAAATGCATATCTGCAAAATATACTTAATAGAGATTAATAATGAAAATGACAGTTAATCGAAAATAAACAAGTCAAAACCCACTAGCCACCTTGATCCTCTCTGCATAATGCCGAATGAGTAATAGGTAGTGAAGAACGCATACCTTTAAATGTTATTTTCGCTTATTAAATATAGTAATAAGTATCATATGTTGTTTTTTTCTACATAATGATGGTCTCTTTGATTGTAAAACACAAAAACTTTCATTCTTAGGACTATACCAACATCAAAATTTAAAAAAAAATGTTTTTCTGTAAACAACGACCCAATGACCCGGTTTCTTTGCATCTGAGTGTATATTGATAATATATAGTGTTAGTATATTCACTATATAGATAGTGTTAGTCGACACTACAGTGGACAAAGAACATACGTACCAAATATTACAAAAAATTATAGGGTGGTTCGTAAGTTATGATTAATTAAAAAAATGGGCAATATTAATGAATCACCCTGTATATTGGTTATAAAGAACGATAGACCCATTAAATATAGTTTATTTAGAATCACCTCGGTGTGCCGAGGTGTATGCCATTACTGTATGCATGCGCATTTCCCAATGAATCCCCCTGTATATAATCGGAAATCCCCTTGAATACCCAAATGGGTGTAGGGGTCACTATAACATGACATTTGTCAAACTTATGGCAAGGGTTTTTGTGGTACATTGTTCAACTTATTTTTTTTTCTGAGGTGGATTCTGGCACAAACGTAAACTAAATGGATGATACATTTGCACTTTTGAATCATCTAAAAAATATTCGTTTGCGATTTTTCTCTAAAATTAATAGGGGAGCTAATATGTACACATATTTAATTTCTATGATCGCCCCTTATCCCAGACACTCGGTATAAACCGAAATAGGCAAAGTAGGCAAAAGTTTTGATGTTTGTAAAAATGACTAGGCATTTAGCCTACAATCCGCTCTTTTTAGTATTACTAAGCAAACTCCAAAATTGAATTTTAAATATAAAAAATATGTTTGTTTATTGAGTATTATACCTGCGTTCACAAGGTTGTTTTTTTTTAATTGTGACCCATACTACCATTTTTTAAATATGTACCATTCCTCATGACTTACCTCCTCATGATAAAACTATCTCTAACAATTTTGGAAATATCGATGAAATTTTGCCGTTTTTTAATATTAGGAATTTTGCAAAATTTTGATACAGCTAATGTCGCTAATGGGAAGACGTAATGTTTCGTGGGTCCCGCGGAGCCGCCGAACGACCAACTTTTCCTCTCATCGTCGCAGGCATTGTTCAAAACGTTGCACGCTAGAGCGCCGGCTCATGCTCTAGTTACTCTGTTATGTAAACGACTTTAATTCATGTGAATTCGCTATTTAACATCGCGCTAACGCAAGAATCGGAGGTATTTTGTAACGTGGATTATCTTTGGTTCAGTTGAGGTGGTCAGCGCCGGGGCCCGTTGCGATCTTGATGGCGTAGCCCAGTTCCGCTGGATGAATTGAATTTTGTCGGTACCTACGTGTGCACTTGCGGCCGAGTGCATCTTGATCGATGCTAGAGCAAGATTTTGGAGCGTTAGCAAGGAAGCAATTAGGAGAAATTGTGTAACAGGGAACGTAAATTGTTTCAAGCAACCCAAAGAACGAACGGAAATGATACCAAAACTAAAGAATGGGCGTGGATACTATGAATAGGTTAATAAACAAAAATGGTTTATTGATCTGGCATCTTTCTTAGACTTATCAAAATATCATTTAAAAAAAACAAATCAAAACAAATTTAATAAAATCAACAGTAGCTAGAGAAAAGTTGGGACTCAATAAAATACGCCTTTCACACAAAAAGCGTTTTAAGAATACTATAAAACTAATACGAATGCTACCAAGCAAACAGAAGAAGAACTATACATTTCTGTGTTAAGGCATTATACGACGTTGCACTATGGTTTCTGGAGCCGAATTACGTAACCAAAAGTAATATGTGTTTTACTAGAAACTAATGGTCTTAACTAGTTCTATGGTAATAAATAAGAAAATTAAACAATTTTTTATTAGTATAACATACAGTGTACCCCAGAATTGACTTCATGATAGATATAATTAACTGATTTTTTCGTACATATTTTTTTAATCTTTACTCAAAGTCTACCCACTTCACACTGTATGTATGCAATAACATATAATAAATAATTTTCTACACAAGAAATGTTATATTTAACTATCTAATTCTAATATAAAGATGTCTAATTCAGCAGTAGGCATGATTTCTTCTAAAAGTATAGTCTCCAAATCAATTTTTTTGAAATGTTCTTCATCTTCATCTGTTTGTTTAAATTCGACTTGGTTTGGATTCGGTTCTAGGAGTAATCTGATAACTTCAGAAGGAAGAGGCAATTTCTTTTGACGACGTACACGATCTTCTACGTGTATGGAAGATATCAAAGGATCTGATGTGTCCATTGCTCGGCAAAAAATGTCTTGCAGTTTGTTTTTTCCACTGGTTTTTCTGGCATGGAATTGCCTATCAGGTTTATAAATTTTGTTTCTTCCTTCCGACCCTTCCTCTCCAAAGTAACCCACCGGCAATACGGTATTTTCAATAATTTGTCTTCCATGAATTACAATTTTGGGACAGTAGGTAGCATGGCGTACCAAGAATATTTGTACATAAATAATCCTGCCGTTTCGTGGCAATATGTCTCAAATTTTATAGGGTCAATTTGTAAACTACAAGATAAACAAATTAAAATTATTTTAAACCTTTCAATTAATTCTTCACTGACATCTGTAATTTCGGAAAACAATTTTGAGTTGCTAAACGCTCGACGGCTGGTATTTCCGTCGTTGGTACTGCCAAACCCGTTGGATTTGGGTTTAACGACAACTAGATGCAGCTTTTCCAAAAATCGTTGTTGAACAAGTTTCTTTCTTTCTTTTAAAATTTCCTTATTTTGATCCCCTCGAACTTCCCAAACACACAAATCATATCTATACGATATATGAACTACGCACTCAAAGAATCTTATCCATGCATGTAAAGGGCTTGCTCCAAACTGCAAAGTATTTGCTTTTCGCTCAAATATTTTTGTCGTTTAAAAATATTCTATTTCCAGCATCAGTCTTGGAGTAGCACCACATATGGGACAAGCTCGACTCGACTTTGTTCCGGTCGATGTATTTAATATTTTACAGTGAATGAAAGTCATACATAATTTATATTTTATTTTTATGACTTTGTCTTTTATCAAAGATATTGTTAATACACTTCCGGACAAAATTAAAGGACCACCAAATAAACTTGAAATAACTTTTCCAATTTACAAGTTGTTGTGAATAGACTTCACATGTCATAAATTGACGTTTATTAAGCACTATTCAAATAGTTTGCCATGGAACAATTAACAATATTAGGACATTATCTGCTAGGAAACGAAAAGTTAACAAAAAGCTCTAATTGTTAACTCACCTTTTTAACGCATTTAATTAAAAATGCTTTGTATTTCAAAAATTAGTGAATTTATTTGCAATAAGTTAATTAAATATGCCTAGACGCCACTGCAGATCAAAAGAAGTATCCAAAATTATTATTCTTCTTCGTGAAGGATATTCACGAAGAGAAATTGCTGGCATTCTAAATACCAACAAATCTGTGGTACAGATGGTCGCAGCACGATGCAGAGAGACAGGTAGTTCCAAAAGAAGATGCGGACAAGGTGCTAAAAGGAAAAAACAACATGGAGAGAATATCGGGTTATCAAACTTCAGGGTTTAAGAAAGGGGTTTGTAACATATGACACCTAGTGAATTAGAAAAAGATCTTCGATTAGCCACTGGAACTGAAATTTCAACCAAAACAGTGAGAAGAAGCCTGAAACACGTCAATTTGTCTGCAAACCAGCAACCGGTCTAATCTCACAGCTATGCACAAAATAAATCGCTTAAATATTTGTCAAAATCATCAAGGTTGGGACGAGGGGCAGGGGAACTCCGTTTTGTTTCCGTTTTGATGAGTCCAGATTCTTCCTAAACAAGAATGATCGCCGTGTTCTTGTCTTACGAACACCACCTGAGCGATTTGCACCATGTACCATACGTGAATTTGACAAATATGGTGGGGTCTATAATGGTTTGATTATAGACCCTTTGGTGAATTGGTTCTCATACGAAGTGGGTCGCTAACAGCAAGAAGATATAGAGACGAGATTATTATACCCGATGTTCAACAATTTGCCGAAAATTACGACAATGGATTCATTTTTATGCAAGACAATAGCAAACCTCATACAGCCTACATTATCACAACTGCGTTGATAGATGCAAATATCCAATGTTTGGAGTGGCCTTCCAAAAACCCCGACCTCAATTCAATAGAGCATCTCAGGGATCAATTGGGCCTAAAAATTAAAAACCTAGAACGCCGGTAACTATTGATGAGCTCTCCAACATGCTTGTTCAAGAAAGGGAACAGATACTCCAAGAAAGAATGCGAACCTTAATCTCAAGCATGCCGAGAAGATTAGAAGCGTGTAGTGCTTCAAGAGGAGGGCATACGTACTATGAATAATGTTAATTTTTATTACAAATTAGGATTTCAGTTCATAAGAAGAGACCATTGGTATTTTGGTCTAATTTTTAACTTTATTTCTTCAAGTCCATAAAAGTAAAGTTTGATAATTTTAAAAGCTCTTAAGTCAACTAAACTGTAAAGAAAAACTTGGATTTATATATTTATTCGTTTCATTAAATTTCGTAATCGGGTTTTAAATTTATTTTGAATTTCACTAGTGGTCCCTTAATTTTGTCCGGAAGTGCAAGCGTCTCAATTTCGTTATCAATATTTTGCTTCTCCTTTAAAATGTGCTCCAATGTTTCTTTTGCGTACTCTAGTTTGATTGGTCTACAAAAACGTACCGATTGTGGAGTGCGATTGTTCCATAAAATTGTTTCATTCAAGGTTTGCAAGCGAAGAGGAATACACGTTGTTGCAAATAAAGAGTTATCAGAATAAGTACCAGGACTTTCAAAATTTTGTTTATAATTTGATTCACCACTACTTATATCGAAGCCATAACTGAAAATTCTTTCTGCGTCTATTTCTGTAACTTTAAGCATTTCCATATGACTCAAAATAATCTCTCTTTGCAATTCAACTATACGCCTACTTGTGTGCTCCAAAACAGAATCAAGTGGAACCTTTGCCTTAATATCGATAACATTTATTCCAGATGGTCTACATTTTTATTTACAAAGCCACACTTGTTTTTAATCAGGATAAATGTCACATCCCTTTGAAAGAGCACCCTGTCTGATGTCCAAATAATGCTGTTTACTTAAATTACTATTTATAACAAGCTCTAAGGCTTCTTCGGCGGTATATTTTGACATCTCTTTTTTGGGAGTAGAAATAATTTTCCAAATTTTGGATAGTCGAGATGGACTCGTGTTTACTTCCTTCAAAACGACCGCGAAATCATGTTTGCCTTGATGTCGTGCTGCCGAGGATGCAGCTTGTACCAATATAGCGCATTCATGATTTTTTTCCTTGGATAATTGTAAAGCTTCTCTCCTTTGTGATCGGCTTGTTTTTACAGAAAATGGAAGAGTGGGTCGACCAAAAGATATCGAAAGCGTGGGTTTGTCTAACAATAAAGTTTTCATCCAGCCAAGCAAAATTTGTTCTCTTAAAATATTCTACTCGTTGACAAGCTTGATTGTACCTTTCTTCAAAATTTCGGGTCAAACGGCGATTTTTTGCAAAATGTTCTCCTTCATTTGAGGGCATCAAAGGTTCTCCAATAAGTGTTTTAATATAATCTACAATTTTTCGGAACTTCTCCTCTTTATTAGTGCCTTTCAGCCAAATTTCGAATAGGTTTATCTTTTTGAACACATGCATTGCTAGAAAAAACAACAATTTATCATGCTGATAGCAGAAAATAGCAACGTAAGTTTAATATTTTTATCTTCTTGAAATAAGGCTTAAAACTTGTGTGCAAACATAAATCCCGCCAAACCCCGCAATTTTTTTATAAGTCAAGTGAAAAATGAAATATTAGGGAACCACAAACATCGATATTGATTAAAATTTATTTAAACCAGTAAAAATCAACGAGCGGGGTTAAGATTTTACATACTAAATAAACATACCTGAGAGAATAATATAAAAATTATTGCACAAAGTTTTATTGAAACACACGGTCACAGCACTCACTCTGTTAAACGTGTCGTCGATAGACAAATGTGTGACTAATGACATCAAATTGAGATGCCAACTTGCAGTAATTTTTATCGGTAACTGGATCAGTTAAAGGGACTGTGCACGTGATTACATTGTAGTTTGGAATGTTTAGCATCTGTTATTATGTCCAAAAGTACGCTTTCTTACAATCGAAAAAATGACTTTAGGCCAAGTAATCGGGCTCTAGAAACCATAGTGCGTTGGGGTCCCACAACTTGTGCTTCAAAAAATGTGATAAATTGTAGCCAAAACACACACGTATTCAACTATGAATGACCACTTCACCGCTCGTCTGGAAACATCGTCAGAATAGCAGCAGATAACAATTATTCATAATTTATAATTATTAATCCATATCGAATATTTTTTATTTCACCACAAATCCTGGCTGAAAATACTTAAATCATTCATGCGCTTATGCAACAGTTGAAATTTATTCCGTGAATTTGTAAATTGTGGTCACGCCGGAATATCGGAGTCATCACGATTCAACTTGCATTTTCAGCCGCGGCGGCTCGTTATTGATTGGAACGATCGCCGGAGATGATTAATGCGGCTGATGGCGAGCGTGCTGCACGGCGCATACTGCGTTAAATTAATGAGCGGCAGGGAGCAGTTCAAGTCTCATCAATTCCCGACGACACGGTGGGTCTTAATTTCCCCGTCCAGCTCACGAAGGAGGTGCATCACTTACTGAATATAAATAATTCTGTTGATTGATCTTAACTGTTATAATTGATAATTTGTACTCTTCCTTTCGTTTAAGGCGAGATAAATGATTCTGTGAAAATTTACCTATCTATTTGGCCCAATTGTACAATCGTGGTTTATCTTTTACCATGGTTTGGTGACCAAGGATAGAATGATGTCAACAATGGTACTCTCTAATTCTGGTTATTTTGTAGCTACTGAACCGTAGTCAAAGATAAACCATATTTGTACAACTGGGTCTTAGTATTGTAATATCTACGAAAATCCAAGAAATGAGCCTATTTACTGGCTCAATGTGTTCTTCTCCCTAATATTAAATCAAAAAATATAATTGCTACGCAAAGTCGAAATAAAATATTTTCGTATATTTGATTCGAATATTTTAGGATATCCTAAATTTAATTGAACTTCTGATCTAATACAGCCCAGTCCACAGTTTTCCTGAGTTGACGTGAGAAATAGTCCAAGGTCAATAGGGAGCACAAGTTTTTTTTGTACTGAAACAAAAACAAGTTCAAATATAATCCGACCTTCAGAATGATGACATTTTTGGCTTATTTCAGTTTCTATAGAGGACAGCTAGTGCGGATTCAGAGAAGGGAGAAGTACGTAAGACGATATCTTCTTACTCAGACAACTAAGCAAGAAACTAATTAAGAAGAACAGAGAAATGCACATATGCTTCGTAGATCTCGAAAAGGCATTCGACAGAATAAGGGGAGAGGACATATGGAACGAACTACCAGAAAGAGGAATAGAGGAGGGCATAATAAATGTAATTAAATACATGTACAGAGAAAGCAGAAATATTGTGAAAACAAACAATGAGGAATTAAAATAATTCGGAACGATGAAAGGAGTAAAACAAGAATGCATGCTAAGCGCTTTGCTTATCACAATTGTACTGGGTAAGGCGACAAAGACAGCACAGCAAAAAATGAAAATGCTAAAAATTGGATACTGGAAAATGGAGATAACAAAAATAGCAGTACTACTATTCGCGGATGACATGGCAATAATTGCAGAAACAGAAGACGAACTGCAATACAACATGGAAATAATTTAGAAAGAGATTAAGAAAATAAACTTCAAAATAAACTACGAAAAGACAAAAACTATGATAATTGCCAAAGAGAAAAAGAAACACGAAATAAAAATACCAGAAAAAAATCGACCAAGTAGAATAATACAGATATTTAGAAACAATCATACAGAGCAATGGTAAATTTGGTAATGAAATAGAAGATAAAATAGAAAAATACAGCAAAACTATATAACATGTTAAAAACACCTTTTTTTAGCAAGAAGGAGATATCAAGAGATATCAAAAACAGAAATTGTCAAAAAAGTAATTAGACCAACGATAACTTACTGCAGCGAAACATGGACGATGACAGGAAAACAAATAAAAAAGCAGAAATGCCATCGAGATGAGATTCCTAAGAAAAATAGAAATCAAAACAAGAAGAGACTGGATAAGGAACGAGACGCACATGAAAAACTTAAAAATAAAACCAATACAGGAAAAAATAACAGAAGGCCAATTGAGGTGGTATGGAGACGTAAGACGAATGAGAGTCATGATTATTATTATTGTTATGTATTGTATTTTTATATTGTATTTTAGTAATTTTACTATTATTTTAGTATTATTTTAGTATTATTATTAGTAATTCTAATGTTGACTCACATCCACTAGTAGATGTAAATACACTGTACACGTGGCGACGTGATTAAAGAATTAAATAATTAAATAATTAAATAAGAGAAGACAAAAACACTAAAAAAATATACGAGACAAGAGCAACAGGAAAACAATAAAGAGGAAGACCGATAAAAGAGTGAAACAGCGCAATAAAAGAAGTGGCAACAAGAAAAGGGAACACATGGGAAGAAATAAAGGAATTAACAAAAGATAGGAAGTGGAGAGAATATTATAGAAATTAATTATGTATGCCTTACACCGAAAGATAGAAAAGCAAAAGAATTAACAAATAAATTAAACAAATTCAATTTCTAAAACAATAGACACTATAACAATTTGCTTAAATGAACATATTTTCACTTTAAATACTATACATATAAAGAAACAAACAATTTTTTTTTATTCATCAACCTAAGACATCTTGGATTTGTAGCTATTGTACCACTACGAAACTTTGTAACAATTGGTATTTCTTATTTCTAAATAATTATTTCTTTATTTCTTTTCAATTGAGATTCTAGATCTATAAGCTTTATGTGGATTATATTTGGAATGTATACACGACTATTCGCGTATACACTAAGGGAAATCTAGAATAAAATTCATGAAATAAAAAAAAAAGGGTTTTGAAAACATTTTCTTGGCAACTTCGATTTTTAATAATTATTTAACATTTTCATACGTGCTCGAATATATCATTAGTATCTGATATATGGCATCATTCGACCTTTCGTAGATCTTTTAATTCCCTATGCAACAGTTAGGAAGACAATAATATGTTGCATACCTGTTTTTGTCAAAATAAAGTAGGTGTGCCATTTTTCTTAATGATCAATAATAATTTTAGCCTACATTAGGCCCAAAGTGTTTATCAATTTTGAAGTCATTTTGAGTTATATCAAGTTTAAATTATGTTAAAATGTATAATTTGGACCTTATTGTAAAACATACAGACAAGTACACAAGAGAAGTCAAAAGCAGAGGAGAGGAATTCGATAATAGGCTACGTAATAATAGACAGAAAGTCCAGGGAAGAAGTAAAATACACAAGATTGATAAGAGGACCGGAAATCTACTCGGATCACTATCCAGTGCTGACGAAGATAGGAATAAAAGAAGAAAACGGGAACACAAGATTAAAGGAGCATGAAAAATAATAATAACTAAAAAAAAATAAGAACGTGCAAGGTAAGAAAAGACAAAACTGCTACAATACTATAATTAAAAAAATCAGGTAGAAATGAGTAAAAACTTAAATTCGTTCCCCTGGAGCACCAGTTGAAAAATAACAAGGAAATGGCGAAAATTGAAACTTGTGTAAGCATGAAAATAAATTGCATAAAAAAACAAGGTGGTGGTGCGAAGAAAAACAATTGAAAAAACTACAATGGCAAAAATACTTGGAAAACAGAAACAATGAAAATTACAAGAGATATAAAGACCAAAGAATCAGAACCAAATAAGTGGTGGAAAAGGCAAAACAAAAAGCGTGGGAAGTGTTTGAAAACAGGGCATACACGAAAACCAGAAATTATTAACATTGATGATTTAAATTAAATGATGTTTTTAAATAAATCATTGATTTAAATTATAATTGATGTTTTTTTTTAAATAAATCATTGTTTCTGCACTGTTTGTGCAATCCAATAGGTGTAAAATTAAAAATGTAATGTAACTATACATAGAGTTAGCATGCGTTAAAATACATAATTGGAAGTAAATAACATAATTTTCGTTCCTTCTATTTTTGGTCCATCACATGGTACAGATACATTGATTTTTTTAATCATCAATTCTGGTTCAAATTCAAGAATTTATAAAAACATCATATGATTTGAATCCTGATGTAAATCAATTGATTTACATCACATCTAAACTGGCAAAAACTGATCAGAAATACAAAATAATGAAGTAATGAAAAATAAAAATAAATCATGATTTATTACTTATTTATTTGATTGTTTGTTTTTAAATCATTGATTTTTGTTTTTTTTAATCATGATTTATTCATTACTCAAAACACTTAAAAAATAGAAGCAATGCAAAAACTGGTATATAAAAGGAAGAATGGAAGAATATTAGGAGTCGTACAAGACATAATGGCATGCTAGAAAGAAACCTCGAGCAACTAGATCAAAATAACAACATAGATGAGACAATATTAAAAAAGAAGATAATATAGAGGAGAATAATGAATTCGGGGAACAACAAGAAATAAAAGCAGATGACGTACCAGATATCGTTAAAATGCTAAAACGAGGATAGATAACGATGAAATAACAGAAATAATTATAAACCTAGAAAGTAACGGCATGGAAGTGCTAACAGACCTACACTATCAAGCGTAAAAAAATCTAATGATCCCAAAGGGTTGGAACTAGGACTAATACAGCTACATAAAAAGAGAAGAGCAACGGAGAATGCACTAATTACTGGGGAATTATTCTATTAAGCATAATATCGAAAGTATACAGGGTGTAAATTTGAAAAGTTGCTATCAACTTTTTTCATAGAACTCCTGATTATATTTAAAATGACTCAAAACCGTTTGGGTGGTTCGAGGGGGGAACCAAAATGACGTAGGTTGTGTCGACCCCCTACCCACCTATTAAGCCATAGCCACCTCCATCTAAAAAAAAAAAAAGCATCCCCTACTTGTGATACATCGTTGGAAAGCTCTTGAAAAATATTTTTCAGTCGTTATTAATATAATATGATTTGTTCAACTAGTTTTGGAATAAAGTGCAAAAGTGTTCAATTAATTAAATTCAAATTACAAGTTAAAGTAAACGTTGAATATAGTTTCAATTGTTTTCTATACAAAAATGTATTGCAAACTTCTCGCGAACTTTCTGAAATATTTGTCTGGTAATAGCTCGACATTCCTGTGTTATTATCTCTCGTAATTGTTCAATAGTATCTGATTATTTACTTATTTATGTTTTATAAACTACAGATTTCAAGTGACCTCATAAAAAAAATCATTTATTTGAACGGCGACATGTATGCTAATTTGCTGAATGAATCCATTGAGCCTCTCATACACTTCAGGAGGTTGAAAACCAAACAGATGAACAATTGAACATGGAAATGTTCTTACTGAACTTACTGAACATACATTACATTTTCAACCAGATGATGGCCCTCCTCAATATATACTTCCAGTTAGAGCATGGGTTGAGCGTTACTATCCAAATCAGTGGATTAGAAGAAGAGGTCCCATCGAATGGCCTCCTGGATCATCAGATCTAATAACTCTAGATTTTTTTTTGTTGCGTCACTAGAAATTTGTAGTTAATAAAACGCAACCAGATACTATTGAGCAATTATGAGATAGAATAGCACAATAATATCGAGCTATTGCTAGACAAACCTTTCAGAGAGTTCACGAGGAATTTGAAAGCAGGCTATATACAGGGTCCTGCAACAGTGCGTCGGGCTTTCCTAGCGCCCTTCCCGTGAGAGATAGAAGAAAATGTTTCATACATAAAGTTATTAACTTAAAAATCTTTAAGCTGTAAAATTATTTTCAAACATGCATGGTGTCCCAATTTTGCGGAATAACAAAAACAAACTTTTTTTAAATAGAACACCCTGTATTTATTCAGGTTTTCTGATGACATTTTTCAACCTCTACAATGTTGTCTATTTTGTTTTGGATTATGTTGCACTGTTACCAATTTACAATTTTTTACTCCAAATATCATGCATAAGCAAACTCAACTGTAAAAAATTGTAGCGACCTCGTATTTTGAGTTTGCTTATACATGATATTTGGAGAAAAAAATTGTAAATTGGCAACACTGTAACATAATCCAAAACTAAATAGACAGCAATGTAGAAGTTGGAAAATTTCATCAGAAACCTTGAATAAATACAGGGTTATCCATTAAAAAAAAGTAATATTTTTGTTATTCCGCAAAAATGGGACACCCTGTATAATTTAAAATAATTTTACGGCATAAAGATTTTTTTCTTCAAACGTCATAAAAGTGACACCTTTAGTGACTCGATTCACAATCTTAAAGTTTTACTTCGTCTCCTAGTCAGTAAAAGTTTCACTTTTACTGACTAGGCAGTAAAAGTAAATTTGACAACATGATTGGATAATTTGTAATAAGAACGCCCTACGAGGGCGGGTTTAATATTGCACATACATATGGTGCGCATACATGATGAACAAAACAAAAAATTCAAACAAAACACAAATTTATTTATTGTTAAAATGTAAATTAAAGGTACAATTTGATATTTTAGCCCCTTGAAAACTGATTGCGCTGGCAGCAACAGCAGCACTTACAGCACCGCTGTCGCCAACCATTTTGCTGCTACCACAGATATTTTCTACTTGCGATTCTTGCGAAGATTCGCCGCACTCAACACTGTCACTATTTAGTGACAAAATTAGCTTCGCAATATTCTTTTTATTTCGAATAGAGTCCTCGATGTACCCTTCTGCCACACTGCTGGACTTCCACCCCCCGTGTCTCTTTAAACAAGTAACATCAGCTCCTCCATCTACCAGCAGTGTGGCAGAAGTTCGGCGTAAGCAATGTCCTGTATACTCACTCCAGTTTGGCAAGTTTAAAAAAGAAGCTACCTCTTTTGCCGCACTTCCAATTTTGTGAATTCCCATCACCTGTTTATAGCAAACACCATTTTGATATTTTAGTAAAAATCGCATCTCATTTAGACTTGATGGGCGCAGGGAAGCATACTTTCTGTATAGTGTAAGATACACATCGCCGAGAATAGTAAACGAACGTACTTTTGATGTCTTACTATCTGGTATTTTTACGTGTAGCAAAGATCCCAAGTCTTGAATATCTGTCGTGTTCATTTTTACGAGTTCATCGCAACGGCATGCCCCTGATATGCCAAATATCAAAATAATCTGAAAATACGATTTAGGGTTTAATTTTGTATTTGTTTATTATTCTAAGAACTCACCTTTGTCGTCAAGTATTTCTCGTTAGGAGCATCGGATAAGAACTTGTCGAACTGTTCCTTTGTCAGCACTCTTGCCTTTTTGGGTGTATAACCCTCATTTTGTTTTTTTAAATATGCACGTAGTTTTAAATATTTGGTAATATCTACACCATTTCTAATATTTAATAACGATTTTACCTTGGAATACTGAGACCACATAGTGGAACTTTTTACTTTCTTCTTAGCCATTTCCGAAAAATATGCGAGTAAAACATTTTCACTATAATTGCTTACATTTTTCTCGGCGCACCACTTAATAAATTTTTTGTAGGCCACTTCATAGATGGTACTGGACTTAGTGGGCAATAATTTCTCTGTTGCAGCCCTTGCCGATTCTAAAATATCTGGCGGTGTACATTGAAACATGTCTTCGTCCATTTTATACACTTTAATGTCAAATAATGAATTAAACAAAACCATAGCAACGCTCTGCATAGCATGCTTCTTTGGGAATTAAAACTATACGTATTCGGACAATTAAAAATATTAATTCCATTATCTTTTTAACTATTTTCGACGTTTGAAGAAAAAATTACATGTTTTATTCGGAGTAGAAGTAACTTTTTGTGGCTCGTCTGTAGTTGCCTGCCTCGCTCCGCTCGGCAGCCAATACCTACAGACTCGCCACAAAAAGTGTCACTTCTACTCCTAATAAAACAATATACTATTAAACCAATAACTTTTTGTACGAAACATTTTTTTCTATCTCTTACGGGAAACGCGCTAGGAAAGCCCGACCCACTGTTGCAGGACCCTGTATTTGTTTAGAATAGAATGGATACCATTTTTAACATTTACTTTAACTTGTGATTTTAATTTAATTAATTGAACACTTTTGCACTTTATTTGCACTTTATTCTAAAACTAGTTAACCAGATCATATTGTGTTAATAAAGACTGAAAAGCATTTTTCGGGAGCTTTCCAACGATGTATCACAAGTAGGTGGGTGCCATTTTTTTTTTTTTTTAGATGGAAGTGGCTGCGGCTTATAGGGTGGGTAGGGGGTTGACACTACCTACGTTATTTTGGTGCCCCTTTCGAACCACCCAAACGGTTTTTGATATTTTCGAAACTTTCAAATATCTAGGAGTGAAATTACATAAAGAGGAGGAAACAATGCCGAAATAAATGATAGATTAGAGAGCGGAACAATACCTTACAGCATACTAAAGGACATATTCTTAATAAGAAAATAAAAAATTGAACAAAATTAAAAGTGTACAACCCAGTTTTCAAACCAATCCTGATGAATTGGTAGAGAGGTGGAACCGATAATAAAAACATTAAACGGCAACAACTGAAATGGTTTGGACACATTGTAAGGATGGAAGAAACAAGACAGACAAAAGTATATGGCAAGCAAGAGCACCCCAAAAAAGGCAGAGAGCTAAACCAAGAACATCCTCGGATGATGTAGTGAGGGAGATTTTAAAAGAAAGAGGACTAACCTGGAATGAAGCTAAGAAAATCGCAAAAAACACAAAGTTCGTACACGAACTGAGATAAAGAATACCTAACATCTTAGGAAAATCCAATGTAGATAGATTGTCGTTTGAAAGCAGGCATTTTGTAACACCTGTTACATAAGTTTTCGGAATTTTTTTGAATGCTTTACGTGACATTGTAAAACTATTAGATCTAGTCAACTATGGATAAACATGTTGCTAGGGTTCTTGTCAACTTGTTTGACTTTTCACATTTTTGCAAAACCTTTGTGAAATGGGGTATAAAGTAGATATTAGAAAGTTAATCTACAACTTAGTTGGACAGCTGTCGAAACGAGATATAGTGAACACATTTTTTGGGCAAAATATTTAAAAAAACACTGTATATCGGACAATTCGGGAATGTCAAGTAATAATTCCATGTGTAAACCTACCTAAAACAGGCCGTCCTCAAAAGTTACTAGAACTTCAAGTCAATAGACTTATCATTCAATCCAAAAACACCATGTGTCCACGTCTTGTAGCCCGGCAACAGCCAGGACTTCTGGCTAATTGTGCGGCTGTATATTTGGGACATTTCTTGAATTTTCTATAGTTTAGTCTGTTCTTGTGATATATCGACAAATTGTAGGAAACGAAACATGGTACCGACGAGCAAGTTTACGTGTGGACATAATAATGTGATTTTGAATTGCACGGCTAGTCAATTGTTATGTTAACTTCCGTAGACGGCCTGTTTTTTGTAGATTTCCACACATGGTACAGATACATTGATTTTTTTAATCATCAATTTGGTTCAATGGGATTCCCTCGTTACATTCCCGAATTGTCCCATATACAGAGTTTTTTTTTAATATTTAGCCTACAAAAAATATTCACTATATCTCACTTCGGCAGCTGTCACACAAAGTTATGGATGGACTTTTTTGAAGTCCGGTTCTTGATATCTAGTTAAAACGCCATTTTGCCAAGGTCAGACGTAAAGTTTTAAATGTCAAACAAACTGACAAGATCCCAAGCAACATGTTTCTCCATAGTTGACCAGATGTATTTTTTTACTATGTCACGTAAAGCATTAAAAAAAACCAAAACTTGTGTAATAGGTGTTATGTATGTAAAACATAATTACATGGGATCAGAAATGCGCTTACCTCTTGAAAATATGATTAAACCTCCAAAAATGTGTTCTTTGTATTTGACAAATTATGTCATTGATTTAAATTTTTAAAACAGAAGATAAAACACATCCTGATGGTGACGATTTTTGTTTTTTGTCCAATATTATATCAATTGTATTTTGTAATATAAAAATATTCCATTCCGAAAGTTGGAAATCAGCAGGTCTGTTATATCTTCGATAATAACTCTGTCTGTCACAGCTAACCTAACCTAACCTAACCATTCTTGAAGACTTTTTATGAACGAACTTATTTTTCTATAAAAATGCCAATTGAACATTAATTCAAACAAATGATCAATGACTACATTAATTTATAATTGAATAGCAAAAACTATTCTTCTTCTTTATATGGCGTCTCATATCAGGAGGTTTGCAATTATCATCGCTATCTTCACCTTGGAGGCGGCAGCTCGAAATAACTCTTGGGATGTGGTATCATACCATTCACTCAGGTTACGCAGCCGTGAGCATCTGCGTCTACCGATGTTCCTCTTGCCCATTACTCTCCCTTGCATTATCAGTTGGAGCTGTTCATACTTTTTTCCTCTGGATATATGGCCTAGGTATTGTAGCTTCCTTCTTTTTATTGCGTGTATGATTTCACGTTGTTTGTTCATGCGTTCCATTACTCTGATCGTCATTTGCCCGTCCATGATATTTTTAGCATTCGCCTATAACACCACATCTCAAAGGCTTCTGCTTTTCCGTATAGTTGAATAGAGAACACTCCTAGCATTCTTGTACGCAGATCAAGTTTTAGTTGTTTATCATAAAGAAACACACGCATTTAAAAAAAAGTGCTTCTGGCCATTTCAATTCTGGTTTTAATTTCTCGTGTTTGGTCTATGGTAATGGTTATCCATCTACCAAGGTATTTATATTTAGTTGCCTTTTCTATACGCGTGTTGTCGATGTATAAGTCTTGATATTGTATTCTGCCTCTTGTAATGACCATGTACTGCGTATTTTTCAGATTCATCTTGAGACCGTACTGTAGATCGACATCATTTAACTTGTTTGTTAAACTCTGAAGGTCTGCAAGTTTATCTGCTATAATAACAGTGTCATCGGCATACCTTAAGTTGTTGACCGTCTGATCGTTTATTGTGATTCCAGTGTGTTCTTCATTTAGGGCCTCTCTGAATATCTCTTCGGAGTATAGATTAAATAGCATTGGGGACAGTATACAACCCTGTGGTACACCCCTTAGTATCCGTATTTCGTCAGATTCGTCGTTGTCTACTTTTATCGTGGCTGTTTGGTTCCAGTAAAGCGATTCAATAATCTGTATGTCTCGAGTGTCGATGTTTCGTTGTTTCAGTGTATTTATTAGAATATCATGGCGTACTTTATCAAAGGCCTTTTCATAGTCTATGAAGCAAACGTGTATAACAATGTTCATGTCTAAACATCTCTGTGTTAGTACATTCAAACTGAATAATGCCTCCCTTGTACCAAAGCCATTCCTGAAACAAAATTGAGTATTTCCTTTTCCATTTTGTAGCTTGTTATATAGTCTACTGTGAATAACTTTGAGAAATGCTTTTGGTGTATGACCCATTAGACTGATAGTCATGTAGTCACTACATTCTCTGGCGTTTGTTTTTTTTTTGGTATAGTTATGAAGGTAGATTTTATCCATTGTTTAGGTATCAATCCGGTTCTGTACATTGTATTAAATGGATCTACCATAATATCGAGCTGGTCCTCATTTATTAGTTTTAAGAGTTCGCTTGGTATTTCGTCTGGTCCCACTGGTTTTCCGTTTTTTAATGACTTTATGGCATAGAGAACTTCTTCTTTCAATATGTTTGGCCCTTCTGTGGTATTCTGCTTGGTTCTAGTATTTCTTGTATCATGAAAGAGTTCTTCTATATATTCTTCCCACCTTATTAGTTTTTGTGCTGGTTCTATTATGATCTTCCCTTTTTTTATTTTTTATAATGGTGGTTTGTATTTTTCTCGATGTTCCTGTTAAATCTTTGATTTCTTTATGTAGATTTCTGTTATCGTATTTTGATTGCAGTTATTCTATGTATTCACATTTTGCAGTTAGGCATGTTACTTTTTCTTCCCGGATTTCCCTTGTTATATTTCTTTGCAACTCTTTATATTATTTTGTATTGATTTTGTTTTTCCATCGTTCTTCTGTAAGGAGAGGATTTGTTGTGTTCCATTTTTATTTAGATTTTGTCTTGTCTAGTGTCAATTAATCTTTACTACCTTCTATTAGTGCTGTTTTATATGGTCCCAGTTCTTATCTATATCTGCGATTGATTAATATATATTAATCTCTTTTTGTACTTGATTTTTTATGTCTTTATCTTTAAGTTTTTCTGTAGGGGTGTAAGGGGTGATGGCACCGAAAGCCAACCCTAATGACAACCTAAGTTGCACGTAGTACACCCTGCTAAGGAACAAACGAGGCTCTGTCGACCGAATGTCTGCCGGGATAAGCAGACAACTCTTGTTGGCCAACAGCTCCGGGTAGACGAGCTGACAAGAGCAAGGGCACTCTCTAGTCCTTGGGACGAGAAATGTTCCCTAAAGGCGGATGAATCAAGAAATGATCAACGGCATGAAGATGCAGAAGGGAACGGGAAACCACTGCAGAAAAGATCCCTTTGAATAACCCTAGTAAAATCATCATCATGGTAAATTTCAAAATTAAGAAATATACCGGAGTGAAAAGTCCTCCAATCGCATCTCCGGGGGTGACAGTTTAGAAAAAAGCCATGAAAATAAGTACATGGAATGTGAGAAGCCTCTTCAAAGCAGGCAAAATTGATAATGTAACAGCAGAGATGCAAAGATTTAAACTGAATATACTCAAAATAAGTGACTTAAGATGGCCAGGAACTGGAATCCACGGCATAGACGAATATGTTATGTATTTCTCAGGAAGTACCGATAAATCTAATAAATACGGAGTTGCTATCATGGTGGATAAAAATATACATAAATCAGTGACCAGCTTTGTCCTCTACTCAGACAGAGTTATGATGATACAGATGCATTCGCGTAATAGAAACATCAATATCATACAGATTTATGCACCCACAGCAGATAAATCTGATGACGAAATCCAACAGTTTTATGCAGAACTATACACGGTACTCGAAAGCACCAACGAACAAGATATTACTATCGTCATGGGAGATTTTAATGCGAAGGTTGGCGAAGGAGCAGTAGAGGATATTGTGGGTAGATATGGACTTGGAGAGAGAACTGAAAGAGGCGACAGATTAACAGAATTCTGCCAATCAGATAATCTAGTATTAACTAATACCTATTACAAACTTCATAAAAGAAGAGTATATACATGGAAGTCTCCACAACATTATGAAGAAAAGGTAGTAAAAAACAAAATTGAGTATAAACTTATAAAAAAGAGCTTCAGAAATAGTCTAACAGCAGTTAAAACTTATCCAGGGGCAGACATTGATTCAGACCACAACCCTGTAGTCGCCCGAGTTCACATCAAATTAAAACAACTAAAATCTAAAATAAAGAACAACAAGATAGCAACAGAAAAACTAAAAAAAAAAACTATGAATGGTGCCAATTTTCTTCAAATTCATCACTTTGTCAATATTAATATGATTTAATAAATGAATCTCGTCTAAAACTCAAAATTGGAAACGACTCAAAATTATAGAATCCAGAAAAACACTCCAAAAAGCTTCAACTACTCTAAAAATATCATTTGTATACTAAAGAATTGTATTGAGCTTTAGAGAAGATTGTTTTATTGTATGTGACTTGAATTTTGAAAAGTTGATTGGTTAGCTTTTAATGTCTAGATGTTTTTTTTTTAGATTAACTCTCAAAGATTTTATTTGGAAAGACAGCCAAGTTTCTCGATTCCATTGGAATTATTTATAGAACTAGAAGCACATCTAGAATAAAGTACGAAAATCTAAATTGAAAGCGAGATTGAGGTCATACAAAAGTGGATTAAAATGTTGGTCACAATTAAGATGAGGTTTTTGTTCATAATATTTATTTGGTCTGTTGGGTCGTCAACTTGAAGTTACGTGTTTTACCGCTGCAAATTCGAAAGTTAACCGGCGAGAACTTCAACAACCAGTGAGTGGATACGCCATGCAGAGAAGAGATACCAACCGGGGACCATAATTAATCAACATCCAACATTATCAAGCTATTTAAAATGGGCCAAACCCATTGCCCGTTTGGCGCGGCGGTGTCCGATTTTTTTCTCCATCTCGCAGTAATCCGGCGACAGCGCCGCCCCCTTTTTATGTCCCGACGTTTTATGATACTGTCACGCTCCACGGATCATCTAGACCCGCAATCTTGAGCCGCTCTCGGCCTGACCGCCTGCAGAGGAAAAGGGACGGCTGCAGTGGACGCCGAAGCACACTTGGTAAATGAAGTGTGAAGCAGTAGTTCACCAGGCGGGCACGTTACGTAACTCCGATCTCCTTACCGGATCACTTTTTACCTTTCCAAGGCTGAAAGTCGCGGGGAACAAAATGAATTGCCCGATTTTGCCGGTAATTGATTCATTTGCGCGGTAATAAAGGGAATTAAGTCGCGCACTCAGCGAATCAAGAGGGGCGACGGGTTTCGAACAAGAAGGAAATTTTTGAGAACTGCCACTCGCGTTTGCCGCATATACCACTGGAAGTTCAGAAAGCACAAAGAAATTGAAGAGCAATAAAGGCAATTGCTAAATAAAGTGGCACAAATTGGCGTAGTGTTTAAGATAGCAGTTAAGTATTCAAAGATGGAAGACTCCCAAAACAAGTATGGTAATGGATACTTCAAAGAAGAATAAGAGGAGAAGAGGAAAGGAAGATCTCAGGAAAGGCTAGAGAGAGGTAGTGATGTGCTAATTCGAATAATATTAATCGAATAATTCGATTATTGGTATCATCCGGATGAATTCGGAATGAAATTGTTTTTTTTTCGAAAAAATCATTCAGATTATCATTCGTGAAAATCATTAGGATTATATTTGGTTAACTGGTCGACTGAATGAAGCAGGGAAGATTTACAACGCATTTATAGAGATGGAAAGGCTGTCAGTAGACGTAATGGGCCAACCGCGGATTTATAAGCATACAAAATTACAAAATAAGCGCTTACAAATGCATACTAATCTTAGAAAATAAGCATATAAAATAGCATAATGATTAGAATAAGCACAAAACGCAGAAAAAGCACGAAAAGGCATATTTTATTTTTTATGAATATACAGAATAACAAAACAAAACATAATTTTATTAACAAGAACGAACTATAGGTAGATAAAAGTAATATTTTAATAACATAGTTTTTGGTGATTATTATTAATAACAATAATAATTAATAACAAATAATGCTCATTTTTAAATGAACTAATAATTAAATGTTTTTCTAAATTTTCAATTGAATATCCCATTCTCCTATCACTGAGCACATTTTTTAAGTTTGAAGAGCTTCTCTCCACATCCACACTTGTAATCGGTGCATCTTTAAATTTGGGAACAATTGTAATATTTATCAGCAAATCTACAACGAAATCTCCTTTTATAACTGTTGATATTTTTTGTAACTCGCCAAACCTTTCATTTTTTGACAAAACTGCATCACATTTTTTTTAATTATCTCTCCTGTAGATCCCCGTACGTTTGAGACATCGTTCCTAAAATCTTAAATATTTGAACCGCATCTACCAAAGTTGTGTCCTTTGCTTGGAGTTTATTAATCGTTTTGCTTACGAAACTGTAGTTAGTTTTTAGGAATGCTAAATTTTGAACATCCTTCCTATCTTTAAGAACGTTGTGGCATTCTTTAATTGCTTCTGACACATTTTCGGGAAACTCTAACACAAGCTCCTTAAATGAATCGAAATGGTCGGCATAATAGCAGGCAGCATCTAGCCACGTACCCCTATAACCGGTACCGGAAGAAGAGGTACATTTGGCATTCTTTCCCTAAACATTTCAACCCTCAGTGGAGCTTTTAGGAAAATTTTCCAGTCTAATCGTTTCAGCAACTCGGTTAAAACCATGTGCCAAACAGATGCAATGCAGTAATTGTTCATAAAATACTGTTAAATTAGAATATGCCTTCAACATATATGCAGCGGCATCAGAAAGCATCAATAATAATTTATCATTTGGTACGGGGTTTGGCAAAAAAAAGTGTTATTCCATTGTGAACGAATTTGGCAACGGTATTGCCATTTGTTTTTTCTAACTGCTTAGAACTAATTAAAAATGCATTGGTGGAGTCTTCGTTTAATATTCCAATCATTAAATGGGCGATATACCATACCGACCACATGAATCAGTAGTTTCATCTGCACAGAACCATATGTAATTGTTGGCAATTATCTTTTTTAGTTCCTCAATAGTGTGTTTATATACTTGCTCGACATAGTTTTTGCGAATGGTTGATTCGGCAGGAATATGTCTACCGGAGCAGTTTTGTAAAAAAGATTTAACGGTTTTCGATTACCGGAATGTTAGTAGATAGCATCGTATTGCATAAATCAAAGTAAAATTCCTTTTCATTCTGTGTAGAAGAACTCGCAAAAGACTCGAAAATAGTTTGCTGGGTAGTCGTGGTACTGCTTGCAGATTTGTGTTTTTTTTTATTTTCCAGGTGAACTGTTGTATTCATATGATATGTTAATTTTTTTCTCGCAGTTAATCTACAACATAATACATGCTTGTACCTAGGCCAATAGCAATACAAAATTAAACTTACCGGTTTGATACAAGCCCTGCAAATTAATTTTCCGTTCTCATATTTTAATTCAGAATGGCAACGTATCCATTCATCGACGGAATGTTTTACTTTCGGCATTTTATACAAGAAACTTATAAACACGTAATACACACAAGGCGCAAGCACAACGCACTGAAGATTAAGATAAATTGGACTGAATTGATAGCACACTTACCCCAGATGCGTTCTGTGCACGTAAAAATAGGGTAATCCCCGAAATAATCAAGCTTTGTTTACCAAATATCACGTATGCACGCTCGCTTTGTTGATGATTTTGTGATAATTAAGCACTCTAGACGTAACGGAGTAATATTAATACTGAGTTCTCATTACAATAATGAAATTAGCAACAAAATATATTCCAAGCTAATATAAATAATATGCTATAAAATTGAGAAATAAGCAAATAAGTACAAAAAATAAGGAAATATGCACAAAAAATACAGTAAAGCAATTATAAGCTTAAAAACTGAAAATATGCATAAAAGTACAAAAAAAAAAATTGTCACGTTACTTCATCAGCTGAAATTGGTATAGATACGAGGTCATTTTGGTCTGCTATTAAAACGTATAGATGTATAGCATAATACCTAGAAATCCGCGCCTTGGTAATGGGTATCAGCGAGATGCGCTGCCTGAATGCCGGGGATTGTTAACTAAAAAATCATCACGTATACTACTCTAGAAAAACCAACGGTGAACACATACATGGTGTAGGAATGATTGTATGCAAAAATATAGCTAAAGATGTCATAAATTTTGTTTCAATCTCTGAAAGAATAATGATCATCCAACTTGACACAATGCCCTTTAAAACCAACATCATACAGATCTATGCACCAACCATTGAAAAATCTGAGGAAATCATCGAACTATTCTATCATGACCTAACAAATGTTCTCCGGAAACTTCCCAAAGAAGACTTAATAGCTCTGGGAGATCTAAATGCCAAGATCGGTAGCGGTAGCTGTGGTGATATAATCGGCCCCTTTGGCCTGGGATAATGCAATGAACGCGGAGATAGGCTTCATACATTTGCTGAGGAAAATCGATTAGTAATTACTTTTTCAACACCTTTTTCAAACTACCTACGAGACGACTATATACTTGGAAATCACCGCAAGATAAACTGGGACACATTATCAGAAACCAAATAGACTATATTATGATTAACAAGCGATTTAGAAATGCAATATCCTCCGTGAAGACATATCCTGGAGCGGATATTAAGTCTGATCATACTGCTCTTATATGCACAATAAAACTCAAACTGAAAAATATCAAGCCTACAAGAATAATCAATTACGACGTAAGATTAACAATAAATGACCAAATAAAGCAGGAAATACATCGAGGACAAAATAAGACAAATATCTGACAAACAAATAGTGACTCACGTAGAACAAGACCTTGAAAAACTACAAACACTAAATCAACAGGTTCTCGACAAATGCCTACGTCCAAAAAGGGTTAGAAAGAAAGTGTGGATATAAGACGAAATACTAGACATGATGGAAAGGAGAAGAGAAGCGAAAGATAAGGCAAACTACAATAGTATCGACAAAGACATAAAGAAGCAAAAAATCAGTGGTTCCTAGAGCAATGTGAGGAAATAGAAGAACTGGAAAAGAAGCACGATTCATTCAACCTACACAAAAAAGTAAAAGAAAGCGGCGGGACTATACAGGCCAAAGACATCAGTATGTCTGACCGATAACAACGGAAACATAATTGTCGACAAGCAGGCAGAAAAAGACACCTGGATAAAATTTGTCGTAAGTGCATTCAAAGATAATAGAAATCTAACAAGCAGCACCAAATAATGCAATACTTGACCACCTATAACAACAGATGAAGTGAGGAACGCCATAAAAAGAACCAAAGACGGCAAGGCTACAGGGCCAGACAACTTCTACTCAGAGCTCTCAAAAATAATGAACAGCGAGGGCATAAATTAGCTTACTACAATATTCAATAATATTTAAAACAACAGTAATATTCCACGTAATTGGTTAAAATCGACATTTGTAACCCTCCCCAAAAAATCCAATGCGAAGAAATGTGAGGACCACAGATTTATAAGCCTCATGAGTCATCTACTGAAAACGTTTTTAAAAATAATTCGCAAAAGAATACACAACAAATGCGAAACACATATATCCCGCACTAAATTCGGATTGCGAGACGCTTTAGGAACAAGAGAGGCTCTTTTCGCAGCACAGGTTATATTTCAACGGTGCAGAGATGTCAACTGTACTGTATAAGTATGCTTATACAGTACAGTATAGTACATCGATTACAGCAAAGCTTTCGACAGAGTTAAACATGACCAATTAATGACAATACTAAAGAGAATCGATCTAGATGACAAACTCTCAAAATCATCAACAACATCTATTACAATCAAAAAGCTATCATCAAGGTTGGACAAGAACTGGCGGAGGAAGTGAGAATACAACGTGGTGTAAGACAAGGAGGTGTATTGTTGCCAGTATTATTTAATGTTTATTCCGAAGAAATTATGAATGCAACCATAGAAGGCACCCATATAGGAATTCTAATAAATGGCGAACGTTTAAATAATGTAAGATACGCGGACGATACAATCATACTCGGTGACAGCTTAGAAGACTTACAAATACTTGTCACACGGATAGCAGATACCAGCCAACAGTATGGTCTTGACTTTAATATCGCAAAGACAAAGTACATGGTGATTAGTAAAACCCAAATCCCTCCTGGACAATTGCTGAAAAATCAACGTCCAATAGAGAGAATAAGCAGAGATCTATGTTTGTATCTTGGTACAAACATAGACGATCAATGGGACTACTCCACAGAAATAAAGCAACCCATTGAGAAGGCCAGAGCGGCATTCAGCAAAATGTCAGTTCTTTTCAAAAGCTGCTACTTACCACTACCAACAAAAGTACGCCTATAACGATGCTACGTGTTTCCAGTTCTCCTGTATGGGGTCGAGTCTTGGACGCTAACTGAAGCATCAATGAAAAAACTTCAATCCTTGGAAATGTGGTGCTATTTACGAATATTGAAAATCTCTTGGACGCAACATGTTACCGACATGGTGGTCTTGCATAAAATGAACAAAGAATGTGAAATTCCCTTCGGATTAAAACAACGAACACTCGAATACTTAGGACACATTTCAATAACCGAACGAAGATACGGCTTACTTCAGCTGCATTTTCTGCACCAATAAAGATGCTGGGTGCATCTTTTAAAGTTCCCTCATATTAGTGGTTGTGCCAAAATACTTTTTGCAAATCATACATTTCACTGATTTTTGTCTCAAAATGTTCGAAGATAATAGAAGTTTTTGCACCTGGCTCCATTATAATCGTATAAAATTAACAAAGTTTATTACGTTCACTATTTACAAGTACTGTTTAGATACTACTTATTAGAAACACTAATTGCAGTCCCTATTTACAGATACTATTTACAGTGAATGTATCAACAATGCACATTTAATATTAAATTTTAATAAAATCCGTAAAAAACGATAAAAATACTTAAATAAATGTCCTATCACGGTCTATGTTGCGAAGATGTGAAGACGATTGAAGGACCAAGAAATGGAAGATGGTAGGAACTTAGAAATATAGATGTGTGCCAAATTTATATTTGCATTGTTATAGTAGGTATTTTGAAACTTGTAAAACTCTGAGAACAATACGGCGGCGTGTTCCACATTTGGTAACCGCGTTTTGCGATATATATATATATATATATATATATATATATATATATATATATATATATATATATCGGTTAAATTTGCACTCTTACGTACGGCTGATTCATAGATTGCATCATTGCCGCGGCATTGCGTCACGTCGCGTAGGGCATCTATGAGTCGGCTTCAGTTCACTCCTGTTTATGAACTCGTGCCGAAAATATCTATGGATTTGGTCATGGACCCCTCTGGATGCAGTAGTATCCAGTTGACTCCCGTATTCAGTGTCTAACCTTGACGTGGTAGTGGAGCTCGTGCGACAACACTCATACCGTGAAGCAGTTAATCGATGGCCCGTAGCCGCGTGTGCAGTTGTTAATCGACTTGCAGGGCCATAACGACGGCCCTCCTATATAGTAACGTGTTTTTTTCTGTTCCCAGATTATCGTGATTCACTCCCCTTTATCCGCTGAGCTTCCCGGTGTTAAGTACCTTTACTATTTCAAGTCCATTTTTATGATTGAATATACCGCTAGAAATGGACACGTGCGTTAGTGGCTTAAGTATTGAGCTGGTTAAGCCTCTAATACGGATGCCGCAATTGGAATTATAATTCGGTTGTTTCAACAATTCATATTCGCACAATTTAAATTGAATGATTCTAATATACTATATAAAATTGATTCATAATTCGAATTATAATTCGATTGTTTTAATAATTCGTATTCGCATCATTCGATTATTAAAAATAATCGATTAAGCCCATCAATAGATAGATGAAATAGATAAAGAACGTAGAGAAAAGAGAAATGGAAGAGAACTTGTCGGTAGATAGGCAGAATGAGGTCTTGAAATCGGAAGATGCCGGAAGACGCGTGGAACTGACTTTATCTAGCATTATAACCAAAATTTCTCGAGAATTGCGCACTGAATATTAATAATTTCACCCATACTAAATACTGAGTCATTATTAAGTATCAGAAATAATTCGCATTAATACTGATATGCTAGTTTTTCAGATATTAATATTGATAACAAAACTAAAAATATTGCTAAATATAACATTATGATATTAACATGCCAATATATCAAAGATTATGTATTGGATATTAACCGAATTCAATGAAATAAAATGAAATATAAGACAAAATATAGGTTATAAGTTTTATTACCATTGATACGCTACGCTACTTTTTGAGATATCATTGTTTAAAAATAAGCCATTTGAGAATACTTCAAGAAGTATCTAAAATCACATAGTCACATTAAAAGCTGCATTTCTCAAGAATTTTCTCAAATTACGAACGGAATATTGATTATATTTCATATACTAAATACTGACACATTGCTGATTAGTAGCAATAAATTGCATTAATATTGATACACAGATAGGGATGCCAATTGATAATAAGCAATTGTAATATTACCAAAACTCACAATATGATACTAAGACACGAATACCTCATATTCTTCTTGCAGTCCTTCTCCTACCGGAGGTTGGACACCATCATAACTATTCTTATCTTATTCACCGCTGGTCTAAATAGCTCCGTGCAGTTACAGCTGAACCACTCACGCAGGTTCTTCAGCCAGAAGACTTTACGACTACCAATACTCTTTTTTCCTTTAATTTTCCCCTGCATAATAAGTCTCAGAAGACTATATTTGGGGCCTCTCATCACGTGGCTTAGCTACTCCAGTTTTCTTTTCTTAATGGTCAGTACAACTTCAGATTCCCTTTTTACTTTTTCTAGTACCTGTTTGTTGGTGACTTTATCTTTCCAGGATATTCAAAACAATCGTCGATAACACCACATCTCGAACGCTTCCAACCTTTTTAGTTCAGGTTTCTTTAAGGTCCAGGCTTTAACTCCGTATAGCAGGGTGGAGAACACATAACAGCGTAATATTCTTACTCGTAGTTCTATACTAGTGTCTCTGTTACAAATAAACTTTTTCATTTTCATGAACCCTTCTTGCTATCTCCGCCCTTCTTCTTATCTCACCTACCTGGTCGGCAGGTGGTCGCTTGTTGTGTCTAGCACGTTTCCAAGATATTTGTAGGAATCTACTCTTTCAATTATGGTATTGTTGATATTTAGTTGCACTTGTTGGTTATGTGACTTAGAAACTACCATACACTTAGTTTTTGAAAAATTCATTTGCAGTCGATATGCTTCATTGGTGGTTTTCTCGTTCGAGTATGTGTTGTACTTCTGCATCGCTACTTGCCAATAATACCGTGTCGTCGGCATATCTAATGTTATTTATTACTTTCCTGTTTATGTTTATACCAATTGGTTCTCCTAACAGAGCTTCTTCAAATATAGCTTCACTGTATATGTTAAATAATAGTGGGGATAGGATGCAGCCTTGTCTTACTCCACGGCGTATTTCTATTTCATCTGTCAGCTCATTTTTGACTTTTACAATTGCACATTGTCCCCAATCCTGACGTCTTTCCGGTCTAAATTGTTTTTAAGTATTAGTTGTTGTAATTTGCTATGCTTAACTTTATCGAAAGCCTTTTGGAAATCGATGAAGCACACAAACAGGTCTTGATTTATGTCTAAACATCTTTGAAAAAGGATATTAATTCCGAAGAGCGCTTCTCTTGTTCCAAGCCCCTCTCTAAACCCAAATTGGTTATCACTCATATCCTCTTCTAGGTTTTGATAAATTCTTTTATGGACGATTTTCACGAAGATTTTTTGTGTAAGGCTCATAAGTGCAATAGTCCTATAGTCTGTGCACTCTTTAGCATTTGCTTTTTTGGGGATCAGTACAAATGTCGATAGAAGCCATTGTTGCGGTATGGTGCCTTTGTCATATATTGTGTTAAACAGGTCTAGAAAACTATCCGAAAACTATATTTGATCCGGCCCAGTAGCCTATGTTGGCTTCATACTGTTGAGGGCATATTCGAGTTCATTATTTTAGGTTCTTCGTCTTCTACTCTTATTGATACTTGTGTTGGTCTTTCATCATTAAAGAGTTTCTGCACGTTGGTTTTCTATCTCTTTTTTTCTCTTTCACATCTGTTAGTATGCGGCCATCTGTGCTCTTGATCACATGATTAGCTTGTAGGGTTTTTCTAGCTCCTGTCATCTCTTTGATTTTTTTGTGCATATGAAAGCTGTCATAGTTTCTTTCGTGCATCTCTATTTCTTCACATTGTTTAGAGATCCACTCTGAGTTTGCCTTTTTTATTTCTGTTTGAATCGTTTTATGTAGGATTTTATATTGTTTTTTATTTTGGTTCTTGTGGGTCCGGCGTTCATCCATGAGCTCTATGATTTTCTCTGTCATCCAATTTTCTTTTTCTCTTTCTCATCTTTTTTGTTGTTTTTCTGGATAGGTTTTCTTCAACAACTGCTGCCAGAGCTGTTTGGACTCGATTCCATCTTATGTCGACATCTTGGTGTAGTTCATTTTCTTTCATGGCTATTGTTACTTTTTGTTTCATCTGGTCAACTACGAGTTCGCGAATCTTTTTATCATTAAGGAGTTGAATATCTATGTTGTTGTTCTGTTTCTTATGATCTTCTTTAGTTTAACTTGTACCTTTGCTATTACAGGATGGTGATCTGAGTGGATGTCAGCTCCAGGGTAAGTTCTCACTGCTTTTACGGCATATTTATATCTATTTCTGATGAGCACATAATCTATTTGATTTCGTATAGGTTTCTCCGTTGTATGGGCTGGAGATGTCCAGGTATATAGTGTTCTTTTAGGAAGCTGAAAGAGTGTGTTGGTGATTATAAAATAATCATCTTAAAAATAAAACGCGCCATTACTCTACCTCGAAGGTGGTGTGGAAAGAGTGATAATCAGGTGTGCTGCATAAAAAAAGTCAACGGTGACTAACGTTACTTGACATTCCAATGTCAGATGCATTTATGTCATGACATAAATGTTTCATACGCAATGCACTTAAAGAAAGCTTTTAATACTAAACGATAGCAAATCTATCCAAATATATCCATCAGCTTGGTGTTTGCCAGGTTCGTTACATATTTCACGTTTCTTTTGCCTGCAGCAGGGAATCGAATCTAACCTCAAGATTTTGTCGTTGTCAGCGGTGGACCCGAATACGGTGCAAACTCTTTTATATTTTGCCATTGTAGATGTTAAACCATAACCACAAGATTGATATCTGTACGAAAAACGGCAGGGAAGTCGACGAATTTGATACGAACCGAGCACTGTCGCACAACATTCCATGGACGCAACAGCTGATTGCAGCCATTTTTAAATACCCAGGACAGCTGGCAACCTTGTAAAATTGTGCCGTCATTATTATGATTATTATTTTGATGACGTGCACGCCAGTTAAGAAAAATCAGAGTATAACACCTAACATCATACGGTTGGATTACAAGCAGAATATTTCAAGAATTGCGCACTGAATATTATGTATATTATACACACATAACATTAACAATCACTGCGAATCAGTACTAACTTGTTGCAATATTGATACGCTAGGTTCTATATATCAATTGATAGTAAATTATTACCGAAAATCACATTATCGCACAAATAAATGAATTTCAGATTTCAAAAAAAAATCAAAATATATGCCACGGATCCAAAATTGACATATTAAAATCTGGAATTCGAAAATTTTCAATAACATTTCATTTATAACAAATATACAAGGAGTAGAAATTGGAAGGGAAGGTAAACAAGAAAACCAAATAAACAGTAGAATCGAGAAAACACACATCGTATATCATGCAATGAACAAAAACTAAAAATAAAAACTAAAATTGACGTATTTAAAGCTATACACAGAGCTATACTAACGTTCGGTTGTGAAACCTGGGTCCTATAAAGAAATGAGAAAAACAAACTACAAGCAATGGAAATCAAGTTTCTGACAAGAGTAAGGGGAGTAACAAAGATGGACAATATAAGAAATACTGACATCAGGAAAGAACTACAAATAGAATCTCTGGAAACTTTAATTGAGAGAAGACAAATGAGCTGGTGGGGTCATCTACAAAGGTTAGGAAAAGAAAGAACAGTCAAGATAGAATGGGAAGCAAGAGGCGGAAGACAAAAGGGAGAGCAAGGAAAACATGGGAGGAAAACATTATTAACAAACATGTAACAGAATGTGCGAAGATTAAGACAGATTTAACTTCGCAAATATTAATATTTATTTAATTCATGTAAATATGGAAATATTTATTTAATGCACGTAATTGTGGATCAATCTTAGAAAATTAATGAATGTAAATACTTAAGCTCTTGCATTTTTATAAAATAGTGAAAGTATACGAGTCTTATATTTCTTTTAAGGCTGTTCATTGATGGTGAATATAAGAAAATGTTGATAAATTGTTTTAACTTGTACACGTCACTAATCTGTCAATGTTTGGTACCAAACTAGTAGATCATCCTGTATAACTGATATACTATAAATATAGATAAATTTTATAATGATATATTAGATCATATTTTTCATTTGTTTAAATATGATTTTTATTATGTTCTAAATTGTAGTATATATTGCCACAAGAGATGAAAACCCCACTTTTTATTCTGTAAGTGGAGAGTTCACAAGCCGCGCTAGCGGCAAGTTCACGAATGAAAAAATACGTACTTTATCTCGAGCTAGTTTTGCTATGATATTGCAGTTTATAAAATATTAGATATTAGAGAACTTACAAGTTCAAAACTTTCAAGAACCTTCACTGTCACAATGCAAATTGCTGAAATTAATGTTTGTAAAGTCGTTTCATAGAAACAAATGCATGCTTCCATATAATTAGACATGTTAATTTGCATCTCTAAATGTCAAAATATTTTCACATCTTGAGCAAAAATGTATCATTTTCATGTATAGTAAGCCGTACAAAACTTGCTACTTTCAGATATATGAGAAGAAAAAAAAAATTAGTACCTACTGAATAATAATATTTAGATTTTTTTTTTAAAGGCATATCCTTGTTTAAATGTTAGTTACGCCTATACACGCATTTAACTTCGGGCAGACGTGAAAGTGGCCACATTAGGAAGACAATACCCATCACGTTCATTTTACTAAGGACTTCATTACAGTGCGCTGGAGTTAATTAATTTGAATCCTGGACTTAAATGGCGAGGCGATTGCTTGGCAATTATTCAGCTTTATTGGCTTTTCCAAACGACTGCCATTATGCAATTGCATGTGCGTGGATTTAATTTATGAAGAGCCGCAGATGGACGGACGCGAATTGCATGCGGACACGTAAGGCGCAGCGCTCACAATGCAGATAATGGTTCTGGTCCCGTACGACGATGGCATCTTCAGCAATTGTCGCGATAAGTAGGTCGCCTGGAGGTCACCTAATCCTGCCCAAGGATGGCGCACCGGGTATGTTCTCTAGCTCTGGGTTACGGGACAGCTGCGACGGGCCCCAGGTGCTGTGTGGTGCAATGCGAAATTTGCATTAAGTGTGATAGTAAACGTTCATTTGGCTATGGGTAGTTTGTGGCTGCAATAAAATCCAGCGCCTACACTGTATTTGTGGAGCCAATTGCTACCTATAATGTTTAACTTGACTTCGTTCTAAGGTCAAATCGAATTGGAATACGATTGTAAATCAAGTTAGCACGTTCACTTATTACAGGCTCTTTTTAACTATTATTTGGTTCATTGCTGCAATCTACTTTGGCTCAGTCATGAATTGATTCGATATCTTAGCTGGTCAAAAAATGTATGTGCTGCTATTTGTGATGTCATAGTTAAGCACCCAAAAACACCAAACATCAAAACTTGTGACATTAACATTAAAATTTGCTGTTGTACCCAGGCCATACATTTTATAACAAACTCCCGGCATATCAAAAATATAATAATGTAGGTAAAAAATTTATAACTAAGATAAAGGTTAATGGAGAAGTATTTATGCACTCTCAGGTGTTAGGTAAATAAAACCCATGTTTTTACGAACTAGTTTCGGCTTGGGAGCCGTCTTCAGTATTCAAATCATTAATTAAAAATATTTAGTTATAAGTCAGTTACATGACAATTTGTTTGTTTTTCAAACTTTCAGTCAATTATATATTTTTTATTAAATCTGGTAGAGGTATTGTGGTACATCGTTTTTGTTTGAAGACATGTGATGATGAATTGTTCGATATGAAATGATTGTATTTGTTTTTTAGTGTTTGCAGAAATTTGGCGACATTTGTCTAATTTTACGTTTTTAATCTTAACGTGAATTTTTTTTTTAACTAATAATAGTAATATTTTGACTGCTGACGATTAATATTGATAAATTGAAGTTAAAATTATGAAAAGGTGATCATGAGGACGAATGATGAAAATACATGGCCGTTTGCTCTACCTGTGTGGAAAGTTTTTTTTTTTCGTTTAGAATGTGAATTAGTGTTTGTAATCAACTTTTCTACATACCACATGTTGTCCAGAGTATTAAGTTTATTACGATTGTGTTATGTGCAATGTAAATGTGTTGGCTTCTTGGTGCTTTTTAGTTGCACTTTTTAAAGCGGTGTGTGTTCATGGTGGTTCGCCATTTTGTGATGTGCAAGTTAATGTACCTTGGGGTTCATGTGGTCTGTAGTTACATTTTGTTGATTTATGTTGGTAGCTTTAGAAACTTGTATAATGGCGCGAAATTTAAATTGATCTTGTCATTAATGTTTGTTACATCTGGTTGTTTTATAGTTTTCCTATTTCTAAAGCCTCATATAGTGCAAATTTCAATCCATTTTCTAGTTGTTTAATCAGTTTAGTGTTTGTTTCAATGTTGCAGGTGTGATTGTTGTCATATAGATGTTTTCCGAAATTTGATGTTGTTACGTTTTTTATGTGTTCTTTCGCTCTGATGCGTAATTTACTGCCTGTTTCGCCGTTTCGTCTAATTACTTAATATTAATCCACTAGTTTTTGAGACATCACTAATAAAGTATGCACAATATTTAAGAATATCACATTAAATCATATGATAACACTTAAAGCAAATATCACAAATATCACGCATTGAATATTAGTAGTATTATCACATAATAGCAACAACAAATAGTGGTAACAGTGATGTGCTAGTCTTTGAGATATCACAAATAAAGCATGAGCAAAATATGTGAATAGCATCTAAAATTGAATTATCACGTTAAATAGCAAATATCTCAGGAATAAAGTATTGGAATAATACAATAAAACTTATTGGATTATCATCGTACAACTCATTATTAGCAAAAAACAGATTATTAACATTGTTGCGTTAGATTTTGAGATTCACAAATAAAGTATGAACAAAATTTGTGCTATTCACATATTTTGATATAATTTAATGATCGCGCCATGGAAAATATCTCAAGAATCATGCATTGAATAACAATATAATAAAACTTATTGATTATCAACACATCACTCATTACTAACTATACATTGCATTAACATTGATGCGTTAGTTTTTGACATACCATCAATAAAGTATGCGTAATATTTCTAAATATAACATAAAATCACATGATAATACTAAAAGCAAATTCTCAAATATCATCCACTGAATATTAACACAATTACCACATAATAGCAGCAACAAATAGTGCTAACAGTGATCCGCTAGTCTTTAAAGTATGAGCAAAATTTGTAAATAGCATCCACAATTGAATGATCACGTTAAAAAACAAATGTCTCGGGAATCAGGTATTAGCTAATAATTTTATTAAACTTAGTGATTATCACCGTACTACTCATTATTAGTAACAAAAAACTTATTAACATTGATAGGTTAGTTTTTGAGATAGCACAAATAAAGTATGAGCATATACCATTTCCGCAATAGTGAAAAACCTTCAATTAAAATAGTGAGAGAATTAGAAAAATTAGGTAAAATAGTGTCATATAAAACTGTCAACTCCCTAAACAAGTTTATCAATATTGCTAAAGATAAAACAGCAAAAAACTCGAACTCAGATGTATATTTGTTAGAGTGTAGTGACTGCAATAAAGTCTACTTCGGCCAAACAGGAAGAAAATGCGATGAAAGAATCAAGGAGCATAAGAGGGCATACCTAACGGAAAAAACATCGTCCACATATGCAACCCATCTACTAGAGGAAGGGCACAAATTGAATGATACTTTCCGCATGCTTCATTCAATGGATAAAAGTATATATATATATATATATATATATATATATATATATATATATATATATATATATATATATATATATATATATATATATATATATATATATATATATATATATATATATATATATATATATAATATATAATCGATCTTTATTGGGCTATCGAACCCATATGGGGTCTTTCCGCCTAGCATTATAAATACATTTTATTATTATAAAATAATATATAATATGATCTGATAGTGTATGATATGCTGATGAATGATGGGTTGATTGGTGAAGAGTGTTATGGGGCGTAGTATGATTCATGGAGCGTTTTTGTCGGGTTCTTTTTTGTAGTTCGTTTGTCTAGTCTTTTAATGCATAATTCGTCCAGTATTGTCCTGTTGTCCTGTCTTTGTTGGAATTTATTTCATAATTTGTCAAGTCTCTGATGAATGGGTGTGATATTGGTACTATTGTATAAATTTATATTTGATATGTTATGAAGGTGATTGTCCCTGTGTCTCAGTTTAGTGATTAGTCTCAATGTTTTACGTTCAGTCACGTCTGTGATTCGTTTGCAATTGTCTCTAGCGTTATTGAGTACCATTTGTCCGTAGTCGATGATGGGTCTGCAGATGGATTTGTAAATTCTTGTGGCTGTATTAATGGATATTCCTCTTCCTCCGTACGTTAAACATCTAAAATGTTTTGCCCTTTTTAGTATTTCAGTCCTTGTGTTGCGTAGATGTTTGTCGAATTTTAGTTTATTGTCTATAGTCATTCCTAGATACTTTATTGTCGTTGTTGGGTGTACGTTCGTCCCGTTAACTTGTATGGTCGGTGAGTTGTCATTTATTCGGTGGTTGGGGATAAGGAGTTGGCATTTCGTGGGGTTGGGAACGAGTCTCCATTTATTAAACCAGCACATTGTTTTGCCCGTGAGTATCTGGAGGGTGTTTATCGTGTCGTCCAGTTTTTTCCTGTGCGTTATCAGAGCCGTGTCGTCTGCGTACTGTAAGATGTATTGTTCTAAATCAACGTCTCTGTCTTCTGTCCTGTATATGTCGTAGCAGTATATATTGTAGAGTAGAGGGGATAGGGAGGTGCCTTGAGGGAGTCCTTGTCTTGGAAAAATTGGTCGTGAGTGCGTGTTCTTTGTCCTTATTTGAAGTTGTCTGTCCGTCAGGAAACTATGGGTGAAGAGGATGAGGTATCTTGGGATTTCTAGTCTGTACATTTTATATTTCAGTCCATGGAGCCAAACTGTGTCGAATGCTTTTTTAATGTCTAAGAAAAGTGCTGCGGTCTGTCGGTCTTTTAAGTATGTCGCTTGTATGTTGTTGGTCAGAATGTAAAGTGGGTGTACTGTCGAACGTCCTGGTTTAAACCCAAATTGGTAATTTGGCGATTTTTCTCCGATGAGGTTCCAGATTCTTGTTTGTAAAATTTTCTCCAGGTTTTTGCCAAGGACAGGGAGTAGGGTAATGGGTCTGTAGCTTTCTGGTGTAGTTTTGTCTTGTCCTGTTTTATGTATTGTGATGATGATACCTTCTTTCCAGGGGGTAGGGTGTGTGGAGTGTCGTATGCAATAATTGTAAATTTTTATTATATGTTCGTGTATGTTTTCTGTCAGGTGTCTTAGTAGGTCTTTCGTTAGTGCGTCATGTCCAGGTGCTGAGTTTTCGCCATTATATGCTACTGTGTAATATTCTTCGTCTGTGATGTCCGGAGGGTTGGTACGTTCTTCAGTCTTTGTGAATTCCTCATTCTCTCTCAGTCATATTCTCTATATATATATATATATATATATATATATATATATATATATATATATATATATATATATATATAATATATAATCGATCTTTATTGGGCTATCGAACCCATATGGGGTCTTTCCGCCTAGCATTATAAATACATTTTATTATTATAAAATAATATATAATATGATCTGATAGTGTATGATATGCTGATGAATGATGGGTTGATTGGTGAAGAGTGTTATGGGGCGTAGTATGATTCATGGAGCGTTTTTGTCGGGTTCTTTTTTGTAGTTCGTTTGTCTAGTCTTTTAATGCATAATTCGTCCAGTATTGTCCTGTTGTCCTGTCTTTGTTGGAATTTATTTCATAATTTGTCAAGTCTCTGATGAATGGGTGTGATATTGGTACTATTGTATAAATTTATATTTGATATGTTATGAAGGTGATTGTCCCTGTGTCTCAGTTTAGTGATTAGTCTCAATGTTTTACGTTCAGTCACGTCTGTGATTCGTTTGCAATTGTCTCTAGCGTTATTGAGTACCATTTGTCCGTAGTCGATGATGGGTCTGCAGATGGATTTGTAAATTCTTGTGGCTGTATTAATGGATATTCCTCTTCCTCCGTACGTTAAACATCTAAAATGTTTTGCCCTTTTTAGTATTTCAGTCCTTGTGTTGCGTAGATGTTTGTCGAATTTTAGTTTATTGTCTATAGTCATTCCTAGATACTTTATTGTCGTTGTTGGGTGTACGTTCGTCCCGTTAACTTGTATGGTCGGTGAGTTGTCATTTATTCGGTGGTTGGGGATAAGGAGTTGGCATTTCGTGGGGTTGGGAACGAGTCTCCATTTATTAAACCAGCACATTGTTTTACCCGTGAGTATCTGGAGGGTGTTTATCGTGTCGTCCAGTTTTTTCCTGTGCGTTATCAGAGCCGTGTCGTCTGCGTACTGTAAGATGTATTGTTCTAAATCAACGTCTCTGTCTTCTGTCCTGTATATGTCGTAGCAGTATATATTGTAGAGTAGAGGGGATAGGGAGGTGCCTTGAGGGAGTCCTTGTCTTGGAAAAATTGGTCGTGAGTGCGTGTTCTTTGTCCTTATTTGAAGTTGTCTGTCCGTCAGGAAACTATGGGTGAAGAGGATGAGGTATCTTGGGATTTCTAGTCTGTACATTTTATATTTCAGTCCATGGAGCCAAACTGTGTCGAATGCTTTTTTAATGTCTAAGAAAAGTGCTGCGGTCTGTCGGTCTTTTAAGTATGTCGCTTGTATGTTGTTGGTCAGAATGTAAAGTGGGTGTACTGTCGAACGTCCTGGTTTAAACCCAAATTGGTAATTTGGCGATTTTTCTCCGATGAGGTTCCAGATTCTTGTTTGTAAAATTTTCTCCAGGTTTTTGCCAAGGACAGGGAGTAGGGTAATGGGTCTGTAGCTTTCTGGTGTAGTTTTGTCTTGTCCTGTTTTATGTATTGTGATGATGATACCTTCTTTCCAGGGGGTAGGGTGTGTGGAGTGTCGTATGCAATAATTGTAAATTTTTATTATATGTTCGTGTATGTTTTCTGTCAGGTGTCTTAGTAGGTCTTTCGTTAGTGCGTCATGTCCAGGTGCTGAGTTTTCGCCATTATATGCTACTGTGTAATATTCTTCGTCTGTGATGTCCGGAGGGTTGGTACGTTCTTCAGTCTTTGTGAATTCCTCATTCTCTCTCAGTCATATTCTTGCTTAATTATTTTTACTTATTATTTTGGTACCTTTTCTGGATTAAAATTTGATAATATATTTTTTCTTTGTCGCAATCATTTCAACGCCTACTAGAAGAAAATGTTCAAAATGTATTAACAAGCCTTTTTCTGAATAAAAACAAAAGAAATCATACTGTAATATAAATCGTTGATTTCGTAATAGGAAATACTATGTAATACATTTACGGTACATTTTTTACGGTCCATAAAAAAAATAAAGTTGATGATGGTTTCTTCGAAACGAAACGTTGTCTGAAAATTTGTAAACGCTATCACGTAGAGCTGAATATGTGGTAATGAGAAAGTGCCTTTTGTTTTTTTTTGTTCCTTTTCAAACATTAGAAAAAAATTGCAAGATTTCGGATTTTGTCGAATATCTCTAAAAGTAACCGGAAATTTCTGATTTTCCCAACAGAATATTACTGACCACTAAATTGCCCAACTTTTTTGTAATTTAGCGGCCTTTGTAACTTTTACGGTTTCCGTGATCCCCATGCTGTTGATCCTTATCTTGGACACCCTATGTATTAAGGTGGTTCCATCCGTTTTCGTCAGCTTTAACATTTATGCGCTAATGTTTCTAATATCTCTTAGTAAATATGGGCAAAATTTGGGAACTAAAATTGCACGATCAACTTTAATAACAAAAATCTCAGGAAGCGCGCATTGGATAATAATATAATAAAACACATTGATTACAAAGTTATTACTAATTGGTACCAATAAATTGGATTGTATTAAAATGGTTACGTTAAATGTCGAGATATCACTAATAAAATATGAGCAAAATATGAGAATATCACCTAATATCACATGATCATATTATATAGCATATAGACTCACGCTTTTGATATTTGGCTCAATTCTGTACATATAATGTACCGAATAGTAAAATTTCAAACACTCAGAACTTGGCTAAAAAGTGATATTAACATTATAACCAAGGCGCGGATTTCTGGGTATTCATTACTTTTAATAGCAGTCCAAAATGACCTCGTACAAAAATCTATACAAGTTTCAGCAACTGAAGTAACGTGACAATTTTTTTTTGTGCTTTTATAAATATTTTCAGTTTTTAAGGTTATAATTGCTTTAATGCATTTTTTGTGCATATTTCCTTATTTTTTGTGCTTATTTGCTTATTTGTCATTTATCATTCTCATTTTATATTTTAGAGCATTATATTTATATTAGCTAGGAATATATTTTGTTGCACATTATTGTAATGAGAATTCAGTATTAATATTACTCCGTTACGTCTACAGTGCTAGGTTAGCACAAAATCATCAACAAAGCGAGCGTGCGTACGTGATATTTGGTAAACAAAGCTTGATTTTTTCGGGGATTACCCTATTTTTACGTGCACAGAACACATCTGGGGCAAGTGTGCTATCAATTCAGTCCAATTTATCTCAATCTTCAGTGCATTGTGCTTGTGCGTTGTGTGTATTACGTGTTTATAAGTTTTCTTGTATAAAATGCCGAAAGTAAGACCTTTCGTCGATGACTGGATACGTAGACATTCTGAATTGAAATATGAGAACGGCAAATTAATTTGTAGGGTTTGTATCAAACCGGTAAGTTATATTTTGTGTTGCTATTGGCCTAGGCACAAGCATGTATTATGTTGTAGATTAACTGCGAGAAAAAAATTAACATAACATATGAATACAACAGTTCACCTAGAAAATTTAAAAAAAACACAAATCTGCAAGCAGTACCCTGAGTACCCTGCAAACTATTTCCGAGTCTTTTGCGAGTTCTTCTACACAGAATGAAAAGGAATTTTACTTTGATTTATGTAATACGATGGTATCTTCTAACATTCCGTTAAAACAACTAGATAATAGTATGTTTAAATATTTTTTTACAAAAATACACCGGTAGACATATTCCTACCAAATCAACCATTCGCAAAAACTATGTCGAGCAAGTATATAAACACACTATTGAGGAAATAAAAAAGATAATTGGCAACAATTACATATGGTTCTGTGTAGATGACTACTGATTCATGTGGTCGGTACATCGCCCATTTAATGTTTGGAATATTAAACGAAGACTCCACCAATGCATTTTTAATTAGTTCCAAGAGGTTAGAAAAAACAAATGGCAATACCGTTGCCAAATTCGTTCACGATGGATTAACACTTTTTTTTTTGCCAAACCCCGTACCAAATGATAAATTATTATTGATGCTTTCTCATGCCGCTGCATATATGTTGAAGGCATATTTTAATTTAAAAGTATTTTATGAGCATTTAATGCATTGCACCTGTTTGGCACATGATTTTAATCGAGTTGCTGAAACGATTAGACTGCAATTTCCCCTGGTTAATGATTTGATAAAAACCGGGAAGAAAATTTTCGTAAAAGCTCCACTGAGGGTTGAAATGTTTAGGGAAAGAATGCCAAATGTACCTCTTCCTCCGGCACCGGTTATAACTAGATGGGGTACATGGCTAGATGCTGCCTGCTATTATGCGAACCATTTCGATTCATTTAAGGAGCTTATGTTAGAGTTTCCCGAAAATGTGTCAGAGGCAATTAAAGAATGACACAAAGTTCTTAAAGATAGGAGGATTGTACAAAATTTAGCATTCCTAAAAACCAACTACAGTTTCGTAAGCAAAGCGATTGATAAACTCCATGCAAAGGACACAACTTTGGTGCGGTTCAAATAGTTGAAGATTTTAGGAACGACGTCTCAAACATACGGGGATCTATAGGAGAGATAATTTAAAAAATGTGATGTTGTTTTGTCAAAAAATGAAGGGTTTGGCGAGTTACAAAAAATATCAACAGTTTTAAAAGCAGATTTCGTGGAAGATTTGCTGATAAAAATTACAAGTGTTTCCAAATTTAAATATGCACCGATTACAAGTATGGATGTGGAGAGAAGCTTTTCACACTTAAAAAATGTGCTCAGTGATAGGAGAAAGGGATTTGCCGTTGAAAATTTAGAAAAACATTTAATTATTAGTTCATTTAAAAATGAGCAATAATCATTACTTGTTATTAATTATTATTGTTATTAATATTAATCACAAAAACCTATGTTATTAAAATATTACTTTTATCTACCTATAGTGTGTTCTTGTTAATAAAATTATGTTTTGTTTTGTTTTTCTGTATTTTCATAAAAATAAAATATGCATTTTCATGCTTTTTCTGCGTTTTTGTGCTTATTCTAATCTTTATGCTATTTTATATGCTTATTTTCTATTCTTATTTTCTTACTTTTCTTTGCTTATTTTCTTTATATGCCTATTTTCTTTTATGCATTTTTAACCGCTTATTTTGTAATTTTTTATGCTTATAAATCCGCGCTTTGATTAGAAATAACACCGCTATTAATATATATATAGAGAATTGAGGCAATTAGACTGTAGTCTACTACTATGACTTTTTTGGGCCCATCATACACTTCCAAAGAAATAAATGCTTCAGCGCCCTATGTAAATCAACACAAGACCTTTTTAAACTGAAGCCCGGGTACAGATGAATTCGTAAAATCCTCTTTAACTGCATACATTGCAAGTGAATCAAAGAAAGTACCTAGGCGGCGCCCTGGTGCACCCATGCATCACCTCACCCCCCGTTGTTTGGCAATGTTTACGTTCAAGACCATTGAACTTCAAATCAATTTAAACACGTTTAGCTGTAGCTACTAATGAAGTTGAAACGGGGATTTTTTGCTTGCTTAAAAAATTGCAAAACAGGTGTCTCGTCGCCGTCGACGCGAAAATCGCGCACAATGATCGCACGCGTGGCTTACGTAATCACCCGCTGGCCGTGTGCCAATGGCGCGCAAAAAAACCTGCAAAACTGCCCTAGCCTAACTGCAAAATTGCGAGTCAGGTCGTGGGTTCCTCGCGGAGATAGGTCACACATGGGAATTCCGTTAGCGTGCTCTGTCTGCGAAAAAAACAACAAAAACACGCCGCGACGCACGCGGGCGACGCTCCCGGCGCGTCCCCGAAAATTTTGCTATCTCATTTCGTAGTCTCGTGAGATCGTTGTATTTTTTTCAGCACATTGCGATTCATGCGAAGTGCGCTATTTATACATATCCGCGCTCCACAGACACGTTGACATTCATTATACAGGCGCTTATCTAATGCATTAATTGGACGCTTGTTTGTTTACATATTCGCCGGACGTGTTTGTAGAAATATGCACATTTAAAGTACGATTTGCATAATCTTGTATCGACCTAACGCTTATGGCTAACAACAATACAGCAACAAATACACAAAAGGACTACTGGGTACACTAAAAATCTGGATTCTAAGGAACCTTAACTCGCAGTAGGGAATTCATATTACTAAAAATTTGCACATTCAGTGTTAGGCAATCCCCTAAAAGTATTATTCTTGCATTTATCAAATACCTTCGGTGATTGAATGGATATGCAAATACCGGATTACGTTTCCTTACGCAGGAGGTACATTTGCACACACCATAATGAGGCCAAACTTGCGATTTCGTTATCAAATACTCTTTCAAGATCCAGAATAACAGGATACCGATGGGTATTTAGCGCAAAGTCGTATGTCGCATTCTCTAGTGTGGCTCTTAGTGTGACAAATCCCGCTAAAGTTTAGTGAGTCTGCAAAGTAAGCATCGATGTCTATTTTGCATACATCAGATAATTTATAGCAGGGCGAAATCTTACCCAGCGTGGCCAGTATTAGGCAGATCCCTAACAGTAGGTACTCTTCTTACACAAATTAAAAAAAGGGGACACATAAAAAAACTGATATTCGAAATTTAAAAATTTGGAAAGAAATTATTGCTACATAATATAACGTCCTAATAGAAGAGAAATAAATATACAGATATTTAAAGAGCTTCTCATGTACCATCACATTTACAAAATTATTTTATAGAGGTAAATTGAAAAAATATATAATATTTCTTGGGCGCTACTCGAACTCATGACTACTGATTAACCAAACATACCATATAAAACTATTTCCTAGTCCATAGTATGGAAATTAAAAATTAAAGATATCATTAAAAGTAAAACAGAGTGTAATAGTTTTCGGGAGAAAATATTTAAAAAAAACTGTGCTACATTATGTAACTACACATCTTTATAACAAAAATATATACAAGGTGTGTATAAATTGGAGAAAGAACTACACGTAGCGATGTCTGTCATAAAATTCATAAGTCAAAAATCTTAATGCCAAAATTTGAAAGAAGTAAAAAAAAATGGCAGCAGTCAAAATTTGACACTGATATAATAATAATAATAATAAACTTTACTTGGTATGTAGCCATTACAATGATGGATATACACGTCATACACAGTAATATAAAGGTTGAAATTAGTACAATAAAATATTAAGACGGACACAAACTTTACAAAATAAAATATAAAATCAATCACAGTATACATATGGATGGGTCCGGCAGATATTCCTCAACCGAGTAGTAACATTTACTGATAAGGAGTTTCTTAATACTATTTTTAAAACTACTGAGGTACTGAGGTAAATGTACACATACAGTTTTTGTCATATTTAGCATTAATTTGTTCGATTCGCACCATTTTTAGAATTTTGTTGTGATATCTATTATTTTTTGTTGAAGGCCCTCCAGGGTCTGGGCAGATACGACAAATGAAGTATCATCGTCATAAAGGGTTGTATTTTCTGCGGTAACATATCGGATTAGATCATTCGTGAAGATAATAATAATATAAGCGAAGTTACACCGTTGCCGGGTCTACTTGTTATGAAACTAAGCTAATTAAGAAGTGTTAAAGAAGCATGTTTGAAGTAAAAACACAGCACCTACAGAAAAATAATAAGAACAAAAATAGTAACTATTAATAAAATGACTTGTTGTTAAAACTTTGAGAACCTCAGGCAAACTTAGGAAATATACAGGGTGTCCCATGCTCATGGACCATTAAAAGTTTTACAGTGTTCCCGATAAGATAAAAATTTGAAAAAAATCAACAAAATATGGCTGATTCCGTTCTCTTCAAGTGAACTTTGAACTTTCTATCTCTTCCGGTTCTACCGGAAGTAGCCTTTTGTTTTTTAAATAGAACACCATATACAGGGTCCGTCATTTCACCTGCCGTCTTCTATAGCTAAGTTACTAATTGAGTTAGGATTTTGACATTTTGCAAACTTAACTTGCATTCTGGGGCGTATTTGAGGAAAATATTTTTAAATACACAGGGTATTCCAAAAAAGTGTGACGTCATGATGATATATATTTTTAAATTGCATAGCTAAAATCAGTGATTTTAGCACAAAAAAATAAAAACTGAAAAAAATCAGTTTTGCACCATTGGTTAAGAAAATTAATAAGAGATAAAAATATGCCTTGTTAATAAAACCATTACTCATTAAATAAGGTCTGACAGTTGCGTTAACCAAGCTTTATTGATATGCATTATACAGAGTGTCCAAAATGTTGTGTCAAACTTTTCACACTTTAAAGCACTTTATTTTTCTTATTTTCAATTGGAGCCCCTGTATATTCTTATGTCATTCCATGTGGAATTAAAAGACTCTATCGCAATTCCTAACACATTAAAAAATGTTTACCCTGTACCCTGTATATTATTATGTTTCTGGCTTCCCCGTTTAATTTGCAACATCTTTTGTAAAAATGTGTGTATACCTATATTTTTTTACTTTCAGAGAAAAAAATTAAATACCACGATTTTGACCTCATAAAGACGTTGAAAATGGCTTCAATTTCTCTTACAACTAATATAAAGACGGAAAATTTAGGTACCTCTTCAACTGATATGTGTTGCAGCTAAAAATGTTGACAATAGTCATTCAAAAATGTCATTAGTTAAGTGCCCATTGTAAGTAAGCGTATTTAATTTTTTTTTTATGGAATGACATACTTTTTATCTCATAGGCCAATTCGCATAACAATTTGCTACAAAAAAGTATTATACAACCATATTCCCAGAATAAGTAGTTTTTGAAATATTTCGAAAATTCGAATTTCTGCATCATGTAATTTCGACCAAGCTATTTACACGTGCATTATAGTTTACGAACTATACTTACTTTTCGTCACTGTGATAACCAATGTTGATAAAGAAATTTCAATTTTGTAATGTTCACTTTAAATGTGTTAATATTGTTCATAGTCAGTCATATTAGCCTCAAAGAGCCGTTTTGGCGGAAATAAATTATATTGTTTTGAAATTTAGTATACACACTCTTGAGTACTGTAGAATCAAATATGGTTGAGTTTCTCCTCTCCCGGTGAGGGCTTCATCCATTAATATTGAATAAACATCCCCCAAACGGCGAACTTGTCTATCTATGAAAATTTGTCTATCGTATAAAATTGATGGGAACAACATTTTGAACAACATTTAGATTACACGGTTTGCGACAAAAGCAATAGTTCGCAAGGTATAGAGGCGGAAGAAAAATTATCGAGTAAATCCAGTCAATTAGACATTTTGCCGGTATAATTTATATACTTTTGAAACTTTTCAGACGTGAAATTTCTTGTTAACATAAGTTATTAGAATTCGATCTTGAACTCCAATTTAGGAGTTACATAATGCAGAAATTCGATTTTTTTTAAATATTATAAAACTACGTATTTGAAGAATATGGTTGTAAAATAAGTATTTGTAGTAAATTTTCATGCCAATTGCTCTATGAGATAAAAATAACCATTCAATTTAAAAAAATAACTAATTACGCTAAATTTAAGTGGGCACTAATATTAGGTAACTCATTTATATTATTGCGGAACACCATTTTGAAACAGGACTTTTAATTTTGAAGAAAGTATTAAAACATTGTACAGAAAAAAAATTGAATCTTTTCGAAGCAATTTATATTAACAAAATCCATATTGTATTAATAATGACTGGAAAGCATTTTTCAAGGGCTTTCCAACGATGTATCACAAATAGGGGGGTGCCATTTAAATTGTTTAGATGGAGGTGGAGGCTTAAAGGGTGGGTGGAGTGTCGACACTATTTGAGCCATTTTGGTTCTCGCTCCAAACCACACAAACGGTTTTGAGTCAGTTTAAAAATAATCATTAGTTCTATGAAAACAGTCGGTGGCAACTTTTCAAATTGACACCCTGTATAGCTATATTCATAAATTAAGTTCTGGAAAAAAGGTAAACCTAATTTGATTGATTATTATACAGGGTGGCCCACCTATCCTCGCTCGGACCATTGCTGCTAGACTAATAAAAAAATGAGGAAAATATCTGATTTAAATCGTTATTCGTTATCGTTATCGTAAATCGTTATGGTCGTTATTTACCTAATAAAAAGTATTATTAGATTATAGTCCATATGCAACCATTAAATAGCTCATTAGATGAGCACTCAGAATATGAAATTATATATACTGGGTGTTCCATTTGAAATAAAAAGTGTGGAGTTTTAGCCATTTGAAAATAGCAACATTGTATCATTGTAACACCTTGTATATTCTACGCGACTCAAAATATTGTGTATGTTTTGGCACATTGCTTGAGTACTTGCATACGCAGATTCTTTTATTAATTTCTTATAATAAGGTTTGGTTGAATATTTTTCCATGTCCATGATTTTTCGTTAAATTTGATTAAAATGTGAATAACTTGCCAATGTTGCATCTGATCGCTGAAAATAAAGATGATTTGTAAAGCCCTCATGAAGCAGATTCTAAAAGTGAAAAAAATTATACAGGGTGATCCTTTTAAAAAAGTGACCAAATTTTGTGTCCTGGATTTATGGTACACTCTGTACACTCGAAAATAATTTTTAAAAGTAGAACATCAAGTGTCCAATAACTTCCAATCAGATTGTTTCCTCAATTTGCATTAGTCTAGCAGCAATGGTCCGAGCGAGGATAGGTGGGCACCCTATATATAGATATATCTGAAGCTCCGAGTACATCACTTTTGTTTTGAATTTTGAATTGATTACACTTGAAAAGTTTTGTAAAAATTGTAATCGCTTTGAAGTAAAATAAAACAAACAAAAATGTAATAATAAGACACAATTGTTAAAAAATATACGGGGTGTTCCCCATTTCTATCCCTCAGATGGAACTCATTTAGGGTTAAAAAAAAGGAATAAAGCCAAAAATGTTGAATAAGAATCTGTACTATGTATCTGTTGTCATGTCATCAGTATCAATGTTATCTCTTGAAGTCTCAAGATTTATAATAAATCAATGTTATTTATATGTCCTGCACGGAATGTATACCACCATTTCGCAATTAAAACTTAATTTTGTAAATTAATTCAAAGCATAATTAGATATATGAAATTGTTTTAATTTGACAGTGATATTTGGGCACTTTTGAAGTAATTAAAATTATACGCATTGCCAATTTTTTTGTGATTTACTTTGGTTACTGAGGAATAAGTGCCATCTTCCATTCACCCGATGGCAATTATTTGGGTGGTTTAATTTGAAACACCCTGTATAAATATACTATTCACAAATTTAGTTTATGTAATAATATTGTAAAAAGTTATATAGATGAGTAACTGTTGACGGCTCTACTTTGTGATACATTGTTAAAGAGGTAAAATTAAACGCAGATTACTTTGTTTATATCACTTGAGTACTCAAGTGATATAAACAAAGTAATCTGCGTTTAAAATGTAATATTTTCAAAATCAAAATTTGACTACAATCAGTTGTTAGGCATTAAAGATATATACAGGGTGTCCCGGGAGAAAGGAAATACCCCAAATATTTACGAATGTATATTTTTTTCACAAAATCGCAGCAACACGTCAATTTTTAATTAAAGGGCAGGCAAATGATCTTCAATTGTATGATATGTGTCGCATTGGGGGTCAGCCTATTTTTTTTAAATTTAGAATAAGGGTTGAGTGACATTTCATTTGAGAGCTTACTTAATTTGTAATACAATAGTGTATTACTTTTTAAAATCTGTCGATTAGGTTGCAAGAAATTATTTTTTTAAGGTGAGCTAAGTACAAAATAAACATGATATTCAAGCAACAAAAGCACCGCGTAATAAACGGTCAATTTGGTAGCACTAAGGTAGTTTATTCCATTAAAGAGCTTTTTAAAATTGTGATCTTTCTTTTAATGACAATTGATTTCTCTAGAGCTTCAGCTCTCGTTTTAAATCAAAATAAATAAAACAGATATCAAAAAGCTCCTCAATGGAATAAACAATCTTAGTATTGTTAAATTGATAGTTTCATACTTTTGTTGCTGGAATATAATGTTAATTTAGTACTTTGCTCACTTAAAAAATATATATTTCTTGCAAACTAATAGACAGACAATACAGAAACTTTTTTGCAACGGACAGAGACAGGGAAATGTTAAATCAAACGTCATCTACAGTCATTGTATTTTTGACTTTTGTACAATTTTACTTATAAATAATTAAATCTGTTAGCTTTCACATGTGGGTCGTAGAAACGATATAAGCCCATCTTGCACTAGGCATTTTGGGCACTCGCCCTCGGCATCGTGTCCCAAACATGCCTTCATGCGATATGGGCTCATATCCACGCAGTCTTCAAAAATTAAAAATAGAATCACGTAGGTTTTGGAGAGTGTGATTTTCACATTTTCTGAATTGTAAAATTAAAAAAAAAATTACGTCTCCAGACTCAAAAATTATGTCGGTAGATATTCGAAAGCTTTTGTTCAATTATTCAAATTTAGGAGGGTTTAGAAATAATCTTCATTTTCCACACCCAAGTTAGTTAATAATTAATCCCAGCTCTAGACGTCATAGGTAGCTTAACAATTTTGTGAGAACAAAATAATTTTATAATAAATAATGTAAGCAAATAATACCGACAATATTTTGTCAGTAGGTATTTAAAGTTAAAAAAAAACTCTAATTTTTACTTAACTTTATAACATAATTTATACCTAAATTAGTGATTTAAAATAGGTCTAATATGTGCATAACATGAGTATTCTTTATTATAATATAAGAATAATAGCCTCTTTATAGCGTTTTTAACGGCCTAGAAGATGTTTGCAGAAGCTATACTTAATTAGAACCTATAATGTTCTTCATTTGAAACCATAAATTCACGGTTGAAGTAAAAACGGCATGAGTTCAACCAAAATTAAACAGTTGTAGTCAAATTGCAATACTTTTGTTAAATTTCGAGTTTGAAAGACGTTTTAACTGTTTCATTAAATTTTTGTTACAGGATTAATGTTTTTTAATGTTTTCAATTTGTCAACTTCTGCATTTTTCAAATAACCCATTCAACTAGTACAACACATTCGAATAAAATAATGTAAATTAACATAGACATAAAATTAATTGGTGGATTTATCCGCATATAATTATGTTTTTATTATATTTATCATTTTTTCTTCCAAGGATTCCAAATTTGTCGTGTCAAAGTTCATCGCAATAAAAAAAATAATCTATTACGCGCAATTTGTACGTAGTATATGTAGTGCGTGGAATGTAAAATCGGAGAGTAAAGTTCTAAAATTATAACCGTGACCTTGCCTTAAGTTTTGATACAGTTGTATTGTAGAATTACGCAACAGATTTTGTATGAATAATACGCTACTAATAAGAACAACGTATTAAGAAATCAGATATAAACAAATCAAGGTATCAAAATTCAAAAACAAGTTTTTTTTACCTGTAATATTTGTGGCGATGATAAACTTGGTACAGGATTAATGTGTGCAGATTTTTGCTTTAGTGCTTATCCAAGTATCCAAATTTTAATAGCAAATAATTATATTGTTATACATGACTATCACATATAATACAACGAGTGGAATCATGACTATCGACAATCGCGTAAGTTAGGACACGAAAGATGTTGTCAAATATTAATTGACAACATGTTGAGTGCATCAACCAATGCGATTATCAATAGTCACGATTCTAAGAGTTGTATTCGTAAGATTATATCACGAATGAAAAATTTAATACTTCCCGTTTTTCTGCCGCATATTAAATGCATCTTCTATGATCTGGGCTAGTTGCTCCTACGTGCTGTTCTCGAACAAAATATAATTCTGAGTGTTGCAGAACTCGGTAAATTGGGCCCAAATATACTTTTGAGACCTTACAGTATTTATATGGTTGTGGTTTTGTAGGTTTTCTTCAATATTATTTAAGGAAGAATCGCCGACGCACGACATTTGGTCTAATCGTGACATTTTAGTAGACACTATAGCACACCAGATGTGCAAACGACCAAGTGTGATTATCACTTATTAGTCAATTCGAGTTCTGATTATCAGCTATTAGGCGGGCGCTAGGATAGGGAATAAGAGCATTATGAGTGATATAATCAAGATAATTTACACGTTTTGTTGATATAACTTCTAAAATCTGGACAAAAATATGAAAAACTGTAGACATCTCAATGATAAATTCACACACTTACATTAATCCATTATTCAATATTATTAATTAATTAATTCATTCATTAGTCCGAGCATTCACTTATTCCACAACATTGGGTTTTGTATAACATTAATATTATATGTCTTTTGTGACCATACACATTTTCTATAATATGTTTACTAAACGATTATTAATATTATTAAGAAAACTTTCGTTAAGAAATATACTCATTGATATACGAGCCTTTGGATCAAACAATCGATTCGAAAATTCGTTACGCAACAACACAATGGCTTTTGAATCTCGCATTTGGGATCCTTGTCCGAGGTGTGATCCTTTCCGATGCGCGTGGTTTCCGTGGAAATAGGGCAATCAGAATTCGAAATGCCCGTGGACATTATGGAGTCCAGCAAATGGAGGCAATATAATCCTTTGTATTCAAATGTACGTACCAGTTAATGCTTTGTGTGAGAACGTCTATGTTTTCGCTTTCATTCGATGACCTGGTTTCGGTTACATCTAGAAAGTGTACAATATTTACGTTCCATCCATATCCAGTGCGCCGTGACACCGCATTCTTCGCTCACCTTTAAACCCGAACACCAACTGAGTCGAGCCGAGCGACCGAAAGGGGAGTGAAAAATTCTCTGATCGGGTGACGTTTTCTTCTATTCTTCACGAGAATAACAATACAGAATAAATACAGAATATTTATTGTAAAGAAAAAAAAGTATCAATTTTATTTATAAATACAAAAATGAGTCAATAATTGGATCAAATAAATTTAAGAGTAATTGTATGGACTCCAACTTTAAATCTTCACCATGCATAATTGTTTTGAATTGAAAAGTGATCAATAAATGTACCAACTTATTACAAAAAACCATAACCAGTTAAATTTAACAGTCATTTTTATGAAATTTAACAATCGAGCATTTAATTTGTAGAAATTAGGCAATTTATTGAAATTAGGAAACAAGCAAAATATTTTAATAGCACCCGAAAGATACACCTTAACCCCGAAATGTTTTTGATAATACTTTATAGGTTTTTTCACCAATCAGATGGGCAATTTTAAATGTATTGTAGATTCCCAATCTTTGAGTCAATCAGCAAAGTAATAAATTCAGTAATATGATATTCGCTTTTGAGTTATGACTTTTTTAAATTTTTATTCCACAAGGATGACTTTTTCAAAACAACTTTACATTCTTGATTTCGTGTATTTGTCACACATTACTTCAATTTATTAAATTTAAATACGTCTTTTGGAGATCTTGAGGTGTTACCGAAATGGGACATTGCAAAAGCGAGTGTTGGTTTTACGAAATCAAGTCTAGGTCGTACTCTGCTTGCTATGCCTACAATTTCGGATTTTTCTCGGCGGTCAGCTGCCGCAATTTAGCCACGCGATAACTCGACTAATTACAGCAATTCCCCGCTTAATTAGTAAATAATGTAACAGTGCTATTTCTGAATAGCCATACAAAAACACTAACGAAGTTGTACATGCGTTGTACGTAAAAATGGAATGTTGATTTTGCAATCAGCAAATAATTATAATACCAACATTACTCAGGAGTCCTGCGTTCGAATCTCCGCAAAGAGCGCGATTCAATTTGAAATGCCAATGCAAACCGCATCGTTACTTGCCGAATTGCGTTCTCGCCTATGCCAACAAAATTCAAAGCGAAAACAACAATAACATTACTAGGCTGACATTAAACGAAGTAATAATAATTATTACTGTAACCATAATATTTAAAAGAAGGAACAACCATTTACATAGTGATTTACATGATATTTGTACTGCTTTACATTTATGGAGAAGCGGAAAACAGTAAACGCTAAAATCTATTCTTATTAAACCTAATAGCACCGCAGTACAATATATTACAACTCTGTGTCCTCAGACATATTTTTTTGAGAAAACAATTCTACTATATACCAGTGGGTTATTTTTATCGACCCAAAGCGATATATAAAACTTGATTTGTCATGCAACAAGTGTGCAAAATTGCAAGCGAACGCATGAAATTATTAGCACACGAGTTGTATACAACATTTTTTTCTAAAACTGTAGAAGTATCATGTGCCTAACTAGAAATTGTGGTTTTCTTAGAATTTTTGAATGTGCACTTGAAATATTTACCATAGTAACGATAAAATAATAATACCTAAATGAAAAAAATACTCTCTTGTCATTCCGAAAGAAGTCAATAGATGTACAGTCATGCTCACGTAAATCTAGTACAAGGAATTAGGTTACAATAGGAATTTTATATAGCAATGTCAAATTGTGTGTACGAGATTTATGTGAACATGACTGTACGTGTGTTTTTAACAGTTGTTGAAAAAATAATTTCTTACATTTTATAGAATGTGGAAAACCGTTAGTTTGGCTGACAGGTTAGAACGCTTGCTTAGCACGCACGAAGACCTGGGTTCGAGCCCCAGTACAGGTAGTACATTTGTACTGAGAAAATAGTGCCATTCGCCGTTGGGAGCTCATTAACAGCGCTCTAGAGATCGGGGGCGAATTTCTACAGTAACAAGCCCTAACTCAATACACACATTTACACAAATCACGGCAGAAGGACCCACGTTGGTCAATAGCCAGTTAGAGATAATATCCCTAACAAATACAGTCACTTCTACTATAGAATTTGGGGTAATATTAATCTAATCTTATGCCGAATTCTTTGTTTAAGATCTTCTAAATTGGTTAGAGATCTGATGGAATGGCCGGCTAGGTCCTAATTTAACTCCCTAAGAAATCTTTCTATGCTTAAAATGTAAAGGGCATAAAAATCGACCCAAACATTTAGAAGTTCTCAAGTCTCGAGACAGACAGATTGACATTTCATTTCTTGATGCCATTACCCTCGTGTATTTGTGACTGTCTTTATGTTGGAAAAACGCATTTGTTATAATCAGGCTATTCTCCATGCAAAACTCTATTATTCTCTTGCCATTCACATTCGGATTTTCTTCTCCATGTTTCCCTATCACACCTTCATATCGTTCTTCCCTGTTCCCAACTCTACCATTTAGGTCTCATAAGACATAAGTCTCTACATTCGATTTTTCATACATGCTTTGCATATCCTCCCAGAACCTATCTATAATTTCTTGTTTTTTGTCTTCATTAGGGCCGTATCCTACAATTACGCGGTATTTTTGTTTGAAATCATCTTCCATTTCTATTGTCATGATTCTTTGTGAGTGAAATTCATAGTTTCTAAGCTGGTTCCACCCCGCTGTGTAAAAGTATGTGCTCTTCCTCTAAATATATGCACCCCTTCCCCTCCTTCTTCGTTTCTGTGACTGCCAGTATCTTAATATTTTTAGCTTTCATTTCCTGAAATATTTCAATTTCTTTTCCATTTATACCCCTTACATTCCAGGTTCCCATCCTCCGTTTTTCTTTTCGCTTTTCATTTGTACCATTGATCCATTTTTGAATAAATTATTCGAACAGGGAAATGATTCGAAAATTGTATAAATAGGTTTTTTGCAAGGGCCTACAATTCGACGAAAATCAGGTGATAAAAATCATACATGGTAATGTACAGGGCTTAATAAATAAACACTCCCTAATCGAAATATTATTACAAATTGAAAAACCTGAATTGTTATGTGTAACTGAACATTGGTGTGATATAGACAATATTCACCTAGCAAATTTTGAAAATTATAATGTTGTATAATTGTTCTGCTGATCCAGTTATAATAGAGGATGTGAAATGATGTACGCTAATTCAGATATAGAAACTTATCCTATTAATATTGGAAATAATAGTGTTGAAGACGAAATTGTATACTGCGCTACAATTATAAACTTATGGGGCAGTAACGTGAGCCTCTTGGCAGTTTATAGATCTGAAGGATCTGTACAGACATTCTTAAATCAGTTATCTGATGTACAGGGCAATATTCTATCAGTAAGTGATAAAATAATCATATGTGGTGACTACATCATCAAGTTATACAACAATGACGTCAGTGTCAAACCATTAAATGATGTTTTTGGCTCTTATAACATCTATACAACGACTGCTGAACCAACTCGTATATTTACAAATAATAATGGACACACGAGCAAAACAGCAATAGATTATATGAGCATAAACACCATTGACTAGTGTTTTTCTAGCGTGATAATAAACCCCAACGTAGCTGATTACTTAGCCTACAAAATTATTATCCATAATAGCGAAGTGGACGCTGGACACTTAAAACCTAAAACAATCCAGATAAGATTTATACATGAGGATTATTTCCTGGAATCAATAGGCCATGAGAGCTGAAATGACATCTATTCAACATATAATATTAATGACAATTTCGAAGTATTTATCAACACAATGCGGTGATATTACGAAACTGCAAGCCCCCTAAATACTATTACGGAACAAATAAATAATAAGGGATGGATATCCCATCAAATAAACGTGCATCTTTAGAGCTGAAGGATCTGTACTTATTGTATAAATGCCATCCCGATCTGTGTACAAACAAAAGCTGAAATGTTACCGACTCATGGTCTCAGAAACAAAACAAAATATTTCTATGGACAACAAATAAATAAATCTAGTTGTAAGCCAAAGACGATCTGGAAAATTGCTCACAATAACTATCGAAAATCTAAAAGTAGTAATATTAAAGCGATAACCGGTGAAGATGGAAGTATGAACAGTACCTAACAATATGGTCAACTCGTTTGAAAGTCAACTCCTTGCAGTGTGCAGGAGACAATTCAGCATTCTATGATTATGGATATTGCAAGTGAAAATGAAGTGATGCAAGTATTAAAAACCCTAAACAATGAAAACCAATCGGGCATTACGGAATTACCCACGGCGTTACTTAAAAGGAGCAGGGCATATATTATTAAACCTTTAACCCATCGAATCAACATATCAATTGAAACAAAATAGTTCCCGAATATATTTAAGTGTTCAAGAGTCATTCCCATTCATAAGACTGATGATGCAAGAAATAGGGCAAATTATCTACCGATATCAATGCAAACTGATGTATCTAATATACTTGAATAGGTGGTTTTTAACAAATTGTTAAACTATCTCAAGAAATATAAAATAATTACTGAGCACCAGCATGGTTTTCGTGAGGGACTCTCCACAGAATCGGCAAGTGTATATTTCTTTAATTTTGTGTATACAGCGGTTGATCAAGGGAAGTACACAGTTGGAGTGTTTTTTTTATCTTAGTCGCGCATTCGACACCGTAAACCACAAATTCATTCTGGATAAACTCCATACCCTGGGAATTAGAGGTCATCCATACCAGTGGATGAAATCATATTTGTGGAAGAGGAAGTTTATTGTCCACGTCAATGATCAACGATCCGAGAGTAAAGATGTCAATCTTAGAGTACAGCAGGGTTCGATTCTAGGACCTCTTCTATTCCTACTGTCCATCAACGACCTTCCTGCACACGTCGCACCTGATCACATGGTGATGTTTGCTGACAATACCTCGATGGTTATTACGTCGGTTGACTGCAGCGAACTCGAAACTCACTGCAATGGAGACATAAGAAGTTTTGTGCAGTAGTGCAACACAAATGGTCTTATGCTCAACACGGACGAGACTGTTGTTCTGAACTTTCATAATAGAAAATACATACAGGAAAATTTTGGGGTAGAAACACTTGATACTGTTTTGAGATTGAGGCATACGTGTAAATATGCCTCAATTGCATATTGCGTATTTGGGTCTGGTGGTGGATAACAAGTGGTCTTTTGATATGTACATTGAACTCATTGGCAAAAAATTTAATTAGCGCTTACCACGCATTACTGAAACTGAACAAACCCTAAATATTGACGCATTTCTGAACATTTATTTAATTATGGCCTGTGTTATTCTGTTTCGGGTACAATATAATTTTGTGGGGGAATTCTCCTGACTGTAATCGGGAATTTGTCCCCCATAACTGAATTACCCGACTAATGTTTGATATGAGTTTCAGAATGTCGTGGATATCCGTCTTTAGGATGCGAAATTTATTTACATTGCCAGGTGTTTATATTTATAAATGTATAATATACACAACCAATAATATTTGCAAATTTACCCCAAGCTATGTGTACACCAAAATCGTACAAGACATTGCACAATGTTATGCAATCGTATTCACAGGACTACACTATTTGAAACATCTCCTGTTTACAATTTCCTGAACCTATATAAAAAACTACCTTCTCATATAAAACATACAACTAACGTCTACAAATTTAAAACCATACTAAAACAATTTTTGATAGACAAGGAGTATTATAATGTGACTGAATTCATCAGTGATGATCTATAATTATTTCAATGTGTCATTTTAAAACTGTTATGTCATAACGTGTAATGTAATGTAATGTAATGTAATGTAATGTACGATGTATTTGTTTCAGTATGTTTTTTTTTTTTGTCTTTTGTTTCTCATTAACTGACGTATTACATCTGTAAAAACATCTAGATGAATAAAATACTTATTATTAGTTTTATTATTAGTATTAATATTATAGTTCGGTAGTTGGGTATGGGTATTTTCAGATGGTACAGCGCATCACTTTGCACATGTTGTGCAATCAAAACTATTATTTCTGGGCTTATATTTGTGATTGATGTTATTGTTAGAAGTTTGAAAACTATTTTTCTTTGAGGTAAAGTACCATTTCCATGTAAGATACAGCAAAAATGTATCAATAAAAGTAATTCACAATATGAAATAATGGGTGTAATGAAATAATTACACAAGCCTATTATTTTATTTTCTGGAAAACTTTTCTTAATTCATTTTTGCTGTATCTTACCTATAAATGATACTTTACCTCAGGGAAAACTAAATTTATCGTCACCGTCAAAGTTCTTATGTGTTAAAAATCTAATTTTTATTCATAAATTAGTTTTAAATGAGGCAGGGCTGGCTAAACTGATAAATACGAATTTCCAATTCGAAAATTTTTGGTTGATTATACCTATTCAGTCGATCCTGGGATACCTTGTATGTAGGTATATATTTATTATACCATTATTTTTTTTAGCGCCCTTCAGCTCAAGAAGAATGGAAAGAACTTGCTCGTAATTTAGTAATCGTTGGCAATTCATAAATTGTGCAGGAGCTTTAGATAGAAAACATATTAGAATTGTACGTCCACCACATTCCGGTGCCACCATTTATAATTATAAGGGGTTTTACAGTATTGTACTTAGGGCTTTAGTCAATGCGAAATATGAGTTTATTTGAGTAGATTTGGGTAAACAGGGCAGATGTTCAGATGGAAGTATTTTCTAATGTACTAATTTTTATAATGTTTTAAAATCTAACAAACTCAATTTCCCTGCAAAAGAGGAAAATTATATGAACTTAGATTTTGTATTAATTTCGGTTGAAGCTTTCGCATTGGAGATATAAAATATGTTAAGACACGTCGAAAGATTATTGTTTTCGAGTGAGGTGTAATACATCCCTATTACCTACTGTGTTACACTGAGCACAACACGTGTTAGTACGCGTTGAAAATTATTCTGTTTGCGAGTTTAGTTTATATACTTGTGTTAAGTGCAAAATGGCATTAAAAGAATTTATATCTGGCTTTATAGATTTATATGGTAGTAACCCTTGTTTGTGGAAAGTTTCTACAAAAGAATATACCAACAAAAATATTAAAGACAAAAGCGATAAAGAAATTATCGAGTATTGTAAGCAATACGAGAAATCAGCTGACTTGTGACTGGAGTTTTGTTCTACAAAAGATTCAAAACCTGCTAACAGCATTTCGTAAAGAATTTTTTAAAAAGTACGCGATTCAAAAAGAAGCGGCAGATAAATCTGCTCTTGTGTATCCACCTATGTCCTATGAACCGACCATAAGCCATTACTAGCCATACTGAAGGCGTAAGGGTTTCACAAATTAAGTCACAGGTTTAAGAGATTTAGAATGAGGCTAATTAATTTGGAAAACGAGATGGAATATGTGAGTGGTACAGAATTTCACATTAAGGACGAATTATCGAGAAATTCTATAGGAGAAAGGACAGAGGATAAGATGTGCTGGAGGTAAGAAGCCAAATATATATCGACTACCAAAAATCCGAAAGATGAAACTTGATGTAAACTTAAAGAATGTATAATGAAGGGATGGCCGGAGAAGAGGAAATGTCCTGAAGAATTGTGGGGACATTATAAATAAATATAAGGAAAAGGATGATCTGATGACATTTATTGGAAGAGTAATTATTCCTAAATATCGAAGGTAGACATATCTGGGGGAAGTACTGAGGGCCATTTAAGACATCGGTATTTTCCTCGGTCCTCGTTATTTTAATGATGTGCTCCTCTAGACCAAATTATTGAATTACTTAAATTCTATGCTTCAGGCATGTATATTTCAAACATCTAACCAAAATTAGACAGAAAAAGAGTTATAAGTGCTAATTCGCGAGGGTAAACCACCTCAATGATAAAATTTTAAAGCTAATTAACTAAGCTAACCATAGGAGTGGGAAAAATTCCATTTTTTGTGCAAAGTTTCTACCATCGATAGCATATATTTTGCATTAGACAATATCGAATTTAAAAAAGTTTTTTCGCACCCCCCTAGTGGTTAAGGTATAAAAGTATTGATTTATTTTTTAATTATGAAAAATTGTTAAATCCTTAATATATATGGTATATAAATGAGCTTTACGAGTTATAACGTATTAATCCTTCTAATTATGTGTTTGGTAATAAATTTTTGGAGATTTAATTTGGCGGTTTGTAATGTAAGGAAATCACAGATTATATTTTGTAAATTACAGCCATAAACTAGCCCGAAATAATTATCGCGCAAAAATTTATAATTAACGCGCGTAATGATTGCGTCCCGCTCAACTACATTTCGTAATTATTTAAACACCAATTTACTGCAATTAGTGCAGATACACCTGCATATCGGGTCAGTCAATCACGACTGCTGATTTCTGACTATAATTATCTACACAAGTAAGTCGATTTTGTCGAATAATTCAACAAATCCTCTGAGTTCAGTCAGAAGTGAGTCACATTTGAGAAGTGAGAAGTCACATTTCATTTTGCGGAATTGGTTTTTAAAATACTAAACTTTATAACCTATTATTATGCCTAGTCCTAAAAACTTATATAGTAAATATTATGATAGTTCATATTTTTTCATTTGGTTAGTTTGGTCTGTAGAGCAGCTAGCAGCAGTAACGTTTACAGGTAATTACAGCAATTCGAATATTGTGTATGGTGTAGGTTGTGCACAATATTTAACCTCAATTGAAAATTGGAATACGCGTAACATTAGTATGAAATCGTTAATACGCACTCGAAAGCCATTAGAAATTAAATATCAATTTGTACCGGCAATGGGAAAATAGATCCTTGCATTAATTTAAATAATGAGCGTAATTTGAATGTGAAAATTAAAACATAGTTTTTGCAGGAGAAATTGCTGCAATATTTAATATTACAGCAGTAGTTACTAGAGTTCACAAAAGCTAATAATTACGATTGAATTATCTACAGCTAATATTAAAATATTTTCAATAATACTCATAGATTACTGAAAATATTCAACAATGAGATTTTCCAAATGTACTTTTGATATTTTTTATTGGCTGCATACATTGCGCAAGTGTGTATTATGCAGGGTTAGAATGTATTAAGGTTCTGGCCGTCGATTGAAAAGTATAAAGATACGCAACCCTGAGCAATAAAGTGTGGCCAGAAAACCGTCCACCAGCTGTCCAATTGAGAAAGAGATAGGGCACTACAGCACAGGACAGAAATAGATATACCTCGATATCGCCATTCTATTGGCTAGTTTTGCGGGCAAAGGGATGCGGACTTCTCTGCTGTCAGTTGCGAATCGTTATAGTATATAACGCCATTAGGCCGATATGTAGAAAATAACAGGCGCGGGTTGAGGTTTATATTCAACCAAGCCTGTTATTTGCATATCGGCCGTATGTTGTTCGATACTTTTTGTAATACCTAAATTACAAAAACTGGTCAATTTATCAATATTAAATTTCAAAATTAATAAACTAGTTATCCAGGCGCAATTTGATACCATAGCAACATCAACGGTTCAAATACAAACAAACAAATCAAAGTGAAATTAGAAAAATAATGTCAGATGTGCAAAGTTCTTCGTTTTGTGGTATCCCCGAAGATGTACTAAATGAAGCAAATGCTGCCACAATCGATTTACTTCCCCAAAAAAGCAGCAGCAGGTATGAGAAAGAATATGAAGACTTTATTGCTCATAAATTTGCGTTGTCATTTAAATAACGTCCACGGCCGTTATTATATCGGCCAAGGCCTTTACGCCTGTCATATCGATCAAGCAGACAGTACTGATAAATGTCAATAACACAGAGGTATTACAAATAAACAATTAACAGTTTTATATTATTTATGAAATATAGAAAAAAAAAACAAATATACCAATTAGAAGTCCAAATGTATTATACACATATACCTCAAGTTTCATTTCATTAGGTAAGGTTAGGTTAGGACTGAAAACGCCTGATCTTTTTTAAGGGGACCACCCAGTATAAATATGTATTTAAAGGATTTTACTACTAAACGAGTATATATATATATATACATATATAGACTACTAGACTACTATTATTATTATTATTACGACTACTACTAGACTACTAATCTACCGGGTGATAATATTTGCAAAAAAATCTAAAACGAACTAAATATCTTCGGTGACTTAGCAAAACCTCGTATGTGATATTTTCATCAAAATAGTTATTTACGCATTAAAGAAATTATGAAGACTATAAGTTCGACGCAATGCAATCTCGGTACGACGTCTAGCGGCAGAAATAGAACTAGCCAAATATAGTTTACACAGCTGATATCCCGATAGCAGCGCCACCTTCGCATTTGTTTTCAGCAGCGGCAGAAATAAGAATTAGCCAAACAAGTAGTTTATCAGTACAACCACAGGTTGGTTTCGAATCTACTACTTTTTTTTAAATACCTACTACTTAATACATTGTTCCGCGGAATCGAGAATCGAACCCATGTTTATCAATTTCAAGTCGGAGCGTAAACTATCGGTGCTATACGGTCCGAAAAAGTATGTACTCACCAGAAAAAAATATTTTGTTTTCAAATTACTCCTCGAGGATGCAATCGATTGTGCAATTCTGCCATTCTAATTTCGCCGCTCGCCTTTTCTTCCTGCCGCGGCCGCTTAGACGTAAAAGTGTCGGATGTGTGAAAAACGGGCGGCCAATTCATCGTGAATTGGTTCATTAGCGAAAAGGGATTTTTTGTCACCGCCGACAGTTTTGCGTTGCGTAATGGTGAATTGTGCAATTGTCGGATGGAAAAGAATGCGACTCGCCGTCGAGTAAAAGTGTACAGAGCGACAACAGCAGGTTCCTGCATGTCCCGGATGAATAATAAGCGGCGCGTTATCAATTTCAAAATTTCTAACCAGCCGATGCGGGGCTCCCCTTTCCCTTCATTTGCAAATTACATGAGCAGGGTTTGGTATTGATGTGAATCCAATCCAATGATTTGCCATCAAATATTTAATACGCAACAGCCACTGTAATGAGAAATTAATAATAATAATAACAATACAATTATACAGCGTGGTCAGAATAATGGGTAAGAAAGGGACAACTTTTTTAGTATGCATTTTAAAGGAAAAACTTGTCAGACAAAAAAGTCCTGCATTATCTCAAATTAATAATTAAAAAATAAAATAAAGTTATTTTTTAATGTTTTTTTAATAGATCTAAAATAGGCGAACTTGAATAAACTCACTTAGAATTTGCGCAACAGTTTTGCGACTGATGGTTTTGTCAGGATGATTTTACATTACATTCATTAGCTGCTTCTCTGCATGTTCTGTAATTATTCCCCACAATAAGAACAATTTCAACCATTTCTGGGCTAGTTAACGGCATTTTACCTGTGCAAATGACACTCCACTGAAAATATATTACAAACCGAAAAATCAAACTGGCAAACCAAGTAAATTTTATTAGAAGTGTGAAATTCAGGTCACACAAGGGAAATATAAAACAACCCGTAGAAGGTAATAACAAACTGTACAATTATATCTTTAATTTAGGAACTTAATCAAGCACTTTTTCCTAAAAAAAAATCATTTAAATTTAAATTTTTCAGTTTTTCAGTTTTATAAAAAAGGCTAGTATTAATTTGAGATAATGCAGGACTTTTTTGCCTATCACCTTTTTCTCTAAAATGCATGTTACTAGAGGCGGATTGACAATTGTGTCGCCTATAGGCTGAACAAATTCGCCGCCTATGCTATATTTCTTATAAAATTAAAAATAAGTAATAAAATAAGTAATACGAAAGTTATGCAAACGTTTATTAGAATTACATAAAATGCCACAGAAACGCCATTCTAACAAAATATATAACCTATAATATAGGAGTAAAATATAAAATTAAAATATAACCCATTTACATATTATAAATATTAAACTAAATAAAAATCACCTTTCCTTGCATTACACTTTTCGTCTAAATTTATTCTCAACGAAAATTTTAATCACACCGTCAAATGAAATCGAATTGGCAGTGTCAGATTCAATTGATAAAACTGCTAAATCTTTTAATTTGCTTTCAGACATACTTGAGCGTAAGTATGTTTTAATTTGTTACAAGCATGAGAACAAACGTTCCGAAGAGCAATTGCTTACTGCCATTAATTTGAAAATTCTTAAAACTATATCGATATTAGGAAAAATATCAAGCATATTCCGATATCTAATCCAGTTGCACATATCTTTACATGTCTTTGTCTCCTAGTTCCAAATACTCTTTGAGGGGCAAGATCTCTTCAACAAGATCGTCTGAAACATCCTGTGAATGAACTTCACATAATTTTAACGCTTCACTCCTTATTTCTCCAACAGAGAGTTAGCAAAATTTAAAGAGAACGTAGAAACTTATGAACACTCTGTCGTAGTCACATTCTCGATGGTCCAATTCCGAGATTAATCGATCCACAATTGTGAGGAATACGTCTATTTTGAAATCATCTTTAGCACCCAACAGAACTTTATCATCATCGCTTTCATCGAAATGTCGCTCTCTCTTTCTGGTACTCTTTTCGCTTGCAGTGAAGTGCTGCTTACCAATCAGCGCCTTGGCCTACTCTTCATAGATTGTGAAGTTCTCACGGCAAGATGAAATAAATCAAATTAAGGATTTGTACAAATCGATAACCAATCCAATATCTGCGCCTTCCTGTTGTTACATTGATGCAATTCAGAATACTAACTACACCAAAAAACACTCATAAACGCAGTTTCAGATCTGGTCATCCTCTTAATTAATCTTGCTGCTTCTGCCTTCATAATCGCCTTCTCTGCACTGTCATTTGAGATCAATTTCAGAGTATTGTAAACATCTTTCCAAGACATTAATAAACCGTTGCAGGCGTCATCTATGCATGACCATCTCGTGAACTACAGATTGTTTGGTGTTATTTGTACATCGTTTTTCTACAATTCCTCCCAACGCATCGTGGATGCCGAAAAGAAATTGTAGATTTCGTGCAGAAATGTAAAATAATTTGTAGTTTGATTACAACAACTAGCCGCTGAAGTTCCAACTAGATTCAGATAATGGGCTGGACAAGGTATAAATTCAACAAATTTCTTTGCAATCTTAATTCTCGCTTGGAGACCGGTATAGGCTCCTGACATATTCGCAGCATTATCGTACGACTGGCCTCTACAATCGTCTAAATTAATTTCAAGAGAGATGTCAGGAGTTGAATCCACAATTATGGAGACATATTTAGCTGCCCTTATATTGGCAGATATAACTTCTCTGCACTGCTGAGCCATTATAGGTACCATTTTTTCATGCCATCGTAGATGAAAGATAATCTGTTTTGCCGGTAGCTGGTCTTCCATAATTCTTTAGATATTCCTTCAAGAGTGGATCAAATTCGGCTAATAGAAAGCCACTCCGATTAAAAAGTTTCCATTGTGACATAAACCAAGTACTTCATCAGAATCTCTCAACAGAATACCATGACTTGTTAACTTTCTTACGATGATGACAACGCGATATAAAACTTGCGTCCAATAAAGTTTTTTCTTGGATGATCTCTGAGTTCAGTATATTGGTTAAATTTTTATTGGAAACCCTTGCCCTGGGAGCAACCACAGAAATTTTATGATTAAATTCTTTACCTAAGCAAAAGGATGTACCTGCTTTAGATAATAAACGACAAGGCCCATAGTAAATAGTACCATTTGTTTCAGAATATATTATCCATTGTCGGCTTGAAACTTCGGCATTTTGAAACTCTCTCTTATGAAGATTGTTGAACTCAAAAGACATGTTTGATCTTTATAGACTCGTCTTCAATTCTGAAAATCAGAACCTGCATTTTGAGAGTACCCATTTCGAGCAACAAAATCTATAAGTTCATCATAAACAATCCACTTAGCAGGGTCTTCGTTAAATTAAAAAAAATGAGACGATAACGATAATAACGATAATATTGATTATTGGCACCCAATATATTGGGCCTTTATTGGTTGAAGAATCTTATGCTCTCGTTTATCATGGTTTTCTGTAGCATCTTCATCTTCACACAAAGCCGAAAGAACACTCGTCTCCTTTGATATACTCGGTACATTATCTTCAATCGGTGGTTGCGGAACATTGCAGGGATTGGTGAAGGAGGAATCTATTTTTTTTTAGTTCTCTCCAAGATTTGCGTTTGTTTTCTTTGTTTATCCCCTGACTTTTTTGTATTCCCATCCGCCTAAACGCTTTCTAGCATCTGCCATTTGTACGAATTAGATCTATAAGATCGGAATATAAAAGAAATATAATAAACAAGCGATAAACAATAAAATTATAGTGTGTTTGGAATGTATTAGGAAATTTCTATGTAAGCTATGTAACTATGTAAGTTAGAAAACCTATCAAGTTTCAACATAAAAAATAAAAAAATAAAATACGCTCTTATCGTAACTTGAGATGAATAAAAGAAGTTGATACTAAAAAATACTACAAAAAATAGCGAGAAAACATTACTTCTAATTATTATAATATAATTTTGAAGAGAAATGATTTCATGTATTTTGGTAGAATGGATTAATGTATAAATCTGTAAATTATCTTCCGAATCAACACTATATGCGTTGTCATTTACAATGAAAAATTAACAAATTAGATGTACTTACAAGTCTGATCTCAAACAATCAATCAAATAATTGGCCTGTATAGCCTGTAGTATGCACTATTTATATTTTTTATCACTGTACACTGTACTTTTGTGGCCGCTTTTAGTGGTCGTATTTAGTGGCCGCTAAAAAAAACCGCCTTTTAAAATTTGCCGCCTACGAAAATTTGCCGTCGTAGCTAGCCAGCCTATTTAGAAATCCGCAACTGCATGTTACCCATTATTCTTATCACGCTGTATATAATTGTTTATCGAGTAAACGTTACAATGATTATTATTTTAAGTTAAACATAATATTATACTGCAAACTTTGGGTTGGCATTACAGTTTCATAGACTTAAGATTTATGGAGAAAATTTATAATTGAGTAGGTAATTTTGCTTGGTTTTGGTTTTTATACTTTTTCATTTCTTCGTATTTTTGCGATCAATTTCATTATTACCGTCATCATTTCAGAACCTGTATGATACAATTACGTGTATTAGTTTTATTACACTTGACTCAGGTCATAGGTATTTATGATCATTTGATGTTAAGTGTTAAGTATTAATTGCACATCACATCTATTTCTCATTTCTATATTAGACTTTTGGACTTTTGCATTACAAACTATTGCTTGCAATATACTGCAGCCATAAATTATCCGACTTTATATATTTATAGAACAACATAAATTAGTGTTTAGGTGACTTGGTTTGGAACATCTGGCTGCTATAGGAGATTCCTATAAATACATATCATTTTCAAATACTCATTTAAAAGAAAATCTTCTGGGATATACGGAATAATAATGGGAGAATGAAGTATTCAGGGTGTTCAAGTGGTAAACAAAAGAGGTGTTGAAATCGATAGAAACAGAACTTATTTTAAAAAGCTGCTCTTTTTCGACGATTCGATTTTAACAATTACCACCATTAAAAATGTCGAGTTTTTATTCCGGAAATATTGTCCAAATTATGATTTCTTATATAGGGTGTCCCACGCAAGTCGTTGGGTTAAAAGTTTATGGAGTTCCTAATGAAATATAAATTTGAAAAAATTCACTCAAACAGGTTCATCGTGATCAACCAAAATAAAATACTTGTTTCTACAACTTCCGGTTCTACCGGAAGTGGTCATGAACTTTGTTATTATAAATAGAACACCCTATATATTTTTACATATTCAAATTGCTTGTTCAATTCTGATCACATTGTGTTAAGCATATTGATCACTTATCGTTAGTAGTTTTTGAGGAAAATAATAATTTCCGAAATTTTTGCTTCAAGTAGAAATAGACAATAGACGAAATAGACAAATATTATTCACAATTTCTCTTATGAATAAAATGTGTTGTGATATTTTACTAGTACAATTTCAAAAGTTTAATTATTTACAGGTAATTCAAAACATCATAATTCGTTTTTTTTAAGGAATGACATGTTTTTGTATGATAGAGTAAGAGACAATACAATTTTCTACAACAAAGTGTAAAACAAACTAAACCTAAAATAAGTGGGTCACTTATATTGAAAATTACTTGACTGTAAAATTTGTCACCGCATTTAATTCTATATATGCTCGCCAATCATAGCAGGTATGCTTCTTGTATTTCATGTTTTATCACCATTATCAATCGCATTTTCAAAGTTTCTTTGGGTAGAACTTCACTATTAGTACATATTTTAATGATTAATTAATACACAAAGTATAAAATTATGAATGTATTCTAAATAATGTATGAGAAGGCATGAGTTGCATAAATTTAAATTTTCTATCGTTCAAGAAATATATCGTCAAGATGCCGCATAATATCAAAATTTGTTGCACTAAGGATTTAGCAACGCTGAAATGTTCTTGACAACAACGGATATGCGTTTGGATGAAGTTGGAAGTAGACCGAAATCATTTCTTGCAACTTCCTTATTATCTGTGACCGGCTTTCGTACATTTCATCTATTTAATCGTCCAGTAGGTATCAAGTTTTTTTTTCGAATTTTCGAAATTTTGTTTTGTTTGTTGGCAGTAAATTTATTACATTTTCTGCAAATTCGAAGAATAGTTCTGTCACACTTGCCATGTAACACCTGTTACATAAGTTTTAGGATGTTTTTTAATGCTTTACGTGACATTGTAAAACTATTACATTTGGTCAACTATGGAGAAACATGTTGGTAGGGTTCTTAATTTTATATGTGCTCAATAATACAGTCTAACCGGTTATTTTATTTAAGCTATAATTTTTGAGTAATGACACAAACTTGTGTTTTTTCTAATGGAAACCATAGTCGGCCATGACTTATAAAAAATGCCCCTTTTCAACGATTCTAATGATATATCATATTACATAGGTATTTTTATAAATAATTAAATTATGGGAATTTTTTTCTTTTCAGTTTCGAACTATTCGAAGTAGTACGCTATAAAAATAATTAATAGATACAAACGACAATTATAGAGGTGGCCGATCTCCCGATCTCTCTGTTTTGGATTTTTATTTATGGGGAATATTAAAAGATAAAGTGTATCAAACATCGTACGTCACACTAGATTACCTTAGAGAAGTTGTACTTACAAGTTACAAGTTTTTGCTAATATTGATGGACGCTCCGTTAGAAGAGCAACAAATTCTGTTTTAAAAAGGTGTGCATTAATCATAAAGGTGAACCTTTTGAGCATATTTAGTCTTAAATACTTTCCTAACTTTAATTACGTTGTTTTGGTACTACTTTAGTTATGTTCTAATATCCTTGTATTGTTTCTCAATTTATCGTCTGTCATTACCTGTCTAGTAGTTTTGTACTTATGTAATTTTGTTTTATCAGAAATAATTTTTATATAAAATTGTAACTCCAAAGAAATAAACATTTTACACCAAACTAATAATGTTTATAATTTCGAAATGTAAAGAAAAATTTTAATAACTAACTTAAATTTTATTATTTAACGCGTTGCGCATCTATTAATTGTTTCCATAGCGTACTTCTTGAATAGTTCGAAAATGAAAACAAAAAAATTACCATAATTTAATTATTTATAAAAATAACTATATCAAGTGGTATATCATTAGAATAGTTGAGAAAGGGCATTTTTTATAAATTCATGGCCAACTATGGTTTCCATCAGAAAAAACTCAACTTTGTGTCATAACTTAAAAATTATAGCTTAAATAAAATAATCGGTTAGACTGCATCATTAATTGCGTAATTGCGTAATTGCATAATTGCGTACAACTTTTTCCTTTACACATTTGTTCTAAAGTCAATAATAACAGATCCATAGGCACCGAACAAAATAACAGATAATATATTTTTTCGACATATCTAGTTAGCCATGCAATTTTTAAAAAAAACAAAAAGCTCATGAAATTGAGCTCGTAAAACTGCAATTCTTTTCCCATTTAATCGTTCTTCTATCTTCGCTGGTTTCCGAGATCCCCATACTAAACATCCGAAAAAACTCACCCTGTATATATATATATATATATATATAGGCAGTAAAACACATTTAATAGATTCATAACATTTTCATAATTTTCATATATTTCACATATCTTTCTTAAGCGCTACATAATTTGCATGTGCTACATACAAGTTTTTGTTGAATTTTCGTTTATGCAAATTATAATTGTGAGTGCAATACATTTTCAGTCAGATTGAAACATTTTATGAATACCATGGATTTGTCATGTATGTTTAATTTCCTTTCTAGTGCAATAGAAGGACGTAGCTTGAGATTGAGAGATTATATTGAATTTTCATTGCATGAAAATGAAAATGAAAATGACATTTCCTGAAATGTCTTGTCGAATTTTCATTTATGTTAAAACAATTTTGTTGATGCCATTGAATTTTCATTTAGTTTCAGTTTCACAATATTTTCCCGGAATGTTTTATTGAATTTTTAATTATGTTTAAACAATTCTGTTGATGTAATATTATCGTATATTGCACTAAACGTTTTCTATTATTCAATAAAATCTTCATGAATGTTGATTTTTTATCATGCCTTAATTACGACTAATTACGCCTAAACACCTCTAATAAAATGTTGAAATTTAATGATTCATTATTTTCATTTTAGTTGAAATAATTTGTTCATGATATTATAGACTATTTCTGCATAGTATTTCTTAATAATAAACGGCCCAATAATATTTTTCTCGAAAATACTAGCCCAAATATTGATTTTTGCGAGAACTGGGGTGATTTTAAAGCACATCCGTGGATTTTTCTGGATACAGTATCGGGTGTTCGGTGTGTTGAGTTCGTCTTATGTGTAAATGTGCATTCATCGGTAAAACAGATAGACTGCAAAATGTTTCGGGCTGTGTTCGATCGATCCTGCATTATTTCATAGAATTCACGCCTACTTTCTTCATCCACTAGCCGTATCTCTTGATGGTACGGATGTTTGTAGGAATCGTAACCATGCTTATTCAGAAGTTTCTGTACAGATAATTTAGACACGTTACATTCACGAGCATACATCGTATGCTATTTGTTTGTTCAGCATTTATGAAACACACAACTCTTTCTTCCAAATCATCGTTGCTTCTTCTGTTCCGTTTCCCTGTAATGTTAATGTTTTTGAAATAATATTTGTTGAAATTTTCACATTTTCGCTACACTTGCTGTATTTTCAAATTTTTCACAAACTTGCAAATTGCTGATACAGACGCAATTTTCTTCGATTGTCAAATTTAACCGAACATAAGTCACGAACTCTGCGTAAACTGACGGTACTGTTTGTTTTGATAATGAATAAATTGTCTTTTTTCCACTAATTCCATCTAATTATTTTGATTTATCCCGAACGACGAGTATGAATTTATAATTATTTGTCATCATTTAAAAATATATATATATATATAAAATTGATAGGGGAGCTAATAATTACACATATTTAATTTAACAGCTTAAATTCATATGTTCGCTCCTTATCCGAGACACTCGGTATACTGCAAAATTTATTGTACGCCACTGAATATATTTGTATGTTGTATGTTTTGTTATACCACACTTCAACATTTGGAATTTTTGCTGATATTGAAAAGAAAACTCCTGGAATGTCTATTTAATTTTCAATTATGCTAAAGGATCTTGCGTAATGCAGATTTGTCATCCACGTAATCAATCACAAGCAATAAATTTTGTCTCAAATGCAAACACCATGAGTTGAAAAATTGCCGGTGGACAGCCCGTGTCTAATCCTAGCTAATTAAATTACTATGTGACTTGCCTAAGCCCGCAAGTGTACCACAGCTATTCTTGCAGGCAATCGCATAGGTCGCGGGTTCAAAGCTTCGCTCACAGACTTTTAACGTGTCAAATTTTACATACTTAAACATTTTATCTTCAGTCGAAATCGTTTTCGCCGACATTCAGAGTTCCTTCGGCTCTGCTCCTCTCGCGCTGCACGAGAGGCGAAAAGTCAGTCGCCTCTCGCGGCGGCGCTGCACTCACTTCTAATCCGGCTTAAGTCGAACGCGCGTGCGCCGTCCGACTTACCTTGGCACAGATACAAGTATATTCATTTTATTATGTGAAGTCTTACCTGCGTTATATAAGAGGAGTTTTCTATTATTTTCACTTTTTAAATATAGTTTTGATATTTGAGCGGCCTATTCTCCTTTCACTCGAACACAATGTGATATAACGAGAAATCAGTTTTGGTAGGCGCACGCGATTTTTTTTTACAACGGCGGAGTATTTTTTGCCGCCTCTTGCGGGGGCGTCTTCGTGTTTTGACTGCCGACGACAACGGCCACATTTTATAGATCGATTCAGCATGACAATATATGCACACAAATGCATTACTGCAATATGGACAAAGCATGCAGAAATAACAAAATAAAAGGTGATAAATACTAGATGTAATATATTTATTCACACTTCAAATTACATGATATTAATACGTAAACGCGGTTTGCAGCAGGTTTCAACATCTTTGGACCAATAATATCTTATCTGTGACAGTATAGTTAATTGATCAAAGTAATAAATATCCGAAATGTTTCTTTAATCATGCCAAAATATTCATCAGTTAATTAGCGATTTACTAATATCGAATAATGGCGATCAAGTCAATGGTGCCAAATATTTTATTTTTATTTTTCAGACATGTCATTATTTTGTTGAATGATTAAAATATTACAGCGTTAATAACTTTAAAAAACATGCCATTTACTACCATGGATTACTTTTCATATAAACGTTTATTACCTCAAAGGACCAACAATAAAAATATCGTCGATGTTCTGGCTAAAAGTCACTAAGTCCAATAAGGTCACTTTTCAGTAGACACATATTAAAAGTCAAACAGGTATGAAAAATCGCTTATTTAAGATTATAGGAACGTTCTGTACACCATACGTCCAAGTTAAACAGGTGCGAAAAATCGCATATTTAAGATTACAGGAACGTTCAGTACAACATACATATACGTATGGTGTACATACGTACACGTATGTACACCATGTACACAGGTATGTACATGAACGTTCTTCTAGAACGTTCCTACAAGTATAATCTTAAATAAGCGATTTTTCGTACCTGTTTGACTTTTAATGTGTCTACTGAAAAGTGACCTTATTGAACTTGGCGACTTTTGCCAAAACACCAACGATATATTGATATGTTGATTAATAAAGAAAGCTTTTTGTAGTTTTTTCAAATTTTTCTCATTTATGTCATGATTTTGCTTTTAAGTTTGATTTAATTGTTTAAATTAAATACACTACATACTTTTTTTCCAGATTTTTTTTAACGATTGTAAATATGTAAATGTAAATAACACATAAAATATTTCTATTACTATATCTATTTATATTTTATTTCAATATGGGTGAATATTTGATTGATAGTTCGTCGTATTTCAGAATAAAAATTTAATATTGACATTATTTCGTATCGGATTGATGAGGCTGATACATGATGAAACTCTAGGTTATTATATACAAAGTACAAGAGTAAAGTTGCAGTACAACATTAAATATTTTGTGAAACTGACACCAATTGTGTTTTATTTATATAATTTCGTATGTTATTATTGATATTAATTCATGACTACTGCATTTAGTAGATGGGTTATGGATTTAATGATTGTATTAGTCAACTATGTATAAGTCTCATATATAATACAAACATGTTGAACAATATACCTATATCTTTAGTTTTTCTTTTCATAACAAGGGTTATTAAAATAAGTTAGGTTAGCTATAGGTTATTAATAAGTTTTTGCTATATTATATACATGCATGTGAAATCTGTGCATTCCATGTGTCATTACGATATATGGCTTGTGAAAAATTCGATTGTATCCAGAAATGGTTCATTGAAAATTTCAGATGGTTGCTTATGCGATTTTTTTTTACAAGAAACCTTCATATTTGATTTGTTACTTTTAATATGAAACCAATACATGGTGTCCTAAATAGAGTAGGATTGCATATGTATCTTTCTAATTCTTAAAGCCATAGATCTGGTTAAATGGGCAATATTGTGCAGTTTATATGCTGGTTCAGATTATGTTGAAAAATTTTCAATAGCCGAATACTTTAGAAGTTATTCTATAAAAACTAAAAATCGCGATTTTCTAAAACCTCCGATATATTCATAATTATTAATGATGCGTCAAAAATTTTTAAGTAAATTTTACTTGGCACGATCGCACAAACTTGAGAATCAATTCAAAACAAAAGTAAAGATGGCGGTGTCCGAGATATTAATAGCAACTTTCTTATCTTAAATGGCCGCCATATTTGATTTTTATACGTCAAAATAGGCTTTGTTTTCCTTTTCTCAAACATGTATAACAACATGTCAAAATGAAAAATATGGGAAATATAAATTATTCCAATTTTTAGTTTTTATTTTTAAATTATTTTTACACAAATGTAAAAAAAATAAAAGAACGTAATACAACTAACTTGTAAAATAACAATAAATTATAAAAAGTGGTCAAAATTCTGACAGTTGATTGGCCAAAAACAATAGGGTCTTCCGCGATTTTTCAAAAACCTTGAAACTGAACTCTAGACACATTAAAAAAATCATTGGCACTAATTTTTGTGTTGAGACAAATCGTTGTGATTAGCAAAAACGATTTTAAAATTAACGGCGTTTGAAAAATTTCGGACAAGTCCGAAGTGATTCCGCGAGTGTCACTTTGACGTCCCACTTATATTTTTTGAATACCATTTTAATGTAAGTACATAATTGTTAATAAATTATCGAGGAAATTCGATAAATACAGGGTCCTGCAACAGTGCGTCGGGCTTTCCTAGCGCGTTTCCCGTGAAAGATAGAAAAAAATGTTTCGTACTAAAAGTTATTGGTTTAAAAATCTTTATGCCGTAAAGTTATTTTCATATATACAGGGTGTCCCAATTTTGCAGAATTACAAAATCATTTTTTTTTTTAAATAGAATACCCTGTATTAATTTAAGTTTTCTGATGACATATTTCAACCTCTACAATGTTGTTTATTCAGTTTTGGATTATGTTACAGTGTTACTAACTTACATTTTTTTCTCTTCCAAATATCATACATAAGCAAGCTCAACTTTAAAAAGTCGTAACGACCTAATTTTTTTAAGGTAATCCGAGTTATTAACAGCAACTTTCTTATTTTAAATAGCCGCCATATTTTATTTTTACACGTCTAAATCGACTTTTATTTTCTAGTTTCAACTTTGAATAACAACCTATGTCAAAATAAAAAATATGGGATATATCAACTATAGTACCAATTTTTATTTTTTATTTTTAAATTATTTTTACAACAAATGTAAAAAAAAACGTAATACAACTAAGTAGTAAAATGACAATAAATTATAAAAAAATCTCAAAATTCTGACTGTTATTGGCTCAAAAGCCAAAAAGAAGCTAAACACAATTGACAGCATTTTAGAATATTGCCAGTTACTTATCGCAATGTATTGCGATTAACGCCTTTTATCGGCTCTGTCATTACTTCACGAAATTCATCTACATTATTATAATTGAAGTTACTTCCATAAATTTTGTTTTTTAGAGAACCCTACAAATACCAGTCAAGAGGCGTCAAATATGCAGATCTGGTTTTTAGATTGCTTAGAATAATTTCTAAAATGCTTGGACTTTTGAAAATTTTTCAACATACTCTGAACCAGCATACAAAACTGCATGACATCACCCATTTAACCAGATCTCTAGCTTTCAAAATAAGAAAGATATATATGCAATCCTACTCTATTTATCACACCCTGTATAGTGTCAAAATTAAGTAGCGGATAAATTCGCTAACTTTGTTAAGGTGTATGAGAGAGAAAAAATCTAAAAATTTTTTTTTTAGTAATAATCTTGTTGGACTAAAATGGACAATTTAATGATGATTGGGTATGGCCATCGAGTTAAGTTAAAATCGACATAGTTTTTCATGGGTTAAGAAGTATGTCGATTTTTCAGAGACAAATATCCTGATAAGCAATTAAGCCAATCCACAGTCAGTAGAATAGAACATAAATTTAGAGAACAGGATACTCTTAAGGATCTTCCAAAAACTGACCGCCATATGACAACATTAACCGAATATATGCAGCAATAGTCGCTTTAGAAATATCGCTTTAGAACACAATCTGACCCATACTTCTACACTGAATCTTTAAAAAATGCAATTATTTCATCCATATAAGGTAAAATTTGTCCATGAGTTATCAGACACTGACTTTGATCTTAAGCAAGAATTTTGTGAACAAATGATGGAAATTTGCAATCATGATCCAATGTTCTCGCGGCGTATAATATTTTCGGATGAAGCCTATCAACAGGCATAATTTCCGATATTGGTCTTGAAAAAATCCACACTGCATACATGAAGCCCATACCCAATATCCCGAAAAGCTCAACCTATGGGCAGGAGTGATCGGTGACAGAATTTTAAGGCCATTCTTTTTTAGCGCTAATTTGACTGGAGAACTATACCTAGACTTTTTACAGTTTGAATTAGTATCTGCATTAGCGATATTGTTTCCGAATGAAGACGGCCCTGACGTACCAAACAATTTGCAACAGTTGGTTGCAACATGATGGTGCTCTGCCACACTATGAAGTGGATGTGCGACGTTATTTGGATGAAGTATTTCCAGGGAGATTGATAGGAATGATCCATCTGTTTCTATGGGGGTACTTAAAAAACAAGGTATACAAAATACGACCTAATAATTTAGAGGACCTTAAAGAACCAACCTAACCTAACCTAACCACTTTTTTTTCTTAATGGGAGAAACCTTTAGCAGGGAGCTTTCATACTCCTCCAAAGGCTTAGTGTGGGACTGGGCTTGTCCAGGTTAGGACTCGCCCGACCTCACTAAAAAAACCCTTTTTGATGAAATTGCCTATTGGCAATTGCTATTCCTCTTCTTCCGTCGCTTTCATTTGTCTTTTCCTTTCTCTCCCTTGTCTCTCTTTCTTTGACGCACTTTTGAATCCAGCGGTGTATTTTATTCCAGTTTGCTTCAGTTTTAATCATGGTGTTAACAATATTTTCTGGTGTAAGGCTTTCGCCAGTATATAGTACCTAACCTAACCTAACCTAACCTAACCTAACCTAACTTAATCTACACGGCATGAGTGTAGGTTAATAATGCATCGAATACTTCAAAACGTGGTGAATGCATTTTATTACCGTCTTGGGTATTGCCAGATGGTGCAGGATCATCAGTTTAAATATTTCCAGTAATTGTCCAAGCCGTAATATTTTTTGTTTGTTTTAAACCCCAATAACTAGGATTGGTCTGTTAATTTCATTCATCTTTACTTTTGTAACTGTTATGCCGGTTTTTTTTTTTTTTTATGTAACCTATTCAAAATGTATGGTTGAAAACAGATTAAAAAACCCTACCGAAATAAAAATAAAAAATATAGGTGTCATTAAAAAAAACATTAATAACGTCACAACTATGAAAATTTTGTTTTTTAATCTGAAAAAAAAACTTCCTATGCGCAGTAATTTATATCGCTATCTCCCTTTTAGATTTTTTCTCTCTCATATACTATATATTAACGAAGTTACCAAATTTATCCGCTACATAATATCCATACTGTATAATATATAATAAGGTAAAACTATATTTACCATCACATATCATAAAACTAACAATCAACTATACAACACATTCATTGTGGATAACAATGTTCATTATAAATGTAACTAATGGCATTCATATCATAACATTTTTACGACAATTTTTATTACCACGTAAAATCTAAACAAAATGTGGACATTCATAGGCCCTGCATTTGAAAACCAAATGCTTTAAATTCGTGATTTATTGGAATGTAAAAAATCTAATCAACAATTTACGTACATGGATAAGTCACATTAAATACATGACGAGTCTCATAAAAAGAGTACATGTGTTATATTGTTATTGATTGTTTGAGTATGCAATTTTAGTTAAAACTACGTTATCGCCAGTCGATAGCTTTCAACTGATGCATTCCGAGAATCCGTAGCTTTTAGATATCGGCATTACTTCCTGTCGACAGTGTGATTAAATCTAAAAAAGTAAAGGATTGGCAAAAAAGTGTGAGCGTGATAATGCAGGTAGAACGATAATTTTGAAGAGGTACTTAATTTGTTGATTTGTTGATTTACTACTGCTAATATTATCAACTTCATATCAATTATCGCAAGGTTTACAATTATCAACTCAATAAATGAAATGATTAATACTTGTTGGATATGTAATCAATTTTTCATTGAAGTAGGGGAATAACTGGTTGTTTTTAATATTGTTTATTTGCTATGTCTAATTAATGTAGGTACGGCGTAATCCACTAGATTTCAAAATTTTGCCTTAAGGATTTAAAATTGTTTAACGTACACGGATAATTTAACAATACATGAGATCGCCTGCTCCATTTCCCCTCAATAATTAAGATTATAACGCTAATGTATTAATTGGAAACATGGGTAGGTAATTCTTTTTTTTTTAACTTTAAATAATGTAATTCATTTTTCGGCCCAGAGATGGCACTTAAGTGCCTCTCTCACTACAGTGACTATATAAAGACAATGTGGACATACAGAAATCGGCGGCCAATTTCAGTGTTACTCATGTTACTTACAACGAATAAGAGGTATATCTAAATTTTTCATAAATTTAAATATTTCAGTTACTTTTTTAATTGGATTCTATTGAATTAAACAAATTGTTTGTTACAAAATAGAATGAAATGAAAAAAAAATATTTACAAAACACATTTAGATATTTTAGGATAATATATTTGAATACAAGGACAATATAATAATACTGAAAGTAATCATTGATTTATCGATTCATATATGGGTTGACTGCAAATTAAACAAAACATCTAGTATTCTTTTTTTTAAATAATAAATAAAACATCAATTCTAGTCCTGAAAAGTAGATTTACTAGCATATCGCTTCATAAGATTAATTTATTTCTTCGAAGCAATTTTCAATCCAAAAACCACAAATCTTGCGAATAATTTTTGATTTTAATTGATGACAATTCAGAATTTCTAATGAATCCAGTGCTCCCATTTCTTTAATATAAAATTCTTTCAAATTAATATTTTGACCGCTAACTATCTCATAATATATTCTAAATACATTTTTATATCTATAAAACACATGAAACATGCATCGTTACAGTAAAACATGGTATTAATCTTAGTAACATTTTACTCGAGATAATCTGGCAAATTTACATGCTCTGAACGGTTTTGAACCCACGGTAGAAATGCAATCATCACAAGTATTTTTTTTTTTATTCTAGAAATAATATACCCACAAATATTATACAGTGTATTTAATTCAGTGTTATTTAAATTTAATGATCCAATACGAATTTCTACTCAGATTACATTGATTCATTGCTAGCATTCAACTCTGTTGGAACATGAATTTTGTGACTCTTTGAGGTGGAAGGCGAAGATAATTCAATGTCTTCATCAGGAACCAGATGCAGTTTTTCTTTTGTAGTAAGGTATATTTCCTTGGGCGCTTTCCTTTTTGTTTGTGGCTTTGTAAAAGGTACCTTTGCTTGGGCGCTTTCCCTTTTATTGGTGGCTTTGTAAAACTAAACAAAGTTGGTACAACATTTCTTTTCAGTTTTTTTGTTCCATCTACTGTAGTTTTTTTCCCACATGTCAGCTTCAAAATGAACCTACAGTAGAATAAATGGTATTTATTTTTTGTTCATAAACAATTTTGAATCATATAAAGTTACGAGTCACTCATTCACTATTGAATTTTCAAATGCAAGGGTTCACACATCCAAAAACATTTAACACTTGTAGATCTGCTTGTACCTACATGACATTGTATCTTATGGTATATTACATTGGTTTTGAAGAAGTTTTGAAACATCTCTTAAGTTACTTTTAGCCGAGAATGACTTTTGACGGTTTTGAACTATTTCCATATTTGAACAGTACACGGGAATAATGATCAGGGTCCAATTTTGCTCAAGGGCAGACGGGCGATGCAATCTGATGGATTTTAGCGAGAGCTGTTGTTTGGAATAAACAGTTTAATGGAAAAATAATTGAAGTGGACTCTACAAATATTTTAAAAATATCTTTGTTCACCCTAAACGACAGCTCTCGTTAAAGTCTATCACATTGCATCACTCGTTTGTTTTCTAGTGGGATTGGCCCCTGATGGTTATTCCCGTGTACTCTTCATTTATATTCTGTTTTACATCAATTAAATTATAAATTGATATACGAATAATCATTTTTACCTCACATTGGACATAACTATCATTTAGTTTCCATCCGTCTCGCTTCATTTTGATTGTTCAAGTTTTTCTTCTTGCAGAATCTCTCGGGAAATATTTTATAACGAAGCCCTGATCCACACTGTTGGAACATCCGACAGCAGAACAGCCTGGAAATTTGTTGAAGTCTAATATTAACATTATACTCTATTTAAAAACTAGGAGGAGTGATTCAAATTTGGCGCGCGAATACCTACGGCTGTGATGGGCTGAAAGCACGCCCACTTTATAACGCACCAAATCGCAGTTTTTAACGGATATAACCTCAATTCGAAGCGTCAGCGAGTTGCAACTGTCAGTCTAATTTTCATTCTATCCCGTGAAATTTTGCAAGTAAACAAAATCAGCTCTTTTCAGAAGTTATGTTCGTAGTGTTAGTAGTTAGTTTTGCATTTATTATTGTGATGCATTCTGAAGCCAGTACAAGCTCAGCTGTGTTCCAATCTTGATCTTTTCAATAGTTAATCGAGTGATAACCTACAATATCAGCAATCAAAGCTACATCATTCTCAAACTCAGTACTTAGAATACTAAGGTAACCTATAAATCCACTATATTTGACTAACATAATAATATCTTATATCTTTAGCTGCCCACGGTACAACCTTTACGAATCGTTTAAAAACGATTTGTTTAAAAATAAACCAGTGATTATACAGATGAAATAATTTAAAATAGCCGCCAAAAGTGTCTGGTGATTTTCCTGGTAACTTTTTACAGTGTAAATTGGGTTTTGGGACTTACTCCTCCTGGTTATTAAATTGAGTGAAGTAAACAGGTATAATCTCTTTGATAATCGATTTGTAGAACATGCCCAAAGCATTCCTAACCCAACTTTTATCATATAAACGTTAATACTTACGTTATTCAAAACATAATTCACTTATAGTTTAACTAGTATAACACAATTCTGACCAGTCTATTCTTAATAATATTACATACTATTCAAACTTAAAATCACCATAAAGTCAACGTTTTATATAAAACAACCAAGATTGCACACAGGGTCGCATGAAAAGTACCACAAATCTGGCCTGAAAATGGCGATTTGTACCGCGTGACAGCCGATAGAAAATAATACATCGTATGTCCACACTGTCTTTATATAGTCACTGTATCTCTCACGACATCACTGTCAGAGTGCCACTTTATGAATACGACTAATATGCGTTTGGGAATTATAATTTCGAACTCACTGGTCTGATGAGACCCGATTAGGTTGAAACCGGTCTCTAGTTGTCCGCGGAAAAAATCCCAAATGCACATTCCAATTTTAAAATTTAAAATTTAAAATGATAAGTATTAAATGGACAATAATGCTGGTTAAGTGCAAAATAAATAAACTTTTGAAAGCAACTAAAGTAACTAAATAAAAGTCTAGGAACATTGTTATTATTATATTTAATTAGACCGATGGTTATCTAACATGCAACCATGCAAAAGTAGAAACAGTAGAAATTCCAACAACTTTAGGAAAATATCCCTGCTGTGCACAGCGACAAAACTGCACATATGAATCAATACTAGAGAACAAACTAACAAAAGAAATTGAAAAAACAATGGAAAAGTCACAAAGTGGATTCATGAAAGGGCATTCAACACAATACCATACCTTCACAATTAAAAAGATGACAGAAAAAATATCAAGACAAAACAACAAACTATACAAGATATTCGTGGACTTAGAAAAGGCATTTGATAGAGTCCCAAGAGTCAAAGTGTAGGAAATACTTGAAGAAAGGAAGATAAAGGTGCATTTAATAAAAGCAATCAAGAGTATGTATAAAACCACTGAACACTACTTAAGGACAAATAATTCAACATCTGAGAATTTCACAACCAAACAAGGCCTTGGACAATGTGGCGCTTTAAGCCCTCTGCTCTTTATTATATTCCTAGACAACATAATGAAAAAAATTAAGGATAACACCAAGAAGGTACAAATAGGATACTATTTAAAGAAAAGAACAGTGATAGCAGAATGTGCTTTTGCTGATGACTTAGTCATGCCAGCCAAAGGCAAAAAAGACCTGCAACACAATCTAAGCATATGGGAGGAGGAACTGAAAAAACACAACATGGTAATTAATATAAACAAAACAAAAGTAATAGTAATAGCAAAAGAGGAAACAAGACCAAAAATACTAATAAATTTGAAAAGGATAGAACAAGTTGAAACCTTAAAATAGTTAGGTACAATAATACATAATAAAGGAACCATGGAAAACGAAATAAATAACAGAATCATGGCCGCAAATAAAACCTACTATGCAATAAACAAGTACATTCTAAACAATAGAAGAATCTCCAAAAACACGAAAATTTCACTCTTCAAGTCAATTTACAGACCAACACCCTTATATGGAAGCGAAACCTGGACAACAAATGAAACGACAATGAACAAAATACAAGCAACCGAAATGAGATACTTATGAAAAGTTGAAGGAGTCACCAGATTAGACAGAGTAAGAAACGAACAGATCAATGAAAACCTACAAATACAAAGTGTGCAAAAATTAATACAGAAACGACAACGAGGATGGTACGGGCACCTGATAAGAATGCCAGAAAACAGACAAACAAAAATAATATGGACATCAAAAGACGAAAAGAAAAAGAAGGAAAGAGGAAGACCAAGGAAAAGATGGAAAAACGACATAGAAGGGATCCTAAGAAGAAACGACTTCGATCACCAAGAAGCAAGGAAAAAGGCTACAAATAGAAAGGAATGGAAAAACTTCATTTAGACAAAGACAACATAATTTAGTGGTAGCATGAATCTCGACACCCAAAAGGGTATAGGAGATGTAAATTGATTATACATATATATATATATATATATATATATATATATATATATATATATATATATATATATACACTGCTCAACAAAATTAGGGGAACACTTATAAAAAAGGGTCAAAATAGAGTTTTAACAACTATACGGAAATAATTAAAGCTGATTAATCTTCATTCATGTTTATTTAAACTGAAAAGAGGTATTTTAAAACCATGTGCTTAAAATAAACAACAACAAAATCGAAAAACCTAAAAATGAACAAAAATGAAAAACATTGAAATGTAATTCTACAACGTTATTTAAGAAATTAATAATGTGTGTGGCCTCCGCGCATTTGAATGACAGCCGCAAGTCTGCAAGGCATGCTTGCAACATTGTAACCTGGAGAGCAACGTGAGGTCTTGCACTATTGTGTAGGAGGCAAAACTGAAGTCCAAATCCAGCAGCAGCAGGTACAATATATTCGCTAAGGATGTCGCCAATCGCACAAGAACAAGGTCGGTACGATTGTCGTACGTTATACCTGCCCATACCATATGTTATGCAGCACCAAATCTGTCAATTTCCTGAACAACGCCGTCTAAATATCGTTCTCCTAGTCATGCCCAGACTTGCACACGTCCGTCACTTCTTACATGAAATCTTGATTCATCGGTAAACATAATGGAGGACCACTGCTCCATTCCCCAGTTTCGGTAACGTGTTGCAAATTCAAGTGTGTTTCTTCTGTGGGCTAATGTTAGACGAGGCTTTTTAACAGGCCGTTTGGGGTTTAAACCACGTTCACCAAGCTTTCTATGCACTGTTTGGTCCGAAATAACCATGCCCGTTACTATCCTAAAATCGTTTTTAACATCTCTTGCGGTTGATGAGCGATTTCGCAAAGCCAAAATCACCATCATTCTGTCTTGACGAGCTGTTGTTACCCGATTTCGCCTTTGTCCTGGCCTTCTCTTATATCGTCCAGTCTCTTGATGCTTATGCCATACTCGGCATACCACAGAGGGACGTATGTTTAATATTCTTGCAACATATCGCATTGATCGTCCATCTTGGACTAAAGCAACAGCCTGTGACACTTCTACTTCGATCAAATCCCTCATCTTGGATGTATAGGCTTGATACCGATTTTAGAATGACATGTTTAGTGTGTTAATATGGTTATTAAATTTTTTCAGGGATTATCAAAGCACTTCGTTATTAGTGGAAATTCAATTGTAGGCAATATAAGGTGGTATAAGCGTTACGTACTGCCACAAATAGACCTGTATTGTTCAAATCTATCTTTTAATTATTAACAATAGTAAGCACTACCTATACCGCCTACTATAAAAAAAAAAACGTTTTTAACCTTTTTTTATAGGTGTTCCCCTAATTTTGTTGGGCAGTGTATATATATATATATATATATTCGATGCCTGCAAATTTATTAATTTTAAAAATTTTCACTATTAATTATTTTGAGAAAAAAGTGATCTCATAGACTTGATTTTGTTGTTTGCAATTCAGATCATAGAACTGATGCGTGCTCTGTTATCAATTCTGATAAAAATGTTTTCGTTGAAACCCACGCGCCAGCTCAAGACAGATCACGATTATACGTGTAATCTCAATTTAGGCGATAAATGTTTTCATGTAGAGCAGCGATCCGATCGAAGGATTAATATTTTAACTGGCGAATAATATAATTATACGTTGCGCATTAGTAAACTTCCTGCAGGTAACGTGCGGTTGGAATCTATAATAAAACACCGATAAACCAGTCGATAATTGTTCACATTTTTTTTATCCCAATGGAACAGATGAATTTAGCATAATTTTGTATACACAGTCGGACGTTAATTGATCTATTAGATAAGCCAAGTCGGTGTAATTGCGTGCGGAGTCTAAACGTTCACTTCTAGTACTTGTCTGTTTAGCCGCGGAACGTGCCTCAAAGCATGCAAAAATTGACAATCAATTAAACACCAGGCTGGCGTAGGCGAATGCACTCGCCCATTTCCCAATATGGGATAATGTTGATTCAGAGATTTTTCCCGGCGTACCCAGAGTCAGTTTTCCTAGTTGCCATTTCCGAAGTGCACAGCGTATTTAATGAAACGCTTATCCAATTAAGCGCGCATTTTTTCCACCTCGCCTATTTATGCCTTGAAAGTATATCCTGAATTTTGTAATTTTTAAAAGTAATACGCCAATAAGGTCGCTCGTTAATTATCAAAAGGTCGTTTTATACTCTGATTGTTGTGCATTAATTTTTTATGGATCCACGCATCCGCGCCAATTAAAAGTTAACATGCGTTTTCCAATTTTATTGTACATGATTCGTTTACGTAACCAAAGCTATGTTGGTAGGGCAAAACGTATTGCACTACACTTGATATCTAAGCAAATAAATTTCACGTTGCAGTTTCAGGAATTACTCGCACGTAATTGTAATTGCTTCAAATAACCAATCATACACGTCATCTTTATTTAAATTTTCATAAATCGTTAGCAATAATCAGGGCCGAACTTAGACTTGATAATGCCCTAATCTATTTGAGACATGGGGCAATTTATAAGTCCAGATATTATATGTCAGTGCCAAATATGATTTTCGGATACCTAGAGGGTTAAACTGAAATACAATTAAGAACTATATAGATAGTGAAATAATAAATCTTTAACTCCAAATCATTTTTATTCATAACAAACTTAAAAATGTAAACTCTGGTAAAAAGAAACAAAAGTTATTTTACAAGACACAATTTTCAAAGGTTTATTATCTTATCTCTGGAAACATATTATAAGGATTAAGGAATTATATTAAATTAAAATATTTTTTTCTTGCTTTTGCCAGAGCAAAGTCACTGATGACATCATCAAATGATAAACTGCTTATTTTGTGACTTTCTGTGCACATGAGACTTAGGGTACATAATTTATCTTGAGTCATTGTTGTTGTAAATTCATTTTTATCCTCTTCAGCTGAGAAAAATATCTTTCTCCAGAGCAATTTACAACCGTCATACTAAGAAACAATCTCAAAATTGCTTCTGTAGTGAATGCTGATTGGACAAGATCGTTAGATATTACCCTATACAGATCCAGATGTGTCAGATTATCATGTTCCGCTGAACCATAGGCTTGACTATGTCTAAACATATTGATGAATATGCTTGACTTCTCCTACAAAATTCATGTGCACATCTTCAGGATATGTTTGCCATAAAGCACTAACTCCGTCACGAATTTCTTCTTCTATAGCTTCTAATTTTGTTAAGAATGAAAACTTTTTTGTAGCATCATTGTATACTGTGCCAGATATGTGCCTATACCTGTGTGCCAGATTTTACTCTAATGTATCTATCACAGGTGTTTAAATATTTTTATTCTGAACTTGTCTCTTGACTCAAGGTTCTCTAAAGCATCATCTTCATCATCATTGATATGCCTGCTTCTATATCTGCTTTTGTTGTAATCAACATCAGGCAATTTTGCCATTGCTTTTTCTTCAAAATGATCGAACATATTTCTGGAACCTTTAACGAAATCCGAAAGTGAAGCATACAATTTCCTACATACTTCATCTAGACCAATTTGGGTGTCTTGCAGTGATTGACTAGTCCTGTGAAATTCATCCAGCAAGTAACTGCACAAATGTAGCATTTCCATAAATTCAAACTCCTCCATTTTACTCAAAATATTTAGGGCTTGATTTCTTGTTTCGCCTTTCTCTGTGGTAACTATATGCAGCTGACGCAATGCAGAATTTATTCACTATTCAATTCACTATTATTTATTCAATTTATTTTGTGTCACTACTTCAAATCAAAATGACATGCCGGTGTATGTCATTTTGATTTGAAGTAGTGACACAAAATTTCCATTAAATTTACACGAAATATTAAGTATTATATCGAGAGCGTATGAGTTTCAAAACTTCGTTTTATTTTTTCCCCTGTAGAAATTTGCGAAAAAGGCTTGTACATGTCAAAATGTTTTTTATCAAGAAATATTTTGAGACCAGTTTAATTTCTCATGTTTTGACGTTATGATATCAGAGCCATTATTTTTTAACGCAACCCCCTCTATTTTTCAGTGGATTAGGATAGATCATAGTACTTTGATTTAAGAAATACGCACATGTTTAGCTTTCTGGACAATTGTCCCCGATTAATTATTGAAAGTAAATATTTTAAAGTAAATTTTAAATATTTTTTTGAATGGTTATTTCTTAAAAAAAAAGATTTTGACTGGCTTAAGCGTTTTTCGCAATTCCCTGCGAGGGGGAAAATAAAATTAGGTTTTGAATCTTTATACACAATCTGTATAGTTCAGGGTGTACGAGTACGAAATAATTTTCAGCCCCTAGCGTACAAACGTTTGGGAATCACTGCTTAACAACATTATGTCCAAAAGAATTTTCAGCCCGCATCCCACAAACGTTGCTATACAATAATTTTACTGTTGAACCAAGTTTCGACGTCGGTTCAGTTGAACTTGTATTTTCGTACAACTAAACTAAACTAAACAACTAAACAACAACAATTACTAACAACTACAACAAACTACAACAACTAAACCAAGCTTAGTTCTACCTCAAACCGTGAAAGCGAAATCCTTGGAAATGCACCATGATCGCAGACTGGCATGGAAATCACTTATTTAGAAATAAACTGCTTCAGCTGGGCCTTAAACTTGGATAAATGTATTATTAATGTAATTATTAATAACTCGCAATTCCAAACTTTCTTATCTGCAATATGGTGATAATCTAATGCCAACGGCCTATGGCTTACAACTTTTGGTATTGGCAACCTTCAGCAACTATGATATGATGGAAATATTTCAATCAAAGATACTAATCAAATATAAATGTCCCGTGGTTCGTAGCAACCTGTCCATTTTGTCAAGATCTCCCAATGGCCTCTAGCAAAACAGAAGCCAGAAAATATTCATTGTCAAGTATTATGTCCAATGCTTAGTCTCCAATGTTTATCTTAGCTGAAGATTTGTTAAAAGACGAAACAATAAGACGACTCGAGAGGTTGAAATAGTTCACGACACGGACCACTTAGATTTTTACACTAGGTTGAATATGTTAACATCTCAGAAGTAAGATCTTACAGTATTTTTATTATACATATCTGAAAACACCTCGTTTCCATCCGTTTTGGCACTGACGAAAAGGTGATATTTTCAGAACAGGGCGCGGCAATCTTTTCCCGACCTCTGACTTTTTTGCGTGCGCTAAATAATTTCAGAACCTCGCACGGAAAACTTTTCCCGATCTCCGATATTTTTCGTGCTCTAAATAAAATAATTAATAAATTATAATAAAAATGATGAAGGATACTAAAAACTATCGTTCATTATTCCGTACTTCCATGACTTGCCGAGCTCGCATTCGCCTCACGCGGGAATTTTCACACGCGCTCGGAAAAATCCTTATTTCCACATTCGTATTGAAATTTTCTATTACTATGTTTATTCGTCAAAATAAAATGACAGCTATTAATTGCAGTAACTCTACATAGGTGTATGCTAAAATTCAGCTCAACTTATCCATGGAAATTTAAGTCGTGATTAATTTACACAAAGTGTTTTGCATTTCAACTTCAAATTTGCGCGCCAGAATTATACTCATAAGTTTTAAAACTGGAAACATCATACGCAAGATCAGTAAAAATAAAGATATATTTTTTTGGTCAGGCAACACTAAAATAATGTAATTTCTAACTTAAGTAAGTAAACTTGGAGGTCTATTCACCTGCAAGTAAAGTGTCTGTTACTTACGTTACAGTTAACTCTACTTAATAGATTTTATCAGAGTTCCGCCTTTTCATCAATTATGTCCTATGAAGTATCCTGTAAGTGGTTAATGAATAGAAAATGTTTGCTTCTGTCCAGTAACTACGGGCAGGCATAATGGAGATGCGCGCTGGCGAGAGAGAGATAGACATTGCTTTGCCGGGTTCCTCAAAATCGACGAAAGCCGAAATGCGAAAACATACCTAAAGGACACTCTACACTACAGGACAGAATTGATGAAAAACTCTAAGTGGATATTTGGTACATTTTAATACCATAAATTGACCTGGAAATTGGAAATTTTGAGCTTGTTTGATACGACGCATTAGTTATAGCTTAGGTTGCAATGGCGCGTTATCCTTCGGGCAATTTGGGCATTTTCCCTGGGCCCCCAACATCCTAATCATATTTGCTCAAAAATTATTTCTTAAAAACCACGAAAAAAATCTAAAATTGCATAACAATTCTACAATATCTATGGAAACTTTAATTAATGTTAAAAACTCTTCTAAATCATCCATATAATATAGACACCGCTAAAAATTGGTGTATTAGAAGTAGTTCGTTGTAAGTTTACAAGGAGAAGAATTTGCAGGGAGAATTCATAAAACAATCTTAACTTATTACGCTAAGGGTGAACTTTCGGTTAAACGTGTCCAATAACCACATGCATGGTTTGAAACGTAATCACTGTTGTGTCCTTACAACATGGCAAACATAAAATTTGCATATTCAGAGATACATACAATCTGACAATATAAATAGCTCACTCGGATAAATAACTCATTTTTGATATTGACCCCTCTGACGTTGATGTACGTCATAATTCGTGGCTCGTGGATTTGCGCTTAACACAGCGGCAGATTATTTATATTATTGTGAAGAGTTAAATAACAATAATAATGATCATACCACCCGTTTTCTTTTTTCTTATCGTTATCAAATGCGTTTGTTTTATATTTTATATTTTCACTCGGTTTGCATGTATTAATAATGATCCGTTATCAGCTTCGCTGGGGACTGAACGTGTTAAGAGTTTATCGCTGTTGTTTCGCTCTTTTCTCACGTCGTTATTGTATTGGTTGTTGTCAATTTGATTATCGTATTTATTATACAGTTCCCCGATTGTGATATAATTGTTATTATTTCAGAATTAATTACATACGCCACCTTATCGCGGCCTTTTAACAAATGTGATTGCAGTTTCCGTGCATTCACGATTGGAGAATTGAGAATTTAAATTTTTCCAATGAAATGACAATGCTAAATGCATATTAAGCATATTTTTTCCGTAGCTGAAATAAATTTAAGCGAACCAAACAAGGTCTAACTTTAGTTGTTATTTTAGGAATTGATTTTACAAGGGTATACATATTATTGAATCACATTTTACTATCTTAGAGCATCAGAGCTCAATTTCTTTACGGCCGCAAATACTTCACAGCCGAATGTATGTCTGGACTTTTCCGAAAGTAGTTCAATGTTGTAGCAGTGGCCGCTTCGATAATATCCGATGGAGTTGCTAAAGAATCATCTCTCGATTTTAGTAATATACTTTAAATAGATTATTTTTGACAAGCAGTTAGTTAAACAAAAGTTTAAGAAACGAAATTAATCTGAGGATCATTTCTTACATAACACTGATCACCGGTGGTTATAAATAGGCAATCGGTGTACTAACCGCGGACACAATTTTCGGCTGCCAATCATGTAATAATCGTGTTATGTTGGCACCCGTGATATTTTTTCGGCGACGATGCCACATATTTTTCACTAACGCATGCTCATACATGTGTGTATAACCAAACTTCGTTGACGTTTATCTTGTTATATTTGATCAATTATTACAATGCATATTTTGCCATTGTAGTTGTTAAACCATAACCACAAGATTGATATCCGGACGATAAAAGGCAGAGAAGTCGACGAATTTGGTACGAACCGCGTACTGTCGCACAAGATTGCACGGGCGCAACCGTTGATTGCAGCCATTTTTAAATACCCAGGACAGCTGGCAACCTTGTATAATTGTGCCATCATTGTTATGATTACTATTTTGATGACGTGAACGCCAGTTTAGATATATCAGAGTATACCAACTGAAAATCATTGTAAGTCGATATTCTAAAGAAAAGACAAAAGGATAGTTACATTTCTATTATAATCTGCATTCAATGTAGGTACTAAGTAACGTTATGTGCATCTCTACTTTTCAGCCCCGCCTGTTTACTGACTTCGGTCGCATCTCAACCAGCAAACCAGACTGCTAAAATAGGTTCACTTAAAAAATCACAGTCACATGTACGACAATACGCAATTAATGGATGGCTAGTTTCAACACCTAAATGTTTCAGAACGAAATCGATAATTTCGCTTCAAGGTATCACAGAGATCGAAAACCGAAATGGGCCTCTGCTCCTCGGGGTTTCCCGATCTGCGGAACGCCCAAACGTCCGCCAACAATTGCTTCGTGGCATAAATCGTTGTGAAACGGAGATATTTACGTGAAAACGCAATTCACCGCCTCAAAAACGGGTGGCAATTGAGGCGATTGCATTGTTTAGACGGCTTGGAAAGATAATTAATTTGCCGACCTAATTAACGCAAGGGGAGCGCGACTGCGCCACAAAACTAAAACAAATCGAAGCTAAACAATGGCAAATAATTTATGTGCACTCTGCTTATCTGACGCAATCGCGAAACTAAACCAGGCGTGATTCTTTTCAATGAATAGTGAATAAATTCAGAAGTATAGTTGGTATTAAAATGATTACATAAACTTTTACTTGAATTTAAGTTCAAAAATCGTAATCATTTATTTAGGAGAATGTTGCTGTTTAAAATAAATTTGTATATTGTTTATTCAAAAGAAAATATGTAACTTAAACCAGCATATTAAATTTATTTCAATATTTGTTATACAAATTTAAAATCGATACGATATTAAATATACATTCAAATAGTAGATTGTGTGTATAATTAAAAAAATATATTGTACAAATTTTCTGCTGTTCATATCAGATAATAGTAGATTATACCACGATTCAATAATGATAGCTATTATTCCCGAGGAATATGTACGAACCGAGCCGAGTAAGCGGCGAGGGAGTAACATTTCGAGGTAAAAATAGCCATTATTGCTAGTAGTTTACTCTACTATATCTACGACTATATTGGCTAGTAGAAAATTTTCGGAAAATGAGTTTGTGTTCTTTCGAAGACGCCATTCGTTGAAGGTTGCGTCCGTTTTATTGTAAATGGATTTTGATGTTTCAAGTATCAAGGTAGATGTTGCTTGTACAATTTCTGGAGGTGTACAAGTAAAATACTCTTCATTTTCATCCATCTCAATACAAATACATAAACACAGTGACAGTGACACTTTTGAGTTTGTGTGCTTTGCTTCCATGGTATTATTTAATTTGAAAAAATTTGTAATTGGAGTGCAAAGGGGAATAAGGACTATGTTTGAAGGTTGCGTACGTTTCATTATAAATGGATTTCGATGTTTCCGGTATCAAGGTAGATGTTGCTTTAGCTAGTTGTACAATTTCTGGAGGTGTACAAGTGAGAGACTCTTCATTTTCATCCATCTCAATACAAATACACAAACACAGTGACAGTGACACTTTTGAGTTGATGTATTTTGTTTCCTTGGAATTATTTAATTTTTTTTTTGTAATTTTAGTGCAAAGGGGAATAAGGACTATTACGTCCGGTTGCATCAACGCGAGTTAAATATTAACTCGGGGTTATAAATTTAACCCTCTCATTAATGAATTAATTGTTGATAGGAAAAAAATAACAATGTAAATGATTTTGATTCACTTTAGTAGTAAAAAAGACATATATGCAGGCTTTTATTTTATTTGTTTATTTTTATGTCAAATTTTACAAAACAACTTAAATGTCCTCATATGAGGGCAACATGCAATAACGGAACAAGTTATTAGGATTCATGGAAGTATTGAAAGCATTCTGGACATAAAGCAATGATACATCGACCACACATGTAGCGTGTTTTACTCTTGCACGGATTGCTTTTACATCTAGACGTATTTTTATCCTCAGATTTCATGGGGTAGTGGCCTCCCTTATCCAAACTCTTCTCGGTAGGTACATACACTCTTGGTTTTTTGTGCGTCGTCGGAGGTGTTACACTACAAGGCCTCCCAGGTGCATTTTTCTTCTTTCTTATAACCTCTCCTTGAAATATTTTAGCTATTGCTATTCTGCTTTTGAAAAGCAATAAATTCATATTGTCATGTTCATTCCAGCTCCATATAATCCAGAAATTGATGGCTATGACATTAATAAAGTGGTGAAATATGCGCATATACCATCGTCTGTTTTTTGTATAGTTTCGGTAGAGTGCCACCAAATAATCCAACAAATCAACTCCTCCCATGTGCTTGTTATATGTAGTAACAGCAAAATGGCGAGGAATAGTAATATATTTTTTATCATGTCTGGAATATCTTTGGGTTTCTTCAATTGGCTCCGCACCAGCGTAGTTTGACATTGTGTGCACCAAATTATTATAGAGCCATCTTACAACAGTTATTCCGTTTTGCGCAGTACAAACTGAAAAACTTCCACGACCTTTTGCTTTCAATTCCTTCTCAGGTATCAAAACGGCATTTGCTCCTTGAAGTCTATTAGCTCTGGCTGTTCCTAGATACAGAATGTTGAGATCTGTAAGTTTTCCAATTAACGGAATACCAGTAAACACGTTATCAGCGTATACTCTGTAATGATTATTGTGTATATCATGGCAAAGTCTTACTACAACATCACCTGCTGCGCCTCAATTACTCACTTTGTCTCTTTTTCCGGCAGCACCTTGTAGTGCTTCAAAACAGTGCACATATCCAGAAACGCCGGCTCGAACCTATAATTTTAATCCCAACTTTTTCGGCTTCTTGGGCAAGTATTGTTTTAACGAAGATCTTCCCTTGAAAGGATCATCATTTTATCAATACTCATGAATACCTCAGGGTCAACAGCTTCATGAAATTTTACGTGTAAATAGTCAAGGACAGGGCACATTAGAATTAATTTATCGTCATTTTCTGGAGGAATATTACTACTATCAGTGAAATGAAGGTATCTTCGAATCTCTTCAAATCGGTTACAAGTTATGGCGTCTGCGATCAATGTCATCCTCAAGCCGCCTTCGGAGGACCAGTACTGTCTAACTCTGGGGTACTTTATATAAGTCATCACTAATGTGATGCCCAAAAATGTGTTGTATATGTATGTATGTATGTGCGTACAAGTTACATTCAAAAACAATATGTTGCAATAACTCATCGGGGAAAAAGTACGAGAAGTAGCTTATGTGTGTAAATTCTTACCTTATGAGGCTTTGTACATTCTGGTACACTTCTTGTACGACTGTGATCTCTATCCAAATTTCAAACCATTTTTTCGGAAGTCACTGTTGAAGATGTTGATATTTTAGAACTATGTTGCTTCTTGCTTGTGATTATTATGTCATCAACGTCAGACTCTGATTCAAAAACAGTGCTTTCTTCAGACATGTGCAGTCACTCTCGTTGTCCGAAATTTCTAATCCATCTTCTGAAGTATTGGCGAGATGTTCTAGTTCTGTTTGGTTCAGAGGTCTATTTTTCCAAGTATTGCGAATAGGTCTTGCCTTCGGAGGAATGTTAGTGGTGGAATCGCGATCACCGGAGATAATTCCACTGGTACTGGGCAAGGAAGAACTTCCATATACCGGTGAAGGTTCACTGTCATAAAATTCTGCTGTTAATTTTTGCAATTGCTCTTCCGTGAATGCTCGTTTGGAAACAATTATACCATTTCTATGAAAAGATTCAAGTCTTGATCTAAAATATATATACTCTGTGCACATGTTATTCTCACCGCAGTAGGCTTGTCTTTTTTTCTTCTTATATTGGGATATTGTATTTTGTGCAATCAGTAATGATTGAAATATGTTGTTAACCAATATCTTCAATAAAACGTTGACACACGTTGTGGTAAAATGCCAAATGTAACTCTCTCGTAATATTTTTACATGTGAATCAGGGATATTATAAAATGCAATATTGCAGTACACATAACCAAAAAGTGCAATGACATAACCAAATTGTTAGTTACTATTTTAACTACCAACGAAAATCACCCTAACAAAGCCTACTGTGGTGAGAATAAAACGTGAATAGAGTTTACATAAGTTGGGTACGATTGCACTCACATGAGGACAATTTTAAAGACGTTATTGCATAATGTCCTCATATGAGGATATTAAGAGTTTTATGCTGGGGCCTGACCCAATCAATTTTTTTTTATATTACGTATGGTAATTCAAAGCTTGATTGTTTGTGCTTGCACTAAAAGAATGTTCATCAAATTCAGAAACTCTGATTTATAACCTCACTAATGCACTTACGGTTAAATCTGAATACCATAAAAATTATAATATACAACAGTGATAACTACTAACGGTACAACAAATTACTCTCTTTATTCATGAAGAGTTTAACATGAAAACAAGTTACCAACAATGTTTTACAAAAAACCGTAGCCATTCAAGATAATGTCCTCAAATGAGGACACCATGCATTAGAGTGTTAACTCTGGGTTAACTTACACCAGATCTGAGATAATACATAAAATGCCAGTTGTACGAACTTGATTCATTCACAAGTGACCCGTTTTATTTAACCCGAGGGGTTTTCTTGCCATACGTTACTCAACATCATCAAATTTTGATGCTACTGATTCGAAACGTCACTCTGACATAAATATAACTCAGTGTAACATAACCCGGGTTAAAACAATGTAATCCCCAACGGAATAATATATAGCATTATACTGCAAAAACCTCAAGTATATTACTTACATTATAAATTAGTCGTAGATAATAGTTATTTATCATGCAAGCGGTTAAAATAACGTTTCTCCACTCCCTGCATGGTAAGTACACTGTTATAACATTGATTTAGTGGAAGTAAGTCCCACTTACCGATAAAGCTTTGGTTACTATGAGCAACGGGAGGGAAGTAAGTGATTACTTACTTCCCTACTTAGGGAAGTAAGTAAAATAATTTCAATAGCGTTCTTTCTCTGGCACCAGTCTTTAAAACACTTTTCATAACACCCCTTCGACTACTCCGGCAGTAGGAAGGAACAGGCAGCATCTGCAGCTTCTTCAATTGCCATATCTTGTTTATTTTCATTGGAATTCATTTTACAACTGAACGAAAGCAATTTCTGACATTCACACTTTGTTTTAAAAATAGTCTTAGCAACCAAAGCCGTACTGACATTTTGTTCATGTTGCGAAAATAAATTAATCAAACACAAACAATTAAACCAACTTCAGGAGTGGTAAAACAGTTATAAGCAATTTGAGAGGTAAGTTTTGACCAGTCTCGGTCTTGATTGCCAGCCCTCGCTGTCGCTCGGGCGCAAACTCGACCTCGACTGGTAAAAGATACTTACCTCTCCTCTCTCAATGTTTAAATAACTATTAATGAGCGGACAGATTAACCGATCGAGCAGTAGCGAGATCGTTCATTCGCGAATTAAACGTAAATTTTAACCTGCGAGTGTAATACAACTTTTTCTTCAATTTTCCCTACCTGAATTCTGTATTTTATGTTATTGTTTTGGTTTTTTTATTGTGTCTTACCATTTATAATGACCCAAGACTTGAAAGTTTTACAATTGCAATTGATAGACGTTAAAATTTGTCCAATTTCTTATAAAAGGAATGCGAATCATTCGAAATATTAATGTAAGCCATCAAACAGTACCTGAGAACATTGACGTTGGAAGGAAATATTATATCTGATAACTTAAATACAGCAGATCAAAAAGTGACACGTTTTAAGCGTTAGCGGCATAAAACATTGATTTGGCTGTTTGAATTTTTTTTGAAAATCGAAATAGTCCTAATTTTCGGATATCGCGCAAGAAATCAATGAGACTTTTTTTATTTCGTGTTAGTTTTAGATTACTGAATATTATGAAGGTCAACTTCTGATCATATAATTTGATTTTCCAAAAAAAAAAACTCGATATTTATTTAATATTTATTATTACTCCCATTATTTTTGGTGGTCTCATTTTGTCCACTCTAACAGAACGTTTACGGGTTTTTATTGTAGAACTAAAATAGTACAGGTAAATTAATTACTATTGAAAAATATTTCTCCAAACAAAACCCTTGAAAATATGCAGTGACATTTAACATTCAGGTAAATAATAAGACTTCAAAAGTCTAAAAGATTTTCAAGTTTTATTTATTTATTTTATTTATTTAATGAGCCACCTTTCTACTTTTCGGTGTAAGGCTAAAGTTTTAACAAACCCGAAAAGAAAATTTGAATTTTAGTTTTGGTAAGTATAATCTTCTAAAGCTCTGGTGGGGACATTATATTCGGTCTTAACCCCAATGAAAGAAAAATCCGAACCTGCACCTCCTCGTGGTAGAAAGCGGATAAAGCTAACTAAGGTCTTCATCTTGTAGTTTCATGAACGTGAACGATCGCTGACTCTCATGTTCAGACAGCATATTTATGATCATAATCTTGTTGCTGCTCGGATAAGTTCTACTGAAGTTTTGCCAAACCATTGGCGCAGATTTTTCATCCTGGACGTCGAGCAACGACCAACGCTTCTTTTTTTCTAACGCAGGTAGGGACCTACAAATCACCTGTGAATATGGTACATCTCCAACCGGCCAACAGCTTCGGGTGCAAGACCTGGTTGAGGAAGGGCACTCTTATGTCGTGAGATTAAGAAATTGATGTTGAAGGAGGAGGAACTGCTAAAACAGTCAACGGCACAAGGATGCAAAAACTCGTGCATCATCAGAACTATGTACGAGCCTTGAAAGATGCATAATGCGGCACAAAATACACAGAGAGTGAAACTTAACATCCTATGTATCGGTGAAACAAGGTGGCTGAGTTTTGGTCAACTTTCAACAAAAAATGACATGATATACTTTCGTGGAAATGAAGACAATCGCCATAGACACGGTGTCGCAATTATTGTCTCGAATGACGTTGTGTCTTCCTGCACAAACTTCGCTCCTGTCTCGGGTCATGCGCCTGCAACTACAGACGAATACTGTGAAACTAAACATAATACAAGTATATGCTCGTACTTCAGATATACCTGATGAATAAATCGAGATATTTTAATAACAAATCAAAAAGGCACTGGAATTACTAAATCCATCAGACGTCACGATAATACTCGGGAACTTTTACGCGAAGGTAGGCAAAGGGAGATGCGGCAAAGTCATAGGCGTATGTGGGCTCGGAACAAGAAATAAGAGGGGTGACAGATTATTATGTTTCTCAAAGACAAGGAGATGATAGTACTGAACACTTGCTATAAGCTTCAAAATCGAAGGCTCTATACATGGAAGTCCCCAAAAGGCAATGATCAAAGAATAATGCAGTAACAACTCAATTGTAACACTTGTAATAAGTTTAATAATAATTCAATGATAATACAGATCTATGTCTCAAGAACGTTATCGTAATTCTGTCCATATTATGTCCGGTCATCTTCGTTCATCCCGAATCCCCTTCCTCTGTCTGCTCCAGGCCTAACGCAACCGACGGTAGTCGGTTTCCTCCGCCGGGACTTCCCCGTGATCGGTGATTCCTCCGCCGCGACTTCTCCACAATCGGTGGGTCCTCCGCCAAGAATCTTAAAATAATCAGAAACCGAATAAATTACATCCTGAAAAATAAGAGGTATAGAAACTGCGCCAAATGAGTCAAAGCTTCTCCGGATTGAAATATCTCCTCAGACCATAACCTTTACTAGCTTAAGTACACATCAGACTCAAAAGAACAAAGATAAATGTGGGTCATCTAGAGAAACAAGATGTGCGGCATGACCTACAAACAAAAATAAAAATTTGAAAACACTGTTAATCAAAAAAGAATACCGAAACTACAAAAATATAAAAGAAAAATGGCGTGACATCAAATTAGCCCTAATGGAACCTACGGAAGCCATCCTGAAGAAAGAGAAATTCACAGGTAAACAAGAATGACTGACGAACTGACGAAATCAGTCTCATGGGTAAGAGGAGGAACTTAACGACTAATTGTCATGAATATTAGCAAAGGAAGGCTTTTATAAGAGTAAATGTAAAGAAATTGAAGATTTATAATAAAACACGACAGCTATAATGCTGACAAAAAATTAAGGAACTCGCAGACATCCAAAAAATAAACAGTCTAATATACTAAAATAGAATAATTACGTCATAGAAATAGAATATAAACTTCTAATATAGAATAATTATATTGGACCACTTATTGAGGATGAGAGACTAACTTTGAAAATATAGAAGGTGATTTCGGCCCTGATATAAGAAAAGACGAAGTGTTATACGAACTGAAGATACTTGAAAACATGAAAACGTCAAATGCTAGTAGAAATTCTTAAATTGATAGACGAAGACCAGATCCATATTCTCGTAGAACTGTTTAATAGTGTACATACTAGATAGAAACTATAGCAAATGAATGACTGTTATCAGCTTTTGCAATTCTTCCAAACAAGGCGAATGCTAAACATTGATCAAACTTAAACACATTAAACACACATTAAAAACATTCTGAAGGTGATCCACATTAGAATTTTTAGGAGCCTAGGAGAAGACACCAGTGACTGGGCAATTTGGATTCAGAAAGAGACTAGAAACAAGAGAAAATAACTAATGTGGAAGTGATAAGACTGATAAATAAGGAAAAGGAAGTAATACTGAGACTTTAGAGGAGTCTTTACCGCAGCTAGTATACGGCATTATTAATAAGCGATAGCCAAATAATTCATGAACGGGTTAACATAATTACAATCGGAGAACTGATATAGAAAGTTTAGACATTTATCGACAATTAGGCAAAGTAGTTTTAAGAAATAAATCAAAGTTGACTTATTTCTAATCACCTAATCGGATGTATGTGCAGACAAGAATACTCCATTATAATTCATGATTTTGGAACAAAAAAAAAACACTAGGTGGTTTGCAACAACATTAGCTCCAAATACCCTGAGGGAATTTCTATTATAGTCTTAATGTCTTAATTGAATGTCTGTCTGTCCCTGTCTTAATTGAATAAATACAGAAGAAAATTTCACAAATCGGCTGAACATGCCATTCTTTTAATCAATATAATAAATCACCATTTTATAATTTCTTAAAAACTACTCAGCACAATTGTAGATAAATGTCTAAACGTTCTAAATCAAGTCTCCGATTGTAATTAAGTTGACCCGTTCATGAATTATCTAGGCTGTCGTTTACATGCAATTCCCTATACCGCGTTTGGGTAAAAAGGCCTCTTAAATGAAGAAAACCATTATATATGGGACATATCACATGAGGAAAAAGGTATCAGGTACTCCAGTTCATCATGGAGGGGAAAACTTAGGGAAGGAGATGGCTGAAGATCCTCAGGGAGTGGTTTGCTGTATCAACAACCAACTACATATTCGGATCAGCGGCCTCAAAAATATAAATCGTCTTCATGATTACCAACCTCCGGGCGTAGATGACACATTAAGAAAAAGAAGAAGTAAAATCTTGAAGAGTATGAAAAACACATTAAAAATTGAATATTTGCAAAAGTTACACAAAACAAAAAAAAACTTATGATATTTAAATAATTTATGCCTGGTTGCATAAACGCGAATTAAATATTATCTCGGGGTTATAAATTTAACTCGGGGTTAACTTCAAAAAAGACTTAAACCAGATCTGAAATAAAACATAAAATGCGAGTTATACGAAATTGATTCATTCACAAGTGACCCGTTTTATTTAACCCGAGGGTTTTGTTACTAGACGTTACTCCACATCATCAAATTTTGATGCTACTGATTCAAAACGTCACTCTGACATAAATATAAGACTGGCGTGGCGCTGGTGTGGGACTGGCGAGGATTGGTCGTGGTGCGTTTTAATACACACATGGGTGGCGGTCAAGTGGTTTAGTTCACTACTACATGTTGTCCAGCACAATGTATTCTTCCTCAGATGATGATGACCATGATTTGTTGGATATTATTAATTTAGCCAATATGCAAATTCCAAAAACATGAAACAAGACAAAACAAAACATGAAAATTTTCCACTTCACAAAAGTTAATGTTGAATTCAATGTCATCACGCATGATGATTTGATGATATACTAATAAATAAAATTTGTTAAAAAGAACGCAAAAACTAGAATAATAAAATAAACAAAGTACAGGTGACAAAAAAGAAAGAATGGTTTGCAAGTGGCACGCCACTTCGATAAGCCATAAGTGGTGTCGGACTGGCGTGGCAAGGGCGCCACGTGCCACCTCGCCGCCACGCCATGTCAGTGTACATTGGGCCATAAGTTAACACATACGTGGCACAAACCAGTCCCACGCCAGCGCCACGCCAGTGCCATACGCCACTTGTGTGTGAATAGGGCCTAAAGGTAACACGAAATCAAAAACTATTATTGGTATATTACGTGATTTCCGAAAATTTGCAATATTTCGATTTTCATCATTTTCACAAACGAGATTTTCTAGGTAAGTAAAAATTATTTGGTATATCTGATAGAGGCTAATAATGTTTTTAGACAAGCACAATCATTTTAGACAATAATGTCTTACAAATCCATGGTTACGATTTTTTAAGTCAAATTTTAGGTTGATTGTAATTTTGAATAAGACTGGGGCAAAAGGTAGAGAATTTGCTTGATAAAAGGGGGTTGGGGAATACCTCAACTTTTCAAAAAAAAACATTTTTTTTTCACGAATGCATTGTTGCAAGGAGAAAATAAAATGTGCGCAGTGTATTAATTTTCAATTACTTTTATTAAAGATTTTTTATGTAACTATCATTTTTTATAACATAATGATTAAAACTGTGCACGTGTATGATAATAGTGAGCACTTACTTCCTGCAATAAAAACATTATCAATGTTGCTTTAAGTCAAAATCCAAATTTTAAAATTGGTATATAGTGCCTTTGATTCACTTGTACTTTTGGAACAGGATCACAAAAACATATTGCACTGGTCACTATAAGTCTCCCAAATTTCCACATTTCCATAATTTTCGATGCAATCGTATATGCGACTGATAGTAAAGATGGATAAATAGATATTAATTGTAAGGCACATTATCATGGTAACATCATTCTTCTTAGTTTGTTCTATGTGTGACCTCAATAGTTACTTTTCTTGTATCCATCTTTATTTATTTGAAGCTGCTGAATTTTAACTGCTGGTTATCAGTAGCTTTCAGCTGACTTAGGTGCTCTCCATTGGTCTACGGCTGAAGCTACATAATGCTTACTGAAGATTTGTAGTGCCCACTTCCTTAATTTTCGCAACGGTGATCTACTAAAAATTGTCGCTCTCTCTACTTGAAAATGTTTTCCTGACTAACGAGAAATCTTGTAAGGTTCGATATTGCAACAAATATGAATGAAACAGACGCGTAGGGAAATCAGAACTGAACATCAACAATAATTCAAATGAAGGTTAGAAAATTCTAAACATACAACATGTTGTTCCACATCTAGTAAGCCTCATAAGATCTGATATGGTTTTAATCTCAAAATTCTTGATTGCCATAATATATGCAGGCATCGCATAAGCATCAGAATTGATAAACTTGGCAATGTAATATGCAACGCGCGGATTTATAAGCATAAAAAACTACAAAATAAGTGCTTAAAAATGCATAAAAACCTTAGAAATAAGCATATAAAATAGTGTAAAGATTAGAATAAGTACACAAACCTAGAAAAGGCATGAAAAGGCATATTTTATTTTTTATAAAAATACAGAAAAACAAAACAAAACATAATTTTATTAACAAGAACGCACTATAGGTACATAAAAGTCATATTTTAATAACACAGGTTTTGGTGATTAATATTGATAACAATGCTAATTAATAACAAATAATGATTACTGCTCATTTTTAAATGAACTAATAATTAAATGTTTATCTAAATTTTCAGCGGAAAATCCCATTCTCCTATCACTGAACACATTTTTTAAGTGTGAAAAGCTTCTCTCCACAGCCACACTTCTAATCGGTGCATATTTAAATTTGGGAACAATTGTGATATTTATCAGCAAATCTTCCACGAAATCTCCTTTTAAAACTGTTGATATTTCTTATGACTCGCCAAACCCTTCATTTTTTGACAAAACTGCATCACATTTTTTTTTTAAATAATCTCTCCTATAGATCCCCTTGCGTTTGAGACGTCGTTTCTAAAATCTTCAACTATTTCAACCGGATCTACCAAAGTTGTGTCCTTTGCTTGGAGTTTATAAATCGCTTTTCTTACGAAACTGTAACTGGTTTTTAGGATTGCTAAATTTTGTACAACCCTCCTATTTTTTAGATTTTTATGTCATTCTTTCATTGCCTCTGAAACATTTTCTGGAAACTCTAACACAAGCTCCTTAAATGTCAGGCAGCATCTAGCCATGTACCCCATCTAGTTATAACCGGTGCCCGAGGAAGTGGTACATTTGGCATTCCCTAAACATGTCCCTAAACATTTCAACCCTCAGTGGAGCTTTTAGGAAAATTTTCTTACCGGTTTTTATTAAATCATTGTCCAGGGGAAATGGCAGTCTAATCGTTTCAGCAACTCGAATAAAACCATGTGCCAAACACGTGCAATGCATCAATTGCTCGTAAAATACTTTTAAATTAGAATATGCCTTCAACATATATGCAGCGGCATGAGAAAGCGTCAATAATAATTTATCATTTGGTACGGGGTTTGGCAAAAAAAAAGTGTTAATCCATCGTGAACGAATTTGGCAACGGTATTGCCATTTTTTTCTAACCTCTTGGAACTAATTAAAAATGCATTGGTGGAGTCTTCGTTTAATTTTCCAAACATTAAATGAGCGATGTACCGACCACATGAATCAGTAGTCATCTACACAGAACCATATGTAATTGTAGCCAATTATCTTTTTTATTTCCTCAATAGTGTGTTTATATACTTGCTCGACATAGTTTTTGCGAATGGTTGATTCGGCAGGAATATGTCTACCGGTGTATTTTTGTAAAAAATATTTAAAACATACTATTATCTAGTTTTTTTAACGGAATGTTAGAAGATACCATCGTATTACATAAATCAAAGTAAAATTCCTTTTCATTCTGTGTAGAAGAATTCGCAAAAGACTCGGAAATAGTTTGCTGGGTACTCAGGGTACTGCTTGCAGATTTGTGTTTTTTTTTTATTTTCCATGTGAACTGTTGTTTTTATATGTTGTGTTATGGTAAATTTTTAATGGCATATTAATTTGCCGTTCTCATATTTTAATTCAGAATGTCCACGTATCATTCATCGACGGAAGGTTTTTCTTTCGGCATTTTATACAAGAAAACTTATAAACACGTAATACACACAAGACACAAGCACAACGCACTGAAGATTGAGATAAATTGGAATGAATTGATAGCACACTTGCCCCAGATGCGTTCTGTGCACGTAAAAATAGGGTAATCCCCGAAATAATCAAACTTTGTTTACCAAATATCACGTACGCACGCTCTCTTTGTTGATGATTTTGTGATAACCAAGCACCCTAGACGTAACGGAGTAATATTAATACTGAATTCTCATTACAATAATGTGCAACAAAATATATTCCTAGCTAATATAAATAATATGCTATAAAATTGAGAAAGAAGCAAATAAGCACAAAAAATAAGGAAATATGCACACAAAATGCATTAAAGCAATTATTAGCTTAAAAACTGAAAATATGCATAAAAGCACAAAAAAATAATTGTCACGTTACTCCATTTGCTGAAATTCGTATAGATACCAGGTTTGGTTTGATCTGGTCTGCTATTAAAATTGATGTATAGCATAATACCTAGAAATCCGCGCCTTGGGCCATTGCAGAAGATACATCGAAAGCGATATCAGACCAGACACAATACAATTCATTTTAATGAATGAACATGATTCGCATAAAAGACATGGGAGCACATTATAATGTCAATCGGAATCGCATAAGCGACAACATATCTTAGCTATTTCAGGCTCACAAATATTTTTGGTATTTTAATAATAAACTTGTCCATCACATTGGTTGAATCGCCTAAGCAACATGGAGTGTTATAAATTCCGTTCTTTGAATTGTACCATGTTGGTCTTTGGTTGACGATATATTCAATGCTGGCTGAAAATAAATACGATGCGACAATACAACTTATGACAATATAAAACAAATCGCATAAATGACTTCTGATCTAGTCTATTTCAGCAAACACGATATTGCAATGTTCGTGAACATATTTAACGTACAAAATAACTAATGGTCACGCGTAAATATCTATCTTCGCTTAAGATTAAACAAAATCCAACCTAATTCCGATTGGCTCTTTGGTGATTATCTTCGAGACTTTATTAATTAGATATACATATGATCTCCAAGAAAATATTATTCCATATAATTCCATAAGAAGATAAATACGACGATACAATACAACTCATTATACTATAAAAGAAATCGCTTAAACTACTTCTGATCTAATCTATTTCAGCATACACGATATTTCAATGTTCAAAAATTGTCTATCATAGTACGTATTTTAGAACTATGTCTTCAACATATTTAACGTACAAAATAACTAATGGACACGCGTAAATATTTACCTTCGCTTAAGATTAAACAAAATCCAACCTAATTCCGATTGGCTCTATGGTGATTATCTTCCAGGCTTTATTTATTAGATATACATATGATCTCCAAGAAAATAGTATTCCATATAATTATCTATAATCATCTATGAAAAGCAAACACAATTTTTGTATTACGTAACCCGTGGATTAATTTAAACTGCTCAATTATCTGTTCCGCATCTCGTATCTGCCAGGGGTTGGGAGTTTCGGGAATCCGTTTCGTCACTGTAGAATCGCCCGATACTCTCGATGTTAATTTAGATAAGTGCGAGCTTTTAAAGTGGAAAAACTGCAGTCGCCCGGGCCTCGATAAAAGAGCGTGGGCTTGACCAAATACGCCGGCAATCTCAGGCGAGATCTACACATACTCGAAATGCACCGTTACATAATTTAGTAGATTGAAGTTTTGGCTTATGGAACGGCTGCGTTGCCGCTGGACTTGTTAAAGCAGTGTCCGCTGGGTGTGCCGGTTGTTGGAATGGCTGGTCTGTAGGTTTTTGCATAAACTACAACCAAAGTTTTAGTGCAGTGTCCGGCAATTGATCACTGGATATGAAATTGCAAGATAAATGTGACATGATTTATTTTACATGGTGTTTCGGTTTTTTGTCAGTCAGCAAGTTTTCACATACAAATGCGGTGTGTGTCCACGGAATGAGTTCTCAGTTGAAAAAACTGTGTTACTTTTGATTTTTGAAGAAGTGCCATTCGTTATGATTTTTTTTCTTGTTCTCAAACCCCCAAGAATGTTATTAAATGTTTTAACTCCTTCGAAGCCTGTAGACAACTTCGTCCCGAGGGTTCAAAAATGTCTTACGCTTGAATTACATTATACTTTATCCGTCCTTCGCGTTCAAATTTTGTTTTAAATTTCCGTTCGATTTCCGTTCAATTGTTAGTACTGAATTACCAACCCACTGAATAAAAACGTGTTTGTCATTAATTGTGGTTAGTATTCAGGTGTTGTCCAAGTGCGCTTAAGATTTTTAAAATGACTGATTGTCACTGAAAATACACGCGGGTAACAGGTTGTATAGGTTAAGTTGCTTCCGCAAATAAATCTTTGCTTTTTGTGACGTTGGCAGTACCGAGTTTGGTCCAATATTGAAAGCAAAATAGAACCGACTGCATATTTCTGTTAAACTAAGTTGAACGGAAATTGGATGAAATTGTCTGAAATACATTCATTCTAGATTGTCTCCAACCGAAATCTAACGAAAATCTAGACATAAATAAACGGATAAAGTATAATGTAATTCAAGCTTTAGATTTGGCCAACTCGCTATCCGTTAAATGGGTTACTTGTTACCTAATTGGTGATGGTCACGATTTAATAGATATATTTTTGATATTTTTGAATACATGAACATAATGATGGTAGTATTATATATTATACACTGCTCAACATTTGAACTGGTACACTTATGCAGTACTTTTTTTTTTAAATTAAAAAAATTCTAATGCGTTTGGCATGACTTCCTATATGATCAGGGCCGTGTTTCGGAATGCAAACAAATGCCTATCGAATAATATTTGCGAAACAATTATTGTTTATCTGTCATCAGTGCAGTTACTGAGTTCACGGACGCTTATACTTTATCAAGTATTAAGAGAATTTTTGCTAATATCTCGAGTAAGTTTTAATTCATAATCGTTGACTGCATTTTAAAGATGCCATTAAGGCATTTAAGTATTGAAGAGATGAGCCTAGCTATGGGAATGCTTATGACTGGTGCATCGCTAAGAACTGTTGCTGCCCATTTCAATGTGAGCCACAATGTGATCAGAAGAGTTCGAATGTGTTTTAATGATACTTGATCTGTCGAACATAGGCACGGCGGAGGGCGAAATAGCAGTACAACAGTCAGAGAGGACCGGTTTATTACGATTCAGACTCGAATGAATAGATTTTCTACTGCAAGAACACTCCAAATTCAGTTATTGAATGCAACAGGTATTCAAGTATTCACTCAAACAGTAAGAAGAAAGCTTTATGCGGTAAATTTAAGGTTCAGATCTTCTAAAAAATGTCTATTGTTGACCAGAGCCCACAAAAGAAGAAGGCTAGAGTGGGCACACCAACATGCAAATTGGAGTGTTGAAGATTGGGGTCGTTGTTTATTCAGTCACGAGACCAGAGTGCGTCTCTATAGCTGAGATGGAAGAGTTAAAGTTTGGAGAAGCAGAAAAGAACGCTATATTGAGAACCATGTGACTTACCATCAAGCTTATGGAGGCGGTTCAATTACCGTTTGGGGGGTACTTCTGCGACTCGTCGTACTGAATTGGTTATGCTTGGAAATGCTACAATGAATAGTGTCAGGTATCTTAATGAGGTATTAGAACCTGTAGTGTTGCCATTTGCCAATGAAATAGGCGATGGTTTCGTGTTTGTTGATGATAATGCGCGTCCTCGTAGAACAAGGCAAATCAATGCATTTTTTGAAGAGAACAATATTGCGCACATGGATTGGCCAGCGAACTCTCCAGATCTGAATCCCATAGAGAACATATGGGATTACCTGAAAAGGTTGATAAGGTCACGAGGAGTGGATCCAAACAATCACCATCAGCTCCGAACTGCCGTTTTGGAAGAATGGCAAAATATTCCTCGGCATTTCATTCGGGATTTCATTTCCAGCATGCCAAGACGTTGCCAAGAGGTTATAAGAGCTAGAGGAGGTCCCACGCATTATTAATCTTTAAGTGTTTGGTTATCATTTCTTTTCAGAGCAAACTCTTTTGTAATACTAAAATGAAGATTTTGTTATTTTTCTATTAAAACAGTTGAAATTCGTTATTTAAGTATTATTCTTTTAATTCTTCGTCCTAAAAGTATTTCCAGAACCATATACTATCAATTAAGCAAGAAGGTGTTGTTCAAAAAGTAGTCAATTGTTTTTTTATATATGTTCTTGTAAGTGTACCAGTTCAAATGTTGAGCAGTGTATATATTCGCATTCGAACATCTTTCTTCGCATGATTTCATCACCTTTCAATACCTCAAATTGTACAAATGATATGTGGCCTTTGAATGCGATTTAAATTGGTGATATATGCGATAATGTTACTCTTATTTATAATTAGTTTATTAACAATATATAGAAAGTTCATTGGTAATTACTATTGACTTAGATAAATAAATATGGTATTGAAAATATTACCAAGTTTATCAAACACTAGGAAGTATCTTTTACAAGGGCGCACACTGCATGTGCAGTCAAACCTACGTACATTCTTATCTAGACAAATATGCATCGTTTTCCATTGAAGAAAAACCACAATAAAGAAAAATACATTTTTTGTTTTACAAGAAATTCACATTTTAGTCAATATTAGATTTTCGATTATTTATATGGTTTGGTATATTATTTTAGTATTGTTATATGTAAAGTAATCTGATATGGGAAGTACACTTTCTCCTTTTATTTAGTGGTACGAAGAATTAGCATTGAAATAAATATTCTTATAAATCAATGACTAAATTAAACAGTTTTTTCCATGTTTACTATTTTAATGTCATATTTAAAGCGAAAAGAAAATATCTAATTACAAAAATAGGGGCTACAAAAAATATTACTATAAATAGCAGATAGGTATAAACCTTTGGTTTTGTACAGTACTGTTTATTTTAAAATCGTCAGGTTTCCGTAATTCCCGCAAGCCACACTGTAGTAGTAGTACTATAATCTTTATTTGACGATTGACATGACTTTTCTTTCCGCATTTACAAAAGTGATCTATATTTTAAGTGATACTTTTTAATTATTATAAATAAACTACCATAAAACTTATATGCCAATTAAATTTACTTCTCAATGGAGAAGTAAAATGAAATAGCCTTTTTAAAAATATTTCACAAATATCTGTCACATAGTTTCGAAATTAATCACAAAAATGAGAAACTATGTAAAACTTTCAATTCCATTGATATATTTTGTTTCCAAAACTTTTCAAATCTGGATTCTGTTGTTAAAGTCGTAAGTAGGTTGAGTAATCTTTATGTAGGTACATTCAAAAATCTTGATTTCAAAATTGTAATATTAATTATTAGTTTTTTTTCAGTTCATACAAAAGTTGTCCACATAATGTTTTTACTAAGACAGTACTTTCTAATATGCTTATATGAAAAATAATAAAAGTTGTTTGAAGTCGTCCAAAAATCTACGATAAAAAGTTGATCCAACATGTATTTACATATTGTGGCAAGTCTCTCCACATAAATTGTTATCCCAGTTATTAACGTAACTTAACGTAACCTAACCTACCGTAGTTATTTGTATGGAGACTGTTGACTCACCCTGTAAATACAAATTGGACGAAATTTTTGAAGCAAGATGTTTGGATGGTTGCAAACAAATTTTCTATATTTTTCATCTACTAAGGGCAAATAATAAGTCAAAAATTTCCAACAATAAATATATGTGTACAAGCATTCATTTGATTCACTGATTTTTTTTAATGTACGAAATAGTCTTAAAATTTTACTAGTCTTTACAACTTTACTAGTTACTAGTAAAATATAAGTAAAACATTTTATAGAACTAAAACTAAAATTAAACAACTAAAATGAGTATATACTGTGTGTTTGACTTGATTTTAATATACTTTTTCAATACATGAAGCTTGTGAAGTTTTGTTGAATGGGTAAACTTAGTAAATAACTAAGGCTTACTAAACTTGGGATTTGGGGTCTTACTAAGGTTACTCCGAACAACTTTACTTAAGAAATTTTGTTGAAAAAAAAAGTTTTTTCAATTTTTTGCATTAATTTTTTATCCCAGTTGGCTAGTTATTTAAGACTAAAATGTAGTTTATCCATTCAACAAAGATTTAGTAGCTTCACATACAGAAAAAAAATTAAATCCGAAAAATAATAAAAGTTACTTCACGTGAAACACGCTGTATGTATAGGGGAAATATTTTCTTGTATTGATTTTTTTTAATACATGCACTATCAATACTAAAGGTTCCAAAAACAATTTTGTTTCAGGGAGGTCAGTTAACGAATGAACAAATATGCAGTCCAATTTACCGATCTTGTACTGCCGGCAATTCATTGGTTTTGATAGATTGATCAATGTGGCTTTTATTTATTGAAAATTCATAATTAGAAATGTATGAAATAAAGTTACGCACTTTTAAATTTTCAATACTGTTTTTATAGTTCGCTGTTGTTGTGGCGAAAATGTTGTTGCGAACAATAAAAACAGTTTAAACTTTATTTCATACTTTTCTCATTGGTTTTGTTTTTAAATTTTTAAAACAGTTAAACTTAATCATTTGGCAATATGCCAAAACACATGCCAAAAACGTTTTTTCTGGAAACTTTCGAACTGCCATTGTTTTGGTATTGAGCATGGAGTTGACGTTTAAACTGAACATGTACATTGTAAATACGCGATCACTGTAAATAACTCATGAAAATCCATAATATAGTTATTGAGATATTAATTTATCAAAAAACATGTATTGACGATAAAGAAAATATGTGAATTTGTAAATATATTTGATTTTTTTATAATTTCAAGTTAGATTGTCAAAAAATCTCTAATTTTAACCATTTTAGCTGTGGAGATATAATTAGTATGAAGATTCCAAAGACATCCGCATCTCACCATGCCAATTAACTACAGGTATAAACTATTAACTTTTATTTCAGTATCTTCTTTTCGACGTATCTTTAATTGGCAGATTATAATGATTTCCTAGTATGCAAGAAGAAATTAAGTTGTAACACAAAATAGGCGTTTAATTGAGTACCGTTCGCCGTTTGGATCTCATAGGGAGCGCTGAAGATTTAGGGGCCAAATGTATTGACTATATTAATAAGCCTTGCTGCAGCTTAAGATAATTATCACATAAATATTAATCTTAAGATGACTGAAATATTCTATGACGTCAACCGACCAGATTTTTGACGGGGAAATAGGGACATTAATCCACATGTTAGACAATTTATCAACAAGATTTGTTACTGCTTAAGATTATTATCACATATTTTAAGAATCCTAAAATGTTGTATGATGTACGCTCACCAGTTTTACTATTATTAATTTCCTTACCTTAAAAAACAGTGTTCAATTAATTGTCGTAAAAATGTGAACCTTAACTTTATATTTATTTCAATTTATACATAATAGAACATGAATATGTCGTATATAATTATAAAAGTATTTCTGCATTCAGTTTTCTATCTTATGGGATATTTTTTACTTATTTCATATGTGTGTGTATTCTTCTTTCTTCTTGTTAGGGCTGCATGTCCTATCGGTGAGTGGAAATTTTCAAAGCTATAATGCAATTGTTGACAGCTGCAAATCTTGGGAGTGCAGCCAAACACTAGACATTCTCAGATTGTATAACTTAATATTCTAGAAATCTTCTCGTGCATGGAACCAGTCCTGCAGTTTTAGTACAATTGTACTAAATTTTGTACATTTTTGCCAGTTTAGTACATAAGTACATTAAGAACATTAGGTACATTAAGTGAAATTTACCCTACTTTTGACACATTTTGGCTGGAAGCCACCACGTGATATGAAAACTAAATACCTTAAAAGCAAACTTATATATTTTTTTAAACATATCAAACTTTTTGTTTCGTTGTATATTATGTATATAATATCGTATTCGTGTATAGAAGGTGAAGACCATCTACTTGACCTCGTCTACACGAATCCGGTGAAAAACTTTAGGGTTCATTTTAAATTTAAAAGCTGACCTTCACCTCAACCTCGGTATCTCGGAAATCTCGGAATGGTTTCGCGAAAAATGTTTCAGATAATAGTTGTAGGGCTTCCAAAAATCTATTTAGTGATGATATTTTCGTAGCATTGGATGACCTTGAAATTAGTAAGTGAAGGTAAATTTTAAAATGTCAAATAGTAACCCTTAGGTTTTTGACTGATATCGTGTAGAAGAGGTTCTTCAAACTAAAAAAAAAATTAAAAAACCAAAAATATTTAAAAATATTTTTGTTTTATAATTTTGTTATTTTGAAAGTCTTGACCTCGTCTATACGAATCCGGTCAAAAACCTAAGGTTTCCCGTTTTAGATTTCAAAATTGACCTTCACCTAGCAATACCAAGGTCACGAAAATATCACCGCAAAATAGTTTATTTTTTACGAAACCGTCGTTCTTCTGATATTTCTTGGTGTATGCAACTTTTTTCGACACCCTGTATATATTTCTGGCTGAAATCTGGAAGCGTTAGTTTATTGGATAGGTTTATTTTTGAAATATTACCTTCATGGAAATAAATACAGGGTGTCCTAAATAGAGTAGGATTGCATGGGTATCTTCCTTATTCTTAAAGCTAGAAATCAGGTTAAACGAGCAATATTGTGCAGTTTTATATGCTGGTTCCAATTATGTAGAAACATTTTCCAGGGTCCGAGCAGTTTAGAAGTAATTCTAAAAAAAACTAAAAATCGCGATTTTATAAAAACAAAAATAAAAATTGGAACACTTGATATTTCTCACATTTTTTATTTTGACATTAGTTGTTATATCGTTGAAAAGAGACGTCGATTTAGACGTGTAAATATCAAATATGGCGGCCATTTAAAATAAGAAAGTTGCTTTTAATATCTCTTAATATCTTCTTAAGATTACGCGATCGAATCAAGAAACTTTTGTTTTAAACTTATTTCCGAATCTTTAAAAATTTAGGGAAAATCGGAGTTTTTAGAAAATCACAATTTTTAGTTTTTTGAGAATAATTTCTAAACTAGTCGGACTTTTGAAAATCCCTCAACATAATCTGAACCAGCATATAAAACTGCCCAACTAATAACATTGCCCATTTAACCAGATCTCTAGCTTTGAAAATAAGAAAGGTACCCATGCAATCCTACTCTATTTAGAACACCCTGTAGGTATATTGTGCAGGGTCCGTCATTTCACCTCCCGTCTTCTGTAGCTCAGTTACTAATTGAGTTAGGATTTTGATATTTTGCATACTTTACTTGAATTCTGTGGCGTATTTTAGGAAAATATTTTTTATTATACAGGGTGTCCCAAAAAAGAGTGACGTCATGATGATTCATATTTTTAAATTGCATGGTATATTTTTTGTTGTTTATTTGGGTGCCCTTTATGGATGCCTACATACCCTTGAAATTTTATTAAAATCGATTCAGTGATTTTAGCACAAAAAAATAAAAACTGAAAAAAATATCAGTTTTGCACCATTGGTTAAGAAAATTAATAAGAGATAAAAGTATGCCTTGTTAATAAAACCATACAAGGTACTCATTAAATATGGTCTGATAGTTGTGTTAACCAAGTTTTATTGATATTCATTATACAGAGTGCCCAAAATTAAGTGTAAAACTTTTCAAACTTTAAAGCATTTTATTTTTCTTATTTTAAATTGGAGCCCCTGTATATTTTTATGTCATTCCATGTGGAATTAAAAGACAAACATTTTTCCTAATTACAACTCTATCGCAATTCCTAACACATTGAAAGTTATGTGCAGAAAACTCGATTTATCAACTATTCCAATAGCCATTTTAATGAATAAAACTTTGGTTGGTGACTTTGAAAAACAATTTATTGACATAACATGTTTTGTAGTTACAATTAATGTCTCGAAAGTATTAAAGGTTTCACAGATATTCGTCTAAACCTATTACACATGGTAAAAGTATCAAGTTTTGTATAAAAAATAGTTTTAGTAATAAAATTTTATAAAAACATAACTGTGCATTTCTAAAATTAATTAATTGCTAGAACTTATGTTCTATAAGTCTTCCGCCCTCTTGAAGGCACAAACGAAGACGTGTATGAAATGACATTGCCACTCATAGTAACAGGTTGAATGTGATATTTTGAAATGCGAATATGAAAGTTATATCCACATTTGTAAATATAGGTCATATAATTTGTCATATTATGAAAATCATATTTTCCATGACAAAAAGTAATTTTGGTATCTTGGGTATAAAGACCTTAGCTAAAAAAGTTTTAGACTTTTGTATTACTACAGTCAACAATGGATCTTGTCACTTTGTTAAACTGTAATGTCAATAAATTGTTTTTCAAACCCACCTTCGATTTTGATTAATTAATATGGCCATTGTAATTGTTGATAAAACGAGTTTTCTGCGAATATCTTTGAATGTGTTAGGAATTGAGATAGGGTTGTAATTAGGAAAAATGTTTGCGTTTTAATTCCGCATGGAATTACATAAAAATATACTGGGGTTCCAATTTGAAAAAAGAAAAATAAAATGCTTTAAAGTTTGAAAAGTTTGACACTAAATTTTGGACACTCTGTATAATGCATATCAATAAAGCTCGGTTAACGCAACTGTCAGACCTTATTTAATGAGTACCTTGTATGGTTTTATTAACGAGGCACTATTCTTATCCCTTATTAATTTTCTTAACCAATGGTGCAAAACTGTTTTTTTCCAGTTTTTATTTTTTTGTGCTAACATCACTGAACCGATTTCAATCAAATTTTATGGGTATGTAGGCATCTATAAGAGGCACCCAAATAAGTAACAAAAAATATACCATGCAATCTAAAAATATACATCATGATGACGTCACACTTTTTTGGGACACCCTGTATAATAAAAAATATTTTCCTGAAATACCCCCTAGAAAGCAACTGAAGTCTGCAAAATATCAAAATCCTAACTCAATTAGTAACTGAGCTATTGAAGACGGGAGGTGAAATGACGGACCCTGTATATGTTTCTCGTCTTTTGCAAAATATCAGTATTAAACTTATTTCCGGATCTTTAAAAATTTTGGAAAAATCGGAATTTTTAAATAATCACGAGTTTTAGTTTTTTTAGAATAATTTCTAAACTGGTCGGACTTTTGAAAATCCCTCATCATAATCTGAACAAGCATATAAAAGTGCCCAACTAAAAAAAATGGCCATTTAACCAGATCTCTAGCTTTGGAAATAAGAAACGTACCTATGCAATCCTACTCTATTTAGGACACCCTGTAGGTATATTGTATATGTTTCTCGTCTTTTGCAAAATATCAGTATTAAACTTATTTCCGGATCTTTAAAATTTTTGGAAAAATCGGAGTTTTTAAAAAATCACGAGTTTTAGTTTTTTTAGAATAATTTCTAAACTGGTCGGACTTTTGAAAATCCTTCAACATAATCTGAACCAGCATATAAAACTACCCAACTAATAACATTGCCCATTCAAACAGATCTCTAGCTTTGACAATAACAAAGGTACCCATGCAGTCTTACTCTATTTAGGACACTCTGTAGGTATATTGTATATGTTTCTCGTCTTTTGCAAAATATCAGTAATATTTTCCAAATTATTGATAAATAACATTCACTATCGAAATTTAAATTGTTTTCCAAAACAAACTGTCTTCGAGCTTTGTACGGTCTGCCGTATTGTGCGAGTGCCAGTATTTCATTGCTAGGATAATTTTTTTATTAGTATGTTTACTAATTGCGTTAAATAAAGTTGTAAGTCACATTCATCATGTGAAAATCACAATTTAGGGCAATAGTATAAGCTATAACTCATATATTTGCTTTGAAACATGCAGGGTGGCCCACCTATTCTCGCTCAGACCATTGCTGCTAGACAAATGAAAATTGAGGAAGACATCTGATTGGAAGTTATTGGCCACTTGATAACACTTGGCTACTATTTAAAATTATTTTCGAGTATACAGAGTGTACCATAAATCGGGGATACAAAATTTGGTGTTTTTTTTAAGTGGATCCCCTGTATATTCTTTATTTTTTGAGATCAGATGGAAAGTTGCCTAGTTATTAACATTTTATTCAAATTTAACGAAAAATCATGGACGTGGAAAGAAATTCAACAAAACCTTATTATAAAAGATCAATAAAAGAATCTGCGTATTGCAAGCAATGTGCCAAAACATACACAATATTTTGAGTCACGAAGAATACTCTAGGGTGTTCTGAAACAACGATGAAATGTTGCAATTTTCAAATGGCTTTAACTCATTTTTTCAAATGGAATACCCTGTATATAGCATCATATTCTGAGTGCTCATCTAATGAGCTATTCAATATGGTAGCATATGGACTCTACCATAATAATGGTAGCATATGGACTCTAATCTAATAGTACTTTCTAATAGGTAAATAACCATCAATCACAATAAGTGGGTGCTTGGGTATTCGCATACCCAGATTCGTTCAGTGATCTCTTATAATAAGGTTTTGTAGAATTTTTTTCCAGTCCACGATTTTTCGTTAAATTTGATAAAATTGTGAATAGCTTGTCAACGATGCATCTGATCCCTAAAACTAAAAATGATTAGTAAAACCCACATACAGCAGATTCAAAAAATGGAAGAATGTACAGGGTGTTCTATTTAAAAATGATACCTAATATTGTGTCCCGGATTTATGGTACACTCAATACTCTCGAAAATAATTTTAGAAAGTAGCACATGAAATGTCCAGATCGGAGTTTTTCTGCAAATTTCATTAGTCTAGCAGCAATGGTCCGAGCGAGGATATGTGGACCACCCTGTATATTATCAAAAATACTAATTTTGAATCTTATTTTCGTTTACGTAGTATAATTAAGTATTGTGAGCATGTTGATTTTTGATATTGCGATTTTTGCACAGATATGAAATGCAGTCTTCTTGCACATTGCACATTGCACATTGCGTATTCGGTAGTACAAAGTTTTCAGAGAATGCAGAATATAAATATGTAGCAACTAATGTACTACTAGATACAACTATTACTGTAATAATTACTATTATTATTATAAATAATGCGACAGGCGAACTATTTATTTTACATTTTCAGATTTTCACAATGCATTTTCTTTCTAGTACAATTGAAACTAAATTTGGTACGTTTTAAGTGGAGTTTACCCCACTTTCGTATATTTTGACATTTTGCACATTTTGACTGAAAGCCTGGTTCGGCAAAAATAAATAAATATACAAAAAAAAGTAAAGTATGATATTTTCCTTGTCTTATAATATTTTAAAATTATTGTATAAATTTTTTTTTTTAAATTGTCATAAATCGAAACGTTCTTATTTTTTTAAAATTATTAATAGGTGTGAGTATAATTTGTTTATAATACAGTTCATTTTCATAGATATCATAAAATATATATGCGGCAGCACCAGTAGTAACAATAACCTACATTAATGATTTTTTCGAATAAATTTTTTAATATCCAATGACAAAGTTCGTTAATAATGAAACAAGTTTCCAGATTTTGAAATCCTTAGAGATACCGCATACTGACCTGACCACATACTGACCTGCAAGAGTGATTTTTCGTATAAATCTCTAAATTATGTCATAAATAAGGAAATTTAAAAATAAATATTCAAAGAGATAATTTTGACAGGTTCGCAAATTACAAAAAAAAACTATGTACCTACTGCAGAAAAGCACTGATTTACAAAAGTGATTTTGGAGAGTCATTAAGTTATAAATAAAAGAAATTTAAAGAAAACTATCAGAGTTTTTATTTTAATAATACGTTCGCAAATATAATAAAAATCAGCACATCACATGACTAACTTTATGTAGGAGGTTTTGTGGGCAACAGTTCTTTTGTGTAGGAATAAATCTCAAAATGGTTAAGTGGTAAATAACAAAATTTATAAAGTTGAAAGTTAAAATTCCGCAAATTTTCAATAATAGCTACAGCACAACATTAGATGCATCTAGGTGATTGAAAGAAACGTTGAATGCTATATTTTTTTCACTAAAATGATTACACGTTGTTTGGTATTACGCAGAAGTTATAAACCTATCGATACCGAATTCGCGATAGCCGATCCATTCCGAGGCTCATTTTTATCTGCGAAATTACGCATGCACCGCCTTATCATTGCCGCCGACCCTGAAGATGTCCCGGAGAAGAGGCTCACTCTCGCCGCTCCATGAGGCGGGCGAATCGCGCGGCAGCGCCATTCCGCTCCTTATCAACGTGCCCCTTATCATCTAGACAAGGTCCTTGACTTCCGGTTCCACCACACGTGCGAACTTGACGAAGATGACCGGATGATTACTGATAACCGCAACACACGCGAAAACATTTTTTTCGAACCTACTATAATTAATTCAGACTCGTTGTACAACGTCTGTGACAGTTCATGATTTTAATGCTTATCAAAAATTTGAAAAAATATATTGCTGTAGCCTAACCTAACCTAACCGAAATTTTGGCGGATACGTACAGCATACATGCAATTGAAAAATTATTACAGATGATCAGTATTCTTAATCTTTTATGATTTTTTTGTTTTGGTTTTATAAAATATGATTTATCTTTCTGTTATGCGCTATACAATCACCAGTTATTACCATCATTGTACAGTTCCTGTGTGCTACTATGCACAACTAACATCGCATAGGACCACCAGTTTCAATTCGCTCGCCAAGATGCGGTATTCTGTAGGTAAGTTATTCGGCTGCGTTATGTATGCTTGCGCTTTACGCACGGCGGCAGGTCATTGTGTAATATGGGTGAGTTTAACGTTTTCCATCAGAGCGTTTGTAGACCGAGACTCATTTTCGCCCGCTCGTTTTAGGCGTGTCGAGTTTAATGGGAAATGACATAATGTCAGCGGTTTAAATAAAAGTGTCTCGAAAGTTATCACACCCACCGATGTATAATTTTCAGCGTGTTTCACAAATATCATATGCAAATGGATTACAAAATAATAGATAAAACAAAATAACAACATCGGTACATTTAACAATTTACATAAAAAGATACTTTGAAAATTTCAAAAAAAAAACAAGAGTAACTCCAAATTTGAATTATTATATGCAAGGCGCGGATTTCTAGGTATTATGCTATACATCACTTTTAATAGCAGACCAAAATGAACTCGTATCTATACGAATTTTAGCAAATGAAGTTACGTGACAATTTTTTTTTTGTGCATATGCATATTTTATTATTTATATTAGCTAGGAATATATTTTGGTGCACATTATTGTAATGAGAATTCAGTATTAATATTACTCCGTTACGTCTAGAGTGCTTGGTTATCACTAAATCATCAACAAAGCGAGCGTGCGTACGTGATATTTGGTAAATAAAGCTTAATTATTTCGGGGATTACCCTATTTTTACGTGCACAGAACGCATCTGGGGCAGGTGTGCTATCAAATCAGTCCAATTTATCTCAATCTTCAGTGCGTTGTGCTTGTGCCTTGTGTGTATTACGTGTTTATAAAGTTTCTTGTATAAAATGCCGAAAGTAAAACCTTCCGTCGATAAATGGATACGTGGATATTCTGAATTAAAATATGAGAACGGCAAATTAATTTGCTTTGCTTGTACCAAACCGGTAAGTTTTATTTTGTGTTGCTATTGGCCTAGCTACAAGCATGTATTATGTTGTAGATTAACTGCGTGAAAATTTTTAACATAACACAACATATCAAAACAACAGTTTACCTGGAATATTTAAAAAAACACAAATCTGCAAGCAGTACCTTGAGTACCCAGCAAACTATTTCCGAGTCTTATGCGAGTTCTTCTATACAGAATGAAAAGTAATTTTACTTTAATTTGTGCAATACGATGGTATCTTCTAACATTCCGTTAAAAAAACTAGATAATAGTATGTTTAAATCTGTTTTACAAAAATACACCTGTAGATATATTCCTGCCGAATCAACCATTAGCAAAAACTATGTCGAGCAAGTATATAAACACACTATTGAGGAAATAAAAAAGATAATTGGCAACAATTACATATGGTTCTGTGTAGATGAAACTACTGAGTCATGTGGTCGGTACATCGCCCATTTAATGATTGGAATATTAAACGAAGACTCCACCAATGCATTTTTAATTAGTTCCATGCAGTTAGAAAAAACAAATGGCAATACCGTTGCCAAATTCGTTCACGATGGATTAACACTTTTTTTTTGCCAAACCCCGTACCAAAAGATAAATTATTATTGATGCTTTCTGATGCCGCTGCATATATGTTGAAGGCATATTCTAATTTAAAAGTATTTTATGAGCAACTAATGCATTTCACGTGTTTGGCACATGGTTTTAATCGAGTTGCTGAAACGATTAGACTGCCATTTTCTCTGGACAGTGATTTACTAAAAACCAGGAAGAAAATTTTCCTAAAAGCTCCACTGAGGGTTGAAATGTTTAGGGAAAGAATGCCAAATGTACCTCTTGCTCCGGCACCGGTTATAACTAGATGGGGTACGTGGCTAGATGCTGCCTGCTATTATGCCGACCATTTCGATTCATTTAAGGAGCTTGTGTTAGAGTTTCCCGAATATGTGTCAAAGGCAATTAAAGAATGCCACAAAGTTCTTAAAGATAGGAGGGTAGTACAAAATTTAGCATTCCTGAAAACCAACTACAGTTTCGTAAGCAAAGCGATTGATAAATTCCAGGAAAGGGACACAACTTTGGTAGATCCGGTTCAAATAGTTGAAGATTTTAGGAACGACGTCTCCAACGACGAGGATCTATAGGAGAGATATTAAAAAAAAAATGTGATGCAGTTTTGTCAAAAAATAAAGGGTCTGACGAGTTACAAAAAATATCAACAGTTTTAAAAGGAGATTTCGTGGAAGATTTGCTAATAAATATTACAATTGTTCCCAAATTTAAATATGCACCGATTACAAGTGTGGATGTGGAGAGAAGCTTTTCACTCTTAAAAAATGTGCTCAGTGATAGGAGAATGGGATTTTCCGTTGAAAATTTAGAAAAACATTTAATATTAGTTCATTTAAAAATGAGCAGTAATCATTATTTGTTATTAATTATTATTGTTATTTATATTAATCACCAAAACTTATTATTAAAATATGACTTTTATCTACCTAGAGTGCGTTCTTGTTAATAAAATTATGTTTTGTTTTGTTTTTCTGTATTTTCATAAAAAATAAAATATGCCTTTTCATGCTTTTTCTGTGTTTTTGTGCTTATTCTAATCTTTATGCTATTTTATATGCTTATTTTCTAAGATTTTTATGCATTTTAAGCGCTTATTTTGTATTTTTTTATGCTTATAAATTTGCGCTTTGATTATATGTCAACTTTTGGTAAATCGTGAAAAGGGTAACTTTTATTGTTGAAATTGTAATATAACCTTTAATTGTAACGTTATTTTTATTTAAAATAAATACGTTTCTCGAAATGGGCATTTTTCTTTTTTTTTATGTAGAGCAAAGAACAAATGTTATAATCATTTTTTACACATACAGGGTGTTTGAAAGTTAGTCATTGATAATAATATATTGTCCCAAATACGGGCCTGTCCTCTCGTTTTACATTAAGGTTAGAATCCTGAAATTAAGATAATGGGAAATAGTTGATGATTTTATGGAGGATTTTTAAGCTGGAATATGATCATTTAGAAAACGATTTTTTTTTAAATTCTTTTCCACCTTGTTTTAGAAACATTTAAATTTGACTCAAGTTAATAAGTAGCAAAGTTGTATATGAAAGTACCAAATACATTCAGTATTACTTATTTTTTTCTAAATATACAAGAATTTTTTTTTAAATATTGATATACCAGGTGTTGTTTCGAGTCGAAGTCTACTTATTATTTTTTTTAAGGCCGGACCTGGAATAAAATTCTCTTTTATTATGTTAATCGACACTACACTGGACAAAGAACATACTTACCAAATATTACAAAAATTTATAGAGAGGTTCGCTATGAGTTATGATTAATTGAAAAAATTGGCAATATTAATGTATCACCCTGTATATTGGTTATAAATAACGATATACCCATAAAATATAGTTTATTTACAATCACCTCGGTGTATCGCATTACTTGTATGCAAATTTCCCAATGATTCACCCTGTATAGGTATTGTGTTTTCAAAAAGTAAAAAAAATACAGTAATTTTCAATAAATAAGCTAACTTATTGTTAATATTTATTCGCAATTTGTATTTTTATTTCGTAGAATTTTAAAATCGAAAAAAAACAGAATAATAATTGAATAAATATTTTTGTTCGTCATTAATTTATTAAAACATCAATTTATAGTAAAACTAGTCTTATTGGTGGATGAAATAGAAATGATTTACCTACTATGAATCACTGAAATACAAAAAAAAATAGTTCACAAATATGTATGTAATTAATAGTACGATAATGATGTGAAATATGCCAGAAATAAGCAAAAGAGTATTTTATATATGTTTGTACAGTTTTTAGAGAAGAAAGAGAAAGAGAGAGAGAGAGAGAGAGAGAGAGAGAGAAACTATTGCACTGTGCTATCGACCAGTCATGTGATCTTTCTTCCTTGACAGTTTTTGTAAATATTCAAGATCTGAGTGCCGAACAGTATAAGTATGTAACTTTATTACGTTTCATTTTCACAATAATTATTACAAAATATAATAATAAGGATTTTATTATTAACAGTTTCTTTAAATCGTACACTTATACATACTAATTACATATACTTACTTATTTTATAATTAAATGAAATTACTGCATATTTATGTATTTATATACCTACTTATTATAATTATTACTATAATTTATTTTTATTAGTATTGATTACTTTATTTTTTAAATTGATTATTTGATTTTTTTTTTAATTTCTATTTTGAGATAAGAAATTAATCCCACTTTTTCTTCTTAAATTATTTAACATATTAAATTAATAATTCCTATTAATATGCAAGTACTTGGTTCTGTTAACATACATATAATTTGAGCACATATTTATAATATGCATTCAGCCTTAAAACAAATAAGCCGATTCATTCGGTTAATGTGTCAAATTCCGTAGTATTTTTTCCAGTAAAACGAAAACGATGTTATCAGTGACGCTGAATGTTTGATGTAGATAAATCGTAACCCATTTCTTGGGTTTGGTGAATGCAAACAGATGCGTCAATTTCGTGCGTCCTCTTTTGCCGCGGACGGGACGAAAAAATTACATCTGCCCCGACCGCACGATGTTAGTCTTCACGCAAACAGGCAGTTTGTTTTTACGATTTCTTGTAATCTGAATGGCAATTCGTAGTAATAAAATGTGTATTTGTTTGCGTGCCAAGTCACGTATTTGGTTTTAGTTTCTACGAGTCGTTGCTTACAGCACAGAGCGTGATAAGAGAGATTAGGATAGATTGCAAAGGGCCGAATTGAAAACTTGTAGGCCACACATATCGCGCAGTCATGGAACTGATATTGAATTCAAATTCCAGGCTTAAAAATTTGCCAAGAATTAAAGACGATATGATAAATATGTTAACAAAATAAGATATGATGCCGGCATGGAATTTTTGACATTTGACTCTTATTACATAGAGGAAGGCCCCCTTTAGGAGTGATACCAGTAGCCCTTCTTAATGTAAACTTGGCCCAAGAAGGTCAACTTGACTATAGTTTTTATACACTGTTTCTTAATAAAAATCTTCAGAAAATAAAACTTAACTTGATTAAGTAATTGGAGATCGTCAAAAGTATTCGAACGAGATGCCATAAAACAACCCTTAACTATGCTAATCTACAAATCATGTGTGTCCTACCTAATGTACTATTGTTAAGAACAAAAGCATCAAATTACATATGAACGTATGTGCGTATGAAATAAATCAGCTTGATAACCTGCGTATGTTTAGTAACAAATATGTCCGAAAGAAAAATCAATGATTTTTATTAGGAAAGAAAAATTGTGATTTTCAGAAAATGCTGAAATTTTCCACATTGTATTGTTTTTTTCAAATTAACAATTTTGTAATAACAATACAATTTTTTTGCGTTGGGTAGTTATATTTTATTATAGTCCTGGCTATAAGCTTGTTTTAATTTCGTTGAAATACATGTTTGATGCATGCTAATTTATGAATTGTAGATTTTAAAAACTCTCTTTTTATTTTTCAAAATTTTCCTAGTGCCTGGTGATGATTTGGTTACTAGTAAATTTTACCTTTCGGTCTATTTTGGCCTTGTGTAATAGGATAACTTGTCACTGTTCATTTATTTACTTGTTAATTTCGAAGATTTGTCATTTTACAGAATCTACCGGAAAACACGAATTTGCCATAAGATTTTCATTGTTTTAAAATCGGACATTATTTTGGCGAAGATATACTAAAAGAAACCGAATGGATCTATTGCAATCGCTGGAAGTTCACAAAGCAAAACGAAATCTGATAATCCCGTTATTAACGACCAGGTAAACCTAATATTATCTCCGAAATTGAATGCTCTATAAATGTACGTGTTTACTTGTAATTTAATTTACTTGTAGTTTCAAAATGACCTGGTCTTGGTCGAAACTATAGTTACTATTTTTAACTGTATGTGATACTTATTAACAAATTTTACGCATCACGAAGTCAAAGCCTCTAACATAGATCAATAAAATAAAATATTACATACCTTTTCATACTTTATTAATTTATATTAAAAATCAACTTCATTTTAAAACAGTCAGAATGTGTGTTAAAATAACAAGAATAAAAATAAAAAAACGTATGCTCGTAAATAGTTAAATGGTTCTTTATAACAATTAACGTATAGTATTTTTTTCTACACAAAATAAGGTCTTTCTAAATATATTAAAACATATTATAGATAACTAAGTTTAAAAAAAACGTATTAAATTTTATTATAAAAGTGAAACAAATTAAATTAAAATCTGAATGAAATATTTCTAAATTATGCTTCGAAAATTGGTATTTCTTAATTAAAAACATATTTGAATCGCCCTACACATTTTTATTATTCGTTTAGTGTTGATAAAATTACTCATAGACTTTCTCTATTAACCACAGACATATCGTGTTATATAACATTAGATTATTTTTTGCTGGAATTTAAGCTTTTGAAACTCTTCTCATGACAATAGCACTTATAACATCAAACTTTCTAAATAAAGACCCAACAACATCATTTCAATGAGAAATAATAAATCTACTTAAAGATACTAACATCATCCCTTCAAATTTAGATTAATTTCAAATAATTAATACAAATCCACATGCTCCTAAATTATATGCTTTAATCAAAATACGTAGACTAGATCTTCCAATTAGAGCAATTGTTTCATGTATGTATCAATAGCCATTCCAGGAAATTAGAAATGAATTTACATACCTTATTTAAATATTACACAAATTTTATTTCATTATATTTAGTAAAAAATTCCATTGTTCAATCTCAAATTTTAAAAAAGACCAGAACCCCAAAACATCCAAGCTTGTATCTTGTATCTTTTGACGTTACAAGTATGTTTTCATAACATTAGTCAAATCAGAAATTTAATTTAATTATACCGCATTTGAAACTAAAAATTAACTAAGAATTACTGACGTCAAGTGCGTCAGAAAACGCGGAATAAATAACAAAAATCGACCTGTTTGATGATTTTTTATTTTTTCGACGGAGCACTTTGATTCAAAATATAAAAAGACTGTAAAATTATGAACATAAATATAGATTTCCACTTAGTAACGGTCAAGATAATCTTAATAATATTAATTACATATTTGATTAATGAAATATACAGGGCGATTTATTGAAAAGTATCTACGGAGTTTTCAAAAAATAAGGGCAAAATAAAAAATCCCGAATCACCTCAATTTTTAATTTGAGCGGGACATTTTTTGACGTTCTGTTGACATATGAGTCTGTCAGTTCCCCCCCTCCTATAAATACCTCTCGAGAATTTTAAGTGGGATGACCTACCATCAGTGCATTTTTTTTTTTAAATAAATATATAAAATAAATTTAAAAAAATTAATAAGAATAGTTTTTCGTTAATAAACATTGTTGTTTCACGCTTTTCAGAGTTCTTTCTTATGTTTCTCTTAATAAAAAAATGAATGTTGGACTGCTTTGTGAAAAAAACATTAGCACTGCTGTATAACTGGCAAAAAGACCTTTCAAATGTGGTACCACGTGGTGGGTAATCCCGTTTGAAACTCTCGCTATACAGGGTGTCCAAGACACTGGTAAATCCCAAACCGTAAAAGTAACACAGGCAGCGCCCTGAGGCAAAGGTACTTTGGAAACCCTTTCGTGGTACCAAAGACCGTCAGCAGCTTTACACCCAAAGTGGTTCTGGACTTTTTTTAAAGGAACCGGACTCATGGATGAAAGCTGAGTCCATAGGGGAAAGCACAAAAGGACTACAGAGGCCAAAGTGCTGAGGAGCTTTACGAAACCTACCCAGGAGAAAAAAACAAAGGCAGTTAAATTACAAAAAAGTTGCGCAATTTAGTGGTCAGTAAATATTCTCTGTTGAGAAAACCAGAAAAATCCGCTTACTTCCGGAGATATTTGACAAAATCAGATATCATGCGATTTCGTTTTTATTTTCTTCTGAAATTATTTGAAAATGTATAAGAAAACCATAGGCACTTTCTCATTGCAATATTTTTAGCTCTACAAGACAGCGTTTACAATTTTTCAATACAACATATCGTTTCGAAGAAACCATTATCAACTTTATTTTTTCATATGGCCCGTAAAAAATCTACATCCTATATTGTATATTAGATAGTATTTCCAATTACGAATTCATCTATTTATATCACAGTATGGTTTTTTCATGTCTTTATTCACAAAAAGGCTTGTAAATTCATGTAGAACCATTTTTTATAGTAGGCGTTGAAATGATGACGACGAAGAAACAAAATATTACCTAATTTTAACCCAGAATTGGTACCACAATAGTAACTAAATGCAATTTAGCAAGAATAGTTGTTAAAGATTGATACTTTATAGTTAATAAGCACAGCACTTATAATTTTTTACTGTGGTATTATAACAATTGTTCTGATCATTTAATTATCTTCAAATCTTAAAAATAGGTGATAAATTTTGTTTTCGTCGCTCATTTCAATGCCTACTACACCTAATGTTCGAAATGTATTAACAAGCCATTTTTTTCTGAATAAAAACATGAGAAACGATACTGTGATATAAATTGTTGAATTCGTAATAGGAAATGCTATTTACGATGATACAGGGTGTACTTTATTTACGGGCCATATAAAAATATGTACTGATTATATGGTTATGGTAAATATGTAGTGATTATAACCATGATTATGGTTTCTTCGAAACGAAATGTTGTACTGAAAATTTATAAATGCTCTCCTGTAGAGCTAAAAAAGTGGCAATGAGAAACTGCCTTTTGTGTTTTATACCTTTTCAATTAACTTTAGAAAAACATTAAAACGATATCGCAAAATTTTGGATTTTGTCGAATAGCTCCGGAAGTAAGTTCTCTCCGGAAGGTTTTCTCAACAGAATAATACTAATCACTAATTTTCGCAACTTTTTTGTAATTTAACCGCCGTAGTAACTTTTGTGGTTTCTGAGATGTTCAGGGCAGAGCTGCGTCGTGTATCTGAGATAATTCCTTACGCAAAAAGCGTTTAAAATTTTCGGAGCATTGCTGCGCTCCAAACTGAAAGTAACCATTTGGCACCCCCTACTAAGAGGATAATTACGTTAACACAACTCTCAATGAATTGTAATACTTCATGTTTTGGTTTGGGTTTGACGAAAAAAATTCAAAATAAAAACTATAGAACAAAACTTTCTATTTTAAATTCACTGGTCGACCAATATAAAGCTAAAGATTTGTACGAACTGCTCCGTATCACTTTTCACGTTCTTTCATCAATTTATTTTATGTGATGTAAAATAATGTTTTAGTTAAAAGGACACATCATTCAACTCTCCTCAGTTCTCTCCTAACATGCGAGAAGAATTTACCAGAAGATGGCAAATGCGATTTTGCCGAAACGTCGTGAAAAAGGTCCTTTTCAGACACACAAAACAATACACGGATGTTCAAAGACCCGAATCAAATTCAAACATATATATTTATAATATTATATTGATGACGAATATCTGTGATATAAGTGATATTATGATATTATGTGACTAACATATGTTTGTAATGTTTCTGTTTGTTTCCTTAAATGTGGCAAAATAGACATTTTTTCATATATCAAAAGTAAATTAAAGATTAAATATTAAGTATGTCAATTCATTCGAGAAACAGAATTGAAATATCTTTGCATTAAAAACAATTCCCCGTGGAGTTGGGGGATTAGCATAGAAGCGCAGTGCTCACCCGTTTGAGATTATGGCTGTTTTAGAAGCGCGCCTATGCCTATACTTTCAGGTAAAATAAATTTCCGAGCGCAGATCTGCCACACCGTCTGAGATCCCCATGCTGTTGATTCATATCTTGGATACCCATATACATATTTTTAATTTTATTTAAAAAAATTATAATTTGCACAACTGTATGACTGACATAAATATCTTTCATATGAGGTGTCACAAGGTGGGTCCTATTTATTTAGTTTTCGAGAGGTGCTTATTGGAGGGCAGGGTATATCTGACACAGATGTAATATTACTTTTCAACTTGTAACAATACTTGTCATATTACAAAAAATCACCCTGTATGTAAATACACGTAAATACCGAACAAATGCTACATGCAAAATAAATATTATTATAATAAAATTAATCACACATTATGAAAACATAATTACATATTTTTATCAAAAGCAAGAATCCGATCCGAATTCACATCTACATATTATGATCAATTGACTACTGACCTTTTAATGTATTGTCTATAAGAACAACTTTGTAGACAATTGGGAATATGTAATGATACTTGACATTTGCTACTTTCAACTTGTCTCGCCTATTTATTTATTTTCCCATACGAGTGACTGTTACGTAGACTTCTCATTGTCTTCATTATTTACTTTGTATATCAATATCTAAGTCATGTCTCACATTGTTTTAAATTTTACAATTTTCAATTCTATCAGTTCATTATTTGCAACACGTAAACGGTAGCAAAAATCGTCGCAGGCGCATTTTCATAGAAAATTGCAGATTTACAAAATCAAATCTACACTTCTTAATTTTTCGGTTGCAAACAGTAAAGTTTTGCATTGAAAAATGTGTTTACAATAATTAAAATAATAATATTTTTACGACATAATATAGCAAGTTTTAGTGTATGGGATATGGGAATTATTGTTGTAATTATCTAAAAAATATATTTGTATTTCCGTTGATAAATAATTCTTGATCAGTTTGTTGGAAGTAGAAGAACTTTTTGGTGGTGTGCTTCATTAAAATTGGAGGCAAGTGTGATTGTTAATTGAGTTTCTAATATCGTGTCTAATGATACCAGCCATGTCAATCTACTTTCATGCTATCAAGATGACTTTTTAAATTTACATCTGGCGTTCGGATCCTAACGCAGCAATGAAAGCAATATTAGCATTTCACTTCGCATTCACAGTGAATCTGTATTGATCGATCTCCAGTATAAGTATTCTTTGTGTATAATGAAATAATTTATGGGGCCCCATGAATGCACACTCTATGAATTCGTTGCGGCCACGGCGGCGCGTCCCTCCTTCCTGGGAGCCCGTGCATATGTAGTTTTGTATTTTGTATACAGTTAAGGAGAGAGTTTTTACCTTGCATTACCTTGACGGTTGTTGACCTTTTTTGTAAAGGTGTGCGTGCGTGTGTGAGTGTGCTTCATAATACACATCTGCCCGGAGTGATGTTCTCAAAAATTCCTCCGAGAGACGCTGTACAACGGGCGTTAGGCGCGGCGTCCCATTCTACGTCGGTTTCGCTTATCGCCACGCTGCCGCTCAGATAAAACGTGGATATTCGGATCAAGAGTTCAAGAATTAGTTATAAAAAAGTGCGTACATGTATATTGTGCGTAACCTCAACACGCGCTATCAATTTTTACTGCGATAACGCGAGCGACACTCCAGAAAAATATTATTCTCCCTTCTTATGTACTTGTTTACACAAATTCTACACACGATTCGATGACTGATGATATCATTAACTTACAGCGTACTACGATATCTCGCGCGCAACTCGAGCGATTTTTTTTCTCGCTATCACAATCACAGGATTTGACGAGATATCAGCACGAAGTGAAATAATTTTGTGCAATATGCGAAAATTCATGCAGGAAATAGAAACCTGCATAATTTATATGTTTAAATAAAGTTTTGTCTATATGCATGGCAATTTTCTATTCTATACCTTGCCTACCTGCTGGATAAAAAAATCACAACATTGCTGGTTTTATCGAAATTGCATTCTTAAAGCAAATAACGTTATCACATTGCTTCAAACTTTAACTGTGTTTCTGAAATTGCATCTAAACAATATAGACTTTTATTAAGTCCTAAATCTAAAGAAAATTAGTTTTTTCGTTAAAATTGAGGCAAAATCCGCAATGAAAATGCAAGACTATATAAAGCTCTGATATATTTCTATGACGGATTTTGTTTCAAGTTTAATGAACAAACTAACTTATTTAAATTTTAAACTCAATCAAAGTTTATATGATTGATCTGAAATGATAATAAGGCCCAGTTGCACGACCGTGGATCATCCTTGATCATGGTTCAGTTACCTTCGATAAAATTGTCAATACAATGGTATCTTTAGAAACTGAACCACGATCAAGGATGATCCACGATCGTACAACTGGGCCTAAGGTTTAGTTGTACAATCTCGGATTATCTTTGATCGTGGTTCAGTTACCTGGGTTACAATTGTTGATACAATAATATCTATAGAAACTGATCCAGGATCAAAGGTGATCCGAGATTGTACAGGGTGGCCCAATTTGGATGTTTCTATAGGGGATCTCGGTAACTAGAAGAGAAAGAGAAAATCGGATGGCGTATCCTCGATCTCTTTTATTAAGACCACCTCAATGGCGAAAACAAAAATTGGCTATCGTCTTTTGTTTTGAAGTTATGGCCAAAAACTCATTATTTTCCATGTTCGATTTTTATCAATATTTCATTTATTTCTCATTTCATTAAAATAAGAGTTACACGTCCTTGAGGCACTTTTTTCCGGTGAATTGAATAAGTTATACAGAATTTTAATATATTAGTTAATAAACAAGATACAATACAAAGTTGTGTTTTTTTAAATACAAGTCGTAGTTGGCTTTGGCCTTAATAAATAGTTATTTTTTTCTCTTTTTAATGATATATCACATGTGAATGTTATAATTGCATATTTGTTGAAATCTATTAAAATTGTGTCAACACGTCATATATTCTCTTATTGGGCATAGTAGACTGGTAGTAGGCTTGTATTGTTTAGAGTAAAATTATTTATTGAAAATGCACAAATTTGCCATCTGTAAATTATAAAATACCATGTGAATACAATATTATATATGTTAGAAAGGTTTATTAAATAAATAACAATTATCTCATTGCCTGGGGAATATTACGGGCTCTATCATCTATAAGGCAGACAACCCAATAAATTGATTTTTCCAAGATTAAAAAAAAACCTTCAATGAAGCATTGAAAAGCATAGACACAATATTTAAATTACAATAAATGTTCTATTTGATGTCCATTATTCAAAATGCATATGTTCCATATTTTAATAACACTAGTGTAAGCAACTTTTAAAATTGAATTTATACAATATATAAAATGTTGACCTAAATTATTAATATTATCATTTCTCGTTTTATATAATTTATCGTTCTATATCTTGGTCGTTCAAATAGTGTCTTTTTCGAATAATGTATGATCTAAATTTTATGTTTTTCTCAAAATTCTAAGTGCTCGATACTCCGAAATTCCGGATTCATCCTCAATATGCTGGCTGTAAATTGCTGGATTCACTATTACATCTAAAATTACATTAGTCGCAGTTTCTTCGGCGTCTACTATATTGTAAGACCTTGATTTTGTCTACTTGAAAGATCCGTGGTTGATAAGATTTTCTTTTAGTCTTTGAAATATTGATTTATCTGGTTGTTTTATTTCCGGATAGCGATTAAAATATGTTTCTATGTCAATTAGTGAGTTGTTATTGCTTTGAATAAAGCATCTAACATATAAAATATTTCATAATTTTCGTACGACATTGTTAAACACTTCGAAATATAAAGATCACGTCGAATGTGTTAGCTTGACAACCAAACAATTTAAACAAAACAAGCCTACTACGTCCAATAAGAGAACATATGACGTTTTGAAAGAATTTTAATAGATTTCAACAAAAATGCAATTATAACATCCACATGTGATACATCATCGAAAAGAGAAAAAAATTACCTATTTATTAAGACCAAAGCCAACTACGACATCTATTTAAAAAAACACAACTTTGTATTGTATCTTGGTTATTAACGAAGATATCAAAATTCGGTTAAACTAATTCAATTCACCGTAGAAAAGTGCCTGAAGAACATGCAACTCGTATCTTAATAAAATGACAAATAAATGAAATATTGATAAAAATAGAAAAAGGAAAATAATGAGTTTTTGGCCATAACTTGAAAACAAAAGACGATAGCCAATTTTTGTTTTCACCAATGAGTTGGTCTTGTAAGAAGAGATCGACGATACGCATCCAATTTTCTCTATATTTTCTAGTTACCGAGATCCCCTATAGGAACATCTAAATTGGGCCACCCTGTACAACTCGGCCATAGGTTCAGTTGTACGATCTAGATAGAGCTAGGACGACCTAGGATACAATTGCCAATACAGTGGTATCCTAGGCAACTGAATCATGGTCATGGATCACCTTGACCATGGTTCTGTTACCCAGGATATAATTGTTAATACAATGGTATCTTTAGAAACTGAACCACGATCAAGGATGATCCACGATCATACAACTGGGCCTTAGTGTCATATCTGAATTATTTCATATAGGAGTAAGTCAAAAATGATGTGTATCTACTGATTATAACTGAAAAACTAAATACAAACTTGTACACTGTGTTTTAACTAATTATAACTGAGAAGTTAGATGAAAAATTCCTATTTGATCAAATCTTAGGTGTATCAAACTGAATATTAGGCCCAATAATATACACAATGTTTCATATTGAATGCCCACCTTTTGCACCTGGAATACGTCAAAAGATGGGAGTGTATAATAAGACCGGGGTCGAATGGTTTTGTTAAAAATGAAAAACATCGAGATACATTTATGAGTCACATATGCACTAGCAGGTATAGAATTAGATAAGAAAGGAACTCATGAGGCAATAGGTTTAGGAACTTCTGCTATGCGAATTGCACCGCCTGAATATATACAACCAACTATAACATTTAATGTTATAAACCTGAAACTGAACCCAAGCAGGGTTCAGAGCCAGAAAATCTTGTACAGACCACAAAGCTACCTTAAGAATAATACTAGATGAAATAAATGAATGGAATAAAGAAATACATATAAGCTTCATAGATTTTAAAAGGGCATTTGACACGGTAGATAGAGAATATATGTGGGTCGTGGTAGGAAAATATGCACTAACCCCGAAATATATTAGGCTAATCAAGCTATTATACGAAAACTATTACGCTAGAATAGAACACTCCGGGACTCTGTCAGAAAAATTTAAAGTTGAGACAGGTGTCAGACAGCCTTGTTGTTCCTCATAATGATCGATTGGACTTTAAAGCAAATTACTGACAATAAAAAAGGGTTTCAGTGGAGATTCGGTCAAAAAGTCGAAGATCTTGAGTATGCCGACGACATAGCCCTAATCACAGAAAATAGAACTAATCTACAAGAAAAACTGAATCTATTGAATCACACAGCCAAAAAAATCGGTTTGGAAATAAATCCTGCAAAGACAAAAACAATGAGCGCAATCCCCACAGATGAATGAATCATTAATATAGAAAGAGCCAGCATAGAAAACGTTAGCAACTTCACATACCTAGGCAGCGTAATAGAGGCAAAGGGAAATTGCCAGGAAGATGTAAATACCAGAATAGGAAAAGCTCAAAACGCATTCAACGTCCTATGGAAAGTATGGCGCTCAAATAAAATATTAAAAACTACGTAAATTAGTATTTTCAATACGAATGTAGTGAGCGTGCTATACGGGCCGGAGACTTGGGCTATAAATAAATCACAAAAAAGAGAATTACAAACATTTATAAACAAAGCCCTGGGAAGAATCCTAACAATATACTGGCCAAACAAAATATCAAACTTGTAGGAACAGACAAACCCAATTACAATAAAGACCACTATTAAAATGAAAAAAATGGAGATGGATTGGCCATACACTAAGGAAACCAGTGGGATCTAACCATACAGTCATTCGATTTTAATATGAGGCGAAAAAGGAAACGAAGTCAAAGAGCTTGAACGCCGGAATATAACATGGAACCAGGCAATATGCTGCACAAAATAAAGGCAGGTGGAAAGAAATGGTGGATCAACTCTGCGAAGAAGAAGAGGAGTAGTTGCAGGAGGAAGACAGTAAAATGGTGACTACATTTTACTGGTACATCAGTCACAAAAACATCGAAACATGCCCTACACTCCCTGGTGGAGTAATAAGACCAAAGAAGAAGAGATAACATTTAATAAATCACTTATTTATTACATATTTGAACACAAATTTAATTTAGCTTATGGTCTAATTGAATGGGAGGATTGACTATGTTCAAATTAATTCAATTAAAGTAAAGCAGAGGACATAACATGAACAAACTAATGCTCACATTGGATGTTTGAACCGTTGATATGAAAAGATAAGAATTCGTATAAAATCTAAAGGACGGCAAAGCTCGAGACAGTTGATGCCAGACTAAAGAATCATCGTCTCGTTAATGTTATATTGTATGTGAGTTGATTTAAACAATAAGTAAGGGATGAAATTCAAACTACTAAGTGTTTAACAAAATCCAATACTTTATATCAAATTAAATAAAAGAATGAGTTAATATATACTACGAGTTAGTGATAAATTTAAAATTTTCCACTAAATCATAAAATATATTTATATACAATGTGGAAATTAAGTAGCGGATAAATTCGATAACTCCGTTAATCGATCTAAAGTTCTGAGCTTATGAAAGTATTTTTTTGAGATTTAAAAAAACAACATTTTAAAAATTATGACGTTATTAATGTTTTTTTAAATGACAAATCCATTTTTCATTTTTTATTTCGGTAGAGCTTTTTAATCTGTTTCCAACCATACAACATTTTAAATAGGTTATATTAGAAAATAAAATTAAAAAACGGCCTTGGAGAACTATTATTAAATTTTAATACAAATTTGAATGGAACCTTCTGGTTGTGATTTTCGGCTGAACTGGGAAAATTCATATTTGAAAAATGGTATTGGAACCTTCTGGTTGTGAATTGTGGCTGAACTGGAGAAGATACCATGTATTTTTTAAAGATATATAATTGAAAACAATTATTTTAATAAAGATATGAGAATAAAGTTAAAACATTGAAAACTTAATCAATAGGTCCTTCTGTCGAGATTATCGAAAAAATTGGTTTCCTTATGTCAAATAATTTGTGAAAGAAATAATAAAAGATACACATATTTTCAATTATACTTTAGTGTCAGAATTTATCTCTCATTATTGAATATTCATTAATATTGAATTATATGGTTGGGTTTGTTCTGGATTGATTTGTATTTATTATTAATTATTAATTATTATGTAATTATTATTAACAATACATATAGATTTATTTGCATTTTTTTATGAATAAAACCAAAATCTCTCTTTAATTCTAAATACATGTTTTATTTACCTATTCTCTCTCGTTTTCAGGAATAAATATATTCACCTGGTGGCCTGGGTTACACAACAGTGAAGTAAATATATAACATTCAGTTTCAGCTTTCTACAACTAATTTAGAGCTGTGGGTTCGAGATACTACAGGAGGTAGGTTAAAATATGGCAACGTTGCAAATTTTATTCTGAATAAGTATATACAAAAAAATGTAGGTACTATTTGGTACAGAATTGCATAACAACGACTGAATTCAACTGAAAAAAAATATTTTTTTTTGTGTATCGTGCATAGGTACTTTTTTATTTACAATAATTTCGAAATTCTGAAAGTATTTGCCATTCATTTCGATTTTGTTATTAATATTAACTTTGTTTTTCGATGGGCGTAATTGTTGTTTTTTATATACATCTGGATAACTTTAGACAATTTGGATTTTTTAATTTCAAGTTACATACTTATTATAAGTTTTCGTGTTGCTTTAGTAGCATGTAAACAACTGGTTCATGCCTTCTAAATATCTTTAGTCTTTCATATTTGATTTGTTAATTTTGTGTTTTCATCTAATATTGAAATTTTGAAAGTAAATAATGCATGTTGAAATGAAAACAAAAATCAAACTGTCAAATGTTACATACGTTGAAATTGGAAAACAAACACATGCAACAAAAAATATAATAAGCAAATTCGGCGCTTAAAAGGTCAAACAAAGTTGACGTCAAAGAAACACAATTAAATCGACGTGTAAATAGCCACTAAGCAAATATAAAAAAATATTTTCTGAAAAATTATTTCGGAGATTCAATGAAAATTTTCAATACATTCGTAATATATTGGGGGTTAGACTGGGTTAAATTAAAGAGGTAGATTAAGTGAAATAATACTTTAATCTCCGTGGATATAATTAAATTTACCCCACAAAAATTATATTATTATTTGTCATTTTATTCATGTCAACCACTTGTTCCAGGCAATGTGATCCTGTAGTTGCTAATTATTCTGCACTACATGATTTTCACCACACTACACTACCCCTGGGCCAGAAGGAACTTCGAAACTGGAAGAAAGAGGAGAGCCGAAAGTTACACGCTTAGGAACTGAAGAGGAACTGAATTATATTTCCCCAAAAATCTTTTTATTATTTTAATGTCATTTTATCCATGGCTATCACTTGTTCCAGGCCATGTGATCCAGTAATTGTTAATCATCCTGCACTACATGCCTTTCACCACACTATCCCCGAAAAATTTTAGAAATCTTAAATGGAATAAATTTAAAAACAATCATTTCTGGAAAATTGTTTCGGAAATTCAGTGACATTTTCAATTAATTTATCGGAATTGTTAATTGTATTGAATGGGAAAAAAATTAACTTATTTAAAGTCAAATGTTCATAATAATGTTAATTTAAATATTTAATGCTATTGTATCGCAAAAAATCTTTATATTATGATTTTTTATAAATGGATTCAGAGATATTTTCATTATACGTGAGAAGTTATTAAACATTTATCATATTGAACAAATATATCTTTAAATCCTTTAAAAACAAAATAGACTTTTTAAGGTATGATCACAAATGTTTAATGCAGCCGTGAAAGCCACCACATAGTTCAGTAGTTATAAATAAGGTTCTTCTCAAGAGCAATATTGAAATTATTATTCAATATTTCCCTGAAAATTATATTTGTATGGCACAATCTAAGATATCGCAATAAGATTTATGTTACCTTCAATAAAATGTGAACAAAATCCATTTTGATTTTGGTAAAATATTATTTTTTTGGATAATTTTCCGGTATTTCCGGTATTTAGCTAAACATATAAAGCAATGAAATGCGGGGGTGCAGTTTAGAAGTTATGTCCAGGTATAATAACTGTACTGAAGATATGGCCCACGTTCGCTAATTATAAACTTTCTTTTCTTCAAAAACGTATCCCTATACAACTTCCTCACCCCACACCCATCATTTACGGTGCGACAAACAAGCGGCCACAGCAACACATAATAAGGCATCAATTTCCACCGCCAAATCTCTCGGATTTTCCCACGCAGTGATTCATTTCCACGCGAGTTTCTCCTGGCGACGTTTCCTCCGGCTTTTGAAAGTTCCCTAAAACGACGTCCCGCACGTGCTCGGCCTCCGCCCGGCTCTCGCTTCGTTTTTGGAGAAATCCGTGTAAAACGATAATACCAGTCCGCATGCGGACGGACAATGCGACGTGAATTCTTATTAACCGCATTCAAACTGGAATAGATCGCTCCCGATAGACTCGTTTAGAGTTTCGAGAGCTGAACGCATGAATAAACCACAAATGGGAGGAAAATGCTGCCTTCGACAATTGCAACTTTCAAAATTTGTGCCAAGAGAGACAACTTAGAGAGAGAAATGTAAAAAATCGAAGAAACAGTCACTAAAATACTCCGAGAATAATAAATAATTCTACAAAATTCTATCGAGAACAACGAAAACAGTAACAAAAATTGCGGAAATATCCTTAGATAAAAAAATTGTCGAAACTTCTTCATATAAAGAACTCGTCGCGTATGCTACGAAGAATATTGACATATTTTGAAAATCCATCCACTAAGAGAAATCTACGAAAATTGGACCAAGAACTATGAACATTGCATTTAAAACCCTTAGAATCCAGATATCTTTGAAAACTAAGTACCTCATTGAAAATGTCATTAATTATGACCATAATTAATCTAGTAACAACCAAAAAAATCATGGAAAATTGTATCAATCATGACGGAGTAACTGAAGGAATAACCATTAAAAAACATATGAAACCTGTAATAAGAAAAGATTATTTTTCAAGTTTTTCAACATATAAATGTCAATATCAAAACTTTAATATCATAATACACGTCTATAGAGTTTTTCAATGGCGATTTTTGGCAACTTCGCATGCCTAAGGCGCATAAGTAGCTGTGATATTGAAGAGGCATGCAATTTTAACCAAGGAACGTTACATGATTCTAGAACTTGCAAAACAACAAATTGTTAAAATTCATCATCGGATCAGTGTTGTAATGTATCTACATACGCTATCTAGATACATTTCAAGTATCTGAACACGTATCTAGATAAATTCTTGCCGAGTACCTAAAATTGTATCTAGATACATTTTCCAAGTATCTCACATACTCAGATACTCAGATACTCAGATACACCTTCCGCATCACACACAAATGCTGTTGATATCGAGTATAATCAGTACATGACTGATAAGTCTCGCGAGTTATCAAGTCTGAAAAACTACCGCATTGTAAGCTCAGTTTTCAAAAAATATAACACTATTTTGCCTTCCTCGGCTGCCGTAGAGAGAATTTTCAGTGCTGGTGGACAAATTCTAACACCCCGTCGAAATTGTCTGCCAGACGAACGTTTTGAAACGTTATTAATTTTTCAAAATTAGACATCCATCAAACTTAAAATTACATTTCAAATGAATTATAGATATATAAACATTAAATACATATGCCTCGGAAGATGGTTTTTCATAACCAAAACTGCACATTCACATTCACGCAGCAGAAATGTTGTACAACGCTTTAATGAACACGACTGTACATTGTACACCTTGTAAGGACCCGATCCATATTTAATATTAATTAAATATAATTATTCTATAATTAAAACGTATAATACAAAAAAAGCAAATGTAAAAAGGTTTTAGAAGCGCACGAAAAGCATAGGCCCGTTCGCATTTCCGGACATGCATAAAAGAGCGAGAGCTGATATATATATATTAATGTGAACGCATAACTAACGTCAACTTGAATCTTAAACTACCGATATTGGGGTGGCCGAGTTCGCCACCGACGTGGTATTCTTGGGTGGCGCATAATTGTATAGAGAGAGATGAAATACAGGAAAATAAGCGAAAATAGGGCCTGGGTGGTAGAATGTGGAAGGAGAAATAGTATAAATTCAGAAATTCTGCACGTACTCGCCCCTGTTAGAAATAACCACCGACCCACAACGTTACGCTGCTCGACGACGTCCAGAAATTGAGCGTTTATTTCTCAGGTAATTATACGAACAACGATATCAAATGTACACCTTATTAACATACTCTAAAGTCAATTCCTTACTAATGATAGTACCTATCTAGTGACACCACATCGCGATGGCGTTCGTGGGTGGATCGAATTTAATTAAGGTAGAAATGTGGGTGCCTATCGCTGAATCAGCGTAGCGCAACTTAACCATATTTCATATCTTGTCCTTACAATATTTTCATATGACAGTAGAATATTGTAAATTTCATTCCTTTCCCTCGTCGCAAAACATTTGATAATCGTATGTGTCCATTGATTAGAAACATAATTAAAGATCTTACCGAATCAGGGGAGAACGTAGGGGCGGTCGTAACACCTTATTAACATACTCTAAAGTCAATTCCTTACTAATGATGGTACCTATCTAGTGACACCACATCGCGATGGCGTTAGTGGGTGGATCGAATTTAATAAAGGTAGGAATGTGGGTGCCTATCGCTGAATCAGCGTAGCGCAACTTAACCATATTTCATATCTTGTCCTGACAATATTTTCATATGACAGTAGAATATTGTAAACTTCATTCCTTTCACACTTCCAAACGATGAAGACTGATATAACGAATCAAGGTTATTTACTAAAAATCTAACTAGCAACGAGTACATAAAATGGGTATATAAATTTCTCAATACAGATAATTCAATGATATTCCGGGTAGACGTAATCTTTTCAATTAAATTGTCAGCGCTCCGACATTCAGGCAATCTCAGCATTCCAAAGAAAACCAATCGTATGAATGAATGTACGCATGTATAAATGAACGTAGTGGTAGAATTGAACCTGATAATACTAAACTTGAATCTGTTTTATTTCAATAATATCACCTCGTAAAGTTCTGATGAAGTCATTTATTTCATGGGTTCCTATCCACAAGGTGGCGTTGAAATACATTGGTTGACACAACTGCTAATGAATTTCTATGCAGTGATGACATGTATTCGAATATGAAGTCGTAAATTTATTTCACTTTGTAATTCCAATATTGATTATTAACGATAAACAATTTTACAAAATAAAGTCAAACAGTTAAGGTCAGAAATTATAAATAAAGATTCAATAATTATTAGATAAAAGATTTGCGAATTTTTGAATTAAATAAATTAAATAAATAACGTCTAATTTGAATGATAAAACTGTATTTTATTTACCTGTCGCTGGCATAATCTTAGAAAATGAATAAATCTCACTGAATCTATAAATATCTGTGTTTTACTTACTAACAAGAATTACTAACAGACACATTACCCATTACACGAACCCAATTAAGTTGTCACGATAATCATTTTAAAAATCAAACATAACGTAAAGTACCACCACTAAATCACGAGCCAAATAAATATTACAAATTATGAGAATTTGTATAATACCGGGGTGCGAACCGTTACAACCTACAGTTATACATTCTACAATTCGCAGATGACCCTCATTTCACCCAACACATCAAAGAATTGGTTCCATAAATACATAATCCAAATAATTGTCAATTATTAATACCCAATCATAAAATTATCAGTAATTAGCCATACAGTCGACAACTTGGATGTTATCCACTTTCGGATTTTAAATATCTCAGAATAACATTTGATAACAAAACTAAATTTAGGACTCATATTAAGGTTTTTGGAGCCCAACGTGGGGCAATAGCAACAATAGCTATCGTTGGTATCTTTATTTATTTAGCTCATTAACATCTTTTGTGGCTTAAGGGTTTTGTCAGCCCTTTGTAAATTTTTTCTAGCCCTTCAGGATTTTGTTTTTCATTTTAAATAGACCTCATTTAATTAATTTTGCAGCCCTTTTTCAATTTTTGTTTTGGCCCTTTTTGCCCTTTAGAAAATGTTTGTGCCCTTTTTCAATTTTATGCGTTTTAGTAGTTTTGGCACTAATTTTCATTTTGACCCTTCAGCCCTTCGCGAAAACTTTTTGGCCCTTTGGTTTATTTTTGTGCCCTTTTTGATTGGGAATATATTTTTGTGGTAGGCCTTAAGTTTACGCCAAGGAAACTGAACTGGGAGTTGGAAAATTTGACAGTATTTCAAATTTTTAATCAGCCTTCAGCATTTAGTGTATTGAGAAAATTTGGGGTGGTTGTTTTGTGAGTTGTTGAGAATTTCTGTGAGTTTTGTGGGTAATATAGAATACACACAAGAAAATATTTTGACTTTAACGTTAACTTTAAATTTAAATATTTTTAATTTAGAGAATTTTCTGGCCTGTTTTCAGTGTTTGTTGGTATAATTTCTACTATAGTGTAGAAATTAGTTTATTATTCGCTGGTTATAAATTTATTGTTGGTTTTTCTAGAAACTTGGTGAGATAGTGAACGGGCGACCACGAATCATACATATTTGGTTGATTGGTTGATTTATATTTTGATTTTTGGCGTATGATTTTGTGGGTTCGAGCTCACTACGACTAGGTAAAATTTTTTTTGGATTTTTGTGGTAATCGTAATAGTTACGATAAGTTAGTTTAAATTTTTGTTCTTTTTCGGTACACGTATACCGTATATTTTTCTTTCAATTTGAATTGAAATTTGAATCTTTTCTTTTTGTTCACTAGTCCATTAGTTGTGATGGATTTCAAAGTAGAAGTTAATAGGCTATCAGCCGATGAGCGGGTGTATGAGCTTGAACGTCGAGGAGTTACAGGGGTAACTACTGCTGATGCGCAGCGTAGCACCTTACGAACTCTAATTAGATTGGAGTCTTCTGCCTCCTATGTGCCGGTGCCTAATCCCTTTGAGATAACTGACGACCTTGCGGCACTAGAATTGAAGTTGACGGAGATCGAGGGGTTAGTAAAGGACTTCGAGGAGCCTAACCTCTTCGACCTATTTGAAGCTCGCCACTAAGTGTGGACACGCACACGGGCGAATTAATCGTTGTGTCGTTACGACTGACGAAGAACGAGTTAAGGTCTCCAGACTTTTAGTACGATTAGCAACGTGCGCCGGTACTATGCGTTCCGGAGCTAAACTAGCTAAGCGCAAAACCACTGCAACTCAGAGTTCGTTGCTTAATTTGTCCGTAATTCAAGCTGTCGCTCATTCATCGCGAGTAGTTGCTGAATCGAATAGTTCAAGTTCAGATTCTGATTCAGAAAACGAACAAGATCATCTGGCTTCTACAGATGTAAAACCTGTCGCGGTTAGGTTTTGGAATCTCACTTTTGGAGGAGAGCAGGGCAAAGTTTCGTTGTCCTCATTTTTGGAGCGAGTAGAAGAACTACGCGTTGCGCGTAACGTATCTTCGGCGTTATTGTTTGCGTCAGCATTAGATTTGTTCACGGGGAACGCCCTTATTTGGTATCGAGCGAACCGTAGATCTTTTGGGAACTGGGATGAGTTAGTCCTAGGGTTGAGAGAGGCCTTCCAATCTCCTGATTACGAAGAACGTCTCTTCGAAGAGATCAAATCTCGCACACAGGGACCTAATGAGACCATCAGTCTCTATGTTTCTGTGATGAAAAATCTGTTCATGCGATTGCCTAATCCTCTCCCTGAAGATATTCAGCTCAGAACCGTAACCAAAAATCTACATCCTAGATACAGAATGGCTTTGTGGTCACTAGACATTGTTACTTTTGCTGATCTACTTAGATTAGGACGTAGGCTGGAGGCTAGTACGGTCGCGAACGAATCGTACACACCCCCACCAGGGAAAGGTCGTGTGTTAGAGCCAGACTTGGCGTATGTGGAGGCTGTGCCGAGTGTGTCTTGTCACGAAGTCACTCCTCCTACAAATATTCGTCCGCCCTCTCAGTCGCGTTGTTATAATTGTCAACGACCGGGACATTCAAGTCAGGATTGTCGCGCGCCGAGACGCTTATATTGTTTTGGTTGTGGGAAAGTGGGAGTAACAAAACCAAGGTGCCCAAATTGCACTCCATCAAATTCTTTAAACCGGTCGAGGAGAACTTGAGCCGAACGAGTTGCTCCGAGGTTTTGGGAATTTCGGCAGATAAAATTACGTGGAGCCTTTTTTTTTAACCCCCCCCACTCTCTGACACCGAGAGCCTGGCCCTCGTCACTACTTCGAAGGGACCCTCCACTCGCTCCACGGCCTAACGCGCTGACTGCCCTTCAGGTACGTCACACGTTTTTGGAAATCATAACGCAAAGTTGGAAATCATAAAACGAGCTAAACATTTCTGTTGCCTCACTTTTCGTAATTGGGGGAAACTGCCGAAAGAAACGCGCTGCGAATGATAACTAAGCTTATTTTTTGTTATGGCTTTTTTTGGGCTGCTCACCCATCCGCCACTTTTCACATTGACATGTTAATAACCCAATATGTTAAGACATATTAATAGCCCAATGCACAATCCTTGCAACAAATCTCTATATGGAGTTACAAAATATTACCAATCTCTTCAAGATTTGTTAAACTTCGATTTAAATTTAAAAACAACAATGTAAACTGGAGTATTATGGACAAATTATGCTTGAAAAGAACTACACGAACCAGCCGGAATATTCCATACATAACACTATACGAATCATACAATGACTGACTGTCTCAGTTTCGCCTTCATTTACACACTTCACGCTTCACACTTCCGTTAAACCTGATGTGTTTTTTTTTTCTTTTTCTTCTGTCTTTCTTTTTGTTTAATTCTTTAATTATTTATTAATTTTAATATTAGGCACCTCTGGTCATAGCGTAATAAAGATTGTTACTACTAATAATAATTAATAAAACTGTGCAAAGTTTAACCAATTGTATCTAAAAAAGAGAAAGAAAAAAATTAGATAATACCTTCTTTTTTTTAATATTTTGTCCCACACTACTGGTCCTTCAAATATTTACGTTTTCTCGTGAGTCATCCTGTATATTGAAACATTTTGAAGATTCTACAAACTATAGAAAATCTATAGAAAAACTCCGAGAGGGAATACAAAACATTTTCAAAAAATCCAAAAAACCCTACTAACAACCATGAAACCCATTAAAAAAATCATTGAACACAAAACTTCACAAAACATATCATATATTTTTAATTCTCCGTCAACTACGATAGACCCAAAGTACTCTGAATTTTACATTTAGAATATGAAAACCGAGTTCAAAAAGTCGTCGAAAAGAAAATTAAAATTCATGATATGTTGGAGTTGAAAAGTGACAATATTATTAAAACAGGTGAGATTCGTTCATTGCTTAAACGTGTCTCTACAACAAAATCGGCCTGAAAATTTTGTAACACTAAAGTGAAAATATAATGCAATAGAAGGGAAGTACCTTCCTAGTATATTACAAACAGGGGTGGGAAGTGTTTTATTACTGCCGAGGTCTAAGATACGATACCGAGGCGCCAGGCACCGTTGTTTGCTAAAGCCCGAGGCAGTCGGAAAGTCGGAAACTTCCACCGAGGAATTTACAGGGTGAGTCAATAGGACGGGCAGGTTCGATTACCCCTACACCGTTAATGATATCGAAATGAACCAAAATACACTACAAACGAGATGTCAAAGTGCAGTTTGTCAAATTATTTTGTCATATACAGGGTGTTCCACTTTTGCAGGGCAGCCTTCGAACTAGTTTTTTTAAATAGCACCTCCTATATAAATTTACATATTTGAATTTGCCCTTTTTTGGGCTTTATAAATCCGTTTAGTTTTTGCAATTCGCTTTAACCGTTTAGAAGTTGTTCACATTTTTCTAAAAATTAAAGCGTTTGCAGGCACTTATTAAAAAAATCGCAGGGTACTTAGTTTCTGGGATATCAAGTTGGGACTTTGCCTGAGCCTAAACAACTGACTGAGGTATCTTCTGGCGGCAAGACCACCTATGTGCATTGGGTCATCACCTTGCTGTGACACATTAATTTTGGTAAATTTTGAAGTTCCATAACTTGATATTTTTAAATGGCACACTCTATATTTCAGTACTTAGTCCTATTCAGGGTCTCAGTTTACATCTTTTTTGCCATTTATATTTTTTCTTAAAAGTTGATAGTTGAGAGATAATTCTGATTTTCTTAAAAATCTACACAGATATCATCGATATAAACTTAGCGAGCCATGAAATTCACTTAATTCCGTCATGACAATGTCAAAGTGACATTTATTGTACGATAAGTTTTATTTTTCTTAGCGCATTTTCTTAATGATTTTTTCGCATAATGAAATAGTTGATATGGTTTATGTACACGCTGACAGCGCAAACCGTTGCTGGTGACTATATTCTATTGAAGCATAACAAATCAATAGCAAAAACATTTGAATTAAACTATTTCATCATGCGAAAATTTCATGTTCACGACAAAAATTACAACGTGTTGTACAATAAATGTCACGTTGACGTTGACATGACAGAAACAATTGATATTCAATGCACGTTAAGTTCATAACGATGAGATCAGGGTTCATTTTTCAGAAAGTCCACATTATTTCTCAAACTATAAACTGTTAAGAAAAAATATAAGGGGCAAAACAGATGTAAAATTAGATGCTTTATAGGACTAAGTAATGAAATATAGGGTGTGTTATTTGAAAAATCAAGTTATGGCCCTTCAAAGTTTACCAAAATTAATGTTCCACAGCAAGTTGATGCCACAACGCAAATCAACGATCTTACCGCCAGAAGATACCCTAGACAGATGTTCAGAATCTGGGAAAGTCCCAACCGATATCCTAGAAAACAAGCGCTCTGCGATAATTTTAATAAGTGCCTGTAAATGCATTAAATTTTAGAAAAACATAAACAACTTCTGAACGGTTAAAGCGAATTCCAAAAACTAAACGAATTTATAAAGCGCAAAAGAGGGCAAATTCAAATATGTAAATTTATACAAAGGGAGCCATTTAAAAAAACTAGGTCCAAGGTTGCCCTGCAAAAATGAAACACCCTGTATATGACAAAATAATTTTACAAACTGCACATTGGCCTCTAGTTTCCAGTGCCGTTTGGTTCATTTCGATATCATTAACGGTGTAGGTGTAATCGAGCCTGCCCGTCCTATTGACTCACCCTGTATACGATTTTGTTCACAGTCACTATAAGAATGTGCAAATTTTCAACTTTCAAGAAGTTGGAATGTCCTCGATTCCCTTTGCAATGCCACAGTCAGGAAGTGACAAAACCATTTCCCACCCACACCCAAGGCCGGGAAGTAGTTTATTTGTCAATTTATATAATTTTCATATCGACATCAATCAATCAAGTAGATATGAAGTTCAGAAATGAAGTACAGGTCAGTAAGAAAGTAGATGAGACACTTAAATAATGTGAGACATTCAAACTTTTAAAAAGTCAGAATTGTTAAAATTACACATACATATGAAAATTTTTATAATAAAAAATTTAGTTCATAGTTCTGCATTATGTAACAAATTTCATACAATATTTTATTATCGAACTAGATTTTTATCAAACATTTCAATTTTTCGACAATTGTAAAACTCACTGTGTAATCAAATAAAAAAATCGTCAGAAGATGTATGTACTTTTAGTTATTCAGGCAACATTGCTATTGCTATGAAATTGAGAAAATACAGAATATTGATTTATGTTCCAAGGGCATTATGCCGATGATAATGCTATTAGGGCCTATATACATTCACAACCTTTTTGCAACAAAGTTGGCCGGGTTTTCTTTTTGTCATGTTGGACAAACTGTTCAGTGATGCAACGGAAGTTAATTATTTTTTCCACTCCCTGCATGGTAAGTACACTGTTGTAACATTGATTTGATGGAAGTAAGCTTCACTTACCGATACACATGTGGTTACTATGAACAACGGGAAGTAAGTAAACACTTATCTCCCTCAGGGAGGTAAGTAAAATAATTTCAATAGCGTTCTTTCTCTGGCACCACTCTTTAAATCACTTATACGCATTTTGATAACGCCCCTTCGACTTCTCCTGCAGTAGGAAGGAACAGGCAGCAGCTGCAGCCTCTTCAACTGCCATTTCTTGTTTATTTTCATTGGAATTCATTTTACATCTGAACGAATGCAATTTCTGACTTTCACACTTTGTTTGAAAAATAGTCTTAACAACCAAAGCCGTACTGACATTTTGTTCAAGTTGCGAAAATAAATTAATCAAACATAAACAATTAAACCAACTTCAGGAGTGGAAAAACAGTTATAAGCAATTCGAGAGGTAAGTTTTGACCAGTCTCGGACTTTATTGCTAGCCCTCGCTGTTGCTCGGGCGCAAACTCGACCTCGACTGGTAAACAATACTTACCTCCCTTAATGCTTAAATAACTATTTTTGTGTCGATGTCTATTAGGCATTTGCTTGCTACCACATTATCAGATTTATATATTTTTTCACTACTGGCTTATATCTCCAATTATTTAAACTTTACATCTGGCAACAATGTTATTTAAAAAATAAAACCTCAAATTGAAAACAACTTAACCTTCAAAAAAATATGACAAGTTCCATTGGGGAATTCGGTTCATATTCATGACGCAAAAATATCGTGAAGGGAGAGTACATGATACAGCGCGAGGATCTGGATGTGGCCCGATGGGTGATGAACATTATCAGCTAATAACGCTCGTGGGGCATACAAAATTTTATTTTTCAATACTGAATATAAAATTAAATATACATTACAATAAATTGTGATTAATATAATGCGAAAAAGTCTTATAACTTTGCCGCTGCTACGGACGTTGTTTATAATTTAACTTCTAATACGTCAACGTGCGTTAACGTAGAAGAGATTAATAATACCGGACGATATTTTGATAAAAGCAAGAAAGGCCACAGAAGATTTATTGCCTTCGAAATATACGGCAAGTTTCGAGAACCATTTTAAAATATTTGTAGACTGGAAACTAAAATAAATAAAAATACTATCACGGATGTGAATGTGACAGAAGCGGGTAATGCCAACAAATTCTTGCTCGCTATTTTATGCACAGTGTATCGGCGTCATTATGGACTTGTTTTTGTATCTCGTAACACAGGCATTGTAAACAAATCGGAGTAATTGATAATTGAGTTTTTTTTCCAGGTTTTTTCTCGTTGGTGGCGAATGCTTTGCGCGGGTGTTATATAGTGCAGACAGTGTTAAACTCCAAACCATTTTTACAACCTCAAAATATAAACCAATTGCACTGATTATTTTTCTGGAAGGTTTTGTTTATGCAGAAGTAAAGTACCCATCTATTAGGACCATTCTAAAAGATACCTACTGTTGTATTCAAAAAGTAACTTACTGTAAAAAATACGATAAAGTTGTTTCATCGTTCGGAGTATTTAAATGCCCTTATTCTCTTGGAAGCTATAGAAGCATTTGAAGCATTATTGGAATTTATGTTTAATTGCATCCCCAATTTGCACAGGCTTTCTTTAATGACATTCAGTATAATAACCAGTTAATTCAAATTCCGAAATAGTAGCCATCTAAAAATCGTTTTAATACTCAATTTTTTTTTTTTTTGTTGCTATTGTATATCCACAGCCACAGATAAGAATGAGTATTAATAATAGCAACTGAGCATCTATACTGATGCCTTGACATTTATTTGAATTATTTCACAGGTAAAAATTTAGAAATAGTTCATGTTATAAAATCAATTTTTTTGTTCAGTTGATTTCCACTTAATTGGAAAATTTCATTAATCTATGCGGATTTAGGCCATTAAAAGTATGACCTACGTGGGACCTATAGTATTATTTGTTTATATAAATCTTAATTTCTAACTTACCGTCACATAATTTTAAACTTTCTCGTATCTACTGTGTAGGTTTCGGTCACTACTGTAGACCTACGTTTTCAATCGTACTTTTTATACACCTATATATATGTAAATGGTTAATTTACTAGAAACTTTAAATACTTCAATTAATTTTCAGCTGGTTTCAGTGGATTCCAATGTGACTTTGTGCATTCCAGACTACACAGATGCACAATAAATTACGCACACATTATTTATTTGGGAACGGGGCTCAGGACACTTGTCGAGCCTCTCAGTGTGCGCGCGTGTATTTTTTTGCCACAGCTGTTGCCGCTTAATTAGAAACAATTCCCAGCTTTTAAATCAAGTTATCTCGCCATTATGTAATTATAATTTATAATCTGCAGGCAATTAACCTTATTATTTAATTTATATACGTCGGTTTTTCAGCTGCACATAAATTATCGGCTCGGTCCGCGCACCTTTCGGTGCGAACGATGCGCTCACCTTTTCCGCCAGGCAATCATCACCCGAACAATCCGCCGATTTGCATTATTATCTAATTGGCGTGCGTAACACACGAGAAGATGAGTTGAGTAAGGTGTAATTGTCGTAACGGCTCGCGAGATTCGGGTATCCGTCTGTGAGCGCACCACTTTGTGTGCAAGACGTGAGGCAGCTATTAAATTTTAGATGAAAAACACTATAAATACGCCGGGCTTCAAACACCACTAAAATTCTGTCTGCAACAAAATAGTAAAATAGTTTTTCATCAACACCTAAAGTAATATCAACTAAAAATCAACCATTGTTTTATAAATTAACAAATTATTGATTTACGATATAGGTATAATAACAATGAAAGTGAAATAAATACTGGAGTTAAACATCAAAAATATATCAACCTCATAATTCTCTATTAGCCAATTTCACTTGGTTTAGAATATATGGCCTGATTAAGTGGGATGAGTACGATCTTACGCACATCATAAAGAGGCGTCGTATGCATGCATATGTTGAATAAATGTGCAGTGTTTTGTTGACCCAAATATCAGCAGCTCCCAGCTTCCGGTATCAAATAGAAGGTTAAATATGAATTGGGTTGTCGGACGACTTCACAGAAACGTAATTGTCGTAGTAAAATTAATCTTATTTACAATGGGACCAATAAGTATTGTGATTAACTGTTGTAAACTGTGCTGTTTATGGATCTCCGTATCAGCTTTAACATTTCTTCTGATATTAATTGTTTACCCTCTTGTATCAATAATTATGCACGATATAGATGTAAATTACTTAATAGCAACAGTAATTATATAATTATTAACACTAAAACGACGATAGTTACTTATCTCTTGCGCTAGACGTTCATCATCGCAGTAAAATTCAATGGCATCCTAGAAAATTATCGTCACATTATGTGAAAATGCAATGGCGTTCAGGAAATCGTTTTAAAAAAATGAAAATTTATTAAAAAATTCCAAGAAATTTTTATGAAAAATGAAAATTTATATTTTTTAAAATACAATTAACTAAAACTTCAAATCAGACATCTAAAACTGTCAAAAATTAATACAAATAAGATCAGGTTATATACATACTAAAATATGTATGCCTTTGAAGATGGTTTGTTAATTAATCCGAAACTAGTCAGGCGATACAAATAAATAATAAAATAAAATAAAATAAATAAATAAAATAATAAAATAAAATAAATAAATAATACCAGAAAGTACTTAGTACGACAACCTTAAATATAAATAACTGGTAAATATGGATAAAACGTTAAATCTAATAATTAAAAATTGTAATGACTGTGAAATTTATTAGCATACATGAAAAATCTGTAGAATCAGTGATGTTTTATATCGTGAATAAAAATGCTATAACATGTGAACAAGTATGTTATAAAAAAGAAGCCGTTTTCAGTCCCACTCTTTAGTGCAAAAATAAAATCTCCGGGCATTAAGCTTCTATGGGATCCAAAATTTTGAAAATTTATTGTAATCTAGGAACATTTTCAACATGTACGAAATTCAGTTCACGTTCAAGTACTTTTTAATACATTAAAGCTCTATAATTTTCACGAAACCTATTTAAATTTATCAAAATCTCAAAATTTTCTTTAATTCAATTTACAAATAAAAAGATTTAAGTGGAATTCTTTTGATGTCTAATATATTTAATCACGATGTACTCAGAGAAAACAAATGAAATTCACGGTTTTTAATAATTTTTACTAGCAAAATATCAATATGAAAATATTGAAATTTAAATCAATATGAAATATCAATATTTTACTATGATCAATGATCACTGTATCAAATATTATGCAATTCCATGGCACTTTAGAATATTGCATGACAATTAAACAACAAAAAATTTAACATAAATAAAAATTCGATAAGTCATTGACGCAAAATTTTATGAAAATTCTCAATTTGCAAGCTGCATCCTATCACTGACTCTAAATAGATTTTTTTACAGATTGTATTCTTTACCATCATGATATTCACAAAAACTTTACTTGTATTGTCAAAAACTTTTTAGTTTTAATTCTATTTTAGTACAGAAAAGAATCAACGTTATGCAAATTATAGCATCCTAAAATGTTGTTTAGTATCATGCAAATTAATCAAAAACTTCAAAGTTTTAACTGAGATTACATAATTTACAATCTTTAAAATTTATACATACAGGGTGAGTTTTTTTTTTTCATTTTAAGCATTGGGATCTCTAAAACTATAAAACATTCGAATAAAAATTCGATAAGTCATTGACGGAAAATTTTATGAAAATTCTCAATTTAGAAGCTGCTTTCTATCTCTGACGCTAAATAGATTTTTTTACACATTGTATTCTTTCCCATCATGATATTCATAAAAACTTTAACTTGTAGTGTCAAAAACTTTTTAGTTTTAATTCTATTTTAGTACAGAAAAGAATCTACGTTATGCAAATTATAGCATCCTAAAATTTTGTTTAGTATCATGCAAATTAATCAAACACTTCAAAGTTTTAACTGAGATTACATAATTTACAATCTTTAAAATGTATACATACAGGGTAAGTTTTTCTTTCATATTAAGCATACAGAAACATAGAGATTCAGTTAAAGAAAGAAAGAGTTGTCATTTTATGAGCTTATGCAAGATATGCTTTTGTTTTTTGAAAGAAAACATACTTTTTAGGTATAATACAAACTTTTTTTTTATATGGCAGTCATAGTTGGCTCTGACATTTTTAAATAGGGCATTTTTTTCTCTTTATAATGATATAAGATTTATTATACTTACTTTCATAACTAAATGAGATGCATGAATTTTCGTTCCTATTTCATATAATTTGAATAGAATGTATTATAATTAGAATAGAAAAAATAATAGAATATTCTTAGTAAGAGGGGAAAAATAGTTTTTTTTTATGGAAAACTCTGTTTTTGCTACTTTCGATAATACAAATAGTCCTGTATCGTGTTTATTTGTCAAAGTAGGTAATAATTTTCATCAAGATAATTTTCGAATATGGCTTTTATTTATCAAAGTAAGTATAGCAAACCTTGTATCGCTATAAAGAGAACAATACGCCCTTTCTAAAAATGCCTATGCCAACTATGACTACCATTTAAAAAAAAGTTTGTATTATATCTGAAAAACGGTGGTCTATTATCAATAAATAAACGCATATCTTGCATAATCTCCTTAAACTCTTTCCTCATTTAACCGAATCTCTATGTCTTATAATTTCCGAGATCTCAATGCTTAAATTGAAAAAAAACCTCACCCTGTATGTGTAACTTGGAATAGAGAAATAATAATATTTTTTCCACTCCCTGCATGGTAAGTACACAGTTGTAACGTTGATTTAATGGAAGTAAGCTCCACTTACCGATAAAGCTGTGGTTACTATGAACAACGGGAAGTAAGTAAAAAATTACATCCCTCAGGGAGGTAAGTAAAATAATTTCAATAGCGTTCTTTCTCTGGCACCACTCTTTAAAACAATTATAGGCATTTTGATAACGCCCCTTCGACTTCTGCGGCAGTAGGAAGGAACAGGCAGCATCTGCAGCCTCTTCAATTGCTATTTCTTGTTTATTTTCATTGGATTTCATTTTACAACTGAACGAATGCAATTTCTGACATTCACACTTTGTTTGAAAAATAGTCTTGGCAACCAAAGCCTCACGGATATTTTGTTCAAGTTTCGAAACTAAATTAATCAAACACAAACAATTAAACCAACTTCAGGAGTGGAAAAACAATTATAAACAATTTGAGAGGTAAGTATTGACCAGTCTCGGACTTTATTGCTAGCCCTCGCTATCGCTCGGGCGCAAACTCGACCACGACTGGTAAACAATACTTACCTCCCTTAATGCTTTAATAACTATTACATACCTAGGTGGAAAGTGTTTTATTTCAGCTGAGATCAATGATAGCATGATGAGTTTGTTATTGCGCGAGGCTAAACAAAAACTTTCCACCGAGGTTAGTAGACTATTTGATTTTTAACCTTAAAATAATCTGTAGCTGTAGGCTTTGACATTAAATTAAAATAATATATGGCAGTAAACATAGTAAACAATTTGTTTGTAAAAAGACTATGACATTTGTTAAATAAACACAACAAAATAAGCATAATAGTGATTCAGATGATGGTTGCACACCTCTTGTTGGACGGGAAGTCGCAGACATAATAGTTAATAGACATTTCTATATAAGGCTCGAGTAGTTTATCTGTCGGTACAACAGTATCATCAGCGCAAGATTTTTTTAGTTTCTTCGGAAGAAATGCAACAAGGCATTCGTATTTCATTTCTTCGGAAGAAATGCAACAAGGCATTAGTATTTCATTTTTCGCTTCTGAAAGTACACATATAACAATAAATGTTAATAAATAGTTCAGTAAAAATACAAATTCACATTTTGTTTTTTACATATCATCTGGGTGGAATGTAGTTACTTTCCAGGGTCAATGTCAGAAATTAGGTGTTTACATGTATGGTTGAAAATAATAGTTATTTGTATAACTGGGGAGGAAAACCACGTATTCTCTCCCGCGGATGAAGTTTTATGCCCGACGCGTAGCGGAGGGCAGAAATCATCCAAGGGAGAGAAGAAGGCTTTCCTCCAGTGTTATACATATAATTTTTTCTACGACTCACTTTTAAAATAATTTCTATGATTTATTATTTTGGATGTCGTTCTAAATTTCATTTATTAAAATACAATAAGTTTGTTTACTGTAGCAATTTGTGACACTGGTTTTCATCAATGCATTCTGGTGGGGATTCTGAAGAAACCATTCCCCAACATTTACATGAAGTGGCTAAGTTGTATCGTTGGATCTACTTCCCAAAAAAAAAATTCTTCCTAGGGAGGACATCAGCAGATACAGTAGCAAACAGCAGGAAAAAAATGAAATAAAACAAGAGTTGCGGATTGATATAATGCATTTATAATAATTATTAATTTATGTACACATGAACCATGTAATTTTGTATTATTTTATATACTATTATATTTTGTATTATATTGTAATCAACGCATAAAATTGCTAGAATATACCACATTTTATTAAACTCGGTTGAGCATGCTATTCTAAAATATGTCAGGTTTTATTGCTAATGTTCAATTAACTTTTTGCAACCAAAACAGGCATTTTCGGGATCTGGAAATTACACCATTAAAAACAGCGAGAATTTTACATAAAATTTCATGAAAACCTAAATAACGTTTGTTTTTTGTCCCCATTTCCACGTACCTAGTTTGAATATTTCAAGAATTCTTACATTTCATTAATATTGTCTTTTTTTAATATCACATTATTTTAATCGTTTTTAAGTTACAAGAAAATTTTACAAAATTCAATATTTTTGACATATATGAAAATCCTATAAAACAATCAAGAATATGTTGTGACATCCATATTATCAAATTCCAGCAATTTTCAGTTGCACTATCGTAGAACAATTTCTTCCGAACATTAAGGTGCTATGAGACGAAAAGTTTGAAACAAACAAAAAAAGATGCAGAGGCATCCAAGAGGGTAAAATCAAAGATAAATCAAAATACAAGAAAATATTATTAAAATAACACTAAATCTCAAAATTTTGTGCTGCTTATTTGGCGCTACATCAAATTTAACATATAAATGTTTACTTTTATACTTTTAGCATCCAATAGCATTTTTATGTATATCGAATCAATTTGTAGTCATAGAAAATAACTCATAATTTGAGTTTTTGGTAAATTTTAATAGCATTCTTGAAGGTCTTATAGAATTTTTCTTTCTGGTGCGGCATGCAATATATTTATTCTATTATTCAAGCCTAATTCGATAAAGGTCTAATTTTAATAGCATTCTTGAAGAATGCTATTAAAATTTATCAAAGACTAAAATTTTAAGGCTTTTGTAAATTTTAATAGCATTCTCGAAGGTCTTATAGAATTTTTCGTCCAGGTGCAGCATGCAATATATTTATTCTACCATTCACGGAAAATACGCTAAATATACTCCTGAATCAAAATAAGGGTTGGGATTTGAAAAAAAAAAAGTAATCTCATACTAATTGATGGAACATGTTCTAAATATATATATATATATATGACCAATTCTAATACACATATTGATTTAAAATATTCACGAAACACGACAAAGATAAATTATGTAGTTAAATTATAAATTATACTTTCTTTAGTTGATTATTAATACTACTAAACTGTAGCAAATCTCAGATTAGTCATTGTAATTGCGATAAACGCTAACAATAAGGAAAATCGCACGCATAAAGGTATAAATTATTAATAATCAGGAAATACTCTGGGATCGCGTGCACGTCATAGATATTCATGTATTCGCTTACTTATGCACGGAGGGTTTTCACTCTAGAATGAAAAAAGAGCCGCTATCGAACCTTGATGGCGGGGCTAATTCGATACGATTCGTTTTACAAGAACTGAAGCTATCAATGTCGTTCAGGATACGACTTCCTCGCCTAGCGGCCTTCGCCCAGCAATTACCGCCGCAGCTCTAACAACTTCTTTTATTTTCTATCCGGCAGTAAAACGCTGGCCGTTGCATTGTTGAATTATGAATAATATGCAGTCGTTTTAGTTATATAGTTTATTCGCTGCGCTCTGCAACAAGTTAAACATTGAGGCATTAGCATACGTTCAATAGCAAGCAAGTCCACTAAAGCATGACAATTAGAACTACTAATATTAAATATTTGAAAGTGTATCCATAATTACACTAAAAAAAATATTAATGCATACAATTCCACAAATACAATGTAAACTTGTGCAGTGCTGGGGGGCATACAGAAACCTACCCATATATACAAAACAAAAACATATCGTCCTCCTCCTAAGCATTCGTTAAAATATTATGGTGTTTCTGATAAAATATAAAATTTGAAAACAATCGTCCTATTCTTATCTTCAAAGAATATACGTTCAACTTTCGGTTTAATTGAAACACTCTTTGGCTTTTTCTCGACCACCCATTTCTGAACTGATACCATTTTACCAGTGCTGGGGAGAGATCTGCCACATTATAATTTAGCCTTGATAGATATCGCTTCATCCATATATAGGGTATTTATGGTTATATAAGTATGCGACTTTCAAAACCCGTCGTACATTTATATTCAATTAAAAACATAATTGAACATTTAGTATAAATATGTGATGGATATTTTACGACAAAACAATAAAACATACCATTTTAATATTCATACTAAAAAAGTGCAAAGCAGTACGAATTGTTCATAAATATAAGTAAAACAGCACAAAAAATTATATCCAAATAAAAAATATATTTACAAATATATCATAAAAACCAAAATATAGAAATTCTAATAGAACATAAAAACAATATCGAACTTTTTCAGTATATGAAGAAGAATTAGAAAATGAAAAATTAAATACGCAAATAATTCATAAATGTTTCAACAAAATAAAAGCATAACTAGATTTACAAAATATCCAGAATTATTCGAGACCACCCAAAATCACAAGGTTCCTATTAAAACACTAGATATAGTATCAAAACTAGCAGCACAGAAGTAGCTACAAATAAAAATTGTTGTGGTTATGGATTATGGTTATATTATATTCTTCAGGCAACCAAATGGGCATAAAATCATAGAATAACGGATTACTTCATTGTCCAGTTTGGGTTATATAACTGAGCTCAGAAAAGAAGTTATTTTTAATATGTTGCATCGAACTGAATTTTGTATATCTACTGTATTCAAATTGTTAAAGAAAAACTTGGATTCTTGAATATATATATATAGTTTTCTTGGTTTCCAAACGATTCTCGCATATAAATATACCGTTTGAATCAATTTCTTAAACAGAAAAATAAACCCAAAAGAAAAAGTAGAATAAATTTCTAAAAATATAATATCAATTTCTGAAAAGTAATATCTATTTTAGAATTGTTTTTGATTAAAAAAATATAGCTTGAATAAGTGACCTAGTTAATATAAGTAACTTTATTAATCATTGATAACATTAGGAACAGGATCTGAAGTCCATATTACTTTGTATGAATTTGATGTTACCGTTTCTTAAAACGGTAACGGAACTAAATTGGAGTATTTAAATTGATTAATTAAATTATAAAGACCTTAAAAAAACCAATAAGCAAGAAAAGACAAAATTCAAACATGATATTGATCATGCAAATAAAATTAAAAAATATTCAAATAATAAAGAAACAAAACTTAAACCGAATATTGAGCATGTAAACAAATTATGAATTCTCCAAAATAATTGGAGTATTGATTTGTATTACGACATATAAATGCATGAAGGTATGTAAAGAAGGCCTCCGATGTGCCAAACTGAAGACGGAGTTTATGTTTCGCATGCATCAATACATTTTTCACATTTTGTGTGTGGACTGTGTTATCTTCAGGATTCACAAGGTTTTCTTCGTGGATAACCACCCGGTGTTCATATATGCCTCTTCCAAGTTGTCCTAGAAAGCCATATGCCCCCCATCTCTCAGACATAATGATTCTTCCAGGCAAAATAAATCTGAACGCATTATCAAAGTAGGTACATTTTTTTAAATTAAAACTAAATACAGTAGAGCGTCGAAAGTCCAAACTTAACCTAACCTAATCTAACATTGACCCCGAAAGTGGTTCGGATTATCGACGCTCTAGCTCAAAATCGAATTCGGTGAAAAGTAAACTAAAAAATAGATTCTGTAAAACAGATAACAAGCATAAGGACACCATGTGTATGCCCGGTGGATTACTTAAAAGTAGTAGTAGCCAAAATTTATAAGTTCATGTATACTCAACAAATATATACTACCCATGGCATTACTAAAAAAGATCAGTGCTTAGTTATTGTACATCTTAAAGATAAAAAACATGTAATCGTTGAAACACCTGTTACTTAAGTTTTGGGATTTTTTTTAATGCTTTACGTGACTTAGTAAAACTATTACATCTGGTCTACCACGGTGAAACATGTTGCTAGGGGTCTTGTCAATTTGTTTGATATTTCACATTTTCGTCTGACCTTTGCAAATTGGCGTTTTAAGTAGATATTCGAAAGTCCATCTACAACTTAGTTGGACAGCTGCCGATACGAGATATTGTGAACATTTTTTTTGGGCAAAATATTTCAAAAAACTCTGTATATCGGACAATTCGGGAATGTCAATAGGGAATTCCATGTGTCAACCTACTAAAAACAGGCCGCCTACGGAAGCTAACAGAACTTCGGGTCAATTGACCTTCCGTGCCATCCAAAATCACCATTATTATGTCCACACGTAAACTTGCCCGTCGGTTCCATGTTTCTATTGCTACAATTTGTCGATATATCTCAAGAACAGACTAAAATATAGAAAAATGCCAAAATAAAAATATGGGATATATCAATTGTTCCCATTTTTATTTTTATTCTATAAATTATTTTTAAAAGAAATTTAAAACAAATAAAAAAACGTAATGAAAAAAAATGCTCAAAATGCTGACTGTTATTGGCTAAATGGCAAAAAATAAGCTAAACACAATTGACGGCGCTTTAGAATATTGCCAGTTATTTATCGCAATGTGTTGCGAATAACGCCTTTTATTGCCTCTGTCATTGCTTCACGAAGTTCACCTATATTATTATGATTAAAGTTACTTCCGTAAATTTTATTTTTTAAAGTATCCTACTAAATAAAAGTCAAGAGGCGTCAAGTATGCAGATCTGGCTAACCACAGAACAGTTGTATTAGTCGCTATTACTTTGTTATTAAAATAGCCATTTAAATAAGTAATAACATTTCTAGTATTGAGTGGAGAGGCGCCATCTAATTGGTACTATATTTGTTTTGAAGAATTTCCAAATGACGTAGTGCACTAAGAAATATTATAGCACCATGTAAATCATTTCCCAATATGCCACAAAATACATTAAAGCCGAACCACACTTGCATTTGGATTACTATGTGTGGATTGTCCTGAGCCCAATCGTTATGATGATTAAATAATCCACAATTAGAAAAGTAGGATGCATCTATCCACAAAATTGTATTTATAAAATCACCATTTTACGTAATTTTGTTGATTAACCTTCTGCAAAATGTTAATCTACGGATGTTATCATTTGCTTGTAAAGGATGAGAAATATGCAATTTATAGGGATAAAACTTATGCTTTTTTTAAAATTGTTCATCCTCTAGATTTAGATACGTTAACTTGATTTGCTATTTGCCGAGTTGAAATGTTCGGATTAGCGAACATTTAACGTTATCAATTTAACTGTCAGAATTTTGAGCATTTTTTATAATTTATTGTTATTTTACTACTTAGTTAGTTTTGAAAACAATTAAAAAAATAAAAATAAAAATTGGAATAATTAATATTTCAAATATTTTTTCATTTTGACATAGGACATAGGTACATAGAAAATCTATTTAGAGGCATAAAAATCAATTATGGCGGCTATTTAAAATAAGAAATACCAACTTTCTCGGATATCTCGGAAATCGCTACCTTGACTTTTGTGTTGACTTGATTCTCAAGTTTGTACGATCTAACCTATTAACTTTCATTTTAAACTTTTTTTTACTTCTTTAATAATTATGAATATATCGGAGTTTTTAGAAAATCGCGATTTTCAGTTTTTTTAGAATAACTTCTGAAATGCTCTGACTTTTGAAAAAAATTCATCATAATCCGACCCATCATATAAAACTGCACAATATTGCCTATTTAACTATATCTCTATCTTTAAGAATAACAAATATATCCTTGCCATCCCACTCTATCTAGGACACCCTGTATACTACTGACTTCTACAACAATATACAAAACAACAAACAATAATACAAATGATAAAGTTGGTTCCATTTAATGGGAGGTATGAAGTTGATTTTTATATTTGACCAACTGTTTAATGTCAGGTTGATAAAAGAGAGTTGAAGACGAATGTCAGGTTGAAAAAAGAGAGTTAAAGACGCATGTCAGGTTCGGCATCCAGTCTATTGCAGTATTTGGTCTTTGCAGCTGCATATACTGAGAATCCCATTTCACACAAGTATGTTGTTGGAAACGAGAGAAGAACCGAGAAGATTTTACTTGTGTGGTAAATTTTGGATATTCATTACGAACCTTGCACCAAAAATCACTAAATGACATTGTTTTGAACAATGATTCCATGCTTGAATCTCATGTCATTTCTATAAAGGATTCATAGGTTTCGTTTCACATATTTTTTGGCTTCTGCAAATTCGGTACAGAAGGATTCTGAACCCATGAATTCATTTTCAGTTTTGTATTTTGCTCTTCAGGAAAATGCGTCTCAAAATATGCGCGCATATCATGGAGACCAATTCTTCAAATATTTCAATTGGTAATTCTGCTGTCTCACCAACGAATTCAATCAGTGTTAAAAAGCTTTGTAGTTTTCTCTTGCCAACACAAAAAATCCCAAAATCAAGTTTTCGTTTGAAGGCGGTTATTTTGCAATTAGTTTTGAAAAGTTTTTTTGTTGTGTTTTGTCAGTTTTGTTGTCTGTTTTCCTTGTAATGATAGATTTGATTCATTAATTTTTCCAAATATATCTGCCATAAAAGCGTGTCTGAACAACCAAGTCACATCGCTTAAACGGTCTTTTAATTGATAAGAAATGTCAGTCATAACGCTTGTAATTCCGTTATTAGTTCGAATAATCTTGTTAAGGTCTTACCCCTTATGAACCTAACCTCAGTGTGGAGCAGTAGTGATTTAAATCTGCTCTCCTAATCTTCACATAGTACTGAAAACAATCTGGACTGAAAAGGGCGTGTTTTAACGTAATTGATTATTTTTACGGCTTCATCGAGAACCAATTTTAGATTTTGGCTTCTTTATCGCTAGTGCTTGTCTATGCAGGATACAATGGCTGGAACTTCAGTTTAATGTTTTATTTGTTATTAGTGATACCGCACCTGCTGTTTCACCAGTCATTGTCTTGACCCCATCTGTACAAATATCTATGCAAGCGTTCTAATGGAGATGATTTATTTCAAAGAAGTAATTGAATTGGTCAAAATTGAGTAATAATGTCAAATAAGGTGTCTGCTGTACCGTGTGCAACTCCACGAAAAAAACTTTTACTGCTACCTCGTACAACACCATCAAATATCTAGTGTCGTTCACGCCATTGCCCTCGGTGATATTTTCGATGAAAGAATTTAGAATCATCAATTTCAACAATATTGGACTTTAAATCATACTCCAAACCACCAATTATTGATGGACGATTGGTCAAATATTGCTCATACACTTCCCAATAAAAAGAACACCAATCCACAATGCTTTGGGTTGAAATTTCACCCAGCCTGGCTTCATGGGCAATATATTTTTGAAGGAAATTGCGAGATCAGCCGTAAAGAATGCACAATATTTGATTCATTGGTAATTTTCTATGTGAAAAGAACAAATATTTTCTAATTCTAGCACTGCCATTACATTCTATGTCCCCATGTATAACCATCGCCAGGTTGGATCCTCGATACGACATCTGGATTTGACACCCTTGGCACAATAAAGAATTATACAAGAGCCCTCTTCTCGCCAACCACTGAGCACATTCTAAGTCAAAAATCTATAAAAACTAAGTTTTTGCTTCAAATTTTAAAATCGTCAAAAATTTGCAACAACAATTATGCATCAACAATGTAAGTAGGTGCAGGTGCAGGTATGCCAACCATGATCATAGCCGTGGAAACAAACAGAACAACGAAAAATAAGCAGACAAGCAAAGTTGTCACAGCTTATAACCAAAGAATCTACCAAAAGTTCTTCTTCTTGCAGTGCATCTCCTGTCGGAGGTTTGCTATCATCACAGCTATTCGAACCTTATTGGCTACCGCTCGGAATAATTGGGTGTTGCTGCAGCCAAACCAGTCTCTTAGGTTTTTGAGCCAGGACATTCGGCGTCTTCCGATGTTCCTTTTTCCTGTGATCTTTCCTTATACTATCAATTGTAGCAGCGCGTATTTGGGTCCTCTCTTTATGTGGCTTAGGTATTGTAACTTTCTCTTCTTGGTGGAGTGAATTATTTCCAATTATTTTTGTATTTTATTTAACACTTCGGTGTTAGTTACCTTGTCTGTCCATGGAATATGCCAAATTCTACGGTAACACGACAAGGCATTCAGTTTGTCCAAGTGATTCTTCTTGAGAGTCCATGTTTCAACCCCATACAGTAATGTAGAAAAGACATATCAACCCAGCATTCTTGTTCTAAGTTCTAGGCTTAAATCCCTACTAGCGAAGAGCTTTTTCATTTTCACAAATATTAATCTCGCTACTTCAATCCTTGTTTTAATTTCTTTTGTTTGGTTACCTGATTGATCTATCCAGGTTCCAAGGTATCTATAAGTCTGTACATTTTCTATGGCTGTTTTTCTTACTCTTAGGTTTATTTATTTTGATTGGGTGGGGATTTTGTAATTAACATTATCTTCGTTTTATTAAAATTTATTTTTAGTCCGTACCCACAACATCGATCGTTTAGTTTTTCTAGAAGGTGTTGTACGTCTCTAAGGCTACTTGCTAACAAAATCGTGTCATCTGCATATCTGATGTTGTTCACAACTTCTCCGTTTATAATTACTCCTATTTGTTCTTCTTCCATCATTTCATTAGATATAGCTCCGCTATACAGGTTAAATAGGAGTGGCGAGAGAATACAGCCTTGCCTTGGGACGGATCTCCATTTCTTCTGTTGGCTGATTTTCTACTTTTGCATTAGCCGTTTGACCCCAGTATAAGTTGCAAATTATCCTCACGTCATCCGAGTCAATGTTTTTGCTCAAGAGTAGCTCATGTAATTTATTATGTTTTACCCCATCAAAAACTATCAGTACCAAAGGTTACTTTTATGTAATTTGGCAACTGTATAAATGTCCATGTTCCTTTTATTAGCGCACTCGCACAACATATAAACCTATACTACAAGATTACCAATTGGTTTTAATTTCTTTAAAATTGATTCTACATTGTCGGAAATTGATTTAACTTTCTCTGAAATTGACCACTTTTTCCCAAATTGAAGCGGAAAAGGTATGTTTTTCTGTGGGTAAAATAAAATCTTAGATTTTTCACCTCCATGCAAAGTTCGTCTAACATGGAGTATAATATCTAAACATATGTATGGTAATTTGATATAGCAGTAGAGCAGGGCCTACCAGGCTATATTTCTCAGGTTTTCCAAGGGTTCGTGGATGTATTCAGCATTCTCGAGAAGAAGGTATGGACGTGGAATTAGAGCTCGTATAAAATATACTTAAGATGTGAGTCTACTAAAGAAGAGTCATTTTGTTTCATTATTGGGTACCTGGCTACAATCATCATTGAAATTAAGATATTTGATACAATGAAGATATGAAGATAATAGATACAATGAATTATGTTGCGAAACGGCAAGATTATTAACGGAAAACCGGCTAGTTTTACTTACAGTACAATATTATTACCGCAGTTTTGTGCGTGGAACACGAGCAATAATTATTATCTAAATTGATCAGTCTCTAATTGCACATTTAGGAAATTGGACGTGTCGGAAATTTCAACTATAAAACGATTAAAAGTAACGTGCCGCAGAAAGCATTAGCTTTTCCGCCGAAGAAAATTTGAATTTAATGAACTTCCCCGGCAACCTGCATAATAACGAATTAGTAGTCCCAAAATACTGTTAACTAATTTCACGAATTACGAGTAAGAAAAAATAATGATAAAGTCACGATCAACTTTCCCGGAGGCCTGGAGAAGAAATGCGGGAGCAAAAAAGCCTCATGAAATTCCAGCGTTAATTATTATATAAAAGTGTACAATGGAACGAAGGCCGGAGTGGACTGGACGAATAAAAAAAAACGAGTTAGATTTTAGCTGCTGGACACCGGCTAATAGGCAAAAATGTAACGGTGCCACTATCTGGTTTGTAGTTTGTATTAGGAGCCTGGCAGCAGGTTCCCGAACCACGGCTTCAATTCTGTTAGCCTTGCAGTGATGCACATACACACAAACACAGGCGCGCCTCTGTCGTATGCCTGTGCAGACCTTACCAAGTCATCATAGATCATTCCTGATAGAAACACTAAAACCTGCCCACGCACTTTTCTTTGTTCGTTTTACGCCGTTTGCGCGCCTCGGCGTGTCACAACGGCGTACGTGTATATGGAGGGATCAATCAGCAATTCCATAAATAATCGCGCACATCCTCTAATTGAGGCGATTCGTGTGAAAGTTCGATTCTATTTTTACACGTTATATAATAAATAATAGAGCCTGCCCACGGATCTTACAGGAGGTCCGCGCTTTAGAAACTACTATTTATACATAGCTGCAACTGGTAAACTAAGGGTTTGTTATTGCATATGTATTGCACACATGCATTATTTAATCAGTTCATAATTATTTTTAGTATAATATATTTAATGTGCCTAGCTTCAGCTCCATTGAATATGTGTTAATAGCAATTATCCTATTAAGGATAAAAACGTTGTATTTTGGTGTTTGCATAAATTGCATTTTTTAAATTTTGGCCATTTCACGGTTTCGCAATTCAAAATTTTTGCATTGATGATTTCTGGGTTCGCTAAATCAGAAAGCGGCGCGATTGATATTGAAACACTTTCGATGGTCCGACCTCGTATCTAGGAATCGTTATATAATGTTGTGATTATTAAAAAAAACGCCAAAGTGGGTTATTGAGGACCGAGTTTTTCTACGATAAAAAATGCATATAAATTTTCGTCCGCGATAATGAGCGTAATGGTAATAAAAAATGCGCTGATAAGGAGGTCCGGATCCAGTCCTGGCGACTATCTTATTCCTCGGAGCGTACGGACTGACTATAAGATTAAAATAAAATGTTCACTAAAAATAAGATAAAAAACACTCTGAGACACGTGGATAACCTAGAATCCAGTGAAAGTGGCCCAGCAGCGCTCAGGTTGTGAGCGCGGCGAACTCCGGAGTTCGTTCTCTGCATGTGCGTATGTGTGCGTGCATGTGTGCGTGGACCGAGAGGAATATCTTTACGGACGTTGTTCCAAAACTAGTTCCTGCGTTATTATTACACGGATACGAGCGGAATTTACAATTTTTTAATATGTAAATGGCCTCTTGTCCGAACTCCTTTCCGGGTTTTATTTTGTGAAAAGCATTCTTCCTTTTGGTTTTTGGGTGACCACTTATTACATTACATCCACTGATAAAGTTATAAATAATTATCTGAAGTTTAAAATTTCTGGAGGGCAATTTTAAAGAAATTATAATAGTTTTTGTAATAATTAAAAGAAATATAATAATTAACGATTTAAAAACCTGCCTTAAACTTCAATAAAATAATATCCAGTACTACAAAATTTACATATGTCTCTCTAGAAGGAAGCTCATCATATACTTTTCAACAAAGTAGCGATTATTTTATCTATGTCCTATGTCCCAGCGAATAAAATTGGGAAATATACTAAAGCATTTAAAATTAAAAATGTTAGTATACTCTATTTTTTTCTAAACTGGCGTTCACGTCATCAAAATAATAATCATAATAATGATGACACCATTTTACAAGGTTGCCAGCTGTCCTGGGTGTTTAAAAATGGCTGCAATCAGCTGTTGCGCCCGTGCAATCTTGTGCGACAGTGCGCGGTTCGTATCAAATTCGTCGACTTCTCGGCAGTTTATCGTACAGATATCAATCTTGTGGTTATGGTTTAACATCTACAATGGCAAAATATGCATTGTAATAATCGATCAAATGTAACAAGTTAAACGTCAAAGAAGTTTGGTTATACACACATGTATGCAGGTGTTAGTGAAAAAGATTTGGCATCGTCGCCGAAAAAATATCACAGCCACCAACATAACATGATTTATTACATCATTGACACTCCAAAATTGTGTCCGCGGTTAATACACCGATTACCTATTTATAACCACCGGTGATCATTGTTATGTAACAAATGATCCTCAGATTAATTTCGATTCTTAAACTATTGTTATGCATATTCTCGAAAACAATCATGTTGGTACGAAAAAACCTCATCACACAGCTGTGTGATGACGTGAACGCCAGTTTAGAAAAAATAGAGTATACCTACCAGTTTTACAATTACAATTATCACCTTATCCTGAAAATAGTGAATATCAAAATTTTAATGAACATATGCATTTTAAAGTCCCTAACGTTTATTAAGGCCACTTTTGAAAATCACATGTCGGTTTGTCTATCAATTTGCTATATGTGTTTCTGTCTTTGCACGTGTACTGCGACTATTTTTTTTTTATTTCACGATAAATCATGAACCGTTTAAGGTAACTGAACAAAATATTAAATTTAGGTTTGAAGAACTAAAAAATGCTATGAAAATGTTTTTGAAATAAGTACTTTAATCGAGACCAGAAGCAGGTGTTTACTCGTATCTTATTTTTGTTATTTATTTACGAGTAATTCTAAAAATAGTGTTGACATTGGAAAATTTCTTTTAAAGTTTATAAAAATAATATTTTACATGGTGACGTAAAATATGGATTAAATATATTATTTCGAAAATAATAAATATTTTAAAAATACCGCATATTTTTATAAATCTAAAGTTTGTGTTATTTGTTTTTGAGTTTTAACTTCATCATTTTTTTTTCAAATGGCGACCGTATTTTTTATGTTCTGGTATTACGGTATCAATTTGTTTTATACCTGACATAAGGCCTCCGGCACGATACGAACAATGAGCGGTGTGCGACGAGCGGTGAGTATTAATGCCTAGGAGCAGCGGTAAGTAGCAAGCGTCAAGCGTTTTCCCAGCACACTCCATACAAATCGTGAACAAAACGTTTGCTTTGTCGCTCTGCCGTTCGCCGCAGAAGCTGAATGCTCGTATAAGAAAAAAATCGCTGAATGAGAAATTGAAAGTAAAATATAAACTAAATTGAAATCTTCTTGAAAGTACGGATGCAAGTAGAAGCACAGACAACTTATATCAGACGCGGCAATCCCGTGAACTAAAGTGGAACTAAAGTGGAAAACAGCGCCCTCGCGTTTCCCAGGTAGTACTATCCGTGCCGTGTGAGTGTGTGGGTGTATCTGTGTTTCGATTTACGCGCTTTTAAAAATTTATATTTACTACATTAAATTGGACATTGAAAAGTTCTATATTATTTACATTTCCAAATGTTACATACGAATTAAATATAACATCTGAATACTGTAAATAATATAGAAAATACAAAATTTGAATTATTCCATTCATCCTGTGGCACTACAACCCTCTGTGGGTCTTGGCCTCCTTCATTAGCCTCTTCTAGGACACTATGTCCTTGACAACCTTTTTTCAACTTCCGACCTTCATTATGCAAACACAATATCAATTAATATTTAAGATTTTATGATCAAGGGAAATAATTAAGATACCACAAAATCAGGAGATATACCGAATAAAGTATGCTTTATATAAAATTCATAGAACATTCTTTTAAATATTGCAAACATTAAGAACATAATAAACAATGGTGACAATCAATGTATAAAAAACAATGGATTTATTAAATACACATAATTTTGGCAATATCGCATTTTTAACTATATGGTTCTCATTAGTACGGTGCACTTAAGTTTTGAGTTTTTCAACACTAATAAATCTTGGGTGAATATCTGTTCATAACTCAGAATAAATCAGTACTTATACAGGCTATTATATACTTCCTTCTTTTATTTTGCTAAAACTTGCATTTTCTTATCATAGTTGGCTGATGTTTTCTGAAATAAACATTCAGTATTTGACAGTTGTTGTTAGTGCACAAGTTTTCATTGCATTTCATGCATTTGCATTTCATGTATTTCAAGTATGATCGTACATTTCATTTCATATATGGTCGTGCTAATGGATTTGCCACCGAAGAGCGATGTCTTTGTGTAGAAGCTTATCCAATGTAGAAGCTTATTAATTCGGTTCTTTGTTTTTGCTAGAAGCTCCCTTTGTTTGTTTTCACATAATCAATAAGTAATAAATAATTGCAAATAGGTAAATAAATGTTTCAAACAGGAATAATCTCCCATATCTCTCAAACCGTTAGTTGAGGACCCATGTTTATCAACACATTTTTTTATTGTGCTTCATACTACTACTCCCTTAAATATTTTACACTCGTGTTTTAACACCCTGTAGAAATCGTAGACACAAATCATGTGCCAAATAAAACTGTGTACATTCAACATGAATAATATGAATATGTCCAAAGCAAAACAGTAAATGTAGTAAAATCATGGCACATGCTTCGTCGAAACAAATATAAAATATCAACTCTTCAATAAACATAACAAAAATAAAAATATACAGTAAAAGTAACAAACAAGAAAATATTAAATTTAGGTAACTTTTGTCATGCAGAAAATATATTAAAACTAAGACAAGAAGCTATAAACTCTTAAATTTTAAACAATATTTTAACCCCTATATAGTAAGTTAACTAATTCCAGTCATATAATTTTATTAACGAAGAAACAAATATCAAAAAAATTAAGGACCTTTCATAACAGCAATAAAACAATACGCAATAATCATAATTATCACAGAACCTCGGAAAATAAAAAAATGTGTAAGAAATTAAACGTGTTTTGGTTTACTAATTTTATATCGAACATTACCACTCCTATTTTCAGAATGATGTTTCATGCGAAGATCTTCATAAAACTTTCTTATTATAAATAATGATGATGAATGTAATAATTGCGAATGTATATTTTGAGAGTAGTCAGAACATGTGAACCACGTAAAATCAAGTTCAACTAAAACTGTAAACATTTTTTTTTAAATTAACAATGTGGCCAAAAGACTAAAATTTTGACAATTTCACCATGAACATTGATAATATATACTGGGTGTCTCTAAATTACGTGGACATGGCTTAACCACATATTACTGGGATCAACAAAAGACGATTTAACAAAACTTATCTAAATACAAATGCGTTTGGATTAGCCAGTATTCAGCTTCAAAGTTAATTTACAAAAAACAAAATTTACTTATAACAAAAGAACGTTTACATTGATTTGGATGTTGTTTGGTATGACACTCTATATGGGTATAATTCATATTTTGTCATAATATTGTTATTATCAGTAGACCGGTTGTGTACAAATCAAGGGTGGCTCAACATTAATATATTCATATTTTTTAATGACGAAGCAATAACGTAAAAAAAATCAAGTCGGACACAGGTATTAATTATTAAGTTTTTTTGTATCTCTATAGTTTTTGATATCTGTCACAGTTTCGGCTCAAAAAATTAAAATATTAGTGACTGCCCTACACTCGTTTGGAAACAAATGTAATCTAGTTACCGGGTTGATGATGGTGTATTCCCATTAATGAATATAAAGTACACTTTCGTCGATAAAATAGATATATTGCTGGTTTTAAGATTTTAGGAGCCCTCATAACGAGGAATAAATTTAGGAAATTATAGCAATTGCTTCATCCATACGATATCTAAATAGTGTAAGAGCTTTTACCAGCTGATTATGACCTACGTTTTGCGTTTTGCCGATTTTTCAGGAAAAAAGAGCTGAACATATAATTTTTATCCAGAAAATTCTGTTCACTTATGATTTGTTTCCAAACGAGTGTTGCGCAGTCAGTCATATTTTATTTTTTTGTGTCAAAACTGTAATAGATATCAAATACTATAAAGATACAAAAAAACTTAATAATGAATGCCTGCGTCCGATTTGATTTTTTTTAAATTTATTTACATTTGTCATTAAAAAATATGAATGTATAAATGTTGGGCCTCACTTGTTTTATACACAACCCGTCTACTGATAATAACAATATTATGTCAAAATATGAGTTATACCCGTATAAAGTGTCATACCAAACAACATCCAAATCAATGTAAACGTTCTCTTTTTATAAGCAAATTTTGTTTTTTTTAAATTAACTTTGAAGCTGAAAACTGGCTAAACCAAACGCATTTGTATATAGATAAGTTTTGTTCAATCGTCTTCTTTTGATCCCAGTAATCTGTGGTTAAGCCATGTCCACATAATTTAGAGACACCCTGTATGTGACCAATTCTCTTGAAGCATACTTTAAACGCCTTACATCGTATAACTCCTTAAACATAGTTAATGTGTGTTGACTTTCTAAATTTTCCACTGAAACTAATTTAGTACAGTTTAAATTAAACCATCAGAAAATTGAAGTTTATATATTAAAGATCCACAAACATAGGCAAGAGCCTGAGTATCAAAATTGACATCTGAAAAGTGCGATTCTGTTACAATTGCTAACTCAAATGCATGCGATTCATTCTGCCCCAGTTCGAATGTTGCATTTGTGATAACATTTGAATGTTCAGATTCGACTTGAAAAAAATCTGGCAAATTATCCAGAATACTGATGTCACTCTGTTTATAATTTATATTAATGCTATGAGGTGCAACAAAATTATTTTTGACTGCAGTTTTTAATGAAGACAGAAAATGGTTTGGTTCTGGATTATTGTTAGCTGTTGTGCACTGACGAACTACTTCAAATAAATTTTGCAAAGGATTCTGAGTGAGTAGATTCGTCCAAAAGTATTTAAAGCCTAATTTTCGACATTCATTCTTAATACTTTGTACCCCTTGGATAGTTTCGATCCATCTGATTTTAACTGGTAGACTGTCCTTGATTTTATTGTCTTGTATATTCACAAATTTCCACCCAATAATTTTTTTACTCATTAAATTCCAAAATTAAAAATGACGTGATTATGCATTAATACATATCAAAGATTACCCACCTTCTATATTTATAAATTTTGCATTTAAACTGTCAAACAAGTCATTAATGTCTTGGACAAATTCAGCAGTATGAATTACCTCAGTAGGTAACAGTTGTTAATCCGAACACTTTGATTCTATTGCTGAAGCTGCTGAAGCACAAAGGGTGCGTGCAGCAATTGAAACTTTCAGTTTTAATACACTTTTATTTAATTCTAAATAGCATTCCTTTATCTTTGTTAGACTTTGGAATCTTTTGGTTTTATCCACTGCATAGCATTTTTTAATGTGACTAAATTTAGCAATTTTTTTGTCATCGTTTACAATATTATATTTTAGCAGACTGTTTCTAGTATTCTTGAGAAGATGAGGTACACCGTGAATTGGATATATTTTATATCCATTAACTACAAAGTGATCAAGTGTTTCAGTTCTGGATTCACATAATATGTTTTTATTGCAGCAACGTTTGTGGTACCCTGGCCACACCCTGTGCCGAACACATTCAATCCGGTAGTCTGGAGGACAGAAATGATTTCTTTGATTAAATCTTTTAAATGATCTGTTCTAATAACATCCGTTATAAAGTAGTAAGCAATAGGCTGTTTCCGCCATTTCATTAAACCTTGAACCATGAAAACCTAAGCATGGTTAGCATGTTCATTGCGTCTGCCAAGAGAGCCGAGATCCACATACTCTATAACTTTATCGACTTTACGTAAGTGCAACCGGTTGCCAATGATATTTCATGGAACATTACAGCACAACATTTTTCTAATGGGTTCATATTTTTGACTCTCTTGGACAGTTTTTGGAAAATAGATTCATTTATGCCTGTCTCGAAAGGAACGGATTTTAAATATCTTTGAATTGATCATTTCGAATCCAATCTTAAAAATTTTGCTAAAAATCTGTAACAACGTGGACCTGTCTTATGAATTGCTAGTTCAAGTACTTTGTTCTGAGGAGTATATAATGGTCGTTTTCGGGACGCATTTTCAGTCTGTGATTCCTAAAATGTAACACCTGCTGGATCTAATTTATTTACAACATTAGAAAATAGGTTAGTAAAGATACTGGATAAATGGCTTTTAAGTTAGTTTGTTTCTTATTCACAAGTCTTTTCAATTTTGCGATTCTGGATAATTATGCTCGATTGGTTTTGTTTGTTCGATTGCTTTTAAGTTAGTTTGTTTCTTATTCACAAGTCTTTTCAATTTTGCGAATTTTTGAATTGTTGGTACAAAAAGTCCTTTTTTTCCTACTATTTTTATATTGAACGGGCAAATCGTATAGTTGAATAAAATTTTATTGATGCATAAGGTTGCTTTGAGGTGAACAAAACGGACGTTAAAAGGAAAATATCACATGCGGAAACTTTAAAGCGCTCCGGTGAAAAATATGCATTTAGCAGATATGCCGGTTTGATTTCACAGCGACGATATTCAAAAACTGCATGCCTTTTTATGGGAATAAAAATTATATAGGCTCTTCGTTCGTTTTTGATGCTCAAATTACAGAATTTCATCATAGTTTTCCCATTTTTTGCTTGAAGTATTCGCAAGTATTTCACTCGAAATTGCACTTTGTTATAACTATTGCCTTTAAAAATGGAATCAACTCGAAGAGTTGATGAAGAGTGAGAATTTTTGTGCGATGATTATTTACTACTTTCGATGTGGATTATTTTAAAAATAGTGCGTCGATCAAATTACTTGAAGTGTTGCTGATGAAACCCTACACATAGCCAATATAGTCATTTGTTTAATGAATTTAAAAATTTTAAGGTCTCTCTAAATTGGTTGTGATTCCAGAAGACATCGATGCCGTGCGCGAACTGATAAAGCAATATCCTCTTGTGACTCATAGTGATGTTCAAGATTCCTTGGGCATTTGTATGACTAGTACACATTCCATGTTGTGTGTTCACATATGGCTGTTAGCGAGTTAGAACTTAATTTTTTTTAAATGGCAGTCATAGTTTGTATTAACATTTTTAAAACGGACATTTTTTTCTATTTATAGCGATATCAGGTTTGCTATACTTTCATAAATAAATGAGATGCAGGAATTTTTCTTGTATAATTTGAACAGAATTTAGTGTAATTAGAATATAAAATTTAATAGAAATCTCGTAGTAGGGGGATTTTTTTTTTCCGTGGCAGACTCTATTTTTGCCACTCTCAATAATACAAATAGTCCTGTATGGCGTTTATTTGTCAAAGTAGGTAATAATTGTCATAAAGTTAATTTTCAAAGATGGCCTTTATTTATCAAAGTAAGTATAGTATATCTTGTATCGCTAAAAAGAGAAAAAATGTACTTTTAAAAAATGCCATAGTCAACTATAACTACCATTTAAAAATATTAAAGTTTGTATTATAACTGAAATACTGTGGTCTTTTTTCAAAATACAAAATCATATCTTGCATGTGCTATTAAAACGACAAATATTTCCTCATTTAACCGAATCTCTATGTCTTATGGTTCAAAGTATAGTATACCTTGATCGGTATAAAGACAAAAAATTGTCCGTTTTAAAAATGCCATAGCCAACTATAACTGCAAATTATAAAAATTAAAGTTTGTATTATAACTGAAAAACTGTGGTCTTTTTTCAAACAACAAAATCATATCTTGCATATGCTCTTAAAACGACAAATATTTCCTCATTTAACCGAATCTCTATGTCTTATGGTTTCCGAGATCCCATGGCTTAAAATGAAAAAAAACTCACCCTATAATTCGCGACCAGAAATGGTTTTCTTGTTGCAAAAAAAAATCCTTATATTTAATACACGGTTTTTGAAGTATTGCCACAGTATATTGACATATATGAAGACCTACAATTTAAAAAAAAATTGAGCGTTTAAAGATGATTTTTCCATGTTAATCAAATGAGATATTTCATTTGCCTGCAGGCACGCGAAAATACGGTTACAAATGAGTTTTTTTTTATTTCTAAATAGTTATTCACCATGAAAAGCAGACATTTAACTAGTCCTCTAAAAAAAATGCGATTTGGGAAATAACGGACATCCTAATATACAGGGTGGCCCACCTATCCTCGCTCGGACTATTGCTGATAGCCTAATAAAACTTGAGAAAAAATCTGATTGAAAGTTATTGGACACTTCATGTGTTACTTTTTGAAATTATTTTCGATTGTAAAGAGTGTACCATATATTCGGGGCACAACATTTGGTGTCTTTTTTAAATCAGGCTGAAGATTCTTTAATTTTTAGAATCTGCTTTATGTGGGCTTCACAAATCATTTTTATTTTTAGGAATCAGGATTTTAGGATAAATAAACTGGTAGCATTCGAACGATGGTGTTATAAACTAATTCGAAAAATATCTGGGTAGATCGTATCGTAGATCTTGACATGGTAAATATGTTTCAAAGGTTCAACAGCGAAGAAGAAGTAATAAATACTACTACCTTGTTCCATAATAAGTGAGCCATTACCGATTTTTATTTTTTCATAATATGTGAGCCATTGCCGATTTTTTATTTTTTCCATGATAAGTGAGCATTGCCGATGTTTATCTTTTACAAAATAAGTGAGCCATTTTCATTTCTAAGAAGTACTATGTTTTTTTTCAAAATAACTTACAAAAAATGTTAAATAGTAGGCAAGCGATTTTCGTTTCGAAGCTTTGCCTTGCTAATATCTTGAAGCTTATAATTATTGTTACCGCCACAATCTATAATCGATTTCATAACTGTTTGTAAACATATAAACACATTTTCTAATGTATGTCTAGTCTCCGTTTTGAATGATTCTTCGACAACTCTTATTAATTCGTCTATATTGGGCGGAGAATGCTGGTGCTGTAATAATCGAAAAGACGAAAAAAAAACAAGATCGAGCACATTTAAATCGGGACTATTGGCAAATTTTTCAATTGCATATATCACCGCTTCCTTTTCAGCTATACATTTTTCTGATGTTTCAGTAAAACCTGAACAATAGCCATTCGCTTTTGGTTGATTAAATTTGGTCTTCTCATCGTTTGAAACATCCGGCGCACAGTGGGACAGCTTTGGCCGCTAGCCGGACAAAAATCCACAGAAAAGCAGAAACATCATCAATGTCGTTAAAACTAGTGCCAGGATTTTAATTATAGTCTAATGCACCCATGGTACAAATGGTTTCTCTTTAAGAAGAGTTTCAATGCCAGTGTTACCCCGAAACGAGTCGCGTGTCGTGAATAATTCTGGGGCCTTTATATCCACGAGTTTTTTTGGTCTTGATTATTATACTTGCTTAGTATTTGTTTTTAGTAATCAGTTATTTTGTACGATATATACATGCTAAATTATAACAAAATTATTTCATCTTGTTTATTTTTCTATAAGATATGCACATAAATAGACTATATATTTTATGAAATAGGGTGCTCGAATTATGCAGGAGTTCGCAGGGGTTCAAATAGTATGGCATAGTATACTCTCAACCTTCATCTATCATATGCCATTTCGTTCATCTGCCACCTTTTGCCACCTTCGGAGTTAATAGTATGAATGTAGGGCGCGTCTTATCAAAAATGAAACAAAGTCACTTTTCTACTTACATATTTTTTTTTTAATTTTTATTAAATTATTCTGGAATGTCAATTTCATTTAAAATTTCTTTTAATAACATCACTGTTGATTTTCTTTCTAAAAACTGACATACATTCATGCTTTACGCGATTTTTACGTTTAATAATAAAAAAGGCTCCCCTTCCTACATTTTAAATAATTGAATCTACACTTTGGTGTTTTTTTTGTCGACTTTAAGTGTCAAAAAGCCAAATACAAGATTTCTGATTTTTGTCCGGCCAAAATCGCTCCTGTCCCACTGTGCGGCGTTAGAACACTTTCGCTTAAAAATTAGAATTTTAATTGTTGTTTTTGACAAATTAAACTGTCGAATATTTTGACATCCATAGCACATATGATTAAGAATTTGGCGTATATTAAGAATATCAAAATAGAAATTAAAAAAATAACTAAGTGTCAAAAAGTTTGAAAGAAAACTCAAATGGCTCACTTATTATGGAACAGAGGTAGTATTAAAAAAAAAACGGAAACTGCAGTACCTGGGCCATGTCATGAGAGGAGAACGCTACAGGTTGATGAGACTAATTATGGAACGCATGATAAGGGGAAAGAGAAATATAGGAAAAATAAGCATTTCCCGGCTTAGAAATTTAAGGGAATTGTTCGGCCTAACATCCAATCAACTATTTATATCAGTTGTCAATAAAGTAAAGATTGTCATTATGATATCCAAATCCAACCAACAACAGGAGATGAACTTTAAGAAAAATAAGATTACGTTCCAAATTTTCTATATTAAAATACAAATGAATATTTTACACATAAAAAGTTTTTAATTTTTAATAATTTTCATACGATTTTGTTGGAATACCTTATTAATTTTCATGTATGTTAAAACATTTTGGTTCATCTTTAAAATTGAGTTTTTATTGAATTTTGAAGTTTTGAACATGAAGAAATTCAGTTTTCCTATAATGTTGTATTGATTTCTTCTAATGTGGTCCTAAAATATTATATTGAATTTTCATTTATGTTAAAACATTTTCATTGAATCCATTATACTTTCATATAATGTGCTGACCATTTTCGAAGATGCCAAGGAATTTTCGTGTTGATATTTTGCTAATATCATAGTATGCAGCTAAAAGTATGTACGAGTAAATATGTTTCATTTTTGTGGTATGTAGCTAAAAACATATAAATATGTTTCATTTTCGTTATTATTCATACTTGCATTTAATACGTTATTTGGTAGATACTACAGCATTGTTTTTGTGGTATCCAAACAGTTAAGAATTCTCTTAATTTTTGTTGAGTTTTATTGAATATGTATGTAAGTATTTTAGAATTTTCATTATATTTTCCGTAAATACCTTATTGAATTTTCTTTTCTGCTAAAAAAAATGTGGATGCGGCATTGGCTTGAATAGAAAAAATATTCTTAATGCTACATAATTGCTACGAATGTTTGCTTTGTGGTGCGATCGAGTATACCCAAAAATTCAAAGTATGTATCGCTTAAATTTATTCGAAAATTCGAAAACATAGCTGTAGTTTTCACATGAAAGGTTTAATAAATATTTATAATTCGCAAATATTGTCATCGATATCTCCCCATCGATAACTATGCTTGATGTAATTCTAATAATTATAAAGTAACGATTTAGTCGTTACATTACGAAGCGTGTATTAATTAAATTCTGACTTTCACGCTTCCTGCTGGATTAGATAATAGGACCCGGAACGGAGAAACGGAGCTCAGGTCGCGAATATAACCTATTTTTAATTACTTTCCCAATTCGCTCACGAACCTCCTCAAATCTAGGCGGCCGGTATTACAACGCATGTGCGTACTTACGTCTAGAGCGAACAATGAGATACCATTGTCTCCCATAACCCTTGCGTAGGAGAGAATTTTTCGAAACAATTAAGCGCTTTAAATATTAATGCGGCGCCCAGACCACTTCCTCGTGTGCACCCGTGGGTAATTACGGCTATATCGCTTACACGGGATCAAAAATATCCCATATCCTTATTAGTGTTTGTTTACAGCGTGCGGCCTTTGCATTACGCTAATCGATACAATTGAAATTCTATTCAATTATTTATCTATGCACTTATGTCGGAAATTGTTATCCGCCGCTCGCGATTGGGATATTTTTCATTGATAACTAGGAATTATATCACAAACTTATATATTAACGCATGGGTCTGCCAGTTAATTGTCGCCTGATAATTACGACGGTGATTAATTTAGTTTGCGCTCGATTATCGTAATATTCGAACTGAAATTTCATGCCTCAAGAAATGAACGAATTTGGTACATAATAATTACTCCAATTCTTTAGATAAACTGATACTATGCCTGACCAAAATTAATTGTACGATAATTATTGTAAATAGTGCACAGTTGTATAATCATTGCTATGGAATAGTGTTACAATAATAATAGTGTACACAGATCTAAATAAAAATCAGCATTTATGCTTACTAACATTGTATAATAACGTATTAAATAAATCAATTTACGCCTTAAAAAGTACATCAAAAAGGGCTAAACGTAAGAAAGGGTCAAGTTTCAAAGTGCATTTTTTGTTTTAAGGAAAACCGATAATTATTATTTATAATACTGTCAAAGTCAAAGTGTCAATCTACAATCATGTTTTTCAGGTTAGAGTTTTTTAATTATCTTTTAATCTTATTTGTTTTGAGGTTATCAACTCTTTTGATCCGTTGGAAAATATGGCTGCTTGGCACGTATTCTTGACGTGTTCTGGACTAAGTATACGAATTAGGATTCATCACAAGTTGAACGAACCACAATCTTTCTAATAATTACACTTATATGATGTATATTTTTTTCTGGCTTTCTGTGGTTATCAAGTTATTGGTGTCCACTTAATATGTAATTGTTGGTTTCGCAACTTGAATGTGTTTTCGTTGTGCTTTACACGAAAGCTCATCAAAAGTTGAAATAAATACATTCTATACAGTGCCCTTCACCTCGGACCATTCATTCATATTTAGTTTGTCAGACATGGAATGTAGATTAATTTGATTATATGAAGCTAGGGCTTTGTTAACCCTATTTTGTCCTATTTTCTATAAAATATGTGAAGTGTTTTTATTCACCGTTATTTAAAATGTTTCCCCAAGTAGCCGGAGCGCATTATTGAATACGTAGTTATTTAATGTAAGTCAAAGAAGTATATAACAGATATTAACTATTAGCTACTAACCTTTAATTTAGAGGGACAGTACCGATTAATAACGAAATATAAAGAAAGATAGCCATCAAATAAGCAGAGACAATTTTTATGTCCACGAAACATGTACATATATGACATTTCACAAATTAACTGTCAACAATGGGTTTTGCAATTTAATTTGTTATGAATATCTATCCAAGATATTTAATTTTATTCAGTCATACAAGTGTTTATCCAATAACGACACAACATAACTCAGGATTACTACTCACAGAAGTGGACAAATGTAAATATGATAAAAAAGGTGTGACAATGTTGATATTCAATTTGTTTCTGACATAATAGTTTCATGTACAAATATAATGTGTTTTTGGACGTGGCATGTCCACTTTACAACAAGCAACTCGACACAAAGTTCATGTAGTTGGTGTAGCGTCTTCACAACACTTCACGTGTACACTTCACAACAATCAACTCGACATAAAGTTCATGTAGGTACAATCTTCGAAGAGCATAGGGAAGAACATGTTGTTGGTGTAGCGTCTTCGTGTAACTCAATATTAATAATCTTTCACGGATATCACGGTGCAGATCAGACCCAAATCGCTACGACGTGCAACTATCACCTATAATAATCCGGTGCCATGGTTTCCTTCCGTCATTGTTTCCGCACAGACCCGTGTGACTCCGTTGACTGCCCTTCTCGGCCAACTCATTGTGGGGGTAACCTCTAGCCTCCCAGCACCATCACTGCTTCATGTCCTCTGTCCTGACATTCTGTTGTGTCGTTTGCTAGGCCTCCACACTAAGCCAGATTGTTTTAAACACAAACAGTACAACACAAGTGTGCACCGGTGGACACAACAGTGTCATTAACAAACAAGGTTAATATATTTGTTTTGCATTTTACATGCTCTGAAAGTATTTATTTGTCAAAGTCAAACATCTGATCTGACAGCGAAATGCAGCGTTGCCACATGTATTTCTGCAATCATCATCCCCACTTTTTTTCGATATATCGACAAAATATCCATCGATACGTGTATTCTGTAATACCGGCGCCCAGCAATACAATTTCCATTAATACAATACTCAACGATACAAACATCCGAAGCATTCGACACCCAATTCTGTGTGCTCCGAAAGACGTAGATATCCATTGAAAACGTATTCAATGATATAGACCCCAAGTAGCTACCTCACATATTCATAAGTCAACGGTTTACATGCAATTTCAAACACAATTGAAGATACAATGCAATTAAACGTATATGCTTAATCTTGGCTGAAATCAAAATTTAAAATAATATTCTTTCGGATTTTGGGCTCAATTTTCAGATTATTGTTAAAAATTGTTCGACCTTTCGGAAATATGAAAATCGAGAAATACGAGGGCTGTTTGACGGAAGAGTGACTTTTCAAAGGTTGGTAACACTTTCGTTATAATGATTATGTTGCTAGCTCCTGAGGTCTTTCGGAGGTCTACTGTCAAAATTTGGCACCAATCTGACAGATAGATTATGTTTTATACTTATTTGAAGGAAACTGTTTTCGTTGTTTTGTAAATATGTAAAAAAAAAAAATTCCAGTGTTGATTAAACATTATTTTCTACGTGAAAAAACAATTAAAGAAACCGAGGAAAAGTTACGTAACTATTATCCAGAATCTGCTCCGTCCCATGGAATGATTTGTAAGTGGTTTCTGCTTTTAAAAGTGGCCATATGAGCACGGCTGATGCAGATCGTCCGAAACCATCATTTACTGTGACTACTCCAGAAATGGTTAATAAACTCTATGGCCTTGTAATTGGCAATCGTCGAATAAAAGTTTGTGAGATAGCTAATGAAGTAAACATCTCAACCGAACGGGTATACAATATTTTGCATGAACATTTCAATAAGAAAAAGCTATCCGCGAGATGGTTGCCGCGTTTGCTTAATGGTGATCAAATGCGCGTTCGCATTAAGAATTCAGAAGAATGTTTGGCCGTTTTCAACGTAACTCAAAGGATTTTTTTTGTCGATATGTCGCAGTAGATGAAACTTGGATACATCATTATACTCCAGAAACAAGAATACAGTCTAAATACTGGATTTCTCCATGCGAATATGCTCCCAAAAAGGCAAACACACTTTTTTCGACCAATAAGGTCATGGCCACAGTTTTTTGGGATTCTAAAGGTGTAATCTTTATAAATTGTTTACAAAAAGGAAAAACCATAACTGGCCAGTATTATGCTGATTATGCAGACATGTATTGATGCCGAACTTGAAAAACAACGACCGCATTTGATGAAGAAAAAAAGTGTTGTTCCATCACGATAATGCGCCCTCTCATTCGTCTGCAATTGCTACAACTAAATTGACTGAATTGCATTACGAATTACTGCTTTATCCGCCATATTCGCCAGATCTGGCTCCCAGTGATTTCTTCTTATTTCCAAATTTAAAAAAAATGGCTGTGTGGAAAAAGATTTCAGGCAAATGAAGAGGAGATAACCGACACAAATGCATATTTTGAAGACTTTCCGAAAGATTACTGTTTGGAAGGTTTAAAAAAATTGTAAACTCGCCGGGCTAAGTGTGTACACTTGAAAGGGTGTTATGTTGACAAATAAAATATATTTTGAACAGAAAAATAACGTTTTCATTAAAAAGTCACTCTTCCGTCAAACAGCCCTCGTAACTCTAATTAAATAATATTGTAATATTGGAATGTGTGTTGATCCATCCTGAGTTTTGAGTTAATATGTGTATTTTCTCCAATTTTCAGATACAGCAGTAGTCGAAATAATACAATTTCTGTAATATTCTAAGAATTTACTAATCCAGTCACTTTAGACTTTTTGGCGGAAATAAACTATATAGTTTTGAAATTTGGTATATTTACTCTTAAGTACCTACTCTAGAATCGAATATCCATCGAGTTTCCTTTCCGCCGGTAGGGGCTTTATTTCTTAATATTGAAAAAACACCCCCCAATAGGTGAACTGGTGCTATTTTTCGCAAATTTCTCGTAAGCGGTCTAGCGCCTGAAATTATTTATATAAAGAGTAAAGATGATAGGAACAAAATTTAGAAATAAAATTTTTAGTAGGTACGCGGTTTGCCACAAAAGCTATAGTTCGCGCGGAATACAGCACGGAAGTCAAATTATCCAGTAAATCCAGGCGGAAAAAATTAGGCGGAAATAAATTATATAGTTTTGAAATTTGGTATATATACTCTTATGTACTCTAGAATCGAATATTCGTTGAGTTATTCGCAAGAAATTAGCCTTTATTGCACAGGGTGTTTACCAAACGTGGTAAAACTTGGTATACATACTCTTGTGTACTCTAGAATCGAATATCCGCCGAGTTTACCCTCCCCCGGTGCAGCCATTAAAAAAAAACTGTGTATTTTAACTGAAAAACTGTGGTCTTTTTAAAAAAAAAGCATATTTTGCGTAAGCTCTTAAAACGTCAACGCTTTCCTGATTTAACCGAATCTCTATGTCTTATGGTTTTCGAGATCCCAATACTTAAAATGAAAGAAAAAACTCACCCTGTATACACAGAAATTTTAAACATCCTTAATCTGGGTATGCTAAAACATTAAAATCGTTCAAAATACAAAACTATTTTTCATACGTTTACAAAACTTGGCCATGGAGCAAACAGTAGTGCATTTAAAGAGGGCTATAGAGGCTATTGCCAAGGGCGGCAAAATCCAAGGGCGGCAAATTTTTGAAAAATACCAAAGGCATAAAAAAATAAACATAAAAATAAAAAGTTAAACAGTTTAAAAATATAATATGTTTGAATAACGTTGAATGAAAATACAAGAAATCGCTTAAAACAATGCAGAATGCGTACCTGAATATTTGAAAAAATAAGTTCGCCTGGACAGGGCCGATTATGTACCTACTAAAATGTAAAAATAAAGTAAAAATAAAAACGATAAAGCAAGAAATTAGCCTTTATTGCACAGGGTCTTTACCAAAGATGGAGCGAGCGATTGAAAGGGTTATTCTTGGGATTATTTAAGAATCCTATGTGCTTTTATTATTTTCTTTTATTAACAAATGCCTCTTAGTTCTAGTAAGTAAGGTAGCACGTGTTCTAAAATTTTTCGATACTTACACCTTACTGGTAAGCCTTCCTGGTAAATAATCGGTCCAGAAATCCAAGCCAAAAATTCAATGAAAACTGATATGGAAAACTGACGTGAAAAACTGATGATTTCTTATACCGTGCGAGTAAAAATTAATATCATCAATGTTTGCTTTGCATCTAAGGCCATACAGCTTAGCGGTACAGCTTAATGCCCTCTTTGATGAAAATAATGTTTGCTCGCATGGTACTTTATGTGGATCTTTTTTTAGCCCATACATGGTTATTGTGAAAAGATAATAAATTATTGAAATTCTTGAGAAATTCGAACTTTGGTACATCGGGTAAAATAATCCGTACCAGTAGTTGAAGAATCTTAACCAGTGTTTGCAGAACCCACCGATAAAATGCAATGAGATGATGAAAATCAGCAGGAATAAGTACCTAAATGCGCTGAATGCGATGTGGGTACAGCAACTGAGGTTTTAAAATATTCCATACAGTCCTATGACTTATATTCAAAACATTTGCAATTTTTCTAATAGAAATATCTGGATTACCCTCTACTATGTTCAGTAGATGTTCCTCTACTTGTACCATTCTTATTGGCATTAGTCTTCCTGGCCCTCCATTATGTTTAATTGTGCATGTTTCATTCAGTGGTTGATGAATACGTTGGAGGATTTTTCTATCAGGAACGGTTTGAAAATTGTTCACTGTTCACAACCGTCTAGCCCTTAACAAATTTCCATTATGCATATGAAATTGATGTCTGTCAAAATATCTCAAACAAAAGTTGTAGAAAATATGTTTCCCTCTAAACAAAATAAAAATTAATGAAACCTGAAATAGAAGGTGAGATATCGAGGGTAACAGTTTTTTTAAGATGGCCACCATTGCACAAGGAAATTTTGCTGGAATTATAATTTGGATACCTACCATGATCTTCTAATCAACCTCACAAGATTGGCCGACCCTTCCGTTTTGCCATTTTCATGTACAATTTTACTGTAGGTACTAATCTATGACTTCGTTCAAATCTAGATGTTTGCTAAATTCTGATTTCATTGAGAGCAGCCCCAAATAAATGAGTGATTCTTATCCTATTGTTGTACGCGGATTGGTTTTTATTAAATTTTTGCGAACTTGATAATGACCTTTATAAAAAGACACACGTATAATAAAGCTCTACCAACAACTAAAGTTTTTGTGATCGAGTGTCCAAAAACAACACTTAAACTTTGCAAAGTGCTACATGACAACGAACTACAAGATGTATACCCGTATGTTGGCATCACACTGAGACTCTTTTGACGATCCCTTCATCCAACTGTCCAACGATAAGTTCGTCCTCCGTCTTGAAAATAATATTAAATTATTAAATTATACAAGATCTACAATGACCGAAGCACGACTGAAGGGTGTGGCAATTCTGACCATTGAATCGGAGCTAACTAAAAGATTGAGTTTTGATGATACATTCGTTTTCATCTCTAGTTTACACACGAAACATTTAACATTGGAATGTATTACTATCAGAACATTTTTAATTTATTTGAGAACTATTTGCATTTTAACTATGATTCCTTATTATAGTTAATTTCACAGTATTTTCTCAATATTTGTTAGTAAATCTATATTGATAGGAGGGGGGGGGCGTCTAGGACGCCAAATAACTGGTAGCCCCTAACTATAAATCCGCCACTGGGAGCAAGTAAACCAAGTAAACCTCACCGAGTACAATCAATGATTTATTAAAAAAAAATCATATGATTTAAATCGTGATGTAAATCAATTGATTTTAATCACATTTACCCTGGCAAAAACTGATCAGAAATATAAAAAATAAACAAGAAGTGAAAATATCTGAATTTCAAATTTTTAAAATCTTAATCAAAATAATCATAAATTTTTATGATTTTTTAAATCAATGTTATTTGTTTCTTTTTATCATGATTTGTTCCAACACTGGTCAAAAGTAAAATGCCTCCTCCTTCGAACCGCTATTATTATTTTTACATAAGAGGTTTTTAACAAAAGTTTGATGGCTAATTACTTTCCACAATATGATGATTTTCATTTTTGTTTGTGACGCGCACTTTTTAACAATAACGTCATCGATACTTTTTCAAATGGCAACATGCATTTTTTCATTAAGAAATGTAATAGCATTTTTTTTCTCTTATTGAATATCTAAAAATGCTCTGAGGTTGCATAACAAACGGATCGGATCTAATATCTGATGACAAAAATGTGAAAAATTAAAGAGTGCCTTGGAAAACAAATGCTACCAGTTTAAACAAATACGATTTGCTAAGGTTAGTTTGTGTTTATTCAAATAAGGTTGTAACATAAACTGTATTGGAATGTTTAACTCAATAATTATGCTACGTTTAACAGAAATAGAATGTATAGTTTTGCTTTTTTCTTTATTTGAGCATATTCTGTAATGATAATACAGAATATTCATCTGTATAAAGCAAAGATGAGGGAGTATGTTTGTCAAATGGACCTGTAAATAGCGCTAAAGATTGTAGGGTGAAAAATGTTTTTGCTATTTGTGTTTAATTTTTATTTTTTGTTGTTATTTATTTGATTTGTATTTATTTTTTATAATATGTATGTAGCTTTCTGCTAATAAATATTATTATTATTATTAAGTATTGTTAAATTTTGTTTGTGATAGTTTTAATAAAATAGTTCGTTTAATTTTATGGGTTCAAAATACGAGCTTTGCTTTCTTATGCAGCTTTGTTCTTGTTTTATATATTCGTAAAGATGAATAAAAATGCTATTTGTTCGGTTGTAAATTTCGATGAGTCTATGAAAAAGCAACAGAATTTCCATCCGTTGTTTTTCAAAAAAAAAAAATAGTTCGCCAAGAAATGCAATATTGAGCCCAATTTTCATGAAAATTGAAAATGAAAAATTTGAACATTCAAAACTGAAAATTAAGTTGAAAATGCTTCGTCGTTTCAGAAAATATGAAAATCGAAAACCATCCTGTTCTCAATTTTTATGTACAGTAATAGAAGCTTCACAACTGCTCTTACATTATAAGTAAAGGGTGGGGCAATTAGTACCTAATGGTAAACAAGCACTTGTACATTTTTAAGATTGGTATCGTTGATGCACCTTAGTATTTCATTATTTAATTTTAATTCGAAATAATGTTAATTATATGCTGTAAACTGTTAGTTAATTATTACGTCACCATTACTTTTACAATTGTCATTCAATCGTATATAGAGCTGAGACAGATTGAGCTCCCAGGCTATTTACTGTATAGGCAGTGGTCGTAATAATAATAGCCAATCGATTTATATAAACGGTTACATTCGCCTTGTGATTCGTATCCAAAACGTTTTTCGTCTCACACAAACACTTAGTCACGACGACATAATTTTACTTATTACATTTACTATAGAGAATATATGCCATTGCGCGAGCCAGAAAAATTAACTGGCACCGATATAGGTGTGCACACACACTGGGCATCTCGTATAAATATCGGAGTGCACCGATTTTTGGTAGCTGGCCAACCGCAACTGCACATTTCGGCAGAGGCTTCGTTTTATTCTCAAGCCGGGTGTGGTCCAAGTCTTTTTAGAGATGGACTTTGTTCAAGATTGCTCTCCATTCTTTTGGGAAGTGATTCGAAAGGGACAATGCAGGAATTACGAAAACAGAAAACACGTAAACATCGTAAACTCATAAAAAAAAAATCTAATTTTTTTAGTGAGAAGTATCTATCAAAAACAAAACAAAAAATCTTTCAAATGACAACCATAGTCATCTAGAAGAAATGATGATGAGACAATTACACAGGTACTAGTATCGTTATAAACTTTATAAAGTAGAGGTAGCAATTTAAAATCTAAAATTATAGTAATAAAGAATATTTATTAGCAGAAAAGCTACATAATATACAAAATATAAATATATACATGGCAACAAACAGCACAACGATCTGACTCATCTTATTATGAATTTTGTAACCAACTTGTATTGCACAAATACTATTGCCTTGTTTATCAGACTTTTCTTTGTATTCCTGGCATCCGGATAGTATCGATAGTATAGAGATAGTTACTTCCTGTAACTATCTCTAAAAGTTTTTCTCTCTGGTGCGTCTTTGGGCTGGATGCTAAATGTATGCAGATCTTTCTTGCAGTTTATAATCCAAACATTACTTTTTCATATTTCATTTTATATTAATTTGCCTGCGTGATAAAGGGCTATCAACAGTAGTGCTTCTACCAAGTGAAAATATTTAATATAATATTTGGCCCATTCTGCCCATGACCACTGGGCAAAAGGATCGCATTAATATTATCAACCACTACAATTATAAATCTCAATTGACAGTGTAAAAATTAATTCATAAAATCAAACATTTAGAGAATCGTGAGGCTACAAAGCGTGTTGACTCGTACGAATATAGTTTAAGATTTTTGTTGTGTTTCTCATACATTGAGCTTATTATAACACCGCGCGCTTAATTCTTGCTTTTCTTGAAACGCGTCCAGACAAGTGATAGGAACCTCCTCGTCCTCATTGCGGGCTCCTGTTACGTTTTGGCATTGGTTCGTGCACGTAAAAATTTGTGTGCATCGTAAATCCTATTTTATTGTCGCCAGCCGCAATCCATAGCTGTAAACATTGTTGATGATTAATAGGTTGCATTTACCTGGCGGAATGATTTTTTTCGCAATTATTGTTTTAATGAGACAAAATCCTAGGCCGTTAATTAATTAATATTTTTATCAATATTTTTAATAGTGGCAGAATAATTTTGTAGCGAATAAAATGATATATGGTTATTGCAATTTAAAAAATCTGACGTGGGCAGCACATCATAACCTTATATAATTATTGTTATTTCTTGAAATTTACTACCAACATATCTGATAATATTATTTTATTTTACTATACAGGGTGTCCATTTGAAAAGTTGCCATCGACTTTATTCATAGAACACATGATTTTTTTTTAAATAACTCATAACCGTTTAGGTGGTTCGAAGGGGTAACCAAAATGGCGTAGGTAGTGTCGACCCCCTACCCACCCTTTAAGCCACACCGACCTCCGTCTAAAAATATTAAATGGCACCTCCCTACTTGTGATACATCGTTGGAAATCTCTTGAAAAATGCTTTCAAGCCATTATTAATACAATATGATTTGGTGAACTACATATAATAAAGTGCGAAGTGTTTAAATAATTAAATTCAAATAATTTAAAAGCAGGCTATATTTTTGTTTGGAAAGCAATGGAAACCATTTCCAACATTAACTTTAACATGTGATTTGAATTTAATTAATTGAACACTTTCGGACTTTATTTGCACTTATTTCCGAAAATAGTTCACCAAATCATATTGTATTAATAATATCTGGAAAGCATTTTTCAAGAGATTTCCAACGATGTATCACAAGTAGGCGGGTGCCATTGAGGTGCCTGTGGCTTAAAGGGTGGGTAGGGAGTCGACCCTACCTAGGCCATGTTGGTTCCCCCTTCGAACCACCCAAACGGTTTTGAGTAATTTTAAAAATAATCATGTGTTCTATGAAGATAGTCGATGGCAACTTTTCAAATTGCACCCTGTATATCTAATCTCGTAGAAACATAAATTGTCACAGTATTCCAGAGGCAAATATCTGAACATTTTATTCTGTAGAATTTGTAACTTGAAATTACAATAAAATTACATAATTCGTTAAACAATATCATTGTAATAGTAAAATAAATGTAAGAAAACATGTAAAGATTTTACAGTATAGGCAAAAATTAAATTTAAATTTTAAATTTTCTTAATTTTTAATTTTAAAAATAGTGGTGTGTACACACACACCACTGTGTGTGTGTGTGTGTGTGTGTGTTTTTAATTTAAAAAAATATTAAAAAAAACATAAATCAGAGACGGCTTTATTAGTATCAGTATTTTAATTGTACAGCACATTGTTATCGCGTTCATTTTTCAACATTTTTTTTTTGTAATTATTTAAATACGCTATTAGAAATGGAAATATCCAATAAGATTATATAAAAAATATATAATTAAACAACTTAACACATGATTAGCATTTAATTCTTGTTAGCAGCCTTTCTAAACTTGCTCTGAAGTTACATCTTTGACTAACAATATTTCGAAAAGTATAGCCCGATGAGTTTTTATAGTATTTTTTAAGGACTCGGTTGTAATCCCCTAGTATCATGCTGTTGAGCTTGTTCACTATTTTTGGGACACCCTGTATAAACAATTTAAAAAACAAATTACCACGAATTCCATTCAAAAATTTCTGAAAATTGATTAAGTAGGTACCTACCTATTGTTACACTAAATTAAATTATACAAAAAGTATAACGGTACCAGACAGGGCCGGCGGAACCCGGAAGCCGTGAAGCGACCTAGGGGCGCCGCGTCGTCATGGGCGTTTTGGTTCTACGCGCCCTGCGAACCTACGATGATGGTCCGGGAAAGGGCTGCGACAGGAGAAAATGCCAACGCAGCAACATAAAACATAAAAACATGCCCTATGTGCTGTAGTCTGTGGTTTTGGGATTGGCAAAAGCGCACAACGTTACTTGAACGTTACCCGAACTAAAAACCTAAGACGCACAAACTGCGTAAAATTAGTGATTGAATAAGGCGGATCAAGTGTTAAGTACGGTACTACACATCATCATGTAAATAATTGATTTGTTTGAAAAATAATTTCTACCACCGCCCTTACTATTGTATTATAAATATTGCGGTTTCAAAATGACTTCTCCTCCCGAAAAAAAAGCCTAAACTATCAGGCTATCAATATAAAAAACGAAAAGCTGCATAGCAAACAGTAAATTAGCTGGTTCTCTTAATACATTTCTCATATCAACATCTGTTCATACCAATACTGATGAAGTGTCACCAAAACTAAATGTTAATTAGGAGCTACTTGTGGACTTATTTGAAAACTCTATTGATATAAGTATACTTGACCCAAAGATCTAAGAATATTATGACTTTGACTTCTTAATAGTTATATTCGGGGTTTAATTTAGGGTCACCATAAAGCAAACGGATGGTCAAGACGGAAGAATCGCACGCCGTCGTCAATTCCAGAAAGACAGCCGGGCAACCCCAGATAACTGAATAATATTAGCAGGACTTTTATGATTTTATGGCAACACCAAACAAAACCCCCATAAAATACTTAAAAGTCAATGTCGTAATATTCTTAGATTTTTGGGTCGACTATACTACCACAGTCAGTGATACAGTTGGCGAAGACACCCTACATCGTCAACGCCTCGTTATGAGCTGGAGATATTGCGACATAATGTCAAAGAGCTCGTGGTATATCCAGTACCAGAATGCATCTCGAGTCCTATTATGGCAAATAATCAACAAGCTAATTTGGACCCAGCATTATGGCCAACTCTAATTACAGATCAATTTCGACCATGTTTAGTGAAAGCAGGTCCTATGCAAAAATATCCATCATTATATTTCCTACTAATGTTGATCACAGGCATTTTTCACCAAACTATTATTCTAGAAAATTATCTAACAGTGAAATAGTCAAGCGCCCTTGGCTAATATACTCAATATCTTCAGATAAAGTGTATTGCTTCTGTTGTGTACTATTTTCTCGAGATCAAGCTTCGGCTTTTACAATTGGTTTTGATAAATGAAGAAATATAAGTAGGTCATTAAAATGACATGAAGTTTCTAAACAACATATAATATTTTTCTCAAATTGGAAAGAATTTGATAAACGACTAAACACAAATCAAACAATTGATGCCGAACATCAAAAACAAATGAAAATTGGAATTGAAAAAAAATCCAAGAGCATTTTTTGTTCCATGCGCTTGCCACTCACTAAATTTAGTATTAAACGATGCCGCTTGTGCTACCGGTGAAATTGTAGGATTCTTCTCCATTGTTCAAAAGCTTTTTGTATTTTTCTCCAGTTCAACTCACAAATGGGACATATTAAAGCATCATGTATTTATTTTTACCTTGAAACCCATCAGTACGACAAGATGGGAAACCAGAATAGATGCTTTTAAGCCACTAAGGTATCAAATAAGAGAAGTATATGACGCTTTAATAGAAATTTCTGAAGATGTCACTAAAGAAAGTTCTGCAAGTTTTCTCAATAATTCAGTCGCACTGGCCATGTATGACGAATAAATTAATAATTTCTTGATTTGTATTCGTATTCATTTTAATCTCGATTCTTTCGCGATAAAAAATATTGACACGGAAATGAATTTTGCCAGATTTGAAACAATAAATATTAACACTAGCCTACTATGGTGCACGTGTGAATAGCACAGGAGGTATTCTATTGTTCAGAAATTCTGGGAGGAAACAAATTTCGAAGTAACTCAAACACCATTTGCTCTAGGTATAGGGTTGCATCATACATTTTTGTAGAAAATTATCATGCCAATCGCCCTATGATATAAAATATTGGTCGTTCTATTTGAAATAATTAAAATATGATGTTTCTAAGTGGGCACTGAAATATCTATATTTTTTAAATACCTATTATCAAAATTGACAGCTGACATTTTTTTGTAATTGTAGAGGGATCTGTTAGGTATAATTCAAGATGCAGCTCGGGTTTCTATCTTGTTCCTACTAGATGTTATGTGCATTTTTCAAAACGTCTTTTTGAGGACAAAATTTGACAAATAAATTTTTAACTCAAAAACTATATAAGTTAAGTGGATATAAGTACATATGGGGATGTAGACAATTGAACAGAGAATCGAAAAATGAAATAATATACAGGGACAGTCGAAAATATTTTAGTTGAGGAGATCGTGTTGAACAATGCAATGCTGATTTTATTTATTTTTCCTCAATCAGGAACCCTGTAAACTGTTAATGGCCGTTATTCGTGGCCCACCCTGTATACAAATATATGTATATTATTATTTTTATTTTATTGGGCGACGATTGTTTGATCTTAGTAGCGAAATAAAAATCTTTAAAATGTAGTATTATTTCTGTTCTTTGGCTTTAACAGCTATTGGATTCTTCTGACCCATCATATTCAAAAAATCATCTGACATCTTTAAATACGTAGGGGCGCCAACGAAAGGTTCGCAGCCGGGCGCCACATATGCCAGCGCCGGCCCTGGTACCAAACGAGTTTTTAGAAAATTGTATTTTTGAATGTGATTTCTTCGAAAACGAAATCTCTCAATTTTTATTAAAATTATTATTCAAATTCACATAAAATTCCACTCTAAGTTTCTAGAATTTATGAATATTTTATAGTTATAACTAAAATTGTAAGAATATTTGCAAAAATTTATTAAATTTTAAAGAATCTATTCAGAAAACCTGAAAATTTCTATTATTATTTCAAACACAAACAAATATGAACTTGATGAAACCAAATATTCACAAAATTGCACTAAAAAATAACTAAAGTTATTAACTCCTGGTTAGAAATTTCATAATTGTCAATATTTTAAAAGATCTACATACATTTTAGTATTATGGTCGAACTGAATTTGATTTTCTGAAAGTTGCACTAGAAAAATTGTGAAAATGTCTCTGCTAGAAATGACAAAATCTGTAACAGAAATGATTACAAAATTCCATCTGGGATTCGAATATTTTTCTAATATTGTACAAAATTGTCAAATCATATGGAAAATTAAAAAAATAATAATAATTTGATTACCCATTCCAATCCAAGTTTCTAGAATTTATGAATATTTTATAGTAATAACTAATATTGTAAGAATATTTGCAAAAATTAATTAAATTTTAAAGAATCTGTCAAGAAAACGTGAAAATTTCTATTGTTATTTCAAATACAAACAAATACAGGGTGAGTCAATAGGACGGGCAGGCTCGATTATACCTCCACCGTTAATGATAACGAAATGAACCAAAATACACTGCAAACGGGATGCCACAGTGCAGTTTCTAAAATTATTTTGTCATATACAGGGTGTTCCACTTTTGCAGGGCAGCCTTCGAACTAGTTTTTTAAAATAGCACCCCCTGTATAAATTGACACATTTGAATTTGCCCTTTTTTGGGCTTTATAAATCCGTTTAGTTTTTGCAATTTTCTTCAACCGTTCAGAAGTTGTTCACGTTTTTCTAAAAATTAATGCGTTTGCAGGCACTTATTAAAACAATCGCAGGGCACTTGTTTCTGGGATATCAAGTTGGGACTTTGCCTGAGCCTAAACAACTGACTGAGGTATCTCCTGGCGGCAAGATCGCCTATCTGCATTGTGGCATCAGCTTGCTGTGACACATTAAGTTTGGTAAACTTTGAAGTGCTATAACTTGATTTTTTTAAATGGCACACCCTATATTTCAGTTCTCAGGGTAGTACTGAGTATTTCAGTACTCAGTACTGATACCCTATTCAGGGTATCAGTTTACATCTTTTTGCCCCTTATATTTTATCATAAAAGTTGATAGTTTAGAGATAATTCTGATTTTCTTAAAAATCTATACAGATCTCATCGATATAAACTTACAGGGCCATGAAAATCTGTCATGCCAATGTCAGAGTGACATTTATTGTACGATACGTTTTATTTTTCTAGCGCATTTTCTTAATGAAGTTTTCTCATAATGAAATAGTTGATATGGTTTATGTACACGCTGACAGCGCAAACCGTTGCTGGTGACCAGATTCTATTCAGCAAATCAATAGCAAAAACATTTGAATTAAACTATTTCATCATGCGAAAATTTCATATTCACGACAAAAATTACAACGTGTCGTACAATAAATGTCACGTTGACGTTGACATGACAGAAACAATTGATATTCAATGCACGTTAAGTCTATATCGATGAGATCTGGGTTCATTTTTCAGAAAATCCAAATTATTTCTTAAATTATGAACTTTTCAGAAAAAATATAAGGGGAAAAACAGATGTAAAATAAGATGCTCTATACTACTAAGTAATGAAATATAGGGTATGACATTTGCAAAAATCAAGTTAGGGCCCTTCAAAGTTTACCAAAATTAATGTCCCACAGCAAGTTGATGCCACAATGCAAAGCAACGATTTTGCCACCAGAAGATATCCCTGACAGATGTATAGAATCTGGCAAAGTCCCAACCCGATATTCTAGAAAACAAGCGCCCTGCATTTTTTTTAATAAGTGCCTGTAAATGCATTAAATTTTAGAAAAACTTAAACAACTACTGAACGGTTACAGCGAATTCCGAAAACTAAACGGATTTAAAAAGCCTAGAAAAGGGCAAATTCAAATATGTAAATTTATACAGGGGGTACCATTTAAAAAAACTAGGTCCAAGGCTGCTCTGCAAGAATGGAATACCCTGTATATGGAAAAATAATTTTACAAACTGCACTTTGGTCTCTAGTTTGCAGTGCCGTTTGGTTTATTTCGATATCATTAACGATGTAGGTATAATGGAGCCTGCCCGTCCAATTGACTCACAGTGTATAAACTTGATGAAAACAAATATTGCCATATTGCACTGAAAATAACAAAAAATTATTAACTCCTAGTTCAGAAATTTCATAATATTGCTAATTTGTTAATAATTTTACAAAAATTATAACAGTTGTTTGTAAAAAGTACTAACTTATAAAAAAATTATATTTAGTGCAAACAGAATGGTACAAATGTTGTAAAACTAGTCATAACTAATCTGAAAAATTCCGCTATAGCCCAGTAAAATTAGATCAAAAAACACTTCATATCTACAAAACGGAAGGGCCAGCCAATTTTTGTAAGGTTGATTAGAAGGTCATAGTAGGTATCCAAATGCATGTTAATCTAACAAAATTTCCTTGTGGAATGGCGGCCATCTTGAAAAAACTGCTAGTCTCAGCCTATATCTCGCCTACTGTTGGTAATTTTTTTTTTGTAGTGAAAAATATTCCCTGCATTTTTTTTACTGGGGATATAGTAAGTTTAATTCCTAATGTTAATAATAATATTTGAGGAGGTGGCGTTCGTTCCTCCTGATCATCGGATGACAAATTATTCGAATTTCTGCCTGTTTGCCGATCGGCCAGACATATTCATTTCATCGTAATAGATATTATCTTCAATTTGTTCTGTGTTGACTTTCTCATTTTCAGAATCCCAAGTCTTCATTGACATCAACGGGGCAAATTCAAAATCACAGTAGTCGTCTTCGTCTAAATCTAAATTTTCGTAAAAAAACAATTTTTGTTCTTTTTTTTCTGAATAGCCATTGAAAAATTGTTTAAGCAAAAGTTGTATGGAATATTATTCCGTACAAAAAAAAAATTAAACCAATAGGAGATGAGATATCGGGGGTATCGATATTTTCAAGATGGCCGCCGTTTCGCAAGGAAATTTTGTTGGAATAATATGAATTTGGATATACCTGCTATGACCTTCTGGTCAACCTCACAAGAATTGGCCGGCCCTTCCGTTTTGCCATGTTCATGTATAATTATTCTGTACTATTAACAAAACCTGAAAATTGGTTTTATGAAATCTCTTGAGAAGTTATAATAGTGTAAAAAATGGTCTTAATATTCATCTTGATTAATTTTTTTAAAATTATTTTTAATCAATCATTATTTTGTTTAGTTATTAGTGTGAAAATTGTGCTCAATCTTCACCATCATCTTTATCAAGTTTTTTTGTTATTTTAAATTAATAATTGTTTTTAATTTATAATTATTTATTAAATAACAATGTTTTTGCCACGTCTTCATTATTTATTTAAAAAATGTAATTTAATAAATAATTATGAGAGAGTGTGAAAGAGTATGAAAGAGTTCGACTGCATCAAGTTTCTTTATAATTTTAAATCAATAATTGCGCGATTCGTCGGCAGACTTAATATGGAATTTAATAGCGTTTCGCAAATGCAATGTGCAGTGTTCACCTGGGCGTCGATGATTTAAGCCCCTCACCTTTAGGCTTAAATCATCAACTGGTAAACTGGGACCGTCGAGGTTAACCCATCCGACGCTGGACCCCACGCTAGCCACGCGTTTTTGGCGTTGGTTTGGTGGGCTTCCTGATTGATTGACCCAAGGCAGGTAATTCCGATGCGCTGCCGCTATAATGGAGACCATTGTAATTTGGGTGGGACCCATCGTACTTATTTTGCCGAGACCCTGTCGAGAAAATATGTGTATGCGTCCAGAAAAAGCATAATTCGTGTGTGTGAATGAAGCGAACGAGACATGTCATCACATCGGTAGCAACAAATAAGTGCTACGGGTCGCACCCAAGCACCCAAGATAATCTGGTGCCGACTACACACGGGAGCACGTCTCCGTAGAGGTAGATCTGTGTCCGGAAATAGCCGGAGCAGGGTAAGACACTCAATGTCAACAGGCGTCCTTCGCTCTATTAATAAAGCGCTGTCGCTCCCATGTACCCACTGCAGAATACTTGCATATTATAACCGCACGGGCCCTTTGTTATACAATACTCGACGTAGGATCGGTAGATGGACATGTTAGCATCTGTTTACATTGCATGGGAGAACGCCGCAGGCTCTCATGGACCGCAGCAGTGCAGACTCCTGCGAGCAAGTATATCTGCAGCGGCAATCGCGCAGCTTACTACGTGATCTTGCGGTGACTCGGATTTTTACGCGAGAAATCCAATTTAGCCACATCACAGTCGTTTATTGTTCACGGTAATTGTAATCCATTTGATTTCATTTGCGACACGTTTTCCGTTGCTGCCGGTTTCTGGTGGTATTCGCGTGTTTTGTGAATGCACAGATTTGTTAAAATCAATTGCTGACCATGAATGAAGCAAAATCAATAACAGTAATTATCTCCTGTAAAATAGCCAAATAAATTTGCACCCAATATTGCATTATAAATGTATTGAATGATTGTAAGTTGCATAGTAAATGAGGTCAACTTAATTAAATATCCTAAATACCAAACAAAAACCATCAGTTTAGACAAAAAACACTTCTCAACACTAGTCACGCCACACGATCTTTGATAGCACATTCTGTTTTAGCAAACTACCCTCATTATTAAACTGAATTTGTTTTGTTTTAATTAGCCTCAGTTTTCATACTTCAGTCATAAAACAATTTGCCTGTGATTTCATCAAAATATTATGATATATTAACTCCGTTAATATGTCGAGAAAGTGTAGTGACGATCCTAACTCTTTTTGTTACGTTTGTGGTGAACTGACTTTCAAAACACGAAGACGAAATTTCACAAAACTAGTCTTGGAGAGTTATCACCGGTATTTTGGTTTCGCTGTGGCCCATCAAGATAAATCCTGGGCCCTTCATTTATTGCATAACGTGTGAAGAATTTAACCGATTAGATGAAAGGGTCCCGTCATAAACCATTTGATGTATCTGTAGTGTGTGTGCCGAAATTATGATACCCTACAGATCAAAGGCACCGGAGGTTGCTAAGGAAAGAATAACAAAAAAATATGTGACAGATAAGAAAGGGTATTGTCTGTGAAAACCTTTTAGATACTGTACAAGAAGATATTAAACATAAATTGATTAGTTGCCGTTCTTTATATATATATATCCACTTTAAGTGGGTAAAGTTAAGGTAGAAGCGTAAACCCTTACAATGGTGACCCCCGACGTTTGAACACGCAACTTTCTGCGACGTGATAACTTCTCAACAAGATCGATTTGACCACTTCAATCGGACCAGTTCGCGTCCAATACTATCCCTTGAGAACAAGCCCTTGGAACGCGGATATACCGCTAGTTCGCTCTTACGGACAACGTCACCGAGAAGCTGAACTTCCCTCGACCTGATCTTCTGAACTGTATGCCTGTGCCCATATTGGACGAAGACATATTTAACTTAGGGAACTCCAACTGCTGGAACAGAAGTCAAGTGGAACCGCCTGTCACATTACCTGCAATCTTCGGTGTTTTTCATTTTTAGGGTACCTTGAATTTAACGGTAATAAAGTCAATTTTCTTATTTTCGACCTTTTGCACACAACTACATCACCCTCTATCCTTTATTAGATTATAAATTTGTTCTCATACCCTAAAGTATGAACACTGACGTCCCTCAGTCAGATTTGACAGTTAATTTAGATCAGGCTTCCCCTACGAACCGCTTAACTTCCAGTTTAATTTCGGATTCTTACGCCCATTTTTCTAAATGCACGCTGCCACCATTTAGCAGAACTGATACCTCCATCTGGTTTATACAGATAGAGGCAGAATTTAGAAACAGCCGTGTCGCGTCTTCCTTGAGTAAATTCTACAAGGTGGTGGCATCTCTGCCAGCCGATATTGTTGCTGAGGTACGTGACTTGTTGTGCAATCCTCCATCTTCTGAACCTTACGAATACCTCAAATCTGAAATTATTAAGCGTACCTCGTTGTCGGAGAAGCGTCGTTTACAGCAGCTCCTTTCTAACGAAATATTGGGTGACAGCACCCCTACTCAACTCCTTCGCAAATTGATGCAGCTGCTGGGAACGACACCAATTGATGAGGGATTGCTGAAACAAATCTTTCTACAGCGATTGCCTACTGACGTTCAGCGTATTTTGGTTTCCTCGCGGACATCTTCACTTCAAGATCTGGCCACTATGGCCGATCAAATTTTAGAAATTTCTACTAATCCACAAATTTGCGCCTCCTCTTCTTTTACGACTACCAAAATTCCTATTCCTACTCCAAATGTTGACCTTACGCATTTTGAAAATATTTTTACAAACATGCAAAAACAAATTGCGGATTTGTCGCATCAAGTTGCTCAATTACGATGCCCTCAAACTCCAACTCGTGAAAGACGTTCATCTTCCTTCAGAAGCCGTTCTTCATCACGTCGTCGTAGAATTTCGCACGATGACCCTTCTGGCACACTCTGTTGGTATCACCACAATTTTAGAGACTTTGCTAAAAAATGTGTGAGTCCTTGCCAATGGGAAAAAAACTCCCCATCGCAGGTTTAATGGCAACCATTAAGCCTGCGTCCAATTTAAGTCGTTTATTTTTCGTCTCTGATTTTGTTACTGGTACACGTTTTCTGGTTGATACCGGAGCACAAATTAGTATTTTTGCAGTTGACCAAAATTTTGTTGTCACACATTCTCCTGCTTTCCTTCGCCTAACAACAGTGACCGGTGTCACTTTTCCGACGTATGGAACAGCACATTTAAAATTTCAATTATCAGCTTCACGAAAGTACTCGTGGCCTTTTGTATTAGCCAAAGTGGACTATTCTATTCTTGGTGCGGATTTTTTAACTCATTACGGTTTATTAGTTGATACCCGCAATCAACAGTTGCTTGATCACGATGCGATTAACACAACAACAGCTACAAACACTATCGTTGATGTTACTGGCCCTGCTCCCATTTGTACTGCTGCATTGGGACGCTCTGTTTACACAACACTGGTTGACCAATTTCCCACCTTAACTCGTCCTTTTAACCCAACCGTTTCACCGAATCACAAGGTCACACATGTCATTAAGACATGTGGACCACCCGTTTTTGCAAAAGCACGTCGATTAACGCCGGATAAATTACTAATAGCGAAACAAGAGTTCAACTATTTACTCAAATTAGGATTTATCCGACCTTCGTCGAGCAGTTGGGCCTCTCCTCTTCACATGGTTCCGAAGGGAGGTGGGAAATGGCGTCCATGCGGGGACTATCGTGCTTTGAACAAAGTAACTGAACCTGATCGGTACCCTTTACCTCATATTCAGGACTTTACTCAAAATTGTGCTGGCTGCACCTTCTTTTCCAAAATTGATCTCGTTAAAGCCTATCATCAAATACTCATAGCGCCTGAAGACATACCAAAAACAGCTATCATCACCCCTTTTGGCCTTTTCGAATATACTCGCATGAGTTTTGGTTTGAGGAACGCCGCTCAAACGTTTCAACGCTTCATTGACACAGTGTTACGTGGTTTTGATTTTTGCTTTGCTTACCTGGACGATATTCTAATTTACAGCTCATCTGAACAAGAACATTTAAAACATTTAAAATTGATCTTCCAACAATTATCTAATTTTGATATCAAAATTAATTTAGAAAAATGCATTTTTGGAGTAAATCAATTAAATTTTCTTGGACACACCATTTCCTCTTTCCGTTTTGCACCTTTGAAAGATAAAGTCAAAGCTATTGTTGATTTTCCCAAACCACGTGTCAAGAAAGAGTTGCAACGTTTTCTCGGAATGATCAACTTCTACCATAGATTTATTAAAGCATGTTCTTCTATTCTGGCACCATTGGTAGAAGTAGTTAAATTAGCAAAGCACAATAATTCTCCAATACTATGGACAAAACCGACACAACTCGCCTTTGACAGCATCAAGTCAGTTTTGAGTTCAACCACCTTACTTAATTTTCCTAGTAAAAATGCAAATTTGAGCATTATGGTTGACGCATCTGACGTTGCAGCAGGCGCAGTCTTACAACATGAAACCGTTCCTGGCTTGTTATGTCCCATATCCTTCTTCTCTAAAAGTTTTTCCCCTACTGAAAGAAAATATAGCACTTTCGGCAGAGAACTTCTCGCGGTTTATTTGGCGGTAAAGAAGTTTCGATTTTATTTAGAAGGTCGACCCTTCACTATTTATACAGATCATAAACCGCTTGTTTCGGCCATAAATTCCTCATCTAACCGTTTTTCGAATCGAGAATACAGACATATTGCCTACATAGCCCAATTTACCAATGACATTCAACATATCTCCGGTTCAAAAAACCAGGTCGCAGATGCATTGTCTAGGATAGAAATTAACTCTGTCAAATTTCCCACCGTAGAACTTTTTAAATCCCTTCAAGATTCTGATGAGGAACTAGCCACATTATTAGCTGCTGATGATCATTCTTTAAAATTACAGCTATGCGAAATTGAAAATTCAAATACTAAAGTATGGGCTGATTTTTCTTTAGGTTTTCCACGTCCTTTTGTTCCTAAATCATTAAGGAAAAATATTCTGGAAGCCCTGCATACAATTTCACATCCCGGTGTTAAAGCTACTAGAATTTTAGTTGGCGCCAGGTATGTTTGGCCTAACATGAGGAAACACATTGGAAATTTCGTACGCGCTTGTTATAAATGTCAAACGGTGAAAGTAAACCGTCACGTCAAATCTCCACTAACCGATTTTACCAAGCCAGACACGCGTTTCCAGATCATCCACATTGATCTTGTTGGACCACTGCCCCTGTGTGGCAATTTCAGATATATCTTGGTGTGTATCGATAGATTTACACGTTGGCCAGAAGCGATACCATTAACAGACATTACAGCGAATTCAGTTTCGTTGGCTTTTTTGACAATATGGATTGCCCGCTTTGGTATTCCTTCAATGATAATCACGGACCGCGGCCAACAATTTAAATCAAAATTATGGTCTGATTTCAATATTACATTAGGAATCAAACAAAAGCAATCCACAGCTTATCATCCTCAGACCAATGGTCTAGTAGAGCGCTTAAATCAACAAATTAAACATTCGCTCGCGATGTCAGAGGATCCCACAAATTGGGTTTTACAATTGCCGTTGGTACTACTTGGTCTACGTACATGTTATCGTGAACCATTGAAGGCTACCTCTGCAGAGTATGTGTATGGTTGTCCACTCAGGTTGCCTGCATCGTTCCTGACGATTCCCAAATCAGTCAATCGTACTGATTTTTGCGCAGAGACTTTTATAAACGACTTAAAACGCAGAATGGCATCGCTCGTGCCAGCTGAATCTCGCAGGGCTGCCACACCCTTTTATGTCCCTGCCTCATTACAAGACGTTACTCACGTGTTTATTAGGCGAGATTGTGTGAAAGGTCCCCTTCAACCTTCTTACGAGGGCCCCTTTCGCGTAGTCCGCCGTTTTTCTAAATATTTCTTGCTATCGGTAAACGATAAGGAGGTGACAGTTTCCGTTGACCGTTTGAAGCCCTGTTTCTTGGTGGAAAGCGAGCATTTCCCTCACGTGTTAACTACTTCCATTTCTCCTCCTATTCTGCCTTCAATACTCTCCCATCCTTCTAAATTTTCTCTTTCGTCACGACGCTTGAAGCGAGTCACTTTTGCTACTCACGTACGCGTTTGCTACGTTCCTTCGGGGGGAGGGTAGTGTAGTGTGTGTGCCGAAATTATGATACCCTACAGATCAAAGGCACCGGAGGTTGCTAAGGAAAGAATAACAAAAAAAGATGTGACAGATAAGAAAGGGTATTGTCTGTGAAAACCTTTTAGATACTGTACAAAAAGATATTAAACATAAATTGATTAGTTGCCGTTCTTTATATATATATATATCCACTTTAAGTGGGTAAAGTTAAGGTAGAAGCGTAAACCTTTACATATCCATGATTTTCCAAGAGATCACATTTCGGACTGATATTTTTGTCGTACTAACGTAAATGGTACAAATGTCAAGAAAAAACACACAGTTATTTACCCTAATTTACCTCCAGCCATAAGACCAGTCCCTTGTAGTGAAAATTTCCCTATACCAGTTGCATCTGCGCACGCTGAGATTGACGATACACAATCCTCCACTTCAAGCCAATGTGTTGATGAGGACGATGACTCTGAGTTTGAAGAAATTCTAATCAAGCCACACTTGATAACTCAAGGAGACGTACACGATTTGGTTCACGATTTAAAATGGTCAAAACATCAGTCCAAACTATTAGGATCTCGATTAAAAAGATGGAATTTACCAAATCATGAAACTAAAATCAGGTATTTTCGAAATCGCGATCAACACTTCAGATCATACTTTTCTCAAGACTGGGACTTTGTGTATTGAAATGAATAAATTGGATTATGAAGATTTTGGAAATCGATTTTGATCCGTCCCAGTGGCGTTTATACATTGACTTCTAAAACAAGTCTAAAACCAGTGTTACTGCATATCGAAAATATACTTCCTTCTGTACCTCTGACCCATGCGGCTAATATGAAAGAAACTTGAAAACATGAAGTTATTACTTAAAAAAAAATCAAGTACAGTACATATTCTTTCAAAATCTGTGGCGATTTAAAAGTTGTTGCCCTATTACTGGGACTTTAGCTGGGTTATACTAAATTCTGCTTTTGTGTGAATGGGACAGTCGAGACAGAACAAACTACTGTCATAAATGGGATACGCGTGCATCCTTAATTCATGATCAAAAAAATGAGAAGTATTTAGCCCTTGTAGAGCCATCCCAAGTACTTCTTCCACCATTGCATATCAAATTAAGCCTGATCAAAAATTTTGTAAAAGCAGTGAATTGCAATGGGAGTGGATTTTTGTATCTTAAAGAAAAAATCCCCAAAATAAGTGATGCAAAGATAAAAGAGGGTATTTTCGTAGGACTTCAAAACAGGGAGATAAAAGATCCGGTATTCGAAGAAAAATTGACCGATTTAGAAAAACCAGCATGGAATTTTTTTAAGAAAGTTATTGCAAATTTTTAGGGTAACCATAAGAGTGTTGGTTAGCGAGCTATTGTTGGCTTATCAAGCATTGGGTTGCAACATGTCCCTCAAGATTCATTTGTTAGACTCACACCTGGATTTTTTTCCTGAAAATTCGGGGAAATCCTTATTTCTAATATGGAAAAACGTTACCAGGGCAAATGGAACCCAAATATGTTGGCAGATTACATACATACATAATCCATCCCTCTTTTCCCCATTTGGTGTCGAGGTTTTGTCCTGTTAACCTTTCGTACTGTCATTGACCCACTTCCGCCATTCACTCTGTCCGCACTTTTTGTCTTCCTTCCTTGAAATCTATACCACTGTTTTTTTTTAAATTTCACATATTGTTTCATTCCATGTTTTTGCAGGTCTACCTCTCCCTCTTTTTTTTTGTAAGTCTTGTTTCCTTCATTCTGTTAAGGTGCCCCAACCATCTGAGTTTATTTCCCTCTATTTTCTTCTTTATCGGTGCTACCCCTAGGTTCTTCCTAATATCTGTGTTTCTGATTTTGTCCAGCATTGAAACACCCTCCGTTCTTCACAGATACTTTATTTCGGCTGCTTGTAATCTGCTCTCTTGTCTTTTATTTGTCACCCACGATGAACTTCCATATGTGAGTGTTGGAATGTATATTGCGTCAAACACCACTATTTTGTTTTCTTGGATACTACCTTGTTGTTTAGGAACTTAGTTCTTAGGCTGTGGAACATTTTCGAGGCTGCTGTTACTTTATTATTAATTTCGCCTTCCAAACTACCGCTCTCTTCTACAATCGCTCCTAGGTACTTGTATTGCGATACTTGCTCAATTTTTTTGCCTTCGATTTTTATTTTTAAATGTCTTTCCCTCTCCTCTTTTGCAATTCTCGTCACTTTCGTTTTCTTTTCATTAATTTTTAGGTTAAAGGGGGCTAGTTGTTTCTCCAGAATATTTATATTGTGTTGTAGATCCCTTTCATTCTCTGCAAATATCACCATGTCGTCTGCAAACGCGCATATGTTAACGCTCACTATCTGCATGTTTTTGTATCCGACAGAAAGTTTCTTCATCTCAGGTATTGATTTTTTGATAACTTCATCCAGTGCTACATATTATGAAAAGCAGTGGGCTTAGTATCCCCCCTGTCTAACTCCTTCGTTTGTGGTTTGTGGTAAATATTTCCGATGTCATGTTTCTTGTTCTCACATAGTTTTGATTCGTATGGTAAATACTCTTTACAGCTTCTTTTAATTCTTCTCCTATTCCCAATTTTTCCAAGGTCTTCCAGATCATTTTCCTATTTACTCTATCAAATGCTTTCTCCAAATCTATGTAACACATTAATACATCCTTATTGCAGATTACTGGTTGGTAGATTACTGCTGGACAATCAAAAGAGACCAACCAGGAGCTAAATTTGCTAGAAAATCTTAGATGGTAACTTCACAATACAACTTTTTTTTTCATTTTTGGTTTAGAAGGTCATTGTATTTTGAAATATTTAAAACTACTTAACAGAGTGAAATCGGATCCTAAACTCAACCTGCCAAACTAGTTATATTAATAGTTGTGCTCTTCTAAACATCAAAGAAGCAAACACCCTTGCTAAGCGGCTTAATTTAATTGAACAGTGTACGTAGGAAAGTGGTGTCAACTATTAAAATTAGTTCCAACGAAGTAGGCAAATTATGATATATTTGCCTGTATGCAACGAAATATTTCAACAATGTTGCAAAACATATGTGATTAACATCTTGAACAGTGTGATCTATTAACACCTGTTACATAAATTTAGAAATTTTGTTGAATGCTTTTTGTGACATAGTAAAACTATTACATCTAGTCAACTATGGAAAAACGTATTGCTAGGGTCTTGTCAATTAGTTTGACATTTCACATTTTCGTCTGGCCTTTGCAAAGTGGCGTTTGAAGTAGATAGTAGAAAGTCCTTCTACAACTTAGTTGGACAGCTGCCGAAACGTTATACAGTGCTGCCGTCTTATCGCCAGAAGATACCTCAGTCAGTTGTTTAGGCTCAGGCAAAGTCCCAACTTGATATCCCAGAAACTAAGTGCCCGGCGATTTTTTGAATAAGTGCCTGCAAACGCATTAATTTTTAGAAAAACGTGAACAACTTCTGAACGGTTAAAGCGAATTGCAAAAACTAAACGGATTTATAAAGCCCAAAAATGGGCAAATTGAAATATGTAAATTTATACAGGGGGTGCCATTTAAAAAAACTAGGTCGAAGGCTGCCCTGCAAAAATGGAACACCCTGTATATGACAACATAATTTTACAGACTGCACTTTGGCATCCCGTTTATAGTGTATATTGGTTCATTTCGATATCATTAGTGGTGTAGGTGTTATCGAGCCTTCCCGTCCTATTGACTCACCCTGTATAGTGAACATTTTTCGTGAGCAAAATATTTCGAAAAGCAGTGTATATCGAAAAATTGGTGAATGTGAAGAGGGAATTCCATGTGTAAACCTACCTAAAACAGGCCGTTGTTGGAAGTTAAAAAAACCTCAGGTCAATAGACTAACTGTGCAATCCAAAAACACCACGTGCCGATGTCTTGAATACCGTCAACAATCAGGAATACTGGCCAATTGTGCGGCTGTAGATTTGGGACATTTCTTGCATTTTCTATATTTTAGTGTTTTCTTACGTGTTTTCTTACAAATTGTAACAATCGAAACATGGAACCGACGCGAAAGTTTACGTGTTGACATAATAATGGTGATTTTGGATTGTACGGCCAGTCAATTGACCCGAAGTTCTGTTAACTTCGGGTGGACAGCCTGCTTTTGTTAGGTTTACACATCGAATTTCCTCTTCACATTCCCGAATTGTCCGATATACAGTGTTTTTTTTAAATATTTTGTCCAGAAAATGTTCTCTATATCTCGTTTCGGCAGCTGTCCAACTAAGTTGTAGATGGACTTTCCAATATTTACCTTATACGCCATTTTGCAAAGGTCACGCGAAAATGTGAAATGTAAAATATATTGACAAAAGCCCTAGCAACATGTTTCGCCATAATTGACTAGATCTAATAGTTTTACTATGTCAGGTAAAGCATTCAAATAAATTCCCAAAACTTAAGGTGTTAGTATCCAGCTTAAAAGTTGCTTCTACTTTCTTGGACACTTTGTATGACTTTTACATTAATGTTTATATCTAATTTCAGGATATTGATGTGATGTGAAAGAAATGTCAAAATTTTACAGGATTTACAGGAAAAATTAATAATAAGTATTCAATATTTCAAGATATGCATTTTAAAATACGTGATTGCTGGTAAACAAGAAATGGTGAAATATCATTTCGAATCCTTCGGAACGAAAGAAATTTTCTGGCCAATGCCAAATGGTTAATGGAGGGAAATTGGACGTTAGAGTTGCAGTACGAATTGCATTTTTTTGATGCAATGAAATTTAATTACCTACTCATGTATTTTTTTAGTCAACAAAATTTAGACCAATTGGTTGAAAACTGCACTTTGGCGTTTAAATTTTGTGCTTCTCAAATATTATAATAATAAATCGCCTAGTAACACCATTTTTGCGACAAACTTTACGATCATTTATAATTGGGTCTAAGAAGTGCAGGACAAACTTGTTATTGTCGATAAAGAAGCTTCCACATATCACTGTAGGTCAGTGGACGTGATCAAAAATAAATTTTGGTAAATAACGGATACTGAAATCGCCACTAAAATCCGTGAAAAATCCGATGTGGCCCCAACAAAACTTTATCATATACGTTTTATTTGTGCAATTTTAATCATACGAATTTAAATTTTAATTGGTACGGGAGATTTTAGAAACCTCAAGACCAAATATTTGTGCAACCAAGTGCGATAGAAACTCGGATACGTGATTTCTCTGCGCAAGATTCTGGTGAGGTACACTTTCTTCGATGTCCATGATGGTTCACAATGGTACACTTTCTTCGATGTTCATGATGGTTCACAATGGTTTTTAAAGTATCAAATAATTCTGGCATCTATGAAAAAAGTTATCGGGAAAAATATGGCGTCCAACTTTTGTATTGCCCTTTATTTCGTATAATCCCTTCGTTGGTGGTGAATGTTCTCGTTTGATCACTTTGGTAGTAAAACATAAATTGTGCATAAAGTACAACGATACTTGGAAACGTTGTAGGGTAGGTCATTTTATATAAAGTAGGAATAAAATTGGCCCAATAATTGATCGTTGTGGTACGCCATTGTAGCATGCTATAGAAAAATTTTCATAAATCATCGTCTTTATTTCGGCGTTTAAGTTTCCGGGCACATGTGCTCGTGCATTTGGCCGCGATTCAATTATCAGATGGCATTAATATGTACTCTAATTGAGGGAGTGCTATTTATACAGTTTCCTGCTTATCTCCCAAGGTGTGCGAGCAGTCGCGAATTTGTTTGTGTTTTAGCCGAAAAATGTAAATAATTCACCTTATCACCTGTCACTGCAGAGCCCACCGCTGAATTATCGACGGATCACTGCGGATACGTGCGACCCGAATGCTAATTCACTTATTAAATAATTTCCAGCCCGAAAACATTTCACTGGTGTCAATATTTACATAATCGAGCATTTCACATTCCGCACAGCGATGTGCTGATTGGTATTTAAAGTCAGTAATAAACAGGCAGTTGCATTACTTAAGATGTTTTTCTAGAGTTTGTAGTAAAATAAATATCATTATCATTATCAATAAAGTGAGCGTGTGAGTTATATGCACATATATGTAAATCATTGTCAAGCTTTTAGTAACTAGTAGTGCTAGTAGTAGTGTTTTCAGTTTGTTAGCTTATTACTTTCAGTTGTTAGCTTTCTGCTCGGAGAAATATGAGTTAAGATTTAATCCGTTCTTCTATTTAACAGCTTCCTAGCTCCAAATACTTTCTAGAGCAAAGTACTTCAAACGTTTCTAAATCATTGAGAGGTTTTTTAATCTGAACGCTTTCTAGCTCTAAATGTGATGTCAGTTCTGGAAAGTAAGAGCTACCTAGTTGTAACATTGTTTTATTTTTTTTCCTTTTTGTATTTCAAGCATATTTAGTCCAATAGATCTGTCTGAATATTTGCATATATTTCTTAGCAATCTTATCGTTTGCACGGACATATTTTTTTTTTAAATAACTTTCTAGTCTAAAAACGAGTACTTTCTGCTTATGAAATATTTCTAGCTCTAAATACCTTCTATAACAAAGTAAAATCGCGGCCATCCGAAATAAAGATAGTGTGTGAAAATTTCCATATTTTTCATTAGATAATATTTGGCCTTATTCATTGGTGTTCGTGCAGCATGAGTTACTATACAAACTGTGACATTTTAAGACGCCTATGATTAAAAGTAAAAATCTAAAAACTATAAAAAAGTACTTTGTAGGTACTTAGATGTTTCTTGATCTGAAAGCTTCCTAGCTCTACTTTTTTTAATTTTTTTTATTATTTTCAAGTTATTAAGAACTAATAACTAATGAATGGAATTATTATTAAACAAATGATTGTATGAAAAGATGAAATATTGAAAAACTGTGTTAGTTGTTTTCAATCACTTTTCTGTATCATTCTCAATTGTAACTTCACAGACTACCATATTAACGGAGCCTTCGTATACATACCCTGTCTTCGCATTTATTTTAAGATATTAAGAAATCTCTGCATATTTGGGCACACTAACTAATCTAACTAATTTGTAGGTACGTAACATTAATATTTCTCCAGAAAAAAAGGTTCTAATTATAATAAATCTTTCTCTATCTAACACAATTGCAGTTCTAGAAGCTATATAGTTTTACATTAGATTTACTTTCTGCTTGTGAAAGGAGAAATAAATAAATAACACACATTAACCCTTTTTCACAATAAGACATTTATTAATTTAATGCACATTTCGGACGCGGTGCGACCATCTTCAGTAACGTATACATGGGTACTTGAGTACCCATTACTTGAGCTACTGAGTTGTTAGATCGAGAAACATGTAAAACTAATAATTTTACATGTTTCTCGATCTAACATCATTGCGGTTCTAGTAGCTTTCTGTTTCTAACTCTTCGATCAAAAATGTTTTTATTTTGTATCTACCTGATTGTGACTGTTTTTAGTTTCTGTTCCAGTTAATTTTAAAATCTAGAATTTGTGAAAAATTCTTTATTTTAAATTGTAATTCATATAACTTGATTAATTAACAAATTAAATATAGGTGTCAATATCAAGCAGCAGCTTCAAATACAAAATGATGAATACAAGAGAAATGATTAATACGATGTCGGATCAAACAAACTAATAAAAATGTTGTTCTAACATTTTTCAACTTTGAAGCGTACAGGTTGTAATAAATTAAGCATTCATGTCATGTACAATTATCGATTTTTAAATCTTTTATAACTTTCATTTTAGCAGAAAAATGTATTGGAAAACAGAACATGGCACTATTTTTTTCAACGTTATATCCTTATTTAAAATCCTTATGACCATTGTAATGGTCACCACCATGAAAATATTGTTTTTATTTGAGAGTGATGTCTTCGTGTTAGGACAGGTCAGGTTATGTTAGGTTAATATATTTTATTTCGTTAGTCGAAGATATACATTTTGAACTATGGACTTTTGATAAATTTTTGATAACCATGGACTCTAGATAACTTATACTAAGTAAATAAATAAATAAATAGATAACATTACTATTATTGTTAATATTAAATTGTTAGTAATTTGTGATAAAGCAGTTTAAATTATACCTAAACTTATTTTTTGAAACTAAATTAATTTTTGTTTTTGTTTAGCCAATTATCTTTTATATTTGAAAATATTCATTAAAACAAACAAATAATCTAGTTGAATATCTGAATAGGGCCAAACTTCCTATATGCAAAAACAGTTCAAAGTGACTTGTTAGTTTACAAATTGTTTTATTGTTGCTGTATTATTTAATGTAGATTTCTCGTTCATAACAACATGCCCTGTCACATAAAAAATGAGATAAATTTTCATTTTCATGTTTAAATCTCAGGTGAGAGAATACGTGTTCAAATTGATTGACTGTAAATAGAAAATAGTAGATGTAGTACATAGAATAAAATATATGTTATTATGAAAATTGTAGTTGCTATATATATATATATATATATATATATATATCGGTTTACAACGTCTTCCGACGTCTTCCGATTTCCAGTCTCCATCCGTCTCTGTCCATCCATAAGTCCTCTTCTATTTCTCTCTCTCTCAGCTCTTTATCCACGTCCTCTCTCCAGCTCCTCCTGGGTCTTCCTCTTCTCCTTCTTCCCTGTGGTGTCCACTCCCATATTTGTTTTGGTAGTCTTTCGTCTGTCATTCTTTGTACATGTCCATACCATCTTAGTTGGTTTACTCTGATGTCCTCAATTATGGTGTGTGTTACTCCCATGATTTCTCTTATCCTGTCATTGGTTATTCTCTCCATTCTGGACCTCCCAGCAGCTCTTCTCCAGAAATCCATTTCCGTTGCTTTTAGGGTTCTTTCTGCTTTGTCTTTGAGTGTCCATACTTCGCTACTATATGTTACTATGGTTTTTCCTATGGTATTATATATTCGTTGTTTGTTTTTGTTCGTTATGCCTTTGTCCCATAATATTCCATTCAACATACCTATTGCTCTTCTTCTTTGTGTATTTCTTTCTTTTATGTTGTCATCTAGTGTTCCGTCATTGGTTATCTGTACTCCTAAATATTTATATTTGTTGGCTTCTTTTATGCATCTTCCGTCTTCTAGGATGAGGTCTTGTTGTTGTCCTCCTATACACATATATGCCGTTTTCTTTATATTTACTTCCATTCCCCATTTGCTGTATTATTCTATGAGTTTTCTGGTCATATATTCGATGTCATGTAGATCTTGTGCTATCACTATTTGATCGTCTGCGAAGCACAGTGTGTGTACGATATTATCGTTTAAGGGTATACCCATGTTTCTGCATTTTCTTTTCCACTGTTTTATTGCTTGTTCTAGGAATATTTTAAACAAGGTCGTAGATAAACAGCATCCTTGTTTAAGCCCCTTAGTTATACTAAAGCCTTTTGATAATTTTTGTCCCATCTTTATTTTCGCTGATGCTTGTTGGTATAATCTTCTTTTCGCCTTTATTATGTTTACATTGATGTTAGTTGTTTCTAGTGCTTCCCATAGTTTACTTTGTGGTACACTATCATATGCTTTTTTTAGATCTATAAACACAAGATGGGTTTCCTGGTTGTACGCATGTTTCTTTTCAATTATTTGAGTGACGGAGAATAGATGGTCGATTGTGGACCTTCCCACCCTGAATCCTGCTTGTTCTTCCGCTTCCATATCACTGTATTCTATTTCGATTTTTTTTGCCAAGATCTTACCGTATACTTTATATAGTGTACTCGTTACTGCTATCCCTCGGTAGTTGTCGCAGTTCAAGGTGTCCCCTTTCTTGTGTATAGTGGATATAAGCGCGATATTCCATTCTTCTGGGGTTGGCCTTCCATTTAAGCAATTCTGGAATAGTGTCGTTAGTTCTTGGTATAGTTTTGTTGTTCCACATTTAATGAGTTCTGCTGGGATATTTGCTGGTCCGGGTGCCTTTCTATTCTTTAGTGATTTACACGCTTGTTTTACGTCCGCTATAGTTATTCTGGTTGATGATGCCGTTGTGATTATGTTTCTTTCTCCTTCTGTGTTCTCTTGGAAGGGTAGTCTATCTTCTGTTAATAACTGTTTGAAGTAGTCATCCCATGTTTCTATTGTTATTGGTGATATTAGGTCTTTTTTTATTAGGCGTTTTCCAGCTTGCGCTACTCTTTCGTCCGCCTATATACGTGTTTATTTTTTCGCATCTTCTCTCCCATGCTTCGTTTTTCTTCTGGCTAATTTTCCTTCGGACTTTTGCCTGTGCCTGTTTATACAATATTTTATGCTCGTCCGACATATTCGACAAGTATGCCTGGTACTTTTCTCTCTTGTCTCTTATATCCTCTTCTATTTCTACGTCCCACCAATATGGTGTTATTCTTTGCTGTTGCTCTCTGTAGCCTAATGCTTCTTTGGCCGCTGATGTATGCATGATTTGATATATTGGTAATGCTCTTCGTTATCCTTATGTTGTATGGTCTGTAGTTTTTGGTCCAATTGGCCTTGTATAGGTTTTGTGTGCTCTCATTTTCTAAGCCGTCCAAGTTAAATCTGTCCTCTTTTCCTTTTTCTCCTTCGTTCTTGCTTGTGTTTTCTTCTTTTTCGTACTTCCTTGGGAACAGGATATTTGTTCTCAACAGGTAGTGGTCGCTGCTGCATGTTGCCCCTCTATACACCCTTACATCTTGTATGACTAGATTAGTTTTCTGTCGAGTTATTGTGTAGTCTATTATAGATTTCAGGTTCTTTGTTTTTTGTGTCCAGGTGTATTTATGTATATTGCGGTGTGGGTAGAATCCGTTCTGTATTTTGAGGTTATTCTGTTCGCATATTGTGATTAATCTGCAGCCGTTGTCGTTTAGTGCATCTTCTCCGTGTTGTCCTACTACTTTATCCTGATGTTTTTTCCCGATTCTGGCGTTCATATCTCCGATCATTATGAGTTCTCGTGTGCTGCCCACTTTTATCATTTCGCAGTTTAGTTGTTCGTAGAATTGGTCTTTTTTTGCTACTATTGCATCATCGTTTATGGAGTATACGCCTAGTATAGTCAGTTTTTGTCCATATAGAGTTAGGTTCATCTTAATCATTCGCTCGTTAATTGCTTCCCATGCTGTTATAAATCTTCTGAGCTCTTTCCGAATAAGGATCGATACTCCTTGTTGGGCTCTCTTTTCTTTCCCTACGCCACTATAGAAGTGGTCATATTTCCCGAGGTTTTCCGAGCCTTGTCCTTTCTTTTTTGTTTCTGTTAGGACTATTATGTCTGCTTTGTTTTTCATTAATTCTGAGAGTACTTCGTTAGTTTTTGTTGAGAGGCCTTGAATGTTCCATGTTCCTAAAATCATTTTCCGGTTCCGTAGCTTATGTCGTATTTTAGTTTCCATTCCGTTCCGAGGCTGTTGACTGGTTCTTTTAACAGTTTGTGTTTTTTCCGAGTATCGAGGAGTTAACCCGATGCCTCAACCCCCTACCAGGAGGATCAGGATTTCTTGTTCGGAGATTCTCTCCTAGATCGGCTGCTTTCTCTACAGCTATGAGCCCGATCTGCCCATCCTGTTTGGTCCGCGGGTGGTATTTTATTTTCCACCTACCCGCCGCACAGTGTAGTATTTTGCATATCTAGCGGGACAAAATTAAATATGACACTAAAATAGCATTCTATTATATGAATTTATTTACAACTGTGAAATAACTAACCTATATATAGAAAAAAATACATAATATCATAAATTCACACATTATCTCCACCACTACCACTACCACTACCAGAATCTTCAGAATCACTGGCTTCACTAGTAGAAGCATTACTGCAATTTCCTTGTGCCTCCTCTTTAGCTTACTCATGGATATTTGGTGACTAAGGAGTTTTTGAACAGAAGGATGTATATCTGCTACATTATGCTGAAGAAATCAAAAGATTGTGCAGTATGTCCGTATTGGTGGTCGTCCTTGACACTTTTCTTGAATATTCAAGTCGATATTTCCGAATTTCTATATGGCGAGACTCCTGAGCCTCCTCGGACATTTGTTCGATAGGAAGTATGAAGTGCTGAATTACTTCTGGCCCATGCAACAAAATCTTGTGTAATGTAACGGGCATTGGATACCAATTATACAGTGATATGTATAAAGTGGCGGTCTCGTCGCAGTATTCTGTAAATGCAGGTATATATATCTTATATCCACAGGTCAATGTGCGTAATATTACATTAAATCGGTCAATTAGAGACTGATCGACTCCTGTTATATTAGCAGCCAAAGCAGCATTTAAAAAAAATCTTCTGGTACTATTACCTTCATTCGTATTGCCTCCACATTGTTTCGGAGTGTCTAGCAATAGTCCTGTTTCCGACCTAAATTTTTCTATAATGAGTTTCTTTCTATTGGCTATCTTTAATTTGTCTTCAGGTGTACGGCATTGCCATTTTTGTATATCTAACCTATACGCAATATGTAACACACATTCCATAAGTCTTATTTGAGCATGTAATGTGGATAAGTCCCAAGAAAATGCCTGTGGATCGCTTATACATCGTCGAATTATTATTAAATTATTCATGTCTTTGGATGTTGCTTGACAAATATAGCACTTTTGAGTGGCTCTGTTGGACGCTAAAATGTTGCATATTTTCCCATCAACCATCGTCTCTTCAAATTTATGTTTGACTTCAAGAATAATTCCATTGCATTCTACCAAAGTTGGCAAAATTTCTAAAATTTGCCTCCTCACGTTTATAAATTCCTCTAGAATTAATTGTTCAGCCTATTTGGCAAATCTAAATCTTGCAGGTCTACACTAGGAAGTTGACGATGGCCGTGGATTTTGCCATAATATGCTTTTTTTTGTTTGTTTCTCCAAGAACATATAACTGCAAAGGTACCAATGACGTTGCTAAAATATTTGAATCTTCGAATTCATTTGAGTTTGAGTTTGCATCCCCATTTGAATATCATTGTCAAATTCATTGGTACTGTCATTTTTTCAACAAGAATTGTATTCAAAACTTCGGCTTGCACAATACAAAGTCGTTTTAAAGTCAAATCAACTATTGATTGCAACTTAATTTCTGCCAATGAATCATTTAAGCAATCATCGTTAGGTGGATAGCACTTTATTTTGGCACTTTTTATTTGTTCATATGATGGGTATAATTTCAGACCTTTTCCAATTGCAGATTATCTTATAACTGGATATTCCCGGTAAGATAATTTTGTTGCAGTTATTAAAGCTAACGCGTCATCAGATGAATACTTAGGTGTTTGAATGAAATAATAAATATGAAATATAAAAATGAAAATATGAAATATGAAATATAAAATAATTAAATAAATAATTCATTTACCATGTTCCACAAAGTAACGGCTACCAGTATACAGTACTTAGGTGTTTGTTACGCTGCTCCGTGAAACGCTTTTTTGACCTTAGTTGCTCTTTTGGAACTAGAAACCAATTACGTCAGCATATAAGCAACGTCCCTTTTGCCAGATTGCCTCAGCTTCATATTTGTAGCAAGAGTTAACTCGCTTAATGTATGATCTGTAAATAATCGTTTCACCTTTCTCGTTTTTGATTTCAAACCACTGGAGCTGAAATCTAATTTTCTCCGCCCACCTTTTCTTACACTATGTATACCACTTGTATGTACTGGTTGCATCGAGGTCATTTATGGTTACCGTGGTATTCAACCAATCATTATATTTTTTTAAGAACACATTCTTATTACAATGGCACGTCCTCCATCTTTTATTGAACCCAATCATAAATGAATGGGTAATCCGGTTCAATTCTTCAAACAGTCGTTGAGAACAGTGGTGTATGTTGAATTTCATTTTCAGATAATTCACAAGTGTATGTTCCGGCTTAACAGAAGATGTTCGGCTGTTATCATCCTCATTTCTTAACACTTCGAAAAATTCATTTTTTGATACGCTTTCTAGCATACCTATAAAAATACAGATATTTTGGAAAAACGCAAGTTGTTGCATTCAAATTTTATTGTATACAATTGGTATGACTTCTAAAATTATAAAAAAGAACAAATCATGATGTACAAATGTGTACAAAAAGTTTGGCTGTCTAAAGAATTCAGTACTTCTAGTTAATTTTAGACTATTTTTCCAATCCATTTCAACGGTAATTCTTTAAATATTCATGGTTAAAGAAGCTTTTTTATACACTAAATATAAACTAAATACCTTCACGTATATTATCCATGATGAAAATGTTAACTCAAATAAATACGATATCAGTAAGATCTTAAGAACTTAATGCGTAGGAAACCACAGGAAACTGATTATGAAATGAGCAGGACAAAACCCTATTTTGTCCGCAGATTGACGCTAAGAGTGGGCGCCTACAGATATTATATTTTGTAAATGTCTTATTTAGTGTGTCACCTCTATTTTGAGTGAATAATAATTGCATATATTGCATACTGTTTTTATGTATTTTGACCCGCTAGATTCGCAAAATACTACACTGTGCGCCGGCTAAGCCGGTGAGGGCTTCCCCCTATCCGCCACCTGGGGACGCGCCCTCTAGGGGTTACAGGATCCCCCGTGTATTGTAGTTGCTACTTGTGGGTTTTCTTTTGTTGTTTTGTTGAAATTTTGTATATTATGTAGCGTTTTTTGCTAATAAATATTCTTTATTATTATTATTATTATTATTATTCGTATCATACACAGTGCGCATTTATGTACTATGATCACCTTGTATTGAACTATAATAACTAGTCTGTGCACAACGCTATAACTCTTTATAATGAGCGTGCCATATTTATTCCACATTTCTTCCAGTTCCAATTACGCTCTTATTGAATGTTCCTATATAATTAGCGAAACGATCTTTTGGCATTGATATATATGGTGCTAAAATGAAAATATTGTATAGCATGTCCCATAAGTAACTGGACAAACTAAATGATCGCTAAAAATAAAAAGTACAAAGTAGACCAAATTAGTAATATTTTGTTTATAAAAAAATATCGAAGGTAAAGCAAAATTAACATAATTTTTTTTATCTCTGTCTTTATAATTTGTAACATTAATGTAAGCCCGTCTCTCCTGCCAACTTATTTCGATTATTTCAACTTATTGATTTATCGACAATTCTGTCGATGTTTTTCGAAATCGTCTTGAAACCATTAAGATGTTTTGTACTGTTTTTTGCTGCGAATAACATTGTTTACATGTTCCCTAAAATTGTACTACCTGAAGTAAGTTTATGGGACTTTTAAATTCAGGAACAAATTTCAATGTTTAAATCTACAATAAATCAAGATCTAGTTTTAGTACAAGCCGCTTGATGTTTTATATATCGTAGCACAACTTTCTTTATCCTGGCTTGCTCAACTTCTTGACTTTGACACAAGATATTATAGATCTTGATATTTCAAGTCATCACTTTTTGACAAGTATCGTCCTGATAGGTTGAATTTTAGAAAAGTTTTTAAGTTTCTTTACAGTTCTACTATCAGCAGCCGACCGAAGGCATCCGTTTAGTTTTCATATTTCGAAATCCCAGAATCCAGGTAACGTTTAATAACACTATAAACGGTACTTTTTGCAACTCCTTCATTAGAAATATTCTTAAAAGTCAATAAGTTTCATGTTTTCTAATTAAAATAGGAAAATTCGTTTCACACGTGCTTCCTTATATTTGCGTTTAATTTAAAGAAAAAAACTGTGCTAAAATTGAATTCTTTATTATTTTATTCATATTAATATGGAGAACATCCGATTTTGTTATCTCAATAACTTCCTCTTTTGATACTTTTGATTTCATGTAGAAATAACTAGAGTATGAAGTTTTTTTTTTTAATTTTCTACATTGAAAATTGACATACTGTATATCGTTGGTATAGTGCACAAATGTTGTAAGTGCTAACATTTCATTAACTAGCATTAAACTGTACATGGTATTACCGATAACGATGCAATGAAATTTTGTTACTAGTGGATATAAATTATGTTTTTAAAGATAATAATTGAATTTCTTTGATTTGCTTATCGATTAAAACATTTTTAGGCATTTCGTCCAAAAGCATACTTACAACATTTGCACTACATCATCGATTTATATACAGTGTCATCAGAATAATGGGTAACAATTGGGCAACTTATTTGCTATGCATTTTAGAGAAGAAAGTTGTGCCTTCTCTCAAAATAATAATAGCATATTTTTAAACTGAAAAAATAAAAAAATAAAAATTGAATGATTTTTTTTTTAATTGTTATCTTTTAAATTGAAGATATAATAGTCAGTTTGTTATTACGTTCCAAGAGTTGTTTTATTTTTTCCTTGTGTTACCTGCATTTCTCACTAATAAAATTAATAATAATAAAATAAATCGCGTTTTCTTGTTTTGCCAGTTTAATTTGTCGGTTTGTAATATCTTTGTCATAATGTCACTAAAGTGTCATTTGCACTGGTAAAATGCCGACCCAGAAATTGTAGACATTGTTGTTATTGTGGGGAATAATTTCAGATCATGCAAAAAAGCAGCTAGTGAATTTAAAATAATCCTGACAAATCCATCAGTCGCAAATCTATTACGCAAGTACTAAGTAAGTTAAATCAATGTTTGTCTATTTCAGCACTTAAAAAAAATATTTCCGTTTTAATGTTTTCAATTTTCAAATAATGCTATTATTAATTTCAGACAGTGCAGGACTTTCTGTGCCTAACATTTTTTTCCTCTAAAAGGCATACCAAATAAGCTGTCCCTTTGTTACCTATTATTCTGATCACGCTGTATATTAATTTAATAAATATGTTACATTTTTACAGAATTTTCGTAGCAAATAATTAGTACATTCATTAATAATAATGTTATTATTATTGTAATAAAATTGTAGATATAAATATGATTTAAAGATTTTTTTTTTTCCTTTGGGTATTTTTTTACTGAATAATTTAAATTTATATTTCTCAATGGTTGATTAATTAATAAATAAATAAATAACAATTAACAATTAAATTTGCAAATTCTGTATGATATTTTTTTTACCGTATTTAAATAAAATCAATCGGAAAGTACAATATTAGTAGTTGTATCCAGTTCACAACATCCATAGTATGATAAATATTGTTGTAAAAATTTATAGCCATATTTGTTACGAATTTTTGCTTTATAGTTTTTATTACCTATTATTATTGAAGGATAAGTTATACTTGAAGTAGAACATGAGATATTTAATTAATTTATAATTATTAATTAATTATCAAATCAATTATTATATTGACAAAATTAAATATTGTAGTAAAAGTTTAATTTCCATATTATTGTTTTTGAAGTCATTATTTAAATTATTTAATCAATTTATTAATACTGATATAATTAATTAAATAATGAACACTGACAAAGTGTAACTTCATTAACGATACTTATTTATTAATATTTTTCTATATCAGTCATTGCATCAAATGGTTACTACCTTCAGTTGCTCCAGTATTACAGTATTATTATCTAGATATCGTACGGCATAGTAGGGCTTTACGTAGGGCCCCGCGTGGGCTATCGAAACGGCTCTAAATATTATATACCCGTCGTGAAGAGCAGATACTGAAAAGGTAAAAGTTATAAAAATAAAGTAAATTTTGCGTGAGTGAAGATGAAGAATTAGGATTTATTTATCAATTATGGTCAGCAATTGTACACGAGAGAGAACATTCTCTAAAATGAAACATAGGTATACAAAATTATTTACGTAATTCGTCAACTCAGAATAGATTAAATGATTTGTTAATATTAAACTTAGAATCGGATGTCTTGGACATGAATGGATTTGATATCATAGAAGAATTTTCTAAAACAAAAAAATCGAAAACGTATTTTCCCTCAAATTATAATAATTTGAAATAAAATATGTATCTACCAATATATTTTGAGTTTTTAATTTTATTTTCCCACTTTCTATAACAGATAGTAGATATTTATACACCTAGGGAGTAGTTAAACCATCGTTCATTTGAGAAGAATTATTTTTCTTCGATGTTCATTCTTCGATCATTAAATTTTGCGAAAATGCTTAATTTCAGTAATTATTATTAATTTATGCATAATACGATAACAAAATCTAGTCGTGCAATGTGTGAGTTAATTTTTTTTTTTAAATAACGAGTGTGTTCATTTTTTTTCAACTCAAAAAAAATTTAACCCACAAACGTATAAACATTTGTTTACCTTGGTTGTTTTGAGGTTAATGATGACGTTTTTAAAACGTAAAAAATGAATTAAATACATTTAAATTTTGAGGTATATGTACATTTTTGCACTTGATTCAGTATTCTATTTGGCAAATATTTTGGATATTTTCAAATTCCTGTCTTATTATTTCTATAAAATTTCCGGGGGTCCGGAAACTTATTTGTGCCCAGGGCCCCATATAACCTTAAGACCGCTCTGCATAGTAGCATATCATATTATGCAGTATTTTCTCGTCTGGGTCCGTAAAAGTAGATACATCTTTGGGTTTTCCGAAGCATATTCTTAATTGTTGCATGAAAATTATACTCTCTTAAATAGTCCAGTCATATTAGCCTCAAAATGCGGTTTTGGCGGAAATTAATTATATAGTTTTGAAATTTAGTACACATACTCTTGAGCATTCTAGAATCAAAAATCCGTCGAGTTTCCCGTCCTCTAGTGGGGGATTCATCCCTTAATATTGAAAAAGGACCCCCCAAACGGTGAACTTGTGTTATTTTTCGCAATTATCTCGTAAACGGTGCACCGCCTGAAAATTTTTATATAGGGTAAAGTTGATGGGAACAAAATTTTGAACAAAATTTATGTTAAATGGTTTGCCATAAAAGCTATATTTCGCGCGGAATAGAGGCCGGAATTCGAATTATCCAGTCAATACAGGCGGAAATAAATTATATAGTTTTGAAATATAGTATGCATGCTCTTGAGTACTCTAGACTCAAATATCCGTCGAGTTTCCTCTCCCCCTGTGGGGCTTCATCCCTTTAATAGTGAGAAAACACCTCCCAAACGGACAGCTTGTGCAATTTTTTGCAATTATCTCGTTAACGGTGCACCGTCTGAAAATTTTCATATGAGATAAACTTGATGGAAACAAAATTTTGAACAAAAATTATACTACACGATTTGCCACAAAAGCTATAGTTCGCACGGTGTACACGCCGGAAGTAAGAGATGAATACGGCGCGCGACGTACAATTCCTTTCTCGGGCTCTCTTTTCGTAAATAACTACAGAACGGCTAGATATTCGTTAAAATAATTTTCTAGATTTGATCGAGAATTCCTCGCTCTACAACTTCAGTTATAAGCACTTTTAACAAAAATCTAGTCATTTGGTAGTTATTTAAGAAACGAGAGCCCGATAAACGAATTTTGCGTTGCACGCCAGTATTCTCCTCTTACTTCCGGCGTGTATACCTTGCGAAATATAGCTTTTGTGCCAAACCATAATATAACTTTTGTTCAAAATTTAGTTTCCATCAACTTTACTTGATTTCAAAATTTTCAGGCGATGTACCGTTAACAAGATAATTGCGAATAATTACAAAAGTTCGCCGTTTGGGGAGTGTTTTTTTCAATATTAAGGGATGACACCCTACCGGAGCAGGAAAAACTCGACGGATATTTGATTTTAGAGTACTTAAGAGTATGTATACCAAATTTCAAAACTATATAATTTATTTCCGCCTAATTTATTTCCACCTGGATTTATTGGATAATTTGACTTCCGGCCTCTATTGCGCGCGAACTATAGCTTTTGTGGCATACCGTGTCAAATAAATTTTGTTCAAAATTTTATTCCTATCAACTTTACCCGATATAAAAAAATTCAGGGGGTGCACTGTTTACGAGATATTTGCGAAAAATAACACAAGTTGACCGTTTTCGGGGTGTTTTTTCAATATTAAGGGATGAAGCTCCCACTGGGGGTAGGTAAACTCCATGGGTATGCAATTATAGAGTACTTAAGAGTAAGTATACTAAATTTCAAAACTATATAATTTATTCCGCCAAAAAGTCTAATTTGACTGAACTATAAAGGGTAATTTGAAATCAAAATTTAAAAAGTTTGAAATTGTGTACATCTACATTCAAATTGAACTTTTATTAAAGTGTAAACGTATAAAATAAATTATTATTAAAGTAACGGATAATTTTTTTATAAAAGATTAGGTAATCTATTTTATTCCGATGTTTAATCGAGATTTCTTCAAAATGTGGGGAAAGCTTTGAGTACCTATATTGGCACAATTTTTGGAAAAATGTCTGTATGTGTATATGTATACCGGGTGATTCAAGTTTTATTACCAGGCCAAAAATGGCGACTTCTAATTGAAATAAAAAATCCAAAATAAGTACACATGTTTAGATATTGATGAAGCCCAATCTGACGATAAAAAAAATATCCATCCGGTAGTTTATACGTTATTTCACAAAGAATTCGTAATTTTATTTATATAGTTTTTGTAAGAACATACTTTAATGCTATTTCAAATATTCCAGTGTAAAAAGTTCCAGTAAAAAAAATTGCACCAATTATTGAATTAAATTAATTTTGATATTGCCACGGTAAGATGTATTACTAAATAGTAAAATATGACGGCTGCTTCCACTAATAGTTCCTATAATGGATTTTATGATGGGGCCGTACCCAATCCCTCAGCCTGCTGGGTGGATAACTGCAAGGCCCGTTGAGCGCCTGGGGAAATCATAAAAAATCATAAAACGTTCGCTTTGTAGGGCTCTTGACTTACAAAATCATAAATCATACCGAGGAAAGTTGGTCAGTAATGTAAAAAATACTTTAAGTTGAAATCTAATAATTTTCATTAATTTTTTATTTCTCAAATGGGTTCTATGAATAAAATAAAACAGTTTAGGGCAAAAATTGCGATAGAGAATTTTGCCCGAAAAGGGTTTTTTTAAATATTATAACCGTTTATATAATCATATTGAAAAAGTCAAACTACCTTTCCGCAGATTAGTATCAGATTAAGATTTAAATCAGATTAAGCAGATTAGTATAAATCCAAATTTTCATATTTTTTGGGCAACTCCAAATGCCTAAAAACCCATGGTAATAAAACTTGAATCACCATCTATAATAAATATTTTGCGGGTACAATAAGTCAAAAACGGCTCAAGATTTAAATAAAATTTTGAAATTAAGATTTTTGGTTCTAGTTCTTTGATTCTTTGGTTCTTTAAAAAGTTTTGAAAATAAAATTAACAACCGGAAGTTGCTAACTGTAATAATAGTTTAGTAATATGGTAGATATTTGTTTTTTTTTTGTAAAATAAATTATAATATTGATATTAGATAATATAGTTTATTATTAATTGAGTCTTGAAATGTGTTGGTAAAAATGTTGTGAACGCTGGGGAGTACATGCTGGAAGAGAAAGAAGACATAAGAGATAGAGAAAAACAATGATTGATCATTGTTGTCAGAGAAATTTATTAAATAAAAACAAGGAAAAAATATTTAAGTAGTATAAAATTTACACCATATCTCTATGCTTAATTATTAGACACATTTTTACAAAATGTACTCTTTGGAAAATATAATAAAATATAATACAATATACATACATATACATATATATTTTAGCTTATCTATACAATAGAACTATAAGTTACAACAACAGATATATTTTTTACAAAAATATATCTAAAAAATTCATACAATTAGATTTACTCTTAAAAAAGGTACATTGCATCGGTTTTAAAAATATATTTTATATATTTTATAAATACATATATATTTTTTTTAATATATCATCACAAATATCGAACGGAATAAATTCTAATGTATTTTTAATACCCGTTAAAACAAATCTATAAAATAAATAATATCGCACGTGGTGCAATATCTTCTAATAAATAGTATTTTCTTCTTGTCGTAAGAACACTTCATCGTCGAGGAGATCTAAGGTAATGCTATCATCTTCATCAAATCGCCACCAACAACAACCGAACGAACGAAACACAACTCTCCGTATTCAAATTAGTATTAAGTGGGGATGGGACGGGCCTAGTATTATTGTCATATAAGGCCACTTTGTCATTTTCATGGAAAATTTCGAATAGTTCTGCTGCGCGCGTTATAATTAAAGCTTTCGATTCATCTTTATGCTAGCTTAACAATTAATTTACTACTGGGATACAAAAGAACAAAATAATATCCTAAACGAGATACGTAGGTGACTAAGGTCCATAATCATGCACGATGTCCATTATTCGCTGCCTCTCTTCGGCCCTATTAACAACAAAAAAAAACATGTCTTAGATTCAGTAAAATATAATGTTTGAAAGTATTCGTTAGTAGGTTTGTGTGGTTTGATAATATGGTTCTTACATGTTATGCTGCTGTGGTTGAAAGGCGTCTAAGTGTTTGTTGATCTCCCTGTGGACGTGTTCGGGCAGTACGCCCACGTTCGAGAAAAGATTCCTAAGTACGTTCAGCTCCTCCATGAGCAACTCTATCCTCTTCTGCAGCCGCTCGTTCTCTTTGAGCAGGAGCTTGACTTTTTCCTCCGTTTCCCTGGTGCGCACCTTCGCCTTCTCTCTGCTCTTCCTCACCGCAATGTTGTTCCTCTCTCGCCGCCTGCGGTACTCGTCGCTGTTCTTGTCGCACGGCTTGATGGTTTTCCTCGCCACATGGTGGTGGTTAAGCATAGCAGCTTTCGTCTTCATCGCGTTCATGTTCATCTGCTGGTGGTGCAGCACCGTGCTGGGGGTTAACGTGGTGAAAGTCGCCCCATTGGCGTTCGGGTAGCCGGGGGTCTGCAGGTAGTTGTTGGGCAGCATGTTGTTGCACTGCCTCCGGAACTCCTGCGGGTCCAGCGGCTCCTCTTTGATGCTGGGCACGTCGCTTCCAACAGAACTATTCGAGTCGCTATTGGAGTTCTGGTTGCCGGAGTAGGTGGCTCCGCTGTGGACGGGCTGAGGCATATACGCCAGCGTCGTCCTGGGGTAGCTGGTGTTTTGTACGTTGGGCATCACCTGACGGGGGTGCAGGCTTTGCAGGTGCTTCCCCTGGTTCTGGAGCATATCCGTGAAGAGGCCATCGCTGAACTGGGAGTCGTCAATTAGATTCTGCAGGTCCAGCGATATCTCAGGGGTGTTGAGGTCGCTGAGGTCGCCGTGCTGGTACTGCTGCAGGTGGTGCTGCTTCAGCAGGGCGGTGGTCTGCTTCGTGTTCCCCGTGTTGTTGTTAAGCGTTGTTAGATTGTTGTTGTTGTTCATTATGACAGTTTTCTTCACCTCGTTATTGTTCATCTGCTGGTTGTTCTGGTTGTGCTGCTGGTTATCATACATTTGGGGTGAATCCATATTTGCATCGGAAATTGTTTGTTTTTCTCGGGATTTTAACACAGTCCTCGCGTACGATTTACATGTAGAAATTAACAATGATCCAACTTTCACTTAGGTCCACTTTCACTGCCGAAATTTAAAGTCTGCCTTTTAATTAAGCCCAGGCTCACGCACACGCACTTTCCAATTTTAGTTTCTATTCTTGCGCGCGAACAGCCTCCTTGGGTGCACGCTGGTCACTGTACACAAAAATCCAAAAGCTTCCTCCTGGTTGGCACAAAGTTTTCACAAAATCCGCACTAGAGTCCATTTAGTTTCAAGCTGTGCACATGTGATGTAGGGAAAATTCGGAAATGTTGAGGAAATCCCGCCGCGATCCACCGGAGCGGCTGCCAGAAGAAGTGCGAAATTGTACAGGTCCGGACGGCCGGACGTTTTGCGGAGGAATAAAATCGAAAGTGAAGGAGGTGTTTTGAATTTGGTGGCAGGCTACTTGGGTACCACACTGCCGTGCGCTTGCCCAAGTTAACTAGGATACTGAGATTCTAAGCTCTATTCCTGCAGTTTGTAGTGGCTCAGCAGAGACATGCGCACCAATTGCCTGCACACGTTGACGTTCGCTCGAAAGTGAAAACACACGATACCATTCCGTGGCCCGTAAAAAATCTCTTTTGACGTAACACCCGTCTTTCGTGCGGATCGTTCACGCGTCACCTCATCCCGCCAGCAACGCATCCCCCAATTACGAAAATCTATTTTTGAATAAAATCCCAAAAGCATTAAACCACACAACGCTTTATCAATGAACGCGATTACAACTTATCACTACAATTTTTATTTTAAAAACATATGTACATTATTATAAATATTACAGATATAAATCCTTAAAACGTTGCTCCATTCAATAATTACTTAGTTATTTAGTTTATGGTTTTTAACATACACATTCAGTAAAGATTGATGGCGAAGATAAATATGATAAAATAGTAAATTATATCAATAAAACTGTATTTAAGTAAATTACCCCTTCAACCAGAAATCCAGCCCCAAACCACATCAATGCAAAAAAAAATATTAATCCACTCAACTTATTTGTTATTGTATACTTTATCTACAATTACAACTGCTATAATTAGTAATATGTATTTACACAACTAATTAAAAAAAAACACACATACACACAAAAATCAGCTCTAACTGTGTAAAATTCTAAAATTCTGATAATTAAAATCATCGTAATTTCTATTGGCAATGAAGCAAATAAAGAATAAAATAATTATTGGAAATTTTTTATTTACATTTAACACTATATATATTTTTAGTTTCCCAAATTTGGCGTCTTAAATGGTGCATGGACCTGGCATACGTTTTTTTTTTTCGCAATATCGTGCTGCCCACTCGCCAATATTCGGCGGCACGCACAAAAGACGTCTCCGTTTATGCATCGGAGGTAGTTTGTGTACGTCATGTGACGTCACAGATCTGAATCACACGTGCAGGAATGTGCATGGATTCCTGCTGAAAGTGGGTCACAATCTGTTGCGTCCGTAGGCGCTCCTGCAGCACTAGGCGGCCTCTGTTGGACAAACGCTGAAGGAAATGCATACCGGCACATTTGTCCGGTCACGTAATGTCTGTCTTGTAGGTTCCTGTGCGTGCAAGAGGTGTTTGGTTAAATCAAGTAGATTCGAATATTGGCGCTTAGCGTAAATTTTGTTCGTAGTTCCAAATGCAATTGCTTGCTCTCGGAGAGCAATTCAATATTGAAAATACAGGGTGTCCAAGATAAGAATCAACAGCCGGAAATCGTAAAAGTTGCAAAGGCGGTTTAATTACAACAAAGTTGCGCAATTTAGTGGTCAGTAATATTCTGTTGAGAAAACCAGAAAGTTCCGTTTACTTCTAGAGATATTCGACAAAATCCGAAATTTTGGGATATAGTTTTTATGTTTTTCTGAAGTTATTAGAAAAGGTATAAAAAAAGGCACTTTCTTATTGCCTCTATTTTAGCTGTACAAGACAGCGTTTATAAATTTTCAGTAAAACGTTTCGTTTGGAAGAAAACACCATCAACTATATATTTTTATATGGCCAGTAAATTAAGTACACCCTATATTAAATAGCATTTCCTATTTCAAATTCAACGATTTATATCACACTACGGTTTCTTAAGTTTTTATTCAGAAACAAAAACTTGTTAATACATTTCAAACATTTTAGTGTCGTAGGCGTTGAAATGAGCGGCGAAGACAAAGTTTATCACCTAATTTTGGGATTTTAAGATAATTATATGAACAAAACAATTCTCAGACCACAGTAAAAAAATACGTGTGGTTCTCAATAACTATAAGGTTTCAATGTTTAACAACTATTCTTGCTAAATTGTGTTTAGTTACTATTGTGGAACGTATTCACGGTTAAAATTAGGTAATAATTGTTGTCTTCGTCGCCATTAAATGAACAGTACAATTCTCATACCACAGTCAAATAATAATGAATCTGGTTCTAAATAACAATAATGTTTCAATGTTTAACAACTATTCTTGCTAATTTATTTTTTTGTACTATTTCGGTACCTATACTGGGTTAAATGTAGATAATATTTATTTCTTCGTCATCATTTCAACACCTACTACAAGAAAATGTTCGAAATGTATTAACAAGCCTCTTTCTGAATTATATAACATGAGAAACCATATTGTGATATAAATCGTGGAATTCATAATAGGAAATGCTATCTAATACAGGCTGGACTTTTTTTACGGGCCATATAAAAAAATTAAGTTCATGATGGTTTCTTCAGAACCAAACGTTGTACTGAAAATTTATAAACTTGTCTTATAGTGCCAAAAATGTGGCAATGAGAAAGTATATTTTGTTTTTTTATACCTTTTCAAATAACTTCAAATTAGAAAAATAAAAACGAAATCGCAAGATTTCTGATTTTATCGAATATCTCCGGAAGTAAGCGGAATTTTCTAGTTTTCTCAACGGAATATTTCAGATCACTAAATCGCGCAACTTTTTTGTAATTTAGCCGCCTCTGTAACTTTTACGGTTTCCGAGATAACCATGCTGTTGACCCTTATCTTGGACACCCTGTATATTACGTCAGTAAACTAAAATTGTCCTAGCAGCAACTTGACAACTCGCCAAAATCGCGAATTCAGTTTTAGTCGATTTGATCGGACAACCGTCATTTTTATGTTTTCCGCCCTGTCAATTTAAGACACAATGCCAAACCTTCCTGTGTGCTGAATTTTTTGATTTTTTCTATTTTTGGTCAGTTTTTGCTAGGGTAGGGGTAGACGTAGTTTAAATCAATGATCATCACGATTTAAACCATATGTTTTTTTTTATTGATAAAATCATTGATTTTATTCTATCACACTACGTTGTCTTTGTAATTTTGTAAGTTGTGTAATCGTGCAAAAAGATTTCATCAGATTTCAAGCGATTCACATGATTTGGCTTCCCATGAATAAGAATTGATAATTTAAAAAATGTATGTGTATCTATACAATGTGATGGACCAAAAGTGGAAGGAAAGAAACATATTTTACTTATTTTGAATGGAGGTGGCGTCTACTTCGTGATACATTTTATTAATTATAAATAAAACACATTACTTTGTTAGTATCACATAAAATTATTTATTGAATTATTACTAGTTTAGACTACTTAAGTAATCATTTTCAAACTAGAGCAGAATAGAGATATTTTACTTACTTACAACTATTAAAACTATAAAAAAAAATTACTTTCATAGTTACTCCATAGTTACATTATATTTTTTTATCTACGGCTGCTTAGATAAATGACGAATTTGACATTCATTTGAGTTGCGTAATGAAACTCATTACCTAACTAGTTAGGTAATGAAATAAAAAACTCACTAATTTTTAAATACCAACTTACGATCAAATTTATTAAACAATTACTTATGAACATTAATAATAATATGTTTACAATTATTTAAGTGTATTCCAGAGGACATTTCTGTTTTAGAAATGTCCAAACTACTGCAGCTAATGGTTGAAACTTCCACAAGCATATTCTTTTCTCCAAGAATATTTGTAGCGATATGTTTCTTATTTTCAACCGAAGTTTCTGTATATCCTTCGGCTACTGTATTGCTCTTCCAGCCCTCGTTCTTCGATATCCGAAGGCAGAGTTTCGGGGTCGCTCATTGTACCACAGCAAAACAGAAATTAGAAGTTTAATTCTTGAAGTTTTGAAAAATAAATTGACATTCAAATTACATGTTGCTATGGTTCTACATACATACTACGACATTCTGATTTTTCATCGAATTCAATTCAAAAGTATAATTTTCATAATTCAGAGCAGTCGTAGATAAAAACTTGTATATAATACGTGTGATAAGGTCATATTAACTGAAACTCATGCTCTCGACTCGGGCTACGCCCTCGTCTCAGCAACTCACCGCATTCGTCAGTTAATGATGCTCTTATCCCACTAATTAGATAAATAACTATAATTGTTCACCTATTGAAATGCACAAACAGTGCAAAATAAATGATAAATAAAAAAAAATCTATTTTGATATAAATCAATGATTTATTCAAAAGAAACATTTGATTTAAATCACACCAATCCAGCTTACAGGTGGCCACTATGGTTGATTTTACAACGAGGGTGCTTTGAAAAGTTCGCAAAATCAAAGGAAAAACGAAAAAAAATATGTATTTGAAATATGTTTTATTTTTCAACATAATCTCCCTTAAGTTGAATGCACTTCATCTAACGATATTCCAAAGCCATTATGCCACCACGAAAGGGCAATTTTTGAAGTCCTCCAAAATAGTCGTCGACAGCTCATTTTACTTCTTCTTCCGTGGAAAATCGTTTTCCCCTAAGGAAAATTTTTAGTCGTGGAAATAGATCGAAGTCAGAAGGAGCCTAATCAGGCGAATAATGTTGATGTTGCAAATGATCGTACTTCAAGTTCATTTAATTTTCCCATTGCTACCACACAATCTTCTTCTTTCGCAAGCCAGGTCTTTTTTCACGATTTTTTTTTTCCACTTGGTCTAGAAATTTAACGTAATATTCACCGTTTATTGTTTGCCCCCTGGGAAGATAGCCAATTAGTAATATTGCCTTAGCATCCCAAGAGACTGACGCTATAGCTTTTCCAGCTGACTTCACGGACATTGCCTTCTTTGGTGGTGGATAACCCCCATGTCTCCATTGATTAGATTGTTGCTTGGTCTCAGGGGTATAATAGTGAATCCAAGTTTCATCTGTTGTAACAAATCGTCGGACGTAATCGGTTTTATTTAAGTTAAAACGTCTAGACTCTTTTGACAAATTCTCATTCTCTGAAGGTTTGATCCAATGTCAATATGCGCGGCACCCATCTTGGTGAAAGCTTTTCATCCGTAATTCTGCAGTTAGGATATGAAATGTTCCTTCATCAGAGATACCTACATATATCTTTAGCAATTTCGGAGATCTTTAATCAACGATCCTGCATGATCCTGCGATTTCAGGCGTTATGGCAGTTTTTGGTCGTCCACTGCGATCACCTTCTAGGCTCTCACAACCATGTTTAAATTCTGCCACCCACTTATGCACAGTAAATGATGGATCACAGTCTCCTAACGTATCCTGCATATCTTTATGAATTTCTGTTGCCTTCCAACCCTTTTTCATAAAATATTTGATAAACTAGCTCTACTCAAAGGAGCACCAAATTGATACTACTTGACAGAACAATGTTCTTGACATTTGTGCACATGACAGTTGGTGTCATCTATTGCATATATTGTCTTGGAACTGGTGCTGTCATCTGTGCTTCATTTCGCGAACTTTTCAAAGCACCCTCGTATAATACATAATACCCTCTGCGTACTGTCCAAATGATTGCGATGTTCTCGACTAGATATTCTTCAAGGTCCCAAAAAACATGAAAAACCTGAAAATTTAAAATCATTGTAAATACATATATCTGGTATATTGGGAACCGACGAGGCTACGAACCTGGAAATGGACTTTTTTGAATCACTAGGATCCAATGCTTCGGAAAAATGCCTCGGAAGAAAGTAATCAAATTGGAATATCATATCGCATAACTTTATAACTTTAGAAAAATAAATTGATTATAAATAGGGGAAAACCGAACTCCTATGGAAAAAAAAAGATTGTGTACTAATTTTTAGGATCTAGAATGTAGATAGAATCAAACTAAACCATATTATGCAGAACTATGTAAATTATTGCTGTATGAATTTCAACTGATGCAATGAAAGTTGCCTATTGAGAAATATCATCACGAACGCAGCCCTACACAAATTTTAAATGTTACTCCTATTAGAGAATCGCACTAACCATTATGCCGTGGTTTAACGGTTACATCTAATATCTTGATTCTAGATACAGATACAGTTACTTAGCCTAATTTGTAATTAGATACAGTTACTATACTTTTTATACTCTAGTAATTATATACAGATACAGGTACTTTAAACACATACGAACTAGTTTACATGCAGATACACTATTTTACTATGTTCATGTTGTAAATGATTAATTTATTATGTCCACGCAATTATAGTAAGCATTGATATTATATTTTCAATATCAATGCATAGATCAATATCTGGGCCATAAATTTTATACTACCATAACAATGTTTATTATTCTATCGAGTCGATATGATAGCCACCATTTTAAAATTATTTCATATACACTGTGTTTGCTACAGGTATTCCGAAAATAAGGATATCGAGAAAATTTCGGATTAGGGAACACCTTTAGCAAACCCCTGTACATTACACCCTTACTAATATACACCCTGTATATTATTACTGCTATTAGTTAGAACTTTGTCTTAATCACTGGTATGAGAAAAACGTTTGGACGAGAGGCTTATGGGCGTTCGGTTTAATTAGATCTATCACCTGAACCGTACCTAATATACATTTTCTAAATTGTACATAGAGGACGGATGATCTCAATAAGTTACACACTAAGTTGATCCCATAGCTATTATAAAAATGCAATATTAATTTAAACGATTGTAAATCTATCTAAAAGATCACAATATCTAAAAGAGTATCCAAGTATAGATACTTAAGAAAAATAAGAAAAAGTAATTAGTTACAGTTCAGTTATTAAATCGAAATTACTAGTTACTCTTTCTGTTACAATAAAAGTATCTATATACTGTATCTAGTTACTTACTTTACAGCACTGCCATTATGGTACTACATACACAATCAAAAACATCAAAAGTTTTGGACCCACCGGTATTTTGTATGAAATAATTGTTATCTTTTAATATAGTGTATGTCTTTCAAAGTACGTTTTTTTTTCTGAGGGTAGGTATATTCTGTAATAGGAATATTTAAAAACACAATAGACAAACAAAATGCAATATAACAAAATATATTGCATTTTTAATGTAAATTTATTGCGACAAATATTTACATAACATTTTTTTTAAACTATGTGAAACTGAATTAATAGTCAATATGACCTCCTGTGCTTCTTAGAAACACATTGACACGCCTGGGCATTGAAAGAACCCAACGATTATTAATTTCTTGAGAAATATTGTTCCATTTCTCCACTGCCGCTGCAGATAACTCTTCTGCATTCTGGAGTGGGTTAATGCAGTTTTAAATGGTTCCGTAAAAAAAATTCCACATGTATTCTATGAGCTACATATATGTGGTGTTAGCTGACCAATCTAATCGAGTAATATGTCGTTGTTCAAACTGAAATATATCACAGGTTCATAATACAGTATGAGCCAGAACATCCAGTACTGAAGTTTAGGCAACTAATTATACGTACCAAACTGAATCCTACAATGAGTGTGTTTGGTTGCCTGAACTTCACTACTATATATTCTGGCAAATACTTTATATGAATACAGAACACCCAAGAAAAAGGTTGTAACTTTTCTATAATATCTCTACAGATTGCGGCGCTCATATTTACGAGAGAACAGGAGGAAAAAATAAATGTTGCATTTCTTGCATGATTGCAAAAGAATTCCGATACTAAAACGGTTCAATCAATATGTTATTAACCAGTGCGGGCAGCAACATTAGTACAAAAAAGTGGATGCAGCCATATGCCAAGTACAAGTTATATATTCCATTCTTGATTTGATAAATAAATTTGAAAGTTCTGGTGAAGTTATGCATCAATACATAAGTTCTAGTGGTCGAAGAAGATCAGTAGGTACTAACTATTGCGAATGCTACGGACGTGCACAAAAGTGACCCCACAAAGTCACAACGGTATTTGGTTCATACACAACCCTGCTTGATTATGAAGTAACAAAAGTCACTTTATATACGGGCTGCGCATTTCTAAAAATTTTGAAAATCAAAAAGATTTAAATTAAAATACTTATGTCTCGATCATTTCAAACAGCAACGACCACGCTCATGCATAAACCCAATTTTTTTTTCGTTGACAATTTAGTAACGAAATCACTGTACAGTCTGAATCAACACCATATTTTGGTGCTATTTTCTAGTCAAATTCAACAATATTTTAACAAATTTGACACTGACAGTTGCATATGGCAAATAAATTGACGATACACGGTGTTAATACTAAGTTGTAATACCCGAATAAGGTAGTTAGAACTCATTGAAAAAATTCTTTTCTCAGTTCAAATTTTTGAATTGGTGCCCACGTTGATAGTTATTGGCGTTTTTTTGTTTTTCGAAACATCATCATTACTGCCTTATTTTAAGGAATATTTAAAAAAATACAAAAACTTTCAGCATTTGCTTTCGGTTCTCTAGAACATTTGTATTTACAATTATTTTCTATTTTATCAAATAACAAAATGGCAACCGATCAAAAATTTCAAAAGAAGATATTTTGAAAACCACTCTCTCGATTTTTGAAAATATTTTTTTCGATCTGTCCAAAAAAAGTTTTTAATCAAATTTACTTAGAAGATAAATTTTAACAAACTGCAATAATCATTTAAAATAAAGTAGGCTTGCCGTCATTAAACAATGAAACAAAAGCCGAATAATGAACGCGTACTTCAGACGATTGACGATTTTTTGAAAGACAAAAGACGCTAATAACTATGGACTTGGGCTCCAATTCAAAGATTTAAACTAAGAAAAGTTGTTTGTTTCATTGAGTTCTAACTGCCATTTTCAGGTATTACAACTTAGTATTAACACCCAGTATAGTAGAAATCCCGAGAATTGGCTTATGATTCATCGCATTGGAATGTATGGTTCAAATTTTCAAGAATGTATATTTACGCCATTAATTAGGCTTCGTGTATAAATGTCAGATATGATTGTAAATGTTTTATAGGTTATGTGTATATAAATTTTAAAGATTTCAACATGAGCAGTACCGTACCAAAGCTTTGGCTTTTGGATAATTGCCCAGAGCACAGAGACTACCTGACATTTTCCAAAGACATTGCCAGCCTTCAGTTAGATATACTGTATTGCAGTTATTGTTCATCTTTATTTGCCACCGTTATATTATTTAAGAAAATAATATATGGGTATATCAAGATGGAAAAAGGAGGCACCCTAGGCGCATCTTCGAAACGTGTACATATTACTAGTTTTTCACTAACCCTGAATGCTTCTTCAGTTCTCTAAAGGTTATAAATATGTAGCTTTTACCGGTCCATTCCGATAGTGTTCCATATTAAAATATCCGAGCTCATTCATTAACATGATCTGCGAATAGCGTTTCAATTATTTAGTCTTTTTTGTGCTACAAATTATATTGTTGTAACCGGGCTAAACAGAGAAATGATAAATTATATTTAACAGCCGCCGGCCACGTGGAAAATCGCGTGATGCGAGCAAAATTTATTACCAAAAAATAGTAAGCTCGCGCGATTGCGATCTATGTAATTTAATCGTTTATTTCAGAAACTGGTCGAGTGCACCTTTTCAAATTGTTGCGAAACAAAGAAAAACATTATATCCTCGTTATTTAAACAGATTTTCGCCTGAAAAAATTTCTAGTATTAGTTAACATCTTCCCGAAGTTGATGTGGTATTATAATTTTTAACAAACAAGACACTATTATAAACTGTATATTTTTTATATGAACACAGGATAAAACACAAAATTTTCCGTGTTTTCATTAAAATACAACAAATAAATTTAAACTACTTTTCTGATTTGTTAAATATACCAAACGACTAAGCAATGGTCAGTAATGGTAAACCAATGGTAATTGTTACCATGGTATTAGTATTAAACAAAATACCACAAGATTTTTACTGCAGAAATTTAAATTTACTGCTGACGTTTCTGCACTAAACCCGATATTCATTGTAAATTATATCCCATCTAACGGAATGGCAGTTGAAGTAATATTGCAACAAAAATGTGCCCTGACAATAGGAGATTCCGCAAAAAAGAAAAATCCATCAAAATGTCGGCTGACCAGTTTCTGAAATAAACGATTCAATTAGTCATATGCAATCACAGTAACAATAATCACCCTGTTATGTGTTGCCTACGATATAATAATATCAATTATTATTATATTATCATATCTACAATATAATCAATTAGCTGTCCAGAGCATAATTTTCGTTTTTTGAGATTATAAGAAGAGAATTTTGTAATTCCTGATGAAATAATAGAATAAACATCTATAGCAACATTATATATTCTAAAAAATCCGAGGTACTTTTCAAAAAATCACCCTGTATAATATATTATATCAAAATCCTATATTGAAAATAATCAGGTTTCTTAATGTCTCCTGCACAATTAAGATGTTTTAAATACGTGGTAGTAGAATGTGGGTATCGATATCAATGTTAATTGATATAGTATGTATAGGCATATTGTAATGAATACTCGTCCATTTGCGCATTTTTTTAGAAATTCCGCGATTATGCTGTATCATCAAAACCTTAGCTGATACAGCAAAACTGATATAATTTTTGGAATCTGGACCTCAAACAGACATATAAAGCTCTGATATCGCGGGCACCAAAATGTGTTCCCCAGTGTTATTATTTATTATTTAAATAAACAAAAAATATTTTCCAGTTGATAAATAAAAGTCATAAAATAAAAGAATATTGCAAGAAAGAAAGAAATTAATGAAATTAGCGTCGCTTGTACAAAATCTTGAGAAGATGTAATCAAATGTGGAAAATTTTAACTTTAAGGCAAATCAACAACAAATCTTGCAATCGAATGAATGCAGATATTTGTGGCATTGGTGTGATAAATTATCTTATTTAGCCAATTTATTGCCACAATGAATAAAATCTTTTAAGTTCATATCAGAATACCTAAGATTATCAAGCAAAATCATTGCCACGTGTACAATTATTTGCAATTGTATATCATTAAATTTTTCAATTTCAAAACATCTGCGCGTATACAAAATTTGACAATTCAAAACAAGAAATATTCGAGAGCATTATTTAACGAATTGCCACATTTATAAAATCTTCGAAATTCTAATCTGAGTACATTCTTAAAGGGAAATACAACAGACAAACTCTGATTATTTTACGTATATTTATTCTTCTTTCTACGGTGTTTAAAATGATAAATGATTTCGTAGGAAATTATCCAGAAAAAATGGTACAGCGTTATGTGATTAATTCGTAAATCTCTTTCATTCAATTGTATGTACATACACACAACGGGACATGAGTTACTGGTGCGAATAAAAATAGCAGCAATTTACGTATTAATATTCAATTACTTCTATAAATAATTATGGCGTGAGCGGGCCATGGTCCTCCTCCACTCATGCATCTCAGCGCACGTTAACGTGGATCGTGTCAAAATCGCGACAACCTTAACCGGCTGGTACAAAGTTCAACTCTGTAAATTAGAAGACCGTTTAACTAAATTACTCAATTTACTGGCATTGTTGGAGGGAAAATGCAAGTTTAACACCACCGCTGCTGACAATTCCTTCAGCGGAACCTGTGCACCGCCGACTGGTTTGTCCTGGCGCACGAAAAAAATGCGTGGATGATGTAATGTGATCATATTATTGTGCCCGCATTTATTTACGGCCCGTCACTGTATATACTAATTGTCTCGTTTTATGGGGGAGATAAGGAAGGAGGGACTGTAGACTTTGCATCGGTGATCCGGACAGTTTAGACCCGTCTGGCTTTTAAAACAATGAGCTTTGTCTGATAAGCGTATCAGTGGCAATTGTTGCACCGGAAGTGATTTTCTCGCGCGTTGCACCATTACTGCTGAATTATAACAGGCTTCGGGATATTTTTAGATGAAATTTAATATACTTGTTTGTACATGGGCAAGTGCAAATTAGTGGCCTGAGATATGATTCCCTTCATTTGAAATAACGCGTGTAAAGAACAATATCACGTCACGTAGCATAAATTAGTCGGAAAATTCTACTTCAGATAGTAGAATAATTCGTGCAACATAGTTAATCAGTTTATGTACTCATTCTCATACAAGTCAAGTGAAATGCATGAAATTTCGGCATCTTCATTTTAAGCATTATTTTCTTCATAATTTGAGTGGTGACATAAGTAAGGGTCACCAAACAATAGTTTACTGATTATTTTTAGTTATAGATCAAATAAATGAATCGTATATATTCTTGGGTTAACAAAGCCAATCCATGAAAGTGCGAAGGTCTTTCAAGTTTAAAGAGCATACCGTGTCTCTTGTCGTAAAATATTGATAACTATTGACTGAATATTGATAAGCATTGTTATTATTGTTAATTTACAGATTAGATTATTCAAATGCTGGACTATTGATACTGAACAGTTAAACATCAAACTTGTAGAAACTCAAGACAAAGTTATCTGGTTGTAATTAATATGATTTGGTTAATAAGATATGGAAGACTTATATTATAGCTTTAATGTATTTGAAAGATGACTGACAAATTGATGCACAAATTAAAAAATATACTTCAATTTGGTTATCAGTAGGTTCTACATTTACATATTGTCAAATTGTTTATAAAAAATACCCCAAATTAATTTAAAAAAATATAAATAACTTACATCATTCAGCAGCTTACTGTAAAACAATATAGGACAGTAAATTTGTATCAAAATATACCGAATATCTGCAAAACAGAAGGGTCACTACAAGAAGTTCTCAATGAACCTGTTGAGATTATAAATTTCATCAAATCCAGACCCCTAAATGCCAGAATATCTTACCCTATTGTGCGATGATCTGGGAAGCATATATAAAATATTGCTTCTTTATACAGAAGTACTAGATTCTGTGAATTACAAGATACAATTCGATTTGTCTTATCGGAACATAAATTGGCAGGAAAGCTAAATGACATAACGAAAACTTAATTATTAGTTGGCTTGAAAATATGACCTACCTTGGATATCTATTTTCGTACCTACCTTGCATATATATTTTCGTACCTAAACGAACATAATCATTGACTTCAAAGATCAAATACTAGAATTATTAAGATGTAGCAAAGTTAACTCAGAAAAATCTAAGCTAATCTTTGGGAGGGATGCATCACCAACAATAATACAAAATGTTGTCTTAGATTAAACGATTTCTTGGAAAATAGTCATATGATGGTCAATACCAAATATTGCCATGAGCATCTGTCTGACAACAAAAATATATCAATTTGTGCACATTTTTCAAAATTACGATTGGGTGTGGAAAAAATAGCGTACATTACTTGAGTTGTAAGGTCAACTCAAGCAACTACGCACTCGAGAAATAATACTTAAACGTAAACTTTCTTTTCGTGCATAATATGCTTTTTACAATTCTCGTTATGTAATACATATACTATTAATGCATATTTCATAATTTTACTCCATATTTTAGGTGTTACTGCATATCTTGGGCATATATTTCCATTTTAGTACATATTTGCCCTACCTTACTCAAAAGATAGTGAAATTTAAACAATATTTGGCTTAGAACTAATAACGTAATAACAGTGCAATAGTGCAAAGGTTATAATGGTTACAATGGCAATAATCGCTACTATCGTACTATCGTGTATCACTTGTAATAAGACTATGCGACGCCTTGGAAACAGGGCCGGTTTAACAAATGTTGGCGCCCTAGGTGATTTTTAAGGTGGCGCCTCTTGAACCATCAGCTGCCGCCTCCCTTATAATATCTAAAGTGATGCAGGTAATTTAATAATGGGAGATTTTTATTTTGGTAAATTTTTACAATTAAAAAAAATGTACAAAATAAACACATTTTAATCAAACATTATAAAAAACATGAAAAAATAAAAACAACTTATGAAAGTACATAAATGTAAAAAAAAAACATAAAAATCAAAACAAAAGCTATAAATAATATGAGTTTAACAAACAATGTGTGCTAATCTGAAGTTCAAGACAAAAACCAATACTCTCTTGTTTTAAGAGATTGTTTTATTATAATTTATTTAATAGAAAAAAAACCTAAAACTTGAAATTTTGTAAAACTTTACAGTTTTGGCGCCCACTCTACCGGGTGATTCAAGTTTTATTACCATGGGTTTTTAGCCATTTGGATTGCCCAAAAAATATGAAAATTTTGATATATATATATATAGGTCTGATACTAATCTACGGAAAGGTAGTTTGATTTTTTCGATATAATTATATAGGCGGTTATAAAATTAAAAAAACTCTTTTCGGGCAAAATTCTCTATCGGTATTTTTGCCCTAAACTGTTTTATTTTATTCATAGAACCCATTTATGAAATCAAAAATTAACGAAAATGATTAGATTTCCAATTAAAGCATATTTTACATTACTGACTAACTTTCCTCGATATGATTTATGATTTTGTAAGTCAAGAGCCCTACAAAGCATTGATCGACGGTGCGGTTGGAACGTTTTATGACTTTTTATGATTCCGCCAGTCGCCGTAAAGTATGTTCTGACAAAAACTATATAAATAAAATTAGGAATTCTTTGTGAAATAACGTATAAACTACCGGATGGTTAATTTTTATTTATTTTTGTCAGATTGGGCTTCATCAATATCTAAACATGTGTACTTATTTTGGATTTTTTATTTCAATTATCAATTAGAAGTCGCCATTTTTGGCCTGGTAATAAAACTTGAATCACCCGGTATATACGACTAGGCACATAAAAAAATAATAGGACTGACTGTAAGGCATATTATTTGTATACCATCAAAGTATTGGAGCTTGTGAAAGTTTTTAATAAAACAAGAATAACGTTTTTCACAAGAAATATTTATTACACTAAATGTGTATTTCGATTGCAAAGCAATCATCATAAGTAGTACACACAAATACTGAAGAAGTACTGAATTTTGGAACCAAATTTAGGAGAGAATCTATGCTTGCAATAAAACACCGCGAATAGTTAATATAGATTTAACAATCGTTGTGCAAATTTATATTACCTTAGTTGAATATTTAACAGAACAAAGATCTAAATTTGATCTTTATGAGGAAGCAGGAAAAAATAAATCCAGCTGCAATGAGTACAAAACAAAATGAACCTGAAATCGTAAAAGGAAACAACAGTTTTTAGAACCCAATAATGACGCTAATTTTAATGGACTTGATAATATGAGAATTTATACATTTTATGTCGTAATGCTTTGAAACATGCCTATAAAACAAAATTAACCCGAAATCGTAAAAGGAGACTCCAGTTTTTAGAACCCAATAATGACGCTAATTTTAATGTACTTGATAATCTGAGAATTAATACATTTTATGTCGTAATGCTCTGAAACATGCCTACTTTAAATAGATTATTTTTTGTCATTTGAACACAAATATCATGCTGTATTCAAAATAAAAGTGCAGTTTGAAGCAGTTAATTTGAACTTAAACATATAAAAAATATTCGCCGGGCCTGCTTGGAAAACAAAAGCATTTATTGTTATTACACGTAGTAATTCAATATTTACGATATACATTGTCCGTCATTTCACCTCATGTCTTCTATAGCTCAGTTACTAATTGAGTTAGGATTTTGATATTTTGCAGGCTTTACTTGCATTCTGAGGCGTATTTCGGGAAAATATTTTTGATTATACAGGGTGTCCCAAAAAATGTGACGTCATGATGATGTATATTTTTAGAATGCATGGTATATTTTTTGTTGCTTATTTGGGTGCCCTTTATGGATGCCTACACACCCATAAAATTTTATTGAAATGGATTCAGTGATATTAACACAAAAAAATAAAAACTAAAAAAAAAACAGTTTTGCGCCATTGGTTAAGAAATTTAATAAGGGATAAAAATAGTGCCTCGTTAATAAAACCATACAAGGTACTCATTAAATAAGGTCTGATAGTTGCGTTAACCAAGTTTTATTGATATGCATTATACAGAGTGTCCAAAATTTAGTGTCAAACGTTTCAAACTTCAAAGCACTTTATTTTTCTTATTTTAAATTGGATCCCCAGTATATTCTTATGTAATGCCATGCGGAATTAAAAGACAAACATATTTCCTAATTACAACCCTATCTCAATTCCTAACACATTAAAAGATGTTTGCAGAAAACTCGTTTGAGAATGTTTTACTGGCATATTTCTAAAATTTGTTTCAACAAATAAAATCTTCGACTGTATGGTGTCACTATTCTATAAGGTAAGAGCCATGTTATGCCCTAAATTAATCAACCATTGACTTTTTTATTTTTGCTGCCGAAATATATTTTTCGGCTTATGACGAAAAAGGCCGTTACCTAGCAATTATGGTCTTTAACAAAATGAAAGCGTTTTCGTCCAGATTTTCATACCGAAAAATAATACCTTATGATGCAATCGAATAAAAAATAATTTTGGTATCCTCCCAAATATTGCCATGAGCATCTGTCTGACAGAACAAAAATATATCAATTTGTGCAAATTTTTCAAAATTACGACTGGGTGTGGAAAAAATAGCTAATTACTTGAGTTGTAAGGTCAACTCAAGCAACTACGCACTCGAGAAATAATACTTAAACGTAAACTTTCTTTTCGTGCATAATATGCTTTTTTACATAACGAGAGTTGTGTTACTATTAATGCATATTTTTTAATTTTACTCCATATTTTAGGTGTTACTGCATATCTTGGGCATATATTTTCATTTTAGTATATATTTGCCCAACCTTACTCACAAGATAGTGAAATTTAAACAATATTTGGCTTAGAGCTAATAACGTAATAACAGTGCAACAGTGCAAAGGTTATAATGGTTATAATGACAATGATCGCTACTATCGTACTATCGTGTATCACTTGTAATAAGAGTTTGCGACGCCTTGGAAAACAAAAGCTTTTATTATTATTACACTTAGAAATTCAATATTTATGATATACACTGTGTATCAGCCAAATGGAATAAATTCGATAATAAATAAATGGCGGCGTGTTCGAAAAAACGCTCCGCATTTTTTTCAACAAAAACTTTTTATACAGGGTGTGTCATGTGACCGTGGCCAATACCAACTTTCTTATTATAAATGCAACACCTGGTATATTATTCAATTTTTGGATTCTTCAGAAAATTCTAGACATATTTCATGTACAATGTCTTATACCTATCTTCAACTGTTTCGGAAATAATAAGTGTTTTCAGATTTATTGCAAAAATTAACATTAAAAAAAGAAAATTATTTGATTACAGAAATTCGTTACAACACACTCAAAAACTAATAAGTAATACTGTTTATTTCTTGATAATGTAAAAAAACAAAAAAAAAACAATAAATTTCAATGGAGGAGGTGTTCAAAATGCTCGCCGTGAACGTCTTGGCAACATCCTAATCTTAAATAGAAATTTCTTCTAACGTTACTCAACATCTCAGGCGTGACCGATCTAATCGCAAGCATTATTCGTCTTCTTAAGTCAGCTAAGTCGAGGGGTTTAGTTTTGTATACAATACTTTTGACATATCCCCATAAGAAGAAGTCTAATGACGTCAGATCAGGGGATCATGCTGGCCATTCCATCGATCCTCGCCTCCCTATCCACCGATTTAGAAATATTCTTACACTTAATATTTCCGAAACAGTTGAAGATAGGTATAGGACATTGTACATGAAATATGTCTAGAATTTTCTGAAGAATCCAAAAATTGAATAATATACCAGGTGTTGCATTTAAAATAAGAAAGTTGGTATTGGCCACGATCACATGACACACCCTGTATAAAAAGTTTTTGCTGAAAAAAATGCGCAACTAAAAATACCGATCGACGTGTCCGAGCGTTTTTTCGAACACGCCCCCATTTATTTATTATTGAATTTATTCCATTTGGCTGATACACCCTGTATAACCACAATGCACTTAAATAGCTAAAATATGATTTACAAAATAAGAGATTTTTAATAAAACCACACACAGCTATTTTTACGACATGCAAATAGATTCAAGAATTAAATTGAATCAATATAACTGCATATGCACAAATTGGGCTAACTCTAGAATTTCACACCTAGCTAATGCATATTTATTCTGACACATATTTTCATCCGGAAAAAACACGCATTGGATACTAGAGCTGCTTGATCTCCTGCTTCGTGGTACATATAGAAGGTAGGTGATGATGCTATTTATGAAACATTATAGTTAAGGTGACCAGATCCTAACGATAGAAAAGCGTGACAGTTGGTCGAGGGGGGTGGGGGGTTATTTTTTTAAATTAAATAACAAAGAACGCAAAATATACAGGGTGTCTCCTAAAAAACGCCGCTGGCCAATAACTCCATAACTCCCTAACTATTTATTGCCCGATTTCAATAAAACAAAAACAAAATTAAATGTTTCCACATGTTCTACAAAGGGACCCTAATTTTCTTTTTTTTTTTGCATAATCAACTTTCATTTCAGAGATAGTCTGTAGAATTTGCAAAAAAAAATAGGGCCCCTTTGTAAACATGTTGAACCATTTAGTTTTGTTTTCATTTTATTGAAATCGGCCAATAAATAAAGAAGTTATCGCTTGCGGCGTTTTTTAGGAGACACCCTGTATAATATTATATTACAATTTTTTTTTAACAACATGAAACATAATATCAAATTTACAAATATAATAAATACGAGGGATGTTTTTAAAGTACCGATTTGTATTTTGGCCGCTGCAGCGACGCTACCAAATACAGATATTGGCGAAATATATAAGCTGATAACTACAAAATAGCGAATAAATATCACCCCTAAAAAAAACCCAATCTTTCAAAAGTCGGGACTTTTTCAAACGTCGCGGGACGCGGGACAAATTTCTAAAAATCGGGACTGTCCCGCCAAAATCGGGACGTCTGGTCACCTTAATTATAGTATGTCATAGGCTCATAGGAAAAAACTGGGATTATTATAGGTTATACTTACCAATGGAGATGTTGCATAAAATATGTAATTTATATATTTTTAATTTTATTAATTACATATGACATGTAGATTAAACTCATTTAAAATCAATCCACGTATTATTCTACTAATGATACTTAGTAACATAACACAGCATCACTATTAGAAGTGCAATGTAAATAAAAACGTATTGCCATCCAAAAATTGTATTGTAATCGTCAAAAATGTCTACCAACCTTATGTTTGTTTGTCTTGTCTATAGTCGATAATATTCTATCGCTTGAGTTTTGAGATTGAAGTGGTAATTGGTGTATAATTTTGTACCAGTATTTCAAATTTATGTTTGATAGATATAGTATAATATCGCAGTAGCATAAACAGGTGTAATATAACAAGTAGCGTTCTCATTATCAATAATGATTTTATAAATACTACGAATTTCAACCCCAACGACGAAAATGCACCGATCCCGAAGGGCGAGGTGCATTTTCCGATGATTGGGGTTGAAATAAGTTGTATTTCTAAAATCATTTTCGATTTTTGAGAATACCACGAATTATATTTAGGAAGGGAATAAAATGAATTGATTGAATCATCTGGTAAAGCAGAATAAACAAGAAGCTTCATCTTTCAAACAGCAAACCACATTTATTGCCACATTTTACTATTTTACTTATACTTGAGATACACTTACATTTCGCGTTATATTTTTATTAGCAGCCGACTAGATTGTGTGTGGGCGCAAATGATAAATAACACCATCACAACGGTCGTCGCTGCAATCTGTGTGGGACTCGAAATTTTGACAACAACCGACATTTGTTCGTGGTATTATCGTGAAAATACAACCGTTGTATTGTTAGCATTATCATTATTCAGTATACATGCGTAACTATAGAAACCGCATTGTTATAACGTCACTGTTATTCCATCAGTAATGCGTAATATAATCTTACTTGATTCACTAGATGAATCTTTATTTCGAAATATTCTGAAATTTGTATCCAGGCATACCATTGATATATATTCCATTAAGAAAACATGTTAAATGTACAAATATCAATGCAGCAATCAATGTATGGTGCGAATTATATTTTATTGATCTCATTGATATCAATTGCAGTTCCACTTTCTGCAATTTTTCTAAAAAATGGATAGAATGGATCCACCGTTTTTTTAATATTTAAATGTTGTATAATCCCAATATTTGATAACGCAAATGTCAGATTTAATGATGAATGTTGGCAAATGATCAAAATCACGTGTGATCCCATAAGCGTTATATCCAATTGAGATGATCGCCAGAAAAGCTATTCCAGGTGTGTGCAGTGTCCTCAACTTGCTCTTTTCAAACGAAGATATTTTAAATGAAGGCAAAATATGTAACCAAATACATATGCAATGTTATGGTTTCAGAGTTTTATATTTGTGCCTATATTAGTCGTCACTTTTTGAAAATATTTTATTGTAATTTTCAGGTTGTAAAACTTTTTATCGGTAGTTATTGAAATTATGGTATTAGCGTTGAGTGAAGGACTCAACGGTATTAGGCTGTGCCGGTTGCGTTAAATTGGTCATTAATAAAATCATTAATAATAAGTGATTTACAGACATTCTTATGTACTAATAATCAGTTATTTTAATTATATTTTGTTGTTCATTACATTCGAGACAATTAAATATGCTAATTGGGTATATTAAATGAGTAATAATAATGTAAGTAAAATAGCGTTTTCATAGCAGCGGTTTTTTTGCGATGCGTACAACGTAATTCGTCCAGCTCAACACGCGGGTCCACTCATCAATAGAAAAGAAACGTGACTGTTTTTCTACAGAGCGCAAACGTATACACGTGTGATGAGGTTTTTTCGTACCAAAGTGATTGTTTTCGAGAATATGCATAACAATAGTTTAAGAATCGAAATTAATCTGAGGATCATTTGTTACATAACACTGATCACCGGTGGTTATAAATAGGTATCGGTGTATTAACCGCCGACACAATTTTCGCCTGCCAATCATGTAATAAATCATGTTATGTTGGCAGCCGTGATATTTTTTCGGCGACGATGCCACATCTTTTTCACTAACACAGGCTCATCATGTGTGTATAACCAAACTTCTTTGACGTGTAACTTGTTACATTTGATCGATTATTACAATGCATGTTTTGTCATTGTAGATGTTAAACCATAACCACAAGATTGATATATGTACGATAAACGGTAGAGAAGTGAAATAATTTGATACGAACCGCGCACTGTCGCAGAAGATTGCACGGGCGCAACAGCTGATTGTAGCCATTTTTAAATACCCAGGACAGCTGGCAACCTTGTAAAATTGTGCCATCATTATTATGGTTATTATTTTGATGACGTGCACGCAGGTTTAGAAAGATCAGAGTATAGTACGCCACCGCAGCGTTAAGGTGCGTCTCCATTGGATCAACACGCTCGCCTATGTTCTGAACTGGTGTGGACGTCTTGTATACGAGATAAGTATTCGATAAGTTAATGTTACGATAATGTTACGATATCTCGATGAAATTAAGACTTCTGTAATATATCCGTCAAGACATCAATAAACAACCTAATTTATCCCTTTGGATTAGGGATTAGGCCAAGCCGACTTAATCAGCTTCGTTTGTTTATTGTACACTGAAACCTAATTTATACGGTACAATATAATAATTTAGTTATTTCATATACCTATTTAGTTAATTATTTAACGTAACGTTTTTTAATTTAATTTCGTGGTGATTTATCATCGTGGTCATATCATCGACGATATGGGTTTTTGGGAAATTTATTGCTTATTGTATGCAATAATTGTACCTAAATCACGACAATGCTGGTTCTTTTAATTTGTATGATCTGATCTGATCAAATTTGCCCCAAACTTTATTGTTTCCTTTAGAATATTGCTGCCTATGCTAATAACTGTACCAAGTGGGGAAACAAGTTTCTGGACGATTGGACGATTTTATCAGTAAAGAAAATTTAACAGTTATGAAAAAAGATCCAACATACAAATTTCAAAGTAATATCAAAGCTGTGTTTCATAATTGTAAGGGCTTATTTACTGATAAAGATATCTGTAGACTGACGACAATGAATCCAGCACCACCACGTCTGTATGGACTTGTAAAACTACATAAGAATGATGCACCCATAAGGCCCGTAGTATCTTACATCAATGCACCAATTTGAAATCTTGCTATAAAATTTAATACGTTATTTAAAATCTATACAAAATTTAAGGATCAAAACTCGATCAAAAACTCAATTGAATTAGCACAAAATTTAAAAAACGTTCCGGTTCCACCTAATTCAAAACTAGTATCATTTGATGTAAGCAATATGTTTTCAAATATCGCGCCCGATGAGTGCATCGCTCTTATGAAAGATGTCCTGTATCAAAGCAATATTAACCCAATTATACAACAGGAATTTATAGACATTGCAACGGTTATCACAGATCAAAATTATTTCAAATACAATTCTATCATTTAAAACAAAATGAAGGTTTGGTTATGGGTGCACCAACAAGCCCTTTGTTTGCTGAACTATTCATGTCAAATTTGGTTAAAACGATCATAAATTAAAAGCAGCCTAGACAACATATAAAGTTCTGGTACTGCTATGTGGTCGACATCTTAGCGTGTTTTGTAGGAACAGACAGACAACTACAATCATTTCTAAATTTTATAAATTCATTGCACCCAAAAATTAAATTCACTCATGAAGTGGAACATAATTCCAATATTAATTTTCTAGACCTGTCCATCTATAAAAGAAAAAAACAATTTGGGTTTAATATTTTCTGAAAACCGACGTTCACAGACACTACATTCCATAATTCGTCCAGACATCCATTTCAACATAAACTTGCCGCTTTTAACTCTATGGTGCATATAGCCCTAAGTATCCCACTCACTAATAAAGCACTTGAGAAATTGAAATTTGATTTTTAATAAAAGAAATATACCCAATACCGCCGAAAACTGGAAACAAACCCTTCGTTGGTCTAACCTATTTTGGCAATGTTATTGACAAAATTGCACAAATTCTTAAAAACAAAGTGAAAATTGCATTTAAAACAGACACTAAATTATCCTCAATTATGTTTAACGCCAAGAATAAAATAGAACCTTAAACAAATCGGGTGTGTATAAACTTTTGTGTAAAAACTGTGACTGATATTATATTGGTCAGTCAGGGCGGAATTTTAACAACAGGTACAAGGAACACTTGTGATCGTTTCTTCTCAGAAAAGAAGACTCAACATTCGCAGAACACCTTCCTAATGAGGGATACGAGCCAGCTAATGACCCCATCAAGATCCTACATTTGGCCGACAACGGGGTTAAACTGAATTTATTGAAGTCGTTGGAAATCCACACTTTCAAAGGACGGTCATTTGCTTAATGATCAGACAGATTTTATATTGTCACCCCTCTTTAATTGTAGTAAAATTTAGTGTATATATTGTGTTTCATTCTCAATTTTTGTACTTAGTTTGACAATGACTATAGAGTAGTCGAAACTGCAGTCACTAAATAATTTTTGTAAAATAAATGTGTTAATGGAAGTAGCAAAGTAAAACTGTTTTATTTAATTCAAGATACTCCAAATTTAAATTTATTAAGAACTTCCACCAGCATTCATATTTTTGAATATTTTTTAACGTTATGTTTTCCAGCAGAATACTCTATTCTTTGTGGCCGATCTGTTTTGGTGTAATGATGACTTGTAGCTCGACTATCTCATAAACAAAGGAAACAACAAAATTTTGTGAAACCTACAATATATACAGAACATTGAATAACATACCTTTAAATCACCAAATATCTTCCATTTATGATCTTCGTATATGAGTAAAGTCAAAATTTGAGTCACTGATTCGTAATTTTCTTTAGTATTATCAGCATGAGCAATTGGCACGAATGGTTTTTTACCGTCACTGTACTTAGAGCCGTCAATGAATAATCATTTTTTCCATTCATTTTTTTTTTCATATGGTTAGTTTATTTTTTGAAATTAACCTTGAATGTCGTTACAGTAGAGAATAGTGGTTGTTTTCTCAAAATATGCAGCTAATTCCAAACTTCTTTCTCTATAAACTGTTACTTTTATCCCAACTGCAAGATGTTTCCATTGTTGCACACGTGAAGCCAATAATTCTGCGTCTTGCTTTGATAAATGTAAATCACGAACTAGATCATTAAGTTCTGCTTGAGTCACTAAATGGTATTCATTAGACTTATACAAACTACCACTGCTGGGAAAAATGTCATTAAAAAATGAATCCGAATCACTGCTTGTAGTACCAGGAATGACTGGCAATGGATTATTTGGTAAACGTTGAACTGATTTTGGAAAAGATGGAACATTTGCGTATTGCACACTTATTCGATTTTTCATATTGATCCCAACAACTTTTGATAAACAAAAATAACAATCGGTTTGGTGATTACTTTGCTCTCTCCATATTACTGGAACTGAAAAGTCGAAATATTTCCTCTCGCCATTCGACCACTTGTATAAAATAGCTCTACAACTATTGCAAAACAATGTCGGTGTCCACGTTTTGTCTAATTTTCTGACGGCAAAGCCAAAGTAATGTAAATATGCATATTTTAACGGTTCTGTTATTGCATATCCTCTTTTTTCCAACCATATATTTACCACAAACAAAACAGAAATAGCTTGAATTAGTAACACACGATCTACTTAACATATTTAAGCCACTATTATTATGAAGATAATGAATAAATGTGCGTTTCCGCCAAATTACTTTACAGTAGCGCCATCCATGCGACATAAAAAGAACTAGACCTGATAGCGCAATTCTGGCGGTAAATTTGAATTCTACGCACCCAAATTACTTGGAAAACATCCTCCTCTTTTCCAGTCAATTTTTTTATTTTAATTTGTAGACCAGTGTAATTTAAAACCTTTTGAATTTTATTTAGAATTTTAGTATATCGGGGCGGAAATTTGCCTTTTTGTCCGGGGCGACGAATGAGCTAGAGCGGGCGCTGAGTGACCATAGTTAGGCATGAGGTTTAGTGGTTGATATTCGACAAGTGCAGAGAGAGTCGCTCCCAAAATTTTTCCAGCAATGTTTTATTCATATCGTAAGCATTGAAAAATTACCCACAAAAGCAGTAATGAATTTTCTTTGTCTCATCCACGCTCTATTGTTGGAGCAGACGAGTTTGCCTGCTGCCACACACGATTTGAGTCACAATGAACATAACTCGGACGGGAATGCTCGCTGGCAATATGTTCGGGAATGGAATGTAATATAATTAAAATCATTAATTAATTTGCTTTGCCTCACCCACGCTTTGTCGTTTGAACGGAGAAGGTTTCCTTGTGTTCCGAAATTAACCACCTAAATAAAATAGTATCAGGTGCTGCAAGCATTTATTAAGTTATGTATAAAGGAATAAATGTACTAAATAGAGGTATATAGGCATACGAGCCCTAACAACTTAAAGTTCGGACGATACCCATTTTAACTATGATTACAGATTATTTTGCTTAAAGTTGCTACTTACTTATTATATTTATCATCTCATAAAAATGCATTATTAAGCACTACAGATGCCCAAAAATAAATATTATTTGTCTATATTTACCTCTTTAAGAAGGAAAAAATTAAAAACTGAACCAATTTTACTGGCAACTTAATGTTCGGACGTCTCCTTTTTTAAAATATTTTGGAGTTAATACTGTTAAAATGATAGTTATTAATGTGATAAGCATCGATTTACTGCTTACTGCTTCTTTTATGTGTGTTCATGAAAATGAGTCGCGGTAAAGCCACCTCAAACGAAATTCGTCCAATACATCGAACTGTGAAACAGTACGATGCAGGAAAAATCTTGAAGACCATCACAGATAATTTGAATTTAGCGATGTCAACGGTAGGAGATATTATCCAGGACTAAGGAGATAGAGCCAGATACAAAATGTATTGCAAAAGTTCCGGTCAACCCATTAAAATGGCAGGCAGAAAGAAGAAGCATCTTGTGAAAATATGTAAAAAAACAGCGAAGAGTCACTGTAAGGGAGATAACGGCCTATTTAATGGGGAAACGGAGGCAAATATTTCACGAGAATATTGTTGGCAATGGATCCATAAGTCAGAGCTCAGTTTTTCAGCCATATAGCCAAGATGACAAAAAAATGTTTTCAGATCTCGGAATGAAAGTTCTGTCTTAGCCCTCTAACAGTCCGGACATAAATATTATTGACACATGGCAACATGAAAAGTCACTTGAGGAACAATTCTCAATAAAACGTACATGCTTTGGAGACAAAACTGACATAAATATGGAGATCTTTCACGCCAAATTACTGCAAGCCTTTGCTGGAAACCATGTCTGCTAGAATACGAGCGATGATAAAGGCAAGAGGTGATGTGACCCCGTATTAATAATTTAAACGGTTGTCGGTCGAACATTAAGTTGTCAATAGAATTATTTCCATTTTTAAAATTGTTCTATCTTTTTATTTCCTGTTGATATAAAACAAATATTTTTTCAACAAAAGCGTCCCTGAATAAAGTAGTATTCCTAATTCTTGAATAAAAAAAATATAAACAATTTACAGAACAACAATCAGTAAATATGTATACAAATTGGTGCCTATATGGAAGAGTACTTCGCGATCTTGTTGAAACGGAATATGCGGTAATTGAAGCAGAGGAACAAAGTGGTTTCAGGGCAGGCAGATCGTGCATGGACAATTTATTTTGCTTAAAACAGCTAATGGAAAAGAAAATTAGCACAGGAAGAGAGTTGCACCTACTTTTCATAGACCTAGCAAAAGCGTATGATAATGTGCCCATACAAGGACTATGGAAAGCTCTAGAAAACACTAATATAAGTACGAGAGTAATAAAAGCCATTAAAGAACTTTACCGAGATACCAAAATTAAAATGGAAATTGGAGAATCAATATCGAATGGAATCAGTACATCTAAAGGTTTGAAACAAGGATGCTGCCTATCACCGACACTATTTAAAATTTATATCGAGCACTCCTTGAGAACGTGGAAAAGGAAATGCAAAGGCATGGGAATTAACATAGGAGACAACAACATATACACTCTCCAATTTGCAGATGACCAAGTGCTCATGGCCCAAGATAAAGATGACCTTCAATATATGACCAGGAAAATTAAAGAAGAGTATGAAAAAGCAGGTCTATCTATGAACCTGAACAAAACTAAATACCTATGTATTGGAGGAGAATCCGAGGATTTGGAACTGGAGAATGGAGAAATAATATCAGCATGCAATAGTTACCAATACTTAGGGGTAAACATACAAAAAGATGGAAAGGATGAAAAGGAAATTAGGCAAAGAATCGGACAAGGTAGAAGAGGTATTAAGAGGCTAAATGGTATATGGTGGAGTAAAGAAATAACGAAAAAGAGAAAATATAACATATACAACACAGTTATAAAAAGTATTGTACTCTACGGAGCAGAAGGATGGAGGTGGACCGAAGCTGACAAAAGAAGACTAGAGGCTCTGGAGATGGATGCCCTAAGAAGATCATGTAGAATATCGAGGTTGGATAGGGTACGCAATACAAGGATAAAGGAATTAATCGGCTTGAGAGAAAATATCGTACAGGAAGCAGGAAAACGGCAACTAATCTGGTACGGACACGTGAAAAGGATGGCAGATCATCGCTTGCCAAAAATTACGCTCGACTGGGTCCCTCCGGAAAGACGGAAACGAGGCAGGCCCAGGAAATCCTGGAATGACGGCATCCAGAAAGCTATGAGCGAAAGGAACCTACAAGATGACCAATGGCAGGATAGGTTAGGATGGAGGAAGAGTCTGGGGATCGGACAGCGTCGACAGACGTTCTAAAACCGAAATTATATATATTGGTGCCGTCCGAACATTAAGTTGTTAGGGCTCGTATATGTCAACACGTATTCTGGTACACACCCTTCATAGAACGATTTTAAAACATAACTTTCTTGTTTGCCGCTCGAGGTTCCACAAGGTACTAGTGAAATCATGTAAAATAGAGAATTGTTATTTTGGGGTAAAAACTGTACTTAACACACCATCACATATGCAATGTAATAGTTTTAGCAGCTTTATATTTGTGGCTATATGAGTTGTCACTTCATGAGAATATTCGATTGTACTTTTTTATTTCGCATTGAATATTCGATTCATTATCACAGTCATATTACAATCATCTTCCAATCGATCATATTAAGGATTGGTTTTCATTAATTACTTTAGAGACTATTATACAAAGTAATTAGTAGTATGTATAATGTTTATTAGATAATAACAATCAATTAATTACACTTCATAATGTTAGGTGATGTTAGGTAAGATTAGGACATCTGTACAGAATATATTGTATATATAATGTTAAATGCATATATTGTATAATATTTTATTGTAGGTGGTTAGTGTAATGACAATGACAATGTAATCAAACATTTGTTACCAATTATAACTATGGATTGACTACTGACAAAAAAGTCAAATATTACTAATTATAATCTATTTCCGGGCGTGAATAAAACTGTTAAATCAACAAATAACATATTCATATCTAATATCAAACATAGTAAATAAGTGTATGTACTCATTGTTGGTCATATAAAAATTGATCTGAATGAAATTTCGGCCGCATAATTTTTTTTTCTTATCGTAAGGTGTGACATAAACAACGATCGCCAGACACCACATATCAACTGATTATTTTTATTTATAGGTCAAGTAAGTGTATCGGATTTATTCCAGGGTTAACAAAGCCAATCTATGATAGTAGTGCGGACGTCGATCAAGTTGAACCCAAAGCATATCGTGTCTCCTGTCGTAAACTATTGTGATAACCCAGGCAGTATAATTACTGTTTAGTTTGTACAGAAGATTACTCGAACCGGCAGGGCCGGCTTGAGACATTTTGCCGACTTTTATGGTGTCGCCTATCGTACCATTAGCTGCCTTCTTCCTTTTAATGTTTAAAGTAATGCAGGAATTTTAATAACGAGAAATTTTTATGTCGTAAAATTTAAAAATAAACGCGCGTTTCCTTTAAAGTTGCTAAAGTACAACAACGCCATTAAAATTAATGTCATACATAAGTGTCAACATACTTTGCAATTTCGGATGTTGTTCTTTAACTTTTTGTATCCATTTAATAAGTCTGTTGCAATCCTTTCTATCGAGCGTTCAACATAAATCGACGACGAAGTAGGCGTTCTTGACACGTCAGATTTGACCTTAGTGCAGACATGACTTGAGGTTACCAACGCCAACTTCGTCGTCGATTTTTGTTGAACGTTCGACATATACGTGGTAGAGTCAATAAGTTCCCGCAATCGAAGACTACTGCTAGGCCAAATGATCGCTGGCAGGGGATTTTATTTTTTCCCAATGACAACACTTCTTTTGACAACGTAAAGCAGATTTGGTGCGAGTTGAATCTATCTGCGATCGGTGACTCGTGATTCCATTGAGATAGTGTTTTGTGTTCGGCACATTTTAAAATTACGGCTATCGAACAGCGTGCAAACATTAAATTTTGTATTTTGTCAAATAAATCTCAGTCCGAAACTTTTGAGATGTTGAGGAAAGCTCTCAAATACAATGCGATTAAAAAATCGCAAGTTCTAAGAGTGTTTTTAATAATTCAACGAAAGTTGGGTCAAGTGTATGAATGCAGGAAGATCATGGCCCCCAAAAATGAGGGGGGTGGGGGGCTGACGGAGCCCTAGACTGTCATACAGACTGGGGCCCCCGGGATAAGAGGGGCCAGGCTCGACTTGTCATTCGGTAAGTACTAGATACACACTATTATACACAACAGAAAAACCTTGTATGAAGAGAAAACAAAAAAATATTTATAAAACGCTGGCTTCAATTTTGTCCATTTAACTGAAGTCATTTCACTGGTCACATTATCCTCTAAGTCTATCACATCTTTATTTAAAACTTTACCAAACTTAAGTAAATATTAAAACACAACAAATAAGTGATACAATGTGAACCTAACGGACAATCTATAAGTTGTGCAGAATTTCTCTGCATAACAAGAATGCACGGAACATCTCGCAAGTTGAAAACAAAAGTGACACTATACAAAAATTATTGTTCAAAGACAGTTGTTTTTATATAATTTTATTTTTAACCTTTATGTAAACAAACAAATAAAAATAATTATAAAAATTATTATTAATAGCACAAGAATTGCTATAAGAAGTATATTAATGGCAATTATTTTATGACAAAAAACCAAATCAGCAAAACTAACAAATTCTACGCATGTTAAAAACAAACAAGTTGCTTTTAACATGCAATATGATATTTTATATCATATTTTTTTACATTTTATATTTTGTCCACTGGGACATCAAAAACAGACACATTTTGGCAGTATCTATTAAAAAATTGATAGGTTTTCACAACGGAAGCTAAGAATTTTACAAATTTTTACCGTCTGCAATTGAAAATTTGACAGATTTCGGCGGTTTTAATAAGAATTTGACGTATGTGAACCGTTGCACTTAAAAATCTGATAGATGTTTAGATTTTAACACTGGGATATCAAAATTTGACAAAATTTAACAGATTCAGGTAGTATCTATTGAAAAATGACAGATTTTCACAGCTGAAGCTTTGAATTTTATATATTTTGAATTTCTGAAAAAGTTGTTAAAAATTTAACAGAGTTTGGCAACTGTACTTGTAAATTTTTCAGATTTCGACAGTTTTTAATAAAATTTGAAATACAGGGTGATTCAAAAGGTAGGGTTCAAAAATTTTGGTGGAATTGGTGATATTATAAAGCCAAATCTGCCATTAAAAAAATAGCATTTGTTCAATTTATTTTTTATTATGACTTGATTTAACAGGACATGTTATAAACAGTTGGAGTCTCTCAGGGTTCCATTCTGGGACCACTCCTGTTTTTGATTTACATTAACGACTTACCAGATTTTCTGCATGGTGCTACAGCCGCACTTTTTGCAGATGATTCAACATTATTTGTAAGAAACAAATCTTTGCCAGAGTGCAGATACACTGTCGAGGGCTCGAGATTGGTGCACTGCAAATTAGTTGAGACCGAATGAAACCAAAACTGAGCATATGCTGTTTTCCCTAAAAAATCACGAGGAGCCAAATCATGCAGATATTAAATTTTTAGGACTAAAAATTGACCCGCCCATCACATGGGAATCTCATGTAAAATACATAAATGCAAAATTGGCTAGAAACGTGTTTCTTCTTCGGAAGCTTTCCGATATGTCTTCTAATGAAACTGTGCGAACTGTTTACTTTTCTTTAATACAATCCATTATATCGTATGGAATCGTTGTATAGGGGCATTCCGCCCATGCGAAGACTGCCTTTTTACTGCAAAGAAGGGCAGTACGTGTTGTCGGTGGGCTTGGCTACCAAGAATCATGCAAACAAGTTTATAAAGACCTAAATATACTCACTCTTCCATGCATATACATATTTCAATGCATACTGCATGTAAAAAAGAATCTAACCAGGTACAATCGCCATGATTGCCTGCATGAACATAATACTAGACAGAAACACAATTTGCGCAATACTAGTTACAGACCTAAAAAAATCCCTAAATGGCACACATTTTTTGAGAATAATTTTTTTTAATACTTTGCCACAGGAAGTTCAAGAAAATTATCTTGTTTTAAGGTGTGCATCAAACAGTTTCTCTTGCGCCATGAATTTTATGATTGTTTCGAGTTCGTGGAGAATAAACTCCGCTTAGATCAGTTTTAAGGACATGATTTATTTCCGAATTTGTGTATTAGACATATTATTATTTTTATTGTACTATGGCTGGGATAAATTTTTAACCAATATTCATTTAATTCTGTATTTTGACAATTAGACTGATTTCATTAATTGATTAAAGCTAATGAAATTTTACCAATTTTAAACTGTATTGTATTTGCCTTGTATTTATGACGTATGTAATGTAAACTTGTATGTAAGTATTAACATTAATAAACATATTATTATTATTATTATAAACAAATAAATGCTTTGTAACTACGTAGATAGCGGTTAGAAATAAGACATCGGTTCGGAAATTCTAGTATTGTAATGTATTTACAAGACAGTTGTCGTATTGAAATAAGTCCGATTAGACTTCTGAATGCGATTTACGTCAAAATACTTCACGGTATATTTGTCTCATCTTCAAATTGGTTTGTACAGTAGGTACTATTTCTTTAGCTGAGAGATGGTCCAGCAGATGAATAAATTCTTTGCAAACAATGCAAAGAAGCACAGTTAGTCAAGAACGACTTAATCATCTTGCATTTCCAATATTTGGATAAGTATGCTGATTTTTTTCAATCATTGAAAATATTCGTCAAAAAGGCTAGAAAATATACAGATAATATTTGATACTGCTATGGGGTATCAAGCTGCCCTTACCACTAAATGAAAGGGGGTCCGTTAGAAGTCTCGGCCTGGAGGCCCGGACTAGAATGTGGGGGCCATGAGGAAGAGAGTATGTTATAGGTAGTTAAATTTAAATAGGTGTAACTTGAATGAATAAAGATATTTTGACCAATTCCTGGTACTTTTTGACTCTACTACGTACTTCCGACTTCTGCGGAATCAATCTACTCTCAAAAAATCAATCAAAATAAAAATAATTAGTGCAGCCCATATGAAGCAGATTCAAAAAAATTAAAGAATATACAGAGTATTCCATTTAAAAAAGAGACTAAATTTCGTGTCCCGGATTTATGGTACACTCTGTACACTCGAAAATAATTTTAAAAAGTAGCACATCAAGTGTCGAATAACCTACAATCAGATGTTTTCCTCAAATTTTATTAGTCTAGCAGCAATGGTCCGAGCGAGGATAGGTGGGCCACCCGGTATATAGAGCATTAAATAGCGGGCAGAATATTAGGTCTAGCTGGTCGTTAATGTAATGTTATGTTATATCATAAATTCGGGTTCTTTTCTCGGCAAAGTGTTCTTGTTCATTCATTATTCAAGTGATTATTTAAATATTAACCATGTATCTCGAAATGGAATCCTCTAACGTTATAATTTTTTATTTTATTATTTTTATTTGTTTTTCATACCGTGCAATATAACTATCGTTATTTTATCAATGTATAATAAGAACATTTGTTTGTATGCGCATCACATAATTTGTATGTGATAAGATGTGATAAGATATTGAAATATAAATAATATATGGGTTAAAAATAATAACAGTGTAGACGCAATCATAATTTTATTAATAATAATCACTGTTTTAGTGCACTTATTTGGTTATTCCTATAATTAGAAAGTGCTGTCTACTGGATCATATATCATATCATATACCAATATCATAAACTTCTTCGTCTTTGTACAAAGGCAATAATTGTAAAGGCTACATTGAAGAAATGTTCATTCTAAGTGTATTTATTATCATCATCATTATTATTATTATTATTACACTTAGTAATTCAAAATTGAACACCTATAACAATAATGCACTGACATATAATTACAATTATGATAATAATGCACTGTAACTGACTAACTGACTAAAATATGATATATAAATAACTTATATATTCAATTAAACCACTCGTAGCTATTTTTTTTAATAAGCAAATAGATTCACGAATTAACTTGAATTAATATTACTGCGTACGTACTAATAGATCCGATTAGTGAAAACATGCTTGTGTTATTAACTGTAAAGTATCCAGCTGCAGATATGGTGAAGCTTCTGCTGCTCGCTTCTTGGGCAAAGTCTTGAATTTCACATCTAGCAAGTGCATTTGTATTCCGACACATACTTTGCTTCGCAAGAAAACACGCTTTAGATACTTGGACAGCTCGTTGTCCAGCTTCGTGACATATAGAGAAGGTAGATGACGATGCTATCTATAAAACACGAAGCGTGTAAAATAAAATATAAAACGGATTATTATAACTTATACTTACTAACGGAAACAGTGCGAATAATGCAGAATTTAATGCGGTATGTAACTTTACATCAATTAAAGCTGTTCTGCTTAATATTCTTATAATGCTGTTAACATAACACAGCATCACTAGAAGAATTACAACGTAAAGAAACACGTATTGCCACCCAAAAATGTTATTGTAATCTTCAAAAATGTCTACAATGTTTAAGTATGTTTGTTTTATCTTATCTATATTTGATATTAAAATTTCGCTTGAGTTTTGAGGATGAAACTTTAATTCTTGTATATTTTTTATCAGTATTTCAAATTTATATTTGATGGATATAGCATAATATCGCAATATCATAAACACCATAAGTATGTAATATATTCTTGCATGATTTACTAGATAATACTTCAATTTAGAAAAAGTTCTAATTTGTGACCAAGCATAATAGTGATACAATCCATTTAGTAAATACGCTAAGTGTAGTAATATTAATTCTACAATCAATTTATGGTACGAATTATTTTTTATTGATCTCAATGCATTTAATTCCGTTTCTACTTTCTGCATCTTTTTCAAAAAAATTAGGATAGATTCCCCGTTTATTATATTTAAATATAATATAGTCGCAATATTTGATATCACACAAATTAGATTTAATGATACATTCATAATGATTGATGACAAATCAGGATGATATTCTCGGGTTATTCCATAAGCGTAAAATCCAATTGAGATGATCATCAGAATACATATTCCAAGTGCATACAGTGTCCTCAACTTACTCTTTTCAAATGTAGATGTATTAAATCTAGGCAGAATAGCTAACCATATACATATGCAATGTAACGGTTTCAGCAGTTTTATATTTGTGCCTATATTATTCATCACTTTTATGAATATTTCTTTGTATTTTTCAAATTGTAATATCAGTAGTTATTTTAATTTTGAAATGTGTGTGTGACCAGTACGTTAAAATGTTCACAAATGATAAGTGATATTACAGACCCCTTATTTTAATAATTAGTTTGCATTGAATATTAGATTGGTTATCACTTGTACGCATTCAAATTAATGATCATATTTTCTTTTCATTACTTTAGAAGCTATTATATTTATATGGAAGTTAACTGAGTAATAATAATATATGATGAGTATTAACATCCACTCATTACAATTTATATTTTAACCTGCATTCGTATTTAGGTTAGATTAGGGCAATTGATACATATTATGTATTTATTATAAATACTCTCTTGTATCTTAGTTTATTGTAGTAATGCATAATAACCTTAATAATGTAATGATATTAAACGTCTTTTACATTACGTTTTATAGCTTCCTGCCGAGGAAAATAACTGCAGAAATAGTTATATTTATATACAGGGTGTCCCAGGAGAAAGGATACACCCTTAATATCTATGAATATATTTTGTTTCCCTAATTTGCTGAAATACATCATTTTTTTATTCAAGGGGGACATTTTTTGGCAAGCAAATGATCTTCAATTGTTGAACCCCCTCGCCATAGAGTTCTTTTTTATTGGAGTAAGGGTCAAGTGATAGCTCATTTGAAAGCTTATTTAATTTACAATAAAATGGTGTATCACTGCTTGGAATCTGTTGATTAGTTTGCAAGAAATTGATTATTTAAAGTGAGCAAAGTACAAAATAAATGACATTCCAGCAAATTATACATCCAGCAGCAAAAGCACAGAGTAACTATCTGTCTCCCAAACAATCGTATTCGTAGATATTTAGGGCATTTCCGTTCTCTTGGGACATCCTGTATATACAGTAAGAGGTTTTTTTTTCAATTTTAAGCATTGGGATCTCCGAAATCATAAAACATAGAGATTCGGTTAAATACGGAAAGATTTGCCATCTTAAGAGCTTATGCAAAATATGCTTTTGATTTTGAAAGAAAACCATAGGTTTTAAGTAATAATACAATTTATTTTTTAAATAGCTGTCATAGTTGGCATTGATATTTTTAAAACATTTTTCTCTTCATAACGATATAAGGTTTGCTATACTTACTTTCATAAATAAATGAGATGCAGACATTTTCGTTGTATAATTTGAGTAGAATTTAGTATAATTAAAATAGAAAAATTAATAGAATTCTTGTAGTAAGACGAAACAAAATGTGTCCATGGCAAATTCTGTGTTTGCTACTCTCAATAATTCAAATAGTCCTGTATCGTGTTTATTTGTCAAAGTAAGTAAGTAATCATTTTCATAAAGTTAATTTTTGAAGATGGCCTTCATTTATCAAAGTAAGTATAGCAAACCATGTATCGCTATAAAGAGAAAAATTTATTCTTTTAAAAAATGTGAAAACCACTATGACTGCCTTTTAAAATAATTAAAGTTTGTATTATAACTGACAAACTGTGGTCTCTTTTCAAAAAACAAAAGCATATCTTAGATAAGCTCTTAAAACGACAACTCTTTCCTCATTTAACCGAATCTTTAGGTCTTATGGTTTTCGAGATCCCGGAAAATAAAAAAAGACTCAAAAAGTATATTGTAATGATGTTTTTTAAAATTTTGTATGCTCACGCGTTGGTGTGTCAAAGCTGTAATGATATGAATTAAATTAAACCTTACCTTACGCTCTGATTTTACCTTAAATTATTATTTTACCAGACTATATTTATTTTATTATTGTTTGTGCTCATGTAATATTCTGCTAATCATCTCAGGGAATTAAATTTTTATATTTAATGTGGGATCTATGTTCAACTCAAATAGCTGGTAAGTTGAAAAGTAATACGTAGCGAAGTTTTATTAACTGAATTTAATAAATGAATTAAACTTTAGCGACTGGACCAATCAAAATTAAGCTATTACAAAAATCTTAACTAAAGTCAAGATTAAAATAGTAGAACGCTACTAATATTTTCCCCACTAAATATTTACCGACAAAATAGCTTAGATTCTCAATAAAACCACACAGCTATTCTTTACGTCAAGCAAATAGATTCTAGAATTATTCTGAAATATTATTACTGTATATATGCTAATATATGCAATTAGTAAGAAAATTATTGTTTTTTCAACTGTAAAGTATCCAGAAGCAGATATGGTAAAGCTTGTGCTGCTCTCTTCACGAAAACTACGGGGAAATTGTCGTAACTCCAAACAGCAGCGAAAAGAAAAAATCGTAAGTCCAAGCCTAAACTCTGAATTAAAATTTTACGGGTGAAATCTCACAGAATCAATTATTCAATATGCATAATATATACTTACCGAAATGAACAAAAAGAATAACGTCCTTATACAGGGTCCGGCAGTGAAACCTGACGGTTCTTGAAATGGAATGATTCAATGAATACTCAAAATATTTTGTTATATATTTTTTTTATTTAAAAAGGAAAGAATGAATGTTTAAGATGTATCGAAAAATCGAAAAAGCACTACGAAGCAAAAATAACATCACTCAAATGATGATTTCCATTTTCTCTGCACAATTAGCTATGTGTGATTTTAATAAAAATGTAACATACAATGTAGTGGTCGAGAACTATTGATAGTACTATCGAAACTATCGATAGTTTAGACTATCGTTTGCAATGGATAGTTCTTGAGTGACTTTTGAACTATCGATTGTATATTTTTCAGTCAAGCACATCGTACGTATAGGCAACTTTATAATTTAGTTTACACAGTGTTTGTTCCTGATTACTTTTTTACGATAATCAAATAGATGCACGAATTAAATTGAATTAATATTACTGTGTAAAAAGGAAAGAATGAAAGTTTAAGATGTATCGAAAAATCGAAAAAGCACTACGAAGCAAAAATATCATCACTCAAATGATGATCTCCATTTTCTCTGCACAATTAGCTATGTGTGATTTTAATAAAAATGTAACATACAATGTAGTGGTCGAGAACTATTGATAGTACTATCGAAACTATCGATAGTTTAGACTATCGTTTGCAATGGATAGTTCTTGAGTGACTTTTGAACTATCGATTGTATATATTTCAGTCAAGCACATCGTACGTATAGGCAACTTTATAATTTAGTTTACACAGTGTTTGTTCCTGATTACTTTTTTACGATAATCAAATAGATTCACGAATTAAATTGAATTAATATTACTGTGTAAAAAGGAAAGAATGAAAGTTTAAGATGTATCGAAAAATCGAAAAAGCACTACGAAGCAAAAATATCATCACTCAAATGATGATCTCCATTTTCTCTGCACAATTAGCTATGTGTGATTTTAATAAAAATGTAACATACAATGTAGTGGTCGAGAACTATTGATAGTACTATCGAAACTATCGATAGTTTAGACTATCGTTTGCAATGGATAGTTCTTGAGTGACTTTTGAACTATCGATTGTATATTTTTCAGTCAAGCACATCGTACGTATAGGCAACTTTATAATTTAGTTTACACAGTGTTTGTTCCTGATTACTTTTTTACGATAATCAAATAGATTCACGAATTAAATTGAATTAATATTACTGTGTAAAAAGGAAAGAATGAAAGTTTAAGATGTATCGAAAAATCGAAAAAGCACTACGAAGCAAAAATATCATCACTCAAATGATGATCTCCATTTTCTCTGCACAATTAGCTATGTGTGATTTTAATAAAAATGTAACATACAATGTAGTGGTCGAGAACTATTGATAGTACTATCGAAACTATCGATAGTTTAGACTATCGTTTGCAATGGATAGTTCTTGAGTGACTTTTGAACTATCGATTGTATATATTTTAGTCAAGCACATCGTACGTATAGGCAACTTTATAATTTAGTTTACACAGTGTTTGTTCCTGATTACTTTTTTACGATAATCAAATAGATTCACGAATTAAATTGAATTAATATTACTGTGTAAAAAGGAAAGAATGAAAGTTTAAGGTGTATCGAAAAATCGAAAAAGCACTACGAAGCAAAAATATCATCACTCAAATGATGATCTCCATTTTCTCTGCACAATTAGCTATGTGTGATTTTAATAAAAATGTAACATACAATGTAGTGGTCGAGAACTATTGATAGTACTATCGAAACTATCGATAGTTTAGACTATCGTTTGCAATGGATAGTTCTTGAGTGACTTTTGAACTATCGATTGTATATTTTTCAGTCAAGCACATCGTACGTATAGGCAACTTTATAATTTAGTTTACACAGTGTTTGTTCCTGATTACTTTTTTACGATAATCAAATAGATTCACGAATTAAATTGAATTAATATTACTGTGTAAAAAGGAAAGAATGAAAGTTTAAGATGTATCGAAAAATCGAAAAAGCACTACGAAGCAAAAATATCATCACTCAAATGATGATCTCCATTTTCTCTGCACAATTAGCTATGTGTGATTTTAATAAAAATGTAACATACAATGTAGTGGTCGAGAACTATTGATAGTACTATCGAAACTATCGATAGTTTAGACTATCGTTTGCAATGGATAGTTCTTGAGTGACTTTTGAATTATCGATTGTATATTTTTCAGTCAAGCACATCGTACGTATAGGCAACTTTATAATTTAGTTTACACAGTGTTTGTTCCTGATTACTTTTTTACGATAATCAAATAGATTCACGAATTAAATTGAATTAATATTACTGTGTATGCACCAATAGAACCAATTAATGAGAAAATGATTGTCTTATCAACTGAAAAGTATCCAGCCGCGGTGAAGCTCCTGCTGCTTGCTTCTTCCGCAAACTGAAAAATTTCCCACCTTGCTAATGCATTTTTCTCCCGACACATGTTTTGCTTCGCAAGAAAACACGCTTTGGATACTTGATCCGCTTGTTCTCCAGCTTCGTGGCATACAGAGAAGGTAGATGACGCTGCTATCTGTGAAACACGAAGTGTGTGAAAGGAAATCCATCCGGATTATAATATATTATACTTACCAGTAGATATAGTACATATATCATAGAAATGAATACGACATGTAGCCTAGTTTAAACCATTCCAATTAATATTCCAATAACGGCATTCACATAACATAGCATCATTATTAAGAGAGCAATGTAAAAAAAACAGGAATTGCCACCCAAATTTTTTATTGTAATAGTCAACAATGTCTACCAACTTTGTGTAAGTTTGTTTTATCTTATCTATCGTCGATATTAATTTCTCGCTTAAGTTTTGAGACTGAGACTGCAATTCGTGAATAGCTTTTTCTATATTTCAAATTTAGGTGTGATGAATAATATCGCAATAGTATAACCATGATTAATGTGTAATACAATCTTACTTGATTTACTAGATAATACTTAAATTGGGAAAGCTCTAAAACTTGTAACCAGGTATACCATTGATATACTCCATTAAGAAAACATGCTAAATGTAGTAATATTAATTCTACAATCAATTGATGGTGCGAAGTATGTTTTATTGATCTCATTGCTAATAACTCCACCTTCACTTTCTGCATTTTTTTTTCAGAAACTTAAGAATAGATGCCCCGTTTATTACATTTCAGTGTAACGTAATCCCAATATTTAATAATGTATAAGTCAGATTTAGTGATACTTGCATAATAAGGGATGGCACATCTTCAATATTATGTGTCCATCCATAAGCATTAATTCCAAACGAAATGATCATCACAAGAGCTATCCCAAGTGCATACAGTGTCGTGAACTTGCTCTTTTCAAATGTAGATATTTTAAATCTAGGTAACATAGCTAACCAAAAGCATATGCAATGTAATGGTTTAATGGTAATGGCAGATTTATATTTGTTTCTGTATTATTCGTCACTTTTTGAGAAAATTCCATTGTATTTTTCAAGTAAAACTTTTGATCAGTAGTTATTGAAATTTTAATATTTAGGTGTGACAGAAACATTAAAATGTTCATAAATTATACGTGATATTAAACACATACTTATTCTTTCCATGGTTCGATTGAATATTATATACATGTAATCAGTCAAATTAATGTTTATTTTGTGTGTTTATTAGTTTCCAGCCTATTAGACTAATTGGATATAAATGAATAATAAAAATGTATGTTACATTACTGGCATCAATTAATTACATTTGATAACATTGATATACCATACATAGCATGTATATTGATATCCTTATGAAGGTAATTCATGATATTTAAATTTAAATATCAAAGAGAAAAGAAAACAATATAGTATTAAATTTAAATTTAACTTATACATGACTTCAATCTATAACAATAACAATAACAATAATTCTTTATTAGTGTTACCAGTAGGTTTACACACGACACGACAAAAGAGTACTTACTAAGATTTTCACATCTGCTGCGAGAAATGTCACCAATTTTAACAGTTACAATTGTAAAAGTGAGAAATTTGAATGCTGTTATAAATTTTATAATAGTTTAACAAATTCTGATTGTGGCAAGAAAATATGACAGAACTGTTATATGTAGTTGTAAATTTGATAAAATTTCAGAAGAGGAGCTAACAAATTAACATTAGCACAAATTTTATTTTTTTATTATATTTTATTTTATATAAATTGAAATTTAACAAATTTTAAGGAGTTCTGCTGAAAAATTAGTCGGATTTTGAAAACCGCTCTTTAAAATTTTACAGATTTTCACATCAGGTGGTAAAAACCAAATATTTTAACAGTTACAGGTGAGACGTGACAGAATTTTACGTTTGAAGTTAACAATTAATAATAAACTTACATTAGAGATATTGAAATGTTGAGACATTGTGACATATATTATGCAACTGAATGAAAAATGTAAAAATCTAATTGAGACATTAGTTGCAGTTCACAATTTTCACATCTGGTGGGAGCAACTTCACAAATTTTTACAGTTACAGTTGATAATGTGACAGATTTTGACGTTTGCAGTTAATTAACAACAATTCATTGACAATAGTCATTGATAATATGGTATATACTCGTATTATACAAAAATCAAAAGTCATAAATATCAGTAGATAAACTCACTCTAAGACAATGTGACATCAATTATGCAATTAATTGAAAAATTTCTAAATCAAATGTTTATGAATTTATAAATGCACAATGTCTATTGTTGATATAAAGTTGAAAATTTTTCAGATTTTTACAGCAAAACCTTAGAATAGGCAGTTTTCGATAGTTTTTACTGACTATAAATTTGGATAATGGCGGTAGAAAATTTTACATATTATGACGGCCATAGTTGCAAACGTGACAAATTTTCAAACCAGGGGTAAAAAATTGACAAATGTTTATAACCGGAGGTATAAATTCGACAATTTTTTATAGTTACACTCAAATTTTGATAGAATTTGGACAGAATTTTACTGTTCTAGTTATAAATTTGGCAAAATCTCAAAGGACAAGGTAAAAAATTAATAGATTTTGATAAATTTGAAGAACCTAAATCGACATTTAAACAAATTTAAATAGTTTGCAGTTACAAATTTTATAACGGTTTGACAAATTCTGAAAGAGGAAAGAAAATTTGACAAATTTCTACTGTCATAGTTATAAATTTGACAATATCTCAATTGAAGTAAAAAATTAACAGATTTTGATAAATTTTGAAGAACCTAGATTAAAATTGAACAAATTTGAATAGTTCTATTACAAAATCTTGGAAAAAAGAAGTAATGGATTATAAATGTTATAACAGTTTTATAAATTCTGACGTCATAAATCTAATAACAGTGCATCGGCAATATTAATATATTGACAGTAAATGCTATTTTTGTGCTCTCTGAATTTTTCCTACAGCTAGATTATTGTGTGTTGTAAATAGATGCAATTATTATTATTATTACTATTATAATTTTGCATAACAATTGGTTATTCAAGATTAAGACCTTGTGACGTAGAGAGTTAATGATTAGATTTCTAAACAATGGTGGTGGGTCTGATTCTTTAAAGAATATTTGGTTTGTTCAGATTTACGTTTTATCATATTTTTTATGTGATATAGGTACATATATTTTTTTCTGAAGCCGGAGCGATAGTAGCACTTTGGCTGGGCAAATGCGGCACGAAAATTGCATTTCCCTGGCTATTCACGAAAACTGCATTTCCGTGACTGGTCACGAAAACATGTACACAATATTTTCTAAAGTTTAATTAAATATTAATTACTATGGTTGAGTTTTCTACAATGGATATGTTAAGCCCTAGTAGCACTTTCGCTCCGCAAATGCGGCACGAAAATTGCATTTCCCTGACTATTCACGAAAACTGTATTTCCGTGACTAGTCACGAAAACATGTACACCATATTTTAATATTTAATTATTTTAATTAAAGTAGTTTTCTACAATGGATATATTAATCCCGTGCAACAAAGCACTTTTATTTCGAATAATGACATTATTTTCCGTGTTAACTATCATCGCATGTGAACAAACAGAAACTTCATTTTCTTTATAGTTACATTCATTCATCGACTTCGCCGTCTTTCGTGATGTCAGGGTTATTTCCATTATTTATGTCGTGTATTCGATTAGCAGTCGTCAGTTGATTTGCGAATGATTCTTTTATGTAATCCTCGGCAACTCATCGGTATAGACTAATGCAACCCGTTTTTTTTATAACTGTTTAAAATGAAATTAAAAAAATGAATTTTCAAAACCTTCAGCATAAAAAATTCTTCATCTGGAGCCACTGCAAGAAATCTGTCGATTTCAATATTAAAATAATTATTAAACAATATTATAAAAACTTGTGATTTCTTAGCTTGATATCCCGCATCTTGCCTTTTTAAGTGCACAATTAGCTTATTGAACTTGGTGATGTCAACATTCCTTTTTATTGATAATATCGACTTAAGCATGGAATAAATACTCCAAAGAGTTGAAGCCTTATAATTATGTTTAGTTTTCTCCACAGAGTAAGCCAAAAGAACGTCTTCTGTAATTCTACTGACATTCTTAGCATTACACTAACCTTAAAAGGCATCATAAACAAAATTATAAAATTATATCTCCCAACGGCATTTTCTGCGGTAGTTTCGTCACAGTCCATTGCAAAGGGAACACGAACGCATAAAAAACCGTCAGTGGTTTTCTTTTATTTATACAAAATTACCTTAAAAACCGAGACACTTACTACTAGATAGGTACGTAGAAAATCGCCCATTCAATTTATTAAGTTAATGAATATTAATTTTTATTATAATTAGGTTTTAGAAAAAAAATTATGCACGACTCGTCATTAAAATGTCTTACTTTACTTGGAGACTGGAAAATACTCAGCACAGGGTGCTTCGCATTTCACTGTGGCTCCTCGTAAGTAATGGATAATGTTCATGACTTTTCGGTAAAGAACTATATATTGAATAAATATGTTTGGAAAATCAATGATTAATTTTTTTTAAATATTTTTTATTACTCTTTCGAAGCACTATATTTCTTTAGACAATTCATCCAATAAATTGAAGCATTAAAATAATATATTACGACATTCGATCGGTAAGTGACTTATAACAGATCTAGAAAAAAATTAACGAAGAGGCAATAATTATCTGCCACTGTCATAATTTCCCATTTACATATTAATGTTGCAAACACTAATCTTTATTATGAAAATGATTAAATAGAAGGAGGATGGAGAATTGGTTGTCGGAAGATCATTTCGGAAAGTTTGCTACTATAATAATTGTTTAATTACATATCCGCCTGTATGGGCGGCTTAAATGAATAAATTTATTATTATTATTATTATTATTATTATTATTATTATTATTATTGGCGCACTAATGCTGTTTAGCGTTACGGAAGCAACGTCGGAAAAGTTATAAAGGGCAGGATCGTGCGAAAAATAAATAAACATATCTGAAGCGGATCATCTGATCAATTCAATTACATAAATATTATTGAAATTTATTTAATTTGAAGTTAACTTTTGATATGTATATATCATAGTATGTCTTTTTAAAATTTGAAATTGTTCGTAATCGCCAGTTGAAGAAATATACTCGTTTACATCTATATTCCTTATTTTTACTATTATATTTTCTAATGGTAAAGTTTTTACACCGGTCACTTGGACACACATCTATAACACAGTGTTATTAAACACCAGTGGGCGGTGACCAAATTACAAGAAAATCAGTTCACGCTTATGCGACCTCATTTTCAGTAATAGCAGGCAGTGCAGTTTGTTTTTGTTATTAATATGATGCATCTTTTGGCTATTGGATTTATAAATGTAGCATTGCAGTTTAACTTTGGTATCTATAATTTGTAAATATGTGGAATTGAACTTTTACAGTCTTGCCGTCATAATTTAAAACCTATTGCAGCAATATTTATGAAACGTAATTGGCAGTGTATCGAAATTGAGGGCTAGCGGTTCAGGCATGTACGACCTCATTTAGTACACTAATATGCATTGTAGCCTGTGATTGTTCGTTACGCTAGTCAAATGCAGAAACATAATTTGAACTTGGAAATATTATTCTCCATGTGAATGTACATACTTTGGGGTGCCATCGTGTACTGGCATAATGTACCGGAAGTCAAAACACTCCAAATATGTTTCTTCTTGAATTTGATAAGGATTTTTTTGTGTGTTTTTGGCATTAATTATCCCCTATAAAAATTCTAATAATTTAAAAAAGTAATACTTAAATACTTCGGACAAACAAAAATTCAGAACAGAAATTGGACAAGAGTCATAAGGTATTGTAAACATTACATTTCATTGAAGTTACAAAAGCTAATGGAAAATTATAAAAATTTGACAAACTTTTGTAAATTTCTTTAACATTCCGATTTTTTTTTAATAACTACATGAAAAAAGATGAGTATAATAAATCACTTAATGAAATTACATAAATTTTAAATAGAAATTTGAAAGACATAATCTATTGTAGAAATTCATTCCCCTGAAGTCATAACAGTTAATATCAAAAGTTCAAGTGAAATTGTAGAAATAAGATCAACTGTTATAAATTTCGTTAACTTAAAAATATTAAAAAAAGTTAAATTCAAATAAATAAAAAATATAATATAGGTGATTTGGCTTGTAACGGTTCGAACCCAGGTGTTGTACAAATTCTCATAATTTGTAATATTTGCTTGGCTCATGATTTACAAATTCTTATAATTTGTAATATTTGTTTGGCTCGTGATTTACAAATTTTTATAATTTGTAATATTTATTTGGCTCGTGATTTACAGATTCATATAATTTGTAATATTTATTTAGCTCGTGATTTAGTCGTAGTAATTTACGTTATGTTTGATTTTTAAATAAAAATCGTGACAACTCAATTTTGGTTCGTTTTATGGGTAATGTGTCTGTCAGTAAATTTTGTTAGTAAGTAAAACACAGATATATGGATTTGATGTCATTTATTCATTTTAAAAGGTTGTGCAAGCGACAGGTAAATAAAGGACAGTTTTGTTACTCAAATTGGACGATATTTATTTAATTATATTTCTTTAATGTACTCATTGCAAGTATTGGTTGCACAGCTGGGGCACATTATGCACATTTTTAACATTTAATAGTTGAGGAAGCACACAACATACCATAACCATACAACCAATTAATTATATTTATTCAAGATTTGGAATAGATTTTATTTAATAATTATTGAATCTTTATTATATTCTTGGACTTTGACTGATTTATTTTATTTTGAAAACCGAGTTATGAGTTAATTATTAATACTAGTGTTGGAATTACAAAGTGATATTAGCGACTTCACCAAAATCTTCAAATTGTGCCGAGAAGGTTATTTCATACATGTCATCACTGCATAGAAATTCACCAGCATTTGTGTCTACCAATGCATTTCAAGGCCATCTTGTGGATAGGAACGAAGCACATAAATTCAGACATTAAAGTACTTCAAATGATGCACACCAATGTATATCCTCATCACGTGATATTATTAGTATTTGTGACTACCAAGAATATCACCCATGTGATCGCAAAAACTTTAAGAGGTAATGTTATTCAAAATTGATTACAGTTTAGTATGATAAAGTTTTATACCACTTCTAATTTTCTAACTAATTAAACACATGCATACATTCAGTTGATTTATTCATAATGCTGGGATTACTTGAATAACGGAGCGCTGAGCAAGTTTATTTATGAAATTAATATTATATAAAATATCATTAAATGATTTATATTGAGATATTTATTCCCATAATGAAAAATAAAATAACTCCAACCCTGAATCGATCATGTATATTGGATACGATGTTAATTAATAATTTTACAACGACCATCAAAGATATTGCGACGAAGAAAATAAAGGGGTTTTTACAATACTTTCCTGTGAGTACGAAAATATTGTCAGGACAACGTGTATAAAATGCAGTTAAGCTCAATCCACTACGCATTGTTCGGCGTTATGAACCTGCATTTCTACTATTATAAATTTTACTCCATTCACTAGCGGCACGGCGCCGTTATGTTACTTGAAAGGTTATATTAATAGTATGGAATTGACTTTAGAAATGTTAGTGTGGTGTACATTTGATTTCGTTGCGTATATAATTACACAAGAAATTAATGCTTAAAATCTGTGTTTTCGTAGAGCAGCGTAATGAACTACGACGCGTGGAAATTCTAACTGGTTTTATTTAATTTCAGCACTAATATTTATACTGTTCCCTAATCTTTACTCTTCTATCCCTGTCCCATGCTAAATCTGTGTTCCGCCGCAAAGTGACGCAATCCCATTTGTATCATCGAATTACGAAATTGACCTTTTGAGTTCTCATGGCATTTTCTTTACATATTTATGTTTCATCATTCGATCGTGTGCTAATTTAAATTTGCCTAAAATTTAGAAGTCACCATAATGTCAATATGTACGCGTTCCGAAATGGATGACCTCGCTCGGGTGGCATATTCACGCCTGCCGACAGCATGAACCAATATTTACGCCTTTTTGTTTCGACTCATCCAATTATGGAATTTAATATTAAATATGGAGTAGGTCTTTACAGGTTGACAGATTAGAACGCTTGCTTAGCATGTACGAAAACCTGCGTTCGAGCCCCAGTATAGGTAGTACGTTTGTACTGAGAAACTGATGCCATTCGCCGTTGGGACCTCATTAACGGCACTCTAGAAATCGGGGGTAAATTTCTAGAGTAACAAGTCCTAACTCAATACACACACTTACACAAATCACACGGCAGAACAACCCCCTTAGTCGATAGCCAGTTAGGTTTAATATTCCCATCCACTACATTCACTACTACTACTAGAAAATATATAATAACTATTATAATTGCACTTTTATTTATTATCACATTTTTTGAGCATATAATTCTTGTTTATTGCCGGTATTTTGAGATTTGTAAGATATGTGGATTTATTGTGTATTTTATTTATATCTTGCAGTAGAAAAATGCTATTATACATAATGAAATTTCCCAGGACTCTCAAGACAGGGGTGTGGAAATATCATGAAAATTATGGAAAGTATTTATATCTTATTTTAAGAATTCAAAGATATGTTTTGTGTTTTCAGCATTCAATATAAAAATATCATACAGTAAAGACTTTTTTTGTCCTGTAGCAATATTGTGACAATGTAAAGTTTTGATGTTGTTTTTAAGAAACTATATATTTGGGTATTTATCGAGTGTTTCAGAATATTTTTTTACATTGACAGTTTCCATGTATTATTAAAAATTGCATTAAAATTTATATTCAATGTTGATTATGATCAAGTCGAGGATTTCTAAGTATTATGCTATACATCAGTTTTAAATGCAGACCAAAATTTCAGCAAATGAACTAACGAGACAATTTTTTTTGTGCTTTTATGGATATTTTCAGTTTTTAAGCCTATAATTGCTTTAATGCATTTTTTGTGCATATTTCCTTATTTTTTGTGCTTATTTACTTGTTTCTCAATTTTATAGCATATTATTTATATTAGCTAGGAATATATTTTGTTGCACATTATTATAATGAGAATTCAGTATTAATATTACTCCGTTACGTCTAGAGTGCTTGGTTATCACAAAATCATCAACAAAGCGAGCGTGCGTACGTAATATTTGGTAAACAAAGCTTGATTATTTCGGGGATTACCCTATTTTTACTTGCACAAAACGCATATGGGGCAAGTGTGCTATCAAATTAGTCCAATTTATCTCAATCTTCAGTGCGTTGTGCTTGTGCCTTGTGTGTATTACGTGTTTATAAGTTTTCTTGTATAAAATGCCGAAAGTAAAACCTCCCGTCGATGAATGGATACGTGGACATTCTGAATTAAAATATGAGAACGGCAACTTAATTTGCAGGGCTTGTATCAAAGGAGTAAGTTTTATTTTGTGTTGCTATTGGCCTAGGTACAAGCATGTATTATGTTCTAGATTAACTGCGAGAAAAAAATTAACATAACACAACATATCAAAACAACAGTTCACCAGGAATATTAAAAAAAACACAAACCTGCAAGCAGTACCCTGAGTACCCAGCAAACTATTTCCTAGTCTTTTGCGAGTTCCTCTACACAGAATGAAAATGAATTTTACTTTGATTTATGCAATACGATGGTATCTTCTAACATTCCATTAAAAAACAAGATAATAGTATGTCTAAATCTGTTTTACAAAAATACACCGGTATACATATTCCTGCCGAATCAACCATTCGCAAAAACTGTATCGAGCAAGTATACAAACAAACTATTGAGGCAATAAAAATGATAATTGGCAGCAATTATATATGGTTCTGTGTAGATGAAACTACTGATTCATGTGGTCGGTACATCGCCCATTTAATGATTGGAATATTAAACGAAGACTCCACCAATGCAATTTTAATTAGTTCCAAGCAGTTAGAAACAACAATTGGCAATGCCGTTGCCAAATTCGTTTACGATGGATTAACTTAATTTTTTTGCCAAACCCTGTACCAAATGATAAATTATTATTGATGCTTTCTGATGCCGCTGGATATATGTTGAAGGCATATTCTAATTTAAAAGTATTTTATGAGCAATTAATGCATTACACCTGTTTGGCACATGGTTTTAATCGAGTTGCTGAAACGATTAGACTGCAATTTCCCCATGTCAATGATTTGATAAAAAACATTTTCCTAAAAGCTCCACTGAGGGTTGAAATGTTTAGGGAAAGAATGCCAAATGCATTCTTCCATTCTTCCATGGATTGCATGCATTCTTCCAAATGCATGCAATCCAAATGAAAGATGGGGTACGAGGCTAAATGCTGCCTGCTATTATGCCGACCATGTCGATTCGTTTAAGGAGCTTGTGTTCGAGTTTCCCGAAAATGTGTCAGAGGCAAATAAAGAATGCCACAAAGTTCTTAAATATAAGATGGTTGTACAAAATTTAGCATTCCTAAAACCCAACTACAGTTTCGTATGCAAAGCGATTGATCTCCAAGCAAAGGACACAACTTTGGTAGATGCGGTTCAAATAGTTGAAGATTTTAGAAACGACGTCTCGAACGTACGGGGATCTATAGGAGAGATTATTTAAACAAAATGTGATGCAGTTTTGTAAAAAAATGAAGGGTTTGGCGAGTTACAAAAAATAACAACAGTTTTAAAAGGAGATTTCATGGAAGATTTGCTGATAATAATTACAATTGTTCCCAAATTTAAATATGCACCGATTACAAGTGTGGATGTGGAGAGAAGCTTTTCACACTAAAAAAATGTGCTCAGTGATAGGAGAATGGGATTTTCCGTTGAAAATGTAGAAAAACATTTAATTATTAGTTCATTTAAAAATGAGCAGTAATCATTATTTGTTATTATTTATTATTGTTATTAATATTAATCACCAAAACCTATGTTATTAAAATATTACTTTTATCTACCTATAGTGCGTTCTTGTTAATAAAATAATGTTTTGTTTTGTTTTTCTGTATTTTCATAAAAAATAAAATATGCCTTTTCATGCTGTCTCTGCGTTTTTATGCATTTCTAATCTTTATGCTATTTTATATGCTTATTTTCTAAGATTTGTATGCATTTTTAAGCGCTTATTTTGTAATTTTTTATGCTAATAAATCTGCGCTTTGATTATGATACATATAATTACCATTAATCCTTGTTGGATTTTGATAACCATTTTATTCGAATAGTTTTTAGTAGTAACTGGTAGTAGTAACAATATTTTAATGGCTATCGATCTGCGGCCTTTCTATAATAATGTATATTATTAGATTGTATGAATCGGTGGTTAAACTGAAAAACAGTTTTATTTGTCTCTTGTTAATGGTCGTGAAATCCAAACAATTGTAGAGTTTTTCTATTAAAAATTTGTCAAACTTAACCAAGTGTTTTTTTTTTTCGTAAGATATACTGGCACACGTTTCTGAAAATAAGAATATATAGCGTTCAACGAACCAATATAAAAATTCCAGCCAAGCAATTCTTAGTGATAACCTAGGGAGCAAACGTTTCCACGCTGACGATATCAATCGGCAGTCGTGTTTTGTGTTTTGCACTGAGCAAGAGAATTGGACTATGACCACGTTCGTCTCGATTATCGCCCACCACCATCCGGCGAGCATTCTTCGGATTAACGCCGCCACGCTGTCCATCGCACTCACACATTAGACTTAACGGTACTAACATGTGCGCCGGTCGCATCGGACGAGCCCTAATCTCCCATCGAGTACCGCCGAATACAATCGAACTCGTTACATCACACCGCTTTACTAATAAACCAGTGTCAATGGTGTGACGACGGTCAAATAGTATTGTGCAGTTGTATGACCAGTGCGCGCGGTCATCGGAGCACGCTTCCGCGACAGTGTAGTACCCGACGCATAGGTGCGGAATTTCGAGTTTGAAGGACTAGTGAGACGCAGGAGCGATGTCTACGGTGGGTGCGCTCTTCCGCCGAAACGGTTCGTTAACTCACCAAGGTTTTCTTCCAGATCTGCGTCGCCATAGTGGTGGTCGTCCTGCTGGGGCTCCTGCTGCCCAAGAGGAGGTACAGGTGGTTCTACATACTGTACATGACGTTGCCCAGAGATTTGAAGTAAGTTGACAAGAATGGATGTTGTCAAGATGTCACAGAGATTTCGTCGCATTATATATATCAACATTTTATGGATCTTCGTTGGTACTACTTTTCTAAACAGAGAAGCCTAGTCCCAATATTAGAAACCCATACAATATGAACAATGGACATATTCGTCGTTACACATTTTGGCAGAACAATTTTTGACAAACTGAAGCACACCACTTGTGGGCAATCCAAGCATAGGCCACTTCCCCAACTAACATATTTTCCGCCTGCCTGCTCTGAAAGTTCATTTTTCGGTCCTAAATTGCGGGCGGAAAATGAGATTTGGGGACTCTAGGGCCTCTAAAATTTTTCAGAAATTTTGCCATAGAAGACGGCACACTTTTCATGGACAAATGTCATTTTGACTGATACGGTGACAGATATATTATACCTACTCTCTAATTAAATAGTTATTTAAGCATTAAGAGAGGTAAGTATCTTTTACCAGTCGAGGTCGAGTTTGCGCCCGAGCGACAGCGAGGGCTAGCAATACAGACCGAGACTGGTTAAAACTTACCTCTCAAATTGCTTATAACTGTTTTTCCACTCCTGAAGTTGGTTTAATTGTTTGTGTTTGATTGATTTATTTTCGCAACATGAACAAAATGTCAGTACGGCTTTGGTTGCTAAGACTATTTTTCAAACAAAGTGTGAATGTCAGAAATTGCATTCGTTCAGTTGTAAAATGAATTACTTACTTCCCGTTCCTCATAGTAACCAAAGCTTTATCGGTAAGTGGGACTTACTTCCACTAAATCAATGTTATAACAGTGTACTTACCATGCAGGGAGTGGAAAAAAGTGTATTAAGTGCAATGGATGTTAGCAGCGATGAAGACTTGGCTTACACCACTAGATATGTTACCGCAGCCACTTCCGCTAACCTAATTAACCTATAAAATCTTAGACTCGGTATAATAAGTTTTGTAGTTGGAAACGGCCAAAAAGTCAAAAAACATTACAGAAAATACAGTACTGCCGTATATAGCAGAAAGAAGGAAATAGTGCTACATTGTGGTTGAACATTCAATGTTGATGTCGGTTCTTAAAATGAAACAAAATATTGACATAAGAAAACTCATCAAAATGCAGCCGTACCTGAAACGAAATTCGGTTGATTATGGAGCAAAAAAAGTCAGATATTGTAGGCAGGCGGAAAAATAGCGTGTGTCCCGCAGGCCGAAAGGCCCTTCGTTTCGGCTTCTAAAGCGGGCTCCTATTTTCCGCCCTTGATGCACAATATACTATAGTACAAGGTACAAAGTATTACAATGGCCTCATTGTATCTGAATTTTCCGTTGGACTTTGTTTTTAACCTTTATCATTAAACATACATTGAAACATAAACCGCAATACAGTGTGTAACGAAATTGCTTGGCCAATGTTCACGAACGTGACGTATGTAACAAAACGATGAAAAAGTTCCTATAAATATTATCAGATTTTTTTTTTCATAACTTTGAAAACGCAAAACTTTCTTGAATTTGTCTCTGAAGGAACAAAAAAGCAATATTATTTGTGTTCAGCACATTTAATAATTTTAAAATTCACCTCTAACTTTTTAAATAAACATAGTTTCTTCGTTTCTTGGCGCCCTCGCTCGCAACGCTCGCTCATGCGCCAACAACGCGGGCTGCTGAAGTCCATTTTTCGCCCTTGATGCACAATATACTATAGTACAAGGTACAAAGTATTACAAAGGCCTCATTGTATCTGAATTTTCCGTTGGACTTTGTTTTTAACCTTTATCATTAAACATACATTGAAACATAAACCGCAGTTCAGTATGTAATGAAATTGCTTGGCCAAAGTTCACGAACATGACGCATGTAACAAAACGGTGAAAAAGTTCCTACGATTTCCCTAAGATTTTTTTTCATAACTTTGAAAACGCAAAACTTTGTTGAATTTGTCTCTAAGGAACAAAAAAGCAATATTATTTGTGTTCAGCACATTTAATTATTTAAAAATTCACATCTAACTTTTTAAATAAGAATTTCTGGACACATGTCTATAGGAACTTTTTCCCAGTTTAGTTCCGTAGTATAGTATAGTGTATACTTGTTGGTACAGATATAGAGATATCTCGCTGTCAAACCGTGCATCAGTAACAATTTGTGTTTTTGTTTTCAGTTTCTAACTCCAGAACATATAAAACATAAATATAAACCTCACCAATCCACTCAAAAATATATGTAGATGGATATATAAATACGCAAATAGATATATAGGTAGGCATACATCTACAAGAGCATCGTATAGTGTAGATGCCCAGATTTCTGTTAAAGTATCCTCCAGTGGTTATATATTGAGGTGCCCTGTGACGTATTCACTTTTGTAAGTTCTAACTCGCTTGATCACTACAAAAACTGATTGTTGATTAGCGTTTGGCACTTGTTATTAACATATCTATAGTTTTTAGAGTTTATGATTTTATAAAGTTACAATGATGCTGTGAAAAACACGTGCAAGTGTATTGCTTGGCCGGACATATCTTTGGTTTTAATTTCAACCATAATTAATTGGTTTTTAAATAGATTAAAGTGATATGTTTCAGACTTCTTTTGTAATTCTTATCATTAAATATAATTAAATCAATAGATATGATAAACTGCAATATAATATAGAGATATCTGGATTGCTATCAAACTCGTTCAGTGGCCATAATTTCGGTTTCTCAATTATATATTTTTTGCACATGCTCCCTAAAGTAGCTATTTTAGGGACAAGTCCCTAAATTGGGTCACTTCGGAATTCAGTCCCAAAAAGTTGCCATGGTTAAACAATGTGGTTACTATGATGGCATGATAGTTAAAATCCGAACTATTTTCGAGAAATATTTGCTCTGATGACATTCACTAATATCATAATAATAGTATTTAATGTGTTTTGGGAGCATATAAAAAAAAAATGTTTGTAACACGTACCTAAAATAAGTTTCTTCGGACTCATCTGCTATTCCAGAAACAGCAACGATTATTCCGAAAAAAAACATTATATCAGGTACTTGTAACGAAAAAAACGATTATGATACTTTTGTTTAAAATGTGAAATCTTACTTGGTTCGTTGCAAAGAATGGTTGCTAATTGGCATTTCTTCTGGACATCTCGTTTTTTTTTGAGTACTCATGGAAGGTATTCTTCATGTCATTATTTTATTTAAAAAATTTACTTACATTTTTCCGACTTCATTTTTAGTATTTAACATTAAACATTAATTTAAAGAAAAACTACAACATAGTAGAGATGTCTAGACTGCTATCATATTGTCCTCCAGTAGCCATTGTTTGGGCCACTTTTAGATTAGGTCAAGTTTTAACCATTTGTAATCATTAACCGGTTTTGGAGCGCGTGGCCGTGTTCAACAAGTTTAATTTTTTTTAATTTATAAAAATTTGGTGCACGTTAGTAAATTTTAACGCATTTTTACCTAGATTGTAAATATTTCTTATGAAGATTAAATATAAAAGTAGAATGGAGCTTAGTCCATATTTGCGTTAAGGTTTGGAGTTAAATTTAGAGTAGCAAAAAATATGCATCATGATTTGATGCTGTTTGTTTTAAAAATTGTTCGGTGATGTTGTCTGGATTTGCGTATGTTTCTTATGACGATTAGGTGAAAAGCTATAACAAAATGGAGCTTAGTCCATGTTTATATAAAGCTCCATTTAGTTTTAGTTTTTCACATAATCGTATCATTCTCGCCCACCTTGTGGTCATATCGCCCGGTACGCAGCGGCGTCGTTATGGACTTTATTATGTATCTCGTACCATAGACATTATCAACCAATAATTGATCATTGAAAAATAAAATTTAATCTGTTCACAATTTTGAAAGTTGAAAGATACGCCTTCCGCCCCCTTCATGATTGCCAGGTCTTCAGCAGCTTTACTAACAATATTCTGTCCGGATGAAATTTTTATTTTTACTTGAACATTCCACTGACTCGTACTTTAATATTTGGCATATTAGAAATTGAAACGTTTCTGACCTGAATCATCTCCGCAATTGAAACCTTCTTCGTCAGGTTTTCTTCTAAATACTTTCTTATGTGCAAGTCGTTGCTCCAGCACCTTGAACTTTTTCTCTGGCACACCACTCACAAAGCAGAGGATATTCTTTTTTGTAATATATATTGTGACTTATCTGCCAGAAAATTCAATTTTACACTATTTGCAGCCTGTAATAGTTATTTAAGCATTAAGGGAGGTAAGTATTGGTTACCAGTCGAGGTCGAGTTTGCGCCCGAGCCACAGCGAGGGCTCGCAATAAAGTCCGAGGTCAATACTTACATCTCGAATTGCTTATAACTGTTTTTCCACTCCTGAAGTTGGTTTAATTGTTTGTGTTTGATTAATTTATTTTCGCAACTTGAACAAAATGTCAGTACGACTTTGGTTGCTATGACTATTTTTCAAACAAAGTGTTAGTGTCAGAAATTGCATTCGTTCAGTTGTAAAATGAATTTCAATTAAAATAAACAAGAAATGGCAATTGAAGAGGCTGCAGATGCTGCCTGTTCCTTCCTACTGCCGGAGAAGTCGAAGGGGCGTTATCAAAATGCGTATAAGTGTTTTAAAGAGGGGTGCCAGAGAAATAACGTTATTGAAATTATTTTACTTACTTACCCCATGGAGGTAAGTATTTACCTACTTCCCGTTGTTCATAGTAACCAAAGCTTTATCGGTAAATGGGGCTTACTTCCATTCTTTGTAACTTCCATTCCAGTGCACTTACCATGCAGGGAGTGGAACAAATATTTTAGGCAACATCAAAATCATTCATGAATTATTTCAAAACGTGCACACTTTGACATATTTTTTGTGTGTCACACTTGTTAGATGATGCGATAAAGCTTCGAATATAACTCGAATTTTAACGATATTTGTTATTATTATAAACATCTCTACAGTTTTTGGATAAGTTATGATTTTGTAAAGTACGTCCCTGTATACAAAACCGCTTATTAGCGTTTGATGCTTGTTCTGGACATCTCTAGGGTTTTGATATAATTTTTCACATCTCAGGTAATTTTCAAATTTTGGTTTTATTTTCCTCACTTTATTTTTAATCTTTAACAGTTTTATCCATAAAAATTTAAACCGTGTTTACCGGTGGTTTAACGGTGTATTTTTATAAACGGTTACCAAGGTTAGTAAGCTTAAACCACCGTTAAACCGCGGCTTATTTCTTTATAAAACTGTATGATCCATTAGAATCATTTTAATTCCACATTTTAATTCAATGTATTTTGAACATGAGAACGTTTATAGATAATTTGACTAAATTAATAATATCTTCACTGGCTATTTTTACACAAGTATTCTACTGCTTTTATAAATCAATATTTGATCCCAGTCATCAAAAAATATTTCGAAAGTAGCTATGGAAAAACCGCAATCATTAAAGTATTGTCACTACTACTGAAATACGATTAGGCATGACAGTTAAAAATTTATTGGAGAATTATTTCGGATTATTTTGCAAACTACCTTAATTGATAATAATTAGTTGGGTATAGATAATATAGGTTTTTCCTTAACTCGCAGCAAACGGAATTAGCAATTATGTAAGTCATGGAGCAAACTTCATGATTTTATTAATAGAGGCTTTTACTTCATGATACATTGTAAAATGTATTAATAAACAATGTCCATGTACGTTATCGAGGAATAGTGTTGATTTTATTGACACTATAGGCTCTTATTTCGCGATAGTATACATTGTAAAATATATACAATATACATAAATAATGCACTTTGAACTGTGCTCGTTTCACACTTTGTTATTAAAACTATGATAGTAGTTTCAACCATATATGCTGGTTATTATCGAACTTGTAATTCGATAATTACCAGCTTATATAGTTGAATCTATAGTCACTGTTTTAATAATAAAGTGTGAAACGAACACAGTTCAAATTGCAGTATTTATGTACACACAGCGAGTTTTTTTATCGTGCAACATAGGTGTACGCCCGTGGATTGAGGACAAGCCCTTTGAGGCGATACTTGAGCCCAATGACCACGACACGCAACTTTGATTAACAAAAAGTGGACTGTAATGTAATATGTTTTGTGAGCGAGCCGCGGGGTTAGCTTCTACTTGCTACCACCTACCTTGTTCGACCAGAAGGGCGGCGTCACTTCACTATTGGATTTGGCACTATTGTTCTCTTCTCTCACTATTTTCTGTTGTGTCCTCTTCAACGTACGTTTCGAGAGTCTGGTTCCGTGAGCCCGGGTGTCGCGCGAAATACAACCATCGCACGCGCACTCCAGTCGCGTACCGGCCGCTCACAACCACAATATACAGGGTGGACGTCCGAACATACCGCCCACCTTGGAATATCCTATTCCAAAACAAATTGTTCATTCTAGCAACAACAAAAATTCAAAATTAAAGAATCCACCACAACCGACTAAGCCCCAAACAAAGGAGATAAACCGGTTGGAAACGGTTTTACAACAAAAAACTAATAAACCAAAACAAAATTCGATAATACCAAAACTAAATCTCATTTATTATACTACTCCCTACGAGTAGTATAAAATTCCCGACACTAAATAACGTAACAACAACGAAAGGGGTGTTACAATTCGTAACAAATAACAAACCAAAACTGATGTTTCTATATAACCATATAACAATATCCTAGGGTGCTAGGCGATAAGTTGGCTATATTTGGACAGGGATATAGGGTACAGGATCAATCGAACTTCACTCCGCCCGGGCGATAGGGGAGACTTCGCGAAGAAAGGTAGCCCTTAAGTGGATAGGCATGTCAGGATACGACACCCTAGGTTCCCGTACATCCCTATTTATACCTATACTTCAGAAGACCCAGGCAAGGGGCATAATTTTACCACCGCTCGCCTAAGGACACCAGTTGCAGTTTTAACATCAGCAACTCTAACAACTCCATCTCTTCCAGCGTATACGCTTAATACACGGCCCAGTCGCCAGGAAAGTGGTGGTAGATTGTCATCCTTTATGAGGACCATGGTACCAACTGCTAAATTTGCAGAAACTTTGGTCCATTTTGTCCGTTGTTGGAGCGTGCATAAATATTCCTTGTACCATCTCTTCCAAAAGGAACTAACGATGTGTGAAAGTAACTTCCAACGAGTAGTGCCAGTTCCCACAGAGGACTCTGGTTCCATTAACGTCGTAGGAGATTCGAGTAATAAAAAATGGCCTGGAGTTAATGCTTCCAAATCATTGGGGTCCGATGACATCTGAGTTAGTGGGCGTGAATTTAATGTATTTTCGACCTGTATCAGTACCGTATTAAATTCTTCATACGTCAGAAATTGATTTCCAATGGTATGTGCTAATAACCGCTTAGTGGATTTAATAGCAGCCTCCCATATGCCACCAAAATGAGGACTGGATGGAGGGTTGAGATGCCATTGAATGCCTCGATCCGCTAAATGCCCACCTACTTCTCGTTTATTCTCGTCTGACAACAACAACTGAGCCCATGCTTCAATTTTGCGTTTTGCACCAACAAAATTTGTGCCGCAGTCACTGTATATGTGCGCTACCGTTCCTCGACGTGCAACAAAGCGTCTGAGTGCGGCCAGAAATGCTTCCGTGGTGAGCTCCGATACCAACTCTAAGTGGACTGCTTTTGTAGCGAGGCACACAAATAAACAAATATATGCCTTGTATCTTTTGGCATTCCTAATTTTTCCTAGTGAAATTTCGAATGGTCCACCAAAATCTATTCCTGTGGCCATAAATGCCTTTACGGATGCCAAGCGCGCCACAGGTAAATCCCCCATAATAGGTTGCAATGCCGTCGGCCGGGTACGGAAGCACTGGAGACACCGTTGTAACCGACGACGGATCACATCACGACCAGAGATTATCCAATATTGACCTCGTATAAGACAATGTAGATTTTGTGGTCCCGGGTGCATGTAAGACTGGTGATAGAAATCTACTATAAGATTTGTCACATGTGATGATTTTGGTAGTAAGATTGGGTGGCGGCGGCTGAATGAAACTGGAGCATGATGTATTCGCCCACCGACTCGAATCAACCCATGGGAATCAATGAAGGGATTAAGATTGCGTAACCGAGATGACACAATTTTTCCCTCTCGAATAGATGACTTTTCCCGTCTAAATTCGCTAGTTTGTACCGTTCTAACGCAGACAACAGTTGCTGCGGCCAATTCCTTCGCTGTTAACATACCCTTACGTCGAGGACCAGTTTTCTGCGAATTATGTGAAAAACGTAGGATCCATGCTACTACTCTCCTCATCGTCGTCCATGAGGAGAATCGTTCAAAGGGGAGGGTTCCGTCTTCTATCGGTGTGTCCTCCACTGTAATGTGTAGAGCGAGCACCTTAGCTTCACAATACTCAGGCTCATGGCCCTCGATGGTCGTTGGATTCCCTTTCTCCTTAGGCCACTCTATCTCCGATTTCGCTAACCACTCCGGTCCTGTACGCCATAATGGATGATCGAGCAACTCTTTGGGAGTGAGCCCTCGGGAACCACAGTCTGCGGGGTTCTGGGCGGAAGGTACATGGCGAAATTGCTCTGGTGACATAATTGACTGAATCTGGCTAACTCTATTTGCAACATATGTTTTCCATTTGTGAGGCGAGGAGCGGATCCAGCTTAATGTGACCATCGAATCTGTCCAAACTACTGACGGTGACATTGTCGGGAATTGCGATGCGAATAATTTCCGAGCATGTTGCACTAATTTGGCGACTGTTACAACGGCACATAATTCAAGCCTAGGCAATGTCTCCCTCTTTAAGGGAGCCACTCGACTCTTTGCAATGACAAGCGAAACGACTATATCACCATTAGCGTGTTCTGCCCTCAAATACACTACCCCACAGTATCCCTTTTCCGAGCTATCTGCGAATCCGTGAAGTTGGATTTTGGAAGCGGGATCAATCTTCAACCACCTCGGTAATTGAAAACTAGATAATGAAGGTAATTCCTCTCGAAATGCAATCCACTTGCGGCAAACGTCTTCTGGAGGCGTTTGATCCCAATCCAAACCCAACTGCCACAGATATTGAATGATCCATTTTCCCATAAATGTGACAGGAGCTATATATCCCATTGGATCAAATAGCTTACAGATATCCGATAAAATGGCTCTTTTTGTGAGTTGATTTGGGCTAACGACAACTTGATACGACATGCTATCCGTAGAAGGGTCCCACACTAATCCGAGAATTTTGGTCAATGCATTCGGATCATCCCCAAATACGAGTGATTTACGGGATATTGCACAATGATCCTTTGGCAATGCTTCTAATACTTCCGGACAATTGCTCATCCATTTTCTAAGGGCAAATCCTCCTTGATTCAATAATTTAATTAGCTGAGACTGTAAATTCAATGCATCTTTTACAGTCGGTACGGACATAACAAAATCGTCCATGTATGTACACTCTAATATCGCAGCGACAGCGTCAGGTAGGTTGGCACCTTCATCCTGAGCTAATTGGTGCAGAGTCCTTATAGCGAGGAAAGGAGAGGCAGATATGCCATAAACGACGGTGGACAAACAATATTCTTTTAACGGTTCCGATGGATCCCATCGCCATAATATTTTCTGAAACTGATGGTGCTTCTCCGCTAATCTAATATTTCTATACATTTGCTTTATGTCTGTCACTACAACTACCTGATAAATCCTAAACTTAATCAATATGTCTACGATATTCAATTGCAATTTAGGTCCCGTATGTAGGATTTCATTCAGTGATGGGCCATGTTTAGTTTTCATGGATGCATCGAATACGACACGAAATTTTACTATATTATCAATGGCTGTGTCGTCAGTACGCTTGAAGATACAGTGATGTGGTATGAAGTACGATGACCCACATCCCTCTTGAGAAGGTGGTGCTAGACTCATATGTCCTTGCTCAATATAATCCGTCATAAACGCATTGTACTGCAACCGTAGCTCAGGATACCTGGTTAGCTTTCGTTCTAATAACTGAAATCGACGCAAAGCTAACTCGCGACTGTCATTCAGATTGAGAACCGAGGACAAAAATGGTAACTCGACAACATATGTACCATTACTCGAGCGAGAGACCGTTCTCTTGTAATGTTCTTCGCACTCCTGCTCAGTAGGGCACGATACAGTTACTGAAGGGAGTTCCTCTACTTGCCAAAACTTCCGAATCAGATTATCCGTATCATTTTGCAGTGTCATGCAAAATGACGATACTGACGGGTTGTTCGAACATCCCGTAGGCGGTGGCTCGATACGACCAATTAAACAATATCCCCAAATTGTAAGAAGGGCACTAGGGGTCCCTTTAGGACCGACAATAGGTTCACCGAGTGCGATATACGGGAACCACTCTGCTCCTAACAAGATATCAACATCGTGTGGTACATGGAAAGCCGTATCGGCGAGGGGTAATCCCTCCAAGTGAGGCCAATTATACTGTTCAATGTGCATAGACGGGCACTTAGTGATGTTTCGAATTTCCATAGCATCTACTTCTAAACAAATATTATCGACAGGCTCAAATGAACACTTAATTGTGCCACTAGAGATCCCTACTGGAACTTTCGCCAATCCGAATATTGGGACTTGTGCGACCTGTGGTGTCAACCCTAGTCGTTTTGAACAGTGCGCACTAATAAATGTACCTTCACTAGCAGTATCAAGTAGAACTCGTACGCGTGTATACCGTCCAGAATGATCACGTACGTATGCTTGGGCAGTCAACAATAACACACAAGACCTAGTGGACGTTTGTAGCGATGATACACTAGGGAGGTTGCGTACTAGGGCATCATTAACGTGCTTCACTGAATTCTCATTGACTTTGGGGGCGGGTGACTTATCCTCCGTTTTTACTTCCACAACCTCTTTATGTGGCATATGGAGTAAAGTGTGATGGCGTTGGCGACATATCCTACATGAGCCTCTAGAGTCACAACGCGCGAGATAATGACCCGAGTTTAAACAATTAAGGCACACACGCTGCCTCTTTGCGAATTCAAATCGATCGATTATGGATTTATTTCTAAATGGTGCACACTGTGCTAAATGGTGATTATCGTTACACAGTGGGCAGTGGGACAGATCCTTTGCATTTGTCTCCGTGCGAACTACCAACGACGTAGTTGCCTTTCTAGCTGAAGTAAACCTTGCGGGGGCGTTCGAGAACTGTTTCTTATTAATTATCGATTTATAATTAATAGAATCACCGCAAGATTCTATTACTCGGCATTCACTTGACAAAAACGATATAAATTGCTTCAATGTACCTACTTCACAATTACTGACGGCTTGTTCCCACTTTTCTCTCAGTACGGGCGTCAATTTCTTCTTAAACAAGTGTAATAAAGGCACCGACCAACTCGCGACGTCATGACCTAACGCTGATAACGCACCAGAATACTCTGTCAGCGTTGTTACGAATTTTCGCATGGATGTGGGATCACACGTGAGCGTTACGTTAAATAATTCATCCAAGTACGAACTAGTTAGTAGTTTCTTGTCGTTATATCTGTCCTGTAAGGTATCCCATGCAACCTGATAATTATTTGCGGTCAACGGTAGCGACGAAATCTGTGCGAGGGCGTCTCCATGCAGTGCCGATCGCAGGTACATGAATTTCTGAACGTCCGACAAATTACTATTGTGCACGGTGGACGTGTACATATCGAAGAAGTTGTGCCATTGATTTAAATCGCCATCGAATTCAACTAATTTTAATTTCGGAAGCGCGACTCCGGAGACGGCGTTTGAAGATTGCGTAATCGGACCCACCGAATGGTCGCGATTGCGATGAAACTCAGGAAATGCCATTGCAATAATGGCTTTGGCATTGTAATAAGACGCTTCTACTTCTTCTATGTCTGGTTGGAGATCTTTCGGTGTTTTTAACTTATTATAACACGCCGATAATCTACCAATCGCGTCATTAAATTCCCTAAACAAATCCTCCAAGCCTTCCGACATAACTTTAAGAAGCGCTATTGACTTCTTATCATCGGGGTCGGCGTCTACCGATTGTGCGATTAATTCGACACGCAAAATCTTTCGACGGGCAGTTTCCACCTTGAATATAACTTCCTCGAGAGACGGCATGTTGCTAATTTTAAACTACAAACTGAGCGAGAAATGATAAGAAGATAAGAAGATTATAAAGAAACCGTCGCCGATAAATATCGACGATCACAAAACATACAACTGTTGGAATCGACCAGATGTACCAGATGTGGTGAGAGAGAGACCACACAACGAGGTCAAGAGAGAACGAATGCTAGAACGATTAACAAAACGAGCGACGGGATCGAGAACTAACGTATTAATAAGCGAAAAACTGTAATTAATACAGCGCTAATTATCACAATATAAACCGAATCCGGTTCGAAGGACCAAAATGTACGCCCGTGGATTGAGGACAAGCCCTTTGAGGCGATACTTGAGCCCAATGACCACGACACGCAACTTTGATTAACAAAAAGTGGACTGTAATGTAATATGTTTTGTGAGCGAGCCGCGGGGTTAGCTTCTACTTGCTACCACCTACCTTGTTCGACCAGAAGGGCGGCGTCACTTCACTATTGGATTTGGCACTATTGTTCTCTTCTCTCACTATTTTCTGTTGTGTCCTCTTCAACGTACGTTTCGAGAGTCTGGTTCCGTGAGCCCGGGTGTCGCGCGAAATACAACCATCGCACGCGCACTCCAGTCGCGTACCGGCCGCTCACAACCACAATATACAGGGTGGACGTCCGAACAATAGGTTTAGTAATTTTTAGTTATACTTAATTATACACTTATGTCACAATGACAACAATGTATCAATGCGTTTTTTTTTAAATGCAACATACAAGTAATAGCTATTTGTATAAGTAATACAAGGGAGCAAAGTGCATCATTTCCTCCCGCCGAAAATCTAAGGGAGGAAACGGCACTTTGCTCCCGAGTAATACATTTGTTTTTTTCTACGACCTTTCACAGTGTTTTGCATAAATACTATATTTTCTTGTGTATGACAATTAAAAAACCAAATGTCAAAATATAATATTTAGAATAAGTATATTGTTAAAAATCAAAGTATACAAGGAACGTTCGAATTTTTATAAATGAAAATAGTACGAGGCTTATGTTGCATGGATTACGGCTACTCTGGTCCGGTTGAATAAAATACATAATGGATTGAGTACGGTTATTAATCTGGTGCGTGGTTCGTAGCAGATTATGTTGAACGTTTTGAGTCGACTATAATAAATGTGAATACATATTTTGCAACGGGGTATGTAGCTGTTCAAGTTTTCGTCTCTCGGGGAATCTTTTTGTAATTCTCCCGTGCTAAGTATAGGGTGGGCCAATTAGTGCTTTCTTTTTATATCATATGATGATGGAAACGTGGTTACGATCAACGGAAAGGTATGTTAACTGACTTTCTGTGGCCAGAAATTGAGGACATGAACTTGGACCATCTTTCGTTTTAACAGCTTGGAGGGACATGCCATACAGCCCATCAAACAATCAATCTTTGTGCACTTCGTGCACAATTTCTGTGTGCATCTTTGTGCACAATTGGCCGCCTTGGTGCTGCGATTATACGCCGTTTTTTTTTTTTTTTTTGGCGAGAACTGTGAAATAACGATGTTATGCGGGTAATTCACAAACGATTCAGGCCCTTAAGTTGAACATTGGCCGAACCATCAACACCGTCCTTAAAAATTGGGCTAACAGAATGTGCTACTGCGCCTGCGTAGCTATTTGAGGCAACCCCATAAATGAAGTTGTGTTCCATACATAATGGGAATGTTTGCTCTTTTATAGAAGCCATAATATATGAAAATATATATATATATATATATATATATATATATATATATATATATATATATATATATATATATATATATATATATATATATATATATATTTGGTTATTTTATTGCATTTTTAAAAAGTAGCCGGCCTTAGTTGGCCGCATTTTCGCTATATTCGTTGAATACATCAATGTCAAATTTGTATTGATGTAATGACAGATGTTTGTTGTATTTTAATATATAATTATAAATTATTGTAATTGTTCTAGTAGTGAATAATTAGTATTTACACCACGGTTGTGAATACCATTACAGCCTCGGATCATGTAACCCTCAGCGCTATCAATAAAAGAAAACCATACACTATTATTACAGCTACCTATTTAATATTTCTACTCTAAGTATTATTCTAGGGAGGCAAAGTTGTTTGCCTGTCGCATATGAGGGAGCCAAAGTTGTTTGCCTCCCATGGGAGGAAAAGTAGAACTTTCCTCCCTCATATGAGGGACGAAAGTGTGTACTTTCTATTAAGGGAGTAGAAAATTATTATTATCTGTGATGCAAATATTACAGTTCACTGTAGTATAAAATGTGAACAATGTTAAGCTGAGGTTTTAAGCATTATCCATTTGAATCCCTGAGCCATTTCTTCAGTTGTATACATTGTTCACGTCGTAAATTGTAATATTTGCCTCACAAAGGATTACCTGTATGTTGCATTTTAAAACGGACGCTTTGATACATTAATGTCATTGTGAAGTGTGTAAGTATTGAAATAATTAACCCTATGTTGCACGATAATGAATACTCTCTGTATTTTACAATGTATGGTATCGCGAAATGAAATTATTCACTATCAATCAAATCTGGACTATTCCTAGATAACCTACATGAAAATGATTTATTTATACATTTTACAATGTATAACGAAGTAAAAGCGTGTATAATAAAAACATTAAATTTCCTCCTTGACTTACAACATTGGTAATTGTGTTTGCTATGTGTGTATAATAGTGTGATACCAATAAGTTCAAAGTATAGAAATGTAATGTGTTTATAGTATTGCATCAAGACTCGGTAAAAAAATTCATGAAAAAATGAATAATAAGGATGCTGGAGGCCACTGTGTGTCACGCCCCCGTTTCTCTTTCTGCCCCTCGCCACTATACTCTACCTTTCCGGTGTTGTTGATCTTGAGCATCTCGGCCCAGGCTATACTCAGTGAAGACGGCGTGTGGGGGCCTTCAGCCTTATCTAGATGGTGGTGTGACTTAACGTAATTTAAATAAAAGGTAGAAGGGAGGATCCGGGAAAAGCTTAATAAAATTACAAAAATCCCGTAACAAAAAGGTGAATTTATTATTGGTAAGAAAAGATCCAAACAAACCGTGATCAAACATAAAGCCACAAGAAATGAAGGGGGCGCGTTGAACGATGTAAGTTCGTAGCATGGTTTCCGCAATATGGCGCCGATTCCTTGACGTCCCGTCTCGTGGTCTCTGCTCGGGATGGCGTCGACCAAGTTCTTTCTTCGACCCCTCGTAGTATGGGGCGGTCCAGGGTTGTTAGATACGGGTCGTGTGCCCGTAATGACTTGGCCTACAGATAGGGGGTGGGTGTAAGTACCACTAACGAAAATGAAAAGGGATAAATCTTACCTAAAGATCGATAGCGGGCGCTAAGTATAATGATTCGAGATCGTAATTAATCCAGCACTCAGCTGACGTTGACGGTGGCTATCAGTAAACCACACACTCTTCAACAATATCATGCCTTAGTGGCTGTCGCTTATCCCGACAATTATTCGGATTTTTGTCGTTGACAAAATTCACGACTGACCGGCATGGGATCTCTTACGCGAATCTCCCAGTGGGTTTGCGTCTAGCGAAAATCTCGATGAGAGAAGAGGGAAAAATCAGAAATCAGAGTAACTTACCACTAAAGAGTTAACCTAGGCCGCCGCGCAACAATGCGCGTAAGCGAAAACATAACGTAACATGTGATACGATGCTGTGATACATCCTGTAAAAAAATATATAATTTTATTGTATAATAAGTATATTAAGTAAAACTATAAAGATTTGTCTCCGAACATAGGGAAATAACATGGGAAGGCAGTTTTTTCTTAGTTAACGGCTATTCATTCTATAATAAAATTAACAGCACCGTTAAATAGGTAATTTTTCTGTCCTTCTTATGGTATAAATTAGTCATCGCCAAAAAATTCTTAACATGTGTAGAAAGCTTTTAAAATAATGAAAATCATTTAAAATAATAATATTGTCTCTGATATTTTTGACATGATGAGTGTTTTGATTGCCGAACGTAGAGAATTAATATTGGAGAACAGGTTTCCTTCGATTTCTGTTCCACTAATAAAACTATAAGAAAACTGAGACCATATAACGTAAACAATAATAAAAATGATTAGTTTATCATTTATTGTTTATTGTTTGTCATTGTCAACGGCGAGCGATATACGGCTTTATTATGTTGGTAGCCGGAAATATTGTGTAGTTTTCTTTGAAAGTGAACGTCTGAAGTCATTGATAGTCTTTAAGTAAACTTTTCTTTCACTTTTTTCTCGAAAATTTTCTTATATAAGATATTGAAATTTTTACTCAGCCATACTAAGAGTATGACCCTCTTTCAAAATAAAAATTCAAACAGTAGAGGTAACATTTAAAATTTTCAAGTTGGGCCAGAAGTGAGCTTGAAAGTAAACTTCAAGGTCAAGTTCAAGGTCATAATTCGGTGGCCCGTTGTAGCCATACAACTGTTGTTAGGGTCAATTTTCGCTATCGAATGTACCTTCGGAGTGATTTGCGTGTACTGTTAAAATTGGATTACCCTGTATACTGCCTTTAAAAAAAAAACAGAACGCTAAGTATTTATTGGACGATTTGATTGAAATTAACGGGATGTAATGATAATTGAAAAATTGGAAATTTAGAACGACTTTTAATTACTTATATGTTTGAATTTGATAGCTTCGTATAGACCTGTATCTATACAAAGATCTAGTATAGAGTATCTATACTCTATAGTCTGTACTTGAGCATGACTTGGACTAAAGTCGTATATTTGGTTACGTATTTTCTGTAAACCTTTATGCACCAAACGAAACCCTATATACGCAAATATACGACTTGAGTCGAACTCATGTTCAAGTACGTACTATAGAGATAGGTCATAGGTATGTAGGGCACTGTTTACTTTTATACTGGTTTAATCATAAGTTTTCTAAAATTTCTTAGCAAAACTCGAAATATTATATTTCCTGAAGCTATAACCGAAGATAATTTAGTAAATATTATACATTCGAAATATTTATATTTTTGTATGTATATTTATTAAACGGCTATCTATTTCTGCTGTTGCGGCTATTTTCAACTTTTATCCTCACTCTATTAGTTTGTTGAACAGCTTAATTCGAAGACAAAAGTAGTTTTGAATAATTCGAAAATAACATATTACTGCTTTATCACATTTTATTATTCATACATTTCGATATTTGCACAACAAAACTAAATCTGAGTACTATAAAAAGCTATGCCAACCACTGCACATTAGTCCAAAAATATGCGTTCTACAGTAATTGTCGGTCTTTGCTGTATAGCTTTGGCATTTGCCCTTCATGTAGTAATAGATGACAGTAGTGAAGATAATGAGGATTTTCCATCTGGTGTAGCTGGCATATGCTAATTTGATCTTCCTGCATATTTGGTATGTACGAGGGTCGTTCAATAAGTAATGCCCCATATTTTTTTCCTCCACAATCAGCAAAAACTGAAAGTTGCACTTCTAGGTACTTCAAGTTCAGTGTTTCTCCTCCCGGTGGCCGAAGTTTCAAAGCATTCCAACAGATGCCAGAGCTGAAGTGAATTTTCAAAGTGGCATCTGTTAGTGATCCACGTTACAAACAGCGAGCAGTGATTAAGTTCTTGATTGCAGAGAAAGCAATTGCAATTGCAAAGCGATTGCAATCATTCTTGTTGATGTGATGCCAAGAAGGACAACCATAAATTCCTTGGACCTTGAACAAACTCAAGAAACGTTTCCGACGTGTTACGCATGACAAGAATCCGGCTGAAATTTTGATCCTGCACGATAATGCACGCCCGCACACAAGTCTCAGAACCCGGGAACACCTCACCAAATTGGGTTGGACAACATTGCCCCATCCACCATACAGCCCAGATCTGGCACCGTCAGACTTCCATCTCTTCGGACCTCTTAAAGACAGTTTGCGTGGAAGACACTTCGATGATGATGAGAGCGTAATTCAAGCGGTGAAAACATGGTTTCGCGCACAGGTCAAGAGTTGGTACCGGCAGGGAATACAGGCTGGCGTTTCACGCTGGCGTAAGACCGTACAAGTTCATGGAGACTATGTTGAAAAATAGTACGTGTAGAAGAAACATGTAGCTATATTGCCACCAAAATTTAACAGTTTTGAATAAATAGTTTCTAAGAAAAAAAATATGGGGCATTACTTATTGAACGACCCTCGTAGTAATATATCCACGTAATTTATATTATTTATATTTGTAAATTATATTTATAATATAATAATAATTTATGATAAATTATATTTTGTAACTAAAGTATACTGTCTTGTGAAGACTAGCGTCAGATTTGAAGGCCTAATGAAGATAGAACGAACCTTCACAATAAACATTGTATAATTGAGCAACTTCTACCCTATATTTGCTACATATTGAGGACTGGTCTCAGAAAACAAAGATGGGTCTTTTAATGTGGAAATCCTTAAAGATCTTTTTACTTATTGTATGTACCAAGTTATAATTATTAATATGTTCAAACCAATGTCTAAAAATACGAAATGCCCATGGAAGGCGTATACATTGGCACACATGTTAAAGCACGCGCATTTAAAGTGCTACGTCTAATTAATGTTATGCAAGACATTATATGTTATTCCCTGAGCTTTGTGAAAAATTATTATAATTAATTAAATATATTTCACCTGTTTTTAGTTTATTTTCTTTTACTAAATATATATATATATATATATATATATATATATATATATATACAGGGTGGAAACCTTGACTGGAATAAATTCGGTATTTATGAAATGAGAATTTCCAGAAAAAAAATCCTCGGACAGGTCGATTTTTGGTCTTTATTACGCACTTTTTAGCGTCTTCAAAACAAGTATGACGTCACTAGCTTTTCACGTATGACGTCATAGTCATTTTTTTAACGGAAACATTTTTTTTATTTCACTAAATTTTTAGCGCTTTTTTCTCTTTACGACCATTTGTCGTAAAGACAATTTTTTTTATTTTAATATTGAGTTCTGAAGGAACGTATCAGGCATGATATGAGAAATATTTCACCGGAAATGTTTCAAAATGTAAGGGATGGGTTTTATCACCGATTGGCTATTTGGCAAGAGAGAAACGGTATTCGTTTTGAACATATGTTACATTAAATATATTTATTAATTTTTTTTATTTTTGAAATAAAAAAATTCAAAAAATACAAAATATTTTTACATAGTCGTAAAGAGAATGAAAAGGGCTACAAATTTAGTGAAATATAAAAATGTTTTCATTTAAAAAAATTGTCTATGACGTCATATGTGAAAGAACAGTGACGCCATACTTGTTTTGAAGACATTTTCACAGATATTTTGCTGGAAATTCTCATTTTATAGATACCGAATTTATTCCAGTTAAAGTTTCCACCCTGTATATATGCTGATAGGTAACACAAGTTATTTAATTTTTTTTATATTATCATTTACGTAGTAGTAGTAAATATCTTTATATTGCTAAATTTAATTACATGTAGTAATACAATAGATAATATTTACACTTCAAAGGGCTAACGACCCTCAGGTATTTCTGCCCGGGATTTTATGTATCTGAATTTATTTTATATTCCGTCGTGTACTATCTATGATTTCAAAAATGGTTCTGTCAGGTTCTGTCTGTTTAAATTTGGGGAATTTAGGGAGGGGAGTTGAGGCTTCGTTTGAAGCAATATAGCTTTGGTAGATGGAAGTTGGATGAGGACTTGGAAAATTTAGTAAGGAGGTTGGTTTGTCTTTGGTCTATTGGTAGGATGTTAGTGAGTTGGTACAAGTATTGGCTGGATGGATTATGAAGTGGATTGTCGGATTTTGGTAAGGGAACGATGCGGTGATCTTTCGGCAACTTGTATGTTGGTTTTAGTGGGGTTTTTGGTGTTAGCTAGGAGGATTGATCCGTAATCGACCAAGGGCCGACAATCATTTTGTAAATTTTTGTAGCTGTATGGGTGCTAATACCTTGATTTTTATATGTTAGTGATCTGAAATGCCGAGCCCTTGTCGTGATTCGAGTCTTGGGAGTGGGTCTACATGAGAGCTTGCTGCCTATAGAGATATGTACCAAGATATTGGTATCTATTGGTATATTGGTATTGCATTTACGTAGTGTTAATAATTATTTAAATTGAATAGGTTTATAGTAGCTTCTTGGTGAAACATCTTAAATAAAAATAAAAACTAACAAATAAAATTTAAATTATGTTTCACAATTTATTTACTGCTATTTTCATAAAATAAAATAATCATAATCTGGGAAAATCAATATTTTCAAAGACGTCTGTAAAAAACTGGATCACTCATGTTATTCATAGAGTTAAAAGAGTTCAAGACGCTTTTTTTTAAATCAATGTTACATAATAAATTTAACTAGTATTTTTATTTTTATTACTTTATACAATGTACTTAGTCTATTGTTTTCATGACAAATTGATAATACTAATAATATAATGAGAATACTATAATATTACCTTAAAACGTCAAAAATATCAAAGGCAATGATTTTAAAAGCTTACTACACATCTTAAAAATATATTAGGCGAGGATTGGTTTATGCCAGTGCTCCGCAACCGGTGTGCCGCGGCACACTGGTGTGCCGTGAGCGATGCTGGGTGTGCCGCGACAAAATAACAAATATTTCGCACAGTAAAAGTACGCACATCCGCTTTTCTCCTCAGTCGCGTCAGCTTATCGTTCGGTAGCGCTCTTCATTCGGTTAGTAGTTGACACGGTCTTCGGTTGCCTTGCTGGATTTATATTTAGTTTTACATCCCGTTAAAGATGGATAAGTTTTTATTTAGAAAACATGCGAATCCCGAGATGGATGATAACACACACAGCAACAGCAGTGATGTTAAAAAAAAGAAGGTTGTTAATAGGAAGTATAACGAAGACTACATACGATATGGATTTTCATGGTGTGGCGAAGAAACGGCTCCAAAACCACAATGCATCATTTGTAGAGAAGAGCTAACAAACGAAGCAATGGTACCTAGTAAACTGAATCGACATCTAACTTCAAACCATCCCAATTGCGCCAAAAAAGATAAACAATATTTTCAAAGGCTTTTCCTTGAAAATCGAAAACAAATACAATTTATGAAATCGATTGTTACTGTTTCTGAAAAAGCCTTAGAAGCTAGTTACCAGATTGCAAAATTAATTGCACGTCAGAAAAAACCACATACTATTGGTGAAACACTTATTAAACCCGCATGTATGGAAGTTGTTCGACTTATGCTTGGGCCTAATGAAGTTAAGGAAGTGAGTAAGGTTTCGATGTCAGCTGATACTATTAAAAGACGTATTGACGACATGTCGAGCGATATTTTGGGAACGCTTATTTCAAAATTGATAACGGCTGAAAAATTTGCAATTCAAGTGGACGAATCGACATATATTAAAAATCAAGCACAAGAGCGATTGTTCGTTTCGTTGACGAGGACTCCATAAAAGAGCATTATTTATTTTGTAAGCAGCTACCAGAGCGAACTACCGGCGAAGAAATTTTCCGATTAACAGATGATTTCTTCAAAACGCATGGAATTCAATGGAGTAATTGTACTAGTGTTTGCACGGACGGCGCTGCGGCAATGACGAGCATTAAGAAAGGTTTTGTCTCGTGTGTAAAAACCCATAATCCTATAGTACAAATTACACACTGTTGCATACATCGCGAAGCACTAATGGTCAAAAATTTACCAGAGGAACTATTGCAAACGATATGCATCAAAATAATAAACATCATTAAATCGAGAGCCTTGAATTCGCGAATTTTTCAAATACTTTGTGCAGAAATAGGTTCAGAACATGAATCCTTATTGTTTTACACAGAAGTACGTTGGCTATCCAGAGGTAAAGTTTTAGCTAGATTGTATGAGCTTCGTTACGAGGTTCGTAAGTTTCTTTTGGAACAAAATATGCCCGAATTATACCAGCTCCTCGAAGGCAATAACTGGATGGCGAGACTTGCATACATGGCTGATATATTCGAGCATCTGAATGAACTCAATATCAAAATGCAAGGTAGGACTGAAAACATATTGACGTGCTCCGACAAATTACAGGGGTTCAAAACAAAACTCATACTTTGGCAGAAGGAGTTAAGAAAAGGATCTCTAGAAATGTTCCAAAGGACTAACCAGACCACGGTTGAAAACAAACAATTAATTGTAGATCTGGCTCAACAACATTTAACTATGATGCAGAATAAATTTGATCATTATTTTTATGCAATTAATACGGAACAATACGATTGGATTCGAAATCCTTTTGCAACGAACGCCATAAACTCTACAGAAGCACTTTCCCTGCAGATTCGGGAGGAATTTGTTGATTTGAGTAACGACGGGACGCTAAAACTTCAGTTCGCCGAAGTTCCATTGGATATTTTCTGGATTTCTGTTAAGAGGGAATATCCTCGGATTTCAGACAACGCTATTGCAATTCTACTCCCATTTTCGACGACATATTCATGCGAGCAAAGTTTTTCATATCTAGTGTTAATTAAAAATGATAAGCGATCGTGCTTAAAAGGTCTTGATCGAGAACTTCGGGTTGCACTTTCAAATATCGAGCCGAATATAAAACTATTATGTTCAATGAAACAAGCTCAGGTATCACATTAATTAACAAATATTTGTTTTATATGTAGGTATATTTATCAAATTAAAAAAAAGTACAATTTGTGTTTTTTATATTTATACCTTTGAAGCAAAATTTTTTCAAAGTTAAGAAACATAAAACGTTTTACTAAATGCTACATTTATGTTTCTTAATTAATGTTTAAAAAAATCCAGCTTCCTCTTAAAAAGTGTATTCTGAAGTCGCGCCAGTTTTTGGAAAAAAACGCCCTGCGTCACATTTATCACTCGGCGCTTATGCCTTGTACTCTCATGGTGTGCCACGGAATTCTCGGAAGAACTTTGGTGTGACGCGAGTAATAAAAGGTTGCGGAGCACTGGTTTATGCCAAGGCTAATATATATTCATTTTTTTTTAAATTTTATACAATGTTTATATTTAGCGAGGATTGGTTTATAAGAAGTGCAACTAAATTATCTTACTTCTACATCACACTTACTATTGCTGGAAATCTGAAAACCAGAAACCAGAAGCTTGGAGAAAGTATTGTGTTGTTGCATACCGCGTCATATTTTCACATTAAGTTTCCTAAAGTGCAATTTCACTTTTTCAGGGTTTCTTTTCACGTATTTTAATGAGTTCCAGTTATGTGTACCTATATATTCGGTTATTCATAGCAATTAAGACTCGAATTTTAATGGTCCCTCGTTATAATTCCTTCAATTGAAATTGCAAAAATCAAAAGGTGACTAATTATGATTGTTCAAATTCATCGATTTTGAAAGAATTCGTTTGCTACTTATATTATTACTGGTGACGGATTTATTTATTTCTTGCCATTGATTAGAAACATTCAGTCATTCAATTTGCCACGTGCATACGTGAGTTGAATTAGTATTGTAAATTCATATCAATAGTTTTCAGATTTATAACGATAGGGAATATATTGAAAAAAATGTAAAAAATAGTTATTTTATACTGGGTGGGGCAGAATTGAGTACCACATTTGAAAAGATCACTTAAGGGTGACCTGACCAGGTAGTGGGATGTGGTTTATTCCGCCAGGTCGGGTGAAAAATGCCGTTTTGTGTCGTCACCATGGTTTGATCGGGTGAATATCATGGTTTTGTTATTAAGGCTTTTTTAAAGGTCTCCAGATCATTGTGTTTGCAAACATGCCGCTGATATTGGCATCTCGGTATGAACGGTGCTCCGCATTTTGCCGCACATCCATCTTTGTGGCGCAGTAAATAAACAACATTTTTGTACTGACCAGACAAATGGAACACTTCCACAAACGACTGAATACATGCAACGCCTGCCAAGGCCACCATTTGGACGATATAATTTTTAAAACCTAAACAGAAAACAAAATACATATGCGCTTTGAATAAATAACATGTTTTTTTCCGTATCTTGTACAGTTTTTTTTTCTTCAGAATTTACGTTTGAAATGTTGTTTTCAATTCTGCCCCTCCCTGTACTATATAATGCGCGGTGCTATACAGTGTGAAAATTAAGTAGCGGATAAATTCGGTAACTCCAATAATGTGTATGAGAGAGAAAAAATCAAAAAGGGAGATAGCGATATAAATTACTGCGCATATGAAAATATTTTTTCAGATTTAAAAAGAAATTCAAAGTTATGACGTCATTAATGTTTTTTAATCTGTTTTTAACCATATAACATTTTGAAAAGGTTACATAAGAAAATATCAAGAAAAACGGCCTTCAAGTTAAAAAAAGAATAATGAAATTAACAGACTAATCCTAGTGATCGGGGTTTAAAACAAACAAAAATATATTAAAGCTACGACAATTACTGTAAAAGTTTAAACTGATGGCCCTGCACCATCTGGAAATACCCAAATGGTAATAAAATGCATTCACCACGTTTTGAAGCATTATTAGTTTCGTTAATAAACTGAAGCAGGTTATTAACGAATAACCTAAACTAGCCGGCCATTCCACTGGACCCCTTCTTCCTATCCATCTTTACTTTTTTAACTTTAAGGCCGTTTTTAAAATAAAAATTCTAATGTAACCTATTCAAAACGTTGTATGGTTGAAAACAGATTAAGAAGCTCTACCGAACTAAAAAATAAAAAATTTAGGGTGTCATTTAAAAAAAACATTAATGACGTCATAACATTTAAAATTTTGTTTTTTTAATCTGAAAAACATATTTTCATATGCGCAGTAATTTATATCGCTATCTCCTTTTCAGATTTTTTCTCTCTCATACACATTAACGGAGTTACCGAATTTATCCGCTACTTAATTTCCACACTGTATAATGGTGGTCAGAATATTTCTCATCAGTTTTTGCCAGGGTAGATGAATTGAATTTACATCGCAATCAATGAATTTACATCACGATAAACCATATGATTTTTTTAGTAAATCAGATTTCAAGCGATTTACATGTTTTGACATCCCATGAGGGAATGGAAAGAATTTGATTCAAATCATGATTTAAAACAATTGATTTAAATCACACCAACCCTTCGTAATAACACATTATCTAACTATTACAAAAAAAAAGTATATTAGATAGGTACAAGTGCATAAGAGAACCTTTCAAGCATGCTCGCACCACAATGTGGAAATCAAGAGAAAATAAGAAACATTTAGAATAATTTTACACGGTAAAATTTACAAGGTAACATGGAGAGGGTATTTGTTGCATCAATGTCATCGTCTTTGGCATGAATGAAATTCTGAAGGTTGAAACTTTTCAAACAACGAATAATAAGGAGTATGGAGCTTTTGGTGTCTGGTTTTCGAATTTCTAGCAATAGCAAGTTTAAATTTAATATTGATTTAAATAAAAGTTACTACTGCCTGACGATTATTGTCGAACAAAGTTGGTCAGATTGTTTACGTAGATACATTTATCGTTCTAAATACACATAGTTAATCTGCATATTTCAAAAATACGTACATATGCAACTAATTGCAAACATTAATTCATTAATTAAAGCGCTTACATCATCATCATCGTTAAATTGTTGCACATGAAGATTTTAAAACTGTCGCCAGCGCTCCCAACTGTTCTTTCGAAGTCGTCATGCAGTCGAATAAGTGATCTTTCTTTGTCTTTTTTGTGCTTGTGCAGCCTCAATTTTATAATTTTTCGCCCCTTCTCGTCTTATTTGTCTAAACTTTCCCCTATACTTAAGGGATGCATCACTCCCCCCTTTTTTTCTCTCTCGCTCACCACATCAGTGATGACCATACTTCGATAGATAAATAATACTTCAAATCTACATATAATTTCAGCCGGAAATGTTCAGTGATTCAAGGTTAACGAGTACATTGATCTAATTATTCGTGATTTTTTTATTGGTCGCTACCGTTCTCCAAATATGCAAAATAACGCTAGCTAAATCTGCATCTAAACATCAACATAATCGTATTGTATAATTCGATGGTATACAGGAGAAAAGTCCAAAATTTAAAGATTTTGTTTTTTAACACCAATGTATCTAAAACATACCTAAATAAAATTTAAAAAATCTAAATAAAATGTTCATGAGATATTTATTAAATCCAGTTTCTTTGGATTACGAAAGAAATTCGTACTTTTTTCTGTAAATTCATAACTGACCACGTCCATTTTTTAAATTAAATGTACAGAAGAAATTTATAGGAGAAAACAAAACCACTTCAAATGCTGAATAATGTACTTGGCCACTTTCTCCTGTATTCTAACGAATTACGTCAAACTAATTATGATCATATCAACTGTGGTTTCTATTTTTGTCGTTTAGGGAACTTCATTGCATCCTTACTTACCCTTAATTATTCAACGTTCAATTTTTACTCTGTTCCTATTTTATGATAAAAATTAAAGATTATCTAAAACATCATAATGTTTTTGTATGTAATAACATATCATAGCACTTCGTTTACGAATTAAATTATGTTGAATAATAACAAATAATATCCCTTTGCCCAAAAAAATCAAAAATAACTTAAAACATAGTTTTTATGAAATTTTTGATTATTTTTAATATTTTTAAAATTGTTTTGGATGACCCCACAAGGGATGAATAGCCTAATAGAAATTGTTACTCTCTTTCTAGAAATGAAAATAGAAATAAATGCTGATCTTTTAAATGAGTCAATATTAAGTCATTAATATGAAATTAAGCCCTTATGAAAATTGAGTTTAGTGACGCGAAATTTCTTAATGAAAAAAGGAAGCGCCAGTACATAAAGTTTGGACACCACTACTTAAAAGGTAGTATATAGTATATAGGTCAAGTTACCGTTCAGAAAAAACAAATCAAAACTTCAACTGTTTTTTTTTTCATTTTGTTTAATTTTATTTAAAATGTTATAAGGGTAACAACCCAAACTAGGTGCAAACATTGAAAATAAAATACTTTATTACAGCTTCGCACCATTTTAAAAGTTTTCTTTACAATTGACGCGTTTATTTTAAAAGGTGCATATGTCCATAAATAAGTTTTCAAAAATAAGTTATACTCAATGTACTGGGAAAATAAATGAGGCTATTCTGTTGTATTTATTTCAACTTATTTAAAAATAAAAATGATTTTAGATAAGAACTGTGAAACAAGAGAAAAACGCGGGAAAAGTTGGGATGTAACAGGCGTGTAAGAGGAAATAGAAAAAAATCATTTGCCTGTTACACGCGACTTGTATTTTTGTTTCGACAAAACGGTTTGTTAGTGCATATACATTGGTCTTGAGAGCCGTTTACTGTTAATAACTCGATTTGTGCATTTTTGAACTTGTGTTGTTTTTAAAATAAACGCCTCAATTGGACGATATTAGACTATCCAATATATAATAACTAACAACTAAATACCTTAGTATTGCTTCATACAATGTTAAATGATTTGTATTCCACAGGAGAAAAAGAGCGTATCTCAGAGAAACCATAATTTCGAGAAATAGATTTTTAATATTCATAGCACATTAAACATTTTTTTATCAAGTGCAATATACAGTTATTGGACAATATTGGTTATTTGATCTTCACATGTCTGTCGACACAATATTAGAAAAAATAAAGAAGTTTGAAATTTTAAAAAAGTCTTTTAAAAATCTTGGCCATTTTAAAATAAATTCCCTACGTTTCCCATGTTTGCTTCAATTGTTTCTTATAAATGACATGCACTTTTGATAATATCCGAAAATATCGAAACAATTGAGGATTAATTTATTAGGCTTAAGTGATACAACACTCAAGTATTTTATTTTTTATAATTATTTTGTCTGATTAGATGTGCTGATTGCTAAATATTACTGTTTATCTGAAGGTCAATTATTTTCAACATTATTATAACATTCTGATTTGTAGGAAATTTGACAATTTTATTATTGCTTTGAACGATAACTCTTAGCCCTATTTATAGGTACATTATTACATTATTAGTATACCAAGGGATTTTTATTTTATAGTAATTAATTGATTCTCAGCCACGCGAACTTTTAATTTTTCAATGATTAAATGAAAAATTATCAAGTATTTCATCTTAATTGATTAGTTTAGAAAGTAGACGGCCTTAATTAATTAATTACTGTTCGGCACCAGAAGTTCTGAAACATTTACCGCTTAGATCTCATCAGGCTGAATACACGCGATAGCTTTAATAAGACAGTATGCATGTCGTTTTGGTAATCGTTCAATATATCTGTTTGTACCTACCGTTAAATATCCATTAAACTTACATTGTAAATATGTAGATATTTTATAGCTATACCGGATGAGCCAATGACGTGGAAACTTGTGATTTTAAAAAAATATATGTTTTAACAAAATAAAAGTAAATATTTAACAATTATGTAACTTTAAAATTCTGATATAACGAGAAACAGCATTTATGACAATTTATTTATTTTACATTTTCATCGCAATATTTAATCATGTTTTTATCATACCTACATCACAATATCTGGTTAGCGAAGTAATAAACGTTCCAGAATGCCGTCTTTCAAGACATTTATTGTCTAACCCTGCTCAACAATACACGCCAAGCAGTACTAATTTTTATGCAAATAAATATTAAATGTAAACCTACTTTTGCTGGAAATCTGAAAATAGAAACCAGAAGCTTCATGCTCCTTATTATTGGTTTTTCAACCTTAAGAATTTCGGTGATGACACGTCTATAGCAGATCACATTTATTGGCAAGAAATGCCAACCCTCCACATTGTACACATTGTAGTGCAGGTATAATAAAAAAACAAGGTATGATACACGTGCATAGGGGCCTTTCAAGCACTACGCGCCGTTAAAGTTGGCGAGCGTGCTTAAAAGGCTCTCTTATGCGCTTGCATCTTAATATACTAAGATACATTGGATTCAAATTACTTCTTCGGCGTATTGAACAATAGATGATGCAACTTTATAGCTAGAAAGTATATCATGATGTTCAATTAATAAATTAATAAAAATAATAGTAATCACGAAGTAACGACTTCCACAATCGATTTCATAAAATTATGTAACGCAGTCACAATTCTATGTTCTGCTTGAATACTTTCATTATATAAGTCTTATGAAAATATATCAAAGTCCAAAGGACCTAGATAAGAATATATCCATTGTTAATAGTAGTAGCTATTGATTGTTTGTATGGGATACTGTAGTATACCATACAAACACAGATTCTAATCATGCCATAAAATACTCCACAGCTTTCAATGTAAATGTAATTCGTTTGTAGCTCGAGGATATTCAGGTATCATATCAAATGTTGATAATAATCCAATCTCGATACATTTAATAACAATACACTATCATATTATGAAGTGCATAATAATACAATTTTGTACGTATTTGCATAATAAAACAAATGTATTTCCATTTATCACTCATTTGCAGCATATTCTCGAAATGGTAGTAGTAAATTTGCTGTAAATAAGTGATCAAATACTAGGAACATTGCGTTGTGGTATATAATTAATTATAAAGAACGAATTGCTAAGATACATTTCAATATGTTTATAACGTTTAATAATTATGAATCGTCACGTTTGTAATAGTTGCAAAGTGACTTGGTATGAAGTATTTTATGATTTAACGCTAGTGGTTAGGTTAGGCCTCACGGTTTATTGTTATATATAAAATAATTTCCAATTTGTACGCTTAACCTTCATTTAGAATGATATAAAAAACAGCGCTATTAAACTTAATTTTGTTGTATATTCCATGAGAAACCAATAAAAAAAGTCTGCATAATTAGAGTGGGGTAGTACATATTTACGAACTGCATGATGCATTGAAGCATTGATGATGTATATCACAGTGTTGATTAATTTACAGTATCAATGCTGTCAGCATTTTGATCAAGTTATTGCAATATTCTACAGAAAATTTATTCCAAAATTAGAATCGAAATTGATTTATTTTTAATATTGGTAATAAATTAATCAATCTCTATTTATTAGTGCACTGTATTGTATTGTATAGCATTATAAACGATAATTCAGAATGTTTTGCATATTTGGGTTTAAAATATCTCGATACTGTAATTCTGTAATAACAAGCCATTTTCAACACACAATAACTTCAAAACTGACGGAAAAATTACAAATTTCAGTTGTTCACCTTCATTGCTATGGATATTTTTACATGAATTTACCACCATTTCAATTTCACATTTTCTCTTCATCGCTAGCAGATCGATAATGGATGTAAATGTAATTGGGTAGCTTTCTGGTTTCTAAACATTTGTTTACTCTTGTACTTTTTCTCTAAAATAATCGGGGAAGCAGGAAAATGAAATAAATTTGATTTTATATGTTAAGTTCCTATATACAGGGTGTCTCTAAATTACATAACAAGGGTGGCCCAACATTAATATATTCATATTTTTTAATGACAAAGCAAATAACTTTAAAAAAATCAAATAGGACGCAGGCATTTATTATTAAGTTTTTTTGTATCTTTATAGTTTTTGATATCTGTTACAGTTTCGACACAAAAACATAAAATATGAGTGACTACGCTACACTCGTTTGGAAACAAATGTAATCTAGTTACCGAATTGATGATGGTTTATTCACAATAATGAATATAAAGTACACTTACGCCTATAAAACAGATATGTTGCTGGTTTTAGGATTTTAGGAGCCCTAATAACGAGGAAGACATTTTGGAAATTATAGCAATTGCTTCATCCATACGATATCCAAATAGTGCAAGAGGTTTTACTAGCTGATTATGACCTACGTTTTGCGTTTTGACAATTTATTCAGGAAAATGAGCTGAACATGTACTTTTTAACCAGAAAATTCTGTTCACTGATGATTTGTTTCCAAACGAGTGTAGCGCAATCACTCATATTTTATTTTTTTGTGTCGAAACTGTAACAGATATCAAAAACTATAAAGATACAAAAAAACTTAATAATGAATGCCTGCGTCCGATTTGATTTTTTTTAAATTTAATTGCGTTTGTAATTAAAAAATATTAATGTATTAATGTTGGCCTCACTTGTTTTATACACGACCGGTCTACTGATAATAACAATATTATGTCAAAATATGAGTTATACCCGTATAGAGTGTCATACCAAACAACATCCAAATCAATGTAAACGTTCTCTTTTTATAAGCAAATTTTGTTTTTTTTTAAATTTCCTTTGAAGCTGAATACTGGCTAAACCAATCGCATTTGTATATAGATAAGTTTTGTTAAATCGTCTTTTTTTAATTCCAGTGATCTGTGGTTAAGCCATTTCCACACAATTTAGATACACCCTGTATACCTAACCAATTCAACATCCTGTATACGCCGTCACACGTTATCTATCATTCTTTCTATGTAAGTACATGTACATATGTACATTTAGTTGCTAACAATTGCGTTCATATTGACAAAAAAATGATAATAAGAATTGTTGTATTTATAATGTTATAAATATAACGTCGTATTTGACTCTCACATAAAGGCTATAATTCACTCGGATGATTATACACTTGCCTTCGGCTCGTGTATCAAATTCATTCTCGTGATTATACTTTATATGCTCGTTAAATAATATACTATTATTGCTGCATCCTGAAAAACTCTACAAGCGCCTACGTACATATAGAGGGTGTCCAAGATCAGGATCAACAGCAAGGGGATCTCGGAAACCGCCAAAGTTATGAAGGCAGTTAAATTACAAGAAAGTTGCGCAATTTACTGGTCAGTAATATTCTGTTGAGAAAACCAGAAAATTTGGTTTACTTCCGGAGATATCCTGCAAAATCCGAAATTTTCCAATATCGTATTTATGTTTTTCTGAAGTTATTTGAAACGGTATAAAAAACAATATTAGATTTTTTTACTACAAAAAAATATCCGAAATGAAAAACCATACTGTTACGTAAACAGTTGAATTCGTAATAGAAAATGCTATTTAATACAGGGTATACTTTATATTCGGGCCATATAAAAATATAAAGTTGATGAAAGTTACGTCGAAACGAAACGGTACACTGAAAATTTATAAACGCTGTCTTGTAGAGCTAAAAAAGTGGCAATGAGAAAGTACCTTTTGTTTTTTATACCTTTTCAAATAACAGAAAAACATATAACATTACTGTAAAATTTCGAATTTTGTCGAATATCTGCGGAAACAAGCGGAATTTTCTGTCCAAGAAAAGGATCAACAAGGCATAGGGATCTCGGAAACCGTAAAAGTTACAAAGGCGATTACATTAGAAAAAAGTTGTTCAATTTAGTGTTCAGTAATATTCTGTTGAGAAAACCAGACAATAACTTCATTCTGAACTTCAAAAGTTGGCAGCCCTTGACAATCTAGTCCCAGTTACTTAATTTTTGTCCGTGGTCAAAGCCACTTTATTACTGGTTATCCGGGCGTTGAGTGGAGAGGAGCATTACCTCTAATGAATATTAATACCAATTTAAACGAATAACAAGCGAGGGGTTAAATCACAGCGGTCACTTCCTGCCGCAATATATAATTACTGTAGTAGTGAGCGATCTATTACTCTCTATATTTAACAAATTAAAAATTGTCTTGACTAAACAAATTAATTTCATCGATCAGCGATATACAGGGTCCGTCATTTCACCTCCCGTCTTCTATAGCTCAGTTACTAATTGAGTTATGATTTTGATATTTTGCAGACTTTACTTGCATTCTGGGGTGTATTTCAGGAAGATATTTTTGATTATACAGGGTGTCCTAAAAAAGTGTGACGTCATCATGATGTATATTTTTAGATTTCATGGTATATTTTTTGTTGCTTATTTAGGTGCCCTTTATGGATACCTACATAAGTATAAAATTTTATTGAAATCGGTTTAGTGATATCAGCACAAAAAAATAAAAACTGAAAAAAAAACAGTTTTGCACCATTGGTTAAGAAAATTGATAAGGGATAAAAATAGTGCCTCGTTAATAAAACCATACAAGATACTCATTAAATAAGGTCTAGCAGTTGCGTTAACCAAGTTTTATTTGTATGCATTATACAGAGTGTCCAAAATTTAGTTTCAAACTTTTCAAACTTTAAAGCACTTTATTTTTCTTATTTTAAATTGGAACCCCAGTATATTTTTATGTAATTCTATGCGGAATTAAAAGACAAACATTTTCCTAATTACAACCCTATCTCAATTCCTAACACATTAAAAGATGTTTGCAGAAAACTCGTTTGAGAATGTTTTACTGGCATATTTCAGAAATTTGTTTCAACAAATGAAATCTTCGACTGTATGGTCTCACTATTCTATGGTAAGAGCCATGTTATGCCATAAATTAATCAACCGATGACTTTTTTATTTTTGCTACCGAAAAATATTTTTCAGCTTACGACGAAAAAGAACGTTACCTAGTAACTATGGTTAACAAAATGATGGCGTTTTTGTCCCTATTTTCATACCGAAAAATTATAAGGTAGGATGTAATAGAATAAAATATATAAAAAAATAATTTTGGTATGTTGGTATTACCTTAGCTAAATAAGTTTTAATTTTTTATATTACTACAGTCAACATTGGCTCTTGTCACTTTGTTAAACTTTAATGTCAATAAATTGTTTTTTAAACCCACCTTCGATTTTGAATTGATAAAATGGCCATTGGAATTGTTGATAAATCGAGTTTTCTGCACATAACTTTTAATGTGTTAGGAATTGCGATAGAGTTGTAATTAGGTAGAATGTCTGTCTGTTAATTCCATATGGAATGACATAAAAATATACAGGGGCTCCAATTTAAAATTAGAAAAATAAAGTGCTTTCAAGTTTGAAAAGTTTGACACTAAATTTTGGACACTCTGTATAATGCATATCAATAAAACTTGGTTAACGCAACTGTCAGACCTTATTTAATGAGTACCTTGGATGGTTTTATTAACAAGGCATATTTTTATCTCTTATTAATTTCCTTAACCAATGGTGCAAAACTGTTTTTTTCAGTTTTATTTTTTTTGTACTAAAATCACTGAACCGATTTTAATAAAATTTTATGGGTATGTAGGCATCCATAAAGGACACCCAAGTAAGCAACAAAAAAATATACCATGCAATTTATAAATATACATCATCATGATGTCAGACTTTTTTGGGACACCCTATATAATCAAAAATATTTTCCTGAAATACGCCCCAGAATGCAAGTAAAGCCTGCAAAATATCAAAATCCTAACTCAATTAGTAACTGAGCTATAGAAGACTGGAGGTGAAATGACGGACCCTGTATATTACTTTCTACTTATTTATTATAATAGTTATAATATCAACAATTTTGTTATTTGCTAATATCTTTACCTGAATAAAATGTATGCTAACAAAAATCATTAATAATTGTTTTTTTTAAATAAATTATTATTATCATTAAATTACCATATATAACTTACATAATTATATCGAGATGTAGGATGAACATAACAAATATCAACATGAACAGGTCATGACAGAAGTAATATTTATACTTTATTTGTGCCGTTTAACAGATATGTTTTACACATGTTAAATTACATAATCTACAAATAAGATTCGATGAACAGAGGATACTAATTTACTTGCAGATAACCAAATCTTATCAATAATGTTATAGTATATTATTCAACGAGCGCGTAATGATGGCTATTGCCTGCTGTAATCATCTGAGTGGGTAATAGCCATTGCGCGCGAGTCGAATACTATACTTTATCTACAACAATTTTAACAATGCACCTAAATTGTAAATTTAATTTTTATGGGTACCGTAATTAATTGTAACATTCTTGCAATTGTGGAAATTAATGACTGGAGTTGAATTTAAAACCAAATCATAATTCTTGTGGATGGTCGTATTTGTACTACTGCTACTTATTGTTGAGCTTGTGCTAGTAGAAGGCTTGTTACTTTTGCTAATCTCTTTTTCTATAGCTTTTCCTCTGGATAACTTGCTGCTTATATCGTCCTCTATATATCCCTCAGCTACAGTAGTGGATTTCCATCCACCGAGCTTTTTTACCGCAGTGATATCACCGCCTCCGCTGACACAAATCGTTGCAGAAGATCTTCTAAGTGAATGGCCTGTATATAATTCGGGATCTTTCAGATTTAGAAATGTAACAATTTGTTTTCCTGTTGCTGATATCTTATTAATGCCTACTTTTTGAGCAGTACATTTCCCATTCTGGTAATTCAAAAAAAATGAGTTGCATTTAGCAGTCGGTGGTCGCATATTAGTGTATGTTTTGCAGATTTCGTAAAATTCACCGGACACAGTAAATGACCTTGTAGTTTTAGTTTTTGTAAAGGGAATGTTTACTATTAGCGCTCCATTATAGTCTCGTATATCTTCATTTTTTATAGCATGCAACTCATTGCATCTGCAAGTTCCCATTAGTCCCATGATTAATGTTACCTATGCAAAATACAGTTTTGTTAGAGAACACTGAAATAATGATTTTAAAAATACAAACCTTTGTTAAAAGAAATGAGTGGTTCGGAGCCTTGGTAATAAATTTGTTTACTTCTTCCGGTGTAAAAACTTTGGCTTTTTTTGGGCGATGACCCTCAGCTTGACGCTTTAAGAATGACTGCAACTTCATATAATTTTCCAGATGAATATTGTGGTAAATATTCAGTGTGCTTCTTAGCATAGAGTAAAAAGCCCATAAAGACGACGACTTATACGTTTTTGCCAATTCGGTGAAGTAAACCAGGATGACGTTTTCAAAAAACGAAGACGTTTTTTTCTTCGTTTGCCATATCATGAAGTTCTTATATGTCGTATCATATTTACCTTTCGATTTTTCCGGCAACAACTTTTCAGTAGCAATTTTCGCTTGCTCCAATATCTCTGGAGGCGTTAAAGAGATTTCACTTTCATCGGACATGTCTCAATGAAATTAACACGATGAAAGAACTTCGAAACGCAAAACACAAGTGACATTGGCAGTGACAGCGATTGCTTGTCATGGAATAATATTATTCAATTATGCTGTCATCATTACTCAATTTATGAAAGTAACACATGCCGTTATTTGTCAAAAATATACAAGTAATGTAAATGTTACTTAATAGTTGTAGATAAAAATATTTTTTTTACTCAAAATGAAATTATTTAGTCAGAATTTGGTAGGTACTGCAATAATATTATTGTAACCGCCTTTATTCGACCTCAGAATGCACAATAATTTTTGAATAATTAATAATTTCTATAGACTATATAGTCGGTCTAGAGGTAAAACTCATTAAGTAACATTTTAAGCGATATTGAATTAAATATTTACATATTATATTTAATTTGTTTCCCTTTTTGAAAAATAACTTACAAATACATGCAAATAACAATTTGACTTTTAATGTTCATGTAGAAAGAACTTCTTGGGTTAATATACAGGGTGTTTACTAAAGATGTTCTGTAAACTTTAGTGTCGAGTTAGCCATGAGTATAAAACAAAAATGTTGATACAAACATGTGTACTAGATGGCGCTATAATCAGATATTCAATTGAGTACCTCTATAAAGTTAGATATGAGTAGCGACAAGGCGCTTAAATGTCAAATATTTTTGATCCAAACATTTGTCTTTCAAAAATCACAAAAATCTACGTAACTTGCTTTTCGAAAACATTGAAACCATACAAAGAAAAATGTTTATTCCAATTCATTTTTATTGTAATAATATAAACATAAGGCGGTAAGAGCCCACATGGAGTCGATAGCCTTATAAAGATTGTTTATATATACCGGGTGGTCCATTTAAAGTGTTACAATGCGATATTTACGAAACGGCTGATTTAAACAAATTGAAATTTGGGGTAATGCAATTTCATGTTGGGGGACACTACTTGACATTATAAACAACTTTGTAACCCTCCTCACTTTTATAGGGGTGGGGGTGACGTTTGAAAGTTAAATGGAAAGGAACGAATTTTTGTTCCGATTCTTAACCTCTAGAAAAAAGTACGTTATAACCATAACGATGATGTATTATTGTATTTTATTTCAATAGATGTTCAAAGTGATAACCACCTTGGTCTAAACATTTATTAACTCTATTCTGTTTAGGCCACATCTTCATTTGTTTTGAGATTTTGTCGGTTGGGTGTTTTAGGTTGGCCTTTTTTCAATTGGCCTGCCTGACGACTTCTACATTTCAGCCTTTTGAACGCCATGTGGGATTTTGGAGGAAACTCATGGGTGTAAGGGGCAGAATTAATAACATATCTACTTGGCATTCAAATTAATTAATTTTGGAAAATGAAAACCACAACTGAAAAATATGTAGACTTTTTCCTGGAGGTTAATAATCGGAAACAAACTTCGTACATTTCCATTTAACTTTCAAAAGTCACCCCCACCCCTATAAAAGAGATGAGGGTTACAAAGTTATAATATCACGTAGTATCCCCCAACGTCAATTTGCAAGATCCCAAATTTAATTTTGTAAAATAAGTTTCTTAAATATCGCATTGTAACACTTCAAATGGACCACCCTGTATAAATATATTACTTAAATCCTTTGAATCTAGAAACACTTAATTATTTTTTTCCTGAAAATTTTCATTAATAGGTTACTTATTTCTACATTTTTTATGGAGCAAATTGGAAGAAGTTCGTCAGTATTTTCACTACTAACTGCATCAGTATTTTCACATGTATTTGGAATGCTAATAGTAGCTTTTTCAAATGCGGTTTCTATTACATTTAGTTTCAACTTAATTTCCTATAACTTGCTATTGATCATTTGTAAAATGAACTTTGGTGAGTCTTCCACCATTTAAATTTTTGTGATTTATATTTTTCAGCCAAATTGATCGTGAATGGACATTTTTCCGGATATATTTAAAAAACTAACCATCTTCTGAACCATTTTTTACAACCAGCTGCACTACAGACTGTCATGATGACACCACATTAATTTAGACTTCTCATGAAAATTTCAAATTTCGTAATGTTAGTGAATGATCCGAAGTCAGTAAAAATCTAAGCATTCCTTGAAAAAAAAAGATCCAACCAATCAGAATTGATCAGAAATCAGAATCAGAATGGATGGCGCTCTCTTATCTAACCTTATAGAGATTTTGGAAAGATTCAGTTAAAAACCAGCATTGAAACTTCTAAGGAGCTAGCATTCAATGCATTTAATAGCTATATCTTTGCATTCATTTAAAAATATTTAAAACGAAAACTATACAAAAATCGGTAGGCAAAATCACGAGTTTCGGATAAGATTCTGTCAAAAACAAGCATACACATTGTCGACGAACGCTAATCTGCTAAATCTTTAGATGCATTTTCTTTATTTGTGAAATTACTAAAATGCATATCAAATACTTTGAACAAATAACAGTTTCTACGTTTTTTTTATGTAAAAAGCGAGTTTTATGTAACATTTATAAAAAATAAACATCAACATGAGATAATACTTAAAGTAGTTTTAACTAGATATGTCACCCAAGTCGATCACTTATCTTATCAGTTTGTTTATTTCTCAATTTCGTGAGATGCTATTGACCTTCTATCAATATTATGTAATTATAAATTACCACTACCCAAGGATTGACACTAGTTCTGATCAAAGCCAAATACTAGCAGATTAGTCTTGCACAGATTACTTGTATACTGTGAGTCTTTCTCAATTCCATAAAATGCTGTTGACCTTTTATTAGTACCTCCTTTTTGTCAGTAGTTTCTTCATTATTGAAGAGTCGTGACAACTTTCAAATCTGTTAACTCTGTGAACAGATGATATATACATGTGAAAAACAAGCGTTTGTCTCTAGATTAAGGTATTGCCTCGCCGTTAACGCGCACAAATTACAACATTTAATTTAATTTATGATTTTACATTTTCTTGTTATACCGAGTATAACAGTTTTAACTAGATATGCCACCCAAGTCGATCACTTATCTTATCAGTTTGTTTATTTCTTATAAAATTAAATATGTGTAATTATTAGCTCCCCTATTAAATGTTGAGAAAATTCGCTGTAAATGCATTGTCCATTTAATTTACGTATGTAGAGAATCCACCTCAAAAATAATAAAAATAAGTTGAACAATGTACCATAAAAACCCTTGCCATTAGTTTGACAAATATCATGTTATCATGTAAATAATTTTGCTAGACAGATATCAATTACTATGAACAATAATCTCTAAGAACTCTAGTTGTTGGTTCAACATTTATCAAACCCAAACCTCTTTCTTCCAATTCATCGTTGCTTCTTCTGTTCAATTTGCCAGTAAAATGTTAATGTTTTTAAAATCATATTTGTTGAAATTGGAGCATTAAAATACCTTTTGAATCATCTGCCGCTATACTTGCTGTATTTTCAAACCTTTTCACAAAGTTGCTAATTACTGATACAGACGAAATTCTTTTTTTCTTTAAAATTATATATTTTTCTAATTTTTCTCTAAAATTAACAGGAGAGCTAATAATTACACATATTTAATTTTACATATTAAATTCCTATGTTCGCCCCTTATCCCAGACCCTCGGTATTTCAAGTTTTTATTTTTTATTTTTATATTATATCTGTAAATCACAAATTAAAAATCAAAATCTACATGTCGAGCATTATTTTCTAATATTTATCCATTACTTTTGAGACTTTCTTTCTTTGAGACTAGTATAATCATTCTACCAAACAACATAATTAAATTTTTATTTAATTTAACAATGGCCTATTTCTCTTGCTATGGCTAAATACCGTCGCAAAAAATGGTCCACCACACTTGGAAATTTTGCCTTTATAAATTTTGCTTCATCTATATTGGGTGCTTTAACGTGAACGTACAACTTAAAAGTACACGGGATCGCCTGCTTCAGTCCCCCTCCAAAGAAACGACACCAGCGACCCTTGGCACGTGCGCTAACCTCTCGCCCACCGTCGTCCTCCAAACATATAAACCACTAGAAAAAAAAACTTACATTATACATGTTTGTCGAATAGAAATAGAAGGTCTCTACTACATAGGGTTAGATTATAAAATCTACCTGACATACATTTTCTATTATATTGCGTTATTTTCGTTCAGTGAGATAGGACAGTTTGGTTTATATTAGTACTAACTAGTGATTAAAATGATCTGAACACACAAAGGCACTTATATCTATAATTTGTAGTTGTTTGTTAAAAGTATGAAAGTTTCAAGCATATAATTATTGTGTTATTGCGTATAAATAAAATATAAGTAATTGCATTTAGCATTGTTTGGTGTTAATCTAAATGTGTAAATAAAACCTTCTGTATTGTGAAGGATGCAGAAAAATCAAAAAAATCTAATTGTAAAATACGTTTGCAAGCATCAGAACAATTATTTTGTAACACAAACAGCAAATACAAGTAAGTAATCACAGCTAATAATGTTTTTACATTAATATAAATTATAAATAGATAACAAGGATCTTATATACACTGTGTATTTGAGATAATTATTGTGTTATTGCGTATAGATAAGTAGATATGCGATATATAAGTAATTGCATTAAGCATTGTTTTGATGTTAATCTAAATGTGTAAATAAAACTTTCTGTATTCTGAAGGATGCAGAAAAAGCAAAAAAATCTAATTGTAAAAAACGTTTGCAAGCATCAGAACAATTATTTTGTAACACAAACAGCAAATACAAGTATGTAATCACAGCTGATAATGTTCTTACATTAATATAAATTATAAATAGATAACAAGGATATTTTATACACTGTGTATTTGAGATAAGGGGCGAACATAAGGATTTCATATTGTATTTACATGTTTGGGAATTCCTGCTCGATAGTTAACCCGCAGAACATGTTTTTGTATCAGTGAAACGAGAAAGTTATTGTAATTTAACGATAGTAAATATTTAATTATTTTCAAAATTTTTGTTTTAAATATATTTTAAATATTTTACGTTTTTATATATGAGTAGCCTTAAATTATAAAACAATAAACTATTGTAGCCCATTTAGTTTCTTATTTCTTAACATTATCAAGTGGATTACTATTTTTTTATAGTCAATATTAGGGAAATTATGACTGAGTATAATTTAAATATGTTTTTCTATTTTGGGTTTAGAATAAGTCGATTCTAGCACCCAAATGATGTCATTTGAGTGTTAGAATAAGCGGTTGGTGTGCTAGAAAAGACTGGTAAAATTTACTGCATTGATGTTGGTAGTGGTAGCGTTGACATACGTCAAATTAATGGTTTCAAGCGATTTGTCTTGAGAATTTATAGTGACACCATGTAAATTATCATCCGACACATAATGTTGCAAAATCCCCTAGATTTAAAATTTTATTTTTTTAATTTATAAAATAGTATGATGCGGCAAAATAGAAAAAATAGTATAAAACACTCGTTGCAAAAGGTCCTTCAAGCACTCATTTGCAACTGGTATTGCCTTCTGCAACTGGTATTTTAATATACTATTTTCTATTTTGCGTTTAGAATAAGTCGATTCTAGCACCCAAATTATGTCATTTGAGTGTTAGAATAAGCGGTTGGTGTGCTAGAATAGACTAGTCAAATTTACTGCATTGATGTTGGTAGTGGTAGCGTTGACGGTTCACGTTGAACTGTCAACTGACATACGTCAAAAAATAAATTTCACAGAGAACGGCAATTTAATGAAAACGAAGTTTAATTTAAATTATTACTGTGGAAAGTACAATTATTATACACATTAACAGTTACAAGCGATTTGTCGTGAGAATTTATAGTGACATCATGTAAATTATCATCAGACACAATATTTTGATGAACATTACTGTTGCCTATAACACAAATGTTTCTATTTGTGCCATAATCAGACCGTTGTTGTGAAATGGTAGAACATCCAGGTAAGGCTGGCGTTAGTGATAAATTTTCTTCAGTATTCATTTTCAAACAACGCAAAATTGCGAAAATAAAATCTGACGTTCCAAATTATTTTTTTCCACAGCCGCCTAAATTTACGTCACATAATGTCAACCACCGCAAAATCTCCTAGATTTATTTTTTTAATTTTTTAATTTATAAAATAGTATGATGCGGCAAAATAGAAAAAATCGTATAAAACACTCGTTGCAGAAGGTCCTTCAAGCACACATTTGTTCCTCAACTCACTGCTACGCAGCTCGTTTCAGAATTTCAAATTCGTGCTTGACTAGATGCTTTCTGCACCTGGTATTTTAAGAAACTATATTAAAACTGAAGTATTATTCATGGATATTTGAGATTATTGCACAAACTTTCTTAATTTAAATACAATTCATAGTAACCTATGGCATTTTTGGAAAGAGCATAATTTCTGTTTTTTTTTACATGTTCTAATGTATAACATGAGCTGAAAATGTATTTTTCAAGAATTTGTTTTCGAACTGTGGAGTTGAGAAACTGTAGTAATTATTCTTAAATTCCTATTTATTTTAATGTCACTTACAGTTTTATTTTTTTTTATTTTTACAGGGCTGTGCACAGATTCGTCAGACTTAACGCACTGCTATGGTACTGGAATAAGACAGATATGACGGTAGGGAAATTATTTGCAAAAATCGTGAAAAAGAGTCCAGATAAAGTGGCCTTTTACATCGACGACGAAGCATGGACTTACAAGCAAGTATGTATAATCGTGAAATTCGGTGAAATAAAAAAAATGCGTACAATTGAATCTAAATAAATTATTGCAATCAAGATCGAATCTTGAACCGTATCGCTTCAAAATTGTATTTGCCCTACCACTAATTAAAACATGAAAATTGCATCAAATAATGACATTCGGTGATATTTATGACAATGAAAATTTTTAGCACGAATTGAATAGCAAGTTGTTGGAATCAAAATTGCTTTTGCCGTTTCATTAATGAAAATGTTCTATTGTAACAAGAAAATTGCACCTAATAATGAAATTCTGTGAAATTTAAAACGAAGTGTGAAATTTAAAATTTATTTTAAATAAAATTATAATTTTACTACGAATTGAATAGCAAATTATTGGAATCAAAATATAATCTTAAATGATATAAGTTCAAAATTATATTTTCCGTTTGACGTATTAAATATTGTATATTGTGACATGAAAATTGCGTCAAATATGTACTTAATTAATATTAATACTTATTGTAAGTTAAAAAAAACACCATATGTACAAAATGTTTTAGGCGTTAGATGAACTGTTTCTTCGATTTGTTTTTGTATTACTTTTTTTTAAATTTTATTGTAACAACGAAATTTTATCAAAGTAGATACGATAAATAGAGGCGTTAGATATGTTGAACTATTTGTTCGAGTTGTTTTTTGTATAATTTTGTTTTTAAATATTATTGTAACAACGAAATTTTATCAACATTTTATCTTTGTTTTGTAATATTTAAAATTTTAAAAAATATTTTGACGTTAAGAACATAACTGCGTATTATAAGCCATTTTTTAAATCTTGGGCATGCAGTAGTTTTCATTACAGTTTTGAACTATCACATACTTTTTGGTGTGTCTAGGTAGACGATTACACGAACAAAATAGGAACATACTTCAAGAAACAAGGCGTCAAAGAGGGCGACACGATCGCCCTCCTCCTGGACAACAGTATCGAGTACGTGTGCTTCTGGCTGGGCCTCGTGAAGATAGGCGCCCTCACGGCGCTAATCAATACCAACTTAACCAAAGAGCCCCTCAAGCACTCTATCGCCATCGGACATTGCAAGAGAATCATCTTCGGCTCACAGTACGCCAATGGTAAACTTGTCTTCGGAAACTGGGTTGGTTATTTAAATGTGATATTTTAGTTGTTGCCGAGGTGGCGGACAGTTTAGGACCTACGGAGTTCTACCAATTTGAAGAGAATCCAGACTCTGCGAAGCCGTTGCTGTCCAAAGCAGTTGACTTGCGCAAAGCACTGGAAACCACGAAAGCCGAGTCGCAGGAGAAGATATTCATGAAGGCAACTACCAGGGACAAGATTTTGTACATATACACTTCTGGCACGACGGGCTTGCCTAAAGCTGCTGTGATAACACATATGCGGTAAGTTTAGATTCTAGACCCTAACAACAAGTATATTGTGTAAAATAACGACTGCTGGACACCAAACATAAGAGACTGCGAACATTTTTGTATTAGATCATTTTTAATACTTCATCTTATTTTAGATTCTTCTTCATGACAATGGGAATACGTTCCATGTCGCTCATCAATCCCGATGACGTAGTGTACGATCCTCTCCCTCTGTACCATAGTGCCGGCGGTATGGTCGGTGTGGGACAGAGCATACTCTGCGGCAGCTCCGTGGTGCTGCGGAAGAAGTTTTCGGCAAGCAATTTTTGGAAAGACTGCGTCAAATATAGATGCACTGTAAGTCGTTGGACTTGCAAGTTAATATGCCACCTTCATAATTGATCTGTTTTTCAGGTAGCTCAGTACATTGGAGAAATATGCAGGTACCTCTTGGCTGTTCCGCAGAAAGAACCAGTCACCCATAAAGTGAGAATTATGTTCGGCAATGGGCTCAGACCTCAGATTTGGAATCAGTTCAAAGACAGGTTCCAGATCAAAGAGATTTTCGAGTTCTACGGCGCCACTGAGGGCAACTCTAATTTGGGTAAATATCCTAAACTTGCGAAGGGAGATTGTGGAAGTTTTACAATTTGAGTTGAGCATAAATTTCCCTTTAAAAAAAAATCTTTTCTAAATCTATACGATTTTTTGGGCCAAAAAAATATGCTTTATTAAAATTTCAATTTGGACTTAACCATAGGAGAAAAGAATAATGTTTTAATAACATGTTACCTTTAGTTATTATCGATGTCCAAATCTCTGGATCAAATGATCAAATTTAACTATGTTTCAATTAAATGTTTTGTATAGTTAATATCGATAATACGAGGGGTGCAGTCGGTTTCGTGCCGAGGTATGCCGGTAATATGTATCCTGTATCACTAATCAAGTGCGACCAAAGTTCTGGCATACCCATAAGAAACATCAACGGACATTGCATGCGCTGCAATCCTGGGGAGCCGGGAGTTTTCGTCGGAAAAATCGACGCGAAGAAGGCCGTCCATCAGTTTTCCGGATATGCCGATAAGAAGGCCACAGAGAAGAAGATTCTAGAGAACGTCTTCAGAAATGGTGATATGTATTTCAATTCGGGTGATATACTGGTGCAGGACGAGCTGGGATACTACTACTTCAAAGATAGGACAGGAGATACTTTTAGGTAAATATATAGTCTTTCTATCAAGCGATCAAGATCAGGATGTCAAGAGATCAAGATCGAGAATGAATATGTTCTCCATGATTACTACAAGTCATAAATATTTTGTGGTATGGTGGTATAAGCTACGGATAACCTTTTTGAGAAAAACATCAAGCCAGCCCTACCGTACTACCGTACTACATACCTTATACCACAAAATTGTTATGAGCGTAGGGTTAAAATTGAAAGTAGATAAAAAAATGTATAATAACAATTCAAAAACTTAAACTAATTTTAACAAATTTAAATTGGGACAAGTAATATCACCAAGGTAGCAATTTTCAATAGAAAATTCAGTTACAATAAAATAGAATTGCTATATTGTTCTCATACAGCAGAGGAGTATTTAAAAAAAATCTTATTTGAAGCTTATCCAAGTTTTGGTATCAAAGTGTTGAAGGTTGACAAATGTCATCACTATTTGTGCAATATAGTTATGAAAATTATATAAACAAAATAGAAACACACACAAGCTGCCTAGCACCATTTTAAAAAGAGATAATTTTCAAAAGAATCCGATTTCAAAATTTCAGGTACAATGAAATATGCCACGAAGTTACAGAGAGGAAAGTACATTTGAAAAATAAAATTTCTATTAAGTACCTACTGGACTCTTTGCATTAAACGATAAAAATATCAATTTTTTATTCTATTCGTGCAAATCAAGTAGTGAGTAGTAATAACTCAAGAGCATTTAAAATTACGAAATATTGTTATCACAGTTGCCTAAAAGCAATGAGTATGAGGACTTTGTGATAAAATTATGAGGTATATATCAATGTTCGACGGATATTCGGTTAGAAAAATTATTAATTGAAGTGACCAAACCGTGACCTTTTACTTATTTTTTTTAACTTTTTAGCACTGTCAAACTTTTTGTAACAACTTGCAATCTCATTATATAAGTGATAAGTACCGATAGGACACTGTTAGTCTAACGTCTAACATGTGCTGCTAACAAATCGACATTTCGCAGCTAATAAGAAAAGCGAAATCACCAGTCTCTCCCTTCCTTTCCAGGCTGCAAATTATCGATTTTTTAGCAACACATGTTACTAACATTGGTGTAAACGCGCCGTAATGCTATTTTGATTGGATAGACGATATAAATAGCCAAACTTTATTGACTTTCTATTTACCCAAAAAAAAAAACATATTTTGAAAAATAGGAACCCAGACACCATGTCGAAAATGGTTATTACCGCAGAAATGTCGAATTTTAAAACTGAGTTACAATAGAATGGCACGGTAAATGTTTACAAAAACTGTTATTGAAAAACTAAATTGCATCTATTAAAGATACCAACTGGACTCTTAACCATGAGCAATAAAGTCATACATTTCGTTACCATTCACATAAAATAAGTGATGAAAATTACAGACAGTTATAGCGGGTGTTTAACCACCGAGACCAAAATGGCTACTTCTAATAGAAATAAAATATAAAATATGAAGAACAATATTTGCCAAACATTTTGTTACACCCACTTTTTTCGTTTTTTTTTATATATATAATTGATTCTTTATTTATTTGATTTTCACGACAGTATACTTTTACCCAATCCTATATTATGCGGTGCATTTAAAATTAAATATATACAGTATGTCCCCGGATTGAGTTTACAAAAGGTTTACTTTTAAGTAAAAATGTTATAGGAATTATAGCTTGGTCTGAAACTACCTGTTCAGTTATTAAAACTTTGATTTATTTATACGGGGTGTTGCCAATATCAAAATTTTTATACTTATTTATTTACTATTTGCAAAACGAGTTTAAAATTACATCTAACAACATTATATAAAATTAAATAATCCCCGAAATGTAGAAAATAATACTGAAAATTTAAAAACTCGCCCACGAGAGGCATTTGCATCAATAACTTGAAGAAATACAAAATAGTTTTCAGGACTTCCACACCAGTCTTGAACTGTGTGAAGAAAATGGTGCAGTCTTGTTTAAATGATGTAATTTTTAAGATTATTAGTAATTTTTAAGTGTTAAAATTATATATTTTTTAATTTAGCCAACACATTGTATAAATAAATCAATGTTTTAATAACTAAAATAGAAGTTTTAGACCAAGCAGAAATTTTAATTCCTATAACATTTTTACTTAAGTAAAAATGAAAAAAGAAAATCCCTGTTGTAAACTCAACCCGGGGACATACAGTATATATTCTTCTACTATATATATATATAATTTCCGTTTTTAAAATATATGCAATTTGATATTGTGGCGCTAATATTAATGACGAAGTTGTGAAATGTCTCCAACAATAGATGGTAATGACCCTTGCCAATAGTCTTTTCCCGAACAGTTTATACCCGCCATAAAACTGGTGACTTTCCGTACCGATACTGGAAACCTCTGGAAATTCATAGGCAAAGGGATTAGTTTACTGCGAGCATCTGATTTATGGCATCACCCCAATGCTTTATTGCCATTTGACTTTTGAAGTTATAAATCATGATCTCCAGGCATTAGTATAATAAAAGTGGGTATAAATTGAAATCTAATCGATCTTTTAAAAAAATTATTTCATAAATGTATTTTTTTTAATTCAAAGGTAACATTGGGGCCTACAAATTAAAAAAAAACCTTGCACAAAGGATTTTTTTAAATTTCATTGTCATATTTGAAATGGTCATTTTAGACCAGTTTCTGTAAGATTTGCATAGCTTTGCACTCGCCAATTTAATTTTTTCTTACGCAAATAAGCTCTGTAAATGGCTAAAAACGGCTCGGCGGTATAACTTGCTCTAACTTGCAACACTCTGGATAGAGACCTCTTCGAAAATGGATAATACCGTAAAAAAATCCAATTTCAAACTTTCAGTTGCAATGAAAATGAATGCAAGTACACTAACAGGGATGAGAGTGTTTTAGAAAAATAAAATTTCATATGTTAAACATACCCAACTGCTCTCTTATCTTTAGAGGATAATATGATATACTTCGCGCAACGATAGTTTGTTTTTATGACATTGACTTGCAATAAAAATTATAATAGTGGAATTGTTAAACCACTTCAAGTTAGGTATCATTAAAGTCCAGGTATCCAGTCCTGGCTTTGGCTTGAATATTGATGCACCAAAGAGTTGCCAGTGACAAAGGGCCGGCCGATACCTAGACTTTTATTATACCTAACTTGAAGTGGTTTAACAATCCCACCCTTTAAATTTTTATTGCAAGTCAATGTCATAAAAACAAACTATCGTTGCGGGAAGTATACATGTACTCACTATTCGTACTAAACATCAAATTACAGAAAATATTCGCACAGAAAACTTGACTCGATATCTGAGATAATGGACATTTCAGCAAAAATATCCATTTCGAAAATTTTCATGATTGCAATATTTTTGTATGGCGTAATTAAAGGTAAAACATGTATTGTTACCAAACTTCAGTTTCTTTTTTTTTTTCACCCTAGCGTAGTATTATTGGAATGCCGATATATACTGGGTGTTCCAAGTTTTACCGCCGAGCTCAAAATGGCCACTTCTGATAGAAATCAAATGTCCAAATTTAATGTATAAAATTATGTATTAGTTAAGAACAATATTTGCCAATTTTTTTTTTTTTTTACAACCACCAGCCAGTTTTTTTTTTCGGTTTTTATAAGTAATTGTCTGCGTATTTATTTGATTTTCACGAGAGTGTACTTTTACTCAATTCTACATGCTGCTGTGCAATTTAAATCAAAAATATAACTTCCGTTTTTGAAATATATGCAATTTGATATTGTGGCGCTAATATTTACGACGAACTTGTGAAATATGTTTAACAATAGATTTAACGAGCCTTACTAACATTTTGGGACGAACGATTATATACCTGCCATAAAACTGGTCAGTGCCGTGCCAATACTAAAGAAACCTATTGGGGCATTGATTGTTCAACAATTTATTGCCATTTGACTTTTGAAATTGTAAATCATCATCTCTTTGGGTTAATGTTATAAAGTGGCTTTAATTTGAAAACTAATCGATTTAAAAGAAAAATCATAAATTCATATTTTTTTTCAATTCAAGGGATACATTTGGGCATACAAATAAAACAAAATTAACGCGAATGTTTATGTTTTGAACAACAATTTTGAATTATGTTTGAAATGATACTGAACATTTTACACCAATTTTCTGTAAAATTGGCATCGTATGTATCTACTGACAAATTTTATTTTTTCTTATTCAACTGTAAATGGCTAAAATGGCTCGGCGATATAACTTGAAACACCCGGTATAGTAAAAATATTTCTACTCTTGGTAAAATATGGAAAGGTGAAGTTAGCTGCTCTGAAGTTCAGGGGCAGGAAATCAACAATTATTTCGAGTAAAAAAATTGTTGAAGATGAGACAATAAGTCTTCATTTGAATCAGTTATCTGTCAACATTTACTGATGCCAAATTTCAGTTCCTCAGTGGTCATCATTATTGCAAATTTGCCTCACTACCTCATTTTAACTCAACCTATTAGAAATAATTTAGGTTGTCGTCGAAGGGTTCAAAAATCCAAATAGCTTTGTTATAATTTTCAATTTTATGCTGTTTTGTAGTTATTTTTTTTTATGGCACTGTAATGTTCATTATTCATAGGTTACAATATTATTAAAAATATATTATACTATACTGTACTACTTGATAAAACAAAACATTGGAGTGGATGAAATGAAAGGCACTGTTTATTTGCAAGTGACAATGGACGAAACGATCACGTATTTATCTAATATAACTATTCTTGATTATAGATGGAAAGGCGAAAATGTAGCTACCTCAGAAATTGAAGCAGTAATCAGCAATCATGTAAATTTGAGCGATGCAGTTGTGTATGGTGTCGAGGTAATAATTTTAAACTATTTGCTTCACGGCACAATTATACCCGCTTCATGTGCATACAGATTCCTAATACTGATGGCAGAGCAGGCATGGCTGCCGTCGTCGACCCCGATAACGTCATAAACCCGTCAGAACTCGCCAAGGCACTGAAAGCCAACCTCCCTGCCTATGCAGTCCCGCTCTTCCTTAGAGTGATGAAGTCAGTACCGTTGACGGGTACCTTCAAGCTGAAGAAGATTGACCTGCAGACCGACGGCTTCGACGTGAACAAGTTAGAAGACGAGCTCTACGTTTTAGACTTGAAGAACATCTCGTACATAAAGCTCACCAAAGAACTTCACGCCGACATCATTAGCGGCAAGATGAGACTATGATAAGTTATTGCTATGTACTAATGTAATTTTATTTTTTATCCAATATTCGTAGAGGTTTGTATTTACTGTGTAATGTTTTGTAAATATATGACGTTGTTTTTGGTCGTTTAGTAGAGGTGTTCATTATTGTATGTATGTTGATCAGTAGTTTCGTTCCTAAAAAAAGACCTTTTTTGGGTACCTCAAATGTTCTCTTACAGAACACCCATTTCTGGTATTACTGCTGTATGTATATTTAAATATATAGAAAACTTGATTGCCACTACTGAAACCTAACCTAACCAAAGCTAGCCTACCTGAAAGTGCCTTTCTATATTGTCTATTTTATTGTCGTCCAATTAGGCTTAGTTGGGTTGGGTTAAGTCACGGCAGTAGTAGCAATTAATTTTTCAGTTTTTTTCGATAAGTGCAGCAGTAATACCGGGCTTAAGTAGACTCAAAGGCATAAGTATTTATAGGTAAGGTGATATAAATAAACTTTCTTCAACTGAAATTTCTATTCATAAGATTCATATGTATAATAACAAAAAAAAACAAATAGCATAACAATTTATAAAGATAGTAATATTTTCGTTTATTCACTATATTGGTTCTGATAATGCATGTACATTATACATATTTGGGTAACGAAAATATGACGTTCTTCATATATCTGCCCAAAATTACTATAGATGCATAACAATATAAATAATAATTATTATTGATGTATTTGATAATCACAGTTCACCTGTTCTGATAATCTTGATAAGTCCTTCGACATTGCTATTTTTTATTGCTGTCCTGCAGTGTCCTATCATATTAGCAGACTTTTGGCCCACTGTAAATAAACTCTGTTAGTAGTTGAAATAATTTAAACTAAATTAAAGTAATTATTTTGTATCCAGCAAGATACGACCAAATAAAAATCTATGGCATGTTTTATGCAAATTCGATAATTTGATGATTAAGAATATTTAGTTTTCAATAGGTAATAAACACTGCGATTTTCCGTTCTGTTCGAAAACCAATCAAGGTAGCGTTTTTCAATAAAACAAGGTCCTAATCAAGTTTACCATTTCTAATTTTCTAAAAAATGAGATTACATTTGCTCCAACACTTGAGAAAGGAAAATCCCAATCCCCAATCAAATAAGCCATTTCTAATTTCCAAAAATAATGTTTGACTTGCTCTAACACTTGAGAAAGCCATTTTTCTTATCGACGCCATATTGGATCTTCTTTGCTGGTTGAATGCAAATTATTTTTCTGAAAATAAGCCTAACTTCTCCAAGTGGATATGATTGACAACAATTATTACTTTATGAATATGTTTTTTTTTATAAACTGCTTATTAAAATTTACAATCCTTTTTAATCTAAATAGAGAAGCTTCACAACTGATTGTGATCAGTTGTGATCACAACAACAAATTGTTACTTTACTGGTACATATTTGGTCGTAAATTGCTCATAAAAATCTCGTATACCTCTTAATCGCGTCGCTTTCTACGCATGGTAAGAATTGTTACTTTATAGTAAATATTTGTTGGAAAATTGCTTAAAAAAATCTGATATACCTCTTAATCGTGTTGCTTTCTGAAGTATAAAATTAATGCTCTTCATCGTATCCATGCCTTCATTAAAATTTGACAATCTAATATTATAACCATTGATCAGTTCCTTGTTGATGTTACTCAGCTCATGGTAGTATTTCGGCATTTCATGTCTGTTAATAAAAGTTAGATTCACGCTTCAAACTCTTGTTTAATTACGTAACAATGTAAATATGTACAACAAATCTGTAAAGGAACGAAACGGATGCACCAGTAAACCCATATAAGTATGCCAATGCAAATTCAACCATTAAGGAAATAAAATAATTTTAACAACATTTTAGATTATTTTAGCAAGAAGAGTTATCCTTTCAGTAGATTTTTATGGGCAGTTAGTTTTTGTGTAAACATGCACATTAGAGATTATTTAGTGGTATACTTCGCACAACGATACTTTGTTTTTATGACATTGACTTGCAATAAAAATTATAAGGGTGGGATTGTTAAACCAATTCAAGTTAGGCATCATAAAAGTCCAGGTATCCAGTCCAGGCTTTGGCTTGAATGTTGATGCACCAAAGAGTTGCCAGTGAAAAAAGGGCCTACCGATACCTGGACTTTTATGATACCTAACTTGAAGTGGTTTAGCAATCCCACCCTTTAAATTTTTATTGCAAGTCAATGTCATAAAAACAAACTATCGTTGCGGGAAGTATACATGTACTCACTATTCGTACTAAACATCAAATTACAGAAAATATTCGCACAGAAAACTTGACTCGATATCTGAGATAATGGACATTTCAGCAAAAATATCCATTTCGAAAATTTTCATGATTGCAATATTTTTGTATGGCGTAATTAAAGGTAAAACATGTATTGTTACCAAACTTCAGTTTCTTTTTTTTTTTCACCCTAGCGTAGTATTATTGGAATGCCGATATATACTGGGTCAATTTAGGTCGATGGTTTTACTATAATGTTCTCTGATCGTGAATAATAAACAGTAAATAATAACAAAACCTTTCAAACCGTTTTTTTTTTCCGGAGGGACTTAATAAACTTACCCAGAAAACAACAAACAAAAATACTTGAATAATCATTGGTATAATCTCAAAAATGACCATATCACAGTTTCTTTTTGTAGTAAGAACAATTTGATACACATATTAATAATGAATAAATAAACTAAAATTATTTATTTATAAACATTAAAACCTAATTTCTCCATTAATCAGAATAAAGTCTGTAAAATAAAAAGTTTTTCACTTTCTCAAAATTCATTCTGCCAAATAAAAAGTTTTCACTTCGTCAAAATTCATTCATTTAACTTGGTCACTTTCTGTAATATACCCACGATATAAATGTTACTTACAGAGCATTAATTCTACTATCTTCTGCTCTAACTACTAATCCTCTTATTTGCCCCAGGCGATCAGCGATGTCTGTACCTAACCGCATACGTGCCTCTTGAATCTTCGTCAATTTTTCCATATACGATCTTATTTTGTCCTCTTCATTCGGAAACGTCACTCTTGTCTAGACATGAAAAACAGCGTGAAACGAATAAATTTTAGACTTGCAAATATCAATTGAACTTTCATAAACCCAATTGTTTGTGAGTCGTAGTAATACCTAATACTCGCTGAATGGAAATACCTTGCGAGTCACTTCGTATTATATTTGAATTTATTATTTCATTGTTATTTGTTTTGAAAAATAAAATTATTCGTGAAGTTTTTGTTATATTTTTGTTTAGATCAATAATTTTGAAAATGTGACGGTTATTTGAAAAATGTTTTAATGAAAGTAATTTTTGATAAACTAAGGGCTTTGTTATGGACGCCCCTGTATCTAAGACCATTTTTTTATGATTGCTTTCTTTCCATGTCACCAGTCCATCCTTCCAAATTTAAAATTACTTTGTTTTTAAAATGATTTTTTATAGACTACTCTTTGTTTTGTCTGCATTCGTTGATATGTTGCCATTCATTTCAATACATGTCAACTATTTTGCCTTACCTCCAACGCTTCTATGTTATTAAACGTTGCTAGCGACTGCACCAAGTCAGCTGCAAGTGATAAGTTTTCCGTGTAAATCACCACTTTTCCAGATATTTCGAAATTCATCTGCAAATCCGTGCCATCCCTCAAACATTTGAGATGAACGTGAAGGTCTGGCCCGGTTTCTAGCTCTATATCTTCGGGCAGCAGGAAGTTCTGATTGATCCACATGCAGATCCTTTGCAAACGTTCGCTGATCTTAAACTCTACGTGACTCTCCGACGTCCTCGGCTTATTTTCGAGAAGGGTATACATGGAGAATCTTGGTAGTTGTCGTGTGATTTCGAAAACGTGGTACTGAGTACTGGTGGGATATCCCACTAACGCCTTTAACAGAAAATTAAATATTATTAGTCTAGGTTATTAATATTATCAATTATTTAGAATTTAATGTAATCCTATTTCTGACGCTCTGGCAAATTTGACCTGGAAATTTACCATTTTTGACCATTTTTGACAATTTGACCATAGTCTCCTACATTCTTCATAAATTTTAAAAAACATTTGGTTTTTATTTTAGTGCATTAGTTTTTCAGATTTCCCTGTTTTTTTTAAGTCTAAAATGTTTGTTTTCAGGTTTTACCAAACTCATATTTTAGTATTATAAACAATATATTTTAGTTACTGTAAAATTAAAAGTATTTAGATTTACACAGCTGGTATTTTTATTTTTATTTTAATGATCCTGTTACTGTTTTATCAATTTAATAGAATCATAAATAACAGAATCATACCTTGATGTGGATGTCAACAGGATTATCTTTGGGCGGAGTTAGTTGAATTTGGAGTTCCGTTTTCAGCTTCGCTTGATGCGGATGGACGACGTGAGTCTCCCCTTTGAAGATGCCTTCGGCGAAAACAATCACCGCTTTAATTACTGTATTGTTGTTAGTAGATATGTAGACTTCTACATGACTCTGTAAGTGAGTTAATGGTACCTGTTATAAAGTGATTGTGATGAAGTTGAACAATAATGGGGTAATTGTATGCATATATGTAATTGATAAACAATTACAGATAATTTAAACTTAATAGAATCCCAAATTTTGTGTCCTGAAGAGGAAGTGGGCTAACCCGTATCCTCTAGTTTTCTAATTAATTATTTATCGCCAGTACTACCACAATGCGCTCTTATTCATGAATTATCAAGCAATCTACGTGGTGAAACATTGCCTATTTTTGTAACAACCACATTTTTTACGGATTTTTCACGTATTACCAAACCTTATCAATTGATGTAATAGGAAATGACGTTATTATAACTGCATATGGATTTGGGGAAATAAAAATAATATGTATCTCACAGAAATTGAGATATAGAGATATAGATATTTAAGGCGTCTTCGATTAAATATTTGGCTGCGATTATTATGTTAATCTGCTAGGTTTTTACTGTTTCAAATATTGTTCTTTCATTGTGGTTTATTTTGTACCAATTAGACAATAAAGGTCTAATAGGTACGATAGGTTATAAATGATACAAGCAATAATTATTATCATTGTTATCACCTATTATAGTACTAAATTTGTTCCTGTTTCAAGGCAGCATTTAAAAAATGTTTATAACAAAAGTTGTCGGGAATATGGCTCCGCACAAACAAAAACAAATTAATAATATTTGACCAATAGGAGGCGTGGTATCGAGGGTAACGGTTTTTTTAAGATAGCCGCCGTTCTCCAAAGAATTTTTATTGGATATTAACATACATTTGGATACGTACTATGACCTTCTAGTCAACCTCATAAGAATTGGAAACTTGGCTACCCTTTCCGTTTTGTAGATATTAGGTGTTTTTTTATCTAATTTTACTGGGCTATGCTTGTCGAGAGGGTTGGAATAAATCTTGGAAAAAAAAACAAAAATCAATTATTTAAAAAAAAATGAAGTAAATCATGATAATGCACAAAAACTGCTTCATTCATTTATAACACATTATGTCGACTACGGCTCAATCCTTTTCTCCGTCTGTAAACCATCAACCCTCAACCATCGTTATGTTGCTGAAAGAACTTCCCTCTGCATTATCACCAAAATCCGCAATTTCAGAAATCCTCTTCACAATATTAATAAAGAAGCTATGTACCGCCTCCGCACCTAAATACATCCCTTGTCACTCAGGCATGAAGAACTCTTGAAAAGATTCACCCACAAAGCAACTAACCTTCCCTCTATTACACCCTTTGTCCGTACCTAACACATCAACCAAACTCCTAAATTCAAATATCCCTCCCAAACATTGTATGAAAGACTGACAAACAATCAAAACAGTGACTAACTCCCGAACTAATACTGTACCTTTTCAGCTTCAACTTGGCACTAACCACAGTCAAGTTAGCATTAATCATTATTAATTTGGCATTAATCGAAACCATGTTGATATTAAACAAATTCATGTTGTCATTAATCAAAATTAAATTGGCCAATACATTAATCAAAAACAATTTTGGCTGGAGCAGATAGAAATCAAATGACCCAAACTGAATATCGCGTTTAGCGACTGGAATATGTTCTCCGTAACAATATTAGAATAATAAATGTTACTAATAGTGCAATATACAATTGCCCACATTCAACCATTGATTCATCCATTACTCAACATAGATGGTGTTAATTTATAAAATATTTCAAGTATTTTTATAAATTATGAATGTTCATAATATTTATTTAAAACAGATTACAATTATTGTTTAACTTCAGTTTTGTAATGTTTGTAATAAAACGTAAACCGTTACATTTCAATTTTCAATTTGCCAATTTGATATTGTCTAATGACAACATGAATTTGTTTAATGCCAACATGGTTTTGATTAATGCCAAATTGACAATGATTAATGCCAACTTGACTGTGATTAATGCCAAGTTGAAGTTAAAAAGGTATAGACATTCATTCATATTCACAACAGTTCATGGGTCGAAATGTCAGTCGATAGTTCATCTATCTGTCCATATATTATGTATCACATCACTAATCAATGTAGTTATGCATATTATATTATATGAATTAAGTGTTTTGTAAATATGTATATGGAATGAATGTTCCTCTACTACTCATGATTTATTTGATTTATTTGATTTTTTTTTATATCAGTGTTTGCCAGTTTAGATGTGATTTATATCTATTGATTTACATCACGATTTAAATCATATGATTTGTTTTAATAAATTCTTGAATATGAACAAGAATTGATGATTAAAACAAATTTCTGTGTATCTGTACTATGTGATGGATAAAAAATGGAAGAAATTATTCTTCACTTAAAAATATTGTTTCACTTACTTCGAATTATCTATTTTAAGGCATGCTAAATTAAAAATAATAGTTATATTATATTTTGAATTTTCCCCCCATTGGAATGCACAAACAGTGCAAATACAATGATTAATTAAAAAAAAACAATTTTCATTTAAATCAATTATTTATTAAAAAAATCATTTGATTTAAATCACACCAACCCTGCCTGTTGGATAATAAAGTATTATTATTATTATAATTATTACTATTACCCATAGTAGTACTAAAATTACGCTCACATCAAGCTGAGAGATATTACTTGAATACATTTTTATTTTGCACTACTAGTCAAAAAACACATCATTATATCATGTATGATGTCAAAGCACTGTGAAGTTGATTTTTATAATTAGTGGTTAATAAATCGTTTTTTTTTCAAGGTAAAAAAGTATATGTTCATCCAAGGGTCAATTGTTCTTTTTTAACAAGGTAAAAAGTACCTATCTATCATTTTTACCGGTAAGAAAAGTATATTTTTTTAGCAAGGTAAAAAAGTATATGTCCGCAAGTTACAACTACGACGGCGTAATAGATTCCATTGTTACAAGAATGGTAACTTTAACAATAAATCTAGAATTATGATAACTCGAGGATGGTAGAAAGGGGCTGCTATTTTCATCTTCCTGTCAGTAGCTATCCGCTAGATAAAATTTTGAATTTATTATTTACTATTCCATAATTATTGTCTAACAGATAAACTAGCTGAATATGGAAAGAATAAAAATTACGGAGATTCGTCTTCAGTATAAACTGTTTCTTAATATAGTGTTATGTTGTAATTTTGAATGTGAAGCGGTGAATTGATGGCACGATGAATGGGCGGCGGTGAATTGATTACAGTGCCTTTACTGGAAACCTTAGAGATTATCATAGATTTAGCTTCAATTTCTATATTGTTCATAAAATTTTACCTTATTAAAAAGTTTTTAGAAAGCTCATAACCAATCGAACATAGACATATATATATATATATATATACAGGGTGTCGTAAATAGGGTAGGATTGCATGTGTATATTTCTTATTCTTAAAGATAGAGATCTGGTTAAATGGGCAATATTGTGCAGTTTTATATGCTGGTTCAGAATATGTTGATCTTTTTTTCAAAAGTTTGATCAGTTTAGAAGTAATTCTAAAATCGGGATATTCTAAAAACTGCGATATATTCATAATTATTAAATATGCGGCAAAAAGTTTAAAATGAAAGTTACTTGGTTCGATCGCACAAACTTGAGAATCAAGTCAAAACGAAAGATGGTGGTTTCCGAGATATTAATAGCAATTTTCTTATTTTAAACTTTCTTTTCCTCTTTTCAACGATATATCTGTGATGGGTGGGAAACACCGTATAAGTCAAGAATTATCATTTTAAGGAAGTGTCGACTGATACCTTTTTTCCCTCCAATAATCGTAGCATTTAAAGTTGTACTAAAACTGCCAACCTATTTAAAAGCCTTAACTGAATAATTTGACATTTCAAACACAATGTGCAGCATCACTTTCTGAAATATAATTTGACTTAAAATCATTTTCCCAAATTTTCGACTTATACTGTTTTTCCCACCCATACAGATATAACAACCTATGTCAAAATCAAAAATATGGGAAATATTAATAATTCCTATTTTTATTGGAATAAATATATTGGAATACTATGTTTTAAGTTATTTTTAAAACAAATGTAAATACACTCTTTTTTTCATTTAACAAATTGATTTTTTTTTAATTTTCTACAGATTCTAGAGAGCCTAGAGATGGCGTCTAGAGTACAAGCTCACGTTACACAGTGATTTAAAAAAAAGTACCTGAAAACCGCTTTCATGTGATGACAGATGTTTGTTATATTTTAATATTTCATTTTAAATGATTGTAATTGTTTTCGAAGAGCAAAACATAGTATATTCCACGATTGTGAATACTATTATAGCCTCAGGTCGTCATGCCACGGGCATGGTCACAACAGACCTAGGCTATAATAATATTCTGCACAACCTTGGAATAATATACTATTTTGTATGAAAGTTTGTTGCTTAACGATTTCTGTGAGAGCAATTGAATCTCGAGCCATCAGACGATTGATTTCGGTTGTTCGAATACAAATCTTGAATAAGCAATTTTGTTGTCATTGTAATGATAAGTCACGGTTCAGTTACGATATGCAAAAAAGAAAAGTTATGAATATTTTTTAAATCGTCTACTTGCAGCAAAAATTTAGGATTTTTTGTTTTCCTAAAAAACTACTAATGATACGTGCTCAATAGGCTTAATAAAATATGTTCAGAATTGAACTAGCAATCTGAGTATGTAAAAATATATAGAGTGTTCCATTCAAAATAACAAAGTTGATAAGAACATGTACGTATTTTATTTTGGCAGATCACGATGAACCATGTTTGAGTGCATTTTTTCCAATTTTTATTTCATCAAGAACCTCAAACTTTTAACCGACGACTTGCGTGGGACACCCTGTATACATTGGAACTAATTGCATATTTAAATATTTCGATTGATTTTTGTGTCAAAGATATTTTAATTAGCTCAAGTTTGGTTCTAATTTAATTAAGAATTTCCTAATAATGATTTTGAATTTAAATAAATCAAAATTGTGCCATTATTTGAAAATCTGTGTATTTCATTTTGATTTTGATCAAATTCATATACTGTGAATTTTCAAAAAATGCGAAAAATTCTGTTGTTATTTGAGAATCACATATTATGATTTAGACAAATTATTAGTAGGTACCTGATACGTTATATTTTTTTCCAAATATTTGTGACTTGAGGAATTTACAATTTTCTTACGTTTTTCTTCATTTTGATTTTGGAAAAGTGATTAAGCCATGACACAAATTAAAAACTAGTTAACATCTAAATTTCAAATCTTGGGATGATGAGCAAGTCTTACAAAAACTGTTTTGTTGGAAAACTACTGTTTTGCGTGTATAATTAAATAATAGATTTGATACAGGTACACTGTTGGGCAGATAAATGTAGAACAACCTAAATTTTCTACTCTCAAACTTTATAATTTTTATAGTAGTAAGACGAATTTAAACAACTTATTATTCTTTGTTGATAAAATGAAATGTCAGATCAGGCCGGAATATATTCCTTTTCCTATTGTTTGCCAACCCACTGAATTATGAAATATAAGTTAAAGGTGTATACTTTTATAAGTTAACGGTAATTAAGTATGTGAATGAATGAAAAAGTCTGTTTGATGTTCAGTTAATTATTAAATCAACAACTGATTTTGTCATTGAAAGGTAAAACCATTTCTCTGACGAAGACTATGCATAGTAAGCACTTGTAGTTTCTCCAAATTTTAAATATTTATTGATGTTTTAATTTAATCAAATTTTGACTAATAATTTTTTTTTAATTTATCACGCGTATATGATATTATCAAATTTTTAAAAGTATTTGATATAGCATTGGTGTGTATTAAATATAAAAATGTGAAAAATTGTTACTTAAGAATAATTGAAACATTTCTTTCAAAATTCTTACTCATAATTCTATCTTTTGTTCAACGCTTTGTGCTTTTTAGAAAGTGCGTGACTTTGCTTCGAAGTTTTCTAAAATAGTACTTATTTTATAAATAATTAATTTTTAATTACCATAATCATTATTTCGATTTTTTATTGACGTTTAAAAGTTTCTTTAATTTTTGTAATGATATCCTTAAGAGATTTTCAACGTATTATTCTTTTCAAATTCATACTCAAATTTCTATCTTTTGTTTATGGCTTTGTGCTTTTTAGAAACTGCATGACTTAGCTTAGAAGTTTTCCAAAATAGTACTTATTTTATAACTAATGAATTTTTAATTACCACAATCATTATTTCGATTTTTTATTGACGTTTAAAAGTTTTTTTTATAATTTCGTTAAGTGATTTTCTGTTTTTTGAATTATTTTAGAATACTATTTTGTAACCATCGAGTTTTAAACGAAAATTTATAAATTTCGAATTAAAGGATGTTTCTTAAATTTTACGTTCACTTTTGTAATGAAAGAATTAATTTTATACTTGTGCACATGATGTACACATGTGGTTAGCACTTGCGGTTTTTTTAAATTTTTATAATGTATGCATGTTTTTGTTTTTATTTGTCAAATGGGATATAATATTGTGGGATATAGAAATACTTTTGATATATATGTTGATAAGGTTTTGTCTACATTTATGTCTACGCCCAAGATTACTTTACGTTAAAAAGCATGCTTTGGTATATATCTACCCCTCAGATAATGTGTGCAAAAATGTTGCTCCTGAAAAGTAATTTGGGCGACCATTTAAGTTGCATTATAATTTTGAAATGAAAATCACATCAACTCAACAACTATTAACACTATTAACTCCTGACGTAATTAATACAAATTACATTATTTTGTGCACTTTTTTGTGCACTACTTTCAGACATCTGAAAAGCTAGTTAACTAACTAATTAAGCCAGAATTGCGCAACGCTGAAGTCCTGGCATGCACGTAAGTACCGCAGCGCGTAATTTGGAATACCATTTAAAAAAGACTAATTAATTCTGTCCTCAACCTTTCGCGTGTTTTTCTCCGTCCGCATGTTCCTCCAATTGCTCGGATGATGTATTATGATTAATTCCCGTTTATTTATCGCCTTGATTATGCAACCGAGTTATTTATTGCAGGCGCGATTCGGCGCAGGAACTTTTGTTCGCTGAAAAGTCAATTATGTTCAGCACCGGAGGAATTTATGAGAGCAAGCGTTCCGGCTTGATTTATTATTAAGTATATCTAAATTACTCCCAAGAACAAAGAGTATTACTAATATGTTTTCCTTAAGTTGTAATTTAAATATGGAGGTGTGTCGAGAACATATCTATAGTTTATAATAATAAAACTTTAAAATTAATTAATATATTAATACAAATTTAAAATTAATAAATGCATTAATTTATCATGTAATTAAACATATTACTATCTACAATTTTGTGTTACTTTTTGGCGTCGACAACCAAGAATATTATTAATATATAATGTTGTCCCTGCCTGATAAAAGGCTTATCTACTGTAATCATTCTGCTCATTTTTTTTTCATATTAGTAGGAATACCTACACATATAGTACGGTCATTTAGATATTTAGTAAATTTACGTAAATTACCAAGTAATACGGATTTGCCCAATAAAAATTGAAGTCATTAGTAACTCCAAAAGTGATACCTTTCCTAAATCCTGCACTCAAACGAAAATACAAATCGACCTAGTAGCTCCAAGAAACTCACTCTACAGAAGAACATTAACTAAAGACATTTCATGATACGACTTACTCAGAATTATCTACCACCATGACTGGGTGTCCCACGCTCACGGACCATTAAAAGTTTATGGGGTGTCCAATAAGACAAAAATATGAAAAATAATATCTAAATATGGCTGATTGCATTCTCCTTAGGTGAAATACTTTCAACCTTCTATCACTTCTGGTTCTACAGGAATTGGCCATCAACTTTTGTTTTTTAAACACCCAATATATTATTATGTTTCTGGCTTCCCCGTTTAATTTGCAACATATTTTGTAGATACGTGTGTGCACCTATCATTTTTACTTACACTACTAAGATAAAAATTATATTCCATGATTTTTACCTCAAAATGGCCGCCGTAATGTACCTACGCAGCTACGTGAAAAAATGTATTATTATTATTATTTTGGCAATGCTGCCTAATAATACTACCTAATAATACTACCAATGCTACCTAATATCGGTGTAAAAATACTGTGTATAAGTCATACGTAAAATAAATAAATATACGAAATTAATAATAGCAATAATTTAATATTTTATAATAATATATGAAGTTAGTAATACTAATATTAATTCTATATTTATTTTCGTAATTAGTTAATATTTGCTAATAATATATGAAATTAATAATAACAATAATAATTTAATATTCTGCCCTGTATTTGTTTTCGTCGTTAGATAATATTTGATAATAATGTGGAAAAATAATAATAACCATGTTAATTAATCGTATACCTGGTCTTTGTTCTCGCCCTCGGCAGAAATTGCGATTTGCAGCCTTGTATTTGCTGGAATGATGTCGCTGCTCTCCATATTCGCTTGCCTATCTTCAAAATCTTCATTTATTCGAGTATTGTTTTCATAATGTTTCAGTTCTATCAGCAAAGCTTGCTTCTGGGCGAGTAACTCACGCACAGTATCCTGCTCCAAACCTGATCCAGGAGCTGTTGTTAAGGACTTCGTTGTTGTATATCCTCGCACTAAAGACATAAAAAAGAAACGTAATCAATTCGTCACCATTTTAGGCACTGTTATAAAATATCTGAGATGATTATACCAATTGAGTCAAAGAGTAGCTACAAAAAAAAAAGATTCGAATATACATCATTTTGACATTTAAAAAACATTAAATGTAAAAAGATTTTATTTTTGCTTAACAGCTTGATTTACCTATTAATGCTCGGCACGAAGAGTCACATATTTAAATAAGACAAACACTTGTCTTTGTTTATATCATACTGCATTAAATTAGTGACTATAGTTTCGATCACGTTCTGATCATTATCAAACTTTACTCTAAATTAAGAAATGTGAAACTCTATGAAATGTGTTTGTTTTATTTAATTTCATCGTGTATCACGAAGTAGATGTCTCCAACATTGACCAATTAGTCACATATTTAGAATTTTTTGAAAACAGATAATGGACCTTTAGTTTCATTATCCATTATCATTTTACAGCCATCTAGACTTTAGAGATTATTTGAATCCAGCAGATTACCTATCCTCAACTTCGCGTAGAAATGCATAATCATGTCTGAGCGAGAATCTTGAATCACGAGTGCGTTATCACGTCTTATACACATCTCACGCTCTTATAATGGCATTTCGCTACGTTTTATCTTACTACGTTTTATCATATGGCAACGGCTTTTGTACGAAAGTTAGAAAATGCTAAAGAAGATGATATCAAATAAGTCCGACAAAATAGTATCACCATTGTATACGTAGTAATATGTGGTTGTCATGCGTTGATGATAAACAGTGTAATTATTTTGGAGTATTTGCAGTTTACCAAAATGCTCCGAATTTCGCCAAAATAGTTATTTTTGTATCTATAACGCGAAATTCCACATTTGCGTTCAAGTATGAAAGTTATTTTGACGAGGGTTCGCGAGGCAAAATATCCACTCAAGAATGCAAAAGCATTTCGCGTTCGAGATACAAACAAGATTTTTTCGAAAACTGCAATACAACAAGACAATTTTGTTATGCACAACAATTCATTTATATTTGAAATTGTTTGAACCGTAAATATTGAGTATGGTCGCGGAAAGATATATACAGTGTGGAAATTAAGTAGCGGATAAATTCGGTAACTCCGTTAATGTGTACGAAAGAGAAAACATATAACAGGGAGATAGCGATATAAATTACTGCGCATATGAAAATATTTTTTTTCAGATTAAAAAAAAACAAAATTTTAAAAGTTGGGACGTAATTAATGTTTTTGAACTCACCGCCTCGAAAGTGACATTTGACGCACTCTATTGACAACCGGAAATCCGTATTTCCCGGTCTAGTAGACCGGGAAAACGGCAAAAAAACACTGTCATAAATAAATCAATACATAATTATTTATTGTGAACGATCTACATCGACTTAAGCAGGGTTATTATTGTACACATTTATCGTACAATTAGTACAATTTGAAATGCAAATTCCCGAACTTTCCACCGCATCGGGTTTAGATATAGTGTGCGACACATTAAGAGTTTCAGAGATTGTATAGTTTTCAACTTGAGATGAAGGTCCCGGAGCTGGTTGCATCAATCTTTCAGCTACGTTAATTTTACTCTGCACAGAGTCATCGACGTAACCTTCGGCCACGCTTGAAGATCTCCAACCGCCAAATTTTTTAAGAGTCAGTAAATCGCCACCGTTGTTTGCAAGTAAAGTAGCTGAACTTCTTCGAAAGCAATGACCAGTGTAGGCCTGTGGAGCCTCTAGCTGAAGGTACTGTGCCACAGAGCAAGGTATTTTGCCAATTGTATTAAGACCAATAGGTGAATTAATGCATTTCCCATTTCTGTAGGTCAAAAAGAAACGTTTATTTGTCCCTACTCTTAAATTTTTGTATTTTAACAATAAATTTATCCATTCTGGATTGATCACCACAAAACGTCGAGAAATATTAGTTTTGGTCTCTGGTACATTAACAAGTACCATTTCATGTTTAAACTCGATATGATCAATTAACATTTTACATAATTCATCGCGGCGACAAGCGCCAGAAATGCCCAATATTACTACTGCCTGTAAAACATATTATAGAATAATAGAATAATATCGATTAATGAAACATATTGTGTACGTACCTTCATTAACAGAAATGAGTTATCAGGGGCTTCATGAATAAATTTGTCAATTTCATGACTTTCTAATACCTTGGATTTTTTCGGTTTCAGGTTATACGTTTCTTTTTTGAGAAATGCGTAAAATTTCGTAAATTTGGAAATATCTACGTTATTGTGTATTAGTAGACATGACTTTAGCATAGAGTAAGTGGACCATAGCGACTTTTTGCTTGAAAAGGTTTGAAAATATGCCAGCAAACAATTTTCTGAATAAGTCCGTATTTTGTTTAACCTGCACCAATCCATAAATTTCGAGTATACCAACTCGTACCTTCGTTTGGATTTATCCGGCAATAAATTTTTAATTGCCGTATTAGCGGCATTGCGGATTTCCGGAGGTGTACAACTACTTATATCCGAATCGGAAGACATTTTATTAGAAACTGAGACTTTAAACGACAGGCTTTAAAAAATCAACTGTCAAAGTAACAATCATTGTTTTGCTATACAGCCATGGCTTGCTTTATTTCATATTTTGAAACGGAATGACAATTATTTGAGTTTATGCTAATCGTTCTGTTTGTTTCAAAAAAAAATGTACAAACCACTTGCGGGAATCATTTTCCCGCATTCACGCAGATGAAGCATTCGCTCCCTTCGGTCGCTCATGCTTCAAAATTGCGTTCATGCGGGAAAATTGTGTTCCCGCACTTGGTTTGTAAATAAGTATTTTATTTAAATTACAACCTATATTTTTCTTTTTTTACTTCGGTAGAGTTTTTTAATCTGTTTTCAACCATGCAATATTTTGAGTATGTTATATCGATTTTTTTTTAAAGAAAAATGGCCTTAAAGTTAAAAAAGTAAAGATATAGATATGTAATGCAGTAATTTATATCGCCATCCCCCTTTTAGTTTTTTTCTCTCTCATACACATTAACGAAGTTACCCGCTACTTAATTTCCACACTGTATATACTACATGTACTTACTATTACTACGTGCTTATAATTCTGCACTTATACCTATAATAATTCTCTCTCGGCTCTCGGTGTCAGAGAGTGGGGGCGGTTAAAAAAGGCTCCACGTAATTTAAACCTCGCCGCTACTTCGTCGCAAAGGGAGGCTCCACTCTACCTACGTGGGTTGACGGCAGAGAGTCAGCGAAGTTCAGAAATTACGAACTGTCGCAACGGCTGACCATCTGGCGCCCACACCACCAGATTTAAATCTCGCAATGAGAATAGAAACTGAAAACTGAAAAGAATGCCCGATTGAGAAAACGTGGGGGGAACAAAAAATAACAGGTGTGAATTTTGTGGTGTAAAATATCTGCGTTTATTCACACAAAAGACAGGACACCGTGCCTACGCTTCCTGAAAGAAATCCCTCCGTCCGCAACCCTATCACGCAGGGTTCACTATATTCGGCCGAATACCGCGAACTCGTAATCGCGTGGTGCGAAGGGCCGTCGGAGCCACCTCCCTCTTACAAAAACGCAAAACACGTACGACACGAAACACGCAACGCAAATTTTACACAAAAGAAAAAAAACGATATATCAAATGAAATTAAAGCGCAAATGAGAACAACAAAAAAATATATAAAGATCTGGCCTGTGTTCCTCGTCTGTGACTTCGCTGGCGGCTCTGGTTCTTATGACGGGCGGGCGGCCGGCGATCGTCGATCGTCGCTGGATTCCAATCCTCGGAACCACTCTGGCCGGATGTTTGTTGCCCCTAGTCAAGAACCTGGCTGGCTGGGTTACTTAGCCCTTACCCAAAAAACGCCTGCAAAGCTCATGGCCTTAGTAACAATGGCCGGACACGTGGCTTTACAAAAAGAAAAAATGTCGGGTTTAATTACTTACTCTGATGTTGTGAGCGTATGGAGTTGCGTCGTATAGTACCCTCCCATGCCTTGTACTTGGTGCCGTCAATCCCTTTAAGGGTGGTTAAATGAGTTCACGTTTTATATCCCGGAAACCGGATGGTGATATACCAAGGAAAACGGTGACCTCGTGGCACGTCCGCACCATAGAGAAGGTAACTAGTTTCTGTGATCATGGCGGCGCCTCGCCGACGATTTTAAAAATCACACGCATATAGGAAACACGTCACGTCTAAAAAAAACGTGTGAGTATGGTTGCCTACGGTGGAGGTCTGTGCGCGCAATTAATAATTATAAGGCAGTTTCCGTCGAAGGCGATACCGGACCGTTACAATTGTTGTAAATTTTAATTTTGCAAAAAAAAATTGGGAAATAATGTTCAAATATTTGTACTCTGATCAAGAATCTTATTCTCGTCTTCATAAAGTAATTACTTCGGTAAATAAATTTACAACTTCAATAATTAGTTGAACGGTATAAATCTATTTTACAACAATTACATTTTTTCAAAAATGGACCTCGCCATACTCAAATACAATTTCCAGTGCATAAGGAATGCCGTTTTTTTTTTAAATATTTTCTTATGTAACCTATACAAAGTGTTGTATTGTTGAAAACAGATTAAAAAGCTCTACCGAAATAAAAAATAAAAAACATAGGTTGTCATTTAAAAAAAACTACTAATTTATATCGCTATCTCCCTTTTACATTTTTTCTCTCATACACATTATCGGAGTTGCCGAATTTATCCGCTACTTAATTTCCACACTGTAGAAGATTCTATACAAAATAAAATTTCAGTTGCAAATTGTAGAGAATGATAATAATCTAGTCACCTCGTAACCAAGCAACGAAGAATAATATAAATAAACAATCAATTCATAAATTAATATAATTCTAGTTCTGCCTGTTCCCTGTTCATATAAGTTACAAATAAATATATTCTGCTGTTACAATCTCGAGGATTTAATATCATCCCGTTTCCCTGCAGCGGGATCGCTCACCACGCTGCACCAGGTTCTACTCTACACTGCGACAGGTTATGGTCATCTGGATCTTGGAACTAGTGTTGTAACTAAGGCAAGCGATAAAACCCACACACAACGGACGCACACCCAATATGTTGTCAGTCAACTCAACTAAGGTGGAACCATTACCAAAGGACAACTTCGACACATGGAAAATTCACATGAATGCGTTGTTGATAAAAAATGACACATGGGGATTTGTTACGGGAGAAATTAAAATACCCGAACTGCCACCTGATTACACACAGGCGCACATCGACGCTCGCGCTGAGTGGATACGTTCTGACTTGAAAACGAGGTCTGACATCTTGCTATCTATAAGTCCCTCTAAACTGAAGCACGTCAGGGGTTGTACGACTTCAATGGAGGTCTGGAACAAACTCGAATCCATATACGCACCCCGTGGTCCTGCTCGAATGGCCATCTTGCTTAAACAGTTACTACAACGAAGAATGCACGAGGAAGATGACGTAAGAGTTCACTTAGCCCAATTCTTTGAAACGGTAGATAACTTGTCCTGCATGGAGATTAAAATAAATGACAAACTGCTTACATTAATGATATTGCAAAGTTTACCCAGTAGCTTTGATATGTTTAAGCGCGCTATAGAATCAAGAGACACACTTCCAGATTTAGAAACGCTGAAGACAAAAATCATAGAAACAAGCGAGTCACTAAACCAGCAATCAAAAGAGCTCGAAAATGACGCACTGTTCACCAAATTTGGGAGAAACAAAACGTATCATCACAAGCACGGATCAGAAGAGAGGCAAAGCAAATATTCACATCGATTATCAGACGAGACTCAACGTAACAAATATAAATGCAAGTTTTGGAATAAATGAGGACACCAAATCGGAGAATGTTACCTTCGAACAAAATCAGACAAACCTGAAGCTCGCTCGACCGAAGAGAATTACATTGTTGAAGAACATGACGAAGAATTAGGACATCTCACGAGACACATGAACAAAATGAATAGATGGTGTTTGGACAGCGGCGGCACGTCTCATTTTTGCAATAATGAACCATCCTTATTCAACAAACTACAGATACACAACGATGTGAAGATGGCAGATGAAACACCTTCGAGAATAACGGCAAGAGGGGACGTTCGAGTCATCTCATCGGTACATAATAAACATGAAACGATCAAATTAAATAACACCCTTTGTGTATCACAATTAAAGACAAACTTATTATCTGTGGCTAAGATAGTGGACAGAGGGAATACAATAACATTCACGAAAAACAGAGCCACCATCAAAAACAGCGAAGGCAAAGTGAGCATGATAGCTGATCGAATAGACAATTTATTTTATATGTGAGAACCGCAAATCTCATCAAAATTGTCAATCACACCCACAAAACGAAAAAAGCCATTGATATGTGGCATGAGAAGCTGGGACACATTAACAAGAAAGACATCATCACAATGTCAAAAAGGGGATTAGCCATCGGATTAGATGTTGGACCCAAACTAAGACTTTCACCATGCTTAACATGCTTAAAAGGAAAGATGACAACTTTACCATTCAGGCCTTAGCTGCAGAGATCACAAGAATTATTGGAGATAGTGCACACAGACACCTGTGGTCCGATGAAGACAAGCTCAATTGGCGGAGCTAAGTACTTCATAACATTTATCGACGACTTTAGCGGGTGGCGTGAGGTATACTTCATTAAATCCAAAAGCGAAGCAGTTAGAGCCCTTATAAATTTTGTAACAACGACCGAAACGCAAACGGGAAAGAAGGTGAAGTCAATACAATGTGACAATGGCACGGAATTTTGTAACTCCGATGTGGAAAAATTCCTGAATAATAAGGGTATACGCAGAAGGCTCACGGCACCGTATACGCCGCAACAGAATGGAGTTGCTGAGAGACTAATCGAACCATCGTGGAGGCAGCCAGATGCATGATGATACAATCAAAATTGTCTCCAGCGTTTTGGGCGGAAGCGGAAGCGGAAGCGCCACCGCCAACTATCTGAGAAACAGGAGCATATCAAGAGGTTCTAACGGCAAAACGCCATTTGAACTATGGATGGGACCCAAGGCAGTGATAAAACACCTGCGTACATTCGGATCAAAAGTATTCATATAGAAGAAACCAACCAAACAAGGTAAATTCGAATCTAAAGCCAAAGAAGGGATTTTTGTAGGATACTCAAACCAAGCGAAGCATACAGAATTTGGTCGCGTGAAGACAAGAAGATTTACACATCCAGGGACGTGTGCTTCGTTGGCATAATAGATTCAGGGGAAGACTTAAGTACCAACCCTCAAAACCAAAAACGTGGAAATACTATTCGACACAACACATAATATGGAGAATCAATTGCAATTACCTCCATCAAACACGCCCAGCATTAAATCAAGCACAAACAGGTCAAACGAGAACCTCCTAGACTCTGAAAACTCACAGACAGAGGGGACCCACCAGCCACAGAGGGGACCAACGGGGACACAACAGGCAACAGCTCAATAAACAAGAGACGCGGAGCCGGAAGACCGAGAAAGATCAGGACTGGACGCCCCGGAAGACCTCGACGTTATAACGTATTGAACGAGAACGCTCAAAGCGATACCGAAATAAACACTCGACATAAAGAGATACATGTAAACGATGAGAAATTAAACACTCAACGTAATAAGATGAATGGAAACGATGAGGAGACGACAATGATAACCTCTGAAATACCCTTCGCACAAGCCACAAACGGAAACGATTCCGAACAGTGGAAAGACGCTATATACGAAGAAATCATAAGCTTAGTGAGGAATAACACCGGGGACTTAGTCAACAAGCCTGATAAACCAGTTATCCGATCACGTATGGTATCACGAAACAAATATAATGCCGACGGAAGTCTAAGCAAGAGAAAAGCGCGTTTGGTAGTCCAGGGATTTTCGCAGCGCCCCGTGATCGACTATAATGAAACATTCGGTCCAGTGGCACGACTTCCCATAAAAATTGGAATATCTACGCACGGAGGACATTATAGCATATATGCTACCAAAGCCTCCCACAAGACCAAAGCTGGAGTCATACATGAGAGGAATAGGACTGCAATGTGGACTTCGATTAAGAGGGGGTGTAGAGAATGATATTAATCTAGTCACCTCGTAACCAAGCAACGAAGAATAATATAAGTAAACAATCAATACATAAATTAATATAATTCTAGTTCTGTTTGTTCCCTGTTTATATAAGTTACAAATAAATATATTCTGCTGTTACAATCTCGAGGATTTAATATCATCCCGTTTCCCTGCACCGGGATCGCTCACCATGCTGCACCAGGTTCTACTCTACTCTGCGACACAAATAAATTGTTACTGTCTTCAGCAGACCCTACGGTCTGCCAGTAATACGTAATAACGTGTGCAGTAAACTTGAACAATCACAGCATTGAGCATCCAGAACTGAACGCTATGATAACGGACAGCGTTGGATGTGGCATAAATTTGACTCACGGCAATATCGGCACTTTCAATTTACATGCGAGTCGTATAGAATCAAAACTCACAATACCGAAAATCATCGAAATCGAGTTAGGAGTGGTTATTTCTTTGAAATTTTGCTCTGAAATCAAATATGGCGTCGGTTCAAGTCTAAACTCACTATATCCCGGGTAAAATGCTATCAGAAGTAGAGGTTTGGAGTCAAAACTAACATTATCCATTGGATATTGTTACTTTTGACACCAACATATTTTCAACCAATCACAAGCCATCTTATGACTGCCAACCTCACCCGAAGGTTACTGTTTAAAACTTTTTTTATGTGTAGGTTTTATAGTTTTGTCTGTTTTGCTTTAATAAAATAAATTTTATTGCATATATAATTAGATATTTTATTAATATTATAACTATTATGGAATCAGTACTGCTCGTAACTCTGGTTCTCCCCGGTGAAAGAACAAGGAAAATAAAAAAGGAGCCTAACAAGTGGAAAAGGAATGTTCAACGAACTGCAAGGTAAAGTATTTTTACTGCTTTTTTTAAAAATAAAAAACAATGTTTATTTAAAAGATTGTAAACATATAGTTATTATTAAATACTTATATTTCTTTCAGGTACCAAGCTAAATCAATGCCGGAGTATCCCAAATGTTAACACATCAAAGGAAAATATCTTTGCAAAACGCTATCTATGAAGGATATTAAAAGCCTTCATGCCATGTTTTATAAAAAGAATGAGAGTGAGTATCAAAATTAATTTATACTCAAATTTGTAAAAATTTCAAATGTCAAACGGCGTAAACCATACCAATCATTAATCAAGGCATTACCAACCGAAAAATATAAAACAGAACAAAGAACAACAACATATTTTGTTATAAACTGTAATAAAGACATAATTCCGGTATGTTTACAATGTTTTGTTTCAATTTTGGGTGTTCAATTCCCTACAGACGGGTTTTTGACAGAAAAAAGAGGCGGATTCAAAAGAGCATCGGAATTTCTCCAAAGAAAATAATGTGTAATGGAGTTTATTAACAAATTTTATTGTTCAGAATCCCACTATTGCAGAGGGTGAGTAAATTGTCGGTACCTTTCCTCTGACTTAAATAATAAAAAGTGATGGAAAATGTATCAGGTGGAACATGGAAACGATAATAATACGAAAGTAAAGCAATCGTATTTCCGAATGACTTTCAATACAAACTACAACTTAGGCTTTGGGTCGCCACGTATTTATATATGTTCTGTATGCTTAAATCTGGACGAACAAATAAAAAAGGAAGCTGATCAACCTACAAGAGTAAACCTTTTAATTGAACAGCGAGTCCACAAACTGAGTGCCAAAGCATTTTTTAAAACATTGCGGGATATGGATGAAAAAATACGAATTTTATCTTTTTACTGTGAAAAGCATCTTCCTATACCAAAGCTGCCCGATCAGTCAACTAACTATAATAGGAAAATATACGTATACAATGTTACAGTTGTTAAAGGATATAGTAAATCATTCTTAAAACCTAACTCAGCAACGTCGTCTGTTGGACTGAAAATGAGTTCCGTTGTGATTCTAATATAATATCTTTATGCATGTTTAACATAATGTGTACAACTGACATGACGCGTTACTGCAAAATTCGCCTTGTATCTAAATTTATGTAATTATATCGAATTATGCTACAATTAAACAAGTTGGGCACGATTGTGAAGTGTTCGATTTGAGAGAAACACAGGAAAATGCAAAGAAGGAGGTAGCGTCGTGGCATTTCAAAATCTCACAATGCAAACGACTTGTTATTACCAAATCAAAACAAGGAAAAATAAAGATTCGGGGAGAGACAAGTTATAATTTGGACCAGGGGGGTTCAAAATCACTACTAAAACAAGGAAAGAAAACTATTGATTTTTTAACTGCAAAATCATGCGACCCAAGAGAAAAAGTCAGACGTTCAAAAATTTCTCGAAAAACACTATGGGACAAACTGGAGAGAACAGTCTGATTTGGAGTTTTTTCAGAATGTTATTGATGGAGCAGTAGCTTCAGATCAAACAATCTTCAGATCAAACAATCATACACTTATCTCTTTTAGTTCTCAAAGAAAAAATGTTTTTCTAAATTTTTGACCTCTAAAAGGTAGCCTGAAATCTGTCTATAACTTCTCTTAGGAATAAGATAAAATTATGAGTTACATTTCTAATTGTACCTAGAGGATGCCTCTATGAGTAAAATAATTGGAAACTGTCAAAATCTTGAAAACTAGAAGAGATAAGTTACATACATTCTTACAAAATATGTTCCAATTTAAGCGAGGAATTTAAAAATATTATAATATATGGGGTTATTTAAAATAAGAAAGTTGGTGCTACTTCCGGTGGAACCGGAAGTGATAGAAAGTTGAAAATATTTCACATGAGGATAACTGATTCAACCGTTTTTTGAAATTTTTAGTACAACGACAACCCCGTAAACTTTTAACGAACGGTTTAGCGTATACACCCTGTATATATATATATATATATATATATATATATATATATATATATATATATATGGTTGTAGTTATTACCTTCTCCTTCAGTTGAAACACATATCAAATCCGCCTTCCCAATGGACCTGTAGTCACCCTCAACGATGCCAGCACATCCATGGTTCATGGTATCCTTAAACAAGACCTCTCCAGTTCTAATCGAGCGGCAATCGATCTTACCGTTGGACCACCCGGTCATCAGTTGCGAAGATCCCTGGCCAAGCAGGTCATAGCAGAAGATCGCCACTGCGAAGTTCTTCGACTGCAAGCAGCACGACAGCCTCTTATTACGCATTCAAATAGCACACCCCGGGAGATCTATGCTAATCTCCTTCGCTCACTTAATCTTATCTTTTTTTGTCTTTTTAATTATACCAACGGTATCTTACCTTGACCCGCCACAATCGCACATCCTGCTCGTAGACGCCGACGGTTCCGTTCGAAACCGAGTAGGCAAACCGGCTTTCCGGTAGGGCTGCCAGGCCTGTCACTATTTCCGTTTCCGTGTGCTCGGCGATTATCTCGTCAGCCCTGAAGACTCGAATATTGTAGTCCTCCGAACTTACAATAAGCTGAAAAGTTACAGGTTTTATTAAAGAAAGAATTGTAATAAAATCTGCTGAGAGATAATGAGAGAGCAGTACAAGAAAAATATTTTCAAAGCAAATATCAATAGCTGCTATAAAGTAATTGCTCAAATTGCTAATATTTTTTTTTTTTAAAGCTGCTATTTTTACTTTATGTTTGTGCAATCGATTTTAACACCATTAAAACATAACACCACACTCGCACGTAATTGGGTGTTATTAATTATTATTATTATTACAATTGCAATACAGATTTAAAAAATATCTATAATTATCGTAATTTTTAAAAGTTCATTTATTATAAAAGTTCAGTTTTTTTTTTACTTCATTAAGTCCATCCTTATTGTAATCGAGTAGGATAAGTGCTGTAACAGTATCTCCGATAGCGACCCAAAAGATCTCGTTACCGACGTGGTCGTAGCCGTGCACTGTCGAATTACCGCCAACCAGCACCATTGGCGATTTGTTATCCTTGAAGAAGCCCATCGTCAGCGCCTTAATGCCGTCGTTGCATTCCCTGTAGAAGACATCCTTGTTGTCATGCACGTGATATGCTAGAAGGTGCGTCGGCGTACCTGCAATTTGTTGTTCGCTGTTTACTTGGATTCGGGACGCCAGTCTGGCGGTGCCGTGTTTGTGCACGGAAAGAGCGACATTTTTGTGTTTGTTTAAGGTGGAAAATGACGCAAGCGGTGCGAATTTCATCTGCAAATATTAATGCCCGGACAATTAATTCGGGGAAAATTAATGCGACATTTGAGCTGCTCGGTCAACGTGTTTTGCGTAATTAATTTTAATTGCAGAAATTAGTGAAAATATGCAGGTCAAAATATTTCAATATAAGTACAGTATGACCCCAAATTGAGGTTAATTTGATGCTTCTTCATTGATCAGTTAAAACATTAAACACTTCGTTTTGTGTTATTTCTTTTCAAATTTTAAACCTATCTGTATTAATACAGCAGTTTTAACGATTTTGGCCTTTTTTTTAATTTGAAACATTAAACATGGTAAATGAATTAAATAAAACGATTTTACTTTGTTACTTTCACTAACACATTTATTTTACAAAAATAATTTAGTGACTGCAGTTTCGACTACTCTATAGTCATTATCAAACTAAGTATTGTCTAAGCAACAGTTACAAAGTAAAATCGTTTTATTTAATTCATTAATATATACATTATAGGAACTACAGAATCGTTTATTCTTGTTTCAAATAGAGTACTATTTTAATGAGATTTATCTCCATTCTAAAAAATCGAGAATCTCGACATTAACAAAAAATGTTTTTCGTGAATTCGAGGCTGAAATAATGTTTATTTTTTAGAAACATGATATTATTTATTTTCGTCATGGATACAATCTATGAAAAGCAACTCATATCTCCCTAGGGAGATGTCAATTTTTTTCACCCTCAATCACATTTTTTTCTCCTTCAACCTTATGACCACTTGACAAATAGATCGTACAATTGACAAATTTTCCATTCAAGACGGTACTTGAAGATGAGCAATTTTGCGTCTGCTCATGGCCTCCACTGCCACTAGCAGATACCGACGATCTTACTTTTTCAGTCTCTTCCAGTCCAGCAATCACGCGTGAAATTTTATTCTTGGATGCCATGCTGTCTGCCAAGTAGCCTTCCGCTACTGTAGAGCTTTTCCATCCACCCCGACGCTTCAGATTGGTCATACTTACTCCTCCATCAGCTGCCAAAGTTGCAGATGTTCGTCTTAAACAGTGACCTGTGAAAGATTTCGGATTCGGCAAACACAAGTAGACAGCAATTTTTGACGGAATGCTGCCAAATGTGTTTTTCCCAACAGGTTGCACTGTACATTTTCTGTTTCTGTACGATAAAAAAAACCTTGAGACTCCTGCAGGACGCAAGCACGCGTATTCTCTGATAAGCGACAACGCATTCAGTCTCTCCTCTTCAACTATAGTGAAGGATCTCTTTGCCAATGTTTTAGTGTCCGGAATCTGCACCACAATTACTGAACCCCTGTCACATTTTTATTATGACTTTTATATACTGTCAAACAACTCATAGCAACCTCGGAAATAAACATTGTGGATCGATACAATACCTAAAATTTTTACCAATATGTTTCTAAAAAATAAAATATTGTATGCACCACGGGAGCTATGGATGTTTTTTACCCTCGGTTGACTTACAAACCTCGGGCCAAAGGCCCTCGGTTTGTAATCCTGTCAACCTCAGGAAAAAAACATCCATATCTCCCTTAATGCATAAATATCTATTATTTTTTAGAAACATGATATTATTTATTTTCGTCATGGATACAATTTACGAAAAGCAACTCATATCTCCCTAGGGAGATGTCAATTTTGTTCACTCTCAATCACATTTTTTTCTCCTTCAACCTTATGACCACTTGACAAATAGATCGTACAATTGACAAATTTTCCATTCAAGACGGTACTTGAAGATGAGCGATTTTGCGTCTGCTCATGGCCTCCGACGATCTTACTTTTTCAGTCTCTTCCAGTCCAGCAATCACGCGTGAAATTTTATTCTTGGATGCCATGCTGTCTGCCAAGTAGCCTTCGGCTACTGTAGAGCTTTTCCATCCACCCAGACGCTTCAGATTGGTCATACTTACTCCTCCGTCTGCTGCCAAAGTTGCAGATGTTCGTCTTAAACAGTGACCTGTGAAAGATTTCAGATTCGGCAAACACAAGTAGACAGCAATTTTTGACGGAATGCTGCCAAATGTGTTTTTCCCAACAGGTTGCACTGTACATTTTCTGTTTCTGTACGATAAAAAAAACCTTGAGACTCTGCAGGACGCAAACACATGTATTCTCTGATAAGCGACAACGCATTCAGTCTCTCCTCTTCATCTATAGTGAAGGATCTCTTTGCCAATGTTTTAGTGTCCGGAATCTGCACCACAATTACTGAACCCCTGTCACTGATGTCTCCAATTTGCATTTTGACCAATTCGTCAGTTCTGCAAGCGCCAAACATACCCATAATTACTACCACTTTAAACATCAAATTAGTGTCATTCGGTGCTTCTCGGCTTTTTTGGCTTTTTCATTTACATTTTGAGGAATAATACCTTCTGCCATTTTTATTATGACTTTTATATACTGTCAAACAACTCATAGCAACCTCGGAAATAAACATTGTGGATCGATACAATACCTAAAATTTTTACCAATATGTTTCTAAAAAATAAAATATTGTATGCACCACGGAAGATATGGATGTTTTTTACCCTCGGTTGACTTACAAATCTCGGGCCAAAGGCCCTCGGTTTGTAATCCTGTCAACCTCAGGAAAAAACATCCATATCTCCCTTAATGCATAAATATCTATTTAGAACTTTTAGGCTAGATTTTATCAGAGTCCCGTCTTTCGTCAATTCTGTCCTGTAGAGAATCATGTAAGTAGTTACTGGACAGAAGCAGAGCCGGATCTAAGGGTGGGGGGTAAAAGGGGGCAAGCGCCCCGGACGGACGACGGTGGGGGTGGCAATATGACGAAAATAATAATAATTTTAAAAAATTACGGAAAAATTAAATATTTGAGGTAATTAAAAAAGTTGGAGAGTTTCCATTTTGATTTTGACATATACGTGGCATTTGTGGCATCTGACCTAAAGCAGATAAGCGGAAAATATATCCGAAAATGTTAAGAAATTTTTCTCACTCATTTGTAGTTATACCGCTGTTGGATTCAACATTTAAAATCTTATAACATAATAATATGCAGGCGAGTGAGATAAATTGAAAAGAGATGGACTAGAAATAAAAACTGTCGAGGCCAATCTTACGACAACGGCTCTAATATGGCAGGTGTGTACAAGGGGGTACAAGCTAGTATTTTAGAAAACAATTCATTCGCAATCTGAGTGCATAGCGCACTCAATAAATCTAACTGGGATGCATGCGTCAACAATTTCAGCTAAAACGTCTAACGTTTTTGGAATAGTCCAAAGCCTTTACACTTTTTTTGTGTCATCAACGTAACGATGGGAGGTAATGAAGGGAACTAGTCAGACCAGATGGTCTGCTAAATCACAAGCTGTATGTGCTTTTACCAAAAACATCAATGGAGTGATCGATGATCTGAAAGAACTTAAAGAGGGACACTTTCAACCTGAAACGAAGTCAGAAGCGGGCAATCTTCTCCATTCAGTTCTTGACTTTCGTTTCATCCTGTACTTAGTCGTTTGGGCGGAACTGTTGAAAGAAATCAACAGAGTAAACAAAGAAGTGCAGAAAGGTGACATTATTCTCTTTTAATCAGTTGAAATGTTGAAAGGCCTTATTCTACTTTACAAAGGTTAAGAAGTAAACCAAATGAGTGGTTGAAATCCGCTACGGAAATGGAAGCAAGCATCGTCGTAGTAGAACCGCATTTGGAATTTCACCGAGTATCTAAAAATAAAAAATGCCTGGAGAAGAAGCAAATGATGAAGCCCAACCATTTTCACCAGAAAAGATATTTGTTAACAATATAAAAGAAGTTTTAGATACAAAAATGATTGAAATATAAACAAGAATGGAAAGTGCGCAACAACTAAATCAGAGTTTTTTTATTTCTTCATGGACAAGAACTGAGCACAATATCTGACATCAACCTAAAACGACAGCCTGAAAATTAAGCTGCGAGATACGCAGAAGATTGGAACAGCAAGTATTTCGCACAGAGGTTTTGGTCTTCCGGGATCATGTCAAGAGCATAACTGCTAATTTGAGAAAACTGAATGCTCTGGATTTACTCAATATAATAAACAGCAGGAAAAAAAAAGAATTTCATTAGATCAGTATCATTCCCTACGTATTAAAAACTCACTTTTAATATACCTACATTCCTCATTTTCCAATCATCATTTTACTGAAAACTTACATATTTAATTTCAGCATAGTATTGCCACACCAATAATTCACCTGCACGGTGGGCAGGGCAGTTAAATGAGGACAGGGCCAGATGGGCCTCTATCCTGACAGGGCGAGCGAACTGGCTCGCCAACACCTTCACCAAGGGCGGACCTGGCTAGTCCAGTGGAGAGGGGGGGGTTAAGGGCGCCACGCAGATATCTCCTCCCCTGGTGAATAGACTGTCGCTGCGATGACAGCTGGTGTCGCTACTCGACAAAACAAGAAAACAAGGGGTACACAAAACAGCGTTTATTGATACGCTCCTAAGCGGAATTACAGGATTACGTCGTCCGGTGGCCACGCGAACGCGATTACGCTTAACTCTTAAATGCTAGATGATTAAATGGATGGGGTGATTAACAGTGATAGGCACAATGGCCTAAACCGACGAGATCCTAAGACCGCCGACGTCACGCTACACGTGATGGCGCGCGCACCGGCTTAACTTAAGCCGGAAGTGCGTTGCGGACACGAGGCGTACTATCCCGAGATAAGTATGTTAGTACGTATATACTGGGTGGAGCTTATCTGGTGATGAATCCGAATGGTCCAGGATTTCCGGGCGGCGGAAGTACACCGTCGAGCTGGTCACGCCGTCGGGGCTGTAGGGTTTCGGTCGAGGGTTGTCCTCGAATTACGGACAGATGAACCCAGACGAACAACAGGAAGGAGACGAAGCACAAGACAGTAGATAATAGAGTAGAATAGAACCTACGAATCGAAGATAAGCATTCGAACGACGAGGAATTGATTAGGCTTACCCTTTAGAGCTCACGAAACGAATATCCGGAGTAGAGTAGCTAGGCCGGTTCTGCCGCAATTTCCCATGTAAATTCTTATGGAGCTTCAATTTCGCATTTCAGCCATTTTGTTTTTCAGCTCATCGAGATGGAAGACCCTTATTTGTACAACGGGTTGCCAAGTGTATGCTAGGGTGTTGATTTGACAGCACGCAAATTATGCTGAGTCGGTTGCCTACATACTTAATTTATTAATATTATTTATGCGCGCGAGTTTATTTGAATATTTATTAACCATTAAACTTTATTAATTTGAATTACGCAACTTTTATATTATTTTCACCTGATAAAAATTACATGCTCCGGCGAGAATCGACCCGAAGACGCCGGCATGACAGACGGGTATACTAGCACGTGCGCCAAACTCCAGTTTTAAAAGGGGTACTGCCCATATATGTCTTAATACAATATGGGCAGTATATTTTTAGCTAGCGAAATGCTGTGACGTGTCCACTTTTAAATTACAGGGAAGTTTTCGACGTCGGATGGTGAATTACTTGGGGGGGGGGGGGAACGCCCGCAAAATTTATCCGAAAATTTACGATAATTTTAAGCCCATCACTAATGGGAGTAACATTTAAAACGCGCCGCCGTGGGACGGAATATTTTTTTAGGTACCTGCTTTTATAGTGGATGGGATTTATGAAGGCTATTAAATTTCTCTGAGAACTATCGTTTTTATGGAATTTCACGAATATCCCGTCTGACAACGCATAATATGTACGAACAAATATATATATATATAACGAGCAATAATTTTTAGATGTAAGCGACGAATTTATCACCTAAGCGGAGTTTTATTGTGGGAATATTTTTTTAGCTACACATGAAAATTTAAATGCCTCGCCTGTAATAAATAACATTACAATAGCGCAGATTAAAAAAAAGATCATCAGCCAATCAGCGAGCTCCTTTTACATAGACGTTGTGGTATTAGACTAGTTAATAGGTTATAGATTATATAACACCAATACTGGCTACACATTAGCGACAGAAAGAATAATCCTGATGGGTTCGTAGAAACCATAATTTAAAGAAACGGTGCAGCTGAGGTTATTAAATCATTGGTAGGGTTGACTTTTACTGCGGCCGGAAGAATAATCCTGATGGGTTCGTAGAAACCGTAATTTAAAAAACGGTGCAGCTGAGGTCATTAAATCATTGGTAGGGTTGACTTTTACTGCGGCATCAAGAATAATCCTGATGGGCTCGTAGAAACCGTAATTTAAAAAAAAAAACGTGCAGCTGAGGTTATTAAATCATTGATAGGGTTGACTTTTACTGCGCCGGGAAGAATAATGCTGGTGGGTTCGTGGGAATGTAATTAAAATTTAAGTTGCAGCTGTGATTATTAAATCATACAGATGACAGGCTTTGGGGTATATAAGCGCAGGTTTTTAAAAAATTATCCATTCTTTTTTAAACAACCTGCGTGTCCAGCTTCACCTCCAGCTCCGTGTGATTTTGTGAAGTTTTTTTTGTTTCTTTATTTTCGGTAAGTACACCATAATCTATTACTTATTGATAAAAAATTTGTAATATGCTATCGTTCGATCACGCACACCTTCCTCGAAACGGCTCATCTTATGATCCTTTTTATTATAATTTTACTGTAATAAGGGAGGCCGCAGTTATCTAAAAAGAATCTATACATTGAGTTTTAAATTTGTATTTATTAAACTTTATTTAGATCTCAAGTATTACATTATAGTCATGTGAATGAAACCGAGCCGCTTATTTTACTAGAAGTGTAATTGCAAAATTATATATTTATTATTTTTATTATAAAATAGCTTAATATTTACACAATCGGGGCTAGTAACTCCCTGAGAAATATTTTAAATGTAGCAGTCGAATAGATGTTTTATCGTATTATAAACTATATGAATTTATTATGGAGTAAAAATTATTATAGAAAGTACACGTGGTAATATCGAGAGGTTTTAAGCTGTCTATTAATTAACCTAAAATAACGTGGAATTTTATTGGAGAGATTTCATACTCGTCATAATACTTATATTATGACCCTCTATTGATATTCAAACCTCTCGTTACATACGGTCCTTACCAACTTAATGTCGGACGGTACCAATTTGAATACATATTTACTGACTGTTGTTCAGCAAATTCTTTATATACATATTTTTCTATTAAAAAATAGGAATATAACTTTATTAAGGGACATTTCTGTTAAAAAATATTTGTTTTATGTCAACAATAAACGTAAAGATCGGTCGACCACCGTTTAAATTAATATTACGATCTCACCTCGCCTTTATGATCGCTCGTATTCTGGATGGCATGGTCTCCATCAAAGACTTTAGCGTAATTTAGCGTAAAATATTCTCATATTTTTGACAGGTTTACCCTCAAATCATGTACACTTCGTCGAAATTAATTTCAATTAATTAAATTCACCACTAAATACTTAGACTTGACTTTGAGGCAGTCTTCTACTATGGCCCAAATTACAAGATTGTTATTATGTTTATTTGCTAAGAGCGGTTTTTTTCTTTAGCCCTCAATAAAATAATATAAAGTGAATTAAAAAGAGTATCCATATTTCATCTTTTATGTACCGTATAAAAACTGAGTCCTGACTTATGCCTCCATTGTTTACGATATTCTCGCGAAATATTTACCCTCATTTCATCCTTAAATAAGGTCATTATCTACCTTGCAGTGACTCTAGCTTTTACATATTTTCACAAGATGTGTATCACATCTTTCGCACATTCACAAGATGTTATTTACATGTTGGCCGCTATTTTTGCACCTGAATTTTGCATCCACCTATCTTACCATAGCAGTGGATAATATCTACCGCCATTAACTCCGCTAAATTCAAATTATCGCTGATATTTGATTGCTGATTCCTTCACGATACTGTTTCACAATAATTTGATAATTTTCCTTCGAGGTTGCTTTATCCCGACCCAATATCATGAACACATATAAACGAAAACAGTAAATCAACGCTTATCATATTAAAAAGTATCACTTTAACAGTGTTAACATCAACAAAGTTTAAAAATAAATGGAGACGTTCAAACATTGAGTTGTCAGTAAAATTGGTTTAGCATTTAATTTTACCCTTCTTAAAATGGTGGATATAGACAAATAATATTTATTTTCGGCATAAGTGGTACTTAATTATGCTTTTTTTTATGAGATTATAAATATAAGTAGCAACATTAAGCAAAATAATCCGTAAGTTATCGTAAAAAAAAATGGGTATCGCCCGAACTTTAAGTTGTTAAGGCTCATACTATTAAACATTATTATGATCGCGTAATCAATTAATTTTCTTTAGTCTCATCACTCGGATATTAATTATTATTAAAACAAAATTAATTGCCGAAATTTACATGAAGTGTGTTGACAATATGGAGGCAATACATATATTGTCCTTTAATTAGTTATGTAGTACTAACAGAATGCTACCTTGCAGTTGACTTTTTACTCGAAACATTAAATTATTTTTTTAAATGATTCTGTAAAATAAAATCTTGATGATGAGTGAATTGCGAAAACTAGCATAACTAGGATTTTAATTGTTTCTTGAAACCAATTATCCTAAAATAAGTAAACAAACTTGCACGGTATATCAGCTAGAGACTAATAAGTGGTTGGACAGGCTGAAACTAAAGGTTGTGAAATATTTTGAACAATCAATAATAAAAAATTGCTCATATGACATCTACTTTAACGGTGCTCTTAATTATTCTATCTCATACAACATACGTTTTGTTTTCTTTGATAATCATACCGCCATAACATCACCTCATTTTAAAATAAGTAATTATAATATTAAAAATCTCGTTTCTACGTTTCTACATCTATCATGCAATTTTTTATAAACAATTTAAAAAAAATGACTCATCCAGGTTTCCAAACAGCTCAAACGGGTTTTCAAACAGGTCATACAGGTTATCAAACGGTCAAACGACTTTCCAAACAGCTTTTTCAAGCAGCTAAACAGCTTTTGGAACAGTCAAACAGCTTTTCAAACAGCTAAACAGCTTTTGAAACAGGTCAAACAGCTTTTTAAACGATTTAAACAGCTATACAGTCGCCACCACAGCCAATACCACCAAATTATTTTAAATTGATGCTGAGTCTCCGCCCCCGCCGGACCTGTTTTTGAGTTGCTTTGACCTGTTTTTGAGCTGCTCTGACCTGCTTTACAAACAACTACCTGAGACAGGTTATACACCAAACTCACACATGTTAAGTATAACCATAACTAAGGAAACAATGATGAATTTATTTACATTTTGTACCTAATTAGATTACAAACTGTTGATCAACTTAAAGTTTATTAAAACTACTTTAAGCATAAAGAACAATCGTTTTGTAAAACAGTAAACTCTGATGCAACAGTTTCATTGGGGTAATAAATATCCATCATATTCATCTGGAATCTAGACTTCAACTGAAGTTGATAAGAAGTGGTGGAGGTTTTCATATACACCTGTGCGACAATATACGTGTGGGACGGGTATGAGACACTGTGGTACAGGTGTGAGACGCTGTGAGACACGTGTGAGACTGGTGTGAGACAGCTGTGATACACGTGTAGCATAGATATGGTGCAGGCGTGAGACTCCTTCTAAATAGAAATTATGGCCGGTTTTACAATGGGTTTAACAACGGGTTTAACTATAATTAAATCGTGACGCGATTGATTAAATCAAGCTAAACACCGAGTGCATGAAGCTAAAATACGCAACTAATTCAGATGAGCCTGTTTATAATTAAATGTATGGGGAGATGTAAATAAAATTGCAGGTTTCTTACAATATAAATATTTTTATTAGCATATAGAAACACTTTACAATAGCAATTATAATCACATTACAGGGCAATACTTAATAATAATAATTATAGACACTACTTATATCATCAGCATCAAGATCGTGAAGCATACATACAAGCAATTATAGACGCAGCACATCCTCAAAACTGAGACCTCGAGAAATGGACTTTGTTGAAACACGCCAAGCAAAATGCCATTTTACACTGCACACATTTCCACTTAATATTCCTAGCTCGCCTTTGTGCAGTCAGTCGACCGTGTTGCTGGGCTATTGATCTGTAGCATTCAATACATCGATTACGAGATGTACCTTTCTTTAGCAAGTGATTAGATTTTTCAACTTTACTCTTGCCAGTATTTTCATGCTGCGGATACTCATTAGAGGGGTGATGAGAACCCTGCATCTGATGAATGTTATATTTGCCATCGAAATATTGTTGCGGTATGTATGGCAACTTGTACTCGGCTGTCAATCAGTTTTTTCTGCCATGTTTGACAACCTACAATCGGTGCACGATTATGGTATGAAACACCCATCCTACCTATCTTGAATCTAGACTTCAACTGAAGCCTATAAGATGGGTGGATGTCTTTATATACACCTGTGCGGTACGTGTGAGATAGGTGTGAGACATCCGTACCTTAACCGAGAGACTAACATGAGTGGCGGTCTTTATATGCGCATGTGAGACAATACATGTGTGAGACGTGTGTGATATGCCCAGCTAATTTGTTTAAGAAGTATTAGTTGTTGCCTTATTTTACATGTAAACATATGGAAAAAGTGTGCAGACTTCAACTGAAGCCTATAAGATGGGTGGATGTCTTTATATACACCTGTGCGGTACGTGTGAGATAGGTGTGAGACATCCGTACCTTAACCGAGAGACTAAGATGAGTGGCGGTCTTTATATGCGCATGTGAGACAATACATGTGTGAGACGTGTGTGATATGCCCAGCTAATTTGTTTAAGAAGTATTAGTTGTGCCTTATTTTACATGTAAACATGTGGCAAAAGTGTGCAGATTACCTGATTTTATACGAAATTGCATTGATTCTTATGCAAAACTAGCACAAATGTTGCTCTCAAGGGGGTCAAGGGGTTGCTCTCAATTGCTGTATCTGATCCCTGATTGGTCGAAATAATGAGCTCTGTGATTGTTCTAAATTTAAATGTTTGGCGGGCTAGAGGGTATATAAGCGTAGGTTTTCATCGATTTACTCATTCGCAAACAAGTTGTGTACCGTAACGTTCTGTTCAGCCAGTTGAAACTTCGCGATACATTAATTTGCTATTTCTACACATTATAATAGATCTGCAATTAGTATGTTTTATTATGTAAATTACTTGCATGCAATTTTGTAAACTATATTTCAAGCAGTAATATTAACGGTCCATTATGATAAGCGTCAATTTGATGGTGAAATAATATTTTCATGGTTAATTTGTGTATACATTCCAATTACATAATTATTAAAATTTAAATAGTTGTACACATGTGAACATCAACTCTGTGGAGATGATATTCCCATGGTAGTTTAATTTTCAAACACGAGATGGCGTTCTACGCTTCCCCCATGCATTATCGTACTATACTCTTGTTATTATACACACATATCTCTCAAATTTATTTTCAACTGAACGATAAACCTTATAAAATATTGTTTAGATAATATATCTATAACATTTTATAGAAAATGGCTTCAACTTCAATAAAAAAAAAGCAGTCTTTTTCAAGACTTGTCGAGGAGACGCGTGCCCACGTGATCGCCATCAGAGATGATCCTCCTGCCATCGAGCCGGCGATCAAGAAGTGCAGCAAAGATCTGCGGATGATGGATGCTGCTCTCAAGGCTGCAAAATCCGTTGGGGAGAAGCAGCATGTTTTGGGCTGCATATCCCTCATGCAGGGCTTTAGATGCATGCTGAAGGCGTTGCGCGGCATTTCCGGCGCAGGGTACAAACCCTCCGACCCGAATCGTGCAAATTACGCATCGATGCGCGTGAAATGGGTCGACCAGCAGTCGGCGTTCAACAGCAGATTGCGGACTGGACTCGTCGTCAACCTGCAGCACAAGGACGTCGCCGAATTCCTTCAAGACGCCCGGAAGTTATTCACCGGACGTATAAAGAACGTCCTCAAGAAGGAAACCGCGTTAAAAGCGAACGCCGTCTTCTGTGGGGAATTTGTTGTATTGAAAGCCGATGATGAGCTTTATGACTTTAAATACATCAACACGAAAAATTCCCCTATCTACCGGGACACAGATCAGGTGGAATGGTTTGCCGACAACATTGAGAAACCCATTTTAAAGCAGTTGGAGGAATTTCAAGTACGTTGAAAATATTTGCAATAATAACCATAAATTTAATTTTTTGTTTATTATAGCAACGTGACTCTGGTTGGAGCCTGGCGACGATCGTCAACATCACCTTTAATATCAATAAATTCACGCCCCAACTGGGTTCTTCATACATTGAGCTGCCCAAACCCATCAAATTAAAGAAAGCGTGCATCAATGTGCAAAACCAGGATGAGGCATGTTTTGGATGGGCAGTAACATCAGCCCTCCACCCAGCTCCATCAAAAGTGGCGAATAGATGCTCAGCATATCCACACTATTCCGAGGTGTTGAAGCTGAAAAACATCACCATGCCTATGTCCGTTAAGCAGATCCCGAGGTTTGAGGCACAAAACAGCATATCCATCAACGTGTACATCCTGGAGAAGGCTGGGAAAAAATTCAATGTGGTTCCAACATACCTTACGAAATCAAAGCAGACCAAACATGTCGACCTGTTGCTGCTCCAGGATGTATATGATGGTGATGATGGCTGCACTCCACGCTTCCACTACGTGTGGATAAAAAACCTGAGTCGGCTGGTATCCTCTCAGCTCAGCAAAAGGCAGCATCAAACATTCTTTTGTGACCGCTGCTTGCACTACTTCCGTTCCTCGACGAAGTTGGAGGCGCACATGGAGGACTGCGAGACGATGAACGAGTGCAAGGTTCGGCTACCAACACCCGAAAATGCCCGCGTTCAATTCAAGAACCATTTGAACGGGGAGGCTACGCCGTTCATCGTTTATGGTGACCTGGAATGTTTACTCACACCGCCACCAGCCGGCAAAACTACTCCAACAACTACAACTCTCCAAGACCACACACCCCATAGTGCTGCATATTTTGTTAAATGTTCGTACGATGACTCATTGAGTTTCTACCGGAGTTACCGTGGTGAGGACTGTCGTCAATGGTTTGCAGCTGAAATGAAGCAGCTAGCAGAAGACGTTGAGACTGTGTTTTTGTGTCCCCTTCCGATGGAGTCTCTTACACCTGCACAACAGCTTGAATTCCGCTCAATTGCACACTGCCACATCTGCCGGCAAGACTTTGACATCCGCGACGTCAGAGTCCGGGACCATTGTCACCTTACCGGTAAGTATCGTGGGGCTGCACATAATAAATGTAATATCAACTACCAGGATAGTCACATAATTCCGGTTGTATTTCACAATCTGAGCGGCTATGATGCGCATTTCATCATTAAAAATCTAGCTAAAGATTTTGAGGGTCGTGTTGATTTGCTTCCTATAAACAAAGAGAGATATATTTCGTTCACAAAAAATGTGGCGGATAATCTCATCAAATTTAGATTTATAGATTCATGTAGATTTTTGGCAAGCGGTTTAGAAACATTAGCATCTTATTTAACCACTTTTCCAAATTTAAAGTCACAGTTTCCCGGTTTAGACGAGTCGAAATTTAATTTGCTTACACGTAAAGGTGTGTTTCCATACGATTTTGTGGATTCATGGTCGAAATTAGACGAGACGCAGATTCCCGAAAAAGCAAAATTCTATAGCACATTAACCGACACAGAAATTAGCGACGGCGAATATGCACATGCTTGCAATGTATGGGCGAGTTTCGCGTGTAGAAATTTAGGAGAATATTCTGATTTATATTTAAAGACGGATGTTTTGTTGTTGGCTGATGTGTTTGAGCAGTTCCGCACGAGCTGTTTGAAAACCTACGGCCTAGACCCGGCCCATTATTACACCTTACCCGGATACACGTGGGATGCCATGCTCAAATTCACAAACGTTAATTTGGAGCTGTTGACAGATATCGACATGATTATGTTTGTCGAGCGTGGTATCCGGGGTGGGTTGAGTCAGTGCTCTAAAAGGTATGCAGCAGCCAACAACAAATACATGCCTGGCTATGATTCAGGGAAGCCGCCGAAATTTTTAATTTACAACGACATCAACAACCAGTACGGATGGGCAATGTCACAGTGCCTACCTTATGGCGGATTTGAATGGGTTGAGGATAATTTAAATGATTTCAATTTCAATGTGCCTGCAGATCACCCTGAAGGTTACATTCTTGAGGTTGATTTAGAGTATCCGCATACCGCTCACAATTCACATAGCGACCTCCCATTTTGTCCTGAACACCGCGCGCCACCAAAATCACGCGAAACAAAATTATTGGGCACTTTATTTAACAAAGAACGCTACATCATACACTACCGTAATCTACAACAGGCATTAGAGAACGGGTTAAAATTGAGTAAAATTCATCGTGTGTTGAAATTTAAGCAGTCTGCCTGGCTGAAATCGTACATTGATTTAAATACGCGTCTGAGGACAGCTGCCACTAACGACTTTGAGAAGAATTTGTTCAAACTGATGAACAACGCTGTATTTGGCAAGACAATGGAGAATATCCGCAAGCACTCCATTGTGAAATTATTGACTAAATGGGAGGGTCGATACGGTGTTGAGGCGTTGATCGCGAAACCTAACTTCAAATCGAGCACAATTTTTGATGAAAATTTAGTAGCCATAGAGCTGAATAAAACCGAGGTTTATTTTAACAAGCCTATATATGTCGGTATGTGCATCTTGGACATCTCAAAATTAGAAATATACGACTTCCATTACTCGTATATGAGGAGTCGATTCGGTGATAAGGCCCGCATCTGTTACACAGACACCGATTCCCTCATATACGAGGTGGAATGTCCGGATTTATATGAAGTAATTCGACACGACGCTCAAAATTATTTCGACACCTCAGACTATCTGGTAGATAATGTGTACAATATCCCCCGCATAAATAAGAAGGTCATTGGGCTGATGAAAGACGAGAACGCCGGTAAGGTGATGACCGAGTTTGTGGGGCTCCGCTCAAAGATGTATGCCCTGCGGGTGGAGGGGTATGACAAGGACAAGAAGGCTAAAGGTGTAAAGAGGCACATTGTGAAGAACCGCATCACCTTTGATGATTACATCAAGTGTTTGCGGGAGGACACAGAAACAGCAGTACAACAAAAGCTGTTTAGATCTGTTAATCATGAGGTTGCGACCATCGAGCAGACAAAAATTGCCCTCAGTCCTCATGACAACAAGCGGTTTCTAATACCCAACTCGGTAGAAACTATGCCTTGGGGGCATTGCGATATAATGGAGTAGCTTTAATTTGTTAGTATCATTCCTGTATATATATATTTTTTTTTATTGTATATATTTTTATTGTATAGTTTTTGTTGTATATATATTATTGTCTTGTACATATTTTCCATTATTTTTGCTTATGTATAATAGATGCAATAATAATGGTGAATACAGTTTAATGTGATAAACGTATTATATTAAATAATTGCCGCCATCTATATCAATAGCATTATATCCTGTATGCGTAACAAAAAAATTATCTTATATGCCTTGGAGACATTGTAATATACTTGAGTAGTTTTATTATTTTTGTGTTGATCCTCTATATTTATTTATTTATGTTATTGTATATATTATCCTCTTGTACATATTTTCTATTATTTTGCTTATGTATATTCGTCTGTAATGATAATAATTGTGGATATCGTTTAATGTGATAAACGTATTATATTAAATAATTGCTACCATCTATACCGATAGCATTATATCTTGCACCTGTAAAATATATATGTTTTATATTATTGATATATTATAAATAAATATTTTACACCTTTAACATGTTTTATTGCCTAGTAAAAATACCTCTATCTATTTATCCAGTCGAAAGAACTCTGCTATAATCAAAATACCTGAATACCAGTTATCTTAAATAATTATCCTATCAACCGCGAATAAAAAATAGCGTATAAGGATGTCATAAATTTATCCTAAAATTTGCGGTAGACAGCTCCTCCACACATAGGTGCGATAGTTTACATCAGATCAAACAGGTATCTGTAACGGGCAGGTGTTGAGCATATCTGCAATGGTCAACAACGGTGCAAGAGGGTTGGTACACCGGCGGCGGCGCTCCGTCTCTGCACAATTTAAAAGTCCTGCCACCACACTCGCTCAACAAACCCATATATGTAGGTATGTGCATCTTAGACATTTCAAAATTAAAATTATATGACTTCCACTACTCGTATATGAGGAGCGGATTCGGTGATAAGGCGGCGGCGCTTCCGTATCTCCGCATAATTTAAGAGTCCTGCCACCGCACTCGCTATATCCCCAAGCTGTATGTACCAGTTAAGACAATTAGCTCCGCATAAAAATATTGCGTCGGCGCGGGCGTACCCCCCCCCAAGTAATTCACCATCCGACGTCGAAAACTTCCCTGTAATTTAAAAGTGGACACGTCACAGCATTTCGTTAGCTAAAAATATACTGCCCATATTGTATTAAGACATATATGGGCAGTACCCCTTTTAAAACTGGAGTTTGGCGCACGTGCTAGTATACCCGTCTGTCATGCCGGCGTCTTCGGGTCGATTCTCGCCGGAGCATGTAATTTTTATCAGGTGAAAATAATATAAAAGTTGCGTAATTCAAATTAATAAAGTTTAATGGTTAATAAATATTCAAATAAACTCGCGCGTATAAATAATATTAATAAAATAAGTATGTAGGCAACCGACTCAGCATAATTTGCGTGCTGTCAAATCAACACCCTAGCATACACTTGGCAACCCGTTGTACAAATAAGGGTCTTCCATCTCGATGAGCTGAAAAACAAAATGGCTGAAATGCGAAATTGAAGCTCCATAAGAATTTACATGGGAAATTGCGGCAGAACCGGCCTAGCTACTCTACTATCCGGCACTGCCGTTTTGGGCGTTCCCTCACTGGGGCAATCCCTATAGTTGTACTCACTAAATCCCGCCAACACGCGGTCGCTATCAAGCGATTATCGTGAAGATACAACTTCTCGTCCGCGTCAATTGAACTCTGATCGGAAAGTGTCCAGTACCGCTAATGCACCGAGGCGGCACAATCCATCAACCCATTCCCCGCGTATTTTGAATGTAACAGATTCCACCCTTTCCTCCCCGAGGAAGTTTTCGAAGAAAATTTCCGAGCAGAGGTATAGGAAGGTAAACATGCAGAAGGGGGACAGAAGAACTAGGAACGAATACACGAAGAAGATAAAGAAAAGGACAGTTAAAGAACAAGTGATCGTGCGTTGATATCCAAGTAACAAAAATCTAATTCAAAATTTAGCGCTGGTCATTGGCGTCTGAAGGATCGGGTTTCAAATCTTTAGTATGCCAGCATCCTAGCAGCCGACCATCATCAGGATGCTTCAGTTGGTACACCCACGGCGACATCCGCTTATGAATAATAAATGGTCCGATATATTTCGGAGCAAGTTTGGCGGCGAAATAACGGGACGCGTCCGACAACGCGAAATTCTTTCGCCATACAGGCTGATTCGGAAAATACTCGGCGGGTCTACGACGTAAATCGTAAAAGTGTTTACTTCGCTGGCCGGCTTTCCGCAGCCGAGCGCGTACATCCGCGAACATTTTCGCCAGCTCCCGGGATCTGTGCGTTGGGTCTTCCGACGGTTCAGACACGGAATCTAAATCACTGGGTTTCGCCCGCGGTGTGCCGACTAATGCTATATCTCGGCCGAAATTGATAAAGTATGGGGTCAACCCGGTTACCTCATGTTTTGAAGTCCGGATGCAGCACGTGACTTTTGGTAACAGCTTGTCCCAATCCCTATGATTGTCCGACACAAACGAGGACAACATAGTCTTGAGGACTCGATTCACCCTTTCCGTGGGATTTGCTTGTGGATGGTAATTTGCCGTAAACGCTATCTGGCAGGTATACGACTCAGCCAGCCTTCGGAACTCCCTGCTCCGGAATTTGACTCCATTATCGCATATGATCTGGGTCGGCGCGCCAAACATCAAGATGACATGTTCTTCGATGCATGTTACCACGGCATTTGCAGTCGCAGCACGTAAGGGAAAAGTGACACAAAATTTGCTGAATACGTCACATACTACTAAGATAAACCGGTAACCACGCGATGAACGCGGCAATGGACCCATGATATCGGTGCAAATAACCTCCCATGGTCGCGTCACGTGTGGCCGACTGACCATAAAACCGGTGGGTCGTTTTTGGACAGGTTTGGTTGCCACGCAAATCCGACATTGTCTAACATACCTCGCCACATCCGACCTCATCATCGGCCAGTAATATTTTTCACTCACCCTATGGTAGGTTTTATAAGCTCCCGTGTGACCCGACGTTGGGGTATCGTGACACTGTTGAAGGATACCCTCGCGTTCGTCCTTAGGCACAACACGCTTCCACTGGTCTACATCAGGTGCTAAGGCAGAGTACCTATGTTTCACGTGCTTGTATAGACGTCCCTCGTCAACCCGCCACTGCGGATATCGGAAAGGCGACTTCACCACCCCCTTACACATACGTAGGTACCAGCTATCACGAACGGACCCATCCCCTAAGCTAGTCACCGTTACGCTTGCCAATACTGGTACGGCACGAGAGAGTCCGTCATGGATCACGTGATCTTTACCCTTGCGGTGCTCTATCGTGAAGCTATACTGTTGTAAGCGAAGCGACCAACGAGCTAGCCGTCCTGTGGGATCCTTGAGGTTGTTTAACCACACGAGGGAGTAATGGTCGGTGATGATCCTAAAATGTGCACCCTCCAGGTACGGACGCAGCTTCTCCACAGCCCACAATACGGCCAAACATTCCCGCTCGGTGGTGCTGTAGTTCTGCTCTGCCCGATTAAGTGAGCGACTCAAGTAACAAACAACTTTCTCACCCTCAGGGTGATCCTGGGTGAGCACAGCTCCAACCGAGAACTGTGAGGCGTCACATTGAACTATGAACGGCAACTCGTAATTCGGGCAGGTTAGTACCGGCGCAGTAATCAAACACTCTTTTACCTTCACAAAGGCTTCCTCGCACTCGGCGGACCACACGAATGGCCGGTGCTTCTTTAGTAACCCGGTCAGCGGCGATACCAATGAAGAAAAATTGGGAACAAAGCGTCTATACCATGACGCCATTCCTATAATACGTCTAATGTCCGCTACTCCCTTCGGTGTTGGCATATTGAGAATAGCTGCCACCTTATCGGGGTCTACTTGCAGGCCATGCCTGTTAACCACGTAGCCTAAGTATCGTAACTCGGGACGACAGAACTGGCATTTTTCCCGATTAAGCGTGAGTCCTGCATTTACCAACCGCTCAAATACTATCCCTAGTACGCGAACATGCTCGTCAAACGTTTGCGTAACAACCAATATATCATCCAGGTAAACGAATACGTGTGGATCCAACTCAGGTCCTAACACTCGATCAATGAGACGTTGCCAGGTAGCTGGTGCGTTGTGAAGTCCGAAAGGCATACGTCGGAACTGAAAAAGGCCTCTATTGGGTACCGTAAAAGCCGTAAAAGGGCGAGATGCCTCTGCCACCGGAACTTGCCAATATGCAGATTTAATATCAAGTGACGAAAGGAAACGAGCGTCACGCAATTTATCGAGCGTGTGGGTTACGTAAGGTAGTGGGTACGCATCGCGGCGGGTAACCTTATTCAATTGACGGTAGTCCACACAAAATCTATAAGTGCCATCTTTTTTCTTCAACATTACGACTGGAGACGACCAGTCGCTACTAGAACGCTCGACGATGCCATTTTTCAGCATAGTCTGAAGCTCTGTATCGATGTGTCGTTGCATAATTGGGGACACTGGATAGTACCGCTGTTTAACAGCTTCCGCTTCCGTAGAGATAACGTGTTCGACGAGGCTAGTACACCCTAACGTCTCCCCAATTTGACAAAAGGCGCGGCCCACTAGAGCATTCAGCTCATGCTGCTGCTCCTTCGACAAATCCGATTGAGCACATACGTGCACTATTGCACTCACGTTTACATTTGCTCCCGCAAAACGCCATTCACCGGCCCGCAGATCGGGAACAACCCCCATGGCTGTCCAGAAATCGATCCCCAATATCAGCGCGTGTGGAATGTCCGGGACTATCAATATTTCTACAACCACAGTCCTATCCCTTAATGTCACAGGTAGGGCTACCGTCCCTAGACTCATACACGCTTGACCATTGGCCACTGTACACCGAATCGAATTTTCCTGAAGGGCTAAGTCTGGGCTACGAATCATATCCCATCCTGGGCCACCTATAATCGTACGTGAAGCGCCAGAATCCAAAAGACCCAGGAGTTTACGATTAAAAATTGATACTTCCAGAAAAGGCCGTTCATCACCTTGTGCGTGGGCGAGAACATAGTCCAGGAGAACCTTATGGTTCTGTACGATTGCGTTCGGAAATCGCGCGGGCAATGCGCAATCAGTTATCGCCTCGCGGTAGCGTTTCCCGAATTACAGCGGGGGCAGGTTCTCAAAGTCACGTTTTGCTTCCCGCATTTATAGCAACGTTTACTAGATGAGCGCTCTCGACAGTTCGCGGCCATATGCCCAGGCGAACGACACTGCCAACAAATAATGTCGGTCGTTGCCGCTACACTGCAGCTCGCCGATGTGCTTACATAAGCCAAATCAGGCTCCAACAACTTACCACGTCTCAGAGGTGGCTCAAATGCCTCCAGTGTCGCACGTCGTGCTTCTAATGTTCGACACATAGTGCGTAGATGAGTCTCACTTGTAACGTCTATCAGTGCTAGCTGCTGCTGATAGTAGGGCGCAATATTACGCATTAAGATTTTTAGACGCGTCGCCGCTGGTAGTTGCTGATTAAGGCGTCGAAATAAGTTTGCCATACACGCCAGATAGGTCCCTATTGTCTCGCCAGGACCCTGTGTACGACGCTTAATCTCCTCGAACAGACTATCGTCGTAGTCGTGTGGGAGGTATTCCTGTCGGAGAGCCTGACATAGCTCGCCCCAGGTAGAGATTGAATCGCGGATCGCGCGGTACCAGATAAGCGCGTTTCCCGTAAATAAATCCACCGCCGACCGATACAATGCCTCGCGGGACACATTTCTTGCAACGCACAGTTCATCGGCCCGTTCTAAAAACGCGTTAAGTGAACTGTCTGTTCCGCCCGAGAAGTGGAGACCCCACGTATTCACCGGCGCGGGTCGTTCCTGACGAGGACGTTCAGCAACCACGGCGTGTGATCGGTCGGTACTTAAGCCGCTTGCGTCATCATCAGAACTCGAGCTACCGTCCGAGTCATTGTCGACATTCAGCGCCGATAAGTCTAAAACACCGGCGTCAATTCTCGTGGACTGGCGCACGAACGATCGAGCCTTGGAGCTGAGTTCAGTCGATAAAGCCATCAAGTCCGACAAAAACATGGCGCGTCGCGCGGTCTCCTCGCTTTTTGTCGGTAAACATCTGTTGGCGCGATTCACGGCGCACGTCAATTTTGCGATAAGTCTCCGGTAGTCAGGACTACTCGTGCTATCTGAAAATTCGCCCACCGCCTTACGCAACTCTTTAATTTTATCAATCAGCGCAGTCGCGTCGGTCGCGAACTCTACAGTGTAGGTCGGGCGAGAGATTGCGTGACCCTCGCGCTCAGCGCGAACAAATCCACGAAGGGACTGTCGCAATCGCTCCACTGGAGCATCTTCCTTAATACCCCAACACAACAATTCATAGGTCAGTTCGTCCTTGCTAAGACGACCCACTTCGATACGAGGCGTCGACATGACTGTAGTGTCGCTTTCGCAACACAAAACAATATAATTACCAAGAATAATTACTTAATGCCAATACGACTACGTTTTGGATATCAACGACCACAATAATAACAATAAGAGAAAAGAAAACTTGGACCGAATGTGACCAGCAGGACCATCCGCGTTCCAACAACGTTGCGATACACAACAATAACAATTACGCGTTGCGGTTTTTAAGCGTTCCGCAGTACAACGCGACAAACTGAATGCACTTGCGTGGAATTCCTCAACACAATTTGCACTAAGTATAATAGAAGGAAGTATAATGAAATCCACGGAATTTAAAAAAATCTCTAGAATTTAACTAATCTCGCACGAGTTTTAAACCAAATTCCTGCACTCTCGGCAGTAACAAAACATTTACTGAATGAATTGTATTCCTAATTCATTAATAAACTCCAAGTGCGACCTCCACTCTAAAGGGTTCTTATCTTATGATAGTCGACTCGCGTCAGCAACATCCGTACTAACTTTACAATAAAGTAGCGCATAGGCAATACATACAATTTATACAATTACACATCACAATTTTAATATGCCTGAAGGGTTTTACGCTGAACGCCGGTATACACACAAAAAACCGAGTTACCTTGATATAGGCCATAAAACATAATATGTACTTGAAGGGCTTATTTCAAAAAGGGCTTATTTAAAAAAAGGAGGGCCTATTAAAAAAAGGAGGGCCCCACGTTGGGCGCCAAATCTGCCACACCGATAATTCACCTGCACGGTGGGCAGGGCAGTTAAATGAGGACAGGGCCAGATGGGCCTCTATCCTGACAGGGCGAGCGAACTGGCTCGCCAACACCTTCACCAAGGGCGGACCTGGCTAGTCCAGTGGAGAGGGGGGGGTTAAGGGCGCCACGCAGATATCTCCTCCCCTGGTGAATAGACTGTCGCTGCGATGACAGCTGGTGTCGCTACTCGACAAAACAAGAAAACAAGGGGTACACAAAACAGCGTTTATTGATACGCTCCTAAGCGGAATTACAGGATTACGTCGTCCGGTGGCCACGCGAACGCGATTACGCTTAACTCTTAAATGCTAGATGATTAAATGGATGGGGTGATTAACAGTGATAGGCACAATGGCCTAAACCGACGAGATCCTAAGACCGCCGACGTCACGCTACACGTGATGGCGCGCGCACCGGCTTAACTTAAGCCGGAAGTGCGTTGCGGACACGAGGCGTACTATCCCGAGATAAGTATGTTAGTACGTATATACTGGGTGGAGCTTATCTGGTGATGAATCCGAATGGTCCAGGATTTCCGGGCGGCGGAAGTACACCGTCGAGCTGGTCACGCCGTCGGGGCTGTAGGGTTTCGGTCGAGGGTTGTCCTCGAATTACGGACAGATGAACCCAGACGAACAACAGGAAGGAGACGAAGCACAAGACAGTAGATAATAGAGTAGAATAGAACCTACGAATCGAAGATAAGCATTCGAACGACGAGGAATTGATTAGGCTTACCCTTTAGAGCTCACGAAACGAATATCCGGCACTGCCGTTTTGGGCGTTCCCTCACTGGGGCAATCCCTATAGTTGTACTCACTAAATCCCGCCAACACGCGGTCGCTATCAAGCGATTATCGTGAAGATACAACTTCTCGTCCGCGTCAATTGAACTCTGATCGGAAAGTGTCCAGTACCGCTAATGCACCGAGGCGGCACAATCCATCAACCCATTCCCCGCGTATTTTGAATGTAACAGTATGCTAAATATTCGTTATAGCTATTGTAGTTAAGCAGTTAGTACAATTGATCATATTTGATTTGATAGGCTTATTATGTATTTAAAAAAAAAAATTATAATTAAATTATTATTTAATTAACAGGGATATGCTCGACGATTTCCCTAATGTGTGCATCAGTTACTTATTGAAATTTTTTTTCGATATTTTTTTCTGCGGCACCCATTATTATAGTTCCATTATGTGTGAGAAAACATCTTGTGCGAAGTTTGAAAACAACAAAATTAAAGGAAAACGTGCCGTTTTGCTATTTAATTTCGACGATTTCATAATTTTCTTGAGTGCATTAAAAGACAAATGTTTAATTTTTTTCAAATCATATCAATTATTCAAATGTTATTATTATTTTATAAGATCTTACTTGAGATATCTCGCTCTGTGGTATTTGTAATTTTTACTTAAAGTATGCGTCCAAGTTTGATTTTCTGCAGCTGCACCGTACCACGATCTTCAATGTTTGAAAAAACTTTACGATTACCGAACTGTTTATCGAAATTATAACCAATTATCGAAAATAGTTTAAAATTTCGCAATCATGTGTGATATTTGAGCCCCGAACAGAACAAAGAATTTAACACGTAGACGTAAGGGAAACGGCAATATTTAATTTTTACTACAAGGTATCGAACATTTGTTAACCAGCGACACGAGAAAATGTTTCAAACGTTTGGAACTAGAAGATGATTTTCTCCGACAAGATCCATAAAAATGGAGTAAAAACGGGAATTATAATGAAGCAATGGAATTCTGTGACGAAGCTACGAGTAGTAAATGGTACGGCAGAAAGAGGAATAAACCTTATTGAGGATTATAATAAGATTTTAACAAATAATGAAGACCAAAAACAATTTGTTTTGAAAGTTGTAAGCGACTATCGCCATCGATACACAAGTATTATTAATTTTATTCCAATTATAAAATCGCATTTCTAGTATAAATACAATTTTTTTAGATGTAGCTCTAATTTCAAAAATAAAATCATATAATGGCATATTTTATCGTTATCCAATGTGGCTCAAAATTTGCACAGACTAATTATTCACCGCATGGAACGATTTTAGGGGGTGCCACGAAAAAAAAAATCAAAGTTGAAAAATAAGGGCCACCCTAGTGTGCATCGCATTTAAGATCTACGTAACCCGACGACATCTGCGACCTGTGAGAGAAGCTTTAGTAAGCTCAAACTCAAGCTTATCAAAACGTACGAGAATGAGGAAGCAAATGAGTTGAATTACGAAGAGCCAATAAACACATTTTCAATGAGTTGAATTACGAAGAGCCAATAAACACATTTGCTGAACAGAAAGCAAGGAAGGTTGTGCTATAAAAATAATTTGTGCTTGTTAAAAATTAATAACATAAATTTAAAAAAAACTCGAATTTCTTATATTTTGTTTCTTGTGGGGGGGAGGGGGCGCCAAATTCCAATCTTTCCCCCCCTAAAGAAATTCCTAGATCCGGCACTGGACAGAAGAGAACATTTTCTGTCCATTAAGTACTTACAGCATACTTTATATGACAAAATTTATAAAAAGCGGAACTTTGATTAAATATATGAAGCAGGGTTAACTGTCACGTAACACACACTTTACTTAGAGGTGAATAGACCGGGCCCAAGACTGTAATAACATTTTGTTAATAAATCAAGGCTGAAATAACATGTTCCCGAGAAAACGAAACTGAAATAACATTTTCTCGAGGAATCTCATTGAAATAATATTTTCTTTCAAAATCGAGCGAGAATTTCGAGATTTCTTTTAAGTAACTTCAACATGTAATAGTATATTTCATTACGAGTCTGGATATAAGGATTTTTTCATGCGCGCGTGACAATTCCCGTGTGAGGCGAATCCGAACATGGAAAGTTATGTAAGCGTCATATGTTATTATTCGGTACTATTTATTTTTGCGGCGCCATTTGCTTAGTTAAATTGCCTTGACGTTCAAATTGGCACCCGCTCTCTCGTCTCGATGTTATATTTTTCAGCAAAAACACAAGACCCCAGTTTGTATCCCACAAGCTTGTAGATAACTAAATACCAACCGACGTTTAAATCGCAATGCGTATTTAATAAATAGTGTTTTAAAACACACAAGCAGTATAATGACATACTATTTTGGTGGCTATGCACTTAGTATAAAAAATTCCGGATATTGGGAAATTCGTCTAATTTTGTGCAGAGCTCGGTTTAATCATTAATAAATCACCTATTAGCCAAGCCAATGTTTTTGTATCTTTCTACTTGCTTCATATACCTATACATTGAAATCTATAGACAACGAGTGGAAGTCAATCTATTATTATTATAGAATAAGTCGTCTATTATATGTCCGGATTTCAAACTTTCACGAATACATTCCTCTATCTCATTGCCTAGATAAGTTGTTCTTAAAATAAACTCTAAGTACAACCAGTATTTACATTATTTTCAAATCGCAAATCTCAACAATTAAAAAAAAAAAGATTATTCCAATCTGCAAAAGATAATTCATGTTATTCCTTATTCTTATCTTCTTCCCCTAGATATTTTGTTCTTGTTTTCCACTTCTTGTACCTCTTCCCATAATTTTTATTATTGCTCATCCTTCCCCTCTTCTCCTCGTTATCTTTGTTATGTACTTCTCCTCGTCTTGTTCCTCTTCCTGTTCGACCTACTCCTCTTCTTCCTCAATTATATTTTCTGGTTTGGTTTTATTTCTGAATGAATACTTATACAGTGTGTTCGAAAAAATGACCCAAGAGTGTAGCGACTTAATTTGTTATTTAATCATCAACAAACCATATATATATATATATATATATATATATATATATATATATATATATATATATATATATATATATATATATATGGTTTGTTACATATTACATATATATATATATATTATCAAATGGGACACTCTTAGCTACAAGTGGTGAAAAAAAACTTTTTTAAAACACCTTCATTTATTTGTTGTGACGTCACCGACAATATTTTTAAATGGCTCGGTATATTTTTTTGTTGTTTTTTCATCTGCATGAATTTTTAGTATTGTTATACTATGAAATTTGTGCAAAACTTGTGGAACACTGATTTGAGCTAGTAGGCTATTAAATCCTAAATTCTCTCGAATAAACAATTGGTGATCATAATAATACATTAAAAAAATACCACAAACGTCAGTTCGTGTAATTGGACGTAACACTAACACTGTTAGCACGGTTCACCACATTTTAAGAAAACGTAAATTACGTCCTTGTAAGGTGCATTACATCTTTATTCATTTCGTCAACCTAGTTCAAAATTTACAACTGAATGATGCTGCAAAACGAATAAACTTATTTTAAGCTTGCTTATTTATTATCGCCAATTGTTTGTTCCAGAGAATTTCGGATTTAACAGCCTACTAGCTAAAATCAGTATTTTACATTTCTTGCAAATATTTTATAGTATAACCCTACTAAAAATTTAGACCGGTGAAAATTACTTGAACAGCTCTACAAGAATACAATAACAAAATTATACCGAGCCGTTTAAAAAAATTGTCGTTGCCGTCACTACAAATAAATGAAGGCGTTTAAAAAAGATTTGATTTCGCCAACCTGTAGCTAATACTGTCCCATTTAATAATATATATGGTTTTTTTATGATTGAATAACAAATAAAGTCGCTACAGTTTTGGGCCCTTTTCTACCGAACACGGGGTATATTCCATTTATGACCTTTTTGCAACCGAGTTGGCTGGATTTTCTTTTTGTCATGTTGGACAAACTGATTCAGTGATGCAACGGAAGTTCATTATTTTTTTGTGTCGATGTCTATTAGACATTTGCTTCCTACTACATTTTCAGATTTATAATTTAATCGCATTTAATACAAATTTTCACACCTAAGTCTACACACAATCCTTGTGCAAATTGCAATAAATTGAATGTTTTTCAATGCATTATTTTCCATTTTCTTTCCTACCGTTTCATTTTCATCTCTAATAACTAAAACTTTACATCTCGCAACAATGTTATTTAAAAAATATAACCTCAAATTGAAAACAACTTGACAAGTACCATTGGGGAATTCAGTTATTTTCGATAGACCACCAACAAAATTAGATAGATATTCATAAGATGTCTTTACATCATAAATCATATGGTATATACCTATGCGTTGTGTAAATTTACTGCATTTTCAAATTTAAACATTTGTTTCATTACTGTTTTTTGTTTTTAATTTAGCTTTATGTGCAATATCTCTCATAAAATGTAAGGTTCTAATTTTACATCACCATTTGATTTGTTAGGCCATACACCGAAATAAGATGGGAAGAAGTTGCCGTTTAATAAGTAATAATTATAACTCCAAAAAAACAGTTTTCATGATCGAAGAACATCTTTAAAAATTGACCTGATGTTAACCTGTTATTGTTGACCACTCAGAAATTAAAAAAAATGTATATACTATAATAGACTTTTTAAACAATTTTGTGACAATAATTCATCACCCCTGTGTATATCACGACATAATGATACAAATGTTCTGCAATATTTTTATTTTTATTTACTTCCATTGGTTATACATACCTACAAGTAATACATCCTTATCATCGTGGGGTAGTAACGATCCTGCCGTCAATGCAGTAATCGTTTGGTTTATATTGAGTGTTGCGATTTCCCGGTTGGTCTCGGACCAAATGACTCGTCCTGTGACCATCGCCGTCTTTCTATGAGGACTGTGTATTATAATCTGTGCAACAAAATAAATATTTGATGTAATAACTTCTGACTTCTGACCTTTGGGCAGTGTACTTGCAAGAACCACAAATGCTCGGTCCTGATAGTAACGCTAAAAACACGATCCCTCGAAAACTTATTTGGATGGTATCATCATGTGGTGTGTGTATTATAGTCTGCAATTTTTTTTGTACGGAAATTTTACTATGCACCCTGCATAAATGTATGTGATGCCCAAATCGGATTTGTTGTTATTAATATGATTCAAATTTTGCATTGACGAAATTATTTCACGTGAATTTAACTTTATTTTATTTTGCATAAGCTTGGCAAACTAACTAATTTACAGACCTATCTTCTGTAATCCTATTTATACACGAAAGACATTATAATTATACGACTTTGCGTGAGGTTTATTTGCACACCGCGACATTTTATACATCATTAACTTCTACCAGCATTCGATTTTATTTTCAACTGGACATGTTTCTAGTTTACAGAAGCAGTAAAACAACAAACGTTTTCTGAAAACTTTAAGGTGCGTAAATTTAAAAATCATTTTCGATGTTCTTCAATTTAAAACCAAAAAAATATTTAAACGTTTTTTTAAGCAAAAATTTAGAATTCGGATGTACCATAAGATGCAGTATATAGATGCAGTTATACTGCTATATGTATTTTCTGGTCTTTAGCAATTTTTGAGGTACGGTAAAAATTCTATAAATGCAACAGCAACGATCATACTTAATTGGTTTTTTTTCGTCATTATAATAGATTTGGATTAGAAAATTAAATCCACTTAACGTTAGATCTGTCAAATGAATAACTTGGAAATGTAATGGAAAAAAATGAATCAAAAATAGTTGATCTTATACAGAGTTGCTAATAGCGAATGTTGCATTTGATCAATTGCATTTATCGATTTTTTACTGTAATTGGTAATTCTGGGAGTACACCACAAAAGGTATCTATTAATTTTCCAATTAAAACTGTATGTTTTACCTTATCAGCTGTTGTAGCCGCCGTTAAACATGGATGTGTTCCATCGTATTTTCCTATTGTGATCAACCCTGGCACTATTTTATAATTTAACTCTAACGTAAATACTGGTCTAATCAGTTTATCCATTTTTACTTTTCACAAATATGCACTAATTTTCAACTAATATAAGTTTCACTTTGTATAGAATTTATATAGAATATGAGAATTTACTCATTGGTGTTGTGATTGGCGATTCCATAACAACGGATGCGGTCGATATATATATATATATTGTAGCAATGTACCTGTTGCTTCTTATACTGTTATATATTAATATAGCAATGCCATACGATGTAAATAAAGAGAGCTTCAAATCAATGTTGGGTAATGTGATATTATTCTAGAGAGTGATATTATTCTGGTATTCTATTCTTTGATATTATACAGGGGGATTTTTTGAAAATTATCCACCCCAGATTTTTTCGAAAATTAGGGGAAAATAAAAAACTCCCGAAAAGCGTCAATTTTTATTTTAAGGGGACATCTCTTGACGTACGGTCGCGGTCAGAAAACAGTGGGACAGAAGTTTTTGTTTTTGCTTAGTGTGAATTTGGTTTAGCTGAAGATGTGAAATTATGCAATTTGCCTGATAGACCATCCATTTTCAATTTATCTATTATTATTGCTTTATTGTTGCTTTATTAAAAGCAACCCAGTTAAGGAGCCATTCCAAAATGTGGCCACATTTTCAATTTATCTATTATTTTTGCTTTATTGTTGCTTTATTAAAAGCAACCCATTTAAGGAGCCATTCCAAAATGTGGCCATAATGACAATGACATGTTACTTAATTTTTCTCTGCAGAGACGAATGACTTGATTATACAGCTTAAGTTTAAACAAATTCACTATATAACTTGTCCCACTTTTTTCTGGTTGCGATCGTACACCTAATGTTGACATGTATGTCAGTTTACCACTCCCCTCCAATAAGCACCTATAGAAAATTTTAAATGAGATGACCCATTTTGTGACGCTTCATCTTAAATGTCTTTGTGTCAGTAATCCCAAGTTGAGTCTAGTAGACGAGTTATAACAGCATCAGAGCCGGTAAATAATACTTACCAGCCAGATTGTTTCATTTTTATAAATGAAATCCGACACTTTCAAAAAAATATATTAGAAACGCAAACATAAATTTGGGCTTACTTATGCATTGGAAATTGTATTTGAGTAATTATTGTAAAATAGATTCAATAGGTTCAACTAATTATTGAAGTTGTAGATTTATTTACCGAAGTAATTACTTTATGAAGACGAGAATACGATTCTTGATCAGAGTACAAATATTTGAACATTTTTTCCCTATTTTTTTCCAAATTAAAATTTACAAAAATTTAATTTTGGTCCGTTTCATCTATTTGTTATTCAAAATTCTAATATTTGGCGTACACCACAATTATTATAGGTATGTGCAGTATTATAAGTATGTAGTAATAGTAAGTACATGTAGTATATACAGTATGGAAATTAAATAGCGGATAAATTCGGTAACTTCGTTAATGTGTATGAGAGAGAAAAAATCTAAAAGGGAGATGGCGATATAAATTACTGCATTACATATTTATATCTTTACTTTATTAACTTTAAGGCCATTTTTCTTTAATTTCTTTCTTATGCAACATATTCAAAATATTGTATGGTTGAAAACAAATTAAAAAACTGTACCGAAAAAAAATATATAGGTTGTCATCTAAAAAAAACCTTCATGACGTCACAACTTTTAAAATTTGTTTTTTTAAATCTGAACCAAATATTATCGTATGCACAGTAATTTCTATCGCTATCTCCCTTTTAGATTTTTTCTTTCTCATACATATTAACGGAGTTACCGAATTTACCCATTACTTAATTTCCACACTGTATAAAGGATGCAGTATGTATAATGGATACCGAGTCTAAGGATAATTCAGCCATTGATTTTGAAAGAGGGGCAAGTCCATTTTTTTTCTAAACTGAGGAAAAGTTCAGAAATTAACCAGAACACACCAGAATTAAAAAAAAATAGGCTTGCCCCACTTTCAAAATCAACAGCTCAATTGTTTCTCTTTACAAATAAAACAGATATATCGGTATAAGTTTACTACTCAAATTATCTTAAGTTTTGTGTCTTGGTGGATTTCTATTTATTTTCAAAATCGGGGTTTTTTTCATGTTTTCGGAAAAAATATTGATAATATAACTTTTTTATTGTAATACTAATAAAAATACTAATAATTATTATTAGAGCAACTTATACACGTATAATATCAACATAATTGCGAAAAACTAATATATCATACTAACAACAATACTCAACAATTGATGACATCGAAAAACAAATATGTGTCGACAAATATTAATAAAATTTGGATTACTTCTAATAGGATTATATCATATAAAAATGGCTGAATGAATTATCTCTAAAGAGAGAAAGTTAAATAAATTTTAGATTGCATTAGAATACTACTAAATGTTTAAATATAAACATATTTAAACGTGCAGATAAGTGCAGCTGTAAATTAGTTATAAAAATAATTGCTGCAAGTTAGTAACTTATTATAATATTAGTATTTTACATTATCAGCCGAGTAAGAGGGGTTTTACTGGCGATACACGGGAATGACTGACGAGCCGCACGCGAGTCTGTCACCTTGTGGAGCCTGTAAAAACCATTACCCGGCGTATAATGTACAAAAAATGTTTGTGTACTTAATGGAAAAGTAGGTCATTCATGACTCAATAGAAATGTGCTACTTTAACAATTAGTTAAACATTTCTTCATAGCAATCACATAAACAAGAATCACTTTTCTTACGGGTGTACATTTAAATGGCGTGCTTTGAGTTAATATAATAATATAATATACAGGGTCCTGCAACAGTACGTCGGGCTTTTCTAGCGCGTTTCCCGTGAGAGATAGAAACAAATGTTTTGTACAAAAAGTTATGGGTTAAAAAATATTTATGCCGCAAAATTATTTTCAAATAGACAGGGTGTCCCAATTTTGCGGTATAACACCCTGTATTTATTCAAGTTTTCTGATGACTTTTTCAACTTCTACATTGTTGTCCATTTAGTTTTTGGATTATGTTACAGTGTTGCCAATTTACATTTTTTTTCCAAATATCATGCACAAGAAAGTTCAACTTTAAAAAATCGTAGCAACCTCGTTTTTTTAAGGTAAGAATAAAGAAAGGTAGGAAAGCCCGACGCACTGTTGCAGGACCCTGTATGTAGCGGAGGGTATTAAATTATATTTGTCAAATTCTGCAAAATTTGAAAAAATCTTGTATGATACACATAAATCAACATAATTTTATTCACGTATACCATAAATAGCTATTGTAAGACTGATCTTCTCGAAACAGTATACAATCATAATATCTTCGTCGATTCCTCCCTCCACCTTTTCTTCCGTCGCCACGGGCAAAATGTCTCATACTGTTTCTCGTATTTCTATTTTGATTTCGTTGGCAATATATTTTCAGTTGCTGCTGCAACAGCTTTCAAAATATTCGACTTGTCCATTTGGAAGTTTTTTGAAAATATTGTTTATTCATTTGTCGTAGGCATAGTGCGTTGCCGCGCAAACAACACTTCAATTTCAGAATCTCCTTTAATAATTATAATTATTACGAATTATAATTATATTATAATGATCATATACGAACTAAACGCCATTTAAATATACTCTAAGTACCTACACGAAAAAGTTTCATGTTCCACACATAAGAAAAGTGATTCTTCCAGGCTCGTGTAAATTTGATTCACGACCGAACGCAGTGAAGCTCGTGAATTAAAAATTTACACTCGCTATAAAACTGCCTCTTTTCTTCACTTGGAGATCAATCTACTATTATTTTTGAAAGACTAGTAAATAGCTAAATTAAGATAATAACATGACAGTATAACATATATCATCTGTCAGTGTCAAAATTATCATAAACACAATATAATAATTTTAATCATAATTGCAGTTTAATATTTAAATCAAACGAGGGCAACGTGGAAACAAACCTATTAAAAAATAATTGAAAATTAAGTGAATTAAAATAATATAAACATGACAAAGGAGAGTATAAATTTAACACGGGACAAGTAAAATTTTTACACTGGCTTGTCTCAACCATTACATGCACGGTGCATGTAATGGTTACCATACCAGGTAAGAGTACAGGCAGCTTAGAGCTTAGAGGCAAATAAAAACAAATTTCTTGTGCTATGTATTATAATAATGGTTCACTTACCTTAAAAACGTTATAACTTACCTTGAAAAGATGATCACTTTCTCTATTTAGTAGCTTAATTTAAACATGCATGTTAAATTATTTCATATTTACACAAACCAACTTTAGGTCATGCCATTAGGTCAGTATAATTGCAGTGTATATTAGATTAAACTGATATAGGTTTCAAACCTTCATTTGTTTCTATCTACTACTTCTGCAGTTGTTTTCAAAATAAAATGTAGGTCAGGTTTAGTTAGGTCAACGCATATTATAATATATCGCTCTGACACTGTTATACTTGTAAAACACCTTGAACATAAAAATATTTTTTGCGTAATCATTACGATAAAACTATTTTTTTGGGAGGAGGGGTACATATGTAGGTGTATAGCCGATTTTAAAATAGTGAAATTTAAATATTCATTACTACACTTCCTTCGAATGACCATGAATGTGTATAATATTGAATAGTGCGACAACTATACGGCAACATCGGCCCTATGCGGATGAGAGCATATTCTCTTTATTATATTACCTGAGTACATAGAGTACGCACGAGATAAGGCCAGTGAAAAACGCAATAGTTTATTTTTTTCGTACATTTGTGTATTAATAGGAAAATGAACACATATACAGAACTATAATTAAGTAGAAATTAAGCTTGGAAACGAAAGGTATATACAAATTTCGTATTATAATTAAGTGATTAATCTATTTAAAAAAATACATATATATATCCATATAATGCACACCGCAGTGCAGAAAAAATAAATAAATTCACTTGTTTGAGTGAGGATGTGCTCAGTAACGTCGTGATAACATGAGGTTTAGTTGTATTAATTAAAATCACGTTATGCTATATAAACATATTTACAAGATATAAAAAAGGTGTGCATGGCAGTTTAATCGTTAATTATCTCCTGGAGTGCGCGCGGGTATGGCTCCGGTTGTCTTGCAAATATGAACACATTGAATTCATGGCACTGATTGATTAAAAATAGAAGATGATGTGAGGTGGTTATTTGGAGCGAGCGATTTCTGGCCATGTGGCGAGGATGAAGGACTCGATGTCGCACTCGTTCACCCCTCGGACTATCCTGAAGTAGCCATTCTCGCCCCACTGCCTTCCCCAGCTGTTAGCCACTTTCTATAATGGAATAACGATACATTTCAATTTCATAATTACCGAAAACATGAAATCAATTAATAAAAATAAGTAGCAGATACGAAACGCAATCTAAAGACACACCATATTTACTTCTTCTTGGAGTGCCATACTCGATGTCGAGCGTCGGCTAATTTCCCGCATACGTCAGTGCCTGAGTGTCTTTATCGTAGTTACAGTGACGTATGGCACCTACAGTTTAACGTCGGCTGCGAACGACTGGTTTGGGGAAACATCCCTGGGCAGATAAGGATATTTACTTACCCAGTACTTATTCACCCCTGTGTAGCTAACTTCTTCACCCCAGCCGACGATCCTCACTGAATGATATCCGGTCCTGTGAGTTGCTGAGAGATCTGTGTGCTTATAGATACCTCCGGAATACATGAAGAAGTCATGGTATACCTTCATGGTTGCTAAATAATGATTGGTATTAGATTACAGCAGGATTGATCATGTTTGGTTGGGTCACCTTGTACTGGCCCGGATTTCAAGATTTCGTACATGATATCAGTTTCGTTTCCTAGTCGGTAAGCGGGTGCTACTCTGTAGAATTCGGTGCGGTCCACATTCTGCGGAGGGGAACATCTCGCTGTCAGAAGGTTGCCTTTTCGGGGTATGTGGCATTTGCCAGTATGGCCAGTGTATGGGAAGCACTCTTCATTAACGATACTAATAATTTTAATAATAATAGAGTTAGTACTAATGGCAATAAGTGTATACAATAATAATCATAATAACTAACTGCTTCTTTCTGGCAGTTTACTGTCACAGTTTTGACTAAGAATTATGAAGAAATTTTTGAAAAATTTTATAAGTACAATTCGCTGTATACACAACGCTGTATACAGATAATAAAGACTGATTAACGCTGTACACAGAACATATCAATTAGTATTTTAGAAATTTAGCTATTCCTGTGATCTATAAGCCGTTGAATATTTACAAGTTATGATTCGTCAAGCAATTTGGCTATTCTTGTGTACTAGAATCATGTATATCAATAGACAATGACTAGTATCGTGACAATTCGCAACCAGGGGATCATCTGCCGGATCCATCGATCCATACAATTGGCTGCTAAACAACTGAATGTCGAACACTGTTTGACGTTTGTAAGAACCCGATCCATATTTAATACAAAAACGCATTTTAGGACATGCATAATAGAGAGAAAGCTGACATATATTAATGCGAACGCATAACTAACGTCAACTTGAATTTGGAACTACCACCTATATACATATAGTATACATATGGGTAGAGAGACATGAAATACAGAAAAAGAAGCGAAAATAGGGCCGGGTTGATAGAATGTGGAAGGAGAAATAGTATACATTCAGAAATTCTGCACGTACTCAGCCCTGTTAGAAATAACCACCGACTCAGAAGCAGCTCGACGAAATCTCAAAAGTTGAGCAATAATTTCTCAGGTAAATATACGAACGACGAAATCAAATGCACACCTTACTTACCTACTCTAAAGTCAATTTCCATACTAATGACAAAACCTATCTAGTGATGCTGCTGTGCCATTGCGCTAGAGTAGTTGATCGAAGTTAATAAAGGTAGGAGAACGTGGGTCACCGTCGCCACACAATGCGCGGGTCGGCATAACTGCGTTTTATACCTTGTCCTGACAATATTTTCATCAAGACAGCAAAATATTGTAAATATCATGCATTTCCCTCGTCGCAAAGCATTTGATTTCGGATAATTTTCATTCTTTAAAATTATAATTAAAAGGGCTCGTCAGTTCAGAAAATAAGGTAATCGCAACCAAATAGACACTTTACTAACCTACTCTAAAGTCAATTTCCATACTAATGACAAAACCTGTCTAGTGATACTGCTGCGCCATTGCGCTAGAGTAGTTGATCGAAGTTAATAAAGGTAGAATAACGTGGGTCACCGTCCCCACACAATGCGCGGGTCGGCATAACTACGTTCTATACCTTGCCCTGACAATATTCTCATCAAGACAGTAGAATATTGTAAAATATCATTCCTTTCTTACTTCAAAAACACTTGGATGCAAATATTATTAATCGAGCTGTTTTCTAAAAACCTAACTAGTAACGAATACATATAATGGATATATCAATCTCTCAATACAGATAATTCAATGATATTCTGGGTAACCGTAATCTCGTCAATTAAATTGTCAGCGCTCCGATATTCAGGCAATCTCAGCATTCCAAAGAAAATCAATCGTATGCATGAAAGTACGCATGTATAGATGAGACTAGGGGTACAATTGAACATGATAATACTAAACTGGAATCTGTTTTATTTAAATAATATTACCTCGTAAAGTTCTGATGAAGTCATTTATTTTATTAGTTCCTATCCACAAGGTGGCGTTGAAATACAGTGGTTGACACAACTGCTAATGAATTTCTATGCAGTGATGACATGTATTCGTACATGAAGTCGTTAATTTATTTCACTTTGTAATTCCAATATTGATTATTAACTATAACCAATTTTACAAAATAAAGTCAAACAGTTAAGGTCAGAAATTATAAATAAAGATTCAATAATGATCAGTTAAAAGATTTGCAAAATTTGAAGAAAGTAAATTCAATAAATAACATCTCATTTGAATGATAAAACTGAATTTTATTTACCTGTCGCTTGCATAAAAGATAATCAAATAAATAACGTCCAATTTGAATGATAAAAATGTATTTTATTTACCTGTCGCTTGCATAATCTTTAAAAATGAATAAATCTCACTGAATCTATATATCTGTGTTTTACTTACTAACAAAAATTACTAACAGACACGTTACCCATTAAACGAACCCAATTAAGTTGTCACGATAATGGTTTTAAAAATCAAACATAACGTAAAGTACTACCACTAAATCACGAGCCAAATAAATATTACAAATTATGAGAATTTGTATAATACCTGGGTGCGAATCGTTACACGTTTGATAGTCAAACAATTAACTATCGAATAACTTATAGTCGAACAACTGGCTGTCGAATAAATGGCTGTCGTAAAAATGATGTTCAAACAATAGTCTGCTGACAACTAACCGCCAGCCAATTGGCAATCGGACAAATGGTCGCCAGAGTACGGGTAATAGAATTTACTTTGATTAACCTTAACATACCCAAACTTCCTAATGTACATCCATGCCTTATCTAGGTATCCTCCATTGCAACTCTGTTGACCTCTATTATCACAGGACAGCAAATGTTGAGCACTGAGCTGCGGCGTTTCGCGTCCTTTCGAAATAACTGCGAAGCTAAGCAAGGAAACTAATGAAATAAAAGAGCAATGCATTTAAGAACATTGATTACCGATCGGAAGCAACAGCAGCCGTCGAAATGGCCCAGGATGACCCGCACCACCCTTGGTCCTGCACCTGAGCAATCTTTCCAGGCCACATTTCCTCAGCATCTAACCTCTTAGGAAGAGTACGCGAGTCGTACATCCTCCTCACAGGATTCATACGCATAACAAACCTGTGTGGCTGCAGCGTGCCCAATCTACACAAAATAATGAATTAGCATACGTTGCAGCAAATTTACGTTGTGAAATGTAACCTAAGAGTAATGCCATCTTGAAGGGGGCGTCCCCAGAACTCCGAGTAGTTAGATGCGTGCCACCCGAAGCTGGTGCTCATCTGATTCACAGTGTTCATAATTTCCGGCTCGACCATGCACGCGTTATCTTCGCACAGCATCTCCATCTTATTTCCCATGTTTTCGCACTTACTGAAATCATAAGCTCCCAGTGCCACCTTCTCTGCCAACTGTACAAGAAAGGCTTACCAAATGTTGCAGTTCTCCTTCGTCGTCTTCCCCCTGTAGAAGTACTCCCCGTTGTGGTAGCACGTCTTTATCGGCTCCGGAGGAGGCTGGATGTGCTTGCAGTGGCTCCAGAAGTCCGGGCAGCAGTCCTCGGCGCGCGTCCTGTTGCAGAAGTCGTCGCAGTAGCACATGGTACCTGGAAGGTGTTTGTTGGTATCCTGTGCGCTTGGGTTAATGGTTGTGTTACCTATGATAGGGGCCGAGCACTCGTCGTGTCTACCATCGCAGCAGCCCCTCGCCGCGCAGTAAGGTCCTGGTGGAAGATCACTGTAGTCCGGTATGCTATAGACTAGTGTGATGAGCGCGAAGGATGAGAGGATTATCCAATTCATTGACGCCATCTGAAATTGAATATGAACATGAACGTATTAACCCACCTACAATACATTCAATAACTTAATTAATCGGGTAAGTTTAACCCGAAAATTTCTAGAGTATGCCATCAAAACAATTAAAAAGTCCAACATTTTGTAATAATCAGACCGGGGTCCTGTGATTTTGTTAAAAAGGTATAAGTTTTTAAACACATTTGGGGGACTACTTGGGTTGGGTGGCTTCCGAGCAGGTAGGGAATCAGATAACGAATGCTATGTAAACATTCTGTAAATAACAGATGTTACGAGTAGAGTAACGCCAGGGAACTTTTGCCGAGCAAATTGCGTAAACGGACTATAACATTTAATAAATCACTTATTTATTGCATATTTAAACACAAATTTAATTTAGCTTGAACTAGAATTGAATGGGAAGATTCAGTATATTCAAAGTAATTCAATTAATTAGAAAAGTAGAGGACATAACATAAATAAATTTATGCTCACATTGGATGTATGAACCAAGGTAAAAGAAAAAATCGTATATAAGGGAGGGACGTACTACAAATAAAATGAGTATCGTCACGCAGTTGGTGACCTCCAAAGTCGAGACATTAACATTGCATCCAGTTGTATGTATGTGAGTTAAATCAAATACGGAGTAAGTGATGAAATTTAAAGTACTAAATATTTAACAAAATTCAACATTTCATATCAAATAAAATAAATAATTCATAAATAATGTATTAAGGTAAACGACAAGTCAGTGATAAATTTCAAATATTCCACTAAATCAGAAAATATATTAAAATAAAATAAAAGAATTCACGAATTCAGGAATCCAACAGGAAGAAAAAACAAACGAACTGGTGGACAAAAGAGCTGACGAAAGAAATAAAACTGAAAAAGAAGACATGGCAAAGATACCTACAAAGCAAAACAACGACTGATTATGAAAAATACACAACGCAAAGACAGGTAAAAATCAAAGTGAAACAAGCTAAAGAAGAATCATGGAAACCAAAAGCCAAAAACTATTCTATAACGTGATAAGAAGAAAACGATCAAGATACACCAAATAAAGGGCAAAGACGGAAAAATACTGACAGGAGATGAAGAAATAGCGGAAAGATGGAAGCAACACTTCGAGGAGCTGCTGGGCAAAGTAAATAGTATCGAAAAAAGAGTCGAAGAACAACAAACGAATCAGCAGAAGAAAGTAAAAACAAAACCAAAAAGACGAAGAAATAACGGAACGAAAAATAACACCGGAAAAAGTAAACGAAGAGGTAAGAAAACTGAAGCTGGGGAAAGCACCGGGAATAGACAACATCAAAAACGAACAACTAAAATACATGGGAAATTTGGGAACTGAGCAACTAACAAGACTATTAGACGAAGTTTAGAAGACAGAAAAAATACCCAAAGACTGGCAAACAGCAGCGATAATACCGATATGGAAGAAAGGAGATATAAGGGAATGTAGTAACTACAGCGAAATTTCCCTATTGTGTGCAACAGAAGAGATATACGAGGACATACTGGAAAAAAGAATAAGACAAAAACTAGAAGGGAAAGTTGAACCATCGCAGAGCGGATTCACAAGAGAACATTGCACAATAGATCACCTATTCACAATCACGAACTTAATAAATGAACTAAGAGAGCACCAGAAACAAATTCACATAGCATGCATAGATCCAGAAAAAGCCTTTGACAAAACAAACAGAGAATACGTAGGGCAGGCACTACAAGAACAACAAGGAGGACAAAAACTGATTAGGGCAATAAAAAGTATATACATATACCAAAACAGAACTGTATAAGAACGGGTAACATGAAGTCCAAGACTTTCACAACGAGCAACGGTCTAAGACAAGGAGGAGCGTTAAGCCCATGCCAATTCATAATGGCTATAGAAGCGGTAATGAAAAATATAATAGAGAAAACAAAAAAAAACACATAGGATACAGGAACCTTAAAGCAATGGAAATCACTGAGTGTATATTTGTAGACGGTGTAGCACTAATAGCGAAAAACATTAAGAACCTAGAAGCAAACATTAAGATATGGAGCGAAGAACTTGCAAAATAATCAACACAGAAAACACCAAAATAATGAAAATAGGGGGAGAAAAAGAAACAGATGAAATAATAATAAAAGCAACACCAAAATAGAACAAACGAAACAAATTAAATACCTAGGGCAAATAATAGACAGCACAGGGGATCTCGAAGAGGAAATAAACAATAAACTGCAAGCAGCAACAAGAACTTTCCAGACGATCCAAAAGATAATACTAAACAACAAGAAGATATCGAGAAAAACAAAACTAACAATATACAAAGTAATACTAATACCAACACTAATATATAGATGCGAAACGTGGACGCTAAACAGGAGACAAAAAAGTAAGATACAGACACTAGAAATGAAGTATCTTAGGAAAGTAGACGGAGTAACCAGAAAAGACAGAATCAGAAACATAGACATAAGAAGAGAACTAGAAATAACAGAACTAAACAAAATTATAGAAAACAGACAGCTGCAATAGTTTTGACACCTACACAGAAGAAAAGACACCAATCAAACAAAAATCATATGGCAAACAAAAATAACCGGAAAAAAGTGAAAAGACCGAAAAAGAAGTGGGACAAATATGTCGAAAATATTCTGGAAAGAAGAGAAATATCTAACGCCCAAATGAAGAAAAGCACAGGAAACAAGAAGATCTGAAACCTACTAGTAAAAGAAAATACAAGAAATTGAAAAACTACCATATGCTACACCCGAAAGGGTAGAAGAATTATGACTATAATAAAAATAATAATAATAAAATAAAAGAAAAAGGTAATAAAAAATTATATCTCTCGCATTCAAAACAAATTTGAATGAAACCTTCAGTCGTGACTTTCGGATGAATTAGGAAAGATTCCATATTGTTATTAAAAATATAAGAAAAGAAATTTAATTGAAATTAAATTGAAAGAAATATTATTAAAGTTTAAAATAAATTTGAATGCAACCTTCGGTCGTGACTTCCGGCTGAATTGGGAAAATTCATATTTGACAAATGGTATTGGAACCTTCAGTCGTGACTTCCGGCTGAATTGGGAAAGATAACACATTGTTGTAAAAGAAAAAGGGAAATATGAAAAGAAATTTAAATTGAGAGAAATATTATTAAAGTTTAAAACAAATTTGAATGGAACCTTCGGTCGTGACTTCTATCTGAATTGGGAAAATTCATATTTGAAAATGGTATTGGAACCTTCGGTCGTGACTTCCGGCTGAATTGGGAAAGATACTATATTGTTATCAAAAAATATAAAAATAAATTTAAATTGAAATGAAATTGAGAGAAATATAATTAAAGTTTAATACAAATTTGAATGTAACCTTTTGTCGTGACTTCCGGCTGAATTGGGAAAATTCATATTTGAAAAATGATATTGGAACCTTCGGTCGTGACTTTCGGCTGAATTGAGGAACATACCATATTGTTATTAAAAAAATATGAAAAGAATTTTAAATTGAAATTATATTGAGAGAAATATTAGTAGAGTTTAAAACAAATTTGAATGGAACCTTCGGTCGTGACTTCCGGCTGAATTGGGAAATATACCATATTATTATTAAAAGGATATGAAAATAAATTTAAATTGAAATTAAATTGGGAGAAATATTATTTGAGTTTAAAAAAAATTGAATGGAACCTTCGGTCGTGACTTTCGGCTGAATTGGGAAACTTCATATTTGAAAAATTATATTGGAACCTTCGGTCGTGACTTCCGGCTGAATTGGGGCATATAATTTTAAAAGATATATCAATAAAAATCATTATTTTAATAAAGAAATGAGAATAATGATAAAAGAATGAAAACTTAATTAAATAGTTTTCCTTCTGTCGATATTATTAGTAGAATTGGTTTCCTTATGTTGAAGACGTTGTAAAAGAAACCATAAAAGATACACATATTTTCAATTATACTTTATGTCAAAAATTATCATTCATTATAAAAAAATCATTAATATTGAATTATATCGTTGGTTGTTCTGTATTGATTGTTATTAAAATGTTAACATGTCATATAGATTTATTTGCATTTCTTTTGATGAATAAACACAAAATCTCTCTTTAACTCTGAATACATGTTTTATTTACCTAATATCTCTCGTTTTCAGGTATAAATATATTCACCAGGTGGCATGGGTTACACAAGAGTGAAGTAAACATATAAAATTCAGTTTCAGCTTTCTACAACTAATATAGAGCTGTGGGTTAGAGATACTACAATTTCAATCAAAATATCAAAAGTATTTAAAGATTTTGAAATTTCGAACATAATGAAGGCCTTCTAAATCAAAAAAATGTGAAAACGCATACTATTAGAGTTGCGGAAAACAATTATTTTCAAGATAATTGTCACAATGTACAAATAAATATACTAAAATTAATATAATCGATTTCAACATATGACTTTATGGAGATTGAAAATTTCCACAATATGCATTAAAATTATCAAGAAGGTTAAAATGTTCAGAATGCTTATCATAATATTACAAATATCTGAAAGTATCAACCAATATTACTTACAATTTATGGAGATGCCCAGACAATATTTTTAAATTAATAAATTATTCGAAAAAAATACTCAAGTGATAACTATACCATCAATAGCCAAATGAAATATGGTGGAAAAATTTAATGTTTAGTACTATTTTCTATTTACTAGTACTACTATTTTACTAATCCTATTTTACTATAATACTATTTTCTGATAGTAATACTACTGATAGTAATACCGGTATTAAAAATGTTGCATACGGAATAGCGGTATTCAGATTTTGGTCCGGTATTGAAAGCACTGGGTAGGGCAGAGGTGGTACTTCGGTTTTATGTTTTTGTGAAAAGAAATCTCATCTGGCATAGACTATAGTCGCCCGACGAAAGCTGACAATGACTGAAGGAAAGTATATCGAGAAACATAATATTGAACGATAAGTCATTGCCAGCTTATGACGGGACGAGTATATCTACAGAATAATTAACAATAATAAGTACAATCAGGATAATCGAGAATAATCGAAAATAATTCAAATCATTATGAATGACAATTTACGTCCAGTAAAACACTTTTGTAAATTTAGTCGAGTATTCGCTTTATATTCAAATGAAATTCGAAAATATTCATTCGATTAAACTAATTTCTGTATTTATTCGGTAAAAGTTGTAAAGATAAGACTCGAATATTGTAGTCGATAAAAATAACTGGTGTGATTTATTTAAAATATATAATCCATTATGATTACATCCGCTTATTTAATTCCAAATAAATAATCGATTATGATGATACCCTAACATGTAATTGGAGATAAATAATCGATAATAATTACTCGACTGAAGCCAAAGAGTGCAATCAAATGGTTATATTCAAGAGGTTAGCATAATCGTCAGTAGCCTAGCTTAGAAGATAATCTCGAATATTTATTTTTGATAATCAATTACGCTTAATCAATTAAAATAACCTAAATATTAATTTGGAATCAGTAATCGATACATCTTGAATTAATTGCGGCAAGATCTATGGTTGTTTTCTGTTACCTTAATTACCTCATTTAATGAAATGAAAAACACTTTCACTTTCAAATAAATATAAAATCACCGCTGTTTGATATTATTAGAAAATGGTCTATATTTGTGCCAGGAGGCTATAAATACCGGCCCATTCCTCCTGCCAGGACGCAAAATAAATAAACGTGACTCAAAACCGTGCGCAACATTTTTCGACATTATTCGCACGACAAAGAGTAACTGCATTGGCCTGCGGAGGACGTAATCGCTTCCCGTCCAGACAAATGTTCACAGTGCGGGTCAAAAATTGGGGCAATTATCCCCAAGGACGAACTTATGAAAATGCATTCGTAATTTTGCATACGTCCGAATTTAAGTAATTAAAGCAATGGACACAACTGGTTTCAGATCATTGCAGTGCGACTAAGTATCGTTGTGAATGTCGAATCAATTATTTTGGGCAATTACCAATGTATGTACGTTATAATTAATTGCAATGTGGACATTTTTCTAAAAAAATTGACGATTTGTTTTTAGTGGGAACTGATTTATAAGGCCTTGCTCTTTACTGGTTTATACCGGCTCTACCTAAGAATCATCACTCGCTATGACCATTCAGTAAACATTAATTGAGTTATTACCGGCCGCAAGACACAAACTCCAATTATTGATTTGTTGTGAGGGACATGGTCATAATAAACTTGACCCATGGGAAGCAGAAACCCAATTAAGATAATTTATTGGACGCCATCTGAAAGGCCTCATTGTCTTTAGCCACCCATATGATGTCATTCGAAACGGCCGCCGGCCATCCGAGTGTAACGCCATCAATCTTATTCCGATACATATGTTAATATGAGTCAATTAGCATACGCATTAGTTCTACCAAGTGTACCGTACGAGTGTGAATGATGACATTTATCTAATTAGTTTTTGGGCATCGCAGAGATGTCCTAAAAAACGTGACAGTTAAATTAATACTTACTGTAGGAATAATTGTTTCTAGTAATTTGGGAGACTAATTGCACTTTATTAATTATGAAAGGTAGGAAATCTTTGCGACGGCCTTGCGATACAAATGCCAGACAAAAAGTTAAACTGTTATGTAAAATCTATTAATTTTTGTTTACGTATAAGCTAAGTTATTTAATGCAGTTTGTGATTATTGCAGATTTCCACGATAAAGAACATAGCAATATAATAAAACCAATTACGGTTACATATTTTGAACATTAATATAGATAATCGAAAGATATTTAATCCACAATATAATATGAATACACACAAATTTTGGAGCACTTTCGTTTAAGTGAGCCCCGGCCAAATCTTGATGCATACATTTTGGTATATATTATATTACGTGAATATTAACAGATTAGTAATTTGATTAAAATAATAGTATAATATGTAGCTATACTAGTAGATTTTTCATCGATACATATCGATAATAGGTACACGTAGGTATATGAGATCAATAAAGTATATTTCAATACGAAAATTCTGTATGTAGTTTGCAAATAACATCTTTTACATGGTATCTGCATGTAAAACATGCAGATGTTTTACATGCTACATGAAATATTTTATACATGTTTCTGCATGTTTACATGTTTAAACATGTTCAAACATATTTTATTTTATATAAAAACATGTAAATTACATACACGTACACGTACATACATGTTTCATTAAGTAAATTTAATTCTTGACAATGTAATAGTCTTGTAAGAGTATAAATACAAATACATTAAACTACAATAAAAGTTTAAATATCGTTGCTTTGAATACAAAAAGATCGATAACCTTAATCAATATTTACAATTAGTACTATTGCTTATATCGCTCATAATAATTTGCGATTTTAAATAAGTTAAATTGAAAATGATGACAAATTTACTTAAATCTATTGAACCTTCAACAAGATGTTTTGTTTATTAAATTATCTTTTCTACAATCATCTGCTATTTCTGTAATATGACTCAAAACTTAAGGGACGAAAATATTACGAAACTGTAAAAAAATGCGGAAAAAGCTCACTAGCACTTTTACATTACTTACACTCACAATTTGGGTGACAGCGATTGAAATTTTTGTAATTTGAGTGGAAACTTATGTGACGAAAATAGTTTAGAGATGGCTGGAAATCGGGACATTGAGACTGATAGTTGATGCTTGAGCAACCACTAAAATATAAATATCGATCACTGTTGCATAACTAAAATTATATAACAAAATTTATGGTACCCCGGACAGGTTACAAAATAGCTGGTCTATTTTCGGGCTATAAGAAATATTTTTCAATTTAATACGTCTAGAGTTGACTTGATTAAAAAATATTTTATTATACATGAGAATAAATTAATTAATGCATTATTTAAATTTAAAAAAAAATGTATGTCCCACTAACGTAATGTAATTAGAACTACAACTGCAGAAATGCGACGGAATCTCTAATTTTAACCTGTAATGCTGCAAGTATTTATACTTTCACTGCAGAATGCTGTAATTTATGCCAAACTTGAGTTATTACAAATGTTTTTTGGAATATCGGGCATATTATTCGTTTAAAACATTTCCAGCGTTTTCCTCAAAATAAATAAGCGGTTATAATCATTCTGTCTGAACTGTAAAACTCAAGTATTTTGTCAATTATTTACATCGAATACATACCTGAATTGTTTCTGTTCAATATTCATAATTGATTGTTGGTTTTTAATTCAAACAATTGTTGTTTGTTAAATAAAATAAAAATTAAAATTAAATAAAAATTCGCATATATGTAATTCGATTTTATGTATATTTATCATATTATTGGAATAGTTGTAATAACTTATACATACAGGGTGGTCCACATATCCTCGCTCGGACCATTGCTGCTAGACTAATGAAAATCTAGGAAAACAGCTGAATGGAAGTTATTGGACACTTGATGTGCTACCTTTTAAAATTATATTCGAGTATACAGAGTGTACCATAAATCCGGGACACAAAATTTGGTCTCGTTTTTAAATTGATCACCCTGTATATTATTTATTTTTTAATCTGCTTTATGTGGGCTTTACAAATCATATTTTATTTTTTGAGATCAGATGCAACGTTGCCAAGTTATTCACATTTTAATCAAATTTAACGAAAAATCATGAACGTGGAAAAAAATTCAACAAAACCTTATTAAATGAGATCAATAGAATCACTTGGTGTGCTACCTTTTAAAATTATATTCGAGTATACAGAGTAAAGAACGGACCCATAAATAAGGGACACAAAATTTGGTCTCTTTTTTAAATTAATCACCCTGTATATTATTTCATTTTTAGAATCTGCTTTATGTGGGCTTCTGAAATCATTTTTATTTTTTGAGATCAGATGCAACGTTGCCAAATTATTCACATTTTAATCATATTTAATAAAAAATTATGAACGTGGAAAAAAATTCAACATAACCTTATTAAAAGAGATCAATAAAAGAATCGGCGTATGCAAGTACCCAAGCAATGTGCCAAAACATACACAATATTTTGAGTACCAGTACCTCCAGTAAACCTCCAGTACTTCATTTAAAATAAATATTTTTTCAGTTCAAGCAATTCAATTATTTTATCGATTATTTAAGTATATCGAATAAATACTGTTGTTTTTAAAGAATATTTATAATAATATTATATTATTATTATTATTATTTAAGTATATCGAATAAATACTGTTGTTTTTAAAGAATATTTATAATAATATTATATTATTATTATTGATTTGTAATTAAAACCATAGCAATTTTATACGAATAAGAATAATCGACTATCGATTTTGAATGTAATTCTAATCTAAATCAAATATTCATACTATTAGTCATAATAGAAACTATTAAAACAAGACAAATTTTAAATTTTCCACCATAAATCTCAAAACGAATTGCCTTATATAATAAATACCTGAATAATAAACAACAAATTTAAATACCGTTGTACATACAAACAATACGTACCAAACCACATGCTAATTGAATCGAATTAAACTGAATCTATTAGCCATGAGGCATGAATTAATTGAAATATTCCGTGCATTTTAAATCGATAAATAATTACATACGTAGGCACGATTATTAATAACCTCATAAGTTACAAAGCCTGGTGAACTTCGCCGTGGAGCGAAGCTGTCTTGAGCCGATTGTTTACATAATGCTGAATGTCAAACATACGCGAGAAATGCATATAGATTCTGAATGTTTTGATGTATCAAGGAAAACGAGATTTCGACCTATTTCAACACACGCCGCCGTTGAACGGTTACGAATCGGAAATCTTTATTATACCATTCGCGGTCTAATAGAAACATTAGGAACCAATTAATAAACATAATTCATCCATATGTTACTCAATCGTATACTTATTCTACATTTTATTAGTTCCAACACAGGACCTAAAGATTAAAAATAAATAAAAATAATATATATTATTAATAACTTAACATATTTGGCAAACAATAATTATCTTACTCGTAAGTAATCTTAAGTAATCAGAAGTAAGTAAGTCTCTTACATTATTTAATCAGTAATCAGCCGATTTTTTAACTACTAATGCTGTTTTAAAAAAAATTAGGTGATACATTTTTTTTTTATTAAATAATTTATTTGCAACATAATATTGAAAAATATGTTTTCTTTTGAAGCTGATTTTAAGTGTTGATAAGTTATCATTGAGATCACTTTAAATAATTAATTTATATTGATGACATTATATCGCCTATTTGATCGTAAAGTACAATAAGGCAATGTAGATTAAGATTAAGGACATGTGAACACGTAATTTACGACTCTTCTTTTACGACACCGCTATTGTATTATCACAACAATTAAAAATTTACCATTCCATTATATGACATAAAAGATACAAGACATGAATTGGTTATATCCGAGATGTGACTTGAAATAATGGAAACGTGTCAAGGATACGTTCCATGACATTTTCAGTTCATTAAAGTCTAGACGCGAATTGTATAGTAATATACGTAATAGGAGAGTAAATAAATGTTTGTCGAATTAGTGCCGCAAAGGTTTTATAACTCCACACGTTCAGATCTATAACAAAATTTATGAATCCATTTTTAGTACCAAAATGCCTGCAAATACACCAATAACAAATTTACCAAGATATTATAATACTAGTGCGTACATTGGCATCTTTTTTTAAATTATATTTAATTATCTACCAGAATTACTACATTCCTGGTATGCTAACATTCCACTAAACTTTAGTAACTGAATAATTAATTGACTAATTAATAAAACTGGTAAACAAATTCAGCAAACATTACTCATCGATTCATTCACGTAGTATCATTCGAGTAAGTTGCATGAGTCATCTGTCTGCAAAATGTAAACTAGTCATTCTACCTATGCTAAAAATAATGAATTATGTAATGCCATTAATGTGTGTTTATAGGTCCCGTTAAAGCTTGTCTGTTGTATTATTAGTAGTGGTATAACGTGGATATTACTTAATTCTAGTAATTGTTACATGCATGGCCAATAGCTATAAAATAGTTGAACATAAGCGTTTATAATTTAAAGTACGTAGATAGGTACATATAACAAAAAAAAAATGTTTTGCAATAATTATCAACCTTGATATTCTAAGGTACTTCAGTACTATTGCAGTACTCGATTTTATGAAATTGCGCATGGTATGTACATTAACCGTTTAAAGACTAAAAAATAATAAATTATCAATAACTTAATATTTTGACAAATGAACGACGATTTTTTTAAATTTCAATAAATCGTGCCCCCTGATATAAAAAAAACATAAATAAATTGGTATTCAGTATAATATGTGTATCGCTTTCTGTATTAGTATTTCAATAAAATGTGTAATTATCAATATTTTTCTAAAAACCTGATACATAATGTCACATGATATAAATTTATAAAATATTTAAAAAATCACCTTTTCATAAAAAAATCAGATGTAAATGACATTTCAGATATGTGTGTTGGGATTACAATAAAAACCTATATTATAAATATTGTTCCTAAAACGTAAAAGCATAGGTTTTTTAGGTTCCATAAAAGTTTTAATAAAGTAGTTCAATATCGCAATTAAATTTGCATTAGATATGTATTAGCAAAGAATAATGTTAAAAAATACTATTATTGTTATTACAATAATAAGTTATATTATTTTTTTTTCTGAAAACAATGCCATCTAATAAAAAAATCATAATGAAATTGGTAATAAGTATATGCACATCAGTTGTTATAATAAGAACTATTATTATTATTCAATAGTATCTATCTAATTACATATTACCATTAATTACCTTTAAATTTATAAATACTTAATAAATCAGTGAATAAAAAATGTAAAATATTAAATTTTTCGGCACTAAAATATATAACCTGGCGCATGCACCATTTATTGCGTTTCAATATATCAGTATTTATTACTTACATTGGACTATTAGCCATTCGTGTTACAGCTAACTCTACAGTATGTCCCCGGATTGAGTTTACAAGAGGGATATTTTTTTAAATTTTTAGTTTTAAGTAAAACTGTTATGAGAATTATAATTCCTGCTTGGTCTGAAACTACCAGTTCAGTTATTGCAACTTTGATTTATTTATACAGCGTGTTGACAAAATCAAAATTGTTAAATCTTATTATGAGACTTATTTAGTTACTATTTGCCATTTATACTACTATTTAACAACATTAAAGAAAAATAAAATCATTCAAACAATCCCCCCCATGCAGAAAATTATACTGAAAATTTAAAAAGTCGCCTACAAGAGATATTTGCATCAATAACTATTGAAGAAATCTAAAGCAGACTTCAGCAGTTCCATACCAGGATTCAGGATTCAATTCAGGATTGTTAAAATTATGTTATTTTTCTAAAGGGACAAAATTAGATTTTTTTATTTTTTAGTTAGCCAACACCCTGTGTAAATAAATCAATGTTTTAATAACTGAAATGGTATTTTCAGACCAAGCAGAAATTTTAATTCATATCAACATTTTTGCTTAAAAGTAAAATTTAAAAAAAAAAGCCTCTTGTATCCGGGGACATACTGTATACTAATAGTACGTTTCAAGGCTGGAAATGATAAATGGACATGAGCCAAAAATATATTTTCGATTATACTGAAAATAATTAAATTGTTGTTACAAAACTTGTTAGAGGCATTTAGCAACAAATCTAAGATTTGAACCAGAAGTTCTTTTTTGTAGAAGGGCTATATTGGAATTTTGTAAGTTCTGGGTTAGCTTCATCTTGCATTACCTTATTTAATACATTTTAAATACATGCCTATGAAAATTTTATAAGTTAATAAAAATAAAAGGTAATAAAAATTTAAAAAATAAAAAATAAAAAATTATAAATAAAAAATAAAAATAAACTTAATAAGTTAATAAAGTTTATTCATAATATTATAAGTAAATAATTTCCCAATTTTGAGAAATTTTAATCAAGTAATTTTTTAATTAATCCTTAATAGTTATTGAAGCGTAATAACAAAAAATAACGTAGAAAACACGTGCAAATTGCTGAAAATTTGAACTAAATTTCCAAAGATACAGCTAGAAATCATACACATAAAAAGTTTCAAAAGTGTTGCCAAATATGTTCCGATACATTCCTGAAGAAACTGTAACGAAACAAAAAATATAAACGTATACTAAACTTACAGTACCTAACTAAAAAAAAAAAATGTTTTAAAAAACGTACATAACGTTTCAAAGATTTCAGAAATCACTACAAAATTTTATGCAGATGTAATCAAAATTTCCAAAGTATACAATCAAAATATCAAAACAGATGGAACGTTCATCATATTTAATTAAAATATCCAAATTAAAGTTCAAGGTTCACAAACTACGAATATTATATTAACCAATGATACATACCTACTCGTAACAAAAATTTGATCAATATTAGAATAGATTCATGAAGTTTTAGAAAAATTGCACGAAACTAACAAATATGCTAACATACAGGGTGTCTCCTAAAAAATGCCGCTGGCATTAACTCCTTCATTTATTGGCCGATTTCAATAAAACAAAAACAAACTGAAATGGCTCCACTTGTTCTACAAAAAGGGCCCTAATTTAATTTTTTTGCAAAATCAACTTTCATTTCAGCGATAGTAATTTATTTAAATTTCAAATGATTACATATATTTACTATTTTTTTTTCCTGGTAGAGATTATTTTTCTGAATCCAAAGATGTTGGCTTTGTTTTGTTTGTTAACGTAAAGTTGTATTTATTTGTAAGTTTATCAAGTGTGCCAAGGAAAGCAAAGTGAACACAAAAAACAGTAAAAGTCATCTAAGTGATAGTGTGTCATATTCTCTTTCTTGTTCGTCCAATTTTTGTGAAATAACTCAAGTGATGGTTAACAATATTAACAATCGATTGACTGACATGTTACAAGTGTATTCCGAATGCAATAAAAATCGCGATCAAGCAGTGCTCCTATACATGGACATGTTCTACATGTGGAGCCATTTAATTTGTTATTTGGAGCCATTTTAATGGTCATTTGTAATTGTTTTTGTTTTATTGAAATCGGCCAGAAAATAAAGGAGTTTTGGCCAGCGGCGTTTTTTAGGAGACACCCTGTATAATAAAAACATTAAAAAAAACATCAATTAAAAAACTCCAAGTATTAAATAATATTAAGTTTAAGGTAAGTAATATCCATAAATATTATTATAATTTATATTTAAATATTTTTTATAACCAACTTAACTCTAATTTATATGTAACCTAATTATTGTACCTATTATTCGTACATATCATGCCTCTTATGTTGGTTTTTAAAAAACAGAAACTAGTCAGGCGAAATAAAATAAATAAATAATACATTAACATAAAAATAATTATTTGCCACTAAGTACCTACCAAATAATAATATAGCAACATTAAATAATATATTTATTTTAAATAAAACAAACACTTTTCTTTGTTTGTATCACAATCTTTATTATTATTTGTGACTACAGTCAAGAAACTATAAACAGTGTGATATAAACAAAGAAAAGTGTTTGTTTTATTTAATTTTATCATGTATCAAAGTAGATGCCTCCAACATTGACAAATATTTATTTTGGAACAAAATAATGTATACAAACTCCATATAACAGGCGAAATATAAAAATAATGGAAACCATGAAATTTAAACCAATTAATTTGTAAGGTTCATAATATTATAAATTTTGTGCTTAATATGAAATTTCCCATATAATAGTTCATTTGCGGCCACCGGTTATGAATCACCCTGTACTCTCCAATAATTTCACAGAACAGTAAATACCATTATAATATCGTATACAGAATAATAAGTATACATACAAACGTACAGCATACAAAAGAAAATATACATAAATTTTACCACAGTACCTAGCCTACGTTGCGTCCCTGGGCGTCGTGACAGACTGTAAAATATGTTCGCAGTCTGCTTTACGCTTTACGTAATAAAACCGTCTTGTAAAGCATTAACTTGTGTGATCTGATTAACCACTCTATGGTGAAACAATTCTAAACTGTTCGCGTTTAGCACACGTGAAATTCATAAGAAAGACTGCATTCTATTAAAATTCTAGTTTAACTGCCTTAGAGAGAAATTAGTTTAGCTCTCGTTAAACATACAGGGTGTCCCACGCTCATGGACCATTAAAAGTTTATGGAGTTCCCCATAAGATACAAATTTGAAAAAAATCATCCAAACATGGCTTATTCTGTTCTCCTCAGGTGAAATTCTTTCAACCTTGAATCACTTCCGGTTCTACCCGAAGTAGAACTTTTGTTTTTTAAATAGAACACCCTATATATTATTATGTTTTTGATTTCCCCGTTCAATTTGAAACATCGTTGATAACGATGTGTGTATACATATCATTTTTACATTCTGAGACAAAAATTAAATTCCAAGATTTCGACCTCAAATAGACTATAAAAATGGCTTCAATTTGTCTTAGAAACGAGATAAAAACGGAAAATGTATCTCGAATTTTATCTGAAAGGTACCTCTTTAACTGATGCAGCTTTACTTTACTTTATACTTTATAAACTTTTATGATGTAGCTGAAAATTTTAAATACTTAGAATTTGTTATTTACAATAACCGGATTTATACACCAAATCAAAATGTTTCAAATATTAAGCTATTTTAACATGCTGGCAAAGATATTTTTCTGTCATTTATTTCAATCACTGGCATTTGCATCCGGCATTTACGTTTTACATTTTTTTCCAGCTCCTCTAAACGAGCTTCAAAGCGAAACTAATCAACTGCACGCATCGTCAAGCAAACGTCGTCCATAAAACTGCACAAAAACAGCCCTGAATGAAAAACTGAATGTTATTAGGTTCTGCATCTAAAAATATTACTAGAGATTGATGAGTTGTATATTTTCGCGGCAAAGCGGTGTGAAACCTCTACGAGCCGTTTGTATCGTGCAGAAGGCAGCGATAAATTTCATTTTTAAGCCACTCGTGTGTCGTCAAGATGACAAAACCGAGAAGTGCAAAGAGATTCTTAACATTTTTTTAAAGCAGAGCGAAAACTGTGAATCCTGATGTGGCAGGGTGTATTAAAATCTTACCTTTTACCAAGAAGTTATTGCGTCTTGTAAATGAAATCTGCAAATGAAGAGAGATATATTAATAAAGAATTTAAATATCTGTACCTACAATTGATAAATACGTATTAGATAAAACATGGTCAAGTATTTGATTCAATAAAATATATTTCAATATTTGATACAATTAAAAATATTGAAGAATTTTATTCACTAGTTTTATTAAAACTACTCCGGCAGGTAATGATTTGATTTAAATTACTCAAGTAATTTGAATCAAAAATTATAAAATGTACCAGCATTACAAATACACCATGATATTATTGCTATCTTATTATTATTATGTTATTCGATAAAGAATACTCGAACATATTTTTTTTTTAATTTGATGAAAGTTTTACGAGTATTTAATTCAATTTCTCGTTGATTTAATCACTAGATAATTATAATTTTATTTGATTAGAAATGGTCAAGTATACAGGGTGTCCTAAACAGTGTAGGATTGCATGGTTATCTTTCTTAATCTTAAGCTAGAGATCTGGTTAAATACGCAATATTGTGCAGTTTTATATGCTGGTTCAGATTATGTTGAAAATTTTTCAAAAGTCCGAGCAGTTCAGAAGTTATTCTAAAAAAACTAAAAATCGCGATTTTCTAAAAACTCCGATATATTCATAAATATTAAAGATGCGGCAAAAAGTTGATGAATGAAAGTTACTTGGTTCGATTGCACAAACTTGAGAATCAAATCATAACAAATGTCAAGTTGGCGGTTTCCGAGATATTAATAGCAACTTTCTTATTTTATATGGCCGCCATATTTGATTTTTATACGTCTAAATAGACTTTCTTTGCCTCTTTTCAACGAAGTATAACAACCTATGCCAAACTGAAAAATATGGAAAATATGAATTATTCCAATTTTAATTTTTATCTTTTAAATTATTTTTAAAACAAATGTAAAAAAAATTAAAAAACGTAATACAACAAGTAGTAAAATAATAATGAATAATAATAAAATGCTCAAAATTCTGACAGTTATTGGCCGAAAACAATTGACAGCGTTAAATGTTCGCTAATCCGAACATTTCAACTCGGCAAATAGATAATCAACTTGACGTTTCTAAATCTAAAGCATCAACAATTTAAAAAAAGCATAAACTTGCATATTTCTCATACTTTACAAGCAAATGATAACGTCCGTAGATTAACATTTTGCAGAAGGTTAATCAACAAAATTACGAAAAATGGTGATTTTGTAAATACAATTTAATGGATAGATGCATCCTACTTTTCTAATTGTGGATTATTTAATCATCAATGAATACTATTGGGCTCAGGACAATCCACATATAGTGATTCCACGGCAAAACCAAGTGCGGTTCGGCTTTAATGTATTCTGTGGCATATTGGGAAATGATTTACATGGTATGTCTAACTGCACAACGTCATTTGGAAATTCGTCAAACAACCTTATAAGATTTATTGGATGATTTACCTTTGGCACAAAATATTCAAATATAGTATCAGTAAGATGGCGCCTCTCAACTCAAAGCTACAGATGTTATTACTTATTTAAATGGCCGTATTAATAACAAAGTAATAGCGATTAATACATCTGTTCAGTGGCCAGCCAGATTTGCATATTTGACGCCTCTTGACTTTTATTTGTAGGGTACTTTAAAAAACAAAATTTATGGAAGTAACATCAATTATAATAATGTAGATGAATTTCGTGAAGCAATGACAGAAACAATAAAAGGCTTCAATCGCAAGACATTGCGATATGTAACTGGCAATATTCTATAGCGCTGTCAATTGTGTTTAGCTTCTTTTTGGCCATTTAGCCAATAACAGTCAGCAGTATCAGTAAGATGGCGCCTCTGAACTCAATGCTAGAGATGTTATTATTTAAATGGCCGTTTTAATAACAAAGTAATACCGATAATACATCTGTTCAGTGGCCAGCCAGATTTGAATATTTGACGCCTCTTGACTTTTATTTGTAGGGTACTTTAAAAACCAAAATTTATGGAAGTAACTTGAATTATAATAATGTAGATGAATTTCGTGAAGCAATGACAGAAACAATAAAAGGCTTTAATCGCAAGACATGGCGATAAGTGACTGGCAATATTCTATAGAGCTGTCAGTTGAGTTTAGCTTCTTTTTGGCCATTTAGCCAATAACAGTCAGCATTTTGAGCATATTTTATAATTTATTGTTATTTTACTATTTTCGTTTTATTTCGTTTCTTTTATTTCTTTACATTTGTTTTACAAATAATTTAAAGAATAAAAATAAAAATTGGAACAATTGATATATCCCATATTTTTTATTTTGACATAGGTAGTTATACATCGTTGAAAAGAGAAAAAAAGTCCATTTAGACGTGTAAAAATCAAATATGGCGGCCATTTAAAATAAGAAAGTTGCAATTAATATCTCGGAAACCGCCATCTTGACTTTTGTTTTGACTTAATTTTCAAGTTTGTGTGATCGAACCAAGTAACTTTTATTTTAAACTTATTTCTGCATCTTTAATAATTATGGAAATATGGAACTTTTTAGAAAATATTTTTTTTTAGTTTTTTAGAATAATTTATAAACTGCTCAGACTTTTGAAAAAAAATCAAAATAATCTGAACCAGCATACAAAACTGCATGACATTGTCCATTTAATCAGTTCTCTTACTTTCAAAATAAGAAAGATACCCATGCAATCTTACTCTATTTAGGACACCCTGTATTATCGATTAACAATAATCCTTAAGTACAAAAATATTCAATCAAAAGTAAACTGATGATTTATTCTATTGACAATACTCATTCGATCAAATGTAAGCGAATGTATTATTAGATTAAAATTCCATTATTATGTTTTCTTACTGTGAAATTGGGTAATACGTGCGTGATAATATAATAATATCGTACCAATTATGCGATAAAGCATTGTTTATAATAATTAGAGCATATGAATGTACGCATATATTCAACTACAGCGCAGCGATGTCAGGTGTTGAATACTTGAATAAAAATTCTAATACTTAATTGCATTTAAAACATCGTTCTTGATATAATCCATTATGGCGATCTCCATTAAAGCAATAATCTTTTATTATTCAAATTAACTCAACCTACTTTAACTGCACGTGTAGCATTATCAGTTCTATTACTGAATTAATGTATTGCAATTGTATTGAAAGCAATTGATTGAGTACTGACACATTGTTAATTACTTGTATACCTGTTGTAGCTATGTGTGAAAGATTTATGCATATCATGCCGTGGAATAAAAAATGAATAAAAATTGTTTGTTGGACCAACATACAAATACAAAGCACGATCGTATTCTCACCAAACTAGGCAGAGACATTTTTTTTTTAAATTTAAATTTAATAATTTTTTTAATTATATAATTTTCTTTAGAGATAAAATAAATTTTAATGATTTTAATGATTTTAATGGGGAATCATTTTTTTGGAAATTCTTTGCTTGAAGTCTTGAAGTAATTGATTATAATTATTGTTATTATTAGGTATCTATCATATGTTGGTTTAAATGTCTTGTATATTCTACGCGTTCTTACTATTATTATGATTAGTTTTAATGTTGGGTACAAATAGTTTATAAAATCGTTACATTTTCTTTGTAATATTTATACTAAATATTAAATAGCCATGACACTTTCGTTTAGCATTGACACAGACACTGAAAACCCACGCTGCCGTATCTCAGCTACACCCAAAGTCTAAAACATCTTAATTGCAACAATCGAAATAAATGATTCCAAGGTAACTGGTAGAAGTTTTAATCGAAGATAACTGGACCGTCGGATTCGTACGCCCACGGAGTCTCTCATTAGCCAGCCGCTGGCTAATAATTCGGCGATTTGCACGAGGAAATCAACTAAATGCGTCTTTTGGAAGCCCTGCTGATCGGTCAGTCTGGACTCGTGCGGAGGTGTGGGAGCTGCCAGATTGCACGCGTCCAGCGTCGTCACTTAAAAATGAATTAATCATGCCTGTAACGGCTTCATAATCTGATTGCGTTGAGCGTGTGTTGACTGATTTTTAAATGAATTTATAAGCTTGTGACTGTCAGCGTTGAGAATGACAAGTGTAAATGTTTTAAATACTTGAAAAGAGCATATAGGTGACATACTCTATTTTTTCTAAACTGGCGTTCACGTCATCAAACAGCTGTGTGATGAGGTTTCTTCGTACCAACGTGATTGTTTTCGAGAATATGCATAACAATTGTTTAAGAATCGATTTTATCTCAGGATCATTTGTTACATAACACTTATCACCGGTGGTTATAAATAGATAATCGGTGTATTAACCGCGGACACAATTTTCGCCTGCCAATTATGTAATAAATCATGTTATGTTGGCGGCCGTGATATTTTTTCAGCGACGATGCCAAATTTTTCACTAACACATGCTCATACATGTGTGTATAACCAAACTTCTTTGACGTTTAACTTGTTATATTTGATCGATTATTACAATGCAAATTTTGCCATTGTAGATGTTAAACCATAACCCCAAGATTGATATCTGTACGATAAACGGCAGAGAAGTCGACGAATTTCATACGAACCGCGCACTGTCGCACAAGACTGCACGGGCGCAACAGCTGATTGCAGCCATTTTTAAATACCCAGGACAGGTGGCAATCTTGTAAAATTGTGTCATCATTATTATGATTATTATTTTGATGACGTCAACGCCAGTTTAGAAAAATTAGAGTATAGTAAAGTGCGATTTAATATGTTTTAAATTTGTTTTTGCAAGTGAGTAGGCGCCAACAAATAAGTCGAACATTTTAGAAAATTCTATTTATTCAGTTAGTAAGTTATGATCAAAGTGAGTAATTTTTCGAAATACAGTTTTTCTATGTAAAACTTGGATGAATTTTTTTCTCCGACCCTTAAAGAATAAAATTCTTGAAGTTAATATACTTTTAATTACTTTATTTTTCTTGCACACTTAAAACATCAAGACCGTAAATCACTTCGCGACTGAATGTGCCAAAACCTGCCGTTGTATTTATTTTAACTTCCTCCATCTCAGTTTATTTACTGTGAAACCTTTACGGCTTCCCAATTTATTTTTATGATCGAGTTACGGCGGTTAATGTGCGCAGTTTATTTTTTTATTAAAACAGTGTGGTTTATGATTCCAGCTGATAGAACTAAGCGCCACACCAAACCGTTTATTTTCGTTTGGAGTCTTCGCTAAGCTCTTTCAATATTTGCTAATTGTCAAATGGGACAACGCTGAATTGGACCGAAGAGGCACGCCGGTATCGCGCTCAAATATTTGTCAGTTGCTGTGCTTATCGCGTCACAGAATTCTTGAGTTTCCTTTATTCGTTCCAATCGTAATAAAGTACAAATGGGTCGATGGTGATAACAGCAGTGAAAGTCGTCGATGGGTGGTATGTATCTCCTTACAACCACCTCTACAAGTACATGTATTTGTGTATTTGTACGTATAGCTGCTCTTATTCGTAGAAAAGTACAACTAAAAAAAAAGGTCCTATAATTTGTATATAATTTATTTTAAGTAACATTTAATATTTAAGCTATGAAATTAGAGCGTATATCATAAGAATATTCACTGGAATAAAGTATTAGTAAATTTAAACTACCTTCTCTAATGGTGCAAAATATATAACACAAAATTATAATTAATATAAATAAATAATGTGATTGATTACCCAAAACCGGGAAGGTATCTTGGGTTGAAAGTTGATATTTAATAATATAATAACATAAGTTAACGCCAATTCATTTACAGAAATATTTGTTCATTGATAATTTTGTAAAGGATATTTCTGATTAACCTTAATGGCGAAAGGTTAATCAGAAATGTCATTTACAAAATTATAAGGGTTCGGAATATCCATATTTTGTATAAATTAATTTAACATAAAACCACGAAAAATGACTGACATTAATTGAAACGTTTAGTAATAATTTTAAAACAATTTCATACTCAAGTATAAACATTGAAAAACACATAACTGTCAAGTATTATTTTAGAATAGGAAGGGGTGCTCATTTGGAGATTTAATAAGTAATCTGATTAAATACGAATTCAATTTGAATCGATTACAACGGAAATTACGAGAACTTTTATAATCATTAATATAAAACGGAGTCGATGCGCGGTGACGCAATTATATAAATAATCACAGAAGAGACCTAAGCAGGCTGATGACTAATTATAACGGTTTGGTAATTTTGCATCAGTAACCTTGCTATAGAACATATGTGAGATCACCGTAATGAGAATTAATATTAAGGGGAATCCCGTAGAATAGCAGAGTGGGCGAAATTTTAATATAAATAGCATCGTTTTACATGCGAAAAGTTTAGTTGGTTCCAGATTCGCCAGGCGACAGGCCGTTATTATTATCGTCATTAATAGTATACGCGAATATCATTATAAAGAGTATTATCCGATTTATTTGAAAGTTACTGTGTTCGGAATAATGTTGGTTGTTTCGAAATTGAGTAGTAATAATCGGTACATTCCTACCAAAGTATTAAAAACAAATACCCTGTGAAGTATACGTGTAATCTTTCTGGTTTCAAATACGTGGGTCTTGGAGAGCTTTATTAATTTCTGGCATACGCTTTGAGCGATGTCGTGGAGGTTAATAAGGTCATCCCAATAAGTTTTGCCACAGTTTTTTGGGATTCAAAAGGTGTAATCTTTATTAATTGTTTACAAAAAGCAAAAACAATAACTGGCCAGTACTATGTTGATTAGCTGACACGTTTTGATGCAGAACTTGAAAAACAACGACTGCATTTGATTAAAAAAAAGTGTTGTTCCATCACGATAATGCGCCCTCTCATTCATCTGCAATTGCTACAACTAAATTAGCTGAATTGCATTACGAATTACTGCCTTATCAACCATATTCGCCAGATCTGGCTCCCAGTGATTTCTTCTTATTTCCAAATTTTTAAAAATGGCTAGGTGGAAAAATATTTCAGACAAATGAAGAAGTAATAACCGAGATAAATGCATATTTTGAGGACTTTCCGAAAGATTACTTTTTGGAAGGTTTAAAAAAACTGCAAACTCGCTGGGCTAAGTGTGTACAGTTGAAAGGGTGTTATGTTGAATAATAAAATATATTTTTAACAGAAAAATAACGTTTTCATTAAAAAGTCACTCTTCCGTCAAACCGCCCTCGTATATAAAATTTATTAGGTAGAAGTAGTGAAAAATAACAAATGAAATATTATTTTTTTATATCATTTATTACATTTATATCATAAATGTTTTAAAAATTTCTAATGCTCTAACAACAATAATATTGTAATGCGAATGAATTTTGAATAATCTGTGGAAAAGGCATAAATGAAAAGCTTAAAAAATAAACTCCCACGGTAAAAAAATCAAAATTAGTGAGGTCTGATGACCTGCCCCCTGGAGTACCCACAATAGCACCCCAGATATTTATGCTCCATCGAGTTTGGATATTCACACATCTTGTAAATTAGGATTGCGATCACTATACTAATGGAGCTGTGACTTGACCATTACTTTTTAGTGTAGCCTCATCTGTAAAGATTACAAGATCAAAAATATGTCAATTTATTTCTATGGCATTGAGTGCTCAGTGACAGAAATCAACTCTGGCATGGAAATCTGCTCCTCTAAGGTGCTGCTATAGATGGACGTGGTAGGGATGGAATATGTATTCAAAGTTCTGCAACTTGATGATAGGCTAATTCCCAAATGAGTATTAATTTCATCTATTATTATGTTTGAATTTTCCATAACGGACGTTTACACCAGTAATTATTTTTGGGTTACAAACAGGTTATTTTGCACACGTTTGGGGAACTTTACATTTCCAATACAACAATATTTTAAGGCGAATGAATTTTGAACTATTTCTAAAATATGAGACATCAACTCTGGCAAGGAAATCTGCTCCTCCAAGGTGCTGCTATAGATGGATGTGGTAGGGATGGAATTTGTAATTTTGTTGTAATTGGGTATTAATTTGTAAGTAATATAGGGGGGCTTCACCACATATATGTAATATGTACCATATTATGTCATGTATTTTATTTTTTTGTAGTATTAATTTAATAGAAATATAAACATTACCCATATAAAAACAAACATTTAACAAAGAGTTTATCTGTACCTATAAGTAAGTGTTTATTAGATTTATTTGTATAAAAGCTTAGCATAATATAATGTAAAAATATTGTAAAAGATCGAGGCATGAAACTGTACACAAAATTTAATGTGATGGAATCTCGAGTGGCGACTCCGGGAACAAAGAAGTAAAAACAGATGTTAGAAAGCTGGCTGGGTGTGCAAATTCCAAGGGCTCTGGCGACTCCAGAGGCACACCGCCAGGCAAGTATTGCAACAAAGTGGGTAATTGAAAAGAACGACAACTAAGCTGTACGGCTGAGGGGCATCCATATAAAAGCAGATTTTAGGGCCCATTCGGGGAAGTTGGTGGTTGAAAATTAGTAAGTACAGACGGAGTCGCTGCCCAAATTTTAAATAGTTTATTGCTACCCTAAAATAATCAATACGACAGAAAAACTCCCCGTAAAAATAAATCTTCTTTAAATTAATCTGTGCTTATCGTTAGATCGGACGAGGGTTTTCCCCGCTGACACATTCGATTAAGTTACAACATACTTAGCATGGACGGGATGCCCGCTAGCACTAAGTATGGGAACAGATTGTTACTAATTAATTATTAAAAATACAAAACCTCAGAATTATCGAAAGTTCCCCCATATTTCTCAAGCTTCTTTATATTAATCTGTGCTTATCGTTAGATCGGACGAGGGTTTTCCCCGCTGACACATTCGATTAAGTTACAACATACTTAGCATGGACGGGATGCCCGCTAGCACTAAGGATGGGAACAGATTGTTACTAATTAATTATTAAAAATACAAAACCTCAGAATTATCGAAAGTTCCCCCATATTTCTCAAGCTTCTTTATATTAATCTGTGCTTATCGTTAGATCGGACGAGGGTTTTCCCCGCTGACACATTCGATTAAGTTACAACATACTTATATATAAATATATATATATATATATATATATATATATATATATATATATATATATATATATCTTCTAGATTATAAACTCTCAAATTATACTTAACTTTTCTTTTTCAGGCGTATGTGACACTGCGTTGGTGGTTGTATTTGCGAGTACTCTGTTTCCCCGCTCAATTTTATACAATAGAGATTATTTTGTTCATTGAAATTTGGTGAGGTTTATTGTTGTGATAATGATTTTAAATTCTTTTACTACACCTGGAGCAATCTGTTCCCGTACTTAGTGCTAGCGGGTATCCCGTCCGTGCTAAATACGTTGTAACTTAATCGAATGTGTCAATACGAAGTTTGAACGAATATTACAGATAAATGCAATAATTACTTGTTTATGTAAAGTCGGTATATGTTATTTTTATTATTATTATGAATGAAGCTCACAATGAACAAAAATTGACAACCGCATGTAAATTACGAATGAATTCCGAAATATTAGAGTAACTACTGTTAGGTTTGGGTATAGGAAACCCTATATCAAATGAAAGCATATTTAATGGACATTAATACTATTGAATATAATAAATATATAGGATGCTCGATTTGAAAAAATGAACAAATGGTTATGTTATGACGTGTCACGGTTCTAAATTGAGCCACGACGAAATTGGCGCCACTTTCCGTATAAATTAACTATCCGCGACATTCGCGCGCCACCTGTATCGTCCCGCACAAAACATTCATTACTCCTCGTGGTACGCGACACGCAGAGTCGCACATCAGACACTCGCACAGTTTTTCCCTGGTTGATTTGAGACCGCCAGTAGCTGCGGATTTGTAAGGGAACTGTGCCCGGTGGAAACTAGAGTTTCCCGTCTCCATTCAGAGGATATAGAAGTGTTGTGCATTCTTGTCAGTACTCTCTTGTTTTATATTCACATGTGCTAACGCCCGGAATAATTGTTCATAGGCCGCCTAATCACGGGCCCCGCGTTCCAGACGCATAATCATGGGCCAGGCGCCTAACCGCGTTCCAGACGTCCGATCCCGTCCACCAACAGGCAAACGACGGGATCCCGAAAGTGGGGCCCTATGTGCAATTTAGTGCAATGTCTGCACTAAAATCACACGCGCAAGCGTGTAATGCTGTCTGTCATGTTCACATGTCAGATTAGTGCAGACATGACTTGAGATTGCCAGCACCAACTTCGTCATCGATTTTTGTTGTAAGCTCGATACTTATGTAAACATCTATCTTAACTTTACTTATGTTTAATATATAAAAGGTTTCACGTGACAATACAATATCTTATCTGTCTCCCTATTTTTATTATTCTTCATCCTATTTTTTCCTAGCAACCTCCGGTGCCTTTGATCTCTAGGGTATCATAATTTCGGCACACATACTACACTACCCTCCCCCCGTAGGAACGTAGCAAACGCGTACGTGAGTAGCAAAAGTGACTCGCTTCAAGCGTCGTGACGATAGAGAAAATTTAGTAGGGTGGGAGAGTATTGAAGGTAAAATAGGAGGAGAAATGCAAGTAGTTAACACGTGAGGGAAATGCTCGTTTTCCACTAAGAAACAGAGCTTCAAACGGTCAACGGAAACTGTCACCTCCTTATCGTTTACCAATAGCAAGAAATATTTAGAAAAAAGGCGGACTACGAGAAATTGGCTATCGTAAGAAGGTTGAAGGGGATCTTTCACGCAATCTGACCCAATAAACACGTAAGTAACGTCTTGTAATGAGGCAGGGACATAAAAGGGTGTGGCAGCCTTACGAGATTCAGCTGGCACGAGCAATGCCATTCTGCGTTTCAAGTAGTTTATAAAAGTCTCTGCGCAAAATTCAGTTCGATTGACTGATTTGGGAATCGTCAGGAACGATGCAGGCAACCTGAGTGGACAACCATACACATACTCTGCAGAGGTAGCCTTCAATGGTTCCCGATAACATGTACGTAAATAAGTATTACCACGGCAATTGTAAAACCCACTTTATGGGATCAACTGACATCGCGAGCGAATGTTTAATTTGTTGATTTAAGCGCTCCACTAGACCATTGGTCTGAGGATGATAAGCTGTGGCGCGCTTTTGTTTGATTTCTAATGTAATATTGAAATCGGACCATAATTTTGATTTAAATTGTTGGCCGCGGTCCGTGATTACCATTGAAGGAATACCAAAGTGGGCAATCCATATTGTCAAAAAAGCCAACGAAACTGAATTCGCTGTAATGTCTGTTAATGGTATTGCTTCTGGCCAACGTGTACATCTATCCAGGCGGTTGACAAGCATATGGGACCTCCGGTCCCCCCGTTAAGCTTTCTGGCCGTCTTAATAGATGTCGCCATGAGTGCCGGAGGTTGTCACACGTGTGGACAGATGTCCCCACGCCTCTCATAAAATTTGCACAACGAGTCACGTGGAAGTCCCGTCCCAGAGGATCTTTCGGGGTCACGTCTAAATAATCCCGCTCGCCCGCCATTTACAGAGATTTTCACGATCAGGCGCCATTGCTAACAGATTGTTTCGAAGCTTTTTTCAAAGTTGTTATTGAAGTTATCTGCTGTTTTAATTATTAATCGTAAGTATAAAACTACATTCGCTACCTGTAAATTAGTTGAATGGTAAATAAAATACTAGGTTGTTTGAGTTTCACAGATTAATTGCTAATAACCAACAATTGTTTCGGCACAAAAGGCTGATTAATAATGATGTGGCGAAACAATTGTTTCAGTTATCATCAATAAATCCGTGAATCCCAAACAACCTAGTGTTTTATTTATCACATCATGTATTTGCTTCATCAATCTACTACTCAATTAATAATTAACTTGTTTGTTCGCTAATGCGTTCAAGGTTCTGGTCTGCCCTAATGGCAATTTGTTATACCCAGGGCTGAAGGAACCGAAAATATAAGCAAGAGTCATATTCAATCTTCCAAACGAACCGTTAAGGTTTAATCGTTCAACACTACACAGTCTAACTCAACTTTCGGACACTAAAGTGTAAACTTTCAAAACTATAAGTAACATTCCAACGCTACACCATTCATTTTGATTCATTTGACCATTTACCATTGTGTATTTCTTAATAATACTAATAATAATATTAATTGAGTGGTAGTAAATGTATTATGGCATACATATTTTAATAAATAACTTGCGATCTAAAATGTTTATGTTTTTCAGATGAGTTTCCTATCTAACAAAAAATGTGCGATTCTTGGCTGTGGACGAAACATTTCTGATCCAAACATACGTTTGCATTCCTTCCCGGGTAATCTTCAATCAATGTCGAAATGGGTCGAAATAGCCAAAAATCCACATTTAATTGGAAAAGGTTATACTACTCTCGTACATTATCGTGTTTGCGATGCTCACTTTGAGACCTGTCAATACGCAACGCCTGAGAGGAAATCTCTGAATCGAAATATGGTTCGGAGGAACTATTTCGGGTTTTGTTAATTATGGGCAGGGAATGAATAGGAAAATTGCAGACCACGCTTTGTGTTTCATGATTAAAAGCATTAATAGCAGATGGAAGCAACCCGTAGCATATTATTTTGTTCAATCAACTTGTCCCGCATCAGAATTGGGTGTTTTCATTAATTCTGTTATTAAACGAATTCATGATGAGACACAATTAATTATCCTTGCGACTGTCAGTAACCAGGGCTCTACCAACAGGGGGGCAATTCGTAGTTTAGGGGAAAATTATCGATTTAATGTTGATGGTAAAGAAATTTTACATATTTTTGATCCCCCTCATTTAATAAAATGTCTTAGGAATAATTTTTTAACTAAGGATATTATGTTTGATGGGAATATCGCGAAGTTTAGTGACATTATTGATATGTATCGTGCAGACAAAGAAAGTGTTGAGGGCATTAAGGTTTGTCAAAGATTATCAAATGCACATATAAATCCAGAGGGCCGGGCAAATATAAAAGTTAAGTTAGCTGTGCAGATAGTTTCTACATCAGTAGCTCGTGGTTTACATAATGCTGCTTTAAATAAAATTGTTGAAAATGCCATCAACACTTACAAATTGGTCATATTTTTTGATAAATTATTTGATTCATAAAAGTAAATTTGCCGCGCTGCAAAACCCCTTAACAAACCTCTTAGCGAACGTTCACCCCATTTAGAATTTTGGAAAGACGGTAAAGTTAAAATTAGCATAATTGTTTTTATAAAAGATTCCAAACCTTGTACCAATCCTCCATTAACAACTTCATTGTCACTATTACAAATATGGAACTTTTATGGAACAAAATGAAAGCGGCGGGATTTATATATTTTTGTACCCGCTCCGTTAATCAGGACCCAATAGAAAATATATTTGGTGTGGTAAGGGGTTTGTGTGGTAATAACTCGTGTCCTACCACTTCTCAATTTGGAAGTTCATTGAAAACTGCCATGATTAATAATTTAGTTTCCCATAGCGCAGCATCTAATTGTGAGGATGATGACGGAAATTTTTTGTTGCCACTTGAAGAGCTCTTATCCCATCCTGAAGCCCCATTATCTACATCACTTCCGTCTACTTCTTCATCGTCTCATGAGCCCTTCTCCTTGAACAAAGTGTCCGAAATTCCTACAGCGAACTTAGTGAAGCTACAAAAAATATTCGTACACATGTCAGTACATACATTGCAGGTTTTATAGCTAGACGGATTATTAAAAGAGTTCCAAATTGTCAAAATTGTAAACAATATTTCATTACTGACACTCCAGGCCCCAAACATTTGTTAATTACATTGAAAGATTACGGAAATAAATTGTGCTACCCTACTGAAATATTAATACATGGAGTAGAGTTTTCAATTAAAGAAATAACTTCAATTTTTATTTCACATTGCAATAATAAATTTATTATAAAATTAATTACTGAACAATTGCAGTCACCTTTTGGTATTTATTGTTTGACACATGAAGTGCAAAATGCCAATGAATTTAAAAATAGTTTAAGTATAATCATGGTTAAACAACTATTTTCAGTATTAATGTCGAGAAATGAAATTCTTCATGACACTCCTATCGACAAATATTTAAAATAGTTTGGGCCCAAAAATTTTAAAAAGTAGCTTTTTATATTGTGGTACTAATTGAGGCGAGTCAAAATTGACTGACTCTATATACTGATATTTCTGTGTTATTAGAATCTCTTTTACATTTGAGGTCTTTCACAACATTTTGTTTCGTACCATACAGCTGACGTGACTACCAGCATTTTGTAAGTGGTAGGATGGGTGATTTTAGGTGGTGGGATGTCGTAAATGCTTCATATGGTCAGGAGCAGTGTAACCTATTATGAGGTGACACATGAATTGAAATTGCAATTAGTTAGTCTGATTTGTACAATTGTGTTTTGATATTATACAGGGATGGTATAAGTAATTTGTCTTAGAATTAAATGTTTCTCTATTTGTTTATTGTTTAGTATGAATGATAATTGTCATTTTCAAAACATGTGTCTACGGATGACCGTTGCATTATTAAATGCATTTCTTTAATAATCTAAGTTGTGCAGCAATAGATAAAGTTCTTCCATTTCCATTATAATATTGTTATTAAATCAGTCATATTCAATGTTCAGTGTGTTGGTTTAGATTTGATTATTATTTTTTTAAATTTATTGTGTCAACTTAGATTTATTTTAAGGTAAAGCCGTACTGATGAGATATAAATATCGAAACATGTGTTACTTTAAAAGGATTGTTAGTATTAGTGTATTCATATTGTAGTCAAGTATTGTTTGTTGTTTGTAATTAGATGTAATTTGTATTATTATTGTATTGTGTACACTCTGTGCAAATAAATTAATTGTGTATACACTAGCACTCTTTCTATCCTACCCAAACAAAAAAAGTGGTTTACGTAATTAGTAAATTGTTTAAAAAAATAGTCTTTTAATTTTTGAAACAAATTACTAATTTGATAATGAATACTAATTTCAACACAATTCAGAAGTGTAGTACAGATATTTACCCCTATCCAAGTTCCGAACCCAATTAGTTTATGGACGCTAGTGTAGTGGGCGCAGCTGAGACGGTTCATCCGATAAACACACTCATGCCCTTTCTTTCTTTAGTATATTCTTTGCATCTATCGATACACACCAATATATATATATTCTCGATTCAATATATATATATATATATATATATATATATATATATATATATATATATATATATATATATATATATATATATCTCAAATTGCCACACAGGGGCTGTGGTCCAACAAGGTTATCGTGGCAGATCTGGAAAGGCGTGTCTGGCTTGGTAAAATCGGTTAGTGGAGATTTGACGTAACGGTTTACATTCACCGTTTGACATTTATAACAAGCGCGTACGAAATTTCCAATATGCTTCCTCATGTTAGGCCAAACATACCTGGCGCTAACTAAAATTCTAGTCTAGTCTTATCCAAAATATTTTCCCTTAATGATTTAGGAACAAAAGGACGCGGAAAACCTAAAGAAAAATCAGCCCATACTTTAGTATTTGAATTTTCAATTTCGCATAGCTGTAATTTTAAACAATGGTCATCAGCAGCTAATAATGTGGCTAGTTCTGCATCAGAATTTTGAAGGGATTTAAAAAGTTCCAAGGTACGAAATTTGACAGAGTTAATTTCTTTCCTAGACAATGCATCTGCGACCTGGTTTTTTGAACCGGGGGTTTTTGAACATGTTAAATGTCATTGGTAAATTGGGCTATGTAGGCAACATGTCTGTATTCTCGATTCAAAAAACGGTCAGATGAGGAATTTATGGCCGAAACAAGCGGTTAATGTCTGTATAAATAGTGAAGGGTCGACCTTCTAAGTAAAATCGAAACTTCTTTACCGCCAAATAAACCGCGAGAAGTTCTCTGCCAAAAGTGCTATACTTTCTTTCAGTAGGGGAAAAACTTTTAGAGAAGAAGAATATGGGACTTAACAAGCCAGGAATGGTTTCATGTTGTAAGACTGAGCCTGCTGCAATGTCAGATGCATCAACCATAATGCTCAAATTTGCATTTTTACTAGGAAAATTAAGTAAGGCGGTTGAACTCAAAACTAACTTGATGCTGTCAAAGGCGCGTTGTGCAGGTTGTGTCCATAATATTGGAGAATTATTGTGCTTTGCTAATTTAACGACTTCTACCAATGGTGCCAGAATAGAAAAAACATGCTTTAATAAATCTATGGTAGAAGTTGATCATTCAGAGAAAACGTTGCAACTCTTTCTTGACACGTGGTTTGGGAAAATCGACAATAGCTTTGACTTTATCTTTCAAAGATGCAAAACCGAAAGAGGAAATGGTGTGTCCAAGAAAATTTAATTGATTTAGTCCAAAAATGCATTTTTCTAAATTAATTTTGATATCAAAATTAGATCATTGTTGGAAGATTAATTTTAAATGATTTAAATGTTCTTGTTCAGATGAGCTATAAATTATAATATCGTCCAGGTAAGCAAAGCAAAAATCAAAACCACGTAACACTGTGTCAATGAAGCGTTGAGACGTTTGAGCGGCGTTCCTCAAACCAAGACTCATGCGAGTATATTCGAAAAGGCCAAAATTGGTAATGATAGCTGTTTTTGGTATGTCTTCAGGCGCTATGAGTATTTGATGATAGGCTTGAACGAGATCAATTTTGGAATAGAAAGTGCAGCCACCACAATTTTGAGTAAAGTCCTGAATATGAGGTAAAGGGTACCGATCGGGTTCAGTTACTTTGTTCAAAGCACGATAGTCCCCGCATGGACGTCATTTCCCACCTTCCTTCGGTACCATGTGAAGAGGGGAAGCCCTCTTAAAACCATTAAAAAAAAAGTTTGTATTATAACTGAAAAACTGTGGTCATTTTTCAAAAAACAAAAGCATATGTTGCACTCACTCTTAAAACGACCACTGTTTCCTTATTTACCCAAATCTCTGTCTTATGGTTTCGGAGATCCCAATGCTTATAATGAAAAAAAAAACTTACCCTGTATAACAACACGCGGTCAATAGTTGGCTTAACCAGTTTATTGTTGATAGTTTAGGCTATATTGTTAATAAGAATCCAATGCCCTTCACCTTAGTACCTGATAGCGAACGTATAAATTTGGGCCGTCCACAATTTAGATTGATAACAGTCTCTATTGAGGAAGTTTCTTGTGCCATACGGCAAATAATAAAATGTCCTTTACTGATGAAATCAATGGAAAGCTGACAGCAATGGGTGGTATTTTCTTTATAAACAAATTAACAAGGATTATTAATAAATCAATATCTGAAGGAGAATTTCCTAAAGGATGGAAAAATAGTATTGTTAATACTATCATTAGAAAATAATACATGCAACTAAACCAGGTGATTTCCGACCAATAAATGCTGTCCCTTTTCTCGAGAAGATATTGGAATCTATTGTTTATAAACAACTACTAAAATATATCGAAAATCACAGTATCCTAATTCAACAACAATCTGGATTCAGGAAAAAGCATTCATGTGATTTAGCGTTGCAGTTAGTTACTTCAATATGGAAGAAGTGGATTGATTCGAAAGAAAATGTGGTGGTTGCTGTCTTCATTGACTTTCGCCGTGCATTCGAAACTATTGATAGGTGTTTATTGTTACACAAACTTGGGGAAATGGGCGTTAGTGCTAAGTCGTGCCAGTGGTTTATCTCTTAACTGTTATAGGGGACTCAAAATAGAAAAATTGGAAATTGTGTATCAAAGCCAGTATCCAATCTGCGTGGAGTGCCGCAGGGTACTATTTTAGGTCCGTTATTGTTAACTGTTATATAAATGATATTGGTGCTTGTTTTAATGGTGACTTTTTTATTAACATTTTTTTATTAACTTATTTATTAATTATTTCATGCGGACGATACACTTATTGCTGTTGAGGGTAACAATGTTCATAGAGCTATTCATAAATACTTGATCATCAATACTGACAAATCTAAAGCGATGATTGTAGGGTCTCATCATTATATTAATGTGGAGCATATTCGTCTGCTGGGCAAAACTTTAGAATATGCGGACAGTTTAAAATACTTGGGCGTGATAATTGAAGCACCGGATATAAACTTCAAAAGTCATGTTGATAAATGTATAGCCAAATGTGTCCAACGAATTATTTACTTTCGTCGTTTATGTCGTAATTTTAATTTGTCATCTAGGCTCATTGTATGCAGAGAACGCATAAAGTATTAAGACCTGGCTTTATTTTTCCCCTGTATAAATTTTCGAAAAATGCTTCAACAGGTCAAAATGATTTTTTTTCAAACAAATATTTTGAGACCATTTTCAATTTTCCATCTCTCTCCGTTTTAAGGTATTGACGTCAGACCCATTTTTTTAAATGAAAACCTATATATTTTATTATTGATTTTGATAGTACTTTTTATTATTTTTCAACAACATGACATTTTCAATATGTAACATTAGAAAAAAATTAAGAAATAGTGCGTTAAAGTAAAACTTTATTATTTCTGAAATTATTATTTCAATGTGCAGAATGCATCTAGTTACCATTCAAAACAACGTATCCGTTGTTAAGGCCGTTTTTTTCAAAGAAAAAATAATGTAAGCTATTCCAAATATTATATGGTTTAAAACAGATTAAAAAGCTCTACGGAAGTAAAAAATAAAAAATTTAGGTTGTCATTTAAAAAAAACATTAATGACATCATAACTTTTAAAATTTTGTTTTTTTTAATCTGAAACAAATATTTTCATATGCGTAATTTATATCGCTATCTCCTTTTTAGATTTATTTCTCGCTCATACACATTAACGGAGTTACCGAATTTATCCGCTACTTAATGTCCACACTATATAAAGAATGGTAATTAATAAAGTTATGTTTAATATATAAAAGGTTTCACGTGACAATACAATATCTTATCTGTGTCGCTATTTTTATTATTCTTCTTCCTATTTTTTTCCTAGCAATCTCCGGTGCCTTTGATCTATAGGGTATCATAATTTCGGCACAAACACACTACACTTATATTAATAATATACACATGTAGGTACTGTAGTTTTTATTATTTTGAATTTTTTGTTTTGTTTGTTTATTAATATTAGATTAATATTACGCCTAAAATATACCCGATTTTGACAGTTAATTATACCACGACTAGTGGAAATCATTATAAGCGACAGGGTAATAAGCATTACCTGTTTAGGTTGAGATTGTACAGAGTGAACATTTAGGTTTACGCAAATATTTAATTAGTTACATAATTGTTACGCCTTGCCACTTATCAATACAAATTGCTTATTTTGGTGCAATGCAATTACAACTTTCCATTATAAATTGCTTGCAGCCCACGCTTACGACGAGGCTTTTACTACACGCGTCGGGAATCTACAGTTCCTGACTGAGGCGATAAATTACAGCACGTGTAAAGAACGCACTATTAAACCAAATCGATGGGACGTTTATGGCGTGCCGTAAATTGAAACGGAAAGTTGCAGTAACCGCATCAACGCGACGTGCTAAATTAACAATTTTATTGCATCCCAGTATTGTTACAGACACATTGTCAACCAGATTTGCACATCTCTCTTACGTCACTCGAGACTTCCAGGTCATCCTTGACTGATCAACTAACAGCTGCTCTAAGATTTCTATCGATTTTACTCATCATGAAATTCCTCTCTTTTTTTACATTTTATTGAAAATATGTATCAATACCTGAACAAGCAACTTATAATGTCACTTTGTACTTGCTTATTATTACTTATTAACATAAAGTTTGTCCAAACAGAATTGGGGATAACTTATTGAGAGCTTTCACGCTTAGAACGAAGAATGTATAATTTTTATAAATCGAAATAGAAATAGAAATTTACAATTAAAAATGAGATAACATTATGTATTGAATATTGATCGCAGCATGTAAACTTTGTAAGATTCTATAGTTTTGAGTAATTCCCATGTCTTCAAAATTTTGTTAAATGAAGAATGAAGAATCTGGGTACAACAGATAGGATATAATTATAATGTTTATTACTACTAGACACCTGCTACGAATTCCTGTTTTATCCTCAACTAAATGACCACTTGCATGCCATGACTAATTCGTTCAAAATTAATTATTATTGCAGGCAGGCATCAATCGGCATGGTAGTAAAATTCTCGGCGTTCTTTATCACCAGCGACGGCCGCAATGGTAATTAAGGAAGCGCTGCAGCCGATTAATATTAATGATAGATAATTGTTCCGAAGTTATGTCACTCACACAGATATTACACACGAGTTCTCTCAGTACAATCGCGAGTCGTTTTTTCGGATGCAATAAAAATAATCGCATTCCCGGCCGTTCAAGGCCTCGCCAAGGCCGCCTCTGTTATTAAGCGCGTGCTTCAATCGCGCTGCTATTTCAGATGGTCTGTCTACTGAAAATAGGTCGTTCGCATAGTGTTGATGCAAAAACCAGGTGATGTTTCCAAATGATTTCATTCACATGGCGCGCGCACGAGTATCCTGAAATTCTTTCATATTGTATTATTTATTGTAACTGGCTATTTTAGATACTTGGCTTTGTGTACAAAATTGGGCCAGATGTTCCTATTACATTGTTATTGTTTATGTCTGAAGTGTTTATTGTTGTATCTGATATTTATTAATAAATTAACTTGTATCGCTTTTTAACCGAACTTGGAAGGACTAAGGACGCAAGGTTTAAAATACGGGATAGTTATCTGCCGTATAGATATATCCACAGCGAAATTAGAAACTGCCTCTCTGATGCTCAACAAATCCCTTTATGGACATTTTATAGCCAGTAAGAGTCGCATATACAAAGGTTTTATGAAATCCTTCTGGCAATAGATCTAACGGCCACTTTGACACAGCAGCTGTATTTAGGCCTCTACACTCACACATGGAGGATGACTATGCGGCGATCCATCTCCAACACAGTGAGGATCGCTCTCTGGGCGTGATGCCATTGAGGCTTCTTTCACTATTAGGGGTTTCACCACTGTCTCGGGCATCCCCATTGTGTTCAATTTGGAATGATGATTACTATTTCCTTTCCTTCCTATCTTCCTTTCCTTCATATGTCCTAGTATGTCTTTCTAAACGCCTTTTTTGTAATTTTAATGAATTGGTGCAATTTGAGCTGAAATACGTACCTACATTATTTTTAACTTTAGCATATTACGTTTCAATTTTTCACACACCGGAAAACTGTGTCACCCAGCAATAAAACATTAACCCCGTGCAATTATCGCTCTTGCATTCCCATAAAACGCCCTAACAATTGTAATGCCAACCTGCGCCCACACAAGACACACGGCCATCCATCCGAGAACATTCAATTAACTGACATTTAATTATGGCAGCCACTCCGTGTGATTTGTGTTCTCCTTGTCGTCTCTGCACGACTATTAATCGAAAAGGCAGGACTTGCCGTTGCAGATTCGAAAAACCCCGGCAGCGACCGATCCCACAATTCTGCTCGTAAATCATTAGCATACGCGGTCATACTCCGTTTACTTGTCCACAACTTCTACGAATCTCCGTGTTCTCCCAGTATATAGGCTGACACTTTTTTTTTTCTTAACATAGAGGCAGGTCAGGGATACGCTTCTGGATATAAATAAAGCGTGATGTGGCCGGTTAAGTTGTTTGAAAAGGCTAAGCCGTTCTTTGTGTGGACGCGCAGTAAATCATCGAAATCCTCGCCTTATCAGGATGTGAACTAGTTCATCTAAGAAGTTCATTAGTATACATATTTTTATTATGATTAATTCCCGGCTGATTGATGGTGATGGAGAAATTAATATGTACATTAATTAATCCAGCCAGATATTTATGTTTGGAAGTTATTATAATGCCAGGATTACTGATAGGCTTCGACACATTTTCGGTGATAGTTTGTCATTCAACTGAAATGAGATAATTAATATTCTGATGATGGTTTTTCATCATTTCATATAAATACTTACATCTCACTTTCAGTTGAGTTAATAGTAACAATCAATCAGTTAACGCCTCAAATCGGACAAATGCTCTCCTCTTAAATTTAAATCTGTAAATTTTCATAACTAGCCGACCTTGAGTATGAAATCACACTTTGGCAACTTAGGAATAACAATTTCGTCAAAATTAAAATTTTACTTTGCAAATAAGTATTTACGGAGAATTTGGTTAAGTAGAGCTTGTATTGGTTTAAAAAGGTCAGGTTAACCTACGTTACTTTATATGAAAATTGTGTCGGTTTTGCAATTTTTTATTAATTTATAATCCTATAATTGAATTATCTTTCACTTTGGACTCTTTACTTTTTATTTTGTTCAAAAATATAGAATTTTAACGAATTTACATTTTAAGGTTTTGCATTTAATTCAATTTTTATTAATAGGTGCGACCAGATTAACTTGAATGGGACAATTAAATAAATTATCTACAATTTTCAAGTGTTTACACTTTTAATTCTATTCAAAAATATGTAGTGTAATAAGACCGGGGTCGAATGATTTTGTTAAAATGTAAAACATCGAGATACATTTGTGAGCCGCATATGCACTAGCAGGTAGAGAATTAGATAAGATAGGGACTCATAAGGCAATAGGTTTAACGCCAAGGGAACTTCTGTTATGCAAATTGCACCGCCTGAATATACAGGGTGTCCTAAATAGAGTGGGATTGCATGGGTATCTTTCTTATTCTTAAAGCTAGAGATATGGCTAAATGGGCAATATTGTAATTTTCCACTAAATCATTAAATTTATTTAAATATATTAAAATAAAATAAAACAAAAGAAAAAGGGAACAAAACTTAATATCGATTATACAGACATGAGTTTACAAGAGGAAATGTTTCTTAATTTTTGCATTTAAGAAAAAAATGTTATAGGAATTATAATTCCTGCTTGGTATGAAACTACCTGTTCAGTTATTGAAACTTTGATTTATTTGTACAGGGTGTTGGCAAAATATTTTTTTTAAATCTTATTTTGTCACTTATTTATTTACTATTTGCAAAAAGAATTTAAATTTTTATCTAACAACATTATAGAAAAAATATAATCAATCAAACAATCCCCCAATTGCAGAAAATAATACTAAAAATTTAAAAAATCGCCTACGAGAGGCATTTGCATCGATAACTATTGAAGAAATATAAAACAGTTTTCAGTAGTTCCACACCAGGCTTGAACTGTGTGAAGAAAGTGGTGCGGGATTGTTTAAATGATGTTATTTTTGTGTCAGTGTCAAAATTAGATTCAATTTATTTTTATTTAGCCAACACCCTGTAAAAATAAACCAATGTTTTAATTACTGAAATGCTAGTTTGAGACCAAGCAGAATCCTTAATTCCTATCACATTTTTACTTAAAAGTAAAATTTAAAATAAAATCCCTCTTGTAAACTCAATCCGGGGACATACTGTATATTTAAAACAAATTTGAATGGAACCTTCTATTGAATCCAGCTGAACTGGGAAAATTCATATTTGAAAAATAGTATTGAAACCATCTGGTCGTGACATCCGACTGAACTGAGAAAGATACCATATTATTATTAAAAACATATGAAAAGATATGAAATTGAAATTAAATTGAGAGAACTATTATTAAATTTTAAAGCAAATTTGAATGGAACCTTCTGGTCGTTACTCCAGCTGAACTGGGAAATTCATATTTGAAAAATAGCATTAGAACCTTCTGGTCGTGACTTCTGGCTGAACTGGGGAAGATACCATATAATTTTTAAAGATATATGATTGAAAACAATTATTTAAAAAAATAAATGAGTATAAAAATAAAAGAATGAAAACTTAATTAAATAGGTTTCCTTCTGTCGAGATTATCGGTAGAATTGGTTTCCTTGTGTCAAATAATTTGTAAAAGAAATCATAAAAGCTATTTTTATTTATTTTTTTCAATTATACTTTAGTGTCAGAAACTATCAATCATTATTGAATATTCATTAATATTGAATAATGTCGTTTTGTTTGTTCTGGATTGATTTATATTAACATTTTAACATGTCATATAAATTTATTGGCATTTATTGTTATCAATAAAAACAAAATTTCTCTTTGATTTTAAACATGTTTTATTTACCTATTCTCTCTGGTTTTCAGGAAAAAATATATTCACCAGCACAGTTTACACAACAGCAAAGAAAATATATAAAATTCAGTTTCAGCTTTCTACAACTAAGTTAGAGCTGTGGGTTCGAGATACAACCAATGTAAAATTTTGAGGAAGTCTCGTAAACATTTGCCAGGTTTAGCATTATTTTATTACATTTTAATTCATAGTTTCAACCAATTTAACTTAAATGTGATTATTAAATTATTTATCATTTTTAAATTTCTATTATGTTCAAAAGTTCAAAATTTTGATGAATTGTGATGAATTTTGTCTACATTTAGCATTGTTGTATTAGGTTTTTATTCATAAATGGGACCAAATTAATTTGAATGTGATAATTCAATTATATAGGGTGTGGGATTTTTTCGGATGTTTAGTATGGGGATCTCGGAAACTAGCGGAGATAGAGGGACGATTAAATATGGAAAGAATTGCAGTTTTACAAGCTCAATTTCATGAGGTTTATGTTTTTTTGTAAATATTATATAGCTAACTAGATATCTCGAAAACATATATTTTTTGTTATTTTGTTCGGTGCCTAAGGCTCTGTTATTATTGACTTTAGAAAAAATGTGTAAACGAAAAAGTTGTAGGTATTTATGTGCTTAATAATACAGTCTAACCGATTATTTTATTTAAGCTTTAATTTTTGAGTTATGACACAAACTTGTGTTTTTTTTTTAATGGAAACTATAGTCGGCCATGACTTTATAAAAAAGGCCTCTTTTCAACGAGATTTCCAATTAATCTCTAATTATTCATACATAATAAACGGTTTGAGTGTGCTTTTGGGAGCATACACGGTGTCCAAGACCGGGTATCCCCAACAGCATGGGGATCTCGGAAACCGTAAAAGTTACAAAAGCGGTTAAATTGCAAAAAAGCTGCGCAATTTAGGGGTCAGTAATATTCTGTTGAGAAAACCAGAAAATTTTACTTACTTCCGGAGATAATCGACAAAATCCATTCGGCGATTCAGTTGAAATAGAGTTTATGGTAAATATGGTTGAGGCAAAACTGTTCTTGATACTACGGTCACCTAGCAATGATGCGCCATCTACATCCCTTAATGTTAGCACAGATCAGCAACCCCTATTAAGTAATCTAAATAGTACAGGAGTAAACCTATCGAAATTTAACGGAATCTTTGATTCGTGGTTAGAGTTTAAGGACGTATTTAAGGATGTATATTATACATAGAAATACTTTCATTTCGAACATTCAAAAATGCCACTTTTGAGAGCTTCGGTAGTTCAAATGGCAGCTCAGTCTTTAAAGTTAATTACATTTTCTGAAGCAAATTATCAGGTAGCGTGGGAAATCTTAGTCGAAAGATTTAGCAATAATAAGCTCTTAAAATACAATCACTCAAAGGCACTTTTAAGTTTACCTACCCATCACAGAAGAACATTATACAGAATTAAGAGCTATAATTTATTCACATTGGCAAAGAACTGGAGAGCATTAGAAATGCTAGGGATACTTACAGCAGTCTGGGAATTTCTTATAGAGTACATGATCAGTCAAAAACTTGCTAAAAATACAGCCAGATAATGGGAGAGTCTTAAAACAAAGGACGATTCCAGCATTTTAGAGAATATGTTTCAATTTTCATGGAACAAGGCTGATTTATTGTAGACATTGGAAGAAAGGGAACCAAGCTCTTTAAGTAGTTTAGCTTTGTTAAGATTTCAGACAGAAATCGACAATTTAAGTTCAAACGAGAATTTTACTCTAAAGGGTCCCTTAAGTAAATTGAATCCATTTGTAGATAAGGATGGTATCCTAAGGGTGGGTTATGCAATTCAAACTTTGATTATAATATAAAGCACCCTATCTTGATACATGCCAAGCATCAATATACTAAACTCTTATTCTCATACGAGCATCCAAGGTTTGGTCACGCCCCATCCCTAGTACCACTCTCATATGTGTAACTGGCAAATCACTGTCAAACAAGATTGTGCATCAATGTGTACGTTGTTTTCGAACGAGGACTGGTATCAAGTATCATATTGCCATTTACTACTACGGGGGTAGATTATGCGAGTACTTTCATGATTCTTAATAAGAGGGGTGGTGGAGCACAACCAATTAAGGCATACCTATGTCTTTTTATATGTTTTAGTGTTAAGGCACTACACCTTGAATTTGTGACAGACACGACCCTGATTGCTTTTAGCAGCATTTCGTAGATTTTGCTCTCGAGGAGGAAAACCAACTCATGTCTATTCCGATAACGGAACAAATGTTGTTCGTGCAAATGCAGAACTCAAGCAATTTGTTGACATTTTCAATGCAAGCGCGGCAGTCATAAAGGATATAGTATCCATGGACAGGGATATCTTGGCACTTTATTCCTCCACAAAATCCACAAAATATCACCTGAAACCTGTGTTAGGTAATCAATTATTAGATTACGAGGGTTTTATAACATTATTAACGCAAGTTAAATCTTTCCTAAACTCCCGCCCTCTTTCTCCATTATCAGCACACTTTCTGATTGAAAAACTGCTAATCGCTGCACCAGATCCCGATCTAACAAGCATCAAGGAAAATCGGTTGAATCTTTATCAACATATCCAGCAGATGCAGCAACACTTCTGGAAACGGTGGAAGACAGAATATATTAGTGAGCTGCAGAGGAGAAGCAAATGGAGGATTCATCCAAAGAAGTTGAAGCCAAATAACCTCGTAGTCATCAAAGATGACAACAGTCCTCCTCTAAACTGGCTCCTAGGACGTGTGTGAACGTGTTTCCAGTTGTAATATAACAAGTGGTGTTCTCATTATCGATTTTCGAGAACACCACGAATTATATTTAGGAAGGGAATATAATGAATTTATTGAGTCATCTAGTAAAGCAGAATAAACAAGAAGCTAAAAATACAGTTTAAATACCTATATTTATTTAGATCACTTCATCTTACAAACATCAAACCACATTTATTGCCACATTTTAGTATTTTACTTGTACTTGAGACACACTGAGATTTCGGGTTATGTTTTCATTAGCGGCCGACTAGATTGTTTGTAAACGATAAATAACACCATCGCAACGGTCGTTGAAGAAATCTGTGATAGCGATCGACATTTGTTCGTGGTATTATCCTGAAAATACAACCGTTGTATTATCAGCATTGTCAGTTATTAATACATGCGTAACTATAGAAACCGCATTGTTATGACGTCACTGTTTTACGTATGTGCTATATTCCCGGGAAAAGATGGTGCTGTGCGAGTAGCAACAATCAAAACGAAAACCGGAATATGTAAACGCTCATTTGCAAAAATTAGTGGAAAATAACAATGAGAGCACTCATACGGAACTCAGTTATTTGTTGTTTTGAAAAGGCACGCCTTTCAAGGTGCCCGGCATGTTTAAGTTATATTAATTGTATTATATTGTGTTCCTTTTGGCCTCATATGTGTTGTATGTGTATTATCTATATGCGTGGGAATAATTGTGGTGAGACAGGCGACTGCACGAGGCATTGCGAATAAAGACTCAGCGGCGAGAAGTCGCACCTGAGAGGCACGAAAATAATACAGTATACTCCGATTTTTCTAAACTGGCGTGCACGTCATCAATCAGCTGTGCGATGAGGTTTTTTCGTACCAACGTGATTGATTTCGAGAATATGCATAACAATAGTTTAAGAATCGAAATTAATCTGAGGATCATTTGTTACATAACACTGATCACCGGTGGTTACAAATAGGTAGTCGGTGTATTAACCGCGGTCACAATTTTCGCCTGCCAATCATGTAATAAATCATGTTATGTTGGCCGACCTGATAGTTTTTCGGCGACGATGCCAGATCTTTTTCACTAACACATGCTCATATATGTGTGCATAACCAAACTTCTTTGACGTTTAACTTGTTACATTTGACTTCGTTACATATTTCACGTTTCTTTTGCCTGCAGCCGGGAATCGAATCTAACCTCAAGATTTTTGTCGCTGTCAGTGTTGGACCCGAATACGGTGCAAACTCTTTTATATTTTGCCATTGTAGATGTTAAACCATAACCACAAGATTGATATCTGTACGAAAAACGGCAGAGAAGTCGACGAATTTGATACGAACCGCGCACTGTCGCACAAGATTGCATGGGAGCAACAGCTGATTGCAGCCATTTTTAAATACCCAGGGCAACTGGCAACCTTGTAAAATTGTGTCGTCATTATTATGATTATTATTTTGATGACGTGCACGCCAGTTTAGAAAAATCCGAGTTTACCAAGTAATTGTACAAGTCACCAAACTCAATACCCAAGCAAGTCACCAGATAATCTGTGGCCAGCACAACCACGCTAATGGACCATTACAAGTTTATAGCGGGAACCCTATACAAAATAAAATTTTGGAAAAATTCAGACAAAAATGGCTGATTTCTTTCTCATCAGCTGAAATACTGTCAACGTTCTATCACTTCCGGTTTCACCGGAAGTTTTTTTAAATGGAACACCCTATATATTATTGTTTATATCTTCACCGAAGTAGCCATTAACTTTTGTTTTTTAAATGGAACACTCTATATATTATTGTTTCTAGCTTCGCCGTTTAATTTGAAACATATTTTGTAGAGATGTGTCTACACTTGGGTGTTCGATATTTCCCAAATCGCGAGTTTTTTTGAGAGGACTAGTGAAATGTCTTTTTTCGTGGTAAATAACTATTTTGAAATTTAAAAAAAATCATTGGTAACCGTATTTCAATTTCAAAATTTCAATTTATCTAGTATAACCGACCTAAAATTCGCGACCAGAAATGGCTTTTATGTTGCAAAAAAAAATCCTGGTATTTAATACCGGTTTTTGAACTTTTCCACGGTATGTTGACACATATGAAATCCTACAATTTGTAAAAAAAATGAGCTTTTAAAGACGATTTTCCCATGTTAAATCAAATGGATTAACATTAACATTAAATGCAGGCACGCGAAAATACGGTTACCAATGTCAATGTCAAGACGTACATCATTTTTTAGCTCTGTAAATTCTCTTTACAACGATGTGCAATTTTTAAAAATTGGGCCAATACTTTTAGAGATAATAAGTTTCAAAATAGGGCTAATAGGGGTAATTATAAGGTCAATATATCGCACTATGCGACATAGGGAATTATGGGAATTCGATTTTTTATATTAACTACGTTGGTACTTTCCGAAATATGCTTTTTCAAGTTTTCTGCTGATTTTGCCAGTAAGAGATTTCTTTGAGTGGAATAAAAATTTTACATTTCACTTTTCATACTTCTTCACTGATCTTCGGCTCAATTATAAATTTAATATAATATACACAGTAGAACTACATATTGCCACAACTTTTATCTTCGAACACTCTGCCTAGACAGTTGATATCGCAATGAACCAAATAATTAATAATGATTTACTGACTACTGTGGCGAAAAGCTGTGCGAAAATGTTATGGGAGTACACACTCATACATAAAATATGACATTTCGTGACAAAACCACAATCATTTAAAATCATTCTTTATCTTTTATAAAACCAGTACATTACTACCTGTTAGACTATCTTACGTTACAATTACGGTAGCATTTAAAGTTTATTTACGACACCTCTAACCTGTTATTGAAAAATAACCTCAACCCTTATTAAGACATTTATTGCATTTTGAGCGTCTAGGTATCTATCTGCACAAGATAATCACTTTGTTTTCCTGAGAAATATTTTCGAAAACGAAAACTTTCGAAAAAAAAACTACCGCTATCGTACCGAACATTAAAAGTAGATTTTTGAGAAAAAAAAGTACCGCGGTACAGTAGACAATTAAAAAAAAAAGTACCGCGGTACGATAATCGGTAGTCCAAAAAGTACCGCGGTAGAGTACCGCGGTACTGCTACCGCGGTAGTACCAATGACTGGTAATTAACTAATGTTATTTTTGAATGACTAATTCTAAAAATGTTCAGCTCAAAATATATCAGTAATAGATAGGTCAGTAACAGATACATTTTTGGTATAATTAATTAAATTTTCCGTTTGATCTTATTTGTAAAAGAAATTAGCCATTAGCTATTATCCAAAGAGAAGCCATTTTTCACAACGTCTTTTTATGGTCAAAATCTTGAAATTTAGTATATATCTCGGAAATTATGAAATATACATCTCTACAAAAGATGTTTCAAATTGAACGGGGAAGCCAAAAACATAATGATATATAGGGTGTTCGATTTAAAAAGTCAAAAGTTGATGGCTACTTCCGGGAGAACTGGAAGAGATAGAAGCTTGAAAGTATTTCATCTGAGGAGAAGGGAATCAACATGTCTGGATGATTTTTTTCAAACTTTTATTTTATCGGGAATCCCATAAACTTTTAACGGTCCGTTAGCGTGGGGCACGCTGTATATTATATAATATATAATCAATATACATCTCCTATACCCTTTCGGATGTCGAGATTCATGCCACCACTAAATTATGTTGTCTACGAAGTTTTTCCATTCCTTTCTATTTGTAGCCTTTTTCCTTGCTTCTTGTTGATCGAGGTCGTTTCTTCTTGGAATGTCTTCTATGTTGTTTTCTCATCCTTTTCTTGGTCTTCCTCTTTCCTTCTTTTTCTTTTCGTCTTTTGATGTCCATACTATTTTTGTTTGCCTGTCTTCTGGCATTCTTATCAGGTGCTCAAACCATCCTAGGTGGCATTTCTGTATTAATTTTGCACACTTTGTATTTGTAGGTTTTCCCTGATCTGTTCGTTTCTTATTCTGTATAATCTCGTGACTCCTTCAACTTTTCTTAAGTATCTCATTTCGGTTGCTTGTATTTTGTTCATTGTCTTTTCATTTATTGTCCAGGTTTCGCTTCCATATAAGAGTGTTAGTCTATAAAGTGTCTTGAAGAGTGTCATTTTCGTGTTTTTGAAGATTCTTCTATTGTTTAGAATGTACTTGTTCATTACATAGTAGGTTTTAATTGCGGCCATGATTCTGTTATTTATTTCGTTTTCCATGGTTCCTTTATTATGTATTATTGTACCTAAATATTTGTAGGTTTCAACTTGTTCTATCCTTTTCAAATTTATTAGTATTTTGGCTTTTGTTTCCTCTTTTGCTACTGCCATTACTTTTGTTTTGTTTATATTAATTACCATGTTGTGTTTTTTCAGTTCCTCCTCCCATATGCTTATATTGTGTTGCAGGTCTTCTTCGCTTTTGGCTCTAGCATGACTAAGTCATCAGCAAAGGCACATTCTGCTATTACTATTCTTTTCATTTTATAGTATCCTATTTCTACCTTCTTGGTATTATCCTTATTTTTTTTTCATTATGTTGTCTAGGAATATAGTAAAGAACAGAGGTCTTAAACCCCCTTGTCGACGGCCTTGTGTGGTTGTGAAATTCTCAGATGTTGAATTATTTGTCCTTACGTAGGTTTCTGTGGTTTCATACAATCTCTTGATTGCTTTTATTAAATGCACTTTTATCTTCCTTTCTTCAAGTATTTCCCACACTTAGGCTCTTGGGACTCTATTAAATGCCTGTTCTAAGTCCACGAATATCATGTATAGTTTGTTTTTTTGTCTTAATATTTTTTCTGTTATCTTTTTAATTGTGAATATATGGTCTTGTGTTGAATTACCTTTCATGAATCCACTTTTTGACTTTTCCATTTTTGTTTCAATTTCCTTTCTTAGTTTGTTCTCTATTATTGATTAATACAGTTTTGCCGCTGTGCACAGCAGGGATATTCCCCTAAAGTTGTTGCAATTTCTACAGTCTCCTTTTTTATGTATTGGGAAGATCACTGCATTTTGCCAGTCTGCTGGTATTTTTCCTGTTTCCCATATTCTATTTGTTAACTGTAGTTAGTTTCCCATCCTTTCCTATGTATTTCAGCGGTTCAGAATTGATTTTGACGTGACCTGGGGCTTTTCCGCTTTATTATAAACAATCTTTATTAGGCTATCCACCCCGTGTGGGGTCTTTCCGCCTAGCCTTTCCATTTTATGGCATATTAATTATTGTGAATGATGCGTTAAATGCAAAAACCCCGAAGCGACATCCCACAGCGCGTGTCTGCAGTAAACATAATGTCTTAAATTTGATCCTGTTGCACCCCCTAACATCTGGATGGGGTGTTTCCAACAACCAGATAATCCAATTTAAAATCTTATCTTATAAGCAATTTGAAATCAAAAACCTAGTCAAAGTTGTTGTTGCGCACTTTATTGAGAGTTTTACGTCCTCAATGTTTACCTTACAAAAGTATAAGGAGTTCACAAACTCCCAACAGTGAGAGAGCGTACCCTTCTGGAAAATTACCCATCAATAACAAAAAAAAACAAAATTATGACCTGAAGAAGCTAAGTAGCTAAGTGTCTACGCTAACATCTGATATCATCAAGTATCACATTTTTTTCATAAAGAACAAAACATTCAATGATTGCAGGAAGTTTATATTTTTTTAACTTTATTCGTGTTGTTAATAGCAGTGTGAATAAAGTGCAGCTGTAACCATTTTATTCATACTTTTGATTAAAATGCTGTTTTAATAATGACATTTAATATATGTATAAAATAAACATTTTATTAATAGGAATTGGAAAATAGTACATTGTTTTATTAAGAGAAAAAGTTACACTTTGTGTGGTGAGTCTACAAGTTTATAGATAGTACAGATAGTCTGTAACAGAACAATTAGAAATTGTCATTTATAGTTTTTAGTTGTTCAAAACTGTGTTATTATGAAGTGCACACCCCACAAACCAGCTTAAATTTCTCAAATAGCGCAAGCTGCTATAGAAGGATTCTGCCTACAAAATCGGCTAGTATTTATGAGGTTGCATACCGAAGATTCATTAAATGGTGCATGGAGAAGAACGTGGACAATTATTCGCAAAATGTGTTGATACCTTATTTTACCGAACTATTATGTATTTACCGTATTTTTTACTTTAACTAGCTGTACATTTAGTGTTATTTTTGTAATAAAGAAAATCACAAATAAAACCATAATTATGAGTATTTTTTTACTTTTTCTCCGCCGGCAGACAAAGTAAACAAAGTTTAAATTTGCGTATCCAAGGACACAAAGTGTCACGTTTGTGACGTTTGAAAAAAAATGTATTTTATCTAAGTGTAAATATGGATTACCGCGTAGTAAAGGTAGCAATAATCCTGGTGATCCTGAATGAATATTATTGTATTTATTTTGATGACTTCTACGATCATTATGTTATCGTGGTCAATCTCTTTCGAATTGTAATCTGCTTGATGATATTATTTGACCACAGTGAATTAAAATAATATTATGGCGTAATACTTGTTGACCAGTCAGTTTCGTCGCTTGTACACGTGTCTCTCGTTATTGTGTTTACCAACTTGTTGATGGGTAGAGTGATATCTGTTACTGTTTACTGCATCATTACTATGGCTGGTTCTAACCAATTTTCAAGTGTGTGCAGGTATGGTATCTTGTGCCCCCTCATTACCATCATCGTTACCTTTAACACAATAAATTGAGTGGGTGACAAGCCAAGGGGTCAAAGTTTTGAAATATGTGTTCCGAGATATTCCGAGTGTCTGGGATAAGGGGCGAATATAGAAATTTAACATGTAAAATTAAATATGTGTAATTATTGGCTCCCGTACTACTTTTTAAGAAAAATCGCAAAGGAATATAATTTTTAAATATTCAAATATTCATATTAATGGAGTACAAGAATCCACCTTAGATATAATAAAATTAAGTTACATAATGTATAATAAAAACCCTTGCCATGAGTTTCACAAATGGCATGTTATAGTGATTATTTTTTGACGTTTCTCAAAACCAATGATATATTTCGATTTTTGTCATATTGATACTTCTGGGACAATCCCGTCATTATTATACTGGGAATATTCTCTAGAGATTATTATAGTGGGAATAATCTCGGTAGCTAGGTTCACTCTTGTCAATCAAAATATTTGTCAAATTATTAATTTATCAATCATATTAAAGTGTCATACAAAATGAATAAAAGTCGCTTTAGCTGCGTTTCGCATACTGAAATTGATAAAGAAATACTAGAAAGCAAAAAACGTCAAAAAATAATCTAATCAAATATAACTCGAGAGTTCGATAAATTAGAAAATAATTTGACAGATTATGTCTCAAACTTGTTGCCATTTGGCAATAGTCACGAGAGCCCGAAGGGCTCTCGTGACTATTGCCTGGCAACAAGTTTTCGACAATCTGTCAAATTATTTTCAATTTATTCTCACTCTCTTGTTATATTATTACTGAGAATAATTTTGCTAGTCAGATACCAATTACTATGAACAATAATCCGAGTTATTCCAATCAAGTTTTTCAAGTACTGGAAAACTACACAAACAGTTGATAACATATCGATAGAAGGCAGTTTTAGTGTTGAGAAAATGCTTAGATCTCTTTACCACCAAGTATAATTGTGTATTTAGTTTTCATATATGCACTTAGCTCCATTTTAAGGAAAATGTTACTTGGACACCTTGGCTTCTCACCACCTCAATTATCAAGCGGCTTGCGGACGGCCCCTATGAAGTGCCGACCTGAGCAATCTATGTTAGACCTGGCCTGATTATTACTTTATAAGCCTAGGCAAGCAATTTCAACCTGGCGATTACGTGACCATCTGTATATCAAGTTAAAATACTCGATGACATAACGACGGAATATGCGATTGATTCGCCCAAACAACAGACCAAGAAAAGACGGAGACCTTGCCCAATACGATGGTTAGTCTGCGTGGGTGACGGCCTTGCACAATTCGGACATTGCAAGCAAACGTGAAAACCGAACTTTGCTCGCTAATTTCAAATGCGACAATCGCAAAAGTGTCGCAGAGCGCATTCTAGTGCGGTGAAATTCCTCCTTGCGGTTTGTGCAAGCTGGCTCAAATCAAAGTCTATCTGCGTGCTGTTCATAACACTGGCAGGACAAAGTTTCAAATTGATGTAAAAATGTAAATTATCGTCCATATTGTTAAATAACAGCCAGAAAAATATTTTAATTTACTGCGTGGATATGTCTGCCGTTATTTGCTATGCAATCTTACTTATCTCAAAATGAGGTTGAGTTGAACAAGGGCAGTGGACTTAATAACAATTCAAAGATGTTATATGCAGTGTAAAATAATATATTCTTTAGTTACAGTATTAAAAATACTGACTACGGAAACGCAAGGGTCGCCAACAAAATCCTTGCTAAAAGGGGGTCCTGCATAAAACAAGTTTGGGAACCACTGATATAATGAATGTAATAGTTATTTATGGTGCAAGTTCTCTATGTAAGTTTTAACGAGCGAGGTCTAAATATTAAATGCAAGGCATTACCCGAGCATTTAACCGTCCAAGCTCTTATAGACTGTTTAGAGCAGCGTTTCACAATCTTTTTACTACTATGAACCGGTGAAAATAAGAGAAATATTATGCGTACCGGTAAGTCCGGAATTAAAATAATTCATTTATGTTTTTTTAACGCAATACTGAAGCGCTGGCGCCACATATGAACGTATTTTCCTCATGGTAGCGCGAGGAAAGGACACAACATATTCCACTAGCTGGTTTAAAGGACTTGTAACATTTTGTTTTATAATTCCTACGAATGCAATGGATTCATAAAAATACTAAATAGTAGCCAATTTTGTATAATTAAATTATTTGAAAGGCTACGGGGAAAGACGATCCAGAGTGCATTTTGATTGTTTTCCAAAAAACTAAATTGAAAGTTTCAAATCTAATAAAAGACGGAAAGGATGAACAAAACAGCTAATTGATTATAATATAGCTATACACTATACACTGTGATATCAATCGTATTGAAATATTGTGCAAAACATTAAATATACGTAAATAAAAATAATAAAACAAATTATTTTTGATACTAATTGATCATTTTTAACATGTTTATTTTTAGATTTTTAGATTTTATCCACGAAAAAACAGTTTAGCGCAAGAGGCGAAACCGAGTGCGATAATATTTTCGAGTGGATAAAATTGCTATATTCACGTGTATCATACAAGATTTTTTCCAATTCGTTATCAGATTTGAAGAATTTGCGTGAAGTGTCACATTGTCAGGTGGCAAGGAAAATTTCAAGCATAGTGCGAATTTACCTATTTTTTAACATTATTCACGTTGTCAATGGTTACAGTGAATAAAGTGAAAATGTAAACATTTTATTCACCCATTCGATTAAAGTGTAGTTTTAACGATGAGATTCAATAAACATAATGAGTATTTTAATGATGCGAATTGGAAAAAATATATTATCAATACCAATAACAGTTGAACACGGTATACATGAATTAAAAAATGGAATATTTGTCCACTAGTGTTAAAAGTAATCACTCGGCTTTTGTCAAAGTCACATATATTTTATTGAAATATTACACACAAGATTAATACGTCTTACGCCAATCGTTGTTTAAAAGTTTATGAGATTCCTGATTAAATATTTTTTTCTTTAAATTTACACAAACATGGTTCATCGTAATCTCCCAAAATAAAATACGTACATATTTCTATCACTTCCGCTTCTACCGGAAGTGGCCATCAACTTTGTTATTTTAAATAGATTTTAAATAGAACACCCTGTATATTTTTACATATTCAGATTGCTCGTTCAATCCTAAATACATTTTATTAAACCTATAGAGCCCTTAGCTCTAGTAGTTTTTGAGGAAATAAATAATTTCCAACATTTTTGCTTCGTATAGACGATTTAAAAAATATTCATAATTTCTCTTATGAATGAAACATAAACATATTTTTTTTGCATATTATAGCAGAAGCATGTCTCTGTCATTACTATTATTCGTATAAGTTGATATTTTACTAGTACTATTCAGAATTTTTTTATTTCAGTCATAAGAGATTTTTTTTAAATTGTCTATTTGAAGCAAAAATTTCGGAAATTATTATTTTCCTCGTAAACTACTAAAGATATTGATTAAACTACTAAAACAGTTGAACTTCTCAGAGAAAGTCTAACAAACTGGAACGTAATTACAGCAATTGAATACAAATTTCAGTCAAAAATTTCCGAGACACTCAATATTAAATATGAGGACAATAAATGAAAAATAATATAGCAAAAAAATTATTCTCCAATCAAGTAATACAATTAATTAGAATCTTTATCAAATTGGTGTGAGCTAAATGAAGTGATGTTGCTATAAATATTATATTTACCTGTTTATGAAATGAAACCCAATTAATTTGTGCAGAAAGGCGTACGACATTAATATTTCAAACGCGACACAATAATTTGTGGGAATGCCAAAACGAATCAACTTCTATTTTTGCAATGACAAAGGCATTATTTCTAAAAATGTAGACATGAAGCAATAGAACCAATTTGTATGCAAAATGTATGGGTTCCGAAATAGTTCCAGTTTGTTAACTGTGGTGTTATTTAAAATTTATATTACTGTAATTAATACTTCATGCTGACCATTGCCTATTATCTCACTCCTAAATATCTGTTTTTTTTGTAATTACATGTTATGTACTTATAAATTATATCAATATCTAATTACGACACGTATCGTGTTGCCTACTATTAAGCACGTAATCAAGTCACACAATTACTCATCTTGTATCCTCTTCCAGGAAAACCGCTTTAAAAAGCAAAACAACGCCAACACAAACGTATTGTCCAACTGAACGAATTATATGTATACGTAGTATACAGTGTAAACGTGGTTAAATCCGAATGGATCAAGTTATGATTTATAGAGATAATCGCACCGATTAGGTGCCTCTAAACGAGGTTGCATTGACACTCAATTAATCTCGAGATTTTCACGTCAACTAATAAATTATTATTTACTAGGCAAAATCGTAGGCAATTACGCAATTATCTCTAACAGGCAATCACTCGAAAATACGGCTTTGAAAATAACCTGTAGAGACAAATGAATGACTTGGCTAGCTACTGCATTAACACCTCGTTTAATCTTTTGCGCGGCAATTGCTGACTATTTAGACGCGGAACTGAATTATGGCCATTACGCAATTATACTTATTTAATGGTTTAAATTAATAACAGCAAAAAACATGCACTTGAAAGTAGTAATCTTACGTGATTATAACTAACAGGACGGTAATTATGTACAACTGCATTACGTTTTATTCCAGTTTATTCCTTATTACATTTTAATAACGTAACTGGCGTGATGATAATTGCTGTTTAATTATACGTACACAAGCGAAATATATCTATTATTGAATTGGAAATTAAATGAGTAAAAAGTACATGTTTCTAATGTGAATTAAAATTCCCATTACAACAGTTACATAAATAACATCCAATCATGTTTTATATTAAATAAGGATTGAAACAAAACGTGGGTTTTCCAACCCTGAAAATATTTTATATGGTGAAAATTATATATTTTTGTAATTAATATAATTTAATGTATAATTGTAATGTTAATTTGATTTAATGAATGCTTATTTTAAACAAAATAAATCGTTTCTTCCAACACTTATACTATTAAATTTGTGTAAAACACTTTAAAACCAGTAGAGCCAATTCTTAAGTGTTGCCTACACTAAGTAGTCATAGCACCAGACAAAATATAAAATTATCAAATAAACAAATTAAAATTTAAATAATATAAAATTAACTACTGAACTTAGCCACAATTTATTGCTTTGGCATAGTCAGTTTCAATGTAGATCGTTGATCTGCTGTATGTGGAACATAAAAATTCAAATGCTTCAAATATTTATGCAATACTTGAAGTGCGTCGAGTGCTTTTAAACTTCTTTAACCTAATTATAAATGGCGTCATTTGCTATTTAACTTATACATATATCAATGTTTCCATTAGGAAAAAGTATCAATGTGGTGATTAAAATATACAAACAGATGTGCAATCTATTTGTCTGTTAATTCCTGCCATTTTCTACCTTTTTGCAAATAATTCTTATTATTAGGCTATTTACAGCCCAACATTGCTAACTGAAAAGTATTTTTGTTAAATATTTATTAGCACCACAAAGTTCTTACATATTCTCTTCAACGCTCAAATTATTTAAAAATTTCAAGGTTCGAAAATTCGAGAAAAACAATATATAAAATAAATTAAATAAAACAGAAATTTTAGAAAATATTTTTTAAATTCTAGATTCTAGAACATTGGGCGCGTTTAGCGAACGCAACTGTTGAGATTTATCTCTCAACCTGATTACTTGTGATAACAGTCAACTGTTGCAAGTTCGCTGAACGATCCAGAAGCAAAACTGCTAAATACGTCACTCCAGTTATTGCGGTTATGTTGTTTGTATTGTGTTTATATGCAACGCGTATTATTTGAGGTTAGATAACACCGCTGTTCACTGTCAGCGTACAAAAATTGTGCTTAGTAAATTTAACAACAGCTGACAGTTAGCCAGAAAGTCAGTAGTGAACCGCTGTCAGTCAACTACTCAACAGTTGCGTTCGCTAAACGCGCCCATTATTTTAGAAACTAAAACGTATTTTTGACCACACATTGTCAGCACTATACAATTCTTACACATTACATTAAACGAAAATTCAGGAAAATAATATATTCAGTTTCCACAGCCACCCCTGGTGAACTTTTTTTTGAACAGGTGGTACTTATTATATGAAAATTCCGAAATACCGATTTACTGCCGAGAAAACGACATTTTGCAAAGATCACTCCAAAATACTATCAATTTCACTTATATCATTTTATGAGTATGGTTACAATGTCAAGATCATCAAGATTAAACGAAAATGAGCTGAAATTTCATGAAAATTCTAAAAAATATATATATAGGATTCACAAGTCGGTCACTAAAAATCTGACTTTAACTCTAATAATTTAAATCTGTAAACATTCCGAAAACTTAAGAAAACTAAAACAAAGTTCACAAAAATAGAGAATTTCTCAAAGTTATGGAGAATTTCAAAATTCTTGTACTTCTAAATCTGTGTAGGTTAGTGAAAACTAAATGATAAAAATATATATCTAGTTGGAAAATTCAGAACAAAAATAAAAATACATTACTATTTAAAAACATTTCAAAAGTTTCGTAAAATTATCACAAAATTCAACCCAAGAGACACAACGGGTACTTTTGATAGCAGCATTTTGATCAGGCAGGAAAAAATAAATAAGATTAAAATTATTAATCATAAAATGTTAAAATGTATAGAAATGTTCATAGTCCCTTGCTTTTTTAAAGATAATTGTTATTAAACGTAATGAATTAGTGTCTTTTAGTAAAACGTTTGATAAAATATAATGTACACATAAAATTTTTACAAATAAAATATTGATCCATTATTTAGGATTATAAGATTTAATTTGAATGAGTAAAATTAAGATCAATAAACGTTTCAGATCTCAATTCAGAATCTCAAGATTCTCAGTTAAAATTTTTAAATGTCTAGTGAAATTATACTCGTACATGAAGTTTAGTTTAATTATGCATTAAATTACATCGATTCGTGTGGCTCGGATTACCTATTAGAACTTGTCGCATACTGCGAGTTTACGCATAAGGACATGCACGTTTCGATCATTAAATTCGACTATTTTCGTCATCACCCCATTTTTAACAGGAAGCCGAGGATTTGTAATGATCTGGGAACGTGATCCCGCATATTTGAGGAGGGCGGAACCTCTAGGGGACGTGTTCAATGTGTTGTTATTTAACCTAAGGTGCGACACTTAAAATGTTTTGTGAATTGGATATGTTAACTGTCATAAACATAAAAATATGTTTAAGGTTTTATCCATAATTACCGTAATATATATTTAAGGTTGTTATAATAATTAATTAATTAATTAAAGGTACTATTAAAACAACCTTAAATAAAAATATGTATTATTATTATATTATCATCATTATTATAATATTAATATTATTATTACTAGTATTATAATTATAATTATTATTAGTTTATTTAACGGAAGCCTTTTTTGAATTTTAGAAAATTTTATTTTTGTATTATAAAATGTGCAGACAAAATTTTTAATAAGTTACCAATGGCTTCAGTAATGTTACCTTTATACTCATCTTTAATCTAAAATGTGTAGATATAATTTTGAGTAAGTGCGCAATTTCGTTAGCACTTCGTAGTTCATAAATAAAATAAAAATAAATTTTGCTCAGCCAAATTAGTGCCACTTTCAAGTATCTGGTCACTTAAAATTTGTATCTGGACACCAATGCAAAACGAATTAGGCCTTAAGTCCATATAGATAGAATACTAAAAACATTCCAATATAAATGCTAATTTCAATGCGTGCTAATAAACGGCGATTAGCATAGCTCTCGGCCAGCAATATAATTGGGTTTTTCACGTTTGGTAAAGCAAGCGGACTTTCAACGAAGTATTACACATGTAAATTAAAAGATAAATACCAAATACTGTACAATCTGAATTCATTCCAGTAGTAAACAAATTTTGGTGGGCTTACAGACAAAGTGCAAATACAATTTAATAAATGTGTGAACCAAACAGCAATGTAATTTTCATTTGCGAGTATGAATAATCGCGATGGAATTTATGTATATTTAAGGAATCGGTAAATGCATACATCTGTTGGTGAACTGAGACGACTGTCTTGTTTTGGAATTGAGCTGATTTGCATATTTCTACACTTAACATCGCACTCGTAATTCGATTGAAGGTTAGGTCAAGGAGTGTTTATATGTGTCCGAATTATGTATTAAATGATGGATTGAGGTGATTTTTCCACAACCTTACAAATTATGTATCGAATACAGATTTGACTACTATTAGATGTTATCAAGGGTCGTAATTGTGTATTCGTACTTTGCAATATGTATTTCATTATTTTCAAACTTACTGAATTGTATTACAAAAGTTGGTTTTTATTGTATTATTGGACTAGTTACGTTTTTTAATATGCTTTTATAATCAGGAAATTGCCACAAAATAGGTTTGCATTTGTCTATCTCAAAATAGTATATTTGAGGTTGCAATGCGTTCAATTATTATAATATACTCCTACAACCACAAATATACAGTTGCCGTAGAAAACCATACCTACCAAATAGTTATTTTAAAGTTTCTTTATCGCCACTTTTTGATATTTTTGCAGAAATCAACTCAAAAAATATAAGAAATATATAATCTTTTTTTTATTACAATTTAAAATATATTTAAATTTAAAATGACATCATATGTTGTACAGTTCACTATATACACTTTCAATCTGCCCTCTTATAACAAATACAGAATTCGCCAAATTCACATGTTTCTATCATAAAAAGGTAAGTCTCGTAATATATACAACCTTGCATTCCAATCTCTTCTAATCCACTATATTTATGTTTTGCCGCAAATTACTGTGCTAATTTCTTTACTTAACCTTTATCTTTATAACTGTCTTAACACACAAAAATGTTCAATAGAATTATAGTTGTAAATTTGCCCCAATTACTTCCATAATCTCCAAACAAAGAGCGTGCCAATTAAGCGAGATAAAATTGTTTATTAAAACGTTTCATTTCTTATCATCCTTAAACAAATTCTCCCAACTGCAAAAAGCGTCGTGCTGTCTTGCAGACGTGAACGGTATCAGCAAAATTCAAATGAGTCAGCTCATATTTTGAATGCGCTGTGTCTGCCATCACGAATATAAATACACTTTTGATCATTCATCTCATCACATTTATATGCACAATTGCATTCATACATTTTTTTTAACTTCTGATTGAGTCATTCAGACATGACTAATTTAAGTAATTATTATAGTTAGGGTCCGGATATCTGGCGAATTGGCTTTTTACGTATATTAATAGCACACAAACATAATTTTAAATGTGGACGGATCACAAAAAGTTTTTTGACACCTATATTGTTTTGCTTTTTCTGCTTATTTTCGCCTTTTTATTGGTATTGGGTAGTGGTATTTGGATCAGTGTATGTCTTGAAATTTTCTGCACCGTCTGCTGAAGCCACATAGATATAAATATAAATATATTAAAAAAAATCAAGAGATAGAACAACATTTAGCTCTTCTAAAACCTAACTATGCCTTTCTTAGTGATTCAATAAAAACAAAAAAAAACTGGAAAAGCAAAGATTGTCCTTAGTTGAATCTGTCATGACGGTCCGTGATTTAAAATTATCTCTTCAAGAAGAACCTGGAAAAATTGCGCAAAGAATACGAACAAATTTAATGATGTACTCAAAACAAGTGAGGGTTTTACAAAACTTTAGACCACAGAAAATTTATTACAAGGCAATTTTGCAGGAAATTTAGAATTTGGATGTTAATATTTAACTAATATTTGCATTTAAGTACGCGGCTATAACATCGGTGGATGTCAAGAGAAGTTTTTCCGTTTATAAACATATTTTATCTGATAGAGGAGAAATTTAGAAAAACACATTTTAATTATGTAATTGTTGTCATAAAATTTATTGAATATTATGTTACACTAACATACCTATTTTGTATATTTGTTTATATTACATACATACATAATCCGGTCCTCTTGTGCCCTGAGGGTGTCGAGGATTGTTGTCTGAGGGTTTGTTTATATTACTGTTTTTTAATTTAATTTTTATTTGAAAATAATTGCTTTTTTTGCTATATTGAAGAATTTTTTCCGGTGTTTTGTTGCTTATTTTTCTTAATTCGCTTGCTTTTTTAAGCGCTTATTTTGAAATTTTTAGTGCTAATTTATCCGGACCCTAATTATAGTTAATATTTATATGTAAAATAGAACACAAGTTGTAAAAATAACTGCATTCATATTAATCAGCTGCAGTTTAATGAAAAGTACATGAAAGCAGTGACCAATTAATTATCCAAATTGGGCTAAAAAAAATGGGTGTACGAATTTCCACCCACAAGAATGCAACGTTTGGCGACCAACCAAAAGTTGCATTCTTGTGGGTTGGGAAGCCAAATGCGTCTACGAATGGAAAAAATATACGTCCCATACCATGCATAAATACCAGATATATGGCTGTGAAACTATACTAAAATAATAACAATACTCTCACTGCCTCTCCTCTTAAAATGAAAATATTCATAAATATTAGATGAAGTAAGTATTGCGATAAAAAATTGCTTTATTATTTGATTATTATTGCTTTATTGCGAGCACACAAATGCACAAATATGTGCTCGTAAAATGAATAAATGAGTCTGGTTTGTAATATGGTGTATACAGTGGGCGATCAAGTCAGGAATTAAAAAATACATGGCAACAACCAACACAGCCAAACACAGAAAATACTGGAGAGTAAATATGGGGAGCACACAGTGCACACGAGTGTTCAAATTCCTTCATTATTATTCTAGAGTCCATATTTGGATATAACGGGTTGTATCAATTTTGTTCAAACTTTGAACCATTTCGAGAAAAAAATCGTCGAATTCGTATACTAGTAAATTACTTTTTAGCTATACAGATTTGAAAATGCTATAACAATGGAATAAAACTACTACATTTTAATAGAAAATGTACAAAAAATAAATAGGATATAAGTATTTTACATTTCCACGCAAAACACAATATCTTATTGCAAAAGTACAAATTTCATTTATTTGCGAAAACATGCATACAAAATGTAGCAGTTGTGAAAAGTTTGTTAAAAAATATATTTATTTTATAGCAGTAATAATTTATGATCGAAATATAAAAGTTTGTTGAAAAATATATTTATTTTATAGCAGAAATAATTTATGATCAAAATATAAATCGAACCCAAACATTGTATTAGATTAGCACTATATAATACTGGGTGTTATAGAAGTCATCAGAAAAAAAATTCTAGGGGTGAATCAGGGTGCAAAATGGAGTCGAATAGTCCTTGGCATGTTTTTGTTTAGATGGATGGCTTCCTAATAAATGACTGTTAAAATTGGTGCCAAATTTTTTTTAAGATTGCTGAAATCAAACTTTGATAATGCATGGTTTTTTAACTAGCATGCGAGAAGGGATGTGAAAAATGGATCGCTATGTTTTTTTGTTGCTATAACATCCAATTTCAGCAATTGCATTGCCACCACATTCCCCATACACAAAAAGGGTAAAGTTTCAAACGTTCAATTTGACCCTTTTAACAAAGTTATACTTCTAACAAATTTAATAATCATGCAAGTAACATTCCTCAAGATTTTTTATTGCGTTTTAGTTTTAGATTACTTAATAATTTAAAGGATCACTCCTTATTCATTTTGGGAATGTGTACCCAAAATGTTTTAAATTGTATGTATGACACCATTTCCTAGATTTATGCAATTATTTATGTAAATATATAGGGAATAAAGATATCTATCTATCTATCTATCTAATCATCAAAATTTGATTTTACTAAAAAAATCGGTATTTATTAAATATTGATTCTCCTCATTGAGGCCGCTATGAAAGAACATCTACAGTAGGGTTTTATTTTTCCAAAGATGTGATTTTCATACGGCTTCGCTTACGCCCAGAGTCTCGGGAATGTAAAAGACATACAGTGTGCGCCTAAAGTATGGAATAAATTCAGTAAAACCAAAATTTAAAAAATTGGAAAAAACAATTGAAAAATGTTTTTTTTCAATTTTTTTAATTTTGGTGTTACTGAATTTATTCCCTACTTTAGGCGCACACTGTATATGCCAAATTTTAAGAAGATTGGCTAATATTTAGAGGTTACATACTTTGATCACTTTTATCTCAATCTATCAAACTAGTGAAATTTCTACTAATGTACTAATGGGCTTCTCATGTCTTTCTTTTAACTTTTGCAGGTAATTGAACTTTCAAATGGGAACTGAAAGAGGAATTTAGCTATTAGAAAAGTGGTGAAACCTAGTGGTGAGTTTTTAGGAGCTCGGCTCCCTTCAAAAGAACAAGTAGTTTTATTTACCATCACAAGGAAATGAATGAAACACTTTCGGATGCTGCTAAATCTACCAATACTAAAGTAAATTGATCCATTGTACTAAAGTACAGAAAGTGTGGAGGAAAACAAATATCCTTGTTAACACGGAGGAGAATATTCGTGATGGTATACAGAAGTTGTACAAAGAATACCTAAATCTGGGTAAAGATAAATAGAGAAACACGGATAAGGCAAATGTGAAATAGCAGATTTGGAAATGTGATCTCGTCGAGTTATTTGATTTTTTTTCCGGAAAAATGTGACGAACATGACAAGCGTATCACCAGAAGATAAAGAATTTCTTAGGTCACAAACAGAAGATTGTACAAGTGCGTCAATAAGTGGAGTAGACAAGGTTTTCGCTTCGAAAATGAGAACTAAGTGTACAAAAGAAGACAAATATGATTTATATAAGAATAAACATTACAGAGCTATCACTGAAATCAATAAGACAGTTATACTGAAAGACTCATCTCCATCACCATCACCACCTAGTGATGAAGAGGCCGAGTATTCGCCTCCAGCAACGAAAACAAGACGTTCAAGTCCTAGATTAAAACCTTTTGATCAGATACTCACGTCTGCAAGGTATCAATAACACCTCTAGATTCGACAAGCAAGTACTTCATTTATAACAATTGCAAAGAGCCTTGGCCACGATGTTCCAAAAATGTCAGAATCTCCAGCTACCGCTTACCGACCTCGGGCGATCAATAGATAAAATGGCAAAGAAAATCCACCTCACCTGGTCTTACATTGGGATAGTATAGTCAAAACTTTGGAAGATAGAGTTCCAGTTCTAGTGACTGGCAAAGATTTTGAGCATTTGCTTGGCGTACCTATTGCCCTGAAAGGCACTGGTGAGCAGATGGTTGAAGTAGTTATTCGGGAAGTGGACCGATTTGGGCTACGTGACAATATCATCGGTATGTGTTTTGATACTACAGCATCTAATACAGGACTGATCCAAGGGGTAAGTACCAGAATTGAAACGGAATTTGGCCGAACATTGTTGTGGTTGGCTAGCCGTCATCACACCCATGAACTAATATTGAAAAGAGTGTTTGAGGAGTATTGTGGAATACCATCAATTAGTCCTGACATCCAGATTTTTCGGAAGTTCCAAAGTCTGTGGGCTTCACTTGACAAGAAGTCATATACGACAATGCTTGATGAAGAAAATCCAGTTCAAGGCTCTACAGAAGAACAACGAGTCAAAATGGTTAACTACATCCAAAATGTCCTGAAAGACGGAAGTCATCCAAGAGAAGACTACAAAGAGTTATTACAACTCACACTTCTGCACCTAGGAGATTGGTCTCAAAACGACTTCAGTTTCAGGATCCCAGGGGCTCTGCATCAAGTACGGTGGATGGCAAAGGCAATATATGCACTTAAAATTGTCCTTTGCGCTAAACAGTTGAATATTCCTCAACGAGAATTGAAAAGAATAAAACGGATTGCACATTTTGTCAGCCTCATATATGTTCGCTTTTGGCACGAGGCAATTGTAACTCAATGGGCTCCAAAGAATGATTCTGATATGCTATAGCTTCTGAGCACTTGCCCAGATGCAGAACTAACAAAAAGTGTTCTCACAATTGCTAAGAGACACCTTTGGTATCTGTCAGAAACAAACGTAGGATTGGCTTTTTTGGACGAACATATTACTCAGGCTGATAACTGATAAGAAAAATATAACTAAAAATTTAGAAACCAAACCTGCAAAGAAAAATAAAATGAAACGATTAGAGGGTAAAAATCTAGTTTTTGAAAGAAAAGACCTGCGCCATTACGTTACTAATAAAACAAAGCCGTTCTTTGAATTGTTTTTGATCCACGATATGACAGAATACTGCAGTGATTCTCTAAGAAGCTATGTGAATGCTCTTAAGGTGCATACTCGATGTGCATACGCGATAGCGCATAAAGAGGAATTGCTCTGATAAAAACGTTTAACAAATCGGTCAGAGACGAACAGCAAAAACAATTCTTGTTGAACGTAGTCGAGCATCACAGAAAAGTCGTCACCAAGCAAACTAAATAAGACATTGCATCGTTCAAAGTTGATTAATATAACACATGGTTTGCGTTTCATACTATCTGTTAATCTTAGTGTCTAGTTTTTATATAATATTTTTAGTTTGTGATTTCTAGTTTTCCCAATAAAAGTAATTAACATTGGAAAATCGTATTCTTTGCCTACTTTTTCAAAACTGGTCAAAGTATTATCCAATTATCTTGAAATTTGGCATATCTTTTACATCATTGAGACTAGGGGCAAAGTCTGCAAAAAAAAATACTTTTAAATATAGCATTATTATTATTATTTACTTACAAAATGAAACACCCTAACCTACAGGGTTTTTGTAAAATGAAATCGTTATCAAAAAACACTAAAACATTCATGTTTGTAAATGTCATATAAATAAATATTAATTATCATTTAAAAACATTTCTCCTGAAAAGTACCTTGCATGAAAAACGTAGAAAGTATGCAGTGATATAGTTGTATTTTTACCCATTTGGGATGACGTCATTATCTGGCAAATATGTCTATGATCAAATCAGAAGCTTAACTTATCTTAAACTTAACTTAAATTATCAAATGTAATGTAATGTAATGTAATGTTTGTACTTTATATCACATTTGAAATAAATCTGTTCAGTCAGGACTTCAGACTGGACAACATTTAATATCAATCTACAAATTAAACTAACATAACAGCAAAAACAGGCTTTTATGATAATAAGTATTGTAGTTGAAATTGACTCAATGTCGTATGTCACATGACAAGAGTTATATAAATTGCTATTAATAAAGGAAGTGCCCTTGTTTGGTTTATTTTCTATTTCTGTCTTTTAACTAAAAACAAAACTAGTCTGTATTTTAACTAAAAGCAAAACGAGAATAGTATATTAAAATACCAGTTGCAGAAGGCATCTATTCAAGCACGAATGTGAAATTCCGAAACGAGCTGCGTAGCAGCGAGTTGAAGGACAAATGAGTGTTTGAAGGACCTTCTGCAACGAGTGTTTTATACTATTTTTTCTATTTTGCCGCAGCATACTATTTTATAAATTAAAAAATTAAAATTTTAAATGTAGGGGATTTTGCGGTGGTTGGTTACATTTATGTGGCGTAAATTTAAGTGGCTGTGGAAAAAAAGAGACCACATCTTCTCAAGAAGATTCTTAAGAGATTCTCATGACAAATCGCTTGTACCTGTTAATGTGTATAGTAATTGTACTTTCCACGGTATTAATTTAAATTAAACTTCGTTTTCATTAATTTGCTGTTAAATCTGTGAAATTTATTTTTACACGTATGTCAGTTGACAGTTCAACGTCAATCGTCAACGCTACACTACCAACATCAATGCAGTAAATTTTACTAGTCTATTCTAGCACACTAACCGCTCATTCTAACACTCAAATGACATCATTTGGGTGCAAGAATCGACTTATCCTAAACGCAAAATATAAAAAGAATATTCTGAAATCATACCGAAAGTGTAAAAATACAACTATATAACATTTAGGTAAATAATTAAAACTCTAATGAAATAATTAATATTCCGTATTGTTTTTTTGTAATGACATATTTTTAAAGTTTTTATCAAAACCGAAAAGGAAATTTTAAATTTAGTTTTGGTAAGTAAAATCTTAAAAATGTGAAAGAAACATTAAAAATCTATTTTTTGCAAAGGTTACAGAAAACCAAAATAAACTTATGACCTCTAAATGATAAGTAATCTTGAACTAACACGAAATAAAAACATCGCATTGATATCTTGCGTGATTTCCGAAAATTAGCACTATTTCCCGTTTCTTCATTTTGAAAACCGAGATTTTCTAGGTAGTGAAAATTACTCGGTATATCTGATAAGGGCTAATAATCTTTTTAGACAAGCATACATTAATGTCGTAACAGAGGTTTTTGAAAAATCAATAACAAAAAAGTTTCCCATACGATGCCGACTTTTTGACGGTTGCTGTAAATAATGTTTTACTGGAATTGAATGTTGTCAATAACTTTTAGCCCAATTGTTAAAATCTGTAGGGCCCAATTTCAAAGTACAGATATCACCAGTTTTATGGTGACAGGTATTATTAAATACACATTTTTGATTACTCAATAGATTAAATAAACTTCTTAAGTGTGTGCATATAAATATGTATAAAGAAAAAACAAGTTCAAGGAACGATACCTGTAATATTTTACGTTGCATTGATCTTACTGATAAAGCAACAATGAACTCCTGCAGTTTTTTCGTCCATTGTTTTGATGATATATAACTTTTATATGAGAGTATGATTTACTTTCTTTACTTAAGCACTTCGTAAGATAGCATTAAATTTATAACTATGGTATGAATCTTATGTGCAGCAATCTTTGATGACAAAACGTTTTATATTGTATTATATTATTTACAAATTTAATCTTTCATGTGGCATGTATAGAATACAGCAGTCTTTATTAGTGAGTGCAGTATTTACGCTCATTTAAATAATTTAAAAAAAAAAAATCTTAAACCCCTCTGTATATCTTTGCATATTTGAATTTGCCCCTTTTTAGGGTTTATAAATCCGTTTAGTTTTTGAAATTCGCTCTAACCGTTCAGAAGTTTTTTTTTTATGCGTCTGCAGGCACTTATTCAAAAAATCTCAGGGCACCTGGTTTTTGGTATATTAGGTTAGGACTTCGCCTATGTCTAAACAACTGCTTGGGGTACGTTTTGGCGTTTCCAAACTTTTTGTGCCAGGTGCCCCCTTTTTCATATTTTCCATTAAAATATAAATCATTTTTCAAATATGTATAATCTTTTAAAAATATATGATGCAAATCTAAAAAGTTGACTGCTCACTTTTGGCAGTATACCCACGATATTTAATTTTCCGTGGCCAGTACTGTTATAATCAGTAGTTTTACAATGGACATTTCACGATTTACTTAAAGTAATCCACCATCATGTCTTCATCTTCTCGTAACAATTTCCGAACACAAAGCGCCCGCAATCGACAGCATGATAAATTTATGCGCTAACATAATCCACCCACAATAGCCGGCCAATGTAAATTGCACTTGAGCAAACATGCAAATCGGTTTCGCATCATCACACGCGTTTAATAAGCAAACAGTTTGTTTACACGGAGCAATCTCCTCGTTCCCATCCACCTTCTGCCACGTGCAATGCATCAATTCGGTCAGCACGCTTCAATTAAGCCCCAATGCATTATTTATTAACCGTGGCAGTGTAATTTACGGCCGTCCCGAGTGTCTCGATAATATCTGGACGTTAAAATTACACAGACTGATTCGTTTTAATGGGAATAACTGGTGTTGATGGTGCACTTATTATTACGAGATCTACGCGAGATGCGCCTGAATAAACAACTCTGTTAACAAATTTTATTAATGTTTTTAGTATGTGGAGGATTAAGGTTTAATTGGGGTTTATTTGAATTCTGTTTAAAAATAATTGTGTTTGGCGTGCGAGTAGCTTACAATGAATCTTACAAAGAAAGGGATGTCTCGTTGACTTGAAAATTCCATTACTTAAAAATTATATACATAATATAATATTCCAGTTTTTCCACACGACCGACGACTTATATAGAAGGTTAAAAAAATTAAACTTGCGAATACGTTTTGAATCATATAGGTTGAAATAGTGTGATATGAATTATTAATTACTTATAAAACATTTAAAACAAACAAAAAAAAAACCTATAAACATTCTTAAACAAGTAAAAACAACTCTGATAAAGATTGATCTCTCTCTTTCTCACACTCTATACAAGAAATACACTAATAAAATATTGAGTGGATGCTTCCCTTATATGATTAAACTCCATTTGAAACATCAATCTAAAACACGCTCGTGAGTCTACATAGTATGTAGGTACTTAATAATAATGCTATATGTAAACTCATACAATCGAGTTTGGTTTCACACTTTCAAAATCTGCACATGTTTTAGTTTAGTCCAATTTTGGGTATGTAAATTAATGTAAAAATTGTCGCCTATCGCCACAATTGAATTATTTATCGCTGACACTCATCACAACAGTAGCTAACCGTAAAAACTAATAACGTTTTAAATTTTCTGATTATGCACCAATTAGCATGAGTTCGTTAAAAAGTATAAGTAAAATATATGTATGACCATATTTGAATATGGCCAAAATGTTTACGTCGCGTGAATTTGAATCATACAGTTCGAAATAGTAAGATATAAAAGTGTATAATAGCCTCACAAAAATTCTTTAACAAGTTGCAATAACATCAATGTTTATTTATTTAATTACATCGTGAAATTGGCGTTGTTTTCAATTTCTTGAGGTCTCAAAAATGCGATATTTGGATACAATTATAGAGTGTACGTGTTTAAATATTTTATATTTTGCGAGTATTTAGTAAAATAGTGGGTGTACCATCCTAGAAAATTCATCACGTTTTGAAAAGAACTACTTCCTCGATTAATTTTTTTTTTTTACAATTTGTAGGTACTAAATGTTATATTATTTTAATTTATTCTCATATTTATGGCATTAAATGTCTGTCATTCGTCACGATAATATTACTATATGTACACTTAGAAACTATCAAATACAAAACAAAAAAAAGGTAAACAGCCATGTAATCAAATTTTAACCTATTATTTTATATTTTGTCAACATTTCGATAGATAGGTATGCATACAAGTATGGGAATTTTTTTAAATTTTAAATTGCACGTACCTGCAATAATATTTCGATACTTCACTTTTTTCTTTACATTTTTGGGTTAGGGTGAGCTCAAATTGTTATTGAATGTAATCAAATTCTAGCCTCTTATTTTTAATTTTGTCAACATTTTCGATAGATATGCATAAAACTAAACTAAAACGGGAAAAAAATTTAAATTGTACTACAATAACTGCAATAATATTTCGATACTTTACGTGTTTCTTTATATTTTGGGTTAGGGTGAGCTCATCATCAGCTATATGCATAAGCGCTTGTCGATACTTTAACTTTAACAATTTCTTGTGATCTATTTTTCAATGCATGGATTATTATCATTATCATAACTTTGAAAAGATTTGCTAATCTGATGAACATTTCAAAATCTGATGAAAATTTTTTATGAACAAGTTGTAAATAAAATAAAAATGTTACAATTAAATAGCTAAAACAATTTACGGATCTCATTTAAAAAACTTTGTAGAAAATGAGCTTGAAGATTAAAAAAAGTAATTTTATAGAACAAGGTCAAACTTTTCAAAACATTTTGATAATAAGATGCAATTTTTATTATTAAAATATGAGCTAAAACGTATAAATGACAGAAAAAACATTTCCATGAAAGTTTTATAAAAGAAAACTTTCACAATTAAATTGCTGAAAAAATTCATGGATCTGATGAAATTTTAAAAATTACCAGATTATGTACTTGAAAATTTAATTCATGTTAATGAAACAAGATTCACATGTTCTAAACAATTCACTAATGAGATGCAAATTTTATTCCTAAAATATGAGCCAACAATTTTAAATGAAAAGTATATCAATTATTCAAAAGAGTTATGTAAATAATATATAAAAATCACAATTATAAAAGTATACCATGTAAATGAAAGTAAATTAAACTGGTAAAAAATTAAAATATATTAAAATATGGGCTACGGTTACAAAATACAGGAATTTTATTAAAAAAACAAGCTATACAGGGTGTCCAAGATAAGGATCAACAGCATGGGGTCTCGGAAACCGTAACAGTTACAAAGGCGGTTAAATTACAAAAAAAGGTGCGCAATTTAGTGGTCAGTATTATTCTGTTGAGAAAACAAACAAAAAATCGTTGAATGCGTAATAGGAAATGCTATCTAATACAGCGTATACATTTTTTACGGGCCATATAAAAATAAAGTTGATGATTTCTGCGTATTAGACTGCAACTAAAAATTTGTAAACCCTGTCTTGTAGAGTTAAAAATGAGGCAATGAGAAACTGCCTTTGGTTTTCTTATAAATTTTCATATAACTATAGAAAAAAATAAAATCGAAATCGCAAGATTTCTGATTTTGTCGATCTCCGGTAGTAAGCCGATTTTTCTGGGTTTCTCAACAGAATATTACTGACCATTAAATTGCGCAATTTTTTAAAATTTAATTGTCTTTGTAACTTTTACGGTTTCCGAGATCCTCATGCTGTTGATCCTTATCTTGGATACCCTGTATGCATTTTGAGCTTTTTTAAAAAAAAATCTTTTTTAATTTATTAAATTCTCAGCTTAGATTTCTAAATCGAAAATAAAATTCCTTAAAAATTTCACAAATGACAAAACTGAGTGTTTGAAACAATTTACTGATCTGAGGATTTTTTTTAATTTTCTACATGTTGAGCTTAGAAGTTGCAAAAAACTGTAATTTATGTAAAAAACAAGCTCAAACTTTGTGAAATATTTGCTAATAAATTGAAAATTTTTGACATTTAAACATCTTGACATCAAAATTACAAATTCCAAAAAGGTTGTGTAAATAAAATTAAAATTTTGCAACTGAAAATATAACGTAACTTAAATAATTTACTCATACAGTGGAAATTGTAATTTTCTAAAATATGCGTTTAAATGTTCCAAAACATAGTCGAAACAGCTCAACTTTCTTTCAAAAACTTTAGCATATCACATGATTTTTTTAAATGTACTAAAATAAGAGCTTACATTTAGAAATTGAAAATAAATTAATTATAAAAAAGTTGTAAATAAAATAAAATTTCACAATTAAAAAAAAACCTAAGTTACTGAAACAATTTATTAATATGATCAAATTTGACATTTATTAGAGTCAATTGAAATTTAATTGATACAGAAACCACTTCTTACTTATTTGAGTTGAGCTGAGCAAGCAGTGTAGAAACCGTGGTGGGGAAACAGTGATCTCACATAACCAGTATTAGGCAGCCCCTTCAAATATCATACTTGCATTCATCTGATAATTGATAATTGAATAGATGAAAGAATCCAGAATTTTAATACTACATACAACGTTGTAAATATCTTTATTCTATATTATTTTTTTGTACATGCCCATTTACGACTCATTTAAGTCCCTAAAATGAGTCTTTTCGGCATCCATTCCCATGATTAAATAATGTGGTTACTATGGTGGCATGATAATTAAAATCCAAGGCGCACTATTTTGGAGAAATATGTTCTCTGATGACATTGATTAATGTCATAATGAAAGGTATAAATGTGTTTTGAGAGCATATACACAAAAATGTTGTGTGTAACACGTACCTAATAGCTATTTGTATTACAAGGGAGCAAAGTGCAGCATTTCCTCCAGCGGGTATTTGACGCTCAACGCGAAGCAGAGGGCATCAAAATCTGAGGGAGGAAATGGCACTTTGCTCAAGAGTAATACAAATAGCTATTAGGTATGTGTTACAAACAACATTTTTTGTATATGCTCCCAAAACACATTTTTACATACATTTTTTCTACGTACCTTTACAGTGTTTTGCATAAATATTATATTTTATTGTGCATGACAACTAAAGAACCAAATGTCAAAATATAATATTTAGAAAAAGTATATTGTTAAAAATCAAAGTATACAAGAAACGTACGAATTTTTATAAATAAAAATAGTACGAGGCTTATGTCGTACGTTGAATAGATTACGGCTACCATTGTAGTCCGGTTGAATAAAATACGTAATGGCTTAAATACTGTTATTAAAACGGGTGCGTGGTTAGAAGGAAATTATGTTGAACGTTTTGAGCTGACTAAAATAAATGTGAATACATACTTTGTAACGAGGTGTGTAGCTGTTCAAGTTTTCGTATTTCGGGGAATCTTTATGTAGTTCTCACTTCTCACGTGCTAAGTATATGTATTGCAATTATCCGGCCGCATTTTCACTATATTCATTGAATACATTAATGTCAAATTTTGATTGATGTAATGACATGTTTTTTTTTGTATTCTAATATTTAATTTTAAATTATTGTAATTGTTCTAGTAGTGAAAATATAGTATATACACCATGGTTGTGAATACTATTACAGCCTCGGGTCATGTAACCCTCAGCGCTATCAATAAAAGAAAACCATACCCTATTACAGCTATTTCATGTTTCTATTCTAAGTATTATTCTAGGGAGGCAACGTTGTTTGCCACTCGCATATGAGGGAGCCAAAGTTGTTTCCCTCCCATGAGAGGAAAAGTAGAACTTTCCTCCCTTATATAAGGGACGAAGTGTGTACTGTCTATTAAGGGAGTAGAAAGATTAACTTTCTTCGGACTTATCTGCTATTCCAGACTCGGATACGCTTCGTCCGGAATCAGCAACAATTCGTCCGAAAAAATTTCAAATTAGGTGCTTGTAACAAAAATAAGTGTGTCAAAAATAACTTCTTCATTCTAGAATTTTGACAGTGAGATATACGCAAGTTATACGCAAAGTAGATTTTTTTAAATCATACTAAAAGTTGAATTACGATGCCCTTCAACATTTTTTAAATCAGTTTATAAAACAAGGTTCATCTTCTTCATTTCAGGATTTTGACAGTAAGATTTACGCAAGGTATCAATTATAATAACAATTTATTGGCACAAAAAGTTGCATTTCGAAATTCGATGCTCTTTTTTCACTAAAAACAATATAGTCCAACTTTGTTTGAAACGGTATTTTTTAGCTGAGATGCTGGATAATGTTTTAAATTTTGAGTATATTCACCGTTGTGGATACTATTTAAGATAATAATGCACCTTTGGGGCTCCGTTGACCCCAGTTTGAGAAACGCTCTACTTTTCACTTCTAAATTTTAGCTAAAATTTTGATTGTTTGTTTTTTAGGTTTTTTAGGTTTTTTATTTTATAAATACGCATCGTTCAAAAATGCATCTACATTTTTGTAGCAATTAATTTTGCACTTTTTTGAAATAAAGTACTTTTTGTTTGCAAATTATAGCTTTAATTTATATTATTAGTTAGTTATTTTTTTTTTTTTGTAAATACCAGTTTTAAAATTGCACATTTTTGTATCAATCGATTTTAGCGGTTTTTGTTACAAAAGCTTTTTGCATGCAAATTGCAGATATAATTTGTATCGCTGCTGATTTTCTTTTCATAAATATCACTGGTTCGAAAATGTTCAAATTGTTTTAGTACGTACAATATATTTTTTTGTTACAAAGTTCTTTTTGTTTGCAAATATATAATGTATATTATTGGTTTGATTATTTTGTTTTTATAAATAGCACTTTTCAAAACTGTGAAACAATTGGTACCAATGAATTTTGCACCATTTTTGTTGTGATGTGCTGCTATAAAATGATTTATAAAATAATTAAGATGTATAAAAATATTGTAGTCGTTTGTTATAACTTACCACAATTCAAAACAAATTTGAAAAAAAAAACTCAAAATAACATCTAAATGTCACAATACATCCTGCAACATATATAAATAATTCTCGTACGGTGTTTTGGCAGAGGCCACAAAATAAAAACAAAATAAACTCACCGCGCAACTTCGTCGGAACTAATTGTCACCGGCTCTATTAAACTAAACTATCCACTGGCAGCACCGTTCAACAACTGAGAGCTCTTACATGTCCCAAGGTACGGTGCTGCATATATCAGGCCTGGCTGACTTGTACACATACACACGCAGGCTTGTACACATGCAGACACATATACAATTAGGAGATAAAAATACGCATTACACTTTATAAGAGAAACACTCGGGTAAATTATGCGCGAAATGTCGATTCACATTTACATATCGGCTGGGCATAAAATCGGAGCAGAGTTGGAGCCGAGTGCTTTGACGTGCGGGCGCCCTCGTTAAGAGCCTTTTTTACTCTTCACCGCTCAAAAATAGCCAAACTAATTTCTATAAATAATCCCGCACGGGCCGTAAATTCCTCTCCATTGTTAATTAACAACATCCATGCCCATCAAAGGCTGCGATTTGGTAAATATTTCAACCAAATCTTGTACACATCTTGACTGATCCTTCCCATTACTTGCAAATGAAGACGGAATTATTACCACAAAAAGGCTCCCGGTAATTCGTGTGTAAACCAGATTTTTTTTTGCATATATGCAAATATTTCACATTAATTATGATTTTGAGCGAAAACCGTAAAGTCGGATAACGGAGCCGGTGCCAATTAAACTGCATTTTTTTACTCCTTCGGACTTCGGAGGTGCAGACATAAAGCGATTCACGCGCTGCCAAATGAGGCATTTAAATTTCATAGATGTCACCGGTGAGATTATCCCGAAAACGACGGAGTCTTTCGGTTAATTAATGAGAAGATAAAGTCTTCCAGGAAGCTGGTCCGATCGCGTTGTTGATAACAATTTGAGTAATCGTATCGGTTTTTTCACTAATGACACCCTGCCACCTGCGTCAAATATCTTCATTTATAAGATAAAAACTCAAACATTGAAGAACGTTCTGATACAAATTTCGATCAGTGAGTTTCTGCATATTTTACAGTCTGGAATCAGCATTAAAATATTATTGCCGTTGAATATAAAAGATTTCTAAATATGAGTTACTGACTTCTTAAAGACCACCCGGATGTAAACACAAATAACCAACTAGAATCAGACAAATTAAAATTCTTCACCAAATCCTGCTTCAGGCATTCAGGCAATCAAATACGGTTTTGCATCATTAACACAATTTTGATTTTTCTACTTTGTGTTTGCTTTTTTATTTATTTATGTATTTCATACAATTCTGACGGTTTAAACTGACGTTATACACCTCTTAGCAAACGTCATCAACAGTTGTTTATGTGCAAGGTGAAATATTTTTTTCATAAATCGATTAGTGAATTAATAATAGATATATTAAACAATAAGTGAAATAAGTCATTGTTTATAGCACGAGTCCAAATTTAAAACATGAGCCACGAGGCGCCGAATGTTTTAACCCACAGGTGCTACAATTGATTTATTCACAAATTTTTTATACATTTTATTATGATTTGCGCCCTTTTTATACAAAATAAATTTGTATTTCCTATAAATAATTCTTAGTTTTAATAGTTCTTTAACTTCAGTTGGTAACACTCATTTCGCATTTGTTTAATTTGAAGTTCAAAATAATTTACTGACATTTCTACATACAACTTACATTTCATTACATTATACACTTCTTATAGTGCCCATCCAGGTTAATATACGTTAAACCGAGACTTTCGGTGGTCTTCCTCGGCGACGGTTCAAAGATTTCCTTTGACGGCCATTTTCACGGCGCGCGTGAAAGCAACCAATGCACATAACAATCAGGAAAATTTTCATTGCGAATTTCACTGCAACGTTTTCATTTATCAGCAAATCACTTGTCCATGGATAACCCCCTTGCACTTGCCAAATCATATGACATATGAAGCGAAGTTCGTCAGTGCATACCAACTTCGAAAAACAAAATTTCGCGTGCGTCCGGCCGATATGATCGTAATGAAACGCGTGGCTAAACAGCCAGCAAATTATAAAACTAACTTTTAATTCACTCAAAATCAAGAACATACATTATCCTTTTCATAGAATACCTTTGACTTTGTGGGCATCAACCAGCACCGTAGCCAGGACGAAAACCTAGCCCATAGTTAGGAAATTTAAGGGGGGTATGGGTGGGGTAGGTAGGTGGGGTACAATACATATAATATATTTTCTGCAGTTTCTCTACATTATTCGAATATATGGTATATTATGTAAATATAAAAATATACATTATACAGGGTGGTCACTTTTACGACGCCTACCATAAGGATCTATTAAAAGAAAATATATACAGAGTTGGTCAAATAGGATAAGAGATTCTCATTTTTGTCACTTTCAATACACTGAAACGAAATCCGGGATGTCTTGCACAGTTCCTGAAATATCGGTGAAAAACTGAAAAAGTGCATTTTCCTTTTATAACTTTGTTAACCTTTGAAGGAAATTTTACGAAACTTGGCACTCTTAGATTTTTCGACGTGAGCGTTCTAATGACAGTGCCAAACATTTTCTGCGCCAACTAGATGCCCAAATTTTCATAGTCAACTTTTGATTTTCTTGTTGCTGCAATACTGCATGTGAAACACATGGGTAATCTGATATTATTTACTACCAAAAATCGATAATTTAAACAATTGTTGCAAAAATCATACTGCTGTGGACTGCTCCAAAAAACAAGTTGCCATGGAATAACAAATTACCATATTGACATTTTTTCATACAAAGAAAATAACTTCTGAGTAATTTGATTGTGTATAAAGTGCAAAAAAGAAGATAATATATTTGATTAGTAAAAGTGGGAAGATATTATCCCCAACATGAAAAAATTGACATGTACAATCTCTATGTAAGGAATTACAGAAATGCGACAGTAACATCTAGAATTTATGATGAATTTTATCCTGAAAGAAGACAGATCCAACAATTCTTCGGCGTTTGTGGAATTGTATAAAATGTCAGATAACCCATGGTGTTACATGGTTGAAATCGGTATTTTTCGCTTTTTAATGCTATTAAAATCCAATATGGCGGTCATAAAAAAATATAAAGTTGACTATGAAAATTTGGGCATCTAGTTGGCGCAAAATGTTTGGCACTCTCACAGAAAGCTCACGTTGAAAAATGTAAGAGCGCCAAGTTTCGTAAAATATCCTTCAAAAGTAAAAAAGTTAGAAAAGGAAAGTGCACTTTTTCGGTTTTTCAGCGATATTTCAGGAAATTTGCAAAATATCCCGGATTTCTATTCAGAATATTAAAAGGTATGAACACAATAAACTTTTCTTCCATTTGACCAACTCTGTATATATTTCCGTTAAATAGATCCTAATGGTGGGCGTCGTAAAAGTGACCACCCTGTATAACATATTCGAATCCTTTTTTATTTTGCAATATCATAAAAAAAATTAACAATTCTGTGAATCATATAAATTTTCTGCGATTGTTTTGTTTTGCAATTTCATGAAATAGTTAACTATTCTGCCAGTTCACCGAGTTGATTGATCATCTTTAATTTCTTAGGTATTTTAATTCATTGAAGTTTTGACCCTCTCTATGGCCTAAAATGTCTAAATTGTTTTTTTGCAATTTCATGATCACAAAATCATCAAATTATTTATACAGGGTGAGTTTTTTTTAACTTTTTTAGCCATGCAATTTTTCCAAAAATAAAAACCTCATGAAATTGACCTTGTAAAACTGCAATTATTTCCCCATTTAATCGTCTCTCTATCTCCGCTAGTTTCACAGATCTCCATACTAAACATCCGAAAAAACTCAAATTTGTATGCTTTTGAAACTGCTCCAGTTTCATGGATTTTTAACGGCTGTAAATTTATGGAGATGATTTATCGTCAAATTCTTATAATATATTTATTTGATTTATGAGTTTCATCAACGTTGTGTTAACTCGGGTTATGTAACCCCGTGTTATATTTATGCCAGAGTGACGTTTCGAATCGGTAGCATCTAAATTTAATGATGTTAAGTAAGGTATAGCAACAAAACCCCTCGGGTTAAAAAAACGGGTCAGTTGTGAATGAATCAAGTTCGTATAACCCGCATTTTATGTTTTGTTTCAGATCTGGTATAAGTCATTTTTAGGTTAACCCCGAGTTAAATATATAACCCCGAGTTAATATTTAACTCGCGTTGATGCAACCGGACATTATTGAAATTTTGACCAATTCTGCAAATTCATAGAAATAATTATCCGCGAATTCCTACTGTTTTTCCAATTTCAAGACTTACTTGCACGGTGCATGTAATGGTTATCTTACCAGGGGTAATATAACAAGTGGTGTTCTCATTATCGATAATGATTTTATAAATACAACGAATTTTAACCCCAACGACGAAAATGCATTTTCCCCAACATCTTCCAAAGTTGGGGGTTAAAATAAGTTTTATTTTTAAAATCATTATCGATTTTTGAGAACACCACGAATTATATTTAGGAAGGGAATATAATGAATTGATTGAGTCATCTAGTAAAGCAGAATAAACAAGAAGCTAAATATACAGTTTAAATACCTATATTTATTTAGATTACTTCATCTTTCAGACAGCAAACCACATTTATTTCCACATTTTACAATTTTACATGTACTTGAGACACACTGACATTTCGGGTTATGTTTTTAATAGCGGCTGACTAGATTGTTTGTGCGAGCAACCAATAAATAACACCATCGCAACGGTCTTCGCTACGATCTGTTTGGGATTCGAAATTCTGACGAGCATTTGTTCGTGGTATTTTCATGAAAATACAACCGTTGTATTATCAGCATTATCAGTTATTAATACATGCGTAACTATAGAAACTACATTGTTATAACGTCACTGTTTTAACGTATGACTTATATTCCCAGGTAAGTGTACAGACAAGTTAGAGTGATAGTTATGTTTCTGAAAGAAAAAAATATAAAAGATATAAAAAAATTAACCAGTTTTGTCAAGTCATCTAGATCATTAATTGTTAAGTTTTTTTGATTTAAATTTAAAAAATGCCTTCCCCGCCATTTCATTGTTAGCGAGATCTTACAAATTTTAAATTTCATGACATTTGTATGTTTCTCGCAGTTTCTTCAAATATCTGGATAACTTATAAATACATAGAAATTATAATCTTCTAATTTTTTTGTGGGTATTTCTTGCAATTTCATAATGTTTGATCAATTCTGTCAATCTTAGAAATAATATGCGATACATTTTTGCAATTTCATGAATTATTTAACTAATCTGCCAAATCATCGATTTTTTATTCAATGAATATTTGACCAAGTCCAGCTATTTATAGAAATTATTATCTGCAAATTCCTATTTTTTCGAATTCGTTGTGATTTTGGTTTTTTGCAATTTCGTGTTTTTTTGCCAATTCTGCCAATTGTATAAATTATCTGCGATACAAACATTTTACTGTAAGCATTTGCATGTAGGTAATCTATAATATGTAAGCACGTGCCAAAGTAGAGTAATATGAATATTTAGGAGAAATTATAATTTAAATTCAACAACCTACCAATAGAAAAGCTACTACAAAACATTTCGCAACTATGTCAATCGTTTCGTCCTGATTCTATCAATTTTGGCGATCAAAGGCTGCCATAAACATTTGGCTATCCTAGTAAACTGGCACGCTTTTTAGGTTTCCACATATGGCATGTAACTCCGGCAAGTGCATACCCAAACAACGGTATGCTAATCAAGATGACATCATGCGTTTTTGTGAAACAATTCGAATCACGGACGCGCGTTCCTGAGGAATTCGTGGTGTGTGCGCCTCCTGAAAATTTATTACGTGTGTACGTAGGAGCGGTGAGTTTTTTTATAGCAAAAAAAAACGTAAACAAACACGGCGGATAGGTTTTCCGTGAATCAAATAAAACGTATTGAATAGCTATGAAAATGCGAATTCCAATGTCGAGGAAGAATTTTGTATCGTTTGGTGATTATAGATTATAGAATTTATGTGATTTAACCGTAGAGTGTTGAATTTGAATAAATGTGAATATTTTGATTTGATTTACAACTCGGCACATATTATAGCAGTAGCAGATATCTTTATTCTAAATGTAAGCAAAACACATATCGTTGGTGAAACCAGAAAACAGTGTAACTCCTAAAATGTAAATTTTACAGGAAAGCATTTTTATGCCATAATTTTAAGCATACATCATATGCCAGTAAACCAAATTCTCAGAATGTTATACAGGAATCTCAAATAAATTTTCTCAACCGAAAAGTCTGACTGACTAATATAAGCTGCAAATATTTTTTTTTTCCAGTAAAAGTAGAGTTACACTGTTTTCAGGTTTCACGGACGATATATTTTTCGTGATTTGTCATGACTGAGCTCGTTCGTTGACGCTCATGTTTGTTGTCATATTCACCTTTCTTACCATAATGTTTTTTTGCATTCAACAATATTAAGTTAAATATTTATAGTAATTTGTCTGGGAACTAAATTAATCAATTTAGGTGCTAATTTGCACCTAGATTTGCAATTAGATTTATGCTAGAAAGATACCGTTTGAAGTTTAGGGAACTAAATCAATCAATGGTAAACATAAAAATACAAATTACAAACATTTTTGATATTTCCAAAAAATCCAAAATATTTAAACTTAATGTTTACAAATAAAAATGACAATTTACCACTAAAATTTGGTTTATTAAAATTTGGTATTACTCGTGCAAATCGAGTATAATCTGTACATATTTATTAGGTTTAGTTAATTAATTTTTCAGATTTCCACATTTCGAGTTTGAAATTTCCTCTCTTGAACACATTAAATAAATATAACATTCAAGTAATATAATATGAATAAACCCGGTATGAAAGTACAAAACTATTGATTAGTATCACCACACAATTTAAAAATTTTCAGCATATTTGGTCATTGTTTTATACCATATTTCCTATTGCGGATTTCATAATAGCTCTGTATATCATATTTCATAGTACTGATTTCATAATGTTTACAATTATAAAATATGATCATTGTTAATCTGAAAGGTTAGTTATTAAATTTAATTTTACGCACATTTAGGAACATCAATATTGCATATCCAGCATCTAATAGCGACAATAAAAATTTGAAATAACGACACTTTAAACCCATTACAATTAAATCCCGCGGAGCGCAATCCTTGGGATTCCCCAATTTATGTTAATTATTCAGTTAAGCGCGGCGGATGGTTAAAAGCTAATAACACACGCCATTCGACCAGCTTACAATAAACAAACACGCCATCGCCGAGATAAGCAACGAGTTTTCGATCAACCGCTGACGGGATTGCAATTATCTGGACACAATTGGGTCACAGCCACTGTGTATTGGGAACGGACAGATCGCCTTCTTATTGGATTAAATCAGCACAATTGACACTGCTGAACCCCGTATCTTTATTATTATAAGTGTAACAAAGTTTTTATTGTGCGGTTTATCGATCCGTGCCACCAAGAAATTGTGTCGCAGAGTGATGCACTATTATTAATATATGTATTTTATATATTTTGCAATGTGAGTTGAAAAGCGCGGATTTATAAGCATAAAAAATTACAAAATAAGTGCTTAAAAATGCATAAAAATCTTAGAAAATGAGCATATAAAATAGCATAAAGATTAGAATAAGCACAAAAACGCAGAAAACGCATGAAAATGCATATTTTATTTTTATGAAAATACAGAAAAACAAAACAAAACTTATTTTTTTAATAAGAACGCACTATAGGTAGATAAAAGTAATACACTGCTCAACATTTGAACTGGTACACTTATATAAAATGCAGTAAAATTGAAACAAAAATTAAAAAAATGCTTATGCGATTGGCATAACTTCCTATATGATCAGGGCTGTGTTTCGGAATGCAAACAAATGCCTATCGAATAACATATGCGAAACAATTATTGTTTATGTGTCATCAGTGCAATTACTGAGCTCGCGGACGCTTATACTTTATCAAGTTTAAGAGAATTTTGGCGAATATCTCGATTAAGTTTTAATTCATAGTGGTTGACTGTATTTGAAAGATGCCCCTAAGGCGTTTAAGTATTGAAGAGATGAGCCAAGCTATGGGAATGCTTAGGACTGGTGCATCGCTAAGAACTGTTGCTGCCCATTTCAATGTGAGCCACAATGTGATCAGAAGAGTTCGAATGCGTTTTAATGATACTGGATCTGTCGAACATAGACGAGACCAGAGTGCGTCTCCATAGCTCAGATGGAAGAGTGAAAGTTTGGAGAAGCAGAAGAGAACGCTATATTGAGAACCACGTGACTTACCATCAAGCTTATGGTGGCGGTTCAATTACCGTTTGGGGAGGTATTTCTGCAACTCATCGTACAGAATTGGTTATGCTTGGAAATGCTGCAATGAATAGTGTCAGGTGTCTTAATGAGGTATTAGAACCTGTAGTGTTGCCATTTGCCAATGAAATAGGCGATGGTTTCGTGTTTGTTGATGATAATGCGCGTCCTCATAGAACAAGGCAAATCAATGCATTTTTTTTATGAGAACAATATTACGCACATGGATTGGCCAGCGAACTCTCCAGATCTTAATGCCATAGAGAACGTATGGGATTACTTGAAAAGGTTGATAAGGTCACGAGGAGTGGATCCAAAGAATCACCATCAGCTCCGAACTGCTGTTTTGGAAGAATGGCTAAATATTCCTCAGTATTACATTCGGGATTTGATTTCCTGCATGCCAAGACATTGCCAAGAGGTCATAAGAGCTAGAGGAGGTCCCATGCATTATTAATCTTTAAGTGTTTGGTTATCATTTCTTTCCAGAGCATACTTTTCTATAATACTAAAATGAAGATTTTGTTATTTTTCTATTTTAACAGTTGATATTCGTTATTTCAGTTTTAGTATTTTAATTCTTCGCTCTAATAGTGCTTCCAGAACCGTGTACTATCAATTAAGCAAAAAGGTGTTGTTCAAAAAGTAGTCAATTGTTTTTTATATATGTTTTTGTAAGTGTACCAGTTCAAATGTTGAGCAGTGTATTTTAATAACATAGATTTTTGTGTTTAATATTATTAACAATAATAATTAATAACAAATAATGACTACTGCTTATTTTTAAATGAACTAATAATTAAATGTTTTTCTAAATTTTCAACGGACAATCCCATTCTCCTATCACTGAGCACATTTTTTAAGTATGAAAAGCTTCTCTCCACATCCACACTTATAATTGGTGCATATTTAAATTTGGGTACAATTGTAATATTTATCAGAAAATCTTCCACGAAATCTCCTTTTAAAACTGTTGATATATTTTGTAACTCGCCAAACCCTTCATTTTTGACAAAACTGCATCACGTTTTTTTAATAATAATCGTTTGAGAAGTCGTTCCTAAAATCTTCAATTAGTTGAACCGCATCTACCAAAGTTGTGTCCTTTGCTTGGAGTTTATCAATCGCTTTGCTTACGAAACTGTAGTTGGTTTTTAGGAATGCTAAATTTTGTACAACCCTCCTATCTTTAAGAACTTTGTGGCATTATTTAATTGCCTCTGACACATTTTCGGGAAACTCTAACACAAGCTGTTTAAATGAATCGAAATGGTCGGCATAATAGCAGGCAGCACCTAGCCACGTACCCCATCTAGTTATAACCGGTGCCGGAGGAAAGGTACATTTGGCATTCTTTCCCTCAACATTTCAACCCTCAGTGGAGCTTTTAGGAAAATTTTCTTCCCGGTTTTAATCAAATCATTGACCAGGAAAAACTGCAGTCTAATCGTTTCAGCAACTCGGTTAAAACCATGTGCCAAACATGTGCAATGCATTAATTGCTCATAAAATACTTTTAAATTAGAATATACCTTCAACATATATGCAACGGCATCAGAAAGCATCAATAATAATTTATCATTTGGTACGGGGTTTGGCAAAAAAAAGTGTTAATCCATCGTGAACGAATTTGGCAACGGTATTGCCATTGGTTTTTTCTAACTGCTTGGAACTAATTAAAAATGCATTGGCGGAGTCTTCGTTTAATATTCCAATCATTAAATGGGCGATGTACGGACCACATGAATCAGTAGTTTCATCTACACAGAACCATATGTAATTGATGCCAATTATCATTTTTATTTGCTCAATAGTGTGTTTATATACTTGCTCGACATAGTTCTTGCGAATGGTTGATTCGGCAGGAATATGTCTACCGGTGTACTTTTGTAAAAAAAGATTTAAACATACTATTATCTGGTTTTTTTAACGGAATGTTAGAAGATACCATCGTATTGCATAAATCAAAGTAAAATTCCTTTTCATTCTGTGTAGAAGAACTCGCAAAAGACTCGGAAATAGTTTGCTGGGTACTCAGGGTACTGCTTGCAGATTTGTGTTTTTTTTAAATTTTCCAAGTGAACTGTTGTTTTGATATGTTGTGTTACGTTAAATTTTGTCTCGAAGTTAATCTACAACATAATACATGCTTGTACCTACGCCAATAGCAACACAAAATAAAACTTACCGGTTTGATACAAGCCCTGCAAATCAATTTTCCATTCTCATATTTTAATTCAGAATGTCCACGTATCCATTCATCGACAGAAGGTTTTACTTTCGGCATTTTATACAAGAATACTTATAAACACGTAATACACACAAGGCACAAGCACAACGCACTGAAGATTGAAATAAATTGGACGAAATTGATAGCACACTTGCCCCAGATGCGTTCTGTGCACGTAAAAATAGGGTAATTCCCGAAATAATCAAGCTTTGTTTACCAAATATCACGTACGCACGCTCGCTTTGTTGATGATTTTGTAATAACCAAGCACTCTAGACGTAACGGGGTAATATTAATACTGAATTCTTATTGCAATAATGTGCAACTAAATATATTCCTAGCCAATATAAATAATATGCTATAAAATTGAGAAATAAGCAAATAAGCACAAAAAATAAGGAAATATGCACAAAAAATACATTAAAGCAATTATAAGCCTAAAAACTGAAAATATGCATAAAGCACAAAAAAAAATATTTGTGACGTTACTTCATGTGCTGAAATTCCTATAGATACGAGTTCATTTTGGTCTGCTATTAAAACTGATGTATGGCATAATACCTAGAAATACTCGCCTTGGTGAATTGTATTGTGTTTGACATTGATTCACAGTAGAATAATTTAATTATTACTATGAGAAGGAATTATTATAAATGAGTATTTAATGTCTCCTATAAGTGGAGAAATAGGAAAATTGGCATAATTAAAATACTACATTAATAATGACAATCTTATTAGTATACTATTTGTATACTTATATACTTAGTGTACTTAGAGAAGAAGAGTAGACCAAAACGAAGAGAAGAAGGAGAGGAAGGAGAAGAAAATGGATAGAAAGAGGACGAAGAAAAGAAGACTAGAACAAAATGAAAATTAGATGAAAGAAGAAGATGAGAGAACCAAAACGAAGAGAAAAAGGATACGAATAGGAAGATGAGGAACAAGAAGCAAAAATTTTCTCAGATCTATGGTAATAGATTAATAATTTTACGATCTTTTAATTTTTAATTCTGAGATTTGAAATTTGAAACTGATTTTTTTCTACTCGAGAATCTTATGAAAAAGGTAAAAATCTTAGGTTCTCGAAATCTTTGTCGAAGTTTTCTTATTTTTGTTTCCTTGATTTTGAGTTTTCTCAAGAATTGTTATATAGACATTTTCGAGCAATTCGGTTCACGAGAATGAAAAATATCGACACTAGAGAAACTTTAATTGTTATTGTTGTCAAACAGTAATTCAAAACAAATCACAGTTAAGAGCAATAAACAAGCAAACCTGACCTCTACATTTCTGGTGACTGAAATCAGCCTGTCTCATTACAAAACAGCGGCTTTTTCCATAATTCAGAATTTCTAACTTGCCATTTAGTTTTCTACATTTGCATCTACGGTTTACAAAATGGAAATCTTTGGTCAGGGCTGGCGACAAATTCAGATTTACGACGATACCCATACCTACTGGTTTCGCTTCTTCCGATCGGAGCTGCAAAGGTCACCCGATCCATCACCTCGGTACAATATGTCATAACCGCGGTCTGCCACACGTGAAGGTGTCTCCGTAGCAGAATGATCTCATGTCCTACTCGTCGTCCAGAAATGCAGCGACACGTTCATAATCGATCGATTGCTTAATATGCAAATGCGGCATTTGCTTGCGATTTTTCTTCCGCTGCTGCTGCACCCGAATAGGAGGAGGCACGTGGCAACTTTTAAAGCGGGTTTTATTAGTAACGGCCGCTTAATGCGTGCTGATCGATAAACAATAATCGAACGCTCGAACTAGACGCGTGGTTAAAGGTCGATCTCGTTGTGACGCTGTTTAAGGAGCCGTCCGAATTGAGCACGTAATGCCTGTGACGCAGGTGAAATAAATCTCATTCCCGAAGAATCAATGGAAGATCTAATTTTAATCCGCTAAGGTCAGGCAAAAAAATATATTTTATGGCCTTGTCGAGCTTTTTTTAGTTATTGCAAAAATGCACGACCATTCATCTTCCTGGAATTCCACTCTACATTCCAGGCGGATAATTTAATCGACATTCGTGACGAGCCTCTATTGGTATCGGCAGTGGTGGGAGTCCCTATGACTGAATCAATGACGAAACATTAAAAATCATCGTTATCTATTTATTATGCCATGGTTATTTTAAATAGTTACGTTAGGATCCCTGATGCAATTATTATACATATCTGCGCCATTAATACGTTTTGAGAGCGCGCGTAAAATGCCAACGAGCACTTTCTGCATGCAAATAGTAAATTCTTCAAATTCTATCGGAACGTGTCGCAAATATATTATTTATTGATTGCAAAATGCGTAAGAATTAAATATATAATCCTCAGACCATCTATTAAATAAACGTTTTATTACATTCTTACTCATAATGTATTGATAAGTTTAAGATATTAACATATATTACGTTTAATATTATTAAGTAAAGTTATTCCAATTCTACCTTCTTCTTCTTACTTCAGCTTCTCCGACGGAGGTTGCTGATCATCGTGGCAGTTCTAACTTTGGAGATAGCCGAACGAAACAGGTCCGCCGACGATACCCCAAACCATTCCCGCAGGTTACGTAGCCTACTTAATTCTACCTAGGGTATACCAAAAATCATGCACCACACTTTTTCTGGGGGCTCCTGGGAAATAATTAAACAAATTCGCAAATTTTGACGAAGGTCATCAGTCTAAAATCCGTTTGCATTGAAACAATCTATTTTCAATAAGTTCATAAATCTTCTGAATGTTTATTTTCTAGTCCCTTTAAATACATCAAGAACGTGACCAACTACTAGTTCTATTTAAATATTAAAGGGACCGGGTCATAAAGTAGTCGTCGATAATTTATGTGTTTACACATTTATAACAAATATCCTTAACCAGCAGCGTCGGTCTAAATTTTATATTAAGGTAAAGCAGATTTTCTATATTTTCTTTCCGAAAATTGTAATTTTATTTTATTTAATATTGTTATTAAAATTATTTTTGGCATTTAAAATATGACAATGATAAAATATGGTATAATATATGGGTGTATATAGGTAGGAAGAAAATATTACGTAAGTAACAAGTAAATATATGAGAGTTTATGTTTATGAATTGGAGGAAATTCATGTGGGGATTTATAAAACAAATTGCGAGGATTTATATCAAATTTGGGAAAATAAATGTAAAATTTCAGATGTCAAATTCGATTAGATTATTCCTAAACTTTAAACGATTTATGCTAATTATGCGAATATTTCAGTCGATTTGAAAGATTGAAGCCCAATTTAAGAAAAATCTCGAAACAGCAAATAAGAGTATACCCAATAAAATTTAGATTTATACACAATTTGAAACATGTGGTAACTAATTTCCGAAGATTTAAGATAGTTTTGTGAAAATTCGTGGTATACAGGGTGTCCAAGGTAAGGATCAACAGCTGGGGATCTCGGAAACCGTAAAAGTTACAAAGGTGGTTAAATTACAAAAAAGTTACGCAATTTAGTGGTCAGTAATATTCTTTTGAGAAAACCAGAAATTTCCGCTTATTTCCGGAGATATTCGACAAAATCCGAAACCTTGCGATTTCGTTTTTATTTATTTTTTCTGAAGTTATTTGAAAAGGTATAAGAAAACCAAAGGCACTTTCTCATTACTACATTTTTAGGCTCTATAAAAGAGCGTTGACAAATTTTCTGTACAACGTTTCGTTTCGAAGACACCATCATCAACTTTTTTTTATGGCTTGTAAAAAATATTATCTAATTTTAACCCAAAATAGGTACCAAAATAGTAACTAAAAATAATTTACCTGGAACAGTTGTCAAACATTGAAACATTATTGCTTTTAGGACTACACTTATTATTTGTTTACTGTGATATGAGAATTGTTCTGCTCATTTAATGGCGACAAAGACAAAAATTACTGCATCATTTTAACCCAGAATATGTACCGAAATAGTAACAAACAATAATTTAACAAGAATAGTTGTTAAACATTGAAACATTACAGTTATTTAGAACTATATTTATTATTTTTTACTGTGTTATGAGAATTATTTCTGTTCATTTAATGATGACGTAGACAACAATTATTACTTAATTTTAACCCAGCATAGGTACTGTGACGATTCGCACCCAGGTATTATACAAATTCTCATAATTTGTAATATTTATTTGGCTCGTGATTTAGTGGTAGTACTTTACATTATGTTTGATTTTTTAAATCATTATCGTGACAACTTAATTGGGTTCGTTTAATGGGTAATGTGTCTGTTAGTAATTTTTGTTAGTAAGTAAAACACAGATATATAAATTCAGTGAGATTGATTCATTTTGAAAGATTATGCCTGCGACAGGTAAATAAAATACACTTTTTATTATTCAAATTGGACGTTATTTATTTGATTTACTTTATTCAAGCGACAGGTAAATAAAATTCAGTTTTATCATTCAAATTAGACGTTATTTATTTGATTATCTTTTATGCAAGCGACAGGTAAATAAAATTCAGTGTTATCAATCAAATTAGACGTTATTTATTTAATTTACTGTATTCAAATTTGGCACTTTTTTTAACTAATCATTATTGAATCTGTATTCATAACTTCTGACCTTAACTGTTTGACTTTATTTTGTAAAATTGGTTATAGTTAATAATCAATATTGGAATTACAAAGTAAATAAATTAACGACTTCATGTATGAATACATGTCATCACTGCATAGAAATTCATTAGCAGTTGTGTCAACCAATGTATTTCAACTCCACCTTGTGGATAGGAACTAATGAAATAAATGACTTCATCAGAACTTTACGAGGTAATATTATTTAAATAAAACAGATTCCAGTTTAGTGTTATCATGTTCAATTCTACTCCTACTCTCATGTATACATGCGTACATTTATTCATTCGATTGACTTTCTTTGAAATGCTGAGATTGCCTGAATATCGGAGCGCTGACAATTTAATTGACGAAATTACGTTTACCCAGAATATCATTGAATTATCTGTATTCAGAGATTGATATGCCCATTATATGTACTCGTTACTAGTTAGGTTTTTAGAAAACTGCTCGATTAATAATATTTGCAGCCAAGTGTTTTTGAAGTAAGAAAGGAATGATATTTTACAATATTCTACTGTCTTGATGAGAATATTGTCAGGACAAGGTATAAAACGTAGTTATGCCGACCCGCGCATTGTGTGGCGACGGTGACCCACGTACTTCTACCTTAATTAACTTCGATCAACTACTCTAGCGCAATTGCGCAGCAGCATCACTAAATAGGTTTTGTCATTAGTATGGGAATATAACTCATACGTAGAACAATGACGTCATAACAATGTGGTTTTTATAGTTACGCATGTATTAATAACTGACAATGTTGATAATACCACGGTTGTATTTTCAGGATAATACCACGAACAAATGTCGATCGCTGTCACAATTTTTGGTTAAGCACAAATCGCAGCGACGATCATTGGGATGGTGTTATTTATCAGTTGCGCCCACAATCTAGTCGGCCGCTGATAAAAACATAACCCGAAATGTCAGTGTGTCTCAAGTACAAGTAAAATTGTAAAATGTGGTAATAAATGTGGTTTGCTGTTTGAAAGATGAAGTGATCTAAATAAATATAGGTATTTAAACTGTATATTTAGCTTCTTGTTCATTCTGCTTTACTAGATGACTCAATCAATTCATTATATTCCCTTCCTAAATATAATTCGTGGCGTTCTCAAAAATTGATAATGATTTTAAAAATACAACTTATTTCAACCCCAATCTTTAAAAATGATTTTCGTCGTTGGGGTTGAAATTCGTTGTATTTATAAAATCATTATCGATAATGAGAACACCACTTGTTATATTACCCCTGGAAATTGACTTTAGAGTAGGTTAGTAAGGTGTGCATTTCATTTCGTCGTTCATATATTTACCTGAGAAATTATTGCTCATCTTTTGAGATTTCGTCGAGCAGGGTAACGTTCTGAGTCGGTGGTTATTTCTAACAGGGGGAGAGTACGTGCAGAATTTCTGAATTCCTATTTTCGCATCTTTTTCTGTATTTCATCTCTTTCTACACATATGTATGCCACCCAAGATTACCACGTCGGTGGCGAACTCTGCCTCCCCAAGGTAGGTGGTAGTTCCAAATTCAAGTTGACGTTAGTTATGCGTTCGCATTAATATATGTCAGCTCTCTCTCTATTATACATGTCCGAAAATGCGGGTGGGCACCTGCCTTTTCGTGCGCTTCTAAAACCTTTTTACATTTGCGTTTTTGTATTTTTGTACCAAAATAGTAACTAAAAACAATTTAGCACGAATAGTCGTTAAACATAGAAACATTATAGTTATTCAGAACCACACTTATTATTTTTTTACTGTGGTATTATGAGAATTGTTCTGTTTATTTAATTATTTAAAAATCATAAAATCATAAATAAAAGTTTACCTTCGTCGCTCATTTCAACGCCTACTACATCAAAATATTCGAAATGTATTAACAAGTTTGTTTTCTGAATAAAAACATTTAAAGTTTTTTTGTTTTTTTATACCTTTTCAAATAACTTCAGCAATACATAAAAACGATATCGCAAAATTTCGGATTTTGTCGCATATCTCCGGAAGAAAGCAGAATTATTTGGTTTTATCAACAGAATATTAGTGACCACTAAATTCTGCAATTGTTTTTCTAATTTAACCGCCTTTTTTTAACTTTTACGGTTTCCGGGATCCCCATGCTGTTGATTCCTATCTTGGACACCCTGTATGTGTAGGCAGCAAATATTGCATAAGTAACAAGTATATGAGAGTCTATGTCTAATTCGACTATTTCAGAAACTTATTAATTAAAAATTCAGAATTAAATTTAAAATTAAAAAGATTTAAGTCGAATTGGAGAATTGTGTCGGTTTATAAAACAAATTGCGACGATTTAAATCAAATTAGGGAAAATAAATGTAAAAGTTTGAGATAATTCGAGATGTTTATTCCTAAATTTGAGACGATTTGTGCCAATTACGACAATTTAGATTTCAGTCGATTTGAAAGATTGAAGCCTGAAACAAAATTTAGATTTATACATAATATAAAATATCTGATAACTAATTACTGAAGATTTGAGATAGTTTTGTAAAAATTCGTGACATATACTCGTATGAGCTGGGAATGAAAATTAAAGATGATCTGTATCAAGTTTGAAGCGATGTATATCAAATTTATGACTTATCTAAAACTCGAAAGATATCAGTGATTTATGTGAAAACAAAGAAGATTTGTGTCACAATCAGATCAAATTTGAAACTAAAATTTGAGACGATTTATAGTAAATTTCAAACGATCTATGCCAAATTTGTGAAAATCCTGCTAAACTTTCGCTATGGCGAATTATGATAGCATTCTACAGATTCATTATAAAATTATGATTAAATAAGAAAATAAGTAAATTTGATTAGTATTCAAAATGCTGCTGTTATAGATATAACCGCATTAGTGCGGTAACTAATTAAACAATTATAGTAGCAAACTTCTCCGGAATGAACTGCCGACAACCAATTCTACATCCTACATCGCTGTTCTATTTAATCATTTTAGAGCCCTTTTGGTGAATTTGATTCGTCGTTTTCCATAATGGTTAGTTTTTACAATATTAAATGTAAATGGTAAAGCATGACAGTAGATAATTATTATCAATTTCAAAAATCAGATAAATGATTATGCTAGTTTGCGAGTTTGTGCGAAAAACTATGTAGACATATAATCGTACGTATACGAGCGTATACAAAAGATTTCGAAAAATAACGATGCTCGGCCGTGCATGGCTCGCGCTGGTATATTTTGTCTCGATCTGTTTTGAAACCCTTCCGGATCTAATATCGTAATATACTATTTTTTTTTTGTATTTTGGGAGTTTCGTAGATAAAGCTGAACACTAAAAAATGAACCACCTTGAATAATATTTCTATGTTTTGTTGAAGGTCTGGGCGTTTTTATGGCTTTGGGAACTTATCTTTCTTGTATTTTCTCTATTTGGCTAATGTTTATTATTTATTCTCCTTCTTCTGATCTTTTATTGTGTTTTTGTCACCTTTTCAAAATATCCTTTTGCGTAATTATGTTGCCTTCTTTATCTTTTTTATTTATCATGTTGCATTCATTTTTCTTTTGCATTTGGTTTTAAGTACCCTAAAATAATGTCTGGTTGTAATTTCGTGCAATCGTTTTTCCAAATTTTGTCCCTGATTCTTCTTTGGCTTTCTTGACTTCTATACTTCTTTTCATTTTTCTTTTTACTCTTCATAGTTTGCTTCCATTTTTGTACTTAAATATGTTTTCTATTTATCTTCTTTGTCTTAAATTTTTAATCTGATTTCATTATTCCACCACTCCGATAAAAATATACAGTGATAACATTATAAATAAATACATTGATGCACCTTCACGTTAAAATGTTTTCCGCCTATGTGGCTGTGATAAATGATGCGAAAATTTCAATTGGTTTATCTCATGCCGCAGTGAATGCGAATACTTGGTGCATCATTTAACATTTCGTATTAATCACTACGCCTGAGCAAAATAATTCGCACATCGGCGAGTGCAATTAATAATAAACTAATTGACATGGAATCTCGATTTTTGGCTCGCAGCTTCAGCGATTACATCAACGACGTCTTACTCATTCATGTATTTCTGGTTACTGTTCGATAAGCGTTTTGTTTACAAGCGCCGACATAAACGACACAAATTGGCCGGAAAAAAGCGCTCCCGATCGCCTGGCAACCGTTCTCTTGGCATTCATCCTTCACTTGAGGCGATTTTTCAAGCCCAGGTGAATATCGGCCGTGCGCAACTCCGTGTATTATGGGAGTTTTCCACGTAAAACTTCACCTTCGCGCGAATACCTGCAGCTGTAAGATCGAAAAATAGATTCTCTTGTGTTGTTTTGGAATGCACAGTGGTTCTGGTTTCGCTCCCCCGTGCACTCGATCACGTTCGGAATTTATGTTTCGGTGGCGCCAGAGAGAAACTTGAGGCCATCGGCGACAGTAAAAATTGTACTTACGTTCAATTGGAAAGTCAGTGGGAAGCGTTCATCCGAGGCAACCGTGTCGATATCGCGATCCACGAATGCGAACCCAGAGAAATGGATAGGGAGAAATTGGAACCAGTACCTTTGTAAATAATCTACGTACAGTTACAATTAATTCTACAGCTATAAAATTTACGAGACCGGCATTTCAATCCAGTGAATAAGATATGAATTTGTTATCAGAGGGTTTAAGATACGCACGAATCGATTATATATGCGGTTTAGTGGAAGAACTGCCAATGCAAGTTTTTAATAAGATGGTAAAATTGTAGTGGTGCTAAAATGAATTCTGTAAAAACAAAATTATTGCAATAAAAATAACTTACATATTTTTTTTAATTTACTCTGATGTCGAGATTTTTGGGAAACTATTACTTCCTCTTACCGAAACTATGACTATAACTATGACTTATACAATTTATATTAAAAGGTTGAAAATTTTTGATTTGAAAAATATTAGTTGGTTTTGATTCTCTGGCATTGAAAAGATTCCTTAGTTGAAAAATTGTGAAGACCAATAATTTCAGGCGTTTCAGGAAAAATCCGTGACATGCAAAATTTTTATTCAGAGATTATAAATCCTCAGATTTTTATTATTATCAAGATTGGAAAATTCTGTTGTGTTCTGTAATGAAATTTGTTATATCTCAAAAATTATAAGTACTTTAAGAACTGTGATATTCAGGTTCTTGTAAAATAGGACATTGGTAAAATAGGTATAGGACATTGTACATGAAATATGTCTAGAATTTTCTGAAGAATCCAAAAATTGAATAATATACCAGGTGTTGCATTTAAAATAAGAAAGTTGGTATTGGCCACGATCACATGACACACCCTGTATAAAAAGTTTTTGTTGAAGAAAATGCGCAACTAAAAATAACAATCGACGTGTCCGAGCGTTTTTTCGAACACGCCCCCATTTATTTATTATCGAATTTATTCCATTTGGCTGATACACCCTGTATATATATTATCAATAGGCCCTTTACCTTTCGGTGTGAGCTATACATGTTACATTTCTTACATTACAGTTATATTATATTGTTTTGTTATGTATTTGCAATTCTTTCCACTCTCTTCTGTTTTTTGCCATTTCTCTTGCTTGTTTCACTGTCTTCCCTCTGCTGTTTATTGTTTTTTCTATTTTGTTGTCCCATTGTTGTCTTGGTCTACCTCTTCCTCGTTTCTTTCCTGTTCTTGCTTCCCAGATTTGTTTTGTTTGATTCATATTTTTCATCCGAATTAGATGTCCCCACCAGTTGAGCAGCTTCTTTTCTATAAACTTTTCTATTGATTCTATTTCCAATTCCTCTCTGATGTCTTTATTTCGTATCCTGTCTTTTTTCGTTACTTGTTTTACTCTTCTCAGATATTTCATTTCTATTGCCTGTAATCTACTTTTATCTCTCTTTATTAGCTTCCACGTCTTGCTCCCATGTGTCAAAATCGTTCTGTATATAGTTTTGTATATAGTCATTTTTGTCTTTCTGCTTATCTGTTTCTTGTTAGTAAGTATATTATTCAGGGCATAATACGTTTTTATTGTGTTGTTTATTCTGTTGCTTAATTCTCCTTCCATTTTCCCGTCTTCTGTAAGTTCTACTCCAAGGTATTTGAATTGCTCCACTTGTTCAATCTGGTCCTGTCCTATCTGTATATTTGTGTGTTCTTTCCGTTTTCCTATTATCAGTACTTTTGTTTTGCTGTACTTCATCTTCATGTTATATTTCTCTAGGTGTTTATTCCATACGTTCAGGTTATGTTGCAGGTTCCTCTCACTTTCTGCTGTCAGTACCACATCATCGGCGTATGCTCCTTCTGATATTTTAACCATTTGCATGTTTTTGTATCCTACGTTTGCTTTTATTATTTCTGTTTTCATGCTCTTCATTATTTCATCCATATATAGGTCGAATAGTGTTGGGCTGAGAGCTGCTCCTTGTCTTTGCCCATTGTTTTCAAAAAATTTAGAAATGCGCAGGCCGTATATAAAGTGACTTTTGTTACTTCATAATCAAGCAGGGTTGTGTATGAACCAAATGCCGTTGTAACTTTGTGGGGTCACTTTTGTGCACGTCCGTAGCATTCGCAATTGTTAGTACCTACTGATCTTCTCCGACCACTAGAACTTATGTATTGATGCATAATTCACCAGTTCTTTCAAATTTAGTTATCAATTCAAGAATGGAATTTATAACTTAGCACTTGGCATATGCCTACATCCACTTTTTTGTACTAATGTTGCTGCCCGCACTGGTTAATAACATATTGATAGAACCGTTTTAGTATCGGAATTCTTTTGCAATCGTGCAAGAAATGCAACATTTATTGTTTCCTCCTGTCCTCTCGTAACTATGAGCGCCGCCATCTGTCGAGATATTATAGAAAAGTTACAACCTTTTTCTTGGGTGTTCTGTATTCATATAAAGTATTCGCCAAAATAATAAGTAGTGAAGTTCAGGCAACCAAACACACTCATTGCAGTATTCAGTTTTGAACTGTAAAATTAGTTGCCTAAACTTTAGTACTATATGTTCTGGCTCATACTGTATTATGAACCTGTAATAACTCTCAGTTTGAACAAGGACATGTTACTCGATTAGATTGGTCAGCTAACACCACAGATAAGAAGCTCATAGAATACATGTGGATTTTTTTTACGGAACAATTTTAAACTTCATTAACCCACTCCAGAATGCAGAAGAGTTAGCTGCAGCGGCAGTGGAGAAATGGAACAATATTTCTCAAGAAATTAATAATCATTTGGTTCTTTCAATGCCCAGGCGTGTCAATGTGTTTCTAAGAAGCACAGGAGGTCATATTGACTATTAATTTAGTTTCACATTGTTTTAAAACAATGTTATGTAAATATTTGTCGCAATAAATTTACATTAAAAATGCAATATGTTTTGTTATATTGCATTTTATTTGTCTATTGTGTTTTTAAATATTCCTATTACAGAATAAACCTACACTCAGAAAAAAACGTACTTTGAAAGACTATATTATACTACTATATACTATATTAAAAAATAAAAATTATTTCATACAAAATTCCGCTGGGTCCAAAACTTTTGATGGTGTATGTAGTACCATAATGGCAGTGCTGTAAAGTAAATAACTCGATACCGTATCTAGATACTTTTATTGTAACAGAAAGAGTAACTAGTAATTTCGATTTAGTAACTGAACTGTAACAAATTACTTTTTTCTTATTTTTCTTAAGTATCTATACTTGGATACTCTTTTAGAAATTCACTGATTTACAATCGTTTAAATTAATATTTCATTTTCACAATAGCTGTGTCATCAAGTTACTGGGTAACTTATTGAGATCATCTGTCCTCTATGTACAATTTAGAACATGTATGTTAGGTGAGGTTCAGGTGATAGATCCAATTAAACCGAACGCCGATAAGCCTCTCGTCCAAACCTTTTTTTCATAACTGTGATTAAGACAAAGTTCTAACTAATAGCAGTAATAATATACAGGGTGTATATTAATAAGGGTGTAATATACTGGGGTTTGCTAAAGGTGTTCCCTAATCCGAAATTTTCACGATATCCATATTTTCGGAATACCTGTAGCAAACACAGTGTATATAAAATAATTTAAAAATGGTGGCTATCATATCGACTCGATAGATTAACAAAGATTGTTATAGTAGTATAATATGTATACTTTAATAGTAAGTATTATAATAGATAGATAATTAAGTACTTAATATATAATTACTTAATTTCTTGTTTGTACTTTTCTTCAACCTGCATGTCTCTTGTGCTGCCTCAAGCATATTTCTTTTTATATTATTCCACATTTCCTCTACTGCTTCGCTGTCGTTGGTCACTTCTAACTTGGCTTCTAATTTATCTTTGTATTGTATTGCTGTTTCTTCATCTCTTAGTTTGTATGCTCGTATCTTCTTGTAGTTTACTGCTATAGTTCGTCGCTATATTTTTCGGTCACTGTTTTGATAGTTTTCCTTGAGTGTGGTCACCACTAGGTTGTGGTCACTTCCTATTTCGTAGCTTCTCTTTACTCTTGTGTCTATTATTTTGCTCTTTCTTCTTTGTTCTGTTAATACGTGATCTATTATAGATTTTCCGTTCCTGCTTATCACTTCCCTGGTATTCCCTATCCCGCTATTATTAGATTGTTCATTCTACAATAATCTAGCATTTTCTTCCCATTTTCGTTTATTGTGTCTTCCCCGTATCTTCCTCTCAGCGTATCGTTATCTTTTACTTCCTTGCCAATGCTGCTGTTGAAGTCTCCTGCTACATATATTTCTCCAATGGCATTTTCGGTTGTTTTGTTGAGCTGATCCCAGAATTATTCTTTGTTACTGGCCGTGTCGTCTTCATTTGGTCCATATACTATAATTATTGTTCTGGTTCTGTTGTTTTCTTTTAGTGTTACGGTTAATATCCTTGGTGATATTGCTTGCCATGATTCTATTTAGTGTTCTATGTCTCTGCGCATTATGCATCCTTCTCCTGGGGACGCCCTTTTATCCTTCTCTACTACCACTATATCCCACTATACGTCTACCCCACTATATATTATTTTGTGCTTGTTATTAGTTGTGTACATTCCATTCCCTTTTCTTTTCGTCTCAGTTATTGTTAATATTTCTACTTCCGTTCTTTCGAACTCTTTTTCCAACTCTTCCTCTTTACCGGATATATATTCCATTCCTTATATTCCATGCTGCTATTCTCCATATTCGACCTTTATCTTTTTTGTTATTTTTCCTGTTTATTGTGTCCCCTTGCTTTGTTTCTATTTCTATCTGTGCCTTCCTTATATTCCTTCTCGTGCCCCATTTAACATTCGCGCTGTTTGATTTATAAGATTTGAAAATTCTTCTTTCTCAAAATTATTTCTGGAAATAAAGAAATTTGAGATTTGATTTGTAATCTCAGGATTCTTAAAGATACGTTAGGTCTAAGTATAACATGCACATTTAAAATTTGGAGATTGTAGATTCTCATTATTTTTTTTTTTTAATTATGAAGATTCGTATAGTATTTATTCTTGAAAAATGGTGTACCTATATCGATACCTCGATTCTATAGTGTAAAAGTCGAACAAATTATCTTTTAGTTAATAACACCATACAAAAGCAAAATATGTTAATTCTCTATCATTCAATAGAGTAACAAGTGGAACCTTTCAGAAGAACAATTCAGTTCAATACTGTAATAAGTGAGTTGATACAGTATAGAAGCACGGCATCACGATTTTCTTTAAAGGTGCTAAATTGCATGAGTGTCTTTCCTATTCTTAAACTAGAGATCCGATTAAACACGCAATATCGTGCCATTTCATATTCTGGTTCAGATTATGTTGAAACATTTTCTAAAGTCCGAGCAGTTTAGAAGTTATTCTAAAAAAACTAAATATCGCGATTTTCTAAAACTCCGATATATTCATATTTATTAAAGATGCGGAAAAAAGTTTAAAATTAAACTTACTTGGTTTGATCGCACAAACTTGAGAATCAAGTTAAAACAAAAGTCAATATTGCGGTTTCCGAGATATTAATAGCACCTTTCTTATTTTAAATGGCTGCCATATTTGACTTTTATACATATTAATAGACTTTCTTTTCCTCTTTTCAAGGATGCATAACAACCTATGTCAAAATAAAAAATATGAAAAATGTTAATTATTTCATTTTTAATTTTATTTTTTTAAATTATTTTTAAAACAAACGTAAAAAATTTTAAAAAAAAACTTAATACAACTAAGTAGTAAAATAGCAATAAATCATTAAAAAAATGCTCAAAGTGCTGACAGTTATTGGCCAAAAACCTTTGACAGCGTTAAATGTTCCCTAATCCGAATATTTCAACTCGCCAAATAGAAAATCAAGTTAACTTTTCTAAATCAAGAGCATCGACAATTTTAAAAAGCACAAGTTTCACCCTTATAAATTGCACATTTCTCACACTTTATAAGCAAATGATAAAAACCGTAGATTAACATTTTGCAAAAGGTTAATCAACAAAATTGCGGAAAATGGTGATATTATAAATACAATTTTATGGATAGATGCATCCTACTTTACTAATTGTGGATTTAATTACCATTACGAACAATTTTAGGCTCAGAACAATCCACACATACAGATTCCACGGCGAAACCAAGTGCGGTTCGGCTTTAATGTTTTTGTGGCTATACATGGTGCTATAATATTTCTAAGTGCACAACGTTATTTGGAAATTCTTCAAACAACCTTAAAATATGTATTGGATAATTTACCTTTGGCACAAAATATTCAAATACGGTAATAGTAAGATGGCGCCCCTGCACTGAATGCTAGATATGTTAATACTTATTTAAATGGCCGTTTTAATAACAAAGTAATAGCGACTTATACATCTGTTCAGTGGCCTGCCAGATCTGTATATTTGACGCCTCTTGAATTTTATTTGTAGGGTACTGTAAAAAACAACGTTTATGGAAGTAACTTCAATTATAATAATGTAGATGAACTTTGTGAAGCAATGACAGAGGTAAAAGAAGGCGTAAATCGCAACACATTGCGATAAGTAACTGGCAATATTCTATCAACGCTATCAATTGTTTTTAACTTCCTTTTGGTCATCGTAGCCAATAACAGTCAGCATTTTGAGCATTTTTTTTATAATTTATTGTTATTTTACTACTAGTTGTATTACGTTTTTTTAATTTTTTTTATCGATTTATTATAAAAATAATTTAAAAAAATTAATGCCATTATTAATATTTCTCATATTTTTCATTTTGACATAGGATGTTATACATAGTTAAAAAGAGAAAAAGAAAGTCTATTTAGCATGTATAAAAATTAAATATGCCGGCCATTTTAAATAAGAAAGTTGCTATTAATATCTCGGAAACCGCCATCTTGACTTTTTTTATCGAAGTAACTTTCATTCTTTTAAAACCTTTTTCCGCATCTTAAATAATTATGAATATATCGGAGTTTTTAGAAAATCGCAATTTTTAGTTTTTTATAATAACTTCTAAACTGCTCGGACTTTTGAAAACTTTTCAACATAATCTGAACCAACATACAAAACTGAATAACAAAACCCATTTAACCAGATTTCTAGCTTGGAAAATAAGAAAGATACCAATGCAATCGTACTCTATTTAGGACACCCTGTAGAATATGATATGTACAATTTATATTAATATATTGTGAATTCTGGACATTTTATTATCGAAAATTGCCTTGCCTTGAACATGTTATTTAAAACCAATACATAATTCTTCCTTTGTAAGATTTTTTTATTTTGAAACTTTAGACATTTGTTCTGTAATATCAATATTCTTGTGAAACCTCCCAACTATAGCATGTATTTATGGCTACATGTCATGTTTCTGAAAAAAGCTGTCTAGGTAATTATGAGTTTTTATTTTTGATCCCGTAAGTCTTAACTATCTAGTGAATGTTACATGCACGTTTAACATTCATAGAAGTGAATTGTCAACATTTTTAATTATCGAGGTTTGAAATTTCTTCTTTCTTGAAAAATGCTGTGTATCAAGAGTTACGAGATTTTATATATGATCTGATTCTTAAAAATCTGACGAATAATGGTTATATTAAAAGATATTGAATTCTCAGCATTCGCAAATTATTTTGTTTTGTAAAATTTTGGAATTCAGTTAATTGAAAATAACACTGTTACGTCGAGATTTTTGTGAAATCTTCTACATGGGCATTTTATATTTCAAAATTATAGTTAACATTTTTAAATTCTTGAGAATTCTTCTTGAAAATATGTGAAAATGTCAAGAATTATAGATTTTATTTGAGATCTCCAGATTCTTGAAAAATCTCAGAAATATGATATAAGTAGGTATATAATTTACATTTAGAGATTGTGAATTCTCAGATTTTTTTTATTATCGAGTTTAGAATATTCTTCCTGTTTAATATTTTTTAATTTAAAAAAAATAAGCGTATTCATGTGATACAAAAATATATAATTTTATTGATGTTTCACATAAAAATGCATGCACAGGCCAAGCTAGTATAAAATAAAGATAAATTGAGAAAATATTTCTGCAATATTGGATAATTAGCTAATAATAAGTAGAGAGAAGCCATCTAAAAACTTTCCCAAAAGTTTCACAGACCAATCTGTTCAGGCACAACATTAAGAACATGTGATTTTGAGATACTTTTAAAATCTCCTAAATATAAGTATCTACTACATATATTTTATCATACCTGCATCATAATCTTTGCTTATCAAGAATAATATAACAACTGCATTGATTATCGATATACAAATTCTTTCGATTTTGTGAAACAAATTATGTTGCTTGGAAACCACACCAGCGCGTTTAGCGTGAGTGTGGTTTCCTAAAGCAACATAATTTGTTTTGAAAAAGAGAAGAATTTTTTAATAATCATTAATGACACTAGTATTTAGTAATATTATTTCATGAAATTAACATTTGAAATCGAATAAATTATTATTTATTATGAATATTGATATTATATGTATAGTTCCTAAAATTCAATCAATCAATATTTTGTTTCACTTTTGCTGCTCGTAAACTTTGAAGTGCTACACTAATCGCGAAACTTGGTGTTTCGTAGTCATGAAAACAGGTCACAGCTACCTCATACTTCAATATTGAATAAAATTACCATTGACAAACCGAAATACAAAAACGAAAACATGGACGTTTGACAAATCAAGAGCCGAAATATAAAATTGAAAACATAGTGTTTTCAATTATGAATACACATATTTGAACCATCAAAAACGTGTATTTTACATTTAATGAAATGAAAGAACTTAAACCCGTGAGAAAATTTGTCTTTCTAGTACAGCGTGTGTTAAAGTTGCCTAGTAACAGCCAGTGAGTCGAATCGGAACCGAACCGAAACAAAAAATCGAAATTGACTGGAATTCCAACCTGAACCGAAACCGGAACCGGAGCGAAAAATTGTAAAGATTTAAAACCGAAACCGTAATCGGAACAAAGTTTTAACAGCGGTTAATTTCAGTTGGAAACAAAAAATAATTTTTAATATGAGTACTTTATTTGTAATAATTTTTTATAAGAGTAAGGACATTCTGTGAAAAAAAATATATACCGGTGGCAAACTGTTTTTCAATGACATTTTAGCGTTGTTGTTCAAGACGAATCCGGAGCCGAACCGAAATTGAAATTTTCAAAAGTACTGAAACCGAAACCGGAGCGAAAATAATTTACCCGGAACGTAAACCGGAACGAAATAAATGGTAACCACACATTTATTGACCAACTTTAGTCGACAATAAAATCCGAAATCCGAAATCCGTTAAGCTGGTTATTTGGAAACTGGCAGTTTCAAGCTTCAGTTTCAAGTTCGTTGATGACATTTACGTTTACAGCATATGCCATTGATGTAACAAATGCCAACCCTTTCCATGTTAACGATTAATAATGATACCCGCGCGTGCCTACCTTGTAAAATAAATCTATATATTTCTTATTTTTTCTGGCGTCTTGAAAATCAAATCTTGTTTTCGTTACTCGTTACTTCTAATTTATGAAGAAAAACCTATTGTACCCAATTTCTTCCAAATTAATAATTATTGTGTATTAATTGAAATGATGGTATGAATTAGTCTTGCACGCTGAATAAAGTAATTTTCGATCACAAAACTTATTCTAAAACTTGAGTTGTTTTAAGTAAGAGTTGTTTAATATATGCAACTTGCCAGTCATAGTTTCCACAATCATGCTACCAAGATTTCTACTGAATATTCAAAAAATATAACTTCTTAAAATGTAAGCTAATGTATAGTCATATGAAATAAATTTACAGTGAAGTGGTTATTATTAAAGTATCATGAATAATCTATACATGAAAAGTTGTTCTAAATGAGTAAGTTTTGTATATACATGGATATGAAGATATGTTTTCGTGGTACCCTGGAATAAAGTGAATTCCAATAGTTCTAGCTATGCAACTTTCCATTCGCAGTGTTCAAGGTTAGGCCACCAAATTAACATAGAAGTCGATATTTTACGAATTGTGCGCTTATTTAGTTATATGAAGCGGATTTAAGCTTCATCCAATACTATCCGTATATTCAGCAATACCTGCGAGTCACGGATTTTAATAGTAATCCTTGAAAATGCCTCTTCTATGAGCGCGTGAGAGTATTTTACATTTATCCACCTTTGAGAAAATAGGGAAACTGTCGTATTACAGGTTTCTGTAGGCGCATCCTCTCTGGCCAAAAACCAGTTCCAATGGACATCAATCTGCACTGGCATTTTAGAGGTGTTTCTAATTGACAGTTTCCTTGAAACCCTCGTTGGTTCTTAGCTGAATGAAAACCGCAAAAACACTGGCACCTAAATATGGCTGACAACGCGGCCACGCTGTTATATCTTTACGGTGTTTTCAGTCCGCATGTAGTGTCACCACATTAAACCGTCCATCCCCAGCGAGCAACAAGCTTCTGGACCTCCAGGACCTTTCGCAGGTACGTTGACATAATCCCCGTTACGCCAAAACAATGTGATCGATCGCACATTAATGTGTGCGTGCCATTAACATTCACGCGTGATTTTAATCGCCGCCGTCTGATCCGGGCGCTTCGTGTTTGGTCTCCGGATGAGACTCGTATCTCGCGTTTTTCCTGGCTTTTCCGGGGTCACTGCTTCCTGCATTCGAGCGGAATTTTCCGCGAGTTTCCACGCGCCGGTGAGTCACCACTTACAAGAGGCGCAAGAGTAATATAATGTAATGAGTCTGCTCGAGTTACGTAAAAAGCATTGATTGTGTCGTAGGAAAATCGTTATATAGATTTACGGCCCTTTTTGTTCGAATCTAGGAGGGCGTTCATCCGGTTAAATTCCTTGCTGCCTCTAGTGTGCGTAGTACGCGCGCAGATCTGGTTTGACTGGGGAGCAGGTAAAAGTTTTGTAATCCCCAAAGAATGGGCCTTTCTTCAACGTCCAGCCACTTTAATTTAGTTTTACGACCGTTGCGACTAATTTAGGCGGTCCAAATCTAGCTGCAGGTTCTAGTTGGTGAGTTTTTTAATCCTTTGTTGATTTTAGAAGGTTGTGTGGACGATTGCGACAGTTTGCTGCGTCGGGTAAGGGGATAAAAATAGGGGTGACCGAAATCTCATTGTAAAATAATACGTTACGCGACGGAATTTACATAATCTATTCATTATTTTAGATTATTCAGAAATATAGTAGTCTTTTCATTTGACCCTAATTAGAATGTTGTAGTTGATTTTGATTCATAGTTAATTTCAAATAGAACCATTTATGTTACAACTTTTAAAGCGACGTAGTTATTTGTAAAACTGTACATCCAAATCAGCTCACAATAAAACCACTTTACCACACCCTCTAGAATTATTGTATGTGTACCTACTATTTCCACAGGGAAATAATGGACATTTGTGTACATGTGTACTTTGTGTCCTTGTCCTGTGTATTTTATTTTTTTTATTTAAAAAAAATGTACAAAAATTTTACTAATGACTAAAAACGGCAGTCGACGAAATCGGATTGCATCGAACTAGTAAGATTATCGATCCTGGTCGATGTAAAATGGCGATTCTTTGATGATTCGTGTCCATACTGTCTTGGTTCAATGCAGCAAAGACAGCGCCCTATGGGCTTTGCTATCATACGTTGCCATTTCTACACTTTTCTTAAATTGTGCTTGTATACTCTAATTTTTCTAAACTGGCGTTCACGTCATCAATATAATAATCATAATAATGATGACACAATTTTACAAGGTTGCCAGCTGTCCTGGGTATTTAAAAATGGCTGCAATCAGCTGTTGCGCCCGTGCAATCTTGTGCGACAGTGCGCGGTTCGTATCAAATTCGTCGACTTCTCTGCCGTTTATCGTACAGATTTCAATCTTGTGGTTATGGTTTAACATCTACAATGGCAAAATATGCATTGTAATAATCGATCAAATGTAACAAGTTAAACGTTAAAGAAGTTTGGTTATACACACATGTATGAGCAAGTGTTAGTGAAAAAGATTTGGCATCGTCGCCGAAAAAATATCACGGCCGCCAACATAACATGATTTAGTACATGATTGGCAGGCGAAAATTGTGTCCGCGGTTAATACACCGATTACCTATTTATAACCACCGGTGATCAGTTTTATGTAACAAATGATCCTCAGATTAATTTCGATTCTGAAACTATTGTTATGCATATTCTCGAAAACAATCACGTTGGTACGAAAAAACCTCATCACACAGTTGTTTGATGACGTGAACGCCAGTTTAGAAAAATTAGAGTTTATCAGATCGATTCTTAAGTTCAAATCGTTTCTTGTTTCCATGGTAAAAGTGGTTTGGAAATAAATTTGTTTGAGAAATATCAATGTCATTTTAATGTCATCGTATTGTTTTATTGAATGCTTCTTGAATTTTTCATTTGCAGAAAGTTTGGGGTAATTGTTGACACAGAATGTGGAGTCTCAAGGATAAAAAAGGGAATATTTCCGACATATCCTTATGTTTGAATCTAACCGAGGAGTTAAGGCATCGGATTCCGCTAGTACCATTTGAGCCATTTACGGCGAGGACGCCATCGGGGAATGTACTGCACCAAAATGGTTTTCTCGTTTCAAGGAGAGCCATTTTGACATGGATGAGTTCCTACGTTCAGGGAGACCATCCGACTTTGATGAAGACAGAGTAAATGCATCAATTCGTGATGATGAGTCATTCAACTCAGGAATTGGCCAATATGAAGAATTGTTATCTATCAACCATCGTACCGCATTTGCATTCCAAAAAGTTCAAGTACCATGTTGGGTACCATACATTTTGTGCGAAAACAACAAAAAAACAACCTGTTACCATTATTTCCCCTTTGGTTGCATTTTTGTTTATTTGTTGGGAGGTTATTCCACATTCGCCCTATTCTCCTGATCTTGCTCCATCGGATTTTCATCTTTTCCGCTCTCGAATCAACAATCTCCGAGGCATCTCATTTAATATCGACTCTGCTCTTCAAAACTGGTTCGACGACTTCTTCACCTCCAAAGCACCAGATATCTTTAGGCGTGGAATCGAAAAACTGCCAGAACGATGAACGGGAGTAAATCATAAAAATGCAGGATAATATATTATTGATTACTTTATGTGTTTTGAATATTTAAAAAAATCGCTACGAACGTGTATGTATCGACGTGATACCTTGACCAATGAGAACTTCAGCTTTTTTGTCTTAATTTTGCAAAATTTAGATTGTGTCTTTTTTTACAATTAAACAAATTTAAAAATACTTACAACATCAAAATTATCCGAAGTTATCCGAGTTATGAAAAAATAACTCCTTAACGCATATACAATACTATTTAACTGGAAATTTGTAGTAGACGATTATTCTGATGGGCCTGTATTCAATTCGGAGTACTGGAAGAAGTCCAACCAACTAAATCGCAGTAAATTCCCAAGAATGACGGCTTATGGTTTCCACCATATTTTATGCACCACGCAAACTTTTCATAGGTGCAACGAAATGTGTCAGTGTAAATTCTGCCTGAAAGCCTTTGAGGACAGATACCACGTGTTGAAGTGCGGTAAAAAAGAACTATATGAGGGACTGATTAAGTAAAGAGAGGATAATTTGATTCGATTGTACTATATCATGATATTAATATGTAAATCAATTTGTATTTTTCTACGCGAGAATTAATTATTATTAATACTAATTAAATGTTTGTCATGGAAATGACTGTTAAATATTTAAATTATACACAATTTGTTGTTTTAAAACAATGTTTCGATAAAACGCAGTGACGTAAAACTTGCGTTTTATCGAAACATTGTTTTAAAGCAACAATTTGTGTTTAAAATAAATATTATCACAGTAATTTCCATGACGAACATTTAAATAGTATTGTATAGACGGTCATACGAGTATTGCATTTTCTGAAGCTTGACTGTATTTTATCGAGAAGATTACATTTTAATTTACGATGTTTTTATTTAATTTACGTTAAGTAAAGTTAAGAGAACATTTCCATTTCAATTATACATATTTGTATCATTGCATTCTGCAAACTCAGTAAATTTAAATCAAACTGATAAATTCTTGACATATTTGTCTTTGTGGTAATTTGTGCAAATATTATATATATATATATATATATATATATATATATTCTTTCGCAGTATTTAATTGAGATATTTTGCGAAATTACATTTTTATTTACAATATTTGTACACCAAAAATTTTCAATTTCAAAACTATCAGCATTATTTTATTCAGCAGTAGATTCAAAAATAATTAAAACTTACTTATTATTTACTTATAACTAATTAAAAAATGTAGGAAATTATAGTATAAACAAATTAATGAAAATCTATAATAAACTACAAAGAAAATGTGTACCTTCTAAAAATTCTCTAAAAAACTAAAATAATCATAATACATCAGAATAATAAAAATTGCAGCATTTGCGGGAAAAAAATGAAGATATGAAGAGATGTGTAATTACATAGAATTTTAAAACTAGATTAAAATTTCAAAGTCAAAAAGTTGGGGAATAAGATTCAAATGTTCAATGAAAACATGTAAAATTATAACGCTATAAAATTCTGAATTTTTGTCACAAAAAATGTCCAACTATAATAAAATTACAGAACTTGAGAAAAAAATTAAGATAAGATAATTTTAATATTTTCGATATAAAATTAGGTGAGATAATTACATGTTTAACATGTAACATGTTTAAAAAGGGTTTATGTTAGACTGCATTATAATTACACAGTTTATAACATACTTTAGAATCCATAATGTGATACTTTATTGTACTAGAACTATAATAGAAAAGTCCTTTCGAAAGATATTTCTGCTAAAAACAATAATTATTAAATACATTTTAATTATTTCACCTTTTGTTATAAGGTTATAACCTGCATATGCACCTTCGTAAAGAACTTTTGGTTTAGCTGGCAATAGTGTTACTATTAGTTACCTATTTTATGAATTGACAATCACCTAATCGTAAAATACAGCCACTTTTTGAATAGACTTTTAACGTAAAATGACAATAATATATGTATTTGAAAATGAGGAGCAGTCTAACATAACAATGGATTATGTAACTAGGAGTTGAATGCATTCATTATTGTTTTGAGATCAGGTATATTCTGTTCTACTCGTACTCAGTATCAGAACTCATACTGATCGAAATACAATAATGCATTCAACTCCGAGTTGCATATTAGTATTTTATGCTATAAGGACGAAAAACGAAATATGTTTGTCGTCCGTATATCATACATAATATTTTATTCGATTGCAAGAACTTTGCAAACTACAAAATTGCCGTAAAATTTTTATTACGTTGTCAGTGCGATGTTCGATCAACGACGAAAATTATAAAATCATTTTAAAAATAGATGCGTGACGCCGAAAATCAAGTTTCGGTAGAGTTGCTTCCGCAAAAATCAAAACAAGTTTTTGAAAAGGCATATCAAAGATTTGAAACATACCGCCAAGAAAATAATATTCCAACTTTCTCCGAGAATGTTTAACTGCCATATTTCTCAAATTTGTTTCAACACATGAAATCTTCGACTGTATGGTCTCACCATTTTATGCTAAGAGCCATGTTATTCCATAAATTAATCAACCATTGACTTTTTTATTTTTGCTGCCGAAAAATATTTTTCTGCTTAGGACGAAAAAGACCGTTACCTAGCAACCATGGTCTTTAACTAAATGATGGCGTTTTCGTCCAGATTGTCGTACCGAAAAATACTATCTTATGATGCAATCGAATAAAAGCATTTTTTTCTTCTGGCAATTAATAGACAATAAATATTAAATTATTAATACATACTTCACACGTGAATTTGACATTGACAGTTAGACAATTTTAAGATGTTTTCTAAGTAAGCTGTAAGTTTTGTGTACATACTATTTAATTTAATTTCGTGTTTCAAATTCAGCTCAGCTTTAACCATGGATTAGTGAGTCCATAGCGTGGAATTCTTGTTTTTTTTGTCTCACTTAGGTTGACATAATAGGCTAAGAACACATTTTCAGTGTATCTTTCTGCTTTATTCTTCATTGTCCATGAAATAGATTTAATATACGTCCCTTCGTATACATGGTGAGTTTTTTCGGATGTTTAGTAGTAACTTGTAACTTTTTCCTTTACAATTTTTTTCTAAAGTCAATAATAACAGATCCATAGGCACCGAACAAAATAACAAATAATATATTTTTTTAAGATATCTACTTAGCTATGCAATTTTTCCAAAATCAAAAAGCTCATGAAATTGAGCTCATAAAACTGCAATTCTTTCCCCATTTAATCGTCCCTCTATCTCCGCTAGTTTCCGAGATCACCATACTAAACATCCGAAAAAACTCCCCCTGTACATATTTTTTTAATTTTTCTGTAATGATGCTTCCGTAATTGCCTTATTTGCCAAATCTTGCAGCTTTTGTGGAGTACTTTGCATATTTTCGATAGCTTCAATATTACTTCCTCTTCGTCCTCTATATTTTTAGTTGGAGTTATTGAAACTTTATTAAATATTATTCAAAATGACAGTGACATTTATACAAATCAGTACTCTTTGATATATTATGTCCTAGTAGTTTTTACATAATATTATACTACTGTAGCAAAATGGCGTACTGCTATATATGCGACACGATTAAATAATTTGTCAATTATATGTCGCTCACAGAAAAAATATTGTATGCAACTCATATATAATCGCATCTTTATTAGACAAGCTCGCAAGCTCGTGCAGCCATAAGTTCCGCTAGTCCAGCCATAAGTTCCGCTAGTCCAATAGAGTCCTCGATTACCTGTTACATAAATATCTATTAAATTTAGAAATATTAAAAATGTTGGCAAATAAGAGTATATTATTCAAAAAATTATAAAACTACAATTTGTGCTTTCTAATTAAATGTTAGATTTAAATTTCAATGAAAAATTGAAATAATACATAATTTCCGGAATACGATAAAATTACAGAGTTTAAGGGGAAAAAAAGATTTGTGCATCACATTTAAAATAATATGAGAACAGGTGAGATATTTATTTAGAAAGAAGTTGCAAGAAAAGTTCAAACATTGCAATTTCAGGACATTTCAGAGAATTTCCTAAAAGTGATGAGGGTATAATTAAAATATTACTAGATTTGATTTGAATAGATTAGAAAATGTAAACGTATATACAAATTCCATAAAATAACCTACGAATTCTATTTAGAAGTCGTTCTAGAATCTAAATAATTTCAATGTAAATCTCTAAAATTCAATAAAAATATTTATAAAAAAATATAGCATTTTTAAAATAATTTTTGTCAGGAAGTCTTTATAAAATGCTTCAATACAAATCTATGAACTTTAATAAGAAAATTTATTTAAAAAATGATACATTGAAGTTTTTTAAGATCAGTTTACGTTCGTGTGCAGCAGTTATGCAAATATAATGAACAACTTTTTTTTTGTATCGTTTGTGAAATTATTCTTATCTCTATTGCTCCGATGTGTAGATCATTTTCTAGTACATAGAAAAATTGGAAAACAAGAAGTGATTAAAAGATTGGGACCTCTTGTATAACTGACATTTTACATACGCAGAATTGATAAAATCATCAGTCATATAAAATACCGTTCATTTCACTGCTTTCCGGTTCTTATCGCTAATTGTATATGTCATATATTTACTCAATATACTTATATATATATATATATATATATATATATATATATATATATATATATATATATATATATATATATATCAATCAGTCGTCCAGTCAGCAAATTGAAATCGTTTATCTCCATATTCGTTCAATTATTAACACGTATTTTTTTATTTATTTCTCACGTATATATTGTAGTTCTTTTAAATTTAATTATTTTTTACCACCAACACCAACGTCTGTAAGTTACTGCGTAGAATGAATCCATGCCTGCTTTGAAGGCGAAGAATCAGTCACGGGTTATGCTAACGTTCGAGAATGCTCGTGTAATAATTTACATACCGGATCACGAGTGAAAGTTACAATTCAATCACGATTTGAATGACATAGATGTAAGGTGAATTAAATGAATTTGTAATTCTGTGTTTGTATATTATTAATCAACGTAAAATATCTATTTTCATTTCCCCGCAATAATATGTTTGAGGAACTACCTCCGGTGTTGACCGACCCGACAATCCTCTAATAGGTGTATCAAACCCAATTATCGTATGATAAATAAAATTTGAGTCTTGTGTTTACCACACACTTAATCGATGTAATAACTAACATTGTTCGACTTCCCAAAGATTGCTCCAATAATGGTTATTTTGTGCAATACAAAGTTACGAATTTGTTTTCAATAAATATTATCAATTATTATCATATTTTAGAATTACTCGAAGATTAATTATTGATTTATTAAATTTATTTTGTATATAATTAGGGCAGTTTTTATAATCTGCTGGAAACTACTAAATTACTCTTATCAAAAATACTCGTGTCATTTTATGAGAAATAATAACAATTAACTTTATTCATATTGTGATAATTGATAAGAAAACAGATTAAATAATTTTGATTGAAACTATAGTTTAGGACTATAAGAAGTTAAAATAACGATTTTTTTTTTAAATAATGACTTATTAATCTATACTGCCAATAAAAAAAGCTTCCCAAGGCGATGTATGTCCTTTACAACAACCTTGACCTGAACTTCAATCAATTTACTACGAACCGGCGATTGACCCAATATTTTTTTGTCACGCTAACCAATTCCAGCAACCCGAGTCTCGGTTCCTACATGAATAAATTATTATCCAGAAGTATAGCAATTAATTAGCGATGTCTCGCTTTTTGTGTTAATTCTGTCAGCCTATTTTCGTAATGGAACTTCCCGACGTCTATTATTAAAGCGTGCCACTAAAAACGGAAACAAACTGTGCCAAATTTATGCGCGGATGTAAAAACGGCTGTCATTTCTTAACAGCTAGTAGACCATTTAATTTGTTCCCTCTTTATTTAAGGCGCCTTTTTGTGGGCCCGAATTGTCGTATCCTGGTAATTTTATATTCATTTAGATTTAGAGATTAGCAGTCCGCACGAGAGATGAAGAGAATGCGTTTTGTAAGACAAACGTTGCACATCCCGATTGTCCTATTTCGAATACCGCCAGATCTGAGCCACTTTTGTTCTTTGTATATCTTCTTCTTCTTCTTAGGGTGCCGTCTTCAACGAAGGTTGGCGACCATCATGACAATCTGGATCTTATTTACTGCTGCTTTAAATAGTTGTATATAATATTCTTCAATGCACTACATCGGTGTGGCCTAACATTTCTTGAAATTATGTTATGGAACATTCGGGATTAAATAATTTTAATATTGCCATGGGTGAGCATCGAACGGATTCGAACCCACGACTGGTGTTTACAAGTGGCAGGCAAAAGTTGTCGCTGTTCTCATCAATTAGGACTACAAACGTATATGAAAAATGGAATGTGCAACATGGATGGCAGTAATTAATACTAATCACCGCTTCAGTTTCGCTGTTTACAGAATAATTATCGATAAGGTTTTGTGGTAATATATTAAATGAAACGTTGGTCATTACGGGCTGGTGCGCAACAAGTTTAATAATATTAGCACGCGATTCGAATTCTATTTTTATACGTGAATGTATGATAAGGATGTGGAAGAATGCTGCTGAAACCGAGTGACATACCATATAACATAAACCTTGTTATGATAACTGGCCATACAATTATCACCAACAGTCACAATAACTTAATTACTAGCAAACAAAGGGGACAAATGCAAAACACGTTATTATGCGATATACAGTAATTAGATTTGTTTTTAAATGATTTTGCTTATAAATCGAAAAATAATTTTAATTTGTTTTTTTTTTTTAATTTTTATGATATAATTTCAATATATTAAACACATATCGAGACTGATGATCAAATGTTATCAAAGTATTGTATGAAAAATAAATAAATTCAAATAAGCAAATGTTGAAAATCAGAGAAATAATAAAAATAGGTAATAATTATTAAATAATTAAGTAGGTATATTAAAATGCAATTATATAAAATAAAGAAATAATGGAAATAATCAGTAAACAAAACAAATCAAACAAGCAAATATGTGAACTAAAGAAAATAATAAAATAATCAAAGTGTTCGCAAGAAGAAATCAACGAAACAAACATATAAAATAATTATAATATTCAAAGTGTGGCACGCAAAAATAAATTCGTTCAAAGAAGCATATGTACACTATAAAAATGCAATTATTTATTTAGTGAAATTAATTATACATATTTTAATTCCATCCATTATGATTCTAATTTTCGTTCTATAATTCAAAATTTAAATTTACCAATAGAATTGATTATTTTGATTATTGCTTTACTATAATTAAATATGGGATCGTAATCTATCATTGCAATCCATATAATTTTTACAGCAATATATAGAAAAATCGTCGCTTAAAGGTTTTACTTTCAAGATAATTTTGAAACCATGTCTAGGACGAATCAGGTCCGCCTTTTCAGTAGCTGCTAGTTGATTTTCAACCCAGATAATTGTGCAGTATAAGACAGTACTCGTAGTGGAATGCAACGAAATATATTACGCGTCTTCGCGACATTTTACCGAAATACATATCAAAATCAACATTTTTACAAATATATAAATATACAGGGTGTTAAAAAAAGAATGTAAAATATTTAAGGGGGTGGTAGTATGAACCACAACAAAGAAAAAGTCTTAATAAACATGGGTCCCTAAAGTAACTGGTCGTAAACACCCATAGCAATGAAAACTTGTGCACTAACAAAAACTGTCATATACTGAATGTGTATTTCACAAAACATCAGCCAACTATGATAAGAAGATGCAAGTTGTAGCAAAATAAAAATGGAGGTAAATAAGAATAATCTTCCATATTTTCGAAACCGTTACTTTAAGGACCCATGTTTATTAAGACTTTTTTCTTTGTTGTGGTTCATACTACTACTCCCTTAAATATTTTACATTATTGTTTTAACACCCTGTAGGTATAATATGATTATATTATATATATATATGATATTGACTATTGACGGGTTTTAGAAATGAACGATTTAATTGCTGTTGATTACAATTATACATTAATTTTTCAAATGCGCACTACGCTTGTAGACTAAGTACCTGAAATATGCAGTAAAATCAGGAAATATGCAATAAAAATAACAATATCTACAATTATCTACTCATACGATACGCATACACATTCATGTGCTTTTCAATAGTTTCAATCAAAAAGCTGTGTTTGATCGCTCTAAAGATTTTTATATTTGGAAAATTACCTCTTAACATCACAAGACGTCACAGGTGCGAATTTTAACATGAAAATGAACTTAGGGACCATAGTATGACCTGGCAAAGACCCTTGATGATTTTTTTCTCCATGTGTTTATAAGTTTCGAAAATCCTATGTTTTTGTTGATTAATTCTGAAACTTTGTTATTTACTTTTTTTCCTACTATACTTAAAGCTTTTTTAAATTTTGCATAATCTCTACAGATTCGCTTTCTCATTACAATCCTGGCAAGGAATGTTACACATAGGACATACTAAACGCAATGTACCCATAAGGTTCAGGGAACATATCGTGGGTTCAGAATTATAATTAGGTAACTCAATAAGTAGAGTTTTCAATTATTTACAATTAACGACACACTTAGTGAATTGTACTCTTAATTTTTTTATTTAATCAAGTTGAAGAGATGTATACGGAGATCTGGGAACATGCGTTTCATATAACAATTAATTATTATTAATAATTAATTAATCAAACGTGAAATACCTAGTTTTAGCACTGATTAAACCGATATTTGTAAATAAGCTACAAGGTCAGACTGAAATAAAACTGTACTTAATACTTACAAATTCTTTTATTTTTGCACAGTACAATACAAATATTAACAAGTATTAACATTATTTCTTTAAAAAATGGCAAATGATTCCATAATAAAATAGATTCTTGGAAGCAATAGTTACATTCCATTCCTCTTTAGCTGCACTCGAAGATAATGATAGATTTACGATTAAATTAATTTGGGATTTTAATCGGAGGTTTTAATCGGCGGTTTAATCACCGTGAGCAAAAATCCATAGCGTGGATAAATGAGCAATGGCTGCCCATCACTTTAACGCAGGACATTGTTTCAAATTATTACGAACAAATGTTATTATAATTATTATACGATAATCATGAAATAATATAGATTAACATTAATGAATTTTGACCAATCGGCCATAGCAAATCCATTACTGAATTGCATAAAGACAAAGTTCCAAATTCTTTTCTGTTAAGGATCTCGGCTTTCCATTCACGATTTTCAAATTAGGGATAATTTGTGACTATTGTACTATTTAATCAAATAAGCGCTCTCTTTGATCCTCTTGAAATTGTTCTTAGAAAGGCTTACAGCGCAATGTCCGCAATTTTAATGTACTGTATATTCTGTTATTTAAGTAAAACGCTCCATTTGTTTTCATCAGTAGTTTTTTCTACCGAAGATGATTGCTTTGCGATCAAATGTACATCCACGGACTCTAAAGAATGGCGCGTTCCTTGTATCCTTGTCTGGTTCTGCACGGTAGGGGCACGGTAGACAAGGATAGAAGACCGTCATTCTTAGAGTCCGAGGCTATATATTTAGCTCAAATGAATGTTTTTTGTACCTACTTTTGTCGTAGAGCTGACTGAAATAACATAATAATAATAACAATTCCTGGAAAATGGATAAATTGTTTCTGAACACTCAGAAATTTGTAATATACGAATAAATGAGATGAGATGAAAAAAAAATCAATTCGTATGAAAACCTTGGAAATATGCAGCGGTATGCTTCTAATTCAATAAAGTATGCATTAATTATTAAAATTTAACAATATATGCAAAATAAAATTAGGTTTTTTATTAATAATATCGTATATATATATATATATATATATATATATATATATATATATATATATATATATATATATAATAAAAAATAACTAAATCAAATATAATATAAAAATATAAATAAACATAAGTTCATTTTCATAAATATGCACAAAGAAAAAATACGCAAATATGCAATTGCCCAGCCTTACTTATAACTTATAACTAGACTAGGGAAAACATGCATTATGCATATTTGCATATGCATTTGCATATATTGCCCATTTTTGTGGATTGTGCATCTAATTGACGATTTACGTTTATTGTGCATATTTTCTCATATTTCTTGACACCTACCTGCATTAGTACTTATACAGTATTTGTTGATTGTAAATGTTATTGTTGCTTATTACTGTATTACCGAATTCTACGAATATTACCGAATATTACGTGGAATTTTCCTAAATCGAGAGTTTATAGCAGTCTATTATGTATTTAAAGTCAAGAGTTCATTACGTTATATTATGTATTAATCGAGAATTTATAGCAGTCTATTATGTATTTAAAGTCAAGAGTTCATTACATTATATTATGTATTGGAAGTTTTATGATGGAATTTTGAACTAACATAATTTGACTAATATAATTGGTCTATTAGAAGCAGAGAGGGGTAGGTAACTATTTTACAGAAATAAGTATAAAAGGAAAATATTTCGATGCTTCTATTAGTTTGTGCTGATACCGTCTCTAGTGCACCTCACGATTTGTCATATTAGTAAATCAGGTATATAAGTTTTAGAAAATGCCTCCTATTAAGCAGACTCGCGGTATTTTAATGAAATCGTGGATATCTGATTTTTCCGGAGAATTTACCACGGATGAACAAGTGGTTTATTGTGTAAAGTGCGAAAAAATATTCACTGTGAAAAGAGATTCCAAATTGTGCAACATGTGAAAACAACTGCACACATTCGATCGAAAAATATTAACAATTTAACGCCCAAGTAGACATTAATTCTCACGCATTGGCTCCAAAACCTACCACCAGTTTACCAATGGAGTTGTGTGAATGGTTAGTCTCCAACAATATTCCATTCCGTAAATTTGAGAATCCCCATTTCGTAAATTTTCTTCAAAGAAAATGTTGCGGGAAAGGACAAGTTCTACCAAGCTTAGAGGATGATTCTGCTGCTATTTTTAACGCCAAAGAACTTTGTCAGTTGTGTTCTTTTCGAAAAGAATTGGCGTTAATTAATACCCACTTCTCATTTTTGCCTGAAGCTGTGAAATATCTTGAAACACCCGGCTTGTCACTATACGAAAGTATTAGAAAATTTTCTGAAATACGAAATAAATTTGCTCATATTCCAAAAAGCATTTCTACGAACATAAGTGAAAAATTTGAATATGCGTCAAAAATCTGGAAATCCTCTTACATATTTTACCATTATGTAAACATTGTCCCGTCACATCTGTTGATGTTGAACGCACATTTTCAGCATACAAATTAATCTTGTCTGATAAGCGTCATAGATTCACTCCAGAGAATTTCGAAAAATATATATAAGCCTATTGCTACAAAAATAAATTATACATGTTTATAGTTGTATCTGTTTCTATCTGTTTGTTTCTATCTATATTTTGTATATTATGTGTTTGATAAATAGATCTTTATAAACTGAATATTGGCTCGTGTGTCTTTATTGCAATATTTATCATTTTGTTTCAGAGTGTGATGTTACATATGTATCTCGATTTATAGATATACACATAAAAAAAAAAGAACTGTATCGATCGTGCATATTTTTAGTTAATAGTGCATATTTTGACTGTTTACAGTTCTTATGACTTAATACCAACCACTTTCTCATTGAGAATGGCATGAGTTTCAGTTATTGATGCTCCGAATGGTTGATCGCATGTCTCAAGTAGTCGATTTCGATTTTGAATGGAAATATATGGATATCTAAATATATAAAAGAAAGTGGTGTTAGTTAGACTATTTATAACTCAAGAACGGATGAACCGATTTGGCTGAAAATTAGTGGAGAGGTAGCTTATAATCAGGAGATGGACATAGGATACTTTTTATCCCGTTCGACCGCGTTTCCGTCAAGTCACTATAAATCGTGGTATAACATAAACGCATCTCACATGAAATAACAAAACGCTAACGACAGTGGAATATCTCTCTCTCTCTCACGTTTCTTTTCGGTGCATGATGCCTGATCGACTTTTGTTTATTAGGTCTGTTCGTGTTAAGGAAAATGTTACACATTTCTTACACTTTTTAAAAAACTCGAATTCTGATTGGTTGAAAATTCCAATTCAACCAATCAGAATTCGTGTTTTAAAATTTTCGTACACAAACCTAATTTTCAAACAAACATTTACACGCCACCACGCAAATATTATCGAGCAAATCATGCTTGCTATGGAAATCTGTATCCGCGCGTTACATTGCCCGGACTCTAATCGTAAACAATGCCGCGACCAAGACGATCAAATCTTTCCCGACAAAGCCGTAATGCAAGAAGGATACGAAACATTGCAAATGAAATGACTGAAGAAGCACAAGGAATTGCCCGTGAAGAGCTCCGCGTTAGTATGGCTCGACTTCGTGCTTCTCAATCACAAGATCAAAGAGAGGCAGCACGTGAAACGGCTCGGTTGGCAATGCGAAATCGTCGAGCGAATAACAGAAATGAAGAAGTAAATAATTTTCGACGCAAAAGAAGAAATGTATCAAGTGCTGATTTGAATCGAGCAGCGTTTCGATATGATTGCAGCACTGATTACTGCTTGCATCCTAGCGTTTGCATTGGGTCAATGGACGTTGTTTGCGAGTATTGTGACGCGTTTGGTACGCGTACGCGTTTGGTAGTAAGTAAATTGCTAAACAATGTGATTTACGCGACGATACTCAAAGGAAAATTCGAAGGTGAGGAAGTACTCATTCCGAGGATACCGATGATCCCAAACGATATGCCGTTTGAGTTTAAAAGACTTCAATTTCCGATCCGTCTTGCATTCGCCATGACCATTAACAAATCACAAGGACAATCCTTGAAAGTTTGTGGTCTGAATCTGGAAAATCAATGTTTTTCACATGGTCAATTATATGTGGCATGTTCACGGGTCGGAAGACCATCTGCGTTGTTTGTACTTGCACCTGATAATAAGACAAAAAATGTCGTGTATCACAAGGTGCTTAACTGAAAAGTGCAACCTATGCACCAAAATACATGAACAATAAAGAATCATTAAAATACTTGATTTTTTTATATATTTATATATATCTTTCCAAATAAAAAATAGAATTAAATAAAATCTAAAGTTTGTTTATTTACTGCCTCTAAGGCGGAACAGAGTTCGCCGGGTCCGCTAGTTGAAAAATAATAATACACGCGTTTGCAATATCTATCATTATCGGACTGTACTGTACTGTACTGAAGTTGATACTTGAGTCGAATTTGATACAAAAAATAGATTTTTGCATAAAAATGACTGTACAGTATGTAATAAAAGTAATGTAATAAAATATACTTAATATTGATTGTTATGTAGTAAGAGTACGCAAGTTCAGGGTTAATATTTTCGGAGGGCAAAATTGAAGGAAAACATAATTATCTATAATAGCCTGACATGGTACATAAATAATAAAATGTTTTCCAAGTACTTTATTATTTTACATTGAAAATGAGGATTGTTATGCTCCGTTTACTTGTAAAGTTTCTTATAAACTAAATCAAGTAGCATTATCAACTTTTTATTGCCATGGAATTATTATATTACTACCATTGTCCTATTTCTCTCCGAATATTGATAAATTTTCTTTAACTAAGAAAAGTTAAGAAGTAGTTATTTAGAATTCATCTAAATAAAACAGATATTGAGAATTGTCACATATTTAAGAAACAATTTTAAAAAATGGACTGCGTTTTGTTATTTTATATATATTTTTTTATCAGCTGCTTGTATCGTATGACAAACATTGCAATTTTGCCTCTGGATTTGTCTTCATACATATCAATTATGATTAAACAACGAACGAAAATCGTTGCTAAATATGAAAATTTCACACGTGCTTGGAGAGGAATAAAAAAATTAACTTGCTTGTAGCCATAACAAAATGGTCGATACTGCGTTGAATGCCAACCGTATAATTATTTAAGGCAAAAAATATAGCAAATAACGAGATTTTGATCGTGTAACAAAATTTCGATCAAAATCTCGTTACGAAGCAGCAAAATATACGTAAGATAATGACCCTGTCGCAGTTTACTAGTAAAATACAAACAGTGAAGGCCAACAAGCAATAACAAATGACATTGTTTTGAATCATGTAATAATAAAATAAAAACATACACGTAGACGATTTGATTTAGCTGTTTGCACATTATCGGAAAGTCTGAAAATGACTAACTAGATCTATTTTTAGCATTAATATACATATCTTAAAAATTGTCATTGTTTGCAGACAAAAATCGAACTAACTTGTGTACGTACAAATGATTTATCTCTTGATGGTAGCATTGTTAGGACAATATAATAGTTTCTCAAACGTGTTGTATTGATAGAACATCGCAAATAATGTGGAAACAATTATATTAACTGCAACAAATAATAGTTGTATAATAAAATTTATCAATTAATCAATTTTATCGCGTCTGATGCAAGAACGTGCCCCTTTGTGTAGAAGCATGATTGTTGCGTTTTCTTAATTTACTTTTCTAAATATTATATTTTTTTCGAACTGTAGATCCAGAAATATTTATCATAAATATGGTAAATCAATAATTCGCATTTTTATGAACGTCCAATAATTCTAAAGAAAAATGAAATTCGAGAAAATGATAGTATTAAATCTGGAGATTTTGAGAATCCAAAATGACATAAATTTCTCGAGATTTATTTCTATTGTGGAATTATGGAATACAAAAAAGTAATACTATACATACAATAAAATTAAAATATTCGAATTTTAATCAGATGAGTATAAAAAGTATAATCGGTATAAATCTGACCCTTGTAACAATTCTCGTGAAATCCTTGATTCCTTGACCCAAGATAAATTTCTAGTCTAAACATTTTTTTTTGCATCAGCCTCTACGATACAATTAACATCCGTCTGATCTGCTTTTGCAGCAGATTCCGTTCAGGTTTTAACGCACGACCATCGCCTATCATCATCTCGTTTTTCCAACATTCGTAACGAAACACTTTTGTTCCAGAAATAGCAGACTTCTATTTTCGCGTCTTCGAGATTACGATTTGGCATACACCATGACGATGGCAGCAGCGGTCAATGGTGAGTACTTTTTATTATTTATTCAGCATTTCCGGGGTTTGTTCACCTGCCATTTTATAAATATAGCGGGATTCCTGAAGCATTTTCGGGGGTTATTAATAATCGCGCTCCCAATTAATCGCAGCATCCATCACGTTTTATCTGTCCGCGGTGGAATTTGTATATTGCGCCTGTTTGAGTGGGTTTTGATTACAGATTGCGCTTAAATTGTTGGATACGATTACTAGTGTTGAGGGGATGTTTATTGGCACAATTTTATTTAGCTCAACCCAGAGTCAAACCTTGATATAGTTTTTTTATAGTTTCGCTATAATCTAATACATACGGTTGTAGAGTAAGTATTGTTTTAGAGAAAATTTTTAAATTCGAGATTTTAATACTGATTTTTTTTTTTAATTAAGACAGCAGAAATAAATTTTAATTATTTTTTTATTTGTTTTATTGATCAGGTAACATTATTTATTTATTTATCTTTCAAGTTATACTCTGAGCCACAAGCTTAACTCACGAACTTTATTTTGTAAATATGTTCAACTACTTATTCAAATTCTGAATAAATAAATATAACGAGTGTTGATATACTATTACTTACTACACCTTTTTTTCTCGTCATTAATTGGGATATTATCGCAAGTTTCGCAAGTGCAAATTTTGGCACTATATTTTTCTCGCCAATGTATTTAAATATTTGCCCTCGTTCCTCAAGTACAAGTGCCAAAACTCAAGTTTTGGCACTCGATAAGTGATATCGAATTCACGATGAGATATTACCGAATTTTACAACCATTGCAGGCCTTTCGATAAGATAAAATTTCAATCAGCGCTAATAGATAATTGTTATATTTGCGACATACTAATGCTCCTCTTAAGTACTTGCTTTAATTGTAAATCACTTCTACACTCCACCTTTCAGATTAGTCGCAAATCTATAATTATTTTTTATGTTGCAACATAATTTTAAGATTGAGAGGAATTATTCTGCAAATTTTTTATTTATTTTTTCTTTTTCTTTTTTTTTTTAAATTTTTTTACGCTATCATTTCTTATATATTCTGTTTGAAACTATTAAAATATTTATACTAATATACTCACAGAATATTTTTATTTTGCAATATTATTTTAAGCAGGAAATATCCTGCAGCTTTCAGCAAAAGTTTCAGTCGTACAAATGGTTTGTACCATTTTATAGTTCAGATTAAATTTTGGTATATTATGTATAATAGTTATTTAAGCATTAAGAGAGGTAAGTATCGTTTACCAGTCGAGGTCGAGTTTGCGCCCGAGCGATAGCGAGGGCTAGCAAAAAAGACCGAGACTGGTCAAAACTTACCTCTCGAATTGCTTATAACTGTTTTTCCACTCCTGAAGTTGGTTTAATTATTTGTGTTTGATTGATTTATTTTCACAACATGAACAAAATGTCAGTACGGCTTTGGTTGCTAAGACTATTTTTCAAACAAAGTGTGAATGTCAGAAATTGCATTCGTTCAGTTGTAAAATGAATTCCAATTAAAATAAACAAGAAATGGCAATTGAAGAAGCTGCCTGTTCCTTCCTACTGCCGGAGAAGTCGAAGGGGTGTTATCAAAATGCGTGTAAGTGTTTTAAAGACTGGTGCCAGACAAAGAACGCTATTGAAATTATTTTACTTACTTCCCTGAGGGAGGTAAGTGATTATTTACTTCCCGTTGCAAAGCTTTATCGGTAAGTGGGGCTTACTTCCACCAAATCAATGTTACAACAGTGTACTTACCATGCAGGGAGTGGAAAAAATATTTTATAGCTTTAAAGGGAAATAAAATATCTTAATACTAAAGGGATACAATCAGACGGTTCAATGTTAACAGTAAGTAACACATTGTTATGTAATAGCTATTTATGGTATTAGTGAATAAAGTCGAATTTTATACACGAAGAAACAGTTTACCGCAAGGCGAGGCGAAGGCGAGTGCGATAATGTTTTCGAGTGGATAAAATTGCTTTATTCACGTGTATCATACAATTTTTTTTCCAAAACGTTATCACAATTAAACATTGTCAGGTGACAACGAAAAATTCAACAATCACAACGGCGCGGGGGGTGGGGGGGTGTAATTTAAAATTTGTAATAAAGGTGAGAGTCGCTAGTGTGGGGGGTAATATTTTATATTCAATGAACATACTTTTTAACATCTGTCTCGAAAACTGCTTCGACTTGTTTTTTGTTTCATTCTTTTTTTTTTAAACATAGCGACAAACGCCACTAGATTAGTGTTTTTTAAGCTTTAAAATGAGCAAGGTGAGTGGGGCCATTCGAAATTTCAAAGTAGGGGTGGCTAGGGCAGAGGGGCTGAAACTTAAAATTTATTTGATGTTGTTTTTAAACTTCACCTCCAAAAATCAATCGACGTGTTTTTGTTATTAAGTTAGCTTGCATTTAAAAGTTATTAAGACTGGCTATTTTTGAATTGTACACCCGGTATAAAAAGAAGTATACAGTACAGAATTTTGGAAGCTATTCCTTAATTTTATAATTTGTTTTTAAGTTTAGTAAATTTTCACTTACTCTGAAAAAACATAATACAAATGTGCGAATTTTAACAAATTTTAGCATTTTTATATCTTTAGAATGAGAATCTTTAGAAACAAAGAAGAATTTACGGTTTAGAATCTTGGGATTTATTCTTTTATATGAGAATTATCATAGAATTTTGCATATTTAGTATACTAATTCTAACTTACTCTGAGAACTAATATAATACAAAAATTCGAATTTTCAAATTATAACATTCCTGTATCGATTTTGTACATTCTTGTGGGAGATTTCATCAGTTGCATTTCTCTAGGAACTAGAAAAATAACCCACAAATCTTTGAAAAATTCTTTGTTGAAAAACTTTGTAACGATTTCTATACAAAATGTACAAATTGAAAAAATGCTATTTAATTGTCATTTTATGTAGAAGTTAATTTTTTTATGTAGGATGGATTTTGAGTATACATAACAATTAAACTCATAATAATTTTGGATAGAGCTTTAGATTTTCCTTTCGTGTACCTGCCTTTCCTCCTTTCACTGCTTATATCTTTGTTTATGTTTCTCTCTGCAATTTTGGATAGAGCTTTAGAATTTAATTTCTTGTACCTGCCTTTCCTCCTTTCACTGCTTATATCTTTGTTTCTTTTTTCTCTCTGCTTTCTGGTTCTCCTCTTAATTTTCTTCTTCATATCTCTATCCTGGCCCTCTATCTTCTTCAATTTTTAGGGCACTGTTACGTACCACCCCCTCCCCGTTTTTCATGTTTCTCCTATATCTATCTATTCTTTATTTCCGGTGTCTGTGCCACTATATCATTCTCCGTCTCTCTTTTATACGGTATGTTCATAATAAAGTCTTATCAGTGGCGGCTGTGGAAATTAAAACCTATGTCCGTGACTCTTCGCAATTTTCTGACAAATGCCATGTGATAAACTAAGTCTAAGTCGCCGCAATGATTTCGTTGGTTCGTTTAACAAGCGTTCTTACGTTCTTGCACATCAGCAATGACTTCCCGTGGGCCGGCCCCGTCCTTTTTCCGATATACGGTGCCAGTTTGCTGGAACAAGTCGAGGGTCATTGACATTCGATTTGAATTTTATGCATGTGAATCAAGTCCCGGACATACGTTTAAGTTTCCACAGCCGCCCCTGATGGACCTTTTTTATGAACATGCGGTAGTACCTAAGCATTTTTCATTTTCATTTTATTTTCCTGAACGAAATTTACGCGTTTGCCTTTTTGTTACCAGTAAATTGATTATGACTACAGATTATTTTGTATATTCGTTGTTGATAAGATAGTTATACTTCCGCAATTACATAAGTACTTGTTTGAAGGTTGCTGATTATATATTTTTCCAGCATTAATTACCACTTTAGCTGTATGGCTCCCTATTACATATATTTATTAATATTAGCCTCCTAGTATTGAGTAATCGCTACTATGTAATGTGTAAAAGTATTTATAAAACGCCCCGTTTGGGCTTAAAATTTGTTATCAGATAGCAAATGTATACTTAAAAAAACATCGTTCCATATATAATTGCGCTCAAGATAAAACATGAGCAAGTAAATAGATATAGTCAATATTAAAATGTATTTTCACACCATTTCCTACATTTTTGTCCTCTGCGCAAGGCCACTTTCAAACTATTGCAATTGAAAAATATGGTATGTTAGGTGTGATTAGTCATTTTTCATACATAAAAATTCGCCCGTTCGCTTGTGCAATGAATGAAAACACTTTACTGAAAATGTTTATCTCCGAGACTTTTATTAGTTTGACTTAGGATGAGATACAATCTCGATATTGCTGGGCAAACAGCCACAACAAAACATCGTATGGCAACGCAATCACTTCCTAAACAACCACCATATAATCGCATTAATCTGCAATTAAACAGCCTACGCAAGTGAACCTCAAACAACAACATTTGTTCGCCCACACTTTCCCAGAGTCAAGGACCAAACCGGGACGCCTCCGAACGTGTCTAGCTAATGGAAAGATTATCACGTTTAGAATAATTACGGGGTTCATTAGGCACATCAGTCCTAATCGGCGAACCGAGCCGTCTGTCTGTGCACTTCGGATAAATTTCAGATAAGAAACCAGACGGCGGATGCCAATGTTAGGCTTGGACGCGAATAACGCAACGGGCAAGCAGAGCGTAATCCAAAAGTGCAAGTAATGATCCTTTGGGTTTGGAGTGATGGATGAGCTCAACCCCGACAATTTACAGGCGGACTTGTAAAGATTTCAATTTCAGAGATCGTTTTAGTTTTCTAATTGCTGGCCAGTATCTTCTCTGCAACCCAGACGGCTTGGCGGAAATTGGCAACTCCCAGTTTGCTGCTTTCTCGATTTTTTTTCATTCCCGAGAAACATGGTATAAACCATAATAGCTGCCTATGATAATTAAACTTCGCCAACAAAACATAATAACGAAATAATAAATGCCACCATTAACATTTACCTCCGCATTAAATTGAATCATTAACATTGTTGCATGGCCGTGTTACATCGACGCGCCCCAATTACGGTCAAAACGCACCACGTTCTTTATTAATAACGTCGTCACTTCTGCGGGAGATCTCATGACATCCGGTAACTGGTACAAATTGGATTGAGCGTCATCGGACCTCCCCCATGGAAACACGCGACCTCGTTCAAGGTAACATCTCAATTGATCCGTGATCTAATCCAAGACGCACTGCACACAAAAAGAAGTTTAAGGCGACCGTATGAGATGAAGCGAATAAGATTTGCTGTTATATTTGGCAGTCTAGACTTGGACGTTCAGATGGGGGCAACGAGGCTTTTAGTGATAGGCGAAGACAGGCTATTTTGCTTGGTGTATAATGAACGGAGAAAAAAATATAAGTGGTAGTAAAGTGTATGTAAATTTTTATCGCATACAGTGAAACATGATGCCACCTGATATCTTAGGTGAATTATAATTTCTACGTATAATAGATTTTCACGTTTCATGTTTTAAGTATTTGTTTATTTTTATACCAAGAAGGCACTATTTCTATCTCCAGTAAAGTTTAAAATAATTGAATTATAATAGAATAATTTGTAAGACGTCTGCCAAGACCCAAATGCTTTCAGCTAGACCCAATTAGATTAAAAGCCACCTTTCCTGTATCATGCAATATTCATTGAGATCGTGTCAGCGGCCTTTGTTTCCTCCTTGGAGAGCCTCCAAACAATACGTGAGGGAAATTCTACGACACCAGTGCATCAAACGAATAATAAAACTCTATCCTTGCCCGCTCGTGTACGGCGGGCGATTACTTTAAATGAACCTCCGCGCCGAACAATGACTTCGTTTGCTTAAATTTTCCTTTCACATTTTCCTTTCGCATTTTCCACCCGAAGGCTGCGACGCTGTTCGCGAATTAACGGAGCCGTTACAATCACTGTTTATCAGTTTCAGTTTCAGTCTCACCCGTTGCGACAGAAGGCTGTCGGCGGATCAACAACCTCAATAGCCAATTCTCATAACTAGTTTGAGCAGGATTTCCATATTTTTTCATTAAAAGATTTAAACATACATATCTAAACAAAATCACATCCTTGAATTTTTGGAGCAAAAAAAACATTTTTCCTACATTAATTTACAACCAGTCAAATTGCGACTTTTGCATACTTATTTATTTTTATTTATACAGGGTCCCTCATCTCACCTCCCGTCTTCTATAGCTCAGTAACTAATTGAGTTAGAATTTTCATATTTTGCAGACTTTGCTTGCATTCTGCAGCGTATTTCAGGAAAATATTTTTGATTATACAATATGTCCCAAAAAAGTGTGACGTCATCATGATGTATATTTTTAGAATGCATGGTACATTTTTTGTTGCTTATTTGGGTGCCCTTTAGGATTGCCTACGTACCCATAAAATTTTATTGAAATCGGTTCAGTGATATTAGCACAAAAAAATCAGTTTTGCACCATTGGTTAAGAAAATTAATAAGGGATAAAAATAGTGCCTCGTCAATAAAACCATACAAGGTACTCATTAAATAAGGTCTGACAGTTGCGTTAACCAAGTTTTATTGATATGCCCTATACAGAGTGTCCAAAAATTCTAATTTAAAATAAGAAAAATAAAGTGCTTTAAAGTTTGAAAAGTTTGACACTAAATTTTGGACACTGTGTAATGCATATCAAGAAAACTTGGTTAACGCAACTGTCAGACCTTATTTCGTGAGTACCTCATATGGGTTTATTAACAAGGTATATTTTTATCTCTTATTAATTTTCTTAACCAATGGTGCAAAACTGATTTTTTCAGTTTTTATTTTTTTGTGCTAAAATCACTGAACCGATTTTAATAAAATTTCATGGGTATGTAGGCATCCATAAAGGGTAGGTACCCAAATAAGCAACAAAAAATATACCATGCAATTTAAAAATATACATCATCATGACGTCACAGTTTTTTGGGACATCCTGTATATTCAAAAATATTTTCCTGAAATACGCCCCAGAATGTAAGTAAAGCCTGCAAAATATCGAAATCCTAACTCAACTTGTAACTGAGCTATAGAAGACGGGAGGTGAAATGACGGACCCTGTATATTGATTATGGGTGAGAACATACCAGTAGTTCACAAAAATCTGTAGTAATCTTGAGATAAAAAGTCCCCCTTACAATTTATACATTTCATACATTAAAAACTGGACAAGCTCGCGAGTTCATGTATACCTACTGCCCAATCTCGATCGTGCTCTAACACTAAGAGGTCGTTAAACACTGGATTAAGACATGCACATTGTATTTCTACGCCGCATCTTTTGACGTATGCTAGCAGTAAATAAATAAGTAAATTAATTAATATTACATATTAATAATTAATCTACGATCAATCAAAACAAAAAGTAATTCCATTTGAAAACAGTGTAAAACGTAACTTTTAAAGATAAAGAGCTATAAAACTTTTAGGCAACTCTAATATCATAGCATCATGTCTTTAATGTCAAAACGTGTTCAATTTTGTACATTTAGGTTATAATTAAAATATGTCGCACATTTAAAAAATTAAATCAATTGATTTTTTTAGTGAATTGTTATGCTCCTAGATAAAATGTTTTAAAATACATTAAACAGTCGATGTTCATTCACCTCGTGGCTATTAAAGTACTCGCTCGTGCTTTACTAGCCAGTCGTTAATAAACATCGACCTTTTACACTTGTATCTTAAGTAACTATTAATTGTCTCGAGAGTATTTATGCATTGGTCCTGAATCATTAAATATCCAGAAATAAAATATTACGCTCAATTTGAGAGATATTTTACAGCTGTAAATTGTTTACATTTATAAACAAAATACAGTACACAAAAATCGGATGTGGGTAGCACGTGCATTTCTCTATATTTCAATGATAAAAGCTATTTTTGAAATTTATTTTTATAACATAAGTAAATATTTTCTACTTAAACCATATGGCCCCTACATAAATGAACACAGCTACAACAAATTTATCAACTTGAATTCTTAATATTATATTAGGTGTATTAGTTATAATTTAATACTTAATAAAGTGCTGTAAGCAGTTTATCAGCTTAAAAGTTATTACTTATTAAGGGTTTATTTCCATGCGTTCTTCTTTAAAAACAAAAATGTATAAATGATACATACTTCTTGCATTAATATCTAAGTTTTTATAACTTTTAATAATATTTATTCACAGCATAAGACTGTCCAATTAAGGGGAAGGCTTGTGCCCGGCGCATCCACCATAAGTGACTTTAATATACAATACAATAGAGTAATACAATGCCATACTAAAACTGTTGAATTTTATAATAAGCAATACTAATATTTATCTACGACTAATTTATAATGTAAGTATTATACTTGAGGTTTTTGCAGTTGAATGCTATATATTATTCCCTTAGGGAATAATGACTAGGGATTAATAGTCATTATTCCCTCTTGCACGCCAATTACAAAATTTCTCAAATTAAATAATACCATGGAAACCAAATACTCGAACTCAAAAGTGTCACTGTCAAATGCGTATTGTTTGTGTATTTGTATTGAGATGGATGAAAATGAAGAGTCTTTTACTTGTACACTTCCAAAATTTGTTCAACTATCTAGAACAACATTTACCTTGATACCGGAAACATCGAAATTAATTTACAATCAAACGTAGGCAACCTTCAACGAATGGCGTCTTCGAAATAACGCAAACTCATTTTCCTACCATGTTTTACTAGCCTATTTAGTCGTAGATACAGTTGAGTATACTACTCGCAATAATAGCTATTATTGACTCGTGGTATAATCTACTATTATTCCCTGGCTGGTCCAAACCTATATAATAATTAAGCTGACAAAAGTGCTCTTAAATCACAAAAGTTTATTAAAAATATGTAATTTGTATCGACAATTATTTTAGAAAAAAAAATGCAGGAAAGATAATAATGTAAATAATGACTACTAAAATTAAATTAAATGAAACATATATATATATATATATATATATATATATATACTTTTAAGTTAAAAATTTAATAATAATAAGTTAAATCTACGTTAAAATTACTCGAAATGAGTTACTTTTCACTTAAAAATTTAATAATAATAAGTTAAATTTACGTTAAAGTTACTCGAAATACTCGCTCAACATCACGAAAAAATGTTATTTCAGTCTCGATTTCTCGATAAATTAGTTTTTATTGTATCCGATATTCCTGATTCTCAAGAATGAAAAACCTCAAGAATACAGAAACTCTAAAATAAAATATCTAAAAACACTTGCTGCACATTTCACAAATTAGTGTAACTTTAAACAAATATTGTTATTTGCCCTTAATAAACATGTTTTGCCAAGTCTGGAATCTCTAATGCACATATTTAACATATTCCTAGAGAGGTATTCAGTAGATTAATTAAGCAAAACAGCGATGTCGTATTATACCTTAAAACAGTGCACAGGTTAAGAAATCGTTATTGACGTAACCAGTTATGAAATGTGCGATATTGGTTGACGAGTGTAATATTTGCCAAAACGAGCGAAGCGAGTTTTGCAAATTACACGAGTCAAACAATATCGCATATTTCATAACGTGTGTTACGTACAAAACTATATTTAATTCCGTCAGAATTATTTAATTTACTATTTGAATAAGAACGTGCCTTACTACATCACAAAATCAGATCATCTTATAACTATTGTTTCTACGAAAACATGATTGCACTGGCATAAACAAATTTGTCAACAAACTAAAACTAAGAACATGTCCTCAAATAGTGATTCTGAACTAAATTCCTATGTTGAAAGCTCCGCGAATGCTGCCATGGGTAGCTTAATACCTGAGAAATCTAGAAATAGATACGCCGTAGCCTAAAAAAAGTTTGTAGCATGGTGCGAACTTAAAAAAGGCTTTAAACATGGCCAGTTATGTATTGTTTTACACTACTTTACATAACTGAGTGCATGACGGTTATAAAAAATTTGATGTAAGTTTTTGACGTCAGAAATTGATGAAAAGTAATGTAATGAAATAACTGCGTAATTATGATTAAAGGTTTGTTGGATCAATGGGGGTGATACTTGGTGGAACTATTTAAACTTTAAAATGAACAACAATTGTGAGAGTTTACGTTAATTTATTATTTAATAACCGCAAGTTTGGCTGACAGGTTAGAATGCTTGCTGAGCAAGCACGAAGACTTGGGTTCGAGCCCCAGTACAGGTAGCACATTTGTACTGAGAAATTAGTGCCATTTGCCGTTGGGAGCTCATTAACGGCGCTCTAGAGATCGGGGGCAAATTTCTAGAGTAACAACCCCTAACTCAATATACACATTTACACAAATCGCACGGCAGAAGGACCCACGTTGGTTGATAGCCAGTTAGGGATAATAGCCCTAACAAATACAGTCACTACTACTATTATTTAATTCCGTTATGGAAACACAAACCTTACATCAATTTCTGATGTTATGAAACGTCAAATTTTTTATAACTGTCACGCACGAGTTATGTAATGTAGTCATGTAAGGACATTACATAACTGCAGTTCCCACCAAGCTTCAATCTTTTTGTAGGCTACAACATATCTATTTCTGGATTTTTCTGGAAGTAAACTACCTATGGCAATATTAGCAGAGTCTTCAACAACAGAAGTTAGTTCTGAATCGCTATTTGAGGACTTTTTTTGCCATTATTATTAAATTTGTGAATTATTTTAGTTTCCTGACAAATTTGTTCATGTCAGTGCATTCATGTTTCCGTTGAAACAATAGGTATAAGGTGATCTGATTCTGTGATGTAGTAAGGAACGTTCTTACTCAAATAATTCTGACGGAATTAAATAAAGTTTTGTACGTAACACGTTATGAAATATGCGATATTGTTTAACTTTTGTAATATGCAAAACTCGCTTCGCTCGTTTTGGCAAATATTACACTCGTTAAACAATATCGCACTTTTCATAACTGGTTACGACAATAACTATTGTCACTGAGACAACTGAGATGAAATAAATGGCGTTTCTTCAAACGTTCATTGTAAAACGGTACAAAGAATCATATACATTTATTACTGCATGTAATATAATGCTGCGCACAATATAAAGAAATAACTCCGTAGTTCATAAATATGTCTTGGATCGATGGGACTAATAGTTGTTTCACTACACTGCCTTCATAATATAGATGAAATAATTATTTTTAAATTATGAATTTATATATGCGTCTACTTTTTCTTGACTTGCACGATTTATTTACTTTAATATCATAAAAATGGCATTAGTGCAATTGATAAACAATGCAATATAGCTTCAATGTTATTAAAGCAATTGACAAACAATATTATATAGATTTCCCAAATTAGTACTCAAGTTGCAATATTTTTTTAATGAATTTACTTTTGCTCAAGTATTTCTCAAAAGTGTAGAAATTAATCAACTGGACGCTGGAATCGATAAAGAGGAAACTGAAAATGTCTGCAAGAGCTGTATAGGCATTGTCAGCCACTAAAGTTTTTAATTAACATTCTTATAATTGAATATTTAAGGAATCTTGACTCCAGAAAGGGTATAAAATATGTAAGTTATATTAAAAATAATATTATTGACTGAGAAATATCCGTAAATTCGTTTTACACTTAATAGGTATCTAATTATTAAATTTAGAACTAAACAAAACTATATAGTTTTGTTTTTAATTTAAATTATTAAAATATATGCTTAACACAAAAAAAATAATTCTACACTACATTTTAAATTCAATTGTAAAAAATACGTGCAATCCAAAGTATAATCACCGTCAAACAAAATTCTATAATTTTCATTTTAAATTTAATCACAAACTGGTTCTAAACATGCCCACGACGTGTTTGCAATTTCCAAGCGCTCCCATTTATTTTACTTTAATGAGGAGCATTAGTTATGGAAACAAATAAAAAAAGGCAAACTTTTCGCGCGGGCTTGTTAAAACGTATTGCAGAATTAAACCTCTCATGGTTGGCAGCCCAGTAGATTACTTTCCGTCCCTTTTAGGGCATTGGCCTCTTCCATGGCCCCAGGATAACGACCTATCCCGAATTTCCCAGCTCCCTTCCTCAGAGCAACAAATTCATATATCATTAAACTAAAGGCGTTCCTGACAAAATCCAAAATCCCACAGATACGGATTACAAGATAGATATATGTTATGAAAAAATAGCATCAGCAAATCTATTAGCGGCAATAATATGAATTAATATTTAACTCAGCATTAGTTTATTTAATTTAATAATATCAGACGTAACATTATAACATGTATTATAGTAATTAGTTAATATAATCGGGGCCAGATAAATTAGGATGTGGCCCATCACAGTAACTTGTTCGAATCATTAATGAAGTCTCAATGACGAATGGTGCGATTGCTTCAGTACTCATACCGCGCCTCGAAATCGCATTTCCGTATGTGTCTGCCTCTTCGTGTATTCAAGGCAAGCATACTAACCTGCCAACCAAACTGTCTCTGCACCCCATTTTCTGTTGACATGACATATTTAAATCTCTAATGCATCCTGAGAGCGACCGCTTTTATCTACTTCCCAAGTTCCGAGCTACACTATCGGTTTATTTAAAAAGGATTTGGGTGTCGTCGTGGATGTATTCGTGTCTTTGTAATCTTTGAGATCGGAGCTGAAAAAGTAATAAGACACGTCGCTCGCTGGATGGATATCGCCAGAGACTTCTTTAATCTCTGGCTGAGTGCTGGAGGAGCGGGTGCTTTGTTGCAGGCAAGGCTGAAAGTGTTGATAATCTGGGGAGGATGTGGACGACGCACTAATTTTCTTTGCGTTTCAAACTGAAATAATTTAAGATTAACTAAGAGATGGATTAGTTTGATGAGGTGGTTGAAGAATAGTTACTTCAATTATGTTTCTTTTCAAAACTAAAATGTTGTCTAGTAGTTGTAAGTAGTTTAGATTCAAATTGAAATGTATATTTAGATATTACACAAAAAAAACACCATTCGACTCACTATAGCCAACTTGATAGACAAACTATCGAGCTGTAGATCTTCTTTTTAATAAATAGAAATATGGCATTTAGAATAAATGTGGGTTGCTTGATATTTGATTGTTCTTTTGTTTTATGTTATTTAATTCTATAAATTCTCTATAAGTTTCTTTATAAATGATTTCAGAATTATAACAAAATCTCATATTTTGACGGATTCTTAATTGTTTTCGGTGTAAGACATTTCAGAGATTTCAGTAATCATTGACTGGTCAATCTGCTATAAAATACATTGTAATCCTGATACTCAACAATTTTAATATATTTCTAAGCGATAGTTGAACCAGGCACTACATATACAAGGTGTATCTAAATGCTTGTAATTACGTCACCATGTAAAATAGTTTTGTTCCGCTCCAGTAAAAATAGTTCTATTTTTGACATAGGCAACTTCATTTACACTCATTAGACATGAAAATGGCAATCAAAGTTATCTTCATGCTATTCTAATATCTATTGGAATTTCTTAGTTGAGTTTGACATTTGACTGCTGAAAACGAAATTATTATTAGTTTAGGCATATTTGTGGCTTAAAAACACATGAAAAGACAACAATGAAGAATTTTTTAAAGACGCACGAGACATTTCACTCATTACTCGTGAAGATGGCAATAAAGGCTATCTTCATGCAATTCAAATTTCAATTGCGTCACCTTGATATTTTACTACTCAAATTCTAAAATTATTATTGGTTTCAACAATATTTGTGGCTTCCAAGCACATGAAAAGGCTACAATGAAGAATTACTTAAGGGCCCACGAGTTTATATGTACATTATTTACATAACCTTACTTTTATCATCGAGGGCATTTTAAATTGTGTGTACATAAATTTTTATATATATTAACCAGATATGCATGAAAATGAGGTCCTCACAGGCAACATCCCCAAGTGGGGCAGATTACTCCACGGCACAAACAAGCTGTAAACTGAAAATCATGCAAAAATTAATGAAATAAACGAGAGAAATGTTACAAAATGTTTTACTATTGCAAATTGAGGACTAGCAGACAATAAAACAATCACATATAGTTATTAAAGTAATCAAAGTAAATTATTTAATAAACGGAAACGGAAATAAAAAGAAGTAAAGATTCAGAAAACATAATTAATAAATAAAATATATAATCAAAGCAGATGTTGAAAATGTGTACCATATGCTTGTAAACACTTTTGCACTCGTCTTCTTGTATAATAGTAAAATGTTGATTAGCATTTGAGGAGTTATGGTTCGTCAAATATTTACGATTTCTGCCATTAACTCTTCCAACGTATGCAGTCTTCTTTGGAAAACTCTATCTTTTAAATATCCAAAAATTGAGTAGTAAAGTGGAGTTAGATCTGGAGAGCGTAGCGGCCATAGTCCTTGACTATTAAGTCTATTATTAAAAAAATCTTGCAAATAGGCTAACGTTGCTCTGGCTGTATGAGCTGTTGCACCATCTTGTTGGAAATATCCGTTCTGCAATTCTTCATCATCTAATTGGTCTATGAAAGGCTGGACAATTTGTTGCCGATATCTCTCACCGTTTATTGTGTCATGAAAGATAACTCTTCATCATCTAATTGGTCTATGAAAGGCTGGACAATTTGTTGCCGATATCTCTCACCGTTTATTGTGTCATGAAATAATATAGGCCCAATTATTCTACGGCGAGACACAGCCAATCAAATTCCAACCTTCTGAGGATGTAGTGGTGCTTCCACAAAAAGATGAGGGTTTTCAGCATGCCAGCACCTATAGCTTTGTGAATTAACATATCCTGATAGGTGGAACCAAGCCTCATCACTGAAAAATGTTACGTCGAGCAAACGATCGTCATTTAAATTTTCCATAAACCATCGGCAATAACTCAATCGGCGTTGAGGATGGCAACAATTCTTGCACCACTGAGACCCCATAAGGGTGTAAATTCAACCTCTTTCTCACAATTCTATGGCAGGTGCTCGAGAAAATTCCAACTTGCATAGCCAATTTACGAATTGACTTTTGAGGGCTTACTTCGAGTCGTTTACGAACATCTGCAATAACCTTTCCTAATACTGAGGGTCTGCCTGAGGATTTCCCGTTCTGAACACTACCAGTTTTCCTAAAACGGTGCACTATTCGTGAAATATGTATTGACAAAGCCGAGTATTCAAATTGGTTGTCAGGGAACTTTTGTTCAAATTCCCGAACGCACTCTGGAATTGAATAAACCCATTCTCCATTTTCAAATCGTCCATTACGAAAGTAAGCCTCAACAATAAAAGTGTTCTTCTAATCAGTTTACATTTTAACAAACTTGTATTATGTTGTCTGACAGGTATGGTTGACAGTGCTAGTTCTCAAATAGTACGGTATACAAATTTAAAAGGCGGCACAATTGAATTGAAGTGATAACATAACAACAATCATTTAGGTACACCTTGTAGTACCAGAATGCTAAATTATTTTGTAGCTTTCAACCTTTTTTGTAAGAATGTTAAAGACTTCAAAACTAATGGAGACAATTTTTGAATTCCATATTTTAATTTTTAAATGTGCTAGTTATTTTTTTGGCTATTAAAAAAATCAAATAATGACACAATCTTTAAACTCATATAAAATTTATTTTTTTTGCAGATTTTTACTACAAACTCTCATAACATTTTGGTGGACCTATAATAATATCAGTAGATACATTGAAAACTGTGTCCCTTTTTGATAAAAATATTGAAAAACTGTATACAAATACTTTCAATTACTGAAAAAAATATGGAATTTTAAAGTGATTGGCAATAATTTTAATTCTTGTGTTTTCTTGTAGAGGGAGTCTGTGTTTGGTCGTGTTAGGGAACATTCGGAAAAACCACACAGACCCCCACTACAAGAACACACCACACATATAAAAAACACCAAAAACAACTACACTAGAAACCACAAAAGAAAAACATGTATCACAAAAATGACACACCACACATTACATAATGGCAACAAACAACAAAATTGCCTGTATGGCACTGACTGAAGGTGGCTAACAAGCCGAACAAGTCCCCATGTAACTACTGAAATATTCTAAAGATTATTTATTTACCTGAGTGAGTGCGAAAAATCCTATCATATAAAAAATCTATATTTTCATTTGAAATATCTAAAAATTGTAATGCAAATTTTAAACTTGCAATATAATTTTTGCCATGTCGATTACATTATTTGAAGCGCACGAACTCCGTGCGGCAATCCTGTCGTTCCGAACTCTATGGGAAAGCCCCGGACGGCCGTCTAGACTCGATCCCAGGTCCGTGGTCTTGGATATTGATTCGGTCGCCACCCTCTCCGTAGTTTCGCGCCCTACATTAGATCGTGGAGGTCGATGTTGGACGTAGAAGCGCACCTCCACGGCGACGACACAAAACAAAACTGGGTGCGGAAGTCGGGTGGTTTGCGCTATATGACTGACCTACCATGCAAATCCTCCTGCAGTTGAACCGAAGCCTGTCATCAAGTCTGACCCAATGGTAAACGTCGATTGAAGGTAATTCCTAGTGAAGATTTCGCAGAAAGTGCGCGCAGATTACGCGCTCGGCTATTTGTTTGCATTATTAACTTGTTGCTCGCGACTTCAGATTTCCGCGACCGCAAGTGTGCGTGACGCGAATTAGTTTCTTATGCTGGCCGCATGGATTACCAAATTGTGCTTTATTTTCTTTAACCCAATTTAATACTGCGCATTATAATATATACTGCGCCATTTGATATTTAATGCTGCATCATTTGCTACAATTATACCAGCTATAGCTCTAGTTTTCCGATTTTCGTGGAAAACTTTATTTCGCGCAAGCCCCTAAAGTGCCTGTAACTAATTACAGCCCCTGGTGACTCGTTTTTAAATACACGCGTCTGGCTGTTGAACTACATCTGCTCGTGGCAGCACACCCAAGTTTCTTTGTTATGATTGCCTGCTGGAAGTGATGCAGGATTGCATTTACTTAGGTACGAACAGTAGTGCGTAAGCATTACTTGCATAAATATACAGCTCCTGAAGGCAACACAATTCAGTTCATCCACGTTGTACAAATTTATAATTAAAAATTGTTTTTCATACAAATGTAGGCAAATCCAATCACGTCCACCAATTGTTCATGCGATTACTCTGTAAACTAGCGTATATTGTGTAATTATACATGTTTATCCTTTGTTTTTGAAAACTTGCTTCTGAAATTATCGATATTTGTCGGCTTCTGAAAATTACACACGTTTTCGTCTTGTTATTATTACCATTTCACCATTATCTTTGCCAACACAGATATAATTGTTTATCTTTTGTTTTTGAAAACTTGCTTCTGAAATTATCGATATCTGTCGGCTTCTGAAAATTACACACGTTTTCGTCTTGTTATTATTACCATTTTACCATTATCTTTGCCAACACTTCTTGTTTTTGAATGTTGCACTGATAATAAAAGTAAAAATAATAACAATGCATACTATATTTTTTATGTACCTTTAGAAGTATAACGTACAACGTAATAAGCCCAAATATAACTTTTTTTGCAGTTTTTATGTTAATATTTCTTAAATCTGCACTTATATGAATTTTATTTTTCTTAAAATATTAATGTTCATAATTTTTGAAATCCTAATACTACTAGGGCTAGAATTATCAAAATTTTATTTTAATAATTTATTAAACTCTTGTAAGTATTTAATTATTCGTGTTTTTTTTTCTACGGAGTAGCCTATTTTATATTCTAAACAAATTAAATAATATTTATATTATTATTATTAAGTTATACGTAATTTTATTAAATTATAACTTATAACAAAAATTATAGTGTATAGTTTCAAATAGGGTTTTTTTTTTGTGACAAATATTGTGCTTTAAAATTGTAACTTTTGTAATGTTTTAATTAATTTATACTTTTTCAACTGATGATGATCCCATGTTGTGTTCGAAACCGGTTGTGTAAATATTCATAAAAAATAAGTCATTTTTTCTAACCAAATATTGAAATCCTTAATATGAGAAACGTTAAAGATAAAATGTTTGTATTTTATATTAATATGTATTATTATACGCCTGTTTCGCCCAAATCTGACTTCTTTTTCCGGAGTTTTTATGTCAATATATCATAAATATCAAGAAAAAACGAAACTATCGTAAAAAAATATCGTGCACCCCAAATCGAAGCTGATGATCATTTTTTATGCCAATTTTAAGTTTCATAGTTTTTCTGGTATCTCACGAACATATGCTAATGTATCATTGTCTTCAATCGTCTGTAATCAATCATAATTTCTCTTATAGGTTCTTTTTTTATGGGACTTTATGGGACGGGATTGTGGCATCTCGAACCCACAGCTCCAAATTAATTGTAGAAAGCTGAAACTGAATTTTATATATTTACTCCACTATGTGTAACCCAGCCCACCTGGTGAATATATTTATTCCTAAAAACGAGAGAGAATGGGTAAACAGAACTATTTAGAGTTAAAGAGGGATTTTGTTTATATTCATCAAAAGAAATGTAAATAAATCTATATGACATGTTACACTTTTAATACAAATCTATCCAGAACAAACAACGATATAATTTAACATTTCATTCAATGAATTCAAAATTCATTATGTTGAATATAATTCAACGATATAATTCAACAGTTGAATTATAATGCAACATCTCCAATTCCAACGTCCATTAGTCCCATCAAAATTATTAATTTTATACCTTAAAATATATATAACCTTAAAATTTCTTAAAAATAAAATGAATATTCAATGATGAATGATAATTTCTGACACTAAAGTATAATTGAAAATATGTGTATCTTTTATGGTTTCTTTTACAACTTATTTGACATAAGGAAACCAATTCTACCGATAATCTCGACAGAAGGAAACCTAATTTAATTAAGTTTCCATTCTTTTATTTTTATTCTCATGTCTTTATTAAAAATAATTGTTTTCATCTTTAAAAATTATATGGTATCTTCTCCAGTTCAGCCGGAAGTCACAACCAGAAGGTTCCAATACCATTTTTCAAATATGAATTTTCCCTGTTTAGCCGGAAGTGACGACCTGAATCCATTGAAATTTGTTTTAAAATTTTATAACGGTTCTCTCAATTTAATTTTTATTTCGTATCGTTTTATATGTTTTTAATAACAATATGGTATCTTCCCCAGTTCAGCCAGAAGGCACGACCTGAAGGTTCCAATACCATTTTTCAAATACGATTTTTCCCAGTTCAGCAGGAAGTCGCGGCCAGAAGGTTCAATTCAAATTTGTTTTAAAATATGAGAGATATAAATTTGTTATCCCGTTTTCTTTTGTTTTATTTTATTTTAATATATTTAAATATTTTTTATGATTTATTGGAAAATTTGAAATTTATCACTAACTTGTGGTTTATATTTACTCATTATTTTATTTTATTTGATATAAAATGTTGTATTTTGTTAAACATTTTAGTATTTTGAATTTTATCACTTACTTATTTTATTTAACTCACACACATACAGCAGGACGTAATGATAGTGTCTCGACTCTGGAATTCACTAGTTACGTGTGATACTTCTTTTATCTGGAATCAACTGTCGTCCTTTAGCTTTTATACGATGTTTTTTATCTTCTCACTATCTTGGTTCATACATCCAACGTGAGCATAAATTTATTTATGTTATGTCCTCTGCTTTTTGTTAATTGAATTAATTTGAACATAGTGAATCCTCCCATTCAATTCTAGTACAAACTAAATTTAATTTGTGTTCAAATATGCAATAAATAAGTGATTATATTACATATTAAAGGTTATAGTTGGTTCTATATATTCAGGCGGTACAATTTGCATAGCAGAAGTTAGCTTGGCGTTAAACCTATTGCCTCATGAGTGTCTTGCTTATCTAATTTTCTAACTGCTAGTACATAGCGGCCCACAGATGTATCTCGATGTTTTACATTTTTAACTTAATCATTCGACCCCGCTCTTATTACTACAGACTGGATATTCTTAAATCGCTACAATGTTTTTTTCAGCACTTACCATTAGCAATATCCATTGTTTGACGACTCTTAACTATTACTAATAATAATAGTAGCGGTGGTAGTAGTAGTAGTAGTAGTAGTAATAGTAGTAGTAGTAGTAGTAGTAGTAGTAGTAGTAGTAGTAGTAGTAGTAGTAAAAACCTTTTAAAAACATTTCAGTATGACCTGCATCGATTATTTACATCTATTTTTTGAGAAACGATAGTCAACTTTATTTAATTAAACTGTACTGTATAGTTTTTCATTCATTCTTATAAATACTTTCGTACTTAATAATATTAATACATAAAAAACACGACAAATTTATTTTAATTAGAAAAAAATTCAAAAATCAAGTAACCAAAATAAACAATGAAAAATCGTTAGGTGTTTCTAAAATGTGTCTACAATGGAGGCAAATTTGAGCAACTACAGTAGATTTTACTTTGTTTATATTGTGAAAATCAAAATCAATAGTTTAAATTTTGAGAACTAATCGCCAAAACGTGAAAAACAAAAATCCAATGAATATTTTGTCACACTCTCATAGACGATTAAATTCATTTATATTCGAGATATTATATACCACACATTTAATTTGGAAACTTGCGTCGAGAGATGTTTAAATAATTCAAAAAATTGGTGAAAGGAAAACAAAAAGGTGCAAAGATTAAAAATGGCGAAATAAACTTTTATAACCAATTCTGTGAACCCATACTTTGGTGAAAATTTAGTTTTGTTACACTCACATACAAAAACAATGGAAAAAAGTAGACAAACAAATGTTGACTGCTTGAACAACCTTGATGTTAGGAATGTCATGTAGGTGTCAGTGTTATTAAGTACAATTAAACAACGAACTTCATGACATTTTCTGTATTTGGTGAACTGGAGCCGAAAGTGTACCCCGAAACACTGATTCATTTATAGCCCCAAGGCACTGATCGATAAATAAAAGCCACATTTATAAAATAACATTTTGAGGAAAAACAAATTGAGAAAACTGCTTTTGTGTACTTTTTTGCATTCAGCTCTATTTCAATGTTTATCAATTTCCGAATAATTCGCCCTCATATTTCAATGAAAATATTCTAGCAACTATTTTAAATTTAGCTTCTACATTACCAGATTCAATTATTCATATTAGAAGAAGTCGCCAGTCCATGCTGAATTAACTTGTTATAACTTGCTTTCAGAATTACTAAAGGTCCTCCCAACAAGGAAATTGTAAGGCTCTAAGGCTTCCTTGCTTGCAAGGGCTTCTGCTCTCTCAATAAGTATTATGAGGACATAGGAAACACTGTTGAGGGTGGTCGACATGTCTAACTTTAACCTATTTTCCTGTGTGTTTTAATGTATTTATAATGTGCAACTTCTGTATAGCGCTACTTGTTTAGTTTCTAAATATGACATACCCAATCCATGTTAACTTTTGTGGCTAAATGGGCTAAAAATGAAATGAAAAAAAATGTTAATCAATTTAACCAACAAATTAAAATCAAACAATTGTACAAAATTGAAAATTGAATTGTCAGTGTCAGTGGATAAGTCAAGACTAGACCAGCATTTGTGTGTTCTAAATTCCGACTACCAAATTCAAAGAAATCTAAATCAAATAGATATCTGGGAATAAAAATTTAAAATAAAATCTAGGAAGTAAGGCAACGTGGCAACATTCAGTGCCACACAGTGTCTATCAAAATATATTGGTTTCTGTTGCATCAAACGTACGTAAACGCTTTGTACCTATAATTTTCAGTTTCAACATTTTTTCCCCTTCGGTTTGTAATTTCACACACTGTGCACCTAAATTTTAACTCTTTGCACGTTTAACGACAAATTAGTATCGATTTTTTAAGACGCGAACTATATCTAATCACCGTTATTTGACAATCACACCTACTGAAGGGTCTTTACTACGTATATTTGTAGCAGTAAATGAAATATTATTATATTTTGTCTCCTCTTGGAGATTGTGACACGTGTTATTAAATTGTGAGCGATATCACGAGCATACCAACTGTTTAATTTTTATTTTTTTTATATATAAATTCATTCAGTAGATAAGTGTACAGTTAATTTCAACAATACAGTACTCCTTAAAAATCAATTCAATCAGTCAAATCAAAAAATCAGTCAATTTTTTACAGTGTTTTCCACATTTAAAATACGCTTTTGATATTTAAAATACGCTTTTGATTAGGTAAGTTAGACAACATAATATGTCGCTGATATTTAAAAAAAAACAAAATATTGTCTGAACGGTGTTCTTCGCGATGTTATAATGCTGGGCCATCCTCCGGATCGACCACCCGCTGTTAACTTGAACACTTTCGCGTTTTCGGCTAGATTCAGCATTTTCTTTGTCAAAAATGACATTCACATTGATTTTCGATTCACACTGTAGACAATGAAGTGTGCTCTATAATTTTGAAATTAACTGTACTTCCTTAATTATATAAAAGTATTTATTTGCGACCATCATTCATTATTTTTTTATGTTAAAAATATAATATAAATATAAATATATATTTTTTATGTTATATAATATAATATAACAGTAATTTTCTCGTCGCATATGTAACCTACTAACTTTTGCATTCTCGCTGAATTTTTGTGGCTGCAAAATTATTTTTCTCCCGGCCGGGAATAAACATACTTCTTTATTCCCGGCGGAAATATAATATAAACTTTCCCTTAGGAATAAAGCGAATAACGTGTAGTTTATTTATTTATTTTGTAATAGTAACAGTAACATTTGATGAATTCGCAATATCTACATACAAACAATCGTCTGATATTTTGGAGGTTCGATGTTACTTTAAGTAATGAGTACGAGGCGTGGGATGTGTGTGGTCGTGCGTTGATACTCAGCTTTTGAATACGACAGATATGAATTTATTTGACATTAAAAATTGTCAAGAGACAGCTGCCGCTATGAGAATTTTCAACGAGCGTTTCAACTATCAAATAAATATGGAAACTTAAAAGTCGGGAGAAAAAATTGTATGCAATTCGGTAATAAACCTCAATAATAGTTCAGCCGAAAATAGGGATAATTTAGGGCTACGGGATTTATTCCCTTAATGCATAAATAACTATTAATTCTCCACATAAACTTGTATGTTATAAATATAAATATAAAATTTTCAAACAGTAATTTCCTGGTTCAGTCACATATGTATCTTCTAACTTTTGCTTTTCGCTGCATTTTTTGTCGCACTAAAATTATTTTAATTCCCCACTTGAACATCGCACGGTCGTCCTTTAAAGTCCTTTAAAAGCAGCGCGTTCACTATAAATTCGTACTGCTTTGAACGTCCCAAAATTCATTTGAAACGCTTGATACTAAATTAATTATTAATGCTTCTAACCATTTTGAAAGGCATTAGATACATGACGCTTAATTGAATATTGATTTGTTAATGTATTGTTGTTTTCGTAAGCCTATTTATGCATAATGTATATATGGGTTATGAATAGCTTCGTTAATTTTTATACGATTGTTTTGATTTTATTGTCAGTTGTGATATTTATAAGATATGATTTAATATGTATTTTGCTGATTTTTTTTGTTAAATGAACAATACATGAGTTACTTTGTCTAGGCGAATGCTTAGTACATACTGAACTGCTGTGCCTTATATGCTTCACTGTTGATATGCTAGCAATGTACTAAAATAGAATGGACTTTGTATACCTCGACAACAGATACTTGGACATGTTTAACTATATTCAGTTTTTATTTATTTGCGTACCTTTTTGAATGGTGTGGTGTAATCGTCGGTCACAGAAAGGTCTCTATTATACATTTGTATTTAATTTTGGTGTGCAAGTGAGTAGTAGCTCATAAAAATTTTAAAGAACCAAAGTTGTAAAAACCAAATGACATAATCTATGAATCATGCCATTGATATATAAGCCGTTTAAATATTCATAAAACATTACACGTAACGCTGGTGTTAATTAATGCAACAACCAATGCCGGAATATGACAGAATTTCACACTTCCACGTACCTTTTGTGCTTGCATTGAGTCGTGTTTATTATCTGCGGACAATTTTTAAGTGCTCTAAAATCATACTTATTTTATAACGTTTGCAGTTGATTTCTTTTTTAAGACAAAATTTTCGTATAGATTAAATCAATTCTTAGATTATATTTACAAATGAATTTCCACACGGAATATTCCAATAATTGTGGATAATTGTGGACAAATCGGGGAAATCGTCCTTGTTTGGGCCGACTTACGGTCTTCAATCAAATATTCTTAAACTTTCTGTTTGAAGGCAACAGTGCCTTGCCAGAATATTTACCTAACATAACTCATAGTTAGCTAGATGATGAAAAAATGAAAGGTGTACCAATTTGGAACAAAAAATTATACAAAAGAGTTTTCTTGTGTGCACCTAATCCGTGGGTACGGTACGGTGATAAATGATAATATTTATTAATCAATAAAGGGCAGTCGGTGTTGTTGATATTATCAAATTTGTTGCAATCACTTTAAAGCTAGTACTACAGGTACTTATTTAGCTTTTAATCTTGCAATTTTTTCAACCTTGAAAGCTGCCCAATATTTGAGGCCAACTTTTCATACGCAATTCGTCCGCGTGACTCCTATTTATTGATAATGATGTCGAAGCAATTTGGCCATCTACCTGCCTCAGTGTGCGTAATTTAAGGATCGCGTTCCACCTGCTCCTTGGCCTTGGCCGCAAACAATTCCTCCTGCAAATAATTTCACTTATGTACGCCGACATTTCCATACCTGTTATTCAATGCCTTGTCTCATTGAATTGCTGCTAATTCATTTGCTCACGTGCTCACACGTGAGATTCGCCTCAGTTTATATACGTCGATCATTAATATTGTACACATAATCGTAATCATAACTTCGCGGCTATTAGGCGGATGGTTTTAGATCTTTGTGTGTTATTGTTGGCGCTGATTGCGTTAATACGTTAATACAGGATTCTTATGGCTTACAACGTGAGAAACCGGCGTGTTAATTGATCGCGTCAGACACCGTTTCACGCGCAATATCCACCTCAGCTAATTAATAGCAAGGTGTTTACAAATTGCCAGCTCATTAATAGCCATGGATCCCACACCGTGGCCAATTAACCTGTCGGAAATAATAATGAAATTTTGGTGCCTCGCCAAATGCGATCGTGTCTGGCGATTTTTATTCTATTCACAAAATCGTAAATTCCGGCGTAAATTATAAATAAGTCAGATGAATGAATTTAGTACGAATGCAGATTTTCGTGCGTCAATTAATTTTATCCCGAAGGTTGCGTACAAAACCATCCGTTACAAAAAAACGTTATTAGTACAGGAAATTGCAAATAAAAACTGCAATTAGAATCGACATTGGGCAATGATAATTGATTTGTAACACGTGCGTCTAACAATCCCAAGTTTTGCATTGAAAAGAATTTAACTACGTAATTTATGGGACCACGTGTAATCCTCAAATTGCGTTTTAATGGCTTCAATTTGAACCTTGCTCATTACTGTTTAAATCGGATCGCCAATACTTATTAAGTTATTTTTGTGGCGATGCATGTTTGGACGTTTTTGTCTGCTTATCGATTATCATGAGTTACAAAATTTTGAAATTTCGCAAAATGATCTCTGTAATCATTTAAAATAGCATTATCAACTCCAGAGTTTTTAATTATAAAACTACTAGATACTGATGCATACAAATATTAAATTTGAGGAGCAAAAAAGTTATATACAGAGAAACTAAGAGTCTTTAATTAATAGTCCGTTACTTGTTTTAATTTTTTTCAAATTTTGCCATTTCTTCAAAAAGATGATATTATCATGTTTGTGTCCTGAGTATGTGGTAATAAGCAAATTCCACCTTTCCACAGACTTCTATATTACGTTAAAAAAAATCCAATTAAGAACAATACGTATGCTAATGTAATTAGGAAGAAACGTGCGAATATTGGTTATTGATTTCTTGCTTCCACTTTGACCTTGTTTTGATCCAACTTATACTTTATAACAATGTTGACTAATTCATGTTTGTATTTGCAGGTACAAGTAACTATCATTCCAACGGGATGATCCTGGAACTGGAGGAAGAGGAGGAGGCGTTTCCTCTGCTCTACAGTGATGACAAGCTTCAAGATAACACCCTCTCGGCATTGAATATGATGAGAAAAAACCGTCACTTCTGTGACGTTATACTCCACGTATGTGCACTGGCTGTACAACAATCAGATTTTACTTATTTCAGTCGAACACATAAAACCTAACGTAAAGAAACATGTCACGACTGATTTTTCTGCTTTGTGCACGTGTTCGACTGAAATATATGTAAGATTCACACTGTTTACGGTCAGATACACTACTGCGTGTCTCTCTACTTCTTCAAAAATATATTTAAGCAGTAGTGAGTAGAATTTAAGTACATTTTTGATAATCATTGGTTTAGCGATGGCCGTGCATCCGCATTTACCCGACGTAATGTACTCTGAGTAAGGCGTAAGTGCGGAGCGGACCTTTGGTATTAATACTCTCTATAATTGCAGAAATATATAATGTAATCGAAAATCGGCATTAGGTAACGCACAACAAAAATACATATTTTTACTTGTATATCTAGAAAGAATGACTTTCATAACTGCTGTGAACGTTTTAATTTTTTCTGTTTTACAGAAACATTTCTAAATACCTGTGTACAGGTGATGGTAAAATTTTTCTTTTGTCTCTACTAAGTAACCGATTTTTCCGCAAAAAAAACCCCCCACCGAAGTCCGCACATTTGTTATATTCTTCTCTTTTTGTCCGTTTAGGTAGGGAACGCTGAAATACATGCGCATCGTGCCATACTTGCCAGCGTGTCACCGTGCCTCTTTGAACTATTCTCCAACGAGATCGACCAGAAGAGAACGGAAAACGTTGTTACATATAAATTAAATGGAGGATTCGATAGAACAGCTTTGCAGATTCTTATTGATTATGCTTACACAGCTACATTGGATGTGCCATTTCATCAGGTATGACTTGGAACGATTTACACAGCAAATATTAATCATTCATTTTTCACAAGTACAACGTGGACGATTTACATATTTCGCATACGCATGAGCTGCATATATTTTAATTTGATTAATAAATACAGGTGAAAGCTGTTTATTTGACCGCTTGCCATCTTAAAATCGATCGAGTGGCTAGGTGTTGCGCCCAACATCTCATCAAGCATCTGTCCGTCGAAAATTGCATAGAAATCCGTTCCCTCCCGGGGATAGCTCGAAACAAGGAATTTGTACAGCAAGTAGATTCCTTCATAGTAAATGAAGTACGATATTTCATGACTTCAAGTGATTGTATTAATTCTGATTGATTGGTTTCCTTTTACAGTTTGACATGATCAGTCAAAGCTCATCTCTACTGAATCTCTTCTGCACGCGCATCGAGATACTGAATCAATCGAGGCAAGAAATGTCCTGGGTCAACCATAATTCGTTGTGCCGTCTTGTTCTTGAATGGATTAGGAGGCAGCTAAATGAAGAATCACTCTCAATGGCAAGCCTCTCCGAAAAGAAGCACATGCTTTATCTTGCCATTGATAATTCACTACAAGATTGTACTAGTCTACCAACTGGTACGTAAAGTTCTCTAACAAAGCTATTCTAAAATTAATAATAATATTTGTACTATATTAAGAGAGTTTAATGACATTTGCCGAATTCCTTTATTTAACTTTAACTTTAACGTGTTATCTTTGGAATTTTAAAATCGTTGTGAATAATTGTAAATCCCAATTTTTAGGTGATGTATGTGACACAGATATAGTGCAGGATTATAAGAAACTGTCTCTAAAAAATGTGACGAAAAACTCAAAATCAAAACGAAAGTCGTTGGTGCAACCGAGCAAACCCAGAGTGCTCATATATTCCCGTGAGCTGGGCGAGGACTTGGAGGCAGAATCGGAACCAGACTGGAATCTTGTAGCCTCCTCCATAGTTGGCGAGCACAATTTCCTGGCTCTCGTCACTCTCGCTGGGAAATTAAGTACGCTTTCGGTTCAGTTAAGGTACGTAAAATAAAAAACAATTACATAAATTACCACACTTGTGACGCAAATTTCATTGCGCAGACTGAACATGCCTTCAACGCCGTCTCCAGTATCAACACCGGATGTTAGTCGGCCTGCTAGTGAGGAGAAGCCGGACCTCTACTGCACACTCGCTAACATGTCAAATCCGAGATGCGCAGTAGGTTGCGGAAACTTAAATAATACTCTTATTGTTTGTGGTGCGTTACAATTTAGAATTTCTGTTGTAGTTGAATACATGTGTCCAATTTTAGGTGGTTATGATAGAATAGAGTGCTTAAAAACCGCTGAGCAATATAACCCTGACACGAACGCCTGGAACACTTTACCTCAGATGAAAGAGAGCCGCGGCCGCTTCCAGATTGCTGTCTTGCACGACAAAATATATGCGATAGGGGGCAGCAACGGTACCACCGAGTTAGATACAGTCGAAATGCTCGACATACCCGTGGGAAAGTGGGTGAGCCTCCCGAGACTACCTTTGGCCAGAAGCAACCCTGGAGTTTGCGATCTGAACGGATTAATTTATTGCATTGGTGGTTGGAACGGCCAAGTGGGCATCAAACAATGTGATGTCTTCAACCCCGACAGCCAGAGCTGGACGTCGATTGCACCACTTAATACAGGTTTTTATATTTTTGATTTAGTGTAAAAAATATAATAAAATAATTTTCAACATATTCTATGACAAATATGCCACTCCAGTTTTGTGATTTTATGTAATAGAATATGTATAAAATTGTTTTATCATGCGATCATGAAATATCACATAAAAACAGCTACTATAAAAATTGAATTGACTTTGACATGATACTGAACAATATTGCAAATTACTGCTCGACTTTTTAATGGTGATAACTTAAATGCTGCTAAGACCAAATAATAATTTCAGATAAGTTAAGTAAGTTAACGATTCGAAATTTCAGGGCGTTACCAAGCGGGTGTGACATCATATAATCAATTGCTTTTTGCAATTGGCGGTTGTGATTCATGGAACTGCTTGAATTCCGTTGAGGTTTATAATCCATGTGAAAACGCTTGGACCATGTTCAAGCCAATTATTACAGCTAGGCGTGGGTGCGGAGTCGCTGTTTTCAACAATAAAGTGTATGTAGTTGGTGGTTCAGATGGATCTCATTCCCTGAGCTCGACGGAGATCTATGATTGGGAAACACAAAATTGGGTGGTAGGGCCAAGCATGACTACACCCAGAGCTAATGTTGAGGTTGGCGTAGTAGGTAATAGGCTTTATGCCGTTGGTGGTTTTTCAGGTAATTAAATGAAATCATTTAATTGCATTGTAATGACTATGTGATTATTTATAGGGAAAGCGTTTTTAAATACGATTGAGTATTTAGATGAGAACTCAGATGAATGGACAACGTTTGTCCCGAAGCGAAATTATGAGGTGGTTCTAACGAACGGTTGGAGTCGTACCAACTCTAGGCAAAGCACATCAGAAATATCAGAGATGTCAAGTAAACAGCCGAGCGAGGAGCGGGAAGAACTTCCATATGAAAACGGGACCACAGACGATACTCCTTGAACTTTGCAGTAACCATTAATGTGTGTAAAGTAACTCTATGTTCTTTTCCTATCTATTGTAGGTATATTAATTTTACATCATATCTCCCTTTATGGTTATTAATGTAATTAATTTAAAGTATCTTTTTTAATCTAAATATGAGTATTATATGAATAGTGATTTACGATTATTAAGATTCCTGTAAAGCATTTAAATTTTTTAACATTTATATCTAACAACAAAAAGGCTGATAAAAATTACATCAGAGATTGAAAGAATATATTTTACATACTCTTTTCACTCGCAATAATTGGTAATAAAGTCTACAAGTTTGTAATGAAATTTAAATCAATTTTTACTTAAATAAATATGTTTAGTGCAAATTTTAAACACGTTTAAAATAAACTTTAAGATGAATATATATGATCGATAAAAGTATTGTATGTTCTAGGGTAGGCCTACAGCATTATATTAAAATGATATCATTTGGCTTTAAACAAGCAATTGTTAAGTTTGTTTCCAATATTGAAACTATTTTGCCATAAAAAGACATTGTATCATTAATATAGAAATAATTGAACTATATAAATTTATATTAAATGTTTATTTGTAATGCTCATTTTTTATTTTATGTATCACCTGGATTCTAGGTGCGTCAGGTATCAAAGAAGTAATTGTATGTGAATATAAAAACAATCTAAACACCTATCATCAGTGTCCTACTTACAAGATTGTATTGGTTCTGAAACCACTAATATTTGAACAAGTGTTGATTGGGTGATGCTCAAGTCTTCTATGACTTTAATAACTACACTTTTTGGGTAGAAAATGATAGTACGGGCCTTCACATTAATTTTTATAATCAAAAGTGCCTACATACAGGTAAAATAGTAAAGGAATTAATAGGTGTTAAAAATGACTTGATATTCTTATCTCGTCTTAGGGGTTAAAATAATTATTCAGTTATTGATTAAAATCATTGTTACTAATTTGTAAAAATACTTTGATCTCTAGATCAACATCACTTAGGCCAGCACCCCTAAAACTGGTGAGGTTTATTCCTACAATATAAACTAATAATGAATCAAATTTAGCATCCAGACAGTATATGCAAATATTGGAAGGAATTCATTGCTAGAATAGTGTAGATATTGATACATTATTTATTTCAATCAATTAAATAGTCGCTTATAACTAGGCCACCAAATGTACATATTTTGATATCTTATGTAAAGTCCGTTCCAAGAATATACAGATGGCGTTATGAGATAGATGTCGGCCGATGGGCATTATCAGCTAATCGGTGTCGTGGTACATACAAGATTTTATTTTTTAATAGAGAATATAAAATTATTTATACATTACAATAAATTTTGATTAAAATTATGCGTAAAAATATCATGACTTTGCCTTGCTAAGGACGTTGTTTATAATTTAATTTGTAGTACGTCAACGTGTGTCAGCGAAGAAGATATGAATAATCCCGGACGATATATTGGTACACATACATTCGATCGTAACATAAGCTCTTTTTCGGCCTGATTTCTGGACGAAAACATCATATTTTCGTTGTACATTATGGTTGCTGGGAAACCCCATTTTTGTCCTGGGACGAAATAATTATTTATTTAGAAAACCTCATACATAACGATAATTATTATTATAATGGCCTTACCAATGACATAGCAAGCTTTTCGAGGGGTTTCATACTCCATTAAAGGCTGATTCATAGATTTCTTACGTTACGCTATGACAATGCTATCGCTAATGCGCATCTCAATGTAAATAAATACCCATAACGATAGCATTGTCACAGCGTAGCATTTGCGTCGCGTATGAAATCTATGAATATTTAACAAGGCTAGTTGATATACAAACTAATAAAATAAGTAAAATAATCGTGCATCATCAGAACAGTACACGTCACCAGAACGGCTAAAACAATACCGGAAATATTTGTAATTGTCATTGTAACGTAAACAAACATAGTATAATTTAGTACAAACTCTTTTTTAATAATATGGTATCTAATCCTAGTCGTCTATCCACTAATATAGTGAGGACAGCCATTCGATGATTGACCCCATAAGGAGAAGAATAGCAAATCTCCCGGGTTTTTTGTTCCGAATCGAACGAGTTTGGAGGCAAAATTTCCGATTTCCCACCAGGCTCGCAGAAATGGCAAGAGAATGTCGAAACCTAGCGCGAAGAGTATTGATTTCACGTACTATAAGTAAAATCAGTGTGAATACACGTACTACATTATATTTACACCACTTGTTGATCATTAATACATTTAAACATTTACTGATAATGTAGTATGAGGTAAAAAGGTATGAAAATATCTACATTTTCATTATTAACTTGGGGACTTAAATTCAAAATCAACATCAAGATTACCAGGATGGATTTAAATATATATCAAAATTGTTATCAGAACTGTACATTATTTTGTACGAAAAATATTTTATCGGATTTTGATATTGAGTTACAACAAAATTACTCATAAAAAAAAAGGAAATTAATTCAATACTAATTTTCAATATTAATGATGGACAAGTAATTGTAGTACGCATATTACTGAAATTAATTATTGAAAGCATTGATGAGACAAGTGTAAATAAGCTGGAAAGAAAAGAAAAACATCAGCAGCAGCGCACCATCAAAGGTGCAGTTTTCGTATTAGGATCGCAGAAGTCCAAGAAATGTACCCACATTGCGCCAAGTGTTGAATATACACAGTTTGTATTCTGCAAAACAAAGATAAATGAACGAAATGGTTCAATTTGCATTTAACCCAGGGGTCATATAAACATATTGTTACAAGCACATAGATTTTAAACGTTTTAACCAGATGAGAAATAACTAGTTGAAATATATTATAAGTACATATGTATGAACTAAATAATAGATGTGATAAAGGCAACATAAAATACAAATGTGCTTATCGGGTTGCATATATTATTTATTTATTATGAAAACAAACATAGTGAAGACATAACAATTATTATTCCATTTACTTGGAATCAATTCATCCCTTCATTTAGAATCCACTGAAATTATATAAAGACTTGTACAAAAACTTTCGCTTTAAATCATTCCTGCTGTTGCTCTACAACTAGTTGTATTTTCATCATTATTGACTGTCACTGTTTTAGGTATGAGCACAGACCACCTATACCTATAAGATGGTATGAGTTATATTCCCAGGGGTAATATAATAAATGGTCTTCTCATTATCAATAATGATTTTATAAATACTACGAATTTCCAAAGTAGCTATTAGCATTGATTATAATATCTTTATAGATACCCCATGTATATGGTGGCACCAATTGCTACGAATTTGCCTAACTCAAACGTGTTCAGAGGTCGAATTCCGGGGTTGACTGTAGATATTTCGCACTCTCATATTATTTGTGATGGTGGGAGGCTGGGAAGGAGATGGAGACAATGCGCGCTCTCACTTTTGTAAGAGAGCGCATTTTCTATCTAAACATTACAACTCGGGCGGCCCGAGCCCGAAAATATATTTTTATGGATGCCTTTACATTCCGTGCTGTAAGCGTAGTTACAACTTGTTTGCCTATAATTAGAATTAGCCTATAGTTATAATTTGCAGAACACTTGTTTTATTTAACCATAAGCAGCGACTTGTATAAAAATATATAAATCATTTTAGTTTAATCGATTTTTATTGAACATATATTGAATTTCTTTAATGTTTTTAAGTTGCTATGATTTAAAACAATTTATTATGTGTTAACATTCTGAGCCGGGTTGCGATTTTTTATTTTAAAAATAAATAATGAAGTACTTAAACGAAAAGAGAGTTTTGAATTAATATTTTTTAAGAAATAAACGACGAAAATGATTATTTTTATCATTAGATGAGCAATAATAGTTTCGTTCCATTGATACCAAACCAGTAATTCACAAAAATGTATAAACCAATGTCAAATCTCTAATTTCCATCTATAACTGTTCTAATATTTATATACAGCTCCAAATGAAACGTTACAATTTTTTTTATTTGAAAAACTGCAATTCTGACAGATCAAAAGTTTTAATTTTTTTATATGAAGGGGAAAATGTGTTGCATGCAGCTTTCAATTCTTTCAGTTTTTTTTTCAAGATCTGCAGATTTTTAAGCTGTTTTAACTAATTTGAACGGAATTTTAGTCTTCGCTTACAAACAAATAGATATTAGTATGAAGGATTAATATATATATATATATATATATATATATATATATATATATATATATATATATATATATATCAATTCAATTCATTTGGCATGATTGCAGTCATTTGAGCTCAATGTTAAATAACAATGCATACTTTTGTTTGGTCGATTAAATATAAACGTATGAATGTAGTTTAAGTATGTAAGGTTTATTTAATTGCAATACATATTTTGGAAACTTGACATATGTTATTGCTTGCTAAGAATAGAATAAAGTTCCGTATACAAATATTTAGGATAAGTGTAGGGTAACTATAGGGTAAATAGGTAACATGAAAATAATATAGAATATTTTGAATAAAAATCAATATTTATTTATTTGTGTTTTAAAATTTTTAATTTAGGGTGATCCTTAAGGTCATTCTTTTTGATTCCCGCGGGACTTGAAAATCTCCACTTACACTCTTTAAAGATTTTTGTGTTTATTAACAAATTAATAAAGTATTTTCTATGTTCGTGGCATTCCGAATTGTGCTCCAGGAAATTAATTTCCGTACCAAGAGATTTCGTAATTTTATCAAAAATTGTTTCACGCAATGTTTTTATATATGGGTTTTCATCAAAAACTTTTTTAAATATAAAAAGTGCCTTGTGGGCAACATCTACAACACTGTTTTGTGGTGTACGTAACCCAACCGCAGTTGAATCTTTACAATATAGTTTATTTAAAATAAGTGTTTGTTTCGGATCATTCAGTTGCCCCTTTTCAATTAAATCCTTGTCGCACTTCACACACGGATACTTTAGCAATGTCTTATAAATTAAGTAGCCGGTAAAATATGTTATTGCACAATCTTCTGTAGTAACTTCACTTTTAAAGTCGTGGCTAGCGTTTTCAGTACCTGAAGCGGACGAAGTCGGTGAGGTTGGTGATACAACACTGGTAATCTCCGAAGTGTCTATCTGCATATCGCACGGTGCAAATTCACTAAAAAAAGTATCTTCATCTTCTTCACAGTTTGCTGACTTGGGTGGCTTCATTAAGCTGGTTATTGAGTTTATTCTAAAGGATGTTCTGAATGTTCTTGCAGTTGGGTTTCTGTTATATCCACCTCTCTGTCTTATAATGGAAAAGAAATTTTCTAAAATGTCTTGATTTAGTCTAGTGGTCAATAAATATTCATATCCCGTATTTGCAGAATTTTGCTGTAGCATGAGTATAGCATTAATGGTAGTAATGAATCCTCCAATGAAAGGTGGCCTCGATACTTTCCCTTTTGTATCAATTTTTCTTAAATTTTTGAACTTTTCTTTTGCTTCAAGTAATGTCGATTTTACCAATGGGCAGCGGTCAGATAATGCACAGTTATATGGATTTTTTGAAAATCGATATCGACTATTCAGGCAATCAAAAGTCTTATCCATAAAATCGATAAATTCGGCAGTATTTAAAGCTGTGTCACTTTTTAATTCGTTGGTACTACTACAAGTTCTAATTGCGGCTGCCATGCTATGACTTAGAACCTGTAGCGCTAACTTGCAGGACATTTTTTGGAAAGGATTTGGCGATATATGTGCACTTGTAATTTTTGGCAAAGCACGACAAGTAGTACTTTTTTTATCAATGATATGTGTATCTACTATATCTTTGAAACACACTCTCTTTTTGTCGTTCATGTAAAATAGGTCTCCATTTAATAAATTATTCCGAATGCTCTTAAATAAATGAGGAACATCGAATATGGTATATACTACATGACCGTTAACTTTAAAAAATGGACGGTCTTCTGTAGATCCCAAATTTTTAATGGCCGCTACATTTGTTGTGCCTTGATCACAAATAATTGCCTTCACTAAAAATCCACTATTCAACATTTTTTCTGTAGCTTTCTTTATAAGACATAATAAATTTGTATGGTTTACACCTGAATGACTAAAAAAATAAGCAAAAGGAATTTTCCATTTCGAGTACAGTCCTCTGGCCATAAAAACCAAAACCTTTTTTGCAGTTTTATTGGTTCTCCCCAAATGTCCGAGATCCTCGAATCCTTCAATACAGTCCATACTCTTCGAATATTCAAGATATTCTTTTATTGCCATTTCATCAAAACATATCACACAGTTTTTCTCCAATTCTGACATTGTGCCTGCCTTTAATGTCAATTGCTTAAATAATAGTGGACTGAACCCAGTATTAAATTTTGATGATCCAATCCATCCTTGAATCGTAGATACGCCAGGTAGAATGACGTTCTGGCGTCTCATAAATTTATACGTAGAAGGAGATTTATAATACAAAGATATTGACAACTCTTTTTCTTCCTTGGACCATTGTGCCTTCTTTTTGTGCAACATTTGCATAGTTACAAGAGCACGTGATTGTCGTGAAGGAAATTTATATGTATTAACAGTATTTTCAGTACCGCAAAGCGATTTATATTTTTTCTGGCTCTTCTTTAATTTAGATATATGTCCTCGCTTACTTTGTAATAATTTTGTTTGTTCTTTCACAGTGTTTGTCAACCTTCTCATTTTGTTTCGATTTTCTGTTTCATCTTGATTTAAGTTAAGTTTTCTTTTCACATTTTTATTATTTGTCGAAGAAGATGGCAAATTCGATATTCTATCTAAAAAATCTATACCAGCCAAACTCATTTCTGGTGGCGACAATAATTCAGTGCTGTATTTGTTACTGCTTGATGCTTTGTTAAAAACCGGAGACTCAATGGAGAAAAACGATGAATTTGAATAATTTCTTTTTGGTGTCAAAACTTTAAGACACGGCGAAGTCCCATGGAAGGTGGTTGGCATTTCAGAGGGTGGTGGTGATGTGGATGATTGCTGGATTAAATATAAGGGAGACGTCTGTTGTTGATAATGTTTCGGTACTGCATTTGAGTTGAGTCTTCCATTATTTTTAAAATCATCGCTACCAAAATGAACTTGGCACAAAAACTTTTTCCTCAATGAATTGGGGGATAAAGTTGCAAGTTCCACATTTCCTAAAAGAAGATAAATAAAATTCTGCTATTAATTAATGCTCATAATGAGATTCTTTGTCATTGTTTAAATTTTAAACTAAATATCTAAGTTGCAACTAGTAAACTAGTTTAATTTGCTTAAATACTCCAGCAATAGAAGGGTGTATCACGCAAGTCGTTGGTTAAAAGTTTATGAGTTTTCTGATGTAGTAAAAATTTGAGAAAAAATCACATTCACAATCATTGCGATTGCGAGATATTTAAGGTACACAGTTGGTCTAAATATGAAATATGAGAATTTATGAATATCATTCAATTTCAATAAGATCCACAATTTTCCACAATGTCCACAATGTTAATATGTTCCCATAGAACTCTACGGTAACTAGGGAAATATAATATCCCCAGCAGTCATAATCGTGTATAATATGTATAATATAATTTTGATTATTTTTTGACGTTTCTCAAAACCAATGATATATTTCGATTTTTGTCATATTGATACTTCTGGACCAATCCCGTCATTATTATACTGGGAATATTCTCTAGAGATTATTATAGTGGGAATAATCTCGGTAGCTAGGTTCACTCTTGTCAATCAAAATATTTGTCAAATTATTAATTTATCAATCATATTAAAGTGTCATACAAAATGAATAAAAGTCGCTTTAGCTGCGTTTCGCATACTGAAATTGATAAAGAAATACTAGAAAGCAAAAAACGTCAAAAAATAATCTAATCAAATATAACTCGAGAGTTCGATAAATTAGAAAATAATTTGACAGATTATGTCTCAAACTTGTTGCCATTTGGCAATAGTCACTCGAGCCCTTCGGGCTCTCGTGACTATTGCCTGGCAACAAGTTTTCGACAATCTGTCAAATTATTTTCAATTTATTCTCACTCTCTTGTTATATTATTACTGAAAATAATAAATAATACTAACAAATTTTAACTTTGAGAGTAAAATATGACAATAAATTTAATTATAAAAATTTGCATATGTTAAAAAACAATTTCAAGAAATAATTTAAACTAAAAATTGGACATTTTTTTAAGTCCTGGTTTGGCGAACTATGGGTGTTTCCTTTCCCCCGGGACACCCTGTATAGGAACAATTGAAATGAAATAAGCAAACTTCAAAGCCGGATCTAAGAGGACTTTTATACAGGGTTGGACAAATGTGTCGAAATTTTTGATTTTCGTATAAACTTTATTATTATTATTATTACTTAAAACAATTAGTACTTTTTTTTAATTAATCATTTTTTTTGCACTGTTTGTGCATTCCAATAGATGTAGAAATAAAAATATAATGTAACTATAGAGTTAGCATGCTTTGCTAACTTAATTTAAGAATATATAATAAAATCGTAAATTTAATCACGATTTAAATTTACATGATTTAAATCGTGATGTAAATCAATTGATTTAAATCATATCTAAACTGGCAAAAAATGATCAGAAATATCAAGTAAATCAAATGAAACATTATTTATTTGTTTTTTTTTTTATCTTTGATTTTTGATTTTTTTTTTTAATCATTGATTTGTGTTTTTATTTTTAAATCACGATTTATTCCAACCCTAGTGATAGCATTAAGATATAATAGCACTCCTAAAGACCATCGTTCATCAATTAGGATATTGTCAGATTGCTAAAGGTCTTTAATTTTAAAATTTAAAATTTTAAAAACCACAAGTCGTGAAACCCACCAAACCTTATATCATTGTAAATGTTGAAAAAGTGTATTTGAAAATGTAAAAATATCAAAATATATGTAGGTTAGCTGTTGGAAAACAACTCTCTGAATAGAGAGAAAAACTATTAATATTTGTTTTAAGAGTGATAATAATAATAAAGTTTAGACAGAATCAGGTGTTCTGGCACATTTGCCCAACTCAAAATATTTCAAAATAAATATTAAGATGTAAGAAAATAACATAAAATGTAATCAATATGAAAAGAGTTTCAGAACTATCGAATATATTCAAGATTTATTATAAAATTATAGTGCATTCCTTGATCCTGGATTTACTTCTTGTTTGTTTAAATATTCAGCAGCAGAGATTCGCAGCACAGTAAAGAATTCACATAAAATAAATGTTTCTATAATCCTTAATTTTTTGTTTCTATAGTCTACAGCCTTACTTATTTATTTCTAATTATTTTAGTTGACTTGATGTGAATCAGTTTAAATTTAAAAATATGAATACAGTTTGAATAGAGAAAACAAAGTAAACTGAACTTAACTTCTTTTGTAAACAATAAGATACATATGAGAAGTTTTAATTTAGAAAAATATTTCCAATTTTTAATGGCTGATTATTAATTTATTGACAAAAATATCTGGACTAAAATTTTGTTTAGAATTACAGTATTGGAGATACTTTGAATTTTCTGTTATTTATTTATATTACGAACCTTTAAAAATATGAATAATGTGTTGTGTTTTGTTATAAAAATATTAGTAGTTTTCTAATTCACATCCAGGATTAATTCCATTATGTATTATTAACTTTTTTTTATGTTTTGTTGTATCTTACCTGAGTGAATAATCCATTTTCTACACCTTTCCATGTTAGCTGATGGAAAACGAAACATTTTTAAACTTTGATGAGTCCTTGGAGTAAAGCCGCAATTTAAGTAGCGACATTTATTTCCGCTTTTAGTTGTCGACATATTAACACTTTTGTCTCACGGAAACAAATTAATTTATATGACAACAAAATAAAATGGTTGTTTAAATTCTATAATTTGCAGCTTGAAATAGACGTAATGTTCAACAGACAACGTGAAACGAATAACTAAAAACGTCTTTCTACAGATGTAGACCACAGGCTATTTGAATGCATTTTCTTAGTTATAAACATTTACAACCCTCATTACGTGCCCGATCGGTAAACGGGGCGCTGAGGGACGCCCCCCAGCGCCTTATTATCTCTTAATCCTCATCAACCCTCAACCACCCAAATCCATCATTGAGAATATTGGAAATACCAGCGGTACCCCCTCCGGCTCCGTGGCCGCTCACGGTGCCGGTGCATCTGTGAATGAATCGCGCGTTAAGTTTTTGAAATTTCGATGCGAGCGCTCCGCTCTGGCGTGGGCCGTCTCCCTACTAAATCAATTCTGTCTCCTTTTCGACGTCCACAGGCGCGTACAAAATTTACATTGGGTTGTGTATCTATAAGCTATTAGGTAATACCCATTAATATATGTAACCTGTGTTGAAATGTATCTAAATGTATCTAATGTTGTATCTAGATACATTTTTTCTGAAGAATCTGTATTATATCTAGATTCAAAAACAATGTATCTGTTACAACACTGCATTTCACGTTAATTACATACAATTAGCTATTGATTCATTATTGAGTGCATTATTTAAAAAAAAAATTACCTTGGGGTAAGGTACCTTGCTATTTCATCGTGTATTACTCTTGCATGTATCTATTACGTATAGTAGCCCGTCGATAGCTGACAATGACGCATGCTTTTTGTGAGAGGGGTATAGAGATAGGCAACTCTTGGGGCGTCATATTTAGAAAGGGATGGCCAGCGGAATTTATATAGTTGTCTCTTTCAACGAAACTTGAGTGCGAATACAGGACAGTACCCAGGCCACCGCGAGTACAATATTAATAGCCCTTCATATGAAAATCGCATCAAAGGTAAAGAGCCGCAAATATCCGCTTCCCACCGAACGCTGTTACGGATATATTTCATTATTTTTACAAGACAACACCAATATTCATAGCAAAGGATTTCTGTAGGTATATATAGACTTCGCTAAAAATGATACAGTAATTAGAATATTACAATTCGTGTTAAAAATATAGTAGTATGTAATTTGCTTCCTTATATTTAATCGTTTCTAATGCAGAAACTAAACGAGGTGAGAAAAAAACTACTGCAGTTTTTTGTAGAGCATAACATTCTGCGTAAACAACTCCGCGGTAGCATATGTATAGTGTTGTGAGTAAAGGTCTGTACCGGTGCTCCCGCTAGAAGGTATTACAACTTCCCCTGCGAAATATCGACAGTAAATCGACACTAAAAGTGACTAAATATGAATGAACCGGTTTCGGACTATAGAAAAGGCACTAAACGCCGACTTAGATTAAGCGCACATCGAATAAAGAGGAAGTGTTTTCCATTTAAAAGAAAGGTAACTGAATTATATGAGTGACTGCTCATGATATATATTTATTTACTATTTTTTGCACTACTAGTACAATTAGAAGTGTTTTAAATTTAAAAAAAGCGACTGTCAGATGTTGGAATTTTGTTGTCGCTTACTGTGGATCTGTGGATATTTTTTTAACCAGTAATAAAATATACTTTTTCTTACCTTAGTAAAAAAAGAAAAATGTAGCCTCAGACGAACATATATTTTTTACCTTGGTAAAAAAAAATTGTATTAACTCTACCAGTAAGTACAAAATAATACTACAAAAAAAAAATATTAACTACTAATCATAAACATCAACTTTACAGTACTTTGATACATGACACAATGATGTGTTTTATGGCTAGTAGTGCAAAAAATATGTTTTTCACAAACTTCGAGCTAAGACCGTCTCATTTAATAATAGATATGTTTACTGATGGTTACATAACAATTGAAGTTGATATAGTCTTGGGCTCTTTTTCTAGAACATTAAAAAATATATATAAGTTGTACTATTTAAATGCATTATAAAATTATATCATTCTTGTTTACAGAATGAGTACACCGATATAAATCAAGGTGACTTGAGGGTAGATGCAATTGAATCTCCCCCTAGAGAGATATTGAATAATAAGGAAGTATGAAAAATAATTATATACTACTATAATATTAGGTACTTTGAAAGAGATGCATTAACTACTATGCATATTTTTATATGAGCCGTTGTAAACGAAAGTGGTGTAACTCTTTTTTTCATTAACTGAGATAAGTCCGGAAATATACAAGGTATGTTGTTCAGCTCTGGACTTATTTGAATTAATGATAACATTTACATTTAATTTAATTTAATGAATTAATTAATTAAATTTTATATAAAATTCAAAATTAAATTTTTTATTACTGAATAACTGAATAACTTAAAGTGGCAATATTCGGTCACTTGAAAATTGTTTATTTTTAATTGTCAAACGAAATTTAGACGATTATATCACTCATAATGCTTTCTGACCTATCCTAGCGACCGCCTAATAGCTGATAATCAGAACTCGAATTGACTAATAAGTAATAATCACACTTGATCTCTGTACATCTGGTGTGCTATGCTGTCAACTGAAATGTCACAATTATACAAAATTCGTGATATAATTATTTGCATTATTTTTGATTAAATGCAATATAATTATTGCATCTTTGGTGTGTGGACCCGCAAGGGTATAAAAACCGAAACAATTTTTAAAGATGATGTGTTTTGGACAAATAACATAGAAAAACCGTTAATTCAATTTTATAATGAGTGTGTATTACCGGAACTCGTAGACTCTAGAAAACAGCGGAATATGCCTATAAGAGATCTTGTTTACATCGAAGAGGCTATTGCGAAACAAAAACAAAATTAAATCTATTTTATGTTGGTATTTAGTTAAATTTCACAAAATGAAACTTTATAAAAAACTTTCAAATATATATTGAGTTAATCACAATAATAGTTTAAATACACTAGTTTCTTCAAGTGAAGAATGGTACAAATTATATATAATATAAATAATAATAATTGGGGAAATATTGTCTTCTTAAAAAATCTTTAAGATTTAAATTTTACATGTAAATCCCAATAGTGCATGGTCCGACGCACCACCCTGTATACTATTTGTTGTAGTCGTGGAGGTCCGAGGGAAGATGTTGATAGAAACAATTGACTGTTTATTTCAGTTGACGTTGACTATCGACTTATCGACTATTTAAACTGTAAACGGTCAGTTTTTCTGTCAACATCATATGTTTACATATTTAGTATAGGTAGTGCATTACGTTTTTTGTTTTTTTATATTAGTATTTGTTGTGTGAATCGTTACAAAATATATATCTTAGTTTTATTTTATTTTTACCCGTAACGTGATGAAAATGTTTTATATTTCTTGGTATATTTAATTTCATGTACTACATGTCAATATGTACTCTATATCGTCACAATTAGTAAAAACAATGTATGTTGGATCTCTTCGTCGTTGTAATCGTCTTTTTTTTTGTTTTCGGCTTAATATAACTTGTTTGACATATTTCCCACATCTATAGGTTACGGGGTTCACAGTTATTTATTTTAAAAATGCCAGACATTTACTTGCTCGCCTTACACTTTGTTTTGTTGAAACACAATAAAAAATATTGAAACTACAAACTACCTTGTGTAAAATACTGATATTGTAATAGTAGAGCGTTCCCACTACGTATTTACACACCTAAACCCCTCACACCAAAGTTTTCACGACTAAATATAATGGTGAATATACTTTTCATTAAAATTTTATATCGCAAAAGTTAACGTATGACAATTACAGAGATTATTAATTATCGTGGCGAAATGGCGCCTCCTCTATGAGGCGCCATGTCGCCTCATAGAGCACAGCATGCACACCCCCACGCAGCGGCCCTGACTGCAAAATATGATCGTATAACACAATATTCTTCATGTAATAGAATGAAATGAAATTAGAAAATTATGTCGAATTCAAGCAGTATGGATCGATGAGTCATTGTCAGGACGGGGCGAGTATACCAATAACTATTTATAAGCACACGATAAAAAATAAATTTAGTTTTGTAAAATGTATTAAATATTTATGAGCATTTTCTATTGCATGTAAAATGCCTATGTAAAAAGAAAACAATTTTTGGTTTGGTTATCCATGTATCTGAAATGTATCTAGAAGTATCCAGATTCTTTTCAAATGCATCTGCATCTGTAGCTAGATACATTTTCAAATTTGTATCTAGATAATTTTTTTCTAAAGTATCTGTATCTAGATACAAAAAAAATGTATCTGTTACAACACTACCTGTCACGTGCCTTTTCGTTAACTTTGCTTCTACTCTCCCTTTCCTCTTTGATGACGAACGTATCCTGTTGTCCTATGCATTCTCGGAACCCATCAATTAGCCTGTAGAAATGGAAATATACTAAGAAAATTTAGCAATTTTTGATATTTAGCGCATACTTGGCTGCCTACGAAGGAATAATTCTAGATGTAAAATTTTAGTTACAGAAGATTTCGTTCCGTGGACATTCGATATTGTTATGTCAAGCATGGTGTTAAATGCCAAATATCATTAATTGTGTTCCTTCGTTGATTTGCCATCGTTAAACAGTAATTAAGTAGCGTAAATGCATCTTGTATTAAGCAATTCCAATAAATAGTCATATTCGTTAAGGTACTCAAACAAAAATGATGCCAACTAGCATAGCTGTGATAGTAAACCGTTAATTACAAACATAACCTACAAAGTAACAAGTTTCAATGATTCTGATGGTGTTCCAGTCCAAAGTGAGCAACGCAAACCTCATAAATGGCAGATAATGGCATTGGCACATCAGAAACTCAGAGCTCTATACTCATACAGCCCACAAATTTAGAATGTAAGAATTTATATGACTACCTGAAAACCAGGACTCCCGCAGTATTAGAGAAACTTTACAACCATCCAACTATATGTTTAGCTGTGTACAGGTGAGCCATCCAACTCTTACGTGTATTACCACTATATCAGCTTTGTTTGTTTTATTGCAGAGAATTGCCCGAATTAGGACGGCAGTATGTAATTCGGATTTTGTTCGTGGAACAGCCCGTTCCTCAAGCTGTGGTCGCTTCATGGGGATCACAGGCATTCTCTAAGTAAATTCAATTTACATGCACCACGTTGGCAATCCGTTACACGCTTGATTATTTCAGGGAGCACATTTACGTGAGCAAAGTATTAACTGAATTAGCGGTATGGCTCGAAGCACCCATTCCTGGAGGTTTAACCGGATGGATCTTGAGTTCCACGTTCAAGAGGAATCTTAAGATTGCTCTGCTCGGAGGGTAAGTAGATTTATTCATTAACAATTTGAACGATGGGTGCGGAGACTTGCTGTAAGTCTTGAAATAAATTATCTGTTTCATATGTACGTTTACATGTTCTAGCGGTAAACCATGGAGCATGTCCTCAGCTTTAGAAGTCGACAGTAAAGCACGAGATGTGTCTTTCTTGGACGCGTACTCCCTGGAGCGGTGGGAGTGCGTCCTGCATTACATGGTCGGATCGCAGCAACAGGAGGGCATCTCGGCAGATGCGGTCAGGATTTTAATCCACGCGGGTCTCATGAAACGGTGAGGCAGTCCACGTGCTAAGAAATGTTTATTTGGGTGTGTTCGTGCAGGGACGAGGAGGATGGGAGTTCTGTGATAACGCGGAAGGGGTTCCAGTTCCTGCTGCTGGACCGGCAGGCGCAAGTGTGGCACTTTATCCTGCATTACTTAGACACCGTCGAGAGCAAAGGCCTAGACCTAGCCGAATGTTTAACATTCCTTTTCCAATTGAGCTTCAGCACGCTCGGAAAAGTAAGCTTTGGCTAGCTGTAATGTTCGGTTATCATTTATGACGTTTTAGGATTACAGCACGGAGGGCATGAGTTCGGGGCTACTCGTTTTTCTGCAACACCTCCGAGAGTTTGGACTCGTGTACCAAAGGAAGGTATTTATTTTAGATTACATGTTGCTTGTATGTTTTGTTGTGCCTTTTTTTTTGTGTCTCTGTAGAGAAAAGCAGGCCGATTCTATCCCACGCGATTAGCCTTAAACATAACCAGCAATCAAAGCAAAGGACCGTCAATTTTAGAAGATGATACCCCGAAAGGGTACATTGTGGTCGAGACGAACTATCGGGTGTACGCATACACCGATTCTAACCTACAAGTGGCTTTACTAGGATTATTTACAGAGCTGCTTTATAGGTAAACATTTATTCATTTTCATGCAAAGTTGTGTATTTAATTTTTTTGTAGGTTTCCTAATGTTATCGTGGGTATTTTAACGAGAGATTCCATTAGGCAAGCCTTAAGGGGTGGCATCACTGCCGATCAAATAATTGGATACCTTAGGCAGCATGTTCACCCGCAGATGCTACGAGGGGACGCACAGCCCCTGCCACCTACGGTGGTCGACCAGGTCAAGTTGTGGGAGCTGGAACGTAACCGGCTCACATATTCTGAAGGCGTATTGTACAGCCAATTTCTTTCACAGGTCTGTATAATATCTTAAATTTAAATATACAATCAAGTTATACCATACAATATTTAAATTCTCGTTCAAATTTATATCATAAAACATAAAATAAACCGTAGCTATTCTAGAAATAATTATAACCATATGCCATTATGGTAAATTTATTTAAAAAATATAGAATACATTTATTCTGTTTACATTTAACGACAATTTGCTTACCTTATTTGTGTTTACGCTTGTGGAATGACGCAACACCCACACCCCTAACATAAGTTGGTATGTTGACTACGCTGGAATTTGAGCTTGGCACAAGAAAAGTTGCTTTTGATTTGTGTCTCTCGCTACATGCATGTAATTACGGTTACAAATGCTGCGATATTAATTTGGAATGTTTATTGCAGAACGATTTTAATGCATTGCGTGAATATGCTCAAACCAGTGGGTATTTAATATGGTGCAACAGAGACAAGAGAACGATGGTGGTGAATAAACTGGGGCACGACGACGTCAAAAAGTTTTGGAAGCGGTACTCCAAAGGAAAGTAGAACTGATATCAATCTGTTAGTCTTAAGATTTAATATATTTGTACCTCTCACACAATAAACTGATATCTTTCGTAGATTTGTTTCATTATTAAGATGCTGAAGTGTATTGATCACGGGACAAGACTAGACCTTGGTACAATTTTAATTAATTAAGACAGTAATTGTGGTAAATGCTTATATGGAAACAATTCATGTTTCATTACGTTCATCAAACTAATGTGATTTCTCTAATCTATGCTAGTAAAGTGGCCTTGGGTAAATTAAATTAACCCAATATAAGTGAAACTATATTACGTAACCAGTAGCATTACAGAATTGGATAGGTAATAACTTGATCAATTCCTATTACTTATAACATGGATTTGAAGAATAATTTGTATCCGCATTGTGACTGTAGCATTTGGTTGAGATCGTGTGAGGAAGAAATCGTTGATAAAATCGATGGAAAAATATCCGGTAATCAAAGATTTAAATTTAGAACGTGCTTTTTCAACAAATTTATATTTAGGTGTAATTCCCAAGTGGTTGGCAGGTTCGTTGGTGCGGAACGGTCCTGGATTATTGTGTATTGGTAATGACGAAGTCGGTCATCTCTTCGATGGATCTGCTTTATTGCACCGGTATGATTGAAACCTAAGTATTTAGAAAATTCATATTTTAAAAACAATTATTTAAAAAAAATCCCAAATCTGGCTTTACTGTTTGGTCATAATTCTTATAGTTAATCATAGGTAAATTGTAAAACACTATCTACAGAAAAATATTTATTAAACTGAAATTAGTTTTGAGATCGCCGATGGTAAGGTGACGTACCAATGTCGGTTTTTACAATCTGACATTTACAAGAGGAATACTGCTGCCAATAGGATCCTCTTGACAGAATTCGGCACAAAATCGGTAGCCGATCCTTGTAATAGCATCTACAATAGGTGAGTGAGAAAACTGACGATCCATACTTTTCTAACCAAACCTTACAAAACAAACTTGACATCCATAACAAACCAAGGCGCCGACGGACTATGCTATGCTTTGAAATTTTATTTTATCATAAAGTTTATCATGTAATTGAAAATTTTTTTAAAGGCAACTAAAAAAATTTGGTCAAGTCTATTTAACTTCTATAAAAAATAAAATCGCAAAACAAATTTAGTTGGCTCCAGTGCTTTGAGCGCACAGTGCACTGTGTTTATCTTATCCAATATAAAACACTGTTGATATTGGTAATCAATACTTTTCTAACCTAACCTGACCCCATCAAACAAACTATCAATAAATACTCTCATACAGACCAAAGATAAGGTTGTATGTCTCGAAATTATAATACAATGTACTGCTTGATGTTTGCTGAATGATATCTTCATTAATCGCCCATTGTTTTTTTTTAGAATATCATCGATTTTTACGCCGGCCCGTGTCATGTCTGACAACAACATGATTTCTGTGTACCCATTTTCAGACAGCTTGTACGTGTTTGGCGAAAGCCCTATAATCCACAGAATTAATCCAGAAACTTTGGATGTTGAGAATACAGTTGACATGTACGAACGTATGGGAATTGTCAATCACACTTCTCATCCTCATATTGAAAAAGATGGTATGCCTGATTTATATAATGTTGCTTCGGGAGTCAATTAATCTGGTTAATAATTATTCGAAATTAGTCGATAGATCAAGGAAATTTAATCTAGATATAATTGGAAACTTTTATTTAAGGCACAGTATTCAACATTGGCTTGTCAGTAGGAAAAACAGGGCCAGTACATTGCATTGTATGCTTTCCAAAAGATAATGAGAACACTTCCGAGGAAATGTTTAATAAAGCACATATTGTTGCCAGTATGCCAACAAGATGGCTTCTAAATCCTTCGTACATGCACACTTTTGGTATATTAATGATAACTATTAAATGCAGCAATCAAATTAATTTGTTACATTTAAGGCATAACAGAGAATTATTTTATCATAGTCGAACAGCCCTTGAGCCTATCGCCTCTTTCGTTGATAAAGTGCAAAATCCAAAATGTGCCATTAATTGGGGCTCTGCATTGGTATGAGGGTGAAAATGTATGAATTAATTACGTTAACTATAATAACATTAATGTTTATCCTATTGCAGACCCAAATTAACGTTATTTGTAGGAAGACTGGAAAACGGATGCATACATTTCAGACGAAAGCATTCTTTTTCCTACATATAATAAACCAGTACGAAAAAGATGGTAACATAATTTTGGACATTTGTTGCTACAAAGACGCGTCCATGATTGACTGTATGTATATTGAAGCAATGAAAGTAAGAAATTAACACAAATTTATTACAAAAATTAAAAAATTGTACAACCAGTGAAAATTTACAATAGAAAATGAAATTTCTATTCTAAAGAAAAGATTCGTTTCAGTTCTGATTGCACTAACACCAATAAAGTATGCACCTATAAACTTTGTAGCAGTTAAAAACGCAAGTGCCCATAGATTCTCTGTTTATCCAGAAAATTAAATTTTTAAAAATTTATAAGCAGTCAACTTAAAACTGAACTGAACATTGATATTTCACCGATTCGTTCAAGTTACCTTTCTAAACACTGAAATATGCACCTCTAAATTAATGAAATTCGTTACTTAGAATATGCAACATAATCCAGATTATGCCACGATGTTCAGGGGCCGACCATTTCGATTCGTGCTACCGCTTGCTGTGCCACAAGGAAAGAGAAACATATCATTTTTCGGCAGCAATGCAACGGCGACCGTTTCAGCGAACGGATCAGTGTTCCTGTATCCAGAACAGATATGTGATTTAGGCTGTGAAACTCCACGTATTAACTACGAGCTTCATTTAGGCAAAGAGTACAGATACTTTTACGCCATAAGTTCCGATGTAGACGCAAATAATCCAGGAACAGTAAGTACCACATAATTTACCACATAGATCCAATCAGATATTGCATTGGGTAGAAATTGTGCATTCGGCAAATCTTGTAAAGTGGCATCTTACACAAGCTTGAGCTTAAATTGATTATAAATAGCAGCAATATATTTGATAAATATTTCTTTCTTGTAGGTTATAAAAGTTGATACAATAACGAAGAGATGTACCACCTGGGGTGAACCAAATTGTTATCCCAGCGAACCAATTTTTGTTCCCAGCAAATATTCAAAGGTAATAAATATTGTAGTCTTTGCGACACGGATCCATTTATGATGCGATTCTGTGTTCTTCTTTTATTGTACCGTGTCACAGAAAATCTTCACCTTCATTTTATTTGTGCAATAAATTGGACTTTGTTCCATTTATTGTATAAGAAATGCGTACATTTAATCTGGTGTTTGCACCTTTAGCACCTTTTATAAACCATAAATGGTGCAATAAATGGGACTTAATGTTTACGATAGTATAAATTTGTGTCTTAGGATGAAGACGATGGCATTCTGCTATCCGCAATTATATGGGGTGGCAATGATAGAAATCATGTTGGTTTATTGGTGCTCGATGCCAAGAGCATGAGTGAAATAGGAAGAGCAGAATTCACAACGAAAACGTCTGTCCCGAAGTGCTTGCACGGCTGGTTTTTACCACAACAAAGTCACTAAAATTATAACCATATTTTATGTATACATAATGTTTTGTACATACAAGAAACATTATATTCTAATAAATTAACATGTTATTAACAGCTGTCTATAAACGAGTAAACTGTGAGAGTTCATTTATTTATGTAAAAATAATTTAATATTTGTAAAACGTCTTGTTAACATATTTAGCTGATTGCAGAGTAGAAATTATGATAAAAGCAAACATTATTTTTATATATTTTTTAGTCCAATTGATTATAGTACTGTGGGATCAACAATGTTTGAGATCGAATTTGAGATCGGGATTTCAAATTTAGAAAACACCAAATTTTTCACGGTAAATTTGAGTTGAAATATTATTGATCGCACTATATAAATAAGCCTTAAAAATATACATCAACATAATTAGTATATTTAGAATTATTTTTTAAATGTGTTAAACAATCAGCTAAATAATGCAATTCGATAAAAAAAACAATAATAAAAGTGCCATCACATATTTAAAAAAACAAAAATATTAGAAAATGTATCTTATGAAATTATAAAGATTATATATAATATTACATATCACTTGTCATAATCGACTCACATATAATTTGATTACCCCTTTAGGAAAGTTTGCTGTAGCTGGGCGGTGAGAACTTCTTCCTCAATATTTTCAGTATATAAAGGGGCAGACAGGAAATCAGTGTTATGACTATCACTTTCCAAAAAAAGTCCTTAGTTCTTATAAATTCGGAATCTAAAATTCGTTGTTAGCAAAAGCCGGCAATTTTAGTGATCAACTTACCAAAGTATTCATGAAACAGTATAAGTGAAATGCCGTAAACCGCTAACGAAAATAATTCTGCTAGTACCATGAGTATGTGCCAAGTGCGAATATTTAAGGCAACCATTATCAGTTCTGTAAGTATTAAAGAACTAAAACTAATCGCCACGATATGAATAAATTCGTCTTCAAATAGTAGGAGGGCACCATACATTATAACACCACCTGCAAAATATGATCAACATTAGGTCCTAAACCAAAGAAAAACCGAAAGAAAAAACTAACCCTGATATATGGAAATCAGCACCCACATAAAGAACGTCTTGTATGATAAGCTCCGTCCTTTCGCCAGGTCTTTATACAATTCCGGGTACGTAAGAGCGATTTCAGCACTAACATCCTGGTCAAGCACTAAACTAAACACCTACAGATAAACTGGTTAATAACGCATTTCTATCAAATACAATGCAATCAACAATAATTATTCGAATTTCCCACCTGAAATTTGAAGGTTTCATTACAGATTTGTATACCTCAATGGAGCAGTCTTATGACTATCTTGTCTTTAGGACGGCTGACGAAATCTCTAAATTTTTGATAGGAAATTTGAATTGACCCCAAACTTACAGGGAACATGGTGTACACAGTCGCATAGCCGACCATAAGCAATCCTTGATAGAGCGCAACTGAAGAGAGGTAAAAGACACTGCTGAAGACCGCCTGCATCGTGGAGATAATCAGGCCGCGGTGCACAACGAACTGAGACAAAGAAGCCGAGCGCTTGTAAGACCGCCGACCGTGCACAAGCAGCAAGCGAGCTAAGTGCGAGAATTGCGGTATGCTGAAGTCCCCGGCGAGGCTCGCTTGCTTGCCTTCGCGCCCCTCGATGCCGATGCCCGCGTCCGCCTGCTGGATCATGCTCACGTCATTACCTCCGTCACCGATGGCGGCCGTTCTTTTACCCGTGTGCTTCTGAATTAATAGAACCTACAAAAAAATTAACAATAAACCAAGGCTTAGAGATAAGTTCGTTGTTAATGATGTTATCTAGCAGCCAACTTCAGATTAAACCCGTTTTATTCTAATAATACATTTGTAGTACTCATTTATAGCAAATATGTAGAAAAAATCAATAATGCATAACCCAACTTACTACTTGCGCCTTCTGTGTTGGCGAACATCTGCAGCAAACGACGGCCGGAGCGGCGCACGCTAGATCCATAAATTCTTGTTGGTAGTACTGTAAACATACTTCAAGGCTTTCTCCGCTTATGACAAGGGCGCAATCCCCTCGCCTGCGAAATGAATTCAGTTCCAAATGGGCGTCAGTCCTCGTCATTACCTTCTTGAAAACGTACAAACCTAGAACAACACGTTATAACGGCGAGTTATTGTGACACGAATTATTACCGTGGTTTCGAGAGACAAGCCTGGAACTCTTGGCTATGCAACAGGCCGTTTCCAGTTTGTCTCCAGTGAGCATCCAAATTTTAATGCCGGCATTTCTCAGAAGCTCCAAAGTGGGCCGCACATTTTCCTGCAGCTTATCTTCAACGCCAGTCACACAGAGCAGCTCCATCTCGCGCTCCAGCGACTCGATTACTTGTGAAACACGGGACACTCTGTCGGTGATTGCCATTCTGGCGGCGTTATAACGGGTCTTTAAACAAATTGCACGATTGCATTCATTAGTGACAACAAATTAATAAGTATAGTACGATCAACAATATTAGGTGTTGTCTTTTAAAATTTTTGAGATTTTGTTAGATGAAATCGTTTCATACTTAATTTACCACTTTTACTAGGTACTTCCTTTTACTGAATGAAGCGTTATACCAAATACAAAATAGACATGTAATCACTCAATTGAGTATCAGCTTACGAAATTCTTAAATTTTTGGCAGAAAATTTTAATCGACCACAACTATTGTTGATCTCACTATATTAGACTTAAGTACCTCGAAATCCAAATATTGTTCTTCCGATAAAATTTTTCTAGCCACAACCAAAGTTCTCAAACCCTCCCTTGCCATATTCCCGACTTCCTCGTCCAACCAATCCGTGTATTGCACAATAGCTGACATTACAACGTCCGCTCCTTTCAAGTAGAAACTGATCTCTCCACTTTGATGATCCTATAGTGAATATCAAATATCAAGTTTACTGCATCAAGTTCAACTGAAACACTTTTTGTGATTTCACAATGAAATTACCTTCACAATGATGCCCATCCGCTTTGTCTCGCTCGTAAATGGAAAAACTTGTAAAATGCTGTAGTTCAACAATCCCCCATTGGGGGCTTGCAATCTCATAGAAGACAGATTCCTTAAATTTAAAGCTAAGCCAACCTCCTGCGTCCACTGCACAAGTGCCACCTCGTCGGGGCTTGAAGCTTGGTAATTGACACACTTTTGAATCACTATATGTTGATCAGCTTCTGCCTCCAAAGTAATGGAACCTACAAAGCAGAAGTGTCACAACAATAACTCACACAGTACCCACAGATAGACATGGCCCAGAAAATTTATTATTAGCCGCTGGAGAGTTTTCTGCTTGGTGCGCAACCAAATTTCACACCAATACTAACTATAGGTACTGTAAATTGTATTTGATAGAACGCACTTGAATCACTTTCCTCATCGTTCTCGTAAACTGGGGTCACATTGTGGCAGAGAGCGAGCGCCACGACGGCGTCCTTGATCCTTGTATTCTCGGAGCGCCTGAATTTGCCGTTTGCCGAGGAATTCATATCGGGGTTCGTGTAGGCGTTCTTCAACACAAAGCTCACGTCGTTGAATGTCTCCGGGGTATAACTCACGGTGCCCAGGTGCAGCCTTTTCAGAACCATTGAGTTTTGCGTTAATGTACCCGTCTTGTCACTCAGCAGATAAGATATGCGCCCCAGTTCCTCGGGGATTGTCGTGCACCGCACCGCAGTGCCTTTCATAGCCGGATCCCTTCCAATTGACCACGAATAAAATGTTTTTCCCATGTCCAAATTAACTCTTAAACTAAAGTTGAAATGAAAATAATTATCTTTGCATCATAATTAATTGTCATATAAATGAATAATTGTAATTCTTAAAAAGAATGTATTGCAATATTGTAGTTTTAATTATTTTTGGTTAATAATTTTGATATAAATCTCATTCTAATATTTGATCAATCTAATTGGACCTCGGAACAAAAATAACCGTTACCACAGATGACTTATACAGATAGCTCATGCAATGTAATTATTAGAAGTTCTGAGGGCTGCCTACGATACGGTTAATTTTTATGAGAATTGGTCTATCAGCGCGTGAAAGCGGAGGCACTTCGCACTGTAGTGTGGCCTCGGTACTTGTCGTGTATAAGCGATTTCTCCCACCATGAATTCACAAGCGACGATTTTGAACGTGGGTCGTCGATCAGCAGATTTGCGTAATTGCATTTATTGGATAAAATCTGTTTGTAACTCGAACGATAAAATAAATATACATGAAAGTGAAAACAGTACAAACTTTAATTATATTTTATTCAAAAATTTTAATGGAGCCTTACTAGACACTGTCTGAGTATAATAATCACTTTGTTTTTTATAATTTCATACAGGGAGATTTTATTTTCTTCTTCTTTTCTTCAGTAAAAAACGCATACTGTAATATTTATTTAAAATTAAAGTGTAAATAAAGCTGATAATACATTAATAATAAATGTAACAATTTTTAACAAATTGGTGTATAAGAAATTCTGAACTCTAAATTAAGAACATGAATTATAAGATAATAATCCATATACCGCGTGTCTTTTTTCAAACACGAACATAGGGATTTAACATTATTTTTAGAATTTTCGGCAATTCCTGCTCGCCGGATAAACCTACGGAAAATGTTTTGGTATCAATGGAATGAAAAATTGATTAGGGATATAATGATATTACCTATTCATTTTTTTTTATTGAAACATTAATTCGGCATTGAGCTGCCTGTCCGAGCTTCTTTGATATTTGTTAAAAAAATCATGGAAGTTTATATTTAAAAACAGAATTTTTTTAAATGATTATGTTTCGTTCAAATAATTCACTATTTAATATCATTAGATCCGTAATCATTTTGTCGTTTCATTGATACCAAAATATTTTCTACAGGTTGAACCGGGGAGCAAGAATTGCCAAAATTGTTAAAAACAACACGGTACACTGTTGTTACACATGGTATACAACAGAAATGTAAATAGTAAAACTACAGATGACCGTCATCTGTGGTAAAACAAAAATTACAAATAATATTATAATAAGAATTAAGAATTTTGCAATATTTTTAATTTTGGAATATTTGAAGAACATCTTGCTCCATTTAGACTCTTTATATAATTTGACATTGAGCAGATGGTCTAAAAAGTATTCGCCGTGTTCTTTATCAGAACAAAATATATTAATTTTGCATTTTTCTAAAATTCGTGTTTTCATGGTTGATTTTATATTAGTAATGGACTTATCTTTATCAAAAATTTGATGAAAATATTTTAAAATATTTTTAACATAATTGACAATCATTTTAGTCGGTGTTCTCGGCCCGTTAGAAAATTGTTGCTTATTCGCATACATTTTTTGCAAATTAAAAATTTCGTCTTTTTCTTCCAAGGTTGGCTCTTTATTTTCGCATTTACTGCACTGATAATGTTTTATTAGTTTGTGGCATATATAACCTGCAAGGAAAACTACTGCACAGTCTTCTAACTGCTGCAATTCGTTATGACCATCACCATCTTCGCTACTTGAATTTTGAGAAACAATTTCATCAAATTCGTTAGGAGATGAACCGCCCGTAATTGATGAACAACTCGGTAATTCTGGGTTATTATTTTCTATTGGCAAATCTAAATATAGGTCCTCATCTTCTTCAGAATTTGCATTTTCAGATGGCTTCATCAAATCATTGATAACTTTGAGTCGAAATTATGTTCTAAATGTATGTGCAGTGGGGTTACGGTTACACCTACCTCTTGAACGAACAATAGACAAAAAACTTTAAACTTTAAATTGGGAATGACGAGAATATCGCCGAGAATGGGAATCAAAACTTCATTTAAAAGGATGGCTAGTAGCTGCAGAAAGTACTAGTTTTTATTTTTAATATCCTTTGGTTTTCCTTGCTAGATGTTCGGAAGATTATATTGTTTCTCTATTAAAAATGAATAAATTTAATTTAATTATTAAGTCGACGGATATTGTCTCCTTAAAAACTGGATGTGTTTGTGTAATACAATGTTGGAAAATAATGGAAAATATAATTCTGTTTCTAGTAGATTTAGAACTTATGTCCCAAATATTGTAATACAAAAATGCATACGCCATTCATTGCATTTGTGTGCAAGTGAAGCTTGCAAATGCTTACCACGAAGATGTGAAGATTTGGCAAAACATCGTTTTTTTTAACAGCGATGAACGACAAGCCATGCTGAGAAAATTTCAAGACTTTTGTAATGTAGAACTACATACAATTTTGCGACCTGCACAAACTAGGTGGTTGTCACTGTTATCCGTTGTTAGGCAAATTTTGAATCAATGACAGCAATTGAAATGATTTTTTTCGGCAAATTATGTGGAATATCATCTACTTGCGAGCGAAGAAATTTACAATGCTCTTCATAATGCAGAACTAAGATTTTTAGATTGGGTCTTACCAAAATTTGTAAATTAAATAAATATTTTCAAAGCGTGAAAGTAGTTTATTAAATTTGCACAACAGAATGGTGACTACTTTGAAAGAACTATTACTTTGTTACATGAACCCAAACTACATAAGGCAGGCAGATTTAAATAAAATTGATCCTGAGAATATTTCACAATTTGTATCACACCACCAAATGTACCTTGGAATTGGTGTTTCCCAAAACATAAATTGTTGGGAGAACATGGATATTAAAAAAGATTTTTATGAAAGATGCAGATGTTTTTTAATTACATCCTATGTCGAAATTAAATAAAGGTACAATCATAACGATCCAATCTGGAGTAAAGTAGACATTTTAAGTAAGTCAATTATTGCAAAAAAAATCATGACTTTTTTAGACTTAATAGAGAGCAATTTGATATTATTTTGAATCTCATTCATGTAAATTTGAAGAAGCAATCTACAAATACTTCGCAAATTTGGCAATCCTCAAAGTCCTTACTTTCATGTTCGTATAAACATGGGAATTCATGAACTTGATCAAATAACAATTCATTAAAATCATTGCCATTGATAAAGCATTGTCGAACGCTGGACGTCGCGATGTCCAGCGTTCGCAACAATATCCCACATTAAACTATACGCTCTATGCAGCGTTTTCCTTACAACTGACGACAGCGCCACGGCTTGCATCGAATTCGTTTCCACATTAAATGAATTTCGTTTCCATTTCAAGCGTATCGCAACAACACATACGCGCATAAGCATTAGCCATCTGTATAAGTCATCTGTGCCGTTACCTAAGCCACTCAGAGTCAAACTCCTTTTTTTATGGATAAAATCTCGATTCAACAACAAAATGAGCACTTACCTTATAGGGATAATGTAGGAAAAAAGTAATATAAATCTGAACATGTATCTGTACCAAGGACCGCCAAATCCTTTTAGTGCCATCATCAACAAAGCTAAACCAACAACAGCGGCAAACAAAAGTTTAGTAAGCGTGTTCAACTCCATATCTAACAATCCTACTTTAGAACGGGGTGCAGAATTGTTCATAACAGATCTAGTCTCTGGACCTGTCATAGAAGCAAACAACGCTCAGTAAATGTCAACACAAGGGGATGTGCCGGTGTTTACTTACCCGTGTAGATCACGACTCCAAGGGCCTGGCCAGAAGCGATCACGCAGTTCGTCCACAGCGTATTCTCCAAATCCAAGCTTTCGTTACCATTAGCAGAGTCGTGCTAAAAATGGAAACACCAAATCAACTGAATTATTACATTTATATTACAAACATACCCTAGTAAACGTGCCAATAAACGAATGAATATCCTTCTGCGGCTTCTCGGCGAATATGCTGGCGTTTATTTCAAACAGCTGGCGGTCCGACGTTAGCTTTTGTGTCGCCGGAATCGCCAGCCTCAGCTTCCAATCAGTTTCACCGTCCAATTGGTCAGTTCTGACAAACACCGATCCCGATTTCTCAGATGTTCTCAATAAGACTAAGTCTGCAGGCACTCGTTCATCTTTATCTACGATTATTATATCTCCTACCTAACAAAATAATTAATTAATAAAATAGGAATTAAGAAATCTATTAAGAACATGTAATACGCGATTGATTGTGTTTGTAACAGTAGAAATGGATAAAACTGTCCAACATAACCTAACAAAATAATTAATTAATAAAGGGAGACGCGATTAGTACACAAGATACCAAACGACATAAGACATTTTCAACGTTATAGTAGGGACTTCGAACTGACATAGTAATAAAACCTCCCACTTCGGACCGCACTGTTTAAATAGTAGGTTGCGATTGGATTGAGAAAGTCGGAGGTACAAAGCACGAAGCATGTTACTTTTCGTCGTGCAAGTGACATTAGTCTCTGAATGAGGAACTAAAGTAAGCAAACCTCATTTCCTTCGTCCATTCGCTTTGTGTTCGTTTGTGCACATGTATATTACTTTCACAACCGTTTCGCAACCGAGTTAGCTGGGTTTTCTTTTTGTCATGTTGGACAAACTGATTCAGTTATGCAACGGAAGTTAATTATTTTTTTTGTGTCAATGTTTATCAGACATTTGCTTCCTACCATATTGTCAGATTTATAATTCTTTTCACTACTAGCTTCTAAAGATATCATTATTTATTTATTTTTACTGCATATTCGAACCCAAATCTATTCAAAAGATCAAATGTTTTTTAATGCATTATTTTTCATTTTCTTTCCTGCCGTTCCATTTTCATCTCTAATAATTTACATCTGGTAAGAATGGTATTTAAAAAATATAACCTCAAATTGAAAACAACTTAACCTAAAAAACTTTGACAAGTCCCAGTTATTTCCAAAACACTACCAACTAAATGACTAGATATTCATAGACTCCCCTGACACAAAAACATCGTGAATGGAGAGTATGTTATTATTTGTGTTGCATTATAAGTTGTATACACTAGGTCACCTAGGTTGTAGTGCCTGATAGTCTATTCCAGAGTAAATCAGAATTCAGCGTAGATCGGTCCACGCAACGAGAACACTTCTTCTTTATTTTATTACTATATCTGTTCGGCGAACCGTACTATAATACTTGTTATTTGTGATTAGTAAGTAACATAACCTCACTAATATCCTCTTTACAATGCAAAAGTTTCCCTAACTTAACAGTTAACACAAGATCAAAATCACTAAAAGGTTGTATTGGTGTAAAAACAGTTTGTATTATAACCTTTAGTTTAGATGCCGCTATGGTTTCGTATGGCTTATCAGGATTCTGTGTGAGCCTTAGGCATTTCTGACTGTTCACTTCCTGGTCGCGCTTGTGGCGGCGTAAATCGTCGACAGCTTCCCGGCATATAGTGACAGTCAGAACGAAACACTGCAACAAGAAAGTTAAGTGCCCTATTTCGTGGGACCGGCGGTGATGTTACTCACAAGTGGTCCCCAGTAAGTGTACAGGTAGCCGATGCGGATGTCTGGTACGAACTGACTCACGGCCATGATCAGGAAATAGAGGTTGAGGAAAAACTTAAACTGCTGGTACAGGACCAGCGGCAAGAACGTGATTATGTTGTACTTCTGGTTGCGGATAGCGTTCGCCGGGTACTGGCCCGGCGAAGGCTTTCCCAGGTAAATGGTCCGAGAAGCAAGTTCCCTTGGGCCGCAGCATCTCCTCCACATAGAACACCAGCAGCTGCAAGAGCACAGCGTTATTACGGCAACAGTGTGAAGAGAAATGCAGCGAGTGTAGTAAGGCGACAGACCAAGAGGCAAATCTTCAAGCACCAACGTTTTATACCACCGAATATTCCAGTCAAAGAATATATGCCACGTTTACAAATAAGGCTGTGCAGGACCGAAAGCCTAGCAAATTTACAGAAAAATGCGCTAGAGTAAATTTGTCCGATGGAATTTATGAAGGCATCTTTAAGGAGTTTTGCAACGTACTTAAAATAGATGCTATACAGACTGTTTTTGACATGTTCACTGCATAGTTTAAAATTTAAGGAATGCATTTTTTAGAGTTGCGTTAAACTTCTTAATATACACTTGGACTTCGGCCACTAAGATACAAAAACATGCCAACAAAATTAAACATTTTTCGTCAAGTTAAAATAATAAGTATTTTGTTCAAAAATTCGCACGAAATAGTTAAAGTGGTGATACAGAAGCCCCACAGTTACCAATTAAACATTAATTCACTTTAATCGCAGATTGCACCAGTTACGTTTTGGTCTTGTATTAACCATTGGAACCAGAAAATTATAGAAACGTCGGACAATCTATAAACATATACTTGATTCTGACCCAATTACATTATACTGTTTTTAAAATGATTGATTATTGATCTATTTTTAATCAGAAATAAATTTATTTCGATGCGGATTCAATTGTTGACACAATGGTAGTCATGGCAACTAACTGTCGATTAAAGTTAATGCGAGACTCATATGAGTGGTATTATCAACAAATTTTCAATTACATTTAAATATAGCGCCCGGTATTATAAACAGATTTAATGTTTATTTAAGCCTACACGGTAAAGCTAATTAGCTGTATTACCAACTTTAAATGACGTTTAACAGTTAAATGCCTGTTAACTTTAAATGTTGAAATTTGTGCTTTTACAATTCTAACAGCCATTTAGATTGACAGAAATTTGTGGTTTTAAGGTTATATTATTCGGTGACAATATAATGTAAACTTAGTGACAATATATTATATTACATGTGTAACGGATAGCCAAAAACATCCAAATGAAAAAGTAGCGAACGATAACATAACACATAACAGATATTTATCAGTATTACTACTTGAAAATATAAAATTTACCAAAGTCTACATTTTTTTAATAAGATCTATTGCCCGCTGAAGTTAAAATGACATTTACTTTATTTAAATAAAGAGTTTTTTTGGAAAATAAAATTCTGGTGATTAGAGGTGGACTATTAAACACGAGATGCTAAATCCGTAACAAGGGAAAAATTCAAAGGTACATTCGTAGGAGACTCTTCTGTCATATAACGACCTAACCTAACAACCTGCTGACTTAGCACACAGAACGAGTCAAAACGAGACGAGTCCTTATACAGGGTGTACAAGCTAAGGATCAACAGCATGGGGATCTCTGAAACCATAAAAGTTACAAAGGCGGCTAAATTACAAGAAAGTTGCGCAATTTAGTGGTCAGTAATATTCTGTTGAGAAAACCAGAAAATTCCGCTTGCTTCCGAAGATATTCGACAAAATCCGAAATTTTACCATATCGTTTATATGTTTTTCTGAAGTTATTTGAAAAGGTATAAAAAAAAACAAAAGGCATTTTCTCATTGCCACTTTTTCTCATAACTTTCTCAAGATAATACTGGGCGTAAATGTATTGTCAACTTTCAATAAACAGGAATTTCAACTCCATTCATATTGATGATGAGTGGTCGCTTACATCAAGTAGACTGTGTATAGCTGTGTAAGCATTTCTCTTAAATCCGGTGATAACCAGACTTGTAATGTTGACATTTGCACTGTGAAACATCAAACATAGTAGGTTAGTATAAAACTAATTTAATTAGTAGTCGAGCTTTGATAATCCGAATGTCGAAAAAAAAAAAAAAAAAACAAAACATGAAGGAGGTCACAGAGTGAAGAATATGTGTGCAAAAACGTAACCGTGCCCGCAGTGGGATAATGAATTCTGCGTAATCAATGCAGTCAGCTAGCTAAAGTTGTGTATCTACTTACATGAATATTATCTATCTTGAATATGTATTTTTTTTCAAGAATTTGAATTTTAGATTTTAATATACAGAAATATATCGCTTTTGAGTTCTGGTATGCAGGTGTTTTAGTTTTTGTATCAAATACTCACATTTTCAACTGTTTAGCAGCAATATTTGATAATCTGAACCACCTTTGGTCCCAATTAGTTCGGATTATTGACACTCTACTGTATATACAATGTTTATTCTTGTTTGTTCTCGTCCGTTATTCTCTATAAAAGCTTTGAAATACTTCGAAACTTCGAAGTCGGTTGTTTAGTTTTGAATTGTAATATTTTCCTAGGCATTTTTAACTTAAATTTGTGTATGTTTTCCTACAACACATGTGCTGAGTTGCGCTGCCCAAATGATGTTGGTGATAGCTGGCATTCGTACCAACCAACTTGTTTTAGTGCTTCTTGAACAATTCTGGAAATCAACTTGATAACTATAAATTTCCCCTAGACCACTCATTATCAAAGTGAATAGCCTATAGGCGATTTACATTAAGACGGCAGCGCCACGGTGTCCCATTTACCTACTAGTGTTGACACTTGGAGTCAAGTGTGTTATTATGTGTTTGTTGTGCTACAGTGTGCGATTCGTATCAAATTCGCCGACTTCTGCCGTTTATCGTACAGTTATCAATCTTGTGGTTACGGTTTAACATCAACAATGGCAAAATATAAAACAGTTTGTACCGTATTCGGCTCCAAAGCTGACAGCAACAAAAACTTTGACGCCAGTTTCCACCGTTTCCCTGCTGCGGAAAAAGGTGTGCGATTCGTATCCAGTTCAGCAATTGATACGCGCATTACAACTGTATGATGAATACTGCCATGGATGCACAACTTGGTATTTTCAAGAGAAAATTCATACTCTCTTATTCAAAAATAGTTATCAGGAAGAAAATGCTTGGAACACACATGTAAACACTTTAATGAACATGAGTGTACATGCTTTCATTATTTTCATGCTTTCATTCTTAATTTGAGCTTCCATGCTTTTTGTGTATCCATCAGCTCGGTGTTTGCCAGCTTCGTTACATATTTCACGTTCATTTTGCCTGCAGCCGGGAATCAATGCGAACTGACGACATGATTTTTGTTGCTGTCAGCGTTGGAGAAATAACGGTGCAAACCCATTTATATTTTGCCATTGTTGATGTTAAACCATAACCAAAAGATTGATAACTGTAGGATAAACGGCAGAAGTCGACAAATTTGGTACGAATCGCACACTTTAGCATAACAAACACATAGAAAAACATTTCACTGGAAGCGTCAACGCTATGGCTAGTACGTAAATGCGCCACCGTGGTGCTGACGTCTTGTTGTAAATTGCCTATAGTTGATCTATGTTTAGGTTAAAGTTATAGTTAAAAATTCCATGCGTATTATGAGTCTTATTAATGGGACTTTAAGTATAGCCCGATAATTTTTAGTGAGTAATATTTCATAACTAAGATTGATACTGACTAGTTTATATTGCTTTGACCTTTCTGGGGGCAATGGTAACACAGATTTAAATTAGACATTTACTGACACCGAAATTTCAATTTTATCGGGCACGTTTAGTGAACGCAACTGTTGAGAATCAGCACTCAACCTGATTACTTTGTGATAACAGTCAACAGTTGCAAGTTCGCTGAACGATCCAGAAGTAAAACTGCTAATGTGTTATTCCAGTTATTGAGGCTAAGTTGTTTGTTTCTTTATATTTCTATAATGTGAGTAACCATTAGGAATATTTCATAACTGCGATTGGTACTGACTAGTTTAATTTGCATTGACCTTTCTGGGGAATTGGCAACATTGATTTGAAATAAACATTTTTGCACTACCTACTAGTCAAAAAACACATTATTATGTCATGTAACAAAACACTGTGAAGTTGATTTTATGACTAGCGGTTAATAAATTTTACTTTTGCTACCGCTCAGACGGTTCGTCAATTATACGCAGCTAATTTCCGCCTGCTTTGGACCGATCCAAACCGGGTCCAGACCGGATTGATATGATGATGAATGTTATACATGGTTGTATTTTAATATTTAATTTGAAATGATTGTAATTGTTCTAGTAGTGCAAAAAATAGTATATACACCAAGGTTGTGAAAACTAATGTTTGTAACACTGACACTTCAACATAATCTCATTAACACCCTTTTTACAATGCAAAAGTTTCCCTTACTTAAAAGTTCGTAACACAAGATAAAAGGCACTAAAGTTACTAGATTTGGTTACTTACATTTAAAAAAAATTGGGCTGTAAATAGCGTTTTAATGTCAGTCAGCAACAGATGTTACTAAAAAATGTAGCGATTTTTGGTAAATTATATATTATCAAGTAGGCCACAATGACAATTGAGGATTAAGTCGATTTATGCAGTTTTTGAGCAAATTTGTTTATTGGAATATTTGTATCCTTATTTATAAGTCTGTTAAAAAATATATAGCTACTGTTCATAGAAAAATATTAGAAAATATAGCAATATTTGCTATATTACGAGTTTTTCTCGAAACTAATTTTTTCGACTTAGGCTATTCTTGCACCCATGTCCACAATTAATGTGTATGCATAGTCGCATATTCACTTGCATTGAAATTTAATGATGTTTTGCAATAAACATGAAAACATTGTAGTAGAAATAGTATATTACATAATGAAAGTTGTAAGAAGCATATTACACACGAAGAGAAAGTTTACGCGACTAGTAGCAAAGCGAGTTACGTTATTTCTCAAGTGCGAAATTGCCTTACAACACAAGTTGTGTACGCTATTTTTTCTACTCCCAATCGTAATAATGAAAAATAAGCACAAATTGATACATTTTGGTTCTGTCAGATGCTCAAGGCAATATATGCTATTATGATAAAACAAAACATTAATTTTGTTACTTTCAAACCGATTGTCTGCGGGCACCCAAGCTAATAATAATAAAAAAAACAAGCTAACATTTTTCATTTGAAACCAGCAAATGATGTCAAAATGTAACAGTTGCTGCTGGATTTTATAGCACCGTCGCAAGCAAAAGAAAAGCATTGGGCAACAGATACTGGCATGTTGACCTACATAAGAGACCCCTAAACGAGCACAGGAAGTGCTTAAATTGAGATCAATCAAATTTCATTCTCATATGTTACGTAGTAAATTTCTGCAATAGCCACCAGAGGTTCAACGTAGATTTGTGTTATAACCTAAGCCAAACTCAGATCTCCACACTTTGGTACCGTGAATATTTTAAAGGTGCAGGCGACATGAATGCATTAACAGCTAGAATGTGTTTTTCTTTTACTGAATCGCCTATCCCGTCAAATCTGCGGAGCAGTCAATATTAGAACACTAAATCTCAAGGATATAACTGCAAATTACCAATTCTCTTTTCACACAGTGATTGCAGGTCAAATGAAATTTATAGGTATTAAAGTGACCTAAATTGTTATTCTTTCGCCAGAAATAGAACTATGTGCAAATGCTAAATTATACGCAGACGTAAGTTGGCTTATAATATTAGAATTGTATGTACAACAGGAATTGTACCAGCACCAACCTAATACATGAAATATGAAGCTGCATAATAACCATAGCTGCGATTAATGCTGAATCCAAAGAGCAATAACCATCCATAACCTGAATAAATTAGTTTAATAGTCATTTAACCGTCACAGTTCAGTATTAGTAAATTCTGATGGTGAGCATCCACCATAATTGTATCCTCGTTAGTTAGAAATTAATAAAAACACGCGAAGCAGATAATATTTATCAACTTACTCTCTCAGGGTCATATCAAAGAGCACAACTGTAAAGTAATACTGTGTTTAAACAAAGGATATTGCAACTTTTTAATGCGCTCTGGTAACCGCGAAACGCATTACCTGGATAAATACGGTTCTCTGTGCGATTTCGAGATTAAAGGTATGTCTTCTTTGGAGGTGGGTTTGCTTAGATTGGTCTGCGACTGAGATTCAACACTGTCCATGGTACATGGGGTCGAGGGGAGCGCGTTGGGGCCACGTATCCGTGACAATGGTATCAGAACATCGACGAACGGTGTTTTTTGCAGAATTATCAGGCTAATATCTGGATAATTTACGTCGTTTCGTATAGTCGCGTACAATTAACAATAGAGCGGTCAGCTGTCAGCTGCCGTTTGAAGGTTGGGTTGACGCGTTGCCAATCCGAAACAGTCGCCACCTGAAATTCCCCTACGTACCTGCACAGGATAGCCCCTATGCCCCTTCGTCTCCTCGACCGGCTCTGTCGCACGGTGTACTCCTCCATATCTGTACCATGATTCACCGTCGGGCCACTCAGTAAAAAATCAGTTTCCTGGTCTGTGTCAAAATCTTGCATGGGATATTCCATTCCCGACGATGAACTCCTTTATGGCGTAACCTCACATTATTAATTGATAACTACTACAAACCGCGGTTTGACGTTGTCTTATCTTGCGGTCAAGGGTTTGATTGATTAGAATCGATAAAAACTTACACATTTCTTCTATGTAATACCATTGCTACTTGTTTTGACATTTATCTGACGCAAAATCTGACGTTTCTCATTGCTCACGAAATTTGTGCGATTTCCTCTTCTCTTCTCAACACTTCGAATTTGCAATGTACCAAATGTTTCATGGAACCCCACCTTCATCGAAACGACTCAAGCTTGATTCTTTCATCAAATCAATACAAAAATAAGAATGAGTGTATTAAAACGTGAAATAGAACAACATAATAATATATCTAATTAATTGCAATTGAATCGGTAAACCATGCGAGAAACCAAAACTAAAAGAATTATAAGCAACCAAATGTACTCAAGCTTCACAAAGTCAACGAATGTTTTATTTATATCTATTATACAGTTTTTTTTCTTTATTACACGTATCATTCATAGGTGCTTTCCTTTCACAATTTAACTGAGTATGAACTGAAGTGAGTCTGAGCTGAGAATCTCATTTCACAATTATGGTTGAAAGGAACGTCGTGACCACAGCCATGTATAATATTTATACCGTTTTATTTTCTTTATTACACATAACATTGTTTGGTTGCTTACTAGTGACAATGTATAACTGGTTGCCTGCAGCTACGCATAAGGAATGATCCTATTTGTAACTAAATTGTTATATGTTATTTGTTATTTTAATTGTTATTAAATTGTAATAAAATTGGCAACGCGTAGGTACAGGTGCAGGCAACCAGTTGTACACCGTTAGATCTCTTATAAACCACAGAGAGGTGATAAAGAAATCGAAAAAAATCAGTTTTAATGAAGACATTCTAACTGTATGATATTTCAAACTGTCTGGCTATATCTAAAGGCAATCCTATGGACCTTTCCTGTACGCAACATAGGATATTCAGTTTCATCCCTTCTTTTAAAACACGGTAGGTTTTATCCCGTAAAATTTATAATAACGTGCAAATATGTCACTTCGATGAACTAAAAAGCCGTATACGTACTGCATAAGCCCACAATTCATTACAAATACCCTGCGTTGCTTCCAAGACCCCGCTTTGCGTATTGCCATGAAATATACGGACGGCATTTTGAAAACTTGCTGGGACATCAGGAATAGCCACACTTAACCTTTTATGTTGTTTTGTTTACCGTTAGAATTGTTTGAATAAATTAATTTCTTCATTTATAACTGTTTTTTTGTGATTTCTTTATTGTTAAAAACATAACCTCTCTGTGCAACGGTGTATGCCAAAATAATGACAGTGGGCGACAGTGTATAACTGGTTGCCTACGCCTACGCCGCTCTAAGAGTTCACAATTTTATTTAAAGTTTCACATAGAAATGTTGTGTAATAAAGAAAAAAAATCGATATATTATTGTATATGTATGTGGTCGTGACTCACTTGAAAAATGGCCTTATGTTATACTTTGTTTTATTGTTACCGATTATGTGTTTTCGTTCATTTTTGCCGTGCATGATAGGGTTTGCGAATGAATTACATGTTAAATATACAAAACTTTCTAATGGTGGAACAAATTTAATGGCGGGAGCACCATGGATCCAATACAAACCACACAAAAGTTACCCCCATTCCCTAACTGAGTGGAGGATCTCATTTTGAGCACCCCCGCAAATCGGCCAGATCGGTAAAGGGGTAGGTAAAAAAATCTTCACATGGTGAAAGGAACTCTCCGCTCATTTTGACATTGTACATGATGTGAGGAAAGGGCGCGAAGATCGGGAATTTTTGACAAATTTAACGAGTGCCTTTGCGGTCGTATTTCTCTTAAGAATGTACAAATAAATCGAATGTTACACATGTTTCCTGAACTCAGCAAATGTTAAAAAAATTTTTTTTATATAAATTCAAATTACTTAAATCATACATGTTTTATTGAATTTAAACACAGTTCATAAAATCTTAAATTCACATTACATTAGCTAATCTTTACGTCACCAAATTTCATTAGAATGAGCATACGGTCGCGACCAAAAAAAGTGGGACAGCTCTTATAGTGAATATGTCTAAAATTCAGCTGTAATCAAGTCATTCGTCTCTGCAAAGAAAAATCAAATAACATGTCATAGTCATTGACATAAAAAAACTATATGTTACTTAATAAAAAGCCACATTTTGGAATGACCCCTCAAGTTACTGATTTAGTAAAGCAAGAATAATAGAGACATTGAAAATTGATGGTCTATAAGGCAAGGTGCACAATATTTTGACATCTTCAGACTAGGTAAAATTCACACTAGGTAAAAAACCTGTCTCACTTTATATGGTCGCGACCGTACATTTGACGTTGATGATGTTACACAAATTGAGTATTGTATTAGGTTGCTCTACCTCTACCTCTACCAAATATATGCAAAGGCATATTTTTTTTCATGCAACTGACGAAAGAATGGACTACACACAAATGTGTTTCGTGCCAAACATACTTTGAAGCCCTATTTGTAAAAACATATTTTTGCATATCTTATCATAAAAGCATATTTTTGCACATTTCAGCATATTTCTGCTGCATATTTCTACATATTTCTGCTTATTTTTGCATATTTCAGCATATTTCTGCATATTTCAGCAAATAAATAAAAATGGCAATTATGGAACATAATTTGCAGTTTTATTACATATTTTGTTCTATATTCTAATATTGACGCGTCGGTAGTTCTCCGCCCTTTCTTTAATCAAATCCACGTTCTATCTTCCGGGGATTACCCGTCCTGTAGGTATGTCACTCACTCATTTACATATGTCACTACTCATTCACAGACACCCGTGAAATTTCACGTAGTGGTAGTGCCAAAGCCTGTCATCAGAGAATTGAGAGAATATTCTCCGTAGTTAGAGCATTTTTAATTTTTAGGAACATATTTTCCATTTTAAGAGCATATTTTCCATTTTTAATGGAATATTTTCTATTTTCTAGAGCATATTTACATTTTTATAAGGCATCTTTTAGGGGCTTAAAATAGTTTCGAGCATTAGTTTAGAGCATATTTTTGGTTGTCCTAATAATAGGAAATGAAAATATGGTAATGTGCAATATTTTTGTTACGTACTGAAATAATGGACGAAACAGAAAAACTTAAAATTTAAAAAACTTATAGCCGAGACAATATTATATGAGGAAAGAGAAACGGACGACGGATTATAAATTACACATCCAGAATGAATAAAGTTTTTATTTTAATAAAGCTTGAGGTAAAAAATTAAAGATTTTTTTAAATAGAGGAATAAATCGCGAAATTTACTATAATGTAAAATCAATAATGAATCTAAAATAATTAAGATTTTTACGTATATGATTAAGAGTTAATCCTAAATTTAAAAGAAAATCGGTATATAGAAATTGAAAAACACTGACAATATTAAACATTTCTTCCGATTTTCTAATTAACCATGTTTACCGGAATTTTATGCAACTAAGCATACGCACCGTACTGAAATAATACGTCGCAATGTGTGTGGTTCGTTGCATACTCTTCAGTTTTGTTTAATCTGGCGAATGCTGCATATAATTATAAATAAATTAATCTCTAAAGCACGTCTGTGTAAAATAAATGGTTTAAGAACCAGACAAATACATTAAAAAATTTGCTGGAAAGAGGAATAAACACAAATTTACAGAATTTCTTGCCTGGAAGGAAGCACAAAAAAATGAATACGTACCGTTCGATTCACTGACTTTTAGTAGTAATCAAGAAATGTTAAACACTTTATAATTATACAGGGTCCGTCATTTCACCTCCGGTCTTCTGTAGCTCAGTTACTAATTGAGTTAGGATTTTGATATTTTGCAGAATTTACATGCATTCTGTGGGGTATTGTAGGAAAATATTTTTGATTATACAGGGTATCCCAAAAAAGTGTGACGTCATGATGATGTGTACTTTTAAATTGTATGGTATATTTTTTGTTATTTATTTGGGTGCCCTTTATGGATGCCTACATACCCATGAAATTTGATTAAAATCGGTTCAGTGATTTTAGCACAAAAAAATAAAAACTGAAAAATATCAGTTTTGCACCCTTGGTTAAGAAAATTAATAAGAGATAAAAGTATGCCTTGTTAATAAAATCATACAAGGTACTCATTAAATAAGGTCTGATAGTTGCGTCAACCAAGTTTTATGGATATGCATTATACAGAGTGTCCAAAATTTAGTGTCAAACTTTTCAAACATTTAAGCACTTTATTTTTCTTATTTTAAATTGGAGCCCCTGTATATTTTTATGTCATTCCATGTGGAATTAAAAGATAAACATTTTTCCTAATTGCAACTCTATCGCAATTCCTAACACATTGAAAGTTATGTGCGGAAAACTCGATTTATCAACTATTCCAACTTGTTGAATAGTTCAATAACTATTCAATTTTAATGAATAAAACTCGAAGGTGACTTAGAAAACCAATTTATTGACATAAAATGTTTTGTAGTTACAAATAATATCTCGAAAGTATTAAAGGTTTCACAGATCTTTGTCTAAACCTATTACACATGGTAAAAGTATTAAGTTTTGTATAAAAAATAGTTTTAGTAGTAAAATTTCATAAAAACATAACATAACTGTGCATTTCTAAAATTAATTAATTGCTAGAACTCATGTTCTATATGTCTTCCGCGCTCTTGAAGGCACAAACGAAGACGAGTATGAAATGATATTGCCACTCTTCGTAACAGGTTGAATGTGTTATTTTGAAATGCAAATATGAAAGTCATATCCACATTTGTCAATATAGGTCATAATATTTGTCATATGAAAATCATATTTTCCATGACAAAAAGTAATTTTGGTATCTTGGGTATAAAGACCTTAGCTAAAAAAGTTTTAAACTTTCATATTACTACAGTCAACAATGGCTCTTGTCACTTTGTTAAACTTTAATGTCAATAAATTGTTTTTCAAACCCACCTTCGATTTTGATTAATTAAAATGGCCATTGGAATTGTTGATAAAACGAGTTTTCTGCATATATCTTTGAATGTGTTAGGAATTGAGATAGGGTTGTTAATAACAAACATGTTTGTCTTTTAATTCCGCATGGAATTACATAAAAATATACTGGGGTTCCAATTTAAAATAAGAAAAATAAAGTGCTTTAAAGTTTGAAAAGTTTGACACTAAATTTTGGACACTCTGTATAATGCATATCAATAAAACTTGGTTAACGCAACTGTCAGACCTTATTTAATGAGTACCTTGTATGGTTTTATTAACGAGACACTATTTTTATCCCTTATTAATTTTCTTAACCAATGGTGCAAAGCTGATTTTTACCAGTTTTTATTTTTTTGTGCTAATGTCAGTAAACCAACCGCTAGTTTGGCTGACAGGTTAGAACGCTTACTTAGCTTGCACGAAGACCTGGGTTCGAGCCCCTGTGCAGGTAGTACATTTGTACTGAGAAACTAGTGCCATTCGCCGTTGGGAGCTCATTAACGGCGCTCTAGAGATCGTGGGCGAATTTCTAGAGTAACAAGCCCTAACTCAATACACACACTTACACAAAACACACGGCAGAAGGACCCCCGTTGGTCGATAGCCAGTTAGGGATAATATCCCTAACAAATACAGTCACTACTACTGTCACTAAACCGATTTCAATAAAATTTTATGGGTATGTAGGCATCTATAAGAGGCACCCAAATAAGTAACAAAAAATATACCATGCAATCTAAAAATATACATCATGATGACGTCACACTTTTTTGGGACACCCTGTAAAATCAAAAATATGTTCTTGAAATACACCCTAGAAAGCAACTGAAGTCTGCAAAATATCAAAATCGTAACTCAATTAGTAACTAAGCTATTGAAGACGGGAGGTGAAATGACGGACCCTGTATATGGTACATACTGGGTGTATCAGCCAAATGAAATAAATTCAATAATAAATAAATGGGGGCGTGATCGAAAAAACGCTCGGACACGTCGATTGTTATTTTTTGTTGCGCATTTTTTTCAACAAAAACTTTTTATACAGGGTGTGTCATGTGACCGTGGCCAATACCAACTTTCTTATTTTAAATGCAACACCTGGTATATTATTCAATTTTTGGATTCTTCAGAAAATTCTAGACATATTTCATGTACAATGTCCTATACCTATCTTCAACTGTTTCGGAAATTGTTGGAGAACATATCATAGGTCCCTTTTTCATTGATGGCAATTTAAATGGTGATAATTATTTAGCACTACTCCAAAATAATGTTGTGCCAACTTTGACAAATGTTAAAAATGACAATCGACGTGTCCGAGCGTTTTTTCGAACACGCCCCCATTTATTTATTATCGAATTTATTCCATTTGGCTGATACACAGTGTATATAACACTGTATCTCCTGCAATTCTAATAAAATGTATTAGAAGCATCTTATAAAAATGCGATTTCAAAATATGTATATTTGGTTGCCTGGTTCAAGCTATTGATTAATTGTGTTCGATATTTTAATACCTACAATTTTCTATGATATCTACACCCTACGCATGAATAAATGACTAGATTAGTAATTGAAACATATTGCTTGTTAATTATGAATCGTTATTTTGATATATTATAACAGTATATGTTGATGTAAATATCGCATCTTTTTGATGATGATGTTTTTGATAATAATGATAAAAACCGTTTCCTGTATTAGATTTTCCTAAAACTGTTATTATATAAATGTAGCTTTTATTTATCAATCAGTGGCTAGACACTATAAATGAATCAGTTACGGTGTTTTGGGGTACAATTTCGACCCATCAGTTCACCAAATACAAAACATTGAAGTCTGTTTATTTCTAATGACATTGCAGTGATATTTATACATTTCTCAAGGTTGTTCAAGCACGATTTCTTGTCTACTTTTTTTTGCAGTCAACTTTATACCGCGCGCATTTTTTAGTTTTTTTAGTTTTAAAACGACAGTATCAATTGCATTGCTAAAATGCAACGGTTATGCAACCAAAATTACTAGTGCATGCAAATGGATCATTTCGAATGTCAAAACTGTTTTAAGAAAATATATTCAACGCAAGAAAGTACTCAAATATTAAAATTTAAATGGTACCGAGCTGGCAATAATATACGGATTTTGAGAGTTATTTCGGGTGCATTATCCTGACAGACGAATCCATTAAATCGGAACAATTTCTAATATAATCACAAAATTTTACAGAAGGTACATGATGCGTTGCTATTGGTCATCATAACAGAACTAGGAGATGCCATATTTGAACTGAAGACGTGAAATTAAATGGATTATGTTATGTCAAAGAAAAGCCAATATCTTCCATATCGCAAATTAGTTACTATTTCGGGATTAACGGTTGATGATTGTTGATTGAACGGGATTGATGGGATTGTTGTCTCAAGATAATGGACTGAAATTTAATCTCGCACAATTAGTATACGAACCAGCTCGGTATCATTGCCCTATTTAAATACTTTCTTGCGTTTAATACATTTTCTATAAACAGTTTTGACATTTGAAATAACCGAGTTTCACCAGCTTGTAATTTTGGTTGCATAACAATAGAATTTTACCAATGCAATTGATACTGTCGTTTTAATACTGAACATAGTATGTTCAGAGATAAGAAAAAACGCACGGTATACATAGTATGGTCGGATTTTTATTAATGTGAGTTATAATTAGAAATATTTCATAAGTACGATTGGTACTGACTAGTTTTTTTTTTTACCTAACTGGGGGATAGGTAATACAGATTTATAATAGATATTGACAGCAATGATAGCAAAATATCAATTTTATTGGTGGTTTTCAATTAATTCAACTGGGCAATCTTTCTGAGCAAACATAGATGCAAAACTATAAGGCAACATTCGAAACACCATATTCATAAGGTATTTTTAACATTAACAATAATTATTTATGACATTGACATTTCAACATAACCTCGGACAATAACCCTTTTTACAATTCAAAAGTTTTCCTTACTTGACAGTTCGTAACAAGCTAAAAGCCACTAAAGTTACTTATAGTATAGGCAGTTATCAATCTGGTGGTTATGGTTTAACATCAACAATGGCAAAATATAAAAGGGTTTGTACCGTATTCTACGCTAGTTTCCACCGATTCCCGGCTGCAGATAAAAGGTGTGCGATTCGTATCCAGTTGGTCGATTGATACGCGCATTTTAACTGTACGATGAATACAGCAATGTATACGATGGATACGCACCTTGGTATTTTCAAGAGAAAATTCAAACCTTCTCTCATTCAAAAATAGTTTTCAGGAAGAAAATGCTTGGAATACATATGTAAACACTTTAATGAACACGACTGTACATGCTTTTTCATGCCCATTCTTAATTTGAGCTTCCATGCTCTTTGTTAATCCATCAGCTCGGTATTTGCCAGCTTCGTTATATAATTCACGTTCATTTTGCCTGCAGGCGGGAATCGATGCGAACTGACGTCAAGATTTTTGTTGCTGTCAGCGTTGGAAGAATACGGTGCAAACCTTTTTATATTTTGCCATTGTTGATGTTAAACCATAACCACCAGATTGATAACTGTACGATAAACTGCAGACGTCGACGAATTTGATACGAATCGAACACTTTAGCACAACAAACACATAGGAACACATTTAACTGGAAGCGTCAAATGCCCCCCAAGGCTAGTACGTAAATGCACCACCGTGGCGCTGCCGCCTTGATGTAAATTGCCTATACTTAGATATACATAATATCGCTACCATAATGGCAGAGGGTCGTATGTAACTTATTTTGCATTTTATACCATGTTACATAGGAATATTCTTGTACCTCCACTTTAAAATATGACAGAATGTCGTATAGTTCATTTACTTGACATCTCCACTGGTAAACTGATAGTATACAACTACTGAATATTAGCAAGATGAAGAAGCATAAAGCACCGGGAATGGACAATGTAACCAACGAACAAATTGCCGCGATCTACCCTCTCTTATGTATCTGGTTGTGGTGGACCTCCACCTTTAACATAATTCTATATACTGGAGAAATACCACAGATCTGTAAAACAGCAAAGGTAATAACAATATACATATAAAGGGAAGGGAGATCCAAGAGACCCTAACTCCTACAGGGGAATAGCCTTACTTCTAACATAACTCAAATTGCTAACGAAAACCATCAATGAAAGAGTTATGGCACACCTGGAGAACTTTCTCCCAAAAGAACAACATGGTTTTCCTAAAAACAGAAGTTGTGAAGATGCCATCAAACGACTGATAAATAAGATAAAGTCAGCGACCGCTAAACCCCGAGAGTGCCTGTATGTCGTATTTATCGATTTTCAAAAAGCGTTTGACTCTGTGGACAGAACTATACTATGCAACAAGCTCTCACAGCTAGGCATCAAAGGCAACACCTACAACGTAATCCGGGAAATCACAGGAGCAAATCTCATCATAATAGGCAATGAGTAATGAACTCTCTAGCCAGATTAATCATGGAAAAGGAGTGGTACAAGGGGACTCCCTAAGTTCAACCCTCTTCTTAGCCTATGTTCAAGACTTCCCAGAATCCATACTAACCGGAAACAGAATGCACAATGTATGTACACGACCTTGCTCTATATTCAGGGAGCCTCGAGCAACTACAAGTGAGTCTAAATCACCTGGATACATGGTGGCGCAAGAACAAACTAGAATCAACCTTGCTAAAAGCAATGCCATTAAATTCAGGAAAAGCGGCAAACTCAAGAGTAGCGATAAGGTGTTTCTTAGTGCTCAGCAAATCAATTTCATCAACGAGTACGAATATATAGGAACCACACTCCAGATCACGTTAACCCTGACCAAGCACATCAATAATAAATGCAAGAAAATAGCCCACACAATAATAAGCTCACTGAAATACCTACAGAAACTAAAAAGAAACACAGCAATTAAAGTTACAATATAAAGATATGAATCGCAGTAACATAATCCTTTGGCACACTATGTACAATGCTAAGTGCGAAGCACTACTAGACGTACTACTAGACAAAATCAAAGCATGATTCCTCAAGAAAGTACTGGGACTCCCAAGGAACGCATCAAATACCTTCACTTTTGAACTAACAGGAACGGAAAGTATCGGAGAGGAAATATTAGAGAAGTTCAAAGGAGTGACAAGCCAAGCCATTAAATAATACGAGGAGTTGAGGGAATAAAAGACATGAAGGTTGTCACCGATAACTACATGGAAGGACCATCATTCACATCGAGTACATACAAAGGGCACTAAGCAGAATGAACGACACTCCTTAGCTTGCATGACCTTACATGGTTACAATCACCTTATTTGCAAGAAATCTCACTTTCACCAGCCAGCGAACGACTGCACCCAAAGTACCCTTTGAAACAAATCGGTAAGCAGATATAACCTTCTCAACTGTGAGAATCGTGAGCAGAGGTCCTTAATACAACTCATAACGACCTGCACAAACAACCATCATACCCACGATAAGATTGCACCTACCTCGGCCTTTTAATAATATTTACGATGTAACTATTATTTATTTTCTTTTATGTATGTTTATACACTATATCTATATACACTATAAGCCTGTAGATGCGATTAAAGTTATCTTTATAACTATATGAGTATTATTATATTAATTCGAGTAGCTCTTATCGTAATTAGAACGCAATCGTCTTCGCATTCTTCATCATGAGTCATGGCTATCGATATTATGTTCATGTCTATGTAGTCAAGAGATCGTACGGGTTTAACTATTGTTTGACCGGCAGTTGCCCTAGGCCCTCTAGCATTACACTTGGTGCACCCAAGGAGGCGAGCTATACTTACTTCATTATATTAATATTGTTATCCTCTGAGATGTAATCTCCAAACGAGCTCCAAAGTCTCGTACCATCTGGTTGCGTGTTTTCTATAAACATTTAAACACCAAATGCAACCAACGCGTGTTTTTTTATCTCCGAACATAGGCTATGTTCAGTTATAAACCGACAGGATCAATGGTATTGCTAAAATTATGGAACCAAAATTATAAGCGCGTGGAACTCGATCATTTCAAATGTCAAAAATGTTGATTGAAAATGTATTCAATGCAAGAAAGTATTCAAGTAGAACAGCCTAGCAATAGTATACGGATTGTGCGAGATTTATTTTCAGTGCATTATCCTGAGACACCAATCCCACCAATCCCGTTCAATCAACAATCATTAACCGTTAATGACGAAACAGTAACTTATTTGTGAAAGGTCTTGATTCTTCTTCACCATAAAATAATACATTTTATTTTATTTCTTCAGTTGAAATGTGACATCTCCTAGCTTTTTCATGATGACCAATGGCGACGCATCATGTACAATTAAATTTTGCGATTATGTATATCATAAATTGTTTCGATTGATGGGATTCATATGTCAGGAAAAAGCTTCCGCAACAGTTGATTTCTCTTTGAGAGAGGGAAACTTCATAACTTATATATTTATATACTTATATATTTTTTATTAATTCTTCATTATTTTATACACAAAGTGAAACCATTGAAATAATTATAACCATAATAGTTCACTTACCTGGTTCAACTAAAATCCTGTTTTATAAAGTAATTTAAGCTCACTTGCATATATGTAGTTCGATGTTGTTGCTTTCTTACAAGAATTTTTATTTTATAAATACTTCTTCTATCCACTTTCTCTATAACACCGAACCTGTTTTGAATGTAAACAAACGATTTATTTGGCTGAGGAAAATAGTGGAAAGTTGATGCAGGGTTTGTGCACTTCTTTCCGTGACATCTGTACACACAGCAAAATTGTTATGGCACTTTGAGACATTTTTAATTCGTTGTTCACTCATATTTGCAGCGATTATTGTTCAGTGTTCACGGTACGTGATACGTCGAGTAACGGTTTTACGTATTTCGTCAAAATGCCACCAGAGGGCGTATTGCTTGAGGGATATTGCCAACATAGTCTGTTCTTAAGTTTCTTCTCTTTCCAAATTTTTAATGATCCACCACTTGTTGTTTTATGTTGGCCAAAACAAAAATCACTATAAAATCCTACAACAGAGTACAACACTAGAATTCCACAACATCCTTGAAATCGTTTTTCCAAAGTAAAAATTTCTTGGTTAAATCTTTATCCGTGTTTATCGCTCAAAGTAAATCTTGAGAGACATGTTACATCCCATAGATTTATAACAGTTTTACAGTTCTATAGGAAAATGCAAATTCATTTTCAACCAATGGAGGGTAATACGGAACTAGAATGTTCATATTCGTGATGAGCGTGTTCAAAAATAATTAAATCAGTTGAAATTGGATAAAGGACAAAACATGGAAAACCCGGATATCGAAACTACCTCTATTATATTCTTCAGGTAGGTTTATGTACTGCTATTTTTTTTTCTGAATCGTGAAATTACCGAGAAAAAGTCCTGGGACGCGTGGTTTGAACCACCCTGTATATACGTTACTTATGAACTCTCCTTCATAATTCCTTAAATTGGTTCGTTTATCTTCATACTTCAGCATCTAAAAACATGGAAAACCCGGATATCTAAACTACCTCTATTATATTCTTCAGGTAGGTTTAAGTTCTGCTTTTTTTTTCTGAATCGTCAAATTATCGAGAAAAAGTCCTGGGACGCGTGGTTTGAAACACCCTGTATATACGTTACTCATGAACTCTCCTTCATAATACATTAAATCGGTTCTTTTATCTTCATACTGCAGCAACTGAAAACATTTGTATTTTTGTTATGTGAGGTCAACCGTTACATGTAGATTCAACAGAAATAGGAGTAAAAAGATAACAAGATGCTATAAACCAACGTAGTAAAAAATTGCAAACAAATAAAGTTTTTTTAGAAACCTTATCGACGCTTTTATACTTTACCTTCCAATCTCGCATCGTGCCGGTTTTATTACCTTGATAAACCCTTGTCGATTCTCCTCACGTGTGTACTCGTGCGGAGGGGATGTTGTAACTTTGTTGTGCAATAAAAGTCAGAGGTTAATATACATATTATATTGTCGGCAAAAAGTAACATACCATGAAATGGCTTCAATAATATTACATTCCTATTATAATAAAAATTTTCTAGCAATAACAATCTACTAGATACACCATTAACAATCTTAATCTCTGTTTTATGACTTACGAATGATTTTATAAAAGAAGGGAAATTATAACAAGTCAGTAACGATCCTCAATGCTGGCACAGTTACCGTTATCATATATATTTTTAATTTAAACCACATTTGCGCACGCACATGTTTTATTTCGTTAGTCAACTTTTTTTAAATATACTTTATACAGATATGTTAAGGTACTTTGCTATTTTAAACATAAACAGGTCACAAATTTGAACTCTATTCCCGTCATCCGTTAATGCGCTAAGTAACTTTACCAACAGTGAACATTTTAAATGGCCTTCATAATTAAAGAACTACAAAAGGTACATATTTATATATTACATATTTATGAAGATTTGTTATTTTTGCTGCAACATTATTCATTTATTTTTAGTATTTTTGGTAAATTGGGAGATTGTAAAATACTCTACGTTTATTTATTTCACCATGTTCTAGGTTTAAATTTCAATATAATCACTCGTTACACATGATAAAGATATGATATTTTAGATTTATAATAATTTGGTAAGGGAAAAGAGGGTATTACTTCTCTATTTAATTCGTTACTTTTGCGAAACAAGGATGGGAATCGGGGAAAGGAAAGTTGTGAATCACCGGTATCAATTAAAAAGAGAAGCGCTAGTGTTTTTTTTTCATTTACCATTGGCTACCAACAATGTATTTTACAATTATGGAAAAAAACCATAAATTTACATAAACTATTTTTTAAAAATATCAACAACTCTTATAGTTTTTAATTACTCTTGTTATAATAAATATTTAACAATCGGATTGAGTATAGAAGATTAAAAACTATTCTAGAGAACTAGAAGGTGTATAATATATATATAATAATAGTATTTTTTTTATATAGAAGGTTAACAATATGAAGCTGAAACTTGAGATATTGATATGCCTACTCTACTGGACTAGTCGCATGTACAGTGACAATCAAAACTAATGCACTTTCAACAGTATTATTATATTTATATATTTATATATTATGATAAAACAAGCGAGCGTTTTTTTAAATTTTTAATATTCGTCTGCATTAATTTTGCTCACTCAGGGTACATTCGCACATCACCCTTCCGCCACCGTCCCCCGACAACTTGCTGAGTATCCAACTGTGTCACATACAGTTTGTGCCAGTTGTCCTGCTCCTCGGCACAATTTAAGTGAATCCCAAATAGCCGAGATCAATTCCTCATCACATTTACGAATAAGTACAGCGATGGCTTTGCCAGTTTTTTTTTTAAATAGTGTCGATGTTTAATCATATATGTTTAGGTACCATTACTTAAATGACACATTTCCATAAAATCAGGAGTATTGTAAATAATTAATTATAATCATTAATAATTCACGCAATAATTAGGACACAAACATTCCTTGATAATGATTTAAACATAAACATTGGAATGTACAGTTACGATGATGATTTTAATTGAGAGATCACTACTAAGATTGCAAAATTTATTCCAATTGGAACATATTATAAAGATTGCTATAAATATTTTGACGACTTTTTATCAACATCAATATTGCTTTCACATTAATTATTACGATAGTATGTATATTAAATTTAAAAATTCTGGTGATGCCAATTTTCATGTCAATAAAAGTCGCTATAACATTTACGGTAATTATTCTAATACATCCCAATTATTGTTATAAAGTCTGCAATCACCATATCATTTACATTTATCTGTCATTCTTTCAATGTTTATAATCATTATAATGAAATAACTCATTAAACGTAATATTCATATCTTGATGTATTGATTAGTTATGCCAATGATGATCATAACTATCATAGATAGATAGATAATTATCTATCTATCATCATAACTATACATTCCAATGTTTAAAATCACTATAATTAACGAAATCATCACTAACATTTTCATTTTCAAGGCCTGATGTTTTGAATAGTTATGACAATGATCAATATCAATCATCCTAACTATACATTCCAATTATGTTTAAAGAAATCATCATTTAAAATAATTTTCACGACTTCACGTTATGAATAGTTATAATGATGATGATTATCTAGTGTTCAGTCTTCACTGACTTGCAATATAAAAAGTTCGTAAGTATAATATTGTTTTAGACATCAATAATGATAATTTTTACATTTAAAGGCTATAATAATGTTTTTACTCGCAAATTATTAAAATTTAACAAGATATAGAGACCTCAAATTGATGATTCACACCATAAATCATTACAGTTTCAAACATTGTACTAGTATTATTGATGTGTATACCATTTCTTGAATACAGTTTTACAATGTAAACACTTTCAATATTGATGTTTCACGCCACAAATATTTTTTCGTTTAAAATATAAAGTCTTCGTGTTGTAACGAGTTTGTACTCAAAACTTTGAATATAAAAAGTTCGTAATTATAATATGTTTTTAGTCATCAATAATGATGTTTATACTTGCAAATCATTATTAAGTTATAGATATGTAGTGTAATATACACTATTAATACTATTAATATTGATGTTTGTTGGCATATCTCAATACAATATTACTATATAGTACTTTGTACTTTAAATATTGATGTTTCATTTCACAAATCATCCATTATGTAAAGTATAAAGTCTTATAGTGTAATTTAATATAGACATACTCAAAATTAGGAATACAAAAATTTTGTAGTTTGACTTCGAAATTGTAGTTTTTACATTTTCAACCTATAATGATGTTTATACTAACAAATTTGAAAGTTTAACAAATTGTAGAGACCACAAATTGATGATTCACGCCTTCATCATTACAGCTTCAAAAATTTAAATCTTAGTACTATTAATATTGATTTTTATCCACCTCAATACCTATACATCAATACAGTTTTACAATATAAATAGTACATGCAATATTGACGTTTTTATAACAAATCATTACATAATTAAAATATGAAGTTTTCTTGAGTTTTGATAACTATGTTATACTCGAAATATCTCATAGCTTTAAAATATAATGACTTGTTTTTCAACATTGATATTTCACGTTATGAATCATCCTACATTTAAAATATGAAGAGTTCGTATAGTATTTTTATAATCCTGAAACAAACATTTATTAAATCTTCGCAAATCACAAAATAAAACATTTCCCAGGATTATAAAAATACTACAGTTATGAAAACTCAAGAAAACTTCATATTTTAATTATGTAATGATTTGTCATGAAAAACGTCAATATAGCATGTACTGTTTATATTGTAAAACTGTATTGAGGTATAGGTATTGAGGTGGACAAAAATCAATATTAATAGTACTAAGATTTAAATTTTGAAGCTGTAGCTGTAGCTTGGTAGCTTGGTAGGTATCTGTACCTTGTTTTATATTGGGACAACTTTAACGAGTTGCAGGTTAAAATATTAATATTAATCATATCAGCCATTATATAATGGCTCCGAATCTGTAATAATAATGTTTACATTTACAAGTTTTTGTTCATTTCTTACTTTATTACAGCGCGAGCGTTATGATTAATATTATTAATATTAATATTTTAACCTGCAACTCGTTAAAGTTGTCCCAATATAAAACAAGGTACTACCAATATTGATATTGATGGTTTGAAACCAACGACAGAATAGCAAGCAAGATTTTACAGTTAAAATTGCTACCGGAGTACATAATGATGTTGATACGAAGAAGTGGAACATTCGATATTGATGTTTTTATTAACAACTCGTTATAATTTTGCAATATAAATACTTGCCTCAATATTGAAGTTTCATATCTTAAATTACTATCGTTTTCAAATATGAAGACTTTATATATTTAATATTGATGTTCACTCATAATTCGTTATCTAATTTCATAAGTCGATATTGATGTTCTTATTATAAACTCGTTACAGTTTTGCATTACAATTACATTATAAATGTTTCTAGTCCCAATATTTATGTTTTACGTTTTAAAGTTTTAGAGATTTGAAATACGAAGCTACGAAAAATGATAAGTATTAAAATAATAATAATAATAATAATATTATTACTAAAGTATGAACAATTCATTAGTTTTGCAATATAAATGTTTCTAGTCCCAATATTTATGTATTACGTTTTAAAGATTTAGAGATTTGAAATACCAAGCTACGAAGAATGTTAAGTATTAAAAGAAATAATAATAATATTATTATTAGAATATTAGCAAATCATTAGTTTTGCAAATAAATACTTCTTGTTTCCAATACTGATCATTCGTGTCTTAAATTGTAAAATTGAATACGATGACTGCATACATACAATATTGATGTTTATAGTCAGTATTTTCTTGTATTTTGCACCGTAATCGTATTTGAATGTGCGACTTCGCTATACGTATTTGGGTTTTGCAAAATGAACTTTAAATACATTAAGAAACATTTATAAAGTTTATTTTCATATTGCAAGTGGTTTAAATTTGTTGATGTTATTAATTACCTAGATTGGTAAGATTCGGAAATAATATATTTACAATTCTGATTGTTGTGAAAAATGTGTCATTCAATTCAATTATTATATAAACGTAAAACGAAATATAATAAATATTCGTTTCCAAGGTAGGTATTTTGTTGTTATCATGTGGGTCGAGACTACAGGATGTGCATAATTCGACTATGTTTGGCGGTACAAGTTCCATAAATGAAAACACATGATGTATGTATACTGTTTATAAACGTTGATGGAGTACTTTTTATTACTAATATGCTCTGGCTATTCATTGCTTCAGCGTTTTCAATACTTGTGATTCCGCTTACAATTTTTACATAAATGAGTTTGGCGATTTATTTTTTGCTAGTATTGAATATATACTGTCACTAATATTTAAATAAAAATTGTACAGGGTGCTCAAAAGTAACATTTATTATTATGATAACTATTTCATTACTTTAACACCAAAAAACTATTTTCAGTGTTAAATATATGAAATTGTTGTTTTATGTATGTGGTGTCTTTTTACACCACGCAAACAGTGTTAATCGGCGAACGCATTTAAGTAATCATTCTTGGTTTTGGTGACAATTAGTAAGCTATTTGGTCAAGTTGAATGCATGAAAACGAGAAGGCCAACGCTTGCGTAACTACGAATATGTGTTGGATTTAAAAACGCTGAGTCAACTACAAAAAATAAACTAGTTATGAATAAAGGAGTTTCTAGTTATGGTCACCTGGATTGCCCGAGGCTTGCAAAAAATACAATACAATCTGGATCGTACAAATTACACCAAAGCAAAAAACGCCAATGCACTACACACAACTGAAGCTGTAAGCGATAAAAGCGCATCCTTCGCGATCTCTACTGGATCCTTGCTCGCCACGTCAAGCACATCCGCCCAGTCTCGAAGGTCTACTGTGCCTTTCCTGGCCTCCTCGTTCTCGTATAAAAGTACAAAACAGGCACAAGAAAACAGAAGGAAACCAGTCGTCTGAAAACAAAGCAATGAACGCCTCTCCAAAGTGATCGTGGCAGGAACCACGGTCCTCGCCTCCTGGTGCGGTGCTCCCCTAGCTCTTATTACCTTTTAAAAATTGTTTAACGCATTTTTACACACTGTTTTTTGTTCATTTTTTTTTTTTTTGTTCAAGTCATATCACATCGGGTAAAACAATATAGGCACTTCTAGTAAACTTCACTGTAGTTCAAAGTGCCTAAACAATAATATTTTTATCCTTATGTATATATATATACATGCTTTCTACACATTTAAGCTTGGGCGGGGGCGGAGCTGATCACTTAGAAATCGATCAAGCAATAAACTTGCAGACGCGATTACCTCGACGTAATAAAACGGCATGGGCAGAAGTGTAATTGTCGTCGTTTATTTTGTCCCAGTCGGAGATTAATAAGTAATCATTACGCTCGGATTGATTGTGTACTAGCACGCTTGTTTTATTAAAGGCTGCAATAAATTATTTAATTGATTACCTTCTGTTGGCAAGTAATCCACTGCATCATGTATTGGGCAATATGCATGATTTAATGCTATCATTAAAAGTTATACGGGCTTTATTAAATTCTGTTTTATTGCATCGCATTTAACTTATTACTTCCTTTTCCATGTTCAAGTTTCAAATGCAATTTAATGCGTCGTCCGGCTTAAATTCATCAATTGCATCCAATGCATTGCTATAAAACGATTAATTCGCTTCCAATGAAACGGATTATTATGTATGTTATTTTTTAATGAGCTGTAATTTGCTGCTTAAAAAAATCACCCCTTTTTCATTCCCTGCAGAAAGCTGAGCAAGTTGTTAAACTTAAGGATTCATTAATTTAATACGGCTTACGGGTATATTACTGGAGCTTAGTTCTTAGACAGGTTTATGGATGCAAGAGGCAATTAATTATTTTAATATTATAGCTTAATTCCCGCAAAACGCTGTTGCGAAATATTTAAGAGATGCGAAGTCTTGCACCGTGTAAAGTGTTTGGATTTGGTTTGTTCATGGGTTTTAGCTGTGTATTTAAAAACTCCTCCAGATTACTCAAAGAACACTTTGCTAAACTTAGGCATTATGAACAGAATAGTAGCAACTTATAGATATGATCAGTTCCCAACATATTTACTAGTCATAACTTAACTATCAAACATTAAGTACGCACAAAAAGTGAATTATATTTTCCAAAAAATATATACTTGTACAAATTTCTTTTCTTCATATATTTGATTAAAAATTAATTGTATTGAAGTTATAATACATTCCGACAGAATTTCTACAGTATTTGACTTGAAATCAAATTGATGCATACGAAAATAATACAATTTTGAATAATGTTGACCTATGATATAAACTTTAAAAAAATCTTTTATCTTATATATATAAAGAAAAACATTTGTTCATCAAGCAATGGTTAATAAAAAAATAATTAATAAATGAATTCAAAATATTGGAAAATGTATAAAAACATGGTTCCTATAATATTTATAGAGAACTCAAGTTGTGTGCATGTGAAAGCCATATAACTAAAAAATATTTCATTTCCATCCCTTTAAAGTTCGAATGTAAATAATATTGTTGTAATGTTGCTTTTAACAGAAAATTATATTATATAAATTTAAAAAAAAGTTCGTCAAGAAATGTACAAATTTCCATACCTCCAATAAAACTGATTCAAAAGCAATATGTTAGAAAAATTCGAAAAAATTATTCCGACAATATTTGGCTGGGAATATAACTCATACGTAAAACAGTGTGGCTTACTCTTTGAAAGATGAAGTGATCTAAATAAATATCGGTATTTAAACTGTATATTTAGCTTCTGATTTATTCTGCTTTTGTATTTATAAAATCATTATCGTTAAAGAGAACACCACTTGTTATATTACCCCTGGATATCAAATAGATGCTTATAATCGAGAAATTCCACCACTTTAATATTTGTTTACAAATTATATTGTAGCTTAAAAAAATATATATATATCCCTCCAATAGGACCGGTTCAAATAAAAGATTTGGAAAAAAATCAGTTTATGAACTTATATCCTATAAAATAAATATCTATCAACTGTATTAAATTTATAATGCACCTGTCACGTAATATGCGTAATTACCAGAAGCACAAAACGTAGAACATATATTTATTGTTTCTGAATACATAGGACATACCATGTCATAAACAATAACCTTCAAGCATGCGATGCTCGAACGTGAAATTCCCCGTACATATCAACAACAATAACTGTTTGTTAACATTCCGTGGGTTTTATTACCACTTGAACCAGTAAAGAATCGCCACACTTTAAGTAACGTGCGGTTTGCAGTGTCCTTTGAACTGTACGTAGTCAGAAATTTAAATGTTGCTTGGTGAAAAACGGCTTTGCGACATGCAATGCTTAAGAGCAAAAATATAATTAACTTCCACAAATCCTAAAAGTTCAATGAAAGTCGTAGCTGAAGAGTATTTTTTAAGTCTGCTCTTGTAGTTTATTGTAGTTCTTTATTTGATCAAAAATTTTAATATTGCATTTGATAGACTCAAATGACTCAAATGATTCAAAAAATATCAATACTCAAAAATTAAACGCTTCCTTTCATGTTATCCTCTACTGACATAAATTTTATTTTTCTTACATACTCATACGACTTTTGTAGTTTTTATCATGGTTTATTTAAATTTGAGATTGAAGAGTTAATTATTGTAAATACTGAAAAAAAAACATTGCAAGGGAACCTATTAGATGCTTAGCAAGATAGCAAGTTAATGCACGAACTTGTAAGTGGTGCTGACAAATCATGTTTTTTGTTAACATATCATTGAGGATTTTTAAATAAAGAATACAATTATTATTTGTAAATGACTCACATATTTTAAATATATTTTGTGGAAGTAATTTAAAAAAAAATCATAAAAGATTCAAGTATTGTACTTGTACTAAAACATTGCAAGGGAACCTATCAGATGCTTAGCAAGATAGCAAGTTAATGTGCGAACTTGTAAGTGATGCAGACAAATCATGTTCTTTGTTAACACATCATTAAGGATTTTTAAATAAAGAATACTATTATTATTTGTAAATGACTCACATATTTTAATTATATTTTGTGGAAGTACTTAAAAAAAAAATCATAAAAGAGTCAAGTATTGTAAAGCCTCATTTCGCATCTATTATTATGGTGATGAAGATGACTTTTTTTGTCTGTTCTTGTATACGTGATGACTTGTATTGTAGTTTAAGAAATTAGGCAAAGTATGGATTTTTTATTAGGTAGAAATTTGAGTCGTATCTACTTTAGCGCTGAAGATTTATGGTTTAAGTTAGTTCTTATATATACATTGATTTTAATTGTAGTTTTAGAAATTAGTAAAAATTTGCATTTTGTATTTGGTAGAAATATGACTCAACAATTTAAAGCTTTTTTATCTCGTCCTCTACTCATATAAAATTGATATTTCTTATATGCTCATTCTCCTGGTTGGTCGTTTTCCCCTTCGTAACAGTTTGATGGCTCTATGCCATAATCATACAATGATTTTTTGAACCTTAAAAAAATATAATTTTGGTTCAACCAAATTTGAGAGTGATGTGTAAAATTATAGTTAGTACCGAAACAAAGTTGTAAGAAACACTCTTTAGGTACTTTTGCGAAGCTGTTACATTTTAATTCGATCATGACCATCTGAAAATTATTTTCAAATTATTTTATTATAGCGGTAACTATCTACGCCTTATATTATATTAAGCTAATTTTTTTTTCAAATTTAAGCCACATTATTGGTTTATTACTTAATGAGGTTTAATTGCGGTTTTTGGATTTGTGCTGGGATTATAGTCTGGTTGCTTCATTTATTACAGCTAGGTTTCTAAATTTAAAAAAAATGATGTATTTTGTTATCCGAAGAGATATTTTTTGATGTGCAGTTATAAACCAGACATCTCAATATTTCTGCAATCAGATTAATTAGAAACAAAACAAAACTATTTTTGTGCTATATATTTACCTATAAGTAGTAGCACTTACTCTGTTTATTAAATTGAAATTAAAGTTAATTAAAATAATATGTATGAAGTTTTTTTCATGTATTGTCAATTAAAAAATATTGTTTTGTTATTATGTCTGCGCGTGGCTTTGCATGCCTTTGGGCGAACTGATAATATAAACCAAAGATTGATGTGTAAAGTTAGCGTCGACAATTTAACCAAACTGTTATTGACCTCCGGATAACTTTAATAGGAGATTAATTTCCATGAATACTTTGATACAATGGTATTCAGGGAAACTATTTCCCGACCAAAGTTTCCAGGAGATTGAAACCCGATGCTAAGTAATATTCGCTGCACTTTAATCTTTAATACAAATCACATTGTTAAGCTACATATAGCTACAAATATTTAATAATTGGTCTCGTTCAATCTTTAATATACTCAGTGTAGTTTATTCTTTGTTTTAAACCACTTTGTTAAAATTTATGATCGGCTGCAAATATTTACAAAGTGGGTCTCATTCATACTTCATTCTTACAAGAAAATATGTTGAGAGTAAACCTAATATAAGGTCGATAAAATTTTGATATCACGGTACACATTGTGGGTGTGATACTAAATATTTTATCGCCACTGTAAACTAAATGTGGCTTACGTGACTATCCATGGCCATTAGTGTAATGCAGAATTTTTATTACAGTCTTTAATAAGAAAACCTGTTGGAATAAATTTGTAAATGACCCATAAGATAACAAAGAAAATATTTAATAATAAAATATGTGGCATAAGTCAATAATGTAATATAGAATATAATGAAATTATTAATATGGCATAGGTCATTAATATAATACAGTGGAGTCAAATATATATATAGGAAAATGAAATTATTTAACGTTTCAATACTAATTTAAAGAGTTCATTTTAACTATTTCAAAGCCAATTTCATAAGTACGTCGCCCCAAAAATACAGTTAATTTATCAACTAAAAGAACAGTTTCATACCTGACTTTTCGATGATTTTAAAGAAAATTGTTACTTAATGCATGGATTCACAACGTCATTAAAGCCAGCTTTAATTTAAGGTTGGTTTTAGCCATACTGTTCAAATGGCTAAATGGTTCAAATAAGAAATGTGGCAACAGTCAATGATGTAATATAGAATATAATGAAATTATTAATATGGCATAGGTCATTAATATAATACAGTGGAGTCAAATTTATAGAAGAAAATGAAATTATTTAACGTTTCAATACTAATTTAAAGAGTTCATTTTAACTATTTCAAAGCCAATTTCATAATTACGTCGCCTTAAAAATACAGTTAATTTTAGCCACTAAAAGGACAGTTTTATACCTGACTTTACGACGATTTAAAAATAAATTTGTTGCTTGATGCTTGGATCCACAACGTGTTTAAAGCCAGCTTTAATTTAAGGTTGGTTTTAGCCATACTGTTCGAATGGCTGCAGTGGTGTTTATTTTTAAGTTGACGGAAAGTTATTACATACAGAAGTGATCTTTATTTTCAAGCTGACTTTAGCCTATGTAAAGGCCAGTACTACAATTTAATGTATATTGATGTTAAAATATATAAAGTTCACTTGAGCTATGTAAAGCCAGTTTGATAAATAACTTAATTTCAACATAAAAATCGTTTGTTAACTTTAAAATAATTGATGTAACGTCGATTTTAAAATACAGTCCACTTTTGGCATTAAAAAGGAAAATTCCTACCCAACTTAATGTCGTTTTTAAAATAAATTTCACTTCAGCCATTTTAAGCTTGTTTTCACAATGCATCTAAATCTGTTTTAACTTAACGTTTTGTTATTCGAATGGAGTCAGCGATTATTTTTAAGTTGACCTAAAGTTAATTACTGAACTCCTGCCATGCACTTAATTAGAGTGAATTTACATGAAAGTTGACTTTAGCCATTTAAGGCGCAGTTGTACGATTGTGGATCATCCTTGACCATGGTTTAGTTACCTAGGATACAATTGTCAACACAATCGAATCCATAGAAATTGAACCTCGATCAAAGATGATCCACGATCATACAACTGGATCTAAGGGCCAGTTGTACAAACGTAGATTACCTTTGACCATGGTTCAATTATCTAGGTTACAATAATTGACACAATGGTATCCTTAGAAATTGAACCACGATCAAAGATAATCCACGTTTGTACAACTGGACCTAAGGGCAGTTCTACAATAAATATTTTACGTCGATGTTAAAATAATTGCAGTAAATGTAAGACCCGTTTCGTAATTAATTTCAACTTCAGCCATTTGAGTGTGACTTTCATACTTGACTTTACGTTGACTTTCAAATAAACTTATACTTTGGCCTAAGTGGCTAAGTGGCTAAATCGAGCATTAAGTATGCTCGATTTCACGTACAACTAACGTCGGTTCTAAATTACGGTGTTACTTTCAAATGTCTTAAGTAGTAACCATTTAATACGAACTGTGTACTTCTAGGGTGGAACAGTATCTTAGTTTCCCTACAAAAGGTAGAAGAAAATGAAATAAAGTAAAAAAAAATCGAGTTGATAAATTGAAAAACCTTTTATCCCCAATACGACGGGAAAACAGCTATAAATATTTTCTGGGTTCGAACCCAATACCTTTCGTTCAGAAGTCGCCCAAATTTGAATAACTTTTAACGTACATTAAATCACAGTTTTTTAAACATCTGCTCAATTATTTGATCCCAATACAAGCCGACAGTAGATTATTTATCAATACTAAAATTTTTGTGTAATGTATTTTTTTGTGTTTAAATTTTATTTGATTTTTTTTGTACTTCTCGACACAAACGCACGGGAAACGTATACAATTTGAATGTTTTTTTTTAAATATAACATGCTTATAATTTTATGTTTATTTGTAAAATTCAGCTGCCTTATTCAAAGTCGAATTGCAGAATTGAAATTAAACTATTAGAAAGTATCAACATTAGGAACAATATTATTATTTAGTATTAGTAATGTTAATATTATTGATATTATAAATACTTTAATAAATTATTTAGGTAACTTTAACACAAGTACACAAGTCTCAATTATAGAAGCAGCAAATTTAAACTTCAATCTTGTGCACAAACTATTGCTGTTTAGATATACATGGTTCATTAATGCAATGCTTATTTCTAGACACAAGTATTTCATTAAAATAATTATAGTAAGTATACATTCATTATAATTTTTAATTGGGTATCTTTAATGTTACGTGGAAGTTTTTAGTAATTATTAGGGAACGAATTTTCAATTTGGGTTAAATGCAAAAAGTTCAAACACAATAAAGTACAGTTTTTCATTCGTGCGGTATAGTTATTAAAAACGTGCTTTATCGTGCTTGATGTACTCACGTTATGTAGCATTTATCTTTGATTAATTATAACTTGGTATGTATATAGAGCAGGCATAAAGTTTAATTTGGTTTTTGTGTGGGTGTGGATTTTTGTTTTGCCGGAGTTTTGTAGTGATTACTGATCAGTGCCCGAGTGCGCCACTTAGAAGCACCGCGGAAGCATTTGAAGCGTCGTTGTTTGAACAGAAGAGGAAGTATTCGTTGTGTGAATGAACCGAACCGAACAATGCACGCACGCACAAGTAAAGCCGAAGTGCGGGTCAAAATTCCAGTAATCAGCACGAGAATCCCGGAAGTGATCGGATTGACCTGGGCCGATTTCTAAGTGCCCACCTCGCCCGCCGTCGATTGCTACTTAATATTATCGACTACCCTAGAACTAGCTAGATTATGTTATACTTCACTAAATGCGACAGTGCATCCTACTTCGGGAAGTTAATATTTGTTGTCTTCCGTTAGCGTAATTTTATGTATAGTATTATACTCATTATTTTCATCTAAAATTATGTTTTAAAAAACCTCCTACTGCCGTTTTTAATTGGTTTACTTGTAAATACAGACAATGCTTAGACTATGAGAAAGTAATGAGATAATCAAGTGGTTCTCAAGCCTGGTCGGATCGAGGGCGAGGGATCGGCGCGCCGGTTGCCAAAAATGTGATTTTTTTACAAAATTTGCTAAGCGTCGATGGTTGCATGTAAATGCCCGCACCCACCCCTCGGCCGCAGCGATCCGCCTCCCGATCAACGGCAATCATGCGGGAACATCTAAAATCTTATAAAAATCGCGACGTAAAAGTCTTCTCCCCATGCTCTTTTACAAAAAAGAAACACAGACAAACACAAGTCAATAGTCCCCGTTAAAACATTGAAAAAGTTCTTTACTTTTTATACATACTTTATAGTCTATATTCTGTAAATATATATTATTGCTATCATGGCCGGGGATTTACTATTTGTTTCCATTTTTTGTTTTAAACTAGAAAATATTTATATTTATAATATATTCTTGTTATCCTAAACACACTCTAGCATGGAAGTCGATATTGTTTTTTTTTTGTGCAAATAATCCGATGAACACCAATAATAGCATTTTAGCATTGCTCACCTATTAGACCTCTCTTTTCCGATGTAGCGGCCGCCGCGCCTCAAATTATTGGTTCACTTACGTGTCTGCAAGTGAAATGCGTATAACAAGTGCATTGGATGCTTCCAGACAAATAAATCATAGATGGATGCGGAGAGGCGCAGCTTGCGGTTCAAATTTCCGATCCTTCACGGGAGCCGGGACGCCGTGACCCCAGCTCGCCACCCGGCCATGCCCAAAAAGAGAAGTCTGCCACAATAGGCGCAGTACGAATTTGCAAACTGTACAAACGCGTATATATGTATATAACCTAATTGTTTTTCTTGTTTACTCTAAAACTTCATGTTTTTTGGTTTTCAATTATATGTATATGTATAATATATTTATATGTATATTGTGCTAAAGGTCCTAAAATGGGCACTCTATATATTTATACTCGAACATGAGCGACACGGCCACAAAGACGAAGTATAGTATGAACATGGTGAAGCCGAGACCCTTATTCATCTTCCAATGGAAACAGGCAATGGACATGATGACGAAAATAAGCATCATGAAGAGGATGGTGATTGAGCACACCATACCCTTCGAGTTGACCACCACGGGCTCGCCGTAGACGATGCCGTATATCAACCAAGGCACTGGTAAACTGAAAATGAAAAGAAACATATATTAATATACACTTTTATACAAACCACAAATATTACATAATATACAAGGTGTTTTTGTGTTTGTGTTTAAAAAATTGTTTTTGTTTGTAAAAGGCTGCAGGAAAATAAAAACAAAATACTTTAATGATTCCGCGCCCCAGCCATAAATTACAAGTTGTCGTTGTCGAAACCGACAACGTGCCGTCTATGGCAAGTGTTTATAATGAACGCCTATAATATATCGCGCAGAACTTTTTTTAACAAGCGTGAAAAAATCAGCCGCTGTATCACTTTTTTTCATGTTCTTTGAACGATTCAAGAATCACATCTCATATTATAACGGCAGTAGAAAATACGTACTGTATCGAGATACACGATCCCAGAAACAGCTTGGACCTACGTTCAAATAGAGCTTTTCACACAAAATTTCTGTTTCTTGACTTGGCGGAGTTGGCGGCCGTCTCCAGTGACGTATTGTAAAGTATAATACGTAAGTACCCACCTACATATTACTCGTATACATATTTGGTTGTTCCGGTTTTTTTTTTTGACTAACCCTGTAGTCATTATATTGTACAAAAAAATACTCTCATGACTGAGAATCTAAACTTCTTATTTTTAATTTCTTAAGATAAATCCTTCCCCAAATCGTACGTCTTTCTTTTGCCCTTTGAAATCATTACAAATCAGCAATTTGTGAAATTGTCGCAGGAGTTTTAATAATATGAAATATTGCTCAAGCATATAAATGTAAGTTCAAAATTTCCGCAAGAGTCAAATTTTAACAATTTGATGACGATTTAGGCGATCGAATTCTGAAAAATATTACCTAAGTAGGTAGTAAGTAAATACAGCTCAAATTCAACCTTGTGAAAAATCGACTTTGACGGAAATGTTGAACATATATTCCAGTAAATAACTTATTAAATGTGCTGCGGCTATTTTAGGAATTTTTGATTGTTTACTGATTTCAATGGTTAACAGAGAGAAGGACGACTTTGCCGTCCTCTTAAGGATCGCGTAGAATTTTCAAAGTGTTTTAAATATCGACATATCACTGAGCAAATGTGTTAAGTAACATTTTGATTATTTTTTAGAAATCAAATTTAAATCTTTAAAGCTTGTTTGTATCAAATGAAATAAAAAAAATATTTCATAAATCAGACACCAAAATTCATGATTTTTAATTTAGTAACACATTAAAATAATAGTTCGATATAGATTTGTCACATTTTTTTTCATAAATTTAGCACTTTTAGAGTTTATCGTTAATATAACACTTATTTTAGAATTAAGAATCCCTCCAAAGAAACTATCTGGTGCGTCAAACCGAAAAAGACTATTGTTATGTGAACAAGACAGTGAAAAAAATGCAAAAAGTATTTGCAACATATTTTAGAAGAGCACCTGATTTTACAATAGTAGCAAGTAATTGGGAAACTGAAGATAAGGAAGAGAATTAAAGCTTTGTCTGTTGTTCAGAAATTAGTGAAACTAGTGAAGCTTGTTTTTCATCGAAGTTTCAGATTAAGATTTCAGAATACAATCTACTAGTGGGAAAGAGTGAAGAAGCTACTTGTTCAACAATGCAAAACGAGTCTTCCAATCTTGAAGAGAAGGCAGAAAAACGACAAACTCAAAGTATTTTGGTTAGTCCTAATCCTGTCATATAAATCAATTATCCTTTTCTATGGCTAGAAGCGTTGAGATCAGCTATTCGTGATCATATAATTCATGTATGCTTAGATGTAAAAACTATTATGAAAACTTCTAAGAAATTTGCACGTGATTCTAACAATCGTTGCTGTTCAAATTCCTTACATTATAGAAGACTAAGTAATGGTGAATCATATTTACGAACCTGGCTTTTATATTCAGTGAGATATGACAAAGTGTTTTGTATTTGTTGTAAACTTTTCAAATCTGACAAAACAAAATCGTCATTAGCAACAGTCGGCAACAAGAACTGGAAACATATAAGCGAGTACTAAAAAATCACATGAATATTCACTTGAACATTTAAAGTGTTTTAGTAATTGGTTTGAGGCTAGCAATAGACTTAAAACATATAATACTATTGACCAAAATCTACAATCACTAATAATAAAAGAAAGAGACCACTGGCGATTTGTATAGATCGACCCTGCAATATAATTATATACGTCACACAACAATATTTATCATTCCGAGGTTCATCGGACAAATTATTTCTTCTCACAATGGATTTTTTTAGGCTTAGTCGAATTATTGAGCAAATACGACGCTACGTTAAGGGCTCATGTGCGTCGAATTATTTCAAAGTAATCTCACATAACGTATTGCTGAAAAACAATACAAAATGAATTAATTTCAGCATCTGATATAAAGGTACAATATTCTGATACGAGCAAGAAGAGACAAATATTTTAGTGTAATTCTTTACTGCACCCCTGACGTCAGTCGTACCGAAGAACTTTCATTTAGATTGCGATTTCTTGATATTTCAAATGATAACATAAATATTAAAGAACATTTTATTACTTACCAAATGGTTGATCAATCAACAGATCAATCACTATTTAAAATAATACAAACGTTGCTGAAAGATTTAAATTTAAATTTAATGAATTGTAGAGGGCAAGGGTACGTTAACGGATACAATATAAAGGGAAACAATAAAGGATTACAGGCTCGAATTATGGGAGTTAATCCAAGAGCGTTTTTCATGCCGTATAGTTGTCTTTCTTTAAACCTAGCCATTAGCAACTGTGCAACATCAGGTACAGAGTCAGTGTCGTTTTTCGGACTGGTACTAAGAATTTACACACTTTTTCAGCTTCAGTAATAAGATGAGCAAGATGTGCAAGTAACAAAGATCATGTAACAAATTTCACAGTTAAGCCTCGATGTAAGACTCATTGGGAGAGTCGAGTTGAATGTTTGAAAGCATTAAGATACCAAATAGTGGAAATCCGTGATGCGTTGATAACCTTGAGTGAAACGGGCTCATCAGACATTTCAGTTAAACATACAGCTCAAACACTCTCAGAACAAGTATCTGATTTTTCGTTTTTAGTGGTGCTCGTTACTTGGTATAATATTTTATACCACACTTACACATATATTACTTACACATATTACACACTTGTTAGTGTTAATTCCATTGAATTATTTTTAAGAAAATAAATATAGGACCGATTTCCAAATGACGAAACTTGCAAAATATTGCGATAGGAGAAAAATAGTATGTGAACCGCACATACTTTTTTCCAATTCATGTGGATCATAAACAAGTTATCTTAAAAAGCCATCTATTTTATTCGGGACTGTAACTACTATTCAAACCGTTTACGTGTTTGGAAATATTAGCAAGGAAAGCTAGCTTAAGAATCCAAGGAGGATTGCAAACTAGGTTCTCATATTCCGATATTTCAACTTGCAAGTACATCTGGTTGTAACTGGAAAACTATTTTCAGGATGTAACCCCTGGAAAGCCATACTTCTGTGCGATACAGAAGATTTACATATGAAGAATCCACCCATGTTTTCATTCTACTAATAATTTACAACTTTCATGAATCCTGCTACTTTAAATAACTTATGTTTGGAAAAGAAGTTCAGTTTTACCTCATGCAATGCTGTTCATTTCACTGTAAATTTAGATGTGCATCTAATTTGCCGCAAAGAAAGTCATTGTATTGTCATTTCAGAATGTGGTCCATATGTTTTTCAAAATAATTTCTTCTTAGATCTTCCATATTTTTACTAAATTTCCAAAATTATTGCGATGGGAGAAGAAATAGTGCCTTCTGGCCTCTTCGGCTTACTGTCCTCGCCTAATGACTCGGACATCAATTGCTGCATCGGCCAGGAATATGTCACTTCCAGTACTAACCACACAATATGCTATTGTATATTTTTACAAAACCACATTTTTTGTCGAGTTTCGGCCTATAAATTATTATTAAATTTTCCACTTATTCAATACACATTTTATTGACAATATCAGAAAATGAAAACACTCAAGAACACTCCATCTTTAGATTTTCCGGAATTTTCATTTAAAACTATCATGAATGTGATATTGTGATCATTGTGATAATTGAGATATCGCAATTACCTAATTTTGCAGGTTTCAAGAAATTCAATATTTTACGAAGTTCTAGACTAATACAATTCTATAATTATAAAATCTGTATTTGTTAAGTACACTTTTTACTAATACAAAATTGAAAAATAAGAATTCACCCCATCTTTAGTTTATCCGGAAATGGTATTAAAAGTTTCCACATTAATGCCATATTGGGGTGCAAAATTGTTTTTGCCTTTTTGCATCAAACACAACTGTTGTAAGTTTTATCTTTTAATTTATGCCACATTTTGCACACTTAATTAATGCACGATTTTCTATAAGAAAACGGAAAACCTTGAGAAGGCTCCATTTTTCTCGAATTTTCGTTTAAACTTAAATAAATTCATTGTGATAATTGAGATTTTCGAGTTAGATGGCAGATTCCGTTTCACCTCCTTTAACCAAAAAGGGAACATGGAAAACAAAATATGAACATAGACATTTTTGAAAAAATATGCCAGTTGCGATTGACTCGCTCTCCATCGGAACATTAAAAAAACATTGCCTTAAAAAATTCCTCCCATCCTCTAAAACAGATACTCAAAAATCTATGTCTCCTCTTTGTTCTCGTCCATGTTCAATTATAACTCATCTAACTTTGTCCTTAATCGGGACATTAAAACAAACATTGCTTTGAAAATTTCCCGCCATCCTCTAAACCAGATTCTCGAAAATCTATGTCTTCTCATTGTTCTGATCCATGTTCAACTATAACACATCTAACTTTGTCCGTTATAGAAAGATCGTTGATATGAATACAATTAAGTACCTCATTTTCTTGTCCTGCCGATTTTTTTCGTATTTCAAATTGCATAAATCGTTGGCTTTTTTTATTATTTTGCAATTAATTAAATTCTAGCTTTCACACACTTTGAGTTCTTTCCCAATGTTCATCTGAGGCAAGTCTCTTGTTTGCCTTGCCCTTGTCCCGGCTCAGTATTACTGAATACATAAGTAAAAAAAAAAGATGTTTTATTGCCGATCAAGGTTAATCAATAAATGTGTTGTTACTTAGGTACTTATTTTCAGTTTCAGTTTAATTTTAACTTTTTCAAAATATGTTCCATTAATCCTTATTTTAAAAAATATTGGAGACATTCTAAAATATTAAAACGTAGAGAAAGAAGAGTGCCATAAAATATTATTTTCTAAAAAAAACATGATGTATGATATTCTTATTATTGTTATTATTATTATTGTTCATCATTTAATAAAAATATTTTTTTAAATATCTGTATTATTTTTGAAACTATTGATATGATAGTAGTAAACATTTATTTTTGACCGGTTTTTGAATTGTTATATTAACTTAAATGTAGAGTTGCCCGCAAAGCAAGATTGTTCATGACATTTTGTTTCTTATGAAACCTATACTGTTTGAGACTAGTATTTTACAAAAACCTCTTTTCACCTTGATTTTAATATCTGGAAAATTAAATTGTTTCCTGAGTCATTTAATAATCACTGTGGCCGAAAGTGTTTTCAAAGTTTTTTTGAATAGTATTGAAATGATTTTTTTTAGAACAAAATGTACACATTTAAAACTTTGAAAACAAAATTATAAATTTTAATATTATTCGAATCAATTATTTCAAATAAAATACTTAACGATATTTAAAATAGAAATAATAGAAGTTATATACAATTCTGTAGTTATCGTTAAACTACATATGTTTATAGGAAACAAAATATCATAGCACTCTTGCTTTGCGTAAATGCTACCTTCAAGTTAATATATTTTATTCGCTTTCATTTAAAGAAACTGATGCTACTTACATCAGATTTTTCATAATATTCTCAAATTATTTTTCATTTTGTCTAACCCTGTAATTAGATTTTTTTGTTGGATAATAAAATAACAATAATAATTATTAGTAAAGCCTTATATAATTTTAATTATTACTACCCACGTTTCAATGTACGTTACAGTGGAATCAAGTTTGTGTTACATTATGCCGTGGTTAAAATAATCAATAGCGGGGCGTAGTACCGAATTACGTGCAGCTCGTGCAATCACCAGCTAAAGGGTAAATTATTTTTAACCCTCTCGTTCCTGTATACAACATTTAAGATGTTTGTTATGAGGGATCATGCATAATTTATGGCGTTTACAATTGCAAATTTCACGGAAACGACGTGACCGACGCGATGATAAACGGGCGCCTATCGATGCAAATGGAAAAAATAAGCAGGTCCTCGTAAATTTTAACGTTTTTAAGCGTGCATTTGCATAGTTGGGTTCTTGTAATGGCTTCCATTAATGAGAGTGTGTTTTTCGCAGTGCGCTGATGTTATTTCGTTCTTTTTCCGACTTAAACTGCACGAGGGAAAATGAAATTGGGATTTATCACTACATAGCAGAGGCGAAACTAGTTGTAAGAAGAGTTGTAATATAGAAAGGGCTAATATAGACAGGTGCAACTATTTCATAAAGTTTAATGGTCAGAATAAAATGCAAGTTATTTTATCAATTTACAAAAAAAAAACATTTCAGAAAAATTTAATGTATTAGGTGATGGTGGAGGGCAGTAGCAAAGTATTTCGTCTGTTTCCTATTTGAGCGAATTTATCAATAATTTGCTCCACAGAAGTTAAACTCACTTCACTTTCTTCAACGCTCAACAGTGCCAGATTTGATAATCTTTGTTGACCCATTGTGGCTCTATAATATGTTTTAAGGCGTTTTAAAAGACTTAAAATAAGATGTGCTGGGGTCAAGCTATCTTAAGCACTTTGGTCAAAGATGGAAACATTACTGAATTTAATTCTTTGAGTAGTTAGTTGTTCTGGAAGTGTTTTTGGTTTACAAATGTTATCAATTATGACTACGTAATTTTTTGCAACAATATATTCTGCAGGTTTAAATTCTAAATCATAAATACTTGTAACGTTTTATTCTCGGCTCGCTACATAGATGGCAAGACTGCCAGTGCCCTGGCATACAGATTAATTCAATTTCCCCTTCCATAATATCGGGCTTTCACCGTAAATTCGTTCGCGAATTTTGAATCGCATTTGAATTGTTGAGATATCGCACGCTTGTCCGGTCAAAGTTTTCGTCTAATGACGAAGAAGTCTAATGACGTCAGATCAGGGGATCGTGCTGGCCATTCCATCGATCCTCGCCTCCCTATCCACCGATTTGGAAATATTCGGTTGAGGTAGTTCCGGACATTGATTTGGTAATGGGGCGGTGCTCCATCTTGCTGAAACCATATCATATTCGCTGGAACTTGTGGGTTTGCTGGATCAGGATATAAGTTTGTCAAAGTTGGCACAGCATTATTTTGGAGTAGTGCTAAATAATTATCAACATTTGAATTGCCATCAATGAAAAAGGGACGTATGATATGTTCTCCATATGTTATGACATGTTAATTTTTGCAATAAATCTGAAAACACTTAATATTTCCGAAACAGTTGAAGATAGGTATAGGACATTGTACATGAAATATATCTAGAATTTTCTGAAGAATCCAAAAATTGAATAATATACCAAGTGTTGCATTTAAAATAAGAAAGTTGGTATTAGCCACGGTCACATGACACACCCTGTATAAAAAGTTTTTGTTGAAAAAAATGCGCAACTAAAAATAACAATCGACGTGTCCAAGCGTTTTTTCGAACACGCCCCCATTTATTTATTATCGAATTTATTCCATTTGGCTGATACACAGTGTATATGGAATTAAATAAAGTAATGGCAAGCTAAAAATACAGGAATGAGATTGAATAAAATAGTACGCATTTTGGTTTGGATGTAAAAAATATAATTTGAATCATTTACACGAAAACCGTTATCTCATAAATCTACTTAATTGCTGTTGTTTGTTGCATCATTTATAACAGTATGATTGTGTAAAATGGTTTCTGTGTATTGTTAGATATTAATAACAGACGTGATTATTGCGTGTAATTAATTTCAATGATCACGCTACTGCAATTGGTGTGTATTAATCGATTTTTTATATAGCCTACCATGGATTTTATTATATTCCATAGAACAGATCGAACAAGTTTTGCATGACAATTGTTATAAAAATACTACTGCTAAAACAGATTTAATATGTAGACATCTTCTGTATAGTATAATGATATTGACAACAATAATTAATCATGCACGTATGTTAAAGAACCCGATATGGATGAAATTCATAAAGGCAACATTTCCAAGTGTGGTGGATCTCTCTTCGGCTATTTCTACTGACATGGCGAATTGTCGTATCTAATGAGAGCGATAAATAATAACTGGGAACGTTCCACGTCTGGATCCTCCTCATCTATCTGTACAAATTAAAAGCCCTCGTCTTGAGTGAGCAAGGCTCAGACTGGCGTGCTGATGGGAGCCAACGACAGTTTTGTAATTAAGTACAATTATGCCTTTTCCACAAATACATTTGTCGGAAAATTGAAACAGAAGGTTTAGAATTATTAGTTAGTTATAAATATTCAAGAAAATTTATACACTTTTCAAAATTTTATAAATATCTCAGAGTTAAAAATAGATCTATGTCTAGAGCATCTCTAGAGGTATCTCTGATAGTATCTCCGTAAATTTAATTTATCTGTTTTTGAGAAGTACCTACATAATAAACTTTCAAAGAATTGTCAAAATTCTACAATTTATACATCATTTTCCACTAAGACTGAAAACAGCAGAAATTTAAATATATATTAATTAAATAAGTTTTACCATGTTTCACAGTAGATTTATTTAGCTAAATATATATTTCGAGCGCTATGGGCTCATCTTCAGTAGTATTAACAGTTGTTATTATGACAAATTTACTCATACTTCAAACTAAATTCAGTGACAATATTTTTTTATGTAACAGCACTATTATCAAATGTTCCCATAAATTTAAATTTTTAGAGTTTTAGAGCTTTCTAAAATTGAATTCAGTTAATCAAGAACAAATTGAAGAATTCATAAAATTAACAAAATTATGCATGGAACAAAATATATTTAAATTTGATAATATATTTTATAAACAAACATTTGGTACAGCTATGGGTAACCCTCTTATTTTGAAAATAATATAAAAAGAAATTACTCTAATTTTCCTAGAATTTAGCTTAGATATGTGAAGAATGTGCGATTTTAATATACAGTCTGTTCGATAAAAAACGCTCAAGAGTATAGCAACGTCATTTGTTAATTAATCATCATTTGTTATCTGTGTAACACTTTGTTAAAAAAAAAAAGATAATTAATAAAACATTAACTTTTCTACTTTTCTAACTTATCTACATATTTTTTGCTTTCTTAAATTTTGCCCATAGGTATCTATTATGTTTTCTACAAAAGTGTATAAGGTATTTTCGACTAAAAATTGCCCAAGAAATACGCTCTTAAGCTATGCACATCGTGTCACAGGACACGATGACCTGTATATGTTAAAAATTAAATACAACGAAAATTCAATAAATTTTCATTGCGAATTAAAAATAAAAAACTTTGCAAGACATTGTCAAAAACGTTTGAAATATTATCCCTAATTCCAAAAGTTTCTATAGTTAATAATTGATAGATATTTACACCAGTCAAAAGAATTTAAACCATTATTGCTAAAATTCTAACAAACTATAGGTACCTATATCACAGGTACTCATTAGGGAACTTTTTCATAAAGAATTCGAAAATTTGGGAAATGTTTCCATCGTGTTAGTTATTAAGACTATAAGTCAAAAACAGATACTTTTCAGGAGAACGCCTTGTACTTATAATACGTAATACAGAATTTAAAAAAAGTTATATTATCAGGTACAATTCTAAAAAAAAAAAATTAATGTAGTTCTATTGACTTAACTATTCACAGGTATAGTTTATTGACTGACTATAGCTTCCCAGGTCTAATGATTTGGAGTAGCGAGTATTGGATTTACTTTCTTAAGGTAAAACTGAATATTAGAATGTTGCGCCACGTAAATTTCTTAAAATAAATTTTATGTCTGGTAATTTTTTTTAATGTGTAGTACATTCATATCCCCTGATTATAAAAGTAACTTTTATTACTAACACTAAGTATTAGGTACTTGAAAAGTTGCTTAAATTCTACTAATTATTCTGCACACGTTCACTTGCAAATATTTCATAAATAATTCAACCATAAATTTAAATAACTTCGTGGATGTATTAACGAACATGTACTATTGGAGTAGGTATGTAGCAAATGACAATAAAAATAAAATAAAAAAGGCAAAAAAAATATTTTCGTCGTAGGTAGTTATAATTACATAATTAGAATCTTATGCCAGTTCTAAGTTACATTTTCAAATAACATTTTCACATATTTTAAACAACAAGGGTAGTTTCGTCTTAAGCTGATTTACTATTTTTTGTTATACCTCGAATACGCAAATAGATAATTTTACTTCGATGATTGCTTATTGACTTTGAAATAATGTACAAAGTCTTTGAACGATTTTCTGAGAAGTTACCAATTATTTTTTTTCATGTGTATAATTCATAAATAATAGTTATTCTTAATATTTTAAGTTCTTTAAAATATTTTCAAAAAGTATAGAATTTGTATAAACAAATAAAGATAGAAGAACTAACTGACGTACTAAGAAACCAAAAAAACGGCAAAGCATCAGGGTCGGACAAAAGCACCGCAGAAATGATGAAAAAGATGAAAACAAAGGGAACAGAACTACTGCTAGAAATATACAGTGTGTTTGTAAATGAGTGTAGATTGTATTTTAGGCAACCAAACATACACGTTGGTAACACAACAAAAATATCTCTAAGGATTCATTGGTGTAACATAATGTTGTTTGTTTCTGAAAATTAACATTTCTTATTTTAACATAAGTAACTAATTGAATCAAGAAGCAACGGACGTTACTTTGTATCCAAGAAGGGAAACGGGTCAACGGGGTTTTTTTCGTCCAGTATGGGTCAGTTAAGTTGTTATGATATACCTGATGAAATATCCACGAAACAACGACAATTAAATAGATACAAAAGAGAAAATTATCAGTACATAACAACTTAACTGACCCACACTGGACGAAAAAACCCTGTTGACCCGTTCCCCTTAATAAATAACTAACTTGAAATAACTTACCTAGATTAACTTTACAATGATTGCACGCTACTGGCGAAAATGACATTAAACTTTGACAAATTGCGGTGAAATACACTAAGCACCGACATGGAAAAACCTAACGGCAATTAAAATCCTAAATTTCATTTAAATTTTGCCGCCTTTTCTACAATCATTTACAAACACACGTTACAACAAAGCATTGAGTGACGAAACAATTTCAAAAGAATGCCAAGAAGCACTCATAGTACCTATTTACAAAAAGGGAGACAGAAAGGAATGCACGAACTATCGAGGGATAACGCTAACGAACACGGTGATGAAAATATTGGCGTGCATTATAGACCTAAAATCAGGAAAGTCGTAGAACCAAGACTAGAGGAATCGCAAAGCGGGTTCAGAAAAGGACGAAGCATACAAGACCATATCTTCTCAATACAACAGATAATAGAGAAAACCAGAGTACAGAAAAAAAGGTAAATTTGGGATTAATCGATTTAGAAAAAACTTTCGACAGTGTTAGAAGGGAAAAACTATGGGAAATTGTATGGGACAAAGGAGTAAACGATAAGACAATAAAAGTAATAAAGCAAATATATGAAACAAATACAAACACGGTGATATACCGGAACCAACGCTCACAACCATTCAAAACGTATGGATGACTACGACAGACAGGGAGGAGGCCTGAGTCTATTACTGTTTATAACCTATATGGAGGAAATAATAAAAGAGTGCACCAAAAAGACAAATAAACTAGTAGTTGGACATAGAAACATGAACAATGTGACAATATCGGAAGGAGCTTTCGCAGACATTGTGGTATTAATAACAGAAAGAGAGGTAGATCTACAGGAGATCATATGTATATGAAGTGAAACTCTAAAGTAATATGGAATGAGGATAAATAAAGACAGAACAAAAGTGCTAACGATAGGGGAACAATCAACTATGGATATAACGATCGATGTCATAAAAATAAAACAAGTAGAAGCTTACAAATATCTAGGAGTAGAAATTGAAAGGGAAGGTAAACTGGAAAAGGAAATAAACAGTAGAATCGAGAAAACACACAAGTATATCATGCAATGAACAAAATATATATTAATAAGTAAGAAGGAAGTGTCAAGAAAAACAAAAATTGACGTATTTAAAGCTTGTACAGAGCTATACTAATGTTCGATTGTGAAACCTGGGTCCTATCAAGAAATGAGAAAAGCAAACTACAGGCATGGGCAATGAAGTGTTTGAGAAGAGTAAGGGGAGTAACACAGACGGACAAGATAAGAAATACTGACATTAGGGAAGAACTACAAGTAGAACCTTTGGAAAATTTTATAGAGAGAAGACAAATGAGTTGGTGGGTTCATCTACAAAGGTTAGAAAAATAATGACCAATCAAGAAAGTATGGGAAGCAACAGGCGGAAGACAAAAAGGGAGAGGGAGACTAAAGGAAACATGGGACCATAACATGATCGAGATTCTGAAGAAAAGAGGAAAAACCTGGACGGAAGCAAGATAACTAGCAAGAAACAAGAAATAATGGAATAAATTTGTATATGAGATAGTTTAAACTAAACAAAAAATGTAACAAAATGAAACAGATCCCCACACCATTCTGTGGTAAAAGGGATCTACGAACGTTGGTTGTTTGTAAAAAAAATATCTGCGTTGCCAACGGAAACGGAGGAAAAATGAGACAGTTTAAAATACTTAATAAAATAATATTCAATAAACACCTTGTAATTTCTATAATGATACATAAAGCTTAAAAAATATAAACAGGCAAAATTCAAAATCTTAAAACTTTCACAGATATTTCAGTAAAGTGCCCCGCAATAGTTATTTACGTAACCAGTTATGAAAAGTGCGATATTGTGTGACGAGTCTAATATTGGCCAACACGAGCGAAGCGAGTTTTGCAAATTACACCAGTAAAAAAACTAGTAATAGAAGCAAAACGAAAGACATGGACAGAGTATGGAGAAAAAATGGAGACTGACAGTAAAGAAAACCAAAAACTCTTCTACAAAGTACTCATAGCACACATAAAAGAAAAGGCATATAGCTCAGACATGTTACGTACAAAACTTTATTTAATTCCGTCAGAATTATTGAATCTACTATTTGTATAAGAACATTCCTTACTACATCACAGAATCAGATCACCTTATACATATTGTTTCAACGGAAACAAGATTGCACTGGCATAAACAAATATGTAAAGAAACTAAAAGAATTCACAAATTTAATAATAATGAAAAAAAATGTCCTCAAATAGCGATTCAGAACTAAATTTTGATGTTGAAGACTCTGATAATGTTGCCATGGGTAGTTTACTACCAGAAAAAATCTAGAAATAGATACGCTGTATTTTTTTTTTATAAACGTTACAGTCACTTTATTACAGTGAACATTTTGGTGGCCTGCAAACAAGTTATTACGAGGTATGTCGAACTGATTTTATATAATGCAGCAATTACACTCGATTAACACGAATCGATTAGTAATCCCCCAGTAGTGGCCGTAATCTGCGGGTCGTATTGGTTACACACAATTGATGATCGCAAAATAAAGTATGGATTTCCGCAGTGCGCATGGTATCCGGTCCACGGGACTCTACTGCCCCCGAATCGTTACTACATCCGAAACCATTCCGGACAGGGCCGTCTTGAGGTAAACGTTATCATCGTTTGATATTTACAGTTTTGGAGATTTTGCGATAACGATTTAGTTATTTGATTACTCGGAAGCTTAATAAGTTTTAATATTATCGCATTATTATTTTTTAATTAAATATTTACTTATTAGGAACCAAATTTGTTTCTATATGTATGTACTATGTAGGACAAAAAACTGGGACACCTCTTACTAGAGATATTAGCACGATTTTATTAGCTTGAAGGACGCTTGATACAATTCTGACAAATAAATAAGATGTCTTTGAAATTAATAAACATGGTATCCATAGTAATAACAGACACATTCACGTTAGAATATGATAACTGTCCTAGTTTTTTCTTTATTGTGCATAAAATTGTAAATTGTGTATAGTAGATATGTTGTTAAAATATTTATAATTAACGAATAAGAGAAGCATTAAGTGCCATGTCGTGGTGAAATACAATTATCCATTTTTTTAAAATTAAATTTGGCTTATATACAGGGTATCCAAAAACTTGCGCTGAAGCTTCAGGTAACATTTATCTGTCATGAAAGGTGAACTCAAAACTGCAAAACATGCCTTTGCAGCTGAGTTTTCTTGTACGGTGTGGTTACAGGTGTTATCTGCAACAACACATTATACGGAATTATAAAGAAGACTTAAAAACCCAATAAGTCATGGCTTTTAAATAACCTTTCTGTTGAGTACATTCATTAAACAAACCTAACAGTGTTGTCAGATTTAATTTTCTTTTAATGCTTCGTACGAGGAAACTATACACCTTAGAGAGTTTGGGATGATTATTTTAGAGTTCACATACGCTACCGAAGTCTGCTACTTGAAACTTTAGGTTTCAGGACACCCTGTATATGAGAACATTGAGATTTTACTGAGTAGTATCGAAATATTTCTTACTTATTATTTTCAATAATGACTACTTATGATTAGTCACTATAATGATAAAAAAAATAAATAATGATTGGCTTAACAGTCATTTAGTCACATCACCTATATTTTTGAACTCGCATCGCTAGAAAACTAAGTTTACCTGGATATTTGTATATGTGATTACTTTTTTACATTGCTTTTATCATTACGTTTATCACCCAATATGCACAACTTTTTACATTAACCACATATCGTCGCTGCGCCTGAGAAATCAGCTATGTAACAATATTTGCGAAAATCAGTTATGTGTTGTACTAGGAGCAGAAAAATACGATCTAGCGATTGCAAATGTTGCCATGTGAATATTTCATTTACCTGCCCCTCCAAATAATTCAAATCGTAATGCGCTATGTGCAATCCTATATTAACTGCGCTTTAAAAGCAGCTATGTGAAGTTTGCTGCCAAATAAAATCACATAGTTGGTTTTAACAATGACAACATTGCACTTTTAAAACCGCTATGTGTAGTATTTATATTATGTTCCAACTTTAGATGTTAGAATTAGTGAAATATTGCAAAGAAGTGTTTATGTTGCCAGGTAAGCAATTTGGAATAAATATAACTTTGCAATTTGCACAATGTGTAACAAGATTGATTACGAACTATCAAAAAATAATTTCCTATTATACAAAATTTTATTACAGGAGTGAGCTTATATCTTCGTATCTACATTACTATTTACCATATCAGAGTGCACAAGAGGAAAAAAAATTGTACAAATGGTACGAATTGAAGAACGTATCGATATTCTGGATAATATTACGATTTTATCGAATGATAGCCAAACTAATGCCATATCATTTTGCATTGCGGAAAATGTTGATAATTGTAATATTGGCTATGTTTATTGTTCTGTTTAATTCGATGAAGTAGACCTAAGCAATTTTACAACCGTAAATTGCAGTAATGATGTTTCCTTGGAGCAAGTTGATAATATACAAGTAGTGTGTGGTACTATTAATATAGCACACGAAGTTAAAGAAGTGGAAATAATTATAAATGTTGAGGAAGATGAAAATAAAGAATATTATGCAAGTTTTATGCTAATACCGACTCTGTTTACGTTAACGAACTTGACCTCAGCAATTTTAGAACTGGGAATAACCATAATAATGTTAGTACACTATCTTTGAACGAAGGTGGCCATATTATGGAGTTGATAGTTAGTGATACTCCCGCAGATGAAATAATTAATCAAAATTATGATCTAGAGGTGGAGGATACAATTAATAGGATGGAATCAGAAACTGTTGAACTTTTTGAGGAAGGTGAACATAAAAAAAGTGGACACTAATGACCCAGATTGGACAGTGTCCAATTCAGAAGATAGTAGCACAGACAATGAGAAAGAAAATAATGACGGGAGTCTGAAAACTGCTGTAGAAAAAGAAAATGATGGAAAATGATGTACAAGAAACATTTAAGAGAACAATTAATGTGATACGCAGATTACTTGGACAACATTTTCAAAGTAAGAAGTGTAAACGAGTAGGGGAAAAATACGAGTACATAATAACTGAAAAAAAGGAAAAAAGTACAGATAAAACTTTGTAACCTCAGAAAAGAAATCAATCCAACTGTACGTCCTTTTTCATAGAACAAAATTAATAAAGAGACTAGGAAATAAATCTGTGGAAACTCTTGGAAATTAAGTAGTTGGGACGTAAAGAGAGCTTATCTTAAGGGACTTGTTGATTTCAGACGACCTCAAAGAAGAAGAAAAGAAACAAATAAGCGAACAGCAAAGAAGCGTTATGGTTATGATTGTTTCTTGCCTAATGCTGATGGAATAAAGATTCGAGTGTGTCGCGGATTTTTTTTTGTCAACTTTGGATATTAAAAGGGACAGATTTAATAAATGGGTACAATCTAATGCTACTGAAATTGCTAGCATTAGTGAAAGTGAAGCCAAAGAAAATTACGACGAAACCCATCTTAAAAGTACCACTAGTCAACAAAATATGCCCCAAATCAAAGTCTGTATTAGAGTGGTTAGAAGCAATCCTAAAAGTGCCCAGCCCTTATTGCAGAACATCAAGTAAAATAATCTATGTAGACACTGATTTTAGATCCTTTGTGCACATGCACCAAGTTTACAAAGACTAGTGTGAAACTGAAAACATCTGTTCCGTAGAAAGGAAGAGGTTTTGTGGAGTATTGGAGGAAAACAAAATATCCATACGCAAACCACGTAAGGACCAATGCGATGTATGTGTAATGTTCAAGGAAGGAAACTTACCACAAGATGAATATGATCGGCATGAAATAAAAAAGATGAAGCACGCCGAGCTAAAGAAAATGCAATTGCTTCAATATCAGAATCAAAACTAGTTATCACCATGGATGTTCAAAGTGTTTTGGTTTGTCCAAAGTTGCTTGTTTCTAATCAGTATTATAAACAAAAACTGCAAATTCACAATTTTAGTGTATACGTTTCCAATAACAAAGATGTAAATCCTTATGTATGGAATGAAAGTGATGGAGGTGTTTCATTCGACGAATTTACTAGTTGCATAATGGATTTTATTCGGAAGAATTCCAACTATTCAAATATAATTACCATTTCCGAAGGTTGTTCATATCAGAATAGAAATCTGATATTAGGCAGCGCTTTCGCAAATTACACTAAACGGAATTAAATTGAAATAGAGCAGATCATTTAGGAAAAAGGTCACACCATGATGGAGGTCGACAGTGTTCACTCTACGTTGGAGAATCTTATTTCCCCTCCAATTTACACACCCACCGATTATGCGAATAGAATGAGACAAGCTAGAAAAAAACAGCCCTACATCATCAATCATTTCGAATATTCCTTTTTTAAAAATTATAAGGTACTGCCATTTAATTATACTTCAATACGCCCAAGTAAAAAAGCTGCCGATCCCACAGTGGCAAATATACGCGGCTTGCGTTATAAAAATGGGGATACATAATATAAATTAAGACATACAGATGAATAGAGTATACTTCAACAACGAAGGGGAATGTGGAAAAACATCCAACCCAAGAATTTATACAACCAATCTCTTCGTTTTATACAAAATGAAATTAAGCCTATTAAATACATAAAAATTGAAAATCATATTAAATATATTAATTAATTATTTAATTAATTTTGTAATTTGTAACGCCCAAGTAAAAAAGCTGCCGATCCCACAGTGGCAAATATACGCGGCTTGCGTTATAAAAATGGGGATACATAATATAAATTAAGACATACAGATGAATAGAGTATACTTCAACAACGAAGGGGAATGTGGAAAAACATCCAACCCAAGAATTTATACAACCAATCTCTTCGTTTTATACAAAATGAAATTAAGCCTATTAAATACATAAAAATTGAAAATCAAATTAAGTATATTAATTAATTATTTAATTAATTTTGTAATTAATTAAATTAATTAATTTTAATTTAATTAATTAATTAATTAATATTAAAGAAAAAAAGTATGATAATTTACAGTCATTGAAGCCTTTTATGCACAAGGACCATCAGATATTTTATGACAGTTTAACTTCTGAATAAAATGTTTGATAGAAGTTTTGATAAATTATCAACCTAACTAATAATTATTAATAATATAGTATTAATGTATCTTAGAATATTTGTTTAAATAAAGTTTTAATCTACCTATTTCTGCCTTTTTATTTTGCAAAATCCGCGATGTGATTGGTAATGAACATGCGAAACCAGCCATGTGCACATCAAAACACTAATAAATTGTTATCTAAATGTTTATTCATATTTTTGTTACTAATGCGAGTCAAATACACGTGTCAGGATAATACAAATTTAAAACTAATTTTACACCGTGAAATCTAGCAAAATGGCTCTTTAAATCTGTTTTTTGTCTCTCCTGTAAAATTTATTTTGAAGCGCATAACTGATTTCTCAGGCGCAGCGACGATTTTGTTTTTGTAAGTTCTTCAATTTTTGTATTTGCTAATATTAAAAAAAATATTGAAGACTGCCCTGTCTTCTGTGCCGCTAATCCCGTATTAGAATCAAAAGGTTAAAAGCGTATCGCGCAGGGGGCCGCCGAGAGAACGGCTGGTAAAAAGGGGGGCGAGCACGCGATCGTCCCCCTGTTGCCCCCTTGACTATCAGATGGCCCGAGTCTACGCGAGACGGTCCTGAATTTATAGGACTTATTAGTCATTCCTCGCGTGAGCTCGCTAAGCCAGCCAGAAAATGTGGAGTAATGAAACGGGTAGGGGCACTTGTGCAGGAGCAATTGGATCATCCGCGGCCGCCGTCGTCCGTCATCAGCCAGAATCATTAATAAGCCAGACCGAGCCATCCGTTAAATCGCAACGCCCCGGAAATTATCGGATTAATGCTCACCTAGAGGGCCGCACAGCAACAAATCGCTACCCTGCACCGATCTTTTACTGTCTCCATATTTTCAGATTTTGGACTGTTGGAAGTTTTTGAAATTAAAATTTCAACAATTATTATGGGGTCCTCCTGTGGATGTACGAAAATTGCTTGTCTGGCTGTAAAGACAAGAACTGCTCAAGATTATTAATAAATTATTGAAATTTATATTTTAAGAAGAAAACCTAGATACGAAAAGATTTTGGAAAAACATATCAGGAACTGAATTTACTTCTATATATGTATTTTTTTGATTTTCGTTAGTGTTTAGAATTGTTTTTTTTTAATTTCTTAAAATTTAGAAGTGCCTATTCAAGAATCATTGTAGTCTTTTGAACTAATTGAAATGTAGTACTAATTAAAAAAAAATCTCGAACGATGAAAAAACAAAACTGGTCGCTAATTTAGTATACTCTATTTTTTCTAAACTGGCGTTCACGTCATCAAAATAATAATCATATTAATGACGACACAATTTTACAAGGTTGCCAGCTGTCCTGGGTATTTATAAATGGCTGCAATCAGCTGTTGCGCCCGTGCAATCTTGTGCGACAGTGCGCGGTTCAAAATTCATCGACTTCTCTGCCGTTTATCATACAGATATCAATCTTGTGGTTATGGTTTAACATCTACAATAGCAAAATATGCATTGTAATAATCGATCAAATGTAACAAGTTAAACGTCAAAGAAGTTTGGTTATACACACATGTGTGAGCATGTGTTACTGAAAAAGATGTGACATCGTCGCCGAAAAAATATTACGGCCACCAACATAACATGATTTATTACATGATTGGCAGGCGAAAATTGTGTTTGCGGTTAATACACCGATTACCTATTTATAACCACCGGCGATCAGTGTTATGTAACAAATGATCCCGAGATTAATTTCAATTCTTAAACTATTGTTATGCATATTCTCGAAGACAATCATGTTGGTACGAAAAAACCTCCTCAGTTTAGAAAAATTAGAGTTTACTATGCTCAATTATAAACGCACTCTTCACTAATTTACTTTTTCGATTTTTTTCCAAAAACATGGCATATAGGTACAAAATTTATGCAACTAAAAAAAACTGAAATACGTTAAAACTCAAGTACGAAATAAGAGCATTTCACCCTATACAGGGAGTTACATAATGTTATATACTTATTTTAGAAGGTGATTCTTTGACCAATTCTTAGTCTAGTAAGAATAATTCTAAGTAAGAAAAGTTCATATAAACATATATCCTAAAATAGTTGGTTTTAGAAAAACAGGGTGTTAAAGGTTTTTATTATTTTTGTTTCGGTTTTTAGATTTTTACAGAAATCTCAAAATCAGTTTTGTATTACCTTTGAATGCATTATTTTCTATCTATAACACTGGTCTACAAATAAATATATAAAATTTGACTGGAAAAGAGGAGGATGTTTTCCAAGTAATTTGGGTGCGTCAACTTTAAATGTAATACCAGAATTGCGCTATCCGGCATAGTTCTTTTTAGGTCACATGGATGGCGCTACTGTAAAGTAATTTCACGGAAACCCACATTTATTCTCTATCTTCATAATAGTAGTGCTTAAATATGTTAAGTGGATCTTGTGCTACTAATTCAAGCTATTTCTGATTTGTTGTGGTAAATATATGGTTGAAAGAAAAGGATATGCAATAACAGAACCGTTAAAACATGCATATTTACATTACTTTGGTTTTGCTGTCAGAAATTTAGACAAAACGTGGACACCGACAATGTTTTGCAATAGTTGCAGAGCTATTTTATACAACTGGTCGAATGGCGAGAGGAAATATTTCGACTTTTCAGTTCCAGTAATATGGAGAGAACAAAGTAATCACCAAACCGACTGTTAGTTTTGTTTATAAAAAGTTGTAGGGATCAATATGGAAAATTGAACAAGTGTGCAATACGCAAATGTTCCATCTGTTTCAAAACCAGATGAACGTTTACCAAATGATCCATTGCCAGTCGTTCCTGGTACAACAAGCAGTTATTCGGAATCATCTTTCAATGACATTGTTCCCAGCAGTGGTAGTTTGTATGAGTCTAATGAATCCCATTTAGTGACTCAAGCTGAACTTAATGATCTAGTTCGTGATTTACATTTATCAAAGCAACACGCAGAATTATTGGCTTCACGTATGCAACAATGGAAATATCTTGCAGTTGGGACAAAAGTAACAGTTAATAGAGAAATAAGCCTGGAATTGGCTGCATATTTTAAGAAGAAAAACACAATTCTCTACTGTAACAACATTCAAGGTTTATTTCAAAAAATGAACCAATCATATGAAAAAAAATGAATGAAGATTATTCATTGACGGCTCTAAAGCTTCGTTTACATTTGGAAAGTTTACTGGCGGAACATACTTACCGTCAGTAAACTTACGATGTGTAAACAAAAAAAACCCGATAGTTTACTTGATGACTAGTACAGAAACAAATAGCTTCAAGAGCGGTAGTGAGACTGCTGTCAAAGTAAAAGTTGTTGGTATTGCAGAATATTTAATTGAAAAGAAAACAAAAGAACAAACGAATACGGCACCTGCCTTTAAAAACTAAATAAGCTTTGGCTTATATACATTATCTGTACCGGATCCACTTTTTTTGGATTTCAAAACCTACATACAGTTAATTCTTGCCTACATACAGTTTTATTGTTTTCACTTAAGTCTTAAGAATGGTCAAATCAATGTTTTCAAACCTTCTAGTTCTTTCAATTTTTGTAAAAGACGGTCAAAAGAAATATTTCTCTGTAATTGATTCATATGATCTATAATTCTTATATTCCACAATATATCGTAGTTTTCATAAAGATTTAAAAATGTTATTATTTGATCACTGTTCCACTTCATTATTAAGACTTTACTCCTGCAACGTGTCAGGAGACTGTTTACACGCAGAGAACTACAAGAATGGAAGGGAAAGTTGGTCAGTAAACTAGCCGGGTCCTCAACTTTGCTTGCTACATTTCGGAAAGTAGAAAACAAGACGTTTTTCTAGTTTACACATCGTAAGTTTACTGGCTGCAAGTACTTTCCGCCAGTAAACTTTCCAAATGTAAACGAGGCTATAAGTACAGTTTAAAGGCTCTTCTTTTACACAATGGGAATAAAAAACCATCCGTACCAATTGCTCATGCTGCTAATACTAAGGAAAATTACGAATCAATGACTCAAATTTTAACTTTACTCAAATACGAAGATCATAAATGGAAGATATGTGGTGATTTAAAGGTATGTGGTTGAATGTTCTATGTATATCGTAAATTCCAAGTTTTAATTAAATAAAATATTTATTTAGGTCATTGGTTTGTTAACTGGCATGCAAGGAGGTTTCACAAAATTTTGTTGTTTCCTATGTTTATGGGATAATCGAGCTACAAGTCATCATTACACCAGAACAGATTGGCCACAAAGAACAGAATATTGGGCTGGAAAACAAAACATTTCAAATAATCCATTCAAATCCAAATGATGTTCTACCTCCACCACTGCATATAAAACTAGGCCTTTTCAAAAACTTTGTCAATGCTCTGAATTAAGATAGTGCTGCTTTTAAACATTTGTTTGGTTGTTTTGTTGGTCCTTAGATCAGAAAGTAATTGAATGATGATTATTTCTCACAATGTTTATCAGAGAAGAATCTAAAGCCTGGCAATCTTTCAATAGCATCGTAGATAGTTTCTTGGAAACAAGAAAAGTGATAACTACCGACAAATTGTTACTGAATTATTGAAAAATTATTGTGACTTAGGTGGACGGATGTCACTCAAGATGCATTTTTTGCATTCACATTGGAAATATTTTCACAAAACCTGGGTGCTGTGAGTGATGAACAAGGAGAACGTGCTCATCAACATTTAATGAAAACTGAAAGAAATTATCAAGAAATTATCAAGGATGAAGGCACAAAAGTATGCTGGGAGATTATGGCTGGGCACTAATACGTGAAACTGACCCAGATAAATACAAACGATGGTCAAACACTGCCATTTATTTTTGAAATTTCATTTATATTTGAATAAATTAACGATTTTTTATTAAAATACATACGAAAACAATTATATTTATATCTCGCAAACCTGACCTGATAGAAAAGAAAAAAAACGTTACTGATTCGAATTCAGCGCACCAAATTACCATAAAAACACTATTTGGTTGCTCCAGTCCAAAACCTTGCATACCAGTGTTATTGTTACGAATTGAAATTCGAATTTGAATTTCCAAAATTTGGAATAGTTACAATTACAAGTATTATTCAAATAATACTTGTAGATTAATTTGATCAACTTAACTTAAACTTCACTTACACATAACGTATACTTAACTTTAACCTAATTTAACTATAAAAATTGCTGCTAAAATAATTTCGATGTCTCTTTATTACATGAATGCCTACTGAGAAAGTAATGTGGTGCTTATTTTAGGTTTTTAAAAATATCTCACTACAAGTCTACTTCCGTAGACGGCGGTATTTCCACCAATCAATTCGCGTTTCGTGTGCATCCGGCGGGCTTGCCGCATCTTCGGATGGATCTTGGCGTTACATCGCGGCGACTAACAAATTTATGACCCCAAACAGTCATCCACTGTGCTTTATCGTTCAATTATGGTGATGTATGGCGATTAGAGAACGGCAGCCGAGCTGGGGCGGTGTGGGGGGAAGAAGGACCGGTTGGTCTCCGGACTGCGATTCCGGTTCAATGACGGTGCACAAAAGTCGAAGCTCTCCGCAGGATTTACGGTCCCAGAGAAAGGGCAACATTTAAGGCCGTTTGCCCTCATCTATAATAATGCATATTATGTATAGCGTATGAGTGTGAGTGGGTCGCAATGCCCTTTACAGCGTTAAACGTAATATCCGTGCGTTGTACCGTAAAGGTTAAATAACGATGAATTTTCGAACTACGTAGTAAATATTCCGTATTGACTACCTACACATATAGAATGTTATAGCTACGGTAAATAATAATAGCAAACGATGAATTAAACAGAAGCACTAAAGAAATTTTCAGTAGTTTCATTATGGTGGATGCGCCGGGATCATACATCACTATGTGCACTTTGCGTACACATAGCAGATGCGGACGTAGTATCTTCACAAATTATTTTGAATTATGTTCTTAGCTGACCGAATTACATAAATTGTAATATACGGAATGTTGGATCAAATAAATTGGACAAAGCTTAACTTTACTGTATAATACTTTATTTCATCATTGAGACTCATTGAGACATTGAGACATAATATCTCTCCATCCGCTATTTGAGTAATCATAAAAAATAAATATAAATATACCTACTATAGATTAAAGAAAAACCTCGGAAGAGTATAGAGTTAACCATATTTTCTGTAGTTCCATTATGGTGCATGCGCCGGGACAAATGTCTTAGAGCAGCAGTGAGAGTAAAGTTTTTCCAGCACGCTGCATTCAACACGTGAATAAATCGTTGGTTTTGACGTTTACCGCTCGTATTGCAACCGAGACCTTTGTGTCGTGTCCATAGACTAGATTTAAAACGGCAAAATTTGTAAATTTTTGCCGAAACTCGGCCAAACAAGCAACAGCGCTGTATATCCATTCGCTGTTATTGAAAATACCATTACGCAAGTAAGATTCGATAATGAATCTTTTACGTTTTGAAGTACAAATCATTTTTTGGTTATTTTTAAATTTGATTAATACAGTCAGTTGTTTGCAGTTTATTAGCTGAAGTTATCAAAGATACGAAAAATCTAACACTGACACAGTCATAGCCGCGCCTTATCTAAATAATTGTTGATCGCACGGTATAATCAAATACGAATTAGTAGATTAAATATAGGGTTATTTCTAACATGCTAGGCAAATGTGAGTCCACTTAACTAAATAAGAAAAAGTTTTCATTAAATAATCCATTTCCAATATATTTTCAATATGAGTTTTATGGCCTCTTCCATTTAATTAGTTTTTTTTGTCGTTAGGATGGTTGCAACCGTTATTACGTGGTGATCCATAGTACACACAAAACACACGGCACAGTATAAAATACTTACTGTATTTAAATTTTAATTATATAATTTATTATTATATACTTACACTTATTATATATTATACAGGGTGAGTTTTTTTCATTTTAAGCATTGGGATCGCGGAAACCATAAGACATAGAGATTTGGTTAAATAAGAAAATATTTGTCGTTTTAAGAGCTTATGCAAGATTTGGTTTTGTTTTTCGAAAAAAGACCGCAGTTTTTCAGTTATAATACACATTTTATTTTTTTTAAATGGCAATCATAGTTGGCTTTGACATTTTTAAAAAGGACACATTTTTCTCTTTATAGCGATACAAGGTTTGCTATAGGTACTTATTTTGATAAATAAAAATCTTCGAAAATAAACTTTATGAAAATTATTACTTACTTTAACTAATAAACACGATACAGGACTATTTGTATTATTGAGAGTAGCAAAACCAGAGTTTGCTTCGGAAATAATTTTATTTTCCTCTTACAACGAGAATTCTATTAATTTCTCTATTCTAATAATTATACTAAATTCTATTCAAATAATACAACGAAAATTCCTACATCTCATGTATTTATGAAAGTAAGAATAACAAACCTTATGTCGTTATAAAATAAAAATGTCTATGTTTGAATTATAACTCAAAAACTATGTTTAAACAAAACCAAACGCATATCTTGCATAAGCTCTTAAAATGACGACTCTTTCCTCATTTAACCCAATCTCTATCTTTTATGGTTTCCGAGATACCGATGCTTAAAAAGAAAAAAAGCTCACCCTGTATATTCACGATTTAAGTTTTGACTTCTTCTAGTTGATAATAATGTTAAGAAATCAAAACTTAGGCCCGTATCAACCATATACAGGGGGAGTAAAAAGTAAGGAACCACCTCTCTGAAGCCTTTATTATTATTTTTAGAAAGAAAAGTTTTGAATAAAAATTTGAAGTAAGTATTTGCTACAATTTGACGACTTAACTTTTTTCTGATGCGTCACGTTTTGAATATTACGTCATCGATGTTTTTTTTTTAAATAGTAACCTAATTTTTTCTATAAACAAATTTGATAGCATTTATTTTTCTCTTCACCGTATATGTAGAAATACTCTATGAGGTTGCATAACAAAAATTTCCAAAAAATCGAGTATAATGCTCGATGACAAAATTCTGAAAAATAAAGTCTGCATTGGAAAACAAATGAAACAAGTTAAACATATACGTTTTACTAATGTTAGTTTGTCGTTATCAAATAAGGTTGTAAATTAAATAGTATTAGAAAGTGTTTCTCAATAATTATGGTACGTTTAATAGAAACAAAACGCATCGATTTTGTTGATAAACAAAGATTGATCGAAATTAGAACAAAAATGTATAAGAAAAAAGTTACACACAAAATGAAATGAACTACTTTATTAAAATCATTACAAACAAAATTTAACAATACTAGTTCAATACAAAGATGCTCACATTGTTATCCATTAACTATGGACAACAATATACGTATTGATAACAATGTTGACAATGTAATACTCCACTGAGAGTCGACATACAAATAAATTATTATCCACGTTCCGTTTCTGTTATACAGGGTGTCCGGAAAATACGTGTACAACGTTTGACGACAGACTCCTGACGTCAAAATAGGTCGATCTAAGCCGACTTAGTTATATCCAAAATTGTCTCGTTTAGCCGGTAGAGGGCGTCAAAAAAAACAAAAGTATAACAAAGTTGAAAGTATCTATTGTAAGAAACTAAGTAAAACAAAAACATTACTTAAGCAAATGTGTAAAATGACCGCCATCTTGCTGAATACACTTATTAACACTCTTTAAAAAATGATATTGGACCCTATCTAATGTCTCGGGATTATTAAAATGGTTGCCTGCATTTAAAATCCGCTGCAATAAATCATCGCGTGTGTTTACCGGAGTCTTGTAAACTTCTGTTTTAATAGCGCCCCACAAAAAGAAGTCACACATATTTAACTCAGGAGAACGTGGTGGCCATTTTACTGGTGCATCATTGCCTCTTCCAATCCATCGGTTGGGATACTGATGATGTAAGTATTGCCGAACGGCAACGGAAAAATGGGGCGGGGCACCATCATGCATATACCACATTTCCCTCCGAAGTAAAATGGGCAAATTCTCCAGAAGAATTGGTAATGTGTCTTGCAAAAAATTTAAATAAATATTTCCATCTAACCTGTCTGGAATAACAATGGGACCAATAAGGTAGTGATCAATAATACCTGCCCAAATATTAATTTTAAATTGATGCTGATGATGTGCAACTTTAATGGCATGTGGATTTTCATCGGAATAAATATGTTCGTTGTGCAGATTGGTTACCCCAGATCTTGTAAAGCATGCCTCGTCAGTAAACATAATTTTTCTACAAAAATTTGGAACAAGGATTCTTTTGTTTCTAATAAATTGACAAAATGTAAGCCGCATGGGGGGATCAGTCGGTAAAAGTTCCTGGACTTTTTGTATGTGGTAAGGATGTAACAACTGTTCTCTTAAAACCTCATTGACAATCGTTTTAGGAACATTTAACTCACGTTCTAAGAGACGGGTACTGGTACTTGGTTCTTCTTCAACTCTTTCCAGAATCATCTCTTCTGTTTCCACAGTTCGAGTTGTTCGCATACGACCCCTGCCTTCAAACTTTTTCTCAAAACTGCCCGTTTCCCGAAGATGACGCTCAATATTGGCAAATGTTTGGTGGTTTGGTATTCGACGGTTAGGAAACCTCTCCATGTAAACCCTAACACTCTGACGCCCATTTCCTCGACAAAACCCGTATACCAGGAGCATGTCAACTTTCTGAGAGTTTGTATAATTTTCCATTTTTAATGGTAAAATGAACTTGTAATTCAATAATGTTGATCGTATACTTGAGTAAATATTATACTTTATTAATTGTCAAATTATTAAACGTCATTGATATTAATTTTTGACGCCCTTAGATCGACCTATTTTGACGTCAGGAGTCTGTCGTCAAACGTTGTACACGTATTTTCCGGACACCCTGTATACAGGGTGTTAATACTAAGTTGTAACACCCAAAAATGGCAGGTAGAACTCATTGAAACAAACAGTTTTCTTAGTTAAAATTTTTGAATTGGAGCCCAAGTTCATAGTTATTGGCGTTTTTTTGTTTTTCGAAAAATCGTCATTACTCCCTTATTTTAAGGAATATTTAAAAATACAAAAACGTTCAACATGCGCTTTCGGTTCTCTAAAACATTTGTATTTACAATTATTTTCTATTTTATCAAATAACAAAATGGCGACCGATCAAAAATTTTGAAACTAGATATTATGAAAACCACTCGATTGATTTTTGAAAATAAAATATTTATGAAATCTTTAACTATATTATAACATTTGTCAGAAACATTTTTTTCGATCTGTCCAAAAAAAGGTTATATTCAAATTAAATTACAAGATAAATTTTAACAAATTGCAACAATCACTTAAAACAAAGTAGGCTAACCTTAATTTGAGCCATAAAACAAGTTGAGGCACGTGTTTTCTAGTTTGTACGTACAAATTTAAATTCTTTTTGATCTTGTTCTTCAGAAATTTCTGCTTCATCTTGAAAGGTTTCTGTCACGTTTATCATTTGTGTATATGCAGTTTGCATCATTTGTGTACAAAAATGCATAAATATCAAAACGCTGAACTTCTTGACATGCTTTTAGTTTTAGGAGAGGTAAGGCGTAATGGATGTAGCTCGTAGAATTTATCGGAGAGGATATTCAAATCGTCAGCAACCAAGTTGCCGCACTTTTAGAAGAATATGTAGACGTTTGTCAGAGACTGGAAGTTTTCACCCAAGAATTGGTGGGAATTCCAATAGATTACGTCCAACCCCTGCATTTGAAGAAGCTGTTATTAATATTATTGAAGATGAGTTATCGACGAGCACTATAGTAATAGCAAATAGATTAGGTGTAAATCACGGGAAAGTTTGGCAAGTTCTGAAGGAACAAGGTCTCCGTCCATTTTCTTGACAAAAAGTGCAAGCTTTGGGACCAGAAGATTTCCAGCCAAGATTGTTGTTTTGCCTTTGGTTTATTGAACGTTGCAATCTTCAGAGGCGTTTTGAAAAGTTTATTTTATTCACAGACGAAGCTTGTGTCACAAGGGACGGTGTATTTAATTCTCGCAATAATCACCTGTAGTGTGATGAAAATCCCCACGCAGCATTTATTCATACGCATCAACGACGTGTTTCACTAAATGTTTGGGCTGGAATCGTAGGGGAGTACGTTATTGGGCCCTACATTTTCCCAAACCGATTGAATGGTGAAAATTATTTTATTTTCTTAAGTAACGTACAGCCAGAGATTCTTGATGACTTACCGCTAAACATCAGACGAAGAGTGGTTTCAACATGATGGAAAGAGCACCGGCTCACACAACCCGATAAGTCATAGCACTACTAATAGAGAATATCCGAATCAGTGGATTGGGAGACGAGATCAGATGAAGACCTCTGTATATTAGACACCAGTAAACACCAAATTAGAACTGGCGGCTAGAATAGTAGCTTCAGCAGAAGGTATAAAAGATAAGAAGCAGGCAGCTCTTGCAAGTGTCTCTTCTAATATTAAAACACGCTGCCGGGCTTGCGTTGCTGCGAATGGTAGCTATTTTGAAAATCTAATTTAGTCCATCCCTTGTTGTATCATTGTTTGTTGTTTTATTTTTCTTGTTTGTTTGTTTCTAGTTCCTCCTGTATTATTTTCTTGTTTAATGGCAGTAAGCCTACTTTCTTTTAAATGATTGTTGCAGTTTGTTAAAATTTATCTTGCAATTCAATTTGAATAAATCCTTTTTTGGACAGATCGAAACAAATGTTACAGACAAATATTATAAGATAGTTCAATGATTTTATAAATATTTTATTTTCAAAAATCGATTGATTGGTTTTTAAAATATCTTGCTTTGAAATATTTGATCGGTCGCCATTTTGTTATTTGATAAAATAGAAAATAATTATTTTATATACAGATGTTTTAGAGAACCGAAAGCGCATGCTGAAAGTTTTTGTATTGTTTAAATATTCCTTAAAATAAGAGAGTAATGACGATTTTTCGAAAAACAAAAGAACGCCAATAACTATGAACTTGGGCTCCAATTCAAAAATTTGAACTAAGAAAAGTTGTTTGTTTCAATGAGTTCTAACTGCCATTTTTGGGCGTTATAACTTAGTATTAACACCCTGTATACCATAACTATTGAGAAACACTTCTTAATACAGTTTCACAAAACGTCAAAAAAAAAAATGAAACCGGAAAAAGAGGAATAGAGAGAGAGAGCATCGACGCAGGGAAGACGCTCGGAGGACAACATCATCATAGGTCTTCGCAGAACGAAGGAGTGAATTTCGCCTAATTTGATAGATTGCAACCAGAAGGGCCAACTGTCACTACAAGTGGCCATTACACATAAAGTTGCGTGAATAGAACTAAACTGAAAAGGTAGACATATACAATTTTATTTTACTCAGATCCATTAATTGTGCAATTTAGAGTCAATATGGAAGTTTTGTTAATTAGATTTGGAGTTTTTTTTTTCAATGGTTTATTTTATTGTAAGTACATATTGTTACAATCGTCAGTATAGATATATCGGGGCGGTCTCTTCGGAGCGAGGTGCTGTGCTTTCTCGTCCTAACGTTTTGCCGGCCACGTCATGTTTTTGATTATTTTGGTGAAGTTCTTCAGGTCTGCGCATCTCGTGTTTTGTGGGAGATTGTTGTATTCGTTTATTGTTTCATTGGTTAGGTTCATCTGGTATTTTTTTCTTGTTTGTTTGCATGTTCTTACTTTATTGTGTGATCTTGTGTTGGGTGTGTGTGTATGTTATTTCCAGTAATTAGTTGTATATTTGTTATTATAAGGTTGTTTTTCACTTTGTGTAGCAGAATTAAGTTATTCATTTTTATCAATTGTAGTATGCTAGTTGCAGTGCAGTTATAATTTGTTAGTTGTTGATATCGTTTGTTTTCTTTTGTTTACGTGTTTCATATCGATTTTAGAGTTTTTGTTTGTTTATTTACATTTTATTTTAAAATTATAATAAATTTATTTAAATTCAATTTACCTGTCGTCTAACTAATTTATTGGAACCTACTCGAGACCCTGAGATAAAGAGCGAACCCAATATAACAGAGCATTTTGACAACCGAAAGTAGGGTTAAATAGTAAAACATAACATTTGGAGCCTGAACGTGAGGCTAATCCAACAGAAAAACAAAGCATTGTGGCATCTATAACGTGGGGTAAATAATAATAATTATTAACCCTAGATAACACCAATTTTAACATACGGGAGTGAAACCTGGGCGATGAATGACAAATAAAAATCAAGAATACAGGCGTCCGAAATGAAATTCCTAAGAAGAATAGAAGGCATCACGAAGAGAGACAAAATCAAAAATGTGAACAGAAGAGAAAGGCTTGGAGTTAAATCAACACAAAAGAAAATAGAAGGGCAACTAAGGTGGTTTGGACATATATGCAGAACGGGCAGCGATCGGGAAGTAAAGAAAGAATGGGAAGCAAAAGCAGAAGGAAATAAGTTAAAAGGTAGAACGAGAGAACCGTGGAATTACACGATCATGAAAACGCTAAAGAGTAGAGATAAAAGCTGGAGACAGGCAAAGGACCTAATGAAAGAGAGAAAACAGTGGATAGAGTTCTACAAGCAGTAGAGCAAAATCGTGACACCCAAGAGGGTACAAGGGGTCAATGAACAAAATTAGAAAATTAACATTAAACAGTAAACATGTATTTTAGTGCAGAATCCCGCCAACTGCAACTTATTTAAATTTCCTTAACAAGTAAGGGATAAATATTACAATTTAATTACAGGCAATATTTACTATGAATGGGTGTTAACTAATACCCAAAAATATTTTCAAGCCAAAATCTATATTAATATCAAAGATATAATACTTTGCTTTATTTCCTGAATATTTGAAAACGTGCACTTGATGGGGTTCTGAAATAAACGATTCCATTGTGTAAATAATAAATTATCATGTCAAATAAATGTTACTAATAAATGTTTATTTATTTGGTAGCTTTTCTGCTAGTAATGAAAAAAAAAGGATTTACACCTCGGTATACAAACTGGCGGTCGGTCAATAATGCTGTACTTCACAACCTTAGCGAATAATATACTGTTAGTATACATGAGTTGAAAATAAATCCATTGATACTGCGCTGTCAGATAATTTTTCTGTTTGGATATGTCTCTAGGTACATTTGTAAAGTCAATGGGGCGAGAATCAAGTATAAAAATAATTTAAAAAAACATGATATCTGAGACTGCAGAAACTCAGTTGCAATACCGGAACAGAAGTTATCGCCTCCGGTAGCCACATTTTCCTAGGTTATGAACAAACTTTGGCATTTCTGGGTGGCGCGCGTCGAAGCCACCTCTTTCTTTCATTCGCCCGGGGCAATCCGACGTAATTTATGGTGCAAACGCGGTATTCCCCCGGCACGTACCGCTTTAAACTTTACCGCGTCACGTTCGACTTTAAAATGCTAAACCGGGACCGTGCTCTCCCGTCGGCCCCCAGGTCCATCCTCCCCAGGCGGCGGCATTCCGTATGCGGGGGCGAGGCGAAACGCGAGTGTGGCGTTTTAATTGTCCCGCGCGTGTAAGTGTGACCTCGCCGGTGTGCCGGGGGCCGGCGTGTTCGGGACGTGAAGTGGAGGCGGCGGAATCGATAGAGCAGCCGGCCGGCGGAGTACACCTACGTGAGGTTGAGGTTTTTCAGCGAAATCGCAACCCACCCCTTTTTACATCCCATTTATATGGGCGAATACAACACGGAAGTGGCTTAATTAGTTCTGCATTAATTTCGTTATACACAGGCATGTTCTATTTAATTATGTATGCTGAGTGTAAACAAGCGTCTGCCATATACAAATGCCATAGAGGTCGGCGAGATGATATTTGTTATATATTAACATATCCATTAATTTACTTGAACGCAATGAATAACTCTGCAGCTAGATAAATGCATCGAATGCACAAACTGCTGACATTTGCCACTATCAATGTGTTCGAGTAATATGTGCACATTTTTTTTTTTTTTTTGTAATATCTTCAAGCTTGATTTTATCGCAGGGATAGCTGCCGAAGAGGTATTTAACGCTTGTGAAGAACACGAGTCAACTCAAAATTTAAGGATTTAATTACCATTTAAAAGTAATCATGTGCGAACCTCCCGATATTTAAAATTTGACTATTTTATCAGGTTTCTGAAAAACACACAAGAAATAAAAAAAATCTTGGTGTAATCATATACTAATTACTGGATAAATATGGTAGCGGTCTTAAGTAGAGATGGAGCTTTGCTGGCAAACAGTAATCCACGCAACTTGGAGGATTCAACTTTATCCTGCGAAATAATTTTCGACCCAATTCTCCGCAAAATCATTACGAGAAACCGTCGGCCCAGGGCGCGTTACCCTAAGTTGAAGGACGGCTCAGACGAGCCTAATCCGAGTCCATTAAATTTCCATGGGCTTACACCGAACTAACTTCTCCGGAGTGGCACATTTGTTTGGTATGACGACTGGGAACACGGAGTGCGCGATAAATCGCGTGGGCGTGTGGTGGGGCGTCTGCGCCAATGCGCTAAATCAACAATTAGCCCTCGATCACTTGACGTTTCGACCGATTAATAAATCACCGGAGCGTCGTTAATATATCCGGAGCCTGTACGTGTGCGACGTAAAGCTGATACATATTCCTAACGAGGGAGAGCGAATAATTAGAGATTCGCCAGTGTTTCAATTTAAGGTTATCGCGATAGACGGTGGCTATAACTATATTAACCCTGTCATTGAGAGTCATTGAGAGCATTTGTTATGATGAGAATAATGGAAGTTTAAGCACAACTCTAACTTTAAGTTAGGTTGGGTAAAACTAGGTTAGCGTAGACTAGGTTAGTTTGGTCAACTCACACTGCCAAACATATGAAGATGTTATGCCTAACCACCACTTAGCTCTTCCAAACAATATATTTATATATATTGTGATGTTATTTAATAGATTTAATTTGTTATTTTATAGGATACTTTAAATAGGATTTTGTTTATAGATAATTATACTAAATATATTAAATTTAGGGTATTTAGATATTAATAGGATTACTTAGGTAGTCAAATAGGATTAGTATAGCTAGAATTATAATTAATTCAGGGCACAATTAACATACAATAATTGTAATGAGTCAGTAATATGTATAAAATTCAATGGAAAATTCAAACTCATCGTTCGAAGACGTTCGACATTCGTGTAGAAGCAGAAAAAATACAAAGATCTCGAATATCAGATTCAAATCACTATTGGAGTTATGGTTTCGCCGGTATATGGATAATTAAAATCATAATTATAATTTGTTGATTCGTTGCCGTGGTTACGAACTGGATTCGGGTAGCAACTCGACAATTTGCACGCTTATTTGGATCAACGTAGGCGGATTTTAACAAGCGAAAATCACTTGTTTTACCGAGGTTTTATAAAGGCTGAACGCCGATAAACATTCAGATTCGCTCTAGATCCCGGAGCCTCCACGTCGGTCAGCAGAGAGAAAAATAAACAGTTGTACAGAAACAAATATCATCAAACAATAGTTCTTTACATTCACGCGTCATTCAAAAACAGTTTGATTTACGTTTTGTTTACGTGGATATAATCAATTTCGGGACAGTCATTATTGGCCTTCGAGCATCTGTAGACACCCGACGTGAACTAGGGAATCATTATCAACACGGAACAACTGAAACGAGTCCAAGAGGATTCAACGAGAACTTCAACCCCAAAGAGGATTCAGCGAGAACGTCAACTTATAGAAGAGAATTAACCAAGGACAGCAGGACTTTGAACCGAGAGGAAATTGGTGCCGATTGAATCGAATTTACTGATTCAACATCTGTAACCAGTATTGCCGATTACCACTGCGAGTTGCCGCTATTCAGCAGGAATAAGAATATGAATGCCAGGTAGAATTTAATTAATTTACTACTCAATAAGGGAGTTAATTGTGCTAATTATGAATTTAGGGAATTATTGTTGTTAAATATTGATAGTGTTAGTTTGATTATTAGCGATAGGACTTGATTTCTATCGTCAAGCATTAATTTTGTTTCATGTTGAATTGGTGTTTGTTTTGTTATCAGTTATTTAAATATTTAATATTATAATAAATATTAATTAAATTTCATATTCTATGTCTGCCATTTAATATAGTTTGATCCCATTTTTTGACCCTGGGAACCATCACAACAAAACATTGCATTATTGCCCAACGTGGGGCAATATTTATTATTAATCAATATAAATCAAATATAAAAACTATAAACCACAATCAAAACATTTCAATCGGCACCCGAACGTGGGGCATTGTCTAAAAACACTAAATTTGGCTCCCTAACGTGGGACAATTAAAAACCTAAGCAAAACACTGCAATATATATACAGGGTGTCCTAAATAGAGAAGGATTGCATGGGTATCTTTGTTATTTTTAAAGCTAGAGATCTGGTTAAATGGACAATGTCATGCAGTTTTGTATATTGGTTCAGATTATGTTGAAAATGTTTCAAAAGTCCGAGCAGTTTAAAAATTATTCTAAATAAACAAAAAATTTCGATTTTCTAAAAACTACGATATTTCCATAATTACTAACGATGCGGAAATAAGTTTAATATAAAAGTTACTTTGTTCGATCGCACAAACTTAAGAATCAAGTCAAAATCAAAAGTCAAGATGGCGGTTTCCGAGATATAAATAGCAACTTTCTTATTTTAAATAGCCGCCATTTTGATTTGTACATGGCTAAATCGATTTTTTCCCTCTTTTCAACGATGTATAACAGTCTATGCAAAAATAAAAAATATGGGATATATCAATTGTTGCCATTTTTATTTTTATTCTATAAATTATTTTTAAAACAAATGTAAAACAACTAAAAAAACGTAATACAACTAAGTAGTAAAATAACAATAAAGGATAAAAAAATGCTCAAAATGCTGACTGTTATAGGCTAAATGGCCAAAAATAAGCTAAACACAATTGACAGCGTTTTAGAATATTACCAGTTACTTATCGCAATGTGTTGCGAATACCGCCTTTTATTGCCTTTGACATTGCTTCACGAAGGTCATCTACATTATTATAATTGAAGTTACTTCCATAAATTTTGTTTTTTAAAGTACCCTACAAAATAAAAGTTAAGAAGCGTCAAGTGTGAAGATCTGGCTAACTACTGAACAGTTGTTTTAGTCGCTATTATTTTGTTATTAAAAGAGCCATTTAAATAAGTAATAACATCTCTAGTATTGAGTGGAGGCGCGCCATCTTACTGGTATTATATTTGTTTTGAAGAATTTCCAAATGACGCTTGCATTTAGAAATATTATAGCACCATATGTTAATATGAATTACTATGTGTGGATTGTCCTGAGCCCAATAGTGTTCGTTATGATGATTAAATAATCCACAATTAGAAAAGTAGGTTGCATCTATCCATAAAATTGTATTTATAAAATCATCATTTTACGTAATTTTGTTGATTAATGTTCTGCAAAATGTTTATCTACGGATGTTATCATTTGCTTGTAAAGTATGAGAAATATACAATTTATGAGGGTAAAACTTGTGCTCTTTTAAAATTGTTGATCCTCTAGATTCAGATACGTTAACTTGATTTTCTATTTGCCGAGTTGAAATGTTCAGATTAGCGAACATTTAACGTTGTAAATTATGTTTGGCCAATAATTGTCAGAATTTTGAGCATTTTTATAATTTATTGTAATTTTACTACTTAATTGTATTACATTTTTTTATTTTTTTTATATTTGTTTTAAACATAATTACAAAAATAAAAATAAAAATTGGAATAATTAATATTTCCCATATTTTTCATTTTCACATAGGTTGTTATACATCGTTGAAAAGAGGAAAAGAAAGTCATATTAGACGTATAAAAATCAAATATGGCGGCCATTTAAAATAAGAAAGTTGGTATTAATATCTCGGAAACCACCATCTTGACTTTTGTTTTGCTTGATTCTCAAGTATGTATGATAGAACCAAGTAACTTAATTTTAAACTTTTTTCTGCATCATTAATAATTATGAATATATCGGAGTTATTAGAAAATCGCGATTTTTAGTTTTTTTAGAATAACTGCTAAACGGTTCCGACTTTTGAAAATTTTTCATCATAATCGGAACCTACACATAAAATTGCACAGTATTGCCCATTTAACCATATCTCTAGCTTTAAGAATAACAAAGATACCCATGCAATCCCACCCTATTTAGGACACCCTATATATATATATATATATATATATATATATATATATATATATATATATATATATATATATATATAATAACGTAGTATAGTTTATTCGCACTGCTAATTCGGTTATTAATGCCTGCTTCTTGTTGTCCTTAATCATTTATGATAATCCCTAGGTACTTGTATACTTTTACTTGCTCTATTGTTGTCTTGTCTACCTTTATGTACAGCGGTATACGTTCCCTCGATATTGCCATAACTTTTGTATTCTTCAAATTAATCTTCATTGCATTATTTTCTACATCCTTTTCCATATTTCTAAGTTCTTCTGCAGTGCATCTTGTTTGTTGACAATTATTGCTCAATAGTCGGCGAACGCGCATTGATGTATTTGCACTCTTCTTAGGTTTCTTTGTCCGACATTTGCTGGTTTCGCTTTCTTGCAGGCGTCTTTTATTATTTGGTCCTATAAACTATGAATAGGAATAAACTTAAACTACCTCCCTGCCTTAGTCCCTGCTTTATTATGAATTCGTTTGATTTTCTATTTCTTGTTCCGACAGCATTTCTTGTTTCTTTATAAATGCTTTGGCTCACCTTGATTAGTTTTTCAGGTACTTCCAGCTTTCGTAACCCCTCTCAAATCCTATCGCGGGAACTTCTATAAAAGGCCTAATCCATGTCTAAAAACGCAATGTATAAGCTATTCTGTTTGTCTAAAGTCCTATTAATCATGTTTTTTAGAGTAAATATCTAGTGATGCACACTTCTCCCAGCTCTCCGCTCTGAAATCCGCTCTGCGCTTCTGGCAATTTGCTTTCTACTGTTCGTCTAATTCTTTTTTCTACAATTTTCCCGTACATCTTTATTGTCGTTCCTATTAGTGTAATACGTCTATAATTTTCACATTCCGTTGTCTTCCCGGCCTTAAAGATTGGCACAATCATTCCCATTAACTGCTCTCTTGGTATTTGCTCTTCTCTCCATACTCTGTTAATGAACGCATGTAATCATCTTCTTCCCTCTCCTCCTATGTTCTTAATCATTTCCCCTGTGATTCTACTTAGTTTGTTCATAAAATGTAATTTATATTTTTAACTTTAAAATTAAATTATATTATATTGATTTTTTCTTCTTCTTAAAATTAAATATTTTATACTATTTTTTTAAGTATCAAAATTATGTCTGAATTTGTTCGAATGGTCGTTTCATCGCCTCTTACTCTTTTAGTTAGTTTGAATTAACTATAAAGTATAACAACATTTTCTTCTGAAGATAAATGATAAATGGTTTCTGTAGTGATTTCTCATTGGTTATCTTTAAATAGATAATGTCAATAATCGATCACTTACTATGCACGTATTGATTACAGTTTATATCGCATATCCATAATTAACGTTGAAGGGCGGAATAAACTAAATATTTATTGTAGGTGCATAATTAATCAGTTTAAACGATTTCGCTTGCATTTCATATCAGTAGGCACGTGCAGCTAATGTGAATTATTAATTATCTGTACAACCCATGTAATGGGAAGCTAAGAAAATGCGATTTAAAGACGATTATTACAACAGGCAACACACCATTTGTTACTGTGTCATATCACTGTGTTACGTTAAGTTTAAGTACTCCCAAGAGAAGACCTAATAAGGATAGATTATAAGCTCATCGATTACGTCTTGTTTTTAGATTTAATCCTTGGGGTTACATAATGGAAGAACTGCTAGAATTGCAGCTGCATATTATATACATATACATATTACATATCTGGAGCTGTTTATTGCTCAAAAGTTACACATAAATATTGCTTAGCAAGCTCGTGGCACAAAAGGAGTACTTAATTAATAATATAATATTTACAGGGTGTTTTAAGCTAATTTTTGTTTGAAACTCCATATTTCTACAATATTATGAACATATGATATTATGAGTTTTAGGCAAAAGTTCTAGTAAAAATTTACGTAATAAGCGAGATAAAAAAATATAGTTCTAAGCATCATCAGCATACAAATATTCCATGTAACTAATATACGAATCAGATTGTAATGGTTGGACTTGAAGATGGAGATTACTTGGAGATGCAGGGTGTCCCAATGATCTGGGAATGGTCAGATACGGGGTTATTAATCAAACCTCCAAAAATGGTATTATATAAAACTGGTGTACAATAATGAATTGCACTTCAAGAAAATATTTAAATTTATACAAGGTGGTTCATATACAAGTTACAGGCTAAACTTACGTTTCTTTTAATGAAACACCCTACATATCTCTGCATTTTTGGATACTGTGTTACTTCACAATCAAAATGATATGAGATAATTGTGGTTGAAACCTAACCGTTTCCATGTATTCAGATGTTTATACAAAAAATTATGCAATATCATTCATTTTTCCCGCTCTTATTTACTTTTATATTAGACAGCGTTTAAAGCAGTCTGGTAATAATATAAAAAATATAATAAATAATAACTCGAATAATCATTCGAGTTGGAATATTTACGAGTTGCAAGTTCTCGAGTCATAGTATTACTCAAGTCGGCATAACACTATATACAGACCTCATGATATCATACATGGTGATCAATGTTTGCAAACTGCACCATTTGTTAATTTTGTAAATAAAACACCCTATATATTAATTCACAGTATAAAAGTCCATTAAATAAGCTTTCATTTGATATAGGGTTTCCTATACTCAAACCCAAGAGTCCTATACTCAAACCCTATTAGTGTTACTCTAATATTTCGGAATTTTTCTTTCTTCATTCAAAAATATAAAAAAAGTACACATACCGGCTTAACATGAACAAGTAATTAGTGCACTCATTGCAGTCTGTAAGATTCGTTCAAATTTTCTTCGTAAAAGTGAATTCTTACCTAGTGAAGTATGAATATTTCTCAACAAGACATGGTCGATATGACATATCTTTGGGAATTTTATAAAAATTGCAATTTGCCATCGAAAGTATATGGAACTCGAGAGAACTATCCTGAGAGACGTTGTATAAAAAAAGCTTTCAAAAGATTACAGAAAAGATTTGAGGCAACAGGAAATGTAAACTACCCTAAACGTGTGCAGAACAAACCTGTTCGTAACCCAATATTTAATAACTGGTTCGAACGTCCGTTGTGGAAAATCCAAAAATAAGTTTAGATGAAAATAGTACCCAATTGGTAATGATGGGCTACATCAAGTTTTCAGAATTTTGAACATAAATTTCATCCCTACCACGTCCATCTATAGCAGCACCTTTGAGGAGCAGATTTTCGTGCCAGAGTTGATTTTTGTCAGTGGGCACTCAATGCCATGGAAAATTAAGGACATTTTTTTTATCTTGTTATGTCTACAGATAAGGCTACATTAAACAATAATTGTTAAGTCCCTATCTTCATACTACAGTGATCGTAATCCTCATTTTATAAGATCTGTGAATATCCAAAATCGATGGAGCATAAATGTGCTATTGTAGGCGGTAGGTCACCAGACCACACTAAATTTGAATTTTTGACCGTGGAAGTTTATCAAACTTTTTCAATTATGCTTTTTCCACATTAACGCAACTCATTTTAAAAATAGTTTCAAAATTCAATTTCAATTTCAAAAGTAAAAATTCATTCGTTGCACACTGAATATTGTTATTTTGAAATTTTAAAACATTTGTAATAAATTAATTCTTTTTTTGTTAGTTTACCTACATATACCTCATAAATTTTATATACTTTTTAAACAAATTTCTGATTTACTAACAAAAATTAAAAATATTTAATTACGAATATATTCAGAAATATTAGAGTAACTAGTAGGTTTGTATATCAAATGAAAGATTATTTAAATATTGTATACTTGTAGCCGTTACTTTGTGGAACATTGTAAATAATTAAATTAAATAAAACAACTTTGTTATTTCCACTCACACTATTATTTTTGAAAAATATTTACTGACTGCAGTTTTGACTAGGCTCTAGCCATTATCAAACTAAGTACCTTATACTTAGTATAAGTTAGTATATGTTTACTAAGTAAACACATTAAATATACATTAAATTTTGCAACAATTAAAGAGAGGGGAGAATATAAGTACAGTCTGGTCGTTCAGCAAATTGCCGTCTTTTGATGGTGAAGTTTTGAAAATTTCGAATGATTCGAGCAAATTGAGCTTAAGTCCCTTGTCGGCTAGGTGTCAGATCTTAATGGGATCATTAGCAGGTTCGTGTCCCGAATCAATGAGGTGTTCCACGAAAGTTGAATCACCTTTTCTGAGCTGGAACATTCGCAGGTGTTCTTTGTATTTAGTATTGAAAAATTATTTAATGGACTCCTATGCTATGAACTAATATTTAGGGCGTTCCATTTAAAACAATGAACACATGGTGCAGTTTGCAAATATTGATCACCCTGTATGATGTAGTAGGTTATGTGTCAAACGAAAATTTATTATTGAAGTTCAACTATCAATAAAACTTTATCTCGAATTAGAGCTTACTAGCGCCTCAATAAGAGTAGAAAAAAAATAATAAAATTGTATAATTTTTTGTATAAACATCTGAATAACATGCAAACGGTTAGGTTTCAACCCTTACAACCCAATATTTTCATTTGGTAGTAACACAGAATTAAAAAATGTAAAGATATATAGGATGTTCCATTTAGAAAAAAACAAAAGTTTAGTCTGAATCTTTCATATAAACTACCCTGTATAAATTTCAATAATTTTTCGAAATGCAACTTATTGTTCTACACAACTGTTGTATAAAATAATTTTTGATATTTTGATTAATATGTATACAGCTATTTTATTTTATACCTGTATACAGGTATTTTTAATGGCTATACATAACCATTTATTTATTTAATAAATTTACGCTTTATTGTCCGATAATTTTTCGTATTTTAAATTAACTATTCCTGAGTTCACCCTACCGCCTTGTAATTAAACTACATGGAGCCGCACCCCCAAATAGTTAAGGCTGAAGGACTGCACACGCCGTCTTCACTGGCCAGGACCAAGGTGGTATTTACAGGGGTTGAACGAATAGCATCAATAATAAAAAGGTGGAGTATTGGAGAGAAAGAGGGAAAAAGAGGGCTGCAAAAGCTTTTAATGAATAAAGTTTAAGTCCTGGAAATTCACAACAATTTTCAAGTCACATGAAAATTAAATTGATAGGGCTAATGGAAAATAATGCTTAACTATAATTTTGTTGAAAATACTGCTGTTTAAACGTTTATGGGCATTTGAATAGTAAAGAAGAAGCACATTTAGCCCTGTCTCTAAGGGTTACGAGCCTTATAATGGGGTAGCCCGTTATAGAAATTATAACGGGCTGTTGACATGGATACCATGATAATATATATTATTTGAAGCGTCTGTTTAATGCCCCGAGTGGCAAAATAGTTGCCTCGAACAGTACAATAGGTGCCACGAGTAAATAGATGCCTCGAATGGCACGATAGGTAAATTTGACTAGAAACTAGAAAAAAAGGATTGACGCCCCATGTCCGGGCCTACTTGGCCTAGGCTCAGTATATACAGAGTATTTTTAAGTTTCGGTTATTCTTGAAACATAAACTTTTTTCTACCGAATTCCTACCATCATTACTCGGAAATTTAATCGTCAGCGAGATTACTTTTAAAATGGTAACTCTTTATTTTGATAGATCCTTTTATTGTTGAGATGATAAATTGTTCTAACCTACAATAAAGGGGGAAACTTCATTGTATGGAATAAAATTTGTATTTACCAGGTAGCATTCGTGCATGTTGTGAAATACGTCAAGTTTTGAATTTTTTAAAGATTTTATTGTGTGCCTTAATTGGAGGGAAGGGAGGTTAGTGCAGGAGATAGGAGTACAGTACGGAGTTACAAGTTCCTGAATTAATATGTTCCTTCGTCCACTATGGATTTAGTTAGTAGTGCAGCCTAGAAGACCAGATCCAAGTGGTCAAAAACAGTCAAGACGATCTTGCAGAGACGTGAAGTCCAATTGGAAGTGTTGAAAGGGAATTGAAGATTCGGAAGATTATTTTTCAGGAATTATAAAATCGTCGTTTAAAATAACGTCAGAAACGACCTAACGATGATCAAGTACGTTGATTTAGCGAATAAGTTCAAGGAAGATGATAAACATCTACTACGTTGGGCTCTCATTGGTTCTACTGTCACACGTGGTGTTGTCTAGAGTTCTTAGAGTTCTAGACTCTAGACGTTAATCCCGTGGTGGCAGAACGGTATTTAAGCCTAGGCCAAGTAATTTTTTTTTTTTTTAATGTGTCCTGTTAACACATTAACCGTGTTAACAGTGTTCTTCTGCGTTGCTAATAATTTGAATTGAAACTTTAAAACTATAAAATCTGCCGCCCCCGAAAGATTGCCGCCCCAAGCCTGGGCCTACTTGGCCTATGCTTAAATACGGCTCTGTATTGTGATGATATTTGTTAGTTAATTTTATAGTTATTTAGGAATTTTGTTGATAGTTTTATTTAAATTAATAGAGTAGGAACAGGTTTACTTAGATAGTTAGGTAATTAATTAGATAGTGTTTTTTAGATTGTGAATCATTAGGGCACAATTAGTAATTAATAATGTAGGTAGTTAATTAAAATTCGTAATTACAATGAAAATCTCAAATATGACGTACAAGACGTACGACATTTCATTGGAAGTGCAAAATTATCAGGATAATGAATATCGCATTAAATTTTGGATTGGACGTTTGGATGTGGGAGAATTTGAAAAAGTAAATTAGAAATTATACATTATTGAATGATCGCCATAGCAACGATTATGAATTGTCGGACGACGCTGTAAATTTTCTGAAGAACGACAAACGAAAAATCAATAATAGAAAAATGACTATCTGGTCGGTGTCTATAAATATGACCGATGACACCAGACGCCCTAGTTTACATTCGTTCCCGGTAAAGCTAACGTCTCAATGCGGAAGAAACGGAAGATAGTTTAGAAACAAACGGTATCGTTATGCCGATAATTGTTTCCGTTGTGGAAAGTAACAAACAAAAGTGTGTATGAACACATAAACAAACAATTTAAAAACAGTAATCATTTCACATCCAGATCTCCGCATCTGAGTATTAATTAGGGAAACCAAATTAAAAACAATTAAATTCCGAAATAGCTGATATATTCGAATAGAGAAATTTGCAAGAGCATCGTCGCAGACGACATTTGAAGAGGACTTGCTGAGAACGTCGCAGAAGAATTACTGACGACATCTTCGTGGAGAGGAATAGGCAGATAGGATAGGATATCATAGGATTTCGCAGAACGGAGGAGTGAATTTCTCCTAATTTGATAGATTGCAACCAGGACGGCCAACTGTCACTACAAGTGCCATAATACATAAAGTTCCATGAATAGAACTAAACTGCAAAGGTAGAAATATAAAAATTTATTTAACTCAGATCCATTAATTGTGCAATTTAGAGTCAATAGGTAAGTTTTGTTAATTAAATTAGAAGTTATAATTTGTTAGTTCTTGATTTCGTTTATTTTATTTTGTTTACGTGTTTCATATTGACTTTAGTGTTTTGTGTGTTTGTTTACATTTCACTTTAATTATAATAAATTTATTTAAATTTAATTTACCTGTCGTCTATCTAATTTATTGGAACCTACTCGAGACCCTGAGATAAAGAGCGAATCCAATATAACAAAGCATTTTGACAACCGAAAGTGGGGTAAATAGTCAAACATCACATTTTAGAACCAATAACGTGGGCAAAAAATAATAATTATTGATAATATATAACATAGCATTTTTAGAGCCTGAACGTACGGCTAAACCAATAGAATAACATAACAGTATATAGTGAGTATTTTTAAGTTCCGGTTTTTCTTGAAACACAAACCATTTTCTACCGAATTCCTACCATCATTACAGCGGTAGGGTCTTTTCTTAATACGGTAACAGCAGAACATTATTAAAACCGTATAAAATCAGAAAGGACGAGAGAAGTTACAAAGAAAAGCTGTTGAAGTTTAATGACGAAAGCAAGAAATTATTTGTATTGCTACTTGCAAATGTTTGAAGTTTGAAGATTGCAACTGCCTCAGAAATCAAAAACTACCAATACAGGAATGGGATTTTTTAATAGACCAACGTACCAATCGTAAAATAATGATAGGTTCTTTAGACTGGGATAAGACAAGGAAAATCTAAAAGAATATTTCTAGAATAAACCAGCGAAAACAGTATGAAAAAAAACCTCAACTTTCTTAGTTTGAATCAAGTCCTAGTACAAGTCCACAAAAATACTCTAAGACACCATCAAATGTTCCACAAACTTATCATATGGCTGGAAACCCTATCTCTCAACCGCAATCAATTCCTTCGATTTCTTAACTTACCAAATGTTACGTATGTTACATACCAAACGTAACCAATGTTACGTTTCCTGTTGTTGCCAGGACATTAGATAGATAGGGAGTTTCAAATCGTACTGGAGCTGCAATTATATCCGCTGCTTTTCAATCGGAGTAGAGTTCTCCGAGCTCGTTCTAGAGCTAGGATTACATTAGTAAACGAACCTATAAGTTTCTGTCAAGAAATCATTGGATAATTTTATGATGGTAGGAAAGATAAAACTCTGATATATGAAGACAATCGTCGAAGAGTGATTCAGGAGGAGCATATAACATTACTGAAATAACCAGGCTCTGATTACCTAGGACATATTTCCCTGAAAACTGGTGACGCTAGAACAATTTGCAGGCATATTCTATCATTCCTGTCTTCCAAGTCGATCGACAATAATACTATATTGGCTGTTGGTTGTGATGGAACTGCCGTTAACACGGGAAACAAAGTTGATATTATTTGGTTACTGGAAGGCACGTTTCGACGTCCACTTCAATGGCTCATAAGATAATTGCATGCGAATGAACTGACATTGCGCCACCTTTTTCAACATCTAGATGGAACTACAACTGGACCAAAAAGCTTCAATGGGCCAATTGGAAGAGCACTGGCTAACTGTAACTATTGCCGGTTATAGCTTTTCGTGCGATTAAATGCTCGTTACCTAAAATTTCTAAATCGAAACAAGAATTTAGCAGAGATCAACTTTATTTGCTTGAAATATGTCAATCTGTTGACAATGCATCCTGTAATCAACATATTGCGAAAAGAAATCCAGGAAAACTGGTTCACTCCAGATAGCCAACAACGGAAAACAGAGTGTTAAGATTATATGTCTCAAGTGAAACACCATCAGAAAATCTAACGATCTTTGCTAAATTTATTTTAACGCTTTATGCTCCTATGTGGTTTAAAATAAAAACCGAGCCACTTTGCATTTTTGATGCAAAGCATTCGTATGACATAATAAAACTATCACACTATTTGCCAGACAATCTAAAATCTGTTATTTACCCTGTAATACAGAGAAACGCATTATTTGGGCATGCAGAAAATATACTACTAGCAATGTTGGCCGATAACAGACCGCACGTTAGAGAACTTGCACTACGTAAAATATTGAAAATCAGAAATACGACGTCGGGCCTTTCAGTGTTGCGTATTTTGAAAATATCTAATTTAAATATGGATTCTGAACATTACATTAATTTGATAGACTGGGAAACTATGACAGAGCCTTCACTTACCAAAAATATAAATACTGAGATAATATCTCAAGCAATAATGGAGCCAGATATTGTCCAAAATGAAAATTTGAAGACTATTAAATAAATGCCGCGCCATACTCAAGCTACTGAGAGAGGTGTCAAGTTGGTGACTGAGACGAGTTGTGCAGTCTGTGAGCCAATTAGAAGAGAAGGGTTTATTAAAAATATACTGAAATCATGTCATCTTATGCCTAATTTCAATACCAAGAAAGGGTATCGTTGAAAATAATTTTGATTTTTTTTCGTTAACTTTGAATTTATTTCATTAGCAAAATGAGTTAAACGATTTACTGTTTTATTTTTTTCCTTTTAGTTAGTAGTCTCAATAGTTTTACGATTTTTTGTACAAGACTGCAAATTAATGGACATTTTTAAATTTCAATCGCGCTGGGCCAGTTTTTAGACTAAAAATATTGAAATGTGCATTAGGTTTTTGATCCGTATCTTGATGGAGCATTAATCCCGCAACCCGCCTAATTTAAATAAAAATTTAAAAAACTGCGCTCCACCCTAATCTACAGTCCATCAGAGACAAATTTAATGAATTAGACTACATATTTGAAGTAAATCAGTATCAAATTGGTTGCATATCTGAACATTGGCTCAAGGAACATAAGATCAATAACTTTATTATCAACAGTAATCGCAGTAATCGCAGTAATCATGTGCGTCACATTTCTCTCGCAAAATTCTCTGATGTATCCACAGAGAGAAATGATGTTAATCAGATGTTTATGTTAATCCTACAATAGCTTTGGATTTCATTGATATTTTAAACAAAGAAAAGATTATATTGGGAGACTTCAATGTACTCTTTAACAACCCTGATGATAAAACATTAACAGTTTGTGATATATTTCGAATGTATAGTTTGCATCAAACAATCCAGTTTCCAACCAGAGGAAAAAAATGCAGTAGACAATATTTTTAAAATTTAATAGTCATCGACATTACTTTCCAAATGGTAACTCTTATTTATTATATATTTATATTTATTTATTTTGATAGATCCTTTTGTTGTTGAGATGATAAATTGTTCTCACCTTTCACGAGAGAATTTTTAAGCAAAGCACAATATGAAATTTAAAAAAAGTGTACATGCACTTAATTAGTAAAAATATGAAAATTCTCTTTTAACGGTTATTTTCCAGCTATGATAGAACTCGCTTGAATAATGTATGCAGAGTAAATATATAATTAAGAATATTAATTGTATTATTGTAATTTTTATTGTATTGATCACACAACACCTTATAGAATTGTATAATAACTTACATAACAATATTTTTGTTTAAGTACTGTAATCTGCAATATTTATTTCGTTTTTCTACCCACAGTTAATACAACACAAAATCGAATTCACACCTACATTTTCTTTTAATTTAACGCCAGCGCAGCGTCTCGACACTGCACAAAGCCAAGCGTCGGGAATCTTCGCGTCCGAATGTGGGATACATGTGCGCCTTCCCCAACGGAATCCCAAGGAGATGGGGCTTCGCAGGATCGATCCGTGTTATGCAACGGCCTCAGCGAAGCGGAGCTCCAAGCGTATGCCGCGCGCCCGAACAAATTGGAGGAGCCGCTCGAGGGAGGAGTTGATGCATTGCGGATATGTATTGCTTCCGAGTGGAATGCGTCGCCGATCAGCTGTAGATTGCTTCCAAGATTAATAGAACGAGGGACATAAAAAGCCCGTGGATAGTCATTGAAACGCTAAAAAAGGGGTTTCTGCTAATTTAAAAGCTAATTTATGTTTAAATTTGCAGTGGCTAAAGTCTACGCAATGTTAAACGTTGTTTATTGCTGACTAATAAGTGTGATTCGTACATTAACTTTTCCAGAAATTAGATGGAAGTTAAGCTAATAATTGATAATATCAAAGCTAATTGTTGTCATAATTTCTATTTACAATTAATGTAAAGGACACTTTTTAGGGTTACGATTTTAATAAATCTACGGTTGTTTGAAACTTGCTTTTATTTGAAACATTCAGGCACTTTGTGTTAAAATGTTTACTAACTTTTTAGGATCATAATTTTATTAAGTCCACGGATGTTTCGAAATGTCTTTCATTTTAAAGATTCAGACACTGTGTTTAAACGTAAAAACCCATTAAATATGTTTCATTGTTTGCCGACTGAATCATTAGAGAATTTTAGTAAGCCATCATCAATTATCTTAAGTGTCAGTACTACTGCAGCTAATAATTTTATTTTAATGAGTAAAAGTTACATACATAGTGATAGAACATGTGGCTAGGTTTGATGATGAAAGCTGTTACACAGAATGCAGATAGTCTTCAGCTCATATATTTTTAATTTTTAATTTATTAATTGTTTTAGACAGACCATCTAGGCCTAGGGCGTTTAAGCAACCACATTTTCCTCCATACAACTCTCCAAATACTCGCATATCATCCTCCTCCACTCCCTTCTGTCCTGGGCTCTCTTTTTCCAGTCCCTTGCGCCCGTAGGCCTTCTTCCACTGACTGTAGCCATCTCTTTCTCCGTATTCCCTTTCTTCTTGCTCCCACTGGCCTTGTCCTTAGTATCATTTTTGGCATCCTCAGCTATTCCCAGACGCCCCCTAGGCCTATGCGTTCTACATGGCCTAGCCACCCGAACCTTTGGGCTTTTACATAGCCGATTATGTAAGGTTCTTTGTATAGCTCCCGCAGTTTTATATTTGTTCTTCTTTCTCAGCCTTCCGGCGTGTCCTTCCTCAAAAAAATCCTCTCAGTATTTTCCTTTCCCTTCTTCTCAACTCTTCCTCTCGTGCTGTATTTAAAACCCATGTTTCACAAGCGTAGGTTACAGTCGGTCGTATTACTGATGCGTATCTTAATTTTGTACCCCTTGATACATAGTTTCATTTCATGATCGCCCTCATGCTTCCATACTTCTGGTTGCCTCTTGCCTCGCTCTCCTCGTGTTTACTCTCCTCCATGCACCCCTAAGTAGCAGAAAGTTTTTACCTTCTCAAACCTGTATTCTTCTCCCGTTAATGATTTCTCCTTCAGTTCCTTTTCGTCATCCTCTTCTGAATTGCTCATCGTCATGTACTTGATTTTCTGTGAGTTTATTTCCAGCCTATAATATTTAGCCTCCTTTCCAAACACTTTACTATTTTCGTCATCTCTCTCCTAGATTTTGTTCTCAGAGCTGTATCGCCCGCAAAAGCCACACATTGGTGTTCGTTATTAAATATCGTCCCGTTGGTATTTAATTTTGCCTTCCTAATGACCATTTCAAGTATTAGGTACAGTACAGTACAGGTACAGTTGAAAGGGGGTCTCCTTGCCGGAGTCCTCTTCTACCTTGAATTTTTCTGACTCCCAATTGTTCGATACTATTTTTCCGGTCGTATTGCCTAGTGTCATCTTAATCAGTCTGATAAGTTTCGTTGGAATTTCCATCTGCTTTAGCGCACAGTACATTTGATTCCTTGTACTTTCGGATGTTTCTCTCGCTGGGGTTCGTTAGCATGCACTGTCTTGCCTCCTTCTTCTTCGTTAATTGCCCCTCACAGTCATTAGTCATTATCATACCAGTCTTTGTGTGTTCTTTTCCTAGTTTTCCTCACTAACACTTCTTTGTTTGCTTCTTCCATTATACATAAATGCACTACAGGCCTTGAAGACCCTGGGCTTGCACAACTCTTCGCCAGACAGTCCGTGTTTGAGCCATTGTTCTCCAATTCTCCACTTCCAAAAGCTTTCGGTCTTCCATCACCGAGTCGAGCCTTCTTATTCTGGGTCTTCCTCTTCGTTTCTTCCCTGTCGGTCAGTTTCTCATTGCCATCTTTGGTACCCTTTCTCGATCCATTCTTTCCAAGTGCCCTGTCCACCTGATTCTTTGGGCCTTTATCAGGTTTATTATTCCAGGGCTATCGAAGAACTGTTTTATCTCTTCATTCGTTCTCCGCCTCCACACTTCACCATACTGTATCCCGCCGAAGATCTTCCTCAGCACTTTCCGCTCCCATCTCTCCAGCATCGATTTTTCCTTGGTGTCCGGTCTCATCACCGATTTATATAACCTTAACTTCAGAGCCTTCGACATACTTTTAGATCGCATTAAATGGTGGAGCATTCCAATAACTTTATTCCCTTTTGATATCCTGGCTCGTATCTCTTCTTCCTCTATTTCTTTTTCATTAACGGCCACACCAAGGAATGTGAACCTATTCACGTAGTCAAAATTGTACACGTTCCCATTACATTCGACTATTAGTTCACTTTCAGTTTCTCCTGTATTTCCTAACATCATGTATTTTGTCTTCTCTTGATTTATATGTAATCCTAAAATGTTTGCTTCCTTTTCTAGTTTTCTGATTGTTCTGCTCAACTTATTTCTAGATTTTGCAAGAACTGTTAAGTCATCTGCATAAGCTATGCACTGATGCTCTTCACTGTATATCAATTTATTTCTATTTAGGCCCCCTTTTCTTATAACTATTTGCATCACCAAATTGAACAGCGAACATGTTAATGGATCTCCTTGTCTCAGCCCCTTGTTGATCCTGAAAGTATTTGTTTGCGTGCCTTCCACTCTAATTGTGTTTGTTGTGTCTCTAAGAGTCATTTCAACCAGTTTCACTATTTTTTTCGGTACATTCAATATTCTCAATGCTCTGTACATTTCTGGACGGTTTACAGAATCATATGCTTGTTTGAAATCTATGAATAGTACAAATAGAGGAATCTTATACTCGTAGCAGTTTCTCTGTATTTCTTTTAGAGTAAAAATTTGATCGGTTACAGATTTATTAGGTCTAAATCCACATTGGTATTCGCCAGTTATCTTTTCTGAGTGAGCTGTTAGTTGATTTTTTTAGTATTGTTGCAAATATCTTATATATCACATCCAATAAAGCAATTTCTCGGTAATTTTTGCACTCCATTGGGTCTCCTTTTTTGAATATTTGGTGTATTACTGCTTTTCCCCAGTCTGCCGGAATTTTTTATTCCTTCCTCCACACCGTCTAAATTAATTCATAAATTTGTTCTGGAAGTTTTGGGCCCCCGTTTGTTAGCATTTCTGCAGTTATTTCATTATCCCCGAGACTTTTGTTGTGTTTTAGGTTACTTCCAGTAACCTCTGACTTCTCTCCAGTCTGACTTCCAGTTCTGTGATTGCCCTTCAGCTACATTTCTCGCTTCCTTATTTCTATCTTCGTTATTTTCAGAAAGTTTCGTTTCTATATTCAATAAATCTACAAAGTACTCTTCCCATATCATTAATTCAGAATTCAGTTCCCCGGCTTGTCGTGTATCCTGCTTTTTCTCTCTTTACTTTTTGGTACAAGTTTCGAATCTCTTTGTGTCTGTAATGCTTCTCTATTTGTTCTATTCCTTCCATTTACTTCTTCTTCTTCCATTACCATTTTTATATGTCACTACTAGTTACTTCGATGCATTTCCTTTCCCTGCTTCTTTATTGCTATCTCTGTTGCCCTTTCATAACTCGTACTTGTTTCCTGATATTGCAGTCCTGCTGCTTCGTACCTTTTTATTCTTCTGTTGTTCCATGCTTTTTTCGCTGGTTCCATCTCTGTGCTTCTGCATGTTATTCTTACTAGGACATGGTTCGAATTACACTCTGCCCCTCTCACACTTCTTATATTTGTGATCCAGTTCATGTGCCTCCTGTTAATCAGGGCATGGTCTATTTGGTTAATGGTGGTTCCGTTGGGTGCTATCCATGTCCCTTATGTATCTCCGTACTTTGTAGCTGTGTGCTCCGTACAACCATATTTTTCCCAATGTCAAAGTTTATCAATCTTTGCCCGTTGTCATTTGATTCTTCATGCTTACTATAATTCCCCACTGTCATTTGTACATGCTTTCCTTCCATACTTTTGTATTGCAATCCCCTATTACCATTTTAATGTCACTCGTTGGCAATTTTTCGTACTCCTCTAATGTTTCATAAAATGTATCCTTGCTTGCTTCGTCTTTCTCTTCGGTCGGGGCATGAATGTTTATTAAGCTTAGATTGTTCTTTGGGCCTTAAAGAGCACATCCTGTCGGAAATGAGCCTAAAATCGATAATTTTTGTTTTGGACTCATTTAGCACTATAAAACGTGTGCCCAGCCTTATATTCATCCCTCTTTAGGGATACTGCATCTTCCACTTCGGTTATTCTTGGCCCAGTTGTTTGGTCTCTTTCAACGCTATCACACATATTCTATATCTTTTCGTTTCACTCACCATTTCTTTCAGTGCTCCTGTCTCAAAAGTCCCCACGTACATTCCACGTCGCCAGGTTGATTCTTATCACTTTAATTCTTTCTTTTTCTTTTGGTATCTCATGTTTTCCACTATTACCTACTATGTTTGTATAATCGTCTCCCTTGCCTTTTGCCATTTTCATTGCTAAGACGTTTTCCTGTTTTCTGGCCTGATTTCTTTCACTAGTCCTTTCCGACTTGGATTATAGTTTCTTTCTCTTCATCCCATCTAAATACTACATCTTCTAATGATTAGGATGGTTGAGACCTTTACTTTGTGGTAATCCATATTAAATTCAGAATAAAACACTACTATGTTTTAACCACACAATTTATTGTTACATATATATATACATATAAGACTACATATATACACATATAAACCGTAAACCACGACTCGAGTTTCAACCTGTGATGGCCATTATCAAGTGATAACAAATTATAAAGGTGTTACATTTATACCGTTTTACACAATAGTAGCGGGAGTAATTAAGCGCAGGTGCGAATATAAGTAATTGGTTCCTAATGCAATGTATTGAAGAGTGGAGTCCAGATAACCTCGGTTTGCTCGTTTAGGAGATTAACGCCGGGATTATTCTTCTGTCGGTTTGCTGGCCGGAGCGGCCGAAATCCACTGACAGAAGAATAATCCCGGCGTTAATCTCCTAAACGAGCAAACCGAGGTTATCTGGACTCCACTCTTCAATACATTGCATTAGGAACCAATTACTTATATTCGCACCTGCGCTTAATTACTCCCTCTACTATTGTGTAAAACGGTATAAATGTAACACCTTTATAATTTGTTATCACTTGATAATGGCCATCACAGGTTGAAACTCGAGTCGTGGTTTACGGTTTATATGTGTATATATGTAGTCTTATATGTATATATATATGTAACAATAAATTGTGTGGTTAAAACATAGTAGTGTTTTATTCTGAATTTACATCTTCTAATGTTAGTTTCTTGTAGACTATTTTTGCTTTTCTCCCTTTCTTTCTCTCTTCTCTTGCTATTTTCCTAATTTCATATTATACATATCTTTCGTGTTGCATATCATCCTCAATGTATATGCTTTGTGCTTTAAGTTTATTTTTGTTTTTCATGATTTCGTTTTTTATTTCAGCTCATTAATTGTGATTAATTAATTGTGTAAATGTGATTACTTTTTTGTTAAAAGTAAGTCCTAAAATAAATGATATTGGGACCTGGCGGTATTGAAAATACGGTATTCCGTATTGTCTTCATATGTGTTGGATTAAATAAATACGTGGATATTTGTACTATTCATAAATCTGGTGCGAATGCGAGAAACCGGGAGCTCAAATGAGCTTAGCGGAGGCGATATTATGAGGACGGAAAACCGCAGATTACTTGTTTCCCAGCGGAATTGACAGAGCAGGGGCAGGGCCGATTTATTCTCGGATGAGATTCCGATATCCGAGGCGGATGCGTCCCATTGACTATCAAGACTCCTCGGTGTACGAGCTCAGATCCGCACTTTGCTATTCTTGCTGATTGATGGAGTCGTTTGTTTTTATTTGTACACAGGTCTCTTTGGTAAATAAATCGATATAGGGATGAACTTCATGTAATTTAAGACACGTGCTTATTGTAGAATAAGTTAATAGTTTCATCTACAATAATGCATTTGTTATTTGCCCAATTAAGCATACAAAATCTACTTCATAAAGCACGAGTGTTTTATGGGTCATAAACACGATTATGTTACGAGTTATAAAACAACCAAGTGTCATGAGTGAATGAAGTAACATGCTGATAATTTTAAAAGTTTTATGAGTCATAAAATACGCTTATTTTATGAATTATAAAACACAACATCAAATACACATGTCATAAGTGATGTTAGTTGCATAGCTACACTATTACCTTCTGACAGTTTTAAATGTTTCTAAGGCCCGTATCTATAGTCCGCCCTTGAGCTTCAGTTCAACTCAAGTCGTATATTTGGTTGCGTATTTTCTATAAACGTTTATGGACCAAACGCAACTAAATGTACGTCTTGAGTCGAACTCAAGCTCAAGTACGGACTATAGATACGGGAATAAGAGTTATTACACAATTGTTATATGAGTTATAGAACACGATTGTTTTATGAGTTATAAGACATTATTGTTTTATGAGTTATAAAATGCGATTGTTTTATGAGTGTAAAAACGGAATTGTTTTATAGGTTATAAAACACGATGGTTTTGAATGATAAGTCACAAAACTGGATTGTTCATATCATCAATAATCATAAATCATAAAATTATATACAGGGTGTCCTAAATAGAGTAGGATTGCATGGGTATCTTTGTTATTTTGAAAGCTAGATAACCCTCCATAAATACTCTCAGGGCGTCGCTAACGACCTCTGTGCGATCCATATCAATGCGATCGAAATCGAAAAATTTTAATGCTCTCTATTGGCACATTTTTTATGGAAAATGTGCCCCTAATAACTGTAGACTGAATTAGCGATAATTATTTTTTGCTAAAACTTACGCATCTGATCGTATCGAGTTTTGAAGCGCAGTAAAATATGAACCGCTCACTACACAAAGTAGGCTGCCGATTCTATGACCTATTGCAAGTGTTTTTTCTGATCTAGCAGTTACTTTGTCAATGGAGTCTACAAATATTGGTATGTAGAAATTCTCTGTAAAGCGTTAAGCTAGTTTGATAAGTATTATACGTACAATATAACTCTTCTTATATGTATTGCAATTTAATTTGCTTATACAAGAATTCACAAGGTTGCAAAAGTTATGATTGATGACGATTGGTGTTGATTTATACTTTGTTCGACAGTACAACTTATCAGCTTCCATTTAGGTATTTAGCTGCTAGTTTTTGCTAATTTCTTTTAAATGAATTTTTCAGTGTTGGCGCGCGGAGTTTTCCGCATAGGACTGTTTGGTATTTGGCAGAAGGAGCGTAACTCTAGTGAAAAGATCTATGGTGTACTCAACTTTGTGGTGAATAACAGTGATTTAGAACACTATAACGAACATTACCAGACTAGAATTAAAAATTTTTGAGCAATTTTTGTAGACTCTTGCAATAGAAATGGAAAAGTGAAGTCGTATCGAAGCAATATTTAGAGACCAAAATCTTCAATGGTTGGATTCAAAAATAAATTTCCCCTTCTTATATGTGGCTACCGAAACTCCGAGGATCTCCGGAAGACCTGTGAAAGACTTTGCTGAATGTAGCGACTAAGTGAAAAGAAGAAAAGTTTTTAAGTTGTATCGATCTCAAACGAAGACGAGTTGACTTTTGCTGCTAGGATGTGCTTAGATGCAGTTGAAATCATCAAACAAGTTACTTGCTATTGGCCTCATCGAGCAACTAGGATGAAAAAAACTATTTACAAGTCCTCCTCAACGAAGACGAAAACAAACACCAGAAGAAGCTCTCGCACTCTATATGGATACTAAAATGACAAAAAGGCAATATATTGCATTAAGCAGATCAGTAGAGCCACAATGCAGATATTTATCCCAATTATAACAAATTACTTCAAGCAAAGAGGAATTGTTACCCCGAGAACATAATCGCCGACAAAATTTCTGCAGAAATTTTCAATCATTGGTTGACCAAACTATCAGAAGATTCGTTCGCGCACAAGAAGAGGTACTCAGTCAAATAATTGTGCAACACGATGAAAGCCTGGTGATTCTATTCAAATGGGGCTGTGATGGCGCAGCCGGATGAAGCCGATATAAACACTGCTCTGAAAACTTTGAACACAATAATTCTTTCCTGTTTTCTATATGTATGGTACCCTTGCGGTTGATAAAGAACCCAGACAATCAAAATAATACTATTTGGCAAAATTCAGCAACATCATCAACTTTTTATTGTCGGACGATAAAAATAACATTTCAAAAAGAATCTAAAGAACTAGCCAATAAGGAGATTGACAGCATAAAAAAGCAAATTGAAGATTTACAGCCGACACTGATCAACGTAAATGAGAATAAACTTAGATGTCATTCAAAGTTCCTCCTAACAATGATCGACGGAAAATATATATAGCTGGTTGGCAGGTTCGGCATCTCAAAATTGTCATGTTTGTAAAGCAACTCCGAAGATGATGAACAATATGAGTGCAGTATTCTAAAGGCAGACAAATGAAAAAAGTTTATCGATGGGAATTTCAAGCCTACATGCGTGGCTTAAAACAATGGAGAGTAGTTTGCACATATCATATAAGCTTGAGATACAAAACTGACTAGTAAACAAGGAGAATGCAGAAAGATTCGCAGAAAGGAAACACCAAATTCGGAAACATTTTCGCCAATAGATGGGTTTACTGATAGATGTACCAAAACCAGTCTTTGGTACAACGAACGAAGGAAATATGGCAAGGAGGTTCTTTCGAAACCATGAGTTATAGGCGGAAATAACTGGAATTCAACCAGAGCTTATAAGCAGACTCTATATAATTCTCCCAACTGTAGCATCTGGGCACGAGATAAAAACATTTATTTTTGATAAATATTGTATTGAAACGGCACAACTATATGTTAGTCAATACCCATGGTATTATATTCCGCAGAGTTTGCATAAAATCTTAATACACGGTAGCAAAATAGTTAGCAACATGGTTTTGCCAATAGGGCAACTGTAAGAAGCACGTAATAATAATAAATAAATACTAATAAATACTATACTAAATACAGACAATAAACACTTCAGAGAATACTATGCTCGAAAGTTCAGTATAAAAGGTACTAATGAAGACATGATCCAAATGCTGCTCGTCGCCTCTGATCCATATATTTCGAGCCTGAGGAATGAAATTTACTAAAAAATGTCTTCAATTCCCAGCAGAAGTTCTTTACATGCTATGAAACCCTACATTTGAAAATCGCCAAAGTCCGAGTTATGATAGTTATGAAAGTGAAAGTTATGATAGTAGCGATAACGGCTTATTATTGTTAAGTATGTACAATAAGCGAAAAATGTAAATATTAAAAATATGTACCAAGTTTTAGGTATAGAAATTTTGGTTTATAACAAAAATACATGTATATTTGTTTCATATTTTATGTACACAATTAGTCTAAGTTCTAGGTTCATCATATACAGATCTAAACTAGTCACTTAAAACGTACTAAGCAGTTTATTAGCAAAACATAATTTGGCTCGTTCAGATTTATAAAAGTGACCTCTGTCGCTCTGCTCAAAAATTGAAAGTATTTCTTTATTGAAAGTTTTCTGCAAATGAAATTTTACTACCTTCTTGCTAATTATCTTTTTACTTCGTACATCAAGACTAGGTCGTGTGTGTTAATCAGTGGTTAATCTTCGATTGCTGCGGTCCAGCTTTCATGCCATCCCTTTGCAGGTTACTTGTAAGTATCAATAACTGTGGCGTTCATTGAAATAGTGGCGTTAGTTCATTTTTATCAAATATTATATTTTTGCGCAAATGGATCTGTTTTTTTATATCTTCCCATATAAAAGTGAATCAACTCCCAGTTGCACTATAATTTCGTTAGATGGCGTTACTTGTACATAAAGAGAACTTAAATGTCTAAATAATTCATTATAATAGTGAAGTAAGTCACAACTCAGCATAATAGTGAAGGGAGTCCGGAGATGTACACTTGTAATGTGACAAATGTTTGACATGTGATTGTACGTATATGATGTAGTTGTGTGTTTTGAATCACATATTGATATTGTTTACTATGAATACAGAAGAGTTTAGTGATTCTGGGTCTGAATATCAGCCTACAACTGAACAAATCTCTACAGAATCTGGAAAGTTTATAAAAAAAATTTATACTGACCATAACCTGAAAATGTCATTTTTTTTAAATTAATTTATTGCATATTTTGATTCATATTCTATGGCTGCATTAAACATTAGGTAAATACTAGTTTTAACGTTCTGCTCTGCATTTTCAAATACAAGTAAGATTGAAAATAGTACCCAGCCAAACCCTCAACCTGGGCCATCAAGAAAAAGTCAATTAATGAAGAAGATTGGCCAGTTAATGAAGGGAAGTTGCTACGTAATAGTGGTAAAGAATATTTTGCTGCAAAACGAGTTAATATAAGCGGGAAATTTTTCGAAAATTTTGATTGTGGGTGTCGAAAAAATGTATTATGTTATTTACAGACAGTGAACGAAAATTCATATTTGAATCATTCTGGAATTTAAAAGATTTCAAATTTTACAAAATTCTTATCTATATGCATTGGTACAAGAAACAATAGTAAGCAGAAAACGCCCAAAAGATCGTTCTTGTACTGGAAGAAATATTTCGTCTTACACACAATCTGTGTGTAAGAAATATTTTCTCAAGACGTTTCAAATAAATGATGAAAGATTATATCGATTACTTTCTAAAAATGATGTCTCACAAGCCAATGATAATCGTGTTACAGCTAGTTCGCGAAAATTTGATGATTCCGATGTCATTGCCCATATTCAAAGTTTTTTAGCCTATCAAAGCCATTACACACGAAAAAATAATTCTATTAGAAAGTATTTGAATCTTTGTTTCACAATATGTAAGATGTACGATCTGCATAAAGAAAAATGCGAAACTGAAATGACTGAACGCAAGAAACTAAAATATTATATTAAAATATTCAATACCAAGTTTAACCTCCATTTTAAAACACCACGACAAGACAGCTGCAAGACTTGCGATCAGGGCCGGCGCTGGCATATGTGGCGCCCGGCTGCGAACCTTTCGTTGGCGCCCCTACGTATTTAAAGATGTCAGATGATTTTTTGAATATGATGGGTCAGAAGAATCCAATAGCTGTTAAAGCCAAAGAACAGAAATAATACTACATTTTAAAGATTTTTATTTCGCTACTAAGATCAAACAATCGTCGCCCAATAAAATAAAAATAATAATATACATATATTTGTATACAGGGTGGGCCACGAATAACGGCCATTAACAGTTTACAGGGTTCCTGATTGAGGAAAAATAAATAAAATCAGCATTGCATTGTTCAACACGATCTCCTCAACTAAAATATTTTCGACTGTCCCTGTATATTATTTCATTTTTCGATTCTCTGTTCAATTGTCTACATCCCCATATGTACTTATGTCCACTTAACTTATTTAGTTTTTGAGTTAAAAATTTATTTGTCAAATTTTGTCCTCAAAAAGACGTTTTGAAAAATGCACATAACATCTAGTAGGAACAAGATAGAAACCCGAGCTGCATCTTGAATTATACCTAACAGATCCCTCTACAATTACAAAAAAATGTCAGCTGTCAATTTTGATAATAGGTATTTAAAAAATATCGATATTTCAGTGCCCACTTAGAAACATCATATTTTAATTATTTCAAATAGAACGACCAATATTTTATATCATAGGGCGATTGGCAAGATAATTTTCTACAAAAATGTATTATGCAACCCTATACCTAGAGCAAATGGTGTTTGAGTTACTTCGAAATTTGTTTCCTCCCAGAATTTCTGAACAATAGAATACCTCCTGTGCTATTCACACGTGCACCATAGTAGGCTAGTGTTAATATTTATTGTTTCAAATCTGGCAAAATTCATTTCCGTGTCAATATTTTTTAACGCGAAAGAATCAAGATCGAGAATCAATGAATACGAATACAAATCAAGAAATTATTAATTTATTCGTCATACATGGCCAGTGCGACTGAATTATTGAGAAAACTTGCAGAACTTTCTTTAGTGACATCTTCAGAAATTTCTATTAAAGCGTCATATACTTCTCTTATTTGATACCTTAGTGGCTTAAAAGCATCTATTCTGGTTTCCCATCTTGTCGTACTGATGGGTTTCAAGGTAAAAATAAATACATGATGCTTTAATATGTCCCATTTGTGAGTTGAACTGGAGAAAAATACAAAAAGCTTTTGAACAATGGAGAAGAATCCTACAATTTCACCGGTAGCACAAGCGGCATCGTTTAATACTAAATTACTAAATTTACACTAAATCACTAAATTTAGTGAGTGGCAAGCGCATGGAACAAAAAATGCTCTTGGATTTTTTTTCAATTCCAATTTTCATTTGTTTTTGATGTTCGGCATCAATTGTTTGATTTGTGTTTAGTCGTTTATCAAATTCTTTCCAATTTGAGAAAAATATTATATGTTGTTTGGAAACTTCATGTCATTTTAATGACCTACTTATATTTCTTCATTTATCAAAACCAATTGTAAAAGCCGAAGCTTGATCTCGAGAAAATAGTACACAACAGAAGCAATACACTTTATCTGAAGATATTGAGTATATTAGCCAAGGGCGCTTGACTATTTCACTGTTAGATAATTTTCTAGAATAATAGTTTGGTGAAAAATGCCTGTGATCAACATTAGTAGGAAATATAATGATGCATATTTTTGCATAGGACCTGCTTTCACTAAACATGGTCGAAATTGATCTGTAATTAGAGTTGGCCATAATGCTGGGTCCAAATTAGCCTGTTGATTATTTGCCATAATAGGACTCGAGATGCATTCTGGTACTGGATATACCACGAGCTCTTTGACATTATGTCGCAATATCTCCAGCTCATAACGAGGCGTTGACGATGTAGGGTCTTCGCCAACTGTATCACTGACTGTGGTAGTATAGTCGACCCAAAAATCTAAGAATATTACGACATTGACTTTTAAGTATTTTATGGGGGTTTTGTTTGGTGTTGCCATAAAATCATAAAAGTCCTGCTAATATTATTCAGTTATCTGGGGTTGCCCGGCTGTCTTTCTGGCATTGACGACGGCGTGCGATTCTTCCGTCTTGACCATCCGTTTGCTTTATGGTGACCCTAAATTAAACCCCGAATATAACTATTAAGAAGTCAAAGTCATAATATTCTTAGAACTTTGGGTCAAGTATACTTATATCAATAGAGTTTTCAGATAAGTCCACAAGTAGCTCCTAATTAACATTTAGTTTTGGTAACACTTCATCAGTATTGGTATGAACAGATGTTGATATGAGAAATGTATTAAGAGAACCAGCTAATTTACTGTTTGCCATTTGCTATGCAGCTTTTCGTTTTTTATATTGATAGCCTGATAGTTTAGGCTTTTTTTCGGGAGGAGAAGTCATTTTGAAACCGCAATATTTATAATACAATAGTAAGGGCGGTGGTAGAAATTCTTTTTCGAACAAATCAATTATTTACATGATGATGTGTAGTACCGTACTTAACACTTGATCCGCCTTATTCAATCACTAATTTTACGCAGTTTGTGCGTCTTAGGTTTTTAGTTCGGGTAACGTTCAAGTAACGTTGTGCGCTTTTGCCAATCCCAAAACCACAGACTACAGCACATAGGGCATGTTTTTATGTTTTATGTTGCTGCGTTGGCATTTTCTCCTGTCGCAGCCCTTTCCCGGACCATCATCGTAGGTTCGCAGGGCGCGTAGAACCAAAACGCCCATGACGACGCGGCGCCCCTGGGACGCGGCGCCCGGCTGCGGACGCTTCACGGCTTCCGGGTTCCGCCGGCCCTGCTTGCGATGAATTAAATTTAAAAATACAGGGAGCAGATAATGTAAACGTTAAGAAGGAGCTTTAGACGCATAGAGAATTGAATCAACGAAAAGCAGATTCAGCAACAGAACACCTTCAAAATGATTCTAAGAAAATAAATGAAGCTTACATATTTACTTTGGACCTGCAAGAAGCTTTAGCCTAGCCAAAATTAACCACCTTAGTAGCATACTTTATAAGAAACCTTTATTTATATAATCTGGGAATACATTGTTTCAATAATAATACGGGATACACAGGGGCGCGCCTGACGGGCGTGCAACGCGTGCGGCGCACGCGGGCGGCCAAGTTTGGGGGCGGCCGTTTGCCGATGTGCTCAGCAGCGCCCCAAACCAAATACAGTGGATGCCCACACTTCTGTCAGTTCTACAAAAAATATTTTAAACTAAATAGTTGCAACTTACAACCTTTTCATTTATTTAGTATGTCGGAAAGAAAAACTAAACATATCCAGCGTATTGAGAAGCAGAAAGATAGCAATAAACGAATTCCCCATTATTTGGGCGATAAAATTAAAAATGAAATTATTAATCTAATTGGATCAAAAATTAAATGTGCTATATTGGATTTGCCCAGAAAGTCGAGATATTTTTCCATTATATTAGATTATACACTGGACGTAAGCCATGTAGAATAGCTTACCGTTATCGTACGATTTGTACTCTTAGATGAGAAAAGAGTAGAAGTAAGGGAACATTTTCTTGTATTCAGTCTAACAACAAAAAGTACACGAGAAAGTATATCTGCATTTCTCTTAGAAGAATTATCGAATTTGAAATTAAATATTTTTGATATGCGGGAGCAAGGCTATGATAATGGTGCAGATATGCGAGGAAAGCACAATGGATTACAAAAACAAAAATTAAACATAAACCCTCGTGCTTTTTTGTGCCACGTTCAGCACATAGTTTAAATCTGGTCGTAAATGATTCAGCTAATATTTCACATGAAACTGTAATTTTTTTATCTTGTTCAAGAATTGTACGGTTTTTTTTCTGGAAGACACAAAGATGGACAGTTCTTAAAAAATATGTAGGAAAGTTAAATTAAAACCACTAAGTGATACTCGATGGTCCTGTAGAATCGATGCAATAAAGCCTTTACGATATCACATTGTACAAGTGTACGACGCTTAATACGAAATTTATGTAGATAAAACTTAAGAGTTTAAAACTGTACATATGGCGCATTCATTGCTAATAAAGATATCGAGTTTCAAAAATGTTTATGCTCAATTGTGATTTGGCATCAAATTTTATTTGATATCAACGTAGTCATTTTTCAAAACCCAAAACTAAAGGTAAGATCGTCTTTGACGTATTTACCAAATTTGACAAACCTTTTAAAGAAATATCGTACCGATAAAAGTTTTGAAGACTTTATTGTTGCAGCTAACACTTTAGCTATGGAATTGGAAGGTTGAATGTAATTTCCCTACAGTGGAAAATATAGGAGTAAAGCGAACACCCAAAATTTTTGATCATCAATCTGCGGATGAGCCAATTTTAGATCCAAAAACCAATTTTAAAGTAAATTTTTATTTTTGTTTATTGAACCAAGCTTTATCATCTATCGAGACCAGAATTGAAACACTTGTGTATTACAACGATTTATTTGGCTTTATGACCAATATTAATAGCATTTCGAATGAAATGTTGTTAAAATCTTGCAAGGATTTGCAAATTAAACTAAGAGATGAGCAAAGAAAAGAGTCTGATATTGATGGGATAGACCTCTTTCAAGAAAATTTATCCTTGAAAAACCATTTACCATCAAAAGATGTCACAGAACCACAAAGAATTCTTGAATACATATTCGAAAATGATCTTCAGGCAACGATCCCGAATATATTTATTTCTATCAGAATTTTGTTAACATTGCCAGTATCCGTAGCATCTCGTGAGCGATCTTTTTCGAAATTAAAGATTATAAAAAAATACTTACGATCTACAATGTCACAAGAACGTTAGTAAATTTATCAGTGATATCTATTGAACATGAGATATTGGATTAGCTAGTCACGATTTAATATCAGAATTTGCTCTGCGCCAAGCGCGAAACACAAATTTTTTGTAGTTTTTTGCTTGTAGATTTTTCAATATTCTTCCTATGTTGTGATTAGTGATAAAAATGTAATTTATTATTTGTAATATATTCTGAATAAATGTTAGTATCATTGCGAAAAAATAATGTATTTTATATTATTATTATTATTATTTTTTTTATTATTATTATTATTATTCCCCACCTGTCTTTAGAATGGATAGCTACTCTGTGTAGGGCGGCCAAAATACTATTGCACACGGGCGGCCAACTACCTAGGCGCGGCCCTGGGGATACATGTATGTTTGGGACGAAATTGGAGGCGAAAGGGGATCTCAAGACATTGCATCTTGTCTTGTTTAGCACTTGAAGACTAATGCGTCAACAGAAAAACACAATATTATGAATTCAGCTTCATGTACTGGACAAAATCGCAACATTAAAACAAGCATCTCTGTTCTGAACCTCGTACAAGACCTTGAGACTAGTAATGACACTTCAGACTATAAGTTATTGGTATCTGGGCACTCGTATTTTCCAAATGATGGGGAATTTGGAGTAATTGAGAGTGCTAGGCGATGCCATGGACAAATTTATAGCCCAGATCAAAGGATTAATATAATAAGAACGGCTAAACGAAAGCAACCTCATTTTATTGTTTCCCAAATGAATCAATCTCAATATTTAAGTACTGTACGTTAGAAAAATCTATTAAAAACAGAAAAAGGACTACTTGTGGTTATGAGTTTAATTGGCTAAACATTAGGTGGCTGAGGTTTGACAGGGATCATTCTTTACAATTTAAATTTAAAGAAACATTGAACCCAAACAGGATAAAACATAAGTAAAAAGAAGCAAGGGCGACCAATAAACAATTTGAACAACATTCGGCAGGATCCACCCTATCCATCAAGAAGACCTACCACTATTGCAAAGAAGAAATATATGATTGATCTTCTACCGTACATTCCACTAATTTATCACGGGTACTATAAAAACCTTCCAGTTGATATACCAACCCGTTCAAACACATCTAATGCCGATGAGCGTACTTCCGATGATGAAATCACTTATGACTAAAGAGCAACAGTCACTATAACAGTGAAGTAACTCCATAAAAAAATAGTTATTTAAGCATTAAGAGAGGTAAGTATCGTTTACCAGTCGAGGTCGAGTTTGCGCCCGAGCGATAGCGAGGGCTAGCAATAAAGACCGAGACTGGTCAAAACTTACCTCTCGAATTGCTTCTAACTGTTTTTCCACTCCTGAAGTTGGTTTAATTGTTTGTGTTTGATTAATTTATTACTATATATACTTTATTATTTATTATACTTCCCTGAGGGGGAGTAAGTTACAATGTTACAACAGTGTACTTACCTTGCAGGGAGTGGAAAAAAGTTATATTCGTTATTTATTATAAATATTGATCTTAATTACTCATTTGTAATGTTTTTATAATCTTCAAACTTTCATAAACAATAACAACAATGGAAAACAATAGAAACATTTCCCAGTCAATCACTACCTTCCTTAGGAATTGCCAATTAAAAATATAAATATATAATCCTGACATCATTGAACTGGCTGTAGGCTCGTACCTTATGCCAGGGTTGGGAGCTCGTAGCCAAGCCCAATGGCTTGGAGGCGGGACTCCAAGACCCCACACCAAAAAAGTTAGTAATAAAAAATTAGTATCATTATTTTTTTCTATAGATGATTTTGCAAAACGCTTAATATTCCATCATGCAATAAGATGGTGATAAGTCATTACAACATTGAACGACACAACTGTATGAATCATCCTCCGCTCGGCGAAAATTCATATAACCATGATTCATATTTTTCTTCAAAAATAAAATTTCACGTTTTTTAAAATACTGTGGCATTAAAAATCGAATGGAAAATTATTTCTGGCAGGATTTCTAGTAAACAATGAAGCGGTCGATATTCTCAAGGCGCCACAGCAGCCCTTTATATTTATTTAAATTCATGCAAAAATTGATTAATTTATAGCCTTGATTTTGGTGAGTAACGACGCTGGTAAGACCTGGAAATTACACGCGGGCCCGTCTTTGGACGTGCCCGACCATTATTCATTTCGGTAATAAGTTTAAATTGTACGTGTGTCCGTGTGCAATGATGATGATGGGGGAATTGTGTGATCAAATTACGGCCAGTTGATTGATGCATTCGTCCGTGCGTCTCACTCTGATGCCAAATTATGTGCGCACCGAAAATGGCGAAATCAAATATTTGCATGCAGAATCGATAATTTTTGATTAATTAGTAAGTCTATTAATAAATTGCCCATAAATAATGACTCGCGTGCGTAAGGACACCGCTTCTAGTTTTATTTTCTTTTGGGAGCGACCAGAATAATTTTGCATATCCGGCTAATTATCCAGTGCAATATTTCGAAGAAAATTTAACAACTTAAAATTATTAAAGTATATTAACGTAAAAACTCTAAAAACTATAAAATGAAAAAGCAACTTTTTCAATAATTTTAAGTTTCAAAGACTTTTGAAAACTATTAGTTACAAAGCTGACACAAACTGCGCTTTAAACTGTTTCGAACGACCCACAAAATAAGTTTTCGGCTTGCAGGGACAGTCACTTCGTGGCCCGGCAATGGCAAAATTAGTGATGCGTTTACAGGGAGGCAGCCACAAACCGCGTCAAGTTCGTTTGCTCTACTTGTTTTCACAGGCTTTGTATTTTGCACGACGTTTCCGCTGAGATGCTGGGTGCACATCCCTTCGTCGACAACGCGTAATCCGATAAACACCGTTTTAAAACTCGGAAGTTAAGAGTTCCGTTCCGGTTTTTCGAAAGAAAAAAAAACTGCCGTGCATTTCCGCACTTACAAATCCCAGATAACATAGCTTAATGGAAAACATAAATGAGATAAAAATAAACTTGAATTTTTAGTTTATATGGGTGAACCTGCCACATTTCGCTGTCACATTGCAAACGTAAGAAATAAAATCTATATCAAAATTATATTTCGTATAATCTTCAGACGCGGTTAGTTTTCCACTCATTATTCAATCGACTGTTGTATTACGTTGTACAAACTTGAAGCAGACCAACAAAAATTTAAACTCAAATCACAAGATATTTTATTTATTATTATATTGAAGTATTATTTAATAAATAGGTAACTAGTTTTATAGGGAATTCATAGCACAGATTTTTCTATAAGATGATAGTTTAGAGAACGATCAGAGAATTAGGTTTCTCGCTGGCATTATAGTGATGCGTCTATAAGTTAAACGAAGCGCCTGAAGTTATCTGGCGACGAGCTCATTCTGGTATTTTGCGAGCGTCTGATATAATGGGCGATATAAAACCCCACAATGGCACTTTTCCTGTCGTCCCAAGCCGCAGTCATCGCGTCGAATCAAACCGTATCGCGGCCGACGTCGACGTCGAATTCGGCGACGACCCATCAGATAGCGTCGCGACGACGGATCCACGCATCCGATCGGCAGCGTCGGGACGCCGGTATCGGGCCATCGCCGATAAGGAGGCCTCAGCGCCGTCCGACGGATCGCGCATGCAAAATCAATAATCCGTTTACCGGAGTTCACACCATGACGGTCGCTCGGCGATTTTCAGGGACGTTTAGCAGGAGCCATTACGTCGTAGTGCTTTCCACTGAAAACTACATTTGTAATAATGTTTATAATTGTATATTACGATTTGCTCGACTAAGCCAATGCGATGATTTATGTGTAGAAATTTTTATTTACTCGGCCAAGGGCAGGTTTAAAACCTGAATTCCTATGTCGCCTGGGATCCAGTCACTTGGACTTTCAAGGTACTGTGAAGAAGAAAAGACTTTGCTAAATATGCTAAATGACAAGTATTACTGACTTAAATTGTATACATTTGTACCAAAAATGATCATTCACTGCATATATGGAAAGCGCAAATGCCCATAGATAGCGATGGGCTTAGCACAAAAAAATTAAATATACCTTATGTCCCCGGATCGAGTTTACAAGAGGAAAACATGTATCTTTGATTTTAAGCCAAAACTTCAAAGGTATAATTTTTTTTTTGCTTGTTCTGAAACCAGCAAATCTGTAATTAAAACTTCATTATTCCGTCTCAGTAGAAAAAAAAGTACATTTTCCCCTTGATTTTGGGATTAGTAATTATTACTTTTAATTTTAAAGTTTTCTTATCACGTAGGCGAGCTCGCTTCGTTTTGACAACTCCGTGAAAGCTTATTGTCGTAAACGTTTACAAAATGTTGACATTGGAGCAGATAATTTATTTGATGCAATGTTATGGTACCGGTGTTATCGTTCTGTTATTGAAAAATTTCCGAATATTCAAGTTTCACCTATGGGGTCCCAAAAACTGATTTAAAGTTTTTAATAACTGGATCTGTTGAAAATTTAAAGATACAGAAGAATCCGTACGATGAAGACGATGCTTCTACCTTTTGCTGTTGGAATCTGTGAAAGATCAACCAAAAACCTCACTAAGGAGACGATCACTCCAACTGGGCATTAGTAAGTCCCACATTCGAAGAATTTTGAAAGCGAAGAAAATTCACCCATACAAACTGATATTTAATCGTACATTGGATCCAGGGGATGATGCAAAACGATTATATTTATGTTTGTGGCTGGGAGATTACCTATCTAGAGACCGAAACTTTTACCGCAGAATAATGTTTTCTGATGAGGCAACATTTTCTATCAATGGGACAGTTGCCTCACAGCATGTAAGATATTGGAGCGATACTAATCCACATTTTAGAATTTTAAAAGGTCGCCAGTATTTTACCCAAGTAAATGTGTGGTGTGCCGTTGGTTATCGCGGGATAATAGGTCCATATTTTTTTAATAACTACGTTAATCAGCATAGATATGTTAGAAAATTTTCTTAACGATGGGCTTGGTGTTTTAGAAATTAATTACAGACGTACAATATTTTTTCAGCAGGATTATTGTCCTGCACATTATTCTCGCATTGTTACTAACTCTTTAAAAGTTAAATTTGGAGATCAGTGGATTGGAAGAAATGGTCCAGTATTGTCGCCTGCCAGAAGTCCCGATTTAACAATTTTGGATTTTTATTTGTGGGGACGCTTAAAGCAAATTGTGTATAGAGATAACCTACCTAATAATGCTGAAAAATTAAAAAAATCGAATAAGAGACGCCGCACAGTGTAGTATTTTGCGAATCTAGAATCTCAAAATACATAAAAACAGTATGCAAATAAGACATTTACAAAATATAACATCTGTAGGTGCCCACCCTTAGCGTCAATCTGCGGACAAAATAGGGTTTCTTCCTGCTCATTCCATAATCAGTCTCCTGTGGTTTCCTACGCATTAAGTTCTAAAGATCTTACTGCTATCGTATTGATTTGGGTTAACGTTTTCGCCATGGATAATATACGTGAAGGTATGTAGTTTATATTTAGTGTATAAAAAAAGCTTCCTTAACCATGAATATTTGAAGAATTACCGTTGAAATGGATTGGAAAAATAGTCTAAAACTAACAAGAAGTAACGAATTCTTTGGACAACATATTTGTACAGATTTGTATATCATGATTTGATCATTTTTATAATTTTAGAAGTCATACCGATTGTATACAATACAATTTGAATGCAAAAATTTAGGTATGCTACAAAGCGTATCAAGAAATGAACTTTTAGAAGTGTTAAAAAATGAGAATAATAACAGCCGAACATATTCTGTTAAGCCGGAACATACACTTGGGAACTATCTGAAAATGAAATTCAACATGCACCACTGTTCTCAACGAATGTTTGAAGAATTGAACCGGATTATTCATTCATTTATGATTGGGTTCAATAAAAGATGGAGGACGTGCCATCGTAATAAGAATATGTTCTTGAAAAAATATAATTTTTGGTTGAATACCATGGTAACCATAAATGACCTCGATGCAACCAGTACAAGCGGTATACATAGTGTAAAAAAAGGTGGGCGGAGAAAATTAGATTTCAGCTCCAGTGGTTTGAAATCAAAAGCGAGAAAGGTGAAACCATTGTTTACAGATCATACATTAGGCGAGTTAACTCTTGCTACAAATATGAAGCTGAGGCAATCTGGCAAAAGGGACGCTGCTTATATGCTGATGCAATTGGTTTCTAGTCCCAAAAGAGCAACTAAGGTCAAAAAAGCCTTTCACGGCGCAGCGCAACAAATACCCCAGTATTCATCTGATGAAGCTGATACGGACACGCGCCGCAACGCGTATGGACCCGAACACACAGCGACATCGGGCGGCGCCGGAACCAGTCGGCGTCGACCGGCACCCTCGCCCCACCACCGATTTGCGCATCCCTGGAGAAGGGGTGGCTCCTTTAAGAAGACGCGGAGCGCCCCATCGACCATCAGTCGCCTGCCACTGATCGCAACCCTGAGTGCTCTGTAGCACCCTGGTTCCACCCGCTAACCGCGTGCTCCCCCAGCACCTTGGCCATACACGCCACCGAGTGCTTCTTAGCACCGTGGACATATACACCGCCGACTGAGTGCTTCCTAGCACCTTGGCTCACGCACCGCCGACCAGGGATCTGGTTGCCGGTTCAAGGCCAGGACAACCCGAGCCGTCGACAGGAGACATCGTGTTTTTTTCTCTCATGTTTTCTTATTTTTGAATGGCAAAAATAAACATTTCACGCCAACGCCGCCACATTAACATTTATTTCCACCCCGTCCCCAATGCTAGCCGAGGCTCAGACCCCGGTCGAATCATAATTGGAGCCCTAGCGTGGGGCTGGTTCGCGTGTGAATCGCGAAAGGACTAACGACCCTGCTCTACCACTGACATTAATATTTGGTTTTTATTACTTCGCTTGTGTAAATATTTTCTCCGTATCTCCGTGTGTATATAGAACATTTGTACACTTAATATTTCGCGTGTATCATTCTACATCCTCAGGTCTGCATGGTAATAACCAGATCAAAGATGTCCACCACCGGCCAAACAAGGGCGCAACAAATGGCACCAGCACCGCCCACAGTGCCAACGGCCGCGACCAGCGTCGCTCCACTTCTGGGAGTGGATATCAACACCCAGTGGAGCCCAAACCAATAAATACCAGGTCTGCCACTAGCCCCGGCTCCGATCTTCCGAGGACTCAGTGAAGAAGACCCGGAAGTGTTCATCAACCGCATGAACGCTCTACTTGCACCATATGACGCCGCCGATCACGTCACCATAGCAACCCGCCAACTCCGTGAAGCCGCCGCCCAATGGTGGAAACCTTACGAACCACTCCAGCTGACCTGGGCAGATTTTACGAACCGCCTTCGCCGGAAATACGCCGGACCCGAGGCAACCGCATCCCTCCTGGCCCAGCTATTTGGCCAGAAGCAACCGCGACAGGAATCAGTCGAGGTATTCCTGCTACGGAAAGAGCTGCTCTTCCGGAGACTACTGCCTGCGACTCCCGTAGCTGAGAGGTTTGCAATTCTATTAGAACAACTGCCGCCCACCCTGAGACAGCATCTCCGCAACCCAGTGGCCCGATCTATCAACGAGTTGATAGAACAAGCGGGCCAATTAGAAACGGACATCCGCCAGATCGCATCATCCCCAGCACCAAGGACCGACAGGCGCGATGGCCCACCAAAATGCCGACACTGCCCGGAGTACCATCTGCATATGTACTGCCCCGTGCTCAACAACAACTTCCGGAACAACCAGGGAAACTAGAGATGGGCCGAGCAGACAGCATCTCGGCCCTAGCCATCCTCTCCATGATAGGACCTGCTCGTGGCCTCCCTCGCATCGAAGCCCAGATCAACGGACACCACGTCAAGGCCCTGATCGACTCAGCAGCCACCCATAACTTTGTATACGAGAAATGGATGCCCCCTGTCACAGCCGCCCCACAACCCGTCCATCTCGCCTCCATAGACGGAGTTCTGAAGGTTACTGGCGAGGCATCCGCGGTCCTTACTATCCAAGGACTAAGTGGCGACGTCCACACATTTGTCAGCCCAGACCTCCGGGAAGACCTAATTCTAGGACTACCCTGGCTTCACGCTCAACAGGCCACCATCGATTGCTACAGGGGGTGTATAAACTTCGGCGCCACCCACCGATGCATCGCCCACTGGAGAGGGGCACCGAATCCTCCGCCTACCACGCCGCTCTTGGACCTAACGACCCTGCAGCACCAATGTCCACCACCGCTGCACGATCAGTTCCGGCGCCTGCTGCACCAGTTCGCGCCAATCTTCTCCAGCCAGTCCGCAATTGCCTCCGCCAAAAGCACGACGCACAAGATCGATCTCATGAAGGATGATCCGTTCCAGATTCGACCGTACCGGTGTTTGCCCGAAAAGAAGCAAACCATCTATAAACAGATAGAAGCCATGCTCGCCGAAGGGGTGATCGAGCCATCCACCTCCAACTACTGCTCTCCTGTGGTGCTCGTGACCAAAAAGAATGGTACCCCTCGCTTTTGTGTCGACTATAGGCGACTCAACGAGGCAACAAAGGACAAGACTTCGGCCCTGCCCTTAATTCAGGAAACCCCGAGAGACCTCGGCCAAGAAAAAATCTTTTCCACCCTTGACCTGAGGAACGGGTATTGGCAAATTCCCCTGGACAAGGATTCCCGCCATTACACCGCCTTTGCAACTCCAGATGGAGCGACCTACCAGTTCCGGGTGATGCCCTTTGGGTTGAAGAACGCCCCTGCCACCTTCCAGAAGATGATGGCCCAAGAAGTGCTGCCCGGGAAACTCCGAGAGTTCACCATGGCCTACTTGGACGACATCGTCATTTTTTCCCAAAACTGGGAAGAACACATCGCCCACCTCAGCCATGTTTTTGAGCGACTCCAGGAACAAGGGCTTCACTGCGCGCTGGAAAAGTGCCACTGCGGGAAAACGCAACTGGAATACCTGGGCCATACCATCACCACCGACGGTATCCAACCCCAGCCACACCACTTGCAGCAACTCGCCGATACCGTCGCCCCCACAAACCGCAAACAGATCCGCGGGTTCCTGGGCTTATGCAACTGGCTGAGGGACTACATTCCCCAGTTCTCGACGTTAGCCGCACCACTTACAGACCTGCTAAGCCCCAAACGTCGCTGGAACTGGACCCCGAGCTGCCAAGAAGCTTTCCGGTTGGTAAAAGCCGAGTTCACAAAACCACTCCACCTCCATCGGCCCGACGTGACCAAACGATTTGTCATTCAGACAGACGCCAGCAGTATCGGTCTTGCCGCCATCCTGTACCAGGAAGAAGAGGGGAAACGACGCATAATTTCGTACGCTAGCGCCCGCCTTCGAGACGCCGAGCGTCGCTACCACTCTAACGAATTAGAGTGCCTCGCCGTAGTTTTTGGGATCAAGAAATTTCGGCCCTTCCTTGAAGACCACCGCTTCCTCCTGAGGACCGACAACCGGGCCTTGACCTGGCTACACTCCCTCAAGGAATCACGGTCCAAACTTGGCCGATGGGCCATCCTTCTGCAAGAGTTTTCATTTGACGTCGAGCACTGCCCAGGTCGCTGCAACGAGCTAGCCGACGCCCTCTCCCGGAAAACTGGAACTGAAGCCCTTCAATCAGACCACCTAGATCTGGAGCAACGACTACGTGAGCCCAATCCCACTCAACACAGCGAGCCTCCAACGCTCATGGTAATCACGCTAGCTACGCTTGCCAGCGCCATCCAAAAGTGGCAAGAAGAAGATCATGACCTCCGGACACTACGCGACCGATGCCTCCACCTACAAAACCAGCAAGCCACCACCCCGGAAGACGAGGAGCTTCAAGCCAAATACCTGGTAGTCGACGATCACCTCTACACCCACACCCCCGACGGACCACGCCTCGCCGTCCCTCCGGACAAAAGCCCGCAGATCCTCTACAGATACCACGACGCCCCAGACGCTGGCAACCCCGGCGCCCGTGCAACAGAAGAAGCCATCCGTGCCCGCTTCCATTGGCCAACCATCCGCCGGGATAGCCAGCATTACGTCTGGAGCTGCGTAATCTGCTGCTGCCAGAAGAAATTTACCAACCCCGTGCCCACGGCACAACGGCCACACCAACCCCATCAACCCTGGGAAACGGTTGCCGTCGACATTATGGGACCGTACCCACGCAGCGCCAGGGGAAAGCGATTCATCATCGTAGTCACCGATATGTTTTCCCGGTGGATTGAAGCCTTCCCCGTTGCCCGGTCGGACGCAGCCATCATTATCCGATTTCTAGAAGACGACGTCTTATCTCGCTTCGGTTACCCACGAGCAATCGTCACCTACAACGGCCGAAAATTCACCAGCCGCCTCTGGCAGGGCGCCTGCCACGAATGGCAGGCCAAACACTGGACCACCGCCGTCTACCATCCACAAACAAAAATAAACAAATACAAATAAAAAGTGCCAAAATAAAGTAACGATGATTGCTTAATAAATGATTCATTATCAGAAATTAAGTTGCATTCAATAGTTGATTTGACTATAAAACGACTTTGTATTGTGTAAGCCGAAGTTTTGAAAAGTATTTTTGTTAAAAAAAAATGACAGTACCAATGACTTTGATAATGATATTCAAATGGGGATGCGATGGTAGTGGTGGACAAAGCCGGTACAAACAAAAGGCAAGCTCAAATGAATTCGAAGATCAAATATTTAAGCAACGTCATTGGTACTTTTACAGTTATTTGTTCTTGGAGAAACAAACCAAAAAAACATATTATGGCAAAATTCACGGCCATCGTCAAATTTCTACTGTAGACCTATAAGATTCAGATTTGCTAAGGAGACTGAACAATTAGTTCTAGATGAATTTATAAACGTGAGAAGGCAAATTTCAGAAATTTTGCCAACTTTGGTAGATTGCAATGGAATTATTGTGGAAGTCAAACATAAATTTAAAGAGACGATGGTTGATGAGAAAATATGCAACATTTTAGCGTCCAACAGAGCTACTCAAAAGTGCTACATTTGTCAAGCAACATCCAAAGACATGAATAATTTAAAAATAATTCGACGACGTATAAGCGATCCACAGACATTTTCTCGGGGCTTATCCACATTACATGCCCAAATAAGACTTATGGAATGGTCTTGCATATTGCGTATAGGTTAGATATACAGAAATGGCAATGCCGTACACCTGAAAACAAATTAAAGATAGCCAATAGTAAGAATTTCATTATATAGAAATTTAGGACGGAAACAGGACTATTGCTAGACACTCCGAAACAAGGTGGAGGCAATACGAATGATGGTAATAGTGCTAGAAGATTTAAAAAAAATGCTGCTATGGCTGCTAATATTACAGGAGTCGATCAGTCTCTAATTGACCGATTTAATGTAATATTACGCACATTGACCTGTGTATATGAGATAAATATACTTTTTCTACTCCCTGCATGGTAAGTACACTGTTATAACATTGATTTAGTGGAAGTAAGTCCCACTTACCGATAAAGCTTTGGTTACTATGAGCAACGGGAAGTAAGTAATCACTTACTTCCCTCAGGGAAGTAAGTAAAATAATTTCAATAGCGTTCTTTCTCTGGCACCAGTCTTTAAAACACTTTTGATAACACCCATTCGACTTCTCCGGCAGTAGGAAGGAACAGGCAGCATCTGCAGCTTCTTCAATTGCCATTTCTTGTTTATTTTCATTGGAATTCATTTTACAACTGAACGAATGCAATTTCTGACATTCACACTTTGTTTGAAAAATAGTCTTAGCAACCAAAGCCGTACTGACATTTTGTTCATGTTGCGAATATAAATTAATCAAACATAAACAATTAGACCAACTTCAGGAGTGGAAAAACAGTTATAAGCAATTTGAGAGGTAAGTTTTGACCAGTCTCGGTCTTTATTGCTAGCCCTCGCTGTCGCTCGGGCGCAAACTCGACCTCGACTGGTAAAAGATACTTACCTCTCTTAATGCTTAAATAACTATTAATTTACAGAATACTGCGACGAGACCGCCACTTTATACATATCACTGTAATTGTATCCTATGCCCGTTACATTACACAAGATTTTGTTGCATGGGCCAGAAGTAATTCAGCACTTCATACTTCCTATCGGACAAATGTCCGAGGAGGCTCGGGAGTCTCGCCATAAAGGATTCGGAAATATCGACTTGAATATTCAAGAAAAGTGTCAAGGACGACCACCAATACGGACATATTACACAGTCTTTTGATTTCTTCAGATCCGGTAATTACGTCTCTAATGCCAAAAGAAAAGCATAATGTAGCAGATATACATCAGATAGCCTTCTGTTCAAAAACTCCTTCAATCACCAAATTTCCATGAGCAAGCTAAAGAGGAGGCGCAAGGAAATTGCAGTAATGCTTCCACTAATGAAGCCAGTGATTCTGAAGATTCTGGTAGTGGTCGTGGTAGAGATAATGCATGAATTTATGTAATTATGTATTCTTTTCTATATATGGGTTAGTTATTTCACATAAGTTGATAGAATAGATTGCTATTTTAGTGTCATATTTAATTTTGTCCCGCTAGATATGCAACATACTACACTGTGCGCCGTGGCATCATTGTCCATCGAAGAAATTCAAAGAAGTTTCAAGGAGCTTTGTTTTAGAATAGAATTGTGCGCAGAATTGGGTGGGGGATTATTTGAATAATTATTGTTCTTGTTAAAAATGACTCTTTTTATCTTAAATCTGTTTCTTTGAGTTGCTGTTTATAAAAAATATGTTTTTTCACAAACATTTTTGTTATTTAACTTGCGTAATCTAATTTGTCAAAAAAATAAAACCGTCAATGTAACGGGAATTAAAAAGCAGAGAAAAATTATTACTGGTCCAAAATCAAATGAAAAATAAACTTTTTCCAATTCGCATTATTAAAATGCTCATTATGTATATTGAATCTCACCGTTAAAACGGCACTTTAATCGAATTGGTGAATAACATATTTATATTTTCATTTTATTCACTATAACCATTGACAACGTGAATAAAGTAAAAAATAGGTAAATTCGCACTATTCTTGAAATTTTCGTTATTTTTCGAAAAAATCTTGTATGATACACGTGAATAAAGCAATTTTATCCACTCGAAAACATTCACGCTCTCGGCTTCGCCTCTTACGCTAACCTGTTTTTTCGTGGATAACATTCGACTTTATTCAGTTATACCATAAATAGCTAGTTTCTACTAGAGTTTGGAAAAAAATAACATTTGAATATACATTTTACAGCATAATATTAAGATGATTCGCTACATTCCTGAATCATATCTGGAATTACTTGCATAGCACGTACACTAGATATGAACTTCATTTGTCATTTTTTAAAGTCATAAATTATTTCATTCATGAGTATTATTTATAATGACTTGCATTTTATAGATTTTTTGCAATTCATTGCGATAGCTCACAGTTTGTTGACTTGCATTTTCCACTTTTTAGCACTTTAGCAAATTATGAACATGATTCACTGCATTAATTAATCAGATATGGAATAAGTTGCATTATAGCATGAATTGAATGATTTTGGGTTTAATTTAAATAAGTTTTGGAAATCAGTGGTTATCTTTCAATAAATTTTGATTCGATTTTGAAATCATCAACATCAAAAACAATTGAAGCGAAGTTATGAATAGAGGAAAAATGTTTAAAAAAATGAAATCTGTGCGGGTGCGAAGGAGTTAATAGCAGTGAAGAGTCCCGAGAACGGCTCACATGAAAGCATTTTGGCAATTTTGTGTTTTACTTTTTATTTAGTTAGTTTTTAAAATAGTTTAAAGATCCAAGACTTTACCTAGAAATTTTGAGACTTTTATTAAGATATATATTTCTGATTTCTTTTTCTGCATCTAATACGTATTTATCCAACTATTTAGAATAGCTAGTTCATTCTTAACATGCAAGACTTGCATACAAATTATGTTTTGAACCCTACATTTAAATTGTTCAACAACGTACAGTTATTGCAACATGCAACTTGCAACTTCTTCATTGGCTACTATCATGTTCTTATAAACCATTTCTTTGTATTTTTGTGTAACATATCTTTAGCTAAAGAATTTTATAATTTTCTAAGATTTGAGGGATTATTAAATTACATTTGGAAGATTAGGTGCAATGACTTACCCGACGGTAACATCAAAAATGTTACTCCCGACGGATGAGGAGACGGCCATGTCACCGAAACCCTTGCGCGCGACTATGACGGAGGTGATCAGGTCCGGTATGGAGGTGCCAGCCGCCAGGAAGGTGAGGCCCATCACTTCCGCCGGTATCTCCACCGTATCGCCTATCACTGTTGCCCACCACACCATGAGATAGGAGTAGGCTGCGATCCATAATATACTCCCCAGGAACGTAACCGGAAAGAACTTCTTAGCTGTAATAGAAGTACAAAAAAAATCACAATTACGAAGTTATAATAATTGTTACCCGAGAAATTTGATAGGAAAATATTGGACCCTAACTTTTTTTAATCTTGACATACCTTATTCCAGTGGTTCTGGACAAGAAGTGTACGTACCAGTGGTAGGAGACTTGGTGGTACGTGGTAACAGCTGGTTGCTATATTTTTATATAGCAGTATTAAATTATAATAACAGAATTCAATTATTAGGAAAGACGATGCGAAATTTTATAACATCGCAAGGAATTGCAGCGAAGTTATAAATGCAGACATGTTATTTTATACCGCTGAGACACCCTATATATTTTGTAATTTGTATATTCTATACAATTCTATACGATATTCTACCATCGTTTCCCTAAGTTTTTTTTTGCTTGTGATATCATTTTGAAATGTTGTCATTGGTTCCAATCTTCCAATGATATTTCATAGACCATTGTTTTCCTAGACATTGCATATTTTCTTTTAATTTTTGAAATCTTCATTATTAATGGCCTGCTATACCTACAATGAGAGACAAAAGTATGGATAAATCCATTATATTCAAAATGGAAAATTTTGGACCAAATTCGTCCAATAAGTCGATTTCAAATTTTCAAAATACACATTTTGGAATTAAAAAAAAAATTCTACCACTTCTACCACCTGTATTCTGGCTGCCATCTTTAATTTTATTTTAACAGGAACCCTAATATCTAAAAATTGCTTTCAATAGCTAACTATGTATCTATTTTGGTAAGTTACATAAGAATAATTCCCAGAAAACAAAATAATTATAAGTTTACGATATAACCTACAGGTAAGAGGCACTGTGATTATCCATTTGTTAAGTCAGGGGCGTCCAAAATTTTTAGCCTGAGGGCCACACTGACTCTTCTACTAAGTCCCAAGGCACAAGACTTAGTATGATGAGCTACCTATCATACCAACATACTGTAGTTTTGAATTACCCGCAAATTTTACCATACTGTTAGAAAAATATGAATCTTTGAACGCGGGTTGAAATCTCAGCAATTGTTGATTAGGAAAGTAAATGCTGAACAAGAAACAGCAACTTATGTTAATTTCCGCGTTGTTCATTCAATAGCGAAACATGGTAAAGCATGTACTGACGGCGAATTAATTAAGGATTACATGATTACAGCAGCAGGAGAAATATGTCCAGAAAAGGCTAATTTATATAAAAACGTCAGTACCTTAGCAAACTCTGTGGATCGAGGAGTAAAAGATATTGCAGAAAATATATTAACTCAATTGTCTGACAAAAATCGACACTTCATTTCGGCCCTGGATGAGTCAAGAAAAGTTTCAGATCAGGTGTTACATTTTCATGTATATAAAGACCTACATTACGACCATAGCATTCTCGGCACGACCACTGGAGAATTGAAAATTCTGTTCAGAAAAACAAAAACAATCTTCAATGGAAATTTGAAGTGTATCATGTGTTGAAGTAAAAACATGTGTAGGAAAAATATAGGTGTTGTTGCTCTCGTGAAGGTCGTAGAAAAAGACGGTGGTTCAAAACCATTAATCGTACATTACTTCTTTCATCAAGGGTCTTTGTGCGAAAAATGCTTGGATATGTCAGAAGTTTTAAAGCCAATCATGTCAGCTGTTAATTTCAGCTCACATGCACTCAATCATTGTCCATTCCGCGAGTTTATTGAAGACATTGGAGAAAATAACTTACCATATGATACGCATAGTACGCTGGCTTAGCTGCGCAAAAGTTCTAATGCGATGTTTTGATCTCCCAGCAATAATCGAACTTTTTTTGAATAAAATGAATCCTTGGCTGAGTTACAAAACAATACGTGGTTATGGAAGTTATCATTTACTACAGATGTAACTAAACATATGAACGACCATAATTTAAAATTACAAGGAGAAAACCAGCTTATGCCTGATTTATACAGTTATACAGGGTGATTCTTTAATATTGCGAAACACTTTAGAAACGATTCTTTGTCAAGAAATAAGAAGGGCTTTTATACAGGGCGTCTCCTAAACAACGCCGTTAGCCAGAACTCATTTATTTATTGGCCGATCAATAAAACAAAAACAAGATTAAATGGCTCGCATGTTCTACAAAGGGACCCTAATTTCGTGTTTTTGCAAAATTAACTTTAATTTCAGCGATAGTGAACTTTTTTTTTTCAAAAGGTTAGCTATATTTTTTTATTAACTACACAGGCAGTGAAATGTGCAACATGCACTTTGTTTATGGCATTGCAAACGGCAATGCATTAGCAGCTAGGTGACTTTACGAAGAACGTTATTAAAATTGCGTTATTCCACATCATAGGCTGTTTTCTCGTTTACATCAGCGTTTAAGTGAAACTGGGAATTTCAAAAGGCGAACCTCTGACAACGGACGAAATCGAAGATCAGCCTACAACAAGTACTAGGAAGATTGCTCGTACCTTAAATATTTGTCAATCAACGGTTTGGAGAATTCTTAAATGAAATCATTTGTACCCCTATAATCTTCAGCGTGTATAGACACTGTTGCCGGATGATTTTCCATGAAGAGTGGTTTCACCAGATAGATACATGGGAGTATAGAACGAATTCCTCATTTTTTGGCACAAATACTCTTTTCCGATGAGGTAAAGGGGGGATGCCATAATGAATTTTAGGGATGCCATAATGAATTTTATAATTTTCTAGTATGGACTGATGAAAACCCCTATGCGGTATCAGAACGCCATCATCAATACCAGTTTTCTCTTAATGTTTGGATGGGAATTGTGGTAGATCATCTGATTGGTCCATTCTTTCTACCTGGCAGGCCGAATGGTTAAATTTATTTAGGTTTCTTAAAGATAATTGGCCAATACTGCTTGAAGAAGTTTCTATCCTAACAAATGTTGTTTATGCACAACCGTATTCCGGCACATTGAATTGTGCAATTGTTATTGAAAATTTGGAGGAACTACGGAACAGCATTATAGCCTGTTGTGAGACAATTTGGAATACTTCATTTTTAAACGTGTTAGCCGATCAATGCTTCGCAGAATAGAAGCTTGTATTGAAGTTGGAGGAGCTCGCTTTCAACAGCTTTTATTAAATGTATTTAATGAAATAGTTGAATAAACCTCGGAATATGTGTAACCCAATTTTGTCCTCTATATTTTTTGATTAATTATATTTGACGTATGCTAACCTACCTCTTTAAAGGAGTTAAGAATCACCCTGTATCAAAGACCGATCTTATTTCTTGACAAGAAATCGCTTCTTAAAGTTATTCGCAATATTAAAGAAGTACCATGTACGAGGGCAATCCAGATAGTGACAGACGTTTTGGCCAGGCGCGGCAATTGGCGGCACTGGCGCCACTATCTTGGCTACAGAATGTTTCTACACCTAGTACGCAACCAGCCATGGAGACTAGAGCATCGTGCATATTGTACATTTTATACAGTGGCGTTTTAAAATGAGCGCTGAAATTGAAAATCCCGCCAGTTGTGAAGGGCGTGGTGTGATAAGTTTTTTAAATTGAAACTATGTGTGGATACTACTTGGTGAAACATTATGATTAGGTTAAATCAAACACTTGGTTAAAGTTTCACTGTATTGATAGAATAAACCTCTACAATTGTTTCGGCCTCACGACCATTATCAAGAGTACAGAGATACTAGATAAGTTTTTTGTTGGCGAAAAATTACAAACCGATTGATATTTATCGCCAGATTTGTGACGTGTACGGCAACGGAATAATGAGTGAAAGCCGAGTGAGGCAGTGATGCATTGACTTTAAAAATGGCCGAACCAATGTTCACGATGAGGATCGCAGTGGTAGTCCTAGTCTTCTGACTGATGAATTGTTGGTAAAAATGAATGAAAAAAACTGCGAAAATCGTCGTTTCACGATTAGGCAACTCTCGGAACATTTCCCCCAAATTTCACGGAGTTACATGCCGGTGTAAACCAGTGGTTGAACTCGCAGGCGGCAGATTTCTACAAAGAGGGCATTGAAAAGCTTGTAAAACTTTATAATAAATGCCTTAATTTATATGGCGATTACGTCAAAAAATAGCCTAAGAGTTTACCTTCAAAATGTATATAATAAAAATTAGTTTTTTATCTTTGTTTATTTTTTATTTCAAAACGTCTATCACTTTGTGGATTGCCCTCGTATAAAGAATATAATCCAGAAAATATATGTTTTGTTTCATCCTCAATTAAACAAAAACATGTTTCACGTATTTGAGTACACGCCAAACATTCAGTCGGCAAACTGTGACTATTTCCGGTATTTTCACAATTTTTAGCTTTTAGTGTTTCAAAATAAATTTTGAGTCTCGTTTTTCAGATTTTTATATAATTGCAAACGATTTCAAGATTTTTTCCAAATTATTTCAATGCCGAAATAGAAATTCATGACCCAGAACTTCGAATGGAAATTATTGATTTGCAGTGAGGCGATATTTTTAAAGAAAAATATTTAGTATTATTCTTTATTATTAAGCCATCATACCTGGAATTTTTCAATCTTCCAGAAAGTCTTCCAGTCACACAGTTTGATTAATTGCATACATTTGCTGGTGACTTTTTAAAATTACTATGCTTCCTATCAACAAAAAAAAAAGTTTTGTTTCAAGCTCAATTGAACAAAAAATGTTTCACGCATTTTAATACCAGCCAAACATTCAGTCGGTAAGCTGCGACTATTTCCGGAATATTTCACAAATTTAAGCTCTGGGTGCTTTAAAAATAAATTTTGAGTCTCGTTTTTCAGATTTTTATGTAATTGCAAACGATTTCAAGATTTTTTCAAATTATTTTAATGCCAATATAGAAATCCATGCCCCAGAACTTCAAATAGAAAATATTGATTTGCAGTGAGCCGATATTTTGAAAGAAAAATATTTAGTATTATTCTTTATTATTAAGTCATCATTCCTGGAATTTTCCAGTCTTCCGGAAAGTCTGCCAGTCACCCAGTTTGATTAGTTGCATAAATTTGCTGGTGACTTTTTAAAATTACTATGATTCCTATCAACAAAAAAAAAGTCATGTTTCAACCTCAATTAAACAAAAAATGTTTTACGCATTTTAATACAAGCCAAACATTCATTCGGCAAACTGCGACTATTTCCGGAATATTTCCCAATTTTAAGCTTTGGGTGCTTTAAAAATAAATTTTGAGTCTCGTTTTTCAGATTTTTATGTAATTGCCAACGATTTCGAGATTTTTCCAAATTATTTTATTGCCAATATAGAAATCCATGCCCTAGAACTTCAAATGGAAATCATTGATTTGCAGTGTGGCAATATTTTTAGTATTATTCTTTAATATTAAGTCATCATTCTTGTAATTTTCCAGTCTTCCAGTTTCTTCCAGAAAGTATTCCAGCCGCACAGTTTGATTAGTTGCATAAATTTTCTGGCGACTTTTTAAAATTACTACGCTTTAATTAAGTATCTGCATCAGATGCATCTATCTGATGCAGAGCATAACTTATTTTTGGTTAGGCATATTATCTCTGAAACTGATCATCATTAGATAGTCAATTTTCTGTTTTTCGTTTAGATAAGCCATTCCAATGATGTTTTTGGGACAGTTTGATAGGTTCCAATGTAATAAGCAGTTCAGCCTCGGCCGAGTTTCGAATAATAGTGTAGCTTTTAGAAGTGAATAGCATTTTTCATCTCAATATTTTTTTATGTAAGGTGGTAAAATTTATGAATAGTCATACCTATCTAGAAATAAAAAATCTATCGAACGCAATTTTAAAATAGTGCGGTTCCTATTTAAACCTTAACGTCATAGCTACAAAATAAGTGGGAGAAAAAACAATTAGAATAATTCTAAAATATTATTTTCAAAATTATAAATTGATCTATTCGAGTATTTGTTTTGCATAATTTTCCCTTTCGAATATAATGGATTTATTCCTTACTTTTCCAGCTCTCTGTTTATCAGTCTGCCTTGTATCATGATTATACCATTGCTTTCCTTGTACTTTAAAAAAATAAAATTTTATTAGCTACCATAATTTTCTTATCTGCGTGTAACTTGCAAAACTTTAATGCATATAACGCTAAAAGTACAGTAAGTAGTAAAAAAGTGTACTGGAAGAACACATAATATTTCCTTAGATACAGAGCAGCTCTTGGCTGGTCGTTGCAGTAGCGCGGAAGTCTGTAATTAGTTAGGTACTTCGTCCTTGGAGTGGAGTGTGCTCGAGCGGACGAGTATCCTTCGCTCCAATTAATCTGTTTGTTGTGTTTGTCCGTTTGTTTGTGTGTTTATCGAGGAGATGTTGCAGCATTGATTGGAAGTAAATACCTTACAATTCTTTCATTGTGTATTGATTACTAGGGAGAACTTAATTTATGAACATCGCCGGAAATCATAATTTATTCATCTTTCGGATTACAAATATGTTAAGTGGCATTAAATAATATGCTTACAATTAATTATACGTTTCAAAAATGATACAATATGTTGGGTGTTCCATTAAAAAAAGGAAATTCAGTATGATTTTCCTGTCAGAAAAATCCTGTATATTCAAAATATGTTTGTATAAAAGTATGTCTAAATACAATCAACATTTGTTCGAATTTTTGTCAATTATTTCACGGTTTAAAAGTTATAAAGGGGTTCCGATAATTTTAGGACGAGAGTCTTATATTTATACAAATTTTTATAGAAAACTGTCAATTCATCCCTTCCCTTACATGGTATACCTTATAGTATAACTTATTTTAGTACCAAAATGAAAAGAAAACCAAGATTCGTCATTTCTAGTACGAAATAGTAATTTTGCAATTATTTACTATTTCAAATTTTTTTTGCATACATAACTTACAAACATAACGAAATTTTCAATAAAAGATTGGTTAAAATCTGTACGAATTTGTAATTCACAATGCAATTTTGCAATTAAATATTTATTATTGCAACTCAATTTTGACGTTCGTAATTCGTTTGCAAGGTTTGAAAAGCGTCGATATCGCCTAGATTCGTATCGAAAACTATGATTTCTCATAGCTTATATAGATTTTTCAAAAATTGTTACCAATTTATTATAATTATTATGCCTGTCATAGAAAACTTTGTTACCAATTTTCTAAAACAAAGTTACTAAATATTTAGAGCTTTTTTCTTCTAAAAATATACACCATCAGTTATAGTAACATCATTAAATCACAACGTCAGGTAGGCGTTTGCTGCTCTATGATAATCTGTTTATGAATTTTTCATAAAGAAATTTTAATAAAAAGTCCAATTTTGTTTTGTGTTTATTAAACCCTTTTGTTTTCTGCGGGTTGTTTCAGAAACAAAGCCATTTATATAGAATACTATCATACTTTTACAGTATGCAGCACACACAAAGCAATCCCCAGTACCCATCTACTTATTCATTTGCAATTGTCACGAAACAATCCTTGATTAGATGCCACTAGCTATATATTTTTGTACCTATTTATTTGCATACGTGTGCTCTCGATCCAAACAGATGTTGATAAATATGTTCGTTGATATCTGCCAGACTACAAATTTCGACTGATTAATTTTCCGGATGAAAACAATTAATTCCGGCGAAAACACGCGCTTCAGCGAAAATGCCGTTAAAATAATTATGACGAATGGCAGCGATATGATCTCACTGGACGCACCTACGGCTGCGGCTAATTCTATTTCACGAGGGATCCGCATTCAATGCAATCCCGCCGAGCATTCTGCGCGATTATGCAAATTGTGTGTTCATGTTTCGTGATTTTTCCGGAAAATCCCCGAGGGCTGAGAATTTCATGAAAAACTCGGGGCGCACAACACAAGCCGAGCGAATCAATACGCGCCAATCTGGAAAAAAATACTGCGAGAGTAAAGCTCGAAATTAGATTTGAGTGCGTTGTGAAAAAATGCCTGTAGCGCCAGCCAATTCGATTTCATGCAGGATAATTTGCCACTGTTTTTTATTTGTTTACAATCTGCGGTTATGAAAATTTTGGTGTTTGTATAGATTAAAAGATTTTGTGTTATATGATTATATAGCAACTATGGGATAATAAAGCGTAATAAATACTGCAGGTCACGGTTGCTAAAAGATTATTGATAAATAAGCCAATTTTATATAACGTTGCATGATGCATATGAATATTAAATTTATTAACTTTGGAGGCTTTTATTCCGTGACGCATTATAAAATATACGATAGTATTGTATTGTGTTCAGTACACAATTCCGAAATGAGGAAGAAACACAGACCGTCACTCTGCAAAATTACTCTTTTTTCCTGGCTTTTATTTCAAGCAACTGGGCAATATCGTATTGTTTCGGCCAAGCACTTTGCACGGTCGATTGAGTCCTTGTATATTCAGATTAGAGTAATTTTTAATTTTCGAAATTCCAGAGCTCCCCGGGGATTGGCACTAATCGCGTCCGTCATTGATCTTCTGAAAGGCGATTTCACACATGGTCTGGCGATGTGCAGTGTATTGTTGATGCGGACGACAGGATAATTACACGCTCGTCGACAAATGTCCCTCTGGACCTGTCACGTGTTTCGTTACTTTTTTCTTCACCTGGTGAATGAACAAATTAAATAAAATGTATAAACTGAAGCACATCCATAGAATACGATTTGGATTAAATGTATTTAAACACTTGGTTGCAGTTTCACAATTTTGAAAATGTGAAACGTAAAGTTTAATTTACCTTTAGAATATAGTTTATTTTAAAAAAATGGATGGAATATAGCGCAAAGACTAATTTAAACTGTTTACTATACTGGGATTGAATCAGGGCCGGATTTACGTATAAGCAAAATAAGCAGTTGCTTAGAACCCCCATGAAAAACGAAATGCATGTATTTAAATCGGAAATATAATATAATTTCTTACAGGCCATATGAAAAAATAAAGTTGATGATGATTTCTTCGAAACGAAACGTTGTACTGAAAATTTGTAAACACTGTCTTGTAGAGCTAAAAATATGGCAACGAGGAAGTACCTTTGGTTTTCTTATACCTTTTCAAATAACTTCAGAAAAAAATAAAAACGAAATCGCAAGATTTCGGATTTTGTCGAATATCTCCGTTGAAGTAAGCGGAAATTTCTGGTTTTTTCAAACTCACATTTTCAATCACTACATTGCATAACTTTTTTTTGTAATTTAAGCATCTTTGTAACTTTTACGGTTTCCAAGATCCCCATGGTGTTGTTCCTTATCTTGGAAACTCTGAATACAGTTAATTAATCTAGTCAGTTTTCTGATATTTTTATTAAATGTTATATTTTTTCTTCTATAATTGCATTTGTTTCTCCAACAATTTGTGCAAGCAATGGGGTTTAACATACACAAAACATAAAATAGACATTTTAATAAAATATCTTGGGTGAGCATCTAATCCGCTCCATTAAAAGTGAAAAATCATAAAAACATATTATACAACAGCAAACGTCTGTGTGGCGTTGTGAGTTAAGGTTCTAACTGTTAATCTAAAATTGTAGAAACAAAAATAGTCACTGGAAATTTAGCAACATTGTTTTAAAAACTTGACAACAAAGTTTTCTAAGATTAGTAATAATAATAATTTGTAATTATTACGAGAATTAATAAAAAGGAACCGTCGTGCAATATTTTTCTACATCTTTTATGTATGTCATTCAAGTGTATTCTACCCATCCACTTTCCAATTCAGAATCATCACAAAAGTTTTCTTTCAATTTTGCAAAACCTCATAAAATCCTGTATTCAAAATTTTATTTGAGATTTGGATAAATTAGTAAATAATTACAAAATTTTCAGTATCAATTGAAAAGGTCATATAAAGTTGTTTAATATTTACCGCAAATCACGAAAGCTTCGTCCGCAATGTCCAGGGTGTTCAAATTTCGATGTTTTGATAAGAAATCTCGATAACTATACCAGGTATGATAAAATTGACCCCCCTTCCCGATCTCTTTTTTCGAGAAAAACTTAATGGTGAAAACCAAAATGGGCTATTGTCTTTTGTTTCCGAGTTATTCGCAAAAAATCGATTTTTTTCACTTTTCGTGTTATGGCTACAAAAATAATTTCTACGTTCTTCAGGCACTTTTTTGAAAAGATTGCAGAAGCGTAGTCAATTTTTCAAAAAACAGTTAAAAATTCGAGTTATGACATAAAGTTGTGGTTTTTTATATGAACCTCATAGTTGGCTATGACTTGGCTATGACTATAAAATTGACTACGCCGCTGCATTCTTATCAAAAAAGTGCCTTAAGAAAGTAGATTTTTTTTTCTATTCTCATAAATAAGCGACCTACAGCCATAAAACGAAGAGTCAAAAAATCGAATATTGGCGAATAACTCGAAAGCAAAAGACAATAGCCAAGTTTGGTTTTCACGAATCATTTTTTCCATGGACCCCAAGGGGGGTCCATTTGCCTACTCTCCTAATCCTAGCCTAATCTATTTATTAAAATTTTCACTCGAAATTATGGAATTTGCTCTGAAAGTAGTCTAAAATTACTAAATTATCATGGGAGACTACGATATTTTTATTATAAATATCAAATTTTAGTATAAATAGCAGAATTTTCATTATAAATTATAAAATTTAAGTGCACATTACAAATTGTTTTTTTTAAATTACTATTTTTTTCTTAAAAATACCAACAGTTGGGGGAAATAGCAACAACAGCTTCCTTCCAAATTTAATTGAAACTTTACTGGTAATATTAAAGCACGCCATCTCTTGCTTGTTAATATCTGGAGAGAGGTTTTTCGCTGATTCGCACATTTCTAAACGTCACTTTGGCAGTAAATTTTTGATGACGCGCCATGGCATTCACAAATCACTTAAAAGTAATAAATACCTCGCGATTTAGTTCTTTCAATAATACAATGCAGTGGTAGGTAATAATAATAAATACCCTATAATTTAGTTCATTTATTAATCCAATGCAGTGATAGGTCCTCTAAACCAGGGGTCTCCAAACTTTTTAGCCCGAGGCCACACTGACTCCTCCACTAAGTCCCAAGAGCCTTAGGTAGCTCATCATATCAACGTACTGTAGTTTTGAATTACCAGCAAATTTTCGTTCAGGAAGCCTACGGTTAGCTTTCGTGTGGCTCTTGAAATTGCAAAACGTGGAAAACCATTCACCGATGGAGAAATGATCAAAGAATGCATAATTGCAGCAGCCGAAGAAATGTGCCCTGAAAAGGTAAATTTATTAAAAACTGTCAGTATGTCAGCAAACACTGTGGCTCGAAGGGTAGAAAACATCGCTGAAAATATATCCTCTCAACTGTTCGACAAAAATGGACATGTTGAGTGGTTTTCTTTGGCCTTGGATGAGTCAACGGATGTGTCAGATACTGCTCAGGTGTTGATTTATATTCGAGGAGTAGATAAAAGCTATGAAGTGCATAAAGAACTTCTTGATATGTATAGTATTCATGGCACAACTACTGGTACAGATATTTTTAAAGTAGTTGAAATGGCCATTAATCAAAAGGACCTTCGATGGAAAAACTTGAAATGTATTACAACTGATGGAGGCAAAACATGAGTGGGAAAGATAAAGGAGTGGTCGCTCTTGTGTCAAAGGGTGTAGAAAATGACGGTGGTTCAAAACCATTAGTCTTACATTGTATCATTCATCAACAGTCTTTGTGCGGAAAATGTTTGGATATGTCTGAAGTTCTGAAACCAGTCATATCAACTGTTAATTTTATCAGATCTTTTGGGCTGAATCACCGACAATTCCGACAATTTATTGAAGAGATTGGAGAAAACGACTTACCTTATCATACTGCCGTACGTTGGCTTAGTTGTGGGAATGTCTTTCAGCGCTTTTTTGAACTTCGAGCAGTGATCGAAATTTTTTTTAATGAAAAGCATCGCCCTCTTACTGAATTACAAAACAACGCATGGCTGTGGAAGTTAGCATTCTATGTTGATTTGACAAAACATGTGAACGAACTGAATTTGAGATTGCAAGGAGAAAACCAGCATCTTCCTGATTTATACACTAATATCAAATCATTACGGAAGAAATTGATACTGTTTCAATCACAACTACGAAGTAAATGTTTTTCACATTTTAAAACATGTAAACTATTCAGCCACACCACTGAGACTGAGTTTCCTATCGATTTTGAAATCGAAACTTTGAGTGCTTTGAAAATAAATTTTGATACTCGTTTCTCGGACTTTGATGCCATTGCGAATCCTTTTGATACTGACATTGAAACCCTAGCCCCGGAACTTCAAATGGAAATGATTGATCTACAGTGCAGTGATATAATTAAGAACAAATATCAAAACTCATCTTTGTTGGAATTTTATAAGAGTCTTCCACTGACACAATTTGATAATTGGCATAAATTTGCTCGTGGGCTGTTTTCTGTTTTTGGTACTACTTATTTGTGTGAGAAGACCTTCTCCAAAATGAAGTACACAAAAAATGTTTACAGATCTAAATTAACTGATGAGCATCTTAAATCTCTTTTAATAATCGGTACAAGTAAAATTAACCACAACTACAAACTATTGTCAGTGGAAAATTGTCAGTTGTCAGTGTTAGTTTTTGAGTGTGTTGTAACGAATTTCTGTAATCAAATAATTTTCTTTTTTTAATGTTAATTTTTGCAATAAATCTGAAAACACTTAATATTTCCGAAACAGTTGAAGATAGGTATAGGACATTGTACATGAAATATGTCTACAATTTTCTGAAGAATCCAAAAATTGAATAATATACCAGGTGTTGCATTTAAAATAAGAAAGTTGGTATTGGCCACGGTCACATGACACACCCTGTATAAAAAGTTTTTGTTGAAAAAAATGCGCTACTAAAAATAACAATCGACGTGTCCGAGCGTTTTTTCGAACACGCCCCCATTTATTTATTATTGAATTTATTCCATTTGGCTGATACACCCTGTATATACCTATAAGTTATCAACATTTTCTTAAAAATTTGCAAATTTGATTATAAATTACAAAACTTCATCACATTTGAATAAATTGATTGGAAATTGCATAATGTTGAATCGAAATTATGAATTCTTTACCCATTAATGATAAGTATACAGGCTGATCTATTAGCTCTATGTCAATCTTTGTAAAATAAAACGTGATGCAATTATATATAAAAAAAACTAAATCGGGAAAGTGATGATAAAACAAGAAACAGTTGTCTGTAGGTACTAATAACACAAATTATTGTTTGTAATATGTTTTTTCATCTTTTAAATTTCATATAAAAGAACTGAACGGCGTACGATACACATTTTGAAAATCTATAATTTAGCAAAATTATAGAGAAAACAACGCGCGTTGAGGCGTTGTGCACATCTCCAAAGTTCAACGTGTTCTGAACATAAACGTTATTTAAGGTTAAAGTCATAAAAATTAAGAAAAGGTGTGATTTTTACAATTTAACCACAATGGTACGAGGAGAGAATTTTTACCGATATACCTTTATATACCTTTTATTTTTATATACCTATATGTAAGTATACCTTTTTTTAACAAATAATTCACCAAAAATGACATATGATTTACATTGTGTTTACTCAGATGATTATAATTATTTGTGAATATGTGTATTGATAGTGGGTGACTCGTCGCAAAATATCAGATTTCCAAGTCTACTCTAGTAGAAATGTTAATAAGAAAACTATTTTGCTAAGTAACACTTTATTTTCTATATTTTGGAAACAAAAGCGATTAGAAAAAAATCATTTAATTTTACCTTTATTAGCATACTCCTAGATTTATGCCATGCAGTTGTGGGGGACCTTGTATATGAAAATTTCATAATTTTGATTAATTGCAACAACATTTCACCCACTGTTTTTTTTTATCTTAGTCCTCAAAGTAGCTCTTTCGCAGTCGTTGTTTCGTCAGTCATCAATTTGACTCTATCAAGGAGTCAAATTTGAAAATTCTAAAGTTAGAACTCAAATTGTATTTTTCAATTAGAACTAATAAAAAAGACATACCTATAACTGATTTTATGTGGGTAGCCAAAATAGCGGATTAAAATAAAAACTGTTTGGTCACTGTGCACCAGCTGCATTGATAAATAAAAATACGCAATAATTTATAAAGAAATATAAAATACGATCGAGGAAGGATTATAAGCAGTAATTTCCGCATCTCGTTCATCGCCTGAACAGCGCCGTAATCCTGGCAGCCGGTTCGCCGCGAATGCAATTAAAATAATCGAAGCGGCCGTTGCATGCTGAATTTTCTAAAGCGATGCCTATCAGGGTAGATTAACCATTGAATGGAGAATGTGGCAACTAATGATGGAGGAGTGAAACAATATAAATGTGGGTCACGAACGTCTAGGTCATTTATATGTAATAAATATTTACTAAAAACCATTATACCGGCAAACGAGTTCTATATTTATATCCGGAGTAATTTGCTTTTTTCACGGTGCACAAAAACCCCTAATGGAAGCGATTCGCTGCAGCTGGGATCTATATGAATTATAAAATACCGGCAATGTCGAAATGGTTCATCATTAATTAGAATATTGTGTTTAAAAAAGTACATCAACGAAGCGATCATAAAATATTTCACGTTCGGATATTTGAAAAGTAGATAAATTGATTATTAAGAGCAGTAAAAGTCCGTGTGGTATAGTGAGTTACAGCTTCAACTGTTTATCAATAGATTGTCCATGGATAAACTTGACAATATTTTATACTTTACCAAAAACTGTATTGTTGTTATTAAAACTGGTCATATTTCGCTAGTTGTTCTTTGTTCTTCTTCACCAACAATTGACTCACTTATGTCCACACACTATGGACACATACAAAATTCACTATCCGGTTTGAAGGATCAAATGTTTGCGACTTGCTGCTTCTAAAATCAGTAAAAACCCCCTGACATCAGGCATGTCCTCCAATAAATAATATACAAAGTCGTGTAAATAGATTTACCCCACATATAGGTAATGTTATATAATATAATATGTAATGTAATGTATAATGTAACGTACGTATAATGTAATGTATTATGTTAGACAAGGCGGAAAGACCCTATGGGGTCGATAGCCTAATAAAGATTGTATATATATATATATATATATAGATTTACCCACAATCACCTTAAAATATGTGCATTTATGCCTTTTAAAACGGTCAAGAAGCGACTCATTGTATAATTTTATTTCCGGCTAGCCGGGAATACATTTTCCCAGCTAGCAAATGTCACTGTCACTTTGATAAATCACAAAACTTTTGAAGCAAACAAAGAACAGTATTAAACTATTTAGAATATTGACGGTTACATTACTATTATGATTGATATTGACTGTTAACATCAAACCATGCTTTTCCTGTAAATTATATTGTCGAGTGTTAGAAGTCGAAAGAATATTTGATTGACAAAATATTTGCATGTGTCAAAATGACAAATTTGTTATTTTCCCTCGGCAACAATTTCACAGATCTTATTGATTAAATAATTTATTAAATTTTTATAAACCATGCCAGATTGTGAGTAAAATAGTATACAAACCTCGGGGGAAGCCTTTTCCAGCCTCGTTCTTATAGCTAATATATTATATCTAAAGAAGCAGTTGGCTGTAATGATCAGTTTCCCCGCTTGTTATGTAATGTACTATTTATCCACAATCACATTATAGTTGGAGTTTTATACACACTTATGAAGCATATAAAGTACCACTTTATCCACTAGTGTAATAATGAAATTACTTTTTCCACTAATGGAATAATGAAAAATGCAATCTTAAATCAATTTTATTTATTTATTATTAATATTAACATTAGCATTTATATCAATAGACAATTCGTTCTTTGTTTTATCATATTTCACTTCGTGTCCATTAATAACAAGCTTGTATATTAATTTCAATATTTTGTGACATTACAGCCGCTGTCAGAGCGAAATGTCAAATCATTTTTTGACGAAATCCGGTTCTAAATGACATTGATTGTGGATAAAACGTTGTATGCATTCGTGTTTTAGTCGCGTTTTATTCACTTAAGAAAATTAAACCCTCGAGCTTCGCGCTCGGGTTTAAACTTTCTTGCGTGGATAAAACGCTGTCTACAATACTTATACAATAAATAAGCTATTATTTGTTTCACACGCGTAAATGTCACTCGAACCAGATTGTATAGTTACCTGGTAAGGTAACCATCACATGCACCGTGCATGTAATGGTTGCATGTAAAGACAAGCCAGTGTAAAAATTTTACTTGTCCGGTGTCAAATTTATCCTTGTCATGTTTATATCATTTTAATTTACTTAATTTTCAAATATTATTATTTGGAATATTTGTTTCAACTTTGGCGTTGATCGATTTAAATATAGAAGTGCAATTATGATGGAAATTATGATATTGTGTATATGAACATTTTGACAATGACAGAGTATATATTTTATACTGTTATGTTATTATCTTAATGTAACTATTTACTCGTGTTTAACAAATAAAATATTATACATTATACGCCGGGTAATGATTTTTACCGGCTCTACACGGTGACAGACTCGCCTGCAGCTCGTCAGTCATTCCCTTGTATGGCTAGTAAAAACCGTCTTACCCTGCTTATAATGTAAAATACTATGATCGATACCTGTCGGAATAAACCAACACCTTTTATATCTGACAATCGACACGTTCTACACTACTTTAATCCCGAAGGGAATAAAATATCCACTTTGCCTAGGGAATAAAGTGAATCACGTGTAGCTTATTTATTGGCCACGGAATGGTGAGCAAAGGTGTACCCGGTTCACTCGTCATTCACCTCGCAGCCAGGAGGGGTCTTTAGGAACGAGTGAAAGACTTGGAGCAACGAAGCGAACTCGGTTGAACACTCGGTGATGTGGGGACGAACGTGCGAATTCCACATGTGACAACTTGACGAGGCGAGACACGTGCGCGAATGTTTAGATGCGACCTAACAGTCACTGTTGCAGCCTTGCTGCAATTAAAATAATATGATTATAATAGCCCAAGGCCTCATTTTCGCAAATCTACTCGATGCTCTAATTGGCGTGTTGTTCGAGGATTTAGTTAAGTACCAGCTGGGAATATCTAGCTTATCGCAATATTTACGTACAGACAATCATCTGATATCTTGGAGGTTCGATGTTACTTCAGGTAATGGGTGCGAGGCGTGGGATGTGTGTGGTGATGGGTTGATACTCAGTTTTTGTACACAACAGATATGAATATATTTGACATTAAAAATTGTCAAGATGACAGCTGTGGCTATGCTGTCGCTACGAGAATTTTCAACGAGCATTTCAACTATCTAATAAAAAATGTAAATTTACATCTAAAAGTGTCTTTGCTGGGGCAACTTCGTACTGCGCCCCATAAACCAGCGTATTTTGGCGAACAAAAACTTGACGATTTGAAATACCTAATGTAAATAATGAATTGCTTAGTGTAGATTTTGAGATATTATTTTTTATTACATGGTTGGATAAAATAAGTCTCAGAGAAATCTAAAAACTTTTACAATATCTTGTGCTGTAGTTTTTTTTAAATTAAATTCTCGGACATTTTTCAGCAGCTTTTTGGAAGCCAGCATGAGGAATATTTATATATTACAATCATTTTTTGACATAAGTGATTGCAATAATTAAGCTTAATATGAGAAATATTACAGAATTTATATATTAGCCTGTTAGATGAATAATCGGGGAAACATGAAAATGCATATATGAGCGTTTACATGTAGGCCTATGTACACCAAACCAATTCAACACCCGGTATAATTAAATATCGATTTTTTTCAAAATTTACTTCATTTTCAGAATGGTTTTATAATTTTATCATTTTTAATGATAAATTAAAAAAAAAATTTTTAGTAATTTGAGTATTTGAGGCCCTTAGTTTTTTTTAAATCTGAAGTAGATAATAAGAGGAGTTTCTCTCCTCTATTTTCTTTGTTTCTTGAACCAGCAAGGAGGTGGTAAATTTTTAATTTACATAATCACTTATTATTATTTTCGGAATTCAGCAGGACGTATAAAACAAAAGAAGCTTCCAAAGTACATAAATGGTTTCGGGACTATTTTTGGCTAGAATGCTGTGTCCGGCAAAATTCAGTATTCTGCTTCCTGTACAGGTTATTTTCAAACTAGAGAATCAGTTTTTATCTCATACGGCTTTAAAAATTAGAAGAAAGCATGAGAAAATATCAAGTACATGGAGTTTTTGAGTATCATAGAGTCGCTATGCATTAATGGTCTCTTTTTAATAGCTCTCTCAAATGTGATCACTATAGAAGTTGTTGGATTACAAAACGAACATCAAATTTGTTGTGTTTCGAGGCCATGATATAAGGCCGAAAGAACAAATCGTGGAAACTGTTTAGAAGAAGTTTTTGAAGTTATAAAAAAGCATTGAAGCTTTTAGAGTTTTTACAAAGTTATAATCCTCTCAAGAATTGTATCTAGATTATGTGTATCTATATGGATTTGTAGACAGTACCGCTAATTTCTCATTGAATATGTTTTTAAAAGAAACTATTTATGCATATTATTTTGCTATTATGGCCAATGATAGTAGACAGAACATAAACAGAAGGTAAATTTAGAATGATGGTAAATCACATTTATGAATTAAAGAATATCTGTTGCAACAGAAAATGGCCAGATGCGTTGCTCATTAAAAAATGTACCATTTTGTGTTGTTCTTATATTTGTACATGTTCTTGAAGTCGCTTCAGGAGTTCACCAATTGCTTCAGAGTGAAAAGTTTGATTCATCTAAAGCTTTTCTTAGTATTAAAACTTTTATTGTAACCTTTGAAACTCTGGGGGAAAATGAACAACACTTTGATAAATTATATAAAAATAAATAAATTTTATAGTTGCAGTAATAATTGTATGTCCTTAATCTTATTACTTAAATTATAGAATTAATGAACCTTAAATGAAAGAGATAAAACAGCGTCAAAAAAGCGAAAACGTCCGAAAACATTACAATTATTCTTGTAGTATGTTGATACTTGTTCAGTTATCAAAGAGTTATTTTCGAAGTAATATTTACGACTAAATACGAGATGAAATGTTCATAGAATTTAAAGTGAAATTTTCTGAAAAAGTAAAATATTTGAAGGGTACCTGCTGCAGCTTTGCACACAATCTCAAAGAGTTTCTTGGACGTTGAACTTTTAAAGAATTATTTAATACCAGTTTTCCTCGTGCATAAAAAAATTCCAAATTCGATATAATTTTCGAACGAAATTTGGATCCTCCCATGTATGTTTTTTCTTTAAATTTCAATAAATCTTATATCAATTAATTTTTATTAGCAATTTTCTTCATGCTTAAAAATTCCCCAATCATTTTCAGAAATAATTGAAACTATTGCTTTTCTCGAAAACGTACTTTAGTAGGACTAGTAAAGTTTAGCACTGAAATGACGAAAAAAAAAACACAAAACTTTGAAGAAGAACTAAAAATTATCCCTTCCTTTAATCGATTGATTTTACTATTATTGGTAATGCACACCCTAGACACCTAGTACAGGTCACCCTGTATTCTGCAATACAACTATTTCTAGTGCAGCTATCGAATTGGTGCAAAAATTCTATAAAAATGGTTTTAAATTAGAAGACAGATATGTGTGTATTAAATGTATAATGGTTATTTTAATTACTGTAGAATGCAGATGGTGGTCAACAGGTGCGCGATAATGCTTCCATAAATGTCTCTAATTAGTCGGATGTCACTTCAGCAGTCTGTAACAACGAGGAGATCAAAGGGCGTCGAAAGGGCCGCTCCGATGCTGCACTCGACGTGGTTTTCTCTGTCGACAAGCCACGAATTAATTGACATCCTAATATGGGCTCCGATCGCAGACAGAGGGCGGAGCTGAAGAGCGGAGGGCATAGGGTTGAATCTATTACGTAGGTGTAGAAATATTAAAACGAAATGTTCATGTCTAGACTATTATTTTGGGGCACATTAGCATTATTACACGATGTAAATACTATTTTCTAAATAGCTTAATCAGACCAGTTCAAAATAATTTCGCCATAAAATTATGTAAGATGCGAGATATTGATTTCGCAAAACAAATTTTATTTAAGAGAAATAATAGTAGAAAATAATCTGAATATTAATCGAAATTTTAATGAATGAAGAAACATGCTAAATTTTTTTAGACCGTGACATTTTTTTTAACTCTGAACATAGTCAATACAACGTCCCTATGTTCAATTAAAAAAAAAACACAGGTTAATGCGTGGTTGTTGCGTGACTTGATAAGACCAAGGTAACGTCAAAATAACTATTTGATGGGTTATCAAAATAAATAGAATTGTCAAGTTGTTTGAACTATGATTGTTCTAAAATAAAAGAAATGTATTTAACAGTAAAAAAATATACAAATAATGCATTTATACCATGTAAATCAAAGCATAAATGTGCGTGACGTTTTTTCGCTTATCGCGATAGACCAATTCCACCAACGGGAACAATTTTTAACATTATTTCAAAATGTAACAACAACAACGGATGTGTTGAGTATAACCGCACCACAAACGAATTAGAACAAATAATTAATCAGGCAAAGAATGATATGTTATTTTAATAAATATTCGAAATGGCCACCTTCACGTTCTAGACAATATGTCAGCCTATTGTAAAAATATTGAACAGCATTTCGAATGTAATTGGGATCAAGCTCATTGCAAGCATGCCTCATCTTTAGTTTCACAGTATCATTTATCATAATAATATTACAAATTTTATTTTCTAGATGCCCCAAAGGAAAAAGTTATTTGGGGACGAATCTTGTGACCGAGGTGGCCAAGTTGTTGGTCCAAATCTTCCTATCTAAAGCTCCGCAAAAAATCATGTAAATAACGTCCTATTATTGCAGTGGAATTTGAGGGAGCTCCATCCATTTAAAATCAGACATCATTGACATTCATGTTTTTGATCTGTGATATTATATGTGTATATAATATTACCATTTTTTCCTATCCTAGGTTATCTCTCTCCAGTCTTGCACTTTGAGAAGTTCTAAGTCTGCTTTACCTTCGTTTTTCCACTGGGTTTTGGGTCCTCCTCTTCTTCTATTTTCACTTATTTCTAATGTCCATATCCTACTAGGAGTCCTCTGTTTTTTCATTCTTGCTAGGTGCCCTAGCTATATTAGTCTTTGAGCTTTCACTACCCCCACTATTTCGGCATCTCCGTACAGTTCTCTTATTTCCTGGTTTGTTCTTCTTGTCCAGTTGCCCTCTATTTGTTTTCCTCCATATATTTTCCTTAGAATTTTTCTTTCCCACACACTTAGTAGCACTTGGTCCTGTTTGCGTAGAGTCCACACCTCACTCGCGTACGTTGCGGTTTTGTACACCCTTAGTTTTGTTGCCCTAGAGAACACCTTGCCCGAAATTATTGACTTCATTGCATGCGCACTTTTTGTTCCTGCTGCTATCCTGGATTTGATTTCGTCAGCACTACTTGGTATTCTAGTGAACTGCACTCCAATATATACAAAAGAATCTGCTTCTGCGAACTTGTACTCCTTGGTTTCTACTTTGATTTTTCGATGCTTGATTTGCCCGATATTTTTGCCGCCCCATATCATATATTTGGTTTATGTTTTATTTATTTCTAAACCTACTTTGTTTGCTGCTACAATGATTCTTTTGACACTGTCTTGCATTTTCTCTTTTGATCTGGCTAGTATTGTGAGGTCGTCGGCGAATGCTAAACATTGATGTCGGTTCTGGTTTAATGTGCCCTCTCTCCTTATCCCACTGCCTCTTAGGATTTTTTCTAATATAAGGTTAAATAATGTTGAGGAGAGGGGGTCTCCTTGTCTTAGCCCTTCTTTCACTCTAAACTTTTTTGACAGTCTTCCATTCATTCTTACCGTATTTATAGTATTCTGTTGGGTCATTTCTACTAGTCTGGTCAGTTTGTTCGGGCCTCCTAGTTCGTTCATTGCCAAATATAGTTGGTCCCGTTTGATGCTATCGTAAGCTTGCTTGAAGTCCATAAATAGTAGATGTGTGGTTAGTTGCTGTTGGTGACTTGCTGCCTGTTTTTCTTTAGTACGAAAATCTGGTCGACTACTGATCTTCCTTTTCGGAAGCCGCACTGGTATTCCATTAGTATATTCTCAGAGTGTTTTTTTTATTTCGATGTTTATGGCTTTAGGTGGCTAAGATTTTGTATGTTCCGTCTAATAAGGCTATCCCTCTATAGTTTTCACAGTTTTCTTTATTACCTTTCTTAAAAATTAGGCAAACTATCGCTTTGCTCCATGTTGGTGGCATTTCCTTTCTTTTCCAGATTTCCTCTATTGATTTACATGATATAAATGCATTATTTGTATCTTTTCTTCTGTTAAATACATTTCTTTAATGCATTTTAGCACAATCATAGTTCAAACAACTTGGCAATTCTATTTATTTTGATAACCAATCAAATAGTTATTTTTACGTTACCTTGGTCACTTGATAACAACCACGCATTGACGCAAATAATGTCACGGTATATACCTTATTGGAAATGAAAACGTGAACTGCATTACAAAAGTAGCAATAGTAAAAGAGTCTGAAACTATCAATTTAACTATATTTAAACTATACAGTTTAATTCTTTTTTCAATTCTGATTATAAATCTAAAAACAAAATCATATCACCTAATTGTTGTACATTAATTAGTATTCCGGCAATTTAAAAACCCAATTCAGATTTATAAAATCTGTTCAATAAAAAACCTAATTTTTGTATTTAAATGAGTACTCCAGTAATGTTAAATTTACAAACTTTGCATTAATATTACTCAAAACACCTAAGTTTCCGTCACGAATATTAAACCCTCTTTTAATAACCCTTGAAGAGTGACTCCGAAATTTCCACGGCGTTAATCAGCGTTGTTGATAATTACTCGTCACCCACGCGAAAGAACATGCGTACTCCTCCGTTGAATCTAAAACTTAAAAACTTTTCCAATCTCTAATTAATATATAACTCCACTACGCCAACTTCCACTCTAATAGCCGACGCGCTTTCTATAAGATCCCCAGATAATTCCCCAAGATTCGTGACCAGACGGGAACACGGCAGTCTAATTTACAGCTCACTCGGGTGACAGCTTCATTATCAAATAAGTTAGAAGCTATCGATTTGCCACTCGCACCAGAGAATTTCAGATGCGATGTGTTAACTAGGTGCACACTTGATGTAATATGGCAATTCTGGAATGTGTGCAGAATATTTCAGACATGTAATGAAGATAAATTTTGTTTTTGCAATTTACCATCAAATTTATTGGTAAAGATATACTCTTTTCCATTTTTATTTTTAACTAAGTTGGTTCTGTTAGGGTGACAGTATAGTTGGCCAATGAAGAAAGGCACTAGACTTGAAAAAAAAGGTTACTTATAAAATAAAGAGGTTATATTTTATGACAGTGGGCAATGCTGCCATCAAATAGAGTATCTATTGAATACAGAATATATTTGGTATTTTTATTTTACAAAAGCAAATCAGTCAAATTATAATATAAAATATAGTTGATTATTGGTTTACTTTAAAAACCAGCACACTTGAACGATTGAAGCAATAATTTAATAATTTTAATACATGAATTAGGTAACATTTTTGGTGGTGTTCATGTGTAAAACTTTATAAAATGAAACCACAGCCTTCTTAGTTAAAAATAAAAATGAAACAGAGTTTACGATATAGTTGGGCACTTTGAGAGAATTCTAGATATATCTGTTGGCAAGATACTACAATTGACATTACACTCCAAGTATACAAATTTTTAATGGAGTTTAACTACTAATTTTAGTATTTAGCCAATAATATACAAACAAATATTGTTAATTATTAACGAATTGATTATTATTATTATTGATTGATTATAATCAATAATTTTAAAACGCATTTAAACTACATGTCATTATTGATATGTAGTTTAAATGCGTTTTAAAATTGCGTATTTCATGTGATACAGTAGCAGCTTCCAAATTATCCGGCAGTAGAGGAAACGATCGGAGGCGGTTCTCACTCCTCAATGCCAGTAATGAAGAATTTTTTCGTCGGTAATATAGAAATATTGTTTTTCTACTAGAGTTTGGAAAACTTTAAAATATGAATACTAATTTGAGTTAGGAAAAGTGGAATATTTCCTAACAAGTGCGGAAATAATATTTCAACATTAAAAGTTGCCAATTTATTAAAATTGTACATGTTATTTTTTATCAATATTATAAATCTTAACAGAAACATGTGCATAATTCGTGAATAAATTCCAGAACAGGTCTTTGTGGAAGTAGAAATAGAGTTATTATTTATGTTAACCTCTTCATTATTGAAAGCAGAACAATCTTGACTCTAGATCAAACTCTAGTAGAAAAAAATCACAAAAAATTAACTATTGTATATGCAAAACTTGCCTAAGCTGAATTAGATACCAATTTCAGAAAGTTTGGCAAGCTTTGAAAGTTAATTCGGCAGTTGATTTTGAGTCTTATTCCTGTAATGCCATCTTCGATTTTATTTTTGTAAAATAAAAATAAAGTCTTCACCTTTAATATATTATTTTTAAATGACACTATACCCATTTAAAAAAAATGGGTTATAGAGCTTTGAAAATTGTAAAGTTTGACATTTTTTTCTGAACACCCTGTATTACTAATTGCTTATTACCAACATATTGCTTATTAACCACACTGCGATTGTTGCTAAAACTTATTCTTACCTTCAAAAAATGAGGTCGTTACGACTTTTTAAAGTTGAGCTTGCATATGCATGATATTTTGAAAAAAAAATGTAAGTTGGTAACACTGTAACATAACCCAAAACTAAATAAACAACAATGTAGAGGTTGAAAAATATCCGAAAACTTGAATAAATACAGAGTGTTCCATTTAAAAAAATGTTTTATTTTGTTATTCCGCAAAATTGGGACACCCTGTATATTTGAAAATAATTTTACGGCATAAAGATTTTTAAACCACTAACTTTTTGTACGCAACATTTTTTTCTATCTCTCACGAGAAAGGCGCTAGCAAAGCCTGACGCACTGTTGCAGGACCCTGAATATGCTGTTCAAGTTTCAAAGGCCAGGTAACTGAAGATGGTTCAAGTTGGTACTACTAAAACAATTTAAATGTCAAATTGACGCATGAGCGGTAGTCAAAGAAATATTACGATTGTACAAAAAGAAATAAACTTGTTCAATAAAAAATAAAATATTGGTTTACTGATTTTCTTCCTTCAGAATGTTTAACTTTCCTTTTTCTCTGGTAGTTTGTTGAGTACTTTTTGGCACTCAACATTATGTAGGGTCAAGTGGGCCACCTTGAGACAAGTTCCCCTTAAGACAAACGCAATAATTTTGAAATTGACGTTCGTAACTCGTGTTGCGTTAGAATGTAAGCAACTTCGTGCTGTTTGCATGTTGTGTACGAAATGTAATAACGTGAACGTACAAATTAAAAGTGTTGTGCTTGATTTGTCATTTCTACGCTCCGCAGGTATTTTCGTTACTAGGAATTACACTGTTCATATGTACTTATAAGTTGTTTATTATGGATGGCCGTAATTGTCATCTACTCTTTATAATGTTGTCTTGGCATGACAGTATTTGAACATGATTTTGTGGTTAATATGAGAATGCCATGGTGATTTCTAAAACTTCATAATAGAGCTACCTTCAGACAAAAGTTTTGGACCACCATGAGACATGTTTTAAAGTAGCCCATTTCTAATTTTGAATTTCGACACTCCCGAGAAGCTTATTATAGAAGAAAACAAAAAGAAAAAACAACGAAAAAATAGTTTGGAAGTAAAGAGCATCTTAGTTCTTTTAGTTTTAGTTCTTAGAGAATTTTTTCGGCAGCAGAACAAAAATCAAGAAACCCGAGGTTTACGATTCCGAAGATGAGTCATTTGTATCTGATTCTTTGAGGTTGAGGAAAATGAATATACTTTTGAAAAAGAATCTGCAAAACCTTAAATCGTTTTGTTTGTTTTGATCGAATTCAAGGATAAAAGAAAAATATAGTACGTAGGAAAAATTATAAAAGCGCACCAGACTGAGTACCAAATAAGTTTTTTTGCGAAAATGTGTTAAAAGTAAGAACTGTTTTGTGTTTCCAATGGTACCTGATGAAATTTTGCCTGCACCCAGAGTATTAAGAAAAACTACGCGTTAAAGTGCTTTCATAAAATTTGGAATTTCTTTTAATAATATCAGAATTCGTTATTCGAGTAATACATTAAATTGCGTCTTTTAATAAATATATTGTGCTGAATTGCCTAATTGCTTTTTTATAATATAAGGTTTGTGATGGTGCCCTACGTGTCGTGTGGGCCACAATGAGACAAGTTGCATTGTTTTAAAGAAATAATAATATGAGAAATATATTTAAATACTGCTATTTATAAATTTGCCATTAGTTGCAGGAAGCAATGATGAGTATATTCTAAAAATTGTGGAGTGATATCTATTTAAATAAAATTAGTAATAATAGCTATATACATTTTGTCTCATTGCTCATTGTAGCCCACTTGACCCTATGTAGACATAATTTATGTTGACATCAGGTCACAAAACCTAATCTAACTATTTATTTTCGCCTAGACAGCGTTGCCTCGTATTGTTTCGTACTCACAAAGTTTTTTTATCGTGCAATTTAAAGTTAATCATATGAATAGTTACACACTTCTGTCACAATTACAGCAATGTATCAAAGCGTCTGTTTTAAAATGAAACATACAAGTAAAATTAATTCCATATGAGGCAAATATTATAGTTTACGAAGTGAACAATGTATATAACTGAAGAAAGAGCTCAGTTATTCAAATGGATAATGCTGCAAATCTCAGCTTAACATTGTTCACATCGTAAACTGTAAAATTTGCCTCACATAGAATTAATTTTACTTGTTTTACATTTAAAAAAAAACGCTTTGATGCATTGCTGGCATTGTGACATAAGTAAGTGTATAACTATAAAAATGATTAACCCTATGTTGCACGATAAAAAAAAACCTTCGAGGTAAATTGCGGTAATGATGGATCTTTGATATGTGAACGGAGTAGGTGGAGTTAACATATGTTTTTAAAGTGACTATTTAATTCGATTCAGTGACAGTACCTGTATTACATCTGATACATAAATCTATTGTCAGATGTTACATGCTTTTATGAGATGACTCATATTCTTTTGAGATGTTTTCAATTTAAATGAGATAGTTCTCAATATTCGGAGACTTTCAATAATCTATTTAGATGGTGCTTGTAGAAAGAGACTTGTTTCTCTATGACAAGTCCGATATTATTGTGAGATTCATAGGAGATTTGTCAAATGTGCCATGCTCTTGTGAGACGGCTTATATACGGATATCTTGAGACATTTTCACTTTTTATTGAGATATTTCTGAATATTGGCGGATTCTAATATTGATAAGATACCGTGCTGATTTATTAGAAGATAACTATTTTTTTCATGCATCTAGCAATTTACGGGGATTTCTATTATTATTTTTCTTAGGAGATGGTTACAATTTTAACGAAGATAACTTCTTCAACTGTGAGACTTCTGATATTATTGTGAGATACATAAAACTTTTCTCAGATGCTCTTATGAGATGGCACAAATGTTTTTGAATTTTTTTAATTTTCCTGAGATATTTCTCGATATTCGTATCACCAATAGTTGGTGGCTAGTAATACTTTTATGAGAAAGTTCGGATTATACAGAAGATAATTGAAAACGTCTGATATTTTTGTGAGATACATAATATAGTCTTGTGAGATTCTTGTAAGACGACTTATATTTCCCTTGAGATGTTTGTATGATATAGTTCTTAATAATCGAAAATCACGCAATCAGAAGAATGAAGGACATAGTAAACATGCAGGCAGCTATAACCACCTACTATGCTATCTTCTACCGTCGAATGTCATATGGAATTGAAGCTTGGAGGCTTTCAGCTCATGCATCCCAAGTATTTATTTTGCACAAACAGCTATACGTGCGATAATGGGAGTACCATAGATGACGTCTTGCCGACAGCTATTTCAGCAAGAAGGTATACTGATGATGGCATCAGTCTATATTATAAAACATGCCGTACGAACGTGGAAAACTAGGCACAATCTTTCATCTAGAAGTATTGTGCGTGAATATAGGACGAGGTCGTAACATCATCTAGTCGTCCCATCAAATAGACTTCACCTGACAGATCCAACATCGGTGGGGATAAAAATTCTGAATCATCTTTCAGTACAATGGCAGCCCCAGAAAATGCACACTTTCAAAAAGGAACTTAGCGAACACTTTCTATTCAGTAAAGGATTTTTTTCTACATAAAATGTAGTGTTTTCCTAATTTATATTGTCTTGACCTCACATGTAATTCATGTGCAATAAAGGAAGTTTGAAGTTTGATGTTTAATGTGATTTCTAATATTCTATAATACCGCATTGATTTATTAGATGATTTTCTCATTTTTATTCGTGCATTTATTCTAATATTCTTCTGGCACGGCTCCTATTTTATTATTTGAACTCATTTCTATGTGAGACGTATGATATTACTAGAAGACACATAAGAGATTTGTCAAATGTTTCGTGCTCTTGTGAGATATACCGTTGAGCCGTTATAATTTCCTTTTTGAATTTTTTCAATATTTGGGGTATCCTAATGTTTCTATGATACCGCGCTCTTTAATAGCACTTGACAACATTTGGGATTGAATATTCTCCGATTACTCGAATATTACTGAAGATAAATCATTCCTTTGTGAGACGTTTGATATGATTGTGACATATATAAAACTTTTGTCAGGTGGTTCTGTAAAACAGCACATATATTTTTCAGGTGGTTTAAATTTATATGAGGTATTTCTCAATATTCGGGGCTAATATTTTTTTTACGAGACGGCACCTGTTTTATAGAATATATACATTTTATTTGTGAGATATATGCTATCAATGTTATTTAGATAAAACTATCAATAGGCATTTTCTGCATTTATAAAATTTGTAATACAGTTTCTGGAAATTTTTCAAACATCATCTTAGGATTCATGCAATATTATAATGCTAATTCTGCCGAAATGTGATGTGATACATATCCATATCTCTAAGTTACTAGTGGCATTTAGAGTACATAATTGTTTTATGAATAAGATTAGACATGGTGATACGAGCTTGTGAAAATTTTGTGAAAATTTAAGTAAAGCACATTTTTAATTTATCACTAAGAAATCATAAATTTCACAGGCGATTGTTAAACTTAATGTACTTTTGGCCAATTATATTGTTTATACCCTAAGCTGTGCATTTTTTTGAACATTTCTGTAGAGTCCAGCAGTAGATATATAATATATAATAATTATTATAACATTGCTTTTAGAGGAGGCTGATATTGTTGTTATACATAATATTACAAAACGTCAAATTTTTCATGCACATGCCAAGTGGCAAATACTTTTGAGACACTAACTTTTAGGAGCCAAGTTTAGGCTATTTCTAAATTCTTCAAAATTTATGATGACTTGATGATTCGCAACAATTATACAATATTAATACATGGTTATTGAACACATTTAACATGATTCAACTAAACTGTATTTTTATAATAATAAAAAAATAAGTATATTTTTCTCATAATTTATCATAATATAATACGATGTACCACTTCCAATGTAAGAAGTACGACTCGGCTCTTATTTTATGAAACAAGTGTATTTTATAACATATGAGTATCTCACATCTTATAAGTTGCATAATTATGTGACACGTCTCACAATCTTGTAAAACATCGCATAATTTTGTGAGACATCTCATATTGATCGTTGATATATTTTTTTCTTACGTGATGTGTGGTGTTTTTGAAAAACCTGCGTAATTTTGATATATGTGGTTCATTTCAAGAACATATAAATTACATAACATAACATAATTTCAATGAAAATAATGATTTATTGTATATTTTTGTGAAAAGTCTCATGGTTCTGTGAGACGTTGCTTCTTGATCGACGATATATATTTTTCTTATGAGACGAATGGTATTCCTTAGAGACTGACATCATCTTGATATGTAGCACATATTTTTAAAACATGATGGAATGATAAAAAGTAGTATCGGCAACAAATTTCGGTCTCACTTACACGGATTGTACTGAATCTATTTTTTATCAATACAATGTTGTATAATTCAAATGTGTGTTCAAATTATAACAAATAAGTACCTAATTTATTATTATTGTTATATTTTCATTAGATTTTGAGCAGAATTAACTAAAGTCATGGCAATTAAATCATAAGTGCGCGCCTCTTCAACGTGCCATAAATTCGACCGTGTTTACTTTTAATGTGTACAACTAATGCCGCATTTAATTGAAGCCGGATGATTAATCACCCACCCTTCTAATTGATGCCATTACGTATAGCGCTGCCAGTGCTGGCACATTATCTGGCGGTGGCGTTTAGGTCGTTAGGGCCGGGTAGAATTTGGATTTCGTGTAACGGCCCTACTGAATGGCCAATATCGCAACACCGGAATTTATCGATGCGTCGATGATTCCGCTTTGATATGCCGAATGGCCTCAATAAGTCTCTGCTGATATGCTAACGTCTGCATTCGGGTTCACCTTTGCCAGCAATGTAGCGTTTGTCATTGGACAATGTGTTTGGATATTAATCTAGGAATTGTATGGTGCATATACCAATATCATCGAAGGATTCATGCAATATTATAATACCAATTCTGCTGCAATGTGATGTGATACATACTCATATCTCAAAGTTACTAGTGGCATTTAGAGTACACATTCATAGTTTTATGAATAAGATTAGATATGTTGATATGAGCTTGGGAAAATGTTGTAATTTAAGTAAAGCACAATTTTAATTTTTCATGAAGAAAACTTAAATTTCACAAGCAACAATTTAATTTGTTTAATTTATATGTTTAATTTATAGACTTTTTGGCCAATTGTATTGTTTATACCAAAAGCTGTGCATTTTTTGCAACATTTCTGTAGAGTCCAGCAGTAGACATGTAACTCTAAGTTACTAATGGTATTAGGAGTAATTGTTTTAAAAATCACATTAGATGTGGGTATAGTTTTTCTTTTCTTTTTGTAAATTAAGTAAAGCATTTTTTTTTTTCACAAAAAAGAATAATACAGAATTGTTAAATTTATGAACATTTTCGCAAATTGTACAGTTTTAATGTATACACTAGCGACTTGATGAATATGTTTCACAAATTCTTGGGTCTCGAATCCATTTTCATGAATAAACATACAAATTTCTCTTAATATTATGAAACTGTGGTCGATATTTAGTTCGCAACGACATTTTTAGCGATCCGATTATTTATAAATTTGAAAATTCATGTGGCATATTTCAAATAATTAAAATAATCATCATTAGTATTACATTCTCAAATGTATAGGATACAAATTAGTTTAATTAAAGGTACGTTGCGCAAAGGCGATTGTATGGGGAATTAATTAAGAACCAGGAAATAAAAAAATAAAAACCAATTTAATGACTTCATTAAATTCTATGGCTATTACAATTTCATGAAGAGCATGACGAAATGAGTACGTATTTAAAATTAAAGCACTTCCGTTTAAAATATTTTTTTTATGCCATTTCTACTTAGTATGACTTCTGAAGTTTCTAACATGAGTCATGTTATCACATATGTGAGTCATGTCACCTAAAAAATCAGTATATGTAAAAAAAATGTGTGATAAGTTCATAGGGACTGGGATATTTATCACAATAATAACTTTTTGTAGTTACAAGCTGGAAGAAGCTTGAAAACAAGCCATTGTATTAATTGTGGTACCAATATATTACACTAAATAAATAAACAACGAAATGAACGAGATAGTTTAGACAATAAGACAACCGAGCTAAACGCAACAACCCATGCAATCTAAACGAGGGTTAGTGGGAAGCAAAGTGTAATTGGGCAGCGCAATATTTGCTCCTACGATTTAAATTATAAATTAGTTTTCGTGTCTAAGGTCATCCCCATCGATTAGATTTAATTATCTGTTTTCATAAGGGATATAATTAAATTGCGGCTGTATTTATCTACACATTAGCGAAGACATGATTAAATATATCATTATCTAGATTACCAAGTCCACCCAGTTAAGTTGAAATCACAGCAATTTAATATTTATTGGACGCCCAACACATATTTTGTATAATTTCATATTAAAAATAATAATAAAAACGTTTATGACTAATTCAGTTTCAATTATTTTGTTATTACTATTATTAATTTGAAATAACACAAAACAATACTTTGTTATTAATTGGACATCGAATCAAAAATTTAAATAATCTGTACAACACTAAAAAAGATAATTAAAAATGATAATAAATTTATATTGCGTTTATTTTTGATGCTTCAACTAAATTTGTTTTCTACTGCAAATCCTCATAACAATTAAACAATATCAGTAGATAGTAGATACTAGGTCAGGAATATTTCTTATGTAATATTTCATAATAATATTAGTAACAATAAAATAATAAAAGTAGTTAAAGATATGTTTTATCCCGCCATTAATGATTGTTATTTTTATGTTTATTATTAACCTGACACATAAATTTAAAAAAAAATCCACTTTGTTATTAATTGGATATCGAATATTTCTTTTGTGGGTATCATTTCTTAATAATAATAATATTAAAAGTATGTCTTATTGAGCCACAAATGATTATTGTTTATATTTTTATTATTACTTTTAAATTTTAAATAAAATAATACATTGTTATTAATTATAAATAAAACACATTACTTTGTTAGTATAACATACAATTATTTATTGATTTGTTACTAGTTTCGACTACTTAGGTAGTGGTATACTCTGTTTGATAATGATTACTGAAGTAGTCGAAACTAGTAACAAATCAATAAATAATTTTATGTGTGATTTTATGTGACAAACTAATGTGTTTTATTTATAATTAATAAAATGTATCACGAAGTAGACGCCACCACCATTCAAAATAATATTGTTATTAATTAAACACTGAATATTTTCTATGTACTCTTTCTTAATATTATTATCAAATTATTATTAATAATATATAATTATAATAATAATATTAATAATAATATGAAACGAATATTTTATTTAGGTATGTTTACCATATATGATTAAGAATGTAAATGTTTCATCTGAAATTAAACAAACATAGGTATTTGTAGATTATTCAATTAACGGAAATGTTAATTACCGTTATTAATAATACTAATATAATATATTCATTATAAATTGTAAAATACTAATACATAACCGTTTTCAGATAATAAAAAAAACTTTCTGCACTATATGCTTCATTTGAAGGCGTAAATATCACTTTAATGCACTTAATGCCCGCCTAGTGCTTTAAATTTGAAACGTTACCTGTCAGTGGAAGTTCCCAAATGATAAAATTGGGAGCTGCCTAAATGTATAAAAAATAATTTAATCTGTAAGTACATATTTTATTATTTCTCAGATTTCTCCAAAAAAACTTTAATTTCAAATAAATAAATATATATATATATATATATATATATATATGGTGTTGTTTTCTATAGTTGTTAGAAAACTTGAAAACTTATGTTTTTCTTTAATATTTTGTTTGTTTTATTTTTTAGGGATTAGGTAGTGGATAATGTGTTAACGAGTACTACGAAATTAATATATATATATATATATATATATATATATATATATATATATATATATATATTAAACGGAAATATATACAGAGTTGGTCAAATTGGATAAAAGTTTATCATTTTTGTGCCTTTTAATATACTTAAACGAAATCCGGGATATCTTGCACAGTTCCTGATATATCGCTGAAAAACTGAAAAGTGCACTTTCCTTTTCCTTTTATAAGTTTTTTACTTTTGACGCAAATTTTACGAAACTTGGCACTAGATGCCCAAATTTTCATGGTCAACTTTTATTTTCTTATGGCCACAATATTGGATTTAAATAGCATTAAAAATAGCGAAATATTCTAATTTCAACCGCGTATAACACATGGCTAATCTGACATTATTTACCACAAAAAATTGATAATTTAAAAATTCGTTCAAAAATCAAATTGCTGTGGACTGCTCTAAAAATCAAGTTGCCATGGAATAACAAATTACCATTTTGACATTTCTCCATACAATGAAAATAAGTGAGTAATTTTACTACGTATAAAGTGCAAAAAATGAGATAATATCTTTGATTAGTAAAAATGGCAAGATATTATCCTCAACGTGAAAATATTGACATGAACAATCTCTATGTAAGGAATTACAGAAATGCGACATCACATCTAGAATTTATGGTGAATTGTGTCCCGAAAGAAGACAGCGAATACCTAGTGAAGTACCGAGTGAATTTAAAAAAGTTGGCAAAAATAATGGTTATTTTTATCTTATTTTTCATTGTACAGTGTACAATATCAAACATTCATGAGACAAAAGTATTGGAGTGTAATCATTCTTGTTATAAAAATTTTAATAAAAATTATACAAAACAAAAAAAATATATATACGCCAACCTGAAGCTTTCATGATGTTTGGTTATATCTAAATTGTAAGTAGGTTCTGAACTTTAGGCAAATTGGGTGTATATTTTTATAAATTTTGGTATTTTTATATTTTCAGGACTTTTCAGGATTGATATTTTATTATAACATTGTTACTAATTGCCACAATTGGCTCCCCAAATTTTTAGCTTGACAATATAGCGTTTACAAAGTTTCAGTACAACGTTTCATTTAAAAAAAACCATCATCAACTTTATTTTTTTATATTGCCTGTCAAAAATGTACACCCTGGATTAGATAGCATTTCCTATTACTAATTCAACTATTTATATCACAGTATGGTTTGTAATATTTCTATTCAGAAAAGGGCTTGTTAATACATATCGATACGCAGAAGATGATGCCAATATTAAATTTAATAAGTTTCTCAAAACATTTTGCCTATATTTTGAAGAGGCCTTTCCTCTGGAGTATACTAGAAATGAATCAAGAATATGGGCAAACATATCTAATGAAACAAGGCATATGAAAGAAACATTAGAACTTATCTTCGATGCATATAAAAACACGGAAGATGAAGACATATACAATAGCTATCTAAAATATAAGGAATCATTCTTAAACCATGTTAAAATAGAGAAACAAAACAACCTAATTCATAAAATTAATGCATTACCAAACAAATCAAAGGAACTATGGACCACTATTAACTGTGAAACTGGCAGAGGCACGAAAAGATGTACCATCGATGGATCTCTAAATTGCAGGGACTTCAATGATTTCTTCTGTAGTATTGGCAATAATCTGGTGGAAACAATACAAAACAAACTAATGGAACAGACAGTGCTAAAGGTAAAAACAAAAGGCATTACCATGTTTTTCAACCCAACCACACCTGCTGAGATTGAAAGTGCTATTGGTAGCATCAAAAGAAAAACATCGAAGGACATCTACTCAATTGATTCTAAATTAATAAAATATGTCGCACATGCAATATCAAAACCTCTATCAGATATTACGAACTCATCCATGAGTACTGGAATCTTCCCCCAAAGACTAAAAATAGCTACAGTAGTACCAATATTAAAACAAGACGGTCGATCCGAAAGAAGCAACTACAGACCCATATCAATACTACCAACCTTCTCAAAAATTCTCGAATTGATAATTCTCAAACAAATAACAAGGTTCTTCGGAGAAAACAAATACATAACAGAAAGTCAATTCGGATTTCAGAGAAACCTAAATACAACGGATGAAATAATGAATCTTCTAGACAACATCTACCAGGCAATGGAAGACCATAAGTTATGTTTTGCTCAATTTTGTGACTTGAGTAAAGCATTTGACTGCATGTCACATAAAATTCTTCTGGAAAAACTAGACCACTATGGATTCAAAGGTATTTCGTTGCGGCTTATGACGTCTTACCTAGAAGATAGAGCACAAATTGTTGATTTTAATGGAGAAAAGAGCAATCCAAAATACATACGGCGAGGAGTCCCACAAGGATCTATACTGGGGCCGATACTATTTATCATATACATTAACGACCTGCCGACCAATCTTAAATGCCATACTTTCATGTTCGCAGACGACACAACTTTACTGGTATCAGACAACAATACTGAAGTAGCACAACAAAAGCTAAGTACAGCCAGTGGCAATGCATCTGAATGGTTCGATGCGAATGAGCTTTGCCTTAATACAGCCAAAACAAATGTACTCCTTTTTACCTCCAGTAGCTCCATCAAGTATCCAAGGATTCGCCAAAATTCCTTGGACTACATTTAGACAGTCGATTGACATGGAAAGCACACGTAGGAAATTTGTGTATGAAATTGGCATCAAGTATCTACGCAATCAGAAGAATGAAGGACATCGTAAACATCCAGGCAGCTATAACCACCTACTATGCTATCTTCTACAGTCCGATGTCTTATGGCATTGAAGCTTGGGGGTTTTCAGCTCATGCATCCCAAGTATTCATTTTGCAAAAAAAAGCTATACGTGCGATAATGGGAGTACCACAGATGACGTCTTGTCGACAATTATTTAAGCAAGAAGGTATACTGACGATGGCATCAGTCTATATTCTTCAACATGCCGTACGAACGTGGAAAACTAGGCACAGTCTTCCATCTAGGAGTACTGTGCATGAATATGGTACTAGGTCGCAGCATCATCTAGTCGTCCCATCAAATAGACTTCACCTTACAGATCCAAGATCGGTGGGGATAAAAATTCTGAATCATCTTCCAGTACAATGGCAGCACCAGAAAATGAACAGTTTCAAAAAGCAACTTAGCGAACACTTAAAAGAGCATGCTTTCTATACAGTACAGGATTTTTTTCTACATAAAATGTAGTGTTTTCCTAATTTATATTGTCTTGACCTCACATGTAATTCATGTCCAATAAAATAAGTTTGAAGTTTGAAGTTTGAAGTTTGAACATTTTCTTGTAGTAAGTGTTGAAATGATGACGAAGAAAAAAAATTATCTATATTTAACCCAGTATAGGTACCAAAATAGAACAAAAAAATAAATTAGCAAGAATAGTTGTTAAACATTGAAACATTATAGTTATTTAGAACCAAATTCCTTATTATTTTACTGTGGTATGAGAATGGTGCTTTTCATTTAATGGCAATGAAGACAACAATTATTACCTAATTTAAACCGAGAATACGTTGCAAAATAGAAACTAAAAACCATTTAGCAAGAATAGTTGTTAAACATTGAAATATTATAGTTATTGAGAACCACACTTACTTTTTTACTGTGGTATGAGAATTGTTCTGTTGATATATAATAATCTTAAAATCATAAAATTAAGTGATAAATTTTGCCTTCGTTGCTCAGTTCAACGCCTACTATACCAAAATGTTCGAAAGGTATTATCTTTTTTTTCTGAATAAAAACATGAGAAATCATACTGTGATATAAATCGTTAAATTCGTAATAGGAAATGCTATCTAATACAGGGTGCACTTTATTTTCGGGCCAAATAAAAATGTAAACCAAATACCAAAAGTTACCAAAACAGTAATAAAAAATAATTCACCTAGAATAGTTTTTAAACATTGAAACATTATAGCTATTTATAACCTTACTTACTATTGGTTTACTGCGATATGAGAATTGTTCTGTTCATTTAATTATCTTAAAATCATAAAATTAGGTGATACATTTTGTCTTCGTTGCTCATTTCAACGCCTACTATACCAAAATGTTCAAAATGTATTAACAATCTTTTTTTTCTGAATAAAAACATGAGAAATCATACTGTGATATAAATCGTTAAATTAGTAATAGGAAATGCAATTTAATACAGGGTGTACTTTATTTAGGGGCCATATAAAAATGTAAAATTGATGATTTCTTCGAAATGAAATGTTGTACTGAAAATGTATAAACGCTGTTTTGTAGAGCTAAAAAAGTGGCAATGAGAAAGTGCCTTATGTTTTTCTACACCTTTTCAAGTAATTTCAGAAAAAATAAAAACGATATCGCAAAATTTCGGATTTTGTCGAATACTTTCGGAAGTAAGCAGAATTATCAGGTTTTCTCAACAGAATATTACTAACCACTAAATTGCGCAACTTTTTTGTAATTTAACCGCCTCTGTAACTTTTACGGTTTCCGAGATCCCCATGCAGTTGATCCTTATCTTGGACACCCTGTATATTGTGTTGAATTGCTTAAATTGTTTTTTTAAATATAAGGCTTATGTCATAGTACTCCATGTATGGGCCACAATGAGACAAGTTGCATTGTTTTTAATAAATAACAATATCAGAAATATATTTAAATACTGCTATTTCTTAATTTGCCATTACATGTAGGAAGCAATGATGTGTATATTCTAAAATTTTTTAGGGTTTGCGAGATCCCCATGCTGTTGATCCTTATCTTGGACACCCTGTATGTTTTTTTTTTCAAATTTTCCTAGTTAATTTTTGATCACAGTAGGCCAGTTGTTTACTAAGGCTAAACTCCAATTTACCCATTCAACAAAGATTCACTAGCTTCACATATTACTAAAAAAATTTTTTTAATCTAACGAAAAATAAAAAAGTTACTGTGTTATAAAGTGTTACTACTAGAAGTGAAACACACTGTATATATTTTTATACATTTTGAAAGAATTTGTTTTTTTTCGATTTTAATGACATGACACTTTATAGGTTTGAATATTATTGTATTCTTCATTATAAAAGGCATTATTTACATTCAGAATTAGAAGAATTAACTTTCAGAATGATATTGTTTACAGATAGCAATTATATTTGACTTTTAATTAAACAAATCCAAACTAGTTTCAACAATTAATTGCTTATTTTTCTATTGAAAAAAAATTGTACAGTGAGTTGAGTTCTCTTCATTGAAATAAATTTAAATGTATTTAGACCTGTAATAATTTGAAGCTGCATTTTCTGTTTGATTTTTGGATGAAGACAAACAATTTTCTTGTATTGTGGTTAAGAACATGTTTAAGCTGTGGCACTTTCAGTACTGTACAATTATGTGCCTGACAAATTCATCTAGAAAATATAAAGTCATATAAGGAGGGATGAGAATACACATAACATTTTGACACAATTGAGACTATAAATAAAATACAGGTTAAAAACAATAAAATGACAAAGTATATTATAGCTCACATTTCTCCTATAAAATATTTCATGTAAAATATATAGGGTGTCTCATTGGTATGTCGGAACCAGATTAACTCGGGTGTGACAATTGCAGTTATTTGATAGTATCAGCATTACTGGCAATTGAACCCTTCTGGGGCATTCATTTAATAGCGTTCTTATGGTATATTCATTACCTTTTATGGAAATTTTATCTACCTGGTATAAAATACACACTGTAAAAAAATATCTGTATTTTTTCTTAAACAAATTTTCAAGTATATATATTAGGAGGATTAAATTATCCAAAAGGATGAAATTGATTTTCCGTGTATATTGTACACAAATGTTTTTTTTTTTATTGAAAGCGAGATGCTTTCTATTATCGTTGCTAAACGTAATCGTGATGCTGCAGCTGTTCGGACATCTACACCCTGGAGACGCCCTACAAAAAGGCGGAGAGCTACCTTAACACACGTAAATAATTCAATCATCTGAAAACATCCTTTTTACTAAGCAGGTAAACACAAAACCCTGTTCCGAGCCAATTCCGCAGGGCGATCAATAGCCGTCCCACGTGCACCTGCGGGGGAGGAGAGAGAGAGGCACACACATCTTAAGAGCGGGTGTAAGTTTACCTCTAGGTGAGCGGGTGTCGGGTAGGGTGAGCCATAGTGGGAAGACGATGGGCGCTAGCAGGACATAAGTGATCCTCTTGCGGGCCCCTGAAGGCCAGCTCATGTCCAGCGGATCCGGTGGATCCTCCTCGGGTTCGCCCACCTGCAGACACACCACTGCTTGAGAGGTCAGAGACTTACGTGCGCGCACCGAAGACATGCGCCGCTAGAATTTGAAAAAATCTGTCAGTCACACCTCATCACAAACACACGAAAAGGGATGGTGATTGAGACATGGGTATGTGTGTGCACTGGGTGGCGCCCTCTCGCGGCGACACGTCGCGTCAGGGGCGCCGCACCTGGCCCTTAAGACTCGGCGGCAACTTTTAACGGCGGATGCGAGAAACGCCTCGTCGATTCTCCCTTATTGATGCGAAATTCCCACATCCGGGAGGCTTCGCTTATTATTAAAGTTAACCACTTAAAAGTTGCCGGAATTTTAAGCAGCCGCGCGAAGCTTGCACGTGGTGCACGGTGCTGGCTAAGCTCTAATGTCCGAGGACCTAATTTCGAAACTTTATTACTAGCCGCAAGTTCATAAAAAGAATTTTAACGGATGACTTCATCTCCGGAAAGTTGTCGAATTACTGGCTAGTTAGTTGCCCCGCTGTGTAATCCGCAGATTTCGAGTATTTTGTAAACCAGAATGAAGTGCAAATTAGTACAAATTTTGAAATTCAAATTCAGCTTTTGTGAGAGAACTGTTTTGAGACGCATTTGACGTTAAAATTATATGTTAAACTATAAATAACTTACAGCAGTAAATAATAAATTCATTAAAAATGTTATAAATTGTATTTCGAAAAATCGCAGTCGATTAAATTTTTACTCATCCATGTTGTTTCCAAATTTTGGAATATGACCGCGGATGAAATTTGAAAACTTACTGACAAAAGAAGCCAAACAAAATTGCCAGTTTTAGAAAAACATTTTTTTAATAATTCAATGAAATTTATTTTCAAATTTATAATAGGTATTTCGAAAAATTGCCACCGATTAAATTTTAATAAATTATTGTTTTATTGTAGTGGTCACACTTTGGGATGAGACCCCAATGAAATTTGAGGACAATCTGACAGCGTTTAGCTGATATACAGGGTGATTTTTTAACCTGAAACTTGAAAAAACTCTGGTAATAAGCATTTTTTGGAAAAAAAAAGTCCAGAATCAATATTTAATCGGGGGAAATACATTAGTGCCCAAATTACTCCCTCGCCCCCTTCCATGTAGGTGGCGCGGGGGGAGTCACTTAAATAGAAGAAAATAGAGAAATATTAAATAGAAACCCCAGTTTTTATTACAGATTCGGATTTTACGGCTAAAAATACGTAGGATGTATATGAAACATGTTTGTCGATTCATGATTAGATAGCGCTGTAATGGACGAAATTCAATTATATTAGATTTCTCCTACTGAGAACCAATGCACACGATTCTGCAACACGCTTACAATAAAAAATACCACATTTTCATTGTGAATAATCAAATTTAATGTTATGTTTACAAATTGCGAATAATAGTGAAGAATAGTAGGGTTACTCTAAGCGTAACCCAGGAACAACGACGTGGACGGAGTCTTTTCAGTTCACTTCGAGGTGCTTGATTAACGTGAGTCAACTCACCTCAACGTGTTTTAATTAATAAATAATTAAGTAAGTGCTTAAAATGGTGGCCTTTGATTTCAATGCACTTATCAATCCGCATTTCAAATTATTGTACACAACTGAGGAGTGTGTCTCTACTTGAATTCTTACACAAGCATTTCTGATTCGCTCAATCATATTATCACGTGTTGTAATAGTTGTGTGTAAACTTTATCTTTGAGGTATATATAGGTATATATATATATATATATATATATATATATATATATATATATATATATATATATATATATACACACTCAGATGCAAAGAAACCGGGTCAATGGATTATTGTTTGCAAAAGAACCATATTTTTTTAAATTTTGATGTTGGTATAGTCCTTAGAATAATTTTTTTAGTGTTTTACAATCAAAGAGACCGTCAGGATGTAAAAAGAAGCAACATATGGTACTTATTATTTATTTAATGAACATTAATAAGCGAAAACGATAATGTACGTATACACGAAAAAAATGCATTTCTGCAAAATAAACTTAACAGAGAATAATAAATGAAAATGACAGTTAATCGAAAACAAACAAATCAAAACCCAGCAGTCACCTTGATCCTCTATGCACAACGCCGAATGAGCAATAGGTAGTGAAGAACGCATAGCTTTAAATGTTATTTTCGCTTATTAAATAAACTGATAAGTATCATATGTTGTTTTTTTCTACATCCTGATGGTCTCTTTGATTGTAAAACACTAAAACTTTCATTCTAAGGACTATACCAACATCAAAATTTAAAAAAATGGTTTTTTTTGCAAACAACGACCCAATGACCCAGTTATTTTGCATCTTAGTGTATATATATATATATATATATATATATATATATATATATATATATATATATATATATATTCATATCGGTTTACAACGTTCTCCGATGTCTTCCGATTTCCAATTTCCATCTGTGTCGGTCGTTCGACAGTCCATCCTCTATATTTCTCTCTCTCAGGTCCCCGTCTATTCCTTCTCCCCACCTTCTTCTTGGTATTCCCCGTCTTCTTCTGCCTATGGGTTGCCAATTTAAGATTAGTTTCGGAATACGCTGCTCTGGTATTCGTTGTACGTCGCCGTACCATATGAGCTGTTTGTTCTTTATGTCGTCAGTGATTGTGTGTGTAACATCCATGATTTCTCTAATACGCTCGTTCGTAATTCTTTCCATTCTTGATATGCCGGCCACTCTTTGCCAGAAATCCATTTCAGTTGCCCGTAACGTATTTTCTGCTCTGATTTTCGTGGGCCAAATCTCGGAGCTGTAGGTAGTGATGCTTTTGATTATGGTATTATATATTCGTTTGTTGTTTTCTTTTGAGATGTTCTTATCCCATATCACACCGTTTAGTAGGGTAATAGCTGTCCTTTCCAAGTTGTTTCTTTCTTTGATTGCTGTGTCTAGCGTCCCATCTCGAGATATAGTTACTCCTAAATATTTGTATTCTTTGCAGTGTTTTATGGTCTTTCCATCTTTGAGATAACCCCACAAAATGAAATATGGCGAAATAAGATCTGGCGATGGAGCAGCGAAGAACACCATACGATTAGCCGAATGAGCCATACTCTAAAGATCTTTCTCAAACTCATCCACCGTAAGATTTACAAGAAACTGGAAGAAGGTAGAGCAGATACCCAGTTTGGCTTTAAAAAAGAAGTTGGCACAAGGGAAGCCATGTTTGCCTTCAATGTCTTGATGTAGCGGTGTCTGGATGTCAACCAAATGGTGTACGCCAGTTTTATAGATTACAATAAAGCATTTGATAAAGTGACACACAAACAACTAATAGAAGCACTGGAACGAAAAATACTCGACACAAGAGATATACAAATAATAGTAAAACTGCACCTAAACTAAAGTGCGTCCGTTCGCGTCCAATCCGAACTAACGAAATCCGTTGATATCAAGCGAGGAGTCAGAGAAGGGTGTGTTCTCTCTTCACTTCTCTTTAACATCAATTCAGAACAAATCTTCACCGAAGCCCTTGAAAGAAAAGACGGTGGAATACGAGTTAACGGCATCCCACTGAACAACTTGCGTTACGCGGACGATACAGTACTTCTCGCCGAAAACATGCAAGACCTTCAAAATATGTTGAATAACGTCGTCACTAGTCGAGAATATTGGCTGACACTCAATGTTAAGAAGACCAAATACATGATTGTCACCAAAACTGAAGTATCAAATGAACATCTGCATGTGGAAGGCGAAATGCTGGAAAGAGTCGAGAGGTATGACTATCTGGGTACAAACGTCGACTGCGCCGTGGATTAATGTGCAGAAATAAGGATTCGCATTGAGAAAGCCCGTGCATCCTTTGTGAAGATTAAAAAGCTGCTATGTAGTCGCGACCTGAGCTTGGACCTCAGAACACGGATGCTCAAATGTTACGTATTCCCAGTACTTTTGTATGGTGTAGAAGCTTGGACCCTCGACGTGTATTGCGAGAGGAAATTAGAAGCCTTTGAGATGTGGACCTACCGTAGGATGTTGAGAGTATCATGGAGAGAACATGCGACCAACGTGGAGGTTCTGAGAAGAATGAAGAAAGACAGAGAGATCCTACTGGAAGTTAAAAAAAGAAAACTGCAATATCTCGGCCGCATCACGTGAGGTCCGAGATATGAGATTCTACGACTCATAATCCAAGGAAGAATCGTGGGGACAAGATCTATCGGAGCGAGAAGAATGTCCTGGCTTAGGAATCTGCGAAAATGGTTTAATGCCACGTCAGCTGATCTATTTAGGGCAGCAGTTTCCAAAGTTAAAATAGTATTAATGATAGCCAACCTCTGCAATGGAGACGGCACATGAAGAAGAAGAAGAAGATGATGGAGCAGGCCAATTCACTGGACTAACCCTACCGATCCAGCGTTCATTGAAATCAAGATCAAGTACTTCACGTACGCTACCACCGAATAGTGTGCTGGACAATCATCATGTTGAAACCACATGTTCTGTCGCACTTCTAACCTCAGGTTTACAAGTAACATGTGCAGTTCATTTTCCAGAAAGTCTCGGTATGTGCGGACCGACGAGTTTATAGTCAATTATTCCACACCACACGTTGACAATCTAAGGACGCAGATTTTTAACTTGGAAATCAAGGCCGTGAAGATCTTGGTGGAAAGACACACCGTCGGCTTAATGTTACAAGGTTGTATGTGCAAATTTGTAAATTTGGGAATAACGACTTTAAAAATGTTTGCTATTATAGAAAATGATGTATTGTGCATTGTTATTAGATTTTTTTATCACAGATTCTAATAATCCGAATTAAACCCTCCAACAAGTTGAAAAGTCCCGCTTTGAAAACATACAGCCCTGTAAGGCTATAGACCTAAAAATTGAAAAAAAATGTTACATGCAACCTTATAACACCAAGCCGACGACATGGTAGGGATGATATTTATTACGATTCATAATTCTTCAAACACTTCTCTGGGATAATCCGGAATCGCAAGCAATTTCTCGTGTACTAACATGTGGGCTAGCAGCTACTGCGGTTAATACTGCAATTTCATTATTTTCTCCAGCGATTGTTGCTCGACGGGTTCGTTTTTTTGTTTGAACATTTCCGTCAGTAGTAAATTGTTTGACAGTACGATAAAATGAAACACGTGACCGAATTATATCCAGAAAACGCCGAGCGTAGAGATTAACAGCATTATCAAGACTCCTGCCAGCTTCTTCATAAACCAGAATGATTTGAATTTTTTCTTGTATGATTAACTTCTCCTCTCTGAACAACAACCTAACGAAAACTGGTCGTTTTGTTTGCGAAATAATCTTCGAACTGAGTAACATGTGTTGTTTACAAAACAAAACAAACAAAACAATGAAACACAACACAACACAAAACAATGAAAATGTGGTCTTTTTTATTGTAAGCGTGTTGCAGATTTGTATGCATAGGTTTTCAGTAGGAGAAATCGAAAATAATTGAATTTCGTTGATTACAGCGCTATCTAATCATGATTCGACAAAAATGTTTCATACAAATCCTAAGTAATTTTAGCCGCAAAATCGGAATTTGCAATAAAAACTTGGGGTTCCTATTTAAGATTTAAAAGTGACCCCACGCCCCACCTACAAGGAAGGGGTTGGGGGACTAATTTTGACACTAATGCGTTACCCCGCGGAGTGATTAAATATTGATTATGGACATTATTTTCATAGAGTGCATATTACTCGAGATTTTTGCAAGTTTCAGGTTAAAAACTCACACTGTAAATAACGACTTTTACTTCACATTATCCCTCTCTCCAATTAACAAATGGTTCACTGTGGAATAATAAATACTCCTACATAAATGTACAGGGTGGCTCAATTTGGATGTTTCTATAGGGGATCTCGGTAACTAGAAGAGATAGAGAAAATCGGTTGGTGTATCCTCGATCTCTTTTTTCAAGACCAACTCAACAGTGAAAATAATAATTAGCTATCGGCATTTGTTTTCAAGTTATGCCCAAAAACTCATTATATTCCATTTTCGATTTTTATCAATATTTCATTTATTTATCATGTTATTAAGATACGAGTTGCATGTTCTTTGGGCACTTTTTTATGCTGAATTAAATGAGTTTTACAGAATTTTGATATCTATGTTAATAACCAAGATACAATGCAAAGTTTTGTTTTTTTGAATAGAAGTTGTAGTTGGCTTTGGTCTTAGTAAACAGGTCATTTTTTTCTCTTTTCGATGATGTATCACATGTGGATGTTATAATTTCATTTTTGTTGAAATCTATTAAAATTCTATCAAAACGTTACACTCTTATTGGGCGTAGTAGGCTTATTTTGTTTAAATTGTTTGATTGTCAAGCTAACACATTTGACGTTATCTTAATATTTCGAAGTGTTTAACAATGCCGCATGAAAATTATGAAATCTTTGATATGTTAGATGCTTTATTCAAAGCAATAACAAATCACTAATGACTTAGAAACATATTTTAATCGCGACCCGGAAAGGAAACAACCGGATAAATCAATATTTCAAAGAGTAAAAGAAAATCTTATTAACCGCGGATCTTTCAAGTAGCCAAGATCAAGGTCTTACAATATTATAGATGCCGAAGAAACTGCTACTAATGTAATTTCAGCTGTAAGAGTAAATCCAGTAATTTCCAACCGGCATATTGAGGATGAATCCGGAATTTCGAAGAATCAAGCACTTAGATATGTTAGATGCTTTATTCAAGGCAATAACAATTCACTAATTGACTTAGAAACATATTTTAATCACTATCCTGAAAGAAAACAACCGGATAAATCAATATTTCAAAGACTAAAAGAAAATCTTATCAACCACGGATCTTTCAAGTAGTCAAGAACAAGGTCTTACAATATTGTAGACGCCGAAGAAACTGCTACTAATGTAATTTCAGCTGTAATAGTGAATCCAGCAATTTCCAACCGCCATATTGATGATGAATCCGGAATTTCGAAGAATCGAGCACTTATAATTTTGAAGAAACATAAATTCAGACCATACATTATTCGAAAAAGACTCTATTTGGATGACCAAGATATAGAACGTCATATTATATAAAATGAGAAATGATAATATTAATTATTTACGACAACATTTTATTGTTTGTATAAATTCAATTTCAAATGTTATTAAGTGTTATTAAAAGATGCAACATATGCATTTTGAATAATGGACATCAATTGGAACATTTATCTAATTTAAATTTAAATACTGTGTCTATGCTTTTCAATGCTTCGTTGAAACGTTTTTCTTTTAATCTTCGAAAAATAAATTTATTGGGTTGTTTGCCTTTTAGATGATAGAGCCTGTAATGTTTCCAAGGCAATAAGATAATTGTTATTTATTTAATAAACCTTTCTAACATATACGGGGTGGGTCAATAGGACGGGCAGACTCGATTACACCTACACCGTTAATGATATCGAAATGAACCAAAACACACTACAAACGGGACGCCAAAGTGCAGTTTGTAAAATTATTTTGATATATACAGGGTGTTCATTTCGATATCATTAACGGTGTAGGTCTAATCGAGCCTGCCCGTCCTATTGACTCACCCTGTATACTATTGTATTCACATGATATTTTGTAATTTATAGATAGCAAATGTGTGCATTTTCAATAAATAATTTTACTCCAAATAATACAAGTCTACTACCAGTCTACAACGCCCAATAAGAGAACATATGACGGGTGGCACAATTTTAATAGATTTCAACAAAAATGCAATTATAACATTCACATGTGATATATCATTGAAAAAACAAAAAAAAAACTATTTATTAAGGCCAAAGCCAACTACGACTTTTAAAAAACACAGCTTTGTGTTGTATCTTGTCTATTATCGAATATATTAAAATTCTGTAAAACTTATTCAATTCACCGTAAAAATGTGCCTGAAGAACGTTTAACTCTTATTTTAATAAAATGAGAAATAAATGAAATATTGATAAAAATCGAAAATGGAGAATAATGAGTTTTTTGCCATAACTTCAAAACGAAAGACGACAGCTAATTTTTGTTGTCACCATTGAATTGGTCTTGAAAAAAGGGATCGAGGATACGCCATCCGATTTTCTCTATCTCTTCTAGTTACCGAGATCCCGTATAGAAACATTCAAATTGGGCCACCCTGTACATATAAAAATTTCGAAGAATTTCTGGCTCAAATGAACCAGAACCCATGTTGCTTATCTACTATCGGTACTGCCGGTAAAACTAATTTGCACTTCAATAATGTATGTGATGTGTGTAAAATTCAAAATATATGTCTATGATTAAAAATGTTCTGAGCTTCTAAATCGCATAATGAATATATTAAGAAATCCTATTTGCTACACATGTTTATAAATACAAATAATCAAGAAATTTGCTATAATTAGAGACATGCACTAGACCACAATAAAAATTTTCAGAAATAGTTCATCATGCACATGCAGGTTTTCTACGGATATGTTCACAGAAATTTATCGAATTCGTCTGTATTTCTGAAATTCCGTGGCTAATTATTGATCAAATTATCAATTTCGCTCTAGAAGAGAGGTCTAAAACGACACTAACTGTAGCCTAATAGGATATTTGTTAGTATTAGTAATGTGTATATTTTACCTTCGCTAGGCTTGTTGGGGAGAGCTAAAAAAGGAAACGAAACATTTAATTTAATCCAAGTTGAACTTGTCATACTTTCACGGCGACGATTCGTCGTTTTGGTTTAATAAATTACATGGTGAGAGAACAAGGTGAGCACATATAACGGTACCTACGTTGGTTGTCGAGCCAACACGAAAGCTGCAGGTAATTGGTATGTAAGTGTTGTTAGTTAATATGCAATGTTATAAAGTTAGGAATTTTACGTTTACCGTTAATAGGAATCGAATGAAAGACACATTTCGTAATTATGTGTCTTAATTCTGTGTATACGCGCTGTTTATTTATGAAGACAGACTACATTTTAATTGGCCATTGGGCCATAAATATACTTAAACAGGTCTTTTCCAGCTATGCAGGAGCTCGTGAAATGATTTTTTGCATTCACAACAGCTTTATTGGCTGTTATAATTCGGACTGCTCGTATTTGTGTTACTTATGGCATTTACTTGTATTTTTTTTTTATATTACATGTAATTATTTTTATTATGCCATGGTAAAGATAAAAGTTAACACATTCCGCAAAATTACACACGCGCCCTTTTTGGAACATGACAAATCTCTTCATTCCGCATTTTCCTAATAACCGCCCCCACTCGGCGTCCATTACGCAGGAGATTCGCCCCCCGAAATCAGCCGCAATTAAAACATAACTGCCGCCCCCACCTACGGGGGCGCATTCGTGGGGCCTCCGTGCGCGCGGCCGGCAGATTAACGCAATTAAAATTATAATTAATAGCGGCCGGTGTTTGCTTAATGCCGCGACTGAATGTTCCGTGTCAGCGGTAAATATAACGTATTAGATGGGGGGATAATTAATTAGAGTCAAAGTGGACCGCGGGGGCCGGCGGTGATTTAATTATTCCCAGGTTCGGCTGCGCATAATGAATTGATGCCCCCGGGGGCGCGAGGGGTGGTTCTTATCAATAATTATGAAAACTGCATAAGCCCAGGGGCCGAGACGGTGATGGAGCGGATTCCTCGAGGATGAAGGTATTCGGCTCGTCTAAGCCGTTCAAGCCGGATAGTTTAGGTCAGGAATGTCTTTGTTATTTGATTATTTGCGCGCAGGAAATAATTTACATTGAATTAAGGCTCGGTAAAAATGTTAAGAAGCATCGTAGATATTTTAAAGATGCCCGAAACCAATAACCAGATTACTTTTCAATCATCTCAATATATATTTTTTAAATTCTATAAATAAAAAATGAATATTATGAAGATCTTAAAGAGATCTTATCTAAAGAGCAATATCATGAAAAAATCTATTGGCCAGAATAATAAAAAAAGCAAAGAACAAAAACAAATACAAACATTATTTTCAATAAGCCAAGCTTTAAAACGAATTTAAAGAGGGAAAATTTACAAGTGTGATCACTCCTTGACCACCATATCAGTCATAGCATCAGGCATAGGCCTCACAGTAGGACAAACGGGGCTCAACAGCACGCATTGCACGAAACAAAAAAAAATATGAATATTTGATATTTTTAATATGGCTCGATTCGGCCATTAATATGGCTTTGTTTTTTCTTTAGTAAACTTTAGTAAACACCGCCATGGTGTGGCTGTAATTAGTGTGCTCGTTTTGTTTGTTTACGTACACCTAGCTAGTGTACTATTTTAATATGTCTGTTCTCGTTACACTTGTTTGTTCAACCAGCCCATTGTTGCGCCTCGCCATTGCGACAATTCATAGGATGCACTTGTAGAGTTATTTGCCTGAAGAAGCCTTAAAATAAAGGCGAAACGTTGCTAAACAAACTTTAAACTGTGCAATTAGCTACCTACTATCTTCAGCTTCCTATTTTTGACTTTAACCCGTTAACCTCTATTCTATATATATATATATATATATATATATATATATATATAAACAATCTTCATTGGCCTATGGAGCTGTAATATAAATCGCTGAATTCGCAATAGGAAATACTATTTAATACAGGGTGTACTTTATTTACGGGCGATATAAAAATATAGAGTTGATAAAGTTTCTTCGAAACGAAACGTTGTACTGTAAAATTATAAACGCTGTCTTGTAGAGCTAAAAAAGTGGCAATGAAAACGTGCCTTTTGTTTTTTTATACACTTACAAATAACTTCAGAAAAACGTAAAAGCGATATCGCAAATTTTCAGATTTTGTCGAATATCTCCGGAAGTAAGCGATATTTTCTGGTTTTCTCAATAGAATATTACTGACCCCTAAATTGTGCATTTTTTTGTAATTTAACAGCCTTTATAACTTTTACTGTTTCCGAGATCCCGATGCTGTTGATCCTTATCTTGGACACCCTGTATATACAAAATGATATCGAGTTTTAATCTCTCAAAGTTTGTTGGTGAGCTAAAAAAACACCAGCTAAAAAAACGCCCTGTAAGTGTTTTTTTTAGCATATTTATTTTTTTATTTACGACAGCTTATTGCTAATGATACAATTCCAGAGAATTTCGGATTTAACAGCCCACTATTATATTAGTATATAATGTAGTTATATTAGTAGTAGTATAACCCTAAAATAACCCTCTAAAAATTTAGACAAGTGAAGAGTACATAAAATTCTCTACAAGAATACACAAAAAAAACTATAGCAAGCCATTTACAAATATTGTCGGTGCTTCTTATCGAACACACTGCATATGTATTCTTATAATTGCATTGTTGGTACGTACCTATATGTGTTCATATTATAAAACTGGAATTCAACCGTCGCGTTATTTAATTATCCAATACACATATTTCCTGCAAAATGGAATTCAGTTGTTAATTAAATTCCAACGAATTTATATCATGAAGCTTTATGACGGATTTATTTATAAAAAAATAATGGATCACTGTCTATTTATCAAATATACATATTTCATGAATTTAATGAAACGTAAATTCATGAAATATGTATATTTGATACATGCAATTAGTCAAATAACTAATGAATGTGGTACCTAATAATGACAAAATAATATAATTTTATGAAATTTGTAATATAATGATCATTAAATATCACAATTTCTGAAGGGGTGAGTAGAAAATTTCTAATAATATTAAACCACATTTAATGTAAGATTAACTAAATGTTATAGTAACTTAACTGATTATATAATCCACTTGCAGCATTACATGATTTTTGCAAAATATATTGCTTTGCTTATATGTGTGATCCTCGTTAGTTATCAGAAAGTTGTGTGAATTTAGTAAAGTAACTGATTATATTATCATCCACTTAAAGCAGATAATCATTAACTGACTGAATATATTTTAAGTTGCTATGTTTTATGTGAGCTTCGTTTGTCGTCAAAAAGTTATTAAGTCCATTTTGTACTCATAAACGACTTTTCAAGTAAGTGCAAGCTATTACGTAGTAAAATTGTTGAAATATGTTAAACTTGAAACCCATCTGCTGCAAAATTATGATATCAACATTTATATTACATATATATGTTTGATATCGTCAGAATGCTTCAAACTGATGATATTAAACTGATAACAATACACATAAAATGTGTTTTAAAAATATACACGGGCGAGGGCTTACTGATCGATAAAATGCGATCATTATCTAGATTATTTTAAACATTAACTGCACTAACTGCATAGTTTAAACTAACAACACTTACACATGGCTTCTATATACTCGCATATACTCGCAGATTTAACATTAAAAAATGTATTAATAACATCATCTCCTTCCACCGTCGAGGATTGTGAGCTTAAATGCCATAGGTCGCGTTATCGATTCCCTGTTTTAGTCGAGCAATTTGGGGAGACGTCCTCAACCATCACAACCCCAATCTTCTACCTGCAGCTGTCCTGTGTCTCCTCGAGTAGTGCTCGTTACTCTTTGTGTTATTTACAGTCGGTGCACAATTCAGCTAATTGTCACACCAGTGCGACACATCGATCATTGCGCTTTGGTTGTTCCAACAAGAAAAATAACAGGAAACAATCAAACCGGAACTAGAAGCTTCCCGTGTGCTGTGTGGCCATGTTTTCGTCAATATAATAGTTATGATAAAAAGAGGGAGCTGGGGGGCAACTTTAATAAATGTTAAGCAATGTTCTAACTACATCGACGTTTGCTTTTAATGGTAACCACCGAAAAGTGTGGAGGAAATGTGTTTAGTAATGCGTGATATGCCAAAGATACAGACAGTACTGATACACTGACATCATTAGGTATAAAAAAATACACGTAAAATGTATTTGAGTTGATTGCGTGTTTGGTTTATAAACAGTAATGATCGTATCGAAAATAACAAAGCTAAGAAAATAATAAAATTTCGATATTTATAAAATGTTATTTTTATATTGCAATAGGTATGCGAACATTCCAGGATTTACAACGTTTGTAATGTTATATTGTATTATTGATTTATACCCAACTAGACCCGCAAAATTTAATAATATATGCATTTTTTTCTTGTCTATAAATATATATGGTGGATTGAAGTTGCTTAGGCCACTCAGCTGGGATAATTCGCTCCAATAGTGCTATCAACTTGCACTGCAGGATCCATCCCAGGGAAGTTATACCAGCTGCATATATCAGTAGGTACTAAATTCAAAACTGGTAGTGCAAAGTGAAGTTTTTTTCGATTTAGAGTGAAATAAAATTTACTGGTGTTTTATTGAGGAATTGTCTCATTATAAAATATAACTTGTATATAACTCTACTAACAATTAAACTACTTTTATTTAATGAATGTTAATTGTATTAATAATTATATTATTATACACTATAATAATAAGTTAGATAACATTTTTCAGAAAATAGATGAAAGAGAAGCAAAATTTTACATATCTGACAGGTCCAAAAGGTCGAAACCAGTGTTCAGTTAAATTGCAGAAAACATATGTAAACTCACGTATTCGGTACTAAACAACTGCTGTAAACATATACAAAATATACATATACGCCACGAAACACATTTCCTGTAAATCTGATGGATCAAAAATCGGCCTAATTATCTACACTAAAAATAACTCTAATTACGCATCAAAATTCTAGCTCTCATCAAATAAGGGGGGAATGGTAGAAAACGAAGCTGGCCACACTGCTTCTCCAACAAAATTACTGCAATTACTGCATCGTGATTACTGAGTTCTGCAAACTTTCAACTCTAAAGCACTAAAGCGTTATCCTCTATATCTACATCAAAAAAGTAATAAATCAACAGACGGTCTCTCGTGTAAATTACCTTCAACAAGTTTTTTTTTGGTTGTCGGGATTTAGCCGCCGTACGTATTTATACAGATACACAAAAGTATTAGAGATGGCGGTGATGTGGTGGCTGATTTTGGGGGAGGGAGCTATATTTGGACACTTAAGGCACTTAAGGCCCGTACACACATCTACAGTCATACGGTACATATGTTATTTGGGGGGAGCAACAGCAACCTAATTAGTTACATGGAAATAACTGGACCTTGATACAAACAAGCAATTAATTTAGGAGCATATATATGTTTATATATGTGTGTGTGTGTAAAATACGAGCGATAGAACAGTTATCAAACAAGACAACAGTTGTAGTTCGTAGTCCTTCTACAAAGTATAAAAATGTAGCCTTTTGTAGCATCTACTTTGTAGAAGCAAAAGTTGGATTTCTTGTATATTAGCTATGACTATGAACTAATATGAAATTTTTCCAACTTTTGTTTCTATAAAGTATAGAAACGTAGAATAATCGGTTGGAGCTTGTGAAATATTAACACTTCAAGAAAAATAACAAATTATCCTTTTTCATAACGACATTTATTTCTCTAAATGTACATTTCAACCACGGCGTGGTCATCTTCAGTAGACTGAAGTCTTGAGTACAAATGTCTAATGAAGATGACCTTGTAGTGGTTGAAATGTACATTTAGAGAAAAAATGTCGTTGTGAAAAGGATAATTTGTTATTTTTCTATAAATAGAAACGTAGCTTTTTGTAGCTTCAAAAATTCAAATTCGTCATAGCTAACGTACAAAAAGTCCATTAGCTATAATACGTTTTTGTTTAGATTATTTGTTTTGGTTAACGTTGACATGAATTTTGTTGATAACTGTTCATTTGCTCTAACAATAATTGTAAAGAAGATAAAATACAATACATAGAAATATTCAAGAAACATTAACATAGATTGAGAGAAACAAAAATCTAAATAATTTTAAAAAAGAAAATAATAAAGACAATATGTTACAGATACAGATAGATTTGTTTGTTAGAAAACAGACGAGAAAATGCGTGATGGCTGTGGTTTTGGCAAAGTTACACGTAGATTAACATGTTACATACGTGCAATCAACGTGGTGTGACTCGTTTTTTAAAAATAAATGTATAGGTATATCGGGTGTCTGGAAAAACCCGTACGCAAATTATGTTGGTAGCACTCCAACGTTTTCAATTACACTTGTCAACACTGACGTTTTGGCAGTTGGGTTGTCAATGTGACAGCTTGCAGCGGCATGCTGATAGCATTAATAAATACCGCCTTCTAGACTATCCCAAAATGTTTACACCAGAGAATGCGTTCATTCTAATGGCCCATTTTAGGAATGTAATTTAAAACCCAAACGGATCATGGAGTTATTCACTTGAATCTTGTTTTTATTTGATTTCCACTATTTCTTGGTTATATTATTCGACCCTTGTTGAAATTTTTAATGTTAATTAAAATATCTTAAATAAATAAAAATATTCAAATATAAAGATAAAATAATAAATTCTGAACTTAATAATATTAAAAGGAAATGTATACGTTTTATACAAAATGAAATTAAACCGCAAGCCAGTGAACAGTACCAACAAGAGAAAAATAAAATTCAAGACACCAACGTAATTGACGTATGGTATTTTCCAGAAACCCAATATACCCGATATGCATAGTTTATAAAAAAAAACTCCCTGTACATCTGAGTTACATACAACATTATTGTGCAATAATAAAATGTATGCATATTTTTAGTGCCACAGCCAAAAGGACAAACAAAGTGAGATTTATCCATGTGTATTGATTTTAAGTACGTGCAGCGTAATATTTCAATTAAGTATTATGCACAAATTCACGCTCATCGAGAGTGCACAGTACAGACAGAAACACATATCAACAATTACACGTATAGATATAAAACTGGACGAGACACATTAATGACAGATAAGATAACTCACGCTTTCATCATCAGGTTTCCACGGAAATCGCTGTTTCGTCAAAACAAATCATCACGCAGTAAATTGGCTATGGCGCCGTAACATATTAAGGCGGCATAGCATACGCAATTCATTCAAGATCTGGGATCTTGGATCACTTGCGCTTGCATGAATGCCAATTGAATTCAAATAAAAAATAATAATAAAAACTGGTACAAAATTATAATGAGAATTTTTGAGATTGTGCTTGCATTTTTGTAAGTTTATATTCAAATTGGTTTTTGACGGGCTGAAATTTCTAAATATCACCAAAAAAGTTACGAGAAGAAAATTTACTCGGTGTAAAATGATCGTGAATAAAGTATTAATCTTCTAAAAGTGTTTTGATTAATTTGTTATGAATTATTAATTTGGAATAGTAATTACAAAATTTAGACGGAACCTAAAAAAATTATGAATACAATACCGTGCGAAAAAAATTTGTGGCTGCCGTTTTCCAAAATAGAAATTCAAAATAATATGGCCATTATTTGTAGCTTTCTTGATAATTATGGATGATAATAATTATGATTATAATATATGATAATATACTATATTATGTGAAAAAAAAATTAACCCATTTAACTCAAATTTGTAATTTATAAGGTAAACTTTAAATTTGGCAACGGGAGTATGTAAAACCGAACTTCAAACTGTCAATTTTCATATAATGATATAAATAATGAGTATAAATGTAAACAAAGTTCACGTTCTATTCGCTACATAGTTTGCTGTAATACGTTTTTGATGAGTTAAATATGCATGTATTCTAATAAACGTAATAACATGAAAATTGTGGTTATTTTGTGATAGTGTACCTACAACTAACACTGTTGCCGAAAAACAATGGCAATGAAAACAAAATTATACCTACATAAAAGTCACAAATTTTACTATCAATGATTATAACCTAAAATTTAAATATTATACTTCAATTGAAAATGCTTGATTTCATCAAAACCTTGTTGTAACACGAACAAACATGATGATTTTAATAATTCTGACATTTATTGTCACTACTAGGCTTTGCGTAGTTTAGGTCAGGTTAGGTTAGGTTAAGAAGAATATACTGCGCATATTTGCAGATTGGGTTCACTTATCATTATAAGACAAACTATTCCGAAAAACCTATAAATTTCTTTAAAAAAAACTTGAGGCGTTTGCAAAAATATTTCAAAACCAGCTTGCAGTATCTTGACCTATCAAAAAGGCGAACGAGGTTCAAGAAAAAATCATTTATTTTAATTGTGTATGCTCGTGGTTTTGTCCACTATTAATCTCATAGCTTCATATGTACTTTTATCAACCACTTGTGTCAGTTTCCTGTAGTATACATTTTGAGTACATTTTTTATGGTTAGGCCCAGAGAAATTATAATGCCAGGAATGATGAAAGTGTGCGTAGAAGTACCTAATGAGCAAAAATGCAGGATTTACTTTACATATTGTAACCGAACCTAACTTAACCCTTAACCTAAAACCCGTACGTATATAAACGTAATGGTGGTGTAAGTGATGGCTATGGCGAAGGCTAGGTGGGTTAGTGATAATCCAAGCCAAAATACAGACAATTGCCTTTTTTTGATTTTGCTCAATTAGGTGCGGATTACAGTGTTACTGACAGTGATGCCAGATGAAATTTGCAATGAATTAAAATTATGCATAAATATTTTACTAGCAAAATTTATAACCTCAAATTGTATAATTATTTTTTCTTGTAGTAATTTTTTATACATACCATAAAAAATAGCCAACTTTGGCGAGAATAGATCGTGAATGCAGTTTACATGCCGAAATAATTTTCATTTAATGAATTTAACATATTTTAGTTTCGAAATGAATGGCAATTATAAATATTGCAAGCAGTACCTCTAAACCCTCAAGAACTTATTCCATAAATTAAACAAAATAAATGCAGAAACCATGAGCATTGTAAAAGCCACGTATCGGCCTTGGCCAATATCAAGGTCGATGCAGATAATCAAATTCTCATATCATTAACTTTAAAACGAAAAGAAGGGGGATAAATATAGATCGCCACGTGAACGTGGCGATCACATCTTGCGAACGCTTTAAACCTTTGGCACCACCAGGTGTGAACTTACCGCTTCCAAGTTGACGTCGTTAAGGGCGTTCGCCACGCCGTTGGGCATATCCGTTATGCTAGATGGCGCCAGCATTGTCTCCTGCTTGACGTGGTTCGCCGCCGAGCTGGTCGCGGCTCCATTCTGGGGTTTCGTCGCGTCCAGCAGAACCTTCAGGGATGCTATTGCGTGCAGCTGCGTCGCCTTCTCGTCCACCTTGCCTACAACAGAAACGGTCCCATGATTGAATAGGAGGAATTTTCTGCAGGAAGAACACTTGGGGCAGCTTTTTATGTACAGTGCGATAAATAATGTTCTGGGTCGATATAAATGTCATGCCAAAAATTTGGGCTGTCAGCACAGTGTCAACGATAAAATGTCGAATTTTAAGCGGGAAATTTGAACCGACCTGACACATTGTTGAGCGCGCTGTACATCAATATCAAGGATTGTAATAGGGGGAATAGTGGAGTGGAATAATAGTTTGGAAATGGAATTTTAAAACTAACTGTTCTATATACGCCTACATACGTGATTGTAATGGCTAGGTGAAACAAATGATTATATTTGCGGAGATTTGTGTATACGCCATTGAAATGAAGGTAACAGATGTAGAAGAATTGTTTAAGGCACTGAAGCTTTTTATATATAACATCTTAAACCGCTAGAGGTCAGCACGGGTTTGTTGAGATCAGACAATTCTGTCGGATTATTGCCGCCATGGCACATAGGCCCGTATCTATAGTCCGTGCTTTGTAACGGGTCGGTTTTGACTACGACGAAATCTGCCTTCAATTTTTAATTTCGCCCACAGACCGTCAACGTAGGCAACCGCTACGCACACGTTTTTTTAAGCGTACACGCATTTCCGGGCTGCGTATAATTATGATCCGGCCACGAGGCGCTAGGAAGCGGCAGAACGCAGGAGACTCTCGTTGAGTTTAAAAGTGTCGGGAGATATACGTTTTCTTTGGGCATATCGGCACCCGGTTTCCGGGATTTCATGTGTGTTCTCCAGTAACCGCCCTATGAGGGATTAAGCGACACCGGCACAAGGCGAGAGGGAGCAGCAATAATCAGCTATACACGCTCAAACACCAGAGCGTTTTTTGGGTAGGGGCTGAAACAACCCAGTCAGTCAGTTTCTTGGCTACGGGCGACGACCACCCTGCCAGAGTTTTTTTTGAAGATCGCGGGCTAGCGGCAGCATCCCGATGATTGCCAGCAGCACGAGTTCCTGAGAGCGGGCCACGAACCGGCAGCGGAGGCGCCGCGTGGAAGAGCAGGCGAGATCCATACTTTTTTCCCTTTATCGTTCTTTAATTTTTTTGTTGTATCGTTTTCTTTTGTGTAAACTTGCGTTGCGTGTTTCATGCCGTACGTGTTTTGCGTTTTTTGTAAAAAGAGGTAGCTCCGGGAGCAGTTCGCATCGCGCGATAAGCGTTAGCTTAATTTGGCCAAATTTGGTGAACGCGGCGCGATAAATCTACGAGCGGAGGTATTTCCTTTCAGGGAGCGCGGACACGGTGTCCGGCCTTTTTGTGTTTGAATAAACGCCGATATTTATCAACCGCAAAACTCACATCTGTTATTTTTTTTTGTTCCCAAAGTTTTCTCAATCGGGAATTCTTTTCAAAATTTAACTTCCTTTTTATCATTGCGAGATATAAATTGCCTAAAATATAATATTGCCTCAGATGGTCAGCCGTTACGACAGTTCGTAATTTCTGAGCTTAGCTGACTGTCTCCCGTCAACCCATGCAGATAGGGTGGAGCCCCTTTGTCATGAAGTAGTAGCGAAGTTAAAATTACGTGGAGCCTTTGTTAACCCCCCCCCCCCCCCCCCACTACACTCTTCTACAAGTCCAAACGTTGTACAGGTTTTCGAGTTCAGCAAGGACGGTTTCGTGTCTGCTGCGTCTACGGATTGTGGTTCGTTTGCGGTTCCGACTCTAGGTTGTTGAATAATAACTCTAGAATGTCTGGCATCTCAGGTTGTTCGTTGTTCCAGGCTTCTCTCGATGACGACTGCAGTGACGTGTAATGCTGGTTGTTGCGTTTCATCTGATCAGAGTGTGCCATCCTTACTCTATCCTTTACCCTCAGTATGTAGGTGCATTTGCTCACTTGTTTCAGTACCTTTGCCATTATCCACTTCTTCGTTAGCTTTTGGTATAACCACACTCTTTTTTCATTATCGAACGCGTCTTTTCCCGGCCTTTTGGTGTTCTCACTATTTGATTGTCTTTTTTCTTTTAGAAGATTTAACTTTGTTCGAGGCGCTTGCTTGAAGATTAAATTTGCTGGACTTTGTCCTGTTACTGTGGATGGTGTCTTCCTATATTTAAATAAGGCATTTTCCACCACATGATTAATGTCTGCGCTGTTGTTCCTTAACAACATTTTCTTGATTGCCTGTTTGACCGTGCCTACTCCTTTTTCTGCCAATCCATTGGATTCTGGGTGGTACGGCGATGTGTTTTTTAATACAATTCCGTTTTCCTTACAGAAGGTCTTTAGCTCGTTACTATCGAAAGGTATACCCATGATTGCCATTGAGTGGCGTAACTTCTGAATAGTTTTGTATGCTGGCGTGCCTTCCATAATATAAATAACCGTCCACTTTGAGAAACTGTCCACAAGTATTAGCATCTCCATTCCGCTCAGTTTACAGAAGTCCATGTGTACTCTCTCCCATGGGTTCCTTGCTTTCTTCCAATGCGTTAAATTCCTATCTTTTTGCCTGGCTCCCAGCATTTGACATTATTCACATTGTACCACTATTCCCTCGATGTCTTCATGTATGCTCGGCCACCAGACATGCGAACGCGATAGCATTTTCATCCGCACAATTCCAGGGTGCTGTTCATGAAGTAACTCCAATAAGTCCCTTCGCAGTCTAACTAGTACTACCACTCTATTTCCCCTGACTAGACAGATATTTTCAATGCTTAGATCGTTTCTTCTAATCCAGAATCCCTTAATTGCATTTGCCGGAGCTGTATTTGGAAATCCATTCCTTAGTAACATAAATATTGATTGTAGTAGTTCATCCCTCCTGGTTTCCGCTTCTATTTCGTCCTTGAACAGAGGTTGCTCTACTCTACCATATACTGCGCGCACTTTTGCAATGCCTGTCTCTTCACTGCTAGGCAGTCGTGACAACCCGTCGGCGTTACTGATTTCGGATACTTTTTTGTAGCAGATCTCGTAGTTGTAGGCCGATAGAATGATTGCCCACCTTTGAAGACGTGCATGAGCAATTGCTGGTATTGACTTTTTATGGCCGAAGATCATTTGAAGTGGTTGGTGGTCCGTTCTTATTATGAATTTCCTACCATATAAATATTTGTGAAATTTTTTCACCGCGAATATGATTGCTAGAGCCTCTTTCTGTACTTGTGCGTATCCTTTTTCCGCCTGGTTGAGGGTACTTGATGCAAACATTACTGGGTGTTCTTTTCCATTTACCATTGGGTGTTTGAGGGGAAAGGGTGAATTATACACTTGGAATAACCTAACAGCATGGACGTTTTATTTGCACCACGCTGGAGACATCCAGCTTACAAAAGCAGCTACCCTGACTACTCGGGCGCCCTCTATCTTTCTTTTATCACTTATATATATATATATATATATATATATATATATATATATACAGTGTGAACAATACATAACACGATTCAAGTCGTATATGTGGTTGCGTATTTTCCATAAACGTTTATGAACCAAACGCAACCAAATATACCCAAATATACGACTTGAGTCGAACTCACGCTCTAGTACGGAGTGTAGATAGGGGTCATAGTATTAAACTAATGATTTCTTGCAAGTCTTCAATGTTATAGTTGAAGCTTCAGATCAGTCATATTCTAAGAGGTATAGAGATATTGAATAGACGATTCGTTTTTAACGACACTAAACAGCGTTGTCACCATTTTAGAACTAACCGCGAAAATACTACTAATAAGTGTTACTACTACCATAAAATATTGATGGAATGAACACGAAATGAGATTTGCGGGAACGTATTAAGACAGCCGTACACTCGAGTTCAGCAAAATCGCTTTACAACTTCCTCGTAAAATTCAATCAGGCGTCGCGAAATTACACAATTTTTACGGTGTCTCGTTTGAACTCGAAATTATGCCGGTAACACAGTTCCCGTCCGAAGGAGTCTGATTAAAATATAACGCGATTAGGACGCATCCCTGCGCTTTATTCTTTTCCCCGTAATAATGAGACGTGGCGGATAAGAGGTAAGGCGAAATGTCAACTCTGCTGATTAAATCTTCGTCTTTTTGACAAAATAGTCCCATATTTTATTTGAATGGAAAACGAAGCAGCCCCTAAACGCAATTTAAAAATACATTAGGGGTATATTTATTTAAGTATAATTCTTCGCAATTCTTATAATAGTTAAAAAATAATTAGATTTCTTTCAATTGTTGAAATTCTGCATATATGATTATAACATCATACACGAAAATGAAAAATAAAAAAAATATCAAAATTGGAGCAATCTTCAACAGTAAAAAAATACTAATAGATAATTGCTCAATGAGTAGATCAAATAAAATTAATCAAATAAGATCAAATGAAATGAAATGAAATGAATGATCAAATGATTAAATCAAATGAAATTTCATAGATCATGAAATGATCTATGAATCATGATTCATAGAAAAACAAATTGTTTGTTTTTTAATTACGCATGGAATCATATAAAACTGCACAGGGGCTCCTATTTAAAATAAGAAAAATAAAGTGCTTTAAAGTTTTAAAAGTTTGACACTAAATTTTGGACACTCTGTATAATTCATATCAATCAAACTTGGTTAACGCGGCTGTTGGACCTCATTTAATAAGTACCTTGTATAATTTTATTAACGAGGCAATATTTTTATTTTTTAAACCATGCAATGGTGCAAAAGTTCAAAGTTGGTGTAATTTAAATCAAGTGATGTTTATAAATAAATCATTGATTTAAATTAAAATTGATTTTTTTAATTAATCATTGTTTTTGCACTGCTTGTGCATTCCAATAGATGAACTATTTAAAATATAGTAAATAGTAAGTAAAAATATTTTTCTATTCTTCAATTTCTTGGTCCATCGCATGGTACAGATACACAGAAATTTTTTATAACCAAGAATTCTCGTTCAAATTAAAGAATTTATTTAAAAAAAAATCATGTGATTTAAATAATTGATATATAGGCAAATCACATCTACCATGGCAAAAACTGATCAGAAATATAAAAAAAATCAAATAAATCAAATAAATCATGATTTATTTGATTTTATGATTTTTGATTATTTTTTAATCATGATTTATTCCAACCCTGTGCAAAACTGTTTTTTTAAAGTTTTATTTATATTTCCTGATATCTCTGAACCAATATCAATAAAATTTTAGGGGTATGTAGGTAACCATAAAAGGCACCCAAAAAAGTAACACAATATGCAGCATGAAACAAAAAAATATACAGGGTGTCCCAAATTGAGTAGGTTACCATCAGTATCTTTCTTATTTTCAAACCTAGAGTTCCGATTAAATGGGCAATGTTGTCCAGTTTATTATGGTGGTTCAGATTACGTTCAAACATTTTCAAAAGTTCGAGCAGTTTAGAAATTATTCTAAAAAAAAACTAAAAATCGTGATTTTCTAAATAATCCGACATTTCCATAATTATTAAAGATGCGGAAAAAAGTTTCAAATAAAAGTTTCTTGGTTTGATCGCACAAACTTAAGAATTAAATCAAAACAAAAGTCAAGATGGGTGTTTCCGACATATTAATAGCAACTTTCTTATTTTATTTGGCCGCCACATTTGAATTATATACGTCTAAGTAGACTTTATTTTCCTCATTTCAACAAGGTTGTTATACATCGTTGAAAAGTCTATTTAGACATGTAAAAATCAAATATGGCGGCCATTTTTTTTAATGTTTTATAAACTCCTATGAATACATTAGAAATCTGCCCCTGGGGAATAAACTAATGCGTTACATTGTGAAGAACAAACATGTGGTTAAAGCCTACGTTAAGGCTCTAACTTGAGATATACTTAATCTTGAAAGATTATTATTTGGTACATAGGTCATTCTTAGGTATATAGTCTATATGGTAGATCTAGGGTGGGAACCGCTTCAGGAGATGGGTGGTGGTGCTGTTGTCCAGTAGATTTACGGCTAATGGGTTCGGATATCTTTCCAGTCTCTTGAGATAACGCGAACTCACGCACTTCACTTCCTCTTTGACAGATGGCATTTGTAGGTCTCTATGTATCATATCATTTGTTGGGTACCACGGCGCATCAAAAATGGTTCGTAATGTCTTCGACTGAAATCTTTGTAGAATGTCCAGATTTGATGAGCTCATGGTGCTCCATAGCTGGATGCCGTAAGTCCACACTGGTTTAAGTATAGTTTTATGTATTAAAAGTTTATTTTCAAGTGAAAGTTGGGAACGGCGCCCGATTAGCCACATAAGTTTAGTCAGTTTCAAACCAAGTTGTTCGCAAAAATGTGTTTTTTCCATGTGAACCTCCTGTTGAGATGTATTCCAAGATACTCAGCATTTTCAGATTGAGGGAGTTGCAGGTGGTTTAGAAAAACTGGGGGACAGGTTGCTCTCCTCAGGGTATATGTCACATGGACCGATTTGACTTCATTCACTTTGATCCTCCATCTTTTTAGCCATTCTTGTAGGTTATCCAGTGATGCTAGTAGATGTTGCGATGCCATTTTTCCAAACTTTTTTCCGCATCTTTGATAATTATGGAAATATCGGATTTTTTAGAAAATCGCGATTTTTCGTTTTTTTAGATAATTTCTAAACCTTCGGACTTTTGAAAACTTTTCAATATAATCTGAACCAGCATACAAAACTGCACAATATTGCCCATTTATCCAGATCTTAGATTTGAAAATAAGAAAGCAAGATGGTAGCCTACTCGATTTGGGACACCCTGTATATCATCATGACGTCACACGTTTTTGAGGCACCCTGTATATCATCATGACGTCACAAATTTTTGATACACCGTGTATAAACAGTCCTCAGTATAAAATTCCTAATCATAATCCTAACTTAATTAGAAACTGAGCTTTAGAAGACGGGAGGTGAAATGCAGGACCGTGTATGTTTTTGTTCTTTAATTGTTTTTATTAGTTTGTTCCTTGATTTTTTGAAAATGTTGTTCTCTGAAGTTTTTTATGATTGTCTCTTTGCATTTTTAATAGTTCTTTCCATGCATTACTTATGTTTTTGTTTTTAGGATGTGTTACGTTTTTGTTCTTATGTTACTAATGTTATGCTTTGAATTTTTATGTCTAGAGAGGCATTACCGTATAAAGTACAAAATAAAGCAAGTTAGATTCTTGCCGGATGGTGAATTGTAAAAAATCAGATGGTGCCCATTGGCAATATGATGGCAGCGATATGTAGACCTGACTGATAAAAGAGGCGATATCAATTTCCCCACATTCATATGCTTTCTTTGCCCCAGCCACCGCATTATACGAGTTTTAGTGTCACCGAGCGAGGCTAGGACGAGGGTGGACAATGGAGTCCTCGTTTGTGAAAGCTGCGTGATGGCAGGGATGCCCTGTCAACTGGATGATGTTTTACGTTCCGTTCGGTCGACTCTTAATTTCGTGCGGGATGCTCCGGCAGTATACTGGAAATCTGCCAGGAACGCTCGCACAAAACGACGCTTTGTCCGTGACGGACAAAAATTAGTGACGCGCCGTTTCTTTCCGTCGCCGCACCCATTGTGATTTGTTTGTTTTGGCAAAAAGTCCCAGCGAGTACGAAAGTTTTCTGGTACTTTGAAGATTATTAAGTGTGAATTGGGGTTTGCCTCAAAGCATTTTATATAATCTCTCACAGAAAGGTTTTACATAGTCATAATGGTAATATTAGTTTAAAGGGGAACTGAAGTTGCACATGAAATGAACTCGATATAAATGAATATACTATTGCAGTAAAATTCCTGGAGGCAAAATTATCAAAAGTGGAGAATCACCACACTTCCTACATTTTGCATGCACAAGTAATTTATCTGGAAGTATCTCTCGTTTTCTTTTTTATTGTCCAGACACGAAGAAAACCGCGTGAAATAGTAGTACCGTTTGCACCCACCAACACTCAAGCCTTTGTGTTATCCCTTCAGTACGGGTGAATCATCCAGGACGCTTTTAAAACGGGCGAAAGGAGCGCACCGATAGCATTGTGAGGGCCTGCAGGCTTGCGGATGCGAAACGCTGAAATTATCGTCCACACTTTCCGCAGTGCTCGAGACCAACAAAGGGCTCGCCACTTTATATGGGTTGCATCCAGGTTCACGCCGACTGTAACAATACTGAGGAGGAATCGACGTTTCTCGAGCGAAATAAATTGCGAATATATAAGGTAATAGTTGTTAATGCACCTAGGGCGTTATGAAGATGATAATTCCCGGAAGACGACGATGATCCACCGCAGAGGCGCTATATAGTCTTGTTTATGTATTTTGTAATATGTACTATGTTATCTATTAAATTTAAAATCGAATAGTCAGTGTCAAGCATGCTGAAAATAATAGTACCTACTAATATGATCATGCACAAGTGCATAAGAGAGCCTTTCAAGCACACTCGTCAGGTTTTAGAGCACGACACTGAGTGATTTTAACTGCGCAATGCTTGAAAGGGCCTTAAGCACGTGTATGATACGTTGTGTTTTATTATACCTGAACCACAATGCGAAAATATAGAAAACAGAAATATTTAGATTTATTTTCTAATTTTCCATTTTTAAGATTTTTTTTTTATTATTGGTTTTTCAATAAAACTCTTTTACGGCATTAATGTGTGCTTACCTAAAAGCCTTATTAGCCCCTATCAGATGTACCGAGTGATTTTTATTTACAATCGCGGCCATCCAAAAGTGAACGATACTTATTTTTATTGATTTCATTTTACTTATTTAATTTCCGTATTTTTCAATAGATTAAATTAGGCGTTATTCACTGTCGTTCGTGCAGCAAGAGTTACTATTTAAACTGTGATATTTTATTACGCTGTGACATTTAAGGACGCCTATAATGAAAAGTAAAAAACAACTAAAAAAAAGTTCACTTTTGGAAGGCCGCGGTTGTACCTAGAAAATCTCATTTTTGAATATAAATGAAATTCGAAATAGTGCTAATTTTCGGAAATCACGCAAGGTATCTTTGAGAATATTTTTTACTTCCTTATTCCATATCCGACATGGCCTATGCCCAGTAGGGTGGTCCTTATTAACGAGCAAAATCTATGATTTTAAAATTTTATAGCTCCCAGCCACGGATATTTTTCCTTTTGATGTGTAAAATACACGAGCAAAATTTCAACTTGATTGAATAATATAATATACATTTTACTTTCGTGTCTTTTATTATATCTAGTAAATATAAATAACTGTAAATTATTCAAATTGCATTATGATTTTCACATATCAAGCTCCATGTTCTGGAATTTGGGCAGCTTCAACTGTGGTTTTCTTCATATCTGGAGTTAGGTGTCGATGATTCTGAATTACAAGCAGAAGATCCTGCTTCATTTCAGCTTTAAAAATTAGAAGAAAGCATGAGAAAATATCAAGTACATCGAGATTTCAAGTATCATAGGGTCACAATGCAATAATGGTATCTTTTTAATAGCTCTCTCAAATGTGATCACTGTAGAAGTTGTTTTATTACAAAACGAACACCAATTTGGTTATGTGTTTAGAGGCAATAATATAAGGCCGAAAGAACAAATCGTGGAAACTGTTTAGAAAAAGTTTTTGAAGTTTTGAAGAAGAAAAATTGGACCGTTTTTACACAGTTATAATCCTTCCAAGAATTGTGTCTAGATGATGTGTATCTATATGGATTTGTAAACAGTACCGCTAATTGCTTATTGAATATGTTTTTAAAATAAACTATTTATGCATATTATTTTGCTATTATGGCCAATTATAGTAGAACAGAAGATTCTACTATAAGGACAGCCATTAAAGCAGTTCAATTAACATATCCGGCAATTTTCGAATATTTTAATGAATATCTGCTGCAACAGCAAAATGGCTAGACGCGTTGCTCATTAAAAAATGTACCATTTTGTGTTGTTCTTATATTTGAACATATTCTTGAAGTCGCCTTAGGAGTTCACCAATTGCTTCAAAGTGAAAAGTTTGATTCATCTAAAGCTTATCTTAGTATTAAAACTTTAATTGTAACCTTTGAAACTCTGGGGGAAAATGAACAACACTTTGATAAATTATATAAAAATAAATAAATTTTATAGTTTAAGTAATAATTGTACGTCCTTAATCTTATAACTTAAATTATAGAATTAATGAACCTTAATATGAGAAATATCACATAAATTAATTTTAGTTAGAATTGCAGTTAAATGAAAGAGATAAAACAGCGCCAAGAAAACGAAAAAGTCCGAAAACATTACAATCATTCTTGCAGTATGATGATACTTGTTCAGTTAACAAAGTTAATTTTCGAAGTAATATTTACGACTAAATACTGAATAAAATGTTCATAGAATTTAAAGTGAAATTTTCTGAAAAAGTTAAATATTCCAAAGGTACTTCCTGAAGCTTTGCACACAATTCAAAGAGATTCTTGGACGTTGAAATGTTCTCTACCAATCTATTCTACTTATCGTGCTCTGGATTCATCTGACAGGATTTTTAGTTTTTTTTCCTGTTCGTTACATCTACATACTAAGTTACTTTCGCTTTAATTAGTGCTCAATTTTCATAAATGTTACATTTTGTTCTTTTATATTGTATACTGATACGGTTGATAAATCGATCTCAGACTATTGTAGCTTATTACTTCATACGTTAAATCGAAAAACATATCTTAGCATCAAATTGTCAAGATAGTTGTTTCTAATCTTTAAAGTTTGAAGGAGGAAGCTAGATGCTACGAGCATCTAGCTATTTCTTCTATTTCTACTTTTATCATTTTCTTTCATTTTTCTTTCATCATATATTTATGTATTTGTATATTAATTTTTTTAAGTGAATTTTCCCAATAATTTGCCGCCCCTGGATTTTGCCGCCCCGGGCTATAGCCCTCATAGCCCCCCTCCCCCTAAATCCGCCACTGTATGGGTGCTTTTATAATTATTATTGGATAGAAAGTGCGAACACCCAGGACGATTTTCTCAGTTTGGCTCCTCTGCACACAATAACCTTAGCATGCGCTGCAATTCTCCGCCGTCGAATTTAAAAGGCGAAAAATTCAAGTGCAAATCCCCTCGCCGGATGTTTTTATTGTATTTGAAAGATAGTGAAAAAAGTACATTGTTGAGCCTCGATACTCCGCGCGCAAATCGATTCAGTCGAGCAGGCGCGCGGTCCGTGCTCTACTCTTCAGCGCTGGGTGCTAAGTAAGTGCAGTTTTGGGTGTTTTCGTGTGTCATCAATGTGTTTAGCAAAATAACGTACGTAAATAACGCCGTACTAACGCTTAGTGTCAAAATACTACATTCACCTAAAATATATTTTTACCTCAAATTAATTTCTAGAACATAAGTGTAGGTGTAGATTGCTTACGTCACTCTTCTGCAAAATAAGTATGGATATATTTATAAATGCAATCCAAAATCAAACAGTTGCACGGCATAAAGTGTAAATCTATTTTTCGAAATCGCATCAAGTCTAAGTCGTTACAGCTATTAAAAAATAAAGAAGGGGAAATTTTAGTAAAAGAAGATGTCTTGGAAAGATGGAAAGAACATTTCCAAGAACTATTAGTGGAAATGGATATAGGAGATAAACAGGAAAATCTGACACAGACAAAAAGCAGCAACAACAAAATCAAGGACAGTGAGTTAGAAGATGGGGAAAATATTACTGAACAGGAAGCGAGAGATGCTATACAGAGAACAAAAACAGGGAAAGCTGCGGGACACGATCAAATTACAGCAGAAATGATCAAAAATCTAGACGATATCGGGTCGAAAAATTGTACCAAATAATTAGGATCGTGTATAAGGGAAAAAAGATACCCAAGGATTGGGAGTATGGCATAATTATTCCAGTATACACAGGTGGAGATAGAAGGAACTGTGACAACTATAGGGGTATAACCTTATTTTCGGTACCGGCAAAAGTATACGAATCTATACTGGAAGGAAGACTTAGAGAAAGGGTGGAAAAGGAATTAGAGGAGAATCAAAGTGGATTTAGGAGAGGGAGGAGTACTCAGGATCATATATTTACCATACGACAAATTATAGAAAAATACAGAGCACGCAATAAGGAAATATTAATGTGTTACATAGATTTGGAGAAAGCATTTGATAGAGTGAATAGGAAAATGATTTGGAAGACCTTGGAAAAACTGGGAATAGGAGAAGAATTAAAAAAGCTGTAAGGAGTATCTACCATAAGAATCAAAACTATGTGAGAACAAGAAACATGACATCGGAAATATTTACCACAAACGAAGGAGTTAGACAAGGGGGGGCACTAAGCCCACTCCTTTTCATAACAGCACTGGATGAAGTTATCAAAAAATCAGTGCCTGAGATGAGGAAACTTTGTGTGGGGTACAAAAACATGCAGATAGTGAGCGTTAACATATGCGCGTTTGCAGACGACATGGTGATATTTTAAGAGAATGAAAGGGATCTACAACACAATATAAATATTTTGGCGAAACAACTAGCCCTTTAACCTAATCTAAAAACATTTAACCTAAAAATTAATGAAACGAAAACGAAAGTGATGAGAATTGCAGGAGAGAAGAGGGAAAGACATTTAAAAATAAAAATCGAAGGCAAAGAAATTGAACAAGTCTCGCAATACAAGTACCTAGGAGCGATTGTAGAAGAGAGCGGTAGTTTGGAAGGTGACATTAATAATAGAATAACAGCAGCCGCGAAAGTGTTCCATAGCCTAAGAACTCAGTTCCTAAACAACAAGGAAGTATCCAAGAAAACGAAAATAGTGGTGTTTGACGCAATATAGATTCATTCCAACACTCACGTATGGAAGTGAAACGTGGGTCACAAATAAAAGACAAGAGAGCAGACTACAAGCAGCCGAAATGAAATATCTGAGAAGAACGGAGGGTATTTCAATGCTGGACAAAATCAGAAACACATATATTAGGAAAAACTTAGGAGAAAAATTAAAAAAGAAAAAAGAAAATAAAGGGAAATAAACTCAGATGGTCTATTTCACCTTAACAGTATGATGGAAACAAGATTCACAAAAATAATATGGGAAGCAAGACCGGTTGGAAAAAGAGGGAGAGGTAGACCTGCAAAAACATGGAATGAAACAATATGTGAAATTTAAAAAAAAAAGTGGTATAGATTTGAAGGAGGCAAAGACTAAAAGTGCGGACAGAAGTGAATGGCTGAAGTGGGTGCATTACAGTACAAAAGGATAACAGGACAAAACCTCGACACCCAATTGGTAAAAGAGGGATGGATTATGTATGTATCAAGTCTAATTGGTTGATTGTAGTGAACCTTTGTCAATAAAATCATCTTTATACTATAGGTTTCGTTCAACTTTTGTCGATCAGCCTTATACTATAGTTTTCATACAACTTTTGACGATCAACTACAATTGACCAATTAGCCTGTTTCGTGAGAACGTGCCGTTAATAAGTATCTATTATCGTTGAACAATAATGATAATAAATCGATTCGATTAAAATTGTAACTCTGTACTTGTTTGAAAATAATTTCTATGATGCACCGGTAATAACAAAACATTTTAAGACGAATAAGTACTTAGACTTATTTGAACTTCAGTGCCGGCTCTGACTACGCCTTCGTAAAGTTAGGGTTTTTGCTAATTTCTTGGATTTTTTATACAGGGTGTATCAGCCAAATGGAATAAATTCAATAATAAATAAATGGGGGCGTGTTCGAAAAAACGCTCGGACACGTCTATTGTTATTTTTAGTTGCGCATTTTTTTCAACAAAAACTTTTTATGTAGGGTGTGTCATGTGACCGTGGCCAATACCAACTTTCTTATTTTAAATGCAACACCTGGTATATTATTCAATTATTGGATTCTTCAGAAAATTCTAGACATATTTCATGTACAATGTCCTATACCTATCTTCAACTGTTTCGGAAATATTAAGTGTGTATATTAAGACGAATAATGCTTGCGATTAGATCGGTCACGCCTGAGATGTTGAGTAACGTTAGAAGAAATTTCTATTCAAGATTAGGATGTTGCCAAGACGTTCACGGCGAGCATTTTGAACATCTCCTCCATTGAAATTTATTGTTTTTTTTTGTTTTTTTACATTATCAAGAAATAAACAGTATTACTTATTAGTTTTTGGGTGTGTTGTAACGAATTTCTGTAATCAAATAATTTTCTTTTTTTAATGTTAATTTTTGCAATAAATCTGAAAACACTTAATATTTCCGAAACAGTTGAAGATAGGTATAGGACATTGTACATGAAATATGTCTAGAATTTTCTGAAGAATCCAAAAATTGAATAATACACCAGGTGTTGCATTTAAAATAAGAAAGTTGGTATTGGCCACGGTCACATGACACACCCTGTATAAAAAGTTTTTGTTGAAAAAAATGCGCAACTAAAAATAACAATCGACGTATCCGAGCGTTTTTTCGAACACGCCCCCATTTATTTATTATCGAATTTATTCCATTTGGCTGATACACAGTGTATATATTTTTAAAAGATTTTTATATCATAATGCAAATTTGGTGCTATCCGCCGAATTATGCTTACCCTCAAAACCACGCTTTAAGAATTTGTCGTTTGGACAATATCCTTAGCATTTACAAACATACATACACCCACAAACATTAATAATTGGTCAACTCATAAAATTTTAAATGTGTTTTTTTGAGCAATAGTAATGAAATAAATGAATTATGTTCTTGATTTGTATGCTGTTTTATTGGTTGCATTATTAATTAATAAAATCTATTTGAGGATTTTCGGCCCCAAAATATGCATGGTACATGTAGAAGTCTTAATATACATACATATACACGTTGTCAGGGGACAAAGGAAACGCCCTAAATATCTACTTTTTATTTTTGCAAAATCGCCAAAATACGAAATTTTTCAATTAAATGAGACAACGTTTTGTCAAGCATATTATCTTAAAATGTTTAACTTTTTTTCCAAAGAGGAGGTACGCACAATTTTTTGAATTGGAGTGGCTGAGTGATAGTTCATTTGAAAGCTTACATAATTTGCAATGCGACAGTGAATTACTTTCGAAATCGACAGATTTGATGAAGTAATACTGCGTTGTATTGGAAATTATGTAAGCTTTCAAATCAATAATCAGTCAACCCCTACTGCAATTTACAAATATGGGCTTACTTCCGCTGTGGAAAGAGGGTTAACATATTGGAGATCATTTGCTTACCAAAAAGTGTCCCCTTTATTTAAAAACTGACGCATTTCACAGATTTCGTGAAACAAAATTATATTCGTAGTTATCTAGGGCGTTGCCTTTCTCACGAGACACCCTGTATACTAATTTAATTTTATATATTTTTTGTGGTAACCAATGAAATCATAATTTAATGTCTTCAAAGACACGAAATGTTTCCAATTTTGGCGCGAATATTGCTTTCAATGTGATGATGATATCTAAGTATCGCAACCAAGACACACTTTGCAGTTTTCTACATCTCTGCAGCACTGCATTTTTACTCTTTTCGCGCCGAAAGGCTGCGACCCCACGTTTTTGATAGTCGGCTCAAATTATTGTCTCCGACTGGAAATGGATTTCGCTTTTCGGAACGAAATATCTCCTTTCATCCCTCCAACTTCATGCCTGACCCTCACAGAATGGGCACATTGCGGTGAATTTTATATGGCACATGAGGTATAAGCGGTGGGGATACTTTACGGATGTTTCCTTTCCACGTTTGTTTTGCCTTTTTAAATTTTTTAACCATACAAAAATATCGAAATGTGTATTTGAACATATTTAAGTTTATCTTTGCATTTCTATGGTCTCACTATATTAGGACATTCAGGTGGAAAAACCTGGTGTCTATGATTCATGAGCGCCACAGTTGTCTTCTCACTCTTATGGTATCTCACTACATTAAGACATTCAGGTGGAAAAACCTGCTGTCTACGATTCATGAGCACAAATTTTTCTTCTATATCTCACTAGACCAGGACATTCAGGCGGAAAAGCCTGCTGTCTATGATTCATGAGCGTCAGTTTTTCTTCTATGGTATGTCACTACATCACGGCATGTAGGTGGAACAGCCGACTGTCTATGATTCATGAATGCCAGTTTTTCTTCTATAGTATCTCACTACATCAGGACATGTAGGTGGAAAAGCCTGTCTATGATTCATGAGTGCCTGTTTTTCATCTGTAGTATCTCACTAGATCAAGATATTCAGGTGGAAAAGCCTGCTGTCTATGATTCATGAGCACCGGTTTTTCTTCTATGGTATCTCATTACATCAAGACATTCAGGTGGAAAAGCCTGCTGTCTATGATTAATGAGCGCCAGCTTTTCCCAAGTTTTGAGTACACATCCAAGACAAAACATTGTATGGTTATAATAGCAATTATAAAAATTGTTCATTTCAAAGGAAATTTTATCCCAGGAAATAGGAAACGTACAAGTTCCCCATGGAACTCGTGTGCCAGCAAAGCAAATTTCACTGCAATATGTCAAAAGCGGGTAGGCATTGAAGCTTGGGGTGGATGAAGGGAAGTATAGTACTTCCGGAAATCTGGGTCTATATCCGGTGAGATGCGTAAATAATTTCGGCCGACATTCAAAATCGCGGGGGCGTAAAATTAGGGCGCAAAACGAAAAAAAACTGACCGTGGTGTGAGTTGTCGATAGCTCAGAGATGAGTCGAAGTTATTGTGCTGAGATATGTACTCTCGCCTTGAGGCAGATCTTTATACTTAGTTATAGTCTTACTCTTTATAATTATGAGCAATTTTTACTACGACAAATATTTACGCGTCCATTTACAAATGCTTTCACTTAGCACTGCTAAAATGTTCTTGTCTTACTCCTTATATTGGAATCTTTTATAAGCTATACGTTAAAATAATATATGTACTATGTGTATAAAATTCTCTAGAAAACTATAATCGAGTTGTATTAATTCTATATTATAGATTAACCAACTTAATAAGTAAAACACTATCGGCACTTAACGAGCATTTATGAGAAACTAGAACAAATTTCTTGCACATATGTTAATGATATTTAATTTTTAAGTTGCTACAACTTGAGAACAAAACACCTCTAAAATATATGCACCCTAGAATTTTCTTCTAGTTTTTTTTTATAAATGCACACTGCATGCATAAAATGCTTTACCTATTAAGTTGAATAATCTGTAATAGAATTAATATAATTTAAATAAGTTTTCCAAAGAATTTGATCACGTAGTACATACACTAGTTCAAAATATAGCTTATACAAGTTGCCAATATAGACAAGTCAAGAACATTTTCGGCGGTCTAAAAATATTATGACTTCTACTAATTTCAGTATTTTACATTATTACTACTGCAACTTAGATATTACCGCAGATAAATTTGAATGTTATGCAATTAATTTGCGTTCATTTATATAATTCCGAAATGTTTATTGAAGTCTTAGAAGACACCTACGAGATCAAGTATTGGAGAGGTATTTTTATTGGAGATTTTCAAACACAGATTTTTCAGTATATTATAATCGTGCAAAAAAATATAGATTTTCAAGAATACCCAAATTTGGGGGCTCCATTATCATAAAGCGACTATTTATACAAATGTCTGTGCTTGTGTATGGAATATGGATTTTCACATTTTTCTTTCAACATCTTGCAATTCTGCAAAGATTATGCTAGACCACTTTAGTATGGATATTCATATCCAATATACTTTCTTTCAAAATCTCGCACCTTTTTCATTTGACTAAGGTTTCTAGAGTGGTTGCACTTAACTTGATTAAGTTCTTGTGATGAGCCAGATTGTGATTTCTTTATAACACTAATAACTCATTGAGTCCTGGTGCAGCATTATAGAACGTTATTGGGAATTCCTCGATGAGGCCAAATGGGAGGTCCTTTTGAGCCTCAACCTTTCTTTGTTGCATCTAAGCTTATTGAGTACTAGAGTTACATTGCAGATTACAATTGAGCGTTCATGTATACACTGTTGAACTCAATCAAGTCTTCTTCAGCTCTTTGGAGTCTTGTCAGTCCCTGCTTTTAGTTCTTTAGGCCATTTTTATTCTGGTTTGCCAGTTGTTGAGGAAAATGGGTTTTCATATCCTGGTTTTCGTACTCATTATCTTCCTTTTAACATCTCACAATTCTTCACTTGACTGAGTTTGCAGAGTAGTTGCACTAAACCTGATTAAGTTCTTGTGACGAGTCAGATTGGCATTTCTCTGTGACCTGTATAAATCATTGAGTTCCGGTGCAGCATTGTAGAACGATATTGGGAGTTTTCTTCTTTTAACTTTTCTAAGCTGTCTCTTCCATAGTTTCGTCACAACAAGTGTAGCTTTGATTTTCTGTCATTTTTACGTATTCTAACTGGCCTGTAAGGGCTTTTTTTTTTTAAGAATAGCCATCTAACGCTCAATTAGGTACAACGTATCTAGATTATATTAAACTGATTAAAACTTATTATTTCCTCAAAGACTCGATAATCCATGAATTTTAGAGAAATGTACACCATAATTTGAGACGGAGGGAGTATTATTTAGTATCAATTGATGTGAAAAAATGGAACACAACATGTTTAACACATTTGCAATTGAATTATTTTATCATAGTAAATCTAGTTGTTTTACGTCGTAAAACCAGAGGCACAAGATTTTTTTAACACTTGGTTTGAAACATGTAACTACTACTTGGGTCAAGTAGTCGGGTTGATGCTTTGACGATCATATAACACGAAAGTGAGCATGTGCATATAAGATACCCACAAGGTAAATTTGCAAGCACGTTACTCAAAGGCGAAGGAATTTTAGGTTGCAACTCGATATTTAGCAGTCTCGCACCGCACAATTAGTTTTCGATTGAAAGTTTACAAGCAAACGTGAAAGTTTGTTCTTATTATTTTTTTCAATTTTCATGCATCTATTTCTGTGTTTTGCATAGAATTATAGTAATATGATTTTATTTTTATTTTATCATTGTCCATTTGGTTAATCAAATATGATAAAGTTATGAGTACTGGAAAAATATAGGAATGAGGAAATAATATTAAATATTATACTAAGTAATAAAAGTAAAACATAATTTGTGTGAATTTAATGTTAAACTGATTTTTTTTTTCGTCACTGTTGCTTCATCAGGTAAGTCAATTTGTGTTTAATTTTTATGTTTTATCATGGAGTTCATTCCCTTAAAAAATGTCATGAGGACTATAACAAATTTATGGTATGAATCAAATTCTTCGTATATGTATATATATATATATATATATATATATATATATATATATATATATATATATATATATACGTTAGATGTATATGTACAATGTGTATATAACAAATTGTAAGAAACCGAGAATAGTTTCAATCAGTCTCGGGCAAACATTGCATGTTTTTACTTGTTTGTGCTCAAAGGCAAACATCAGAATAGGGTCTCGCGATGCGAAGGACGCGGCAGAATGAAAGATTCATGACTGGAAATTAAAATTAACTGCGCGCCGCTCATACAAACGACTCGAACGAAAAAATCCCGAAATTCGTCTAATAAACCCTAGAACACCTCAATTAATCTTAATACAATAAAAACGCGCGGACAAAGCGAAGTTTTCATAACAACTCCTTAATGGAAACTTTCGCGGTGACAAGAACACAACTCATCCGCGTCGGCTGCGGGGGGCGGCGCGGGGGTGGCGTTTTCACTGGCAATTGGCATTATTACAAAGCCGTATCCACTAACGCAGACATAATAATAAGCACGGGCGCGGGAAACCCGAGTGGCATTGTAAAAACGCGCACGTTTCCCGGAGCGTGACCATTTTCCTAAATGCGTCATGATTTCAAGTTATCATATTTCCCCCTCGCCGTCCCTTCCTCGCTCGGCTTCGGCTCAAATATTTACCGTGCAATTTTATACTTACGAGTACACAATTTTAAGAGGCACGGATCGATCGGGTAAGATGCACAGAAACTGGAGCTGTGTAACATTAGAACCTGGCTTAAGTGTAGCCAATGGGTCAGTTCGGTTTTCTTTTATTACGCTCCATTACATAATATATTAGTCGTAAATGTGTAAATGTTCCAAAATATAATCTGAGATACAATTCCCTCGAACAATATAAGTGACTTACAAATACTATGTACGGTCGCGGCCATGAAAAAGTGGGATAGGTTTCTTGCCTATTGTGAATTTGATTTAGATGAAGATGTCAAAAACTTGTGCAACTTGCCTGATAGACCATTCATTTTCAGTTTCTGTATAATCCTTGCTAGATTAAGGCCTATATCTATAGTCAGTACTTGAGCATAAGTACGACTGAAGTCGTATATTTGATTGAGTATTTTCCACAAACGTTTATGCAATAAACGCAACCAAATATACGCAAATATACGACTTGAGTCGAATTCAAGCTCAAGTACGGACTAAAGATACGGCCCTAAAAGTACTAACTTAGGGGCCATTCCAAAATATGGCTTTTTATTAACCTTCGGAATGCATGCTGATTTTCCGGTGCAAACTCTGCATTGTGGTGTCACCATAGCCCCAAAATATAATGTAAATAAGTAAGTTGTTTTTTTAATAGGTAATGAAATTGCAAATTTTACATGTAACGTCGTCTTCTTGCAGTACTTCTTCTACCGAAGGTTGGACACCATCATAAGTATTCTTATCTTATTCACCGCTGCTCTAACTAGCTCCGTGATGTTACAGCTGAACCAGTCACGCAGGTTCTTCAGCCAGGAGACTCTACGCCTAGCAATACTCCTTTTTCCTTTAATTTTCCCCTGCAAATAAGTCTCAGAAGACTATATTTGGGGCCTCTCATGACGTGGCCTAGATACTCCAGTTTTGTTTTCTTAATGGTCAGTACAACTTCACATTCCTTTTTTACTTTTCCTAGTACCTGTTTGTCGGTGACTTAATCTTTCCATGATATTCGAAACATTCTGCGATAACACCACATCTCGAACGCTTCCAACCTTTTTAGTTCAGGTTTCTTGAGGGTCCAGGCTTCAACTCCGTATAGCAGGATGGAGTACACATAACAGCGTAATATTCTTACTCGTAGTTCTACACTAGTGTCTCTGTTACAAATAAACTTTTTCATTTTCAAGAACGCCGATCTTGCTATCTCCACCCTTCTTCTTATCTCACCTGCCTGGGCGCTTGTTTTGTCTAGCATGGTTCCAAGATATTTGTAGGAATCTACTCTTTCAATTACGGTATTGTTGATAGTTAGTTGCACTTGTTGGTTATGTGACTTAGAAACTACCATGCACTTAGCTTTTGAAAGATTCATTTGCAGTCCATATGCTTCACATGGGTGGTTTACTCGTTCGAGTATGTGTTGTAGTTCTGCTTCGCTACTTGCCATAATACCGTGTCGTCGGCATATCTGATGTTATTTATTACTTCCCCGTTTAAGTTTATACCAATTGGTTCTCCTAACAGAGCTTCTTTTAATATAGCTTCACTGTATATGTTAAATAATAGCGTGGATAGGATGTAGCCTTGTCTTACTCCACGACGTATTTCTATTTCATCTGTCAGCTCATTTTCGACTTTTACAATTGCACTTTGTCCCCAATATAGGTTGGTAATTATCCTGACGTCTTTCCGGTCTAAATTCTTTTTAAGTATTAGTTGTTGTAATTTGCCATGCTTAACTTTATCGAAAGCCTTTTGGAAATCGATGAATCACGCAAACAGGTCTTGATTTATGTCTAAACATCTTCGAAAAAGAATATTAATTCCGAAGAGCGCTTCTCTTGTTCCAAGCCCTCTCTAAATCCAAATCACTTATGTCCTCTTCTAATTTTCGATAAATTCTTTAATGGATGATTTTTAGGAAGATTTTTAGTGTATGGCTCATAAGTGCCTATAGTCTATGCACTCTCTAGCATTTGCTTTTTTGGGGATCAGTACAAATGTCGATAGAAGCCATTGTTGCGGTATGTCGCTTTTGTCATATATTGTGTTAAACAGGTCTAGAAAACTATCCATCAGGTGTTCATCGAATAATTTTAATATCTCAGCTGGTATTTGATCCAGCCCAGTAGCCTTTCTTGGCTTTATACTGTTGACGGCATATTCGAGTTCATGTTTCATTATTTTTGGTTCTTCGTCTTCTACTGTTATTGGTACTTGTGTTGGTCTTTCATCATTAAAAAGTTCCTGCAAATAGATTTTCCATCTCTTTATTTTTTCTTTCAGATCTGTTAGTATGCGGCCATCTGTGCTCTTGCCACATGATTATATTGTAGGGTTTTTCTAGCTCCTGTCATCTCTTTCATTTTTTTGTGCATATGAAAGCTGTCATAGTTTTTTTCGTGCATCTCTATTTCTTCACATTGTTTAGAGATCCACTTTGATTTTGCCTTTTTTATTTCTGTTTGATTCGTTTTATGTAGGATTTTATATTGTTTTTCATTTCGGTTCTTGTGGGTCCGGCGTTCATCCATGGGCTCTATGTTTGTCTCAGTCTTCCAATATTTATTTTTTGTTGTTTTTCTAGTTACGTTTTCTTTATCAACTGCTGTCAGAGCTGTTTGGACTCGATTCCATCTTATCTCGATATCTCGACATGTAACTACTTATGGTTTATTAAAATATCGGAGGTTCAGGATTCGCAACAAGTCAAACACATGATAACAGAGTGGTCTTTACAAACATGCTTTTTACAGGAATTTTGACTACACCTGTCAGATGTCTTGATATCTTTAGCTCGCGGGCAGGTATTACATCGTTTTCTTGTAGTTTTAGGTAGCTGAAGCTGAGGTCTTTTTGATGTTGAGGACTCAAATTCATAACGTTTCATACTGAGCCTAACAGCTCATGTCATTTGAGGCTTTTTCGCGCGCCTTGACATGTGAATTTTGACTAAATCTTCGCCCATTTCGCGAATAAATAATCTTCGCCCTTTTTTTTATCTCTCAGATAGTTTTGATTTACTTAATTGAAGATGCCCATGCCGTTAGCAGTTATTACGTTTGTCATTAGATAGAAAAGCACGATCGGCCATCTCTGAGTCCCTCTTTGGACGCTGTATGTAGCGCAAAGCTTGTTCAACGTATCAATATCGTCTGTCGTCATATTATAAATTAAGATTTGTTCTGGTTTGTTTTTTTTTCTGGATCAAGGGTTGTTGTATGATCTTGAAATGTGCTCAACACTACTACAACTTATCCTTTTTTGGGGACATACGAAACAAGTTTGCCCTTGTCCTTGCTCATTAGGTGAAAACTATTTCTGACACAAATTAATAAAATGAAAATTCGTTGAAAGAAAGGAAACATGTTAAATCAAACCTGTAAACGCAAATAGCAAAGAGTAGAAATATTCGACAACACGTGAAACAAAGTTAGGTAATGGTATAAACTAGAAAAAAAGAACACTCAAAGAAGATCAGATAATTTCTTATAATTTTGCTGAAAATATAGTTATTTATGACTGTCTGAAAATACAAACTCTTTGACGTTTGTTTGTAGGAAAAAAATCATACATTTTATACTAGTACGTAATGATAAAGTAGAACGCACACATGCCAATATCAGAAATAGCAGCCCTTAATTTTAATTAGATGAACATCAAATAAACACAATACAGATAAACGATGAGGATACAGTACTGTATTGTTCATTTGACACTGCTACTGAAGTTGGCTGCATTGAGGCCGAAATGTGCATTTAGTAAATACATGTTTTTTGAGAAAAAGGTGTTCGGTACTTTATTTTCTACAATACTTTCACAAGCTCCACCTCATCCAATGTACATACTCCTACCTCATACAGTAGTTACTGTATTGCTACTGAAGAAGGCTGCATTACGGCCGAAATGTGCGTATAGTAAATTAATGTTGTTTGTGAAAAAGGTGTTCCGTATTTTATTTTTTACAATACAAATTGATTTAGTTCACGCTAGTGATTCTCTTGCATTTAATGCTTGGGTTGAAATCTCTTTATACTTTCATCCAATTTATATTTAATTAACAATTACTGATATTAGTGTGACAGAAAATGCACATTATGGCGAAAATATTTATATTTTTCAGTTTTTATTTGAAATGTATTCCAAAAATGCTTAAAGTAGTCGAACATAAAGCTTTGTATGTTATGCGTAGATAATTTAGGTCTTTATGGATACATCTTATTTATAGTGCTCGCTGGCGAACTAGCGTGGACCTTAAACTTTAAGGCTCGTCCATAAAGTCCTAGGTCCATAAATTATGTACTTATTACATAAATAGCTATTGTATATCAAGGCCAAAAAGTGAACCTTTTTATCAGAGATGCACATAATATGTTTTAGGCGATCGAATACAAATTATAATAGAAATGTAACGATCTTTTGGTCTCTTCTTTAAAAAATCCCAGTGTAGGTTGATATATAGCTCTATTACATATTTCTGACATTTAATCATATTTAATTGTCAAAAATTATCTATTAAAAATATATGAGTGCAATCGACAGTGAATCTCCCCCAACTCCACCGGAAATTATTGAAGCGGCTACTTCTCCAACATTGATTTTACTCGCGAAAAGGACAGAAAAGTTAGAAGTACGCGGCCATGAAGTATATGCGGCCATGAAATATTTGCGGCTTTGAAGTAAATGAGGCCCTGAAAGGTTTATTAACAACTAGCTACTAAAATGTGAAGTTTTAATTACTATTAGCAAGACATACGTGAAAGCGCTAATTATTCATGATTGCCAAACAATAATATTTAATCAGTACTACCTACTTACAGGGTGTCCTAAATAGAGTAGGATTACATGGGTACCTTTGTTATTTTGAAAGCTAGAGATCTGTGTTGTGCAATTATGCTGGTTCAGATTATGTTTAAAATTTTCAAAAGTCCGAGCAGTTTAGAAATTATTCTAAAAAAACTAAAAATTGCGATTTTCTAAAAACTACGATGTTTCCATAATTATTAAAGATGTCGAAATAAGTTTAAGATGAAAGTTACTTGGTTCGATCGCACAAACTTAAGAATTAAGTCAAAACAAAAGTCAAGATGGCGGTATCCGAGATATAAATAGCAACTTTCTTATTTTAAATGGCCGCCATATTTGAGTTTTACACGGCTAAATCGACTTTTTTTTTTCTCTTTTTACCACCGACTAAGTAATTTACATTTAACACTTTTTTCCGCATCTTTAATAATTATGAATATATCTTTTTTCGAAAATTTCGAAAATCGCAATTTTTTGTGTTTTTAGGATAACTTCTAAACTGCTCCAGCTTTTGAAAATATTTCATCATAATCTGAACCTGCATATCAAACTGCACAATATTGCCCATTTAACCACATCTCTACCCACAGCTTTAAGAACAAGACAGATACCCATGCAATCCCATTCTAATTAGGACACCCACATATCTCCATAATATGTTCCACATGAGTTGATAGTTGTTTCTGCTGAATATCTTGACTTAAATCGGAATTTGATATCAGAATTGCACAAAAAAAAATCTGGTCATGTACGAGCCCTAACAACTTAATATTCTAACGGTACCAATTTGTATACATATTTACTGATTGTTGTTCTATAAATTGCTTATATATTTTTTTATTCAAGAATTAGGAATACAACTTTATTAAGGGACGCTTTTGTTACAAAATATATGTTTTATATCAACAAGAAACGAAAATAGAGAAAAAAATTAAAAATGAACAAATTCTGTTGACAACTTAATGTTTGGCCGGCGACCGTTTAAATATTAATATGGTGTCACATCATCTTTCGACTTTATCTCTCGTATTCTGGCTGGTATGGTTTCCAGCAAAACCTTGCAGTAACTTGGCGTGAGAGATCTCCATATATCTCTCAGTTTTGTCTCCAAAGCATGTACATTTCGTTGAGAATTGTTCCTCAACTGCATTTTCATGTAGCCACAAAGTCTCAATAATATTTAAGTCCGGACTGTTAGAGGGCTAAGACAGAACTTTCATTCCGTGATCTGAAAATCATGTTTTTGTCATCTTTGCTATATGGCTTGATGTACAATCTTGCTGGAATATGAAATTCCCATCTGGATAAACCTCATGTATGCTGGGAATAAGACTGTTATTCGGAATTGTCTGATATTTAAGGGCATTAAATATACCATCTATTATTTCCATTTTTCCCAAACCTTTTCCAGACATACACCCTCAAATTAATACCCCCTTTGGAAACTTCACAGTCCTTTTTCTACAATCCGCTTGAAAATCTCGAATAATTTATTTTCTGTAATCACCTACAGAGACGTCGAATTTGGATTCATCGCTAAATATGACTTTGGACCAGTCTTCTACAGTCCAAGACAATTTAGACATAGCCCAAGCTATACGATTGTTCTTCTGTTTGTTTGTTAACAGAGGTTTTTCTTTAGGCTTCAATAAGATAAAATAAAGTGAATTGAAAAAAGTAATGTTATTTAATATTTCATTTATTATGTACCTTATAAAAACTGGGCTCTCACTCATTGATTCATTGCCTACAACATTCTCGCGAAATATTTTCCCCCGTTTTCCCATTAAATAAGGCCGTTATTTCTCTTACAGTGACTCTTCACTGACTTTTACATATTTTCTCAAGCTGCGTCCTCTTTCTGCATATCATTTTACTAGGTTGACCGGAACTTTTACCCCGAATTTTGTATCTGGCTCTATCTCCATAGCACTGGTAAATATCTCCTACCGTTGACTTCGCTAAATTCAAATTATCGCCGATTGTCTTTATGCCTTTTCCTTCATGGTAGGGTTTCACCACAGTTGGATGAATTTTGTTTGAGGTTACTTTACCACGACTTATTTTCATGAACACACATAAAAGAAAGCCGTAAATCGATACTTATCACATTAATAATTATCATTCTAAAAGTGTTAACCCCATAAAAATGTAAAAAAGGAGTCGTCCGAACATTAAGTTGCCAGTAAAATTGGTTCAGTTTTTCATTTATCTCTACTTAAAGAGGTAAATATAGACAAATAATATTTATTTTTTGGCATAAGTGGTGCTTAATAATGCATTTTTATGAGATCACAAATATAATAAGTAAATATTCAGCAAAATAATCTATAAGTAATAGTAAAAATGGGTATGTATCGTCCGAACATTAAGTTGTTAGGGCTCGTAGTACAAAACTACGAAATACACTACACCTAGTGTAGTGTACACTAGGTACATGGATTTTTGTAAATCCATAGGAAATTATAATTTTTGAAGCAAGGAGTTAATAAAATGGTCAATAAGACAATTTTAGGTAGATATAAATTTTCAGATGTCTTTGGATAAATGTCGAAATTCAATGTCAATGTGTTGTTTAATTTTGTAATTATTTAATTGAAGACCTTACAGTTGCACAATCAATTAATTTAATAAAGTCAAGTGATAGCTGCATCAGATTTTCGCACGCAATTATAAATCAGCCGGTATGCGAATATTAAAAATTCAATTATTCCTCCCGACCCAAATAACACGTTCGCATTGCTCATCCCAAATTGCATTCACACATTACACAGAGGCAATGCAAATTCGATTTTTGCGCTTGATCCGAATAACAAGTTCGCATTACCAGTGTCACAGTTGCTGTTGAAACCCGGAGACATGCGAACTGAGCGTGACGTGCAGTTCCAGCTAGCAAATTAAACTACGCCCATAGTTCGCAAAACGAAGCCCTGCACCCAGCGTGTGCATATTAATTGTAGACTGTGCGGGAAGCGATGTAATACTTTCTGCGTAAAAGTCTCTGCGGGGTAAATGTCTGTGTGAACTGCACACGTGGCACTTCGGCGTCAGGAAAGTTCTGAAAGCGATTTCGTGCGTGGTTGGTCGGCTGCTAAATTTAGCCAATGTCAAACACAATGTAAAGCAATCTAGATCCAGAAGGCAATTTAATAACCCAGTATTTCAACTGAGCAAAACTATTGCTGAATTGTATTGTATACTTTTTTTAAATTCTGCTTCGTAAAGCTATTGATGCTATTTGAAAATACATAGATATTTAAGAATTATAAATGGGCAAAATAATAGGTGATTTATTAATATTAAATCCTACATTAGTATTGATTATTTGAAATCTCTCGAAATATGCAAAAACGCATCACTAAATTAGTAACCTGCTGAATAACGTAACCTACCTACCCTAAACTGCTGGATACTAACAAGTCTATTATATTATTTGAAACTCATTCCTATCAAATAAATATGCACATTGATTTTATTTCATGAGGCATTTTACACAGCTCCTTGTTCGTTATTGCATGGAATTGCGCAGATATATTTGAATGCACAATAAACTGCAGATTTATTTCCTTTAATATTGTGTATGCAAAGGTATTGTCATTTTATGATCTGGATTGATTTATGATATTCCCGCATATTTTGCTAGGAAAAGACGCAGTTGCATTCAAATGAAATTTAAAGAAATATAATAATGCAGTGAGCTCCGAGTCTCGCCGTTATTTGCATCATTAAGAGCTCTTTACGATTCGTATTTGCATCGAACTAACGACTGGAAGTTTATAAGGGTATTTTCAATACGTCTTTATTTTTTGCTTGATGTAATACTTTATTGCCATGACCTACCATCGCTTTATGAATTCATTTAAAGAGATTTAGTATTTTTTTAAAAGCTTTTCTTACAATTTTTGTTTTTCATTATTATGATTATTTATATCGTATTTGCAATTCAATTTTACTTAACATAATATTCAATGTTATATTGCTAATCCAAAACGGTTTTAGTTTATTTATTTAGTTCCTTTATATAGGGTGAGTCAATGGGACGGGCACGCTCCATGACACCTACACCGTTAATGATATCGAAATGAACCAAACGGTACTGAAAACTAGAGGCCAAAGTGTGGTTTGTAAAGTTATTTTTTCATATACAGGGTGTTCAATTTTTGCAGGGCAGCCTTGGACCTAGTTTTTTTTAATGGCACCCCCTGTATAAATTTACATATTTGAATTTGCCCTGTTTTGGGCTTTATAAATCCGTTTAGTTTTTGCACTTCGCTTTAACCGTTCGGAAGTTGTTTATGTTTTTCTAAAATTTAATGCATTTAGAGGCACTTATTATAAAAAATCGCAGGGCGCTTATTTTCCAGAATATCTGGTTGGAACTTTGCCAAATTCTAAACATCTGTCTGGGGTATCTTCTGGCGGCAAGATTGTTGATTTGCATTGTGGCATCAACTTGCTGTGGGACATTAATTTAGGTAAACTTCGAAGGGCCATAACTTGATTTTTTCAAATGGCACACCCTATATTTCATTACTTAGTAGTATAGAGCATCTTATTTTACGCCCCTTATATTTTTTCTGAAAGTACATAGTTTGAGAAATAATTTGGATTTTCAACAAAACAAGAGTATATTATACATAATATATGTATAAACAATTTTAAATGGAATACCCTGTACATTCTTTCATTTTTGGAATCTGCTTCATGTGGGCTTTACAAATCATTTTTACTTTTAGGGATCAGATGCAACTTTGCCAAGTTTCAACGAAATATCATGGGCCTGGAAAAAACCCTGTGTATTCTACGTGACTCAAAATATTGTGTACGTTTTGGCACATTGGTTGGGTACTTGTATACGCAGATTATGTTATTGATCTCTTATAATAAGGTTTTGTTGAAGATTTTGCTACGTCCATGATTTTTCGTTAAATTTGATAAAAAATGTGAATAACTTGGCAACGTTGCATCTGATCCCTCACAATAAAAATGATTTGTGAAGCCCACATAAAGCAGATTCTAAAAATGAAAGAATATACAGGGCGATCCATTTAAAAAAGAGACCAAATTTTGGGTCCCGGATTTATGGTACACTCTGTACACTCTAAAATAATTTATAAAAGTAGCACATCAAGTGTCCAATAAGTTCCAATCAGATTTTTTCCTGAATTTTCATTAGTCTGGCAGCAATGATCCGAGCGAGGATAGGTGGGCCACCCTGTACATGTAATAGTAATTGCATTAGCATTTGTTTTTATATTTGTGTATATGAATTATAAAGGAAAAATTATAAAAATATGTATGTCTATAATCCGCTTAATAAGCTATAGGTTATACGGGGTATACATTTCAAAACTAGCCAGTCTCAATACCTTTAGAATGATAACTAACTTGATAGAAATTAAAAAAAAAACATGTCGATTGACTTTTGGAGGGGGAAGTTTAAAAACCATGCCAAACAAATTTAAATTGTCATATCCTCCTCCCTAGCCACCCCCACTTTGAAATTTCAAATGGCACCCCCCATCTTGCAATGCTTCATTTTAAAGCTTAAAAAATAAATAATCTAGTGGCGCAATAAAAAAAGATTTATGTCGATTCGTTTTGGAAAAAAAATAAGTAAGATAAATTCCAAAACGATTTATATTGAACAAATCTAAGTTCTTTTCAATGAAACAAAAAAACAAGTCGAACCATTTTTCGAGGCAAATGTTAAAAACTATGTTAATTGAACATAAAATGTTACCTACTCCCCTTAGCGAGTCTCACTTTTATTGTAAATTTTAAATTACACCCCTACGTTGTAATACCTTGTTTTAAAGCTTAAAACAAATACAATCTAGAGGTGTAACAAACATATTTTACGACACCACTTTTCCAAAAACAAAATATATTTTTCAAAAATAAATTATGCTGACGTTCATTTCAGGATTAACCAGTCTCAATAAGTTGTCAATTTGATTAAAAAAATCACCTTATGTAATTTTACACATTTTAGTTGCACATTTATTTTTACAATCAATAAACAAATACCCCTTAATTAATACATTTAAAATATATTAATAGAAATAATCGATAAAACATATTGTTACCTCAATTTAAAAAAGTAATGTTCAAACATAATTTATTTTTGAAAAATATATTTTATATTTGGAAACGTAGTGACGTAAATATATGTTACTTATACCTCTAGATTGTATTTGTTTTAAGCTTTGAAACAAGGTATCACACCGTAGGAGTGTAATTTAAAATTTGTAATAAAAATTAGACTCGCTGGTGAGAGGGGGTAATATTTTATATTCAGTGAATATACTTTTTAATACATGCCTCGAAAACTGGCTCGCCTAGTTTTTTTATTTCATTGAAAGGAACTTAGATTGGTTCGCGAAAACTGGCTCGCCTAGTTTCTTTTCTTCATTGAAAGGAACTTAGATTTGTTCAATATAAATTGTTTTGGGTTTTTTCTTAAAAAAGATTTTTTTTCCAAAACAAATCAACAAAAATCTTTTTTTATTGCGCGGCTAGATTATTTTTATTTATCCTTCGTCCTTTTACCCTTTCGGGTGTCGGACTGCTCAATTACATTTATAATACATTTTACAATCACATGTCTTCGCTAATTGATTTCTTCGCTCTTCTTTTCCAGTGGTCCCTGTCTTGTGCCAATTTTCTTATTTCATTCCATTTCATTCCTCTTCTTTCCGCTACTTGGTGCGTTTGTTCATTCCATCCCTTCCTCGGTCTTCCTACTTTATTTTTGCCTTGTATTTTTACTTCATGTATTCTTTTTGTTATTATATTCTCCTCTAGCCTGTGTATATGTCCTAGCCAACCTAGCTGTCTTTCCTTTATTATTGTTGTTATTGGCTTTATGTTGAGCCGTTTCCTTACTTCTGTGTTCCTCACTCTATCTTTTTTTGTAATTCCCTCTATCTTCCTTAGGAATCTCATTTCCATTGCGTTGATCTAGCTTTCGTTTCTTTCCGTAATTGTCCACGATTTACTTTTATATATTAGAGAGGGCCTTACTATTTTTTTGTATACTTCAGTTTTTATTTCTTTGGTAATTTATTTTTTCTCTAGAAACGTATTTTTTATTGTGTTGTAGATCCTTCCTGCTTCTCCTATTCTTTCTTCTACTTTTAGGTCAATCTTTCCCTTTTCTTCTATTATTATTCCTAGGTAGTTGTATTGCTTCGCCTATTTTAGTTGTTTCCCTTCTAGGTCTATTTTGTGTTTGTTTTCTTTTGACGCTATTACTATTGTTTTAGTTTTGCTGATGTTTAATTCCATATTTATCTTTTTCAGATCTTCTTCTTATATATTAAGGTTGCGTTGGAGTTTTTCTTCTGAGTCTGCTATTATTTTGATGTCGTCTGCGAACATAAGTATTTGTATTTTTATCATTTCCAGTTTCCTATATCCTATAATCGTGTTTTTCTTTCAGTCTTGTCTTTAATATCCTTGTAAATATTTTCCCTAGTATGCTTGTGAGTGTAATTTCTCTGTAGTTGTCGCATATTTTTGTTTCACTCTTTTTGTGGATGGGTTTTATGATTCCCTTGTTCCATTCGTCCGGCATTATTTTTTCCTTTATTATTTCATTAAGAATATCCAGGAATTCCTCTTTTCCTTGATATCCCATGCATTTCATCATTTCCGCTGTGATATCGTCTGTGCCTGGAGCCTTTCCTAGTTTTACTTTTTTGGTTGTTATCTCAATTTCCTCCATTAATATCCTTCTGATTTCCCGATTGGTTCTGTAGTCTGTTTTTCTTCTTTCCCTTTGTGCTTTGTTCCCGTCATTTCACTAAAGTATTCTTTCCACATTTCCATAATCTTCTTTTGTTCTGTTATTGTAATTCCATTTTTATCTTTTATGTTAGTTTGTTTCAGGGTTTTTTTTTGTTCCTCATTTGTTTTCTGCGCGACTAGATTATTTATTTTTTTAGCTTTAAAATGAGGTATCGCAAGATGGGGGGTGCCTTTTGAAATTTCAAAGTGGCGGTGGCTAGGGAGGAGAGTTTGACACTTAAAATGTATCTGACGTTGTTTTTAAACTTCTCCCTCCAAAAATCAATCTACTTGTTTTTTGTTTTATCAAGTTAGCTTGCATTCAAAAGTTATTGAGACTGGCTAGTTTAGAAATGTACATACACCCGGTATAGTGAAAGTATAAATTCATTTAGAACAGTATTCCCAGAAAACATTCTGAAAATGTTAAGATTAAACTAAATTGTGATTTGGGTTAAAATAATTATTTAAGTAATAATAATTTGGGGTTGTGTCTTTGGGACTTTGGCGATATTTGATAGAAAAACAAAATAAGTTAAGAAATAATACCAAGTTAAGTTGAGTAGCAGTTAAGAATGACATTTTTAACTTTGCGGCATTGCGGCATTTGCGGCATTGCGGCAAAATATTTTATTTTATTTATTATTTTGACTAGTAAGTATTCGAAGAAAATACGACAATTCTTGCATATTTAATGCGAAGAGAAAGAAAATATTTTGCCGCAGCGATAATAAATAACTCCGGTGGGTCACACCAAACCGAATTTGATGTTTTATTTTTCATAATGAAAATTTTTAAACATTTCCATATTAAAATTTCTGGAAATTTTAATAAAAGTTCTACAAAAAAGTTCAATGCCTTGTAGAGTAAAATTGTACAGACTACAGGACTTGGGTAGCAACTCATCTGAAAAATAGAGAAACCTAAAATATTTACATATGTACCTAAGTAAATATCGTGAGCAACGCACAATTTTTTGAATATTTATTACAGACAACACAGTTAATTTTCCAAGAAAATTAGCAGCACATAATTATGGGCACATATATAATTTGGGGTAGGTATATCCATCTTTTCAAAAATATGTCCTAAATTCTATAATACAGTTGAATCGGTTGTATCTAATGTATGGCTTCCTTAGCTCATTGTACTGTTCAGATCTGTTTTTTTGCATTATTACAATTACAACATTATTTTGTTAATTTATATAATAAGGATCGATTGCCAAACCTAAATTTATACAACTGATTTGGCGCAAAATTAAATTTACGTTTTCTTTAAATTTCAGCTTTTGTCATTAATATTAAATCATTTTTGATCATTTCTTCTCTTCATTACAGCCAATTTCTTCAATCTGTTAATAATAATAACTTTTAGTAATCTTATTATCTCGTTTGCACGCAATTTATCTACATTAATGTCAATGTAGAAGTTCGAGATAAAAATTGTTAATTTCTTCATCTTGAAACAAGTGAGGCAGTAAATAATTTATTTGCCCAATGTAAGCTTTTAAATGGCGCCATTAAATGCCACATTTGAAGACGGTAAGCATTCATATAGTTATAAACACGTAATACAAACACAGAACAGTTTGTAGGGTACCAATAACAAGGGTACGCAATGATTGATGTTGGAAAGGGGAATGGCGGTGTAAACGGTTAAACACTCTTAACAAAATCGATGGAAAGTAATGCTGCCCGTGACAGCGACATACAAATGGCGGGCATTACTTTCCAGCGAAGAACACTCACGTACCCATCAGTGATGCATCAACAAAACATGCAATATAATATTTAACGTACCACATTTCTTAACAGCACACATAAACCCGATAAACGCCGCCGCCCCTTGGGTGGGTCCTGAAAGCTATCGTTCTCTCTGATTGTAATGAAAGCGGCGATATTAAAGTTTGGCAGCTTGCGGACCGCTTAAACGCGATATAGTTATTACGGAGCGCTCCGGAGCGCTCGCATTAAGGTGTAAGGATTTGGGGGTTGTTTACCGGATCCCAGCCGGGCCGTAAATTATTTCAGGGATCGATTCGGATTTCTATTAGAATTACTCACACCTCAGCAAATAACTTTAGTGAATCATTTATATTAATGAGATTAATTACGGTATCAATGAGGTGCTATTGTGACCCACACAATGGGGAATAAAACGCAGAGCCCCACGTGAGTGGACGCTTTTCCTTCATTATCCGCAAGGAGACACGGACCCCGGTTTTCCATAAAATGCGGATGAAGAGGAACTTCAATTCTAAACCAATTATCTACAGTAAATAACGTACATTGAGAGCAATATGACAGGAAGGATAACTTCTTCAGAATGAGACATCGAATCAGGCACAAAGTATAGAAACTTTCGTAATAGGTGAACGGTATGAAGTATAACTAAAGCAATTTCTTAGTTCGCTTGCGACATGAATTGTAACTAATTTTCTAAGATGAAGTATACTTGTAAATACAATAAATTTAAGAAATTTCATGCTTTCGTAGAAGGCATGGTACGAAGTATAACTACTCCCTGGATAAAGCCTAGGATCTACCACCAAGTATAGGAACTTTGCCAGTAGGTATATGGCATGAAGTATAACTTTAATCATAAGATATGGCTATACAGGGTGTCCGGAAAATACGTGTACAACGTTTGACGACAGACTCCTGACGTCAAAATAGGTCGATCTAAGCCGACTTAGTTATATCCAAAATTGTCTCGTTTAGCCGGTAGAGGGCGTCAAAAATTAATATCAATGACGTTTAATAATTTGACAATTAATCAAGTATAATATTTACTCAAGTATACGATCAACATTATTGAATTACAAGTTCATTTTACCAATAAAAATGGAAAATTATACAAACTCTCAGAAAGTTGACATGCTCCTGGTATACGGGTTTTGTCGAGGAAATGGGCGTCAGAGTGTTAGGGTTTACATGGAGAGGTTTCCTAACCGTCGAATACCAAACCACCAAACATTTGCCAATATTGAGCGTCATCTTCGGGAAACGGGCAGTTTTGAGAAAAAGTTTGAAGGCAGGGGTCGTATGCGAACAACTCGAACTGTGGAAACAGAAGAGATGATTCTGGAAAGAGTTGAAGAAGAACCAAGTACCAGTACCCGTCTCTTAGAACGTGAGTTAAATGTTCCTAAAACGATTGTCAATGAGGTTTTAAGAGAACAGTTGTTACATCCTTACCACATACAAAAAGTCCAGGAACTTTTACCGACTGATCCCCCCATGCGGCTTACATTTTGTCAATTTATTAGAAACAAAAGAATCCTTGTTCCAAATTTTTGTAGAAAAATTATGTTTACTGACGAGGCATGCTTTACAAGATCTGGGGTAACCAATCTGCACAACGAACATATTTATTCCGATGAAAATCCACATGCCATTAAAGTTGCACATCATCAGCATCAATTTAAAATTAATATTTGGGCAGGTATTATTGATCACTACCTTATTGGTCCCATTGTTATTCCAGACAGGTTAGATGGAAATATTTATTTAAATTTTTTGCAAGACACATTACCAATTCTTCTGGAGAATTTGCCCATTTTACTTCGGAGGGAAATGTGGTATATGCATGATGGTGCCCCGCCCCATTTTTCCGTTGCCGTTCGGCAATACTTACATCATCAGTATCCCAACCGATGGATTGGAAGAGGCAATGATGCACCAGTAAAATGGCCACCACGTTCTCCTGAGTTAAATATGTGTGACTTCTTTTTGTGGGGCGCTATTAAAACAGAAGTTTACAAGACTCCGGTAAACACACGCGATGATTTATTGCAGCGGATTTTAAATGCAGGCAACCATTTTAATAATCCCGAGACATTAGATAGGGTCCAATATCATTTTTTAAAGAGTGTTAATAAGTGTATTCAGCAAGATGGCGGTCATTTTACACATTTGCTTAAGTAATGTTTTTGTTTTACTTAGTTTCTTACAATAGATACTTTCAACTTTGTTATACTTTTGTTTTTTTTGACGCCCTCTACCGGCTAAACGAGACAATTTTGGATATAACTAAGTCGGCTTAGATCGACCTATTTTGACGTCAGGAGTCTGTCGTCAAACGTTGTACACGTATTTTCCGGACACCCTGTATATGTAAGAATTTTCCAAATGAGGAATACAGTTTAACTAGTTTTCTAGGAAATGGCACGAAGTATAACCTATTACTTAGTAGGTATATGGCATCACCTGATGACTTGCAACAACTTTTCTAACATGTGACACAAAGTATAACAACTGTTCCAGTAGATATGGCATGAAACATAACTCTTTTCTTAGTCTGTGTAGGGATGAAGTAGTGGCCATACCAACTACTAGTAATTCTACTATGGTACTTCGTACCACGTACTTATAATATGGTACGAAGTATAACTATGTTCTTAGGAGGCACTGGAATAAAGAATAATTTTTGTTTTATTATATCGCACTAACTTATCTGGTAGGATTATGCTATGCTTTCCCTTATATACACCCAAAGAGAGCAATCAAATACCTGGGGATAATGCTCGATGACTCACTGGCCTTCTCTAACCATGATCCGAAAACGGTAGAAAAAATAGGGAAAACCTTAGCAAACCTATCGAGAACTATGCCCAATGTAGGCGAACCACTCGGCAGTAAAAGGCATTTAGTAAACAACGTCGCCGAGTCGATAATCTTTTATAGAGCACCGATATGGCACAAAGCCCTGGATATAAAACCAACAAAAACTTGGTTGATCGGGGTCCAAAGGTGCATGCTAATGAGGGTAGCATACTCATACAGGACCGTCTCAACACAGGCGCTTCAGGATATAGCGGGAGCGGTATAAATTGACTTTCAGGTGGAAGAGAGGAATATGATGTTTTGGAAAGAACTAGTAGAAACAAAACGTGAAATAACCATCCAAAACTGGTAAAATATGTGGGCAGAAATGAATGATGTGGAACAATGGACCAAGATGGACCAATGAACCCTAGGTGCTAAGAAGCCATGGTGAAACAGACTATTTCTTGACCCAGATGTTGTCAGGACATGGGTCTTTCGAGGCCTACCTCCAGAGATTTTCAATAAGGGCGACACCAATATGCGCGTACTGCCATGACATGAACGATGTGGAGCACACCTTTTTCAAATGCCCACGATGAAGCGAAGAACGAAGTACGCCAGAAACGAATATAAGGGAGACACTTACGCCAGAAAACATGATAAGGTACATGCTAGATAGAGCAGAGACTCGGAATACCGTGCAAAATCCAGCAGTGGGTATTCTGCAGGCCAAGGAAGAAGAAGAAAAAGAAGAACGGACGAAAAGAGAACCCAACAAGATGAACTTAACTGAGGAAAAACTGAACTGTACTGAACTGAAGAAAAACAAATCGGCATGATGATGTAATACCGCGAGGTGATCTCGTCATGTACGCTTGAGTAGTGAGAGAAGATTTAGCGGAAGGGTCTATATTAAAATAAAATAAAATATATAGAAGGAAGGTGCTTAACGCATTCGAAAAACTGTTTCTTCTATGAACTATAACTATTAAGATAAGACAGTAAACATAAAAACTTTCCTCGTAAGTAGAGCAATATTTTTATATTTAACTAATTTCCAGGAAAATAGAACGAAGCATAACTAATTTCTTAGTAGGTATATGGCATCAATTATAACTATAGTTGGCAGATACCTGAAACACCGTGCAAAACCTGAAAGTGAGCATTCTGCAGGTCAAGGAAGAAGAAGAGAGCAGGAGAACGAACGAAGAGAGAACCCAACAAGAACAACTTAACTGAAGACGAACTAAACTGAACTGAAGAAGAACAAATCAGCATGATGATGTAATACCGTAAGGTGATCCCGTTATGCATGCTTGAGAAGCGAGAGAAGATTTGGTGGGAGGGCCTATAATAAAATAAAATAAAATATATAGAAGGGAGGTGCTTAATGCATTCCTTCTCTCAAAAATAAACTGTTTCTTCTATGAACTATAACTATTAAGATAAGGCAGCAAACATAAGAACTTTCTTCGTAAGTAGAGCAATATTTTAATATTTAACTAATTTCCTAGAAAATGGAACGAGCATAACTAATTTCATAGTAGGTATATGGCATCAATTATAACTATAGTTAGCAGAGGCCCGAAATACCGTGCAAAACCTGGAAGTGGGCATTCTGCAGGCCAAGGAAGAAGAAGAAAGAAGAAGAACGGACGAAGAGAGAACTGAGCAAGTACAACTGAACTGAAGACGAACTAAAGGAAACTGAACTGACCTGAAGAACAAATCGGCATGACCATGTAATACCGTGATGTGATCCCTTCATGCACGCTTGGGAAGTGAGAGAGGATTTAGTGGGAGGGCCTATTTTGAAATAAAATAAAATATATAGCAGGGGATGCCTAACGTATTCTTTCTCTAAAAAAAAGTGTTTCTTCTATGAAGTATAACTATTAAGATATGACAGCAAACATAAGAACTTTCCTCGTAAGTAGAGCAATATTTTTATATTTACCTAATTGAATATATGATATTTATATTTAACTAGAAAATGGAACGAAGCATAACTAATTTCTTAGTAGGTATATGGTATAAAATTATAACTATTTTTCTAATATAATGCAGCAGGTATATAAGACTCTCATGGTAGGTATGGCATAAGTATAAAATTATTAAATATGTCTAGGGATGAAGTATGACTACTTTCTTACTACAATATGGCAATAAATCTGGTTTCTTATTATGTTCATCGCATAACGTATAACCACTTTACGAAAACATGGTACGAAGTATAAGAACTTTCCAACATGCATGTGGCTTAGGTTTTACATTGAATTTTAACAGAGAGAATTGTAATTCTAAACTAATTCTTTACAGTAAATTACTAGACATATAGAGATACATGACACGAAGTATAACAACTTTCCCAGCACGAGACATTGAATTAGGCACGAAGCAAAATAACTTTCCCAGTAGATATGGCATAGAAGTTTAACTAGTACGAAATGACCGATGAATAAACAAATTCTTGGGATATGATACGAAGTATAACCACTATAGCAGATGCAGATTTATGTTTATGTATATTTATATTTATTTTAACTACTTTCCTAGTAAATAGGGCTTGAAGTTTAACTAATTCCCTAGTTACCGTATGGCACAAAGAATATCTACTTTGATAGAAGGTTTATCGCGTGAATTATAACTACTTGCGTAGGATCTAGTATGAAGTAACACGGGTTTTCAATAACCATATATGATATAGAAATACTAAAATAATAAAAATTATAAGCAATTAAGCAAAATGTATATTCTTTAGCTATTTTTCAAGCAAAAGAAAATCGTAAAGAAAAAAATGGGTGTCAACAGAGATCCTTGCACTAATAGGCGATTTACATCAAGGCGGCAGCGCCACGGTGCAAACGTTTTTATATTTTGCCATTGTTGTAGTTAAACCATAACCACAAGATTGATAACTGTACGATAAACAGCAGAAGTAGACGAATTTGATACGAATCGCACACTTTAGCACAACAAACACATAGGAACACATTTGACTGGAAGCGTCAAATACCCATGGCTAGTACGTAAATGCGCCACCGTGGCGCTGCCGCCTTGATGCAAATCGCCTATAGGAAAGTACCATATAAAAACAGAAAAAAATGACTATCAGGACATTCAAAATGTTCTAAAAAAGAAGATACGACAAGCTAAAGAGGAGAGAACACTTGATAGAACAGTGTAACGAAATCGAAGACCTACATAAAAGGCATGACAGCTTCAATGTTCACAAGAAAATACTAGGCCCTAATAACAAACGAAGAACGATCATACTGAAAGACTTAAGTGGAAACATAACCTTGGATTTGAAGGACGAACTACATCGCTGGAGAGAATACATCACGGAACTATTTAACCACAACAGACCCGATGACTTACGTCAAGCTAAAGAGGAGAGAGCAGTTGATGGAACAATGCAACGAAATCGAAGATTTACAGAAAAGGATGACAGCTTCAATGTTCACAAGAAAATACTAGTACCTAATAACAAACGAAGAACGTTCATACTGAAAGACTTAAGTGGAAACGTAATCTTGGATTTGAAGGACGAACTACATCTCTGGAGAGAATACATCACGGAACTATTTAACCACAACAACAGACCCGATGACTTTCGTCAAGCTAAACAGGAGAGAGCAGTTGATGGAATAGGGTAACGAAATCGAAGATCTACATAAAAGGCATGACAGCTTCAATGTTCACCTAAAAATACTAGGACTTAATAACAAACGAAGACCGACCATACTGAAGGACTTAAAAGTGGAACCATAATCTTGGATTTGAAGGACGAACTACATCGCTGGAGAAAATGCATCACGGAACTATTTAACCACAACAGACCCGATGACTTACGTCAAGCTAAAGAGGAGAGAGCAGTTGATGGAACAGTGTAACGAAATCGAAGATCTACAGAAAAGGCATGACAGCTTCAATGTTCACAAGAAAATACTAGGACCTAATAACAATCGACGAACGACCATACTGAAAGGCTTAAGTAGAGACATAATCTTGAATTTGAAGGACGAACTACGTGGCTGGAGAGAAGACATCACGGAACTATTTAACAACAGGCACGATGACTACAATTTGGTCAACCTCGCAGAGAACGGTGATGAAATACAAACCGAAGTTTCGAAGTTTACGGTATGTTCAGATAAATTTTACATCATTTTTGATAAAAACAAATGGCTTGACTTCATCTTCCAGTACTTCACGTGTGTTTCCCGAGATGATAAGAAGAGTAAACCGGAGTTGTGAAAAATAAAGTTGCTTCTCAATTTAGAGAAGCGAAATTTAATATAATGTATAAATAGGGTCCTTATACTTTACTTATTCAGGTTCACTTTTTGAGTAATTATAAAAATAATTATTTTTATGATTACTCAAAACATCACAATCCTAAAAACATAAATCATACTGGGATATGATTATAATCATACCCCACTACATAACCATAAACCCTCTGCTCAATCTGATCATGGCTATGTATAAAGTTTAATATTTTAACGGTTCGAAGTTTACGGTATATTTCACGCGATGTGAAACCTACCATAAAATTTACAAAAACACGCAAAGCTTCAGGTCCAGACGGAATTTATAGCGAAATACCTAAATTGGTGGATGACGACAAAATCAACATCCTCACAGATCTTATGAACACAATATATAAAACCGGGATTATACCACTGGAATGGCTAACATCTACGTTCATCACCCTACCAAAGAAACCGCATGCAACAGATTGCAACTATTACCGAATAATACGTTTAATGGGCCATATGCTGAAAGTGTTTCTTAGGATTATTCACATCAGACTCTATAGAGAATGCGAGGCTAAAATAACAGCCACGAAATTCGGATTCCGCAACGGTTTTGGAACGAGAGAATTGGTGGTATTGGTTCAACGCTGCTGCCATGTTAACAAAGACGTCGATGCCTTCTATATTGACTATAGTAAAGCTTTCGATAATGTAAAACACGAAAAGCTTATGAATATTTTAACAGGTATGGATATCGACTATCGGGATATCAGAATTGTGTCAAACCTTTATTGGGGCCTGACAGCAAATATTAATATCGAAAGTAAATTGTAAGATGACATTAATATACGGAAGGGTGTAAGGAAGAGGCGTGTCCTCTCCCCGTGCTATTTAACATCTACTCTGAAGCCATATTTAGGAAATTACTCTCAGAGGACCTCGCAGGAATCGTTGTAAATGGCAGAGCAATAAATAATAGGTTATGCAGACGATACGGTCGTGATAGTTGACACATGATCGATCTCACATGCATGATGAACAGCATTAAAGAAACATTAAACCACTCGGAAGAATGCCATTTACATTTACCAATTTACAAAGAGAAGAAATACAACTAGCTGTACTAAAGATCAAATCTGTCAAGCAAAATTTAATAGTAAGAGCACTCTACAGCCCACCAAAACATAATCTGAAAAGAGAAGACTATTACAGATTCCTCCGGCACCTAGAGGAAAGATTCATAGTGGGCGGGGATTTTATTGCGAAGCATGTAGATTGGGCTCCAAATTTACGAACACCAAAGGCAAATAACTCAGAGAAGCAATACGAAATGGAGGATGTAATTCCCATTTTTCGAGAAAACCAACATACTGGCCAACAGATCCAAATAAAAAGCCAGACCTACTCGACTTCTTCATTTCAAGGAAGGTATCTCCTAACTTAATTGAAATTAAAGAAAACTTCGACCTTAACTCAGATCACCCGGCAGTAATACTTACTTTAAGCGAAAGAGTCATTAAGAGGTGAAATAAACCAACCCTAACTAACAAAACAACAGACTGGGAGAGCTTTAGGACTAAGATAGAAAATGAAGTCAAGCTAAATGTCAAACTAAAAACTAAGCAGCAACTAGAAATCAAAGCCTAGAAATTCGTCGGTATCTTACAAAATGCTACATGGAGTAACACAAAAGAACTCGCACATAAGATGACTGGTATCAACTACCAAATGGAAATAAGAGAGCTTGTCAAGGAGAAAAGAAGAGCAAGAAGAATATGGCAGCAAGCTAGAGACCCTGTAAATAAAAACATTGTTAACAATAAAACTCAACTAAAAAGGGAATAAAAAAAGCTAAAAGAACGTACCATGACATATTACCTACAAAATCTAACGGCAGATGTGAAACTAACTACACCTTATGGAAAGCAACCAAAAGAATTAAAAGGCCAGCCACACAAATTCCTCCTAAACGGAATATGGATGGAAATTGGGCAAGAGAGAACCACCAAAAAGCTGAGACTTTTGCCAAACACCTTGAAGAGACAATGAAACCTATCGAAATACAATCTGAAATTACGGCAGAGATTACTACAAATAGAGAAGAAGAAGAAATTACATTGGTTACCCTGAAGAAGGTTGTGAGCGAACTTAAAATCATGAATCCGAAATAAAAAACAGGATTCGACCTTATAACAGTAGAAATTCTGAATCAACTACCAAAAAAAGGACTAAGTATGCTGACATACCTAATTAATGCAGCACTCTGAACACTGAAATACGTCCCGGGAATTCGGAAAGTATCCGAAATGACAATGCTGCCAAACCCAGGCAAACCAACTAACGACGTAAAGTCATACCGGCTCATATCTCTGCTGCCAGTGATATCAAAACTCATTGAGATGCTGTTAGGAAGAGACTAAAACTAATAATAGACGGAAAAAAACTAATTCCTAATCACCAATTTGGGTTTAGACAGAAACATGCGACAATCGACCAAATACACCGGATCACGGACATCATAGAAAAGGCCCTAGAGAATAAAGAAATTTGTTCAACTATATTTCTAGAAGTGGTCCAGGCTTTTGATAAGGTCTGGCATCCTGCTAATAATGCTGCCAAAACCAGGCAAACCACCTAACGACGAAAAGTCATACCGGCTCATATCTCTGCTGCCAGTGATATCAAAACTCTTTGGGAAGCTGTTTAGTAAGAGACTAAAACTAATAATAGACAGAAAAATACTAATTCCTAATCACCAATTTTGGTTTAGACAGAAACATGCGACAATCGACCAAATACACCGGATCGCTGACATCATAGAAAAGGCCCTAGAGAATAAAGAAATTTGTTCAACTATATTTCTAGACATGGCCCAGGCTTATGATAAGGCCGAAGCAGTATGTAGACTTGCTAAAATCATATCTAAAACTAAAAAAAATGTGTAAAACAAGAAGAGGAGTACTCGGAATTAAAAAGCATCACAGCAGGGGTCCCACAAGGTAGTGTCTTAGGACCAATATTATACCTACTGTATACATATGACATCCCACAATTGTAAAAGGTGACAATCGGCACATTCGCGGATGACACCGCAGTACTAGCAGCAGGACGAACTATTCAAGAAACAACTTACAGGCTCCAACAAGCAAATAATTGTCTCAGTTACTGGATGAAAAACTGGAAAATCAAGATATACGAACTAAAATCAACACATTAACTTCACTAACGAAACCATAGAGCCACACACAGTAAGGCTAAATGAAAACATAGTTCCTTATGTTAACAACGCAAAATATCTTGGTATGACCTTAAATGTTGAGCTAAAATGGAAAGAGCACATAAAAATTAAAAGAACTGAACTAGAACTTCGATATAGACAATTCTTTTGGTTATTGGGAAGGAAATCTCAGCTATCACTATACAATAAAACTATGGTTTATAACCAGATGCTAAAACAAATTTGGACATATGGCATACAGCTGTGGGGCTGTGCTGGTGATAGTCACATCAGGCGTATCAAAACGTTCCAGAATAAAGTGCTGAGGAAGCAGAATGCTCCATGGTACATGCGCAACAGTGATCTGCACCGAGACCTCGGGATGCCAGATGTCGCAAGTGAAATAAGAAGATTCGCAATTAATCACGAATCCCGCCTACATGAGCATTCCAACGTGGAAGCGATTCAACTGCTAGACAACTCAAACCTGACGAGAAGACTTCAAAGGAAGAAACTCTTCGAGTTAGTGGAATAGGGCGCAAACAGACCCGCTACTGTTCACCAGTGGGTGAGCTGTAGATCACTTTTAGGTTAGGTTAGGTTAAGATTTATCAGAAAAAAATTGATGTTTGATCAATTAAGACCAATTTCAATAGGTCTATTATATTTTTATTATATGTACTTCACTGAGCTTGTAATAAAATGTAAATACAACAAATTTAAAAAAAAGATGAACAGCAAAGAAGCGAAAAGTAAATAATACGGTGTCTAAATGAACCTAACGAAAACAAAGATCATGTCAATTTTAATAACCAGACAACTAATCCAACTGGAAATGAACGGGGAACGCATCGAACAAGTCTCTAAATATAAATATATCGGAACATAGATGAATGATGAATGGACATACCGTCCGGAAATTCTAGCTCTCATAGAATAAGCGACAGCAGCATTTGTCAAAATAAAATAAATGTTGACTTCTCCAGATCCAAACCCGGAGCTAAGGCTAAGAATGATCCGCTGTTTTATTCTCCCGATATTCCTTTATCAGATTGAAAGCTGCACTTTAAACGAGGAAACAATCAAGGGGGTGGAGGCTTTTGATATGTGGGTTTATCGCCGTATGCTGCGCATACCATGGGTCGACAAAATCACGAACGTCGAAGTACTTCGGAGGATGAATAAGGAATCCGAAATACTCTTCACTGTAAAAAAACAAAAGCTAGAATATTTAGGCCACATTTCTAGAAACCAAAAATATGGGTTCCTTCAACTAATAATCCAAGAAAAAATCAAAGCGAAACGAAGTATCGGAAGACGGCGAATATCGTGGCTCCGTAACCTAAGGGAATGATTCGGGATGTCATCGGCGGACGTATTTCGTTCGGCCATCTCTGAAAGTTAAAATTGCCATAATGATCACCAACCTCTAACGGAGAAGCCGAACCAAGAAGAAGAAGTTATTTCTAAATCCATTTTCTATTCAGTTCTATTCAGTAAGTTTGTGTGAACATTTTTCGTTGCCTTTAGTTACCAGAAAGCATTTTTTCGGTATGTCAAATGTGCTATATGTTTATGCAACTTAGATAGCTGATGCATAATTTGCTATATATATTTGGCAAAATGTTTCACTTGTCTATTACAAATGAAGCCGTTATAAGATCACAATAATATTATTATTAATTATTAATAATATTAAAGTAATGCATGTTTTATGGTAATTGTAGTATTTTCTTGCAATACTATTCACTGCAAAAAAAATGTGCGAATAAACGTTTATGTATGCTGTTAAGAAACGTACCCAAAAACTACAGAACATAGAGAGCACATACAGAATATTTCATGTTTTGCTTAAGCTTTTAGCTCTGCAATTACCAGCTTCAGGCTACGGTTTGAATAATGCGCGCAATTAGCTGAGCAACAATTATGTTTTTTTCTGCAGGGATGGAAAAGCAGCCATCCCCTGTAGCCAAATGTACTGTTTTGGAGCCAATGCAAGAGCTGCGAGCATACACACCGAGAGTAGAGAGTATTTTGCTGGGGATACCTTCATACTGACCATCATGCAGGGGGTCGATGGTATGTATCATGAGCTGGAGCAGCCCGTGCCTGAACTTCGCCCCCGTGTGGTGGCTGGCGGGCACCTGGGGGGTCTCGGAGGCCGCACGCGACGTGACGCTGCCCCCAGGCTGCGTGCCGACGCTTGTCTCACTAGATGTCGCCACAGTACCATGCTGGAATTCAAAATAGAATCGGTTAAATACTTGCACATATAATTGTTATCGAAATATATTTTGAAGATAGTTTTAAGGGTGCATGCACTATAAAGTTATCACAATAAAAGGAATTATGAAAAATGTAAATCGAATCTAAAATTTGAGGGTTTTATTTTGATGGTTTGTTTTTCGTCTGTTTTATAATATGTTTATGCACAGATATATAATAATCAGACCATTATTTTCAGAATCACCTGAAGATAAACATATGTTTATAGCCCGCTGAGCCTGTTTACCGCCCTAGGACTATAAAGGAAACAATTGTTCAACGTCAGATTTTGTTTTAATCAAATAAACGTAGAAAGAAAAAGGTAAAACATTAAACGTTAACATTAAACGTAAAAGAAGCTGAAACCAAATATTTTGGAATATTTATATTTATAATGCAGTTGGTACAATTTTCATGTTTACATTAGGTAGATTACAGGTAGTTAATCGAGAACTATTTCCATTGATTACATGAGTTATAATTTTACATGGCATATTTAGGTTATAAACATCTAATGGCAACGTCAACGTACTTCAAGTGTGCTTACCGGTATGCTTGATATTTGTACTTATTTTATGATTGGTTAGACATAAAATTAGTATATTATTCAACGAGTGAGAAAGTTGCCTATTTCCATGAGAATAAAATTGCGACACGAGCCGAAGGCGAGTCGAGTAATTTATTCGACTGAAAATGGCCATTTCTTACGAGTTCAATACTATTCTTTTTTACTTTTTCTAATCCTATTAAAGAATAAAGTAATAATTTTAATATTTTTTTGATATATATTTTTATTATCAAAATATACATTAACCGTACCGTAATTAACGATAGTAAAGGGAGACGATTTTACATCTACACTAGTGTCAGTGTTTAAGTTTTTGTTGTTAGTTATATTTTCATTCTCCGTTACATTTCGTACACTGCTGCTAGAAGCTTGAATTGCGTTGATGATTTTCTTGGCCGAGTCCATCTTGTTATTAATGGAAGTGTCTATATAACCTTCGGCTACTGATATGGACTTCCGCCCACCATGTCTTTTCAAAGCCAACTTATATCATCGGCACCTGCATCTACTAATATTGAAGCTGATGATCTTCGGAAACTGTGTCCAGTATACTTTTCAGCTTCCGGTAGTTTTAAATAGTTGGCTATTTCTCGCCCCATTTTGGATATCTTGTTGACACCTATATTTTGAGAAGTTCCCTTGCCTTTTTGATAGTTTAGAAAAAAATATCGGTCGACACATTTGGCGGACGATATATTTTAGAACAACATTATAAAATTATGGCGAATTTCCGTACAGTTTTTGTTTTTGTGACAGAGATGGTGACCAACATTGTTTTGTTTATGTCAGCAATATCATTCACTTTCATGGCATGAATTTCAGTGGTCCTCCAAGCACCCACAATGCCCGTTACAAGAGCAACCATAAAAAATATCCTAAATTGTAGGTACACATGACAGCATATTATTATGAAGTTGATATTTTACCTTTATTGCAAGATATATATCATCTGGAGCTTTGCATAAGAATTCATCAATTTCCTTGGCAGTATTTTTTTTAAATTTTATAGCCTGATAGCCCTCGGATTTTCTTTTTAAAAATGCACGTAACTTAGGATAGGTTTCAATATTAATATTGTTGTGAATGCTCAGAGTAGATGTTATCATAGAATATTGAGACCACAACGAAGAGGATTTGAATTTCTCTGCTAGTCCGGAAAAATACGCCAAGAGAACATTTTCGGAGAATGAATTCGTGTTCTTTGTGCTGCGCCAATCCATGAAAGTTTTGTAACTTAACTCGTATTTCTTTCTCGACTTTTGTGGCAAGAGGTTAAGTGTTGTAAGTTTGGCAGCCTCTTCGGCGGCATACAATTCTCTATATCATCCATAATTTCCATTTTTTCTTGATATTTTGTAGAGGTGGAACTAATACAGAATTGATGATTAATTGATGAATTAATTTTTATTTTATTTATTTATTTATTTAATCAGCCACCTTTCTACCTTTTGGTGTAAAGCTTTCTTTTACATCATAGTATTTACATTTACATTTATTCTGTTCAATAGTATTCCATACACTTCTTCCTATCTTTTGTCCGTTCCCTTAGCTCTTCCCAGGAACTCCCCTTTCTCCTCGCCTCTTCTCTTATTGTGTTATTCCACTCTTTTCTTGGTCTTCCTCTACGATTTCTCCCTGTTGCTCTTGCCTCATATACTCTCTTGGTAATTCTTTCCTCGTTCATTCTGCAGATATGTCCAAACCATCTCATCTGTCCTTCTTTTATTTTATGATTGATTGGTCTTATCTTTAGGTTATTTCTGTATGACTCGTTTCTTATTCTGTCCCTTCCGGTCTTATTTTCAATTTTTCTAAGAAATCTCATTTCCATCGCGTTAATCCTATTTTTTGCTTTCCTGTCATAGTCCACGATTCGCTGCTATACGTTAGTGTTGGTCTTATAACTTTTTTGACGATTTCTATTTTTGTGTTGCTTGTTATTTCTTTCCTGTTGAAAAATGTATTGTTCAGCATATTAAAAATCTTTCGGGTTTTGCTTACTTTGTCGTCTATTTCTTTTTCTATTTTTTCGTTACTCTCTATTATAGTCCCTAGATATCTGTAGTGTTCAACTTGTTCCAACTTCTTTCCTTGTAACTTTATTTCGTGTTTTTCCTTCTCCCCAGTTATTATCATGGTCTTCATTTTGCCAAGGTTTTTCCTCATGTTAATTTCCGTTAGTTCTTTGTGCAATATTTCCATGTTGTGTTGAAGGTCCTCCTCTGTCCCTGTAATTATTGCCATGTCGTCAGCGAATACTAACTCTGCTAGCCGTATTCTTTTCAGTTTCCAGAATCCGATCAGCAGGGCGTCATATTTTTTTTTCTTTTTTCATTGCCTTTTCCAGTACTATTGTAAATAGCAATGGTCTCAGCACGCATCCCTGTTTTAGTCCTTTTCTTGTGGCGAATGTTCTTGAATCTTCATTTTTCACTATACATGTTTTTTATTACATTTATCATTGCTTCTTTTGTTCCTCTCTCTTCTTTCCAAATATCCTCTCTGTTAATCCAGTCGAATGCCTTTTCCAGGTCCACAAAGCAAATGTGGATTTTTCTGTCCTTTTTATTAATTTCTCGCGTATTTGTCTTAATATGAAGATCTGGTCTTGAGTGCCTCTCCCTCTTCTGACCTCCCCCCCTGATTATCTTCTATTGTTTCTTCTAGATTTTAGCCTTATTTCTAAGATTCTTGCCAGGATCTTGCTCGTTATGCTTGTTAATGTAATTTCTCTGTAATTTGTGCAGTTTATTTTGTCTCCTTTTTTTATAAATAGGGAGTAATATTCCCGTGTTCCATTCTCATGGTGTTTTTTCGTTCTCTATTATTTCATTCCGTAGTTCTGTTAATTGTGTTATAACTTCCTCTCCCATGTACTTCAACATTTCTGCTGTTACTTCGCCTACTCCTGGCGCCTTTCCGTTTTTTAGTTATCTTATTGCTTATTTTACTTCCTTTTCTTTTATCTTCTCCATCTTCACCTTATTGAACTTATTGCTTCTCTTCCTTACCTTCTTATGGTTCGTTCCCTTCTGTTTCCTCTTAGGTAAGCTCTTCGAAATATTGTCGCCATCTTTCCATGATTTTATCTTCGTTTGTAATTATTCTATCTTTGTCTTTTATATTCATCATATTGTGCTCTTTTCTTTGTTTCAGTTGTTTTAATGTTCCGTAAAATAGTTTTTGATTTTCTCTGTGGTTCTCATATATTGTTTTTCCAAATTGTGTCCATGATTTTTGTTTTGCTTGTTTTACTTGTTGTTTTACTTCGTTTCTTTTTTCTTTGTATTCTTCATAGTCCTCTCGTCTATTGTTCTGCAAGTATTTATTCTTTTTGTTTTTAATTTTGTTCTTTAGTACCTCTGCCCACCATTATGTTTTCTTTACCTTTTTGTTTCCTATTTTTGTTGTTCCACCACACTCCATTGCAGCATCCAATATAATATTTTTAAATGCCTCCCATTCCCTCTCTATGTCCAGTCTTTTTTCTTTATTGTAATATATGCCGATAGTTTTCTGTTCTGTTTGTGTTTCTTTTAGTTTGTAAGATCTTATTTTCTCTTTCACTTTTTTTCTTCTTTTGTCTGGTCTTAGTTTATGTTTCCATTGCATGTCCATTCTTAGCAGGTGGTGGTCACTTCCGATTTCTGCTTGTCGTGGTACCTTTATATCCTTTATTTTGCTTCAGTTATTTTTGTTTATTAGGACGTAGTCAATTATGGATCTCTCATTTCTAGATGGTTGAGTTCTCGTGAATTTATGTATATCTTTGTGTTTGAATTTTGTGTTTGCTATTATTATGTTCTTTTCTACGCATAATTCAATTATTCTTTCACCATTATTGTTTCTGGTATATTCTCCTTCTTTTCCCAGGATTTCATTTAGTCCTACATTCTGATTTCCAACTCTTCCATTTTGGTCTCCCATTATTATTATGTTTTCAGTTTGCTCATCTATTTCTATTTGTAGGTTCTCGTAGAACTTATATTTTTCTTCTTTCCTTGCATCGTCCTTTACTCCATTTGCTATAATTAATGCCCATGTCTCGTCTTCCGTCAAGTTCATTTCTATAGTCATCATCCTCTCGTTTATGTGTCTTTCCTTTATCATGCCTTTTATTCTTTCCGGTGCTATTATTATTCCTACCCCTCCGCTTGCTCTTTCATTTTCTTCTACAGCTGCTCTATGGATTATCTGGATTCCTTTACTCTTCTTTTTTGTTTCTGATATTCCCTGCATTTATATTTTCTGTTTTTCCATTTCTTCTAAAATTTTTAATATTAATGATAAATTCTACCCGGGGAGAAAAGTAAAATCTCGTTTTCACATTGGTCAGTAACCCGAGGAGAAAGTATTCAATTTTCTCTACAGTTGAAGACTGAACAACTTTCTCAATTAAACATGTATAAGAAATGTACAGATTATTTAATATGATTAGAAAATAGCTATTTAAACATTAAGGGAGGTAAGTATTGTTTACCAGTGGAGGTGGAGTTTGCGCCCGAGCAACAGCGAGGGCTAGCAATAAAGTCCGAGACTAGTCAAAACTTACCTCTCGAATCGCTTATAACTGTTTTTCCACTCCTGAAGTTGATCCTGAGTTTAATTGTTTGTGTTTGATTAATATATTTTTGCAACTTGAACAAAATGTCATTACGGCTTTGGTTGCTAACACTATTTCTAAAACAAAGTGTGAATGTCAGAAATTGCATTCGTTCGGCTATAAAATAAATTCCAATGAAAATAAACAAGAAATGGCAATTGAAGAGCCTGCAGATACTGCCTGTTCCTTCCTACTGCTGGAGAAGTCCAGGGGGCGTTATCAAAATGCGTATAAGTGTTTTAAAGAGTGGTGCCAGTGAAAGAGCGCTATTGAAATTATTTTACTTACTTCTATGAGGGAGGTAAGTGTTTACTTACTTCCCGTTGTTCATAGTAACCAAAGCTTTATCGGTAAGTGGGGCTTACTTCCGTCAAATCAATGTTACGACAGTGTAAAAACATAACTTCTAAAACTATAATTTTATCTAAACGGTACTGACTTTTCGTTCTCCAATAATTGAATATGCGACTAATTGTATACAATGATAAATCGTTCAATAAACCATTTTCAACATTTCAAAAAACGTTTGGAAATAATTACAAAAATTTTACTTTGGAGCACGATTAAAATCACAAGCATAATTTTGAAATAACAGAAGCTTATAATTAGGTGCGAATGGGTATGAATTAGTGTAGTTACACAACATAAATACTTATGTTTCGGGGAGATTTGTAATTGTCGCGTAAATAGAATTGTCCCTTTCAATACGTGTCCCTTTCATACCACCTCTCCCCTATGTATCGCGGGTGTAACTTGCTTGTTTGGCCCCACAGCTTTTTCCTAGCTCGTGGCATCGCCTTGAGCTAGGAATAAGGCTTCGGGCCATGCAAGCCTCTTTACACCCTAGATGCATAAATAAATAACTATTATATCCCGTCCTATAGAAGTTTTGTAACCATCATTCATTGCGGCCACGAATATACGAGTTGCGAGCGTTTTGAAGAGTTTTGCATTTTTATTGTTTTTTATGAAAATTATACTCCTATCCTGTTTTAACTATTCAACGCTTCTTCAAAAATCCGCTCGTTATCTACAAGTGTTGCAAAGTTCAATTTTAGTTTGTATAACGTTAATGTTTACTATTTTTTTAAGACACTGATATATTTTTTGTTTGAATTGCATGTATCGTCAATATAAAGGTCATTAGATCAAAAACCGCAGAAAAGTAGAGTATATTACGCACAAGGTCAATCCGATTTAATATTCCTGGTGAGAGAGACTACCATAGTACCAGAAGTTTTTAATTGATTCGTAACTTTAATGCGGTTTGACCCAATAGATGGGTGAAAACCAATTTTTAATATTTTTTTTAAAAACATGTTCACAAGCCACAGAATTGAAAATGTAACCATCAGCGTTACAAATTAAAAGCACCGGGACTCCGTGCGTTCGTTAACGTTGACCCAGTTCCCCGGCGGCGCTTAATCGCGAATGCGGCTGAGTGATGATCCAAGCCGACCGTGGGATTCTTAATGCGCATCGTTTTAATCACTCTAATCCGTTTTCCAAGAGGACATAATAATCAGGGCGCCCGTCATCAGCGCTATCGCGATGATAATTAATGCGCGGATGCAAATTCGGCCCGCTCGAACGTTGTGGTGATAAAATATCAAATTATTGTTAAACAAATAAACCAAGCGAAGGAAGGGCTTAATTGTGATTAATCTTCAGCAGGCGTTATTTATTTGTTAGCGAGAATTACGTTTTGTAGTTCACAATTTTGTAACATATTTGTTTGGGATGCTCTGAGGTTCGGTCTTATCTTGTTACTTCCCTCTTGCGTTAGTTTGTCTACGCACAAATCCCACCCGAAAACTCTACTGTCACGTCTTTTTCTTTATTGACATTCAACATCAAATAAAACGTCGCCTACTCTAAGCAGAATCAGCTAAACAATTTACTCTTCGAGGAATCGTGAACATGCTCTCCACGTTAAAGCGACAAGCCTCAAACAAAATAACTAATTTACATTGCAATTGGTCCGCCCGCACTCCGCACTATTTCTCCACTATAAGTTTTCAAGCGAGATCCTCGTTATTTGTCTCATTTGCCAGTTCATGGGTAATGAGTTAGCTTCTCGAAAGTTGATTCTCTGGCTGATGTAGAACAGCTCTCAAAGTATGCAGGCACTCCGTTGTCCATCGTTTCCAAAAATGTCGAATGATAACCATGCTATCGATGGTTGTTTCATTTTATCCTGCACTTCCAGTAGTGTTGGATGAGTAAATTATGTACCATCGGTTGGACACTTCCTGAGTGTCCAGGTGTGATAGCAGACAAATCCTCAGGATCATCAATAAAGGGAGTTAACGGCCCACAGTTAGGTATAGATTTTATCTGGTTTAACAATATATGCATTTCTTCGTTCGTGAGTGACTTATTGCCAACAGTACGTTTTGGACGAGTTCTTGTCGATTTTAGGGCCTCTTCCCATAATACATAGAAATTAAGTGCGTATGGTGGGATAAAAATGCCAATCAATCGACATGTTATTGGTAACCCTCTTTACCTCTCGTTTGACCTCAGAATTTCTTAAATATTTCTTGAATTCACTGCTTGCACCAACAAAATGTCTTCCATTTGTAACGTTATATTTTGAGCGTACAGCGGAGATCGCGTGGTTGCCTACGATAGCATCCTGTCGCGATCATTAATTCAGTCTTCGCCCCCCCTCATATCGGTTTTCGCGGTGGCGAACGGGAATCGAATTAATCGTTACTAGGTCGTTCACGCGAGGGGTCAGATCTTTGTCTGGGACTAAATCAGTGAAATACTGGGAATTTGACCGCCATTGAAGCGTGATTCGTGGTGTGAGTGGCCCCTTTGTAGTTGCGTGGGCTCTACCATATTAACAGTCAAGGAATGGATTAAGACGACTAGACTACAACCTATATCGGCCGTTCTAGATCTTTTAGGTAAGAATTAGCCTTCTATGTTTCAAGCGTGGTGTTATGCTAATACCACCCAGTGGCGTTGCTAGCATGGGTGACACCCGAGGCGGATATCGATGGTGTCACCCCTCGAAAACGGTAAAATCAACATTATGTAAAAGAAAAAATCAGGTAAGCGCGAAGTATGATTTTAATACAACAATTTAAATAAACATTTGAAAAAAGTCATTGATCGTTAAATTACAAAACTATCAATCAAATATCATAAACATACATTGCTCAACATTTGAACTGGTACACTTACAAGAACATATATAAAAAAACAATTGACTAGTTTTTAAACAACACCTTCTTGCTTATTTGATAGTACATGGTTCTGGAAACCCTTTTAGGGCGAAGAATTAAAAGTATAAAACTTAAAAAACGAATTTCAATTGTTTTAATAGAAACATAACAAAATCTTCATTTTAGTATTACAGAAAAGTTTGCTCTGGAAACAAATGATAACCAAACACTTAAAGATTAATAATGTATGGGACCTCCTCTAGCTCTTATGACCTCTTGGCAAGAGGTCTGATGGTGATTGTTTGGATCCACTCCTCGTGACCTTATCAACCTTTTCAGGTAATCCCATACGTTCTCTATGGAATTAAGATCTGGAGATTTCACTGACCAATCCATGTACGAAATATTGATCTCTTCAAAAAATACATTGATTTTCCTTGTTCTATGAAAACGCGCATTATGATCAACAAACACGAAACCATCGCCTATTTCATTGGCAAAAGGCAACACTGCAGGATCTAATACCTCATTAAGATACCTGACAGTATTCATTGTTGCATTTCCAAGCATAAGCAATTCAGTACGACGAGTCGCAGAAATACCTCCCCAAATGGTAATTGAACCGCCTCCATAAGCTTGATGGTAAGTCACGTGGTTCTCAATATAGCGTCCTCCTCTGCTTCTCCAAAGTTTCACTCTTTAATCTGAGCTATGGCGACGCACTCTGGTCTCGTCACTGAATAAACAACGACCCCAATCTTCAATACTCCAATATGCATGTTGGTGTGACCATTCTAGCCTGCTTCTTTTGTGGACAACAATGGACATTTTTTTAGAAGATCAGGACCTTAAATTTACCGCATGGATTCTTCTTACTGTTTGAGTGGATACTTGAGTACCTGTTGCATTCGATAACTGAATTTGGAGTGTTCTTGCGGTAGAAAACCTATTCCTTCGAGTCTAAATCGTAATAAACCGGTCCTCCATGACTGTTGTACTGCGATTTCGCCCTTCGCCGTGCCTATGTTCGACAGATCAAGTGTCATTAAAATGCATTCGAACTCTTCTGATCACATTGTGGCTCACATTGAAATGGCCAGCAACAGTTCTTAGCGATGCACCAGTCATAAGGCTTCCAATAGCTTGGCTCATCTCTTCAATATTTGAACGCCTTAATGGCATTTTTTAAATGCAGTCAACCACTATCAATTAAAACTTACTCGAGATATTCGCAAAAATTCTCTTAATACTTGATAAAGTATAAGCGTTTGCGAGCTCAGTAACTGCACTGATGACAGATAAACAACAATTGGCTCTTAGCGTAAGCTTCGAACCGGAAATGGTGGTATATCGGCTAGGCCGGCCGATACGTATCCATATAATATTACCAAAAAAGATAATGGTAAGTAGCTCAAATAATCAAAATCCCTCCTGGCGTTCTCATTTATGGAGGGTTGGGGGAGGGGGTCATTTACAGTCCACCTCGTGGTCCTTTAACCCAGTCGTGCTCGAGGGTGTGATGTGCGGTTGTAATCCGTAAAGGTAATCCCGCAAGAAACGGCCTAAAGATCGGGGGTGGTATCATCGGCGTAGCTAGGGAGGGGGCGGCGGGGGCGGCCCGCACCAGGTGTCACCCAGTTTTGGTTGACAGCCGGCCGCGATTAAAGAAAAAATCATGTATTAGAAGCAGAACTCCTCCTAGAGATACCAAGGTTTAGAAGACATTTAAAAGCAGCCAATGTTACAGTGTCTGATTGGGTATCCGTAGACTTTTTGAAATTCACCGTGGAATGGGAGTTTCGGAATCTCTTCCAAATCTTATCGTCGCACTAAAGTTATTTATGACAATTTGCATATCCGTTGCTTCATGCGAGAGGAACTTTAGTAAATAAAAGTTAATCAAACACTACGTACGGTCAACAATGAGCAACACGAGCGCAAACATCTTGCAATGTTAACGATCGAACACGAGGCAACATAAAGTATTAATTTTGAAGATGTGATTTCCGAGTTTGTAGCTGTCAAAGCTAGAAAGAAGAGATTATATTTGAAATAAAAGTTTAAATAATAAATTAAAGGTTTTTGCCACTTTCTTCTATATACACTGCTCAACATTTGAATTGGTACACTTATATCATATGCAGAAAAATAAACAAAAAAAATCTTATGCGTTTGGCATGACTTACTATATGATCAGGGCTGTGTTTCGGAATGCAAACAAATTCCTATCGAATAACATTTGCCAGGAATGTTTCCTGGCACTCAATTTAAATTAACTATTCCTGAGTTCACCGTACTGCCTTATAAACAAATTACGTGGAGCCGCACCCCAAATAGTTAAAGTCGAAGGACTGCACACATCGTCTTCAGTCAGCTGGCCAAGGCCAAGGTAGTGTTCACAGGGATGAACGAAAGAGATTATCGACAGCAAAGGTGGAGTATTGAAGAGAAAGGTAGAAAAAGGTGGTTGTATATTATCTGAATATATTGAAAACCTATCAGTTAGTAACTTCCACGCTCTCTCGTAATTCTCTTCTTTTACTTGGTATTGGTTGTTTTTTATTAATAATTTCCCCAAGTAAATTTACGAAACTGGAATACTCTTCATATGTTTCGTAAAGATTTTTGATCGCATATTCTTCTTTTATTACCGTTTATAATTGAATGTTTAACTCTAACCGAGCGTATGTCTTTCTTTTCTTCCCGCCAAATGCGACTCGTCGATAATTTTATTATTTTCGCAATTCTTTCTTACGATGTTAGTAACATGTGTTGTTAACAAATCGATATTTCGTAGCCAATAAAAACGGCGGATCACAGCTCTCGCTTTTCTTATTAGCTGCGAAATGTCGATTTGTTAGCAACACTTGTTACTAACATTGTTGACATTCGAGTTGACAAGATTATGCGTTCCCATTAATATATGTCCGCTTTCTCTCAATGCGATTGCCCGAAAATGCGGGTGGTCGCATGCCTTCCCGTGCCCTCTAAAACCTTTACGTATGCGTTAATGTATAATACGTTTTAATTATAGAATAATAATATTTAATTAATATAAAATATGGATCGGGTCCTTACAAGTTAATTGATTTCCTGAATCCTGGCATCAAATACACGAAGTGATGGATTGATTGCCCAAGATTTTAGGCACGTCTTGATGATTCAATCTCCTTGTGGTATTCAGTTCATTCACTACGTCAACGTTATACGCAAATTCACTAGTCCGCGAGTTCTATTTCCAAGATTTTGAGCACGTATTGATGAGTTTTCGATATGCATTTATTTCCTCATTGCTGTGTTATTTAAATAAATTAATAATATTGTTACTGTTCAATATTATTTGTATAGTAGATAACTTAAAATGGCTGCATAACAGTTAAGATGAGCATTATAAATTTAATAATTTATATTTAGTTGTGTGAGTACCTACCTGATTAGACCTGTATACCCGTATACATAGGCGATTAACATGGAAAAAGGTGTTTTACTTAGCCATTGCTCTCTAAATTATTTGATTATGTGATTGAAATGATCAAATTTCTAGTTATTGCAGTTATTTAGTATGCAACATTAATCTTGTTTATCGATTGAAATGCAGAATTTTATGCACTTTAACATTTTATTTTAAACAATATCTTCTGAAATAATTTGGGAAGCATTAAAATGCAATTAAAAGGTTACGAAAAAACTGTTTTTCCATATAAATGCCGATATACACGGGTATGCCTTAACACCCAGTATATCTACACATATTTCAAACTTTCGGTATGTATTTATTTTACCGATTGCAGCATTATTAATGAACCCGGAATATTCATACTATCAGAAGAAACGATAAGTAGTCCGTCCCAATGGCGGGCGAGAATGTAAATACAATCGGCATCAGCATCTACTTGGTCCTTTCCCTTTTTACTGTTAATCAGGATAATACGACCCCCACCCTGCCATCCCGCAGGATTGTGGGCCTGCGGCATTAGGACACAAAAGACACCCGCGAACGGGCACGCTGCCAAAAGTGGAGGGTCGCATCCATTCCGCAGTCCTGGAGCTCCTCCTGTTCTCCATATATATATGTTTGTATGTGTGTGTATGCGTGTGTAGTAGAGAGTACGGCGGCAGGGACGACCTTTTCTGCGTCCCTGAATCGATAACCCACTGCCACCCTTGGCAGCAACTGCAGGTCTGCAAAACAGGATCTATGCTGTGGCTCATGGTGACTACCGTTATTAGGGCATGGCAACAAAAAGGTGCCCGGCTATCAGTTTGCCTCGGGTTTGCGCACGAACGCGTTATTAATATTAATTCGCATCGATCGGGTCCCGGATCGGACGTCACAGTTTAACGTGTATTGGCAGATTGCCGCCGCGCTAATTCCCCAGATTTGCCAGTGGCGGTGACAATTGACGTGCTGTGACCTCGGTTCTTGTCGAGCTTTTTATTCCGCCCGGATCAGCGGAGTTCGATAAAGCACACCCGGATAGTGGAGCCGCACTGCCGTAAGAGACAATGGGAATGAATGAAGATTGAATATGCGAAACGTAACAAAGTGCAGCTGCTGAATATGCTGCAGGCTGCGAAAGTACCGCACGTTTACTGCAGTTTCTACTTAATACTACTAAAGAATAATACGGATAAGTTTTTGTAAAAGGGAGGAAGTAATTTTTTTCAGTTTTTTGTTTGTCACTTATTGATTTGTGTTAGAAGAGCGATTCTAAATCAGCCCATAGTGCCCCAAAATAATCATCAAAGTTTTTTGTTTGTGTTTAAAAGGCGTAAGTCATAGAGCGGTAGTGAGCTACTCTCCGAAAACCAATTTTGTTTTAGAAACGGCTTTTCTGCCAAAGAAGTAATACTTTACCTCTACCTCACAGAAAATTGTATGCGAAGTTTTGATGCGAACCAGTATCTCCTGGCAACGTTCCTGGGCTTGTCAAAAGCTTATAATTGCGTCTCTCATAAAATCCGCCTGCGTAAACTCTACACTTACATTATTCGCCCAGATAACTGCAAATTGCTTAGCACTTATCTATCAAATAGGCAGTGCGTATCGTTTGACGGAGCACGATCACCGCTACGCAATTCCAACATTGGCGTGCCCCAGGGATCAATCCTGGGACCGCTATTGTTTATAATATTTATATCATCTTCCAAAAGCGCTGACGAGTGAAGTTGTCTTGTGTGCCGACGATGCGGCTCTGCTAACTCCTATCTACAGTCTGCAAGAAGTGATTGAGGGCGGAGAAGATGAGCGGTCCCAACCTACAGGTTTACGGCAATCAATTAAAACTGAATGAGGAAAAAACGACTCAAGTCATGTTTCCACTAAGGACGACATCTGGGTTTGAGAGCGTATCCGATAGTGTCACATTCTTGGGTGTGTACGCCGCCAAATACTTGAATTGGCCAGTCCTTGGTGAGAAATTGGCGACTAAGCTAAATGGCACGGCTTTTATCATTAGGAGTCTAAGAATACTAGAGCACCTATATCAGCAGGACAAAGATATGCACAAGCATGATACCAGACGCAAACGCCATTCCAAAATAGGCTCACTCGAGCAAAACGGGGCAGAGCTATTTCAGCATGAAATACCTTAATGCATTGCCGGGGCACATTCATCATCTGGATACCAGTATTTTAAAAGACTCCTTAAGTTGCGCTTGGCCGAGGGTACCTACTATACCTGAACGAAGTTCTGACGGAAAAGTACACATCAGACTAGCACAGACGTTTATATCAATTTATTTGTATGTACCAACTTTGTTAGACGTGGGAAATTAAACTTTATTGCTTAAGCAAACAGCATTTATTAAGAGTTTGTCCAGCCAACTCAAAATGGTACTCGACCGACTGGTACAAAAACAAGACTCATGACAATGTTCTTCGTGAAGAGCCACCCCGCTTCAACTCCCCGTCGGGGCGCTTAAGAGGGGGTGCAGGCCAGTGGTGGTCGACAGGCATTGGTTGCCGTAACAAGCTGCCACCCTTGAAAACTCCAAGTCTTTCAAAACACAAAAAAACTAAATCACTAAAAAACTAACAAACTAACAATATAAAACTAAACCTAAGAAAATTACGAAAAGCATTAGAAACAACAATGTACAAATTATAAACTAAAACACAAATGAACATAACTGTAAAAGGTGAAAAAATGGTACATAAGAGATAAAAAGGGAATATAGACTAAAATGAAAATATATACAATAGACCGAGATATGAGTTCAATTCTCAAACACGTAAGTTATCTTACTGAGCAAGGCGCACGGATCACTTAACACACTACTGGGTAATCGCACTAGGCGTCTATGGGGAAGGCACATACACGAGCCACAGTTCGTCTTGTAGGCCCGCTGCTGGTGCGGATGGTGATGGCGCGGACGATGTCGTCAGCTCCAGGATGCAGCATCTCGACTCTGCCAGTCCTCCATCTGCACGGCGGAAGGTTCTCGTCCCGAAGAAGAACTAATTGTCCGACATCGAGGTTCTTTCTTGTGTTTTTCCACTTATTCCGTCCCTGGAGTTGGGCTAGATACTCGTCAGACCAACGTTTCCAAAAATGTTGTTGCATAAATTGGAGGTGCTGCCATCGGGATAGCCTGTTGATTTTCACTGATGTCAAGCCTTCCGCTGGTAGTGATGTCATGGCGTCTCCGATCAAGAAGTGGCCAGGGGTTAAACATGACAAATCATTTGGATCGGCGGATATGGGGGTTAAAGGGCGGGAATTGAGTACTGCCTCTATTTTGTCTAATATTATGATGGGATCCGTGTTTACGTGACTTATATTTTTAAGTAATTCGGAATTGTTCGAATTAAATTTATTTAAATCAAACTTGCCTTTTCGGAGTAGATGCATGATATTTTCGCGAACACGAATTGCTGTTGTAGCGTCATGAAAACCGGTCAGTAAATCATCGACGTAAAAATCGCGTTTAATGATTTCTGCCGCTTCCGGAAATTCCGCCTTTCCTTCTTCCGCTATTTGAATAAGGCAACGAGTAGCCAAAAATGAAGCTGGTGCTGTACCGAAAGTTAACGTATGCATCTCGTATGTTTCGAGAGGTTTCGATGTGTCATCTCTCCACAATACGCGACGGTAGCTTCTCTCGTCGGGGTGCAATAACACCTGCCTGTACATTTTAATTATGTCGGCGGCTAATATATATTTGAAGGTTCGGAAACGCGTTAGAATAGAAAATAGATCTTGCTGCACTACGGGCCCTTTCATTAAAATATCATTAAGTGATACGCTATTGTCCGTTTTCAAAGAAGCATCGAACACAACTCGACACTTCGTTGATACGCTATCATCTTTTAGGACCGCATGGTGCGGCAGGTAATAATGCGGGATGCAATTAGACGGTTTGTTTAGAATTTTCATATGGCCCAAGCTAATGAATTCGTGCATAAACGACAAGTATTGCGCGTGTAATTGACTATTCTTAGAAAGCCTTCTTTCTAACCCATAAAACCGTTTAGCGGCGAAGTGGTGGCTTTTCCCTAATGTGGTCATCGCTCCCTTGCGCGGAAGACGAACAATGAACCTACCCTCCGCTGTGCGATTATGGGTATCTACAAAATGTGTTTCGCAGGCGGTGCTTTGGGGATTATTATCGGGCCGAAATGGTATTTCCTCTAATCTCCAAAAATTCTCCAGATTAAAACTCAGATTATCCGTAATGGTGACACTAAAATTTAAATTACGCTTTATTGCCGGTTTATCTTTCAACCATCCACCGCCTATAATCCAACCTAGATGCGTTTTTTGCAACAAAGGTACCTTAGGATTCGCTCGTATGCGACTCATACATAATAGATTCCAAAAAGGTTCGGGTCCGAGTAATATATCGATCGGACGGGAATTGCTATATTCCGGGACCGCTAATTGAATACCTTTTGGAAATTTAAACAAATTCTTTTCAAATGATACTTGGGGCACACAATTAGTTATTTGAGGAATAACATAGCAATCTAACGTAGCTGTAAATGAGTTTATACGCGACTTAATTGTAACAGTTGTTCTGGCTTTCGCATGCGATTGAGCGTTATTAATGCCATCTAAAACAATGGAATCCTTTGTTAACGGGGACCCAATTTTTGAGGCAAATTGTTCGGTGATAAACTTTGATTGCGCACCACAGTCAAGCAGAGCTCTACATTTCACCAATTTTTTAGGGTTAACCTGTATATTTATAACCGCAGTGCATAATAATGCCTGAGTTTGATGCGGTAGATTTAGCGCGACCGACGTGCTCGGTTCCGCCCTTTGCTCAGCCACATGTGCGCGATGTAAAAGGGTGTGATGCCGTTTATTACACACATCACAGGGCGAATGAAAACAATTCGCGAGAGGATGATTCGCCTTCTTAAAGCATTTAATGCAGAGGCCCGACGCTTTAACGCGTTTATACCGTTCCTCCACCAATAATATTTTAAAATCTTTACATTTTGCAATAAAATGCGGTCCCTTGCAGAGACTACACGATGACTCGGTGACTACATGATTATTGTTGCGAGTTTTTTCACTCCAATTTGCTGGTTTAATAGTGCATTTATCATATTCTCCTCTAAATATAGGTAATTGAATGTTGGGTAACTTGCCCTCTAACTGACCGCGAGAATTTGTAGGTGCAGACTGAGACGCCTGCATGGCCGCCTTTTTTAATGAATTTACTTTATCCATTATAGCAAAGTAGCCATTTTCGTACTCCTCTATCTCATCAGCGTCTGACGGTTCCAATGCCTCTATTTGGCATTGGACATCAAAAAATTTGTCAAGTGACACGTTTTGGGCACTTAATTCAAAACTAGCAACATCGACATTAGTTTCGTCGATAGAGTTTACAAATGTGGCGAACCTTGTCAACGAAGCTCGTAAGTTCTTGCGTTGACTTTTCAATAAATTTAGTTGCGCCATCTTGATTACAAAAATACGTAAAACACAAAACAAAGTAGTACTCAATTTACTAGGAATTAAATGTGGGATATGGAAAAAAAGGGAGTCTGACCTTTTCCAATGTGCGGTTGCACTGAATGATGCTGATCGGGATCTGGCTTCTGCGGTGGACAGGCTTGATGCTCCGATAGTCTGCGATCCTGCTCGTGACTAGGACCGGACGGCGAAAACAATTCAATATCTTCCCCAACGTCGTTGTTTCTTCTTCGAAGGACCAGGAAATGAATTTCCAACTTTGCACTGATTTATCCGGTTCGTTTGGACCAAATTGTTAGACGTGGGAAATTAAACTTTATTGCTTAAGCAAACAGCATTTATTAAGAGTTTGTCCAGCCAACTCAAAATGGTACTCGACCGACTGGTGCAAAAACAAGACTCATGACAATGTTCTTCGTGAAGAGCCACCCCGCTTCAACTCCCCGTCGGGGCGCTTAAGAGGGGGTGCAGGCCAGTGGTGGTCGACAGGCATTGGTTGCCGTAACAAACTTATATGTATGATTTACGTAAAACATTTTTGTTCTAAGCATCAATATATCGTCATTATTATTATTATTATTATTGACAAAGTCGGTCGGCTATTATGAGTCGGCATTTTGTTTTCTCAAATTCGAATTCCTTGACCCCGAAAATAGATAAATACTGATTTTCAAAAACATTCGCCTAAAATTCGATGTATGGCCAGCTGTTTAGGTGCTTGGGACAACTGTGAAGCGGCTAAAATAGACTTTTCGTGCAATTAGACGAGAAATGGTAACTTCTCAGCGACACAACAGACCGAGAAGTGCAATTTCTCAGCTATGGCCACAAAAGGTTGCCAAGCAACCTAAAATTATTATATATATATATATATATATATATATATATATATATATATATATATATATATATATATATATATATATATATATATATATATATATATATATGTATATACACTGTGTATCAGCCAAATGAAATAAATTCGATAATAAATAAATGGGGGCGTGTTCGAAAAAACGCTCGGACACGTCGATTGTTATTTTTAGTTGCGCATTTTTTTCAACAAAAACTTTTTATACAGGGTGTGTCATGTGACCGTGGCCAATACCAACTTTCTTATTTTAAATACAACACCTGGTATATTATTCAATTTTTTGATTCTTCAGAAAATTCTAGACATATTTCATGTATAATGTCCTATACCTATCTTCAACTGTTTCGGAAATATTAAGTGTTTTCAGATTTATTGCAAAAATTAACATTAAAAAAAGAAAATTATTTGATTGCAGAAATTCGTTACAACACACTCAAAAACTAATAAGTAATACTGTTTATTTCTTGATAATGTAAAAAAACAAAAAAAAAACAATAAATTTCAATGGAGGAGATGTTCAAAATGCTCGCCGTGAACGTCTTGGCAACATCCTAATCTTTAATAGAAATTTCTTCTAACGTTACTCAACATCTCAGGCGTGACCGATCTAATCGCAAGCATTATTCGTCTTAATATACATACTTAATATTTCCGAAACAGTTGAAGATAGGTATAGGACATTGTACATGAAATATGTCTAGAATTTTCTGAAAAATCCAAAAATTGAATAATATACCAGGTGTTGCATTTAAAATAAGAAAGTTGGTATTGGCCACGGTCACATGACACACCCTGTATAAAAAGTTTTTGTTGAAAAAAATGAGCAACTAAAAATAACAATCGACGTGTCCGAGCGTTTTTTCAAACACGCCCCCATTTATTTATTATTGAATTTATTCCATTTGGCTGATACACCCTGTATATATATATATATATATATATATATATATATATATATATATATATATACCGCGCGTTTTTTTTAATTCTTGAACATAGGCCTATGTTCAGTTTTAAAACGACAGTATCAATTGCATCCAGTTATGCAACCAACATTACACGCACCTGCAACTCGATTATTTGAAATGTCAAAACTGTTGACAGAAAATGTATTCAACGCAAGAATTATCCTGAGACACCAATCCCATCATTCCTGTTCAAATAGGAATCATCAACTGTTAATCCCGAAATAGTAACTCATTTGTGAAAGTGCCCTATTTAAACACTTTCTTGCGTTGAATAAATTTTCTATCAATAGTTTTGACATTTCAAATGATCAACTTACACGTGCATGTAATTTTGGTTGCATAACAATTACATGCAACGAAAATTACATGCACTTGTAACTTGATCATTTGAAATGTCAAAACAATTGACAGAAAATGTATTCAACGCAAGAAAGAAATAGGGCTCTTTCACAAATGAGTTCCTATTTCGGGATTAATAGTTGATGATTCCTATTTGAACAGGAATGGTTTCATTAGTTTGAAATCTGATTGCGTGTGCGAGAAATTTATTTTTTTAAATTTGAAACCATTTTCATTTGTGCGAATTTCATTAATTTGAAATTTGATTTGATAAGTGCGAAATCACGTTGTAACAAAACAGTGTACAGTGACTTATCTTTACATAACACTGTTACGTAATAACTGATATAATAGCCATGAAGTACGTGTGTAATTTAAGTTCATTTGTTTTAGCGTTCCCATAGTTTTGCACTTGGTACCTTATCGAATGCTTTCTCTAGATCTAGAAACGCTATGTATATTTTTGTGTCTACATCTCGTTTTTCGTGTGTTTGTTTAAGCGTAAATCTGTGGTCCTGTACACTTCTTCCGCTTCTAAATCCGCTCTGTTGGTCTTGTAATGTCTTCTCTATTACTTTTCTTAACCTTTTGTCAATGATTTTTTCGTATACTATCATGGCTGTGTTTAATAGGGTTAATCCTGTGTCATTTTTACACTCCTTCATGTCCCTTTTTTAAATATCGGTAGTACGAGTGCTGTCTGCCAGTCGCTCGGTGTTTTCTCTGTTTCCCACGCTTTCCTTATTATTTCCCGTAGCCTATCTTGCCCTTTTGTGCCCATGTGTTTAATCATTTCACTGGGGATTCTGTCACTTTCTGGGTCTTTTCCGTTTTTAGTTCCTTTATTGCTGTTTTCACTTCCTCTTCTGTTATATGTTCTCCCTCTTCTTTATCTGCGTCTGTTCTATTTGTCTCTTTGTTCTCCTGCTCTTCATCTTCTGTGGTTCCCAATAGTTCTTCAAAGTATTCCTACCATCATTATGCTATTTCTTTTTCTTCCCTTAGTATTTCTCCGTTTTTGCTTTTTATGATCCTCTCTGTTGCTTCTTTGACTTGTCTGTTCCTTTTGATTACACTGTAGAATAGTTTTTGTTTTCGCTTTCGAGTTTGTCTCCAAATTCTTCCCATTGCTTCTGTTTGTTCTTGAGTATTATCTGCTTTACCTTGTTTATTGCATTTTAATATTATTCTCATTTCTCCCTTGTTTTGTTGCTGAGGTATTTTTACCATGCCTATTTCTTTGTTCTTACCTGGTCTCTTACTTCAGTTGTCCACCCAGATGTTCGTTTTTTGTTTGTTTGTTTCTTTCTTCCTGGTTCCGCAAATTCTACTTCCCACTTGTATTATGCTTTCTTTGAGATTATTCCACATGTGTTCTAAATTTTCTGTTTCGTTGCTTTTTGTGTTGTATTTTTTGTAGTTCTCTCTTCATTTCTTCTTTGTATTCTGTTTGCGTGTCTTCGTTGTTCAGCCTATAGTATTTGATTTTGGCGCATACTCTCGTTCTCTCTATTTGCTGTTCTGTTTTTGTTACGTTGTTTTCTCTTATTTGTGTTATCTCTAGGTAGTGGTCACTCCCTATTTCCAGCCCTCTTGTGCCATTTCCTTGTGTTACTCTTGTGCCATTACTTGTTTTTTGTTTGTTTCTTATATATTACTACGTTATTATATAGTCTATTATCGATTTTCTATCTTTCGCTTGTTCTGTTCTGGTGAATGTGTCTATGTTTTTGTGTCTGAAGAATGTGTCCGTGATTATTAGGTTGTGTACTATGCAGAAGTTTAGCAGTCTTCTTCCCTTGTCGTTTCTGGTGTTTTCTCCGCACTTCCCCTTTTACGGCTTTGTATGTAGGGTTTTGTTTTCCCACTCTGCTGTTTAGGTCGCCTCCTACATAAAGGGTGGGCCAAATGTAACTTTCTTTTTAAAAATGCAATAAAATAACCAAATCTCATTTATTTCAATTTATTATGGCTTTATTATAAACGGCGAACAATCCAATTATGTATGGAACACGACTTCATTTATGGGGTTGCCTTGGTTGGCTTTCTGTCAGCCCAATTTTGCAAGACGTTGTTGATGGTTCCGGTCTCTATTTGATGACTCTATTTTAAAATTTAGTAAATTTAAAATCGGATGTTCGCCTCTTAAGGGCCTGGATCGTTCGTAGAATGCCCGCATTGTAGATTGTCTTCACGTCTTCACGGTACCTACTCCCCAAAAAAAAAAAAAACGGCATCAAAAGGCAGCTCCAAGGGGGCCAATTGACATCACCAAGACTGTTGATAACTCGATTACTGAACTTGCTACGCAAAGATCGATTGTTTGATGGGTTGTATCGCATGTCGCTCCATTTTGTTAAAACCAAATATGGTCAAAGTCCATGTCCTCAATTTCTGGCCATAAATAGTCTGTTAACATGCCTCTTCGTTGGCCACAATGGCGTTTAAAACATTTTTTCAAAGAAAAATGGGCCAATGATGCTGTACAGTCCTGTGGAATGTCTTAGTTAGGTTTCTATTGTAAATATTTCTTGTGTAATATTACGTGCTCTTCCGAGGGATGGCCAGTTAGTCACGGCAAACGATATGCCTGACCAGGGGACGTATAGCGGCAGAAGGTGCCATTGTAAACAGTTTCTTGGAACTGTAGAAAGCTGGTTCATCCCTCGCCAGTCGGAAGGGCCGGCATTGTTTGTGAATATGTTAAAACTAATTGTAATGCTCTCTAAGAGCGAGTTCTTATCCGGTTGCTGTCGGAGAAAGGTCCCGGGGGAGCCCCGTCATTTGCTCGCTTGTTATTGTGCTTAACTATAATTTCGCAATAATAAATTCATACATTTCCGGGTAGCCGTTTTTCGTTTTATTACGGCGAGTCCCCAACATTTGGTACTACGAACCGGATCATTTGGTCCTTCGGAACAGGATTGTTAATCGGTGTGTGTGCGTACATGTTGGATTAGCAGTTTACGGCAGTAGGTGAGTCCTTGTTTTCCTTATCCAATCCCTGTGTTCATCTTGAAATGGCGGAAATTGCAGAGCAAATGAAACAGTTGGTGAAACAACGGATTACCATCAAGAGGCAGCTTACGACTCTTACGAACGCGTCGGAAGCAGAGGAGCGAGAAGATATGTTACGCGTATTTTTTGAACAAACAAGGCCATTGTTCGACAAATTCGAAGTGGTTCAATCCGAGATTGAGACCCTGGCAGACACCGAGGATGAAGAACAGTTCACCCATGTCTTTAAGGTGTACCACGAGCTAATGGGGAGCATTAGAGAAAAGTTGAGTGCATGCAGACCAGTGCCGGCTGCATCACCAGCTCAGGCATCGCCGACGGTTAGCACGCTCGCGGGGCGAGCGAATGGTGCTAAATGCAACAAATTAGCTAAAACGTGTAATGTGAGCATGTTAGAACAAGCATTGCGTCGCATGTGGGAAAGCGAAGAGGTAGCCGATGATGTACCTCTCCGCACAATGGAAGAACAACGGTGCAAATAATTATTTCTGAAGAAACGCACCCGAGATGGAGAAGGTCCATTTATGGTTAAATTGCCAAGCCACGAACAGCCACCAGCATTAGGCGAGTCTAATCAAAAAGCTGCGAAGAGGTTCGCTAATCCAGAACGCGGGGTGCATAAAGATGCACACCTGAGGACAAAACATCAGGCCATTATGCAGGAGTATGTAGAACTCGGCAACATGATGGTGAAGGAGCCAGGCACAGGAGATCCAAACGCGCACCTGTATTTACCGCATCACGCGGTCATCAAGGAAGGTAACAGGACAACGAAGATATGTGCCGTGTTCGACGCGTCGTCGAAGACAAGCACCGGCGCGTCGCTAAACAACACCTTATTGGTGGGTCCCGTGATCCAACAGGACTTGTTCCAATTGATGACCCGTTTTCGTACACATAGATTTGCACTGACAGCTGACATTGAAATAATGTACCGGCAAATATTGCTACATCCTGCCGAGCGCGCTGTGCATCGGATTATGTGGAGATCGAACCCCAAACAGCCAGTGCAAACTTATGAGTTGCAGTCACTTACATACGGAACATCACCTGCGAGTTTCATCGCGACACGTTGCCTAAAACAGCTGTCCGATGAGTCGATTAACTCAATGCCGACGGGAGCGTTGATTGTGGCAAGGGATTTTTATATGGACGATCTGATCACGGGTGCTAATACATTGCAGGAATGCCAAGTGATTCCGGGGCAAGTGCGTTCGATCTTAAGCGACGGTCGTTTCCATCTTAGAAAGTGGACATCGAACGAACCTGCGCTTCTCAAGGGTGTGGACGATAATTGCGATGTAGGCGATCGGCACCACGTGCGATCGCAAGATAATCCAGCGGACGTCTTATCACGGGGAACGTCTGCATCGTCGCTATCCAGCCATCACTTATGGTGGATGGGACCCGGATGGTTGCCAATCGAAGACAATGAGCCAGTGGCACTTTATACCACCACGCGCCCCTCATTTCGGTGGTTTATGGGAAGCGGGCGTAAAGTCCATAAAAACTCATTTGCGACAGATTGTAGTTAAAGAGATGAACACTATCCTTATTCAACTTGAATCCGTCCTTAATTCCCGCCCCCTTTGTCCACCAGGTGCTTTGACACCTGCTCGCCTACTCGTCGGAAGATCATTCGTGAACTTCCAAGAGCCTGACTTGGGTAACAACAGATTATCTCGCTGGCAACACATAGGCAGGATACGGCAGCATAAATGGCGTCGGTGGTCGCAAGAGTACCTGACGCCCCTTCAAGAGCGAGATACCTGGTTCCTGGATGGCGAGATGCAGGCGGTTCCCGGTCAGCTGGTCCTCATCAGGGAAGACAAAGTTCCGTTACTTCGGTGGCCTAGGGGTCGCATCATCGAGGTGTTTCCAGGTGCTGATGGTACTGTGCGTGCCGTAAGTTTAAAAACTGAGAAAGGACTCATTAACCGTCCTGTTAGACGATTGTGCTTGCTGCCAATCGAAGACAATGAGGTGTAAGTGCGCTTGTAGTTCGCTATTTTGTGCGCTTGTAGTTCGCTGTTTTGTGCGTATCAATTCGTGTTCTTTCTTTGTGTATATATTTCATATATTTCGTACGTTTAGATTTAGGTTTAATGTTAATAATTAGGCATTAATTCATTTTGTAGTTATTTCGAACGGCTGTACCGTTCAACGCCGGGAGTATGTACAGTCCTGTGGAATGTCTTAGTTAGGTTTCTATTGTAAATATTTCTTGTGTAATATTACGTGCTCTTCCGAGGGATGGCCAGTTAGTCACGGCAAACGATATGCCTGACCAGGGGACGTATAGCGGCAGAAGGTGCCATTGTAAACAGTTTCTTGGAACTGTAGAAAGCTGGTTCATCCCTCGCCAGTCGGAAGGGCCGGCATTGTTTGTGAATATGTTAAAACTAATTGTAATGCTCTCTAAGAGCGAGTTCTTATCCGGTTGCTGTCGGAGAAAGGTCCCGGAGGAGCCCCGTCATTTGCTCGCTTGTTATTGTGCTTAACTATAATTTCGCAATAATAAATTCATACATTTCCGGGTAGCCGTTTTTCGTTTTATTACGGCGAGTCCCCAACAGATGCCACCATTCCAAAATCCGCACCAGACGCAAAGATGCAGACGCACCAGACGCAGGCAAGGTGTGCCTCGTTTCGGCCACAAAAAAATGTTTTCAACAAACGCACTGTGTAGGCTACGCAGCACTTACTTTCAAAATAACTTTTTAATATTTACTAACATTGCTCAAGCGTAAATCGATTAATTTCGTTCTGCGGAGATATGATATAGACTGTCTGTATTTTTTTTAGCGGAAAAGAGTTGTCGCTGTCAAAAAAACATTATTTAACATTTTATGTTTCGTAACAGTTAAATTTAAAACAGTTAAAGTTAACAGTTAAAAAACCATTTTCATAACAGTTAAATAACATTTCATTATGTGATTTAAAAATAAAGCTTTAGCTGGCCCACCCTGTATATGTTTCCTTCTGCTGCCTCTACTGGTTTTTCTAGCTGTGTCCAGAATTCTTCTTTCTTGGTGGTGGTGTCATCATCGTTTGGCCCATATATCGTTATAATTGTGATCGTTTTCTTCGTTGTTTTGTTGATAAATTTCACCATTTTTCTATCTCTTATTCTCTCTTCCTGTGTATAAGGCTTGTGACTCCTATTGCCGCTCTCTTTTCTTCTTCCACTCCACTGTATATTAGTGTGTGTCCATTTCCAGTTTTTATTATACCTTTTCCTTTCTTCTTTGTTTCCGTTATTGTCAGTATGTATTTCAGTATGTATTTTCCTTTTATACTACATGTTTCGTTTTTATTTACTCGGTCGTTTCTTCCTTTTCCAATTAGAATATTTGTGCCCTTCTCCTTTTTTATTGCTGTGTATTTTCTTTTTCTGGCAACCTCTTCTCCATTCTCTTTTTTTTAAATTTGTTTTTTTCCTCATTCCATTGCCATGTTATTCCGTTTATGATTATTTTTCTGTATTTAGTTATGACCGTGTTTACTCCCTTGCGAATTTTCAAGTTAACTGCTTTAATAACAGTATCAAATATTGCAATATAACTTCAGAAATACATAATGAATTTTGAGTTACAAACACAAAATTTTGTTTTTGTCTTGTTTAATTGCAATAAAGAAGAAATAGGTTCCAGCATTTTTTTGCCTTAGACTTAGAGTAATAAAAATTCAAATTTTTATTGTGATTTTAATGCACAAGCCACTTTGTGTGAGTGAATGGAGCAAATTGTACCAATACAAAAGTAGATTTGTTTAACTTTATTGCAATAAATAAATTTCATTTCAATTGCAAGTTTTTTGTGATTTCGTACTCAACTTGCTCAACAGCTCTATAGGTTGAATAAGTAGCTCCGGCAAAAAATGTTATAAGTTTGTAAAACTCTCCTCTTTTTAAGACATCAGCCATAAGCAAAATTCTAATCGCTTTGCCTTGTCGCCCATTTCTAAAGTCTGTCTGTGACTTTATTTCCAGGGATAATATAACAAGTGGTATTATCATTATCGATAATGATTATATAAATACACCGAATTTCAATCCCAACGACCAATTTTCCAAAGATTGGGGTTGAAATAAGTTGTACTTTAAAAATCATTATAGATTTTTGAGAACACCACGAATTATATTTAGAAAGGGAATATAATGAAATGATTGAGTCATCTACTAAAGCAGAATAAATAAGAAGCTAAATATACAGTTTAAATACCTATATTTATTTAGATCACTTCATCTTTCAAACAGCAAACCACATTTATCACCTCATTTTACAATTTTACTTGTACTTGGGACACACTGACTTTTCGGGTTATAACACCATCGCAACGGTCGCCGCTGCGATCTGTATGGGACTCGAAATTGTGACAGCAACCGACATTTGTTCGTGGTATTATCGTGAAAATACAACCGTTGTATTTTCAGCATTATCAGTTATTAATACATGCGTAACTATAGAAACCGCTTTGTTATGACGTCACTGTTTTACGTATGAGGTATAATTTTGTTTTTCTTTTTAATTTCTATAATCTATTTTTCTCAGTGTACCTATTGCAATATTATGACCACAATCAAATAGCGAATCGAAAACCCAAACCTTCATTTTAATTCCTGCGGACCTTTGGGGCAGTCGATACAATCGCGGACGTGAAATTTTTATGGAGCTATCGATCGCAGGGGCGCTAGCCGTCCTGCGACCGATACTAATTGCCGCGATTGCTCTTCCTGACAATTCTAATGGCCGTGGCCGTCGGCCGTCGTGAGCGGACGCTCGGCGTGCCTCTTTTTATTTATCATTTCCACCGTCAAGGGCCCACGGTTGAACGGATCGATGCCGCAAATTACGCGACGAGCGCAAACGAAATCATCCATTAGCGTCCCCGCTAAGTGATTGCGTTCTTTATAATTGAACCTGATTGTTTAAATTTGATAAACGGAGGCCGAATCCGCGCTGCACTTTAATACCCGTGTACGGATTGAGGTTCTAATGCCTTCTCATCTCACGATTTACTCGGGAATTGCGAATTAACATTTATTTTAAGTCTTTTCAAAGTTCTTTCTGTTTATAAGAATAAACCGAAATAATTGGCGCACACTTAAAATAAACGTTGATTCGCCTTTGATGTAATTCAGATCAGTGATCCTCAACCAACGACCCGAGGAAGAATTTTATTGTGCTTGCTAATATTTAACTGTTCAAATTAACTTTTGTTGACAAAATTTCCTTAAATGAACAAATTTTATATGGGGTAGAAAATACCTGTTGTGAACAGTACAAGACTTTCTTCATATTATTTTGATAAATTAAAGATATTATATTACAACATATTTATTTAACGATGTCCTATTTCTACTGCTAAGGCTTATTATTTTCACACCAGTTTTTTTGAATAATTTCAAATTAGCTTGAATTTCTGGTGTAAAAAATCTCTATATTACTTTATTATCTCTATATTAAATTGAGAAATTATCATTGACATATTTTGTTTGTATTATTTTGTTATTTAACGATATCCGATTTCTGCTGTTATGGCTAATCATTATCACAACTGTTTTTTTAAATAAATTACAGCATCATTTTAAATTTCTGTAGTAAACCTTCAGAAGAAGCTTTTTCCCTATTAATATGAGAAACTATAAATGAAATTGTATTATTACCTGTTTATTTAACGACAACGACCAATTGCTGCTACTGTGCGTTTTTATTTTCACAACATATCAATCTACCGCATTTGAAACTTATTTTTTGCAATAATAATATAATAGTCTTGCAACAATCTGTAATAATACATCCAAAAATAGAACTGCTCACCAAAAGCATTCAATCTGTTTGGGTTGTGTATAAATCCAGTATACATATGGCTGTATTTCACCCGAAGCCATAAAAATAACAGCACAGATTTATTTCCATAGAAATCTAATCTTATGCTTGCCTCACACAATAGAAAACGAATACATGTGGAGCTGCTCTGCAAAAATATTCAATCGTTCTCCAGATTGCTTACACAAAACGAATACGTCTAGACACAAAAGTAGCTCTCACACAAATAGCTGTATCCAAACAATATATTAAGCAAATGAAGCTTACAAAAACGTGTTATCAAAATATAATATTAAAATTTATGAAATAATATCATATAAAATTGGTTTTGCCTTTAGTGTAGGTTCTAAATTAGGTATAATAGTTATTTACCGAAAAGTCATGAAAATTATCCATTACTTACGAAGAGCCACAGTGAAATATGAGGCACTCTGTGCCGAATATTTTACAGGCTCCGAGTAAAGTAAGACATTTTAAAGACGATTCGTATATATATATTTTTCTGTAACCCCCTAATTATAATACAAAATAATATTTATTAATTTAATAAATTGAATAGGCAATATTCTACGTACCGATCTAGTAGTACCTTTCTCTGTATTTAAAACATTTTTATATATAAACGAAGACCGCTGTCGGTTTTTTTTTGCTTTCGTGTTCCTTTTGCTTTCGATTGTGAAGAAACTACCGACGAACTCCCTTTAGAAATACGAAAAGCCCCAGAAGAGGCCGTGGTGGAGCTACTGCCGAAAACATCTAACGGGAGATATAATTTTGTTTAAGATGCCTTTCAAGGTTGGCGTAAGGCTAAGAATGTTAAAGAAGAATCACAGAAAACGTTATTTTGCTTTACTTTGTAGAGAAAACTAAACATAATTATAAGGTTAATAAAGAAAACACTTGGTAAAGTTTCACAAGTTTTATAGAATTGCTCTACAATTGTTTCGGTACTGCTGCCATTCTCAAGAGAGATAAAACTGAATACAGAGTCAGATTGTGTTACTTAAATACTAAACGCGATTAATTGATAATGGTGGTGGGATTGCTCGTTCATTCATTACACGGCTTTCCAGGATGGCGTTAAATATTGGCGTGTTTTCAAAGCACACCTGGTCGTTAACTATGTTCCCCGTAGCTTTCGTGATTTCGAGGATTTCCAATAGATCTAATCTTCTTCCTTTGTTGCCATTATGGAGCAGCGATAATCCTTCCTTATGTACATAATGGTTATATTTGATACAATGGTCAGCAATCCCAGTGGACGCTTTATTGTCTAAAACTGTTTTTTGGTGTTCTTTAAGTCTGATATTCAAATTCCTCCCCGTTTGACCTATATAGAAAGCGCCACATTCTGAACACTGTAACTTATAAATGCCACTTTGCTCTCCTACATTTGTTTTGTCCTTGGTGTTACTCAGAATATTGCTTAGATTAGATTTATTTACAACTACACACTTAATACCTAATTTATGCAACTTATTTTTAATATTTAAGTTACTCAAGTAAAATTCTATAAAACTTATGAAACTTTATCAAGTGTTTTCTTTATTAACCTAATCAAGTTGTTTCACCAAGGAGTAACCACTTCCTCATACAATTTAATAATTATAAAGCTTCAACTCTTTGATTTATTTATTCTATGCTTAAGTCGACATTATCAATAACTATAATATTGATATCAGCAAGTTCGATAAGCTATTTGCGTACTTAAAAAGACAAGGTGAGGGATATCAATCGAAAAAATCAAACATGTATTGAAATCGACAAATTTCTTAGAGAGACTCCAGATGAGAATTTTACCGATGAGTCGCAGAGGATTACATAAAAGAATTGAATTGAAGAAGAATTGAATTGAATTAGTTACGTCAGTTGATTATCAAATCAACTGACGACTGCTAATCGACATTACGAAAGACGGTGAAGTTACTGGATGTTCAAAATCTGAAACTTGTCAGTTGGCAGTTGGTGATGAATATAACTATGAAGAAAATGAAATTTATGTCTGTTCAAATGCGATGATAGTTAATACGGAAAATATTGTTATTATTCTATATAAAAGTGCTTTGTTGTCCGGGATTAACATATCTAATGAGGAAATCTCAACCATAAATATTAATATTTAATAAAACTTTAGAAAATAATGTGTACATGTTTTCTTGTCTAGTCAGGGAAATGCAGTTTTCGTGACTAGTCAGGGAAATGCAGTTTTCGTGACTAGTTAGGGAAATGCAATTTTCGTACCGCATTTCCGGAGTAAAAGCAATATTGTAATACTTATAAAATCGTAGTTTCAGAATCGCAACATATTTTGTACATGTATGTAGAATATTGTTTATAACACGAACCTAAATTAAGTATCTTGTAACTCATCTGCTATTCCAGACACGTTACGCTACGCCTTGCCCGGAAACAGCAACGATTCGTCAGAAAAAACTTAATTTTAGGTACTTGTAACAAAAATAGTTATTTTTGTCGTTCTTTGTCTGCTTGTTTTAGACTATTTATATGGCTAATGAGAATTAAAAAGGAAACAAATAAAAGAAAATTTCATTTCACTCTATTACATTTACCTTAACCATGCAAACGAGCATCTAAAACACGATTCTGTGTTCGAAAAACAAAAATCATTGTCATCTCTCTTTGGGACTACTATAAGAGCTAATACTATGTAAAAACTTAGTACTTAACTGTTTCATATTATAAATAAATATTAAATGATAAAGAGCATTGCCGGATGGAAATTCTTGGAAATTTTCTTCATTTTCATTATTTTTTGAACAAAAGTCTCTCATTATAAAATAGTAGGTATGGGACCTAATATTTAGTACACTAAATACCCATACACTAAATGTGCTGCAAATCAATAATGAACTACGCACACGTAATAATACCAAATGTCACTAAAGTTATTAAATATGAGAGAATAAACAAAAAATTGTATTTAATTTTATTTCTTAAAGTATAAAATTTAATTTTTTTTTTTTAAATGAATATAAATGAAATTTGTTAATGTTAGAATAACGAATTTATACAGGGTGTGTAAAAAGTAAGGAACCACCTCTCTGTAGCCATTATTATTATATTTAGAAATAAAAGTTTAGAACAAAAGTTTGATTGCTAATTTGCTACAATTGATGATTTCATTTTTTTTAGTGTGCGTCACTTTTTGAAAATGACGTCATCGATTCTTTTTTTAGATGGTAACCTAAATTTATCAATTAACAAATTTGATAGCATTTATTTTAAAAATACCAAGAGGCTGCATATAAAATATTAAAAGAAATCGTAATGCTCGATGAAAAAATTGTGAAAAATTAAAGACTGCTTCGGGAAACAAATGAAACAAGTTAAACAAATACGATTTACTAATGTTAGTATGTCGTTATCAAATAAGGTTGTATATTAAACAGTTTTAAAAGTGTTTCTTAATAATTATGTCACGTTTAGTAAAAACTAAAGGCTTGCATTTTCATAATGAACAAAGAATGATCGAAATTGGAACAAAAATGTAAAAAAAAGTTCGTATTTGTAACAGACAAAATAAAACGAACTACTTTATTAAAATCATTACAAACAAAATGTAACAATACTATTTCATCACAAAAGACTAGCTGTATTGTCCATTAACTATGGACAACCATATGCGTTCCATTTCTGTTAAATATACCATAATTATTGAGAAACAGTTTTTAATACAGTTTAATGTACAACCTTTTTTTGGAAACAGAAACTGACATTAGTAAATCGTATTTTTTAAGTTGTTTCATCTAGGTTAATAAAGAAAACACTTGGTAAAGTTTCACAAGTTTTATAGAATTGCTCTACAATTGTTTCGGCACTGCTGCCATTCTCAAGAGAGATAAAACTAATCAAAATGTTTCACCAAGAGATAGCCACTTCCTCATACAATTTAATTGTTTTATCTGTTTTCCAAAGCAGTCTTTAATTTTTCATATTTTCGTCATCATGTATAACACTCGATTTTCTTAGAAATTTTTGTTACGCAACCTCATGATATGTTTACATATTCGTGAAGAGAAAAACAAATATTTTGCTATTAAATTTATTAATAGAAAAAATTGGGTTACTATTTAAAAAAGTATCAATGTCGTCATGTTCAAAAAGTGACGCGTCACAAAAATAATTGAAACGGTCCAATTGTAGGAAATAATTAGCCATCAAACTCTCGTTAAAAACTATTAATTCTAAAAATAATAATGAAGGCTCCAGACAGGGAATTGCTTACTTTATACTCACCCTGAGTAATGGAATGCTACGGAATTTGATTTGCTTCTTAGCGATATGCATTTAAAGCTTTTACCTGTCTGGAGATTGCTTACTTTTTACCCACCTTGAATAATGGCATGCTACGGAATTTGATTTGTTTCTTAGCGATGTGCATTTAAAGCTCTTAAAAAAAAGTATTCAAATTTGAAGATAACTTACTTCCAAAATTTGCAACCACTGAAGCTTAGATTTTTTTGATCGAGGAATCTTGTTTTAAAAAACCTCTGAAAAAATATGAAATTTTGCATTTTCAAAATGTATTTATTTCCACGCGTCTAATTTTCTTCAGAATTATTATTTTTATTGAGAATTGAGAAAAATCGAAATTTACAAAAAAACATATATTTACAAAAAAGGTCCATCACGGGTGGCTGTGGAAATAAAAAAACTTATGTCCGTGACTTGTTTCAGATTTTATATTTTCTGACGAGTGCCATGAGATAAACTAACCTCTTGTCTAAGTCTGCGCAATGATTTTGTTGGTTCGTTTAACAAGCGTTCTTGCACATTAACAATGACTTCCTGCGTACGCGCTGTGTACCGGCAGCTTCCCTTTTTATCGATCAACGTTGCCAGTTTTCCGGAACAAGACGACAGTTTTGCCATATTTTTAACATTGACAGACAGCTCAATGGCATTCGATTTGAATATTATTATTGTGAATCAAGTCACGGACATACGTTTAAGTTTCCACAGCCGCCCCTGATATACTTTTTTTATGTACATATGGTATTTCTCGTAATCGCTATCTACTCAATGTCAGTATTAATGCCACGTTCTCCAACGTTGTCATATGCAGTTGATTTTATGTTTTCTCGATGCTTTTATTTTCGAGAATCGAGAATCTCGAATTTAACAAAAATAAATTTGTCGAGTAATCGAGCCTGTATTTAATATAGGCTCGATTACTTGACAAGTTTATTTTTGTTAAATTTGAGATAATCAATTCTCGAAAATAAAAGCATTGAGAAAACAGAAAATCTATACGTAATGAATATCAAGAAAGTGAAAAGATCTTAAAACAAAATGGCAACTAATATGTAACATGACGTGAAAAACAAAACTTGTATCAAGAATGCCCTGCAAAAAATGTAATACAAAATGACAACGCAAGGACTTTAAACAAATAATCAAAACTTTGTTAGAAAATAGAAATAGAAGTTATATAGAGATCGTATTAAACTGGGGCTTGATAATAAACGATACATTTCAGCCATGTATGCAAATGCCGGGGGCCGTATTTTTTAGCCGGATTTAAATTTATTGTTCTGTATAGAATAAAAAGCGCCGGAGAGCTGCACGGACGCGCTACAACATTAATGATTTATGAAATTTCATTTCTATTCACAAACACGGAATCGAGCCAACCCGGGCCGTCGTATTTTAATTCGGCCGTAAACCTTTCGCTTTTATCTATCAGGAAATTAACTGTTATGGACGGTTAGCACGATGAGAGAGGAGTTTCGGGATAATACATTATGACATAAAGCCTGCAAATTAGTACTTAATATTTGTAATTCGTGTAGTGGAGATGATAAATTTCAAATTTAAAGGGTGTATGAGTAGTACTGCAGCTAATAAGTACATTTTAATGATTGCACGTTAAATTCGTAAAGATAAGATTATGTAGATTAACTTGATCGAGCTGCACTGTCTATTCCGAATACTGCAATATGCCTAGAACATTCTCGAGCGTCATTTTCAGCCTTTTTTACTGTTTTTATGTTTATGTTATATGGTTGTTAAACATGAGAATAACCTATCATTGTGCCATAATAATAATAATAATAATATAATATAATAATAATAATTAACAAAATTTTCATCAAACGAAACAAAACAGGAAATATCATGTTAAAGATTTGAAAATAATTTTGAACGTTTCCTTTTACCTAAAGAACAATTATTTTTCAAACCTCTTAACATTCGTAAGTAGTTTTGTAAGTAACGTTTTCAAATACCTTTTTTGGGGATATAATTGTTATAATTACTAATATTCCAAATTGCAATTACTGAATAACTAGTTTGCCATCTACACCAGTATCTGCCTTTTAACATGTCTAATAAGCATCAGGATATCCACGTTTTGTGCGAGAAATACATTCGATCGAATTAACGTGGGAGTCGTCTACATAACGTAATATCATAAATGTATGCAGAACTAGCGATTCACCGTTCATTACTGTTCCATTGCGATCCTTACAGGCGCACTCGTGGGAGTAATTTAATTCATCCCTACCTTCGCGTTATGTGCATCGCACTAAACCGTCTGCATTCTTTGAATTAATGAGAACTGGGACAAAGCGCTTGCTTGCGCTGCATTTCTCTGTTCTTTGTAAGTCACGTTGTAATTGTCAGCTTCGAATGACTGATAAGGTGTAAGTTTTCAAGTTGTGCAAGAATTTAATGTCCTCAGAATACAATAATGTAAGTTCACATTCGAAGTAAATTATTAAAATTATAATCATAAGAACTAATTTAAAATGATAATGATTATTGTATTAACTATAATTGCATCGTTTCATTTCAGAAACTGGTCAAGTGCACCTTTTCAAATTATTGAGAAACAAAGAAAAAAATTATATCATTTATATTTAACAGATTTTCGCCTAAAAAAATTTCAAGTATTAGTTAACATCTCCCCGAAGTTGATGGTGCCTCTAATTAAATTATAATATTTCTCCCTTATTTGTAAAAAAAAATATTTAAAATATTGCAGTTGACTCGTTTCTGCAATAAAATAAGATTTTAAAGTAGAAATATATATTTTTAATGGTAATATCCATATGTTTTTGTGGTATTATGATTTTTAACAAACAAGACACTATTATAAACTATATATTTTTTATTTGAACACAGAATAAAACACAAATTTCCCGCGTTTTCATTAAAATACAATAAAGAAATTTAAACTAATTTTCAGATTTGTTAAATATACCAAAATACTAAGCAATGATAAGTAATGGTAAACCAATGGTAATTGTTACCATGGTACTAGTATTATACAAAATGCAACAGGACTTTTACTGCAGAAATTTAAATTTACTGCAGAAACACGCTATGTGCTGTTGCTTGTCAAGTTTCTGCACTAAACACCCTATTCATTGTAAATTATATCCCATAAAACTGAATGGCACTTGAAGTTATATTGCAGAAATATATGCCCTGATAATAGAGGATACTGATTCCGCAAAAAACGAAAAATCCGTAAAAATGTCAGTTTACAATTTCTGAAGTAAACGATTGAATTGTGATAATGGTGAGAATTATTTTACAATAAGAATGATATAATGATAGAATGATACAATAAGAATGATAAGAATGATAAGAATGATGAGAGATGATGGTAACTAAAAATTGATTAAGCAAAATCCTCGCCGACAAAACTCCTAAGTGTGATGGATTATTCCTTGATAACGGTAATTAACTATATCAGTATAAATATATCATCATTAAATAAACAAATTATTATTATAATAATAATGCGGTTAAAAGATCAGCTAGATTGATAGCCTAATAAATAATGCATTACTACTTTTAACGGCGCGTTTACACCAATGTTAGTAACATGTGTTGCCAACAAATTGATATTTCGCAGCCTATAAGAAAGGCGGGACTGCTGACCCACCTTACTTATTGGCTGCGAAATATCGATTTGTTAGCAACATATGTTATTAACATTGGTGTAAGTGCACCATAACAATACAAATAATGTTACAAAAAATATCTCAAACATAACACGTAAAAATGACATAATGTTATACCGAAATATCTGGTAAGTAATAAGTCCATAAGTATGAACATATGCAAAAATATGAAAACCCAAGGAAGTATAAAACTTTTAAATACTATACCTAGCGTATATTTATCTCAGTACTATACTTAAAGTACAAAAAAACACTACTTATTACAATCTTATACGAAATTAAAAATGAAAAAATATTAAAATCCAAAGAATCATCTTCAAAATGTAGCAAGTCAATACAGGGTGTCTACGCTAACCCGTTCGTGAAAAGTTTACGGAGTTGCCGTTGTACTAAAAATTTCAAAAAAATCCTCGTCACACGGTTGAATGAGTTATCACTATGTGAAATATTTTCAATTTTCTATCACTTCTTGTTCCACCGGAAAGAACACCAACTTTCTTATTTTAAATGGAACACCCCGTATATTATTATATTATTTAATTCATCGCTTAAATTGGAACATATGTTGTAAGAATGTATGTACACTTATCTGTTTTAATTTTCTAGAAAAATAAAATTTTCTCTAAAATTTTGACTTCTAAAAGGTAGCCTGAAATCTGTCTACAACTTCTCTTAGGAATAAGATATAATTATGAGTTATATTTCTAATTGTACCTAGAGGATGCCTCTATGAGTAAAATAATTGGAAACTGTCATATTTGATAATAAGTGTTCATAAAATGTCGGTATCTAAGTGCCGTCTTAAATATCTCGTAATTCATTTTTTTTAAATAGAATGACCCATGTTTTATCACATAGCACGATTGGGACAATTATTTACTACAAAAAAATATTATACAAACATACTCTTAAAGGAAGTATTTTTTGAATTATTTCGGAGATTCGGACTTTTTCGTTTTATTTCTGCAGGGTATAATTTCGCATGTTTCAACCGTGTGACGATGATTTTTTTTGAAATTTTTACCTGTATATGAAAATACTAATTAATGTAGATTTAAATTGAATGAGTGAGCTGAAAAAGGGACATTCCAAAAATATTTAAAATAAACTTAATTTTTTTAAAATTATATCTATCTTAACTGTCATATATATTTAACATAAAAATAAAACCAAATCAAATTCAAAAATACCTAATCTATTTTTTTCCCAATTTCTCAAAAAAAAAAACTTTTGTTTATAAAACTTAAGTTTTCTAATTATATTCTAATAAATAAAATCAATTACCTCTATCTAAAAATTAATATATATTTTATTAGTGAGTGTGTATCTACTATCTATAGCTATATATTATCAATTGTAATTTTTCTTTTTTTCAACTTACACAATTGAATTCAACTTTCTTGCAAAAATAAGTTACTAATACAAAGAATAATACAAAATAAAGTAACGAGTAAAATATAGAACAATTTAAAAAAAACATGTAAATTTTATGTGTTGCATGTAATAAAACCGTACGGACTATGAGAGTGCATAAATATTACAGAACAAAAGTTCAACATCCATGAAGTGGAAACCAAATCAAAAATCTCAAAAATTCGAGATATTAAGAATTTTGAAAAATCTAAGGTTACACTTCATATTTTGAAAATTCAAAAGTATATTGGAATAATTATATATAAATAAGCATTTTTATAGTTATTTATATAACAAGTGAGTTAAGTGGATGTTTTTCACGAGAATAAAATTTAGGCCACGAGTCCGAATGGGCGAGTTGGCTATTTATTCTAGTGAAAAACATTCTTAACTCACGTGTTTTATACAATATTTTATTCGAATTTAGAACTACAAGAAGAAAATTTGTGCATCATCTTTTATGTTTCTCTGGATGTTTGATATCTTTATTATTCTTCGATATTATTTTTATTTGTAATGGTTTCTCATGAAAATTAGTTTGAAAATCAAAATCATTAGTTGGTCATGTTTTTATGAAAAAGAGGAAGCAATTTTTCATGATTTTCTAGTTTTACCTAATCTTAATACTGCACTCATATTGGATGGAATATTCGTGGTACGATAGTTGACTAGTAAGCAGAGTCTAACGCGTCAAAAAACAGGCACGAAAAGCACACAATGCATTCGGGACAATTTCATAGAGTGCACTAATCGCTAATTATTAATAACCTTCCACGTAGCCGCATTAATTACTTTTTACGGCCTTGAAACGATGCGGCGAGTTTGTAATTGAAAATTAGAAATTGATGCTTCGAAAAGCCATCGCGCTCGCTAGTTCGACGGTCCATTAAAATGTACCGGTCGACCGGCAATTATGTATTGCATCGATGTTGCGTGATGCTCGTTTCAAACGTTTGATTTTCAAAGGAGTGAAATAACTACGGGATTACAGCTTTAACTCTTCGCTTGCCAGAAAAAGAGACTATGGACATACAGGGCATCACTGAAATTGGCTTCATTTTAATTTGCTCGAATCAACGCACCGATTTTCATTATTGGTCAATGGCATTACTGTTTGATGTACGTTATACCTGCAAGAGACAGAAATTTGAGTAAATTTTTTTATTGCGTTAATTACTTTTGATTTGATTTAATACAGAAATAAACCTGTGAAATGTGAATAGTCAGATCGTGATATTTATCCTTATAGTAATAATACTAATACTATTAGCAACCTACATAATATGCATAAACTATTATTATTATTTGTTATACTATCATCAACATCACAATATATATATTAATTATTGCAAATATAATTTTAATGAGTTAATATCAGTGATTACGTGAAAGCTGCAGGATTTTCCATTAAATCCCGAAATCGGGTTGTCATTTATTTTGCATTAACTTTAATATGCACAGTTGCGCCATGCAGTTCGTCAGCAATTCCCTGGCTGAATTATTCAGCCATAAAATCAATAGCGGCAATTTTCACTTGCTTTATTTTTTTGCAACCCCTACCCTTCTACCGCATCAGTAAAAAAGCTCGCGAATACATGAATTTTCCATTCCCCCCCTCTACGAAAAAGCGCGAAATCCGACCGCAAAAAAGTTCACGCATTATTGTCGCCAGCCCTCGGCTTCCGAACGTGATTGATGCGCTTTTGAAGAGCAGCCGGCCGGCTTCGATTGTAATTATTTATCCGCGGCGCTTTTGATCCGGTTTTAATTGCTGGTTCGGGGGTGGCGGCGTGGGTTTTCCCGCGGAAAACCCCACCGCGACACACTTTCCACTAATAGCACGATAATCCCCGCGAGCTCGCAATCCGAGAGGAGCCTCGCTCTCCGGGAGAAAACGTCGCCGTAAGCTCGCCTGTCGGGAAATTTAACAGTTGACGGATAAAGTCGGGCTTCAGCTGTTTGGAAAAGCTACACGTTTAATGTACTTAGATTTAAAATATGTTTGTAATAAAACCGTCCCTTGTAAGACTGGCATCTGGAAATTAATTCTGGAGATATATTTCTACTTTAGATGATACCTGACCTTATATTATTTTTGCATTTATAAACTGTGTAACAATATTTATAACTCCAATATTTAAAAACTTATGAGGCCATCACATAACTTTATCACAGTAATAATTTAAATATTAAATTTCTCTGTAAACCAGGACTCATACTGAAAAACAAGTAATTATTTTTTCTACTCATATACAGAGAGTTTATCGTGCATAGGGTTAATCATTGCAAAAGTTACACTCTACTGTCACAATGACTTGCAATGTAACAAAGCGTTTTTTTTTAAATACAACATACAAGTAAGTCTCTATGAGACAAATATTACAGATGACTAAGTGAACAATGTATACAATTGAAGAAAAAGCTCAGTTATTCAAATTGATTATGCTGCAAAAATCAGCTTAACATTGTTACTTCGTAAACTGTAATATTTGCCTCACAGAGAATTAATTTTACTTGTATGTTTCATTTAAAAAAAACGCTTACGATGCTGCCATTGTGACAGAAGTTTGTAAGTATAAAAATGATGAACCGTATACCCTATGTTGCACGATAAAAAAAACCTCTCTGTATGTGAAAGTAGCAATTTTTCCACGGCTTACTATATATGAAAGTGATACTTTTTTACTCTAGAAGTGAACATATTTTTACATCTAGCAATGAAAATCAACATGTAAAATTAAATGGAAGCATGCATTCATATATAAGGGAAACGACATTACATTAATTTCAGTAATTTGCATTGTGGCAGTGACAGTTCATTTTGAATTAAATGGATTCGAAAGTTTTGAACTTGAAAGTTCTCTAATATCTAATATTTTATAAACTGCAATATCGTTGCAAAAAATAGCATTTCCTACTCGAGATGAAATAAGTTTTTTGATCATTCGTGGACTTCGTGGACGTGGCTCGTTCACTTACAAAAAAAACCTAGTATTTTCATCTCTTGTCGCAAAATATACAAAAGTTTGCAATTATCTTTCACTTCATTTTTATTTTAATATATTCATATCATGGATATGCGCAACAACATCTATGTACTATTAACTTTGTGCACAAAATAATTTATATCTAGTATATTTAGGCACAGAACCTACAGAGACTATTGTCAACTATTACGCTAGATACTACTAGATTACACAGTTTTAGATGCAAACCAAATATGTGTTGCTACGTTGCTGAAATGTTATAGGATACAAACAAATAATTGAACTGGATTTTTTCAAATGCCATTATTTGATATAATTTCGTTGGAACTAAGGAGTTGGAAAACTTGACACCACTTTTTTAAACGCATCTGGGTACATTTCGATTGCGAAGAAAAAGCGCGAATTCACGCAAATCTCAGTTGATTTGACCGCGATTAATTTAAAATTTCTTCTAATTTTGAAAAAATGTTTTTAACTTACGAATGTCAATTAAATTGTTAATGTGAAAACTTTTGAAAATAATTGTATAAAAATAAGAAACATTGTATTTTGAAAGTTTAGATATAGTACACAATATTGTTGATAAATCATAATAATATGGAATAATCGTCCTACATTTGCAGAAACGTAACTGCATATTAAATTTCTCTCATATCTCTTATAGACGTGGCATTCTATTGTTACATTTACTTTACTGCACTGCACATTAAATGTCCTTATATTCAAGAAAATAATATTATAGTAAACAGAAAGATTTTCCAGAATTGATACCAATGCTACCGGGAACATATAATGATCCTGTTCTCTGAACCATTTCTTTCCAAGAATAATAAGCATATTCCCATTTATTGCAAGATAACCATGTTTAACAATGCAAAATATTTTCACAAAACTTCAGCGTCTAATTTAAGTAAATACGCGATAATATTGTTGAAAACATTGAATATTGTAACTCTAGAAATATTATTAGAAAATATAATATCTATAATGATTTTTCAATAATGGGTTCTATACTTAACTTCATATTACCAGACAGGGTTCATACAACGCAAAATTGACATTGGTCATGAAAACTTCTTTATAAACCAAATACAATCAATAGAGTCTCATGTTGAAGCGGATTCTGAAAACTGTACGCACCTATTCATTTCAACGTAATGTTCTGCATTGCTGCACCCCTTTCGGTAATCAGAACAATACATTAGGGAAATTATGAATAATATCCATTAGGTTACTTATGCCTAAATCATGTCTACATTTCCAAAAACAGTTTGAAAGGAAAGTGAAAATGGTTATTATAAAAGATAATTAAGAGTTTCATGCAGCTATTAATAATCTTATTAATACAAATATAATAAGCGGAATAATAGGAGTTATATTATATATATTTGATATTAATCAGTTAATTATAGATGAAATGCAAGAGGTAAGAAAGTTTGAAAATTTTTTCAACATGAAATATGTTTTTATAGGAACGAAAACGGACTTTATTAAATTAAATGGGGCAGGGTAAAACATTATATTATATTATATGGTTATTTATATAAGAAAAACATGGCTTTAATTAATAATAGGGGAATGGTATTAAATATCAACAATTATTTTCTACCATTAATTGTTGAGGCGAAAAAGGGGACATAGATGAGGGAATAATAGTAGATTATACCACGAGTCAATAATGATAGCTATTATTCCCGAAGAATATTTCCGAACCGAGCCGCGTAAGCGGCGAAGATGTCAAAGATATATTTTCGACATATCTTTATGTCGAATCTAGACTACTTAAATATTTACGAGGAAAAGAATGTAAAGCTTTTTCAGCTTTAGATGAAAATTCTGGAAAAACTACTCATGTTGGGCCAATTACACATTTTAAAATTTTCAGCAGATAACATTGATGCAACAAATTCCGCGGAAATAATAGCCATTATTGCGAGTAGTATACTCTACTTAATCTACGACTAAATAAGCTAGAAGAACATTTTCGGAAAATGAGTTTCCGTTCTTTCGAAGACGCCATTCGTTGAAGGTTACGTTCGTTTTATTGTAAATGGAGATCGATGTTTCCGGTATCAAGGTAGATGTTGTTGCTATAGCTAGTTGTACAATTTCTGGAGACGTACACAAAATTTCATCCATCTCAACACAAATGCACAAACACTACGCGTGTGACAGTGACACTTTTGAGTTTATGTATTTTTTTTTCCATGGTATTATTTAATTTGAGAAATTTTGTAATTGGAGTGCAAGAGCGAATAAGGGCTATTAATTCCTAGTCATTAATCCCTAAGGGAATAATATAAAGCATTATATGGCAAAAACCTCAAATATACTTCTTACATTATAAATTAGTCGTAGATAAAAGTTTATAATATATTTAATATACATTAAATTATTATTTATAGAAAAAATAAATAATTTTATTTAATACAAAAATATTATCTAACGTTTTTTTTATAAATGATTATTTATAGAAATGAAAATTACTTTATTCAATACCCATTTTCAATAGGTATTCGGTAACCATCAATTATGTAAATTTTGTGCTCGAAATTAGCTTAAGATTTGTGAGAAAATACTTATTTTCAATTAAGAATTAGAGTACAGAGTAAATGCATTACTGGTCCAACTTTACTTAAAATTTCTGGAAAAATAATGAATGGAGTAAATGTAAATGTAAATGGATTGTTATCAATTCAGTGAAATTAGTGCTCTACATAACTACAAAAACTACGTAAGTGTAAAACTGTTGATGTATTTCTGGTTCGAATGAAAACACTTTACACAAAAATATTGAAATTGTCAAGTTTTCCTGTAAATTATCAATTAATTAATTTTTTTATATTCATGTAAAATTTAGCTCAATCGAAAATTGCAAGTTTTTTTTTAATATTTATAATATTTCTCTGTTAATATGAAAATGATATCACATTGAATGAAATTTTAAAGGAAACTGGGATAACAATCATTTAAAAATTGAGTCCAGAAGAAGTACGTAAAATATCTTTATTTTGAATCTAGACTTAAAATATTTACGAGAAAAAAAATGTAAAGCATTTTCAGCTTTAGATGAAAATCGTTGAAAATCGTCGTTAAAAGCACTCCTCTTCTCGTCGTGCAAAAATTGTTAACAATTATGAAAACAAAAAATGTTCATGAGTAAGACAATTGTAGAAAATTGTTGATATTCAACCAAGATTTAAGTATGTACGGAAAAATGCACTACTGCTCCAGCTTTAGTTTAATATTTCATAAAAAAATAAGTATCTAGAAAATGTTGATTTTCATATTTTTGCTTTTGAAAATTTCAGATTTTTTTAATGACTTATGGAGGCATGTTCACCTCAAAATATATCAAAGCTGCGGTTCTATTTTAATATTAAAATGTTATACCCAGCCTTGACAAATGATCTGCATGGAGAATTATTGATTGTACATTAATAAAATATTTACATCTTTTACATTAAACTTAAAATGTAACAATGACATAAATAGTTATTTATATAAGATATCACTGACTAGTCATTATCTACTTATAACATTGTATGAATCACCTGTGTGAACATTTTCTAGGCCATTTTGATAGATTCTTAAAATCACGTAAATTCTATTATAAATCTATTCTATTCTGGTCTATGCAAATTCTATTCTAAATATAATAAATTTCAAAATAAAATAGTAGTATTTCATACAATTAATAACCCGTTAATATACTCGGGCATACCTAAAACAAAAAACGCAATGAAAATTGAAACAAGTTGACACATAATTAATAATAACAATTCCAGAGTTTCCAGATAGTACATGAGGCTAATGATATCATGTATATTATCAAGGAATCTGTAGTATGAATAGTTAAGTTAATAATTTTATATGGTTTTAGAAATCAAGAAAATTTAATTTTAAGGCGGAATCCTGAAATTTAACATAAATTTTCCCGACTGGTGAAGCGGAATCCCAACTTTAGTAAAAAAATCTGGAAAAAATAATGAATAAGTAAGGCAATTGCATAAAATTGTTGATATTCAAAAAAAGATTTAAGTAGGTACAGACAAAGTGCACTACTGCTCCAACTTTTAAGTTGAAAAAATTAAATATGGAGTAAATGTTGATATTCTTATTTTTCCTGAATACTGAGATATTTTTAAAAATTAAGGAAATTTGAGACCTACGATTGTTAATATGAATACTACAGATTTTTTTAATGACTTGTGTAGCATGTTCACCGTGAAATTTATCAAAGCTGAGGTTCTATTGTTTCATTAATATGTTATACCCAGTCTTGACAAATCATCTCCATGGAGAATTATTGATTTTACATTACTAAAAAATTTACGTCTTTTTCATTAAACTCAAAATGTAACAATGACATAAACGGTTAATGAATTAAATAAATCAATTTTACTTTGTTACTTCCACTAATACATATTCACACTCGTTGGAAATCTACAAATCCACGCTGTCAGAGGACGGTCATTTGCTTAATGATCAGAGAAATCTTATATTCTCTCCCCTTTTTAATTGCTGCAAAATTTAGCGTATATATTGTGTTTAATTCTCAATTTTTGTACTTAGTTTAACAATGACTATAAAGTAGTCGAAACTGCAGTCACTAAATTATTTTTGTAAAATAATTGTGTTGGTGGAAGTAACAAAGTAAAAATGTTTTCTTTAATTCATTTACCATATTCCACAAAGTAACGGCTACCAGTATACAGTACATAAATGGTTGTTTGCAGAAGATATCACTGACTACTCATCATCTACTTATGACATTGTATGAATTAATTGAGTGAATATTTTGTAGCCCATTTTGTTCTATTCTTGAAACCACGTAAATTCTATTGTAAATCTATTCTATTCTAGTCTATAGAAATTCTATTCTAAATGTAATAAATTTAAAAATAAAATATTGGGTTTAAATTGTTTTTAGCAATTAAGAAAAATTTTAGGCGGAATCCTGGAACTTCACATAATTTTTTCCAACTGGTGAAGCGGAATCCGGCATGGATTATTATCCCGTATGTGGCTTTGACCAAAACGGCCAAAAACAACTATAGCTTGAAGACCCGGCACAACCACCATACATTTTCTATTTTTCGCCCGGCGCTTTCACCATTTTTGCTTGCACTATTTTTGCACTATTTGTCAATTTTCTCAATTTTTCTTTAATTCGACGTATGGTATCAGTGGGACTTTTAGGCATACCACCCCTCCATCACGCTTTCTTTTATTGACGGCAGCGTTTCTTTTTTTTTACTAATAAAATTAACGTATCGGGTTTTTCCATTTTCGTTAACTTCTAAAGGTGATGTCAAAATATTTATGCTGACAGTTTAGACAGTTAAAAAATCTAACGAAATCAAGACAAATAACAAATGGTGATTACAAAAAGAATGTCGATGATGTTACTACTTGAAAAATTATTTTCGGAAAATATATACTTTTATAAATAAGACCGAACTCTTCGAGATTTTATTTGTTGGTAATAAAATCTACATTTTATAATTTTACATCGTCGTTTGGTCTTACATTTTCTTATTCGCGACATCGTAATGTTTATAGTAGGTATCATTATGGCAATTAAGGAAATTATAAAACTCAAGAAGAAAATTAAAATTGGCAAAAATATTAACACGACGTCATTACTCGAAAATATATCGTTACTTCGTAAGAAAAATGATTTTCGAAAATGATGTGTTTTTATAAATATGACCGCACTCTTCGAGCTTTTATTTGTTGGTAATAAAATCTACATTTTCTAATTTTACATCGTCCTTTGGTCGTACATTTTCTTATTCCCGACATCATTATGTTTGTATGTAGGTATCATTATGGCCATTAAGGAAATTATAAAAATCTAGTAGAAAATTGAAATTGGAAAAAATATTAACATGACGTCATTACTCGAAAATATATCGTTACTTCGTAAGAAAATCGACGCAGCTCAAAAATGATGGTTCTGATCAAATCTGATGAAATTTTAATTGTTTATCACTGATTTACATGAAATCAAATCCAAGTAATATAATGCGCTATTTAATGTGCACGCTTGGGAAATACATATTCTTAATATTTATAATATAGTGAAAAGTCTGCGGAAAAACTAAAAATGTGACAGTGTTACTCCAAATACTGCAGGAGGTTTATCTAACTAAAATAAGTCACAAATGCTCTCAAGTGACCGGATGTGCAAGATATGTTTATGACAGTATAATTTTTCACATAATATTATCGTCGGCTTACAAGTGAAATGGATTACTAAATTGTAACAAATTTCAGGCTCAGTAGGGGTTTAGTAAAGGGTCCTGTAGCTGAACTTCCAAATTCTTACCTCATTACATGACTAAATGTGTACGAAAGGTAACAGCAGAATATAAAACTTTTAGGCATACCACCCCTCCATCACGCTTTCTTTTATTGACGGCAGCGTTTCTTTTTTTCCAGTTTCTCACATTTTATAGTTTTTCACTTAAGTGAAACTTAAGCCGACGATATAACCTTCTAGGAATATTACTGAAATTACCAATACCTCGATTTTTTTTAATTGCGTCGGCTTTCTTCCTAATTAGCAATATAAAGGCCGGAAATTGTATTGATATAAAACTGAGTATTTTCATATAACAAAATCGACCTGTCTGGGGATTACAAAAATTGTTTAATTTTTTATGCCTTTGTCGTGTACTTTAGCGGCTCATTGTATTTTTAGTACTTATTAAAAAGGAAAATTAATATATGTGTACACTGTACATATTTTAAAAGTCAAAGGAAGAACAGACATATTTGCTCATGTAATATAAATAAGAAAATAGGTACCTGCCAAAGTCCCATAATAAATAGACTTCTGTGAATATTAGTTTTCAGCTTAAAAACTCAATCAAAAGCAGTTCAAACCGATCATGCACTAGCCCATTTATAAAAATATCACCGCCAGACAAAACGTCACCGGAGGCTTGAACATCTATACGGATCAATTTTTCAGTGTCCCTAGTTATGACTGGTCGCCATTGTCAACGCGCCATCAATAACGCGTCCGCTCCATGAGAGCGGGTTTTTCTCTGGAGGGCCGCGGTTCCCGTGTTCCTTAGTGCCCCTTAAATAAATATTTATATGGATTCCGTTACGTGAGGACGATATATTAGACGCAATCATTATTTCGTGCCATGCGACGAACGGCCGCGCTTCGGCAATCGTGATATAATGTCTTCAGCTCGGCGAAATCGAGGACAGAACCTAGGAGGGGCGAAACGCGGAAATTGATAAATTGAGTAATTCGACGAAATATTTATCATGCAGAAATTAAATAAATAAGCGGACTGCGCGGTGGAACTCAATCGATATTGAGTAAACATGGTGTGCAGTAAATATAAATATAAATTTAAAATAAGGTAATTTTATATAATTTTAAAACAAATATTTATGTAATAATTTAAACACACCATTTTATGCAATATGTATACATCAATAAACTTCGCAGAATAGGGCTGTCCAATAGGCTGGAGCGATTTTTTCCCTCAAATTCTTAAGACCTATACAGTGACCGCCTAAAGTATGGAATAAATTTAGTAAACCGAAATATAAAAATTTGAAAAAAAAATCCTGGAACACGGTTTTCTTGGATAAAAATACACATTTTTGCATGACAGCCGATTTTCAACCATCATTTGTTTTTCAGTAATTATGTCATCCATTGTTTTTTTAATGACAACCCCCTATTTTTTGTCTTGATTTTGAGAGATCTTTTAATTGTCGAAGTGACAGTATAAAAATGTCGCCATGTTACATAAGAAATTTTTCGAGTAAATGACAATTTACTACAGCAAAATCGCTTTCTCGGCAACAAGCTCTCGTGCAACTATAGCGGATATTATCGGCTAGTCACTATGCACTTAACGTATTACTATTGATAATTGTTTTTAATTAATTATATATTTTTTTGAGTTATTGTTAGGACCAATAAGTGTTTTTCTTTGTTATATAGGGAAAAATAAAAATATAAAAAACATTTTTTTCATGTTAATATGCTAATTCTGAGAACCTTAGTACAGCTTTCTACCTTATAGGCGAAACAAAAAAAAACAAAAAATGTCACCGCATTCATTCCGTCCTGCTGTCCAACATGAGGACCGTGACCTCACTTTTTGCGGCCTCTAAATGTATAAATTATCCTCAAATACGAAATATGCACAATTCTTACATTAACGATAAAATAAAAATCAAATAACGTGTGACGCCACTGGGGACGGATAGAAGGTCGCGGCCAAGTTACTGGAAATCGGACCGATCATGCTCGATCACCTTCGAATATTCTAGAAGCCACGCGCACGTATCCAGGGTCCTGCAACAGTGCGTCGGGCTTCGCTAGCGCCTTTCCCGTGAGAGATAGAAAAAAATGTATCGTACAAAAAGTTATAAGTTTAAAAATCTTTATGCTGTATAATTATTTTCAAACCTACAGGGTTCCCACTTTTGCGGAATATCAAAATCAAACGTTTTTTTTAAATAGAACACCCTGTATTTATTCAAGTTTTCTGATGACATATTTCAACCTCTACAATGTCGTCTATTTAGTTTTGGATTATGTTACAGTGTTACCAACTTACAATTTGTTTTTCAAAATATCATGCATAAACAAGCTCAACTTTAAAAAGTCGTAACGACCTCATTTTTTTAAGGTAAGAATAAGTTTTATCAATAGTCACAGTGTGGTTAATAAGCAACCTTTCTGTAATGAGAAATTTGAATTTAGGCATACGGGTGTCCAGAAAAAAATGCCAAACTTTGCAAATTTCAAAGCGGTATAGCCCTTTCTTTAATGGAATGCCCCATATTTTATGTCATTATTCGGTATGTCTTTTTCTTCTCTTTAATTTGATTGTGCATATCTTATGTCTGAATCCCATAGTTGTTTAGATATTCAATATTTTTCACAAAAGTAACCATTTAATTACATTTCTATGCACTAAAGTAGGTCATGCTGAGACAAAACAACTGCCAAAATGTAAGTAAGAATCAATGTGAGATGAACAAAAACATTTTGTTATCTCTCATGGTTTTGGAATAAAATAATTATTCGTATTGCAGAAGTACTATCTACTATTTTACAAATTTCGTTCATCTCATATTGATTCTTACTTACATTTTGACAGTTGTTTTGTCTCAGCATGACCTATTTCAGTGCATAGAAATGTTATTAAATGGTGACTTTTGTGAAAAATATTGAATATCTCAACAACTATGGGGTTCATACATAAGATATGCACCATCAAATTGAAGAGAAGAAAAAGACCCATCGAATAATGATATAAAATAGGGGGCATTCTATTTAAAAAAAGATGGGTAATACGGCTTTGAAATTTGTAAAGTTTTTTTTTTCTGAACACCCTGTATTACTAAATTAAAATTGTCCATTACCAACATGTTGCTTATTAACCACACTGAGAATATTGCTAAAACTTATTCTTACCTTCAAACAACGAGGTCGCTACGATTTTTTAGAAGTTGAGTTTGCTTATGCATGATATTTGGAGAAAAAAATTGTAATTTGGCAAGACTGTTACATAATCCAAAACTAAATAGACAACAATGTAGAGGTTAAAAAATGTCATCAGAAACCTTGAATAAATACAGGGTGTTCCATTTAAAAAAAGTTTGTTTTTGTTATTCCGCAAAATTGGGACACCCTGTATATTTGAAAATAATTTTACGACATAAAGATTTTTAAACCAATAACTTTTTGTACGAAACATGTTTTTCTATCTTTCATGGGAAACGCGCTAGGAAAGCCCGACGCACTGTTGCAGGACCCTGTATACGAAGGTTGGGTCAAGCGGGATGGGCAGTTAGTTAATAATTGTTCTAGTGTGCGGTGCGTACCAATTCTAAAACCTTTTTAAGAGAAATACTCGGTGAAATATGTCTTCGCAGAAAAGAAAAATAACGAATGAACATCGAGTTTATATTGACCGTTGGGAATCAGACTATTTAATCACAAACAACAATAATAAAGTTGAGTGCATCGTTTGTATGCAAGTACTATCGGTTCCCAAAGAATATAATATGAAACGACATTACACTACGTTATACGAGAAAACGTTTCAAAAACATACAGGAGAGTCAAGAAAGGCTACCAATTACGGATTATAATAGAAGACTAAAACAAAAAAACAACATGTTTATTAAATCTGATACTGATAACAAGTACTATATTGCCGCTTCTTACGAAGTGGCGCTGGAAATTGTCAAAGCGAAGAAACCTTTTAGTGATGGAGTATTTATTAAAAATTGTGCAATCAAACTGGCAAAACAAAAATTCTCTTTGTGATTTGCAATCAGATCCTTTTTACTAACGAAGAGCTGAAACTGGACTTTTTCAAGTTGCTGCCAGAAGAACAATACCCCAACTTGCGCAACGAAGGGCTTTGACAGGGCTCAATGATGGGATGCACGTATCTTTGCGAAAGCAGCTTTTCCAATATGACATTTATAAAGTCAAAATATAGATGTTCCCCTTCTTATAAGTCACTTACTTAGTTGCTTCGTTTATCATCAACAAATATTAAAGTTAATATTGATGCATTAGTTAGTGAAAACCAACATCCTCAAATTTCCCACTAATCTTTTTGTAATTTGATATTTTTTCAATAAATTAAATCCATATAAAAAATCTCTTTCACTAATGAAATTGCAATACCACGATCTAAAAAAATACAAATTTGCTTCTCCTGTGCCATTTGCATATAATTTTAATAGATTTGAAATAATATTTGTTGAAATTGGAGTATTAAAAATTAAAATACCTTTTGAATCATCTGCCGCTACACTTGGTGTATTTTCAAACTCTTTCTTTCACAAACTTGCTAATTGCTGATACAGACGAATTAGTCGATTGTTAAATTTAACCGAAAATAAGTAACAATCTGACGCTACTGTAAAATGTTTTAATAATGAAAAAAATATCTTTCTTCTACTTATTGCGTGTTATTATTATGATTTATGCCAAATGACAAGCATGAATTTATAATTGTTTGTCATCATTTAAAAAAATATACATTTACGATTTTTCTCTAAAATTAATAGGGGAGCTAATAATTACAAATATTTAATTTTACAAGTTAAATTCCTATGTTCGCCCCTTATCCCAGACACTCAGTATAACAACAAAAATATTAAAAGTGAAAAAAGTCATAAAGAAATACATAGCCTAATATGTAGGTACGTCGACTGACTACCTATAGATAGCTTAAAATGAATCGCACTGTGAGCGGTTAAAATGTGCCAAGTTCTATAATTGGTACCAACATAAAAAAATACTCGTATTATTGTACATTTATTTTTATTTTTTGCTCAGATAACGGGACTATTACAAATAATTAAGTATGTTTAAAATAGTTACAGATATTCTCCCCTTTTCAAGATTAAATACTTATATGCAAATAGCTACTGGCTAGTACCTAAAATAGTTGATGGATCCCCGTCTGAGGACACTCTTCCTAAACAAGACTGATCGCGACAGCTTGGCCACCCCAACCCATCCAAAGCTATGGCCCATTTAGCCGTGAGTTATGATTGCGCAGCAGGCGGAGAATCAGCGTATTTGTCATCCTTACAGCGGATCGCTCGATGGAAGAAACCGTACAATTTTTTCACATTACTTGCCTTGCTTCCTCATTTAGGGGCGGCGGAGGATGTGCCTAGTTTCCTCCACCCCCGCAGCCGCCCGACGGAAAGGCAGGAGCCGTTTGCCCGACGTGAAGGTCGCACATAATTCATGGGATATCGGATGGGGAAGAGGCCCGACGTGATGCGCAGCTTCCATCTCCTGAATAATTGAGCTCCTTCGGTCGAGACGTGCGCTCCAGTTTAGGGAAGTCTTTAAGATGTTCACGTTCAGATGCGCTTTATATCGTGGCATCGCGTTATTTCTGGTGTGCTGGCACATATTTTTTTCATGCAAACCATCTAAAAGCATTTCTTACTCGAGAAGGCTCACATCTAAACACGTCCACTCATACTTTATTGGAGAGTGGCAGACAAGTTTTGTATTACACCTCCTCACCTCTCGCATTAGAAACATCTATCGTGTTTGTAATAAACCTCCTCGCTGCTTAAAACTTGGATGGTGCTTCTGCAGCTGGTACGTGCGATAATTGGACTTTCGTGCCAAATTACGATGGTTATCTAAGCGCCAAAATTTGGCGGCCCCTGGCACAATGTAAAGTAATAGTGTGGGGTCCGTGCTTTGTGTGTTTTACGGATAATGGAGTAATTGAACACAGAAAATTAGTGCCGGCATTGTGGGGGCGGAACGGCCACGCAGGACGATACGGATCTCGCCCTGCCGCCTCCTCGGTGTAGCAGTAAATTCGTAAACGAGACGCTTAGGCCGGGCTTTGTGTGCTAATGCACTTTTCTAGTACAGAATGATTGGAATACGGTGATAAGGTATGACCCTGTAATCTTCAAATAACTCATAGGACGTAGTAAAATCAGCGATTACATGATAAGTTAATGGTTTCTGGTTTCTTAGCGAAACATGATTAATTAGAAGAAAAAATACCTGATTTATAATTACATACATCTTAGATTATTCTATTTTAAGACCTTGTCGCGTTTGGCAAAAATTAAATTGCCATTCTGTATAATTTTATTATTTATCATAACGGTATGGCTCTTCAGTATAGTTTTATTATACATATTACTAAAATAACATTTTTTCTTTCATAAGCAGAGTTAATTTAGTATCTCCATTTATTTTAATTTTTTTAATAATGTGATTGATTTTTCCGAAACATTTGTTGAATTTCGGAAATTTGTAATTTGCTATTCGTAATCGAAATTGGCGCAAAAGTAACGCATTATCATATCATTTTGTAAAAAAATGGGTTAGATATCGTCGCTGCGCCTAAGAAATCAGCTATGTAACAATATTTTCGAAAATCAGTTATGTGTTGTAACGAGGAGAAAAATACGATCTAGCGATTGCAAATGTTGCCATGTGAATATTTCACTTACCTGCCCCTCCAAATAATTCAAATCATAAGGCGCTATGTGCAATTCTATATTAACTGCGCTTTAAAAGCAGCTATGTGAAGTTTGCCGCCAATTAAAATCATATAGCTGGAATTAACAATGACAACATTGCACTTTTAAAAGTAATATAAATCTTTATATTATGTTCCAACTTTAGAGGTTAGAATTAGTGAAATATTTCAAAGAAGTATTTGTGTTGCCAGGTAAGCAATTTGGAATAAATATAACTTTGCACAATTGCACAATGTGTAACAAGATTGATTACGAACTATCAAAAAACAATTTCCTATTAGGCAGAATTTTATTACAGGAGTGAGCTTATAGCTTCGTATCTACATTACTATTTACCATGGCAGAGTGCATAAGAGGAAAATATTTGTACATATGGTACGTGACCAAATTTAACTACGTATCGATATTCTGGACAATATTACGATTTTACCGAATGATAGCCAAACTAATGCCATGTCATTTTGCATTGCGGAAAATGTTGATAATTGTAATAACGGCTCTGTTTCTCGTTCTGTTTACCTCGATGAAGTAGACCTAAGCAATTTTACAACAGTAAATTGCAGTAATGATGTTTCCTTGGAGCAAGTTGATAATATACAAGTAGTGTGTGGTACTATTAATATACCACACGAAGTTAAAGAAGTGGAACCAATTATAAATGTTGAGGAAGATGAAAATAAAGAATATTATGCTACGTTTTATCCTATTACCGACTATGTTTACGTTGACGAACTTGACCTCAGCAATTTTAGAACTGGGAATAACCATAATAATGTTAGTACAATATCTTTGGACGAAGGTGGCCATATTATGGAGTAGCAAGTTAGTGATACTCCCTCATATGAAATAATTAATCAAAATAATGATCTAGAAGTGGAGGATACAATTAATATAATGGAATCAGAACCTGTTGAACTTTTTGAGGAAGGTGAACATAAAAAAGTGGACCCACATAAAAAACATTCAAAGATATTCGTTATTTAAAAAGCAACTGTGCCGCTTTATTCTTGACCTAGAGCCCAACCACCTTCGTGAATCAATATACCTAATTAATTAACTAGTAAACGTTTTTTTAGTATATTAAGTTTTTCTTTTTTCTTTGTAAAAGATATGTGAAGTCTTGAATTAACTACTAAACGTTTTTTAGTACGTAAAGATCTTTTTTTTCTTTGTAAAAGATATGTGAAATCTCAGTGTATTGTACCGTATTGGCATGTATTTCATTTTATTTATTTTGGTGTATCTTTAAATCTTATAACATAAACAGTATTGTTATAAAGGAGATTTAAAAAATACTTGGCATAAGTTTCACAACTGGTTAAGTAAATTAACTACCTAAACAATTGTAGAATTATTTCTATTAAAAAAATTGTGAATCTTGTACCAAGTGTTTTTTAAAACTCATATTGTGGAGTTAATAGTTAGTGATACTCCCACATATGAAATAATTAATCAAAATAATGATCTAGAAGTGGAGGATACAATTAATAGGATGGAATCAGAAACAGTTGAACTTTTTCAGGAAGGTGAACATAAAAAAGTGGATACTAATGACCCAGATTGGACAGTGTCCAATTCAGAAGAGCACAGACAATGAGAAAGAAAATAATTACGAGTGTCTGAAAACTGCTGTAGAAAAAGAAAATGATGTACAAGAAACATTTAAGAGGACAATTAATATGACACGCAGATTACTTGGACAAAATTTTCAAAGTAAGAAGCGTGAACGAGTAGGGGAGAAATACGAGTACATAATAACTGAAAGAAAAAAAAAGTACAGCTAAAACTATGTAACCACAGAAAAGGAATCAATCCAACTGTACGTTCTTTTTCATGTAACAAAATTTATGACGAGACTAGGAAAGAAAATCTTAATTTGGAAATTAAGTAGTTGGGACGTAAACAGAGCTTATCTTAAGGGACTTGTTGATTTCAGACCACCTCAAAGAAGAAGAAAAGAAACAAATAAGCGAACAGCAAAGAAGCGTTATAGTTAGGTTGTTTCTTGCCTAATGCTGATGGAATAAAGATTCGAGTGTGTCGCGGATTTTTTTGGTCAACTTTGGATATTAAAAGGGACAGATTTAATAAATAGATACAATCTAATGCTAGTGAAATTGATAGCATTAGTGAAAGTGAAGCAGAAGAAAATAACGACGAAACTGTTAAGAAACCCATCATAAAAGTACCACTAGGCAATAAAATAGGCCCCAAATCAAAGTCTGTATTAGAGTGGTTAGAAGCAATCCCAAAAGTGCCCAACAATTATTGCAGAACTTCAAGTAAAAGGATCTATATGGACACTAATTTTAAATCCTTTGTGACATGAACCTAGTTTACAAAGACTGGTGTGAAACTGAAAACAACTGTTCCGTAGAAAGGAAGAGGTTTTGTGAAGTATTGGAGGAAAACAAAATATCCATACACAAACCACGTAAGGAACAATGCGTTGTATGTGTAATGTTCAAGGAAGGAAACTTACCACAAGATGAATATGATCTGCATATAATAAAAAAGGATGAAGTACTCCGAGCTAAAGAAAATGCAATTGCTTTAATATCAGAATCAACACTATTTATCACCATGGATGTACAAAGGGTTTTTGGTTATCCAAAGTTGCTTGTTTCTAGTCAGTATTATAAACAAAAACTGCGAATTCACAATTTTAGTGTATACGTGGCCAATAACAAAGATGTACATGTTTATGTATGGAATGAAAGTGATGGAGGTGTTTCATCCGACGAATTTACTACTTGCATAATGGATTTTATTCGGAAGAATTCCAACTGTTCAAAAATAATTATCATTTCCGACGGTTGTTTATATCAGAATAGAAATGGCATATTGGCCAGCGCTTTCGCAAATTACACTGAATGGAAAGAAATTGAAATAGAGCAGATCATTTTGGAAAAAGGTCACACCATGATGGAGGTTGACAGTGTTCACTCTACGTTGGACAATATTTTTTTCCCTCCAATTTACACACCCACCGATTATGTGAATAGAATGAGACAAGCTAGAAAAAACAGTTTTTGTCTCCTGTAAAATGTTACTTTGAAGCACATAACTGATTTCTCAGGCGCAGCGACGATATTTGAAATTTTGTGGAAATTCAAATTTGCCCAATTTAACCAAAATCGTATATCCTACGATAATCTAGATACTTATGAAGATTGCAAACTTTCATTAGAAATTGTATAATTTTATCGGAAATTGCATAATAATAGCATCAGAAAAATTAAAACTAGCATAAGTAATTTCGTTGGAAATTATGAAATTTCATAATTCTATCCAAAATTGCATACATTTATTGGTAATTGCATATTGTTTTTTATTGAAAATAAAACTTTATTCGTAAAATTCAGTAAAATTCGCAGAATTTATAATGATTGCTTTATTAACAAAACTAATCACTTGCGCAGTTATTACAATTTTCTCTGAAATTTGCTAAATTTTTATATCGAATGCAAAATTTTGATTAGAAATGTGCCCACCCTGCATGATCAGCTCGTCTGTTCATTCGTCGACCAACGTAATATAAAAAAACATACTACTATTAATTATTATTTATCTGACCTATATTTTCGGAATTTTTGCCACATCCGAATTAACAAGGAGCAGTCTCGTCCCGAAACACATCAGCGGAAAAACGTGCCAGTCATAATTATCACAGCGGGCAGGGAGCTCAACATGCAATCGCATCAATCATATTTTTTGGCCGCGCACTTTCTCGTCCGACGTCGTTCTTATATGCGCGGAAAATGTGGTGCTATTGCGACCTTTTTAGGGGCATCATTTTTACGTATTACACGGTGGATGGCGGCGTTTCCGGTTTGTGTTTCACCTCCGGAAGCGTCGCCATATCGTCGCGATTGTTTTGTTGTTGCGCACTGGACGGTTAATTAATCTCGCCATGAGTTAACAGCATTGCTCCATAAATAAATGAAAGCATTCATTATAATGTGTTAATCAATCATATGTACAAGTACTTGGTAGATTAGTACTAATTAATTGCGTAGCTTCCGGGCTTAATTAACGACAAGCTTTTTTCAGTGGATGTATCTGATTCATACGCTACATTAACGTTTTTTGTCATTTCAGCATTAAATACATCAGCAAAAATATATATTTTTTATGAAATCGTATGTAAAGTAAGAGAAAGCGGCACTAAATAAATAAATTATCGTACGATTTTGTGCATATTGGGTTGCCTATCAAGCAATGTAACCACATACATTAACAATCTATGGTTCTATGGTAATATGTCTGTGTACTTAAAAAACCTAGAAAGTATTTTGAATTAAATGTTTCAGGTGACACAAGAAACAGTTATCGTGCTCCCTATTTCCATTTTTCATACGAGTTCATTAGCCACTAGGCCACAGGGAGAAAGTGAGTTATCGTACACCTGTCGCACAGATAAGAAAATGTCATACCCGCCAAAAAAAGAACTTGCTTTTGAGTTTTGAAGTGTGTAAGTGTGTAAATCTGCCCATTAAAAATATGGAAATATAATATTTCTATTTTGTGAAATGTCAAGACCTGTAAAGAAAAACCAAAATAAAGTATTTCATTGTCGTAAAAAAATTGTTTCAAAAACTTTTTTAGAGACACATTTTAGAGAAAAAAAATCGCTGAAAAAGTAGAAAACTGATTGCTGTGTATGCATCTTAAGTAGAAGACTGTATAGAAGCCTATGACTGTCTGGATCACAATATTCTTATAAAAAAATTTAAAGATATGGCGTGCGAGAGAGTCCCCTAGAGTGGATTAAATCATATCTGGCTAACCGAAGCCAAAGGGTAACGATCTCAAAAGATGGGAGGCAAAATGTTTCTGAGTTATGTTCCATAATGATGGGGATCCCGCAGAGAAGTGTGATCGGCTCATCATTATTCATTATATTTATGAATGATATAGCAAACTATATAGAGGGCCAGAAGCATCGGCTAATAAATTATGCTGATGACACTAATATTTAAATCAGTGCGAAGAACCTCACCGATGTTCTGAGACAGTTTTCAACATTTATGCAACTGACCCAAGACTTATTCTTCTGCAAGTGCCTATCCGTTCCGGATGTTGGCTATAATATTGGCTATCTTTACTTTTGTTGCACGGAAGAGGCCTGTGGTTGTCGTGGAGAACCAACTCCTCAAGTTTTTAAGCCACGAGATTTTTCTTCTCCCAGTGTTTCTTTTTCCTTTAACTTTGCCTTGTAGTATGCACTGAAGGAGTCCGTATCTACTTGAGTTGCGCATGATGTGTCCCAGGTATTGTATTTTCCTTGTTTTAATCGTGGTCAAGATTTTTATCGTTTTGTCCATTCTTCTTAGTATTTCGGCATTCGTAATACGGTCTTTCCATGATGTCCTTAATATCCTTCTGTAGAGCCACATTTCATATGCTTCTAGTTTTTTTGTGTTAGCAACCATCAGCGTCCAAGCTTCCATTCCTTAAGATAACACAGAGAATACGTAGCAGCGTAAGAGTCTCATTTTGGTGTCTATAGTTAGATCACCACTTTTAAAGGCTGTGGCCGTTTTATTGAATATATTTTTGCTGTTTTCAATCCTGCTTTTTATTTCCTGTGACTCGTCCCATTGCTCATTAATAACGGTGCCTAGATATACATATTTTTTAACTCTTTCGATGTTCCCCTGCTCCAGCTCCAGTTGCTGTTGGTGGTGTTGTGAGTTGTTCTTACTTATGATCATGAATTTGGTCTTGTCCATGTTGATATCTAGTCCATATCTGTGACTAGTGCTGATTAAGCTATTCATTATTAGTTGCAAGTCTTCTATGTTGTCAGCCATGATCATGGTATCATCTGCGTATGTGATGTTTATACGTTTTCCGTTTATAGAAATTCTTGTGTATTTACTAGGGCTTCCCGAAATAAGACTTCAGAATAGATGTTAAATAGCAGAGGAGACAGTACACATCAATGCTTCACACCGCGTAGAATTTTTATTCTTTCTGTGCTATCGTCTCCGTTTCTTACGCTTGCCGTTTGGTTCCAGTTGTCGTCTATTCCTGTGTTTTCCAGAATTTGTATCAGTTTTTGGTGTTGGACTGTGTCAAAGGCCTTTTTGTAATCAACGAAACACGCGTATACATCACAATTCATGTCTCGGCATCTCCATACTAATACTTGCACACTAAAGAGAGCTTCCCGTGTCCCGACTGCGTCTTTAAATCCAAATTGTGTGGGTCCCAGTTGTCCTTCCACTTTATTGTATATTCTTCTATGTATAATTTTTAGAAACACTTTCAATAGGTGGCTCATTAGGCTTATTGGTTATGGATTATTCATCGCATCTTTTTGCCGATGCCTTTTATGGAAGTGTTACGAATTCTGATTCCAACCACTGTTGTGGTATTACACCTGTGTTGTAGATATTATTAAGGATGTCGGTTAGCCATTTAATTCCTTCGTCGTCTAGTAGTTTCAAAAATTTAGCGTGGAATCCGTCTGGTCCTGGAATTTTACCATCTTTAACTTGTTTTATGGCATTTCTTACTCCGTCTTTCAGAATGCTTGGGCCTATTTCTGGCTGTATATGATGTATTTCTTGTCTTTCGTCTTGGAATAGTTGTTCGATATATGTCTTCCATGTGTTATTTATTGCGTTTTTGTCTATTGGTACGTTACCATCTTTGTGAACGAGTTTGCTCACTTATTTTCTCTTGTATGTTCTAGTAACCCAAGGCTGGTGCAGTAAAAATCGCCTGATTCTTACTGAAGCAAAAACAAAGTGCATATCCTTCACAAAAGCGAATTGCCTATATACGGAAACTATAACTGGCAATACTAGGGCACTGGAGGTATCATACAGCACAAAATTCTTGGCTGTACAACTAGATGTAAATCTCAACTGGAAACCACATTGTGAAGAGCTCGCATTAAAATTAAACAAAGCAATATATTCCGTAACACCGGAAAACAAAAAGATCCATATACTTCGCCAACTACCAATCAACATTGCTTTTTGAAATTTTGTTTTGGGGGCAATATGCTTCAGTTGCGGACAATTTTGTATTTCCAAAGCGAGCCCTCCGCACTATCATTGTCCTGAGAAACCTTGAAACCTGTCGGGGAAAATTTAACGAAAACAATACATTAATTGTGGTGACTCGTTACATCAATGAAATCCTAGGTTTCATGTCAATAAACCGACATTATTTCAAAACTGAGGTTGCGTCTGGCAAACAATGCGGTAGAGGTACATTGTACCTAAACCTAGACGGAGCCTATCCAAAAAGGACTGTTATTATGCATGCATTAGCTTCTTTACCAAGCTGCCGGACGACATTAAAAACATGTCGTCACGAACACAAAACACAAGATATGCGACTGTACCGATTTATTCTTAACCTAGAGCCCAACCACCTTCATGAATTAATATAACTAATTAATTAACTAGTAAAAGTTTTTTAGTATCTTAAGTTCTTCTTTTTTCTTTGTAAAAGATATGCGAAATATTAGTGTATTGTAGCGTATTGGCATGTATTTCATTTTATATTATATTATATTTCTTTAAATCATTTAAAATAAACAGTATTGTTATTAAGGAGATTAAAAAAAACACTTGATATAAGTTTCACAACTGGTTAAATGGTTTAACTACCGAACCAATTGTAGAGTTATTTCTATTAAAAAAATGTGAAACTTATACCAAGTGTTTTTAAAATCTCCTTCGATATGTTTCAACAAGTGATTACCACACACTCGTTCAAGTTACGTGTAGTTATTTTTATTATTATTATTATTATTTTACTGATATAAAAAAGCAGTAGTATTTATGCCTCCATTTAAAAAAAATAGAACAAATTTCAATAGAATATTTGTTTTGTTACCTGTAATAAATTAAAATGACCATATTGGCAAACATTTCTAAATGATGTAAACTGGATGGGTGGGTTATCCAAACTTTGGATACACTTAATTTAAATGATTTTATCTGAGAGCATTACTTTTTGGTTACAATTAGTAAATAAAATGGTACACACTGTATAACTTTTATTATATACTGTATAATAATACAAAAATAAGCCAGTACAATTGATGTATACAATGTATGTATAGGAAATGAAATGGGAGGTACTGTATAATAATAAAAAATAAGCCAGTACAATTGATATTATAAAAAATATACAAAAACCTTCATTGGTGCATTTTGATTTCTTGAATATTCAAACAATTGAAATAATTTACTTATTGTTGTTATTACTATTGTTATACTTGTTATTTTCTAATTTTTATTTCATATACAGTATGTCCCCGGATTGAGTTTACAAGAGGAAAAACTTTTTTTTCCTTTATTTTACGCCAAAACCTCAAAGGAATAAATTTTTTTTGCTTGTCCTGAAACCAGCAAATCTGTAATTAAAACTTAATTATTGTGACTCAGTGGAAATAAAAGTTCATTTTTCTTTTGATTTCGGACTTGCTCTGCTTTTTAAATCCCATCACATTGGCCGTTTTATTTTTTTTACGATGTCACTTTGACAAATGAGTTTACGCAAGTTAAATAACAAAACTGTTTGAGAAAAACATAATTTTAATAAACAGCAACTCAAAGAAACAGCTTTAAGATAAGAAAAGTCATTTTTAACAAGAACAATCATTATTCAATTAACCGTCGTTATGCCGTTGGTTATCACGAGATAATAGGTCCATACTTTCTTGATAACAACGTTAATCAGCACACATATTTAGATATGTTAGAAAATTTTCTTAGCGATGGGCTTCATGCTTTAGAAATTAATTACAGACGTACAATGTTTTTTCAGCAGGATGGTTGTCCTGCACATTATTCTCGCATTGTTACTAACTGGTTAAATGTTAAATTTGGAGGTCTGTGGATTGGAAGAAATGGTGCGGTATTGTGGCCTGCCAGAAGTCCCGATTTAACAATTTTGGATTTTTATTTGTGGGAACGTTTAAAGCAAATTGTGTATATGGATAACCTACCTAATAATGCCGAAGAATTAAAAAATCGAAGAGAGGCCGTGGCATCATTGTCCATCGAAGAAACTCAAAGAAGTTTCAAGGAGCTTCGTTTTAGAGTAGAATTGTGCGCAGAATTGGGTGGAGGGTTAATTGAATAATGATTGTTCTTGTTAAAAATGAACTTTTTATCTTATTGCTGCCTTTGAGTTGCTGTTTATTACAATTATGTTTTTCACAAACATTTTTGTTATTTAACTTGCGTAAACTCATTTATCAAAGTGATATCGTCAAAAAAATAAAACGTCCAATGAATGTGATGGGATTTAAAAAGCAGAGAAAGTCCGAAATCATAACAAAAATGAACTTTTCTTTGCGCTGAGTCAGAATAATTAAGTTTTAATTAGAGATTTGCTGGTTTCAGGACAAGCAAAAAATCTTATTCCTTTGCAGTTTTGGCGTAAAACAAAGAAAAAAAAGTTTTTCCTCTTGTAAACTCAATCCGGGGACATACTGTAGATTGCACCGGGTGATCTATTTAGTGCCAGACTGAAACTTAGGGTTTGTAACATACATAAATTGGCAGATATGCCTGTCACAAATGTGTATTATCAATATGATAATCAAATATGATTGATATTTGTGACAGGCTCTAAATAGAGCCAGAGACTATATGAAATAAAAATTAGAAAATAAAAATAAATTATTTCAATTGAAATATGATTGTAAATAAACGAATACCACAGGGAAAATTTGTAGTTTTAAAATTCTCTCAAACTCTTTTATATTTTGCCATGATTATCGTTCTTCATCAATTGGTTGTCGTCCATAAGTTATTTTTCTTTATCTTGATATCTGATCGATTTTAGACGAAAACCCTGTTTCTTCATTTTTGAAACTATCGGTGATCGTTTTTCACTGTTTTACTTTATGAGTGGTAACTAATTGTCCCATGGTACAACATGACACCATCAGCTCGATTTCGATAAAAATTGACTCTGATCGTTCTTCCCCATAACCCTTCATTTATTATTGTAATGATTTTTAACCATTTCAGAAAAATCGGCTGCACCAAATCACGGTTTCAAACAGACACACGGTTTTATTATTCATAGCACTATATAATTCCACTTTCCTGCTCACGCACTAACTTCGGTGTGACAGTAAACTACCCCCTAGTAAATAAGTAATGCCGCGGAGAAGGAAAGTCAACGTGGCGTGAGGAACAGGAGTTCGCCTGACCTAAAAAAACTGTCGCCCTTGGCAAATGCCAGGGGACTAACATCCTGCCATGGAGGTATTTTATAAATCTATAATTATGGACGGGGTATTAACGTTTTATAAAGGTTACAAGAAGATGAGTCATACTCCGACATGCCACTTCATAAATTCATTGGTACGCCCTACTACAAAATGCATATAACATATTTAATCAGACGCATTTTGTTACATAAATGTATGAACAGATAATGCGTACATCTTACATGGTACATTAATTTACAATTTTTAATCGTAACACAAAATTTTCATTTTCTAATTCATTCAGAAAATAATGTGATGTGTCCATATGCCTACTGGTTTAGATTTATATGTTTAGTTGCCATTCCGAAATTTGCTCCCAGTAGTACCCCTATAATTACTTCTTACGTCCTGTTGGAATTTTGTTGGGCGTTCAACTTAAAATTTCCGTTTTCTAATTCAGCCGAAAAAAAAACTGTATAGTGGTTAACATTGAAATATCAACATCTACAATTCTTCGATGAGACTATTCCATCTATGGCAAACATTTGAAGAACGTGCTCTGGTAATTAAATCTGTTCGCTCTATTTTTTTTTTGTTTTAGTGGCACAATAATTTTGAAGTGGAGTTCGTGAAGTTTCCATTTCCGGCCCTGCCCTGTCTGAGACTGTAATTGTCTCATCCGCATGCAAAATTCAATATCTCAAAGATGGGGCTTCGCACCCTGTTCTCTCAGCACCGCCCTAACTTTTTTGTTGATAATTATCAAGGCGTTGCACGTCGCTAATGGCGCATCCCTCCTTATAAATTATGTAATGCGAAAATTCGCGAATGCAATTATAACTCGATGAATTAACTTGATGAAGAAATTATAATTAGATTATACGCCTTACTGTTTCATTAAAACGCAATTACAGGCGCCCTCAAAGCGTCTGACTGTGAGGAGCACTCTTCACTGGCTTCGCAAAAACTCCATCGATAGCCTTTTAATGCATTACAATGGCCGGGGGCAGGGGGTTAATTGGTTTAATGGGGTTACTGGAGGTAATGGCCTGAAAGCGTGTGGAGATCTGGATACATGCGGCCGCAGTTAGCAGATTTCCGAAGCAGTAGGACGTCTGGACAAGAAACTCATATACTGATTAATGTCAAATTGAAGTACGTAGGTTCTCTTTAAGCTGCAATAAGAATTTACTTCATAAAATTGCATCAATTAATATTAATTCATACTTCTGCAACCCCAAAAAAAAAGAAAGTAACTGCAATGGGTCACACCCAAATGTATCTGGTCTCTATTATAATTTCATTGTCGTGTCGTCACCGATAGACCATTACACGTTTGATGGATTCTAAAAACCATGTTAGTAAACCATTTTTTTGTACTAAAACTGTGCGACCCTTTTTTACTCATGTGATATATGCTAAAAGTTTCCTCTTCTGTCGTAAAATAGTTTTCTCCAGGACTGTCGTTTCTGATATTGCTGTAATTTCTGCAATCTTATAAGAACCTCCGAAAAATGCGAGATAATCGAGAATTCGGTTTTTACGATTTGACAAAAAATTGCCATCTTCACATTTCTTGCTCTGGCTACTTGAAAATGAACGGCGTAGAAGGAAAATTCCACGTGAAAATGTGATAATGCGGCTAGAAACGGTCGTTATTTTAAGTCGTCTCATTTTCTATATTAATCAGCCAAAGCAGTAGTTTATATCAGCAAAATAAAACCAAATTTATAGCCTTCTAAACACATTGCAAATTCATGTATGTATATGAGTATACTGTGCGTTTTTTATCTCTGCATATAGGCATTCAATTTTAAAACGACAGTATCAATTGCATTGCTAAAATGCAATTGTTATGCAACCAAAATTTCTTTCAAATGTCAACAGTATTGACAAATAATATATTCAACGCAAGACTGTATTTAAATAGGACACTTTCACAAATGAGTTACTATTTCGTTATTAACAGTTGATGATTCCTGTTTAAACGGGATTGGGTCTCAGGATAATTCTTGTGTTGAGCACATTTTCTGTCAACAGTTTAGACATTTGAAATGATCGAGTTGCAGGCGCATGTAATTTTGGTTGCATAACAATTAAATTTAAGCAATGCAATTGATACTATCGTTTTAAAACTGAACATAGCCTATGTTCAGAAGTAAAATAAAACGCGCGCTATACAAAGTGTTATATATGTAAGCGCACAACACTACAATGTAAGTTTCAGTGTCATTGGTCTCGCCCTTTGCTTTCTCAATATTCATCAAAATGGCAAGAAAAAATATGCATATTTCAAAACGTCACAGGTACTTTAACCCTTTCGACTCTTCTGATTCTATTATTAATCGAATAGTGCCTCAATCGTTTGTGGACAACTGATGTTCGATTTTGATTTTTCAAATTTGAAAACGTCACAGGTACTTCAACCCTTTCGATTCTTCTGATTCTATTATTAATCGAATAGCGCCTCAATCATTTGTGGACAACTGGTGTTCAATTTCGATTTTTTAAATTTTAATCTGAGATTAAAAAATGATCAGTACAAATTTGTGATCTAAATTTTATTGGAGATCTGACAACTATTGGTCATGATAAGTGAATGTAGAGTTGGGATAACTTAGGATCAAGTGAGAAGATTTTTGGTGGCCCAAATATGGAGCAGCTACGTGTTCTAATTATAACCAGGAAGCCACGGGAATAGACATTGTTAATTAAATGAGGGCTAAATATACTCACAATGCATACACAATGCTGCTTTATATATAGATATTGATTTTACCCACTACAATACTTATCGTGTGCGATGACACATGCCACATCAACCCTGGATCCGCCACTTGCTAAAAAGCAGGTTTCTTTCCTTGCGTCTAACGATCCGAATTATTCCGCAGCGTATAAATAAACTACCTCAAACTCCCATTTTCACTCCATTCCGGCTCTTTTTGTAGTGGCGATAATTCGGCTGATAGTCGCCGATTAGGGCGAGATTTCTCGTTTTATGCTTAATGTGACGTCTTCAGTCTTCCACTATAATACGTGCCAGCTATAGTAACTTTCTAATTCCCATAACGGCCTCGAATCTCCGCCGGGAGAACTAAATTTAATAAACCCTTGGAGATATTTCAGCGCAGGAAGACAATTAATGGCAAATCGGCGGCCTAATTATATGTAATGGAAACACGATTATATTTTAATGTCGTATCTCACGAGGGTCGGTTCTAATTAAATCCTAGTTAAGCAAGCCAGGGCATCTCTTATAAATTACAATAAACAATCATTTTCCACCGCACTGCTAACAGATATTTTCCTCTGTATTTATCTTACAGATAATTTGTCGGTCATCGCTTAAACCAACTTTATCAATCTTTTAAAGATTCCGCTGGAAAATGTCTGGCAACGCTCAACCTTAATCAATGAGAATCTAAATAAATTAAATTCACAATAAAAATATATACACGCACTAGCTATGATTCATGGCCCTTGCCAAAAATAAATTAAAAATACCTATATAAAAATAATAATACCCATTAAAAATACCCACATACCCAAAGGAAGTCGTCATTGAGTAATGTTATTTTAGCTTCATAATGCTTTTTCCATTTTTTTTGTATACATCTAAAACTTCCATTCTTCCTTTTACAAATAAAAAAAAATAACAAAATATATTGAATATTCATTGAATTGTTCCATTTCAAAAACCGTCAGGTTTCACTGCCGCACCCTGTATAATATAAAACTTAATATTTTTTATTGTTTCTTTCTTCTTTATTGGGGATACTTATCTTTATATTTAAATAGACTACCAGTAAGTACTCCCAATAGAGAAGAAAGAAAACAATAAAATATATAATAATAACTGGTATAACTGATGGACGAAACTATAACAAAATAAAATTTTATGCTATATTTTAAGTTCTTAATGAGACAAAAAGACTGGATATAAACATGTAGCAATTTGGATCTTTAAGAAAACCTAATCTAAATTTATATTAGGTACGAGAACTCGAAGATAATGAAGAATTAATAGTAGCGTCTGTCCCAGTTAATCTGAGTGTTTCAACTCGGGAAATAGAAACCCAAATTGATGTATCAAAGTCAAAAGTATCAAGAATTCTAAGAAAATATAAATTTAATCCCTATAAATTGTACAATGCCCAGACCTTACCACCAGCTGATTATATCTGGAGATCTACATTAAGCAGATGGTTTATTGAGCAAATAACACAAAATGAAAAGTTTTTGACCTGATTGCTAAGGTTTTATTGACTGACGAATCTTATTTTTCGAACTGTGGATTATTCAATCGAAATAACGAGCACCGTTGGGCCCAGAATAATCCACACATAGTGGTTCCACGGTGAAACCAAGATTGTTTCGGTTTTTATGTGTGTTGACGCATGTTGAGAAATAAATTTGTTGGCCCTATAATGTTTAAGGAAACTTAACTGCAGACTGGTATTTAGAAATTCTTCAAACATCTCTTGAAGATGTATTGGACGACCTACCTTTTGCAGAAAATTTTCTAATATGGTATCTACAAGATGGCGCTCCAGCAAACAACTCAAGACTCGTTATAAATTATTCAAATGAGCGTTTCAATAATAGTGTAATTGCGACTAATATACGCAATCAATGACCATCCAGATCAGCCGATTTGACTCCTCTTGATTTTTACTTGTGGGACACTTTAAAAAATTAAGTGTACGGAAGTCATATTAATTATAATAATGTTGAAGATCTACGTGAAGCAGTACTGGAAGCATTCAATAGAATTAATCGAAATACATCGCAAAAAGTAACTTGCAGGGTTGTGAAACGTTGTCGATTATGTTTAGCCAATAAGAGTCTGTATTTTGAGCATTTGCGATTAAACTGCAAAACTTAAAAGCGAACTGATTAATTTTTGTATTAAGTAGATTTATTTTTGATCCATTTATGTCCAAGCCTCTGTGATTTAAAATTAAAACTATTAATATTTACAACAATTTTTAATTTAAATATATTTTTTTCTTCAAACGTCAGAAAATTATGTCATTATTTAACTCAGTTGACTGTGGAAAAATGTCACATTTCCGCCAGCGGCAGTTTTACTTTTCCTTTCCCAGCCAGCGGAAGGTAGAGTGTTGTCATGGCAACATTAAATAAACAACGCGAAGCATACTATAAATTACATCAAATAACAATTAAATGTCGGTGGTTTGATTTCTTTTCCTATTTTCCTGTAGATATACTGCTTTCACTACTAATAGATTAAATCTATAAATGGTTTCTTCAACAAAAATTATCACTGTCACTGCCAAATGCTGAAATAGTTTTTGTCAGGAAAACAAAAAAACCATACGATGCATTCTTTGATATTAAATATATTTGTAAAAATTATATATCAAAATAAGTTTTCGTATTTTGTAGTACGTTTAAAAAAATATATATATTTCGCTTGTAGGCGAAGTGACGTTTGCAAATTTTTACCGATTTCTCACTTTTATCCGATTTCAAATCTACAAATTAGAATCTTTAGGAGAAAGTACGTATATTACTTTATTTTCTCTTGACATGTAATAGTTTGTTTACTGTCATCTTGATTGACTCGGTAAATGAGACTTTACAAGCACGGTGCCTGTAAAGTGTTGCTATGGTAACTTTAGAAAGCACTTCTGTCAATGGATGGGTGTCAATTTATTTATACGAGGGCTGTTTGACGGAAGAGTGACTTTTCAAAGGTTGGTAACACTTTCCCTATAATGATTATGTTGATAGCTCCTGAGGTCTTTCGGAGGTCTACTGTCAAAATTTGGCACCAATCTGACAGATAGATTATGTTTTATACTTATTTGAAGAAAACTGTTTTCGTTGTTGTGTAAATATGGAGAAAAAATAATTTCGAGTGTTGATTAAACATTATTTTCTACGTGAAAAAACAATTAAATAAACCGAGGAAAAGTTACGTAAATATTATCCAGAATCTGCTCCATCCCATGGAATGGTTTGTAAGTGGTTTCTGCTTTTAAAAGTGGCCATATGAGCACGGTTGATGCAGATCGTCCGAAACCATAATTTACTGTAACTACTCCAGAAATGGTTAATAAACTCTATGGCCTTGTAATTGGCAATCGTCGAATAAAAGTTCGTGAGATAGCTAATGAAGTGAACATCTCAACCGAACGGGGATACAATATTTTGCATGAATATTTCAATAAGAAAAAGCTATCCACGAGATGGTTGCCGCGTTTGCTTAATGGTGATCAAATGCGCGCCCGCATTAAGAATTCAGAAGAATGTTTGGCCGTCTTCAACGTAATTCAAAGGGTTTTTTTCGTCGAAATGTCACAGTAGATGAAACTTGGATACATCATTATACTCCAGAAACAGGAATACAGTCTAAATAATGGATTTCTCCATGCGAACATGCTCCTTAAAAGGCAAAAACACTTTTTTCCACCAATAAGGTCATGGCCACAGTTTTTTGAGATTCTAAAGGTGTAATATTTATTAATTGTTTACAAAAAGGAAAAACGATTACTGGCCAGTATTATGCTGATTATGCAGACACGTTTAGATGCCGAACTTGAAAAACAACGACCGCATTTGATGAAGAAAAAAGTGTTGTTCCATCACGATAATGCGCCCTCACAATCGTCTGCAATCGCTACAACTAAATTGGCTAATTGCATTACGAATTACTGCTTTATCCACCATACTCGCCAGATCTGGCTCCCAGTGATTTCTTCTTATTTCCAAATTTAAAAAAATGGCTGAGTGGAAAAAGATTTTAGGCAAATGAAGAGGTGATAACCGAGACAAATGCATATTTTGAAGACTTTCCGAAAAATTTCTTTTTGGAAAGTTAAACAAAACTGTAAACTCGCTGGGCTAAGTGTGTATAGTTAAAAGGGTGTTATGTTGAAAAATAAAATAGATTTTTAACAGAAAAATAACGTTTTCGTTAAAAAGTCACTCTTCCGTCAAACAGCCCTCGTACTTCTAATAAACACATCATTTATTAATCAATAATTACAATACATTATTACATTGATTAGAATTACACATATAAATATTAATTACACATTTTGAATCAGCATTAAAGTTAAAGATTGACCCGGGAACACCTTGAATACAATCCGCATTCGATGCTTGTACGTCAGAAATATGTGAAGCAGAAATGTTTCCACTGGGACCTGCATCACATTCGTTTTGACTTTGTATCATTCTAGCAACTTTTATTTTATTGTTAAGTGAATCTGCCACATAACTTACGGCAATAGATCCCGATTTCCAAGCGCCATGACGCTTTAACGTCAGTACATCTCCACCAGCATCTGCTAGCAGAGTCGCAGACGATCTCCGGTAGCAATGGCCTGTGTAAGACTCCGGATTTTGTAATTCCAAAAAAGATGCTACCATACTCGGGAACTTGCCAAATGATTTTATTCCTACCGGTTGAATGCTACATTTTCCGTTACGATATGAAATGAAATAACGGTTGTGATTGACATGACGTGGCCGTAAGGATGCATAACGACGATACAGTTCCAAAGGATTGAAACCTTCTCCATCTCCAATAATTGTAAATTTTCTAGGCACACGTGTCTTTGAATCCGGGATGTTAACAACAACGACTTCTCCTCTGTCTTCGATATTATTAACCAGCAATTTATACAACTCCTCACGTCGACAAGCCCCATTTATCCCAAAAATTGTCGCTACTTTTATCATCAGGTACTTATCGTCCGGAGCCTCTCTCATAAATTTATCAATGTCTTGCCTTCCCAAATTTGCAGATTTTTTCGGTTTGTAACCTAATAACTTCTTTTTCAAAAAACAGGTAACTTTTGTGAATTTTCCAATATCTACATTTTCGTAAACTAATAAGGTACTCTTCAACATCGACATAAATGCCCACAATGATGATGGCTTGTAAATAATTGACTTTTCATAAATATAGCTCATAATTAAATCTTCATTAACTCCCTTAAAGCCTTTTTTCTTCCTCCAGTTGTTAAATAAGTTGTATTGCTGCTGATACCTTTCTCTGGATTTTTCTGGGATCAAGCACACATTCGCCGCTTCGACATTTTCTTTAATTTCACAAATACTTGCATCAAAATCACCTTCGAATTCTTCATCTCTATCAAATTCCATAATTAATTGGCCACAATATCTGTCTGTATTCACTATTGACGGCTTTACTATTTGTAAACAATGACAATTGTCAATCCATTTACACCACAGCAAACTATGTGTAACTATGTATATGTTTCTGAATATGTCAAAAGATAATGATTTTTTTGAATTTTCAGCAAGAGAAAATAAAATGTTGTAAGCGGCTCCTACGTCGCTCGCCCTGCAAACTTTCCAGCTCGCCCATAAAGGCTAATTTACTAAGCTTGCCACGTAAATAACTATTGTGTTTTCCAAAAAAAGAATTATAATATATCCCGAAAGTATTAACCAATGCAAAGTAAATGGATATATACGTATAAAAGTTTACACAACAAGTTGACTAGAGAACATTGCCCGACGTTGCCCGACAGAGTTTTTTTTTTAATCTGTGCTAAGACTTTGCTTTAATAGAATCTATAAAGAAAATTATCTCTTAAGTGCTCCAACTTATTTTATTGCATTTTAATTGAGAAAATACTATTAGTTCAGTTTAGACTTTTCGTCGTAAATATATTATATATTTTTAAAATGTGGTGTAAATGCGCCCTTGAGTACTCTATAATCGAATATCCGCCGAGTTTCCCCTTCCCTGGCGGGGGCTTCAACCCTTAATTATGAAAAACCACCCCCCAAACGTCGAATTTGTGTTATTTTTCGCAATTATCCCGTAAACAGTGCAAAACGGTACAACGCCTGAAAATTTATATCGGGTAAAATTGATGGAAACTAACTTGTAAAAAAAAAATTTATTACACAAAAGCTATAGTTCGCGAGCTATAGACCCGGAAATAACGGGTGAACTCAGGCCAAATTCGTTTCTTGGGCTCTCGTTTCCTAAATAACTACCAAACCGTTAGATTTTCATTAAAAGTACTTTTAAGTGAAGTTGTAGACCGAGAAATTCTCGATCACAATAGATAAATTATTTTAACGAATATCTTTCTTTTATAGACAATTTTATAAAAAAAATTAATATTCATATTTATGGCCACAATATTGGATCTGCTATTTTGTTTTTCATTGTTTTAACACCAGATTTGTAATCAACGACCTCAAAAATCCTCAGTTACTACGTTCCGTAGAAACGAAGGGTAATTTTCATATTTATGGCCACCATATTGAATCCGCCATTTTGTTTTTCGTTGTTTCAACACCAAATTTGTAACCAGCGACCTCAAAAACCCCCGTTACCACGTTCCGTAGAATTTAAGCGCCAGTTTGATATTTATGGCCACCATATTGCATCAGCCATTTTGTTTTTGGTTGTTTTACCACCAGATTTGTAATCAGTGACCGCTAAAACCTTTTAGTGAGTGTCAACTAAATTGAAAACGTTTTTCATATTTTGGAAGCGTTTTTGGGATTTCGCCCCACTGTGCGGCGGAAGGGAAAGTGTAACCATGGCAACATTAAATAATCAACGCGAAGCAATACTATAAATTTCATCATATAACAATTAAATATATCAGTGTTTTGCAATTATTTTCCTATTTTCTGGTAGATTTACTGCTTTCACTAACAATAGATTAAATTTATAAATGGTTTCTTAAACAAAAATTATCACTGTCACTCTGAAAAGCTGAAATAGTTTTTGCCAAGAAAACAGAAAACCGTACGAAGCATTCTTTGATATTAATTTTATTTGTAAATTATATATCAATATTAAGTGTTTTCGTATTTTGCAGTACGTTTAAAGAAAACATAATTCATTTATATATACTTGGAGGCGATTGCAATTTTCAGTTTTTTAAGAATAATACCCAAACTGTTTGGATTTTTTAAACTTTCTCAACGGCATATATTCTAATGCATAAGACTGCACAACATTTCCCATTTAACCGAATCTGTAACTTCATAATAAGAAATATACCCGTGGTAGCCTACTCAATTTGGGACACCCGTATATATAACCATTTCGTAATTTTAAATTTTGAGCTGCCACAGGATAACGGACCTAATATTTGCTATAAGAGTGTAAAAGCAATTCGGATTCAAGTATAACATTTCATGCAACATAAATACTATTGTGCTGCGTCATTGATTATTTTGATATCTATATTGTTAAATTGCAAAATTTATTTTTTTGGAGCGGAATATAATTTGAGATTTAAAATTTTTCAGTTATTCATTATTTTCTTGACTATTTCACTCATACATTGTTGTAACTATGGAACAGGTACTTCATAAATAAGTGGAAATAAAAAAAAATACACGGAAAATATAACTCATGCCTAAAACAGTGACAGTATAACAATGCGGTTTCTATAGTTACGCATGTATTAATAAGTGATCATGCTGAAAATTCAACGAGTTATATTTTCACGGAAATATAACTCATACCTAAAACAGTGACAGTATAACAATGGGGTTTCTATAGTTACGAATGTATTAATAAGTGATAATGCTGAAAATACAACTAGTTGTATTTTCGGGGGTAATATAACAAGTGTTCTCATTATCGATAATGATTTTATAAATACAACGAATTTCAACCCCAACGACGAAAATGCACCGAGCCCGAAGGGCGAGGTGCATTTTCAAAGATTGGGGTTGAAATAAGTTGTATTTTTAAAATCATTATCGATTTTTGAGAACACCACGACTTATATTTAGGAAGAGAATATAATGAATTGATTGAGTCATCTAGTAAAGCAGAATAAACAAGAAGCTAAATATACAGTTTAAGTACCTATTTTTATTTAGATCACTTCATCTTTCAAACAGCAAACCACATTTATAACCACATTTTACTATTTTACTTGTACTTGAGACACACTGACATTTCGGGTTATGTTTTTATCAGCGGCCGACTAGATTGTGGGCGCAACCGATAAATAACACCATCGCAACGATCTTCGCTGCGATTTGTGCTTAACCAAAAATTGTGACAGCGACTGACATTTGCTGTGGTATTATCCTGAAAATACAACCGTGGTATTATCAACATTCTCAGTTATTAATACATGCGTAACTATAGAAACTGCATTGTTATGACGTCACGTTTTACGTATGAGTTATATTCTGATGGAAATACCACGACAGCCCACGAACAAATGTCGCTGGGCGCTGCTACACAACAATCGTAGCAGCGATGATCACATACGAAAGTATAATTATATGTAACGATATCCGAACCGATCGTCGATGTATCTTTCGAATAACTTGCAAACAGTGGGCACGATTTGTCCACTCACAAACAATTTCTAGTCGGCCGCTAATAAAAACATAACCCGAAATGTCAGTGTGTCCCTGGTACAAGTACGTATATAATTGCGGTTTGCTGTTTAAAAAATGAAGTGATCGAAATAAATATAGGTATTTAAAGTGTATATTTATTTAGCTTCTTGTTTATTCTGCTTTACTAGGTAATACAAGCAAATAATTATATTACCTTCCTAAATATAATTTGTGGTGTTCTCATAAATCGATAATGATTTTAAAAATACTACTCATTTCAACCCCAATCTTCGGAAAATGCTGAGGAAAATTTTCGTCGTCGACAATTGATTTGAAGATATCACACAACCAGAAATTGCCGAAAATGTCATTCAAGTGTACCCAAAAATACGGAAAAGAGCAAGAACAGTGTCTGGAGAGAGTTTATGTAATTTTGCGCATTTTTTGTAAATTAAAGTTTATTATATCCTCCTCGTACCCCGAGTATCATATACGATACTACGGCTCAACATTTTTTTTTTGCTATTTCCAATCGGAATTTGGCTATGTTTCCAGCGGTATCATATATGATATGCGTGAGGTGGTTGCGCACAAAAATTCACAATCGAATCGCACGTGTCCTAGAGTGTCTGGTCATTAAAAATCGAGCAATGTTTATGCAGTTATTGCGTCGAGTTCGAAACGTGATAAAAAAGGTAAGTAATGACTAATTATGCATTTTTTGCTAGCGTCTCATTGAGTGAAGGTTAGTTGTTAGATCTAGTGCCTTCAAAGCTACAGTATCAAAAAGCTTACAAAACCTATTGGCCTATTTACTCGAAGTATCTTTGGTGATACTTCGGGCCGTATCCAATATCTAATACAATTGTCTATCAACCGTTTTTTTAGCTCTCTCTGAGAAAGAACTCCAGGAGATCGTTGATAATTGGAACTTCGATGACTCTGATATTGATGGTGATATACAACCTGATGATGACAGTGAAAATGAAGACGAAATTGGTAAAATATAGTAAGATGTGCCAGAGCAAACGGCTGAAACTGATGAAGACGGTAACAGTACCACAGAAAGTGGCGAAGAAAATGAAGCAGAGGAGAGGCAAATTGGAGGTACAGTCAATTCTTCAGATGACGAGCAGCTTTTGGTTCACTTGCTACCAAAGGGAAAGAAAAGGAAATAGAAGCGAAGGGCTTTTGTACTAGAATTGCTGTGAAACATTCACCAACGGTTCGTGCTGAACTTTTGCCTGAAAACATTCCGGATCCAATAAGTTATTTCAGCAGATATCTCGAAGACGATTTCTTTGAATCCATTGAATCCAATATAACCGGAAAGTCTTTAGATACTTCTGCGGCAAAGCTGAAAGTTTTCTTTGCATGCAGCATGTTAATTGGCATCTACAACCTACCACGAATCAGGATGTGCTGGCAAATGGATACGAGAGTACCAATTATTTGTGAAAACATTTCCAGAAATCAGTTTTTTGCGCTTCGAACTCCTTTAAAAATAGTAGATGACAATGCTGTATCGAAAGAAGCCGGAGAAAATGATAGATTTTGGAAATAAGGCCAATGTTAGACCGAATTCAAAAAGCGTGTCTACAGAATAAAAGGACAAATGAAATATTAGTAGATGAACAAATGATTCCCTTTCATGGTATGGTAAGAATGAGATAATTTCTTCGTGGAAAACCACATCCTGTTGGTCTCAAGAATTTTGTGATGACAACGGCACAAGGAATTCCATTGGACTTCCATTTGGATTTTTTACGTCAATATCAATTATAGAAACGCTTCTAGCTCAAGGGATTACTCTCACTGGTACTCTCATGAAAAATCGAATCCCAAAAGTGGTGAGTTTCAGAACAAATAATAAAATGAAAAAATCTGGCCGTGGTTCCTAAGATATGCTTGTTACTGAGGATAATAAAATAGCTTTCTTAAATGGTACGACTCCAAGCATACTCCTTCATATCGGGTATTCGGAATTTGGAACTGAACCTGTGGGATTGTGCAAGCGCTGGTGAAAAGTCAACAAACACATTGAAATTAATCGTCCATCTTTTGAAAAATTCGTACAATGAAAACATGGGAGGCATTGATTTGCTTGATCGAGTTTACTTTAGTGCAGCAGCCGCCTGGCTAGAGTATCGAGAAGATGCTGAAGCTGCAAATGTTCCAAAAAAAGAAAAACAAGATTACCTTGATTTTAAATTTTCAATTGCGAAAGCACTATTGTCGTCACGACTTGCTGCAAACCCGCAAAATTCAGATTCGAGTGACAGTGAGGATGAGGAAACAGCACAGACCAGTAGAAAGCTCAGAAAGAGCTCAGAAAGAGGCAATTCCCGAGAAGAGGATTCGAAAGAAAGAGAACAAACATCTTCCACAGTTCATGAAACATCAACGAAAATCGCTATCTAAATGTCGCTATCCGGGCTGCAAGAAACTCACTTTTGCCAAGTGCTCATTTAGTAAGGTTTGTTTATGCTGCAGCGTTGACCGAACCTGTTTTGCGCAATTTCACCAATGAAATATAAGTTCAATATGATTTTTTTTTTGTTGGGCTTAAGGCCCAAAGTATCATTAGTGATACTTTAGTTTTTTTCCAAAAATTGACAAAAAAAATTAAAAATCCGACTGAAGGTTGTTACTTGGATCCAACATAATAAGTTGTCTCATTTACTATAAAGATTTTATAATCAATTTAGCGGTGGGCCCGAGGAGGATATACGAATATGCTCCCTAAATGCACTTGTACTTAAAAATTAACCAGATAATTTCCATTCTAGCTTGTTGTCTAATTCCACTCGTTCTTTGAACTCATGGAATTATTAACAACAAGCTTTCATGAAAATTATCGGCAATTTTTAAGCACTCGTGGTATTACCCCCAATAAAATCATAACTATGATATTATGATAACATCTCCAACATATTTATTGCTTTTTTATGTTTATTCTTAATAATTCATTCCAGAGAATAGTATGTAACAAATCTTACAATGTACTACAAACTATTACTTTTTGACTTCGTTCTTATTTCACTGTAATCCCGAGTTGTTATGCTCAAATGCTTTGGCACGTGCAAAGCTCATGCACCAATTACTATGTGGCCTGAGGGGCGGCATCTGCCCCCAAATATTTATGATAATCCCGTCGCTCCCAGGCCTCAGCGAGCGTGGTTCCCGACTGTCAAAATAACAGACCCAACTGACACTGATTTATTAACGCGCGCACGTCTTTTACACGTCGCCCCGCGAGACTGGCGTTACTTCGAGGGTGTTACACCCCCGCCAAGCCGCCCCCGCACCATTCTAGTGTTTAATGTAGTTTTCGCCGCTCCAAGGGCGCGGGGAAAAAGGGCATTCCTCGGATTCCCGGCGTTTGTTTCACCGCAAGAAATATTTTATTTATGGATTTTCCCGCGCCGCGGGGCCGCGGGGGGTGGTGCGGCGGATGAAAGTGGAGCAAATCCATATCAATTTTTATGCTAAAAGGAAAATGTCCGCCTTGCAGCACCGGCTCGAGGAGGCTTTTCCCTTTATCGCTCGGCGATCATGTGAACGTGTGCATGGGTTCCATCAATCTAAAAAGTTTTCTAGTCGTTTTGTGCATAAATATCGGAAAAGCCGACGCAAGACGTTATGAACTACTACTGCTCCTATTCAACTTACACCGGTGCAATATATTCCACTGCGCCGTTTCATGAATTGTATTACACGAAAATAAAACATTACAGTTATTTCGGAGAGTAGCAAACTATGAAAACCAATCATAATTTGAACGATTCATATTCATAATTCATATCTAAATTAAATTAATTTCTTATACATGAAATGCTGTAGTAAGTAGTTGAGAACAAATTTTGATCAAATTGAATGTTACTAAAAATTTCCCAAGTCCCAGTTATCAATACCATATTATTGGCTGAAATTTAATTACAATTTTATTTTCTTTATATAAATAATGTGCCTATTGTAAACATTAGCGAATTCGATATTTCAATGGAAATATCCGTTTTGAGGTCACCCCAGTCCATTGAGACAATTTTTAATCACTCAATAATTTACTACCGGTCAATAAACAAGGTGTAAGTAACATTACATGTAAATGCAATAATTTGAATGGAGCATTACAAATTCAAGTTCGTATTGAAAGTAAAAACTAATTGCAATTGATTCACCATTTGCATCAAATATTTACGCCCGTAGAGTCCCCATCCAAGGCCAATCAATACGACACGCGTCTTCTTTATTTCCCTCAGCTGCGATACCACTCGAGTCTAAATATTAAACGTGAGCTGCGAGGCGTGTCGGGATTAATCCGGTTTACTGCCTAACGAAATTAAACAATTTAAATGAAACGATTTGGTGCAAACACATAAACGAGCGTGGGGCCCATTTGCGGAATGGCGCGTTTATAACGCCGTCCGTTTAATAACAGTTTGGGGTAAATAATAAATGGTTGCTGACCTTTTTCGTGCATCTCTAAAGGCGATTATTTAATGGAACGTCATCGATTTATTATTATTAATGACGACTGAGGCTAGAAAAACGAGGAGTAGAAGTTTACCATCAATCAAGTAAGCTACGTTGGATAGTATTCCGACAGCATTTTTTTTGTTGTTTGTTTTGCGCCTGAGGAATATTAAGTCATAAAATGAAATGATTTTTTAAGTTTATTTTTGATTAAAGGCACACAAAATATAAATACTGGTAATAGGCATATTAATTTTCAAATAACTTTACTCTCAGATATACCGAGTAATTTTTACTTACCTAGAAAATCTTGTTTTCCAAAATGATGAAAATCGAAATAATACAAATTTTCGGAAATCACGCAAGATATTATCGATTTTAGTTATTGCATATCAGTTTTAGGTTACTGAGTAACTTAAGGATCATACGTTGTTTTTGTGTAACTTTTGCATTAATTTGATTTTTAATGTTTTTTTTTCGTATTTTTATGATTTCACTTACCACAACTAAATTTTATATTTTCATTTCAGGTTAGATAAAAAAACTTTAAGGTGTGTCATTAGAAAAAAACAATACGAAATATTAATTATTTTTTAGTATTTTTATTATTAATTTTCTACATTTTTGACACACGTGCTTTTTTGCAAGGTTCAAGGTGCAGAATATTCATCTTAAGCTGGTGAGGCTATACATTCTAACATTTTGCAACACTAGTTACAATTTTCGTGTTTCTATTGCGTTCAATATTTTACATGATTGGTAGAAAAATCTTAATTCACATGAAAATAAAAATTGCGTTTTTAATTTGTATAGCCATCCCTGAATTTGAAATAAAGGTTAAAAACAAAATTTTCTTGCATTTTCGTTATTATGTTGAGTTGAAATCCTACATATTTACTGAAAATTTCCAAATTTACAAGAAAACAATTGAAGGAGTAACAATTTTGATTGCGGTTTTTGTAGTTATTCCAGAATTTTCAATATACCAAAATTATGTTCAATTCAAATTAGAACATTTTCGAAACCATCTGTTTCCTTCAATCTTCGTATTCATACAAAGCCCGAATTTCACGTAATTATCAAGAATCCTCCAGTATTCAGGAAACATAATAAAGCAAAGGTTTCCGCTTTCAAAGTTTTCCAGAATTTTCAAATAAATATTCTCTAGGCTTTAAATCTTGAATATTAAAAACTCCCACCAATTTTCGTATTCATATTAAGCAAAAAATTTAGTGGCTAACTTAAAGTAGTAGCTTGCTGCTATGAAAAATACTTAAATACGAGAAAATATGAAAATTAAGGCGGAAAGACCCCATATGGGGTCGATAGCCCAATAAAGATCGATTATATATATGAAAATTACTCAACACCCTACTAATATTTTTTTCCAGAATTTTCATCTAAGGCTCGGAATTTTATATTTTATATTTTATATATTTATATTTTAAATATTTTATATTTTAAATCTTGTTCAAAATTCTTTATTTTTTTATAATCTATTGATCTCAAATTTCACAAGATTATTAACAATTTCATAATTTACAAGAAAATATAATAATTTTAATACACCCCCTTGTGGTTTTTCCAGAATTTTCAATTGAACTAGAATTTGATTCAAATCAAATTAGCATTTCCTAATGCTATTTTTTTGTTGTAATTTTTGTATTCACATGGAGCTCAAATTTTCTTAATTTTAAAAAATCTTTCAAGAAATATACAGGGCGTCTCCTTAAAAGCGTCGCTGGCAATAACTCCTTTATTTATTGGCCGATTTCAAAAAAACAAAAACAAGATTAAATAGCTCAACATGTTCTACAAGGGGGTCCTATTTTTTTTTTCAAAATCAACTTTCATTTCAACGATAGTTAATTTTTTTTTGGCATAGGTTATTTTTCTGAATCCAAAGATCTAAATCCGTATAATAAGTTGGCTTTGTTGGAATATTCGTTACAAAAAAAAATTAAATGTTTAAATAGTTTTTCAAGTGTGGCGAACACAATGTGGAAAACAATATGTAATATTTTATTATAATAATTCATAATATGCATCAGAAAATACATACGTATCTACAAAAGTTGCTCAAACTGAGAGCCATCTTGTTGAATAGTTGAATATACAACTGACATCTACTCGTTATTGCATAAGTTGTATTTAATATACAATTAGGAGGTATTTCTCGTGTTTTCCACATTGCTTTGTTTTTCACGCCTCACTTGAAAAACTATTCAAACATTTTTTTTTTGTCTGTAACGAGTATTCCATCAAAGCCAATTTGTTATACATCTTTGGATTCAGAAAAATGAAAAAGAAGATATATGTAACCAATTGAAAAAAAAAAGTTGACTATCGCTGAAATGAAAGTTGATTTTGCAAAAAAACAAAATTAGGGCCCCTTTAATCTTTTTGTTTTTTGAAATCGGCCAATAAATAAAGCATTTATGACCAGCATTTATGACTTTTTTTTCTCGTAGATATTTTAAAACTAGATTAAAAATTCAAATGTTCTTGCAATTTACATATATCTACTGAGATCAAATTTGTCATGATTGATGAAAAAAATCTCAATTTTAATGATAATGTTTTGTCTAAACATGATAATTTTAATATACCTGGTTATATATCCGTAGTTTTTTAAAATTTCATTTGATTCAAAATTACAACAACATAAAAAATCAAATTCTTAATTCTTTTCAGAACGTGCAAGTAAAGTTGGAAGAGTATTGAATTGTCTTTGGTCTCAATATGTGTACTTAACAATAAAAAATTTATAGCAAATTTCAAGCTGAAATTTCACATGAATGTGGAAAATTGCTTAGTTTATAAGAAAGGTTTACAATTTGTAATATTTATTATTTCAGTAATGTGGGATAACACAATCAGGTACAGAATTCCTATTCTTTACTTGATAGTATTATCCCACATTACCTACAAACTTAATTAAGCTGTGTGGATCTATACCCTATCGTTATTTTAATATTTCTGTCTGAAGTTTTTCATTTGAACTAAAAATACACTTAAGTGGATACATATATCACTTTTTAAATTATTTTTATTGAGTTTTCGTATGCAGGGTGGTGCGTCGGGAAATGCACCATAGGAATTTTAAAACTTCCTTGATTTTAAAAAGTTATTCAGGGAAAATATAATAATCAACATTTGCTTTTTCTGAATTTTGAAGTATAGTTGGAGCAGCACTATTTTTTATCCAGCCACGTTCACATTTGTTCAGAATTGACTACTCTTTACTTGATAGTATTATCCCACACTACTTACAAACTTAATTAAGTTGTGTGGAGCTATACCTTATCATTATTTTAATATTTCTGTCTGAAGTTTTTCATTTGAACTAAAAATACATTTAACTGGATACATCTATCAATTTTTGTTATTGTGTTTTCGTATACATTGTGGTGCGTCGGGAAATGCACCATAGGAATTTACATGTAAAAATTTAAATCTTAAAATATTGTCTTCCCTAATTATTTTAGAGAAAAATTGAAATGAACTCTATTGTAGAGCAAAAAATACTGTCTCAATTTATGCTATTACTTTTTATTTTCTATTATCCATAACCTTAAAAATTGGCGAAATCAAAGTAGCACTTTTAAAAATTCATTAGGGAGGTTTTACTGTATTTTAAATGAAGGTTAAAAATTAAAAAAAACTTGCTTCTTGCATAGTTCTCAAAAATTTCACGTTAATATTTAAAGTTGCTTATTTTACAAGACAAAGTGATAATGTTACAAAATCTACATTTTGTCAGAATTTTCATTTGATCAAAAATTACATTTTTTTCGCATTTGACATTATTATTAAAAGTTGCTTAATTTACAATACAAAGTGATACTTTTACAAAATCCACATTTTTTTTCAGAATTTTCATTTGCTCAAAAATTACATTCAATTCATATTAACACATTCGTAGTTCTACGAATTGTCGTATTTACTTACATCCACCAATGTTTCATTATGGTTAAATATTGTGAAATTCATATATCTTGTATATCTGAAAATCATAAAATTTATCAAAACCTTTGTTTTTCTCAAATTTTCGTCTTCATATGGACTCTGAGAACTATGAAAATCAAATTATATTTACCCTATTCAAAGTCTTTCAGAAATTTCAACTAAAGTTGGAGCAGTAATGCATTTATTATCAATTTTAAATTTTAGTTGAACGTTAAAATTTTCCGCCAAATCCCATATGCATTTTGTTACAAACATATTATATACAGGGTTATTCGGCTATGCGGCGTGCAATATTGTGGCGAAAATACTCGCGCTTTCCAAAAGTTTCACTTTCGGAATATATGATTGTCTATTATGGTTAGTTTTAAATTTAATTTCATGGTATACATTGTGTTCCAAAAGCCCTAAAAGTATCTAAGTTGTGTTTTTTTAAATGGAACGCTCTGTATAACTTTGCATATTTAAATTTTCCCATTTTCCCACTTTTCACGTATTTTAACCCTAATATTCTGTGCCGTATAACGCGAATAACCCTGTATATAAATATACATAATACACTCAGATGCAATAAAAACGGGTCATTGTTTGCAAAAAAAACATTTTTTTTTTAATTTTAATGTTGGTATAGTCCTTAGAATAAAATGTTTAGTGTTTTACAATCAAAGAGACCGTCAGGATGTAGAAAGATGCAACATATGGTACTTATTATTTATTTAATGAACATTAATAAGCGAAAACGATAATGTATACATGAAAGAAAATTCATTTCTGCAAAATCAACTTAACAGGGATTTAATGAAAATGTCGGTTAATTGAAAACAAACAAGTCAAAACCCAGTAGCCACCCTGATCCTCTATGCATAACGCCGAATGAGCAATAGGTAATGAAGAACGCATACCTTTAAATGTTATTTTCGCTTATTAAATAAACTGATAAGTATCATATGTCGTTTTTTTCTACATCGTGGTGGTCTCTTTGATTGTAAAACACTAAAACATTCATTCTAAGGACTATACCAACACAAAAATTTAAAAAAAAGGGTTTTTTGCAAACAGCGACCCAATGAGTCAGTTTTTTTGCATCTTAGTGTATTATACTTATAATCAAAATACATATTATTTTCCTACATTTATCTTCTGAAAATTCGTTAATAATATCATGTACATCTATATTTTCCAAAAAATCGGATTTAATTAATAGAATACTTCAATCGTTAAGTTTAGACTACCCTAAAGCTGAACGAAGATTGTTTATTATCCGCTTTAAAATGGAAAAAGACCTTTCTCCGGAACAATTAGTGCAAGCAATACTTAGAAATATTCTAAAAGCGGTAGCTACATTAGGGCAAGTAGACTCAATATCAGAGTGAATTAGTTTTTAACGTTTTTAAACAAAGTTCTGCCTGTTATTTGTTCATCAGTCATTATAGTTATAACATTAAAATGTTAACACTCTTCAATAAAATTTTCCTCCAAATCATTTGGACTATAGTTTTATATAGAATTGTAGCCTTCAGTCGTATAGTTTCGTGATCTAATTCTTTCAAATTAGTTAAGGTACCAAACTTTAACACAATTTTATGATGTCCATTGTCCATAGTTCCTTTTTGTTAAATCAATTAAAATTTTGTCAATAATTGCATAATACGTATTTATCCGAAAATCGTCATCTTTGTTAAATTCAGTCTCTGTTGATGTACTTTCATCAAAATGTCATTTTCTTTTGATGTTTGTGAATGATTTATATTGCCGACATTCATTTAATTCACTTCCTTTTGATTTGTAATTATTAAAACTATCAATATTACGTTTACTTTGCAGATACGACTCTAATGACCGACACAAGGATACCGCCATTTTGACATCAATATTTACCTTCTAAAGAGATGAGTTAACTTTATTCATGGTCCGCAAGATATCATTCCATATCAAACGTGACCAATAATCCAGTTTCTAATAAATTTAGCTGAGTTCCAAGTTTTTTGCTTATAGTATGACGGAAGGTATCTGAGATGAGTTCCATAAATTTCCTTCAACGCGGCCTTAAAACAATTGCAATTGTACCCTATAACAATTGCACTCACTGCTTCGGCACTTGCCGACCTACATGCTTCACTTAAAAAAATTGGCACCATGCACTCTCGAGGTAAAGTATTGTTGAGTACGTTACATCTGCTTGTTGAAGAAGGAAACAAATTGTACAAGTTTTGCACAAACATAAATAATTTTGTAACTTCCAAACATGTACCTGCTGCCACTGTCTCTGCTGTCCAAGTTTATGGGATGTGTTTATATATGTGTGAAAACATATTGCTAGATTGTTTTTATATTTTATGCGCGCTTGCAAACCACTATAAATACCTGACATATTGGAAGCATTGTCGCACGATTGACCTCTACAATTTGTAAAATCAAGATCGAAGTCAGAAAAGTACAACTTTCCATATCTTCTCTTTTATGACCAACATTTTCGACAAATGTTAAAAATCTTTCTTCTGCACTTCCCTTATTATTTACTTATCTTAAAATAATCGTAAGTTGGTCTGAATGGAAGCTATCGGGAGTTGAGTCACCTATTAGCGAATAGTATTTCGCTTCTTAAAATTCAGCATGAATTAAATTCCTGACATTTTTTGCTAAGGAGGCAATAAACTCATCGCAAATTGTAGCCGATAAATAGGATACATTACCTTTACCTTATTTGCACCCATCTGACAAATGTTGTTGTAATATTGGATCGAATTTTGACAAAAGCGCTGTAGCTCCTAAGAATTTGCCGTTGTGTTTATTTCCTATACTTTCATTGGTGTCTCGTAACGCTAATCCTCAGGAACTTAAAAATTTTGCAACTTCAACAATATTAAAATAGTTTTCCAATAGTGAATGCTGTTGTCAATGTCCTGTATTCCAAAATTAAATAAAAATGTTTTTTTGTCATTTAGTCTGTTTGTATATAATAGTGTCCTTTTTTTATGAAGGGCAGAGTTTTCATGTGAAGTAATATGGTTTGGATGCTTCCAGTCACTGAATCCTATAGTATACATATTAACTTCTCTAGCAACTAACTTGCAAGTCATACAGAATAGCTTCCCTAACGATTTCGAGTATAATAGCCTATTCCGTTCATGTTTCTTGCCATTTAACATAACTCTATAAAATATATTAATAGAGACAAATCTATTTTGGTTTCTATAAGAAACCTTTGAGGCAGAAAAGTCTACTTTTTTATATCAATTGGTGATATATTTAACTTCGCAATTACTTCCGAAATGTCTGCATCATTTAAAATTTTCCATGTTGCAGGATTCTCATAAATAATAGAATTTCTTTAAATTGAAACTATGTGTGGATACTACTTGGTAAAACATTATGATTAGGTTAAATCAAACACTTGGTTAAAGTTTCACTGTATTCATAGAATAAACCTCTACAATTGTTTCGGCCTCACGACCATTCTCAAGAGTACAGAGATACTAAAATTAAAATTCAACAAATGTGCAATATGAATGCAACAAGCTAGAAAAATTTTACAACATGGCAATAAATGAATAACAGTCTTGGTTTTTCCGAACGGATGCCGCATAACAAAGGCGTATTATCAAAGATTAATTGTTCATTCACAATATTATCCCCATTAGTGACCGCTTTTCGAATTTCTAGGATTTCGAGTAAATCCAGCCGCTTCCCTTTGTGTCCGGTGTGCATTACCTCCAGGCATTCGATGCAGAAATATAGATGGCTCATTTTGAAGACATAATATTTTCTAACGAGAAATTTAAGAAATATGTCAAATTTTGGTCACGATATGTAGACGACACGTTAGTCATTTGGACAGGCACGGACAGATTATTAGATCAGTTTTTTAATTATATTAATTCCATTCATAGCAATATTGATTTTACAATGGAGTTGGAAACGGGAGATTCCATTAATTTCTTGGATCTCAATATAACTAAAATCCACAATAAATTAGAATTCAACATATATCGAAAACCCACATATACGGATGTGGTGATTCCGGCAAATTCAAATCAATCTTGGAACATCAAACTCTCGGCGTTTTATAACCTTGCGCATAGACTTTTAAACATTCCCTTGAATAAAATTAATTACGATAATGAAGTCAGAACTATTAAACAAATCGCACAAAATAATGGGTTTAAGGTGGATATAGTAGATAAAATTATATGGAAATTAACTAAACGCAAATCTTGTAATCTTTTGTATAGCGTTTGTGAAGGTAAGAATAACAATTGGTACTTTATTAATTATGTTGGGGATATTAGTACCAAAATTAGCAATAGATTACGTAAATTAGGCTTAAAATGTATAGTAGATAATAAGTCTAATCTAGGTGCAATTTTATCAAATAATAAAAGTAAAGTGGATCCTCTACAAAAAAGTGATATTTACAAACTTAAGTGCGCGGATTGTTTGATTTTGTATAGCGTTTGTGAAGGTGAGAATAACAATTGGTACTTTATTAATTATGTTGGGGATATTAGTACCAAAATTAGCAATAGATTACGTAAATTAGGCTTAAAATGTATAGTAGCTAATAAGTCTAATCTAGGTGCAATTTTATCAAATAATAAAAGTAAAGTGGATCCTCTACAAAAAAGTGATATTTACAAACTTAAGTGCGCGGATTGTGACGCATTCTATATCGGCCAAACAGGAAGGAATTTCATTACACGAATGAAAGAACATCGGAGAGCAATTCTACAAAACAAGGAGGACACGGGATTAGCGCATCATTGCATTGAGAATAATCATTTCCTCAGAAATGACAGCCTGGAGGTAATGCACACCGGACACAAAGGGAGACGGCTGGATTTACTCGAAATCCTAGAAATTCGAAAAGCGGTCGCGGTCACTAATGGGGATAATATTGTGAATGAACAATTTATCTTTGATAATACGCCTTTGTTATGCGGCATCCGTTCGGAAAAACCAAAAAACCAAGACTGTAATTCATTTATTGCCATGTTGTAAAATTTTTCTTGCTTAGTATATATTGCACATTTGTTGAATTTTAATTTTAGTATCTCTGTACGCTTGAGCATGGTCATGAGGCCGAAACAATTGTAGAGGTTTATTCTATGAATACAGTGAAACTTTAACCAAGTGTTTGATTTAACCTAATAGAATTTCTGTCCAGATTTTCGTCATTGTATAAATACAAAAGTTCTGTATTTGAATTAGGTGTATTTCATTATCGACGCAACGATCAGGTCTTCAATGACATTTTCAGTCATGTTAGCTGTGTGTGATACGGATTTTTTTTCCATTCTCCCTCATTCTAGCAGCATCATCTCCTTTTTTTTAAATGTTGTCAACAATGGAATTTTAGCTAATAACCTATCTTGCTTCGCTCCCTTTTCTCTCTTTGTATTCGATATTCATAACCGCTTTTTTCTTTGATTGCGAATCCATACTTTCAAAGCAGTAGGTCAAAATAAAAATAAGTTATAAATAGTGTTGCATGCACGCAATAAAATAAAGAAATAACAGTTGAAACATATTAATTGAGGTAAAATTGAGGAGTTCAGAAACTGAAACTTAAGGGTGGAGTATTTTTTTAAACACTCAGATAAAATTAAGGCAAAATTGCTTTAAGAGTTAAGTCCTTTTTTTGTCTAACACTGTAGTTCGTACACTAATAGATATTTATTATCTCATTCAATTTCACAGTTTTTCACGCTCCAGTATCTTTTTTTTTCTGTCTGCAAAGTGAAAATTTTGCAAAGTTTGCAAAATACATTAATGATTGTTTGTCCCTAAGGTATGAATATTATCTTAGTACTCCCAAAAGGGAGAATATATTCAAACAACCGTGTCCTTCACGTTGATTTCGTTTACGCGTCGACGTGCTATTCATTTCAGTTTTGTAAATATAAACGTGTCGAGAGCCCCGGGGCACACAAGGTTGCACGGATTGTGTACACACACAAGCTCACGTGTGCACGTACACACGTACACACACGCAACCCCTGTAGTCTGTAGGGAATCTAATCGATACGCGGCAGTCGGGATCGCGTGATTGCAATCACAACCCGAAAGCGAACCCTACCCGGAGAGGGGGTTACACGGAGCCGACCCCACCGGTCGCCGGTTCAGTACCGGTCGCAGGTTGAGCCTGTTGAAGCTCGTGGCCGTCCTCAAAACGTCGAGCCGGTTGCAGAATCCGGTTGAGGATAAAGTGTGGTGCTCGTGAGTACGGAAAATGGTAATCACGGACACAACAACCTAGTGCACGTTCACCATCAATTCGTATTCTCGGCGGGCGTGTATAGATATATTTATGTATGCGTGTTTGTATGTGAAAGTCGAATCGATTGGCAGAGTTTTTATAAATAGTTACACAGGCTGTGTTTCATTATTATATATTTATTTATGTGTTATTGATATTACATAGTAAGTGGCCCAAGTATGGAACATAATCATTAAAGTTGAAACAATATTTTTGTTATAAATTCTCGGAAAACACGTTTTTTTTAATTATATTTTGATATCAAATTAAAGGCCATACATGTTTTTGATTTTGTTCTTGTATTTGACAGTTTTACAATTGCCAGAATAAAGCATGCACATTTTGACACTTTTCACGACGAATCTTTTAATTGTTTTTTTAATCACTCGTCATTCAATTTGCTTTAAAGGCAACCTTAATTTTTCATCTTGTATTTGACAATATTTTAATTGTGTTTTTAATCAAATTAAATTACCGCATTATTACCTGCATTATTTTAATGCCAACCTCATTTTTTCGTGTATTTGACCGAACGTGTAATTGTCAAAATAAAGCATAAACGTTTTGACACTTTACTTAAGAAATAGTAAACATGTTTATTAACATATATAAATCAAAAACTGTTCATATACGAATTAAATTTTTTAAATATTGTTTAAACTATTTATAGAAGTAATCACTAATACGTTATATTTACTATTTATTAAGTTATAACTTACTTACGTTTTATAGGTATAAAAAGTAATAAATTACGTATATTATTTGTTATAATTTAATAGTATATTGTAATAAGAGTGCGGAAAGGGCTTCATTGCAAAACGAGTATGAAAGTTGGAGCACGAGCGCCAGCGAGTGCTCCATTCATACGAGTTTTGCAATGGCCATTTCCGCAAGAGTGTTACATACTATTTTTTCTACGAAAGTGTAGAAAACTAAAGAATAATGTAAATTTAATCATTAATTTAAAATAAATGTCATTGTCATTAATTTAAACGTCAGAAAATTTATAAATCGCTTGTCACCAAATCGAGACTCGAAATTTATACATTAATACTGGAAGTAGAAGAATATCAATAATGGATTCCGATAGTGACGATATAACAAACACTCCGCCGGAACTTGCGGCCATTGCATCCACAGTTTCGTCCGATTTATTACCTCAAAAATCAAAAGAGAGGTATTGGAGTGCGGAAAGTGAGTGCGGAAAGTACTTTCCGCACTCATATAAGTGCGGAAAGTACTTTCTGCACTCCTTCTAACAAATACCAACTTTCAAGGTTAAATTTTATGACAGAAAACGTGTCTTTCAACACTTTCGTAGAAAAAATATTATATACAGTGTGTCTGCAGGTATACCAAGTAAGATTTAATTTTTTTATTTTACCCCAAAAACAAAAAAGCCTGTACAATTTGTATCTGGGTTAAGTTATTTTTTTTGTAATAATCCTATAACACCTGCATTTAGCATGTAGAATATAATTTTAATAAATTATTTTGATGTTAAACACTCAATATAAATACACAGACTTTTGTTTAAAATGCATTCGCTAATCTTTGTGAACACAACAGAATTATTGTTGGCCAGCATGCGATTGCTTAATCAATCTTCATAAGGCAATTAACGTAAGCTGCCGTTTCCAAAGTAATAAATAAACCTCATTGTATTAATTAATTATTAAGAATGTTTGTATACCGTCAAATTAATGTGCAAAATTTGAGGGTAATAATTGATTAAATAACACTGCGCCGCGTTTTATTTGCATATTTATTATACATCAATCGTACTCGTTCGAGTGTTATTTATAATAACTACTGAACTAGTTCATTCGAAACCCACGAAAGCTAATGCTGTCGTGGTATTGCAATTAATAGTATATTTTAGCAGTACTTCGTTGTAAATAAGTGTTAAAAATTTAAAATTAATTCGATTTTCTGGCGCGTTGATGCCATTTGCTGGCGATGCTCGAAAAACTAGTTCGATTTGAAAACAATTTTTCTAAGTTCGGAAAACTTTAACGTTTGAATACTAATTTGAGTTAGGAAAAGTGAAATATTTCCTAACAAGTGCGGAAGTAATATTTCAACACTAAAATTCGAATTTGAGTTAAGAAAACTGGAATATTTCCTAACAAGTGCGGAAATAATATTTCAACATTAAAAGTTCAAAAGTCAATTTATTAAAATTGTATATGTTATTTTTAATCATTATTATCAAAGCGCGGATTTATAAGCATAAAACATTACAAAAAAAGCGCTTAAAAATGCATAAAAATCTTAGAAAATAAGCATATAAAATAGCATAAAGGTTAGAATAAGCACAAAAACGCAGAAAAAGCATGAAAAGGCATATTTTATGTTTTATCAAAATACAGAAAAAACAAAACAAAACATTATTTTATTAACAAGAACGCACTATAGTTAGATAAAAGTAATAGTTTAATAACATAGGTTTTAGTGAATAGTATTAATAACAATAATAATTAATAACAAATAATGATTACTGCTCATTTTTAAATAAACTAATAAATTTATTATAAATCTTAACAGAAACCAGTGAACAATTCGTGAATGAAATTCCAGAAGACGTCTTTGTGGAAGTAGAAATAAGTTTATTATTTACGTTAACCTCTTCATTATTGAAAGCAGAACAATTTTGACTCCGTTAATTAATTTAGAAATAGTTTTAAAATATTAAAATTATGCATATTTGATTTATTTTCCAAACTCTAGTAAAAAAATCATGTATGCAACACATAGGAATATATTTTTTTTCCGTACGAGGCATGGGATTTTTGATCGAGGCGATAGCCGAGATTAATAACATGCCGTTTACATTTCCTAACTTATTGCACAAATAGCTATTTTTGCATTTTGATAATTATGTTGAGCTCAAATTTTTCATAATTTGCTAAAAATTACCAAATTTGCAGGAAACTTCAATTGTGGTACAGTGATTCCAGAATTTTTATTTGAACGAAAATTATGTTCAATTCAAATTCTCACCTGAATGAACATTCTCACCGTCTATTTCCTACAATCTTCGTATTCGTACAAAGCTCGAATTTCACTTAATAATCAATCATTCTTCAGGATTCAGGAAAAATAAGAAAAACAAAGCTTCCCCCTTTCATAGTTTAGCAAAATTTTCAAGTAAGCTTTCTCTATACTTTAAATCTTGGTTGAGTATAAAAATATTCGACTAATACTCGTATTCATATTGAGCAAAAATGTACTTGTTAACAGTATTATTAATGACTAAAATGACTTTTAATGACTAGAAAAAGGAGCACTAGAAGTTTACCATTAATCAAGTGACCTGTGTTGAATTGTATTCTGACAGCATTTTTTTTTATTTGGCTCCAGAGAGTATCATAAATCATAAAACGATTATATATTTTTTTAATACTGTCATCAAATGTTAACATTTTCGTTAAATTCTCAGTTAGCGAAAGTGACTCTTTTTTGTCACTCACTGCGAAAATCTTTTACGTTCTAGAACGCAAATTACTACATTACCCTACATCGTCTTGATTCAAACATAAAATGCAAATTAACATTGACACTTACTTATTTATTATTTTTTCATTCTCATATTGGTTTTAATGAAGTTTAAAAAAAAAATGTTTGAATCTCGAATGCGAAATGCTTTTGTGTTCTCGAAAGGGTATTTTGCCTCGCTAAACCTCGGCAAAATAACTTCCATTCTTAAACGCAAAAGTATCATTTCGCATTCTAGATACAAAAATAACTATTATAAAGGTTTGTTTCTGACGAAAGGCATACAAAATATAAATTTGTAATAATTGCTCAATATTCCCAAATTTATAAGAATACGTAACATTTTTAATATCACAACAGTGTTTCCCATAATTTTCATTGGAACCAAAATTATGTTCAATTCAAATTGCCATTTTCCCAAAACCATATTTTTTAAATATATACTCAAAGCCATCTATGTCCTGGAATCTTCGTATTCATACAGAGCTCGAATTTCACCTAATTATCAATAATCTTTTAGTATCTACTCAGGAAAAATATGAAAATCAATGCTTTTCGCTTTCATACTTTGTATGTGACATTTTTAATATCACAACAGTATTTCCCATAATTTTTATTTCAACCAAAATTATGTTCAATTCAAATTACCATTTTCCCAAAACCATATTTTTCAAATATTCTCAAAACCATCTGTTTCCTGCAATCTTCGTATTCATACACTCAAATTTCACCTAATTATCAAAAATCTTTTAGTATCTACTCAGGAAAAATATGAAAATCAATGCTTTTCGGTTTCATACTTTTCCATAATTTTTCCTCTATACGTTAAACCATGAATGAATATTAAAATTGTTAACCAATTCTCGTACTCTTTCATCCTTTTTTCAGACTTTTCAAGTAAGTTTCCTCTATGTATACGTTAAACCATGGATGAATATTAAAATTGTTTACCAATTCTCGTACTCTTTCATACGTTTCTTAGGATTTTCAACTAAGTTTCCTATATACGTTAAATTTTGGTTGAATATTAAAATTTGTCACAAATTCTCATACTCATATTAAGCGAAAATTTTACTTGTTAACAGTAGGTATTAAAAATGGTTAAATATATGTAAAAATATGAAAATTAGTTTATACCCCATGAATTGTTTTTCCAGAATTTTCATCTAAAACTCGAGAGTTTTAAATACTAATTCATACAACTCTTGACCTCATATTTCACATGATTATTAAAAATATGCTTAATTTACATATAAAAGATTGCATTTGCATTTAAAAGAAAATGCAACAATAGTAATGTATCTACCAATTGTTTTTTGTTTAGAATTTTTAATTGAATTATAGTTATAATCAAATCAAGTTTGCACTTCTCCAAAAAAAAATTCTGCAATTTTTGTATTTACATAGAGCTTACATTTCCTTAATATTCAAAAATCTTTCAGTATTCAGGAAAAATATGGAATTCAATATTTGCTTCAAATCTATATTTTTCCGAAATTTTCAACTAATATCTGGGTTGATATGTTTAGATATCATCTACTTGTGAAACACTTTTAATTCCTTTAATTTTAACATTAAAAATCAACTTATTAAATTAAATGAACAAAATAAATAATATTAATTAATTTATAGAGGCTATTTGCGGTAATAAAAATTATTAACAGTTTAATAAGGTTGGTGCAGCACTGCAGTTACTCTATAATTAAATCTTGATTTAATATTAACATTTTCATACAATAACATTGTCGAACTCACATGGAGTACATGATTTTTGTAATTGTTAATAATACTTAAATGTACTATGCGCAAAAAAAAACGGGGTAACTCTTTATAGAGATTCTAGCATTATTTTAGTAGATTGAACGAATTTTTTAACAATTTTGACAGATAAATTGACAAAATTTTTGATAAAAATAAAACTGGAACAGCTATGTATAGAGATTTTAGCATTATTTTATTAGGTTGAACGCATTTTTAAATAATTTTGACAGATAAACAAGACGTTTTTCAAATATATTAATGTTATCCATAGTAATAATCAGATACATTTACGCATATACCGCATATACCTGAAAATATTAAAGTCTGTAAATACTACGTTTAGAGATTTTCCAGAATTTTCATCTAAACCTTTTTCTCGGACATATTTTAAATCTAAAGGGTTTCCCTATAGGAACGATATGTTTTTAAAATCAAATAAAATACAAAATATTTGAGACAAAAACAAAACTTCTTCGTTATTTTATAGTACAACTTATGACAATTAAGTTTTGAATAACACATTATTCAAATGTCCAGCTCGGCTTCGTTTGCAGGATCGAATCCTATGAACCCAATTTTCGATAAATTTGTGCTATATATCAGGTGTATTTTTTTTAATGCAGCGTTCGATGTTCAATTTTAAAGCGTTTATAGTTTGAGATTTAGTGTCATAGACTATAGACTATAGTTATACTTTAAATAACCGCATAAGAAGAAGTCCAAAGGTGTTAAATCACAATTACTTGGAGGCCAATTAATAGTTCCATTTCTGGAGATAACAGACTCACCATTTTTTTCTCTCAGTAACTGCATTGTGACATTGGCAATATGTGGTGTTGCACCACCTTGTTGGAAAAACATGTCTAGCAAATTAATTTCATCCAACTTCAGCCACAAAAAATCACTTAACATTGATCGATAACGCTGACCAGTCACTGTTACTGCATCTGCATTTACATCTTCAAAAAAATATGGTCCGATGATGCCACCACACCAAACCTCACCATTAACCACACCAAACAGTATTTTTTTCTGAATCAAAAGACTTCTCATGAATCTGTTGTGGATTATTTTAACACCAAAAACGACAATTGTGTTTGTTAACGAGGCCGTTTAAATAAAAATGGGCTTCATCTGAAAATATGTTTTTTATTTAAAATCAGGATCAATTTTAAGTTGATCTAGAGCCCAATCAGCAAACACACGACGTTCACGGCAAAAAAAATAATTCGAAATAAAAATGTTCATGCATTTTACATGCTTCTGCTGTGCCAAAATTTTTCATAATTGGTAAAAAATCCTGAATTATCAATAAAACCTGACATTATTAACAACCCTGTCAATGCTATTTTGAAGTTTTCATTGGAATAAAAATTACATTCAATGTAATGTATTTATCACATTCACCCAGAGCTCAATTTTCAGTTAATTGTCAACCATGAAGAATCGTTTTAAGGAAATCATGAAAATACATGTTTCTCCAATACTTACATATTCTAGAATGCTTCTAGAAAAGCATGCCTCTGCTGTGCCAAAATTTTTCATAATTGGTAAAATATCCTTAATTATCAATAAAACGTGACATTATTAATAACCCTATCAGTACTATTTTGAGGTTTTCATTGGAATAAAAATTACATTCAATATAATGTAATTATCACATTCGCCAAGAGCTCAATTTTCAGTTAATTATCAAGAATCGTCTTAAGGAAATCATCGAAGAAAAAAAAATTCCAATTCTTTGTTGGAGCAGTATTGGATTGTCTCTCGAGATTTTAGTTAAATGTCTAAATCTGTATTTAAAAATATTTGTTGCAATTTTCTAATGATGAGCTCAAATTTCAGATGAATGTAAAAATGTCTTATTTTACAAGAACACTTGAAATTATTATTTGAAGTTCTTTCATTTGAACCATAAATACATTCAACTATATTTAACACTTTTAAAACTTTGTTTTTGTTGTAATTTTTGTATTTATGTAGGGATCAAATTTTACCTAATTATTAACAATCCTTGGGTCTACAAGAAAATATGGAAATCAAAATTTACACCATTCATAGTTTTTCCAAAAATTTCCACTAAAGTTCTAAATCTTATTGTATAAGTATGTTAACTAAATCTATATTGAAAATCATTTATTTTCCTCAAATTTTTAACTCATTTTTCAATTCGTGTCGAGTTTAATTTTCACGTAATTATTAATAATAATAATAATAATATTTTAGTTTACAAAAAAAATAATTAAAATAAAAATGTACTTAATTGTAGTTTTTCCAAAAATTTGTAATACATTTATTTTGTACTTTAAGTCTTAGTTGAAAAATTAAAAATATCTCTGAAATAACTTCAGACTTCAGATAACTAAGTTAACACTTACAATGTTTTAACCACGTATTTCTGTGTTTGAATTTAGATTACAAAGTAGTAACTGTTGTATCATCTCCATGGACCACGTGGAGACAAGATTGGACCTGGTTGATCTCGCCAGTCTAGTGCTTTCCAGATATGATTTTCGTTTAAAGCTAATGAAACATCAGTTCAAGTGCTTTTGCATGTAACTGTAAATATCATGCTCGGCAATCGTCAATCACATCTGAAACCTGCCCCTGTATAAATGTTTGCCCCCGGGAGTGTAATATCACGTATCCATGCATTTAATAACGAAAACACATAAAGAATATTAGGTCAAGGAAAACTATTTCCCCACCCTCTGCCAGGACTGCCATCTCCTTTCCCGACAAATAAAACGTTGAGGGACCAAACCCACACACCTAAATCACCCGTCCCTATTATTATCCCGGCTCTCGAGCCGACTGTAAACTTTGGTATTTTCCTCCTTGTGACGCTTTCCCGGTCTGCCCTCTTTTAATAAACGCGCCCCTAATGTACCGGAATATTCACTGGGCATCGTTTCGCGCAGTGACACGCACAGTGACTCCGTGCAATAGGTCAAGTTTGCCGTTTGAGTACATGCGGGAAATGCGGCCTGTCATTTTCCGACGGAAAATCCATGGTCCATGTGACGGAATTTATGTCCCGCGAGAAATTCTCGCGTTTACCGCGAGGAGCGCCGCTGCGATTTATCTTTTTTTTTGCCCTCTCGGCGTTTTGTGGGGTTACATTTGTTCTACGTTTTTTTTCCAGGTCGCCAAATAGGAAATTGCGGCCTCGATCGACCTGGTTGCTGTGGTAATGCAGGACTTAGCCAAGAAAAACGCATCTATGATTTACCTAGAGTTGCGTTTTAAAAATGTATTTGTAAGCGAAACGTTTGAAGAATATTGCCACAATATTCGTAAATAATATTTTTTTGTCTGTAAATTAGAAAAAAAAAACTATATTGTTTTTATGCTACATTACTACACTGTTCCGGATTTTCCCTATGGTCCATCCTGGTTTCTGACTATTCCACTTCTCTATTGAGGCTGCACTTCACTATTACATAAGCTCATGGGGTTTAGTCCTCTTTAGCCGACGCCTTATGAGTTGGTTGTCTAGGAGTTAAATAATCTCGATATTGAGATGTTTATGAAATCTCTCCTCGTATCTCCTGGCCGCTTTCGCGATCTCTTGTTTGACTGTCCGCACCTGAAGCACTCGGTGCAGATCTTCATTGGTGACGTACAAAGAGCATTTACGATATTCCTTGGCACTTGGTTTTGGAATCTCTGAAGGCAACCAGAATTGCTTTTTTTGGTACACCCCCACAGCTGCAGGCCGTATTTCCATATTGGTTTAAGGGTTTGTTAATAGACCATTAACTAGTTGTGGATGGACAGCTGGGAGCTTCTTCCTAACAGCCAGTATATCTTTTTATACTTCACTTTTACTTCCTCCGTTTTCTTTTTTTCGTGCTCTTTCCAGGTTAACTTGGCATCCAGATTTAGGCTCAAGTATTTGGCTGTCTTTTTACATGGAATTGTGTTATTTAATGTCACTCCGTGGTAGTCTATTCTCCTATTCGTAAAATTGACATGAACGGATTTACTTCCATTAAATGTTTTTACGCCATTTGGCCATCCATGCCTTTATTTTGTCCATTGCCATTTGGAGATTTGCAGTTGTTTCTTCTATAGTATTACCTACTGCTATAACTGCAGTATTGTCTGCAAACGTGGCTAACTTGATGTTTTCTGCTACTAGGTCACACGTGTATAGTAAGTACAAAAGTGGTCCAAGAACACTCCCTTGGGGCACACCTGCTGCTATTGGAGTGGCTGCGGTGGAGTGAGCGTTAACGCGTTCGCCTCTAGACCGCAAGGTTCCGGGTTCGATTCCCGGCTCTGCATTTCTGGAGTGGTTTTTCTGCAGTTTCCCCATTTCCTTGCAACAAATGTTGGAAATCTGCTTCTACCATCCATAAGTCGCGGAAGGCGCAGATGGGCAATAATAATAATGCGCCTATCCTCTTAACGCCCGCATAACTAGTAATAGTTAGGGGTAAAATACAATGTAATTGGGTCAGAGTTGTCTGTCAAATTATGACAGGAACCAATTACGTCATAGGTTGAGGAGTAGTAGAGATTATTATTATTATTATTATTATTGATTTGAGTTCGTAGTATTTGCTTTCTTGTCTAACTTTGAAGGTTCTGAGAGTTAAGTATAATTCCAAGAGCTGTACGAACTGGTCTGGCAAGCATCTTTTTAGTTTCACTATTAGCCCTTTATACCAAACTTTGTCGAATACTTGAGCAACATCTAGGAACACGGCTGAGCATATTTTCTTTTCTTCCAAGCACTTTTCTGTAACGTCTGTTATTCGGTGCATTTGGTCGATTGTCGCATGTTTATTCCTCAATCCAAATTGATGGTCTGGGATCAGTTGTTTTTCTTCAATTATTCTCTTCATTCTTTTTAGAAACTGTTTTTAAACAGTTCCATTGAAGGTCCATTTCTCTGATCTAATATGTAATCCATCTCGACCAGAGGATCACAATATTCGAAAATTACAGAACTTTTCTTTCTTCTAAATCAAAGATTTCACAAGATTCTAAATTTTAATTTATGAATCTAAACCAGCAGAAAAATATAAATAAATTGATAATTATTTAAATATACGAAACTCAATAACAATTTAATAATATTTTAATCTAATCCAGCATAAAAGTGCAAACAATTGAAAATTATATAGCTTTTGAAACATCCTGTATAGTATTCAAGAAAAATTGCTAGTAGTTCGAAAATTGGGTAAGTATGCAAGATAATATCAAATGTCCTGAATTTTGAATTTAAAATTGGATAAAAATAAACGAATCCGATATTCTGTGAAAAGTTTATAACATGTGGACTCAACAATTATTCAAAAATTCAAGAAATTTTCCTTCGTGTAAAATTTACACTGTAAATCAAAGATCGCACAAAGGATAATAATTACAATTTCTGAATTTACTTTGCCCATTAACATGCACAAAAATCCAATAAATTGAAACATCAAATATTTCTACAAAAATTGGATTTTTTCTGTCAAAAGTGCAATAATAACTATAAATATTTCGGCTAAAATTTAAATTAATTATTCCAAAATTTCAATTATTCTGTCAAAATTTCAATGATAACAATAACATTTTAAAATTAAACAGAAAAAGTTTGAAGACACTATGAAAATTTAATTCGTAGCCAAATTTTGAATTATTTCTGTCAAATTTTCGATTATTTCTATGAAATTTACAACGATTATTATAAAAGTTTTAATGATTCATGCCATATTTAATTAATTATTTCCGTCATAATTTTATTTTCTACTTACAGAGTTTTCCTATTGCTTTTCACCATGAATCAGTTGTGTGTCACTTTATCTCAAATGCTTTTCCCTCTTGCCAACACTAGTCAATATTGATTCAAATGTATTCCCCATATGTCAACTTGTTTTCACTATTTATCAAATGCTTTTCTCTCTGGTCGAGATGGATTAAATATTAGATCAGTCAAAAGTGCAATAATAACTATAAATATTTCGGCTAAAATTTAAATTAATTATTCCAAAATTTCAATTATTCTGTCAAAATTTCAATGATAACAATCACATTTTAAAATTAAACGGAAAAAGTTTGAAGACACTATGAAAATTTTATTCGTTGCCAAATTTTGAATTATTTCTGTCAAATTTTCCATTATTTCTGTGAAATTTACAACGATTATTATAATAGTTTTAATGATTCATGCCATATTTAATTAATTATTTCCGTCATAATTTTATTTTCTACTTACAGAGTTTTCCTATTGCTTTTCACCATGAATCAGTTGTGTGTCACATTATCTCAAATGGTTTTCCCTCTTGCCAACACTAGTCAATTTTGTTTCAAATGTATTCCCCATATGTCAACTTGTTTTCACTATTTATCAAATGCTTTTCTCTCTGGTCGAGATGGATTAAATATTAGATCAGTCAAAAGTGCAATAATAACTATTAACATGGTAGCTAAAATTTAAATTATTTATTCCAAAATTTCAATTATTCCGTCAAAATTTCAATGATAACAGATAACATTTTAAAATATAACGGAAAAAATTTGAAAACATTATAAACATTTTATTCGTTGCCAAATTTTGAATTATTCCTGTCATATTTTCGATCATTTCTGTCAAATTTACAACGATTATTGTAAGAGTTTGAATGATTCATGCCAAATTTAATTAATTATTTCCGTCATAATTTTATTTTCTACTTACAGAGTTTTCCCATTGCTTTTCACCATGTATCAGTTTTGTTTCACTTTATCTCAAATACTTTTCCCTCCTGTCAACACTTGTCAAAATTGTATCAAATATATTCCCTATATGTCAAATGTATTCCATTTAAATGAAATGAAATGAAATGTATTCTGAGCTGAGTTCTAGTTTAAAGTTTTTCCAGTTGGTGCCTTTGTTCGCTAGTGTCGGGCTAGGTTGTTTTGTTATAATTTTGTTTTGCTGAGGTTTAGCAGTATCGGTGAGTAATCGGATGTTGGTCCTTCTTCATCTTCTATATGCATATGGTTTATTGCGATATTTTTTAGTATAAAATGTCCAAGAGGTCTGGGATTTTGTTACAATCAGTTGGCCAGTAGGTGGGTTTATCAGTTGACAGCCACTTCCCTTCATCTCAATTGTTGCTTGTTGAAGTTCTTTTTCTTTCTTCGTTGTTAGCCGTGAGCCCCAGTGAGTATTTTCAGCATTGAAATCTCCTCCAATAATGATTTTTTCTTCTAGCGTGCATATGTAGTTTTTATATTCTTCTTTGACCAGTCCATGTCTTGGCGGCGAGTACATGGCTGCTACTGTGATTCTATGTGTTTGTTACCAGGATGACTACACTAGCAGCTTAAATTTTCTCAATTTCATATTTTTCTCTTTCATAATGTATTATGTTGTTTTTTTACGATGATCCTTCCATTGCCGAGTTTTGTGGGTGCAAAACGTGATAGACTTGGTATCCCCCAATTCTGTTGTATATTTGGTTCGTGAAGTGTGATTCCGAAATTAGGCATATGTAATATTCTAGGTATCCAGAGTTACTTGCAGCTCCTGCTGATGCTGCAAAACCCCATTAGCGTTAAATTGTAATATTCTAAGATCTGTAGTCATTATGATTGAACCGATGATTCTGTTGATTTTCCATTTTTGTGAGTCTTTTAAGTACCGTTTTATTGAACTCTTCTTGTCTTTTCTCTTGCTGTTCCATTTTGTCCATTAACTTTTTTAACATCAGCGTTGTGGAATCAGCACTGTTTTCGGCATATTGTTGTGATTCACTTGCCATCTGGGCAAATGATACTTTAGTGTTCACTTGCTCGTATACTTTGTTTCCGGCAGTAATGGTCTAAAATTGTAATATTTTAAGATCTGTAGTCATTATGATTGAACTGACGATTCTGTTGATTTTCCATTTTTGTGAGTCTTTCTAGAACCGTTTTATTGAACTCTTCTTGTCTTTTCTCTTGTTGTTCTATTTTGTCCATTAACTTTTTTAACATCAGCGTTGTGGAATGAGCACTGCTTTCGGCATCTTGTTGTTATTCACTTGCCATCTGGGCAAATGATACTTTAGTGTTCACTTGCTCGTATACTTTGTTTCCGGCAGTAATGTTCTAAAATTGTAATATTCTAAGATTTGTAGTCATTATGATTGGACCGACGATTCTGGTGATTTTCCATGTTTGTGAGTCTTTCAAGTACCGTTTTATTGAATTCTTCTTGTCTTTTCTCTTGCTGTTCCATTTTGTCCATTAACTTTTTTAACATCTGCGTTGTGGAATCATCACTACTTTCGGCGTCTTGTTGTAATTCACTTGCCATCTAAGCAAATGATACGTTAGTGTTCACTTGCTCGTTTACTTTGTTTCCGGCAGTAATGTTCTAAAATTGTAATATTCTAAGATCTGTAGTCATAATGATTGAACCGACGATTCTGTTGATTTTCCATTTTTGTGAGTCTTTCAAGTACCGTTTTAGGGAACTCTTCTTGTCTTTTATCTTGCTGTTCCATTTTGTCCATTAACTTTTTTAACCGATGATTCTGTTGATTTTACATTTTTGTGAGTCTTTTAAGTACGTTTTATTGAACTGTTGTTGTCTTTTCTCTTGCTGTTTCATTTTGTATATTAGCTTTTTTACATCAGTGTTGTGGAATCAGCACTGCTTTCGGCATCTTGTTGTAATTCACTTGCCATCTGGGCAAATGATACTTAAGTGTTCACTTGCTCGTATACTTTGTTTCCGGCAGTGTTTATTTCGATGCTTTGATTTTGTAACAGTTTTTTGTTAGTAGTTTTGTTTCTCAATTCCTGGAGCGTTATTGCCGTGCTACAACTCCTGTAGCTTGCTGGGTGGGCTTCCCCGCAATGGATGCATTTGGCTTGAGTATCTCTTGGCTTCTTGCACTCTTTAGTATGGTGTTTCCCTGCGCATTTAACACACCTGGGCTCACTATTATTAATATTTTTGCATTTTTTTTTATTTAAACATTAAATTTTGCAAGCAGAATTTCTCAAATTTTTATAAATTTAAAACAGAAACAACATATATAAAAAAGAAAAGTATCTGGTAATTGCGAAAAATGTCATAAAGACACCAGAAATTGCAACTAAACACCCTAAAAATAAAAATATGTAGGTGCTTGATATTTCAGAAGTGCGTTTTAAAATTATTAATCATGAGAATTCTGTCAATTACCAATTATACGAGGGCAATCCGGGTAGTGACAGACGTTTTGGCCTGGCGCGGCAGTTGGCGGCACTGGCGCCACCATCTTGGCTACAGAATGTTTCTACACATAGTACGCAACCAGCCGTGGTGACTAGAGCATCGTGCATATTGTACTTTTTATACAGTGGCGTTTTAAAATGAGCGCTGCAATTAAAAATCCCGCCAGTTGTGAAGTGCGTGGTGTGATAAGGTTTTTGTTGGCGAAAAATTACAAACCGAATGAAATTTATTGCCAGATTTGTGACGTATACGGCAACGGAATAATGAGTGAACATTGACTTTAAAAATGGCCGAACCAATGTTCACGAAGAGGATCGCAACGGTAGGCCTAGTCTTGTGACTGATGAATTGTTGGTGAAAATGAATGAAAAAATCTGGGAAAATCGTCGTTTCACGATTAACGAACTCTCGGAACATTTTCCCCAAATTTTACGGAGTTTAGTTAATGAAATCGTAGTAACTCGCAGGCGGCAGATTTCTAAAAGAGAGTATTGTAAAGCTTGTAAAACGTTATGATAAATGCCTTAATTTATTAATTAAATGCCGATTACTTCGAAAAATAGCCTAAGAGTTTACCTTCAAAATGTATATAATACAAATTAGTTTTTTCACTTTGTTTATTTTTTATTTCAAAACGTCTGTCACTTTGTGGATTGCCCTCGTATTTTAGATTTTTTTGGGAATCAACGTCTTATAGAATTAATAGTTATAGTTTTCAAAGGTATCAAGGCTGATTATAATATAAGTTTTTATATCATGTTGATATAAAGCTGATAAGCCAATACATTTTTTGTTGCCTAGATAAAACAAAGACTAATAACTAGGGTCCGGATTTCTAGCAAATTTGTTTTTTACATATATTAATTGCATAACAACATAATTTTAAATGTGGATGAATCACAAAAAACTGAGTTTTTTTACACCTATATAGGTTTGCTTTTTCTGGTTTTTTAGCTTTTTTTCATATTTTCTTGGAAATTCTGCGCTTTTTAGCTTATTTAGCGATTTTTATTGTTGCCTAGATTTTTTTTGCCAAATTCAGTTTAGATTCCGATAAATACAGATTATGTACGGTAAAAGCTGGCAGAAAAAAAAATCACAAACATTTAATTTACTCTACATGGCTTGCATATGGATTAAATAGAGCAGCTGAAACAGTTAGAACCCAATTAAAAGCCACTCTATCCCTCCCATATATCCCATATACCTTTACCTCTCAAACCAATCAAGACCAACCACTAGATGTGGTATTTGGATGTATGCGGCAATGCAGGTTTTGGAATTTTCTGCATTGTCTGCTGAAGCCACATAGGTATAAATGTCAAATATATTAGAAAATTCAAGAGATCAAGAGAACAACATTTAACTTTTTTAAAACCTAACTATGCTTTTGTTAGTGACTCAATAAAACAAAACTCGAAAAGCAACGATTGTCCTTAGTAGAATCTGTCGTGATTGTCCATGATTTTAAAATATTCCTTCAAGAAGAACATGACAGAATTGAGCAAATAATACGCAACAAATTTGATGATGTACTCAGAATAAGTGAGGGTTTCACATATCTTCAGAAGATAGGAAATTTATTAGGTATTTGAATTATTTTTATAGGAAAATAATTATTTCATTTATTAATTATTATGAATATTTCTTCAGTAAGACCACGATTCAGCTGGAACAAAATCGTATTTAGTGCTATCTATAACAAAATGCAGCTGACGGTTTCGACGCCGTCTCCTGGGAGGCGGCAATCGATAGTACGCTTCCTCCACCAGCCTAGTTGCCAGCGGCCGCCTGGGGACGCAAGAATTCCGCACGCGTCGCCGCTCCCGGCTCCTGAGTCTTCCCGATTGACCCGGCCGGATCGCATAATTCAGGGAGGCTTCGGGAACAGACCCGGGGGGTTGGGGCCCCATATTTCACGGAAATTACGGGACGCACCCGCTCCCGGACCGCCCCTGCCCCCCGCGCCGATACATCCACCGCCGGCAGTTTTCAATTAGGGCCTCCGTCTGGGCGCGCGATTTATCGCCGCCCCCCGAATTCATTAATCGCGCGCGATTAAGCCCGCTAGAAGAAACGGGCGAAGAAGAAAGGGGGCGGCGATTATTCGGCGTTGGCCGCAGATATTCCACCCCGTGGATTCGGCCCTGATCGGTGGTCATTGAAGGTGACCTGGAGGTAAAATGGAATCGGTTATCTGGTAATCATTTTGCTACACATCCATTATGGAGATTATAAGTTTATATTTTCAAAATTCTATTACTGTGACTTATATTATTTTGTTAAGATGATTTTTCATCATCATCATCAAACTGGCTAGGCTCCTACCTTATTCAAAGGTTTGACAATCTTAGCCCTGGCCTTTATAAGTTGTGGGCAGAAGTCCAAATTGCCTACAAGAAGCATATTTTATGGTCCTATCAATTATGTTATCAGAGATTTTAATTAACAGTACTGCGTAAATCACTTTCTTCGCAATTCACAATCGATTTTTTTAAATATCTCAGTGTCTGATGGCTCTATTCTGAAGACATTTTAACAGAGATATAAGCTAACAGCACTGATAAAATCACTCTTTAGCTTGAGACATTAACCAACTCGGTATCTGATTGGATAAATAGTGATTTTATCAGAGTTACTACTAGTTACTACTCAGAGCTAATACTACTGTTAAAATCACTTATTAGCCAATCAGGCACTGATTTTTTAAATTTTTATGCTAAAAGTGATTTAAACACCGCCCTTATCTACAGAGTGTAGAGTGAGATTGCATGGGTATCTTTCCTATTTTCAAACCTAGAGATCTGTTTAAATATCTTGAGTATAGAACTATTTTTCCGGTAGTTTCCGGTATACATTAATTTACATTTCTTTTTATTAGTGCTATTGTGTCTGTAGTGCGTAGTGGACTAGATTTTAAAAATGAATCGCCTACTGGAATCCATATTTTTTTATTCTAAAAAATATCTGACATGTAGTAAATGATTGACGTTTCAATTGAATCATTTTGTCATTCGCTGTAAAGCGAACTATATTGGATTTTAATATCAATTTTATTAAAAGCTTGGATATATAATATTCAAAATGTCCAACGAAAAGGCTTTGCAGATAACTCCAAATGCATCCTACAGATTCATGTGTAACATGTATAGAAAACTGGGAGAGCAAAAAACAGTAAGTTACGTCTCCAATTACTTACAATACCTACTTCCTCTGCTTCTATGAAATAAAATAAAGATCGACTGGTCAATTATAATAATAGTCGGTAGTTGTAACCTTCCAAATTATTGATTTCGGCCGATTCTAGCCCAGTTCAATTATTATTAATAATTCAATTTTCTCCGAATACGATTGGACTGTGGCATATTCAAGGAAATTTACCACGAAAACTTATTGTTCTCACTGAATACGTTTTAAATGAAATTTACTTTTTGAAGTGTATTGTGCTGCTCGTAATTAGTAGCATTACACCAAATATTGTGAATATTGAAAACGTGGAGGATTCAAGCATTCGATTCGTGTAAGTACTACAAAATATTTATTTATATGTAGATAATAAATTTATAGTATAAAATATAATAAATATAGGTTAGATTGTATGGCACCATGTTCTGGTTCATAAAAAGTTAAAAATTCAAGTCAGAAATAACGGGGTTTTCCAGCGTTACATATAAGTAACACTATACCTTTTCAAGTTCAAAATGAGACCAATCAATTTCATTTTGGGAAGAAACAAATTCAAATTGCGACTAATCAATTTCAAATTGGAAACAATCAAATTCAAATTGAATTGAAACAAATTCAATTTGAGATCTAACAATTTCTTAATGAGATTTTCAATTTCAAATTGAGATTAATCAAAATGAAGTTGACAATAAACAGTTACAATTTGAAAATATTGCCAATATTATAATTAATATTACCAATATTAACGAAATATTATAATATAATTTATTCATACATGTAATATTAAATATTAACATTATACTACAAAGATTAAAACAATCTAAGGAATAAACTACTAAACTAAAAGTACACGTCTTCCATGTTTAACCTAGCAAGAATAAATTTTCGGATACCCGTCATAAATCTCGCACAATTATAGACAACATTAATTTTTCTTACGTTTTCATTAATTATGTTTTCCAACCTTTGAAGGCTGTCACTGTATGACACTGTCTGTGTCATATTATTCCTGTCTTCTACATTCAAACTTGGTGGCATTTGTACCGCCAAATCTGCCTTTACACCAGATTTCATGGCTCATGGCCATGCATTCTCAATCGGGTTCAACATTAGGCTATATGGACTTAATGACTTAATCGAAGTAAGTGATTCTTTCTGAATTCATATTAATGCCCATCGTATTAGAAGTGGTTTTCCAATCTCCATTATTATAATAAACAACACATAGCTGCTTCTTGAGCTGTACTGGTTCTGTTTTTTTATGTAGCGTGGCAAGTTTAATCTCAACTTGATATTATTTAGTTTCAACTTGATTTTGTTTAGTCTCAATCTGAAATTGATTAGTCTCAATTTGAACTTTATTGGTCTCAATTTGAAATTGATTGATCTCAATTTGAAATTGATTGGTCTCAATTTGAACTTGATTGGTCTCATTTGGGCTTGAAAAGGTATAGTTTTATGTGGTTCAAAAAATATGTTTGAATTTGATTCTTTTTAGGCGAGGCTTGACACTCCAAGAAGCATTGGGTGCACACTGACGACATCGATGATTTTTTATTGAACCTTCTGAAAGAAACGGTCTCACTGATGAAGACTCCGCCGACCAAGACGATGGAGGAACATAAACATGAAGAACAGATAACTTGGGTCAATTCCGATAGAGTCTGCAGTACAGCAAAATGCCAACAGCCAATTCCGGAAGCTATACATATTACAAAAATCAACCTAGAAAATGACATATCTTTCGTTTCCCAACCAAAATTATCTACAATACCAAGATTTTATTTGTGTCGATATTTTTGAGGAATTCATCGATAACAAAATTGTTGAACATCTTGTTGAAGAAACAAGGAAATACGCATTATTCAAGAATTATGAAGATCCTAAAATTACAGCTGACGAAATCCGTTGTTTCATAGGCATCCTTATTGTTAGTGGATATGACAAAGAACCGAGTAAGAGACAATGTTGGGATTCAGAAGACATGAAAAATATTTTAATAAACGCAGCGATGAGATGCGACAGATTTATTAAAATTATGTGATTTATACACTGCGCAGATAATCATCAAATTGATAAAAATTATAAATTATATATGTTGCGACCACTAATAAATATAGTGAAAGATAACTTTGTTCCTGTTCAACATATCAATTATGTGAATCGATGATAAAGTATTTATCATCGATAAATTGCACCCATGCCTTTCCAAAAGGGAAGACATTGGTGTAAAGAGTTTATCCGTGGGAAACCTATACGTTTCGGATTCAAAATATGGTGCCTAAATAACGTTACTTATTTTTTAGGTTAGGTTAGGTTGTTTAGTTAACTTTTAGCCTTATCAAGGCAAACGGCCGAATGCCGGAGAAAGGGACGAGAATTTGTTTGGAAAGTGTACGGCTCCTTTTATTACCATGATAAATGAATTGCCAAACAAAAAATTCCCTTACAAATTTCACTTTGACAGTTTATTTACGGGTGTATATTTACTAAACTATTTACGGGAAAATGATTATGGAGGCACAGGGATAATCCGAGAAAACCGAATTCCCAAAAATTGCTCTCGAACAAATACACAAGATATGAAAAAATCTAATCGAGGTACTTTTGTATCTTCAATCTATAGAGACCACGGCATAATATTTTTAAAATGGTGCGACAATAATATTGTTGCAGGAGCATCAACGTGTTATTATTTACAATTAATTCATCATGTTAAAAGGTATAACAGATCTGAAAAAAGTACATCCACATTCAACAACCTCATATAATCCAATAATGCAATAAATAGATTAGCAGGACAGATCTAATGGATGAAAATGTATCGACATATAGATTCGGAGTTAGGTCCAAAAAGTGGTGGTGGTGCATTTTCACATGGTTAATCGATGTTTTAATTAGCAATGCATAAATCCTCTATAGAAAAGACCATCATATGCAGATTTCTCAGTTAGATTTTAGAAGATCAATAGCACAAATATATTTAATAAGATTCCAAAATGCGCCAAAAGATGCAGGAAGACCTTCTTCTTCTTGCAGTGCATCTCCTATCTGAGGTTTGCTATCATCACAGCTATTCGAACCTTATTGGCTGCCGCTCGGAATAATTGGGTGTTGCTGCAGCCAAACCAGTCTCTTAGGTTAGTTAGCAGGAAGACCATCGACAGCCAAATGCAGCCTAACTCTAAACAGGATATCAGATGATTTATGATATGATACGATCAATCATTTGCTCATGTCAATTCCTGAGAAGAAGAGACGATGTTGCACCACACGCACAATGTGCAAAAAGTGGAATGTGGGAATTTGTATAGAGTGTAACGTAATTTTTCATACCAAATAAAATTAATTATATATGATTTTTTTATATAGGTACTGAAATTGCATAGCGTTACATATATGTAACAATAAATACTGCAATTTTTTACTTTGTAGGTATCACAGTTTATGATTATTATATCATAATATGTTTGAAAATGACCGACTGTTCGGTCGAAACTATAGTCACTTTATTAAAATAAACGGTGATACCTACAAAGTAAAGAAATGCATTATTTATTTATACATAATGTATCACGAAGTAAAAGCCTCCAGGGTTAATAAAATATATGCAACACTTTAGTTTTTTGGTATTAAAATAAAATAATATAAAATAACAATTATTTTTCTTCCAAATACCTCCTACTTGACCTTAAAATACAAAAATTAAATCCTTTCATGAAATATAAATAATTCAGACTCAAATGCGCTGCTTCATTATAAAGTGACACTACGTGTCACTTCATAATCAAGCAGGTCGCACCCATTTTACAACCATTTTGACGTTTTAGCGGTTGTCACTTCAAAGTTTCAAAATTATATTAGAATTATGTTAAGACCTAGTTAGGTACTTTAAATTGGCATTTAATTCAAATTTAAATTAAAACATTCAGACGAGTTTGTGAAATCAAATAAAATAAAAATATAGAAAGATAAACTACAAAAACTATATTTCACAATGGTAAGTTATTAATTAAAATATTCGCATATGGGATAGAACACATTCTTTTGTAAAGTAATATGTATTTACAGGCCCGATTCAAGTGAACATATCATTAGAATATGTTGCCATTTTTGATCACCCTGTAAATCACTAACTATTTGCGATTCTCAGCATATAATGTAGACATCGTATTACAATAACAACAACCTTACCGAACCTGGGGCCTTCTGGCCACAGAGTAGAATTTCGAGTACGATATAATATTCAAACAATTATGCAAATTATGCAGTTAAGTCGCGTTCTCACGAATCAACTTTAATTGATCGATTGTAGTTATTATAAATATTATTATAAAGGTATTATAAAACTATAGTGAGAACTTTTGTTTAAAAAGATTAATCAACTTTGAACTATAGTTTTCAGTCAACTTTTGTTGATCAACTATAATCGATCAAAATTAATACTTTCCTTGCTAATATCTTGATGAAACATTTGACTATTATTATAAATATATGTTAGGTATAATTACACTTGTTTTATTTCATATATTTGATCGGTTTCCTGACATGTGTTTCGGCTTATTCGGCCATTTTCAAAGGATTATGTTTACAGTTTGATTGATAACTTGATTGATGACATATTGACACATTTAAATATATGAAACAAAACAAGTGTAATTATATCTAATATACATTTATAATTGATCAATTAAACTTAATTCGTGAGAATGCGCCTGTATGCGTTTATTAATGAAAACAACTAAAAAAAAAAAAAATTCAACAAAAGTTATTAATTTTTTCAGCTGTGCTGTGAAATTTTTTTAACTAAGAATATGTATACAACCATTAAACCACCAAATCGCACCTTCAGTGATAAGTTATGAGAAAACCTAATCTGGCATTTTGTTTCAGCCGTTACAAGAAATTGATTTGGATGACGAAATCACGTTTTTTAACAATGCCAAGTTGACAAAACAGGCAACCGGATATGACCAATTCTTCTCGTATACCAAGACGTTTCCGCTCTTCAACAAGAAGAAACCTCGTGAAAACAGGTTGTACCAACCGCAAGTTTGGGATAATATTGTTCAACAGGTATGATATAACTAGCCAGGTAGAACTAGGCAGCATCATCATGTGCCAATTATTGTTCATTATTACAGCACATAAGCCATAGCTTTAATCCTTCTTAACTATAAAGTGATGAAGATCTCGCAAAAATAGTTGATATTTTTTTGTTTTTCGTGAATAATTTCAAAAGTGAGAGAAATTTGAAACCTGTTAACAATGTCACCAAAAAATAAGAAAAGTAAATAACGTTGGCGAGTACATCCTTCTCAACAATAAAGTCATAATGATTTATGCCAATTTAATTAGACATATTTTCCGTATCAATTTTTTATTGTCGTAATTAACTTGGCAAATGTGATAAAAGTATTTGAAAAATATTTGAAGAAACGTGTCCACAAAATAAACAAATCATAGCGAGTTAATCTTTCGACTTCTTAATAATGACGTTAGGGATGCTCGCCAAAACAATTGAACGTTTTCTCATACCGAACTTTGATTTTTTTATAAATAACTTGACAATGTGAGATATTTGAAAACTATTAAAAGCTTAAGAGTAAAGAAACAATTACCTCAGTTTATAAGTACTTAACTAACCTAACTAACCTAATTTAATCTAATAAAAAATACGGAAATTTTCACTAAGTATAGTTAAAGCAGTAACGGATAATGGGGGCACTAGCCTCCCACCCCCCGCCTCCAGCGGAATCAGAGTCAGCACACTCTAAAACTAATGCGGAAAATTATGTCGAGAAAATTTTCCTGACACATACATGGTTAGAGTATATTGCGTTGATTTAGTAAACAAAATTGGTTAAATTGGTTATTGAGGTTAGAAATGTTAAACTTTTGAAAAAAAACTTGTGAAGTTGTAATTATATTCTAATCAACATCTATTCCGAAAAATCGCTAACGAGAAAGTTATCATCATTAGAATTTAAAATACGTTAGAGAAATTTGTAAGTAATCTTTAGCTGAAAAGAATTTAAATGGTTAACAATTATTTTCTTGATTTAGTATTTATAAAAACGTAGAAATTATAATGGCCCAATCACTTAACCGAGTTTTAACCAAGTCTGAACCGATCCTTTTGAAACACGCAATCTACAAAACACTAATGATAAAGTTGTAAATTAATTCTGAAATATAAATGTCTTCAGCGCTAACTCTATTAGAGCGAATCCATTATCCCGAATGTTGATCTTTTTAGATTCGCAATTAAGCCGTTATCCGGACGTCAGGCCTGTCCGAAACACGAGCAAACTTCGCGACTTGTTTTCCCCTCTACGGTTTTTAAATCGGATTAAGGTTAATTCTGTGAGCTGGTCAGGAAAATCGGTAAACAAGTTTTTGGTCCGCGAGCGAAAAACGGCATCACTGCCCATTAGCTGCCGGATAAAATGCACATAATCCGACTTTAATGCGGACAGATTGTTCAGATCCCATGGCCTGCACACACAATCGAAACGAAAAGTTCAAGTACATTGGTATGAAATACAATTATTTTGTTGCCACGGTACTCTAAATAATTGTTGCATATGAATAAGATTATTGTTAATTGTTAATAATTAACAAAAAATAATTATTAGGTTGCGACGGCTAGCTAAATTAGGTCGGGAATATGGTCATTACATAAACATACAAAATTAGAACATTAATGAAAATTTATTTATTCGAATATGTTCCTCAGATCCATTTTGTTCACAGCTTTTTACATGCGTTACTAATGCAGTGCGATCAACAATTATTTAGATAAGGCGCGGCTATGATTGTGATCAAATCTGCAAAAAAAATAAAAATTGAAGAACTACTTGGTTATGCATCCTTACATAATACAGGCTTATCATGAATTGCTGCCACCAGATTTGAATAGACGTCTTTTACCCTAACAGACGTGTATTTCCAACATCTTTAGGACTTATTTTATCTAAATAATTGTTATCAACGAACATTTGGCGTAATAAATATTTGGTTCATATATAATTCGGTAAATTTGTTTAAAACACATAACGTTTGAAATTTTGTATTCTATACTCTTAATAATTATTGCGATTATAAATAGCTTTAGCAGCATAAACAGGCCATTGATAACTAAATATATTATATAATAAATAAATTAAAAAATATATTATAATATAAAAATTATACAAATAATAATAGTGTTTAATAATATTAAAAACTGATGTGAATATTGCTAATTATGATTATTAACAAAACACTATTTTCTAATCCAATTTTCTATCAGAATCCAGGAGCTAATTAACAACCGACCCGCCTTTCTAATGCTAATTAAAAGATAATAAATTTAGTCCCCATTAATTATGCAGTACAAATTATAAAATAAATGACAATTGTAGCTAAATTATGCATCAGTACAGATGCTTAATGTGGTCATCATTATATGATTATTAAAGTGCATGACTCTACTGTAATCTGTAATTTGAATCAGAAAGTAAATATGTAAATGTCATCGCGCAATAACTGAAGAAATTAAGATTTTCTAACAAAATCTAGATTTGGAAATGTTTTGCAAAACATTTGACATACTGAATTCTGCTTGCAAAAACATATCAATAAAAATTTTAAACTGAATTAAAATTATTAGTTTTTGAGTTATTGACACAAAAATATGTAAAACAAAAATTTTCTATCGAAACCTAAATTATAATTTAAAAGATTTTGGTATAAGTATTTGATACTTATATCAAATATATAATATTTCATAATTATATCAAAAAGAGGCGGAGGCGGAAAGACCCCATGGGGTCGATAGCCCAATAAAGATTGTTTAGATATATATATATATATATATATATATATTGTAATGTTTTTGCATTGCCCTACTTTCGGGACTACAAAATGTTACGTTTTTATTTATTTACTCTTATCTCAGGTTCAATAGTAAGTTCAATCATAACTAAATAGAGTTTTGTTCAAATACTTTAATGAATTGAAAATAACCAAATATTAAAACGTCTAATATAAACTAAACTAAACAAATAAATCAAAAACAATAGAAAACTAAATTATTAAATACTTAATAAACTATGACCAACATTAACAAATTAAATCCTATGTACACAAGCCAACTTATGTGATAATATGACTCTTGCACTTTACGCAAACTTTCTACTTGCAGTTATCTTCTTGTGGTTCCTTGATTACGTCGTCCTGTTGTCCCTGCTTTCCCGTCTGATCCGTTGTTGATTCCCACCAAAGTAAACATCTACTTTTGTGTGCGAAGTTGAGCGGCTTGAAGTCCTGATTTTTGAATATCTCCGTCACGGCTCCTATCTCGTTGAATTCCTCTCCTGGTTGACTGTTTTCTCCCAGCAATATGTCCAATCGTTGAAAACCCCGTTAATATTTTGTAATGTATTCTGGTGGAATCGCAACATCTCCACCCGCGATCCACACGCGTCTCTCCCCCTCGTCAAACTCGTTGTTGATCATTTTCGACTTTCCATTATCTAATTCCCCAAGCGTCTATGCTCGAAGTCACCTGTAACCCGTGGTAACCAATCAACAACCTTCATCCGCGGATTGCTTTGTATATTTGTGCATACTTGGTCATATTCACATTTACAATATTTACAATAATTTTTGTTGGCTTGTGCCCTGAAGATTATAATTCTATCTAAAACTTATATAATAATAACAATAAATCTATTCTAATTAATCTAAATAAATACTACAAATACCATCACAGATTCCCAAAATAAAATTAGAAAACATGGCAATTCAATTGTCCATTTTACTGATTTGATTTTTACCCCTGTTAGAGTCGTTACTAATCTATTATTATCAATTTCAGTGTCCATTTTTACTCACAATAAGGATATAACGTCTGTATATTATACTTTCCTCGTAAGATTTCCCCTCTTAAAGTTTCTAACACATAGGTTGAGTCTCCTATGACCTTATTTACAATAAACGGTCCTTCGTGAGGCAAACTCAGTCTCTTGCATTTTTCAATATTTAACTTCAAACCATTCTTTCTAAGTTCCTCCAGTATAATCTCCAATTGTTGGATGTGATCGTCATGTGATTTACTGAATATTATAACATCATCAATATAATGATTACAGTACCCTTCATGTTTCCCTAGTACCTTTTGCATTGTCCTTACTAATGCCGCACTTGAACTTGATAGGCCAAATGGTACTACTCGAAATTGATAAATATATCCATCTATCATGAATCCTGTGTATTTTCGAGAATCTTTGTGCAACGGAATTAGCCAGAAAGAATTTTTCAAATCCAGCTTTGAAAATACCATTTGATTTCTAAAATTACTCAATATTGTCTCAATTGTATGAGGTGTCTCATATTGAGGCATAGTGATTTCGTTTAGCTTTCTTGCGTCTAAACACATTCGAATTTCCCCATTCTTTTTCTTAACAATTACCATAGGATTTATGAAATTTGTTTCAGCTCTCTCTATGATTCTTGATTTCAACATTTTCTCTAATTCTTCATTAACTAAATGCTTATACGCCTGCGGTATCGGGTATGTCTTGCTTTTAAATGTTTCGTTTGTAATTATCTCTAACTTGTGCTCGTGTCCAATTGCTATGTTCGGTATTTCATCTACCAGTTCACTTTTATTTTGTAGAATATCATCTACAATTTCCTTATATTTTTCAGGACAATTTGGTCCCCTAATTTCTACCTCGGCATTATTTAATATTTCTTCATCTTCATTATCTGTATCATTTACACATTCATTCTCTACATACCTCCCAACCTCCAGTTTGAAATTTTTCTCAGCAATTTCCAACGAGTACTCTTTTAGATCAATTTTCGCGTCCCACTTGTCAAGAAAATCAATACCTAATATCATGTCGTGCCTCATATTTATTATTAAGAATATATGTGAGTATTTTTCCCCACCTATGTTTATATTGCACATTATTGCACTATTAATTGTTGCAATTTATTTATTGCTGACCGAAATTACCCTTATTCTTTTTGTAGGCATCATAAACCTTTTAAACATTTTAATATTTTCATCAATGATCCTTTTATTGATCATTGATACTTCAGCGCCGGTATCAATAAGTGTTTTTAAATTATTTTCCCCAATTTTGCAGCTAATATATGGTAATCCATTCGAAATGTTATCTTCGCCCCCATTTACTTTAATAAAATTCCCCGGATGTTGGTAATTTGGAATAGTTTTCTCCCCATTGATACCATTCATTGAAAATTTTGTAGTTCCCTTTCTTCCACAATTATATCAAGTCCACGTCTAATTCGGTTTTCCTGTATACGATTGTTGTTTTGATTTATAACTTGATTTTGCCTGTCAACCATAACATTACCTAATTCATGTTGTCTGTTTTGTCCCCTATTTTGTTCATGTTCAGGTTCGTTACGTCCTCTCCTGTCATAATTATTGTTATTGTTATTTTGATTATTATTATTAGGGTAAAAGTTACGTCTTTTATCCCCATTGTAATTGTTTCCCCGTCTGTAATTATGATTTTGTCTGTCATTGTAATTATTGTTATTATTTCCGTTTCGTTCGTATCTACATTCCTGTCGATTATAAAATCCCTGTCTCCTATAATCTTGTTCCCCCCTGTTATAATCCTGTCTGTACCTATTGTTATTTCTATTGTCTAAATCATCAACGTCCTCGTATCGTTTTAGTAGGTCAATTAACTCCGTCATTGTCTCGATCCTCTGAATTACAGTTGTTTTCAAAATTTCTCCCTCAAAGTGTCTAGCTAAAAATTTAGTAACTTCTTTTTCTTGTAATTTCGGCTCCAACTGCTTAGCAATACTGTATTTTTCTATTGCATATTGTTCTCTGGTTAGCCTATTTCCCTGTCTAAATTTACCCGAATACAAATTTTCCCTAATTTTTCCTTGTCTGAAGTCACCCCAATATTGTGTTTTAAATTTAGCTTCAAATTGCTCAAAATTATTGCATTCATCCTCAATGGTTGTATACCAGGTTAGTGCTGAGTCCCTAAGTGTGCTTTGTATGATATGAAAAACTTGTGTATTGTCCTCCACATTATTCAATAAATTTTTGAGTGCTTTTAAATATGTCATTGGGCTCGCCCGATTATCCCCTGAAAATTTTGTTAATAACTCCCTGCGTGAAATTGCCAAAATATGTTCTAAACTGGGTGCTGTTCTGTATTTGCTTAAATTTTGTTGAATTTCATGTAACTCTTGTTGCTGTAAATTTTCTTTACTAACTATTTCTTGTCGAATACCGTCTATTGACTCTCCTAACCGTAGTCCTAACCCTTGTATTTCTGTCTTATTTTGGAATATACATCTATCCCGGTGTTCCATTTCCTTCATGATTTCACCATGCATATCTTTAATCTTGTTGTCACAATCCATTTTAATAATATCTTGCATATTTTCAAAACTATGCACCATTTCAGTTTGCAAATTAATTAATTTATTGTCAAATCGTTCTTGTGTATCTTCTACCCTTTTAATGTCGTCTTGTACTCCCTTGATGTTGTCTTTTACTCCCTTGATGTCGTCTTGTACTCCCTTGATGTCGTCTTGTACTCCCTTGATGTCGTCTTGGATGTTGTCTTGTAGTGTTTTCACCTGCACTGCGGCACATGCCTGCCCTTTTAACAGCATTTCTAGGAGATTCTTCATACTGTCCTGCTCCGTTTGAACCTGACTACGTGATGGTTCAGGTATCTTATGCTTTTCAACCTGAGTTGCCTCACCCTGACCAGACTCTAATAATTCTACGTCCTCAGACTCTGTCACCGGAGCTTTCTTCGGTCTACCTACTTTGCTACCCTTTTCCATCTTAATTAACTTAAATAAATTCCTAACACTACTAAATCTATTTGTTTCCTTTTGTTTTCATTAATAACCTCTATTTAGTTTGATTCATTTAAATTGCTCCACGTTCGGGTCGCCAATTGTAATGTTTTTGCATTGCCCTACTTTCGGGACTACAAAATGTTACGTTTTTATTTATTTACTCTTATCTCAGGTTCAATAGTAAGTTCAATCATAACTAAATAGAGTTTTGTTCAAATACTTTAATGAATTGAAAATAACCAAATATTAAAACGTCTAATATAAACTAAACTAAACAAACAAATCAAAAACAATAGAAAACAAAATTATTAAATACATAATAAACTATGACCAACATTAACAAATTAAATCCTATGTACACAAGCCAACTTATGTGATAATATGACTCTTGCACTTTACGCAAACTTTCTACTTGCAGTTATCTTCTTGTGGTTCCTTGATTACGTCGTCCTGTTGTCCCTGCTTTCCCGTCTGATCCGTTGTTGATTCCCACCAAAGTAAACATCTACTTTTGTGTGCGAAGTTGAGCGGCTTGAAGTCCTGATTTTTGAATATCTCCGTCACGGCTCCTATCTCGTTGAATTCCTCTCCTGGTTGACTGTTTTCTCCCAGCAATATGTCCAATCGTTGAAAACCCCGTTAATATTTTGTAATGTATTCTGGAGGAATCGCAACATCTCCACCCGCGATCCACACGCGTCTCTCCCCCTCGTCAAACTCGTTGTTGATCATTTTCGACTTTCCATTATTTAATTCCCCAAGCGTCTATGCACGAAGTCACCTGTTTAGTGACCCTGTGGTAACCAATCAACAACCTTCATCCGCGGATTGCTTTGTATATTTGTGCATACTTGGTCAAATTCACATTTACAATATTTACAATAATTTTTGTTGGCTTGTGCCCTGAAGATTATAATTCTATCTAAAACTTATATAATAATAACAATAAATCTATTCTAATTAATCTAAATAAATACTACAAATACCATCACAATATATATATATACATATACATATATATATACATATATATATATATATATATATATATATATATATATATATATATATATATATATATAAATAGGTATATATACATATATATATATATATATATATATATATATATATATATATATATATATATATATATATATACATCCTGCATCTTTATGAACTCCTTTCATAATTCTTCCTTATGACGTCCACGTATATTTATTTTCAGGCTACTATCATTAGACCGTCCGGTTTTCAGTGTACTATCCATAAAACGTCCTGCGTATATATTTTGTACAAATGACCACCTTGCGGCGTCAATTTGTATATATTTCCGTTCAGTTAGACGCTTTCAAGAGTCCGACGGTGTTGCCGACTGGATCGCGATGAAATAGGATCGCCCCGATACGCTGAGCGGCGTCGCGCATATTTGCGATATGTGCAGCGCCCACGGGTGCCAAGGTCACAGAGCGCCCTTGCGCTTTTTTTGCTAATTTCCATTGCTACTTCACTACAATAATGCGGCACCAATGTTTACGTCTATAGTTTAGTGCACTCTGTGATGTAAAAGTCATTCTATCAGTCAGTTTATCTATCTATCCCAACTTTATAAACATACTTGTACTCGTTCTTATTCATTTCGTTATTAATTTTATTGATGATGTTTTCACGACGTGCGATAAAGATAAAAATAAATAAATGATCTGTTATCAAACTCTTGTGAGCAAACGAAGCGAGAAGCGGAATGAAATAAAAATATGTACAACGAAAATAAAGAAGAAAATATTTTACGATGTTGCCATCATCCTATTTCTAACAATAATCCCAAAGTTTTGAGACTAACAATTCTATTGATGACGGTATTGGTGAATAGAACTCCAAAAACGTTAAATGCGTTATACATGTATAATATAAAATCTATTTATATGTATACAGGGTGTGCCCCGTAAGTTATTGGCTCAAAGATTATAGGGTTCCTTTTAAATTAAAAAGTAGAAAAAAATCATACACATGGTTCATCGCGATCTTCCAAAAGAAAATAGGACATGTTTCTATCAATTCCGGTTCTACCGGAAGTGGCTATCAATTTTGTTATTTTAAATAAAACACCCTGCTTAATTTTACATATTCGGATAGCTCATTCACTTCTTATATATCACATATATTTTGTTAAGCCTGGTGGGCACTTATGTTTCGTAGTTTTTGAGGAAAACATTAATTTCCAATATATTTGCTCGAAACAGACGATTTAAATAATCATTACTTATCTTATGAATGAAATATCAACTAAAACGTTCTTGCATATAGTACCAGCAGCATGGCTCTATCATTACAATAGTTCGTACATGTTGATATTTTCCCAGTACTATTTCAAAAGTTTATTTATTTACATGTACACTTAATTATTATATTTAATATATTTAATGGAATGACATATACTTTTGTATGACGGGGTAATAGATAGAACAGTTTTCTACACACAAGTGGAAAACAAACCTATCCCTAAAATGAGTGGTTTCACAGTAATTTAGAAAATTTCTAAATTGTAAATTTTTGTCCAGTATTTAATACTATATGTACACGTGACATCAGAGCAAATAATACATGTTTCATGTATTTTATATATTTTTACAATTGTTTTGCTCTTTGTTTTTCTCTTCGAATATCTAAAAATTCCATGAGGTAGCTTAACAAAAATTTCTAACAAAATCGACATAAATACTGTTAATCGTAAACTGTTAAAAATAAAATCGACTGTTAAATACCAAAAATTTATAATATTTAAGACTGCCTTGAAGAAAAAATGTAAAATAAAAGTAAAAAGTAAGGACGTTCCTCTCTTCAGAATTTATTATTGTTTTTAGATTAAAAAGGTTTAAACGGAAAATTGCTAGAATTTTTTTGAATAGCTTATTATTTGCCACAATTTGCCACAATTTGACTTTTTTGTTTTTGTTTGACAATGACAATGTTTTAAATGGTAACATAAATTTTCTATTAACAAAATTGATAGCATTTGTTTTTCTTTTCACGAATATCTAAAAATACTAAAAGGTTGCATAATAAACTTTAGTGAGTTTAAAGTCTGATAACAAAATTGAAAAATTGAAAGAATTGAAAAAAAGTGAAAAATTAAAGATTGCCTTGGGAAAAAAGTATACCAGTTAAGCAAATACGTTTTATTGGTGCTGGTTAGTCAAATACAGTTGTAAATTTAACTGTATTAGAAAGTATTTCTCAAAAATTATGGCATGCTTAACGGAGATAAAACGAATCAATATTTTGATTTTTTTCGGTGCGTCGAAAAAATATTTTTATAGGATTTACATAAAGTAGTAGTTGTAATTGTGTGTATATTTTAATTTCGATAGAAAAATACATTTTTTTCGGCACCCCCTGCACTCTCATACCCTCCTGTTTTACATAGGACCTCGCCGAATTTTTTTTAGCCAAAATATGACTCCCTGCGGCAACGAGAATACCATTCGTAAAAAAAGGTAAAATCGTTAAGTTTTGCGTGTAATTTTAAATTTCAAAAATTAATTCAAAAATTTGGCTGTAATTTACTCCCTACCTCCTTAATAGTTCACTAATAGCATGTTAAATTTAATTACGATAGAAAAATAAACAACAGGGTTAACAGATTTTTTCACCACTCCTGCGTCTCACCCCTTCCTGTTTCACTTGGAGCTTCGCCGTATTTTTTCTGAGTTTCTTTATTTTTTTCTACGTTTATCTGCAAAAGTTGAACCCCCCTGAAAATCGTCGAGTTTTAGGTGTAATTCTAGTATTTCAAAAATTAATTAAAATTACATCCTTATAGAATTCAGAGCTGTAATTGTTGATAGGATTCCCTAATAGTTCACTAATAGAATGTTAAATTTAATTGCGATAGAAAAATGAACATCACGACGACAGATTTTGCCCTCTCAACCCCCTCCTGTTTCACTTACGGGTTCGCCGGATGTTTTCCTAGCTTCCTTATTTTTTCTACATATGTCTGCAAAATATGAACCCCCTGCGATACTGGGAACCGCATTAATCACAAAAGGTTAAATAGTCTTATTTTGGGTTGAAGAATTAAGATTTGCATTTTTTTAGGATTAACAATTAGTAGTTCTAGTAATTCGATACAAAATTAAAAATAAACACAGGGTTGCCAATATTTTTTTCGTCATCATCCCCCCACCCCCCTCCCACGACCACTCCTGCAATACTTATGGCTTCGCCGTATTTTTTTTAAACTTATTTTCTTGGTTTCTTTTTTCTACATATGTCCAAGTATCATTAAAAACAAACCTATTCCTAAGCTGAGAGGTATGTCAGTTATGTTGAAAATTCCTTGATTATAAAATTGTTTGCAACATTTAATTCTATGTGTACGCTTCGATCATTCTTAATTCTTAACATTCTTAATGTTTTTTAGGTTTTTTTTTTGCCATTATCAATAGCATAAAATTTCAAATTTTCTGTTGGGCACAGCTTCACTAATAGTAAATATTTTTATGATTCATGAATACACAAATGACGAAAATTTGAATTTATTTCATACAGTATATATATTTAATATAGGACAAGTGTGACAGAATTATTCTTTGAACTTGCAGAAAATTTAATGAAACTTATCCTCATTTACCGCCGGCGAACGGAATTGGAAAATTGGAATAGAATTTTCTTCATACTGGACATACTGGTGCATTCAAACGCATCGCATTGTTGTCAAGAACATTTAGGCATTGCTAATCCTGTAGTGCAGAGAATTGTTCGATTAACCATTAAAGTTTTAATTTCATGTGAGCATCGGGACTAGATTAAACAGGCAAACCCCATTTCTCTTTTACCACGAATAAAAACTCTTCTGAATATCTTCATAATGATGTATTGCGTCACACATATATGTTACATGTATTACATCAATATACATGATTCAAACATTTCTTGATAATTTTGATTAAACAGAAAATCGTTATAATTTACGAGGCCATCATTGGTTAAGGAGCTCCTGCAGAATTTCTCTGAGTAGCCAACTTTTCATTAAGAGTTTTTAAATCTCTAGCCAAGGGCATCCTTCTGATTTTGTTCCATTTGTGTAAATTAAATCAACATTAGCAGATCTTCAAATTTCAAACTTTCATTGAGCTTCGATTGGGATATTTATTTTCTTTTAAACCATAATAAATTCTGATAACACAAATTTGTTTTAAAATCAAACCAAAAGGGGCAATAGTAATCGGCAATTGTTTAATATAAATATGTGGGTGTGTGTAAATGTATGATACTGAAAACATTAGCAAAACTAGTAACTAAATCAACATTAGCAGAACTTCAAATTTCAAACTTTTATTGAGCTTCGATTGGGGTATATGTTGTTTCATAAACCATAATAAATTCTGATGACACAAATTTGTTTTAAAATCAAACCAAAAGGGGCAATAGTAATCTGCAATTGTTTAATATAAATATGTGGGTGTGTGTAAATGTATGATACTGAAAACATTAGCAAAACTAGTAACTAAATCAACATTAGCAGAACTTCAAATTTAACTTTTATTGAGCTTCGATTGGGATATATGTTGTTTCTTATACCATAATAAATTCTGATGACACAAATTTGTTTTAAAATCAAACCAAAAGGGGCAATAGTAATATGCAATTGTTTAATATAAATATGTGTGAGTTCGTGTGTGTAAATGTATGATACTGCAATGGAATAAGTAACCAATTAAATTATTATGTTTCACGAAAAAGACATTTTAAGTATCAATGTGTTAATTGCTTGCATTTACCATTACGTCGCTTAGTTGTGAACTTGATACACAAAACCAGATCGTTTTTCTTGAAACCACAACCCTTACCTATAAAATTTCATTTATTGCAAAGAGCCGCTACTGCTGATGTAGCGGCTTGCGTATAAAGAGAGAAACGTAATTCGGTTCTCACTCTTACAACACGATTGAATAACTAGCTGAAAGGAGCAGTTTCGATACAGTGTTGCCGTCAGTCGGATGCTCTATGGTCGCATAATGAAAATTTGTATATCAACTTTTCAATATACGCTTCCAACTACAGCGCCACCAATGTCAATAACGTGAACTAATATATACAAAAATATACAAATAAAACCATGTGGCTATCCATACCGCGTCCAAGTCGATTTTCGCCAATCGATTCTAAATGGTGCATAATGGCAATAGAAATTTTTTTAAAGGCGATACTTTAGAGCGTCCATATTCGGACGTTCCAAAGCGAAGGACGCCGTAAAAATAACAAAATGTCAATGTGAGGACGGCGTAAAGATAGTGGGATATATATATATATATATACCGCGCGTTTTTTTAATCTCTGAACATAGGCCATGTTCAGTTTTAAAACGACAATATCAATTGCAACCAGTTATGCAACCAACATTACATGCGCCTGCAACTCGATCATTTAAAATATCAGAACTGTTGACAGAATATGTATTCTACGCAAGAATTATCCTGAGACACCAATCCCATTATTCCTATTGAAATAGGAATCATCAACTATTAATCCTGAAATAGTAACTCATTTTTGAAAGAGCCCTATTTCTTTCTTGCGTTGAATAAATTTTCTGTCAATAGTTTTGACATTTCAAATGATCAAGTTACAAGTGCATGTAATTTTTGTTGCATGCAATTGTTATGCAACCAAAATTACATGCACGTGTAACTTGATCATTTGAAATGTCAAAACTATTGATAGAAAATTTATTCAACGCAAGAAAGTGTTTAAATAGGGCACTTTCACAAATGAGTTACTATTTCGGGATTAACAGTTGATGATTCCTATTTGAACAGGAATGATGGGATTGGTGTATCAGGATAATTCTTGCGTTGAATACTGTCTGTCAACAGTTTTGACATTTCAAATAATCGAGTTGCAGGCGCGTGTAATGTTGGTTGCGTAACTGGTTGCAATTGATACTGTCGTTTTAAAACTGAACATAGGCCTATGTTCAGAAATAAAAAAAACGCGCGGTATATATATATATATATATATATATATATATCTAAATTACGTGGAAATGGCTCAACCACAGATTACTGGGATCAAAAAAAGACGATTTAACAAAACTTATCTATATACAAATGCGTTTTGTTTAGCCAGTATTCAGCTTCAAAGATAATTTTAAAGATATCAAAAACTATAAAGATACAAAAAAACTTAATAATGAATGCCTGCGTCCGATTTTTTTTTTTAAATTGATTTGCTTTTGTCATTTAAACATATGAATGTATTAATGTTGGGTCTCACTTGTTTCATACACAACCGGTCTACTGATAATAACAATATTATTTAAAAATATGAGTTATACCCGTATAAAGTGTCATACCAAACAACATCCAAATCAATGTAAACGTTCTCTTTTTATAAGCAAATTTTGTTTTTGTTTAAATTAACTTTGAAGCTGAATACTGGCAAAACCAAACGAATTTGTATATAGATAAGTTTTGTTAAATCGTCTTTTTTTTATCTCAGTAATCTGTGGTTAAGCCATTTCTACGTAATTTAGAGACACCCTGTATATATATATCATAATTTCTAATGTAGATTCTAGATTACTTAAAATATTTTTTTTTAAATTTTCGTTTTCATTAGTTTTAATACTTACATAAATGCAGAGAGTTTTTTTTATCATGCAACATAGGATTATCATTTCAATAGTTACACACTTCCGTCACAATGACAGCAATGTATCAAAGCGTCTGTTTTTAAATGCAACATACAAGTAATTCTCTGTAAGACAAATATTACAGTTTACGAAGTGAACATCGTATACAAGTGAAGAGAGAACTTAATTATTCAAATGGATAATTCTGCAAACCTCAGCTTAACATTGTTCACTTGGTAAACTGTAATATTTGTGTCACAGAGAATTAATTTTACTTGTATTGTATGTTGCATTTTAAAAAAGACGCCATGATACATTGCTGTCATTGTGACAGAAGTGTATAACTATAGAAATGGTTAACCCTATGTTGCACGATAAAAAAATAAAACAAATTTTCTGATTCTTATTTTTTTTTAAATCAAGGTTTTGGTAACAGTAATTATATTCACTCTACTTACCAAAAACCTTAACATAACGAAAACCTTTTCAAAAGAAAATATTGTCGTAAAAATTTTCAATTTTGGCTTTTTTAAATTTATTACGATTCTTAATTTTTCGAAAATTATTATGATTTTGGTAAGGGTCGGCATACACACTTCACTTACTGAAAACCTCACCACAATGAAAAACTTTTGAAACTACAACATTGTTGTAAAAATTATCATTTTTAATTTTATTCAATGTTTTTGATTCTTAATTTTTCGAAAATTAAGTTTTGGGTAAAAATCGGCATACATACTACAAACAGAAAGTTTTACCATAATGAAAACCTTGTCCAAAAACAATATTATTGTAGTTAAAAATCTCCATTTTTATATTTTTGTTTTAATTTTTTGATTCTATATTTTTTTTAAATAAATTTCACTTAGACATAGATTTAAATTACATTATTTAATTTTAATTAATAAAATTTTTAAACAAATTTTCATTATTTACATTAACTTTTGCAACTGAAGGACACTCATGTTCAACATTTCTCGAAAATGTTCAGGACAACATAACTTACCGCTTGTAGAGAATATAAAGATCATAAATAAGACATCAACCGTGCCTTTCAGCAGGACTCGAACATGTGACCTCTAGGCTATTGAATAAGCGTGTCGGACACATTCACATATCGTCGCTGCGCCTCATAAATCAGCTATGTAACAATATTTGCGAAAATCAGTTATGTGTTTTACTAGGAGCAGAAAAATACGATCTAGCTAATAAATTGTTATCTAAAAAATGTTTAGAAAATTTAGAAAAATGTTATCTAAATGTTTATTCATATCTTTTTTACTAATGCGAGTCAAATACACGTGTTAGGATAATACAAATTTAAAACCTATTTTACACCGTGAAATCTAGCAAAATAGCTCTTTAAAGTTTTTTGTCTCTCCTGTAAAATTTACATTGAAGCACATAACTGATTTCTCGGGCGCAGCGACTATATTCCAAACTCAATTTTTTTTAAGTAATAATTGGGTTCATCGTTTTATCTAGCATCGAGTCTCCAACACAAAGGTAGATAATAGGATGTTTCTTTAAAAAAAAATTATAACAACTTCTGGAATTTAGAAGCCAGATTATTAATTATAATAGCATCAATATTTTGTAGCAGTAAATTATATAGTTATAAATTTATAAAAAAGTCAATTCCAAACAGTGTTAGAATAAATCACGATTTAAAAAAAATATCATAAATTTTTTTTTTTTAAATCTAATAAATCATGATTTGTCTGATTATTTCGATTTTTTATTTTTCTGAACAGATTTTCTGAACATTTTTCTAACTCTATAGTTATATTATATTTTTAATTGTTCACCTATTGGAATGCACCAACAGTATAACAACAAAGATTAATTTAAAAAATATATATTTTGATTTAAATCGCACCAACCCTGATTCCAAATAATGTATTTACCGCAATATTCGTTAATAAGATATGACTTGGTGGTTTTGATTATTGCAAGGAGATCTAAAGCATTAGGTAAAAAATTTCTGAACATCTTGCTTGTATGACTCTTCGTCTTTTAACTTATCTGCAACTTGCCATAATCCACTACTTAATAAAGTTGTTCTGGCTGTCTTAGATATACTTACTTACAGAAAATAGAAACTGACCTGGATGGATATTTCTAGGTTGATCGTGACTTCTACCGGGTGATCCATTTAGGATGAGACTTTTTTATGTTGGTAATACAATATAGTTACTACTTTGTATTTGTGGCACTGTTAAAACTAAATATCTAATCAAATATTTTCAACTTTTTTTAATAAAACAAATTTACAGGTAAGTCTTTTATATTGCATTATTAATTATTATACAAAATAAAATGTTTAATATCGAACACAACACGTTTTTTTAGGCATTATTGTGATAAATGATTCCTTGTGCTTTTGCGTTATCTACAACACTGTTTATAATAAACACTAACCTCTCTACATCATTTTTGACAATACAGATTTTGACATGGAAAGTTTCAAATTCCTGCAGGTTACCATCCTAAATTGCAGTCTTACCCTAAATGGAACAGTTGGCATGTATCCGACATATAATTTCTCGTCAACTTTCGAAAGAACGACTCTTAATAAATTATATCGTGCTTTCAACAAAAATCGACGACGAAGTTGGCGTTAGCAATCTGAAGTCATATCTGCACTAAGATCACAAGCGCACGTGTGCAATGCTGGTTTTAATGTTGACATGTCAGATGTGATCTTAGTGCAGACCGGACTTAAGATTGCCAACGCCAATTTCGTCGTCGATTTTTGTTGATCGCACGATAGTACTGGGCATGCTAATATCAAATATGAAAACTGTTTCTCGTTATCTATTACTTTTGTTATGAAGAAATTTGAAAACCAAAATTTAAAAAAAAATGTTGTATTATTAAATTAATAGTAATTAATTAATCAATTGGTATGCCCTTCTATTTTTAATTTAATATATATTTTTTAATTTATCAAAAAAAAATCATCCATCAAATAAAATTGTCATCAATAATCCTTCTAGTATGGCTAAATAAGCTGAAACACTGTGTCAGGAGACTGAAAAATAATATGTATATCGTATACAGGGTGTCTGGGCTAAACCGTTCGTTAAAAGTTTACGGGGTTGCCGTTGTCCTAAAAATATCAAAAAAATCCTCGTTATACGGTTGAATCAGTTATCCTCATGTGAAATATTTTCAACTTGCTATCACTTCCGGTTCCACCGGAAGAAGCACCAACTTTCTTATTTTAAATGGAATACCCGATATATTATTACATTTTTGAATTCCTCGCTTAAATTAGAACATATTTTGTAAATACGTATGTACACTTATCTCTTCCAGTTTCCAAGAAAAAAATGTTTTTCTAAAATTTTGACCTCTCAAAGGTAGCCTGAAATCTGTCCATAACTTCTCTTAGGAATAAAATAAAATTATGAGTTATATTTCTAATTGTACTTATAGGATGCTTCTATGAGTAAAATAATTGGAAACTGTCAATTTTGATAATAAGTGTTCATAAAATGTCAATATCTAAGTGCCCTCTTAAATATCACGTAATTCAATTTTTTTTTAATGGAATGACACATTTTTTATCGCATAGCACAATTGGGAGAAAAATTTACTACAAAAAAGTATAATGCAACCATACTCAAAAGCAAGTATTTTTTGAATTATTTCGAAGATTACTTTTTCGTCGCGTTTCTGCAGGGTATAATTTTGCATGTCACAAGTGCACTTTAGTAGGCATGTGATATGCTTTTGTTTTGTCGTTATTGTAATGCAAACTGTGAAGTAATAAAACCATTTAGAATAAAGTATTACAGAAATCAAAATCAACAAAATTAATCATTACACAAACCAGCAAATTATCAATTTATTCTTTATACATGGCAACTGCAATATAATTGTTGCTCTAGGAGTATGGTATCGGAGCGATTTTGTGAAATATCGACTTTGAAATTGCTAGGTGAAAGTCAATTTTAAAATTTCAACTAGTAATCTTTAAGTTTTTGACCGGAGTCATAAAGACGACGACAATATCTTAAAATTAAAAAATTAAAATTTAAAAAAAAATACAAAATAATTTTCTGTTTTCACATAAATTGGTATAAAATGTTATAGACCTCGGCTGATTATTTCGCCAGGTATTTTTGTGTGTGGTCGCAATTGGGATTTGGTTTATAATACATCTATACATCCAGATATTGGAACGGTACTGTAATTTATCAAACGTTTACCCCAGAAAATTGTAACAATATTTGTAGAAGTGCAGAAGACCACGGGGACTGTGCATAGGACAGCAAGGCTATCAAAGCGAATATTTACGGTAGATGTTAAAGGTTTCTTGTATTTTAAGGACAAAAGTCTTAAATTCTTCATTAATTTAAAAATATATATTATATATATATATATATATATATATATATATATATATATATATATATATATATAATTATTTTTTATAATAATGATAGCGTATTCTCATAGGACCATAGGTCAATATATTACGACAAGAGTTTTTAGAGTTTGTTCTATCAAACTATAAATAAATATAGTATTTTTAGTTTTTCGGTAAATGAGTTATTCTTTTGGTTATGCAAATAAATTAATAAATAATTAATGCGTTGTAACATTTCTTGCGACATTCAATTTGAGTGTGACCTCTTTCTATAATAAATATCTTGACCTTGTCCACCACGCTGGGCTTGCGGTAACAACTATAAAAGAAACTTCTTATTGGTAATTGCTTCACTTACATTTAGTTTCTTTAAAATTGTGAATAACAAGTCGCTTTATTGCAAAACTTTTTCCACATCATTCGCAATGCACATTCACGTCAACTTGTCGGCCGCCACCGAGCTAAGTGAGATTTTTTTTTCGTAAAACAGCACAGCGCAGCGCGCGTTCAAACGTTTTTTTCTCTCGCGAAACTTTTGTGTCATAATGCTGTGTGTTTATTGCGCCGTACAATGCGAGAGGCGCGCTTAAACTTTTGCCCGGAACGTCCTTAAAGGAAACTGCGGACCCGGAAAGCTGGGAGGGGTGGGGGGTCGATCGGAAACCAGACCGGGGAAAATCCCCCCAACGATGGAATGGGGATGGGGAGAAATTCCGGCCGCGACGCGCATTTTAATGCCGTCCTTACGACGAAGTTTGTGCGACGCAGGACGTGGCCTGGCTTGAGCGCACTGTAATTTGACATTTTCATTATTACGTGAGGGATCGCCGCCTGTTGGGGGGAAGGCGGGCGCGGGAATGGGAAAAGCCAGCACAGCGCCGGGGAAAATTGATGTGGAAATTTTGAGCCATACCTTCGCATTAATCACGCTGTTTGATTGTCAATAGCCGGTGAATGCATATCAATGCGGTCCCTGATTACACCGCAGGTCCATGAGAGGAATAAGGGATGGAAATTAAAAATAACACGGGCGCCAACGTACTGTATCCTTCATTACATGGGTTATCGTGTGAACAATAACTGACAAAAAACTCGATTGACTTTTAACAAGTTTGGTGTTGCATTGTCCCATTTCTGCTGTTACCACTCCAGGTGTAATTAACAGCAGTGCTAAGGTTCAGTAGCATCTTTTACTCCAAAATCTGATTTTTTCTTTGTACGATTAAAATAATGCTTGTTATAAGTTACCAAATAAACCAGTTACACCAATGATTGCAAAAACTTTATAATTATTTAATATTATGTGTTAAGGTCGGTAAGCACAACTTTCCCATCATAAAAATTGAAAGGTATATTAGATTTAAAGGACCGAAAGATTTGCTTACTGTTCTAATTATGTTTTATCAATAAAAGAATAATAAATAATCTATAGAATTGATTATAACTACAAAGCCCAGTTGAACAATCTCGTATTATCTTTGATCCTGATACATTTTTTATGGATACCAAATTGTATCTTAGATATCTGAACCATGGTCACAGATAATTCGAATTTGTGCTGGTGCTTAATAAAAGTAACAATTTTTTTCACACCCTGTATACAAGATATTGACTTAATGGGCGAATCTGCTAGCCACGGATACTGCCGGCTTAATTATTTGGGGCAGCAACAAGGAATTATTGCGCAGCATGCAAACCCGGAAAAGTCGATATTTCTTCCAGTTCATGGAACGATTCTAAAATAGCTCTAGCCATGGCGGAAAAACAGTTGGCGTTCCATATTTACTCCAATTACACAGCCAATGCATTGGATGTGTATTGCAATGCACGTACCTATCACTTTAATGGTCACAGCTTCGAACCCCAGGACTAAGTGGTGTGGATGGGCATACGAGTGGTCTGACTTATATGTGGAAAATTTTAACTTCTCAACCAATATTCTTCATATGTATGTACGTACTTCTGAAACTATGTTTAACTTTTAGTTGTCGCGTGCCGTATGTGATGTTACTACTCGCGTGGCGACGTAAGTCGCCAAGGGGGGTAAATAGGGTATTATGCCAGTTTTGTTTCTGAAAAATTACTCAAAACATTATGAAATACTGGGTTATCATTTTAACATACTTTTATAGTCAGATGTTAAAAGAATGTCTGGACAAAAAAAAATTCTCTACGAAATTAATTACAATAAATTTTACTTTTCATAAGTCCAGGGTAAACCCGCCCATTGCTCACCATGTCTGCGATAACGGCCACTAAAACATGTTCGTTGTTTCCTTGTGTTTTGTTTATTGTTATTGTTTGCTGTATAATTCTTCTGTCATCTTGATTTCGACAACAAAATACTAAAACTGGAAACTCCGCGTCGCGTTCACAGATCGCGGGACTCCTAGAATAATAATTCGTAGATAGCGATTCCGCGTTCATCGATATACTATACACACCTAAAACGGTATTCTACGAAATGAGATTTCGTAGAATACCGTTTTGTTATTTGTGATTTGGCGCCTGTAATTTGGCCCGCTACTTTTTGAAATTCTTGTATTTTTGACTATAGTTGGGTGTCATCTCTCTATTCTGTATTTTTAATATACCTGTCCTGGTATTGTTTGGGTGTTGTATTTCATTAAGTAGATGTAACGTATGTCTCAAAAGTTTTAACTTTAATTAGACAACAATTTTTTTTAAGTCAGTAACATTAAATGGTCTTATAAATTATAAATTCGAATAAGTATTTATAATTTCGTTGGGAGAATGCCTAAGCCTGAAATAGTTTGGATTTTTTAAAAACAAAATATCTCGCGCAGAAGCATTTACCGTATAATAGCCGATTACAAATAAGGGATGCCTTGCCTAAATCTTCCAAAAAGTGGAAGCCCAAGGATTTTTGCCCGAGAAAGAGCATAAGAGTAGAACGTCTTGCCAGTGAATGGTCTCGCCTAATTAGTTGATTTTGTGCACGAACATCACGTTGAAAACAATATAATGTTTTGCCCGACTTGGCATCCTGCATTATGCCAGGGTAATAGAAAATTGGTCAAAACAACATACCTTTTGTACCAATAATCGCGAATCCCCCTAATTTACCTCAGGCCATATTGAAAATATTTGGGTACTTTATCTCGCAAAGTGTATGATGAAGGGTGGACAGGGCAGCATGGACCCCTTCATTTAGTTTAAGTTAATAATTTTTAACCCTGGGTTCACTTCTTTTCCTCTTGTTTATCAATGACTTGCGGGAATGTATCTCATTGGGTTACATGATAAATTTTGCCGACTACAGAGCGACTGTGTAGTCGGCACAGTCGGCACAACAATTTGTAACTACAAATTTGGAAGTCGAAAAGGTCAACCAAGAATTGAGGGAATGGTGTATATAAGGTATAGATAAAAATAATCTACTACTCACTGTAGACAAAACCATTATAATTCAGTTCTACAACAGAAAACCACCAGAGAACCCAATAAGTAACAAATCGACTAATGTCAAATATTTTGACAGTTACATCGATGAAAAGCTGGCTTGGGGCAATCAGATTGAGCATGTGATCTCAAAACTCAACACTGCTTACTATGCCATTCTTAAGCTGAAAGGCAAATTCAATACAGAAGGGCTCCTGGAGGCATACTATGCGCTAGCGTACTCATATATGTCATTCAACATACTAGTTTGCAGAAGATCAGTAAATATATCTCGAATATTTATAGTGCAGAAGAGAATTCTTCGTCTAATGTATGGCCGTCGAAGAACAGAAATATGTAGAGATGTGTTTATCGATGATAATTTGCTCACATTGACAAGTCTTTATATCTACAAAAGTGCATTGTATGTTTTCTGGAACTTCCATAAATTTATAACAAATAATAGTAAGCATAACTATGAGATACGGCATGGCTCTGATGTAAGAATAACTCCACATCATAGCATATGTGAAATAACAACTGCATACTCAAGCATTCTAGTATATAAAAGTATTCCTCATGAAATAAAGTATTGTAACAATAGTGTTATGTTCAACGGAAGACTAAAGCAATTTCTTATACAGAAGTGTTATTATGCTTTTTCAGAATATCCGTTATATAGAGGAGTATTTGTATTTGTATGTAAGTGTAATTAGTGTTTATTGCCTGTATTGCCTATTTTAATATCCTGACCAACAAAAATGATCTGAGAGTGAAAAAATTATTAAATGTCAGATTTCTAACAACGTTGCCTAATTCATACATTAAAATAAAAACAGCAAATAAATTCTGTATTCAATAGGTACTCAATTAGATGCCAACATTTCCCGCTGACATAAAATATAACCTCTTATTTTTAAATATAAACGATTTTTTTTCAAGTCTAATAACTTTTTACATTGGCCAACAACACTGTCACCCCAACAGATCCAACTTAGTTAAAAATAAAAATTGAACAGAGTTTATTTTAATTAGTTTGTTTATCTATTAATCTATCTATTATTATGAATGTGAGTAAGAAAACATAAAAGAACAGCATTTGCGTTTATAACAGTTCTTAATAAATTTTTTTATTATTTCAGGAGAGCCTCAAACCTATTCCGTCCACAACGTCGTTGAATTATGGAAAAAGGGTGGCCTACGATCCCAACAGTGGTATATGTAACAGGCAGAATATGATCGGTCAGTTTTACGCAAGAAATGGAATTGCAGAAAATGAGGGTCGCCCAAAATACAGTGATATTATAAATCGCGACAAATTATAATGTAATCAATAATTTGGTAAACTCATATTTCTTCTCATAATTTGCCTACGTACTTTATCTCGGAGAATATATACAGGGTGTCCAAAGAAAAGGATCAACAGCATGGGGATCTCGGAAAATGTAAAAGTTGCAAAGGCAGTTAAATTAGAAAAAAGTTGCGCAATTTAGTAGTCAGTAATATTCAATTGAGAAAACCAGAAAATTCCGCTTACTTCCGGAGATATTCGACAAAATCCGAAATTTTGCGATATCGTTTTTATCATTTGCTGAAATTATTTGAAAAGGTATAAAAAAACAAAAGGCATTTTCTCGTTACCACTTTTTTAGCTCTACAAGACAGTGTTAATTAATTTTCAGTACAACGTTTAGTTTCGAAGAAATCATCATCAACTTTATATTTTTATATAACCCGTAAATAAAGTACACCCTGTATTAAACAGCATTTCCTTTTACGAATTCAACAATTTATATCACAGTATGATTTCTCATGTTTTTCAATGTACAGTGTGTATGTGTAGGTAAATTATTTTTAGTTACTATTTTGGTACCTATTTTGGGTTAAAATTAGATAATATTTTTTCTTCGTCATCATTTCAACGCCTACTACAAGAAAATGTTCGAAATGTATTAACAAGCCTTTTTCTGAATAAATCATTAGAAACCATACTGTGATATAGATATTTGAATTCGTAATAGGAAATGCTATCTAATACAGGGTATACATTTTTTGCGGGCCATATAAAAAAAATAAAGTTGATGATGGTTTCTTCGAAACGAAACGTTGTACTGAAAATCTGTAAGCGTTGTCTTGCAGAGCTAAAAAAGTGGCAATGAGAAAGTGCCTTTAGGTTTCTTATACCTTTTGAAATAACTTAAACTTAACTAAAAAATAAAAACGAAATCGCAAGATTTCGGATGTTGTCGAATATCTCTGGAAGTAAGCGGAAATTTCTGGATTTCTCAAAAGAATATTACAAACCACTAAATTGCGCAACTTTTTTTGTAATTTAACCGCCTTGCTGTTGTACACCCTGTATATTTAATTTGATGGCCAACATAATTATTGTTGTTAATTGTTCAAAGGCTGGTATTGTAACATAAAACGCTATTAAACTAAAGTACACATACCTAACTGTATAATCGTGATTAATGATACATATAAAAATTGTTATTAATTATGTAAAAAGCATGAATAGTAACATAAAACACATATATGTATGGTTGGCACCAAATTTACTAGGATCTGCTTCATCGTTGACATCCTAGACTTCAATTTAGTTTTCCAAACAAAATATTGCACCACAAAACTCTATTGTGTCTTGTTTAACAGAGATATTATATATTTTTTTACCATTAACAATACGATGTCCTCTCCCAGCAATGTAAAAAACTTATGAGTATTTGAATTTTTATCTGCTAGAAGTATTGTATTTTTTAAGTTAGTCTTGTGTGGCTAGTGTATTCTATACAGGGTGGTCACTTTTACGACGCCAACCATTAAGATCTATTAAACGAAAATATATACAGACTTGGTCAAATGGGATAAAAGTTTCTTATCTTTGTGCCTTTCAATATTCTGAATCCGCAATCCGGCATATCTTGCACAGTTCCTGAAATATCGCTGAATAACTGAAAAAGTGCACTTTCCTTTTCCTTTTATAACGTTTTTACTTTTGAAGGAAATTTTACAAAACTTGGCACTCTTACATTTTTCGACATCAGTTTTCTGATCACAGTGCCAAACATATTCTGCGCCAAGTCCACATCTTTTTGATTTTTGCAACAAATTTTTAAATGATCTATTTTTGGTGGTAAATAATATCAGATTACCCATGTGTAATACATGGTTGAAATTGGATTTTTTCGCTCTCTTGAATGCTATTAAAGTTCAATTATTGCGGCCATAAGAAAATCAAAAGTTGACTATGAATATTTGGGCATCTAGTTGGCGCAAAACATGTTTTTTGCGCCAACTAGATGCCCAAATATTCATAGTCAACTTATGATTTTCTTATGGCCGCAATAATTGGACTTTACTGTCATCAGAAAGCGCACGTCGAAAAATGTAAGCGTGCCAAGTTTCGTAAAATTTCCTTCAAAAGTAAAAATGTTACAAGAGGAAAATTAATGTGCACTTTTTCAGGTTTTTATCGATATTTCAGGAACTGTGCAAAATATCCCGGATTTTGTTACAGTATATTGAAAGGCACAATAATAAGAAACTTTATCCCCCAGAGTAACTATAAAACATAACTGCTGGAAGAATCTTCGACAACACCTAGATATTTCTAGAGTCTTCATTTTGCAGTTTTAGATCTGGTTCTAGGAATGTATATTACCAATTAAAGTAAGGTTGTTTGATTAACTCAAATTAAACCACGACTGCTCCACTCGACTAATGACCTTCGTCCCAAATATATAGCCACATAACTATTCGCCCTTCAGTTACCAGTTATGCAACATAATTCTTAATCCTGTTAATCATGTTAAATTATTTATACCAAATTGATTCTATGATGTATTTAAATAACTAAATAACTTAATTTCATAAATATTATTGTTATTGTCCTTATGAATATGATTAGATTAGATTTTCCTTTTTTTTTATTGGACCCTATTAAGAATTGCATGCGCAGCAGGAATAAAAGTTCATTCACCATGCTCAATTTCCACCGGTGAAAATGTGTCACACACGCTCCTGCATAACTCACAAGTTCGTGCCACATGACCCGCGCAATCGGCCGCCTGGCAGTTTATCTACTGGCACACAGAAGGCCCCTTAAGCAAACACCGCATTACGTACATGTCGGCGTGCATGTGTGCGCGCCTTGATGTAGATTATCCCGCCTAGGACACGTTATCCTGCGGAATCCTATTTGCAGGCTGGACGACTTGTCGGTGATCTCGTGCGCACACATCGCAGACCGGCAATTTTTCCAAGAGATTGGATCGCTCGGACGCGATCGTTAAAAGATTGCCATCTCTTAGCGAGGAAAACGACTCGGTGGGCTGTTTTAATTGCGGTGTTATGGTAATGGGCACGGGGAGGGTTATCGGGAAATCAGGTTTGCTCAAGTTTAGTAGAATTTTCTAATTTGTATTGCATTTTCGTATTTGTACCATTTATAAAGGGTATATAGGGTGAGTCACGAGGAACCGAAAATATGTTAGGTAGTACGGGACAAAATTTGAAAAAAAATCGTATGAACATATTTATAATTATCATTATTATCATTTCTTTTTCATGAGTTGAGAAGTTTGTGGATGTCCCCGGTCCTATTTTTGAGAATTTGCTTAATAATAATACTTACAATAGACAATAACATTCTGAAATGTCAAAACAGCTGTATCTCCGAAACTATAGGCGATTTACATTAAGACGAGAGCGCCATGGTGGCGCATTTACGTACTAATGCTGACCAGTGCAGTCAGTTATACGATGTGTTTGTTGTGAGACAGTGTGCGATTCGTATCAAATTCATCGACTTCTGTCGTTTATCATATATAATCATCTTCCCCTTCTACCCATTTATCATACATTTATCAATCTTGTAGATATGGAGTAACATCAACAATGGCAACATATTAAAGGGTTTGAACCGTGTTCTACTCCAACGCTGACAGCAATGAAAATATTGACGTTAGTTTCCATCGATTCCCGGCTGCCGTTTTAATGCAAATCGCCAATTGAGGAATTATACCTACTGTTGATTGCAAAAAAAAGTAGACAGAAACAGTTTCCTATATTTGTTTTTTCTCAAAATGTTATTGTATAAATGTGGTTTTTCTATTCCCACGCTAGTAAGTTGTCAATTACAACTTCATGGACTTCATGGCTAGTAAATCAGTTGCAACGTAACAGTGTCATGTAATGAAAGTCACTAGTGCTACGTAATATACCGGGCTTTTTTTTATTACACATAACATTCCTATGTATAAAAAAAGGTCAACGCGTAGCTACAGGCAACCAGTTATACATTGTCGCCCACTGTCACCATTTTGGCATACACAGTTACACAGAGAGGTTACGTTTTTTACAATAAAGATATCACAAAAATTCAGTTTAAAATGAAGACATTAATTTATTCAAACATACGCGTAATGAATGTGCTTATGAGTAACTTTTAAAAAAAATGTCAACGCATAGGTACAGGTGCAGGCAACCAGTTGTATACCGTTAAATCTAGCATAAACCACAGAGACGTTATACAGAAATCGCAAAAATTCAGTTCTAATAAAGAAATTCTAACTGTATGATATTCCATACTGTCTGGCTACATCTAAAAGCGATCCTATGGGCCTTCCTATACACAACATAATATATTCAGTTTCATATCTTCTGTTAAAATACTTGGTTTTATCCCGTAAAATTTATAATAACGTGCAAATATGTCACTTGGATGAACCTGAAGCCGTATGCGTACTGCATAACCCCACAATTCATTGCAAATACTCTGCGTTGCTTCCAAGGCTCAGTCTTGCGTATTGCCTTGAAATACATGGAGCGCAACTTGCTGGGACATCAGGATTCAACCATACTTACCTAGTATGTTGTCAGGTTTACCGTTTAAATAAAATAGTGTCTTCACATAAAACTGAATCTTTGCGATTTATTTATAGTAAAAATTATAACCTCTGTAGTTTATGTCAGACTTAACTATGCGTTGACATTTTTTTAAAGTTACACTTAGGAATATTATGTGCAATAAAGAAAAAAAAGCTCGGTATATATACAGGGTGTTAAAAAAAGAAAGAAAAATATTTAAGGGGGTAGTAGTATGAACCACAACAAAGAAAAAAGTCTTAAAGGTCCTTAAAGTAACGGTTTCGGAAATATGGAAGATAATTCTATTTTACCTCCTTTTTTATTTTGCTACAATTTAGTTTTGTGAAATAAACATTCAGTATTAGACAATTTACTTAAAGTAAACGTTTCGGACATGTGGAAGATTATTTTTGTTTGAAACATTTATTTGCCTATTTGCAATTATTTATTACTTATTAATTATGTGCAAACAAACAAAGGGAGTTTCTAGCAAAAACAAAGAACAGAGTTACAAAAGATGTGCGAAGTGCCCTCCTTCAATTTCCAAGCAGGCACATCTCTGTCTGATGGATATTAAAACTCTTTCTAACACACCCTCATTGGCTATTGGCTATACAGGAGTACCATAGACTAATTACACAATCTCTGGTGAATTAGTGAATTATTCCAAACATACGATGTGAAGGAATCTGGCGATTTGGATAAGCTTCTACATAAAGACGTCGTGCTTCGATGGCAATTCCATTAGCACGACCATACATAAAATGCATGTCGGCTAATTCTGCATTAGAATAAACACCCATAGCAATGAAATCTTGTGCACTAACAACAACTGTCAAATACTGAATATTTATTTCACAAAACATCAGCCAACTATGATAAGAAAATGCAAGTTTTAGCAAAATGAAAAACAAAGGTAAGAAAGAATAATCTTCCATATTTCCGAAAACGCTACTTTAAGGACCCATGTTTACTAAGACTTTTTTTTGGTAGTTCAAACTACTACCCCCTTAAATATTTTACATTATTTTTTAACACCATGTATACAGTCTGTTTGATTTATTGTGACACAGCAAATATTTCTGTTATTAGTACAGATAGAAAAAAAAGTTGAAGAAAAAAGGTTTAATGATTTTTGTCGTCTATTTAATCCTAATTTCAGAATGAATGGAATGGTTAGTGGAACACCCTGTATATTTTGGTTATTTCTAATAGGCAATAACATTAGCTTTATAATGGTACTACATAAGTAACCCTTTATTGTACAAATAACGCGACAATTACCAAAAAATGAAATTTATCAATTTCCATGAATTACAATTCCATGCTGACGTAAAACAATTTGCTATCGCTTTAATGTTAAAGTGGCTTAGTAGCTTCCCGTCATTCGTATTGTTGATTCACATCTTTAGAGGTGGGTGATAATTATTATACTAACGATGAAAAAATGGATATGCTGAAGGTCTTTGTTAGATGCAACGATAATTCTAGAGAAGCTAGTATCACTTATGGAAACATGTATCCAGAAAGAAGACAACCACATTATCGCACTTTTGCAAGACTTGAACAAAATTTACGGAGAAATAGCTGTTTTAGTAATAAATTGCGAATGGCAAGAAATGAACGTGAAAGAAATAATTAAGTTTTGATATTGACCTATTTTAGAGTACATCCGCGAAATTCAATACCTGAAGCAATGGCTGCCTTAGGAATAAGTATGTATAAAATATTTTCTATTCTAAGAATACATAAAATGAGACCGTATAAAATTAAATTAGTACAAGGTTTAAGATGGTGATTCTGAGAGGAGGATAATATTTTGTAATTGGCTTAACAATAATCAACATTTATTAAATTTAATTCTTTGGAGCGATGAATCTAACTTCAACAACGAAATCTCCAGCCGAAAAATCGATCATTACTGGGATACTGAGGAAATTCACGTCAAATTCGAGAGTGCAGATTCCAACACAGATTTTCAGTTAATGTGTGGCTGGGTATGTTAGGTGATACTATAACAGGGCCTTTTTTATCAAGGAACACTGAATGAGGAGCGATATGCCAACTTTCTTTTGACAGAATTCGAAGATTATTTGTATGATATCCCTCTAGAAATACGCCGTGATATGTAGTTTCAGCAAGATGGAGCTCCTCCCCATAACGCAAGAATTTCCAAAGATATTTTGGAAAGAAAGTTTGGTGTGAAATTGATTGCAAATGGTAGCCCCAGAAATTTGCCAGCAAGATCGCCAGATTTGTCTATTTGAGATGTTTTTATTTGGGGATTTTTAAAGCAAAAAGTCTATGTTACTCGTCCAGAAAATCTAGGCGATCTGAAAAATCGCATTCGTAGGGCATGTGGCCAAATAACACCACGCATGTTGCAAAAAGCACGACGAAATTTAATATAGAGATCTGAAGAATGTATTGCAAACAACTGAGGTCATTTTGAACAGACACTTGAAGACACAAAAATTATTTGTATAAGCATTGGCAACATTGTGATATTTAGTGTTGAAATTGTCAAAATAGTCATACGATGGTCAATATCAAATAATGCCATGAGCATCTGACGGAACAAAAATGTTCCGTCAGATTTTGTCAGATTTTGTGCAACATTTTTCATAATTACGACTGGGAGTAGAAAAAATAGCGTACATTACTTGAGTTATGAAGTAATTACGCTCTCGAGAAATTTCTCTTCGTGCGCAATACGCTTCTTACAACTCTCGTTATGTATCATAGTATTTTCATACGCCCCTTTTCTTTGAAATTTGAGATATCTTCCAAAATTGACATTCAGTTTATAACTTTTATAAGTTAAGAGTTAAAATACCTCTCATATATGACGAAACCAAAGCCAGAATTATCGTAGATTTAAATAATGATTTCACAATAAGACAAATTGTACTGTCGCTAAAATTGCTGTTGAATTGTAATTAATGACACTGACACTTACGTGACATTTCTAACATCACGGTTGTTTAAGCAGCATATATATATTTTTAAATGTTGACCCATACTACCACTTCGTTACATATTTATATTTCCTCGTGACTCGCCCTGTATAATAAAACAAACTTTGATTAGTAACTGCGAGAATATGTAGGTTGACTTATGTATTTAGAAATTTTTAGTAGTAGTAAGTGCAAATATTTATGAAAAAAGAAACTACAACTAGTCATATTACAATTTTTAATTGTTAAGTGTATGATAATTTGAATTGTTTTTATTTTTATATAACTTTCAATACATTATATTGTATATTAAAAAAAATGTTTTTGAACTTGGCGATAGGATATGAATGGATGTAATGAATGGATGTAATCATTCACCATGCTTATGAACATAATCCCATAAAAAAATAATATTATTTCAGAAATAAATCTTATACAATTTCTTTAGAAAAAATATTTGTTAGATATCTGAGAAACTGGTCACTTCTTGGCCAATATATAAATGTAATAACAATACCAATTACATAACTCTCGTTATATAACTGAAATGATACATTATTCACATCATCATAAGTAATGCTAGTTAATAAATACTGCATACAATAATATTAGTCTACAATATTTGCCATATCAAAATAGCCTAAATAATTTTGCTATTATCTACTTCAAGCTATATTACTTCAAACGTTTCCCACCTGTACAGAGCTCGTCATCCAATCAACCTGAAATAACCTCAACACACTAAACCTAGGTATATAAGTGGGGGGATCAACGAGCAAGACCATGCAAGAAACGACAAAAAACAAAAACAGTAACGTAAAGGAACCAAAAGCATAAGAGAAACAGTAACAAAAACAAGTAAACGAGGAGTATAGATCTCTTTACAGAGAGATTTTGTAGCACTCACCAAAGCTTGCGCCGCGGCTTGGTGCTGGAAATAACGAAGCAGACATTTAATTAAACAGCCATAACACTAAAGACAGGGGCGCAAATTGCGACACTCATGAGAGAACACTTAGAGGCACGCACGACAATCACCAGAGACGCTCTCAGGGAGCATCCGGCTGAGTGAGCGTCGGCATTTCAAGTCGGACAACAGAGGAGTTCGTCAGTAGAGAGACAGAGGTGGGTTTTTGGACACGTTGCAAGTTGCACATAGAGTAAGAAGGCCACAGCGGCTGCATTCAAGACATGCTTGAAGACTTTAATTTTTAGAGAGACATTTTTTATCATTTTTCTTAATTTCATGTTTGAAACTAAAAACTGTTTATAACATTACCACTAGTACAAACATCTGTATAAAAATGTTGAATGTTGAATATTTTTTTTGTTATGGTATAGATGTATAAATAAAGAAAGCTTATGCAGGTCAACATTTTTTAACTAGATTTTATATTACTATACTATTTATAATATAATAAGTATACTATTAGTTGACTTGCCTAAACTTTTTTTTAACTTTATTAAAACATCTAATATTTATTAAATGTATACATACCGCTATGACATAATACACCCAGTCTAATACTTACATCAAGATATGCATGATATAATTAACGTTTCCTATTAATTAACTACATCAAATTTTATTCATACCACCAATTAATTGTTCAAATCTCTGGCGGTTTGCGAATAAAATTCTATTGACGATTCGCTGGGGTTTTGAATGCTCTAATTAATTATAATACACCAGCAGTTTCGTCCCATTCACCCGACATTATCATTATAATTGCAATGGCAACTGGCCCGGATGGCACATGAAGGAGACTAATGAGTTTTTATGTGGGAAAATCCGCTGTAAATGGTGAAAAGGGGGCTTTCAATGACACGCATGTTAAGCGCGAGCTTTCGTCCTGCATGTTTTATAATTTCAATTTTATATTCAACACCACAAACTTTATCAAATTGCGATGCACAGATTATTCGGACAACTTTAGGTATAATTTTTTGATCACATTATTTTATTAAATTGTAACATACACACAACATGCATTGACTTATAGCTGATAAGTATAAAAATAATAGTAGATTATACCACGAGTCAATAATGATAGCTATTATTCCAGAGGAATATTTACGAACCGAGCCGCGGAAGCGGCGAGGGAGTAACATTCCGAGGTAATAATAGCCATTATTGCGAGTAGTATACTCTACTTTATCTTCGACTAAATAGGCTAGTAGAACATTTTCGAAGAATGAGTTTGCGTTCTTTCGAAGACGCCATTAGTTGAAGGTTGCGTACGTATTGTAAATGGAAATCGATGTTTCCGCTATCAAAGTAGATGTTGTTGCTGTAGATAGTTGTGCAATTTCTGGAGGCGTACAAGTAAAAAAACTCTTCATTTTCATCCATCTCAATACAAAACACTACGCGTTTGACAGTGACACTTTTGAGTTTGTGTATTTTGTATTTCGGTATTATTTAATTTGAGAAATTTTGTAATTGAAGTACAAGGGGAATAATGACTATTAATCCGAAGTCATTATTGCCTAAGGGAATAATATATAGGATTATACTGCAGTATAATACTTACATTATGAATTAGTCATAGATAAAAACATTTATAACTCAATAAACATTACAATTTCCATTTCTTATGATTCATTTCCTTCTGAAATTACAAATTTTAAATGAAGCAAAATTATCACGTTTTAAATTTATTCTTTTGTTAAATCTTTGCCACGAATGAATTTAATTAAATTTTGGTTATAAGGACATACATTTTGCGTTTGAAAAGTATCAAACAATTACTACATCTTCAATAAAGGATAATAGTATATTATACAACGAGCCACACACGTCACATATTGCAATTGCTATTGTAGAAGTTATACGGCGGCGTATCGGTCTAAACACCGGCAGACTGTATGCGATATATTGCTCGAGTCCCTGGTTTAAATACGAGGGCTGCTTGACGGAAGAGTGACTTTTTAATGAAAACGTTAGTTTTCTGTTAAAAAAATATTTTATTTTCGTCAACATAACACCCTTTTAACTGTACACACTTAGCCCAGCAAATTTACAGTTTTTTTAAACCTTCCAAAAAGTAATCTTTCGGAAAGTCTTCAAAATATGCATTTGTCTCGGTTATCACCTCTTCATTTGCCTTTTTCTTTTCTCCACTTCAAAATCTTTTTCCACCCAGCCATTTTTAAAAATTTGGAAATAAGAAGAAATCACTGGGAGCCAGATCTGGCGAGTATGGTGGATAAAGCAGTAATTCGTAATGCAATTCAGCCAATTTAGTTGTAGCAATTGCAGACGAATGTGAGGGCGCATTATCGTGATGGAACAACACTTTTTTTCTTCATCAAATGCGGTCGTTGTTTTTCAGGTTCAGCATCAAAACGTGTCTGCATAATCAGCATAATACTGGCCAGTTATTGCAGTTCCTTTTTGTAAACATATAATAAAGATTACACCTTTAGAATCACAAAAAAACTGTGGCCATGACCTTATTGGCCGAAAAAAGTGTTTTTGCCTGTTTGGGAGCATGTTCGCATGGAGAAATCCATTATTTAGACTGTATTCTTGTTTCTGGAGTATAATGATGTATCCAAGTTTCATCTACTGTAACATATCGACGAAAAAAATCCTTTGAATTACGTTAAAGACGGCCAAACATTCTTCTGAATTCTTAATGCGAGCGCGCATTTGATCACCATTAAGCAAATGCGGCAACCATTTCGCGGAGAGCTTTTTCTTATTGAAATGTTCATGCAAAATATTGTATACCCATTCGGTTGACATGTTTACTTCATTAGCTATCTCACGAACTTTTATTCGACGATTGCCAATTACAAGGCCATAGAGTTTATAAACCATTTCTGGAGTAGTTTCAGTAAATGATGGTTTCGGACGATCTGCATCAACCGTGCTCATATGGCCACTTTTAAAAGCAGAAACCACTTACAAATCATTCCATGGGACGGAGCAGATTCTGGATAATATTTACGTAACTTTTCCTCGGTTTCTTTAATTGTTTTTTCACGTAGAAAATAATGTTTAATCAACACTCGAAATTATGTTTTCTTCATATTTACAAAACAACGAAAACAGTTTTCTTCAAATAAGTATAAAATATAATCTATCTGTCAGATTGGTGCCAAATTTTGACAGTAGACCTCCGAAAGACCTCAGGAGCCAGCAACATATTCATTATAGCGAAAGTGTTACCAACCTTTGAAAAGTCACTATTCCGTCAAACAGCCCTCGTAACTTAGGGCGAAATTTAAATTCTTTGAAAGCTACAAATTACAAAAGTCAAAATGGCATTTCGGTAGGGTATAATAATATTATACATGGTGGGCAGTGTATAATGAATCTGGTAGTCATAAATGGATAAAATTTTAATTGAGGAAGAAAAAGTATAGTAAGTGTATTATGAGATAGTCATGGACAAAATATTACATTTAGGTTCAAAGTTGAATAATCGGCTGGAACAATGTTGTATATAACAAACACATTAAATTGAAATAATTACCTCAATGGTTATACAGCATGTTCAAATTTCAATTGCAGTATAAAGAGATCTGCATATTTCCAATATATTTTTATATGTTTATACAAAGTTGTTTCATAGTTGCAAAGCTGCAAAATCACATCTCAAAAATGTTAGTTACAACGTTGTTCTAGCGTACTCTTCGATTATTAAAATTATGTAAATTAAAAATTTAAGTTCAGTTTAGTATTTGAGTTGTTTCATAGTTGCAAAGCTGCAAAATCACATCCCAGAAAAATGTTAGTTTCAACGTTATTCCGGCGTACTCTTCGATTATTAAAATTATGTAAATTTAAAATTTAAGTTCAGTTTAGTTTTTTTTTTTTGAATACCTATGAGTTAAACTAACATTCAGTTAGAGTCGACTGTATTATCATGAAATAATCTTGCAATTTATAAAGACGCCAAACAGATATTTTTCAGCCAAGGTAGAACTCGTGAAATTATTATTCTTCGGCCTATTTCAAAAATGAAAACAATCAATTTAATTTTTTTTTTAATTTAAGTTCAGTTTAGTTTTTTTTTTTAATACCTATGAGTTAAAGTAACATTCAGTTAGAGCCGACTGCATTATCATGAAATAATCTTGCAATTTATAAAGACGCCAAACAGATATTTTTCAGCCAAGGTAGAACTCGTGAAATTATTATTCTTCTGCCTATTTCAAAAATGAAAACAATCATTTTTTTTTTAAATACTATTATTATAAATACTTGACCCGCAAAAAAATAAGCTTCAATTTGATCTATTTAAATTGTAATATTAAAGAATATATACTTTAATAAGTAGTTCCAAATCTTTTGCCACGTAAATTTTATTTTTTTATACATCCATATTAAATACAGTATGCGATAAGTTCCTTAATTTTATGTTTGCTTTATTAACATGAACAAATTTTGCGTATATGAGCATTAAAGTCACAGAAAACATTACAGCTGTATATGAGAAATAAACTCGCACAATTTGCCAGATTTCATTACCGGTAATAGCTTGGTAGATTATATATCTGGTGTGCCACTATTTACTTAATTCCTGCCGGTGTTAGTCCCAAATCGCGTTAATTAATTATTAGCTAATTATTTATTAACAACAGTGTTTGTATTGACACTCAAATTGCTCTACGCAATTTACGCCAGCCTTCCCATACGTGGATCAATATTGCACTTGAAATTTCTATTTATACCTCGCAGCGTAACTCAATAATTACATTAAGCACTCAACATAAAACCGTACGAAATTCAATTAATTTCGAACGCATTAACGGCACAAGCTGAACCACTTAACAGAATCTCTTTGGGATCGGTGTGAGAGTGCCCAATACAAACTGCTCAATTTTTCAAAAAAAAGTGATGTTTAAAAACTTGAAAGTTAAAACAAAATCTTATCTTGGAATTTCTTCTTGCGACATTGAGTTTTGAGCAAAATACTATATCTAACTATTAATTTCAAAACTTTTTTTTTTCTATATACATATATGAGGCGAATACTTGATGAAATTCTATGATATTTGTAAAAATAAAACACATCTTGTATGAGTTCCATAAAGGTACTTCAAAAATTGAAACCTCACAATAAATATAATATCTGCCTCATCAATCCAATGTTGAAGAAAATCTTAGTTTTTAAATTAATATTCATAATATTCATGTTCTTAATGTTCTTAAACCTGTATGACTCGCCGATATATTAAGTTACTTTTAAGTTAAGTTTAAGTTAAGTTTTGTATTTCGATTCATACACGTAGTTTTTTCAATAAAGCTAAAAATATGTCAATATGACTGCTATGCGAAAAGTGGCCATGAGCAATTTTTTTTAGCAGGGCGATTTATAGAGAGAATGGTCAAAATATCAATTTTTGTGCTTATATCTAGTCTGATGCAGTAGCTATCCATCTCTACACTACAATAATCCGTTTCTTTGTTTTAGTAGAGAGGCGTATATTAGTAGCACCTTAGTAGAAACTTGAAAGATCAGAATTCACATTTAAACTATTGTCAAACTTTAAACGCGTTTTTTCTCAAAACCTCGTTTTCTGAAACTAAATCTTTGAAATTTTATCTTTACAGCAAAAAAAAGATTGAAAAATTCTGAAATAACCAGCGTTTTCAGAACGCTGTCAGCATTCAGAAAAAAAAACAAAATCTCGGTTTTGAAAATAAAATATGGGAAGTTACGAATTAAATCGTTTAGAATTATGTCTTCAAACAGTTTCGAAAGTTGTTTCGGTGACACATTAAATTATTTCTTAGGTAAGTATAAGGTAAGTCATTTATTTCGATTTATCTGCGTAGTTTTCTCCGTAGCACTAAAAAAATAAATACTCAAAAGATGTAATAATAATAATAATCCTTACTACTTATCCACCTATGGCGTAATTGGTTACTGTCATTCTTTATTTTTATAATGTGATAATTAGGTATTACAATAATAAAACAGATTAATTAAAAAAAGTTTTGCATCAAAAATTGAATGTGGCACATGAAGCATGAAGCAGAAAGAAGCATAAATTTTATTTGTAACGAAATTTTATTACGTTGATCGAAACAGATGACTAATATATCAGGTCAAAATAAATATTGTTTCGATAATAGTAAGTAATTTTAACATACTTGTATGCTCAGTAGCTTTGTTGTAAATATATAATTTAAAATATGTTGAAATTAATAATAATTATTCATAGCTCCAATTATTAAAACTGTACGATGTGTTTTCAAGCCGGAAAACTAATTTATATTCATTACGTTCGGTCGGCAGTAATTATTTGTACAGGTTTCATTGTGTGTGAATAATAGATTTTCTACCCCATTACTATTATTTGCCATTCGCTCAATTGCCGAGGCGTTTTAAGAATGCTGCTTTAATTGCTTTAATATTTGATGCCGCCCTGCAGCCGAGGGGAACCGGTGAAATGCGTGAACCCCCCAAGTCCGGCAAGTGTGTTTTTGGGTTAAGCAAACGCTATTACTTCCAAGAAAACGGTGCTTTACTTTCAATAACCTTCCACGCCGCCCCAATCGATCGCCGCCTCGTTATAAATGAACAACTCGATAAGTCCACGTGTCTAAAACTAGCACGATGGAATGTCAGATAAAGACAATGATGAAAATGATAGCATTAAGAGAATGTCATTGATAAAGATGGTCACTCTAAAAAGTCGACGATGAAGTATTAAAAAAGTATTTTAGAAATCGTGAAAAATAATTTTTTACTATATTTTAAGTTGAGGGAGATATTTTTGTCCTGAATCAAGCCCTGTATACACGGTTTTTACTAAATATGGGGCAACAATTTACAGGGTTATTATTTGGGTTATTTTAAGAATATTGTCCTTTGTTAATTTTCAGAATGTTGTTTTGTTTTGAAAATAAGAAAACAAGATTACAGTTTGGAATTTTGAATGGTATTCTGATACATATAACTTAAATGTTTCAAAATTGTCTAATCTTTGCCTAGTAATTTTTATTGGCATTAAGGCTCATATCTATTGTCCGTACGTAGCATGAGTTCCACTCAAGTCGTATATTTGGTTGCGTATTTTCAATAAACGTTTATGCACCAGACTCAACCAAATGTATGACTTGAGCCGAACTCAAAGTCAAGTACGGACTATAGATACGGGCCTACGTTATCTGGAACTTTTCAAAAATTGTCGATACGAGTTTATGAAATATTCAGTTTTTTTTTTAATTAACCTACACAAATTACTAAGAAAATGTGGGCACGTATTTCCAAGGTTTTCTTTTGATTAAACTGACAAGATATGTACGCACGGATATTTAATAATTATTCACACAATTGCCTTGAAATGAGCCTATTGTCTTTTTAATTGTTGTTAAATGTAAATTTTTCAACACCATCCGTGACATTTTCTGAAATTTAACACAAATTTCTAAAAAATTACCGACAAAAATTAGAAACGATTCCTATTATATATGTATTGACGACATATACCGGGTGTACATTTCAAAACTAGCCAGTCTCAATAACTTTTGAATGCAAGATAACTTGATAAAAATAAAAAAACACGTCGATTGACTTTTGGAGGGGGAAGTTTCCCTCCTCCCTGGCCACCTTTTGAACTTTGAAATTTCAAATGTCACCCCACATCTTGCGATATCTTATTTTAAAGCTTAAACAATATCCTATCTAATGGCGCAATAAAAACAAATTTTCGTCTATTGGTTTTGGAAAAAAAAAATAAGAAAAATTCCAAAACAATATATAGTGAACAAATCTAAGTTATTTTCAATGAAACAAAAGAATAAGTAGAACCATAACAATATGTTTGTTACAACTCTAGGGGTATAATAGGGGTATAGTCAAGGGGTATAATATAAAATTTGTAATAAAAGTGAGAATCGCTTGGGGGAGAGGTAACATTTTATATTCAATTAACATAGTTTTAAACATCTGCCTTGAAAACTGGTTTGACTTGTTTTTTTTTTTGTTTGATTGAAAATAACTTAGATTTGTTCAATATAAATTGTTTTGGATTTTTCCTTATTTATTCATTGTTCCAAAACGAATCAATAAAAATATTTTTTATTGCGCCACTAGATTAGATTTCTTTTTCAGCTTTAACATGGGGTATTGCAAGGTAAGGGGTGCCATTTGAAATTTCAAAGTGGGGGTGGCTAGGAAGGAGGGGGTGACACTTAAAATTTATTTGACGTTGATTTTAAACTTCCCCCTCCAAAAATCAATCGCCGTGTTTTTTTTTTTGTTTTATCAAGTTAGCTTGCATTCAAAAGTTATTGAGACTGGCTTATTTTGAAATGTACACCCGGTATAATAGGAATTTTTGTTATGTATCATAGGTGTAAAGAAATTTTTCAGATATATATTCCAAGCGATTTAAATTTAAATTGTCCAGATTTTTTACTTTCAAAAATCGTTTTTCGAATGAATGCCGAATTTTCAATACTTTATTGACACAAATTATTGAAAGATTTCAATAATTGTGCATTCGCAGTAATTATCAAGATTTTTTGTGTCGTTTTATTCAGATTATAAAACTTGGGAATATGTTTTTTTTTAAATTCACAAGTTATGTACGCACTGATATTTAAAAATTATTCACACAATTACATTGAAACCTATTATATTTTTAATTGTTGTTACATGTAATTTTTTCAAAAACCATCCGCGCCATTTTCTGAATTTTAACAACACAAATTTCAAAAAAATTACCGACAAAAATTAGGAACTATTCGTCAATACATATATAATAGGAATATTTGTTATATACCTAAGGTGTACATATATTTTCCACAAAATGGTGAAGACGTTTTTCAGATATACCAAGTGATTAAAATTTAAATTGTCCAGATTTTTCACTTTCAAAAATCGTTGTCCGAATGAATACCGAATTTTCAATACTTGTGGACACAAATTATTGAAAAATTTCAATAATTGTGCATTCGCAGTTATCATCAAGATTTTTTGTGTCGTTTTATTCAGATTATAAAACTTGGGAATATGTTTTTTTTTTAATTCACAAGTTATGTACGCACTGATATTTAAAAATTATTCACACAATTACATTGAAACCTATTATATTTTTAATTGTTGTTACATGTAATTTTTTCAAAAACCATCCGCGCCATTTTCTGAATTTTAACAACACAAATTTCAAAAAAATTACCGACAAAAATTAGGAACTATTCGTCAATACATATATAATAGGAATATTTGTTATATACCTAAGGTGTACATATATTTTCCACAAAATGGTGAAGGCGTTTTTCAGATATACCAAGTGATTAAAATTTAAATTGTCCAGATTTTTCACTTTCAAAAATCGTTGTCCGAATGAATACCGAATTTTCAATACTTGTGGACACAAATTATTGAAAAATTTCAATAATTGTGCATTCGCAGTTATCATCAAGATTATTTTTGTCGTTTTATTTCTGAGAATTTTTCAAAGGTCATTCAACATTCAACTTGGGAATATGGATTTTTTTTAATTCACAACATATGTACGCACTGATATTTAAAAAATATACACACAATTTCCTTGAAATGAGCCTATTATCATATATATTACGAGTGGAATCATGACTTGATAATCGCATGAGTTGGGTCACGGAACATATTGTCAAATATTAATTAATTTGAATTATTTGACAACATGTTGAGTGCTTCGACCAATGCGATTATCAATCACTGATTATTCGTCAGATTATATCACGAATGAAAAATCTAAATGTGACATTTCAGTTGACAGCATAGCACACCAGATGTGCAGAGGACCAAATATAATTATCACTTATTAGTCAATTCGAGTTCTAATTATCAGCTATTAGGCGGTCGCTAGGATAGGGAATAAAAACAGTATGAGTGATATAATCTTTTTAATTGTCGTTAAATGTAAATTTTTCAAAAACCATCCGCGCCATTTCCTGAAATTTAACAACACAAATTTCTAAAAAAATTACCGAGAAAAATTAGAAACTATTCGTAAATACATATGTAATAGGAATTTTTGTTATATACCAAAGGTGTACACAAATTTGCCTCAAAATGGTGGAGATATTTTTAAGATATTCCAAGCGATTTAAAGTTTAATTCTACAGATTTTTCACTTTCCAAAATTGTATTCCGAATGCATGCCGAATTTTGAATACTTGTGGACACAAATTTTTGAAAAATTTCAATAATTGTGCATACGCAGTAATCATCATTTTTTGTCGATTTATTCCTGAGAATTTTTCAAACATTATCGAACTTGGGAATATGAAAAAAACAATAGTAATGTTAAATAAAATACCAAGTCATTCCTATTTTATGCTTGTGATAATGCACTTAGTAATGATACAAAAAATATCAAAGTATCGCATTGGATTTAAAAAAAAAAGACTTTTAGTAATGTTTTTTATAGTTTGTTCATACAAGGTGTCCAATAAATAGCAGACAAGGTCATAGCACGCCCCTCAGCCCTTAAAAAGCTCTAAAAAAATCAAAAATTATAAATCATAGACAATATTATCAGTTCCAATAATTGATGTAGAAAAATTGTACGTTCTTAATCTTGATAAATTTCTTTGTTTTATATAAGCACTAACACGACCGGTTTCTTATAATACTTATATAAAATAAAGAAATTTATCAAGATTAAGGACGTGCAATTTTTCTACATGATAATTAATCTACATAATAATTAATAATATGAGAAATATTACAGAATTATTATCAGTACTTTAATTGTACAGCACATTGTTGTCACGTTGAATTTCCAACAATTTTCATAATAAATCGATGAATTAATATACTACCTCTGTTTCGTAATAAGTGAGCCATTGCCGATTTTTATTTTTTCCATAATAAGTGAGCCATTGCCGATTTTTATTTTTACCATAATAAGTGAGCCTTTACCGATGTTTATTTTTTACAAAATACGTGAGTTATTTTCGTTTCTAAGAAGTACTTCTAAGTATATTTTGTTTTTTCAAAATAACTTACAAAAAATGTTTGTATAAACGAATAGTAGGCAAACAATTTTCCCTGCGAAGCTTTGCCTTGCCAATATGTTGAAGCTTATAATTATGTTACCGCCACAATCTATAATCGATTTCATATCTGTTTGTAAACTTATAAACACATTTTCTAATGTATGTCTAGTCTCTGCTTCGAAAGATTCTTCGACAACTCTTATGTGTGTTGTAATGATTGAATAGATGAAAAAAAAAACATGATCGAGCACATTCAAATCGGGACTATTGGCAAATTTTTCAATTGTCAAAATCACCGCTCCCTTTTTCAGTCGTCCATTTTTCTAATATTTCAGTAAAAACTGAACAATAGCCGTTCGTTTTTGGTTGATTAAATTTCCTATTCTCATCATTTGAAACTTCCGGTTTTAGAACACTTTCGCTTAAAAATGCGAATTTTAATTGTTGCTTTTGACAAATTAAGTATATTAAGAATATCAAAATAGAAATTTAAAAAAAGATAAGTTTCAATAAGTTTGAAAGAAATCTCAAATGGCTCACTTATTATGGAACAAAGGTAGTTATTTAAATATGCTATTAGAAATGGAAATATCCAATAAGTTTATTTAAAAAATAGATAATTAATAAATAAACAAGTTACCACATGATTGGCATTAAATTCCTTCTAGCAGCCGTTATAAACTTGCTGTAATGTTGCATTACAGCCTTTAATTAACAACATTTCGAAAAGTATAGCTCGAGGAAATTTTATAGAATTTTTTCAGGACCATCCCCGAGTGACGTGTTATTGAGCTTGTCCACTATTTGTGGGATACCCTGTACTTTTATTAACTTCTGCAGATTTCTTAAATATTGTAAGATGTTATAGATTTCGTAGACTTTTAAAAACAATAAAATTGGTGTCAATTTTCGTTATTTGTAACTTTTATTATCGCAGTTTGTGATGCCTTCAAATACATTTCTTTGATATTTTGGGTTTTGAAATATTGTGGAAGAGTAAATTTTGGAAATTTTCATCAAATCTCCGTAAAACTTCATTGAAACTAGTCATATTTTATATAAATTGTTGAAATCTTAGTATATCTTTGCATATTTTGGTGTTGTGACTATGATGGCATTTCTGCAACTGTCTTCTAGCCGTGGACTTCTATTGATGGCATAACGGTTTATTGAGATCTAGAGATTTACTGTTATGTTCGCAGTGTTGAGATATTTTGACATTTTCGACGAAATTTAAAATTGGAATATTAACTAGTACTTATTTTGGCAGACCAATAAAGGTCTAACCAGCATCATAACCTAAAGAAGTCGTATATTACCGTTCCTCCAAAAAGTTTTGAGACTCCTACTCGAGCTAATGATTTTTATATCATTTACCTCCAATAAATTACCTTCATCATTATTCATCTTTGTTACTTTATATTAGTAATAATATCCAACATCTTCATCAACGATGCTCAAGTCTCTTATTATTTATAACCAATTTATCGATTATTATTAATTGTTATCATCATCAGGGTGGTCAGCTTAGATTAGGTTAGGTTAGGTTAGGTTAGGTTAGGTTAGGTTAGGTTAATACAGTTCGTGAAAATTTGATCATCCAAATTATCTTTTTTTTTGTTTCTGTATGAAGCGCTCTTACTACATATTCTCATTACGGCACTATCATCCTGAAACTCATCGCTGACATCACAGTACTCACCTTCATCTTGAGATATCATAATTTACAACATAGTTGGCACGATTTTCCGCATAGAATTTGTATACTTAAAATGATTAACGAGTGGACGGAGGATTAACCGATTTTTCAAGACTTCCCCAAGACTCTCCGTAGTTCTATGACCCACTTCCTTGCGCGCACACATATCCGTATATGAGTGCGGATATAAATATTCATGCCGGCTGACCTTTAGCGCCATAAGCGAATGGCCCTCGACGAATGGGGTGCAGCCAGAAGTGAATATCTTAGGGCTCGTGCTTTGTGGCTGTCGGAGAGCGAATTTCACCGGCCCGCCGAAAAGAAATGCGTTCACGAGTGCACCCCTCGAGGACGATCGCCATCCCTGCGGGAGCGAATTGCGCGATAAAATATGCATGGAGCCCCATTCTTTCATTGCCCCGCTTCTCGCGGCCGTAATTACATAAAGCTTTCCTTTCATTATTGATGGCTCGCCGGAAACTTGACTTCCGGGATGCCGGAGTGGCGCGCGGGGGTGGCGGGGGCGGCCTTCTGCGGCGGCGGCGGCGGGTTCGAAATTAAAAAAGATAAAACGGGAATTTATTGTGCGGCGGGGATTAGACGGGAAACGGTGGGATTAGTTTTGATGGAACTGTGCGGGGCTTTGCACGTTGTTGATTCTGGATGAACGCAACCGGAAAATTTAAGATCGCTGGTGCTGCGCTTAGATGGCGGACGTAATTTCTGGGTGGATGTTAAGCGTATGGATGTGTGTTGGATGCATGCTGACATGTAATTAACTGTAGCTGTTTCAAATGGCTGGCTTTACAAGAGAAATAAATGGCGAAAATAGAGTTTTCATTTTAGTTAATTTCAAAGTGCATCATGAAGTATTTTACAATTACATAGTTATTTACGATACAAGTATAAAAAGTCGATGTTTATTACGTGTATGTTAAGACGAGCGAGGTACGATCGAGTTCTTTAATACCCACAAGTTGAATTAACATAGTTTTCACACGTGGACTTTACAACATTTTATCTACGATCATAATGATTTATTAAAATAATCATTTGATATAATTTTTTTTAATGTGAACCATATGACACTAGTACGTACATCATCTGATTGTGTTGATTTTCACGTGCTACGTCGCAGTTCAAACCGTTTTAATTTTAAATATCCTAAATGTATAAAATTGAAGACATCTTGCCATTAATGACATGATGCTACGATATAATACCCACGAGTTGAATTAACATAGTTTTCACACGTGGACTTTACAACATTTTATCTACGATCATAATGATTTATTAAAATAATCATTTGATATAATTTTTTTTAATGTGAACCATATGACACTAGTACGTACATCATCTGATTGTGTTGATTTTCACGTGCTACGTCGCAGTTCAAACCGTTTTTATTTTAAATATCCTAAATATATAGTATTTTGAAGACGTCTTGCCATTAATGACATAATGCTATGATATAAGCGTTCTCTAAAAAATGTATTGCACTAGATCTTTAAAAGTTAAATTTTTACACGTATTCAGTGTCAAAAGTAATCACTTTTTGAATGATCGTAGGTAAATATCTTTCCAATTTGCAAACCTCCGAAGAACTCTAAAATTCCATCATACCATACAAGGCAAGACAAAAATCTGAATTTCAGTTTCAAAAATAAGTTGTTTGAGGTTTCGTAAATTTTCATAATGATTAGAAATTCGTATGCATAGAAATGTGTCATTTTTAAATAACGTTATTTACTAATAATAGAATTCACTTGAAAAAAAAATCAGAATGTAGTACCTTAATATGAGAAATCATAAAACTCTATAGAACATCATATGGATATTTCATATTTACAAATAAGTAGTAAATAGGTTTCGAAAATTCACACATATCTGTTTGAAAATTATTAGCTTGGAAATGTATCTTTCTTCACATTTCGAAAATTCACATAAAAATTGGGCAATTTGTACGTTTAGAAATGTTTCTTAATATCGTAAATACACATAAAATTGTTTAAAAAATTTAAAATATTTGTAAATTTGTAGGTTTATATATATATACAGGGTGGCCCAGCTATCCTCGCTCGGACCATTGTTGCTAGACTAATGCAAATTGAGGAAACAGTCTGTTTCAAGTCATTTGACATAGTTATTGGACACCGATGTGCTACTTTTTGAAATTATTTTCGAGTGTACCATAAATCCGGGACATCATTATTTGATTGTTTGATGACAATTTTTAAATGAAACACCCTGTATATTCTTTTTTTTTTTTAAACTGCTTCATGTGGGCTTCACCAATCATTTTTATTTTTAGGGATTAGATGCAACGTTGCCAAGTTATTCACATTTTAATCAAATTTAACGAAAAATTATGGACCTGAAAGTAAAAACAACAAAACCTTATTATAAGAGATCAATGAAAGAATCTGGGTATGTAAATACCCAAGCAATGTGCTAAAACATATATTTAAAATGTATTGTGCTAAAACTATACTTGGAATCTCGTTGAATACACAGGGTGTTCTGAGACAACGATCGAATTTTGCTATTTTCAAATGGCTAAAATATATTGAGATAGATCATTATTTACCTATTAAAAAATATTATTAGATCATAGTCCATATGCTACCATTGAAAAGCTCATTAGATGAGCACTCAGAACATGATGCTATATACAGGGTGATCCCTTTGAAGAAAAAAAATAGTTTTAGCCATTTCAAAATAGCAAAATTAAATCGTTGTTTCAGAACACCCTGTATATTCTACGTGACGCAAAATATTGTGTATGTTTTTGCACATTGCTTGGGTACTTGCATACGCAGATTCTTTCATTGATCTCTTATAATAAGGTTTTGTTGAATTTGTTTCCACGTCCATATTTTTTCGTTAAATTTTATTTAAATGCGAATAACTTGGCAACGTTGCAGCTGATCCCAACATATAAAAATGATTTGTGAAGCCCACATATAGCAGATTCTAAAAATGAAAGAATATACAGGGTGATCCATTTAAAAAAAAGAGACCTAATTTTGTGTCCCGGATTTATGGTACACTCTTAATACTTAATAATTTTAAATAGTAGCACATCAAGTGTCCAATAACTTCCAATCAGATGTGTTCCTCAATTTCCTCAATAGTCTAGCAGCAATGGTCCGAGCGAGGATAGGTGGGCCATCCTGTATATATTTTTCTCTATGTTTCTTGGGCTTACTACTAGAACACACTTAGTCAATTTTATTGAAGTTTGAGTCAGTTACATCATCTTTATAGCACTATGTCGCTTTATTGATTGGTAAAATCAATTTGTCACACCTTGCACTGTAAAGATTTAAAATTTAGATTTATAATTTCAATTATTATTAAATAACTAAGTCAAATTTTAATAGATCTGAAAAGGTAAAATCCCCTAAGTCACTTAGTGTGTCTTGTAAACATTTCAAATGGTGCATCCGTTAACAGACAAAACACAGTTAGTGACACTTATGTCCACAAGTCTCGACAATTTAATAATATTTTTATTCTGATTTAAAGTCATCAACTTCAGTAAAAACACATTCAGATCAAGTCAACGACACTTGTCGATTTTTTTATGACATGTTTCGAAAATAATGTTATGTTTAAAATGGCTACTCTTTTTAAATGAAATACACAATGGCATAAACATTTAATTACATTTAAAATATCATGAGAAATTAGTTGTGAGTTATTTTGAGAAAGTAACATTTATGACTTAGTATGTTTTTGCAGTAAGCAAAATTGTTTATTAAAAAGTGAGGTTTTTTTTTAGAATGGATATATGTACAGTTACTCGGATTTCTTTTGACAGTGCCCGTGCGAGAAGGATTTTTCTTTTCCGATATGCTCAGCTCTCTCGGGGGTAAGTACTGTTTGTACGTATTTGGCTTCTGAACTTGTTCTCCATCGGTAACGACCGTGCCTCGGTGGCACGATCTGCACCGTGGAGAGATAGCAGGTATAAAATGTTGCCCGCTTATTTTGCGGAAGAAATACCTTAATTCAGCCTGGACTCTGTACGGCTCATTTTGCGATAGAAAGATGTAAATTCTGCCTTCACCTTGTACGGTCATTATTTTAATTGTAATTAGTATTAAATTACCCAATAAATATTTTAAATCGTTTTTTTAAAACAATTTTATTTAATAAGAATAAATAACTTACATATTTATCAATCTTGAATTGTCGTCATATTTATGCATATACAAAATTAAACCTGTATCTGGGTTCGATACTTGATTTCTCCCAACTAAAATTATTGTATGAACATATTTGAACTTACGAAGTTTATAATTTTCTATTAATTAGATTATAATAATATAACGTCAATTAGAACATATATCATCCTCTTTCTACGATTTTGTGTTAATATTGACAAAAAGTATTGCCTAAGTAAATGAAAAAAAAAATCAAGAAAAAAACGATTTAAAATATTTATTGGGTAATTTAATACTAATTACAATTAAAATAATGACCGTACAATGTGAAGGCAGAATTTACATCTTTCTATCGCAAAATGGGCCGTACAGAGTCCAGGCTGAATTAAGGTATTTCTTCCGCAAAATAAGCCGGCAACATTTTATACCTGCTATCTCTCCACGGTGCAGACCTTGCCACCGAGGCACGGTCGTTACCGATGAAGAACAATTTCAGAAGCGAAATACGTACAAACAGTACTTACAACCGAGAGAGCTGAGCATATCGGAAAAGAAAAATCCTTCTCGGACGGGCACTGTCAAAAGAAATCCGAGTAACTGTACTTAATACATAATAATAATACCTAATTCTTTATTATCCGACAGGTATGGAACATAGACCAATTAAAGAACAATGTTAAAAACTGGGAAAACTTGCCCATAGTAATAACTATTATTATAACTATTTAAACTGTAAAAAATTGTCACTTACTTTGTGGCAAACTTTAATGTTTTTATTTGCTAAATCGAAATTTTATAAATTTGTGAACCACTGACTAAGAGGCACTTAAAATTTTCGACATTTTTGGAAATAATATGTGGATTTTCGAAATTTGGAGCGTCATCTTCTCCATATTTATTGTAAAAATTGGTAGTCTTTTAAAATTTCATTGTGTATTGCTTCAATTGCTTAATGGCTGAGCGTCTTTTCATAATTTATTCCATATTTTTGGACTAAATTACAGAATTTTTAAATTTTAACTAGATCTGAGAAATTTTCTGGTTTAAAACACCGTGATCTCAAATTAATAAAAGGATTTTTTGAAAAATTAAAAAAAAAGTGTTTAAAAATTGAATGTTTTTTTATTCATAGATCTAATTTCAAACAAGCATGCATAACAGGCGAGCAATTAATCTTCTACAAATCCCCAGCTTCCTGGATACATATTTCATTGCATTGCGCAATGCTTTCGTTGGATTTTCTATCATTTGGGGTGTTATATTCTGATATTAAGTTCGTATTATTTCTATCAGTTTCATTCTCAACTGTGGACGAGTAGCATACATAGTTTCTTAAAATACACGTTTTAAAATACACGTTAAATAACCCCACAAGAAGTAGTGATCTACAACCCACAAGGGTTAGTTGATCTTGCTGGCCATTTCATTATCGTTAAATATTTATCTGAACTACGGACAATCGATTTGTTTAGGAAGTTATTATTAATCCATGTCCTTATTATAAATGAAAATTGTTCGGGTGCTCTATCAATTTGTGGAATCATACTGTACCTTCTTAATATGGGCGGATAATGTAATACTTTCAACCCCTGTAATGCACCCCACTTGAATTCATTCATTTTGTAACGCAATACTAACTTTTTTTTTTCAAAAACTTAGGCCCAATTGGACGATTCTTCATTAGTCTACACCAAACATAATTCCCTTGACTTTGCCCGAATATTAATTGCGACAGTCAATTAATAAGGGTTCTCTATACTTCAGTGTTCTTGAATTTAAACTATCCCATTAGTAGTAAAAATAGCTTCAAAAGTTTCTGTTATCTTCCAGTTTTTCAATAAACCATCAGGTAAATTCCAAACTCAAATCCAGATCCCTTTCTAAAATTGCATCTATAAATTTTGTTTTGTATGGTTTGTACTTGTATTTTTCAAGCTTCCTTGAACAGTAGGTACAATAAACCAACCCTATATTCCGGCAAATTTGTCTTTCAGATTTTCTTCAGCATCTAATATAACTTTTAGTTCGGTATCATTATAATCGGAATGATTTAAAATACGTTCTTCTTTAAAAAATATGGGTGAGCTTTATTAAAACTTATATAGTACTTTCGGAACAGTTTTGTGACTGATGGTTTTGTCAGGATGATTTACATTACATTATTTCTGCTTCTCTGTATTTTCTTTACAATATAATATTCTTTACAATATATTATTCTTCACAATAAGAACAATTTCAACTTTTTTCGAGTTAGTTAACGGCATTTTACCGGTGCAAATGACACTTAAGTATCAAACAATCAAACATATTACAAAACAAAAATTAAACTGGCAAAATACATAACGTGAATTATAAATTTTATAAGAAATGTGAAAGTTTCAGTAAGATAACTTTTTTGGCCTAACAACTTTTCACTCCAAAACGCATACTAAATGAGTTGGCCCTTTGTTACGTATTACTCTGATCACGCTGTATATAAAAGTGTTACACCATTCGTGCTTAAAAAGTTACATTTTTAAAATCTGAGAATATTTATGGCTCTTTAATTTTAAGTTTTAATGAAATTAATACATTGTTTGGTAATTGATTTTAATGTAAGATGTTACTATGAATACATGGTATTGTCAATAGTAGTGTGTTAAATGCATAGTGACTTACTTAGATAATACCCGCAACAGTGTCACGAGAGCATCACTATAGCGGGTATTATCTAAGCAAGGAACTATGCACGAAACATATTTTGCATGACTATTGCACGTGTCGTATGGACTTTAACAAATATTTAATAAATATTATAAAAATGTCTTCCAACCGGTTTGGCATCAAATCTCTTACAAATATAAAGCAAGAAATTGTTGGCTCCACGCCAGAGAATACTTAAAAGTCACAGAAATATATTTGGAGGCGATTTGAAAAATTTTGCGATGAAAAAAAGTATGTAACTAGATGAAACTACGAGTATGCACCAAATTGCATTGATTTTAACCGATTGGGCATACAATATGGGAAACCTCTTGAAACCTAATCTTAACCTCCTCGAAAGTGATAAGTGTCCGACAGCAATTATTACTATAAGTGGATTCAAATAATCCAACAAATTAAAATTTGGGTTATTTCATTGGTACGTCAGTGTGAAGTTTTATATGTAAATGTGACAAGTGCAATAGTCAATAAAATGTATTGATTTCTATAAAACGGAATAATTATTATAAATCGTTGTTCGTGTATTCTTAAAAAATCATTTTGCAGTTGAGTCATTGTTGCTCGGAACGGAGCTATTGTAAACTGCTGGCCGAGGGTCATTTTTGAATATGTGGTGTAGCAGAGTTTCACCACGGATATTTTTTGTAATTAGTAAAATATAGATTTTTTTATGTTTGACAGAAATCTGTACTTTTTTGAAAACTTTTTAGATTTTAACATTTGTTTTGGTGTTTGAGAATTTGACTAGTCTTGTGTAATAAAATACAGAATTTTGAAATTTTACTCTAAATCATTTTTTTTTTGCAGATTGTCTTCGATTTATACTTTTTTGATTTACATTCGGTCGTATGTAATAAAATTTCTAACTGCAAGACATCCTCGGGTGTCTGTGTTTTATCGAATAAATATAGCTAATTTTATAATTTTGCGAATTCTTCTATTTGCACTTTCTCTTTTTGTCCTACCGCTCTCTTCTCGATTTCCTCTTTTTTTTCTCGCGTTTCCTCCTTCTATCTTTCACAGTTAATTAATATCATGATTTGTAGCGTATTCTCGGTGAATCTTCTACTAATTCCGGTCTGTCTAGTAAGGTACAATTAACACACTTTCTATCGTCGTTCGCTTTGAGCAATAATCACTCTGCCCTAATCAGATCTTGGGGGTCTGTTAAAATTTGAAATTCGAAAATTTCACGAAAACAATGGGATACTCTTTGAGTGGTGAAGGAGGTATTATGCATATCGCCACTGATGAGTATTACCGATACACGATTTCGCAGAATACTTATATTCAAGAAGAGCTTCTTCAGCAAAGAAATTTGCAAGCTAGACCCGCTAAATCCCATTATTCGGCCCGAAGTCCTTCAGAACCGCAGCCGCAAAAAAAAATTGCCCAATCAAGCGCTCACGAAGTCCTCCGTCTCGTGGCTAATGAACACTTGCAATTCATCCCCCCAGCCCACTCGGGAGAGACGGGTTTCACGCCCAAGTCTGAGCGAATCCGTGTGGGAGCTCCCGCGATATCCCCGGAGCTAATTGCTCGTCATAAACGTACAGAATCGCGGGGTTAATAAATTGAGAGGTCTTAATCCAATTAAAACTTTTCTTATAAAATTTCGGCGCTATTAATTTTGATTAAATTTTTAATTGAGCCGCCGCCATTAATCAAAATCAACGGGGGCGGCGGGGGAGGCGGCGTCCCAGTTGTCGCGAAATTTGCCTGTCCCATCGGTCCGTTAATTGTAATCCGTCTTCGGAAATTACTCTGGCCTGCTAGGAATTCGCGTTTCAAGCAATTGATTTTGCGCGCGGCCGCCCCCGATGGGTAATCCATCTTAATCGGTTTCACGTGTCCCGCGGCCCGACGTTTGATCCTTGACCCTCTTGGAGATTCTGGAGGCGGCGAAAACAAATCGCCGTGCCGGAATCTCCTGGGACCGCTAGCGTGCGGCTAATAATAAAATTATAATTGTTTCGGTGGGATGTTGAGTTTAAATTGGGCCAGTCGAAAGCTCGCTCGAGCGACTTAATTCGGCGAATTCGGCGGAATTACGAACTTCAGCATATAAGCAATTAGGCAGAAATAACTTCCATCCAATGCGGAATAACCTCGAAAACCTTCACAAAAAATGCAAATGTATTTTAGGTTCAATTTATACGAACGTTTCGGAAATGTATATTTAATTGGCGTATCGTTGAGCAAAAAAATAAATACGCGATTATCATTATATATCCTACTCGTTTATATTAAAACGATTTAACTATTAAGAGAAAATAATTAAATCATTATTGTCATAAATATTTTAGTACAGGGTGAGACATCATAACTTCCATTTTTTAAATGTGCGCCATTCAGACTGCAGGGATCGTAGAGGGTAAAGATTGATCTCATTCGACAGGCGCGTTTCTAAAGTTTTGTTCACCACCCGGTCAGCCGCCATCATGCGTTGGAGCAGTGAGCAGCGTGTTTTCCGTCGTGGCATACTTTTCGAAAGGATGTTCTGTGATCGCAACCACTTAAGTGGATACGTCAACAAGCAAAACATGCATTACTGGGCTGACACGAACCCCCATGAATTGCACCAAGGGCCTCTGCATTCACCTAAAGTTACAGTGTGGTGTGCAATTTTCTCAGCTGGGATTATTTTCCCCTGGTGTTTTGAAGAAAATGAAATCACAGTGACAGTGAGATGTGACCGATATGTCAACATGTTGGAAGACTTTTTTTTCCTCGACTTGATGAATTGGACTTAGGGAACATTTGGTTCCAACAAAACAGAGCAACGGCCCACACTTCGAGGGCATCGATGGCTGTTTTGATGGAACACTTCCCGGAGCACCTCATCTCAATAAGGGCCGATTTGGAGGGGCCAGCCCGCTCCCCCAATTTCGCCCCTTATATTTTTTTGTGGGGTTTTTTGATATCCCGCGTTTATGTCAACCGTCCAAGGACCCTGGAAGATCAGAAGGCCAACATCCGGGCCGAAATTGCCAACATACCCGCTGCTATGCTGTAAAGGGGTATGACAAACTCCAGTAATCGGCTTATTCAGTATATGGACACTGGGAGGCGTCACCTACCTGACATGATTTTTAAAACTGTGTGAAACAAAACTTTAGATCTACATTATAAAAATAGTATATTGTTTTATTAGGAGTAGAAGTGACACTTTTTGTGGCGAGTCTGTAGGTATTGGCTGCCGAGCGGAGCGAGGCAGGCAACTACAGACGACCCACAAAAAGTTACTTCTACTCCGAATAAAACATGTAATTTTTTCTTCAAACGTCGAAAATAGTTAAAAAGATAATGGAATTAATATTTTTAATTGTCCGAATACGTATAGTTTTAATTCCCAAAGAAGCATGCTATGCAGAGCGTTGCTATGGTTTTGTTTAATTCATTATTTGACATTAAAGTGTATAAAATGGACGAAGACATGTTTCAATGTACACCGCCAGATATTTTAGAATCGGCAAGGGCTGCAACAGAGAAATTATTGCCCACTAAGTCCAGTACCATCTATGAAGTGGCCTACAAAAAATTTATTAAGTGGTGCGCCGAGAAAAATGTAAGCAATTATAGTGAAAATGTTTTACTCGCATATTTTTCGGAAATGGCTAAGAAGAAAGTAAAAAGTTCCACTATGTGGTCTCAGTATTCCATGGTAAAATCGTTATTAAATATTAGAAATGGTGTAGATATTACCAAATATTTAAAACTACGTGCATATTTAAAAAAACAAAATGAGGGTTATACACCTAAAAAGGCAAGAGTGCTGACAAAGGAACAGTTCGACAAGTTCTTATCCGATGCTCCTAACGAGAAATACTTGGCGACAAAGGTGAGTTCTTAGAATAATAAACAAATACAAAATTAAACCCTAAATCGTATTTTCAGATTATTTTGATATTTGGCATATCAGGGGCATGCCGTTGCGATGAACTCGTAAAAATGAACACGACAGATATTCAAGACTTGGGATCTTTGCTACACGTAAAAATACCAGATAGTAAGACATCAAAAGTAGAAAATATCTGTGGTAGCAGCAAAATGGTTGGCGACAGCGGTGCTGTAAGTGCTGCTGTTGCTGCCAGCGCAATCAGTTTTCAAGGGGCTAAAATATCAAATTGTACCTTTAATTTACATTTTAACAATAAATAAATTTGTGTTTTGTTTGAATTTTTTGTTTTGTTCTTCATGTATGCGCACCATATGTATGTGCAATATTAAACCCGCCCTCGTAGGGCGTTCTTATTACAAATTATCCAATCATGTTGTCAAATTTACTTTTACTGCCTAGTCAGTAAAAGTGAAACTTTTACTGACTAGGAGACGAAGTAAAACTTTAAGATTGTGAATCGAGTCACTAAAGGTGTCACTTTTATGACGTTTGAAGAAAAAAATATATACTAAAATCCCATTCATAAAATAGGTTTTATTGCGTTTTGAAAAAAGGAAGTTGCCACACCCTGTATATTATATAAAAAAACATATTTCGCGTAAACATAATTGAACTTGTTGTTTCAAATGTTCAAAATTGTTCTGAAGGATTTGAGGTTTGATGTTGCCGCATTCTTCAGTGGTACGTTGTCTCAGCTGTTCAATGTCTTGAATCGGGGTGTTGAATGATATGTTTACAGGTGAAGAAAAAGAAAGTAGTCGAGTGGGGTCAAATCCACAAGCTGTTGCTCAATAAGCTCCGTGGTTTAAATTTCAACCAAGCTAGGGATATACCGTTTGAAGTTGACTGAATCAATCAATTTCGGTGCTTATTTGATTTACATTCGTCTTCATGTGAAACTGCAGCCCTAAATAGATCAGCTGACGTGGCAATAAACCATTTACGCAGATTTCTAAGTCAGGACATTCTTCTCGCTCCGATAGATCTTTTCCCCACGATTCTTCCTTGGATTATGAGTCTCAGAGTCTCATATTTCGGACCTCTCATGACGTAGCCGAGATATTGCAGTTTTCTTTTTTTCACATCCGGTATGTTCTGTCCATGATACTCTCAACATCCTACGGTAGGTCCACATCTCAAAGGCTTCTAATTTCCTCTCGCAATACACGTTGAGGGTCCAAACTTCTACACCATACAAAAGGACTAGAAATACGTACCATTTGAGCGTTCGGGTTCTGAGGTCCAAGCTCAGGTCGCGATGTCACGACTACACAGCAGCTTTTTAATCTTTACAAAGGATGCACGGGCTTTCTCAATGCGAATCCTTATTTCTGCGCCGTAATCCACGGCGCAGTCGACGTTTGTACCTAGATAGTCATACCTCTCGACTCTTTCCAGCCTTTCGCCTTCCATATACAGATGTTCATTTGCTACTTCAGTTTTGGTGACAATCATGTATTTGGTCTTCTTAACATTAAGTGTCAGCCCATATTCTCTACTAGTTGTGACGACGTTGTTCAACATATTTTGAAGGTCTTGCATGTTTTCGGCGAGAAGTACTGTATCGTCTGCCTAACGCAAGTTGTACAATGGGATGCCGTTAACTCGTGGAGTGGAGAGAGAACACACCCTTGTCTGACTCCTCGCTTGATCCCAACGGCTTTCGTTAGTTCGGATTGGACAAGAACGGACGCACTTTGGTTTAGGTACAGTTTTACTATTCTTTGTATATCTCTTGTGTCGACATTTTTTTTGTGTCAGTGCTTCTATTAGTTGTTTGTGTCTCACTTTTTCAAATGCTTTATTGTAATTTATGAAACAGGCGTACACCCTTTGGTTGACATCCAGACACCGCTGCATCAAGACATTGAAGGCAAACAAGGCTTCCCATATGCCAACTCATTTTCTAAAGCCAAACTGGGTATCTGCTATACCTTCTTCCTGTTTCTTGTAAATCCTACGGTGGATGACTTTGAGAAAGATCTTTAGAGTATGGCTCATTAGGCTAATCGTACGGTGTTCTTCGCATATTTTTGCATTATGCTTCTTAGGAATTGTGACTAACGTTGACTGAAGCTATTCTTGTGGTATTATTCCTGTTTCATAAATCTTACTAAATAGGTAGGTTATAGCATCTAAATGTTTCTCTTCAATCAGCTTAAGCACATCTGCAGGTAGGTCGTCAGGGCCAGGAGCTTTTCCATCTTTGGCTGATTTTATTGCTGTTTGTACTTCTTCTTTTAAATAGATGGTCCAGTGTCATTGTTACCGCTGGTAGTTATTTCTTCTCTTTGATCACTGAAAAGGGATTTGATGTATTTTTCCCATAGGGTCAGTTGAACTTCAATATTCGGCACAATGTTTCCTTCCTCATTAGTAAGGAAGTGTGATCTTTGTTTTCGACCAATTCCAGTGAACTCTTTTATTTTCTTATGCACATTATGAGAGTCGTGCAGTTTCTGAAGATTTTCTATCAGTACATTTCTCTTTCAGCCATTTTTTTCTTAGCTTGTCGACATTTATATTTAATCTCCTTCTGTACTTCTTTATACTTCTGTGTGTCTGAATTATTTAGGTTTCTCATTTCTTCCATATGCCTTAATATTTCATTGGTCATTCGATTTATGCTTGGTTTCAATTAAAAATAAGGATGTATTCATCATTAGACTTGATGAAGTCGTATCTTAGCAACCGTACTCAGATCGCGGTCCGTGATGACATCACATCTAAAGCATTACCTTTGGCCCATGGAGTACCCCAAGGTTCCATTCTTGGACTTACTTTATTTTTAATTTTCATTAACGATTTGCCGAAAGTTCTAACTGATGCCTCGGTGCTTCTATATGCTGACGATACGACGATTATCTACTCAGCTTCTGATCGCCAGCATGCAGAGGATAAAACTTGGGCTTCAACAACATCAAGTATCGATGTGGTGTAACTGGAATAAACTTCTTCTGAATGAGAGCAAGACACTGACCATTAACTTCACGTTGACTAAATCTGGGGAGGAGGCCCATTCGACGTCCTTTTTGGGTCTGCATTTGGATGCGGCCTTGACCTGGTGCTTGCACGGCGAAGAGCTGGCCAGAAGGATAACAAAAGGCGTCTACTGTCTGCGGAATCTGGCTGGTCAAGTATCGGAAAACACTCTGCGTACTGTGCTCTTCTGGAGTAATATGCGGTATGGTATTCCTGTGTGGGGATACTCTTCTACCAGACATCGCATCTTCTCTCTCCAGAGAAAATTTGTCAGAATTATAGCTAGCGTTGGATATGGCGTGGACTGCAGGGCCCTTTTTATCGACAAACAGTTACTTACGTTGCCATCTATCTATATTTTGGAATGTTTGTGCTTCGTTCGAATAAATCTTTTAAAATACGCTACTCAAGACCTCCTCCACTGCTACGAGACCAGGAAGCGTAGTGATCTTTGTACAGAGTATCATAGACTTAATAAATCGAATACGGATGCCTTCTAGTGTGGTGTAAAACTGTACAATAAGCTTTCTGCTGAAACAAAGAGTCTAACTTTTACTGCTTATGTTAAGGCTATCAAAAAGTTCCTGACTGAACATGCCTTTTACTCTGTGGTCAATTTTCCCAACTATCGAACTATCTTTTAGAATTATTTCGATTTTGTGGCTTGATATTGTACTTGATATTGTGTGAATATTTTTTAACAATTTTTGTATGTTTGTACATTGTGTGGTCTTTATAAGATGTGTGTTTTTTGTTGTAATTCTATATGTAGCTTTTAATTATTGCATATTATTGCATGCGATAAGATAATGGTTTCATTTTTTTTAAATATTTTTGTGCGACATTGTTATGTATTTGAAGGTGATTTTTTTCATAATGTGTACGTTTGACGTTGTTTATTTATTTTGACTGATCTGTTGTAACATGGACCTTTTGGTTCGTCTTTTGATAGTTTTCAGGTTTTTCTATTTTTGCTTCTCTGCACTATCATGTACCTGTTTCTATTTTAGATTGTTTTGACCTACGTAATTTTTTTCTGTGTAACAATAAATTTGAATTTGAATAATGCTGTGCCCGATATTACCGATGACTCACTCCTACAAGTGTAGGAGTTCATTCGGTTCAGGGTATAGTCTTATGGAAGATACAGAAAAAGATACAGCAAAATACAGAATTTTCAAATTTTACGCTAAATCTAATTACTTTCGCAGATTATTTTAGATTTAGTCTTTTTACATTTACATTATTTTGTATGGAATTACAAAAACACGGTATCGTTGTTTGCTCTGAACGTGTTAACTCAAAGATGCATTGACGTCAACCAACGTATGTTTGCTTCCTCGATCATAACAAAAATTTCGATAAGGTTCGCTATAATCACCTCATAAAGCTACTGCAAGATAAAAACATAGACAGGAATGATATCAAAATAATAATGTACCTCTATTTTAACCAGACTGCTAGGGTACGAATAGATAAAGAACTCTCAGAGGAAGGCAATATAAAACTAGGAGTAAGGCAGGGATGTGTGTTAGCGCTATTACTTTTCAACCTGTACTCAGAAGACATAACACAAGAAGCACTAGAAGAACATTCAACAATTGGAGTGAAAATTAATGGAAAAGCTATCAACAACATCAGATATGCGGACGATACGGTACACATTGCAGAATCATTGGCAGACCTGTAAAGTATAATGGCCAGGTAGTAAATACCAGCGAAGAAAGAGGACTCACATTGAACATCAAGAAAAGAAAATTTATGACAATCACAAAGGCACAACAACAACAACAACAACAACAACAAGAAACAATATAGATCAAGAGAGAGCCAGTGGGAAAAGTCAACAAATACAAGTATTTCGGCACAATAGTCAACGAGAACAAGGAGTACACGGAAGAATTAAGATCAAGGATTGGACAAGCTAGAACCGTATTTAACAAAATAAAGAGCGTACTATGCAGCAACGACCTCAGCATACATCTTAAAATCACAATACTTAAATTTTACGTGTTACCATTATGAGGGCTGTTTGACGGAAGAGTGACTTTTTAATGAAAACGTTATTTTTCTGTTAGAAATATATTTTATTTTTCAACATAACACCCTTTCAACTGTACACACTTAGCCCTGCGAGTTTACAGTTTTTTTAAATCTTCCAAAAAGTAATCTTTCGGAAAGTCTTCAAAATATGCATTTGTCTCAGTTATCACCTCTTCATTTGCATAAAATCTTTTTCCAACCAGCTATTTTAAAAAAATTGGAAATAAGAAGAAATCACTGGGAGCCAGATCTGGCGAATATGGCGGATAAAGCAGTAATTCGTAATGCAATTCAGCCAATTTAGTTGTAGCAATTGCAGACGAATGAGAGGGCGCATTATCGTGATGGAACAACACGTTTTTCTTTATGAAATGCGGTCGTTGTTTTTCAAGTACGGCATCAAAACGTGTCAGCATAATCAGCATAATTCTGGCTAGTTATCGTTTTTCCTTTTTATAAACAATTAATAAAGATTACACCTTTAGAATCGCAAAAAAACTGTGGCCAAGACCTAATTGGCCGAAAAAAGGGTTTTTGCCTTTTTGAGAGCATGTTCGCATGGAGAAATCAATTATTTAGACTGTATTCTTGTTTCTGGAGTATAATGATGTATCCAAGTTTCATCTACTGTGACATATCGATGAACAAAATCCTTTGAATTACGTTGAAGGCGGCCAAAAATTCTTCTGAATTCTTAATGCGAACGCGCATTTGATCACCATTAAGCAAATGCGGCAACCATCTCGCGGATACCTTTTTGTTACTGAAATGTTCATGGAAAATATTGTATACCAGTTCAGTTGAAATGTTTACTTCATTAGCTATCTCACGAACTTTTATTCGACGATCGCCAATTACAAGGCCATGGAGTTTATTAACCATTTCTGGAGCAGTTATAGCAAATGATGATTCCTGACGATCTGCACTAACTGTGCTCAAATGGCCACTTTTAAAAGCAGAAACCACTTACAAATCGTACCATTGGACGGAGCAGATTCTGGATAATATTTAAGTAACTTTTCTTCGGTTTCTTCAATTGTTTTTTCACGTAGAAAATAATGTTTAATCTACATTCGAAATTATTCTTTCTCCATATTTACATAACAACGAAAACAGTATTCTTCAAATAAGTATAAAACATAATCTATCTGTCAGATTGGTGCCAAATTTTGAGAGTAGACCTCCGAAAGATCTCAGGAGCTAGCAACATAATCATTATAGCGAAAGTGTTACCAACCTTTTAATAGTCACTCTTCCGTCAAACCGCCCTCGTATATGGTATGGAATCTTAGACGCTAAAAAAAAATGACACCGATCGGATGGATGCATTCAAAATATGGGTTTATAGAAAAATCCTGAGAATAAGCTTCATGAGCAGAACAACAAACAAAGACGTACTAAGGAGATGTGACGAGAGGAGAAAAATATGCACTGCAGGAATACAGGAAGAAGACGAATTTCCTGGTTGAATAACCTCAGAATTGGTTCAACGGCAGCTCCATTGAACTGTTCAGAGGCATAACCCCTACGGTGAAAATCGCCATGATGATAACCAACTTTCTCAAAGGAGACGGCACATGAAGAAGAAGTTTGTAATTACTACTCGATGGTCTATTTTATTAATTATAGGACCTGCCTGATGCCAGGGGGCCTAAACTGACAATAGAAGCCGTAAGTTGCAACATTTTTGTCCTTTATAACCAGATAGTGTAATTTTGTGTGGACTAAGTGCGTGTTGGTTGGTGAAGATGGTTATGACCATAACACGAAGCGAATAACAACGGGAGAAATGTGACCACCTAATTCGGTTGGAAAACTGCCCCGTGAAGTCCGACCACTTGGTCGTTTTTCAAATCAATGCACGGATCGACCGTGCCATGCTAATGTTGGGCAGGTATGCTCAGGTGAACAGTCAGATTGAAAAGTTCAACATCGCTCTGGAGGAAGATCGATTGAACTTTGAAGACAAGTTTCATAAAATGATCTCTGTTGCAGACCACCTACAGAAGCAAAAGTTGACTCCCAGCTCAGTAGTTAACCTGGGTGTGGAATGTATGCCACGACGAGAGGAGCATGCTGTGGATACTGCACCACATCCTGCAGAGGATACAGCCGAACGGGCAGCACAGGGCATATCGGAGCAGGCCGCTATCTCAATGGTCGGATGACCTGTTTCCAATTCAAGCTCGAGCACTATGCACCCATTGCCCATTTTGATCAATTCTATTACAGTAATAGGACTCATGATCAATCATAAACGTTTTATGTGTTCTGAAATGAATGCCAAATTTTTTATATTGACACACAGTTCAATGACATTAGATTTTAATTTTGTGCATCTGAATCAAGTCAGATGAGAGATGAGTGTGGTGAAACGGTTAGAGTGTCGGCCTTTCACGCTCGTCTTCTTTCAGAAGACAATGGCAAACCACTGAGAGTAATCTGCCCTGGATAGTTTCCCCAAACCAGTGGTTCGCAGCAGATGGTAAACTGTAGGTGCCATACGTCACTGTAACTGCGATATAGACACTCATACACTGGCGTATGCGGGGAGATCGCTTAAGCTCGAAATCGAGCATGGCACTCCAAGAAGAAGAATCAAGCCATGGACATACGTTTAAGTTACCATAGCCGCCCCTTATGGACTTTTTCATGGTAGTAAATAACAAACTACCGTAACATACGGTAGGAAGAATGCCCATGCCTCAAACGGTAACTTATGCGTTTAAAATCAACAGGATCCGAAGGTAGTTTTCTACTTGCTTCATAACGGCTGTGCACCGATACTATCGATGAGTAACTCCCACAATATTCGGATCAAGGTGTAGTCTTATAGAATAAAATACTGAATTTTTAAATTTTACGCTGAACATAATTACTGTTGCAGATTGTTCTAGATTTATTCATTTTATATTTACATGATTTTGTATGTAATTACTAACTGAAGGACATCTTAGTCTGCGTTTTGTTGAATAAATATAGATAATTTTATAATTTTGCGTATTCTTCCATTTACATATCAATTTTAAGTCTTCCGCTCTCTTTTTGATTTCCTCCTTTTATTTTTCTCAACATTTTCACATTTCCTCTATCTTTCATAGTTTCTTCCGCAGTTCCTGCAGCTCTTCTTTTATTTCCTCGTTGTTGTTCCTCATTTCTGATGCACATTGACAATTTGTTGAGTTTAACCTTTATTTCGGCGGAATCCTGGGCGGTTACCTATCTGGGTATGTTATGGCCTAGGGTACTATATGAGCTTTGAGAGGCAGCGAATATGAATGTCTAGGAGCTGCAGCTAGCGTAAAGTTTTCCCAGCACGCTGCATGTAAAACGTGTGTTTTGACGTTCTACCGCTCACTGTAGTCACTCACCGCTCATATTGTAGCCAAGAGATTTGTGTCGTGTCCTTATTGTATGAACATAAGTGCACTCCTGCACTTGCATGGTACTATTCCCACGTCCTTCCAATACATTTGTGGTGTAGGATTACGAAATGGGCCCTCGGTCAAGCCGATACGTGCCGTGCTAAGTTTGCGATATTTTTCACTTTGACAGACAGCTCAAAAACATTCGATTTGAATTTTGTGCATCTGAGTCAAGTTAGGCATACGTTTTAGTTTCCACTGCCACATTTGATGGACTTTTTTAACGAACATATGGTAGATTAAAATTAAATATTTCAAAATTCTACAAGCCAATATCAGAAAATATTGTTTATAGATTAGTTTGAAAGAAAAAGCCTAAATATCCATTAAATCTAACATATTATTAGACTAAAACATAACTTTTAACAATGTTTTGATAATTCGCAGAGAACTGTTTGAAAATTCGACTGTTTGGCAATGCTCTTTTGGTTTTAAGCGTGTACATTTCCGTAAACTATTTCCTTATTGTTTTCCATATATATTTTAGACACTTAAAAAAATCATTTCTAAAAAATTTTACGGAAAATTGCGAAACTGTTTAAACACATCTGAAATTTATCAGTTTTGCAGTTGCATTTCAACATCTATTTACAACGTATTTTAAATAAGCTCATACTAATAGAAAATAATAAAAATATACTCTAACCTTAGTTTTTCAGATTAATTTTCAGATAAAGTCAAATAATGAAAAAAAAACAATTTTTTACATACATATCATATATCTACCTTTATACAGGGTGTCTACGCTAAACCGTTCGTTAAAAGTATACGGGGTTGCCGTTGTACTAAAAATTTCAAAAAAATCCTCGTCACACAGTTGAATCAGTTATCCTCACGTGAAATATTTTCAACTTTGTATCACATCCGGTTCCACCGGAAGTAGCACCAACTTTCTTATTTTGAATGGAACACCCCATATATTATAATATTTTTTGAATTCCTCGCTTAAATTGGAACATATTTTGTAAGGACGTATGTACACTTATCTCTTCTAGTTTTCAAGAAAACATTTTTTTCTAAAATTTTGACCTTTAAAAGGTAGCCTGAAATATGTCTATAACCCCTCTTAGGAATAAGATAAAATGATGAGTTACATCTCTAATTGTACCTAGAGGATGCCTCTATGAGTAAAATAATTGGAAACTGTCAATTTTGATAATAAATGTTCATAAAACGTCAATATCTAAGTGCCATCTTAAATATCTGTTTTTTTTTTTTTTAATGGAATGACCCATATTTTATCACACAGCACGATTGGGACAAAAATTTACTACAAAAAAGTATTATACAAACATACTCCTAAAGCAAGAATGTTTTAAATTATTTCGAAAATTACTTTTTCGTCCTATTTCTGCAGGGTATAATTTCTACACCCTGATATGATCTATGACTCATACCAGTAGAAAATGTCATAATCAAAATATAGCTTATTCTTAGTATTTCCAGAATATTCATATAAAATTAAATAAAAAGGCAAATTAGTACATACATAGGTAATGAAATTTAATAAAATCTTGTTAAGTCGAATACTGTTTTAATTTTTTATACATATACAAACTTAAGTCATATATTATATCCCATAATACTAGAAAATGCTATATCAAACTAAACCTCGGCCTTAGTTTTTCTAGAATTTTCATATAAAATATAATGAGGCAAATTAGCAATTAAATTTGAAAAAACCTATAAACAATTTTACATTGATTTACAATATTAAAGTTATATATATATATATATATATATATATATATATATATATATATATATATATATTTAGGGTGAGTTTTTTGCGATGTATAGTATGAAGATCTCGGAAACTAGTGGAGATAGAGGGACGATTAAATAGGGAAAGAATTGCAGTTTTACGAGCTCAATTAATGAGCTATTGGTTTTTTGGAAATAATGCATGGGCAACTAGATACGACGAAAAAATATTTTTTTGGTATTTTGTTCAGTGCCTATGGATCTGTTATTATTGACTTTAGAAAATATGTGTAAAGGAAAGAGTTGTAGGTAATTATGTGTTTAATAATACAGTTTAATCGATTATTTTATTGAAGCTATAATTTTTGAGTTATGACACAAACTTGGGTTTTTTCTAATGGAAACAACAGTCAGCCATGCCTTTATAAAAAGGCCCCTTTTGAACGATTTAAACGATATACCACATAGCATAGTTATATTTGTTTATTTCATTACTAAAATTCTAAAAAAAAAATGTTTTCATCATATTTAAAAGTTTACATACTTGCCAAAAAACAATCAAAAATTCCGAAAATAAGAGTTTAGAAAATATACATTGAAATATTCTTAATTCTTACTTTTAGAAAGTTTTTTTAAACAGTTTGGAAATTCATATTAAATATATCTGAAATTCGTACATTTTAGTAAGTAGTTTTGAAAGTTAACATAATATGTTAACAATTGATCACTTTCCAAACAACTATTATTAAGTGTTTTTATTGGAGTTCCAGGCATCATAAAACTGTAATAATACTACTGACATAGTTCGTTGAAATCACGTTGTTTTCAGCCTTCCATATATATCGATTTGCATTATACCGGCTCTAAATGTCTGGTTATTAGAGGTCCAGAAAAACAAAAGTCTAAATCATATCTCCACAGACCTTGGTCCACTTAACTTTCCATGTTATTTATTCATATGGACAATAATGCAGACACCTAGCCCAGACACGTATATAAAGTACTAGAAATTGGTTTCAAGTACAGTTGATACAAGTTAATTTAATAAAGTGCAATAAAGTGACAATCATATAAATTACATCAGAGTATGGACACTTTGCTTGATATAAAGGGTGTTTCAAGGCTGTGAAAACGGTCAACCATGGGGTAATTAAATAAAATAAAATTTAAAATAATATTTTAAACAAAAGTTATGTACAATAATAAGTTGCACTTCATAAAATGCTTCGTGTGACCTCCTCGAGAAAATGCTGCATTACTCAGTTATTTTATTACTGAAGCTAAAACTTTACAAAAGTTCCTTTCAAATATACATCCATATTAATTTTGATCAAAATTGGAGATGGTCGAGCGGGGAATATTTTCAAAACTGGTCCACTATTGCAACTAAACCAGGTGATTTCCGACCAATAAATGCTGTCTCTTTTCTCGAGAAGATTTTGGAATCCATTGTTTATAAACGACTACTAAAATATATCGAAGATCACAGTATCCTAATTCAACAACAATCTGGATTCAGGAAAAAGCATTCATGTGAGTCAGCGTTGCAGTTAGTTACTTCAATATGGAAGAAGTGGATTGATTCCAAAGAAAATGTGGTGGTTGCTGTCTTCATTGACTTTCGCCGTGCATTCGAAACAATTGATAGGTGTCTATTGTTACAAAAACTTGGGGAAATGGGCGTTTGTGCTGAATCATGCCAGTGGTTTATGTCTTATCTGTTAGAGAAGACTCAAAGTACAAAAATTGGAAATTATGTGTCAAAGCCAGTAGCCAATCTGCGTGGAGTGCCGTAGGGTACTATTTTAGGTCCGTTAATGTTTATCTGTTATATAAATGATATTGGTGCTTGTTTTAATGGTGACTTTTTTATTAACATTTTTTATTAATATTTTTGCGGTTAATACACTTATTGCTATTGAGGGTAACAATGTTCATAGAGCTATTGAAAGATTGAACCTGGCTCTGAAATACTTCTAAGTATGGTTGGACAATAATTACTTGATCATCAATACTGACAAATCTAAAGCGATGATTGTAGGGTCTCATCATCATGTTATTGTGGAGCCTATTCGTCTGCTGGGCAAAACTTTAGAATATGCGGAAAGTTTAAAATACTTGTGCGTTGAAGCACCGGATTTAAACTTCAAAAGTCATGTTGATAAATGTATAGCCAAATGTGTCCATCGAATTTCTTACTTTCGTCGTTTATGTCCTGATTTTAATTTGTCAACTAGACTCATTGTATACAGGGTGTCGTAAATAGAGTTGGATTGCATAGGTATCTTTATTATTCCTAAAGCTAGAGATATAGTTAAATGGGTAATATTGTGCAGTTTTATATGCTGGTTCAGATTATGATGAAACATTTTCAAACGTAGGAGCAGTTAAGAAGTTATTCTAAAAAAACGCGATTTTTTTAAAACTCCGATATATTTATAAATATTAAAGATGTAGAAAAAAATTTAAAATGAAAGTTACTTGGTGCGACCGCACAAACTTGAGAATCAAGTCAAAATAAAAGTCAAGATGGCGGTTTCCGAGATATTAATACCAACTTTCTTATTTTAAATGGCCGCCTTATTTGGTTTTTATACGTCTAAATAGACTTTCTTTTCCTCTTTTCAACGATGTATAACAACCTATGTCAAAATGAAAAATATGGTAATATTAATTATTCCAATTTTTATTTTATTTTTTTAATTATTTTTAAAACAAATGTAAAAAATTTAAGAAAACGTAATAGAACTAACTAGTAAAATATCAATAAATGCTCAAAATTCTGACAGTTATTGGCTAAAAACAATTGACTGCGTTAAATGTTCGCTAATCCCAACATTCCAACTCGGCAAATAGAAAATCCAGTTAACGTATCTAAATCTAAAGGATCAACAATGTTAAAAAAGCAAAACTTTCACCCTTTTAAATTGCACATTTCTCATACTTTACAAGCAAATGATACCATCCGTAGATTAATATTTTGCAGAAGGTAAATCAACAAAATGGTGATTTTATAAATACAATTTTATGGATAGATGCATCTTTCTTTCCTAATTGTGGATTTTTTAATCATCATAACGAACACTATTAAGCTCAAGACAATCCACACATAGTGATTTCATTACAAATGCAAGTGCCGTTCGGCTCTAATGTATATTATGGCATATTGGGAAAATGATTTACATGGTGCTATAATATTGCTAAGTGCACAACGTCATTTGGAAGTTCTTCAAAACAAATATAGTACCAGTAACATGGCGTCCCTCCACTCAATGCTAGAGATGTTATTACTTATTTAAAAGGCCGTATTAATAACAAAGTAATAACGACTAATACAACTGTTCAGTGGCCAGGCAGATCTGCATACTTGACGCCTCTTGACTTTTATTTTGTAAGGTACTTTAAAAAACAAAATTTATGCAAGTATCTTCAATTATAATAATGTAGATGAACTTCGTGAAGTAATGACAGAGGCAATAAAAGGCGTTATTCGCAACACATTGCGATAAATAACTGGCAATATTCTAAAAAGCTGTCAATTGTGTTTAGCTTATTTTTGGCCATTTAGCAAATAACAGTCAGCATTTTGAGCATCTTTGATAATTTTTTTTTGCTACTTAGTTGTATAACGTTTTTTTTATTTGTTTTACATTTGTTTTAAAAATAATTTATAGAATAAAAATAAAAATGGGAACAATTGATATATCCCATGTTTTTTATTTTGATATAGGTTGTTATACATCGTTAAAAATAGGAAAAAGAAGTCGATTTAGCCGTGTTAAAATCAAATATGGCGGCTATTTAAAATAAGAAATTGTTGCTATTTACCTCTCGGAAACCGCCATCTTGACTTTTGCTTTGACTTGATTCTTAATTAAATTTGTATGATTGAATCAAATAAGTTTTATTTTAAACATATTTCTGCATCTTTAATAATTATGGAAACATCGTAGTTTTTAGAAAATCGCAATTTTTAGTTTTTTAGAATAATTTCTAAACTGCTCGGACTTTTTCATTTTTTTCAACATAATCTAAACCAGCATACAAAACTGCATAACATTGCCTATTTAATCAGATCTCTAGTTTTCAAAATAACAAAGATACCCATGCAATCCTACTCTATTTAGGACACCCTGTATAGAGCTGCAATAAGCCCATTGCTCTCTTATTGTCCTTCAATATTATTTTTTGCAGATCGGAGCAATTAATACGTTGCAAAATCTACAAAACAAGGCTTTAAGACTAATTTTAAAATGTGACCGATATTCTAGTAGAAGATTAATGTTAGGGTGTCTTCGTATTTTACCGTTTAAACAATATTTATTTTTACAAAGTATGTGCTTCATCCATAGGTTGAAAATTGGTTTCAAATATAATCTCATCAGGAATATTTATAGAACCCACATGTAATCTGTGACATATTTAAAGCACCCAGTCATTTAATTATTTCTTACATTTAATTTATTTTGTTTATGGTTTCATATATTTTATCTACACACATCTGTTACTTATAATTAGGTGTTAGTTTGTTATTATGTTAAGTATTGTTTAGTGTTTTGTTGTTGTATCCGATATGTATTCAAATACATTTAATAAACACATTACACATTATTACATTACATAACATTACATTACATTACATTACAATAACAGCCTGGTTGATTAAAATAACTTCAACCATGGTTATTATTTGCTCGGCCTTGTACCGTTAAGAAATATAAATAAACAACGAAAACAAACTGTTGACGATTTTTTTTATCTTAACCATCAGAATATATATTTTTTGAAATGGTGTCAGAATACTTACAGCAAGTTGGATAAAAACTTTTAAGAAATACAATTGAACTTTGTTATTTTTTATTTCTTGAATAATGAAATGTAAAGTGAACACTTGTGTATTTCATGTAGGGATACTCCTTGGTACAGCAAGATGTAGAAGAGTCATGTGGAAACCAAAGACCATTTTATTTTGTATAAAAATTTATTTTGTCGTGATTTGAGAATATGATGCAGAAGGTCCATTGCACGTGTATGTGATTGTGAGGTCGGTTTCACGTGGATGGTTCTGCCGCAGAATCAATGTGTGAAGTCTGCGGAGTGCACGTAAATTTACGCTGGAGGACCTTTTATTGGCTCCCTTATAGAATTCGTCGGTCCGGGGTTGGGGGGTTTGGCAGCGATCGGGGGCGGCCGAGCGCGGAAAATTGAAGGTTATGTAAACACGATGACGTCGGCATACGAGAGGACGATCTCGATGCGGGACCGTGCCAAGTTTTCCCCGCATCTTCGGATTGATTAATTACGACGGAATAAAAAGGAAAATAGGTCAACCTTATATTTCTGTTTCATCTTTCGTTAGGCCCACGGACGTCGCCCGTCCCATCTACCCCCGACCACTCGGGAAACTGTTACGACGCCTAGGCCCAATCGATTTCCTCCGAGCCCCTCGATCGCCTCCATTATCCTGCATTATCCTACAAGGTGGCGGAAAACTTTTTCGTTAATGCGCGCGTTGGCGCAATTAGCCAGCGCCTGAAAAGCCCCCCTGCAATTTCCCGGGTTTGGGGACGACGAACTGCGTGCCCGCGACTTGGTATTTCCCTGGAATGCTCCTTGAATGTCACGGGGCGTCGTTACGTGTGCACGGCGCAATAGAACGGACAGATAGGGACAATCGTGGCCCCCGTGTGACCCCCAGGAAGGAGACGACGCCCGAGGACGTCGACGTCGGCCACGTGAAAATTTCAGGATAACGGACGGGTGTTTCATGTACATAAAAAAGCGAAGGGTACGTGAGCTGAGGCGAGTTTTATTGCGCCGTTCCGAATCAGGAGACAGATTTTATGTCCCCCAGACCACATTAGAATGATCGAGTGAAGGATAACGGTGCAATCGAATCGTTTCGATTTCCAATATTTATACAAATTTCCTTGGCTATCATAGACGCAATATGTGCTTGAGTGCAATCTATTTTTGTATCTCCAGTTACTATATATCAGAGGTAGAAATGCATTCAAATCATAACTTTTCTAATCTATTTTTGTCACACTGATTTATTACACATAATATCAGAATAATGGTTAAAGGCTAGACAATAGCGTAATAAAAATGGTTCATACAGTGTAGTGATAAAGTTTGGACAAACTTGCTGAATATTATGTTTAAAAGAAATAAATATATAAAAAACAATAAAATTGTGTATATTAAAACGTTTCTTCTCATGTAAAAATGTTATTATTATTTTATTATTTATAACGACATTTTTGTTTGCACAATTATCATAAAGTTATTTAAATGACAAACAAATGTTGTAATGTCTAGAATAAAGCAAGAATATAACGAAGAAATTGTCCGGTGCAAGGCCAATAATGACCACGATCAATGCCTGAATTAAGAGAAAACAAAAGAAAATCAACCTACAAACATGTTTCAATTTATCTCTACAATTGACAACGAATATTAAAATTGTGAAGATTTTGACGAACTGTTGAAGTTTTAAGAAGTTCAGTGTTCGTAGTTACCTACTCCAAATATTGTATAAATATACAGGGTGTCCCACGCAAGTCATTGGTTAAAACTTTGTGGGGTTCCCGATGAAATAAAAAATTGAAAAAACTGTACAAACATTTACCAAAAGAAAATACGTACATATTTCTATCACTTTCGGTTCTACTCGAAGTTACTACCAGCGTTGTTATTTTAAATAGAGCACCCTGAGTATTTTACATATTTAGATTGATCGATCAATTCTGAAAACCTTTTGTTAACTTTATTGAGCACTGCAAGGTCCCGATTCATATTAAATATTAATTTCTATAGTTAAAACGTATAATACAAAAAGGCATTCGTAATGGTTTTTAGGGCACGGGAAGACATCAGATCACCCGCATTTTCGGACATGCATAATTGAGAGAAAACGGACAAATATTATTGGGAACCCATTCACTAGTCAACTCGAATTTTAAGCTACATCTTCAGATAACGGGTGGGCCGAGTTCTCCACCGGCATGGTAACCTTGGGTGGCGCACACGTGTAGAGAGAGATCAAGTTCAGAAAAACAAGAGCCAAAATATGGACCACGGTGGTAGAATATTGGGGGCGAAAAGTATAAATTCAGGATCTTGGCACACACTCAGATCAGTTAGAAGTAACCACCAGCGCATAATGTTACATAATGTTACTTCTCAACGAAGTCTCAGAAGTTGAGCATTAACTTCTCAGGTAAATATACAAATGATGATATCAAATGTACACCAAGAATTAACCAACTCGGAAGTCAATTTCCATACTAATGAGAAAACCTATCTAGCGACACTGCAGCGCCGTGCCGCTTGCGAGTGGATCAACATTTAATAAAGGTAGAAATGCAGGTTTCTATCACCGAATACTGCGAAGTGGATCGAAATTAACTTCATTTTATATATTGTCCTGACAATATTTTCATCAAGACAGTAGAGTATTGTAAAATTCCTTCCTTCACAACTAGGAAATACGTAAATGCCGATATAATGAATCAAGTTTATTTGCTGAAATCAAACAAGTCATGCATGATAGATTACCCTGTATAAATCGCTCAATATTAATCAATGCAATTATATTCTGGATCAACGTAATTTCGTAAATAAAATTGTTCAGCGCTCCACTATTCAAGCAATATCATCGTTCCACACTGAATCAATCGAATGAATGTACGTATGTATAGATGTGTGTAGAAGTAGAATTGAACCTGATTGAACTAAAATCATAATCCGTATTATTAAAATTATATTGCCTCACAAAGTACTGACGGATCATGTGGCTGAGATTAATAGTAGACACAAATGCTATTAATATCATACGATGATGACATGCGATAACGTATCTGCACAATTTGAAGATTTGTTCCTATCCAGAAGGTGGCGTTGAAATTCATGGGTAACCACACATGCTAACGAATTTCTATGCAGTGATAACAAGTATTGAAGGAACTTCTCGAAAACAATTGCAGATAATTTGGTACATGAAGTCGCTAATTTCACTTTGTAATTCCAATATCGATTATTAACGATAACCAATTTTACAAAATATAGTCAAACAGTTAAGGTCGGAAAATATAAATAAAGATTCAATAATTATTAAAAAATATATTTGCAAAATTTGAATAAAGTAAATAAAATAAATAAAGTCAATTGGAATAATAAAACTGTATTTTTTTGCTTGCATAATCTTTCAAAATGATCTCATTGAATTTATATATCTGTATTTTACTTACTAACAAAAATTACTAACAGACACATTGCCCATTAAACGAACCCAATTAAGTTGTCACGATAATGATTTTAAAAATCAAACATAACCTAAAGTACTATCACTAAATCACGAGCCAAATAAATATTACAAATAATGAGAATTTGTATAATATCTGGGTGCGAACCGTTACAGCACTTATCTTATCTAGTAGTTTTTGAGAAAAAATAATAATTTCCGAAATATTTCCTTCAAATAGACGATTTAAAAAATATTCATAATTTCATTTTGAATTTAATAGAAACTTAAACATTTTTGCATATTGCGCCTAAAGTATAGCTCTATAATTATAATAATTCGTACATGTTAATATTTTACTAGTACTATTTAAAAAGTTTAAAAATATTAATTATTATCTGTATAAATTCCATTGAAAAATAGATGAAATATGTAGCCTTTTAATCTAAAACAACTCTCTTACACTGAACCAAAAGAATTCATAAATACATCAATTTTGCTCCGATGAACGCGTTCATTACTATAATGATTTGTCGTTCATATACCAATGACTGTGTTCATCACATTAATGAACATAATTTCATTATACTAACGTACAATAATCATTAATTTAATGTTTATGAAGCATTGCGGGAATGAAATATATTCAGTGTCTCGATGAACTGTGTCTACAGACATTCATTAAAACAATGAACTCTTTCATTAATACAAAACCCGTATACACTGCATTAATGAAATCAGTTCATTGGAACAATGAATGAAAATTTTAAGCCAATGAATACAGTTCATTGAGACAATGAATATATTTCATTCCCGCAATGCACAGAGCCATTAATAAACATGCACTTTTTACACTTAAATCTCGTATCTTAAATAGCTATTAATATTCAAATATCACTTCATATTATAAAATAAATGTACAAATATTGAGACGTTAGTTTTAGAGATATCATTAATTGTCTATCACTTTTACTGAGAAATTAATTATGAGAAGTAGCATTTGTAATTACATGTCTCGCTAAAAGTTAAATATCTATAAAATAATACATTGGATATTAACTTAATTACCGGCAATAATTATCAGTATATCATCATTAATTCGTGAAGCCCATATGAAGCAGATTCCAAAAATTACAGAACATACAGGGTGATCCATTTAAAAATGAGACTAAATGATGTGTCTCGAGATGTATGGTACACACTGTACACTCGAAAATAATTTCAAAAAGTAGCACATCAAGTGTCCAGTAATTTCCTATCAGATTTTTTCCTCAATATTTATTATCTAGCAGCAATGATGCGAGCGAGGATAGGTGGGCCACCCTGAAACGTTTTAATTATTGCCGCCACAGAGTTGCAATTCCGGTAACATAACTTAAGTGTTAGCCGCGGAATATTAATTCGGTGTTGGAGCGCTCAATGCCACAGGACGATATCGCGCTAATCTCGGGAACAGATGTGCATTCCGATTATAGAATCTCTGCGAAGTAAGAGCTGCAATTGTTGCACCTTGCCGGTGATTGTGATTTGAAAACCCTGCAGAGTAAGTGCACAGTCGGTTAATTGGTACTTAAAAGTATAACCTACGCTTAGAGGTGGATTTAAGTGTGCACCCACTCGTAACTTGCGTAATTAGCCTACTCGAATTTGAGGATCAGAGCGAGGATTGATAATCCATTGGTAAGCATGGTTGTATTCTTTCTGCATTCCCCATTGTGACCAAAGTTCACTTATAATTTAATTTCGTATGAAGATAACTTCCCTTTGTTACCCGCCGATTGTCGGTGATGTCTACCTCCCCGCATAATGCTGAAAAAGCGCACGTAGGGCGAAAGACCCAGAGGATAGAACTTCTGCAGGTGATAAGGCAGCGGATCGCAACGATAGGACAGCGGCGAACGCGGATAGGATCCGTCATTGGAATCCAGATCACTGGAGTCCAGATAAGAAATTAACAACAATAAGACATTAAGAATTGTTTAATTTATATTAAGTATACGGTTATATTTTACAAAACCGCGTTGTAAACCGGGTGTAAGTACTTACCGTCGGGTCGCGCGTCACTAAGTCGACATTGTTATATTTTCTTTTGCATTTTACATTTACGTTAAGAGATTTCAAATCGGTTAATGTTGCATGTATTTTTGTTCTCAGTTATAGTATGTATTTATGAGTATTCAGTTTTATTTCTAACTTGGATTAATAATAAATATTAATCTACTTGGGTACCGATGGTATTGTTGTTTCTCCCTCCGCATACGTCGCCCATAACCGAAACAATTGGCGCCCTAAACCCCCCCCCCCCCCATTGTCTAATAAGGTGAAGAAGAAATAATAAGAATAATAAAAACAACAAAACATTTATATATCTAAACAACACCAGTAACTACTCCAATAAAGAAGGAAGAAAACAATAAAATATATATAATAATTATTGGTATCCAAAATGGATGAAACTATAATAAAAATAATATAATTTTATTATTGATTTTAAGTAAAACTTTTCTGGTGTAGGTAAGTTAAATGAAAATATTATTGTAATAAGAAATGTATGAAATAAAGTTACGCAGTTTTTAATTTTCAAAACTGTTTTTATTGTTCGCAAACCACTTAGCCAAATATCCATCACTGGGTTGTTTCAATAGATTAATCGATGTGGCTTTTATTTGTTGAAAATTCGTAAATAGAAATGTATGAAATAAAGTTACGCATTTTTTAATTTTCAAAACTATTTTTATTGTTCGCAAACCACTTAGCCAAATATCCACCACTGGATTGTTTCAATAAATTGTTCGATGTGGCTTTTATTTATTAAAAATTTATATTTAGAAATGTATGAAATAAAGTCACGCACTTCTTAACTTTAAAAACTGTTTATATTGTTCGCAAACTACTTACCCAAATATCCATCAGTGGACTGTTTCAATAGATTGATCGATGTGGCTTTTATTTGTTGAAAATTCATAATTAGAATTGTATGAAATAAAGTTACGCACTTTTTAGTTTTCAAAACTGTTTTATTGTTCGCAAACCACTTAGCCAAATATTCATCAATGTATTGTTTCAATAGATTGATCGATGTAGCTTTTATTTGTTAAAAAATCATAATTAGAAATGTATGAAGTAAAGTTACGCACTTTTTAATTTTGAAAACTGTATTTATTGTTCGCAAGCCACTAAGCCAAATATCCACCACTGAATTGTTTCAATAGATTGTTCGATGAGGCTTTTATTTATTGAAAATTCATAATTTGAAATGTATGAAATAAAGTCACGCACTTTTTAATTTTAAAAACTGTTTATATTGTTTGCAAACTACTTAGCCGAATATCCATGACTGGATTGTTTCAATAGATTGATCGATGTGGCTTTTATTTGTTGAAAATTCATATTTAGCAATGTATGAAATAAAGTTACGCACTTTATAATTTTCAAAACTGTTTTTATTGTTCCCAAACCACTTAACCAAATATCCATCACCGGATTGTTTCAATAGATTGTTCGATGTGGCTTTTATTTGTTGAAAATTCACAATGAGAAATGTATGAAATAAAGTTACCCACTTTTTTATTTTCAAAACTGTTTTCATTGTTCGCAAACCACTTAGCCAAATATTCATCAATGGATTGTTTCAATAGATTGATCGATGTGGCTTTTATTTATTGAAAATTCATAATTAGAAATGTATGAAATAAAGTTACGCACGTTTAAATTATGAAACTGATTTTATTGTTCGCAAACCACTTAGCCAAATATCCATCACTGGATTGTTTCAATAGATTGATCGATGTGGCTTTTATTTGTTGAAAAATTATAATTAGAAATGTATGAAATAAAGTTACGCAATTTTTTGTTTTCAAAACTGTTTTTATTGTTCGCAAACCACTTAGCCAAATATCCATCACAGGATTGTTTCAATAGATTGATCGATGTGGCTTTTATTTGTTGAAAATTTGTAATTAGAAATGTATGAAATAAAGTTACGCACTTTTAAATTTTCAAAACTGTTTTTATTGTTCGCAAACCACTTAGCCAAATATCCATTACTGGATTGTTTCAATAGGTTGATCGATGTGGCTTTTATTTATTGAAAATTTATAATTAGAAATGTATGAAATAAAGTTACGCACTTTTTAATTATAAAACTGTTTTTATTGTATGCAAACCACTTAACCAAATATCTATCATTGGATTGTTTCAATAGTTTGATCGATGTGGCTTTTATTTGTTGAAAATTTATAATTAGAAATGTATGAAATAAAGTTACGCACTTTTAAATTTTCAAAACTGTTTTCATTCTTCGCAAACAACTTAGCCAAATATCAATCACTTAATTGTTTCAATAGATTGATTGATGTGGCTTTTGTTTGTTGATAATTCATATTTAGAAATGTATGAAGTAAAGTTAATGATGAATATTTGGCTAAGTGGTTTGCGAATAAAAGCCATATCGATCAATCTATTGAAACAATCCAGTGATGGATATTTGGCTAAATGGTTTGCGAACAATAAAACCAGTTTTGAAAATTAAAAAGTGCGTAACTTTATTTCATACATTTCTAATTATGAATTTTTAACAAATAAAAGCCACATCGATCAATCTATTATTGTAATAATAATCATTAGTATTGTTCTAGTGTGCTTAGCTAATGCTTTATAAATGCTACTTAGAAATCAGATTTTCCACCGCTATAAAAATCTCTATTTTCAGTCATAAAGCAACCTAATTCTTCTATTTATAACCGGAAATGGTAACATCAAATAAAAATATCTGTAACATACATGTCGACTGTCATAACCTTAGCCTCGATTAACAGTTAAATATATGCCATCATAAAACAAAGACTAATACTTAGATATGGGTCACTGATGTTTGTGTGAGAACGAGTCCTTGTAACAGGCCATTAAAAACGAGATTAAAACTACGTTTATTAGTGGCATGGGGAATCATTAGATCCGACAAGCATCTTCTACTCCTACGGTGACGCCTAATGAATTGCGCAACCTTGAGTTCCCAGATACCACCGTCGCATACGTGAAGGCAAGAGAGAGAAAGGGGGCGAGAGAGCGAAAAGTCCACGCTCGTGTCCATGTCGTCCAAGAGGTACAATTACCCTAAATGGAACCGCGGGAGCGCAAAGTGCGCCGCGACGCCGTTCAATAAGTAATCTGAAAACGTCGTATCCACATCCTGATGGTCTTAATTATTTACGTAACAATATAAGAATAAATTTGGGCCAAGGCTGGGCCGCCGTCCCAATTCGGCTGGATCATTAGGAATAATAAATAAGCGCTTAATATTTAATGGCCGCCCCCGTGCGCCGCCGGGCCTCGCCGAGCACAAAAGCGGTGCACGAGGCTAATTCATTTTCGGGATCTGGAAGCGGTCCCGGAGTAATACCCGGGCCGGACCCACTCCCGGCCCCGGGATCCACGCGGCCCGTGCCACGCCTAGAAAAACGCGGCCGTCGCGACGCCGGCGGATCGGACACACACGCGGAGACGCGGAGGAGGCGGTAACCGATTAGCGATTGCCCCCGTCCTCCGTTGCACGGCCATCGAAAGGGTGCCTGGCATATAACGGTTTTACAACCAATTCATCCAGCAACGACCTGGGTCGGGCTATTGATTTTTCCTCGCCCGGCGCCTTCGCCATTTCTGCTACTCTATGGGCAATATGCGGCTGCCTCCGCCGCTGCCTTACGGGTTTTCCCCTCCTTATCCGCTGATCTCTAAATTGGCACGAAAACTTACTAATGGGGGCGAATTATGAGTCCGCCGGAATCGATAAGTTCTCGACGTTCGCACACGTCTCGCAAATGGGGAAAACGTAAAAGGTGCACCTGATCGATTTCGCAGACACATAACGAGTTAAATTGTTTACAGCCACCAAGTGTAGTAATAGATATATCGTATTTTAACAGTGAGCCGGCAAAAGCTGTAAAAATAAAACTGCACCTATAAAATTGTTTAACAAATTGACTCGACTTGAAAGTCGAGTACATGAATGCCGAATTGGTGTGCAATATAATATCGAGGATACTATCCGCTCACTAAGTAGAAAAATAAGTCTATTTTTATTTTATTAGTAGCACTACGAGCCAAATTCTGCCATGGCTTGGTTGACTATGCCTTTCCATAGCTTCCTATGGAAGTCTTCCAATCGTGATTTTCATAATGATTTTATAAATAGCAAGTTTGTTTTTTAGTGAGAGTGTGGATCTTGGACCAATCGGCCAATGATGTTTGCAGAACTGCAAGCCAAGCTGCTTCCTCTTTGTAAAAATGTGCTTTCTCCATGTAAGACGCTTATCAAGGTGCATACCTAGATAATTTGCACTATCATTTCTTTGTAGTTGCTGATTATTTAATGTTACGGGAGGGCAAGTTTCACGTCGTAAGGTGTACGTTAGATGGATCGATTTGGACTCATTAGCTTTTATTCTTCACTCCTTAAGCCAATGCTCTAGATCAGTGGTTCTCAACTTGTGGTACGCGTACCGGTACCGGTACATGAATGTCGAGCTACCGGTACGCGAGAAGTAATAAGAAAAACAAAATTTTGCGTATTGTGTTTTTTTATACAATAAATTGTCAAACAAAATCGTATTGTCTGTCTTTTTTCAATCCGAATACTTTCTCCTATTATGGTGTTCGGTAACAATGAAGTAACAATGTGACACATAATCATGAGACAGAGACAGAGCTATAATTTCTTAACAATCGCAACCCGAACAAAGTTCGTTTCTCTCCGACAATTAACACGTTGAGAGCGCATGGAGGAGAGAAGATAAATGGTGGGAAACCCAGGTTAGAATGGCAAGTATCGCACACTTTTTCGCACTTTTTTGACAGCTCTGAGAGGTTATCTGTATCAATTTGTGTGTGTCTATTTATGTGAATATGATATGTAGTAAGTGAAGTGAATTCGCTAGTAACTGAATATTTTAATGCAGTGCAGCCTAGTATATTCATAAACATAATCGGCATAATAATTTGAAGGTAATTTTTTCTTATCTACCAATTCTATTGTTATAAATACGGTGACTATATTTTGTGGCCAAAAATAAAGGACATACTACCCTCACTCAAGAACCAAGAACTAAAAGACATGATGAAAACTCTTGATCACCCACATGGGAACCATGATGAGCCTTATCACAACCCTTGTCAGCAAACTCCCACAATGACCCAACTGCTAAAGATTGTACAGTGGAACACCAATGGCTTGACCAGACATGCTCAAGAAATGAAAACATTCCTAATAGAAAATAAAGTAGACATCACGGAAACACATTTCACCAAGAAATCTTACATAAAAATACCAAACTCTAACATATATCAAACAAATCACCCCGATGGATCAGCGCATGGTGGTACAGCAATTATTACTCATAACCATATCCCTAAATTCAGCAAGAGGTAATATACTCGTGTCTGCAGTCTAATGTCCCCCAAAACACAAAAACAAGCGACAAGAGTACCTAAACTTCCTCAAGACACTTGGCAATAAATTCATAGCAGGAGGGGATTACAATGCCAAACACAAAGCATGGAGTGCAAGGCTGATAAACACCAAGGGTAGAGTACTCCGCTGTATTGAACGCCAACAATACGAAGCTTATAGCAACAATCGAACCCACCCACGGGCCATCCGACCCCCACAAAATACCTGATGCTCTAGATTTCTACATAACAAAAGGAATCAACCTAAAAAAAACGAGAATTGAGTCAAACCTGGAACTATCATCAGATCACACACCAATAATACTAACTATACACACATAAGTACTAGAACAGGGAAGACCACCTACTCTATGGAACAGCAATATAAACTGGGGAATATAACTCATACGTAAAACAGTGACGTCATAACAATGTTGTTTCAAACTGCAGCGTGGGACTCAACCCCAACACAACGAACTAACAACAATAAAAAAAATGAGAATCCAATAATAGTGACAGACAAAATAGTACAAAAACGGAAACTGATAAGATCTGCCAAATCACAAGATCAGCAACTGACAAAAGAAAACTCAATAAAGTATCTTATGACCTAAAGAAACTACTGCTATCTATCCAAAACCAATCCGTAGAGACTTACCTTGAAAACCTCTCGCCCTCCCTAGCTAACAACTAGTCCCTTTGGAGGGCAACAAAAAAGCTAAATAGACCGCTACTACCCATCCCACCCATAAAGAACTAAGATGGACAATGGACAGGAAACGATTAACAAAAGGCCTCCGCATTTGTGCAACACCTGTCTAAAGTCTTTAAACCGTTCGACATAAACAGTGATATGGAAGAGGTAACAAACTTCCTCGAGACCCCATACCAAATGGACAATCCCATTAAGCCATTCAGTTACCACGAAGTCACACAAGCCATCTTCAAAGACATCGGTCCCAAAAAGGCCCCTGGTACCTAATAACACAATAACTTAATAACAGGATGGATACTGCAAAGGTTAACAAAAAAGGCAACCACAGCAATCCTACAAATATTCAATACTATCCTACGACTCAGGTACTTCCCCCAACAATGGAAAATAGCGGAAATAACAATGGTAGCTAAACCTGGCTAGAACCCAAACGAATTAAGCTCATATAGACCAATAAGTCTCTTACCAGTGCTATCAAAAATATTTGAAAAACTACTACTTGCGAAGCTGGAACCCATTCTGTCCCAACTACAATTAATACCCAACCACCAATTCGGTTTCAGAAAGAAGCATGGTACGGTAGAACAGGTGCACAAAGTGGTCAAAAAGATAAGCAAAGACATTGAAAATAAGAGGTTCTGCTCGGCTGCCTTCATTGATATCAGTCAAGCGTTTGACAAAGTACGGCACCCAGGATTACTGTACAAGATTAAAAAAACCTACCACATCACTTTTTTTAAAGTATTTAAGTCATATCTAGCCAACAGGTTCTTTCTTGTAAAAGTGAGGTCCGAATTACCGGACCTATACTCTATCAGCTCGGGAGTCCCACAAGGAAGTGTGCTAGGACCACTATTATACCTGACCACACCTCAGACTTGCCAACTACAAGGCTAACTACAGTCTCCACCTTTGCAGACTACACGGCTAGATTGGCTTCGCACCACAAGCATGTATCAGCATAAAAAAATCTAAACAAACCTAAACAAATTAGAAGCCTGGTTGATGGAATGGAAGATCAAGGCAAATGAGACTAAATCCACACACATAACGTTCACAACAAAAAGAGACCAATGTCCTTCCGTTACTCTAAATAGCCGCCAGCTAACGCAAGCGGATAGTGCTAAATACTTAGGCATATACCTGGACAAACGTCTGATTTGGCAAACATATATCTTCACGAAGAGGAAACAGCTGGGACTTAGGTGGCAACATCTATACTGGATTGTTGGAAAGAAATCGAAATTATCGCTACAGAACTAAATTCTGGTATATAAAACCACCATAAAGCTCATCTGGACCTATGGAATCCAGCTCTGGGGATACGTCTCCCACTCCAACCTCGAAATAATTCAGAGGTTTCAGAACAGGTTTCAAGTCCTAAAAAACTTGGTCAATGACGTATGGTACGTCCCCAACTACATAATAGGAAAAGATCAACAAATCCCTTCTATCAAAAGTGAAGTGAAGAGATACTGCGATAAATATGAACAAAGAATATCAACACACCCCAACAGCCTTGCTTCAGCCCTTTTTAACACCGATTGAGAAGTACGCCAACTGAAACGTTTTAAACCAACAGACCTAACAAATAGATTTAAGTAATCATTGCTAAACATCTAACAGTGTGCTTATTACAAAGGATATAATTCATTGGAATTATCTCCTACATGCCCGAATATATATATATATATATATATATATATATATATATATATATATATATAGTCATATCATTTACTTATTGTCTCACTTAAGACAGAATGTAAATAAATTGGAGAATATAAAAAAAACAAAATAATTTCAAATGAATATTTCAAAATTTTGAACTTCATTGGTTTTATTTTGTTTACCGTAAGCGCCCTGACACTTTTATTTTAGGACTACAAGGGGTGTAGGACTCGTTTTTCCAAAAATATTTATTTACAGGTACGCCATCAAATTGTCTACTACATGCCGTTACAACATCTTAAAAAGGTTGGGAACTACTGCTTTAGATCGTTTATTCACCCTTGGAAGTGTTCAGGTTTGATGCTGTTGTCGGGTCTTTGCTGATCGCTAGTAGGGCTGTATCATCCGCGAATGTGGCAGTAGTTGTATTCCGAGAGTTTGGGATGTCGGCTATATATATATATATATATATATATATATATATTTGGTATAGTGTTGGGCCAATAACACTACCATAAGGTACACCGGATTTGATCGCATTTAGTGCAGTCACTTCTTACCCATACTTAACTTGGAAGTACCTGTCATTGAGATCCGACGTTAGGATTTTGTAGAAATTATGTGGGAGTTTCCCCTTAAGTTTGAACAGAATTCTTTGATGCCATACTTTATCAAAGGCTTGTGAGATATCGAAAAATGCAGCCGAACAGTACTTTTTGTTCTGAAATGTTTGGTTAATAACTTCCATTTGTGTCCTCCTGTTTATTTCTACTCTTGGGTGAATACTTCTTCATTCCTCTTCGCCCTCTCTCTTTGTTTTGTATTCTGTTTTTGTTTTGTATTCTGGTAAATTGGGAAGCCTTCTGCGCTCAAATTCAGGGATCGCACAAGAAGAATATATGATATGTAATTCCAAAGGTGCATAATATTTTTTTCAGGCCTTCACTGTATCAAAATTAACGAATATATGTATACTGAAACTCTAACCGTATACCTGTAATAAATTTGAAAATAATAAAAACATTTAAAAAGAAGTTACGTTTTTGGATATAACATTTCAGCGTTTTGCCTAGTTTATAATATCGTGGAAAGGTTTAGGACATTAATTAAAAAATAGTATTATACAGGGTACTTAAAATTAAACTATCCAAGTTCGCCCTTTATATCCATCAGATGGCGCGTTTTTCGTGTAAAAAAAGAAATTTGGCAACTAGGCAAAAATTTAGTATAGATAGGTATCTGAAATATTGTCATAATGATGTCGTCATTACAGTCATAAGGCCCGTATGTATAGTCCGTACTTGAGCATGAGATCGACTCAAGTCGTATATTTGCGTATATTTGGATACGTTTTGTCCATAAACGTAATACGCAACCAAATATAAAACTTCAGTCGAAATTTCGTATATGAAATGTATTATTTACAAAATATGTAATACTTATTAAGTATAATAATTTTGTCAGGCGGAGAGGCTCACATCTGATATCCTAATAAAGATTCTTTCTGTGTATTTCTAATATGCTAATGTATATCATTGCCTATTGGTAAACCATAATATCCATCAAATTATGTTTTTTTTTAATTTTCTTATAATTCTATTTCTGCTTTAAGTTTAAGTCTATTAGAAAAGAAACCTCATATTCTAAAATTCCCATTGGTCCTCAGTTTACAATACAAAACGTTGTAACAACAAAAATTCTAATAAAAAATTACATTTTTTTAAATAAACTCTATATTTTCTTATGAACGTGTTTCATTGTTTTTAATTTAAAAAAATGTATTCGTCCAAATTGTGGTCGGAATTAGTATTATCCGCAATACAATAGATTAATGGAACAACTCAATAGACAAATTAAAAACTCTAATTCAATGAGTACGGATCAAACTAATTGGCTGATGCAGCTGCCCATTGTAGTGTTAGAATTACGATCATTTTTTTAATGTTCCTTCTGGATAGGGAGTAGTGTAGTGTGGTGAAGATCAACTAGTATGGAATTGATTAGCAAGACCACGAGCTTAGTATGCTTTTAGTATAAGAGCCACAATAGCCACAATAGCCAATTATCAAGAATAGCCTTAATAAAGGGTATCTATGGAAATAGGAAAAATATAAGAAAAATAAGTAGATTTATGATATAAAACTGTAATCAAAATATTCTTCTCACAAGATCTGCATAATCTCATTAGTATATATCCTAATAGTAAATTATAAGTCTTGCACATATATCTGCACCACAATGCGAAAATAAAGAGAAAATAAGAACCATTTAGATTAATTTCACAAGGTAAGTACGCGATAATGTCAGTTTTAATCGTTTACATGGAGAGGGTTGGCATTTGTTTTATCATTGCCATGTCGTGGTATACGCACCACTGCACACAACTGCAATTTTAACATGTTTGTCTGTTTATATATGCTTAATTTTAAATATTCCATTAATATCATTCATATGTATGACCTGTGTAAAACTATGTTTTAAGCACCAATAAACCATTATTATTATCTGTTGAGACGACAATCTTATCAACAAAACTCTGAAGGTTGAAACTGCTAGTTTCCAGATAACCAATTATAAGGAATATGAAGCTTCTGGTTTCTGATTTTTAGATTTCCAGCAATAGTAGGTATACATTTAATATTTATTTAAGTAAATATTAGTACTATTTGACGTATATTGTCGATGAAACTTGATCAATAAATAAGTTGTTATTAGGAACTTGAAAACACACGGTGCTAGAAAGGCGGATTTTCGCACGCTTATTAGTTCGATAACCAAAGAATATGATGCAGGTATAATCAAAATATATTCTTAGCGAAAGTATATCAAATATTCCAAATACATATTAAATTATAAAATGTCCTTAAGTAAGTTTGTTTACAAAACCAATACTTAAACTTTAACAACCTAAAGAATACCCACAAAACAATTAGATTTTTCGGCAAAATATCAAAATCCTATATTTTATTCCAATAAAAATGTTTACTTAGTCTTCAATCAGTAGTAAATAAACAATAAGAATTTAAAAAAATACGGAAAAATTAAGTTTCTTAAAAAAATTTGGTATTTTATTAAATGGCTTTTAGTCAATACGATTACAATTATGGATATTTATGGTAAATCTAAAAACTTTTGTGGCCAAAATATCGACTTATTTGCCAAATTTTCGTAATTTATTTTAAATTTATCAAAAAAAGATCATATATTCTAAAATTCCGACCAGTCAGCAGTTAGATTTCGTTCTGAAGTTTTGAATTTACTTATACATTTTATTCAGTCAGTAGTTTACAATACAGAAAAAAATGTACAAATCTGAAAAATTATATGTACGAGAAATTCTGTGTTTTATTCTAAATCCTGCGCAATTTTAAGATTTTCAGTCCCAAGAATCAAAATACGAAATATGAAAAAAGCAATATCTACAAACAAATAAGATTTTTTATCAAATATCAAAATACTTGACAAATTCTAAAATATATCACAATCGGCAGTGGACTGGACTTTTTCGGGGCACCTCTGCCTAAAATAAAAATTCAGTTACATTCAGTTAATAAATATAATGCAAAATAAATATAAAAATATGAAAAACTTAATAAATGCTCAATATAAATTTTATAGTATTTCAAAAAGTCGATTTTGATAACAAAATCTAAATATTTTAACATGTTTTGGAAAACAAATCTACATGTTAAAATCTTACGACCTCGGGTTATCAAAAAAATCAATAACTGAAAGTGGTTGTTCAGTCTACATATCATTACATGTTGTTGTTTACTAATATTTTCTAACTGTAATAAATATTTGAAATTTATTTTATTTCCACCTTTTTAAAAAATAACATTTTATAGGGATATTTTGTTGTTTATGGTAACCAAGTAAACGATAAAATATAGGAACATATCTGTAATATTTTACGGGCTTGTATAAAAAACCTGTAATATTTTACAAGCTTGTAGAAAAGCAGACAGATTGAAAACTAATTCAATTGTTTTTACAAACACCTTAAAACTATAATGGATCAGGCTTATAATTATACACATTTATAATACACTTTGATTCATTTTCGATATTCATTTGTACATTACCAGCAAATATTTTCTTGTTGTTACTTTTAATTTCCATATTCACGTTTTTGTCATAAACAGGCAAAGCTAAGAGTGCTTCGTTTTCTTTATTGGAACCCTTCCCATTGCCAGATTGAATAATTTTTGCAATTTTTCTTTTGTTACACATATACTCAGCAACATAATTTACGTTACCACAACAACGTCTAGCTATAAATTACACAACGCATCCGCGTAATTAATGTCAAGCAATTTAATTAAAAATCGTCAAATGAAGGTGGAAACAAAAGTGTGTACGTTACTAGGCTCATTGAATTATGGGGCTCGCTGCGTCGCTCACCCCACAAACTTTCAGCTCGCCCGTATAGATTAATTTACAAATCTTGTCACGTATATAACTACCATTTGGCAAGTTTTAAAATGATAAGAATTATTTTGTGTACATGATGAGCCAAAAACTAATCAAATAGAAATTAAAATTTTGATTCAAAATCAATGTCAAAAGCGTTTGTGATAATTCATCAGGATAATAAAAATGCTATGTGAATTAAAAGAGATAAACAAGCAATGAAAATTTTATTATTTATGAAGTATATATTGCTAATATTTATATTTCCTATTTTTTATATTTTTATAATTTTTATATTTCCATAAAATATAGGTAATTAAGCAAAATTATTCACAATTACCCTCGTGGCAGTTAATGCTGCGCCCTTACCTGATACCATGTCACATATTTTTTTCTACATTGTCCTTTGACCATCATTCCATCGCGGACATTTATTCCTCTGGAAGCCTATGAACCGGCGGGTAATAAACGGAGGGTTATCGTTACAGGACGCTAGGCCTGCACAAAACGGAAAATAAAAGGCGAGAACGCCGTAAATATTTTAAACTACCGGGGGAGATAAAAAAAGCGACGCCATAAGTAACGTCCTCGCGAGAGAGGCTTTGCAGGGTGGACGTCCAGGAAAAAAGCAGAGCGCAACTTATAACCACAGCGTGCAGTGGAGTGCACAGCAATTTCTCCACCTCGTGAAAATGTGCCCTGGTGCACTTTTACGATAGCCATTTATTATCAAATTTAATAATAATGTAACTGTTATATTTTTTATTATTATATTTTTATAAGTGCAAAGCAGGGCTCCCGATCTAGGCCATTTCGTATGGAAGCAATGTCGGGCAATGGACAGAGCTGTCCTAGCAGTTACCCAGTACGCAGGGGCGAAACTAGAGTTGTACTATGGAGGGGGCGCAAATTTTGTTGACACAAAAGTAAACAAAAAAACACATACAGACACAGGTACAACTATTTCATCAACTATTTCAGAAAAAACAGTGTAATTATAGGGGTAGCCCCCTCTGAAACAGCCTAGTTTGCTACACCAGTACGGTCTTCAAAATTCCTTTGCAATTGCAATTTTTTAACAAGAATTATGAAAATCATTGAGATGTAGAAACATATTCTTAAAAATGTCAAGTATTCCCAACTGATGTAATGTTATCACCTGAATTTTCGACTTATTACACTGGGGTATCGATTTGTAGGAATTTGTGGATCTTATTTTTTATTTCCATTACATTTCAGGATCCTGTTGAAAAGTGCATTAAAATTATATTATAGCAAGGATGTATAAATATCTTACAACTTACAGCAAAACCATCCTTACTCTTACCTTGTCTATCCGATTTATAAAAAATGTTACAATTTACAATTTTAAGTAAACTGTTGAAATTACATCCTTCTTCTTCTCGTATAGGGGAAAAACTTAAATTATAGATTGCACTCATCCGTCTGAGGATCCGCTTCCCCTTGTGGCTCCAGGGCTGCGCTAACGGAATTATCCCCGGCTATTATTAAGGCGGTGCATTAAGGAGACTCTCCGAAAGACTGAAATATTCAGGGGGTCTAATTGCCGCGGTTCTTTTCTTCCCGGATATTGAATGTTTCAGATGTTTCGGGGCAGAGTGCGCGAAGCCCATGGGGGTTTTCAAGTCGGACGGGGGAAGGCATTAGCGCATCAAGAAAGAATTAAGCCGAGGTTTAGGGACGGTTTGGCGTGTACCCTGCGCCATTTGTAAAGCACTTGGAGTAATTTGTGTGTTTATGTAAGAAAGTTAACTGGTAGGGTGCGTTAAAATACGAAGAAATAAAAACTTACAACGGGCACGTCACAAATATTCAAAAGCCGAAATTCCTTTCGACGAGAGTCGTTAAGAGTCTCGTTAACGAGAGATTGTGCCCTACAAAGCAGAGGCTACCAGTAAGAATATAAAAATAATAATAATAATAATTCTGGGATCGCAGAGACAGTTAATGCAGATTGGTTGGCATGATTGACACGATTATTACATATATGTTTCATGCTCCGAATGTCTCGATAATTTTTAAAATATCTAATCATTTCTAGTAGTAGTATTCAAGTAGTAAAGATTTCGAGAGATTTTTAAATAATTTCCATATTATCTCAATATTTTTCATTACTAAGATTTCTAGAGATTTCTCAATCATTTTCAAGATTTTTCAATATTGTTCGAGATTTCCACATATTTCTCAATAATTATAGAGATTTCTAGATATTTTTCAATTATTAAGGTTTCTTAAGAATTTTAGAGATGTATACAGATTTCCTCGTTAATTCTCAAGATTTTGAGAGAGTTTTCAATAATTTCGAGATAATTCAAATAAAAATAAATCAAATTGTTTCACACGATTAACACAATTATTACATAGGTACATTTTTTCGTTCTACAAATTTTTCGATAATTCTTGAAAATTCTAAATATTTCTAAATTTTATCAAGATTCCGAGAGATTTTCCAATAATTTCCACGACTTTTCAATATTTATCTAGACTTCTGCAGGTTTCCTAACATTTTCATAATTTCTAAGATTTTTCATTAATTGCAAGATAAAAGCAAATTGTTTGACAGTTTTTAATAATTTCCATGATTTGTCATTAATTATGTAGATTTCCACAGAATTCCCAATAATTATCAAGAATTGCAGATTTTTTAATAATTCCCAAGATTTCCTAATCATTTTCGAGATTCCTATAGATATTTCAATAAATCTTAAGATTTTGAGAGATTACTCAATAATTTTGTGATCATAAAAATCAGAAATGATTGACATGATTATCGCTCACGACATTCTCCAAACTTGTCGATAAATTAAAAAAAAAATCAAGACATTTCTAAATATTGTCAAATTTCGAGAATTTTTCCAATAATTTCCCTGATTTCTCAATTATATTTTGAAATAATCGCAATAATTGTCAAGGTTTCAAGAGATTTTTAAATAATTTAAATAAATCATGTTTTATTCATTTTAGCGTGATGTTCTATGGAACTTACACTATGGAAATACAGTACACAAATTTTTAAATGCCAGAAACAAGCCGTTCGAATTTTATTTAGACTAAAATACCGAGAGTCCTGCAGAAATATTTTACGGGATAACAACTTATTGACTATAACGGGTATCTATCTGTATGAAACATTACTTTATAATTTTAACAACAAAGATTATTTCTGCAGATACAACCACCTACACAACTATGATAGTAGACACCACATAAATTATGCGATATCAACCTGTAGGTTAAGTGTGACTAGCAAAAGTCCCTGTGTTCAGGTACTTCGAATATTCAACAAAGTACCTCATCATATAAAAATAATTAAAAACAGCCTAGAATTCAAGAAACAGCTATATATGTATATATGTCGAATTGAACCTTATTCTCTAGATGACCTTTTAGATATTGATTAGCTTATGTACTTTTAGTTTGTGTTTGTGACTTTTTTCTTATTTAGAGATATATTCACATGCGTTGTTTATATATTCATTATGTATTTAATTGTGTGTGTGTGTGTGTGTGTGTGTGTGTGTGTGTGTGTGTGTGTGTGTGTGTGTGTGTGTGTGTGTGTGTGTGTGTGTGTGTGTGTGTGTGTGTGTGTGTGTGTGTGTGTGTGTGTGTGTGTGTGTGTGTGTGTGTGTGTGTGTGTGTGTGTGTGTGTGTGTGTGTGTGTGTGTGTGTGTGTGTGTGTGTGTGTGTGTGTGTGTGTGTGTGTGTGTGTGTGTGTGTGTGTGTGTGTGTGTGTGTGTGTGTGTGTGTGTGTGTGTGTGTGTGTGTGTGTGTGTGTGTGTGTGTGTGTGTGTGTGTGTGTGTGTGTGTGTGTGTGTGTGTGTGTGTGTGTGTGTGTGTGTGTGTGTGTGTGTGTGTGTGTGTGTGTGTGTGTGTGTGTGTGTGTGTGTGTGTGTGTGTGTGTGTGTGTGTGTGTGTGTGTGTGTGTGTGTGTGTGTGTGTGTGTGTGTGTGTGTGTGTGTGTGTGTGTGTGTGTGTGTGTGTGTGTGTGTGTGTGTGTGTGTGTATTCAATTTAAAAAATTAATTTAAAAAAAAATTATTAAATATTTTTCATTACTAAGATTTCTACAGATTTCTAAATAATTTCCAAGATTTTTCAATATTGTTCGAGATTTCCTCAGATTTCTCAATATTTATAGAGATTTTTCAATTATTAAGACTTCTTTAGAATTTTTAGATGTATACAGATTTCCTTATTAATTCTTAAGATTTTGAGAGATTTGTCAATAATTACTAATTACGAGATCATTAAAATTAAAATAAATCAAATTGTTTTACACGATGAACACAATTATTACATAGGTACATTTTTCATTGTACAAATTTTTCGATAATTCTTGAAAACTCAAAATATTTAAAAAAATATATCAAGATTCCGAGAGATTTTCCAATAATTTCCACGATTTTTCAATATTTTTCGAGATTTCTACAGATGTCCTAATCATTTTCATGATTTCTGAGATTTTTCATTAATTGCAAAATTTAAAAAAATGCAAATTGTTCGAAAGTTTTTAATAATTTTTATGATTTGTCATTAATTTTTTAGATTTCCAGAGAATTTCCAATAATTATCAAGAATTGCACAGATTTTTTTAATAATTCCCAAGATTTCCTAATCATTTTCAAGATTCCTATAGATATCTCAATAAATCTTAAGATTTTGAGAGATTACTCAATAATTTTGTGATCATAAAAATCAGAAATGATTGACATGATTATTACTTACGTCTTTCTCCAAATTTGTCGATAAATTAGGGCTTGTTACTCTAGAAATTCGCCTTCGCCCTCTAGAGCGCCGTTAATGAGTTTTTAATAATTTCCATGATTTGTCATTAATTTTTTAGATTTCCACAGAATTCCCAAGAATTGCAGAGATTTTTTAATAATTACCAAGATTTCCTAATCATTTTCTAGATTCCTATAGATATCTCAATAAGTCTTAAGGTTTTCAGAGATTATTCAATACACAGCTTTCTCAATAATTATAGAGCTTTCTTGAGATTTTTCAATTATTAAGATTTCTTAAGAATTTCCGAAATATATACAGATTTCCTCAATGAGAAAAAGACATTTTTCAAAAATTTCGAGATTATTAAAATTAAAAAAAACCAAATTGTTTCACACGTATCATCACAATAATTTTATAATCATAAAAATCAGAAATAATTGACATGATTATTACTCACGTCTTTCTCCAAATTTATCATTTCTAAATATTATCAAATTTCGAGAGATTTTCCAATCATTTCCCTGATTTCTCATTTATATTTTGAGATCTCTACAGATTTCGCAATAATTGTCAAGATTTCTGGAGATTTTCCAATAAATCCAAAAATTTGCCAATAAAAAAATGCGATTAAAAACTTTTTTCTAAAGGAAATGATAAATATTTTTGCAATAATACTCCGCTCTATAGTCTAATATATTCTCCGAATATATTCTATTTGTGACACATCCAATACATTATATTTTAGCATATGTTTTATGGGAATAAATATATTATTATATTATTATTATTAAAATAAACATTGAGTTTCTGAAAAGAATATTAAGAGTTTCACAAAAGTTATAAAACAAGAAAAAATGAAGACTATTCGAAAAAAATGTTAATGAAGTCATAAGTACAAAATTACTGACTTTATAGTTTTTTTAAGTGGGTTAGAAAATGCAGAAAAAATAACAAAAATGTCCAAGGATTTTTAATTTTTTTAGATATCACAGCAGGGGCGTTTTGGTAAAATCACCAATTAATTAATGTGTGAATTAGACAACGTTGTTAGAAATCTAACATTTAATATTTTTTTCACTGTCTCCCTAATGGGGATCTCCTTAAAGGGATCTCCTTTTTGTTGGTGTTTCTGTGTAAAACTTTATAAAATGAAACCACAACTTTCTTAGTTAAAAATAAAAATGGAACAGAGTTTACCTACCCTATGATTCATAGCTGGTTTTTGTCAAGTATCAGAATTAATTTCCACAGTTTTTTTTGTTGCAGAAAAGTAGACAGGACTGAAAAATAGCATCAATAGTAGGGGTAATTTTTTCTCTACAAAAAACATATTTACGGTTTTGGTCTTAAATAATAAGGAAGCAAATATAAACATATTACAAAATTTAGCATTGGAATTCCTATGATGTGTGATACAATACACCACCCGGTTAGCCTGCTCAACAGGCGAGATCGTCAGTCGAGAAGGCGGCCGAAAGACGAAAATTTGACCAGTTGCGTTGCGGTTGTCCGCTATCGGCTGTCGGGATTGGGTTGTCACAGACTGTGAAGGATCTATGGACGGCACTTAACTGCGTAGCCTCGGACGAACTAATACTTTTTTACCTTGGTAAAAAAAATCTAATAACCACTAATCGTAAAAATCAACTTCACAGTGCTTTGATACAAGACACAATGGCGTGTTATTTGATTAGTAGAGTAAAACCCATTTCTTCTGTGGAATAATTCATAATATGTTTATTTAAAGTTGTTTAATTCAGTACAAGCATAAAAAAAGCAAATGTAATAGGTAATATTATATTACATAATAAGTCAAAAATATCAAAGGAAATACTATTATTTTGTTTGTTATTTGTATGTTTTCCATTTTTTTACCTGTTATTAATTTTTTTTTTCTTGTTTTATACAGGGTGTCCCAAAAATAGTGGACAAGCTAAACAGCACGCCACTCGGAAATGGCAACAGAGTCCTTAAAATTACTATAAACATTTGTTGGGCTATACTTTTCGAAATATTACTAGTCAAAGGTGTCACATTGCAGCAAGTTTAGAAGGGCTGCTAGAAATAATTCTCTGCCAATTACGTGTTAAGTTTTTAAGTTATAATTTATTTAAATAATCTTATTGGATATTTCCATTTCTAGTAGCATATAATACTAAACATTCAAATGGAAAATTGTTAAAAAATCAAAATCACAGCGATGTGGTTTACAAATTAAATACTGATAATAAAAGAAATAAAAGTTGTCTGTGATTTATGTATTTGTTTTAATTTTTGTTTTATTTGTTTTTTATTTTTTTTAGTACTGATTAAGGACTCAGTGGCCATCCCTGAGTGGCATGCGGTTGAGCTTGTCCACAATTTTTGGGACACCCTATTTACTGGTATATTATTAATTAAAGATTTTTATTTGTTCATTATTATATCTTTATTTATTCCTAACTAGTACTAGTTTTTGCTATTATGCCATCATCAGAGGTACAATTTTTAATATCAAAATAATTACATTTTATTTAATATTTATATTGGTTATTTCAATTTTTCTAAATTTTTCAACATAACATTTATCATTATCATTATATTATCACTATCATTATCTATTTAACGGCTGTTAATTTTGATATTGTTTAAATAGGGGAGATGTACAGTAAAGAAAACCAAATTCCCATGTTATTTCCCTATGTTCCGGGGCAAATCGATCACCCGGTATGGAGGAATTTCGGAAGAAAACCAATATTGTACTTTCCGAAGAATCTCCTGGGTTTGATGTGGGAGGAAGCTGCGGAATGTGGCTCGTTAATACCCGAAAAAGACAATTAGGGCTGAAACCTTGCACGAACGACTCAATAAACGCACGGACAGAAATTAATAGTGCGCGCACGCTTAAGGGTCGGCAGGGACGATGGGGGCGGCGAAATTGGGTCAATACATCGGCGGACCGTGGCGCGAAAAAGCGCGCAAAAAGCAGGAATTTTAATTAAACCGAAATCTTGGAAATGCTCTAGATAGGTACGTAGTGTGCGCGTGCTGTGTGGCGATATTTAATTAATCACCAGAGGTTAATTACAGCCACGCACTCGAGCAGAGATTGGGGGGCGGTTTTTCTGATGGGACGGTTGAATTGATATCTGAAGTGGATGTGCGTGATGGATTATCTTGTACGGATTTTGATTTGATGGAATCTCTTGGATAATATATGTATCGATGAGTACGCAGAAATTGTTGGGTATTATTGATTAGTGACGAGGGCCGTTTTTAGAGGCTATTCACTAAATAACTACGCCGGTAAATAAAATATGATTATTATATTATGATATTTATAACTATTAAAACTGCAGTTCCGACATATGCTGGAATTTGCTGGAATTTAAAATATAATCGATGACGTCTTATCTCTTCCGCCAATAAAAAATTGAATATTCCACAACAATAAATCCAATTTTTTTTAAACATTATCATTATTTTGAAACATAAAAGTTACTAAAAATATTTTTTTTTATTGATAACTTACATGTTAAAACTAATTGGAATAATAATATACTGTGACATTTTTTAACACTGAACATAGTCAATACAACATCCCTATGTCCAATTTTAAAAAACACAGGTCAATGCGTGGATGTTATCAAGTGACCAAGGTAATGTCAATATAATTATAAAGAAATTTATTTAACAGAAGAAAAGATACAAATAATGCATTTATACCATGCAAGTCAGAGCATAAGAAATGTGCGTGACATTTTTTCAGTCACTTATCCCAATAGGCTTATTTCATCAATAGGAACAATTTTTAACATTATTTCAAGTTTTACCAACCACATATGCGTTGAATATAAACACTACAATCGAATTAGAACAAACTATGTCTTAATACAAAAAACTATGTTAAACATCTTATGCTATGCAGAAGAAAACATACTTTGGAGTTTCGTCTTCTTCAACCAGTAAGGTTTTTAAAGGATTTAAATATAAACCTTACAAATTTAGAAATCACCATCTACTAACTAATGATGACAAAATTAAATAAACAAATTTTTGTGTAGTGATGTTTAATTTAATAAATAACAATGAAGAAAAATTAGAAAAAATGTATTTACAGACGAAGCTTCATTTACATTTGATGGTGAAGTAATTTCTCAAAATTATCAGTTAGTCTCTATTGCTTTATCATATCCTCTTTCCTTGTAATTAATTTCCTTACAGATATTGGTCAAGGACTAATCCACACCTCCAAAATTTAACAAGGACTCAATACAACAGTAGGGCTAATGTATGGGCAGGTGTTATTAATAATACCTTAATTGGCCCATTTTTCACGATTTTTTTTAAATTATAATGCCTTCTTAGACTTACTTCGTACACAAATAATTCCACAGATAAAAAACTTGAATATCAATGATGTCTGGTTTCAAATAGATGGAGCCTAACTTGCCAATGCAATGATAGGATGTTATGTACATGAACTTTTTGCGGAGCGTTGGATAGGAAGATTAGGGCCAACAGCTTGGGTCACCAGATTTGTTCCCAAATGACCTTTTCCTTTGGGGGCATCTAAAAACTAAAATCTATAATAATATTATAATAAATGATATTGAAGAACTAAAAGATCGGATAAGGCATGCTTGCACTGAACAACATCCCAATTTCATTAGAAATGCTGTTCAAGGTTTTTACAATAGGCTGGCATATTGTCTAGAACGTGGAGGTGGCCATTTCGTATATTTATTAAAATAACGTATCATTCCTTACCTGTTCCTGTTGCCTGATTAATTATTTGTTCAAATTCGTTTATGATGTTTATACTCAGCGCATCCGTGGTTGTTAAATTTTTAAATAATGTTAAAAAAAATCTCATTCATGGAGTTGCCCGATAGCCAATTCCACCAATGAGATTTTTTTTTGTTTAAGTGACTGAAAAACGTCACGCACATGTATGCTCTGATTTACATGGCATACATAAATTTTACAATAATTACTTGAGTTTACTTGAATGATCTTAAATGACAGCTAGCTCGACAGAATATTTTACAGGATTAAGATATAATTGGTTGCATAGCTAATACTTGCAAATTGTTGACATGTGTTTTTTTTTAAATTGAACATAGGGACGTTGTATTGACTATGTTCAGAGTTAAAAAAATATCACGGTATAATTTAAAATTATAAAATTCAAAATATATATTCGTATACTTGGACATTAATTCTGTAATTTGTATAAAATTATTATAAGATTTTTAATACTTGACACACTGTGGCAGTTTTAATTTTTTAATCTGTCTGATTAATTGAAACACAATTAAATTTTAAGGTTGGATATTTTTTTCTGTAACTTGAAATACTAGACACATTTATATTGTTCAACCAATCTGGCTATTTTTTTTTTGCAAGAGTTGGAAATGCGTGCACATTTAGAGTTTCAATAATTATTTTTTTCAATCTACAAATGCTAGGAACATTTTTATATCGGATGAGACAGTCAAACGGCATATGGATATTCGTATTCAAGCCAAAAAAAAGATTCACTCCAGAAAGGAGTCGACTATCGTTTTGTACATATTGACTGATTAATACGACGTAGTATCACCAGTATAATTGCATGAACTTCTTCTTGAATCCTTACTTATTATCCAATCATACTTTAACTTGAAAGTCGAATGAAGAGACCGTTCGTAGAGCTGTTGAGGGTTTGCAGCGGCTCAATAGCGAACATTTTGTTTTTTAAGACATCCACTGAAGTGGAAACCTCATTGTTCACCGGTACAACGCTGCATGGTTACTAAACTTCTAAGTATGAAGAACGTGAAGATCACTGTCCACTTCCCTGACCACACAAGCCCTCACCATACATAGTTCAAAGAATAGTGCCATTTAACTGTATGTACACTGGCGAGCAAAAAATAGAGGTCACTTTAAAATTATGACTTATTTTTGTTTTTTTTTTTGTTTTAACTTTATGTTTGCAAATTGTAAACAATTGTACTGTATTTTGCACACTAAATTAAAAAAGCAATGTTGAATCGTAAAGCATATTTATTGTTTTTATTGCCTATTTTGGAAATATCACAAAGTTACGGTTCAGACGAAGTTCGAATATTTGTTCCTAGGACTAATAAGGAACAAAAAATAATGAAAAAAAAGACGTGTGAATGACAAGTTTCGCAGAGAAAAACCAACACTAAGTAAGAAAACCACAACGAAACTTAGGTTTTCAATTAGAGCGAAATGGATGTTGTTTCATAAAAGTCTGTAACACGGTGAGAGTAACTGACAGATAGATAACATTTATTAGGAAATGTATTATTAAACGCCTACTTTGGTTTACAATTTGCAAACATAAGGTTAAAAAAAAAATTCTAAAAATAAGTCATAATTTTAAAGTGACCTCTATTTTTTGCTCGCCAGTGTATATTCGTTTACTTTTTTAAATCAATCTAACTGGAATTTCTTGTAAGAACTTTAAATAATTGCATAGTTTGGCAATTTTGATTTTTAAACTAGTTTATTGATTTTTTTATAACTAATAACGTAAATGTAGCATAATAATAATATATAATAATTTATATATTTTGACCATTTTTATTGTCTGGCTGCTTTTTTTTACTTTTTTAAATACTAAACACATTTTGAAAATTAATCATATTCTAGACTCATTTGGTTATTTTTTACATTTATCAGGCTTATACTGAATCTTATTTGAAAGAACTACAAATATTGACATATTTTAGAATTTTTTATTTTTATAGCCGTGTGACTGAAATTGTAGGTATATAAAATTTCCAAAAGTCTTGACATATATTAACAATTTTAAGTTTTGAACCTATATGATTGAATTTGTGTGTAAAAACTTTCTAAATAAATAAAATTAATTAAATAATAAATAACTTATACTGAATCTTATTTGTGAGAACTACAAATATTCACATATTTTAGCAATTTTTATTTTTATAGCCGTCTGACTGAAATTTTAGGTATATAAAAATTCAAAAGTCTTGACATATTTTAACAATCTTAATTTTTGAACTAATGTGATAGAATTTGTGTGTAAAAACTTTATAAATAAAATGTAAGGACAAATTTCATTTGTAAACAATTCACATTTGTCTATTTTTTGTGCTAATATTTGAATCTGTCTGATTTTTTTTTTTTGTTAAGTTTTGAACCTGTCTGATTTTTTTTGTCAATTTTTGAATCTGTCTGATTTTTTTTTATCCGTACACTTTATTTTGTATATATTATGAATACATGTGTATATCCTTTGTAGATATTTTGATAATTTATATTTTTATAGCAGTCTTACTGAAATTGTGTAAACACTTTAGACACATGATTCCGTTTCATTGTTTAATACATTTAGTGCACTTTACACATCCACATAACTTACGTTACAAATATTATTATTTACTTAGCAATTATTATTAAAATGCGGTGCGAAAGTTAACTGATTTAGTATAAACGTTCGATTTTACTTTGTTGACCTATTAATTTTGACGGTTAGTGAAGCGCCCATATAACGGCTACAATACAATATAATCTAGATTTACGAGACACTTATGTGGGGCGCACCTAAGCCACCGATTTGTAGGAGGCATTGCAAACAGGGTGTGAGTTATTAATACATTCTGATAATGTAATGTTGATTTTGGAGAAGCTGCGATCGAAGGTGTATTAATATAGATTAGGCTATATCGCTCCACAATGACTAGTTAAAGACCAATTTTGCTGCTTACTCTAAAAGCTTACTTAAAATATACGCAATAACTTTACCTCGGCGACGGTAATTAACCAAAACAACAAAAATAATTAGGAAATTTAGCAAGAGAACTCAATGAATTAATTAAATAAACAAATATCTATTAATTTTCAATTCCACTTACACATTTATATCATTAACAATTAAAAAAATATATGTTTATATATATATATATATATATATATATATATATATATTTTTAATAAATATTTAGAAACTGAAAATAAAATAAGGAAATAAGTATAATGTGGTATTGTTTAGTAGATAGAAAGTCCTTACATAAATTAATATTTTAGTAAAGAGCAAAGTTGCACTTTGAGAAATTAAACAATGTTCACGAGATTATATGATTACAAACACTAACAAAGATAATTAAATATTACTTTGATACTTACAAATTTCTTCTTAAAAAGTGTCAGAAAATGTTTACATTTTTATCATGTTTTGTTTGTCATAATTTTTTTTTTTTTTATACAATTCCTATCTTAAAAATAATAAATGTTTGCAATATTACTAAATTATTTATAAAGATTAATAGATTATCGCAAAATAAAGAAAGTACTTTCAATTCGCATAACTTAATATGAATAACTTAAAACAAATTTGTAACTTCATAGATTGCTGGGAAAATTGTTTTTGAAGTTAAGCTTATTTATAACAGTTTTGCATAAAAATTAGTACATATAGGGAGAAAATTATAAAAATTATACATTATCTAAAAAGTTGGTAGATTAATTAGTTAATTTGATATTTATAGAGTAAATTAATTATATAACCTTGCAGTATATTAAATAATTTATTAAAACGAATAAAAACTTCTTCATATTAATCCACGTTTATATTAAATTACGTGGTCATATTTTCATGATGACACGAAGTTTTTATTGCTTTGTTAATTACTTCGTTAATATTTAATGTTAATTCTCCTTAATTTTCATGAATTCGTCAATGCCATATCTATGTAATGCTAAATGCGCTAAATGTACAATTACTTTGCAGAGGAAGTTATTGTTTAAAACTCATTTATATTTTAATGCGAACTAATTAACGCTAATAATGTTTCATCTTAGGAATTTAATGCATTCAGTTAATGTACATATGGTGTTACATTTTGATTGCATTAAGTACGGCGTGATTAAAGTTGTTATCTTTAACAACAAATTATAAGGAATTATAAAGAAAACTTATAGATAAATTATAGAGAAAACGCATATTTTATCAATAGAAAATATATTTAAACTCTAAAGAATTGGCAATCATTTATTTTTACTTATACGTTACCAAAGTCTGCTACCGGAAACTTTAGCTGAAGTTATGGCACACACTACATAATAATTAGTCGCTATCCTCTTATATCACAATATAAAATGTCTAATATAGGCAGCACATTAGTCGAATGGTATTTTTTATTTCTCTCCTCTCAATTTATCTCCCTAATTATTGTGAATAACAAAATTATCATAGAAAAGTATCTATTATATTATAATAAATAAATTAAATATAAATTGCTGCACTCTAATATAAATAAATAACCTAAAATATAAAAACTGTAATATAGGGACCACATAAGTCAGATTTTCTTGGCTATTTCTCTTTCGTCGGTCCTTCAACCCTTATAAGAACTTGATGGCATTACGGAGTCGCCATTTGCAAGGTTTTATTTTTGAGATAATCTAATTGTTTCTAAATAATTATCAAGCTAATTAAATAAAAGTTTAAAATTAGGATTAGGATAGAACTAAAATGTGGATTTATTCTGGTTTTGAAACAAAAATCAGGATGACGTCGATGATTGCTGTATATGTTTTGTTTTTATGATTAAGTTTAAATATAAGATAGTAAAAAAAAATTTAAACTGATCTATGTTTTCATGATCAATTTTGAAAATAAATGTTTAGTTTAGTTAACAATGGTTTAACTAAAGTAAAACACAATCTTACACGGGTTTGGGTTTTAGTGATCAATTTCGAAAAGAAAATTTTATTTTAGTAATTTGAACAATTGTACAAGTTGAATTAAAAATAACATTAAAGATATTTTTTATACAAAATACAATTTATATCACTTTTGCTTTACGTAGTAAATTTCACACGTAGTTTTTATCAACTTTGTGATCAATTTCAAAAATATGAATTCATTTCAGTTAAAAGCAGTTTAATCAAAGTTAAAAAGCGCCTTAAACTTCTTTGACTTTTTATGATCAATTTCGAAAAGAAGATTTTATTTTAATTTTAAAAATAATTAAATAATATTTAAACAGCATATTTTTCATACAAAATCAAATTTTAAAGCACTTCCTGTACGGCGGAAACCTTAATTGTAATTTTTATATTTTAATAAATAATACTTTCATGAATACACTTCTACTCTTTATAGAGTATAGTTGTGGGTTATGTCAAAATTAATTTCTTAATTAACTTAGACTTAACTAAAATTCACTAAAATAACTGAACTTACAAAATCAAATTGTCGATCGATTGATTTTTGAGAAAATTCCTGTCAATGTTAATTCAAAAACTAATTATTTTTCATATGATTGAAGATATTAAGAATACTGCCCACATTAGTTTTTTTTTTAAATTAAATATGATTTAACGCTTTGTTATTACACAATTTACATTTTTTTTTTCATATAGTTATAATTGTATAAAAATGTCATTAGATTTGATAAAATCGAATATGTGTACAGTGCATTTAATAAGCCTTTAATATCTATTTACACCAATGCTAATAAATGATATTGATCTCATATAAATTCAGATTATAAAAATATTGAATTTCACTCAGCAGGTATATTGAAGCAATATAAATTACTTCTATTCAAAACTATTCAAATCAATGCTAATCAATGATATTGATCTCGTATACATTCAGATTATAAAAATATTGAATTTCACTCAGTAGGTATATTGAAGCAATATAAAGTATTTAATAATCAAATTGTAGTCAATTTAATGGATAAAATTATTCGTTTTTTCCGGGGTTAAAATAAATCATGATTTTTGATTAAATCAAAACTTTGTAATTCTTTGCAATTATGTAAGTTTTGTAATCCTACGAAAAAAAAGAGATTTCGTGCGATTTGCATATTTTGCCATCCCATGGCCTAAAATTGATGATTTAAAAAAATGTCTGTGTATTTATACCATATGAGGGACTTAAAATGGAAGGAAAGAAAAATATTTTACTTACTTACTCTCAACTACTCAAAAAAAATCAAAAATGATTTACTTTAAAGTATGCTAACTCTATAGTTACATTATATTTTTAATTGTTTACCTATTGCAATGCACAAACATTGCAATTATTAATTTTAAATATTTTGATATAAATCAATGATTTATTCATAAAAAACAATTTGATTTAAATCACACCAACCCTGTTTTCTTTTTCTGTATTTCTAACTAACGAATTTTAATTTTGTTGAGGATTTTATCCGTTAAATTGCGAATGTTTCATGAAAATTAAAAGCAGTATAATTCTGATGTAAAATCTTTTTCCTTTTCCATGTTTATAATATTTACTTTAGTAGGTACATCTATTTCATTGCATTTTTATAATCTTTTCCAAGTATAGAATTTTGATTTTTTGTGTGGATATAAGTAATTGCATCTATTTCGTTCGAATTATTTCTTTATTTAATTATTAAATCTCGTGAAAATATTATTCTTAGTTACACAATTTTTATTTTTAATAGATATGTATGTATCAAATTATTGTTTAATTATTAAATTCGAGATTCAAGATTTTCTGGATATTATAAAAAATTTACTCGATTTCACTTTTTTTTTATTCATTCGAAATTGCAGATTCTTCGGAATGTATGGAAACATTTTGAAAAACAGAAAGTCTAGTGTTGCTTATTTGGGTCGTTGGAATAATTTGAATAGCAAGTAATAATTTATGGTGTGGTTAATACAGGGTGTCCAAGATAAGGATGAACAGCATGGGGATCTCGGAAACTATAAAAGTTATAAAGGCTGTTAGGAAAACCAGAAATGTCAGCTTACTTCCGGAGATATACGACCAAATCCGAAATATTGCGATTTCGTTTTTATATTTTTCTGAAGTTTATACAGGGTGTATCAGCCAAATGGAATAAATTCAATAATAAATAAATGGGGGCGTGTTCGAAAAAACGCTCGGACACATCGATTGTTATTTTTAGTTGCGCATTTTTTCCAACAAAAACTTTTTATACAGGGTGTGTCATGTGACCGTGGCCAATACCAACTTTCTTATTTTAAATGCAACACCTGGTATATTATTCAATTTTTGGATTCTTCAGAAAATTCTAGACATATTTCATGTACAATGTCCTATACCTATCTTCAACTGTTTCGGAAATATTAAGTGTGTATATTAAGACGAATAATGCTTGCGATTAGATCGGTCACGCCTGAGATGTTGAGTAACGTTAGAAGAAATTTCTATTTAAGATTAGGATGTTGCCAAGACGTTCACGGCGAGCATTTTGAACATCTCCATTGAAATTTATTGTTTTTTTTTTTTTGTTTTTTTACATTATCAAGAAATAAACAGTATTACTTATTAGTTTTTGAGTGTGTTGTAACGAATTTCTGTAATCAAATAATTTTCTTTTTTTAATGTTAATTTTTGCAATAAATCTGAAAACACTTAATATTTCCGAAACAGTTGAAGATAGGTATAGGACATTGTACATGAAATATGTCTAGAATTTTCTGAAGAATCCAAAAATTGAATAATATACCAGGTGTTGTATTTAAAATAAGAAAGTAGGTATTGGCCACGGTCACATGACACACCCTGTATAAAAAGTTTTTGTTGAAAAAAATGCGCAACTAAAAATAACAATCGACGTGTCCGAGCGTTTTTTCGAACACGCCCCCATTTATTTATTATCGAATTTATTCCATTTGGCTGATACACAGTGAATATAAGAAATATAAGAAAACTAAGACACTTTCTCATTGCCACATTTTTATCTAAGACAGCGTTTACAGATTTTCAGTACAACGTTTCGTTATGCAGAAACCATCATCAACTTTATTTTTTTATATGACCCGTGAAAAATGTACACCCTGTCATAGATACCATTTCCTATTACGAATTCAACAATTTATATCACACTATGGTTTATCATGTATTTATTAAAAAAAAAGCTTGTTAATACATTTCGAACATGTTCTTGTACTTCTAGTGGGCGTTGAAATGATGATGACGAAGAACAAAACTATTATCTAATTTTAACTCATAATAGGTACCAATATAGTAACTAAACATAATTTAGTAAGAATAGTTATTAAACATTGAAACATCACTATTTAGAACCAAACTTATTATTTTTTTACTGTGATATGAGAATGATTCTGTTCATTTCATGGCGACGAAGACAAAAATTATTACATCATTTAAACCCAAAACATGTACCAAAATAATATCAAAAAATAATTTAGCAAGAATAGTTGTCAATCATTGAAACATTATAGTTGTTAGAACCACACTTATTATATTTTTACTGTGGGATGAGAATTGTTGTGTTGATTTAATGACGATAAGACAATAATTATTATCAAATTTTAACCCTGAATACCAAAATATTAAGTATAAACAATTTAGCACGAATAGTTGTTAAACATTGAAACTGTATACAGTGTGGAAATTAAGTAGCGGATAAATTCGGTAACTCCGTTAATGTGCATGAGAGAGAAAAAATCTGAAAGGGAGATAGCGGTATAAATGACTGCGCATATGAAAATATGTTTTTCAGATTTGAAAAAACCAAATTTTAACAGTTATGATGTTATTAATGTTTTTTTTAATGACAACCTACATTTTTTATTTTTTTTTGTCGGTAGAGCTTTTTAATCTGTTTTTAACCATACAACATATTTAATAGGTTACATTAGAAAAAAATTATAAACACGGCCTTAAAGTTAACTAAGTAAAGATGGCTAGGAAGAAGGGGTCCAGTGGAATGGCCGGCTAGGTCCCCTGATCTAATGCCGTTAGACTTTTTTCTATTGGGGCACTTGAAAAACATGGTATAGAGGACCTTAAAGAAAAAATTCGGCAATGAGTGTAGGTTAATAACGAATGCTCAAAACGTGGTGAACGCATTTTATTACCGTTTGGGTAGTTCCAGATGGTGCCAGGTCGTCAGTTAAATAATAATAATAATAATAATAATAATTCTTTATTGAACATTTACAGTAATTGTCGAAGCCTTAATATTTTTTGTTTATTTTAAACCCCGATAACTAGGATTAGTCTGTTAATTTCATTAATCTTTTTTTAACTTTAAGGCCGTTTTTCTTGATTTTTTACCTATTTAAAATGTTATATGGTTGAAAACAGATTAAAAAGCTCTACCGAAATAAAAAATAAAAAATGTAGGTTGTCATTAAAAAAACATTAATGCCGTCATAACTTTTAAAATTTTGTTTTTTTAAATCTGACAAAAATATTTTCATATTAACGGAGTTGCCGAATTTATTCGCTACTTAATTTCCACACTGATTTATTGAATATTTATATGAATATTTATATATTCAGAACCACACTTATTATTTTATTACTGTGGTATTATGACAATTGTGCTCTTCATTTAATTATCTTAAAATCTTAAAATTAGCTGGTAAATGTTGTCTTCGTCGCTCATTTCAATGCCAACTACATCAAAATGTTCGAAATGTATTAACAAGTTTTTTTGTCTGAATCAAAACATGAGATACCATACTGTGATATAAATCGTTAAATTCGTAATAGGAAATGCAATTTAATACAAGGTGTACTTTATTTACGGGCCATATAAAAATATAAAGTTGATGGTGGTTTCTTTGAAACGAAACGTTGCACTGAAAATTTATGAACGCTGTCTTGTAAAGCTACAGAAGAGGCAATGAGAAAGTGCCTTTTGTTTTTTATACCTATTTAAATAACTTCAGAAAAACATAAAAACCATATCGGAAAATTTCGGATTTTGTAGAATATCTGCGGAAGTATGCGGAATTTTCTGATTCTCTCAAAAGAATATAACTAACCACTAAATTGCGCAAGTTTTTTTGTAATTTAATCGCTTTAGGGTTTCCGAGATCCCCATACTGTTGATCCTTATCTTGGACACCCTGTATAGAATAATTAAAAACAAATTTTATTATGGATATTGATTTATTTTAATTAAATAGTTTTTGATTAAATCTGAGGTTCTAGATTGTCAGGAACTCGTGGAAATTTTTGTCTCGATTTCAGGAAAAATATATTTTTTTAATTAAATCGAAATTCGAGATTCTCGGGAATGGTGCAAACACCTAGAGATAACAGAAACTCTGGTGTGGGTTATTTAGGTCGTTGGAATGATTTGCATAATAATTTATGGTATGGTTTATATAGAATAATTAAAAATGTCATAATCTATTTGGCAGTTAGTATCCGAAGAGTTGGGGGTGTTAAAATTTGGCTAGTTTTCAATTAGGCCATAAGTCGACCGCCCAATCGCAACCGCGATAAACTAATCTCTTTTTTATTGTCACGTTCGGGGCGTAATTAAGCCATAAGCTCCTGCGGCCGGCAGTTAGCGGTGCGGGAAAAAATATCGCGATAAAAATCATTAATCATATTCCAACGTCTCCCCAGAAATAAACGGCCGCGGCTGATAGGGCAAAAGGTGTTTGATATTTTTCGTGAGTTAGAGAGTATCGATCGCGTAAAAAAGCGGTTTCCGTTTTCCCGGTGATTATTAATACGGCGCAGGAGGGAAACGTTCCTGGCGTGTCGCGCAAATAAAACAGAAAAGGCGGAATAATTGCCAACGGACGGGATGTGGCTCGGGTCCGGGTCACGCGCTCCCCCTCCGGATCAATTTCCGTGGGAAGTCTCGAGATCGAAATGCGAGCGGCCCAGCGAGTCCCCGGTGTGCCCCAAAGTGGGGCACCGGATCTTCATCTGAGCCCGCGCCCCCTCGACGGGCGCGTTTGCTAAAGCCGCAATTGTCAGGAGGGTGTAGTAGAAAGTATATCGAACGCGCGGGCGCTGGGAGCTTTCCAAGTGCAAATGCAGCGGTGCCCCCCGCGATTAGGCGTTGCTGGAGCGGAATTCCCAAGATTGATTGCCACGTTTTCGGGGGGTGGGGGGCGCCTCTTGCAATTCGGCGCCGATGGAATAACAGAGATTAAGTGTTCTTGCATGCGTGGCAATTGCGCCTCTGCTGTTGCGCTCTTAAGTGCTGCTTGTGGGGCTGTACGAGCGGGGGGTCAATCGGTTCTCATTGGATGGATTCAGGTGGATGTTTCCTCGCATTGGGGAGCTGGTTTTGGTTATGTAAGAGGGTCAGGTCAGGTGTAATTGCCGGGAATGCGTGTATCGACTAATGTATAGGAATGGGTCCGTCCTCCTTCTCGTATTGATATAACATGCACTTATCAAGGACTTCTGGTATTTAGGTGTGAGTAATTGTGGTACTGGTAATAAAATGTTAAGTCATACATACCGTGGGCATGAGTTGATCAGTGCTCCGCACCCTGGTGACCCTATTTCTGTAGAGAATCTTTTTGACCGAGCGCTCCATGGGCTGGTTAAATTTCATGAAACCCACGTATGATACATAGAACGAAAAGAGTATGAGCGCCTCATACCACCAAATGCTGTTGTCTCTGAAGAAATAGATAAGCGTCATAAGACTCATCGAGTAAAAGAAACAGTCTCTGAACAGGGGCCACCACGTCAGGGTGAGCACAGTTTTGGAGAAGAGCGCGCACATGCCGATCACAAAAAGGATGTTAAAGACGGCGGAGCCGACGATGGTACCGATGCCGACATCGTCGAAAGATACGAACACGCCGATGACGCTGGTGAAGAGCTCGGGGGCCGACCCCCCGGCCGCCATGAACGTGGCGCCGGCCACATCGTCCTGGATATCGAGCTTCTCGATGATGACGTCCAGGGAGGGTACAAAGAACTCGTCGCAGACTATCGCCAGCGCGACGAACATGTACACCACCCCCAGGATGTGGAGCACGATGGCACCGTCCCGACGCTGCTGCAGGTCGAAGAGGTCGGTCGGGAACAACGGCGCCTTCTCCTCCACGTGGAAGCTTTGGTTCTGGTACGTGTGCGTTGCATTGCTGATGTTGTAGTATTCGAATTCGTCGAACTGGTGGGCCGCACAGCCCAGCAGGAGGGCGAGCAGCGCGCAAAGGAGCGCGACGCGGTGGGTCATAGCGGCACCATATGGTCGGTCATTGCCGCAGCGAGGCCGGGCGCGGACTGAGAGGGTGACCCGTTCGATATCGAGCCCGGCGGCGGCCGCGCACCCGCACCCTGCGCCATTCCTCCGGACCCTGGACCTGGTGCGCACCTCCTCCGGCCCCCAGAACCTGGAGTACGCTCGCTACATCCGCGAATTTAAAACGCAGTCCCAAACGAATATAAAACAAAACGCAATAATACACGCTTGCAGGGCCACACTTGCCGCCCCCCCAAATCGCAAAAACTAAAACAAAACACAAAACGTATCGATCCACTGCCAAACAATCGAAACTGCGCCACCAAACCAGGACTTATATAAGCGACCCATTCTCAATCCACCGAAATCCCAATCATAACATTTTACCGCAAATAGCACATTTAATACTTAATCAGAATGCTAATGCACATACCCACACAATATGCAAATTATAACCATTTAGTTAACGAATTGCCATTTAAATGTTTAAAATATCAATATTTTATATTTAATGGAAAACGTATTTATATTCGACTGAATTATAAAGTTCGTTTTATGGTATAGTTTTGCAGCCATAAAGTACCTCTTTATAGTGCTAGTAAAATAAAGTAACGACAATTGATACATTTCAGACTAGTAAATAATGAAAAAGTAAAACAGACGGCTGTCAATGTCAGAAATAGCAGCTTTTAATTTTAACCAAATTAGTACAGTACAAATTGATTTAGTTGCCAGTAGTGATTCTCTTGCATTTCATGTTTGGCTTGCAATCTCCTCCGCAACTGTAATTTCATCCAATTTATATTAGATTTACAATGACTGACATTAGTGTCAGCTTTTAATTTTAACCAGGAAAATATAAAATAAATACAATACAAATTGATTTAGTTGACAGTAGTGATTCTATTGCATCTAATGCTTGGCTTGCAATCTCCTCCGCAAGTGTAATTTTATACAATTTGTATTAAATTTTCAATGACTGACATTAGAGTGACAACCTGATAAAAATATGTAAGTAGGTATATATTGTTTCAGTTTTTATTTCAAAAGTATTCAAAAGATGCTAAAAACAGTCGACATAATATACATAATGGGACTTATGGATTCGCCCTATTTATAGTCCTCGCTCACAAGCTCGCTCGGACTTTACACATTAAGCCTCATTCTTAAAGTCCTAAATTATATATTTATTACATAAATAGCTATTACAGGAATTACTACGTCTCAATACATGTATTGCTTCATTTAGTTTCAGCAATTTCCTATTTCAATACCCTTTACTCCCGGCGCATCCACCAAAATACAGGGTGGTCAATAGGACGGGCAGGCTCGATTACACCTACACCGTTCATGATATCGAAATGAACTAAAATACACTGCAACCGGGATGCCAAAGTGCAATTTTTAAAATTATTTTGTCATATACAGGGTGTTCCATTTTTGCAGGGCAGCCTTCGACCTAGTTTTTTTAAATGGCACCCCTGTATAAATTTATATATTTGAATTTGCCCTTTTTTGGGCTTTATAAATCCGTTTAGTTTTTGCAATTCGCTTTAACCGTTCTGAAGTTTTTCGTTTTTCTAAAAATTAATGCATTTGCAGGCACTTAATTTCTGGGATATGAAGTTGGGACTTTGCCTTAGCCAAAACAACTGACTGAGGTATCTTCTGGCGGCAACACCGCCTATCTGCATTGTGGCATCACCTTGCTGTAACACATTAATTTTGGTAGACTTTGAAGTGCCATAACTTGATTTTTTTTAAATGGCACACCATATAGTTCTGTACTTAGTCCTATTCAGGGTCTCAGTTTACATCTTTTTTGCCCCTTATATTTTTTCTTAAAAGTTGATAGTTGAGAGATAATTCTGATTTTCTTAATAATTTACACAGATCTCATGCGAAAATTTCATGTTCACGACAAAAATTACAACGTGTCGTACAATAAATGTCAAATGACGTTGAAATGACAGAAACAATTGATATTCATTGCACATTAAGTTTATATCGATGAGATCTGGGTTCATTTTTCAGAAAATCCAAATTATTTCTCACACTATAAACTTTTAAGAAAAAATATAAGGGGCGAAACAGATATAAAATAAGATGCTCTATACGACTAAGTAATGAAATATAGGGTGTGCTATTTGAAAAAATCAAGTTATGGCCCTACAAAGTTTACCAAAATTATTGTTCCACAGCAAGTTGATGCCACAACGCAAATCAACGATCTTGCCGCGAGAAGATACCCCAGACAGATGTTTAGAATCTGACAAAGTCCCAACCCGATATCCTAGAAAACAAGCGCTCTGCGATTTTTTTAATAAGTGCCTGTAAATGCATTAAATTTTAGAAAAACATAAACAACTTTTGAACAATTAAATCGAATTCCAAAAACTAAACGGATTTATAAAGCCCAAAAGAGGACAAATTCAAATATGTAAATTTATACAGGGGGTGCTATTTAAAAAAACTAGGTCCAAGGCTGCCCTGCAAAAATGGAACACCCTGTATATGGCAAAATAATTTTACAGACTGCGCTTTGACCTCTAGTTTGCAGTGCCGTTTGGTTCATTTCGATATCATTAACGGTGTAGGTGTAATCGAGCCTGCTCATCCTATTGACTCACCCTGTATATTGTAATGTTTTTATTGCAGTTTTATATTTGCCCCACGTTGAGGGTGTTTAAAATGTGCTGTTATACGAAGTCTATTAAATACGTAGATTTATTATTGGGTTGATAATAAAAAATTATAAAATTGTTACTTGAAAAAACTATGAATTTAATTTTGTATAACCTCACTTCTTTGTTTATAGCTTATGAATTTTATTATTTGGTTTTTCTCTTTTCTCGGGGTCAAAAAGTGGGATCAAAATAAATTAGATGGCAGGCAAAGAATATTAATTTTAATTAATACGAGGTGTGGCTATTAAATAACGAGACTGTTGTAATTACAGACGAACTGTGCGTGTCAAAAGGTTGTACGGCACAGCATTCTTTAGTGTAAAGCCCCCTTTATAGGCTGCCGTAAACTGCATCCCAGTAAATAGATTTGTCTGCACGTGGCATTTATTTTCATAACTTATGTTTTTCTAATTTTCCGGAAAAATGTTAACTAATATTATTGAACAGGGAGTTGTCATAAAATTCCATATGAAACTTGAACAAAATGCTAAAGAAATTTATGAGTTATTAAATAAAGTGTATGGCAACGAATGTCTATCCCGTTCACGTGTTTTTGAGTGGTATAAACGTTTTAAAGACGGCCGAGAGGACGTTGAAGATGATGCCCGCCCAGGTCGTCCTGTCACATCAAAAACAGACAAAAACGTCGAAAAAAATACTTCACTGGGTTCCAGAAGGTCAAAATATCAATCAGGTATACTACCTTGAAATCCTTGCTCACTGCGAGAAATAATTCGTAAAAAAATACCCGAATTATGGAATCATGGGTGCTGCATCAAGACAATGCATCATCTCACACTGCATTGTCAGTTAAATCATTTCTCGCGAAGCACAGCATCCCGGTGTTGGACCACCCGCCTTATTCACCTGACCTGGCTCGGTGTGACTTTTACCTGTTCCCCAAGATCAAATCCGCGTTAAAAGGGACACGTTTCGACAGCGTTGAAGAAGTTAAGAAAAAACGGCAAACGTCATGAAAGAGCTGACGAATGAAGACTTCCAGCACTTTCTCGATCAGTGGAAAATTCGTATGGAGAAGTGTAGGGATTGTGGAGGGGTGTATATTGAAGGGGATAACTAATTTATATAAATAAATTTAAAATATATTTTATTAAAATATTAAATATTTAGATAATTGATAACAAAACAAACACTACACTAATTTAATATGAAACAAAATGAACGCTTAACAATAGAAAGCAAGTCCTATCACTAATTAACAAACTAATACTATCAATATTTAATAACAATAATTCTCTAAATTCCTAATTCTCACAATTAACTCCCTAATCGAGTAGTAATTTTTGTAAATTCTACCTGGCATTCATATTCATATTCCTGGTGTATAGCGGCAACTCGCAGTGGTGATCGGCAATCCTGGTTGTAGATGTGGAATCAGTAAATTCGATTAAGTCGGCACTAATTCTCTCCATTCGAAGTCCTGCTGTCCTCCTGCTGTCCTCCTGCTGTCCTCCTGCTTCAAAGTCCTGCTTCTACAGTTGACGTTCTCGCTGAATCGTCTTTGGGATTGAAGTTCTCGTTGAATCCTCTTGGACTCCTTTCAGCTGTTCCGTGTTGATAATGATTACCTAGTTCACATCGAGTGTTTACAGATGCTCGAACGCAAATAATTACTGTCGCGAAATTGATTATATCCGCGTAAACAAAACGTAAATCAAACTGTTTTTGAATAACGCGTGAATGAAAATAACTATTGTTTTTAATAATAACGACGATATTTGTTTCTGTGCAACAGTTTTTTTTCTCTGCTGACCGACGTGGATGCTCCGGGATCTAAAGCGAATCTGATTGTTTATCGGTGTTCAGCCTTTTTAAAACCTGGGTTAAGCAAGTGATTTTCGCTTGGTAAAATCCGCCTACGTTGATCCAAATAAGCGTGTAAATTGTCGAGTTGCTACCCGAATCCAGTTTGTAACCACGGCAACGAATCAACAAATAATAATTATGATTATAATTGTCCACATACCGGTGAAACCATAATTCCAATTGTGATTTGAATGTGATATTCGAGATCCTAGTATTTTTCTGTTTTTATACGAATATCGAACTTTTTTTACGATGAGTTTTAATTTTCCATTGAATTTTATACATAATACTGACTCATTACAATTATTTTACGTTAATTGTGCCCTCAATTAATTATAATTCTATCTATACAAATCCTGTTTGACTAGATAAGTAATCCTATTAATATCTAAATATAATAAATCTAATATATTCAGTATAATTATCTATAAACAAAATCTAATAATAGTATACTATAAAGTAGTAGTATACAATAAAATAACAAACTAAATCTATTAAATAACATATCAATTAAATATCAAAAAATTGCATTAATAAATCAGAAAAAGGCATGAAAAAATGCAAAAATCAGAAATTAATAAAAAGGTACCGTATAATTTAAAACGCAGCTCTATATTTTTATTAACCAAGGGCGGGCACCATACTTTCTGTCTAAAATAATATTTATCTTAATAATCTTAATTTCTTAATAATCTTAATAATCTAATTTCTCTTAATTTAATAATTGTGATATGTGTAGATACCGGAAAAATATGCTTTAAAGAAATCACAGAAGGCACTGAAAAATATACAAAAATTTGCTTAAGTCGGCACCAAAAAATTATAAAAATGTATTACAAAATTGGACGAAAACATGAACTTAACGCAAGAAACAACAAATATTAAAAATAAAACTGTTTAATTTAAATATTTAAATATTTAAACATCTTCCTTGGCGAGTATTAAAATATTAAAAGTAGGTATAAATATTTTATATACCTATAATTGAAAAACGGTATTTAGGTACAGAGCAATTACTATGTCTTAATGCAGGTTAAACTATATTAAATTTGAGCAATGTTCTATTTTAGTAACATAAAAATAAGTTTCTCTTGAATTAGTAATTCAAGTATACAAGTAGGTATACAGGGTGGAAACCTTAACAGGAATAAATTCGGTATTTATGAAATGAGAATTTCCAGAAAAAATCACATTTTAGCGTCTTCAAAACAAGTATGACGTCACTTGCATTTCACTTATGACGTCATAGGCAATTTTTTTAAAGGGATTTAAAGATATGATGTGAGACGCAATCGAGGGCCTTGCTTAGGGCTCTAGTGTACAGCTAGATAATGAAACCCTAGAGAATTCGCCCTCTTCGAAAGCGTCCAATATCTCATTTAACAAAGATATTCAGCATCAACCGTAGATTTGTTCTGATTTGAGGCAGGACATTTATTATTACAGTTATGCCTGTACTGTCAATAAAAATTCATTAAAGTATTTGGTAGAATATCGCAAGGTATATCACATTTTATGTTTCTCTTAGATGAATTGTTTATAACATGCCACATTGCATTCGCTTTATTGTCAGATGATTGAATGCATTTATTATTACAATTCATTTTAGATGGGTGAATAGCATTAGAGTATTTTGTATTACTTGTAGGTACATTATTTGTATTGTTTGTACTAAGAGACACTTCATGCAAAAAATGAAGATCTTCTCTCATAGCGCTTGGTTCATCGGTGTACCAAAAATTTCTTTACATTGATATCAAAATACTTTGAAATATGTCGCACATAGTGAAACAGTCTTCCACTTGAATTAATAAATGTCAATTACATTTTGATAAGAGGTTCATCTATCGAAATTTGCCAACTTGTGTAGTAGGTCTAATAGTTTGACGAATTTTGGTTTCATGGAATCGCTCTTAATAGGAAGTAATAAATCGATTGCACAATGATCAGATGTTATTTTAATTGATGTAGGTTGGACGTCTTCAGTGGCAATGTTAGTAAAAACAGTGTCTAGTGCATTTTTTTCCTCTGGTTGGAAACTGGATTATTTGATGCAAACCATACATTTGAAATATATCACAAACTGTTGATGTTTTATCATCACGGTTGTTAAAGAGTACATTGAAGTCTCCCGATATAATCTCTTCCTCGTTCAAAATAACAATGAAATCCAAAACATATTGTAGGATATTACAGAATACATTAAAATAATCTGTTGGCGAACGATAGTTACAGAACAATTTAAGTCAACAAGATACATCCTCTCAATGTCGCAGTTTCTGTCTGTGGATACATCACGTTTCAAGAGTACATGAACACCTCCATGTTTTTGCGAGAGAAATGTGACCCAGTAATCATGTCGTTGATAATAAAAGTGATTGATCTTATGTTCATTGAGCCAATGTGCAGATATGCAACCAATTTGATACTGATTTACTTCAAATATGTAGTCTAATTCAATAAATTTGTCTCTGATGGACTGTAGATTAGGGTAGAGCGCATTTTTTTTTTAATTTTAATAAGGCGGGGTGCGGGATCAATGCTCCGTCAGGATACGGATTAAAAACCTGATGGGCACAATTCAATATTTTTAGTCTAAAAACTACCCCAGCGCGATTGAAATTTAAAAATGTTCATTAATTTGCAGTCTTGTACAAAAAATTGTAAAATTTTAATACAGTCAATTTTATTGCTTTCAATTTATTTATTCAACTATTGAGACAACTAGCTAGAGGCAAAAAAAAATAAAACAGTAAATTGTCTAACTCATTTTGTTAATGAAATAAATTCAAAGTTAACGAAAAAAAAAATTATTTTCAACGATACTCTTTCATGGTATTGAAATTATTAGGCATAAGAGGACATGATTTCAGTTCATTTTTAATCAACCCTTCTCTTCTAATTGGCCCACAGACGGCACAACTCGCCTCAGTCACCCACTTGACACCTCTCTCACTCAGTACTACTCAGTAGCTTGAGTATGGCACGGCATTTTTTTTAATATTCTTCAAAATTTCATTTTGGACAATATTGTTATTCATTATTGCTTGAGATATCTCAATATTTATATTTTTGGTAAGTGGAGGCACGTCATAGCTTCCCAGTCTATCAAATTAATGTAATCTTCAGCATCCATATTTAAATTAGGTATTTTGAAAATACTCAACACTGCAAGGCCCGACGTCGCATTTCTGATTTTCAATATTTTAAGCAGTGCAAGTTCTCTAACGTGCGGTCTGTTATCGACCAACATTGCTAGTAGTATATTTTCTGCATGCCCAAATAATGCGTTTCTCTATATTACAGGGTAAATAACATATTTTAGATTGTCTGGCAAATAGTGTGATAGTTTTATTGTGTCATACGAATGCTTTGCACAAAAAATGCAAAGTGGCTCGGTTTTTATTTTAAACCACATATTAACATAAACCGTTAAAATAAATGTAGCGAGGATCGTTAGATTTTCTGATGGTGTTTCATTTGAGACATATAATCTTAACACTCTGTTTGCCGTTGTTAGCCATCTGGAGTGAACAAGTTTTCCTGGATTTATTTTCGCAAGATGTTGATTACAGGATCCATTGTCAATACATTGACATATTTCAAGCAAATATAGTTGATCTGTGCTAAATTCTTGTTTTGATTTAAAAATTTCAGGTAACGAGCATTTAACCGCACGAAACGCAGTAACCGGCAGTATTTCCATCTAGATGTTGAAAAAGGTGGCGTAATGTCAGTTCATTCGCATGCAATTGGCATATGAGCCATTAAAGTGGACGTCGAAACGTGACTTCCAATAACCAAATAACACCAGCTTTGTTTCCCGTGTTAACGGCAGTTCCACCACAACCGACAGCCAATCTAGTATTTGTGTCGTTCGACTTGGAAAACAGGAATGATAGAATATGCCGTAAATTCTTCTAGCGTCACCAGTTTTCAGTGAAATATGTCCTAGGTAATCAGAGCCTGGTTCTTTCAGTAATGTTATATGGTCCTCCTGAATCACTCTTTGACGATTGTCTTCGGATATCAGAGTTTTATCCTCCCTAGCATCATTAAATAATCCAATGATTTCTTGACAGAAACTTATAGGTTCGTTTACCAATGTAATCCTAGCTCTAGAACGAGCTCAGCGAACTCTACTCCGATCTATAACTCGCGATAAATCACTTTCTGTAATCAGACCGATATCTTGAAAAGCAGCTGATATAATTGCAGCTCCAGCACGATCTGAAACTCCATAACGATCCAATGTCCTAGCAACAACAGGAAACGTAACATTGGTTACGCTTGGTGTATAACATACGTAACATTGGTAAGTGAAGAAATCGAAGGAATTGATTGCGGTTGGGAGATAGGGTTTTCAGCCATAAGATAAATTTCTGGAACATTCGATGGTGTCTTTGAGTATTTTGTGAACTTGTACTAGGGCTTGATTCAAACTCAGAAAGTTGAGTTTATTTTTCATACTGTTTTCGCTGGTTAATTCTGGAAAGATTCTTTTCGACTTTCCTTGTCGTATCCCAGTCTATAGAACCTATCATCATTTTTGCGATTGGCACGTTAGTCTATTAAAAAATCCCGCTCCTGTATTGGTACTTTTATATTTCGGAGGCAGTTGCAATCTTCAAACTTCAAACATTTGCAACTAGCAATATCAAGTAATTTCTTGCTTTCGTCATTAAACTTCAACAGTTTTTCTTTGTAACTTCTCTCGTCCTTTCTGCTTTTATACGGTTTTAATAATGTTCTGCATTTACCGTGGTAAGCAATGATTCGAGCCAATATTGTCCTGTGTTCTACGATTGGTATTGAAACTCTGCGCCACACCTCTTCTACTTTTTCTGCCACAATTTCACTGGTATTTTGCACACAGTTATTGTACTGTTTTTTATAATTTTGCGAGACGAAAGTGAACAGTTTCATAACATCTTCGAACGTATTTAGCATATTTTGTGAAAATTGACTCCCCGAACCAAATATTGGATAAGTCACATCACTTCTGCGCAATGTCATAACTATTTAACTATTAACTAAACAAATATAATGAAATGTGAAAGCAAATCAAGGTAATAGCGATATGCGATATCAGGAAACGGTGTGGCACGAAATTTGAATAGTTTGCGGGCAGCATTATAGCAACAAGAACGTTGATAACCACTAAAATTGTTTTTATTAACTTAAACGTATCATTAAAAAAATTCATAATTTAGCAATAAATGTGACAAATATTTCACTAATTTTTAAATTTTAGAAAACTTCACCGACCTTGGGGCAGTTGAAATTGACTTTAAAATAATCTTTTTTTTTACCATTGTGTTTGTATAGTAAAGGAGCATCAACTTTTTACCCCGCGTAAGTAAAAATCGCATTTTGTTTATTCTTTAATATAACACCGCTCCACCCTTATGTAGATACTTTGGTATAAAAGCATCATAATTTTTTTTTATTCGCATTTACATTTACCACAATTTATTTGCATAACCTATTGACGAGAATATTTGACTATGATTGCTACTTGTACTTAGATTTACCTTAAATGGCATTGATAGTTTTTCTGTAGCAAGCGCAGTCGTTATCCCATACACAATGGTTGACATTTAGATGAAAATTTAAGATAGAGTTAACAAGAATACAATTTTTATATCTATTAAACGCTATTTTATAAAAGCCAAAACAGGCTCGAAAGACACTCGCCTTTTACATTGTGACGGAGAGGCTGATGATGAGGATGATGTTTATAATAAAAATATATCTGATGCACGATATGTACCGGAAAGCACTTGACAATAAACTGTGGTAAACAAAAAGATGCTCAATCATAATGTGTTCACTGTGGTGGAGAACATCTAGCAAACTACAGAGGATGCATGGTTGCAAAATAACGCAAAAACTAAAACACAAACGCAATAAAAAACAATTCTTCCTAAACAGCCACAGAGAAATAGCCAACAAATGCCTGTAGCCAGCACAAGTACAGAGAAAAAGTCATACAGATAAGCAGTCATTAACCAGTCCGAAAATAGTAATCAAAATGAAACCCAAAAGCAAGATCAAAACGCTTTCATTCAAAACTCTCTTCTACAAATTATAGAGAAATTAACAAAAATGGATGAACGTATAAGCAGGCTTGAACATAGCACTAAAGGAGCTATTTCCAAAAACCGCAATGTCACGTAACATTACGATTATGGAATGGAATGCCAATGAACTCTTGCAACACCAACAAGAATTGCAAGCAATCCTAGATATAGAAAATATTGACATATGTCATATTTCCGAGACCCATTTTACAAGAGAGTCATTCATCAAATTCAAGGGATATAAGGTATATCACCATGGTAATGCTATCATAATCAAGGAAACAATTGAACATAAGCAAGAGACGGGATATAAAACAGATGAATTTCAATCTGCTTCTGTAAATGTTATAACAAAACCATACAATATCACTGTCTACAGTTTACTGTCCGCCTAGACATGCTCTCAAAAAAAACAATATTTAGACTTCCTAAATAAACAGGGATATAGATTTATCATTGGAGGCGACTATAATACTAAACACGTTTAATGGGGATCTAGACTAACAAATACAAAAGGAAAGGAACTACTACAAGCAGTCAACCAACTAAAATGCGAAACGATTTCAACTGCCAAACCAACCTATTCGCCTACAGATCTTAATAAAATTCCAGATTTAATTGATTTTTTTATAACACGAAACGGTCTGTAAACTGTATTTACTTGGCACTACCATGGCTTGGGATATGAAATCTGACCATTCTCGGATTGTCCTCGCTCTAAGCGATAGTAGTATACAAAAGGAAATACCTGCTAGATTGAGTAACAGCTTAACTGACTGGCAGAGCTTTAAACTTCAACTTGAAGACACTATCAACTTATCAACCTCAATAAGAAACAAAGACCAGCTAGACAATAAAGCGGAAAGATTTGTTGATAATATCCAACAAGCTACATGGGATAACAGCCCTTTTAATACCCCACTATTCGAACCCTTATTTCCGAAAAGAGAAGACTCAGAAGAATTTGGCATCAATCTAGATGCCCAGCAGATTAAACTAGAGTAAATAACGCAACACAACAACTCAAAAGAGATGTTAAAAAAATTAAAAATGACTATTAGTCAATATCTAATTGGGCTATCAAATGATGGTAAAACTGATTATTCACTTTGGAAAGCTAGTAAGAGACTTAAGGAACCAATCTTGCAGAATTCTCCAATTAGAAGTGCAGATGATACATATGCAAAAAGCAATACTCAAAAGGCTAATAGATTTGCCAAATATCTTGAAAGGACTTTCCAACCGAATGAGTGTGAAGCCATTCTAGACTGGGAAAATATTACCCAGTAAGAAGGTGATATCAGACCCTCTACCCCTAAAGAAATTGCAATAGAAATTTAAAAAAAAACATTAACACTAAGAAAGCTCCAGGATTTGACTTAATTACTGGCGAAATTCTCAAACAACTACCTCATAAAACGATCGTTAAACTTACATATCTTATTAATGCTTCTTTAAGATTAAACTATGTACCTAAGATATGGACAGTAGCAGTAGTGATAATGATTCCTAAACCTGGAAAACCACCAAATGAAGATTTTTTCTTACAGACCTATCTCGTTATTACCTGTAATCTCAAAACTGTTCGAAAAAATACTTCTTAAAAGAAAAAAAAACAATTATCGAAAGCAAAAACATAATACCAGAACATCAGTTTGGTTTCAGAAAATCTCATTCAACTGTAGATCAAGTCCATAGAATAACAGACGTAATTGAAAAATCATTGGAAGAAAGAAAGGTTTGCTCTACTATCTTTCTTGATGTAGCGCAAGCTTTTGACAAAGTGTGGCACGAGGGACTACAAATTAAGAAAACGTCTGCCCAAACTATATACACAATTGCTAGAATCATACATGTCAGATAGAGTTTTTAGAATTAAGTAGGAAGATGCTTACTCTGAACTAAAAGAAATAAAGGCAGGTGTGCCACAGGGCAGTGTGTTAGGGCCAGTCCTCTACCTATTATACACCAACGATATACCTGCATTAGACCATAGTACGATAGCCACTTTTGCCGACGACACAACATGGATAAATATTATTTTATACCGAAGCGCGAACTCGTCCCTCGACTTCATAGGTAGCAAATTCATAGAAACTTCGTGAGCTTTGGGGTTAATTTCGGGCGGCGTGCACTACTCCATCTCTTCTTGGCAATTTAGGTACTCACTCATATCAGATATAATACTATAATAATTAAGTAAATAGAGCTCCATCTCTTCTTGGCAATTTAGGTACTCACTCATATCAGATATAATACTATAATAATTAACTAATTAGAGCTCTGGGCCAGGTTAATATTCTGATATTGAAGGAGCTGTCAACAAAATCAATATTAAAACAATTGGCGAATGATTTGCCAGGTTAGCCTTTCAAACGTATACTTTCTCGCCTCTATAGACTATGAAGATGGTAATATTCGATTTTCATATAGTGTAGGATGAAAAAGCCTTTTTTGTTTGATTCAAAGCGTCGCAAATTTCTTTGACGAGCCCTATCATTGGTTTTATTATTTGTTAAATAATCCAACCTCCTAGACTGCAAGCACAAACAATTCAATTAATTTGAACAATTTTACCGATAGGACAACAAGAAGAAGTTATATAATTTAAGTTATATTTCTTGAGGTGAAGTTTGTAATGAATGGCCGATAGATTTATGAACTTATTTTTCATGAGTTTACTAATTTCATTCGAATCACACGTTTTTTATTTAAATATTTTTAAACTCCACCAAGTCAGAAAATAAGTAAAATGGAAAAATGCCTTATATTGAACATCGTGTATTTAAACGATAATTATTTTTTTAATTCATTTTGAAGTGGTAGCTGTATTATTCGTTATAAATATTTTTAATATAATTGTTTTTAATATTAACAACGCCACTAAAACTCATTTAAGCAACATTTTAATTATTGTCTGTATGTCCAACGATATTTTCTGATACATAAATCGCACCCACGTCACCTATCTGCAACCTCGATGCTGAATACCTAGAACTCAAGTTCGGAGCTTGGTCTAGTTGTACATAATAACGTCCAATTAATAGTTAAAACTTGTCTCAGGCGTTCTAATTCCACTCCAAGTTAGCGTGCAAGAAAACTTTAAGCCTGCACCCACCTACAATGCCTACTAGATCCATAATATACTTCCTTAAAAAAAATCAGAACACCAAGTATTTAATAGGCAATTTTATTGAAATTAACGGAAGTTGACGAGCTAGGCGAATTATATCGATGATAAAAAAACAATTTTCAAACTGAACTACACATCTGGCTCATACTTTGAGCCAGTTTTTTATGAGGCTGACCCCTGTACATTTTCTTTTGTTTTTTTTTGTTTTTTTGTATAACTAATCTCCCCTATTATTTTTGCACCAATTATTCTAGATAATTTTGTGTAGGATGAAAAATAATGTGTAAACCACAGACAGGACAGTGATTTCAAACTTCAAGATGTGTCCATGCTCGCTAAAGCTCGCCTGTCAATTTCTTCTTTCAGCCTGGAAAATAATCACTTTACCGCCTAGGTTTACAATATATTATTATTTTTACTGTTTGTGTTCTTGATTATTTTAAGCTTCTACTGTTCTCAATATTTAAATCAGAATGTGATGTGAAATCATAGTGATTTTATGAAAAAATCGTTTTTACAAAAGTTATTGCCTATTATGTCCTTTTAAGCCTGCTGATTGTTTCTTGAGATGACTATTTAGTGCTCTATTGGACACAATAACATCCGTGGCACATGTTGCTTTATGTTGGTCAAAACAAAAATTAGTACAGAAATCAGTACATATTAAACTGTAACTTCCTTTTCGAGAAACACTAATGACATTAACATAGTCGTTACTAATATTTTCGAGAGAAATAGAGACGTTGGTCGATCTTTAAATAAATCCAGACTATATAAATCAATCGAAGAGAATTACAACACAATAAGCAAACAAGATAAAACACAGATATTTATTTATCAACACAATAAAACTTTTTTTTGTACGGTACGTATTTGGTACTTTTTGAACAAGAAATATCATCCAACTACTATTAATAACATTAAAATTATATTAAATACAAAATATAAACCAGCATATTTTTTTCTTTGCTTTATCTTAAATATTAAATTCAATAATTACGATAACACTTACAATACAACTTAAACATTATTGTAGATACAATTCTACAACCAAACACAACTAAACTTATCTCTAGTGAGTTCTTTAGGTTCTCTAACATAATGTATTCTTCCAAACCCAATTCTGTGAAACTTCTTCTAAGGGTTGTTACAAATATTTTAAAACTATACCACTGGAACTGTAAGGAAACTTGGAAATATATACTATAATTTCTAGTATTATTTAAACAACTATGTTATATATACTAGGCAGAATCATTTGCTTTATCTTAAATGTTATGTTTTATTTTAGATAAAATAACTAGGATAATTCTTAAAATACAATTTACACATTATTGAAGATACAGTTCTATAATCATACACAACTAAACTTATCTCTAATAAGTTCTTTCAGCCCTCTAATACACGTCATTCTTTCAAACCCAATTCTGTGAAACTACTTCTAAGAGTTGTTTCAAATATTTTAAAACTATACCTTAAACGAGAACTGAAAATGAAAACTTTTAAGCTATAATTTCTACTATAATTTAAACAACTAGGTTTTCGATTTATAATATGAAGCTAGCAACTGCATTTAAATTGATTTATAATGGCCATGCAGTTGCCAATTAAAGATTTTAGTGAAGTTTTAAATATGACACATAATTCTACTGCCAAAAAATATTCAATTACATTATAACTGTTACATTTTATATTAATTTTAAAACTTTTGACATGATGTAATAATGGATTTGAGTGACTGTTGAGCATATTTGGTAGCAACTAACATCAAATAAAATCAAATCTATTATTGCACCATATCAAAGTTTCAAAAACTAATATAAAATACAACAGTTATAATGTAAATGAATATTTTTTTACTGCTTATGTGCAATACAAATTTTATACTGCACTTAAAAATAAAATACATATTAAAACTTCTAAAATATTTGATTTCTATAAAACTTCCAAATACACACTATCAATGCAAATGCACCAATACTCAGAGTAAATCCTCTAAGAATTCTAAATCGGTAGCTGCTACTTTCAATGAGAATCGTCTCCTGCAAGAAGTAAGCTTGAAGAACAGAATATAACTGGAAACTTGTACTTACCCAACCCCCTCGAGAAAACACAAAACGTGAAAGGTGATTCGACAGAAAAGTCATGGTCCAATCGAAAATCGACAAAAATTTGAACATTAAATGGTTACGTATAGTTCTGATCAGTAAATCTGCGCAGAAGAAGAATAGAACCATAATTCTTTCACAGGTTACTCCACCATTCTACAAGAAATCGTTTCATAAATTAGATTATGTTGTAAAATTCTTGAGGACTTTTTGACAAATCCATACGCACGCATGCCGAAATTTTTCAAAAACAGTTTACAGACTTTACGTATCTCAAAATAGATATTTCACTTCAAATCTGATATCCAAAAATTACTCACAAGATCTCAGACATACATACACAAACCGATCCAAATAAAGAAAATGGGGACCTAAAAAAGTTTGTTTTTAGTTGAAATTTGAAATTCGAAACTTAATAATAAACCAAGATTTGGATTTAATGAAGCTTTCAATCAAAAATTACAACCAGACCGACGTACCTGAAATAACTCGAACAGCATCTGGGTAAAGTTGGAAAAGTTCAGGCTGCTAAGCTCCACAGTTTCAGCCCTGTCCCTCACTATAACCCTGGCTTGAGATGACTTAAATGCGTCTACTAGCTGTACCAATTTCGTCATGTTATCTGGCACATATCTCTGCTGCCTGAGAAAACTTGGCACAGTCAGATTTTGAAGCTCCAATTCCCGAATGATGTGGTACGAGAAGAGGTTCTGGGTCTCCCTTACAACGTCCAACGGGTCCTGAGGGCTTCCTTGGTAAACCAAACTTTGCAATTCTTTGTGTATCTCAAGTGTATCTTTATCTAGATATTCTGGATCATGAGTAGTTTTAAGAGACGTGCTTGGATATTTGGAGTTCGGAGTGCACTTCTGGAAAAGCAAATTTGTGCAGCCGTTCTCTAGGTATTGTGCATCATCAGTAGTGTTAAGAGATGTCCTTGGATATTTGCAGCCCGGAGAGCACTTATGGTAAACCAAACTTGGCAAATCTTCTTCAAGATATAGTGTGTCGTGGTTAGCATTAAGAGATGTGCTTGGATAGTTTAGATCGTTTGGCTTTGGTGTACATTTCATTGAACTTTTGGTACTTTTGGGTTTCAATTCAGCACAAGATGATTTGATCCCGTAGCTGCCTGATGAATTACTAGCGCAAAAGGGGCCTATTTCTGGTATATTCTTATATGGTGATGGTTTCTGCAACCATGTATTTGTATTATGGATAGTGCTGTTTACAAATACTTGGTCATAATGCTTATCCATCGAATCGTTTTCGATGTTTTTTGTGCGCAATTTAAGTACTCCTTCGCAGTTCCTCTTTCTTGCTTCTACTAGATTTAAACTGCTTTGCTTCTGCCTTTTAGGTAAAATTCCATAGGAATCCCTGATCAAGTTACTTTTAAATTCTGAGTAATCTTGAACCACTAGTGTTAAATTATTATTATTTAATATGTCCAGTTTAAGTAATATGTCTGTAATAAGTTGGGGGTTCTTCTTCACGAACCTATTTACAATTTCTTCTTCTTTTAAAACTTTGCGTGTAATATGTTGGGGGTTCTTCTTCGCGAACATGTTTACAATGTTTTCTTCTATTAAAAGTTTGCGCCTTCTAAGACCTAAACAGGGATAATGTGGAATTATTATTATTTTCGAATTCATTTGGGGGACAAAATAACACCACTATTTCAAACCATTGAAGAGTTTCTTCAATCGTTTTATAAAGAAAGCCCCTTTAGACATCAGATCCTTTCTCAAGCAAAAATCATCGCCAACTGCCCAAAATGTTGAAACAACAGACAAAATTTCCGAAGGTAAGCACGTAAACAGAAGCCTAATATCGTAAAATAACGAATCATTATGTTAGGGTTTCATATGTATTTACGAAAAGAGGACTAATAATCATACTTGGCAACATCTTCAAAGCACAAGAAAAAGAAATTACATTCCATGATTCTATGTTATTGTTAAAATATACTATAGTTAAACTAGTGATTTTTATAAAAGATTCTGAAACGAATCGATGTTTTAATTTGCCGTATTTCAAATAAAATCTCAATATACAGGTGACTTATATTTTGTAATAAAACATCCCATAAACCATTCGACATTTTTTTTATTACATGATCCTCCTCTTGGATTGAACCTCAACCTTCTTCTAGTACTAACAATTTTACTGAACTGCTCAGCAATCAGATCAGCCAATCGATCATCAAGTAACTAGTAATATCACTACTATGACAGAACAAACGGTTGTACAGATTTAGGTACTCTACAATCAAAACCGTCACAACCAATACTCAATACATGTCCCTTGACCAGTTTTGGCTAGCAGTAGAGGGGATTTTCTGAAAAAGATTTCACGTTATATCAATGGCTGGAATACAGTATTCAGTGAGGTGCAGTTTACTGAGACTCTTGTAGACTATTTGGTGAAACAATATGTTACGAACAGATCTTTAGAATGGATGGATTTAAAAATTGGAAAAAGCTAGCCAATAAATTAGAGAAACATTCAGAAGAACAATAGCAAGTATTCTATATTTCTACAATCTAAAAAGGATGGATCTGTGCTTGATAAAATGTTTTCGGTACGTCATGATGAAGTAATTCAGAAAATAGAGTTTATATTAAAATTATTTCTGATAATATCCTAACATTATCACGACAAGGAATACCATTCAGGGGCCACGACGAATCCAATGTCTTTTAAAACCAAGGAAATTACAAGGAAATCTGTGAATTAATTTCAAGACTTACTAAAACATTTTCTCAGTCTTACAACAAATACTTTAATCTTAGTAGTTCAGATATACAAAATGATATAGTTAATCTTGCTGAACATATTATACAATCCAAGATAGTTTGCGAAATTAAATAATGTGGAGCTAGGCAATTATGGTTGACGAAGCGAGATGCTTCAAAGAGCAGCAGTTATCATTTTGTGTGCGTTATACAAAAAAACTTCAAATAGAAGACCGGTTTTTGGGATTCATAGAATTCTCTCAGCAACATGACGTATCAACCTTGTGCAATTTGTTAATGGAATTCCTTGATAATGTGGGTTTAAGCAGTATACCTATAATTGCACAAGACTATGATGGTGCAAGTACATATCATGTCGGGCAAGAAAGGCGGCTTACAAGCACAGATTAGGTAGAAATATTCTGAAGCAATATATATTTATTGTATGGTCCATAGACTCAATTTGACTGTAGTTGATACATGCACTGACATACAGGGAATCACAGAGTTTTTCAATATCTTAAAATCATTATTTGTGCACTTTTCCCAGCCTTCAAACCATAAAGCCTTTAAAGATGTACACAAAGAATTGGGAATCAAGGCACTGCAATTGAGTAGGATATCAGACACAAGATGGAGCTGTAGGAACAATAACTGCCAAGCGGTTAAAAATAATTATTCTTCAATTATTGTGGCTCTCAAAAATGAAATCCACGAAAATTCCAATAGAAACGTAGTCGAGGCGATTGGTCTTTTATCAAGTATAATAACCAGCAAATTTCTAGTGAATTTAGTTCTGTTGACGGAAATTTTTATTATTGTGCATATTTTGAACAAGCAGTTACAGGGAAAAGAAAATACACTAGGAGCATCCACAAACATAATAAATGGAACAATAAAAACACAGGAAAAGAGAAGAATCGAGGCATCAACATTCATTGAACTATGGAACGATATAAAAAAAATAGCACAAGAAAATGACGTTAACCTATATACTGGAAGATCTTCCAAAAGAAAGAAGATGTCCAGTAATTTCAGTAAATACGCTGTAATATCGACTATAGGTCGGGATGAAAATGATAATGCTCCTACCAGTTTAGGAACAACCTTGGACGAAATAAAAAATTGTTGGCTGATCAGTGCACATTACCGCATGTTTGACAGTATCATAAATCATATGAAAATCCGATTTCAGAAATTGATTCAATTGGACGCTAGTTTTTTATAGTACATTATAGTGAGTTATTTAACATTGAAAATGATTCAGTTAAAGCAGAGTTCCATGTGATCAAAAATTGCCGCGTGGACAAACTCAGTGATACAGATAAGTTGTAAAACCTAAAATCCGTTGTGACAAAAGGTACATTCCCAAACACATTCAGACTGCTTCAAGTAGCACTGATACTTCCCATTGGATCGACTACTTGTGAGAGATCTGTTTTAATCATGCGACGCATCAAAACATGGTTACGAAGTCGAATGTCACGAGATAGGTGTAGTAGCCTTTCACTGATTAACATTAATAAAGATATGGCAAAAAATATTGAACATCAAGAAATTGTAGACGAGTTTTTGAAGTCAGAAAACCGAAAATTAAAGCTTTAATGTTATGTTGTCAAATGTGTCGCGTCTAGTAGGGAATTATTCTTTTCTTAGCAACAAATATTCATTTGTTTAGAATGTTTAGAATTTTAAAATGTTCAAGATCAAATACAATGTTTTTTTTCCGCTAATCGCTTCTAATATTACAATATTTAGTCTCCGGGGCTTGAGCGCCCCCAAAATTGGTAGCCTAACTTCGTCACAGGCAAGTACAGAATTCGCCAGAAGAGTACTGAAGTTTAGGCTACCAATTATACTGTGTTCAGTACTGTACGTATGGTAGATTGTCTAAATTACTTTATTCTGGTGAATACTGTATAATTAAAATTAACTAACCAAGGTTTAAAACTAAGTTTAAAAGAACTAACCCAAATATTTATTATAAAAAATTCCAAGTCTATATACTTACTTAGATTTGCTTCACTACATTACACAGAACACAGACAGAAATAAATCAATGTAACAGTGCGTGCTTAATTAATAAAATATAAATAATGAATAAACAAAAAATAAAAAAATTGTATGCTGTACTATTTTACTCTCATAAACACTTATTTCTGTCTGATTTGACAGAATTGCTCATGTAAACAAATTTGACAGGTTTTTGCAAAAAACGAAAGAATATCACAGCCGACTATAATTACTTCGTGTTTTGAAATATTAAGCATCATTTAAAATCAAAGTTGTACTTGCGGTACACATGACAAGAGAATTTGATTTGGAATCAGATTCTGGAAAAATATACAGGGTATTACGTTTAAAAAAACAAAGTTGGATATGTTTTCCGGATAATAAGTAGAAATAGAAAATATATTGTTTACGCCATTTTGTAGACCAGATTGCTTTTGACAAGTTTTTTGTTTGCAGGGATGAGCACATCGAACTGTACAATACAAATGATTTATTTTTATTTAATTTAATTCTAATATAAAATACAGTAATAGTGGATTGTTGTTTCTTAATCTTATATCTACTTATAATAATTGTATTACCTAAGCGTACATTATTTGTACTTTATAAGGTAAGTAGGTTTTAACTACCCTGTATATTTTATGACTCTCCCTAGCAACTTAAAATCTTTACAATCGATTTCTTAAACCCAGTCTCCGATTAACACATTAATTAATAATTATATAAGCCGTTGAAAACCAGGCTGATTCATAGATTTCTTACGTGACACTGTGACAATGCTATCGTGCTGGGCATTTTCAACAGCATATTGACGCTGATAAAAATTCCAATACCTTAGTCCATTTTATCAAATCAAGACAAATCCAGAAATATGCGAGATGTCTCCACCAAAAAAATTGACTTACACCACTCCTCATACACCAGGTGTTTGAGTTTATTACTAAACTGCAGCAATTGTTTCGCCACACACTGCGTTTATCAAACAGATAAATAAATTATATTTATGAATAAATCTGTGAAACTCAAACATGCTGTTTTATTTCCTAACTTTATTAATAAAAAATGTATTCTTTGCCCTTCCGTCCTGTCTCTTTATTTTAAAAATCTGGTCTACTTATAGATTCTTATTGGAAAATGTGCTGTTATACGAAGTCTATTAAATACGTAGATTTATTATTGGGTTGATAATAAAAAATTATAAAATTGTTACTTGAAAAAACTATGAATTTAATTTTGTATAACCTCACTTCTTTGTTTATAGCTTATGAATTTTATTATTTGGTTTTTCTCTTTTCTCGGGGTCAAAAAGTGGGATCAAAATAAATTAGATGGCAGGCAAAGAATATTAATTTTAATTAATACGAGGTGTGGCTATTAAATAACGAGACTGTTGTAATTACAGACGAACTGTGCGTGTCAAAAGGTTGTACGGCACAGCATTCTTTAGTGTAAAGCCCCCTTTATAGGCTGCCGTAAACTGCATCCCAGTAAATAGATTTGTCTGCACGTGGCATTTATTTTCATAACTTATGTTTTTCTAATTTTCCGGAAAAATGTTAACTAATATTATTGAACAGGGAGTTGTCATAAAATTCCATATGAAACTTGAACAAAATGCTAAAGAAATTTATGAGTTATTAAATAAAGTGTATGGCAACGAATGTCTATCCCGTTCACGTGTTTTTGAGTGGTATAAACGTTTTAAAGACGGCCGAGAGGACGTTGAAGATGATGCCCGCCCAGGTCGTCCTGTCACATCAAAAACAGACAAAAACGTCGAAAAAAATACTTCACTGGGTTCCAGAAGGTCAAAATATCAATCAGGTATACTACCTTGAAATCCTTGCTCACTGCGAGAAATAATTCGTAAAAAAATACCCGAATTATGGAATCATGGGTGCTGCATCAAGACAATGCATCATCTCACACTGCATTGTCAGTTAAATCATTTCTCGCGAAGCACAGCATCCCGGTGTTGGACCACCCGCCTTATTCACCTGACCTGGCTCGGTGTGACTTTTACCTGTTCCCCAAGATCAAATCCGCGTTAAAAGGGACACGTTTCGACAGCGTTGAAGAAGTTAAGAAAAAACGGCAAACGTCATGAAAGAGCTGACGAATGAAGACTTCCAGCACTTTCTCGATCAGTGGAAAATTCGTATGGAGAAGTGTAGGGATTGTGGAGGGGTGTATATTGAAGGGGATAACTAATTTATATAAATAAATTTAAAATATATTTTATTAAAATATTAAATATTTAGATAATTGATAACAAAACAAACACTACACTAATTTAATATGAAACAAAATGAACGCTTAACAATAGAAAGCAAGTCCTATCACTAATTAACAAACTAATACTATCAATATTTAATAACAATAATTCTCTAAATTCCTAATTCTCACAATTAACTCCCTAATCGAGTAGTAATTTTTGTAAATTCTACCTGGCATTCATATTCATATTCCTGGTGTATAGCGGCAACTCGCAGTGGTGATCGGCAATCCTGGTTGTAGATGTGGAATCAGTAAATTCGATTAAGTCGGCACTAATTCTCTCCATTCGAAGTCCTGCTGTCCTCCTGCTGTCCTCCTGCTGTCCTCCTGCTTCAAAGTCCTGCTTCTACAGTTGACGTTCTCGCTGAATCGTCTTTGGGATTGAAGTTCTCGTTGAATCCTCTTGGACTCCTTTCAGCTGTTCCGTGTTGATAATGATTACCTAGTTCACATCGAGTGTTTACAGATGCTCGAACGCAAATAATTACTGTCGCGAAATTGATTATATCCGCGTAAACAAAACGTAAATCAAACTGTTTTTGAATAACGCGTGAATGAAAATAACTATTGTTTTTAATAATAACGACGATATTTGTTTCTGTGCAACAGTTTTTTTTCTCTGCTGACCGACGTGGATGCTCCGGGATCTAAAGCGAATCTGATTGTTTATCGGTGTTCAGCCTTTTTAAAACCTGGGTTAAGCAAGTGATTTTCGCTTGGTAAAATCCGCCTACGTTGATCCAAATAAGCGTGTAAATTGTCGAGTTGCTACCCGAATCCAGTTTGTAACCACGGCAACGAATCAACAAATAATAATTATGATTATAATTGTCCACATACCGGTGAAACCATAATTCCAATTGTGATTTGAATGTGATATTCGAGATCCTAGTATTTTTCTGTTTTTATACGAATATCGAACTTTTTTTACGATGAGTTTTAATTTTCCATTGAATTTTATACATAATACTGACTCATTACAATTATTTTACGTTAATTGTGCCCTCAATTAATTATAATTCTATCTATACAAATCCTGTTTGACTAGATAAGTAATCCTATTAATATCTAAATATAATAAATCTAATATATTCAGTATAATTATCTATAAACAAAATCTAATAATAGTATACTATAAAGTAGTAGTATACAATAAAATAACAAACTAAATCTATTAAATAACATATCAATTAAATATCAAAAAATTGCATTAATAAATCAGAAAAAGGCATGAAAAAATGCAAAAATCAGAAATTAATAAAAAGGTACCGTATAATTTAAAACGCAGCTCTATATTTTTATTAACCAAGGGCGGGCACCATACTTTCTGTCTAAAATAATATTTATCTTAATAATCTTAATTTCTTAATAATCTTAATAATCTAATTTCTCTTAATTTAATAATTGTGATATGTGTAGATACCGGAAAAATATGCTTTAAAGAAATCACAGAAGGCACTGAAAAATATACAAAAATTTGCTTAAGTCGGCACCAAAAAATTATAAAAATGTATTACAAAATTGGACGAAAACATGAACTTAACGCAAGAAACAACAAATATTAAAAATAAAACTGTTTAATTTAAATATTTAAATATTTAAACATCTTCCTTGGCGAGTATTAAAATATTAAAAGTAGGTATAAATATTTTATATACCTATAATTGAAAAACGGTATTTAGGTACAGAGCAATTACTATGTCTTAATGCAGGTTAAACTATATTAAATTTGAGCAATGTTCTATTTTAGTAACATAAAAATAAGTTTCTCTTGAATTAGTAATTCAAGTATACAAGTAGGTATACAGGGTGGAAACCTTAACAGGAATAAATTCGGTATTTATGAAATGAGAATTTCCAGAAAAAATCACATTTTAGCGTCTTCAAAACAAGTATGACGTCACTTGCATTTCACTTATGACGTCATAGGCAATTTTTTTAAAGGGATTTAAAGATATGATGTGAGACGCAATCGAGGGCCTTGCTTAGGGCTCTAGTGTACAGCTAGATAATGAAACCCTAGAGAATTCGCCCTCTTCGAAAGCGTCCAATATCTCATTTAACAAAGATATTCAGCATCAACCGTAGATTTGTTCTGATTTGAGGCAGGACATTTATTATTACAGTTATGCCTGTACTGTCAATAAAAATTCATTAAAGTATTTGGTAGAATATCGCAAGGTATATCACATTTTATGTTTCTCTTAGATGAATTGTTTATAACATGCCACATTGCATTCGCTTTATTGTCAGATGATTGAATGCATTTATTATTACAATTCATTTTAGATGGGTGAATAGCATTAGAGTATTTTGTATTACTTGTAGGTACATTATTTGTATTGTTTGTACTAAGAGACACTTCATGCAAAAAATGAAGATCTTCTCTCATAGCGCTTGGTTCATCGGTGTACCAAAAATTTCTTTACATTGATATCAAAATACTTTGAAATATGTCGCACATAGTGAAACAGTCTTCCACTTGAATTAATAAATGTCAATTACATTTTGATAAGAGGTTCATCTATCGAAATTTGCCAACTTGTGTAGTAGGTCTAATAGTTTGACGAATTTTGGTTTCATGGAATCGCTCTTAATAGGAAGTAATAAATCGATTGCACAATGATCAGATGTTATTTTAATTGATGTAGGTTGGACGTCTTCAGTGGCAATGTTAGTAAAAACAGTGTCTAGTGCATTTTTTTCCTCTGGTTGGAAACTGGATTATTTGATGCAAACCATACATTTGAAATATATCACAAACTGTTGATGTTTTATCATCACGGTTGTTAAAGAGTACATTGAAGTCTCCCGATATAATCTCTTCCTCGTTCAAAATAACAATGAAATCCAAAACATATTGTAGGATATTACAGAATACATTAAAATAATCTGTTGGCGAACGATAGTTACAGAACAATTTAAGTCAACAAGATACATCCTCTCAATGTCGCAGTTTCTGTCTGTGGATACATCACGTTTCAAGAGTACATGAACACCTCCATGTTTTTGCGAGAGAAATGTGACCCAGTAATCATGTCGTTGATAATAAAAGTGATTGATCTTATGTTCATTGAGCCAATGTGCAGATATGCAACCAATTTGATACTGATTTACTTCAAATATGTAGTCTAATTCAATAAATTTGTCTCTGATGGACTGTAGATTAGGGTAGAGCGCATTTTTTTTTTAATTTTAATAAGGCGGGGTGCGGGATCAATGCTCCGTCAGGATACGGATTAAAAACCTGATGGGCACAATTCAATATTTTTAGTCTAAAAACTACCCCAGCGCGATTGAAATTTAAAAATGTTCATTAATTTGCAGTCTTGTACAAAAAATTGTAAAATTTTAATACAGTCAATTTTATTGCTTTCAATTTATTTATTCAACTATTGAGACAACTAGCTAGAGGCAAAAAAAAATAAAACAGTAAATTGTCTAACTCATTTTGTTAATGAAATAAATTCAAAGTTAACGAAAAAAAAAATTATTTTCAACGATACTCTTTCATGGTATTGAAATTATTAGGCATAAGAGGACATGATTTCAGTTCATTTTTAATCAACCCTTCTCTTCTAATTGGCCCACAGACGGCACAACTCGCCTCAGTCACCCACTTGACACCTCTCTCACTCAGTACTACTCAGTAGCTTGAGTATGGCACGGCATTTTTTTTAATATTCTTCAAAATTTCATTTTGGACAATATTGTTATTCATTATTGCTTGAGATATCTCAATATTTATATTTTTGGTAAGTGGAGGCACGTCATAGCTTCCCAGTCTATCAAATTAATGTAATCTTCAGCATCCATATTTAAATTAGGTATTTTGAAAATACTCAACACTGCAAGGCCCGACGTCGCATTTCTGATTTTCAATATTTTAAGCAGTGCAAGTTCTCTAACGTGCGGTCTGTTATCGACCAACATTGCTAGTAGTATATTTTCTGCATGCCCAAATAATGCGTTTCTCTATATTACAGGGTAAATAACATATTTTAGATTGTCTGGCAAATAGTGTGATAGTTTTATTGTGTCATACGAATGCTTTGCACAAAAAATGCAAAGTGGCTCGGTTTTTATTTTAAACCACATATTAACATAAACCGTTAAAATAAATGTAGCGAGGATCGTTAGATTTTCTGATGGTGTTTCATTTGAGACATATAATCTTAACACTCTGTTTGCCGTTGTTAGCCATCTGGAGTGAACAAGTTTTCCTGGATTTATTTTCGCAAGATGTTGATTACAGGATCCATTGTCAATACATTGACATATTTCAAGCAAATATAGTTGATCTGTGCTAAATTCTTGTTTTGATTTAAAAATTTCAGGTAACGAGCATTTAACCGCACGAAACGCAGTAACCGGCAGTATTTCCATCTAGATGTTGAAAAAGGTGGCGTAATGTCAGTTCATTCGCATGCAATTGGCATATGAGCCATTAAAGTGGACGTCGAAACGTGACTTCCAATAACCAAATAACACCAGCTTTGTTTCCCGTGTTAACGGCAGTTCCACCACAACCGACAGCCAATCTAGTATTTGTGTCGTTCGACTTGGAAAACAGGAATGATAGAATATGCCGTAAATTCTTCTAGCGTCACCAGTTTTCAGTGAAATATGTCCTAGGTAATCAGAGCCTGGTTCTTTCAGTAATGTTATATGGTCCTCCTGAATCACTCTTTGACGATTGTCTTCGGATATCAGAGTTTTATCCTCCCTAGCATCATTAAATAATCCAATGATTTCTTGACAGAAACTTATAGGTTCGTTTACCAATGTAATCCTAGCTCTAGAACGAGCTCAGCGAACTCTACTCCGATCTATAACTCGCGATAAATCACTTTCTGTAATCAGACCGATATCTTGAAAAGCAGCTGATATAATTGCAGCTCCAGCACGATCTGAAACTCCATAACGATCCAATGTCCTAGCAACAACAGGAAACGTAACATTGGTTACGCTTGGTGTATAACATACGTAACATTGGTAAGTGAAGAAATCGAAGGAATTGATTGCGGTTGGGAGATAGGGTTTTCAGCCATAAGATAAATTTCTGGAACATTCGATGGTGTCTTTGAGTATTTTGTGAACTTGTACTAGGGCTTGATTCAAACTCAGAAAGTTGAGTTTATTTTTCATACTGTTTTCGCTGGTTAATTCTGGAAAGATTCTTTTCGACTTTCCTTGTCGTATCCCAGTCTATAGAACCTATCATCATTTTTGCGATTGGCACGTTAGTCTATTAAAAAATCCCGCTCCTGTATTGGTACTTTTATATTTCGGAGGCAGTTGCAATCTTCAAACTTCAAACATTTGCAACTAGCAATATCAAGTAATTTCTTGCTTTCGTCATTAAACTTCAACAGTTTTTCTTTGTAACTTCTCTCGTCCTTTCTGCTTTTATACGGTTTTAATAATGTTCTGCATTTACCGTGGTAAGCAATGATTCGAGCCAATATTGTCCTGTGTTCTACGATTGGTATTGAAACTCTGCGCCACACCTCTTCTACTTTTTCTGCCACAATTTCACTGGTATTTTGCACACAGTTATTGTACTGTTTTTTATAATTTTGCGAGACGAAAGTGAACAGTTTCATAACATCTTCGAACGTATTTAGCATATTTTGTGAAAATTGACTCCCCGAACCAAATATTGGATAAGTCACATCACTTCTGCGCAATGTCATAACTATTTAACTATTAACTAAACAAATATAATGAAATGTGAAAGCAAATCAAGGTAATAGCGATATGCGATATCAGGAAACGGTGTGGCACGAAATTTGAATAGTTTGCGGGCAGCATTATAGCAACAAGAACGTTGATAACCACTAAAATTGTTTTTATTAACTTAAACGTATCATTAAAAAAATTCATAATTTAGCAATAAATGTGACAAATATTTCACTAATTTTTAAATTTTAGAAAACTTCACCGACCTTGGGGCAGTTGAAATTGACTTTAAAATAATCTTTTTTTTTACCATTGTGTTTGTATAGTAAAGGAGCATCAACTTTTTACCCCGCGTAAGTAAAAATCGCATTTTGTTTATTCTTTAATATAACACCGCTCCACCCTTATGTAGATACTTTGGTATAAAAGCATCATAATTTTTTTTTATTCGCATTTACATTTACCACAATTTATTTGCATAACCTATTGACGAGAATATTTGACTATGATTGCTACTTGTACTTAGATTTACCTTAAATGGCATTGATAGTTTTTCTGTAGCAAGCGCAGTCGTTATCCCATACACAATGGTTGACATTTAGATGAAAATTTAAGATAGAGTTAACAAGAATACAATTTTTATATCTATTAAACGCTATTTTATAAAAGCCAAAACAGGCTCGAAAGACACTCGCCTTTTACATTGTGACGGAGAGGCTGATGATGAGGATGATGTTTATAATAAAAATATATCTGATGCACGATATGTACCGGAAAGCACTTGACAATAAACTGTGGTAAACAAAAAGATGCTCAATCATAATGTGTTCACTGTGGTGGAGAACATCTAGCAAACTACAGAGGATGCATGGTTGCAAAATAACGCAAAAACTAAAACACAAACGCAATAAAAAACAATTCTTCCTAAACAGCCACAGAGAAATAGCCAACAAATGCCTGTAGCCAGCACAAGTACAGAGAAAAAGTCATACAGATAAGCAGTCATTAACCAGTCCGAAAATAGTAATCAAAATGAAACCCAAAAGCAAGATCAAAACGCTTTCATTCAAAACTCTCTTCTACAAATTATAGAGAAATTAACAAAAATGGATGAACGTATAAGCAGGCTTGAACATAGCACTAAAGGAGCTATTTCCAAAAACCGCAATGTCACGTAACATTACGATTATGGAATGGAATGCCAATGAACTCTTGCAACACCAACAAGAATTGCAAGCAATCCTAGATATAGAAAATATTGACATATGTCATATTTCCGAGACCCATTTTACAAGAGAGTCATTCATCAAATTCAAGGGATATAAGGTATATCACCATGGTAATGCTATCATAATCAAGGAAACAATTGAACATAAGCAAGAGACGGGATATAAAACAGATGAATTTCAATCTGCTTCTGTAAATGTTATAACAAAACCATACAATATCACTGTCTACAGTTTACTGTCCGCCTAGACATGCTCTCAAAAAAAACAATATTTAGACTTCCTAAATAAACAGGGATATAGATTTATCATTGGAGGCGACTATAATACTAAACACGTTTAATGGGGATCTAGACTAACAAATACAAAAGGAAAGGAACTACTACAAGCAGTCAACCAACTAAAATGCGAAACGATTTCAACTGCCAAACCAACCTATTCGCCTACAGATCTTAATAAAATTCCAGATTTAATTGATTTTTTTATAACACGAAACGGTCTGTAAACTGTATTTACTTGGCACTACCATGGCTTGGGATATGAAATCTGACCATTCTCGGATTGTCCTCGCTCTAAGCGATAGTAGTATACAAAAGGAAATACCTGCTAGATTGAGTAACAGCTTAACTGACTGGCAGAGCTTTAAACTTCAACTTGAAGACACTATCAACTTATCAACCTCAATAAGAAACAAAGACCAGCTAGACAATAAAGCGGAAAGATTTGTTGATAATATCCAACAAGCTACATGGGATAACAGCCCTTTTAATACCCCACTATTCGAACCCTTATTTCCGAAAAGAGAAGACTCAGAAGAATTTGGCATCAATCTAGATGCCCAGCAGATTAAACTAGAGTAAATAACGCAACACAACAACTCAAAAGAGATGTTAAAAAAATTAAAAATGACTATTAGTCAATATCTAATTGGGCTATCAAATGATGGTAAAACTGATTATTCACTTTGGAAAGCTAGTAAGAGACTTAAGGAACCAATCTTGCAGAATTCTCCAATTAGAAGTGCAGATGATACATATGCAAAAAGCAATACTCAAAAGGCTAATAGATTTGCCAAATATCTTGAAAGGACTTTCCAACCGAATGAGTGTGAAGCCATTCTAGACTGGGAAAATATTACCCAGTAAGAAGGTGATATCAGACCCTCTACCCCTAAAGAAATTGCAATAGAAATTTAAAAAAAAACATTAACACTAAGAAAGCTCCAGGATTTGACTTAATTACTGGCGAAATTCTCAAACAACTACCTCATAAAACGATCGTTAAACTTACATATCTTATTAATGCTTCTTTAAGATTAAACTATGTACCTAAGATATGGACAGTAGCAGTAGTGATAATGATTCCTAAACCTGGAAAACCACCAAATGAAGATTTTTTCTTACAGACCTATCTCGTTATTACCTGTAATCTCAAAACTGTTCGAAAAAATACTTCTTAAAAGAAAAAAAAACAATTATCGAAAGCAAAAACATAATACCAGAACATCAGTTTGGTTTCAGAAAATCTCATTCAACTGTAGATCAAGTCCATAGAATAACAGACGTAATTGAAAAATCATTGGAAGAAAGAAAGGTTTGCTCTACTATCTTTCTTGATGTAGCGCAAGCTTTTGACAAAGTGTGGCACGAGGGACTACAAATTAAGAAAACGTCTGCCCAAACTATATACACAATTGCTAGAATCATACATGTCAGATAGAGTTTTTAGAATTAAGTAGGAAGATGCTTACTCTGAACTAAAAGAAATAAAGGCAGGTGTGCCACAGGGCAGTGTGTTAGGGCCAGTCCTCTACCTATTATACACCAACGATATACCTGCATTAGACCATAGTACGATAGCCACTTTTGCCGACGACACAACATGGATAAATATTATTTTATACCGAAGCGCGAACTCGTCCCTCGACTTCATAGGTAGCAAATTCATAGAAACTTCGTGAGCTTTGGGGTTAATTTCGGGCGGCGTGCACTACTCCATCTCTTCTTGGCAATTTAGGTACTCACTCATATCAGATATAATACTATAATAATTAAGTAAATAGAGCTCCATCTCTTCTTGGCAATTTAGGTACTCACTCATATCAGATATAATACTATAATAATTAACTAATTAGAGCTCTGGGCCAGGTTAATATTCTGATATTGAAGGAGCTGTCAACAAAATCAATATTAAAACAATTGGCGAATGATTTGCCAGGTTAGCCTTTCAAACGTATACTTTCTCGCCTCTATAGACTATGAAGATGGTAATATTCGATTTTCATATAGTGTAGGATGAAAAAGCCTTTTTTGTTTGATTCAAAGCGTCGCAAATTTCTTTGACGAGCCCTATCATTGGTTTTATTATTTGTTAAATAATCCAACCTCCTAGACTGCAAGCACAAACAATTCAATTAATTTGAACAATTTTACCGATAGGACAACAAGAAGAAGTTATATAATTTAAGTTATATTTCTTGAGGTGAAGTTTGTAATGAATGGCCGATAGATTTATGAACTTATTTTTCATGAGTTTACTAATTTCATTCGAATCACACGTTTTTTATTTAAATATTTTTAAACTCCACCAAGTCAGAAAATAAGTAAAATGGAAAAATGCCTTATATTGAACATCGTGTATTTAAACGATAATTATTTTTTTAATTCATTTTGAAGTGGTAGCTGTATTATTCGTTATAAATATTTTTAATATAATTGTTTTTAATATTAACAACGCCACTAAAACTCATTTAAGCAACATTTTAATTATTGTCTGTATGTCCAACGATATTTTCTGATACATAAATCGCACCCACGTCACCTATCTGCAACCTCGATGCTGAATACCTAGAACTCAAGTTCGGAGCTTGGTCTAGTTGTACATAATAACGTCCAATTAATAGTTAAAACTTGTCTCAGGCGTTCTAATTCCACTCCAAGTTAGCGTGCAAGAAAACTTTAAGCCTGCACCCACCTACAATGCCTACTAGATCCATAATATACTTCCTTAAAAAAAATCAGAACACCAAGTATTTAATAGGCAATTTTATTGAAATTAACGGAAGTTGACGAGCTAGGCGAATTATATCGATGATAAAAAAACAATTTTCAAACTGAACTACACATCTGGCTCATACTTTGAGCCAGTTTTTTATGAGGCTGACCCCTGTACATTTTCTTTTGTTTTTTTTTGTTTTTTTGTATAACTAATCTCCCCTATTATTTTTGCACCAATTATTCTAGATAATTTTGTGTAGGATGAAAAATAATGTGTAAACCACAGACAGGACAGTGATTTCAAACTTCAAGATGTGTCCATGCTCGCTAAAGCTCGCCTGTCAATTTCTTCTTTCAGCCTGGAAAATAATCACTTTACCGCCTAGGTTTACAATATATTATTATTTTTACTGTTTGTGTTCTTGATTATTTTAAGCTTCTACTGTTCTCAATATTTAAATCAGAATGTGATGTGAAATCATAGTGATTTTATGAAAAAATCGTTTTTACAAAAGTTATTGCCTATTATGTCCTTTTAAGCCTGCTGATTGTTTCTTGAGATGACTATTTAGTGCTCTATTGGACACAATAACATCCGTGGCACATGTTGCTTTATGTTGGTCAAAACAAAAATTAGTACAGAAATCAGTACATATTAAACTGTAACTTCCTTTTCGAGAAACACTAATGACATTAACATAGTCGTTACTAATATTTTCGAGAGAAATAGAGACGTTGGTCGATCTTTAAATAAATCCAGACTATATAAATCAATCGAAGAGAATTACAACACAATAAGCAAACAAGATAAAACACAGATATTTATTTATCAACACAATAAAACTTTTTTTTGTACGGTACGTATTTGGTACTTTTTGAACAAGAAATATCATCCAACTACTATTAATAACATTAAAATTATATTAAATACAAAATATAAACCAGCATATTTTTTTCTTTGCTTTATCTTAAATATTAAATTCAATAATTACGATAACACTTACAATACAACTTAAACATTATTGTAGATACAATTCTACAACCAAACACAACTAAACTTATCTCTAGTGAGTTCTTTAGGTTCTCTAACATAATGTATTCTTCCAAACCCAATTCTGTGAAACTTCTTCTAAGGGTTGTTACAAATATTTTAAAACTATACCACTGGAACTGTAAGGAAACTTGGAAATATATACTATAATTTCTAGTATTATTTAAACAACTATGTTATATATACTAGGCAGAATCATTTGCTTTATCTTAAATGTTATGTTTTATTTTAGATAAAATAACTAGGATAATTCTTAAAATACAATTTACACATTATTGAAGATACAGTTCTATAATCATACACAACTAAACTTATCTCTAATAAGTTCTTTCAGCCCTCTAATACACGTCATTCTTTCAAACCCAATTCTGTGAAACTACTTCTAAGAGTTGTTTCAAATATTTTAAAACTATACCTTAAACGAGAACTGAAAATGAAAACTTTTAAGCTATAATTTCTACTATAATTTAAACAACTAGGTTTTCGATTTATAATATGAAGCTAGCAACTGCATTTAAATTGATTTATAATGGCCATGCAGTTGCCAATTAAAGATTTTAGTGAAGTTTTAAATATGACACATAATTCTACTGCCAAAAAATATTCAATTACATTATAACTGTTACATTTTATATTAATTTTAAAACTTTTGACATGATGTAATAATGGATTTGAGTGACTGTTGAGCATATTTGGTAGCAACTAACATCAAATAAAATCAAATCTATTATTGCACCATATCAAAGTTTCAAAAACTAATATAAAATACAACAGTTATAATGTAAATGAATATTTTTTTACTGCTTATGTGCAATACAAATTTTATACTGCACTTAAAAATAAAATACATATTAAAACTTCTAAAATATTTGATTTCTATAAAACTTCCAAATACACACTATCAATGCAAATGCACCAATACTCAGAGTAAATCCTCTAAGAATTCTAAATCGGTAGCTGCTACTTTCAATGAGAATCGTCTCCTGCAAGAAGTAAGCTTGAAGAACAGAATATAACTGGAAACTTGTACTTACCCAACCCCCTCGAGAAAACACAAAACGTGAAAGGTGATTCGACAGAAAAGTCATGGTCCAATCGAAAATCGACAAAAATTTGAACATTAAATGGTTACGTATAGTTCTGATCAGTAAATCTGCGCAGAAGAAGAATAGAACCATAATTCTTTCACAGGTTACTCCACCATTCTACAAGAAATCGTTTCATAAATTAGATTATGTTGTAAAATTCTTGAGGACTTTTTGACAAATCCATACGCACGCATGCCGAAATTTTTCAAAAACAGTTTACAGACTTTACGTATCTCAAAATAGATATTTCACTTCAAATCTGATATCCAAAAATTACTCACAAGATCTCAGACATACATACACAAACCGATCCAAATAAAGAAAATGGGGACCTAAAAAAGTTTGTTTTTAGTTGAAATTTGAAATTCGAAACTTAATAATAAACCAAGATTTGGATTTAATGAAGCTTTCAATCAAAAATTACAACCAGACCGACGTACCTGAAATAACTCGAACAGCATCTGGGTAAAGTTGGAAAAGTTCAGGCTGCTAAGCTCCACAGTTTCAGCCCTGTCCCTCACTATAACCCTGGCTTGAGATGACTTAAATGCGTCTACTAGCTGTACCAATTTCGTCATGTTATCTGGCACATATCTCTGCTGCCTGAGAAAACTTGGCACAGTCAGATTTTGAAGCTCCAATTCCCGAATGATGTGGTACGAGAAGAGGTTCTGGGTCTCCCTTACAACGTCCAACGGGTCCTGAGGGCTTCCTTGGTAAACCAAACTTTGCAATTCTTTGTGTATCTCAAGTGTATCTTTATCTAGATATTCTGGATCATGAGTAGTTTTAAGAGACGTGCTTGGATATTTGGAGTTCGGAGTGCACTTCTGGAAAAGCAAATTTGTGCAGCCGTTCTCTAGGTATTGTGCATCATCAGTAGTGTTAAGAGATGTCCTTGGATATTTGCAGCCCGGAGAGCACTTATGGTAAACCAAACTTGGCAAATCTTCTTCAAGATATAGTGTGTCGTGGTTAGCATTAAGAGATGTGCTTGGATAGTTTAGATCGTTTGGCTTTGGTGTACATTTCATTGAACTTTTGGTACTTTTGGGTTTCAATTCAGCACAAGATGATTTGATCCCGTAGCTGCCTGATGAATTACTAGCGCAAAAGGGGCCTATTTCTGGTATATTCTTATATGGTGATGGTTTCTGCAACCATGTATTTGTATTATGGATAGTGCTGTTTACAAATACTTGGTCATAATGCTTATCCATCGAATCGTTTTCGATGTTTTTTGTGCGCAATTTAAGTACTCCTTCGCAGTTCCTCTTTCTTGCTTCTACTAGATTTAAACTGCTTTGCTTCTGCCTTTTAGGTAAAATTCCATAGGAATCCCTGATCAAGTTACTTTTAAATTCTGAGTAATCTTGAACCACTAGTGTTAAATTATTATTATTTAATATGTCCAGTTTAAGTAATATGTCTGTAATAAGTTGGGGGTTCTTCTTCACGAACCTATTTACAATTTCTTCTTCTTTTAAAACTTTGCGTGTAATATGTTGGGGGTTCTTCTTCGCGAACATGTTTACAATGTTTTCTTCTATTAAAAGTTTGCGCCTTCTAAGACCTAAACAGGGATAATGTGGAATTATTATTATTTTCGAATTCATTTGGGGGACAAAATAACACCACTATTTCAAACCATTGAAGAGTTTCTTCAATCGTTTTATAAAGAAAGCCCCTTTAGACATCAGATCCTTTCTCAAGCAAAAATCATCGCCAACTGCCCAAAATGTTGAAACAACAGACAAAATTTCCGAAGGTAAGCACGTAAACAGAAGCCTAATATCGTAAAATAACGAATCATTATGTTAGGGTTTCATATGTATTTACGAAAAGAGGACTAATAATCATACTTGGCAACATCTTCAAAGCACAAGAAAAAGAAATTACATTCCATGATTCTATGTTATTGTTAAAATATACTATAGTTAAACTAGTGATTTTTATAAAAGATTCTGAAACGAATCGATGTTTTAATTTGCCGTATTTCAAATAAAATCTCAATATACAGGTGACTTATATTTTGTAATAAAACATCCCATAAACCATTCGACATTTTTTTTATTACATGATCCTCCTCTTGGATTGAACCTCAACCTTCTTCTAGTACTAACAATTTTACTGAACTGCTCAGCAATCAGATCAGCCAATCGATCATCAAGTAACTAGTAATATCACTACTATGACAGAACAAACGGTTGTACAGATTTAGGTACTCTACAATCAAAACCGTCACAACCAATACTCAATACATGTCCCTTGACCAGTTTTGGCTAGCAGTAGAGGGGATTTTCTGAAAAAGATTTCACGTTATATCAATGGCTGGAATACAGTATTCAGTGAGGTGCAGTTTACTGAGACTCTTGTAGACTATTTGGTGAAACAATATGTTACGAACAGATCTTTAGAATGGATGGATTTAAAAATTGGAAAAAGCTAGCCAATAAATTAGAGAAACATTCAGAAGAACAATAGCAAGTATTCTATATTTCTACAATCTAAAAAGGATGGATCTGTGCTTGATAAAATGTTTTCGGTACGTCATGATGAAGTAATTCAGAAAATAGAGTTTATATTAAAATTATTTCTGATAATATCCTAACATTATCACGACAAGGAATACCATTCAGGGGCCACGACGAATCCAATGTCTTTTAAAACCAAGGAAATTACAAGGAAATCTGTGAATTAATTTCAAGACTTACTAAAACATTTTCTCAGTCTTACAACAAATACTTTAATCTTAGTAGTTCAGATATACAAAATGATATAGTTAATCTTGCTGAACATATTATACAATCCAAGATAGTTTGCGAAATTAAATAATGTGGAGCTAGGCAATTATGGTTGACGAAGCGAGATGCTTCAAAGAGCAGCAGTTATCATTTTGTGTGCGTTATACAAAAAAACTTCAAATAGAAGACCGGTTTTTGGGATTCATAGAATTCTCTCAGCAACATGACGTATCAACCTTGTGCAATTTGTTAATGGAATTCCTTGATAATGTGGGTTTAAGCAGTATACCTATAATTGCACAAGACTATGATGGTGCAAGTACATATCATGTCGGGCAAGAAAGGCGGCTTACAAGCACAGATTAGGTAGAAATATTCTGAAGCAATATATATTTATTGTATGGTCCATAGACTCAATTTGACTGTAGTTGATACATGCACTGACATACAGGGAATCACAGAGTTTTTCAATATCTTAAAATCATTATTTGTGCACTTTTCCCAGCCTTCAAACCATAAAGCCTTTAAAGATGTACACAAAGAATTGGGAATCAAGGCACTGCAATTGAGTAGGATATCAGACACAAGATGGAGCTGTAGGAACAATAACTGCCAAGCGGTTAAAAATAATTATTCTTCAATTATTGTGGCTCTCAAAAATGAAATCCACGAAAATTCCAATAGAAACGTAGTCGAGGCGATTGGTCTTTTATCAAGTATAATAACCAGCAAATTTCTAGTGAATTTAGTTCTGTTGACGGAAATTTTTATTATTGTGCATATTTTGAACAAGCAGTTACAGGGAAAAGAAAATACACTAGGAGCATCCACAAACATAATAAATGGAACAATAAAAACACAGGAAAAGAGAAGAATCGAGGCATCAACATTCATTGAACTATGGAACGATATAAAAAAAATAGCACAAGAAAATGACGTTAACCTATATACTGGAAGATCTTCCAAAAGAAAGAAGATGTCCAGTAATTTCAGTAAATACGCTGTAATATCGACTATAGGTCGGGATGAAAATGATAATGCTCCTACCAGTTTAGGAACAACCTTGGACGAAATAAAAAATTGTTGGCTGATCAGTGCACATTACCGCATGTTTGACAGTATCATAAATCATATGAAAATCCGATTTCAGAAATTGATTCAATTGGACGCTAGTTTTTTATAGTACATTATAGTGAGTTATTTAACATTGAAAATGATTCAGTTAAAGCAGAGTTCCATGTGATCAAAAATTGCCGCGTGGACAAACTCAGTGATACAGATAAGTTGTAAAACCTAAAATCCGTTGTGACAAAAGGTACATTCCCAAACACATTCAGACTGCTTCAAGTAGCACTGATACTTCCCATTGGATCGACTACTTGTGAGAGATCTGTTTTAATCATGCGACGCATCAAAACATGGTTACGAAGTCGAATGTCACGAGATAGGTGTAGTAGCCTTTCACTGATTAACATTAATAAAGATATGGCAAAAAATATTGAACATCAAGAAATTGTAGACGAGTTTTTGAAGTCAGAAAACCGAAAATTAAAGCTTTAATGTTATGTTGTCAAATGTGTCGCGTCTAGTAGGGAATTATTCTTTTCTTAGCAACAAATATTCATTTGTTTAGAATGTTTAGAATTTTAAAATGTTCAAGATCAAATACAATGTTTTTTTTCCGCTAATCGCTTCTAATATTACAATATTTAGTCTCCGGGGCTTGAGCGCCCCCAAAATTGGTAGCCTAACTTCGTCACAGGCAAGTACAGAATTCGCCAGAAGAGTACTGAAGTTTAGGCTACCAATTATACTGTGTTCAGTACTGTACGTATGGTAGATTGTCTAAATTACTTTATTCTGGTGAATACTGTATAATTAAAATTAACTAACCAAGGTTTAAAACTAAGTTTAAAAGAACTAACCCAAATATTTATTATAAAAAATTCCAAGTCTATATACTTACTTAGATTTGCTTCACTACATTACACAGAACACAGACAGAAATAAATCAATGTAACAGTGCGTGCTTAATTAATAAAATATAAATAATGAATAAACAAAAAATAAAAAAATTGTATGCTGTACTATTTTACTCTCATAAACACTTATTTCTGTCTGATTTGACAGAATTGCTCATGTAAACAAATTTGACAGGTTTTTGCAAAAAACGAAAGAATATCACAGCCGACTATAATTACTTCGTGTTTTGAAATATTAAGCATCATTTAAAATCAAAGTTGTACTTGCGGTACACATGACAAGAGAATTTGATTTGGAATCAGATTCTGGAAAAATATACAGGGTATTACGTTTAAAAAAACAAAGTTGGATATGTTTTCCGGATAATAAGTAGAAATAGAAAATATATTGTTTACGCCATTTTGTAGACCAGATTGCTTTTGACAAGTTTTTTGTTTGCAGGGATGAGCACATCGAACTGTACAATACAAATGATTTATTTTTATTTAATTTAATTCTAATATAAAATACAGTAATAGTGGATTGTTGTTTCTTAATCTTATATCTACTTATAATAATTGTATTACCTAAGCGTACATTATTTGTACTTTATAAGGTAAGTAGGTTTTAACTACCCTGTATATTTTATGACTCTCCCTAGCAACTTAAAATCTTTACAATCGATTTCTTAAACCCAGTCTCCGATTAACACATTAATTAATAATTATATAAGCCGTTGAAAACCAGGCTGATTCATAGATTTCTTACGTGACACTGTGACAATGCTATCGTGCTGGGCATTTTCAACAGCATATTGACGCTGATAAAAATTCCAATACCTTAGTCCATTTTATCAAATCAAGACAAATCCAGAAATATGCGAGATGTCTCCACCAAAAAAATTGACTTACACCACTCCTCATACACCAGGTGTTTGAGTTTATTACTAAACTGCAGCAATTGTTTCGCCACACACTGCGTTTATCAAACAGATAAATAAATTATATTTATGAATAAATCTGTGAAACTCAAACATGCTGTTTTATTTCCTAACTTTATTAATAAAAAATGTATTCTTTGCCCTTCCGTCCTGTCTCTTTATTTTAAAAATCTGGTCTACTTATAGATTCTTATTGGAAGCTAGGCGACTTATTAGACTATAAACTCCGGAATGCGTTTTAAGCCATCATATTAAAAAATTCACATATTTTTAGCCAACTTACCATTGGACAATTATGTTATTCATATTATCAACGTTGAATCAATTTTACCTTAAAATATAAATAGTCTCAACTTACATTTAGACGATTTATTGAGTTGATCACATGATTTACAAGATCCAGCTGCCGTTATGTTTGGAACATCGCTAATTTTTGGTCCGTGATAATGTACATTATAATTAATTTCACCTGACTCATCAACCTCCATAGGCACACACCTATTAGCACACGGCACAGGTTTTTGGTGAAATGCATTCATTTTTAGACTAGTTTGCAGAGGTTAGGCCTCAAACAATAGCACAAAACAATTTAAAAAAAAAAACAAAAACCTAAACAATTTCAATACCAACTTACACATTAACCCAAAATTAGTTACATATTACTGCCAATTTTGGGGGTAATAACTGTTGTTTGCCAGTTTACCATACAATGAATCTGTGCTGTGAATCTCTGAACTCTTTTATGCATTCTGAACTTATTGGCATTCCGTTTGTACCAATAAGTCACAATATTATACAAGAATAACCACGCCTTTATTTAATAAGCAATAGGTACAATACACTAGCGATTAGAAATCAAGTTTCCGTAGATGAGTATATTACATTAAATGAGTTTCGAAGAGTGTGAATCATTAAAAACTAATCACAACATGTGCAGCAGTTTAATCGGATAGAGAGTCGATGCCAACAAGCCGCTGTATCGGCTCCAGCCGGGTCCAGATGAAGCCCGGCTCTGACATGGGGAAGACCTGCGGGTACGGAGTCGTCCTTGACTTGTAGTAGTCCGACGGGGCATGCATTATGAACTCCATGCAGTCAAGGTTCCTCGGTATGTCCTCTTCGGGGCCTGAAAATCCTCCGGTCATTAAAAGAGCGGTTGCTCGGGCAAGGTTAATACCTAGAATGTACGTGGCCGGATCAAAGGACTCCGAAGGCGGGGGGCTCTCTTTCGTTGGCAGTAGCCAAGTAACCACGGCGCTCTTCTCGCAATACTGGTCAGTCAGGAAGCCACGTATCTGAGCGTAATAGGTGTCGTCGTCTTCGCATAACATACTTACGACATCTCCCTTCTGCAGATACGAACCCTAAAAGCATATAAAAATTAGTACACAAGTAGAAACTTTTCAAGAGTGACTATCATCACTTGCAGAATCATTGCATTGGAATTTGCTGTTGAAACCGATTATATTTATACAGGATACTTTTTTGTAGCAAATATGGAGCCATGAAAACGGCAGTAATCTTAAAAACAATAAAAAAATACACGATATAATGAAAATAATCCAATTATTTTAACAAGAAAAATACTAAGGAATTTGCACACATTTTTTTTTTGAGTATTCACAGAATTTTCAATGTACTAAATCTTGATGGATTTTTTATTATTCCATGGGATTTTAGATGTCTCGCCAAGAATTTTGTTAACACAATAATGATGAAAAGCGTGTGACCAAAATAAACAAACTAATTAACGGATAATAACATTAACCAGACGGGTGATTCTCAATTCGTAACGACAACTGGCTACTGCAGCAGAGCCATATTACCTTGTAGTAGACGCTATCACTCGTCACAGGTGTGGCGACAGCCGTGGGCGCCTTCATGGGGGCCCTCTTGAAGATGTATCGTCTGCCACGTCCCTTCGGCTGCACGGCCTTCGGCAGTGCCAGTGGGTTCAGCCGGGTCTTGTAGGAGCGCGTGGACCTGGTCTTGCGCTTCATGGGGGCAGCGCCCTTGTCCTCCTTGTCATCATCCTCTGACTTCACCTCCTCCTTGGCCTCTTTGATGCAGTCCAGGCAGATGGCCCCCAAGTTCTCCGCGTTCGTCCACAGCGGGGACTCGTCCGTCTCGCATTTCAGGCAAACTGGGTTTCCCCGCAAGGGCATGCTGAAGGCAGTTATTCATTAAAGTATTGAAGCAATCATTGTGAGGTGATGATCAGCAGCGGTATTAAATTGGAGGTTATGAAGGGTACAGACAGATGAACGGGATAAATGTGCATTGTTGGATGCATAACGTCTTGACAATAATGCTCTTTTATATTGTATTTGTTCCTATAAACTTATACAGAAAGGTTTTTTTATCATATAACATAGGGTTAATCATTTCAATAGTTACACACTTCTGTCATAATGACCGCAATGTATAGAGTCTTTTTTTAAATGCAACATACAAGTATTTGCCCAATATTTACCTCTGTGAGCCAAATATTAAAGTTTACGAAGTGAACAATGTATACTGTACAACTGAAGAAAGCTCAGTTATTCAAATGGATAATGCTGCAGACCTCAGCTTAACATTGTAACTTCGTAAACTGTAATATTTTCCTCACAGAGAATTACTTGTTCATTGCATTTTTAAAAAGACGCTTCAATACATTGCTGTCATTGTGACAGAAGTTCATAACTATAATAGCTATTTAAGCATTGAGAGGTAAGTATCTTTTACGAGTCGAGGTCGAGTTTGCGCCCGAGCGATAGCGAGGGCTAGCAATAAAAACCGAGACTGGTCAAAACTTACCTCTCGAATTGCTTATAACTGTTTTTCCATTCCTGAAGTTGGTTTAATTGTTTGTGTTTGATTAATTTATTTTCGCAACATGAACAAAATGTCAGTACGGCTTTGGTTGCTAAGACTATTTTTCAAACAAAGTGTGAATGTCAGAAATTGCATTCGTTCAGTTGTAAAATGAATTCCAATGAAAATAAACAAGAAGTGGCAATTGAAGAAGCTGCAGATGCTGCCTGTTCCTTCCTACTGCCGGAGAAGTCGAAGGGGTGTTATCAAAAGTGTTTTATAGACTGGTGCCAGAGAAAGAACGTTATTGAAATTATTTTACTTACTTCCCTGAGGGAAGTAAGTGATTACTTACTTCCCGTTGCTCATAGTAACCAAAGCTTTATCGGTAAGTGGGACTTACTTCCACTAAATCAATGTTATAACAGTGTACTTACCATGCAGGGAGAGGAAAAAAATAATTAACCCCACATTAACCCTATGTTAACGATAAAAAAAACTCTCTGTATAGGTTAGTAGAAATCAAACAAGGCAATAACAGATTATTATTCCACTTATCAATGGTTGATAATCAATTAATGTATCAGAAATTGTATACTCCTTTTATTTCGCTTCAGAATATTTTTTCACGTCTTAGATACTTAATTGTGTAGCCATATAGCTCTGTTTAATTATTTTCTATTATTTATCATAATTAATCTATGATCTATCTATAATACATATATCAATGGACTTACTTGCCTACCAAGTAAGTATTTGTACCCAATGTACAAATACTAAAAATATTTTTTTGTTGCTGGTAGAACTATTTGACCATTTTAACTAATAATAGGCTCAAATCTGTATACCAAATGTCTGGGATAAGGGGCGAACATAGGAATTTAACATGTAAAATTAAATGTGTAATTATTATCTACCCTAATAATTTTAGAGAAAAATCGCAAATGAATACTATTGAGTATTATGAGTATTAAAAACTGTAAATGTATCATCCATTTAATTTGCGTTTGTACCAGAATCAACCTCAGAAATAATAAAAATAAGTTGAACAATGTACCATAAAAACCCTTGCCACGAGTTTGACAAATGTCATGTTATACAAACCTGCTAATTGTTGATACAGACGGAATTGGTCGATTGTTAAATTTAACCGAAAATAAGTCACGAACTCTGCGTAAAATGACGCCACTGTTTTTATTTTTATTTTTATAATGAATACCCTCTCTTCATTGGAATAACTCAAATTATTGTTTATAGTAACTGATATCTGACTAGCAAAATTATTTTCACTATAACATGACATTTGTCAAACTCATGGCAAGGGTTTTTATGGTACATTATTCAACTTATTTTTATTATTTCTGAGATGGATTCTCGTACAAATGTAAACTAAATTGATGTTGCATTTACATTTTTTAATACTCTAAAAAATGTTCCTTTGCGATTTTTCTCTAAAATCAATAGGGGAGCTAATAATTACACATATTTAATTTTACATGTCAAATTCGTATGTTCGCCCCTTATCCCAGACACTCGGTATATGTATTACAATAGCGGTGTTAGTTAAAAGCGTTGTTAAAATCGCATTTTAGCCAATCAGGCTCCGGGTTTTTCAAATATTAATTAAGTAACTTGTAGCAATTGATTATTTATTCACTGATACTACAAGTTAGGAATGCACTCACGTGTGCCACATTCACTACAGCTAATTCTGTAATTGATAATATTTATACTGATAGTATCAGTTAATTATTGAAATCACTTCTATATTTGAGAATTGTGGAATATCTTAATTAATTGTTAATATATAAATAAGAGGTGGAATACCTCAATACAATAACTAGTAATTACGTTATGATTATAATGATTATACTTCCTTAAACATTTCGCATTTTTGGGTTTCTGTTATGAATGTTATAACGAAAAACTTTAGGGATAATTGTAAAATTGTGATTTACAGGTGAGATACCTAAAAATAGATTGACGATTTTTATTCCGTTATGAACATTTTCAAAAATTTACGTACCCATACGTACTGTGGGTGGACTATAGAGAAACTCCAGCGTTGAAATTGGTCACAGATTCAATATCAATAAATCACAATTCGACAATAAATTTCATAATTACTACGATGATCATTAAAACGTTTATAAAATTTATTTAATTTATATGTGATTACATTTCGTATTACTGTTAGAATACATATCTATCGTTTCTTATTTAAAAATATGTTGAACTTTATACATACTTAGGATTCCTATTTCTCTATACTTATCTCGATATATTAATTTATTTTTATGTGAAGCAATCTGAGTATCTCTGGGAGCTCTCTGGGTTTCCCTTGATGAGCGTAACATCTCGCGGCGCTGCTAAAGTAATTTCGGTGACCTCGAAGGTTAATGACATCATCATGCATAAACATCATCTCTGACCCCTTTGACCGAAATTCTAGACGGGAGCTCTTTATCAATTAAATAATTGTAATAATCATGTGCAATATAAACAACTGCAATAAAGGAATTACGCGTCGTATAAATAAGAAGACGCATAAACAAAAGTATGTGTGCAATTTTAAAACTGAAAAAAATATGGGCCGCATTTCTTTAAATCGACTTTAAAATAATTGAATTCAGAAATATTTTTTCTGGGATATTGCTAAATTGTATTACCCATTTTCTCACTTATTATTCAATAAACAAAAACAAACAAATTGTACTTTGCTTGATTACAAAACTTTAACAAACCATCACCACAATATTCATATACTTCTATATATGTTCTTCTGCTGGTAATATAACTCATACGCAAAACACTGACGTCATAACAATGCGGTTTCTATAGTTACGCATGTATTAATAACTGACAATGCTGATAATACAACGGTTGTATTTTCAGGACAATACCACGAACAAATGTCGGTGGCTGTAACAATTTTTTGTTAAACACATATCGCAGCGACGATCGTGTTATTTATCGGTTGGACCCACAATCTAGTCAAGCTAATAAAAACATAACCCGAAATGTCAGTGTATTTCAAGTACAAGTATTTATTTATCCTTCGTCCTTTTACCCTTTCGGGCGTCGGACTGCTCAATTACATTTATAATACATTTTACAATCACATGTCTTCGCTAATTAATTCCTTCACTCTTATTTTTCAGTGGTTCCTGTCTTGTGCCAATTTTCTTATTTCATTCCATTCTATTGCTCTTCTTTCCGCTGCGTGGTGCGTTTGTTTATTCCACCCCTTCCTCGGTCTTCCTACTTTATTTTTGCCTTGTATTTTTACTTCAAGTATTCCTTTTTTGTTATTCTATTCTCTTCTAGCCTGTGTATATGTCCTAGCCAACCTGGCTGTCTTTCCTCTATTATTGTTGTTATTGGCTGTATGTTGAGCCGTTTCCTTACTTCTGTGTTCCTCACTCTATTTTTTTTAATTCCCTCTATCTTCCTTAGGAATCCCATTTTTATTGCGTTGATCTTGCTTTTGTTTCTTTCCGTAATTGTCCACGATTCACTTCCGTATATTAGAGAGGGCCTTACTATTTTTTTGTATACAGTTTTTATTTCTTTACTAATTTATTTTTTCACTAGAAACGTGTTTTTTTATTGTGTTGTAGATCCATCCTGGTTTTCCTACTCTATCATCTACTTCTTGGTCAATCTTTCCCTTTTCTTCTATTAATGTTCCTAGGTACTTGTATTGATTCACCTGTTCTAGTTGTAATTTTGTGTTTGTTTTCTTTTGACGCTATTGCCATTGTTTTAGTTTTGCTGATATTTATTTCCACATTTATCTTTTTCAGTTCTTCTTCGTATATATTATGGTTACGTTTGAGTTTTTCTTCTGATTCTGCTATTATTATCATGTCGTCTGCGAACATAAGTATTTGTATTCTTATCATTTCCAGTTTCCTATATCCTATAATAGTGTTTGCTGCTCTTTCTTTGCTTGTCCTTATTGCTTCATCTATGAGTGATGCGAAGAGTAAAGTGCTTAAAATGCTACCTTGTTTTAGTCCAATTTCGGTCTTGAACTCCTCTGATTCGTTTGTTCCTATTCTCACCTTGAATCTGTTGTTATTGTACAGCTCTTTTATTATATTTATCATGTCTCTTTCTACCTCTCTTTTTTCTAACATATTCCATATGTCCTCTCTTATTACTCTATCAAATGCTTTTTTCAGGTCTATGAAGCATATGTGTAGTTCTTTTCCTGTTCTGATCGTCTTGTCTGTTAATTGTCTCATTATGTGTATCAGGTCCTGTGTACTTCTATTTCTTCTGAACCCGTGTTGTTCTCCCAATAGTCGGTCCAGTTTTTCTTTCAGTCTTGTCTCTAATATCCTTGTAAATATTTTGTCTGGTATGATTGTGAGTGTAATTCCTCTGTAGTTGTCGCATATTTTTGTTTCTCCCTTTTTGTGGATGGGTAGTATGATTCCCTTGTTCCATTCGTCCAGTATTATTTTTTCCTTTATTATTTCATTAAGAATATCCAGGAATTCCTCTTTCCCTTTATCTCCCATCATTTCCGCTGTGCTATCGTCTGTGCCTGGAGCCTTTAATAGTTTTGCTTTTTTGATTGCTATCTCCATTTCCTCCATTGATATCCTTCTGATTTCCACATTGGTTCTGTTGTGTGTTTTTTCTTCTAGCCCTTTGTGCTTTGTTCCTGTCATTTCACTAAAGTATTCTTTCCATTCAAGTGCAAGTAAAATAGTAAAATGTGGTAATAAATGTTGCTTGCTCTTTGAAAGATGAAGTGATCTAAATAAATATAGGTATTTAAACTGTATATTTAGCTTCTTGTTTATTCTGCTTTACTAGATGACTCAATCAATTCATTATATTCCCTTCTTAAATATAATTCGTGGTGTTCTCAAAAATCGATAATGATTTTAAAAATACAACTTATTTCAATCCCAAACTTGGGAAAATGCACCTCGCCCTTCGGACTCGGTGCATTTTCGTCGTTGGGGTTGAAATTCGTCGTATTTATAAAATCACCACTTGTTATATTACTTGGAAATCCACTTTTCTTAGTCTGTCTCTGCTGCGATACTATATTCTCTTCATTTTCGGTTTTGGATTTTTTTTTCTCATTTGACGTTTTCTACTTATGTTTATCTATTTACAAATATCTCGAATACCTATAATGGATTTTCGAAAAAAATGTTTCAAACCAAGATGATTTTTAAGTTTTTCTTAATAGTATTTACTGATATAATTACATTATTTAAAGTTTTACATTGTTATATAAACTTTTTATTTTTCTTTGGTTATTGCCTAACTATTTCGGCTTTCAATAGCAATCTGCAGAGGCATGTTTTCTAGAAATAATTCAATTAAATTAGGTTTGGTTTCTTTTTTAATGTAAGCTTGTAGAAGATTTGGATAAGTTCTGTCAAAAAATTGATAAATATTAAGTTAGTAAGTAAGTAAGTAATTTATTCATGCAAACATTGGTTTACATTCGTCGAGTAAAATAAATACAATTTGAAAAGCAGATTTCCTAAAGTTAAATATAAAAAAAGACAGCAGGTTAATTTTGAATTAAGCACATTGAAATGGGTGCAAATAACATATTAAAAATATTTAAATCAAGGTCATCGAATTTACCTCACAGACATTGTTCTATATTGTAGAACCCATTTGACGATAGGTAAGTTTTCAGCGTGGGTTTGAATTTTCTTAAAGGTAGGGTTTTAACATCGATTGGCAACATATTAAAAAGTTTTTGTCCATAATAGTTAATGCCATTCTGCGACTTAGTTAGGTGTTCGTAGTCAGGGCATAGGCTGCTGCTGGACCTGGTGCCATGTTGGTGATTATGACTATGAGTCTTATAGGTATCAATGTTAGTGTAAACATGTATGAGACATTCTAAAATATATATATATATACAAGGAAGAGTAAGAATTTTTAGATTTATAAAGGAGTTCCGACAATCAGCAGTATATTGCAGAGAATCGAGTACTCGAATTGCCTTTCGTTGCAGACCAAATAATCTTTTCATGGGACGTGAATGTCCCCATGAAAGCATGCCATATACGAGTTGTGTTTGACAGTTTGCAAGGTAAACTGTTCGTAAAACTGACTGCGGAAGTTTATTTTTAGTTGATGCAAGAGATATATATTTTTACACATTTTTTTGACATTTCGTCTTCATGTTTATGCCAGTTTAACTTAGTGTTCAAGTACATACCTAAAAACCTAGCCTAAATATTTTGATAAAACCCTGACAATGATGAACTTGCCTAGTACGCCAAAACCTATCCAACTCTTCTACAAAAATACATTAAGAAAGAAACCAACGCTAATTTTATTTAATTCTATGTAGAACACATGCCTCTGAAGATGGCTATTGAAAGCTAAAACTAGTTAGGAAAGTACTAAAGAAAAAAAAAGTTTATATAACAACATAAAACTGTAAATAATGTAATTATATCAATACGTACTAATAACAAAAACCTAATATAATGAACTCATAAAATGAATGAAACCCTAACAAAAATGATTTTGTTTCAATATTTTTTTGATATGTTGATATATGGATACCAAAGAACAATAAATTATATTTTATAAAATAATATAATCTTTAAATTATATAGAACTATCAGAATGTACTCCAAAATATATATAAATATAGAAGAAGAATATTTATTTATTATCCTGTGGACGATCTGAACGATCGGAATAACGGATTTTACAATAAATTATCGTTCACTTATTTATATATTTACTCCGTGCAGCATTGTATCTCGTATTGTGTAATTGACTGCCTTTCGCATGTTGTCGAATAAATGATCACTTACTTATTTATACTTATTTATCTTTACTTATAGTACTATATTATACTATTACTCTATACTACTATAATATATTACTATCGTTTAGCAAATTTTGCAGAATCCATCGAGGATATATACAATTTATCATGTAGGTATTCTTTCGAGAGATGTTTTCCATGCAGCTCTTGTTTATATGTGTTTTCAATCACTGCATCCTGGTACGTGCAGTATACAGTTTTCGTGCTATTCATTCAACTGGCGTACAGAAATATTAAAATTTTATGCGTTGATAAGAAATGTAAGTCAAGGTTATAACCTCAGTACGTGCCGTCGTAGTTTGTCGCGTGTTGGACATGAGCAACTATAGACCACGGGAAACTTAGTTAGGGCTCCGACTTCCCGGTCGAGTTCCCCGGTCGAGTTGAGAGTAACATATAAATATACAAATGTCCAATTTGTTCACGAAATAGATTTATATATTTAGCAGGATTAGGACAATGGTCTTAATATGTTTGCACGAATTTGACCGATAGTTTTTTTTTAATTCTTTTTGTGCTTTGTTGCCTTTTTAAACTTTAATGCCTAGTGTCAATTTATATGCTTATGTTTCCCTATTCTGTTTATTTAAAACTTTTTGAGGTAATTTAGTACATAGTACATAGTACATTTTTAAGTGTATGTGTACCTAAAATAATAAATATAAAAATATAAAATAAAATCATAGTCTCAACGAATTACGTTGCAAATATTTCTTCAATTTCGACATTTTTTGTCATTACACACTACTTTTTTTTCTTCTTCAAGTAGGTGACGTATTGTGTCTGTGGTTCCAAATTGAATTCCTCATGTGCAACAATAATTCCATAGAAGGCAGTTCAAAGCAGTAAAAAATGTTTAAATTACTGAACCAATTCCTGCATCCCCAACTTCCTGCGGCAATTTCATCTTATAATTGCCTCCATTAAGTATGCACGTTGTATTCAGCGAAAACTCTCTGTTTACACCAATTGACCCACTGACAATGACTTCCTACCAGCGTTACACAATAACCCGGTTTTCCGCGTTTGAATTGCGATTTCCCAGCGCATTCCGTCCCCAGTGCCGCGGACCTTGCCACTCGCCATCGTCGCAATTGAGCCGTTTTAGTTGTTAATTAATCCGTGTGAATTATGATAATCGATGGTGTGCGGGATGCGTCATCCTGGAGCGACACACTTTTGGCATTAATGAATCAATTACGGTTGGGGTTTTAATTGGAAACCGCGGACGTATTTGCATCGAAGCCCGGCGCACGGAATTGGAATGATGATGCCATCTTCCTCTTCGGCGTGTTGGGAATTGGGATGGAATGCACGTATAACAGCACTGGTGCAGTTCTAACCAGATACAATTGAAAAATGTAAATTACGAAATTAAAAAATGCGATGAAAAATGTTGTACATAATTAAGTTTATTTACTGTCTAGCAGTAAATAGTACTAGGCAGGTGTTCCCAAATATTTTAGCAGAAGTATTATCTAGTTAGCACCTGATCTAATTTTAAGTTACTTTTAAGTACTGTACATATTACATATATCTGTACTTATTACTAAAATATATCTACACCTAGAATTCTAGAGGCCATTATGGCTAATAAAATTTATACAAATATCAGAAAATTTGTGTAAATTCCAGATGTTTTTATATGAAATTGTGCAAGTCAAAATCCAACACCAATTGTATAAGTCTATCATCAGTTTCCGAAAACTTGCCCAATTTTCTGAAAGTTTTATTAATTATCTGTTTCTACTCCTACACATTAATTGATATATTAAACATTCGCTACCTGCATGTAAATGATAGCCATTAAGATACAATTTTTTCATTAAGATACAAGTTTATCTAAAAAGCCATGACAATAACACATATAAAATTAATTAGTTTTTACAGCTGTGCATGGGGAATTGGTGATTCGTATTTTTAATAAAGTGTTGCTCGTTTAAACAAAATCATTAAACATGTCGAATAGTGTTAGTAATATGGAAAATTTAACCCCACCGGACATTGTGGAGCAGGCCACAAGAGCCACAAACAAGTTATTACCAGTGAAATCGTTAAAAACTTAAAAACGAGAAATTTTACTCTAATTTTATGGATTGGAGAAACACAAATAAGGTCAGCAGCTTTTCCGAAAACGTCTTACTTGTTTATTTTAATGAATTATATTAAAAAAAACACCTTCTAGGCACAATATTCAATTTTGAAATCTACATTGGGTATCAAACTTTATTTAGACATATCCAAATATCATAAATTACATGCTTTATTAAAAGCGATCTGAAGGATATAAACCTAAAAAAGCTAAAACGTTTGCGACCAACGAAATTAAGCAAGTTGTATGCTGTGTCGTAGAAAACATATTGTTCATTACATTAAAATTATTGTGTTGTTTTACTTTAATAATTTACTTTTAATAAATTTTGACAATTACCACTTTCATGCTTTGTCGTAGAAAAAAATAGTATATGCAACTCGCATTTAATGGTTATTTAATACTCGTTGCATAATATACTAATTTTAATATATATATATATATATATATATATATATATATATATATATATATATATATGTATATATATATATATATATATATATATACAGGGTGTCCTAAATAGAGTAGGATTGCATGGGTATCTTTCTTATTTCGAAAGCTAGAGATCTGGTTAAATGGGCAATGTCATGCAGTTTTGTATGCTGGTTCAGATTATGTTGAAAACTTGTCAAAAGTTCGAGCAGTTTAGAAATTATTCTAAAAAAACTAAAAATTGTGATTTTTAATAACTACGATATTTTTATAATTATTAAAGATGCGAAAAAAACGTAAAATGAAAGTTACGTGGTTCGATCGCATAAACCTAAGAATCAAGTCAAAACAAAAGTCAAGATGGCGGTTTCTAAGATATAAATAGCAACTTTCTTATTTTAAATGGCCGCCATATTTGATTTTTACACGGCTAAATCGACTTTTATTTTCTCATTTCAACAATGTATAACAATCTATGTCGAAATAAAAAATATGGGATGTATCAATTTTTTCAATTTTTTATTTTTATTCTATAAATGATTTTTAAAACAAATGTAAAAAAAAAGGAAATTCAACTATGCTCAAAATCCTGACTGTTATTGGCTAAATGGCCAAAAATTAGCTAAACACAATTGACAGCGTTTTAGAATGTTGGCAGTACTTATCGTAAGAACCCTACAAATTAATTCCAAGAGGCGTCAAGTATACAGATCTGACTGGCCACTTAACAGTTATATTAGTCGCTATTACTTTGTTATTAAAACGGCCATTTAAATAAGTAATAACATCTCTAGCATTGACTGGAGGGGCGCCATCTTACTGGTACTTTATTTGAATATTTTGTGCAAAAGGTAAATCATTCAATAAATCTTATATGATTCTTTGAAGAATTTCCAGACGACGTTGTGCACTTAGAAATATTATAGCACCATGCAAATAATTTCTCAATATGCCACAAAATACATTAAAGTCGAACCGCACTTGGATTTGCCATAAAATCACTATGTGTAGATTGTCCTGAGCCCAATACTGTTCGTTCTCATGATTAAATAATTCACAATTAGAAAAGTAGGATGCATTTATGCATAAAATTGTATTTATAAAATCACCATTTTCCGTAATTTTGTTGATTAACCTTCTGCAAAATGTTAATCTGCGGATTACCATTTGCTTGTAAAGTATGAGAAATATGCCATTTGCAAGGGTAAAACATTTCCTTTTTTAAAATTGTTGATGCTCTAGATTTAGATCCGTTAACTTGATTTTCTATTTGCCTAGTTGAAATGTTCGGATTAGCGAACATTTAACGCTGTCTATTGTTTTTAGCCAATAACTGTCAATAATTTTGAGCATTTTTTTATAATATATTGTTATGTTACTATTTAGTTCTATTACGTTTTTTTAAATTTTTTACATTTGTTTTAAAAATAATATAAAAATAAAAATAAAAATTGGAATAATTAATATTTCCCATATGTTTCATTTTGACAGAGGTTGTTATACATCGTTAAAAAGAGGAAAAGAAAGTCTATTTAGACGTATAAAAATCAAATATGGCGGCTATTTAAAATAAGAAAGTATAGAGATATACTTATATATAAGACATCGAACTTGAGTTCTAACAATTAATCAATTTTCGAAATGCACAGTTATGTTATGTTTTTATGAAATGTTATTACTAAAACTATTTTTTATACAAAACTTAATACTTTTACGATGTGTAATAGTTTTAGACGAAGATATGTGAAACCTTTAATACTTTCGAGATATTAATTGTAACTACAAAACATGTTATATCAACAAAATGTTTTTCAAACCCACCTTCGATTTTGATTAATTAAAATGGCCGTTTCAATTGTTGATAAAACGAGTTTTCTGCAAACATCTTTTAATGTGTTAGGAATTGAGATAGGGTTGTAATTAGGAAAAATGTTTGTCTTTTAATTCCACATGGAGTGACATAAAAATATACAGGGGCTCTGATTTAAAATAAGAAAAATAAAGTGCTTTAAAGTTTGAAAAGTTTGACACTAAATGTTGGACACTCTGTTAATGCATATCAATAAAACTTGGTTAACGCCTTGTATGGTTTTATTAACGGGACACTATTGTTATCCCTTATTAATTTTCTTAACCAATGGTGCAAAACTTTTCAGTTTTTATTTTTTTGTGCTAATATCACTGAACCTAATTCAATACAATTTTATGGGTATGTAGGCATCCATAAAGGGCACCCAAATAAGTAACAAAAAATATACCATGCAATCTAAAAATATACATCATGATGACGTCATACTTTTTTGGGACACCCTGTATAATCAATAATATTTTCCGGAAATACGCCCCAGAAGGCAAGTAAAGTTTGCAAAATATCAAAATCCTAACTCAATTAGTAACTGAGTTATAGAACACGGGAGGTGAAATGATGGACCCTGTATATTGCTCTTATTTTACAGTCAATTTCAGACAGAAATATTGTTATTTCGAATAGGCGGATTGTATTTTTTATTAATTAAAGTAATAAATTAACTTAACATGAGCAAAACCCATTGTATATCTATATGTTATCACTGTTATCAATATCTGTTTAGAAGAGTTATTAAACCTGTTAAGTGCACAATGTTCTATAATATCTGAGCTATTGAGAAACGTGTTACAATCACTAAAATAATAACTTATACCCTTAAAGTTTAAAATTTATTTTCAATAGTGAATTTTTTTCTGAAAATTTTCTATAAAACCACATTTTTTTACAAACGCAAGCTAATCACATTTAAACGCTAAGATTATAATTTTATGTTTAGTCTGCAATTTTCTAAACATTTGCACGAAATTTCTCAGATTTTGCGAAAAGTTGGCAGATCACGTTATACTGCAAATCAATCACTTCCGTTGGCCCAATTGACTGCAATTTTCTAAACATATGTACGAAATTTCTCAGATTTTACGAAATGTTGACAGATAACGTTATACTGCAATTCAATCACTCCCATTGGCCAAATTGACCAAAGTTTATTACGTATATAATTTATAAAACTACAATTAAGTATCTATTTTATTTTATTTTTTTTGTTTTTGAAAGTTGAAATAACTATACGTATGTTTTGAACAATTTTCGAAAAATTCTTATATTTTGTGTGAAAGTTGATTTAATTTAATTATAATATTAAAATATGGAAATAAATATATAAATTACACTAAACTTCATAAAGGTTTCAAAAATTACAAGTTAAAAAAATATATTCTGGAAATAGATATGTAATCAAAATATCAACAGTTAAAGTTAAGAAGTCCAGAATTTAAATTAAAATCTGGAAATTGTATATAGAAAGACAAATTAGAACCAGAAACTTATTTTTTTGTTAAATCACTATACAAGGTGTAAATTTGGAGAGAAGAAAACTACCCAGCAGATACCCAGAAAGCATGGTACAATATTTTGATATTAAGATATTTGACTTTTGTAACCAATATAACGACGTTTAGTTTTTTGTTTATTTATGAAACACCCTTGCCTGTTACTTCGGGCGTCCATGACTACTCGTGTATTGTGAAATAAGCAACGAGCAAATCATTTCCCACGAATATGAAAGTTGCAGCACGAGACCAAAGGCCGAGTGCTGCAAATTCCAAGAGTGCGAAATGGACATTCCGTGCGAATTGCACACCATAATTTTCCTACGACTACAGCATTTAGTATTTAGTATTTCAGGATTTGAATGTTTCAAATTAATTATTAATGATGAATGATTATGAATGTAAAATGTCAAATTACTACGATTATTAAAGATCACTTTAGTCGAATTTGTAGTTTTTTTTCTGAATTGTTACATTATTCCGGTGTAAAGTATATGGAAGATTTCAATTACTTTGAATGTTCATAAAAATAAGTTAACAAAACATTTTTGAATTCGAGTTGGTTTCTTGTACTAATTGCCAATTATATTTTCCTTTATTATTCTTTCGATAATTCTGGTATCAAATGTTCAGTCATCACCTATGCATCGTCCATAAAATTACGTGGTATTAAATTCATATTCATATCACTGTTACGTTTAATTTTTATTGATTCTCTAATAAGGAATGCCTTTTAATATTATGCCATGGATTTGCTGGAAGCGTGCAAAATATCCCTATTAGTTACTAGTTAGCATGTAAACTAGTGCACAATGCAAAGTAGTACACAATCTACTAGATTTATCAACCAACGAAATTATTAGGCTAGTATCAATTGTATCAATTGTATCAATTGTATCAAAAAACGCCAGATATCTACAAAACGGAAGGCGGATATCTAGTAATAGTATATTATTCAACGAGCGTGTAATGATGGCTATTGCCCACGAAGATGAAATTGCAGCACGAGCCGCGCAGCGGCGAGTTCTGTAATCATCTGAGTGGGTAATAGCCATTGCGCGCGAGTCGAATACTATACTTTATCTACAACTATTTTAATAATGCACCTAAAATGTGAATTTAATTTTTATGGGCACTGTAAATAATAGTAACATTCTTGCAATTATGGAAATTAATGACTGGTGTTAAATTTCCAATGAAATCATAATTTTTCCGGCGTAAAAACTTTTCCTTTTTTGGCCATTGACCCTGAGCGTTAAAAATGACTGCAACTTAATATACATTTTCCAGATGGATATTGTGGTAAATATTCAGTGTGCTTCTGAGCGTAGAGAAAAAAGCCCGTAAATACGACGCCTCCGATGACCACCGTCAACCAGGAGGACGTTTCAGAAAACTAAGTCATTTTTTTCTTCGTCAGCCAAATCATGAAGTTATTATATGCCGCATCATATTTACCTTTCGATTTTTCCGACAACAACTTTTCAGTAGCATTTTTGCCAGCTCCAATATCTCTGGGGGCGTTGAAGAGATTTCACTTTCATCGGACATGTCTCAATGAAATTAACACGATGAAGAACTTCGAAACGCAAAACACAAGTGACATTGACAGTGACAGCGATTGTTTGTCATGGAATAATATTATTCAATTATGCTGTCATCATTACTCAATTTATGAAAGTAACACATGCCGTTATTTGTCAAAAATACACAAGTAATGTAAATGTTACTTAATAGTTGTAGATAAAAACCATTACTCTCGATATCTTGCCTCCTATTGGCCACATTTTATACATTTTTATGTATTGTAGGGGAAAATGGTCCCTACAACTTTTGTTTGAAACATTTTTCTATAGCAGTTAAGAAAAAAAAATAGTAAAACAAATTTTATATTTAACCTAATTAATTTATTGTCTTCTTCGTAGATATGCCTCTGAAGATGTTTTTTTCATAACCGAAACTAGTCAGGCGATAAAAATAAATAATAAAATAAATAAACATATACCAGTTAGTACTTATTAAAACAACCTTAAATAAAATGTAAAACATGTTTTTTGCGATGATTTGAATTTAGACCAAGACCTAAGACGATTGCGGAAACTTCGCATGTTCCGTTCATGTCCATGAAGACTCTGCCTATGATTCTGAAAGTGAGAAAGTGGACACCGAACAGATCGAAGTTAATATCTATGACGATGAAATGAATATGCCTGATCCATTAATATAAAGCAGAAAATGAAATAATTTATCATCAGAAGTTCAGGAGGAACCGAAGCCACATTCTCGAACATGTGGGTTAAACCTACCGGAGAAACGACGTAAAAAATTGTTCTAATTTTTTTCCTTAATAGCAAATAAACAATGTTCAAAATTGATCAAATTTTACCAATCGGAGGCAAGATATCGAGGGCAACTGTTTTTTCAAGAGGGCCGCCGCTCCACAACTAAATTTTCTTGGATTAATATGAATTTGGACACCTCCCATGACCTTCTAGTCAACCTGATAAGAATTGGCGGACCCTTCCGTTTTGCCATTTTCAAGTACTATGAATTTTGTATTAGTACCATATCATAAGTTCTGTACTGTATCATTATGTGTTGTCTGTACAATATCTGTAGTATATCATTATACAGGGTGTCAATTTGAAAAGTTGCCATCGACTTTTTTCATAGAACACAAGAGCATTCTTAAAATTACTCAAAACCATTTGGGTACTTTGAAGGGGCAACCTAAATGGCGTAGGTAGCGTCGACCCCATTTTAGTCACAGCCACTAATTGTTAAAAATGTAATGTATTTTCGGTAAATCCATAATGTCAATTTTCGTCTGTTTGCTTTTCAACCTCCTGAAGTATGAGAGGCTCAATGGTTTCAGCCAACAAATAAGCATAAATTTCGATTTTCAAATTTTTAATAATAAATAATGGTACGATAATAGTATCACCCAGTATCCCTGCCCAAACATTTATTTTTTCGGGATAATGTGTATGCTCCTCTCTGATGATGTGCGGGTTGGTATTACTCCAATACCTGCAGTTTTGTTTATTCATATCACCTTGTAAATAAAATGCACTCGCGCCGAAAACATCTGCGGATGGTCTCTTCTAGATCGACCCTTTTAGATGCCTCGTGGTATTCAGTTGACTCACGTATTCAGTGCCTCAACTTGATGTGGTACTGGAGCTCGTGCTACCACACTTACATCTTGAAAGCAGTAAATCGATGGCCAGTAGTCTGTGACGTGCCTGATGGGCCTTCACCGCGTTCGGCCGCGGAGCAAAGGGAAGATCCCTTTGAAGAAACGAAGAGGGCCGGGCTCTTGATGTCGGAGAGTGGGTAGGGTTAAAAAAGGCTCCATGTAATTTAACCTCGTTTTTACTTCAATATAAGGGTCTCCACCCTATCCGTATGGGTTGACGAAAGATAATCAGCGATTCTCAAAACTACGAAAACATTGCAACAGCTGACTATCTAACGCCTACACCACCAGATTTAAAATGTCTTTAAAAAGTGAGAATTGATATTGAATAAATGATAAAAAGAAGTTATATTTGAAATGAAGAAAAAGTGTTTAATAAAATTATTGAGAGAATTTGGAGGTAATAAAAATCGGAGTTCTGTGATTCATATAATTGTGTTTATTCAAACACTAATTGACGGACACTGTGTCCCGCTGGTACCTGTAAGAAATACCTGCGCCCTGAAAGTAATTACACTGTATCAATCGAACCTGGCCAGATTCCGCCGACACAAATCGGGTAATGTGAAGTACTTACGGAAATACCTGTTTCACAACGGCGCAAGGACACGTACGATACAAAACACCGTAATACACAAACATACACACAAGAAAAATGTAAAATTAAAATTGAAGCTACTGACAAAAAAAATATGAAATTGAAACTGAAGTTGTTAAAGCAAATAAATGAGGGAATTAAAATATATTATAGAATTGAATAATTATAGCCTTATTCCGGAGCTCCTGAAAGACTGCGTCGGGACTGCATGGACGCCTCTGACGCGCCGCGATTCTCCTGCCTTATCGGCCCGTAATCGCCACGTGGAAGTTCTCGGCTCTCGGAACTCTCCGAACTCCTCGTCTAAGTTATGATAGGGCGATGCTTATGTGGGTGGTTAGTCCCTAACCAGCCGCCTGAAATTACATGGCCCATTAGAAACATCGTTACGTGTTTCACAAAAAACCTAAGTCCCGTTTCCTCTAATTACTTACTCGGTAGTTGTTCTCGAGCGGATTCAATAGACACCCAGCCTTGCCTCAGTGTTTTGATCCTCCAGCGGAGATATTAGGACGCACACGATCAAATCCCTGAATCCGGTTTGCGGTAATGTAACCACCAAATTTCGTAATAAATATAATAAATATCGTTATCTTACTTGTGTTTTTCTTCAACCATATTTTCCTAGTACACCCCCGCCCCCCGCCGCCCTCGTCCGCTGAGCTACCCGGTGTCAACCTCACTGATCGCCTTCAATCTGTGTGCATCCACAATCAACAGTCAGATTTTTTCGAAGTTACATCAGGACTTCCTTAAAGAAATAGGAACTCTATTTAATTTATTTTTCAACGACGTAGTCCGTCGCTTAAAGCTATTTGTAGAAGTGAAGAGAACGGAGGATTGTGCCAATCTCGAATACATTATAACAAATTTTACGACTGGTGCAACAATAATCATCTCAAATTGAACACAATCTATTCCATTTGTTAGGACATAAATAACTGTATGTTGGAGTCAGTGCATGATATGCGCGATCTTGATGTAACATTCAACAAAATGTTAGCTTTTGTATTTTGGACCACCATGCACATGGTCAGCACTCGTGCAATCTGCTGCCTCTATTTTTCACTGGTCAAAAGTGTTTTCTAATACTGCTCAGTTATATGGAGTCCAGTGCAAGCATCGTTCTACCAGATTAGCGCCTATGGATTTGGTACCCCTACAGAGTCTCCGACAAAATGCACAGGTTTTATTTGTGTTTAAAATAATCAATATAGACGGACATTAACTAGCTTCGGCTACTTGAAAAAAATAGGTTCAAATTTCCAAACTTGCAGTGGTAATATTTGAATAAAACTATTAAAAAGTCACGTTTTGGTGAACAGAATGAGGTTTCAATCGCAAATTGGTGACGCGGGAAGCGAGTCTTGAAACTCGAAACGAATACTGTAAAATATGAGTTCACGGACGAATATCGTTAGTTATGTATTTCCTTAAGTATGTATTTCATTTCGTGCTGTGTCAAATTTCATTTTAAAGAAAAATTGAAATTAATTTCAAAATAATTTAACAAATGCTCCAAATCTAGTTACATTTTCGGAACATGATGTTTGGCAATTGTTTGGCAATTGTCAAGAAGTTTTTTTGCGTTTTCCCGGACTGAACCTGCCAGGTTCGGAATTTGACACAGAACGAAATAAAATATAATAACGTAATAATATAATATAAAACGTAACAAATAAAATTGTAATTGAAATCGGTCTATAAATAATGTACTGTTACGTTATTATGTTGTGAATTTTTGTTTGATTTTTACTTTTCCTGTAAATAGTGGTTTCTGTTGTGAAATGATTGTATATAAATAAACAAATACATAATAGTCCAGAATGTTAACAATAATATTAAAAGTATGAGAATGACCAGAAACTGCTAACATTATATCAGTCAATGTTACAAAATATACAATTAAATAAACGTCCAGAATATTAACAAAATTATTTAAAAAATCAGAATGACCAGAAACTGCGAACATTATATCAGTCATTGTTACAAAATATACAATTAAATAAACGTCCAGAATGTTAAGCAAAATATTAAAAGTATCAGACCAGAAACTGCGAATATTATATCTGTCATTGATTCACATTACAAAAATTGGCAAAAACTCTAATTTTTCAAATGTTTTAAAAAATCTACAGAACTTCTTTGAAAACAGTTTCAGATATTCCTAAAATTGTCAGAGAATTGCAATTCACGAAACTTCAACAAGTAACAAATCTACAAAGGTAAATAAAACTACTTATATATACGTAAAAAAATTACATGCAATTACAAACAGTTTTAGATTTAGCAATGCCACCTATGTAGAATATTATATTTATAAAAAATGTACATACTCGTGGTTACTTAATTATATTATAAATGTAACAATCCTGAATATTTACCTAATTTCATTTCTATTTCAAGAAAAACACTAACTATTCATATATTGGAACAATCGTATATTTTATTTTGTTTAGTATAAAATGTAGCGACTAGAGTGAAGAGTAGAGTAGATTTATTAGAGTAATACCAGTCAAGTAAATTATAGATATAATAGAGATTGGTGGAGGTGTGCCACAAGGGTCCATTCTGGGTTCAATATTTTTTTCTTTTATATGCTAATGATATACAAAACTGACTTACAGCGGATGTTACTTCAACTCTACATGCGGATAATAGTTCTTTTGTTCTTTCAGCTAATACAACAAAAGCATTGGAAGCGCAAACTTAAACAGATTTCAGTTGTGGCTTAGCAGCAACCAATTGCATCTCAACATTAACAATACAAATTTTATGAATTTTGAGTTAAATGAAACTCCTAATATTAGAGTAATTAGAGTAATTCTTGGTCTAAAATACGATGCCTCCTGCAAACATGTATTTGTGGAACACAAGAACTTAACACTGTCAGGGCTATATGTCTACGAGTTTCATATACTTACTTTCATATAAATAAAATCAAGTTTACGAAAAATAAAGATTTCATTCGATTAATACATGAAATATAATTTATTTCGTAGACATAAAATGCTATAGGAGACTGCCACACTCCATTACGTCATGAACAACTTTCCTGGGTTTCAAAACAGAACTTAAGGATTTCATCCTAAAATAAAAATGATTATTCTGTCGGTGAGCACTTAACTATACCTTCAATATGTATGTAACTTTATGTGTTTTTTAAATATAATTAGAATATTCCATACTGTGTAAGTGTTAACAGAATAAAGTATATTAATATTATATTATTATTGAAACATTCAGTACAAAATAAATAAATCCTCAAAATGCAAATTTGTCAAAATAATTTTCTATTTTGCTTCCAGACCTGTTGATATCATTTATATCTAAATATTTTGATAAAATATTCCTATTTGAAAATTGTTGATTTTTTACTTGAAAATTCGTTTGCATGAAATCGTTCGCCTTTCCTCGTATTATTTTAACACGTAGAGTTATTCTTATTTTTTTTTTTAAGAATGTCAATACATTTGTGTTAAAATACTATATGCATATTATTTTTATTACCACTCCTATCTATACAGGGTGTCCTAAATAGAGTAGGATTGCATGGTTATCTTTCTTATTTTTAAAGCTAGAGATCTGGTTAAATGGGCAATATTATGCAGTTAAGTGTTTTGGTTCAGATTATGTTAAAAAAAATTCAAAAGTCAGAGCAATTTAGAAATTATTCTAAAAAAACTAAATATCGTAATTTTCTCAAAACTCTGATATTTCCAGAATTATTAAAGATGCGGAAATAAGTTTGAAATAAAAGTTACTTGATTCGATCGCACAAACTTAATAATCAAATCAAAACAAAAGTTAAGATGGCAGTTTCCGAGATATTAATATCAACTTTCTTATTTTAAATGATACACACGTCTACACACGTCATAATATTGACACACATCTAAATCGCCTTTTTTGTGTCAAAAACCTATGTCAAAATAAAACATATGGGAAATATCAATTGTTCAAATTTTTATTTTTATCCTATAAACTATTTTAAAAATAAATGTTAAAAAAAATCAAAAAAAACGTAATACAAGTAAGTAGTAAAATAACAATAAATTATAAAAATGCTCAAAATGCTGAATGTTATTGGCTAAATGGCCAAAAAGAAGCTAAACACAATTGACAGCGTTTTAGAATGCCAGTTACTTATCGCAATGTGTTGCCACTAACGCCTTTCATTCCATCTGTCATTGCTTCACAAATTTCATCAACATTATTATAATTGAAGTTACTTCCATAAATTTTGTTTTTTTAAGTACCCTACAAATAAAAGTCAAGAGGCGTCAAGTATGCAGATCTGGCTGGCCACTGAACAGTTGTATTAGTCGTTATTACTTTGTTATTAATACGGCCTTTTAAATAAGTAATAACATTTCTAGCATTAAGTGGAGGGGCGCCATTTAATTGATTCTATATTTGAATATTTTGTGCCAAAGATAAATCATCCAATAAATCTTATAAGGTTGTTTTAAGAATTTCCAAATGACGTTGTGCAGTTGGAAATATTATATCACCATGTAAATAATTCCCCAATATGCCACAAAAAACATTAAAGCCGAACCGCACTTGGTTTCGCCGTGGAATCACTATGTGTGGATTGTACTGAGAGCAAGTGTTCGTTATGATGATAAAATATGTAATCCACAATTAGAGAAGTAGGATGCATCTATCCATAAAATTGTATTTCTAAAATCACCATTTTACGTAATTTTGTTGATTAACCTTCTGCAAAATGTTAATATACTGATGATATCATTTGCTTGTAAAGTGTGAGAAATCTGCAATTAATAAGGGTGAAACTTGTGCCTTTTTAAAATTGATTGCTGTTGCTTAAGATTAGATACGTTAACTTGATTTTCTATTTGCCGAGTTGAATTGTTCGGATTAGCGAACATTTAACGCTGTCAATTGTTTTTGGCGAATAATCATCAGAATTTAGAACATTTTTAATAATTTATTGTAATTTTACTACTTAGTTTTATGACTTTAAAAAAAATACATTTGTTTTAAAAATAATTTAAAAAATAAAAATAAAAATTGGAATAATTAATATTTCCTATATTTTTCAGTTTTGCATAGATTGTTATACATCGTTAAAAAGAGAAAAACAAATTCTATTTAGTCGTATAAAAATCAAATATGGCGGCTATTTAAAATAAGAAAGTTGCTATTAAAATCTCGGAAAGCACCATCTTGACTTTTGTTTTGACTTTATTTTCAAGTTTGTGCAACCGTACCAAGTAACTTTCATTTAATTTTTTTCGGCATCTTTAATAATTATGAATATATTGGAGTTTTTAGAAAATCGGTATATTTAGAATAACTTCTCAACTACTCGCACTATTGTAAATTTTTCAACATAATCTGAATCAACATATAAAACTGCACAATATTGCCAATTTAACCAGATCTCTAGCTTTAAGAATATGAAAGATACCCATGCAATCCTACTCTATTTAGGACACCCTGTATACTTGTGTTGCAAATAATTTACAGAATAATTTACGGTCAAACAGATTAATATTTGAGCAAAATCGGCGTGGTGTTCGACATTAATGTGACTCGAAATCGGCACTAAAGTAGCCCAATACAGTACCAGTATATGGAAAAACGTATTACACACAACTAGTTCCACGTTTCTAAACTCTAGTGCAAACACGTTCTGAGTATGACCTTTTGAAACCTAGACCATGATTTACGTTACAAAGCATTTGATGATCGTGTACAAATTAGATTGCATACAAAATATAGCCATAGAATGCACAACCACAAGAATAAATATTAAAATGGTCCTTCCGTGTATTACAAAATATGAAAATAGATCATCAGGACACATAAGAATAACAACAAAGGTTCAACGTTGCGTTAGAAGAGACTTTAATTATTAAGGAGGTTATCGACTAGCGGTCAATCTAAATAATATTTATTCGTAAAACATTTTTTTTTTATTTTGTTTTGAATACAGGAGAAATAAATTCTGACCGTTAACAACATACTTTATTGTTATCAGTTTTAAGCCAAAATGTTATGCCATAAATACTATCTCTTACAAAATAGTAACGAAGCTCTCAATTCGCAGTTTTAAAATTCACATTTCTCTCGATTCCCATTACATTCGCTTGGAGTCGACGCGTGGAGCATCCTCCTGAGTGCGGCCCTGTGGATTCGCGAGATCCGGCGGGACCACACAATTGGGATCGTCGCATGGAGATCATGAAGTCATGATTTAGTTCGCCGGTGTCCGTCGACAGTAACGAACGTGTGCGTGTTCACAGTGCGTCTCCTGCCCGTAGTGAATATTCCCGGTTTGTGCTGCACATCTCTCACACAATCGCGCGAAGATAATATTCGTCGGGGCCGTTTCTCAGGAGACAGCAGAACTGCAGGCAGGCTCCAGCAGGAGTAATAAAGGACCCGACCCGAAGTGGAGGCGCCGGGCGGAAAAGCTACCTGTTGAACGGGTGAGTTTTCCACGCGACGTTTCAGCATGATACACAAATAATGCTTCAAAATTTAAATCAATAGTTTATATTATTAATGATAATAATGATAATTATTTTCATTAGTTGCATTGTTATTATTATTATTATTATTATTAGTAATTACTATGCCTTGTATCTAATTAATCAAAAACTTGTATTGGGTGTTTCAGGATCCTATACAAGGAATATTTCAAAATTTTAGCAATGGCTTACAATTATTTTCATTAATTTCGTTATTATTATTATTATTATTACTGATTACCTATAATTTGTACATAACTAACTAAAAACGTGTGTTGGGTGGATATTTCAAAATTCAAGGCAATAGTATATCACTATTTTGATCACTATTTTCACTACAACTAAGTACATTTCGATCGACATTGCATCTGTGCTTTTGTGATGTGCGTGGAAAATCTGAAAAATATTATGCGGAGGGACGTATGTTTAATAACATCTAAAACATAGTATTTAAAAAACGTTCAAAAGTTGATACATCAAGTAATTTGATAACTAAGTCTTGTGTTAAAAACATGTTGATATTTCAAAAATTTAATTCGAAATTGTTAGGTTTATGGCAAAAATGATTAAAAAGTCGTTCAAACACTAATAGTTATCTTTATTTGTACAAGGTTATCCAGTAGCTCAGTGCCAAACTTTGGCAGTGATATATGACGAGATTCTAAGAAAACATATTTAATGATCTTAATTATTTCATATGAAACACTTTTTTTAAGGACGTGCATTTAATAATAAGTAAAAATTTGTTCTAAACAAACATCTAAAACTTTGATACATCTACAAATTTGATAACCAGATATTTTATTAAAAAAACGTTTTGACATTTTGAAAGTTGTACAACCTGTACAACTTCGTTTAACCTATCGAAATTGTTAGGTTTAAAAAGAATTTTGGTAGACAATATATGACGTGATTTAATTCAAAACATGTCATAACATAGGTCTGACAGGCTTTTGTTTTGGAGTCAGTCTTCAAGTTTTATCAGGAACAATAATGTTTGTTTCCCAAACATTGAGAAACATTTTGTAATTTTTTGTTTTCAAAACAATCCCTATTTTTGTTAAAATTTTAAGTGTCATCACTCATTTCAATTTTATTTTATTTATATATTTTTTATACTTTGCCACCTATACATGTAAGAGTAACACTCCAAAACAAAATCGAATCGGAGCTTCTTTAATGAAACCTTATTCACGTCATCTATTAATGTATCAAAGTTTGGCACCCCAGTTTGGCACCCGTCATCGCTTATATCTATTTGACTTGTATTTAATTGATGAAAACTTGTTCCCATATATGGTTTTCTTAAAAACCTATGACAATGGTTTTTTATTATTATTGGGACCATTTTCATTGTTATTATAATAATTATTACTGTTATTACGAATTGTTATCTTTAGGTTAAAGGGTATTCACAAAACATTTTACAGATCTTATAGGTACTTCTCTAAGTACCTATTTATATGTTACTGAAGATGGTCGCACCACGGCCGAAATGTGCATTTAGTTAATAAATGTTTATTGCCAAAAAGGGTTAATGTGTGTCATTCAATTATTTCTCCTTTCACAAGCTCAAAGTAAAACTAATTTTACAGATACTTTTTAACATTTATGACTTGTCTATCCGGGATATACAGGGTGAGTTTTTTTCTTCATTTTAACCATTGGGATCTCGGAAACCATAAGACATAGAGAATCGGTTAAATGAGAAAAGAGTTGTCGTTTTAAGAGCTTATGCAAAATATGCTTTGTTTTTTGTTTTTTTTTAAAGACCACAGTTTTTCAGTTACAATACAAACTTTATTTTTTTTAAATGGCAGTCATAGTTGGCTTTGACATTTTTAAAATGGACATTTTTTTCTCTTTATAGCGATACAAGGTTTGCTATACTTACTTTGATAAATAAAGGCCATGTTCGAAAATTAATTTTTGACAATTATTACTTACTTTGACAAATAAACACGATACATGACTATTTATATTATTAAGAGTAGCAAAAACATAGTTTTATAGGAAAACATTTTTCCCCCTCTTACTATTCTATTATTTTTTCTAATCTAATTATCCTAAATTCTACTCAAATTATACAAGCAATATTCCTGCATCTTATTTATTAAAGTAAGTATAGCAAACCTTATATCGTTATAAAGAGAGAAAATTATCCTTTTTTAAAATGTAATTTTTTGAATGACTGCCATTTAAAAAAAAGTTTGTATTATAACTCAAAAACTATGTTTTTTTTAAACAAGAGTACATCTTGTATAAGCTTTTAAAATGACAATTCTTTTCTCATTTAACCGAATCTCTATGTTTTATGGTTTCCGAGATCCCAATGCTTAAAATGAGAAAAAAACTAACCCTGTATATGTCTTCGATTTTAGAAAGACCTAGCCTTAGTAATACAAAAAAAAAGTGCATTGCAAAAAATGGGGGAAAATAAAACTTTTGAAAATATCACTTTTGAATTGAGGCGTTTATTTAAAAAAAAAACACATTAATTTAAAAGATTAAAAAAATTAAAAAAACTTTATATTCTATACTCAAAGTTCTGGGAAAATAAATCAGGCTATTCTGTTGTATTTATTTCAACTTAAAAATAAAAATGATATTCAATAAGAACTGTGAAATAAGAGAAAAAATGGGGAAGAAAGATGGACTTGTATTGTTTTTAGGTGGAATTTTTTTAATGCGAACAAATATAAGTACAAAATAAAGTTTAAATACAAAATTAACTTTACTTTTTCAAAAAAATTAAATGAAAATTAAAACTCTTCACAACCACTACTGTTGTCATCCTCATCCAGTTCGGGTTCCTCATCAACAACACTTAAATATTGCTCAGCAAAAAACGGTTCATAAAATGACATATTTTGGGGTTCCTCTAAGAAAACCATTATGTTCTTAAGATTCTTCAGTTTGCTGATCATTTTCTAGCTTTTTATTAAGATATTGAGACTGAAGAAAGAAACCCCATGGACATGTGTCGTTTTTAAAGAATTCCTATATTTTCATTGGGCTGTTACACGCGACTTGTACTGTTTTTCGAGAAAACGGGTTTGTTAGTGCATAGACATTGGTGTTCAGAGCTGTTTACTGTTAATAACTCGATTTGTGCATTTTTGGACTTATGTTGTTTTTAAAATAAACGCCTCATTTGTTAATGCATAAATTACTTCTTGTTTTGAAGTTCCAAGGAGTAGATGCAAATATTACAAAACATTTTATGAGAATACCAAAATCTACTCAATAATAAAGCAGCGTGAATGTAAACATCTGAATGCTGGAAAAATGATAAAAATAAGACATCATCAGTTTTCTGAAATATTACTTACGCGAAAACTAGTCTCAAAATTTGAATATATTCAAATCTATTCTTGTACGCATGTACTTAGGAAACTGTGTTAATTAAAACTCGATTGTCGAAAACTATCACAAAATTGTATCTAATAACAATCTATTTTTCGAGAAATATTCAAAATGTACATCAAAATTCGACTGTCAGACAAATATTGCGAAATATTTACTCAGATTTACAAAATATTAATTTTGAATATACTGGTAACTTTTTGAATAATACTCGTATTCTCACAATTATATACTAGTCCCAAAATTTGTATGTATTGAAATTGTTGTGTATTCAATAGAAGGTTTGTATTAAGACTTATCTTTTATCACAATTTGATATCATATCACAATCAGATTTTCAAAATTACAACTAATTCCAAAATGTGTTCATATTAATATTTATTGTAGTAAAAGAACATAAAAATATGTGCTTTACTGTTTTTGAGTAAATGTTACAAATCACTTGATCAGAATTCTAAAATCTATTAAATCAATTTGCCTGAAATTTTAATGAACCAAATTTTAGAAATATTATTAAACTATTATTTAAATTACATTTGAAGTGGTGAATTATACTTGAACGTATGTAGTTCAAGAGTTAGAAGTGTGTATAAATCCATATTTGTCTGAACACATTATCTATTAACATGTCAGGTAAATATTTATAATGATAAGATTTGAATGTAAACTTTCAGAGCTTTATCTCACGAATTCGTTACAATCGTAGCAGTTTTCTAGATAGTTTAACATATTTTAATTTTTCTCAATATATAAGTTCCAACGTTTTTTTTTTTGCAAACGGTGTTTCTTGGCAATACCTATATAGCTATGATAAGTAGACATAAGTTAGCATATAAAACCCCGAGTATGAATCCCAAGCTGAATGAAGTGGCCTGAAATGAGTTTGCAGTCAACCAATGTTACTTTATATTTTATTCCAATAATGCCAATTGTGAAATACCATTCTCAAACTTCTACTCAAACGCCCGATGTCGCCCGATGGGCATTATCAGGTTATAACGCTCGTGGTGGCGGTAAAAATATCATTACTTGACCGTTGATAAGAACGTTGTTTACAATTCAATTTGTAATACAGTGCGATCAACAATTATTTAGATAAGGGGCGGCCATGACTGTGTCAGTGTTATAGAACTTCAAAAAAAAAATTGAAAAAGGACTTGGATCTGCATCCCTACAAAATAGAAGGCTATCTTGAATTGCTGCCACCAGATTTTAACAAACATCTTGTACCATAGCAGACATTCTTCTAAATAATGTTGATCGCACGGTTCATTAACGTGGGTCAACGAAGAATAGGTTTTTCTTTTCCGGACGATATTTTGGCAAAAGCAAGATAGGCCACAGACGATTTATTGCCTTCGAAATCTAGGGCAAGTTCCGAGTACCATTTTAGATTATTTGTGGACTGAGAACTAAAAAAATGCTGTGACGGATGTGAATGTGACAGGAGCGGGCAATGTCAAAAAATTATCGCCCGCTGTATGGCGCGCTGCGCAGTGGCGTCGTTATGGACTTGTTTTGGACAAGCATTATTAACAAATCATAGATAATTGAAAAATAAATATTATTAGTTAACTTTAGGTGCTCAAATGAATGAACCCTCTACTTTGATGCATTCGAAAATTCGACTTTGTTTAATTTGGTTATATTATTATAATTCATATGATTCCATAGAACCAGAACATATGTTATATGCATGCTATGTTTATTCGACGAAATAAATTAACATACTCCTGGCAGTAATATTTAATCTAATCTCCTTCTGTTTCAAATGTAAGCGATGTACGTTTTACGTATTAACGTCATTGTTTACATGAACGCCACTTTGAAAAACAACATAGCATTATTGTGGTTTACGTAACAATTTATGAATTACAGAATTAATTTTATTATTTGCCTACTTTAAAATGTATAATACTAATACATATGATCCATATTTATTATTTTTTGTATATGGCTTAAGCTTATAAGGCTTTTTATATAAACAATAGGTAGCTGAAATATAAACCAATTAATATGTATGTTGAATACGCAGTAGCAAACAGTAAAAACCGTGTTATTACTAGTGAGATCGGGAATGTTCCGCATTTAAATTTGCACCTCATGGTTCCCTGCATCCCTTGTTGTACGTTTTTTTACATCCAACTCCATTATCTCTCTTTTAGTACTTTATCTATAAAAACGTACAATGAAATTGCACATAAAGCCTGCACATTCAATAAAATCTGTAGAGCTCTCCCGCCTTTGTAACTAGAAAATAAAGCATTCCGAATAAACGTGAATTGCAATTTGATGAGATTTTTTTTACACATGTGACTTATACCGCTCGTTTTTTTAATCGCTGAACATAGGGTATGTTCAGTTTTAAAATGACGGGATCAATCCTATGCTAATATTCAATTATATGCAACCAAATTTACTAGCGTGAGTAACTCGATTATTTAAAAAAAATGACAAATTCATAACGTATATGTACGTAACGTATAAAACGTCAAAACTGTTGACGGAAAATGTATTCAACGCAAGAAAGTATATAAATTTTCTTCATCAGTATCTTCTTCAGCATAACATAATACATATAATTTCATTTCTTCAGTCAAAACGTGGCATCTCCCAGTTATTTTATGATGACTACCGGAGATGCATCCTCAACTTTTTAATTTGGCGATTATATTACAAATTGTTCCGATTGATGGTATTGGTCTCTCAGGATAATGCACAGAAAATAAATCTCGCACAGTCCGTATACTAATGCCAATGCTAATACCACATTGTTACTGCACTGCGCAGATTGTATCTTTTCTTGCGTTGAATACATTTATTGTCTACAGGTTTCACGTTGAAATGGGTTATGAATTTGTCTTTTTTTTTAATAATTGAGTTACCCACGCTAGTAAATTTGGTTGCATATACATTGAATTTTAGCGTAGGATTGATCCTGTCGTTTTAAAATTGAACATACCCTATGTTCAGAGATTAAAAAAAAACGCGCCGTATATACGAGGGCTGTTTGACGGAAGAGTGACTTTTCAAAGGTTGGTAACACTAACGCTATAACGATTATGTTGCTCGCTCCTGAGGTCTTTCGGAGATCTACTGTCAAAATTTGGCGAATTTTCGTTGTTGTGTAAATATGGAGAAAAAATAATTTCGAGTGTTGATTAAACATTATTTTCTACGTGAAAAAACAATTAAAGAAACCGAGGAAAAGTTACGTAAATATTATCCAGAATCTGCTCCGTCCCATGGAATGATTTTTATGTGATTTCTGCTTGTAAAAGTGGCCATATGAGCACGGTTGATGCAGATCGTCCGAAACCATCATTTACTGTAACTACTCTAGAAATGGTTAATAAACTCTATGGCCTTGTAATTGGCAATCGTTAAATAATAGTTCGTGAGATAGCTAATGAAGTAAACATCTCAACCGAACGGGTATACAATATTTTGCATGAACATTTCAATAAGAAAAAGCTATCCGCGAGATGGTTGCCGCATTTGCTTAATGGTGATCAAATGCGCGCTCGCATTAAGAATTCAGAAGAATGTTTGGCCGCCTTCAACCTAATTCAAAGGATTTTTTTCGTCGATATGTCACAGTAGATGAAACTTGGATACATCACTATACTCCAGAAACAAGAATTCAGTCTAAATAATGGATTTCTCCATGCGAATATGCTCCCAAAAAGGCAAAAACACTTTTTTCGGCCAATAAGGTCATAGCCATAGTTTTTTGGGATTCTAAAGGTGTAATCTTTATTAATTGTTTACAAAAAGGAAAAACGATAACTGGCCAGTATTATGCTGATTATGCAGACACGTTTTGATGCCGAACTTGAAAAACAACGACCGCATTTGATGAAGAAAAAATTGTTGTTCCATTACGATAATGCGCCCTCACATTCGTCTGCAATTGCTACAACTTAATTGGCTGAATTGCATTACGAATTACTGCTTTATCCACCATACTCGCCAGATCTGGCTCCCAGTGATTTCTTCTTATTTCCAAATTTTAAAAAATGGCTGGGTGGAAAAAGATTTTAGACAAATGAAGAGGTGATAACCGAGACAAATTCATATTTTGAAGACTTTCCGAAAGATTACTTTTTGGAAGGTTTCAAAAAACTTTAAACTCGCTGGGCTAAGTGTGTATAGTTAAAAGGGTGTTATGTTGAAAAATAAAATATATTTTTAACAGAAAAATAACGTTTTCATTAAAAAGTCACTCTTCCGTCAAACAGCCCTCGTATTTTAAGTTGTTGTGAACAAAATCTATAGTTAACTAAATTACACGTTCAATAGCTAATAGCTATTAACTAATAATTATTAACTTTACGTCGAAAAATGGAAATACATATGTAATATTTTTTGTATTAAAAACTATTTTATTTCAAAATAATGTTGTGTATTAAATAAACTTTGTCAAAAATATTAAAGAATATAAGAAATATATCAAAATTTTTGCTCCATTTCTAGAGAAATTATTTTTTTAAATTCGAATTTCTCGATTTCCGAGGACGAAACACGGGAAAGCAGAATCTGCCACATTTGATAATGCTTAAGCCTTTTTAAGTCGAGCTTCGCCAAAAAATTGTAATGACAACCATATTAAATAATATCATACAACTCCGTTAAAAAAAATCCCACAAAGCTATTCCCATGTTCATACCTTACCGAGCAGCATCGTAAATCAATTAACTTTGTTATTATATCACCTTTGCACGATCGATTCGTGCACTCATATTTTCCTGCTAAACGGCGCCTTCTTGAATATTTAATAACGAAATTCCTGCCCGATGTCATTCAGCCATGACTTTATGCAAATCGTGGCGCTCGATGTACAGCACAAAGCCACTCCAAATCCGCTCCGCAATCCACCTACCTCTTCCATCGCTTTCACTGCCGTTGTATCCTGCACACATTTCGGCCGCTGTCCCTCTCTGCCAATTACTTAATTACGCAGAGATGAAATCGGAACGTTGCGTGAATGTGCGTCCGTTCAATTGACGGTCTTAAACGCACCGACGCAACAGAATTAAATTGAAGCCCCATCAACAATGATGATACTTTCAGAGGATTTTTTTCGTCGCATTTGACTAGAATTATAGCTAAATGCAATCTAAATCCAAAATTAAAAGGCAAGTTGTGTGAATTTTGCGAAATTTCACACTGCAAATTTACAAGCAAGAGCAACAAGAATTTGAGTTTCACAAAATTTTCCGTTTGAAATTTTACGAAACTTACACTGCTTGTGTTTTCTATTTTTTTTTTTTTTAAATGATTAGTAATTCATTAACTTATCCTTCAACTGAGTCTTTATATATACCATTGATTTTCATCAACTGTCGTCCTCATAGGCGCAAATGCAACTTAATAATGCAATCAGGTATATAAAAAGCTTGTGCCTGAGTTGATTCAATAACCATGCTAAAATTTCAACCAACCAAAGGTTTAGTAATAAAAATTATAAAACTTCGTTAATAGTCAATGTTCAATTCTGACCCAGCCAATAATGAAACTATCAGGGGCCAAAGGATTTTTTATATCACCGAACGAAGGATTTGTCTGGTGTTATATATTTTAATCGTTACGTTAAGCCCCCGACTTCTCAATAGTTATGAGTTCGATTATCAGTCCAGGTATCATAAAAATATTCAATGTTTCTCCATATTCATTCATTACTGGTAGAACTTCACTTTGATAACACATGGCTTAAAAAATGGTGTTCAAAATAAAAAATTTGATCAACTTTCTTAATAATATTCGTGTTATTGTTATTATTATTTCTTTAATTGTAAGTTTAATTATGTTGCATTTAAGTAAAGTTGTTTATTTTATTGTACAGTTACAGCTCTATAAATTTTACGTGTAATTTTATCAAATATTCGGTATAATTTCATGTGGATGAAGCTCTATAAAATGGAAACATATGTGGTTTAATTTCATTCCCCAAAATTAGAGTGAAATGTGAGTCAATATCGGATGAATATTACTTTGTGGCGTTAATTAATTAACGGACTATGTAGACAACAATATCACTATACTACATGTATGGTACATGAAATTAATTATTGGAATTTATATTATTTGCACGGTAGAAATGCATATATGTATCCATTTCATATTAAATTGAATATTGTTATAATAAACTGATTTTAGGCTAACGGACTACGATCAATATTTCTGCATACAGAAATTTGGGTTTTGTTAAACTGAAATATCTTATTTATAATTATTACACTTGATTTTTTTTTTATTTTAACAAGAATTCTGTTTTAAATACGCGAAAGAAGTTTCTGCACTGAGAAATATGGATTATTATTATTAATATACTGAAATATCTCAAAAGTGTTTTGTTGCAAGTGTTGTATAAGATTTGTTGAAAGTCAACTTTATTTTGATTTTATTTCATTTTAAATATTTTGAATTTTATTTGAATTTTGAAAAATGTCTGATTTCTATTTAAAAATTCAAATGAATTTCTAAATATTTAAAATGATATAAAATCAAGGTAAATACACAGCAAAATTACACATTTGACACTTCTGATGATGGTTTGCTAACCAAACTGAAACTAGTCACGCAAAGTAAAAATAAATAAATAATAAAATAAATTAAAAAATAAGTATACCAATAAGTACAGAATAATATCTTAAATAAATATCTGGTAATATCGATAAAACCTTAATCTCAATTATTTATATTAAACAATTTGTTTCCTGACGTATGTAATACAGTTTAGTAAAGTTATAATATTATTATTTATTTATTTTTATTTTGCGTGACTAGTTTCAGTTTAGTTAGCAAACCATCATCAACCATTGACTTTTTTTATTTTTGCTGCCGAAAAATATTTTTTTCTACAAACATCAATAAAATTTGAATTTTTAACACGGCATACATGCATTGAAAATGGAATATTTTTCCACTAGTGTTAAAAGTAATCACGTTTAATACTAGTGTTAAAAGTAATCTGACAGACTTTTGTGAAAGTCACATATATTTTATTGAAACATTACAAACATAATACATTGATAGAAATAATAACATCTTACAATATTGGGTAGGCATCAGATTTAAGGTTGCCCTAGGTTTGCTTCAATTTCTTTCGGCAACTTTCATGCATAGTTATTATTGAGCCTTTTTATTGTTTGACACATGTGTCATGTAAAACGTAACCTGATTTACTTACTTCATAAATTCCACTGGCATATTTCATTGAATGCTGATTGCAACCTTTTAAAAGGCGTTGCGTTTAGTATTGTGTTTTGTGTTTAATGGTGTTTGCAGAAGAAATTGTTCATGGGATTGCTCCATTCGCTTCACTCATGTCGCAAACTTCCCCACTCACAAAATAAAATCTTACTTTATATACTTATATCATAAATAACTATTTCGGCTTAAGACGAAAAATACCGTTTCCTAGCAACCATTGTCTTTAACAAAATGATGGGGTTTTCGTCCAGATTTTCATACCGAAAAATACTACCTTATGATGCAATCGAATAAAAAATGTTAAAAGCACTAATTTATCGGATAATAAATATATTACTTTCTAAAAATGCAAGTGACGGAGTAAATATTGCTTTCTGAAAAACAATTATAAGTTATTACTTAAACAAATGAGTATCGGTTTAGTGCAAATTCGAGTTATGAAGTTTTTTATTAATGGTCCTTTTTTTGGAAAAGTACTCCAAATAAATCTTATTAATGGGTTTTATATTCTTAACATGCATACCGAGCGTTTTTGGTACATATGGTATGTTCAGTTTAAAAACGACAGAATCAATCGTATGCTAAAATTCAATATATATGCAACCAAATTTACTAGCATGTGTAACTCAATTATTTAAAAAAAATATGATAAATTCATTTTGAAACTTGTATAATTTATACCTAAACTCGTTTAAAACTTTTCGGATTGAAAATCGGGAAGTTCCGAAGTAGTAGCTCATTTGTGTAATGGAAGATATTGTTTCTTCTTCAGCATAACATAACACGTTTAACTTCATTTCTTCGGTCAAAACGTGGCATCTCCTAGTTATTTAATTGTGACTACCGGAGATCCATCCTGTAAATTTAAATTTGGCGATTATATTACAAATTGTTCCGATTGATGGTATTGGTCTCTCAGGATAATTCACAGAAAATAAATCGCGCACAGTCCGTATACTAATGCCACATTGGTACCAGGGCACTAATTGTATCTTTTCTTGTAACAACATCCAAATCAATGTAAATGTTCTCTTGTTATAAGCTAATTTTGTTTTTTTTTAATTAACTTTGAAGCTGAATACTGGCTAAACCAAACGCATTTATATATAGATAAGTTTTGTTATATCGTCTTTTTATTTATCCCAGTAATCTGTGGTTTAGCCTTGTCCACGTAATTTAAAGACACCCTGTATAGTCTGGAATAAATCATGTAATAGAAATTGGTTTATTAAAATTTTCGCTTGTAATATGTTTTTGTGTCTTTATAAGTTTTTTTAAAATTTATTTTTGGTGCCCCTGCAGATAACTTAAGTTTTCCTGAAGATGGAGCCACAAATTTGTTCATATGAGTAACATGGTATTGAAAAGCTTTCTTGATTGTTATAAATTTTAGATAATTTTCGTAGATTTCATTGCTTCAAAATTCTTATAGAATGCTTTTTCAGAAATAAACTACACAACAAAGCGTCATCGTTTTGAACTAAATTTTTGTAATGACGTTTCTAACATGCCATTGTTTATTGTACGGTAATGACTAATGAGATTCATTTTTATGCATACAAAATGACCTAAGCGAACATGTTTTTAATACATCCTAGTATAAGTAATATTTTGTTCAAAAGGTTTCTTGATTTTAATAGTTTTTAGATTATTTTTCTGATATTTGATGCACTACACGGTTTAAGTCGAAGAAAATCCAACTAATTTCTTCAAGATTGTTTTGGCTTTGACGGTCTATCAAGCTCAAATCAGAATTGCACGCAATGCATCTTATTTGTCTGCGATTTGAAGGACGCAAGTGTTACACGAGCTCGACCGTCTCAATTATTATATTTGTTCGCATGCACGGGGATAATAAGGAACGTGCGTAAAACGTGCGGATAAGCTCGGCGTGGGCGTTCCGGGCGAGGACAGGAATATTTTTAGAGCTCATTACTGACGAGCTCGCCGATGAGACAATGGCGAGCGCGCACTCAGCCGCGATTATCAATAAATACGCGATTTTATTGGATTTAATCGCTTCCTGGCACTCACCGGCCACTCGTACGCCTCACTCTGCCCGGCACGAAAAGCACTCGGAACGAGGCAACAAGCTAATCTGTAATTGAAGAGAAGCCACGAGATTAGAGGAGATTAAGTGGACAAGTTTAAATTGAGATTTATTCTAGAAACTGGACAATACATCGGCGAGGATTAGATCTGGTATTTATAGTAATTGTGGCTCGGCCTATATTTACCTATATTTCCATAATTTTGGTTCGGTTTGTTATCTGGATATTTCAATGTTGCACGTAATATTAGATTTGTTTATATTCTAATCGTTTCAAACCTAGTTGCGCCTTTACCCGAAACCGTAAGGTCCTCGTTACAACACCCGAACTTATGCGGTCCTCTCCGAGTCGAGCCTACATAAACCTCCACGAAATCGCTTTCAAATAATGCATGCCCTAATTATTCCTGCAGATCTATCAAAGCTTCTAAACTTAAAAAAGAGCCTTTCGAAACCTGCAAGTCCCAATTACCCCTGCTGATCCATATATCGATCAAAGATTCGGAACTCATTAACCCCCCGAGCCTCATTACCTTATCCCGCTTCTTAATCTGGAGCTTGTCTTTGAAACCAGTTTCCACGTATCCTTGAGAATAGCACGCCTGCCTCCCTCCTTGTACGCTCATCCGATTACGCAACAAACGTTCCTTTTTTTTGGGTCTTCTCGCACGAGGATCATCGGTGTTCATTAATAAGCGGGGCAACGCGCGTTTCATTAATTAGGGACGGGCGAGGTTAGTCGCCCGCTTGCCGGCGTTAATTGAGCCTCACGTAGAATACAGATGATGGCTCGCACCTGCACGTGTAATCTCCTGGAATGGAAATAATCGAATTCCGTGGGCGTGGGTGGATGCAAATACGCGACTGTTACGGTCGTTAGTTAATTGATTGGCGCAGTTAATATTTACGGTATGTGCGCCGCGAGAATTGTTGTAATTAGTGAGTGGAATAGTAATTTTATTGGCTTCTATTGCTGTATTAATTACTTAGCTGTTTTTAGTATCTTCGAGAATCCAAATACGTGTACACAGAACTCAGATCTGAAATTGCAGATTTTAACTAACTATAATATGAAAGAAAAAATGTGTTCATGTTGGGTATTTTTGGAGAATGTTATAAAACTATTCCATTTTTAGAGGTGAAGAAAATGGGATGAATTTAATGGAGTTGTCTACTGTTTCCTTCTTCTTATTTTTCTTCTAATTCTTCCCTTCCCACCAATTTCCTTTTCCACTTTTCTTTTTCTTCTTCTTCTTTCCCTCTTTTCCTTCTTCCTTAATGTCTTATTGTATCATTTGGCATCATTGCATGTTTTTTCTTCAACTTCTTTGCCCGTGTTCAGTGTATATTTCCGATGATTTATTGGGTTTTCAAGGCAAATATCAATAGTACGCATTTCACCACTTGCTGGTCATTACATCGTTGACAGAACTTATGCAAAGTTATTGTAAATATTAGGTTTAGTGTTCAATAAAATAGAAGTTAGTATTTCTGATCGAACACATACAGTTTGGAGGATCATAATAACTACTATTTTGGTATTGCTGGTATTGAAAGGCAGCCATTTCGTTGAATTTCCATTGGATGATTGTCAAGTATAGTTATTTTTGCAGAGTGTCTAATAAATATGTTTGGATATTTTACTCAGTAGTTAGTACTGAGGGAAATATGCTTAAAAAATGTTAAAACAATGTAAATTTCTTTCTCAACATGAAAATAAATTGTTATTATTATTATTATTATTATTATTATTATAATCTCATGTTTTTGTATTTTCAATTACTTACCAGTATTTTTTTTTAATATTTATTTGAAGACTTTTTCCTATTCTCTTATCTTTTTTATTTGTTGTTTGCCTGAATAGTTTTCGCTATTATCTAGCAAATCTTCAGAGGGTAGATAATAAAATATACGAACACAATCTCAAAAAATATGTAAAATTAATAACCTCAAAAATAACAACCAACCACAATACTTTATAAACACTAAAAAATAATAAAACACAACAAATAACTACTATATACTTATACAAATATATAATAATAATTTACCTACTCTTTGTAGAATATACGCCTCTGAAGATGGCTTGATAATAGCCAAAACTAACAAACAAACAAAAAAAAACTCTTTAAATAAATGCCAGTAAGTACTTAAATACAAAAAACATAAAATTTTAATAATATTAATAATAATAATAATAATAATTTATTTTCATGTTGAGAAAGAAATTTACATTGTTTTTACATTATTTTACATTTTATGAGGTGCGGACCCATGTTGACTAAGATTTTGTTGTTTTTTCAGCAGTACTATAATTCGGTACAATATAAGAACATATTTTTCAAACACACTGCATTTCTTTATTTTTCATTCTTTAATTCTTTAGGTTTGGTAGTATATTTAAGAACTGTCGTTTGGTATTATTGAAGACTGATCATTTGAAAAAGCCAGTAAGCATTTGGAGATTGGTATTATTGAAAATCTGTCATTAGTAATAGTATTATAGAACTATTAACTGGAATACTGTCATTTGGAGATTTCTGTAATTGAAAATCTGTCATCAGTAGTAGTATTGCAGAACTATTAACTGGAAATTTAGAAGAAAGTAGTATCAAATAAGTATTATCAGGTGACATTTATTTATACATATTTTTGCAATTCTCCAAATTTATAATCAATTCATATTTTGAAACAATCAGTATTTTTATGTAGTAATCAAATTAACTAACGGAAATAACCATTAAAATATTGTTACTACTACTCAAATCAAATTCTTCATTCCATATTTTTTTAAATATTTTTATTGTTTGTATGTAGATGTAATAAGTCAGACAAACGTTGACCCATTTTTTGTTATAACTTTTCTGTTATAGTACAGTCATGGTCAGGTAAATGTAGTACAAACTTTTTTCAATAAATATTTTTGTTGTGGTTTACCTTTTTGCTGTCAAAATCTGTTGTTCATATAAAAATTTACTAAACATCAAACAGACTTTTTCTACTCCCTTAACAGGAAGTAGGCACTTTCGTCCCTCATACGAGGGTAGAAAGTTCTACTTTTCCTCCCACGGGAGGCAAACAACTTTGCCTCCCGTAAATAATACTTAGAACAGAAACATTAAATAGCTATAATAATAGTGTATGGTTTTCTTTTATTGACCCGAGGCTGTAATAGTATTCACCAGCATGGTCTATATACTATTGTTTCACTACTAGAACAATTACAAGAACAATTAAATATTAAAATACAACAAATATATGTCATTACATCAATCAAAATTCGACATCAACGAATATAGTGAAAATGTACCTAGCACGCCAGAACTACAAAAAGATTCCCCAAAGACGAAACCTTGAACAGCTACACACACCGTTGCAAACTATGTATTCACATTTATTTTAGTTAGCTCTAAACGTTCAACATGATCTCCTACGCACCACACACCCGGTTTTACTATTTTTATTTATAATAATTCGTACGTTTCTTGTATACTTTGATTTTTAACAATATACTTATTCTAAATATTATATTTTGACATTTGGTGTTTTGAGTCTCATGTATCATAAAATATAATATTTATGCAATACACTGTGAAAGGTCGTAGAAAAAATCATATGTATTACTCGGGAGCAAAGTGCCATTTCCTCCCTAAGATTTTGATGCCTTCTGCTTCGCGTCGGACATCAAATATCCGCGGGAGGAAATGATGCACTTTGCTCCCTTATAAAACAAATAGCTATATTTCTACTCCTGCACTTTAATTGATATATTAATCATTCGCTACCTAAAGCCTAAAGGAGAGTCATTTAGATACAAATTTTAAATATATAAGGCACAAAGATACAAAGATACAAGTTTATCTAAAAAGTCCTGACAATGGCAGATATAAAATTAATTAGTTTTGACAGCTGTGCATGGGGTATTAGTGATTCGTATTCTTAATAAATTGTTGCTTTTTAAAATAAAATCATTAAACATGTCGAATAGTGATAGTGATATGTAAAATTTAACCCCACCGGACATTGTGGAGCAGACCACAAGAGCCACAAACAATGTATTACCAGTTCGTTAAAAACTCTAATTTTATGGATTCAAGAAACACAGATAAAATCAGCAGCTTTTCCGAAAACATTTTACTTGCTTATTTTAATGAATTATCAAAAACATTCGCCAACTTTATGGAAATCGCCAACTTTATGTAAACAATATTCAATTTTGAAATCTAGGTTGGGTATCAAACATAATGTGGACATATCCAAATATCACAAATTACATGCTGTATTAAAAAGAAAATCTGAAGGATATAAACCAAAAAAGCTAAAACGTTTGCGACCAACGAAATCAAGCAATTTATTACAGACGCCCCAGATGTTAAATATTTATTGTCCAAGGTAAGCACGATCATCATAGTTTTTCATTTAATGGAAATTTCTTCATAGGTGGCATGTATATTTGGTATTATACCTGGTATATTTGGTATATCTTTGTCGTAGAAAAAAATAGTGTATGCAACTCGCATTTAATGGTTATTAAATACTCGTTGCATAATATATTATTTTCATCCATTCACAGCCTTTTTTACCTTTAACTTATAATATTATTCTATAATAATGTTGTTATAATATTATATAGTAGTATTATATATCATGAGTGGGTTGGCAAACAATTGGAACAGGAATATGTTCCGGTCCAAAAAAATTGAGGTTGTACTACATTTGACCAAGACTGTACATTTATATTCCCCAACATTTTGCAGAATATGAAAGCGAGGTTGGTACTAATGAAAAACTAGCATATGTCGATTGGTAATAGTGAAGAACTGTCATTTGAAAATTGGTAGTGTTGACAATTTGTGGTTTAAACTTTAATTAAAATTATATTTTGAAAAAGTGTCATTTATATATTGGCATTACTGAATAAATGTCAACCGAATATTAAATAATGGTAATAGTAATAAGTCTCCGCAACTTTTCTGCGTAGTAATTGTTACTTAGAGGTTGATATATAAAAGTTTTTGATTAATTGAAATTTACTGAATTTATCTGAATTTATCTCTTTTATCTTCGTCACTTGAGAAGTTAAGCAGGTGTGGTTGTAATTCTTGATATTGTTATACATCACAATGTCAGGTTCCGACTTATGATCCAGAAGAACTCGCTGTTGGATAAACTTGCATACATCATTCCATCACTGGATGATTTAAATATGTATTAAAAATGCATCATCTCAGTGAAGTCAGTTGCTAGCAGGAAGATTTTAATATGCAAAGTGAAATTGTTAGTTCGCTCCTGAATCATACTATCAAAGATATTATAGTAACACCGTTCGGTCATTCCTATTCACATGAGCTTTAGATTTCAACAGACGTGGGTGGCTATGTGAATTTGGAAGGTCGATTGTCTGGGCAACGATTGGCTGGACAAGCTGGTTTGTAAGTCCAGAATATCATTAAAAAATTATCATTTGTAGACTGTTAACGTTGAAGAAGTATCTTTTGGTCATAGATATTATTAAAATTTTTGACATTTTGACATGGACATACCTATTGGTGGCGCTGAAAATATATAATTATAGATATCAGTAGATATGAGTAGATTATCAGTATTTATTAAATATCAGTAGGAAATTGCTGAAGTCGCCAACTTTCATATACAGGGTTATTCACGCTATACGGCACGGAATATTGTGGCCAAAATACGTGACTTTCAAAAAGTTTCACTTCTGGGATATATCGGGGTTCATTTTGGTTACTTTTTAAAATTAATTTCATATTATACAGGGTATTCCAAAAGCCGTAAAAGTATCAATGTTGTGTTTTTTAAAATGGAACCCCCTGTATAACTTAGCATATTTGAATTTGCCCCTTTTTATTCTTTATAAATCCGTTTTTTTTTAAATTCGCTTTAACCGTTCAGAAGTTATTTATTTGTTTATGCGTTTGCAGGCACTTATTCAAAAAATAGCAGGGCACTTGGTTTTTGGGATATGCGTTTTGGGACTTTGCCTGTGTCTAAACAACTGCTTGGGGTATCTTTTGGCGTCAAGATCGTCTATTTGCATTGTGGCATCACCTTGCTGTGACACATTAATTTTGGTAAACTTTGAAGGGCCATAACTTGATTTTTTTAAATGGCATACCCTACATTTTATAACTTAGTCGTATACAGTGTCTTGAGATCTGTGTTTATTTTTCTGAAAATTCAAATTATCTCCCAAACTACGAACTTTTGACACAAAATCTAAGGTTTGAAAGACATGTAAAATGAGACGCTGAATACAGCTAGGTAATCAAATATAGTGTATGCCATTTAAAAAAATCAAGTTATGGCCCTTCAAAATTTACCAAAATTAATGTGTCACAGCAAGATGATGCCCCAATGCAAGTCAACTGTCTTGCCGCCAAAAAATACCTCAAGCAGTTGTTTAGACACAGCCAAAGTTCCAACCTCATATTCCAAAAACCAAGTGCTATGCGATTTTTTGAATAAGTGCCTGCAAACGTATAAATAACCTAATAACTTCTGAACGGTTAGAAAAAAATTCAAAAACGAACCGGATTTATAAAGCCTAAAAAGAGGCAAATTCGAATATGCAAAGTTAGGGTTCCCTTTAAAAAACACAACTTTAATACTTTTAGGGCTTTTGAAACACCCTGTATAATATGAAATTAATTTTAAAAAGTAACCAAAAGGTACCCCGATATATCCCAGAACTTAAACTTTTTGAAAGTCACGTATTTTGGCCACAATATTCCGTGCCGTATAGCATGAATAACCCTGTATAGTTTGTTTTTTTTAAGATCGGCCAACCTCGCAATTTCTCTCGAAAGTATTAGTGGCAACTCTGTTAAAGTCATTAGTGTTTCTCGAAAACGAGGTTACGGTTCAATATGTGGTGATTTTTGTAGTGATTTTTGTTTTGACCAACATTAAGCAACATGTGGTGGATATTAAAAAAAACGGACTAAACGAGATTTATGGTTGTTAACGTATATTGTGGTCTTTTTTGTTTTAACTAACAATTTAAGCTAAAGTATTTTGCTTAAAGACCTGTTATTTGTAATGTATCATTTCTAGATCTTCAATTCTAATGAAGTGGAATGGAAGAAATATTTGTTAGGAGTTCTCATATATTAACAAATTATAATTTGGTATTATTGCCGAATTATAATTGTTAGATTTTTACTGAATAATAACTGTCATTTGAGTTGCTATTATTGAAATTCTGTCATCAGGAGCCCCTTGATGTGTGTAGATTAATATTATTGAAAGTCTGTACGTAATATTTATACTACTACATCTCCAAATTAAATATTTTACGAGACAAATGAGAACTGTTATTTTGAAATTAATAGATCTTCAAAAACTGTAATCTAGAGATTGGCATTGGTGAAGAACTGTCATGTAGAGATTGGCATCTCTTTTGAAGAACTATTATTTAGAGATTGGTATTACTAAAGATCTATCGTTTGGAAATTAGTAGTCTTGAGGAAGTATATTTTGGAGGGTAGTAGCGATAACTATCTGGATATTGGATAAACGGTAATGGCTTTTATACCGCGCTACAACTTTTTCGAAATAACTAAATATCTTCTGGTTTCTCTGAAGCTCTAGTGTCTTTAAAATGAAACAACATGATAATGACTTCATACAAATTTTACATAATCGCTAAATATATTTCATAACAAATTACAATAAATGACTTATTACTTACTAGGTAGGTACTGTTATGCTCACATATATCTAGTACAAGAATTTAGGTTACAATAGCAATTTTGTATAGCAATGTCAAATTGTTTGTACTAGATTTATGTGAACATAACTGTACACTTATACCGAGTGATCATTTAAATTTCAGCATTAGTTCACAATGGAAATTTTCGCGGCCACTAAGAAAGGCCATTAAGAAATTGGCTCTAGTTTTAGAAATTTAATGTTCGATATTAAATTTATGAAACTCCCACAACTCGTTTTTTTTTAATTTTTACAGGGTTTAGGTAAGTAAGCTACAACGCTTTACCCATAGTAGTACTGCCCGCAAATCTAGCAATAATGTTTGTATTATATGCTTTCTACACGTATACGAACTGGGACCAGGGTTGAAATAAATCATCGTTTTTTTAAAGTATCAAAAATCAATGATTTTTTTATTAAATCATAAAAATCGTGATTTATTTATTTTTTAAATTTTATGACGAGTTTTTGCTTGGGTAGATATGATTTATAGCAATTGATTTACATCACCACTTTAATCATATGATTTTTTTAACGAATTCTTGAATTTGAACAAAAATTGATGATTAAATCTAATTTCTGTGTATCTGCACATACCATGTGATGGGAAAAAATGGAAAAAAAGAAAAGTATTTTACTTACTTACAATTATCTTCTTTAAAGCATGCTATCTCTGTAGTAACATTATATTTTTAATTGTTCGCCTATTGAAATGCCCAAACAGTACAAAAACAATGGTTAATTTAAACAAAAATCTGCTTTGTTTTAAATCAATGATTTATTTAAAAAACTCTGTTGAGTTTGAAATCACAACAACCCTGACTGGAACTCCTTAAAACTGACCAATCATGTCATGTTTAAAAATGTTTTTGGTAAAATGAAATCAATGTATTCTCTGGATAACAAATGTTGATTGTCAAAACTGATGTGAAAAGTTTTTTGCATTGACGTCACAATTTACATTCGGTGTATTGAATATCAAAATGCTAATAACATGTACCAATCAAAAGTATATAGAAATGCATATGGTGTGTGGCAAGATATTTCAAAATTATCGTGCTGTTGTAAGGGTAGGCAGGCACATTTTTCCAAAATTCAATATTGATGAATACGTAGTTTTTTATCTCTTCGACTCCACTGTAATCAATGCCAATTGCGACAGTTTTTGTTTTTTTTTAGTCTGATAACATTGCTTTCAATAAAAACGCATTTATTTCTCATTGGTTCACTTCAAACTTATTCTTTTGTTAATGAAAAGAGTTAAACATTGAAATTATTGCACGTTTAGGTTCCAAGCAATCATCTTAGTATTGTGTTAGAGCGTATACGTTTACTTACATATCTCCCTTTATAAAGTTTCATCGAGTAAATTTCTAAAACTCACACAACTTGTGTTTTTATGTTATTTTACATTTATCGTGGAATTTCGTCAAATATTCGCATCATCAATCCAATGTCAACAAGTATGAATTTTCAAGTACGTTAAATTCTATCAGTTGTCAACTATAATGCTAACATGCTATAATAATAAAATGCTTTAATGCTAACATTTAAAAATCACGAATTTCAACATTAGCAACTTTGTCATTGGGGCGACGATTGTGGGCCTATAAAATTATGAAAACGTGTTGTATAACCAATCGCTTTATTTCGCTATAAAAAAATCAATAATTATATGCAAATTGGTTACACTTGAACTTTATATACTTAGTTATATTTATCACGAATAGGCGAACATTATTTCGTAGCGTATCATTAATATTTATGAGGATTTTTTGCACGAGGTTGAAGCTTGAACGTTTAGTGACTTACAATTTCAGGTATAATGAATAGATAATCACACCAATAAACACTTCATTTATTATATGTATCTACATAATTACATATGTACCTCTTAATAAGTTCAAATGTGTGAACGATCCTACATTTTAACAAGGGCTGGTTTAAAAGTTGCGGATAAATTATCATTCAGAATTTCAGATACACTTACACACAAGAGGGTTAAGACTCACCTGTGTGCTAGTGATTTGAGTCTTTAAAAGTTAGCCTTTAAAAAATGGTAACGACAAGTTTTGTCATTATTATTATTATGACCAAATTTTTATTTTATGGGTTTGTTTGTCATGTTTCAATAAATGGCAAAATCAAATACTTAACTACTGTAAAACGGCGATGCACCTAAACTCTTTCAGATGCATTCGAATGATGTGTATTAATAGAGTGGAAGCTCCTTTTCCGTGTCAAAATAGAAACGACGCAAAGCCGCGATGCATCTATTTTCGTGTGTGGCTCCTAAATAGATTGACATCCACCACCCCTCTCATTCCATATCTCTGTACACAAAAATCAAATGATTACTGCAAGTTGTTCTTACTATACAGGGTGTTTCATTACGTACCGTACAAATTCAAGCAGCACGTTCCTGAGGCCATTTTAAGTAGAAAATGTTCTATAAACATGGGTCCCAATTCTCAACAGCTATAATACTTACGTACGTTGCTATGAAATTCCCAACTTTTGTTTTTGACATGTCAAGAATTATAAAGTCAAGTAGATGTGGTATGTTATCTTTCAAACATTACAAATTTATTAACCTTTTGAACAGTTTACATAATAATCTCGAAATCATTGCAAAAAGTTATAGCTCTATCCTGTGCAACCGTTGTGAATTTGACACATGTTTATAGGACATTTTCTACTTAAAATTGCCTCAGAAACATGCTGCTTGAGTTTGTACGATACTTCATGAAACACCCTGTATATCACCAATTTGAAAATTACTAGAAGTATCAATGGTATTGATTTGATCAAAAACTATCCCATTTAATTACGAAATTATAAATAATTATTTAAACATTAATATTTTTACGCAATCATCAATTGCGTAATAAAGAAACTCAAATTTACGACTAAATTTACATATTCGCAGCAAACACAATTATAACTTATGCATGGCGATTTCACATAGACCATAAAATGCAAATAAAGGTGCACTTGTTTGCACAAGTACGCGCGTGCGTATGGCTTTAAGTGTGTATATTTGGGAATTTATGATGATGTTTTAGTGTGGGTTAATCCATCACAATGCTTCCTCAATTAACCAAATCGTACTCTGAATGTAATAATGGCATTTTTATTGCATTGTTTCTAAACAGTCTGTGCCGATTAACGAGTAAAGTAACGTGATTAAGTACACAGTACCCACTTATCGTTTATCGTTTGTAATTGAGTTATTATTAATGTTAATTATTACTTACTACTAACTTGCAATCCATAATGTCTATTGCATCATGAGATACTTATATATTAGTAAGTATTTATTTTATGGCGCTCGCATTTATTTCAGGTAATATGATATAACTAAATAAATATTAATAAATTAAGAAATATTAATTTGAATCTTTCGTAGACCATCAAATTTCATAAATATTGTAGTCGAACTTAGCGACTCTTTAATACACTATATTGCATATTACAACGATGTAATTGAAGAAAGAAAAAAAACCTCCACATTTGATAGTTTCATATTCGATAATTTTCGGTAGCAGGAATTTTAAAATGTTTCGATATTGTGAAATTTGTATGTTTTGTATTTTTATGAAATTGTATTTATATCTGCAAGATATTAAACTTGTAACATCTTTTATATAAATTATAATATTTGAACATTATTTTTTTCATTTTCTCTGATTTACGAGTTACGAGGTACTAGCACAACGCAATATTGAAAAATTTTCAATTTTCCAGTTTGTAATTTAGACAGCGTTTTTGAGTTGTTCTAGATATTTGACAATTTGAAATTTAAATCTGTTAGGTCTAGAATTTTATTTTATGAAAGTTTTTTATTACTTAATTTGTATTACTTTTAAGTTTAATTACTTAACTTAATTTTATTATTATTAAGTATATGTGCTAAATAGTTTCTACAGATGAACTTCAATGAACTTCGTAACAAAAATCTAGAATTTTAGTGTAGAATACATTTCATTTATACCATTTCAGTTGACATTTGAGGCATTTATATATAATTTTGTATTCGGTGCTTAGATTCATTTCTTGTTATTTGAGTATACTCCAATTCACTACCTAAATAAACGATTTTAGTTAAAGAATTTTTTTTCCACAAAAATGTCATCAATACCATTACAGATTGCAAATGTTATCATCCCACATGAGCATTTTCTAACTATCAAGGAATCTAAAACATCTGAGAGTACACATAAAAATTGAATAGTCTTTAAAAACATCAAATGAAATTTAGTCCAAAATGCATCATAATAATTGTGAATACAGTGTTCACCTAAAATACTACTGTATTAAAACACGACTACATTTCAGACTTCCACAAATAATTCTATGCCAGACTGTGTGGAATTTGCTACTTTAAAATTTATAGCTGTAGTAAAAAAAAAGAAATAGTTCGTACGGTAATCTCTCTTACGATATGTTTTTATAACGTGAAGGTTATCTGCTTCCAAACCGAAATATCACTTGTGACATGAGCATATTTATTAGTTTTTTTTTATATGGCTTAAATGCAATATTCTAACTAATACATTAATCATAACCAGATAATTGCTGCGCGAGTAATTAAAATTTAACCAGAAATCAATTTTACGATTTATGCAGTCTTACATTGACCTAAATCGTAATTAGATAGTTACTCAAAGAGGTTTTTAAGTATGCATCTATTAGTATTACATTTTCTCTTCTAGAGAAGAATTTTCTATACAGTTGACGATTAAATATTCTATCATTTTGAATGTCAGAACAATACTCTTTTTTCCATAGTTTTAATAAGAGTTAAAAAAGCTGTTCAGAAGTTGAGATATAACAAAATTGTCTTCTGAAATGTTTTTCGTTAGCAAAAGTAGGTGATATTTCTGCATATTGGTAATTATTTACCTCAAACTCCAAGTGATAAGTAGATAAACAAATGTTTGCTAGATTATAACGACAAAATTGCGAAAATACGTCAAAATTAATTTTACATTTTATTAGTGGAAATGAAAATTGCAAATAATAGTGTATACAATTCGTGAGAAATTACTGTTTATTTGTTGACTCATTGGAATTGTGCAACTCGGCAATTCTCGTTGTAGTGTTTCAGTTCGTGAAAAAACACTTACATTTTGCAACTTATTATATAGATGACTATTTTATATTTGATTCTAACCTACAAAAATGGTAAATTGACGCACACCCTTCACACTTTCCACTTTCCAGTTGTCGTTGTCAATTATACTGCACCTTAAAAGGGGTAATTTTTACAGTTTTAAAATAATTTTGCTGCAGACCTAGAGACTGTGCAGACGCGATTGACAAAAAAAATGTTTTGTAAGTTAAAAAAATGTTTCCATTTTGATAACATTCAATTTGGCAGTAATGATTTATTAAACGGTTAATAAAAAATTGAAACATATTCTAGTACAATAACAGACCTTACACCAAAAGGTAGATAGGCAAAGGAATAAATAAATAAATAGTACCGTAATACTAGTTTAATCATGAATCTATTGTGGCTCCTATTTTAACTACATGTGTGTGCTCATTTATCTGATAGCGCCGGAAATAGTATATTTGCGGAGATATCTCATTGCTTTTAAACACGTTAATGAAAATTCTGGCACGGGATTCAAACTGTCGAGGTCTTTAGATATTCGAAATAGGAGAAATTTTTAAATTATCGTTGGATACTTAAAAAATATCAAATCTATTGTTTGAAAATTTAATGCGTTTCATTCGTGATATTTTTATTATGTAATCAAAAACTATTATCTTCGTATTTTATCGTTGCATTGTTACTTTGTGATGATGTATTATATAATTTTTATAGCAAATATGCTACTGGTATTACGAGATTTTCGTGTCATTTTCAATAGTTTTCAATAATAGAATAGAATCGCTGATAAAGTTATTTTAATACTAATAATATTTTTAACATTATTGTAGTGATTCAAATTCGGTATTGAACTCTAAAATCGCATCAATTGAACCCAGCTGAAGCAATGCAGCAAAACTGCATTTGAACGTGGTACAGTGACAATTCATGAGCTTTTCATGGCCCGTTAAACACCACGCTTAACCGTCACGGCTGCATGAAATCATTATTAATATCCGCTTTATGGAAAATTTCGCCGTAAAACGTTGCATTTTAAAGTAGTTTTCCACATTCTGGATTAGGAGGTACAATGAGGGTGACATCCTGTAAAATATATGCATGCATATTTCGTAACAGAACAACCAATAATTTAATAATGTAATAATTTCAAACAGGGACGATTGAAGTCCGTGCATTATGTCGGAAACGCGGCGCGTCGCGGTCAAGATCAGAGATTGCATAGGTAAATATGCATACTGTCAAGTTGACAGTATATTTATTTCACAAACAACATGACAAACGAGCCTACCTTTGCAAACTGATCTTAGCCGCGGCGCGTCGCTTTTCCGACTTAGTAGACGGACACATTATACACCAGTGGTGGGCAAACTTTTTAGCTGAAGGGCCATACAATAAATTTAAATCAAGAAGTGGGAATTAAAAAACAAAAACATAATTTATTCAAGACGAAAAATGAGTTATCTAAATAATGTTTATAAATAAATTAAAAAAAAAAATTAATACATACCGTGTGTTTGAGGGGCGAACATTCTAAACATTGTTTTTAACATTTTTGCGAATTCTTGCTTGCTAGTATAACTCACAGAAAATGTTTTGGCATCAATTGAACTAGAAAATTATTGCCATCTAGTGATATTAAATATTAAATTATTATATCATATTCATTTAAAAAAATTATAGAGACATTCAGTTAAATAAGGAAATAGTTGTGGCTTTTAAAGCTTATGCAAAATATGCTTTTTTTTAAATACCACCGTTTTCAGTTGTAATACAAACTTTTTTTTAATGGCAGCCATAGTTGGCTTAGATATTTTTAAAATGGATAATTTTTCTCTTTACAGCGATACAAAGTTTGCTATACTGACTTTGATAAATAAAGGAATCTTCGAAAATTAACTTTATGAAAATTATTACTTACTGTGACAAATAAACACGATACAGCACTATTTGTATTATTGATAGTAGCAAAAACAGAGTTTGCCATGGAAAACTTTTTTTTCCTCTTGCTACGAGAATTCTATAATTTTTTCTATTCTAATTATACTAAATTCTATTCAAATTATACAAGGAATATATATTTATTTATGAGCGTAAGTATAGCAAACCTTATATCGTAATAAAGAGAAAAAAATGTCATTTTTAAAATTGTGAAAGCCAATTAGGACTGCCATTTAAAAAAAAAGTTTGTATTATAACTCAAAAAATATGGGTTTTTTTCAAAAAAACAAAGGCATATCTTGCATAAGCTCTTAAAATGACAACTCTTTCCGAGATTACAATGCTTAAAATGAAAAACCAAACTCACCCTGTATATAATTAAAATAAATAACTGTGCCGTGTCTACTTGATCCATACTTAAGAGAATACTATTTTACTGAACCTAACATAGACAATAATTGCATATTATAACTGATACGTTCATTGTTTCGGACTACAGTTCGTCAAGACAACTTGCTTCAATCATATACACTGGCGAAAGAAATTAACGCATCGCTTATTACATACTATACCATAAACTTAGTAAAAATTAGAACAAGTTTTTATTTTTTCATTTAAACATTGAATTTAAAAATTTACGAAAACAGCAGAAGAAGTAAGACAAGAAAATAACAGAAAAAATAGAAAACCAATAGCAAAAATTAAGAAAAAAAATTTTTAATTCATTTTAACAAAACTCATGTGCTTAAAAGTCCTAATATTGAGTGTTTCCTCTTTTTGTTCGAATAACTACCTAACAACGACAGCCCATACTGCCAATTGAAGCCTTAATTTGAGCCTGGCCAACATTAAAAAAAACTTGCAATCTTCGTCCAAATGCTTGTTGGTTGACTGGACGCTGAGGAAGTGTTCTAAAACGTCTTCCCATCGTGTTACAGAAGTGTTCGACGGAGTTTAGATCGGAAATAGATCTGGACATCTATTTGACCATCTCAGTGGCGATATCCACTTCGAAAAAATACTGCTGTACTATGCGGGCAAAATGTTGTCTTGGGTTATCATGCTTAAAAAGAAACAGAGGCATTACTTATGGTTCTAAAATGTTTTTTTTTTTTTACTAGAGTTTGGAAAACTTTAAAATATGAATACTAATTTGAGTTAGGAAAATATTTCAACATTAAAAGTTATAAGTAATTTTATTGAAATTATACATGTTATATTTTATCATTAAATTCCAGAACTGGTCTTTGTGGAAGTAGAAATAGGGTTATTATTTACGTTAACCTCTTCTTTATTCCCCAATATTTTCCTTGCTACTTGAAGTTTATATCCAACTTCGCTCTCAATATATCGTTCTCCCACATTTGAAGATTTCCATCCAACATGACTCTTAAGAGTGGTAATGTCTGCTCCTGTATCAACCAGTATTGTGGCAGACGTTCTTCTAAAGCAATGCACCATATAATTGGATGTATTCGATAACTTCAAAATCTCTGCTCAAACTCAATCTCTTAACTTCAAATTCTCAAAATCTTCAAACATTTTTAGGCATGCCTCCAATACTATTGATTCCAACAGGTTGCCTCGTACATTTTCCGCTTCGATGTCCCAAGAAAAGTCTTGAAGTTGTGGGTGAGGGACGAAAAGAATATTTGCGAAATATTTCAAGAAGATCCACATTTTCTATGTTCCCACTGGAAATGGTAAATTCTCTTCGCACATTGGTCTTTGTGTTGGGAATATCAATCAAAATAAATGACCCCATGTCCTTGATGTTTTGAACTTGAAGAAAAGTTAGTTCTTCTCGTCGACACGCTCCAGTAACACCAACACCATTTCACTACCTGAAATTTAAACAAAAATTGTAATATTTTGATTAATTTCAAATACCTTCATCATTAAGTAGGTTCCATCATCCGCTTCTCTTAGGGACTGTTCTATTTATAGATTTGTAAAAACACTGTATTTCTTAGAATAATGTCCCACTGACTTTCGTTTAATAAAAGCTATTAAACTTACAAACTTCTTTATATCGATATCTTTCTTTACAGATAATATTGTCCTCAGCATCGAGTAAATGCTCCATAAGTAGAACTCTTATAGGCTTTGGATTATTGCTGAAAATATGCTAGCAACACTTCCTCATTGATCCCTCTCACTCGTTTTTCTTTACACCAATCATCAAATTGTCGATAAACATTTTCATACTCTTCCTTTGATTTCACTGGTAATAAAGACTCAACACCTAACGCAGCCGATTCTTCAATATCAGACTTGTATCAGACATTTTAATAAAATTTCCGTAAATTTACTGTCACGAACCACTTAAACACATTCACAAACTCTGTTTTTTTACAAACACCATTGTTTCTCCATAGTAACGAAAGCAGAATAATCTTGACTCCGCCATTTAATTTAGAAATTATTTTAAAATATTAAAATTATCCAAATTTAATTTATTTTCCCAACTCCAATTAAAAAAATCATGTGTGCAGCACGTAAGAAATGTATTTTTTTTTTCGTACTAGGCATGTGATCGTTGATCGATGCGATAGCCGAGATTAAAAACATGCCGTGTACGGAAAAAAATTAAACTTTTCTTTTGAAAAATAAAACTTATGACACAAAGAGCTATAATGTATGATACTGTTGTGATACTTTCGCTTGGTATCACCACCAACTCCATGGTAGTCTCTAAAATGATACCTACTCAGACCATAACTGAGCCACCACCAAACTTAATAGTTGGAACAATGTTACACTGCACATAACGTTCACCTGGACGTCTAAATACAAGCATTTGCCTGTCACTGCTGTAAAGACAAAATCTGGACTCGTCCCTAATCCCTAAAAATAATATTTGCCCATTTGCTTCTAACAGTTCACTTGCTCTAGACTAGAGCAAATGTTAACCTGCCTCTGCGATGGTCTGCAAGTTAGTTGAGGGACTTTAGCAGCTATTCTTGAAGATAAATTAAAACATTCAACCGTGTTTTTATGATAACAGAACTCACACAAACGATATGGGTCTCTTCGAGCATAGTTTTGACGTTTGATGCCATAATAAACCGTTCCCTTAACGTTTTAACGTTTGCATCAGTACAAAATAGTCTTGGACAGCATTTGTGACTCGTTTTCGCCATTGCTCTGGCCTTCTTAAGTAAGCACGAGTTTCCTGATGTAGATTCAAGATACGGTATATGTAGATTGATTGACACCAAAAACATGCTCCTTACAACACTGACTTCTATCTTTTCTACGAGTTACAAGAGTTACTACACTGACAGCTTCTTCAACAATTATATTATGATTAAGATGCTTTTTAATATTCATGTTTCACTATTTTGTACTTTATATATACAGTTATGGTGAAACAAATCCATGAAGGAATTTAATGACGTCCTTTCTGGTAGTGAAAATTGTATATTTTTTAAACAGGTATTTATTTTTATTATTAACAAAAATACAAGTGCAAAAAACAAACAAACAAGTATAAAAACCTTGTACGGGATTTTCCTTATGAAGGTAATTTTATTTCAAAAATACAAATGGTTCCATAATATCGAGAAAAATGCGGTGATTCGTTAATTTCTTTCGCCAGTGGATTTCTTAATTGAAACAGTTTTTTTTAATATGTGCCACTATCATCACATAATTTATAATCATTTTCCCTTCTTGTGGCGGGCCGTACTTTGCCCACCGCTGTTATACACGTGTTGTGCATTTACTTACCTGACATATGATACAATTTTGCGATTTGCAATTTCAAGATCAAGTTTGAACACTGACATCAACTGATATCAACTTCAAAATGGAGACCAATATACCAAAAAACATACAAGAAGAAGACATAACTGGTATACGGGATAAAATGACGGATAGCATGATAAACGCACAGAGAACAAAGTAGACCTCAAAAATAAGGACAGAAAACAAACATGGATGTCGGATGAAATTCTCCTGTTAATGGAAAAAACTCGCAAACTGAAGAACAAGACGATGGAACTAAATACATAGGGGCACAGAAGGTAATTAGAAGTAAAATTAGAATAGCGAAAAATGAGTGTCTCGCTAGCATATGCAAAGAAACCGAACAATTGCATGACGACATCAACCTGCACAAGAAATCAAAAAAACAGCAGAAGTTTTTAGAAAATACAACCTCGCCATGCTAGTTAATCAAGACCACGAGATAATTCTAGATGGAGAAGGGAAAAATAAATTTTGGGAGCAATATATTAAGAGTCTTTTCGCAGATGAAGAGCCAAACAATAACAATAATAACTTCGAGACCGATAACAATCTAACAAGCCCGTCAATTAGTAAAGATGAAATTAATAGAGCTATAAACACTGCAAAAAACAACAATGCTGCTGGCCCAGACGAAATTACGTCGGAAATACTTAAACTCCTCGATCAGAAAAGCATAGACGTGATGCACAAAATCTTCAAAAAATTCTATGACACTGGTCAATATCCCACCCAATGGCTGACATCAACGTTCATTCCTTTGCCTAAGAAAATAAATGTCAAAAAATGCGAAGAACACAGACTTATTAGCCTGATGAGTCATACTTTGAAACTATTTCTTAAAATCATACTTCAACGTATATACAAGTAGTGCAATAATAACGCAACCAGCACATACACAGTTTAGCTTCCGGCAGGGATTGGGCACAAGAGAAGCTTTAGTTACAACACAAGTTTTTGTACAAAATTGCGAAGACCAAAAGGAAAAATGAACGTCTATTCTTCATAGTCTATGAGAAAGCGTTCCACAGAGTACAACATCGTAGTAAACTATCTGAAATATTTAAAAAGTCGGACATTGACCAGAAAGACATACGATGTATAGAAAGCTTGTACAAGAACCAAACAGCCAAAATAAAAATCGGAAATGAAACTACGAACGATATAAAGATTTGTTGAGGAGTAAGGCAAAGTTGTGTACTGTCGTCGAATGTCAGCACCGCGTTCCTCCTGATATTCTGGTCTCGGGAAATAATCATAAATTTCGTTTTTGCAATATTCATGTTTAGCCCCATGAGTTTGGTGTGAGTCCCTCCTGCTCTGTTAATCATTTCTTTTAGATCTTATATATTTTCGGCTATCGGCACTGTGTCATCTGCGCAGCGAATATTTTTAACCCATATGCCATTGACTTTAATGCCCTTTTCAAGGTCCGTGAGGGCTTCCTGAAATATGTTTTCAGAGTATATGTTAAATAGGAGCCCCCCACCCCCCTTCCAGAAATAAGTTTTCGGAGTATAAGTTAAATTGATTGAAAGAACTGATTGATAAAGTAGGGACTCACAGCAAACTCATAGGGAGAAGCATGAATATTGCAAAAACAAAATTTATGATTATTTCCGGAGACCAGAATATCAGGAGGGATGCGGTGCTGACATTCAACGACTTACCAATTGAAAGTGTACAAAGATTCAAATACCTAGGAGCATGGTTCATAGAAAACTGGACATCGGACACCGAAATTAGATGTCGAATCGACATTGCACGAAGTGCATTCATAAAGTTTAAAAAAGTTTTTGTCAATACTGAATTTGATTTCAATCTTAAGGTACGTCTTATTAAATGTTATTCGATACTCCTCTATGGAAGGTTGGACGCTTAACAGCTATTAATAAGATTGAAGCGTTTGACATGTGGCTTTACCGAAGAATACTGAAGAACCCTTGGCCATCAAGAATTACCAATGAAAAAGTGCTGCGGCGAGTAGGTAAAGATCGCGAACTTTTGACCACAATAAAAAGAAGAAAAGTTGCACACCTAGGACATATCATGCGAAACCAGAAGTATGATATTCATCAACTCATCATAGAAGGCAAGATTGAAGGAAAACGAGGAATAGGAAGGAAGAAGATGTCGTGGCTCAGAAACATAAGGCAATGGACTGGACTAAATACTATCGGTAGTTTGGTTCATACCCTCAGAAACCGCCAAGAAATGCACCACATTATCGCAAACATCCATTAATGGATAAATGCACCAAAAGAAGAAGAATAATTTCAAGATTCTATGCCAATTTTATTATTTGATTGTGCACGTGGCGTTTTTTTTTGATGACTTCAAAAAGGAGTGATTCGTTTAGAAAACGAAAAACATCGTGATGCACAATTTCAAAATTTTGAGGACATTTTGATGATTGCGTATATAATGATAACCAATCAATAGGTATGCGTGACCCGTTATCGAAATTTTGTTCAAATATCCATGAATTCATCATGGCATAACTTTAAAAATTTTGTTGCCTGGGCGATTATTTTGTAAATTTAGACTTTGATATCATGTGCTGAATGTACTGAATCCATTGTTTAAATGTTGTTCATTTGAGTTTGATTTTATCCTACCTCTGGCAGCGAATTACTCGAATTGAACTTGTCTTATCTATCAAAGTGAAATTCTTGAATCGCATTGCCATACCTATTGTAGTGTACTTGAATTAAAAAAATGCGTGAACTGAAAATATTCCATTTTTTATTCTTGAGCCCAAAACTGTTTTTCAAATATTATGGCCTACATTAGATCACATACCTACTAATCTATATTCTCTCGTTTTGTTTTAAGCCAAAATATGTTTTATTCTTAAGCCCAAAACTTGTTTTTAAGCCGAAGATTTAAATATTTTTCAAATATTTTGACCTACATACATTAGATCACATACCTACACTTCTATTCTCTCGTTTTGTTTTAAGCCAAAAATATGTGTTTAGCCAATCAAAATGCATTCCAAATATTATGTGACTATTTAAGATAACATACTAACTTCTTTTCTCTTTTTTGTTACAGATTTTTGATTGATTTTCGAAGATGCCGCGCAATAAGGACAGCTTCCTGCGGAGGAACCTGCTGACGCTGCTTCTGGTGTGCGGCGTGCTGGGCGGCACCATCTTGGGCTGCGTGCTGCGCGCTACCCAGGAGGAAAAATGGACACCCAGACAGGTGATGTACCTACAATTCCCCGGCGACATCTTCCTGCGGATGCTGAAAGCGCTGATCATCCCCCTGCTGGTCTCTTCGGTGATCGGCGCCATTGGGTCTCTGGATCTCAGCCTCTCGAAGAAGATCGCCTTCAGGTCGATCCTCTTCTATGCGACGACCACAGTCTGCGCCGTGGTGCTTGGGATCATCCTGGTGGTGACCATCAGGCCCGGCACCAGTGCTGCAGCCGAGTACAAAGACGTCAAGGTGTCCAAGCAGGTCGTCAGGCAGGTGCTTACGCAGGACACGCTCCTTGATTTGATCAGGTAAGATTTTATTATTATTGGTTACGTTAGTTTAGGCTAGGTTAGGTTAACCTAAATGAAAAGTGTAGCACCAATCTCTCATGACTTATAGGAGTTGACACTGTTTTGCTTAGGTCTCAAAATTTCATGAACAAATATGAAAATTTGAATATTTATGTATTTATTTTTATTATACACTCAAATGCAAAAAAACGGGTCATTGGGTCATTGTTTGCAAAAGAACCATTTTTATTTTATTTTGATGTTGGGATAGTACTTAGAATAAAAATTTTAGTGTTTTACAATCAAAGAGACCGTCTGGATGTAGAAAGAAGCAACATATGGTACTTATTATTTATTTAATGAACATTAATGAGCGAAAACGATAATGTACGTATACACGAAAGAAAATGCATATCGGCAAAATAAACTTAACAAAGATTAATAATGAAAATGACAGTTAATCGAAAACAAACAAGTCAAAACCCAGTAGCCACCTTGATCCTCTATACATAATGCCGAATGAGCAATAGGTAGTGAAGAACGCATACCTTTAAATGTTATTTTCGCTTATTAAATAAACTGACAAGTATCATATGTTGTGTTTTTCTACATCCGGATGATCTCTTTGATTGTAAAACACTAAAACTTTCATGCTAAGGACTATACCAACATCACAATTTAAAAATGGGTTTTTTGCAAAAAAAACGACCCAATGACCCGGTTTTTTTGCATCTTATTAAATTAATTCACTTAATCCTACCAAATTTTCTTTTTTTTTTACACATTGCAGCATACATAAAAAATCCTTTATTCCTTTACTTTGCAAGAACACTCCACAAGAAATAACGTACAGACTATCGTCCATATACTGGGTGGCGCACCTATCCTCGCTCGGACTATTGCTGCTAGACTAATGAAAATTGCGGAAATAATCTGATTGGAAGTTTCTGGATACTTGATGTGCTACTATTTAAAATTATTTTCGAGTGTACAGAGTGTACCATAAATCCGGGACATAACATTTGGTCTCATTTTTAAATGGAACATCCTGTATATTCCTTCATTTTTGTAATCTGTTTCATGTGGGCTTCACAAATCATTTTTAGTTTTAGAGATCAGATGCGACGTTGTCAAGTTATTCAGATTTTAATCATTTTTTTTAGAAAAATCATGGACGTGGAAAAAAAATCAACAAAACCTTATTATAACAGATCAATGAAAGAATTTGGGTATGCAAGTACCCAAGCAATGTGCCAAAATATACACAATATTTGGAGTCACGTTTTGCTATTTTAAAAATGCTAAAACTAACTAAGATTGATCGTTATTTACATATTTAAAAGTATTTTTAAATTAGAATCCATATGCTACCATTGAATAGCTGCTAATACAGGGTGTTCCATTAAAAACAATAGTTTAAGCCGTTTGAAAATAGCAAAATTCAATCATTATTTCTGAACACCCTGTGTATATAACGTGACTCCAAACACTGTGTATATTTTGGCACATTGCTAGGGTACTTGCATACCCAGATTCTTTCATTGATCTCTTATAATAAGGTTTTGTTATTTTTTTTCTACATTCCTGATATTATTCGTTAAATCTGATTAAAATGTGAATAACTTGTGAACGTTGCATCTGATCCCAAAAAATAAAAATGATTTGTGATGCCCACATAAAGCATATTCTAAAAATGAAAGAATATACAGGGTGATCTATTTAAAAAGAGACGAAAGTATGTGTCCCCGATTTATGGCACTCTGTAGACTCGAAAATAATTTTAAAAGTACCACTTCAAGTGTCCTCGAACTTCTAACCAGATTTTTTCCTCAATTTGCATTAGTCTAGCAGCAGTGGTCAGAGCGAAAATAGGTGGGCCATTCTGTATATAATTTCTTTTTGTATTCTGCTGATGTTTTTTGGTCATAATTACCAATAAATATAAAAATATAAAAACCTCTAAAATTTGCGATTTCGCGGAGTGTTGACTTCGTGTTCACTTTCGTGTTGAGCCACTGTAACAGCGCGTTTACACCAATGTTAGTAACATGTGATGCTAACAAATTTCGCAGCCAATAAGATTGGCTACATTGGTGATCTAGCAATTCTTATTGACGGCGAAATGCCGATTTGTTAGCAACACATGCTACTAACTTAGTGTAAACGGGCTGTAACACTACAATTGATCATAACATTAATATGTAGTATCGTTCTTTGACAAAGGAACTGAAACTAAGGATGTAGTTCACGATTAAATTGCGCTCTTTTTGCCTAACAAGAACGAGTTAAATTCAGAGGTATGGCGCTTTTTCGCGATTATAATTTGCTGCAACGTCATGTATGAGGCATCGTTTAATATAATAACAAAAATCTGACTTGGCCATCACATTACTTTGTCATACTAATGATTAAAATATGAAATTTCTTTATAAACCACAAGCCCCGTGAAAAAGTCCTACAAAACTGATGCAGTTTTTAATTATTTTTAATTTATATTAAAATATTTTTCACGTATCTGTTCTAGTTTACATCTTTTATCTACAACTATTAAGTAACATTTACATTACTTATATATTTTTGACAAATAACGGCATGTGTTATTTCATAAATTGAGTAATGAAGACAGCGTATTGAATAATATTATTCCATGACAACCAATCGCTGTCACTGTCAATGTCACTTGTGTTTTGCGTTTGGAAGTTCTTTCATTGTGTTAATTTCATTGAGACATGTCCGATGAAAGTGAAATTTCTTCAACGTCCCCAGAAATATTGTATCTGGCGAAAAATGCTACTGAAAAGTTGTTCCCGGAAACATCTAAAGGTAAATATGATGCGGCATATAAGAACTTCATGATTTGGCAAACGAAGAAAAGAAACGTCTTCGTTTTCTGAAAAAGTCCTCCTGGTTTACTTCCCCTAATTGTCAAAAACGTATAAGTCGTCGTCTTTGTGGGCTTTTTTACTCTATGCTAAGAAGCACACTGAATATTTACCACAATATTCATCTGGAAAATTATATTAAGTTTCAGTCATTTTTAAAGCGTCAATCTAAGGGTCATCGGCCAAAAAACGCCAAATTTTCACGCCGCAAAAATTATTATTTTGTTGGAAATTCAACACCAGTCATTACTTTCCACAATTGCAAGAATGTTTGAAGAATGACAATCAACAATAGTTATTTACGTAACCAAATATGAAAAGTGCGATATTGTTTGACGAGTGTAATATTTGCTAAAACGAGCGAAGCGAGTCAAACAATATCGCATATTTCATGACATGTTATTCATAAAACTTGATTTAATTCCGTCAGAATTATTTAATCTACTATTTGAATAAGAACGTTCCTTACTACATCACAGAATCAGATCACCGTATACCTATTGTTTCTACGGAAGCATAATTGTACTGGCATAAACAAATTTGTTAAGAAATTAAAAAAATCACAAATTTAATAATAATGCCAAAAAATGTTCTCAAATAATTATTCAGAACTAATTTCTGATGTTGAAGACTCTGCTAATGTTGCTATGGGTAGTTTACTACCAGAAAAATCCAGAAATAGATTCGCTTTAACCTACAAAAAGTTTGAAGCTTGGTGGGAACTGCAGTTATGTAATGTCTTTACATAACTACACTACATAACTGTGTGCGTGACAGTTGTAAAATATTACGTTTCATAACGAAAGATATTGATATAAAATTTGATTTTTCTAAACGGAATTAAATAAATGTAGTTTTCCAAATTTTCCGCGCTAGATTTCAAAATAAAGGTGACCAATGTTACGCAATTACGTGGTTGTTGCCAAATGTGAATAAAGACACTGCTTCTGTGGAAACTGTTTGATCTCCATGAAAACCTGCTAGTATTTTCATTTGACACGAATAAGTATTGTTTTTGTGGCACGCATTTCCGTTGTGTATTTTTAGAGCGGTTTTGACCCAAAATGCATTGTGCCAGGTTTTTTTTATAAAACATCTGTGAAACTGAATAATTGCATGGTAGAGTTAATATTTGTACGGTATTAACTTCCTGATGTAGAGCTGATCTTTCAATCTACTAATAAATTTGCAAATATCAGTTTGAAAATTACGCAATGTGTAATTCTAATCAACAAGTGAAAAAATATGATAAAGTACATAATTGCCTATTTTACTTAATTTTCTAGCTCAGAGATTTCATATTTTGTTTATGGTTTGTTTGTTTACTTAATTCCTTTTTATGTCTATCTCATATATTTCATTGTTTCTACTATTTGATACATTTGAATACTCTAGTGAATAATATTATATAGAACATAATAATATCAACCTATTTACAGCAATAAACGTAAAAATGTCTGCACCATTATGAACACAATACACTAATAAATCATATTTGTTATTTTCTAAGTTCTACGTTATTATTCATGTATGTTAATCTATGCATATGTAATGATAAAATGCAATAATTTGAATATAAATACATGTACTTAATTATAGACTTAAATGAAATCTGCATTCAATTATTTCTCAATTAAATCACTTAACTTTTATGTTGATAAACAACATATTAGTTCACGGCCAGTGATCATTATACACCAAGGTGAACATGGCCCTAACTTTCTCATGAGTGCATTGAGTACTTTTGGCAACAACGTGAGTAAATAATAATAAAATTCACAAAACTGCGCCAAACCCCAGATATGCGTTCTAGCATTTCTAATCTGGAGACCATTAATCCTTGTTTTGGAAAACATAAGTCAAACAATTTTATGTGTAGACTTGGCACTAATAATAATAATCCATTTATCATAGGTTTTGAAGAAGATTGGAAACGCACGTATTTCGTGCGTAAAAGTTCGTACTCAGAATTATTACTCATACTCATACTCTATATTCAGAATAATACTCATCATATTAAATTGTAATTGTAATCATTTAACGAATTATTATTACATTAAATATTACTAAGTTATGCATATATCTTCTTAAATGAATTTTATGCACAGGCTTGACAATAATAACTATCTATTATTCTTAGTTTTTTTTTTTAAGAAAATAAGAAACTCACTAGTGTGAATTAAATTGTAGATGTTATGATATAACGGATTATTATTGTTATTAATATTAAATATTATAAATATCACATCTTAATATTATTACGGATCGTTAATATGCATGTATCCATATAAGTAAATTTAGTTAAAGCTTCGATCATTGAACTCATGATAACCTGTAATACGTCATGCTGCTGTTTAATAAGCCTATGCAGTACCTTTAAATTTGGCCTTAATATTTTTTATACAAATCCGAAACTTAAAAATGCAATTTCTTAAAAATAAAACGACACTGCAAAAAATATTTGATGTGTGAAGAGAGTAGAAATATTTTTCAACCGGTATATCACTGGACCCCCTTTCCATTTTGTAAAATTTTGAGGTTAGTTTTGGTGATGCCTATGGGATGAATGACTTGTATTGTAAAATATGTCCCCCGTTAAACTATTGTTAACGTGTGATTTTTTTAAATTTGATGATTTATAAAGTTATTCAAAGTTGATTATTTTAATTGAGACACGCTGTAGATATTTATGATTTGTTGGATATTTCAAGATTTAATTCCTTACGACGAACTAGGAATTCAGCCAGACATTCAATAACTCATTCCTATCTCCGACCCAACCCAGTAACCCCTCGGTAATTGCAGTGCAATCTGATACAGTTATTTTTCAGTTATTAAAACTGGCATTAATTAAAAACGTATTCGCGAGGGATATCGTTGATTACTGGGTACAGATTATTCTAACTTATTACTCAGAACGTCAAATCTAATACGCATCAATAGGTTATAAGACATTATAAACAAAGAACGCAGATCTATTGTAAACTAACGTAGAAATATTATTATATTATTTATCACCACGCGCGAACTCGTAGATCCCAGAGTAATCTGGTTTCAGGTCCAGTAGAACGAGTTTCCGTGTTACTTGATATGGAAATTCTTGAAGCGCAGTGTTGTTGTGATCTCAGTTTTACGTTTCCGTGGCCTAGAGCTGATTGAAATTAAGAGTTCGTGTTACATGTATTGTATTCGAATCATTCAAACAAGTAAATTGCCTTGAATGAGACTAAAACGTAACATAATCAAATCTGATGAAATTTTGTCCGCAAATATAATAATTGAAGCTTAATATACAATACTTCCAAATACTTCCTGATATATTAGTGAAAATCAAAAATTTTGCGATATCGTTTATATGTTTTTCTAAAGTTATTTGAAAAGATATTAAGAAAACATAAGGCACTTCCTTACTGCCACTATTTTAGTTCTACAAGATAGCGTTTATAAATATTCAGTACAACGTTTAGTTTCGAAGAAACCATTATCAACTATATATTTTTATATAGCCCGTAAATAAAGTACACCCTGTATTAAATAGCATTTCCTATTAGGCATTCAACGATTTATTTCACAGTATCGTTCCTCATGTTTTCATTTAGAAAAAAATCTTGTCAATACATTTCGAACATTTTGGTGTAGTAGGTGTTGAAATGAGCGAGGAAGACAAAATGTATCACCTAATTTTAAGATTTTATGACAATTAAATGAACGGAACAATTATCATAATACCACAGTAAAAAATAATAAGTGTGGTTCTCAATAACTATAATATTTCAATATTTAACAACTATTCTTGCTATATTGTTTTTAGTTACTATTTTGGTACCTATTCTGGGTTAAAATTAGGTAATAATTGTTGTCTTCATCGTCATTAAATGAACAGAATAATTCTCGTATCACAGTAAAAAATAATAAGTGTGGTTGTGCATAGCTATAATGTTTCAATGTTTAGCAACTATTCTTGCTAAATTATTTTTAGTTACTGTTTTGGTACCTATTCTGGGTTAAAATTAGATAATAATTTGTTTCTTCGTCGTCATCATTACTACTACACTACGCCTACTGCAAGAAAATGTTCGAAATGTATTAACAAGCCTTTTTCTGCATAAAAACATGAGAAACCGTACTGTGATATAAATAGTTGAATTCGTAATAGGTAATGCAGTCTATTACAGGGTGTACATGTTTTACGGGCCATATAAAATGATAAAGTTGATGATGTTTTCTTCGAAACGAAACGTTGTACTGAAAATTTGTAAACGCTTTCTTGTATCGCAAAAAATGTGGCAATGAGAATGTGCCTTTGGTTTTCTTATACCTTCTCAAATAACTTCAGAAAAAAATAAAAACGAAATTGCAATATTTCAGATTTTGTCGAATATCTCCGGAAGTAAGCGAAAATTTATGGTTTCCGAGATCCCCATGCTGTTGATCCTTATCTTGAACACCATGTATATTGATTGGCATATTACTAGAGTTTCTGTTTTTTGAGGTTCTTTCCCTCTCGGTAATGGATAATTTTTAATGTAACAAAATATACTAAGTCTATGCCTAATTTAAGAAACAAAAGTTCTATGCTAATAAGTTTTATTTAAAATGTCAGATATTTTGTGCGATATTTGAGAAGTCATGTTGAATTTAAGAAAAAAACTCGTAACGAATTACAATGCATAAGTTTCAGGACTCTCTGAGACTGGAAAAACCCTTTCAAAATTTTTGAAAATGATCAATCGTAGAATTGGGTAAATAAATGCAAATTTAATGTATTGCATTAATTGTGGAAAGCCAAATTTCATAATATTTGTGTTATAATTGCCAAAATGAGATAAAATGCTGTTTTGTAAATTGTATACTTACCTACGTATAGATTATTTAACGTGATTTTTTACCGTTTATCATTTTATCGACAGTTATCGAAATTTATGCCATGAACCTGTTCAAATTTCGGATGTATCTATTATACGAGTAATTCAGAACAAATCAATTATATAATTTAAATTATTAAATTTAAATATTTATATTTAAAAATTTGGCAAAAATAATATGTATTCAGTTTGAGACAAATATTTTCAAATTTTGAATTAATCATCTTAGAATCCGAAAAGGAAATTTTTCGTAAACGCAATCAGAAATTTAAAATATCCAAAATTTGCAATAAAATTTGAAATGATTGCAGATATTACTCAAGAAATTAAACTATTGGAACAGTTATACAGGGTGGTAACCTTAACTGGAACAAATTCGGTATTTATGAAATGAGAATTTTCAGAAAAAAAATCTCGGACGGATCGATTTTTCTTCTTTATTGCGCACTTTTTAGCGTCTTCAAAACAAGTATGACGTCACTAGTCTTTCACATATGACGTCATAGGCAATTTTTTAAAATGGAAACATTTTTTTAAATTTCACTAAATTTGTAGTCCTTTTCATTCTCTTTACGACCATGTAAATAGTTATTTAAGCATTAAGAGAGGTAAGTGTCTGTTACCAGTCGAGGTCGAGTTTGCGCCCGAGCGACAGCGAGGGCTAGCAATAAAGACCGAGACTGGTCAAAACTTACCTCTCGAATTGCTTATAACGGTTTTTCCACTCCTGAAGTTAGTTTAATTGTTTGTGTTTGATTAATTTATTTTCGCAACATGAACAAAATGTCAGTACGGCTTTGGTTGCTAAGACTATTTTTCAAACAAAGTGTGAATGTCAGAAATTGCATTCGTTCAGTTGTAAAATGAATTCCAATGAAAATAAACAAGAAATGGCAATTGAAGAAGCTGCAGATGCTGCCTGTTCCTTCCTACTGCCGGAGAAGTCGAAGGGGTGTTATCAAAGTGTTTTAAAGACTGGCGCCAGAGAAAGAACGCCATTGAAATTATTTCCCTCAGGGAAGTAAGTGATTACTTACTTCCCGTTGCTCATAGTAACCAAAGCTTTATCGGTAAGTGGGACTTACTTCCACTAAATCAATGTTATAACAGCGTACTTACCATGCAGGGAGTGGAAAAAATATGTTTTTTTATATCAAAAATTTAAAAAAATATATATTAAATTTATTTAATGTAAGACATATTCAAAATAAGTACCGCTGCTCTCTTTTCAAATTACCAATCGGTGATAAAACCCATCCCTTATATTTTAAAACATTTCCGGTGAAATATTTCTCATTTCATGCCTGATACGTTTAATTTTTGAAATAAATTTTATAGAATCGGAGAATAAAAACAACAATAGCAGAAAGTTCTACAAGGAAATAAACGCACTCAGTGCAAAGAATAGAAAAACCATTAAAAGCAGAATAAAAAAGCGAAATGGACAAATGGCCGAAAATGAAGGCCTTTTTCAAGAAGAAAAAGGAACATGGAGGGAAATATTTTGAAGACATGCTTACCGAGAAAAACTTAAACATGACCAGACCCACAGAATCATTAACTAACACAAACAACATAGAAGCCCCCACAATAGAAGAAGTAAGGGAAACGATAAATTCACTGAAGAACGGAAAAGCTACAGGAGAGGACGAGATCAGTAATTAAATGATTAAGTATGGAGGAGAAAGCCTATTGCAAATTCCTGCACAACATAATAAAGGCGATATATGAAGGAGAAGAGATGCCAGAAGAGTGGGAAAATGGACGAATTGTGACAATTTTCAAAGGTGGAAATATCGGACAATGCGATAATTATATGGGTATAACGATATTAAATGCAGCCTACAAAATACTAGCAACAATAATAAACAAACAACTACTGAAACACATCAAAATAGAATAATACCCATGTGGGTTTATCAAGGGCAGATCAGCAATAGACGCCATACACATAGTAAAGCAAATAATTGAAAATATATATGAATACAACCTAAAAGTATACCTTATATTTATAGACTTCAAAGAGGCTTTTGACTCACTGAATAGACCGAAAATAATTAACATCATACAAAAGCTTCAAATACCTTACAAGATAAAGAGACTGCTAGAACTGATAATCACAAGAACAAAAGTAACAGGGATAACTAGAAGAGGCGAGACAAAACAATTTGTAATTACCAAAGGGATAAGACAAGGCGATACTTTATCAGCAACATTGTTTACAATGGCACTAGACCATGTTGTAAGAAACATAAACAAAGGTTCAATCAGAAACAGAGGAACACAACTTATAGCGTATGCAAATGATCTGACAAAGATATCAAAGCAGTAGTCACTATTAAAGGAAACACTCGAAGAAATAATAAAAGAAAGCCAGGATATTGGGTTAGAAATCAATGTGAAGAAAACAAAAATAATGACCACAACAGCAAAAGGCCAACGAAAAGAACTAAAAATAGGAGAAAACGTCTATCAATGCGCCAAAGAGTTCAGATATCTAGGAGTAATTATACAACACGAAGGTAGAAATGACAACGAAATTAAGGAAAAGTTAATAGCAGGGAACAAAGCAGTATATGCAGTATATGAACAATCAAAAGTAAATACTTACGCAAAAACACAAAGATTAAGATATATCAGACACTAATAAGGCCAATTATATAGTATGCAGTGGAGACACTTACATTAACACAAATAGACGACAATAGATTGGAGGTTTTCCTACGAAAAATCATGACAGCTATACTAGGACCATAAAGGATAGATGATGGAATCTTCAGAAGAAGGACAAACACAGAAATAACAGAAGAATTACAAGGGGAAACAATAGTAAAAATTATAAAACAACACAGGTTAAGATGGCTAGGGCATATATGGAGAAAAAGTGAAAACGATGCCACAAAAAAAATAAAGGGATGGAAACCAACAAATAAGAGAAGAATAGGAAGACCGCGGAAGACATGGATAGAGCAAGTGACATAGGATTTACGAAAAATGGGCATCGTCAAATGGGAAGAGAAAACGAAAGACCGAAAAGCTTGGTAGGAGATGACACACAAAATAAATAATGGATGAAGGGACTAATCCAACCAAATGGATTAATAAACCTCCAATTGAGGTGGCGAAACTCCACAGAAGTATACAGGGTGGCCACTTTTACAACGCCCACCATTGAGATCTATTAAACGGAAATATATACAGAGTTGGTCTAATGGGATAAAAGTTTCTCGTTTTTGTGCCTTTCAATATTCTGAAATGAAATCCGGGATATCTTGCACAGTTTCTGAAATATCGCTGAAAAACTGAAAATGTGCACTTTTCTTTTTCTTTTATAACTTTTTTACTTTTGAAGGAAATTTTACGAAACTTGGCACTCTTACATTTTTCGACATCAGTTTTATGATCACAGTGCCAAACATATTCTGCGCCAACTAGATGCCCAAATTTTCATAGTCCACTTTTGATTTTCTTATGGCCGCAATATAACATGCTCATGTGATATGTTTTACTTGAAATCATCCATACTACAACATCCCAAAATATTTGCACTTCCTCCTGAAACACCCTGTATAGTAATTGTTTGTTATTTTTTATTCTAAGTACTTTCTGGTATCCTCTAATATTTATTTACTTATTTTTCCCTGCTGGTTTCGGCTAATCATTCAGATAGGTGAACTAGTAGGGAAAAATAAATAATTAAATATTAAAAGATACCAGAAAGTACTTAAATTTAAAAATAACAAATCATAATCAAAAATATCTGGTAACATGGATAAAATACTAACAAAAATTATATAATTACTACTGAAAAAAAAACCTAAATTTTCAATAAAAACCTCGAGAAAGTCTTAAAGCAAAGCATAATGGTTGTATCATATGTGTGATGAAGAAACGTGTAGAGTAATAGATCCGTTATATTAAAAAAAATAACATTTCGTAAACACGAGCACGATTTAGAAGATTACATTAAATAGACTAAATTACATTTTAAAATAAAAATCTTAAGTGATTCAATGCAAATAAAAATCTATAAGTATCAACTCCACGCCCTAAATAAGACATTAATAAAACTTTGCTTTGCAAGTTTTTAAGTACCTCGAATGCATTACTGCATACTTACTGTTGCGATTGTTCAATACTTATGTATGCTGTATAAAACTTCCATTTATTTGTATCACAAGACATTTCAGGTCCCGTTGATGCCCAGACTTTTCGCTCGACGTTTTCCAGATATTCCACTCGAGTCTCTGTACATCGCATACTAATCAATCTTTAGCTTCTTTGCTTTTGAACGTCTAACGAGTATAATTCGAAATACTCCTTATTTTAATACAGGATTTGAGCGACTCGCTATTATATCGCCTCCTTTTAAGGCAGATACTCCGAAAGGCGAACGAATCTGCTGCTATTCGACGCGGCAGGACATGGCCTATTGTAGCAGGAAATTTCGATGTGGACGCTAATGATCTCATGTCGCGGTGTATCCGGCCCATGCGAGACGCAATGACTGCGCAATGTGTGTGTAAGCTGCGTTAAAGGCAATCATTTTTTAATAGTATTAAAATAATTGCATACTAATTTATATAATTTAGATATATTTTTATAGCCGAGCTATTATGCATATAGTATATAACAAATATAACTCACCTAATAATTATTTTCCTGCGCTTAATTTGCTTCCCATTTAGAATGCAATCCGTATGAGTATTTGATAAAAAAAATAGTGGTCACATACTTAAAACCTATTCTAGACCTTCTGTTCATTATTAAATTGCAAGCCCATAAATGGATTATGTGTATTCAAAAGTATTTACGAATAGTCCATTTCGGTCAATTTATCAAAGTATAAATTTCTTAGCTGCATTTGTTCAGTTAGCCCCTTTCATCCAAAATTTTAAAATGTATAACATTCAAAATGTCACTAATAAATAATAATAAAACGTTAGGTCTTAATCCAATGTAATTCTATCATCCGTGTTATATTTTTGATTATTAATTTTGTTTTTGTTTTTTGTTGAGCATTTAGCCCAAGTTACAACAGAATGGGTCAGTTTTCATGTTCTGCTAAAGTTGCGAATAGTTATCTCAAGCTGTATGATGCTAATAATGAAATTAGACATATTTATTTTCTCAAATTCTTTAACGGTCAGTATGCTATATAACTTATTCTCAACTTTGAAACGAGTAATCCTTAGCACAAAGGAGTAACAATCAATATATAGAAATAAATACATAATTTATGATGGTATAGTCTAATTATTATTTGTTATCGCTTTTCGTAACCATATTTTAATCAAATTAATAACAGGCCATCTTAAAATAAACGATTAATAAAAATAATAATAATAATGACTTACAAAGCCCTTGTGGCCTTATGAATGTAGGTTCCAACTAAAAATGGTCAAGTGCTCGTAACTTAGAGTGTTTACTCTAGTCAGCATGTTAACAAACAAGTATCTATAGAAACCAAACTAGAGTTAGCGAGATAGAATTCAGTTTTATATTAGTTGATATGCGATGGGAATAGATTTAGACGAGATAAATTTGAGCATAAACAACTGGCATAGAAATGTTTTCTCTATACTCGTGGCTCTCAACATTTTATTTTATCTGCGACACACCTAAGATCATAAATTCGCTCTGAATGGGTAAATGATATTTCAGACTCCTGGTTGACCCTTCTACAATCGTAATAATGGCTGCAAAAATAGACCAGTGCATTTGCAGGATTTTAGTTAGTTAATTGAGACTGCAAATATTGTGTACCTACATATGTATATTTTTATAACCGTAAATTTTTAACTTTTTCTTTTTTTTCAGGAATCTGTTTCCTCCAAATTTAATCCATGCTACTATCGCACAGGTAAATATCTTTCATGGTAATTTATAGTGACTTACAAGTAAATGTATATTTTATAGTGAATTGATGAGAGTTTTTTTAGCCATTATCGTATATTTCTTGATTCATTTCGTACATCGAGAATTTACGTCGTTGTTGTTTTTGTTTTTTTGTATTTAATGGCGGCCTGTTTTTGTTGCTATGTATAATTACTGTTGCCACGTTGCGATAAATTTCTCTTAGGCACTGCTGATATATTGTTCGTAGTACCAGGCACCGGGCATGGGTTCAGCCAATTCGCTACTATGGCTAATTGCCGTTGCCAAGTAGCGATACACCTCTCTCGCCTATGTTGCTTAATTCATCTATACGAGGTTCCTTAACGTGCATGCTTAATTTAACAGCAACCACTATCGGGATCGACGATACAGAATTTCAATATAAGCTTTCGGTGCCCTAACCTGTAACCATTGGCATGATAGGACGCAATTAAAAACTGACAACCGTAAAGTTGTGACGCTCCGATATATTTTTAAATATTTTTTTATTAATTGTCGTTTTTATAGTAAAATTTAACTACCGTGATTACTCTCAAGGTACTTTGCTATTGGTAATGTGTTAATTAACATAAACATTAAGTTTATGTACTTTATAGAAATAAAGTTGCTTTAAATAAAGCATGAGTTAATAAATGAAATAAGTTAAATTGTACGCAAGTAAGGGATTAGTATAAGAAAGCACATATTTATGGATTTGTTTTGTTTATTTAATTATAGACACGCTGAAATTGTAACAGACAGGGAAATAAAACACAGGTTAACAATTATGTAAATTGGTTTATGAAATTGTAACATGCAGGGAAATAAAACACAGGTTGACGATTATGACGTTAATTGTTTTATTTTCTGTGTTTCGTTAACCTTATGATAAATTTGTAAATTCTCTTATTTATTCAATCAATATTTTGAAAATGGTTGTGACTGCGAAGTTTATTTACGCGGGTTTGTTATACATGCACATGCATCTCTCGTTCCTCAGATCATTTATTACCATGCTCTTTCACTCCATTTAACTACGGGAAATTTATATGATCAAAAATTGAACTATTTAAAGATGGTAAAATATCAGCAATAATGCACGATTACTAAATATATCTGGCGATCTTCCCGAATCACATGGTTGTGTCTGTGTCCACACTAATGTCATTATATGAGTTCTATTGTCTACGTTGATTGAGGTCAATTAGTAATTCTACCGATGACCACAGCAAGTGCCCATGTCACAAGTAGTCATAAACCGTCAGGCATGTTACAAGTTGTGTCAAATAACAGTTCCTGCTACCTCAAGCGGAAATGTTTATGTAATGTTATATAATATATTATTATTAGGAAGATTGTAGGTTATTAATAAATTCTCTTGTGATTAGACCAAATTTCATTTTTTTGTTTATCATTATTTCTGGTTATACGGGGTTTTAATAATTCCACTTATTTCTGGTTTGCGATCTTTAACCACATATTGTCAATATGTTTTCAAATTATTAAGATTTAATCCAGCTTATTCTACTTAAACGATTCTAAATTACAATAATATATACGTTATGTGCTCACTTTATGATTTGAAATAAAGAAGCCATTATTTGTATCAATTATGTTGACTTGAATATGACGGTGTATGTCAGAAAGTAACACTGAATGCCTTGACCAGTTATTATAGTTTTGGTAAATACAGCCATGTTAATTTGCGATCGCGGGCGCGACGTATAATAAGTGTATGCGTTTAAATGATTATGATTCCGAAAATGATTTGATTTCAGTGCGGGAACTGATTTCACAACAGGTGTGTGAGCAGAGTGCGCTGTATTGTGCGTCAATTACACCTGAGATTGCTTCCTCTAATTATTCGTAAACACGAAGATCGCTATAAACGCCTTTGTTTACTGACAGGAATAGGTAATTGGTGTTTGGTATTCATAGGTAACTTATGATTGATTGAATACACTATCTTCCATCAATTTGAATCTAGTACGGGAATTGATTTCACAACAACATGTGTATGGGCGAAGTGCGCTGTATTGTGCGTCAATTACACCTGATAGTGCTTCCTCTAATTATTCGTAAACACTAAGGTCGCTATAAACGCCTTTGTTTACTAATAGGAATGGGTAATTGGTGTTTGGTATTTATAGGTCATTTGGGGTTCATTGAATACACTATCTTCCGTCAATTTGAATCTAGTGCGGGAATTGATTTCACAACAACAGGTGTGTGGGCGAAGTGCGCTGTATTGTGCGTCAATTACACCTGAGATTGCGTCCTCTAATTATTTGTAAACACGAGGGTGGCCCTAAACGCCTTTGTTAACTGATAGTAATGGTTAATTGGTGTTTGGAATTTATAGGTAACTAGTTTTATGGAATGAAAGGAATAAGTACTCCCGTGAATTTATAATGAGCCTGGTTTAACAAATTTATATTATAGGTAATAACAAAAATTGAAGTTACTCTGTACCTAGAATTGTACGTTTTTCGATTTATTCATTTTTAAATTATACTTCGCGTTTTTACAACATTATTCAATCGTTATTTTTAATATAACTCGACGTGAATTTATATTCTCCAACCGCGACTGTCGTGTGCGTTGCCCGTGGACCGATTCGACTTTCATACTGATTCAGGTTGTCTGTGGCTTATGTTTATATAGGTTCTTTGAATTTCATATTTCCGCTCCCCTCATCTATCTACTGCTAAATATTCGCCCCGTCCCTTAGTTATCGTGGTGATTATTAATCTTGAGCGTGTGGTATTGATGCGTTGTACACTTAACTTATAGAGATGCCAATCGAGCTGATTTTCACGTGCCTGGCGCTCGCTTGTTTTTAGGGGCTGCTGATACCCAAATTGTTTCTGAGACTCGCCGACATGAAATCTTCCAGACACGTGCATATTTAGGCCTCGGCTCTTGAGATATTTGGCGACGCTATGTCGCGTGTTGCGATGGCTAATTCTCACATTTCGCCCTGGGATTCTTTGTAAATGAATCAGTTTAATACACTCAGATGCAAAAAACCCGGGTCATTGGGACGTTGTTCTTAGAATGGAAGTTTTAGTGTTTTACAATCAAAGTGACCATCAGAATGCAGAAAAATACAATATATGATACTTATCAGTTTATTTAATAAGCGAAAATAACATTTAAAGGTATGCGGTCTTCACTACCTATTGCTCATTCGGCATTATGCACAAAGGATCAAAGTAGCTACAGTGTTTTGACTTGTTTGTTTTCGAATAACTGTCATTTTAATTATCAATCTCTGTTAAGTTTATTTTGCAGAAATGCATTTTCTTTCGTGTATACGTACATTATCGTTTTCGCTTATTAATGTTCATTAAATAAATAACAAGTACCCTATCGTCGGCTTGGTGTTACAAAGTTGCATGTAACATTTTTTAAATTTTTATTTCTATAGTTTTGCCGGGCTATATGTTTTCAAAGCGGGACCTTTCAACTTGTTGGCAGATTAAAATTGGATCATTAGGAACCTGTGATAAAAACATATCTATTGACAGTGCAAAATTTGTCATTTTTTTATATCGCAAACATTTTTAAAATCCTTATTCCCAATTTTACAAATTTGCACATACAACCTTGTAACATTAAGCCGGCGATATGTTGCTTCTTTGTACATCCTGGCAGTCTCTTTGATTGTAAAACACTAAACATTTTATTCTAAGGACTACTATATATATTAGTCACTATATTAGTCACTTTATTGCGTAAATGCGTATTATATTGTACATATATTTGGGCCCATTACAAAGTTCATCGCGCATCTTATGATACGTTAATAAGTTGTTCTACTCTTTGAGATTTTCTGGCGAATTAAGTAATGGGCACTTCAAAAATTAAATTTTCAAAATTCGTGTTTTAAATAATTCAACCCATGGAAATACGATGGAAATTGGACAGCATTTTTGTGTGATCCATTGCCGTGTTGACGAAGGCACATCGCGAAGAGAAGAGCATTTCAATCTATTTGCACAGAATCGACCGGAAATTTTTATTAAGTGCAGACATATTAAATCTTGCCCCAATAAAGCAGCGCTGCCTGAAATGAAACGTTATTAAATCTACTAAGTTCACAACATTAAAAAAACATCAAAGTTTTATTATAATTGTTGAATAATATTTTGTCTACTTGAGTTTTAATTATTAATATAGTTTTATAGTTTTATAGATATATATTTTAGATTTATAGTTGATAAAGTTATAGCGATATAACCTACTAAAGATGCATAAAACAATGTTGGTCGGTCTTTAATATTTTGCTAATTATGCAGTACTAAATGTTCGCAAGTTGGTAGTATCATTATAGTCAATATTAATATTTATAATTATAAATCTATACAAATTTTAATGGTGCTAATTGTAATAATACCCTTCTACAATCGTAATAATGGCTGCAAAAATAAACCAGTGCATTAATAATGGCCAAATATTATCAGGGATTTATGTTTTCTTCAATATAATTTAATTGCTTACAACGAATGAACAAAAAACGGGTTGCCATATCCACAATCTATTATTAACATTATTAAAATTATCAGCTTGGTGAATAAAAGTCTGAGGCTGGATATTCAAGCTAGGAACGTTTTTAAATTTGGGTATTTGTTTGGATTCTCAAATACTCTCCCTCGATATTACTCGATATGAGCCCAAAACGTCCCATTCATTTGACTGAAGGCCACGAAAGTTTTTGGATGTTATCGATTTCAAAAGTGATGCAGACACATTAAATCAGTTAGTCGAAGCAGGATTACATTACAGGCCATTAAATACTTTGTAACTCCAATGAAAACTAGAGCGCTCCCTCATTGGATTACCTACGTAACGTAATTGCACAAGTACAACTAATGAGCCGTAATCAATTCAATAGTTTGAAACCAAAATAGTATCTAGAGGATGCTGTCGACCAATCAATGCAATAACAAATTCTAAATTCACTTGTTATTATGTAACACCTGTTACATAAGTTTTGCGATTTCCGTTAATGATTCACTTGGGCAACCCCCGTTTTCTGCCTTTCTCGCCAATACTCCACCTTTGTTGTTGATGTTATTGTTCAATACCACCTTGGCCCTTGCGAGCTGAGCGAAGACGGCTTATGCAGTCGTTCAGCCTTAACCAGTTAAACGGTGGAGCTCCATTTAATTTTATTACAAGTCGGTAGGGTGAACTCGGGAATAGTAAATTTAAATTACGATTCTTATTGCGTAATAATATGTTATTTTATTAAATAAAGATGACGTGATTCTACAATTTGGGCGTACAGATGGGGGGTGATCTGGGCGCCACTTTCTGTATCTTATGGTCCCTTTTTGGGCTCTGCTGGATCAGCGTACTCGGAGGTGATATGGGGTTGTAACCCGTAAAGGAAAAAGGTCCAATTTGAATCGTTGATAACTTCCCGGATTCCAGAATGCAGTGAACAGTTCTTGTCTTTTCTCAAGCGACATCCTTATTTGACATTTCATTCTGCAATGGGATCTGCAAGGATCTCCTATTTCCATATTTAGTTTAGTGACACCTCGTGCACCAATATATTCTTACCCATGTGCTTTATTATATTTTTGCGGTTTCTATTGCACTTTTTTGGTTGTTTTTTTCGCTTCCTGGACTTCTCGGTAACTTCAGGATGCTCTTGCATTCCTTCCAGAACCGGCTGAAGATTTGATGACGAAACCTCTTCAGAACTACTAAAGTCACTTGGACTGCTCTCAACAGGTTGAAATTCAGATTCGTTACTGGAGATGTCTGCAAATAGACAAAGTGTTTGGTTTATTCTAGTTTCAAATCTTAGTAAAGGTCAAGTACAAAAATTATTTATTATTTCTACTTACCTAAATCTGAATCACCTTCCCCACCAAAAAGTTCAACTTCTGTTAATTTATGGACGTTCGTCGATCTTGTTCCGACTTCCAGATGATACCAGTTTTGACGTCCAGTTGATCTCCTTGTTCTTTCCAATTGGAATTCTCGACCAGTTGGCCAATCTCAAAGATATAATCGCACAAATGGCATTATTCGGAGTAATTGCAGAAGTCAAATTATGTGAAAAATTTACAAGGAAACAGTAAAAAGTATTTTAGTCAAAACTATTATTTTTTCAGGCCTGGTTTCTAAGAACAAAGAACCCTGCAACCACGTTTGTACCTTTTAATCCTACCAGATTGGGATTTTCAAACTGTTGGTTGATTTCTAATCCACTTGAACTCGTATAATTGCATTCCAAATTGCCATAATTTAGAGACATATATAAGTCAAAGTTTTATGGAACAAGTCTGTAATAAAACCAAATATTTTAGTCGAAAATTATTTAAAATTATATTGGGTGGGCGTTTTCATTTCGAAACATGGAGAATAGCATTAGATTTTCTTGGGCCCAATGCCTAGTGTTTTGAGTATTACACTCGCTGTTTAGAATAAAATTTTAATATCATGAATTTAAATTAAAATAATTTATTGAAATTTAAGTTGTTTTTAATTTGTATTTGTTATTTTTATTATTTTAACAAATGAACAAAAGAAAGTAAGGGTCTTGATTTGCACGTTCTTGCATTTCTTCGCAAAATTAATTTCGTCTTTCTTCGTCAGTAGTTAAGCCAGGAGAGTTCCAACTCACCCCCAGCAGAAATTTCGGTTAAATTAATTCGCGGTTTTAATCGGAGGTTTTAATCGGCTGTCTAATCACCGTGAGGAATTACAATAGGATAATCACTGCAATTGCAGGTACTTTAATTACAATTCTTCTTCTTCTGCAAGTGCCTTTTTTTGTTTCTTTTTCCTTCAACTTTGCCTTGTAGTATGCACTGAGTGCATGAGTCCATATCTACTAGAGTTGCGCATGATGTGCCGCAGGTATTGTAGTTTCCGAGTTTTAATCGTGGACAGGATTTCTTTCGTTTTGTACATTCTTCTTAGTATTTCGGCATTGGTAAAACGGTCTTTCCATGATGTCCTTAATATCCTTCTGTAGAGCCACATTTCATATGCTTCTAGTTTTTTTGTGTTAGCAACCGTCAGCGTTCGAGCTTCCATTCTATAAAATAACACAGAGAATACGTAGCAGTGTAAGAGTCTCTTTTTGGTGTCTATAGTTAGATCACGACTTTTAAAGGGTGTGGCCATTTTAATGAATATTTTGCTGTTTTCAATCCTGCTTTTTATTTCCTGTGTCTGGTCCTATTGCTCATAAATAACGGTGCCTAGGTATACATATTTTTTAACTCTTTCGATGTTCCCCTGCTCCAGCTCCAGTTGCTGTTGGTGGTGTTGTGGGTTGTTCTTACTTATGATCATGAATTTGGTCTTGTCCATGTTGATATCTAGTCCATATCTGTGACTAGTGCTTAATAAGCTATTCATTATTAGTTTTAAGTCTTCTATGTTGTCGGCCATGATCATGGTATCATCTGCGTATCTGATGTTGTTTATACGTTTATTTAAAAAAAAATTAATTTTAAAAATTAAAAAAATTACTTAATAGAAATTACTTCTTGCGTATTTACTAGGGCTTCCCGAAATATGACTTCAGAATAGATGTTAAATAGCAGAGGAGACTGTACACATCCCTGCCTCACACCGCGTAGAATTTTTATTCTTTCTGTGCTATCGTCTCCGATTCTTACGCTTGCCGATTGGTTCCAGTATTGGTTTGTAATTATTCTGAGGTCTTTGTCGTCTATTCCTGTGTTTTCCAGAATTTGTATCAGTTTTTACTGTTGGACTCTGTCAATTACAATTACAGGATTACAATAGCATAATTACAGGGTAATCGGATCCGCAGTTTAATCGGCGAACTCGCGGCGAGCTATTGTCCGGTGGCCCCTATTGTTGTAATTGCTGTAAGTGCTGTGATTTATAGTATTAATTCGACCTGTAATTATCCCAATATAATCGCCCGCGGTAATTAGACTACCAATTAAAACCGCGGATCTCCTATTAAATCGCGGATCTCCGATTGAAACCACAAGATCGCCGATTAAAACCGCGAGATCGCCGATTAAACCGTGGATCGCCGATTACCCTGTAATTATCTTATTGTAATCCTGTAATTGTAATGAAAGTACCTGCAAGTACCTGCAATTGCATCAATTATCCTATTGTAATTGCTCGCGGTGATTAGACCGGCGATTAAAACCGCCGATTAAAACCGCGAATTAATTTAATCGAAATATCTGCTAGGGCCTCTCCCAGCTTAACTACTTTCATCCATTTGAAATATTTCTTAGAGACACTGAATTTTGTATGGATGATAGAAAGTTGCTTACACAGCTGTAAGATATGAGATGTATTCAAATAGTATCCATATCGTTATTAAGGGTAGTCATGCTAATCTCCTTTGTTTCGGAATGAAAACGATCATGCCTTATATAGCGCTTCATTTCAAATTATACCGATTAAAAAAAGGTACTTACTATTTTGCTGTTCTTTATTTTAATTTTTAAGCACCATATCTACTAAGCGTTGATTACTTAAGCCTCTTGACAATTTGCACAGTATTATGATTTTATTTATTAAGATTGAAGGTTATTTCTTGATTGAAGGTTTTACACTGAACCATTCGCTAACAACATCAGCGGACAACAAAACCTTCAAAGCAGCTAAATGTACTAATCATTGACAACTTGAATTCTAAAAATGTGTAACTCTAGTTATCCATTTTTTTCACTGAGAAAAATCGGACTTCCAATAGCAAAAATTAAATATCTTCAGTTATCCAAATGCTGCATTAAAAACATACTTCATTGTCTACTTGTCTAGTTTGGAAGTTGTCTACCAGGGATATCTAGATTCGACTCCTAGTTATCCTCTTATAGGATTCGAAAGTTGCCTAGTAAAACAGTATACTGTGGTAGATAACTAAAATTCGATAAATTTTGAGTAATCTATTATAATTCTGAACCCACGATATCTGTATCGACTATGTGTGGCTCAATATTTTGTTTACTACCAGGACCGAGCGTGTGCGGTCATCGCAAGCGCTCGGGATCGCACCATCGCATCAGATACATTTAACCTTATACTTACACGCAGACACTCGATTTTAATTTAATTAAATCACTTCTAAAATATAATTTCCAGCGTTGGCCTCGTAATGGATATATTTATTAACTTAAAACGAAAGGGGTTTATCTAATAACAGTTATGAAAGTGTTTAGCAAATTTGCGACCCCTAATAATATAAAAGCCTCGATCCTTTTTGGTATCTTCAGGGATTGCCTGTAAAGGGTTTGTGCGACGATCCCTGATCCGTCTGCCCATCTGTTGCATTAGGACGGGCGCAATTTCATTAGTCGCAAAATCGGGAACACTTTGTTGGAAATTGCCACGGGTACGTGAAAACGGGAAGAAAAGCTCGAAGCACGGCCGGCCCTTGAGGCGTGGTGCCGTAGCGTGCGGGGAGGATCGGCGGGAGAGCTCTTAATGCGTTTCCATGGAAATCTATCGGGGAACGGATTTGACGAAACAGCGCTAATATGAGGAGCGAAGCGCAGAGAAGGTGCTCGTAGAGCTCATTCTACATGGAAAACTCAATGGAAATTCGCGCGATGTATAATATTACAGCTTGATATTACTATTAAATTATAATTATAACTAGTTTTTGCTGACATTTAAAAAAAACATTAAAAAATAGTTTTTATATCAACTAAAAATATACAAATATACAGGGTGTTCACGGCATAAAATTAAATACAATAAGTAAATGATGTGGAGCTTGTGAAAATATCATAGAATATAAAATACGTAACCCCTTTTTCACAAAGATATTTATCAGTAGCAGACCATCTTCAGTAGCAGATCAGTACTGTTTTTTTTAAATCATAATTAATTCCAAGCCTGATTGGAACATCTAGAAAAATAAAAGTGTTAAAACTAAATATATATTTTGTACCAACTTATTGACAAAAATATTCTTGATGCACAGATACATAATTATCAGACTCATCTGAAGATAACCATCTCTTTATAGCCCGTTGGGCCAGTTTATTGCCCTTGGGTCATAAAGAAAACAATTGTTCAACTTCAGATTTCGTTAAATCAAATAATCGTCAGAATTTATAAAAGAAGCTGAAACCAAATATTTTGGAATATTTATATTTATAATGCAGTTAGTGCCATTATTCATGTTTGCATTAGGTAGATTACATGTAGTTAAACGAGAAATATTTGAATTTATTTATTACATGAGTTTTAAGTTTAGACGGCATATTTAGGTTAAAAACATCTGACGGCAACGTATTTCAAGTAGGCTTACCGGTAAGCTTGATATTTGCACTTTTTTATGATTGATTTGATATTTAAAAAAAAATGTTTTGTGCATAAAATAAGGTATGTATCGCGGGTGTAACTTGCTTGTATGACCCTACAGGCCCATTGTATGGCCCCTTCTGGCCATACAAGCCTCTTTACACCCTAGATACATAAATAGCTGCAAGGTGTACCTAAATGATTGTAATTACCTAACCATGTAAAATATTTTTGTTCCGCTCCAGTAAAAATAGTTCTATTTTTGACAAAGGCAACTGGCAAGTTGCCAAACTTCATTTACACTCATTAGACATGAAATGGCAATAAAAGTCATCTTCATGCTATTCTATTTTTTATTGTGGAATTTCACATTTAACTGCTCAAATACGAAATTATTATTAGTTTCAGCAATATTTGTGGCTTCCAAACACATGAAAAGACAACAATGAAGAATTATTTAAAAACGCACGAGACATTTCACTCATTACTCATGAAGATGCATTAAAAGCTATTTCGATATTTCACTTCTCAAATACTAAATGATTATTAGTTTCTGCAATATTTGTGGCTTCCAAGCACATGAAGAGACTACAATGAAGAATTACTTAAGGGCCCACGAGTTTAAATGTACATTATCTACATAAACTTACTTTTAAAGTCGGGGGCATTCGTAAATTGTGTGTAGGTACATAAAAATTACCAAATATGCATGAAAGTCCTCACAGGCAACATCCCCAAGTGGGGCAGAATACTCCACGGCACAAACAAGCTGTAAACTGAAAATCATGCAGGAATTAATGAAATAAACGAGCTGCGACAAATCTAATAATTGCTCCGCTTTAAATCTGACAATGTTACAAAATGTTTTACTATTGCAAATTGAGGACTAACAGACAATAAAACAATCACATATGTTATTAAAGTAATCAAAGTAATTTATTTAATAAACGGAAACATAAAAAGAAGTAAAGATTTAGAAAACATAATTAATAAATATAATATATAATCAAAGCAGATGTTGAAAATGTACACCATTTGCTTGTAAACACATTTGCACTCGTCTTCTTTTATTGTTGAAAATGTTGATTAGCATTTGAGGAGTTATGGTTCGGCCAACATTTACGATTTCAGCCATTAACTCTTCCAACGTATGCAGTCTTCTTCGGAAAACTCTATCTTTTAAATATAAAAAAATTGAGTAGTCCAGTGGAGTTAGATCTGGAGAGCGTGGCGACCATAGTCCTTGACTAATTAGTCTATTATCAAACAATTCTTGCAGATAGGCTAATTGCTCTGGCTGTATGAGCTGTTGCACCATCTTGTTGGAAATATCCGTTCTGCAATTCTTCGTTATCTAATTGGTCTATGAAAGGCTGGACAATTTGTTGCCGATATCTCTCACCGTTTATTGTGTCATGAAAGAATTTAGGCCCAATTATTCTACGGCGAGACACAGCTAACCAAATTCCAACCTTCTAAGGTTGTAGTGGTGCTTCCACAAAAATATTTGGGTTTTCAGCCCAGCACCTATAGTTTAGTGAATTAACATACCCTGACATGTGTAACCAAGCCTCATCACTCAAAAATGTTTAATCGAGCAATCGATCGTCATTTAAATTTTCCATAAAAAATCGGCAATAACTCAATCGGCGTTGAGGATCTACTGGCAACAATTCTTGCACCACTGAGACCCTATAAGGGTGTAAATTCGCAATTCAATGGCAGGTGCTCGAGGGAATTTTAGCTTGCATAGCCAATTTACGAATTCACTTTTGAGGGCTTACTTCGAGTCGTTCACGAACATCTGCAACAACCTCTCCTGATACTGAAAATTTGCCTGAGGATTTCTGTTTCTGAACACTACCAGTTTCCCTAAAACGGTGCACTATTAGTGAAATATGTGTTGACAAAACCGAGTATTCAAATTGGCCGTCAGGGAACTTGTGTTGAAATTCCCGAACGCACTCTAAAGTTGAATAAATCCATTCTCCATTTTCAAATCGTCCATTACGAAAGTAAGCCTCAACAATAAAAGTACTCTTCTGATCAGTGTACATTTTAACAAACTACTGTTCAAACTACTGTTATTATGTTGTCTGACAGTTGACAGGTATGGTTGACAGTTCTCAAATACTATGGTATGCATAGTTGAAAGGCGGCACAATTGAATTGAAGTAATTACATAACAACAATAATTTTTGTATACCTTGTATTTTTCACGTTGTTAGCACGCTGTGCAATAGGTTCTGATAAGCTGAATAGCTGTCATTTTTATGAAAACTAGTTAAAATCATGACTAAATTTTCATACAATTATGCAAATCACAAATACATCGATATTTTGGAAAATAAATAAAAATTATTTAAACTTTCATTAATACTAAAAAAAAGAAACAACAGATGTATGTAGGCACCCTACACCCTACACCCTAGCTCAATATTAAACTAACCTGACCTAACCTATATAACACACGCAACCCTACGTTGCTCTAATTTATGATTTTGTACTTACAAGCATCGTTTTTGTTTCAGTCCCAGACAAAATTAATAATGCCGGCCAATACAACAGGAAGTAAGTATTGCATTTTTTTGTGTACACCTTTCAACGTTTAAAACATCTGAAAAGGAGAGAGAGAGCACTTAATATATTGAAAAAAAAATCATAAAGCTCAGCTATTTAAACAAGTCTTTTTTGTTTTAACTCATGGAGATGGATTTAATATTATAAAATACACATTTTTATATCAAAATGAATTTCCAGCCATCATTTGTTTTCTACTAATCACGTCATATTTTTCTTTAATGACAACTCACTGTTTCATTATTTTTATTGATCTCTTAATTGTAATAATGAAATATCATTTTGACATCAACATTATCTTTTATTTGAAAACTTTCTTATGTAAGGTGCTTAAAGGTTTATGATATCATTTTTCATTGGATGTCAAAATCAATCAAAAATCATCTAAATCAAACGATGGATGGAAATAAATTTTATATAATATTGTACATTTTTATAAAACATAATTGACCTGTCCGAGGAGTTTTTCAGAACAATAATAGTTGTTGTGACTTGTCGACAATTTATTTTGGTACTTTTAATAGCTACTTTTTTTGTCAAAATTACGACATAAATATTTTGACGTCATTGTCTTCAACTGAAAAATGATTATGTTGTCATTTTGGCAATAAAAGGAAAACAAAATCAAACGTCGACCACGTCATTGCTCGAAAACGTTAGCATTGAATATCATAAAAAATGTTTTTATAAAATAAGCTCCAAAAATTTAATAGCATAATGTTCGTTTTTAATTCATCGGTTCCACATTTGGCAGGTCATTGTATGTATTTTTAAACGTTAGATTGGTTAATCGATATTGGTGGGCAATATTAAACTCCACTTATAAATCTGGATATAATTCTTATAAATTCGATATAGGTGTTAATCCTCGTTTTAAATTCTTCGCGCTTATTTCGCACTTACTGTATTTCTAAACGTATCTACACAATTGTTGGTAACAACCTAAACGAATTAATTATATCAACTAAATTGATTGAATTACATGTTCCTCTAAAAATATCGTCCTTACTAATAAGCAGTAAAATTTAAAAAAAAACATTTCGCCGAAAATAATATCAATAGTTGCTCTCGAAACATTTAATTTCAATTTACTAGCAGTACTAAGAACCACAGAAGATCTATTTTCGCAAATTGCTTTAAATATACTTGATAATTTATTTAAATTACTATCACGGCACTATAATGCCTTCACAGTTTTTTTATTTGTTATTTTCTTGAACATTTGAAAGTATAAAATCATCGAGCAGCATATTGTCTTCATTTGCTAGCAAAGGTGTAATTGTAATTTGAAATGATCTCACTTGTTATCTTATTATACAGGGTGTCCCAGTTATTAATATGACGATCTCGTAAACGGTAATAGATACACACTTGGTTAAATTAGACAAAATAAACTTAAGCGCAAGGCCTATTTAATTAATTGGAAAGAAAATTTAAATTTAAAAGATTGAACCAATTATTTTACAATATTGATAGTTGTGAAACTCAGCTTATTATACATCAAAACACAACAGAAAATCGTGTTCCTTCCGAATATGACATTTGTAACATTTGTAAAAATTTGTGTCACTATCTAATGAATGGTACATCTGTTTTAATATTATATTTGAAATCTGTTCAAAAAAGTGTGTTAATGATTTCAAAATATCATTTGAATATAAATTCGAATAAACGAGCAAGATCGTTTATGCATTTATTTGTTTAATAATTTATGCATTTTCAATTTTGGTTTATAATTCAATTTAATTTTTTTAATTTTAATTTTCGAGGTTAAGTAGGTCTTGGCCTCAAGATTATTTTGTCTAATTTAACCAACTCCGTATCTCTTACCGATTAGAGATCCCCAGGTTAAGCATGATAACTGGGACACCCTGTGTATGCAGGGTGTGTCACTAGGAAAATATTTAATAATAATAAAAGGTAAATATTTTAAGGTTAGATTTTATTTATTAATAATTATCATTATTATTATTAATATTTCATGATTTGGCAAGTGTATTGAAGTTAACCGTTCTACTTTTGAGAATTTGCATAATAAAAATAATAATAGAAAATAAAACAATTCTTCAAAAACTAGTCTTTCAAACTATTGAAAATTTTACCAATGTTCATATAGTTTTGTTTTATAATTTGACACTCTACTACTAATCGTTAGATTATTTACCTTTCTTCGTGACTCACTCTTTATATTGCTACTTTAACCACACTATAAAATCATCTAAATTGTATTGTTTAGATATTTTGCTAAAATCATTTGATATTATCTTAATTTACTAATAATACTATGAAATCATCTTGAAGAACATTTTTTGTTTTTTAAATTACAATTTGTTTTTGAAAGATTAGTAATTATCTAACTTGCATCATACAACTTGCATCATAACTCTATAATCTTACTTGCATCATTCAACTGAAAGGCATCAGATCTATTTCAATTATTACATATTTTAATTTTATTATTCTGGAAACTTTTTAAGACATCTTAATTTAATGGTAGCTATGAAATCATTGTCACAGAAGATCAATTTTTTAGGCTTCTAGAAATTATTCTAGAACCATTTGAAGTCACCTTAATTCATTGGAAGTTATGAAACATCTAATAGAAAATATAAAGGATCTAAAAGAAAAATATTCTTCTAGAAATTTCAGGTGAAGAAAATTGGCAGTGTATACTACGATGTATTGTTATAGAATATCTAATTATTGATATCGTAGAATATCTAGTTCTATTATCTATTTCAAAGTTCATTCTACAAATGACACAAATTTTATTACACCTTGTAATGATAATTGATTCTCTATTAATATACAAGGTGGTCCACTTATCCTCGCTCGGACCATTGCTGCTAGACTAATGAAAATTTATGAAAACATCTGATTGGAAGTTATTGGGCACTTGATGTGCTACCTTTTAAAATTATTTTCGAGTATACAGAGTGTACCATAAATCCGGGACACAAAATTTTGTCTCTTTTTAAAATTGATCACCGTTGCAACGTGTTGCCGTTTGCAACGTTGCATCTGATCCCTAAAAGTAAAGATGTTTTGTGAAGCCCACATGAAGCAGATTCAAAATATTAAAAAATATACAGAGTGTACCATAAATCCGGGCCGCATCATTTGACCTCATTTTCAAATGGAACACCATGTATAGTCTTTAATTTTCGGAATCTGCTTCATGTGGGCTTCACAAATCATTTTTATTTTTAGGGATCAGATGCAACGTTGCCAATTTATTCACATTGTAATTGAATTTAACAAAAAAAACATGGACCTGGAATAAAATTCAATAAAACCTTATTATAAGAGATCAATAAAATAATTCGGGTATGCAAGTACCCAAGCAATGTGTTGTTACGTTGAATACACAGAGTGTTCTGAAACAACGATCGAATTTTGCTATTTTCAAATGGCTGAAACATATCGAGATTGATCGTTATTTACCTATTAAAAAGTATTATTAGATTATAGTCCATATGCTACCATTGAATAGCTCATACCATTAGATGAGCACTCAGAATATGATGCTATATACAGGGTGTTCTATTTGAAAAAAAAAGAGTTTTAGTCATTTGAAAATAGCAAAATGTTATCGTTGTTTTAGAACACCCTGTGTATTCTACGTGACTCAAAATATTGTGTATGTTTTGGCACATTGCTAAGGTACTTGCATACGCAGATTCTTTCATTGGTCTCTAATAATAAGGTTTTGTTGAATTTTTTTCCACGTCCATGATTTTTCGTTAAATTTGATTAAAATGTGAATAACTTGGCAAAGTTACATCTGATCTCAAAAAATAAAAATGATTTGTGAAGCCTTTTTCCTAAATTTTTATTAGTCTAGCAGCAATGATCCGAGCGAGGATAGATAGGCCACCCTGTATATTATTAAAGATACTGTAAATCATATCACAATTGATCAAATCTTTTGTTTATTACAATCTGTTCTTATAAATAGTAACTAGTAGTAGAGTGCGAAATGATGTCTTGGAAGATCTAAGTGCGTTAATCTCTTTTATAGTTCCACTGGAAGTTTGGAAGTTCGTAGAAGTGTATGAAGGTACTACAAACGTTCTTGGTTTGGTAGTCTTCGGTGTCGTTATGGGCATCAGCTTGGGATTGATGGGCGAAAAGGGAAAACCATTGTTGGTGTTTTTCGAAGCACTCAGTCAGGCCATGATGATCATCACTAGCTGGGTAATTTGGTAAGATGTAAATTTAACAAAATACTAGAGACTATTCTAATCTTACATTGTATAATAGTGAAACTTTACTCCTCCACACAACTATCATCAAATTACTCTTCACTGCCGCTCTCTTATTAGAGCAATTTTGTATTGTCTCTTGGTATTCCAGATGCATGTAACTGTTTTTTTTTTTTTTTTAATGCGCGAGCGTTGAAGATATATTGCGCTAATTGTACGCCGCGTGAACAATGAGTGTTCATAAGCCCTCAATAAAATCGAGCGAACTGGCAGAAATAATAATTAGCCTCGTTGCAGTTGTTGGTTTGAATGGGCCGTTTTCGGGCCAATTGCCTAGCTAATTAGTACGCCAGGATTAAGGGGGATTCGCGATGTCGAGAGCCATCCCGGCAAACCGTGATGTTTACAGAATGCGTTCCAACATTGTTGGACCAAGTTAATTATCCACTCCGGCAACAATGAGATCCAATCGCGCTCGAATTTCTACGTTAATTGGTCCTGAAAAATAACACATCCTGCACGGATGTTGTAATTAGCATGAATGCCTGCTGATAATGATTATCGATTCCTGTAACCAATGGATACGCGATAATTGCTGTTATTCGTTTTTTATGCCTAATTTGGAGCAAACCAATTTTTACAAAAGAATTATTTTAAAATAATAATTATTATTCAGGCTTAGTCATAAAAATTATATCCTACCATTTCTATTAATTGAATTGGACTTATTTATAACTTATTTTCAGGATTTCTCCTCTCGGCGTGTTTTTCTTGGTGTCTGCTAAAGTGATGGAAACTGAAAGTTTTGGAGAGCTGGTGGGTCGCCTGGGAATGTACTTCATGACCGTCATGCTTGGTTTGTTCCTGCATGGGTTTGGAACCTTGTCGATTATCTACTTCGTCTGCACGAGAACCCTTCCGTTTGGGACCATCGCAAAGCTCAGTCAAGTCTTGGTCACAGCTTTTGGAACAGCCTCAAGGTAAGTTAGTTAGAACTATGTGTGTGTACATACAATAATTTACCGGATTATGTTTCGCAATTCACTTTTACGAAAGAAGATAATTAACATACCCACATATGTGGTTTAAAGACATCAGTAGATATTGAGCATATTTTTTGAGTTTGAAGAAATGTTTTTAAATTAATTCAAATTGCAATTTATATTTGAAATTCAAACGTATTTTTTGTGGATTTGGGCCTAATACTTATACGTTTCAACGAGTTTCATTTGAAACGTACTGCAGATGTATGAGACATTTACTGCCCCATTTTATTTAAGTGTTTTAGTGCGATAGAGCTAATCCTATATTGCATTTATTTATTCGAAAAGCAATCCTTTGGAATGTATCATGATCCACCTCTCATGATTTCTATTTCTAAAAGTTAATGTATCATCTGTACTATTTTACTAAATTTAAAATCGCGTAATAAAGTGGCACTTTGTTGAAAATATATGTTACTTTACTACACTCAGATGCAAAAAAAACGAGTCATTGGGTCCTTGTTTGCAAAAAACACATTTAGTCCTTAGAATGAAAGTTTTAGTGTTTTACAATCAAAGAGAACATCTGGATGTAGAAAAAAACAAGATATGATACTTATCAGTTTATTTAATAAGCGAAAATAATATTTAAAGATATGCGTTCTTCACTACCTATTGCTCATTCGGCATTATGCATAGATGATCAAGGTGGCTACTGGGTTTTGACTTGTTTGTTTTCGATTAACTGTCATTTTCATTATTAATCTCTGTTAAGTTTATTTTGCACAAATGCATTTTCTTTCGTGTATACGTACATTATCGTTTTCGCTTATTAATGTTCATTAAATAAATAATAAGGACCATATGTTGCTTCTTTCTACATCCTGACGGTCTCTTTGATTGTAAAACACTAAAGATTTTATTCTAAGGACTAGACCAACATCAAAATTTAAAAAAAAATGGTTCTTTTGCAAACAATAACCTAATGACCCGTTTTTTTTGCATTTGAGTGTATATAGTAATGTCACTATTTGTTATTACATGATTTGCTTAATTCAATTTGTTCTTCCTGAAAACTATTATTCTCCATCAGCATTCCTGAATGACCTTCTGGTGGTGAAATATACATTTTGAAATTTTCAATTTATTGGCAACTCTTTTCTCTTTTATATCACTGTATTCTTATAAATACTAATATAAAATACGACACATAGTATGCACAAACGTCGTAGAGTTGTCGCAAACTAAAATGATCCTGTCACGTGATCTGCGCAGAAAACCAAAGCATTGCGGACGAGCCCACTCGGACAAAATAGGGAAGGAGGACTATCAGCTGTTCAGTCAATGCGTTTGCGTCGCGTTGCGTGTTTACGTTGTAAAATGTCTTCGCATAAAACGTTCGGACAGTGCGGCGTAATTATACATAGCCAAGCTCGCGAAATTATAGCCAACGTTATTGGGTTCATGAAAAGTGAAAATTCAAAAAATTCTGCTACAAAAATTCACTTTGCGTGATGCGCCACTGTATCCGGCGATTCTAATTTACTACTCGTTTTCTCTACGCCGCTGGCTCGGCCAAGGCCGCGCAGCTAAGCCACGCCCTCTGGATCATCTCAGTTTGCGACAACTCTAACACGAGCACTTTTATAAACTCATATAGCTTGTTAAGTTACTCGCTCGCTTCGCTCGCCCGTACTCAAACAAAGTATAATCATTTAGTAAAACTGTACTTATCTAAACTTGATGTGTAATATAAGTACTATTTCCTACTCCCTGACATATATTTCTTAATTCCGTAACACTATACTGTACTGATATAAGCCACTGTCCGGTCACATATGTGGACATAAACTTTACCTGGTTACAAACAATAACGATCATATAATAGTTATTTATGCACAGATATATAATAATCAGACCATTATTGCCAGACTCACCTGAAGATTAACATCTCTTCTTAGCCCGTTGATCCAGTTTACCGCCCTAGGACCATAAAGGAAACACTTTTTCAGCGTCAGATTTTGTTATATAAAATAAACGTCAGAATTTATAAAAGAAGCTGAAACCAACTATTTTGGAATATTTATATTTGTAATGCAGTTAGTACAATTATTTATGTTTACAGTACGTAGATAACATGTAGTTAAACGAGAACTATTTGAATTTATTACATGAGTTGTAATTTTAGACGGCATATTTTGGTTTTAAACATCTGACGGCAACATCAACGTACTTCCAGTGTGCTTACCTGTATGCTTGATATTTGTACTTGTTTTATGATTGATTTGAGATAAAAAAAAAACGTGTTCTGTGCATAAAATAGTGTATGCGTCGCGAGTATAACTTGCTTGTATGGCCCTACAGGCTTTTTTTTAACTTGTTCTGAGCATAAAATAGTGTATGTATCGCGGGTATAACTTGCTTGTATGGCCCTACTCGGCTTCGCCTCAAGCTAGGATAAAGCTTCGGGCCATGCAAGGCTCATTACTCTCTAGATACATAAATAACTATTACGTACGAAGGCCAAAAAATGAACCTTTTTCTGAAAAATGCACTTTTTGGCAGAGATGCACATAACGTTTTTTTTAGGGGATTGAATATAATAGAAATGTAACGATATTTTTCTAGAAAAAATCGGCTTTAATTATTGTTAGTTGACTTAACCCTATTGCATCTGTTTGTGACATTTAATCATATTTACTTGTCAAAAATAATGCATTAAAAAGATATGAATTGCTGCAACATTGAATTTACTCGTGGAAAAGTCCAGATAAATATATCATTAAATTTGAAGTTTGAAGTGTGCAGCCGTGAAGTAAGTGCGGCTGTGAAGTAAATGCGGCCGTGAAATATTTGCGGCTGTGAAGTTTATGTGGCAGTGAAAAGTTTATTGACAACTACCTCCTAAAATATGGCTTTTCACCACAACTTGTTACGTAGCTATTAATAAATTTTGAACAACTATTTTTAAATGTAATCTAGAATTAAAATAATTTTCATTAAAAAGAAATATGCTGGCCCAAGTTTATGGCTAACTTTCGCTGATTATAGCATACTGATAAACAGGCAGATCATTCAGAAGATCTAATTATTGGTAAACTAAAGTTTGTCATGATGATCGCAAAATCTAACTAAAGCATAAAACGAGATTTAGTATTTAATGTCAATTATGGCAATATTAATGGTATCTATAGACTAACTGTAGCATTCTATACAATTTGGATCATTTCTGAGATCTATTTATCTGATAAACTCTAGTTAGTTATAAATTTTAGCTCAATATAGATAGTTCAATACTTATTTGCATGATGCAATTACTTGAAGTTAATCATTTGTTTTTTTATACATCAGCTTCTATATTTGCAACAATAAATATCTCTAATGAATTCTTGATACTCATCCAAATTTCTATTATAAATTTGTGTTTTCCTGAACGGCGAGAATTTTCTACAAATTTATTGCAATACAGTTTTACACGTATATTATATCACTTTACAATTTTAGTTGTTGTACTCGGTGATACTAATCTCATAAAATAATAATAATTCTGTTAAAATAAAATAAATGTTATGTAATCAGATTATTAATAATTTAATGTGAATGTTGAAGCCGTAATTAACGACTAGCTAATTACCAAATGATTAGCTTTTTGTCTTGATATTATACAAACGATACTTGTCAGAATATACTATATAGAATTTTATTGTGTAAGTGATAAAGTTGTTTCGATAAATATAAAATATTTTCACATATAATCTTTCCTACAGTATTAAATATAATTATTTCTATTATTAAGTATAATATAATCTCAAGCATCAGATATTTTCTATAAATTCTATTACTATTGTTATATTTATCATATTGAGTTTGTGTAGTTGCTAACTGTTGTGTTAATACGTACATCACACATGCGATAACATTTTGCATATTCTCACTAGTGAAAGTACCGACGTCTGCGTTACAAAGCACCGAAATTTTCACGGTTCCATGGTGTAATGGTTAGCACTCTGGACTTTGAATCCAGCGATCCGAGTTCAAATCTCGGTGGAACCTTCTTTTAATTGTTTAAAATAATTATTCGTAATAGTTAATTGCAATAATATGAAACTAAATAGTCATTATACATATTTAAAAACTATATTTATAAAGAAAATAATGCTAAGTATATGAAACTAGGCTACATAAAATACAAAATACTGTTGTGATTTTTTTCTTTGTATCTTAAAAGTAGTCAGTATTTAATAACAAAATAATTACGCGTTCTAATAAATATAATAGAATTCAGTTGCTTTCCAAAAAGGGGTATGAACTTTCGATCTTTCAACTTTATATTTTATAAATTTAAATAATAGTATTAATTATTATTTGTTATTTTTTATTTTAAGTACGTTCTGGTATCTTCTAGTATTTATTTATTTAAATAAATAAATACTAGAAGATACCAGAAAGTACTTAACATAAAAATTAACAAATAATAATCAAAAATATCAGGTAACATGGATAAAATACTAGCAAAAATAATATTAATAATAATAACAATTAAATTGTCTAACCATTTATATTTGTTACCATTTGTTTGGATAAATGTTTTGCTCCTGGGAGAGGATTATCGAGCGCAGTCGCTTCACTTCAGATAGCCATTCTTTGTAGTTTTATCCGTAAAGGGGAATGCAAGATCTGTCTTATGGTGTACATATTTCGTTTTTTCCGTAAAATTACAATATTATATATTTTACAATTTAAGATTGTTACTAATATTTATTGAGAAAACTTCTGATACTGAGCAACATTTTTAAATACTGAAGATTTAAAAATGTTGCTCAATATCAGAAGTTTTCTCAATAAATATTAGTAGCAATCTTAAATGTTATTATTTTTTTACTGGTAATATATTTTGTGTGGTTCTTTGTAGTTTAATCCATTTTCAGCGCATGCAAGATCTAAGTTATGGTATTTTTAGTGTTCTTTCTTTAAATTTAAATATTTTTTTAGTTATTAGGATGGTTGAGACCTTTACTTTGTGGTAATCCATATTAAATTCAGAATAAAACACTACTATGTTTTTACCACACAATTTATTGTTACATATATATATATATATATATATATATATATATATATATATATATATATATATATATACATATTATTATCACTCTGTGATAATGGGATCGAAGCACCGAGTAACCTTAACATGGAACTGAACACAATCAGAGCTATTGGAAATAAGAATGGGTTTCCAGCCCATCTTATTCAAAATTTAATAAATAAAAAACGGCATCAGAATATCCTTACTCATATCTACCCGAGGGTTCAAAATTTATGCAAAAAATCATTCACCACTCTAACATATTTTGGAGTAACTACGGACAAAATTGCACACATTCTTCGAAAACAAAATCATCAAATAGCGTTTAGACCAAGTAATAAACTGGCAAATATTCTATTTAATTGTAAAGATAAAGTCGATCCCTTGAGGAAATCTGGAGTGTATGAAATGTCTTGTTCCGCATGCAATAGCATATATGTAGGGCAAACAGGCCGAAGCTTTGAAACAAGATATGGAGAACATTTCCGCGCATTCAGACTGAGCCAAAATACGAGCGCGTTTGCAAATCATAACTTAGAGTGCAAACATCCATTCCCAAAACTCCAACAAGTAAAAATTTTGCACAACTGTACTAAAGGAATTAAGCTAAATTTACTAGAAGCGGCCGAAATCCACCGACAGAAGAATAATCCCGGCGTTAATCTCCTAAACGAGCAAACCGAGGTTATCTGGAACCCACTCTTCAATACATTGCATTAGGAATCAATTACTTATATTCGCACCTGCGCTTAATTACTCCCGCTACTATTGTGTAAAACGGTATAAATGTAACACCTTTATAATTTGTTATCACTTGATAATGGCCAGTTGAAACTCGAGTCGTGGTTTACGGTTTATATGTGTATATATGCAGTCTTATGTATATATATATATATATGTAACAATAAATTGTGTGGTAAAAACATAGTAGTGTTTTATTCTGAATTTTTTTAGTTACCTCCAGCATTTAGAAATGCTGTTCAATATCGGTACTATTTTAAAAAATAATAGAAATAATCTTAAATAGCATATTCTTGTTTTTATGACCTTAAACTTATTTTTGGTCTTTTTAAATAATTAGTGACCTTGATTTATGATAAGTAAATATACTTATATGTAGGTTATCAGTAGTGAGTATTCTTCAAATGATGTTTGCAATATGGTCGGCTTCATTGATTAATCATTTACATGATCTATAATATAAACAATTCCGCATTTTTTGCAGGACTTTTTTATTGACCACTTTATTAAATTTGCATGAATCTCTCAGTATTGTATTCTTTGGCTAAGTTTAGAGGAGGGTATTTTTTGTCTCAAAATAAATATTTCAAAAAATATACCTAATGAAAAACTTAGTATTACTTATCTCAAAAAACAATCGTCACTAGGTAAGATGAAAATTAAAAAGGCGAATTGAAAATTAAAACTCATTTCGCCAGTTTCGCTTTCACTTTATTTTTGGTAACAAATATATTTACGTATGTATATTTCTTTATTGTATTCCTTTGAACGATTTAAAAAAGTAAGGCATAAATTCAGTTTGGTTTTGGTTTAAAAACAAATCTTGCTTTGGTCGCTCTTGTTATTAAAATTCAAATATTTTCGGTTTCAAAATTATGTTTCACGTGTTTAGATTCTTATATAATGACATTATCATGATGTTTTTATAGGTCAATCTATGTCATGAGAGGCATCAAGTATTAGCTCTTTATTTCATTAATGCAATGGGATAATTGTTATATAATTCCGTTATATATCAACTGTTTTGATTATTATTAAATTGATCCTTAAATTAAAATATATAAAAGCAATCTAAAATGAGCGAATCTAAAAGTGCGAATTGCTAATAATTGTCAATAACATTATTATTGATATTTTAGTAACATAATTAAAAATTGTCAATAATATTATTATTGATAGTCTGATAACAATGTTTTTAATTAAAATTAATAATGGCACACCGACAGAATATTTTTTTTATATATTCAGTATATACTTATTATTAGTAAATATAATTACATATTATTATTAATGAGTTATGTATTCTTAATATTATTTATTACTATAAAACATGATTATAATGAATATCCTATTTTTTATTGTTTCAGTTCCGCAACAATGCCAATTACTATCCAGACCCTTGACCAGATGGGTGTTGACCCAAGAGTAACCAGATTCGTCATTCCAGTTGGAGCTACCATAAACATGGATGGCACAGCCTTGTATGAGGCCGTTGCTGCTATCTTCATTGCTCAGTTCCGTTCAATTCCTCTCAGTTTTGGACAAATCGTCGCTGTAAGGTAAGATATTCCGACAACTACAAACAAAATGAGCTGAGTACTGTAATAATTTACCGAAAAAAAATCATTTCGCCAATTTATAAGCCTTCACATCAATTAAATGGTGTTTTAACGAGAATGAACAGTATATGTAATAAAATAGTTCTCACAAGACGATATGCCTACACTATCATGCTTGAACTCCTCATTGTGTTATCTGTGATTTAATGACTTCTTACAGTCGAGAAATCTGCAAAATTATGACTAAAGATCATATAAGATTGTAGAATTTTTGAATTAGTATTCTGTTTGCAAGTCCACGATATGAAAATAACAGCAAATGTTCCACAGTGCAAAATAACTCAAACTGCCCACAAAATGCTTTGAATTATACAGAAGAATATATATTTTTGTTATGAAGCTAAAGATATACTTTTTAGCGCAATTGAAATTGAAAATTTGCAAATCAGTGTTAGTATACATCCAACAAAGAAGATTCCAGTATTTTTAACTTAGTATCTTCTGTTTGCAAGTTCACGATATAAAAATTACACAAAATGTATCAAAGTATGAAATATTAAACAGACCACATATTTTGCTAATTATCCAGATTTTTTTTATGTTAAACTCTTCTCTTGCTCGCTCTCCATTACTCATTTCGTCCCAATAATGACTAAAACATACAACTTCAATCTAAAAGCTTTAAATTTTATATGCAAGGCATCTATTTTACTGAAATTAAATGTTCGAGTAATTTGCAGTCAGATCTGTAATGGTTATACAGGGTGTACATTATGGTTGGATATTTTAGAAAAATACTCGGACACGTTGATTTTGGTTTTCAAAAATACAATTTTTTTGTATCAAATCATTTGTTTTTGTGTTATGATGTCATTTTTTTAAAGGCAGCTCCATTATTTTATAATGTTATTTGTTTTTATTTCTGGATATAACAACATAAATTTTGTATTCTTTACATAAGAAAAAAAATTCTCAAAAATCAATTGAAAGTTATAAATAAATTATAGGTAGGTATTTATTTCGAAAAATCACTGAAATAATTACAACAAATGTTCGAACTGGAATCCTCTTTGAGCTTGACAGTATTGCAAGCAGGAAACTGTTTGAAAATTGAACTTTGTTTATGGTTTCTGATAAAATTATATCAATTTCTATACGAATTCTATTTTTCAGATCTTCTATATTGTTAGGTTTGGTTTTCAAAATAACCCTTTTCGAATGTTCCCAAAGAAATATATCAAGTAGAGTAAGGTCCTGAGACCTTGCTGTCTCCAATCTATCTATTCGGGAAAACCTGATGAAAATAGTGCATAATGGGGTGGTACATTTTCTTGATTCAATACATTTTCATTAGGAATTTGATGATTGATTATAATTGGATATAAATTAGCCAGAATAAGGATTAGATCTTCGTCTAGAAATTGAAAATATCTCGGCCCGTTCACATTACCATAAAAAATGTGGTCCACTTATCTGGTTTTCAACAAGTCTTGGCCAAGCATTAAGTTTCTATAGAAAGTGGGTACGTTCTTCTCGCAACCAACGTGGGGTTTCCTTTGCAAATATCTACAGTTTTGGCGGTTTACATTAGTATTTAATGTAAACGTGAATTCATCAGAAAATAATATATTTGTAACAAGAAGCAGATCAGCATTGCACATATTAATCAAAATTTCAGAAAACTGTAGCCTTGGATCATCTTCACTTAATTATTGCATAAGTTGTATTTTAAAAGTAAAAGTTGTATTTTTAAAGTTGTATTTTTAAAATTTTAAAACTTCTAGTTTTAAGATGTAGTCTTCATAAGTTAAAGGAATATCATAATAAAAAGCAATTTTTTGACTCGGCTAATAAAACATACAGTTGCAGTCTTCAATAATCTTAATCTTTCAGTAGTCTTCTGAACTATTCAACTTACTTGTTTTACTGTAGATTAAGTTATGTCCTGTCGGGAAATTTTGAAATTTCAATTATCTGAATCTCTGATAAACGCATCTTAATGCTATGTAGTAAATGCTAAATATAAAAAATTTATAAATAAATTTCAATTGATTTATTTTTTATTTTCCCAAGAATATTTACAATCTATCTAATATAGACATTAGGTAAATTATTTGATATGTATATTTGACAGGTATAGAGGTACTGCAATCAATAACTCTATTTTCTTTATATAACAAGTAAATAAAAGTTGTTAGTTCTAGGCTGGGACCATATTCGACCTAGGATCTGTGTTCAAAAATTTAGAAATCTATGTAGTATGTCCAAAGGGTTCAATCTTTTCGGTCTTCTAATAATTACGTCTTGCAGCAGTTCTTCGGCCAGTGAGTTGGGATGCACGCTTAGTCTATGTTTATATTTCACAGAATATTTTATGGCTTTCTCTTTGAAGGAGGTCATCTAGACGTCTTTCAAGATTATCCAATTCGCTACAAATCTGGGGGCATTTATAATTGATCTTAGTATTTTTGATTGGAATCTTTCCATTATTTCAATATTACTAATGCTTGCTGATCCCCAGAGATGGATGCCATATGTCCATATTGGCTTAAGAATGGCTGTGTATATTAAAAGTTTATTAGCAAAAGAGAGTTTGAAATTCTTACCTATTAACCAATAGATTTGTCTTTGAGGCCCAATTGGAGCCTATTTTTCCAAATATGTGTTTTCCATGTAAGTGGAGGATGCACTGCTGGGATTTTCGTGGTACTTCAAACATGATATCCCTCAATGTCAAAAATGCCAGCAATATGAACATACAAAAAAATTCTGCAACCGTATGCCCAGATGTGTAAAATGCACAGGCCAACATATGACCAAAGACTGCCAACGTAAGGAAAAAGACAAGTAAGTTAAATGCACTAACTGTAAAGGTGACCACCCGGAAAATTATAAAGGATACCTAGTTAGAAAACAACTTATTAAAAAGATATTCCCAGCGCTAAGAATAAAGACCAGCAACACCGATGAACAGGAATCTAGAACCTTCCATACCTCACACCCGGGGTTGTCATATGCCCAAGATTCACAACCCAATAATGAAAATCCACAGCAAGCCAGCAAATCATAGTCAATACTCGTGCAAGCCATCACAAAAATGGAGAACATGATGTCGATGTTCATGGAAAACATGAATAATATGACAAAAATGCACACAGCACTCATAACCTAACTATCCAAATAATGCACCAATTTTTAAAAAATAGCTCTATGGAATGCCAATGGCTTCAATAGACACAACGACGAACTCAAAGTTTTTCTAACTGGTCAAAATATCGATGTTAAGCTAATCACAGAAACACGCTTCAGCAAAAAAGCTACCTAAAAATACCAAACCACGTTATATACCACACTATGCACCCAGATGGCACCGCACACACAGGAACGGCTGTAATCATTAAAAAGTCAACGAAATTGAAAAATATCAGATGGACTACTTACAAGCCACAAATATAGTAGTAGTAGAATCAAGCAGAACAACAACGGTATCCGCTGTTTACTGTCCACTAAAGCACAACCTCCAAGGAAGAACACTTTACGAAATTCTTTAATACACTCGGACCAAGATTTATCGCTGGCGGCGACTACAACTCCCAGCATCACTTCTGGGGTTGTCGTGTAACTACCACTAAAGGTCGACAACTACTTAAAACAATATTCGCCAATAATCTGCAAGCTACTTCAACGGGTAAACCTACAAACTGGCCCTCAGATCCAACGAAAGTCCAGATCTTCTTGACTTTTGTATAACAAAAGGCATCCCTGACAACTACTTACATGCAGAATCAAGCCTCGACCTCTCTTCAGACCACTCTCCAGTCATTATCACATATAGTTGTCACGTAATAAATAAAGCCAAACCATTCCTAACAAATAAAAGCACGAACAATTTTCGACATATACCATACCTTTTCAAGTTCAAATTGAGACCAATCAAGTTCGAATTGAGACCAATCAAGTTCAAATTGAGACCAATCAATTTCAAATTGAGACAAATCAAGTTCAAATTGAGACCAATCAATTTCATTTTGGGAAGTAACAAATTCAAATTGAGACCAATCAATTTCAAATTGGAAACAATCAAATTCAAATTAAATTGAAACAAATTCAATTTGAGATCTAACGATTTCTAAATGAGATTTTCAATTTCAAATTGAGATTAACAAAATCATGTAGACAATAAACAATTTCAATTTGAAAATATTACCAATCTGTATATTAACGAAATATTTTTATAATATAATTTATTCATTCATGTAATATTAAATATTAACATTATACAACAAAGAATGATACAATTTAAGGAATAAACTACTAAACTAAAAGTGCATGTCTTCCATGTTTAACCCAGAAGGAATAAATTTTTGGATACCAGCCACAAATCACAATTGCACAATTGACAACATTAATTTTTCTTACGTTTTTTTAATTATATTTTCCAACCTTTGCAGGCGAAACTCCGTTGGTGTCATATTATTCCTGCTATTTCTCCATTCAAATTGTGTCACATTTGTACCGCCAAATCTGCCTGCACACCAGATTTCATGACTGACCAAGCATTCTCAATCGGGTTCAACATTGGGCTATATGGACTTAATCCAAGCAACTGATTATTTCTGAAATCATGATCCTAGAATATTTCTTCTATGGACGAATGGCAAGGTGCGTTATCAATCACCAAAACTATAGGCGACTGATACATATTTACAGCATTTCGAATACAATTCCTTACAAATTCGTTAGCTTCTGCTTGCTTAAATGATCCTCTTCTCATTTCATGATAAATTAGTCCAAGATTACTAATGCAACCAATAGTATGTATGTTTGATCCTTTTCTAGCTGCCGAGACATCCCCTTTTTCTGATCTGCCTTGTTTTCGGGAAATAAATAGGTTATAGTTAGTCTCATCCACATACGTTATTGGTAAATCTGTGCCTGGAATTCTAAGAGCTGTTGTATATACAAACTCCGTCTACCTTTATTTTCATCCGAATTTGCTTCGGGCACATTTCTTACATTTTTTAGGGTATACAATAATCCATCCAAGTGTTGTCGAACACATTCTGTTGTAACTGTAATGTTAAATCTTTGAAACAACCTCTCTTTTAAAATCTTCAGCGTAATTTTTGGATTATCTTCAATACATTGCTCAATAAACACATGATGTTCGTCGGCAACTTTAACCAGACGCCTTCCACCTCGTTGTTTTTCAGGTTCTTCTTGCCTTTTTACCCAACGATAAGCTAATCTAATAACAAGTACGAATATGGAGTTGGTGTTATTATGACCAAGCAAATGGCTCGAAGCGTAAAGAACTTCACACCGGCATCAGAAAGAGTTCTAATGATTCAACTTGACGCAACTCCCGTGAACATCACTATTATCCAGGTCTACGCACCAACTGCGGCACCAACAATCAGATTGATTTCATACTCATAAATAAAAGAATCCGAAATAGTTGCACTTGTTATAAAATATTCACTGGTGCCGATATTAACTCCGACCATGTGCCAGTGGTTGGGGAATTTAAAGTTCGGTTTAAGAAAACGAAGGCCAACAACAATAACAAATACAACATGAGAATACTGAAGGATCCTAACATCAAAAGAGAGGTAGAAAAAGAACTAAACAAGAAAATCAATAAAGACATGGATGGAACCGTGTCGGTAGAGCAACAAATAGCAGTTCTTAATCAAATCATCCAAAATACCAAGAAAACACATATGACGGAAGGAGAAACGGAAAAGAAGAAGAAATCATGGATGACAAACGAGATACTAATATTAATGGAGCAGAGACGAAAACAAAAAAACAACAATGAAGAATACAGAAAAATATACAAGACAATTAGACAATAAATTAGAAAGGCCAAAGAAATAGAAAGAGCGGAAGCATGTCAAGAGATAGAAGAGCTGCAGAAAAGATATGACGATTTTAACATGCACCGAAGAATTAGAGAACTGACAGGCAAAACAAGAAAAAAAGACTTTAAAAAAGTGGTGAACAATGACGGAAAAATCATCATAAACTTAGAAGACAAGAAGAAAACGTGGAGGGAATATCTCAACAAACTTTTTGAGGATGAAGAGAGAATAGCAACACCAATCATCGAAGGAGAAACGGGACTGCACATCTTGGAAGAGGAAGTGGACGTTGCAATAAAACGAATGGAAGATGAAAGATGGGGAGGCGGCGGGGCCGGGTGACATACAAGTTGAAATCCTGAAACTGTTAAGTTTCTGTTAACTGTTGCATATCAAAATACTTTCCAACATATTCAACAGAATATACAACTCGGGCAGCATACCAGAAGAGTGGTTGAAGTCGGAATTCATCGTATTAAAAAAGAAAGTAGGAGCAAAAAGGTGCGAGTATAGAAGTATCAGTCTCATGAGTCTCATGAAAATTTATAACAAGTGTGAAGAACAAATCTTCGCAAATCAATTTGGATTCATCAATGCTGTACGTACAAGGGAGGCGCTTTTCTCAGTACAGGTGCTCTTCCAAGATCTAGAGACGTAAACTGCAATATCTACGTATGCCTAATTGACTATCAGAAAGCGTTTGATCGGGTGCAACATCACAAGATGATAGACATCCTAAAACAAGTGGGAATTGATGCCAAAGACCTCCAAATCATCACTAACTTGTACTGGAACCAGGCCGCATCCATGAAAATTGAAGAGGAACAAATAGAAGACATTGAAATAGCTAAAGGGGTAAGACAGGGGTGTATTCTTTCTCCGTTTCTGTTCAATTTATATCCTGAACAGAACTTTAAAGAAGCGTTAGAAGGCATAGAAGAAGGCGTTTTACTGAACGCAGCTAGATTGAATAACATCCGATATGCCGACGACACAGTGGTATTCGCTGACTCTCTTGAAGGACTGCAAACACTATTGAACAGAATTGTAGCGGCTAGTGAAAAATATTGACTTAATATCAATAGCAACAAAACAAAATTCATGGTCATAAGCAAATAAAATATAGCCAATCTAAATATCTACGTTCACAACCAACAAATAGAAAGAGTGAGACAAACAACATACTTAGGTACACTTGTGAACGAAAACTGGGACAATAGCCAAGAAATAAAAGGTAGAATTGGGAAAGCTCGCGCTGACTTTAATACAATGAATAACCTCTTAAAAAAACACGAACTCCATCTTGATATCAAAGTACGCATGTTGGGGTGCTACATATTCCCAATATTACTTTACGGAGTCGAGTCCTGGACACTAAATGAAGCAACAACAAAAAAGATTGAAGCCTTTGAGATGTGGCTATATCGACGTATCCTGTGGATATCTTGGAAAAACCGGGTAACAAACATCGAAGTCCTCCGCAGGATGAAGAAAGAGAAGAAGATCATGGACACTCCAATATCTAGGCCACATCATGCGGAACGAGGACACATACGCCATGTTACAGGCCATCATTAAAGGCAAGATACATGACAAACGAAGGCCGGGACGGAGGAGAATTTCATGGTTGCAGAATCTCAGGGCGTGGTACGGGAAGACGTCGAACGAGCTCTTCAGAATAGCAACCAATAAAGTGAAGATAGTCATGCTCATCGCAAAGATCCGAAATCGGATATGCACATGAAGAAGAAGAAGATAAAAAATGTATAATTTTTTATCCAGGAAAAGAGGACTAATCAAATAAAATTATTAAATATTAGCGTTGTCATTAAAAAAAAAGTCAATGCGTCATAACTCAAAAACAAATGACAACAAAATTTATAGATTTATAACAAAATGTGTACCTATTTTTCAAAACTAAAATCGACGTATCCGAGGATTGTTCTAAAATCTTTTTAATTTACGAAATAATGACATTATTCCATACTTTATGTCACCCTGCCTGCCCGTATGTACATTTGTCCCGGCGCATCCACCATTTTCGGTGTTTTCATGAATTTTCTTTTTTATTCAAAAACTTATTCAGGAATTTTAGAAATTTTATACCTAATTATTTGGTGAATAGGCTATACAACAGTACTATTTGAAAGATATTAGTAACAATTTTGAATTTTCCTTGCGGAAAATTATAACCTACAAGAAAAAAATGAAAAATATTATAGTTTAATAATTTGAACTATTTAATTCCACATTTATCCTTAACTAATTATAACATTTATATAACTGAGGTACAAAAAGAAAAGAAAATCAAAATTATAACCATCATTATTTGTGCTTTTTTATGTAGGTATATTATTATTTATATTTATTAAAATGTTTAAATATTATAATAGCATATTATTGATAATATGATAATCTATTAGGTACTTGTAATAAACTAATATTTTATGCAAAAAATATTTATCTATTTTGCGAATTAAAAAAAATCACAAACGCAATTACTTTTTATAATGCATAGTATCGATTTGTGTCTATATATAATAAACCCTAGATATTTATATTATTTTGTGCTGGGAACTGTAGCTAGCTACCTATCGCAGGTTTTCTTTTCATTTACCGGAAACGTTGCCCCGCGCGACGAACCACTTCCGGTAAGCGTTTCACTGACTTCCTGACACAATTCTCGTTTTCCAGCATCACTGCCACGGCGGCGAGCATTGGGGCCGCCGGAATACCACAAGCAGGCCTCGTCACCATGGTGATGGTGTTGGACACGGTCGGGCTGCCTGCCGAAGATGTCACCCTGATCCTGGCCGTGGACTGGCTCCTGTAAGTACATAAGTGGTGTACGACGTGCACTTCAGATCCACGGAAGTGCGACGTGCACTTCACATCTGCGGAAGTGCACGCGTGCATGTATGAGTGAATGCGTCGAAGTGTAAATGCCATCTGCGACTTAACAGTCATCATCGATCGATAAGCAGAAGCGCAGATTCTAGTGGCGCTCGAGGAATCGCGTAAACTTTTCCCACATTAAACATTTCAGAATTATATTGCAGTAATTAACTGGTTTATTATTGCAGTATTTTTCTTTTGCTGTTTTGCCAATTGGGTTACACAATTTCTAAAATGATTTTCCAATTTGTCAAATACCAGGATGTAATTAATAAATATCGGAAAAGCATTTGATATAAAGTGAAAGTGATGTAACAAAATAGGAATGCATTGACAAAAGGGAAACGTAAAAGAAAAATTAACTATATATTATGATTCTAATATTGCATCTTATTGCCTATTATATTGTTATGTACAGGGATCGTTTCCGCACCACCATCAACGTTATGTGTGACTCTCTGGGTGCACGGCTCGTCGACATGCTGAGTCAGGACGAACTGAACAAGCTGAGCATCACCGACAAGAACAACGCTGAGCCACACGAGCTGGTGGAGATCGCCAAGGACTCGCACATGTAAATCAGTCATCGCGCGTCTTGGACGCACGACCCGTGTTCAAACAGCGGCCATACTCGTTCAAACCAGCCATAACTTTAGATAAGTCATAGCAACTTTATGCCTAATGAACCAGCACAGAAGGCGATTAGCTGAAAATAAAGAATCAACTCATAATAGTATCATCATGAAAAGCTTTACAAGAATCACAATGTTTTGACACTCGCAATTATTGACAATAACAGGGATTTTCTTAATAAGTCATTGCTTAAATAGAAAATCAAGAGATGTGTGGTTCAAGCAATCTGATGATCTTCAACACATTATATCAGTTTTTATGAGTGAAGGAGAAATCAGGGTTTTACTCAACCAATTGATCAGCCCCTTATTGCAATGTTTGATGTGATTCATGATAATTTAATTTTCTCTTCAAATATCTGCAAAAATCTATTTCAATTCTACTATATTAAGAAAAATGATAATCGCCCTGCGTTTGTGCTTTAAACATTCTGGGTAATTTACGTAATCCTTAAAAAGTGGAGAACTCCGCGTATCTGGTTACACAAAATAATGTTCTAGCTTATTTTTTCAGTGATAAAATTATTAGTATTCAATATCAACATCATCACAATGGAGGACTGGTAATTTTGTAATGCAATAACATTATTTCTTCTTCACCCTTCTTATGTTCGTTTATTTATCGACTTCTATATGGATAAAATGATATACTTCTCAATAGATACAGCCCACTTCTGGATGGACAAGAAGACAAAGAAAAGAAGAAATCGGAACTACAAAATTACCATTCCTCTACTTCAAAGTTATAGGCGATTGTCATTTTTTTCTTCGGGCATCTGTTTCAGGCTTGCCTCACATTTCTGAATATATTTCAGTCATATTGACTCATGACGTAATTATGTTTTTATAAAACTCTCTCACAATGATCTATCAGTCTCGTTATTATATTTGATGATTTTGTGTTCAAACGTGTCTTTCAGTTTCACCGCCTAGAGGCGGATTTTTATTGTTCAAGCAAAGATCACGTGACCTACGCTTTTTCAAAGTTTATTTTGTTGGTGATCATCAGATCCCTCCTCATACATTAATTTCAGTTTTAATGAGCAGGAATTAAATATTTTTTTGTGCAACCGGACACAAAGTGCGCCAAATTCAATTTCGCGGTCGCTGCCCTTAATGTTTACTGACAGTGACAACGGTAAATTTATTGCTTTGGTTTTTATACTTTTTAAAATAAATTCAATTAATATTGCAATGGTCGCACACTTATCGGCAGCGGACGGACGGCACGCATCGGCTAAAATCACTTAACATACATTTAAACAAGACAACGCACATACATCAGAACAGGATGAGCAGCACATTTGCACCGAATAAAGATACCACCGAAAAACCTCCGCTGCCGATAAGTCTGCGTTTACCTTCATAGTTATTTCTGGAATCGAATTGGAAAGAGCAGAATCGATATTTTTTCTTAATTCTGGCGGCGTACACGAAATGGAAACACCGCTGTTATCTCACATTGTTGCTATAAATTTCTCTGAAAATAATTGCTGTTTTAAATCCCTTTTTGGGGACGGTAATTAGCCATAGCAAAACAATATCGCATTGTGAAATTAAACGCAATTTGTATGAAATAATACGTTCAATTTAAAAACAACTATTTACGAACGTTTACAAGATTGTAAAAATATCTCAAAGTTATTGTCGATGATTGCAAATGTTGCCATTGCATCTATGATACGGTTGATTCTTTATTTCAAGCTTACGGAAGGCAGTAACTGCGCATTACTGTAGGACCCAAATCACCCCCCATTGTTATCCCAGATGATGTTTGTACGTGTAACTGTTTGCTTCAAAAGCACCCATCAAATGGGACTTTATTATTATTACTCTGTGGCGCAGCGAGAATGTGTCGTGTGCATTTGTTAAATGTTGTAGTGTATACATTTACGTTACTTATGTTTAGGGTGTTCCCGAAGTTACCACTTTATTATTTCTTCAGGGGGCAGCTGTGAGCTCGCCCTCATTGGCACACTAGTGTGGAATGCTGACCAAAGTTGTGTGTATTTGTTAAGGAAAAAAATATAAACCGTCAAACGGTTGATTACGTTGAAACTGAAGTTTAAAATTAGATTTAGCTGAAGATGCAGGGGCTTAATTCTGATAAAGCTAAAGAAAGATCTTAAATTTTCAAAAATAAAATGCGATATAATTTTATATTGCGTGGCAAAATTCTGGGTACTGTACTGTTTAACCCACTTGTTAAAAGTGGAGAACTCCGCGTCTGTGGTTGCACAAAATAATGTTCTAACTTCTTATGCCAATGATAAAATTATTTTATTCAACATCAACATCATCACATGGAAAATATATTTTAAATCCATAAAATCTATAAAAAAATAATAAATATCAATGAATGATCTGGAATTCTATTTATATTAATTATTATCAGACTTTCAAATAATTTAGAATATAACAGATAGGTAGGTTATAAAAAAATGTTTATTTATTACGCATTTGAGAAAGAATTTTAAACAATCATTAAAAGATGAATAAGTTGGAACAATATTAATCTTCAGCAAAAATCACAATTCTGTAACTGACATGGACTCAAATTTTGATACAATATCATATTGCTGATTTAGATTTTGATACCTAAATGATGATATCATCGACTAAATTTTGATATTACAAAATTATACAGAAGCCAAAAAGTGTTTTTATTTTAGTGAAGAGGTAAATTTTGATACCCAGGTCTACAAGTTTTATAAAGAGCCGTTTCGAATATTTTTCTATATGTTTATGGGTGTAAATGCGCCCCAATTAAAATATATGATATATAGACGTTAGAAGCATCCAAGTACAGGTTATATTTAAATATTTATAAATGTTTTAAGTAATCGTGTAGATTAATAATAGATTCGCTGTTTATATGGTAGGGCTTCTTTAGAAGAGGGTATGAGGAAATTGTTGTTTACACTGCGGATTAATTTATTGAAATAACAATTATTTTATCCACTAAATTTTGTTAGTGATCAAATAATTTTAAAAATTCAACAAAACCAATGGATACCCAACGATTTTAGAAGCCCATCGATGCATTTATTAAATTTAATTCGAATAATAAATTGACTACAGCAAATGTAAAGGATACCCAACCATTTTAGAAGTCAATTTTATGCATTTGTAAAGTCAAACACAAACATTGTGCATCCAAGAATTGATAAACTGCGACAATTTTAATTATATCTAACCATTTCAGAAGATGATTTGCGCAAATTCTAAGATTGCAATTAATGTAATGGGTTTTTTTCAGATCTAAGACTTACAACAAATCATATTTTATTACATATAATGCAAGTAAGAAAAGTCAGTTTGCCTCGTGAAATCTTTTAAAGAGCTCTATTCAAATCTCTTCCTCTTTGAATCAACTGACCTCTGTACCGTAGGATCTTATCAGTGTACATACCATGTTAAGTCAAACCTAGAGATTACTGTTTAAGATAGGACTAAGTTATTCATAACGCTTCACTTTCTGTTTATATCAATGCTCGTATAGGTTAAGGTGCGTCTGCGCTTCAAAAGTGCCAGGAGCACATCTGAGAATCAAAACCGATCATAATCCACATTATATTATAAGATGGCAATTGGAGGAAATGCTGACAATCGAATTGTTTTTTTTTTATCATTGTAGCTACTCATAACATAGGATGCGATTTAGTAAATAACAGAGAAGATAATTTTATTATTGTTATTATTATTCTTAGGAACGCTTAGATCGAAATCGTAGATAAGCACGTGGATTCCATACCACAGTGCCATTAACTTTGAGATTACTGCCCATGTCTGTCTGGAGTCCTACATGCTCATCTACTTTAAGGTTTCTGATGCTTTCCGAATATTCGTTTAAATAAGTTAAGTTTGATTTTATTGTTTACTCTTTATTGTTTTATCTCTTTATCCTGAAGAGTAATTTACCATTGAGCATAATACGCGATAATTCATTTTAATTCGAACGAAACACTTTCTATGTTTTTGCACTACTTTTATTTGTACAAAAGTGGTATAGAAACATATAAAGTTATTCATTCGTGTTAATTTCAAATTATTATAATATAGAATTATCTATCTTCGATATTAATTTATTAGGAGCGGGTTGGGCAGAAATAAGATTATTATTAGCTGATAATCTCCTTGTTATAATTATTAGTATTGATACTCAGCGCACCTAAAGATGTAATTTCAAAAAGTTTAATTGCATTTAGTCTGTAAATAATAATACTACTGACCACAGATAACATTATTGTTATTATTGAACCTAAAGATAATAATAATAAGTAATAATAAAGAATTAGATAATTTGGCCATGGACAGTATTATTATTATTAACATTGAGCAAGTATGAAAATAAGCATTATATAAGAAAAAGTTTAATTTATTTTAATCTCAAAATTTTAATACAAATAATAATAATAAATTACATAATTTGGCCAAAGATTGGAATTAATATAATTTTTCATAGATTTCGCTGTGGCATATTGGGTATTTATTCCCGTAGTTATCAAGCTTGTGTGTGTTTTAATCTTATGCCAGCAATGTTAATTTTAAGAAGTTGTCTTTAAAATATCTGCATGTAAAATGTGAAAGCCCACCTTTTCCTCCAATTAATATAAATGTTGTTAAAACGTCAATACTCCACTGTATGTTCATAATGTGTTAATGGGAATGACAGTGTTTCGATTGGGGACCAATTAAGTTGGGCGATAGTCTCGCCTCATCTTTACTCGTTTTAAGGTTACGTTTTAATTGTTTAGTCTTAAAGACGGTAAACTGCCTCTTTTATTTCGTTGTATTTATTATAAGTGCCAAATATTTTACGCAACATATCCCAACATGTAATTACTTGTGTAGTCTAAAATATTGTACTTCCCAGCCTTCCGACTTGTCTGTTGAGTTAACACGAATATCTTTTGTCATTTGTTTTATTTTTTAAACCACGATGTGCAAATGATAATAATAATAATAAATGTTAATGTCATGTTTAGTGTAGCACATTTACGTAACTACGAAAGCAGAAGAAAATGAAAACCCAAAATTATCGATCCTTGACTTCCTCATCTTCAAATTGTTTTTGAAAGAAGACGTAATCTACTACTTCCAGTCTTTATAGTAATACCGATTATAATTGGAAATTTTGGAAACTGATTAGTTCCTTTAATGCTTGGGCCCCTGATACAGATTTTCCTGATGATTTGTATAAAAAAAATCATCACTATCGCCAAAACAGAGTTGATAATAAAGTGATATACATTGCACCTTTAATTAAAATAATAACATAGTAAACAATGGCGTGGATTGTTTTAATAATATATTAAGCAAATATTCATCTATAACATCTTTTTAAAATTATGTAAGTACAAACAAAACTAACGGTACAGTGAAAAACACGTAATTACAATAAAAAATAGTTGTTAACTTAACATCGCACTCAATTTTTAGCACCGTACGAAATAGAATTACGCTACTAGACTTTTTAATGTTGACCTCCAGTTCTGCCTAGGCTCTGCTAGTTCCTGTCTCCTCTGGTTCTTCTATCTATATGCACGTGTTTTCTCAGCCTCTCTGGAAGCTCACGGTAGATCGCCTCGGGAACATCATCTGGATAAGATATTAATTGGTTAGCAGGTAAACAAATATGTTTAGATAGCCCCATAAATATTGACAGAAGTTGTTTCAAACATGTGAATTATTTTAATTAGTAAGCAGGCCAACAAATATTTTTAGATTGATAAAACTGTGGAATGTAACCGGAAGGTCTCGTCAAGCTTTGAAATTTAAGGGGGTGCTGTACTTCTCTTACTTTACTAATTTATGTGTGTTAAATCATTAGAAAATGTTAATTGTATCCACCTTTTGGGTTGCACACAGTTAACGCATCTTATTGTAGGTCAGATTATGTTAGGTTAGGATAGGTTTGGATATATTAGCATAGGTAAGGTTATATGGCTGATGTATTGGTGGGTGCAACAGTCTCAGCAAAAGCAGAGATACCCATCATCTATGCACTCACCGTTACACCTGTACACCAAATCCGACCAGATAATCATCTCCTGCGAGAAGCAGAAGACGCCCAGCCTTCCGCCTCTGAGGGTCGTGTCGTAAATATTCCCTGAATCCGCCACCATGTTCTCTCCTTCGAAGATCCTCAATCGAATCAGACCGATCTTGGGCCTATGCAGCAGAAGCCAGCGGTACGCGACCTTCTCCTTCCAGCCGACGTTTCGCGGGTCTTTCCACAGCAGCTTAACTTGGTTTTCCGTATCACCAGTGTGCCACAGGGCGTTCCTCATCAGCTGCCCTGGACCGGTATTAGAATCTACGAGTTTCAACTGTATGCCAGGGTCTGCAACAGCGCGGAATGGAGTTGACTGCCAGTACGTTTGCGAGTTCTTCTTCCACATTACCGTGTAGAATTTTTTGTTGTTTTGGAAACTGAAATATTTGAAGGTATCGTTAAAAAGAGTGTGACCTCATGATGGACAAATGGGTAACTACAAAGATTCTGCACAAGCTAAACCACAGCGAAAACAAAATGGTATAACATCAATTCGAGCTGGCTGTTAATATTTAAATTAACTCTAATTAAGTAATCACCGTATTTTTAGAGCTACAAGATACGTAAAATGACGGACCTGAAAATGAAACCGACGTAGTCGTCATCAACCTCCGTATCCACGAAGAACGTCCCTTCAAAATCGACACCGCCAAACTTATCGTAGCCCACGGCCAGGCCTGGATCGCTATTCATCGTCTGCACAATTTCGGCCCCCTTGTTGTAGATTACCCAATTAGGGTCTATCTGGGAGTCACCTTCGGGGTCGAGCACTACGGTCTGGTAAGTGCTGAAGTCCGTGGCGTAGATCTTGGAGTTATTGGGGCAGTTGTCGACATCATTGGGGACGTTATCCAAATCGAAATCGTTCTCGCATATATCACCAACGCCATTATCTGAAATGAAATGTCGGGTTTCGTAATATTGCACCAAGCTAAGAGAGTTGCTTACTGTTGGCATCCTCTTGGTAAGGATTTGCTCCCAGTGGGCAGTTGTCTTTGACGTTGGGGACGCCATCTCCGTCGGCATCGGAATCACAAGCGTCACCCTTGCTGTCTCCGTCTGTGTCCAATTGGTCGCTATTTTGCACTCTTTTGCAGTTGTCGATGTGGTCAGGAATACCATCACTGAAGGTACAATATTTATGGTGCATATTTCAACAGTAACAACTCATGTAAAAGAAAATAAATGACATTATTAAAATTATTATTATTGGAGCCCTACTCTTACGGGTTACAGGTTCGAATTCCTACAGCCTGAGAGTTTTTGAGCAATTCAAATTCATAGAAAGTCTGATTATTTGGAAGGGTGTTAAGAGTTTTAGTTAGATTCACAAGAATAATTGAGCTATTAAAATTCTTCAGCATCAAAGCCAAAGAGTTTTGATCGATTCAAATTCTCTAACAATCAAATTCTGATAATTTGGATGAAAACTGTAGCTAGAGATCCCGTATGTTGTTTTATTCCTCCAATAACTAAAAAGTCAGATCAATTTCTAACCCCGAAGTACTGCTTAATGTATATTTGTTTCTTAATGCGTCCAAATATGTTCTAAATTAATACTGTTATTAGGGAAAATTATCTTCAAAAATCGCCGTGTGGTAGATCGCTTCTTAACAACGGTAACTAGCCATAGCAGCTGTATTGGTCCGTTTTTAAATACGCAAACAGGTACTTACCGATCCATATCTTCTGGTGTATCACAAGCATCTCCAACTAAGTTATTATCGGAGTCATGCTGAGAAGGATTGTGAACGCTAGGGCAGTTGTCGCACACATCCCCATATCCGTCATTATCCGAATCTCTTTGGTCAGTATTGGCATTCCTCGGGCAGTTATCTCTTGTATTCAGAATACCATCGTCGTCCATGTCGTCATCGCAAGCATCGCCAAGGCCATCCTTGTCCAGGTCCTGCTGGTCCAGGTTGGGAACTTTTGGGCAGTTATCGCAGGCATCGCCTCTTTGGTCGCCTCCGCCATGGTCTGAGTCTTCCTGCTGCGGGTTGTAAACTAGGGGACAATTGTCCTGAAATTGAGTAGTCAGTGTAATGTTCGTGTGATCATTGCTTAATATATTACGGGATTATTCATGACCCCATCGTCGTCTGCGTCGGGATCGCAGGAATCTCCAATACCATCACGGTCGGCATCGTCTTGACCAGAGTTCGGAATAGTTGGGCAGTTGTCCTAAAAAGAAATTATAAAGCTGAAGAAAAATGTAAATGTAATTTAAATAACAATGTTTGTAAAATGTTCAATTAATTCAAATTTCTTATTCACTTGAAAATATTAATTAAACTAAGTTGATAGAACTTTATTTGGAAAATGCTTGAAAATCAAATTTAAAAAAAAAGTATTATGTTGGGTTAAATCCATAATAAATATTTCATCAAATCTATGAAGATGCATAAGGATTTCTGAAAATTATTAAAATCTTCGAACCGAGTTATCATATTCATAATAATATATCTTTCATCCGTTTAATTTTACCTTTCTGCATTTTGGTTCTCTGCAGTCTAATTCGTAGTCTGGGTAGTTATCAAGGTCCTGATCTGGCCCGCACTGTGCACCATTTCCGGCCCATCCAACTTTGCAATCGCAGGTATACCTGTTGTACCCTGCATGTATGCAGACGGCGTGTCTATCACATTGGGTACCATCAGGGCATAGGCCTTCACCTCGTCGGCAGCCAATGGTTTGATTGCCTACGTAGCCATGATTGCAGTGACCACAAATATGGGAACCCTAGATAATTCAATAATTTCATAAGATTTTAATGATTTCAGTATAGTTCTAGAAGTCACGTTCTTTCCAAAGTTTGAATACATTATTTGCCTAATATATCAGTGTGAAGATACACTCCCAACGAGATAAAAATCAAAATCATCTAGTAAGTTTAATTTAAACAGGGTTATAGAAGAAAATTGATAAGGACATGTTATTGCTTTCAGTGTAAAATCTATAAGTTTTTCGATCTTTCCAAAATTTAAAATACATTTTTAGCACATAGATCTGGAATACAGATTTGAAGCTACCTGCTCAATACAAAAGCTTATAACTTTAGTGGCAGCTTTAATTTATTCAGAGTTTTCAAAATAACGTTAAAGCTTACATGTGAGCGTTTCATTTTTTTTAATAACCACTAAATGGCATCATTCGTGAATTGTAAATGACTTACCTCGGTGTTTCTACACTGCGAATTGGGAACACATCCACCGTTTCGTCCATCAGCGCACTCGTCAATGTCATGGCATGTCTGCCTGTTTCTTATAGCCTCTTCCATGCCAACTCCAGAAACACCGGAGCTGCCTGTGTAACCTGCAGGACATGGGCCGCACCTGTATCCCGGTCGTAGGTTCTGGCATTCTACGTTTGGATGGCATGGTCTTGCCAAATCACACTGTAGATAATCAACATAAAAAGTTGATGACATAATGATTCACATTAATAAATGCATTAAACAGTCAATGGTTCTAAGGCCCAGTTGTATGAACGTAAATGAGTTTGACTATGGTTCAGTTACCTAGGATACCATTATTGACACAATTGTATCCTAGGTGACTGAACCACGATCAAGCTGATCTTCGTTCATACAACTGGGCCTAAATGGGATAAATAGTTGAGTGAAGGGGTTAAGTACTTGTTAAATACATCTAATATGAAATCTATAAACTTAATGATATCATGATTTTTAACATGAAATTCTATAAAAAGGCATTCTAAATGGGATTCAAAGACGTTTCTGCGACCAAAACATTTTCATATAATATGCAGGGTGTTAAAAAAATAAAGTAAAATATTCAATGGGTAGTAGTATGAACCACAACAAAGAAAAAAGTCTTGCTAAACATGGGTCCTTAAAGTAACGGTTTCGGAGATATGGAAGATTATTCTTTTTGACTCCTTTTTTATTTTGCTAAACTTATCATCATCATCGTCAAATACTGAATGTTTATTTCACAAAACATCAGCCAACTATGATAAGAAAATGGAAGTATTAGCAAAATCAAAAAAAGGAGCTAAAAAGAGAATAATCTTCCATATCTCCGAAATCGTTACTTATTTTTTTAACACCCTCTACCGGGTGATTCAAGTTTTATTACCAGCCGAAAATGGCGACTTCTAATTGAAATAAAAAATCCAAAATAAGTACACATGTTTAAATATTGATGAAGCCCAACCTGACGATAAAAAAAATAATTTAGCCATCCGGTAGTTTATACGTTATTTCACAAAGAATTCGTAATTTTATTTATATAGTTTTTGTCAGAACATACTTTAATGCTATTCCAAACATTCCAGTGTAATCCAAGTCAAAAAAATTGCACCAATTATTGAATTAAATGAATTTTGATATTGCAACAGTAAGATTTATTACTAAATGTAAAATATGACAGCTGCTACCAGTAATAGTCCCTATAATGGATTTGATGGGTTTTATGATAGGGCCGTACCCAATCCCTCAGCCTGCAACCCACGGGCGACTGGCGGAATCATAAAAAGTCATAAAACGTTCCAACCGCACCGGCGCGGTCAATGCTTTGTAGGGCTCTTCACTTACAAAATCATAAATCATACCGAGGAAAGTTGGTCAGTAATGTAAAAAATGCTTTAATTTGAAATCTAATCATTTTCGTTAATTTTTGATTTCATAAATGGGTTCTATGAATAAAATAAAACAGTTTAGGGCAAAATTAACGCTAGAGAATTTTGCCCGAAAAGAGTTTTTTTTTTTTTTAATTTTATAACCGTCTATATAATTATATGGATAAAGTCAAACTACCTTTCCGTAGATTAGTATCAGACCTATATAAATCCAAATTTTCATATTTTTTGGGCAACTCCAGATGCCTAAAAAACCCATAGTAATAAAACTTGAATCACCCGGTATATTTCAAAATTCGTTAAGAAATTTGCTTCATTTGAAGCATCATTGGCGTTATCGTTGACTTTGGCTCTACCAATAGCAATTTATTATTGCCTATTATAAGTTTAAACTTTACAACATTTCAATACCAAATGCAATGTAGGTATAAACTTTTCATGCAATATGTAAGTCGTGAAACCACATCACTACATTTTTTTCTCAAATTTCTCATTATTTCAATTTTTTTCAAGAGTAATTTACTTTTTTTTTAAATTTCTCTAATTTTAGAAATAACACGTCAGAAATGTGTAATATTTTGAAGAATATTTACAAACGTTGAAAGCACAAAAGTTGAACCCTATCATTTTTAACTATTTTAGCTAATATTTCTTAACTAAAATAAGCTTAGTTTTTCTTCAGTATTAACTTTTCAACCCATATTCAACGTGTAGATTTTGTTTAAATGTCGCTTGGTGCAATTTGGCGCTTATCGACGATACTAAAATGTCATATTCCCAGAGAAAATACTTCTAAGCCCCGAGCAAAATAGACTTATTATAAGTCACAGCCTTAACTCAATAGCTCATAACGCACTTGTTTTCACCATTCCTCATACTGGAATGGTTTGGTTGTTGGATTCTTGAGAAAAATTGTTTAACAGATTACAGTAAAACTACTAACTTCATCCAAGTCATAACAAGCTGATCCATTTCCTGTGGATCCTGCAGGACATCCCTCGCAGCGGAAGTAAGGTTCGTAATCCGTTGTCACACAACGAACACCTTGAAATTAGGATTACATTAGAATTGCGAAGTATTTACCTGAATTTGCCAAAATATTAAAAAATAACATAATTAAATGTTAATACTCTTTTCATAAAATATAACTTTTTTAAACTAAAATTTTATCGAAAAATTTGTTTTTGTAGTATTATCTATAAATTATTTAGGTATAAAAAATATATTTTGATTAAAACATTGCAACATTGTTAGGATTTATAGAAGGATTTATAGGAAATAACCTATAGAAGTTGTAACTAATAGTTTACATTGAATGTGTGGAGATCCATCCTGATTCATTCAGTTTTTAAGTAATGTGGGATAGGACTATCAGGTTAAGAGTGATTTCATATATTTACATGGACTAGTTTCGACCGAATATAACTAGGCCCTAGGTGTTCTCATATAAACCTAATAATCAAACTTTAGTGTGACATATACCAATTTAGTGGTATTTAAAAGAAATATGTAACAGTGATTACTTTGCTCCTAAAACAGCTATTTTTATATATTGTTACAGTATATTGCCACTTTTTTGAGTACCTCCATATTAAAGAAACCTTGAACCACACCTCGTAGCACCGATTTTGTAATTGTGTTCTCATATGAACAGAAATAGGAAAATGCTTATTAAAGAAATATAAACACTTGTGTGTTGAATCGAATAAACCACCAGATCATTAAAATAATATTTGTTAGTGCTTCCTACACCAGTAAAATAAATAATTGTTGAATCAGTGTGATTCATGGACTCCGTAAAGGAATAGGTATTATTTGAAACGTCTGTTATGTTTTCTCGCCTTATTAAGAACGCCATCCCACGCTTCAATAAATTCATGAATAAAAATCCAAACGTATTAAGGTGAGTCAGTATTACTAATATTAGTAACACGATTAACAAGATTCGACATCAATGTTTTGGTATATTAAACGTATGTATTAATATACATTACAACTATATTAAACATTAATAGTTATTTATGCAGCATGTACAAAATAAGGAAAACAAAAAAGAAAACACAGTAATATCGACTGATTTGGCAATTGAGTGCTTATAGCTTGCTGGACAATAAAAGTAATGGCAATTCCAGTTGACGATAAAGGTTCAAACATCCTAAAAGTTATGACAATCCGGCAGCTAACTTATCCTCTACTTTGGTTGTTGAAAAGACCAGACCTCAGAAATATAATTGATTGAGAACACTTATTGATAACTATTCAGACCCCCTTATCATCGACATAGACTCATCCTCAACTTGAGTGATAAGACTGCGCAAAGGCTGAAAACTTTGGGCATCGCGAAAGATCATGTGGATGGACGTTCTTGGAGCACCACTCACAAGTTGTGGATGTGCGTCAAGAATAAGTAAGAACTCTAAACTCAAGCTTTATTGTAGCTACTCCACCACTCGTCACTTCACCTCACTACGACGCTAAATACTTTACTACAAACTTAAAAGCATGAGTTGTTCGGTAGGTTAGGTTAAATTATATTAGAAGAAGTCCAGCAGATTGTTCTCCTGTTCAAACTTTGAATGTAGCAATTTTGGAGACACTGTAGTTTAGTTACAAGAAATAATTGTCTAGTAACACACACAATTTGGAAAGATTGTTGAGACTGAGATTGTTAAGACCTTACATAACAAAAATATAGGTTTTGAGAGGGTAGATCATATAATCTAGAAAAAAATATTATTTTGATTTGAATTTATCACATTAACAAAACAAAATTTTGGTCCATATTTCCAATCATAATAAATTTACTATCGATTCTAAAGATACTGAAAAATAGTTACATGACATAATTGACACTCTTCCAGTGGAAAGGTTCTTAAATAGTTATTTAAGCATTAAGAGAGGTAAGTATCGTTTACCAGTCGAGTTTGCGCCCGAGCGACAGCGAGGGCTAGCAATAAATACCGAGACTGGTCAAAACTTACCTCTCGAATTGCTTATAACTGTTTTTCCACTCCTTAAGTTGGTTTAATTGTTTGTGTTTCATTAATTTATTTTCACATCTTGAACAAAAAGTCAGTACGGCTTTGGTTGCTAAGACTATTTTTCAAACAAAGTGTGACTATCATAAATTGCATTCGTTCAGTTGTAAAATGAATTCTAATGAAAATAAACAAGAAATGGCAATTGAAGAAGCTGCAGATGCTGCCTGTTCCTTCCTACTGCCGGAGAAGTCGAAGGGGTGTTATCAAAATACGTATAAGTCAGGGAGGTAAGTGATTACTTACTTCCCGTTGCTCATAGTAACCAAAGCTTTATCGGTAAGTGGGGCTTACTACCACCAAATCAATGTTACAACAGTATACTTACCATGCAGGGAGTGGAAAAACTCGTTTATGACACATTAGCTTGAGTAAGTTTAGGTTAGATTAGCTTAAGAAGATTTTATTAGGTAAAGTCATATTATCCAGAAAGCAATAATTAACGCAAATCCAATTATAATCTAAGTATATTACCTATCATAATTGATTAACTGTCTAGAGACACTGTGGTTTAGTTACAGGACATAATTATCACTGAAAAAGTGCAGAGTCTCGTTTTAGACTAAAAAGTTGAGTAATCTTATATTAGGTTAGCTTATGGGTAAATGTCAGGTATTGGAGGAATTTAGGTCCCATGCTTTGCTGTGATAAAAATAGGAACAATTTCTGCAAATAATCCATGCAAAGTTTGCTCAAGCATGTTACTCTTGCACATGAATGTAGTGTTAAAAGTAATCACACAAATTTTGGACTTTCTCTACACATAGCGCAAAATGAAATTGCCATTATACCATTTTGGAAGTTGTCCCAAACCTCATTCATCATGTAATATTATTTATTTTCTTCTACACGTGAACATTAACTACCTTAATATTGCTATTTTTCTAAAGTAGAACAATCCTACTAATTAAACCATGTGTATAAATGTCCGTGATTAATTATACAGTTGCATTAATTAAATGCTATTCTTTGTCCACCACTTTTGTGTCATTTCGGTAATGCCGAGCTGTCAGGTGGCTACCTTATAAACCATTACTTGGATTCGCCAATGTAAAGCTCAGTAGTTAGCATCATCGACGGCACACCTATGTTTGATTGGTAAGTTTTTTTATTTTTCCGTATTTTGACGTCAATAACGTAATTAATGTTACATTTTGATACCGTATGTTTAATATACGTCATTTCGGTAATGCTCTATGTGATTAGCTCCTGTTGAATAAAGAAAAACTAATGTAGTGATAAAACATGCTTTATAAGCCTGAACATTACCTCATTTTTATTCCCAAATATTATCGTAATAGAAAGTGGTCTCGTTCATTTTTCTGTAGATTGTCATTTCGGTAATGGTCATTTCGGTAATGATTCCACATTACCGCAATGACGTATTCATTACCGAAATGACTGATTTTAATTTTCTGATGGTTTTCCTTTAAATTTTATTACAGCGGGTTAAAATTGAAAATGACAAAAGTTTAAAAAAAGTTAAAAAATATAGAAATGCAAGTGAAAAACTGCAAGATAAACCAAGAGTTAAAAAAATTTGGCAGAAAATGTCTGAAGTTGATTTAGAGGAAAAACGGAGAAAAGACCGAGAACGATATCATAAGAAAAAATAACAGGAACTGATAATAAGTATAAAGAAATGTGACGCAAGAGAATAGCGTATTAAGCGGAAAAAGTGGAAAGTCGCAACAGCAACATACAGAAAAAAACAGATTTTGAAGGTAGACACAAGAGACTTGTTGAATCAAAATACATTATCATTATCGGCCAATGAAGAAATTCCTATAAATGTGAAACAATTAACGGGTAGTTCTAAAATAATGCGTGGTAGAAGGAAAGTACGACGTGACCGAGCACAAGCATACAGACGTTTGTGCGCAGCTGAAGACAAAATATTTAAACTTAAAAAGGACGTAGCTAAATATAGAAAACAGTTGTATAGACTGTCGACTCAAACGACAAATAAAAAAAAGTTGACACCAAACACTAAAGTCAACCGAATGACTAGAGGCTATAAAATACCAGCTCAAGTTAAAAAACGATAATTGTTTGGTGAAGTATTGGTACACTAGCTTGAGACTAATATAAGAAAAATAAATAATGAAAAGGAGAAGCAAATACTAAGAAAAGTAGTTAGCGGTAATATTTTGAAGAAATATCGTCTTATTGGTGAAGCAGAGACACTAACTAGCTACAAAATGCATAAAAAGTTCCACGGCAGTGTTCAATTAACACAGTATGAAAGAAAGAAAAGAAACCAGAAATAAGGTTACAAAACAAAAAAGACTGCTGTAAGATTCGCTGAAAAACCTTTACCTTTAATTTTTGGTATTAATATAGGCTTTTAAACAAAATAACGTACATTACCGAAATGACACTATGCATTACCGAAATGATATTACGCATTACCGAAATGACATTGTACATTACTGAAATGACTTCTTTAATTATAGAAATACCAGAAGGTTTTTCAATTTTGATCGCCGCTAACAACAGATATGCATACAATATGTACGTAAGTACAATATGCATCTTCTTTTATTTTAGAAAAAACATATTTTTGTTTTTGAAATACATTTCACAAATTCTCCCAATACCTGACGCTTACCCTTATGTTATATCATGTTAGGTAAGGTTAGATTCATGAAAAGTAGAAAGATAATATATATTGCTTCACTGTTACTTACATAAAATCAACATGCAGTTGTGTTTTCCATGCGTGATGATTGTTTTTTATGCATTCATTGGGTTGTCGGATTCTGTATTTTTTGTCAGTATCATGCATATTATTGTGAATATTTTTATATCACTGTTTCTATCATTCATCTGTGGTCTTCGGAAATTTTTGAAAATAGTGACCAAGAAATTGTGGAAAAATGTCATGTAAATGCCACAGTCCCTTCGGGTGTAAATAAAACAGGCGAGTTTCTAACAAAATAGTATATTTAAACAAACGTTAGCATACATAAATGTACATGTTGTTAATAAGTTCTAAACAAATCTAGAGAGCGGAAGTACTAGTTTCACTACATAAGACGTGGTAGCGCCGAAGTACGGGCCCCATATTATTTGGCATTGCTGGTTACCATTTAACAACGTCTGTAGCCTGGAAGACAGAAAACTGAGAAAACAATAAACACATCGCCCCAAAAACTACTTCTACATCTACTACGTCGTATTGCAGTGTTCTCGTATTTACAATCGGTGTGAGCATTGTACATGGCATTTTGGCACAATTTCTATTGCAATTGCGTCTTGAGAAGCTCCTCGGTAGTGTTAGAAAAATTATATTGTGGTACTTACAAAGAGACAACAGCGGGAATTGGATTAATGTGAGTGCGTGGCAAAACCTAAACCTCAAATTGTGTGGTTGTATAATTATGTACAGGTGGCCTGATCGGATGCATTCTTGTGTATGTACACCATTCAGTGTCTCGTGTAAGACTCACCAGGATGGCAAGGATTGTACTCGCATCCAGATCTCCTCCTGCATTGCTCCCCATTGCCTTCGTAGCCGCTTGGGCAAGAACCACATCTGGCACCTTGGGCGGTGTCCTGGCACTGGACTCCATGGAAACAAGGCCTGTCAGCGCAGGTACGGCCAGGTGTGCAAGTGTACCCATCTCCTATGTACCCTCTGGGACATCCACCACATCTAGGCCCACCAGCAGTATCGTGGCATTGCACCCCGTGGAAGCAGCTTGGTGGATGCGTGGCACAAGTCGGATGAACAATCTCAGTTGGTCGCACCTTGCACACCTCGCACTCCTCCATCATCCTCCTCAGCTGCTCGATAGTTTCAGTTTGCTGATGCACTATTTGGTGCAGGTTGTTAACGGAGCGTATGATTCCGTTTAGCGCTTGCAAAATAGAATCTGAAATCAATTTCATCGGGTTAACATGGCATGGTTGTGCTGCAATGAAGAAACTTACAATCATCTAAATCGGTCACTATTGGTATATCTGATCTGTGCGTTGTGATATCTGGTTGATAGCTTTGGATATTAGGATCATGCTCCACATGAAACAAAGATGTGAGGTGTTGCTTCTCGAATTTCAAGCTGTGGTCTTTTGGTATTGGACAATTGTTCCTCATAAGTACTTTACGTAGAGTGTGGTGGCCTTCAATTTCCACCGGATATTTCTTCTCGCGCATCTAAAACAAAGCTTGATGAACAAATTTGAATCAACGAGAAAGTTTGTTCGATAAGAGATGTGTAATATAGCCTGCGTATAAGGGTTATGAGATTAATTTTAAATACAATGTACGTGACAGGAATCGTTTCTGAGGTAGATAATCGCGTTGATCTACTTTCTAACATATATGGGTAGGTTTAATTTTCATGACATATGGTTAATGCCGGTTACTACTTCATGAACACGCCCGTTTATTGAAAATATAAAATCTTATACATATTTGAGCAAAATGTCACTTCAATGAAAATATTGCATAAGAAACGTAATCCGAATTCCTATAAAAAATCCAAAATGTTCTCCAATATACTAAAACTCGATTACAACTTCCCTTTTCATCAAAAATATAATATTTTATACATATTTGAACAACATTTGAACTCTAATTCCTAAAATTGCAAACTACTCCCGACTAAAATCGATTTCAACTTTATTAATCCAAATAATGTTTTAATGATGCAATTGCCACGATTATTCCAAATGTATTCAACTGATGTAGAAATTTGTATTAAGCTAGGAGTATTTTTTGGTATACAAATTATGAAATCAACCGAGAATTTGCTTACAGTTTAAATTAAACTCCTCTGCCTTTGTACCGCTGAATAATCTTAAATTCGTATTATAAACTCTTCAACTTCGTGCTTGAACATTTAACTAAATCTGAAATGGTAATGTTTTGTTTGTAAATATTTCCTTTTTTGAATTGCATCTTCTCATTTCTCGTCGTGCAAACTTAACAGTCCGTGCACGTTGACTGTTGTTTTTTTTCCTCACTGGCGTCTTAGATCCGCAAGGTCTTTACCGTAAATTGAAGAGATGTACGAGGTCAACGCGGTTGAATTAAATAAACGCGGCCCGTAAGTGATTCGAGAGTGAAGCAACCTGACATTTCCTTAAATAGCGAAGAGACATTTGTGCCGTGACCGCTGGTTAGTCGATTACACGCAGCATCCGAGCAATATTCGTCTCCTTTCAGGTCACACATTTGGACGCAAATAGCAAATAACAAAAAAAAATTGATACAGTTTTATCAGTCATAAATATTATGCAAAATTGATAGTAATATTTTTTTAAGAGACAACAAAACAGAACAAAACTATTTGGATTTATTTTCAGTGGTGAATTTGAAAAACAAATAATCTATCTAATAAAAGTATTATCTAAATAGCTAGATATAATATATAGCATATGTACAGGGTGTCCAAGATAAAGATCAACAGCATGGGGATCTTGGAAACCGTAAAAGTTAAGACGGCGGTTAAATTACCAACAAGTTTCGCGATTTAGTGGTCAGTAATATTCTGTTGACAAGACAATAATTGCAGTGTACGGACCCTCTGAAGATGAGAAAGTGGAAAACAAAGATATATTCTGGGAAGAGCTGAATTGGGTAATGGAAATGGCCAGAGGAAATACATACATAGCGGGGGACTTTAATGGCAGAGTGGGGAGAAGAGATAACGTATACACATCAGCAGTAGGGAAGCATGGAGAGAAAATAAGGAACAATAATGGGAGAAGACTACTTGACTTCTGTATAGGACACGACTTGATTATAACAAACACATACCACGAACATAAAGAAATCCACAAGATCACCAGAGAAGAACGGAGCAGAGGTGAAAAGTCGATAATCGATTATATTTTGGTACAGAGAGAAAACAGAAAAAGCGTGACTGATGTAAGAGTTAAAAGGGGGTATGAAATCGGCAGTGACCACTACCTGCTGGTTGCACAAATAAAAAATTGGGAAATAGAGAAAAACAAGAATTCCACAGAGAAGGCAAGGAAACGGGTTCATGAAAGTATAAGATCTTACCAATTAAACAAAGATGAAATAACAGCAGAATACGAAGCGGAAGTTAACAAAGAAATGGACAGAATCAGAGACATGGATAGGCAAATGAACATAGAAGATAAATGGAGCGCATTCAGAGAGAGTATAATAAGAGCAGCTAAAAGAGTATGTGGTACACATAGGACAGTCAACAACAAAAAGCAAACGCCATGGTGGACCGCTGAAATCAAGACACAAATAAAAATAAAAAAGGAGAAGTGGAAAAAGCTGCTCAATAGTAAAACCGAAACCGATTTAGAAATATACAAAGACCAAAGAAAAGAGGTGAAAAATATGGTATTACAATCAAAGCAGAAGAGCTGGAGAGAATTTGGAGAGAAACTGGAAAAAGATAGCAAAGGAAACCAGAAGTTATTCTACAAAACAATCAAAAGCCTACGAAAGGACAAGAACGTGGCAGTGAAAACAATTAAAAACAAAGAAGGGAAGCTACTTACAGAAGAAAGACACATTATGAACAGATGGAAAGAATATTTTGAAAATTTACTCGACACAGGAAAGAAGTGGAAAGAACAAGCAGAAACTAGAGCAGTAGATGTGAACAGCAACAACGAAAATACAGAAGATGAGGGAATAACTATGAAAGAAGTAACAGAAGCCATCAAAAGATTAAAGAATGGTAAAGCTCCCGGGCAGGACAAAATAACGGCCGAGATGATGAAGAGCATGGGAGAAAGAGGAGAGCAGATGTTTCTAGAAATTTGCCAACAGATATGGAGAGAAGAAACAATACCGAAGGACTGGACGATGGGAATAATAGTACCAATATTTAAAAAGGGTGATAATACGGATTGCAAGAATTATCGGGGGATCACACTGCTATGTACAGCAACTAAAGTATACGAACAAATATTAGAGAAGAAATTAAGGTGCACTATAGAAACTACATTAACAGAGGTGCAGAGTGGGTTCAGAAGGGGCAGGAGTATACAAGACCACATATTTACGTTAAAACAAATCACAAGCACGGCACTAGCTAAAGGGAAAAAAGTATATTTGGCGTTCATGGATATGGAAAAGGCATTTGATAGTGTATCAAGAGTAAAGTTGTGGCAATGTTTGCGCGAAAGGAATGTAAACAACAAGCTAATGAGAGCGGTGGAAAGTATCTATAAGGAAACGGACAATTGTGTAGTCAGCAAAAACATGACATCAGATACATTCAGAACTAAAGAAGGAGTTAGGCAAGGAGGTGGGTTGAGCCCTCTCTTGTTTATTACGTACATGGACGAAATCATCAGGGAAGCCAAGCAGAGAACAAGAGCATTGCACGTAGGGTACCGAAATCTGGAGAGAGTGCAGTTGTCCGAATGTGCTTTCACAGACGATGTGGTAATTATAACAGACAGTGAAAAACATTTACAAGAAAACTTGATAATATGGAATGAGGTGATGGCAAAATACGGTATGAAAATGAATAAAAGCAAAACAAAAACAATGGCTGTAGCAAGAACGAAGGAAGTAATTCATATTGAAATAGAAGGAAGGGAGATCGAGCAAGTGGAAACGTACCAATACCTAGGAGTCACCTTAAACGAGAATGGGACACAAGACATAGAAATTAATAAGAGAATTGAAAAAGCAAATAAGACATACTATGCAATGAGCAAGGGATTTATAAATAAGAATAGAAGGAAATTGAAAAGCAAACAAAAATAAAGGTGTTCAAGACAGTGTACAGGCCAATATTGACATTTGGCTGCGAGTCCTGGGTACTAGCAGAGAGAGACAAGAATAAAATACAGGCCATGGAGATGAAATTTTTAAGAAGAGTACAAGGAGTGACGAAAAGGGACAAGATGAAAAGTACCAAAATAAGAGAAGAACTTGGCATAGATTCGGTAGGCGAATTCATTGAACAGAGACAACTACAATGGTGGGGACATCTCCATAGGATGAGCAGGGAGGTGCCAGTAAAGAAAATATGGGAAACGAAAACACAAGGAAAAATGAAGAGAGGAAGACCAAAAGAGACATGGGATAGTGCAATAGGGAAAATATTAAAGAAGAAAGGAAAATCGTGGAGTGAAGCTAGACAGATAGCAATGAATAGGAATGAATGGAAGGAGTTTACTATGAACTAGAATTATACACCCCTACACCCATTTGGGTATATCCGGGGGTTCTAGATTATATATATATATATATATATATATATATATATATATATATATATATATATATATATATATATATATATATATAATATTCTGTTGAGAAAACCAAAAGTATTGGCTTACTTCCGGAGATATGCGATAAAATCCGAAAACTTGCAATTTCGTTTTTATTTTTTTCTGTCGTTATTTGAGAAGGTATAAAAAAACCAAAGGCACTTTCTCATTGCCACATTTTTAGCTCTATAAGACAGCGTTTACAAATTTTCAGTACAACGTTTCGTTTCGAAGAAACCATCCTCAACTTTTTTTTTATACGGTCCATAAAAAATGTACACCCTGTAGTAGATAGCATTTCCTATTACGAATTCAACTATTTATATCGCAGTATGGTTTCTCACGTTTTTGTTCAGAAAAGGGCTTGTTCGAAAAGACATTTCGAACATTTTCTTGTAGTAGGCGTTGGAATGATGACGACGAAGAAAAACATTATTATCTAATTTTAACCTAGAATAGGTACCAAAATAGTAACTAAAAATAATTTAGCAAGAATAGTTGTTAAACATTGAAACATTATAGCTATTTGAACCCACACTTATTATTTTGTTACTGTGATTTGAGAATTGTTCTGTTCATTTAATGGCGACGAAAACAAAAGTTATTACATAAGTACAAAAAGAATATCTATCAAAATAGTAACAAAAAATAATTTAGCAAGAATAGTTGTTAAACATTCAAACATTAGAGTTATTGAGAACCACACTTTTTATTATTTTACTGTGGTATGAGACTTATTCTGTTTATTTAATGACGACGAAGACAGCAATTATTACCTAATTTTTATCCAGAATAAGTACCAAAATAGTAACTAAAAATAATTTAGCAAGAATAGTTGTTAAACATTGAAACATTATAGTTATTGAGAATCACACTTATTATTTTTTGCTGTGGTATTATGAGAATGGTTTCGTTCATTTAATTATCTTAAAATTAGGTGATAAATTTTGTCTTCGTCACTCATTTCAACGCCTACTACACCAAAATGTTTGAAATGTATTAACAGCTTTTTTTCTGAATAAAACCATGATAAACCATACTCTGATATAAATCGTTGAATTGGTAATAGGAATGCTATTTATTACAGAGTGTACTTTTTTTACGGACCATATAAAAATAAAATAGTTTCTTCGAAAGGAAACGTTGTACTGAAAATTATAATCGCTATCTTGTAGAGCTCAAAAAGTGGCAATGAGGAAGTGCCATTTGTTTTTTTTATACCTTTTCAAATAACTTTATAAAAACTTTAAAACTATTTAAAAACGTAAGCGGAATTTTCAGGTTTTCTGAACAGAATATTACTGACCACTAAATTGCGCAACTTTTTTTGTAATTTAACCACCTTTGTAACTTTTACGGTTTCCGAGATCCCCATGCTGTTGATCCTTATCTTGGAATATATATATATAGCAAAACAAAATGTTTTTTTGAGTCACAAATTTTATACTAAATTGCTGGTAACATTACCCCAGAAAATACTTGTATTGTACCAATACTTGTAGAATGTAGACGACCACAGCGGACTTTGCATAGAACAACTAGGTGTCAATTCGAATTTTTACGGTAGATGTTGAAGTTTTCTTGAATTGAGTTTTTTTAACTAAGCTTAACTAAATTTCTTCATTAAATTAAAAATATTATTTCCAATTAGTGACAGTCTTCCATGTTGTACATGCCCTGTACATGCATGTTGTACATGTACATGCACTTTTGCTGTACTAATATTGCAGCCATACAACAGATAAAATTATTTTATTAATTGGTTAATTTCATATTGAAATGAAATAAAATTTATCAAATTTATACTTTGCCATTTCTAACATTAAAAATTAAATTGATTGACATTGTATAAAACGAATATTGCCGTGTTTCTTAATCTAATTTTACCTTATGCATAGCGCAATCTGCCGTGGTAAAGCAACAAAGTTAAAACCTTATTCTGGGGCACTCTGTATTTATAGGCTGTTCACATTTCAAAAGCCCACCACCTATTGATTTATGTTGGCAAAGCAATAAATATCTCTAGATGGCAATCAATATCAACTGAAGACGATTCAAGTTGGTACAACTAAAATTTATAGTACATTCACAAAACTCCCGCGACATAAGACAAAGACAAAAATAATTTTGGACCGTACTTGGTAACTATAAATTACCAACTATTTTATTTGTATGAACTTGTGTACATTCAGATTCATCATACAAACTTTTAAATAAAGTTTGGTGCTGTTGACTTTCACTGTCAGTTTCGGTCGGCGAGATTAACTCTGTTCCATTTTTATTTGTAACTAAGTTGGCTCTGTTAGGGTGACAGTAATGTGGCCAATGTAAAATATCACTAGACTTTAGATTTTATTAATAGGAGCCAATGTTGCCATTAAATTGAGTATCTATTGAGTACAGAATTTATTTGCTATTTTTATTTTACAAAAGCAAACCAGTCAAATTATAATATAAAATATAGTTGATGATTACTTTACTTTAAACCAGCACACTTGAATAATTGAAGCAATAATTTAATTATTTTAATATATGAATTAGGCAACGTTGTTAAAAATGTGACAATGTTATAACTTATAATTTGGTTGCTCTTTGAATTTAAATTTGTCGTAGTACCATTAGGAAGAACTGGAAATATGAATTTGTATCGAAGCAATCTGCAATGATTATATAAGGTTAACCACAGTGGGCAGTCTGTAGGTCAATTTGTCATGTAACCCCTGTATAAGAATTGTTTTGCTCATAACTCAATCACTGTTCTGGGAACAGATTGCAAAAGCGAACTTTATCATAAAGTCCTTGCTGTATTAATTAATTATTGCCTAGAATTTATTGCATGACCCACAAATAAAATATTTAATTTCATGTAGAAGTAACAATACTTGCATTCATGATTTTTTTCTACAGGAGTATTACAAATTTACATTAAAATTATAATATTGTCCATAGTTGAAATGTACATGAGACAGTTGGAGACAGGTTTCGATTTCTCCAAGAGCTTGCAGCTATATTTTCAATTGAAGACTCTGCTCCAACAATGGGTTGGAATCCATTTTCATCAAATTGGGATACGGCCGGTTTTTAAAATAATAAGTTCTTCACCGTTTGGTGCAACAACGGAAACAACATTTGTATTGTATGTTGTCTAATAAATCTTTAACAGGTAAAAAAATTATAATTTTTAATAGTAAAGAACTGGTACGTTTTTCTTGTAATTGCCTAATATTAGAATTTTGGACTTATTGTTGCAGCAGAGTCTTCAATTTCTGTTGAATATAGAAAGATGGGGATTAACATTGTCTCTAACTTTTCATAAAATATTATGATAAAATGTGATAAATCGTATAAATAAATAATCAATGCAGTTTTTTTTAGACAGTTGCTTTATTTTGAATTCTTCTTGAGTGATTACATTATTATTAACTTTATTAGTTATAGCTTTTACTGAGATACTTACCTCAACAACTTGCCTTGAGTGGTGGTACAATATTGAGTCTTACTAAGATACTTACCACAACAACTTGAGGGTCGTCCATATCCACAAACATTTCACGCATCGTCTTTGGTGTGGACACTCGTCCATACGACACGCAATCCAAGTACAATGTTATATCAGCTTCAGGTTTCTGCTGATTAACATACAAGACCATCGATTTAATGACAGATTCTTCGTCCAATGTATCCACCGTGAAGTGCTGCGAGCGATCACGTCCATCTTCTAGTGTTTCGATAATCACTGAAATGAAACAATAAACATGTTGAATTTTTGGATCTTGTTTGGATGGTCCATCTAATTGATGGATCTACAACATCTACGTCTAGATGCATCTAGATCTAGATCTAGATGCAATATCTACAAGAGGACAGCTATAAAAAAAACTATAGCAAAAATTGAAGGAATTAGATTGTACTTACTGGTAAAGATTTTTTTTTTAAATTAATTATTTATTTATTTTGTATAACTAGTTTCGCTTTCTTCAGTAAACCATCATCAGAGGCTTGATAAGTGTAATTTTGCTTTGTATATCTTTTGATTTTATTTTATTGTAAATATTTGAAATTATATTTAAATTTTGATAGATGTCTATTTAAGATGAGATATAAAAAATATCTTTAACAGTAAATACAAACTAATACCTTCAATAAATTAACTGGCAATATGGATAAAACCTTAAACTTATAACAAAAATAAAATAAAATATTTATAAAACATTCTACTATGACTAATGAACGTTGCAAAGAGGGATTTGCCACTGTTGGAATTCTAGTTTTATCTCCACATACATTATTAATAGCCTTACTTATAAAGTGCCGAATAGCTATTTGACATTTAGTTGCATTGAAAGTAGTCATAAACACATTAAACGGTTATTTTTTACCTCCCAGTTAGTGTTTCTATCCGGCAGATAACTCAACCTCAACTTAAAAAAAAGACCTTAATGTAGCATTTGGTAGAATACTGCACAATTTCAATATTTGATTCACAAAACTGCAACGTATCACATGCAGCGCTCTTACACGCACACGCATCTACGAAACACACTTCTAAATCATGCAAGTAAATTTATTTCAAGGACCCTCCTCACAAGAACAGACATTTAATCAGCTGCGGACAAATTTATAAATGCTGGCTATTTCCAGTAGCCAGTTTCCAGCATTACAGTTTTTAAGCTAGAATCTGCGATCTCACAATACATGCCATACATGCCATATGAAGTAGCTTATTATATATTTAAAAAGGTTTAGACCCGATCTATTCACATCCAAGTAAAGGGTATGTTACTTACTCGACAGTTAACCCTACTTGATAGATTTTATCAGAGTTCCGTCTTTTTATCAATTCTGTCCTATAAAGAATCATGTGAGTAGTTAATTGGCAGAAAATGTTCGCTTCTGTAAGATTCGCATTTTACAGGAAACTCTACAGGACCGAATTAATTAACCGAAAAGACGAAACTCTGAAAAAATCTATCAAGAAAGGGTTTACTGTTACGTAAGTAAAATACACTTTACTAGGAGGTGAATAGAAAGGGCCTTAAAATAATTAATGTATTCAAGTAAGTATAAGCTTAGTTTTATTGATTATTTGTATTTGTATATCATTTTTATAAAACGAAATTTTGCATTTTCATAATCGCAAACTTTATGTATATATTGATTATTTATTGTATCTGACTATTAATATTTTATATACCCAGTAAACATTTCGCAAAAAATAGAAGATATTTATTATTTTTTATAATTTTTGTATGTATCATAATATAATCAAACTGAACATATATACTGTTCCATTTTTATTTTTATCTAAGAAGGCTGTGGTTTCGTTTTATAAAGTTTTACACATGAACACCAACAAAAATGATCTGATAGTGAAAAAATATTAAATGTCAGATTTCTAATAACGTTGCCTAATTCATATATCAAATTAATTAAATTATTGCTACAATCATTCAAGTGTGCAAATTAATTAGATTTATGCTTTAAGTAAACCAATCATCAACTCTATTTTATATTATAATTTGACTGATTTGCTTTTCTAAATAAAACTAGCAAATAAATTCTGTACTCAATAGATACTCAATTTGATGGCAACATTGCCCACTGTCATAAAATATAACCTGTTTTTCTGAAATATAATCTATTTTTTCATGTCTAGTAACTTTTTACATTGGCCAACAATACTGTCGCCCTAACATAGCCAACTTAGTTAAAAATAAAAATTGAACAGAGTTTACTTATTGCAATTATTAATATGCAGTTAATTACTTGCCTCTTTTGTGATGCCTATCGAGGATTAAAGAAAACTTCTGCTCTGAATCGGGAAACTCGACCACGAAGAGTGTCTCTGGTCCACGGTGCCTCTTTCTTGCCTTGATGTGGCGCAGTGATAATACCATATCATCTCCTTTGATGACGTTTTCCAAATCGTTAGACGCCGCTGAAAATAAAATGTAAAACATTAGAAGAAATTTTATCAGAAAATACCAGGGTTGGTTTGATTTAAATGAAAATTGTTTTTTTTTTATTTAATCATTGTTTTTTCACTGTTTGTGCATTCCAATAGGTGAACCATTATAAACATAATGTAACTATAGAGTTAGCATGCTTTAAAGTAGATAATTATAAGTCAAATATTTTTCCATTCTTCCATTTGTTGGTCCACACGTCGTACAGATACACAGAAATTTGTTTTAATTATCAATTGTTGTTCAAATTATATTTATTAAAAAAAAATCATATGACTTAAATTGTGATGTAAATAAATTGATATAAATCACATCTACCCTGGCAAAAACTGATCAGAAATATAAAAAAAAAACAAAACAAAAATCATTGAATTTTGATTTTTTTATGATTTCCAACCCTGGAAAATAGGTACAGAATAATTCAATTTATTAAATTTTCTTAGAAGTTATACAATGTCATCCACAATTACTCTTTTAGGATGTGACAATTAAATGCTTTGGATGAATAGTAACCTATAGAAATTTCAAGAAAATTTAACATATTCCAGTCAGTTTTAGTGAAGTCTTGATTGTTTTCAAAAATTAGGTGTCCTTCCAAATTTTTGGCAACGAAAGTCTGACGTTGAAAATTTTGTTATATTTAGTGATTTTGATATAAGCTGTACTTTCAGGGCTGATTCATAGATGGCAATATTGCCGCGGCGTTGCGTGGAGTCGCTTAGGGGATCTATGAGTCGATCTTCAGTTCAGTCCTATAAGTAAACACGTACCGATATTATCTGCCGATTTGTGGTATATAGTTGACTCCCGTATTCAGTTCCTCTCTTTGACGTGGTACTGGAGCTTGTGCGACAACAATCACATCGTGAAGCAGTTAATCGATGGCCCGTAGCCGCGTGTGCAGTTGTTAATCGACTTGCGACGCCATAGCGATGCATCCCCGCACCCGCAATCCAGTGTGCATACCCTACGCGCGCCTAATGCACAGTAACTTCTTTGTCTTGTTTTCTCGCACGCCAACGAGCTCACGAGAGCACCCTAGGCTATAAATATCTTTTTTCTTCAAAAGTCACAAACGTCATCAAGGACACTTTGTGTCCTTAGATACGCAAATTTAAAGAGTCCCTTTTTCTCCTAGGAGATAAAGTGTTTACTTTATCTGCCGGCGGAGAAAAAGTAAAAAATACTCATAACTATACTTTTATTTGTGATTTTCTTTATTACAAAAATTTACACTAAATGTACAGTTAGTTATAGTGGCGCTCTGAAAATTAAACCCACTACTGCTAGCAATACCTGCTACAAATTTAGTGTTATTAATATTGGATCCATTTTCTGTTTCACGATGAGTCTCAAGTTTATTCACAGTTTCAATGAAGTTGTTAGGCTCCAGAATTTTCATTGCAATATCTTTCTTATTTCTTAAATCTTATTTGTTAAAGATTCCTCGATATACCCTTCAGCCACATTACTAGATTTCCATCCACCATAACGTTTCAAATAGGTAATGTCAGCGCCTCCGTCTACCAGCAATGTCGCAGAAGTTCGTCGTAGGCAATGACCAGTGTATTCCTTCCAATTTGGTAACTTAAAATAAGATGCTACCTCTTTGGCTGCTTCTCCAATTTTATGAATTCCCATTACTATTCGATGGCAGACTCCATTATGATATCTTAAGAAAAATCTCTGCTCTTCCATACCAGGTGCTCTAAGTGAAGCATATTTTCTGTATGTATTTATGTATACTCGTCAATGACAGTAAACGATCGTTTCTTGGGAGTTCTACTATCAGGGATTTTTATTAGCAGAGTCGATCCTAAGTCTTCAATATCGTGAACTTTCATATTTATCAGCTCATCACACCGACAGGCACCAGATATCCCAAATATCAAAATAACCTAAAAAAACAGGCATGATTTCAAACTTTTAGGCATAAAGTAATTTTACCTCTATCCCCAAATATTTTCCATCTGGAGCATTAGACAGGAAATTATCAATTTCTTCTTTAGTTAGGACTTTTGCCTTTTTTGATATGTAGCCTTCATTTTGTTTCTTCAAGAATGCACGAAGATGTAAATATTTACTGATATCCACTTCATGTTTAATAGTCAATAATGTCCGTAACATGGAGCATTGTGACCACATAGACGAACATTTCATGTTGTTCTTCTGCTTCAGTTCGGTAAAATAAGCTATCAACACATTTTGCGAATAATTGTGCACGTTCTTCTCCATACACCATTTAATGAATCTTCGGTATGCAACCTCATAAATACTCGCCGATTTTGTAGGCAGCAATCCTTCTATAGCAGCTTGCGCTATTTGAGTAATTTCAGCTGTTTCTTGTGATGTGCTCTCCATAATAACACAGTTTTGAACAACTAAAAACTGTAAATGACAATTTCTAATTGTTCTGTTTATGACAAATTCATCCATAGCAACCACCAGGCTTTATGCACTCCCTGTATATTGCGATTTTGAGATGAGTTGATACCCACGTTCCGTCTTGTCGCTAGCATCGACAGCATTTGGCAGTGTTCTACAATTATTTATCGGCAGCAGTGCTCGCTAATGGCTTTACCGGCTGTCCCATGACGAATTTATTTGATTTATTTGACGTTTAACGAATTATTTTAAAATCGGCACATTTCCGTTCAACGTGCGTTCAACTAAAAATGTGGAACAGCTTATAACCCTTGAACATGCTCTTCGCAGACAGTCGTAGACGCCACGGTAAGTATGAAGTGGATACGATAAGGTAAGAGTTATTAGTTTTAATCTACCCCTTATCTCTTACCCTGCTGCTAGTGTTAACACATTGAGGATGAACTTGGGGAAAAGGCTGCCCAATGGTAAATATTTACAATATCTCGAGGAAACGTTAACGAATATATGAAATCTAGATTCATTTGCTGAGTGTGCTTTGTAGCTGTTGTTTTGTTTGTGAGTTGAATTTTGAATTTCCCATTGAGGTCCATTCTGCGATATTAAGTTTTCCATTGATTTAGATTTTGTGTGTGCGCATTGCATTGTGACTTTACTTGTTGACTTTGTGTTTGTGCATTAAATTTTGACTTGGTGGTTTAGTTTTTTGTTAGTTATATATAGTTATCATTAGTAATCGGACAATTTATCCTTTAGTTAGTTGTAATTTATAGCTAAAGTTAATTTCAGACAATTTCTCGTTTTGTTAGTTTATTATTAGTATAGTAAAGTTAGTTACGGACAACTTTTCGTTTTGTGATATACAGTTATAGTTAGTTTGGGACAGTAATATTTAAGTATGGTTCACCAGTGCTGTGTAAAAGGATGTGGAAATAGTAGCAGAACTGCGAAAATGCACGTATTTCCTCAAGATTTAGATGTAATTATTAAATGTCACAATCAGATAATTTCCTTATTGCTATCACTTTTGCAGCTCTTTAAGAAATGGGTGATTGCAGTAAATAGACCGGAATACCTGGACAAGGGAGTTAAAAAAACCCGAGGGGCAAACAGGATATGCGATCAACACTTTGATGAAAACGCAAGATTTCCTTGCAATCGCAATCGGTCAAATTTAAAAAAATATGCTGTACCTACATTATTCCTGCCGAATATTTTGAGTAAGAGAATTTCATACTTGTTGAACAATCTATGCTCATGTAATGATTTACAGGCACATACATGATTGAGACTGAGCCACAGGAGGAATTTGAGACAGTTGTAGTAGATGAATTTGGTAACTATAATGTGAATAATTACAAGTCTTCCCTAGCTGTAGCATAAATATTATTATTACCGGCAATAGATAAAGTTCGTGCATATAGGTCAAGAATCAGCCTGTATGTGACCAAATAAATACCTAAGTAAAATATTCTAGTTGACGGTTCCAGCCAGCAAGAAGTTATAGCATCTACCAGTAATAGTTCCCCTAGCCTTGCACCAGTAATTTGCAAAAGAAAAGGTACGAAATTGAAAATAAAACCGTTCACCTATTTACTTAAAAATTCTTTTTCCACAGTTTCACCTTCCGAAGAGTCCACCAAGGAATACGGTCCCCAAGGAAAACACCCCGTTACAAACAAAGTAAGATGTTTCACATTTATATAGATTTATATGTACGTTTTATTCATTGGCTAAATTAATTGTATAAATTATTGTTGTTAACAATAAACTAATTAATTCAAGGCTATTGTTATGCAAAATAACGATATAAGATGTTAGAAGGTCTCTACGTTTATTGCTTAGTAGGTTTGATTCATGAAAAAAATCCTAACCGGAATCTAAAACAATATTTGTAAAGTGCACTAAAACTGAGCAATTAAATTTGGGACAAAAAAAATCATAATTCAATTTTAGACAATTAAAAGTATACCATGTTGTACATATATATTTTTACATTAAACTAATAAGAACAGAAAAACAAAAATTTATTCTTTTTATTTTTTTTTAGATTTAAGCAGAAATTTGCTGCGAGCTGTAAATGTAACAAGAAAAAGTAAATTGACACCAAAAGCCCGCATTCTTTATGATATTGCACATGATTTAAAAATTACTGCGAACAGATTAAATAATGATCGTGTGAAGAATCGCGATAGGATTAAATCAGCGATCGATTATGCGGAGTCTGGGGAAATTTTTAAATCACCGTTGTAAATGTAACAACATTCAACTTTTTAATGTCGCAATTAAAGCAGCAGCAAAAGAAAAGTCGAGGCAGACGTTTCTCAATGGAAGACAAAATCTTTGCGTTAACGCTGATGAAACAAAGTCCTAGGGCATATAGGCTTCTGCAAAGAACTTTTGCATTGCCATCAAGGAAACGTCTGCAGATTCTGCTTAATAGAATCCCGTTCCAGCCAGGTGTTAATGAGGCCATAATGAAAAATTTAAAATCTGTGGTGGACCGTATGGAACCTGCAGACAGATTCTGCTCATTATTATTCGATGAGATGACTGTAGATCCTGGCTTGCATTTTAATAAAAAGGAATCTTCTGTAGATGGGTTTGAAAATACTGGCGAACAGCGTCTTACTAAATTTGCTGATCATGCCATGGTCTTTATGGCTCGTGGTGTTGTCCGTAAACGGAATCAACCCATTGCCTATTTTTTTACGGAACATGGCATGAAGGCAGCAGATTTAACAAGAAATCTGAAGCAAATCATCACAGCTCTGCATGATATCGGTCTACAAGTTGTAGCAGCAATTTGTGATCAACATCCTACAAATGCTAGAGTTGTTAAGGATTTGTTGAAAGAAACCGACAGAAGATTTGCACGAGAAGATGTGGAAAATCGATCTGATGGTTTTTTCATTGGAGATAATGAAATAATTCCATTATTCGATTCTCCTCATCTTCTAAAATGTGTGCGCAATAATTTATTAAAATATAATGCCACATTTACCATCAATTCCAATAACTATGTAGCCAGTTGGACTGACATTGTCCAGCTGTACGAGTTGGATGTTGGCGATTCTGATACGAAAATGATGAATCAGTTAACCGATCGTCACATATACCCGGAGAAGATCCCAAAAATGAAGGTTAACTATGCGGCCCAAGTTATGTCGCAAAGAGTTTCTTCTACAATGCGTGGAATTGTAAAATATGGTAATCAAACAAATTATTATTATATTTGTGGAAAAACGTTTGTGTAATATATGTACTTCCTTTATGTTTGAAATTTAATTTATGTTGCAACCAGTTTCGATTATCTTTTGCTCATCCTCCAAATTTTATTGTTGATTTTATATAAAACCTTCGGTGTTGTGAGCACATTCTTGCTAATTTGTCAAATAAGTACATATTTTACACAACCCCTTATCCACAACTAAAACAAACCTTAATATGAGGTACACCCCAAATTATATTATTATATTGTTTACTAATTATGTGTTTTATTTTAGGAAAGGATCACTTACCAGCCCAGGCAGCAGGAACCGCTGAATTCCTTTTATTTTTTGATAAATTATTCGACAGCGTTAATGGCTCCAGTCAACATATATTACGTGGTAAGGACTTGCGGTGTGCCATCTCACAGGAGTCAAAACATTTGGATTTCTATTCTGAAGCCATTAAAGTATTGCGGAAAATTAAATTTATTAAATCTAATGCAGCAGAATTTGTACCTCCATGCATTAACAACTGGATTGCAACCCTTAAAGGATTTCAATGCCTTTGGAAAAAATTGAATGCATTAGGTTTAAAATTTCTTTGTCCCCGCATCTTGAATCAGGATCCAGTGGAAAATTTTTTCAGCTGTATTCGTTCCCATGGCTTTAGAAATATTAATCCAACTTGTTTTTCCTTCAAGAATTCTTTTAAAGCCCTCATCATAAACAATTTTATGTCAGTGCACTCCCCGGGAGCAAATTGTGAAAGTGACGAATGTGAGGGAGCTCATTACAGGCTTTCATTTCCGCTGAATATGCCCCTCCGAAACACGTTGACTGCCCTGACTTTTGCGACACGTATAAATATAGAGACACAAAAAATTATTTTAAAGATATAACAAACGCTTATATTGCGGGGTATTTGGCTCGGAATATTAAAAAACAATTACATGGATGCGTTATTTGTGCCGAACAGCTGATTACATCCTCTTCCAATAAAGAGCATTTTTTAATTGAATGTAGGGATTATGGTGCAAACGCACTACTCAAACCCACTTCAAAGTTTTTTAAATTCGTAAACCAGTGCTTTGATGTTATCCACTATTATTTACCAAAAATTTGTACTTATGACAATATAAGCAATTTTTTACTGTTGAAAGTACATACTCACATTGAAAACATTTTTTTTTGTAGTGATCATGATTTGTGTAGTTTAATTTTAAAAATTTTGATTCCCTTTTATATGGTCACATGGACAAAAAACATAAACAAAATTTTAAAAGGGATTGAACACAAAAATAAAAACATAAACGATAATATCAAAGCACTGGCTTTGCAAAAATTTAAAAAATGTAAAGCCCGCAAACATGGTTTGGAACGAATAAAGCAACTGGTATGATTTTTTTACTTTCTACCAGTATGTATTGAGTACTCAGTTAATTAGTATTATGACTTTTTACAGAGTATTGTAATTAATTTTTTTTTTCTGATTTTTATTATGAGTGCTAATTTAGTTCTTACCATCCGAAGCATTTTAATTGACTTGACCATATACCCTAGCCTATAATAATGTGACATTGTGTATCTAATCATTTTCATTCATTCAATCATTTAAACTTAAACCGTTTTTACTTGGTAATGCACTTAAGTGTAGTAACATTGTTACTATTCCAAAAATGCCTCATGTAATATGTGTATTTTGTGTATTGTTATTATTATTATTTACTAAAATTAACCTAATATAATTGTGCATATTTGATTTTAAACATTAAAGTATGTACTATTGTTAATTGTAATATTACTAATATTTTAGTAATTATTTGGACGCTAACATTTTAGCACATATTTATGTAGTATGTAGGTAATTAACAAAAGTACGACTTGTATTTCTGCAATATCAGTATCAAAGGTATTACCAATAATTAATAGGGATGTAAACTATAAAAACATTTTATAGGCAAATAATGCGTTTGTCTAATAAATAGATGCTCTAATGTTGCACCAATGTTAATAACTAAATCATACATTAGAAGATGGTATGTATTAAATGTAGCTTTTAAGGTTTAGTTCGGGATAGTCGGTCAATTTTTGTAAAATACAAATTTTAACTGAAATGTGTTTATGATTGTCACATTTTGTTATCATTATTTATCTCAGTTATTTTACTATAATAAATGGCGACATTTTTACAAATGTGTGAACTAATCTTTGTAAACATAACTTTACTAATGTTCACAATTGAAAACAGTCCTTAATAAAATTGATCTTACTCATATACATATTGCATTTTATTTTCTATATGAAAATTCAAGAACAGTTTTAATATTTATTGTATTTGCAGTACATATTTATGATTGCATATTATTTATGTGTAACAAAGTTAAGTGATTCTCTAAACTGTGTACTGTGAACACAATAAATTTTGAAATTGTTTTTGAAAAGAGTTTTATTTTTAAATTTTGAATTTCTATTCCGTTTAAAGCTCCCGCCAAAAATCGTTCTGTGATCAGCGCCGTCCGCGGAGCGCGGCCAACAACTAGGTCTGAAATTTTTTGCAATGTGAGTGGCCTATCTATAAGGGGGTTATCTATGGCAACCACAGTTGGCATGATGCTCATTTTGTATTTCTCACCTTTTTTCTTTAATATATTTTTGAAGAATAATATTCTTGCGTTTGAAGAAAAAAGTAACATGTTTTATTCGGAGAAAAAGCAACTGTGTGTACTTCGTGTAAAAGTAAAGTGTAACTTTTTCTCCTAATAAAACAATATACTATTATCTAACTCGTTTTTTTCTGTTACCTGATTTTCGTCACCACCCCCTTTCTCCGCTGAGCTACCCCGTGTGAAGTTATAAGGTGCCAACTGTGTAATTAAATAAATAATCAGTTCAAACTTTAAAATGTTCAATCAGTAGATGATTATCTAGAAATCTATATTATTTTTCTTAAATTGCTGTCTGATTTGGAATTGGACTAATTGAAAATTAGCCAAAATTAGATAATAATAATATATACAGGGTGTCTACATTATGTGGACATGGCTTAACGACAGATTACTGGGATAAAAAAAAGACGATTTAAAACTTAAAAAGTCGAAGTTTGTATCAAAATTGAAACAGATATCAAAAACTATAAAGATACATACAAAATACTTGTTAATGAATGCCTGCGTCCGATTTCATTTTTTTTAAATTTATTTGCTTTTGTCATTAAAAAATATGAATGTATTAATGTTGGGCCAAACTTGTTTTATACACAACCGGTCTACTGATAATAACAATATTATGTCAAAATATGAGTTATACCCGTATAAAGTTTCATGCCAAACAACATCCAAATCTATGTAAACGTTCTCATTTTATAAGCTTTTTTTTTTAAATTAACTTTGAAGCTTAGCCAAAGATAAGTTTTGTTAAATCGTCTTCTCTTGATCCCAGTAATCTGAGGTTAAGCCATGTCTACATAATTCAGAGACACCCTGATTTCCATTACTTTTCGACATTTTTTTTGGGTCAAAAATTTCCCAAGCATGAAAATTTTAGGCTGTTTAGAGCGAATTAAATGCTCACTTTTCCCGCAAAAAAAAACTGGACAATCCTCTTAGAAAGTTCGCGAGGAGTTTGAAAGCAGGCCATATTTTTTGTTTGGAAAACACAGAAACCATTTCCAACATTTACTTTAACATATTATTTGAATTTAATTAATTGAACACTTTTGCAGTTTATTTGCACTTTATTCCAAAACTAGTTGAGCAAATCATATTGTATTAATAATGACTGGAAATTATTTTTCAAGAGCTTTCCAACGATGTATCACAAGTAGGGGGGTGCCATTTAATTTTTTTTAGATGAAGGTGGCCGTGGCTTAAAGGGTGGGTAGGGGGTCAATACTACCTACGCCATATTGTTTCCCCCCCCCCCCCCCCCACCCAAACGGTTTTGAGTAATTTTAAAAATAATCATTATTTCTTTGAAAAATGTCGGTGGCAACTTTTCTAATAGACACGCTGTATATATTTTTAGTATGAAGGGATCATATAGGATTGAGGATTATAGTCTTATATTTAAACTGAAAAAAAAATCACATCATAGTCACAGTCATAGATTATTACAATCCTTAAGTATGTGATCCTAACTTGATTATTTTCAATCATTACTTATCTTGACCATTAATCTAAAATGACCACATAGCCATTTCCCTACTGACTCAAACCGAAACCGCAGAACCCACATGCTCGCCGATTAATCTTCGCAGCGGATCTAAACCAGTAATTTGCGCGGGGTGAGTCAGTCCATCAGAAGGGCATTTTCCTCCGCAAATATGGGCCGATTATTTAGAACAGGATAGCACGTGAACGACGCGGGCCCGAGGCGATTCCGCATTGTGCGGATTGCATTCAAAGCTGGTGCAAATGCGCCTCTCGCAGGACATGAAGAACTTGATGGCCGGGAGGAAAATACCGGGAATCAGAAACGGACACACGAGTTCGATTTGTATCACGAAAACCTGTCGAGCAATCGCTGCCCGTTAAGATATACTGCCCAGATTCAATTGAGGTAGGTAGGTAGATTGCATCTGCATTAAAGTCGTATTTTTTTTTATATATAATTGTTTTGTATGTGTATTGGTGATAACTACAATTTTATTTTGTTTATAATGTGTTGACAATGTCAAGTATAAAAAAAAATGTTATAATAGACAAAAAAACAGCAAATTAAATTTTTAAAAAAACGTGTTTTATTAGTCTTACTAGATTAACTTATTATGTTACTTATTCAAGAAAATTAGTGTAAAATTTTGTAATAACATTTGTAATAACAACAATTTTATTTATGTGTAATAGTATTTTATATACTATAAAACATCTTCGTAATTAGTTTAATAATAAGTTTAAAAAAAAATACTTGAAATATTATTGGTTTTTGAAAATTGATTAAAAAAAATCTTAAAGCTTTATGTACCTATCTGCATTAACTTTCTAATTTGATACACTGCCCATGGTATATTCTTTTCTCTCTTTTGGCCACGGCCATTGCATAACTTTAAACCTGACGATGTGAGTGTAAATTACAATTGTTGTCGCCCGCCACCTATTTAAATTGGATTTATGGCTCAATTCGTGGGCAACGTTGTGGCTGTGTTGACAGATAATTTTTAAATTAGACCTGTGTCCGTGAAGAATGAGAAGTGTGGGCAGCTCTCAATGGTAGCAAATCGCAGATTATGTTCTCGATTTGTCAACTGGCAACTGCACAAAGTTACAATTATGAGTAATTCAATAACCAGAGGTCAATAAACATTAAATTGCTTTTGTAATGTAAAAAAATAAATAAATGCTTATATATATATATACCTATATACTCTAGCTTCATGTTTTACAGGGTGCAGTCAAAGTAAAACAAAGCAAATGTAGTATCCAATTATATCATAGATGAACGAGCACATGATTATTATTTATTGTAATGACTTGTGTAAAACGTGATATCATCACTCATTCCGTAGGGATTGAAATTTCACCCCTACACCCTAAAAATATTTAAAAGAAGAGACAAACTAAAGTTGTTATGAAAATTCAAAATACAGAATTCAATGCCACGTACAACACAACTTTAAACTAAATATGTTATTTTCATTCATAATCCATTATATTTTACTAGACTTTACTCTACTACACTACGAAGAAACAATTATGAGTAGGTTGTATGACCGTGAAGTGGCATATGGTCAGTGTTAATTATAATTTCCGAAAAAATGCTGAACGTTAATTTAAAAATATAGACAAGTTTTTTTTAATCAGATGTGGAAATATGAAATCCAGTGAACACGCCGCGCCGCGCCGCCGGTCGGTGCATTTTTAATAATTGTATACAGGGTGTCCAAGATAATGACCAACAGCTTGGGGATCTCGGAAACCGTAAAAGTTAATAAAGGTGGTTAAATTACAAAAATGTTGCGCAATTTAATGGTCAGTAATATTCTTTTCAGAAAACTTGAAATTTCCGCTTACTTCCGGAGATATTCGATAAAATCCGAAAACTTGCGATTTCGTTTTTATTTTCATCTGAATTTATTTGTAAAGGTTTAAAAAAACCAAAGGCACTTTCTCGTTGCCGCATGTTTAGCTCTACAAGGCAGCGTTTACAAATTTTCAGTACAACGTTTCGTTTCGAAGAAACCATCATCAACTTTACTGTTTTTATATAGCCTGTAAAAAATGTACACCCTGTATTAGATAGCATTTCCTATTACGAATTCAACTATTTATATCACAGTATGGTTTCTAATGTTTTTATTCAGAAGAAACTTGTTAATATATTTCGAACATTTTCTTGTAGTAGGCGTTGAAATGATGACGACGAAGAAAAAAAATATTATCTAATTTTAACCCAAAATAGGTACCGAAATAATAAGTTAAAATAATTTACTAAGAAAAGTTATTAAACATTGAAACATTATAGCTATTTTGGACCACACTTATTATTTATTTACTGTGATATGAAAATTGTTCCGTTCATTTAATGGCGACGAAGACAAAAATTATTATATAATTTTAACCCAGAATATGTACCGAAATAGTAACAAACTAATTTAATAAGAATAGTTGTTATACATTGAAACATTATAGTTATTTAGAACTACACTTATTATTTTTTTTACTGTGATATGACAATTGTTCTGTTCATTTAATGACGACGACGACAACAATTATTTCTTAATTCTAACTCAGAATAGGTACCAAAATAGTACCTAAAAATAATTTAGTACGAATAGTCGTTAAACATAGAAACATTATAGTTATTCAGAACCAAACTTATTCTATTTTTACTGTGGTATTATGACAACTGTTCTGTTCATTTAATTATCTTAAAATCATAAAATTAGGTGATAAATTTTGTCTTCGTCGTTCATTTCAACGCCTACTACACCAAAATGTTCGGTTTTTTTTTCTGAATAAAAACATGAGAAATCATACTGTGATATAAATCGTTGAATTCGTAGTAGCAAATGCTATTTAATACAGGGTGTACTTTATTTACGGGCCATATAAAAATATAAAATTGATGATGATTTCTTCGAAACGAAACGTTGTGCTGAAAATTTATAAACGCTGTCTTATAGAGCTAAAAAAGTTGCATTGAGAAACTGCCTTTTGTTTTTTTATACCTTTTCAAATAATTTCAACAAAACATTAAAATGATATCGCAAAATTTCGGATTTTATCGAATATCTCCGGAAGTAAGCGGAATTTTCTAGTTTTCTCAACAGAATATTACTGAAATGAGCAATTGGTCAAAATTGAGCTTGGTTGACTTCTCTCCATTTGTTGCATTACATAATTTGATGGAATGAAATCTTTAGTAGTTAAAATTATACCTAATGGTAGAAATTCGTAAGTTGTGTAAGCCAGGTGGGTCTGTGACCACTGAGTACCTAAAAAACTGGACAAAAATCGAATTTAGTGCGAATATTCTTGAAAATAAGTATTGATATATTTTCGGGATCAAGAAATTCGAATATGAGGTCGAACTTTATCAAAAATTACGTCAGTGAATATTTACGTCAATATTCACCATTGGTTGAATATGGATATGTGTAACTAAGGGATTTGCAGGTGGAAAATTATCTGGATCTCCTAGAAGATATGGGTTTCATAACTTTGAAATGTACTTAGAAGACTCAACAGGGAACAATTATGCAAGTCATCGAAAGCGGTACTTGGTGGTATTTTTTTTGTAGCTCGATGTCTTTACAAATCTGTACATCGCGCGCCTAGCATTATTTCATACACGTAAAATAAATTCTAAAGCAGTATTAAAAAAACATGCTAACATACTTGAGAATTTTTATTTATTTTTTTACTATTTCAATGGTCTCGCTTATGTTATGAGTAAATTTTACACGTATTTCACACATTTTTGTACTTAGTACTAATCATTGTTCGTTTTATTACACAAATCTACAAAATTAAACTTATAAACAAAAAAAAGACAAAAATGGTGTTGTTACAATTTAAGTATATTTCTATTGCCTGGCAACACTGTCAGTGATATAGATTTATCAAAATTACATGCAGTTGCCTAACTAGTTATTGCTCACGATAAAGGGTATTAAAAAGTGGTCGTGCAGCGCGACTCTAAAATATCGATAGAAAGCAAACTAGCAGCTATCAGCAGCCGAACTTTGAAATAAACTTAAAAGGCCCAACAAGGTATAATATATATTATACTTGTTATAATTATTTTTATATGCATTAATTTTTATACTACACTAAATATTTAAATTAGAGGTCATTTTGGTGATCAAATCAAGTAACAATCTATACTAGATGTGCAGCACAATCAGCAATTTAATAACAATAATATAATTATATAATAATAATATAATTTTTTTTATAACAATTATACATGTAATCGAAAGCGGTGCTCGGTGGTACTTTTTTGTAGCTCAATGTTTTCCTAAAGCAGTATAAAAAACATACTAACATACTTGAGGAGGTGCCATCCAGATTATGTGATACAAAATTTTAACTTGGATCACGTTATTATAACAATAACGACGGACTGAACGCTGCGCTAGAAAAAGGCGAAACGCAGCTATTCTACGAAAAACTTTGCGCTTTGCGAAAGAGGAAACTCAATATTAGGCACGGTCTCTTCCGCAGCAGTTTGCACCAACACCTTCTGTATAAAGCTAGGTAGAACTACTCTTGAAATTCAAAAGCAGTTTTTTTTTTCATTTTTGACCAGATTCTCGTGTAGGTACTTGAGACCACTGTGCGGGTATCAAAATTAATAGCACCGTCGACACATTCAATGTCAATTTCAATTGTTACATTTTTATTAGATATTTATTCCCATATTTGCAATTTGTGTTATTTGAATGATTATAGTTAGATCATTTTTAATCTAAGAGAGTATTTATGTTGTACTGTTATATTGATGTTTGCACTTCTTAATGAATGACATGTCAATATATATATATATATAAAAATTACAAGTGGGAGTAATGGAAGGATTTCTTTAGAGCGGCGAAAGTGTTGGCATTGATTTTGAAATTAATTTTTACCACATAGCACAGCTGCTATGTGGTTAGTTATACTGTATTATATAAGTGAATTAATGTATAGATCGATAATTACTATTCAGATATAAACTGATTTGAGCTAGTGCTTTTCAATTAATGAAATGTGTATTAAATTACGTTCTCATTCATATTTATTTTTGTATGGTCAACGTTGTGATATTTTGTCATTTTATGTTCACATTAAAGTGCAAAATTGATTTTTAACAAATTCAATGCATTATTTTTTTAATCAGTGATCTCAGTATGATTAATTAGTGCACAAGTATATTATTGTTATTATTAATAGCGTTATCAAACTTTAAGAAGTTTATACATCCTTATTAAAAAAAGTGCAATGACACACATTTCGCGTATACGGAAGGCAAGTGGTTTGACGTGCGTGCGTCCGTATGTTTAAGTTCTATTTTAAAATTAAGTGTTTTTTTAAATATCTGGAACCGTACCAAGTAGTCTACGCCTTTTTTATAAATTAATTCGCGACCACCGCAAAACGTGCACGATAATTAACCGCACTGACAAAAATAAAACTCCACAAGCTACAGTGGCGCCACTCATATATTTCGAACTAATTGGCACATTATACCGTTACAAATTTGTAAATTTGTACCGGTATCACAAACCTTTCAACAAGTTAGACGGACAGGACTCAGGAGAACAAACTTTAAAATATTTATTTTAAATAGTCACTGGTTTGTAACTCATGAAACAAAATATTTGTGGATGTTTTAATTGGTTACATCTGGTATTTCGTCGGTAAGGAACCGAAGCTGGTGGTTGTATGTACTGCTAGAATACGCTTTTGCATTAAAAGAACCTGAATGTATACATAAAACTTCTCAAATCGTCTTCATTGCTTCAGGCTATCAGTATCCTCAAGTTGATGGATATTGATGCCCGAAGCAATAAAAACTAATAACTTGTTGTCCTGCCGCATGTCACAAGCTATATACGAAAGCAATTATGTAATCTAGTAAATTAAACGTAACATAAATCATCTTCAAAACGAAAGTCTTATAATAATGAAGAAATTGGACGTGGGAGTATTAAATGCACACGAACCATCGGCTAACTTCGACCCAGTAAACCTGTGCGATATGGAACAACGCATGATTATCCAATCATGCAACCGGAGGAACCTTGTAACAATTTTCAGGGAAGCGCCGCGACAAGGCGCCGTAAATCAGCGGCGAATTTCGAATTTCAAAATTTTCAACTCTCACCTTCCAGGCAGTCCGGTTTTTCACACGGAAAACCAGGTATGTATCACGTTTCGTAACTGGACGGTGTCGGTTTACGTGGGTGGCGGCTTGAACGTATTAAGCAATCAAACCTACTTGCGCACCGATTTTGTTATTAATATTCATAATTTTTCACCGCCAGATGTTGTTTGCGCCGTTTCCAAGGTGGAGACACGCGCAGGCCGAACCTGCACTAAAAATGTTAAAATGCTAAACGTTACAAAAAAATTATTTGCATTCTATGAGGGAGGCACGAAAGATCAGTAGTCGTAGAATGTTATTTTTAACATAGGCACAGCTTAATGATGCAAAATATACAACACAAATAAATATGTGACTTAATATCATTCGAAAGCTGCCTAACCCAAAATGTTGTTGAATATGAGTTATGTTTGATATTAATTGAAAAATTATTGATGGTATAATTCATATACAAAATATTGGTTAAGAGCCGGTTATATGTACTGCTATAACTGTTATATGCATAAATATTGAACCGAAGGATCTCAAAAAAGAGTGGTTTTAAAAATTTCATACTCAAACTACTGCTTGGAGCCATGCAAGTCGAATGGTACCATTCATACCAAGGCCCTCAAGGTTGAAAGTAACTTATCTGCCGGATATATACAGATTAGAAATTACCTTATCCAAACTTAGATTTTATTTTAAAAACCTTAATTTCAAATATTTGTTTGACTTAGCTTGTCCATATGAAATATATAAATAAATAAAAGAATATTAAATGAATTAATAGTATTAAATACCAAAATATAAGCATCGCAAGTTTATGCTTATCAATAAAAATAATTATTATTGTTATTCTTATACATATTTGATGATTATGTCATATAATTGGCTTACATTTGTTAGATCAAGTACATATTCATAGGAATCAATTGTACATATAATAATACAAGTAGGTATGTAATTAATTAATTAAATAAATTATTATTATTATATTATTATATTATTATTATTATATAGTTATTAAGGCAATTTCAGTGGCACCATTACATGCTTCTCATCCATAATAACATTAATAATCATTGTATAATTATTCATTTATTAGATGCCTGTGTCAAATAATGGTTTACATTTCTCAGGTCAGATACATATCCATTAGAATCAACTATAGTACATTAATCTTAATATTAAGACATAGCTCATCACATCATTAGTTGCAAAGCTGTATGGAATAATGGATGCAGTTAAATGGCATAAGATTAATCGATGCAGCATTATACTCGACACATGTGGATTATCAATTACTCGAGTAACAATCAACGCTAATCCCATTAGACCTATAAATATATGCACGACCACAGTATATGACTTCAGCAGAAAATGCTATAAATTAAGTTGATTGCGTTCTCGACTATCACGGCCGTTAATAATCTGCACAAAAGAGTTTTCAAATATCCACACAAACTTTGTTCAAGAATGACTTTGAGCTCTCAAAAACCATATTTCCAATTAAATAATATCAAATCCGTAGAGACATTTTAAAAATGGGCTTCGCTGACCCTCCCAATGGATATTTATATTATTATCTTCAATTTTATACTAAAACAATAAGGAATGAGAATGTAAAAAAAATGAAAACTCCAGACAACTCAAAAAATCGTTAAATCAGTAAAATTAATCATTTAAGAGTTATAATATATAATATATAATAATAATAAATTAATAGAAAATAAGTAGAAATATTTTTTTGTACCACTGACTATTTTTGCAACCATCAATTACACAGGCCAATAGTTGTTTTGGTGCCGGGGTATTTAGAGCTGATTTCATATCAGTTTGATGCCCTGAATTCAAAAATGACATAAGTTTTTGCCTAGCAGCTCAAATTTCTAAGATATAATATTTTATATTGAAATATATGTTACACATCATTGAATAAGTTGTTGCTATGGTTGTATCGATTGATTCCATGAATATTTACTAGGCAGAAATAACAGTCATCGAAAAGGTTTTTGGGTTCTCTCCAAACGATTGGTAAGATGAATTTCAGAGTTCTTTTCCCGATAGTCCACCGTCGTAAATGTTCTGTACATGTCTTACAGACCTGATGCGGTGCCCAGGTTTTACCCTGATCACCAAGCCTAACACCAAAGTATCCAAGATAAGCTTTCTTTATAAAGTCACTAATTGTTATTCAGTTTTTTTTACCGTATATTCTCCGCATATGTAGCAAAACACATCACGATGATTTACACAACTTCTTGTACTTGAACTCATTTTATTGATTGCTATTCAACAACACAAATACAACAATCTAGAACACAGTTCATTTTAAGTTAACTTTATAACAACTTTTTGCTACACAAATATCACACGAGACTCAACTTCAACACATTTCGTGTAGAAGTGCACATTAAATAAACATTATCTAAAAATGTAGAGCTGATAGGGAAAAACTGATTTCATATTTAGTTTCAGTGATCTAAATATAGCTAAAATGAGTTCCAAAATCCTCGGCACCAAAACAATTTTTTTTTAGGCATGTGTCACAGGTCGACAAATTTTGACGAATATGTTTTCCCTTCAATTTAAGTGCATATTTCGGAAAGTATTTACTCTGCATATGTACGAAATGCAAAAAAATGTGTTACAGGTCATTTTTTTAGATTTTTTACATAGTTTTTCCACTAATTACTTACAAAAACAAAAAACATACTTAGGAAAGTGATACCGGTAACTGTCAAACTGAAATTTCAATCCAGTATTGCCATAAAAAATAAGTGGAATCTGTGTGCATCCCGAAAAAAATTTAGTAAATTTTCTATAGGAATCGGCGATTTACGTCTAAGGGACAAAAATTGTGTTGACCAGTGTAATTAATATTTTATGGGAAATGTGAAAAAAAATTTGAAATGTATCCACTTGAATTAACTTCACAATCAAATGATTAATAACTTTGTTAATAACTTTAAAATAAATGTATTGATTACCTAGTCGCTACAATCGTTTCGCCACACTTATGTAGAGTTACCACATTTATGTAGAGGGATACATAGGGGTATATATATATACATATATATATATATATATATATATATATATATATATATATATATATATATATATATATATATATATATGTATTATATGGAGGGATATACAATAACAGGGTCCAGCAACAGTGCGTCGGGCTTTCCTAGTCCCTTTCCCGTGAGAGACAGAAAAAAATGTTTCCTACAAAAAGTTATTGGTTTAAAATCTCTATGCCGTAAAATTATTTTCAACCGTACAGGGTGTCCCAATTTTGCGGTATGACAAAAGCAAACATTTTTTTAAATGGAACACCCTATATTTATGCAAGTTTTCTGTTGACATTTTCCAACCTCTACATTGTTATCTATTTAGTTTTGGATTATATTACAGTGTTTACTTTACCAATTTACAACTTTTTTCTCCTATAATCATGCATAAGCAAGCTCAACTTTAAAAAATCGTAGCGACGTCATTTTTGTAAGATAAAAATAAGTTTGAGCATTCATTTCAATGTGGTTAATAAGCAACATTTTGGTAATGAGCAATTTGAATTTAGTAATACAGGGTGTTCAGAAAAAAAGCCAAACTTTGAAAATTTCAATGCGGTATAACCCTTCTTTTTCATGGAATGCCCCCTATTTTATATCATTATTCGATAGGCATTTTTCTACTCTTTCATTTGATGGGGCATATCTTATGTCTGAATACCATAGTTGTTGAGATATTCAATATATTTCACAAAAGTAGCCATTTAATTGCATTTCTGTGCACTGAAGTTGTCATGCTGAGAGAATATACCTCAACATACAAGAAACAGGCTGTGGTTTCAACAAGAATGGGCACCTGCGCATGTTTCGCGTGACGTTAGGGCATTTCTTGATGGTATTATTCCCAACCAGTGGATTGGTAGGAATGGACCCACCAGGTGGCCTGCTAGATCTCCGGATCTAACAAAACCTGATTTTTTCTTGTGGGGATACGTAAAAGAAATTGTTTATAAGGAATCACCAACACCAATGAATATGCAGCAACGAATTGTGGACGCTTTTGCAAGTATTTCACCTGACATGTTGGAAGAGTGGAAAGGTCATTTCAGTGGCGAATTATTTTGGGCCTAAATGAAAATGGACAAAATTTTGAACATTTACTGCAGTATCGTTTCTCTTTTCTATTAATAATTTTGTTATCTTTCATGCTTTTGGAAAAAAAAAATTAATCGCATTACAGAAGTACTATCTGTTTTTGTTCATCTCACATTGATTCTTACTTACATTTTGTCTCAGCATGGCCTACTTCGTGCATATAAATCTAATTGAATGATTACTATTGTAAAAAATATTGAATATCTCAATAACTATGGTGTTCAAACATAAGATATGCGCATCAAATTAAAGAGAAGAGAAATACCAATCGAATAAAGACATAAAATAGGGAGCATTGCATTTTCCGCTTTGAAATTTGCAAAGTTTGGCATTTTTTTCTGAACACCCTGTATTACTAAATTCAAATTGCTCATGACCAAAATTTTGCTTATAAACCACACTAAGACTTTTTCTAACTTATTCTTATCTTTAAAAAAACGAGATCGCTACGATTTTTTTAAGTTGATCTTGCTTATACATGATATTTGGAGAAAAAAAATTGGAAATTAGCAACACTGTAACATAATCCAAAACGAAATAGGCGATAATGCACAGGTTGAAAAATGTCATCAGAAAACTTAAATGCAGGATGTTCAATTTAAAAAAATGTTTGCTTTTGTTATACCGCAAAATTGGGACACTCTATATATTTGAAAATAAATTTGCGGCATAAAGATTTTTAAACCAATAACTTTTTGTACGAAACATTTTTTTGTATCTCTCACGGGAATGGCGCTAGGAAAGCCCGTCGCACTGTTGCAGGACCCTGTATAGAGGGATAGACGCAGTCCCAACTATTTTTTTTTTTAATTTGGCCAATATTTTTAGAACAAATGGGTTTTAAAGTTTGCTCTAAGATACAAGAAAAACCCCAATAGCTCTGAAAATATTAGCCCAACTTTGAAAAATTGCACATCAGGTTTGCACGCTATCAAGTCAGGTTTTTTAGATAAATAATTAAGATATTACTAGCAATTTTGTCGTTTTATTTGAAAAAATCCTACTATACGAAGTGTAGTGGAGTGGAACTGTGTCGTTTTTTGTTTTTTTTTGTCCGTTTCATGCATAAGAGACCAACAATAATCGCTCAGTATACCCTCATCCTAAAAAACTTTTGTAGTTTTTCTCTCCTTGCTCGTTCTAGTATCGCTCAAGTTGTTAGGCAAGAAATTCAGGTAGGAATGAAGAAAATTAATCATCAACGGTATTCGAACCCCTATTTTACGGTAATGCAACAGTAGTGACTTTTTCTTTTACCGAGGAAGTTTCGAACGATGCTCTTGAATGATGCCATGCTGCTGCTTTTATGGCCGACAAACACTTGGTGAAGTTATCGGGCGTATCAATTTTCTGATATTTGGTTCGACCAACACTCCGTCTTTGATTTTCGCCTAGGAAATTTTTGAAAACAGCTTAATCAGATACTCGAAATCTCAAGAATCTGACCCGATGGCAGTAAACGGGCGAAATTCAGGGTACAAAAATACGTGAAAGAACACTTTTGTATTCTCAGGGCAAAATATTTACCAATATTTGTAAACCTATGTAATCAATACATTTATTTGAAAATTATTAACTAAAATTAATAAAATACTATATCAAACCGCTAGTTTGGCTGACAGGTTAGAACGCTTGCACGAAGACCTGGGTCCGAGCCCCAGTACAGGTAGTAAGTTGTGCTGAGAAACATGTGCCATTCGCCGTTGGGAGCTCATTAACGGCGCTCTAGACATCGGGGGCGAATTTCTAGAGTAACAAGTCCTAACTCAATATACAAATTTACACAAATCACACCACAGAAGGACCCACGTTGGTCGATAGCCAGTTAGGGATAATATCCTTAACAAATACTACTTCTAGTACTGCTACTATATCAATAAGTAATTAAAGTTAATTCAAGTGAAAATTTTATTATTTCATCTTATTTTTGTTGCTTGCCATCAATGGCAAGTCAATTTGTTAATTATCAACCTTTTCTGTGATGAAATCATCACTTTGTTCGATATCTTAATCAATTATTAATTTTTAAATAACAATTATATTTTTTTTTTTATTTTTCAATTTTTTATTTTTGAATTGTTGCAGTTTTTGGTTATTAATATCACCTAACATTTACTTATTGTGTAACGTGTACATTTATTTTTAATCTTTTGGAAGCTGTTACGCTGGTTTTTATTTATTTTTTTATTATTTCAATATTTTTACGTTTTCACGTTTAAACGTTTTTACGTTAGTTATCTTAACATCTGTGGTGCGTGACTCATAATATAATTGTATATACTGTACTATTGGCAACAATTATTTTAGTTTGTTTTAAAGCTTTTATTTTATTTTATTCATTTATTTTTGTTATTGTTAATTATCAACGTCTGTAGTAAAGACATACATTGTGCATACTCTTAAACTTAAACTTTACAATGTTAAAAATATATTATCGATTTTTTAATTAATTGTATATAGTTCCTTATTTCAAAAATTTTAATTTTGGTTTCTATTATTTCATTGTTATTTTTGTTAATTACCACCATTTAGTTTATTTTTGCATAGTTTTCAATATATTTTTTCTTTTTCTTTTTGTTTTCTTTTATCTTTTCAATTTTTGTTTGTTATTTACCGACGTCTTCGGTGACGGCATCCACCAGCAGGCAGACGGACGCCAGGGCCACAAGCAGCATCGCCGCCACCCCACGTTCGAACCCCATGCCTGCACACGCACTGTCTCTTCGCACTCTTAAACGCACGCTCGAACCACCTCGGGACGGACACTGTCTTCGTCGTGTTTTCTTTGCCCAGTGCGTCAAGCAGGCCGTTGGAGACGTGCAGGAGAGTGGGATCCCCCCCTGGTGCCGTGCTCTACCGACTGCAATTGCAAAACCCACATGTTTATATCGGCACCGAAAACGCACCGATTTCCTCCGTGGGCGATCCAAAAAGCGAAAGTATTCTAGGTATTCTTAAAACCAAAAAGCTCAGCAACAATTCTCTATTTTTACTCGCGTTTCTTCTATTATACAGATGAATGGCTTTACGTAAGAATTTTACTATTTTTTTTTATAGAACATGTTTTGTTTAAATTAGCGAAGATATCCACAAAAGTGGAAAAAATGTTGCCAGATAAATCAATATTTTGCAATGTTACAATACGATGTGAGCGATAACACCAACGACGCGCGTGCTGCAAATAAATATTATTATCATAAATACTCGTTGATATCAAATGTACCAAAGAAGAGTGCAACCTGCTTAAACTAACTCAACACCATGTCCCCTCCATCGCCCAGTAAATGTACATTTTAATCTCGGCATCTTCGTCCTGGGATGAAAAAATTTGTCCATCAGCCAACATAAATCCCCTGGGCACGCGACACCTCCTAATAAATTGAAGGCTATATTCCGCCCGGGATTAATTAATCCACTCGGCATCGGACACGGTTCAGATTACTTATCTCTGTGTTTGTCTTTGGGTTTAATTTAAGCTCCTGGAATAACTTCGCCCCGATTATTTTAGATTAACTCGGGGCGTCTTGGGTGTCTATTTTTACTCGCGTTTCTTCTAATATGCAGATGAATGGCTTTACGATTCCGGAGATTCGTTTTATTTTCGGGCTCGTGATGAACGTGAATTGCCCGCAGTGAATCAGATGCTCCACGGAAATGCAGTCAGCTAGAAGAATTAGAATTGACGGTCGTACATAGGATTAAGAAATCAAATCGTTTGGATTTGATAAAAAATATATTTTTTTAGGTATTTTTTACAAATAATTTTAGTTTTGTTTTGTTTGTTTTTTTGGTCCACCATCATTATATTTCATTATTCGCATAAGATTATGTGTGAGCTATGAAATGGTAGTCACCATTAATAATTACAGATCGAATATTCCAAGATTGTAAGTACCATCTGTGAAGTATTCAAGTCAAAAATTATGTCTTTAAAACAAGAAATTTGGCATGCGAGTACCTACATTAGGTCCATTAAGAGTGGATGACTCATTTGAATAGCACGAGTCTAGCTGTCGTCATCTCCGAGAGCGACAGCTCAACAAATTGACATCAAACAGCGGCTGGTGGACAAACAAGCCAATCTCCACTTTAAACCGATGCAAATTTAAACGGTTTAGATACGATGTTTAGTGTCTCTTAATATGGCCACGATCAAATTTGGTGACGGCAATTCCTGTTCTCGCTCACCTACGCTAATACGTGAGTTAGTTTCGTCCAATTAGGGCAGTGTTCTTCACAACGTACTATTTATGTATACAAATATTATATAAAAACTGAAAATTTCGCGAATTAATAATCATCGTAAATGTATCAACATTGATGTTATTGAGTCGAATGAGACTAACAATAACAATATTAGACCGACCGACGTCGACGGTTTTTTAAGAGGCCTCTACCCCAGCTAGTATACGCCATTATTAATAAGCGATAGCCAAATAATTCATGAATGGGTTAACCTATATTTACAATTGGAGAACTGATTTAGAAAGTTTAGACATGTATCTACAATTAGACAAAGTAGTTCTAAGAAATAAATTAAAGGTGACTTATTTCTGATCACCTAATCGGATTTATGTGCAGACCAGCACACTCCATTATAATTCAAGATATTGGAACAAAAATAAATAAAGTGGTTCGCAACATGATGAGCTCCAAATACCCCGAGGTAATTTACATTTTATGTCATAATTAAATAAATACAGAAGAAAATATCACAAATCGGCTAAACATGCCATTATTTTAATAAACATAATAAATCACCATTTTATTATTCCTTAAAACTACTCGTCGTAATTGTAGATAGATGTCTAAACTTTCTAAATCAGGTCTCCGATTCTAAATATGTTAATCCATTCATGAATTATCTTGGCTGTCGTTTACTAGCAATTCCCTATACCACCTATGGGGAAGAGGCCCTTTAAATAGATTTTTTCTTGGGTTTTTACCATTGTTTTATAGTCAAAACTATGAAAACGGATATCTCGCGAACTCCCAGATTTTCGGATCTGAAGCCCCTAGAGGTGGCCTTTCTTTTACTCACGAGGATCCAATTAACAAGGTACTCCAAATATCTGCAGCAGAAACTTAAATATTCACAAAAATATTGAATTTGATTTTGAATAACATCATTTTTAAGTATGTTTAATAATCTCTAGTATTTTTTGTCTAAAACATTTCTGCATAACTTCATAATTTCTAAAATATTTGACGTAACATAAAATTGCGATATTCAGTTTTTTTTTAGAATATTTATTTATTTATTTATTTAACGGAAAAAATACTCCATTTTTACATATATTACAATTAATTGATACAATTAATATAATCCATACTGTTCGGATTTTTGAAAATTTCTCAACAGCATATATTCCAACGCTCAAAACTGCACAACATTGCCCATTTAAACCAATCTCTATCTTTAATAATAAGGAAGATACCCATGGTACCATGGCGTTCTGGGAGAAAGGAAACGCAAAGTATCTACGAATGTTTTTTTTTACGAAATCGCTGAAATACATTATTTTTTGTTCAAAGGGGGACAACTGTTGGCAAGCTTTTTGACAATTGATGTGCAATTGTTGAAATTGTTTAACCCCCTTGCTGCAGGCGAGATAGGGCCATTTTTATATATTGAAGTAGGGGTTGAGTGATAGCTTATTTGAAAGCTTGTCTAATTTGCAATAAAACGGTGCATTACTTTTTAAAATTAGTTTAGTTTGCAAGTCGTTATTGTTTTGTATATGCTCCCTAGAATAGCTATTTTGGGGACTTATCTAAGTCCCTAAAATGAGGCTTTTCGGGATTCAGTCATAAAAAGGTGTCATAGTTAAACAATGTGTTTGCTATGGTGGCATGAAAATTAAAATCCGAAGCGCACTATTTTTGAGAAATATTTACTTAACAGGTACAACAAAATGTTGTTAATAACACGTACCTAAATTAAGTTTCTCCGGAAACTGCAACGATTCGTCCGAAAACACTTCATTTTAGGTACTTGTAACAAAAATAACTATTTTTAAGCTGAGGGAGGTACAAAATAAACGTGGCATTCCGGCAACAAAACGGTATCCAGTAACAAAAGTAAAAAGTGTACAAAACTGTTGATTTGTTAGTACTAAGATGGTTTACTCAATTGAAGAGCGTTGTTATTTTTATGGGGATTATTTTGATTTAAAACATGTACTTTAGCTCTGGAGCAATCATTCTTATTAAAATAAAGGCTCATTATTACAAACCCATTACCTATTATATTGTTAAAAAAATCTTCCAATTTCACTGGCTCGCCCTTTATACGATATTAATCTTAGAGTGAAAATGTAATAGAATTTGCATGGCTGTCATTACATTTCCTATACAGATTTTTTTTTAAACTAACATTCAATTACTGGATTTCTTTAAACATTTAACATTTTAACAGAATTTTCATGGCAGACTTTTCTCAACATTTTCTCAAATATGTGCGTTTCTTTTAACTTTCTTGGCGATTATGCTTCAAATTTCGTCTGCTTATAAAAAACATTGCTAAATTAGATATACATAATATATACAATAGATATACAGAAATATGGAATATTTCAACATAAGATAATAAGAAAGTATGTCGCCCTCTCTCTCTCTCTCTCTCTCTCTCTCTCTTTCATGGATTCTTTAAATTGTATTCTACAAGTAGTTAGGCAACACGGTTTCTGATCCAGGCTAGGTTAGTTTTCGATTAATTTAATCCGCGGTTTTTATTGGCGGATTAATCAATTACCGCGGGCAGTAACAATGGGTTGATTGCGGAAATCGGGAGTAATTTAATCACAATTGCAGGATAACAATGGAATAATTGCAGATGCATTACATTAATTACAGGTGCATTACTGCAATTACAGGTACTTTAATTGCAGGTTAATTGACGATCCGCGAATTTAATTGGCAGTCTAATCACCGCGAGCAGTAACAATAGATTGATTGCGAGTAATTTAATCACAATTGCAGGATAACAATGGAATAATTACATCAATTGTAGGTACTTTAACTACAGGTTAATTGACGATCTGCGAATTTAATTGGCAGTCTAATCACCGCGGATCAAATTGATATCATAGATCGCTAGACTGAGGATCGAGACAAAGTCGCCGCCCCCGACACCACCGCCCCCGACCTCGCCGCCCCCAGACCACCCACGAGGCCAGAGGCCGCCGCCCCCGCGCCGCCCCCGCGCCACCCCCACGCCGCCCCCCGGGCACGGTGGTCCACTGTCACACCACCCCCGATGCGGCCGTGCAGCGAGTTGAACCAGCGATAAGGCCGGGGTCAGCCGAAGGGTCGCCCCACCCGCGGTATGTAATGCGATACGGCAGGAAGTAATCACTCAAACCGGCAGGCCATAAACACATCAATTTTATCATTATGATTAAAATAAAACTGCCGGTTCCCAGACGGCTATAAAAAAGAAATAGTAGCAGAGTCTGGAGATTAAGACAGCTGATAAACTCGGATGTCACCCGATACGGGTTTTTCGGGCGCAGCTATAATCATATCATTATAATTAAGTCACCGGGGCATTCAGACGCGATAACAAAAGGTCGGGGAGATAAGACAGACATGATAAATATATCAATTTTAACGATGTCGTAAATTGAATACTAATGGAAAATATAAAAAATTAGGCGGATGCAGCTGTGAATTAAGATTAGATATCTAACGAAATATGCACGTGCACCAATTAACTTGATGTCGCAACAAGTCGAGACTAGATAATTCCTGTCTGTGTGAAGAAGCACGCCATCACACCCCACCCCTGCGAGGGGTATTTAAACGAAAAACTTCATGCCACGAGCATCAGTCTACTCCGACCAGTGTCGAAGCTCACATCTAGCCCTTCAAGTTTCTTGTGTTACCCTCTGTGCCAGCACCGATCTCCTAGTGAGTGTTATCGTGTTTTGATCAGGTAAGCTAATAAAAATTTAAATAAAAATTATTGCTGCGGGCAATAAATAAATAAATAAAGGATAAATACATCATGGAATTATCAAATATATGTCTATCCTAGATTGAAAGCAGAACAGATCAGCCCGCTCGCAACGCTTATAATAATTAAATAGGTGAGTCTGCAGCATTAAATCCAGAAACAAATACCAACAATATTTACAAATATAGGAGAACCGTAAATATTAATTTATCCTATTTCCAGATATATTTGATATATCTATATCATACCGCTAATTTTCACGCACACCGCAGCTAATCCAAGTATGTTATATCAAAGTTAAATGTATGCACGCGATAAAATGATTATTATTATTTTAAGAAATGTCTATTATGGAGACAGCAACCACGCTTGTCAGAGGCGTGGACACCTTCTGCAGGCAGGATGTTCGAGATCCTCGCATAATCGAGAGCTGGCTGGGGGCAATCCGCAGGAATGTGGCGGCGCTCAATATAGCTGTCACACAGCTGAAGGGAACCCCCGCCGGAACTCTCGGCCTCCTCAACGGCTTGACCAGCGCCATCACCAAGATGCAGCGTAGGCGGACGCAGCTCAAGGCGAGACTCATCCGAGGAGGTGGAGGAGCGAGACTCCCCGCTGCCATAGATTATGTGGACCTCAAGTCGGCGTTCGCTGGGCGGATCCGCACGGGGGCGTACCTCAACCGGACCCACAAAGACCCCATCAACTTCCTGGAGGATTGCGGCCCCAGGGTTGCGACGAGGACCCGGAACGCTCTGGCCAAGGAACCGTTCCTAAAAATTAACACCACATTCTGCGGAGAGTTCACCAAGATGGCGGGCGGTGAGGAGATCTGGGAGTACAAACATTTCAACACCAAGAATGTGGTGATTGATTTGGATACAGACTTGGCCGAGTGGTTCATGCTCCACGTCATGGTGCCGCTATTGGAGCAGCTGGAAGAATTTCAGGTTTGTACACCCCGCTAAATTTACTTTAATTTTCTCTAATATATCCATGTTTATTACAGGAGCGTGAGTCTGGCTGGGCCCTTGCAAGCGTGGTAAGCCTCAATGTGAACACCAACAAGTATACGCCGCTGCTGGGATCCTCGTACATTGAGCTGCCGACGCAGATAAAATTAAGACATGCCTGCGTCAATGTACGAAACAGCGATGAGGCTTGCTTCGCTTGGGCGGTCACCTCAGCGCTACATCTAGTCGAGAAACATACCGAGAGGATGTCGTCCTATCCACGGTATGAGAGCGTCCTGAACCTGGAGGGGATCACCATGCCCATGCAAAGGCCTCAGATAGAGAAATTCGAGCGGCAGAATTCTCTATCAATAAACGTATACATCTTGACTAAGAATAGAGGTAAATTTACAGTTAGTCCGTCGCGCCTCACCCGGGATAAGCGTGATAGACACGTAAATCTCCTGCTTATTCAGGATGTATATGTTGATGAGGCCGATGATGAAGACGATGATACAAATGTCGTCCCCGTCAGATATCATTATGTGTGGGTGAAAAACCTCTCCAGGCTGCTCTCATCCCAGCTGAGCAAGGAAAAGATGGCAAAATACTTCTGCGACCGATGCCTGCATTACTTTAGAACCCAGGCGAAGCTGGCGGCCCATATCAAGGACTGTGAGAAGATGAACGCCTTTAAGGTGAACCTTTCCCCGGGAGGAAAGATCGCCTTTAAGGCGCATAAGAACAAAGAGCGGTGCCCGTTCATTGTATATGCGGACTTTGAGAGCATCTTAAAGTCTACGGCAATCAAATTTGGCAGCACAGGTAAGAAATATTCCAATCGTGCTAATAATACAAAATACTAATAATAATCTTGTTTTGCAGGAGAAAAGTATCAGGAGCACGAGGCGTATAGCGTTGGTTATTACGTCAAGTGCTCCTACGATGATGCTCTTTCTTACTATCGGAGCTATAGGGGCGAAAACTGTGCTGCCTGGTTCACCGCGGAACTAAAAGATTTCGCAGAGAATGTCGAGACGGTGTTCAAATGTCCCCTGCCGATGAACGTGCTGACTGCCGAACAAGAGTGCAAGTTTCGGCAAGCGTCATCCTGCCACATATGTGAAAAGCCGCTGGGGCAGGACCGTGTGCGTGATCATGACCATCTGACCGGAGCATTCAGAGGAGCCGCTCACAACGAATGTAATCTGGAGTTCCAGGATTCACGCACCGTCCCGGTAGTATTCCACAACTTCAGCGGCTATGATTCGCATTTCCTAATCCGGGATGTCGCGAGAGGATTAGAGGGCAGGATGACGCTGATCCCCAACAACACAGAAAAGTTCATCTCGTTCTTTAAGAGCATGGCAGGGACAGACATCAAATACAAGTTTATAGATTCCTGTAGATTCATGGCATCATCCCTGGATAAGTTGAGCTCCTACCTCGAAGTCAAGAAGATAGTGCACAGCCAATTCCCGCTGTACAACGACGAGAAGATTGACCTGCTCACCCGTAAGGGAGTATTCCCCTACGAGTACGTACAGAGTTGGGTCAATCTTGACGAGACTGACCTCCCGAGCCGAGAATCCTTCCGGAGTCAGCTGACTGACTCCGAGATCAGCAGCGAGGATTATGCGCACGCTCAGAAAGTATGGCGGGAATTCAACATCACCACGCTGGGCGAGTATAGCGATCTATACCTTAAGACTGATGTGCTACTCTTGGCTGATGTCTTCGAGGCCTTCAGGGATGTCTGCCTGAATAATTACCACCTCGATCCAGCCCACTACATGACCGCACCGTCATTGAGCTGGGACGCCATGCTGAAGAACACGGGGGTTCAGCTAGACATGATTGGCGACGTGGATATGTTGATGTTCTTCGAACGAGGTATTCGAGGAGGACTCACCCAATGCTCGAAACGGCATGCCCGAGCAAACAATCAGTACATGAGTGGCCATGATTCAGCTTCACCGACTAACTACCTCATGTACTATGATATTAATGCCATGTATGCTTGGGCAATGTCGCAGCACCTGCCTGCAGGAGAGCTGAAGTGGGTAGAGGGTGATGTCTCCTCTTTTAACTTCAACCTCCCAGACGATACCCCTACAGGATATGTCTTGGAGGTCGATCTGGACTACCCGATGCATATTCACGACCGCCATAGTGACCTCCCTATGGCGCCATCGAAAGGCAGGGCTCCCGGTTCGAAGCAGGATAAGATGCTTGCCACGCTAGAGGGCAAGCGTAATTATATAATTCACTACAGGAATCTCAAACAGTATGTAGCAGAGGGCCTGATTGTATCGAAAATACATAGGGTGATACAGTTTAAGCAGTCTCCATGGTTAAGAAAGTACATTGACCTGAATGCAGAGCTCCGGCGAAACTCTCGAAATGAGTTTGAGAAGAATTTCTTCAAACTCATGAGCAACGCCGTATTCGGGAAGACCATGGAGAATGTCCGGAACCGACGAGTAATGAAGCTCGTACACAAGTGGCATGGGAGATATGCGGCAGAGTCGCTGATATCAAAGCCGAATTTCCACAGCACCAGTATCATCGAGGATGACCTGGTGCTAATCGAGCTATTGAAGACGGAGGTCTTCTTCGATAAGCCTATTTACGTGGGGATGGCTATATTAGACATCTCCAAAACCGCTCTGTACGAGTTTCACTACTCGTATATGAAGAATAAATACGGTAAGGACTGTACCCTCTGCTATACGGACACCGATTCTCTGATATATGACATCAGGACTGCTGATATCTATCAGGACATCAGGATGGATATCAGCAGATTCGATACCTCCGATTATAGCCCCGACAATCCCTATGGCATACCGCTAGCAAATAAGAAGATCCCGGGCCTAATGAAGGATGAGAATTGCGGTAAGTAATTGAGTGTTGAAATCGATATGCTTGAAACTAATGTGCTATTTCTCTATTACAGGCCGCATCATGGAGGAGTTTGTAGGACTCCGGGCAAAGATGTATGCGTGCCGAGTGACATCATCTGCGGACACCAAGAAGGCCAAGGGCATCAAAGGGTATGTTGTCAAGAAACACATATCCTTTGCTGACTACCTGACCTGCCTCAACAATGGTGTCGAGATGGTGCACGAGCAGAGCTCTATCCGATCCTTCAACCACCAGGTGTTCACCATCAGGCAGAAGAAAATCAGTCTCAGTCCACGCGATGACAAGCGTCATCTTCTGCCAGGATCCCACGAGACGCTGCCCTGGGGACATTATTCGCTAGCGGTCATGGACATTTAGTGTAGTTTTTAATATGTATATGTGCGTGTGTATATATTTTTTATCTATTTTATAGTTCATTTATTTATGTATTTTTACCGTTTTTTATTCATTATCTTGTATATTTCTTATGTTTTTATTTATTATCTTGTATATTTTGTATGATTTTATTTATTATCTTGTATATTTTACATATTGTGCGTATATATTTCTGCATTGTATATTTAAATAATATTGTACATATTTTTTGATGATTTTTCTTTATTTAATATGATGTTCTCTCTATGCACTGTGGAGGGGGTGAATAAAATAAAGTTTTTACATTGTATTATTATTTTTTATTACCATATAAAATATCCATTACATACTCGTACAGAACTACAACATTCCTATAACTACAAGCTACATTCTTATCATTAAGTACATGAAGTCTACAACAATCTCGGGTTTTTAGCAGTTTGGGGCAGGTATCATACTCTTCTAAATTAACAACGTTATCAAAAAAATTACTGAGGTATACAGCCTTTGGAGCGCCCTTGACATAGACAACATCAACTGGATATCTCCTAAATAAGTTTCCAATGTTGGATAGATTTGAATAACCTCCGCTGTAGGGCAGTCCATGGTGCATCCTCTCCAGCCACACAATCTCTTTCTGGCAGCTCCGGCTCAGCGCGATGAATGGTTTGGGCGGCTTGAATAGGAATGTCTTTATCCCCTCTCCATCAAATGTTAGAGCCACTTCCTTGGGTGTAAATTCAGGTGTGCAAAAGCCTTGTATATCAACGACCAGCACTCGCAGCGTTGAAGCAATATGCTTGCGTAGAACAGGTTCCAGCATTCTCCCAGCTTCAGCTATGCGCCTCTCGAAACGTAGCCTATCAGCAACAATATGTTTCCACTGTGTATGCTGATCACCCTCATGAGGTCTATACATCAACGTTATGGGGCATAAATCAAAGCTTACTCTCTTCGGCATTTAAGTGAGCTTTTTAACCTCTCCTGTTAGAGGTCTGTACTCAACGATGCTATCGTACATAATGAGGCAATATGCTCGAGTACCGGCAGCAAATGCTGCGGTCGCCTCCAACTCGATATTCAAGTCGACTGTAGATGTTTTAATGCTATCATTCTGCTTTGATACGTCAAATAGAAAGATCATCTGATCTCTAAACTGAGTATAATCCAGCATAGGCATAGCATCAGCGCGGTCATAATAACTTTTTTGAAACTCGACATACATATGGTACGCACGCGTGTAATCGCCATCTGCGATATCGAGATTTAATGCATCGTAAGGATAAGTTTCCGAGTTTAGATGAACTCGAATATTTTTAATATTGCAATGATCAAATCTCGCGCAGTCTACGCCAACATTATTTCTCCTATTTTGCTGCAATACAATACCGATATAGCGAGGCTTCTCAAGATTACTCGAAGTCTTTACGGGCCAGATTTCTTTTTCAGTCTGTCGTAAAGCTGTAAGTTCACGCAGTTCACATCCGCGAAATGCTACACGAATCGGTGCATTCTTGTGAATATTTTGATAGAGAGCTAATCTATTCGCAGAACTTGGCTGTATATGAGGGACGTGCCATTCAACTTTATTGAGTCTAAGGACAGCTCCGGCAGTACCGGTATAGCAGTTAGTATCAGTGGCAGATCGCAAAAGTATTAATTCTTGCTTGATATTCGTAATCACTTTACGATAATCCTCTGCAAATCCGAGCCAGTACTTGAGCGGAATTATAGCGAAAAATTTGTTATTATTGACGACAAAGGTTTTCAAATGTCCGGTGGGACACCATCCTGCCATCTCAGCAGCGTTTATATCCTCACCTCGCATTGAGAGCAGCCCTTTGATTGTACTAGTTATGCCAACATTGCGAATTTTATCTACCTCAATGCCATTCAATTCATATCGCACCTCCTCAAATAAAAAACTGAATGCATTTTGAGTAAGAGAAAATTGGATGGGAATACCGCCTGCTCCTGCAGGAGGCTCGACCTCACCGCTAATATAGATGTAGCTATCGTGAGGCAAAGTCAGAATATCCTGCTGCTGGATCGTAATGCGGATTTCATCATTATTACCGAAATTTGCCGATCTGGGATGATATGCATGATGCTGCGTCTTTATGATATCGTCTTGGAAAACCACATCTTCAAAAATATTCAGCTCAGTCATTTCGTTAGCTTCTTTTTTAGATTATAGCCGATTTTAAGGAGCTTGCGCTTAACAGCAGATGATGTCGCGGCTGCGGTTCTTCGCCTACTACTGATTGATATTGAGCTCGTCTTCGTATTTATACTCCCGAAGCAGATGCCCATGTTAGCGTTGTCTCAGCTCCAATCGAACTAATATTTTCTCGCCTCTAAAGTTAACCGGATCGCCGCTCTGGTCCACTATCCTAATGATTATACTATCGATGCTGCTTGTGTTAATGACGGGTAGGTATAAAATGTTTCTGGGTTCTATATTTATAGCATAGCCCGGATCTACGGCAGGTGAGAACTCGAATAGCGTATGTGATAGTCTGTTATCGTAATAGGATCCTGTGATGATGTTGCACTCTACCCTGATGCTCGATACTTTAATTATCTGTACAGGTATATCAGATGTATGCTGTGCTCCTGCCTCTAATATACGCTCTCCCGAAAACCCTAATAAACTCCCGATAGTGCCTTTATCAGACGAAAAATCAACGCTGAATAGACTTTTAAGCTCGCACTTTAGCGTATTATTGTTTGGCTTGAGCGAAAAAATATTATCGGCGAGCTGATCCCCACTGTCGGATAATAACTGCTGCTGCAAGTACGCCTCAATATCGCTAATTTCGTATGAGCCTGATGGTATTACAATTTCCTTACCTCCGTTATATATAAACTTATTACACCCTTCCTCAATATTCGGTATCGTATTATATGTATGTAGCCCTATTAAGCCCAAGCAATAAGATGACCTATCATCGAGCTCGATCGGCGGATAATAATCAGCGCTGAGGATGTTATCTGTACCTTGCAAGGTGAATGTCTGAGACATGACTGAGATATGTCGGTACATGCAAGGCTATTTATACAAAAATTCCAAGCACAGATGACCACAATTATAAGTGTTGAACCTCTGATAGCGCTGTCTATTATATGTGATTTTGCTATCGCCCAGGTAGCATACAAGTTCCGGGGGCGGGGTCAAATCCCCAAAACTATCAAAATACTCGACTGATCTGCCGCGCTTTCTATAGGCCACCCAATGCGTGCCTTCTCCATCCCTGACATCCAAATTAACGATTGCTGATTCATTGTAATGAGGTTTAACAGGCAATGTATCTCGCATGAATACTCCACGGAAATATTTTATATTTTTAGCATGCTCGTTTAGATCGATGTTTGTGAGGGCGCGCTTGGGCAGCTTAATTAGTTTTTTGGCGCAGCCAGGAATAGACCCATGCCTTTCCGATATGGCTTTAAAAATAGCCCCTTACCGTTTTTACCTAAAGCTATAGTTTTAGCGGACGCTCGAGCATCTCCCACCGACTTCACAGCCTTATATATGCCGGCCGCGCCTCCAGCCAGCGAGCCTAGAGCACTAAGTCCGGCGAATATGGGTATTAGCGGCAGGATACCTCCTCTCTTTGGGATTGGGATTATCCTCGGTACGCGGATTTTTTTCTTACCGCCAGCCTCGCGAACGGCCATTTTTGCTGCAGCTAGTGCAACTCGACTCCCCTCCTTAAATGCCTGAGAGCTACCGATTTTACGCTTAAACTTTTTTATAGCCTTTCTAGCCTTCATGACCACCCCACTTCGCATAGCTGTCTTCGGGAGACCCATCCCCATCTTCCTTTTCGCCTTCATCATGTTCGTCACTATCCACGCAGCGCTCTTCTCACCTAGCTTTGCGTTTTGCGACTTGACTCTGGCCCAGGCGGCCTCTTCGAGCTCCTTATCAGCTATATGACGCTCGCTCAAGCTTTTGTTCTGCGAGTAGCGGATGTCGTGTTGTTTACAGGCGCTGTCTAGAGGATTTATGCCAGAATCTCCTCGTTTTAACCTCTTTTCCAACTTTGTACCAGGACCACAGTACTGATAGCCGGGTATGTGTGCCTCGAACGGGAGTGCGTTTATTACTGAATTGATGATGCCTCGACCTTGATACATATTCATCTGAACCTTTCGATCCGCTCGACCCCTATATATATAGCACATCCGCGGTGCAGGAGGTTTAGTACGATGAAGGTCGTCAAGCAGCAACAATCGCTGGAGGTGCTCAATATGGATCAATGGACGGGTGATGGGTTTGAGGCGAGCTTCACAAGACACAGCAAATTGCTACCCAATACAATCAGGGCGCTAGTATGCGGACCCTCTAATTGCGGCAAATCAAACGTCATGTTCTCATTACTGTTCGCCGACAATGGATTGCGATTTGAGAATATCTATATCTTTTCCAAATCGCTATATCAGCCTAAGTATAGAATGCTAGAGCGATTAATGGCCAATATTCCAGAGATAGGATATTTTGCATATAAGGAAAACGAAGAAATAATCGACCCTTCCGAAGCCGAACCACATTCAGTATTTATTTTCGATGATGTTGCCTGTGATAAGCAGGAAAAAATCAGAGAATATTTCAGCATGGGTCGACACAGTCAAGTCGATTCATTTTACCTCTGCCAGACTTATTCTAGAATACCGAAACACCTTATCCGAGATAATGCAAACTTTATCATGCTATTTAAGCAAGATGATCTAAATCTCAGGCATGCATATGAGGATCATGTTAGTGCCGATATGAAGTTCGAGCAGTTTAAGGCTATGTGTATGGCGTGCTGGGATGGGAGATATTCCTTCATAACGATAGATAAGGATAGCGATATAGCTGAGGGCAGATATAGGAAAGGTCTGGATGAGTTTATATTACTCGATTCGCGCGTCTAGACAGGTTTTGACGTGTTTAAACTTGTCTCGACAGGTCGAAACACTCTCGCTGACAGCTAATTAGTATAAATTACGACCGCATCTGGTAACGCTTCATTGTGAATTCTACCTTGGTACAGTACACATCATGAGCGATTTAATAGAGCGGCAGCTGGTTGATATTGAGAATGCGATACGTCGTAAAGTATTTGCATTAAAATTAGAACGCGGTGATAATAGCACGATGCTGGAGCGTCGCTATAAGCCAATCACAGATCCTCTTAAGAAGTTAACCCTGGCTCAGGCTCCAGTGCCGCCGGCAATGCAGGCTCAACCCTTAGTACGACCACCGCCACCAATACAGGCTCAACCCCCCGTACGTTCACCGCCTCCAATGCAGCCTCGACCCGCAGCACGTTCTGCTCTACATCAACCGTCCACATTCAACATATCCTATACACCGACAACTCCTCCAACACGTTCTGCTCTGTTTCAACCGCCTGCAACCAGCATGTCTACACCCATCATTCTCCCGCCTTTACAGGCAACACCTGCAACCCCTGTTATACGTTCCACACCGAAAGCAGAAGTACAACGCCATATCGCCAAGCTACAAAAGGCTTCGAGGGATCTAAAGTTTTCGGAGTATGGTAGTGAGGCTGACGATGAGCAAGATATGGATACATCGTCTAGAGGGGATGAGCTCTTACATTTACTGGACGGCATGCTGCCTACACCTAGAAAATATTTCACCATGTTAGTTAGGGGTGATGATAAGGACTTAGATAAGACATTCGGTGTAGTCTATAATCGTCATACTGGCGGATTTCATCTGGGTAACTCACCTATTAACCCAGATGGGAAGGATCTTTTAGTCGGGCGAAGTATCTATGCGGGGACCCCTGGCCTCTATGATCTGATTTTTAGTAAGAAGCCAAAATCATTTAGCGACACAGATGTAACCAATTATGCTGATATCATCGATAAAACCAAAATCGCATATTTCAATTTCGATGAAAACAGCCGCGTTCGAGGAAATAACACACATAAATATAAGAAGTTTATCGCACCTTTATTAAAGAGCACGAGTTCGCCAGCTCTAACTAGATCTCGCGTTAAAACTACTGGAGGTCTAGGGTTCGACTCTGATATGCAGTGCGACTTAAAAACCCCCGTACAATATCGTTATTGGGATAATATAGAAGAACTGGTGGATAGGCTATGTCTGCTACATGCTGCTAGGAATGCTGGGAATAGTAGCGTCGGTAATGAGATTCTGGCTATTGAAGAGGAGCTCCGCGAAGCTGATATAATTGAATAAAACGAACGACATGTGCGCTACCTGCTCAAATATACGATGAGCGTCGACAAGTTCGGACGTTTCTTTAGAGCGGGAGGTACGCGAAAATGCTCTCGAGGTCGCGATGGCATAGGATTTATGCTAACGCCGAGCGGTCATTATGATTTAAATAATAGACGCCTCACACGCATAAAGGAGCCCGCGGATTTGGACGATGCGGCTAGCAGGAGGTTCGTGGAAGATTCTTTGAACAAGATGGAGGCTGATATTTTAGAGCGTGCGGCTGGTGCTGCTCGCAAGAAACTGGCACTTTATTCGCAGGCTGCTGCGCATAATATGCAAAATCTGCAGAAAAATGTCGATGCGAAACTATCTGATCTGAAGAAGCGGCAGGAGGAAAAACTGCAGGCTAATGTGTGGGAGTTAGCTATCCTGAAAAAGCAGCAGGAAGATAAGCTGCATGCTTATGGCGCTACTATTAAGCAGGAATTGGATGCTCTGAAGAAGCAGCAGGAAGAAAGACTACAGATCCATGATGTAATTGCTGCTCGTGAGTTAGCCGATCTGAAGAAGAAGAGTGAGGATAGCGATGTAAAACTGAGAGAGGTGGTGTTCACCAGAGTAGAGCAGCTGCGCGAGTTATTTGTTCAGTTGTCGGCTGAGAGAGAAAAACTTCAGGCTTATGGCGCTGCTTTTAAGCAGGAATTGGATGATGCAAAGAAGCAGCAGGAAGAAAGAATGCAGGCTCACGATGCGCTTGTTATAGGCGAGTTAGCCGACCTGAAGAAAAAGCGCCAGGATGATGATGTACATTTGCGAGAGCTGATACATACCAAAGTACAGCAGACTATAAGAGAGAGCAGACGTACTACGGGCGTCACTCCTCGCAAGCCCGTAGCCGCACATAAATAATGAGTGCTATTAAGAGCGGTATCGTTGATGAGCTCCATAGACCCGCTCGTGTTAACTTTGGGAGAAGGAGGACTATCATTAAAGGACTTGATGATCTATGGCAAGCTGACTTGGCGGAATTCTCCTTTTACGCTCGAGATAATAAGGGGCACAGATTCATTCTGGTGGTGATTGACTGCTTCTCCAAGTTCCTATGGACTCGTCCACTAAAGGATAAAACTGCTAAATGCGTTAGTGCCGCTTTCGCTGATATTTTTCGCGGGCGTCGTACTCCGAAGAATTTGCAGACTGACAATGGTACTGAATTTTACAACTCTTCGATGAAGGCGCTGCTAGCTAAATATAAAGTGAATCATTATTCATCCTATACTAAAATCAAGGCATCCATGGCTGAGCGCGTGATACGTACTATAAAAAATAGTCTTTATCGATCGTTTAGTTTGAGGGGGACATATTCATGGATAGACATTCTCACCGATGCCGCCGCCGAATATAATGCCAGGAAACATCGTACTATTGGCATGAGACCCTGTGACGTCACCAAGAAGCATGAACAACATCTTCTAGATACCGTTTATTCGCACGTTAAAATGTCCGGTGTGCGAAAGTTTAGCGTTAATGATGTAGTTCGAATAAGCAGGCAGAAAGCGTTATTCGAGAAGGGGTACACGCCAAATTGGTCGGCTGAATTATTTAAAATTAAGCAGGCTCAAATCACAGATCCTGCCTCATATCTGCTCGAGGACATGCATGGGACCCCCATACGCGGAGCATTCTATAATGAAGAGCTGCAGCTGACGAAACATCCTGATACCTACCTCGTTGAGAAGGTCTTGAAGCGGAAGGGCAGCAAAGTCTTTGTCAAGTGGCTGGGCCATGATAATGTATTTAATTCCTGGATAGATAGTACAAATGTATTGTAATATATGTAATTCCCTGATAGAGATGCAACATGATGAGCAATAAATCTGTATTATTATTATCCGTTGTTTTTATTTTTCTTTATTTATTACAGGTGGTTAATAAGACACATAAATAGATATAGGAGATATTTATTTTAAACTTTCATATGTTGACAGTATAGCATCATTATACATGTACAAATATTCTAACATTATTTGTGCTCGAAACAATTTTTTATGTGGATCTATTAACATCATAATATTATCCATTAAATCACCATTATTCATTTTTGCACACGCGCACAGCAGACTATTGTAATAGTCTTTAAATGCGCACTCTGTTAAAATATCCAATTTAGAGTCTATTAGTTTTTTAATGCGCACCAGGGTATGTACAGCCTCTTCAGACAGAGCTATCTTGAACTCTCTCTGTTCGATCCACAGTGAGGCCTCTCTATATATGTCGAACTGCTCCATCGAGATGGGCTCTGTCAATCCTCCAATGTTGAGGGCGGTAAACTGCTTCCACTGGTCCGCTGTGAAGAATATCGAGGCGAATGGACCCCATATTTTGACGATGGGTATGAAACCCGCAGTAGGACTTATCCCAATGCTCACGTGCTTTGTTTGAGATTTATTGAGTGAGAATGTAGAGCTGCCCAGAAGCGTCTCCTCCAATGTGAATTCTCTGACAAACCTCTTCATTAGGATATCGATGCGGTCCATCTCTTTGTGCTGACATTAAAAGACTAAACACTTATTTTTAATGATGCCATCTGCTTGATGATTTCGAAGCTGCGCTTGCGCGTCTCGATCATCTTTTTAACCTCGGCGATTTTACGCTTCATCAACAACGTCCTATCGCGCAGCTCTCTCTTCATCACTCTCAAACGACAGTCCATTGTCCGATCTCCTGCTGATGTACAGACCGCGTGCGACTGCCTCCCCAAACTCATCGCTACTGATGCTGTTGAAACGCTTCGGTAGGAATAGGATCCCCTGCTCCAGCTCGAGCGTTTGCTTCTCGCCAAATTTGGTGGTGATTTTCCTGCCTTCGATGATGCGGTGTTGAACGTCCTGCTCCAGTTCGCCGATTTTGATGATAGCTTTTACCATCCCAATCTTATTCAGCTTGCTTACGAAGTCCATATCTGCGAGCAATAAAATACAAACTATTAATTCATGCTGATTCAAACGCTACATTAAATTACGATGTGAGGCATCTGCTATATATCCAGGAAAATGCATTTAAATCGATTAAGTTTATACCGCTGCACTAATAATTTTTATTTAAATTGGGGCCCGCGGATATTTAATTTAATATAAATAAGCACTTACCTATTCGAAACTGGTCGGGCACTGTATGTTGAACGGTGAGTTAACACGATAACACTCACTAGGAGATCGGTGCTGGCACAGAGGGTAACACAAGAAACTTGAAGGGCTAGATGTGAGCTTCGACACTGGTCGGAGTAGACTGATGCTCGTGGCATGAAGTTTTTCGTTTAAATACCCCTCGCAGGGGTGGGGTGTGATGGCGTGCTTCTTCACACAGACAGGAATTATCTAGTCTCGACTTGTTGCGACATCAAGTTAATTGGTGCACGTGCATATTTCGTTAGATATCTAATCTTAATTCACAGCTGCATCCGCCTAATTTTTTATATTTTCCATTAGTATTCAATTTACGACATCGTTAAAATTGATATATTTATCATGTCTGTCTTATCTCCCCGACCTTTTGTTATCGCGTCTGAATGCCCCGGTGACTTAATTATAATGATATGATTATAGCTGCGCCCGAAAAACCCGTATCGGGTGACATCCGAGTTTATCAGCTGTCTTAATCTCCAGACTCTGCTACTATTTCTTTTTTATAGCCGTCTGGGAACCGGCAGTTTTATTTTAATCATAATGATAAAATTGATGTGTTTATGGCCTGCCGGTTTGAGTGATTACTTCCTGCCGTATCGCATTACATACCGCGGGTGGGGCGACCCTTCGGCTGACCCCGGCCTTATCGCTGGTTCAACTCGCTGCACGGCCGCATCGGGGGTGGTGTGACAGTGGACCACCGTGCCCGGGGGGCGGCGTGGGGGTGGCGCGGGGGCGGCGCGGGGGCGGCGGCCTCTGGCCTCGTGGGTGGTCTGGGGGCGGCGAGGTCGGGGGCGGTGGTGTCGGGGGCGGCGACTTTGTCTCGATCCTCAGTCTAGCGATCTATGATATCAATTTGATCCGCGGTGATTAGACTGCCAATTAAATTCGCAGATCGTCAATTAACCTGTAGTTAAAGTACCTACAATTGATGTAATTATTCCATTGTTATCCTGCAATTGTGATTAAATTACTCGCAATCAATCTATTGTTACTGCTCGCGGTGATTAGACTGCCAATTAAATTCGCGGATCGTCAATTAACCTGCAATTAAAGTACCTGTAATTGCAGTAATGCACCTGTAATTAATGTAATGCATCTGCAATTATTCCATTGTTATCCTGCAATTGTGATTAAATTACTCCCGATTTCCGCAATCAACCCATTGTTACTGCCCGCGGTAATTGATTAATCCGCCAATAAAAACCGCGGATTAAATTAATCGAAAACTAACCTAGCCTGGATCAGAAACCGTGTTGCCTAACTACTTCTACACAGATTTTTTTTGTATTTTGTAAATGTTGCTTTGTTTAGAAAATTTAGAAAATTGTTCTTGATTGCCATAGAATTAAATAAATTTCATCCCTATCATTGCGTTTCATATACAGATTTTTGTTTTTTTAATTTGAATAAAATTATAGAGTTTTTTTAAAGTTTCTTGAACTCAGCTAGATGTAGTATAGAATGATTGTTTTAATTTTAGAATAGTATGGAAATAGTTTTAGTCTTTCTATCAGAACTTGTCCAAAATTCGGCAATTTTTCCAAAATTCTGTGATTACATAGAAGTTTGCATGTTTGTATAATTTTATAGAAATTTAATAATTGGGTTAAGATCATTTTCAAAATTGCATCCAATAATTGAGAGAATTATATTATTTTCATGGCTGCCATTGATATTTCCTTGACAGACTTTTTTGAAAAATGCCTCAGATTTGTGCGTTTTATTAAACTTTATTGCTTCTAAAAGATTTTGTATAGTACTACTGCTTCAACTTTGAAATAATACGGAAATATGTGGAAGTTTAGTCTTTCATTAATCTTTCTTAAATTTTGCTGGTATTTTTTTTTCAAATTTAGGTTTCACTTTATTTCGCTCAGTATACAAAATAAAAGATAGATACACAAAGCGAAAAATAGTAAATTCATTGTCGTATGTTCGAGGGGGTCTTCACCTCAGGTGCTTCATAAGAACCCTGGACTAATGGGCTGAGGGCGGTCATCTCATTTCTTTACTGTTCCTTTTGTATATACAGGGTGTCCAAGATAAGTATCAATAGCATGGGGATCTCGGAAACTGTAAAAGTTCAAAGGCGGTTAAATTACAAAAAAAGTTGCGCAATTTAGTGGTCAGTAATATTCTGTTGAGAAAACCAGGAAATTCCACTTACTTTCAGAGATATTTGACAAAATCCGAAATTTTGCTATAGTTATTTGAAAAGGCATTTTCTCATTGCCCCTTTTTAGCTCTACAAGACAGCGTTTACAAATTTTCAGTACAACATTTCATTTGACCATATTACTCACCACTAAATTGCGCAACTTTTTTGTAATTTAACCGACTTTGTAACTTTTACGGTTTCCGAGATCCCCATGCCGTTGATCCTTATCTTGGATACTCTGTATAATTGGGTTATTAATTTATTTTTAAAATTTGCCAGGTATAGTTTTCTTGTGTTTCCCTGTAATTTATTGTAGTGTCGTATTGCCTTGCTTTTGATACTGAGTTCAAATTTATTTTGTGTGTGCTTTGGGGTTTTATGTCTTTTCCGTTTCTGGTGTGGTGTGTATCCCTGCCTATTCTTAGTAGTATGTTGCTTTTGGTTAAATAATTTTTTTTATTTTGTGTATATACCGGGTGTCCCACTTAACCTGACAAATCAAAAATTGTTTCAGACAACAAATAAATGTTTCCAAATGGGATATCTTGCTATAATAAAATCAGCCCTCGTAGTAAGATCATAAAGAATATATCGAATAAGTTGAAGCAGATAATCTAATTTTATGTAAAGCAGACAAGGGAAATGTTGTAACAATATTAAATAGGAATAACTATGTTAACAAAACTTTGGATATTTTGAATGAATAAATATTTTTGAAATATTTGAATGACCCCACTAATAAATTTCAAACAGAGGTGATAAAAACGTTAAAAGAATATAAATCTATATTAGGAGTGAATAATTGTAGAAATTTAAAAATCATTAACCCTAAATTTCTTAGTTTATATGGATTGCCTAAAATACACGTAATACAATATACAATACAAGTGAATGTACCTATTAAGCCGGTTGTTTCTTATATAAATGCACCCACATATAAGTTATATAAGTGGCTGAATACACAAGTACTTTTGTTGTTGCAATTTTCGTCTGAATTCGCGGTTAAAAATGCCGTTGAATTGGTAAATAAAATAAAAAGTCTAGGCCTCCCAAAAAAAATTAATTTATCTCGTTTGATGTATGCAGTCTTTTTACGTCGGTGTCTATACAAGAATTGACAATTATTTTGAATAAATTAATTTATAATATTAGGTTTAAGTGAACAAACTGAGTTAAACAACTTTTAAATCTGTGCCTAAATCAAAATTATGTTTACTTTAATAATGATTTTTACATACAAAAAGACGCTGAAAAAGACGGTCGCTGAAATTTGCATATCATATTTTGATAATTTGATCTTTGAAAACCAAAAATTCAAGAAATATATTAAATTTTGGTCTTGTTATGTAGACGATACTCTTGTAATTTGGACAGGTACAGATATACTGGACCACTTTTTCAGTTTTATTAATTCGATCAATAACAGCACCTGTGTTGCACTTCGATTGACGGCGATTGGCCATTTATAGAGGGTGTCCCACGAAAGTCATTGGTTAAAAGTTTATGGGGTTCCCAATGAAATAAAAATTTGAAAAAAATCACAAAATGATGGTTCATCGTGATCTCCTAAAATAAAATACGTGCATGTTTCTACCACTTCTGGTTCTACCTGAAGTGACCATCAACTTTGTTGTTTTAAATAGAATACTGTACTAGTAGAGTAGGTACTATTTCAAAAGTTCAATTATCTACAGGTACAGTTCAAAACGTCATAATTATTTTTTTTAATAGAATAACATATTTGTTGTATTACGGGGAAATAAACCGACAAAATTTCAGCAAAAAAATCCTCGAGTTTTTAAATTATTCTTAAATTTATCCTATACAATACAAGTCAAGTAGAATTAAAAAGGTGAGCGACGAAGACAAAATTTATGACCTAATTTTTAGATTTTAAGATAATTATATGAACAGAACAATTATCATAAAACCACAGAAAAAAAATAATAAGTGTAGTTATAAATAACTATAATGTTTCAATGTTTAACAACTATTCTTGCTAAATTGTTTTTAGTTACTATATTAGTACCTATTCTGGGTTAAAATTAGGTAATAATCTTTACCTTCGTCGTCATTAAATGAACAGAACAATTCTCATACAATAGTAAAAAAATAATAAGTGTGGTTCTAAATTACTGCAATGTTTCAATGTTTAACAACTATTCTTCCTAAATTATTTTTTGTTTCTATTTTGGTACATATTCTGGGTTAAAATTATATAATAATGTTTATCTTTGTCTCCATTAAATGAAGTGAATAATTCTCATATCACCGTAAAACATAATAAGTGTTTTTCTAAATAGCTATAATGTTTCAATGTTTAACAACTATTTTTGCTAAATTATTTTAGTTACTATTTTGGTACTTATTCTGGGTTAAAATTAGATAATATTTTTTGTTTCTTCGTTGTCATCATTTCAACGCTTACTACAAAAAAATGTTCGAAATGTATTAACAAGTTTTTTTCTGAATAAAAACATGAGAAACCACACTGTGATATAAATAGGTGAATTCTTAATAGAATATGCTATCTAATACAGGGTGTACATTTTTACGGGCCATATAAAAAAATTAAATTGATGATGATTTCTCCGAAACAAAACGTTGTACTGAAAATTTGTAAACGCTGTCTTGTAGAGCTACAAAAGTGGCAATATAAAAGTGCCTTTGGTTTTCTTATACCTTTTCAAATAACTTCAGAAACAAATAAAATCGAAATCACAAGATTTCGGATTTTGTCGAATATCTCCGGAAGTAAGCGGAAATTTCTGGTTTTCTCAATAGAATATTGATGACCACTAAATTGCGCAACTTTTTTGTAATTTAACCGCCTTTGTAACTTTTACGGTTTCCGAGATCCTCATGCTGTTGAGCCTTATGTAGGACACCCTGTATAAATATATTTACCTTAAGCATGCGAATGTGCATACAAAACGCATTTCTTTGTTGAAATTTTTTTTATTGAAAACATGTGTCATTGTCAACTCTCGTCGGCTGTTTATAGAATTATAAAATTTTCATGGCTGCCCGACTTTTTTTAAATTTTATTAAATTGGAGACTTTCTTTAAGCTTTTTTAATTTCTACTTAATTTTGTATTCCTGGTGTTCATTTCAAAACTAGTCAGTCTCAATATCTTTCGAATGCAAGTTAAATTATTTATTTTTTAAACACATCGGTTTAGTGCTCTAGAAGGAAGTTTAAAAACAACGTTTATTTTTAGGTGTTACCCCTTCCTCCATAGCCACCACCATATTCAAAGTTCAAATTGCATTCCCTCCTCCTTACGATACCACGTCTTGAAGCTAAAAAAACGTAATGTAAAAAATATTTTTGTCAATACGTGTTGAAGTCAAGACTGAAGTCATTTATATAAAATTTATTTTAAGTTGTTATAAAACTTCCCCCACGAAAACGAAATCGAAATGTTTATTTTTTTTAAATCAAGTTAACTTGGATTCTAAAGTTATTGAAACTGGCTAGCTTTAAAATGAACATCCGGTAGAATGATTGTTTCAATTTTAGAATAATATGGAATATGAGTCTCTATTAGAAATTTTCAAAAATTCTATTTTACACACGAATTTTATATTTTTGGTATTTTTTATAGAAATTTAATAATTTTGTTAAGACAATTTTGAAAATGTAACCAATTATTCTAGAATTATATAATTTTCATGATGATCATTTATATTTCTTAGGCCGGGGAGTGAATATTGTCTCGCCCTGTAAAGTATATGTAAAATCATTGCAATGTATTATACCGGGCTTTTTTTTCCTTATTACACATATGATGGACAATGTATAACTGGTTGCCTGCATCTACCCGCAAGGAATTTCCTATGTGTAATTCTGAAAAAAAAAAATCAACTCATTAACGGGATCGGTGCAAGCAACCTGCCAATTTTGGCATATGTTACACCTAGAGGTTATGTTTTTATTCAAGGCAATACACGACAGGGTTTTTGAAGACACGCAGAGTATTCGTAATGTATTGTGGATTTATGCCATTACATGCAGTACGTATACGGCCTTTCAATTCATCTACGTTATGTATTTGTACGTCATTAAAAAATTTACTTTTCAGGTAACCCCAAAGAAAATAATCATTTGTTGACATATCAGCTGATCTTGATACATTACGAATACTCTCGTGTATTGTCTTGAATAAAAACATAACCTCTCTGTGTGCCAAAATTGACAGGTTGCCTGCAACGACGCTGTTAATGAGTTGATTTTTTTTTTTTTAGAATTACACATAGGAAATTCCTTGTGGGTAGATGCAGGCAACCAGTTATACATTGTCAACCATATGTGTAAAAACAAAAAAAAAAACCGGTATATGTAAAATGGCTTAATAGAAATTAAAAGAAATGTTATGATTTGGCCATGTATTTGGGCCACATGTGAAGTACTATTTGTGGTGGCGCTGCCGCCTTGATGTAAATCGCCTATAGTGATTTAAGGCTCGTTCATAGATTTCTTACGCGACGCAACGCTACGCTATGATAATGCTATCACTATAGGAATTTTCAACAGCATATTGACACTGTTGAAAATGCCCATAGCAAAGAATATATACCTAAAGAAGCGATATATTTATGTTAAATTGAGTAGACGAGTTTGTAGCGCCATCTGAATTTCATCTACCTAACTAAACGACAAAAAAATTGCCGCTCATATTTAAATTTTATTTTATTTGCAACATTTAATATGTAAATGAAATACGCCCTATTTTACAATATATATTATGCATTTAAATACACAATAACAAAAGTATGATAATTACAATTATGTATAAGAGTAAAGGTTTAACAGGAGGGTAGTCCAAATACAAATCAGGTTGTTCACGTAGGGAGCATGCAGGTTAAAAATTGCTCGAGGTCCAATTTATTGCTATATTCGTGCTAACATTTCGCACCTCAGTTGGTGCATCTTCAGAGCCTAAAATTGAATTACATTATCAAATACAAAAGTGTAGTTACAAAATCGATATATGCAAACTTACATTGTTCATTGCCAACATTGTCAGATGACGAAAGCTGCTTCACTTCCGATTGTGTTGTTGATTCAAGCACTGCAATGGATTGTGCAATCAAACCTTCATTATTGTTATTATCGTTTGAAATTGAATTTAGAAATATTGACGGAATTGCATTTCGGTTTAATTTTAGACGCTCGGGTGTGCAGTACTGCGAAGTTTCAAAATGAGCATCTCGCACATGATAATTATGTATTGTGGATGTACTTTTCTCCATTAATTGATGTAAGCCGAGCAAATTTATCCATTGCTTCCGACGTTCTCCTTCTTTCGGAATAGTGTGTAGTCTGGCAGAAAGGTCCTTAGAAATATTCCTTCTACACCCAGGCACATCGCACAGGAATCTGGTTCGTGGCAGCTATATATTATACACGAGAAAAATTACAATGCATTTAAATGCTCATAGTACTTACCTACAGTTTTAGAGTTTAAACTTTTCACTGGGCGTCGTAACAAAGACGAGATTAAATATTCACAACACAGTAGTGAATACAAATGTAGGAAGACACAATAGTTATATATTATTTGCACAAACATACAAACAAATAAATTATACGACGGAGCGTTATTTATAAACAATGGAAATCATAAATGCGCGCTATGGCAACTTGGTAGGAAAAGCGCGGTAAATTTGAAATGTGAACATCAGCGCCTCTGATAATGCTCTACCACACTATAAATCGTCTCCTTTTCCCCCATAAGCCTGTCGGAGCCCTGGCTCATAGCGATAGCATTGTCGCAGCGTAGCGTTGCGTCGCGTCGCATAAGAAATCTATGAATGGGCCTTAAATCACTATAGTTTAAAATTGCCATAATAATTTATTAGATTTTAGCATTTCACATGTGGCCCAAATACATGGCTAAATCATAACTTTTCTGTTAATTTCTATTAAGGCATTTTAAATATATAATACATTGGCATGATTTTACATATATTGCCAAATAATAATATTAAGACAGATCTGCTCATATCTGCTCAACTATCTAAAGAGGTGAGCCATTCCATTCAAGAACAGGACAATGTAATTTAGACTCGCGTGTAATTGGGTGCCTACCTCGTGGTTCTAGTCACTCATCCACTATTTTACCTGTACAGAACCACAGAATTTTACACGTTTATTCTAATAGTACATTTGCTTCTTAAAGCATCAGTAAACATGTACTAGACACCAAATTACAATTACCCTAACTTTGTAAGTATTTTTAAGTACCTCCCTACTTCTGCAAATGAAAGAAACCCAAGATTAAAAATGCACTGAAAAACTTAGAACCATCCCCTCATTAACTCTTTAATTTCAGTTCTTCTTATCGTTCCTTCTCCTACCGGAGCACAGTGTGGTATTTTAACATTCTAGGAGGATTTAATTAAAAAAAATATATATTCTAAATTTTGTTATGTGGTTGTTAATGGAGAAAGGAATATCCCTTTATAAAGATGCTTGGTAATATATTAGTTAGAATTGCTCAGTTCGATAGATCTGAGCAATATTCTGCTGCTCTCCGGCCATGTAGGGCATGAAATCGACTCGTTACGCTCTCATGTTTTAGTTCGTTTGACGTGTTTATTGTGCATATTTGATTAGCGAATTTTATGTTTTTTTGACGTGTATCTTCAATTGTTTAAGGTAAGCTCTCAGATTTTTATTTTATAGAAAAGAATAGTATAAAGCTATATTATATTTTTTATATAATACATTAAAACTGCTGAATTTTTTTCAAAACATTAGCAAATAGTAACGTTTTACTTATAGTATACTGCATTATACAGAGCTGCCATTAGTTTAGCATTAAACATTCACTCAATGATGAATCGTTTTAGAAAAAAAAACATGCGCACACTTGCGCAACTTATATATTATTGCTATTCTAGAATGAATGCTTGCATTTCCCGGAGGGCTGTTTTCGACATATGGGCGGAAAGCAGTAAACGCGGCAAATTTGATGCCATATATGCATATGTTTTGCATCAGTTTGGAGAAGTAGAGCCTCTTTTCCGCAGCTGTTTTAACTGTTTTAAACCGTTTATCTGGCATCTTCTACTACATAACTGAATTTCAATTTGTTTTGTATTTTACTAGTAACTTTATTTATTAATAAAATATTTTATTTTTGTGAAAAATGTATAAAAATATATGTGGTCAAATATATGAGACATGGGATCGATAGCGAAATATGTATAAAATTGTAATTTTAATTCTTGATGTCAGTATTCAAAATGAAAAATTATTATAAAACTGAAAAAAAATGTTTTAATTTTGTGTACATTCCTGGTTTTGCGCCTATTTATTCCATAATTTTCTATAAATTAAGAATAAAACAAATATTTTCTTGGTAGGAATATAATCCCGCTAGAACGTACAAATACCACACTGTGCGGAGGTTGGAAATCATCAGGGCTTTCTTTATTTTATTAACTGCCGTCTTAAACATTTCATTTGATGTGCAGCTAAACCATTTTCTTAAATTGCTCAGCCAAGAAATTCTACTCCCTACAATTCTAGTTTCATTAATCTTCCCTTGTGAAATAAGTCTCAGCAGTGAATACTTCTCGCCTCTCATAACGTCCATATATTCTAATTCTTGATAGTCTTCATGAGTTCTCTTTCTTTCCCCATCCTTTGCAGCACCTCCTCATTCGATACTCTATCTGACCATGATATCCTCCACATTCTCTCTTATAACACCATATTCAAAGCCTGAATTTTGTCGATGTTATTTTGCTACACTGTCCAGGCTTCTGCTCCGTCTAGAAGTGTGGAGAATATGTCTTGCAATTCCAATTCTTGTTCTTAATTCTTTACTCTGCTCCACGTCCACTTCGAATTTCTATATCTTTTGTTACTTCGTGTACCTTTGCTGTTCGCTACCAATACAAGTTTGTTATCAGTCTACTGTCTTGGCTATCGATGTTTTTGATTTTAGTATCTGAAACAATTTTTCATGCCGGACTTTATCAAATCCTTTTTTGAAGTCCACAAAGCATACAAATAAATATTTGTTTACGTCTAGGTATCTTTGCATCAACACGTTTTTTCCGTATAAGGCCTCTAGTCCGCATGCCACTTCTAAATTCTATCTGAGTGTCACTTAGGTCTTGTTCTAATCTTTTGGATTTTTTTTGTGTATTATTTTGAGAAACACTTTTAACGTGTGGCTCAATAATGCAATCATCCTGTGTTCTGAGCATTATTTTGCTTTGTTCGTTTTCGTGATTGCTACAAAGATTGACATTAGCCATTTTTTCAGTAATACGTCTATTTTGTAAATCATGTTAACGAGGTTGACGGTTGATTGCAGTATTTCTACTGGTATCTCATCCTGTCCCGGTGTTTTCCCATTTTTGGTATTTTCAATTGCATACTCCACCTCCACTTCGCTTTGTGGCCCGTCATCTGCAAATAGCTCTTCTATATACTGTGTTCATCTTTTTACTTTATCTTTGATATTCTTATTTTTTATTATGCTTGCCTGTTTTGTTTTATTCACTTCTGTTAATTTCTTGATTTTCCTGTGAGCGTTGAAGCTATCGTACTTTATTTCCTATCTTCAATTTGTTTGCAGTCCTCTAATATCCATTTCTCCTTTTTCAGATCCCATACTCTTAAAATGCCGTATACACCAGAGGAAGATCGCTTTATTCTGGAAGCGTACTTCCGTACCGGCAATCGTAACAGTAATGGCACCTGGGGGTACTCGGTTTCTACCTGCCAGCTGCAGTTCGAAGACGCTTTTCCTGATAAAATATTCCGCTGCATGTCGTTCAGACAACATGTAACTAGACTGGTCTCTCGCTTCCGTGAGACGGGCAGTGTATCTAAAGGAAAGTCATCAGGCAGACCGCACGTTTGCAATAACAAAGTGATGATCAGATTAAAACAGATGAGGAAAATGGACCCGTCTATCTCATTAGAAAAGTTGGCTTTTCATGCAGGTCAATTAACCCAAGTTGAATATTTCCTTTTCGTATTTATGCTTTCAATTTTTACAGGTATTTCTTATGGTGCATGCCAAAGAGCAATGGCAAGTATGCGTACACCCGAAGTCGAGGAAGTTTATCTGAAAGAGGAGTCTAATGAATAATATGGAACAGGAAAGGGGAAAATGTTGAAAGAAGAACTTATTATACATTCACGACCTTTTTGCAACCGAATTCGCTGGGTTTTCTTTTTGTCATGTTGGACAAACTGATTCAGTGATGCAACGGAAGTTAATTACACATTAACATTTGCTTCCTACCACATTGTCAGATTTATAATTTCCTGCCGTTCTATTTTCATCTCTAATAATAATTTAAACTTTACATCTGGTAACAATGTTATTTAAAAAATATAACCACAAATTGAAAACAACTTGACCTAAAAAAATTTTTTTATCATTGATGCATCATATTGCTTGTTTAAAACATCGTGTAGCGTGCATAAAACAGGCTTTCAAAAACGTGCGTTTCCTGTAAAGGTTTCCATGGATACAAAACAAGTATCCATGGATACCGCCATGACATGGCGGTATCAGCCGCCATGTTAGTTATTTATTCAGTATCTTAGCAACGACACTAAAACTGGACGGCAAAATCGACGGCACATCAGATAGAAATTATAATTACAAATGTTTAGGCCAATTTACGGCATCAATGATAAAAAATAGCGTAAAGTATGCGTGGATATCTGGCCTTTCAAGCACTCACTCTATTCAAAAAACCTCCCCGCTCCCCGCGCAGCGGGGAGCGACGGGTCGGTTTTTTGAAAAACGTTCGTGCTTGAAAGGCCTTGATATCCACTTATACTTTAATATACTATTAAAAAGTTCCATTGGGGAATTCAGTTATTTCCGAAACACTATTAACAAAATTACTACATATTCATAGACTCCCCTGACACAAAAACATCGTGAATGGAGAGTAAGCAACCTATTATTCTTTGTTAGTAAAATCAAACGTCAGATCACGCCGGAACATATTATTTTCTCTATTGCTTACCAACCCACTGAATTATGAAATATAAGTTAAATGTATATAATATTATTAAGTTTAAGGTAAAATGGTCTGTGAATGTATGAAAAAGTCTATTTGATATTTAATAAATTATTAAAGAAACAGCTGATTTTTACATTGAAAGGTAAAACCACACATACAAATTTATTGAAAAAAGTTTGTACTACATTTATCTGACCAAGACTGTACTGTGTTGTATCTGTTTCGTTTAATATAAGAATTGTGATTTTGATAAAAAAATATATTTAACTTGAAAATGTTAATCTATCCACCTTCACCCGTTATTAACAAATTAGTTATTATATTGAACTTCGTAGTACATATTTTAAAAACAGGCGACCGAAACCATTCTATGTGTACAGTTGGTTGCTTATTTAGTCGTTGAATTCAAGCGGACTGTGACGCTAGCGCAAAAACCGGTGAACTCTATAACTATGATAACTTTTAGTCAATAATTGCAGATATTAGGCAGGCACACACGTAGGGGATTTTCAACCGATCTGTCATGCCGACTTGGGACATAATGGTGTGAGAGGGATGCCAAGCACGCACGGCGGGCCTGATCGGTTGAAAATCACGTACTTGTGTGCCTGCGTAATGATTAGATTCAATTTATATTGAATTGAATTGAAACAGATATTGATGCAGATATTGAACACAATCAAATGTTCGCTTAAAACAAGGCAACCTAATGTACAAATACGACGACTTTGATGCAGAAAAAGGGATTTTTTTATACACTGAAAATAGTACGATAGGAATAGTAAACAGGTCATCGGTTGTGAACATATCACTGTTTAAATCATAGTTATAAAGTTCGCCAGCTTTTGCCCTGATGTCGCCGTCCGCATGAACATATGAGTACATAGACAACCAAGTATACACATATGAATGATTTCACTTCCCTGTTTTTATATCAAGTTTTCTATAATTATTTTAGTGGTTGACATTGGTAGATGTCAGCATCATCGATCACGTGAATTCGCTTCAGTAATGATCAGCTGTCTTCTGGGGAGTGGTTGAGGGTTGTTTTGCTTCACATCGACAATAATTCGCAACAATTCCATCAGGTAAGACATCCACATTGCCCCAGTAAACCCTTGCTCAACTACGCCTGCAGGAATCGCGATGACCGCGTGATTAAAGCCAATATTGATTTTGTTCGAATGTGTTTACCTTGAACTACTTGAAAAACCACCCTTCTCGAAACCAATCCTATTATAGGAAGGGAGTAAAACGGACTATATTACGCCGTAAATTGATTTTATGTATTATTGAAATGAATGATTAAATGACCCCCAATTACTTATTACAATTACTTAGGGGTAGTTCCTATTTCGGTTTCAAGGGTAAGTCAATCAAGGTGTAGTTGTATACTCAATCCACCTATTAACTTGCCAGCCAGGGGTGAAGAAGTTTGCTCAACAGCCACTTATTGCTATGGGCACGGTGTGTAATGTAGTCATATGATCTCATTATGTTCTTCACATGCACAATGAAAATTTTCTAAACCGTTCATGGCAACGCGTGCTGTGGTAAATAAGCTATCAGGTAACTATTAGTTAGATTACAATGTTTCGATTCCGCTCACTATAATATTTAGGGGTTCATAGTAATATTACCAGTTATAGTTATCAAGCACCCAAGTATCTTTAATGAATAGCAGATTTTTTTTAGGCCGAATAAAGTGTTTTGTAGAACATTCGTTGAAACTGCTACAAACTTGCATAATTTTCAGTAGAACATTCCTAATTTGTTTAAATAAATCACGTGTAAACTAAACATAACACATTGTAATATAAGAAGTTTACACAGTAAAATGTCGTAAGTTAATTAGTGTAACTATGAATAATTCTAGGTAACATACAAAAGACAATATGACGGAATACTGGTTAATTTCGGCTCCTGGCGAGAAGACCTGCCAGCAGACCTTCGATGCCATGAACAACCTTACCAGCAAGCAAAATAATCTGTCGATGAACTATAAATTCCCAATTCCGGACTTGAAGGTGATGTGTGAGGTGTTAACCTTTGAGAATCTAATTAGAATTTTGTTGTGCAGGTGGGCACGCTCGATCAATTGGTTGGTTTATCCGACGATCTTGGCAAGCTCGATGGCTTCGTTGAGCAGATCACCAGGAAGGTTGCTTCATACCTAGGCGAGGTCCTTGAAGACCAGAAGGATAAGCTGCAAGAAAATCTAATGGCCAATAACAGTAAGACGTCCAACTAGATTAAATATACAATGCTAACGATGATTTACAACTGTTTTAAGCTTATTTTAACAAAACAAAAAATTAATTGCATTGATGTTAATTAATATGTCGGCAAGGCACTGCTTTGATCACTGGTTTCCATCACTAATGCCTGTAAATCTATTAATTCGATACTTTCTATGTTGAGGCTGAAAAATTATTAATTAATTTTAATAAGCATTGTTTATAGCAGTTGTACCTATTTATAATCTTGAATTATATTTAAGTTAGCTTGAAGGTAATATGTGTGTATGAAACGAATAGATAAGACGCACTTGAGAAGGCCCACTAAACACAATCTGTCACCTTTCCGCCGGCATTCTGCAAAAGAAGAGGGTCAAAAAAACATAAACCCTAATGACACCAAGTGTCACTGCCCCCACCATCACCGTCGACCGTCTTGGCTAAGGCTGGGTTGTAATGCATGTCTGGTGGGAGGAAGACGGGGCAAGCCGCCTGATCCTAGTCCAGCCGAGTCGGCCCCGAAAGAGTGCGATGATGGTGAAGATGACGATGAAAATGATAATGCCACGGCGTACAAGCCGACGCTCGATAACGCCAGAGATATTAATAGTAATGCATATGCGAAGAAGGGCAGCCCCGCAACTTGCCAACGCTTAGGGCTAGGTCAGTGGCCGTTGCACTGAACACTCGTGCTGGTATGCCGCCGCACCTCTCACCAGGCTTCTGTTAGCAACGTGCTGTCTCTTTATGTCTTACGAAAAATCTTTCGCTTGGCACCAGTGAAAGTTTTGTTTCTTTTAGAAAAGTCCACTCCAATGCTGGGAACTCTCCGACAAATAGTCACACATCTGTGTTTTTTTTTTTCTACTTCTATTAGCTAGTGTGCCTTTCAGTTTGTTCAGTTGCCATGTTCGCTGGTTGCTCCGCTAATATGTATCTGTGTTACCGCAGGTGACTTGCCGAGCTACATCACGAGATTCCAGTGGGACATCGCCAAGTACCCCATCAAGCAGAGCTTGAGGAATATTGCTGACATTATCAGCAAACAAGTTGGACAGATCGACGCCGACTTGAAAACCAAGAGCACTGCCTACAATAATCTCAAGGGCAGCTTACAAAATTTGGAGAAGAAGCAGACGTACTTTAGCAACTATTTACGTGTAAAAATTTACTGACATTATTCTTTGCAGTGGCAGCTTGTTGACCCGAAACTTAGCTGATCTCGTAAAGAAGGAACACTTCATATTGGATTCGGACTATTTAACTACTCTCCTTGTTATTGTTCCCAGGTAATGTCTCGATGAAATGCCTACGTTGGTAGACGCATTTCTTTTTAACCTATTTTCATAAACAATCTGCTTTAAAGCTTCAAAGAACATTTTTATTATACATTTTTACCAACTTGCAAAGCATTGTGAGTGGAACTGTGTTGGTAAAACTGAATCATTTGCAATTCAGTCGATATAAATTTTAGCTCTAGAGTAATGTCTAATTATTCCAAGAAAATCAAGTGACTTTTTCATCAATTTACCTTGCTCTGCATCCAAATTTCAAGGCAATTTGTTTTAAACACAGGACATCCTTCAACGAGTGGAACGCTCATTACGAGAAGCTGACCGACATGATCGTGCCGCGTTCCACGCAGCTGATCGTCCAGGATTCCGAGTATGGCCTGTACACTGTGTCACTTTTCAAGAAGGTGATCGACGAGTTTAAGCTGCATGCCCGCGAGAAAAAGTTCATCGTCAGGGATTTCACCTACAACGAGGAGGAGCTAGCCGCCGGCAAGAACGAGATCACTAAGCTGGTCACTGACAAGAAGAAGCAGTTTGTAGGTACTCACACGCAGAGTGCACTGGTGGTGACTAATTGGGTTTTTTTGTAGGGCCCACTCGTGAGATGGCTGAAAGTTAACTTCAGTGAGTGCTTCTGCGCTTGGATACACGTCAAGGCGCTTCGGGTTTTTGTGGAATCTGTGTTGAGGTTAGTAATTCCTGCTTGAATTACCAAAGGTGTTTACCGATATTCTTGCCCAATTAGTGGTGTGGTTTCCAAATAAATGTTGTTTCAGATATGGTTTGCCGGTAAACTTTCAGGCTATTCTCATTCATCCCAATAAGAAAACTTCTAAAAGATTAAGGGACGTATTGAACCAGCTTTATGGACATTTGGACAGCAGCGCCTTGTCTGGGTCGTGCAATGTAGATGTACGATAGAGATGTATGTGTGAAATGTTCAGCGAAATACTAATGCTTTTAATTACAGAATGTGGACATTCCTGGATTGGGTTTCGGCCAGTCAGAATACTACCCTTACGTATATTACAAGCTAAACGTAGATATGATAGACTCTAAGGTCTAAATTACTTTAGAACCCCTTGTTTCATAAACGTATTACTCGTTTAAGCACAAAAAGGAAATTACGTTGTTTTAGATTTAATTTTATTGATTTATGATTCTATCCTGTTTCCCTGGAGGACATGTATATAGTTGAAGCGGTGTCGTTTAACGACCCGGATCTGCACTACACTTTTCCGGATTTCAATTTAATTTTTTAATTGGCAATAATTTTGAGTTCAGTATTTAAGATCATTGTATATAAACATGTAAGTTATGTGTATATAAATGAATGCAACACCTGTTGAAAATAATGCTCCTATGAGACATGTATATTAACCAAGTTTATTCCATTGTACTATAAATGAGATGCCGTTGCAAGTTTTAGAAAATGTTTTATGATGTAATTGGTGTTGAATGGTTAGATGTTTTTTTTTCTTGTTTGTAGACTTAATAAAATTATTAATGTTAAACAGTTCGTTGATATTAATTCAGGTAATCACCACGTTAGAGGGCACCTTTGCTTGGAATGGTGGTTTTTAGTGTCTAGTTGCAAAATAAATAATGCAGTATTTTAAAATATTATTTTCTCTTCCTCTAATCCTTCAAATCCATATTTTGTGTGATACATGTAAATTATTGACTTTTTTCGTAGTCAGCCCCGCTCATATGCCACTTCTGTGTTCTGGTTTTTAAGTAGATGCTGGCACTATATTAGGGCCATTCACAAGGAAAAATAGTTAACACTCCAAGCCGGCCAGCAGGTCTGGAGTTGAATGCGCAAAATCAACGGTTTTGGAGTGGCGCTTGGAATTCCAACTCTACCGAAAGTTTTTCATGCATACCGGGCGTCTCATATGTTTAGCATTTGCACACAGACATTTGGCCTGCGGTTTTCGAGCGTTGTTCCAAAAGTGTCTGTATCAATGGCCCTATTCTATAGGTAGACCTACAGTTTTATGTGAATTCTGATTAGATGATTACATCATCTCTGGACCAGAGAAGGTTAGTAATTAAACTTATCGACTAATATTCATTAAATCAATAATTTCTAGGAATCCGGATCACTATATTTAGATCATTAACAATTGATCAATACTGCCACTTATTTACAATTACAAATAATAGTACGATATCCATTATTCTTGTGTGTTATATTACTTTTGTCAGAATTTTATTCCTTAAAAAACTTAAATTAACACAATGCAAATTTTATTAAAAAAAAACTAATCCAAAACGTCCACAACTTAAAAACAAATCAATGTTGCGTACATCTCTACAATTAAATATAAACATGAAACAATCATTTATACATATCACTTAACTTAAAAGTAGTAAATCACATCAGGGCAATTTATAAAAAACAATCGGAACTAGTAATATCCCAAAACAACATTAGTAGGCTAAAGCTGGTGTCTGTGATGCGGCGAAATAAATAGGCGTTCTCATCATTGCATGACATCGGGTGAGATGCTGAATCAATTCAATAATTTGTACAAAAATAACTGGGATTACTAAATCTATTATTTTACGGAATGAGTTATATGGATACGTCACCATACTGCAGCGACCACTTTTCGTAGGCGACCAGGCTCTGGGGCGAAACACTGCGTCTTATACGCTTCAAGGAATCGAGGAAATCAGTTATGGTTATTCCCCGCACCTGCCCTGGATCCATGTGTTTCACCTGTTCCGGTTGCAATTCTGAAATATCGATTCATAATTATGCACCCTTTGCAAAGAAAGCAAATGCGATTCACTGTTTCGGTTGCAATTCTGAAATTGTGATTGCACTTGTTACAAGGAAAGCAAATATGATTTACTGAACGATTATCAAATGAATGGTTTACCTCTAATAGGTCCTAAAGCTGCGTCTTTTGCCAGAGCTGTTAAATCACAACCGGAGTAACCTTCCGTCAAGGTAGAGAGCCTCTTCATTTCAGCATTGCTTAGGCAACAGCCCTGCTTCGAGAGCAACTTCCTCAAGAGCGCCGCTCTGGTTTCCAAATCAGGCAGGGTAACATACACTCGTTTAGGGAACCGCCTCAGGGCTGCCTCGTCCAGCTCTTGGGGACGATTGGTTGCCGCCATTACAACCACCTAGTGGAATACAGAAACCTTTTATTCTTTAATTGACAGTAATAATTCGAACAATATCACAGTGACTCAATAATATAATAAAAGTAAGTATCAGAAGGAATTATTGGTTGGACGCTTTAAAGTTTAGAAAAAGACCCGAGAAGTTATAGTATGTGTGTTGAATACGATGATTTTGGTGAATAATTATTCGTACTAATAGAGGCTTCGATGTATTACATTGTTACGACTAACACACTACCTTCTCACTCTCTTGATTACTCGGTAATCCATCAAATTCAACCAAAAACTCAGTTTTCAGTCTTCGACTACACTCGTGCTCATTGTTGGAACGCTCGGATAGAAGCGAATCCACTTCATCTATGAAGATAATTGATGGCTGTAGCTCCCTAGCGACGGCAAACAACGCCCTCACCAATTTCTCGCCATCTCCGACGAATTTTGAAGTTAGGCTGGCAGCACTTATTGAGAAAAATGTTGCCTGAAACATTTAAAGATGAGTTTGATCTTTCGTGGAAGCAATCGATCAAATAATTAAATATTTTTAATAAGCATTGTCTCCAAACCAACAAATATCCAGGAGCCATCGATTAGATCACAGCTCTTTATCTTTGGCATTTACTACCCTATTATTGATGTATACATAGTATACCTGACATTCGGTTGCAACCGCGCGAGCCAACAATGTCTTCCCATTTCCTGGCGGGCCAAACAGCAGGAGCCCTCTGGCAGGTGTTCTCAGCCCAGTGAAAAGCTCGGGACGCAGCGAAGGCAAAATCACCATCTCCTGCAACGCTTGCTTTGCCGTGTCCTGCCCAACGATGTCTTCCCACTGAACTGACTGCCCTCCCTCAACGATTTCGTCCAGGATGTTCTGGGCCAGTTTGGGGTCCACGCCTCGTAGTGTGATCGATTTGCGGCTAATACTCGATCTGCTGCTAGCTGCGTACACAAAATACAGAGGAAGAATCAATTTTGTATGCATTTCATGCAGTAATCATAATAATTATTCATGTAACTTACACCGTGTATTATCAACATATTTAAACGGACATTTTAGATTAAATGACATTTAGAAGTGAGGTACATATATTTGTCGATATCTCAAATATATTTGATATCCGTAAAATATTTTAGAATAAAAACATGGCTCTAATAGATAATAAAATATTGATAAGGAATATCAGTGACAATGTGGAGGAAAAGATAAACTAACTAAAATATTTTTCAAAAACGAAAACAAAAAATTAGTTGATTTTGGTGACTGAGTGGTGGCAGTCGTTAATGAAATATTGATGTTTAATAAAGGTTGATGATATCAGACCTTAGGCCCGTATCTATAGTCCGTACTTGAGCTTGAGTTCGACTCAAGTCGTATATTTGGTTGCGTTCCATGCATAAATGCGTATAGAAAATAGGCAACCGAATATACGACTTGAGTCGAACTCATGCTCAAGTACGGACTATAGATACGGACCTAAGTGATTCAAAATCATTATATTTATGCAGGTCTGAATATTCCATTATACTATCAGGGCTATTATTATCGATCAAGTTTGGACTAGTCTTATCGTCCACTGATATACTATTGAAACAAGTTTTAAAGAGCATACTTATTGTAGGGGCTTTTCTTGCTGGCGAACTTGACCCAGGAATTGAGAGTTGCTTCTTGATGGCTGGTGGTGTCGAAGAGAGCTTATTGAAAGGTCGGACGGGTTGAATGGGGGCACTCCTTGACCCCATGCTGCGGGGCAGCGTCTGACTCTTCGACAATGATGAGTTTGCGGGTCTCTTGGCTGCAATTGTCAACTTCCTGCCGGACGCTAAAACAGAGAGGCATTGCATTATTTTCGAATAGATTTCGGAGACAGTAAAATTTAATTATTTTATTAATATGCCTTGCAAATATTATATCTTGGAACAAATGTTTATACATTGTAGAAGGGATTAGATTTGTCATGACCAATTGAATTGAAATTAATTAATGAATCGTCCATTATGTCACATATATTTAAGGGTTTCTAAGATAATAACATTTGCACGGAACGCATATTTACAAAAGAAGTTGATATTTTGAAGGTCAGTAAAAACCAATTTAATAATTTTTCCAAAGACAAAAGTATTAACGTGAAATAATAATTATTAATTATTAATAATAATAATACACCTACACTAATTGGTAGAAGGTGTAATGATAAATATATATAATAATAATAATTGTTTTATTGATATAATTATGATTTTGAGAATCAAACCCGCAATACATGTATACTTTATAAAATGTAGATTATTTCATCTCCTGGAGTCAAATGATTTTGTTTCTAGGAGTTGATCATCACTAGGCCAGAAAATATACAACCAATCAAACAATTGTTGGTAGTCCTGTAATGCACGTGTGACCGACTACTATTGTAACATAATGTAGTAACCTAACATAACCTAGCTTAGCAGAGCTAACCCTTCAAAATTTTATTTCATAGTATATGATGTTTTTGCAGTCCTGTTGGGCAAGGTTTGGGTTAGGTTAGGTTAAGCTAGAGTAGTAGTAGTGCCATTCTATTATTACGAGTTTTTGGGATGTTGAAGACATACAGCAGTAATAAATAATACAGTACAATAAATTGCCTCTATTTACATGTTTTGTATTGTCAGAGTAATAAAATGAGATCGAAAATAAATAAAAATTAGAAATAACATACATTTTTGTGCAAACATACTAGTCATATGGTTAAATTTAAAGGCAAAATAAATCCTTCAAAAAATCATTTCCAGAAATAATTTTAGTTAAGAATATAGGTTGTAAAATTACCTGCCACGCTTAAGCTACTTTTCGGCTTTGGTATATTGCTAGAACTACTATTTGAACTAACCATGGATGCCAAATTAGTCTGTAGTGTCATGCGCTCTAAACCGTCCATGCTTTCTACAAAACAAAAGAAACAAAAACAAACTAAAGGTGCTTGTAAAATAAAATGATTACGCAAATAAAGTACCATCCGCAAAATACAACATGTTGCAATGGAACAGTCAAAATCTGTTACAACATCTGCACTTTTTGTGAAAGACACTTCAAAAGGTAGAGTGCAATCAATAATTCTTGGGGTAGATCCAAATTTTCCGCCAAAAATTTGTGGGAAATCTGAATACACCCCAGTCATTGTTGATTGCACTGTACATAATTAAAAAACATAATCGAGACCTTCTAGGTTTTATCAAGTATGTACAAATAATATCGTGTAGGTTATACAAAATTGTCACATGAATTCAGAAATAGTGGCATAGTCAATTCTCAAGCTTTTTAATTTTTGTGCCAGTTAGATAAAAGTTCCTCGCACCAGCTAAAAAATGTTCTGAACGTAACGAATGTATATTTAATGTTATTTGAGTTTATTTTACACTTAAAAAGTGTTTACTAAATATTATAATTTCGGCAGGCACATTCAGAAACAGAAGTCGCACGTATTACTGTTTTAGAATCACTAATTCTGCATTCATCGTGCAATTAGAGTATCTAATAAAAACTCTAGTGTGTAGGCAATGTTCATTGGAATTTTATAAATGATTCATGCCGGGATATCGTGTGAAATCACATGCTCACCAAGGTAGGTTTTCAAAAGTCAGATGAACGCCACTACAATAGTGACTATCAACTGTCCTATCGAAACGAAGCATGCCTTATCCGATTCGTCTACCTTAGTGGTGCAAACATTTTATGATGTTCGGATACAAACATTTCTCCGTAAACATTTTTCATGGTTAATGCAGTGCGTACACGGTACATCAGAGGGTACTTCGAGCCAGATCAGTAATGTTACTTGTCCTATCGTGAAAATTATTCTGATAAGGACACTACTCAGGCCTAGTTGTACGATCGTGGATCATCCTTGACCATGGTTCAGTTACCTAGCATACAATTGTTAATACAATCGTATCCTTAGAAACTGAACAACGATCAAGGATAATCCATGATCGTACAATTGGGTCTAAGGACGCCAAGAACACTGAGTCTGGCTGACTGTCAAAAAATTGCATACAAAATGGGGAAATAAATAATACAAGATGCATACGTGTGTAGGAATGCATCCCCGGACGAAAAAGGATATAACATGAATCACTTACAAAGATAAAATGAACAGCCTTTAGCTCGTTTTACTTATAACGTTTCGATTGCTTTAATCCAAAACCAATTCTCTCATCAACTTCACTCTAGCATTGCACTTACTCAGCCTCGGTATTTTACTGGCCAATTGAACCACCATCCCTACTTATCCACTTGAATAAGAAGGCACGTGTTTAACGGTTATGTAAGGACAAGTCTGTCAAGCGGTCAAGGCTGGCCGTGATCTAACAAAAGTTGATGATTACCTAAGAACTGCAGCCTGTCCTTCGCCATGGCCAGGTTCGTCTTCATTTTCTCGTGCAGCCGCTGGGCCCTCTCCCAAACCTCGCCGCGGCCTCCCCAGCACTGGACCGCTATGCCGAGTTCCAGCTCGGTGATGCCTTTGCGGTAGAGTTCGATGGCAAGTTCCTTCTGACCTGGATTAGCAAACCATCTTTAATAACGAAGAATTATATGTTTATTAAGAATTAGTGAGTTTATTTTGATATGAATATGTCAACATTACGTACATTTAAAATGAGGTTTTTGAACGAGTTTTAAGGGGGGGGGGGGGAATCATCGGCGTTTGAAGAAATTTTAATGCATGGTGCCATAATATATTGTCAACGCAAATTTAAAATGGAAATGGTAAATTAAACGGTCGGGAGAAAATTTTTGAATGCAGTTCGGGAATAAACCTGAATAGTCCCTCAGCAGAAAATGCCTTCGCTTCTTACAGTCCCTCAGGCATAACTTACTGGTTCGGGATTAAAACCTTAGTTTATTCCCTTAATGCATAAATAACTATTTTAAAGAAAATAATTGAATTTATTTAATTTCTAATCAATTAAAACATTTTTACTTATTTAACACAATTTCATCTGAAAGTATACTTACAACATTTGTGCACTACACCATCGATTATATTCAAAAACAATGGCATATGTCAGAAGCATAAATTAGATTTTTTCATAGATACATACTCTAAAATTGTGTTTTACTTCTCTTTTGTCTGCTCAAGTTGACATGACTCATGGATTTAACTAAGAGCTGCTAAATCATTACAAATCAAACGTTTCAATTACCAGACTTTACATGAATGATTTTCATCCATTGTTCTATTATGAATTACATTATGTATTATATCCACAACAATGATCTCTGTTAAACATGCCATGTAATTTGTTTGTATTGACCTTAATTGTATTCCACAAACACTCCAGTTTCTTTGTGAATCATTACAATTTAATGATATTGATTACCACAATTTTTGCATATCAATTTTCAGGTGCATTCAATTGTGAATATAGAAGTACCCAATATATAATGATTTAAAAGATTTCAGAGCGAATTTTGTATGTTATGTATTACAGAAGATTTTAAAAATGTCTCATCTCACCCTCATTTTCTTCGTCGATCTTCAGAGCCTTCGATATGTACTCAAAGGCCCTCCGATGGTGGTGCTTCTGCTTGGCCAGCAGAGGATCCCCGGGGCCTGGCCCGGAGTTCCTGTGGGACTGCGACATGTCCTGTATCTCCTCGATGACGACCGTACCACCCTCTATCAGACTATGCGTTTCATTTTTACGGTTACGAACAAAATAATACGATGAACTACAATAAATAAAACGAAAGATGACGAAGATCTGGTACAGCAGGGAGCGGAACAGGTTGAAGAGAAATATTATTGGAAATGATACGATACATAAGTTGCGCTTGTGCACGGACGTCTCTGTGTAACTGCTGAACATCAGGTCTCTGTTCGAGCCGTCGCCGCTGTCGCCCTTTCTCGACTTTTTAGGAGATTTACCGGTCTGTGTTTTGCGCACCATCCGGAACCCATCACATAACAAACACGAATGGGTTCGATTTAATTACATCTCGAGTGACATTTGAAGGGGCTCGGGAAAATTGTTTGCGCGAATTACCGGCTGTGATTTGACATATTACCGCTATTACCGACAGATATAAAAATACGACGAACGATGGTACTAACCGACGTGAAGTTGTAACATAGGCAACCAAATGTACATACGCGTCTCGTTTGCCTAAACATATATTAATTCAAAGATTGCTAAATAAAGCATCTATAAGTAAAACGGACAATAACAATAAATATTTAATATATAATATATATATATACCGGGCTTTTTTTTCGTTTTTACACATATGATTGACAATGTATAACTGGTTGCCTGCATCTACCCGCAAGGAATTTCCTATGTGTAATTCTAAAAAAAAAAATCAACTCATTAACGGCGTCGGTGCAGGCAACCTGTCAATTTTGGCATATATTACACAGAGAGGTTATGTTTTTATTCAAGACAATACACGAGAGTTTTCGTAATGTATCAAGATCAGCTGATATGTCAACAAATGATTATTTTCTTTGGGGTTACTTGAAAAGTAAAATTTTTAATGACGTACAAATACATAACGTAGATGAATTGAAAGGCCGTATACGTACTGCATGTAATGGCATAAATCCACAATACATTACGAATACTCTGCGTGTCTTCAAAAACCCTGTCGTGTATTGCCTTGAATAAAAACATAACCTCTATGTGTAACATATGCTAAAATTGACAGGTTGCTTGCACCGACGCCGCTAATGAGTTGATTTTTTTTTTTTTTAGAATTAAATATAGGAAATTCCTTGCGGATAGATGCAGGCAACCAGTTATACATTGTCCATCATATGTGTAATAAGAAAAAAAAGCCCGGTATATATATATATATATATATATATATATATATATATATATATATATATATATATATATATATATATATAGATAATAATATATCATTAATATGATAGCCAGCGTTCGCAAATCAGTCATGTCACTTGAAGAAGCAGTTTTCTAATATGTTCTGAAATAATGTTGGGTTTATTCCGCGGTATTTTTGGTTAATTTTTTACTATGTACGACAGGAGCAACAAAGCACTATAAAGGGTACCATGCAAAAATTAATAGCAAAATGTTTTGTAAGCTTCGGAAAGGGATAATGAACTAATCAAATTCTTACCGCTAGAGATTAGGCAATATGCGAATCGCTCTTAACTGCCTTGATAACATTATTTTTATTTGATTATATGAACAATTAAATTAATATATTCAAGAATACAAACCCAAGCAATTTGTGAGTCAGATCAATTCTATTCTGTAGTGTTGATTTTAAGTTTTGCAATACACATTTATATAACCAATTTTGTCAACATGAAAATTAAATAAGGACAAGATGTGGGAGAACCATGAATAACCAGTTCAATGCCATTGAAGATGAATGTGGGTTGGATGAATTAAGCAAACTTTTGTTTATAAGATTATTTCTACTAACCCAATTTGCATTCTTCGTTTATAATTAAAATCACAGCAAATTAAAAATAAAATAATATATTTCTTGCCGCTTTTAGACTAAATTTAAATTTAATCAAATAGATTATTAGTCAATGTCACTATTAACGAGTCAGATGGTTGTAGGTAAACAGCTGTTCGTTAGTATGTGTTACACACAAAATGCCATAAATCTTTCAGCAAAAGATGAATTAATCGCATTGATAATACAATCCAGTATAATTATTGTTTGCCATAATTAAATGTAACACACCCAGTATTCGGTCGGTTTGGGGTGTCAGTTTTAAGTTTAGTCTAGCGGTAACTGTTTTTCGATTTGCTGGTGCATACAATTATACAAATTTTCACTCAACAACGTTTGTTCGTTTAACATTAGTTTGGATTTTGTTAACACAACACTGAATCTATAGTCGATTCTAGAAATCTAGGTTAAGCCAAATTTTGTCGTATTGATACTGTCTATAATCGATATGCTGAATGTGGCCCTTCAAGGTACCGCTACACTGGATCAAATCGTTCACATACGTCTCTACTGGTGTAGACGTCTTGTAATCAAAATAAATGTTCGCAATGGTTTTACTGTTACGTTATCTCGATGGGATTGGGAATTCACGTAGATATATAAGCCTTTAATGTCGAGATATCTCTATGGGATTGGGAGCTCCCTAATACATATATACTTCAATACATCAATAAATATTCTATCTTATCTCTGAGGATGGCACCTGTGCGGTTTGAGGATGCGATCAGACCGAATTTGTCAGCTGTGCAAAATTCTTATTTCGAGTATTGTCTGTGGACCTCCACGGGCCGTGTATCTAGCAAGTCGTAAGTCGTAGACCACTCAAGTTCTTATCTCCCTAATGGCCTTACCCGCATGTTGAGTTCAGCCATTTCTGCGCGACTAAAATACACCAAACAGCAAAAATATAACCCACTCAATGTATTTTAAATGCAACCGTCTGCATAGGAGCACACTAAAACGCTCGCGAACACACGGTTGTGTAGCGGCACCTTTAGAGTTAAATAATTAACCCGAGCAGTTATAAATGCAAATAAAACCCATAATTTGATTGTGATTATTTGAACAAAATCTTCGAGGATGCTAACAGATACCATCTCGAATTAGCTAATTAAACCGAGATGTTATAAATCCATGTAAAACCCATAATTTGAAATTGTTGTGACCATTTGATAAGACTCCTCGGGGAATCAATTTGCTTCGCCAACGCTGGTATCGCTGCGGCTTTATATTGAGCACATGCATATAATTTGCGCAGATAAATTGCTTCGACATTGACCTCCGACCTCAAATCCTAAAACTTTCATTGCAGCAGGTGCTATACATATATATATTTATAATTATATGCAAAATAATGAATTACATACCGAGATAGCAGCTCTGATAATATAAACATTATTTTTCAATGGCTCAATGTTATATTGTTGTCAAATCATTCACTTGAATTTGGTTTTTCTTTGTTATTGTACTCATGGCTGTGAAGGTTGCGTTCTGCATTCTATATTTAATTTCATCATCCTGGAACTGTTCCAAGTTATGAAAATCTGTGTCCATTTCGTTATCATGTGCACTGCTGATAGCACAGTTGAGAATTTTGCAAGTAATTTAATTAATGTACTTGATAGAACAATAATATATGCATCGCCACGACTGATGCGAACCTAGGACAGAGTATTTTCAATCATCCAATTTCGCACTGTATAACCAGAGTATTGTATATGTATATCAAACATTAATCGCAAAAGATATGTCTGTATAATGAACATTGTCAGTATGTCAGTACTGATACTAAGTACCGACATACTGATGGTATCCCAGTACCGTCAGTATGTTGATATTGAGGTAAGTATGTCGGTACGACATATTGTTGTCATACCGACACCCATCTGGTGTGATTCCAAATTTATATTAATCTCTCGTGTTCACGGGAGATTATTATAAATTTGAAAATATTGTTGACCTTATTTATACCGATGCTTTGAATGAGGTTCATATTTCTTACAAATTATGGATTTCCCCATTGTATATAATCCAGGGTGATATAAAGTAAGGAACAGTGATGCTGGAGCTTTTATTATTTGTTTTAAAAAAGTTTGAACGAAACATAAAATGGCCAATCACTTCATGGCAATTTTTATTTAATTTTTCTGATGTGATACAACGTAGTGATCGAAAACAAATATTGGTCAGTTTAACAGAATGTCATACAAATGGCTATTAACACACATTTTATTTTATCACCTCCTATCCCCGTTGATTTTGGAAGTAATTAATAATCCTGTATAAATAGGCTGCATTTAGTTATTTGGGGTAAAGACTAAATTATTTTAATAAATCTGCTGTTTATTTCGTTAATTCTTTGACAACTTGGTCTGCAAAAATACAAAGGTGCAAAATCATTACTGGTTCTTAATATTAAGGGCGATTGCTAGATTATATCACAAGCAATAAATGGTGTAGATTGTAATTACCAAATTTTACAGAACAAAAGTTTAAGAAGCAAAGACAACAATCTTGAGAAGAATAAATATAAGACTAAACACAATTAGAATTGTTCAACGAATAAATTATTTATTGTTGAGGGGCTTGCTGATAATTAGTTATTATAATATTGCAGTTCAAGCCTGTAGATGGCGAAGCGATTATATAAAAGAAATATTGCTACTTTGCAGACAATTCTATGATAACTTGCCGATTTGATCGGACGACAAACTTACGACATGAGTATAAAACAAAATAATAATTGACTAAAAAGAATAAATATATATATATATATATATATATATATATATATATATATATATATATATATATATATATATATATATACCGATAAAAGATAAAACCAAGCATCCAATATTACCTAAAAGTTATTTACTAAAATCACCACCGCACCCCATGAGATGCATACTTTAAAAACCATGTATAACCGTTTTATGTACACAGTTAGTCTAATGATCACAGTTACGGCTGAGCAGTATTTTTAAAAGTAAACGTCACTTTGAACGGAAGCTCGTTGGACTCAAGAGACTGCCTGAACAACTGCGCGTGCTGCCAGCTGATGTCGCCAGAGCCTCCCTTTAATTCTGCAGTTATCGTGAGCAATGTCGACCCCGAGAAGTTCTTTATCTTTTTCACAGTTTCACCTGCAACAAACACAGGAAAATTAATTCCAAATCATTTTAAATTGATGCAGAAAATTTCGTAGAAATATTGAGTCATGCGGAAAATTGTAGGAAAAGAGATACTCTACCTGGTTTTAATATGTTGCACACTTTCTCATTACACAGTATAACGGAAATCTCTCCTTTTTCATGTATATATTGGTCTAGGACTAAGTTTACTTCGTCAAAGGCTTTATATTCATCTGCAACTTCGAACCTCCACGATATTGTTCCGGTATTGGCTTTTTCTAAGCATAAAAGGATCAATCTAAGTTAGCAAAATCATACTTTTATAACATTAATCCACCACAACTAACTAAATGCTTAGCCGCAAGCGCTTTTGTAACACGTACTACCAGTAAAATATTTATTTCACTTCATCTTAAGCTTTTTGAACTTGAAAAAATTACGGGTGTGAAGGTAGCAATATTTATAAAAAAGTTTTTTCTCAAACACAACAACTTTTCTTGAATATTCTAGGAAATTGTTCTGGTGCGTTAAGAGGACCTTCTTCCAATGATAGCCAAACATTCATGAAAAGTTGCTGTTTGGGAGAAAACTTTTTTTATAAATCTATTGCTGAAATGTATTGCTAACTTCACACTCATAAAAAAATTAGACAATTGTCAAAAATGCAATGTTTCGACATAAGGACTTTATCTGTAACGAATTCTTATCACAAAATGCCAATATGTTATGATTTTTTTTTATGTTACAAAAACGTTAAAAGCTGTAATTTTTGAGACGTTTGCTGATCTTCAGATTAACTGCAGTAAGCAGCACTATTATACATTCACGACCTTTTTGCAACCGAGCTGGGTGTTCTTTTTGTCTTATTGGACAAACTGATTCAGTGATGCAACTGAATTTTATTATTGTTTTAATTATTTATTTGTGTCAATGTCTATTAGACATTTGCTTCCTACCACGTTGTCAGATTTATATTGTTTTCACTACTAGCTTATATCTCTAATAATTTAAACTTTACATCTGGCAACAATGTTATTTAAAAACTATAACGTCAAAATGAAAACAACTTAACCTAAAAAAGTTGACAAGTTCTTTTGGGGAATTCAGTTATTTCCGAAACACTACCAACAAAATTACTAGATATTCATAGACTCCCTTGATGCAAAAACATCATGAATGGAGAGTACTGCAAGGCTATGAAATAGGATTAATTTGTTTAATTAATGTCGGACACTGTTTCCGACAGCTGAACCGAACACATACCTAGCCTGCATATGTAAGCCATTTTCCAATCACTTTCCACTTTCCTAAATAAATTGCTGGCAGTGTGCGTTCCATTTTGCCATTCTTTAATTTCTTTCGTTACAGCATTTTGAGCATTAATTTGTTGGTAAACATCCTTTGCCGACGAATACGCCACAGTTATAATGTCAGATTCCAAATCTTCTTTCTCAAACTTCCAAATGTGACAAACACTTTGCTTCTCATTTTCTGTCTCGCCTCTTGCCATTCGCCAGGTAAGCGAACCCGACTGACGACCTTCCTTATCTTTATCCGATATCTCTCTAAAATAAAAATAAATGGAAGTGTAAATATCAAAAACTTTTTGTGATTAACAAATATTAAAAGAAATGTAGCATCTTAAGAACAATGTAACCCATTTTCTTTAGTTTTCTCTAATGATAAAAGGTGTTACTGTGTAAGAGAGGATATTCATAGATAAATACTAACTTTTCCACCATCAGCTCTACAATTTCGGTCAGCAGCCTCTTCGTCAGGTACTCCTTCCGGCTCTTGCTCAAATTTTTCTGCCGGTTCTCTCGCAGTTTCATGAGGGCATTAACGAGCTCTTGCTCCGTGCATTTCTTGCGCCTCGACAACACTGTTTTGTGCTGACTGGAGTACCTCCACGTGACATCCTGCACTTCGTCCACGGAATACGCCAGCACATAGGAAAGCTGCTTCTTCCATCCAGATTCGTATATAAGGGGTGCATCTAGAATGTTCTCGCACGGATCGCAGTGTAGCCAACGTTTCTGGCTGTAGGAGTATACCTGAAAAGAAACTCTATAGAAAAGTTGTTTTAGTTAAATGTTATGGCCCATATTCTCCGCCCGCTGTTAGCATTAAAAACGTGCTGCTTGCTAACTTTAGCAGCGTGTTTAGAAACTACCTTAAGAACGCGCTGCTTTCTAGTATGTAGCAGTCGTTTCTTAAATGTGGTTCCGTCTGTCTTTAAGTACACTTTTAACGCCAAACGGCCGAGTGTGATGATATGGTGCAAGAAATGTACGATCATCGCGAAGAGCCCCATCGAGCAAAGTTTGTGAGCCCCATTTTGGGATTTCATATAAAAGAATAGATTGCTATAATAAAATGTGATATTAATTGACCATATAATTTAGGCTACATTACGTGAGGATGAAGTTTACGTGAGCCGAATGCAAGTGTTGTAATCAACGGAGCAAAACACACCATAGATACAACTGTATGGGAGACCAATACATTGTTTTATAAGAAGAGCATCATTCAGATAAACAAAACAAATAAAGCAAGTGAATCATTTTAATCTACGAAAGAGTGTGGTCTAGTGTCAAATCATATTCTGTCGAAGATGGTTTAAACGAAACTGAAATGTCAATAATCGAATAAGATCGAATGGATATTGGAAATCATGACAATATGCGCTAAAATTCTCAAGCGGCACCCTGCAGAGGATGGAAAATGCAATCCAACATACTTTTTTTGATTAAGGATTTTAGGTAAGGCCCGCTGTTAGTTATCAGGGGTGAAAATGTGAACGCAGAATAGGTACGCTGCTAACTCAGTTGTTAGCATTAAAAGCGTTGTTAGTTAAAAACTCCTACCAGTGGAGTTAGCAGTGGACCAGTGAATACGGGCGAATATAACATGGCATTGAAATATGGTCAGCACTTTGTTAAAACAACGCCACTCTCTACGGCATTTTTATTGATTTTTACACAGTCATATTTTCATTTTTCGCTATCACAGTCTCACCAACTCTGTACCATCTATGCAACTCTATTTACACGTACATTTGATAGCTAACAAATTTATTTTTTATGAAACGTCTATGCAAAATAATAAGTGATGTACTACATATTGGTGCACTACTTATTGTAGTGTTGTCTTGATTAAATTGATCGTCTGGTATCATTAATTTTAGCATTTCAAAAAATTTCCACGTGCTATTATAATTTTGATCAGTCCCTGACTGCATTTTTAAAACTTTTCATAACTCATTATTTAATTAGGTCCTTAAGTTGTGCAATTTTCTATTCATTTCAATTGCAGAAGTATTTAATTTTAGAGCGAACATTTTAAGAGCGGCTGTTCTTTTTACTTGGTTTTTATAATTAGCCGTTGTTACATTCCATAGCTAGCAATTCCTCCACATAAATAATAATTAATGATTGGGTTTCATATTTTGACCAAACACGTTTAGTTGTTTTCGACATATGCTTCTGCAATTGAACAACCGTTCTATACCAAACAATTTAAAGATTGTAAAGAATATAAAGAATGTGATCTGCTCTAGCTAAAAGTGTCACGACTGCAAGAAACTTGATTTACTCGTCGAGACAAACAACAGTACCCCTATACATGGCATACACTGTGACACTTACACTAGTGTAGCAACCTAATGTTGCAGCCAGATGCACTCCCATATGCACGACATTCAGTGTATACACTCGGTGTCGACACTAAAGTATAGTGTACTTAGCTTTACAATATTGCTTCGTCTATGTACTGTGTACTGAAGTGTTCCGTTCTTAATAGGTTGTGGATGGCACCGAGAACCTAACCTAACCAAAGTGCACAACCAAATGTGATTACAATGATGCTAAACATAGGCAACCAAACCAGCTAAATATAACCAATTATTTTGCTGTTCTTCAATTGACTAAAATTTAAATGATCTGTCTAACATCAACGCTCTCTTTACTGGTCGAGCTTGTATTTTTTTTATTAAGATATGCTTGATGTACAACTTACTTCTGTCCATACATGATCAGTTTCGTCATGCACGAGCCGTGTCTCCCATCCCATGGCTCTGCACATAAGAGTGAAGGTATTGGCCCATTCACCGCATCGGCCCTTTCGTGTTTCGAGCAAAATGTTTACATCGTTGTACCGGGGAAATGGCGTGACAGCCTGACATTCACTACAAACATGCATCTAAAATTATAATTGTTTAGTGTAAAGCAGTTCATTAAAGCGTTATTAAAAATTTTGATTCGAGAATACTGTGAAAATATCGTAGGGGCGAGGATTCAAATGTAATATAAACCGGCAGATGGCAATAATGAAGAGCAAGAATGCAATTTTAAAAATATAGTACTATTTACTGCAGACCTAATTACCTCAACTCTACTGGTGTAAATTAGTAAATCCTTATCGTCCGACATATGAGAGAACTTGGTTTTTTTACTGCAGTTGCGGCAGTTCGGGCTATCGACCCATTCAAAAAAATCATTCTTGAACCACGCGAGCAATTCTAATATGAGCATGTCTTGTAGATTAACTTCTGGATCTGGAAGTTTCTCTGCAAAGTATATTCGATAATATTTATTAGTGGCGTTATTATGAAATTTGGGAGTGTATTATCCTAGTCACTTTAATACATCTTCATTTTTAATTTAAAAAAATAAAATAAAGTGACAAGCAAATTACCTTTCTTGATCTTTTCATGAAGAGAGCGCAGCCTTTCTTGAGCTAGCCTCTCCAATTCTGGAATTGGCATCACACTCTGTGCCCTTTCTTGCAAGTGGCTATCTTCGTACATTAAAACCTTGTGAAACTTGTCTTCTACATCTCTTAAAAATAGATTAGTGAATATCTGAAAGTAACAAAACATAAAACCCGCCGATATTTAAATTCATAGACGTACTGGAGTGTACGGTGGTAATTTCACTCTACGGAAAGCCTCTTTAGGAACGGACGGCACGATGGGTTTCACACGCAGTGGTGACTCCATCTAAAACATGAAATATTATTACTGACAGAATATTGTAAAAACCAAGGCACACATCAAAGTGTTTGTAAAATTCTAATTAATAATCATTTATTGTAATTAGGTTAATCAAATGAAAGTGCTAAAAGGATTGTTGCATAATCTGCAACAATATCAAACCTCGTTACATTATACATACAACAAAATTATTTATTGATTGAGACAATTTCAATTATCGTTTTAGCTGCATCGATAGAAATCATAATCATTTCACAGATTATATTCCTAACTATAAAATCAACAAATACCACAAACAGACATTAGGACCTACGACTTTCTATTTAATTTAATAGATCGATAAACAAATTACTTAGTACATATTAACAGCAATCATAATCATTTTACAGATTATATTCCTAACCATAAAATTAATAAACATCATGATTACATATTAAGTGCATTGGTGCATTTAATGGATTGATAAACCAAACCTGTGCAGATTCATATGTACTGTAAAACTAAATCTATAGGCATGCCTACGCAATTAATGTACTGTTTGAATCCAGTATTTCTAATGTCACAATTGTGCTTTTTGCAACCATTTCTAATAGGCGGTATACAAAAATTCTCGGCCCCCTTAACATACGTAATCACCTTGACACAAATCTGCACATATTGCTACATGGCACTCATTGAATTTCCAACGTTTCAAGAAGAGTTGAGTCACCCGATACTCGACAACCTGGTTACCAAATTTGGTTCGTTATTACAATTCACCGGGCAGATTGTACTATTTATTTTCATAAACCTTTTAAATTTACTACAAGCGCAGGAAATCAGTGCCAGCATTGACGACTTGAAGAAAATAGACGTCCTGTTCAGCCGATTGAATAAAAGTCTGAAGCTTGGGGAAGCAACGAGGCATCATATCAGGGTTTTCGCAGGTTTATTGGGTTTGGTTTGTGCGTTGATCATGAAGAACTTGTTCCTCAAAGACACACAGTTGGTGCCGTTGAGCGGTAACAAGTGGTTACTGTATTTTGCACCTTTCTTCACGGTGTTTGCGATGGAATGCCAGTATGCTACGCTGATATTGTGTGTGAGGCTGAGATTTAAGATGAAGTGCGAGTATATGCGCGAGTCATGCAATTGCAATGAAGTTTTACTGGTTCAACGTATGTAATGTAGGAATAGATTATTTACGTAAACGATATCTAAGGTTTATGTTGCAGATGTAAAAATTCAAATGAACAGCTTGGACATAATAATGAATGCTTACGATAGATTGTGTGATGTAACAATGAAGATTAATAGGTGTTACTCGAAGCAATTAGTCCTTGCAATTACGTCCCAGTTCATACTACTCATTTACTCTCTATTCTACTCATATTACTTTCAGGCAAGTATGTATACAAGGGCATTGTGTGCATTTGGTTCAGTAATTTTCATTTATTTGTTACACACTCATAAATGTCACTCAAATCATACAGACGAAATTTGTTTATTTATTTAATGGTGTAAAACCGGTGAATAGATCCTTCAAAATAATGTCAAAGTGACAATTAATATTTTAAATAAGTTACGTCGCATACGGAATCTCTGAATGCATCTTTAACCTCTTAATTTATAGCAATTGATTACCAAAATATTAATTTTCAATGATTATAATTTGGTATGTTTGTTTCAACTTTGCCGTTGTTTGATTTAAATATAAAAGTGCAATTATGATTGAAATTATGATGACTGTTGATATATTTTATTGCTACTATTGCAGCCATTTTATTATCTTAGCTTTACTGTTAATAAGTGTTTAACAAATAAAATATTGTACATTATACACAGGGTAATGGTTAGTACTGTCTCTACAAGGGGACTGGCTCGCCACTTATTTCTTTGTATCGCCAGTAAAAACTGTTATACCCGACTTATAATGTAAACTACTGTACACTGGCTCGTGTCACTTTTACATGCTTGGTGATTGTAGTCGTTATATTACCAGGTTAGTGTACATGTTGGTTAGAGTGACATTTACATGTGTGTAACAAATAAAATACAATTACGGTTGTAATTTTAAGTGTTCCTTTATCATAAACATCATTTAACTAAATGCCTATAAAAATAGGATGTTACAATAGGATGTTATTGAATTATTTTGATTTTAAATCATAAATGGTTTCCAAATTAACAGCTTTAATTTCAGTCTGTGGAAAAAGGAAAACTGGCAATAGTTTGGCAGTTGGTATTTGTAGTCACCTTTTACGAACTGGCATTGGTAACTTATATATGCCATAACACGAAAACTGAGGTAATCGATCGGTAAATGTAGAATATTTTACATTCTTCAAATATTTTAGAGCAAAGACATGGCGGTAATTGTTAATAAAATATTGATGAGGAATATCAGCGACGATGTGGAGGAAAAGGTAAGACTACCATAACATAAAACAAAACTCAGGAAAGCTTAAAACAAAATTTTAAATTCATCACTACGATATGAATTGATTTTGGTGACTCAGTGGTAAAGTATCCACAAATTTTAACTATTTTCAGCTGACAAGATTTTCACACCAAATACTTCAAAGAAGCTCGGCGTTTACAGATGCTGAATTTTTTACAATTGATGGATATCTACTGTTTACGGTAACAAGTCAAACACATTATTCACACACAATTGTGAAGTTAATGGGCTGAATAGAATACAGAATATTGTTAACAGGTCCAACATTAATTTGAATGATGGTAAAATTGCTTCAAAATTTGATTTTTTTATTGTGTTATGGCTTTGGGGCCAACTTTTGTGAACAGTTAGTTTCCAGTGTAGAATTAGGACCTCAGTTCTGTTTTCTTTCATATTCCAATACAAAGTGCCATTGGGTTTTGAAACACAATTTTGCATTCGATTCAAGATTCGCTTTGTAATCAAATGTCTCACAATGATTCACTGTACAGACATTGTTCGCAGACATAATATAAAATTTGTTAATTTCAGATAATTGCTTCAGGAGTCACATATCTGCTGGTAATGCTGCAATTCCTAAACAACCCGGAGTCAAATTGCTCATTACAAATAATAATAGGGGCAAAACATGGAAATGATTCTACGTTGTAAATAAATAAACGCTTTTATAATGATGCTAGTAGACTATCGGTCCAATTCTCCCCTTATTCTATGGCTCCTAAATAACATTTACTTTATACTTTGATATTACCACAACTTTTACCTTTTTAGGAATAGCTCCTGAACTTTTTGAGGGTGTGCTTTTGCTTCCACCGGCCTGTGGCTTCTCTCGGACGCGTACGATATCATTTTTAATCGTCTCAACGTTCTTGAGAGACGCATCGGACGGTAAATTGAACATTTGCAAATTCTGGAACGAGACGTTAAACAATTTGATGTGCACAGTTCAATTGGATTTAAAATCGTACCTCTTGGAACCCCATGAGTTTCAGGCAGTCCACGCCGCCAGGGACCGAAATGATTTTGCTCTTAATGGTCTGGTTTTCCTTCTGCAGCATTCGGATCTTCGAGTTCGTGGGGTCTTTGAGTACGTTTTCAGCTATCTTCACCAGCACACGGCAGGTCTCTTCGAAGACATCTATTGGGTTGCCAATTAGCACCAGCAACACGTCCTCGAAGGTGGTCATTTTAATTGATGCTTTCAGCTTTTTTTTTGGCAGAATTTGCAAGTCAACCAACTATGGACGTCAATTTGACAACTGATAACAGGAGATAATTTCCGATATCCCATTACAGGAACCTATCGATTGGATGCGAATTTAAACTGAACATTGATTTATTTGGTGTTCATTAATAATTATAGCTTGCTAATTTAGGTTACGAAGGCCGAATCTGTTATTCGTGGTTATTCTTGAACGCCATGACACAACAAAAACCTCACAAACGGTTACGAATAGAGCCACTTAAATCGAGCAGATTATAGTATTCACAACTTGTTTAGGACGATTGTTGTACAAGGTAGCTGCAATACTAACAAACATTTCAGTAAAGAATTAAAAAGATTAAATCAAATGTGTAAAGCAAAAAGTGTAAAGTGTCATTACAGATTGGCAACACATGATACACTAAATGTCAATGTGACTGAAGATGCAACTGTCAATTGAATATAGATTCTTTAATAATTGATATAATAAATATCTATGTATTGTTATTAATAAGTAGATCTACAATAAACAATAAATTTAAACCTATTCTTAGATTTTACTTGACTTATAGTTTTACTATTTTCTGCATATATACAACCAAGTGTGCACCAAATTTCTCGAATCAGTAGTACACCTATGGATCAAATAATTTTTATTTATGGGTCTTGCAGATCACATACAAAAACTACTCATTTTTTATCACAATATATAATTATATACTATATTAATACCAGAAAATACATAAATCGCCAAATAAGTTCTGGAAATCGTTGTCGCTTCCATCATCCAGAACCATTTTGATTAAAATCAATATGAGTCGTTTTCAGTTTTGATTTCCGTTTTAACTTGCACTTCCTCAATTTTAGTCTGGTGCTGGCTTAACATTAACTTTCGGCATGAACTATAAGAAATACCTACCAAAAATAACAGTTGACACAAATTATCGAAATTAGAATTACATAATGAACCTGCATAATGGGCCAGTTTTTCCAGTGAGATGTCTGGATCTAGTTCTCTAATCCGTTTTAATTTGTCCATCAGCTTGGTGTTGCAAACGGGTGGTCTACCTGTCGCCTTGCCTCCACACACACTTCCGGTTTTGTGGAAACGCTTGACCAGTGTGTACACATGCCGCCTGAAGCTGTTTGCGTAGAAGTCTTTGTCCGGATATGCTTTCTGAAACTGAAGCTGGCAGGATATGTAGGAGTACTGCCACTCATTGTCAGGGTTGCGAGTGCCAGAGCGAAAGTATGCCTCCACTATAAAACGTTCCTGCTCGGGTGTATATGGCATTTTACCGCAATGGAGTAGTGTCAAATATAAGTAAAATCAATTCAATTCTGAAACATATTTTAAGATTAAAACACCTCAATAATAGCAATAGGCCATACGTTCGTGTTTGTCTGCTGATTAGGAATACTCACTAAAACTTGTGACATTGCAATTATAAGATGAAGCATAATGTTAATCCCTTGTACAATGTTACAGTAATTCAATTTTAATATAGGTGGAGAGCATTATAGAGGTGACCTGAAAATATAAACTAACTATACAGAGCGTTAACTGGATTCAAGAAACAAAAAAGCGAGCCAGACTAGAAGTTTTACATTAGCAATATTAGTTCATGTGGGATGGGAAGTCATAGATAGAATTATTTATTGGGATGATATGTAATAAAAGTTATAGAATGATTCTTATAGGAAAACTTATTTCAAAAAGATATTAAATCTTACATTGCTTCTTCAATATTACATGGCTGATAAAAAATTGTAGCTTTATATTTATTGCAATATAACATAAATAATTTTAGTAGCTTAATTAAAAGAAATTAAACGAATTGTTACGAGAAAATTGTTCAACAATAGGGTCTTCCGCGACTTTTCAAAAACCTTGAAACTGAACTCTAGACACATTAAAAACATCCTTGGCACTAATTTTTGTGCTGAGACAAATCGTTGTAATTAGCAAACACGATTTTAAAATTAACGGCGTTTGAAAAAGTCCCGAAACCCGCCATGTTGATGTGATGTCACAGCGCACGTGGCCCTCAGCTGTAGCATTGCTTACAATGGAGCGACAGAAAGAAAACGTCGGTTTTACGAAAAAAAGGACGAATAAGTATTGCATTGTGCCTGGATGTGATAGCAGCAGTAAATGCGAACCAAATAAGTTGTTTATAAACGTCCCAAGAGGGGATATACGGAAAAGGGGGTTACAACAAGTCCGAAGTGATTCCGCGAGTGTCACTTTGACGTCTCACTATTTTTGTGAAGACCATTTTAATGTAAGTACATAATTTTTCAATAAATTATCGACGAAATTCGATAAATATATATAATTAACTATCATCATTAGTAATGGGTATTCAAGGGGATTTCCGATTATATATATACATTAGTAATAACATAACCTCAAAATAGTTTTGTTGGTTCCATTCTAAAACAATACCTTCCATATCATTATTACTTTTTTAAAGTACTGTGAGATTTTGTACAATATGTTCTTACACAAACGTTTAGTTAAAACTAAAAAACATGTTGAAACAATATTTGTAGCAAACTGTTGATTTTTTAAATTTGATTAGATGATTAATAATTACAAATTTTGAAATCAGCATTACCAATTCGTATGAGATGTAGGATATATTGCAAAGTTTAAACAGTATTTTATTTGTTCTTACAGCTGGAAGAGGATTTGGAAAATTATATGCGACTCCACGCGTTTCGGCTACGTTGAAAAATTCACTTTTTGAGAAAAAGTCGGGAACCATTAACACGTGAACTTCTATCAGATTATCTGGCTGTCCCTTTACTAACCCATGAGAACTTATTTTATGTCAGACTGGATTCTAAGTCGTATTAATCCACGATTCCTATCCCTTATGCACTGACTCCCGATCGCCAACATGCGCAAAGACGTCACAGTGCCGCTCGGCCAATAACAGCGTTTCGTCGGTCACGTGACAAAATGTGTAAGTTTTACGATATTGTATGTTGTTTGTTGATAAGTTACAATGAAAACCAAACGTTTTCTCTGTGGGATGTTTAATTACAGGTTATAAACTTTACGTTAGGACACAAAAAGGTTATATTATTTTTTTTCAGGAAGACCCTATTGCTAGGAAACAAACCGAATAATTCTATTGCCCACATGATCAGGAAGTAATCAGAAATAAGTTACGAGTATACTATCCATTAAATACACTATGTACTCACAACCAACCAACTTATGTGTCATGTAAGAAGAGTTTAATGGTTCACATGTTATTATATGATTTTACCTGCACCTGTAGACACAATCACTTCTGTCACCGACCTAGCTATCCTTTAATTAATTAATTATTGTAATTATACGTGGATTTTTAGTTTAATAACTTTCACCACTTGTTACTCCTTACTCCACGTTGACTCCACGACAGAAGTAAACAAACAGTACGTACCACCCACGCAATAATGCAGGCAACCAAAAGTACATATGTCAAGATTAGCCTCTAGATTGGCCACTCTTTGTACACACAATTTCCGAAGACTTATTGCCTATTCCTGAAGGGGGCGCTTACACGGCTTTCTTGATCAAACTGCTCAAGAGAAGGTGAAGACCAATTTTCGTCGTTGGCAGTAAAATTCATGTATGTATTTATAAAATCATTTTCGATTGAGAACACCATTTATTATTACGGGTGATCATTTAAATTTCAGCTGTAATTATCCATGAAAATACTCGCAGCCAATAAGAAAGACGAAACCTGTGATCTTGCCTTTCTTATCTACTGCGAGTATTTCCGTGGATAACTAGAGGTGAAATTTAAATGATCACTCGAAATTAATCGAGACCGAAGGACAATGTTCATTTTCCAAAGATTGGGATTAACATGAGCAGTATTTTAAAAATCATTATCGATTTTTGAGAACACCACGAATTACATCTAGGAAGGGAATATCATGAATTGATTGAATTATATATGTAGTAAAGCAGAATAAACAAGAAGCAAAATATACTATTTATTAGTATGTACATACAGGGTGAGTTTTTTCCGATGTTTAGTATGGAGATCTCGGAAACTAGCGGAGATAGAGGGACGATTAAATGGGGAAAGAATTGCAGTTTAGCGAGCTAATTTTCATGAGCTTTTTGTTTTTTGGAAAAATGCATGGCTAACTAGAGATATTTAATAAAAATATACTTTCTGTTATTTTGTTCGGTGCCTATGGATCTGTTATTATTGACTTTAGAAAAAATGTGTAAAGGAAAAAGTTGTACGTAATTATGTGCTTACAGTCTATACCGAATACAGTCTAACCAATTGTTTTATTTAAGTTATAATTTTTTAGTTGTGACACAAAGTTGAGTTTTTTTTAATGGAACCATAGTTGGCCATGACTTTATAAAAAATGCCCTTTTTTAACAATTCTAATGATATACCACTTGATATAGTTATTTTTATAAATAATTAAATTATTGTCATTTTTTAGTTTTCACTTTCGAACTATTCAAGAATTACGCTATGGAAACAATTGATAGATGCGCAACGCATTAAATAGTAACATTCAAGTTAGTTGTTAAAATTTTTCTTTTCATGTCGAAATTATAAACATTATTATTTTGGTGTAAAATGTTTGTTCCGTTGGAGTTACAATTTTATATAAAAATAATTTCTGATAAAACAAAATTACATAAGTACAAAACTACTAAACAGGGAATGACAGACGATAAATTGATAAACAATACAAGCACATTAGAACGTAACTAAAGTAGTACCAAAACAACGTAATTAAAGTTAGGAAAGTATTTAAGTCTAAATATGTTCAAAAAGTTTATCATTATGATTAATGCACACCTTTTTAAAACAGAATTTGTTGCTTTTCTAACGGAGCGTCCATCAATATTAGAAAAAACTTGTAGTACACCTTCTCTAAGGTCATCTACTGTGACGTACGTTGTTTGATACACCCTATCTTTTACCATCCCATAAATAAAAATAAAATCTAAAACAGACAGATCAGGAGATCGGCCACCTCGATAATTGTCGTTTGTATCTATCATTTTTTTACCATATCATGTAATATGGTATATCATTAGAATCGTTGAAAGAGGCATTTTTTATAAAGTCATGGCCGACTATGGTTTCCATTAGAAAAAACACAAGTTTGTGTCATTACTCAAAAATTAAAGCTTAAATAAAATAATCGGTTAGACTGTATTATTAAGCACATAATTACCTATAACTTTTTCCTTTACACATTTTTTCTAAAGTCAATAATAACAGAGCCATAGGCACCAAACAAAATAACAAATAATATAAGTTTTCGAGATATCTAGTTAGCTATGCAATTTTTCCAAAAAACAATAACCTCATGAAATTGAGCTTGTAAAACTGCAATTCTTTCCCCATTTAATCTTCCCTCTATGTCCGCTAGTTTCCGAGATCCCCATACTAAACATCCGAAAAAACTCACCCTGTATATTGTGTGGTTAGTATAGGAAGTGATATATGTACGAACGGCACATACTATTTTTTCACACATCGCAATATTTTCGCAAGTTTTGTAAAAATATGTAAGATCGAAGACATTATTTGCTATCGACCTCCAGAAATATTCCAGTTTTGTTATTTCTCCGTTACATAACAACTGTCAGCACTAAACAAATCGTCCATTTTCTGGCGTGCGTGTAGGTTAGGAAACGACTGATTGTACATAGGAAGGTGGGAGAAAATCGCATTTTTTTTCACTACTAGCTTATAAACATACCATTATTGACTGATATTAATTGTGTGATTCAACAAATACTATGACCTTCTAATCAACCTCACAAAAATTGACCGGTAGTTCTGTGTTGCCATTTTCATGTATAATTTTACTATACTATAGGCTCGAGATAAAAAAAAAACGCGCGGTATAAGTACCATATAATTCGGAGATAAACATTCCTGAGTCAAACCTCACCAGTTCATCAGTTAATGATAATTTGACTTCATTAAATAATATGACATGTCATAATTGCGTTATAAATTATCATGTGAAATAAATGTCACTATTAAATGATCATTTATTTGGTAGCGTTCCTGTTAGTAATGAAAAAAATAGTATATACATTTCGGTTGTGAGACCATTATTGACCGCCCCCTTTGTTTCCCTCGGCGTTACGCGCCTTGGTATACAAACTGGCGATCGGTCAATAATGCTGGTCTTCACAACATAGGCGTTTAATATACTATTATGCACCAAAGGCGTTACTACGATGATTACGCTTGGAAAACAATAAAATTCGGCTTGACGGCTTTCGCCCGAGAGATGGATATCGTTCGATGGGCGTAATCATTCGGTGACCCCGCGGTGCATACACGATTTTATTTTTCACTTTTTCTTTAAAAAAAACAGAATTGGCTGAATCTACAGGGCGTAATGAATTCATTCCGCCCTTTTATTACGCCCCGGTTGTTATGAACATAGTTCGTATCATTATCTCGGGTTATCAATCAATTATAATAAAGTGAAAAATAAAATATATTTATTAGATCATTTCATTTTTCAAACACGACACCGGAATTATATACTTGTACTGGGTTCACACTGACACTTCGGATTTTGTTTTCAAAGGCGGCCGGCTAGAAATTGTATGTGGATGAAAACTGATAAATAAGACGATCACAACAATTCTGGTGTCGTCGTGGCATATAATGATTCTTTCATATGCAGTCGTCGCCGTTACGATCGCTGTGTGGGACTCGAAATTGTGTCGCCAGTCGACACTTGTTTGTGGGCGTAGAATGCATTATCGCGATAATAAAAATAGATGCTTTATCAATATTATCACTTATTAATACATGCATAACTGTAGAAACCACATTGTTATATTGTCACTATATATGATTTATATTATATGAATTGGAATGGTATGAATTACATTCCTCCGGAAACAGAATGGCTGTATTAGAAAATCAAATACAGCCATTGATGACGAGATAGTCACGAAAATCCTATTTTTTCTAGCGCACTCTTTATATTTTAATTTGTTTTTTTCTTCTCATTCTCATGACATTCTTAATAAAAGTGTCCCTTACATTTATTACTTTATTTCTGCAACTAACGAACATTTTGCGCTTTTGTTTATGTTGCTAAAAACAAAAAAAGCGGGCAATGAAAAAGGGAGGAATAGCATTTTTCACAACTAAAAGGGATAATGCCCGAGCTCTAGTCAAAATTTTAAATCATTTGAACTCTGATGGACCATTTTTTATTTAAACGAGTTAAAGAACAGTTAGCTGTGTAATATTAATTTTGACAGTATTTGTCAACCTATAAAACGATCGGTTTCACAAATTTTGTTCTTAGCTCGTAAGATGGTACTGGTACCATTACATACTTCAGTCGCAATTGTTCGAATAGTGATTCCATATTGCAATCGCGTTTTAATTATTGTATTCTGAATTGCATATAATTGTGGCATTTTTCTTTGATTTTGTGAAAATTGAAATTTTGAGTGTGGTCGTTTTCTACGATCACAACTGAACATGCTTTTTTATTTTCCAACCACAGGAAAACCAACAAAACATAGCGTCAGGACCCGTCACTTAAAAATGAACATGACAAAAAATGACATTAAAGTGTAGTTTAGTGGCAAAACACAAATCATGATAGAAACATAATGTTCGGAAATGGGTTTAAGTAGTCGATATGCATAATCCAGACTGGATCGCGCAACTATGGCAATACTGCAAGTAGATGTTTCATAATCTTCGAACAGTTTCAACGTTTCGAGATGTACAGAAACTGACAGTGAGACATAAGAATATTTAGTTTAAATTTACTCGCCGTATCATACATGTGCAATAAATATAGCAATCTACTACGAAAAATACATGTTTTACAACTAGCAGATAAATATGTAAAATGATATTCTTAGTTTCCAATGCCTTCAAGGGTACATAAATTATTAATGCATAGCACTCAGATCATAAATTCGACCGAACTACCGATAGATATGTTTTCGGAAGAAGGAAGGTACACCATTACTTATAACAGTTTACATTATTTATAAAAGTTGATTCGTCGCTAAATAATATTAGCAAAATTTATACAATTTTCAATTATTAATTTAGAAATGAATAAATAACACTTATACGTAGGAGGAATAAAGAGAATCATGTTATAAATTGGTGTGACATGCAGTTATATATATCATTATTTCCCGTATGTCACCTGTGGCGTAAATAGTTGTTGTTATATTAATGATCTGGTAATAATGTATTACATGCGTGATTAGATTCGCAGTACAAGGTCAGTAATTAATACAACTTGCTATTGCATTAGTCTGCAAAATTAGCAAAATTGTATGAATTATAAATAACAGATAATCAAATTTACATTTCACTGTAAGTTCTCTAAAATTAATTTTATGAAGCATATATCTTCATCCTAAAGACAATAATGATTTTGCTACAAGTAAAATCGACGTGAGAAATGTTCATGTATATTACCACTAGTAACTTGACATTCCCAACAATATAAAAATCTATTTAGGAGAAACTGTAGTCACAAATTTACAGCATAATCGAAACCAAACAAAAATGGAAACTTGTAATTATCTAGGAGTAATGATAAAAAATACAGCACTGTCTACCAATATAATTTTATAAAAAATATTTAATTACAGTTATTGAAAGTTTTAGTTTGCATGTCTATTCATCGATACATCTACTTTGCTATAATTAGTTGCAAAACTTCCATGCAATTAAGAAAATTTAGTACATAATATATAAGACATGCGATGCAAGCAAATTTCCATTGAACAAGATGGCTCAAGTAATCAACATCATTTTCTTCCTTAGTGTTGCACTCCTTCCGTATCTTGTAAGATATTTATTATTATTCTGTTATTATTAATATAATATTTTTAATCAATTTAGACCTAAACACGTTATTAATGTAATTCTTGCAGCGTTGTGAAGAAGATCTCCCAGCGCAATTACATGCGAAATGTGTAGCAGAAACAGGAGTGAGTGAAGGTATGTAAAATTATTGATAAATCGTTAAATCATTAGCTTGAAGTTAACCCCAATAAATTTTCACGAGCAGCAATAATTTTCTACTTACTACTTATTTAACAAAAATTATATTCGTTTGAAAAAGCATCATATTTTAGTTTATTTATTTAATGACGACCTATTTCTGCTGCTGAGATGAATCACCGTCTATTCTAAATTATACTTGAATAACAAAACTATGAAATAATATGATTTATTTAAAAGAAAATGAAAACAATTGACATGAATGTAAGTGTGTAAGTGTGCTTATGTGCTGTAAGTTTTTAAACGTTAGGTGATTTTTATTGAGTTTCAAGTCGTTGATCGTTTCCTTGGGATATGCACACACATGCACACACAAGCAGGGCATAATCATTCAGTGTTCTTTTTAAATATTCAAATTTCAGCCAAATTTTCTAATAATATTTGTATCAACATAATTGTTCAAAATATCAATATGTCTACTAAAACATATTTGTTTCGCAATGCAATTGTTCAAAATGTTAATTTTTCTAAAGATAGTTCTATCAAGATGCAATTTGTTTAAATTGTTCGAAAAATCAGGTTTTATGAGCACATTTTTATCAAATACATTTTTCGAAATTGAAATGTTCAAAATGCAAATTCTTCGAAATGTTCTTTATTAACTTAAAGAAGTAGATAGGTACTCGAATAAATATTCCTTATAAATCTCACATTCATGTAATTATTATTACTATTATTATATAAATATTAGCACATATTCACATTCATGAAGTATCCGTAAAAATGAAAACTTGTTTCAATAGTTTATTTCAATTTATTACTAAATATTTCTAAATTATTCAAGATAAAAATCCCCTTGAGTATTTCACTTATATTTTGGGAAAGTCAAGTAACTAGTGGTATTACACATGAATATTTCTCACTTCGATTCTACTTGCAGCAAAATAATTAGTCTTCTGCATGAACTTTATTATCTCTTACAATTCATACAATTTTGTTATTTTGCAGACCAATGCAATAGCAAGTTGTATTTATTACTGAGCCTGTACTGTGAATATAATCACGCATGTATTACATTATTACCAGAGCAGTACTATAACAATAACTGATTACGCCACAGGTGACATATAATGATAGATATAACTGCATGTCATGCCAATTTATATTCCAAATATTAATTTGTCTAAAGATATTTTTGTTTACTAAAACACATTTTGGAATCGAAATACAATTGTTTAAAATGTTAATTTTTCTAACGATATTTCTGTCAATATGAAATTTGTTTAAATAGTTCGAATAATCAGGTTTTATGAGCACATTTTTAGCAAAATACAGTTTTCGGTATTCAAATGCTCAAAATGTATTTTTTTCTAAATGTTCCTTATTAACTTTTAGAAGTAGATAATCGAATAAATACCCATTATAATCATCAAATTCGTGTAATTGTAATATCAGCAGATATTCTACAAAATACAAGAGACGCAAAAATTGTAAACTTGATTCAACAGTTTTTTTTCAATGTATTTTTTTTAAATGTTCAAGTATTAAACAATATACCGCGCTTTTTTTTTTTAATTTCTGAGCATAGGGTATGTTCACTTTTAAAAGGACAGGATCAATCCTACACTAAAATTCAATGTATATGCAACAAAATTTACAAATAACTACTGTACTACTGTACTAATACAGTTACTACTGTTACTAATACTACTGTAACTAAAGTTACATTCATGACCCATTTAATAAAACGTCAAAACTGTAGACAATAAATGTATTCAACGCAAGAAATATGCTATCTGGGCAGTGCATCTGTACCAGTGCACAAATACAGTGCACAAATACAGTGCACTGGTAACAATGTGGCATTAGTATACGGACTGTGCGCGATTTATTTTCTGTATATTATCCTGAGAGACCAATACCATCAATTGGAACAATTTGTAATATAATCCCCAAATTTAAAAGTAGAGGATGCCTCTCTGGTAGTCATCATAAAATAACTAGGAGATGCCACGTTTTAACTGAAGAAATGAAATTAAACGTGTTATGATGCTAAAGAAGATACTGATGAAGAAAATTTAAATACTTTCTTGCGTTGAATACATTTTCCGTCAACAGTTCCGTTTTGACGTTTTATACGTGACGTAAATATACGTTATGGATTTGTCATTTTTTTTTAATAATCGAGTTACACACGCTATTAAATTTGGTTGCATATAATTGAATATTAGCATAGGATTGATCATGTCGTTTTATAACTGAACATACCCTATGTTCAGCGATTAAAAAAACGCGCGGTATATTCTAAAGGGGATTTGTAAATAATGTATTTAAATAAAAAATATTTTAGATAAAATTAGACTTTTTATGTATTTGGGATTCGATTATACTATAATTATGTTATTAAAAATTATACCTATTTTAGATAAAATTCCAAATGCGATGAAAGGCGAATTCCCCGAAGATGACAAGTTTAAGGTAACAAATATGTAACGTGTTAGGTACTAAAAGTACTCAAAAATCGGAAATTTCCGTTTTTGCTCTCATTTGACTCCCGCTTTTATATTCTTTGAGTTCCAGTGTAGAAGGCGCTCTCCCGAAAAGTAACTGTTAGAGTAGTTAACAGTGTTATTCAGAAAAATTTAAACCGTGGTTTAGCGGTTTCTTACAAAGGGTTGCCAAGGTTACTAGGATTAAACTACCGTTAAACCGCGGCTTAAATTTATATGAATAAGGCCTTGGGTACCATACGAACGGTGTGCGGTGCGCGGCGAGTATTAATGTCTAGGAGCTGCGGTAAGCGACAAGCGGCAGGCGTCAAATTCTCCCAGCACGCTTTATCAAATCGTGAACAAAACTTTTATTGTGTCTCTCTGCCGCTTGACGCACCCGCTCATCGCTCGTATCGTTCCCGAGGCCGTACACTGTTAGTAAGTTAGTAACTAACACGTTAGATATATTTTTTGTTATTGTACAGAGTGATCATTTAAATTACGCTCAAGATATCCATGGAAACTTACGGAGCCAATAAGATAGGCGAAATTGGTGATCTTGCCTTTCTTATTGGCTGCGAAAATGTCCATGGATAACTAGAGCTGAAATTTTAATGATCACTGGAAACTTACCAATACGTTTATTTTTAGTGTTATTTGAAGTGCATTTCCATGTCAGTTGGGGCGGTAAGTCGTTTTTCTAGAAAACTGCAACCTCTTTAACAATTGGTTGTATAACTTATAGATGTTGGAGGATGGGAGTGTAATCGTAAATGATGAGATATTGAAGATATTGCCTGCAGAAAATAGAGAAGCAGTGAGGGAAATGGTTCGAGTTTGTAATCCTCGTATAGGTACTTTAAATTGATTAGTACACATCAAATATGTCATTTGGAATGTTATATTTATTTCGTTCTAGAATCCACCGAAATGTGTCAAAGGGCTTTCGAATTACACAAATGTGCCTATGCAGTTAAACCAGAGGTAATCGTGATGTGCGAAATGTTGAAACATTTGTTACTAATACATTTTTATTTTTCAGAAATATATTCTGTTTTAACTAATTAGAATTCAATATTTTGTGCTTGTGGCGATGATTCAATCCCGCATGTGGTACGCAATATGATGATTATGCTATGTAGTAAAAATTAGCTGTTATGTAATAAAAATCTGTTATTAATTATTGATTTATTTATTTGGTATATTTCCCCGTTACGTATACGTATATGCCAATTCTAATTATTCGATTATTATATAATTTTCTTTGATTTCTTATAGTTCTTAAAAAGAAGGCTAACATTTTATTTATGATAAATGATGCTTTGACTTAGGAAGGGGCGCCATGGGAGGACCTTGTTCAAAAGGGCGCCGCAGATTCAAAATTTCAAATACAGTATGCGCCAGAAAAAATAGTAGCGAAGTTTAGGCAACCAACCACACGCACTACGCCATATTCTGTACCGTACGTATTTTTGGTTGCCCAAACGTCAGCACTGTTTATTCTGGAGCTGTATTTACAATTATTTCTAAACTGGTTAAGCAACTTTATATACACGTTGAAACGTTGTTTTGCCTATGCTATATTAGCATGTGTTTACGTTAACATAACCTTATTTCACAACACGATGGCAGAGGCACAGGCAGAGGCCGTTGATACTTCAACAGAGAAGCGAAATAAGAGGAAACGCAAGAAAACATTCTTGCAGAATGCCCGAAAGTACGCCAAGCAAGGGTATTACGGTCGAGGTGCTAAACTTACAGAAGACACCTATCAATACTTTGTACGGATCATGGAAGCTTACAAAGAAGGATTTCCCAACGAGGAAGAGAAATGTGAGTATAACCCTTCACCTACACCACACACAAACTAATCAATTGTCACAATTATAGTGGTATTCGTGAATAACGTCTTTGAACAAACGATAGATGAAGAAATTAACATATCCTGCAATCAGGTAGGATGCCGAGTAATCGACACGTTGCTACCCTTTGCTAATGATCAAGTCATGGAAAGGTTCATGACAAAACTGGGTGAAGAGATACGTCCGATGTGCAGTGATCGGTTTGCAACTCACGTAATAGAAGCTCTACTCAAAGAGTCATGCACCCGATCGCTCAAAGGTGATGGCGACTTCAAAGATAAATACACGGAATTTACTATAAAAGTGAGCAGGTTTTTGCTCAATAACATGGAAGATTATATGTGGGATACTTACGGCAACCACACAATGAGATCTGTGCTGTACAATCTATCGGGTATTCCAAAGGTTGAAGATAAGAAGCAAGTGGACGATAACAGAGAAATTCCGGACACCTATAAAGACATTGTAAACGATTACGGCAAACGCCTGATTACCTGGCCACAATTTAAAGAGCTCCCGCTATCGGATTTGACGTCCGGGTACCTACAAGTTTTACTAAAGGCCCTAGCGAAACTAAACCCGAAGTTGCTGAAGGAGTATATTAAAAGATTGCTCAACGAATCGTTTGCCCCCGAAGCAGAAACTAACGCGACCGACCTGCCGCCAGTCTTCATGTCTAAATCCAACATGATGCTGCTAGAGATTTCTTTGCAGATCGTGAAACCCAAATTGTACACGCAGATCTACTCAAAATGTTTCACAGGCCGAATTCTAAAATTAGCGACGGCGAGGAGCACAAATTTTGCTGTGCAGAAGTTGTTCAATTTCTGTACGGAAAAATTAGAGGTTGTAAAATTCGTGTTAAATGTGCTTGGGTAATATTATATCGTATTAAAATTCATAGTTTGATGCCATGTTTGATGAAGTTGATGAACATTTCAAGGAGATTCTCGAGTCTGGACATTCCGGGGTCTTATTGTCAATAGCTCAAGCTTGCAAGAAGATTTCTTCAAAACAAGGAAGTTTTATTCAGGTACAAACCAGTTATTCTTATAAATTAATGGGCAGACATTGATTAGTTATTACTTTTTGGTAATTATTTTTAGAACTTGATGAAAGCTTTGGATTGTTTTGAGCCGGCGGAAAGGCAAAAGGCGATAGTTTTGTGCGCCTCTAAACTAACATCTTATGACGCAATACATAAAGACAAAATCAATTGGGAAAAGGAGAAACTAAATCTACACGGAACTCTCATGCTTCAAGCCGTACTTACGTTCAATAAACCCATAAAAGTCGTAAACAGCATCCTAGAAATGGAACAGAAAGATACTAAGGGAATATTTTGCAATAGTATGGGCTCCCATGTTGCAGATTCGTTTTTAACCAGTGATTTTGTTGGTGAGAAGAGCCGTGAGAAATTAGTTCGTCGAATGCAGGTCGGTGCGATGCGTAGTCTGTCAGTAGTAATGATGGATTGAATAACTAATTATCACTTAATTATAACACAATTTTTTGTTAGATGTTAGATGCTAGATTTAGATTGATTTAAATGTACCTTTTAACACTCTGCAAAGTCAAATTTAGTAAATATTAAATTCTGATTTTTAGTATTAATATAATAGTAAATTTAGTATTAATGTTAACTATTTGTAATTAATACTGTCTAATTTTTTTAGGGTGTATATCAAGAATTAGCTTCTTCTAAATATGGGTCACGAAGTTTTGATGCTCTTTGGAATGTGGCTTCTTTAAAAATGAAGCTTTATATAATGGACGAATTGCTTCATAAAGAAGCCTTATGGTCGAACACTGAATTTGGGAAGATAATTGCTTATAAGGTAAACACGCAACTCTTCAGGACTAACAGGGAAGAGTGGAAGAATTCCATTGATAAAAATGTTAAGGTTAAGAATATGCTTGAAGAAGTGTTAGGGTCGTAAATAATCTTGTAAATGAATAAAGATTCTGTTTTTATGATGTTCTTGTGTTTCTATACTTGCATCGTATTGGATAAAAATGGTTAATTAACATACAGGTATTTATTTTGTTACTTCATCACTTATTATCCCTGTACCACAATTACTATAATTACCCCAGTAAAATAAAAACCGAATTGAAAATAAAGTCCTGAGAAATAAATAAATAGGTAATAACTAACAGCAGGCTAGATACAAAAATTTAGAGATATTTGGTAAAATCATGGCACAATAATAATCCGTACTGCTCCTCCACCTATAGCGTAATTGGTTACTGTCATAATTTTTGACAGAGAATTCTGACCCAATTACATTTTATTTTACCATAGGCCCCTGAACTATTACTAGTTATGCGGGCGTTGAGAGGAGAGGGGCATTATTATTATTGCCCATCTGCGCCTGCATGCGACTTATAGATGGTAGAGGCACATTTCCAACATTTGTTGCAAGGAAGTGGGAAAACTACAGAAAAACCACCACAGAAATGCAGACCCAGGAATCGAGCCCGGGACCTTGCGGTCTAGAGGCGAACGCGTTAACGCTCACTCCACCGCAGCCTCTTAATAATAATAAATTAATAACTAATAAGTAATCTGTTCATAAACATATTCACCAATTCCACATACCACATTTAAACTAAAGCATATGTTAGATAATATAGAAGCTTATTCAATCATAAATACTTATTTCAATTCCATCAATTTTAATTTCATATATTTACCATTCATTTCAAATTAGTTGGGCAACTGTATATACCTATCAAAAGCTTATTTTGCCTATGTTATGTTATTAAATGTATTTATTTTAACATAACCTAACTATATTTGTATTGACTCGAAGCAATTTGGAACCTTTCATTATGAATTCAGCGCACAACAGATTAACGAGTGAGTAAAAATATTTACCAATTTCACATACCCTCAACATCCATTGACAAGTTAGTCCTCTGTATATAAAATGGTTGTCATAGAAACTAACCATCGAAAAAAGTCCACGTAATTCGTACAAATTTAGGGGCTCGTTTTGAAACAAGCCACTTTTGTGCTGCTACTAATCAATTTTGAAACACTGTGATAATTGAAACCCTCTAATTGAACCAAAATTCAGTTTTCTTTTGACTATCATAAGTGAAACAAACAGATTTTACCAATACATTTTAGAAAATAATAGGTGCTTTTCTTTCACACCAAAACTCAGTATAAACTCACTTCATTTACAATCTTTAGGTTTTTTTCTCAAAAATTAAATATAAATTGTGAAACGGGCACCTAAGAGTTTTTTTTCTGTTAGGGTGAGCGCACCGCCATCTATGGGCATTAGCGCTCCTAAGAGTTTTTGTAACCAATCTTTCAATTGTAATGTTTTATACTAATTCTTTTCTATCACTTTGAACGAAGATTCACTTTTTTTTGCATTATTATATACTGGGCATCCCAAACTTAGTGAACAAGCTCAACAGTACGCCACTCAGGGATGGCCACTGAGTCCTAAAAAAACACTAAATAATATTTAAATAAAATATTAAAAATATCAAAGACTTTATAAAACAAATATTAAAAAAGTCATCTTTATTATTATTATTAAATCATTTTTTTATTTTAATTGTACAGTACATTGTTGTTACGTTAGTTTTTCAACAATTTTCGTAAGAAATCAATGTTTAAAAATATTTAAATACGCTATCAGAAATGGAAATATACAATATAATTATTCAAAAAATGTAATTAAACAACTTAACGCAGGTTGGCATTGAATTCCTTCTAGCTGCTTTAAATCTGTGTAACAAGTTTAGAAGAATGTGTTACACCTTTGACTAGCAATTTATTTTCGAAAAGTATGACCTGAGGTTTTTTTTTAGTATTTTTTAAGGGCTCTTGCCGTCACCGAGAGGCGTGCTGTTGAGCTTGCCTACTATTTGTGGAACACCCTGTGCAATAGAGAAATAAATATTGTGATTTTGCAAAACAAACAATCAGATTTTACCGGAATTACACATTTTGTCATGATCAAATTTTTAGAGAATCCTATATATACAGGGTGAGTTTTTTCGATGTTTAGCATGGGGATCTCGAAAACTAGCGGAGATAAAAGGACGATTAAATGGGGAAAGAATTGCAGTTTTACGAGCTCAATTTCATGAGATTTTTGTTTTTTGGAAATAATGAATGGCTAACTAGATCTCAAAAACATATATTTTTTGTTATTTTGTTCCATGCCTATGGCTCTGTTATTATTATTGACTTTAGAAAAAATGTGTAAAGGAAAAAGTTGTAGGTAATTATGTGCTTAATAATACAGTGTAACCGATTATTTTATTTAAACTATAATTTTTGAGTTCTGACACAAAGTTGAGTTTTTTCTAATGGAAACCATAGTCGGCCATGACTTTATAAAAAAGGCCCATAATTTAATTATTTATGAAAATAACTATATCAAGTGGTATGTCATTAGAATAGCTGTAAATTAGAATTAGAAAAAACTCAACTTTGTGTCATAACTCAAAAATAATAGTTTAAATAAAATAATCGGTTGCACTGTATTATTAAGCACATAATTACCTACGACTTTTTCCTTTACACATTTTTTCTGAAGTCAATAATAACAGATCCATAGGCACCGAACAAAATAACAAAAAATACATTTTTTCGAGATATCTAGTTAGCCATGCAATTTTTCCAAAAAAACAAAAAGCTCAATAATTTGATCTCGTAAAACTGCAATTCTTTTCCCATTTAATCGTCCTTCTATCTCCGCTAGTTTCCAAGATCTCATACTAAACATCCGAAAAAACTCACCCTGTATATGTAGAACGTATTTGCGGAGTCGGAGTCAATGGTAAAGTCAATGGTGCAATTTTTATATTGCTCTTGGCGAGAATTGAACTAAACTCACGGCCTAAAGCCATTGGCTTCTTTTCAGATCTACAGTTTTAGGCTCTAAAATTAAGTACGACATATTAATTTCTTAGGTATTTTATTTATTTTAGAATGTAAGGTATAGTGGTTGAAATGTGTCTGATATACTATGAAGTTGGACAGGCTTGATTAGAGATTGAATTAGAGAACCATTCGAAATGTTCAGAAATATTATTTGATGCTAAAAAATTATTTTGTACAGAAAACTAATAAAAATTCTACAATTTTGGGAACTTTTTAAATGAAAAATTAAAAATATACGGCTTTCAATATTTCTCGATTCATTGCAGTTTCGAGATAATTTCAAACGAAGAGGTCTACAAATTTAAAATATTAAGATATTAAATACAAATTTTGATAAATTTTAGTTGTAATTTGTTTTATTTATTTAACGACATCCTATTTCTGTTGCTATGGCTACCATCATTATAGTTATCCATAGTACACCCATTAGTTTGTATATTCTTGTTATGACAGTTTGTTGTTCCTGCTTTTACCATAATTTGTTTGATTTATGTTTATGTATTGTAATTGGTATATTCTTGTCAAAACATTTTTTTTTGTGCCGTACTTTATGGATTTATATTTATGAATTATAATTGATTTTCAAATGATTTGAACAGTTTCATTTTTTAAGAATGTTGGAAATGAGTACAAAAATAAAATAATTTGATCACAATTTAGAAGTTTAGATATTCTATATCTAAATAATAGTGATATCTTCAATCTTGAACAGCAAACAAAAATTGGAGATATTGTCTAAATATTCAGATATCTCTCAATATTTTTGTTAAGGTATATCATGTTTTAAAATAATTATAAATAATAGTGAAATCTTCAAGCAATCAATGAGATTTTTGTTTTTATTATACTTATCTAAAAACACCTTGTTTTCATCCGTTTTTACAATGACGTAAAGGTGGCATTTTTAAAATTGCGCACGGAAAACTTTTCCCGATCTCCGATTCTTTTCCGTGCGCTAGTGGCATTTTCAGAACAGCGCACGGAAAACTTTTCCCGTGTTCCAATTTTTCCGTGCGATAAATTAAAAAAAATAGTTAGAGAGGATGAAAGACTTGGTATAATAAAAAGTATCATTCATGACCTGTCTAAAAATGGATTTTTCCGCACTTGCATGACTTCCCGTATTTGCCTTCGCCTCACACGAGACTTTGTCTCGCGCGCTCGGAAAAATCCTTATTTCCAGACTCGTAATGAAATATACTATTTTTATTTTCGTGAAAAATATTTATTTTTATATCGTTATATCTTCTCATTCATCACTTGGCAAACATGTTTACAATTAAATAATTTGAAATGATACAAATGTACTATTTGTAATACTTGCTGTTCGTTTTACAATTTATGTTTAATGTAATATAAATTTTGGAAAATTAAATGTAATGCTTAATTATTTTTTGATAATTCAGTGTTGTAAATTAGTCGAAGCTTTAAGTAAAGATATCTGACTACTACAAGATTTCATTTCTATTAGATATTCCTAATTAGGTAAGATATTTTTATTTTAAACTGTTGTTTCTTCCTTCCGCTCTTGAAACATAAAAATATTATATTATGTTTTGATAATGAATATTAATGACAATAAATAATCCCTAAACATTGTATGGTAAAAACTTATGAAAGTGTGTATTATCGGGAAAAAATATTTAAAATTCTATGTCGTTTATTGCTAGCATTATTTATTTAGTTGGTGCCGTCTCAGTGCTTCTTTCTGAATGTATCCATATAAAAATGGCAAATAGTGTTATTGCCATATATTGGCGATGGTTCAAAATATTTAAAAAATGTAAACGAGAAGATTGTATGTAATTTGTGCAGACCAAAATTGTTATTAGGTATCTATTATTACAATGACTTGTCTATTACTGTATTTAACAACTAACATAAATTACTGTAACCATCAGCATTCTCATTTAAATGAGTATTGCTGTAGAAAAGTCCTGTACGCGTGAATATTGTAAAATGAGTCGAAATACTGATTCGTCTTATTAAATATTCCTTCAATGCTACTTGAAAACCTATTTATAGATTAAGGAGGTATTTGATACAATTTTATAATTCAATCTCTACTTACACCTTTGCCTGGTCATTGTTTATATTTAATAGATTCGTTACATCTTAACATTAAGAAAAATGAGAATTGAATCGAGTTGTTGTAGTTTATTGTGCCGAGAAATAGTTGGTAATCATTTATAAAGTTCACCTAAAAGGAAACAAAACATAACAGATAAAAACGAAATAACAAACACTAATCAACATATTGCAAATGTACATAGCTACAGATTTCTAAGATGACCATACACGACATCCCCTCTGTACAAATAAATTAATAAATACTGCCTTGTAATTATCTGAGATACAAATGGAATGTAGTATTATTGCTGCACAAGGAGGATCCTCTGCTAGATATATAAACAATTTGAAATAAATAACATTTAAACATCTATCTCGTTTATAATTACAGGAATTTAGTCTTTGGTATTACTTTCTTCATTGCAAAGGAATAAACAGTTAACATTATTACAGCATGCGGGGACAGAGAAAGAGGAGGTGAAGAAAATATATAATATTTATATTATTATTTCCTATGTCTGCACGGCTTCCTCGCGGGTCACTTCTTGAACTTGACCGGATCTGGTTGAGTGGACAGTGGCAAAAGCGCCGTGGCCGTGGCGCTCGGCGTGGACGAGCGCAGGGGCCGCAGCTTCTCCTTAGAGCAGACCTGGTGGTGGTTTTCCCAGTCCTTGTGCTGGCAAAAGGGACCGCAATACCTAGCCAAGCTGCAGCCGGAGCAGGTCTCGTGGGCCTTCCTGCCGCAGTTCCAGCATGACTGCAACAAGCGAAATCGTCAATTGAACTGCAAGCATAAATCAGAGAAATTGTTCCTCTTAATATTTTTGTTAAGGTAATTTCTATAATTATTTAAATAAGATTTAGCAACTATTCCTCAAATTTTGCTAAATTTTTCAAATTGTCCGCAATGTAAAAATGGTTCATACATTTCTCAAAAAAATGTAGCAATTCTAGACCACATCCAAAAATGTTCCAATTGTACTCTCCATTCACGATGTTTTTGCGTCAGGGGAGTCTATGAATATCTAGTAATTTTGTTGGTATTGTTTCGGAAATAACTGAATTCCCCAATGGAACTTGTCATTTTTTTTAGGTTCAGTTGTTTTTAATTTGAGGTTATATTTTTTAAATATCATTGTTGCCAGATGTAAAGTTTAAATTATTAGAAATGAAAATAGAACGGCATAAAATTATGCCGTGTATATCTGACAATGTGGTAGGAAGAAAATGTCTAATAGACATCGACACAAAAAATAATTCTTCATTCAATAATTAATCAATAATAATTAATCTTCCGTTGCAACACTGAATCAGTTTGTCCAACATGACAAAAATAAAACCCAGCCAACTCGGTTGCAAAAAGGTCGTGAATGTATAATATGAAGTGATATAAAGCCAAGTTCAAAAACAAGTAAAACTGTATATAATTTCTTCAAAATACATAAAACTTTCCAAACTGTAAAGATTGAAATTTAAAAAATTATAGCAAAAAATTTTCAAAATTATGTGCACTAGTATAAAAATAGTTTTAAATTCCTAAAAAAACTGTCCACAATTTCACCAAAATGTAGAAAAATTTTAAATTACAAATACTGAAATTTTTATTAAAGGTTAATAAATAAGTTAAAAAAATATTGCTGAATGCCACAGAACAAGGCACAAAAGAAATGTAATTTTTCCGCAAAATGTGGACACAAAAATTATCATTTGCGAAATCTTGGACAATTAAGCAAAATATGCAGCTGCAAATATTGTCCCAATATGATAAATCCAATGGATTGGAAACTAGGAAACAAAAAATGTCAATTGTTAAACAAAATATTGTGTTTCAAACAATTACAAAAATGTCCAACTTTGCTAAAATGTCAAATTTCCAGAAAATTTCCACGCCATTTTCCGTATTACGTATTTATTTTTCGCTTTACTATAATTGAATAATAATTACTAAGATACGAGATATAAGAGGGCGTAATGAATTAATTCATGTGTATTTTCATATAAACATGTCCATAAGAACCGGGGCGTTATAAGAGGGCGTAATTAATTCATTACGCCCTGAAGTGTATTTTCCACACTAGGAAAAGAAAAAGTGAAAAATAATATCTCGTATGCACTCTCGGGCTAACGCCCTTGAGCTGGATGTCATCGTTGTCCGGGCGTAATCTAGTACCGCCCTTGATGCATAAATAGTTATTATGTTATAAGATTCGTGGTGCCAATCATCACGACGTTAGTCATATCAATGAGACATGGTTTAATGATGCAAACACCGATTTCAATAATGATTAGTTTACGTTACGAATTAGTTACAAAACATACCGTGACATTTTTTTTTAACTCTGAACATAGTCAATACAATGTCTCTATGTTCAATTTTAAAACATACAGGTCAATCCGTGGTTGTTATCAAGTGACCAAGCTAACGTCAAAACAACTATTTGATGGGTTATCAAAATAAATAGAATTGGACACTTATCGCGATAGACCAATTCCATTAATGGGAGCAATTTTTAATATTATTTCAAAATTTAACAACAACGGATGCGCGGATGCAGAATTTCACGTAAAAGTGTAAATCAGGCTTTGGAGTAGATCGGTCTACGGTCTTTCTTTTATTGCTATATCTGTTCCGCGGACATTTTTTTTCTCTTCTTCTTCGGTCTTCTTGTTGTTGAAAATCATCAATGTTAATAACATAATGAATTAATTCAACAAAATGTCAAAAAATTGACAAAAAAATCTGGGAAAAAGCACAAAATACAGGATGTTAAAAAAATAACGAAAAATATTCAAGGAGGCGGTAGTATGAACCACAACAAAGAAAACAGTCTTAATAATCATGGGTCCTTAAAGTAACGGTTTCGGAAATATGGAAGATTATTCTTTTTTACCTCCTTTTTTTATTTTGCTAAAACTTGCATTTTCTTACCATAGTTGTCTGATGTTTTGTGAAATAAACATTCAGTATTTGACAGTTGTTGTTAGTGCATAAAGTCCTCAAAGTAACTGTTTCGGAGATATGGAAGATTATTCTTGTTTGAAACATTTATTTGCCTATTTGCAATTATTTATTACTTATTGATTATGTGCAAACAACCAAAGGGAGCTTCTAGCGCAAACAAAGAACAGAGTTACAGAAGATGGTCGAATCCTTCCATTTCCAAGCACGACATCTTTGTCTGAAGGATATTCGAACTCTATCTAAAACACCCTCATCAGCTATTGGCTATTTACAGGAGTACCATAGACTAATCACCAATCTCTGGTGAATTCTTACAAAAACAAATGATGTGAAGGAATCTGGCGATTTGGATAAGCTTCTAGATAAAGACGTCGTGCTTCGGTGGCAAATTCATTAGCACAACCATACATGAAATACATGTCGGCTAATTCTGCATTAGAGTAAACACCCATTGCAATCCAAACTTGTGTACTAAAAACAACTGTCAAATACTGATGTTTATTTCACAAAACATCAGTCAACTATGATAAGAAAATGCAAGTTTTAGCAAAATAAAAAAGGACTTAAAAAAGAATAATCTTTCATATCTCCGAAACCGTTACTTTAAGGACCCATGTTTATCAAGACTTTTTCTTTGTAGCGGTTCATACTACTACCCCCTTAAATATTTTACATTATTTTTTTAACACCCTGTATATACGTACAAAAGAGTTAGGCTTCTGGTACGATACGTACGGTGAGCAGCTGCGGCCAGCATCAGAGCGACAAAACAAACGTTTTGTTCAAGTTGAAGAATGCAGCGTGCTGAGAAAATGTGACGCTTTGCCCTTGCCGCTCACCACTGCTACTATAATCTATTATGTCTATAGTCTTAATATTAACTACTAAATATTAATGTCTATAGTCTTATAGACATTAATATTTGCCTCCGCTCACCGCTCGTATCGTACCCGACGCGTTAGGCGGTGATGTAAGTTTACCATAATCATACAGTAGGTATTTATATGTAAATAATGTACTGTGTAACTCCTGACTTCCACTGGTAATTTTAGTGGCTTTAAAATATATATTTTACCAGTTAGCAATTGGGCATGTTTCTAAATGTACAGGGTGTCCAAGATAAGGATCAACAGCATGGGGATCTCGGAAACTGTAAAAGTTATAAAGGCGGTTAAATTACAAAAAAAATGTGCATTTTAGTGGTCAGTAATATTCCGCTGAGAAAACCAGAAATTTCCGCTTACTTCCGGAGATATTCGACAAAAACCGAAATCTAACGATTTCGTTTTTATTTTTTTCTAAAGTTATTTGAAAAGGTATAAAATCACCAAAGGCACTTTCTCATTACCACTTTTTTAGCTCTACAAGGCAGCGTTTACAAATTTTGAGTACAATGTTTCGTTTCGAAGGAACTATGTATTAAATATCATTTCCTATTACGAATTCAACGATTTATATCACAGTATGGTTTCTCATATTATTATTCGAAAACAAAATGCTTGTTAATACATTTCGAACATATTGGTGTAGTAGGTGTTGAGAATTGTTCTGTTCATTTAATGGCGGCGAAGACAAAATTTATTACCTAATTTTATGATTTTAAGATAACTAAATGAACAGGACAATTCTCATAATACCACAGTAAAAAAATAATAAGTGTGGTTCTGAATTACTATTATGTTTCTATGTTTAACGACTATTCGTGCTAAATTGATTTTAGTTACTATTTTGGTAATAATTGTTGTCTTCGTCGTCATTAAATGAACAGAACAATTCTCATATCACAGCAAAACAATAATAAGGGTAGTAATAACCTAACCTAACCTAACCTAAATAACTATAATGTTTCAATGTTTAACAATTATTATGGTTTTTTTTTATTACTATTTCGCTACATTTTGTGTTAACATTATGTAATAATTTTTGTCTTCGTCGCCATTAAATGAACAGAACAATTCTCATATCACAGTAAACAAATAATAAGTGTGGTCCTAAATAGCAATATGTTTCAATGTTTAACAACCATTCTAGGTAAATTATTTTTAGTTACTATTTAGGTACCTATTTTGGGTTAAAATTAGATAATATTTTTTTCTTTGTTGAACAAGAAAAGGTTCGAAATGTATCAAGCCTCTATCTGATTAAAAACATTAAAAACCATACTCTGATATAAATAGTTGAATTCGTAATAGGAAATACTATCTAATACAGGGTATACATTTTTAACAGGCTATATAAAAAAAAAGTTGATGTTGCTTTCTTCGAAACGAAACGTTGTACTGAAAATTTGTAGACGCTGTCTTGTAAACCTAAAAATGTGGCAATGAGAAAGTTCGTTTGGTTTTCTTCTACCTTGTCAAATGACTTCAGAAAAATAAATAAAAACGAAATCGCAAGATTTCGGATTTTGACGAATGCCTCCGGAAGTAAGCGAAAATATCTGGTTTTTCTGGGTTTCCGAGATCCCCATGCTGTTGCTGTCCTTATCTTGGACACCCTGTATAGTGCTAGCTACTAGTGCCAAATGTCTGCTTCAACTGATCTTTGTAATTAATAGAATCATGTGCTATGCGGAAATTGCACAAATAAAGAAACGAAAAGAAACGATATAGGTACTAAATACCATAACCTCAATTGCACAAGGTGCGCTTTTGCTAGACCTCGAAATGTCACTTTTAAGGTTATGTTATTCTAGCTCTAGCAGTTAGCAAGTAGTTTTGACGCTAGAAGACTGGACCAGCGCTAGAATCTAGCAGCGGCATTGTGCTCGATTAAGAAACGCTTTGCTAAATTTCTACTGCAAGTGCTAGAACTAGCGCTGAATTTTGAAACACGCCCAATCGCTACAACACATATTTGCGGTCTTGTACTTAAAATATAATCTTATACCTACTTTTACTTTTTTTGCATTTTCGTGAATTGTTTGAGCAGCTTGTATGAATTTTACTGGAAATTTCAATATTTTCTTGCAAAAGTCGATATATTAGCTTTTTTTTTTAATTTTAAAGAAATATTCGAAATTTCAGATGCATTTTCAGAAAAATGGATACTAAATATTTCGTAATGTTGCTGTCTTAAAATACCAATGTTAGCAGTTAACAGCTACCACTCGTATTGAAACTGTTGGTACTCTAAATTGTGTTCTTTTACTTTTTTATTTTATTCTTGCACGTTATTTTACTTTTAGAACAAAAACAAATTTATATTCTCCAGTCATATTCTTTTGAGTTGTAGAGAATGCGTTTTTTAAATCCAATTAATAGAACGTAAGAACGAAATGAAAAGCTGCTGTAATGTATGTATTGATTGAATTGCAAATTTATTAGTTACAATAGAATAGTTTGGTCATCGCTGTTTCTGTTAATATAATAATTAGTATTCAGTGGTTAAATTTGTGCAATTAAACTTGTTTCTATTGTAATTCATTTGAACTTCTTTGTTGGATTGAATATTCCACATGCACGCTGCGATGGACGTTTTAATTAATGAATTAATAGTTCAGAAGCATCCCGGAATTCGGGGCTGCGGCTTCGATTGTTTATGCATATCAGTATGCGTCCTGAATCTAATTTTATGGATAAATTTTTTGGGGCGCCCGTTTTTGCAAAGGGAGCCGTAATGCTTGTGAAAACTCACGTTTTGCTGGGAAGGCGCTGGCTGTGTATTGGCCGGGGGTGACTGGCTACTTTCCCCGTCGACGTGGTTCAGCGGGTTTTCATCCGTGTGTTTCCTCGCATCTGAAAAATGATTTCATCTTTTAAAACAGCCGGCCCCAGGCACGATCAATCACGGCCCCCGTTTACCGACCTGAGAGGAGTTTCTCCATCTTGGCGCGCTCGTTGGCGACGAGATCGTTCGCCTTGGTCTCGGCGACGGCGACGGCCTTCTGCAGCTCGAGCACGGCCTGCCGCTTCACGTCGTTGACGGCCTCCTCGGCGCGGCGCTTCACCTCTGCGACGCGGTCCTCCGTCTGTCGCACAGCCTGCACCATGATCTCGTTGGCCGCCTTCTTCAGGTCGACGCCGACGTCCTGCTTGCGCAGCCACTCGTTGGTCAGGTCCTGGTTGTTGCGCTGCTGCAGGATCGTGAGGGCCCTCTTGGTCTTCTCCACCATCGAGAGGATGCAGTTGAGCATCACGTGTATGTTGCGCCACTCCTCGTCGCCGCGGTTGCCGGTCCGCGTGTTCTCCAGGTCGTCGGGACGGTGCTGGGCCGAGTACGCGTGATTGTGCTGGGTGTAGTCGAAGAAATGGGAACTGGGGACGGCGCTCGTTATGTTGGGGAGCAAGAGGCTCTGATGTGACAGCAGGAAGGCGTTCTGGGAATTGTGTGGCCGTTTTACCGGCGAGTACTCCTGACTATCCTGCAGGGATTGCCCGTTCTCGCATATGCTGAAAATTAAATTATTTGATATAATAGATATGGTTCCTAACCTCTTCAAGTCAGATTAAATATTCCTCTAAAGCAGCGTTCTTCTACCTGTGTTCCGCGAAGTTTCACAAGGGTTCCGCAAACAATTACCATGCAACTGTAAAAATTATCTAACAACTGCGTAGTGAAGCGGGGTGTAGAATCTGGATTTGGATTTTGTAAATTAAAAGATCAAATAAGAATTTTGTTAAGCGAACATGCATTTGAATTATCTTATAAATTAAATGATATAGATTGGATAATGAAAATATCATATCTCGCAGATATATTTACCTATTTTGTCTGTTCCAAGCAAAAAATATGAATATCTTCGAAGTAAAAAATAAAATAATGCTATTACTATTCACAAATTAAAAAAATATTCTCAGATTGCATTTTAAAAGAAAATACTGACTTTTTTACTAATTTACATGAAATTATGATAACTAATAACGATAAAATGAATAAAAATTTACAAGATAATATACTGCAGCACTTGTCACATTTACAACAATCGTTTCAGGAGTATTTTGGTTTTGAAAAAGAAAACCTATCTTGGATTCAAAGCCCTTTTGAAACAGCTTGTGATAATTATCAGTTGTCAGTTAAAGAACGAAAACAAATTATCGATATATCGACTGACTCAGTAAGAAATAGAATTTAACAAAGTTGATATTTTGCATTTTGTGCTTCAAATTTTGCATGAATATCCCGAGATTGCTAAAAGAGCTGCAAAGCACTTGATGTCTTTGGTCCCAACTTATGTCTGCGAGAGATCACTTTCTCAGTACACTGCAACAAAAACCAAATGCAGACGATGACATGCGCTTTCAAATTTCTCACATTGTTCCAGACATAAATATGATTTGCAATAAAAATCAGGCCCAACGTAGTCATTGATATGATTTAATTTAATATTTATTTGTTATTTTATATTTAAAGTAACAATACATTAGCATTTGTTACTTTATTGTTATATTGCTTCTAAGTTAATTAAAATAACAGGCCAAGCCTGGTGTTAATATTATTTTGTGTTTTGAATATAAATTCGTTCGTAAATGTGTTCCTAATTCTATGTTTTGTTATAAAAAATAGCTTCTGCTCCAGTGTTACACAGTGTGAAGTGCGCGAAGCAAAACCAGTTTAGTCAGTAATGTGATTTTCTTTTCAGTAATTATTTTGTTTAGAATTGTTTAATAAAGAATATAGGCAAATTTATTTAAATTTACAATAACAATTACATAATTATAATTATTTATGAATTAGTATTTGTTACTATATTGTTATATTACACATAAGTAAATGTTAAATATTTTACTGTAACAATTGTAAATTTTACAGTAAGGCAGAACTGCATCAGTATCAGTAACAGATTTTTTTATAAAAATGTAATCTTTGACATTTCAATAGAATTCAATTATTGGCAGTTTGCCATTGCAATTTTGATAGAAATAATTGTAATTTTAACAGCAATAATTGCTATTTAGACAGTAGCAATTGCTAATTTGACAGTAATACGTACAGCTTTGATATACTCTGATTTTTCTAAACTGGCGTGCACGTCATCAAAATAATAATCATAATAATGACGACACAATTTTACAAGGTTGCCAGCTGTCCTGGGTATTTAAAAATGGCTGCAATCAGCTGTTGCGCCCATGCAATCTTGTGCGATAGTGCGCGGTTCGTATCAAATTCGTCGACTTCTCTGCCGTGTTTCGTACAGATATAAATCTTGTGGTTATGGTTTAACATCTACAATGGCAAAATATAAAAGAGTTTGCACCGTATTCGGGTCCAACACTGACAGCGACAAAAATCTTGAGGTTAGATTCGATTCCCGGCTGCAGGCAAAAGAAACGTGAAATATGTAACGAAGTCAAATGTAACAAGTTAAACGTCAAAGAAGTTTGGTTATGCACACATGTATGAGCATGTGTTAGTGAAAAAGATCTGGCATCGTCACCGAAAAAATATCAGGTCGGCCAACATAACATGATTTAATACATGATTGGCAGGCGAAAATTGTGACCGCGGTTAATACACCGATTACCTATTTATAACCACCGGTGATCAGTGTTATGTAACAAATGATCCTGAGATTAATTTCGATTCTTAAACTAATGTTATGCATATTCTCGAAATCAATCACGTTGGTACGAAAAAACCTCATCGCACAGCTGATTGATGACGTGCACGCCAGTTTAGAAAAATCAGAGTATACTATAATTTAAATTTTGTTATAATGGCAGAACATCATCAGTAACAGTAACAGACATTTTATTAAACATGTAAACTTTGACATTTTAATAGAATTAAAGTATTGGCAGTTTGTCATTATAATATTGATAGTAATAATTGTAATTTGGACAGCAATAATTGTTATTTTTACAGTAACAATTGCTATTTTGACAGTAATACGTACAGCTTTGAGGTTATAATGGACATTATGTCATTAAAAATTAAAAATAGTCGAAATTTTAAGAGAAAGTAATAACTCAAACTTTACCAAAAATTAAAATTTGCCAGTAATCTTTAAATTTGCAATGAATAGTTTGACGAGTAATTAATGTAATTTTGAAAGAAATAAGTTAATTGTTTACAGTAATTCTTGAATAGGGATTAGGACAATACTTGCTATTTTGACCACATATAAGTGTACATTTGATGGTAATTGAAATTTTATCATTAAACATTGAAAATTGGTTTTGAAATTTAAGAAGAAATAACTCAAATTTCATCAAAAATTAAAATTTGGCTGCAATCTTTGAATTTGCAATTAAAACTTTGAAGAGTAAGAATTTAAATTTTAGCAGAAATAATTTAATTGTTTACAATAATCCTTGATTAATGATAACGATAATAATTGCTATTTTGACAGTAACAATTGCTATTATGATAATAATACGTGTAGCTTTAAGGTTATAATTGAAATTTTATCTTTAAAAATATATTTTTTTTAATTTTAAAAGTATTAACTCAAATTTGATCAAAATTTACAATTTACTCTTTGAATTTGCAATTAATGCTTTGACGAGTAAGCATCTACCCTGACAAATACTGATCAAAAATATTAAAAAAATAAAAAATAAAAAATAAATCATAATTTATTTGATTTTTTTGATATGATTTAATCATTGATTTTTGATTAAAAAACAAACATTCATTCCAACCCTGCTTTCAATGCTTTAATTATCGAAATGTTGATGATAATTTTTGAAATTTGAACAGGAATAACTGAAATGATACAAAAAATGTTCATTGTAATTTAAACAGTAATTATTGCAATTTGGCAGAAATCACTGCAATATTGGCAGTAATATTTACAATTTTGACAGTAATAAGTGTAGCTTTGACAGTAATAATTGAATTAATTTTAATAATTTTGGCCTTAAAACTTGAATATAGTCTTTGACATTTTAAGAGTAATAACTAAAATTTTACTAAAAATTAAAATTTGCCTCTTTGAACTTATAATTAAATATTTGGCGATTAATCATTGCAATTTTGACAGAAATAATTTAATTGTCTACAGTCATCATTAAATCAACAAGAATTGAAAACAATACAGAAATAATCAGACATTTTACTGGACTCTGGTGATTTTTTTTAAAGAGAGCGCAATGAAATAAATAAATAATAAAATAAAATAAAACTAATTATTTACCAGTAGTAGTAGTACTACCAGTAGTAGTATTATAAATATAATAATACAACAACCTTAAATACATAACTGGTATGTTATGGATAAAACCTTAAACTTAATAATTATTTATTTTAATTGCAAGGGTTCCTTTAGAAATACCACCAGTCAGAAGCGTTCCGAAGGCAATGAAATGTCGAAGAACCCTGCTCTTTGGCAATGGTTCCACATATACTTGCCACTGTGCTCAGTTTATAACATTCGAAAGACGACGAAAAATGATATTACAAAACATATGTTATTTTGTACTCCATTCGAGCCCAATGTGATCGGAAATAGTATATTGTGTGGTTAGTACAGGAAGTGATATACAGTATGTTTGATTTATTGTGACACAGCAAATATCTCGGTTATTAGTACCGATAGAAAAAAAGTTAAAGAAAAAGTTTCAGTACTTTTTGTCGTCTATTTAATCCTAATGTCAGAAGAACGATTGAAAATCAAATAAACACGTGAAAGCTACATTTTATTTAATGGAACACCCCGTATATTGTGGTTATTTCTAATAGGCAATAAAATTAGCTTTATAATGATACCACATAAGTACCGCTTTGTTATACAAATAACGCGACAATTGCCAATAAATCGGTTACTATGAATTACAATTTAAAGTACAACTTGCAATACATTCTTCGGATCTCTTTATTAAATTTCGTCGTGCTATTTGCAACATGCGTGGTGTTATTTGGCTACATGCGCTACGAATACGATTTTTCAGATCGTCTAGATTTTTTGGACGAGTAACAAACTTTTGCTTTAAAAATCCCCAAATAAAAAAAATCTAAAATAGACAGATCTGGCGATCTTGTTGACCAGTTTCTGGGGCCACCATTTGCAAGAAATTTCACACCAAACTTTATTTATAAAATATTTTTGACAATTCTGGCGTAGTGGCGAGGAGCTCCATCTTGCTGGAACCACATATCACGATGTATTTCTAGGAGATATCCAAATAATCTTCGAATTATGTCATAAGAAAGTTGGCTTATCGCTTCCCATTCAACGTTCCTTGATAAAAAAGGACCTATTATAGTATCACCTAACACGCCAAGCCACATATTAACTGCAAATCTGTGTTGGAATCAGCATTCCCGAATTTGACGTAGATTCTCAGTATCCCAGTAATGGTCGTTTATTCGGTTGGAGATTCCGTTGTTGTTGAAATTAGATTTATTGCTCCAAAGAATTATATTTAATAAATATTGATTAGTGTTACGCCAATTACAAAATATTATCCTCCTATCAGAATCACCATAAAATTACTTAAAATATATATATTCCATATTTAACCTCTTATACCTTGTACAAATTTAATTTTATAGGGTCTCATCTTATGTTTTCTTAGAATAGAAAATATTTTATCCAGCGCTAAGGCAACCTCTGCTTCACGTATTGAATTTCGTGGATGTGCTCTAAAATAGGCCAATATCAAAACTTCATTATTTTATTCACGTTCATTTCTTGCCATTCGTAATGTATTATTAAAACAGCCATTTCTCCGTAAATTTTGTTCAAGTTTTGTAAAAGTGCAATAATGTTGTTGTCTTGTTTCTGGATACATGTTTCCATAAGTGATACTAGCTTCTCTAGAATCGTTGTTGCATATAACGAAGAAATTCAGCAAATCCATTTTTTCATCATTAGTATAATAAATATCACCCATTTCTACAGACGTAAATCAACAATACGCAGGATGGGAAGTTACTAAGCCACTTTGACATTAAAGCGATAGCAAATTGTTTTGCAATTGTAATTCATAGCAACTGATAAATTTCATTTATTGGCAATTGTCGCGTTATTTGTATAATAAAGGGGTACTTATGTAGTATCATTATAAAAGTAATGTTATTGCCTATTAGAAATAACTAAAACATACAGGGTGTTTTATTAAAGAAAATGAAGCTTATAGCTTTCACGTGTTTATTTGATTTTCAATTGTTCTTCTGACATTAGGATTAAATAGACGACAAAAAGTACTAAACCTTTTATTTTTTTCAACTTTTTTTTCCTATCTATACTAATAACCGAGATATTTGCTGTGTCACAAAAAAATCAAACAGACTGTATTCCCGGCCCAAGCGGCAATTGATGTCCGAGCTATCAGGCGACCACAGCAAACCGAAGAGGGCGGGAATGTACTACATGTACTAATCACACATACTATTTCTTCTCCCATGGCAATATTTTTGGAAATTTCGTAAAAATATGGAAGTTCTAAGAAGAAACTATTTTGACAAAAATATGGAAAACATTCTGAAATAACAATACAATGACTTTCTTTGCGGCAAATAAAATGCAATTTGAAGTCATCTGAAATTACAGTGAAAGGAACTTTTTTTCCAAAAATAAGTTACTTAAAGTGGCAGGATTCATGAAAGTTGTAAATTATTAGTAGAATAATTTATGAAGACATGGGTGGGTTCTTTATATGTAAATCTTCTGTATCGCACAGATGTATGGCTTTCGAGGGGTTGCATCTTGAAAAGAGTTTTCCAGTTACAACCAGATGTACTTGCAAGTTGAGATATCGGAATATGAGAACCTAGTTTGCAATCCTCCTTGCCTTCTTAGGCTGTCTTTCCTTGCTGATATTTCCAAACACGTAAATATTTTGAATAGTAGTTACAGTCACCAATAAAATAGACTGATTTTTAAAATAACTTGTTTATGATCGACTTCAATTGGAAAAAAGTATGATTCGCTTCAGGGCTTTCAAGAGCTCATGGATGATTTAGCAGTTTGAAACGATCAAGTAGAGTTTTCAATAATAATATATTAATACTTATAATAAATATAAATAAGAGATGACTTGGTGAGGGGAAATTCGCCTTTTGAAAGTAGCGCTCAAGAATCGATTAACATGACATGAACAAGCATAAATTAACATTTCGTCCCAAAATATTCAAAAGTTCACGTCAGGACTGTAATTAAAAGGCAGGAGTGGTGCTGTGTAAGTGACGGGTTGGCGGAGCAGGACGGGAGGTAAGTAAAAAGCGTGCTGTTCCCACCAGATGGCACCAGAGGCGCCGCGTGCACCCGGAGACCAGAAAGAAACCATTATTCATTTTAATAAAACGGTCGCTTGCAGACTATTGAATATAGTAGATCGACCCCGGATGCGGACAATATATAGAGAACTAGTAACCACTCTAATGCTTCCGCCTGACGAGTACCGACGGCAGTAATAACTTAACGACTCGAAGAAAAATTTAATCGCCAGATCCAACGGCCCCCATATCGTACCTGTCTGACGCCCGCCTCTTCAGTCCCCCGATCGGTGCGTCCCCCGACAAGAAAATCTCTGATGGTTCGGTCGGAGAATGGGCAGGATCCAGCACCACGTGATCGTGTGTCCTCACGTACTGCAAAGCGGACTGCAAAGTAATAAGTTTTTTTTCAAACATTAAACACAACAACACGGATCTGCAAATTCATCAGATAATCACGTACAAACGCAGACTAGATTGCATGCCTGCGGTCTGCCCTGAGAATTAAAAATGAATACAGTAAACGCCGCCGCCGTCCGTGCTGCAGCCGCCTTAAAATTTCTCCATAAAACATGAGCGCCAGTTCAATATGCAAATCGCCGCGAGGAAACAAATAAATCAGAGAAACTCAATAATGTAATCAGTACAGTTGAATACAAATCAAAAAATAATTGGAAAACTTCGGGATTCTAAGATTTTATTGCCGCTCGACTTTTATTATTGTTTTACTTTTGCGAGGGCGTAACATGTGTATTTTACAGGATTTCGGGAATTATCTAAGTTCGCGAATTCCGCATTTGAAAGTATAAAAAACTAGAGATGGAAAGCCAATGGCAAAGAGAGGCAATGCGACTCGTGGTCTACTTTGGTGGAGGCGACGGGTTACCTGCTTGTTGGTCCTGGCCAGGCCGTGGATCTCCCTCTGCAGTAGCGGCAGGTGAGCTCGCAGGAACGGCAGGACGAACGGCCTCAGGGGGAAATTGGTCACGTCCTGCAGGGAGTGGTGGAAGTCTTCTATACTCAAATTCGCACTCTGCAAAAGCAATTACCCACATTTTCAATGAATATTAAAATATAGGCAAAATTTAAAACTACATATTTAGTTTTAAAATAATTAACTAATTATCTCAAAAAAATTAATTAAACTCCTTTCTTAAATAAACTCATTAGATGACTATTTTTAATACATGAAGTAAATATCATTTACTTTCTATTGAGACGTATAATAAACAGGGTGTTTGGGTTATCAAAAAACAATTTTAGTGACAGTAGGTAATTGTTCAAAGTGACCACCGCCAAGTTGAAGCTACATGTGCGTTCTTTATTCTAAGGAGAGATAGACTCTCTCCAAGACTGCAGATTCTTCAAGCGTTCTGTGTTCTCGCAGAATGAATAGGAGCTCTCTGTATAAACCAACAATCACGTCTTGTCTCTAAAGGTACATTTTCTAGTAATAATAGCAATGAGTCTTCTAAGAAACGTTCGAAATCGTTACCATTCAATGCATTGCATTGCTATAAGACTCCACCACTATGAAGACCTCACAACTGTCTATATTAAGTCACTGTATTGAATATTAGAGTACCTCTGTAAGGTTAGATAAGAGTAGGGATAAGAGCGTCATCTATTCTGATTGGTTGGATCAATTTGTAAAAAGCATGCTTAGATTTTTTTTAACTTTGGACCATTCACTAAAATTTCTAAACTACAAATTTTCATGACAAGTCTAAATAAATATCGTATTAACATGACAATCTGTAGTGCAGCTGGTTGTAAAATTCGTGCAGAATTTGGCAAGTTTTGTAAACCTAACCCGAAAAATCTCCATCTACGATCATTTTGGATGAAAAATATAAATGGCAAAAATTTAAATGGTAGAAGACTCTGCGAAGTTTATTTTACAGATAATCAATGGCAAGTTAAAGAAATCAAGTTGAAACTAAATGTAAAACCCACAGAATTTGAAAAAGCTACGAGCCCTAACAACTTAATGTTCGGACGGTACCAATTTGTATACATATTTACTGATTGTTGTTCTGTAAATTGTTTTTAATATTTTTTATTCAAGAATTAGGAATTCAACTTTATTAAGGGACGCTTTCGTTAAAAAAATATTTGTTTTATATGAACAAGAAACGAAAATAGAGAAAAAAAAATTAAAAATGAACAAATTTTATTGACAACTTAATGTTCTGCCGACAACCGTTTAAATTATTAATACGGTGTCACATCACCTTTCGACTTTATGATCTCTCGTATTCTGGCTGGTATGGTTTCCAGCAAAGACTTGCAGTAATTTGTCGTGAAAGATCGCCATATTTCTCAGTTTTGTCTCCAAAGCATGTACATTTCGTTGAGAATTGTTCCTCAACTGACTTTTCATGTTGCCTCAAGGTCTCAATAACATTAAAGTCCGGACTGTTAGAGGGCTAAGACAAAACTTTCATTCCGTGATCTGAAAATCATGTTTTTGTCATCTTTGCTATATGGCTTGATGCACTATCTTGCTGGAATATGAAATTCCCATCTGTGCAAAGCTCATGTACGCTGGGAATAAGACTGTTATTCGGAATTGTCTCATATTTAAGAGCATTAAATATACCATCTATTATTTCAATTTTCCTCAAACCTTTTCCAGGCATACACCCTCAAATTAATACCCCTTTTGGAAACTTCACCGTCCTTTTTATACAAACCGCTGGAAAAGCTTCCGCGTTATCTCGAATAATTTGTTTTCTGTACTCACCTTCAGAGACGTCGAATTTGGATTCATCGCTTAATATGACTTTGGACCAGTCTTCTACAGTCCAAGACAATTTAGACTTAGCCCAAGCTATACGATTGTTCTTCTGTTTGTTTGTTAACAGAGGTTTTTCTTTAGGCTTCAATAAGATAAAATAAAGTGAATTGAAAAAAGTAATGTTATTTAATATTTCATTTATTATGTACTTTATAAAAACTGGGCCCTCACTCATGGATCCATTGCCTACAACATTTTCGCGAAATATTTGCCCCCGTTTTCCTATTAAATAAGGCCGTTATCTCTCTTACAGTGACTCTTCACTGACTTTTACATATTTTCTCAAGCTGCTTCCTCTTTCTGTATATCATTTTACTAGGTTGACCGGAACTTTTACCCAGAATTTTGTGTCCGGCTCTATCTCCATAGCACTGGTAAATATCTCCTACCGTTCACGTCGCTAAATTCAAATTATCGCCGATTGTCTTCATGCTTTTTCCTTCATGGTAGGGTTTCACAACAATTGGACAAATTTTGTTTGAGGTTACTTTACCACGACTCATTTTCATGAAAACACATAAAAGAAAGCAGTAAATCGACACTTATCACATTAATAACTATCATTTTAACACAAAAATGTAAAAAAGGAGTCGTCCGAACATTAAGTTGCCAGTAAAATTGGTTCAGTTTTTCATTTATCTCTTCTTAAAGAAGTAACTGTAGACAAATAATATTTATTTTTTGGCATAAGTGGTGCTTAATACTACATTTTTATGAGATCATAAACATAATAAGTAAGTAGCAACTTTCAACAAAATAATCTATAAGTAATAGTAAAAATGGGTATCGTCCGAACTTTAAGTTGTTAGGGCTCGTACTATTCGCGTTTAAAATACATGTGAAAATACTACAACAATAAGTAACCAAAATACCGATGAACTTCTTTCAATTTGCTCGATAAAAAATGTAGAAATAAGTAACATATTAATGAACATTTTCAGGAAAAAAATAATTACGTGTTTCTAGATTCAAAAGATTTAAATAATATGTATTACATTATTGCAATAAAAATTAATTAACATTAAACATTTTTGTTTGTATGGTTTCAATGTTTTATAAAAACTAGTTACGTAGATTTTTTGAAAGGATTGCCATGAATAAAGACAAATCTTTGGATCAAAATATTCGACATTTGAGCAGCTTGTCCCTAGTCTTATCTAACCTTATTGAGGTACACTATTGAATATCTGCTTACTGCGCCATCTAGGCCCACATGTTTATATCGCCGTTCCGGAATAATAATGACGTAACTACAAAATGATTTTTTGAGGAGAGACGAAAAACGATTGTGAATTATTGAGTTTTTTAATAAAGTGAATACATTTTATTGGTAACGGTTTGAATGTAAGATGTCATTATAGATAGTTAATACATACATAGATGTTAATACATACCAATAAAATGAATAAAACCTATAATACATATACATACAATATTTTTGAAAACTTGAAGATGAATATGAATATGAAATATGACATTCCAAAAATATTACAATTCTAATAAAAGGGCATATGTTTGAAGTAGGTATTCTAAATACCTTCTCTTTTGTATCTTTGTATCTAAGTATATATTGTATACTTTATGAATACTTTGACATTTTGAATAATATAAAATATAATCTTATAGGGATTTTCTGAACCTATATGCTTATTTGCTAGCTTTTTCTTGTTTCATTGATCGAGTTAGCCAACTCGTATTAAAAAAAAACAGTTTTGTATAATTTGACTCGACTGGCTTTTTTTTTAAATCAGGCAGTTTCTTGATCTTCTGCACTTAGCTGCTTCTGCTTTTAATTTACTGATATATGTAACTATAATAATAATATCTGACGAATCTGCAGCCGTGGGTTCGATCTTCACCTAGGACAATATCGTCGGCTTACAAGTGAAATACACTAAGTCAAATTTTCGCTGTTTTAGTTAAGTTTTATTTTGATGGTTTACTAAATTGTAACAAATGTTAGGCTCACTAGGGGTATAGGAAAGTCCTGTAGCCTAACTTCCACATTCTTAACTCATTAAATGACTGAGTAGGAAAGGTAACAGCAGAATATAACACTTTAATTGCAGTTTCTCACATTTTATAGTTTTTGACTTCATTGATTTCAATTGTAAGCCAACGATATTATAAATGTTCAATTTCTCGCCGGAGATATATCCTAGCACATTTAATTAATTTAAAATTTTAATATCTTATTCCAGACTAATTTATTATCAGAGAATACAAGTAGCACATTTATTGACGATTGGGATTCTGAAAAAGAAATATGATTATTTTGATAAAATCTTGATTTATCGCAAAAAAACTGAAAACTGCGTTGACTTAGAAAAAAAAAATAGTATATTCCGTTCCATTGACGACATTTTCATCAAACTTGGCAATTGTATATTTTTGTACCCTCTGAATCGAATGACGTTGACAGAAATATTCTGGGTTCTGTAGATTTCGAGTTACGATATTCAACTTTTTTATTTCTTACAGCAGCCATATTGGATTTTCACACCTTTAGATAGACCAAAAAATTGCTTTTCAAAATGGTATCTAACATCTCTGATTTCCAAGAAACCTGTAGAAATTTAAAAATTAATGTCAACAATTTATCAAATCGCGAAAAACAATTGAAAGTATAATTAAAGTGATATTTAGTAGTCCGTATTTATTATTATATATTTATTATGGCCGCCATATTGGACTCTTAGATAGAATACAAAATATTTTTTTATTTGATAAAGACAACTTTATCTTTTTTTAACTCTACAAAGATTTTATGAATGCAACTTAACTAGATACATAAAAACATCACTAATAGATAATAATAATAATTTAAATTTATTCGAATTGTGCGCCGTTTTGACTGATGCAAAGATTGATGCTCAGATTCATTTCATCCACTGCCTTTTGCATTGTTCGCGTCCGAATGGAGTCGAATGCATTTCTGAATTTCAGTCGGAGATGTTCAATATTTTTAGTTTCAGTTGCATAAACAAGATGTCTTACAAAGCCCTACAGAAAATAATTTAAAGGATTTAAGCAAGGCGATCGTGGCGACCAACAAATAGGACCAAAGGATGTAAAGATCCAATATGGCGGCCATAAGATTAAAAACGCACTACCAAATGTCACTTTAATTATTCTTTCGATTGTTTTTCAGAGCATTCGCCATTTGAAAAATTATTTACATTAATTTTTAAATGTCTACATGTTTTTTAATCTTTAATAAAAAAAATTAAGGTTATGTAAGTTACAATTTTGAAATGTTATTTTTTTGATCCATCTAAAAGTGTAAAATCCAATATGCTTGCCATAAGAAATAAAAAATTTGAACATCGTTACTCGAAATCTAGAGGGCCTAGAATATTTCTGTTAGCATCGTTCGATTTAGAGAGTTAAAAAAATATAAAATAGCCAAGTTTGATGAAAATAGCATCTATGGCAGGGAAGCTACTATTTTTTTCTGAAATCATAATTTGCAGTTTTTTTTACGATAAATGAGGAACCTACCAAATAATCAGATTTTTTTTCAGATTCTCAATCGCCTTTAAAATGTGCTAATTTTCTATAATTAAAGCGACCTCGTATATCTTACCGTTTCCGAGATACCAATGGTGAGCATCGAAAAATTCACGACCATGTATACTAGCTATATACTTGCTTATTAAATTAATCAAAAAAAATTGTACTTTTTTCTAAACTAATTTGTCATGCTTTTAATTGTAGGGAAGATATGGCATGAAATGGACAGTTTTGTTTTAGAGTCTAGTAAATAAATGAGTAAATAATTTGAACACTTCTTCTTCACTTTTCAATAGAATTGAAAACTTCAATTAGTTCACTACTGAAGGAAAATATAATAAAGAACCTTTTTTATTCTTAGTTGTATATTGTTTAATTTAAAAAAGTGTATTTTGTCGCTATCATCACTAGACTGTATTGAAAGGGACACGATAATTTGTGAAAGGGACAGTGCGTAATAACAAGGAAAATCATCTTGTATCTACAGGTATTTTACATTCCACATACTAAATAACTACTATACGTATACGTTACATGATAAGTATGTGTACTATAAAGTATCTATACTTTAAAATCACATGTTTAAAACTAATTGTAAATCAGTACTATATATTTTTTTTAAAGATAATTCAATGAAATTAACACTTGTATATATGTTGTATGTATACGTGATTCAGTATGAAACGCATTCACAGTCTCAGAGTTTTTATCATTTATCAAGTCAAAATCCGTATTTGATATAACCGTTTCTTTCATAACCGTTTGCTGTGTTCCTTTCATAAATATCACACACAAATTAAAAACATAATTTCTAAAGCTATAATTTTATCTAAAAAACCTTGATAAACCTATCAATAAACCGTAAAAATAAAAATAAAACATTTGGAAATAATTACAAAAAAATTACTTTGGAGCACGAATAAAATCACAAGCATAATTCCGCCTTCATTGAAATAACAGAAGCTTGTAATTAGGTGCGAATAGGTATGAATTGGTGTAGCTACACAGCATACATACTTATGTTTCTAGGAGATTTGTAATTGTCGCGTAATTTGAATTGTCCCTTTCAATACGTGTCCCTTTCATGCCTCCACTCCCCTATTACCTATGACATGGTTTTTATAATCTAAAAGATTATTTATACTTTCAGAGGCATTTTAAGTAATATTCCTACACAAAAAGTATATACTTAGATATATTTTCAAAAATCCTCAACTTATCTACTATTTTTAAAATTCTTTTAATTTATTTCCAATATACTTATTAACTCACTGTTCTTGTCTTTTTATGAGCCTTTTTATGAATGCTTAAATTATAGATTTTTTTTATATTCAAATTAGATGTCTAGATGCAAACTAGATTTGATATTATTACTAGATGAATACATTGCTACATTCTAGATAGAAAATATTATGTTTAAATATTAAATACGAAACATGAGTCTTTAAATAAATTTTTATATAATAATAGTACATTGTACATAAAAGTCTACCAATGTGTCTATCTATACATGATTAAAGCACAAAAAAAACAATCGGTCCAATTACACGACGCACTGCGATCACCTCAAACATCGGGACGTTTCAATGACAGCTGACCACTTGTGCATGACATGCGAAATCCCACAGGATATGATGGACGGCAATTGCAGAAGTGTAATTATGTACAAGAATGTCTATGAGGCCATTAATGACCGTAGTGGTGGAGTACATGAACATAATTTTTAATTGTTAACTAAATCAACGAGCGGACGACCGCAATGACATGATTAAGAATTACTAATTAACATGCACTAATTGCAGAAGGGAGCACAATCATTAATCATTAATAAAAATAGTACATACGTGCACTAGCTGCCGAATTTCAGATTGTTTGAAAATTAGTTTTATTCCATTGATAAAAATAGTATGAACATACGAGATAATAGGATACAAAAATCGTGCAATTTTTGACATTCACGCGCTACATTTGTTCAATTGATAAACTTTCTTGTTGACCTGTAGGTTAATTTATGAGATTGTATAAATTGGCAGCTAAATTGGATGTGTATTTTAGATTTGACAGCCAATTAAAGAAATTGTGTTTCTGTATATTCGGCGATTTTTTTATTTTTCACATGTTCTTTATTTAGTAATTTAAGTCGGCATAACATTACTCATTGATCCATCTTTGATCAGATTGTAATAATTATAGTACCTAAAATACGATGAAGTATTTTGCATAATAAAAAAAATATATCAAGAATATGCATTAAATTTTGAACAAGCGATTTACAAAAGGTATAACTCTTTCAAGTTGGCCGAGAATCAGATGACGATGATGCTAGGGAAATCCAGAACTTCAATCGACGAAAAAAAAAACGTGGAAGAAGTTATTTTTTGTTTGTTTTATAACCATCGAATTACAATTAGAGATATTGCTGAAGAAGTTAGTATATCGTATGGTTCATGCGAAGAACTTTCGGTAATGTTTTTGGCATGACGCAGAGGCAGCAAAATGTGTTCCGAAATTGTTAAATTGAACAAAAAAAGCGTGGTAAAATAGTCGCTCAAGAAATAATAGATGATGTCGCCAATAACTCAACATTGCTTCAGCACATCTTAACGGTCGTGGATGTGCGCTTATGATGTCGAAAAAAAGGCTGAATCATTTCAATTGAACCTTCCAAATGAACCAATACCCAAAATCGCGGAAGGAGCTGAAAGATATACCAAACTCTGCGTTTCAGAAGTGTTTTGAAGACTGGAATAAACAGTAGACTAAGTCCAATGAGGACTACTTTGAAGCGGATATTACAAAAATTGATGAAGAAATAAATATTGTTTTGTATATTAAAGTATTGGTCGACCTTTTTGATTATACCTCTTATGAAGGGTGTACATACATTGAAAAGGTACATTAAAAGTTGAAGGAGCTTTATTTGCGCTGCTAAAACCAATCTTCCATACACCACAAAATGTATATTTTCATACATTTTTATGTTTACTACAAAATGTATATTTTCATACATTTGGTTTTTACTGCAAAATGTATGTTTTCATACATTTTATAACTATTTGGACTTATTTTCGATTGGTGGACATCAATGAATAATTTCTTAATAAGTGCGCGTCAATTATTAATTAATGTAAATTTGAAATTTTTGATTTTTGGTAAAATTGTTCAGAATTAGAGGATAGTGTGATAGTGACCTTGGCATCAAGGTGCTGCGCTAAAGGTCGTGGGTTTAACCCCCCACAGAAGTAAAACCATTTTCCAAGATCCATACGCTATCCCGCTCCCCAAACCATCTGGCACATTTTAAAAATTTGCGTTTTTATAAAGAGTTAAACAATATTTTAGATTCAGTATTTTTGTAACAGAACTAACTTTATAACTAGGTACGTACATTTCAATAATCTAGGTATAATAATTGATTTTTTATACAAGATTTGAATATGTATTTAGAATTAGTTTTATGTAAAACTAACTTCATCACTTAGTGTGATGAATAATGGATGATTAGGCATAAGTAGTATAACTTCCACAACTGAGCAACTAAGCTGAGTTTTCTAGAACCTAGGTACAATAATTGATTTTTAATGAAAGGTTCTGTAATACGTTGAAAGTAAAATTTAGTTTGCTGAAAAAATGTATGATTTTATTATAATACTCACAACTAAGTTGAGTACCAGAGTCCGAACCCTCTCTCCGATATCTGGGCCGATGTCGTTGCCAAACTGGACTAGTGTGCTCAGGAATCGTTTAACTTTGACAAGAGGCCTGGTGATGCAGGAGGCGTAGCTTCCATGGCTGAATTGCTGTGCTTGATTGCCGTCCAGTGACACTGAGAGGGCCGCTGAAGCCGGAAGCGGGGGAGTCAAGCTGTCCGCCGAGCCGTTGACCACCGGCGAGTTACTTCCGTTGGTGTGCCTCACCGGCGAGGACTGCGTCGGCGAGGCAGGAGGGCCCTGGCCGAGTCTCGCGCCCTCCGGCGAGTCCGGGGTCCTGCACCTCTCCTTCGGGGGAGCTGGAAACCAAAGAAAGAGATTCAGTATTTTTCAGGTATTCAGGTTTTTCATTTTCAGGTGTATCCAAGAACAATGGCACTCTAAAGATATAAGCAATATTTAAAAAAAAAAATAGGAAAATAATTTTCAATTTGAGTTGCCTCGAAGTGTCTCCAAGTTTTATGCGAGTTCTATGCAGGATGTGTCGGGACGAACGGACCAAATAAAAGGAGTGTATTGTACACGTGAAAATAATTTAAAAAACCAAAAATAATTTGTTTCAAGATACAGTTTCGAAGAGTTTGTTGAAAAAGTTAGATAAATACTTTTTAATCCGGAATTTTCTGATGTGGAAACTGTTTACGATATTCTTCTAACAGCAGCTGTAGCACTCCCTAGAAAAACCATAGACAAACGCCATATTTGCATATTCAACATTTAAGTTTTTTAAATTATTTGTCACGTGTCCCGAATCACCCTGTATAGTGCTCAACTTGAGTAACATTTACTTAAGCAGGCAGAAAGGCTATTCTTCAGCATTCGCTTGCCCTGTCGCAGGGCAAGAGATAAGAGGGTAAGAGGTATAGATTATATCCTACCTCCCTTCTAGACTATTTTTCTCATCGATTCCGTTAGATTGTTATACATCGTTGTAAATAGAAAAACCGAAATATTTGTGCCCAACTACAATAGAGCATATAAAACAATAGGGCATTTAAAACAATAAAGTTGCTATCAATCTCAAGATCTATATTCTTCTTTTTTATTCTTTTCTAACGCTTGACAATTTGCCTTGCAACCTTAATAATTCAATGCAGCTCAATTCTGGTCTTTGTATCAAGAGTTTGTTATAAAACTTGCATTTTTGTTTTTAAGTTTCCATATACATTGTGTTCGATAAAAAGCGCCCAAGACTGTAGCGAAGTGTAGTGTTATTTAATCATCAACGAACCTTATATATTATTAAATCTATTAGTGTTAGCTACAAGTTGGTGAAAAAAAATATTTTTAAATATTTTTAAAACACCTTCATTTATTTGTAATGACGTCACCGACAGTTTTTTTTTAAATGGCTCGTTATATATTTTTTGTTTATTCTTGTAGAGCAGTTTAAGTAATTTTGACCGGTCTAAATTTTTAATAGGGTTATACTGAAATATGAAATATTTGCAAAAAATGTAATTAACTAATTTGATAATAATAATGATAATAATTAAGCAAGCTTAAAATAAGTTTATTCGTTTAAGCAGAATCATTCAGTTGTAAATTATGAACTAGGTTGACCCAATGAATTAATAAAATGTGTCCAAGAGTAGGATCAACAGCATGGGGATATCGGAAACCGTCAAAGTTTCAAAGACGTTTAAATTAAAAAAAAGCGCAATTTAGTGGTCAGTATATTCTTGTTGAGAAAGCGAGAAAATTTCACTTACTTCCGGAGATATTCGACAAAATCAGAAATTTTGCGATATTGTTTTTATGTTTTTCTGAAGTTATTTGAAACGGTACAAAAAACAAAAGGCACTTTCTCATTGCCACTTTTTTAGCTCTACAAGACAGCATTTATAAATTTTCAGTGCAACGTCTCGTTTTGTAGAAACCATCATCAACTTTATTATTTTATATGGCCCGTAAAAAATGTACACCCGGTGTTAGATAGCATTTCCTATTACGAATTCAATGATTTTTCTCACAGTACGGTTTCTCATGCTTTTATTCAGAAATAAGGGCTTGATAATACATTTCGAACATTTTGATGTAGAAGGCGTTGAAATGAGCGACGAAGACAAAATTTATTAGCTAATTTTAATATTTTGAAATAATTAAATGAACAGAACATTTCTCATAATACCTCAGTAAAAAATAATAAGTGTGGTTCTCGATAACTATAGTGTTTTAATGTTTAACAACTATTCTTCCTAAATTGTTTTTAGTTACTATTTTGGTACCTATTCTGGGTTAAAATGAGGTAATTATTGTTATCTTCTTCATCATTGAAATAACAGAAAAATTCTCATAGCAAAGTAAAAAAAATAATACGAGTAGTTCTAAATAACTATAAAGTTTCAATGTTTAGTCTTGCTAAATTATTGTCACTATTTTGGTACATATTCTAGGTTAAAATAATATGATAAATTTTGTCTTCATTCCCATTAAATGAACAGAACAATTCTCATATCACAGTAATAAAATAATAAGTGTGGTTTTAAATTGCTAATGTTTCCATGTTTAATAACTATTCTTGCAAAATTATTTTTAGTTGCTATTTTGGAAAAAATAGGAATATGGGAAGGTACATTTGCAGATGATGTAATAATAATAACAAGAACATCAAAACAGTTACAATAAAGAGTAAACTTATGGAACACAGAACTAAAGGCAAAAGGAATGAAGCTGAACATAAACAAAACCAAACTAATAGTAGTAGGGAAACAGGATCAGATACAAATTTGAAATTGACAACAAAAAACTTGAACAAGTAGAGACATACAAATACCTGGAAGTAAAAACTGAATACAGATGGAACGGAAAAGACTGAAATAAACAGCAAAATAAGAAAAACTCAAAAACTATACCAGGCAATCAAACACACAATCATAAACAAAAAAGAAATAAGTAAGGAAACAAGTGTACAAAACAATATACCAACCTATACTAACATTGGGATACGAAACGTGGAAGCTGGACAGAACGGGAAAAAATAAAATACAAGCAAGCGAAATGAAATTCCTAAGAAGAATCAAAGGAGTAACGAAAATAGACAAAATAAGAAGCACATAAATAACAGAAGAATTAGACATAGAACTGATAGAACAATACATGGAAAAATGACAGTTCGGATGGTGGGGACATATGCAAATAATAGACAACCAAAGAATAGTGAAAAAAGTGTGGGAAGCAAAGCCAGACAAAAATAAAAGGAAAGGAAGACCGAGAAAGACATGGGATGACAGAACGAAAACAATAATAGAAGACAGAGGGAAAACATGGAAAGAAGCTAAAGAACTAGCGAAGGACAGGACTAAATGAAAGAAATTCATGAACGAAAAACAGTAACAGAAGAAGAAAAGGAGAAAAGAAAACAATACACCTACACCATTGTGGTTAAAGGTGGACTGATATATATATATCAGAATATATCATATATATACAGGGTCCGTCATGTCACCTCCCGTCTTCTGTAGCTCAGTTACTAATTGAGTTAGGATTTTGATATTTTGCATAATTTACTTGCATTCCGTGGCGTATCTTAGGAAATTATTTTTGATTATACAGGGTGTCCCAAAAAAGTGTGACGTCATGATGATGTGTATTTTTAGATTGCATGGTATATTTTTTGTTATTTATTTGAGTGCCCTTTATGGATGCCTACATACCCATGAAATTTTATTAAAATCGGTTCAGTCATTTTAGCACAAAAAAATAATAACTGAAAAAAATCTGTTTTGCATCATTGGTTAAGAAAATTAATAAGAGATAAAAGTATGCCTTGTTAATAAAACCATACAGGATACTCATTATATAAGGTCTGATAGTTGCGTTAACCAAGTTTTATTGATATGCATTATACAGAGTGTCCAAAATTTAGTGTCAAACTTTAAAGCACTTTATTTTTCTTATTTTAAATTGGAGCCCCTGTATATTTTTATGTAATTCCATGTGGAATTAAAAGATAAACATTTTTCCTAATTAGAACTTTATCGCAATTCCTAACACATTGAAAGTTATGTGCAGAAAACTCGATTTATCAACTATTCCAATAGCCATTTTAATGAATAAAACTCGATGGTGACTTTGAAAAACAATTTATTGACATAACATGTTTTGTAGTTACAATTAATAACTCGAAAGTATTAAAGGTTTCACTGATCTTCGTCTAAACCTATTATACATCGTAAAAGTATTAAGTTTAGTATAAAAAATAGTTTTAGTAATAAAATTTCATAAAAACATAACATAACTGTGCATTTCTAAAATAAATTAATTGCTAGAACTTATGTTCTATATGTCTTCCGTACTCTTGAATGCACAAGCGAAGACGAGTATGAAATGACATTGCCAGTCTTCGTAACAGGTTGAATGTAATATTTTGAAATGCGAATATGAAAGTCATATCCACATTTGTCAATATAGGTCATAATATTTGTCATATTATGAAAATCATATGTTCCATGACAAAAAGCAATTTTGGTGTCTTGGGTATAAGACCTTAGCTAAAAAAGTTTTAAACTTTTATATTACTACAGTCAACAATAGCTCTTGTCACTTTGTTAAACTTTAATGTCAATAAATTGTTTGTCAAAAAATGGCCATTGGAATTGTTGATAAAACGAGTTTTCTGCAACTATATTTGAATGTGTTAGGAATTGAGATAGGGTTGTAATTAGGAAACATGTTTGTCTTTTAATTCCGCATGGAATTACATAAAAATATACTGGGGTTCCAATTTAAAATAAGAAAAATAAAGTGCTTCAAAATTTGAAAAGTTTGACACTAAATTTTGGACACTCTGTATAATGCATATCAAAAAAACTTGGTTAACGCAACTGTCAGACCTTGTTTAATGAGTACCTTGAATGGTTTTATTAACGAGGCACTATTTTTATTCCTTATTAATTTTCTTAACCAATGGTGCAAAACTGATTTTTTTCAGTTTTTATTTTTTTGTGCTAATGTCACTAAACCGATTTCAATAAAATGTTACTGGTATGTAGGCAACCATAAAGGGCATCCAAATAAGCAACAAAAAATATACCATGCAATCTAAAAATATGCATCATGATAACGTCACACTTTTTTGGGACACCCTGTATAATCAAAAATATTTTCCTGAAATACACCCCAGAATGCAAGAAAAGTCTGCAAAATATCAAAATCGTAACTCAATTAGTAATTGAGCTACCGAAGACGGGGGGTGAAATGACGGACCCTGTATATATACACATTTTGGCACCTATTCTGGGTTAAAATTAGATAATTTTTTTTCTTCGTCGTCATCATTTCAACGCCTACTACAAGAAAATGTTCAAAATGTATTAAGAAGCCTTTTTCTGAATAAAAACATGAGAAACCATACTGTGATATAAATAATTGAATTCGTAATAGGAAATGCTATCTAACACAGAGTATACATTTTTTAGGGGCCATATAAAAAAATAAGATGGTTTCTTCGAAACGAAGCATTGTACTGAAAATTTGTAAACGCTGTCTTGTAGAACTAAAAATGTGGCAACGACAAAGTGCCTTTGGTTTTCTTATACCTTTTCAAACAACTTCAGAAAAAAAATAAAGACAAAATCGCCACATTTCGGATTTTATCGAATCTATCCGGAAGTAAGCGGAAATTTGTGGTTTTTTCAATAATATATTACTGATCATTAAATTGCGCAACTTTTTTGTAACATAAGTGCCTTTGTAACTTTTACGGTTTCCGAGATTCCCATGCTGTTGATCGTTATCTTGGACACCCTGTAGATGTTTTATTGATGATTAAACAACAAATGAAGTCGTTATAGTCTTGGGCGCTTTTTATCGATCAAACTGTACACATGATGTCAATATTAGAAGTTGTTATCGACTTTTTTCATAGAACACATGATTATTTTTAAAATTGCTCATAACCGTGTGGGTGGTTCGAATAGGGAATCAAAATGGCGAAAGTAGTGTCGACACCCTTCTCACCGTTTAAGCTATATCCACCTCCATCTAAAAAATTGAAACCGAGCTAGCTACTTATGATACATTGTTGGAAGGCTCTTGAAAAATGCTTTCCAGTTATTGTTACAATATGATTGTTACATATGATATGATATGGTGAACTTGGTTAATTTGGAGTATCGGAATTAAGTGCAAATAAAATGCAAAAGTGTTCAATTTATTAAATTCAAATAACATGTTAAAGTTAATCTGGAAATGGTTTCCGTTGCTTGTAAACAAAAATATCGCCAGCTTTCTAACTCCTCGCGAACGTTTTGAATGGTTTGTCTAGTAATAGCTGGACATTCTTGTGTTATTCTTTTTGTAATTGTTCAATAGTATCTGCTTCATTTTTTATTTGTTTTATAAAAAACGGATTTCAAGGGACCCCCTAAAAAAAATGCCATTCAAATTAATGAAAATTGGAACCGTGAAATTTATACTAATTTTGTGGAGCTAATGAATCCATTGAGCCACTCATACTTCAGGAGGTTGAAAACCAAATAGATGAAAATGGAAATTATGGACTTACTGAAAATACATTACATTACATTACATTTTCAACAAAATGGTGCACCTCCTCACTATGTACTTCCAAACCAGAGCCTGGTTAGAGATTTACTATCAAAATCAGTGGATTGGAAGAAAAAGGCCTATCGAATGGCCTCCTAGAACATCAGATCTTACACCTCTAGATTTTTTTATGGGGTTACTTGAAGTCTGTAGTTTATAAAACGCAACCAGATACTATAGAACAATTACGAGAAAGAACAGCACAATAATGTCGAGCTATTACTAGATAAACCTTTCATAAAGTTCACGAGGAGTTTGAAATCAGGCCACATTTTTGTTTAGAAAACAATGAAAACCATTTTCATCATATAATTTAACATATTATTTGAATTTAATTAACTGAACACTTTGCACTTTATTTGCACCTAATTCTAAAACTAGTTCACCATACCAATGTATTGTAACGACTGGAAAGTAATTTTCAAGAGCTTTCCAACGATGTATCACAAGAGCCATCCATTTTTGTTTAGATGGAAGTGGCTGTGGATTAAATGGTGGGTAGGGGTTGACACTACCTACGCTAGTTTGGTTCCCCATTCGAACCGCCCAAACGATTTTAAGTAATTTTAAAAATCATCGTGTTATCATGAAAACAGTTGATGGCAACTTTTTAAATTGACACCCTGTATACACGGTGTCGTAAATAGAGTAGGATTGCATGGGTGTCTTTCTTATTCGTAAAGCTAGAGATCTGGCCATTTAACCAGATCTCTAGCTTATCACGATTTTAAGTATTTTTAGAATAATTTCTAAACTGCTTGGGCTTTTGAACATTTTTCAACATAATCTGCATATAAACTGCATAACATTGCCCATTTAACCAGATCTCATTATGCAAATATATTTAACTTGTGTTTGATTATTTTGGAAATTATTCTTGCGAAATTGTGCACAAAAGAAGCGGTCAATTAATCTCGAATTTTTTGACTAGCATCAATTACCGTGCGCCCGTCTGCCCCTGACACGCGAATGTTTATGCCTGTATGTTAACATATATAATAATTTCCTAGTTGGCTGCCAATACTTTTCGAGGGCGAACAATGGAATTACAGTGTACAGTCTGACGAGCCCCATAGTGGAGGTGATAGACACACGAGTGCACTTGACTCGTTAATTCCGAGCCCGGCCGGCGCACAATCGGAGGCGTGGCGGTCAAACAATCACCTCAGCCCCGATAGCCGATATGTCGAATGGTATTGACACCTTGCCTCTAAATATCCACGGGCATATATAAGCAATCAGGGCCGATATCGGTTGTAATTAAATTTTCCGGCTGAAAATTCGGGGGGTGGTGGGCCCCCGGCGCCGTACTGAAAAGGACCCGACGCTCCCTCGCGCACCACCATCTGTCTTTCATATCGGGCTGCACTTCTTAAGTTCTTTGTTTTCATAATTAAAACAAAAGTTGACAACAGATGCCGCGCGAAAGGCCCCGATTGTTTTTTGTGATAGATTGCTTTGTCTGTATTGTGCATAGTTTTGATTGTTTTTCGCTGTTTGTGAGAGGTAAATTTATTAGCGTCACCCGGCAGTGATTTCTATATCACAAGAGGAAGGGTTCGTTTGTTTCGCCTCGACTCTGCTCCACTCTTCTCCCATAATTTTCAAACCTACACATACAAAGGATCGGCAGCGCCCAGTTCTTATAAATTATCTCGTAATTTTTTATTTTCCACTACTTGGCGAATTCACTGTTTGGTAATTGGGCGTCGTGTAAATTACGGTCCTGCTAGCGGGCCGCTAACATCGCCGGGGGTATTCGCAGGAGCAGCAGGGATAACAGTGAGTGGTGTCTATCTCTGGGCCGCAGTACACGCGGACAAGCTAAGCCCTGCTAACCTGCCTCCGGGACGTGTCTTATCTGCGTTCGCCGACCACCGGACTGCAGCCCATATCAGTGGCGTAACATTGCTATACAATACAACTCCGGGCGGGGGCGATTTATGGCAAATTAAGCGAAAAAAGGCGCACAAACCGGGTGCATTAATCACGCCGGAAATTTAATAAATTTCCGCAGGTAAGACACGGAATGCTCGCCGATTCATAAATTATGCATGTACACATTAATAATACACGTGTAACACGGCAGATGCAATACGAGGGAAAATAGGTGGAGGCGCCGGGCGGCGACGTAAACTATTATTTCCCCGAGATCATCGCTCGTCAAACGCGACATGCATTTCCTCGAATTACGGCAATTGCCTTTTTCTCTTTTCCATTTTTAAACGCTATTTACACTTTTTACACACCGCATTACCTACCTATCATAAAACTTGAGCGTAAAAGTAAATCACCACAATAAATACGCTATTAGGCAAGCAATAAAAACCCCACACTATACTGCACGTACAAATTTGACACTGAAAACTCTTTTTGATTTGTATCTCCTTTTCACCTTTCACTCTCACTTCACATAACTTATAAGGCGACATTTGAAATTTGCGCGCAAAGCTTGTTATTTCATATTTCTGTTACAGCTAGAAAATGTCTCAAAAAAATAAAGTTATTGATATTGATGAAGGAATATCGATTTAATAAAATATGTTTAGCACTGCTGCAAATTAAATGTACACCTAAATCATCATTTCCAGAATTTTATAATAAATTGGTCGATAGCCTGAATAAAGATCGTTATATATCTGGACCTCAGAGCCAAATAGTATTAAGTCCACTGTTTTCGTTTTTTGAGGTTATGATTGTTCCTTTAATATTTTTTTCCGCTCTTTCCGACGACGACGCGTATTAAGTCCAGTTTCTTTCCGTTTACGAGATAGTTGGAGATCATTGATATTAGGTGCTCTATTAAATAGAACCAAACAGTATTAACGGTTTTCGATACTATTTGGCTCTGGAAGATATCCAATATTTAGGTATTAAGTCCAAATGTGAGGTTAGGTGGCTGGACTGAATACTGTGTTGTTTTATTGTACATCAGTTATCATAATATTAAGTCACATTATTTTGTTCGTGAAGATAACAGAAAATACTTGATAATTTCATTGTTTTACCTGTTAAACCTAAACATACCTGATAAACCTGTTATAACCTAACTTTTGACCGAGGAGAATGGTAATTAAAAAAATACATGAGTTTATCAAATCATATTTTATTGTTTTACTTTTAGCTTTTGTTGCTGCTAACACGCAAGATAATATTATAAAAGATGCTGAGAGGGAAATATATCCAACCACTAATAGCACGAAGGATATCCCTCATGAAAATTTTAAAATTCTTGCAAACGGATGTGGCAGTGCTTCATGGAATGTTATTTCTTTGAATAATGATGTGTACAATACCATCTTTGTTAGTAAAAACAATGTGCCTTTTTCCAATACCGAAGAAATTCTCAGAGATAATACAGACAAGTCTCAAGTACCAGAAAGTTCACCAGAGCATTTTGTTCAAAGCAATGGAAATAAAAATAAAAATAACGAATTCGAAAAATCTTCTAAAATTAATATTTTACAAAATGTTATTATTCAAAATAATGACGATGAACCTCACTATAAAGCGGATGAAGTAGACGCAAATAATTTACAACATAAAGAAGACTGTAGTGAATCTAAGGACCCACCTTATTTACCTGAGGAAAGTAATGTTACAAACGAACTGGAAGAAGAACAAGAGGAAGAAGCTGTAGAAATCCGAGAAGCTAAAGGAAATAAATGAAAAATAAATTCTGTTAATTGGAAGAAAAACATTAGAAAGCAACGGAGAGCTGCTGGTGAAGAATATCTGCCAGCCACCAATAAGCTTATTGGAAAAAGTTAAATGAAAGCACCTTGTCCTGATGAATGTAAAAAACAGTGCAACCAGAACACATCAGTTGAAAGTCGTGCTCTAATTCACCAACAATTTTGGAATGGTAGCATCGAACTTGACCAGAAAAGATAAATCATAGCTAGCTGCATCGAAGAAGTTCCAGTTGAACGTGTACGTGCTAGATCGGGATCTCGCGCTTGAAAAAGAATAACGTCGTTGAAATATTTTTTAGTGTAAATGGTAAAAAGTTTAGTGTGTGTTGCATTTATTTTCTTAACACCTTAAATATATCCCAAACCTCTGTACATAATGCATTATCGAAAAGACAACATAATAATCGCAATACCTGATCAAAGGGGTAAACATGAACCCTCAAACAAAATTACCTCAAATGTTAAAAACAATATCAGAGAAGTTCCCGTGTATAGAGTCACATTATTCCAGGAATAAATCCCAGAGAAAGTATTTAGACAGCCATCTCAATATTTCAGTAATGTACCGGTGCTTTTATGAAAATTGTGTAGAAACCCAAATTCCTAAAGAAGATACTCTTAAGCAATGGTTATATAGTGAAATTTTCAATTCGGAATTTCATTTATCCTTCAAAGAAACAGGGAATGATACATGTGCCACATGTGATGGATATGTTATCAAACTCAAAAGGTATGTTACCCTGGAAGAACGCCATGCATTACAAACTAACTATGACGCGCATCTTCTTCATGCAGATATTCGGTATAAACTAAAGCCACAGGATAGCGAGACTTATAAAACTAAGGCGAACACCAAAATACTTTCGGTGGATTTACAAAAAATGCTTACCCACCCCTCTAGTAACGCATGCTCAGAGTGTATATTCTCGAAAGCTGTGGACTTTCAATTATACAGTTTATGACATAAAATAACAGACAAAATAGGTTATTGCTTCACCTTGGATGAATTCATAGGCGGACGTGGAGGCAATAAAATGGCTTCATGTATTCTCAAATATATTTTAAATGTAAAAGAATCTGCAGAGAAAATTGTTATTTGGAGCGATAACTGTCCATCACAAAATAGAAATCATCAGATGATTAGGTGCTATCTTTCGATTCTTATGCTGAAACGTTCCATAAAATGCATTGAACATAAGTACCTTTTAAGAGGACATACCCACATGGAGGTGGATACAATTCATGCACAAATAGAAAGACAAAAAAAAAACTTCCTCCCAATTTTCTCTAATAACTCCATGGGATTGGCAACAGCTTTTCAGACTTTGTGGCAATCAATTTGAAGTAGCGGAAATGGAAACCATGGACTTTAAGATGTTACCCCTTTATCTGAAGAATCCGGATCTTACTTTCACAATCACAAAAAACCGTAACTAATCAAAACGTTTTGATATTTAAAGTGGTTCATATAAAGTTTTTAACAGAAACACCTGGAGTGTTGTATTTTAAAACAGATTTTAATCAAGAAAATTTTGAACAAATTGGTTTCAAAAGAGCCACTAGAAGACAAACATGTAAAGAGAAGCGTACTGTTACTGCTAATGAAGTTGTTCAATGCTAACTTAATGCTGCTGAAACCAATAAGAGAGACATTAAAACCAATTTCAACAAAAAAGTATAATGATTTGCAGAACTTTGCCTAAAAGAATCCATGAATACTTTAAAAATCTTCCACATGGTAACCTCAAGGAAGACGACTGATAAATGCAATGATCTTCATTATGCATTTTCTCTTTAATTACATATTATTAATTTTTAATTATTTGTTTGTTACTTGAACTCTACAACTATTTGTTGTTACTGTTGGCGTAATCTCTCATTTATTTTAATTTTTTTTTAATGTCTTCTTGCCTTTTGTTACCCTTTATCAATTAGATATAATTGATATTAATTAATTTTGGTTCCAGTTTACACTGTTCTACTGTGGGTTTCTTAATACTAATTCAGTATCAAGTCCCACCTATCTATAAATGCGTAGGAGCTAAACAGTATTGAGTCACAAAATAGACTATTATCACAAGATACTAAGTCCATTGCTAGATATTTAAAAAAAAAACTCTATAATCTCCCATGGCGTGAATTTTAGCGCAATTTGATAAACATATTGTTACAAGAAATTATTATTAATATAAAATATTTGAAATCCATACGGTTACAATAATTCCTTCTACAGAAGCTTTTACTGCATAAACGATATTTTTTTCGAAAAAAAAAATATATAAAAAAGTTTACCATTTGTGAACTCAATTAGAGGACACAATGTGTATTGGCTGACTGAAGGACATGCATCCAAGGCTAAAGAAATAATAATCCTACTGCTCCTCCACCTGTGGCGTAATTGGTGTCTGTCATAAATTTATTTACGCCATTCGCGTTGATTAATGAACAGAATTTATACTCCACACAACGCTTAATACGTTCATTGTAGTAAAAACAATTACATTACGTAGGTAATAAAAATTACACAAAATAGGGATATAAAATGCGTACAATAATTCGTGCAATTACTGCCAAACGAATGTCAAATAATTTCACCACCTATAGTATATTTTCGCGCCTTCATATTTATTATAAATTTCCATTACTCGGGCCAGCTCTTATCCCACATAAGTATATTCTAATATTCCTCGGCCGGAAGAACTGGCACGAGGATTGCCCCCTACCCAGAACCAGTCAAGACTCCTTCCTCTCTCTCCTCCGGTCTGACCAATTTTATGTGTGGATTCCGGGTTTATAACGGCGCCAGGCGATGACACGGCCTCCTAAAAAGTGACACGGAATGCGACAAGGTCCACACTGCAGGGAGCTGATATCGCACCAGAAGTGTGATTACTAATACGGGGTTACTAACGCCAGAGGCGTACTTAAATAACCAATATAATACACAGTGTAAATATGTAAGTTGGTAACCCGGGCAGGGGCACGTTCCGCTCTGCATTTCGCGCTCATTTGCATAAACTATAAGCGCAACTTAAATATTTATATGGAACACGCACACGGGACTGGCTAATAACCATAGGCGGATGTTTTTTTAATAGAGTTCGGATTTTGATGTAGTTTTATAAATTTACAAAGAGGGAAAATGCAGGTTTTCCATTTGCCATCACATATTTCAGATATTTGTTATTTTTGAAAGAAACAACTACATTTCAGCAATCATCAGCTGATGAGTTCAAACACTAGTGATATTTGTTAGCAGCGAATTTGAATAACAAGTTCTTAAGAAGTTCAATTTTGAAAAAAATAACAGGGACAAAATGTTTGCAAATTAAATTTAAAACACTTTTGTATAGTTATAGTTTTAGTTTGTGTACATTTTTGGATAGTTTTTTGAATATTTACAAAAAAAGCAAAAAAATTGTGCAATAAACATCACATCCAGTTGGTGGATTACAGCCAAAAATTACTGGGACCTCCCAATATTTCTAGAGAGAAAAATATGCATTTTCAAGTCGATTAGTTAAGCCGTCTACTATCGGTTTCAAAAGTTTTGACCCCTGGGTTTGAAATGAAATTGAAACCAAAGTACGGAGTAAAAAAAATTAAAAAAAAATACAGGAGATATACATATACAGGTACATTAATTAATAACGTATTAAACAATGACGTCATCTTTGTAATGTGATTATGCAAATCACAGAAAAGTATGACATTTCACACATATTCTCACTGCGCTGCAACTTAATCTGAAGTAACTTTTTGCTGTTACAATATTATTCAACCAAATTAAAAACACAATAAAAGAAATGCAGTAACCCTAAAAATTTGGCATAAATTCTATTCAACTTATTTATAAATACTTTTTTTGAAATGTTGTGCTAAGTTCGTTAATATCAATTAAATCGTCCCATTTTTTCGAACATAATGAAGATTTAAAATGAAGACATAATGACAATTATTGTCGGCGCGTAGTAAATAAAGACGAGATATTGGTATCGCCGTACTCATATTGCGCCAGAGCGGCATTTAAATGGACACGTGTATTTGATCCGTAATAGAAAGAAAACCATTCTAAATATTTCTGTATATATCGCTGTTCAATTCAAATCGAATTATAATCGGTACCGTTCATGCCACTTGTTATATTATTACCAATAATTTTTCATATAATTTAACGTCAAACTTGAACTTTGAGCGATTATTTACGGATTGTAATAAAATACCAAAACGCCGCAAGCCTATCATTGTGGCACAACTACACATGAGGGCGACAGCCTTCCAGCGCTGTTGCCCTTTGCGTCACTTCGTCCCGCGATACATCAGCAATTCAATTTTTGTAAACTTTAATTGTTGCTGTTGCTAAATTTTGAAACCGATAGTAGGCTACACTGGGCACAACCAGACATTTGATCCAGAACTATTAATAAAAAACATTACAATGAATCAGGTTAATATAAGATATTATGGTACATCCCGAAAAATTTGCGATGCCCTGAAAGAGCATTCAGCACAAAAGGACCGTGGAGTCAACCGGAGTTCTCCTTTGAAATAACAAAGAAGGCCGCTAGCTCTCAATGTCGGAGAGTGGCGTGGGTGAAAAGGGCTCCACGTAATTTTACCTTGCACGTTACTCCAGAACGAAATAAGGGACTCCACAAATACAATAATTGACGCGCGAGCAGACGGTTATCAAAACTACGAAAAGTAAAGACTCCGTCCATCTCACGTAAATAATGTAAATAAAGTTTTATTCAAGTGGTGAATTACAAAGTGGTGATTTTATTTGACGCACTTAGCGCCCTGAAATTGGATAAAATTGGGAAATCGACTTGTACGCAAAGAGTTTCAAGCAGGGACCCAAATGAAATAACCCCCAATGAAATAAAGGTTCCGGTTCTGTTCTGGTCCAAACGAAATGAAAAATTGCGGTTCCGGTTCGGTTCCGGTCTTGCAATGTAATTTCGACTCGGTTCGGACCATTTTTTTCGGTCTAAACCGGTTTTTCTCAGTCCAACTAATGTACAGTGGTGTTTAAAAATGTGTTGTACATAGATAATTGACTGTTGTAAGTCGTGTGTAAAAATGTGTTGTACAGTAATAGGTAGATGGCTATATATTTTGTCAAAGGTAGATACATTTCAGAACTGTCAAAGTGATAACTAGCAGTGACCAAAATTATTATTATTGTATTATTTACAAGAAAACATCAAGGGTTACTGACGGTCTCGGTGAGTTTTAAATTATTTAGCCCAATTGATCCCAGAGATGCCCAATAGGATTGAGGTCAGGGATTTTGGAAGGCCACTCCAAACATTGGATATTTGCATCTCTCAACGCAGTTGTGACAATGTTAGCTGTATACGGTTTGGCATTGTCATGCATAAAAATGAATCCATTGCCGAAATTTTCGGCAAATTATTGAACATGGGGTATAATAATCTCGTCTCTATATCTCCTTGCTGTTAGCGATCAAATTCGTATCCAAACCAATTGTGTACGACCATTAAATTGTATCCCACCCCAAACCATTACAGACCCTCACCATATTTGTCCAATTCTCGAATGGTACATGGTGCAAATCGCTCATCTGGTCTTCGTAAGACAATAACACGGCGATCATTCTTGTTTAGGAGGAATCTGGACTCATCCGAAAAAAAAACGCAGTTCCACTTCCCCTCGTGCCAACCTTGATGATTTTGAGAAAAGTTTAAGTGATTTCTTTTATGCGTAGCTGTGAGAATTGGACCGGTTGCTGGTTTTCTAGCAGACTAATTGACTTCTTTGAGTCTTACTGTTTTGGTTGAAATTTCTGTTCCAGTAGCTAATCGAAGATCATCTTTTAATTCACTAGATGTTACAAACCGCTTTCTTAAACCCCGTTCGATAATGCGATCTTCTCTGCGTGTTGTTTTTCTTTTAGCACCTTGTCCGCGCCTTCTGAAGGAAGGCTAGCCCTAGTCCTTCTGAACCGTGCTGTGGTCCTCTGTACCACAGATTTGTTTGTATTTAGAATTCCAGCTACTTCTCTTTGTGAAAGTCTGCAATGGCGTCTAGGCATATTTAATTAACTTAATGCAAACCAATTCACAAATTTTCTAAACAAAACGCACGCTTTATGACTTAATAGTTACTTAATACTATACTTAATAATGACTTAAAAAGATGTGTCAACAATTTGACCGTCTTGTTGACTTTTCGATGCCTAGCTGAGAATGTCTTGCTATTGTTAATTGTTTCATAGCACACTATTTAAACATCAATTTATAACATGTTAAAAGTCTATTGAAAACAAGTTGTTTGGAAAAGTTATTTCAAGTTTATATGGTGGTCCCTTAATTTTGTCCGGAAGTATATAATCGCAAAATATAATAGTAGGAGAAACCGGGGCAGAATGGGGGATTGAGCTCTCATCAAGCGCGGGATGACGGCGGAGACAAGCAAATCGTATTTTAACTTTCAGATTGAGTCAATGCTTAGTTGCGATCGTCAATTGTCATTGTAGCTCTGCACCCAGTGCTGGTATATACTGACCTCGTAAAAATTTCCAAAGATATGTAATATATTGCTGCTGTGATTTAAGCTTAAGATTATTCACTCTGTTCCTCATGCATTTCTTTACAATATCCGGAGTGTATTATACACTGTGTCCTAGATAAGGATAAACAGCATGGAGATCTCGCAAACTGTAAAAGTTACAAAGGCGGTTAAATTAGAAAAAAAGTTGCCCAATTCCGAAATTTTGTAATTTCGTTTTTATTTTCTTCTGAAGTTGTTTGAAAGGGTATAAAAAACAAAAGGCACGTTCTCATTGCCACTTTTTTAGCTTTACAAGACATCGTTTATAAATTTTCAGTGCAACGTTTCGTTTCGAAGAAATCACCATCAACTTTATATTTTTATATGGCCCGTAAATAAAGTACTCCATGTATTAAATTACATTTCTTATTATGAATTCAACGATTTATATCACAGTATGATTTCTCATGTTTTTATTCAGAAAACAAAGATTGTTAATATATTTCGAACATTTTGGGTGTGGTAAACGTTGAAATGAGCGACAAATACAACCTTATTTTATGATTTATTATATTTATGACCTAATTTTAAGATTTTGAGATAATTAAATGTAAAGAACATTTCTCCTAATACCACAGTAAAAAAATAATAAGTGAGGTTCAGAATAACTATAATGTTTCTTTGATTAACGACTATTCGTGCTAAATTGTTTTTAGTTACTATTTGGTACCTAGACTGGGTTAAAATTTAATAATAATTGTTGTTTAATTGTTGTAGGCTTATGTCATGTTTTTTTTTCTCCGAATCTCTATGACATCATACTTTCGAGAAAATGTTGGGACTGATTGTCTGAAACAATAATTTTTATTTCATTAAGCGTATCATTTACATAAAAACTTATCTTACAAAAGTTGTTTATTTTTGAAATACCTATCGAACGATGCCACACATGACGACCTAGGTTCCCATTTAAAATTCTAGTTGAGTTATTTCTTGAGTAAATTCTAGTTAGAAAGTTGAGTGCAGTTACGGCTACTTCCCGTAACTTCCGGAAATCGAAATGACCTCCATTCAATTCTTCAGGTAGACTTATGTTATGCTATTTATATTTTCGAACTTCTACGACGTCAAATTACTGAGAAAAAGGTCCCTGATTTGGGTGGTCTGAAACATCCTGTATAATATAGACATGGAGACAAATATAAAAAATAAATCACAAACATGTGTCGTATTGAACTAAGCCCTGGTTGTTCTTGGATACTTGACAATCCCGCAACACCAGAGACTTGCCTTTATTACAATGAACTGTATTCCAATGTACTGTAGACCGGTGTTCTTGTGCTATTTGCAAAAAAATTGTCACATTTATCGTGTGCTTTTCTAGATACCGATGACGATGGATCAGTGCACATTTTTCAACTTTGCACTTGGTAGAATTATTATTTAAAAAAAAATAATATACAGGGTGACATAGAACAAACTGCAATGCATAGCACCACGCGATAGAAGACCAACAAATAATTTAAAAAAATCCTGTACACTAATGTCCGATCGCTTTTTGTTTTCAAGTTACAGGTTGTTAAGTTTTTTTAAAATAATTTTAATAAATTAAGAAGGCAGGCCATGATTTCGTGAAACAAAACGTTGGCAAATATCAAACTAATATTGCAATAATTTGTTTAAAGTTTGTCGTGTTCTTGATTTCCGACGTATTTAGTTCACTTATTTGTCGTTTTTAATAGTTGCTTTCATAAATGGTTCGTTATACTTTTGCAGAATACAGAGGCATGATTATGTGTTACGGCGAAGCTTCTTCAAATAGCCCCAAAGCTCAACGTATTCATCGAGAAATATATCCATTAAGAGAAGTTCCTAATGTTAGAACATTTATTGACGTGCATAGGCGTTTGGGAAAACACGGCTGCTTCAAAACAGCAAAAGTTGATACAGGGACCCACAGAGCTCGTCGTACTGTTGCAAACGAAGAAGTTATATTGCAAATAGTAGAAAATATTCCGAGAACTAGCACCAGAAGAATAAGTGCAGCTGTACCGAATCTTAACCGTCAGTCAGTTAGGCAAGTTCTCAAAGAACAACATCTTCGCCCATTTAATTTCCAAAAAGGTCATCACCTATTGCCACAGGATATTTTACCGGGTGTACAATTTTGCGAGTGGTTGCAAAATAAAGGGCAACATTTTCTGTCATTAATTTTGTTTACCGATGAAGCTGATTTTAGTCGCGATGGTGTTTTGAACATACATAATATGCATTATTGGAGCAATGAAAACCCTCATCATACCGTAATACGGAATCACCAGTATGAGTTTTCTATTAATGTGTGGGCAGGTAAAATCGATAATTATCTAATTGGTCTATTTCGATTGCCCGGACGATTGACAGGCGAACTCTATCGAATTATTTTGGAAAATGAACACAACACTTTATTAGAAGATGTCTCATTGGATATTACAAGAAGAATGTACTACATGCATGACGGCACGCCAGCTCACTATTCTCGAAGAGCAAGCGAATTTCTTCAAAGAAGATTTGAAAATAGGTGGATTCCTCTTCTTTTTATAATATTCTCGACATATTTGTCCCACTTCTTTTTCGGTCTTCCCACTTTTCTTTTTCCGGTTATTTTTGTTTGCTATATGATCTTTGTTTGATTGGTGTCTTTTCTTCTGTGTAGGTGTCCCAACCATTGCAGCTGTCTGTCTTCTATTATTTTGTTTAGTTCTGTTATTTCTAGTTCTCTTCTTACGTCTACGTTTCTGATTCCGTCTTTTCTGGCTACTCTGTATACTTTCCTAAGATACTTCATTTCCAGCGTCTGTATCTTACTTTTTGTCTCCTATTTAGCGTCCACGTTTCGCATCCATATATTAGTGTTGGTATTAGTATTACTTTGTATATTGTTAGTTTTGTTTTTCTCGATATCTTCTTGTTGTTTAGTATTATCTTTTGGATCGTCTGGAAAGTTCTTGTTGCTTCTTGCAGTCTATTGTTTATTTCCACTTCGAGATCCCCTGTGCTGTCTATTATTTGCCCTAGGTATTTAATTTGTTCGGTCTGTTCTATTTTGGTGTTGTTTATTGTTATTTCTTCTGTTTCTTTTCCGTGTTGATTTTCAGTCTCGCTTTCGCAAGTTTTTCGCTCCATATCTTAATGTTTGCTTCTAGGTCCTTAATGTTGTTCGTTATTGGTGCTACATCGTCTACAAATGTACACTCAGTGATTTCCATTGATTTAAGGTTCCTGTATCCTATGTGTGTTTTTTTTTTGTTTTCTCTTTTATATTTTTCATTACTGCATCTATAGCCATTATGAATAGGCATGGGCTTAACGCTCCTCCTTGTCTTAGACCAGGGATCTCCAAACTACGGCCCGAGGGCCACATCCGGCCCGCGTACAGATTTTGTCCGGCCCGCGGAGACCTTGAAAACTTGAAAACTCCTTTTAGAGAACATAGTTTTTATAGCAAATTAAATTTAGTTTACTGAAGTATTCTAATTTTATGTTGAATAATTATTAATATGACATCTACATTGATATGGTTGTGGGCTAACTACTCATAACATTGTTGTAGGCTTATTGTTATTGTTTTTGTGATAAGTTGGATAAAGAAACACAGAATTGTAATGAGTAAAGACATGTATAATATGCAGAAAATTTAACTTCAGTATATAATAACTAACAAATTATGTAAATGAATCCAACTAACATTTTATACATTTTAAATAAAAACATAACTTATAACAAGCATAATGACATATGAAATACTAATGAGATTTATGTAATTGAGATTTTCCACTGACAATAGTTTGTAGTTGTGGACTAATTTTACTTGTACCAATTATTAAAAGAGATTTAAGATGCTCATCAGTTAATTTAGATCTGTAAACATTTTTTGTGTACTTCATTTTGGAGAAGGTCTTCTCACACAAATAAGTAGTACCAAAAACAGAAAACAGCCCACGAGCAAATTTATGCAAATTATCAAATTGTGTCAGTGGAAGACTCTTATAAAATTCCAACAAAGATGAGTTTTGATATTTGTTCTTAATTATATCACTGCACTGTAGATCAATCATTTCCATTTGAAGTTCCGGGGCTAGGGTTTCAATGTCAGTATCAAAAGGATTCTGAAAAATCTTAATTTGATTCGCAATGGCATCAAAGTCCGAGAAACGAGTATCAAAATTTATTTTCAAAGCACTCAAAGTTTCGATTGCAAAATCGATAGAAAACTCAGTCTTAGTGGTGTGGCTGAATATTTCACATGTTTTAAAATGTGAAAAACATTTACTTCGTAGTTGTGATTGAAACAGTATCAATTTCTTCCGGAATGATTTGATATTAGTGTATAAATCAGGAAGATGCTGGTTTTCTCCTTGCAATCTCAAATTCAGTTCGTTCACATGTTTTGTCAAATCAACATAGAATGCCACAGCCATGCGTTGTTTTGTAATTCAGTAAGAGGGCGATGCTTTTCATTCAAAAAAATGTCGATCACTGCTCGAAGTTCAAAAAAGCGCTGAAGGACTTTCCCACAACTAAGCCAACGTACAGCAGTATGATAAGGTAAGTCATTTTCTCCAATATCTTCAATAAATGGTCGGAATTGTCGGTGATTCAGCCCAAAAGATCTGATAAAATTAACAGTTGATATGACTGGTTTCAGAACTTCAGGCATGTCCAAACATTTTCCGCACAAAGACTGTTGATGAATGATACAATGCAAGACTAATGGTTTTGAACCACCGTCATTTTCTACAGCCTTTGACACAAGAGCGACCACTCCTTTATCTTTCCCACTCATGTTTTTGCCTCCATCAGTTGTAATACATTTCAAGTTTTTCCATCGAAGGTTCTTTTGATTAATGGCCATTTCAACTCTTTTAAAAATATCTGTACCAGTAGTTGTGCCATGAATACTATACATATCAAGAAGTTCTTCATGCACTTCATAGCTTTTATCTACTCCTCGAATATAAATCAACACCTGAGCAGTATCTGACACATCCGTTGACTCATCCAAGGCCAAAGAAAACCACTCAACATGTCCATTTTTGTCGAACAGTTGAGAGGATATATTTTCAGCGATGTTTTCTACCCTTCGAGCCACAGTGTTTGCTGACATACTGACAGTTTTTAATAAATTTACCTTTTCAGGGCACATTTCTTCGGCTGCTGCAATTATGCATTCTTTGATCATTTCTCCATCGGTGAATGGTTTTCCACGTTTTGCAATTTCAAGAGCCACACGAAAGCTAACCGTAGGCTTCCTGAACGAAAATTGGCTGGTAATTCAAAACTACAGTACGTTGATATGATGAGCTACCTAAGGCTTGGCCCTTGGGACTTAGTGGAGGAGTCAGTGTGGCCCTCGGGCTAAAAAGTTTGGAGACCCCTGTCTTAGACTGTTGATCGTTGTGAAATACTTGGACTTCATGTTACCCGTTCTTATACAGTTCTCTGTTTTGGTATATATATTTTTTATTGCCCTAATCAGTTTTTGTCCTCCGTGTTGTTCTTGTAGTGCCTGCCATAAGTATTCTCTGTTTATTTTGTCAACGGATTTTTCTAGATCTATGTATGCTATGTATATTTGTTTCTGGTGCTCTCTTAGTTCATTTATTTAGTTCCTGATTGTGAATAGGTAATCTATTGTGCAATGTTCTCTTCTGAATCCGCTCTGCGATGATTCCAGTTTCCTTTCTAGTTTTTGTCTTATTCTCTTTTCCAGTATGTCCTCGTATATCTTTTATGTTGCACATAATAGGGAAATTCCTCTGTAGTTATTACATTCCCTTTTATCTCCTTTTTTCCGTATCGGTAATATCGCTGCTGTTTGCCAGTCTTTGGGTATTTTTTCTGTCTTCCAAACTTCGTTTAATAGTATTGTTAGTTGCTCAGTTCCCTCATTTCTCATGTATTTTAGTTGTTCGTTTTTGATGTTATCTATTCCCGGTGCTTTCCCCAGCTTCAGTTTTCTTACTGCTTCGTTTACTTCTTCCGGTGTTATTTTTTTCCGTTATTTCTTCTTCTTTTTGGTTTTGTTTAGTTACTTTCTTCTGCTGATTCGTTTGTTGTTCTTCGACTCTTTCTTCGATACTATTTGCTTTGTCCAGCAGCTGCTCGAAGTGTTGCTTCCATCTTCATCTCCTGTCAGTATTTTCCGGGCTTTGCACTTTATTTGGTGTATCTTGATAGTTTTTTCTTTTCTGTTTCTTCTTATCACGTTGTAGAATAGTTTTTGCTTTTCCGTGCTGTTTTCTTTCCATTTTCTCACCGAATGGTTTCCATGATTCTGCTTTAGCTTGTTTCACTTTCTCAATTTATTAAAATTAATAAAAAAAAAAAACTTAACAGCCTGTTATTTGAAAACAAAAAGTGATCGGACATTATAGTATAGGATTTAAAAAAAAAATTGTTAGTCCTCTGTCGCGTGGTGCTATGCATTGCAGTTTGTTCTATGTCGCCCTGTATACGCTGTATTACCTGGACGATTGACAGGCGAACTCTATCGATTTTTTTTTTTTTTAAATGAACTGAACACTTTATTAGAAGATGCCCCATTGGATATTACCCCGGGCTTCCCCGCACATGGGGAATAACGGGATGGAGTCACTTTTTTTTAAATCATGTTTTTTTATGTCTTGTTTATCATTTCATAATAATATTTTTCAGTAGAAACGTTACAAAAGACTATTTCAGTGATATTCTTCATTTTAATCGTCATATCTCTTCACAAACGTTAGGTACCCCGTTCTGCCCCGGTTTACCCTGTATGATGCGTCGCCTTTGGTCATCATAAAAGTACTAGGAGATTTTAACTGAAGAAATGATATGAATTGTATTATGTTATGCTGAAGAAGATCCAATAACTTCCATTTCACAAATGAGTTACTATTTAGAAATTAACGTTTAATGATTGTTGATTGAACGGGATTGATGGGATGGTGCCTCTGTCAACAGTTTTTGCATTTGAAATGATCGAGTTGAACGCATGGTTGAATAACCATTGCATTTTAGCAATGCAATTGATCCTGTCGTTTTAAAACTGAACATAAGCTATGTTCAGATATAAAAAAAACGGGTTTTGGTTATTATTATAAATCTGTTTTTTTTTTTAGTATTTCAGGACCGACTTCTTCATTCATGTCACTTGAAGAACTGTCACTGAGTTCTTCACTCATGTCTTTACATTAAAAAAAAGTTAGCATGTTGCAATCTGTAAATTTTCTGTTGTTTTCTTGAAACTTTTAAAATTTTGGAGATTAGCGTAATAAATTCGTGTGGTGGCCACATCGGATTATTATTTTATTATCAATAATAATTTATAACCTTTACAAGACAACATTTGTTCTTCAATGTGATAACATCGCCTAGTAAAATAATAATTAAGTATAAAACTTATAGTGGATGTAACGTGTTTGTTAATTAAAATTGGTGGAGGAGTGTGTAATTTTTTTTTTTAATGTAAAGTAAACGGCGTACACAGTTATCGACGTGCCGGTGCGAAAAGCGCACTTGTAAAATGCGAACGTTCGGGCTTTATTAACATGAGTGTTGAGAATGTGCCAGGCAAAAGGAAAACAAAAAGAGAAGCGTAATAAAAGAAAGCATATTGATCGCATTAAAAATGTAATAATGAACACGTCGAAGGCAGACTCCATTACCATTGGGCACATGTGTCGGCATTGCAAATCCAGATCCGTCAGCTGGCCCGAGATATTGCTGGCATATGCAGAAGATCTGCAATAAGATCACTTCTAAACTACGGCACATTTTATTAATGCCAATTTTTTTTTCGACGGAAATTTTATACGTTTTCGATAAATAGAGGAGCGGAGCGGCTGCCGGTGGGCGGCGGTGGGTGCGGGGGCAGGGGGTGTATGCCTGCCGACGAATTAAAATCGGAACCGCAAATCCCAACGATATTCTGCGCTGGGACCAGCCACCTGTGCGCAAGCAAAATAATCTAAAATAATACATCATAAATAATGGATCCGCGGAAGGAAACAAACGTACATTTGTGTCGTCGCGTTTTCCAAAACAAAAATATATGTATATATATATATATATATATATATATATATTAAAACGCCCTGCAAAAATGCACGTAAAATGAACAATAAGTAAAAAAAAGCAGCCGCAGGAAACTATCTATCTAGACTAAAGCTTACCATCAGCAGTGTGATAGAACCCGTCAAAAGCACGTGCTCTGGCATGGAGGGGGCAAAGCTCTCCAATCGGCCAGCGCAAATAGATAACGCGCAAACACGGCGGCCCACACATAACACTTATCTAGATCATTGTGCCGGTGCAGGGCTGCACATTACATTTCGCACTAAATGTATATTACGTCATAATAGACGTGTTAATTAAAATATGAATTTATCAAGGGAAACGCTCCGTGATGCTGTGCACTTTTCAAAACAGAATATTTTATAGTTGATTGTGGTCGCCGCTCGTTTTTTTTTCCACCATCACGAAACAAAACGAAAACGCGGAACAAAACACACACGCAAACGCAAACACACATCGCACACCGATATGTCGGCGATTGTTTGTGATGTTTGTTTCATGCGCCGCGATTTTCATATTATGTTGTTCCTCATGTGTGTGATTTTGACAGATTAATTATTATATTTTTGTTTGTTTGATTTGAATTACCTACGGTAATTTTAGACGTCCGTTAATTACACATCAAATGTTTTGCATTTGCAAAAATGCACGTACACACAGCCCAGTGCCGCTGTAATAACGGTGATGGACCGGAGGCGGCTCTCCTTGGATCCGGCATTTCGGTCGTTTTTCTTCGCAATTAGCCCGCACCCGCTCCATATTGCGTGGAACCGTGTCACGTGTAATTGACACCCGCAGGGGGGAGAGGGACGCGTGCTATTGGCAAGTAAGTGTGCTTTGATTTAAACCCACATCATTTTTATATCGGCTTCTCTTCTGTCCCCGACAAATAGAATTTAATTTCCCCAGATGCTCGCAGTTATTAACAGAAGACATATGAGATTTTTTTTAATTACTCTTACACATTACCGCAGACATACTTCGGCAGCCCGACAATTATACACGGTGTCCGGAATAAGGAGACCATGTGACCATGCACGGGGTTCATTACTTCAATATGATTTTTCTACTCCTACACTTTAATTGATGTATTAAACATTCACTACTGTACCTAAATGATAGTCATTTAGATACAAATTTTTCATGAAGATACAAGTTTATCTAAAAAGCCATGACAATGATAGATATAAAATTAATTAGTTTTGACAGCTGTGCATGGGGAATTGGTTATTCGTATTCTTAATAAATTGCAATTGCCATCGACATCCACCAATATTGCACCGACGCAATTACATTTTCATAGCTGTACTACCCATAATATAATTATACAACAAAAAAAGTAATTTTAAAATTTTGATGTATTTCAATATTATATGTATAAGTTTAATGAATTTTGACAGTTGCCAATTTTTATTCTTAATTTTTATGTGTCGTAGAAAACATATTGTTAAATATATTAAAATTATTGTGTTGTATATTTTCTTTTAATAAATTTTGACAATTATCACTTTTCATGCTTTGTCGTAGAAAAAATAGTGTATCTAACTCAAATTTAATGGTTATTAAGACACTCGTTTCGTTTTCTTACTTTTCTCATACTTGTGTCTGAATAACCATCATTAAATGCTCTAAATTGCATAATATACTATTAAACTATTAACAAAAACATAGCTTCACATCTGTGCCGAAGATCATTAGTCGGTTAGAGAAGTCAATTCCAAGAGCACCAAGAGTTTTGTTTCTCAAAAATTACACAAATTTGTTAAAACAAATATTGAACGAAATATAAGAAAATGTCCTACATGCCTTTACAACAGTACCAAACAGGAAGACTTTGACTTTCGTCTGTGTAACTTTGCGGGGGTAAAATTATCTGGATCTCCCAGAAGATATGGATTTTTAAGTGTTATGCCATCCGTCAATAAAGACCAGCCTTCTCGATCAGTAAGCCACTACGTAAATCAGCCACTGATTTAATTGGCTGGGCGGTTTTGGGTGACTTAAGACAAGAAAATTTCTGTATCTCAAAAATTACATTGCTTTGATCCAAAAATATTTCTGCCCCCAATTTCATTGGCTGGAGTGGTAGGTACTGTGGTGATTTAAAAATTTAAACAGGTTTCTTAAAAATCACATAAATACGTTTAAATATCTTCGAGTCATATTTAAAAACAAACGTAGGGGCACCTATAAAACATTGAAGTTACGCTCAATAGACTAATAGCTGTAGCACCAGCTCAATTCTTGCCCTTAAACATGCATTCATAAATATATTGTGTTTCACTTTTACATCCATGTACAGGGTGGCCCAATTTTGATGTTTCTATAGGGGATCTCGGTAACTAGAAGAGATAGAGAAAATCGGATGGCGTATCTTTGATCTCTTTTTTCAAGACTAACTCAAAGGTGAAAACAAAAATTTGCTATCGTCTTTTGTTTTCAAGTTATGGCAAAAAATTCATTATTTTCCATTTTCGATTTTTATCAATATTTAATTTATTTGTCATTTTATTAAGATACGAGTTGCATGTTTCTCAGGCACTTTTCTACGGTCAAGTGAATGAGTTTTACAGAATTTTGATATCTGTGTTAATAACCAAGATACAATACAAAGTTTTGTTTTTTAAATAGAAGTCGTAGTTGGCTGTGGTATTAATAAATAGGTTATTTTTTCTCTTTTAGATGATGTATCACATGTGGATGTTATAATTGCATTTTGTTGAAATCTATTAAAATTCTTTGAAAACGTCATATGTTCTCTTATTGGGCGTAGTAGGCTTGTTTTTTTAAATTGTTTGATTGTCAGCTAACACATTCGATGTATCTTTATATTTCGAAGTGTTTAACAATGTCGTACGAAAATTCTGAAATATTTGATATGTTTGATGTTTTATTCAAAGCATAACAAATCACTAATTTACATAGAAACATATTTTAATCGTTATCCGGAAATAAAACGACAGCATAAATCAGTATTTCAAAGACTAAAAAAAAACTTATCAACCACGGATCTTTCAAGTAGCCAAAATCAAGGTCTTATAATACAGGGTGTAACTAAATTGTGTGGAAATGGCTGAACCACAGATTACTGGGATCAAAAAAAAGGATTTAACAAAACATATCTATGTATATACAAATGCGTTTGGTTTAGCCAGAATTCAGCTTCAAAGTTAATTTAAAAAAAAAGGATTTGCTTATAAAAAGAGAACGTTTACATTGATTTGGATGTTGTTTGGTATGACACTTTATACGAGTATAACTCATATTTTGACGTAATATTGTTATTATTAGTAGACCGGTTGTGTATAAAACAAGTGAGGCCAACATTAATACAATCATATTTTTTAATGATAAAAGCAAATAAATTTAAAAAAATCAAATCGGACGCAGGCATTCATTATTATTTTTTTTTTTGTATCTTTATAGTTTTTTATATCTGTTACAGTTTCGACATAAAAAAATAAAATATGAGTGACTGCGCTACACTCGTTTGGAAACAAATCATCAGTGAACAGAATTTTCTGGTTAAAAAGTACATGTTCACTCTTTTTTCCAGAATAAATCGGGAAAATGCAAAACATAGGTCATAATCAGGTGTTAAAAGCTCTTGCACTATTTGGATATCGTATGGATGAAGCAATTGCTATAATTTCCAAAATTTCTTCCTCGTTATTAGGGCTCCTAAAATCCTAAAACCAGCAACATATCTGTTTTATCGGCGTAAGTGCACTTTATATTCATTATTGTGAATAAACCATCATCAACCCTGTAACTAGATAACATTTGTTTCCAAACGAGTGTAGCGCAGCCACTCATATTTTATTTTTTTGTGTCGAAACTGTAACAGATATCAAAAACTATAAAGATACAAAAAAACATAATAATGAATGCCTGCGTCCAATTTGATTTTTTTAAGTTATTTGCTTTGTCATTAAAAATTATGAATATATTAATGTTGGGCCACCCTTGATTTGTACACAACCGGTCTACTGAAAATAATAATATTATGTCAAAATATGAGTTATTCCCGTATAAAGTGTCATACCAAATAACATCCAAGTCAATGTAAAAGTTCTCTTTTAATAAGCGATTTTTTTTTTAATTTTACTTTGAAGCTGAATACTGGCTAAACCAAGCGCATTTGTATCTGTAAGTTTTGTTAAATCGTCTTTTTTTTATCCCAGTAATCTGTGGTTAGGCAATTTCCACACAATTTAGAGACACCCTGTATAGTAGACGCCGAAGAAACTGCTACTAATGTAATTTTGAATCCGGAATTTTGAAGAATCGAGCACTTAGAATTTTAAAAATACATAAATTTAGACCATACATTATTCTAAAAAGACACCATTTGAACGACTAGAAAGATATCGAACGATAAATTATATAAAATGAGAAATGATAATATTAATAATTTATGACATTTTCATAACATTTTATTGATTGTATAAATTCAATTTCAAATGTTCACATTCATATTGCTTACAGAAGTGTTAAATTAAAAAATGCAACATATGCATTTTGAATAATGTATATCAATTGGAACATTTATTGTAATTTAAATATTGTGTCTATGCTTTTCAATGCTTCATTGAAGGTTTATTTTTTAATCTTCGAGAAATCAATATATTGGGTTGTCTCCCTTTCAGATGATATAGCCTGTAATGTTCCCTAGGTAATAAGATAATTGTTATTTATTTAATAAACCTTTCGAACATATACATATAATATTATATTCACATGGTGTTTTCTAATTTACAGATGGCAAATGTGTGCATTTTCAATAAATAATTTTACTCTACACAATACAAGCCTACTACCAGTCTACTACGCCCAATAAGAGAATATATGACATGTTGACACAATTTTTAATAGATTTCAACAAAATTGCAATTATAACATTCACATGTGATATTTACATGTGTAAAAAATAACCAATTTATTAAGGCCAAGGCCAAATACGACTTGTATTTAAAAAAACGCAACTTTGTATTGTGTCTTGTTTATTAACGAATATATTAAAATTCTGTAAAACTTATTCAATTCACCATAAAAAAATGCCTCAAGAACGTGTAACTCTTATTTTAATAAAATGAGAAATAAATGAAATACTGGTAAAAATCTAAAATGGAAAATAATGAGTTTTTGGCCATAACTTCAAAACGAAAGACGATAGCCAAGTTTTGTTTTCACCATTGAGGTGGTCTTAAAAAAAGGGATCGAGGATACGCCATCCGATTTTCTCTTCTAGTTACCGAGATCCCCTATAGAAACATCCAAATTGAGCCACCCTGTACAATCGCCATCATAGGAAGCTGTTACGGCCAATTTTTTCAACACATTGAATTTGGCATTAGGCTATGATATGACCAATTCAAACAAACTCCTAGTGAGATAAAAAGCGACAGACAAAACGAGATTAGTTTTGAGCTCCTTCAAACCGTAGAGGTGGGAGAGAAAGCTTTGGATAGACAAAGACAAATGAAAGGAAAGAATGCGATAAAAGGCGAAACTGAATGGCCCAGACGGTAGCAATTAGAACCGAAGATAAAGGAGAGAAAGAAAATATAGAAGAGAATAAAAGGAAGAGGGAGGAAAGCAGCCCAGGAATCGAAATAAAAAACATAAAACAATCAAAGAGAACACACAAAAAAATACGGGAGAGAGAAAAATGGATGTAGAAGTCAAAAAATGGATGCGCGACATGATGACGGAGATAAAAAATATTGGGAGGACCAAAGAATGTATAGTAAAGAAATGAATGAGATCAAATAAGAAAACCAATATCTAAAGCAAACAGTTAAAAAACTGGAAGAGAAAATAGAGCATATAGAAAAATGGAGAAGAAGCTTAATATATCGTCGGCTTAATGTTACAAGGTTGTATGTGCAAATTTGTAAATTTGGGAACAACGACTTTAAATATGTTTGTTATTATAGAAAATTATGTATTGTGCTCTGTAATTAGATTACAGTACAATTTTTTTTTTATCACAGATTCTTAATAATCCAAGTTTAACCTTCCAACAAGTTGAAAAGTCCCGCTTTGAAAACATGTAGCTCTGTAAAGCTATAGACCTAAAAATTGAAAAAATATGACATGCAACCTTATAACACCAAGCCGATTATATGAGGGCAAGCTGATAAAAAAGGTACCTAACTAAGAAGGAGGTGAAATAAAAAAAAAGTTTCATAATTTTTCAATGTAATTAGTACCTACTAATTCAACACATTTTTTACATCTTGAAATTAATGAAAATAAACCATCAAAACAAAATGTTTTTTCTTGCTCTGCAAAAAATATCTTCAACTTTCCAAATTACTTCTATGTCGTTGGCAAATCTTTGTCCCCTTAACTTGCTCAACAGAAAATAGTCACATGGCGCTCAAGTCAGGGCTATAGAGAGGGTGATTTAATTCTTGAAACTTTAAATGCTCAGAGCATCTTGGACCATGCCAGCTTTCTGTATATAGTGGGCAATCTATATAGTGGGAGACTACAACAGCAGAATGGGACAAAGAGATAAAGTATGTAATAGAGTAATATTTAGTCAAGGAGAGGTAATAAGAAACGGCAATGGAGAAAGTCTACTCAATTTTTGTATAACACAATACATGATTATAACGAACAAATTCTTCAGATATAAGGACACACATAAATACACAAAGGAGGTAAAGAGCAAAAATGAAAGATCAATCATTGATTACATATTAGTCGAAAAACAAAATAGAAAATCAATAACCGATACCATAGTAAGAAGAGGAACAGAAATAGGGAGTGACCACCTGATCATAGCAACAATAAAGCATGCAGAAGATGAAGAAAATGTAACTAAAACAAACCCAGAAGACAACATACAGTATGAACAAAAAAGAGCAAATAAACTAAGAAACGAAGAAATAAGCAAGAAATACGAAGAAATTATCAAGGAACAAATAGAAAAAGAACAAAAACTCCAAAACAGCAGCACGGAAGAAATGTGGGACATACTTAATTATATCATACTATGAACATGTTATTTGAATTCAATTAAGTGAACACGTTTGCATTTTATTTGCACTTAATACCGAAACTAGTTCACCAAATCATATTGTATTTATAATGACTGGAAAGCATGTTTCAAGAGTTTTCCAACGATGACAAGTAAGGGGATGCCATTTTTTTTTCGATGAAGGTGGCTGTGGCTTAAAGGGTGGGTAGGGGGTCGACACTACCTATGTCATTTTAGTTCCCCCTTCGAACCACCCAAACGGTTTTGAGTAATTTAAAAAATAATCAGGGATTCTATGGAAAAAGTCGATGGCAACTTTTCAAATTGACACCCTGTATATTTATTTTCTTGACGTTTTCAATTTTTGGAAAAAAATATGCTGACGTTTTCGAGGGTTATTTTTGCAAATTTAGAATAATTTACTGGAATCCCGTACCCTTTTCGAGGGTTATTTTTGCAAATTTAGAATAATTTACTGAAATCCCGTACCTTTTTGCTCATTTATGGTTTTTTTTTAAGTTGCTTAGTACTTACCACATAAATAGTCTAAATTCGTTTTTTTTTAAATCCACAATGTTATAGATTATTAAACATCACAAATTTTGGGTCAACTCTTTAATTCCGACTATTTTTGCGATGCTGAGTAATTAAAACAAATGTTGGGTAGGATCATAGAGATCTAAGCAACTTTTTGAAAAATGTTGTTGGTCTTGGTTTTTAAAGGCAAGGCTGATAGTTCCAAATTAATAGCGATCAGATGTGATGCGACATCCAGAATCCTGGGTTACATGGCCCAAATATTCTGAGTCAGATTCAAGAAGAATCGGCAGATGCTCTTCGTCTACCTCTCTCCTATGAAACCTGTTATCTACATTTGTCGGAGTAAGCGTTTTGTTTTTCTTCCTATCAAAGTAGATGATTCTAATAGGCCTGTCTTTGATATTTTGCTCTTGTTGTATTGCTATTCTCAAATTTGTCTCAAACGCCATTCGTTGAAGGTTGCGTACCTGGATTTCGATGGATTCCGGTATCAAGGCAGATGTTGCTGTAGCTAGTTGTACAATTTCTGGAGGTGTACAAGTAAAAGACTCTTAATTTTCATCCATCTCAATACAAATACACAAACACTACGCGTTTGACATTGACACTTTTGAGTTTCTATATTTTGTTTCCATGGTAGGTATTATTTAAGTTGAGAAATTTTTAAAGACTATTGATCCTTAGTCATTATTCCCTAAGCCCTAAGGGAATAATATATAGCATTATACTGCAAAAACCTGAAGTATAATACTTACATTATCAATTAGTCGTAGATAAAATAGTTTAATTCTATGCTTTTAATCCCAAATCAGGTTTTAATCCCGAAGCCGTAAGTTATACATTTTTAGCTGAGGAATTATTGAAGTTCCCGAATTGCATACTCTTCTTTTCTCCCGACCATTAATAGCCCAGTTAATTTAGATCAGAAAATACCTAGTATGTATATTCAAAACCGAAGGGCCAGCCAATTCGTATGAGGTTTATTATGATGGCTGCCGTTCCACAAGGAAATTTTGTTGAACTAATATGAATTTGGATACCTCCCATGATCTTCTAACCAACCTTACAAGAATTGGCCGGCCGTTCCATTTTGCCAGTTTCAAGTACTATTTTAGTGTACCTACTATAAGTATTCATTATTATTTACAATTTGAAAGTTGAAACGCTTGTTGAAAAGCTTACTGCAAATTCCTTTAGCGACAGCATAGCCACATCTTGACAATTTTTAATTTAAAATAAATTCATATCTGTCGTAATCAAAAGCTGAGTATCAACGCCCGACCACACACGAACCTCCAAGATATCAAATGATTGTTCTAGGTACATAAATATTGTGAATTCATCTAATGTTCCTGTTCCTGTTACTATTAGAAAATAAATAAATAGACTATACTTGACTCACTTTATTCCCGAGGGAAAGTTCGGTTTATTCCCAGTTAAGAGAAAAACATGTTTAATATTTTTAACCTCAATTTTCATTTATGTCAAAATTTTAAAAATGTATTTGTATGACGGACTTAAGCAATCTACTATTTTTTGTTCAAATAATCAAATGTCAATCAAGCCGGAACACATTCCTTTTCCTATTTTTTGCCAACCCACTGAATTATGAAATATATTTGAAGGTATATAAAATATAATATTATAAGTTAAAGGTAAAAAAGTCTGTAAATGAACAGAACAGAACAAAAAACGAGCTGCAAGCTGACAATTGTCATTTACTCGAAAAAATTCTTATGTAACATGGCAACATTTATATACTGTCACTTCGACAACGAAAAGATCTCTTAAACTTAACAAAAAAAAATAGGGGGTTGTTATTAAAAAAAAACACTGGATGACATCATTACTCAAAAACAAGTGATAGTTGAAGACCGACTTTCATGCAAAACTGTGTATTTTTATTAAAGAAAATCGACGTGTTCGAGGATTTTGTTCCAAAATATTTTATTTCGGTTTTAATGAATTTATTCCATACTTTAGGCGCACACTATATATTTTAACTATGATTATTTGTTAAAATAAAAACTTTTCAAAAACTATTTTGTTATACATAAGTATATAGTTATAAGTAACTATATTCATTCTTCTGCCAATAAGTTTGCAGGTCAATGCCTTAGACCAAATATGTTATGGTAATGTTATTCTGCCTTCATATATAGAAAATACATGTATTACTTAATTACAAGGCTCAGCGTAATATAATGTAATAATCTTAATCGAAATTGTACCCAGAAACCCTTTCAATTGCAATATTAATGAACTTTTAAGTCTATTCAAAAATCGATCATCAGCAGAACAAGCCCAGCCGCAGCATTTAAATATTAATTTCCATTTACGAGATATGTCAATCCAACGAGCACGCCATGGTATGTTAACATGAAAGATCCCCATTACGATTCGTAACTTGGCATGAGGCTATTTTTTCTATTCAATTATTCAAGAATGTAAAAATCGTTGAAATCAATTACCGCATACAAACAAATCTGTGAATTAAAAAGCGGGTTCCAACGCGAGCTGGAAAGCGGAGCCTTAACTCGCCTTTGGGTGGCGGTTAAGGTACGTCTCTTACTAAATAGCGAGTTAAGGCTCCGATTTTTAATTCACAGTGTAGCATAGGAATTCACCTTTTTAATTAAGGTTTTTTTTATGAAGTGTATCATTCATTTTCAATGATTCAAACATTCCCATGTTTGTAGGTCGCTCCTTGACGACGATAATTCCGCACAACAGCAAAAATAGGCCGTCTCTAAATAAGCAATTAATAAAAATCTTAATAACAACAAAATAAGGTACAATTTCAATCCCAACATAGTGTTCATGTAATATTGTAATAACTGAAACTAAACGCAGTGTAGTAAGTTAAGGCTCCGACTAATCAATAGTCGTGGGTTTCATTCCAAATGTGACTTTGTAGGTTAAACTTTATAAATTAACATTCATGTGGCAGCCGAGACTCGACAGAAGATGATTCTACCAAAATTATGCTTGAATCAAATTTATGTTATTTTTGCGTCTGTATTACTAAATTAATAAAACTTATTGGATATTTTATTCTATTTTGATCTGAAATAACATTTGATACGTTTATTTAGTATGCACTTATGTTAAGTCGATTCTTTATTTTTTTTAATTGTGCGTACACTCTAACTACGCTTAAGTTTAATTTATTTTATTTTTCCGATGTATTGCTTTCTAAAATAACAAAACTTATTGCATAATTAATACTGTTATCTAAAATAGCAGCGTTCAAAATTATTTAATATTAACTTATGTTGAAAACATTTCCATACACGTTAATGTTAAAGTAAACATAGTATTAGTAGAGGTTTCCCAGCTATTTATCTTTCAGTTCGCCGGACAGGGTGGAGTTAAAGCAACCGAATGCAGTGGCTGGTTCACTCACATGTGCACCCCTCAGATTCGTCTGGCGATCCCTAAGGGCTTCAGCCCTAGCTCCAGTGGCATCCCCTAGCAGTAAGTTTTTAATACTTTGTGTACTTACAATTGTTTGCCCTCTAATCATATTTAATTTGTGTGATCACGTACGAAAGAACGGTGCGAATTATAACCACGTATGAACTTCAGTTTTTTTAAAAGCGGACGTACTTTTCGCTGTAATAATAATAGTATAATAATTTAATAACAATAATATACAAGCACAAACAGTGTGAAAGCAGACTGTCACTATTAGTACCACAATAAGTATAGAACATTTTACGTTGCCAAATTGCCCAATAAAAAATTATTAGCACAAACTCACAATTCTCTGAAGAAAGGAGAATCCAACTTACAACATATCACGATTTCTGAAACACAATCTCAAGTTTTATGGATCAGTTATTATGGCTTTATATCTTACAGAAATTATTAGTTATAAATTGCAAGGAAATAAACTGCAATTTTAAATTCAGGCAAATTAAAAATAAACTAAAATAATATTTTACAGACATGTAATAACGTCCCATAATTAACATACAATTTTAGATATAATTATTTTATGTTATTTAAACGTATAAGCTTTGCCAAATTAAAATTTCGTTAAGCATTTAATCGTTTAATCCAACGCATTCCAACTGTATGAAGTACAATGATGTAATTTATTTATAGCCGAATGATATTTTGTGAACCAATGGTCCGGCAAAATTGTTTATAATTAGTAAATTACTAATAGTTTACCTGACGTTTCATTTATTTATTTTTTTCGATATGATATGAACAAAATCGAAATTATTGTAATGTGAATAATACTAATTCATTGCTCCATAATTAGAAAATCTGGCTAATAATTACTAACTCGTAATGTACAGGGTGGCCCAATTTGGATGTTTCTATAGGGGATCTCGGCAATTAAAAGAGATAGAGAAAATCGGATGGCGTATCCTCTATCTTTTGTTTTTCAAGACAAAATCAATGGTGAAAATAAAAATTGGCTATCATCTTTTGTTTTCGAGTTATGACCAAAAACTTATTATTCGTCATTTTCGATTTTTATCAATATTTCATTTACTTATCATTTTATGAAGATAAGAGTTGCCTGTTCTTCAGGCACTATTTTACGGTGAATCGAATGCGTTTTAGAGAATTTTGATATATTCGCTAATAAACAAGATACAATACAAAATTGTGTTTTTTTTTAAATAGAAATCATAGTTGGCTTTGACCTTAATAAATAGGTTATTTTTTCTTTATTTTCAATGATATCACATGTGGATGTTATAATTGCATTTTTGTTGAAATCTATTAAATTTAGTAGTAGGCTTGTTTTGTTTAAATTGTTTGATTGTCAAACTAACACATCTGACGTGATCTTTTTATTTCAAAGTATTTAATAATGAAAATTATGGACATTTTTATATGTTAGAATTCTTATATTTCGATTATTATATTTAATTTTGGGGCAAATTGGTTAGGAACAGACGGACCTGTGATTTTCAAACAAGCGTATTTCATTTTTAATCCGGTGAAAATCTGCAAATCTATCTTCAAAACTTTTGCTGAGTAATTGCAGCATCTTGGTAATTTTTTCATTTGGAAAATGATCATCTTTCCTTTCTTTGCGTAAAGCAGTGCAAGTCGGAAAGTGCGCCAACTGTCCTTTTTCCGTTTGCTGTATGAAAAGCTTTAATTTTGTTTGAAACGCACATAAATCAGCATATACATGCGAAATAAGTTTGTCTTTGCATTGCAATTTGAGATTAAGTTCATTTACATACGCAGTTAAATCACAGAGTATAGCTAAATCCCACAGCCACACAGGGTTACTTAGTTCGTGGAGCTGAGTTGATTTTTCAATAAAGAATATATCAATTTCATGTCTCAAATAAAAAAATCGCTGTAGTACCCTACCGCGGCTCAGCCAGCGGATTTCACTATGATAAACCACATCACCATATTCGGCTTCAATTTGTAAAAGAAAATCTTTGAATATTCTGTGATTCGTAGAATATGATCTTATTAAATTTACGGATTTGGTAACTACCATCATAACATGATCTAAATTTAAAAAAATTCCACAAAGATTTTGTTGGTGAATGATACAATGTATATCCAACGGCGGTGATCCATTTGATTCTAGTACTTTTTTCTTTAATCTGGCTACTAGTCCATTGTGCCGACCACCCATAGATGGAGCGCCATCTGTAGTTATGGCCGTTAATTTATTCCAGTCAAAGTTAAGGTCATCAAAAATTTCGGATACTTCCCTAAATAAATCTTCACCCGTAGTAGTTGTTTTAATACTTTTCATTGCAGCAAGTTCCTCCGTAACTTCAAAAGTATTATTTATTCCACGGATGAATACAAGCAATTGCGCAATATCAGTAACATCCGTAGATTCATCTGTAGCAATGGAAAACATTTTGAACTGACTTGCTTTTAATTTTAATTGTACCATAAGATAACTTCCTAAATCTTCTATTCTTCGTGTGATTGTCATACGTGATAAACTTACAGATTCAAATGCAGTTTTTTTTTCCGGGCACACTTCTTCCACTACCGCCATTATGCACCTTTTAACAAATTCCCCATCTGAAAATGGATGAACTTCCTTGCCTATTATGTGACCTACTCGATAGCTAGCTCGCACAATCGACTCATTAATATTTTTCGCATTGTTAAAAAGTTTGGTTAATCCGCCAATTTCACATTGTAAATTGGAAATTTTATGTTCGCGACACACACCGATGTATTTGTTATATGTCTGCTTATGTTTGGAATCGTAATGTCGTTTGATGTTATGTTCTTTAAATACAGATAAACATTCCTTGCAAATAAGGCACAAGCATGTTTCCCCTTGCGCCACAAAAAAGTACATGTTTGTCCATTTCTCTTGAAAAACGCGGCACTCACTATCCACTTTACGTTTTTTCGTCGCCATTATTTGGAGTAAAAATAAATAATATAATAGTGAGGAACGTTTAAATAGGCAACCACATAATCAACAGCTTCGCGCCGCGGGTGCATATATTTGCACGCAGACATAACAGGTATCTGCAATTAATTCACCGTCAAATTCAGTTGTCATTTCAATTCGGCTTCTTATTTACTTACCTACACGCTGTCCATACTCCATGTATTATATATAAATCAGTTTGCAAATATGAGTGAAAACGAAGATCTAAACGAGAGAAAACGTAATAATGCGTCGTTAGCGGCGAACAGGTTCACTTGTATTCAATATGTAGCATGTGAGCATCTCGAATGAAATAATTACCACAACTGACTCCTGACTCCATGATTACACTAACTTCACTCTATCGGCCACTCGCGGCAGCACTAGTCGACATCAGATTGACACACAAGTGCCGTACCATATTTTGTTTTATACAAATACAAATTATTCAATCCAAATACATATAACAATATCAGAAATATTGTAGTTAATAAAATCCACAGAAAATACTTTAATAAAATTAAAAAATACACGGTAAATAGTCCATAATTTACGAATATCCGACTAGGAGCTCGCGGGCCGGATTGAGCTCCTTCGCGGGCCGGATCCGGCCCGCGGGCCGTAGGTTGGGCACCGCTGATGTAAATGATATCCCAATATGCCACAAAAAAACATAAAAGCTGAACTGCACTTATTTTCGCCGTAGAATTACTATGTGTGGATCGTCTTGAACCCAACAGTGTTTGTTATGACGCTTACATAATTCACAATTAGAAAAGTTGGATTCTGTTGGATCTGTCCATAAAATAGTGTTTATAAAATCACCATTTGCCATAATTTTGTTGATTAACCATCTGCAAGATGTTATGATTTGGTTGTAAAGTCTAAGAAATGTGCAATTTGTAAGGGCGAAACTTGTGCTTTTATAAAATTGTTGATGTTCCAGATCACGTTAATTTAATTTTCTATTTGCCGTTGAAATGTTCGGATTTGTGAACATATAATGCTGTAAATTGTTCTTGGGAAAGAACGCTCACCATTTTGAGATTTTTTATAATTTCTTGTTGTTTTACTACTTAGTTGTATTATTTTTTACACGTTTTTACATTTGTTTTAATAATAATTAAACTAACTAACTAATGTTTTCCATATTTTTCATTTTGACATAGGATGTTATACATCGTTGAAAAGAGGAAAAGAAAATCTATTCAGACGTATAAAAATCAAATATGGCGGCCATTTAGAATAAGAAGATGGATACAGCCATCTTGAATTTTGTTTTAACCTGATTCTTAAGTTTGTGCAATCGAACCAAGTAACTTTTATTTTAAACTTTTTTCCGCATCTTTAATAATTATGGAAATATCGGAGTTTTTAGAAAATGGCGATTTTTAGTTTTTTTAACGTAATTTTTAAACTGCTCGACTATTGAAAATTTTTCAACATAATCTGAACCAGCATATAAAACAACACAACATTGCCCATTTAACCATAATTCTAGATTTGAAAATAAAAAAGATACCCATACAATCCTACTCTATTTAGGACACCCTGGTCTTAGCTACGAGTTTGAGAAAATATTTTTTTTTTAAACACCTTCATTTATTTGTTGTTATGTCACCGACAAGGTTGTAATACATCGATTTAGCCGTGTAAAAATCAAATCTGGCGGCCACTTCAAATAAGAAAGTTGGTATTAATATCTCGGAAACCGCCATCTTGACTTTTGTTTTCACTTGATTCTTAAGTTTGTGCGATTGAACCAAGTAACTTTTATTTTAAACTTATTTCCGCATCTTTAATAATTATGAAAATATCGTAGTGTTTAGAAAAACACATTTTTTTTAGTTTTTTTAGAATAATTTCTAAACTGCTCGGACTTTTGAAAAATTTTCAACAAAATCTGAACCAGCATACAAAACTGTATGACATTTAAGCAGATCTCTAGCTTTCAAAATAAGAAAGATGCCCATGCAATCCTAATCTATTTAGGACACCCTGTATTTTCAATCCGGGACTATCGAAAAAATGTATACTGTTGACGCTCCAATGCTATGGTGCATCTTGTACCTAAGCCTAGAGTCGGCCCTGTATTATATGTGTGTGTGTTTATATGTATATATATTTGTATATATATATATATATATGTAATAATAATCTGTAGATGGGATTAGCGGCAAATAGGAACGTGCCGAACCGAATATCCTGGGATTCTGGCGAGTCGCACGCCCCAGGCGAACGAATTGTAGCGACAAGTGTATCAGTTCTCACACTGTGTAAGTGCCCGCCCCTGCACTCGACACTTGTTTATCCAGGCCCCCCCAAGGAAAACTCTAATTGCATGCGAATATATTTTCGTTGCATTTACAAGGCGGAATTTATAATTGCAAGCATTCGGGGATGGTGGAGGCGCCGGGCCTGGGCCCTGCCGGTGTGCTCCCATTATTTTCTTTACTGCGTTCAGGTCTAATGCACAGATGGCCCAACATCGCATATCATAAAGTAGTGTGGTCGATGGCCGGCTCGGCTGCCAACAGCAAAACACGGATTTTATCATCGTACAAACCAAAAATTTGTGTTTATCGCGTCATCTGCGTGTAGCACACGTGTACTATAGCTAATATATATTTCGCCAGCGGTAAATGAGGTGCGCTTTAATAATTTCGGTGCCGAGTTCCGGCCACGCTATTCTATTACGAAAATTGTCTAGAAACCACACCATCAATCATTTTAATAATTTTCCCCCGTCGATTCTTCCATCCAAATTCAATTCCGTGATTTTTCACTTAAACATCTTTCCAATTCAATACGTACAAACACAAATGCGCATTATCTCTCCGTCATACTGCACACATTACCACGAGGCGACCGATAAATTCATAACAGCAGACACATTTCAGTGCATTTAGACCGCAAAAACCACCAACTCCGCGCACACGCCTAATATCAAAATATTATCAAATCAGGCATCAACACTTTCAAAGTTTAATTCCTCAGAGCCGCACAAGACGCGTAATGCCTCATCTGTACTCTACATTGTGTGTGTCACGTGTCACCGTGAAATAAATTATGAAAATTTCGCCACCCACTTAACCGTGCCCATAACTTCAAATTCCTGCGACGGTTTTTCAGTTTCATACTCACGCACACGGCAAGCCAGAGGGGCAAAAATAAAATAAAAAAACTCGCACACACTTCGAGAAATCGATAAATTAATTTGAGTCGCCCGAGGCGTTTGTCGCCCGCTTTCTTTCGCGTTCCGCCTGCCCATTAGCGCGATGTTTGCCTGATTGAAAACATAATTGATTGCCCGGATCAATAAACCTGGCGATTTGAATTACGTCAAAATTCGCAGTCCGCGGCAATGCCTCACTTTACGCGCGATAATGGCCCTTGGCGGCAAATCACGCGCCCGGGATCGTATTGGTATTTATTCCCGTCCTCCCGAGTACAAAGGAAACAGATGCAAGCATTCCTGGAGGAAAATATCGACTGGAACAAGTGGCACACTCTTCCGCGTGGCGTAGTTTCCATCCCGGTATACTTCGCGTGGTTTTCGTTGCAAAAATTCCCGCTTTGGGGACGACGAATATTTAAACCGCGTACGAAATCGGAGTTGAGAATGTTGTCAACATGGGGAATAGAGTAGTGAATTACAAAGGAAGTAATTTAAAAAATAAGAATAATCCAATTATTTAGATTATTCATAATTCAATGGATCCCCAGAAGGTCCAAAACTAGATGAACAACTTAAAAAACTAACAACCGCAAAGCGAAAAAACTAAGAAACGCAGATAAGGAAAAAATAACGAAAATAGACATGAACACTAATAATAAAATGGAAAATGCAAAAAAAGCCGTAGAATTGATGTACATTGTTTGATATACCGTGACATTTTTTTAACTCTGAACATAGTTAATACAACGTCCGTATGTACAATTTTAATAAACACAGGTCAATGCGTGGATGTTATCAAGTGACCAAGGTATCGTCAAAATATCTATTTAATGGGTAATAAAAATAAATAAAATTATCAAGTTGTTTGTACTATTATTGTGCTAAAATACATTAAAGAAATGTATTTAACAGAAGAAAATATACAAATAATGCATTTATGCCATGCAAGTCAGGGCATAAGAAATGTGCGTGACGTTTTTTCAGTCACTTATCCTGATAGACCAATTCCATCAATGATAATAATTTTTAACATTATTTCAAGTTTTACCAGCCACATATGCGTTGAGTATAAACACCACAAACTAATGAGAACAAACTATGTCATAACACAGGAAACTATGTTAAACATCTTATGATATGCACAAGAAAACATATTTTGAGTTTTCAAGAAGTTTTCAAGAAAAACTGAATCTATTACATCACACAGCCAAAAACCGGTTTGGAAATGCTGCAAAGACAAAAACAATGAGCGCAAACCCCACATATACAAAACGTTAACAACTTCACATACCTGGGCAGCGTAATAGAGACAAAGGGAAATTGCCAGGAAGATGTAAATACCAGAACAGGAAAAGCTCAAAACGCATTCAACATGCTACGGATAACAATAATAGCAGTTTATATGGCCCGGATGAAAATGCAAAATGTTAAGTGAAGGATAAGTTTTGGGAAGACATGAACATAGAAGTGGAATAAGCCAAATGAACCATATATATGGCAGGAGACTTTAATAGCAGAGTAGGTAAAAGAAGCAATGTAAGCGAAGTAGTAATTGGTAATTACGGAGAAACAATAAGGAATAATAACAGGAAAGGAATGATAGATTTTTGCCAACTACACGGATTAATCATAACGAACAAGGAAATACATAAATACACGAGAGTGCAACCTAATAGAAATGAAAAATCAATTATAGATTACATAATAGTACAAAAAATAAATCGAAAAGCAATAACCGATGTAAGAGTAGAAAGAGGAGCAGAGATATACAGTGACCACTTCCTAGTAATCGCACAAATCAAAGAAGAAATAACAAAAGAGGAAAAGTATAGTAAAAATACTTCAATAAGATAAACATATAAACTTAGAAATGAGGAGACAGCAAATCATTCTGAAAATACTGTAAGCAACGAGCTAGATGAGAAATACGTAATTGTAAAAGAAACTGAGCTGGACACAAAATAGAAGATATCTAGAGAGACGCTAATAAATTCCGCAATTAAAGTTTGCGGAAGATGTAATACAAACAATGGAAGAAGACAGACGATAGAGCGATGAAATCAAAGAAAAAGTGAGAATCAAAAAAATAGGATGGAAAAAATACTTACAACTGAACACACCTGATCAATACGAAGTATATAAAGAGAAAATAAATCTAGTAAAGGAAATGATAAGAAGAGCCAAAGAAAAATCATGGACGGAATTTGGAAACATAATGGAACCAAACAGGAAAGAAAACCAAAAACTATTTTATAAGATACTAAAATCATTTAGAAAAGAAAAACCAGCCAAAGAAACATATATCAAAAACAAGGAAAAGGAAATAATAAGTAACGAAGAAGACATAATGAAAATATGACGAGAATATTTCCAGGAACTATTAGGCACAGAATACCCAAGCAGAGAGAAAACAGATCAGGGAAAAGAAAACAAATCAGAAAACGTAGTCACAGAAGAAGCATCATAAATCACAATGAAAAAACTAGAAGAAGTAGGTAATAAAAAAAAATAAAAAATAGTAAGACACCTGGAAAGGACAAAATAACATTGGAGATGATAAAATATATGGGCAAAACCGCCAAATAGGTTCTACTACATATACTACACACAAACTGGGAACAAGAAAAATTACCAATAATAAATAATAAATCAAACCAAAATCAACTGAAATCCGCAAAACAACAACAAAGCAAAAAACAAGAAAACAAAGAGTTCTGAAAAGAACTGATTTCATGTGTGTAGTGACTACAAAACGTGGTGAAAAACTTTCAAACACGAAAAAAACAAAATGCACAAAAGACTTGAAATGCAAACGACAGCAGTGACAGAACCGAATCTGACATCGGTACCCTGTTAATTAATAATTTGAATTTTAAATTGCAGTCAGCGCCTACTGGGCCTATCTTTATTTTTTGTATGCCGGTACTTACACCTGCTGGTTGCTGGAGTATTCAATAATTGCATGAACTTATTGCTTTCATTTGAAACAAAAACTACTTAAGCTTACTTTGACATTGGCAAAAATATATAACCGAAATGTCAATTATATTATAATTCCATTGAAAATGGATGTTTTATTAATCGAGTTCATTGATTTGTTTAATTAATTCTCCAATGCAGGAACTAACTTTATTTATTAAAACTTGTAAATGTAGATTTTTATAGTATAAAAGAATGTACTGTCGCCGCCATAAAAAGTGGGACAGGTTTTTTGTCTATCCCAAAATTATGCAACTTGCCTGATAGACCATCTATTTCCAATTTCTCTATTATTCTTGCTTTATTAAAAGCATAACTTGAGGGGCCATTCCAAAATGTGGCTATTTATTAAGTAACATGTATATATTTATGTCACAATGACAATGACATGTTACTTGATTTTTCTTTGCAGAGACGAGAATGACTTGATTACACAGTATAATTTTAGAAAAATTAACTACAAAACCTTTTTTAGGCCTCGATCGTTCATGGTGCTTCCATTTGAAGCAAAACATACTGAAGTTACCTTCCACATTTGCCAAACAATATACAGGGTGTTCAAGATAAGGATCAACACCATGGGGATCTCGGAAACCGCAAAAGTTACAAAGAGAAAACCAGAAGTTTCCGCTTACTTCCGGAGATATTCGACAAAATCCGAAATCTTGCGTTATTGTTTTAATGTTTTCTGAAGTTATTTAAAAAGGTATAAGAAACCCAAAGGCACTTTCTCATTGTCACATTTTTAGCTCATCAACTTACTTTTTTGTATGGCCCGTAAAAAATGTTCACCCTTTATTAGATATCATTTCCAATTACGACTTCAACGATTTATATCACAGTATGGTTTCTCATGTTTTTATTCAGAAAAAGGCTTGTTAATACATTTCGAACATTTTCTTGTAGTAGGCGTTGAAATGATGACGACGAACAAATACATTATTATCTAATTTTAACCCAGAATAGGTACCAACATATTAACTAAACATAATTTAGCAGGAATAGTAGTTAAATATTGAAACATTATAGTTATTGAGAATCACACTTATTATTTGTTTACTTTGTTATTATGAGAATTGTTCTGTTGATTTAATTATCTTGAAATCTTAAAATTATATCATACATTTTATCACCGTCGCTCATTTCAACGCCTACTACACCAAAATGTTCGAAATGTATTAACAAAACCTTATTTAATGAATATGAACATGAGAAACCATACTGTGATATAAATCGTTGTAATAGGAAATGCTAGTTAATACAGGGTGCACTTTATTTATGGGCTATATAAAAATATATAGTCGATGACGGTTTCTTCGAAACGAAACGTTGTACTGAAAATTTATAATCTTGTAGTGTTAAAAAAGTGGCAATGAGAAAGTGGCTTTTGTTTTTGTATACCTTTTCAAATAACTTCAGAAAAACATAAAAACGATATCGAAAGATTTCGGATTTTGTCGAATATCTCCGGAAGTAAGAGGAAATTTCTGATTTTCTCAACAGAATATTACTGACCACTAAATTGCGCAACTTTTTGTAATTTAACAGCCTTTGTAACTTTTACGGTTTCCGAGATCCCCATGCTGTTGATCCTTATGTTAGTCACCCTGTATAAATATCTAATACATATACAGGTTGTTTGAACTAGGGCTTCGAACCGATATTTTTTTCGTTTCTGTTTTCGGTTTAATTAAAAAAAGTATATCGGTTCGGTTCCGGTTTTCGTTCATGCAGAAATAACGGGTTTTTTTCAGGTTTCCGATTTTCGGTTCAGTTCCAGTTCGAAGTCCTGGTTTTCAGGATTGAAAATAAAATTTATAGAATTGAATGTTAAAATTGAATACTTTTTGTAATATTGTCGGAAATCTAATGTTTAGAGTGGAAAATTCGATAAAAATCAGAAAATTTTAATGATTGGCAAATATTTTTCGGGATAAAGTTATAAAAGTTATGATATTATTGCGTATAAAGTCTTTTTTTTTAAATTAAAATCAAGAGCAGTCATGGTTGTTTAATGACTGACGAAAAGATTTTCAAAAACATCTATAATCTTTTCAAGAAAAGTTCAAATTACAGTAAAACCTGCCTTAACGGACGCCTCTGAATAGACGCCTCCCTTGAATGGACATTTATCGATTCTCCGAATACACTAATGCAACCTTCCATGTACTTATACCTCTCAACAATTAGGCACTATTATGATTTTCCCTTGAAATTCATCTCTATTCAACGGACAATAAATGGAGCCGCATTGCATAATGCAACTTAGGAATTTTCTGTGAAATTATCGTGGACAGTAGGATTGAGCACTATTAAGATTGTTTCCTTGAAATTTAACTCAACTCAAATTAAACTAATTATTATCACCAGGCAGCAGATCAAAGGATGTTGTTCCAAGAAAATTTTAGTATATTAACGACTATCAAGAAATTAATGGGCCATCAGAACATAGCGATGACGAATATAAACTTGTAGAGTGTACACTCTACAGGTTTATCTAGTGTACACAATTGTGAAATTAAAAATCTCAGTCAAACGTACGCTAAACTGAAATATTTTGTTGAAATATTTTTTCACGTTCATAGTGACTTGGTTGCTGGCCACAAGTTTTCATGTTCATGTTGAATCAGAGGTTTGCAAGATGAAACTTAACAACAAAAAGCACATACAAATTCTTGACTTTTTCATGCCAAACAAAAATAAACAATTCATGTAAATAGTATATTGTATTTTTTCATTGATAGGCAATTTTTCAATTATTTAAATGTGCAACGAATATTTTACATTATTATATCACATTACCCAATATACCAGGAAGACAACGGTCAAGTATAACTCAAAAGAAAGAAAAGGAAAATGGGGGACAGGAGACATGTTCAAAGAGATAAATATCAATATGAAAGCACTAGATGCAAAAATGGAATCCGCAATAAAAGAAATGACGGAGACAAAGCTAGAAAATAAAATAATTAAAGAACAACTTAATAAACAGGAAGGTAAAATAACAGGATTTGAAAGAGATATCATAATGAAAAATCTAATTATTCAAGGTATAGAGGATGGAGAAGGCGAACAAAGTAACGAAACAGAGGAGAAAGTCATAAAGTTAATTCAAGCTATGTATGCGAATATCAACCTGGAAAGTGATGTCAACGAAGTTAGTAGAATGGGCAAACACAAAAATCAGTGGGATAGACCTATAATCGTAAAATTAACAACCGAAAAAAGAAAATGGAAATACTAAGGAGATCGGGAGCTCTGAGGGGATATACAATATGGATTAACGAAGACTGCCCTACAGCGGTGCAATAAGAAAGGAAAGCACTAATACCACAATTAAAGGAAGCTAGACAAAAAGGACAAAAAGCGTACCTAAAGTACAACAAGCTAGTAATAAATGATAAGGTACAAGAATCCCAATATCCTAATATTCAAAAGATGGAGGAGACGAAGAGAGAAAAATGAGCGAAAGATCGCCAGGAACGAGAGCACTCGACCAACAACTGAGATCGATAACGAGATCAAAAAAGTAACAAAAAGGGTGAGCGAAAACAGACTAACAGACATTGACCAAAGGCAATGAAACGGTACACGAGTTAAAGTTTAGAAACAAAAACAACATTTTGGATCATGGAATTTACAAGGAATAAATTCGGCAGGAGCAGTTAAAATTTGGCCAACGAAGCGCTGAGGTTCAAAATTGAATTAATGGCAGTTCAAGAAACTAATATAAAAGGCGAATCACAAATAGCGGTAGGAGAATTCATATTTTTTAATTATGGAGGACAGAACAACAGATTAGGAACGGGCTTCCTGGTAAAAAACCAATAGTGGAGAAACTAATTGAAGTTAAAGGGATTACTGAAAGAATCAGTTATATGAGAGTAATGTGAGAACAGAGGAAAATAAGCATCATAAAAGCACACGCCCCAACGGAAGATAGCTCCGAAGAAAAAAAAGGAGAATTTTATGAGGAACTAGGACGAATATATGATAAATGTCCCAAATTTGATATAAAATTATTACTAGTCGATTTTAATGCAAAACTCGGGAAAAAAGAGATATACAATTCAGTAATTGGCAAACACAGTAAACATAACAAGACTAATGGTAATAGGGAAATGTTAATACAGTTGGCTACAATAAAGAAACTAATAATTAAAGCCACATTTCAAGAGCATAAAGAAATATATAAGGGAACGTGGGTTAATCCAAGAGGAACGCATACCAATCAAATAGATCACGTTTAAATTGAGTCAAAGCATGCTGAAAATATCACTAATGTACGGAGCCACAGAGGAGCTGATGTAGGAACCGACCACATACTACTTAGAGTAACAATGAATAAAGAAATAACTACAGTACCAAGGACGATGAAGTAAACAACAACAAAATTAAACCCAAATTATTAACTGAAAACGACCAAATAAGAAAAAAGTTTGTGGAAAGAATAGAAAAACAAATAGGTAACAAAGAGACAACGAATGATATAAATACAAATTGGAAAATGTGAAAAGAAATAATAGAAAAAACCGCAGAAGAAACACTAACGGAAAAAAGGAGGAAAGTCAAAGACTGGTTTGAAGATGAATGTACCCAGCTGATCGAAAAATGAAGGAAAGCAAGAATAGAATTTTTGGAACATATATCGGAAAATTGTAAACAGAGATTCGAAGAAATAAGAAGAATGACAAAAAGTATAATTAGATAAAAGAAAAGAGCTTACGACGAGAGGCAAATCAACGAGGTTAATTCAGATTTCAAGCAGAACAAAATTAAATGGTTTTTTAATCAAATTAAGGCAGTGAAGAAAAGGCCAACGCAAACAATACTCATGGAGAGACATGGAAAGAAAACTGGAAATAAGCAAGAAATTACAGAAATATGGGCAGACTACTTCGAACATATGTTTAAAGAAGGAAGTAATTGGGAAGATAATGAAGAAACTACTAGCAATCTAAGAAATGATAAAATATAGCCACCAGACACCGAAGAAGTAGTACAAATAATCATGAACCTGAAGAATAACAAAGCAGCAGCAGGAGATAGAATATTTAACGAATACATAAAATATGGGGGAACGACATTATACTCTATTTTTATTAAACTGGCGTTCACGTCATCAAACAGACCGTCATTGCTTTAGGAGTATGGTTGTATTATACTTTTTTGTAGTAAATTTTTCTCCCTATCGTGCTATGCAATAAAAAATGGGTCATTCCATTAAGAAAAAATGAATTACAGGATATTTAAGAGAGCACTTAGATATTGACATTTTATGAACACTTATTACCAAAATTGACAGTTTCCAATTATGTCACTCATAGAGGCATCCTCTATCTATAATTAGAAATTTAATTCATAATTTTATCTTATTCCTAAGAGAAGTTATAGACAGATTTCAGGCTACCTTTTAGAGGTCAACATTTTAGAAAACATTTTTTTTCTTGAAAACTAGAAGAGATAAGTGTACATACGTTCTTAGAAAATATGTTCCAATTTAAGCGAGGAATTCAAAAATATAATAATATATGGGGTGTTCCATTTAAAATAAGAAAGTTGGTGCTACTTCCGGTGGAACCGGAAGTGATAGAAACTTGAAAATATTTCACATGAGGACAACTGATTCAACCGTGTAACGAGGATTTTTTTGAAATTTTTAGTACAACGGCAACCCCGTAAACTTTTAACGAACGGTTTAACGTAGACACCCTGTATAGGCATAAAACAAGGAGATCTACTAGCTACTACACTGTTTAATTTAGTGTTAGAAAGAGTTATTAGAGCTAGTCAAATAAAAGGTAACAAATACATTTTCAACGGACCATACCAGTGCATAGCGTTCGCCGATGACGTTCTATTGATTACGAGAACAAAAAGAGCGCTTTAAGAAATAGCGACAAGACTAATAGAGGAAGGAAAAACCGTCGGATTAGTAATGAATGAGAAGAAATCACACTACATGATAATGGGCGCGGAAGATAAAAACGAGCAACTCTACATTCAAGAAGGCCAGCAGAAAACAAAGGTAATGCAAGCCAGTGTAGTGATTTACCTTGGCATTGAGATTGAAGCCAATGGTACAGTAGCAAGCGAAATATCCAAGAGACTCATTATGGGAACAAAATGTATGGGAAGTCTTAGAAGGCTGTAAATGTCAAAAACCCTACCCTGGGCAGCCAAAGTATCATTATACAGAACAATTATAAAACCAGTTGCGATGTATGGAAGTGAATGCTGGGTGATGAACACCCAACAAAGAAATATAATAGAAGGTTGGGAGAGAAGAATATTGAGGGTAATTTATGGAGGTGTGATAGAGGACGGAACTTGGAGAAGAAGAACAAATAAAAAAGTTACCGAATGATACAAAGAAGAACCAATATCAACAACAATAAGTAAAAATAGGCTGCGATGGTTAGGCCACATAACAAGAATGGGAAATACGAGAACGACAAAAATGATCCAGTTGCGAGAGCCAGAAGGAAGAAATAGGATAGGCAGACACCGGAAAGGTTGGGGAGAAAGCGTGCAGAATGATTTGAGGAAACTAAAAATCAAGGATTGGAAGGTGCGAGGGCAAGACAGGAATGAATGGAGGAAGATTATAAAGATAGCCAAGGCCCTGTGAGGCCTGTAGAGCTGTTATATTATTATTATTATTATTATATGACATTATTCTATTATATCCGTGCACATTCATTATCCATACATAATAAAATATAAAATACATACCTTTTTAAAGTAAAATGTTATATGTGTTCTCCATACTACTGTCGTGTTTTTATTTTCTCTCATTTTTCATCTGATTTATGTGACTTACATACTATTAATTAATGATCTTTCTATCTGGTATTTTTCTTCTTATTTATCTGACACCTGCCTAAAGCGGACGCCTCCCTACAACGGACAGTTTCCTCCGCACCGTCACTGTCCGTTATGCAGAGGTTTTACTGTACTTACCATAAACTTTGCGAGTGTTGTGAAAATTGCTGTGTAATATTAATCAATAAATCTGTAACTTTGTATGTTCGACCAAATTTTATTTAAAAAAACGTAAATTTCAATATTTTTATGAAGTGTAACTCATTATTGTACACAACTTTTGTAAAAAACATTTTTTAACTAAAACACAAATAACCAAAATTAATCTTGAAACAATTATTATTATCAATTATAAATTATTAATTTATTAATTATTATTAATAAATCAAACAAAAACAATTAGTATTTGTATCATATACATAATTAAATTCTAAATTTAATGCACTAATCTGCCAAAATAACTAATAATATTGCAATTAAAATAAATTTTATTAATATTTGGTCCTTTCGTACGAAAATATTTTATAAATTTAAAGATAGAAACCAACCTGGCACCCACCGGTTTAAACTTGTAATCATGTAAAATTTCTAAAGTCGAACAGACTTAATATTTGTAGTTTCTACACCAAAAATTAATTTTAATCCAACATCGAGGTCGCAAACTTCTTTATCGATTATAACTCTTTAAAGAAATTACGCTGCTTTTGCTTTTGAATTTGATATGTTTGAAATTTTGATATAGATATATATATATATATATATATATATATATATATATATATATATATATATATATATATATATATATATATATATATATATATATATATATATTGATATTTTCTTAAATAACCCCGTGGTTGAACGTTCCCAGAGCGTTGAAGTAACCTATATGTACCTAATTTCAATTTTAAAAAAATGTATTTAGTAATTCGCTCTCATTAATTTCATGAGCTACATGAACTAACTTTATATATGACGGCTTATACCTTATAATGTAGTTTATAACTGCACTAGTGATGTAATATATTACCGCTGCAAGATAACAGATGATCTGAATCATTTAGCCGTGCAGTCGCTGTTGTATTATAGCTGACGTTGAGTACCGGAACAAGGGGAAAGCGAGATCAACATAAAAATTCTTGCCTGCTTTAAAAAGGTTTGAGAACTACTGGTATGTCTATTGCACCATAAATATCACCATAATAAGTATTATAGAATACAATATTAATCACACAACGTTCACTACGTATATAACTGAAGTTATTGCTGGTAAATAATTGATTAACGTTTCTAGTTGATCGAATTGGTGGAAATTAATAATTTAGTTTTATGTAAAGTTTTAGTGCAATTAAAAGAAACTTTAGTCTGTAATGAATTATTTATTTATAACGAATTCATTAAATCCGCAGGCGGGCACCATCCGCAGGGCTACAGAGAAAAATATTTACCGACTCTAATGGGCACACATAAAATTGTGTCTTTCATGCCGAAAAGCCCGAAAATGATGGTACCCGCTTAACTTGAGGACCGGGGGGAAAAACCTAGTGGCTTCGATATAAAAGTGTTGCCCGTATATTACGGCGTCGGTAATTGCGGCATCTGATTGCGAATCTTCATAAAGTTTGCAAATTCGCGCGCGGCCCTACCCGCACAGATACCCGTCCTTATCGCGGCCCCTTATTACCAAGCAATTATCATTTCGTCGCCATCAAATGAAAAACAAACAGATGGGGGAACCACCGGCTGGGCGGCGGGATCCTTCTCTCTTTCGCTCACTGTACGCCTCACGCCTGGATGTAAAACTACACAACCCGACACACCAACTCGCAATTATAATCATCCCCTAATAACAACAATAAACAATACAACGTGCACAAACTGCCGCCGTAATTAACCTACAATTAATAACGCATCCGGCGCTCGTAAGCGCCGCTTCAAACACGTCCGTGCAACGAATGATTAAGCCCGAGCTTTTATCAAGCAGCGTTCTGATCCGCGCTCACAATTAGGAGATTAAACATGTGCTCGCTTGCACAGGGGCTTTCCCAACGCTTCGGAGCTGCGAAAAAATCTTTCATGTACTTTGAGGTCGGACGACGAGCGAATCAGATATTACTGTTAAAGCGGGGATTTTCAAAGCCCAGTTCAAACAACGTGCGGAGGTTCGCACGTTGTACACATACAAGAATGAATGGGCTACAGGCGGACGTTGGAGGCTTTAGTCCACACCAAAGCTTTCAGAAGACCACCTGCAAACGTTTCCAAAAAACACTCGTACAAGCTGCGATGCAGTCCGAGACTTGTGCATTTTTTTACCTTATTAATTGTGACAGATCCTCGCACCCTCGATGCAAGCGACTCAAAGCAAAATCATTTATCATTAAAATTGTTTGTATATGATTGCAATAATATGAGTTATTGACAATTTGTTACAACAATACAAATATTATTTATTACTTAATATTTATTACTTACTGGAGATTACTTAATCTCCAGTTCAAACTACACTTGAATCTAATAAAAATATCGCCCTTGCCATAATTCAAATCGAATTTACGAATTCAAATATTTCTCGATACATCAACGTCCCGCAATTTAAGAATTAAAAATAATAACAATCGTCCCATCAATCATCCGGAAGTGCTAATTAGGCCAATAACAAAATATTCTGCTTATCAGCCGGTTTGCCCTTCGGCTGCGGGATGCAGAGGTGCCCACCTGCGCCCGGGGCGCGCCTGCTCAAAAAAGTTCTATTACCCACTTTATAAGTATTAGTGTCCAGCACATCATAGATCATTTTAACAGGCTGTTTATGTTAAGGATTATCCTGCAATTTATAGATATTAGTGCAGCGCCGCTGGCGCAAGACTGTTAATTGGGCGGGCGCGCACCTGAGTCCTGCCCTGTTTAGTTTGCGTCGACATATTACATCCATTCCGGCGTCCGAAATGATTTATCGCACACCAATTATTCCCACCTATTGTGCATATTTTACGGAGCAAGTTGGAGAGCAATTGGCAACTGGAATAGTTTTGATAGTCCTAATAGTAACTTTCATCTAATTGATCGCACAGCTCTGAAAATTATTAGATACGTTTTATCAAATTTGTAGAATGTAATAAAATACTTGGTTCGTGCTTCAACATATACATATGAAATAAATTAAGATATTTACATGACGTCAAAACTGAGGAATAACTTAAATCAACAAATTAATAAACCAATTTGGAAGATTTAATTTTTTAATATTAAATTCGCTAAATGATAAACGATATAATATGGTTAATTTTCCAAATTCGTTTATTTGATTTCATTTTTATAATAATATTTTATTTTTATTAATTTATTGACTATAAAGCGACCTTGAAAACGCAAAAAACGGTTATTGAATGGGTTTCCTGCCCGACACCCGTGAACATTTGTTTGAAATATGTTTTTGAACATGCGTTGCCATCGACATATATATTTGGTTGTGCCAACTTTAATTATCACCCAGTATATGCAACCCAGTATCTAATTTTGCGAATACTTAAATCATTCAAATTATAATTAATTTTTATTGGCCCTAGTAACACGAAAATGACTTTTTTTTAAATAAAATTGTTTGAAGAAGAATTTAAAAATAACTAGTAACATTCTACGAGTATTTGTATAATATCTAAATCAATTCAAGAGAATTGATAACATTGACATACCTATACATAATCTGTAGAGTAGACTAAAGGTTGTACATAAGTTTATTACTGATAATAACTTACCTTTAGATGAACGAGTCCTCATCGGCCCATCGATGAAATTCGCCGCTTCCTTCTCATTGCTTTCTTCTTTGATCACTTTCGGTTCCATTGCCTGTAAAATGATTGGAAATTTAGTTAAAACATTAAAAATACCAGTAATGCGAGAGATACGACAGAACCTGGTAGAAAGGTGGAAGAAAACTGAAGAATGTATAAGAGTCGCAGCAGACGAAACTATTAAAAGGATTAGACGAGGAAAAAAGAAGAATGAATGGTTCAACAGAGACTGCGAGAAAGAGAGAGAAAAGAAACTGGAAGCGAGGAAGAAAATGCTAGAAACTGGCGAAGAAAGAGACATTCAAATATATAAATATTTAAATATATTTAAAATATATAAATATTTTATTTATAAATTTAGATAAACAAGCCAAGGAAAATACTGACAACACAGAGCAGAGCAGATGGAAGAATATTACAAGAATAAAGAGATAAGGAACTTCTACCACGAGGTCAAATAAACGGGGAGAGGATGTCATCAAGCTCAGACAGCGTTCAAGAACAAAGAGGGAGAGAGAGAGTAGCGGATGAAGACCAGGTATTAGAAGGATGGAAAAACTACTTCCAAGAACTTTTACAAGGGGAAAATGATGGCAACTTATACAGTAATGAAGAATTACGCCTTCAAAGTTTCGAACAAAGAGCCCCCCTCTCTCTTTAAGCCTTAGGGCTAACCCTCATTTAAATTTGCAATTTAAAATCAAGACACTGACGATATAGAACCCCCAACAAAAGAAGAAATAAGCAGAATACTGAAAAAACTAAAGAACAGAAAAGCACCAGGTGAAAACGGTTTGAACACCGAACTAATCAAGTATGGAAGAGAAAATATCACAGACAGAGTACCCATCTTAATAAATCAAATATGGAATGAAGGACGGATGCCAAAAGAATGGTCTGAAGCGACGATAACTCCGATACACAAGAAGGGCACCAAATCAGAATACAACAACTACAGAGGAATAGCACTGCTGGTCATGATGTACAAGGTATTGGCTACCGCCCTAAGAGACAAACTGCAAGAATTCACGGAAAAGAAGATAGGAGAGTACCAAGCGGGGTTCAGACCGGATCGTTCAGTCACAGACCAACTATTTGTTTTAAAAGAGACTCAAGAAATGTTTGAAGAATACAACAAGAAAGTGTACGTGGTTTTTATAGATTTTTTAAAAGAGTATGACACTGTAAAAAGGCGATAACTATTCAAAGCGATGGGCAGTCTGGGCATCCCAAGGAAACTAACAAGATTAGTTCAAATGACAGTACAAAATACGACCAACAGAGTAAAATGGAGAGGAAAGAAGACAAAAAGCTTCGGAGTATAGAATGGAGTAGGACAAGGTGACCCTATCAACACTGCTTTTCAACATACTGCTAGAATTCGTCATAAGGACGAGCAAACTGAATAGGACAGGAAGCATAATTAACGCAGACCACCAGTGCTTATGCCGATGACATGGGAATACTAGCAAACACAAAAAAAGACCTCCCAAAAGTAGCATCAACCTTGGAAGAAATTGCGTTGCCAGTAGGGCTTCAAATTAACTATCAGAAAACAAAATACATGGTGTTAGGATAGATACTAGAACTGGGAGAGATAGAATGGAAATAGAGCAAGTCAGCGAATTCACATACCTAGGAGTACAGATCACGAAAGACGGGAAAGAAGAACAAGAACTTAAATAACGGATGATGAAGGGAGATAAAGCAGCAGGGGTTCTAAGTCACATACTAAGATCTATGCATGTCTCAGTAAGTGCCAAACTAAACATTTACAAAACAGTATTATGACCAACCGTAACTTACGGATGTGAAATATAGAAGCTAGGAACAGTAAAGGTGGAAAAACTGCTGATGTGGGAAAGAAAAATGCTGCGAAGAATTTACGGTGGATGTAAAGAAGAGGGAGTCTGGCAAAGAAGGACGAACCACAACCTAAACGAGTTATACGGGGAACCAAACATTGTGCAACATATCAAACAACAACGAGCAAGATGGCTGGGACATGTGCAGCGGATAGAGAACACCAGAATCACCAAAGCCTTAACAAAGATAGGACCAATAGCAGTAAGAGTAAGAGGCAGACCGAGGAATAGATGGAAAGAAGAAGTGGTACAGGATCTGGAAAAAATGGGTGTACGAGACTGGAAGAAAAAAGCTTCTGACCGTAAAGAGTGGAGAGTCATAATAACAGCGATGGACCGGCAAGGCCTGTGAAAGCTTCTATTTAAATTAACACAAAAGAAATATATACAGGGTCTCCAAGATAAGGATCAACAGCATGGTGATCTTGAAAACCGCAAAAGTTACAATGGCGGTTAAATTACAAAAAAGTTGCACAATTTAGTGGTGAGTAATATTGTGTTGAGAAAACCAGAAATTTCCATAGCAATAAATGCATTATTTTAATTAAATTTTATATTTTTATTTTTATCTCCAGAGTGAAAAAATATCACTTTCATGTATAGTGAAACATTGGAAAATTGCTATTTTAACATGTCGCCGATCCGGAGCAATAATGACGCAACTGGAAATTGAATTTTTCACGATAGACGAAAAACTATTGTTAATTATTAAGTTTTAATGAAGTTATTACTTTTCATTCGTAATGATTTTGATATAAAAATGTTATTATGACTGCATGTTATTAACAGGGGTAATATAACAAGTGGTGTTCTCATTATCGATTTTTGAGAACACCGCGAATTATATTTAGGAAGGGAATATAATGAATTGATTGGGTCATCTAGTAAAGCAGAACAAACAAGAAGCTAAATATACAGTTCAAATACCTATATTTATTCAGATCACTTTATGTTTCAAACAGCAAACCACAATTATGTACGTACTTGTACTAGAGACACACTGACATTTCGGTGTTTTTATTAGCGGTCGACTAGAAATTGTCTGTGAGTGCGTCGAATCGTGGCCTATGTTTGCAAGTTATTCAACCGATAAATAAGACGATCGGTTCGGATATCGTCGTGACATATAATTATTCTTTCGTAGGTGGTCGTCGCCGTTACGATCGTTGCGTGTGTAGAACTCGAAATCCTGACAGCGACCGACATTTGTTCGTGGTATTTTCGTGAAAATACAACCGTTGCATTATCAGTTATTAACTATTAACTATAGAAACCGTATTGTTATGACGTCACTGTTTAACTTTCTTCTTCATGTGCATATCCGATTTCGTATGTTTGCGATGAGCATGACTGTTTTACGTATGAGTTATATTCCCAATAAAATGTATTCACTTCTTTAAAACGGAATAATTAACAATCGTTTTTCGTCTCTCCTGAAAAAATCATTTTGCAGTCTGAACGACGAAATATGAGTAGAAAATATTTTATCAAATATTTTGCTAGCTTATAACATAAATAACTGCTACCAGTGCAGTGGTCGCCAATAATGGGGTAAGTAAAGGGGATTACACACATTCGGCTTTGATCGTATACTATTCGTTACTCGTTATTAGATTTTCTATCAGAAGCGAGCGCAAGAGATCATCGCCAGTGCTAATCTCCAGCAGGCAGCACCACTGGCAATTTCCACAATATTTTTTCTAATAACTAATAAAATTCATTTAAGTTTCATGTCTGAATCTAAATAATTAATCGAAAATCGAAACAGCTATCGATTTATATATAAACAATCTTTATTGGGCTGTCGATTTATTAAATCGGAAATGGTCTGTTTAAGCATCTGAAGTAAGTAGGTATTGATAAAATAAAGTTTTTGTGTCAAGCATAAAACTACAAAACTCAATTCTGAGAAGAATAATGTTTATCTTGACCACCAATTAAAGCAAATGTTTAAAAAGTGGTCTTAAATTTAAAAAGTGGAATTAATTATTATTACGATTCAAATTTAAAGACTAGGCTGTTACACCAGGGAGTCGATACTGGCACTTCTTAGATAAGGGGGGAACACGCTGAACCACCGGTGGGTTCTTCAATTCGAGAACAAAAATATTTGCTTGAAAGCAATTTAATTAAAAATATATATAAAAACATCGTATTAGCGCCATTTACCATATGGTAGGTTTGATTATTATCACGTAAACGACAATGCTATCAACGTAAAAGAAACTTAATAACATCTCGAATTTACATTCTTATTATATTTATTTATTTATTTATTCCTTTGCCTATCTACCTTTCGGCGTAAGGCATACATTATTAATTTTTATAATATTCTCTCCACTTCCTCCTATCTTTTGTTAATTCCTCTATTTCTTCAAATGTGTTCTCTTTTCTTGTTGCCTCTTCATTTATTGCGCTGTTTCACTGATATCTCGGTCTTTCTCTTTGTTGTTGTCCTGATGCTCTTGTCTCCTATATTTTCTTAGTGTTTCTTTCTTCTCTCATTCGTCTCATGTGTCCATACCACCTCATTTAGCCTTCTGTTATTTTTTCCTGTATTGGTTTTATTTTGAAGTTTTTCCTGTGCGTCTCGTTTCTTATCCCGTCTCTTCTTGTTTTGTTTTCTATTTTTCTTAGGAATCTCATATCCATGGCATTTATTCTTTTTATTTGTTTTCTTTTCATCGTCCATTTTTGCTGCTGTAAGTTAGCCTTGTATAATTACTTTTTCGACTATTTCTGTTTTTGTGTCTCTTGATATCTCCTTATTGCTAAAAAAGGTGTTTTTAAACATGTTATATAGTTTTGCTGTTTTTCCTATTTTATCTTCTATTTCATTATCTAATTTACCATTGCTCTGTATGATTGTTCGTAAATATCTGTTTTGTTCTACTTGTTCAATTTTTTTCCTTGTATTTTTATTTCATGTCTCTTTTTCTCTTTGGCAATTATCATGGTTTTTGTCTTTTCGTAATTTATTTTCTTAATTCCTTTCTCAATTGTTTCCATGTTGTATTGCAGTTCTTCCTCTGTTTCTGCAATTATTGACATGTCATCCGCGAATAGTAGTTCTGCTATTTTTGTTATCTCTATTTTCCAGTATCCTATTTTTAGCATTATCATTTTTTGCTTTGCTTTCTTCATCGCCTTATCCAATACAATTGTGATAAGCAAAGCGTTTACCACGCATCCTTGTTTAACTCCTTTCTTCGTTTCGAATTCTTTTGATTCCTCATTGTTTATTCTCACAATATTTCTGTTTTCTCTATGCGTGTAATTTATTACATTTATTATTTCCTCCTCTATTCCTCTTTCTCCTAGTTCGTTCCATATGTCCTCTCTCCTTATCCTGTCGAATGCTTTTTTGAGATCTACAAATCATATGTGCATTTCTCCGTTCTTCTTAATTAGTTTCTCGCTTAGTTGTCTGAGTATGAAGATTTGTCCTTGCGTACTTCTACCTCTTCTGAATCCGCACTGGCTGTCCTCTTTTGTTGTTTCTAGTTTGTCTCGCATTCTTTTTTCTAGTACCCTGGTCATTATCTTACTTGGTATACTTGCTAGTGTGATTCCTCTGTAATTTTCGCATATTCTTTTATCCCCTTTCTTATGTATTGGTAGAATTATTCCTTTATCGCATTCTCTTGGTGTTTTATCGCTGCTTATTATGTCATTTATTAGTTTCGTTATTTGTGTTATTCCCTCTTCTCCCATGTGTTTCATCATCACCGGGGTTATATCGTCTGTTCCTGGTGCTTTCCCGTTTTTTTAGTTTTTTTATGGCTTCTTGTACTTCTTTTTTTTTAATTTTTCAATTTTTATTCTCTTGCCTTTCTTGTGAGTTTTCCCCCCATTCTTGTATTACGTTATCTTCTTCATCCTGTTCGGTTAATTCTTTGAAATATTGTCTCCATCTTTCCATTATCTTGTCTTCATTCGTGATAATTGTTCCATTTTTATCTTTTATGTTCATCATGGTGTGTCCTTTTTTTGTTTTAGTTGCTTAGTGTTCCGTAGAATAGGTTTTGGTTCTGCCCAAAATTCTCATTCATTGTTTCACCTTCTTTCTTATTCTTATTATTCTTTCTTATTATATAATTATCAAAAATCATTTATTGTCAGAAACAAAGTAAGACATTTTGAAAATTAAAAACTGGAGGAGGCTTCGTTAGGTCATATTTGTTATTTTATTATTTATGTTTTGTTTTCATTGTTTATTTAGTTTAATTTCTTGATTTCTTGATTATTTGCATATTTCTTGAAATGTCACTATTCAGATAGGAGTGTTTTGCATATCGGCAAACAATTTAGATCTGTCTAAATGTTCGCGTTGATTTTATAACTAGTGTGGGTACAAAGTAACTAAAATAGTATAAATTCTTTCCTTAGTCGATATTGAAGGAAGCGTTTAATCGACGCGGTACACGTGTTCACTGCTCCTGCATAATGTGTGCGCCGTACAGGCTGGCTAAATAAAATGCGAAACGTTCAATTAAAATGCGATCATCCGTTCCGCAGCCGCGTACAAAAATAGTGGCGATCCATTTGTGTAGCGATTTTGAAATGAAACAATTTATATCATAAGGCAGCAGCCGATCGTGATAATTAGATTTTAAACCGCCAGATGGTCCATCTGTATTCTAAACACGGTGACGTCATAAAACAAAAATCACAGCTCTCCCGATTTAACTAGAAAAACGTGACGCACATCCTAATTGCAAATTATTAAATTGCAACGGTGTGTGCGCGGGCGCGCCCCGCCGCCCCCGCGGTCCCTGGCGAACGCCTGGCTATTTTTTTTTCCCTGATGGAAATGCAATTCCAAAAATTATTTTTTAATCCGGCGCAAGGATCGGGCACGTCCGTTCGCGTTGTGCGTGTCCGTCTGTCCGTCTGCGCGTGTTTATGTGTGTGCGGCGAACATCCGGAATCGATTAGAGCGCAATGTTTGCGGCCGAAGTGCCACTTTTCAAAATCAATCGTCCCCGTCGGTGAGACGAAACAGATAACCCGGTGAAAACATTTCGCGGATCCCGTCGTGAATGGGAGCAGATGAAAAACGCAAGAAATATTGTGTTAGGCGAGAGGCGGCGTTGAAAGTGCGCGGACATAGCGCAGGTGGCCTGTCGAACGAGAATATCCTCAGTTATCTGAGCAACCGCAGCCCCTGGGGATATTTGTAAACAGAACATTATAGCAGGATAACACCTGTACACATTACTTCAAATATTATATTCTATAGATGGCCCCTTGCGCTCGCCCCTTGTACTCGCAGGACGATCACGCATGACATATCGTAAACAAGGGACTCGCGATAATCACCGGTCTCCAGGACTGAACTTTTAATTGCCCAATCGATGACACTGGCCTAATACAGAATCGATATTTCAAAACTTCACCTGACGTCGGACGGCTTATCTCCATAACGGCACCAACATGACAACCATTCACGTCCACATACAAACAATCGCCGCCCGAATGTAGATCGGACATGCAGATTGTACGGGAGGTTGCACATGTGAAAAAATAAAATATTTACAGCCGGTCGTAAACACCAGGCAAAGATTCGGGATGCGGAACGTGCCCCAATTAGATGGATGTTCGACGGGAGCGCGCGGATGAGTTGAGTGTTCGTACCCAATCAACTAAAAACCGCATCGCAAAATGCGATTACTCGCAGAAATTATCATAGACCCAGCTTTATAGTTTTATGGCAAAGAAATACAGCTGGCCTGCCATAAATCCATAAACAAAACAAATTATATATATATATATATATAATTCATAAATAATACATTCATTATGTACGTAACTACGCTAACATAATGTACTTCATTATACAACAGGGGATGTATTATGACTTCATTATACAACATGGGTTGTATTATGACTCCATAATACAACATGGTGAGGCCTCTTCAATTAAACAATGTAAACGCTTTTCGCATCTCTTCATTTTTCGCTTCCCTATGTACGCTGTCATTGTTATCTATCATTCAGCCCATGTAAGCTCATTGACATTATGTACATTTGGTTGCTAATTGGTTTCTTATTGACAAAAATTTGTTAATAAGAAATGTACTACTATTATTTAAAAATTCATAAGTAAAACGTCGTATTGATTGGCACATAATGGCTATAATTCGCTTGGATAATAAAGGTTTAATAAAGTAATTCACTTGGTCGTGTATTCATCCTCGTGAATGATAGCCTACATTATATGCTCGTAAAATAATATACTATTATTTTAATAGTGGTTTAAAATATAGTATAATACGGAAAAATGTAATTGCCAAAATATAAAACAGAGAGTCGATAGCCTAATAAATATTGTTTATATATATATATATATATATATATATATATAAAACAGCGAAAAATATATAAATACATACAGGGTGAGTCAATAGGACGGGCAGGCTCGATTACACACACACCATTAATGATATCGAAATGAACCAAAATACACTGCAAACAGGTGGTCAAAGTGCAGTTTGTAAAATTATTTTGTCATATGCAGGGTGTTCCATTTTTGCAGGGCAACCTTCGACCAAGTTTTTTTAAATGGCACCCCCTGAATAAATGTACATATTTGAATTTGCCCTTTTGTGGGCTTTATAAACCCGATGAGTTTTAGCAATTCGCTTCAACAGTTCAGAAGTTGTTCACGTTTTTCTAAAAATTAATGCGTTTGCAGGCACATATTAAAAAATATGTTCGCAGGGCACTTGGTTTCTGGGATATCAAGTTGGGACTTTGCCTGAGCCTAAAAAACTGACTGAGGTATCTTCTGGTGGCAAGACCGCTAATCTGCATTGTGGCATCACCTTGCTGTGACACAATAATTTTGGTAAACTTTGAAGTGCCATAACTTGATTTTTTTAATTGGACACCCTATATTTCAGTACTTAGTTCTATTCAGGGTCCCAGTTTACATCTTTTTGTCCCTTATATTTTTTTCTTAAAAGTTGATAGTTGAGAGATAATTTTGATTTTCTTAAAAATTTGCACATATCTCATCGATATAAACTTAACGTGCATTAAATAGCAAGTGTTTCTGTCATGTCAACGTCAAAGTGACATTTTTTGTACGACACGTTATATTTTTCTTAGCGCATTTTCTTAATGAATATCATTCTCATAATGAAATAGTGAATATGGTTTATGTACACGGTGACAGCAAAAACCGTTGCTGATGACCAGAATCAATTGAGGCATAACAAATCAATAGCAAACACATTTGAAATAAACTATAACATTACAACATAACAAAAATAACATTTAACTTTACAATAATCATAACATTATAAAATGTGTTCAAACTGACGGCCCTCTTGTGCAATACATTCGTCAATTCTTTTTAAAAATGAATTATTTACTGTTTCTAAAGTGGCATGATCAATGCTATAGAAAGCCGCTCTAATTCCTTCCTACATATTGTTCCTGGTAGTAACTTCTGCTTCGTACACCCGATCAGTGTAAATCATATCCACCATTTCATCACTTGAAAATGTCATGTTCACGACAAAAATTACAACATGTCGTTTAATAAATGTCACTTTGACATTGACATGATAGAAACAATTGATATACAATGCACGTTAAGTTTATACCTTTGAGATCTGCGTTCATTTTTCAGAAAATCTAAATTATTTCTCAAACGATGAAATTTTAAGAAAAAATATAAGGGGCAAAACAAATGTAAAATGAGATGCTGAATACGACTACGTAATGAAATATGGGGTGTGCCATTAAAAAAAAACAAGTTATGGCCCTTCAAAGTTTACCAAAATTAATGCCCCACAGCAAGATGATGCCACAATGCGAATCGACGATCTTACCGCCAGAAGATACCTCAGACAGTTGTTTAGGATCTGGCACAGTCCCAACCCGATATCCTAGAAAACAAGTGCCCTGCGATTTTTTTAATAAGTGCTTCTAAATGCATTAAATTTTAGAAAAAAATAAGTAACTTCTGAACGTTTAAAGCAAATTGCAAACGTAAACGCATTTATAAAGCCCAAAAAAAGGGCTAATTCAAATAGGTAAATGTATACAGGGGGTGCTATTTAAAAAAAACTAGGTCCAAGGCTGCCCTGCACAAATGAAACACCTTGTATATGGCAAAATAATTTTACAAACTGCACTTTAGCCTCTAGTTTGCAGTGCCGTTTGGTTCATTTCGATATAAATAACGGTGTAGGTGTAATCGAGCCTGCCCGTCCTATTCACTCACCCTGTATATACAGGATGCCCTAAATTGAGCAGGATTGCATGGGTATCTTTGTTATTTTGAAGCTACAGATCTGGTTAAATGGGCAATGTCATGCAGTTTTGTATACTGGTTCAGATTATGTTGAAAAATTTTCAATAGTCCGAGCAGATTAAAAATTATTCTAAAAAAACAAAAATTTGCGATTTTCTAAAAACAACGATATTTAAATAATTATTAAAGGTGCGGAAATAAGTTTAAAATAAAAGTTCCTTGATTCGATCGAAAAGTCAAGATGGCGGTTTCCGAGATATTAATAGCAACTTTCTTATTTTAAATGGCCGCCATATTTGATTTTTACACGGCCAAATCGACTTTTTTTTTCCATTTCAAGGATTTATAACAACCCATGTCAGGGTAAGCGTCAGGTATTGGGAGAATTTGTAAAATGTATTTCAAAAACAAAAATATGTTTTTTTCTAAAATAAAAGAAGTTGCATATTGTACTTACGTACATATTGTATGCATATCTATTGTTGACAGCGATCAAAATTGAAAAACCTTCTAGAATATCTATAATTAAAGAAGTCATTTCAGTAATGTACAATATCGTTTCGGTAATATGTAATATCATTTCGATAATGTAGGTTATTTTGTTTAAAAGACTATATTAATACCAAAAATGAAAGGTAAAGGCTTTTCAGCGAATCTTACAGCAGTCTTTTCTGCTTTTTAACCTTATTTCTGGTTTATTCTCTTTCTTTCATACTGTGTTAATTGAATACTGCCGTAGAACTTTTTATGCAATTTGTAGCTAGTTAGTGTCTTTGCTTCGCCAATAAGACGATATTTCTTGAAAATATTACCACTAACTACTTTTCTTAGTATTTGTTTTTCCTGTTCATTATTTATTTTACTTATATTAGTCTCGAGCAGGTGTGCCAATACTTCACCAAACAATAATCGTATTTTAACTTGAGCTGGTATTTTATAGCCTCTAGTCATTCGGTTGACTTTAGTGTTCGGTGCCAACATTTTTTAATTTGTCGTTTGAGTCGACGGTCTACACAACCGTTTTCTATATTTAGCTACATCGTTTTTAAGTCTAAAAATTTTGTTTTTAGCTAGACGCACAAACGTCTGTATGCTTGTGCTCGGTCACGCCGTACTTTCCTTCTACCACGCATTATTTTATAACTACCCGTTAATTATTCCACATTTATAGGAATTTCTTCATTGTCCGATAATGATGGTGTATTTTGATTCAACAAGTCTCTTGTGTCCTTCAAAATCTGATTTTTTCTCTATGTTGCTGTTGGGACTTCTTCCGCTTAATACGCTTTTCTCTTGCGTCAAATTTCTTTATACTTTTTATCAGTCCCAGTTCTTTTTTCTTATGATATCGTTCTCGGTATTTTCTCCGTTTTCCCTCTAAATCAGCTTCAGACATTTTCTGCGGAAAATTTTTAACTGTTGTTTTATTTTGCAGTTTTTCACGTGCATTTCTATCTTTTCTAACTTTTTTCACTTTTGCCATTTTCAATTTTAATCCGCTGTAACAGCATTTAAAGGAAAACCATCAGAAAATTAAAATCAGTCATTTTGGAGTAATGAATACGTCGTTGCGTGTTGTGGAATCATTACCGAAATGACCATTAGAAATGACAATCTATAGAAAAATGAACGAGACCACTTTCTATTACGATAATATTTGGGAATAAATATGAGGTAATGTTCAGGCTTATAAAGCATGTTTTATCACTACATTAGTTTTTTCTTTATTCAACAGCAGCTAATCACATAGAGCATTGCCGATATGACGTATATTAAACATACGATATCAAAATGTAACATTAACTACGTTATTGATGTCAAAATACGAAAAAAATAAAGAACTTACCAATCAAACAGCGGTGTGCTGTCGAAGATGCTAACTACTGAACCTTATATTGGCGCATCCAAGTTGTGGTTTATAACTTTATAAGGTAGCCACCTGACAGCTCGGCATTACCGAAATAACACAAAAGTGGTGGACAAAGAATAGCATTTAATTAATGCAACTGTATAATTAATCACGGACATTTATACCTATGTTTTAATTAGTTGGATTGTTCTACTTTAGAAAAATAACAATATTAAGGTAGCTAATGTTCACGTGTAGAAGAAAATAAATAATATTACATAATAAATGAGGTTTGGGACAATTTCCAAAATGGTATAATGGCAATTTCATTTGCCATTATACCATTGTCTAGAGAAAGTCCAAAATTTGTGTGATTATATTTAACACTGCATTCATGTGCAAGAGTAATATGTTTGAGCAAACTTTGCATTGGTTATTTGAAGAAATTGTTCCTATTTTTATCACAGCATAGCATGGGACCTAAATTCTTCCAATACCTGAGACTTACCCGTCAAAAATATGGGAAATATGAATTATTCCAATTTTTATTTTTATTTTTTAAATTATTTTTAAAACACATGTAAACAATTTAAAAAAACGTTGTACAACTTAGTAGTAAAATTACAATAAATTATAAAAAAATACTCATAGAATCTGACAGTTATTGCCCAAAAACAATTGACTGCGTTAAATATTCGCTAATCTGAACATTTCAAGTAGGCATATATAAAATCAAGTTAACGATCAAATCTAGATCATCAGAGCATTGACAGGTTGTTATACATCGTTGAAAAGAGGAAATGAAAGTCTATGTAGACGTATACAAATCAAATATGGCGGCCATTTAAAATATGAAAGTTGCTGTGAATATCTCGAAAACCGCCATCTTGACTTTTGTTTTGATTTGATTCTTAAGTTTGTGCATTCGAACCAAGTAACTTTTATTTTAAACTTTTTTCCGCATCTTTAATTCTGATGTAAATATCGGAGTTTTTAGAAAATCGCGATTTTTAGTTTTTTTGAAATAACGTCTAAACTACTCCGACTTTTGAAAAATTTTCATCATAATCTGAACCAGCATATAACACTGCACAATATTGCCCATTTAACCAGATCTCTAGCTTTAAGACTAAGAAGACTAAGAAAGATACCCATGCAATCCCACTCTATTTTGGACACCCTGTATATCATCATATGATTAATGTCAAGATGTCATTAATATTGTACATTTAGGATCTAATTTAAGGTACTGGCCACTTATTAATAAACATCGACTTTTTACACTTGTATTTTTAATAATTAGTTTTTATTACTTTACGTACGAGGATAGAATCAGATACTACTGATTAGTCGCAGCCCTAACTTACTGCATCAATCGAGCTTAAATTATCGGATTTACGCTCATTGAATACTCAGAGCGTTAGCTCACTTTGTCGCAACAACTATTTACTGTTTTAATTATTGCTGTTATTCATGCAATATTTTAGATGTTTATCTCGCTTTTGAACATCTCAATTTGTGCGAGGATCATTTTTGTAAGTATCGATTTTTCCAGTTTCGATGATCTAAAAATTTTGCAGGAGTCGATTATTCATTTCTCGACTTTAGAAGTTTCTAATTTTCAATATATGTCGTATTTTAAAATTGTATCTTGTTTTTGTCTAAATTTGAGAAAGACTTATTTTACCAAGTATAGATTTTCCCAGTTTCGATGTTCTATGTCTCGACTTTCGAAGATCTGATCTTTCAACTGTAGATTTCATAAGTCTCAATTGTTCATTCCTCAACTTAAAAGGTTACATTTTCCAATTTACGAATTTTCAAGCCTTGATTTTCTGAACCTAGACCTTAGTGGTTTAGCTTAATCGTCTCAGCCCGGTGCAGCATTTAAAACTTGATATATTGAGACTTAGAAAATCTAAATTTGGAAGAACTTCAAACGTGACAGAATGAACAATCAAATCTTTCAAAATCTACTGTTGGTAGATTTAGAAGATCTATACTTGTGAAATTGATACCATGGAAAATGGAAACTTTAAAAACAAACATAACATAAGAATAACATAACAGAATAAACAATCGAGTCTTTACTTCCCCTGTTCGTTGATCTGGGCTTCGAAATTCGCGAATTGGAATATCGAACCAAGGAAAATTGACAGGAAAATTAAGTAACGGAAAATCGAAAGTGTCGACTTGTGCAAGGTTCGATTTTTCTTATTTTTCAATCGTCAATTTTGCACATCTTACAAGTCTAACCAGACTATCCACAGAATAATACCCTGGGTGTTGTAATACATTGTATTACAAAAGTTTGTAAAAATTCAAATACGATTTTTGTCGGAAAAAGCCGTTTTGAAGTACCCGGTAATCTATCAATATAATTTTTGAAAAATATCTGCCTACATGGGTGTGTCTGCATGTGTGTGAATCAAGATTTTTTTTTTTATGTAAACAAAGATTATTCAATTAATCGAATCTATAAGAAGTGATTAACCATTTTAAGGTTCCATATTCAGTTTGAGTGAGACACCATAATCGACACTCCCACTCATATCCCTAATAACCAACGTCCTTGTGCGTGGCACCGGCAACACATGCAACCCGCTTTCGTTGCCTTTTTTTAATTCTCGCCGCCGCTTCTGGGACGTTAATCGCAGAGAACGCGCTGGCTGCCGGGACCCCGGTTTTATTTTTAATTGTTATTTGTGACGCCACTGGGCGCCATGTGTTGTACTTGAGCGTCGCATATGGCTCGTCTCAGGGAACACTTGTGCAAACAGCGGACCCGTGCGCGGATGGCTCTTATCCGTCCCAGTTGGTGGGATGTGCGATATGCCGCGGCACATCTGTAATCGTGAGAGGCGGCAGCAGCAGGGAGGCAGAGGAAGGAGCGACCCAAACTGGCCCGAGTGCGGGGGCGGCACACAAGCAGACGCGCAGACATGGGGCGAGGGTGGTCCCCGGGGGGCGTAGGGGAGAGATGAAAATTCTGACGGCGTGCACGGAGGCCGGCGCGCGTGATTAAAACGCAGGACCACATCATTACGCATATGAATAAAACGGCTAGTGGAGATTAGGGATTCCAGGAGGAATTGGATGCCGGCCGTTAAATGAGCCGGTTTGTGGGATGTAGCGATGGTGTTTGGGTCGTCAAAATTTATTGCAGCCATGAGAGCAAATCACGTCCTACACGAATGACAAGTAGATAAATGTGATGATAATTAAAAATGTACTCTCAATGTTACACTAATTAATACATATTTTCATCCGCATACACACAGGGTGAGTTTTTTAAAGTGTTATAAATAAGGTGACCAGACGTCCCGATTTTGGCGGGACAGTCCCGATTTTTAGAAATTTGTCCCGCGTCCCGCGACGTTTAAAAAATGTCCCGACTTTTGAAAGATTGACTTTTTTTTCGGGGTAATTTTTTATTCGCTAGTTACATATTTTTTTCATTCATCACCTCTCTCTATTTTGAGTGGTGGGTTGGAACTTTGGATTTTTGGACTAATTGGAAAAAACTGGAAAAAGCAAAAAAAAAACATATATTTTTGCAAAAAATTGTCGTAACTCGAGGAGTTTTAAGAGTAGACGAGTTGCAGACCGACCACTCCAAATGGGCACCCCACATGAGGCTACATCCCCAAAAAGTTTGTGCCACTTGGTTAATTGGTCAGGGCGAAAAACGAAAAAATAATGATTTGACGATCAAATCGATTTTATTTATTTATTTATTTATTTATCCACGGGAAGACCTCCCAATATACAATAAATATTCATAATGTACAAAATAATCAATATTTATAATTTTGTTTGAGAAATAATTTTAGTTGTGATGTAGACATATTAAAAAAATCGATCCGCTCGTCGAGGTTGTTGCAGCGCCGGAGCACACCATCTATCCCCAGGCACTGACCGTATGTTGTCTTGTGGTGTGTAAATTTAAACTTGTTAACGTAACGCAAACTCTTCGGCGGACAAGCAATTTTAACCAACTCCAACAAATCTGGGCAATCAATTTTAAAGTTTAACAATTTATGTATAAAACAAGCATCAGCATCGCAATGTCTTTCGCAAATAGGTTTAAGAGACATACGAGTTAACAAGTCGGAATAAACTATATGTTCCTTCCGAATGCCTAGTTTATAAACTATATGCTTTAGAAACTTCCTTTGCACACGTTCAAGCTGATCTTTATATACCTTCTGGTAAGGACTCGAAATACAAGACGCATATTCTAGGTGAGGTCTGACTAAACTACAATATAACGCTTTAATACAGTTGAAATAAAAAAAAGTCACGAGTATTACGTTTAATAAAACCTAGCAGTTGGAGTGCCTTGCTGCATATAGTATTGATATGAGTGGGAAATGATAGATTATCGTCAAATGTGACACACAAATCCTGTTCCTTCTCACAATATCAATTCCATTCAGCTTGAAGTTTTTAAATGAAAGCAATCTTGATTTTGAAAATTGGATATAAAAGCATTTTCTGATGTTCAGAGATAACCCGTTGATGTTGCACCATTTGAAAAAGTTATTGAGGTCGTTTTGCATTGATGTTTGGTGACTATCATGTGAGCTGTCCCGGAAAATTTTCATATCATCAGCGAAAAGCAAAATTCTGCAGTAGCTAAAGCATTTGACAACATCATTGATAAATCTATTAAATAAGACAGGACCTAGATGTGATCCTTGTGGAACGCCAGATGTGACAAAAATTTCGTTTGAAATAAAACCATTAACTCTAACTCGTTGAGTTCTTTGACTTAAATATGATTCAAACCATTGCAGTAATCTCAATAGATATCTAGATATCAATAAATGATGATTAACTGTGTCGAAAGCTTTAGCTAGATCGGTGTAAACAATATCCACCTTTAAGCCAGCCTCTGGAGATTCGACAATATAATTATGATAAAGAAGTAAGTTAGATGAAGTTGACTTACCAGCAGAGAAGCCATGTTGTTCAGGTATGATAACATTCCGCAGTTGAAAAGATATATTCTTTATCACCAATTTCTCAAAGATTTTTGGCGTTGTGGATAACATGGATATAGGTCTGTAATTAGTAATACTCGACGTATCACCAGCTTTATGGATGGGACAGATAAAAGAAGGCTTCCACAAATCAGGGAAAATACCAGTCTTTAGGGAATTATTAAAAATAATTCAAAGAGGCCTGCTCAAACTAAATGCACAATGTCGCAAAATAATTGGGGGAACCAAATCTGGGCCCGGGCCTTTAAGCGGATCAAGAGATTGTAATACTTCGTACACTTCACTTATGTTGATATTGAGAGAAGGTGATAGAACTGTGTATTCACAGAGCCGAGAATTGTCTGGAGAATGATCAGTGTTGGGTTTATAACTGGTAGAAATGACATTATTAGGAGTGGTGTAATTACTCGAAAAGAAGTCCGCGAATGCATTAGATATGCCATCTCCAGCGTCATACGTGTAACCACCGTACGTCATAGTATTTGGAATTTTATTATTTGTACGCTTATCGTTCACGTAACTCCAAAAGATTTTTGGGTCAATCTTAAGGTTATATTGTACCTCAACGATATATTGTTGGTAACATTGGTATGCTTGTGACTTGCAAAGAGTCCGAAGATCCTGAAATAAGAGATAGTCTGAATGCAATTTGGAGTTCTTAAATTTTTTGTGTGCAATTTTCTTTATCGTAACATTACGTATTAATTCAATGTCAAACCATTTTGGAAACTTAAATGAATGATTTATGTACTTAATTGGTACGAATTTTTCAATACAAGTATACATAACTGTGTAAAAATGATTGGTTGCTGAGTTGACATTACAATTCAAAAGATTATCCCAATCGATAAGAGACAGATAGTTATTCATTCCAGAATAGTTTTTGAGAAATCATATCGATGCTCTTCATGCTTCAAATTAGCATGATTACCGTTGGGTATGTTTATCAGTATACACAGTGCCGGGTGATGGGGATCCAATGGTAGCAGCGAATCTGCAACACTCTCAACGCTGCAAGAAATAGAGCTGACAGAAACAAGCTCAGGCATACGCCATTATGATTCGTAATAGCATTGATTTGAGACAAATTTAAATAACAAAAGTTTTCAACTATATCGATATTTCAGATAATGATCTTGAAAAGAGATAGTAATCGCCTTGGTGCCACGGAATTTTAGGTAGGTTGTAATCGTCTAGCAGTAACATATTATCACAGTGGCAAAAATCACAGACGAATCCCACACTATCACAATGATTCTTGTACACAGCCGGCTGGGACTGGGGCTCGACATAAACTGCTCCAATAATTAAGGTGTAGTTGAAGACGTGTAGTTGAATCCATATTTCTTCATATGCACTAAGACTGGTGGGTACGTCAAGCAGCTTCACACTGGTGTTTTTCGTCACTGCAACCAATACTCCACCGCCGCGATTCTTGGAAGTTTCAGCATAGTTACAATCTCTCAGTTTTACAAATGACTTACTGTATCTGGAACACATATTATGGGACAACGCTTGTTAGAGGGACAAGTGACGAAACCATTTTACAATGACGTGCCAACGAATGCATTTGGCCCATTTGCATTAATGTTAGTAACATGTGTTGCTAACAAATCCACATTTCGCAGCCAACAAGAAAGGTGAAACTGATGATTTCGCAATGTTTATTGGCTACGAAAGTAGATTGGTTAGCAACACAGCTTTTTTTTCTTCTCCTGGGTAGGTTCCCTAAAGCCCCTCAGCCTCTGTAGTCCTTTTGTGCTTTCCCCTGTGGACTCAGCTTTCATCCATGAGTCCTGTTCGTTTAAAAAAGTCCAGAATCACTTTGGGTGTAAAGCTGCTGACTGTCTTTGGTACCACGAAAGGGTTTCCAAAGTACATCTGCCTCAGGGCACTTTCCACCGGGCATTCGCATAGGACGTGGAGGGTCAATTCCTCATCCTCTTCACACAGCCTACATTGTCCATTTTGGACAATGCCTATCGTATGTAGGTGTTTCCTCAGTCTGCCGTGTCCTGTAAGTAGTCCAACCAGCCACCTGAGTCTGCCCTTGGGTAGTTTTAGTAACTCTTTAGCCAACTTTTCTGAGGGAAAGTTATGAAGAGTTATGAAGAGCTTTGATTGTCTCAGGCCGTCAGCTTCTCTCCAATGATGGATTGTTGCTGCTTTGAGTTTTCTTTTCATTATTCCCGTTGCGGTGCTGTATGGTATAGCCCTGGTCGGTTCAGGTCCAAAGGCAACTTCCTCGCTTCCTTTCTTAGCGAATCGGTCGGCTATTTCGTTTCCCTTTATGCCCTGGTGTCCCGGCACCCACACGAGTCTTAGTTTGTTGGTGGATGACAATGCTTGTAGTGCTTTAACGCCCTCCAGTACTGTTCTGTAGGTGATCCTATTGGAGTTCAATGCTTTCAGAGCCGCTTGACTGTCCGTCATGATGAAGATTTGCCTATTTATATAAGCCCTCTCCATCATGATCTGGGCACAGCTCGTGATTGCCATTATTTCTGCTTAAAATACTGTAGGATCCTTACCAAAGCTGATGTGGATCTCATTGCCTTGTGCGGCTTCGTAGATCCCCACCCCTACGCCGGCTATTGTTTTCGAACCGTCAGTCTACCAAATTGATCCATTGATGTTGCTATATTTCCCACCCGTTTCCCATTCCTCCCTGGTCGGATAATCACCTGGAAAGGTCGTTCTAGGTTGAAGGTAAGTGTGATTCTATCGGACGGCATCATTAGGGTTTAGCACCGTTCGATGTCATCAAGGATTTTGGTATGGCCATACCTTAACCCAGACGGTTTCCCGTGGTCAAATATTCCCAGCCCTTTTCTGGCCAGAGCAGATGTTTCTATTAGCAGGTGTAAAGGAGGCAGGTTCAGTAGGGTTTCCATGGCATTGGAGGGTGTCGTACTCATTGCACCCGTGATTCCCAGGCAAGCCATGCGTTGTACTTTGCCTAGTATTGATTGGCAAACCATATTGTTGGCTTTGTGCCACCATATTAGGGATGCCTAAGTTAGCACTGGTCTTATTACGGTCGTATACATCCAATGTATTACTTCCGGTGTTAGTCCCCAGTTGTTACCAAACATTCGTCTACAAGTCCAGAAGGCCCTCGTAGCTCTGTTTGCTATCTCCGTAATGGGCGCTTTAAAGGTTAATTTGCTATCTAGGGTAACCCCTAGATACTTAACCTTCCCCGTTAGTATTATTCGCTCCCCACACAACCGGGGTTCTCTGAATCCCTTCAGGTTTCTCGGTCGCGTGAAGGCCAGCATGGATGTTTTCCCAGGATTTACTGAGAGTCCCTCCTGCTTACACAAATTCTCAGTAACCTACAGTGCCCTCTGCATCCTTTCCGATACAGTGCCCCAAAAGTTGCCTCTGATGAGACTTACAAGGTCGTCCTGTGCATATACGCCCTCCCTCTCCAAGAGCAACACAGCTTATTAACATTGGTGTAAAGGTGCCGTTATATGCTTTTTTTTACTAACTTGCGGTTCCCTAGATATCCGTTCTTAATGTTTGAAATTTATAATAAATAGTAAAAATCGAATCAAATTTCTAGGAGACTAACGAACAATACGATGCCAATGTTTACACAGTCTGTTTGATTTATTGTGACACAGCAAATATATCGGTTATTAGTACAGATAGAAAAAAAAATAACGAAAAAGTTTTAGTACTTTTTGTCGTCTATTTAATCCTAACGTCAGAAGAACAATTGAAAATAAAATAAACACGAAAGCTATAAGCTTAATTTTTATTAATAGAATACCCTGTATATTTTGGTTATTTCTAATAGGCAATAACATTAGCTTTATAATAATAATAATAGTCTTTATTTCGCTTCGAACAGAAACAGATACTAACAATATATATATATATGTGCAATACAATAAAGCAAAATGGAATAAAACAGAATAAAAGCAAAGCAAACTGACAAAGTCTATAGGTTAGTGTGGGAGCCAGCGGCAAGACATTCTATAAACTGGGCAAGCGACCGTCCCATTCGCTTATCGCAATTCATTAGGTGATCCCGCCCTGTAGTTTTCCCACATAATTGGCAGCAGCAGTCCTCGTCGATGTCATGGAAGTGGCGTTTGTTGCAGATTAGGTGGTGAAACCCATGGTATGTGTATCTGGTTATTGTATGTCTTTGTTGTTGGTTGGCCCCTCTCCATATCTCCGAATTAAACGCTGGTCCTTCTGTAAAATTCTTGATTGCAAAGTCCATGTTTTTAGCCTCTAGGATCTCGGCATATTCGTCTTTTACTTTCTTTGTTATTCCTGGGAAGTTCCTAATAATCTCCTCGCCCATCGTGCTGACATTCGCCAAGTGAAAGATGAAGGTATTTGATGTATTCTTCGCAAGTCCCAGTACTTTTTTCAGATACCTGGCCCTTATTTTGTCTAGCTGCAGCAAATGATTCGTCTTCAGTAGTGGGCACAGATTTTTCAGCCCGTACGTGGCCGCCGGCCAAATTTTTATGTTGAACAGTTTGATCGCCGTCTTAGTGCTCAATCTCTGCAGATGTTTCATGGTACCAATTGTCCGAGCTATCTTTACTCTTTTTGAGCTCAAGTGTTTAGTTAGCGTGAGTGAGACTTGTAAGGTAACACCCAAATATTCGTACTCGTTGACGAACTCGAGCTGGTGTTCTCCCAGGTACGCTACATCGCTACCTTTGAGACGGCCACCTCAAAGGTAGCGATGTAGCGTACCTGGGAGAACACCAGCTCATTAGCTTTATAATGATACCACGTATCCCTTTAATATACATATAACGCGATAATTGCCAATAAATGAAATTTATCAGTTGCCATGAATTACAATTGCACGGTGGCGTAAAACTATTTGCTATCGCTTTAATGTCAAAGTCGCTTAGTAACTTTCCGTCCTGCGTATTGTTAATTCACTTCTTTAGAGATGGGTGATGATTATTATACTAATGATGAAAAAATGATATGCTGAAAGTCTTCGTTAGAATCAACGATAATTCTAGAGAAGCTAGTATACTCTGATTTTTCTAAACTGGCGTGCACGTCATCAATCAGCTGTGCGATGAGGTTTTTTCGTACCAACGTGATTGATTTCGAGAATATGCATAACAATAGTTTAAGAATCGAAATTAATCTGAGGATCATTTGTTACATAACACTGATCACCGGTGGTTATAAATAGGTAATCGGTGTATTAACCGCGGTCACAATTTTCGCCTGCCAATCATGTATTAAATCATGTTATGTTGGCCGACCTGATATTTTTTCGGTGACGATGCCAGATCTTTTTCACTAACACATGCTCATACATGTGTGCATAACCAAACTTCTTTGACGTTTAACTTGTTACATTTGACTTCGTTACATATTTCACGTTTCTTTTGCCTGCAGCCGGGAATCGAATCTAACCTCAAGATTTTTGTCGCTGTAAGTGTTGGACCCGAATACGGTGCAAACTCTTTTATATTTTGCCATTGTAGATGTTAAACCATAACCACAAGATTGATATCTGTACGAAACACGGCAGAGAAGTCGACGATTTGATACGAACCGCGCACTGTCGCACAAGATTGCATGGGCGCAACAGCTGATTGCAGCCATTTTTAAATACCCAGGACAGCTGGCAACCTTGTAAAATTGTGTCGTCATTATTATGATTATTATTTTGATGACGTGTACGCCAGTTTAGAAAAATCAGAGTATATCCACATGTAAAGAAGACAACCACATTATTGCACTTTTGCAAGACCTAAACCAAATTTACGGAGAAATGGCTGTTTTAATAATAAATTATGAATGGCAAGAAATGAACGTGAAGAATATAATGAAGTTTTGATATTGGCCTATTTTAGAGCACATCCATTAAATTCAATACGTGAAGCAGTGGCTGCCTTAGGAATAAGTCTGTATAGAATATTTTCTATTCTAAGAAAATATAGAATGAGACCGTATAAAATTAAATTTGTACAAGGTTTTAGAGATGGTGCTTCTGACAGGAGGATAATATTTTGTAATTGGCTTAATAATAATCAACATTTATTAAATTTAATTCTTTGGAGCGATGAATCTTATTTCAACAACAACGGAATCTCCAACCGAAAAAACGACCATTACTGGGATACTGACAATCCACATCAAATTCGGGAATGTAGATTCCAACACAGATTTGCAGTTAATGTGTGGCTTGGTGTGTTAGGTGATACCATTGATTATAATAGCCTTTTTAAGGCTATTATAATCAATGGTGATACTATAATATGCTTTTTTTATCAAGGAACGTTGAATGCGGAGCGATATGCCAACTTTTATCATTATTTGGATGATATCCAATTAGAAATACGTCGCGATATGTGGTTCCAGCAGGATAGAGCCCCTCCCCATAACGCAAGAATTGTAAAAAACATTTTGGAAAGAAAGTTTGGTGTGAAATTGATTGCAAATGGTGACCCCAGAAACTGGCCAGCAAGATTGCCAGATCTGTCTATTTTAGATTTTTTATTTGGGGATTTTTAAAGCAAAAAGTTGATGTTACTCGTCCAGAAAATCTAGACCATCTGAAAAATCGTATTCGTAGGGCATGTGGCAAAATAACACCACATAACATGATATCCCCCTAGAAATACCTCGTGTGGTAATTTGGTTCGAGCAAAATGGAGCCCCTCCCCATAACGCAAGAATTGTAAAAGATATTTTGAAAAGAGAGTTTGGTGTGAAATTGATTGTAAATGGTGACCCCAGAAACTAGCCAGCAAGATCGCCAGATCTCTTATTTTAGATTTTTTTATTTGGCATATTTTAGCAAAAAGTTTATGTTACTCGTCCAGAAAATCTACACGATTTGAAAAATCGTATTCGTAGGGCATGTGGCAAAAAAAAGCACGACGAAATTTAATAAAGAGATCTGAAGAATGTATTGCAGACAACGGAGGTCACTTCGAACAGACACTTTAAATTGTAATTCATAGCAACTGATAAATTTCATTTATTGGCAATTGACGCGTTCTTTGTATAATAAAGAGGTACTTATGTGGTATCATTATAAAGCTAATTTTATTGCCTATTACAAATAACCAAAATATACAGGGCGTTCCATTAAAGAAAATGAAGTTTATAGCTTCCACGTGTTTATTCGATTTTCAATTGTTCTTCTGATATTAAGATTAAATAGACGACAAAAAGTACTAAAACTTTTTTCTTTAACTTTTTGTTTTCTATCTATACTATTAACCGAGATATTTGCTGTGTCACAATAAATCAAACAGACTGTATACGGGTATGGATATTAAATAACGTGACTGTCATTGTAGGCGGAGTATTAGGCATTTTAAAACAAAAGAGCGCACTTGATAGTTGCTATTGACATTTAGTTGATAAACGTTGGAATTGTGAATTCAATATCCCAATTATTCTTGTTTGTACGAACGTTGTTTAATGGTAACGTGTTTTAAAGTTTACGTCGGAAACATGTTAAATACGAATATCGAAGATTGAATTAATATTAAATTTTCCAAATCCAAATTCAAATTTGTTATTCCATATTATTACATGTGATGAGATGTGCATTTTTCAGTATGATCCTGAAACGAAACGGCAATCAATGCATTGTAAGACTGCTACCTTAAAATCAGTCAGAGCAAATCAAAATATAAAAGCCATTGGTTTTTTGCAACATAAGGCTGCGATACTGATAGAGTGGCTTCCCAATGGGCAGACGATGAATCATTTTTATTATAAAAAAAGACTAACTAACTCTCATAACATTAACTCTTCCAAAGTACGCAATCTTCCTTGGAAAACTTTATCTTTTAAATATCCAAAAATTGAGTAGTCCAGTGGAGTTAGATCTGGAGAGCGTGGCGGCCATAGTTCTTGACTAATTAGACTATTATCAAAAAACTCTTGCAGGTAGGCTAAAACTTTTTTCTTTAACTTTTTTTTTCTATCTATACTAATAACCGAGATATTTGCTGTGTCACAATAAATCAAACATTAGGCATTTTAAAACAAAAGAGCGTACTTGATAGTTGCTATTGACATTTAATTGATAATCGTTGGAAGCGTGAACTCAATGTTCCAATTATTCGTGTTTGTACGATAGTTGTTTAACGGTAACGTGTTTTAAAGTCTATGTCGGAAACATGTTAAATACGAAAATTGGACAATGAATTAATATTAAATTTTCCAAATCCAAATTCAAATTTGTTATTCCCTATTATTACATGTGATGAGATATGGGTTTTTCAGAATGATACTGAAACGAAACGGCAATCAATGTATTGGAAGACTGCCACCTCAAAAGCAGTCGGAGCAAATCAAAATATAAAAGCTCTTGGTCTTTTGCGACGTAAAGCTGCGATACTGATAGAGTGGTTTCCCAATGGGCAGACGGTAAATCAACTTTATTATAAAAATGTGCTACCTAAATTAGGCGAAAGAATTCGAAAGAAACGTCCAGAATTGTGGTCAAATGGCTGGATCTTACACCAAGCCAACGACCCAGTTCACAATGAGCTCTCCGTGAAACAGTTTTTGACCGATAAAAGTATAACGGTACTCAAACACCCTTCCTATTCGACTGAAGTAGCTCCCTGCGATTTTTATTTATTCCCTAAAATGAAAAGTTTCTTGAAAATATTAGATGAGATACAAACGGAAATTCTGAAAACCTTAACAGATAAAGATCTGCAATTACTGGCGCTTTATCTTATGGGCAAATTGGGCATTTTCCCAGAACCTCCAGCATCAAGGCCTCAGAGGTCTTCAGAGGGGCCCTGTGATGCTCATTATGATCAATATTATATATTCATTTAAATTTTAAAAATCCGGAGATAAAATTTCGGTTCCATAACTGCAATAAAAAAAAATAACACTGTACATGGGGACACCAATTTTAAATTTGCCCCATGAAGCCATAACGCGCCGTTGCCTGCAACACTGTTTCCGCAGGGGAACTGTTTCGACATTCTCATTTTTTTCTTTTTATGCCCTTTCGATGAATTTCAAAGTCGAGAACACTTCGATCAATATGATCGTGAATTGGAATATAGGGCCCTATGACACGTAATATCAGTCATAAGGGACAATTCTATTCGCTTCATTTTTGTTTATTTTTTGAAATGCTCTCCCAATCCCCCAGTTCTTTAACATGAAATACAATTTTGGAACCGCTGGCATAAAGGGACATCCATGAAATCAAAAAACCAATTCAACTACACCACGCCCGGCTCCTAGCTGCAGCGCAACTAATTAATACCTCAAGTGCTCGGCTCCCCAAATAACATTGAAAAACCCACCGGCACCTCGCTAATTTCAATTACACGAGGCGTTTAAGGTGTGAAATTTTCCGCGCCCCGCGGCGGTTCTAGGCTCTCTTGAATACAATCGTTAAATGGGTATAATCCATCAAAGACAAATGAAGATATTCAGGGGAATATATACAGAATTCCGGTTCAAAGGTTCAGGTGGCGGAGGGTGGATTGTGGAATGGGAGGCGAGTGTGGGGCCTGAACACCTGGCGGGATTACATACACCTGCGCGCCCTCTAGTGAACGATCGCTATCGAATTATACCACAGTTTGTTCGTTACCGAACGACGCCGTTATATATTTCAGGACGTCCGCACTTCAGCCACCTGAAAATCCGGGCCGCTCTAAGAACTGAAAAGAAAAATGTTGACCATCAATAGGACGAGTGGAGTGTTTACGTAAAACTGGATGGCTCGGGCGAATCAAGATCAAAAGAAGTCATTCGATTTCGATAAAGACGTCCGCTCCCACCCCCTACTTACCTCCGCGCGGTTATAATAAATTGTTAAGCTCCGCATTGCCGCCTCGACAAGATAATGACACTACCATTTAGGTTAAAATGTCTGAATTAATAATGTACAATAATCACATATAAAATGATTTGAAAGTTTCACATGATTGCCTAATTATAGTTTTACTAACGTATATTTTCCGGCACGCTAACTCTGAATTATTCATTTTATAACTACACAGAGGCATGCCAATACGTGCACGGTGATCCCGCAATTTTTTTACCCAATTATTCATGCATTTTTACCTGGCCGCCCTTGTTTTGGGACGTTAAGTGCTGGTTGTACGTGGCACCGTGAGTTTTTAATCACGTGTCACGCACCCACTGAAAATAGTCAACGAATAAAACGACACTGTCAGCGCTGAAATTGAATTTAGACTGATAATTTGATAAATAAACTGGTTGGAGAGATACAGAGCGGCCGCATACAACGCAGTGTAAACGACTTCATATGCTTTGTGTTAACGGCATTGATTGATGTTTTATATAAAATTTACTAAAGCATTTTATAATAATAATAATAATAGAAATAAAGCTCGTAAGTGCATACTGAATGGCGTATAAGAGCTATAGCCCCTTGACCTCCACCCTGAGCAAAATCTTTTGTTTTTATCAGCATGTTTATTTTATACACAAACATATCAAAATGAAAACATATACTTCATATAGTCGATTTTTAATCCATCAAAATAAATCATACTCTACTAAATAAATGAGATGAGTGCATTTTAAATTTACCATGGATAAAAAATTATGTGTCGTCGCGACATATTTTTAGGATAGCATTAAAACAGTTCTACGTTACTTTTTGAATTTTCCAGTGATCAATGTTTTGCAATTCATTTTCCAGCGATAATTTCTGGGGGTCAGTATTTTAGTAATCCAGGTTTTACCTATCAATCATTGAATTTTTCAGTTATCAATGTTATGCAGTTGGTAGTATTGCTATCAGTTCTCTAGGGCAGAGTTTCCCAAAGTGTGGGTCGCGACCCTGCACCGGGTCGTAGAATTTTTGACTGGTGGCGCAAAATAAATTGTAAGAACACATTTTTTTTTACATCAGAAAGAGTAACTGTTAGTCAATAGAAAAGTGTGTATTTGTACTCTTTCATATAGCTTTATCGCTCGCGCCCGAAAAATTAATTCTTCCCGCTTTAAAAATATACTAAGTTATGCGGAATAAAGGAAAAAAGTTTATTTCGACGATACCATTATCAAATAATACAGTTAATCGGAGAATTGGCGATATTGCGAAACAAGAAGATTTAGTTGCTAAAGTAAAAAACAGCAAGTTTTTTACCTTGCAAAGCAAGTTTCCTTTTCATTTTTGTTTTGTAAAAGGCTACCGACAAGAACGACCTCAGATGAGATTTTTAAGCTTACCAATGATTTTGTCACTGGTCATGGTATTGATTGGATGAAGTGTGTTGGTCTAAGTAGCGACGGAGCACGTAATGGCAGGTTGTCATAAAGGTGTGTTTAAATAAATTCAAGAATTAGTCATTAATTGTGTATGGGTGCACTGTAGTATCCATAGACAAGCGTTGGCGGTAAAACGCTTGCCTTTAAATTTAAACATAACTTTGGAAACATGTGTCAAGTTTGTAAACTACATAAAATCTCGTCCAATAAATGGTAGACTTTTTACCGAATTACACAAGGAAATGCGGAGTGATCATAAACACCTGCTTTTGTATTGTAATTCACGATGGCTTCCAAAAGGAAACGTTTAAAAACGTCTGTTTGAGCTAAAAGGCGATGCTCTGTTATTTCTGAATGAACACCCACCATTTAAAAAATATGCTATTTTTCCATTTAAGGATAGGTTCCACGATTTTGAGTGGTTAATAAAAGTGGTTTATTTGTGCGACATATTTGCTACATTCAATTAATTGAATTTATATTTGCAAGGCTTTGGTTTAAATATTTTCAAAGTATCGGAAAAAGTCGCTGCTATAATTAAAAAAATGACTCTGTGGAAACAAAAATGTTTTAACAGAGTTAAAACAGAGTTTAAACTCTGTCAAGAGTTAAAAGGAAATTTTAAATCTTTTTAAACATTACATAAATTTATTGACACCCATGCAAACTATGATGAAGGAGATTTACATCTAGAAACACTATCGGTTTCAATTCAAGAACATCTTCCGAAACTAATAAATAGTTTAAAAGACTACTTTCCGAAGATTCCTTCAAATAATATGTGGATTGAAGATCCCTTTTCTGTAGGGATTGCAGTATATTCCCAATTTCTGTAAGGATTACAAGCATTGTCATCCACCAACAAACTAAGACTCGTGTGGGTGCCGGGACACCAGGGCATAAAGGGAAACGAAATAGCCGACCGATTCGCTAAGAAAGGAAGCGAGGAAGTTGCCTTTGGACCTGAACCGACCAGGGCTATACCATACAGCACCGCAACGGGAATAATGAAAAGAAAACTCAAAGCAGCAACAATCCATCACTGGAGAGAAGCTGACGGCGTGAGACAATCAAAGCTCTTCATAAGTCTTCATAACTTTCCCTCAGAAAAGTTGGCTAAAGAGTTACTAAAACTACCCAAGGGCAGACTCAGGTGGCTGGTTGGACTACTTACAGGACACGGCAGACTGAGGAAACACCTACATACGATAGGCATTGTCCAAAATGGACAATGTAGGCTGTGTGAAGAGGACGAGGAATTGACCCTCCACGTCCTATGCGAATGCCCGGTGGAAAGCGCCCTGAGGCAGATGTACTTTGGAAACCCTTTCGTGGTACCAAAGACAGTCAGCAGCTTTACACCCAAAGTGATTCTGGACTTTTTTAAACGAACAGGACTCATGGATGAAAGCTGAGTCCACAGGGGAAAGCACAAAAGGACTACAGAGGCTGAGGGGCTTTAGGGAACCTACCCAGGAGAAGAAAAAAAAGCTGTGTTGCTAACCAATCTACTTTCGTAGCCAATAAACATTGCGAAATCATCAGTTTCACCTTTCTTGTTGGCTGCGAAATGTGGATTTGTTAGCAACACATGTTACTAACATTAATGCAAATGGGCCAAATGCATTCGTTGGCACGTCATTGTAAAATGGTTTCGTCACTTGTCCCTCTAACAAGCGTTGTCCCATAATATGTGTTCCAGATACAGTAAGTCATTTGTAAAACTGAGAGATTGTAACTATGCTGAAACTTCCAAGAATCGCGGCGGTGGAGTATTGGTTGCAGTGACGAAAAACACCAGTGTGAAGCTGCTTGACGTACCCACCAGTCTTAGTGCATATGAAGAAATATGGATTCAACTACACGTCTTCAACTACACCTTAATTATTGGAGCAGTTTATGTCGAGCCCCAGTCCCAGCCGGCTGTGTACAAGAATCATTGTGATAGTGTGGGATTCGTCTGTGATTTTTGCCACTGTGATAATATGTTACTGCTAGACGATTACAACCTACCTAAAATTCCGTGGCACCAAGGCGATTACTATCTCTTTTCAAGATCATTATCTGAAATATCGATATAGTTGAAAACTTTTGTTATTTAAATTTGTCACAAATCAATGCTATTACGAATCATAATGGCGTATGCCTGAGCTTGTTTCTGTCAGCTCTATTTCTTGCAGCGTTGAGAGTGTTGCAGATTCGCTGCTACCATTGGATCCCCATCACCCGGCACTGTGTATACTGATAAACATACCCAACGGTAATCATGCTAATTTGAAGCATGAAGAGCATCGATATGATTTCTCAAAAACTATTCTGGAATGAATAACTATCTGTCTCTTATCGATTGGGATAATCTTTTGAATTGTAATGTCAACTCAGCAACCAATCATTTTTACACAGTTATGTATACTTGTATTGAAAAATTCGTACCAATTAAGTACATAAATCATTCATTTAAGTTTCCAAAATGGTTTGACATTGAATTAATACGTAATGTTACGATAAAGAAAATTGCACACAAAAAATTTAAGAACTCCAAATTGCATTCAGACTATCTCTTATTTCAGGATCTTCGGACTCTTTGCAAGTCACAAGCATACCAATGTTACCAACAATATATCGTTGAGGTACAATATAACCTTAAGATTGACCCAAAAATCTTTTGGAGTTACGTGAACGATAAGCGTACAAATAATAAAATTCCAAATACTATGACGTACGGTGGTTACACGTATGACGCTGGAGATGGCATATCTAATGCATTCGCGGACTTCTCTTCGAGTAATTACACCACTCCTAATAATGTCATTTCTACCAGTTATAAACCCAACACTGATCATTCTCCAGACAATTCTCGGCTCTGTGAATACACAGTTCTATCACCTTCTCTCAATATCAACATAAGTGAAGTGTACGAAGTATTACAATCTCTTGATCCGCTTAAAGGCCCGGGCCCAGATTTGGTTCCCCCAATTATTTTGCGACATTGTGCATTTAGTTTGAGCAGGCCTCTTTGAATTATTTTTAATAATTCCCTAAAGACTGGTATTTTCCCTGATTTGTGGAAGCCTTCTTTTATCTGTCCCATCCATAAAGCTGGTGATACTTCGAGTATTACTAATTACAGACCTATATCCATGTTATCCACAACGCCAAAAATCTTTGAGAAATTGGTGATAAAGAATATATCTTTTCAACTGCGGAATGTTATCATACCTGAACAACATGGCTTCTCTGCTGGTAAGTCAACTTCATCTAACTTACTTCTTTATCATAATTATATTGTCGAATCTCCAGAGGCTGGCTTAAAGGTGGATATTGTTTACACCGATCTAGCTAAAGCTTTCGACACAGTTAATCATCATTTATTGATATCTAGATATCTATTGAGATTACTGCAATGGTTTGAATCATATTTAAGTCAAAGAACTCAACGAGTTAGAGTTAATGGTTTTATTTCAAACGAAATTTTTGTCACATCTGGCGTTCCACAAGGATCACATCTAGGTCCTGTCTTATTTAATAGATTTATCAATGATGTTGTCAAATGCTTTAGCTACTGCAGAATTTTGCTTTTCGCTGATGATATGAAAATTTTCCGGGACAGCTCACATGATAGTCACCAAACATCAATGCAAAACGACCTCAATAACTTTTTCAAATGGTGCAACATCAACGGGTTATCTCTGAACATCAGAAAATGCTTTTATATCCAATTTTCAAAATCAAGATTGCTTTCATTTAAAAACTTCAAGCTGAATGGAATTGATATTGTGAGAAGGAACAGGATTTGTGTGTCACATTTGACGATAATCTATCATTTCCCACTCATATCAATACTATATGCAGCAAGGCACTCCAACTGCTAGGTTTTATTAAACGTAATACTCGTGACTTTTTTTTATTTCAACTGTATTAAAGCGTTATATTGTAGTTTAGTCAGACCTCACCTAGAATATGCGTCTTGTATTTCGAGTCCTTACCAGAAGGTATATAAAGATCAGCTTGAACGTGTGCAAAGGAAGTTTCTAAAGCATATAGTTTATAAACTAGGCATTCGGAAGGAACATATAGATTATTCCGACTTGTTAACTCGTATGCCTCTTAAACCTATTTGCGAAAGACATTGCGATGCTGATGCTTGTTTTATACATAAATTGTTAAACTTTAAAATTGATTGCCCAGATTTGTTGGAGTTGGTTAAAATTGCTTGTCCGCCGAAGAGTTTACGTTACGTTAGCAAGTTTAAATTTACACACCACAAGACAACATACGGTCAGTGCCTGGGGATAGATGGTGTGCTCCGGCGCTGCAACAACCTCGACGAGCGGATCGATTTTTTTAATATGTCTACATCACAACTAAAATTATTTCTCAAACAAAATTATAAATATTGATTATTTTGTAAATTATGTATATTTATTGTATATTGGGAGGTCTTCCCGTGGATAAATAAATAAATAAATAAATAAAATCGATTTGATCGTCAAATCATTATTTTTTCGTTTTTCGCCCTGACCAATTAACCAAGTGGCACAAACTTTTTGGGGATGTAGCCTCATGTGGGGTGCCCATTTGGAGTGGTCGGTCTGCAACTCGTCTACTCTTAAAACTCCTCGAGTTACGACAATTTTTTGCAAAAATATGTTTTTTTTGCTTTTTCCAGTTTTTTCCAATTAGTCCAAAAATCCAAAGTTCCAACCCACCACTCAAAATAGAGAGAGGTGATGAATGAAAAAAATATGTAACTCCCCCCCCCCCCCCCCCCCATTTATTTATTACCCAACCAAATTTCATGAAAATATATTTAACCGTTTTCGAGATATTGCCTTATAACACTTTAAAAAACTCACCCTGTGTGTATGCGGATGAAAATATGTATTAATTAGTGAAACATTGAGAGTACATTTTTAATTATCATCACATTTATCTACTTGTCATTCGTGTAGGACGTGATTTGCTCTCATGGCTGCAATAAATTTTGACGACCCAAACACCATCGCTACATCCCCCAAATCTGGGAATATGTTCCAAATTAAACCGGAAAGCCAAAAACATAATAATAAATAAGGTGTTCCATTTAAAAAAAAATTGATGGCTACTTCCGGTAGAACCGGAAGTGATGTAAGCTTAAAAGTATTCCATCTGAGGAGAACGGAATTTGCTGTTTTTGTGAATTTTTCAATTTTTTATTTTATCTGGAACCCCATAAACTTTTAACGGACGGTTTTCCTGGGACACCCTGTAAAATTATCCCCTAATTATTAAGGAGATCGTGAGGTTATTTACTTCATTTTTGGGCTCTTTTGGGGGTCGCGACACTTAAAAAGTTGAGAAATGACAGTAGGCGTCGGTAGTCTGATGACGAATATTTTCGAGAACAATATTACTGTAACAAATTTTCAATTTTCCAGTAAGGTACTTAAAAGCTCTCCGTATTTCACTGATCAAAATTCTGCAATAAATTGTTTGGAAATTATTGCTTTTCACTTTCTCGTTAATCAATTTTCGAGTGATAAATGTATAGTAATACATACAGGGTGGAAACTTTAACTGGAATAAAATTCATAACTTCGATATAGGCGATTTTTGCAAAAAATCCCGAAACACGCTAAGTATTGTTTTTTCTTGCCCTCATTTCTATGTATATGCTGCTTGTTTATCTGTTCCCGGAAGAGCGCAGCCATCTGTGACTTTTTTTTTTCAAATGGAAAGGTATGTCAAGTGACACCTCGTTTGAAAGGTCTCTGCGCAAGTAATACAACACACTATTTATTTCTTGAATATTTACAAATCCCACGTGATAAAAAAAAACACTTTTATAACTTAAATACTATTTAATGCAACAAATGTTCAAAATGGGCACCGTTTCTTTCTTGGCAAATTGTAAATCGATGATATCATGCATCTCTAATGTTTTGTAACATTTCTGGTGTGACTTGCCGTATTTCATGCCTAATACGTTGCTTAAGGTCCTCAATGTCGTTTGGTTTGGTTACATAGATCTTACTCTTGAGATATCCCCACAAAAAAAAGTCAAGGGGACTAAGATCCGGAGATCTCGCCGGCCATTCAATGTGACCTCTTCTTCCAATCCATCTATTGGGAAAAACTTCGTCTAAATATCTACGAACGATCACAGCATAATGGGGTGGAGCTCCGTCCTGTTGATACCATATTCGTTCATCAGGTAAATCTGGATCTAATGGATTTGGAAATAAAGTGGCTAACGCTGGCATGAGGTCGTCTTGAAGAAACGTAAGATATGTTGCTCCATTAAGATTACCATCGAAGAATACTGGTCGTACAATCTGATCACCTATTATTGTAGCCCATACATTGACTTTTTGCGGGAACTGAGTATGAGTTTCTCGCATCCAATGAGGGTTATGATCAGCCCAATAACGACAATTTTGATGATTAACGTCACCATGTAAGGTAAAAGTACTTTCGTCGGAAAAAAGAATTGATGCTAATGAAATCTGGTTATTGTCGATCATGTTCATCATTTGCTCGCAAAATTCGATTCGGCGGTCCGGGTCATCCTCCGTTAATTCTTGGAGTGCCTGCATCTTGTAAGGATGCAGCTTGGCTGATCTAAGAATTTTCAGGACAGTAGTATGACTAATCTCGTTGTCACGGGCCAGTTGCCTGGCTGGAGTCACTGGATTTTCTTGAAGAGTTAATAATACGTTTAGCCTGGTATCTGCTTGAACAGTGGGATTTCGCTGTCTGGGCACAACCCTGACATAACCCAAATTGTTGTATTGTGTCTCAATTTTGCTTATGGTACTTTGGCTAATGGGTGATAAATCCGGATGCTCTTCTCGAAATAACTGAGCAACCTCAAGCTGACTTCGTCTTCTGTTACCATAACCGATCATCATCAGAATCTCGATTCGGAGATTTTCGGTTAAATACGGCATTTTAGAAATCACTTCGACAACTTGACGAGCGTATGTGACTGCTTTGGTGACTATTATTATCACTAGTAACTAAGCAACGCAGTTCCATAGCATCAAAACACATGTCAAAAACATACAACTTTACGCCGAAACATGTTCAACGTAAAAGTGGTTTTCTTTTTTTTATCACGTGGGCTTTGTAAATATTCAAGAAATAAATAGTGTGTTGTATTACTTGCGAAGAGACCTTTCAAACGAGGTGTCACTTGACATACCTTTCCATTTGAAAAAAAAAAGTCGGAGGTGGCTGGGCTCTTCCGGGAACAGATAAACAAGCAGCATATACATAGAAATGAGGGCAAGAAAAAACAATACTTAGAGTGTTTCGGGATTTTTTGCAAAAATCGCCTATATCGAAGTTATGAATTTTATTCCAGTTAAAGTTTCCACCCTGTATAACCAGTTATCATTTTTCTGGGTATCAATTTTATAGTGAACAATATTTTTCCTATCAATTTTCACTTTTCTGGCCACTCATTTCTTTGTAATTTGTAATATCTTGCTGGTTACTATTCCTTTACTGTGTTTCTCTGAATTTATACAGGGTGGTCCACCTATCCTCGCTCGGACCATTGCTGCTAGACTAATGAAAATTGAGGAAAATATCTGATTAGAAGTTATTGGACACTTGATGTGCTACTTTTCAAAGTTATTTTCAAGTGTACGGATGCAACGTGTACCATAAATCAAGGACACAAAATTTGGTCTCTTTTTTAAATGGATAACCCTGTATATTCTTTCATTTTTAGAATCTGCGTTATGTGGGCTTCACAAATCAATTTTAGATTTTGAGATCAGATGCAACGTTGCCAAGTTATTCACATTTTAATCAAATTGAACGTAAAATCATGGACGTGGAAAAAAGTTCAACAAAACCTTATTATAAGAGATCAATAAAAGAATCTCGGTATGCAAGTACAAAAGCAATGTGCCAAAACACACACAATATTTTACGTAACGTAGAATACACAGGGTGTTCTGAACGAACGATACAACTTAGCTATTTTCAAATGGCTAAAACTAAAAACTATTTTTTTCAAATGGAACACCTTGTATATAGCATCATATTCTGAGTGCTTTTTTTAATAGGTAAATAACGATCAATCTTAATAAGTTTTAGGCATTTGAAAATAGCAAAATTCGATCGTTGTTTCCAAAACACCCTGTGTATTAAATGGGAGTCCAAATATTGTGTATGTTTTGGCACATTGCTTGGGTACTTGCATACTCAGATTCTTTCATTGATCTCTTATAATAAGGTTTTGTTGAATGCTTTTCCAGGTCCATGAGTTTTCGTTAAATTTGATTAAAATGTGAATAACTTTGCAAAGTTGCATCTGATCCCTGAAAATAAAGATGATTTGTGAAGTCTACATGAAGCAGATTCAAAAAATTAAAGAATATACAGAGTGTACCATAAATACGGAACACAGCATTTGATCTCATTTTTAAGTGGAACACCCTGTATATTCTTTTTGAATTTTTGGTGTCCAATAACTTCCAATCAGATGTTTTCCTAAATTTTCATTAGCCCTGCAGCAATGGTCCGAGCGAGGATAGGTGGGCCACCCTGTATAACCAGTTATCATTTTTCTGGGTATCAATTTTATAGTAACCAATATTTTTCCTATCAATTTTCACTTTTTTGGCCACTCATTTCTTTGTAATTTATAATATCTCGCTGGTTACTATTCCTTTTCGGTGTTTCCCAGATTTATATTAAAGATTTTTATCAGAAATATATTTTATGTTAATATAATTCAAGACACGTTTTTTATACAAATTTTATATCGCTTTTAGCTCGCAAAATGTAAACATGAACATTGATCGCTAAAATCAATAATCACTACCTAAAGCTAAAATGCTGAATTATCTTGAGCAGTTTTCAACTTAACGTGTTCAATCAAAATGGTTGTTTCACTGAAATGACGTTGGAAAAATCTGACCTGAAGAACTATTTTTTTTTTGTTTTTACCGAGACTGATCATTAATCGAGACTTTACTGACGAAAAGTATTAAGATTTTTGGGTATATCTATTATATTTTCAAGCAACAACTTTTGATTGTTTTGTTTAAAAAAAACTTGAACGGTATTCAATTGTCTTGGGCAGTTTTTCACTTATCGCGTTCATAAAACAATGGAAGTTTGGTTGAAATGAGGTTGAATAAATCTAATAAGCAAGACTAGTTTCAAATATGAAACTTTTGTACAAACATTTATTAATAACATATATTTTAATAATATGTGAAATCCGGGGTGGATACTTTTAAAGAATCACCCTGTATACAGTTCATATGCAAGTCAGGGTATGTCATAATATACATATGTTTTTATTTTAGTAATAAAAAAAAATTATGAAAAAAATTAAAAATTAAACATTTGTTTCATTTTTGAAAAATTAATAGGACCTGGGGTATATCTTTGTGGAGATTAAATAGGACCGCAAAGGGTTAATAATATATATTTTATTAATATGGTTCACGTTTGTGAAAATTTAAACTGCGGCATTCTGTGAGTGCATAAATTCAATAGTTATTAAATTTATTAATAAAATCTCGAAATTGACAACTTGTTGAAGAATTAAATATAAATATTTATTACATCCATACACAACTGACAAGATCATTATACATGACAATTCTAGCATTTATTTTGGTTAATTGGACGATGTGGCAAATCATTCAAATTATGTGACTATGACTACTACGCTAAAATTGTGTCAAAACATATCTAAAGGCAGCTAAATGGCTTCCACTTATAATGATATATTTATCTTTATAATAATAAAATCTGGATCCCCCACTGTATTTACTAGTTCTTCATATGTATTAGCTGAATGAACTGTAATGTAAATACATTAAAAAACATCTAGATCAAAGCACTGACCATACAATAGGCGTATAAACCATTGTGTACAACGGAGTGACGTATATTTTAGATTTAGAACTAAACCCAATTTATTTTGCTTTATCGGCTACAACAAAACGAAAGTATAGTACATTCAAAGGCATGATTATGTTAACAATGAATTCATAACGAATACCAGATGCAGATGCATTACATGCAGATTTGCAGATGCAGATACATTACTCACAATAACTTATGTCAAAAAGGAGATATTCAAGCCAAACATAGTCGTGTAAATATTGACATATGCAGGAAAATTAAATATAGTGGACTTGATATCTATACTTCGCTAAATATACAGTGTACACTTGTACAGGGTACAGGGTACACCCCAGTAACTTTTTTATTTTTCGGTAAATTTAAAAAAATGTTTTACTATTTTAGCCATAGTAAATAACTAGCCTACCGTGATCAAAAATTAAAGCAAAAAATTGAAAAACTTTATATTAGTGATTTTTTTTTCAAAAATGTTGTTAAGAAAAGTTTTTCGGAGTCACCTCAATATCTCGGTAACTTTTTAATTTTTGGTCAATTTAAAAAAAAAAATTCTCAATTCTCAAAATTCCAATCCCCAAGTTTGGTTGAAAATAAAACAAAAATTCACCCAAAATTATGTTCAAGTCTAATTTCAATTTTTGCTCAGAAGATACCATGATCTGTTAATACCTAATCGCCATGAGATCTGTTACATCTGTCTAAATTGTTGATTTTAATTGATTATGACTGCAGATAGGCTTAATATAAACGAAAAAGTGGAAATTGTAAACTTTTTCTTTCAACCAAACTCCATACTCAAAACAACTTTGCTTAATATATTTTTTTTTAAATCAAAATAATCATTAATATATTTTATTTACTAAGAATATTTAGTTATTTACTAAGGAGTATAAAATTAATTTTTATTTACTAAGTATAAAATGTAGCTTAACTGAAGCTTCTTATATTGAGAAAAGTTTTTTTTTTAAATTCAACAAAATAAAATAGTTACTGAGGTGTTACCATTTCAAGTGAAACACCCTTTATATCTTTTCAAAAATATAAGTTTAGAGAAATAAATCAATAACTGGAATTGGGTGTGAAATATTTGGATTTTACCATAACGAATATTATAAAATCCAAAAATTATAGTATTCCAGCTTATCCAGTTGTTGATTTTTTCAGAACATTTTCAAATATAGATATTGTTTTCTGTAACCTTAATTAGAAAATTTGATTGAATTATCTTGAGGTTTGTTTGACTTATCGTATCCACTTTTATTATCAAATCAACAGTCAGACATTTTTGAAAAATTACCATTATGGCACAGTATTTCTGTTCGTTAAATATGCGGCCAAAACCCTCAAAAATGAAAGTTGCATTTTTTGCAAAAATTTTAATATACATAATTTTTAGATACCTCAGTTGTTAACGAGATATGATGGAACTTTAGTTTTTATCTACACATCTAGAAAGTTCACTGTTCTGTTTGTCGCTGAATGATGACGAAATGCGCTAATTTAATTAGCATGAATTGAAACAATTCCGTTTAGTAATAAATCCGATTTATTTTTATCTTGAAGATGGACATTTTGCCTTGATGATCGAGGGTGTTCTAATTTTGTTGTTTCGTTTTTAACACTTTTGTATTAAATTAAAATTTGTTGATTTTTTAAAACATAATTTATATTTAATAGAGCAGGACTTTACAAACGGCAAAATTAGAGTTTTGTACTTAGGTTCTGTCTAAAACTACATATATAGTATACTCGCACACCAAAAATCATTACTCTATTTTTTCCCGTTCGACAGCTATCGATTTTTTTGTACCTGTGTGTCTGCTAAATCAACCCAGCTAGACTATTTAAATTATATTTACTTAATATATAGCAGGTTTTTAGTTTTACAAATATAGCATGTATATTTCGTGTTTTTGTTTTTACCAATCCAATGAACATTTCATAGTAAATACCAATATACAGGGTGGTTCATAAGTAGCCAAAATGTCAAAAATGGTCGGAATTTCAACAAATTTGGAATGCACATTCATTTAGGTATCATTTAAAGTAAACAATAAAGACTACTAACAAAGTCAGTAAACAACATACAAATAAGGCTATTATACGGGGTGACTAACCTTCAATGTCAAATTAAAAATACGTAGATTTCTGTGATATTTTGTATCTATGGAGAAATTGTGTTAATTTATAACATATACTATTTGATTTTTAAAATAACTATTATACAGGGTGATCAATCTGAAAACTGTTAGAAAATTACGTTATTGGGAATTTAGACACAGCATCGGTCAAGTTATAACATTATTGATATTATACAGGGTTATTAACATAAATTGATCATGGCTCTAGCTGTAATATTTGGCGTTTATAAATTGATGCACTGAAGAAGCCCATGAAACCTGTAATAAATTATATCGAAGGTATCGTACGCACCACTCCAGAAAAACCTCCAGAATTGATACAACAGATCTGTTTAAGAGACTACTGATTAATTCAGATTTGCATGTCTCAAAATTCCAAAACTAAATAAATATGAAAATTCTGAAGAAGTGTTGTAACTTATGAATGAAGGATATAGTTCGGAAGAAGAATCAGAAGATGAAGACGGAATAGATGAAGATAAATAAGAAACTGACGAGTTAGATATTGAAGAAGAAGAAGAGGAGGAGTACAAGGAAGAGGACGAGGAAGACCAAAATTCAAACTAAATATTTCACCTACTAAAGATTTTTTAATGGGTTAACTTTGGCTTTACAATTATATAAAATGATTGATAATTTATAATTGGTTCTAAACGCGATATTTGATGATTGTGTTTTTTTTTTATTTAAGCATTTTTTTTTTAATCACCAAAATATGTAAATTTATTTAAATTTTGAAAATTTTGATAAATGTGGCTAATTGTATTTTTATATCTTTTTTATTTATTAATTTTTCAATAAAATTTGTTGGAAAATCATTACTAGTTCCAATTGATATAATTTTATTTAGTTCTATGTTAAAATTATTTTCTGATAATTATATCGTTAAGGCTCTGTGAATCGTATTTGCATTAGTTAAATATTATTATAAATATATTACAATATTTATTAACACAATGTACTATTTACATGTTTTAACAACCTTTCCTAATTTTTAACTATTACGAAGTAAATTTAATTTAAATAGTGTAGCTCGGTTGATTTAGCAGACACACAAGTACAAAAAACTTGATAGTTGTCGAACGGGCAAGGTTAGAGAAATTATTTTTGGTATGCAAGTAAACTATACAGGGTGTCTACGCTAAACCGTGCGTTAAAAGTTTAAGGGGTTGCCGTTGTACTAAAAATTTCAAAAAAATCCTCGTCACACGGTTGAATCAGTTATTCTCAAATATTTTCAACTTTCTATCACTTCCGGTTTCACCGGAAGTAGCACCAACTTTTTTATTTTAAATGGAACACCCCATATATTATAATATTTATGAATTCCTCGCTTAAATTGAAACATATTTTGTAAAAACGTATGTATACTTATCTCGTCTAGTTTTTAAGAAAACTTTTTTTCTAAAATTTTGCCCTTTAAAAGAAATTTGAAATCTGTAAATCTTAGGAAATCTTAGGAATAAGATAAAGTTATGAGTTACATCTCTAATTGTACCTAGAGGATGCCTCAGGCTACATTTTACAGGTCAGAAATTTAGAAAAACATTTTGTTCTTGAAAACAAACAGAGATACGTGTACGCGTTTCTGTAGTAATCATTTATTTGTTAAACCATCATTTGATTATTGGTACCTATCTGTTCTGCTGTCTGTTTGATTTTATATTTATATTATACCTTTGTACCCTACATGTACCTGACTTGTGTAAACATTATTATTTGTATTAACACCAAGTATATATTATTATATTATTATTATTATTATTATTATTATACGTTCTTACAAAATATGTTCCAATTTAAGCGAGGAATTCAAAAATATAATAATATATGGGATGTTCCATTTAAAATAAGAAAGTTGGTGGTACTTCCATTGGAACCGGAAGTGATAGAAAGTTGAAATATTTCACATGAGGATAACTGATTGAACCGTGTGACGAGGTTTTTTTTTTAAATTTTTAGTACAACGGAAACCCCGTAAACTTTTAACGAACGGTATAGCGTAGACACCCTGTATAATAATAACTTCATAACCCAAGACTATAACTTAACATAAAAGCTTGTGTGCATGTTCTGGGGTATATGTAGTTGAATTCTATTATTACTTTTATTAAATAACCTTGTTTAAATATGAGTATTTTTGGAAGTTTGGGCCGCGTTTTGGCTCAACGGCGACACTGTGCGGCGTCGGGACAATCAAAATGGATATTTCCGTTTTGAGGTTTAATTTGAAAATTTTTACGAAAACAAAACTTTCCTTATGCAGGGTGATCCAAATTAAGTGTTCACCATTGGTAACTTTGTTATTATTAAAGATACAGATAAAGAAAATTATGAAAAATTTTGAAAATAGTTACTACACAGAAACTGATAATCTTTATAATTACAACAAACAATCGTAAACGTAAATTACGTAAACAATCTTTGAAATTACAACTGTCAGTCGAAAAAATCCGTGCCATCAAAACTGGAAAAACCGAGGGTTTGCCAAAGATGATTGGTATTTGATGTTTGGGTTCCCAAAACAAAGGCAATAAAAATCTATTATGTGTTATTTATGTGTGCCAAAAAAAAATATTATGTTATTTGTAGCTTCAAAAAGTAAAGTTGCTTCGTGACTCTCAGTGCCAGTAATTGGCATGAGACATAAAGCACGAATACTCGTCTGCTTTACAATCGTGCAATTTTGTGTGGGTAACTAAAATTGACGGTCCCATGTAGTGTTATATGTGCATATTTACGACGGGATATTGATAAAGCAAAATCGTTGAATTAAATCATTTTCCAGTTGTGGTAGATTGTTCTCTGACGACGTTACATCCCGTTACGTCTCGTATAGTGTTACGTTACGTGTGCATATTTAAGACACAATGTTGATAAATAAAAATCCGCAAGAGTCAATTTCCCAGGTGTGGTAGATTGTTCTCTGTGGACGGTAATTAGGCACAGTCTTCTCTGAATAACCAAAAGTAAGGCAAAGTATGCCGTGGCGTACAACTTTAAACAGCGAATTATCAGTGCAGAAAAATCTATACGTACATTTAAATGGGAGAAAGAGAGCGTTTTTATAATTGAATTTAGGGAAATTAAAAACGTATCTGTAGGAGACGTCTCTATAATTGCAATTATAATTAAGTATGTGATTTAATTTATAGGGGAAAACGTACACGAATTCTATTTTTTACAGTGCTGTACGCCGAAGGTAATTACATGTACAATTTATCAGTAAATCATTGGTTCCGGATAATTAATGGTCGTGGGTTCGATTCTCGCCCAGGGTACAATTCAAATGCCATAATAAAATAAAAAAGTATAAACAATAATCAAAGAGCACAGCAATCGACTCCTTAAAAAATACGTTACCGTGTAAGTACCGTGTTTAATGTGGACTAGTAGTCAACATGTTTGTTTCTATGTACGTATAATGTAAATACAAGTATAAGGTGTAGACCGTAAGAAAAAATAATTATGGAACAAAATACATAAAGACAACTACAAAAGAAAACAAAAAGAAGAAAATTGTCAATATCACTTCAAAATTTGGCAAGAGTTATGTTTATTCATTTGAATCAAAATTGGTCATATGCACTAATTAATTATTCATTTCGTGGTTACTTTTGTAAATCTGCTGAATATTTTGCAATATTAATGAATTTTCAATTAGCAATAATAAGCAATGATTGCCCAAAAATCGCTACCTAACGACGGTAATAAGGCACAGCAGTAGAAAGAGGCCGTAATTGAATTAATAATAATAAGCAATTATTGCCCTAAATACATTGCCGTCATTAAATGATCAAATTTATAAATGAAGTAATTATTAAATACGCATAATAATGTTTTGCATGTATACTTGATGAACAAAAATGTGTACTTTATTATAAAGCTCGTGTTTTATGAGAACGCGCGGTGTTTACGTTGACAGAAATGTATGTAATTGTAAAGTATACTGCGTGGTCTAAAAACCATAATTGCTGTATATAAACAGACACAACATACAGTAAGTAGACATTAAAGCATCTTACCTTTTTCATTAGCGAAACGAGTTACAATTTTAAAGCTGCCAAGTTGCTGGGGAGTGGGCCTTGTCGAGAAACGAAAATAAAATCACATTTTAATGCGCGGCGCCGTGAAGAGACGTGGAAACCACCGTGAAGATCGAAAAAAAAATTGTAAAAGCAGCAAACAATCGAGCAGCTCGCCGACCAGAGGTGCGTGTGTGCGTGGGCGTAGGGGTGCGTGCACGCGCGTCCCGTATGTGTGTGAGTGTGTCAAAAGTGTGCGTCCGCTCCTGCTGTGCGGCAGGATCGCAACACCACCCACGCCTGCGGTACTGACACTGGCCGCGCTTCGGACGTAAAGCTCGTGCACGGCCTGCCCGTCATTACGTGGGGGGGTGTTGAGCTTTTACGTACTCAAAGCGCTGGCCGGCAGGCACGCGTGCGCCGCCACTGGCCGCCCCCGCGCGTGACGCGGCCCCAGAATTTCCGCCGAAATGTGGGATTCCCGCGAATGTAAATAAACGGCAAAACAATAGCGAATCGAAAAAATGCAGTCGCCGGCAGGAAGTCGTCGGCCGTACCAGTAGCTATCCAAATAAATAACAGTTGCTATACGAAAATTAAAACCAAGTGGACCAACTTGTGGTGTACCGAGTACCTACCCAGCGCATTGAAAATACTCGTTATCAAATGTTCGATTGATTGTAACTATATTATTATTTATATTTGCAATCACACTTCATTATATATTTTTATCAGATTATTGGACACATCCGGCTTGATCTCAAGATTTCTGATAACAATTATTACAATAATCAACATATGGAATCATTTTCATATAAAAACATACAGTGCTGATCCGAAGCTATACTGTGTCTTTGATAGAATTTGATTTTCAACTCCCAATAGTTTTTAATTTTAAATTTTTAGGCTTTAAACATGTTACAAAATGTTTTAATGTATTACAACCAAACATTTTTCGTTTCAGGCATTCGCTGATTAATTTTAATAGATGAAAAATTGCACAGCGAAGCACACACGTTGGTGCCGAAGAACGAGAGCTGTTTTTGTGTGTGTATGAGGCTTTCAGGCCGTGATTAAAAAAATCACAATAGTTGATTTATCAACTTATCTGTATCAGATAAGACTTTGATGATACAGCATAATCGTGGAATATTCAAAAAAATGTATTACACGAGTATTCAGGGCATGTATTCAATTCGGTATCAATATACCTACTATATAAATAAAAATTTACATATTCGATGTTGTTAAAATATGAATGAGCATTAATATGTAAGCAATATTAAAAACAAAAAAAATAATAAAAATAAAAAATAACGTCGTATGTAGGTATTGCTATAATATGTATTTAAACATTTAACCTACACTAACAAGAATTCTTGTTCTGTTTTATCTTCAAAAAGAGTAACCAGGAACGTCACTTGTTAGGTTACAGCAGTATTCTGCTAATAAATTGATGAGAGTTTAGTGAAACTTCACAATCACTGTCACTTTTGTCACTGTTAACTTGAATGTTATGAACAAACATTGCTGAACCCTCGAGGCGTATCGAGGGTACCCGAACCTCGATACGTCTCGAGGGTTCACGCTAAGTTGGTATAGATATGTCTCCCGAATGAGGAAGAGCTCGGTTTGGTGAAGCCAGGTGAAGCAAGTCTGGATAGGTCCACCCATTTGCTCCGATTCTTACGATTAATCCCTAGTCAAACAGAAATACCAGTCAGTGTGATAGTTGTGTTGTTTTCTCCAGACTATTGGTACTCCAAATTTCAAATAACTTCTCGGTTGCATCAACGAGTTAAATATTAATTCGGGGTTATAAATTTAACTCGGGGTTCACCTCAAAAATGACTTACACCAGATCAGAAATAAAACATAAAATTCGAGTTATATTAACTTAATTCATTCACAAGTGGCCCGTTTTATTTAACCTGCGGAATTTTGTTACTATATACAATACTCCACATCATCAAATTTGGATGTTACTGATTCGAATCGTCACTCTGACATACATATAACTCAGGGTTACATAACCCGTGTTAAAACAATGTTGATGCAACCGTGCATCACTGACGCAACTGTGCGTCAGTATTTTTGTTTGTTGTTTTTCAATTTCAAAGAAATTTTCTCACTGACGCAACTGCTCGATGTATGTTTTGCGCACAATTTTAGCCATCGATTTATCTTGGTTTGGTAGCAAAATATTCAAGATACGCTTGTCTCCACAAAATCACAAAATGTGTATCTACTGATGATTTAAATAATATCTACATAAATCGGCATTATGAAATGTACGAACAACTCGAAATATTGAGAAAATTGAGCATTTATTCCTTATGTACCGATTAAAATAAAAACATATACCTACAAAACTAGAGTTGATACGAAGAAAACTAATGCATTTTCTGAACCAGCGGCATCAATTTGTCTATAAACACGTTTCAGTTTTATTGCACCATAAGAAAAGGTTCATTATGTACCCCAGGGTTATTAGTAAAGAGTAATTTTCAAAAATCTCGAAGTACTTGTACTGGGGTTTTTTTCAAAAAAAAATATTGCGTTGTGGTTTTGGAGTTTTTTTCAAACAATTTCTAGAACTTCTGCAAAAATTTTGTCATGTGCACCTCTATTCAAACTCATTGATATGTTTCTATATTATTTCTTGTAGTACTATAATATTATAACCTTTCTGCCTTTTTAGCGGATTACAGAAAAGATCCCAATATCTTTTATTTCCTTCAAACTACCAATATTAATTATTTAAAAAAATAATAATTATACAACATGCATTCATGCAAGAATTATTAGAAAAGGTTTATATCAATTTAAAAAATATATGGTGGATGCGCCGGGAAAATATTAACACTGTGCCTGGCGCATGCACCATTTATCCACAATATTACTAAGTAATGTGTTATATGTATCTGTAGTCATGTATAAAAAGTAGTAATGTAGAAATGACTCTAACGTAATACACTACATTTCTGTTCAAAGTTAAAAGTTTTTGTTCGTAATTTTATTCATGATATATAAATCACTGACTTTGTTACCCGGCGATTACACTATAAACCGAAAATTATCTACTACTAAATTGACGTTAAATTTATAGAATATTTATTTGTACCAATTATAACATGCCACTGTGGATTTTTACTATTGTTTGGTTACAATTTCAAAGAAATTCTCTCACTGCCGCAACTGCTCGATGTATGTTTTGCGCACAACTCTAGAAGCCATCGATGTATCTTGGTTTGGTAGCAAAATATTCAAGATACATTTGTCTCCACAAAATCACAAAATGTGTACCTACTGATGATTTAAATAATATCTTCATAAATCGGCCGTTACGAAATGTACGAACGACTTGAAATAACGAGAAAATTAAGAATTTACTCTTTACGTACCGCCTAAAATAATAACACATATACCTACAAAACTAGAGTGGAAACGAAGAAAAGTAATGCATTTTCTGAATCAGCGTCATCAATTTGTCCATAAACACGTTACAGTTTTATTGCACCAATACAAAAGGTTCATTATGTACCCCAGTGTTATAAGTAAAGAGTCATTTTCAAAAATATCGAAGTAGGTACTCAAAAAAATCATTGCTCCGTGGTTTTGGAGTATTTTTCAAACAATTTCTAGAACTTCTGCAACATTTTTGTCATGTGCACTTCTATTCAAACTCAATGATATGTTTCTATATTATTTCTTGTAGTACTATAATATTATAACCTTTCTGCCTTTTTAGCGGATTACAGAAAGAATCCCGATATCTTTTATTTCCTTCAAACTACCAATATTGATTATAAAAAAAAAAAATTATTATTCGACATCATTCATGTAAGAATTATTAGAAATGATAAGAAATAAAAGGTTTATATCAATTTATAAAATATATGGTGAATACGCCGGGCAAATATTAACAATGTGCCTGGCGCATGCACCATTTATCCACAATATTACTAAGCAATGTGTTATATGTAGAGACCGGATTCTAAGATTTATGCTTTTTGTAAATATCTAAAGCATTGACAAATGAATTAAATTTTCATTCGATTTGGAAATAAACGGATCATTTAACCATTTTTGTTTTGTGCTTTTTTGCTTTTTTTGCAATGTTGTGCTAATTTTACACTTTTGCGCTTATTTAGAACTTTTATCAACTGATTCTGGATTGAAACGAAATTGATTTATAGTGGTGATTATAATTTATACATATATCAACACTTATGCGTACTGCAAAGTTTTATATTTAGTGCGAGGGACGAAGCATTACTAATAAAAATAAACAATTTTCCAATCCTAGTGCTGGGTAAGTTTTTACTATGTTAATTGTTTATCTAAATAAATTTAAAATACAAGTAAATACATTCATATCATTCGTGTCGCAGAAGTTTATTATTTTTCTACTACACTTCTACGCATTTGGATTGAGTGATTAGGTCTTCCCAATGAACAATCATTCGTAATTCTGAACATTGTTCAATTAGTTTAGCCCCGTTCGTTAGTCCTACAACGTCTCGTCAACAAATTGCAGAATTTGTGTAAAGTTGGTAAGTTATTTCGCCTTAAAATATTGTATAATAATAATAATAATAATTAATTCATTGAAATTTAATACATTGTACCTGCATAACCCACGGACTAAATCGCATTGCTGAAACTATCAGAATCAACTTTCCATTAATTAATATATGGGTAAAAAATATAATTATTAAAGCCTCTAAGAGTGCAACTATTTAAACAGCGAATGCCAAATACACCACTACCTCCACAATCAGTTCTAACACGATGGGGGACGTGTCTAGATGCTGCAATATATTACGCAAATTATTTTGAATATTTAAAAACAGTTATTAACAACTAGCAGAACAATACAAGATTGCCAAAGAATTTTAAATCATAAGGAATTAAAAAATAATTTAGTGTTTATCAAGGTACAAGAATCAAGGCACAAGGCATAGTATTGTGAGTCATTCAATTACCTCATTGGAGAAGCAAGGAATGCCCTTAACGGATGCAATTGCGATTATCAACAATTTTAAAGAAGCTATTTGTGGGGTCTGGGGAAAAATTGAGAGAAGATAATAGTAAAATTGAATGAAGTATTTTTTTTAAATGAAGGTTTTCAAACGTTAAATAATTTTGGAAAAGTTTGCGGTAAAAATGTGGGTGTTTTTGAAAGTAGTATATCTATTGATCATTTTAAATATGCGATTATAACAAGTGCGGATGTTGAAAGGAGTTTTTCTGTCTATAAATATATTTTGAGCGATAGAAGACAATTTAATCATGGAAAATTTAGAGCAATATTTAATTGTAAATTGTTTTTAAAGAAACTAGTAGTTTAGAATGTGATTTTGTAAATTAGTATGTACCTACCTATGTTTAGGACCTTATGTACCTTATGTTTTTTTTAATTTAAAATTAAATGTACTTTTATAAAAAAATAAATGCTGTTAAATTGAATTCATTGTTCCATCTATAACTCGACGCTCTTTCAGTCAATGCTTTCTTCAAATGTCATGCGTTATGGACGAAAAAATAAAAGGCACATCCATAATCTAGGTTACTTTTATATACTTATACTTTTTTTCCAAAAATATGTGCTTTTTTAAGTGCTTTTTTATGTTTTTTTTTTTAATCCTTTTTATCCAATCTTTAGTTATATGTGTCTGTAGTCATGAAGAAAAGGTAGAAATGACACTAACGTAATACACAAAATTGTATATGTTCGTAACTTTATTCATGATATATAAATCACTCAATTTGTTACCCGGCCATTACACCCTAAACAGAAAATTATTTACTACTAAATTGACGTTAAATTTATAGAATATTCATTTGTACCTATTATAACATGCTACTCTGGATTTTTACTATTGTTTGGGTACAGTATATTGAAAGTAAGAGTACAATTAGAGTAATGTAAGAAAATATATTTTTCATTTCTGTAGGCTTTTCGATTTAATTTCCAATATGATATTTCAATGAAACTGGCAGCTATTTCAAGCTGGCGTAATTGTTTTACGTTTCTTCTGTACGTTCCTCACAAACATATTTGGCTCTAAAATAGAAATCCAATTTGTCCGCCGTGCGTTTTATTGACTAGGTTGTAATTAGTTCTGAAATTACATTAGCACTGTAAATAAATATGAAGCCAACAAGTCATTTTTGCACGGCATTAAAGTTTAATGAATTTCCTGTGCGTCTGAGCGGCGTACCTGTTTAAAACTATCGCGGAAGAAAATAAACTCATAGAAAGTTGCTAAACTAAAATAAATTCAATATAACGTTTCAGATTTTCAATCTAAAGTGTAATCCAGTGAGCAGTTGTTTTTCTGCAACGAACAAACGAAGCTCGAAGTTGTTGAAGTTGTCAGACGCAGGAGCGCTTTGTGAGTCCGCTCTTTGAGACATCTAGCGGCTGTCAGCAGCAGCGCGTGCAATTTGTTTTCCAATATGGCGACCACTGCCTTCAAACGCAGCCTTTCTACCCGAGCGCCTGGCTGCTTATAACTTTTGATGACTTTCATAATATATACACCCACTGACACGCTTTGTAAGCGCGTCCCCGCGTGTAAAATAAACGGCGCCCCCCTGTAAAGCGGCAAGCTCGGAAAATTAACAGATGACTACAACATGAAACAACGCTGAAAAAAAAAGCTACACTGAAAAGCATGTAAAACAACACTGAAAATAAGGACTCTTAGATCGTATCATATTGGGATTGGGACATCGCACGCGTTCCTTCTGGAATAACACGGGCGTGCACCGATGTTTTAGTTACGTAGATACGTCAGAAAGATGTGTGAAGAGGTGATTTTTCACCTGTCACCCGCAGACTCCGGAGCACCTCTCAATGCGTCCTCGAAGGCCCGTGCACGCGAGGTCTGACAAAAACTCATTCCCTTCTGAGCCACTTCTCCACTAACTCCTTATTTCACATTCTCTTCCCTTATTATAAATATCCGTTTTTCCCTCGAGAGTAATTACGGGCCCTGTAAACGCGAGAACGCAATCTGTTCCTATCGGTGCAAAAAACAATTGGCTGATATTACAACAAATTAAAATAAGCGAGCCGTGCTTCAGTACATGAACGGGATAATGCCTGTAATAAGCGATTCGGTGATTAGAAATTGCACGTATCGGTAAGTGGTTGGCGTTTTCAGTGGAAATTTCCAGTCTGAGTTTAATAAAGCACTTGTCGCCCGATTTCATTTACAAATAAACCGTTGTGGACTCGTTCCAAATAACAGGAATTAAGCTACAAAGCATTTGAAAATTAGACACGTCAAGTTCTTCAAGGACTGTTGAAAACGTGCACACGAGATTTTCATGCGAATATTTGTTTTAATTATTGAAATACTAAGTACATGACAAATGTAATAAAATTCTAGTCTGTTAGACAAATCTAAACTAAATCTAAATCTAAGAACACCCTTTAATATTTTTCCCACAATTTTCACTTACTTGCAATAAGAATGTTCAAATTGTAAATATATTTTGCATAGGTATTTTCTAAGTACACACGGTGTCCCAGACCACACGTAACAGACTGCTTTCTCGATAATATCCTATTTCCCATTTAAAATTCTGAAGTTGAGTGCAGTTACGCCTACTTCCGGTAACTTCCGGAAATCAAAACTCTCTCCATTAAATTGCCTACCTGTAGAATTGAATGGGCGTCATGCTATTTTTTTTCTGTATTTCTAAGACGTCATATTACCGAGAAAAGGGCCTGTTACGGGTGGTATGGGATGGGACACCCTATGGGTGTTAGGAAGTCGACCGAAAAATGTCTAGTAGTGAATCAGGGAGCTAAATTAAGTCGAATTCGTTTGACATTTTATGTTTAGATGGAAAAAATATCAGTAAAGTATCAAACGTTTAATTTGACCCACATTTAAAAGTAATGCAAGTAACATGCTAAATTTCAAAAAACATTGGATTGTCGATATTTATTTAGCAGTTCGAAACATATTGGGCACCAATCTTAACACGGATTTGGGGGTAAGCTATGCATCTCGGCCGAAAGTGGAAAAAGAATATTCGACTTCATTTTGCACCCTGATTCACCCCTAGAAAGTTTTCGGTCGACTTCACTAACACCCTCTATAATAATAAGCTGACGAATTTTGATACAAAATTTAAGGATGTTGTATTAAACATTGCTATTTAAGAAGATGAGAAGTAACTACAAATGGCCCAAGTATAGTACCTACTTCCAGATTTGTTGACGACGCACGTTGTGACGGATGCTCGATCTAGCTTAACTTTATTAATATTTCGAAAACAGTTTATCACTCATTGTTGAAATTTGGTACACGCCTAAAAGTATTTCAATTCTATCGTCTGAGATATTTTTCAAATTACTGGTATCATTTGTTTTGGAGATTCAAGGCTAACTTTTTCGTTTTTAAATAGCACGAGGGGTCAAATTTTATACGTTTTTCGCACAATCGTGTTGTTGTAGCGATTTACAGTCTCCGTTGATACATCTTGTAAGTTGAACATAACAATACTGTGGCTAGTTTCCATATAAACACAGTTCTGTTCGAGTGTATAACAGCTCTAATGCGGTAAGTAATCGTAATATTTTTCACCAACAGATGTCAGATGTTAAAATTACAGTTTGTACAATTATTAAACGTTTTCATACCTTTCATTTAATATTTTAGGAACCAAAGGTTCACAACCCCTTTGATACGATTCTTCAATGTCTGTATTTATTTGAAAATTTTCTTCATTAGCCATTGCGAAAAATTAATACTGAAACTTCAAACTGTTTATTCGATTTCTAACCACAGAACGTTTCTAATGAAAAATACATTCAAAACACTGTGGATATACGATGTGCACCATTTTGGCATAAAAGTCAAGATAATTAAATCAGAAACAACTCATTTTTTTGCTATCTGATTTGGTTTATTCGATAGTGCGAAAAACGTTATACTCTACACGGTTGTTAAGTGCCTAACAGAATCTCGAAAATTGAAAAATCTCGACTTCGTCTCGATTTTTCAAACTTTTTTTTTCGATTCTATTATTCTGTTATAACGCACTTACCAACCTAATAGTGTAATATACTATAAAAGTAGTATTTTTTTTCTAAATTCAGTGATGTAACATATGCCTATTCTATTTTTTAGATAACCTCCAAAAAATTATTGAAGGAATACAATTTGAAAATATATAAAATTATTTATTTTTCTTCTTTCTAGTGACTTCCATACCATTTCCTTGGTACTCTGTCGAATGCCTTTCCATATCCATGAATGCGCAGTACACCTTTTCCCCTATTTTCAGTCTGTTACTCGTAATTTCTTTTATTGTGAATATATGATCTTGTGTACTTCTCCCCTTTCTGTAGCCACTGTGAGATTCTTTTAGCTCCGTTGTTATTACCTTTCTAGCCTTCTTTCGAAAATCTCTTCGTATATTTTTCTTACTGTGCTTTGAAGGATTCTGCCCTTGTAATTTTTCCTCTTGTCCTATTTCTTGTGGATTGGTACAATAAGCCCTATTTTCAGATCTTCCGGTGTCTTTTCTTCAGTCCACATTTTGTTCATGATTTCTAGTAAAAATTCTAGACTCTTTTCGTCCATATTCTTCATTATTTCTGTAGTTATTCTGACTTCTGGTGATTTCCCATTATTTAATGTTTTTATTGCCTCTTTCACTTATTTTACGTTAATATCCGTGTTGCTTTCTTCTTCTTCTTCATCCTCCACTTCCAAATTTACTTGTTCTTCTTTCATTATATTATTATTTTCTGTAATTTCTTCTTTCAGTAGTTTCTCGAAATATTTTCCCCATTTCTCTATTGTTCGTTTTTCTTTTTTCATTATTTCTCCGTTTTCTTGATTTATTTTTGTCGTATTCTCTTTCTTTTTATTTTTTAGGTTTTTAAGCTACAGAGAAAAGTGTTTGATTACTTTTGCTGTCCTTTTCCAGCCCTTTATAGGCTTTTCGTTTGTAAGCTCTAATGGCTTCAAATTTTTGTTCTCCTATACCTTTCTTTTTTATAGTTTCTTCAAATGTATTTCTTAATTTAGCCACTACTAGGTAATGATAGCTGCGCATTTCGTTTCCTCTTTTTACCATTCTATCTACTACCGATTGCCTATTTCCTTTCTCTACTAATACAAAGTCTATTATAGATTTTTCCTTCCTGCTTCGTTCTTCACTTGTGTATTTGTGTATATATTTGTATTCATAGAAGGTGTTTGCAAATATCATATTGTGTTCAATACATAATTCTAATATTATTTCTTCATTCCTTTTTCTTCTTGCATCCCCTTGTCTGCATATTGCCGATTTATATTTGTTGTCTCTTAATCCTACTATTCCGTTGAAATTTGTTAGTAGGCACATATAATTTTCCTTTGCTTTTCCATGGTGAATGTTAGGTCTTTGAAAAATTTTTCTTTGGTTATTACTGTCTAGCATTATAATCTAGCATTAATATTCTGGGTGTTGGAAAAAGATGGATCCACCAGGATACACCAATCTTTCTTTCGGAAGAAAGAGGTTTCATGGAAAATGTTTCAGACAAAAGTTACAGGGCTTGAAAAAAATCTATTTAGTGCTGATATTTTCGTGACATTCAATAACTTTAAAATTGAGAGGTAAAGGTCAACTTTAAAATTTCAAATAATAACCCTTACGTTTTTAACCTAATTCGTGTAGACGAGGTTAAGAGCTTCAAAATAAAAATTATATTAAAAATATATATTTTTCAATTTTTTTATTTTTGTATATCTTTTAAGTCTTGGCCCCGTCTAGGCGAATTCGGTCAAAAACCTCAGGGTACCTATTTGAAATTTTAACGTTGACCTTCACCTAGCAATTTCAAGGTCATTCAAGGTCACGAAAATATCTCTACCAAATAATTTTTTTCAAGCCCTATAACTTTTGTCGGAAACATTTTTCACGAAACCGTTCCAAGATTTCCAGGTGTATCCATCTTTTTTCAACACACGTTATAATGAAAATACAAGTCAATTTATCTCAAATTTGTTGATAATGAGTAAACACGAAAACTTAGTTGAATATGCTAGTGAAATGGAAGCTGTTTCGAGTACACCAACTAGCGATTACCACATCGGTTGAAAGATATTGCCTCTAGAGGTAATGATGAATCATTTTTCTGACATTGAAACCAATAGTACAAAGTATCACTTTGCACAACTGAAAACAGTTATAGAAAGTGGAGATTGTAATGTCGAACTAGAAAAAAAATATATATCTGACTCCAATGTTTGTAAAATAATGTATGCTTTTAAAACAATATTTAAAAAATCAGGAGGGGCAAACATGGGCAGCAAATTATTATGTGGTCTTATAAAGGAATGTCTCCTCTTTCATTTCTATTAAGAATCAAAAGTGAATTTTGCGGAATATTTTTTATATCTCAAGTTGAGTTTAATATTTCGCAAAGAAATAAACACATTCAATAAAAACATCATGTACAACAATATAATTCATTTTTCTAATATATGCTTAGGTTTTACATGACTTCAAAGTATAGAGAAAAATATCCCATTATTAGAATTTGAGTCAGGGGTCACGAATAATTCTATAATTTAATGAAATAGGTACTAAATCTTTACAGATATATGCATGCATATAAAACATCAAGTTTAGGACGTGACAATTCGAACTAAAGAGGCGATATGGAAAAATTCTTTGCTATTTATTGAAGAACAAGGATTTGGCTATACATTGCGATATCTACGTTTTCTTAACTTTACAATTTTGAATAAAGTTGAGCTACATTCGCCAAGCGTCACAATGTGCGCCGTGACGCGGATATGCCGTGTGTTTGAGATAAGAGGCGAACATTTGGATTTAACATGTTTTTTTTTTTAATATTTTTGCGAATTCCTGATTGAGAGTTTAACCCACAGGAATTTTTTTAGTATCAACGGAACGAGAATATAGTCACATCTATGGACATCAAATATTATAATATTTTCGTCATTTTTTATTGAATTGAATTGCTTCAAAAATTTTATGTTCTTAAATATGAGTTGCCATGATCTCCCTTCGTTTGCGAATTATTCATATTGACATAAAAAATTGTAATCCACTTTAGAACATCAACAAATATAAATGTAATTGCACTGCAATTGTTTATTGTCTTAAAAATAATGGCAACTCAATATTTAAAAACACAAAAACTTGAAATCAATATATTTTTAAAAAAGTTATGAAAATAATTTATATAAGTCACAAATTATGGTTTTCCAGCTATGGGCGTTTTTAGTTCATATACGTTATAACTTATATTGATTTAACGTTTTAACTGGTGACTTAATTAGGTTACATTTTTTATCATATTTGTTGTATTGTAAACAGATTTAAACTCCTTAGCAGAGCGAATGTTCACAGGATTCAACATGACATCTATAGCATGATTTTTAATCTGGCTGTATCTTGTGACTTGTCTAACTTTTTTCTAACGGCTGAGTAGAAAGAGCGGAAAATTTAGCACAAGATCGTGCTGCTATCGCAATTTCTATAAAAATGGACTTAGCCGGTGTTTCCCGTGTAGCCTTTATTTAATATCGTTAAATGCGCAATTATTTCCTCGTTTCACCGATACCAAAACATTTTCTGTGGGTTAAACTGCCGAGCAGATATTCGGGAAAATGTTAAATCCCCATATCTCAAACACACGGTATATACAGGGTGATTTATTGAAATTTAAAAATATTGATATACAGGGTGGTGTTTCGAGTCGAAACTTACTTATTTTTTTAAGGCCGGACCTAGAATTAGATTTTCATTTATTATATTAATCGATACTACAGTGAACAAAGAACATACGTACCAAATATTACAAAAAATTATAGGGTGGTTCGTAAGTTATGATTAATCGAAAAATTGGGAAATATTAATTAATCATCCTGTATATGGGTTATAAAGAACGATAGACCCATAAAATATAGTTTATTTAGAATCACCTCGGTGAGCCGCATCTACCATTACTGTATGCGCATTTCCCAATGAATAACCCTGTATATATTATGTAAAAATTGCAAAAATTTAATTTTACACAATACTTTATTAAAAGTTCCCATTCTTAAAAATGCAAAAAACTAAAAACAATTATGTTTCTTGGTCGCTTCAGCCAGTTCAAGTTACGTTTATTCGTATTTAATTAATTATTTTGAAACAATTAAGTTTGTTTCGTTTCCGCTAATTGCCATTGGCTATAATAACTATTTTTTCCATATCACACATTTATTTTTCATAGTTGAAATAATCACTCACGTATCTACGGCTGCACGAAATTGCGCGAAAACAGATGTCGTTTTTGGGATGCATTTTTTTTGTGCTGGTCAATAGTTAATTCCATCAATCGGAAATGTCCATTAAAACACCTGGCCGTATGAGCGCACGCTCCTCACACCACGTGAAGCGAATTGTTTTCAGCTGGAGAAAAACGCAAGCAAGATCGGCTTTATTGGGACAGCGTTATTGACATTTCACAGGTGCACTCATTTGTGGCAAGTGGATTTATAGACGGAAACGGCACCAGTGGCACTGTTTTATTTCCTAATCCCCTCCCGATGTGTAATCGCGTTTCTCGCTCGTGGTGGGATTTTTTTTTTGTAGCGACGTATTGTGATAACTTGAAACTCACTTGACGTTCAAATTAATTAGAAATTAGCATCATATTTATTACACTATATACATCACTCCTGATTATATTTTTGACATTTCTATGTTTTAACAATATTTTCTAAAATGCGTTAGGTGGGAATACATTTGAAATAAAAGTTAAGATAATCTTGAACTGCAATTTTTATAGAAAAAATAGTGGGTCTTTTGATTTGCGTAGACAATTACGTTGAAATTAATAGTAATAGTTAACGGAATAGTTATGGATAATAACAACACTAACTTTATGCAGAATCCATTGATTTATAAAATATCAATGACAAAATGAGTTCCAAAACACACTATTTTTTTATATAAATAAATATCTGGATAAAGTTTTGTACGAACAGGTTTATGTACTAATTATTACACAGGCCAACCAAAAATTTGTGATATGAATCTGTTCATTTTTATTAAGTTTTGATGGCTAATCTAATAAAGAATCAACATTTTTTTGTTTCCATCACGCAGATTTTTTTTTTTTAATTTACTAGGTGCCGTATTTATGTTTTTTTTAAATATTTGCGAATAAAAATTAAATGACATTCTAACAATTGCTACGCCACTGAGATTAAATTGTGTACAAATCAATAGAATAGTATAGGGGAATTCCCGAAAGTAAAATTTAATTGCTGGGATTCCCTGATTTGCAGTCAGACCGTCGGCGAATGAGATATAAATGACGTCTTTGTGTAACAAGCGCATTAATTAGTCTGTTTGCGTTCGGTCTAGGCAGTCGTTGTTTAGTGAGTTTAGTAGTGAGCTTTTTGCAGTTAAATTCGTGTTTAAAATGCCAAGACTTTATCAAAATAATCCAGATACTTTTTGCTATGTGTGTGGTTGTTTTGTGGTCAAGAAATTTAGACGTAAAATTACATCACTGTTGAAACACCATTACCACGCGTATTTTAAAGTAAAGATTGGTGATCAAGGCAAACATTGGGCACCACATATTGTATGTAAGATATGTGAAGAGGGTTTAAGGCATTGGAGTAATGGAACAAGAAAATCCCTACTCTTTGGAATACTAATGATTTGGCGAGAGCCAACACATCACCATGATGACTGTTATTTCTGTATGTGCAATGTACGTGGATATAAGACCAAATTTTTAAAAAACATCATTTATCCGAACCTCAAGTCTGCAATTAGGCCAGTGCCACATGGTCCAGACGTTCCAATACTTGAGAAACCAACAAATTTAAAAAATGTTACAAGCAGTTCTGAACCGGAAGTTGATGAAAACAACTTTACCGATGCCAGTGAAATATCGAGCGTTTCTAAGCAACCGCAGTTATTTTCCAAGACCGAACTTAATGACTTAGTTAGAGACTTCCAAAGGATATTTCCGAAATTTTAGCATCCAGACTTTACTGGCACAAGACGTTAAAATCTCGTATTTTAGGAAACGTGTGTCCGAGTATTCAGGCTATTTTGAAAAAAGGTTGTCTAGTTTATTGCATCGACATTTCCAGTCTGATAATGGTTTTTTTTTTCATCGGTAACGGTTGCCCATTCTGTGGAAATCATGGAAAGCTACGAAAATCTTAAAGTAATGCTTGAAAAAATCAAATAGAATGATCACAGTTGGAAAATTTGTGGGGATTGGAAAATTGTGGGACTTCTACTAGGACAGCAGTCAGGGTATATAAAGTACCCATATTTTTTGTGTGAGTGGGACAGTCGAAGAAGACATCAACATTGGAAGAAAAAGGACTGGATAAGAAGAGATAATTTAACTCTCGGATCAAAAAATGTTCTGCACGAAAGTCTTGTTGATCCACAAAAAATCTTATTACCTCCACTTCATATCAAACTAGGATTAATGAAACAATACGTCAAAGCTTTAAATAAAGATGGAGACTGTTTCAAATACCTTTGTAGAAAATGTCCCGCTATCTCACATGCAAAATTAAAGGAAGGATTTTTTGTCAGTCCTCAAATAAGGAGATTAACGAAAGATCAAGAATTTGTTAATACCATGACCGAAGATATCACAAAGATGCATGGATTTCATTTGCTAATGTTATTGAAGGTTTTTTGGGAAACAACAAGGATCCTAACTACAAGGAAATTGTTAAAAACATGCTACAGAAATTTATCGAATTGGGATGTAATATGAGCATAAAAGTTCACTTATTACACTCGCATCTTGATTACTTCCCCGAAAATCTTGGTGATGTGAGTGAGGAGCAAGGTGAGAGGTTCCACCAACACATGAAAGAAATGGAACGCAGGTATCAAGGTCGGTGGAATCCGGCCCTGGAATACAGAATAAAATCCACTAAACGAAGTTTTTCATCCAAGAGGGAAAGATCTTCTGGAAAGAAAAAAAAAGATTGTTTAAACTTTTTTCAATTTAGTTTACTGTGTAATTGTAATTATGTGTAATTTTTTTTTGTCTCTGTATCAATAAAAGTAGCGTTTATTTTGACCAAATTTTTATATAATTTTATTTTCAGCATTGATAAAAAAACCTTACGTGATAAAATTATTTTTTTTCACATAAATATTTTTAGATCATTTTCAATTTTCCATCTCTCTCCGTTTTGAAGTTATGACGTCAAAGCCATTTTTTTAAATAACAACCTATATATTTTAGTATTGATTTTGATAGTCCTTTTTATTATGTTTTCAACAACATGACATTTTTAATATGTAACATTTGAAAAAAATTGAGAAAAAGTGCGTTAAAGTAAAACTATTAAATTATTATTTCAATGTGCAGAATGCTTCTTGTTACCATTCAAAACAACGTAAGTTAAAACAAAATTAGGAAAACAGGCTTGGATGTTATATATTGGAATAAAACAAATTTGATCAACCTGAAAAACAGTCTTATTACAATATCATCAATTACAAAAATAAGAACTGAAAAACCAAAAGAAATTTTTATCGAGAAAAAATACAAATGACTTGTTTTAAGATAAGTTTTAAAATAATATGTCAATAAATAAATAATAAACAACAAAAATAATTAAAACAACGAAAAAATATTGGTTAGGGAAAAAACAAATTAGATGTTCAAAATGTTGACCATTTTGTTCTTGACAGTGTGCCAATCGATGTCGAAAGGCCGCACAGACATTGGGAGAACTTCAGGCTGTATTTGTTTCATTTGGCCGGTTGTGGTCGGCCGATTAAAGTATATATGTAACTTTTTATGTAACCCCATAAGAAAACATCTAAAGGAGTCAGGTCAGGGGAACGCGCTGGCCATTCAACAAAACCCCTTCTGCCAATCCACCTGCCTTGGAAGACTTCGTTGAGATAGTCGCTTACCATTCGCCTATAATGAGGTGGAGCCCCATCTTGTTGGAACCTTAAGTCTTCATTTGGAATGTCGGGATCGTGTTGATTTGGGAATAGAACGGCCAAAGCTGGAACGAGGTAATCTCTCAATAGCTCCAAATATGTTTGGCCTCTGAACGAGACATCAATACAGAAGTGCCCAATAATAATATCACCTACTATTCCTGTCCAAACGTTTAATTTTTCCGGAAATTGGGTATGGGCTTCCATCATCCACTGAGGGTTGGGCTCGGACCAATAGCGACAATTTTGTTTATTCACCGTTCCATTCAAATAAAAAGTTGCTTCATCACTAAATCAAATTCTGGTAGCAATCCCTTCATCGACGTTACAGAGATTCATCATTTGTTCGCAAAACTGAACCCTACGATCAAAATCATCTTCGTTCAATCCGTGGACTAAATTTACTTTGTAAGTATGCCATTTCTGCAGTTTCAAAAATTTCAAAACAGATGATTGTGAAAGCTCACTATTTGCCTCAACTGCTCTGGAGGGAATATGAGGGTTTTCTTGGAACTCTAACAGCACGTTTAGCTTAACATCTTCCGGAACTGACGGTCGTCCACTTTTCGGGCGATCTCTAATATGCCCCAACTGCTCATACTATCTTATGATTGCACTAACAGACGTCTTAAGGAGAGGTTCTTGAAGCGGATATTTATTATTAAAATAAATGTACACTTCTTCATAGGTATGTATTCTATCACCACAACCTCTAATCATAAGAATTTCAATTCTTTGTGCCTCCGAACAACGTCGAACCATTTTGAAATTAATTTGTGATACGATGAATCGAGCGAAACGTCAATCTGACTGTGAGTACGTAATAATTTGTTTCACATAATTGTACTAGATTGTTTTTCTGATTAATAAATTTTGTTTTATTCCAATATTTAAAACTCAAGCCTGTTTTCATAATTTTGTTTTAACTGACGTTGTTTTGAATGGTAACTAGATGCATTCTGCACATTGAAATGATAATTTAATAGTTTTACTTTAACGCACTTTTTCTCAATTTTTTTCAAATGTTACATAAAAAGTACTATCAAAATCAGTAACGAAAAATATAGGTTGTCAATTAAAAAAATGGCTCTGACGTCATAACTTTAAAACGGAGAGAGATGGAAAAATGAAAATGGTCTCAAAATATTTGTTTAAAAAATAATCATTTTGACCTGTTGGAGCATTTTTCAAAAATTTATACTGGGGAGAAAATAAAGCCAGGTCTTAATACTGTATGCGCTCTCTGTATATTATTTGTTATACATAAAAATTCATAAAAATTGTGTACAAAATGTTCTTCTTTGAATATATTGAGTTTTGTATTATTTCATACGGAAGATTCTAACGGTGACTTTAATTATTGGGTGTGTAGTAATATTGGCAGAACGGCACGTCGATATATTGTAATCCCACCGAAATTACTCTCGTATGACTCACGCTATCATGTGTCGCATCTTCTGTAACGAATTGCAGAAAAGAATGGGATGTGCGAAAAGATATGATTGCAGTCGCACCCGCTTCATCTACGCTGTGTGCACATGTATGTGTATGTGGTGAGTGTGTTCTATGAGCGAGCATTGATCGGCGGTGCACAGGTCGGCATATAATTATTCCACGGTAATGTGTTTTTAATATATTTTGTGTGCGGATTGGTGTCGCAGATGGCGCCGAAACAGCTGCGAAACATGTGCCGCCCGTCGTTTGTTCTAAGCCCCTAGATTCAACATAAAAAGGAAAGACAAACGCGGAAATTTATTAAATGACTTTTTTCTCTCCAAACAATTTATTTCGCATAAAAATGAATGCAGTCCTCCCGCGCGGAATTTCAAACACCGAGTGGATAGGGGGACAGGATGGGACTGCATGGACCGGCCGGCAACAGGCGGACGTGGCATGCTAATAAGAATGGATTTTAAGTTGGTTTACTTGTGCCATATGGCATCTCTGGAAATGTCAATAATATTCATCAAAACTAGGAACGCCTTAGTTTTATCAATATCTGTATTTGTAGTTAACTGCACTTGGCATGATGTCCTATTAGGGCGACCAGACGTCCTGATTTTCGAAAGCTAGCTCTCTTTTATGAAGTGTCCTCTTACATCCTCAGTCGTTCTTAAAAGTTGTCCTAGTTTCTCATATTTTCCTAAATATGCCGAGAGAAACGCTATCCTCAAACATTAAAAGTTCAAAAAGATAAGTTAGAAGAGTTAATTCAGACTTAACACCTCATATTGACCCAAGGTCGAATTAGTTGGATAGATTTGAATCTTTCGAAAGGATCAACAACAACAAATTGTTGAAATTTCTTTAGAATATCTTCCATTACCTCAAGTTACAATAAATACTCTTAGTACGAACAATTTCTTTGTTGAACATTATTCATTAACAATAAATAAGAAAATACTATATGGATATTACCAGGGCCGCGGCGTGGGCAAGAGGCACCTTTGTGCAAATTAAATATTAGCGTCCTATTCTATTATTCAAGATTTGTACATTAAAACAATATTGATTTTAAAAAAATGTTTATTTAGGTATATTTATAACAGTAGAACATTATAGAAATCATTATTATAACTATTCACGTATTACAGCTATATTATAATTATTCACATAATAACTCTTTGAGCTCTGGCAGTCAGAATATCATTTTCTATAGGTATACAGGGTGGCCCACCTATCCTTGCTCGGACCATTGCTGCTAGATTAATGAAAATTTAGAAAAACATCTGATTGGAAGTTATTGGACGTGGACGTGGAAAAAAACTCAATAAAACCTTATTATAAGAGATCAATGAAAGAATCTGAATCTGCGTATGCAAGTACCTAAGCAATATGCCAAAACATACATAATATTTGGAGTCACGTTGAGTACACAAGGTGTTCTGAAACAACGATCGAATTTTGCTATTTTCAAATGGCTAAAACTAATTGAGATTGATCGTTATTTACCTATTAAAAAGTATTATTAGATTACAGTCCATATGCTACCAGATATGTATGTATATGTATATATATATATATATATATATATATATATATATATATATATATATATATATATATATATATATATATATATATATATATATATATATATATATATATATAGCTCATTAGATGAGCACTCAGAATATGATGCTATATACAGGGTGTTCCATTCGATTTTTTCTAGCCATTTTAAATAAGGTTTTGTTGAATTTTCTTCCACGTTTATGATTTTTCGTTAAATTTTATTAAAATGTGAATAACTTGGCAACGTTGCATCTGATCTCAAAAATAAAAATGATTTGTAAAGCCCACATAAAGCAGATTCTAAAAATGAAATAATATACAGGGTGATCAGTTTAAAAAAGAGACCAAATTGTGTGTCCCGGATTTATGGTACACTCTGTATACTCGAAAATAATTTTAAAAGGAAGCACCTCAAGTAACCAATAACTTCCAATGAGATGTTTTCCTAAATTTTCATTAGTCTAGCAGCAATGATCCGAACGAGGATAACTGGGCCACCCTGTATTTTAATTTTTCGATTTTGGTCATCGGGCATTAAACTGGATATATATATATATATATATATATATATATATATATATATATATATATATATATAAATATATATATATATATATATATATATATATATATATATATATATATATATATATATATATATATATATATATATATATATATATTGCTTTTGCCTCATACACTTGTTTAACTTGCCTCTCTTCACTCAGTCTGTATATGTGCCCGAACCACCTTAATTGCCCCTCTTGTATTTCTTCATTATCGATGTGGTTCCCAACCTCTCCCTTATTTCTACGTTCTACTTTCTGCTACTGTCCTTCCTTGTCACTCCGTCTACTCTCCTTAAGTTCTTCATTTCTGTCGTTTGTGTTTTAGATTTCTGTCTTGTGTCAATCACCCACGTCTCACTCCCGTATGAACTCCCGGTGCAAAGATGGTTCTGAACTACTGTCATCTTTGTTTTTTTTTTATATTTCTTTCTTGTTTATGAACGTTCTTCTTAGTGTACTATATAGTCTCCATGTTGTTTTTACTCTGTTGTTGATGTCCTTTTCATATTTTCCTTGACTGTCTATTACTGTTCCTAGATACTTAAATTCTTGCACCTGTTTTATCTGTTCTCCACTTATTCGTATGTTGGTTATTTTGTTGTCCTTAGTTATCACCATCACTTTTGTGTTTTCTATATTTATCTTCAGATTCCTTTTATTTAGAGCCTCCTTCCATATTTCCACATTCTTTTCAGCTTTTTTTTCAGTTTCTGCAAATATCACTATATCATCTGCAAATGCACACTCTTTTATTTCTATTTTCCTTATATTCCTGTACACTACGTATATTCATTTGGTACTCATTCTTGTTTCTTTTATTATATCGTCCATTATTGATATGAATAACAGTGGGCTTAGTATTCCTCCCTGTCTCACTCCATGGTTTGTCCTGAATTCTTCTGTCTGCCTGATTCCGGTTCTTATGTAGTTTCTCATTTCTTTGTATAGTGATTGATATGTCTAGTCTAGTGACTATAGAGCTCCCTTTTCACATGAAATCACAAACTGATAAATGAAGTTGTGATTTATTATATCACCTAAACCCAGTGAAATAAAAATAACACCCATTGTCCCCAATGGTACCAGAAACCTCTCACAATTTTCCATCTCTTTCTTAAGAGCTCTTTGTCATCATCGCAAAAATGCATATTACAAACTCCTAAGTTTCTCTGAAATGGCTTGACAAAATTTTCTCGGAAATGTAGCAATGGATTCGTGGGTGTACTGTCAAGGTGTGCTATATAGATGATCTAATTTGTCCGATTAGAATTTGAATTATAACACAAAAACCACAATTTTTGTTATTTTAGTCCTCTACCAGTCATGATGTCGTCCATTAATTATTGAATAAATACATTAGTTTTCGTGCGATCCCTACCAAATTTTGATATGACTTAGCTACAACACTATTTTTATATAATAAAAAAATGAGTCTCTAAAATCATTATTTTTTCCGGAACATAAGTTTTAGTAAAGACATATTTGAAGGTATTATCAATAAAATTACAAAATTTGTGTGTACCTGTCAGTGTTCATATATATATATATATATATATATTATGTAATACTAAAAAATCGCAAATAATGATTGGTCCTGTTTTGGGAAACAACTGCTTAAATATCACTAGCACCCTACCCTACGGACTATATATATACGGGGCTAAGTAATAAACATCAATTCATTTAAGAGTACGCATGTAGTGAATTTCCTTGCTATTAAAAGTGTTTATATTTTCCAAACTATTAAGTTTATTTAAATAATAAGTATAGCGAGGTGTTATAATATGTACTTAAAAGGTAATTTTAAATAAAAATAATCGAAAAATGTACATAAAATGAGATAGTATACAATATTTTGGGACCAAATAAAAGGTAAACGGAATGTTATAAAGCTTTTAAATTTTGCATAGCAGTAGAATATGAAATTGGTTTCGAGAAGAATGAAAAAATATCAGAAATTACTACTAAACTAAAACTACTTTCAAATAGCTACTATACAATATACATTGCTTAAAATGGGAATAATTTTTAATTCATCAGGTAAACAATATTGTCTTCTTTCAGTGAGTATTAGAACTTTTCAATTTGGCTGATTACACTGGTCGACAAATTTTGACGAATGTGTTATCCCTTTTGTTTAAATGCAGTTTTCGGAGAGTATTTACTATGCATGTAAAAAATGATATTTTTTTTGTTTGTTAGAGGTCAGGTTTTATTTTATTTTACAAAGTTTCTTAACATAATTGTTTCATAGTATGGCACTCGATGATAAAACTGTACAAAACAACTTAATTGTACCCGTTATGCCACTGATAGCGCTTGTACGTATCTTGAGAATCTCTCTGTAGGATCCAGCAAAAGTCGGCTAGCATAGATGGGCTCCATTTTCCTTGGTGTCGCTTCTCCAAAGCCGCAATATTCTGAAAGCGTTCTCCGTGCTCGTCGCTAACGTGACCCAAATTTTCCGGGAAGAAATAAAGATGAGAGCGTAGTGAGTGGATTTTCAAAGACATATTACCTCTCATATCTTTGTAGGGTATGAGCATATCGAACACAACACGTATCAGATAATTAAGGTTACTTTAAGTTAAAAGGGCGACTACATAGTTAACAACCAATAGATGGCGCCAACAGGTAAATGTTTGGGATTGATGTTCATGGAATTCTGTAACATATTAAGAATTTAGTTTCGGGAATATTAATTGGTTTATTATTAGGTAGTTTTTAACATAAATTTATTTGATGAAATAAATGTCTTTATGAATTTAATTTCGAAATTGGCAATGTGGATCATCATAAAATACTTGCTGTAGACATACAGTATTGTTTTAAAAATGGTATTAGGTACTAAAGGAATATATTTTTAATGACTGGGAATATGAAACTTACTTGAAAACTGCATTATTTTCTTGTACATCAATCCCAAAAAAGTATCTTTTTCAAGACGTCTTATTTCTGATGACAAACTAGTAAACTTACAGATTGCTGCAAATATATAATTGCCATTAGTTCACAACTTCACCACAAAAGACGTCGTGTGTATTCACTGAAAAAACGCCGATGTTGCGGTTTTATTACCCACGATGACATATATAACTCATAATCAAGCAGGAGTGGTGATAGTTGATGAAAGCCGCCGAAAGTTTTTTTTTTAATTCATTGGATGTTGTTACGTTCTTATTCCGTTGTTCCTAATTTCTTAATACTGATTCAAAAAATATTTATAATATATATATATATATATAATATGTTCATATCATATATTATATATATTCAAAATTTTCAATCAAATGTATGCTGGTTTTTTACGGTTCGATATTTGTATATTGCTGTTTGTTAGCATCAGTCCTTGCTTTATATTATATATTTCATATTTTACAGTTTGTATGTGTTTAAGTGTATTTTTTTGACCTGTGTAAACATTTCTGTACTAGCACTAATAAATTATTATTATTATAATAATAATAATTATTATTAAATATGATGAGTTTCAATGGGGTTGAAGAACCTGAAAAAAAGTTTTGTGGAGATTGAAAATTTTCAAAACATGCAATTAGAGCAACAAAACGTCCAGAATGTTATTCAAAATATCAGAAGCTTATTGAAACTAACAAATGTGTCAATTTACGAAGAATTGACGAGAATTTAATTGTTTAAATGTTTTAAAAAATTCTATAAAAGCTCTACAAGATTAATTTCTGAAATTCAGTAAATTTTCAAAAATGGGCACAACGCACACGAAAATCTGATACAGTTATTAAATGATTATCAAAATTTAAAAAAAAACTAAAATCGAAACAGTTTATTTTTATATTTGGCAATATTAAATTAAAAAATATTTCAACTATTTTTAGCAAATTGTAATTGTAATGGTATTGTAATATAAATAAACCTGAATATTTAGATAGATTTAATACATATTCAAAAAATAATCAAAATATCAAAAGAATGAGAAGGTTTTGAAATTGTGAACATTGTAGTAAATATCTTAAACTTAATCATATTATCAAAATAATGATCCCAACATATGAATAAATAAGCAAAAATTTCAGCATACGGCGTCGGTGCAAGCAACCTGTCAATTTTGGCATATGTTACACAGAGAGGTTATGTTTTTATTCAAGGCAATACATGACGGGGTCTTTGAAGATACGCAGAGTATTCCTAATGTATTGTGGATTTATGCCATTACATGCAGTACGTATACGGCCTTTCAATTCATCTACGTTATGTATTTGTACGTCATTAAACATTTTCATTTTCAGGTAACCCCAAAGAAAATAATCATTTGTTGACAAATCAGCTGATCTTGATACATTAGGAATACTCTCTTGTATTGTCTTGAATAAAAACCTAACCTCTCTGTGTAACATATGCCAAAATTGACAGGTTGCTTGCACCGACGCCGCTAATGAGTTTTTTTTTTTTTTTTAGAATTACACAGGAAATTCCTTGCGGGTAGATGCAGGTAACCAGTTATACATTGTCAATCATATGTGTAAAAACGAAAAAAAAGCCCAGTATATATATATATATAGGTATATAATATATGAATACTGATTTTTGGCCTCTTTTTGGGTGGTTTGACTACAGGTGGAAACTTGATACGCCAACAAAAAAACAAGGCCGTATCAACAACTACAACACTGTAACCATGCAACCATGTAACGAGTACTAACGAAATACATCGACTGTTCTGCGTAAAGCAGCGCGACCTACCTGGCAAATGCAGAATTAACCAAATCTGCTCTAGCGGATGTTTTCAGATACTAAGAATTAATTTATTATTCCAGTACTTCATGAGCCATCTGTTGTATAGATTAGTAATCAAACTTGAAGTCGCCCTTTTAACAAGCGATGCTTTGTAGACGTAGACGCCTACGTAAGGAATACAGGATCGATTTTTTGTTTTCCTCTTTTCATGAAAAACCTTGAAGAACTTCTGAAGTTCCTATTAATTAAAAAAATTCTGGAGTAGTGATTGCATGTCCAATGACTTGTCCTGGTTACCAACTTTGCAGTTGAAATAGAGTTCATACGCATTTTGCCCCCAAACATAATTATTTGAAGCGGGTGTAAACTCACCGCATGTATAACACAAAGAGTCAGTACTGTTTTTGCTCTTCCGAGGTATTTTTTACATTTTTTTCCACTATTATTTACATAAACGCATCAAAACATTAAAGAGAGGTTACAAAATTGATAGAGAAACAATCAAACTGAAATTTGAGTACAGTGTTGCCATAAAAATAATTAGAATCGGTGTTGCTGATTTTTAAATTAATTAACAAAGAACGCAAAGCGCAAAATATACAGAGTATGTCCTAAAAAACGCCGCTGGCCATATAAATATAAAGGGGCCCTAATTTTCTTTTTTTTTGCAAAATCAACTTTCATTTCAGTAATAGTCTGCTAGATTTTGCAAAATAAAAATTAGGTCCCATTTGTAGACATGTGGAGCCATTTAGTTTTGTTTTCGTTTTATTGAAATCGGCCAATAAATAAAGGAGTTATCGCTAGCGCCGTTTTTTAGCAGACACCCTGTATAATATTATATTACAATTTTTTTTAACAACATGAATATAATGTCATATTTACAAATATAATAAACACGACCCCATATGGGGTCGATAGCCCAATAAAGATCGATTATATATATATATATATATATATGTTACCGGCAATCTGTATAATCCGGTATTCTATACAATACCTAGGCAATGTATAGAATACCTAAAACTTGTAGGTAATGTATGAAATAAAATTTATTTCATACTTTGCCTAGGTATTCTATACAATACCGAATGCGCAGCCGGCAATGTGTGTAACCTAACCTAACCTAACCTAACCTAACCTAACCTACTTATTATTTTTACAGAATTGTATTGTTTCTTAAGTTTTTTATACTTATTACGTACCTGAGTACTTGTAAACAAATTACATTATGTTACTTAGGAGCACCCCAATTGTTCATTTTAATAAAGTTGATTTTAAGTAGTAGAACATGTTTTATTTGCCCGTCATTTTATAGGTAGGCCGGTTAACTTGATAAATATAGACCAAAATCTATTTATTTTACACATTGCCTGTGGACCAGCAGGTACTCTATACAATCCCTAGGAATTGTATACATTACCTAGGTAAAGTATGTAATGGTCAATAATATTCATAATATTTTATACATTGCCTGGACGCCCCAGGTATTCTATACATTGCCTAGGTATTGTATAGATTGCCTGAATTATACAGATTGCCGGTAACATATATAATAAATACGAGGCATGTTTTTAAAGTACCGTTTTGTATTTTGGCCGCTACAGTCCTGCTACCAAATACAGATATTGGCGAAATATATACGCTGATAACTTCAAAATATCGAATAAAAGATCATCCCGAAAAAAAACCCAATCTTTCAAAAGTCGGGACATTTTTGAAACGTCGCGGGACGCGGGACAAATTTCTAAAAATCGGGACTGTCCCGCCAAAATCGGGACGTCTGGTCACCTTATGTATAACCAAACTTCTTTAACGTTTAACTTGTTACATTTGATCGATTATTACAATGCATATTTTGCCATTGTAGATGTTAAACCATAACCACAAGAGATATATCTGTACGATAAACGGCAGAGAAGTCGACAAATTTGATACAACACTTTAGCACAAGAAACACATAGGAACACATGACTGGAAGCGTCAAATACCCCCCATGGCGAGTACGTAAATGCGCCACCGTGTCGCTGCCGCCTTGATGTAAATCGCCTATAATTTACAGAGAGCAAATGAGTTTGTTTGTCAATAAATAATTTGACTCTAAACAATACAAGCATACTACCAGTCTAGTACGGATAATTAGAGAACATATAACGTTTTGATAGAATTTTGATAGATTTCAACAAAAATGCAATTATAACATCCACATTATAACATCAATAGGCAGGCACACACATACGGGATTTTTAACCGATCTGGCCCGCCGTCCGCGTTTGGCATCCCGTCACGCTAATTTGGCACCGATCGGTTAAAAATCCCATACATGTGTGCCTGAATATTGAAAAGAGAACATAAAACCTATTTATTACGGCCAAAGCCAACTATGACACCTATTTAAAAAAATATAAGTTTGTATTGTATCTTGTTTATTAACGAAGATATCAAAATTCTGTAAAGATCATTCAAATCCCCGTAAAAAAGTGCCTCAAGAACATGCAACTCTTATCTTAATAATACAATTGTCAATTTTTATTTTCACCATTGAGATTTTCTTGAAATAAAGAGATCGAGGATATGTCATCCGATTTTCTTTATCTCTTCTACCATATGTTCATAAAAAAAGTCCATCAGGAGTGGCTTTGGAAATTGAAACTTATGTCTGTTGATTCGTTTAAAATTTTCAATTTTCTGACAAGTGCCAAGTGATAAACTAACCTCTTCTAGTCTAAGTTTAATTCGCCGTAATGATTTTGTTGGTTCGTTCTTGTTTTGTTCTTGCACATAATCAGTGACTTCCTGTGTAGGCGCTGTAGGCCGGCAGCTTTTTTCGATCTACGCTGCCAATTGTCCGGAACAAGTCGACAGCATTGCCATATTTTTGACATTGAGAGACAGCTCAATGACATTCGATTTGAATTTTATTAATGTGAATCAAGTCACGGACGTACGTTTTAGTTACCTCAGCCACCCCTGATGGAGTTTTTTATGAACATATACATATGGTAGATACCGAGATCACCTATCGAAACATCGAAATTGGGACACCTTGTACCTTTGCGCTCGCAACACACATAAGATTTTTTTTAAATCGCAACTATTACTACTATTACTACATATTTGATTGCAGCAATTCATTGTAATAATTTATTAAAATCAGGAACTAATTATTCACAATATTCACATTAAACAATTTACAATTTCTGTTTATTCGTTGTCACTAGTTACGCAAATGTCTATTTTGGATAACGATTGTAGAAAAACAGACTTATACTGAGTTTTTTTTTTATTTCGCTGGACATTAAAATTGGTTAAAATTCCATGTTCATTTCAGAAAATGCAGGTCAATCTTAATAGAGAAACTATGCAACCAAACATACATATGGCAGTGAATTTGTTTTATTTCATAACCATCAATTCATTTTTGGGTTATGTACTTAGAAGCGGCAAGTGTTTTAACAGATGAATGCTAGAATTGACTTATTAGCGAGCTTTTTGTACTATTTTACACAATTTGCGTTTTTTTTAAATAAAATAAATATTAATATATGAAATATTAGTTACGCACTTTTTAAAATTTTCAAAATTGTTTTTATTGTTCACGACAATTGTTTCGCCACACTGTGGCTTCTTCAGGTGAAGAAATGATACATAAACTGGGTACAATTTGCTTAAGTAGTGTATTGATGGGGGTGGGGGGTAGCTATTAACAAGTTTTAAAAATATTGAGGAGCGGTGAATGATTGACGTCCGTTTGGTCGTTAAGTAGGAGGCCGCTTAATTTCCTTTTGTTGATTTCCAGGCTTTCCTGGTGGTTAAGGTGGTAAGAAATCCTGGAAATCAACAAAAGGAAAAGGAAATTAAGCGGCCTCCTACTTAACGACCAAACGGACGTCAATCATTCACCGCTCCTCAATATTTTTAAAACTTGAACTTGTTAATAGCTACCCCCCACCCCCATCAATACACTACGTAAGCAAATTGTACCCAGTATATGTATCATTTCTTCACCTGTCGTGAACCTGTCGTGAACAATAAAAACAATTTTGAAGTTTTTTAAAAAAGTGCCTAACTTTATTTCATACATTAGTAATTATGAATTTTCAACAATTAAAAGCCACATCGATCAATCTATTAAAATAAATATGTATTTCCTGTAAATAATTCATTGTTTTATTAGTTATTTAATTTGAATTGATAACACTTATTTCACATTTGTTTAATTTGAAGTTTAAATTATTCCATGTGAAATTATGGTCACCAACTGAAATTAAATAGCAATAAAACTATGAATTATTTATAGAAAATACATGTTTATTTTATTTATAAGAAAGCGCAAATTGTTAAAAAAAAGTATAAAAAGCTCGTTAATAAGTAAATTATATTAATCGTCCGCTCACTCGCCGCTTCCAAATAAATAACCCAAAAATGAATGAAGTTTGGGTTATAAAACAAATTCAGTGCCATATGTAAATTTGGTTGCATATGTACTCTATTAAGATTGAGCAGTATTTTCTAAAACTGAACATAGAAATTTTAACCTATGTTTAAACCATTCGAATTTTTCAATTTCAATTCAGTACTGAAAATTTGGCAAGGTATCTGAGATGCGAACCATCCAAAACCCGACAAATGTACTGAGAGTGGCCCATGGCCCATGCGTATAATGATATAATCTATAGGTTGTCTGTGTAGTCACCTATCTTTAGGGGTAATATATGACAAGAGTACCTAACCTAGTCATAATTTATATAAAATTAATATATGATGGACGATAGTAAGGGGACCCCGGAAAGCGACTTCAGCATTGAGTGCTTCCAAAACTACACCGCCCCTGAAGTTTTCATCCAAGGTCTTGCTGGCATCGTGGACCAACAGGATGTCGAGTCAATGATCATGGCCCAAAAACAAATGTAAATAAGAACAATCGACACAATATTTCTGCTGAGTAAAGCATAATATACATTTTAGGCTGCAGCGATTTGAAAAGACTAACGAAATGCTTACAAACTGCAACGCTTTGAGTGCATCTCGCCTTAAAATGGTTGGTCCAGAGTTCAAAAAGCACACTCAAACACTCATCGAAATGAAAAAGGATCTGGATTACATTTTTAAGAAAATTAGGGCCATTAAGACGAAACTTTCCAATCAATACCCAACCCAATTTGCTGAGGCGCTGAGGAGCAGCTTAGCAGAGGAATGCGAAGAGGATGTCACAGGCAGGGAAACTAGTAAAAGCTTTGAAAATGATGATGCAGATAGTAACGCACAACAAGAGATATGTGAAACTGAAGATAATGCGCCTACTGAATGTATGGAAGCGACTCTCACTAGTAAATCTAATACGTAGCTCATCTTAAGGATATAGTATAATTTGGCTGTGCTTAATATACTCAATTTTGTAGAATACATTACACATGTTGGTACCTTATAATGTTTTCTGCGATTGAGGACAACTTTTAGCAAACAGTTTTCCACAGTTAAGGTGCATTTATAGTCAGCATAACACTATGCTACACTGTGGCTATGATATCGCATTGTGTCAATGCAGTTTTCGATTCGTATATGTGAAATCAGTGTCACTTTGTACCAATTATTTCCACAGGTGATTGCAAGGATCGCATGCAATTGGCCATGGGCACGATTCATTCATTTATGACTCCTAACCAAAACAGTGACGGCTTCTGATCGCTATTATCAACTCCACAAAATGAGTGTGATTGCAACGGCCGCACACTGTTGTAGTAGTGGAAATAATTGTCACAAAGCCACCCGACCCGTTGCGATCGTCATATTTTCTGATTTGTGCAAACCATAGAAGAAACCGGCTCTGCTCCTAACGTCACAATCTTCATAAAAGCATTCATGCAAACAATCTCTGTATGACATTGCTCACTACAATTAAATTCCTAATCACTGTTGGAAATGAAACGATGCCTTACCTAATATATGTGTTGTGAATTTCAAATGTGTGATTCATATCACACATTAACGACTTCTATTTATTATTACCTAACTTATTTAATATAATTTCTTTGTTACAAAAATATTTATTCTTATTTAATGTAATTACAAAATAAATAATACAGAATATAATTAGTGTGTCGCATGTAGCATACACTGTTCCTTCGCTTTTCTCTCGTATTCCGTTCGATTACTGCGGTACTCGTCTGCAATTTCTACCATTAGCGGATCATCTGGATTGGGATTAGCGAGTAACATTCTGATAGCTACTAAAACGTTTTCGATGCCAAATGTTGCTTTCCAACTGCCTTTGGGTGGAATTTTAATTAAATCCAGACATATCCTTCCATTGTCGTCTATATTCGGATGGTACACTTTTGTAAGAAACTTAATCGAAGGTGGAGCAAATGGGTAGTTTTCGGGCAAAAGAATTTCCAAATTAAAAATACCTTCCTTGAAAGGTGAACTGTCTGGTCCCATAATTTGGGCCTCCAGGATATTCAGTTGGTTTTCTTTCTGTGAAACCGATATACCTTTTGGTGGAGATTTCGTCAGCTTTGCAAGTTCCCTTGCCAGTCGTTGACTCCGTTGCATTATATTTAATTAGATTTACAACAACGATTAACACAACACAGACGTAAATAGTTTTAAACATACACAGCAAAGATACACAGCAACACAGCTGAAATATTTTGGATTAATAAAAAGGTTGACGTTTCAAATGCGTTTCAATTTATGTTTCAACTTCGGGTTGGTTTTCAATAAATTAAATGGTATATGTATAAACTGATAAACCTCGTTATAAACGATAAAATATTTTTTAGAAATAGTAGGACTTGGGAATTGAGATTTCAATTTTGATTTTAACGTTAAAATTAATTATTATCACATTATTTGTGCGTTGCGAACTTCAAGTAAATGAGAGTCATCTACATACAATAATTCTAATTATTAAGCGCCTAGATGGCGCAAGTATCATTCACATTCTATGAGGATCACGATTGGTCAGTTTTAAAACAAATTTCAGTATCAACTGTTTTATTAACGTATTTTCTATCCGACTTTGATTATAGTTAATTGTCAGAAATGGCCCAAAATGTAAATCCTTATTATGAACAACAGTCTAGTGCAGTAAAGCACAGCGATGATACTAAAAAATTCTCCTCGGATAACCATGCAGTTACGAAAAGGTAAAATGTTGCCATGATATTAAAACTAACCTAACACAATTTTTTAAGACTATAAAAAATGTTAACCAAAAGCATTCAAAGGGCGTTAATTATCTTATACAGTCAACTAGAATATGTATTTCAGCACCATTCCATAAATAACTGACTTACAACATGCAGTGACTTCGGCGTGTCATGTAACTAAGAATCGCTAACTAAAATTACATTCGCAGGTTGCACAAGGAACTCATGACACTAATGATGTCTCCTGACAAGAGTATATCAGCCTTTCCCGAGGGTGAAAACCTGTTCAAATGGATTGGAACTATTTCGGGACCCAATGACACCGTTTACGAAAATCAAAAGTATAAATTAGGTCTTCAGTTTCCAAACTCCTACCCATACACGGCACCAGTAGTGAAGTTTATAACCTCTTGTTTTCACCCCAACGTGGACACCAGTGGCAATATATGCTTAGACATTTTAAAAGACAAATGGTCAGCGTTATACGATGTCCGAACGATCCTCCTATCCATACAAGCACTGCTGGGTGAACCCAACATTGATAGCCCACTGAACGCGTTAGCCGCCGAGCTCTGGCGGACACCGGAAGAGTACAGAAGACACGTCCTCGAGTCGTATAAGGAAGTATAAATAATTGAAACTAGTATAATTAGACCATTTTAATAACATAATTGTGCGATGGAAAGTACTCCTTTTTAATATACCTAAAATTCTAGTATTATGTGCCGCGATTGATAACCATGACGAATTTTATAATTTTATTTATTGTCGGTTATTTAATTGACTTATTTTCGTAACAATTATATTACAATCATGTTTGTGTAAAAATTTCTAGTGTGTTTGTTTTACAATGGAAATTAATTTCAATCTTAATAAAAATATATGTGTAATTGCAATTTTTATTCCACGCATCTCTAAAAAATGTTCATTCAGAAAATGTAAACGGTACCGAAATAGTTTAATCGCAGCAATAGATGGTATAAATGGAACTGTTTATTTATACTACACTGGGGGACATATATGCATAAAATACATTATTGGAAATAAAAGTCATAAAATCATGTCTTGAGTTTTTACACTTTATACAACCTATAGACATACAACATTGTAAAAAATAAAAATATTAAACCGTTTACATATCATGGAATTAAATGCTATGAAATCCAGTAGAACGGTTATTCAAGAGTCGTAAAAGAATATTTATGCTCGAGACAAATTTTTGTGGTTGTTAGTAGTGTTTGATGATTAGAAATTTTAATTGATATAAATAAAGCAAATGAATAAAAATGAGCTTAGACTTAGTAATAAATTAACTATCATATGTACATGCACATACATTAGCCTAATGCATAAATATATTTACAATAACGTGAAAATTCATTATAAAAGAGACTAGATTTATGTCTTAACAATAACCAACAAGAAGAAAAGCAGTATAGTGGTGGTTGCAAGAATTATTATAGCACACATCTTCCTGTTCTTCCTTTGATATGCGTCCGCTTTCTGCAGCTGCTTGAACCCTTCGAAAACTTGTGTTTGGGTCTGTTCTATGTTATAGTCGATCCTGTCTAAAATTGTGCCTTGATCGGCAACCATTTGACTCAGGTCCTTAAATATGTCGTTTAGATCAATTATTGATTTCACTATTGCGTTAACTTCCTGCTCCCTCTGCTGCGCCTGTTTCGTGTTCTCCTCTTCTAAATATAACAACTGCTGCTGGGTCATTTGTTTGGATTTTACAAAGTAGTCGTCGATGTTGTCATCGGCAAACATGTCGCAGTCGTCTTCTAGAATTGGATTTTCAAAATACACCTTAGACCGTTCCTCTCTGGACTGGATTTGTCTTAAGTAACTATTCTGAGTTGCACGGAATTGCGTGGAAAGCTCTTGAAGTGAGGTGGCCAGCGATCGCACGACATTTGCCGTCAGACGTTTTTCTACTGTTGAGCCTAAATCAAGAATTAGCAGAACTAGCAGATTACACAGAAATATTTATTACCTTCATACGTATGGCTTTTAACAAACTGGATGAGCCTATGGATAGCACTGAACATGTTGCTAATGTCAGCAGTGCAGGTTTCGATTAAAACCTCGTCTTCCGAACTTTCATCGAATGTCGGCCTCTGCAGGTGTCTGGAATGCAAAGACTTCAACTCGTTAATCTTGGATTGCAGCTTAGTCGTTGTGAATTGAGCTTCCTCCAGCTGATCGGTCCAAACGGGCGGCATGAGAACCTCATTCCGAAGATCCAATCCTTGCTCCAGGTCGTTTAACGATATGAGCTGCATCCGCTCAGCGGACTCCTGGAATAAGAAAATAAATTACGACTTAAACAGCACATCCCTAAACGGTTACTGATATTTTTTTACTCAAAATGAGTAATAATTGTAAATGTCGTCATCGTAGACTGGATCTATTAAACCACTGCTGACATTTAGAGTCTGAACAGACATAAATACTGTATGTAAGCATACTTATATCGCATACTATTATGCCAGATGAGTAATTGACTTGTTGTTGTCAAAAATATTGCGCTCCACGACAAGTGTTTATAATTGCTTTTGAGTTCTGGTATGCAGGTGTTTTATTGATACAGATGAAATAGATTTTCAACTATTTAGCATCAATATTTGTTAATCCGAACCACCTTCGGTGCCAATTGGTTCGGATTATCGACACTACTGAAACTTTTATTAATGATATGATATGTAATCAATTAATGCTTTTAACTGCAACGCTTCCTAAAACATTGCAATTTTATAAATGCCTGTGCTTTTACTGCCTAGATCGTAGATCACTGTTGAGCAGCTCTAAGTAAGTAACCTAGGAGACTTACTTGGTGGTGATCCGCATAACTGTTCCTGTTCCGAAGCGCATTATTGCGCATCAGCATAAAGACCTCTGTTAAGCTCCTCGTTGCCATTTTAGCAATATTTACTGCTAAATTTGCTGCTAAACATTCAGGCGGCCTTATCTTACTTCTTATTTGTTTATTTTAACACTTGCAGCTGTCACACCTGCCATGTTTGGCATGTTGACAGTAATGTCAAAACAGATAGTTTCGGCACAAGACATATTTACACTGTACAGTACTGTGTTTTCGGTTTCGAAGTTAAAAGGAGTATTACTCACGATGGTAATGTGAAAGGAATTGAATTCCAAATTTGCCTCTTATTCTATGTCTATTTTTTGGTAACTTTGTATAGTAGGATTTTTTTTTAATGTTTAACCATTAGGAATAGTTCATAAGTGCGGTTTCTACTGACTGGTTTATTTTGTTTTGATTTAACTGGGCGATTGGTAATACAGCTTTAAAATATACATCCTGTTATTCCCGGAAAAATATCAATTTTATTGACACTTTTTTGAATTAACCCAACGCGGCCAAACTTTATGAGAAAACATAGGTGCAAAAACATAGGTACTTCGAACATTAACAACTATCATTTGTGACATTGACATTTCAACATAACCTCATACAATAGCCCCTTTTACAATGCAGAAGTTTTCCTTACTTGAAAGTTCATACAAGATAAAAGTCACTAAAGTTACTAGATTTGATTACTCACATTAAAAAAACTACTATACCGCGCATTTTTTTTTATCTCTGAACATAGGGTATGTTCAGTTTTAAAACGACCGGATTAATTATACGCTAAAATTCAATGTATATGCAAGCAAATTTACTAGCGTGTGTAACTCAATTATTTAAAAACAATGACAAATTCATAACGTATTTGATAAAACGTCAAAACTCTAGACAGAAGACAAACTCTTGAAAATGTATTCAATGCAAGAAAATATACAATGATAAGATACTAATGTGGCATTAGTATACGGACTGTGCGCGATTTTTTTTCTGTGCATTATCCTAAGAGACCAATACCATCAATCGGAACAATTTGTAATATGATCGCCAAATTTAAAAGTACATGATCCCCGCATCTCCGGTAGTCATTCATCATAAAATAACTAGGAGATGTCACGTTTTCACTGAACAAATGAAATTATACGTGTTATGTTATGCAGAAGAAGATACTGGTGTAGAAGATTTAAATACTTTCTTGCGTTGAATACATTTTCTGTCAACAGTTTTGACATTTTATACGTACCGTAAATATATGTTATGAATTTGTCATTTTATTTAAACAATCGAGTTACACACGCTAGTAAATTTGGTTGCATATACATTGAATTTTAGCATACATTTAATCTCGTCGTTTAAAACTGAACATACCCTATGTTCAGAGATTAAAAAAACGCGCGGTATAGTCGGATTTTTTTTAATGCGAGTAATTATTAGGAATATTACTTAACTGCGATTGATACTGACTAGTTTATTTTGCTTTGACATTTCTGGGGGATTGGTAATACAGATTTAAATTGACAGACATTTATTGACTGCGAAATTTCAATTATATTGTCCCTTATTTCAGTTAACTCAAAGTGACCAATCTTTGTGAGAAAATGAATAAACATAGGTCCAAAACTATTAGACAAGATACAACATATTCACAAGACATTTTCAACGCCAACAACTATTATTTGTGACATTGACATTTCAACATATAGTCGAAATCAGGGGAGATGTCTCATGACTCATTCTAAATGAATGTTTAATGCAGGAATAAATGCAATATCGGTGTCGCTATATTACCCTAAACCGCTGAAGTAAAGTGAGAGAGTAAATATCCGATCCGTCTGCTGTACGTTTTAAATGAAACCCGTGAAAACGTATGTCTTCGTTAATTCATTGAATCTGTCAGTGTCACTGTTAACCTATATGAAAACCTATGAAACATATATTTCGTGTTTACATACTTGTTATGTACACATAACCTACACAGCGAAATTACAGCATTGGAGATTTGACATTAACGCGATACAAATGAACTAATTCGTAGGCCTAATTGGCCGGGTGAATTTTTGCGCAACCAAACATCTAGCTGACCGCGTGCGTGTAAGTGTAGACACACGTTCAAGAAAATTTGAACCATACACTCCAAATGTATGAGCCATGAGACACCTCTCGTGATTACGAGTATACCCTCATGAATATCTTTTTACAATGCAAAAGTGTAGGGGATCTTCAGGATTAATTAAATACAATAACAGGTTTTATTTAATCTGCATATAATAATTACTTATTTTTGTTTTAACAATAATATATTGAGCATACAAGTATAATGGACAATACCAGTAAGTAATAAATATTAAAAGTTGTTAATTACACATAAATTAAAACAAATCATTTCTACATACTACATTATTGCTCATATTTTATATGTGACAGAGAGAGTTAAGAATACTACTGATCGGCGGGCTGCCTTCGTTTTTAACCGTTCGTTCGTTTACATTTACAGGGCTTTGAGTTATGCAGTATAGTGCATCTCTTGCATCAATTTGACAATTAAATTGTTTTAGTTGAACCAACTTGAAAATCTAGGGATATTTATTGATTTGCTAACATAAATCAACAGGTAAAGGGCTTTTGAAATGTGAACATGTACCGGCATTTTTATTGTAATCTAAACTAACAATTGACAGAATTTAGTTCATTTTAATTTTAGTATTTCTTATACTTTTCAGAATGACTGAAAGGCGAAACAACTGTAGAGCTTTATAATTATTATGTATAATTTACCTTTAAAATTATTATGCCAAGATACGACAAAGGCAACATATATGTACAACGAAGACTATTTGGTTGCCAAGCGTAATTATTATATTTTAATTTTAAAAAAAAAAGTAAATGTGAAATCACATAACACATAATGTATTCAATTAATTATTTCATCCATTATTGAAATACCGGGCATTTTTAAAATATGAAATCATTCAAACTGTGCCACAAGATCTTTTTTTATGTATCATTATGACTTCAGAATGCACACATTGACATTGAAATCGTGGCCCCAGAAAAAAATAGAAACTACTTTCAAACATTAAAAAACGACGTTAGAAAACAATCTTACATTAGTTAGTCGTAATACACAAATTATTTGCAACCTATATATTGACATATTAAAGCTTAAATAACAATTTTCTTTTCATGTAATAATTATCTATTGGACTAATATTAGTCTAATTATTGTAGACATTTCATGTAAGTATTGATTGGTCAAATACAACACTGAATGATTTTGGTGCAGACTGATTTCTGAATCTAGTTTATTTAATTGGCGAAAGAAAGCAAGATACACAATATAATGTAATCAATGTAATAAAAAATGTATGCTATTCAATATACATACTTTCTGTAACTTTTTCAAATCTATGCGAAATAAACATATAAAACTTGAACAGTAACTTCTGCCAATAATCTACAGTGTGAGCAACAATGCTTGAGGTTTGATAGTTAGGCAACCAAACACGCATGTTGGTATAACTGAAAATGTAAAAAGAATATCCCCTAGATTATTTTTCCAGTGGCGTAGCAAAGAACAAATAACAACAAAATGAATTAAATATTTAATCATAATTGCATATTTTAAAACGTTACAATAAAAGTTTACAACAAATGTTGAAAATGGCGGCCTTCGTTTTCAAGGCAGATGTTAATTCTACGTTTTTTATTTTCAAAAACATATTGGAGCTGCTCTGGAGTTATGTTTCTTATCTCTTCTTCGATTGCTTCTTGGAGTTGGTTTAGGTTGTGCATCCTATTTTTAAAAACATTATTTTTCAAATGTCCGAAAAGATAAAAATCACACGGAGTGATTTCTGGTGAACGCGCTGGCCTTATTCCTTAGCTTATCAATCGATCATCGTAATATTCCCTTAAATAATTAATTGTCGCAAAGGCAGTATGAGCCGTGGCTCCGTTTTGCTGAAAATAACCCATTATTTGTTCATCATCATGCACCTGATTAAGAAATGCATCCAGGATGATTGTTCGGTAACGGTCCGCATTGATTGTTTCATTGAAAAATATTGGGCCAATTATCCGACGTCTCGAAATTGCTACCCAAACACCAATTTTAAGTGGATGTAAATCTATTTCGATGAACGTATGAGGATTTTCTGTAGCCCATGTACGATAATTTTGGCTGTTCACATATCCTGATAAGTGAAACCACGCCTCATCAGTGAAAAATGTCCTGTCCAGCATATCGTTATCATTTAAATGCTGATTAAACCAATTGCAATAATCAATTCTTTTTTGAAAATCAAGTGGGTGTAGTTGTTGAACTACCGATACCTTATACGGGTGCAAATGGAGAATTTTCTTCGCGACTTTTCGGCAACTCCCATACGATACTCCTATAAGCGAATTTAAACATTAAAATTTGTATGCCATAAAGACTGAATGAATCATAAAAAATAACTTTTTTGCACCTTAAAATTAAGAACCAACCTGTTTGTGCTGAAAGTTTTCTTATAGATTTTGTTGGACTTTGTTCAAGCCGTTGTTGGACATCGGCAACAATCTCTTCTGTTAAGGTAGACGGTCTTCCAGTTGACTTGCCCTTACAAATACAATTCTTTCCTTCAAAGCGCTGAATAATACGGGTTTTATGCTGGATAAATATTTTGTAAGTAATGTTGACATCGGGGAAGGCTTCGTTAAATTGATTCATATACGATTGTAATGAATATGTCCATGTGCCGTCTTCATTTAGTGTTCCACTTCGATAATGAGCCTTCAGGATGAAGGCATCATGTTGTGGTGTAAAAACCATTGCAACAGGAAAGCGATTTCACTTAAACTCTGTAAATTTAGAAGAAAACTTAACTTTTATAATTTTATAACCTTAAAACCTGCAAATCACTTACCAGAAATCAAAGATTTACTCAGAGTAGTCCTGATAAGAACTGATGTTTATGAAGCAGAAGACAAAATAACTATATGCGAAGAATTGGCACAATGGTAATAAATAATAATACGACTCGGACGGCACTGGGCTGCGGCTGTCAAATCTTTTGAATTTACAGTAAATTTAATTAATAATAAACTTGGAGCGAAGAAATTCCCCAGTTTTTTGGGCGGGAAATTTAACTTGACTTCAGACATTGTTGCTCACTCTGTATTTAGCGAACAAAACAATTATCGAAGTTCCATGTGAAATTACAAGGTAAAAATATATTTTTCATCGAAAATTACATAATTTATCCCCATAAATGCCGATCGCACCTGTACTGCAATTGAATCTCGAAGAGATGTAACGGAGTGCATCCGTCCCATTTTCATCGCAATACCTCCACCGAGCAATGGTCCAGAACTTGGGTGGAACTGGCCATGCACTTGTAACATTTGTGTTTATTGGGATTCCACTTATTTTTACTCGCAACCTCTCGAGTGGGATTCCTTAATTCGAGTTATTAGTACATGAAACCGCCAGCTTCCGTCCACCTTACAGCGAGAGAAAAACATTTAGCTTACTAATTGAAATGACCTATAAATTTTTTATAGTTAATTTGGTAAAAATATATTTTAAAAGCATATTATTTATTGCGCTTGAACTATTTATGTAAATGCGTGTATAAACTGCGAAACTCTCTACATAAATATCCGTAAAATCAATGCTATATAAAAAAAGTTGGCATTGCATCTATTTTCGGAGCTGAGTCGAAGGATATATCGTTAAGTATTTCATTCCCCCCATCTGATAGTTATAGTTCAAAAATAATTACCAATAAAAATTGGTTGAGATAAGTAGCTGAAGGTGAAGTAAATAGGACACGACTTAGGTAAAGGTGAATCTATCTGATAATAAGGAAAACTATCAATTGGAATATTTGAATAATTGGAATAAAAAATATAATCAAAACATATTTAGTGATGGTGTGGTAGGCAACCAAATGTACACCTATTTTTTATTTCTGCTGCCATGGGTAATTACCGCCTCCAAGAAGCGATCTACCATAGGAAGTTTTTGTTTTGTGCATTTCGTTTCATTCATATCGGAATCTTTAATGTACATGCACAATTTACCAGTACACGGGATCGTCTGCTTCAATTTCCCACTTGAAAACAATAATAATAAACACTTTATTTATCAATTTGGTACATAAACTGCAAGATAAAACCAATAAAAAATGAAATTTTTTCAAATTAAAAAAGTGGCCGATAAATCTATATCAATATGGTACAAATGAAGCTTATTCGAATCACGTTAAGTTGTTATTAGAATAATGTTCAACGTTGGACAAAAATAGCTGTGAAATTTCAAGTATGCCTGGTTAAAAGTGGTAACGCGGTTACAAAGTGAGAAGGAATGAAACGTTCTTATAATGTTGATTAAATAACTTGTTAAACACAAAACAAAGTCCAGGAGGTTAATCACAGGTTGTAACAATGTAAAGCCAATCTCAACACGAACGAATCGGAATTATTCATCTTATAAGCATTCCAAGCATCCCATTCAAACAAAGTAAAGCCGAGGACTTGCGATACTTGCCGACGTCCCACAGGTACAAATATAATTTTAGTTGGTCGTTGCCGCTCGTCGGCTGCGTCACTTCGCGCAACTTCTTTGCTGTTATGTCTTCTGTCAGCTGTCAAATCATCGCTTAACCTTTCCCCCGTGTTCTCACAGCCGCAAATCAGTGCCAAAAAACCGCGGATAGCGATGAAATGACCGTGATCTACCAGACCAAGATGTGCGAACCTGAGTCCGCCGATCAGGTGGACAGGTTGCCATCGAGGGACAGGGTGACGAGATGGGACATAGCTGGCTTTATAATCTCCATTGTGAGCCACCTTGTGGACCTTATACTCGACTGCAACCTCGCCTATAGGTACTACAGCAGCCACCAGTACGGCTACTTCACCACCACATGCGGCTTCATCCTCATACCGGCCATGGTCAACACAATGTTCAGCATAAGGATGTGAGTGTCATCTTGGTGCGGATTAGTCACTGGCTGCCCTCAGGCTGTCTGGAAGACAAACGGGGGTGTCATGTGTTTGAACTGACTCTTCTTTTGTTATCGACCAATGGGAACGTAGAACCATTAAATTTGTATATCAACCAATGGGATGTAGGATTAATGATGGCCTTTGGAGCAACTTTAACCTATAATTACTTAGTCCCTACAGAGCGCAATAACATTAAAATAATCAAATAAAACAAACACTGTTCTTTGTTTATATCACACTGTTTATTAAAATTAGTGACTATAGTTTCAATGACGTTCTGATCATTATCAAACTTAGAGTTTGATAATCAACCCTAAGTTTGATAATGATCAGAACGTGATCGAAACTATAGTCACTAATTTTAATAAACAGTGTGATATAAACAAAGAAAAGTGTTTGTTTTGTTTAATTTCATCATGTATCACGAACTAGATGCTTCCAACATTGACCAATTAAAATAATCAATCGATAAAAATCAATTATTTTTGTGACTAGCTTTCATAGATGGCGTGTAATATAAACCCCAACTAATACCACACTGCATAAATTAATTGCACAATAATAAATTGTGTTCATTTCTTGCACAGGTATTATTTAGATCAAGAAAAGAAACGGAACACGACGTTAACGAAGCGGCTCACCAAACGGGGCTTCTGCTGCATATTAGTACTGCTATTCCAATTGGCTCCGGTGCTTCGGTATTTCGATGCGTTACGGTACGCCCTGAGGTCAAAGAAGGCTGAGAAGAATAAAGACGTGGAGAATCAGAGAAAGTATTACAAACTCATGGTGCAGGAGGACTCCGACGTGGCGCTTTTGCGGGTGCTGGAGTGCTTCCTGGAGGCCGCCCCGCAACAGATTCTTCAGCTGTCCATCATATTTCACAACCACGGCCAAGGGATCAGCGACACCTTCACATGTAATTCTATTTGTTACGTATTACAGAAATTACCTGGGAACAATGTTAATTATAACATTTATTATAACAATAACAAGTTTAATGATTTGTGCGTTAACTTTTTGGGATAAAGTTGTAAATCATTCGCGATGTCATTTGTATGTACTTTAAGGCAGTATTGATTGCACTAATTAAGCAGATTTTCTAAATCAAAGAAAGTGATGAAAATTTTTGAAACAACTTTTATAGATATCAAAACATCATTCAATGCACTCTTCTATTGCGGAGAGAAAAAGAAAAAAAAAATTGAATCGTATATTATTACCGAGTAGTCATATATCTCACATGAACTGAACCGAGTTTTTGAAATTTTGAATTATAATTGATTTGAAATTAACATTCTATAATTTTATTGTAGTTATGCATCAGCTCTTATCCATTGGAAGTAGTTTCGGGAGTATGGCATGGTCAATGGCCTCCTACCAACGATTGCTAAGAGTGTCCTTAACGAATAAGAATAACATAACATGGGCAGGAACCATCATGCAGTTCACATGGCACTTTTTGGTGACAGGTAATCTAAGGCATTTACTTTCCTATTATAATATTAATATTCTGCTTTACAGTTTCTCGGATAATGTGCATAAGTGTGGTGGCGTCGATCTATCCGGAGTATACTATAATAGCATTGGCCATTCACTGGGTCTTGATGGTGATTTGGCTTCTGATTTCGACGCACGAACTGAATTTCTGCCACAACAATCATGTCTACGACTTCCTCTTTTATACAATTTTTGGTACTGTTTACATATTTACACACGTGAGTCTGAATGATGGCCGAACCTTTTGGAAATATGTATTTTTCTACTTAACTTTATGTATAGAAAACATAGTTTGTACGACCGTATGGATTGTCAAAGCGGACGATATTCTGAAAAATACACTGTATTATCAGCCGATAGTTTATATTAATTTTATATCGTTCTTTGTTGGTATATTTTTTATGATCGTTTATTACAAGATCTTCCACCCGAGCACGGGATATATGAGCAGGCCTAAGCCGATTGTTGTGAATAGTTAATGATTAATTAATTTCAGGGTGTATTTTTGTAGCAAAAATGTATGCATGAATCTCGTATGTGGCGATAGTCAATTCGTGTATGCCTATTTAATTTATTTATTGCGCTCTAACATAATCATGACCATTTTTAAGTGTGATTTTGTTTAGTCTATTTATTCTTGTTTCTATTACATTGTAATTATAAGGCTTACGTATAATCAATCTTGTACTATAGGCGGAGTTAATTTGAAATTAATTATTGATTATAACTACAGTAAGCCTGTTGGATGTGATGTAAATGTATGGATTCAATATCAGTATTTTAGGCAATTATCTCATATCATCGAATAGTTTTATCATAATTTCATTCAGATTAAGAAACCTAGTCATAGTCTCTCTAATATCTAATAATGGAAAAATGAGCTCATGGACAAACAGTGAATCGAGGTTCTTCAACCAGATTGATAATCCTTGGTATGTTAACTAGGCAATAGGGTATACAATTTTGTTTATATTTACGGGCGCAGCCCGGTGGATCTGTATCCCCATGTTTGTACATAGTGTAGTCTGTTGGCGATTTCGAACACGCAAATGGAGGAGGTTTAATGAAATGATCATCATGTACTTATCAATAACGTTCACTCTTTAAGAATCACTCAAAAACGTTAAAATTTACGACTGAAGAAAGTGCCTCCGTATTAATATACTCGTTTTTATAGTCTTTATTTGTATATATATATATATATATATCTACATATAATATTCTTATATAAAAAAAATTACAAGTGCAATTGTAATCATAAATGAACGATATTAAACCAGTGATAAACCTACGAATTTTCTAATAAATTTAGTTATTCTTACCTATTATTTTCCTAGTTCACACCTCAAGAGCTAGAGCAATATTTCAGCTATTTTTCCATCTAGGTAAAACCACCCATACGATTGAATGTTTGGATTTCGACAAAGAAGAAATATATTATAAATATCTTCAGGCGAAATATATTAATTTATCATTCAAATGTGGCTCCTTTTTATCCTAAAAAAATTACAATAATTGAGCTAATGATTACAGTAAATCATTGCGATGGAAATAAAATTTCGAAAGGAAATGTTCTTGTAAAGGTAAGTTTTAGTTGCAATCGTTTTCATATACATGAGTATTTTATTTAAACCTCTACAAACACTACCCAATAGGGTAATCATTTGTGATGGCAATTGTAAGAGCTCGCAATTAAAAGCCACTATGAAATAATTTCCACTTACATTCTCTATTTTATGTGCAGGTTGATGTGTTTGAGAAATGACTGTTTAGTGCAATGAATTTGTAATACACTGACATGACATGTGTTATAACATTTCATCATATTTTATCTAAGATAAGATAACAGAGGGTTCAAACAGTTAATATAAAATCATTGTAGAAAAATCTGATTTGCTTTAAAAATTGCTTAATATAATATTATATACATTATTTTATAATAGTATACTGCGCTGTAATCATGGAATCATACGCAAAAATTATGTAATTTTAAATAAAAAAATAATGTACATTTGGTTGCCTAATTATACATAAGTATTTAATTGTACTAAATATCAATAATTCAAGCGTTTTACCATTCCAAGTTAACAAGCGGCATATTTAGTAAATCACTATTGCAAAATAATGAATAAAAATGGGAATATTTTCCATTTGCTTAATGTAATATATTCTAGAATGTTCTATTATAGTATATTGTGCTGGAATCACTGAATCGCATGAAAATACAATAATAATTAGAAGTTAACAATCATAATGTAGAATCATAGATTATCGACTTACTATATTATGCATTAATTAGTCGCTTAAAAGTAGTCAACCAAATTTACAAATTTTAAAATTTGTTTCAAACAATTATTTTTTTGTATGTATTATTATTAGATTTACAGGTGATTTCAATATAATATACCATAATAAAACATGTTATCCCATTTTGTTACAATTTAGATAGAATGAGTTTACGAATATAAAATAATCTACTGAAACTACATTATGTAACAGTTTTAATGATTTTGTGGTAGCATATTTATGTAATAGTCTGCATCTCAGAATATATAATACTTGTTTAATAATAATTACGTGTTTTTGGTACAGGATGGTATTTTAAAAATAGACGGCCAAAATTTTGTTTTTCGTTAAACAATTAAGTGACAACATACAAAAAATTCAATTTTTCTACATTGAATAGACAATTTTAAATAGAGTAAAATGGTAAGTACATTGATAAAATTCGTACTTAGATTATGTGTCCAATTATTTCAGGCGAATGAAATTGATGACACTTTAAAAAAGATGAATACACATGAAGGTGTCGAGGGTATAATTGTGATAAATTCAGAAGGTAGTATATTTTATTTCCTCTTCTACAGATGTCAGAATTGTTTTACTTATGTTGCAGGAATACCTATAAAAACAACTCTCGACAACAACTCGACGGTGCAGTATGCTGGATTGATAAGTTCGTTAGCTGAAAAGAGTCGCAGCGTTATTCGTGACATGGATCCTTCAAATGATTTAATTTTCATTCGTCTGCGATCTAAAAAAAACGAAATTATGGTGGCTCCTGATAGAGAGTTTATACTCACTGTTATACAAACGCCTGTAAAATGAATAGGAAATATATTTTATCAGGTTTCTTTTATTAACGTGCTATGTATTATAGTAGAAATAACATTAATATATAACAAATAAATATAATAGGTGAAATTAAAATTCAAAAGTATAAATTATTTTGCGTAATCAGCCATTACTGGTAAAGCAATTATCACTTAAAATTTAGTTGGAATGATTTTCAAAATGTCAATTAGAAAATGGTTACAAATACATCAGTGGGCAAAATTCCATTACAATAAAGCACAATGCGAAACTGTAGGGGTATACCTATTGCAATAACTAAAAACTTACGTGTAAAGATTTTGGATTTCAGTTTGTCTCACAAGGCAATAAAAATCTTGTACAACTGAATCGACTATTTGATAAAACTTAAAAACTTTGAAAATACTGTACTTTTTAATAAAAAATCTTCATTTGCATTATGTTTTAATGACATGTTGAGGCTCAATGTGTAAAAACTAATATATGGATAGCAATGGCCGGTACAATGGCTCTTGCTCGGCCAGACCTTAGAATTTGTTTGTCATAAAATATATATTTACAGATGATAAAAATGTAATTGGAGCAAAACTGAATTGATTTAATTATAGCACTAGGCAAAAATTAAACCCACTACTATAGGAATTGTAGATGCAAATTGATATGAAAATTTTTAACTACTACTATTATCATTACTATGAAAATTCTATTGGTATTCAGAGTTCACTCGAGTTTTAGTACACAACACAATTTGGAATTTTTATGTAATTTTGAAAAAATCTTATTGGATTTTTAGGAACTCTTGGCACGTTTATAACGGCGTACTTGATTTTATCTTAAAAATTCAAAATTGTGTATATAAAAATTCCAAACTTGTTTTCCACTCGTTATGGTTGCAAATTATGTATAGAAGTAATTGTACAAAATTGTATATTTTATAATATTACACAAGCATTCCTTAAAGCAAATCCAAGTTAAAATAAATTACACGAAATAAATCAGTAAAAAAGGTAGATCCGATTTCGATAGAAACGAAAAGCTATTCCGTTGGGTTTTGTATTACGATTAATATAAATTCCTTGTCCGGGGCGACCATAATCTCATGCTTTTTGGAACGTATGCGAAGGAACGTCAAATCGTTTGAGGGGTCGAGGTCCCTGACGACACTCCTAGCTTTGTCAGCCAGCGCGCTAATCAGCCCTGAATATTGCACGGTCGTCGTATTATCCAATGTAGTCTTAATAGGAATCCCTGCAATATTTGTCATGTGAATACACCAAACAAATGCTACTTACAGGGTGCATGAACCTTCCGAGTTCACCACAATGGTGCCCACAACCCCTTTGTGCGATTGAATGCGTTTCATCGTCTCCTCAATTTCGTTCGACTAAAACATTTGTAAGGGTAATTCTTTGATGAACTGTTATTTGCGTTAATTACCATTTTTAATAAAATTTATAACACTAAACCTGTATTAATAAAAGTAAACTGACATCTGTCAGCAACATGAATCACATTTCAAGATGACAAACATGAAAAATTGTAAAGTACTGCTACAAAATTATTTTACTATTAATTATTAACGATCAAATTTAACTTTGTCACCTTTACACCTTTATTGGTGTATAAATTTTCATCAATTACTCCCCAAATTGAACCCAGGTGAACAATCGAATAAAGGTTGTTATCCTAACTATATACATGATTTGAATTTTAGTGTTCCACCGTTGCCGTGAGAATCTGTTTCCGGGAGTTAAAAATGTAAAATGTTAAAATGCATCTCCTATTCTATATTGTAGTAATTTGATATCACTAATTGGCTGGATATTTAATTATAGGTGCTATCCGTTCACAATTTAACCGAGTGTGAACTGAAGTGAGTATGAACTGAGAATCTCACTTCACAATCATGGTTGAAAGGAACGTCGTGACTCACTTGAAAAGTGGCCTTATGTTATACTTTGTTATTACGAGTAAAATATAGAAACTTTTTAATATTGAAACAAATTTAATGGCGGGAGCACCATGAATCCCATACAAACCCTCATTATAGTATATGCTTTATGCCCGATTGCACCGTATGCACTTAAAATTTTAAGGTTCCTTATGGCCGATTGCACCGTTTGTAGTTTTAAGGACCCTTAGTTAAGTAAGTTTAAATTTTAAGGATCCTTAAAATTAACTTTGTGTTGCACCGTACAAGACATCAGATTCCTTAGTAAAGGGACCTTAGCGTTCAGCATTCTAGGGATTTTTAATAACTGCTACATTCACTCGGATAAAATTTAATACAAAACAGTTGTCAACGGTATGTTTTACCTCGATTCCTCTCTGTCTATAAAAACTTAGGTCGTCCAAATTGTTAAATTAATCCGTTCTCAAATAAACTAAACAAGGAAATCCGATGAATTTGGATTCCAGAATGTCACTATTATCTTGATTTTAAATGTTATTCAATTTTAACAAAATTATTTTTTTATGTCATAATTGTAGAGGAAATGCAAATGTATCAAGCACTAATGCCGAATAATATACGAATGTAGAAGTAATTTATTTATATTAAAGTTTCAATTGAATTCAATCAAATCACACAATTTGTTGTATTACGTATCAAAAAACTTGAGCAGTAACATGTACGTTACTTGACAGTATCACATTCGAATATCAAATGCATTTATGACCTAACTCTATCTGACTTTCGAATGTGATGCTCTCAAGTAACGTACACGTTACTGCTAACGTTTTTTGATACGCAATACACCCGATTATCCTGTATCAAAATTCAACACAAACTAACCTACAAACACCAAATTGTTCACAATATTGCTTTAACAACAATTGCAATCATAGTCAAGGTATTCAACACTCGAATTGTAATTATAAGTTCGTTAGTTATCTTAAAATCAGTATAAAGGCTAATGTAGTGAAAAATAAGTAATATTTTATACACATCCACTGCTCATAATACGTTAAACTGACAGTTGACAAACCCTTAAATAAGTTTTTTTAATTTGTATTCATAAAGACGTCATTAACGTCGTTATAACAAACAATCTAAACAACCGTTTATGTGCAATGCTACAATATTTTATAGCAACGGACGTTAAATTTTTTGTTTTATAGCAACGGACGTTAAAAACCGCCACAGCGGACTTTTCTGTTTAACGAGATAGAGAGAATGAGATACGAGAGGACGATATAACTAGAAGAACGAGATTGCGAATTAATTATTATTTAGTTAATAATAATAATCTAAACACATACAAATTATTTATCTTTCTTTACAATACTGAAATTAAACGTACATTTATTAAAGTGTCCACTAAGCGTAATTCTTCCGTCGTCACATATATCATTCATAATCGTTTGTTCATTGCTATTAGAGACGATTCCAGATGATGTAGATGGAATGTCATCAGCAGTTTTATTCGCCGAATTTGTAATTTTCTTTGCAATTTCCATTTTCTGGTACTCCGATTCCTCAATATATCCTTCCGCTACACTCGTTGAGCGCCATCCACCAAGACTTTTTAACGCAAATACATCACCTCCACCTTCTACCAACAAAGTGGCCGATGTTCTCCGAAAACAGTGTCCGGTGTATAATTTAAAATCCGGAAGTTTTAAATATTCGGCAACTTTTTGGGGAATATTTGCTATTGTGTGTATTCCAGCTGGCTGTACAGTACATTTTCCTCCGCGATAAGTTAAAAATAACCTTGTAGTTTTAACATGACCTGGCCGCAATGACAAATACTTTTTGTAAAGCATATAACCGTTGAATCCATCAGCATCATTCGTAATTACGAAAGATCTTGTTTTGTCGGTTTTTGTCGCTCCAAGAAACACCCGTAAAAATGAGCCATTCTCTTTCACATCGTTTACCGTCAAATTGACAAGTTCTTGGCGACGACAAGCACCAAAAACTCCAAAAAGAACCACAAGCTGAGAAGATTTGATATAGGTACATCAGTTTGTCTAGCAGAAATACAGTTTACCTACCTTTGCAAATAAAAAATGGAAATCATCAGCCTCTTTCAAAAATGCCATGACATTTTCTTTAGATAATACCTTTGACTTTTTAGGTCGGTAACCTCGGGAAATATTTTTCAAAAATTCTTGAGCACTAGCATATCTAACAATTTATACAAATCTAGTATTGAATTTATACATAGCAATATTAGAACTTACTTACTAATATCCACTTTTTCCTTTACTTTTAGCACTTTCTTCAACATTGAAAAATATGACCAAAGACTAGATGGTTTGACTTGTTTCGATTTCTCATTTAAGTAAGCCATAAGGACTTGTTCCGAAGTTTTTCGAACAGACATTTTGTTGCGCCAATCGCAAAACAACTTATACGTTTTTTCGTAAATGGCAGCCGACTTCACGGGCATCAATCGACTTTGTGCTTGTGCAGCTTGCTCGATAACTTCTGGTGGCAAATCATAATCTTCTTCGATATTATCTTCGATATCTGACATTTTGTCAAATTTAATTTGTCAACAACAACACTGTTGTTATGGTTGGAAATAACATATTTCAATATTATTTTCAAATCAATATGTGTACAAATTAAAAAAAAAGTTGTATGTTACACGTACGCTAATGGTCTTTATGGACTTGGCCGGTTAAATGGCTCGGCTAACGCCTCGCCATTTAATCTTCCGGCCGCGTCCATAAACACCTATTTAGCGTACTTGTAACATAAATAACTATATTCCGCCGGAGTCGGGAGCTTAAAATTTAAGGGTCCTTACGGCGTTTTTATGCCCGATTGCACCGTATGTGTTAAGGATACTTAAAATTTTGAGGTTCCTTAACGGACGAAAAACCATTGCACCGCCATCTTAAGGTAACGCCGTAAGAACCCTTAAATTTTAAGCTCCCGACTCCGGCGGAATAACTTATTTAAGGGTTACAAACTGTCAGTTTGACGTATTATGAGCAGTGGACGTGTACAAAATATTACTTATTTTTAACTACATTAGCCTTTATACTGATTTTAAGATAACTAACGAAGTTATAATTACATTTCGAATGTTGAATTACCTTCACTACGATTGTAATTGTTGTTGTTAAAGCAATATTGTGAACAATTTGGTGTTTGTAGGTTAGTTTGTGTTGAATTTTGATACAGGATAATCGGGTGTATTGCGTATCAAAAAACTTTAGCAGTAACATGTACGTTGCTTGAGAGCATCACATTCGAAAGTCAGATCGAGTTATATCATAAATGCATTTGATATTCGAATGTGATTCTGTCAAGCACAGATTATATATCAAGTCAAGTAACGTACACGTTACTGCTAAAGTTTTTTCATACGCAATACAACACATTGTGTGATTCGATTGTATTCAATTGAAACTTTAATATAAATAAATTACTTCTACATTCGTATATTATTCGGCATTGGTGCTTGATACTTCTGCATTTCCTCTACAATTAGGACATAAAATTAATTTTATTAAAATTGAATAACATTTAAAATTAAGATAATAGTGACATTCTGGAATCCAAATTCATCGGATTTCCTTGTTTAGTTTATTTGACAACGGATTATTTCAACAATTTGGACGACCTAAGTTTTTATAGACAGAGAGGAATCGAGGTAAAACATACCGTTGACAACGAGTTTCATCCGAGTGAATATAGCAGTTACTAAAATTCCCTAGGATGGGCAACGTTAAGGTTCCTTTGCTAAGGGAACTGAATCTATTTACGGTGCAACACAAAGATAATTTTAAGAATCCTTAAAATTTAAACTCACTTAACTAAGAGCCCTTAAAACTACAAACGGTGCAATCGGCCATAGTAACCTTAAGATGGCGGTGCAATGGTTTTTCGTCCGTTAATGGCCGATTGCACCGTTTGTAGTTTTAAGGATCCTTAGTTAAGTAAGTTTAAATTTTAAGGATCCTTAAAATTAACTTTGTGTTGCACCGTACAAGACATCAGACTCCTTAGTAAAGGAACTTTAGCGTTCAGCATTCTAGGGAATTTTAATAACTCACTCGGAAGAACTCGGAAGAAATCTAACACAAAATAGTTGTCAACGGTATGTTTTACCTCGATTCCTCTCTGTCTATAAAAACTTAGGTCGTCCAGATTGTTGAAATAATCCGTTTTCAAATAAACTAAACAAGGAAATCCGATGAATTTGGATTCCAGAATGTCACTATTATCTTGATTTTAAATGGTATTCAATTTTAACAAAATTAATTTTATGTCATAATTGTAGAGGAAATGCAGATGTACGAATGTAGAAGTAATTTATTTATATCTGTCAGTTTGACGTATTATGAGCAGTGGTTGTGTACAAAATATTACTTATTTTTAACTACATTAGCCTTTATACTGATTTTAAGATAACTAACGAACTTATAATTACAATTCGAGTGTTGAATACCTTGACTATGATTGCAATTGTTGTTAAAGCAATATTGTGAACAATTTGGTGTTTGCAGGTTAGTTTGTGTTGAATTTTGATACAGGATAATCGGGTGTATTGCGTATCAAAAAACGTTAGCAGTAACGTGTACGTTACTTGAGAGCATCACATTCGAAAGTCAGATAGAGTTATATCATAAATGCATTTGATATTCGAATGTGATACTGTCAAGTAACGTACACGTTACTGCTCAAGTTTTTTGATACGCAATACAACAAATTGTGTGATTCGATTGAATTCAATTGAAACTTTAATATAAATAAATTACTTCTACATTCGTATATTATTCGGCATTGGTGCTTGATACATCTGCATTTCCTCTACAATTATGACATAAAATTAATTTTGTTAAAATTGAATAACATTTAAAATCAAGATAATAGTGACATTCTGGAATCCAAATTCATCGGATTTCCTTGTTTAGTTTATTTGAGAACGGATTAATTTAACAATTTGGACGACCTAAGTTTTTATAGACAGAGAGGAATCGAGGTAAAACATACCGTTGACAACTGTTTTGTGTTAAATTTTATCCGAGTGAATATAGCAGTTATTAAAATTCCCTAGAATGCTGAACGCTAAGGTCCCTTTACTAAGGAATCTGATGTCTTGTACGGTGCAACACAAAGTTAATTTTAAGGATCCTTAAAATTTAAACTTACTTAACTAAGGGTCCTTAAAACTACAAACGGTGCAATCGATAGTGTATTCTTTGATATGCTGTGTTACAAACAACACAAAAGTTACCCCCACTCCCTAACTGAGTGGAGGATCACATTTTGAACACCCACGCAATCAACTCAGAGTGGGCTTATGGGGAGGTAATAAAAATCTCACTTCAGACGACAGCACAGATTATATATACCGGGCTTTTTTTTCGTTTTTACACATATGATTGACAATGTATAACAGGTTGCCTGCATCTACCCGCAATGAATTTCCTATGTGTAATTCTAAAAATAAAATAATCAACTCATTAGCGGTCGGTGCAAGCAACCTATCAATTTTGGCATATGTTACACAGAGAGGTTATGTTTTTATTCAAGACAACACACGAGAGTATTCGTAATGTATCAAGATCAGCTGATATGTCAACAAATGATTATTTTCTTTGGGGTTACCTGAAAAGTAAAATTTTTAATGACGTACAAATACATAACGTAGATGAATTGAAAGGCCGTATACGTACTTCATGTAATGGCATAAATCCATAATACGTTACGAATACTCTTCGTGTCTTCAAAAACCCTGTCGTGTATTGCCTTGAATAAAAACATAACCTCTATGTGTAACATATGCCAAAATTGACAGGTTGCTTGCACCGACGCCGCTAATGAGTTGATTTTTATTTTTTTTTAGAATTACACAGGAAATTCCTTTCGGGTATATGCAGGCAACCAGTTATACATTGTCCATCATATGTGTAATAAGGAAAAAAAAGCCCGGTATATATTATGGACGACAGACTCACTTCACATGGTGAAAGAAACGCTCCGCTAATTTTGAGATTGTAAATGAAGTGAGTTTTAACTGAGTTTTGGTGTGAATGGAAAGCACCTAAATATTATCAATTATTTGAATTTGAATGCGGTTGGTAAAGTAGAATTCTGATTTATTTTTAAACAAATGTGCTGATGTTTTAAGGTTATGTCACGTTGATTCTGTTTTGAAAATGAATAAAGGCAAAGAATTAATATCTAAGATAGGCCTCCGTCTGGACGGACGTAGGGCTGATGAACTGAGGAGGATCCGCTGCAAGTTGGGTGTCTTCAGTCAACCAGATGGAAGCGCGTACATTGAGCAGGGGCTCACAAAAGTCTTAGCTGCCGTCTACGGACCACATCAGGTTTGTAGCTTTTCAATACCTCTTTGTTATACAATAAATTAGGAACTTCATTAAATAAATAAACTACCCATTTAATTGTATTATGTATATGTGCGCTTTTAAGACAATAAATTAGCCGTTGATTCAATTGTTTTATGTGTAGGTGCGTGTGAACAGAAGCAAAGCGCAGCACGACGCTGCCGTGGTAAACTGCCAGTTCAGCATGGCCGTGTTCTCAACATCGGAGCGGAAGAGGCGGCCTCGAGGGGACAGAAAGTCAACCGAAATATCCATACACTTGAGGCAGGCGTTGCTGGCCGTTATTAAAACGGAGTTGTATCCTTGGTCGCAAATTGATGTATACGTTGAAGTCCTACATGCAGATGGAGGTACAGTATATTTTAATCATCAATATCCTACCATGGAACTAGCATTAATTCCGATATAAATATTAAGTCCGGACAAGATATTTAGTCCCTAAATGGCGTTCAATAGTTAGATTATCTAAATTCGTTTGAATGATGAGTGGTCACCCAAATGAAGTAGGTCATTTTTAAGTTACATGTGTGTACGTTTTCTTACAACATGTGCTGTCCAAATGACGTTGGCGCCAGCAGGCATTCGTACCAACCTACTTGGTGCTTTTTGAACAATTCTGGAATTTAACTTGTAACTTGACAACTGTAAATTTCCCTTTGACCATTCATTATCAAAGAATAGCCTGTTGGGGTACGTGATTACCCCCTAATTGAAGTAGATTAAAATAAGTTGTATTTTAGGTGTTTATCCAGCCTGCGTAAATGCAGCGACTTTAGCGTTGATAGATGCCGGCATCCCCCTGAAAGAGTATGTTTGTGCTTGCACTGCCAGTTTGGCTAACAATGATGTGCCGATGGTGGATATTTCCCATCAGGAAGAAATGCTTGGTGGACCCACATTGACCATAGCCGCGCTTCCAATGTCGGGGAAAATCGTGCTGATGGAGATGTCTCAGAGGTTCCACATGGACCACCTGGAGAAGGTTATGAACAAGGCTTTGCAGGGTTGCAAGGACATTAAAGTGATATTAGACGGGGCTGTTAAAAATCACGTGGAGGACGTTGGATGCTCGACGGGCTGGGCGAACTCCAGCCAGAAAGTTCGGAAGTAAAAGTTTTTAATGAATTTATTTCTTTTTATAAATATTTGTGTATAAAATTACAGTACCATAATGTTTTCACACTCATTTACAGAGCTATGTACATCTACTTTAACTTACCATTTATTTATGACGTACTCGAAAAATATCTAATTATACAGAAACGCTCACAGTAGTATACAAAGGCACATAAAAATTGGAAAACAATATGCAATTGATTAGTTCGGGGTGGCATCAGGGTGTCTTTCGATTAGCATTCCAACACCCTAGAAGAGAAAAGATACAGTTATCAAAGTAATAATTTCAAACATAAATGTGGACAAAGTTATATAAATAGAGATATGTATATCAATAAAAAAATGCCAGATTCAAGTTCCATGGGTTAAGAAAATAGAAAACTGTTTACAAGTAAGTGTGTTAGTTGCAATCTGATTTATAATTGAACCGATTCATCACAAATGTCACTTACTTGACCTCCAGCAGCACACGCCGCTACGAATCCTAAGTGTCCGTCCTCACGCACCAACCTGTTAGCCGTGTGCATCGCCAAACGCACACCGGTGGCGGCAAACGGATGCCCAATGGACAGCGAGCCTCCCCAGCAGTTGAATTTGTTGAGATCGGGTACTCCTACTTTTGCCTTGCGCTTCATATACGTCTGAGCGAACCAGTCGCTGTCCATAGCCTTCATGTTCGCAATAATTTGACCCTAAAATGTCCGTTACAATTATATAATTTAAAATCAATAATTTAAAAAAATATAACTAACATAACTTATATTAAGAAACTTCAGATTAAGCCTGCACATTTATTGTACAGTAAAATACAACAGTTCAAGTTATTGAAGATAAATTAAAAGGTAACAATTTTTTGTATGACACGGTGTGGTAGGTCAAGGTTACAGGCTTTATATGGTTTGTGAGTTTGGACATGCAAACATTTACTTACGGCGAAAGCTTCGTGGAATTCCCAGACATCGATGTCTTTCGTTGTGAGGCCTGCCTTCTCGAGCACGATGGGAGTGGCATATGCAGGCCCCAACAGGAGCTGGTCAATGGGATCTTGAGCTACAAACGTAAAGTCCCTGATGTAGGCTTTTGGTCGCAGGCCGAGCTGCTTCGCCTTGGCTTCTGACATGATCAAGCAAGCTGAAGCTCCATCAGTCTAAAATAGAGCTACACATCATGATCCAACAAGTAATATATACATAGAGAGTTATCTTTGGATTTCACTAAAAATCGCTGACAATCAGACTGTTTACAAACAGATCACTAATCAGGCTCAGAATATAACTTCCTTAATTGTGTTAAGTTCATTAGTGGCCAATTGTGATACTAAATATGGTTGATTAAATAGGAGATCAGGTTTTAAAACATACCAAAAATGAAGAATTTGCAGCCGTCACGGTGCCATGAGGTTTGACAAAAGCAGGTTTCAACTTTGCCAACTGTTCTGGAGTTCCAACACGAATACCATTATCCTTCTCGATTATTTTGTCCACTCCCGATGCCTGAAAACAAAAAAAAAGTGGTATTTTACCTGTGTAGATGTTTAAATTATATATATTCGAAATAATCGTTAGTCTTACTTTGAATGGAATCATATCTGTGAAATATCCTTTTTCGTAAGCCTGCTGGGCCAAGGTGTGGGACCTTATAGCAAAGTCATCTTGTTCCTTCCTCGTAGCTTGAAAACTTGCGGCAAGTCTGTCGGCAGAATGACCCATGGTTTCACCGGAAGAGAACTCAGCTACTGCTGGAAGCTGAAATTTTCAATAATTGACGTTAAAATTTCAATCATTTCAATTGATTTTTTATCAAAATTTAAATTCTATTCTAAATGAAATTATTCTTCTTAAAACCCAAGTATTTTTACTAAAATTCAATTTGTCTGTCAAAATATCAACCATGACCATAAATACTCTCATTAATCAATTAAATCACCTCTGGGACGAAGTGAGATGGCCTAAGAGTAGACAACAACTGTAACTGCTGCAGAGGTGTCTTGGCCTTTCCGGCACGCAGCATCATGCTCCTCATTTTCCTGCTATGCCTGATCGGAACGTCGGATAAGAACTCAACGCCACCACAAACGATCACATCGTAAGCTCCTGCCGCAATGTAACCAACAGCTGAAACATTCAATTAGTTAGGTATTGGAAAATGTATAAAACTATTCACTACTAGTTAATTGTACACCTGTCACTACAAATGCATGCAGAATAGTATATTCAAATACAATTTAGAGAAGACACCATATTCCAGCACGAATCCGTAATTCGACCTAGAGCCATGGCCAAACGGACGAGTACTGGAATAGCCTTCTGTATCGAATTTTTGATACTATTTTCTCTGTTTCGTGTTTATTCAGCACATAATCCTTACCGGTGGTCATAGCGACGTTTGACGAAATGCAAGCCAATGTGACCGTGTGAGAAGGTATCTTGTCACTGTAGCCGGCAGCCAAAGAAGCCTCGCGGGCAATGTTCGACGTCTTCACTTCTTGGATGACCGTTCCATAAATCACATATTCCACCAATTCCTTGGATATGCCAGTTTTCTTGATAATACCACTACAAAAAACCGAGATTAAATAAATTCACACTACACTACACCACACTATACTTGGAACGATCTATTTTGCAGCATTTATCGTATTGGCAAATACGAATTGTACTAAGCACATAATTCAAGTAATGATTTATCGGAAAATTGCATTGGAGCAATAATCATTTCAAATTTCTCCTACACTGCATCTGCCTTAATTGCTACGCTACGATGTAATTTAATTCAGGATATAAACAATGTCAAAAGACATACCAACTTTAAAACAATATTTTTTTCTATATCGCCCAATGTTATTGCTAGTTGTTTCTTTACGAATCTTTCTTTTGGTTTCTTTGATGCCCACAATCTTCTTATTTCTAATTACTAGCATTAATGATTAACACATACATGAGTGCCTGTTTCGCCAAGTCATGGGGCATAAGGTTGGCATAATCTGTGCCGGACATAAGGAACGGAGTTCGTATGCCATCAACAAGAACAACATTTTTGCCTGTTCTGTCGGGGATGGTTTTCTTCGCATTAGATGATGCACAAACGGAAAAGCATCTTAAGCCTAAAATAGTACACAGTACAATTATATCATAATTTATTAAAGGTTCAATTTAATATTGCCAAGGAAAAGATAATGCAGGGGCTAATAAATATTCACTGAATATGTGATCTCCAGTCGCAATATCTTAATGGCAAATATGCTATTACACTGGTTTGATTCAAATGTATTGATGAAGTGTTATCATATTTTTGTTGACTTATGGCGTGTTCGCTCATAAACGTTTGCACAGAAACGGGGGCAGATACTCATGGGGATTACTGCTTGTAAAACACGTTTGAATTATCCTATTTGCAAATATGTTTCTATATCAGTGCAAATTGAATTGGAAATCTTTTAGGTTTCAACTACTGAATTTTTCTTCGGATGAGTAAATTCATACAGAAAGATCTGGTATAATTTGAAAGTAATTGCAGGATAATACGGCCTGATTGCCTGGGTTGTCTACAATATATAAAATGTAATTACTTCATTATCCGAAGAGGTTTACAATTGTAATGATTGTACAAAATGATATACCATCACTGATGCAAATTAAGGACAAACAAATGAATTCAATATCGGTTTATAATAGAACGAGATGACTTCATTGGAACCTAAGTAAAAGTCGTATTTATATATTAAATTCCGTATTAAAAGCAATTGGACTTTGGAAGACTAGTGTTTACAACAAATCGAAAGTACATTTTGACGTCCGATAGTACACGGTCAAAAACTATTGAAAAACCTTACCGTTTTGTTGTAAAGTCAACTGGAGGAATCCTGGAACCTTGATAAGGTTTTTCGCTAAGTATGATACCATTATGAATGGCTTATGTGCAATAACTGTACAATAATCAGGTGCCAAACTCCAAATTCACTTAACCAACGTGTCGACTTTGGACCGGTACTGCTGCTGCCATCTATTACACTATCATAGAACGAATACCCCAATTCACTTTTAAATTTTGATTTTTCTCAATGAGCAAAGTCTATGCGGTCCAAAAGTTCATGATTTTTATTTATCCTGTTTGATGCTATTTTTTTTTCATGACGAGCTAGACTTAAAGTATCAATAAACTTATCTGTAATCAATTCCTATTATCTCTAATTAGACATTAAAATTGATTGAAGTAAAGATAATTTTTAAGGAAAACACTAAATTTTTGAGTGCTTAATTAATTTTAGCCACATCATCCCAGTTTAGTAAACACAAATATTAGCAGAGCAACCTCCATATGCAGTACTAACTGGACATTGCTCAGCCAGACATTTGACTGCAACATTCGTGCAATACACAAACATGTTCATAAGCACGCTACAATGTTTTATATGTGTAGGTTTATTATAATATATTCCGCAATGTTTTTATCTACTTTAATATTCAATATTAAAGATTTAACAATGTTATATAGGATCTTATATTATTTGATTTGCATATTGCTATAAATACATTATCTTAATTTGCTGTTTTTTGCTCGGTGGATACATTAATAAATTCAAAGAATAATTTACTTTTGTATATTGTTGGGATTTAAATAGTAACCTGTTCCATTATTTTTTTTTAATAAATGTTTGTTTATGAAGTATTAATGAAAAATAATCGTGGTACCTTTCCTTCACTACATTTATTTGTGACTAAATGTACATTTCGGCCACAACGTGACCATTATCATTAGTATACTAACTTAAAATTACTTTACATTCGTTTATATAATAAAATGGTAATGACATAGGTAACATTTTTGGGAAAGAATTAACTTTTATTAGCCTCCAACAGCAAAAATCTAAATATGTTCGAAGGCATTTATATGAAAAAAATTCAACCCGGTTAATGAACTACGACAGGATGTGGACTTATTTATTTCCAAAAACTAGCAACTTACCGCGCGTCTTTCTGTAATCTCTAATCCTCCGCTTAATGGTGTATACGGAGAAATTACCTCATTAATATTTTCCATTCAACCCCACTTTATGTAATTCTTTCCCAAAAATGTTACCTATTTTAAGTTAGTATATTAATGATTATGGTCACGTTGTGACTGAAATGTACATTTAGCACAAATAAATATAGTGAAGAAAAGGTACCACGATTATTTTTCATTAACAATTTCCTTCAAGTGCTCAAGAAACATATATTATATGAAGTATTACATTAAAATCACGTAAGTCCATAATAGAAATCGATCAATAATAATGCGATTTCAAAATACGAACATTTTGTTCAAAATTATAGGTACTTGGACTAATTAGCAGAATCTGTAGAGTACTAACGATTAAAATAGCTACCTGGAATAAAAAAAGCGATGTTTATGTCTTGTATGTCTGCATAGACGGTTTATTTTGATGATATACATGGCTGTCTATATCCTGTAAATTGTTGAAGGGTATTTTGCAGTTGAGCCGAATTTCGCTACAAACCCATTTTTCCCATTTCAAGGTCGCTGATTATGAAAATTTAATTTTGTAATGTAAATAAACTTTTCAGCAAGTTAACTTATTTTTTTTAAATTTTGAATACTGTTTCATAAAAGATTCCATTTTTATTTTAAACTAACTTGGCTCTGTTAGGGTGACAGTATTGTGGCCAATGTAAAAAGACACTAGACTTAAAAATAAACTAAAAAATAGGTTATATTTTATGACAGTGGGCAATGTTGTCATCAAATTGAGTATTTATGAAGTACAGAATTTATTTGCTATTTTATTTTACAAAAGCAAATCAGTCAAATTATAATATATTTTCATGAATGATTTTTGGCATTTTTTAAATAATTAAAAAACCAGCACACTTGAATGATTGAAGCAATAATTTAATTATTTTATTATATGAATTAGGCAACACTGTTAGAAATCTGACATTTAATTTTTTTTTCACGCTCCGATCATTTCTGTTGGTGTTCGTGTAAAACTTTATAAAATGAAACCACAGTCTTCTTAGTTAAAAATAAAAATGGAACAGAGTTTACCTGCAAAACTTTACCGTTTCACGTTTTGGACAAAAAACTTATTGTTTTACGAATTTTGTTGTCGTTACACTAGACACAAAAAGACAATTTTCATGTTGTTTTCAGTTTGGACATTTCAGATGTCTTCAATTTGAAATTTATTTTAATTACAATACACTCACATTTGCTTAGACGGTTTACAATGATATTTACGATTATTAAATCTTGAGTACTGTAAAGTTATTTAATCTTTTAAATCGTCATAAAGTAGGTAAGACATTGTCCATCATATTAACCACAGTATTAACGGTTTTTACGTGACACCGACACTATTATTCAGATACAAACATTATTAGCAATGTTTTAGTAAGGAAGTATAATTATAATATATGGGTTCACATGTGAATAATGCACGTTATTATATTATTATTATAATCGGATCCTTAGTCTACCCGTAGGGTGTTAAGGTAAGGTTATTGTATACGGAATATATATAATTATACGTAAACGTTGTGCGAGGGTTTACAATTCAATAATGAAATAAATCAAAGTTAAAATTTTATTAAAATCCTATACAATAATAAATGTTTAGTACATACCAAAGACTCAGTAAACTAAACAACTAAAACTAGTACATGTATAAAACGGAAAACAGCAAATCACAGATAAGAATTCAATAGAGAAACGTGCGGTCTGTATATTTGTGCAAGTTCTATCGTCAAAAACTGGACAGCCTCTTTACATCTATGACGTGAAACAGATGGCCGAAAGTAAATAAAACCAACGTTTGATAGCTACCTATTTATTCCAGAAATTAGTTATATCACAAAAATATCACAGCTGCTTTCGATGGGCTCGGGTCGCTCTATATCATAAACCTGAAAATAAAACAGAATTACTCATCGGCCAAAAGCAGTCACAGTTGTTTTAGTATCACAAGACACAACACAAATTAAAAATATTACGGAAACTATCCAGAACGTGTCATGCATTTCGGAATCGTACAATATTCTACGGTAATTTAAGTTGATTAGCGATTTTTCAGTTTATATTGGGTGGGAGCAGTTTTTTTTAGCGCAACGTCTTTTATTAAATTTATTTTAAAACTTATAAGCACTAAGCATGCATTTAAAATCATGGTTAAAATATTTTAAGTATACATTACCTTTTCCATCATCTGTGCTAGAATCATTTAAATTAAACGTTTATTACGGTATTAAATTAAATTGTTTATTAAAAGAGGTATGGAATATCATCTTGCTGGTTTTTTATTGCTTTTTATTATTTTTACGAGATAAACCGTACATTTAGTTTTACATATAGATTTTTAAATACTTCTTTTACTAATTGCTATTTCCCTATTTCAAGGGCCATTCTATAAGATTGGTGTAACCATGTGGTTAGAAATACTCGGCGGCACTGTAACGGTATCCTCGTAATTGATATGGTTTGACCACAGTATGTGCAAACAGCTTACAGAATGGCCCAACACAATAATTACAACACTAAGTGAACATTATAATTATTCTCATCGATTAGACACTACATATTTAAAAACTGTTTAAAACAAAAAGTGAAATAATATTTAATTACAATTTTATTAAATACACTCTTTTTTAATAAAAAATAAAGGTCCACAGTTATATTATTCGCATGCGTAATCGCCATAACTAGATCATTTTTACGTTTTATAACGTACTAGTGTAAATAATTAATTACACCATTCGGGAGTAAAATAATAAAATCTATGTTTACTGCTGCTTGATTTTATACTTGAAGCAAAAAGTCTTTCAAATCGAGAACGATTAGTTAGTACATCTCGCTAAATGTAAATTCATTATAAATGCAGTTTGTTCACCACCGCCTTATTTAGACGGCCGAGTATACGGCGACGAACGATAGCGTGAAGATTCACTATGACGCGAGCTTGATGCACTCGACGTTTTGTACGACTTCCAGCGATGCGACGAAGGTTCTGCCAATACACAAGCGGTTTAATTCATTTTAATTAGATAGAACAGGTACAAACCAGACATATTTAGGTGGTATTTTAAATCTCATGCCTTATATTACGATGGGGACTGTTTTGTTTAGTTTTAAGTGTCGTGGTTTCGTTTTTTAACTTTAGTACTTCTTGCGTGGGGTTTTTAGGGGCACACTAATTTGTTTAACTGTGTAACGGTTGCGGACATCCCAGTGGAATAGCCGACGGGGCAAACCGTCTGCGGTCACCTAACCCGGAACCCACAATAGTCTTTTTTCAATTATCAACTTACCATAAGAGCTGGAGCTTTCTCTGTAATATTCTGGCTCGTATTCCGGCTCGTAGTGGTGGCTGGACGAACTGGAACGGTAGTGAGTTGGAGGCGGACTGTAATGCTCGTAGGCAGGCTCCGTCGGCTCATATGGCTCTTCGTATCCATAGCTCTCCTCCATTGCTATTCGAGCCCTGTCCAAAATGGACAGAATTTTCGTTTTTGCTGGCATGACTCTTGGTGTTACCACTGGTGTTCTTGTTGCGGTGCGCATTTGCACGGGTGGGCGTGGAATGGCAGCTAAAATTCAAACAATCCAATCAAAGGAACGTAAAAGCACATAATTTAGATTATCTGTCAGAAGTTACTCCAACCTAATTAAATATCTGAACCAATGGATCTAGTATAGGCGATTTACATCAAGGCGGCAGCGCCACGGTGGTGCATTTACGTACTAGCCATGGGGGGCATTTTGTGCTTCCAGACATGTGTTCCTATGTGTTTCTTGTGCTAAAGTGTGCGATTTGTTTAAAATTCGTCGACTTCTGTCGTTTATCGTACAGTTATCAATCTGGTGGTTATGGTTTAACAACAACAAAGGCAAAATATAAAAGGGTTTCTACCGTATTCTACGCTAGTTTCCACCGATTCCCGGCTGCAGGTAAAAGGTGTGCCATTCGTATCCAGTTCGTCGATTGATACGCGCATTATAACTGTACGATGAATACTGCAATGTATACGATGGATTCGCAACTTGGTATTTTCAAGAGAAAATGCAAACCTTCTCTCATTCCAAAATAGTTTTCAGGAAGAAAATGCTTGGAATACATATGTAAACACTTTAATGAACACGACTGTACTTGCTTTTTCATGCCCATTCTTAATTTGAGCTTCCATGCTCTTTGTATATCCATCAGCTCGGTGTTTGCCAGCTTCGTTACATATTTCATGTTCATTTTGCCTGCAGGCGGGAATCGATGCTAACTGACGTCAAGATTTTTGTTGCTGTCAGCGTTGGAGGAATACGGTGCAAACCTTTTTATATTTTGCCATTGTTGATGTTAAACCATAACCACCAGATTGATAACTGTACGATAAACTGCAGAAGTCGACGAATTTGATACGAATCGCACACTTTAGCACAACAAACACATAGGACGTCAGGATTTTTGTTACTGTCAGAATTGGAGGAATACGGTACAAACCCTTTTATATTTTGCCATTGTTGATGTTAAACCATAACCACCAGATTGATAACTGAATTTGATACAAATCGCACACTTTAGCACAAGAAACACATAAGAACACATGAGTGGAAGCTTCAAATACCCCCCATGGCTAGTTTGTAAATGCGCCACCGTGGCGCTGCCGCCTTGATGTAAATCGCCTATAATAACTCAACACTTTCACTGCCACTGAGACATGAATGTCAATGCCACTTACAATGTAATGTCAGTCCAACAAAAAAAAAAAAAATTGCTTTGCATGATTTTATGGCATGCGATGTTTCACTACGTCTCCATAATATATCCGAAACAACAAATGCAATGCCTAAGTGATCAACAGGTTAAATAATCAAATTCTCAGCACCTAAATATATTATTCCTATTAGTTTCAATATTTTTCTTGCTGAATGAAGACTGAAAATAGTAAAATCAACTTTTCTCTTCAAGATGTCGCCAGCGTAATATTTAACTTACTTCTTAATATACCACCGGCCCTACTCCTTGATGTTCGTTGTCCGTCTTCTGGTGTTCCGGCCGTCATTATTTCCATCTCTCGCATTTGTTCCTGTCTTATGTTGTCGTTATTGTCGGGGATCAAATACTTCCGGACTTCAGCTAATGCAAACGCTACCCTGGCGTGTGCCTCCGCCGGGGGCCCCAGGGCACTTATTTCAACGTGCAGATCGTCACTCAGGTGGGCATATTTGGGGTCGCACGATTGCCTCAACTCTTCCTCCTTCTGTCTGTCTTTCATGGAGCCCCTGCCTAACACAGCCATTTTGCACATAGTCTCTTCTTGGAGACGCTTCATAGAATTGCCTTTTGGTCCCAACAGTTTCCCAACAAAATTGAACTACAAAATACAAGGGGAGAATTTTATATTATCTACCCAGCCATGAAGGAAACGTGATTTTGTTGAATTTTTTTTGCTGTAAAGTAGAAGTGACATTTTCAAGCATATTGACCAAGTTTTGTTTAGATTCAAAGAGTTGTAGTGTTTTTATAAGGCATTACCTAACAAAAACATTAGCAATTAAGTTCTCGACAAAGGAAATAAATGGATCCAAGGATGTTCATCAGAGGATGATCAAAGTATACGCAGAAGATATGCCGTCATATTTTACAATAAAATTTTGGTCTATGCAAGTTCGATAGGGTAGGAATTCAATTCAAGATGACCCAAGATGAGGAAGGCTTATTAAAGCACGAACTGGCCAAAACCATCAAGAAAGTTAAGGAATTGGTCCTTGTAGATCAAAGAATAATCAATAATTCCGATATCACTAGAATCTACAGTTTTCAAAAAATTGCATGAAGATTTAGGAATGAATAAGGTGTCAGCACATTAGATTTCAAAATTGCTTACTCGCGAACAGACATTGTGTAATCAACAAATTTGTGAAGAAAACTTGGGGGACTTGACTGTTAATAAAGACCTTTTTCCAAAAATATAAACATGCAGTAAGGCAGAAATGTATCACTGGGACCCACCGACAAAACAAGAATCCATGCAGTGGGTCCACAAGGGATCTCCACCACCAAAGAAGGCAAGAACACAAAATTCTCTGAAAAACTGACGGCGGCAGTGTTTTGGGATACAGAAGGGACTTACTGATTGATTATATGAAAAAGGGCTCTACAATAACAGGATAAGTCAATAAGATAACAATAACAGAGTTGAAAACTCTAATACAACAAAAAGGCGCCAGAATTGTGAACAAAAGATTATGCTGCTTCATGACAATTGCAGAGGGAGAAATGATTTCTGTAAAGCTGCGATAGAGCATCCACCCTACAGCCCGGACTAGGCACTGGGTGACTATTTTCTCTATCCTGAATTTAAAAAAAAAAAAAACTTTCTCGGACGACATTTTTCTTGGGATGAACACCTTAAAGAAGCAGTGGAGAAGAGTGGATTTTTTGGAAGGTATAGCCTTATTGGAAAAATATTGGAATAAGTATGTGGCTGTTGAAAAAGAAAATATTACTTTTCTTCCAACTCTTTTTCATCATAGCAAGGTAGATAATATAAAAATATCCCCTTGTAGGAATGTTAATAGTAATGCCATGCAAATCTCAAGAATCAACAAAATATGAGTAAGTGGTTGTACAAACAATCTGTGTAGAAAATTGGCGCTTTCAGGTCTAACAGGATTCGTATTACCTTTGGATGCTCTCTGACAGGTACAAGAACTTTCACAGATACTTTCATAGGCCGTTCACGATATATATCTACGTATTTTGTTTCTTTGGCTGGTACTTTTCCTAGTGTCTGAACTTTGGAGATTTCTGAAATGAAAACCAAATTGGTATTCGTAAATTAATGGCAAATGTACTTCTGGCTTATACACTTGGGCGAAATATATCGACCAATTTTACCTTTCGACTGCAGCTGCACTGATTTATAGTGTTGATAAGCAAATATAAAAAGTATTGTTTTAAATATAAAAAGTATTGCAATAGCCTAGACGAGGGGTGGATACGCCCATCAGTAAATCACCGATCAGCCAGCTGGTCCGCAGGGCGCGTACCCATCCCTGACTTAGACGTATGTATTGTCTACAAACAATGAAAATAATTCGTCACACTGATACTAAGAAACAGCATTGGTTATTTTATCAAACAATCGCATATCTAATACCATATGAGTTGCATCTCCATATACACAACAGGAAAATAGGACCACATTGGGTTGCATATTTTTAATATAAGAAACGGATTCAAAATCAGATAAATAAATTTTTGTGCACCATCCCACGATATTTCTTGAAAATGCATGAAATTTTTTAGTGGTTAGAGTAGCAAATGTGCAAGTAATATTAAGTGAGTGGTGCAGTCAAAAGAACGATTTTTTCAATTTTCAATTTGGGTATCACCCTAATGCTGTCCTTCCACCCGAACTTCATAATGATATTTTCAATAATTCCGATGTCATACTGGGGGATCACTACAAATTACAAAACTTTTATTGCTTGCATAACTCGACAATGGACAATTTGAAAAATATGTGTATATCTGATTGTAGATATTTTAGGATGAATTAAAACAATATTCCGCATAATGAAGATTTGGATTGAAACGTCTGTGTTTTGGATGAAAACAAATGCCTGAACGTGCATTTTGGAGCATTAACTTCTTAAATTGTTTTAACAGTTTGGAATCTTCCACAATTCTTATTTGAGTGTGCTAATTTACGATTAATAACAAACGTTGGGATATAAATCGTCGCATTCCTTGGGTGACCTGGAGAAATCTGTGGGCGGGATAAGATCACCGCCGGAAACGAAACAATCGGCGCGATGATCCCGAGCTAGGCCTACCTTGATCGATCAGCCTAATGGCATTGGGGAACTTTGCGGGATCGATCGATTGCTTTTCGGCGAGGAGCTCGCTTATGTATTCGCCGGCTTTCTGAGCGGCCGGGTTCGACTCCTCGTTCTCGCCGTCGGGGCCGTCGCGGCTGTCGCCGTCCCTGATGTCCGAGACGCTCTTCCTCTTGAAGTCGCCAGTGTAGCTTGGATACTCGCCGTTCGAGTCGTATTTATCTGCCATTGCAAGCCAACAAACACCACAACCAACTACCCTGCGCGACAATATGGCGGTGCGGTGTGCGAAGGGGCGCAGGCGTCACTACTGGCAGCGGGGGGCGTCCATCGCCAGATGGCATAACCAGTCATAACTCTATAGCGCCTATGCAACCCAATTTACACATAAATGAATGCTAAAATTAAAATCGAAAATTCATGAGGGTTACTATGGAACGCCGTTTTACTATTTATTTTACTATAAACAAAATGTTCATGTGTAAAATTAAAGAAGTGTCATTTAAATTACACACGCGATAATTTAAAAACCAACTTTCCAATTATCTAAAATGTAATTTATATAACTTTCAATTTAAATTGCATTGTTTTTAATTATAAATAGGCTTCTTATGTTGTAAACCAGACATGTAAAGAATGTTGATATTAATTTTTTATTTGTTTCATTGGAACACGCAGTTTTCTATACACATGTTAAAAGGTTTGTTTAAATATAATTTAAATTCTAGTGTGGAAAACAGTGTTTCAGTTTAATCAATTGAATAACAATCGAATGATCGAAATTTATTCATCTCACATTAAATCTAAGTACAATTTTAATGAAAGTATAAAATAATGAGGGCTAGCATAAATGCAGTGCAGATTTTATAGAAGTTCCACAAAAATATCTTGCATTTTAATTGAGTTTCATATAAAACAAACCAAACATTTTCCATAGACAAACATGTGTATGGAAAACTGCGTGCTCCAATGAAACAAATAAAAAAATTATATGAACATTCTTTACAACATGTCCGGTTTACAACATAAAAAGTCTATTTATAATTAAAAACAATGCAATTTAAATTGAAAGTTATATAAATTACATTTTAGATAATTGGAAAGTTGGTTTTTAAATTATCCGTATGTAATTTAGATGACACATCCGGAAACCCTAACCCTAGCGAGTCTCGTACAAAACTTTGCATGGTTGAATAAAGGTGATGTGCATGGCCATAAAATTTAATAATAAATAATTTCTGCTACATTATAATTGTATCTTAAAAATTATTAAAACCTAAATGTGGTGGTGATGTTATAATTCTGACCAAATCGACCTCCTTTCCTGTCTAATAAAGCGTGGATGTCCGTGAGGCCGTTGCTGCTGTGGAGTTCAAATTTGTCTTTGTCGTCGTATACATACGGCCTTTGCTGGGCGAAGCGCTTAAGGGGGCAAGTGCCTGTTAAAAAAAGTAGCGTTTTTGACTGTTTGTAATGGTAATGGTTTGAGTAATGGTCAAGTTAATAATGAAAGTACGGAAGACATATTTTGCACACTCAAAGATGAAAGTACAATAGATGTTCCTATAGTATTAGATTTGAGTAATCAGTTAATAACATTACAAAAGTTGCTATAGAAAGTTGTTCATTTTACTGTTGTAATATTGTAATGTTCGATGCGTAAATTGAACATTCTAACATTATAAGAACCTAGTTTATAGTGTAGTAAACAATATGCCAAAAATAAAATGCTAACTTTTTGTACCATTTGGTTGTAATTCATTATTTTCGGCACCTCTGTAGGCACGTTTTTATATCAATTTCCAGCGCGGTAGTGTGTCGCCACCTATATGAAATCCATTACAGCTAGGCGACGGGGCGTTGACGATCACGAGAGGAACTCAGGAAATTTGAGGCCCCAACGTTGTGAAGAATATTGTGTTATACGATCATATTTTTCAGTCAGGGCCGCTGCGTGGGGGTGTGCATGCTGTGCTCTATGAGGCGACATGGCGCTTCATAGAGGAGGCGCCATGTCGCCACGATAATTAATAATCTCTGTAATTGTCATACGTTAACTTTTGCGATATAAAATTTTAATGAAAAGTATATTCACCATTATATTTAGTCGTGAAAACTTTGGTGTGAGGGGTTTAGGTGTGTAAATACGTAGTGGGAACGCTCTACTATTACAATATCAGTATTTTACACAAGGTAGTTTGTAGTTTCAATATTTTTTATTGTGTTTCAACAAAACAAAGTGTAAGGCGAGCAAGTAAATGTCTGGCATTTTTAAAATAAATAACTGTGAACCCCGTAACCTATAGATGTTGGAAATATGTCAAACAAGTTATATTAAGCCGAAAACAAAAAAAAAGACGATTACAACGACGAAGAGATCCAACATACATTGTTTTTACTAATTGTGACGATATAGAGTACATATTGACATGTAGTACATGAAATTAAATATACCAAGAAATATAAAACATTTTCATCACGTTACGGGTAAAAATAAAATAAAACTAAGATATATATTTTTTAACGATTCACACAACAAATACTAATATAAAAAAACAAAAAACGTAATGCACTACCTATACTAAATATGTAAACATATGATGTTGACAGAAAAACGACTGTTTACAGTTTAAATAGTCGATAAGTCGATAGTCAACGTCAACTGAAATAAACAGTCAATTGTTTCTGTCAACATCTTCCCTCGGACCTCCACGACTACAACAAATAGTATACAGGGTGGTGCGTCGGACCATGCACCATTGGGATTTACATGTAAAATTTAAATCTTAAAGATTTTTTAAGAAGACAATATTTCCCCAATTATTATTATTTATATTATATATAAATTGTACCATTCTTCACTTGAAGAAACTAGTGTATTTAAACTATTATTGTGATTAACTCAATATATATTTGAAAGGTTTTTATAAAGTTTCATTTTGTGAAATTTAACTAAATACCAACATAAAATAGATTTAATTTTGTTTTTGTTTCGCAATAGCCTCTTCGATGTAAACAGGATCTCTTATAGGCATATTCCGCTGTTTTCTAGAGTCTACGAGTTCCGGTAATACACACTCATTTTAAAATTGAATTAACGGTTTTTCTATGTTATTTGTCCAAAACACATCATCTTTAAAAATTGTTTCGGTTTTTATACCCTTGCGGGTCCACACACCAAAGATGCAATAATTATATTGCATTAAATCAAAAATAATGCAAATAATTATATCACGAATTTTGTATAATTGTGACATTTCAGTTGACAGCATAGCACACCAGATGTACAGAGATCAAGTGTGATTATTACTTATTAGTCAATTCGAGTTCTGATTATCAGCTATTAGGCGGTCGCTAGGATAGGTCAGAAAGCATTATGAGTGATATAGTCGTCTAAATTTCGTTTGACAATTAAAAATAAACAATTTTCAAGTGACCGAATATTGCCACTTTAAGTTATTCAGTTATTCAGTAATAAAAAAAAAAAATTGAATTTTATATAAAATTTAATCAATTAATTCATTAAATTAAATTAAATGTAAATGTTATCATTAATTCAAATAAATCCAGAGCTGAACAACATACCTTGTATATTTCCGGACTTATCTCAGTTAATGAAAAAAAGACTTACACCACTTTCGTTTACAACGGCTCATATAAAAATATGCATAGTAGTTAATGCATCTCTTTCAAAGTACCTAATATTATAGTAGTATATAATTATTTTTCATACTTCCTTATTATTCAATATCTCTCTAGGGGGAGATTCAATTGCATCTACCCTCAAGTCACCTTGATTTATATCGGTGTACTCATTCTGTAAACAAGAATGATATAATTTTATAATGCATTTAAATAGTACAACTTATATATATTTTTTAATGTTCTAGAAAAAGAGCCCAAGACTATATCAACTTCAATTGTTATGTAACCATCAGTAAACATATCTATTATTAAATGAGACAGTCTTAGCTAGAAGTTTGTGAAAAACATATTTTTTGCACTACTAGCCATAAAACACATCATTGTGTCATGTATCAAAGTACTGTAAAGTTGATGTTTATGATTAGTAGTTAATATATTTTTTTGTAGTATTATTTTGTACTTACTGGTAGAGTTAATACAATTTTTTCTTACCAAGGTAAAAAATATATGTTCGCCTGAGGCTACATTTTTCTTTTTTTACTAAGGTAAGAAAAAGTATATTTGATTACTGGTTAAAAAATATCCACAGATCCACAGTAAGCGACAACCAAATTCCTACATCTGACAGTCGCTTTTTTTAATTTAAAACACTTCTAATTGTTCTAGTAGTGCAAAAAATAGTAAATAAATATATATCATGAGCAGTCACTCATATAATTCACTTACCTTTCTTTTAGATGGAAAACACTTCCTCTTTATTCGATGTGCGCTTGATCTAAGTCGGCGTGTAGTGCCTTTTCTATAGTCCGAAACCGGTTCATTCATATTTAGTCACTTTTAGTGTCGATTTACTGTCGATATTTCGCAGGGGAAGTTGTAATACCTTCTAGCGCGAGCACCGAGAGTACAGGCCTTTACTCACAACACTAGACATATGCCAGCGCGGAGTTGTTTACGCAGAATGTTATGCTCTACAAAAAACTGCAGTAGTTTTTTTTCACCTCGTTTAGTTTCTGCATTAGAAACGATTAAATATAAGGAAGTAAATTTGTATGTAATTACATACTACTATATTTTTAACACGAATTTTAATATTCTAATTACTGTATCATTTTTAGCGAAGTCTATATATACCTACATAAATCCTTTGCTATGAATATTGGTGTTGTACTTGTAAAAATAATGAAATATATCCGTAACAGCGTTCGACGGGAAGCGGATATTTGCGGCTCTTTACCTTTGATGCGATTTTCATATGAAGGGCTATTAATATTGTACTCGCGGTGGCCTGGGTACTGTCCTGTATTCGCACTCCAGTTTCGTTGAAAGAGACAACTATATAAATTCCGATAGCCATCCCTTTCTAAAAATGACGCCCCACGAGTTGCCTATCTCTATACCCCTCTCACCGATCCTCTTCAGGTGAAACAGTTCGTCGCGGCACTTGCCGGTCCACGGTCCACGGACTCTGCAGAAACGAGCGATTGTGGTTCTTGTTTTTCTTCTGGGGGATCTCCCAATGGAAGGGCGCATACGAAGGCCAGCAACGCCAAGAAGACTACAGATTTCATCATCTAAAATGGGAACATAAAACGACAATAAGCAAATATGTAGTCGAGATGTGTAATTATTTTTAATTATGGAAAATTATTGAAATAATAAGCAAACAAGTAGTCGAGATTAATTTGAATTGATGATTACAAATTAAAGTTATTAACAGGTTTCACAATGATGGTAACAGAACAATGTCACCGTTATGTATTAAGTTTATATTACAAATTATGTTCAAATTATAATTATGTACAAGTACCAAAGCACTCACCATTGTTCAATCTTTCAATTCAATTCAGTCTAATATTGTTGGGAGTACAGTCGATATATGTCTAAGGGAGATGAGTGCAGTTATTATATATGTACTCCAATCTCTTTGGCAAAATTTCGCTGGGAAATAACAGTTTTTCTGCAAGTAATTCCCGCGGAGATAAAAACTCGGACAGTAAAGCAAACTCTTGGAATCCCCCGTATTATGGAGCTCATGACTTTATACACATTATCAGTTATTTAGAATTGCAGATAACGGAATTTATTATTTGTGCATGGAATTACCATTAACATTAATATACTTGTTTAATAACAGCGCTTCAACGACAATCCAACCATTGTTTTGTCAATCCAATTATTCATAAATGATTGTCGTGGTTTTATAATTTACTCAACTAATGTCATTCGTATGCAATGAGTATGTTAGTTATTAATTGTAAACTAGATTACATCCATTACATACATGAGATGAACTTTGCGTGAAGGTTGAGAAGAGTTCACGCTTGCATTAATTACGTGCACCGTTAATGTCCTTTGTCCCGTCACGAAGCCTCCAGGTAAATAATTTTTTTTGGTGATTCACTGTAAATCCCTAAAAACAAAAGAGTGAGAGATGCTGAGTCGTAAATATTTATACCGTGCATTGCAATTTTGATTCAGTCGTTTTCACATAGCAAACCTGAAAATACAGACGTAAGTTAAATCAAAATATATTATGTATTATGTATTATTATAAATTAATGTTATACTTGCTTATGAAAATAAGATTTAAGACACAATATCTTAGAAAATATGTTATAAATACTGGAATTTCTGTTAAATGTCTGCAATGTCTATGACATGTTGGAATTGAAAATGAAAAATCAAGCTATGAAAACAAAAACCGACTCACTAAATATTATTTTAAATTTTATACTTACTAATTACTAATTTTAATCTAGAACACTAAGAACTTATTTGTATTTCAGATGTTCCCGTTAATTATTATATGTTGTACATTGGCATTAAATTGCCTTGGCTTTCCTATCCTAAATTCTTTGGTGGATGAAGGCCACATTTCTACGAAACATGCAAATGCAGTACCCACAGAAAACATATCCCACCAATCGCCGGATTCTTCATTGTTAAAGAATTTGCTAATTCCACACAAATCCTATAATACAAATCCTTTAGTAGGAACTGGGAATACAGACCACAAAAACAGTGCTGGACTCAAGTTTGAACATAAAAGGGATCGATATCACGTTAACGGGGATTTCGATAGAAAAGGGCCTTGGCGGATAGTTTCTAGAAGAAAGATGAAGAAACAACATTAAATAATTCATATTGACCAGTGAGGATTTCACGTGACGAAAATTATTTATCAAATTATTAGTACAAATATTAAATATTTAATAGTAAAATTGTCTGTGATAAAATTGTTTTATAAATTATGCTTTATGAATCACCCATCGATCAAATTATTGTAGAATCAACATCTACATTGTATTAGAATCATAATATTTATTTCAGGATCAGCAAATTTCATCGATTTCTTGCACGGCGATACATTTCCATCAATTATTATGTTATTGTGAATCCAGAATATTTATTTATTTCTATTTATTTATGTAGTTTTTAAGAATATATTTTCAAAAATAAAATTATGTTTCTATTGAAAGTGTTACTTTGTAAATTATGGGAACTACATTTATTGCAACAAATAATTGGCTTACCTTTAAATAATAAATTTCTTAAAATTCATTGTCTAACAACATTTGTAGGTGTAAATTTAACCAATTTCGATATAATTCCAATAGACGTATATAAAGTTATATCTTCAGCAATCAGGCCTCAATTATTTCTAGATTTTAACTTAATAGACACATTCAAAATTATATATATATTGTAAGATTCCAAATTTTAGTGCGTTGAAATGAAATCATTTCCTTTTTTTTCACCTTTTGAATCATATCAAATTAAGTCAATACCGTTGGTTATGTACAAAAATAAATAAAACAATAGTTATTAATTAAGATTAATTTTCCAGTGGGAGAAGTACTGTCGCAGAGTTAATATTAAAAATGATACAGAGGGAGTATAAACTTCAAAACCTCGATTTATATTTTCGCCTGTAGGAATTTTACAATTTTGAAGTCAAACCAAACCGAGAAAAGTAGAAAAATAAAAATTGTCTCAAAATATTTCTTTAAAAAAATCATTTTAACCTGTTCAAGCGTTTTTAGCAAATTCCTACAGGGGAGATAATAAATCCAGCTTTTGAAACTATATACACTCTCTGTATACAAATGTAATAAATATAAAAAATTGAAATGTCCATTTGCAAGTTGGGTTAAAGTTTCATCAGCTTTTAGCTGTGCATTCAAAATTTAAAAAAATATTACATGATTTAACGAGCGTATAATTTAGTAGTACTGGGATGATTATATATACATAAGGTGACCAGATTCTAACGATAGGAAAGCGGGACATAGAAGGGAGGGTGGGGGTAGTGTTGATTTTTAAGTTAATTAACAAAGAACACAAAACGCAAAATATATAATTTTATATTAAATTTTTTTTTTAAACATGGAACATGATTTCAAAATTGCAAATATAATAAATACGAGGCATGTTTTTGGGGTGAGTACCGTTTTGTATTTCGGCCGCTGCAGCGCTGCGGTCGGCTTCCCGCTGTAGTCTCCGCTTGCTACCAAATACAACTATTGTCGAAATATATAAGCTTATAACTTCAAAGTAGCGAATAAAAGATCACCCCGAAAAAAAGAATCCAATCTTTCAAAAGTCGGGACTTTTTAGAAACGTCGCGGGACGCGGGACAAATTTCTAATAATCGGGACTGTCCCGCCAAAATCACCTTAATAACCTGGCCACCTTAATTATACACTCACCTTTGGCTCGTGTATAACATTCATCCTCGTGAATTATAGCCATTATATATGAGCCAAATACGACGTCTTAACTATGCCTTTTAAAATAAAACAATTCTTATTAACAAATTTACGTCAATAAGATACCCATTATTAGCAACCAAATGTACATATGTAAACGAGCTTACATGGCGTGAATGAAAGATAATAATGAGAGCGTTCATAGGTAAGCGAAAAATACAGAGATGTAAACAGCGTCACACATATGTAGTTTCATTGAAGAGGTCGCACCATGTTGTATTTTGAAGTCCTAATACAACAGGGGTTGTATAATGAAATCATTATACAACCCCTGTTGTATAATGAAGTCATTATACAACCCAGTTGTATAATGAAATACATTAAGTTGCCATAGTTACATACATAATGAATGTATTATTTATGAGCCATAGATAAAAAAACATGATACAATTCGCAAATATATAAAAATAGTATTAATCAACTGTTATTATAATCAAGTCATCTAGGGCAAAATTACGTGTCAGGTATTGAATGCCTATGTTTTCATGGCCATTTATAGCATTGTTCCTATTTAGGTATAGATCATGGTCGTACAAAAACGATTTTGAAGGTCTCAAATAAAATAATAAAATAAACAATAAAATTTATTATGAAATATCGTTTAATGATTCAAATCTTCCATGCAAGACTCTTCACTGCAAAAGTAATTACGTATCAATTAATATTTCAAGTTTTGCCTTATAGCTTGCATCACGTAGATACCTTGTGACGTATTTAAGACCATGATTGCCGTTGTTGCTGTAGCTTTTGTACATAGTTTTTTGCAGCAATTCAGGTTTGAATTGCTTGATGAAGTAAATCCAAACATTTGAAGTCTGCGAGTCGTTCAGAGACTGGACCTCCTTCTGCTCTCTGATGTAAAAGTTTGGATGGTCCTCCAGTACGTCCAGGTTTGCCATTACTTTATCATCCACTTCATACACTTCCCCGACAACATTATTTCCCAGACCTAAAATGATGATTTCTTTTAGGCATTCTTTTAGTAGATTGACGTTTCAACAAATTTGTAAATTCACTGAAGATTTAAAAATGCACTACAATTAAGCTAAAATTAACCTGGGTTGTATAAAAGGAATGGTATATTGTATTTCGTTGCAATTACGAGGGGGAATTTTTGTACGGTTTCAGCTTGGAAGAGTAACTTGTAATAGCCTGTCTTGTCCTTGGAGAACCAACCGTGGTTCGGCTCGCCACTCTTCAATGTCCCATAAACGAATACTTTGTGTAATGCTGTAGCCATACTTCCTAAAATGAAAATTAATATGTAAATTAAATCTGCATATGTCAATAGAAATAAGAAAGGCAAGATCACCAATCTCGCCTTATTGGCTGCGAAAATTTGCATTAATAAATAGAGCTCAAATTTAAATAATAATAATAATGTTTTTTTTTCAAAGCAAAGCAACTTTACACGGATCTGAAGTAGGTACTTAAAATCTCACTACACGTAGAAAATATAATAGATGATATGAATTGGCTTATTATTCCAGTGATTTAAGTGCTTAAAATCCGACCGCAAACAGAAAATAATAGAAAATTATTATAGATGATCTCAATTCGCTTATCTTAGTAGTAGGCAATGCCATTTACAATATATTTTGCAGTTAGCGACATCTATTCACATAATTTCTAGATATTACGTGATTAGATAAATCTAATCGAAGACAAAACTGATGCAATTTAGTCGTGCGAATGCGAATTCAAAGAATATAGTAAACTGCGAATCTACGTGACTCAAAAAAAAGTAGCACAAATAATCTGTCGGGACTAGGCTACTCAATTCACAATATATTTTGCAGTTAGCGTTAATATATTCTTTGAGCGACATCTATTAACAAACAGCGGAACTATTGCCCTAATTTTTTTTAGGAAAATTTTCTCGGCATTTTCCATGCTCTTTACGTGATTAAATAAACCTAATTGAGGGCAAAACTGATTCTTTTGATCTATTCTGACCAGCACATTGTGACATTATACAGGCAATGATTAAATTATAAAAAACATAACCTTTAATGACGAAAATGCAAAAAATATAAACTTCAACGAGCGAAAGCCATTTTATGATTTTAAATCAGCTGTAATAACTTTGATGTCCTGGTTTGAACCACCACTTTTATAAATAGTCTGCAGTATCTATAACCTCGTAAAATGTGGGTGTGGTAATATCATGATTAACTTACAAGACTGAAGAGTTACTGCCTGCCCATAACAATACTAAATATCACAGGTAATATTATTTTGCACCATTTATTAGTAACAAGATTTAATGACATAAACTTTTAAATACACCTGTTCAAACTAACTTTATTATCTGTAAAATGTATGAACTTGATGCAAAGGTCAATGCCATTAATTTGCAAATGATAATTATTACAAATCTGCAGTTGTCGGTCGTTTAACACTTCTGAATGAGTTTGAAAAATAAGAGCTCCCTTTTTTTGATATATTGGACAGAAGGTTAGTCATTTCTTCCACTAACTCTGGGTACTTGTAGAAGACTTCTTCACCAACAATTACTTTTTGCAAACCGACGTTTGTGTTTTCTAATTCGCACCATTTTGATTTCTGATAACTTATCATGTCTATAATCGTTTCAAGCACTCTTGGCGTTATACCGTTATCTGTGAACATAATACATTGAATAATTTGCAGTGTATTACAATTGTTATTATTGGAAAACAATTTTCGAAGTTAGTTTCTAGTTTAAAAGTATAACTAAACCATATAATGATTATTAACCATTCTTACAAGATATATTCAGATGTAGCAGTGCATTGTTTCCATTACAAATAATCTCGCCATCCTCAATGGTACTTTCCAAAACAAACGGGTGGGTGCTTTTAAATATCCGACGACTTGAATTTCTTACAGAGCTCGTCTCTGAAAATCTAGTGTCAGATAATTGTTTTCACTGAATATCAATAATCAAGAGTCGTATTTTTATTATTATTATATAATATGTAATATAGTAGTTGTAGATTTATAAACAGAATGGCACTTGCTGGAGTTGGGCGGGAGTTGTAACTGAGCTTAGTCCCTCCACTCATCACTACCAGACTTCTTTACAAAACTGATTTTTTTTGTTGATTAAAATAACATTAGCCATTGTATGCATATGCAAATATCTTGTAGTAAGTTCCACCTTATAGTAAAAAATACCTGAATTTATTTGTCTCTCACTTTTCTTCTTCACATTCATTGAATTGCAGATGATACTTTCTTTACTGTCTGTAATATCTACGTATACTAGTTCTGTTTCCTTTGATAACATCTCAAATATATTGTGCCGTCTTAGAATGATTTCATTGTGTTTCAACGGGAAGCTTCTAAAGACCCGGAAGAAACACAAGAAACCAGTCTCTGTGATGCAGTTGTCACAAATGTTTAACGCCACAAGTGTTCTGTTACTTCTGAGCAAATTGGCTAAAACATCAATGGCTCCGTCGTCAATTAAGTTCCCAGCTAGGTTTAAGGAGATCAAAGTTTGTTTCTCTCCATCCAACTTCTCCCCCAATAGGTCCAACCCTAATTTATCGATTTTACACTGTCGTAGCGATAACGTTTTCAGATGGCTACCAGTTAGGATGATGCTAAAGTTTTGGGAATGGTTTGGATTACCGTCTAGGCTTAGGTTTGTGATTTGTTCATTCGACTGTAGAATGCTGTTTATTAAATACATATGATCTTCTGTTAATTTGCAATATTCAATTCTGCAATGTAAATGTGTATAAAACCTTTGTTTTTCGAACATTATGTTAGTAGTTTTTACAACAATTTATTCAATTTAAGTCGCCTCAGAATACAATTTCACCTTCATGTTCTAATTCATGAGTGAAAGTAACTTGGGAAGGTTTGGTTATATTGTGCTACCAAGGTATCTTTTATTTTACAAAGAATACTTTATAAACAAATCAAAGTTTCTGGAATTACTGTACTACCGTAAAAAAAACAGATTAATACTAGTCGACTTAATTAGGACACATCGCGACTGGGCAATTTTTGACCAATAAGTCTTGGGGCAGCCGATTTATTGGTGAAATTCAGCGAATTTCACATCAAAGTAAACAATGAAAACAATTGCATCGTCGCAGTCTTCATGTTCATCATAACATGGTAAATTGTTATCTATTTTTGAAAATTCTTGATAATTATCAATAGGAACTAGTATGTCTTCATTTTCTTCATTGCTTCAAATTTAATGAACTTCTAAAGGTTTCAAGCCGCAAACAGCAATGCAATTGAGTACAGTGTTGAGTTTTATAACTCGCCAATGGTCAGCAACAAACCGTATTGGTTGCAAAAGGGAAATTTTTGCGCTAATCTTTCAGGCTTTGAAATTTATTACATTTGTTCAATGGATTATAGAAGGGGTCGGCCACGTGGGCCCCACAATGCAATTTTAAAGTGCCTCCCGTTCAAATTTTTAAATCTAAATAAAGATATTTGAAGCCCAAATAGGCAGCGGCCCCATTAGGCAGAATCGACATTTTCGTAACTTGAACTTTACCTTTATAATGAATTCAAAAATTATGTTTATATTTCAAAGAATACTAAATTGTTAATGCATAGTTTACTGACTAATCTAAATCTAATGAACATACCTTAAGTCTGTTATTGAACCTAATGAGCTGATTGAACTGTGAAGAGCCTGGAGTAATTTGTTACTTATGATATTGCATTTAAATTTAATTTCTTGGATTGTAGTCGTACCAGGTTTGTAATACAAAAAAAGCAGTGGGAATTTCTTATTTCCCTCAGTGTGCGCAGCTTCATTCTACAATTGATGCCAGATGATATAAACACTAAGCTATAATATAATTACATTTATAAATATGTCCGGTAGCTCTCCACCAATTTCTAGCAGATTGAAACTTAGTGTGTCAATAAATGGATCGGTAAGTTTCTTAATTTCCTCTAGCTGTGCCGATTTGTTACTGTCTTTTTTAAGAGATTTCGACTTCTTAATGGATTGTGAGGAGCCAGTCTTTCCCTTTGACATGCCCTTTGACATATTTTTCGTCAATCTAGACATTACGCTTTCGGCCAGCGTCTACTAGACATACGAATATATTTTACTGTTTGCAGGATGAGGTACTTAATAGTGACGAGCCGCAGTCTGCTGTGGTTTCTATTCAGCCTGATAGCGACCCTCTGCATGCTGACAGCCCTCCTGAGTCCCAGCTGGTTAGTTGGGCCGGCAAAGTTTGCGGTGTACGAAAACGAAACGGTGCCTTACTCCGCCAGCGTCGGTGTGTACACGAGGTGCAACAAGCCTTCCAGCAGGGAACGGCAGAATCCCAGCTGCACCACATTGGCCGTCAGAGGACTGGCCACAGACTCTAAGGTTTTCCCCAATTTTTGGAAAGCCTCCACCGTTTTTATATCTTTAGGTGATTTGAACTGCAATGCATAAACAGTAATTAATGAAGTGATTGTTTCAGGCATAACGATCATGTGTGTGACTGTGATCGGTGGTTTGATGAGTTGCTGCTTCCAGAGCGTGTTTAAAAAGAGTATATTCGTTGTTACGGGCATTGCACAGGTATTGGCAGGTAAATTTTTGTATTGGGCAAGTTCAACTTGAAGCTAAAATGAATGGATAACATCAAATTAAACTTGCCCCTATTTTCATTTCAGAAATATATAATATGTTATTTTTGTAGGTATGAGTTATATAATAGGTGTAATGCTACATCCCATGGATTGGAATTCTGTTAGGGTATTGGCTCTGTGTGGACCCACAGCGTCGCCGTTTTACCCTGCAGAGTGCTCTATCGGACTGGGTATGCAGTTGGCCGTAGTCGGTACCATCCTTACCTTTGTATCTGCATGCCTATCGGTGCCAGCCAGTAAATCCACAAACAGCGACAAAGTTCAAGACAGGATTAATGACGGGCACACACTTGTATGTATACCGTAATTGGCACATACAAGACGGTTTATTAAAAAAAAAACCCGTTAACAACAATATTTTGAGAGGGATACATGCAATTTGCTAGAAGTTTAAGGTTAAGGTTTAACTCTCTTCCATATCAAACACTTGTTGTTTGACGGCATATCACTTGTATCAATCAACTCGATGCCATTCTCATTTGCTAGTCGTTCCAAATCTCGTATGTCCCTCAATCCCCACTCAGGATTTCTGTTTCTCAAACTTTCATCAAAGTCTACGTTGCTTTCTGGTTTGATAATGCCATTCTCAGCGTACGGCCCATAGGTCGCTATTAAACCGTTTGGTTTCAGCAACCTCGCGGCGCTCTTAAATAATCCAACGGTGCATTCAAAAGGGCTAATGTGAATCATGTTTATATTAATCATGTAATCGAACTTTTTTACATGCAACTTCCACGTATCACAATCTGTTGTGACGTCTATGTATAACGGAGCTCGGACATTTTTCTTGGGCAGGTCGCTCGCGTATGCCTTGATACTCTTGAATAGAGCATCCTCGTACTCGGAGGGTTGGAAACACAGATTGGTGAAGTGTTTCGCAAAGTAAGCAGCGTGCTGGCCAGTGCCAGACGATATTTCCAAAACTTCGCCCGGCCTCGACGAATCGAAATGCTGCTTGAGAACGTCCAGTATGTATACCTTGTTCCTCTCAGCGGACGGGTAATTAATTTTTTCACTGAAAATAAGTACTAATTGTATGTAGGTGCCATTTTTTTGAATGCATATATCTAATTTTAAACAAGTGTCTTAAAATAACCGTATCTACTGCCAAATATATTGCATAAACATGTATTTATATGCATCGATTGTCTTACCTCATCTTTTTAATAATCGATGTGAAGGTGTATCTAATTTGCATCTGCAACAAAAATATGTAATCATAATTTTGTATACTCAAATATTTAGATAAATATCATAAAGTTTTTGTAATTTTATAATGTGTAATTCTGTAAATAAAAGCAGATTATTTACTTATTCATTTTATTCTACTTATATCTTACAGCTTACTTAACAATTGAATGAATAAGAACTCAATTTTATTTATTTTGTACAAATTATATTTTCATGAATCATATGAAATCATTTAATGCTCCGCTTTTTCATGTCAATATTACTATTCGTCTTAGGGATGTAAATACTGTGCCCAGTTTTCTTGAGGTGCTCGAACAGTTTGTTTTTAGAGTCGAATTGTGATTTACAAGACATACAGCAATGATCTCTATCTGCATCGTCCTCAACTGTTCCATTTCTTTTCCCTGCTTTACTTTTATCTTTACTCTTTCTGTTTTTCTTATAGTGATGTACATCTTCCGGCTCCTCATTTGCATCAACAACAGAAGTACTATTCAGTTCTGCTGCTTTCTTCTTTTTCCTTTTTGCTTTTTTCTTTTGTTTCTTAGACGGGTCGATTTCCGATTCTTCTACTTCACTTTCAACTTTATTTACGTTAATATCAACATCAACTTCATCCCCGCTTTCTGCACACAGTACCTTTTTTGATTTCCGTTGCTTATTTGGCTTCAATGCCGACTTTTCAATACTTTCATCTGAACATTCTTCTTCTGAGTGTGCCGCAGATGGCTTGACCACATCACCATCTAATGATACAGGGGACGATTTGAAGTTATCATCTTCAGGTTTACTCAGTTCGATAGCTTCGGGTTCACTCGTTTCAACGTCATCTTCAAGTTCACTGTCTCCAAATTCTTCATCTTCTTCAATCATGGATTCTTTCAATGCATCCACATTAGACTTATGTTTTTTACTAAGCTCGTGGTTTTGGAAAGCTTTTGGCGTTTTAAATATTTTATTGCAGGCGACACAGTACAAATTTTCATCCTGTTCCTCCTCGGAATCGCCCTCATCGCTGCCAGATAAGTCCTCCCCAAATTGTTCCGCCAAGGATTTTTCAATTTCTTTCAATTCTAGTTGGACGTTATCAAATTTCGTCCATTCAGCCTGACTACCGGACTCTTTTATCTCCTTTCGCCTTTCCATTCGTCGCTTCTTACTCATTTCTTCTTGCTTAAGTTTGTTCTCTTTAGATTTTGCCTCAACCCTCTTGGCATGCTGCTGCACACGTTTATCACGTTTGTGAACGAACATGACGAGATTTCGCACCTCTTCGTTTCTCTCCTTCTTGGCTTTCACCCGCACTTTTTTGTTTTCTTTCTCGATCAGTTTCAAAACCCTTCGTTCTCTAGTTTCCCTTAAATCATAGGGATCCAACCAGACGTAGCTCTTTTTCGTGGTATAACTTAACCAGTAATTATAAAATGGGCCGACAACTCCATCGTAATCGCTGCTCGAATTACCAAACATGGGGATGCTGCAGAATTCTTCTTTATTATCCATATATTCCAAATCTTCTTTGGCAAGATCCTCGAACACTTTTCTGTATATGGTGTAAAACGCCTTTTCATCGTCGCCATAACCTTTAAAGCAAGAGCTCGTGAAATACTCGAACACATCAAGACTGTTGTCTTCGAAATCTTTATCGGAGCCCCTGAGAATCTGTTCCCTGTGGTTGTCGTACCATGCCCTCTCCTGACGATCGCTCAGCACCTCGTAAGCCTGCTGGACCAACTGAAACTGCTCCTTCGCCTCGCCGGGACTGTCCAGGTTCTTGTCTGGATGCCATTTCAGCGCGAGCTTCTTGTACGACGACTTGATTTCCGACTCCTCGGCGTCTCTTGCGACACTAAGCACCTCATAGTAACACTTCATATCATATGTGTGCACCTTGAATTCAGGTTAAAAGCAGCACGATAATTTTAGGTGTCTAAACGGCGTTTTTCGAAGGGTCAATTATCGTGTGACGTTAGCATGGCGGGCTGCCTTTCGAATTTCTTGCTTTCTCTGGAGATAATTGTAGGAAAATGAATTTTTCGCTTACCGAACGGCATGGAACTTTTTCAACTGACAGCTGCCATTTCTAGGATTTCTGAACTTTCGCCGATTTGGGTAAACCAGTATTTTCTCGAAAATTCGAATGTCATATTTCAACAAGTTGCATCACATTTGGAAACAAAAATAATAAAACTGAAATTTTTTAATGTGGCTTTCAAATGGTGATGATGTGTGACAGAGCACCATTTATGTTATCAGTTTCGAAGATTGGATGAGTATAATGGGCTGCATACGCCCAGGGGTAATACAAATTCCTTTTTATTTTGTACCTCAGAGTAGATGGATATTATTCAGCATTTAGCGTGTCTTTGATCTCTGAACATAGGCTATGTTCAGTTTTAAAACGACAGGATCAATTTCATGGCTAAAATTCAACGCTTATGCAACCAAAATTACAAGCCAGTGGAACTATTATTTCAAATGTCAAAACTGTTGATAAAAGGCGGCAATAGATATAGGTATAGTATAGAGGTGGCAATAGTATATGGATTGTGTGAGATTTATTTTCAGTGCATTATCCTGAGACACCAATCACATCAATCTCGTTCAATCAACAATTATCAAGCGACAATCCCGAAATAGTAACTGATTTGTGAAATGGAAGATATTGGTTGTTTTTCGGCATAACATAATACATTTAATTTTATTTGTTCAGTAAAAATGTAGTATTTATCTCCTAGTTCTTTTATAATGAACAATGCTATTCAATTTTGCGATGATATAAGAAATTGTTCCGATTGAAGGGATTCGTCTATCAGGAAAATGCACTGAAAATAAATCTCTCCCAATCCGTATACTATTGCCAGCTGGGTACCGTGCACATCTGAATACTTTCTTCCGTCCCTTATCAGTTTCCAAGATTTGATGAGTACAATGGGCTGCCTGTATCCAGGAGCAATACAAATTAGTTTTTATTTTCTACCTCACTAGATAAAGATATTCAGCAATATATTATATATTTATGCTTAGTAAGTAAATAAATAGCATGCTGTGTAATAAGTTTAAATAATACATAAGTATTTTTTTGTACTCGGTACACATAAATTCACACTCGTCATTTACATAACTATAAATTTCTAATTAAATTCAAACACGTTAATATAACCACTCTGAAAAAATATTTTTCAAATGGGGTATGTTTGAACATGAGATTCCATGTCTTCCATCAGTTTAGCAAATACCTCTTACTTTTTAATCAGTCAACATTGTGTATATTGGATAGTCTACGTCCAGGATCAATATATAAGTTCCAAATTTGCTATATAACAGAGCTAGCATAGGTGAATTATATAGTAAACAGCAAACATTTTTGTTTTGTATATATGTATGTGCATAAATATTTACAATTTATTTTGTAATCTGTAATTTTTATACATTTACGTTAACCTAGTCTATACTACAAGATTGCATTTGAAAAATAATAATGTTTACATTTCGCCGAGGAGTTTCAATGGTATTTGTATTCTCATATATAAAACATTTATTTGTAACATAATGTGCATATTCAACATAAATATATAACTACAATATGTATGTATATAGTTGTGCTTAAAAAATATTATTGGCACATATTCACAACGGAACTTCAATTTACATATTAAACGAAGATAAGTACTATTAGTACATAAAATAAAGAGTGTATAAAAATGAGAATACTACTAATCATACAAAATTTCCCATGAGGAACCAGGATGTAAACTAAATACATTTATTACAATATTTACGAAAATATGTACATGATAATATATACAGAGTGTTAAAACAATATAGGGCTATTAACGAATTCATTTGAACACTTCGTATATGGATGAAAACTTTACGAACAAAATCAGACGTGATCAATCATAAGAAATCCATATCAAGGGCATTATACAAGGCAGCTATTTCACTATGACTCGTTATCCTCCAGAATGGGAATGTTAATGCTTTCGCAGCAGCTTCTTCATCTTGCCCATCTCCAATCACAACGTAAGTACATTTCCTACCAAACCGCGTTACAATCCGCTCAAAACAACTTTCTTTACCTACAAATATAAAGTAATTAGTTTCATCGCCTCAATTGAAAATGTGTCTTTGTACCTATTTTAGTTGCCGAGTATATATTATCAATAGGAAAAACACCTCCAAGACCAAACAATAACACTTTAGCCAGTGCAGGTACTAATTGTGTTGTGGTAACTAAAACATTCACGCAGTTGCTGCGTGAGTTTATTAGAGTTAAGCATTTCGTTGCTAATGTAAGCCAGTTGTCTGTTTCAGCCTCGATTTCCGCCCGCAGTTGAAGCCATTGCTCACGTTTCGATGCTCCCAGTAAGCCCCCAACGCTGTAAACAAGGAAAAATATTATTTCACACGCCTTTTTAACCCTTTCGCTGCGCATAGCGCTTTAAAGACCTGTTTCTCTATACGTGCAAAATCGCCGCTAGCGAGAATACTCGTTTGGAGCAGTATTGAGCTTACAAATTTATTTGTTAGACCTACATACCGTAATTTTACGCTTAAGCCTTCTTCAATGTGACTCTTTTCCAACAAAGCAAAAGCTGTTTTTCAGGCAACGCTTTAGATTGCCGAGACATTTTTATGCGATAGTGAAAGTTCAATTAGAAGAACATTACTACGATGCAATTACGAGTGAATATCTTCGCTTTAAACAGTTAAAGCATGATAACATTCAGTGTCTAGGAGTGGGGTGATAGGCAGGCATCGACTTGTTATAGACTACGTGATGCCACACCTCAAGCAAGAATATATGTTTCGAGCAGGTAACAATTAAATGATCCAAGCAAGTATGCTTGCTTTGAGCAGCGCACGGCAATGCGAGTATATTTGTTAAGAGCAGCGACAGGACTAAATTTTATATTATATTAATTAGGTATATGTAAATATTCAACACATACCTGTTCCTATAATTATTGTATGTATCTTTGATTTTTCTGTAACGAAAAGCTAGTTTTCTCATCCAGTCGACGCCTCCACGAACACCCGTGGCTAAACATAAATTGCCACCACCTGCTGCAGCCGAGTGGAAACCGTCGCTACCAAAATTGTAATTAGAGAGATCTTGGCCGTTATCATCAGAAGATACGTCATCTATGTGCACTTGATCGCAATCCTACAAGAAATGTTTAATTAAATTTGTGTATCGAAGGCAAATACAAAAAAAATGCTGCTGTATGTGTTAAGTTATGTGATGTATTTTATTGGTGCATATATATATATATATAAATGTAACTTACTTCAATATCATTAAAGAAGAAATGTGTATCTGCTAAGTTAAAAACCATCTCTTCCATCCTAAACCCAAGCTGAACTATACTTTGAGCGTCCTATAAAACATTTACAACAAAATTTAAATACACATACAATATACATCGCAGAGTATAATTACTTTTTGGTATTTTGTTGCGTAACTGCCGGTTAATAAGCTGTGGAAAATGATTATGGTTTCATCCAGATCCCAGATGAAGACCCTGTCGGTGCTCGATTCCGGGGCGCTGGGAGAGACGGTGTTGGTTCTCCTGCCTCTGCCCCGGGTGCCCCTGTTCTCGGATCCGAGACTACTGGTGGATTCTCTTGATCGTCTCGAGCTGTCACCTTTTAATGGAGATATAGGGCCTTCGACGAGATTCAGGCCATTCGATGGACTCTCTAAAATTACCATCTGGTTAGGGCAACACTGGCCGGTGGTGAATGTATAGAGTGTACAGTACTCTAGCAAAATTGCTGTGGAATTATACAGCAGTGTTCATGGCAGATTCATGGTTACTCTGCTGAAATGCTCATTATGGGGGGTTATATGGAAGCGTGGGATATTTGCTTATTATATAGATATTAAGAAATTGAAACACCTTCATCTTCACTTCCACTGGTATCACTGTACGGACATAACATATTCTCCAGAATTGTTGTTTTCCAACGATTTTTGACATTTAATTGTAAGGTTATGTTCAATTGCGAACTGACGCAGAATGTTTCCCGAATCAATACATATCCTCGACGTCGACTACATCGAATTTCGTAAAAAAGAATTTCATTATTAGTATTAATCCAGCTTATGTGTATTAATATATCGTAGATTACCATTTCAGTGCTATCGTTTAGTAAATATTTATATATTTTTCAATTGCTATAATTGTTTTGATATGAAATATAAATACGTAACATTCGTGTACATTTGGTTGCATATAGTAAATGCACTTAGTGTAAAATCAATATGAATTCTTCCACGATTATGATCTTGATCATATTATTTCTAAACGTTATCAAATTAAACGCATAAATGCATTAATATTTTGGTACACATTTTTGCTTTAGGGTACAAAATCAATATAAATGATTCCCCAATTAGGATCTGTTCCCCAATTAGGATTTTTAATAATTAATTCATATTTTTGCTTTAGGGTATCGATTGTTCTATTTTTTATAAGAATATGGCATGTCTGTCTAAGAAATTCTTAGAACATATTCAGGGGCAAATTGGATCACTGAAAATAACTGAAAATTTATATTCAAATTAGAAAACCGTCCATTCAACCAATAAATCCAATAATTTCTTAGAAATTTATTTTGAAAATTTGACCTGTCCATAAGCAGTGAGTTGAACCGGAATATATTTCGTTCCGGTTTACGGTTACGGTCCGGGTAATTTCATTTTACGGCAATGTTGCCATCAAATTGGTATCTATTGAGTACAGAATTTATTTGCAATTTTTATTTTAGAAAAGCAAAACACTCAAGATATAATACATTTTCATCAATGAATTTTGGCATTTTTTAAATAATTAAAAAAACCAGCACACTTGAACGATTGAAGCAATAATTTAATTATTTTAATATATAAATTAGGCAACGTTGTTAGACATCTGACATTTAATAATTTTTTCACTGTCAGATCATTCTTGTTGTTCATGTGTAAAACTTTATAAAATGAAACTACAGCCTTCTTAGTTATAAATAAAAATGGAACAGAGTATAAATTATTTTCGCTATCGTTTCGGTTTCGGTTCCTTGAAAATTTGGGTTCAGTTCCGGTTCAGTTCGGTGCTTATTTGCCTATTTATCATTTATCATTCTCATTTTATATTTTATAGTATATTATTTATATTAGCTAGGAATATATTTTGTTGCACCATATTGTAATGAGAATTCAGTATTAATATTACCCCGTAGGCGGAAAGACCCTATGGGGTCGATAGCCTAATAAAGATTGTTTATATATATATTACCCCGTTAAGTCTAGAGTGTTTGGTTATCACAAAATCATCAACAAAGCGAGCGCGCGTACGTGACATTGGTAAACCAAGCTTGATTATTTCGGGGATTACCCTATTTTTACGTGCACAGAACGCATTTGGGGCAAGTGTGCTATCAATTCAGTCCTATTTATCTCAATCTTCAGTGCGTTGTGCTTGTGCCTTGTGTGTATTACGTGTTTATAAGTTTCTTGTATAAAATGCCGAAAGTAAAACCTTCGGTCGATGAATGGATCGTGGACATTCTGAATTAAAATATGAGAACGGCAAATTAATTTGCAGGGCTTGTATCAAACCGGTAAGTTTTATTTTGTGTTGCTATTTGTCTAGGTACAAGCATGCATTATGTTAACGTTAATGTTATTTTGATATGCAACATATCAAAACAACAGTTCACCTGGAAAATTAAAAAAAAAAAACACAAATCTGCAAGCAGTACCCTGAGTACCCAGCAAACTATTTCCGAGTCTTTTGCGAGTTCTTCTACACAGAATGAAAATGAATTTTACTTTGATTTATGCAATACGATGGTATCTTCTAACATTCCGTTAAAAAAAACTAGATAATAGTATGTTTAAATCTTTTTTACAAAAATACACCGGTAAACATATACCTGCCGAATCAACCATTCGCAAAAACAATGTCGAGCAAGTATATAAACACACTATTGAGGAAATAAAAAAAGATAATTGGCAACAATTACATATGGTTGTGTGTAGATGAAACTACTGATTCATGTGGTCGGTACATCGCCCATTTAATGATTGGAATATTAAACGAAGACTGCACCAATGCATTTTTAATTAGTTCCAAGCAGTTAGAAAAAACAAATGGCAATACCGTTGCAAAATTCGTTCACGATGGATTAACACTTTTTTTTTGCCAAACCCCGTACCAAATGATAAATTATTATTGATGCTTTCTGATGCCGCTGCATATATGTTGAAGGTATATTCTAATTTAAAAGTATTTTATGAGCAATTAATGCATTGTACCTGTTTGGCACATGGTTTTAATCGAGTTGCTGAAACGATTAGACTGCAATTTCCCCTGGTCAATGATTTGATAAAAACAGGGAAGAAAATTTTCCTAAAAGCTCCACTGAGGGTTGAAATGTTTAGGGAAAGAATGCCAAATGTACCTCTTCCTCCGGCACCGGTTATAACTAGATGGGGTACGTGGCTAGATGCTGCCTGCTATTATGGAGACCATTTCGATTCATTTAAGAAGCTTGTGTTAGAGTTTCCCGAAAATGTGTCAGAGGCAATTAAAGAATGCCACAAAGTTCTTAAAGATAGGAGGGTTGTACAAAATATAGTATTCCTAAAAACCAACTACAGTTTCGGAAGCAAAGCGATTGATAAACTCCAAGCAAAGGACACAACTTTGGTAGATGCGGTTCAAATAGTTGAAGATTTTAGGAACGACGTCTCAAACATACGGGAATCTATAGGAGGGATTATAAAAAAAAAGTGATGCAGTTTTGTCAAAAAATGAAGGGTTTGGCGAGTTACGAAAAATATCAACAGTTTTAAAAGGAGATATCGTGGAAGATTTGCTGATAAATATTACAATTGTTCCCAAATTTAAATATGCACCCATAACAAGTGAGTATGTGGAGAGAAGCTTTTCACACTTAAAAAATGTGCTCAGTGATAGGAGAATGGGATTTTCCGTTGAAAATTTAGAAAAACATTAAATTATTAGTTCATTTAAAAATGAGCAGTAATCATTATTTGTTATTAATTATTATTGTTACTAATATTAATCACCAAAACCTATGTTATTAAAATATTACTTTTATCTACCTATAGTGCGTTCTTGTTAATAAAATTATGTTTTGTTTTGTTTTTCTGTATTTTCATAAAAATAAAATATGCCTTTTCATGCCTTTTCTGCGTTCTTGTGCTTATTCTAATCTTTATGCTATTTTATATGCTTATTTTCTAAGATTTTTATGCATTTTCAAGCGCTTATTTTGTAATTTTTTATGCTTGTAAATCCGCGCTTTGGTCATCACTACCGGAATCGTATATTTTGTGGACTGCGTGTAGGCTAGAAAACGACTGTTTTCCCCCATCGTCCTACAATCATTCGTTTCCTAGCCATAATGCACGCCAGAAAATGGATTATTCCTTTAGTGCTGACGGTTACTATGTAACGGAGAAATAACAGTATTGGAATATTACAATCCCGGCCTAAGCCGGCAATTAATTATTCCTGGAGGTCTACAGCAAATAATTTCTTTAATAGCAAATAATTTCTTAGATATTCTATATTTGTACGGAAAATAGCTATTTGTATATTAAGAGCGCAAAGTGATACAAAGTAATGTAACTTGACTTAACATAAGAAAAACTTGCTCTCATTCGGCAAAAAATATTCCAAAAATATGTAACATTATTTTTTTCGTTTCAGTTGAATTAAGATGAAATATTTCAAATTCAAACTTGCATATTTTTGTCAAGCTGATTAAATTATTAAAAACTTTTTTACAAAAATTCGTGGACTAATTAGGTGTTTGTAAACTTTTACGACTTTTCTGTAATGATGGATTAAAATATGAGAAGAAAGGGTAAATTTAAATTAAAAAATTTAGATGACATAAATGATACTGAAAACTCCTAATAGTAGGTTTTTGAGACGTTTGCGAAACTCCTGCTCTTCTTTGAAAACATGCTTTTTTTTCGAAATATATCTTTTCAAATTTGCATTATGCAACCTTTTGTATTTTTTATTATTTTAAATTGTATTTTCCTTTTGGAATATTTCTTGGTAGCTAACTGAAACGATATAATACACTGACAAAGTTATACTATATTTTTGGAAATAAGTAATCAAAAATGTTCTCCCCTAACTTCGTATTTGAAATTGTAATGTAATTATATATAACTTTTCTGTATGACAAATTTTCATCTATCGATAGAAATTTTGGTTTATTCATAATGAAACTGATGTCAAATTTCAATGAAATCTCCCCGAAAATTTCTGTAGCCATCCCTAGGAATCTGTTCTAAGGCTCTTTTGTAGACTACATATAGATTAAATGTATTTACCTGGTAAGGTAGTAGCTGCTAATTGGTAGGTTGATGTAGTACCTATACTACCACTTGAACTGGGCGAGCTAACGTATGGTGAGTAACTTTGGGATGCGTAGTAACTAGAGGCGTATTGCGAAGCTTGAGTGTCTGTGGAATAAGCTCCGTAGCTGCCGTATTCCTGCGGGACAAATCAAGCATTATTTCCTTTACACCATCAATCATTTCGGCCTACAAACCTGCGCTGTGAATCCTTGCGTGAACGACGAGGAGGGCGGCGATGTATAGCTGGTGTAGGGTGAGTACTGCCCGCACTGACCCGTCGTCTGGAACGGCGACGCCGGCGAGGAATACGGAGAAGACAGGTATCCCGTGCTTGCCTTGCAGGCAGGATTTAGGGCCCTCGTCGTACCTAACGAGGGGTAAGGATACGAAGCAGTGTTGTAGAAGGAAGACGCGGTGTTCATGTAGGAAGCCGCAGCCGCTGGGTTCGTGGAGCCGTAAGCCTGTTGCATGCTGTAAACACACACCGGCTTCAGCTGAAGAGCTTTTGCAGCGATTCTTCAGGACGTACCTGTTATAATACTGATGGGCCGAGGAGTAGGTCTGCGGGTAGTCCTTGTCGTACACGGCGCCCAAATCGACAGCCGCCGTCGCCGCTGTGTAGAAGCCGGTGGGGTCCTGCGAGAGGGCGGCCACGTCGGAGTCTGCCAGGCCTGGACTCCGAAGTTCACTCTTCACGCCCTCGCTGAGGATCGACCACGACGATGGCAAGTGCGAGGAGCTTATGCAGGACGTCGCCGTAGGCGTCGTCAGCTCGTTGGGGAGCTGGTTCGCCGTGGAGGAGCTCACCGGTGGGCTCCCACAGGTCGAGGAGGAGTGTGTGCTTTGAGGACTGCATGTTGTATCTGCGACCAACCTGAAAAGAAAAAAAAACAATCCCGTAAGTTTTATGTGCTAGAAAATTGATTACTGGAAGCAGTGCCGCACTTATGAATAGGCGCAATAGGCGCTAGAAGGGGGCCTCGGAAATCGGGGGGGGCTCAGAATGAAGATATGTATTTATTTAAGCGGCAACAAGATACCGCGTGACCAGCACACGTAAGTCGTCCCGACGACCAGTGGCCCCGAACCACCTGCACCCCCGCGGTTTGATCATTAGGGGCCCATCGGCCAACACATCACAATAGATTTGCTGTTTGTCGAGTTTAATAGCAAAAGTATAAGGGGCTCTTCCCGTGTTAAATCTGCAGTGGGGCCCTTATGTTACTCGTACTTTCTTTGGATTTCTGAATATAGATCGACGTAATTCAGAATATTTAGAAAATGATATTTCAAACAAATTAACAGATTTTAATTTAGATATCCAAAACTGTAGAGGACAAAGTAATGATAATGCAGCCAATATACCTGGGAAATATTCTGGATTGCAAACCAGAATAAGAAATCATAGTTAAATTTAATAGGAAACTGTGCCGTAGAAACTTCTTCTGCTGCAATTTATTACTTCGATTTTGTCCAAAATTAATTCACGTTCTTCTCTTCATCAGTTAAAAGATGGAACATGCTACCTGACTTTTCGCTGGTGCTAAAGCGGATTAGCGATACTAGATGGTCAGCTAGAGCAGATACCATACGAGCACTGAAATGCGGTAATAATCAAATTAAAACAGCACTAAGTAACATTTCAATATCACATCTAATTGTCGATTAGAAGCTTCAAAATTGGCAAAAAAAATTGATAATTATGAAACGGCATTAACAACACTTGGGCACATAATTTTAACAAGATTAAATGCTACTAGCAAATTCCTTCAGGACCCAAAATAAATATATATCAAGGAACAAATCTTTTAAAATCATTAAATACCCATATTTTAGAATTAAGAGGCGTTTTTAAAACAATAGAAAATGAAACCAAGACTTTAACGAATGAAACACGTTTTTGGGATAAACTGAGGCGAGTAAAAATACGGAAAGTGGTGTCTGGTGAAGTTCCAGACAACGAAGTGATTTTGGTGGGCAAGGATTTATTTATTGCAAACACTTTAAATGTTATTTGCGACACATTAAGTGTAGAATTAAATAGACGAATACAAATTTACGATGCAAAATTAAATATGTTTAAAATATTTTTCATAGATTCTCTACCGGAAAATGAATTTAATGCATGCACAGATGAAATAAGGTAAGTTTATAAAACTGATATTGACGTAGAAACTTTTAAACACGAAGCAATTCATTTTATATCCTGTGCCAAAGAAGAAAATATTAAAGGTGCAATTGATATGTATTCAGCAATTAATGAACGGTTAAGATCCACATTTCCTAATATCGAGACATTTAAAAAAATATTTTTAACAATACCTATGACGAATACAAGCAGAGAACACTCCTCTGTATTAAAGAGAATACAAAATTATTTAAGAATTAGTTTGAATCAAAATAAATTGTTTGATTTGGCAGTATTATTTATATAGTCTGAAGTAACTCAAGCAATTAATTATGATGACATAATTGATATATTTGCCCGCACAAAGGAAAGAAAAAAAATGTAATTACTTTGTTAACGCCTAATATTATAATGCCCGAAAATGTTATGCCTCGGATATTTTTAATAAAAATTTAAATCACTTCCATAGTACTATAGTAAAGTACATTATAGTATAGTAAAGTTCTTTACAGGAAAATAGTTTTACCTCGAATGTGTTGGATTTACTAGAATGTATTAAAGCATTTTCTGTTCTTATATTGTAAGGACTATTTTGATTCATAGAAAAACATCCCAATTGAGATCAAATATATTATATTTATTTCATAGGGAACTGCAAATGAAAATTTTATTTCAGTTTAGTTAAATATGTTTTCAATTAGATCGATAGCCCAATAAAGATTGTACTATTACTACGTTTTCAACAAAGAAATACTCCATTTCTTACGTACTTTATTGATTATTACAGTATGTCCCCGGATTGAGTTTAAAAGAGTGTTTTATTTTTATTTTTTACTTTTGAATGAAAATGTTATAGGAATTAAAATTTCTGCTTGGTCTGAAACTACCATTTAAGTTATTAAAACATTAAAAAAAATACAATTTAAAAAAATCTAATTTTGACACCTAAGAAAAATAACATCATTTAAACAATCCCCCACCATTTTCTTTATATAGTTCAAGCGTGGTGTGGAACCCCTGAAAACTGTTATGTATTTCTTCAATAGTTATAGATGCAAATGCCTCTCGTAGGCGATTTTTTAAATTTTCAGTATTATTTTCTTTATTTGGGGGATTGTTTGATTTTATATAATTCGTTTTGCAAATAGTAAATAAATACGTATCAAAATGATATTTAAAAATTTAGATTTTGACAACACCCTATATAAATAAATCAAAGTTTTAATGACTGAACCGGTAGTTTCAGACCAAGCAGGAATTATAATTCCTATAATATTTTTACTTAAAAGTAAAAAAGAAAAAAAAATCCTTTTGTAAACTCGATCCGGGGACATACTGTATATTTTTTAAATTAGTAAAACATCTTATTACTAAAATATTGCTCGATACAGTTATTTTGCGAATTCAACATCGAATTATCTAAAATTACTTTAAGATAAGATGCAAAATACTTCTACATATTATTTGACTATTTCGAAATGAAGAAAAGTTAAAAAAAAAAGTTTTAAAGATAAAAACAGTGTATCAGATTATACAGGGTCGTCAATTTTAAGTATTACAATGCGATATTTAAGAAACGGCTGATTTCAACAAAATGAAATTTGGGATAATGCAATTTGACGTTGGGTGACAGTACGTGACATTATAAGCAACTTTGTAACCCTCCTCACTTTTATAGGGGTGGCGGTGACTTTTTAGTGTTAAATAGAAAGGTACGATTTTTTTTTAGGATTCTTAAACTCCAGGAAAAAGTACGTTAAAACCATGACATAATTTAATGCCAATGTCATTATTTATTAAATAAAACAAATTGAAAAGAAAGTCTATCCATCTTTCAGTTGTTTTTCATTTTCCAAAATGAATGAATTTGACTGCCAAGTGGACATGTTAATCATTCTTCCCCTTACTCCCTTGAGTTACTCCCAAAATCCCACATGACGTTCAAAAGGCTAGAATCTAGAAGTCGTCAGACAGGCCAATTGTCACCTAAGAAACCCAACCGAAAAATAGCCAGAACAAATGAAGATGTGGCATAAACAGAATAGGGTTAAAAAATGTTTAGAGCAAGGTGGCCATCACTTTGAAGATCTATTAAAATAAAATAATAGATTATGTCTTGATTATAACGTACTTTTTCCTGGAGAAAAAGAATCGGAAAAAAAATTCATTTAACTTTCAAAAGTCACCCCAGCCCCTATAAAAGTGAGGCGGGCTACAAAGTTGCTCATAATGTCAAGTAGTGTTCCCCAACATCAAATTGCATTATCCCAAATTTCATTTTGTTTAAATCAGCCGTTTCTTATATGTATATCGCATTGTAACACTTTAAATGGACCACCCTGTATACGTATCCATCTTAGTATGCAACATATGGGAAACTTTTTTATTCGTGATTTCTAGGAAAATTTGAATCTTCATAAAAGTTTGTGCTTCCTCAAAAACCAATTAAAAACACAAAACAAATGACATACGACTTTAATTAACAACTGTAATATATTAAAAAATATATATATTAATGTATTTATTTTTTTAAATTTAATTCGCTTTGCAGGAAGCACAAACTTTTATGAAGAAAAACATAAAGAAATCACTAATAAAAAAGTTTTCCATATGTTGCATATTTAGGTGTACACGTTGTATACCGAAAATATATCTGGCGGAGGCACCGGGACGTAAGATAATTTAGGAACACTAAGTTTTTTAAACACGAGCGATTAACGAAAGATTAGCAACTTACACACGTTTTTTTTAACATACGAGGTCCACAACACTAAAAAATTGCGTTTATTTGATAAAAATTGTATATTTAATATTCATGCTTTAATTATGGGAAAACATGATCCCATAGAACATATTTCTCAAAACTGCGGCCATGCCAACGACAAGTTTTATGTATGTGCCGAGAGTGGGCTCAAATGAAGTCCTTCTTGCACAAAACACATAACTTATGGGTTCAATGCAATTTAAATTTTTTACATGCATTTTTTAATTTAATTTATTTTTTATCAATTATCTGTAGATAATGCCTATGATACAAAATACATCAAGTCCGTAATGTCGCAGCTCTATAGCGGACATATGGCCATATGGGTCACGTTTTTTTTTTTACTTTGTTCGGCTCCTGTCACTTGCATATCAGTCATAGTATGTTTAGTTTTCAGTCCACAAATATTATATAAAATGGTTCTCGTATACCCTACCCTAAATGTCGTGTTCAATAACTCTTCTGTGGCCTTTCTTGCTTTTGCCAAAATATCGTAGGCATTCGTCTTTTGACGCACGTTGACGTATTATAAATTAAATGATAAACAACGTGCTTTGCAACGTCAAAGTCATGACATGCATGTACGCATTATTTTAATCACAATTTATTGTAATGTAAAATTAATTTTGTTTTATTCAGTATTCAGTAATTGATTGACAATTTGGTTTTAATTTGTTTTTAAATGATTTAATATTACATTAATACGTTCACCATCTCTAGCATCTAAATTTTCTGTTTAAATTTTAAACGTGGTCGCTTAATATTAGACAAATGGAATTTTTCTACAGTATTATGATGTCGGGTATTTATCCTTGCGGTTTTTAGTACTGGATTAATACATTTTAATTCTTTTTTATATTTATTTTTTGTCTTAGATTGTTTTTGCTTATTTTCAACAAATATTTCGTTTGGTATTTCCTGCCGTTTTATTTAAACTCTCCTTTTATTTACAAAATTACAGGACTTAAAGTGTATAAATTTAAAGTGGAACTTAGTAGGACATTTAATAACAATTTATCTAAAAATTTTAGCATTACTATGTAAGATATTTGAATGCTTGGGTCACTAGTTTGGCACAATTGAAATTTCTCAAAGTTACCCATTGTACAATTTGACACTTGAAAACAATTCCTTGAAAACTTCGTCTTTAATAAGGGAGATATTTGAGTCCTTAGGTGATAGCAAAGATAAATATGGGTTATTATAAAACTGAAATTTCTCAATAGTTAATTAACATATTTTTAAAATTATGAAAATATAAGTTTTTAGAAGAAAAAACTGTACAATTTATACTAGTGCAAAAAGTCGATCTTTATTAATGATTGGCTAGTAAAGCACGAGCGAGGTACGAGCGACTGCTTTATTATGCTAAAGACACCTCTTAGCCAACAGAACAAAATAAAAGAAATAAATACAATAAAACAAATTGCCATAAAAAAATAATTTAATATAAACACAAGAAACAAAATAATAAATAAAAAAAACATACATATATTTAAAAAAATGAAACAACATAAAAATCTGTAATATTTGCCTCACAGCGAATTAATTTTACTTGTAGTTGCATTTTAAAAAGACGCTTTTATATATTGTTTCATAGTGACATAAGTGTATAACTAAAAATGATTAACCTTATGTTGCACGATAAAAAAAAAACTTTGTGTAATGTGATAATGTGATCAGAGCAAATATTTCGAAAGTAGTGAGCTTCTGATTGTAATTACTATGCCACCATAGTCACCATATTGTTTAAACCATGGCAACTTTTTGGGATTGAGTCCGGAAAAGACCCGTTTTAGGAACTTATATGAGTACGTAAAATTCCCATTTTTGGGAGCATGTACAAAAAACAATCATAAAGTATTTTTAATATCCCAGCAGAATTGTGTAATCTCTGTAATCTGTAATCACCTGTAATATCAATGAAACAAACAAACAAAAAAATAAAACAAAATAAGGTGAAGTAAAATATTATTGCAGCATGCCCATTTACTTGTCAGTGTCACGTAAAACTTCATGACATATAAATGTTGTCGGTCCAATAGTTATACATTGCTTTATCGAATGTTGGTGAATGCGGGCATAGATCTTTAAAAGTTTACTTCTAACACTATTTTCAGTATCCAAAGTAATAACGTTTTGAAAGATAGTAGATGAAAGTTATTCATAGCAAATGTAGTACCAGAATTGTATGGAAGTATACTTCAAAACGATTCTTCTAAAAAATTCATAATGATTCTATCTTTTATAAGAGAGACATATGACCACCGATTTGACCACCTGAAGGCGAAAGATGAAGTTTCACAAATAATAAAGTAAGTGATATTAACAAAGGGAAAACAAAAGATGAAATGAAAACAAGATGAAAAAGTAAAAAAAAGGATATATTTTGGGAAGAACTAACGACAAAGACAGAGGAGGTAACTGCTAAACTATATGTAGCAGGCGATTTTAATAGTAGAGTAGGGAAAAGAAATCAGATGTACAGTAATGTGATGGGTAATAACGGGGAGAACAAAAGAAACGAGAATGGGAAAATAATGCTGGAATATTGCCAGATGAATGAACTAATAATAACAAACACGCTTTTTAATCATAAAAGAATACACCAATATACAAGAGAAGAAAGAGCTAGAAACGAAAAGTCAATTATAGACTATATTCTCGTAAAAAGAGAACACAGAAAAGAGGTAGTAGACACTAAAGTAAGGAGAGGGCCAGAAATTGGAAGTGACCACTACCTAGTGGTAGCAATAATAAAAGAGCCAATAATAAAAAGTGATGATAACAAAATGAAGAAAATCGAAGTTAAAAAGATCAAGGCTCACAGATTACAAGAAGAAGACGTAAGCAACGAATACAAGGATCTGGTGGAGAATGAAATAGTACTCAAACAAAATACATACAGGGAACATGACTTAGATGGAAAATAGGAGGCATTCAAGAATATAATACTAACAGCTGCACAGACAGCATGTGGAAGCTACCAATGACAAACACGAAAAGACAAACGGGATGGTGAACGAATAAAATAAAAGAAGAGATAAAAAAGAAAAAGATATCATGGAAAGAATATCTAGGAAAGAAAACTGCAGAAAGCTATGAAAAATACAAGCACAGCAGAAAAATGGTTAAACAATTAGTAATAGAAGCAAAAAAACAAAGTTGGAGAGAATTTGGAGACAAAATGGAGAAAAGTAGCAAAGGCAACATACAACTGTTCTACAACATAATCAAAAGGAATAGGACAAAAGGGACAAACGAGACGAGACATATAATGAACAAAAAAGGAGAAATAATAACAGATGACATAGAAAGGATGGAGAGATGGAAACAATACTTTCATGAGTTACTCGACCCGGAAGAGGAAGAAAAAGTGACAAATACGAACGAACCAGAACAAGATACAGAAAATGAAGAAGAACAAGAGATAAGTATGGAAGATTTGTCAGAAGTAACAAGAAAAAAAAACGGAAAAGCAGCAAGAGTGGGCAGAATCACAACAGAAATGATCAAGAAACTAGGTACACAAGGGAAATCAATGCTACTAAAAATCTACAACAAAGAATGGCAAGAAGAGTGGCAGACAGCAATGATAGTATCCATATACAAGAACGACGACAGAAAATACTGTAACAATTACAGGGGAATTAATATAATAACTACAAATATGAAAATATATGAACAACTAATAAATAAAAAATTAAAACAAAGCACAGAAAGAACATTAATGGAATCACAGAGTGGATTCAGGGAAGGCAGAAGTATACAGGACCACATATATATGATAAAACAAATACAGGAAAAGGCCAACTCTGAAAATAAACAGATCTACATAGGATTCATAGATATGGTGAAAGCGTTCGACAGGGTGCCTCGTGAAAAAGTATGGTCGATTTTAAAGAAAATAAATGTGAATAACAAGATAATAAGGGTAATAAGAAGCATATACCAGAACAACCGGAATATAATAGTGGAAAGAAATCAACAATCCAGCGAGTTCACAACAAACAACGGATTAAGACAAGGTGGAGGTCTGAGTCCAACACTTTTCATTTTATTTATAGACGAAATAATTAGAACATCCAGAGAAAAGGTACAAACAGTATCGATCGGACATAACAAATTGAAAAGAGTAGAAATAGCAGAAGAAGCATTCGCGGATTATATAATAATAATAGGAAGAAATAGAGAAGAACTACAAAATAATCTAAATATATGGAACGAAACACTAAAAACAAATGGAATGCAAATGAACAAAAACAAGACAAAAGTGATGATATTGGGAAAGCAAGAACAGACTGATATTAAAATAGATAATACAAAAATAGAACAAGTAGAACAATACAAATACCTAAGGGGTAGAAATACAAAGTGAAGGTCGAAATGAGAAGGAAACTGATAGCAGAATAAAAAAAAAACGAAGCAATATTTTCAACTAAGAACATTCATAAATAAAAGGGAACTAACAAGAAAAACAAAACTGTCAATATTTCAGTCAATATACAGACCGGTACTGACATTTGGGTGTGAGTCTTGGGTTCTAACGAAAAGAGAAAAGAGCAAAGTCCAGGCAATGGAAATGAAGTACCTTAGGAGAAAAATAATCGGAGTGACAAGAAGAGACCGGATAAGGAACACAGAAATCAGAGGGTGGTGGGGACACATTTTGAATGATAGTAGATGAAAGTTATTCATAGCAAATGTAGTACCAGAATTGTATGGAAGTATACTTCAAAACGATTCTTCTAACAAATTCATAATGATTCTGTCTTTTATAAGAGTCTTTTTATATGACCACAGATTTGACCACCTGAAGACGAAAGATGAAGTTTCACAAATAATAAATTAAGTGATATTAACAAAGTTAGTGAGTTTGGAGGAGCATTAGGATTAGTGTTATTAGGCTTATGCAAATGTGCATCAAGCTGAAATTTGTCTCATAAAACATGAGATGGTAATTTACATTTTTAAATGATTTCTAATGTGTTTATGAGTTGCTAGTTTTTAGTAGTACAGAACAATAATAAATCAAATTCTGCAATAAAATTTTATTTCTGCGTTGTATTGCCAAACAACGCTGTAAATATTGCTTATTAATGTATTGATGCAAGTTCTCGATCGATACGTGCTCATTCGCCGCATTCCCAAGTAAATTAGAGAGGTATTTAGCGTTCAACTGGAGAAGTTCCTAGGGTGAATATACGAGTGAGTCAACGTGTCATTTGTTTTAGTCCAGCGAAATGACAAGCTCACAAAAATCTGGCGTGGTCTTAGAAAAAAAGGCGGGTGTAATAAATTGGACAGGAGACAAAACGCATAAATTTCCTGGAAACCGTAACCTTGGTGCGGGCGTTAGAAAAACGCCCGACGCAAATCCTGGCACAGACGACCTCCGTCTCTTTCTCCGAGACGTCGGACCTCCGGAGGACGGGAGAGAAACAGAAATACCCTACGTGCTTTGTCCTCACCGACACCCGTTCCGAGTGCAGGGTGTGACAAGAGCACTGACATACATCTTGTCAGGTTGGCATAAGTTATAAGTTACACCGGCGGCGGAACAAGACCGTAATACGGGGACGTCCCTTAATGGTGCTGAATGATTTTTCCTACTTACCGCTCTTCTTGCGTTAACCGAATTAGACAACTGACAAGATCAAAAAGAACACACCGGTACATGCATCATACGCACGCTGAAAACTAAAACTCGGCCCAGCACAGATCGCTCCCGTCCGTCGCGCTCCTCCAGTTATAAATGATCAGAGATTTCGATACATTATTGAAAAATGTGGACGCATTTCGTCATAGGCGGGGAACGTTTTTGATGCCACTGACTTCAAAGCCACCAAACATATTTCATCGACAACTTTTACACCGCCTTCAAAGAAATTTATATTTCAGCCGCTGCGATGTCAAAAGAGTAAAATTGCGGCATTATATCTTGGCAGATAAAATCTACCAACAATAATTTTGCCCTACCTAGCTATATGTATCAAGTCATTACCAGCCATTTGTCCTTTATTTACAAGCTTCGAAACCGTGTTACGTCGCTACATTAGATACACAATAATCACTATAAATTGCACGATATTAACGTTTACTTTCGTGTACTGCTTTATTTCATGAAATCACGTTGGTGTAAGTCCAAAAACCAGTGCTACTAACCAGACTCATTCCATTACGTAACAAACGTCCGTTGGTAATCTGTCACTAGGCGCGATCCTCATCTCACCCGATGCACGCTCGTAATGGCTACGATTTATGAATGCCAAGATATGTAACAGGAATCATCAAATACACAAACCAACACATAAATAGTAAATTGTAACTAGTATAAAGTTCATTTTGAACAAACAAATGATTGAAATTGGGGGATAGCGTAGCGACGTGGTCTTGACATCGGGCTGCTGCACCAAATATGGGTTTAGACCCCACAATTTGGGGAAGGTCTACGTTTCCTGACTAACAAACTCGCCTGGCCAGCTAGTGATGAGCTGTAATGACTTTTCTGGTCCGGAGATGATGTTATCATCCCAACGAATTATTTTTAAAAGATCGACCTAGTTATCAAAAAGACATTTACGAATATTGAAATTCATCATTATTTAGGCAAAAATATCCAAACAGAAATTATATAGTATACTGGGTGTTTCATGTTATACCGCCGAGCGATTATTAGCCATTTACAGTTGCATAAGAAAAAAATAAATTTGTCAGCACATACATACGATGCCAATCATAAATGCGAAGTCACATCCAATCAAGTCCAATCCTCACAACTGAACGGAACTGACAGACTTCACACGCAGAACTGACACACGTTCAGTTACTCTGAACAGTCCAGATCTGTACAGATTTATCGAATGCGATTTCAATTCTACTTCGACGGCCTGTACAGTCCGTTTAGTTCAGTTCTGAACAGTTTTTCCTTACAGATTTTCCGGAGCGTGTATGGCAGGCATTACAGAAACTGGTCTAAAATTTTAAATATCATTTCAAACACGACTATTTTAAAAACAATTTAAAAAAAAAACCTTTTTGCGAAACTTTTCTATTTCTTAATTTGTATGCCCAAATGTATTATTTGAATTAAAAATACCATTACTCTTTAATGTTAACTAACTCAATATTACTATATATATTTATTATTATACCTTCTACCAATTAGTGTAGGTGTTTTTCTTTACATTTATCATTTTCTTCTTTTCATTAGTTTTCTATAAAGAATTTCCATTTCTTTCGGTCGTTTGTCATGTTCTTTGCCTGTATCGTTGTTAGTCCTCGTTTTGTTAATATCTCTTTAATCGTGTCATCACAGGTTTTCCTTGGTCTACCTCGTCCGGTCTTGTTGCATTTTGCTTCCCACACAAGTTTTGGTTGTCCATCTTCTTTCATCCTGTGCATGTGACCCCACCATCCTAACTGTATGTTTCAATAAATTCCAGAGTCGTTTCTATTTCTAGTTAATTTCTTATTACTGAGCTTCTGATCTTGTCGAATTTTGTTACCCCTTTCGTTCTTCTCAGGTATTTCATTTCCACAGCTTGTATTCTTTCCATCTCCCTCTTTTTCAGATTCCACGTCTCACATCCAAATGTTAACACTGGTCTTAGTAGTGTGTTGTATAACTTAGTTTTTGTTTTGGTCGATATTTCTTTTCTGTGTAGGATGGTTTTGTTCAGTTCATGGTAAGTACGTGTAGCCTTCTTAATCCTCATGTCAATCTCACTCACTTATTCCCCGTTACTGTTGAATACTACCCCCAAGTATTTAATTTCCTCCATTTATTCAATTTTGGTGTTTTTTAATTTGATGTTCATCGCTTCCATACCTCCCACTACCATTACTTTAGTTTTATCCGTATTTATTTCCATTTGGTACTTTTTAAGTATTTCTTCCCATATCTCCAAGTTCTTTTGTAATTTTGTTTCTTCATTCGCCAGTAATACAACGTCGTCTGCGAACGCTCCTTGTTTCACACTGATGTTCCTCATTCTTCTGTATCCTAATTCCATTTCTCTTGTTCCCGTTTTGCATTTTCTTATTATCTCGTCCATGTAGATGATAAATAGAATCGGACTTAGGCTTCCTCCTTGTCTCAGCCCGTCTTTAGTCTTAAGCACTTTGATTCGTTGTTGTTGTACACTATTATATTGTTGTTGTTTTCGTATATCATTTTGATAATGTTTATGATTTTCGCGCTCAAACCTCTTTCTTCCAATATTTTCCAAAGTTTATTTCTGTTGACCGTATCAAATACTTTTTTTATGTCTACGAAGCCCATGTATACTTTTTTATTTTGTTTTTATTGCTTCTCTATGATCTGTTTGATTGTGAAAATGTGGTCTTGTATACTCCTCCCTTTCCGAAAACCACTTTGTGCCTCGTGTAATGTCATTTCTACTGTTGTCCTTATTTTGTTTTCTATAATCTTCTCTAATATTTTCATTCCAGCACTTATTAGATTGATGCCTCTATAGTTACCACATTCTTTTTTGTCGCCTTTTTTGTATATTGGTACCACAAGTGCGGTCCTCCAGTCGTCCGGTATCCGCTCCTCTTCCCATACTGCATTATATACTTTTAATAGTAGTTTCTTCGCTTCTTCGCCGATGGTTTTCATCATTTCTGCTGTTATTTGGTCCTTTCCTACCGCTTTTCCATTTTTCAGGCTCTTAATTACTATGTCTAATTCTTTTTCTGTTATCTCTTCGTTCTCGGTCTTGTTTTCTCGGTTTTGTGTAGATTCTTCTATCTCTCTATCATTGTTTTCCTCAGCATTTAATAATTCCATGAAATATTCCCTCCATCTATTCATAATTTGTTCATCTTCCTTTAAGATATTTCCTTGTTTGCTCTTGATTTCTTGATTAGTTTTTTTTTCTGTTCTGGAGCTCTTGATAACATTATAGAACAACTTCTGGTTTTCTCTGCTATTTCTTTCCATTCTTTCTCCAAATTCTTCCCATGACTTTTGTTTCGCTTTTAGTATTACTTCTTTGATTTTCTTTCGGCTTTCCTTATACTGGTCATATTTTGCGTCTGATTTATCATTTAGGTATTGCTTCCAGGCCGGCTTTTTATTTTTAATTTCCTCTTTAATTTCTTCTGTCTACCATCTCGTTTGTTTCTTCTTGTTTGTTTTCCTCATTGTTCCACATGTTATTTTTGCTGCCTCTTTCATAATGTTTCTTATTGTTTACCATAACTTTATAATGTCCATCTCTTGTATTCTCTTTTTTTGCGTTATTAACTCTGTCACCATTTTTGTGTACTCTTTGGCTACTTCTTCCTCTCTCAATTTGTATAGTTTTGTCGTCTCTCTTTCTTTCTTTATTTCTTTATCATGTCTGTCGTTTACTTCTACTGTGTTTTCTTTTATTTTTGATATCAATAGGTAGTGGTCGCTATCAATTTCGAATCCTCTTCTAACCTTTGTATCGATTATGTTACTACGATGTTCTCTATCTATTAAAATATAGTCGATGACTGATTTTTTGTTCCTTGCCCTTTCTTCTCTCGTATATGTATGTATTTCTTTGTGGTTGTAGAATGTATTTGTTATAGTAAGGTCCTCTATTAAACAAAAGTCTAGCATTCTCTTCCCGTTAACATTCCTTACGTTTTCGCCATATTTACCTATTACTCAATACTCAAACTAACTCAAAGATATCATTTGATTTACAATTTCAAAAGCCAAATGGCAATAAATCATTGGGACGATGCCACCATCAGGTGCTTGCAATAAACTAATCCCTGCGCCTGGATTTCTTTGGTATCGGTATAGGAATTGACCACTTTTATGGCTGGTATATAACCGTTGGAGCATAGAGTGTTAGTAGGGGTCGTTATATTTATTGTTAAACACATTTCACAAGTTCGTCATAAATATTAGAGCCACAATATCAAATTGCATTTATTTCAAAAACGGAAGTTATATTTTTAATTTAAATTGCACAGCAAAATGCAAGAGCACAGAGAAGAATTGAGTAAAAGTACACTCTCGTGAAAATCAAATAAATAAGCAGTCAATTACTTATAAAAACCCGAAAAACTGCTTGGTGGTTGTAAAAAAAAATATTGTCAAATATTGCTCTTCTTATTCTTCTTTTGGTGCATTTATCCATTAATGGGTGTTTGCGACAATGTGGTGCATTTCTTGACGGTTTCTGAGGGTATGAAGCAAACTACCGCTAGTATTGAGTCCAGTCCATTGCCTTATGTTTCTGAGCCACGACATCTTCCTTCCTATTCCTCGTTTTCCTTCAATCTTGCCTTCTATGAGTTGAAGGATATCATACTTCTGGTTTCGCATGATATGTCCTAGGAATGCAACTTCTCTTCTTTTTATTGTGGTCAAAAGTTCGCGATTTTTACCTACTCGTCGCAGCACTTCTTCATTGGTAATTCTTGCTGTCGAAGGGATCGTCAGTATTCTTCGGAAACGCTACATTTCAAACGCTTCAATCTTATTCATAGCTGTTGTTTTAAGCGTCCAACCTTCCATGCCATAGAGGAGTATCGACCATACATAACCTTTAATAAGCCGTACCTTAAGATTGAAATCAAATTCATTATTGGTAACAACTTTTTTTTAAATTTATGAATGCACTTCCATAGGTAGGCACTCTTTCAATTGGTAAGTCGTTGAATTTCAGCACCGCGTCCCTCCTGATATTCTGGTCTCGGGAAATAATCAAATTTTGTTTTTGCAATATTCTTGATTAGCCCCGTGAGTTTGCTGTAAGTCCCTACTCTATTAATCAGTTCTTGGAGAACTGCTATATTTTCGGCTATCAGCACTGTGTCATCTGCATAGCGAATGTTGTTAACCCATATGCCATTGACTTTAATGCCCTTTTCAAGGTCCGTGAGGGCTTCCAGAAATATGTTTTCAGAGTATAAGTTAAATAGGACGGGCGACAGTACACAACCTTGCCCTACTCCTCTACAAATCTTTATATCGTTCGTAGTTTCATTTCCGATTTTTATTTTAAATGTTTGGTTCTTGTACAAGCTTTCTATACATCGTATATCTTTCTGGTCAATGTCCGACCTTTTAAGTATTTCGAAGAGTTTACGATGTTCCACTCTGTCGAAAGCTTTCTCATAGTCTATTACGCATAGACATACATTTTTCCTTTGGTCTTGGCAATTTTGTACAAGAACTTGTGTTGCAACTAAAGCTTATCTTATGCCCAGTCCCTGCCGGAAGCCAAACTGTGTATCGCTGATTGCGTTTTCGCACTTTTTGTAAATTCTTTGATGTATGATTTTAAGAAATAGTTTCAAAGTATGACTAATCAGGCTAATAAGTCTGTGACCTTCGCATTTTTTGGCATTTATTTTCTTAGGAAAAGTAATGAACGTTGAAGTCAGCCATTGGGTGGGATATTGACCAGTGTCGAGGATTTTGTTAAAGAATTTGTGCATCACGTCTACGTCTTTTTCATCGAGGAATTTATAGCTCTCTTAATTTCATCTTTACTAATTGACGGGCCCGTTAGATTGTTATCGATCTCGAAGTTATTATTGTTATTGTTTGGTCCTTCGTCTTAGAAAAGACTCTTAATATATAGCTCCCAAACTTTATTTTTCTCTTCTGCATCTAGTATAATCTCGTTGTTTTGATTAACTAGCATGGCGAGGTTGGATTTTCTAAAAACTCCTGCTATTTCTTTTAGTTTCTAGTACAGGTTGAAGTCGTCCTGCAATATCTGCAATTGTTCGATTTCTTTGCATTTGCTAGCGAGCCATTCATTTTTCGTTATTCAAATCTTACTTCTAATTACCTTCTGCGCCTCTTTGTATTTAGTTCCATCGCCTTGGTTCTTAAGTTTGCGCCTTTTTCCATTAGTGGGAGAATTTCATTCGACATCCATGTTTAGCAGTAACATGGAGTTACTGCAGTTACTACTTAACTGCAGTTTAGCAGTTAAGGCAGTAACTTTATTTGTAAATAAAAGTAATTGGTCCTCTTTTTGTTAATTATGTTTATTTAGAGCTTTAATTTTTTTCCATTAATTAAGTCGCGCAGACAATATCGGGCAAGAGGATGCCGCCAGAGCCTATATACATTCAGGCCCGTTTCACAGCATTTTCCATGGTGATTTGAAAAATATATATAAAGAAAAAAGGCTGGTACGGTCAAATTGTGCGATTTGGAAACACACCTTGTGCACATTTGGGCTAGTGCAAATCGCCAAAACTAGAGATTAAGCGCTTGATCTTGGTTTGCCTAGGTGTATTCTGCTCCTGTTACTTCGCAAATGTTAAAGTCGCCATGTTATAAAACGCCATTAACATAAATGAGAGCATCTTCCGATAGGGCGATTACTCTTGCGCCACACTATTCATTATTAAAACATTTATCAAGTAGGCGTTTTAATTTATTGTTTAAACCAGTAAAATAATTTTTCCTTATTTACCCAAATTCGCCATTACATTGAAAGTATTGAGACATAAATTATTTTTAGTACTTGGCATTTATTGCCAAACACTATAAAACTTGCATGAGGAAACATCGCTAATGAAATAATTCACCTTTAAATGTTTTGATTCGCCTTTATCGCTACACTTTGTCCACAAAATTAAGAATCCATAAATAAATTGTTACATTTACGAGATTAGCATAAATCTGGTTTAGCAAAATGTTGAGCAAAAATGTTCACCTTACCATCTTTCAGATTTCATTCTGTATATAATTCACATTGTCTTACATTGTCTTATACATGACAAAGTAACAAATATTTAAATTTAACTATTGAATTATCCATCATATTTAATCCATCAACTCGGAAAGGATAGTTACATTTTTCAAAATATTTAAATATTTTTATGAGATTAGAATAATTTGTTTTAGCGAAATTTCCGCCTTGGCGTATTTGTTAGATTTAACTCAATTCTATATAATCCACTTCAATTCAATTTATTCGTGGTCAGGCTTAGAATACAAAGTCTTACACAAGACAAAGTAACAAATATTTAAATTTAAATATACCTGTATAAACGAATGAATAAATATTTTTATGCATTCACATGAACTTGTTTTAATAAAACGTTGAGCGAAAATGTCCACCTTTACATCTCAAGATATAATTCAAAACAGCTTACAAAAGCACAAAATTACCATTAAGTTCCAGTTTTCCACAAAATTAATTACAAAAGGCAGAAAGTACCCAGATGAGGTCGATAGCCAAATAAAAATTGAGGAATTGAATACATGTATTATATTACAAATTACCAATATCCGTTCATTTATGGATCATACTATTATGATGATATTATGAATTTATGATACACACTTGAATGATATTCATATGAATGTATTTTAGCAAAATGTTGAGGAAAAATTTACGCATTCTAGACTTACCATTATGCTCCTCATTAAAATACAAAAATACAGATTTTCACAGAATTAAGAATCAATAAATAATAAATGAGCGCAAATTCGTATCAACAAAGAGGCAATAAAATTAGCGAAGTGATTGCCGTGATATTGAATTTCACATGTTCGGCTTCCCGATCCTCCAAAACCAGCAGCGATGGTCTAGACTTGACTTCCACTAATTTTACTGCCTGTTTTTTTTACTGGAGTTAAAATGAGATCATGCTTGCGAAGGTTGTAAATTTAATCATCCGTGATCTTAGATCCTTTAGTGCCTTAGCAGTGTAAGCAGGTTTATGAATACAACGCCAAGAAATATTGAAATTTATTAAAATGTGCAATTCATGTCATAAATGGTATAATTTAATATAGTTTGCAAAAAGTGGACTTATGTACTCATGTCAGTGTACTCACACTGTAGTTGTTACTTTCAGATTGATTTTAAAACTCAAGTGACTAAAAAATTGACACACATGTTGGTCCAGTAATTAAAAAATGAACAACTTTTTCTTTCTTTTTTTTTTAGTAAGTATAATGAAAATTAATTAATTAAAATTAAATCAAAACGTTAAGAAATTCTCCATAATACATCTTTCCTTTTTGTTTTTTTTTTCTCCAAAATTCTAGTAAAATCCCATGACTAATATTGTGAAATTCTTTAAAAGTATCAATTAAGCTGTGGCCTGCATACATATATATACTTAATTCATATCGATTTTTTTAAAATTTGCTATTAGAAACTATGTAATACTAAACTCACGAAAATTATAGCTTTTCCAAATTCTGTATACTAACATTCGTGCCTTAAAATTGTACATAAATTCCATCAATTATAATAAAAACTTCAATAAAATTAAGAAACATTCTGGATACAATTCGTGTCGCTTATTCTTAAAACTAGCCTTTAGTATAAGTTGAGCAACATTTATTCTAAGAAATTGAACATAACTTGACGTGACAAATAAAGCTCCTGAAGTATTTTCTCAAATGGGAACAACTTTGCAATCTGCAACCTTTTTTGGCTATTAGAACAACTGTGGATTTTGCAAATATTTTTTTTGTGAGAATATTTAAAGAAAACTAAAATACCTTAGCACAAATAAATTTAATTAAATTTTTATACATATTTTAACTGCTATGAAGACATCATCAGTATCATTTGCATCTATTTTGGGAATAACTTTGAAATTAGAAAATATATTTTTAGTCTAAACACGTAAAAAAAATATTGAGAAATTTCAAAATATATTTTTGTGAAAATATTTAAGGAAAATTGAAATGCCTTTTTAACTTTTTAGCTGCTATTGAGCCCTAATTCAGCTATTTTAGTACCAATTGAATCTACGTGTAGTTTAGGAGGCACGATATCTTTTTTTATGAAAAATTAGTAGATTTGACTGCAATAAACTAGTTTCTCACAAAACAATATGCAGTTTTAAATTACTAATGACTTTTATTAAAACACCATTAAAATACCTACCGCAAAAAATAAAATATAGAAATTATAGCTGGAATGTTTTAATTAAGATAGGCTATATGTATATTTCATTATGAAATATCTACATTTGACAAATTGTTGATAAAACAAACAAAATGTGATGCGACTTTTTTTTAACTTTCAAATTTGAGAATTTTATGCATTTATCTTCTTAGTTTTTAATTATTGATATGACCCATGGTGTATGTATGTTTTGTTACTTAAAACAAGGCAGCCTACTAATATATGGTATTATAATCCTGAATCGTCCTGCATATAAACAATGAAAGAGGACAAATCTCTGGACAAATGAGCGAAATGTAGAAGAGGACATGCCTAAAGATGAATGCGGTAATAGAAGAAATACTTAATTCCAGGGTTACTATTTTGATATATGTAGTAATTTCGTGCAGAATACCCATAAGTGTGATGAACGAAATCCCACATCACACTGGTGTTTATAAAAATCATAAAATTTAGCTGAGAAAGATTTAGTCAGCTGGGCGTTTAAATATGGGAAATTTATACACAGGCAGCAATTCGTGTAGAAACAAACAACAAACATTAAATAGGAAATCGCCCTCGAAGTCACGATTAAGCTCACAGCTGACTCGGTTTTTCGTCTAGCAAGATTAATCCTCGGCGTGTCCTCACATCGTCTGGAACATGGGACGTGTTTAAATATGCAGGCGCTTGTAAATTAAATTTGAATTGTAAATGCTGGCTCAGACATTAGTTATAAACTAACGAAATAACAGTACGTTTGCAGTAAATTAAAACAAAGAAGCGCATAAATCTCGAGGTATCTTGCAAAATTTAGCCTGCTAGTAGGTGTTTAATTAATGCTTTATCTCGATCCTACAATCAAGACATATCTGAAGACTCTCGCGTGCACGCACTAGACAAGGACGCGTATAATATGGACTCATAAAAAATAAATTAAATAAGAGTGTGAATATTGCATATCTGAGATACCTACATGAGCGCAGTATCTTTTTATTTGACACACATCCATTAGTTAAGTTAATGGATGTTTAACCGGAGATATAAATTGTTTGTTTGTGAGATTAAAATTTGATAATACTTCGAAAACTGTTGTAGATACAAGATAGTAGCCATCAATGATCACGATACATAAATTTTACGTGTTTGGGACCCGCAGACGTTTTTTTCTTTGTGTTTACTACCACAGTTTCGTTACTAATTATTGCATTCCTACTGCGATTTTTTTAGGGGCCGCCGAAGCAGTTTAATTGCACCCGTAGCGAATGAAAACAAATAATATATCTGTCAGTAATGGCAACGAATTATAATCATTTCTGTTTGTTTAACTAAACGAACTTCCTAATCTAAAAACTAGTCCATGAAAATAAAGCATAATGAGTATTCTTCACATTTTAAACATGTGTGGACCAAATGGTGATGCCCCTCTTTGTCCGACCGTAGGGAGCCGAGCCTTTTTTCTCCTTGTCCTTTTCGTCGTTACAGCACCATTAACTTTACAGTTGACACTTGTTGTTTTCACAGTTAAAACCTGTGGCAGCTCAACATGTTTCATGAAACGTTTTACTCTACTTATTGTTGTGCGCGTTTAAATTTATATCCGTGCGGCTATAAATATGAGAGCGCTTTTTTCCCCTGTATGCAATTAAGTCTTTTTAATTAACACAATAACTGCGCCAAGAAACTCATTAACATATCGAATAATTAGATTTGTGCGTTCCAAAATTACCAACTGCCAAATGTCAGGCCGCGCGAGAGTAACGTCTCTCATGTGAAAATAATGAACACATTTTTGTTTACAACGGAAGTACTGAGCTCAATCTTCGTCTTGAAGCAATCCTAGGCATTACTTAATATTAATGCACGTTTTAAACCCGCATATATAAACATCAAGAAAATAAACGCGCGCGTTATGCCGTTAGTAATTACTCGTTTAATGCAGTACTTATTCCACTTATTAATCAATTCAATAACGTCGAAATTAAAATATGCTATTAAATGTATTTTCGATGCAGTCCCTTTTATTTCAGTCTAATGACGCGAAGAGTGAAAAATATGCGCGCGATTTGGGGACGACATTCGAAACTGCCAAACACATTCACGAGTGGAAAGACTCGATAAATTACGGTTCGGTGTCCAGTGTGTGGATGGTGTTAAAATATTTTTCAAACAAATCATCGTTCTCAAAAATTCAAAACATAAATAGCCTTGTGGGACGTATGTGTGGGTTTGTCTTTCGCCAGACGGCGCTTGAAAGGTACGTTCTGCTTCAGAAATGTTTTTGTAAAACATTTGACCGACGAAGTTTAAAAAAAAGGTTTGATGGAAAAGAAACTATTCTGGTGAAGATTGGTAAACGTTGCCAAATTAATTTTAACTGCCATTTTTGATCTAATAATCCGCCACTCGCTAAGAAACTATGAACGCAACTTTTCTGGTGTAGATTTACTTAATAGTAACATCTGTTAAAATATCAAACATAAGATTACTAAATCTTAAGGATGATTATCAAAATTGTATTTGCAATCTGCCTTAGTCAAGAAATGTAATGTTTTCTGTTAATATTGAGCATTGGAGTTTCCCTGCAAATGGATTGTTCTGTTGGAAAATTATTGGGTGCATTAATAAATATTAATAATTGTAATTGGTAATTTCGAGGATGACCACTAATAAATTCTGTTAAAATGGAAAATGATTGTGTGAATAATTAAATAAATATTAATAATATTAATAATATATTATCTAATATGTTATCCAATAATAAAGCAGTTAAGGGCGGTTTTAAACTTGGAGATAAGTTTACAAGCTAGACAGTATAAGACTTTATTTAGCACCTGTGCAATCCATTTTTTATCGTTGGGTAAGTGCGTTAACCGGTTGAATAATAATTAGCAATTTTATCACTGGATAGAAACACAATCCATCAGAGATATAGGTACCCAAATGAAAAATGAATAATCAATTGCTCTTAAGAAAATGGTCGTTAAGTGTAATATGTATTTTTATATAGGTCTCGATTACACCTACAACGTTAATGATATCAAAATGAACCAAACGGCACTGCAAACAAGAGGCCAAAGTGCAGTTTGTAAAATTATTTTGCCATATACAGGGTGTTCCATTTTTGCAGGGCAGCCTTAGACCTAGTTTTTTTAAATGGCACCCCCTGTATAAATTTACATATTTGAATTTGCCCCATTGTGGGCTTTATAAATCCGTTTCGTTTTTGCAATTCGCTTTAACCGTGCAGAAGTTGTTCACGTTTTTCTAAAAAATTATGCGTTTGCAGGCACTTATTAAAAAAATCGCAGGGCACTTAGTTTATGGGATATCAAGTTGGGACTTTCACTGTGCCTAAACCAATGACCGAGGTATCTTCTGGCGGCAAGATCGCCTATCTACATTGTGGCATCACCTTGCTGTGACACATTAATTTTGGTAAATTTTGAAGGGCCATAACTTGATTTTTTCAAATGGCATTTTTGGCATATTTTTTTTCAGTTTTCATATAATGTATTATAAATTTGGGATATGCAGGACTTGTTTTCCCTTAAAACTTTTTCCTCTAAAATGTACACTAAAAAAGTTGTAAATTTGTTACCTATTATTTGTCCTGTATATGTCTGTATACACACAGACACAGACATGTGTATATGTCTAAATTATATATGTTGTATATGTCTAAATTCTTTAAGTTTTGCAAAATTGCAGCCACTTTTATGGCACTAATTTAAAAAAAAAAGAATCCTTAAATTTAAAATAAAAGTTAACAACATGTATGTGTGATGACGATTAGGTAATGAATTTCATGTAATTAAAAAATATATCAGGTTGCAGAAGAAAGATAATTAAAAACAAAAAAAGAATTACTCTATTTTCTACATTTAACAAATTATATAACTTTGTATTAAAACTTTATAAAATATGAAATCATCCTCATTCTTACAACACAACAGTTATCATAATATTTTTGGTGATACCATCCTTACGGGATAATCTCCAACATAGGTTTATTTTGTTAAGACCATTCCAAGAAGACCTACAATCTTGATCCCGACGTGGTCGCAACATGGAACCTTTTGATATGCAATCAATGCTGCAGATTATTACATTGACGTTTTTGTGGAATTTAAATTTTCTTTGTAGGTAGTGAAATCCTACTTTTGAAATAAAAATTTTAGAAAATTGTCTTATAATATTCCAATTAAAGACTAGGAATTGATGATTTTATGTACACACTTGAAAATATTCATTACCTACCATGAAATTTACATTGATTTTTTCGAGAGATCAAATTGGAATGCATTGAAGAAAATTGTTGTCGGTAATTTAAATCTAAAATGAACGACTTTATGCACAAATAAATGCTTTGCAATTCTACGAAATATATATATTGCATTAATTAACTAAAAATTAAGAACTTTAGGTATCTATCTTAGATATCTTTACGTAAGTTTTTGCAACATTTGCCCCCGTTTTTGTACGAATTTTATAGAATAATGATTTAGACTTTAAGTGTGTTTCTAAAAATTCTTTCCAACGCTAAGAAATGGAAATGGAAATGGTTTGTGGTATTTTCACCAAACTTTAAAATATCTTCTCAACAGTACGATATTTTATTTGATTTTTTTTGTCGCATTGGCACTATACTTTAGAATTTATTGAAGATTATTTTTCCAATTTTATACCAATAATTTATGTTACTCTAACTATAATAATAATAATTAATAATTTAATTTAATAATAATAATTACTCAGATGTATTATAGATGTTGGAATAAAAGTTGGGTACGATTTTGAGAGCTAATATGCTCTCCTAGTTTTCACAACCACAATTGTGTGTTTCTGATTGCACCGAAGGAAATTAATCGTCGATTAGAGTTAACTGGAGATTATAATACCGGGGTTTAGACCAATGGCCCCCAAACTTTTTGGTCACATTGGAATTTTGTAAATTTGATGCGGGCCTGATCTACTTTTACATGTACCTATTCATGATAATAATTGTAGAATTTTATAACTATAATGAATAATAAAATTTAGTCAAATTGAAGAAAAAATATATAAAATAAAAATATAAAATTTTGCATGTTGAAAGTCTACGATAATTTTCTTCCAGAAGCTTCCGAAAACTTTTCTAACTTATTGCAATAATAAATGACAAATAATTACACAAAATGTATGCAAACTGAAGAAAATTTAATAAAACAAATTCAAATAAAAACAAAATTATCTGAAACTTACCTACTAGTATATCTTGAAAAACTTAACGAAAGTGGCGAAGTAATTGAAGAAAGCACACAAAGAGAAAATTGAGTTATAATAACAAAATTTTACAAACAAATATACCTGCATATAAGTTCATAAAATTTCATAGGTACAGTCGTGCTCACAAAAATCTACTACAAACAAATTGACATTTCTATATAAAATTGCTATTGTAACCAAATTTCTTGTACTAGATTTATATGAGCATGACTACATATTTCAGAAGTTTAAAAAAAAATTATAAGAAAATTTAATGAAAATTTCTAAAATGTGCCATAAAGAGTCCAGAATTTCAATAAAAATATCACAAGTAAGTTTAGAAAAATGTTTAGTAACTGCGAACATTTTAGTAAATTTCAGAAAGTGGTTCTGAAAGTGAAGAAAGTGAAAAACTAGAAAACTTAAATGATGTTGCATAAAACCCTTCCATCATATCGTACTAATTATCACAATAGCCTAAATAGGTAAATAGGTAAATACCCTAAAATTTTGGCAACTTCCCTAGAATATGACGAGTTTCAACGAAATTACACAACATTTCATAAAGATGGTAAAGATTAAGTTTAAAAAAAGAAATTGCACGAAGCTGATAAATCTGTAAAAGTGAATTGAAACAACAAAATTAATCAAACTAAAAACTAAACTCAAAACAGTTTTGAATTTAATAATATCGAATAACCATCATTTTTAAAAACATTTATTTATAACTGAATGTAAGTATAACTAATCCTGAAACTTTTCTAGATTTAATATCAATTTAAAAAAAGGTGCCTAAAATATTGGAATAAAATTATATATTTTTTCTACAACTGTTAAAAAACATATTTTTGGCATCTTGAAAAATACATATACAGTTGACGCCGAAAAAAAGTAGGACACACGTAAGTGCAGCATCACATTCAAATGTTACATGCATTTATGTCATAATTGCATTAGACATTTCAATGTGATGCTGCACTTACGTGTGTCCTACTTTTTTTCGCCGTGAACTGTACTTGTTGTTTAAATAAGTATTATACAGGGTGATTAAAAATGGCGCATTTTAAAATAGCGCCCTAGCATCCCCTCTGAAGGGGCTGCTAGAGAACACTAGCGGAGTACGGAAAAAAACAGAAAAAATACATTTAAATAAATTTAAATGTCAAGTAACTGTCTTTCAAAAATATCAAGTAACTGACTTTCAAAAATATCAAGTAACTGACTTTCAAAAATGTCAACTGACAAATATAAACCTTCTTGAACAAAATACAGGAGAAATAGCCAGGTCAAGCAACGTTGCCAGTTCCATTTTAAAACTAGGCATCAAAAAATGAAATGTATTTCCTACATGTTATGTAACTTTGATGAAAAGTTTCATAAAGTTTTTAATTGGGATTGTAATAACAATTATAATCTTCGATTCAAACTTATTCAGCTTATTTCAAACTGAGATATTCATATACAAGAGATATTCGCGGGCCAGATCAAATTCTCTTTCGAGGGCCGTAGTTTGGATAGACCGAAGGTCTAAGCTATCGATAATGATATCGATATTTCTCGTCATCTAATTCGGAGTAATAAATAAGCAAATATTGTATTGACATTTAAATCTCAATCACCTGTAACTTTTTGAGTACGCCTTTGTATTATACCTAGTGAATAAGAAATGTATTATTATAGAAACATTTTATGAGTCTAATTAACATTTATTATAATTTTATTTGTAATTTTAGATTATTTTTTAATTCAATTGATTTCTTGTAGATTTGTACACTTAAATATGTGTTTCCAAATTTCTTCTGAATTCGGAACAAATTAACGAATTCTGACCTGTTTCCTTACTTGAAGTGTTTTTAAAGTTATCGCTCTCAATGACGATTTTATGATTTCCTATTGCCCATTGACGCCTCGGGTTTTTGTTGCAGATGTGGCAATAAATTACTCAATTATTGGGTACGACCAGATGTATATTTGGGGTCATTTGTGACGTTTTTGTTGTATTTGACCGCCTTTAAAGTAAGTGTCCGTTCCAGGAACTCGGGACCCTTATCTCGACCTTTCCTGCGACAAGTGTCGTCCTCTCATTTACATGAGGCAAGAACGAGCACGTTTTTATTCATTTGAGGAAATGAATGAAGATTTCCGGAGTTATCGTAGGTATATCAGATTTACGGGGTTGCGGATTATTAAGTTCAATGATTAAAATTTTGAGGGAAATTATTTATGTATTGATTACGGATTTAAAATTCAAAAAGTCATGATAAGTTTATGACGGTTATAATTACAATGCAGACGGTAAAATTAACAGTAAACCAGTAAACATAGACAGAAAACTTATTATTGAAAGTTTGCCAGAATAATTGAAATTTTCACATGAATAGAGTATCAATTGATTGAAAGTTCAATTCACCCGTTAGTCAGATACAATGTTATTACTTTTTATACAAGGGCTTTGAAAAAATCAACCCGTTATTAGAACTTTTATCAAGTAATGACGACCAATATGCAAACATAAAGAGTCAAAAGGATTAAGAGAGAAAAAATGAGAGAGTATAAACAATTCCTTGATATGACATTCTCGAAACAGTACACTCTATCTATAAGCAATGTTTTTAAAGCAACGAATGTGGATAATAGTTGAATTATTAATGTACGAAAATCTTACAACAGCTTAATTTTTAGCAACTTGTTAATAAAATTCAATGCCCCCAAAGTCATCAATTAGTGTGAAAATTCAAATTAGTGGCATCAATTACGACTCCCTTGAATGACTTTACAACTGAATATGCTCTCATCCCATCGGTAGCTGATGATAAATAATATATCATCATACTTAATCTCATAGAATTAATGATTTACACTTTAAATGTAACGCACGTAGTAGTTACTAGCCACCTGGGAATGCTCATTACATTCCCAGACGAACTTCCACGTCGGAAACTTCGAGTGCGGCAATTACACAAGCAACGTCCATTAAAAGCCATTTGTGCAGGAGAAGGAAATAAAAAAAGTAAAAAATGTTGGCCAATGGAAGCGAAAACTGGAGCGAGTTATGTGTGCTCGCCCGCATTTTTGTAATCCGAGCAGGCTTCGACCTTCAGGGCCTTACATTGATTTTGCACTTGTAATGGCCACTCATTAACGCACGTGAGGAAAATAATTTAAATGCACTCAAGCATTGAACATGCCCAGAAGTAGATTAACTCGAGATTAATTAACGAAGGAACTAGCAATTATAAATAAAAAATAACAACGCATGAATATTCTGTGTAGGATTGTGTTATTCAATGGCGTGTAGAATGTGATAGTTCGAATCAAATGTGTACTAATTGGACTAATTGGTTAGTATTTATGACTGGCGTTTTATTGTTGCTGGAATATAAAGATGTGATGTGGCTGCAGTTGAATGTGGTGAAAAATTTGTGCGTCTGAGCGAATTGACGGGAGTTTTATTGGATGTCGGATATGATCCGTGCCGGTCATAAATGTAAATCGGAGATACAAATTGGTCAATTTATAGCGGGAGATAATCTCGTGTACTGGCCAGGGCACACGAGTCAAGTGCAGTGTGTGTATACAAATAGTCCCACGATAAGCAAGCTTTATTTAGTTGTAATGGAATTAATCCACCGTCTGACGAGATTGTGTGAAATAAAAAGAAAGAAGTGAAGATAATAAAACAAGCGATGGTAGGTGGGCCGGCGGGGCACGTTACGACCTGGAGGTCTGACGTGTTATGTGACAAAACAACCATAACGAATTGATCAAGATTAGGTTCCGTGTTTTTAATTGTTCACTGGACCAAAATTTTTCATGAAATATTGCGCTTCTTTTTCGAAATATGGATTTTTATGCTTGATTAAAGATTATGGAGATTGCGCCGGTTTGGGTGGTCGGAATTTCACATTGGGGGCACTCTGCTCGTCTCCCTTAATTAATTTATATCAAATTACCCGAACTGGTAGCTACCTAAAGTATTTCGTGGAGCCATACCCGCGGAAAATCGAATCCCAGACATGACCAGGCACTAAAACAACTTCACTAAATACGTTACCACACAAGATACAACAGATTACACTTAAAACACTCGAAGACACAAAATTTACCTCAATACAGTGGCGGATCCAGGAGCGCACCTTTAATTCTTCCGCGACGACCATAAAAAAATATGTTTACAGTGACACGCAGCACTACCTGGGCCTAATTTTAAATTTAAATTTAAAAAGTCGTATCCGTTATCTGCATATGCAAAATACATCTATGCACTACCAAAAACCACGACGTTACTTATTTACGATTTACATATTTTCGGAACTTTCCTCATCCACATATGGCATTTCCAATTAAACTAACGAACCATCCGATGAGGAGTGGATTTATTTTATATGAATTCGATCGTTTCTAAACGTCGCAGCAAACTTCTTAACGCATTTATTACTCTGGATGAAATGTCAATTCTCTGCTCACATTTTTATTTTTAGAGGCGCCAAACCACAGATATTTACCGCAGGAATTTCGGTGTTAGTAAACTGAGAAGAGCTCCAGGTAGTTTTCAACCACTTATTTGTCTGCGAGATTCTGAAGCTAAGATCGGGTGCATTGATGTAATATTTTACATGAAACATTTTAAAATGCCGAAATTGTACTACTAAAAATAACTAATATAATTTTTAACCCAAGTTGAATAGTCTTGAAAGTAGCTGAGAAAAAAATGTGTTTAAATTGCTATAAATTCCCCTCGGAAAGATATTTGGCCTCAGTGTAAAACATAGAAATTCAGTAGAGATTGTTGCAATATATATTTTTTAAATAACTTTGCTTGCCAAAATATGACTTAGTGTTCTAAACTGGTACTAAAAAAGTTTTAAAAATGTACCAAAATATAGTACTTATATTCATATCTAAAAAAATATTAGATAAAATTGCACCAGGCTACTTAATTTATACTCTGCCAAAAGAAATTCCTGTTTTAAAACTGTCAAAATCCGTCATATGTTCATAACAGTCTACAATTTATAATCTGCACCACACTCGCAATGAATTATTCTCTAAGTGGCGCGCGCTAGCGTAAATATCCTTTGTACTAAATTGACGGGAACGCCTGAAAAGCGAGCGTGAATCTCTGAATAATAAATAGAGGAGAGCATTTAAAATTTCTTAGTAGGTTTATATTTACTCATCCATTTCAGTTAAATACTGTTTTATTGCCAGCTTGCGTACAGCTTGACGGTTCCACACGCTTTTTTGCGCACCACAGAGCGACGGGTGGATTTAATATTCGTTGCTTCCTCCGGAATCATAACAATTCACAATAAGTACCAATACAACGAAATGGTAATAAATATGTACAAGTTTGAACAAATTAAAGTTGAAAATTTGTAAATTGTTACAGGTATGTGAACATCCCTGCATAGTTCGTCTGGACATTTTTTTATTATTACATACATTAAATTACTTTTTTTAAATTATTACATACATAAAATTACATTTTTTTAATTATTACATACATTAAAAATGTGGCTACCACATGTTTATAGACACTAATAATAAAATATGAAGTTTCTCTGTAATTTGACTCCTATAAAATAAAGCTTTTAAAGCTAGATCAGCTTTAAAAGTTGATCTAGCTTTTAAAGTATAAAGCTAGATTTGTAGAATCTAAGGTGAGGATCATAATTCATGAAGGCTTTTTTCTTTGGATTTCACCTCATAATGTCATATTTCATTCTATTTTGTTTTTCAAGAGAACTTTAAATTGATATTATTTTGAGTGCATCTTTTAATTTTGTTTTAGTTTTTATTAAGAAATATTCACAAACAGGAAAATAACGAGTAAACTCCCACTTCCGGTTAGGCAATTTTAACCAAAACCTAATCTAGATTGCGAAACTGTTATATATCAAGTTTCACAAGTTCATGAGTTATCGAGTGGATAAAATTTAAAATATATATACAGGGTGGAAACTTTAACTGGAATAAAATTCATAACTTCGATATAGGCGATTTTTGCAAAAAATCCCGAAACACGCTAAGTATTGTTTTTTCTTGCCCTCATTTCTATGTATATGCTGCTTGTTTATCTGTTCCAGGAAGAGCCCAGCCACCTCCGACTTTTTGTTTTCAAATGGAAAGGTATGTCAAGTGACACCTCGTTTGAAAGGTCTCTTCGCAAGTAATACAACACACTATTTATTTCTTGAATATTTACAAATCCCACGTGATAAAAAAAAAACACTTTTATAACTTGAATACTATTTAATGCAAGAAATGTTCAAAATGAGCACCGTTTCTTTCATGGCAAAGTGCAAATCGATGATAACATGCATCTTTAATGTTTTGTAACATTTCTGGTGTGCCCATTTTGAACATTTGTTGCATTAAATAGTATTCAAGTTATAAAAGTGTTTTTTTTTATCACGTGGGATTTGTAAATATTCAAGAAATAAATAGTGTGTTGTATTACTTGCGCAGAGACCTTTCAAACGAAGTGTCACTTGACATACCTTTCCATTTGAAAAAAAAAAGTCAGAGGTGGCTGCGCTCTTCGGGGAACAGATAAACAAGCAGCATATACATAGAAATGAGGGCAAGAAAAAAGAATACTTAGCGTGTTTCGGGATTTTTTGCAAAAATCGCCTATATCGAAGTTATGAATTTTATTCCAGTTAAAGTTTCCACCCTGTATAAGGAATTTAAATATTGCCACATTGAGAATATAACCCATTATAAGTAGGAGCATTAACTAAATAATTAAAGGTTTTCTAGTAATAGTTACCGTTGAGTATAAATATAGTAGTAACCCATATGGGACGGAGGTATATTTGGGGCACGATGCCGAAGACGAGTGCTCCAAACGTCAAGTGTGGATAAGGGCGTCATATCCACACTTATTATTTGTGCATACGTTGTACATACACTTGACTTTTTCTACGACGTTCACGTGAAAGTTAACAGATTTAATTATTTATTAAGTAAAAATGTACAAATGTCAAAATTACAATGACTGTAGATTTGACGTATGATATGACATTTTCCCGTCTCCGCGCCGTTGCGCAAAAGATTCATACGATTCTTCAATGTCTGTATTTATTTAAAAATCTTCTTCATTAGCCATTGTGAAAAATTAAAATTAAAACTTAAAACTGTTTATTCGGTTTCTAACCACAGAACGTATGTACACTATTTTGTCATAAAAGTCAAGATAATTAAATCGGCAACAACCCAAATTTTTGTTATGCGATTGTGCGAAAAACGTTATACTCTACACCAGGGGTTCCCAAACTTTTAAACATTGCGACCCACTTTTTAGAAATCCAATCTATAGCGACCCACATCATCCCCGGCGCATTGTTTTTATTTCTTTACTTTCGCCCTATCTAATGAATTTTAATTTTTGAATCTTAAAAATATGAAAATACGATAAATCATATACATATATGTATGTATACGAAATTCGTATACTTTCAAGATCTTGTCGCGATCCACCAAAATTCGACTCGCGACCTACCAGTGGGTCGCCACCCACAGTTTGGGAAACCCTACTCTACACGGTTGTTAAGTGCCTAACCGTATCTCGAAAATTGTAAAATCTCGACTTCGTCTCGATTTTTCAAACTTTTTCTCGATTCTGTTATAACGCACCAATCTAAAAGTGAAATATGCCTGTCTGCTTACCTGTACATCTACATTAATTTGTTTGTAACCTGGCAACGTTCATATCCACACAGGAGACCGGAAAGTGTATAACCGTGTAGTATAGGGTTGCGGAATCAACAAATAAAGTAAAGAAAAGTAAGTACTACTGTTCTCCATTCGTGAAATCTATACGCGGTAAATATCTATTATTTTTGACAATACTATGTGTTTTCTTGCAAAACACAAATGGTATCAATGACAACGCATTTCTATATATATAAATATAAATATATATATATATATATATATATATATATATATATATATATACATATAAGTACATTACTTTTGCGACAACTTCCGTAAGATAGGCTTAGAAAAATATTGCGATGGGAGTAAAATACAGAAAACAGAAGTACCTTTACATCAGAATTGGTAGGTCGCCCTTATAGACATAGCGCTTGGGAAGCTTGGGAAGATTACAAGATTTTTTGGATTTCGCCTGTCAGCTAAGAAATACCGGCGACCGACGTACCGTCGAGAAACACGGCAATCGATTCCTTCCTCCTTGCTGGCCTCATGTCAGTAAGGTTCTCTTTACTGGCGTTTATTGGTTTTCATAAACTTTTTCATGAACACAACTGTATGTTTGCCGGCCTCTTCGGTTTGCTGTCCTCGGCTAAAGCCTAGGGCACCAATCATCGTATCAGCCGGGAATTATTATCTCCTGTACTAATCGATTCGTTTATTTTATAAACCCGTAGACAGTAATTTGTATAGATTTTTCTTTTTTTTTGTGGAATCAGTCTACCAGTAATTAGAACTCACATTTTTATGCATTAACTCTTCAACTGACATTCCCTTTTATTTTATGGGATATTTTATTACAATAGGTATATAAAATATGAAAAGATATAAGTAGTGGCTTTCTTTGTTTCCCGAAAATATGAAAAAGTATACTTAGCGGATTTCTTAAATAAAAGATTCAATTACACAATATTCAATTTTTTCTATTTTATTATTGTATTGCAAGTAAGTTCAGCAGAAACAAAACAGATTTAATAATTTAAATAAAATGTTGTCTACTCTAAACTTTTTGCTACTAGTACATTTAGTAATCAGTTTTTTCTATTATTACTATATATATAATCGATCTTTATTGGGCTATCGACCCCATATGGGGTCTTTCCGCCTTATTATTACTATTTTTATAAAAAATATTTTCTATTATATTATTCTATAACAATTAAGTTTTTTTTTGTATTCCAGTATACTTTTAGAAACCAGTTTTTATGTTCGGCTACTTCCTGCTGGTGGCACTCGTAGAAATCAGTTTCTTTTATTCTATTATTCTCTTGTAAGTTCAGTAAAAACAAAACACTACTAATTTATGTAATATGTTTTTTGTCTATTCTGCAACTTTCTACTATTCGAACTATTTGTTATCATTTTTTTTATTCTATTTATAGGTACTACTACTACTTTTGATAATAAGATTTTTCTATCCTATTATTTAATTATAATTATTAATTAAATAATCAAATATGGCGGCCATTTAAAATAAGATAGTTGCTATTAATATCTCGGAAACCGCCATCTTGACTTTTGTTTTGACTTGATTCTTAGGTTTGTGCGATCGAACCAAGAAACTTTTATTTTGAACTTATTTCCGCATCTTTAATAATTATGGAAATATATATAAATATATAAATATATATTATATATATGAAATATATATAAATAATTATGGAGTTTTTAGAAAATCACAACTTTTAGTTTCTTTAGAATAATTTCTAAACTGGTGGGACTTTTGATTTTTTTTAACATAATCTGAACCAACATACAAAACTGCATGACATTGCCCATTTAACCAGATTTCTAGCTTTCAAAATAAAAAAAAGATACCTGTGCAACCCTACTCTGTGTAGGACACCCTGTATAACACTATTACTTCCAGAAACCAGATTTCTCTTTATTCTGCTACTTCGTTCTATTCGTAAGCTCAGTAATATAATTTCTATTGAATTATTCTAATGCACTTAAAAAGTAAAAGCAAAATAAAAGCACTAATTTAAGTAATATGATTATAGTTTATTGTGCAATTTACTACTACTCGTACTCCTAGTAATCCATGTTTTTTTATTCGATATGGTACTATTACCTGATTGCAGTAGCTAGATTTATTTCTATACTGTTACTTCCTACATCTCCTACACTCAGTAATCAGTCTAATTCTGTATTCGTTTATTTTCTGTTCTATTATTCTAATTCAAGTTCCCAAGTTTAGTAAAAACAATAAACAAGTACTTTGAATAATATACGTTTTGTATATTCTGCAACTTTCTACAATTCAATCATTATTAATCAGTAGTAATCAGTTTATTTCTGATTCCTTTTTTCTGTATTACTAATTTCAATATTTCTTCCTATTCTATAAGATTTATTATTATTCAATTATTCAAGAAGTAACTAAGTTCAGTAACTTTTTTTTCAGGATTACTACTTTCAGGAGTCATTTTGTTCTATTCTGCTATTATATTGCAAGTACAGTAAAAATAAAACAAACAAAAAACTACTAATTTAAATAATAAGTGTATTTATATCTATACCTACTCATACATTGAGAAATCAGTTTTTATCACTAAGTGCCACTAAGCCTGAGTCGGAGAATGAACTCGTTACGCCATACGGTTTAATGAATGGAATTAGCTTAGATCGGAGTCTTAACTCACTACTCCTGTCAGAACCAGTTGATAATCAAGATGAGCTTAACTATGTGAATTACACATTAATTCCGTCTGTATTTATATACACAGCATTGTTTTATATATCCACATTTGCTTACATCGTTTTGCATGTAAAACGTGCGTTTGGTACAATAAAAGGAGCACGAAGCAGCATCCCCGGTTATGTTTTATTTGTATACAAGTATTCTCATTATGTGTCACATGCTCTCTTGTCAACGCAAACGTGCACTAAAAAACGCACTTGTGAACGGATGTGGAACTTACGGTCGGATTTTTTTTGTCACTGGGCGGAGAGACACACATAAGGAACCGTTTTTTCCATTACAATTAGGCTGCACACATCTGCTCGCTCCGTAGTAAATACGTTTCGTCTAATCATTATTGTAATGATTATTATGGGGCTAGAAAATTTATAACTTTGACAGATTTATTGTCTCTAGAAAGCAGAAGTGAAATTTAATAATTGGAGTGGAAATATGAAGATTTGTATGGAATTTGGAAGAAAAAATGTTAAAAGAAAAAAAACAAAATATTTGTATAACTTGTTGATAAATCTTGCTTTAGTACATTTGCAAAGTGCAGCAAATAATCGCAGGTTTCGTATTCGAGCTTCAGTTATATGATTTTATTTCCAGTAAAAATAAACTTAAGAAAGGTATTAAACGAGCGCAAAAAGGCTTAAATTCATAGAAAATGTATAGCATAAACATTGAAATGAAGCATGAGATATTAAAAACAAAAACAATTAATAAAATTTCCGTTTTCGTTCATTTCGTTCATCAAAAATTCATACTTGCAATATTAAGAGAAAGGTATAATGCTTAACAGAGATGATTACAAAATTATGATTGCCAACCTTCGATAGAAGACGGCACATGAAGAAGATAAAAATCCGATTTCTAGTTATAATAAATTCTTGCCAAATTAGTATCTACCAGCTGTACGACTCTCAACGTTCTTGGCAATGTTTGAACCGTGCTAAAGTCTTCGTCTTGTACAAAATGTTGTTTTATGAAAATATCATTTTCGAAGCATTCTTTATCCCAGCATTATTATCTTAATGGGTTTCCACTGATGATATTCGCAGGCAATGTGAGTAAAGAAGCTAAGACAGTACTGCCGCAAAATCTCCATAAGGATTACATTTTACAACTACAAAACATTACGTCTACAAACATTTAAATCTTTAGTAGTAAAAACCATATTGCACAAATAACACAGGCCAACAAAATAAAAGTTTAAAAAAACTTTTTAAACCTTGATAGCTGATTTTTTTAGTTTTTTGAGCGCTAAATCGGTATTTGAACTTTGTTCATTTCCATCACCCACAGTTTGTCACAATTTGATCTAGTAAGATATGGGAAAATATGCTAAATATGCAATAAATATGAAAAGTAAACGATTTTTAAAATACCAAGAGAACTTTATTTAAACATAGAAGATGGCTTTGTATTCTTAACATTACATTCCTCAAAGGTTTTACATGTCGATTGATGTATATTTTCTTTGTCTCTTTTCTTTCAAGCTCATGATAAAGCTTTTTCTTCTATGCGCCGATTGTTGACTCTCTCGGTGAAGTGACACAGAACAGAAATCTCCCATCATGTTGGTGTTCCAGCGTCCCTGATAACGTATTTCCATCACATTTAAATCTTGATGAAAACGCTCACCTTGTTCTTCTAAATTGTCCCGAAAGAATTGTAAATGACTGTTTAAAAAGTAAACTTTGGGGCTCATTAAACATCCCAATTTTTTGAAAGCATCCAGCATATTGGCAACAATTGCTTGATAGTATGGGCCTTTTTTGTTGCCTAGGAACTTATTTACAACGTGATTAAATGAAATCCACGCTTCATTTTCATTTAATGTCATATGTAGTTCAAATTGGGGATAAAACATAATTTTTCTAATATCAGGTCGAACGAAGATGCCCTCTTTTAATTTTGCTTCAGACAATTGCGGAAACTTTTCACAAAAGTATTTGAAACACTGCCCATCTTTAGGTAATGCCTTCACAAATTGTTTCATGAAGCCTAATTTGATGTGCAATGGAGGCAGCAGAATCTTGTGTTGGTCTTCCAGATGTTCCAGTAGAATGTTCCTTTCTCCTGGCTTTAAAGATTTTCTTACTCAATTATTTCTAGACCAATGCTGATCTCGTGGCCTACTATCCCATTCTCATAGGAAACATGGGAATTTAGTAAAACCACTTTGCTGGCTAAGAAGCATGCATGTTATTTTCAAGCCACCACATATCATCCATCCATGAGCGGAGTAGTTTAGTTTCTCTAAAAATACACTGAGGTTTTCGTAATTTTCCTTCATGAGTAGAGAATTAGCAACAGGTAATGATGCATAGGTATTACCAGTGTTTACTAGAACTGCTTTTAAACTACGTTTAGAGGAACCGATAAACAGCCTCCATTCTTCTTTTTTGTATTCAATTCCGAAGTCATTCACAAGACCGGCAATATTGGAGCAATACACTAAATCATGTTGTTGTTTGAAAAAATTAGCAAATTGCTGCTCTTTTCTTCTGTACACACGAATTGAAGTTCCTGCTGCTAACAAGTTCTTTTCCTTGAGTCTGGAGCCAAGCAGTTCAGCTTTCTTCTTTCTCAAGCCCAAATCTCTGACCAAATCATTTAGCTCAGTTTGAGTAAACGACTGACGTTCCACACTGTGTACGGGACACTCAAACTCATCGTTAACTGATCTTCATCGCAGGAAGATTCATTACTTGACATGTTATCGAGACTAACAGTTGCAATAGCCACTGGTGGTTCAGGAACAGGTAGATCCGAACTATGGCCTATTGGCCGAATTGCAGATGGTAGGTTAGGATACTGAATTACTTTTTTGTTTTTTTGAATTGTAACCAGTAACATCAATGCAACAAAAGTAGCAATCATCCGAATGATTCCTTTGCTTCCTCCATACCATTGGAATGGCAAATCTAAAGGATGCTTTCTCCTTTTTTTACCATTTTCTAAGGTATTCTACACAAATATAACATACCTTATGTGGCGCCCAAGATTTGTCCTGATCACTAAGTTTAATTCCGAAATATGAGAAATAGACTTATCTAACAAAGTCTGTAATGTTCCGTTGTTGTTTCTTAATCACAAATTCGCCACAAATATAACAAAAACTGTCAGGACTGTTCTCATAACAATGACTAGCCATGACTGAACACTAACTGCTATATTAGTATCTTATCTAGATAGCAGCATTGCAAACACATACTGCTTGCTTGTCAAATGCAACTTGGACTGTGAAGCCGCCGACAAGTGGACTGAGAAACTGAAGGGATCATCTCATACGTTTCTAGAGAATCAGAGCTGCATTTGCCTAGCTATACAGAGAAAAAGTTAAAATGTGAACAAATGGTGGGTGATACGGCATTTTCATTGTTATTTTAGGAATAAGTACACTTAAAACGATAAGAATTAGGTAAACACACACAAAACGTTTTTTGGTGGTTGGCCTGTGTAATTTGTGCATTCATAATATGTTTCACGTAGTCGAGAAGAAATATGTTGAATACGTACGATTATTTATCGATTGTACATCTTACGTTATTGTACGTATTCGTACAATAACGTAAGATGTACAATCGATAAATAACATTTGGTGATGATCCTATAATTGTGCTTCTTTTCATGTAAATGGTGAATATGCTGCTTCAAGTGATGCATTAAGAGCCACAAAAATATTCGAATCCTACAACTTCCGGTGCATAATTGCACCCACCGATCGTAATAATTGGTCATCAAAAAGAAGCATTAATTAAGGCCCGATTTCTAAAAGCATCACGCCTGAGGCCGTTTGTGAAGTGATTTATCGCAACACTAAAATACTTCTTACAGATTTCAGCCAACAATAGCGCAATCCGTTTTGTTTTAATTGCCAACCCGTTTAGTTATTAAGCACGAATTCACGATTTCCGAAGTTTGCATCCGCTGAAAATAGAAGCTGGAAATTGGGGCAATTAAAGTTTGACGACTTCCTCTTATGACGTTGTTTATACACAATGCACCCCCATCACGGCAGTAAAACAATGCCAAAGTGCGTCGACTGCGATGCGATGGTGGTCGTGTGTTATTGTTAATGAAGATAAAAGATACCACGGGGACGTTATGTGCAGTCTCAGTCACATAAAGAATACGACGGCAATCTTACTGCAGGCAATTCGTTTGATAAAAAGAATCTCGGCTGTGTCTCGCTCGCTGTCCCGTGAGGTCGTATGCGTGGGACAAGGAGGAGCAGCGGTTTGGTAAAGAATAGGTAAACGTCCCAAAAACAGCGTGTCGTCGAGTCCGTGCGGAGATAAATATTAATTTTGTTAATGTGGTGGTTTTGAAATTTATTTTACGGTGCTTATAGATTTTTGATTGTATTTTTATCGCTCGCCTGTCATTCGATTTTATGTATTTTATTTCGCTTATTAATTTTCAGCCGGGCTTAACATAAATTCAGAACGGAATTACGGACAAATTTATAAACGAACGCACACCTTTTATGGTGACAATGTGCACTCGATAATAATAACTTAAATAAAATAATCATCACTGCCTAAGAATAACCTCGGCCGATAAATTCGTATTTTATTAAGTAATTGATTTACGAATAAAACGCCGCGTACAATTAAGCAGGAATTTTAATGATTCAATGTTTTAACGTTAATAATCTTTAAATTGCGCTTTGTTGAAAACGCCGAAGCCTCGACACCTACTGTTGTTTTGCATCTGCTCGTGCACGGTAAATTGAATGCGTCCGCGGAATGTGTAAGTTGTGCCCCAGAAGCCTAAATACTTTCCTGTGTGGCTTTTAAACAGCCGCAGTACCTACATACATGAACGACCAGAGATTCCCCGAGCATTTCTCGATGTGTTTTTATCCGAGAACACGTATTCCAGAGCCGTGTTATTAGATTCCGAAGCTTAATTGTTGATGCACTTACAATTGCCGTAATTACTTCATTGAGTATGCGATGTGTGTGTAGGTTAAGGTTCAAGCAAATGCATAGAGGAACGAGACAGCATGCAAATTCATAGATTTTTTAACGCTGTTTTGTACACAGAAATGAGAAAGCCGTTGAATGGCACTGCAATAATTTAGTGTAGCTTTGGTTAATGCGCGGCCTTAAATCAAATTTGCGAAACAATTATTCCAATGAATTATCGTCACACTTTAAACGCTTGACTGAAGGTGTTTATAAAATATTAGCATGTGATTTTTCATACCTGTATATTTATTTTCCGTCTACACTGTGTATGGTATTGTAAATTATAAAGAAACAATAAGAGAAATAAACAAATATCAATTAATTTAAAAAATATTTATTCCTTCATGCGGAAGTCTACTCAGCACTACTCCACGAGAACAATCAAGAATCACTCTTACAAAAACATATTGCGATCCACGATTTTTGAATCATCCCGTAGAAGTTGTAATTGAAATTTGGTGCATACGTGTTCAACCGTGTTATGTTTCTTAACGAAGCGTATTAATTGTACATTTTTTTGTGAATAAATGCATATCATATAGGATGTACCTCAAAGTTCACACAATGTCTGTTTTAACACTAGCTTGGTTCTACAGGAACATCAAATTACCAAATGGACATCTTGCTAATGTGATTGATTACTACTAGCAAACTATGTAATGCTAATGAGAGGGACTCGAATTTCTAATTACAGTTGGTTTGTCATTCCCAATTAATGGAACACTTTAAAATCCAATACAATACATGAAAACAGGATTTGTCAACTAGTGAATTTAGTTATGTGTGATAGTTATGTAATATAACCGTTTAGTGAACATAGCAAATTTATTCTGAATCTTTAAATTCTATTTTCTACTTTTATTGCAACCTTTATACATCTATTGAATCTCTTAGAAGGGTACAATAATTTATCTAAAACGCAAATGAGGATTTTTTTTTGTACAGAAAAGGCTTTTAATTTTTTTAAAACATGATGGGGAACGTTTGTTTTTTTAACAACAAAATGAGTATTATTTTGTAGATGATCTTTTCATATAGCAATAGAGAGAAATTTAGGATAAAATTGAACATGCGGAATTTTCATTTTTTAGGGCTCGTCTCGGAGAATTTAAAAATAACAAGAAAAAATAGGGGATTATGTTGTATATACCGGGTGATTCAAGTTTTATTACCAGGCCAAAAATGGCGACATCTAATTGAAATAAAAAATCCAAAATAAGTACACATGTTAAGATATTGATAAAGCCCAATCTGACGATAAAAAAAATATTTTAACCATCTGGTAGTTTATACGTTATTTCACAAAGAATTAGTAATTTTATTTATATAGTTTTTGTCAGAACATACTTTAATGCTATTCCAAACAGTCCAGTGTAATCCAAGTCAAAAAAATTGCACCAATTATTGAATTAAATGAATTTTGTTATTGAAACAGTAAGATTTATTACTAAATAGTAAAATATGACGGGTGCTACCAGTAATAGTCCCTATAATGGATTTTATGGGTTTTATGATAGGGCCTGATAGGGATATAATGATAGGGATTACGGTCCTGCAAGGCCCGTTCAACCCACGGGCAACTGACGGAATCATAAAAAGTCATAAAACGTTCCAACCGCACCGGCGCGGTCATGCTTTGTAGGGCTCTTGACTTATCAAATCATAAATCATACCGAGGAAAGTTGGTCAGTAATGTAAAAAATGCTTTAATTTGAAATCTAATCATTTTCGTTAATTTTTGATTTCATATATGGGTTCTATGAATAAATGAACACAGTTTAGGGCAAAAATAACGATAGAGAATTTTGCCCGAAAAGAGTTTTTTTAATTTTATAAACGTCTATATAATTATATCGAAAAAGTCAAACTACCTTTCCGTAGATTAGTATCAGACCTATATAAATCCAAATTTTCATATTCTTTGGGCAACTCCAATGCCTAAAAAACCCATGGTAATAAAACTTGAATCACCCGGTATAGATATGTTTTGTAAAATCGTATTTTAATGATCCCAGTAATCTGTGGTTAAGCCATGTCCACGTAATTTAGAGACACCCTGTATATATAACATCAAATTGATGATTATAGTGAACATTATGTGATTTCTTAAACCCGCTGGGAAATTTTGAATATCTTTAACGACAAAGCTGACGATTTAAAATATGTTGGTAAAATTCAGATATTTTGAATAAAAATTAATGATGATTTTGTTAACTTGAACATGTGGCTGAATGAGTTAAGGCTCCGACTAATAAATAGTCATAGGTTCAGTCCTCGCCTAAGGCAATATAAAAATTATACAATAGCCCCCCTACATTATTTTGTTTAAAGAATAAATTTATAAAAAAAGATTTGCGATGAACTATGTTTCAAATAGTAGGAAACACTTATTACAATGAATAGAATTAAATTAAAAATTAAAACAAAAAAAACAAAAGTGCTATGAACCATCAGGAGCAATCAGGACTACAAAGAGGGCTAATTCTTACCTAAAGATCTAAAACGACCGATAAGTATTGTAATTTGAGATCGTACGATCCCGTATGATCTTGACTGAGAGTGGTGGGGCCACAAAAACCACAAAGGGCTACTCAACTCACAAATCACGTATTAATGGCGGTCACAATCCCGGTATTTCACCGGCTTCGTCGCAGACATATACTTGACCAACCGAGCGTGCGATCTCTCAACGATTAATTCGATTTTATGTTCGTCAACGCGAAAACCGATATCAGGGGAGGGAAGAAATTGAATCAATTAGCGTGTTAGGGTACTTCTCTAGGCAACCTCGCCACCACCGCTGTGCGTAAGAATTATAACGTTTGTTATAATTTGTTTTGTTTTGTTTAAATTATTTATATATCATCATTTTTTATGCTTTAAATTCTTCATTTTTTAATAATAATTAAAAAAAATTTAAAGAACAAAATATATACCATTGGTTACCGCAAAATGTAGATGCTTCAAATGGCTAAAAGTATAACTTATCAGAAAAAAAAGGTACATTTTCTTCATGTATTTCTCTTTGTTTTGATGAAAGTACTGATATCTGGATCAGTTCGTTTAGCAATTTCATTCGTTATTATGTTGGAAATAGTCCCAAAGAAGAATTGATCAGTTTGGTAATATTGGTAACAATAAGGAAGGCAATATAAATTTGTCGACATTAACGTTATTAATGGATCATGTTTAGTTATATCAACTGCCATACCAATTTGAAAACAATTTTTTTTGTTTCGCTATGTGCAATTCAAAATACTACAAATATTTAATAACACAATTTGTTCAAGTTCCATAAATTGATTAAACAAATGACATAATTTTGTTTTAGACGAAAAAATAAATCCTGAATTAGTACTGAAATATCTGGATCAGTTCGTTTAGCCATTTTATTCGATATTATCTTGGAAATAGTCCCAAAGAAGAATTAATCAGTTCGGTAATATTGGTAACAACAAGAAAGGCAATAAAAATTTGTGGACATTAACGTATTTTAATGAATCCTGTTTAATTATATAAAGTGACATACTAATTTGAACACCAATTCTATTTGTTTCGCCATCTGCAATTCAATATATTACAAATATTTAATAACACAAGTTGTTCAAGTTCCATAACTTGATGACACAAATGACATAATTGTGTTTATTACACGAAAAAAAAATGTAGACACAATACGTAGTTTAAGTTTTAATTTAAATTAATTTATATAAATTCATATTTAGCCAAAATTTCAATGATACCATCAAATTTTTAATTATTTCAAATTTTATAATGGCAACTCAAAATGTATTAATGATTGCTGTAAAGGTTTCTAGGATTGCTATCAAAATTCCAATTATTGTGTATAAATATAAATTATAGTTATTGCTGTACAAATTTCCTTGATTACTTTAATTTTTTTATTGTTTCTCGACATTTTCAATTATACTGCAAATATTTCATTGATCACTATCAAAATTTCATTGACTACTGTCAAAATTTAGTTGATTACTGTAAAATTTTCAAATATTTCATTTTAATTGCAACCAACAATATTTCAATGATTACTGTTGATGTATAAAAGATTGCAGTCAAAATTTCGAATATTTTGTATTAATTGCTTTTATTGCTGTCAAAATTTCAATGACCACTGTACTGTTTTTAATTATTTTTCGCAAATTTTCGATTATTATGTCAGGAAGTCATATTTTAAAGAAAGGCAATAAAAATTTGTGAACATTACGGTATATTAATGAATCCTGTTTAATTATATAAACTGACATACCAATTTGAACACCAATTTTATTTGTTACGCCATCTGCAATTCAAAATACTAAAACAAATTAATAACGCAATTTGTTCAAGTTCCATATATTGATTAAACACATGACATAATTTTGTTTATTACACGAAAAAAAATGTAGGCACAATACATAGTTTATGTTTTAATTCAAATTAATTTGTATAAATTAATATTTAGCCAAAATTTCAATGACTGACTACCTTCAAATTTTTAATTATTTCAAATTTCATAATGGCAACTCAAAATATTTTAATGATTGCTGTGAAAGTTTCTAGGATTGCTATCAAAATTCCAATTATTGTGTATAAATATAAATTATAGTTATTGCTGTACAAATTTCATTGATTACTGTAATTTTTTTATTGTTTCTCGTACATTTTCAATTATACTGCTAATATTTAATTGATCACTATCAAAATTTCATTGACTACTGTCAAAATTTAGTTGATTACTGTAAAATTTTCAAATATTTCATTTTAATGGTAACCAACAATATTTCAGTGATTACTGTTGATGTATATAAAAGATTGCAGTCAAAATTTCGATTATTTTGTATTAATTGTTATTATTGCTGCCAAAATTTTAATGACCACTGTACTGTTTTTAATTATTTTTGGCAAATTTTCGATTATTATGTCAGCAATTCATATATTTTGACAGATTTTAATGATATTTTGAAATTTCATCAATTACTGTCAAAATTGTCATACCATCAAATTTTCAATTATTTTAAATTTCATAATAGTGACTGAGAATTTGTTTGTAACACGTAACTAAATTAAGTTTCTGCAGATTCATCTGCTATTCCAGACTCGGATACGCTACGCTACGCCTCGCCTAGAAACAGAACGATTCGTCCGTACTTCATTTCAGGTACTTGTAACAAAAATAACTAATTCGGAAATTTTTGGCACAAGTACGTAAAATGGTCTACATGATTATTCTATCTCTTAAATATCTTTTAAATTGAAGCCAAATATTTCAATCACGAAAGTGTAACGAATATTTGACAGCAATTATTCAAATTATCATTTTTTTTTTCTCTTTTTCTAAGCCCAGCATCCAAAAACTCACGTCTCACTTAACGTTTGAAGTTGGTCGGCATAAAATGCACTCCAGCCGACCTCCGAATAAAGAGGACGCGAAGAATGGACGAGGTGCATCCGTACGATCCATCATGGCATTGTCAGAGACCCCGGGGCGCCATCGAGATGATTGTGTGCAGGTATAATTATGTCAACACTCCGCCTTTAATCGGCTTATATGGTCCATTCAGAAAATCCAGCCTCGGCTACTGAACACTCCAGAAATCTTGACACTGACGCATTCACGCGCTTCCCATTATACGGGAAGCAGAAAGACAGAAAGAGAAAGGAACAGTTTGACGGGCGATTAGGCAAGGCATTACGGGAACTGCCGGCGATGAAGGAGGATTTTGATTATTTTATAGGATTTGTGAAGCCTCGAAGAATTTAATAGCAATCGTAATTTGGGTGCACAGCTGTTTTGGATCAGAAGATGTCCAACTTATTTGAGGGTTGTTCAAATTAGTTACAATTAAAAAACTTAAATATGAAACATTATAGACCATATTAGGATTCAGTATAACCTGTACTCTTGAGAATGGCTTAACTGCCGAAACGATTGTAGAATGATCTATAAATTCCGTGAAACTTTAAAGCAAGTGCTTTATTTATAGTGTTTTTACTTGAAATTGAAAATCTACCTACGAAGGGTGTTTATTGCGCTTCATTGTGCGAACGGAGTTTTATGACGGATAATGAGAAGAGAACAGAGTCCAGAGGCGGCATCAGAAAATACAGATTCAGGTGCCCGTAGAAAATTAACATTACTGATTCATTATCATTAAATTGTACTTTGCATTGAATTTTTAAGTGTACATATAATTAATTGTGTTTTACAAATGTAGTTATAATTTCATAGAAAATTTATATACAGTATGATTCGCGAAACATATAACTTAAGTTACCCATAACATTATTGACTTGCTCATTTCGTTAAAAAATTAACGACGTTAACATCAGTTAAATCAGTCATCAGTCATGAATCGCAATGTAACAAGCAAATATTATTCCGCACAACTAGATTCATCGCTATCACTTTCACTTTGAACATTAATACTTAGATTTGGTACACTAAGCGTCCTATAATCGTTTTCAATTTTAATCACATCATCGATGCAGTTTTTCCAAATGGTACTTGAAATGTTGTTGCATTCTCGCTGAACAAGTTGAATTGTTTCTTCACTCATTTTGGATGTGTATTATTTATCCGCAAATTTCTTTTTAAAGTTGACCATATCAGCTCAATTGGATTGAAGATACAGTAATAAGGTGGAAGGCGAAACACTTGGTGACCAAATTCTTCTGCCATCTTATCAACCACATACGTTTTTTTGAAATTTTGTTTTTTTATAAGTTCTAATAATGTTTTTTTTTCTTTGCACTTAGGGGAATAACAATACCATTTTGAATGTAAAAATCCGCAATATCGCCTTTCTTGGAAGCGGCGGTTGGGATTTTATTAATTTGCTTTGAGTAGTAAGTTGAATTATCCATTACGATTATTGAGTTATTGGGTATGTTGGGCAATCATTGATTGCGAAACCAATTTTCAAATAATTCGGCGTTCATATCCTGATGATAGTCTAACGAGCTTGATGCAATATTCTTGGCTGATAAGAGCAAACTATTTGACACAAAACCTGCGTCTCCTCCTGCATGAAGAATAACAATTCTTTTTCCTCTATTGCACGGTGCTCTAAGGTGACACTTATTTGTATTATCGACCCATCCCTTGGAAACGACGTCGTGAGTATCGAACCATGTTTCATCCAAATAAATTATCGATTTCCCTCCATTTCTATATTCGTTTATTTTAGATAAATATTCTAATCGCTCTTTTTGCAATCTCGGCGATTCCATGATGTCAATTCGTTTGTCTAAAGTGTTATACTTAAAACCCTGACTAAGTAGGTATTTATACAAAGTGGTTTCCTTATATGGAAAATCATTTCCAAGAGTTTCCAAAATAAATTGGACTGTGGGAACGTTACCTGATTTATAAGAATTGTAAATTATATTTTTGATCCTCTTGGCGATGGCATCGTCTATTTCGGTAAATTTGGAACTTATTCTTCTTTCTAGAGGTCCTTTCGTAATTATTCTCCAAACCGTTGAATATGATATTCCTGTCAGAATGGAAATTCCTTGCAGTGGAGATTCATGATTCTCGCTTATAAGGGTGTTATAAATATTTACGACTATGCTTTTAGTATCAGTTGAAAGAAAAGCATGCTTTATTAATCTCTGATTTTCATTTTCGATAGTTGATGTGTCCATTTGATGATGGTTGTTTTGAAATTTATCAAAATCAATGTGAGAACGGCTTTCCTCTGTAGACTGTCGAAGGGATTCTGCAACAAAACTTTCGGAATGGCATCTTTCCTCACATGTAAGACACATGTAGACTATTTCAAAAAAAGACTATTTGAGGCAGCCTTAACTGATTGTCTACCTGGACTGCATATTCGCCCAGCAATTAAGGTACAATGAACCTTAATTGCATGGGCGAATGTAAAATCCTTTTAAAACCGTTTCCTAGGTGACGGCTCTTAATTATCTACTGGCGTATGTAGTCTTGTAATTATAGCGAATTGTAAAATTGTAAAAAGAATTAAGTCCGCCGACTCATAAAAAACGATGTAGATAGTTGTAAGATTATTGAATTTAATTTAATTAATAAATCATTTTTATATTATGATGTGTATGAATTGTGTATATATCGAAGAGAAAACAATTAAGTAGCATCTGCGTCGAAAGTAAATGATTTGGTTACGTTCCTGAACGCCCGTCTTTTCGCAGCACGCCATACAATGGAGAACCCTTGACCGTATTAAACCCTCATTGCAGGTACATTTTCAATTTCAAGTGAAGACACTATACCTTTTAATTAACATGTTTCACCAAGTGGTTACCACAAATACATTTCATTTAATTACATATTAGACTCTTCTCTAACTTGTATTTCGAAACATTGGTATTTATAACCGGCCTCGAAGAATATCAAATTTTAGTATGACATTGTGTTGATTTAGTTTGGCCACTGAGCAACTCAAATGAGGAGATTAGCCAAGATTGGCATTAATTGTTCCGCTCTTGTGTTTTTGTTTTTCCTCTTTTTAAGGGTTTTGGATGAAAGTCAATTCCATTCTATTGGTATATATTTGGATCCATCCTGGTTATTTATATGAGAATTGGGTCCGGTGGACAATTTTGTATTAACCTGAGAGTACACCAGAGTTTAAATATGTAGACGCAAAGAATACAAATACAAAAATCGATTTTCGAGATGAAAAGCGCCAGCACGATCCAAAAACAATAAAACAGTCGTTCGGGTTAACAGTAATATCGCCGTGACCACGGACACATAAAAATATCGGCCCATTAAAACCATAATTAATTTTATATGCCGCCTGGACACATTTTCGAAAGGGACAAACATAAAAAAATGCCACACACGAGCACAGCCTGGCCGAGAGGCCGAGACGATTAATAATTTATTCCAATCTCTCTAATCGACACTATGCTGTGCATCTTAATAATCGTAAATTAATCAGATTATTTCAAAGTCTGACAGAAAACAGAAACGGACCACTCTCTCGATCGGATCTGCCTGGATCACTGGGGCAGCTGAAGAATGCCGTCCCGTAGTGAGAAAATAGTAATTTAATTAAATTTACATTAATGTTGACATAAATATTGGCCGTCCATTGAATATATTTGCGCGATATAATCGGGCCGTTAATAAGCTTGTCAATTTAATTAAATCTTATCGATTGAATTTTTAATATAGGCCCCGAAAATTCAAAAATCGGACAAATTCCGGGACGACTTTTGAATTTATTGCCCCTAAATCTTCGATAATTACCGAGCCATCTGTTACTATAAAAATGTAAATCCGAATGGTTGCACCGGTCCAGATCGGAGGCGCATCTCGAAGTGGCCGTTCAGGATGTAGGAAGTGCACACAATGATGGCCTGGCAGCCAGGGGCCCGGGGGGCGCACAACTGAGGCACGGCGCTGTGGCATTGTAAGAGCATGTACTGCTTACCAGGAAACACAATGGGACACGAACTTCTGGAGACACTAAACAACCATAGCCACTGTGAAGACAACATCTTTAGACCCGGTAAAAACTGGTGGGCCCCGTTACGTTTGGGAATATATTTTTGACATAATAGAGATTTCTGTGGAGCCCCGTGTGGACGAACAGGAAAAAATGGTAAGCCTAGGAGAGATGATTTACCGGACGGTCATTATGGCCAAATTCGGCTTCACGCTGTTCCTAAAGCTGTTGAAGTAGCGTTAATGTAGTCGATGTGATGAACTTGTGCAGCCACCAAGGATATTTTACGTAATTTACGATTATTGGTTTCATTCCATATTCATGAATATGATTTAATTATGTGTCATAAGTATTGCTCGAATGTTAATAAACATATTCATTAATGTAATGAAATGCGGTGTCCATTATAGGTTTATTAAACCTGATGATTGTAGAAATTGGGAATTACACCCGGACGCAGTGAACTGATGAGACCCACCAGGTCGAAACCGGCATCCAGTTGTCCAGGGAGGTAATATCTAATTTGTACATCACATTTCATTACAATATTTGGGTGGCGTTTCCCAAACCTGAAAAGAATTTTTTCTCGCTTATGTATTGCGAGATCCATCTCCCGCTGTATTGTTGCAATGAGCCCGTGAGTGGCGAGGAGGTCCCAGTAGTAATTGATTTCACCACGAGATGACATCTATATGCTTGTCTCATGTTTCAATATTAATTAGTATGCTTACATTTATAACACCTAAACGTCCCGGTTTTCCAGGATTATTCATTTGAAGAACCGCTTAGGGACCTCAAAATATTGAGGTTTACGGACCATCGAATACCCGGATTTATTAATAAATAGAAAAACAACGTGAAAATTGTACTTTTCTGCTGATACTAATTTGCAAATAAACATTCAAAATAGTGCATCTTCAATTAATTTAAACCAACTAATTAAATTAAGTCAGTTCTTGATTCATTGTATTTATCCTATACAGTGTATGCATCTCAGTGACTACCAGACATAGCAAAATTAACATTGGTGAATTAAGACCGCATAAAGTATTAAGACCTGGCTTTATTTTTCCCCTGTATAAATTTTCGAAAAATATCGAAAACAGGTCAATATGATTTTTTTTTCAAACAAATATTTTGAGATCATTTTCAATTTTTACCAAAAATATTGGTTCGGGAAAAAATCAAATTAGATGTTCAAATTGTTGACCATTTTGTTCTTGACAGTGTGCCAATCGATGTGGAAAGGCCGCACAGACATTGAGGAGAACTTCTGGCTGTATTTGTCTCATTTCGACTCCCAGCCAGAATACAGCCAGAAGTTCTTCTCAATGTCTTGATTTTTGAAAAAAAAATCCCTAACCAATATTTTTTCGTTATTTCAATTATTTTTGTGACTTCATATTATTTTAAAACTTATCTTAAAACAAGTCATTAATATTTTTTTCTCGATAAAAAATTCTTTTGGTTTTTCTGTTTTTATTTTTGTAATTGATGATATTGTAATAAGAATATTTTTCAGGTTGATCAATTTTGTTTTATTCCAATATTTAAAATCCAAGCCTGTTTTCCTAATTTTGTTTTAATTGACGTTGTTTTGAATGGCAACTAGATGCATTCTGCACATTGAAATAATAATTTAATAGTTTTACTTTAATGCACTTTTTTTCAATTTTTTTCAAATATTACATATTGAAAATGGCTCTGACGTTATAACTTACGTTATATATATATATATATATATATATATATATATATATATATATATATATATATATATATATATATATATATATATAATTACAGTTATATACAGTATGTCCCCGGACTGAGTTTACAAGAGGAAAAACTTTTTTTTCTTTTATTTTACTCCAAAACTTCAAAGGAATAAGATTTTTTGCTTGTCCTGAAACCAGCAAATCTCTAATTAAAACTTAATTATTGTGACTCAGTGGAAAGAAAAGTTCATTTTTCTTTGGATTTCGGACCTTCTCTGCTTTTTAAATTCTCTCACATTGGCCGTTTTTGTTTTTTTTTTGACGATGTCACTTTGACAAATGAGTTTACGCAAGTTAAATAACAAAACTGCTTGTGAAAAACATAATTTTAATAAACAGCAACTCAAAGAACAACATTAGATTCCAATCTTCTAAATCTTGTTTTACTAAATTATTTAGTAGTTAATATTAAAAAAAATTGAATTACAGGATATTTAAGAGGGCACTTAGATATTGACATTTTATGAACACTTATTATCAAAATTGACAGTTTCCAATTATTTTACTCATAGAGGCATCCTCTATGTATAATTAGATATTTAACTCATAATTTTATCTTATTCCTAAGAGAAGTTATAGACAGATTTCAGGCTACCTTTTAGACGTCAAAATTTTAGAATTTTTTTTTTTTTCTTGAAAACTAGAAGAGATAAGTGTACATACGTTTTACAAAATATGTTCCAATTTAAGCCAGGAATTCAAAAATATAATAATATATGGGGTGTTCTATTTAAAATAAGAAAGTGGGTGCTACTTCCGGTGGAACCGGAAGTGATAGAAACTTGAAAATATTTCACATGAGGATAACTGATTCAACCGTGTGACGAGGATTTTTTTGAAATTTTTAGTACAACGGCAACCCCGTAAACTTTTAACGAACGGTTTAGCGTAGACACCCTGTATACTTATTCTAAATATTATATTTTGACATTTAGTTTTTTAATTGTCATGCACAAGAAAATATAATATTTATGCAAAAAACTGTGAAAGGTCGTAGAAAAAATCATATGTATTACTCGGGAGCAAAGTGCCCTTAGATTTTGATGCACTCCGCTTCGCGTCGGGCATCAAATATCCGCGGGAGAAAATTATGCACTTTGCTCCCTTGTAATACAAATAGCTATTGTGAATCATTTGCCATGATTCTAGAAATAAGTTTATATACTCTATTTCTTCTAAACTGGCGTTCACGTCATCAAACAGCTGTATGATGAGGTTTTTTTCGTACCAACGAGATTGTTTTCGAGAATATGCATAACAATAGTTTAAGAATCGAAATTAGTCTGAGGATCATTTCTTACATAACACTGATCACCGGTTGTTATAAATAGGTAATCAATGTATTAACCGCGGACACAATTTTCGCCTGCCAATAATGTAATAAATCATGTTATGTTGGCGGCCGTGATATTTTTTCTGCGACGATGCCAAATCTTTTTCACCAACACATGCTCATCATGTGTGTATAACCAAACTTCTTGGTCGTTTAACTTGTTACATTTGATCGATTATTACAATGCATATTTTTCCATTGTAGATGTTAAACCATAACCACAATATTGATATCTGTACGATAAACGGCAAAGAAGTCGACGAATTTGATAAGAACCACGCACTGTCGCACAAGATTGCACGGGCGCAACAGCTGATTGCAGCCATTTTTAAATACCCAGGACAGCTGGCAACCTTGAAAAAGTGTGTCCTCATTATTGTGATTATTATTTTGATGACGTGAACGCCAGTTTAGAAAAAATAGAGCATACTAAGTAATATTCAATGCATTTTTAACAATTTTAAGCAATTTCAAATTTTCGATTAATTTTACGAGGTTTAAGTAACTTACAAGAAAATGTAAATCTCGCGAGATTTATGTAATTTTGGACATTCTCGAAATCTCGATATTTCTAATTTTTATTTTCTCGAGAATTATTATAGGCTTAACGATTTTGTGTTTAAATAAACCTCATCCAAAATGTTTATATGGAAAAACTCTCGAAATTCTCGTCAGATCTCGAGAAATATGTTGTTTTGAGATTTTTTATGAGATTCCCGATTCAAGTTCTTCTTTCAATCTTCAAGTTTATTTATAGTAATGTACTATGCACCTCGTAACTTCACATCTAAAATTTTGATTAAAATCCGGAATTGATAATATAATGAATAAGTTTGTGTGTATATTCCATACATATCTTGTTGATGGTCCTCTCATTCACTTGGCGGGACAGCAATTTATTTCCGCAATAAACACGTCAAACTTCACGCGTCCAATTAATAGAATGCAATTAATCCCCTTCCCCGCTCGTTAATTATAAATTCAACGGTCCTGCGTGATTGACTCCGGGCATACATCATCGAGGTAAAAGCTAGGAACATCTGATGAAACCGTGAACCGTCAGATAGGCTAGAGATAAAAATTCGTCAACATTTAACTTCTCACGCAATTAATAATTGTAGTTTACGGAAACCCACGTGTCTTCGCAATACATTGTGTTATATTTAAACATTTTAATTGCGATCATTTATTCTTGTTGTTTAGTAAGATGTTAAAATTTGGTGACTAATTTCTCATTAGGAAAATTAATCCTTGACTGATTTTCAAGTTGTGCTTGCATGAGCGTAACTGTTACTGTAAGATTTATGCATTCGTTATGAATAAAGCCTTCGGAATAAAGCGTATCTAATCTCTTATAATATTTTTACACTATGCCGATGCATATCGTTCATGTACTGTACATCGCTAAACATATTGTCAAAATTTAGTATCCATTATTTGATTATCTTCGTTAAGAGAGGGCGTATCAAGAATAGCATTTTTGAATGATTGATTTTTCAAAATATTTTGAACAGGGGACGGAAATAATAATAAAAGTAATTTTCAAAACATAATTTTTATATTCCTGCACAACCACCTCAGCATCATGGTCTTTTCAAGATATAAAATATCCTTCCAGCTGACAACAGAACATCAATTCACGTCCAACAGTCGGGTCCCAGTGTTTTTTCTCCGCGTGCACGAAAGTAGCGGCGACGTGATTAAAATATATATATTCGATGCGAGGTGGTCCCCGTGTATAACATGGCCAGTTAATTAATTTGACTGATTAACATTTGTAAAATTTCTACGCTGCCCGGCGTCCTGATTGAGTAAAAAAATTAATCGGCGCCGATTATGCATGCGGCGCCATTAGAGGGGCGTCGAGTCAAGTTTGATTGATCACCTTCGTAACCAGCGATTCCTCCTCAAGAACAAACTCCGACTTTCGGTCCTCTCTCAATCGAGCGACGATTGTGCAATTCACTAATCGACACCTGCTGATCGATCACGCGCCGTCCTTAATTGGACACGCGCTGGCGGAGGAGTCGATTTTATTGGCGAATTAATTGCGTAATGATGCACGGCCGCAATTAGCGACGATTTATATGCATTTTCCGCCGAATACGCTGAAACACTAAACTGCAATTAATACACGAGCTCGCCAGCTCCAGGTTTGGGCAAGAGCTGGAGGCACAACGTATGGCCTCGTTGGGTGGTATCGTGAGCGTTGATTAAACGCATGTACTTTACGATTTCGAGTGCGGAAGACCGAGGTAATTGATCTTATCAATCGCTTTATTCATTTTGTACTTATACGCATACTCGTAAGACGTAAATAGTGACCAACAATTCTCTAGTGACTAAGAAATTTACTTTTACGTTTACTGGTCATGACAGACGACATAATACAGACAAACTTTTCTTTATTTATCGACTAATTTTCAATAACAATTGTATTCTTCACAATGGTAGCTCATGAAGAATTTATTTATCATAGTCAGTTAGTCATAGCAGTTGAAATGTGTATACATTTGTAGTAAACGCTTTTCCATTTTCTTTAATTACAATCTTCTACAAGTCTCCAAATCCCTGATTAATCATCCAATAGTAAAAAAAAATATGCAAATTTCCACGACTTCCAGAGTTTTGGGAAATATCATCACGAAAAATTTTGTTTTTTCATCAAAATTTTACTTTTATCAAAGAAATAAAATTCAATGAAAATTAAAAAAAAAAAATTGTTACATGATATTTGAAAAATCTGCCAATATTTAAAATATCAGAATGGTCATGGGTTAGAGTTATTACCAATGATGTCATACGTAGGAAGGGCAGTACGGGATTATTAGTATTATTATTATAACACATACATTTAATTTTTACATACGGCACACGCAGAATTTTATAAAATAGTCACAAGAATGGCTTTAAGAGTAAACCACAAAATACCGAAAATTTCTGAAAAACTGCAAGAACATTTCAGAAATACAAAAGGTTTAATATTTACAATTTAAAATACAAAACTTTTCAGCATTAGAAAACCAAATAGTAATGCACATTTTAATATAATTCTATGTATTTACAATACTAAATTTTTGTAGAAAAAATAGTATTTTTCAACTTAAAGGAAAAACCCAAAATACGACTAATATTACAATTTGTTATGTTTTCGGGAAATAGTCTTGAAAGTCCCATAAATATATTAAAGTTCGTTGAAATTACTAGAATTGAAATATCTCTAAAAAACACGAAATTCGGCAAATTCTTCTTCTTTTACAGTTTACAAGTACATCAATAATCCCCTTGAAATTATGTTTATATATAGATCCTTCATAATTACTTATAAATGCATAGAACATTTCTTGAAAGTCCCATATTTTAAAAATTTCGAGAGTATCGACAAATTTGTTAAAAAAAATCAACAAAGCACACAACAAATTCTTGGAATTCGCAGAAAATTCTCATCAAGATCTTATCAAATCCATTCAAAGTTTCCAAATACTCAAATACTCAAAATTCATTAATATTTCATGAAATTCTTCAAAATTATCTCGTAATTTTTTCAAATTTTCCAACCTTTCGTAGAAATACTTTGATATTCAGGTATATTTCCTATCAAAAAACGTTAGCAGTAACGTGGACGTTACTTGAAAGTATCACATTTGAATGTCAGACGCAGTAATGTAATTAATTCATCTGGCATTAGAATGTGATGCTGTTAAATAACGTACACGTTACTGCTAAGGTTTTTCAATACGCAATACACCTGATTGTCTTGAAATTTCCATAAATCCTATTAAATTCATTCAAATACGAAATTGTCAAATTCTGATTTTTTTACAGTTTGAAGTTCATTTAATAATCACAGTGATGGCTAATATGATTTTTTTTTGTTTTTAATATTAAAACAAATCGTATGGAATTATAATACTTTATCCGCAATCACATTATAATTGGAGTTTTATCCACACTTATGAAGCATCTAAAGTACCACTTTATCCATAGTGGAGTAATGAAATTACTTTATTTCACTAATGGAATAATGAAAAATACAATCTAAAATCAATTACATTTTGTTTAGTTATTATTAATATTATCATTACTCAATCATCTAAGATTCACGAAACGTCGAGATGGGCCTAGATACTGGGGGTTAAAGTTTTATAACCACATCACGGTGTCAATTTCATCACATCCGCTACCTAAATTCAAGAGTCACCTTAAAAATTTCTTAACTTCACCCTCGATATCACGAGAAATATACTTTTTAATTAAATTCGCGATTCTCAAGAATGCCCTATCAAAAATTGCACAGACTCTTTTAGTAATGGTGCCAATATATCTTCATTTGGAATATTTGATAATGCATTGTTATTTTTATATTTTTTAATAATGCTTTAAAACTACATATGTATTTCGTGACAATAATTAGTATCTCCGGGTCGACAAGGTGCTAGATTTGTCATCACTCTCCTTTCATCTTTAAAAATCTTTGAAGGTATTTTTGTTAATTCGTTTGTAGGCATAATTATGAGAGCTTATATAATGAGCTTGAATCTATCACCAAGCAGAAAGTTGTACAGACAAAAAACGGGATTGGCTCATTATACATTTCTTTTAATCATGCAACATGTATTTTTGATTATGCTCATAATATGATATATTAGGTACACGTTCTGTTGTACAAATTTTAATTTCTGCTCATTTTTTATGAAAACTAAATCTATGCACGGTAGTGACACAAATCTTTAGGCGGAGAAGTGGCATGCTGCCTACAAAAAACTTGCACATCTTGGCGAGTTAAGGCTCAGATTTCTGTGTTGTTTTTAATGAATCCGAGTTGCTCCATGCAAAAATGAAATTGTGTATCTTCTATTATTTTTGTTTAAAAAACATATTGTTAGTAATTTTACGAGTCGCTGATCGTGCTTAAGTGTAATTGTCTTCCGAAGAGCAATTAAAGCCTGCTGCCCGCGAATGCGCGTAATTTAAAACCGCCATGCACGTGCTGACTAATGACGAATTGCACACGAAACTCCGTGAATGATCACCGCCACCACCGTAGGCGGCCTGCGCCTTTCCACCATCCGGCTCCAAATCTTCGAGATCTTCCTGCATCGATAGCCGTCAATGACAAATTATTTCGACGCCGCCCGCCACGTAAATCCCCGTCTTGGCGCGCACGTGTAATTTTTATATAGTCCCGTTGACAATATGTTTATGGATCCAGGGGGACACTAATCTCGCGAGGGACAGGACTGTACATTCCTTCGCCCTGATAAAATCTTGCTCTTGGGATGTGTTAGGCCTCACATCACCGGCAAGTCCTTCCACTCGCCCGCCGCACATAAACAGCATTTTACCGGCTCTCGCGCGAGCAGATCGCTGGGCTGATAATTTATTGTGTCCAGCTCCGGGGAGCCTTGCACAAGCTAATAATGCAAGAAATCCGGGCATTAAGTGCTAATGCGTTCAGGTTTACACGGATTAAGGCCAATTTGCTAATTGTCACAAATAATTAGCAATATTTTCGCGACGTCGATTATTGATGGTATAGATCAGTGATTCCCAACGGGGGCGGAACCGCCCCCCGGTGGGCGCTGAAGGGATTTAGGGGGGCGTTTCTGGCCCAAGGTATATTTAAGAGGCGTTGAGGACCAGCCGCCGCCCCCCGGGCAAAAACGGAGTTCCGTCAGAGCAAGAGTGTAAACCTAAAATCTACAGAACACACTCAAAAGAACAATTGAATGTTGGCTCCACCGAATCAACATGGGATTCCCCGTACTGACCGATATCTGTACATCGGCCTACTTCGAGAGCCTGGGGATTATCCCGATTCCCCGGTTTGGTGTGCAAGGTGCCGGAGCGGGGGCGCTCCGGTCTGCATTCTGACTTCCTGACTGACACGCAACGAGTCAAGTATATTTGACGTATTGTTTTTGGATTGTAATTAATTGTCATATTGTGATCATTATTGTAAATAAAGTAATATTCATATTAAGTGGACCCGGTAATTAAAAGTATATCGTTGGTGAAATAACTGTTGGAATAGAGGTAAGTACTTACATATTATCTATTGTTATATTTGATGGGCTGCAATTTATGTACATATAGTTCCAAATATTTAATATTTTTGGTTTCATATAATTTGTTTTAATTTTTAATCGCCTGTAATATACAATGTGTCTTCGGATCGATGTTATAAGATATTTTTATAGAAACATTACCAAAACTATAGGAATGATTATTTCATGTTTTGAAATTAAGCCCTGATCCTTGGTTTAAAAAAAAATGAACCCACATTTTGAATTTTGAGTCAATAGGAAATTGACAGTTCAGGAAAGATTTGTTTCTAAGCGGTAAAATATATTAATTATGACATACATACGGCAAAATATTATTATTAAACTATAAATGCGAAATATGTATACAAAATTTGAAAATTGCTTTTACAATTCTCTAACGTACATTTTTTGTAGAGCCGCAGATTTTATATTTATATTCAAATACACGGGTACACGGGTCGATATGTTAATATTTTTGAACCAGAATCGTTCTTTATTGAAAGAATAAATCGATATTTTGATCTCCGCGCGAATTTAGCGTTGTTTTTCTACTGCGGGTAATTTAGTTACTTTTCTAGTTACTTAGTAACTTATTTAGTTACATCAGAATCTTACTATATCCTAAGTTCATGTACATATTTATTTTCCAAAGTATAAAATAAATTACTCAATGAAAAAACCGAGAGTATTATAATTACACATGTAATTACATAATTACACGTGTAAAATTATATTTACACGTGTAGAATAAATACACGTGTAATTATAATTACACGTGTAAAATAAATACACGTGTGATCACACGTGTAAAATATATACACGTGTAATAACTTCTATCCTGGGACACTCTGCATATTGGGCTATGTAGACCCAAATAGTGTTTGATGCTGCGCGCAAGAAATTTTAACTAACTTTGAATGTTTAAATTTTGTTTTTAAATTGGTTGGTTCTGCGCTAACAACAACTTCTTGTTATTATTTTTCTTGTTTTATTTTTAAGATATGTCGGAATCAAAGAAAAAAGGTAGACAATACAATGTCGAATATTTAAAATATGGTATTATTCAATCACCCACAAACAAGCCATTGCCAATGTGCCTGATTTGCCAGAAAGTTTTCTCAAATGAAGCCATGAAACCTTCACGATTACAAGAACATTTGAGCAAAATACATCCTGCCATAAAAGATAAAAAATTATCTTACTTTCAAATGCTCAAAAATCAACATTCGAGCGTCCAACTTTAGCCGGTATGTTTTCAGCAGCATCAAAACAAGACAATGATGGCTTACGTGCATCTTACAATATTTCGTTGTTTATTGCTAAATCGGGAAAACCGCACACTATTGGAGAAGAATTAATACTGCCACCTGTGAGTGAAGTCCTCCGTACTGTTCTTCACAAGTCACCTTCAGATATTATTAAAAAAATCCCCTTGAGCAATAATACTGTACAGAGACGAATCGACGAAATGTCCGAGGATGTGGAGAGTTATCTAACAGAATTTTTGAAGACGACCGAATTTTCTATACAGCTCGAAGAGTCTATATTGCATAACAATGAGGCATTACTTCTATCGTACGTTCGCTTCATAAGAGATAAGAACACTTGTCAAGAACTATGATTCGCAAAAAAATTAGAAACTGATACTAAAGGAAAATCTGTATTTGACGTTTTGGAACAATATTTTAAAGAAAAAGATATCCCTCTGAATAATATAGTGTCCATTGCTAGTGATGGTGCTCCGGCAATGGTTGCACCATACCGCGGGTTCATTGCATATTTAAAAAAAAAGCTGTACAAAATGTAGTCGCCATGCATTGTGTGATTCACAGACAACATTTAGTTGCAAAAAACCTTAGTAATCGCCTTCATTGCTCGCTGCAGTACGTAATTACAGGGGTAAATAGAATCAGAAGCAATTCTCTTAACGATAGATTGTTTAGAAAGCTTTGTGATGAAAACGACCTGGACTTTAATCGTTTACTGTTGCACACAGAAGTGCGATGGTTGTCAAAGGGTACTTGTCTGCAAAGATTTTATGAAATATTTGACTTGTTATAACTGTTCTCGAAAATAAAGATGATTCTTTAAAAGAAAATTTATTGAAATTTAAAAATGATATAGCGTATTTAACAGATTTATTTAATAAATTTAACGAAACCAATCTGCAGCTACAAGGAGATGATTTGAATTTAATTAAAGCTAAGGCAATAATTTCGGCATTCGTGTCAAAACTTGCATTATACAAATTAAATTTGGGTCGGAGACAATTCCATCAGTTTCAAAATCTTTCCTCGGTGAAAACAAGTGATGATGACATTTTTGTTTATTGCCAGCATTTAGAAACCCTTAAAGAAGATTTTTTTAATAGATTTCAAGATATCCTCAATATGATAATTCCGGACTGGGTCTTGGAACCTTGCACAAACATTGAAACAGCAGAAGTATTTTTACAGGAGCAGCTCATAGAATTGTCAACTAACGAAGAATTAAAACTAAAACTGAAACATGGCTACCAAGCATTTTGCCTTCAAAGACAAATTCCAAGTTTATATCCGACTTTATGGGGTGCAGTAAAGATGTTTTTTCTAGCATTTCCATCATCGTATTTAGCCGAAAGAGGATTTAGTGTAATATCCAATCTACTAACAAATAAACGGAGCCGATCGTCAATAGTAGATCGCGGTTACTTAAGATTGCTCATGACCAAACTACCACCCAATATAGACAAATTAGTGTCATTATATCAAGCTCAGCCTCTCACTAGCGCTATTTTTTATGTATATAGGTATGTGTATTTTTTTGATAAGACATAATAAAATATTTTTAAAAATGCGTCCTTGTTTTTAAATATATACGTAGTATAATATAGTTCACCAAGAGGGGCGCTCTTGAAATGCTCTTTGAAAAGGTGGGAAACCTATATTGATTTTAAGTGATTTTATTTCTGAAAGGGGGGGGGGGGGAGCAATTTGTTTTTTCGAAAGGGGGCGGTAGGCTAAAAAAGGTTGGGAACCTCTGGTATAGATGAACATTTTAAAGCAAACTACGTGAAGCAATTCATGATAAAATGAAATCAATACCTACCTAATTCATATTAGGTAGGTACCTAATATGAACAACACAAAAACATACACAAGTATACACACATAAGTACACAAGGGAACAGCCAAGCAGAAACCAAAGTCCAAGATCGACAATAGACCACCACCTAATTAATAGAAACAGCTGAAACAAAATAATGAATGTAAGAGTTACATAGCAAGCTGAAATAGGAATTGACCACCACCTACTAAAAATGGACATGCGTTGGAAAATACAAAAAACAGACAAGATGAGGATAAAAGTTAAAGAAAAGATAAAAGCCTACAGATTAAGAGAAAAACAAACACAAGAGAAATACAAAGAGATACCACAAAATAAACTCAGAGAGAGAGCGAAATGAAGCTAAACATAGAAGGAAAATGGGAAAAATTCAAAAGAAATATACAAGAAGCGGCAAAGGAGACCTGCGAAACAACAAAAATTGGAAACAGGGAAATGAAAACGACAAACTGGCGAACAGAGGAAGTCAAAAAGGAGATAAAAGACAACAAAGAGAAATGGAAAAGATACCTACAAACAAACAAAAAATAGAAGATTATGATAAATAATCGTAAAATTAAGAAACCGTAACAATCAAGGAAAACACAACCACATAAAACACAAAATATTATCAAGTAGGAGTCCCCCTATCACATAAAGGAGAAATATATAAATGCGATTTCTGGTCGAAAGGAGTCAGATACGACAGATACAGATTAAACTACGATACACTTTTTTAAGAAAAGTAAAACCGAACCACAACACAGAAAAACAAACAAAACCACAAAAGTCACACCGAGAAAAAAAAGGAAATAATCATATACCACCTGAACGCAAGATCAATAAAAAATAAATGGGAAGAAATTGAAACCATAGCAATTTTACATCAAAACCCTCACATTATAACATTCAACGAGACATGGCTAACGAAAGAAATAGAAACACTACATAACATGAAGGGCTATAACCCAATATATAATTCCAGAGACGAAAAAAGAGGAGTGGGCTCTGCCACACTCATAAGAGAAGACATACCCTACGAAATTAAAATCACAAAGGATATTGAGATAATAACAATAAAACTAAAACAAGAACATAACATACATACATAACAAATATATATATATATATATATAAACCACCCCAAATAAAATACGAAATACTAGAAATAAAACTAAAAGAACATATAACAAACATAAAAAAATCATATAATAATAGGTGATACAAAAAACGAAACAAGAAAAAAATATAAAGCACTCTAATAGAGAGAGGATATAAAATCATAAACAAAATAAGCAATAAACACACTACACACATAAACCCAAATGGAGAAAACAGCATCATAGATCACGTCATAACCAATATAGAACGAAAAAATATATAAATAGATATACTCCCCATCAGCATATCAGATCACAACCCAATATTAACAACAATAAATACACAGAAAACAAAACAACTCTACAAAATATTTAAACAAACAGGGACCAACCAAAAAACCATTCAAAACGAAATCAAGCAAATGAAACAAAGTACAATAGAGAACTTCAAAGACCTGTCCACGGAAATACAAAAAATCATACAGAAATCCCAAGTAACACTCGAAACCAAAAAAAGAGATCATAAAAAGCACCAGGACAAGAAATGAACTATATAATAAATACCAGACAGCTATCGAAAATACCCGAATAAAAACAGATTATCACTCATAGAAAAAAACAACAAGCAAACGAATCAAAGAAACAAAAAAGGAATATTACAAAAACAAAATGAAACAAATCAGCCAAGACCCTGCAAAAACATGGAACATCATAAACGAAATCACAAGCAGGAAACAAACAAATTCACGGACATCCAACAAATGAAAGACGAAAATAACAAAACGAAAACGAACAAGAAGGACATAGCAAACATAATTAACAAATATTTTGCAGAAATCGGAAGAAACCTGGTCCCGAAATTACGCAACGAACCAACGCATCCTATCCACATGCAAGGTAATAGAGAAATCGCACCAACCACCAAAAATTAAGTAAAAGAAAACTATCCAATAACTGAAAAACATTAAAGCCCCCGGCTTTGACAAGATAACAAGCAACATAATAAAACAAAACAGCACAACTCTGACACCAATATTAACGAGATTAATTAACAAAATACTGAAAGAGGAAAAATACCCAGAATGCTTAAAACAAACTATAATTAAACCAATACACAAAAACAGAGACACTGAAGACGCCAGCAACTACAGACCAATAGCACTAACAAAAGTACTAGATAACATAATAAAAAACAGATTAGAACAGCATCTAGAAAGTAACAACATAATTAACGATCACCAACACGCATACCAGAAAGGCAAAGGAACCTTGACCGCAATAACTAAGTACCTAATAGATCTCACACAACAACTGGACACAAACAAAGCAGCAATAACAACTTATATAGACATGAAAAAAGCTTTTGACACAATAAGTAGAGACATACTAATAAACAAACTTACATCCATAAATACACCAACAAAATTAACAAACATAATAAACTCCTACCTACAAACTCGCTCACAACAAACTCGCATTGGAAGAGGAAATAAGTGAAACCCTAGAGCCCGAATACGACCTTCCCCAGGGAGGAAACCTACCACCTTTGATGTATATAATATACACAAATGATGTAGTCAACCTAAACCTGAAAGGAAACCTCTACATATACGCAGATGACATCTGTATAACTCACTCACATAAAAACATAAGCGAATTACAAGAAATTACCAACGAAGATCTCGAAAAAATCACTACGTGGTGCGAAAAGAACAAACTAATGATAAACGAACAAAAATCAGAATACTTAATATTTGGAAGAAATAAAGAAAACATAAAAACAAGACTAAAAATAAACGACAAACAATTAAAGGAAACAAAGAAAACAAAATACCTAGGCCTAACGTTCACGAATAACTTGACATAGAACGACCACATAAATAACATAATAAAAAAAATATGCTAAAATCATATACATGACCTGCAGAATTAACAAGATAATAATAGATAATACCAACACATCTTAAGAAAATCATTTATCACTCCCTGTTCAGTGCAAACACAACCCACCTTATAACATATGGGGCAATACTACCCAAAAAAACATAAATAAACTAAATTAAAAAAAAATTGCTAAAGATCCAACAGAAACAGTCCTCGAGACAAAACAAATAAATATCCAACAACAAATAAAGAAGCAGAATCTAAAACAAATACACAAAATCAAAACAAACATATCCAAATGTAACATACATCTAACAACGAACAAAGACATTCATAAACACAACACAAAGAAGACAGAACACAGTTAGAATGAACAAACACAAACCGAAAAAACCAACTTTACAAATAACCGAGGAAGCTATCCAACAATACAACAGACTACCCGAAGCAACAAAAACATTAAACATTAAATTATTCAAAAATAAGATAAAAACAACCCAAAAACAATAGAAAACTGACATCCAGAGAGACACCCCAATACCAATAGTCGGAATGAATGAGAATTTTGAGCAGTACCAAAAACGATATATATATATATATATATATACAGGGTGGAAACTTTAACTGGAATAAAATTCATAACTTCGATATAGGCGATTTTTTCAAAAAATCCCGAAACAGGCTAAGTATTGTTTTTTCTTGCCCTCATTTCTATGTATATGCTGCTTGTTTATCTGTTCCCGGAAGAGCCCAGCCACTTCCGACTTTTTTTTTTCAAATGGAAAGGTATGTCAAGTGACACCTCGTTTGAAAGGTCTCTTCGCAAGTAATACAACACACAATTTATTTCTTGAATATTTACAAAGCCCACGTGATAAACGGTAATTCTTTTAAGAAGCGTATATTCCATGAAAATTCGACATCATTTCATATTTCACAATACCTACATTCCAAAATTCTATGACTTATTAAGGTATTTTCATATGATTTCAATAATTAATATTTAACAATAACATTACTAAAAAATCTTCTAATTTGTCTTTAATGACAAAAGTAAAATAAAGAAAACACATCCAAATGTCTCATTTACGGTTTTCAAATATGTTGTTACATTTGCAATTTTCGTTCCTACTTGCTTTATTTAAGATTTTGAAACATATTTATTCGATTTTCTTACTTGTTCATTTTCCATTTTAGTACAAGGTTCATTTGCAACTGTTGTACATACATGCTTCTTTTGCAATTTTCGTACATCCTTCATGACCGATTTTGGAACATGTTTATTCCATTTTCGTATATGTTTCAGTTGTGGTTTTTGGTACATATATCATTTGCAGTTTTCGTACCTTATGATTTTGAAACATGTTTATTTGATTTTCGGACATGTCTAATTTACGATTTTCCGAGAGTTTCAGTTGCGATTTTCATACAAGCTGTATTTACGATTTGCAAACATGTTTATTTAATTCCGGTACATGCTTCATTTGCCATTTTAGTACATGATTCATTTGCAATTTGTGTACATGCTTCATTTTCAATTTTTGTACACCCTTCATGTACGATCTTGTTACGTGTTCATTCCATTTTCGTGTACAGGGTGTCCTAAATAGAGTAGGATTGCCTGGGTATCTTCCTTATTTTGAAAGCTAGAGATCTGGTTAAATGGGCAATGTTATGCAGTTTTGTATGCTGGTTCAGATTTTGTTGAATTTTTTTGTTGAAGTCCCAGCAGTTTAGAAATTATTCTAAAAAATCTAAAAATTGTGATTTTCCAAAAACTCCGATGTTTTCATAATTATTAAAGATCCGGAAATAAGTTTAAAATACTTGGTTCGATCGCACAAACTTAAGAATCTAGTCAAAACAAAAGTCAAGATGGCGGTTTCCGAGATATTAATAGCAACTTTCTTATTTTAAATGGCCGTCATATTTGATTTTTAGACTTATAATTCGCCTTTTATTTTTTTTTACATTTGTTTTAAAAATAATTTGAAAAATAAAAACAAAAATTGTAATAATTAATATTTCCCATATTTTTCATTTTAACATAGGTTGTTATACATCCTTGAAAAGAGGAAAATAAAGTCTACATAGACTGATAAAAATCAAATATGGCGGCCATTTAAAATAAGAAAGTTGGTATTAATATCTCGGAAACCGCCATCTTGACATTTGTTTTGACTTGATTCTTAAGTTTGTGCTATCGAACTAAGTAACTTTCATTTTAAACTTTTTTCCCCATCTTTAATAATTATGAATTTATCGGAGTTTTTAGAAAATCGCGATTTTTGATTTCCTCAGCATAACTTCTAAATTGCTCGGACAATTGAAAAATGTTCAACATAATCTGAACCAACATATAAAATTGCACACTATTGTCTATTTAACCAGATCTCTAGCTTTAGGAATAAGAATGATACCCATGCAATCCTACTCTATTTAGGACACACTGTATATTTAAGTTGAGATTTTCGTACATATATCATTTGCAATTTTCGTACAGGCTGTATTTACGATTGTGAAACATGTTTATTCATTTTCGTACATGTTTCATTTGCGATCTTAGTACATGCTTCATTTGCAATTTTCTCACATACTTCTTGTACAATTTTGGAACATGATTATTCAATTTTCATAATGTTTCAGTTGAGATTTTTGTGCACACTTCACTTGCAATTTGTATACATGCTACATCTGCAATTTTCATACATCCGTAATGTACGATTTTTGAACATGTTTATTCCATTTTCGTATATGTTTCAGTTGAAGTTTTTGATACATGTAACATTTGCAATTTTCGTACCTGCTATATATACAATTTCAAACATGTTTATTTGATTCCGATACATGCTTCATTTGCCATTTTAATACAGGATTCCTTTGCAATTTGTGTACATGGTATATTTGAAATTTTAGTACATCCTTCATGTACGATCTTGTTACATATTTATTTCATTTTCGTATATGTTCCAGTTGAGGTTTTCGTACATGTATCATTTGCAATTTTCGTACAGGCTGTATTTACGATTGTGAAACATGTTTATTCATTTTCGTTCATGTTTCATTTGGGTATCTTAGTACATGCTTCATGTGCAGTTTGTGTACATGCTTCATTTGCCATTTTCTTACATACTTCGTGTACAATTTTGGAACATGTTTCTTCAGTTTTCGTATATGTTTCAGTTGATATTTTTGTACATGCTTCATTTGCAATTTGTGTGCATGCTTTATTTGCAATTTGTGTGCATGCTTTATTTCCAATTTTAGTACATCCTTCATATACGATCTTGTTACATATTTATTCCATTTTCATACATGTTTCAGTTGAGGTTTTTGTACATATATCATTTGCAATTTTCGTACGGCTATATTTACGATTTTGAAACAAGTTTCTTCTATTTTCGGACATGTTTCAATGCGATTTTCGTATATGTTTCATTTGCAATTTTCGTACACTCTGTATCTACGATTTTGAAACATGTTTATTAAATGTTCGTACATGTTACATTCGTGATTTTCGTACATGATTCATTGCAATTTGTGTACATGTTTCATTGCAATTTGTGTACATGCTTCATTTACAATTTTCGTACAACGTATGATATGGTATGATTTTGGAACATGTACATTCCATTTTCGTATATCTTTCAGTTGAGATTTTCTCACATGTATCAGTTGCAATTTTCGTACGTGCCGTATTTAAGATTTTGAAACATATTTATTTCTTAATTAAATTGGATGTGTGAGTTACCACATGGTGAAACATATTAGTATAGGAATAATAAAACACTTGGTTGACGTTTCACAATACATATACATATACATATACACACACACACATATATATATATATATATATATATATATATATATATATATATATATATATATATATATATATACAGTTCAGATTTTCTCACATGTATCAGTTGCAATTTTCGTACGTGCCGTATTTAAGATTTTGAAACATATTTATTTCTTAATTAAATTGGATGTGTGAGTTACCACTTGGTGAAACATATTAGTATAGGAATAATAAAACACTTGGTTGACGTTTCACAATACATATACATATACATATACATATACACACACACACACACATATATATATATATATATATATATATATATATATATATATAGAATGGCCCCTCAGCCATTCTCAAGAGTAGAAACTTTTAGTTTATACTTCAGTTTATACTCTTGAGAATGGCTGAGAGGCCGAAACAATTGTAGAGTTCGTTTGTATATATATATATATATATTGTGAAACGTCAACCAAGTTTTTTTATTATTCCTATACATATTTATTTCATTTTGGTACATGCTTTATTTGCGCTACTGCTATATTTATTTTATTTTGGTACATGCTTTATTTGCGATACTGCTTAATTAAGATTTTGAAACATACTACTCGATACTCGTTTACTTGATATTCATAAATGCTTTGTTTGCAATTTTTGTACATGCTGCACTAGCAAAATTTTGTAAATGCTCCAAATTTGAAACATGTTTCATTTTCGTGTATGTTCCATAAACATTTTCTTATAATAAGTCTTCATTCTAGATGTAGGTACCTGTGACCATGTGAGTGAATATAGTGGTCGAACGACTACTTCAGATGAAAAAATCCGGTCACAAGTCTTCTGTTTTTGTATCCTAGATGGCTTCGACCATATTTAAACAAACATTTGTTGGATATTCGAACAAGGCTGCAAAAGCATGAAGATTCATGAATATGATATCTTCATTTTAGATGTAGTAGACCACGATATTCTGGAAAACTAAATTTACTTGATTGAGCTTAATTTAGCTATGTATTACAAATATTGTATTCAATTAATTCAATCATTCAAGTATAAGGTACATTTATCGAATTCAGATTACTTTGAAGCAATTTCTAGAAAATTAATTAATAAGATATTAAAGACGTTAAAGACATCGATATGCAAAATTTCGATGAGTGGTGGATAGCTAATTGCCGACGATAATTAGCTATAGCAGCCAAAACTTCACAAACTTGCCAAAATTTCACACTGCGGAGGATCGCTCCTCCTCTTCTTCTTCTTCTTCTCAGCATTGATTTATCCACTGTTGGATATAGGCATAGTCCTCCAGCTTCTCTGTCTATTGCCAGTTGTGGCCAACATTTTCCGGCCACCTGCTTCATACCATGGAGCCACCTTTTCTGTAGTATATACCGTTTCTGATATTCCTTTTGGATGTTCTGTTCTCCATTGTATGATTTTGTTAGTACATCTATTCTGCTCGCCTGCTTAGTGGTGGTAAATAGCTGTAGTAGCATACACAGGTACCTGAGCAACCTTTTCTGTATAGTCGACCCAAAAATCTAAGAATATTACGACTTTGACTTTTAAGTATTTTATGGGGGTTTTATTTGGTGTTGCCATAAAATCAGCGCTTATACTGGCTTTGGGTCTTTATACAAGCCAGTATAAGCGCTGATTTTAAGGCAACACCAAATAAAACCCCCATAAAATACTTAAAAGTCAAAGTCGTAATATTCTTAGATTTTTGGGTCGACTATACCACCTTTTCTGTATCTGGAATCCTGCTCGCCTGCTTAGTGGTGGTAATTAGCTGTAGTAGCATACACAGGCCATCATTAAACATACAAATAGTTATAATAAGACTAATAATTTTACTACATCTGTAAGACCCTCCAATGTGATTATTGATTTTGTGGCTGCAAATTAGTTTATATCAAAAATGATAACTAAATATAAAACTGCAAGATTTTTATGGGTTTCGATTATTCATTTTTATTTAATAAATAATTGTACAAGCAACGTTTACGTTAGGTTTTCGATCAAATGATAACACCAACAATCAATATAAATATTTTGAGTGTAACTTCTTGGAAGTCGTTAATGCCACAACACTATACAAATTTTGTCAATTACATTTGCTAACTTATTGCCGAATGAATGAGTAATTGATTGTAGCAAAATTTCCTTTCCTGTTATTGAACCCACCATCGCAAAATGCAACATTTTAATTCATGGAAGCGGCGAGTTCGCACACGGCTAGGAACAAACAAACAGAGGAGCGTTCCGGTCGGTAAACAATAAATACCCATCGAGGCCGGGCTTTTCGGTAATATTCGCACATGTGTTGGGACTTTGTGGGAGGCTACGGGGGCCATTTATCGGCCCCATTCTTCGAACATCCCTTTCGGCGAGGAGCAATTCAGGCGGATCTGGTCGTATGGGTGTTGCTGCATCCATGCAATCCATCAAGTATCGTGGTCGTCAATGAGGCCCATGACTGCGTGGGCGGAGAACCAGATCTTAATTGCATAACGCGGCCGAAACTGGTGCAATTGAACGTCGCCGTAGACTCAACAGCTCCGTAGTAAACATGCCATTTGCTGGTATTTATTTTGCAACAACTCATGCCGAAGCGTATCCATCAAACGCATAACGATTATTAATTTTTAGTAATGCAGTTGCCATTCACCTGCAGTGCAATCAATGGCGAGCGAATGCCTCGGATCACCACTTGGGTGGTGTTGGTGCAAAAACAAATGTAATCGACAAAACGATCCCACGCAAAATGCAAATCAGACATTATCACATCACTCATATCAATCTTCGCTCTGGTTTCGGCCTTTTTACGACTTCCAATTTGGTCATCAGATAACGCACTGCCGTGTTTACAGCCATTTTGATGGAGTAATGCACTTGTAAACACAAGTTCAGATGAATATTATATCTCCGTGCGAGATAAGCTGGAACCCGAAAGTCCAATGCGCAGTGTTAGATTAGATAGAATTTATAGCGGTGTGTGAGCAGATACAGTCTCACCATCCCGTTCATTACTTATTTCCTTCCCGAATGCCATCACTGTATTATGTAATTAATTACGTGACAATTTCAACGCCAGTAAGAATGTGGGGTGTAAATTAGATGCAGGGAAGTTGATGAATGTTTCGTAAATAATTTGAGTCGGATATTTTTAATTCTACCTGAGAATTGTCTTGTATTTTACAGCGCAGCAAATTTTTGTATACAATGGAAGCATTTTCTTCTTTTATTGATTGTAGGAATGAGTAGTTCCTAGGTTTTTGTTTGTGTTGGCGCCATTTTGGTCCAGAAAATTAAATTAAGATACACAAAAAATTTGAAAAGATTCTCATCTATGCGTTTAAATTTACTTAAAATTTTACTAAATATTTATCAAGAGGTAATTATACATAATGTAGGTATACTGTAATTAATTTTGGTCTAATTTCCTCTGAAACTTTATTACCGGATTTATATTGCAGCTAATGGGAATAACAAAGATATCAGTTTCAGTAAATATAATATTTACTTCAAATGCAAATGCTTTCCCCATACCGTAGAAAATACTTCAATGGGAATGCATAAGTTTCGGCTAATTCTGCACCAACGAAAAAAATATTTTTAAATAACATTACATCATTTTGCACGCGCAATTAATAATATCGGCTGAGAACAAAGTCGTCCATTCCGCTCTCAACTTCCACGCTCGATTAGCAGCCGGAGGAGAAAGAGGAAAACCCATGGCCTCGCTCGTGACATTTAAGGGTGCAGACCACCTAGCACGCCCTTTACTTACAGGTAAATAGGCAATAAAAATCCGGACTCGACTCTTTTCGCCGTTTACTAATTGCCTGAATTGCGTGACTAATGCATTAAAAATAATTCATCGCACAGGCTAAAAATGTGCGAGTTAATCGTTCGCGAGAATGAAAAATAAGGTCACGAATTTTTCCATATCACAATGCTGGCGTGTAATTTGCTTTAATTGATTGTTAGTAAGCGTCAAGTATGCTTTATAAAAGTATAAAATGTAGAAAAATATTAGCTTTCGCTGTATCATACATTATTAGCGACCTTTGCTAATATTTTTTTCCATTGCGAATTAAATATTGTTCCTACTTTGAAAGTGTAGATATATGGAGTCTAGCTATATAAAAGAGTCGCCCATAATATGGTCCTTACACCTGAGGTTCCCAAAGAGTACAAGTACAGGCCAAAATAAAACCAAAATACAACAACTGTTATAATTTCCATTATAAGTCTTATGATATTCATTAAGTACGTATCAATGTTTACATTATTTTTCATAAAAAACATGAGTTAAATTGCAACAATTTAACGACGAGTAAGTTAGAAAGAATATCAAACGGGAGATAATGGATTTCGATTATTTTTCTTAGAAGTTCCGTAAATGTTTTTTTTGTCCACATTCCTTATGTATATTATCTACTTGTATGAACTTATTGCCTTATGATTTGTGATGTGCTTGCGGTGTCTTCGATGTTATTTTAAGCATTGTATTGTAGTATTGTATTATAGAAATCTTTTTAATATATAATACATTTATTGATTTGACTTGTGTAAATCGTATGAAGACAGGCACGAAAATATATTCTATTCTATGTTTTATCGACAAAGTTTTGTGAAGGAAAACGAAATTGCCACAAAAGTTGTTGAATTGTTTTACTGAGGTGTTGGTGAATTCAATTGTTTCTTTGACAAAAAAATGTCGCTTTGTGAGTAATTGATTCAATTGTTTAGAGATGGAAAGCAATCTTTGAGGAATTATATTTTTTTAAATCCATTGATTTTTCGGTTTTTGCAACGAAACAGTTAAAAAAAAACATTGTCCTCCACAATCATTTAATAATGAATCAACGTAGGTATAGTTTCCATTACATCAAATATTTGTTTAGCAGAACAAAATACAAAAGTTTAAAATTGCCAAAATAACCGTAATTTGTAATTATTTTATAGATGAAAAAATTTTAAGTTTACAGAAACGTTTAGATAATCTGACATAATCTGACCAGAAAAAATATTTCGTTGATTTTCGCTCAAAATATAACAAGTTCTGAAACTATTTAGCTGAATACATTAAAAAGCCCGAACACACGTAGATACTGTATGCGGATACAGTATGCGGGGTACAGTATAGCCTAGGAAAATAACGCATACTGTATCACATAGTATTACGCCAGATGAGTATTAAACTTGTCGTTGTCGAAAATATTGCGATCCCCTAATTTTAACTAAATTGGAAATACTTGCTCTGGATGATGTTACAACGAAAATTGTTGTAATTTGTAATCATTTCATTTACCACCAACTGTAATTGTTGAGATTCTCACATTTTTAGAAAATATTCGTTTATTGCTACAAAATCAAAACAGTTTACAGATAAAATCATAGTGTAATACTGAGATTGGTCAAAATTTGGATCATCTAGTTAGAATAATTTGCAAATATTGTGAATTGTAACAAAAAATGGTAGAAATTTTAGAAGTAGTTAACTTATTAAACTTATCAGGGTTATCATTTATTAAATTTCAGATTTTTCAATTAGACAAATCAGGAAATATTTGATGAATAAACTATAAGTTTTTGATTGCAATTGCCAAAATTACTATATTATGTGACAATTGTGTTGTGTAAAAATATTTTGCATATATCGACTAATGTAATAAAAAAGGTAAAAGCCTATATTTTAGGAACAGTTTACTTATGAAAAATTTTCAAGTTTATCAATTACCACAATTGAGGTTTTCCAGTTAGACAAATCTGGAAATATTTAATGAGTACACTAAAAGATTTTGATAAAAATTGCTATATTTTTGGAAGAAAAACTTGACAAACTAAATTTACAAATGTAAAATATACAAATAACTTCTTCTAATGATAAATTCAAATGAAATCGTCGGATAATGAATGTATATTTTTGGACAACTACAACAATTTCTAATTTCAAGTCTGAATATAATTACAAATAACTTCTCCTAATGCTAAATTCAAATCAAATCGTCGAATGTCAGTTAAGAAATATGTTTGCCAATTTCGTGTTATCTACAATTATGCATTAAAAATTAGGTATTAAAAAAATTGCAAAGAATTTTTTGAAATCATCAATTCTTGTTCAGGGGGCTCCAAAATATGTAAATCTATCAAAAATCCTTTTATTTTTCTAAAAAAAAAAAACCCACGATTACACAACTTTACCAAGCAGCAGTGTGATAAAGTAAAGTCAACGATTTATTTAAAACAAAAAATGATTTGATTTGGATCATGATGTAAATCAATTGATTTAAATCACATCTACCATGCCTAAAACTGATAGAAAAAATTAAAATTTAAAAAAAATCATGATTTATTCTAATCCTGAATTTCAACCTTAAATGTTAAGCTTTCGGGAGATTTTCCAATAATTTCTGACAATTTGATTTGAATTTATCATTAGGAGAAGTTATTTGTAGTCTTCTCCTAATGATAAATTCAAATTAAATCGTCGGAAATGAATGTCATTTAAGAAATATTTATGCCAATTTCATGTTATCTACAATTATGCATTAAAAATTAGCTATTAAAAGGTAGCAAAAATCTTGAACAACGAATTTTATTTAATCATCAATTATTGTTCATGTGCCTTCAAAATATGTAAATCCCGCAAAAACTTATTATTTTTTTTTATTTCCTACGATTACACAACTTTACCAAGCAGCAGTGTGATAAAGTAAAATCAACGATTTCTTAAAAAAACATTTGATTATTAGATTTTTAGAGATTTCTCAATCATTTCCAAGATTTTTAAATATTGTTCCCGATATCTACAGATTTCCCTATAATTATCGAGATTTCTAGATATTATTCAATAATTCCCAAGATTTCTTAATAATTTTCGAGATTTAATAAGAAACCTATATAATTCTCCTTAATTCTCAGGATTTTCAGAGATTTTTCAATAATTTCATTACAATAATAATATCAAAATTAGTTCACACGATTGACACAATTATTAAATATGTACATTCTTTTTGGTTTTCCAAATTTTTCGATAATTCTTGAAAAGTCTAAACATTTCTAATTTTTATCAAGATTCTATAGATTTCCCAATAAATACCAATAATTGCAGCAATTTTTTATTCCCAAAATGTCTTAATAATTTTTGAGATTCCTATAGATAGGTCAATAATTCTTAAGATTTTAAAAGATTACTCTATAATTTCAAAATCATAAATGATCATAAATGATAAATAATAAATCATACATTCTTCAAAGTTGTCGATAATTTAAAAAATATCAAGACATTTCTAAATATTGTCAAATTTCGAGACATGTTTCAATAATTTCCGTGATTTGTTAATTATATTTTAAGATCTCTACAGATTTCGCAATAATGATCAAGATTTCTGAAGATTTTTCAATAAATCCAGAGATTTCCCAATAAAAAATTGCTATTAAAAACTTCACTTTTTAAAGCAAACCATAAGTATTTTTGAAAAAAAAAAGTATTATGCGACTGTAAAGAGAGCTCTACAAAAATTGTGAAAAAACGAATTTCATTTTTTTAAAAGTCAATCATCATAAGTCAAAATTGACTGACGTCATATTTTTTTTATTACGAGTTCCAGAAAATGGGCCAGTTAAAATAACCTAGTATTATAATATAATCAATTTAATTCCCAAAAAATAACAGATTTTTGCACAATTAAAATTTTGTACGATTGAAATAATAGATTTTTGTACAATAAAATGATTTAATCCAAAATAGATTTCTAAGCGATTAATTTTTGTCCCTTACTTGTTTTCGAATAATGCGAGTAGCAGCTTTTCTGGCACTGCCTCTGGATGACTCTTAAAGACCTTCTACTTGGAGTATTAAGTTACCACTTAAGGATCCGACTTCTTCTTTCTTGTAGGGATTTTTAAAATCACGGACAATACCGTCAGATTCTACTAAGGACAATCCTTGCTGTTCCAGTTATTTTTAATGAATCATTAACTTAGGTTTTAGAAAAGCTAAATGTGGTTCGATCTCTTGATTTTTTAAAATATAATTTGACATTTATATATGGCTTAATATATGGCTTATGGATTAAACAATGAAATATGCTTAAGTGGACACTTAACTGATGACATTTTTGAATTACTAATTATCAACATTTTCAGCTGCAACATATATTAGTTAAAGAGGTACCTTTCAGGTACAATTTGAGATAAACATTCCGTTTTTATCTCAAATGTAAAATAAATTGAAGCGATTTTTGGTCAAGTGTTTTTGAGGTCAAAATCTTGGAATTTAATTTTTAACTCGGAAAGAAAAAAAGATAGGGTTAGACACATCGTCAGCTTGGTGTTACAAGGTTGTATGTAACATTTTTTTAAATTTTAGTTTTTTAGCTTTGCAGGGCTATATGTTTTCAAAGCGGGACTTTTCAACTTATTGGAAGATTAAAATTGGTTCATTAGGAACCTGTGATAAAAACAAATCTATTGACACTGCAACATTTATCATTTTTTGATATAGCAAACATATTTAAAAACCTTATTTCCAAATTTACAAATTTGCACATACAACTTTGTAAAATTAAGCCGACGACATGTCTACAAAATATGTTTCAAATTGAACAGGGAAGTCAGAAACATAATAATATATGTATAGGGTGTTCCATAAAAAAAGAAGAAACTGGAAGTGATAGAAGGTTCAAAGTATTTCACCTGAGGAGAACGTAATCAGCCATGTTTGGACGATTTTGGTACCGTTTTGTTCGTAAGTGGACGATTTTAAGCTAGAATAAAGGGTTCTCTTCTTGCCCAGTATACGATTAAAATAATCCAATTTGCTAAGGAGAATTGTCGAAGCAATGCAATGTTATGATTCTAACAATGTTTAGCCATACCATGAGCATTAAACAAAATAATAAGTAGCAAATCAAGATGAGACTAGTCCAACTAGTTAGCTAATATGCACATTTAAACTTAACTTCGTGTTTTTCAAAATAGTTTCATATTAATATACTGCTATATTACTAAATGCATGTTTGTTGTTGAAGACAATAGAAACGAAGAGACAATTAATTTCATCAAAAAATGCATTAGTGAAAATCTCCATCGCATTTTGGCAATATCAGATATTTCCCCGAAAACTTTTATATTACAAAATACTTTACCAATTTTTTACTTGGGAGTGCCTAAAAACTGCATTTTAATGGCAGATTTATATCATTGGCAGCACATTACATTAATCAGCAATTCCTACAGAAATTGGACACCTAGTATCTGGCATTATGCCTTGCCCAGGAGATAAATTACAATAATTTTTGAACCATTTTTTTGTTGTTGTAAATACCGAGGAGAAAACAAATAGCTTAGAATACAATACGCCTCGTTTTGCAATCGCGAGGTGTTGAAGGCAGCGCGTTATTTAAACACAGGTTTTGGTGTAAATGTTCTGCAGGAGAATAAATTGTTCTAAGAGGCCATAAATAGTGAATTTATATGGAGGCCGGAAAATGGAATTCAAAGAGATTTATGTTATCAGGATTCAGATTTGTTTGATTTAGGACAGTAATCAAAGTAGTTGGTACAAATTTGGTGATTGAATTCAAAATTGGATCAGATATAGTTTCAATGAGACTTGGGCCCAATTCTACCCAATATTCGGTCAAATTTAATCGGACGACATTGGATACCATTATTTACACGATATGTCCTTGGCAACGGTAATTAGGCATCACTGCAGAAATAGATCGCTGTTACATTAACACAAAAACAACATAACACAATGGACGATTAATGGACGACAACCGACGATTAAAGTTAATCGGGTAAGTAGTACCTGATCTTTTACTAGTTGCGGTGATTGTAGCTTGTGAAAGTCTTGCAATTTAAGTGAAGCACAATTTTCCACTTTCACAAAAAAAAAATACATTTACAATATTGTATAGTGTATCTAGTGAAAAAATATACAAATTTAGTGAACTATTCTAATATTTTTTTTGTGAATGACGAAAATGGTGTTACTTAAAGTGGCCTAAAAGTGGTTAAAATTTGCCTAGATGTTTATAGCCCGGAGCAGATTAATTTGGGTATGACACATCGCAGTTACTTCATATTATCGATGTGATAATGGCGCATGAATTTTCTTCGGGTGAGAACAACGGGAAGTGAAACAAAATGTTCTACCATAACAATTAACTACCATATGCCACACAGTAATTAATCTAGCCCGACTGTACTTAACTTTTTGCTTCTTTTTAAAAAATCCCTAATAAATTTAAGACATCTCTCATTACTTCCATCCGTGTACAGAACATCTTCCGTTTCTCGGTTCGGCAGAGCGCTCGCAAGAGGCAGAAGAAGAGAACGAACGCAGCCACCCGGTCAGCGAGGTACCGATTTTATCGCGTCGAATTTTATGTTTATTTCGTCCGGAGGGAAGATTTTCGGCCACATCGCGGAGCGTGTGCCCCTTCTTGCTTGAGGGAATGTGACAAGTTGAAAAAAACCGACAATAAAAATTTATCGGAGGAGTGGAGAAAAAACGACTCACCGATCTCTATCAGTCGTATCGGGGGTCGATTCGGTCCTCGCCCTTTTCACCTGAAACGAAGAGAGACGTGATGCATTAGTATAAGACAGATCGTGGCGGTGAGGTGATGATTATTCAGCGGGCTCATCAATCAATTCGATCACCGATATATTTATAGAGAGTGCAGGCAATACATAAGATGTATATTTATTAGAGATATCGATTGGTTCATAAGATACAATTATAACTATTTCAACAACAAAAAGTACCTAGAATAAATATTAAAAATCAAACAAATAATTTTGGGAGTACTTAACGTATTTCCAAATTTTTTTGTTTGATTTAAGGCGAAATTGCTGGTGGTCATTATCACATTTTTTTGTGGCATGCTACAGAACAGCCAAATTCGGAGATAACTTTTTGCACAATAGACTATAAATTTTCGGGGAGGAATCAAATTCGAGGTTTAATTGAAAATATGAGACAAGCATAAGCTAATTATACAGAAGTATCATAATATATATATAGGCCTACACAAGTTATTACAAAAAAATACCTTTCAATGCTAATTTAGATGTAGTACAGCGAACTTACGTAGAATGATTACATGTCGAGGTGGCGTCATAATTTATTTATTTAGTTTATAATTGCATAATATTGCCACCAATATGCATTTAGATATGGCTAATCAATTAAAAACGACAGAAATGTATCTGGCGATAAATATGATTTGCTGCACAGACAGATTTTTTTTACAATTACACGTCACAATCTGTCACACAGTAAACTCTAACCGACGGTTAGTTGCCATGACTACAATGTCTTTAGGCAAAAAAAATCAAAGAACCCTTATTTCATCCTATTAATAAAAGCGTATTTTATATATTATCAATTAAACAATAGGGTTAGAATTATCTGACACTGACCACAACATTACAAACCATGTTTGTACATTTTATAGCACATACTTACAAATGCAACATCATTATTTTTTATGGGCATTAAATTGTTATAATAACACTTTAAAACATGATTTTGGTCGTATTGTTAAAAAAATCTAGCTGTAACTGGAACACCACTGTTATCGAATATCCGTCGCATTATCATCTCATAGCAATCTGTATTAAAAAATAATGCATATATTTAATCTAATATGGATAATAATTTTCATATTAGAGATGGGCCAGTTACAAGTGACTAATTTTTGTATGACACTTTCGTGCAACTTGACGCGAAATGTTATATTTTGTCATAATTAATAATAATACTATTAATAACAATAACAGTGAGCGAATATATGTTGCAATATCAAGTTTTTACAATTCCGTATGGATGCAAAATTTTCTGCAAAACGATTTATAATTGTGGACATGGATGCAAGAATAGCGTAAGTCGAAAAAATGAGCTTCGAGAAAAACGCCAAGGAACGCTCTCCTTAGAGCCAAGTTTTTTTTTTGCAATTTGTATGAACAGTAGCTATATATTTTTAACAGGCTTATAAATAAGGGTACAAATATTCTAATAAACAAATTTGCCTAAAAACCGCATGCATCGACTTACGCTGTTCTTGCACGCAGCTCCTCAATTTATATGTACCTAAACTTTGTTCCATTTTTATTTTTAACTAAGTTGGCTCTGTTAGGGTGACCGTATTGTTGCCAGTGTAAAAAATAACTAGAATTGAAAAAATTGAGGTTATATTTTATGACAGTGGGCAATGTTGCCATCAAATTGAGTATCTATTGAGTACAGCATTTATTTATTTGTATTTTACAAAAGCAAATCAGTCAAATTATAATATAAAATATATTTAATGGTTGGTTTACTTAAAGCATAAATCTAATTAATTAACACTTGAATGATTGAAGCAATAATGTAATTATTTTAATACAGGGTGTCTCCTAAAAAACGCCGCTGATCATAACTCCTTAATTTATTGGTCGATTTCAAAAAAAACAAAAACAAGATTAAATAACTCCACATGTTCTGCAAAGGGGCCCTAATTTTGTTGTTTTGCAAAATCAACTTTCATTTCAGCGATAGTCAACTTTTATTTTTCAAATGGTTACATATATTTTCTTTTTTTTTCTGGTAGAGATTATTTTTCTGAATCCAAAGATGTATAACAAGTTGGCTTTGATGGAATAATCGTTACAGACAAAAAAAAAATGCGTGAATAGTTTTCAAGGGAGGCGTGAAAAACAAAGCAAACACAATGTGCAAAACACGAGAAATACCTCCAAATTGTATATTAAATACAATTTATGCAATAACGAGAACATGTCAGTTGGGTATTCAACTATTCAACAAGATGGCTGTCAGTTAGAGCAACTTTTGTAGATACGTTTGTATTTTCTGATGCATATTTTGAATTATTCTAATAAAATATTACATATTGTTTTCCACATTGTGTTCGCTTTGTTTAAACATTTTTTTTCTGTAACGAATATTCTAACAAAGCCAAGAAACCTTTTGGTGATGGAGTACTTATTAAAAATTGTGCAATCAAAATGGCAAAACAAAAATTCTCTCAGGCAGAGCAGACCTTTGTGATTTGCAATCGGATCCTTTTTACCAAAGAAGAGTTGAAACTGGATTGGACTTTTTCAAGTTGCTTCCAGGAGAACGATACCCCAACTTGCGCAACTTAGGACTTTCACTGGGCTCAATGTTGGGAAGCACGTATCTTTGCGAAAGCAGCTTTTCCAACATGACATTTATAAAGTCAAAATATAGATGTTCCCTTTCTGATAAGTCACTTACTCAGTTGCTTCGGTTATCATCAACAAATATTAAAGTTAATATTGATGCATTAGTTAGTGAAAACCAACATCCTCAAATTTACCACTAATCTTTGTGTCATTTGATATTTTTTGAATATTAAAAATATTATAAATTAAAATAATAATACAAACGCGTTTTTTCTTTGTATATCATACCTATTAAAACTCACTGATAAAGTTTAAACCGCATTTTTTTAAAAGCGGCCCTTGGGGCACTTGAAGTTGGACAGCCCTGTATGAGAATATTAGCAACAATACATTATATATTGCCAGCGGCGTTTTTAGGAGACACCCTGTATATGATTTAGGCAACGTTGTTAGAAATCTGACATTTAATAATATTTTCACTATCTGATCATTTTTGTGGGTGTTCATTTGTAAAACTTTATAAAATGAAACCACAGCGTTCTTAGTTAAAAATAAAAATGGAACAGAGTATACTTACAATACTCAAATGTTTGTAGATGTAACGATAATTTTTTAAAAATAATTTTAGAACATTTTTACAAAATTTACATGAAATAAATACATGTTTGTATAGAGATGTGAGAAAAGTAGGTATGTTGTACCTAACAACGAATATAATTTTCAAACATATCAGACATTCTTAGAAAATGTTCATGAAATGAATGCGAATTTAGTTTAGCAACTATTTGTAGAATAATAGGTGAAAAATGTTATAAAACGTAATTTGCAATTTGTTTATAATTTTTATAATTCCATATGCAATTGTTCCAACATTTTAAATTAGATAGCCAAATATCTGTAGAAAATTAAGAAGAGCTAGGAATGCAGTAGTAATATAACTTTCAATAATTTTAGATGTTTGTAATTGACCTTCCCTGTATTGGATACAATCTTTTCTAGTAACAAAAATAGGCCTTTTTAAATGCAACTACTTGCCGAATTAAGTGGCGAATGTTAGAAAGTTAATTAGTACGTTTTTACAGTTTTCTATGAAATTTTATGCTGATCGAAAAAAGTGATTTTCCTACATGAACATTTGTAGTAAGCTTAAATACTGCTCTGCTGAATTTTGCAACTTTGATAATTGGCTTGATTTTAATATAAAAATCACTGTTTCATGCCAAAAAGTGGCACAATCCGCTTTAGGTATATTTTGATTTTTCTACGTTGCAATTTGTTTTGTAGTTTTTACGGATTTTTTTTGGAGAAAAAAGTAAAACGTGATTTTTTTGTATCACTTTTTGTAATAAGCTTAAGTATGAGAATCGGATGTCCAAATGTACCTCCATATGCTGAATTTTGCAACTTTGATTAATTGGCTCGATTATAGTATAAAAATCACTATTTGATGCCAAAAGTGACACAATCCGCTTTATATGTTTTGATTTCCCTAACTCCTTTGAGAATTTGATTTCTCCTACTTTGCAATTTGTTTTGAAGTTTTTTTTACGGAATTTTCTGGCGAAAATTGTATTTTTTGTAAGAACTATGCGCAAAAAATGGGACAATTCTTAATAGAGGACTTTTTAGCATTATATTATTAAATTGAACGAGACTTTAAACAATTTGATAGATAAATAAGTCTTTCAAATTATTAAAATTGTATCCATAGTAATATAGGAAAAAATCATGTTAGAAAATTTAGTATTTTTAATACCCCAGCGGATTAGTATATTTGTCTATCACCTGTAATCTGAATGAAATGAAAAAAATCCAAAATAAGGTCATATCGAATATTATTGCAGTATGCCGATTTATCTGTCAATGTCACGTAAAACTACACGACTGGCCTTTTTAACACAAAAAATACACATACGTTTGGTAACTAAAAATTACCAACCCAATTAAAAAAAAAAAACGCTGAGGTATTAACAATACTATCTAGTATAAACTGCTGTAGAATATTATTTGACCCTGCTTTTATAATTTTGTACACAATTTTTGTGTATTGTTCTGAGTAATCAAAAGTAACAGAGAAATTCAAGAATTTCAAAGTGACTCATAATTGTCATTTTGTGATTCAACTGTTGTAGAATTCATACTGGCGATTGTTTATGAACCTAAGTTACATTTTTTTAATAATGTTCCATGACATTTTCTGAAAACTGGTGATCTTTGTTTGTTAATTTGTATAACGTAGCAAGTAGCGAACTAATATACCAAGTTAGCAGATATAGAATTACAATTAGAATTCTTTATTGCGTGCTATTATACAAAGTATTTACACAGGTCAAGATACATATAATATATATAAAAACTATAAATAATTTTCAATGGATACATTATTTTATGGAAGTGTTATTACAGTAAATCCGCTTGTGTAATTTTATAGATTAAATATTCATTTATAGTGTAGAAACATGTATCTATCAAAAACCTTTTTATTTTCCTTTTAAAAAGTGGGGTGGCGAGATAATAATAATACTAATAATAATAATAATAATAACAATAATAGTCTATATTGTCGCTTGATCCATTTGGATAAACAGTTGTTTGTAATATTAGTAAACACTATTTTTAAAATTTTGGGTACAATTCTTACGCATATACATTCTATATAATAAATATTCATTTCTATATAACAAAAATAATTGAATTTTGAAATGCAACTGTTTCTAGAATTGGTAGTGACGAATTTTGGAAAAGTTAGTTTGGTATGCTTTTATAATGTTTCATGAAATTTTATGAAAAAATGACATTTTTGAAGGTTTCATAAAACCTTAATTTTTTTCTGAAAAAAGGGTGGTTTTCTATACAACCTAGTTGTAGAATTTGGTAGATTTAAAATGAAATTTTAGAAAAGATAATTTACAATTTTAAGGCAATTTGGTAGGAAATAATCCACGTTGCCACCAAGTAATTGCGTCGAACTTCCTAAACATTTATCCTTATTTATAAACTATACCTGTTTTTGAGTTCTTTTATTATCACATATTTTGGATTTAATTGGAAGCTATATAACTTTTATAACTTCAGTGAGACATTTAAAAGAGCAATTGAAAATCTACAATGAGTCATTGATTCTTAAAATGGCCAGCGAGACTTTATGAGCTAGTGAAACTGTAATAACCAGTAAGAAAAATGACCAGTGAGACTTCATAAAGAGCTAGCGAAACTATTGACAAAATTGACAACTTTAAAAACCTGTGTTAATCTTTAATGAAACATTAAAAACGGACTGAAAGATTTGCAAAATATCGAGTCAAACTGTATATTTTAATAGCTGACACGCTCTTTGTAAAATCTTGTTGGAAATTTAAAAGCTTTACACACTGTTTTTCAAGGCTCGCCAGATCTTTTGAATCTATCTACAAATAGAGCTGGTGAGATTTTTCACAGTTCAGCAAGTCTGAAAAACTAGTGAGAATCTTTAAAGAGACATTGAGACTTTAAAAGGAGCCAGTGAAACTAATAGCGAACGAGATATCAAAAATTATTAGTAAGACTTCATAAAGAGCTAGTCAAACTAGTAAAACAGACAGTCAAATTTAAAAAGTTACAGTTAAAGAGTTAGTGAGACTTAAACAAAGTTCTACGAAGCCTTTGTGTCTGCAGTGAAATTTTAAAAAGTCTGTTTGCTGTCTATTTTAATAATTTGTCTTGCTAATTTTTTTAGTATTACTGGCCCTATTAAAGTTTTCACTGGAAATGTAAAAGCTTCATGGAATAAAGATCCCATTGGTTCTACATTCAAGCCAGCTCTTTAAATAGAGCTGATAAGATTTTAAAAAAGGTTGTGAAACTACATAGAGCTGGTGAGATTTAAAACAGCCTGGGAGATTACATAGAGCGAAACAGCGAAAACAGTGAAAAAAAAGTCTATGAAGCAATCTTCTGTGTCGTTTAAAAACTGGCCAGTAAAATTTAGAAAAAAGCGAGTAAAACTGTGGTTGTAATAGTTTGATTCAGTCTTATTAAAGTCTAAGGCCCAGTTGTACGATCGCGGATCAACCCCAACCATGGTTCAGTTACCTAGGATACAATTGTTAATACAATGGTATCCTTTGAAACTGAACCACGATCAAAGATAATCCACAATCGTACAACTGGGCCTTACAGATCGTTTTAAAGTTCCATTGGAAAAGCTTCATAGACGTTTTTAAGTCTCAGTGGGTCTTTTTAGTCTCTTCTTCTTCTTAAAATACAAATTACCAAATAATTCAAATAACCTTTGGGAGCATATGTCTTTTATTAAACGTTGACTTGCTTGAAAACATCAACTTGAAAAATTGTTAGTAAAAATTTTGATAAGGCCAATATAATAATAATAAAAACACCTTTATTGGTGCCATTAACAATAAGTTTTAAGCAGGTCATACATAATTCGAATTGCATACAATTCACAATGTGACTGCATAGAGACAGTAAGAATTAAAATGAGATAGTGAAATTTAAAAATGAAGAGTTGAACTACAATAGGTGAATTCTGGCGATTGACAGGTAAATTGAGATAACTTATATTTACCATATAGTTGTTGGATCTTACTATGGTTAGATACGGTATTATTACCAAAATTTGTCTTTATAGCGGATGGTGTTTTCATACTGTTAGGGTATTACTGAGGTGCAGCTTCAAAAATAATAGCATTATTTTGAAGGACGTGTGGGCACAGTGTGATTATCTTCTAATTTGATTAAGTAGCAATAGGATTGATTAATTTTCTGACGGCTGCTGTAATTATTAAATTCCCATTGAACTATTACAGTTTCAAAAACCATTTTTAAAATCTCGCCGATTTTTGTCAAGATTACCTGGTTTCTGCAGCCTCTTTGACTTCTAGATAGTTGCAGTGTTTACGTTTTAACTGAACAAGTAAACGTTTTTTAGGAGAATCTTCGTAGTCTCGCCGGCTTTGTTAAACATTTCCGTGTTTTAATATATGTATTCAAAAGAACTGAGGAGACTGTGCAAAGAGCTAGTTAGACTTAAAAATGCCTACAAAATATTTACTCCAAGAGCTAAGACTTAACACTACGACTTTGAAACAGCCAATGAGACTGCAATGAGTCAGTGACACTTAAAACGTCAGTTAATCATCATTTCTTTTTCAAAAAGAATGGTTTTCTAAGTTTGATTGGTGTAGGAAATTAATGTGAGCTCCGCTTGTAAGTCTGCTGCATTTTAATAACATCCATACTTTGGTAGTACTTTTAAATGTACACACGCATGAATGCAAATGTTGTATTTATTGAAATGTTGTTATACCTTGGGTTCGCACATTTTGTCGATCATCGTACATCTTGAGTTGTTGTTGGAATTCAGATAGTTATACGGCATTAAAGTCACCATTTTCGGCACCCGTCGGTACCCACAAGTTTCCCGCCGGGATCAGAGCGCGCATAAAATTGCCCAAAAAATCGTTCCTGATTAGACGAGAGCGAAACAAAGGAATGTCAGCATCGGTTCCGGAAGCAAACCCAAAAGTTTTGAATGCCCAAAAATTGCACTCGGTATTAGTTTACGAAAAAATCACGCAATCTTATCACTATAATGTTTAATTATTTACAATCACAATAAAAGGGAAGCGTCGCGACGCTATCTGGCAGCGCGTTATTTCCGTCGCGCACAACTATCAATCATACAGGAACAGTGTTATGTTACGCAAAGTTAGTGTCAAAATTACGACGCACTAATTTTAAGTATGCGGGAACAGATGTTCCCCTGCATTGGCTAGTGGTGCTTATCACTAGCGAAAAACCGCCTACTATGTGATAAGTGCTATCTTTCCAGGGCACTCGCGCTCTCACTCAGGGAGCTTTCATCGGGCCGGCTTGCGACGGAAGTGCGTGTGTGTGTATATGTGTGTTTAGTGCACTCACTCCGTGCTTGCTGGTGTGCGACTGAGGAGCTTTTTGGTTTCGGGCACGCTCCAGAAGGGGCGCTGTTCGGTATCCCCTCTGGCGGTAGGAGTGCTAACTAGACGCTGGATGGGTCCTCCAGGACCAATGATACAGTTTGTCTTAAAAGGTAGGACGTTCCATGTTCTGTGCTGTTTCACTTTGTTTTATTGTCTTATTGCCACCTTTAAAATTTATGCCGGTTGCTGTAAAGCGGACGCTCACCATTGCACTCCGCGGGCTCTCCTCTTTCCGCATCCTTTTAAAACAAAGAGCTTTTCGATTTTTGGAACACGAAAAATTCACAATCCTTCGTTTCGTATTATTGTAGTACTAGAATTAAAGGAGTTTCCAAGGTATTGTACTCTACAGGGTCAGTAGCACGTTATCACATGGGCAAATTGGACATTTGCTCCCCCAAATTAATTTTCTAATAAATATTAAGTTTTTTTAATTACAAAAAAAATGGATATTAAATTTCTGTTCCATATCTGGGGACAAGACTACAATAATTGTTTATTACTTAAGGCGATAAAAAAAGATATAACATTGTTCATGCGGGGCCCAAATCAAAATTTGCCCAGGACCCCATGAAGCCGTAACGCACCATACGCCCCGCTGTACAGGGTGTTTGAAACGGCCTGATATTTTAAGACCTAATAGTACTGACCAAAATGAACGAAAATTTTGGTACACCGAGGAGCACCTCCCTGGCTAAGCTTGCTTAATCAACTGCCACGGTTATGTAGTTTTCCTTCGGCATTTTTAATTAATGGGTTAATTTTTTTAAACATTGTAGACATGGACATTATTTTTCAGAAGACAATGCAACTAAAGCCTTGTAAAACCGTATACATGCGAGCCACATTTTTGTCCTCACAATCCCTCATAATCATAAGAAATCAAGTTTTTTGTTCAACTTTTATTAAACATATCAGAAGTATTTAAAACCAAGATATTTTAATATCAAAATATCTAAAATTTGCAAATTATACCCCCGATCATCGACTTATAGGCAAAAATTCGAAAATCTTAAAATCCAAAAGTTTCGGGAATTTTAACTACTTAAATTGTACTAGAAACATTGATTTTTCTGTAAGCATATCCAAATTTTGTATTTCTATACTATAATTTTATCAACAATTAATTATTTATCTTTGAATTCCTTAAATCATCACGGATTTTATATACAGGGTGTCTCAAAAATGGTGTCCATCCTTTATAGGGCTTTATTATTAGTCCCTATAGAGTACGAAATCAATTGCAGAAATGACAAATAAGTTAGTTTAGTTTAAAAATTGAGTATAACTTTCATGGCCTGGGTTATAGAAACATAAAAGTAAGTACTTCCATAGTTACCAGATGTGTTTCTGTCGTAATCGAAATTTGAAAGTACCTATTATTTTCTCAAAATTTGTGTTAAAAAAATTGATTTCAACAAATTTTTTATTCAACTTCAAACAGAATTTCAAAATATATATATATTATAAAGAGATGATCTGCATCCACAAGTTACGCTTATAACATCAAGAATAACCATCACAGGAAAATTTTGTTCATAGATTTATAGTCATATTGGTAAGTAGTACGTTTAAAGGATAGACCAATGTTGTAACAGATACATTTGTTTTTGGTATCTAGATACAGATAAAGATACTTTAGAAAAAATGTATCTAGATACATATCTATATACAAATTTGAAAATGTATCTAGCTACAGATACAAATTACATTTGAAAAGTATCTAGATACTTCTAAATACATTTCGGATACATGGAAAACTAACCCAAAAATTGTTTTCTTTGTTACATACGTATTTTACATGCAAAAGAAAATGCTCATAAATATTTATTAAAATGTGCAAAACTAAATTTATTTTTTATCGTCTGATTGTCGTTATTGGTATACTCGTCCCGTCCTGACAATGACTCATCGATCCATATCTTATGAATTCGACATACGTTTCTAATTTCATTTCATTCTATTACATTTATCTTAAGCACACGAACCAGCATTAAAAACGCGATTGTTTATTCGAATAAGCTTGCGCCATTGTCATCTTTTGATGGAATACTATACGTAATAGATACAAGAATAATACACAATGAAATAGCAAATTACCGACTCAAACTTAAATTAAATACGAGAAAATTAATCGAAGAGCCAAGGTAAAAATAAAAAAAAAAAGCTCTCTAAAATGTATAAATAGCTAATTGTATGTAATTAACGTGAAATGCAGTGTTGTAACAGATCATTTTTTTTATCAAGATACAAATACAGATACATTAGAATAAATGTATCTAGATTCAACTTTAGGTACTCAAGCAAGAATGTATCTAGATACGTATCTAGATACTTGAAATATATCTAGATACTGAATCTAGATACATGTACCTACATACATTACAACACTGGTATAGACATCATTTTATAGACACACTGTATATAAACTTTTAAAAGACTTAATTTTTTTATCTTCTATGAGAAACATTAGGTCGATTTATAGAACTATTTTGAAGGCTAACGAATCAAACATATCTCCATTAAAATTTCACCGAGATTTTACAATATTCTGCATAATTGAATAATACATGAATGAAAATACAGCAATCTGCAAAAAAAATAAGAGATTTATTAATTTATGTTTTGATTTTTAGTTTTAGTATATTTTGTTAGGTGTACACATATATTTTATTTTTTGTGTAATTTGAGACGTGTCCTCTGATGGAACTTAATTAATATTATTATTATAAAGCAAAATTTTGAGTAAAATTATCAAAATATCCAAATTCAGTACTGTAAATGCAAGTTGTAAAAACATTTTATAAATTCTCGATTAACAAAATTCTACTAAAATCATTTAATAATTTATGTTTTGTTTTTAGTTTTAGTAAATTTTGTTTGGTGTACACATATATTTTATTTTTCGTGTAATTTGAGACGTGTCTTCTAATGTAACCAAATTAATATTATTATTATAAAGCATAATTTTGAGAAAAAATATCAAAATATCCAAATTCATTACTGTAAATGCCAGTTGTGAAAACATTTTTATACATTCTCGATTAACAAAACTCTACTAAAATCATTTAATAATTTATGTTTTGATTTTTAGTTTTAGTATATTTTGTTTGGTGTACACATATATTTTATTTTTTGTGTAATTTGAGACGTGTTCTCTGATGGTACTTAATATTATTATAAAGCAAAATTTTGTGTAAAATCATCATAATATCCAAATTCAGTAATGCCAGTAAATCAGTAAATTCTCGATAAACAAAATTCTACTAAAATCCCATCGGAAATATAAAAAAAAAAAATAATCAAACCATCCTGACATTGCATATCAACAGAAATTCTAAAATTCTTAATACTAAATTAAAACCAATGATGAATGAAAACAATGTTCAGAAATACCACTCTTTCATATTAAATTTTGATATTTGACATAAATAATAATTAAAAGTAATCAAAAACCGGGAAAGAGAATAAATAAAATTACAAGATCCAACTATTCTATATAAATAGCAAATCCAAATTCAGTTCTATATATAATAATTTGTTTAAATATTTCTTTTGGTGCATTTATCTAATAATAGATGTTTGCCACAATGTGATGCATTTCGTGACGGTTTCTGAGGGTATGAATCAGAAGGATATCACACTTCTGGTTTCGCATGATTGTCCTAGTTATGCAACTTTTCTTATTTTTATTGTGGTCAAAAGTTCGCGATCTTTACCTACTCACCGCAGCACTTCTTCATTGGTAATTGGTGCTGTCCAAGGGATCTTCAGTATTCTTCGGTAAAGCCACATTTCAAACGCTTCAATCTTATTCATAGCTGTTGTTTTAAGCGTCTAACCTTCCATGCCATAGAGGAGTATCGACCATACATAACATTTAATAAGCCGTACCTTAAGATTGAAATCAAATTCAGTATTGGTCCAATATTAAGTATGTTTAAATTTCACTTTTCTAAAATACATTTTAATATTTCACATAAAAATTGAGTTTAAATATTTTAAATAATTCAGAAATAGTGATTAATAAAATAAAATTCAAGTATCATAAATCTAATAAAATCGCGTCAAAATTATTGGAAAATTTAACAAAATTGCGAACACATTAATTCTTTAAATTCTGTAACTCTGACATCTGACATCTATACAGGAATTCAAAAATTCAAAAATCAAAGAAAATTTCGATTGGTGTGCTGACTGAATACTGAATTTGATTTTTTTGTTGTTGAAAACGGTAAAATTTCTAGTGAAAAGCCATGAGAAATGTTGAAAATTTTATGCAAACTGTGAATTTTCAGAAATTATTCCAATTATGTACCTACTCCGATATTGTATTTGAGCAAAGGTTCAAAAATTGTCGATAAGCAATCAGAGATTGTGAAAAATTAAAATGATGTGCTGAATCTTCACTTGTGCATCCTGAATGTTTTTTTATTTGGTAAAAATGTTCCTGATTACCATTATAAAATTTGCACCTATTGTAGTAAGATCACATCGGAAATATTGAAAAAATTGAGAAACCGTGAGCATAGTCTCGAAATTCTGGAATTACAATTATGTTGTAATTGATCTACAATAAAAAAAAAGACAAATAATCAGAATTAATGAACAATTAAACGTAAATGTACAGGAAATTCAGTTCTCAGTGTTGAATTTTGAGATTGAACGCTCTGTATACAGTATGTCCCCGGATTAAGTTTACAAGCGCTTGGTCTTCCTGCTTGGTTTGAAACTACCATTACAGTTATTAAAACATCGATTTATTATACAGGGTGTCGGCTAAATAAAAAAAATATATCTAATTTTGACACTTTAGAAAAATAACATCATTTAGACAATCCCCCACCATTTTCTTCACACAGATCAAGCATGGTATGGAATTCCTAAAAACTGTTATGTATTTCTTCAATAGTTATCGATGCAAATACCCGTCGTAGGTGATTTTTTAAAATTTTCAGTATTATTTTCTGCATTTGCGGGATTGTTTGAATGATTATATTTTTCTATGCTGTTGTTAGCTTTCATTTTAAATTCTTTTTGCAAATAGTTAATATATAAGTGTGAAAATAAGATTTAAAATTTTTGATTTTGCCAACACTCTGTATAAATAAATCAAAGTTTCAATAACTGAACTGGTAGTTTCAGACCAAGCAGGGATTATAGTTCCGTTAACATTTTTACTTAAAAGTAAATATTAAAAAAAAATCTCAATATACATACTGTATATTGAAAAATTTAAGGAAACTGCGAACATATACATAATGGTTAATTTCTTGGTGACAAGTTCCTTATGAAATGTATGGTTTCGCAGATATAAGGTAGACACTGAAAAACCAACCAGTCTGTATAAATTCTCGAAAATAGAAATAATATGCTAAGATATCGAAAAAAAATGATTAAAACGGCAAATGCATTACTTTTCATGTTTGATGAAATATGCGAAATAATCTTTTATTCCCATGTTGCCAACAAGAGTCTAAATTACTAATGTAGGTATAATTTATAGGCAGGCACCAGCTTCATGTTCTAATGCACAATTCTGGATTTTCTTTGATTAGTTCTGTAGCAACGATATTAATAGCTCAATACCGTCTTGCTAATTTGATTTGACATGTCGGCCGTGGTAATGGTAACAGACTCATTCATCATTTCGGTCGTTAAAATTAAACAACCAACAAATGAAATACTGTACCTGGGTTTTATTGCCATGCATTTTACATGGCAATTTACGCTCATTGAATTTAATCATATTTACAAATGAAACAAATTAAATATTTTAGTTTTCAATTGCATGGTCAATTAAAATTTGTTTTATATTTCCGCTATGCTTCCAAACGTAAAAGCAACCCTTGTGGTTGGGTAAGTTAAGGTTCTGACTGACCGCGGGTTCGATTCCTGTCCAGCTAGAAATTTAGTTGGATTGCTATACTTTTATTACTTATATTTTAAGGTTTATATTTTTAGCGTCATTACAAAAATAATTTTGCGAAACTGATAAAAAAATCATGTTTAAAACTTATTTGTATATATAAAATGACAATAATTTGTTCCTGGAGTACAAACCCAATTTCTCTTGAAACCTATCTTGCTATGTGGTGATTGTTAAATGCCATAATAATTGGAATAATTTCTGCACATTCACAGTTTGCGTCAAATTTTCAATATTTCTGATGGGTTTTTACTAGAAATTTTACACGACAAAAAAAACAAATTCAGTATTTAGAAGTGAAGTGTCGGCACACCAATCGAAATTTTCTTTGATTTTCGAATTTTTGTAATTCTTTATAGAAGTCCGATTCAGAGTTACAGAATTTAAAGAATTAATGTGTTCGCAATTTTGTTTAATTTTTCAATAATTTTGATGGGATTTTATTAGGTTTACAAATCCAATTTCTCTTGAAACCTATCTTACTATGTGGTGATTGTTAAATGCCATAATACAGTTATTAAAGTTTTATCATGACAAAATCACTTGACCTCTAAACCTAACCATGTAAATACAGTTGTAATGCTTCGAAATTGTAAAGGGATATTAAAATTGGGGAGATGATATACCGTTAAATTGCATTTAAATTGGGTCCTTTCGAGGGTCGCACTTGAATCGGCATTTCCGGTGCATGCAAAGGGGTGCGAAACAACTAGGAAATACGTGAACGGCGATCTTTATCGCCGAAACGAGATGTCCATCGAAAACCGATCGAACTAGTTTTCGGAAAATGGCTAGCACATGCTCACCACCGGCGAGCAGCTGGCATGAATTCGCCTCCTTTTTTCGGCTTCCTGTTTTCTATTTCGATTCCTGTTTGGGTATCTATATATGAATTGTAGAAATTTACGACAGGTAGAATGCAGTTTACGATTTGTTTTCGGTTTGCTCTGGTGTTGGGTTTCTGCTTCCCTAAATACGTTTTTTTGCCGCGGCGCGGCACGTCTTTTTGCCGCACTAAATGTCTCCAGTTGTTACATAAATGATCTATTTATATGATATTTACGTATTTCTGTTGGGATTTTAAAATTCGATACCAGGGTGTCTTCGTTATCGTTCGAATAAATTATATCTGTCGCTTGAAGGGTTACATTTTATAATAACAAATCTCAAACTTATAAGAAAAACAATAAAATTTATTTAAAGAAGTCATATAAGACACAGATTTTGCCGAATATAAGAGAATATAATGACCAAATCAAAGCCTAATGAATAATGGAATTTACCTAACTAAGGAGATCTATGAAATGCCTACTGCATTTGATGCACGATTTGCCAAAATATGTTCTCAAAAAAAACGATACTCAACAAATGAAAGCGAAAATTACTGTTTAAAATATTTCATGTTTTCTTCCTTCTGTCTTCACCTCGGGAGTTGTGGGATTTCTCTCCTCTCCTGGGTTAATGGTATTGAAGGATGTTGTCGGTCTTCTTCATTCCTCTTGTTCTAGTTAGATCTTGTTATTTAAAATTAGGTTTTTTATTTTTAGTTTAAAAGGTAAGTATTTTAGTTTTCTTATGTGTTCGTTCAGGTTGTTATATTTATTTATTGTTTTCGTTGTTAAGTTTTGTGTATGTTTTGTTGTTGTATTTTTTTCTGTTCTCAGATCTGACTTTCTTCTTGTATTATGTTGATTGAATTGTTTATTATTTGTTAGTGTCATGTTCGTTGTGGTTAGGTTGTTTTTAATTTTATATATTAATAGTAGATTACTTAGTTCTAACATGTTTCTTACATTGAGCTCCTTAGTTTTCATATATAATTCTGCTGTATTTGTTCTTCGGTCCACTTTGTAGAGTATTTTTAATATTTTGTTTTGTTGTGTCTGTAGTTTATTCAGGTTTTTTTCAGTTGTGTTTCCCCATATGTTGCAGAGATAGTTGATTTTTGATGTAAACAGTGCATGATATATTTGTTTCTTTTTCTCTTCCGGTACGTAGTTTCTGATTTTCATTATGGCGGCGATAGTTTTAGAGTTCCCTTTTTTAAGCGTTTCTATGTGTTGATCCCATCTCAGGTTGCTCTGTATTTTAATTCCTAGCTAATTTACTTCTTTTATTTGTTTTATTTTTGTATTCTGGATCGTGATGTTTATATCGTTTGTTGTTTTATCGTTTGAGGATATCATGTATTCTGTTTTTGCTTCGTTTATTGTTAGCAAGTTATTGAAAAAAACAGTTTTCTAGCAGTTTTATATCTTCGTTCATATTATCTTCTATTTCTCTATAGTTTTTTCCCGTGTGAACTATACAGGTGTCATCTCCATATATATGTGGTTTTCCTTTCAAGTTCATTTCCAGTAGATCGTTTGTGTATATAATATATAAGATTGGTGGTAGGTTTCCTCCTTGTGGTATTCCATATTCAGCTACAAGTGGTTGGCTTTCTGCATTATTTACTTTGTTTTTTTTGTGTTCTGTTTGATAAATATGTGTTCAATATGATTAGCTCCTTTCCCGTTATTCCTATTGCCTTCAGTTTTTCGATTAATTTGGTTTTGATATAGTGTCGAAGGCTTTTTTCATGTCAATGTATATAGCTAATACTAGTTGTTTCTTGTCCATCTTCGATGATATGTGGTGTATGAGATTTTGTGTGGCCGATGTCTTGTGTAGCCTGAATGTTGTTGGTACGCATATTGTTCTTGGTTGATAATTTTGTTTTTAAGCAAGTGATTGGTGATTTGAATTTGGATGGTTTTCTCTAATACTTTATTTAGTGTTGATAATAATGAAATAGGTCGGTAATTTTCCGGGTTGGTTTTGTCTCCTTTTTTGTAATTTGGTATAATTGCGCTAGTTTTCTAGTTTAATATATTCCTTCTTCGAGTACTGTATTTATGATTTCTATAAGAATAGGTGTTAGTATTGTTCAGTTTTGTTTTAAGATTTCGTTTGTTATCTTATCAAAGCCCGGTGATTTATGGTTCTTTAAATTTATTATTATGTAGTTAATTTCTTCTTGTGTTGTTTTTCGGAAGATGAGGTTTTCGATTTGCCTCTTTGTTTTTGTTGTTACGGGTGTTGTTTGGCTGCTTCTTATTTGTTTTTATGCAAGTTCTTTGCTATATTTGCGAAATATGCGTTTATTTCGTCAGCGAATTCTTCCGATTTATTTGTGGTGGCTCCGGTTTTTCTTTTCTTATTTCTTCTATGTAGTTTTTGTTTGATTCTTTTTTGTTTATTTGGTCATTTATTATTTTCCACAATTCGTTTGGATTGTCTTTATTTATTTGAAATTTGATTTTGTAGTATTGCGTTTTCTGTTCTTTTATTTGTGCTGTTGTTAATTTCTTTTGCTTGTTGTATTCTTGTCTTATTAATTCATTGTTTGGATTTTTGAGATGTTTTTTTTAAGGTTGTTTGTTTGTTTTATTTGTTTTATTATAAACGTATTTATCCAGGGGGTTTCTGTTCTTCATTTGATATTATTTGTTTGTTGGTTTTTTCTATTATTCTTTGCAACGTTTTTGATAGCTTCTCGAAGCTCTTTATAGAGTGTGTGTTCATCGACGTTATTTCTTATGTTATTTTTGGTTGGTTTGTTGTTGTAGTTTTGAAGTATTGATATTTTAGTTTTATTTTCCTTGTTTATTTTATTTTTGTATTGATTGCACAGTGGTCGGATATATTTGAAAACTCTATTTTGATGTCGTCTATAATTTGTGCATTAGTGATGACGTGATCGAGTATTGAATTATTTCCATTATTATTTTGCCTTGTGAAGAATTTATTTGATATTTTGTTTTTCACTTTGTATCCGTTTTCCTTCAATGTGTTTTTGTATTCATATATAGTTTTCAGTATTTTGTATATCTGTGAATAATTTTTCATTCAAATTTCTATTCATTGCCAAAAACTGCAAGTGTTTGATATTATTTTGTTTGCGGATCAACTTATTCATGTTTACATTTATGCCTAAAAAAGCAGAAGAAAATTTGAATATCTATGAATTATTTTACTTTTCGAATTATTTTCTTAACTTATTAAGTTTATTTTTGGGTTATTTTATTCATGTTAGACTTTTGTTCAAATAAGTACAATTGTTTAAATCTTATTTGGTTCAATATTGTGTCTTCTGGAGCAAATTTGACCAAACTGTGGAGATTCATTAATATAATAATAATAATATGATATCCGAATCAAAAGCTTAATGAAGATGATGCAAATTTGATAAAAGTGTGGATGTAGGTACTCAATTAAAATAATAAGCTGGGGATACTAATGACTTCCACAAAATTATATTGCATTGATCTGGATGAGCGAAGTTTGTGTGTTTTACTTACGTATGCCGCTATGCTCCCCAGGGAGGGGGTGGATCAATCATTAGCGACCTCATAATCATTCATCACATTTTCAAAGCGTCCAATTATCACAAACCGACTCTCGAACTAATGACTCGTTATCGTTATTAACATGCCATCTGAAATTGCCAGCAGTTGCCTTATCGATTTTTAATACATTACATGGATGTGTGTTTGTCTAGTGCGAGAGGAGAAGGAATAGCGCATATGCAGTCCAGCAATCTTGTTAATAACAAAAACAAGGTTATTAAATGATTAATTAAATCGCAATTAAATTGTTTCCACGCAATCATAACTTCACATAATTACATTCCATAATCACATAATTTAATCAATTGAAAATCACTTTTTTACGACAGTTGCATATAATTTTCTACATTATTTATGCACAGATTATTGTTTGCTCCTTCACGACATCAATTACCAACACATAATAAACCTGAACGAGCGATTGCGCGAAATTATCAAATATCACTTCGTGGAAGTTAATTTGAATATTCTTTTGTTTCGCCCGTCGAGTTCGGGCCCTAAATCTACGCCCGAAGAAGCCGTGTACAAGATTTGCGAACTGATACGGGGTTTACATCATTTTCGCTCCGTGCACCTCCAGCAGAACAGGTTTCTTGTGTTGTTCTTCTTTAATCCCGAAGCCTTGCCGCGTGCATAAATCAAAACGATTTTCGTCCGCGAAAACGTTTCTGGTTCATTTGCTTTTACGGGTCTCGAGGCTGCGAAGTGTCCTTACGTTGAAGCAAATCGAAGAGATTGGAACTAATAAAGTTAACAGAAGTTGTTCTGCCGCGTATTAATTATTAATTTGTTTGTTTTAGTACTTTGACTGCCTGGAGAATTTTTGGATTAGGTAAAGTTAAGTTAGAGTAAGATAAATATGTTGAAAAAAAATTAATAGGTAGACAAAGATATGCAGGGTGTGTAAAATGCCTGGAATACAGTTATTATTCGGAAATTAAAAATATTTTAGAAAGATCTTCGCATACATCGATTTAAGTTTTCAAAAATATATATTTTTGGTTGTAAATTAAAAAAAAATGGCATCATTTGTTTTTGTGTTTAATTTTTTAATTTTATAATTTTATTTGAAAGACTTTTTTTTTCTGGATATTTTGTACCTTATAATAAGAAAATATTCGCTCATAAAGTAATTGAAAGTTATAAATAAATTATAGATTTAATTTCGAAAAATCACAGAAATAATTACAAATATTTTAGATTTACAACAAAATGTATGTTTTTGAAAATTAAAATCGATGTGTCGACGAGTTGCCTGAAATATTTTTAATTTCCGAAAAAATTAATGTAATCTAGACTTGTTTCACACCTTGTATATTATTTTACTCATTTTCCATTAACGTACAGTAAGTGGCTAATGTATCATACAAATGATTAAAAATTGATATATATATATTTTTGAAAACATTTTCCAAATTCTTGGACAGATCGATTTTATTTTATAAAAATCCTCTTTTTAAACCAATATTGAATGATACCCCAATGTTTTCTTGAATTTAATAGTTCCCCGAAATTGAGCACTGTATTGCTAAAGTAAATATTTTGTACTCACTTTGATTTACAAATTAGATTTGGAAATAATATTTGTGGCACAATGCAGGAAAAAAATCGTAATAGGTTGTGGACTATGTGATTATATTACGTTAGTAAGCTACCCGATTTGCACTTATTGAATTTCTACAGTCTCGATTTCAGCTCACTTTACTATTGAATTCTTGGACTATACTTTCGCGTTTCAAAAATAACATAATTTCTAAATCTGACTATCAATTCCAATATTTATATCTTATATACATTAATACAATTATTATTATTAATTTATAAAAGTTAGGGCTTCGCTATAGCTAGTGCAGGATTTACGAATTACGTAAGCTACGTAATGTGGAAACAATTTTGAGATTGTTTCTTAGTATGATGGTTTCAAATTGCTCTGGAGAAAGATCTTTTTCTCAGCTGAAGAGGATAAAAAATGAATTTAGAACAACAATGACTCAAGATAAATTATGTTCCCTCAGTCTCACGTGCATAGAAAGTCATAAACTAAGCAGTTTATCATTTGATGATGTTATCAGTCACTTTGCTCTGACAAAGGCAAGAAAGAAAATATTTTTATGTTTAATATAATTCCTTAATCCTCATAACATGTTTCAAGAGATTAGATAATGAGGCTATGTAAATAGTGCGTTTTAAAAGAACGTTTGTTTCTTTTTACCAGATTTTGCATTTTTAAGTTTGTTAGGAATAAAAATTAAATTTTTCATGAAAGATTTATTATTTCACTATCTATGCACTTCTTAATTGTATTTCAGTTTAACCCTCTAGGTATCCGAAAATCATATTTGACACTGACATATAATATCTGGATTTATAAAGGGCCCCATATCTCAAATAGCTAAGGGCCTTATCAAGTCTAAATCCGGCCCTGGCTATAGCAACAAATATCATGAAAGTTGTCTTTTAGTCGGCGATAACTGACGAGATCTTCGACACAATTCTTCGAAAACAAGTTCTTCTAAACATCAATTCTTAGAGCTCGCCAATGGTCAAAGGTGTTCCTTAATCTTAGATGTAAACCTCGCTGAAAATAAAATCTTTTACCTATAGGGAGGAACGAAAATGCATCGCAAGGGGCGGCAATCGCCGAACCAATCACACTTTTCCTCTCCCGCAAAAAATCGAGAAAAATCCCGCAAAAATATCGCGGTAATATTGCGTGTTACATATCGAGTTTAATCCGGATTTTGGTTTTAAGACGGGATACGCAGAAACAGGTACAAGCCCTGCAATTAAGTATCTCGTAGCACCGCAGGGGGCACTGGAGCAGTTTACAAGTCTGATTATCGGCCAGATTGAGTTCGAAAGGATTATATTTAATTTTGATTTTAATATTTTCAACAAAAAAAAGTGACGGTATGTAGGTATCCCAATTTAATGAAATTGTATAATAATGGATTGCTTTAGTCCCGATTTGTCATCACTTTTCTGTATTTAAAAAAAAAAAAGTTTTTAACGACGGCTTACTTCTATTGTCATGGCTAATTACGTCACCAAGTAACATTCCACCACAATTACTTCACTAAAAATTTTAGAAAACATAAATTATCTAAGGTTGTTATATTATTATTATTTGGTAGGTACTTACTGGTAAATAATTAATTTAATTTTATTTTATTATTTATTTTATTTCGCCTGACTAGTTTTAGGTTTTTTTTAAAACATATTATTATTGAAATTTTTGAAAAATATCAAAATTCAAATTAATTTATCATCAAAATAAGATCAGGATATTTGAATATTAAAATACATATCGTGCCTCTGATGATGTTTTTTTAAAAAACCGAAACTAGAAAAATAAAATAAATAAATAATTAAATAAAAATAATAATAATTATTTACCAGTAAGTACCTACCAAATAATAATATAACAACCTTAAATACATAACTGGCATTTCAGTGATAAAACCTTAAACTTAACGAATTTTCTAAATCTGTATTATCAAATGCAATATTTTATCATAAAGATTTCAACAAATAACTGCGATGGCACCAAAGTGAATCTGGTGCCGACTATATTTATAATGGTAAAATGTGTATCCTTAATAATATTAACATATGGAAAAATGTACATATATTTTTACATAAAAGAAAAGGTTATAGTTTGCACTTGAAGGAGGTGTGAAGTCATATGATAGGGGATTTCATTAAGCCGATTTATAACTGCGCGATTATTTACTTTCAATCAACGAATTACTCCAACTTTTACATTATATAAAGTCACATAATACGAATATCAATATCAATATTTATATCGTACAAGCATTAATACTATTATTATTATTTCATAAGACTTTGGGCTTAATTGCATGATTGTCGCTATGGCAATAAATGACCTTGAATAATAATTGAATCCAAGGCAGTAGATAAAAGACTTTTGACTGCAGTAACTGACGACATCGAAAACACGTTCTTGTAATGACCAATTATTTGAATGATTAATTTTTAGAACAAAAGAACTGATAGAAGTTTTATTTTATGTTTGATTTAAAAAATATTTGGAACAAAACCATAATTTTCTAAGAATCTACGTTCGTAACATAATTTTCGAAGAAAAATAATGTTCGATGAATTTAATTGAACGAGTTACTGTGAATCCTCTATGAGTTATTTTTATTATGATTTATTTAATTTATTAGTTTTATTTTATGTTTGATTTAAAGAACTTTTGGAACAATTTAAAATTTTTGCAAAAAAATATTAGTTTAATATTTTGCATTTTGAAGAATTTATGTTAAAAACCATAATTGCCGAATTTACAAATTCGATATAATAAAATTCTAAGGATTTTCTTTTGAAAAATTTGTTTTCGAAGTACCTAGGCACTTATCGTGAATCGTTCACGACTTGGTATTGTCATAGTCTTGTCATATTTTTGTCACACTTGGTCTTATTAGATTTATTTTATTTGATTTAAAAAAGCGTCGATACTATTAAGAGTTGTTTTTTTAATTTATCTTAAAAACCCATAACTTTCTAAGAATCTACGTTCGAAAAATTAATTTTCGAACTATTTAATAAAAAAAAAATGTTGGACGAATTTAATTGAACGACTTACTGTAAATCATCTACGAGTTATTTTTATAATGATTGTTATTCGTTTTATTTTATGTTTGATTTAAAGAATATTTGGAACAAAACCATAATTTTCTAAGAATCTACGTCCGAAACATTAATTTTCGAATAAATTAATTAAAAAAAAAAATGTTCGACGAATTTAATTGAACGACTTACTGTGAATCCTGTACGAGTTATTTTTATTATGATTATTATCAGTTTTATTTTATGGTCGCTTTAAAGAATTTGTGGAACGATTTAAAATTTTTGTATAAAATATTAGTTTAATGTTTTGCATTTTGAGGAATTTATGTTAAAAACCATAATTGTCGAATTGGATATAATGAAATTCTAAGAATTTGCTTTCGAAAAATTTGTTGTTTCGATTCCATGACTATTGACAATCCGATTATCAAGTTGTATTTAAGTTATCACATATTTTTTTTACAACGAATTATTACAATATTATGATTTATAGATTTTAATTATCCATTTTTACTATTTGCCATTCATATCGCAGATTATTTAATTTATGCTCATATTAGCCAATCACGACGCAAGTTTGGACCAAGCTACACGAAATTTCAGCGAATATTTTGAATATTTTGGTTGTTGATCGGTCGTCTAGTTACGTTCATACATTTACAAACTACACTTCATAATTATAATTCATGTCAAAGCAAACATCAAAAATGAATCAAAACGGACCAAAATGAAATGTTTCTAAACTGGAATATTTGAAACGACGCAACGTTGGATATTATTAATAATGCCCTAGCCGAGATTGCAAATCACAAATCATATTGTATTTATTAAATAATCTGATGAAATACCATTCATGAATTAAAATTTGGGATATTTAATTCTAGTGTGCTGCATAGAAAAACTCGTATTAATTTCTCAGAAAACCACTCGAGCGCTGCGCACTCTCGTGATTTTTTAACTGACAAATTAACAATCGTTGCTATGCAACACAGTATCGCAAAATATCCAGCGATTTTAATTCACTTATGGCATTACTACAGAGAATTTCTGAGTAAAATATGATGTAAACATATTTTTTATACTCTTTGTATTGTTTATCTCCTGTATTGTCGTCTAACAATACAAATGTAAGACCTTAGATCTAAGCAACTGCAGGTACTAATACTAGTAGCCAGTTTTGCTCGGCAACACATTTACCAGGAAGAAGGCGTAACCTATCCCCTAGGAACCGTTCAATTATAATAATAATATAATAAATAAGAAGAGATTTCAATGTACATAAATTAATTTGGGGTCCAAGTACAGAAAATACCGAAAATTCTCACCAAAAAATTTTCAATGAAACTAAAATACAACAATGTTGAAAATGTACAGCGTCTTCGTAATAATAAATTAAATTTGAAGCAGCATTTAGTAGTATTGATTATTATTAAGAAAGTAATTAAAATAAGGCAGTTTGGTGTCTAAAAAACACAATATTGTCAAAATGTGTTTAAAATCGGAAAAATTGCGGTTTTTGACATGAAAACGTCGAGGCTTTTATATTCTCAAATCAAATTAGTTAGAGAAAGTTAAAATTTTGTTGCATTAAGTCAAATATCATTTTATTATAAATTTTATTCCAAAATATTAACGTCAGTTTCAAGTAATACTTAGAATGTGACAATCTTTTTGCGGACATGACTAATCAAAAACTAACAACATACAATACATAACATCCTGAAATAAAGATTTCCTGAAAAAAATCTAGGTTTTAAATGGAATTGAGACAAATATTTAAATCGAAAATATGGATATTCACTCGTATCATATATTTGTATATTTTGTCTATAATTTCTCAAATATAGATATTTGTTAATCAACTCTTAATTCAAAAAATGGAACCTAATTTTCTTATTGAGATCGAATGATTCGTATGATTAGTCTTAATCCAACAGATTGGCCACAATCTTGATGCTGCCGCAATTGGCTTCGTTTTTGTGTGGGAACGTAATAATTATTTTCATCAAAGCCATTCAATTCCCCATGCGTTTGTATCAATGCCAACCCTTGTTGTAGGTATGCCACAAGGAGCAGTATTTTACCTAATAATTTTCAATTACATTCAATTACGCCCTGCGATTTCTTCGTGGGGTAACACTAGATCGTGCAGTTAGGGGCATTATTTGGAATCGTCCTCCACCGCGCCCACGGGACGTGCACCCCTGGCACTCAAGTGCTCATTGTATTAGCTCGGGTGGTGTTTGGGGCATATGTTAAAAGTGACCCGCCTGGGGGTAGCGTCAGCCACTTCGCCGTCTCTCCCCGTCGAGGCACTGAATAAATATAATTTGGGTTTCGAATCAGATTGCTCATTTCGGCACGATCAATTAGGGGGTGAGTAATGGCCGGCGATTAAAGCAGCTAGGCGTGCACGCTTTCAAATAGGATGATTATTCAAAAATCAAAATGTGTGTTATGTATGATTAGAGCCTTCTTGAAAACCATACAGGGAGGGTGGCTTTTTTAGCCAGAAGGTATTTAATTCTAAAATTCAGATCGTAATACTTCACATATTACTGAAATGAGAGTATGGCTGGGGGAAGAAATATAGTGGAGGTAGAGGCAAGACTAAACATAGACGAATTAAGGATATTAAGTCAATGAAAGAGGCTAACGGTTACTGAAGTTTGATCGAATACAATAATTTTTTTGTTAATTAGGAGGATCCTTCAAAAATCAAGTTGTGAATATTCTCTTTCACTCTCTTGGATAATTCTCTTACTTTAGTAACGAAAAATTAACATGACATCAGTTTTTTTTACGTTTTATTTCAGTTTTCCTAAATAATATTGTGTCACTCAACACTGCACAGATCAAAATATTTACATTCTTATTTATTTTCTTTTTTATGCATTTCGCCAAATATTATTTAAGTAGTTCAGCGATGTAAACATTGGGTGATATTTTTGAAGCGGCAAGAAGCAAACAGGTCTAACGGACATTTTTGTCAAAAAACCCATTAATATTACTAGAAATTATATATTGGTTCGTCAAATATAATACTACCTCTGTTCCATAATAAGTGAGCCATTACCGATTTTTATTTTTTCCATAATAAGTGAGCCATTGCCGATTTTTATTTTTACCATAATAAGTGAGCCAATACCGGTGTTTATTTTTTACAAAATAAGTGAGTCATTTTCGTTTCTAAGAAGTACTATATATATTTTTTTCAAAATAACTTACAAAAAATGTTTGTATAAACGAATAGTAGGCAAACGATTTTCCCAACTAAGCTCTGCCTTGCTAATATGTTGAAGCTTATAATTATTGTTACCGCCACAATCTATAATCGATTTCATAACTGTTTGTAAACTTATAAACACATTTTCTAATGTATGTCTAGTCTCTGCTTCGAAAGATTCTTCGACAACTCTTATTAATTCGTCCATATTCGGCGGTGAATGCTGGTGTTGTAATGATTGAATAGATGAAAAACCAAAAAAGAGAGCACAAGATCGAGCACATTCAAATCGGGACTATTGGCAAATTTTTCAATTGCCAAAATCACCGCTCCCTTTTTCAGCCGTCCATTTTTCTGATGTTTCAGTAAAAACTGAATAATAGCCGTTCGTTTTTGGTTGATTAAATTTGGTCTTCTCTTCGTTTGAAACTTCCGGCGTTAGAACACTTCCGCTTAAAAATGCGAATTTTAATTGTTGCTTTTGACACAATAAACTGTCAAATATTTTGACTTCCATGGAACGTATGATTAAGAATTTGGCGTATATTAAGAATATCAAATAGAAATTAAAAAAATAACTAAGTGTCAATAAGTTTGAAAGAAAACTCAAATGGCTCACTTTTTATGGAACAGAGGTTGTATTTTATTATTATGCAAGTACAAAATTATACATGAAGATATGGTTTTTAAATTGTTATTACAGATTTTGCATCAATCAACTAACTTTAAACTCAATTTTCTCGGAATCTTGAAATTGAGACTTAGATCATTTTGCTTCTTAGCGCTTCAGTTGTTTTGTAATGACTTTGGGATGCCATGTTGCACTCGTTTTGGAGTTTTTCTTCGTTTGGTTTTTTCTGTTCGTACCAATTGAGGTTTTCTTGAATAGTCAACCGTCGATGTTTTTTCGTTTGGTTTGGATATTTATGCTCATCTGTTGTTGTTTGTTGCCGAATATAAACCTGAGATAAGCGTCAGACTCGCTGCTAGGCATTCTGGCACAATTCCAAATCTTACATATGGAATATTATTCATAACGAAAACCTCTATCTGTTTCATTTTCAAAAAGTTCATGCGATGTTAGATGGTGATTTCCCTGCTCGCATAGATTTTTCAAACTGGTTGCGAAACAAAAAGAATCGGAATCCTAATTTCTTTTCTTATATTTAATTTTGCTACGAAGCTTCTTACCAATTATGGGATTTTTAATTTACATAATGCACACCATTATGCCTACGTTGGTGAAAATCCTGGCACAATAAAATAGATGTCTGGATAGATGTAATCGGTAGTGAGCTGCTGCAGGGACCTGTAGCCTTTAAGAGGACATGATTACCTTAATTTTGTGGAAAATGTTTTATGGTTCATGCACGGTGGTTACCCAGCTCAGTTTAGTAGAGACGTTCGTAAATTTCTCACCAACTTTTATGGAAACCGATGGATTGGAAGAGGTGATCCAATAAATTGGCCTCCAAGGTCCCCAGATTTTGGCGATGTGATTTTTGTATTTCATTCAGTTATAATAGAAACTCGTATCAGCTTTGGGTAGAATTGATGATGCTTGTAATGAAATTAGAAATAACCATGACATTTTTGCAAGAATTAGACAAACTTTACAGAAAATAATAATTTATGTATTGAAACAGGTGGTCATCATGAAGAGCACCTGTTGTAAAACTTGTTGTAAAATAAGTTCTTGTTTTTAAATGCCTTTAGTTTGTTCTTTCTGTTAAATATAAATTGTTGTTTTGTATTTTAAGTGGACCGTTTGTGATGGCAATAAAGACATAGTATTTATATACCTCTACAGCTCCAAATACCTTAGAAAGAATTTTTGGATTAAGGTAATTTAGGTTAAATGGGCATAAAATGACGTCTAGTATATGGGATTTCCATTTGGCAGGAGAGTTTCAGGGCACCCTATATAACAAGATATCAAATATCAACACACAATTCAATTGTTTTGTTATTTGCATGTGTTATTATTATTATTATTGTTTTTGTTCCAAAATCGTGTAAATTAAAAGTCGTTATTTTGACAAGCAGTTTAATTTGTCAACGTCAATATTAATTCAAGATACCAAATAAACCAAAAGCGTGTGATATATATACCTATATATATATATATATATAAACTAGAACATATTTTAAATCAGTTTAACGTTGGTTTTTGAAAAACAACATATAGAAAAAATGTTTTATATAACGTGTTCTACCAATGTTTAAAATTAACACACGTATTTCTGTTACACCCTGTATATATATATATATATATATATATATATATCTTTCCATCAAGCGGAGATAGAAGAATGTATTTGCAACCTATGCAGATGCCCAGCAGATAGGTATCATCTATTTAACTGCAGGGAAAGGAAGAACCGACCACTTGCTCAGTTCATTAAAGACATATGAAAATAGTATCCATCTTGTATAAACAAACATAATTATCCTTGACAATAACAATGTAGAAATTTGTGTGTTAAAAATTCTATATTTATATTTTTATACTGCATTCATCTGCTTCGAATCTGAGCTGAACAAATAAACGATTGAAAATTAACCAAAAGTAATATTAGAATAAAGCTGGTTCCAGCACTAGTTTTGCTAAAATTGCTGCGGGAATAAAGACATTCTAATTGCGAAACAGAGTTCAAAAGCTCAAAAGTATAAAAAAATCTGTATTTTGTCAAAAAGTCAAAATACTCCACATATGAAGGCATTGATATGCCTAAAGTGTCTAAATAAATTCTTGGAAGTTTGAACTTTACTCAAAACTGCAATTTATGTCCTAAACTGATCGAAAACTGTATATTTTTTGGCCAAGAGTGTCAAGAACTGCATTTTATATGTTTAAGTATATTTCTTTAAGTCTAAAAGTGCCAAAACTGCATTTTGTGTTTCTAAAAGTGTCTAAAACTGCATTTATTTTTCTGATAGTGCTTAAAACTGCATTGTTTATGTTTAAGTATATTTCTTTAAGTCTAAAAGTGCCAAAAACTGCATTTTACATATCTACAAATGTCAAAACTGCATGTTAAATATTAAATAAGATTTAATGTTCATCCTGTATGCCCAACATGGTGAAAATTGCATCATTCCTGATGTAAAAAAGTCTTTAAAAGTGCATTTATGCATCTAAACATGCTATAACAAGTGACGTAAATAAAACAACTTTACTTTGTTACTTCCACTAACACATTTATGTGTAATTTTTACAAAAATAATTTAGTAATAAACTAAATTATTTTTGTAAAATAAATGTGTTAGTGGAAGTAACAAAGTAAAGTTGTTTTATTTAATTCATTTACAATGTTCCACAAAGTAACAGCTACCAGTATACAGTAGTCATAACATGAATTTTTCAAAGCTGAAACTATCCACAATTGCATTTATGATGCCTGAAACACATACTATTACATTTTTATTGCACAAAACGACTCAAGTTAGCATTATTGTGTCTAGAAAAGTATGAAATTGTTTGTCCAATATTGTAGTCTGAAAGCTCTAACATGACATTTCAGGAATTAATTTATAAAACTGACTGAAACTGCAATTTTAATATAAAAATCCGTAAAATTATGCCTTTTTGTTTCTAAAACTACATTTTTTATAATGCAGCATGAGACAATCGTATGAGCGCCTCCTCTTTTTGAAATCAATTACTAAAGAGATGTTATCTAGATGAAACCGCTGTCCACTTGTCCGCAGAGATAATATCCAAATATAATAATTCAAATAATCCAAATATATATAATTTACAATTAAATAACTTTCCTACAATTAACAAACATAGTAGTTCTTTCTGCTTGCTAATGCTAGCGAAAAGTTGACGTTTTCCGAGGAGCGTCACTTTGTCGCGCGTTGCTATTGACAACCGCAAGGTTGGCGTAAACAGTTTTGTCGCTTGCGAAAAATGCAAACAGAGACGTTTTCGTAAAAGATCGCTCGATCAATTACATGTCATTTAAAAAGTAAATCATAATTATTGTACCCAGCTATACGCATAATCAACGATTGTATTATAAAACAATAAATTGTAGGAACTTTGTGAATCATGTGTGTAATTCGAGCTAAAAGTGCCATTGTTGCTCTCGCGGAATTACCCCCGAGTGTAAAAATGTACCACTTATTGCATAAATAGCTATTTTCTCCCATCGACCTACAAACAGTTGTTTCCTAGCTTACACGCAGTCCACAAATTAGATGATTCCGGTAGTGACAACGGTTGCTATGTAACGGAGAAATAATTATAGGTATAAAAACCTATATGCCTATATTAACCTATTATTAGGTTATATATTATAAATTACTATATTATAACCCTATATTAAAAAAAAATAGTGTTATATATGACTAGACTTTAGTATTTCTTTTATACTACAATATTTTTATTCCGGCAACGCAATATTCCTGGAGGTCTACAGCAAATAATTTCTTCTTCGTCTTCCATATTTTCACGAAACTTGTTAAAGTATCGTGATGGGAGAAAAAACAGTATGTGCGATTCGTACATCAAGTGCCTTCCCGGCCTCTTCGGCTTGCTGCCCTCGCCTGATGGCTCGGCAATTAATTGCCGCATGGCTGGGAATATAACACTTCCTGTACTAACCACACAATATACTATTTCTCCCGAAATTGTTAAAAATTGTATTTTCATGTCTGAAAATACACTTTCTTATCTCAAAAATTAATTTAATTTATTTTTCAGCGTCTAGAAGGGTCTAACATTGTATTCGCGATGTCGGAAAGCATGAACAGCTAAAGTATAAAAACAATTGAGGCGTTTATTTTAAAAACAACATAAGTGCAAAAATGCACAAATCGAATTATTAACAGTAAACTGCCCTCAAGACCAATGTCTATGCACTAACTGACCTATTTTCTGGAAAAACAATACGAGTCGTGTGTACAGGTCAATGAAAATATAGCAATTCTTTAAAAACGACACATGTCCATCGGGTTTCTTTCTTAAGTGTCAATATCTAAACAAAAAGCAAGAAATATCATCAGGAAAACTAAATAATCTTAAGGACTTAATGAGTTCCTTAATGAGAGGAACCCCAAAATATATCATTTTATGAACCGTTTTTTGCTGAGCAATATTTAAGTGTTGTAGATGAGGAACCCGAACTGGATGAGGATGACAACAGAGTGGTTGTGAAGAATTTTAATATTCGTTTAAAATTTTTGAAAGAGTAAAGTTTATTTTGTATTTAAACAACACAAACAAACAACACAAGTCCAACTTTTTCCCCCGTTTTTCTGTTGTTTCACAGTTCTTATTTAAAATCATTTTTATTTTTATATAAGTTGAACTAAAAACAACAGAATTGCCTGATTTATTTTCCCAGTACTTTGAGTATAACTTCCACTGTAATTTTTTCTAAATTTCACAAAATTGATTTTTGGACATGTGCACTTTTTAAAATAAACGCCTCAATTGCATTCAGATGCCTCAACATTCTAAAATTATATTGGTTACTTTAAAAACTCTGAACTTTAGACTAGAGTTACCAATTGAATTCTCTTTGCCAAACAGATCCTCAAATTATATTTTAGATATATGAAGATGACTAAAATTGATTTTTTTATGTATTTTTATTTTTTTAGCTGTGGTTTTATTTTGCATTTTTGGTCTTATTACTTGGTCTACTTTATTAGGTCTTTTAGTCAAAATTAAACGATTTTCTAAATTGTCTTTAAAATTCTTAAATTAATTTGTTAAAGTGTAAAAATTACATATTCCATGTTTGAAAGTGCCTAAAGATACATTTTTTGCTTCAAAACTGCCCAAATATTACTTTTACGTTCTAAAAGTATCTAAGATTTCATTTATTATGTCTGAAAGTGGTTAAAATTGGTTAAATAAACAGTTTAATTTTGAATTTTCCGTCCTATCACAATCTAAAACCGTACCAACTTTATTTATAAATTTTATATTACGTATGGAATTTTACAAAATTGAGGTAAAGTATCTGCCGAATCGACATAGTAGATTAAAAACTACCTGCCCAAAGCATTTCAAATCTTAAGCCCCCATAAAACTATTCGCAACTTTATCGGTCGATGAAAAGAATATTTCAAACTATATAATTTTGAATAAGTATAGCACATATTTTTTTAACAATTGTTTTATTCCGTGTTTAAATTTGAAACTTGTTCATAAAAACACCGTTTTGTAAAGGTTTTCTAAATTATCTTGTTTTAAAATACACATATGGAATTATAACTAGATATGTAGATAGATTGGTAGAGAGGTTTCAATCAACTGTAACACAGTACGTGAAATGTACCTCCAATCACTTAACATTAAGATAACAAATTTAAGACGAAATCAGTACAAAATTACTCTCGCATGATTAAATCTGAGACATCTCTTTCTGTTAAGCATACATGTTAGCTTCTCGTACTCTGGCTCAAATAATCGTATTAGATGGAACAGCGACATGGGCAACACTTAATATCACATTTATTACTGTCGCAACGAATTATCCGCATTCGGCTAGACGAAAAATGTATTGCGAAACTGCTCTTCCCCAGCACTGCTTTCTCACGCTTTTCAAACGTTAACTGACTTAACGAGACAATTCTGCATATGGCCCAATTAATCGGCGACTTCCTTGACACATATTTTAAGCGAGACGTGCTAGACAAGCGCACCATATAACGAGAAACATTAATATTTACGCGTCCGCAGTAACTCCTAATCGCAATTGAAACGTAAATAGTAACAATTAAATGTTATCACTGGTTCTCGGTACGGCCGCATGAGGCATGCGTGCACATGGCCGTGGCGCAATAATAATTATCATCGTGCGAGTTCATAAAGAACTGATAGGAGTTTAATAAACTTAAGGCCTTATTTTATTTATGCCTCCCTGCAGATGACACGTGCTTGCAGTGAAAAGTATCGTATGTCCTGATAATTACAATAACTTAAAAATGGATAAAATTACTTGCTGGAATTGGTTTCCTGCATTATTTATGTAGCCCAACTATTTTTAGATGTGCACGTATTTCGGGACGAATTGCTCTAGGAAAATGAGTAGGTAAATGTTTTTCTATTAGTAATTACACGCAAGATCAGTTTTCTAATATTCTATTTTAAACAGCAATTTCCTCCCAGCCGGGCCCTACGCAAATCCGATACTCAATTAAATTCCAAAACACATCACACAATAAAAATTTACGAGTGCCTTATGGTTCAGGTTGCACCGTACTTATCAGATTTATACTAAAATAGATATCACGTGCAATGCCACAACGAGGCTATGAAGCGCTTGTGAATTCCACCCCTCTAAATAAAAAAATATTAATAAATAAAGTTAAAATTTTAAAAACTTTCTTCAGGTGCCCGACAAAGTTTGAGAAGTATCTCATGAGCTGTACTTTACTATGTACTTATTACTTACTACCGTATCTACTACTTTTCCAAATAGTGAAGATGTAGATCCATAAAATGCACCATGTTTAATACTTGCTATTGACTCATTAAATGCGAACAATTTTTTATTATAAAAAATTATTAAAAAAATTAAGTTAAAATTAAAAAAAAACCTTCTTTAGGTGCCCGACAAAGTTTGAGAAGTATCTCATGAGCTGTACTTTACTATGTACTTATTACTTACTACCGTATCTACTACTTTTCCAAATAGTGAAGATGTAGATCCATAAAATGCACCATGTTTAATACTTGCTATTGACTCATTAAATGCGAACATTTTTTATTAATATTCAATGACAAAAAAGGTTCAGAAAACTGCAAAAAAAATATATATATTTAATGTATATCTTGTATATCTGTTGTTGTACCAGTCAACTGCCAATTACCATTTTAAAAACAAAAATATTGCTGCGATCCTTAATAAGCACGCATTACAAGGATTCGTTCGAAATGCAGCATCCACGTTTAAAAACGTCTCCGTATAAAAATCGCCGTCAATTGCTGTGATAACTTACTTTACGTGTTTTCGTTCGACATGTTCGCTCGTTACAGGATTCCACGCGCGGAGCAACGAAACATCAATTTGTCTCAACAATGGCTGGGTCTGGGTCGTTTGCATTAATTATGCTGTAAAATATTCAGTGCTAAGTGGACGCGCGTTCCGAACAAATTCGTGAATGGATCTATAAATGTAAATATGCGCTTATGACTCATAGATATGTGTGCAAGTATCCAAATCGTGTACGGATGTGAATGGGAAACGCGACACCCGAAATTATATGATATTTTCGCTGTAAGGCGATATCTTTCGACCTGCAGCACGTTCTAATTTATACAGTACCGTGCGATTTGGCTTTAATCATGTTAAATGATTGTACTTAATGGTTGTGCCTTGTAAGGGTGATTTTATTTGTTTTGGTTCGTCAAATGTTTTGGTTTTAAAATTGTTTAACAATGTTTAAAGACAATTTACATGAAAATGCGTAAAAACACCAAAACGTAATGACGTAATCAGAGGCGGATGGGGCCTGCGGGAAGCCGGGAAATTTCCCGGTGCGCCGGTCGCAACAAACTCATTTTTTTCTGTTCTGTCAATCTTGTCACTACTACCACTATAGGCAATTTACACACGCGCGACAACAAATATGTATTATATTTGTTTCAAAATAATTTATAGTTCAAATCGTATTGATAAATTATAGTGGTCTGAACAGTTAAAAGTCAAAGAGAAAAATGTTATATAATAGACAAATGGTTGATAGAATAATAAATATTATTAAACTTCTTGGAAGACGAGACGTAACGTGATACAGGCCAAGAGTTTAAATCGTGCTACTAGAAATCTAAATAGCGAAAATTTTGGCAAATTTTAATGGGCCTTAGATCAAATATTTAAATTAGATCAGGTGAATTTGTTTCGTTTCTGTCAGATACTACAGTTAATTAAATTATTACGAAATCTAATAATAAGATTTAAATTAAAAAAATTAAAGAAAAGATCAAAATAGTAGCAGAAAAAAGAAATAATGCTGAAATTTATTCAATAGCAGTAGACTAGACTAGTACCACTCAAAATGTGTACAATAGACCAACGCTCGTAAATTTTTAAATATGTTCTTCAAAACCAAACGAAGAAAAGGTTAATCTCCATTTGAGAAACAAGAGAGAATGTTGTTGGTGGGCTGAAGAATGGCACTTTAAAAAATATTCGGCAAATACGGAATGTTGAGTCACCTTTGTATGTAGAAGTAAAATTGGTGTTAGAAACAATAGAGAAACCGAAAAAGACGAACAGTAATGTGAGGGCAATGGCAAAAAGTTTCACAGACAATATTTAAAATACGAAGTAATTTTAACAGCAACTATATTTTTCAAAAGATTCAGCATTACTGGACCACGATCAAAATATTTGAAGGGCTACGGGGAGGAATGATTTCCAATTATTAATTTTTATTCCATTTTTATTCCATTTTTATTGAAATCGCACTGATGGTGCCATGTTGGTAGCATGGGAAAAGTAGTTTCGACACGTGAAGTAAAACAGTGAAAAACGATCACCGTTCGCTTCAAAAACGAAGAAATAGAATATGATGTTGACTTAAACGATCAGAGATCTAAATGAAGAAGAATAATTTATAGACGACCCCCCTAATGGACAATTATCGGTAATCATAATAATATTTTATCAAACATTTGTATTTCATTTGAAAATATATTATGTGTATGTACATACCTATACTATACTGTACCCTACATAAAAAATCTAAAAATACGGTTAAACACGATCAGTGTTCAAGATTTGTTAATAAAAATTAATTGTTTTAATAGTTTTACTTATGTGTATTTCATGTTTTTGCTCAATATTCCTATTCACATCTTGTCAAAGTAGATCAATTATAATCAGTTGGTTTTTTCATTCATCATTTCTGTCCTTTATTAGACTTGAAACTTTCAATTTAGTTGTCTGGAAAACGACCAAATTTGATCGTTTTTCCCCGGAGCCCTTCATTTACAAATACCATTGCTACAAATCTATACAGATGGCGCAAAGTGCAAAAGTACAATTACATAAGTTCCAAATAATTGCGACTTAGTCAAATATCTTGCAGACTAATTTGTAGTATGGGCGGAAGAAAAATTAGTACATAATGAAGTACATAATTCTGAAATGACATTTGAGAGAATATGGAATGAAGAGCGAAGAAAAACAATTCGTGTGCCGAAAGAATGGAGAAAAATGTGGAGGTGAAACATTAGTCGATGAACATGACGAATCTTAGTTTAAAACATTAAATGTAATAATAGATACCGTAATCAAGTCTATGATAAAACGATTCTAAAATACCTTTGATCTTTGTAAAGATCTACCTGTATTAGATCCACAAAATTTGGATGAAATTAAGCAAAATATTCCAAAAAAGATCGACTTCTCTCCATATTAAAGACCTTAACTAATAAATTACAAACAAAAATTGTAATGTCACATTAGAAAATTTAATAGAAGAACTTTTGATTTGAAATTTGTGATTTATTGAAACAAAATCTTCAACTGCAGGTAGACTTTATAGAAGAACATATAGAAGAATCAAGCAAGCATGTGTGAGCGTGTGGCAAAACAAATGAAGAAATACTAACATGTAGAAGTTGCAAAACTGTGCTACTAGTTTCAACTACGTTATTTTTAAATACAATTTATTTCGAGAAGTGTACTCCACCTTATACTCAAGTCTAGCGTATTAAGAACTCTTCCGATATCTCAATTTTCCTGAAAAAGATATTTCTTAACGCTAAAATATGTAAAAATAGATTATGATCGACGATATCTCACACTCGCCTTGAAGCTATTATGTTCATGAGTTGTGAGAAAGAGAGTTTAAATGAAGTAAATAATAAATAAATTGTAACCGCGTTAGGTACATCCAGTTCTCTTCTATCAAAAAAGTTATTGTTTTAAAGTAAAATTATTATATATTTCTTTTATTGTTTTGCTTATTTATTTCTGCATTTTATTTACTTCTTAATACATTGGGTTTTTAATTGTAGAAAAAAATTTCAGACGCTTTTACTTCTTTTCATTATAACCTCTTAAAACTAACATTTGAGCACCGATTCTTTCAACTTTCAACTACAACATTTTAATTATTGCGCCGGTGACTGTATTTCCTGCGCCGGTTTTGCTAGTCCCATCCGCCCCTGGACGTAATTGTTAATTACACGTACTTCGAATATATATAGCAAATGGTTTGGTATTATTACTTCCCGAATATTTTAAAAAATAGATCAAAACTACTGCTGTTGCTTAACCTAACCTAAAGTAAACCAACCTAACCTAACATTACTTAACAGCGTCGTGATTAAATAATACATACAGCAGTTATTTAGAATGGTTTTATAAACAATGTCATTTTATAGATCAAAGAAACATTATTGTCACTGAATTTTTGCAAGAATATGCTTACTCCCAATTTTATTCCAACGATATTTAATAAAAGTGACCAATGCTTTAAAGAAGAGAACATAAAATTTAAAACATTCATAGAGCCATGGCAATTGTTCTACTCCTGGGAAGTATTCATACATGACATTATTTTTATGAATTTTCTACTCGAGGGAAGTATTCTAATAATAATAATAATATGTATTAGCAGAAAGCTACATACATATTCCAAAAAATAAATACAAATCAAATAAATAACAACAAAAAATAAAAATAAAAAACAAATAGCATAAACGTTTTTCACCCTACAATCTTTAGCGCAATTTACAGGTCCATTCATCCCTTATTTTACACGGCATCCCATTGTATATTTTCAATCCCCTCGAATAGATAGATTTTTCTGCTTTGTCGGTCCTAAACCCCTCAACATAAAAATAAGACACTTGCCTTGTTTCATATCCATGAACTTTGCTTACATATTTTAGATTTTTTATATTGTATTCTGGCAAATTTCCCATTTTCATGTTCTGTACAAGAAGAAGAGCTTTTTACGTTATTCTCTGCTTTACGTTCATGAATCTTAAAACCTGAAGCATAACCCTGATATGTGTATATTTGTTCACTTTAAGTATTATACGCATCGCTTTATTTTGAATGCTTTGAATGGCCCCTATGTTACCCTTTTGAAGGTGAAAAATCACATTCGAGCAGAAGTCGAAGTGAGGTGCTACGAGTTGTTTATATAGTAGAACACACACATTCATTCATAAATCCTTTCTTTGATATTTTATTTCTGTCACCATCTCAATACTCGTATACTACTTGTACTTGTATACTACTCGATATCGTAGTAAATCCTTTCTTAGGCGACCAAGCAGCTAGTTTTTTTTTGATATTTTATTTAGTATGTAACCACTGTGGCTTTTGAAATTTAATTTATTGTTCAATATCACCCCCAGATATTTTATTTCTGCCATCATCTCAATACCAATGTTATTAATTTTTAGTTCAACACTTTCATCGATTTTTTTTTCTGACAAAATCATACTTATTATTTACTAATTTTTATGCATAGACTATTATCACATAGCCAGTCAAATATTCTCCCAAGATCCTAATTTACTCTTTTACACATTGTGCCTATTTCATTTCGCTGCCCCGTCAAAAAAAAGCATTGTCTTCTGCAAAAATATGTACTTGACAAAAATTGATTACTTCTAAAATGTCATTTATATATATATATATTATAAATAATAGAGGGCCAAGTACCGTTCCCTGAGGTACTCCGTACGTGGTGTCCTTTTCAATCGATAGTATGTTCTTTAATTTCACTCTCTGTTTCCTGTTATTCAGATAAGAACGGAACCAGTTTAACGCACTGCCTTTGATTCCCATTCTACATCAGTAAGCTACTGTTAATAGTTTCGAACGCACGTTTGAAATAAAAAAAAACCGCAACAACACATTCCTTCTTATCCATACTCCTCCTCCATATATCACAGATGATTTCAATAGTTGTTCCCGTACCAAAATTTCCAGCAACTTTTCATACGATGGTACTGTGTTGACCGGTCTGAATTTTCACAATTGATTGTATTTGCAATCTTGGGTATTGGCGTAATTGCTGAAATCTTCCGTGCATTTGGGAATTTCCCTTAGCTTAATGATAAGTTGATAACATCCAAATATCTGTTCCCGATTCCCTCGATTGAGTCCGTCAGAATGTTTGCGGATATTCCTTCTTCGCTGGACGCTGTCTTTCCAATTTTTCTTATGCTCTTCTTTAACTCTTGCATCGATATTTTGTCAAAATACTGAAGATCTCCATTAGTTGGTATGCTGTTTTCTACTTTGTTTGTAGTCGTTGGAATATTCGAAACAATTTCATTTATGCTGCTTATAAAAAACTCATTAAATTTGTCAGCTATCTTTTGCTCACCCACAGTAGTACTTCCATTAAGCTCGATTTCGTGATTTAAACCTCTCTTACTTTCCTTTCTCTGTACCACTAACTTCAGGGACTTCAACAGTTCAGTTGTATTGTTTATTTTACTATTTATTTCCCTTTCGTAATAGGTCTTTTATGCACATTTTATTTTGGTCACTATCTCATTTCGCATATTTTTATAGTCCTTCCACATTTCCACATTCCCTGTTATAGAGCTTCTTTGAATTTGATGGCCCTTTGTTTCATCTACATTAGTATCTCGTCATTCATCCATTTGCAGTTTTTGTATTTAGTGCAATGCAATATGTTTTTACTGGGCATTTATCTTTCAGATATTCTTCTATAGGTTTAATTAAATTTCTTGCCAAAACGTCTATATCCGTTGTGTTATTTTTCCACTCTCTTAGTCTCTCTTAGTGTGTCACACAAATAATATTTTCTTACATGCTTTGAGAATTTTGATAATTATTTAATAGTTATTTATGCACCAAAATCGTTCTTGTACAATTTCACTGTCATTGTTTTATGTAAAACCGTTGAGTGAAGGAGTTTGTAAAGAGGCGCAGCTATGTGAGAATTAAGCGTGTCCGAAAGTAGTGTTGACATCCAGCGGGCGCTGTGGTCGGAGTAGTGTTGAGATTTCTTATTCTCGCCATGACTGCGATGGGAGGTGGATGTCTGGTTCGTATCTCGGATGACTGTCCGTGTGCTCTGACGCTCCTAGCGCTCGACAGGACGCAAATTTCGCACCAAAACAAGCAATATGTACGGACTCCTCGAGATTCTGTCTTACAAACTAAACAGATTAAAAAAATATGTCACCTTTAAGAAGATTTATGGTATCATTTCTAACATTCAATTTTCAAAAGTGTCTTCTCACATTTGAATAATTAAATAATAAACATAATACAATTTCAATATGTTTTGGGAATTTCATATATCTTTTACAAAAAAACCATTAGTAAAATAACATATAAATGTATCTATAGATGTATCTTCCCAAAGGTGATATATTTTAATATATGTTTAGTTTGTAAGACAGAGTCTTAAAAAATCCGTACATATTGCTTGTTTTGTGACAAATGCGCCTTGAGGTCGAGCGCTAGGGGGCCCCAAATGAAATGAATTATGAAAATACAAACTAGTATCGTGTAGTGAAGTATTGTGTATTATAATCCTAACCATTCGTTTTCTACAAAAATACCCCTAATATAATGTTGACGATTGTAAACAGAAATATTACCTGCACCTTCAAGCGTAAGTGGTGCCGATGTCGAATTATGCAAATTACCGATTGTACTAATGATCGGATTACACAAGTACAGTTCGGCGTAAATCTACCCTAAAATGTAACTAAAGCATAATAAAATGAAACAATTTTCATTCTTGTCGTACCAGCTCATTCGTTCGCATCTAAAGAAATTGTTCTGTGTGCTCCATTTGATTTGTTTAAAGTATCTGAACATTTATCATCATCGATATTATCAATATGAGTACCGCTTATCACAAGTGTTGTTATATCAATTGTTTGAATAACACTAGGATTAATAAAGACATTAGCTTTTTCCAATTTCCGGTAAAAAATGTGGAGAGATTAGAAGAATGGAAGAGAAATTGTGGGAACATCAGCATTTCAGCTGTGGAAGAAAATAATTTAAAACGGAAACTAATTTGTGAAAAACACTTCCTACCTAAAGATATTTTAATAAATAATCGACGACGGTTGTTAGTGAAAACAGCAGTGCCAATAAAATTTGTTGAAGGTAAGTTAAAAACATTTACTAAAATTGTGTTCCTAATAAACACCGTTCACGTCCTATTCTCACCAAAGTTCGATATGATATTTCTTTACAAAATGCATGCATAAATTTAATAGATGTCAAAATCTGACTTGTAAAACAGCTGTAATTGATTGTTGAATGAATTTCGTAGTGAACTTCATCGGGTATTCAGGCACATAAAACAATTCCGAGACTAATTATTACGAATAATACAGGGTGTCTCAAGCAAGTTGTTTACGAGGTTCCTGATTTTTTTTTAATCACATAAACGTGGTTCATTGCGATCTCCTCAAGGAAAATACATATATATTTCTATAACTTCCAGGCATGAACTTTGTTATTTTAAATGGAATACCCGTATAGTTCTACATATTAAGATTGCACGTTAAATTCTGAACACATTTGGTTAAGCCTGAGGGGTACTTCATTTTACTAGTTCTTGAAGAAAAAAATAATTTCCGAAATTTTTGCTTGAAATAGACGATTTTTAAAATAATCATAATTTCTCTTATGAATAAAATAGAAACTTAACCTTTTTGCATATTGTAGCAGACGCATGGCTTTAGCATTGCAATAATTTGTGGATGTTGATATTTTTCTAGAACTATTTCAAAAATTCCATATACGAGGATACGCCATCCGATTTTTTCTACTTCTTCTAGTTACCGAGATCCCCTATAGAAACATCCAAATTGGGCCACCCTGTACACTTCAAAATGTCATAATTCCTTTTTTTTTAATGGAAAGACACATTTTGTGTATGACAGGGCAATAGACAGAACAATTTTCTACAAAAAAGTGTAAAGCAAACTTATTATGAGTGATTTGTCAGTTATTTCAGGTAAAGCAGTTGAGAAACCATTAAGCCCAGAAATAGAAAGAGCACCGCAAGTTCATCAAGATCATCGTGAAATCAATACATATAGAAGAAACAGAGCTTCTAGCGGAAGCCCCGTCTCCAATTCAGATGATTCTGAAACTCTCAAGTTGATCACCGGATATTTACCTAGAGTATCAAGACTTTCTAGTTCGGGAAGTTCAACATCTAATGTAAGTGATCGCATTCTAGACATGCCATCCCTCAGTGAGATAAATTTAGAAAAAAAATATAACGTTGTCTCATATAAAGTAATCGAACTTAAGAAACATATTCGAAGAAGACGTGCACAAAATTATAGGTTAAAAAAACAGAAGAGTTCATTTTGTACAACTACAGTCGTAAATAATTTGTTAATGCATAAAAGTCAATACACGAAAACATTTGTAAACATGCAGCTTTTTCACAAGGCAGGAACGAAATGGTCGAATGCTGAAAAACAATTAGCACTTTCTTTGCATTACAAATCACCGGGAGCCTATAAATTTATGATATCTAAACTAAAATTTATTTTGCCCTCTGTTAGAGTAATTCAAACATGGCTAAAAATATATAATTTAAGTACAGGACTAAAAAACAATTTGATAAAAAAGTTACGTTTGAAAGCTGATTGTATGACAGACAGAGAGAAGATGTGTGTCGTAATGATGGATGAGTTGGCATTAAAAAAACAGTTGGAATTTAACCAAACTGCAGACGTTATAGAAGGTTACCACGACCTTTCATCGTTGGGTAGGGAACCAAAGTTGGCAAATACCGGCTTGATATTTATGATTCGCGGACTGCTTCATAATTGGAAAATACCTCTGTGCTACTATGTTTCATCCGGACCCGTGAAAAGTGATAAACTGCAGCATATTATAATTAGTGTTATTAGAAAACTAAAAGAGATGTCTTTTAATCCTATGGTCTTGGTATGCGACCAAGGATCAAATAATCGTGGCACTATGGCATTATTAGGTGCAACTAAAACAAATCCTGCCATAGATGTAGATGGGCAGAAAATATTTACTTGTTTTGATGCACCTCATCTTTTGAAAAGTCTGAGAAATAACTTCATGAATCCAAAACTTCAATTTGTAACAAATAATAGACCAGTATCTTGGAGTGATCTCACGAAGACTTTTGAAATAGACCAAAACAGTGATACAACCAGAGCTATGTTAAAAATTACTCCAACTCACATATTCCCTAATACTTTTCAAAAGATGAGGGTGAAATATGCTGCCCAAATATTTTCACATACCGTTGCTGCAGCTATCGAAACAGCTTCGATAACCCAACAGTGCACAAGTTCCACAGCATTAAATACAGCGCAGTTTGTTGAAACAATAAATAATATTTTTGACTCGCTAAACAGCCGAATTCTGAATGATCCGAATCCCAATAGATGTCCTCTGTCCGTTTTCAATAAAACATCCACAGATGTATTGACGAAAGGTCTAGAGTATTTCAAAAATATTGAAGTTTTTGAAGGAAACAAAAAACGAAATAATATATATTGTTTAGGCGGATTTGAGTGGACCATTACATCAATTTTATTGCTCTGGAACAACCTGCAGGAGCAAGGTATAAAATATTTAATAACCGGGTTTCTAAACCAGGATCCTCTGGAAAATTTTAATTCAGTAATTAGAAATAGATGTGGATACAATCCCACTCCAATAGTTCGTCAGTGTCGAATTGCCATACAGCGCAATATCAACATCAGACTTCCCATGGCTGCTGATACGGGTAATTGCGTAATACAAGAAGTCGAAATGCTTAATCTTGATATCACCCAGGCAGATGATAATAAAGATAATTACAAAGATAGTATAGTTGCTGCATATACGGAAAATGAAAATCAACCTGAAGAGATAGCGGAAAAACAACAAAAGGGACAACGAGAGATAAGTTTTGAGGCAATTAAAACAAAAAGTGTGAGTTTAGAGACATGCTCTAATATTTACGTTGCTGGATATTTAGCTCATCGTGTTGCAAAACAATTCAATTGCTCATATTGTTATACTAAACTCACTAAAGATGCAGGGGAGCTTCGAAACGATAATGAGCTCTTTTTATTATGCAAAGATTACTCTCGTGAAGGTAACATACAATTTTTGAAAACACCGTCAACTGAATTTGCCCACATTGTTACATATTTATTAGAACAGTTCAGTATCGCATATGAAAAATACAAATGTGGGGCGAATGTCAGTCTAAATATTGAAAAAATGCTAAAAATTTCATTAAACCAAGTGACCGATTGGTTCACATTAAATGAAAATGAACAATGCAAATTTCATAAAGCATTTATATTAAGTTTATTAATAAAAATGAAAATATTTAGGCAGTTAAAATGGGATACTGAAAAATACATGAGAACTTGTAAAGAAAAAATAAATAAAACCCCATAGAAAGGTGCGCATTTTATCTTAAGACGTTCCTGTTTGTGAAAATTTGGGCCTTCCTGTTCTTATATACGGCGTTACAAAAAGTTAGTTGGGCCAAGTTTGTTTTATATTTTAGTTTTCTTTTTATACATTATATGTCTATATTAATAAATATGTAAATATTCATAAACGTTGCTTATATTATGTAATTTGTTTAAAATCCTTAGCTGTACATGTAGGAGTCGCAGCGCCAAATTTGTATTATTATTTAGTTTTTTTATACATTGTATATCATTATTAATAAACATGTAACAATTCATAAACATTGCATTTATTACGTAATTTGTTTAAAATTCTTAGCTGTCCCTGTAGGAGTCGCAGCGGTCCCGAGTGCTTAATACATCGCGCTATGGTAAGAAAGGTTTATTCCAAAAAATCATGATCCAAAAGTAATGAATGCAAAGAATAATTTGCAGATACTGCAAAGAATGTGATACATGGTCAAGGTTGATCCACGATCGTACAACTGGGCCTTAAAGGTCCACTCCTGATCACCAGAAATAGATTTTCCAAAAAAATGGATATTTATTAAATATTAATTCTCCTCATTAGGCCCCAGTTAAAGAACACCTAGAGGATTTTGTAGAACTAAAATATTAGCAGGAGTATATTCATGCTTTTTGAAGCTATTTAAAAATTAATAATAATTAACATTCAAAAATATTTCTCCTAAAAAACCTTGCATCAAAAACGTGGATAGTATGCAGTGATATGGTATATATTATGATAGGTAAATAATAAAAATTCTAAAGAAATAATTAATATTCTGTATTGTTTATCTAATGACTCATCTTCAAAGTTTTTACGAAACCCGAAAGGAAATGTAAAATTTAGTTTTGGTAAGTGGAATTTTAAAAATATTTAAAAAAATAAAAATCAATTTTTTGCAAAATTTATAGTAAACAAAAAAAAACTTTTGACGTTTAAATGATTTAGCTGCACATATTTTGTAAGAAACACAATTTCATAGCACTCTTGGTTTGCAGAAAAAAAAGCGTTGAAATTTGGTGTTTGTCATTTAATTTATATTATTTATCAATTATTTCGAAAATATTACAAATATTTAAAAATTGTCTTAATAAGAGTTGAAGATAATCTTAAAGTGCATAAGAAAACTAATTTTCAAAGCAGTCTTGCTTTGTGGACAAAACTTCGTTGAAATTTATATTTTATCTTTTAATTCATACATATTAATATGGAGAGTCATGGGCCACACATACATGCGCACATCTGATTTTCATCTTTATTATGTTCCTGCCCAATACTAGTATGTTTATTTATTTTTCTTATTCTCTTAAAAATGTATCATTATTTACATACTATTTTGATTAGAAGTTTGTATTTTGTAAGCATATAATAATAGTTATTTATTGCATGAGGGAATTACTATGACAATAACATTTGCGAAAAAAATATTTATACTTGTATGAGAAAGTAAAAAGTTACCTAATGTATTCCGAGTTTACAAAAAAAAGGACAGCAACGAGACGACGCTCGCTACGTTCGGACTCGTATTTGGGCTCACAACCACCGGCCTGAGATTTTTACAAGTATGAATTACACTCGCTAGGATATTTGTGTTTCCGTTACTTGAAATGTTGGGGGCGACAGTCGTCAGCAGCCCTGTTCGGTGGCAGAGGCGTGCGGGGAGTGGAACAGAGCGAGAGGCGAACACGGCACGAATATTTCTATGGGGCTGCGCCTCTTCTTAAACTCCTTCACTCAACGGTAAAACATTAAAAGTTTTGAAATATAAAACACAATTTGGGTATTTTTATTCAAAAATGATATGAAATATTTACATTTGCTAAATTTCGATCAAACAAAAATAATAATTTTAATCTTTATCGAGGTGAAATTACCATCTAAATACTAAATCAAAAATAATTTAAAACATATTCCAGAAGATATACGAGTATATGAAATCTCTCAAACTTCTTTGTCTCGAACTTTTCGTTCTAATAATTTATCTCAAAGTGAATAAACTAATTCAGTATTCGAAAATTCTTCTTCTAATGCTTTCTCTCACAAGGATTCTTTTAATTCTTTATCTCAAAATATTTCTTCACATTCTTTGTTGCAAAATAATTTGTCTAATTCATTATCTCAACATATTTCTTCTAATTATTGACCTCAAAATGTTCAGTCTAACTATTTCTCTCAAAATGAATCGACTAATTCATTGCCTGAACATTATTCTTATAGATCTTTGTTACACAGTGATTCTTCTAATTCTTTATCTTAAAATATTTCTTCACATTCTTTGCGTCAAAATTATTCGTCTAATTCATGATCTCAACATGTTTCTTGTAATTATTTATCTCAAAATGTTCATTCTAATTATATCTCTCAAAATGAATCGACTAATTCATTGCCTGAAAATGATTCTTCTAATTTTTTGTCTTCCATTGATTCTTCTAATTCTTTATCTCAAAATATTTCTTCACATTCTTTGTCTCACAACGATACTTCTAATGTTTTATCTCAAAATGTTCTGTCTAATTATGTTTCTCAAAATGAATCGACTAATTCAATGTCTGAAAATGATTCTTATAATTCTATGCCTACCACATGCATGTCTCACTTGGAGAGTACCAACGTATTGTCTTCAAATCAATTTGGTTTTCGAAAGGGGTTAAGCACAAGCCATGTGGCATCCGCAAGCATTATGTTGTTGAAGAATCCTGGATGGGTTTGAAAACTCTGAATTCACCAACACAGTCCGGCTTGATCTTTCAAAAACTTTTGATTGCGTAAAACACAAGTTGCTGATAACAAAATTGTACCTCTACAATATACAACCGAATAGTATAAGACTAATTTCTTCACATTTATCCCATAGGAAGCAGCAGGTTGAGATAAAAGAGGCAGCCTCTGAAATGCTTTCAATAGGTTATGGTGTACCGCATGGCTCTATTCTGGGACCTTTGTTATTTATAATTTTTATTAATGACCTACCTTTTAACATTGGCGGCAAGGTAGTTCTATATGCAGATGACACTGTTATATTGAGTAGAAATACTTCCAAATGTGAAGCTAATACCGAAAATGAAGGTGCTACTCAACAGGCCTCAGATTGGTTTTTGACAAATCATCTGACGTTGAATCGAAATAAAACAGAAAACATAATATTTAATCTAAAAACAGATATTACTGATGTTCCATGAGTCAAATATCTAGGAATTCATCTCGACTTAAAGCTTACATGGACAGTGTATGGTAAATACCTAGCAGGAATTTTGCCAAAGAGCACATTCATTCTGAGAAGTCTTGCTGGGACAGTATCAACTTCTTGCTTAAAATCTGCATATTATTCCTTATTCTCTTCACATATGATATACGGTCGGTTCCTGTGGGTACATACAACCATTACACATAGAATATTCTCTCTCCAACGCAGAGCAATTCGAGTATTGTCTGGCCTATACAGAGACTGCTATAGAGGGCAGTTCAAGAATCTTAAGCTGCTGACATTAGCTAGTCATTTTATCTTCTTGTGTTTGGTCCATATAAAAATAATCTTGTCAAGTATTGCACTCATGAATATCATGAGTACAATACTAGGAAACTTTGCGAACTCTATCTTCCAAACATACGACTAAGTAAGATTATGAACGGTGTTCGATACTTCGGACTTTAAGTTCTTCAATAAGTTACCTGAGTGCACTAGAAACCTACCGATCAAACTATATAAGATTGAGATATGCAATATATTAATTAAAAAAGCGTTCTACTCCTTTGAGAATACATGTGTACATTTTAAAATGAACGGTACTTGTGAACTATGATACAGTGTTTATGTTTATACAACCTGTTTTATTTTGTAGTCTTTTAAATTTATACAATATTTGTATGTATATGTTTGACCTGTGTAAGTTTACTTTAACTTTAACACAATTAAAATTATTATTATTATTATTATTATTATTATTTATTATTATTTTTTTTATTCCACTTATCTCAAAATAATTCTTCTAATTCTATATCACAAAATTATTACAATATTTCGTTTGGTAATCATCTGATAACTTATCAAACTTATTTGGAAATTATTGTTCTAATTCTATGTCACAAAATTATTTAAATAAGTTTAGTTCTTCATCTGATAACTTATTTCAATCATCTGTAAATAATGCTTTAATTATTCTTTCAATCATAATTATTCTGACTCAACTTCAATTCAATCTGACAATTTAATTCAAAAACCTAGAAATAATTATAATACTACGCCCGTGTTGACTGAAACAACTGGCATTGTATCAAATAACGCTTCTACACAGAATTATTCTAGTGATGAATCAGATGTTAATACTAAATCAGAAACTATTGTTGAGTCAGATGCTGATTCTGCTAAACCATATTCAGATGGTAATAGTGAATCTGATGCAAATGCTATCTCAGTTGCTAATTCTGAATTTGATGTTAAACCTGAATCAGATGGTAATAGTGAAGCAAATTCTAAATTAGTATCTAATGCGGAATTAGATGCAAATGCTAAACTAGATGCTACTGCCAAATCAGATGCTACTGCTAAATCAAATGCCAATACAGAATCTGGCGTTTTTTCTAATGGTTCTTCAAATAATAACTTCTACAGCTCTCTTACTAATTCTTTAATTAAAGAGTCATTCAATGATTCTTCGAATTCTTCGTGACATAAGTCCTCAAATGACCCAAAACTTGAAAATTCGAACATATCCTCACATCCAGCTAATAACTCGTATCTGACACAACCAGTATATTAACTGAGTCACCTTCTACTGCCTGAACTCAAAAGTTGAAGCAGAGAGCCCCTAAATTTCCCATATTATCCAAATATTGGAACTCGTTAGAATATCGTAAAAAAAGGAGGAACACGCGAGCATAGAATAAATAGATATTTATGCATTAAGGGAGATATGGATGTTTTTTCCTGAGGTTGACAGGATTACAAACCGAGGGCCTTTGGCCCGAGGTTTGTAAGTCAACCGAGGGTAAAAAACATCCATATCTCGCGTGGTGCATTCTTCTTATGGTGCCATCTCCTAACGGAGGTTAGCAATCATCATAGCGATCCTAATTTTTGAAACTGCAGCTCTAAACAGTTCTACCGAAGTTTTCCCGTACCATTCCCGGAGGTTTTTCAACCACGATGTTCTGCGGCGCCCTACGGATCTATTTCCCTGTATCTTTCCTTGCATAATTAGTTGGAGAGTTGAGTATCTCTCTCCCCGGGAAATATGCCCCAAATACTGGAGTTTCCTTGTTTTGATGGTAAGTAAAAGTTCTCTTTCTTTGTGCATTCTTCGCAGTACATCTTCATTGGTTATATGGTCTGTCCAGGATATCTTGAGCATGCGACGGTAAAGCCCCATTTCGAATGACTCGGTCTTTTTAATATTGTTTTTATTGAGCGTCCATGCCTCCATACCATACAGCAAAGTTGAGAAGATATAGCATCGCACCATTCGCATTCGCAGGGCTAGGTCGATGTTTCTATCTACGAACAATTTCTTCATTTTCACGAATGTTGCTCTTGCTATTTCTATCCTCTTACTGATCTCGATGGTTTGATCGTTATTGTCCCCTATTCGTGTTCCCAAGTACTGATAGCTTCTCACTCTTTCTATTATGGTATTATCTATTGTGACGGCTGGGATATTATTGTCGTTGTTCTTTCTAAATACCATAATTTTAGTTTTATTTAAATTCATACTTAGTCCGTAGGATTGGCTAACAGTATTTATATCTAGAAGCATTCTCTGAAGATCTTGGATGTTTGTTGTTATTATCGCGGTATCGTCTGCGTATCGAATGTTATTGATAGTTTGCCCATTTATAACTATTCCCCCGGAGTCTTCGTTGATGGCTTCCTTAAATATGCATTCGGAGTACATATTGAATAGAGTTGGTGATAGTATGCAGCCTTGTCGAACTCCTCGACAGATTTCTAATTCCCCAGAGTCCTGTCCCTCAACATTTATTTGGGCTTTCTGATTCCAGTACAAGTTTTTTATTATTCTGATGTCATCGTAGTCAAGGCCTTTCTGTTGTGCTATTTCCATTAACTGTTCGTGTCTCACTTTATCGAAGGCTTTCGCGTAGTCGATAAATCCGATGTAAAGGTCGACGTTCATGTCTAGGCATCGTTGTATTATGACATTCATGCTAAATAGCGCCTCTCTTGTACCTAAGTTCTTACGAAATCCAAACTGTGTCTCGCTGATATCCGCTTCTAGTTTCTTGTATATGCGACTATGAATAACTTTTAAAAACACTTTTAAGGTATGGCTCATCAGGCTAACAGTTCTAAAGTCGGAGCACTCTCTTGCGTTTTGCTTTTTTGGTATCGGAATGAAGGTTGACTTCAGCCATTCTTGTGGTATAATTCCGGTCTTGTAAATGGTATTATATAGACTTACTAGGATATTCAACTTGTCTTCATCAATAAGTTTGAGGAGGTCTACTGGTATCTCATCTGGACCTATCGCCTTCCTATCTTTTGAGTTTTTAATAGCGTGGCTTACCTCTTCGGCAGTTATTAAAGGTCCTGTCGTAGTTTCTTCTATATTTATTTCATTTCTAGTGTCATCAAATAGTTGTTGTACGTATTCCTCCCACCTTTTGATTTTTTTCTCTATGTCCACTATAATGTTTCCGTTCAAATCTTTTATTAGACCATTTTGTTTTTTCCTTCCTATGCCGGTAAACTCTTTGACCTTTTTATGTAGATTAAATGAGTCATATCTCTGTTCTAATGCTTCTATCTCTTCACACTTTTTTCTAATGAAAGTCCCTTTGGCCACTCTAATTTTTCGTCTTATATGTTGTTGAATATCTTTATATGTAGTCCTATCCTGTCCTTTGTATTTTCTTCTATTTTCCATTAGTATTAAGATTTCATCAGTCATCCATTGCTCTTTGGGAAACCGAGTACTGCTTTTTAGTTCATTCTTACTTCCATTCAGCAAGGCACCTTTTAGGTTTTTCCATGTCTCATTTACGTCACTGTCCTCTACGTCTCCCTGTATGAGTCGGCTGAGATTTTCGTTAATATTTGTCTTTACACTTTGTCTGAGCGTGGTGCATACAATATTTTATTTTTTAGAAACATATTGGTAAAAATTTTAGGTATTGTATCGATCCACAATGTTTATTTCCGAGGTTGCTATGAGTTGTTTGACAGTATATAAAAGTCATAATAAAAATGTGACAGGAGTTCAGTAATTGTGGTGCAGATTCCGGACATTAAAATATTGGCAAAGAGATCCTTCACTATAGTTGAAGAGGACAGACTAAATGCGTTGTCGCTTATCAGAGAATACATGTGTTTGCGTCCTGCAGGAGTCTCAAGGTTTTTTTTATCGTACAGAAACAGAAAATGTACAATGCAACCTGTTGGGAAAAACACATTTGGCAGCATTCCGTCAAAAATTGCTGTCTACTTTGGTTTGCCGAATCCGAAATCTTTCACAGGTCACTGTTTAAGACTAACATCTGCAACTTTGGCAGCAGATGGAGGAGTAAGTATGACCAATCTGAAGCGTCTGGGTGGATGGAAAAGCTCTACAGTAGCGGAAGGCTACTTGGCAGACAGCATGGCATCCAAGAATAAAATTTCACGCGTGATTGCTGGACTGGAAGAGACTGAAAAAGTAAGATCGTCGGCATCTGCTAGTGGCAGTGGAGGCCATGAGCAGACGCAAAATTGCTCATCTTCAAGTACCGTCTTGAATGGAAAATTTGTCAATTGTACGATCTATTTGTCAAGTGGTCATAAGGTTGAAGGAGAAAAAAATGTGATTAAGAGTGAAAAAAATTGACATCTCCCTAGGGAGATATGAGTTGCTTTTCATAGATTGTATCCATGATGAAAATAAATAATATCATGTTTCTAAAAAATAAATATATTTCCAAATTCCAAATGAAGTATGAGACTGATAAATTCAATCAACCGACATCTTCTGATCTTCCTGAGTGGTCTCCAAGCGACCACTGTAAGTTTAAATAATGAACCAATGGTTGGTTACGAAGGAATTAGTATAACTGAAAGCCCTGGATATGTTTGTAGCAAAGGAGGGAAAGATGAAAGCAGTAATCACATATATTAAGTATATACGATTTAACAATGATTACCCCGAAAATGCCTGAAGATGAGCTAGTTTAACACACCGAACATGATACTGATGTTGGTGCAACTGAAATAAGTACAACTGAAAGCTCTAAAGATGTTTCTAGTAAGACGGGGAAAGAAGAAAGTAGCAGTCGCAAAATATATGACTTAACAATGATTACCTCTGAAATGCCTGAAGATGAGCAAATTTAATACACCGAACATAATTCTGATGTTGGTGCAACTGAAATAAGTACAACTGAAAGCTCTAAAGATGTTTATAGTAAGACAGGGAAAGAAGAAAGCAGCAGTCGCAAAATATATGACTTAACAATGATGATTACCTCTAAAATGTCCGAAGATGAGCTAGTTGAACACAATGAACATGTTGAACAAAAAACGATGACTTACAAATCAGCACCCTCAATATTCTTAATAATGGACTAGTTGAACACAAAGGACATGATGGACATGAATTTGGGATATCAGGCAGTCCTCGTTATACTTTCAGTAGAAATGAGGAAGAAGAAGGTAACACTGGGGTTCAAAAACATGATGAAAGTTTGCCCTATGAATCCTGTGATTCTTAAAAAAATGTATCTCGAATGAAATAAAATAAAAAGTTTTATGTAAAAATTGTAAAATTGTCGAAGCTTGTGTTAGAAAAGTGAACATTATTTGAATCCTACTAGTAACCAACAAGTAGTACCTAACTATCTACTACCTGCTACCTACGGACAAGTAGTAGTCTTGGCAGTTTTGTAATCTGTAATTTTTGTTTCAAACGAGGTTTTGTCGATTTTTTGCACAAACTATAAAATTTCTCAGAATGTTATTTGGATTTTGCTGAATTTTTCCATTAATTATACAATCTATCAGAAAGTATTCCAAATGTTGTCTATTTCTGTTGCAAATATTTCATTCGTTTTTGGAATTTAGATTAAAATCTGCAAAATGATAATAAACGAAAATTAATTGGTTTTAAATATACTTATTAACATTTTTCATTTTTATAAGTTTTCAATTATTTTGCAATTTTTTATGGGAAATTTGTTTCAATAAAAATTAGTTGCAAAATTTAAAACTTGAAGAAGATATATTTAGGTAAATATGTCTAAGTGGGACAATGTACGATTCGAAGCATTAAATAACTCTGGTATCTGATAGAACTTGAAACTTGGATAGTAAACATAATTTGTTGTTGTTTTGTCAATTTGTTGTTTTCTTGCATGAATTATAATACAATTGTTTTTAGAAAGTTAATCAGATCGTTGTTTTTTGTATGAATTATATAATTTCTCAGAAAGTTTTCCAAATGTTGCAAATGCAAATGCATATTACTTTTATTTTATTTTTGGAATTTGCAAAATGTGAATAAACTACAATTAAAAATTTAACGAAAAAAAAATATATTCACTGAAAATAAATACATTGTTCACATTGAAATTTTCGTAGTGAGTTTAGCTTAAAAAAAATGAGTTTGTTAACTTTTGCAGCTTTTCTTGCGAAGTCCACTGTTGTCCAGCCATGTAATTCATCCCAGGTAGTCTTTGCTACTGGGGTTTCATGGTCGTCTACTAACATTTAAAATGTAATTAAATTCGGAAGAAATTAATTAAGAATGTGAAAAAAACTTATAAAATTTTTAATTTTCTAATAAAAATTCAAAAGTATTTAAATCTACAGGGTGTTTCAAAAAGCTACCCAGTTTTCCATATACTACCTATATAGGGTGGTGTGTTGGGAAACGCACAATAGAAATTTACATGTAAACATTTTAATCTTTAAATATTGTCTTCCCTAATTATTTTAGAGAAAAACGGTATGAACTCTTTTTTAGAGCAAAAAATAATGCGTCAATTTATGCTTATTACTTTTTATTTTTCATTGTCCATAACCTAAAAAGTCGACGAAATAAAAGTAGCGCCTTTAAAAAATCATAGGTGCCTGTAATTTATAAAGAAAATAAATTGCGTTTTACATAATGTAATTATGTTACTAAAACATCAGTAATGTTTTATAACCTTAAATTGTATAGTCACATAGTTACAAGTTTGTTATGTAAGTAATACTTATTCTGTTTTTTTAAAATCAATATTTAAATAAGCCATAATTTACTGACTATAAAATGTAAGCTTATAAAACATGACTCACACAAGCAAACAGCATTTTCTTTGCATTTTATTTTCAATTCACCAATGATTTTTTTAAAAGTGTAACTTCCATTTGGTCGTTTTTTTTAGGTTATGGATAATGAAAAATAAAAAGTAATAGCAAAAATTGACGCAGAATTTCTACAAAAGAGTTCATTATAGTTTTTCTCTAAAATAATTAGGGAAGATTATATTTAAAGATTTAAATTTTGTAATTTATAAATTACAAATTATTTGTATATTAAATGTAAATCCCTATGGTGCATTGTCCGACGAACCACCCATTAGATGAGACTGACCAAGGGATTATTTAATTGGTAAAGTGGCAACATAACATATAATGACAATGTGACTTTAATAACCTATAGAATATCTGTCACTGTCACATTCTTACTTATCTATCTAATTACATAGCATAATAATGTATTTTCACCTCTTCTGTACTACAGCAACTTATTGTCGCAGAATTGTATACCATGTTTGCGTTTCACTAAATAAAACAGTTTAATTATATTCACTCGTTTCAGTGTATAGAAATAAATGTCACTGTCATCAAAATACAGTGTTGTTAATTAGTTTGAAATTTTCCTAAACTGAAGATGTTTTGCTCCAGTGAATTTTGTAGGAAAAGTGGGTAGTATTTTTTTTAAACCCTGTACACATATATAAAAATCAAATGAAGATATCGAGGAATGTTTAAATAATGGCTCTCATTTTAATTTCGGGTTATATTTATAATATAAGTGTTTAAACAAAACTATATAGTAAAATTGCATATATTTCCAATTAGTGACGGCAGTGTTGCAGTATGGGAATGCAATTACCTAGTCAAAAACTAGTCAAAACAGCTTTAAAAAGACAGTAAGATTGTATAAATTTCCAATTAGTAACCACTTGACTTACACGTCGGTCACAATTAAAATTTCGTTCTGAAATTATTACAGAAATTACTGAAAAATTACTGAATAATTTCTGAAATAACAACCTAAAAATTGCGTAAATTTCCAATCAGTGACGACAATACTGATATTCAATGAGTCAACATTTATTGACACATTCGTGTACAGAGTCAAAATATTATTTTTAAAATTTGATAATAAATTCTAGTAGTAGTAAAATTTACAAAAAATACACAAATAAACAAACACACTAAAAATTATAACCTGGAAATTCTACTGTTAATGAAACAATTTTCTCTTACATTTGCTCCTTCATTAAGCTTCTTCATAGCTTAATAGTCTACTACTTTCCGCCAATAGAAGTATTGATAAACTTTCAAAATAGTACAAAATGTTTAGTTCTTCATTTTCCGTCAAACATATTTTCAGTTTCATTATTTTCATTCTGTCTTAATATTATACAATATGTGGGTACTATTTTTTTATTTAGGACTATTAACTACTATTTACTACTAACTAATATTTACTATTTGTCAATAAGTTATAAAATATAGTTTTCCCTAAATTCTAGTTTTGATTTTAATTCTTAGCTTGTGGCAATATTTTATAATATATAGTAGAAAATGTGTAGCACTGCATTATCAGTGAAATATTTATGGGTTTTATTCTCTTTCTTTTTGTCTTCATATTGAACAATATTCTTCTAAAAGCTATGTATCAATAAATTTAAAAAAAACGGAGCCTGAAATATTATTGCTTTTTATTTTATATACTTTTTACTCGTATACTGCTCTAATAGAATTTTTAATAATATCAAAATCAATGATGACTTCCAGCTTAGCACTAATATTTTTCTGTTTCATTACGCTTTAATGAGGAAATTTATATTTTTAGACATGACATAGAACTCATTAATTTTGGTATGGAGGGAGGCCTTGCAGTGCCTTTAATTTGTAATAATATAATGCAGCACTCAAATGTGTCCTGAACATTCACTATCATACCTTATATCAAGTTTCAAAGGCACGAAGATTAGACACGTTTTGCAGTGCACAAGGAATGACGTAATATTCCAGGAAGCGCAATAAAATAATTGCATTTAGTGACGAATTTAATTAGCTACATTATATAGAGGCTTTCTTACATTACAGTAATAGATCCTTACCCCCACACTCAAAAATATCATTTCGAATTATGGCGTCGATGGTTTGGCAAATATGTTAAGTGCCAATTCATATTTTTATTCCAGGACAATATCTCATTACAGTGCGTTGGATTGCTTCTTGGCGACTGTGATCAGTCATAGCTGTAGAAATAGGGCATATAGGTAAGCGAACTTAACATGTGTATCTATCTCGTTACAGATTTAATATATTAAAAATATATTAATAAATTCCGTCCAAAAAGACGTCCAATAACAATAATTTAAATTAAAAATAAGTGTGCTTTTGTGATAATCAGCTTTTTTAGATACCATATTTCAACAATAAAATTTTTGAGAATAAAACGTGGCTTAATTTATATTTAAACTCAATAAAACACAGATTTCGTTAATGGTAAGTTCGTAATTTGACCATCCATAATTTCAGATGAATTCTAAAAATTGAAAAAAATGGTGGTACTAGCACATGCTTCTGGTAATTCTGGTTATTGAAGCATTGCTTGAGTGTGAATGCCTAAATTATAATTCCAGCACCCTTTCTATGCACCAAATAAGATTATAATGCCTAAAGAAGGGGCGCAAATCTGTAACACATGTAAATACATCTACAGTAAATGCGGTTAAATCAGAGCAAGTCACGCAATATAACCACAATTGGGTTCTACCCTCAACTCCGCAACTGCATAAAACATTCCTTAAGAATTTTCAGGTTTCAGGTAAAAGGGGTTAATATTCGTGATGAATAGCTTCTATGCAGTTGCGATGTTTGTGGAACAAGTATTACACCCTTTCACTTTGCACGTAACAAGGCAATTCTTCAAGAAATCCGCGCTTCCAGGTACAACAGCTACCCTTATTTAGAAAGACGAAGTTTAAGGGTTATTTTATCCACACGGAATTATTTTTTATTGAAATTACTGCAATCGTTTTTTACTTCACACTGTCCTTAATTTATTCGTGTAACTTCGCCATTGGTGGGCGTCATATTAGATGTAGTATTATTAATCGCTTGATGAGTGTATCCAGTTTCATCTCTGGTATTCGAGAAATTTATAATTGTTTGGGAGATGAGATTTCAACCGGCGTTTGTGTACACAAGCTCCACGTAGTATCGTGATTTAATGTTGGATGGAAATTATTTAATTGCATAATTATTAATGTTCACTAAATTGACTTACTTACCCACAAGTGATTATTTCTTATTCTTAAATATAGATATAGAAGGATATAAAGTGAGTGCATAATTATTATTATCAGTCCTGAAAAATCTAAATTTTCGATTTAATTGCGAATATCCGCAAAATAAAACTTTACATTTTATAATAATTAATTCTTACATCCACTGAATATTACAAAACAATATTTAAATAGCGCCTAGGTATTTTGATATCTCCAACTGAAATTCTATAAAGTTACGTGGGTTTGAACATATTTGCTGTTTAAATATAAACCGTCTGAACAATGTCCCAGAATTAGATGAAAAATAATGTGACCCTAAGCAAATCTACATTTCTCATTTCAATATCTTCAAACATACAATTTAAAAAAAAACGGCCTTTTTCTTACAGAATCAATATTTGCTCTGATTTATGGTCAAATGCTCGGGGTTCAGGTAAAAACATCAATGCTAGGAGGGGTGACCCTCGCGACCTTTCTTGAGGAAGGGTTAATAGTTGCCGTCGCACTTAAAATTGTAGCACTTGCGAGTGAAGGGTTCGAGATGTAAAATTAACGCCGTTTTCAGGTAAAATATGTACGTGTGAAAATTAAAAAGTACGCGTTAACCCTTCACGTGCGGCGTCCCAGCCTTCCGGACGCGTTATTCTTTGTGCGGAATTGGGGCGGAAAGGGTTTCCGGGTTTATAAGAATTACTGGCTTAACAAGAACGAGTGCGATTTTTACCTCCCGATAAGAAAACCTGTGTGAATTTCTGAATTTGGGGCGTTTTTGTTGGGAAAATTGAAGCATAGCAGTTAGGCATGAAATATAGACAGCTTGTAGAATTAGTGAGAATTTATTATATAATGGTCACGAACTTAAATTTTAAAATTGTTTTAAAACTAAATCTTGTGTTGGAAGAAAATCTCCTATAAAAATATATAAGATAGTGTATGTAAGAGATGCAAATGTATATTAGTGTATGTACGATGCTATTTTTTTGCAAAATGACTTAATCGTGTGAAATATTTTCATTGCTTAAAATTTAATGAAATATGTTTAACTAGACAAGTTGTACCTATGTGTTAAAACATTCTGTTTGAACGAATGCAATACCTACTTTATCTGTTCTGTTTGTGATAAAAAAAATTAAGAATTACTCGAATTCTTATAAAGGTATAAAAAACATTGTCTCTTGTTTCAGAAGATTGTATCAAAATTTGGATTTCCCGGTATTCTCCCTATAAATTCGCTATGAACTTATGAAATTAAAACAAAATTCATAATCATTGATTATTGATAATTAAATAGAACTAATTTTCTTCACGTTAAAAAATAATCAGCAGAAAACTCCCAAATAACATTGTCTTCATAATGTCAAACTTTGAATTTCATTAGACAGTTGCATATGCTAAAATTTTGACATTATAAACTTACTTCTAGTTTGTCTTAAACAAGAGATTTTTTTTTTAAAACATTGACAAATTCAAAAAATAAGACAACATCAATAAATTCAAAACTGTATAAAAACACAAATAGACTAATAATGGCAATAATTATTTACAAATCTAAATTTAGGCATTGAGATAACAGTTTCATCTCTAAATATTGAAATTCGCATTCTGACAAATTAATAATTATGCCAGATTATATTAAAATTAAGCGGAAACTTCGAAATACCTTAGATAAAGCTAAATAAATATAGCTAAATAGAAGATTAATTATCTAGAGATATATAAGTATTCAAAAATACGAAATATAAAAATACGAAACAGTAGAAACCTACCAAATAACTTGTATCTTCAAAATTCACACTTTAAACTTGACTTGATAGCTGCATGTTAAAATTATTGTCAAGTAACAATACATTTATTGACCAATTTTGAACGACAATAAATATCAGGCAGTACTAATTTTTATCGATATAAATATTACTTATTATTGCAGGAAATCAGAAAACCAGAAACAAGAAGCTTCAAACTCCTTATTATTGGTTATTTGGAAAGCAGCAGTTTCAACCTTTATAATTTCGTTGATGACATTGACATGGCATAGGACATTGACGCACCAAATGCCAACGCTCTCAATGTTAACGATGCAAAATGACACCCACGCGTACCTACCTTGAAAAATGAATTTATGTGTCTTATTTTCTCCTATTTCCACAGTATGGTGCTGGTAAAATAATAAAAAACGTAATTATGATACACGTACATAAGGGCCTTTCAAACACTACACCGACAAGGTGCTTGAATGACTCTCTTATGCACTTTAATCAAAATATACTACATATTTTATATAAGTATTAATTATCACATAAATAATTAAATTAGATATATTTATAAAAATATATTAATAATAGAATAATAATACAAAGTATAAGTTGTTTAATAAAAAAATTGTCGTGGAGATAATAGAAAGTGCAACCATTTTTTTTTCTGTGGGTGCGTCCATTCTACTGCCCGCTATTTACAACGACAATAATATAGGTATGGTACATATTTTCATTGAAATCGAAGTTTTATTGCAACACTGATCACAAATCTTATTAGAATATTTCTCAAATTAGATATGGTTAGGTTAGGTTACACGAAAAATATCGCTTCGCCAAATCATTGTTCACAGCCGAACATACTTGATATAATAAACATTTAATTAACAAATTTAAATAAAGAACAGAAATAATATTATATAAAAGTAACACCATCCACATTTCCAAATAATTGAAACTAACAAGGCACAGCTACAATTTTATTGTATTTTTCTGTCATAAAATATTTTTTTGAATTTTGAATGATATTTGAGATATTTTACTTGATATCATACCTGATATAATAAACATTTAATTAACAAACTTAAATAAAGAACAGAGATAATGTTTCTTAAAATTAACCCCATCCACATTTCCAAATAATTCAAACTTTTTTAAGTTATTTTTTTATGTTAGGCCCTGCTAAAACGTTGTATTTTTGTGTCATAAAATAAAATTTTTGAATTTCGAATGATATTTGAGATATTTCAGCATTTGAAAACAATTTGTGACATTTTTTTCCAAACAAAAAAGTAAATGTACTTTACTCTTAGATGCCTATTTTACAAGATATTTTCAAGAATTTCGATTGATATTTGAGATATTTTATTTGATATCATACTTGATATAAAAAACATTTAATTAATAAACTTAAATAAAGAACAGAAATAATGTTTCTTAAAATTAACCCCATCCACATTTCCAAATAATTCAAACTTTTTAAAGTTATTTATCTATGTTAGGCCCTGCTATAACGTTGTATTTTTGTGTCATAAGATATATTTTAGCATTTGAAAACAATTTGTGACATTTTTTTCCAAACAAAAAAGTAAGTGTACTTTACTCTTAGATAACTATTTTATTAAGTTCTGTAATAGTTTGAAATATTTTTTCGCAAACATTATTTTCCAATAATCAGTTTTTCAAACACAAAAAATTCTTGGATGGATTTCGCTCTTTGAATACTAATCCGTGGATACAATATATGTTTGAAAATTAAGGGTAATTATGTCAATAATCATTACCTAAAATGATATAAAAAATGAAATATTCATTTATTTTTTAGTATAAATTGGTAACAGTATAAGTATAAAATACAAAATCGATACATTGAAACCTCAAAAACGGCAATTGCATGGCATAATATGCAAATGTAAAATCGAAACAATTTAGAAACATCAATAATTCAAAAACTTAACAGTAGTAAATAGTAATAACCCTAGGACATTGACAACTACGAAATAATTTTATCACAGTTTCCGAAAGCACATTGCTTAGAAACAGGGAAACAAGTTCTGCAATTGTTTGACATATTGTTTCGATTTTCCAATAATCAGTCTTTCAAACACCAAAAATTCTTGGAGGGATTTCGCCCTCTGAATACTAATACGTGGATACAATATATGTTTGAAAATTAAGGGTAATTATGTCAATAATTATTACCTAAATCGACATAAAAAAAATAAAAAAAATTAAGTATAAATTGGTAATAGTATAAGAATAAAATATAAATCCATAAATTGAAACCTCAAAAACGGCAATTGCATGCCATAATATGCAAATGTAAAATTGAAACAATTTAGAAATATCAATCAAAACTTGTCAGTAGTTATTACCCTAGGACATTGATAACAACGAAATAATTTTATTACAGCTTCCGAAAGCACATTGCTTGAAAACAGGGAAACAATGAACACATAGTAACTGAGACTAAAAAAAATCATGTTCATGTATAATTGTTTTTGCGATTGAAGCCTCATGTGACATTGTCAACATGACATTTTAATAATTTCATTTAAATATTAGCGCTGTGAAACTTTTTGCAACCTAGTAACGTCAACATGGAAGTGAAAATTATCTATGGGTAGTTTATCAGTGTAATGAAATTTTGATTGGATTTTGTCGTACACGTAACTACAGATACACGAATTTGATTGGATTTCTAATTCAGCCAAAATTTTCCAGGATTTAATAATAATAATAATAATAATAATAATAAATACAACTGATTAAAATTTTAATAAATTTATACTTGCATGAGAATGATTTCTTCTGCTTTATTTCAGGATAGAAACTCAATTTATACATGAATATGAATTTTTTGTCTCAGTTACTATAGATCTATAGATTTAATATCTGCTTTTCACAAGCTTAAACGTTAAACCTTGTAAGAGTGAACATTATTATAAAATGTAAATTATTTTTGTAAGTATCAACGAAAAGAGGAAATGAATAAAAATAGTACAAAAACTACAATTGTATATACTGTAGTTATTTTCTCTAATTACATAATAATTAATTGGTAAATTAATAAAATTTCAACTTATCATGGTTTTGGTTTATAGCGGTATTACTTCTGTATGTAGTAATACCTCTAGCACCTTCCCAAAGAAACGGATAACCAAATTGATACTACTAAATAGGTTGGGTTGGGTAAGGTTATTACAGAAGAGGGGACTAACATAACTTGACTTAACCTAACGTAGAAGTCAAGTTAGGTTAGTCCCCTCATCTGTAAAAAATATATATATATGTTAAGCTTGAATTACATTATACTTTATCCGTCTTTTTTGTCTTTTCGTCTAGATTCTCGTTCAAGTTTTGCTTTCAATTTTTGTTTGATTTCCGTTCAATTATTAGTTCATTGCTTTAGATATAGAGGGCGCCGCTAGCGATGACTTAATTACTAACCCACTGTATAAAAACGTGTTTGTCATTAATTATGGTTAGTGTTCAGGTGGTGTCCAAGTGAGCTAAAGATTGTAAAAATGACTGAAAATACACGCGGATAACAGGTTATATAGCTTATGTTGCTTGCACAAACAACTCTGCTTTTTGCTTTTTTTTACGTTGGCAGTATTGAACGCAAAATAGGGCCGACAGCGTATTTATGTTCAACAAAGTTGAACTGAAATTGGATAAAATTTTCTAAATATTTTTTCGATAAAAAATCTAGACGAAAAAAGGCGGATAGAGTATAATGTAATTCAAGCTTAAGGCTACAGCTGTGGTGGCAATCTATTTTTCAGTATTTTTCAGTATCAGTATCAGTATCAGTATCAGTAAACATGTAGGAATATGTGTGTATTGTATTACAGTATATTTATTTATTTATTTATTAACATGCCAGATAAGATGTCACTTTTCACATAAAACCGAAGCTCCTCCTCTGTCCGACTGGTGAACAGAAATCCAAATGCATCTCTTGTAGCATCTTAGTTTATTGAGGCAGGATAGTGAGTTTAAAGTCTCTGAGCAATGCGGTTGCTTATTCCAAAACACTTTATTTCTAAGGGATCAAAATAATTAATTTATGGTTTATGGCTTTATGGCTCAAAACAGCTCCCGCTGTTTTGGAATGCATTGTCATTGGTTCAATTATACCAGTGGAGAGGATTTCGTTTTTTTTGTGATAAGTGACATATTATCTCGCGTGGAATATAGTCGCTCAAATATTAGGTTTTTTAACTATTTGTTCAATATAATTAAGGCTATAAAATTAAAATTTAATAACACCATAATTTAAAAAATTATAATTAAAATATCTAAACATTCACGAAATTATAAAATGTCATGAATTAAAGAATCTTTCTTTAATATTTTATCGTTAAGTTTCTTGAACTGAAGAGAAAGGTAAATAATCATTAAATAACATGTTAATTAAAATGTTTCGAAAATTGGTGAATATTGTTTAGTTTTAAATCAGGAAATTTACTATAAAATATTACATGTCACAAATTTATATGACTTCTACTAGAATAAGTATGCTGTAGAATAATTATAATACTTCACTATGTCAAAATCGATGCCTCAACTATTGATTAGTTGTAGCCTTAACTTACTTCATTGCCAAAATAGAACCTCATATATTGATTACAATAGAATAGAAAATAGAAGAAATTCCAGCGAAATGAAAGCTGAAAATGGCCAGAAATTAGTATAAAAATGTATTACATATTTATTATGATTATAATACGACTACTATAACTTTTCAACCTCAATTTCAGAAGAAGTAATAGCAAATTCAGAGAAAGTAACTTGTACAAAGTAACAAAGTAATGTACATATCTTCTTGCATTGCGCGCTTATGTGATTCGTCTCTGGCAATGTTATACCTTCCTCTACATCTTTGTCGATTTCCATAATAATTTACCAATAGATCATGGTCATTATTAGGATTTTTCATAATTGAAATACAAAACTGTTCAACACACGTTAATGTGAACTAACGTGTAAACAAGAATTTATACTACTAAGGAAGTCTACTGTATGACGTTCTGAAATTGAAATTACTTTTTCTGAAGTCGATGTTACTTTTTCTGAATTTGATGTTACTTTTTCTGGAATTGATTTCACTATCTGTGAAGTTGATTTTATATATTGTGAATTTGATATTGATTTTGCTGAAATTGTTTTTTTTTCTGAAATTGAAGTTGAAAAGGTATAGAATACCAGAAAGATTTATATTTCGTTAATTTGTTATGTCAAACTGATATTACATCTATAACTGCCTATTCTTCAGTAACTCATATGGATTAGTATTAGGGGGTATTATAACTTTAAATTATCGAGGATTATCATCGTCGCCATCATTTCAACGCCTACACCAAAATATTCGAAATGTAATAACAAGCCTTTTTCTGAGTAAAAACATGACAAACCATACTGTGTTATAAATCATTAAATTTGTAATAGATGGCCATTGCCATCTATTATTTTATCTAATTATCTATTATTTTATTATTTTATTTTATCTAATTTCTCATTGCCACTAAAAAAGCTTTTTTTATACCTTGTCAAATAACTTTAGAAAAAAATAAAAACGATATCGCAAAATTTCGGATTTGATCGAATATCTCCGAAAGTAAGCGGACGTTTCATAGCAGAATATTTCTGACCACTAAATTGCGCATTTTTTAAAAATAATTTAATCTCCTTTGTAACTTTTACGGTTTCCGAGATTCTCATGCTGTTCATCCTTATCTTGGACACCCTGCATATAGCTTATGCACAAACTAATGTGAATTTTTGAATCAGGGCCTCTAATTGACACATACATAGCTTTGATATCGTTGGCACGAAAATGTGTGGTTCCCTGTGTAATCAATAAACTGCTGATAACATTCGCCCTGAACTCCAAAATTGGCATATAAACTAAACTAAAAATCGAATCGTTAGTAGCAGCAACTTACATCATATTTTGTTCTATTGGGAAGACTTGGTAGTTTATTTAGTAATTTATTTGTAACTGATACCAACTTAATAAGTTTCCTAATCATGAACATTTTTAACTTTATAATTTTGGGTAATTTTGATGAAAATTGGTGTGTTACAAAGATATTTGGCTTTTGATTTAATGATTATCTGAGATTAAGTTGTTTCGATGATTTGAATAGTAGTAGTTGTAGTAATATCTTTATTAGGCTATCAACCTAAAGAGTTTTCTGCCGCGATTTTAATATTTGTTTTCTTTATTAAGATTGTTTTAAAAAACGGCAACATTTTTGAAAAAAAAAATGTTGACTCCATCCATAGTAGTTTTAGTTTATAAACATTACTTATTTATTGTGATTATAATTTCATTGCTAATTTATTTTGTTTTTTATTGCATTTTAGTGATTTTTATTTGATGCATTTCAATTACTCTATTTCTACCACTCTCTGGCCAAGGTCATGCTAATTTATGTCTTCTGAGTGCTCGCGAAATGGGTCATTGTTAAGCGGCGATAAGTACGTGATGAAAACCAACAAGAGGCAACTTTTTGTTATCTCAACGTGGGGCTCGCCGGCATCCCGACAATTAAAAATAAATGCAGCATGCCAGTTGCCAGCACCGCCAAATGTACAACGTCTGCTAATTATACTATAAGAATGCACGTATTCGCGGCGGCGATAAGGCCGAACTCTGGATGGAGATAGGCTGCAGTCCATCGAGGAAATATCGCGGTTTTTAGAACGGCTCTTGTGGGACACATGCGTCTAGCGTTTCCCACGTTTGTGCGAACTTGCATTATCACCGCAAAACCGCACACGAAGAAATATTTCTAGCGAAAAATGTCCTAGTTCTACTTTTTTTTTGTGTGTATATAAGTATAAGTGCATATTCGTGCAGCCTTATTGCGCCTCAAGGATACGCGTTTCACCTTCGCAATGCAAATCGGGCAATTTAATTCATTAGAGTTAATCTATAACTAAAGTATATTGCAATATTTTTAATTTATTTTTACGAATATAACTTTTATTGCTTATTTATATTATCCACGGTTTAAATTTAGGTCAACTGTAACACCCTATAAAAAGTTGTAATTTTCAAATAATTTTACTCTAACCCAGAGCGCACTGTCATTAAAAATAAATGAAAAAACTAATAACTAGTGTAGGTCCAGGTTTATGAAAAAAAAACAAATTAATGCGGTAGTTATTAATACCAATTGTTCAGAATCTCAAAAGTAGTTGAAACTTTTTTTTTTCTACACAGTACCTAGCTTTTCCATAGAGGTAAAATTAAATAACTTGCTTAAGCAAGTGGCTTCAATTCCGCAGATCCAACAAAGGCAATGAAGCGATTAGAATCAAAACGTAATATAAACAAATTAGTTGCACTTCTATATTTATTTATTTTTATTTTTTACATTTTTTACGTTTTCCGAAATTTAGAAATAGCCTACTTTTTTATTTTCAATTATAATTATTTTTTACGTTTTGTGCCCTAAACTTAATAGGCGCCTCTTTCAATACGTCCTCGTTACGGCACTGCACGACAGCATCTAAATTTATCCCACAAATGTTTGTCACAGGCATCGCTTAAAAAATTCAAACATGTTTCGTCTCAAGTTAACATTTCGCACATTTCCGGTTATTAAAAAGATACACTTCCACGTTTTCGGACGGATGATAGAGCGCAACACATTTAAGGCAGTGGCGTATGCAGGAACGTCATCATGGTATTTATAATTGAGCAGAGATGATGCATGGCCGCTGGTGTTCCTTGGAGGAAGGGTGGCGAGGATCCATCGAGTCCGACGAAGACGCAAAGCAGATGTTTAGGGTTGCAAACAAAGACAGATCGGTGTGTCGGGTCAAAAGTTGCGCCCAAGTTATAGTTCAGCGTTAATGAGTCAGAATCGGAGTAATTAGAGACATTAGACGTTTGTTAATAATTGGCCCGTGACACCCTTTAATATTTAACGCCCTAATTGCGCCGCCTTTTTTCCACCGCAATTACGCAATAAATTGCGCGCCTAATTGTAATAAATTAATTCAGATTAATCTCGCTTTGCCCATGGTTTTCCGCGGAGTTTAATTAGTCCTGTGGAGTGTGGAGGACCCGTGCGGATCGGTGGTGTCTGGTGCAATTTCAGCATTCGTGTATGTACTGCGACACTGGTGGTTAGGACGTATTACAATAACCTCTTTATGCAAATGACCACTTGTAGAAGTGTTGGAGAGCTTCTCCAGGGGAAACATGACACCCTGGCGCTCTGGGAGCCGGCAACATGACTGCTTTACAAACACCGCATGCTATGTGTATCTTCTTGTGAACACCCCACAAAATGTAATGCTTGTCGCATTCATAACCTAACACGGTCAACGCTTATAAGATTATGCTAATAAATGTATAAACACCGGCAGAATTGTGATTAACACAGACATAAATATTCGCGTTCCATAACTAACAAGATTTAAAAAAGTTGTAGTCTGTTTTGGTAAATATTTTGTAGTTTAATTTGAAACTGCAATTTTGTTGGTAGTTTTTGAAATTGTTGTAGTACATACACACTTAATTGACGGTACAAGAATAAAAACTAAAAACTGAATACTGAACACTAAAAACATAATGCACCTTCTGTCACTTAATGTTGGGAATATTTAAGCTTTTGAACCCTTTTTTAAGTTAAATTTAAAATTTAATATCCAAATAAAAAATATATAGAAAATATAAATAGTATAGAAAAGAACACAAAACCAGAACAAAATAGCAATAACAAAATATAAATAAAAGGAAAGGAGGAAGGGAAAAAAGACAAAAAACAGAAAAAAAGAAAAGAATAATAACAATAAGAGACATGGAACATTAGATGATACATAGGAGAATATGCCACTATAACTAGTGGAAGAGATGAGAAAACATAAAATGGAAATACAATTACAGAAATAAAAAAGAAAGGATGCAGAATAGAAAATATACATGGAGAATACTGGTTGATATGGACAGGAGTAGATGAAAAAGAAAGAGCAAAAGGAGGAGTAGGAATTATAATAACACCGGAAAGGATAAAATATGAAAAAAAGAAAAACATATAAACGAAAGAATCACGACCATAGAAATAAAACTAGTCGAGGATGAAACATGGACACTGACCGAACGAAGACGAAATGAAAGAATAGAAAGACACATTCTTTGAAAACATATAAAGAGAAGTAGATGAAGGAAAAGAACACATAATGATAATGGGCGATCTAATCGGAAGAGTAGGATGCCAAAATAGCGGAATAGAAGAGATAATGGGAAAATAAGGAGAAGAAATAAAAAACCACAATGGAGATAGAATAATACAATTATGCATTGAAAACAACCTTGTGATAACAAATACAAAATTCAAACATAAGAACATACACAAGTACACAAAGGAACAGCCAAGCAGAAACGAAAGATCGATAATAGACTACCACCTATTTTATAGAATCAGCTGGAACAAAATAACGAATGTGAGAGTTACAAGGCAAGCTGAGATAGGAAGTGACCACCACTTACTAAAAATGGACATGAGGTGAAAGAAAATACAAAAAACAGACAAGAGGAGGATACAAGTTAAAGAACAGATAAAAAACCTACAGATTAAGAGAAAAACTAACACAAGAAATATACAAAGAGATACTACAAAATAAATTCAGAGAGAGCGAAATAAAGCTAAACATAGAAGGAAAATGGGAAAGATGCAAAATAAATATACTAGAAGCGGCAAAGGAGACCTGTGGAACAACAAAAATTGGAAACAGGGAAATGAAAAAGACAAACTGGTGGACAGAGGAAGTCAAAAAGGAGATTATAGACAAAAAAGAGAAATGGAAAAAATACCTACAAACAAAAAAAAAGGAATATTACGGAAAATACAAAGAAATGAGAAACAAAAGAAATTCAATAATAAAAGAAGAAAAACAAAAATCATGGACAAAATTTGGTAGAAGAATGTATGCGAATTTTGGGCAGAACCAAAAACTATTCTACGGCACATTAAAGCGACCAAAACAAAAAAAGAACACAATATGATAAACATAAAAGATAAAAGTGGAACAATCATCACGAATGAAGACAAGATAATGGAAAGATGGCGACAATATTTCAAAGAATTGACCGAACAATTATTTTAACGAATTAAGGATGAATAAAATACATGTACAGAGAAAATAGAAATATTGCGAGAACAAACAATAAGGAGTCAAAAGAATTCGAAACGAAGAAAGGAGTAAAATAATGATGCGTTCTAAGCGCTTTGCTTTTCACAATTGTATTGGATAAGGCGATGAATAAAGCAAAGCAAAAAACTAAAATGTTAAAAATTGGATATTGGAAAATGGAGATATCAAAATAGCAGAACAACTTTTCGCGGATGATATGGCAATAATTGCAGAAATAGAGGAAGAACTGCAACGCAACATGGAAATAATTGAGAAAGAGATTAAGAAAATAAACATGAAAATAATTTACGAAAAGACAAAATCCATGATAATTTCCAAAGATAAAAATAAACACGAAATAAACATACAAGGAAAAAAAAATCGAACAAGTAGAAAAATACAGATATTTAGGAACAATCATACAGAGCAATGGTAAATTAGATAATGGAATAGGAGATAAAATAGGAAAAACAGCAAAACTATATAACATGTTAAAAAACACCATTTTTTTAGTAAGAAGGAGATATCAAGAGACACAAAAACAGAAATAGTCCAGAAAAAGTAATATGACCAACGCTAACTTAGAGCAGCGAAACATGTACGATGACAGGAAAACAAATAGCAAGAATAAATGCCACGGAGATGAGATTCCTAAGAAAAATAGAAAACAAAACAAGAAAAGACAGGGTAATGAACGAGACTTACAGGAAAAACTTAAAAACAAAACCAATACAGAAAAAAATAACAGCAGGCCAAATGAGGTGGTATGAACACGTGAGACGAATGAGAGAAGAAAGAAACACTAACAAAATATACGAGACAAGAGCAACAGGAAAACAACAGAGAGGAAGACCGAGAAAAGAGTGGAACAGCGCAATAGAAGAAGAGGCAAGAAGAAAAGGGAACACATGGGAAGAAATAAATGAATTAACAAAAGATAGGAGGAAGTGGAGAGAATACTGTAAAAATGAGTAATGTAGTGCTTACACGGAAAGGTAGATAGACAAAGGAATAAATTAATTTAATTTTTTTTTTAAATAAAAAAAAAGTTTTAATATGCAAAGATTGAAAATACTTAATTAAAATTCTAAATCTACGGAAAGTGCAATTTATTGAAAACATACCATTTTTCTTTTTTTTTTAATTTTCAAATAAAAATATTGTATAGGTATAAAAATATGAAGGTAACACAAAAGTTTACAATGTGAGTAAAAAGTAAGGAACCGCCTCCATATAGCATTTATTATTATTTTGGGAAAAAAAGTTTTTAACAAAAGCTTGACAGTTACTGGTTTGACACAATTTGATTACTTTCATTTTTTGACGCGTCACTTTTTGATAATGTAGTCATCGATACTTTTTTAAATAGCAACCTATTTTTTTTATTAATAAATTTGATAGCATTTGTTTTTGTCTTCATGAATATCTAAAAATACTATGAGGTTGCTTAACAAAAATTTCTAAGTAAATAGAGTTTAATACCTGATGACAAAAATGACAATGTCCTATACCTATCTTCAACTGTTTCGGAAATATTAAGTGTGGATAGGGAGGCGAGGATCGATGGAATGGCCAGCACGATCCCCTGATCTGACGTCATTAGACTTCTTCTTATGGGGATATGTCAAAAGTATTGTATACAAAACTAAACCCCTCGACTTAGCTGACTTAAGAAGACGAATAATGCTTGCGATTAGATCGGTCACGCCTGAGATGTTGAGTAACGTTAGAAGAAATTTCTATTTAAGATTAGGATGTTGCCAAGACGTTCACGGCGAGCATTTTGAACATCTCCTCCATTGAAATTTATTGTTTTTTTTTGTTTTTTTACATTATCAAGAAATAAACAGTATTACTTATTAGTTTCTGAGTGTATTGTAACGAATTTCTGTAATCAAATAATTTTCTTTTTTTAATGTTAATTTTTGCAATAAATCTGAAAACACTTAATATTTCCGAAACAGTTGAAGATAGGTATAGGACATTGTACATGAAATATGTCTAGAATTTTCTGAAGAATCCAAAAATTGAATAATATACCAGGTGTTGCATTTAAAATAAGAAAGTTGGTATTGGCCACGGTCACATGACACACCCTGTATAAAAAGTTTTTGTTGAAAAAAATGCGCAACTAAAAATAACAATCGACGTGTCCGAGCGTTTTTTCGAACACGCCCCCATTTATTTATTATCAAATTTATTCCATTTGGCTGATACACAGTGTATATATATATAGAATATGGTGTTGTTTTCTATAGTTGTTAGAAAACTTATGTTTTTCTTTAATATTTTGTTTGTTTTATTGTTCCACTGTTAGTGGATAATGTGTACGAGTACTACGAAATTAATATATATATATATATATATATATATATATATATATATATATATATATATATATATATATATATATATATGTAATGGTTTTATTGGATTTTATTATTCTTTATTAACTTTTTATTGACAGACAGTACATAATCTATATTATTGCATTATTTTTTTTTCAACACCTACCATTTATAAAACTATATAAAACTAGAACACTTACATATACCCCCTCCCAGAAAAACCAAAAACTAACCCATTCTATACAAATACAACTCGTTTTACAGGTGTGCAGGTCAGGAATTGATCTGGGTAGGCAGGTTTTAAACGGTCGATGCAGACTTGATCAAACTTTCCGTTTATCAACAATTTAAAACATTTTGGAAACCGTTCTATAACTTGAAAAGGCCCAAAATATGCAGGTTGTAGAGGTTTTTTTATTTTGTCATCTCGAATATATACGTGACTGCAGTCGTGTAATTTAGCTGGAACAAAAGTGTTTCTCGATTGCTAGACGGTGGTTTATACTTGTAAAGTTGAAAGAATTGTCTTAATTTTGATAAGTACTCATGGGGAGATGGCGAACTGTGTGATGGTTGATCAAAATATTGACCGGGTAACCTAAGCGCGGTGCCAATTTGTCATTAGGCAGAAGCCTGAAAATTTGACCAATCAGCATCTAGAAAATTGATGAAAGTTGAAGCCAGAAAACTGTCTGGTACTATTGGTAGATACATGATAATATATGAGATATATGGTCTTGAAATACTTTTGAAGTTACGAGAGCAAACAGATATGTTTGTATAATATTGAGAATCTTAAGAGTATTTCTCAATAATTATGTTACGTTTAACAGAAACAGAACGCGTCGAAATTTTGATGATGATTGTATACGGTGAAAGAAAACAGTGTGCTCAGGTTTTTTATATATATATATATATATATGTAAGTGTTCTAGATTTATATAGTTTTATAAATGGTAGGTGGTGAAAAAAAAATGCAATAATATAGATTATGTACTGTCTGTCAATAAAAAGTTAAAAAAGAATAATATAATCCAATAAAACCATTACAAATTGGTGACCCCGACGTGATATGAACACGCAACCTTCTGATCTGGAGTTAGATATATATATATATATATATATATATATATATATATATATATATATATATATATATAAAAAACCTGAGCACACTTTTAAGAGTTTTGACGAAGGCGTCTTTCAACATTTAGAGTTTTCCGCTTTGAGGCACATGTTAATCTCAGCCAATTGGTACCAAAATTTATCTTAAAATCGTTTTCTTTCACCGTATACAATCATCATCAAAATTTCGACGCGTTCTGTTTCTGTTAAACGTAACATAATTATTGAGAAATACTCTTAAGATTCTCAATATTATACAAACATATCTGTTTGCTCTCGTAACTTCAAAAGTATTTCAAGACCATATATCTCATATATTATCATGTATCTACCAATAGTACCAGACAGTTTTCTGGCTTCAACTTTCATCAATTTTCTAGATGCTGATTGGTCAAATTTTCAGGCTTCTGCCTAATGACAAATTTAGTGGTCCAATGTCGAGAATTGTTGTTTCTAGCGACTTTATTCCTCGTAATTCTTGAGACTTCTTTTGAATTTCGAGATCAAACAAAAAGCCTTTTCATTCTCCAAATTATTTCCTTCATCAAGAATCTCACATCATAAAAGCTCCCAGAAATTTCCGAATAATGTCGAGATCACACAAAATAGTTCAAAGGTTGTTTCGAGAATCTTTAAGGGTACATACAAAAATATCTCTTCATACAACAGAGATTTCTTAAAAATCTCAAGGTAACATCAAGCACGTCTCAACACTTTTTAATATGCACAAGTTTATTTTTATTTTGGGGAACCCATTATGCCATGTAAGTCTCTGTATATATTTTACTTTCCAACAAGTTTGGTTTATTTCGAAAATCAGAAACATCTTAAAACACGTTTAAAAGATAAGGGACATTTTGATATTCTCAACATTATACAAACATTTCTGCGAAGTCTCGTGTGTATCTACCGATCTTCAATTGTCCAAATCGAGAATTCTTATATCGAGCAACTCCTCGCCATTCTTGAGACTTCTTTCGAATCTCGACATCAAACAATAGTCTGTCCATTCCCTAAATGCTTTTCTTCGTCAAGATTCTCCATATCACACATACAAATTTCTAAAGAATCGCAAGATCACATTAAGCACTTCTTCATTCTTTCGATAATTTTGAAGGTTCTATGCACAAACATTGCTTCTTTCATTCGAGATTTATTAAAAATCTCAAGTTAACATGAAACATCTCTCTAACAATCTCTCAATATTTGTTGAGATGCTCAATTATTTTTCTGTTTTATTTTTCCTTTTGATTATTAGATTGATTTTGGGGGAAACCATTCTGTCAAACCGGTCTCTGTAAACATTATACTAAAATGTTTTTCTCAAAAAATCAGAAAGGTCCTAAGATCACTTTTTTTAAAATGAAGCTCAATTGTATAATTATAATTATAATACATACTTAGGCCAGTATCTATGGTCCGTACTTTTTTTAAGATGAAGCTCAATTGTATAATTATAATTATAATATATACTTAGGCCAGTATCTATGGTCCGTACTTTTTTTAAGATGAAGCTCAATTGTATAATTATAATTATAATATATACTTAGGCCAGTATCTATAGTCCGTACTTTAGCATGAGTTCGACTGAAGTCGCATATTTTCGAATATTTGGTTGCGTTTGATACATAAACGTTTATAGAAAATACGCAACCTAATATACGTATATTGAGTCGTTATTACGACTCAAGTACAGACTGTAGATACGGGCTTTATCTAATTATACAATTGAGCTAGTATCTGCGACTATTCTTAAAATTATTTCACAGTGAAACATTTCGACAATTCTATGAAAAGATGAAAATTAAACATCAGCAAAATCTACTGCATCACCAAAAATGATTTAAAATTATGTTTTTTATAAAAAATAGACATTTTAAGTCCTGTAACTTTTGTTTTACAACATTTTTCATAAATATCACATATGCATATTTTCAAAAATAATAGATACATTAAAAAAATCGTTTAAAACAACATTTGTTCAAAATTTTTAATTTTGAGACCTGAAACATTTTCTTTAAATGAATCATATATTTATATTGTATTGCATCATAGATATTGTAACAATTCTATGAAAAGATGAAAATTAAATTTCAGATAAGTTTTCTCATTTAAACAAAATCGTTTAAAAAAATATGATTTTACAAAAATTGGATATTTTAAGACCTTCAACTTTTGTTTTACAACATTTACCATAAAGGTCTTAAATAAAGATAAGACCAACACAATGTTTTGTACATTAAGACATAAAGAAGATCAGATCGGAGTCAACTCGGCAAAGTTCTTAGGCGTATACTTAGATGACAACTGAGGTGGGATGTTCACACAGTGTGTATTGCGAAAAAGTTGAGAAGCAATATGTTTGTCCTACGAAACTTACGAAATCAGGTATCACGAGGTGTTCTAGAAACCTCGTACTATGCACTCATACATTCCATTATTTCATGCGCAGCTATCATGTGGGGACAGGGCACCAACTGGGAAAAAATCTTCTCTTTACAAAGAAAAGCAATCAGGCTAAAATGGACACTGAGGTCTAGGGATGATTGGGGACTGAGTTTATAAAACTTGAAATACTAACGTTCCCCAGCATTTATATCTTACAAGACCTCCTGTACATAAAAAATAATTTGATAGAATATATCCCTCACTCTGATATGCACGGGCATACTACTAGAAATAGGAATAACCTCATATTGCCACAGTATAGACTTCAGAAGAGTAAAAACTGCTATCATTACGTAGCAGTTAAATTATTTAATAAAATTCCAACCAAAATTAGAATACACCCAATCAAACATTTCAAGCAGAGAGTTAGCCAATATCTGGCTACAAAATCCTGCTACTCAGTGGAACAATTTCTGATCTCAGATGTGACTATGTAAGCGTGGTTGTGTTATGCCTCTCTGTTGTAGTATTGATTTCTAAATGTTATGCTTTTCTGTGTATTGTTAACTTGTGAACATGTTAAATTGTAAACAATATATTACCTGTAAATTGACGTACATAAGTACAGAATACTGTGCAATAATGTTAAATAAATTATCTTATCTTATCTTATAAATATCTCATATGTTTGCATCATAGAAATAATTTCGTTTAAAATAATATTGTTTTCAAAAATTTGACATTTTTAGACCTGAAACTTTTCTTTTACAACTTTTTCTAAGTAAAGTACAACATTTTCTAGCATTTGGCTAAACTATTTGTTACGTTTAAGCAAGTCTTAATAAAGGGTCTTAATATTTTCTGTGACTATTCCTAAAATTATTTCACAGTGAAATATTGTAACAATTCTATGAAAATATGAATATTAAATTTCAGCAAAATTTTCTCCATTAAAAAATCATTTAAAATTATGTTTTTACCAAAATTATACATTTTAAGATCTGAAACTTTTTCAATGCTAATTTGCTACATAAATTTAACAGTAGGTAATAAATACAATGGTAGTTAATTTATGCTACCCATTCAATATTTAATATTGTGGCAATTATTAATTCAAATTTAAGTACTGATTTATGAGACCACTGGGCAGAAATCACGCTAGTTTACAGCCTTGTAAAGGTGGTCTCTACAACTTGAGAATTTTATTTTAATGTTTCTGAAGTTCGTGACTATCTGTACGCTTTTGATTCAATTAACATAATAAATGTTGGTGGATTTGTGTGAAAACTGAAAATTCTCTAATAAATTCATACGAATTTGTAACCAGTTCTTCTTTTAATACAAGTCTACTATAAATGCCATTAATTTAATTACTTGTTTCTTTCACTACTCAACTGATTTAACTCATAAATGAGAAACTCCAAATCCAAGACATAGTTTTCATTCAAACTTAATTCAGAACTTTAATATCGGTATTATAATATAATAACAATATAATGTGTATGTGTATATTGATCACAATCAATACAAAAAACAAACTAATTTTTATTAAATGAGTAGGTAGTGTGTACGAACAAGTATAATTCTGTAATATATCATCCACGATAGTTATTAGCAACTGAATGTTATAATTTGCATGGACATTTTATGCTAATACCAAACAAGTCCATCCAAATATGGCAATCTCGTAAAAAGGTCAATTTCTGATAAAAACCATATTTGGTCAAAACTTTCGTTTTGACTTTGGGCCCCTGAAATGTAAACCCTCAACTATTTTCTATTAATTATTTTATATCCGAGAAAAATGGAAAATGTCCTCCCACATAATAGTTATTTATAGATATTTGTTTAAGGAATGGATTTACCATGTATTACTTATCGTGGGCTATGGAGTGGGAATGATGTAAAGAGTTGATTTGTTAATGTGCTGTCATGTGAAGCAGCCAGACAGTGTCGGTGTGGTGGCGGTAATGTAATGTCATTGCTGAAATAGTGGTTGGGGTGTCGGGTTTCAGGCGATTCAGATATCCTTCTGGCGAATTGCGTGTCTTCCTGAAATCTCGATTGGATTTCTCGCAAGTATTCGGCTCGCCCCACGGGCATATGCGTGTACGAACAAGTATAATTCTGTAACATATCATCCGTGATAGTTATTAGCAACTGAATGTTATAATTTGCATGGACACTTAATTCTCATACCAAAGAAGTCTATCCAAATATGGTAATCTCGAATCTAAGAGGCATATTTGTCAACAAGAGCCATTTATTGTAACATTTATATTTTATCGACCACCACGCCCATTTTATTTAATATGACTAGGCGAATAAAGATTTAAATTGAATAAAATCCTGCCATAACATTAATTTAAAGCATCACTTTCAAGCAAATCTATTTTCAAATTTCAATTTTGGTCACACTCTAATAACAAAAATTAGACTAATTGTCTAAATGTATGCAAGCTTTTTATTATACAATTTCATACTATTATTCATAGGTTAATCTAGAGCAATAATAATAATAACATCGTGGCCTTATGAGATATTGATCGGTGATTAACTAAAGCAAACTAAGTACATAGTTATGCTTTGTAGAATATAAGTACTTGGACCTACTTCCAAGTGAATAAACTCTGCTGAAAGCTGAAAGTTTGTATGGATAGAGTCAGCTTCATAACATAAGACTAAAATTAGTAAGAATTTTATTATTAATTAAGAAACTATAATGTACACCATAATATTCAATACAAAAGTATTCACATAACAATACAAATTGAAGACTACTTTAATAGATCACAATTAATCATATGTCAAGAAACTATTTCTATTTTATTTATGTAGAAATAAGTAATCTACTATCAACTATTTAACACTATAATAATAATAATAATAATAATAATATAATAATACTAGAAGAAGTATTTCCATAAAAAATAAACTATAGATATAAGTATATTCAAATTCAGCACATTTACAAAAAAATATATAAATATAGGTAGGTATAAATTATTATCAACACGCCTTGGTGTTGATAATTTTTTTTGTATGAAAAGATTGTAACTTCTCTTGAAAATCATGCAGCTCCATTTTTTATTTTTCAGGAATAATTTCAGGAATTTTGAAATTTCAGGGAAAATCGTGATACATTTTTTCTAGCTGATCCAGTAGATTTATAGAATAGGTTCTCCTAACTAAAACAAACGCAATTATTAACCAAAAGTGAAAAATTGCGCCACATTTTTTTTTATTAAATCAAAGGCAGTTATTATTTTGACGATGCTATAGCATGGTAAAGTAGGTCATGCTCACATAAATCTAATACAAACAATTTGACATTGCTATACTTCTTATACTAGATTTATATGAGCATGGCTGTACGTGACACTATTTGTTTAATTTTTGTGAATGTCAAAAGAGAACATATCAAATATTGACTTAAAACCCCCGAAATAATTCGCAATTCTCAACCAAATATGATATAGAATTTGATTCACCAACAAAAAGTAAAACTAATTTAGAATGGCACTCTGAAATAATCAAATTTTGATGAACGGGATAATTCAAAATTTACTCCTCAAACATTAAAATTTGGGTTCCCATCAGACGTGAGCAATTCAAATTTTGATTCACAAATAGAATTGTCCAAATTTTGATTCAAGTCAATTCGTGCTAGCTTCACAACCAGGTATGACATATATCACCTTTTCCACTGGCTCTAGGAGGGTCTTAGCCTGCTCTACCAACGCCTCCACTCTTCTCTATCATCCGCAAGTCTTCGCTATTCTGTCGCATTCAAGACATATCACATTCAAAACAAATCAAATTTTGACTTCAAAACAGAAATAATTTGCACTTCTCAACTAAATACGATATAAATTTTGATTCACCGACAAAAAGTAAATCTAATTTTGAATGGCACTCTGAAATAATCAAATTTTTATAAACGGGATAATTCAAAATTTGTTCCACAAACATTAAAATTTGGGTTCCCATCAGACGTGAGCAAATAAAATTTTGATTCACAAATAGAATTGTTCAAATTTTGATTCAAGTCAATTCGTGCTAGCTTCACAACCAGGTATAAATTATATCACTTCTTCTTTGTCCACTGGCTCTACAACTCTTTTCCTGCTCTACCACGCGCCTCCACTCTTCTCTATCCTTTACAAGTCTTCTCTACTCTGTCGCATTCAAGACATATCACCTTCAAAACAATCAAATTTTGACTTCACAGAAATAATTCGCACTTCTCAACTAAATACGATATACATTTTGCTTCGCTGATAGAAATAAAGAAAATCTAGATACATACTTAAATAATCAAGGTTTAATAGTAGCAGACTTGAATTAAGTTTGGTTCACAGAGTGAAGCAAATTAAAAAAAAAAAGTGAAATTACAATTTTGCTCCAAATGTTGGGACCTAGTCTTTCACATCAGATTCATTTTAATCAATGGCTAGTTTCCATGACTACCATTGTATAACACCAATAAAAATGTTAATTTTTGTTTACTCTGCCCCGCCAACCTAAACAATTGCGGCTTCAATTTTCATCAATTTTCTAGATGTTGATTTTGTGAAATTTTCAGGATTCGTCTGCCTAATGACCAATTTTATGTGATCAATTTTCGGACTATCGTTTTGTAGCAATTCAGTTTTCAGTTAATTTCCCGGTGAAATTTTTGCTGATTTTAATTTTCAAGTGAAGATATTTTACACAATCATATTTGTATCCATTATTTTTATTAGCGTAAGGTTCATTTTCTAACAAATAATTTTAATGTTTCATTCTCTAGTAAACAATTTTCTATCGATCAATTATCTATCAAATTTATAGAGACGGGTTAAGTTAACAATATATTGAATAATTTTCGGGCAATACATGAAGATGAAAGTAAGAAATATGCCTGAGAATTTAGTAGTAAATCTTAAATATGTATGCGATGTGCACAGGGGTGAAACAAGACAGAAGTCCCATTTTTATATCCATGGGTATAGGACAGATAAGGCGGAAAAATCGTTTTTCTCGAGAGGATTTAAGCTGAATAATAAGATGCCCTGTCACATAAAAAATGAGACCAATATTCATCAGTATAAAGCTCAGGTGAAGGAATACGTTGTTCAAATTGATCTGTAAATAAAAATTGGTAAAATATTGTAATATGAAAATTGTGTTTACTATTTGTGTCTATGTTTTTTACATTATTCTTTTTGTTGTTTTGCTGTGTTGTTTGTTATCATGTATATATTACTTTTTGTAATATACCTTTTGTAATATATATAATATACCTTTTGTATATTATGTAGCTTTTCTGCTAATCAATATTCTTTATTATTTATTATTACTTTTTTAATGAATGATTTTCTAGTTCAACTTTCCGTATACAATTCAAAAGCGATCAATTTAGTGGTTATTAATATTCTAGATTTCAATTCATTTTCCGTGACATTTTTTGAGGTTTAAATTTTCTATTTTTCCCTAATCGAATTAATAGCTATTATTCTCTTACCCTACCATTTTTTTCTGGTTTTAACTTTCTAACAAACAATTTTCAAGCTTCAATTTTCTTATGAACAATTTTCTAGCTATCAATTATTTAGCTACCAAATTTATCATCATCGGTTAACATTTCAGTTATTTTGTGTATCTAAAATGCTTAGATAAAGGGACAGTTTGTATTTCCAAACTTGTGAAAAATAAATTCAACGTTGATGACGAGGACCTAATTTTCTTCAATCACTGAGCATATTTTAGTTCTGGCGATAATTTTTTAATGAACGACTTATAAATGAACGATTTCGTAGCTACAGAGAGAGGTAATGATCGTAGGCTATTGGCCCTTAGGCTTTCCGCCTTAACTTAATTTAGCTACAACATAATAGAAATAAAATCTCCGGCTGTTAATTTTGTAGCACAGAGTTATCTGGCTTCAATTTTCTAACACATAAATTTCTGTCGATCAATTGTCTGACTAATAATTATGTAAAAATCCCTAATAATCAATTTTCTGACATTAATTTTCGGGCCATCGAGTATAGCGATCGGTTAACTTTCTAGAGTGAAAACAATAATTTGCTGGCGATTTTTTTTCTGAATTTGGTCTCGTGAACAATTTTCTTATGATTAATTTTTTGCTATTATTTTTCTAGTAAACAATTTTATAATGTTAAATTTTCCGACAATCATTTTGGGCACATGTGTTATTCCAATTTCCCACACAGTCTGTAGGCCTTCGAATGGTTAAAGATTATTTTTTATCCTCATTATCATCGTTTGTCATTCTGTATTTTCTCGCCTAGGGCCCTAATTTCTAAAGCATGCATTTTGGAATAAAGATTATATAATAAAAATAAAATGACTGTTAGTTGACAAAGCGTATTTTCACTTGGAGGAATTTCTGTCTGATATGTAACACACAGACCTACACACAGCCCTACACACCTATTTTATACCAATTACTTTATACTTCATTGTTTGAAGTGCTGTTTCATATTTTCATCTTATTGTGTATTACATATTTATATTTAATATATTCTATATTTTATATTTTCTATAGTGGCGTGTGTGTAAGCTGTTTGTGAGTATTAGCATTAATAAACTAGTATTATTATAAAAAAAATATTATATGTTGCTTGGAAATTTTGGTGCAATTTTATATTTCCAAAATTACCTGAAAACCTTGGTGTTTCCAAAGTTCTTGGATCAAGTGAATTTGGTGTTGATGAACAGGACCTAAATTTTATCAGGTACTTAAAAAGATGTATTAAAATTTTGGTATAATTTTGTATTTTCAAAACTCTTGCATAAATGAAAATCCAGCGGTGATGGCCCATATTTTAGGCGAAATATTTAGAATCTTCAAATTATAGTAAATATCCGTAGCTGGTAATTCTTCGTAGCCACATAAGAACTATTGCGTTCTTAAATACAGAATTAGTTCCTACAAATACTAAGCCATATAACGGTTCTTAATGGGTTATCTGTTACTTTGCATCTCTAAAATATTCACCTGCCGAAAGAAGGAGTAATTGCTTTGTTATTAGCACCAACATTTATTTATGGTTTTCAGTGGCGAAGGCATTTATCACCAGGCGACGTAAGACGAAATGCAAATATTTTAACAACATCACGTGCCCCCACCAGGACGCGCGCGCCGTCACCATGGCAACACGAGATAAACCAATAGGTCCAACTCTGCACGCAGCATCCCGTCTCGCGGATCTCCCCCCACCACCGCGAAAGCTCGACGGTGGCGGGGGAAATTTCTGGGCGTGGCCAGATCCGTGTAGTATGGTGGCAGCTGCTGGAACTGTCACTATCCATAAAACCGGCCCTGGAAATTCAATTGCCAGGGCTCCTCTTGCGTCCTGCTCTGATCCATTTGGCGCAGCCTCTGTCGGAGTGAGACGTCCGCTGAGCGCGGTGCGGCCCGCCGAAGATGGCACGGAGCATGAATGAAATGCTTTTATTGTTCACCCTCTCAGCAAATATTGGCTTTGTTTGTAAGCTTTTGAAAACTCGTAAAGTTTTCTGGCTCCGGTCGATACGAGTGGAAAGTAATGAAGTTTTGTGCTCCCGTTTTACACGTGCAGCCCTCTCTGTGTCCACGGGCGCTCATGGAGTTTAATTAAAATAGTTCAAAGTCTTATAAGATTACACATGCAGAGTAACGCTTGTGATTGGAGTTTGTAATTAGTTTACAAATTGTCACAGACTTTTTGTAGATAATAAAAAAAATCATGTTCTCAAATTGAGCATTACACACTGCAAGAAAAACCATACGACCTCTGATGTTAATCCCCAAATGTTTTATACTTACTCAATTATAGCTCGACCACATATTCATTGTTGCTATAACTTTGTCTTTTTAAACATTGTGAGGTACTAATCATTCGCACTCCTAAATTATAATACGGAGTGCAACCGATTGTCGAATTTACCATTTACTGAATGGTGTAATGCAATTATCGGTCACAGAAAGCTCCGCATTATAATATTTGATTACATTTGGAATGTTCGAGTGAGTAGCAGCCCATAAAAGAGTCAAAGTGGTAAAAACCACTTACCTATGGTCGAGCTTTGCAGCTTTTACCGAAAATGTGAGAAAAGATGTACTGACAATTGGGTAGACATAAGTATCCCATTTTTGGATGGCATATGAATACGATATTGTAGGCTTAAAAACGATAAATGCCATAATAATCAATAATTCCAATATTTGTTTGTTTTAATTTGGGTTAAGTATAATTTTTATGACATTTTAGCTGTTGAAATTTTTACGAGCATTTATTGAATTTTATGGCATTTATGTAATTCTGTAAATGTTTCTCGATTTTTATTAGGTATTTGATAAGTTTTTGTGAACTTAATTTTATGTAATATTCGTAATATTTAAAAATAATGCAATTATCCAAATGATTAATGTTTTGTAACTTAAATTATAACGAATTTGAAATTTATGCATAAACGTTTCTTCAACGTTCTCTTTATTGTCAATAATGTTTAGGAAATTTTGAAAAATTATTAATTTTTTAGATTTTTTACTTTAACATTTACTGCATTTTGTGTGGTAAGTTATCATTGCTTCAAGTTATCATTGCTTCTATTATTATTATTTTTGGGAAATTAATTAATTTCAGTTTTTTGCAGATAAGAAATCTGCAATCCTTACAGGGTTTCGTGAATCCTTTTCTAAAATATTTCCTTTTTAACAAATTATCGAAAATCTGTTAGAATTTTATGAACTTGTATTGTTTCGGGTTTTGTGAAAATGTTAGATGCAGAAAGTAATTTCTAAAGTTATTAAAATATTTATTTTATTTTATAATTAGAGATATTGATGTTAATGAAAATGTAGGTTTTTTGAATTTTGTTGCATTTATATATTTCTGTAATCTTTTAGGACATGTATTGTCTATATAGGGTGAGTAAAACGTAATGAACCACCTCTCTGGAGCCTTTATTATTATTGTGAGAAAAAAAAGGTTTTGAACAAATGTTTGGTGGCTAATTATTTGCTACAATTTGCAGTTTTCTTTTTTTTCTGTGACGCGTCACGTTTTGAAAATGACGTCATCGATTCTTTTTTTAAATGGTAACTCAATTTTTTTAAACATTTTTTCTATTAATTTTTCTATTAACAAATTTGATTGCATTTTTGTTTATTTAGATTTTTATCATTTACATTACATTTTAAGATATTCGCGAATAGAAAAAAATTATATCAAATTTGCTAATAGAAAAAAATAGGTTACTATTTAAAAAGTGTCTATGACGCAATTTCCAAAAATTGACGCATCACAAAACAAATTTGAAACCTTAAAATTATGGCAAATAATTAGCCATCAAACTTTTGTTCAAAACTGTTTTTGCTAAAAATAATAATAAAGGCTCCAGAGAGGTGGTTCCTTACTTTATAGTCACCCTGTATAATTGTTTTAAAGTTTCTATGAACTACAATATATTAGTACCTTATTACTCAATATGCCTAGAATATTTGTAGACCGAAAGAGAAACAATCTTTATTTCCCTATCAAATATTTGTAATAAGTATTTGTGGATTTAAAAACGATGGAATCTTACGTATGTTAAAAGTTTTTTAACCTAAATTACTTATTACGTGTTTTGAAAATTTTGAAGATAACAATAGATAATTTAGAATAATTTAGATAATTTAGAAAGGCCCATATGCACGTGTGTCATACGTTGTTTTTTTATTATACCTGCACCACAATGTGGAAATAAAGAGGAAATAAGTAACATGAATACTCATTTTACAAGGAAGATATGCGTCCGGAAAAACTTTATTCGAATATATTCTGATTTTTGCAATTTCTAATTCTTGCGTTTTTGATAAACATGTACATTTTTTTTAATCTTTTGGGCTACTTAGTGTATTAAAGGCATCGAAAAAGTACAAACTGCATCTGCTGTAATATTTTTTTTGTAGAATGTGTATTTTAATGTGTATATACCGGGCTTCTTTTTTTTCGTTTTTACACATATGATTGACAATGTATAACTGGTTGCCTGCATCTACCCGCAAGGAATTTCCTATGTGTAATTCTAAAAAAAAAAAAATCAACTCATTAGCGGCGTCGGTGCAAGCAACCTGTCAATTTTGGCATATGTTACACAGAGAGGTTATGTTTTTATTCAAGACAATACACGAGAGTATTCGTAATGTATCAATATCAGCTGATATGTCAACAAATGATTATTTTCTTTGGGGTTACCTGAAAAGTGAAATTTTTAATGACGTACAAATACATAACGTAGATGAATTGAAAGGCCGTATACGTACTGCATGTAATGGCATAAATCCACAATACATTACGAATACTCTGCGTGTCTTCAAAGACCCCGTCGTGTATTGCATTGAATAAAAACATAACCTCTATGTGTAACATATGCCAAAATTGACAGGTTGCTTGCACCGAGGCCGCTAATGAGTTGATTTTTTTTTTAGAATTACACATAGGAAATTCCTTGCGGGTAGATGCAGGCAACAAGTTATACATAGTCAATCATATGTGTAAAAACGAAAAAAAAGCCCGGTATATATTTTTTGTTTTGGCAGTGTATTATATATTTTTTTACTTTTTTACATTTTTTTTTACATTTTTGTGTATTATACTCTTATTTGTCTCTTGTAATATTTTTCTGAATTTGGATACAATGAATGATATTATTATTATTTATTGCGTACATTATGAAACGTAACAGAAACCTAAAGCTACCGTATATTTCTATTTCATAATACACGATAAACACATGTATACTTAATCTTCAGTTTATTACTGAGAACAGAATTAGATTTAGTATTTGCAAATCTTAAGAATTGTCGAGAATCTGTAGAAACTCGGAAAATTATTGAGAAATTTGGCAATTGTTGATATTTTTTTAGAAATCGTAATAGTTATTGAAAAATCTAAGAATAGAAATCTCGAAAAATAATGAGAAATTTTGTAAATTATTAGAAATTTTTTAGCAATTATAAAGATATTTAGGGAATGAAAAAATTGTATATGATAACTATTATGAATTGTATGATTTTAATGATCTCGAAATGATTGGGAAATTTGTCTATATTTTATGAATTATTGAGAAATATAATACTATATTATACTTTTTCAATGCAGATATTGACTATTCACGGAATTGTCTTATAATCCCAGCTTCCTTGCTTTTTACCAAGACACGCATTATAAACAATATGTATTCTATCAACTTTCTACTATTTGCTATATTTGCCGAAATTCAACAAATTGCACTATGACATCAACATTTTATTATCTTCTATTAATATTCCATGCATACATCCTAATATCATCACAAGATAATAATTTCCAGAAACTAATCAATAATTTTCAAAAATAATCTATAATTTTTGAGTATTAAATCTTATAATCGAAATTTTATTCTATACCAAGTCAGCATTATCGAGAATTTTGAGCTATATTTTGGTAACTTTCAACTATAGACAATTTATTTCGAAGTAAAACTGAGCAATGTTTATATTGTCCTTATCGAGAACTGATCATTGATCGGAGCCTTAACTCACTCTGATATACCAGTTTCCGTGATGTACAATATAAAATATGGTTGCAATATTGATAATGGGTAATAATCTTGATTTTAAAAAAATGTGGCCCGGCGCCTCCGCCATCAACCTACCTTGTATACCTTTTCAACTTCAACTGGGCACTAATCACAGTCAAGTTGGCATTTATCATTATGAGTTTGGCATTAATCAAAACCATGTTGACAATTAATAATGACAACATGAATTTGTTTAATGCCAACATGGTTTTGATTAATGCCAAATTGATAATGATTAATGCAAACTTGAATGTGATTAGTGCCAAGTTGAAGTTGAAAAGGTATAGATTGAAATAATTTATAATGATTAATAAAAAAATTAAAAACCTCAAAATTAAAGCAATTCCTAAGGAGAATCATGCTAGTTACATATTTACCATGTTTGTGCTAAATCTTATAAGTAACTATTAAACTAGACATCAAATTCTGGAAAAACATGATTTTTGCAATTTCTAATTCTTATGTTCTTAATAATTGGCCTCCAGTGGGACAAGGGGAATAAGTCGCTTATGAAAGTTTAAGGTTTGCAATACATATTAGGCATTTAAGTAACATAAACGGACCTATATCATATATTAAAATCATTTAACTGAAAGTTGAAACACTCAGCTTTAAGTTAAATTTTTGAAATATATAATATTCGTTCGTTTATGTTACTTAAATGCCTAATATGTATTGCAAAACTTTAAATTTTCAAGAACAACTTATGCCCCTTTTCCTGCCAGACCGCCAATTGTGGTCTTAATGTTCTTAATCATATTAATAATGATTTTTTTAGTCTATTCTGCTCCTTAAAGTTTCAATAAGAAAACAAAACAAAATTTCAAACTGCAACTGGTGTAATATTTTTTTTGTAGAATGTGTATTTTAATGCTTTTTATTATACAGGGTGTTAATGAATTGCAGGGACAAAGTTCTACGGTTTGCAAAACACAATAGAGCAAACAACTATTTGACAGTGGAACATTTTGGTGTACTGTGCTCACATTTGTACTTGACTCTGTAATGTTCTTTCTAAATCCGGATACAATCAATTATATTATTATTATTATTAATTGGGCCCAATTTTCTTAACTATTTTAAACACGCTACAATTTCAAATGAAGAGATAAATATATAGTAGCAACTTGGAGGGGGTGGGGGTTCTAACCCCCGTAACCCCTTCCTGGCTACGCCACTGGTTGAAACTACTAAACTGCTAGTTTACAAATAACAAATATAAGGAGTATGAAGGTTATGGTTTCCGGTTTCCGGTTTTCGGATTTCCAGCAATGTGTGTAAGTGTACAGGGTGGCCCAATTTGGATGTTTCTATAGGGGATCTCGGTAACTAGAAGAGATAGAGAAAATCGGATGGCGTATCCTCGATCTCTTTTTTAAAGACAAACTCAATGGTGAAAATAAAAATTGGCTATCGTCTTTTGTTTTCAAGTTATGGCCAAAAACTCATTATTTTCCATTTTCGATTTTTATCAATATTTAATTTATTTATCATTTTATTAAGATATGAGTTGCATGTTCTTCGGGCACTTTTTTTACGGTGAATTGAATATGTCATCTGTGAATGATACAATACAAAGTTGTATTTTTTTAAATAGAAGTCATAGTTGGCTTTGACCTTAATAAATAGGTTATTATTTTCTCTTTTCAATGATGTATTACATGTGAATGTTATATTTGCATTTTAGTTGAAATCTATTAAAATTCTATCAATACGTCATACGTTCTCTTATTGGGCGAATAGACTGGTAGTAGGCTTGTATTGTTTAGAGTCAAATTATTTATTGACAAACACATACATTTGTCACCTGTAAATAATAAAATGCAATATGAATACAATACTATATTTATATGCTAGAATGGTTTATTAAATAAATAACAATTATCATATTGCCTTGGAAACATATAACAATCTATATCTAAAAGGAAGACAACCCAATAACTTTATTTTTCAAAGATTAAAAGAAAAAAACTCATCAATGGATCATTGAGAAGCATAGGCACAATATTTAAATTACAATAAATGTTCAAATTGATGTTAAGTTTTCATTTAAATTACAATAAATGTTCAAATTGATGTTAATTTCTTAAAATGCATGTGTAGCATCTGTTAATACCATTTCTGCAAACATTATGAATGTGAAAACTTGAAATTGAATTTATACAATCAATGAAATTTTGTTCTAATTTTATATAATTTGTCCTTTATATATCCCCAAAAAAAAAAATCTAACGGCGCCAAGTCAAGTGATCGTGCTGGCAATTTCACGGGTCCATTTATTCCTAACCAATTTGCCCCAAAATTTAGATTTAATAATCGAAATTTCTGCGGAAGTGCACCATCGTGTTGGAAATATAGAATTGAGCATTACAACATATACATTTTTTCATAATTTTCGTACACCATTGTTAAACACTTCTAAATAAAAAGATTACGTCAAATGTGTTAGTTTGACAATCAAACAATTTAAACAAAACAAGCCAACTACGCCCAATAAGAGAACGTATGACGTTTTGATAGAATTTTAATAGATTTCAACAAAAATGCAATTATAACATCCACATGTGATACAGTATTGAAAATAGAAAAAAAACCTATTTATTAAGGTCAAAGCCAACTATGACTTCTATTAAAAAAAAAAAATTGAATTGTATCTTGTTTATTAACGAAGATATTAACATTCTGTAGAAGGCATTCAATACCCCGTAAAAAAGTGCCTTAAGAACATGCAACTCTTATCTTGATAAAATGAGAATTAAATGATATATTGATAAAAATCGAAAATGGAAAATAATTTAAAAAATATATAAGTTTTTGGCCATAACTCGAAAACAAAAGACGCTATCCAATTTTGATTTTCACCATTGAGTATGTCTTGAAAAAAGAGATTTAGGATACGCCATCCGAATATCTATATCTCTTCCAGTTAGAGATCCCCTATAGAAACGTCAAAATTGGGCCACCCTGTACATTTAATAATTATATGAATGAAAACTAGTACTGCCTGACATATATTGTCGATCAAGGTTAGTCAATAAATGTGTTGTTACTACGCAATCTTAAAACTTATTAGTTCGATAAACAAAGATTGGATGCAGGTAGGTATAATAAAAATATAATTTTTAAGAAATTTTCGGAACATAATTATTATGAATTAGAAAATTTTTGGGAATTTTAATTATACCGGGTGTTGAAATAATATGGATAAACCAGGAAATCTTGGAACGAAGACGGTTTCGTGAAAAATGTTTCAGACAAACGTTGTTGCAAACTTTGCAGGACTTGCAAAAAAACTATTTAGTTGTAATATTTTCGTGACCTTGAAATTGCTAGGTGAACTTCAACTTTAAAATTTCATATGGGAAACCTTAGGTTTTTGACAGATTTGTGTAGACGAAGTAAATGACATTTTTGTTTTTTCGTTTTCTTTTTGAAGGTCTTGTCCTCGTCTATACGAATCTGTTCAAAAACTGAAAGGTTCCCGTTTAAAATTCTAAAGTTGACCATCACCTAGTAATTTCAACCCCTACTACTTTTGTCTGAAATATTTTTTTAAGAAACCTTTTTCCATCCGAGATTTCCAGGTGTATCCATCTTATTTCTACACCCGGTATATTGTAGATGAAGTGTTTAAGATTATATAATATTTTTGTTTTATTTTTCACAACATCTATTATTATTATTATTTTCCGGAATTTTATTCATTTCAGAATGTTTTGTTAGGTAAACAAATCTGCAATCTTTTAAAGGTTTCTTGAATCCTGTTATTGACTTTCTAGAAACGGTCGGATTTTTTTGTGATTTTTCACACTTCGAAATTTATCAAAACATTAAAATTATTTGATTATTGGATTAATAATTTTTAAGAATTGTTTAGATTTTTTGTGGAATTTATATAATTCAGTAAATCTTTTAGGACATTTATTATTTATATACAGTAGAGCGTCGATAATCCGAACTAATTAGGACCGAATGTGGTTCGGATTATCAAATCGCTCGTATTATCAAATATTCCTGCTAAATAGTTGAAAATACGAGTATTGGATATAAGCAACATCTATATCAATGAAACATCCGCATACCAGACTCAAAAGAAATATATTTCTGTAAACAAAAAACTAAAATTCAAATTCTTAATTAAAAATAAAATTTCAGGGAATAAACACTTCGAATTCCTCGACTTGATTATGCGGAATTCAATGTCACACCGCGGTTTTTGTACACATATTTTCTCTCACAGTAACCACCATAATTTTGTTTTGTTTTTGAGGGTTCGGATTAGCGGACGTACTGATTGCCGAGGTTCGGATTATCGACGTTCTACGGTAATTTTTAATAAGTTTTTATGAACTTCAGTTGTAAGTTACCAGTAAATTGCAAAGAATGTAGAAGAAGAGTTGTAAAGAATGCATGGTATTATTTCAGATTCACTGAAAACTGAATTACAATTAATTTAAAATTATGGATAGCGACGCGTGCGATATAAATTTGGAGATTGCAAGCGATTTCAATAGAATTTGTAAATGATGAAAGCGCAATAAATAACATAAAATTTTGCACCAGCTGGTTTTATTGACATTTTATTGCCATATTGCGTTACACCCTTCAGTTCCGAAATTTCGAACAAAAAAAAGCGACTGAAATCCGAGAATTGCAATTTTCACTGGGTCGCAATTAGGTGCTGCTTGTCGCCCGATTATTTTTCCCCGCTTGAAAAATTGTGCGTTTCGGGTAAAATCGGAAAGGGTTGCAGTTTTTGGTGTCGCGTTACGTCCACTTGGATTACAACTGAAATGCACTCGACCAGTCGAGTGAACGCGCTGCTCTCTGCACCCTTTTGCGCCTCTAAGTGAGTATTTGTAATGGTCTAATGGTCTCGTTGCACAGTTGCTAGCGGATCACGTTACCAGTTGGGTGATTTTATTTCATTTGCGGTCCGCGGTTTACAAGGTGATCTCTTTTTTCGTGCCGTTCCAGAAAGGCTCGCTTTTTTGCCACCGCGCCTCCGCGGGACGCCGTGGGAAATCGCCATTGGGAAACCGACTGCCGGTCAACCGTGAAGTTGATAAGGTGAAATCGGAATTAGATATTTCGTGTTGTACAAATTTTGCAGATTCTGTCACAATCAATCAGTGTGTCTCGCTACCAACTATTGGCTGAACCTGAACATTTCCTTGATAGCCAAAAATCATTTTGAGCAGTGTACTGATTGGAAAACATCAGATGAGTACGGGATGAAAACGTGTATAGCCTGAACACCCACAAATGCGATCCGTCGTTTCCGTCGAATCTATGCTCAGAGTTTTCGTGTTTATGTAAACCTTGAATCATGACATCATGAGTTATTATGTTAACTGATAAGTTCTTCGAAAATACATTTTACGATAGTAGATTTTTCGAGGACGAATTCTTCTAATGATCTATTGTTCGAAAAATGAGTTTGTTGTTTTCAAATAATTTACTCTCCAAAGTACTTAGTGAATCTGTCATTATAAACAGTATCTAACTGTGTTTCTAATTTAAAAATAATTTATAAGAAAAACAGAACAATCAATGCATTGAGCTTTTATAAGCCCCTCGCCGCCACCATTTGCACTATCTTTTATAAAATATGTAGTCAATAAGAATGATTTTCACAATATTCTATACTTTCATTCTTGTACTAAATACATATTTTTATTTGGACCACTGATGGCAAAATATTCTATTTTGAGATAATCTTGAGATCTTTTGGACATATATTTTCCAATGTGTTATTTAGATAATTTTCATTATTTGTGTTTTTTTATTCTCCTTCTTCATATCACTGCCATTATTTTTATCAGTTTTCTTCTAAAAGATATAATAGCATGTAAACTGTACATCTGTAGAGAGTTGTTTTTTTATTAATTACACCCACAAAATCCAAATTGTTATTAACTTTATTGTAAAAATTAAAACAAATGTAGGTGGCTTTCATTTTTAAGTTTATTTAACTATTTTATAGTTTTTAAACTCAAGAAATTTAGGCAATTGTATAGTTTTTAAATTATGCAAATATACATAATAATTCATATTTCATTTAACCTATTTTTGTAAAAGTTAAATATAAAAGATACAATTACAAGGTGTCCCAACGCTCTCTACGGTTCAAAATTGTTTTATTCAAAAGTTGTGTACAATAATAGGTTGCATTTCGAAAAAAGATTGAAATTATATCATATAAAAGTTACAGTCTTATGTAACTTATGTTTTTTTAAATGGAACGCTCTATATATCTTTACATTTTTGGATCCTGTGTTAGTAGAGAATTTAAATAATATTGGGTTATAGGGGTTGAAACCTAACCGTTTACATGTTATTCTGATGTTTATACAAAAATTTATACAATTTTGTTTATGTTTTCTACTCTTAGTGATTGAGCTAGTAAGCTCTATTTTGGTGTGTAGTTTTACTGATAGTTGACCTTCAATAATAAATTTATTTACATATAAGTACAGGGTGATCAATATTTACAAACTGCACCATTCGTTCATTTTTTGAAATGGAATACCCTCTATATTATTTCATACTATGGAAGATCATTAAATGATCTTTCATCAGATATAAGGTTTCCTACCCCCAAATATATTAGTTACATGTAAATATAGTCGTAATTAAATATTTTCAATTTGTTGATAGTAAATCAGAAATTTATTTAAACCAAAATATATAAAAATTTATACAATTTATTAGGTATAAGTAGTGAAAACTAACAAAAGAAAAAATAATTTATTACAAATGATTTCAAAATTTCAAAAACAACAATATTCTACGGTGTGCAACGATTGAATTTTGAACTATTTCTAAAATGTGCTGGGTTAATACGGAAAAGGAAAAATTGAAAAAGCTTAATAAACTCCCACGGTCAACAAATCAAATTTAGGGTTGTCTGGTGACCTACCGCCTGGAGTACCCACAATAGCACCCCAGACATTTATGCTCCACTGATTTTGGATATTCACAGATCTTGTAAAATGAGGATTACGATCACTGCAGTAATGGAGATTTAGTGGTGATGTAGTGACTTAACCGTTATTATTTAATGTAGCCTCATCTGTACACATTACAAGATGAAAAAAATGTCCATTATTTTCCACAGCAATGAGTGCCTTTCTTCACTTTTACGAATAAAACGAACGAATCTTACAGACTGAAATTAATGCACTAATTACTTGTTTATGTTAAGTCGGTATGTGTCATGTTTTTTATTATTATGAATATTATTATTATGAATAAATTCCGAAATATTAGAGTAACTCTCATTTTTGTTATTATTATGAATGAAGCGCAGAATGGACAAAGATTGACAGCAATATGTAAATTACAAATAAATTTCGAAATATTAGAGTAAATAGTTTGAGTATAGGAAACCCTATATCAAATGAAAGCTTATTTAATGGACGTTTATACTATGAAATAATATATAGGGGGAATCGTTTTAAAAAATGAATAAATGGTGCTGTTTGCAAATATCAGTCACCCTGTATGATATCGTGAGGTATGTATCAGATGAAAATTTATTTTTCAAGGCCAACTATGTATAAAATAACACACTGAATTAGAGGTTGTTAACTTCATCAATAAGAGCAGGAAAAATTAATGAAATCGCATACATTTTTGTATAAACGTCTGAATAACAGGGGTACGGTTAGGTTTTAACCGCAATTATCTTATATCTTTTGAATTGTGTAGTAACACAGGATCCAAAAATGCAAAGATATATAGGGTGTTCCACTTAAGAAAAAACGAAGTATGAAGTGTAACTCATTATTATACACAACTTTTGTATGAAACAGTTTTTGGAATTTTGATTAATAGTAGTTGACCGTTCCCAGAGCGTTGGGACACCCTGTATAATACCTACATTGTAGAAATTATTATACCTATCTACGAATTCAAATATTATTAACTGTTTTTTTAGCAAACGATAAAAAGATAGATACATAGATTGTAGAAATGTATAACATTTCTACAAATTATACCTACAAAATACAAATTTTATTTATCTTCTTTTCTAAAACATAAAAAAAATATATGTAGTTTGTAGGAATTTATAGAATTTTGTTAATTTGTACCTACCTACAAAATACCAATTTTATTTAAGTTTTTTTAAAGATATAGTATATCAATCGTCAACAGACGAGGTTGAGATTTTATAATCAACCGAGCCTGTTATATCGATATCGGCCGTATGTTGTTTTATAGTTTTCGTGATACTGAAATAAAAAGGATTCAATTTTGCGAAATTATTTTTATAAATCATAATGACATATTTCAAGTATGCTGTAATGGTTGCATAGTAACACTTGTGAACACCAAAATAAATGAACAAAATGACACGGCTGTTAAATTTTAACGGCCGTGGATGATATCAGATAAATAACAACCATGGCCACAGTACATTTAATATGTAATTACAATCAAGTATCACGAAAAAACAAGTTATAAATAATAGGTTGTAGAAAATAAAGATATTATAAAGAGGTAAATGAGTAAAAGTAAATAGATAAGTTGATTTTAGAAATATATAGAATTTCTTAAAATGATACCGATAACATATAAATTTTATTAATATTGTTTTCTAAAATAGAGGAAAAATATATATGAAGATTGTAGAGATTTATGGAATTATGTTAAGTTATATCTTTAAAATATTAGTTTTATTTAAGTTTTTCTAAAAGATAGAATACATAGATATTAGATAAGTAGGTTGTAGAAATTTATACAATTTCTGTAAATTTTACCTACAAAATAGAAAGGTGTTTACGGCGGCCACTCGCCTATTTAATCTGAGATGTTCTAAAGGACGGTCGCATGGGCCCCTAAACTATCACTAGCATTATGAACTTATTTCGCTTATCTGATGGTGAGATACTGTCACCGAAAATCCCCGTATAGGCGCACTCCGTGCACCTCCCGACAATGGGTAATGACTTATTTTCCAGATCGGATCGATTGATAGAAAAAAAAGCACATAATAATAAGGGAGGCGTCCCTGCCGCACAAAAGGGCATCGACAAGGGCTCTCCTGCTTTAGTTTGCAAAACACCATAAATAGGTAGCGAAAATGGTATTATCTGAGTGATTAAGCACAATAATGTGAAGAGTGTCTGGCCCTTTACTTTGAACAGTTTTTTGTGTTTTGCATCAGTATTATTAACAGCATAATTTTTTTATCGTTTTAATTATTTCACCAGGCCAGTCTAGCCAGCTATCTTTAAATTCTTACATAACGTGACATACCTGCCATATATTAAGGGTGTAATGCTGAGATCGCGTTAGGCCAAACATTTCTTAGGAACATACATCAAAAACTCCGTAATTACAGAAATAGAAGCATTTTTAATAAATGCAGGTATATCACGGGACACCTTGTATAAATATTTACATAAGAAATAGATAAAATTAATTGTAGACAGAGTTTTTTTTTAAATTATTAATCAAGGGATATTACAGTTTATTGGCTAAAACGAAATTTTAATAGCACTAGCGTTATAATTTGGTAATTTTTCACAATAAGCGCATATTTATAAATATTAATGCAACAAAACGTGTTTAACTGAAGCCTCAAGTAAGCTTATATTTTCAAACATATAATTATATTTAACACATACATGGTATGTGAAACATGTAAATTACAACAAACTACTTGAGTATTCGTATCTCAATATTTACTTTTCTACACAAATGATTCGTGTTTACTAGTCATAGATTTGTCATTCAGCGTAAAACTATGTGTCCAGTCCTCCTGTGAAGAATATATTACAAATAATATTATCCTAATACAACATATTTTACTATCAATGGCATTGTTTAATCCTTCGAAAAGTATAGACTAGATATTTGTGTAATCAGGCACTAAAGTTGGAGTTTTTATCACGAATGTGCATGATGTGTAACATTTACGTACTTACCTACGCTTGACGTTTTAAGGTACGATTTTTACGATAAACTCGTATGTATTCGATTTGTTAATTAACATTTGTGACTTTGTGACGGAAGAACAAATTTAATGGCAAAGTACTAATATTATATGTTAAGTAAGAAATCTAATTTGCATTCATAGAGCAAGTGTTTAGATCATTGGAACACGGAAAACTTGCTACATCAATAGAAATATTTGCTTGCAAGTCGGTATTCTGCTAATAGCAATTATCTTGTTTTTTCTCTTCTAAATTTAATCTTTAAAGACGATTACAGAAACAGAAAAAAAACAGAAAATTCCTGTCTATTAGTATATTAGAAATTTATTGTGTACAACCAACCACCAAAGTAACAACCAAGTACAACCAAAAGTACATTAGTTACATTTAATTTTTTAATTTCAATTTTCTATGCGTGATATTTTCGAATTCCAAATTTCATTGAAGATATCCGTTTTTTTTTCCAATGTCTAAGAAAATGTTGTGTAAAATTTTCCTGCGTATTTTTTTTAATTTAGAAAATTCGTCCCTCTTCTCATAACTTAAAGTTTCGCATGTTTTCCTGGCTATCCGTTCTCCCTGGTGCTTTTTTACACCCCAATTAATTACGTTATCCTGAGGGATTTAATTTGTCGGTTTATCCCCTAATACGGCGGGGTGTGTATAAACTAAGCAGACGTAATTAAATAACTCCTACTCGGATACACGTGTCCGCCGCTGAATAACTAGGCATTACTGTCTGTTCGCATCAACGTCACTCTCATAGCAACCGAACGGTACTGAGGGCGTCGCGACGCCCATCCGACAGCACCTATCACCACTATTAATAGAAAACTCGCTCGATAAGTTCCTTTTCGGCCGCTTTCTAGGACCGCTATTATTATCTGCTGTCTGCACCTAGGGGAACGTGGGCGTTTTCTCATCATCAACTATGACAATGGGGATGAGTGAAGTGAGATTTCTACGGTGGGATATTGTTAATGATAGAGAAACAATAACAATCATGTAGCATATATAGTCGAATCTAGTTATTGACAGTTTATCATTGCTAATCTAATGTATAACAGCTTTCATTGAAATAAGCGTAAAAGTTGATTAAGAATATAATTATAATAATTATAATTAAATTAAAATAAACTTTAGTATAAATATTTCAAGATTTCGGGAATTTTAATCAATATTCTGTGAATTAAATTCTATCTACACACTTTAGTAATCTAATAAAGAAATTGGGCTTTTCTTGAAAATAAATTCTAGTAAAGTAAGTTCAGGAATTTATCAAATAAATGCATTACACACACTTTCCAGGAATTTCATTTTCAAATTTAGAATGTTCATATGAAGAAAGTAAAGTGCACAAATTACAGCAACTTAAGTAAGACCATTCTGAAAATGATGTACATATTCTGTGAATATAATATTGAGAATCCAGTTTTTTTTTGTGTACAAATTCCATGAGTCGAACATACAAACATCTGGAAAGTTGGACACTTACATATTCTTCGATTTTAATATCCCAATTGAGGGGCCTGGACGTGAAACGGTGTAAGTGCACTTAAAAAAAATGGAACTAAGTGCGGCATGCTGCACCTGAAAGGTAGTTCTACTTGGAGGAAAATAGATTCAACTGAATTTCGCGTTCTGTGGCGCCATATTTCGTGATCATGAACGCCTGAAAACATTTGCAGTTTTACTGTGTGGTATCAAATGCAGCACTTGAATCCTTTTGCAACTGAAGGTGGAAACATGCAGTCGCGATTTGCGATTTTTTTTCGCAAAGCGTTCTGATTGGTTAAATTCCACTTCTCGCTTAAACTGCGTTCAAATTTAACCAATGAGCTAAGTGCAGAATATCATGCCTTTATCCCTTATACCCTTTATCATTAAAGGATACCCTTTATCCTAACTTGGAGGTAAAATGTTTCAAGTAAATTTTACGTACCCAGGCGCGAAAAATGAAACAAACCCAGACCATGACATTGGGCCAAAAAGAGCCTGATTTAGATCAACCCCAACCAAGACCAGCTGATGCAGACGTAGCAAATGATGAAGATAACATCGTAATATTAGATTCCGATTACGAATAAGAAATTTTGTTATAAAAGTTGAATCATTTTACCACTACATTTTTATCATGAATAATAATTAAAGTACATTTTTGTGGGGAAAAAAATTAAAAGCAAACTAAAAACATTATATATTTTTTAATGTGTTTTCGCCTTTAAATAAAACTAAAATATTAACACAGTTTTCTAAACTTATTCCTGGTATGTTTAAATTCGAGTTAACTTTAAAGCTATTTATTTCAGAACTACAAAAAATGCACTTAAACGCTTTTACTTCTAGACCCCACAATTGTAAGATTTTAGTATGCAAATTCCAGAAGTCTAATACGAAAATATTGGGAATTTAGAATACCAATTGAATTCATCTGAAATTCGAATCTGGATATTTTAGTACATATTTCAGCAAATACAAATTATTTTTGGATAGAAATAATTAGGATACCGAAATTTTAGTATTAAAATACCAGAAATCTACCATACGTGAATATCGTATTCAAGAATTGGTCAAAAATTTAATTAGATAAAATGATATACAGGGTGAGTTAAAACGTACGTATAAACTCACCCTATATAATAATTACAATTAATTAAAAATAAATATTAGTAGAAATATTTCAATATTTCTGGAATTGTAATACTTGGATATTCTGGGAATTTAATACACACGTTGTCAGATAGCACTTGATAGTACAAATCCACTATAACATTTAGAATATTTATATTCCGGAAGGAAAGCATTTAGTATAGAAATGCCCGGAATTCGAGAATTCAGAGGATTTTAATAGATTTTGTGGAAAAAATTGTTAAAAAGTATGTTGTATCAGATAATTGCCTATTGTAAGAAATGTGTTGTTCAGAAATAGGTAGTTGGCTGTATATTTTGTCAATGGTAAATATATTTCAGAACTGTCAAAGTGACAACTAACATTGACAAAAATTATTATTATTGTATTCTTTATATGTATATTAATTACTCTGTAACTGTAATTATCTGTAACGTTGGTTGCGAAATAAACAATTAATTAAAAAAATATTATTTACTCTAGATCTTTAATGTATTAGTTATTCTGCCATTAAAAGTTTATCAGTGGTTATGGTTTTACTCAACAAAGGCTCGCACTGTATTATTAATTAAATAGATCCAGACCTAACCTTTCACAATATTTGTATGTACAACACTTTTTTGAACTTTGTGAAATTAAATCACATTCACACAGCAGAAATGTACAACACTTTAATGAACACAACTGCACATACGTACCTCGTATTTTATATTCAATTAGGTATATATTCTATCTATCTGTGAATGTCTGCAATATTCAGAATCCCAATATGTTTCTATGCAAATTCCAGGTATTTATTCGAAATTTATTTATTTTTATTTACCATCATTATTCTAAGAATTTTAAAACAGAATCTGTAAATTTATGCATACGAAGTTTAGATTCTTACAAATATTACAAATATTACGAATGCAGGATTCATATTCTATAAATCTTAGACTCAGAATTCGGAAATTTTAGTATACGCACTTCCAAGATTCTAGTATACAAATTCCAGGATTTTTTAATTATATATTCTGGGTATTTGGGTAACAAGTACAGTCGTGTTAAAAATGTGTTGTACACAGATAATTGGCTGTTGTAAGAGGTGTTTAAAAATGTGTTGTACAGAAATAGGTAGTTGGCTGTATATTTTGTGAATGGTAGATACATTTCAAAACTGTCAAAGTGACAACTAACAATGACAAAAATATTATGATAATATTCTTTGTATGAAAATTAATTACTTCTACCATTAAAAGTACTTCTACTTCTACTTTTTAAAATACTTGTATGCACAACACTTTTTTGAACTTTGTGAAATTAAGTCACATTCAGACGGAATAAATTCTGTTCAACACTTTAATGAACACGACTGTACATGGACCAGTATTACAATTCTGAATGTTAATAGTCTGCAAGCCTAGCAATCAGCAATTGCATTTTTGCTTTCAGCAATTTAAATAAAGATATTCTGGGAATTAGGTACACATTCGGTGATTACAATCAAAGTGCTGAATTTTCAATAATATTATAATTTTTTATTTTATTATAATTTTCATTCAGAATCTGGATTTTTATGTATACAAATTCCCAGGACTCTAATACTAAGATAATTTGAATTTAGGATATACAAGGTGTCCCATAACTTCGTGGCATCAGTTTAGAAGCATTTTAGAAGCAATTTAGAAGATTAAATGATTTTTTTCTGATCGTTTTTTTTCAAAATATAGGACCTTGAAGTGTTACTTAGCAAATCATGTTCTTATTAACATTTCTACTAGAGAAGACTGGTAAAACTGATATTTTGCGACGAGTGACCCACTATCAATATACATATTCACAAATAATTTCATCATCTGAGTAAACATAGAGCCCCAGAAACAGGGGTTCTTCTATGGTTATTAGTATATTCTTGAACTTCGAAAAAATGAAACGTTTCTGAGATATTCGAGGTTAAACTAGGCAAACACATAGGTTTTTCTTCACTACTAGCTTATAAAGATACCATTTATATTGACTGATATTAATTGTGTGTTCTTTTCACTACCATCTTGAATATTATTAACCTAGGTCAATACTAATGTCAGGTCACTTTACTATAAAAGTTAATCAATAAAATTATACTTCGTTGCACAGACTACTGTGTTGACTAAGCAGTACACACTATACAGGGTGTCCAAGATAAGGATCAACAGCATGGGGATCTCGGAAACCGTAAAAGTTACAAAGAAGGTGAAATTAGAAAAAAGTTGCTCAATTTAGTGGTCAGTAATATTCTGTTGAGAAAAACAGAAAATTCCGCTTACTTCCGGAGATATTCGACAATATCCGAGATATTGCGATATCGATTGTATGTTTTGCTGAAGTTATTTGAAAAGGTATAAAAAAACAAAAGGCACATTCTCATTGCCACTTTTTTAGATCTACAAGACAGTGTTTATAAATTTTTAGTACAACGTTTCGCTTCGAATAAATCATCATCAACTTTAAATTTTTATATGGCCCGTAAATAAAGTACACCCTGTATTAAATAGCATTTCCGATTACGAATTCTACGATTTATATCACAGTATGATTTCTCATGTTTTATTCAGAAAAAAACTTGTTAATACATTAATTAATTATAATACACTTTGGCCTTTACATTTAACCCTATTCTGGGTTAAAATTAAGTAATAATTTTTGTATTCATCGTCATTAAATGAAGAGAACAATTCTCATATCACAGTAAAAAAAAAATAAGTGTAGTTCCATTAACTATAATGTTTCACTGTTTAGCAACTACTCTTGCTAAATTATTGTTTGTTACTATTTCTGTATATATTCTTCATTAAAATTGTGTACTACCTCTGTTCCATAATAAGTGAGCCATTACCGATTTTTATTTTTTCCATAATAAAAATTCGAATTTTAATTGTTGCTTTTGACAAAATAAACTGTCAAATATTTGGACGTCCATGATATATGATTAAGAATTTGGCGTATATTACAAATATAAAATAGAAATTAAAAAAATAACTAAGTGCCAATAAGTTTGAAAGAAAACTCAAACGGCTCTCTTATTATGGAACAGAGGTAGTAATAATTTTCGTCTTCGTTGCCATCAAATGAACAGAACAATTCTCATATCATAGTAAACAAATAATAAGTGTGGTCCTAAATAGCTATATTGTTTCAATGTTTAACAACTATTCTAGGTAAATTATTTTTAGTTGCTATTTTGGTACCTATTTTGGGTTAAATTTAGATATTTATTTTTTCTTCGCCGTCGATATTTCAACGCCTACTACAAGAAAATGTTCGAAATGTATTAACAAGCCTCTTTATGAATAAAAACATTATAAACCATACTGTCATATAAATAGTTGAAGTCGTAATAGGAAATGCTATGTAATACAGGGTGTACATTTTTTACAGGTCATATAAAAAATGAAGTTGATGATGGTTTCTTCGAAACGAAACGTTGTACTGAAAATTTATAAACTCTTTCTTTTAGAGCTAAAATGTGGCAATGACAAAGTGCCTTTAGTTTTCTTATACCTTGTCAAATAACTTCAGCAAAACAAAAACGATATCGCAATATTTCGGATATTGTCGAATACCTCCGGAATTAAGCGAAATTTTCTGGTTTTCTCAACAGAATATTACTGACCACTAAATTGAGCAACTTTTTTTCTATTTTAACCTTCTTTGTAACTTTTACGGTTTCCGAGATCCCCGTGCTGTTGATCCTTATCTTGGACACCCTGTATAGTGTGTACTGCTTAGTCAACACAGTAGTCGGACGAAGTACAAGTGCTTTTGGTTTTCTTATACCTTTTCAAATAACTTCAGAAAACAATAAAAACGAAATCACAAGATTTCCAACTTGTCGAATATCTCCGGGAGTAAGCGGAAATTGCTGGTTTTCTCAAAAGTATATTACTGCCCACTAAATTGCGCAACTTTTTTTTAATTTAACCGCCTTTGCCAGACAGCAAACTTTTACGGTTTCCGAGATCCACATGCTATTGAGCCTTATCTTGGACACTCTGTATAAGTACCATATTATTTGGAGATAAACATTCCTGTGCCCAACCACACTAGTTCATCAGTTAATAATAATTTGACTTAATTAAATAATATGACATGTCATAATTTCGTTATATATAATTATGTCAAATAAATGTCAGTATAAAATGTTTATTTATTTGTAAGTTTTTCTGATAGTAGTGAAAAAAGTATATTCACCTCGGTTGTGAGTCCATTATTGACCACCCGCCTTGTATCGCTCGGTGCTACGCGTCTCGGTATTCAGGCTGGCGTCGGTCAATAATGCTGGTCTTCACAACCTTGGCGTATAATATACTATTATACTATGATATTATATCATAAATGTAAGTAAAATGTGTTAAGTTAGCGAATTTAAAAATTTTCTTTAATATTTAAGTTTTTTATTTATAGATCAAAATTGCTGAACGAATTCCCTTATCCAATGTTAGAAAAATATATTTTGGGAAGGTGGGATTTTTTTTCTGTAATTCCAACTGCATCTACAGAAATTCACGAATAATAAAGTACGATGTGTAAAGATCTTGTATTTATATATTTATGAGTGTGTTTGTAAGTTGCACTGTTATTTCAGACAGTATTCAATTATTGTATTGGTTTAAGTGAGTTAGTTAAATTATGTTGTTAATGACCAGGTGATATAATGTAAGAGATATCATTGATGTTACGAATGTTTTGTAAAAATGGCACAGTTCTCGTGTTACAAATTTTTAGGTAATTAAAACACAAACTTCGTTTATATTGCGTTTCCTGGCTTCCATTTGTAAAACTGAAATACGCTTAACATTCAGTTTTTGCATTTTACGTAGTATAAATTAATTTCTCTCTGCGAAATGAGATAAGATGAAAACATTCCCCCAAGTGGGTAATAACATTCACACTTATCTTTGGTAATGTAATTTGCCAAGAGATCGGATACACAATTATAAATTCCATTGCAATTGAATTTCCTTGTAACACGATCCGCACGGTAGGACGCCCCGACGCCATTTTCATCCCCCTGCGACGCCTGGCGACGCCACCGCGCCCTCTGCACAATTGTTTTCGCATCTAATCGCACCTAATCGCATCTAAGCGTGGCTATTGATGTTTTAATTGCGAGGCGTTCCAGTTATAATTTCGCAGTCTGCGGAAAAGAAAACAGGGAAATAAAGAAGGATCGCCGTGTTTGCCAAACAAACACCGCAGGAGTAAATATATGACAGCAGGAGGTGAATTTCCCAGCAGTCGTTGCGTAATTCATTGTACGCTGCGTGTAAAATTATTCAAGTAGTCTTGACCTACACCTGCCTCAGAGGCTCATGGTTTATGGACCCCTCTCGGATTACATGCGATGTGAAAAAGAACAATCGCACGCCCATTACACGGACCAGTGTCTCGACAAATTTCCCTCATTTTTGTTCCTCGATGAAAACAGCCTGCCACGTTTAATACATAAAGCGCGCTATTTAAACTATTAGTTTTGATGAAGGAGCCATCGACAGGCCCATTGTGCTCACTCGCATGCACACAATGGCACGTTTCCACTATGCCGGGGATGCCTTAAAATAGATCGTGTTACACGGCCAATTGACAATGTGTATCAGTGGATTTTTTTTGTTTCTTTATCGCTTTTTGGAATCTGGGGACGAAATCGGCTGGCCTTGCCGATTTCGGTACTTTGCGTGATCCACGGCATTACGTGAAGCCCGACGACGCAATAGCAAAGCAGAAAATGCACCCTTGAGGACAGCGCCGTTTATTGGCTTGTTGGATTTGTGTATTATCCCATTGTTATTAGTAATCTTTTCCCCTTGTTTTTTAAAGGAAGTGTTGTAGGTCTTCATGTGCGTACACCACATCCTCCACCCTATGGGAAGAAGGTTCACGGGCTTCCCATGTTCCGTGATCCACGCTTGGTTAGGTTCGGAAATCATACCGTAGGGCTTCGCCAGTGTGCAGCGTTAATTGGTTTGTAAACTTTGGTAAAAATGTAGTTATTGTCTGTCAGGACACGTTAAAATATTTATAAGAGGAACTTCGTTTCGAAATTTGTTTTCACAAATTGTTAACCTGGACAACACATAGACCGACAATTTAAGTCTAGGCCACTGGCGTCCATCTCTTCAAATTTTCGATATTTCCACCAATGGACAATCAAATTTGTATGTATTGCAGAAGACGTAAAATATAATAACAGAATTGAAATTACAATAAAGAGATTTGGAATTTCAAAATTTCAAAAAGCAACCTTTATAAAATATAATGTTTTTTAAGAAAATTTAAAGTTTTGTTTTCATAATCGAAAAAATATAAGTTTTTTAACGTTTAATATAAGTATAAAATTAAATTACCAAAATACCGAAATAGTCGCTACAAAATAAAACATTACGGATGGGGTTAATAAATGAGAGTGCTTTAGCTGCAGTAATTAATAATTGCGCACAAATTCAATGTAATATTTATATAAACTGTTCGAATATTGGAAGAGAAAGTGTGAATAATTAATTTTCACAAACGAGATAAATATATTTTACTATTTATATTTATTCGTTTAAATTTCGAATGAAAGTGATAAATTATGTTTGATAAACATCAATATTTATTTTACTTCGGTTTTTGTGGTTAAACTAATTTTATTGTCGGCAATTCACAACTATACATCGTTTAGTACATTTGATCAAGTTTCATGCATGAATTTTAATAGACGTTAAAATGTGATAATTATATGACAGTTGTATTAATATTTGTCGAATAAATTATTTATAGATCATCGTATATTAAACATACATTTTGATGGCAACAATTATAACCATAAATTGAAAGTGACATAATCTTATTTTTCTCGCCTTTTTAGAAGCTTTGGCCGTCCAGTCACGACCCATTCAGTAATAGTCACAATCGTTTGTCATTGACTTGTTATAACTATGTTATCTAAAATCGTAAGTAAAGTTAGACAAATCGGCACTAAAGTAATGCATTATTGTACAATTTTCACCAATATGGATTTCCTACATAACATAACCACATTGTCCATAACCTATTATCCCTTAAGTATTTGCAAATATAGTAATTGAGGGGTCTAGAAGTAAAAGGGTTTATGTGCAATTTTGGTAGTTCTGAGAGTTCTGGCTTTAAAGTTAACTAGAATTTCAAAATTCCGGGAATAAGTTTAGGAAACTGTGCTAATATTTTAGACTTAGTTAAATTGAAGGTGTGAGTGGTTACCATTTGGTGAAACATATTAGTATAGGAATAATAAAACACTTGGTTGACGTTTCACAGTGTATATAGAAGAGGTATTACACACGGGCCACAAAGGAAAGCGGATGCATTTGTAGAAATTCGCAAAGCAGTCATTAAAGGAGACAACATTTTGAATGAACAAATAATGATTGACAATGCACCTTTACTGAATTGCGTCAGTTGTTAAATATATTTTAATGTGTTTATTAATACCATGTTTGAATATATTTAATTTAGTTTATACTCTTGAGAATGGCTGAGAGGCCGAAACAATTGTAGAGTTATTTTCTATATACACTGTGAAACTTCAACCAAGTGTTTTATTATTCCTATACTTTCAGACTTAGGTTTAGACTAAATATTAACACAGTTTTCTAAACTTATTCCTGGAATTTTGAAATTCAATAAAGCCATTTATCTAATAACTATCGGTATTATCATTAAAGAATTTGTAAATAAAACAATTGATCAGTGCAAACCACAATCTAATCAAACATAACCTGGTCTGCCCTTACCTAATCTAATCTAACCAAAATACTAAAATTCGAGTTTGCTCAGTATAAATATTAAGTATCATAACTAGGGTAACCAAATATATTCAAAACCATATATTTTTCATGCGACTGATAAAAGAATGGGCTGCACTCAAATGTGTTTCATTCAATACTATGAATATTGAGCCCTATTTGTTGAAACATAGTCACTCTATAGTATAGAGTTATAAAATATGCTTCAACAAACAGGGCTCAATATTCATAGTATTGAATGAAACACATTTGAGTGCAGCCCATTCTTTTATCAGTCGCATGAAAAATATATGGTTTTGAATATATTTGGTATAGAGTCTATAGCATATTTTTGCATATTTTTGCATATTTCTGCATATTTCAACATATTTCTGCATATTTCGGCATATATCAGCATATTTTAACCCTACCTCACCTAATAAATATAATTTATCAATGAATATGATTATCTAACCAAACTAAAACTAACTTAATCTAATCTAACCAAAAACTATCGGTATTATCATTAAAGTATCTGTAAATAAAACAATTAATCAGTGCAAACTACAATCTAATCAAACATAACCTGGCCTGCCCTTATCTAATCTAACCTAACCCAAATACTAAAATTCGAGTTTGCTCAGTATAAATATTAAGTATCATAATTAGGGTAACCAAATATATTCAAAGCCATATTTTTTTCATGCGACTGATAAAAGAATGAGCTGCACTCAAATGTGTTTCATTCGATACTATGAATTTTGAGCCCTATTTGTTGAAGTATATTTTATAACTCTGTAGCATATTTTTGCATAGTTTTGCATATTTCTGCATATTTCAACATATTTCTGCATATTTCGGCATATATCAGCATATTTTTCAGAAAAAACAGGCTATTTTAGAGCATCGTATGCTATTTTTTTTTACATTTAGTATTCTACATTCTAATATTGACGTCCGTTGTTCCCTGATCTTTCGTCAAGCAATTCCAAATTCTATCATCGTCCGGGGATTACTCATCCTGTATGTGATTCCCCGTTCTATACCCATGAAATCTCACTCTTGGATGGCACCCATTGCCACAGCTCAGTCCACAATATTTTAATCAAGCTTGGTGGCGAATGCCTTGTTTGTGTATAGGTACAAAAAGTAATTAATTCATCTAGGTTTTTTTATAAGACTAATTAATTAAGTGTGGGTATTTTAAAGTGAAAGAAGGTAGGTAGGTATACAAATTCAATTTTTTTTTTTGTTTATTTTATTTTATTATGTTATGCTGTCATCAGATAATTCAGATTTATGGAATGGAACGGAATTCACCATGTATGTGTATAGTTGTATCAGTGTATATGTGTGTGTGTATAGATACAAAAAGTAATAAATTCATCTAGTTTTTTTTATAAGACTAATTAATTAAGTGTGGGTGTTTTAAAGTGAAAGAAGGTAGGTAGGTATACAAATACAATTATTGTTTTTTTGTTTATTTCATTTCATTATGTTATGCTGTCATCAGAGAATTCAGATTTTTGAAATGGAACAGAATTCACCATTTATTAGAGCATATTTATCATTTTCAGGAATATACTTCCCATTTTACAAGCATATTTTTCATTTTTAAGAGCATATTTTCCATTTTTAAGAGCATATTTTCAGTGCTTAATAGTATATTAAATAAACGTCATAATAGTGTATTAAAAGTCATAATTTATAGCACGAGTCCAAATGTAAAACACGAGCCGAGCGTCAAGTTTTTTAAAGGACGAGTGCTACATTTGACTTATTCGCGAGTTTTTTATTATTTTTTATAATTTACCGCAATAAACATGTATTTTATATAATTAATTCATTGTTTTATTAGTGCTTTAATTTGAGTTGGTAGCACTCATATGACATTTGTTTAATGTGAAGTATAAATTAATATACTTTCATTTCTTCTTACATAGCAAATTTAATGTAGCTAATTTCACTGTAACATTTTCTTTTATCACACATTATCATCTTGTCAAACATGTGACCAACGATGCGAAGTTCGTCATGGCGCAGTGCGTACCTACTAACTTTGAAAAACATACGTTCGCGTGCGTTCTGAGATATTAACGTACTGAGATGCGTGCATAAACAACCAGCAAATTATTTAACAAAAATTTGTTTTTTGGAGCACATTTATTGTTGCCCTAATCATAACCATACTGAACAAAATTTGTTTACATACTGACCGTTCATTTTATAAATTATTTAAAATTTATCAATTTAAAATACTCTATTAAAATGAGAGGCGGAAAGCCCATGAGGTCGATGGCCCAATAAAGATTGTTTATATATAAAATACTGTATGCCTCACCCAATCTAACTTAATCTAATCTAACCAAAATACTAAAATTCGATTTTGCTCAGTATAAATATTAAGAATCACATACTAAGCAAACTTTTGTCACATACTGACCATTGATTTTATAAAATATTACAATTTGTTCTCAATTTGATATTAATCAAAATACTGAACAAATAAATAGCAGTGATATCCAATACTTTGTCAAACGGTGTCTTTCTATCAGCCATTCTTTGTCTAGCAACTTTTTTACTGTTCTGCTTATGTTTTCCGGGGTTTTCCGAGGTTATGTGTAGAGTAGGCTACCATGGGCATCTTCTTTTTTGCTACCTCGGAGACCACCATATTGAATTTTATTTTGACATCATTGACATCATTGACATCATTTTAAAGTGTTTGATAAACTCAAGTAAGTTTATCAGAAACTTGTCTGAATAAAATAGTGCACAGCTGTATTACTGATAAAAAGACCTATCGAATGAGGTTTTGCAGGGTGGGTTGACAGGGTATTTGAAATATTCTACAGGTGCTTATTGGAGTAGAAGGAGAAACCGACACACATGTCAACAGTTCATCAAAAGATATCCCCCTCAAAATAAAAACTGAGGCGTTGCGGTTTTTTTTATTTTACCCTTATTTTCTGAGAAACCCGGCGTAGATACTATTCAAAAAATATACTCCTATTTTTAATTTTTTTTTAAGAAAAATAAAGTGCACAGCTGTATTACTGACAAAATGACCTTTCAACTGGGATGTCACAAGATGAGTCATCCCATTTGAAACTTTCGACACGTGGTTATTGGAGGGGAGGGGAAAACTGACACATATATCAACAGTAGGTCAAAAGATTTCAGTCTCAAAATAACAAATGACGTGTTTCAGGGGTTTTTTATTTTGTCATAATTTTCTGAGAAATCTGGGGTGGATACTTTTAAAAAAATCATCCTGTATAAGTGTAATTATATTAAAAAGGGGAGGTAATTGCCCTTCTAATTTTGCCATTATTATGAACATAAATCATCACAATAGATAAGAAATTAATGTATAAGCATTTGTACAATTTCTTTTCTTTTCTTTTTTGCGTTTAGACAGACACATGTGTGAATATATACCAGTAGCTAAACGGTTTTGATAATAAGAAAGACACCCATGGTAGCCTACGCAATTTGGAACACCCTGTATACTGTCCTTCTTCAAGTTCCTTACAAATGGATAAAATAGTAATTTATTGTATAAGTGTTTTAGATAGCGTTTTATCCACACAAGAAAGTTTAAACCCGAGAGCGAAGCTCGAGTGTTTAATTTTCTTAAGTGGATAGAACGCGACTAAAACACGAATGCAATACAAAGTTTTATTTACAATCGCGGACATTTAGAATCAGATTTCATCAAAAAATGATTTGACATTTTGCTCTGACAGCGGCTGTAACGTCAAAAATTATTCAAAGAAATTAAAAAAAAATATTGGCAGGTGTTGAAACACCTAGTTGAAACACCTTAGCCTGTAGTTGAAACTACAAGCTTGTTATTAGTTTATGAAATATGATAAAACAAAGGACAAATTGTCTATTGATATAAATATTAATGTTAATATTAATAATAAATAAATATAGTGTAATTGATTTAAGATTGTATGTTTCATTATTCAACTTCATTATTCCACTAGTGGATAAAGTGGTACTTTATATGCTTCATAAGTGTGGATAAAACTCCAATTATAATATGATTGTGATTAATGTGTAAATTAAAGTTTTCCAATTCGCATTATTAAAATGATCATTATGTATATTGAATCTCATCGTTAAAACTACACTTTAATCAAATGGGTATAAAATGTTGTAACGGTCCAAAAATAGCGTTGGCAGAAACTGCTTTTTAATAATTAACTGGCGTATAGACCTGCACGGTAGGCAACCATGCTTGCATTTTTTTGTTGTGGTGACGCGTTTCCCCGTGAGCGATTTTTAAAATTCGCCGGCGGAGCGCCGCCATGAGGCAGAACTGAATTGACTCGTGCCCAGTATAGATCGTGCCAGAAGAACCGTTGCAGATAAGGTATATCACCATCCGGTTTACGGGAATAATCAACGGTTCTCAGCTAACCACCCATGAGGGGGATTGAGGCACCGAGTACGGGGCAGAGAACACGCTCATAACACCTGAGTAAGTAGTTATTTCTTCTCCTCTTCGTGAAGCCACGTGTCCGGCCATTTTGATTAAGGCCATGTGCTTCCAGGCGTTTGGCTACGGGCTAAACAGCTCGGCCAAAACCATTCTTGGCTGGAGGCCGCGGACCAAGCCCAGGCGTCCTCGACGGAAACCGCCGACATCCCGGAGCTGAACCCAGCCACCGGCGAGACCATCCGGAACTCAGGCCAGATCCAAATATATATAAATTCTTTTTTTGTGTGCTCGATTGAGCCACTTTTCTGGTTATTCTTTGTGTGTAAATTGCGTTTACGTGTTTCGTGTCGTACGTGTCTTGCGCTGTGTACGAGAAAGGTTGCTCCCTCGGCCCTTTCAATCGCGCGATTAGGAGCTTATTTTATTCGGCCGAATGGGGTAAACCCTGCGCGAAAGGGTGGCGTTCGGAGGTATTTTTTTCAGGAGCGCGGACACGGTGTCCGTCAGTTGTGTGTGTGAATAAACGCCGATATTACACTACAAACTCACACCTGTTATTTTTTTGTTCCCCCCCGCGTTTTCTCATTTACAGTTTTCTATTCTCACTGCGAGATTTAAACCTGGTGGTGTTGGCGCCAAACGGTCAGCGTTGTGACAGTTCGTGATTTCTGAACCTCGCTGACTGTCTGTCGTCCACCCACGCAGGTAGGGTGGAGCCACCCTTGCGACGAAGTAGCAACGAGGTAAAATTACGTGGAGCCTTTTTTTAACCCCCCCCACTCTCTGACACCGAGAGCCTGGCCCTCGTCACTACTTCGAAGGGACCCTCCACTCGCTCCACGGCCTAACGCGCCGACTGCCCTTCAGGTACGTCACAATGTTTATATTTTCACTTCATTCACTATAACCATTGACAACGTGAATAAAGTAAAAAAATAAGTAAATTTGCACTATCCTTGAAATATGACACTTCACACAAATTTTTCAATTCTGATAACGAATTGTAAAAAATCTTGTATGACATTATCGTTTTTCGTGGATAAAATTCGTCATTATTCACTTATACCATAAATAGCTATTGTCCACAATCACATTATAATTGAGTTTTATCCACACTTATAAAGCATATGAAGTACCACTTTATCCACTAGTGGAATAATGAAATTTCTTTATTCCACTAATGGAATAATGAAAAATACAATCTTAAATCAATTACATTTTATTTCTTTATTATTAATATTAACATTAACATTTATATCAATAGACAATTCGTTCTATGTTTTATCATATTTCCCTTCGTTTCCATTAATAATAAGCTTGTAGTTTTCATCGGTTTCAGAATGCATAGTGCGTGTCGAAGTTTCTGATAAATGTGTAGCCGCTGTCAGAGCGAAGTGTCAAATCATTTTTTATTAAATATGATTCTAAATGACCGTGATTGTGGATAAAACGTTGTATTGCATTCGTGTTTAAGTCGCGTTTTATGTGCATAAGAAAATTAAACCCTCGTTTAAACTTTCTAGCGTGGATCAAACGTTATCTAAAACACTTATACAATAATAGCTATTTATGGTATAAGTGAATAAAATTGCTTTTTTCACGTGTATCATACAAGATTTTTCCAATTCGTTATCAGAATTGAAAAATTTGCGGGAAGTGTCACATTGTCAGGTGACAACGAAAATTTCAAGGATAGTGCGAATTTACCTATTGTTTTACTTTATTTTCTACTCCCACATTAGTAAGTTGTAAAATCACACGGACTTTATCGCTAGTAAATCAGTTATACTGAATCAGACAGGGTGCCGCATTGTCAAGCACGTTATTCAATATAGTACTTGGGCATGTTATAAGAAGAATAGACAAATCTGGTACACTGAGAAATATAGGCGCACAGATAATAGCCTACGCAGGAGATTTAATTAATATAACAAAGCAGAGAAAATTAATGACAAACATTTTAAAAGAAATTGAGGAAGAAAGAATTAAAATGGGACTGATGATTAATGTAAAAAAAAAACAAGATAATGCAAATCGGAAAAAAATGAAGCAACACACATAAAACTGGTAAAAAAAGAACTCGAAAAAAATGAAAGATTCAAGTATTTAGAAATAACAATCACAAACACAGGAGAAAGAAATACTGAAGTAATGGAGAAAATACAAAGCCCTAACAAAGTGTACTATGCAAACTAGAAGCTACTACATAACAAAGCACTATCTATGAAACCGAAATTGCAAATATACGTATAAAACAATAATTATACCCGTGATGACTTACGCTGCGGAAACAATAACCATAACGAAGAAGAATAAACATGACATTGCAGTAATGGAATGAAACATATTGATAACAATACCTATAAAAATAAATGAGAATGAATATCGAAGAAGAACAAATAAGGAATTGGAAGAGAAGATATGTTGAGAGACAGTAGTAAGATATATAACAGCCTAAAGAATAAGATGGATAGGGCATGTATGGAAAGCAGGAGAAACATCAGCAATCAGAGCTATCATGGAAAGGAACCAAGCTGTAAACGGAGAAGAGAAAGACTAGGACTACATTGGTACGATTAAGTTGAAAAAGACCTCAAAGAAATGGGAATAGAGGAAGGAAAAGGTAGAAGACAGAAAGGAATGGCTAGGGATAGTTAAAAGAGAGTTAGCCATAGAAGAAGAGTAAAATGAAGACTAATCCATCTCGGAAATTGGATTGTGAAGACTCCTAAGGAGTGGCTAAATCCCAAAAGGGAGTGTAAAGTCTTAGTAATAATAATCATAAATCAGTTATAACGTAACAGTGTTATGTAATGAAAGTCACTAGGGGGGAATTATTAAGAGTTGGGGGGAATTATTTGTATGAGCATTGACAACATTGTGACATTTGGTGTTGAAATTGTCAAAATAGTCATATGATGGTCAATATAAAATATTGCCATGAGCTTCTAACAGAACAAAAATGTATCAATATGTGCAAAACTTTTCATAATTACGGCTGGGAGTAGAAAAAATAGTGTACATTACTTGAGTTATAAGACAATTACGCACTCGAGAAATTACGCACCTCGCCGCTGCGCGACTCGGCACGTAAAATTTCTCTTCGTGCGTAATATGCTTTTTACAACTCTCGTTATGTAATATACTATTAATTAATTAATTAATTTTGAAAAGTCAAATATTACATCAATTACTGTCGTTAAGAAAGGTTACATTTTTCACAACTGGCACGCACACAGTTATGTAATGTAGTTATGTAAAGACATTACATAACTGCAGTTCCCACCAAGCTTCAAACTTTTTGTAGGTTACAGCGTATCTATTTCTGGATTTTTCTGGTAGTAAACTATCCATGGCAACATTAGCAGAGTCTTCAACATCATAAGTTAGTTCTGAATCGCTATTTGAGGGCATTTTTTGGCATTATTATTAAATTTGTGAATTATTTTAGTTTCTTGACAAATTTGTTTATGCCAGTGCAATCATGTTTCCGTAGAAACAATAGGTATAAGGTGATCTGATTCGATGATGTGGTAAGGAACGTTCTTATTCAAATAGTAGATTAAATAATTCTGACGGAATTAAATAAAGTTTTGTACATAAAATGTTATGAAATATGCGATATTGTTTGACTCGTGTAATTTGCAAAACTCGCTTCGCTCGTTTTGGCAAATATTACATTCGTCAGACAATATAGCACTTTTCAAAACTGATTACGTAAATAACTATTACCTACTTCAACACATCATTTATAACCGATATTCAGAACAAAGAACTTTCTGAGGAAATTTCTGACTATCTGGCTGTCGTAGATTTTCGGACAAATTTTATATTGTATAGTTTAAGCTTTATAAAACTAGCTAGCTCTTACGATTTCTGATTCGGCAGTCGTGGATTTTCATATTGCATGCGGCACACGTCATTTAAACACTTTTGCGCTTACCTACAGTCGATTTTTAGCAATGGGCATGGATACTCCGACAAATGATTATTTTCAGGAGCGTTTATAAGGAACTACTGAGGTTTATAAGGCGCCAGTGATCCTCGCTTTCGAAGGCGCAAGCACGAGGCCGTTGTGCAGGGGTAATCACGCGGAAAACTCATCTGCACAAAAGGCATTACTTCTGTTTACGAGCAATGTTCGTTGACTGCGGCTGCCACTCCAGAATCCTCTTTAAAACCACTGCTAATCCCTTAATGCACCGGCATGCATTACAAACCCGTCGCCTGTGCAGACATTTCAAGGCAGAAAATGTAAACTCAGGTGAACTGCTCCTATTATTTTCACTTATTATAAAAGAAAATTGTATCTAGTAGTAGGTATATAAAGTTATATTATGTGTTATGCCCTATATATTTTATATTTATACATTTTAAGTGCCCCTATTTTAAAAAAAAAAATTCAAATGATAACTTATATTTATTGATTCAGATTTAAAAAAAAAAGTTGAGTGTGTGTTTAGTATGTGATAAGGTTAATATTAATATGGCTTTCCATTAATTATTTTTCAATTTAGTGAAATTATTCTTCATTTGAGTATATTAATAAATTATTATCTTCATCATAAAGTCTTATGTGATTTTATGTTAATTTATTTATCTTTAACTGTTATTATTTGTTCATGTTAGGAGCATGTTATTCACAACAAGAGTCTTTAATGTAACCTTAATAATGGCTAAAAAAAACTGTTCGACCGTAAAACGGCGTCCCGTTCGTTTTAATTTACAAAACCACCCTCGGATCGCCTCAAACAAAAGGAATCCTCTCGAGTGCTTCCTCTATTTTCCGAAGCGGCAAAGTCCTCTTCTGCACGGCTTCGTGCGGGTCCCATCCTATTACGCGCGAGATAGGTAAAATATTTATAGACCATCGAGATGTGAATTGCCCTTTTGCGGTAACAGTCAAGCCCCATCGAGCGGGAGTCCACGGTCCTTTTGTAAATAATAACCTAGGCCCATTGTGTGCACACCGGCTACTTGAAAAATCCCTGCGCGCACCTTTACCTGGACACATTTACAACTGTACACATATTGGCGCCCCCCTTGTGAGCGGTCAAGGGGCTATTAAACGGTATAATGGGAATATTTTGACGGCCCCGAATTGTTTCTGAATTCCGCAATTGTGAAGATTCGGTGCGGAAAGTTGTAAATCGATTACGTTTCCAAAAGGGAAAATACAGTGTGTTGCCGAATTGACTACACGACAGGGATTTTTTTTTAATCCATTTTAAAGAGCCTTTGGGATTTCGCCCTACCTAGCTTAAAACTTCTGCTCAAGAAATCTCATCGATTTTTGTTATAAATTTTGAACCAATATTACAGACCGTTTAGACTTGGCTTAGCTTCCAACTAGAGCTTCCACACGAAACATCTCCTTGATTTAAAAAAAAAAATTGAATCTACATTAATTCGTCCTGAATTTGGATTCTCGAAATCTCGAGCTTTCTCATTCATTTTTCTCGAGAACTATTAGAGACATTCGGTCGAGTCGAGAATTTTTGATTGATCCTAAATGATTATTTCTCGATGTTATTGTTCGTATGTTATGGACTCAAAAAATGGAGCAGTGGAAATACAACCACAAGTCACTTGAATATTCGAATTGTTGGCAAGAATTTTGGCGAATAATGTTTACGATAAATAGCACTTAATTCACAAAACCACCAAATGTAATAGACAATATATATATAAATTTACAGTAGGTAATGTATGATATTTCGCTACGATTATTGTCATTATCTTTATTAAAATTAACCCAAAAACATGAATCCCACAAGCAAATAATTAACAATATACATTGGCATCGATTACCGAAAACCGAAATTATAATAGGACGAACACAATACCTACATTAGTATCAATAGTACTATTTTATATTAACAGTTAATATTAGTTAATAGTAACAGATAAACAGGCACGATAATGGATAGCCGGTTGATAAAAGACGAGACCACAGTACAATGGTATAATTATTAAGCCCCGCAATAATAAGCTTCAATTACTGCATTAGTACGACCATGGGCCTTAATAAGCAACCACCCTGGCTACCATGGTGATCCACCAGGAACAGGGGTTTGCTCGCACAGGGTGGGTCAAATCGTGTGCCGATCACGGGGCGATCACGTGCCCTTCATTAAGGGATGTTGAATGTAACTATCTATTCTTATAAAGGGTGTAATCTTTATGTTAGGAATTATGTAATGTAATTACGGATTAAAAACCATGTTACGCATTTGATGAGACGAGTTGGGATTAAAATTATGCGTGTATAACGTTCTATTACTATATATGTTTAAATTCATTCGTTAGATCGGTAAAATATGATTATACATTTTTTTTTTGGCGCTCTGCAATAAGCGGAAACGATGAAATGTATTTAGAAAAATCAATATTAAGCTCAAAATAAATAGTAACTTTTTTTTTAATTTCACTTCTTCTCTGATTTTTGTTTTACTTTAAGTTATATATTAAAAATATAATTTTTATATAGGGCCTTTAATTATAGGTGAAAAAATCGATAACCGATAAATAACCTTGAAATTTTATAGTGGTCTGGTTTTGAAGAATTTGCCTTTCTTATTCAAAAACTTTGATTCTTTTAGTAGCTATCTTCGAAGTTTTATCAGACTTTAAAAGAGTGTTGAGAATAGTTAAAATTGTCAACTGCATTGTCATCTTACATCTTACTAAGCGCTAATACGCTAATAATGCTATATAATACGCTGTTTTTTATTTCTATTTATTTAAAACTTGCCGGTAGAAACAAGAAATTATTACCTATATGTCAACCAATGAATAATTTAAATTTTATAATGCGCTTTGTTGAGTATTTGTTTCCAACAGTAAAAACTTCTTGATCTTTTATTTTTTTGGGTTATATTTTTTTAGAAAAACTAAAATTTCACACAACATTGAAAAATGTAACATTATTTGTTTTCCAAAAGTCCAAAAATTCGTAAAAAAAGCTGGTTTAGCAAGTTTAACAATGGGAAGAGTGTTATTAATATTTTCATTTTGTGGCAGTATTCCAAACAAATTGTATCTTACATCTTACTATGCGCTACTAATGCGCTGTTTTTAATTTCTATTTATTTAAAACTTGCGGACAGAAACAAGAAATTATTACCTACATGTCAACCAATGAATAACTTAAATTTTATAATGCGCTTTGTTGAGTATTTGTTTTCCAACAGTAAAAACTTCTTGATTTTTTTTTGTTTGTTATATTTTTGTTTAAGAAAACGAAAATTTGACACAACAATGACAAATTGGCAATTTTAATGTTACATTGAAAAATGTAACATTACATTGTTTTCCAAAAGTCCAAAAATTCGTAAAAGTTGCTATTTTAGCAATTTTAACAATGGGAAGAGTGTTATTAATATTTTAATTTTGTGGCAGTATACCAAACAAATTGTAAATATTTTTAACCAAGTATAGATAAACATCTTTGAAATACTTTTCTTCGAATTATTACTTTTTAGACTCATTTGTAATTTTATGTAATTATTTTGTAATTTCAAACTAAATTTTTTGTAATTTTAAAAATTGGTACTGAATATTTTTGGAAACTGTTGTTAATATTTAATACAGCTATATTATCACTTTGGATTCTAATGTACAGATTATTATGCCAATTTTAGTATTCCAAATATTTGCTTTTGTCTTCCTAAATGCTTCTCAAAAATTTATGATTAATCTCTTTCACTTTTTATCTACCTATATATCTTTTGGAAATATTCGATCGAAACCACTGTCGATTTATTAAAATCAATCGTGAAAGTAAAAACTTAAAATTAATCCAAATGTTCGAAGCGTAATTTTTGTTATGTACGAATGAAATATAAAATCAGTTTCTTGTCATACCTTGAATAATCAGTTTCTTTTATTTTATTCGGTACTTTAAACTCTCCTTTTATTTACAAATTATAGGAGCTAAAGTAACATTTTATCTCCGTTTTTGTTGGCAACGGAGATAATTTTTTTACAAAGAACCAATGTTCCTAGAAACATTAATATCTAGAAACGACTGACAGAACTGAACCAAAGATGTAAAATGAGACGCTGAATACAACTAAGTTGTAAAATATAGGGTGTGCCAATTAATAAATTAAGTTATGGCCTTTCAAACTTTACCAAAATTAACGTGTCACAGCAAGGTGATGCCACAATGCAAATAGACGATATTGCCTCCAAAAGATACCCCAAGTAGTTGTTTAGACACAGGCAAAGTCCCAACCTGATATACCAAAAGCCAAGTGCCCTGCCAGTTTTTTAATAACGTATAAAAAAAACTTATGAACGGTTACAGCAATTTCAAAAACTAAAGGGATTTATAAATCCTAAAAAAGGGGAAAATTCAAATATACAAGTTTATACAGAGGGTTCCATTTAAAAAAACACAACTTTGACAATTTTATGGCTTTTGGAACACCCTGAACACATGTAAATAATTTTAAAAAGTAACCATAATAGACCCCCGTATATCTCAAACGTAAAACCTTTTCGAAGTCACGTATTTTGGCTACAATATTACGTGCACAATAGCGCGAATAATCCTGTATATTCAGTTATAATAACCTTGAAAAAAGAGATTTTGTATATAAAAAAAATGCTCTAGGACACGAACGATTAACCCCGTCTTGAATCTTTACCAATTGTCTACGAAATTTTAACTTCTTGAAGAGACCATAAATTTATCATTGTTTTTTTAAATTTTGAAGGAATTTGTGCGAAATAATGATATTTAGCATGCATTGTTCCAATTATATTAAGAGAATTTGTAAACGCGTCTTTTCACGAATTTTCTATGATATTTTTAATTTGAAAATTGTGATGGAATCTTTTATTTTGTCCCATCATGATAATATTAATCGTAATATTGGCGCGGATTTTTCTAATTTTCTAATAATTTATTCTCGCATAGAAAAATACAAATTGATTTACATATTAATATCATGATATAGTACAATAGAATCAAATTATCCTCTCTTTACTTAATCAGTCCCTCATATAGTTATTTTTTACAGCACTTGAGCACGTGATTTACACTGACACATTTCGACACCTATGAAAAGGTGTAATTTTATCAAGAAACTTTCTGAATTCGTCATATATCTCTTGATCATTTTAATAAATTGTAATTTCTGAGAGAAACTTCGTAAATTTTGTACAAAATTTTCTAATTTTGGAGGAATCATTTTCATGTATCATAAATCATGATGGTTAGTAAGAATCAATCTAATTCTATCAATACCCTTTCTGAGTTCGCCTTGAATCTTCGCCAATTTTCTATAAAATTATAATTTCTGGAAGAAATTTTGTTAATTTAACAATATATTTCGTATTGTGAAGAAATACTTTTCAATGTATCTTAAATCACGATATTTACCATAAATCTTCCCTATTCAGTCAAGAAAATTTCTGATTTCATCTTGAAGTTCTGCGAATTGTACTCTGAAATTTTAATTTCTTCAAGAAACATCCGAAATCTACCATATAATTGCCTAATTTTTAATCTTTTTTAATTCGTCTTGGATCGTAATGTTTAGCGCGAATGTTTCCAATTTTATCAAGAAACTTTCTGAATTCATCTTATACATCTTGGCCAATGTTTTAATAACTTTTTAAGTTCTGAAATTCATAAATTTCGTTCAATATGTTAATCCTCCTAATTCTGGAGGAATCTTTTTCAATCTATCATAAATCATGATGATTAGTACAAATCAATCTAATTTTATGCAAAAACTTTCTAAGCTCGACTCGAATCGTCACGAAATTTTCTATAAAATTTCTGGAAAACTAAATACTTTTTGTTTAATTTTTCCCTTTTCAACAATTGACATTAGTACGAATTTTAGTAACTTTAGTATTTTAGTACTTCAGTACTAATTTATCTAGTTATTAGAGCTATTGTTTTGTTATGTTTAAAATAAATTTAGCTTTGATCTAGAACTTGTATAGTTCTCCATGCAACTATTATTTGTTTAATTTTCAAGTGAGTATTATTTAAATGAAATAAAATAAACTCTTTGTTTAGTTTCGCCATGTAATACTATTACATTACTCTTAATAATGGTCGCACGACCGAAACAATTGTAGATAAATCTATTAAAAACAGTGAAACTCAAGTGATTTATTTCATTTCATATAACTAAAAATGTTTCACTAAGGGTAATTAGACAAACATTAAAAACCTGTGGTAATAACCACAGAGTCTTACAATTTAAGTATTATTTATTACATTGTGCATTGGTAGAATAACACTATTTATAGCAGGATTTGGTGCTAATTTTGAATTTTGAACGGCAAAGAAGACGAATAGCCAAAAAGCCAAAAATGTATGCTCGAAAAAAGAAGATTCTAGTTATAGAAATTAGCGATACAATTGATGAAATGATATAATGAAAACATTATTGTTGTCAAATAAATTAATTGAAACGATCAGCATACAACTATTTATGTACCTACTTACAACTGCCTACTACAACGACCACCTTACAACTATTTATGTATCTATACATTGTGAGTATAAAGTAGGGAACCACCTATCTGGAGAGAAAAAATAGTTTTGTACGAAAGTTTTATGGCTAATTATTTGCCACAATTTTAAGGTTTCAATTATTTTTTGTGACGCCTCACTTTTTGAAAATGACATTATTGATATTTTTTTTAAATGGTAACCTAATTTTCTCTATTAACAAGTTTACTAGCATTTGTTTTTCTCTTCACCAATATGTAAACATACCTTGTGGTTGAATAACAAAAAATGTTTGCACCTGATGACAAAACTGTGAAAATTAAAGACTGCTTTGGAAAACAAATAAAACCAGTTAAAAAATACTATGTCAGTTTCTGTTTCCAAAATAAAGTTGTAAATTAAACTGCATTAAAAAGTGTTTCTCAATAATTTAGGTACATTTAAGAGAAACGGAATGCATATTGTTGTCCATAGTTAATGGACAACACTGTGAGCATATTTTGTGATGAACTAGTATTCTAGTACTAGTAACTAGTAAATTTTGTTTCTAATGATTTTAATAAAGTAGTTCGATTCATTTTGTGTGTTACAAATCCGAACTTTTTTTCATATACATTTTTGTGCTAATTTCGATCAATCTTTGTTCATCATGAAAATCGATGAGTTTTATTTCTGTTAAACGTACCATAATTATTGAGTTATTTAACGACAAACTAACATTAGAAAATCGTATTTGTCACAATTTTGTCATCCAGCATTAAACTCGATTTTTTTAAGAAATTTTTGTTATGCAACCTCATGGTATTGCTACATATTTGTGAAGAGGAAAATAAATGCTATCATATTTGTTAATAGAAAAAAGTAGATTACCAATTAAAATAAGAATCGAAGACGTCATTTTCAAAAAGCGACGCGCCACAAAAAAAATTAAATCGTCAAATTGTAGCAAATAATTAGCCATAAAACTTTTGTTAAAAGCTTTTTTTTCTAAAAATAATAATAAAGGCTCCAGAGAGGTGGTACTTTTTACTTTTTACTCGCCTTGTATATTTTATTGTTGATTTTTTAATTTAATTTTGATTTTATTATTTATATAAAAAATCTTGATTTTTTCTAATAAGGTCTAAAACTAGCCTGGAAAAAATGTCATAACCTACTCGGTACATCGCGGTAGTAAAAAATTACAAGAAATAAATCTCATGTAATTATACTTATTCGAAAAATCGTTATAAATAAATGCATTGATTTATTATTATTTATTAATTGAATGAGTATTCTCACTTCATATGTGTTGGTTGTAAATTATAGGACCCTTATTTAGTCTTGTGCCTTTGAATGTTTAAATAACAAAATGCGACGTTCCCTAGATCAATTAATTATTAGCGGATTTGTTAGTTTTAAACTGTTTTGGAACATGTGGTGTATAAATAGGTTATTTGCGGATTCTTCACACCAAGCGACAGGCCGTTCTTTATCTCCATGGAAACCATTAAAAACCACCCTAATAGAGCTTTGATATTTTATGTGGCATTAACCCCGGATTTGTAGGAATTCCTCGGATTTTTAGGAGCGCCGCTTTTTTTTACTTGCGAGACCAGGCCGTCTCCCTGCGCCTAACTTTGAAATAGTGTTGGCATGATGTCTAAATGTATATGTGGATATCGGGTGACAAACTGACAGTTATGGCAATATATTACTTTAAAAATATAAAATATTCATCTCGGCGTTCCCTATTTTAAAATTTTAACAAGTTCATCCCAAAAAAAACACAACCGAACGCGTATTAAAAGTGTCTAATCGAGATGGACGAATTTGAACAGCTCGTAAACTAATTAAAGCAATAGGGAACGCGTGGGTGGCTATAATCTGTGTAAACCGCGGCGGTGAGTGTCGCGGCTATTGTTAAAATTGTTATTGCCATCCCCGGGGAGTTTTAAAAATATTTTTATTGCGGTTTCCCGGCTCTGAGAAACGCTGTAAAAGTACACCTTGTATCTCTTCAGGATGTTTTCGCAGTTAAATAAACACTTCATTTACAAAGTTGTATACAGAGCAGTCGCTCCGCGTTTTAAAAACCAGATTGTTTCAAACACCGTGAAAAGGGCTTGCTCGAAAACTTCTGCACCCCGTTGTGTAAATAAGGTAAATAAAACAGAGGGCATTTGGGGAAAAGCACAGCGTGACAAGTCCTGATTAAACACAAAAACGTAACAGTTTTGAAAAAGAAAACTGCCTGGGCACGTAAGAAGTTTCGGTTTTCTCCAGTAATCGCATCTGACACGTGTATTTATTATAAAACCACCCGCATGGTGCGGCGTGAACTTTTTTCTTGCTTTTCCTTCTTAAATAAACCAACCTGCATAGGCCTCGATCGCCAGATGTCCTTTTGTCTTTCGTGGACATCTCCTTAACGCGCATCGACAGCTCACGGGGCCCCTTTTTTTCATTTCGAAGACGGCAGGAGAAAAAAAAAGTGCGGTTTCGGAAGGAGCACAAAGTGTCCACGAGGGGCCGTATCATATTTTCACTTCGGAAAAATCGCTACTCCTTCAGGGGTGGTTCCGGTTCGGCTTACACACTGCCACATTAAAAATCCTCCACCCCACCAACCCGATATAAATCTTGAGCGGAGTCGGACTGATTAATTTCGACGCGAAGTGGGCATAAATCTTGCTGATGCTTCAGATCTCGCGTGTAGGTACATGGCTTTGGTATAAATTATTGCATGTAATTGGCGTAATAAATTTGATTTTCACAGATAATATTGTAATTAATAAAACAGAGAACATTCGACGCCCATTTAAGTGAATTGTTAAGCTTTTGTTATTATAGAGCTTTAAAACATATTTATTAACTCTGGAGGCGTTTTCTTTATACCTAAGTTCGATAACGAACAAGGTATATGGATGAAATTAATCTCATTAATCTCATATAAAAAGTTAACAATTAATTCATTTAGTCATAGACCTATCAGCAATTAGCAAGACAACTCTTACCAATCTAGAGTATACTATATTAAGGACTACATTATTGACTACATTATAATTATAGTTTTAATTAAAAAAAGTTCTCAAATAAGTTTTAATTGTTCTAATAGTAATACAAACTAATGTGAAATATTAAAAACAACTTATTTCATGAACTCGAGATTGAAAATGTATTTATAATATCATCAAAGTTTAATCGTTTAATCGTTTAATCGTTTAATTTACGCCATAGGTGGAGGAGTAGTAGGAATTATTGTTATTCTTAATCTTTTGGTAAGCTTTAGCTCCCATTCGATGTCAGATTTGCCACATTCTTCAGACCTTCTTCGGTCATTGTAGACTAGAGCTTGTAATTTTTTTAATACTTTTCGACACGGAAAACGACCTTTCTGCTGAACAGTTGGACACAGGCATCGTCAAAAAAGTTTCAATGCGATGTCGACATAACGGTAGTTTATTGTCATTGTAGCACTTCGCAAATATTTAAGTACCTATTGTTTTTGGACATGTTTTGTTCCATTCTTTTCAAAAATTCAAAAACAACATGTATACACTCCAGGGGTGAAACTAGGCTGTTTCAAAGCGCTCTCTCTGAAGGGGGCTTCATTACATCCTTACAAGTATTTTCCGTTTTCTTGGTTTCTTCGCCATAGAACACCTATTGTTACTGACAATTGAACCAGCAAGGAGGTGATACATTTTTAAATGACCTAAACATTTACTATTATTCGTATTCAGCAGGATGTATGAAACAAAAGAAGCTTCCAAAATACATAAATGGTTTCGGGACTATTTTTGGCTAGAATACAGCGTCCGGCAAAATTCAGCATTCTGCTTCCTGTACAAGCCATTTAAAAAAAAATCAAGAGAACCAGTTTTTATCTCATTCGGCTTTAAAGATTGGAAGCGAGCTTGAGAAAATATCAAGTACATCGAGATTTTGAGTTTCATATAGTCGCTATGCAAAAATAGCATTGTTTTTATAGCTCTCTCAAATATGATCACTGTAAAAGTTGTTTTATTACAAAACAAACACCAAATTTGTTGTGTTTACAAATCGTGAAAACTGTTTAGAAGAAGTTTTTGAAGTTTTGAAAATAAAATTAACCATTTTTGCAAAGTTATAATCCTCCCAAGAATTGTGTCTAGATGATGTGTATCTAAATAAAATTGTAGACGGTACCGCTAATACCTTATTGAATATGTTTCTCAAAGAAACTATTGATGCATATTATTTTGCTGTTATAACCGATGATAGTAGAACAGAAGATAAATTAAGAATTATAGTAAATCATATTTATGCCATTAAGGCATTAACATATCCGACAATTTTAGAATATTTTAAAGAATATCTGATGCCTCAGCGAAATGGCCAGACACATTGCTCATTAAAAAATGTACCATTTTGTGTTTGTTCATATATTTGAACAAATTTTGGAAGTCGCTTCAGGAGTTCATCAAACATTAAAAAATTTACCATTTTGTGTTTCTTCATATATTTGAACACATGTTTGAAGTCGCTTCAGGAGTTCATCAATTGCCCACAGTGAAAAGTTTGATGCATCTAAAGCTTCTCTTGGTATTAAAACTTTAATTGAAACCTTTGAAACTCTAGGGGAAAATGAACAACACTTTGATAAATTATATAAAAATAAATAAATTTTATAGTTTAAGTAATAATTGTACGTCCTCAATCGTATTACTTAAATTGTAGAATTAATGAACCTTAATATGAGAAATAACACAGAAATAAATTTTAGTTCGAACTGCAGTTTGATGAAAGAGATAAAACAGCGTCAAGAAAGCGAAAACATCTAAAAATATTACAATCATTCTTATAGTATGACGATACTTGTTCAATTGACAAAGATAATTTTCGAATTAATGTTTACGACTAAATACTAGATAAAATGTTCATAGAACTTAAAGTGAAATTTTCCGAAAACGTAAAATATTCTAAGGGTACCTACTGAAGCTTTGCACACAATGTCAATGTGCTTCTTGGACGTTGAACTTATATAGAATTTTAGTACTCTTGATTGATTCTGAAATGTTCTCTAGCAATCAATTCTACATCTCTTGCTCTGGTTTCATCTGACTGCATTTTTCGTTTTTTTTTCTGTTCGTTTCATCTTCATACTGAGATACTTTCGCTCTCATTAGTGCTCAATTTTCATAAATGTTAAATTTTGTTCATTTACATTGTATACTGATGCGGTTGATAGATCGATCTCAGACTATAGTAGCTTATTACTTTATACGTTAAATCGAGATTACATATCTCAGCTTAAAATTGTCAAAATATCTTATTCTAAGGTTCAAATCAAAATCGGTGTTAGGCAGGCCTTCTTGAATTTTATAAATGCATTGCGTGCCTTTTCAATTCTACATTTATTCTCAGTTTCAGATGTCCTATCCTCTGAGAACCATATTCCTAGATACTTGAATTTGTGGACTTTTTCTCTTGTTCGATTGCCAAACGTCAGAGCAGCGTCTCATGTTATGCTTGGTTCTCGGTAGATAACCATAAATTTAGTTTTTGCAATATTTATGTTTAGTCCCATGAGTTGACTCTGAGCTCCTACCCTGTTTACCAGTTCTTGGAGGTCTTCTCTGTTAGCGGCAATCAGTATTGTGTCGTCTGCGTAGCGAATACTGTTTATACATATGCCGTTGATCTTTATACCCTTTTATAGGTCCGTGAGTGCTTCTAGAAATATGTGCTCTGAATAGTTGTTAAATAAGACAGGTGACATAACACATCCCTGTCTCACTCATCTGCTGATCTTGATAGCGCTAGATGTATTACTTTCAATTTTAACTTGGGCCGTTTGGTTTCAGTACAGGTTCTCTATACATCGGATGTCCTTCTGGTCAATGTCCGATTATTTGAGAATCTCGATGAGTTTCTGGTGTTGTACTCTGTTAAAAACCTTCTCGTAGTTTAAGAAATATGTCTATACGGGTTTCCTTTCGTCATGGCAATTTAGTACTAGAACCTGTGTTGCTACATTTGCTTCTCTAGTACCCAGCATCTTCCTGAATTCAAACTGGGTGTCCCCCATTGTGTTTTTGCACTTCCTGTATATGGTTTGGTGAATAATGTTGAGGAACCACTTTAAAGTGTGTCTGATAAGGCTAATATGTCTGTGGTCTTCGCATTGTTTTGCGTTTTTCTTTTTAGGAAGAGAGATGAACAGTGTAGAGAGCCACTGGATGGGATAATGGCCGATATCATATACTTTGTTAAATATTTTATGGAATAGATGGAACTTTATCTGGCCCTACCGCTTTATTGCTCTTTGCTGTTTTTATAGATCTTTCAATTTCGTCCTTACTGATTGATTGGCCTGTTAGATTGTTATCTGTTTATGTTTCTGTGTTGTTGCTGTTTGGTCTTTGGTCTGCAAATATATTCCTAATATACACCTCCTACACTTCCGTTTTTCTTCAGAATCCAGGACTACTTCATTCTTTTGATTCACTAGTATAGAAAAGTTGGTCTTTAGAAAAACATCAGCTGTTTCTTTCAGTTTTCTGTGCATGTTGAAGTCATCGTGGAGGAAGTTAAGTACATCTAATTGGCATAAAAATATTCAGAGAATAAAAAAGATTGACTGCCTGGCCTAAAACAAATAAACTAAATAGGGCAGCAAAGGTTCCAGAGATAGTTTACTGTGGATTTTATAAAATTATATATGAAAATTAATTTACAGAAAATTTCTGATTATAAAAGGTAGAAAGATGTTATTTTAAAATTCGTTGAGCGAAAATTTCCAGTGCGTCCAGGTGTGAATGTTCCAGCCGACAAGAACCGAAATTGAAGCAGAATATACTACTTTGAAAATGAGAAATAATAAAGGGTTTGTCAAAAGTTCGTTCAAAAAGTATTAAACATTAGCAATGGTCCCATCAATAAGAATTTTAGGGTTGTAAGGAAGGTTGTTTTGTTGTAGTGAGGATATGCGAGGTAAATAGGTTCTCTATAATAAACAAACGATGAAGATTTGGCATTTAAATATAAATGAGTGAAATAATATATCGAGATGTTTGCTACCATAAATGGAATACGTGAATGCAAAATTGTCGATTAGTAAAATATAGTATTTATAATATCAGTTTTGTCATGAAAATAATCCGATTCCCATAACACAATCAGTGCACAGAAAGATTTTCTGCACATCATATAATCTGTTATTCTTTGTACCAAAGAAAGATCAACTCACCCTTTGCAATAAGTTTAGGCAAGCTAAAGTAGGGTCACTTAGCGCTCAACTTGAAACCTATGATGAGCACATAAACAGAAAAAAAAAATGCTTCACAAGATAGTCTTCTCAACAGAAGATAAACACAGATCTGAAAATGATTTATGTTTAAATTTATGTCAGGTACTCTAGAGACCTACAAAATGTTCATCAAATTCCAGCTGGTGAAGAAAATACTTTAAAATACTGACCAAAACATTCTACAATTCTACAATGTATCTACAATTTTACAATGTATGAGTCTAGATTCCCTAAGCTTTCTGCATGCTCTGGTCTAAAGTAACTGAAAAGCGACTCAGCAATAGGATTGGCACTGCATGGGATCAAAGAAATTTCTTTGTTTTCTGATACCTGTCGAGGGCAAAATAGACACCAGCATATAATAGCGCAGTTACCGTTCCTTACTGAAACCAGCAATATAAATATAATTTATGTATTAGTGCTTTATTATAAACACTTAATATTCACAACAAAGATGCTATTAAGGCCTAAATAATACCCTAGGGTATTACAGATTGCCATAGTGATAACCTAACAATTACATATAATTTATAACCAAGCAAGAAATTTTAATTCATCAATTTAAGCCCTTATTCCAATCTATTTATCAAATTTCTCAATTCGTTTTCGTATTCCTTTCTGGATTTAACTGGCAATCATTTTTCGGTCGCTTTCATGGCTTTTGCCCCGATTGCCTTAATTTTCAATCTGATTTTATCAAAAATTCTTATTTTTTGAACGAAAATGACAGTTCTTACAACTAAGATTCTAATGATAATGATGACAAGGAAAATACAAAACTACCTAAATATAAAAAGAAAAAAATAATGAAGCGAGAAATACTGGAAAGGAATATAAGAAGGCCTAACGAAAGGAAAAAGAAAAATGAAAAATCTAAGAATACATAAAAAGAAATGCACCGAGCGTATTCAAGAGGAAAACTATCTTTGATTTATATTGGGCACTTGGTATAATGATAAACGGACGCAATTTATACAAAGCACTTGAAAATCTACATCTCTTTACTTATCCCCTTAAAGCATCTGCCCACAGAATTTTTCAGAAATAACCAAAAAATATATTAAATTTGTAGATTTCATAGTCTTCCTTGTCAAAAACTACAGGTTCACTTGTTTTGTCTACTATACTAATTTAATATATTTTTTGGTTATTTCTGAAAAATTCTGTGGGCAGATGCATTAAGGGGATAAGTAAAAGATGTAGATTTTCAGGAGACAAGTTTTTGTGTACCTTCTTATAATTTTCGTTTTGTGCTTGCTAGTGAAAGTGACCCATTTTTGAGACCCATTAATATTGGTTAGTATATCATTATTACAAAAAAATATCTAATAATAAATACTGAAAAGTAATAAAAAATATTAATTAAAAAAAACTGCTTTTTAAATAAGTATACTAAGTAAGTAGGTGATTTTTTTTATTAAACTATTATTTAGTCGTACCATAGTCGGTCTAAATCTCGAAAATTTTTGGTATTCACCTTCCGGTATAAATCTCTGGCATATGGTTCAATTTTATCTGATAATTCTAATAGATTTTCCGTGTTTTTCTCTGATATCAGTAGCAATTGCGTGTAAGATCGAGGAAGTCCCTAATCATCTGGGATATCTTGATGTTTTTACATGTGATAATTAATTTCATCATATCATATCATATCAAATTCATATTATTATCTAGTGCAGTCACACCAAGACCAAAATTCGAAGAATTTTTTTGTAGAAGGAAACCACTTTAGGTTTCTAAAGTTAAATTGTTCTTGGTCATTTGCCAAAGTATGCTAAACAAGTCTGAAAGTCAAAAAAGTCCTCTTGTAACATAACCTTCACTTCGACATTTTTTTCTAACTAACTGGCACCAGTTTCGTGGCAGATGAATGGGAAATGCAGTTACTCTTCTTTTCTATAATTGCATGATCTGAATCGCATTCCATATGCGTATGCATGCCCAGTAAGAAGGAACTTATGTTTTATGGTTACTATATTTCGATGATATTTTAGAAAGTAAAACCCCTGGGTACGCCAAGTGGGGATTCTATTTGGTTTATTAGTTTCATCTAAAGTTCTCAAAAAGCATTCCTTTTACTATATCTTGTTCTCTATTTTTATATTTTTTTACCATCGACTTTGCTTCTTCTTTTTTCTTCTCTACAGTAACACAACTTCTAATAAATTGCATCCGTTTATCATTATACCAAGTGCCCAATATGAATCAAAGATAGTGCATTTCTTTTTACATACTCACTTTCATTTTCATATAATGAAAATAATATATCAACTTTAAAATACTAATTTGAGTTAGGAAAAGTGGAATATTTCGTAACAAGTACGGAAATAATATTCCTACATTAAAAGTTAGAAGTAAATTTATTGAAATTGTACATGTTATTTTTTATCATTATTATAAATCTTAACAGAAACATGTTCACAATTCGTGAATGAAATTCCAGAACAGGTCTTTGTGGAAGTAGAAATAGGGTTATTATTTACGTGGACTCTTCATTATTGAAAGCAGAACAATCTTGATTTCTTGACTCTAGAAATAATTTTAAAATAATAAAATTATCCAAATATAATTTATTTTCCTAACTCTATCAATGTAAATTTTATTGTTTTGATTTCGAAGTATGTCCATATTAATGAAATCTTCTTTGACAGAACGAGTATTGATACCATTGTTTGAGCAAAATTGTAATAAGTTCATACCTACCACCTTCTGTAAATATTTCTAGTTCTTTTACATCAAGATTTATATTCTCTTCACCAATTATTTACTGAACATAACCTTAGAGCAAATGCATCTAGTACCAATATACATTAACATATGATTTGCTAAAACGATATAAGTGTACATATCTCTGGTGTTTGCTAAAACGATAAATAAAAAATAATTATGCCCGCTATAAGCATATAAATACATATATGTACAGGGTGGGCAAATTTCGATGTTTCAGTAGGGAATCTCGATAACTATAACAGGTATCATAAAATGGACCCCCCTTCGGATCTCTTTTTTCCAGAAAAACTTAATGGTGAAACCCAAAATTGGCTATTGTCTTTTGTTTTCGAGTTATTCGCAAATATTCCTTCATTATTTGACTTTTCGTTTTATGGCTGTAGGTCGCTTATTAGTGAGAATAGAAAAAAATAATATCTACGTTCTTAAGGCACTTTTTGATAAGAATGCAGCGCCGTAGTCAATTTTTCAAGTCAAAATATCGAATTTTTGCGAATAACTCAAAAAAAAAGACAAGAGCCAATTTCTGTTTTCGCCATTAAGTTTTTCTCGAAAATAGCGATCGGGCGGGGGGCAACATATCATCATACCTGTTATAGTTATCGAGATTCTCTATTAATACATCGAAATTTGCCCACCCTGTATATCTATTTAGCAAAAACCATATTTCGACAACAATAAAACAAGTCGACCCTTTATAATCCTATTTTGATATTCCTTTATAGAATGTGAAACTATGATCATTATAGATTTATATCCGTCTTGCAGGTAAACAAATTCAATAACTCTATAACGAGGGACAATCGGAAAATGTTCCACTCTTATAAGTACAAGTACAAGTATAAAATTATATTTGTGTTATTTCGTGTGCTAAATCATTGAGCAATACCAATGACCAAATAATTTACTCAGTATCACTCAAGACGATTAGATGCGTATAGAGCAGGTAATTTCGCATCTAACGTGACTAGGTTTTTGCTAAAGTATTTTTTGTCTAATTGTCGATGGTCAGCTTGTTTAACAGAAATTTCTCGTGACCCCAGTTTCCCACTAGAAGTCAAGCAATCAACGATTTCTTTAGACATGTCCACTATACCAATCAAACCTATTAGTTTGTATTATTCGGTGGACCGGTGGTCCCCAAGTGGGCCACCAAAGTTCCTTTGATTTGCGGATAGTTTCGACGTCCAGTCCGAAAATTCTCACCCCGATTTTTGATCAATGGTTAGAAGCAGGCCGTTCATGTGCGGGACACAAGACACAACCGGCTGATTGTGGCATGTTGGAACGGAAACAGTTGTCAGAAGACCGCCGGCCGTTTGAACCTGTCAATCACCGTTGTCAAAAGGAACGCTGAGATATTTCAAAACTGCTCGTCTATTTCATAGTCCGTCTTCATGAGAGAGACGTGTTTTCATTCAGAGCGGTTGCGCTTTTTGTGCGAGCATTCCTCGTTGTCTCCGACGTCGCGGGCACGAAAATAAGACGAGAGTGCGAAATGAATGGGATTTGAAATATAATTAGCGTCGTGGAAACTTAAGACGTTATAAAACCAAATAAATTGTATTGAGGGCGTAATGAAAAGTACAGTTAAATATGATAGCCAGGGACGGGCGATATTGAAGTTTAGTGGCAGTTAATACGTCTCTAAAATTAAAAAAAAGTATCAAGTATCACACTCATTGACAAAAATTTACTACATACTAGCAATGACGACGACACGTTTTGAAGCCACGCGACAGGTTCCTGCGATCTTATCGTGTGATCCCTGTGCCAGTTAATATAATTAAAATTTAATATAACGTCTCTAATTAATAACACGTAATTTATTGTAATCGCGATAATCCCCGTGATATGTAAGACCGTGCGCGCTTATTTGTTTTTTAATTTTTTTTTTGTCTCCACTGATGCAGGATTTTAGATAAAGATATAAATTATACGCACAGCATTTTTGACCACACACGGCGACGGAGTTGCTTCATAAGTGCTTTAGAATCTACCAAAGTGTTAACAAAATCACACATAAATTAGAAACGTTTATACCTTATTATACGCATTTCCTTATTGTACGGTAATGAGCAGCGCGGCTGGCGGATATTAATTTATTTTAATACCGCAGCGTTGGATGCAACATCTGCCGTTTGTAATACCACGTGTAATGATCGACGCAACATCTACATAAAGTAATCAATTGAGATGTCCTGGCTTGTTTTCCGTGCATGTTAATTACGAGTATCTATTTTAATTGTAATACGAATTAATAGGTTTTACGCGCCTCGAAAGCCGTCACAATTAGTACAGAAATTACATCGTTAATCACGGTTTTGTTTAATTTGAATTGTACTCTTTTTTATACTTAATACAATAAAAGTATGCAGAAACTAGGATTTCAACAGTCATTAGAAGTTTTGATTTGGAAAAAAATGCTTCTGCAAAATAAAAACTTAACTCAAAATATCATAAATAAAACTCAAAATATTAATGATATTGCGATAAATACTTTGTAGTTGCGAACAAATATTGCAGAAAATAGAATAGATTTTAATTCTGCTTAAATTTGAAAAAAGGTCCCTATTAATTTCTGATAATTTTTTTTTTTGATAAACTTGTAACTTCATCTGCATTAATTTTCAATGTCATCTATAAAACTGGTCTACAAATAAAAATTTAAAAAAATTACCGGGAAAGAGGAGGATGTTTTCCAAGTAATTTGGGTGCGTAGAATTCAAATTTACCACCAGAATTGCGCTATCAGATCTAGTTCTTGTTATGTCACATGGATGGCGCTACTGTAATGTAATTTGACGGAAACTTACATTTATTCTCCATCTTCATAATAATAGTGCTTAAATTATTATTAATTCGGTGCACGGATGTCACTAATGAAGTTTTTTTTTGCATTCACATTTGAACTTTTTTCCACAAAACCTGGGTGCGGTGAGTGATGAACAAGAAGAACGCGTTCATCAAGATTTAATGAAAATTGAAAGAAATTATCAAGGATTTTGGGACAAAAGTATGTTGGGAGATTATTGCTGGACTCTAATAGTGAAACTGACCCAGATAAATACAAACGATGTTCAAACACTGCCATTTACTTTTGAAATTTAAATTATTTTTGAATAAATTCACGATTTTTTATTAAATACATACGAAAACAATGTTATTTTATATCTCGCAAACCTGACCTGTTAGAAAAAATAACAGTTACAGATTAGAATTCAGCGCACCAAATTACCTTAAAAACACTATTTGGTTGCTCCATTCCAAAACCTTGTATACCAGTGTAATTTAAACTTTGATTAAAAATTAAAAGAGTTGAGGCCATCGGTCTTCCGGCTACTGTAATGTAATTTGACGGAAACTTACATTTATTCTCTATCTTCATAATAATAGTGCTTAAATATGTCAAGTAGATCGTGTGTTACTAATTCAAGCTATTTCTGCTTTCTTGGTGGTAAATATATTGTTGGAAAAAAATGATATGCAATAACAGAACCGTTAAAATATGCATATTTACATTACTTGGTTTTGCTACCAAGTTATGTACAGTGTGAGCAACAATGCTTGAGGTTTGATAGGTAGGCAACCGAACACGCATGTTGGTATAACTGAAAATGTAAAAAGAATATCCCCTAGATTATTTTTCCAGTGGCGTAGCAAAGAACACACAAAACAACAACAAAATGAATTAAATATTTAATCATAATTGCATATTTTAAAACGTTACAATAAAAGTTTACAACAAATGTTGAAAATGGCGGCCTTCGTTTTCAAGGCATATGTTAATTCTACGTTTTTTATTTTCAAAAACATATTGGAGCTGCTCTGGAGTTATGTTTCTTATCTCTTCTTCGATTGCTTCTTGGAGTTGGTTTAGGTTGTGCATCCTATTTTTAAAAACATTATTTTTCAAATGTCCGAAAAGATAAAAATCACACGGAGTGAGGTCTGGTGAACGTGCTGGCCTTATTACTTAGCTTATCAATTGATCATCGTAAAATTCCCTTAAATAATTTATTGTCGCAAAGGCAGTATGAGCAATGGCTCCGTCTTGCTGAAAATAACCCATTATTTGTTCATCATCATGCACCTGATAAAGAAATGCACCCAGGATGATTGTTCGGTAACGCTCCGCATTGATTGTTTCATTGAAAAATATTAGGCCAATTATCCGACGTCTCGAAATTGCTACCCAAACGCCAATTTTAAGTGGATGTAAATCTATTTCGATGAACGTATGAGGATTTTCTGTAGCCCATGTACGATAATTTTGGCTGTTCACATATCCTGATAAGTGAAACCACGCCTCATCAGTGAAAAATGTCCTGTCCAGCATATCGTTATCATTTAAATGCTGATTAAACCAATTGCAATAATCAATTCTTTTTTGAAAATCAAGTGGGTGTAGTTGTTGAACTACCGATACCTTATACGGGTGCAAATGGAGAATTTTCTTCGCGACTTTTCGGCAACTCCCATACGATACTCCTATAAGCGAATTTAAACATTAAAATTTGTATGCCATAAAGACCGCATGAATGATAAAAAATAACTTTTTTGCACCCTTAAATTAAGAACCAACCTGTTTGTGCTGAAAGTTTTCTTATAGATTTTGTTGGACTTTGTTCAAGCCGTTGTTGGACATCAGCAACAATCTCTTCTGTTAAGGTAGACGGTCTTCCGGTTGACTTGCCCTTACAAATACAATTATTTCCTTCAAAGCGCTGAATAATACGGGTTTTATGCTGGATAAATATTTTGTAAGTAATGTTGACATCGGGGAAGGCTTCGTTAAATTGATTCATATACGATTGTAATGAATATGTCCATGTGCCGTCTTCATTTAGTGTTCCACTTCGATAATGAGCCTTCTGGATGAAGGCATCATGTTGTGGTGTAAAAACCATTGCAACAGGAAAGCGATTTCACTTAAACTCTGTAAATTTAGAATAAAACTTAACTTTTATAATTTTATAACCTTAAAACCTGCAAATCACTTACCAGAAATCAAAGATTTACTCAGAGTAGTCCTGATAAGAACTGATGTTTATGAAGCAGAAGACAAATTAACTATATGCGAAGAATTGGCACAATGGTAATAAATAATAATACGACTCGGACGGCACTGGGCTGGGGCTGTCAAATCTTTTGAATTTACAGTAAATTTAATTAATAATAAACTTGGAGCGAAGAAATTCCCCAGTTTTTTGGGCGGGAAATTTAACTTGACTTCAGACATTGTTGCTCACTCTGTATTTGCTACGTGGATACCGACATTGTTTTGCAATAGTTGCAGAGCTATTTTCTACAACTGGTCGAATGGCGAGAGGAAATATGTCGACTTTTCAGTTCCAGTAATATGGAGTGAGCAAAGTAATCAACATACCGATTGTTATTTTTGTTTATCAAAAGTTGTTGGGATCTTTATGAAAAATCGAACAAGTGTGCAATACGCAAATGTTCAATCTGTTTCAAACCCAGTTCAACGTTTACCAAATGATCCATTGCCAGTCGTTCCTGATACTACAAGCAGTGATTCGGAATCATCTTTCAATGACATTGTTCCCAGCAGTGGTAGTTTGTATGATTTTAATAAATGCCATTTAGTGACTCAAACTGAACTTAATGATCTAGTTCGTGATTTACATTTATTAAAGCAAGACGTAGAATTATTGGCTTCACGTATGCAACAATGGAAACATTTTGCAGTTGAAACAAAAGTACCAGTTTATAGAGAAAGAAGCTTGGAAATGGCTGCATATTTTGAGAAGATAAACACTATTCTCTACTGTAACGACATTCAAGGTTTATCAAAAAATGAACCAACCATATACACTGGCGAGCAAAAAATAGAAGTCACTTTAAAATTATGATTTATTTTTGGAATTTTTTTGTTTTAACGTTATGTTTGCAAATTGTAAACCAAAGTAGGCGTTTAATAATACATTTCCTGACAAATGTATTCTACAAAATTGCAGGAATGAAATAATATCTACCAAAATGTGATCGTTAATTTAATTCAAAGACTTCCTCGTCGACTTCAATCAGTAATGCAAGAGGGGGTAATACTCGTTATTAGTGATAAGTTTTTTCCATTATTTTTTTTCTATATTAGTCCTAGGAACAAAAATTCGAACTTCGTCTGAACTGTAAATTTGTGATATTTCCAAAATAGGCAATAAAAACAATAAATATGCTTTACGATTCAACATTGCTTTTTTTTAAATTTAATGTGCAAAATACAGTACAATTGTTTACAATTTGCAAACGTAAAGTTAAAACAAACAAAAATCCAAAAATTAGTCATAATTTTAAAGTGACCTCTATTTTTTGCTCGCCAGTGTATAAAAAAATGAATGGGGATTATACATTGACGGCTCTAAGTACAGTGTAAAGGCTCTTCTTTTACACGAGGGGAATAAAAAACTATCCGTACCAATTGCTCATGCTGTTAATACTAAGGAAAATTACGAATCAATGACTCAAATTTAACTTTACTCAATTACGAAGATCATAAATGGAAGATATGTGGTGATTTAAAGGTATGTGATTGAATGTTCTATGTATATCGTAAATTCCAAGTTATACACTCAGATGCAAAAAAACCGGGTCATTGGGTCGTTGTTTGCAAAAAACCATTTTTTTTTAAATTTTGATGTTGGTATAGTCCTTAGAATGAAGTTTTAGTGTTTTACAATCAAAGAGACCATCGGGATGTAGAAAAAAACAACATATGATACTTATCAGTTTATTTAATAAGCGAAAATAACATTTAAAGGTACGCGTTCTTCACTACCTATTGCTCATTCGGCATTATGCATAGAGGATCAAGGTGGCTACTGGGTTTTGACTTGTTCGTTTTCGATTAACTGTCATTTTCATTATTAATCTGAGTTAAGTTTATTTTGCAGAAATGCATTTTCTTTCGTGTATAAGTACATTATCGTTTTCGCTTATTAATGTTCATTAAATAAATAATAAGTACCATACGTTGCTTCTTTCTACATCCTGACGGTCTCTTTGATTGTAAAACATTAAAAAAATTATTTTCAGGACTATACCAACATCAATTTTTTTTAAATAGTTCTTTTGCAAACAATGACCCAATGACCCGTTTTTTTTGCATCTGAGTGTAATTAAATCAAATTTATTTAGGTCATTCGTTTGATAACTGTCATGCTAGGAGGTTTCACACAATTTTGTTGTTTCCTTTGTTTATTGGATAGTCGATCTACAAGTCATCATTCCACCAGAACAGATTGGCCACAAAGAACAGAGTATTCTCCTGGAAAACGAAACATTTCAAATAATCCATTAATTGATCCAAATGACGTTCTACTTCCACCACTGCATATAAAACTAGGTCTCTTCAAAAACTTTGTCGAGGCTCTGAATAAAGATGGTGCTGCTTTTAAATATTTGTTAGCATTTGGTCATCATTACACCATAACAGATTGGCCACAAAAAGCGAGTATTCTCCTGGAAAACAAAACATTTCAAATAATCCATTAATTGATCCAAATGACATTTTACTTCCACCACTGCATATAAAACTAGGTATTTTCAAAAAATTTGTCAAGGCTCTGAATAAAGATGGTGCTGCTTTTAAACATTTGTTAGCATTTGGTCATCATTACACCAGAACAGATTGCCAACAAAGAACCGAGTATTCTCCTGGAAAACAAAACATTTCAAATAATCCATTAATTGATCCAAATGACGTTCTACTTCCACCACTGCATATAAAACTAGGTCTTTTCAAAAACTTTGTCAAAGCTCTGAATAAAGATGGTGCTGCTTTTAAACATTTGTTAGCATTTGGTCCTCAGATCAGGAAGTTATTGAATGATGATTAACTCTCCCAATGTTTCTCAGAGAAAGAATCTGCAGCCTGGCAATCTTTCAAAAGCATCGTACATCATTTCCTTAGAAACAAGAAAAGTGATAACTACAGGCAATTTGTTACTGAATCATTGAAAAATTATTGTGAATTAGGTGCACGGATGTCACTCATGATGCTTTTTTGCATTCACATTTGAACTTTTTTTAACAAAACCTGAGTGCGGTGAGTGATGAACGATTTATAAAACGACACCAAATGTTTGCAGTTGTTATCTATTATAACACCATATCAAGTTAGGAGTATGATTGTATTATACTTTTATGTAGTAATTTTTTCTCCCAATCGTGCTATGCGATAAAAAATGGGTCATTCCATTTAAATAAAATGAATTTAGAGATATTTAAGAGGGCACTTAGATATTGACATTTTATGAACACTTATTATCAAAATTGACAGTTTCCAATTATTTTACTCATAGAGACATCCTCTAGGTACAATTACAAATATAACTAATAATTTTATCTTATTCCTAAGAGAAGTTATACAAACAGATTTCAGGCAACCTTTTAGAGGTCTAAATTTTAGAAGAAAAAAAATGTCTTGAAAACAAGAAGAGATAAGTATACATACGTTCTTACAAAATATGTTCCAATTTAAGCGAGAAATTCAAAAATATAATAATATATGGGGTGTTCCTATTAAAATAAGAAAGTTGGTGCTACTTCCGATGGAACCGGAAGTGATAGAAAGTTGAAAATATTTCACATGAGGATAACTGATTCAACCGTGTGATGAGGATTTTTTTTTAAATTTTAGTACAACGGCAACCCCGTAAACTTTGCATAGTCAAATTTCGAAGTATTAATAGGGAATCTCGATAACTATAACAGGAATGATAAAATGGACCCCCTCTCCCGATCTCTTTTTTCGAGAAAAACTTAATGGTGAAATCCAAAATTGGCTATTGTCACTTATTTATTAGAATAGAAATAAATAATTTCTACGTTCTTAAGGCACTTTTTTTTATAAGAATACAGTGCCGTAGTCAATTTTTCAAAAAACAGTTCAAAATTCGAGATATGGAAATTGTGGTTTTTTATATGGAACTCGTGGTTGGCTGTGACTTTCTTCAATAATATAAGATCTGTGGGACCAATTCTTAATTTTCAATTTGATTTTATCAAAAATTCTTATTTTTGAAGGTAGTTAGATACTTTTTCATTTGATAAAGATGATAATTGATGACAATTTCTTTACTATCTTTAATATTATGTTTCTTTCTTCTTGTTTTATTAAATGGCCCAATATTATATACTGTTAACTAATTCTCTTAACGCGAAAAAACTTCAAAAATAAGAATTTTTTATAAAATCAGATTGAAAATTAAGAATTGGACAAAACCTGGGTGGAGTGATAAACAAGGAGAATGTGTTCATCAAGATTTAATGAAAATTTAAAGAAATTATCAAGGATTTTGGGACAAAAGTATGCTGGGAGATTATTGCTGGACTCTAATACGTGAAACTGGCCCAGATAAATACAAACGATGTTCAAACACTGCCATTTACTTGTGAAATTTAAATAATTTTTGAACAAATTCCCATTTTTTTATTAAAAACATACGAAAACAATGATATTTTATATCTCGCAAACCTGATCTGTTAGAAAAAATAACAATTACAGATTCGAATTCAGCGCACCAAATTACCTTAAAAACATTATTTGGTTGCTCCATTCCAAAACCTTGTATAACAGTGTAATTTAAACTTCTGATTAAAAATTAAAAGAGTTGAGGGCGGAAACCGATACCCATTAATTTGAACCAGTATTTTTTGGAAAATTATGTTGCAAAAACTAAAAAAAAAAATTTAGTTTCTTGGTGAACGATTGGTGTATAATATAATAATAATTAATATTACGGCCCTGTACTGTACTGAGTACAAATGTCTACTGAAGATGACCACGTAGTAGTTGAAATCTACATTTAGCGAAATAAATGTCGTTGTGAAAAAGGATAATTTGTTATTTTTATTTAAGTGTTAATATTTCACAAGCTTCAACCGATTATATTACGATCCTTATAACATAAATAAATATTATGTTGGTTTTATATCGAAGTAGTTATGTAGTCATAATATACTTCTGCAATAAAATTTATAGCAAAAAGTATTGTAATGGACTGCAATCTACCAATGTTTATAATGTAAAATAAATCATTTCAAAGATTAGTATTGTTTATATGTGTTGAGATAATTCTTAATGAATTTTTAATAGCTTATTTATACGTTATTGTTTGGAGTATTGTATAAAACGACACCAATTGTTTGCTGTTGTTATCTATTATAACACCATATCAAGTTATTAGAAACTGGAATGTTTAAAACCTATTTCAGATAGAAGCAATAAAATGTATGCGTAATACATCGTAATATTATACGGATTGTTATCATTTAAAACGTTTATTTTTATTGCTCATATCTTATCAATTTACAGACATGTCTAGAGAGTTTAGACTACTAATGTTAGAATTGATATCACTCCTGATTCTATAAAATTGTTATTATTTTCATTTACTGTTTCCACTCGCAATCAATCCCATATAATTTTTTTATAAATTCAATCTCTGGATGCCTACAAACATTGTTCAAATATTTGTAATAAGTTTTTTGGTGAATAACTTTTACAATCTAATAATACTCGCGAAATATAACTTGAATGTAAAAGTTTCCATTCAAGCTTACATTCGACGTTGTAGAAATGAGCATCCAGAAAACGCAAACTGTGGGATTATTACAGAGGTGAGGCGTTCGCTATGTGAATAGAGAGAGCGCACAGGAGGCAAACAAGACCAGGTAAGGGTGGTTGTTGCAGAATAATGGGGTAATTTGATATGTACTAGCGGCTCCCTATTTATACATATACGTACACACTCAAAGAGAGAGATGATGATGATGGGGAACTCTGCGAATTCGTTCAATAAGTAAACCGTTCAGCGCTACGAGCCAGATAAAATACTCAATGCGAACCTACCGAACGAGGTCGGATACTCGCTTTAATATTTTTTTCAGGTCACACTGGAAACCATGAAAACTTGAAAATTGTGGTTTTTCATTATCTAATTTATACTATTAGTATACTAATAATTTGTATTACATATTTAATATAAAGAAATTGTTATTATTTTCAATTATAGTAATCTGATTTGATTGACAAATGATTTGAAAATTTGATCTTCAAAATTAGATATCATAGAATCTGTACTTAATAATCATAACGGGTTGTGCAGATATGAGTTGGTCATTATATAAATATGGGGTTTAATGTAAATTGTAAGATAATTCTATCAATACTAAATGTATATTATTATTAATTAACAAATTTAACACAACACCGAAAGAAATCTCGAGATAATTATATTAAAATAACATAATCTACGGATTACCCCATCGAAATCTAACACCAGATACGTTGATCTAACAATGTATCGACTTCAACAATTTACACATACCACGTGCTGATAAAAATTTACAACTTGTTGCAAAATACCCAAACGCACCAAGCTCGATAATGTCCTCGATGTAAGCGAATCCAGGCTATTAAAACTAAACGCCTGTAGGAATGATTGGGACTCTGATTTATAGGAACTTATCAGCATTATCAGGCCGTTTGTTATGTCTGCAAATCAAAATAATTACAACGCGGACGTGAGTTTATGAGGCACTGGCTTGAATGTGTTGCTGTGTCGGATTGTTGGGCTGCGAAAATGCAAACGAGGAGCGATTGTTGGGATACATGTGTCCCTGAATTATCGCAGTTGGCCGGCGTCCGTCGAAGATAAGGAGGTAATTGCGTTCTGGCGCAGTAATCATAACAACGGGTTGTGCAGATACGAGTTGGTCATTGTATAAATATGGGGTTTAATGTGTATCAACACTAAACGAATAAAATTATTGTTTTACAAATCAAGCACAACACCGCAAGATGATTAAAATGAAATATAGATAACAAGCAAGGCAGATAGGAATTGAACAACAATGGGAAATCTTTAAAAACGGCTTAGAAAGAAAGCTGAGGAACAAAAAAATACGTATATGAAAACGACTGAGTTGCGGACTGAAGAAAAACCATCAAATATTAAAGACAAATTTGATATTTGCCGAAGGATATAAGGATTTAGGTATCAAAGCATACAAATAGGTACAAACAAAAATACTTTCGAAAATGCAAAGGAAAGTCTAACAAGAATCATGGATATAATATGGGAAACCGAAAATCCAAAGTTATTAAACTAGTTTCGAGTTTTTTCCTGTATCACAGGTCTGTTCAAACGCTGTTTTAAGCTAATCGCTATAAAACGGATTTGTTTATAAGCTGTTTTGGGATGTTTCTTATAACACAGATCTGTAAAACCAATAGAAATAATGAAAACTTAAACTAAAATATCAAGAAGTGCAATTTCTCCAATATAAATTTTGATACTTAAAAAAAAGTGACCAAACATTTAAAATTTCTAATTATCTGTCAAAATTAGTGAAACATTCAGGTGTATTACGCATCAAATAGCTATTTATGTAATAAGTATATAATTTAGGATTTTTTGGATGAGCCCTAAAGTTTAAGGTCCGATCGAGCTTGCAAAAGAGTACTATAAATAGGGCGAATAGGCGTAAGTCCTATTATGTACGAAATGTTCTCCAATATAAATTTAGATACTTAAAAACAAGTGACCAAAGATTTAAAGTTTCTAATTACCTGTCAAAAACAGTGAAACATTCAGATGTATAGCGTATCAAATAGCTATTCATGTAATAAGTACATAATTAGGATTTTATGAATTAGCCCTAAAGTTTAAGATCCGAGCGAGCAGTATGTATACATACTGGGGACATACATAGAGTATGTCCCCGGATTGAGTTTACAAGAGAAAATGTTTCTTAATTTTTACTTTTGAGTAAAAATGTTATAGGAATTATAATTTCTGCTTGGTCTAAAACTACCAGTTCAGTTAGCGAAACTTTGATTTATTTATACAGGTGTTGGCAAAATCAATTTTTTTTTAATCTTATTTTGACACTTAATTTTTTACTATTTACAAAAAGAATTTAAAATTACATCTCACAACATTATAGAAAAATATAATCATTCAAACAATCCCCCAAATGCAGAAATAAATACTGAAAATTTAAAAAAATCGCCTACGTGAGGCATTTGCATCGATAACTATTGAAAAAATACAAAACAGTTTTCAAGAGTACCACACCAGGCTTGAACTGTGAGAAAAAATACTGGGGGATTGTTTAAATGGTGTTATTTTTCTAAAGTGTCAAAATTTGTTAATTTTTTTTATTTAGCCAACACCCTGAATAAATAAATCAATGTTTTAATTACTAAAATGGTAGTTTCAGACCAAGCAGGAATCTTAATTCCTAAAACATTTTTACTTAAAAGTAGAAATTAAAAAAAAAACCTTTTGTACACTCAATCTGGGGGCATACTGTGTACTAACATATTTTTATCAGGCTGTCACACTAATGTCAATCATTATAAATTTAATATAAATTGGATGAAATTACACTTGCGGAGGAGATTGCAAGCCAAGCATTAGATGCAAGAGAACGAAATAAATTCGTATTATATTTATTTGATGTTTACCTGGTTAAAACGAAAACCTGCTATTTCTGACACTGACAGCCGTTCGGTTTACTTTATCATTATATACTAGTCTGAAATGTATGACATTCTGGCTTGCTAACAAACATAAAAAGTTCATATTTTCGAACAGTTGAACATAAAAAAACGTTACAGTAACGTGTACGTTACTTGCAGCATCACATTCAAATGTCAGATGCATTTATGATATGAATGTATCTGATATTCGAATGTGATGCTGTCAAGTAACGTACACGTTACTGTAACATTTTTTGATACGCAATACATCTGAATATCTGTAATGAATTGGAAATTGAAAGATTAAATAAAATTCCAAGAATCCAAATTTTCTATACGGCTTTTAAACTTTTAAGGTAAATCAAACACTTGGTTGAAGTTTCACTATATTAATAGAATTTACTCTACAATCATTTTGGTCTCACGACCATTGTCAAGAGTAACAGAGGTACTCAGTATACTCAGTATCTCTGTTACTCTTGATAATGGTCGTGAGACCGAAACGATTGTAGAGTAAATTCTATTAATATAGTGAAACTTCAACCAAGTGTTTGATTTACCTTAATTATCATGTTTCACCAAGTGGTATCCACACATACTTTCAACTTAATTTTTAAAAACTTTTGTTTAATAATGTCAAACTTCTACTGTATTTCAAGGAAGTCAGAAAAAAGGATTTTTAGAGCTGTTTCTTGTAATATAGTTCTCAAAATCTGTTTAAGCCGATTATTATGAAAACAGGTTAGTATAAAAGCTATTTCCAGTTATTTCTAGTGCGACATGTCTGTTTAAAATATGTTTTAAGTTAATTATTATAAAACAGAATTGGTTAGAAGCTCTTTGCGCTACTTATTTCTAGTAACACAAGTCTATTTAAAAGCTCTTTTAAGCTAATTATTTAAATACACACAAAAAACAAAAAACTAGAATGTTAAGCAATTCCGTTTCTCCATTCTAAATTTTGATATTTGTTAAAAAATGTTGATTAAAGATTCAAAAATTCTCAATTGTCGGTCCAAACAGTGAAGCATCTTTATCTATCTTAATTGGGAATAGAGAAAAATAAAATAAGTATAAGTGTAAAATAAATAATTTTAGACATGCTATTTTTTTATGCGATTTTTTCACATTTGTTTATCAATTTTTATACAGGGTGTCAAGATAAAGATCAACAGCATGGAAATCTCAGAATCAGTTAAAGCTACAAAGGAGCTTAAATTACAAAAAAGTTGCTCAATTTAGTGGTCAGTAATATTCTGTTGAGAAAACCAGAAAATTCCGGTTACTTCCGGAGATATTCGACCAAATCCGAAATCTTGCGATACCGTTTTTATGTTTTTCTGAAGTCATTTGAAAAGCTATAAAAAAACAAAAGACACTTTTTCATTGCCACTTTTTTAGCTCTACAAGACAACGTTTATAAATTTACAGTACAATGTTTCGTTTCGAAGAAACCATTATCAACTTTATATTTTTATACGGCAGTTATATTTAACTGACATTGCTATATAAAATTGCTATTGTAACCAAATTTCTTCTACTAGAATTATGTGAGCATGACGATATACGATATACATTCCATAAATAAGTTTTCCTGTAATTTTAAAAATGATCACTTAGAGCCAGTGTTTCTATCCTTCGGTACAATACGCTACAATACGATAACATGATTAATTATTAAGGAATAAACCTGAGGGCCACTTTATAAAATTGTTAGATGAAACACAACTTGAACGTTATCGGTTGTAATGGATTTTTATACAAATGCTATAGCATGTGTTATATGTGACATTAATCCTTGTACAGATAACAAAGTCGACAAATAAGGGCAGCTGAAAAGTAAAGGGAACAACCTTTGAAATCTTTTTGCCATAATAGTTATCAGACGGTTTGAGCTACCTAAATAATTCGTCATAACTGCATGGCTACATGACGAAAATATTAATTATGAGGGAATGCACCAAAAAGGCTAGTTATGAGTTTGTTGCATGAAGCTTTACTTGAATTTATGGATTATTATGAGAATACGATAGAATTTGTATACAGAGAACAAAGAGGGCTGACAGGGGACGGATGAAAATATACATATGCTATATTCTTGTTCAACCCTCTAAATATTTCTGCCATGGCTGCGGTTACGACAATGCATTTACCATTCTATACATATTTACATTATCCTCGTTCACTCTTTCCTACCCAACAAGGCAATGTGACTGTTAAATACTCACTCCAGTTATGTGATATTACATTTTAAAATTTATGACCGAAGGCTTATAGTTATTGACTCTAAATAATGAAAAATGAAATAATGAATTATATTCTCGCCCAGAAAAATGTTAAAACTGTTCAGGTTCTCTTGGAATATAAATTAAGCTTATTCTAAGAAATTGCTCAGAATAAGGGAAATGGTTACATCAATTGACGCCTTAAATCCAATAAAAACGAGTGCGTTAATTAATTATACGAGTTTCAGAATATTTTCCATTTTTGCAAGAGCTGAAAACCTCGATAATTAATTTTCGCAATAATATGTATTCACTCATTATCGCTTTATTAAGTTCCCATCCTTCAATTAAGCGACCATTTTATACCTGCACTAATTAATTCCGGTGCGATCATATAAAAGGCGAAAGCGAGGAGCTCCCGCTTTAGCGAAAATCAATTTATTATAATTAATGAGGGAACTTTAAAGCTTCCGCACTGCCGTCGCCTCGTAATTTATGGTGGTGACAATTTAGAAATCAGATAAAAAAACTTCCTTCCCCCTGAATGCAGAGTGCGTAACGAGCCCCCTAGCGACCAATATACTTAGTTATGGACTACCCCCGTAGACAGCTGTTTAAACGAATCAATTTTACTCTTTTGATTCGGCACACTTTAGCCCGGCTTGCATTCATGCGACGAGTTATTAATCATCGCACAGAAACATAATCTCCTCTCGGATCTGATCGTATTTTTTTATAGTCGTCCCAATGCCATAAAATATTAAAGTTGACTACAGAATTCATTTAGTACATACAAAATAATTACAGTTTATACAATTTATTTTAGTTGCATGCATCATATACTAAGAGTATTTTTGTTGTTGTTATACAGGGTGAGTAAAAAGTAAGGAGCCACCTCTCTGGAGTCTTTATTATTATTTTTAGAAAAAAAAGTTTTAAACAAAAGTTTGATTGCCATTTATTTGACACAATTTGTCGCATTCATTTTTTTGTGACGCGTCAAGTTTTGCAAATGACATCGACACTTTTTTTAAATGGTAACCTAATTTTTTCTATTAACAAATTCGTTAGCATTTGATTCTCTCTTCATGAATATTTAAAAATACTATGAGGTTGCATAACAAAAATTTCTAAGAAATTCGATTTTAATGCCTGATGACGCTTTGGAGAACAAATTATGTAAGTTAAAAAATACGATTTACTAATGTTAGTTTCTGTTTCCCAAATAAAGCTGTACATTAAACTGTTTTAAAAAGTGTGTCTCAATAATTATGGTAAGTTTAACAAAACTGAAGAGCTTATTGTTGTCCATAATTAATGGACAACAATGTGATGAACAATATTTGGTGATGAACTAGTATCTAATCTAAATTTGGTTTATAATGGTTTTAATAAAGTAGTTTGTTTTTTTGTGTTCAAAATACGACCTTTTTTTCTTATACATTTTGTTCCAATTTCGATCAATCTTTGTTCATCATCAAAATTTCGATTGGTTTTCTTTCTGTTAAACGTACCTTAATTATTGAGAAACACTTTCTGATACAGTTTAATTTACAACCTTATTTTGGAAACAGAAACTGACATTAGTAAAACCTATTTGTTTAACTGGTTTCATTTGTTTTCCAAGGCAGTCTATTTTACATAATTTTGTCTTCAGGCATATAACTAGATTTTCTTTAAAAAAATTGTTATGCAACCTAATGGTATTTTTAGATATTCGTGAAGAGAAAAACAAATGCTATCAAATTTGGTAATTGAAAAAATTAGGTTACAATTTAAAAAAACTGTATCGATGATGTCATTTTCAAAAAGTGAAGCGTCACAAAAAACAATCGAATCCGTTAAATTGTAACAAATAATTAGTCATCAAACTTTTGTTTATAACTTATTTTTCAAAAGATAATAAAGGCTCCAGAGAGATGGTTCCTTACTTATTCATTACCCAGTATATTAATTAAGTAATTAATCATTATAGGTACTCGTAGATACCACTGCAGTATTGTTATTTTTTACATATACGCAACATATATAAATCGCGATCTTAAAACTTTGAAATCGTGCTTGCAATTACTTTTATAGTTTGTTTAATGTTTGTTTTCGAATTTTCACATAATATAAAAAAAATGGTTTAAATGTCTCGTTGGCTTAGATGTGCAAAATTTTATGGCTCAATTTTTGTTTCAAACAACATTATGCCACTGTACTCTATAAAACTTTTCTGTTGGAAATTGAATTCTCTATAATTTTAGTTCTCTGCAATTTTACCCTATTGGGCATGATTTGTGCAGCTTTTAAGTTTTTTTAACGTAAATTACAATTGTTATGTAATGGTATGAATCAATCTCAGAGGATCACTTGAGCTTCGTAACTAAATATTATCAGTACTTACCCAAATTACAAATTTTGTGTTGTATCGTGATTATTTCTGTTTCTGTTTTGTTATTGAATTAAGAACATTAAAAATAAAAATTCTAATAAAATCCCATCGAAAATTTCAAAACAAAACCAAATCGTGAGTTTATATAAATGTATTTAGTTATAAATTAAAAAAATGTCAACAAGAATTAGAAGTAGGTAATTAAAACTGAAAATTATGTGCTCCGATGTACACTTCGACAGGAATTGTCAAAAAACAATTAGAAATAATGAAAAATTAAACTAAAATAGTAAGATTTCTCTTACTAAATTTAGATAGTTGTTAAAAAAAATAATGATTGAAGATATAAATATTCTCTGCAATCCCAAATATTATATAAAATTTCAGGAAATTGTTCAAAATAATTTTTTCATTGCTAGTAAAATCCCAGCAGAAATATAAAATACATAACAAAATTACAAACATCAATTTAGATCAGTAATTAAAAAAAACTGTCGGAAATAAATCGGAAATATTGAAAAATTAAACTAAAATCTTTCACTTATTTTTTTTAAATAAGTTTAAGATTTTATCCATAAAATACCAGTTATGTATTTAAGGTTGTTACATTATTATTTGGTACTTACTTGTAAATAATTATTTCTTTATCTGTATTGTGTAAGAGTTTTGTATTTTTGTTTATGTTGAAAGTATGATTGTGAAAATAAAGATAAATGAAGAGTAAATAATTATTTACCAGTAAGTACCAAATAAAAATATAACAACTTTTCTTTTGTTTACTTAATTTTTCAATTATCTGTCTAAAACGATGATTATCTGCAATTAATCAGAAAAATTAAATAAAATAACTTTTTAATTTTTAATAAAAGTTATTTGTAATCATTTATCAAATAATTACAAAATTCTAGTAAAATCACAGCAGACATATTGAAAATATAACAAAATTGTGAAAATATACCTTGTGATCTATGGGGTCGGTTACAAACTTTGGAAGATTGGTAATTCTGAGAAAAAAAAGTTATATGAAAATAGATTCGATTCGTTTTAGTTACGAAGTTACTAGCCCCGAAAAATAGAAACATTGTTTATTTAAAACTAAATTAACACATCGCAAGTGAGTTAAAATCTAATTTTTATTTCTTAATTAACCAAAAGCTTATATTACTATGTATTTGATGTCATAGGATGAGTTTCTCGATCTTTTTACGCTTGCTAGCTAAGAAATCTATTTTTATATTGAAGATATTCTATGATAATTTTCTACAAATTATTCAGAGTTGTATTTATTTCGAACTTTTGATAGCATTTTATACATACAGAATTCTAATAAAATTTAAAGTTATAAAAAAATTCAGAAGAGTATTTGAAGTGAAGTAAATTTTATAATAATAAAAATAATAAAAATTTAAAAAATAAGTTTAAGGTTTTATCCACAGGCGAAATAAAATAAATAAATAATAAAATAGAATAAAATAAAAATAATTATTTACTAGTAAGTACTTTCATAAATATAATAATATAACAAACTTAAAAATAAAAATGATTAGCACCGAGACATAAATATCAAATAAAGAGAAAACTATAGTCCATGCCAGATAAAATGCCACTATACACATAAAACCCAAGTCACTCCTCTGTCCTGTCGAACTGGTCAACAAAAATACAACTGCATCTCTTGGAGCATCCTAGTTTATATTGAGGTACGATAGTGAGCTTAAAAGTCCCTGAGTAATGCGGTTGCTTATTCCAAAGCACTTCATTTCTAAGGAATCAAAGGAATAACTTTATAGTTTATAAATATATGGCTCAAAACAGCTCCCGGGGTTTTAGGATGCATTCTCATTGGTCCAATTCCACCAGGGAGATTTTGGTTTTATGTAAAATGTGACATATTATCTGGCACGTACTATGGAAGCTTAGAAAATCATTGTAAACGAAATAATTAGAGAGAAATTCGTGCTAAATGGGACGTATTTTTAAATTACTAATATTTCCTCGCAATTTTGTTTGAAATAAACAAGTTGATTCAATTCTGTGTACTCTTGTGTTATATTAAATGTTTGTGTTTAGTTTTAAATTGTATGTTACACATTAAATAAATATCAATAATAATTATTCATATATATTTTTTTCATCCAACAGGCCTGAGTGGTTCCCTCTCATTTGTGCAATACTTTCTTAGTAAAAGTAATTTATTGAAAATATCATTGATACAAGCTAGATGAAAATTCTGAGAAATCAATAATTTCAATTTCAATCAATAATAATTAATGGAAAACATTTAACAGCTTATGAATTTCTAAATTATAAAAACTACAATGCTGCCTCTAAAATTCTCGAAACATCTGAAAAATATTGATAATAAAAAACTCCTTTCTCATGTTGAAGTTGCTATTAGAACTTCATAACAAAAGCAAATCGAACCTATGTTTCTGCGAATGATGTCTATCATTTGCCAAATTATGGCACCAAGCTGGTAGGTCATCGGTTACGTTATATGTAATGGAACACTTGGTGTTGGTGTGGAGTGTATTGCAAATTTAAGAAAAAAATAGTAACGTTAAGTTATGTGGCAGCATCACATTCAAATATCAAATGTCATCATGTCATAATTGCATTTGACATTTGAATGTGATGTAATCAGAATTGTTGCTTGTTATTAAAATAATGAACACGTTACTATTAAGGTTTTTTGATACGCAATTCACCCGAATTTTTCGGGTGAAACCTTTAAGAATTTGTAACTTCTTAACTAAGATGAATCGAACCTATAATAATAATAATCCCTACTACTCCTTCACCTATGGACCTAATGTTCATATAACTTTTATTCTCAGAATTACATCACCGTTCATCTGTCGAAGTTAGTCACCGACATCATAGATCACCCTGTAAATCGTTGAAATTCTGAATTGTGACATTGCACTTGTGGTCACAAAACATATCACTTCTCAACAGTATACCTGTACTTACAGAATTTGTAGTTATTTGTGATTCTGTGCTGAAATGTTAATTGACATATTTTCATAACTTACTGACACTTGCAAATAGTATAAATTCTCTGTGTACGAAACACATATGATAAATTAAATATCAGCAGCATTTCTGCACTTGATTAGGCTCTTCGCGGCGTTAGGCAAATTATTGAAAGTCTAAAAGAAATATCGCTAATTCCAAGCCCAGTTTAATTCAGAATTCTCTGTCAAATAATGACAGTAACCAATTACGCCATAGGTGGAGGAGTAGTAGGAATTATTATTATTATTATTATTATTATTAATTACTCGGTTGTGTTTGAACTATTCGAAAGCATTTCAAGTAGGTATTATTTACAAATAATACGAAAAAATCAACTGGCTATTTTTATATGACAAAGAAGTATTTAAGGTTGTTATATTATTATTTAGTACTTACTGGTAAAAAAAGTATTTTTATTTTATTTTATTATTTATTTATTTTATTTCGCCTTTATTTAGGGGAAATAAAATAAATAAATAATAAAATAAAATAAAAATAATTTCTTACCAATAAGGACCAAATAATAATAATAACAACCTTTAATACATAACTGGTAATCTATGGATAAAACCTTATACTTAATTTTAAAAAAATAGGTTAAAATTCATTTTTTTTAAATTTCTGATCTAAATTGATGCTTGTAATATTGGTATGTATTTAATATGTTTGCTGGGATTTTACTATCAATGAAAAAATTAAAAAACTTAACAAAAAAGTATGTTTTTTCTTTTTCTTTCTCCATGTACCAATATGTGAATGTATTGTATTCCTAAAATAAAAAACAAATAGAATTCCAGATTTTAACGAAAACATCCAAGTGGATCAAGACCAGTTTTGAAGAATCCGTCTTTTTCGTGGATGTGATAACTCTTTTTAACGACAAGATTAGTCAAAAACGGCCAAAGATAATTGAATGAAATTTTTGCATTAAAATATTTAGAGGAAAATCTATATTTGAAAAAGTTTTCAATAATTCGATTAGACAGCAGAAATACAAACTACCCGAGAAAATTTGGCGTAATTTTTAAATTAAGATATTTAGAACATAATTGCTATTTCAAGAGGTTTTGTACAAAAATCGAATGCCATAAGTCCAAATGGCTGAGGATAATTGAATGAAATTTGGTAATTAAGATTGTTACAATTAAATATAGGTGTGAAAAGATTTTGGACAAAAATCGACAGCCATAGGTGGGTATCTATATTTTTATATCATATTTTTAATCAATAATTTTGAAAATATTAGAGATTAAAAAAATATTTCAATAAAAGTGAAAAATAAACTGAAACTGCTTATCTTTTCTAGAAAATATAATATCTAGCACTCTTACTTTGTGGAAAAAACTGCATTTATTTGTAATTCATATTAATAAAAATATGTACCAATACCAATATGGGAATGTATTGTATTCCTAAAAAATGCAAATAGAATTCCAGATTTAAACGAAAATATCCAAGTAGATCATAACCAGTTTTGAAGAATCCATCTCTTTCGTGGAAGTGATAACTCTTTATATTGGCTATTGACTTATTGATTAAGATAAGTCGAAAACCCATCAAGATAATTGAATGAAATTTTTGCATTAAAATGTTTAGAAGAAAATCTAGATTTGAAAATGTTTTGAATAACAATCGACAGCAGAAATACAAACTGCCCAAAATAATTTGCTGAACTTTCTAAATTTATATTTTTTGATCATAATTGTGATTTCAAGAGGTTTTGTACAAACATCGAATGACAGAAGTCCACATGGCTGAGGATAATTGAATGAAATTTGCTAATTAAGATTGTTAGAATTAAATATAGGTGTGAAAATATTTTGGACAAAAATCGACAGCCATAGGTGGGTATCTATATTTTTATATATTTTTTTTTTCAATAATTTTGAAAATATTAGAGATTTAAAATATATTTCAATAAAAGTTAAAAACAATCTGAAACTGCATATATTTTCTAGAAAATATAATATCTACACTCTTGCTTTGTGTACTTATCTATTTTTTATTCATATTAATCAAATATGTAGAGAAATTCATGTGTGCAAGTACAACCTCAGATTTTCTTGAATCTTCCGTGCATTAAATTAGAGATTGATTTATACAACTGATATTAATATTTGTAGAGTCTATAAAACAATGCAGTTGTTAAAAATTCAAATTAATAAAGACCTATGTACAGAAATTTAATCCCGCTCACATCAGATTTTTTCGTGGATAAAATTATAATGATTTTCTAGCAAAAATGTACTAAGAAAACTTATAATTGTTGAAATGTAACTATGTATTATAATGTTAGATTCGTATGCCTTTTAATTTACATATTTATTATCAATGCTTGGCAATGCAAGCTAGTTTAAGGTAAATTTTAATTTGATTTAATATAATTTTAATTAAGATAAATATAATTGCAAAAATTATATCAGTTTATCATTCTGTGTGCCAACCATTAATTTTATTATTCACCAAGATAGATTCGATTATTTTACTAGGCAAACGTGAAAATGATAGTAGTAGTAGTAGATTAATCTTTATTCGGCTATCGACCTAAGCGGTCTTTCCGCCGTAAGAAAAATTAAATTTATGATTATATATGAAAATTATATTTATATTTAGATATTTTTGTAGTTTTGTTTCAATTTACTGCCAACATAATGTGCTGATCCATATTATATTTTTTAATTTATTAGACGTAGAATTCCAGAATCTTTATTTACTTATATATTTATTTAACTTATGGCATTTAACATATACTCAGACTACAGATTATACTGTTAGATGTTGGAGAGTAACATCACTAAATAGTAAATTACATGGGCGGTATTTGTTAAAACATTATTATTACAATTGGATGACATTAAATAACTTCAAACTGTTTTTTTCTTCTTCTAATATTGTGGTATGTAAAAATAGTATTTGTGTCTTTGGGCATGTATTTCTTTGTGCGAATGGTTTTAAGGGCATGGCTTGTTAAAGAGAGGATTAAATATATGTAAGATATTATTATATTTTAATTACAAATATGTTTCGGACGCAACTTTCTAGTATATTAATATTCGTAGTGACAAGAATTGCTTACTGTAAATAACAACCGAATGAGATTATGCTGCAGTTTATCTCCGAGCCAGCATGGAAAAAATCGCGCAGCAGCAAATTAAAGTTAGACCTTGAAAAACTACACATCAGCTTGCACCAGAAAGAATCGTCGTTCATCACTTTATTACGAACAATAATCATGCAGCGCGTTTGAAAACAGTGGCGTTTTCGCTTGGAAAACAACAAGGAAAAATATTGGAAAAAACAAAAACTTACCTCATCGTATGAGGGAAGCGGCGTGTAGTCTGAGTAGGTGGGAATGTTGTACAGCATTGGAAAATCTTTGAGGATGCTACCGTCGGAGGAGCCGCGCACAAACGTGGGTTTAAGCACACCGCCGGATCCGGAAACGGATGAGGAAAAGCACGGCCGAGCTTCAACCGACTGGCAGGTCTTCAGGGACCATTCAGTTGTTATTCAAATTCGAAATCGGGCGTCATGTGTGTCAACATATCTGCTCCAATAATAACGGCATTAAGTACACAATTAAATTACAAGTTTGAGTAATATAACTTGTAATTTGCTGCTTTGCTCACTCCCGGCGTAGCCCAGCGCCTCGTATCAACACGGCGGCCGTCCCGGCAACTAAAGCCGACTTCATGGTGGGGACGAATGCTCAATATTGAACCTGTTTATAAAGGTGGAGCAAATTATTGACAAACACTCCTTTTTTGAGCTGAAAACGCCTATTCCGGGCGTGGTCAGGCTCCTGAAGCGCCTCGGATGTCTGAAATTACGTGAGCTTTTAAGAGCTTTTGTGCCCGGAATGTTCAAACTTTTTTCAGCCACGTAAGATGTTTGTTGCTGAAATTCGGATCGCTTTGAAGTTCTTGCGGGAATTCGGCGGTCCACGATCGCAGAAAGCGAAAAGGCAATTGCATTTGGACGCGGCACAATTTGCAACACCGTCGAGTCTCAATTTACGGCTCCGCGTTCCGGAATTACAATTCCATTGAGTTTCGGTCGGATTGTAGAAATATGCACGTGTATGTCGATGTCGAACATGTTTGCAAGCGTCAGCATTGTAATAACGATGCAGGTTACTACTGTTACAAATTACTTTTAAATGTATCTAGGTCAAATTATTGTGGTTACGAAGTTATAGCGAATTCTCACACGTAAATCAGACTAAAAAATATAATACCTAATCTTAAAATATTCAAGCAACATATTTTTCATCTTATGTACCTATTCAGATAGATACATTTATTTTGTTTTAGTGTCTCATAAATCGTACTAAAAATAAACTGAAAAAAAAATAAGATAAAATAAATAGATTTTTTTCTCAGGTCACATATAAGCAGTTACAATAATTGTACACAGATACACAATAGTACATGATTTGTAAATACTGCATTCCGACTAAAGTTCCTAACAATTAGGTTTCTATGAGTTTTCATTAGATTATATAAAATGGTAACGGTAGCAATGGTAACATAATTCTACTGCTATATTTCTACTTTTGTTTTTTTTATTTTTGCAGTACTTATTTTTTTAGATAAAACACTAATAAAACTTTTTTCTATATTCAGTACGCTATACTCGATAGCTAAGTGGTAAAATTAGCATGAAATACAACTTGTCAGGTCTCTACCGTTTGAAGAAAAGAAGTTGTCAATCGTCTGAACTTAAAGTTATCATTGAAAAAATCAAAAATATAGGGTTCTCATGTATTTTTGTATTCATCTCTGTATATTAAAATAAATAAATAACATATGCTAATAAAATAATTTGATAACGCCCTATTTATGCTGTTATGGAAATGATAATAATAACGTTCTATTGCTACTGCTATGTTCTGCTATTTAACAAGTCTAGTAATTTAATTAATTACATTGAAACAAAATGATAACCAGCACAATATGGCTAATAATTCTGCATTTATTATTTAAGTAGTCATTTAACAAACGCAAACTATTACTTTTGCTATGACTAACCAACATAATCAGAAATCGGTAAAACCCACAAAGTCGTAATAAAATACATAATACATTACAACTTCATACAACTATCAACAACTACGATTTTCATAGTTACCTCACCGTCGTCCACCTCATCGTTAACTACAGTTTTATTGGCGTGTTCATGTGCCTGGCGCATTCACCATTTTGTTAATTTTGCATATATTGCAGGGTTTTTTTACAGGGACACCATTACAGGGTGTCCCTAAATTACGTGGACATGGCTTAACCACAGATTACTGGGATAAAAAAAAGACAATTTAACAAAACTTATCTATATACAAATGTGTTTGGTTTAGCCAGTATTAAACTTCAAAGTAAATTTAAAAAAAACAAAATTTGCTTATAAATAGAGAACGTTTACATTGATTTGGATGTTGTTTGATATGACACTTTATACGGGTATAACTCATATTTTGACATAATATTGTTATTATCAGTAGACCGGTTGTGTATAAAACAAGTGAGGCCCAACATTAATTCATTCATATTTTTTAATGACAAAAGCAAATATTTTTTTTAATATATACCCTCTATAAACAATCTTTATTGGGCTATCAACCCCATGGGGTCTTTCCGCCTCAATTTTTTGCATGTTTCAATGGAATTTGCAGATTTATTATTATCCTGAGCCTTTTAATTTTGAACCAATTTATTAAATTTCATGACTCATTACTTTCTCTGCATAAATCTATGAAAGAACTTTGATTTTGTTTTTCTGGAGACGAATTTGATTGAATAAGTTGACAATTGTTCAACATATTAAATCAAATTTCGAAATTGATATATTTATAATGTATTGTAGATTTGAAACAGCTTGGCAAAATAATGTCAGTATTATATATGTTTATGTGTATACAGGGTCCTGCAACAGTGCGTCGGGCTTTCCTAGCGCGTTTCCTGTGAAAGAGAAAAAAATGTTTCGCACAAAAAGTTATAGGTTTAAAAATCTTTATGCCGTAAATTTATTCTCAAACATACAGGGTGTCCCAAATTTGCGGAATAACAAAAAAAAAAATCTTAAATGGAACACCCTGTATTTATTCCAGTTTTCTGATGACATTTTTCAACCTCTACATTGTTGTCCATTTAGTTTTAGATTATGTTACAATCAATGTTGCCAATTTACAATTTTTCTCTGCAAATATCATGCATAAGCAAGCTCAACTTTAAAAAATCGTAGCGACCTCGTTTTTTGAAGGTAATAATAAGTTTTAGCAATATACTCAGTGTGGTTTTTTTAACCACACTGTTGCTTTTTGCAACATGTTGGTAATGAGCAATTTCAATTTAGTAATACAGGGTGTTCAGAAAAAAAATGCCAAACTTTCAAAGCGGTATAAATGAAATGCCCTCTATCATTATTCATTATTCGATAGGTCTTTTTCTTATCTTCAATTTGAAGGCGCTATCTGATGTCTGAACCCCATAGTTCTTGCGGTATTCAATATTTTATAAAAGTAACCATTTCTATGCACAGAAATAGGTCATGCTGAGACAAAACAACTGTCAAAATGTCATTAAGAATCAATGTGAGATGAAAGAAAATAGTAAAATAGTAGATAGTACTTCTGTAATAAGATTAATTATTTTAGTCGAAAACCATGAGAGATAACAAAATTATTAATACAAAAGAGAAACGATGCTATGTTCAAAATGTTTTTGTTCATCTCACATTGATTCTTACTTACATTTGACAGTTGATTTGTCTCCGCATGACCTACTTCAGTGCATACAAATGTAATTAAATGGTTACTTTTGTGAAAAATATCGAATATCTCAACAACTATGGGGTTCAGACATAAGATATGCTCCATCAAATTGAAGAGAAGAAAAAGGCCTAACAAATAATGACATAAACTGGCGGGTATTCCATTAAAAAAAATGGGTTATACCGCTTTGAAATTTGCAAAGTTTGGCTTTTTTTTTCTGGACACCCTGTATTACTAAATTCAAAATTCTGATTGATTTTTCAACATTGTAGAGATTGAAAAATGTCATCAGAAAACCTGAATAAATACAGGGTGCTCTATTTAAAAAAATGTTTGTTTTTGTTATTCCGAAAACTTGGGACACCCTGTATATTTGAAAATAATTTTACAGCATAAAGATTTTTAAACTAATAACTTTTTGTACGATACATTTTTTTCTATATCTTACGGGAAAGGCGATAGGAAATCCCGACGCCTTGTTGCAGGACCCTGTATACAGGGTGTCCCAGAGTACCCGTAACAGGCATTTTCATCGGTAATGTCATAGAGGTTACGGAAAAAAAGCTTAAAAGTCTTCCTAAAGAATTTAATGGTGGAAAACTACCACAATTTAATGGGGGTTGTTTTGATTTCCGGAAATTACCGGAAGTAGGCGTAAGTGAAGTCAACTTCAGAATTTCAATTAGGTCATGTGTGACATCGTTAGATATGAATTTAAAAAAACACAACTTTTGTAAGACAAGTTTTCGTTTGTACATTATATGCCTAGCGAAATAAAAAATAATGTTTCAGACAAGTAGTTCCAGCCATTTTTTCGAAATTATGACATAAGGGTTCAGAAAAACAAAAAGCATAACATAAGCCTACATGAAGTATTTAATGGTGGTAGTTTTTATTGGTTTTCCATGGCTTATGTTATGAACTTATTTTAAAGTTTATATTTAAAATTTAAAATTACTTAGCCATGAAAAACATGTCAAACATTGTAAGTATTTACATAAATTACTTAAAAGCTGAGTGTTACGCTTACTTGCGCCTATTTACGCCTACTATTAAATTCTTCAGGTAGGCTTATGTTATCCGCTTTTACCCTAAACCTCTATGACGTCATACCTTCGAGAAAATGGCCAAAACTGGTTGTCAGAAATGTATTTTTTTATTTCGTTACGGATATCATTTACAAAAAAAAACTTTTGTTACAAAAGTTGTAATTTTTGAAATACCTATCCAACCATGCCAGTCGTGACCTAGGTTCAGATTTAAAATTCTGAAGTTGAGTGCAGTTACGCCTACTTCTGGTAACTTTCGGAAATCTAAACTACCTCGATTCAATTCTACAGGTAAGTTCATGTTATGTATTTTTTCCATCCACGACGCTAAACCTCTACGACGTCGTATTACCGAGTAAACTTTCGGTAACGGGTGGTCTGGGACACCCTGTATATCTATATGTATGTATGTATGTAGGTATGTATGCATACATGTATGTAGGTACCTAAATATACTGGGTAGGTGCCATATTTTATAGCTTACATATTTCTCGGAAAACTATCTAACACCGATTTTTAAATGGTCTACCCTGTATATTTTTACATATTTAATTAGATTCTAAATTAAACTCTCTATTATGGTATATGTAGGTACTACTAATATAATAATACAAATACTATTTTGCTTTTAAATTAGTGCTATTCATATCCTTCATATCCGCAGTCATATCCTTCTATCCTTCCCAAAGTTTCAAGTTTTGTTCAAACTTTGATTTTTCAAGTTGTTTCTAGGAGCCTTAGGGGCCCTTAGGTCCCTTATGGGCCCTCTAGAGGCCTTAGGTTTAATAATTTGACACTGTGAAACCTAAAATTCTACTCTCAACTCTGTAGCACCGGCAGATCCCAAAATAGATACCAGTCTTGAAAATTATATTCAATAATAACTATAAGAGTACCTACTAAAAAGTAGTAAGTTTAATAAAATTTGTATTATGAGTACCGTCCAATCATGTTGCCGTCAGTATTATTCGACTAAGAAGACTCTTACGGGTCAATCGATACCAAGGTTGATAATTTAAAATCCAAGAAATTTTCTAAATCGTATTTTCTGCCATTTTGGTGAATTTCTAAATCAAGAACGACTTGACAGATATCAATAATGTATTATTTAGAGTTCCATTATGTATTTCTGTACATTGACAAAAACTATCTAAGATGTTACAAAATGAGCAATTACACAATAAAACTAGCTAGCATATTTTTTTTTATTTTAGATTTTAGATCAATTTCAATATTTAAAGTATTTAAATAAACAGATGTGGATATTTGCTCTTACAATATTTTTGTTTTTATCAATAATTTTTAAAAATAGGATGTTTGAAATTATTTAAAAAATACCTAATGATAATCTAAAACTCTTATTGAAAAATAACCAATTTCAATCAGTATTAGCATTGATTATAATACCCTTACCTCGACACCCAATGGGTAAAAGAGGGATAGATTATGTATGTATGTAAGTATAATACCCTTATATAATCAATGGTATTAGTAAACAATCTTTATCAGGACTATCAACCTTGCTGGGTTTCCGATGATTTTTTTAATCATTTTCGTTAATTTATAACAAGGCATCTACCTACTGCCGTCTAATTCCGTCTATTCTATTAATTTAAAAACCACTAATCTGCACTGCTCATACAATGGATTTTTCGTGAACGGTGATACTGAGCGGAGTTTACGATCTGACGGAGTTTCACATTTTGCGCTTACAATTTAAAACCCCTCGATTACCGGGATTTATACATCTTACCTATACAACCAACAATACAACCACAACTACGATTTGGTTGCATATAAAATGAATAAATGAAAATATAAATAAAATATCAATATTTCTTACCGAGGTAAGTTAGTAGATTAGTTTTTTCACTTATTAATGAAGCAATCTCTGTGAAATTTTCACACAACTATTTGTGTGAAAATAACAAAGATAACAAATAAGTATATATAACTTTGCAATAAATGACTTCTTACTTTTAAACGATGTTTATTAGGCTAGCGACCAGCAGACTTTCTGGCATTATTCTATATATTTTCAAATTTTCAAATTCAATTCTTAAAAATTTCGTACATTTCATTTATAATTAAAATGAAACATTATTTGTTCTTTGCTCGATTATTTCGGACAAAAGTTAAATAAAATTATTTGCTTTCATTTCAGGTTTTATAAATGTATAACCAGCATAACCTAACCGAACCTAACCTGACATAAACCTGCTTAACATAATCTAACCTAAGAAACAAACCAAACTATCCTCAAGAAGGATCAATTACCACTGTATAAAATACATAATTTTAAAACTTGACATTATAAAACAAAATAATTATTTTATATTTTATACACAGCGATTTATAGTGCCAGACATTAGTGAGACGATAGATGATGTGATTCTTCGAAAAAAACTTGTATATATTTACAAATCACATTTTTTCAGCTTCTTCATTATTATCAATTTTTTTCATACTTATTCAATTCACACTCTTCTAGGCCGAAAATATGAAAATTTGGGAACAACCATTCCGTAGATTTTACTGAATATTCATTTAAACCCTCGAATACATTTTGATAATCAAGATTTTGTAGATTGTAGACTTTGCAGGTTTCAAGAAAATCAATATTTTATGAAGTTCTAGTCTAGGATAACAATATTAAAAAATCTATATTTTTAAAGTATTTTTAGTTTTAAGTATTAGGAAATGGAAAAATCAGAATTCAGCCCATCTTTAGTTTTTCCGGAAATTGCATTAAAAGTTGCCACATTATTGCCATATTGGGGTGCAAAATAGTTTTTGCATGTTTTTACAATAAACACAACTTTAGTTCAATATAATCCTTTACATTAATGTTAAATTTTCTATCAGATAATGGAAAAACTTGAGAAGACCCCTTTAGTTTTTCTGGAATTTTCGTTTAAACTTAGTTTAAACTTCGTTTAAATCATGTGACAATTGAGTGTAGCTAGTTAAAAGACAGAATCCGTTATACCTCCTTTGCCAAAAAGGATACATGGAAAACAAAATGTGAACATAGATATTTTTGAAAAATGTGCAAGTTTCGATGGACCCGTTCTCCATGGGAACATTAAAGAAAAACATTGCTTTGTAAATCTCCTGCCATCCTTTGAAGCAGATTCCCAAAAAACAGCGTCTTCTCATTGTACTGGTCCATGTTCAATTATAACACATCAAATTTTATAATTTCCGTAAAAAAATATACGTCTTAATCTTGATAAATTTCTTAAATTAACACGATACATAAGTAGTAACAGTAACAGTAATACGAAGTGTTAATACTTATGTAAAATAAAGCAATTAATTCAAATTAAGGATGAACAAATATTAGTGAAATTATAGGATTAATAAACCTTTATTTGAGAAATATCACACAATCACAGAAAATTTAATTTGATCCTTAATAGAAGGATCGTTGAAATTAATAGAATTAAATTCCTCGTTTTCTTGTTCTCTCGAATTTTCTCGAATTTCATATTGCAAGAATCGCTTTGCTTTTTATTAAGCAAAAAATGTAGTTGGAGGTTTTACTGATTGTTTGACAATAGATCATGGGTACTCCGCACCTTTGAACCGTTTCTCCTAGGTGCGTGAGCACCGCACCACCCACGCAGTCAGCGAATATACTATATACCTATGAATATACCTACACTATTCGATAAGGTTTTATGACAATGTTGCGACTTGTTTGATGACAACATAACACTTTAAATTTTAAATTTGATAATACACGACGCGATTCTAAGAGAAAAAAAAGTTTTTGAACATGAGTTGAGCAATTCGCCTTAATTTTAAGGATAATTTGTTGTTGTGGTTGTTGTTGTTATTGTTTGTTTTTAATGTTATATACGATATATTACAATTCATCAATATTCATTATTATCGTCAAGTTATCATTATTATCTATCATTACGTCCATCATTATATCAAGTCTGTCTTTGTATGCATGTCTATCCGGTGGCAGACAACCTGCCTTTAATTTTCACTGTGGACGGAAAGACTGGTCCTTGTGTTAAAACCAAGTATTTCTGTGAAAATTGTTTATCCAATTATTTACTTATGTTTGCTATGAGTGACAGTAGGCAAAAAAGATGAACCATTGCAACGACTATGGGTAGATTGAAACTTCTAAAATTAAATCCTTTCAACAAAATCCAAATAAAAAATTAAATTTGTGTGTATCAGCCGTTGAAAACCAGAGTGGTGAAAACTCAGTTTTATTAAATTAATTCAGATAAGTCCAGAAATATACAAAGGACAACATTCCTTGTATAATTCTGAACTTATAACAATGAATCCAAAAAACGGAGTTACACCACTCTGGTTTGTAACGGTTCATATATTAGAACCCTATAAAACCTAATTGTGGATATTGAATGTTTTCTGGTGTGCTTAGTTTATTGCAGAAATTGTGAAATTATTGATTTCTGGCATCTTAATTATATGTATTAATTTTAAATAAACAGGAATTCAAGTATTATCAATATTGCATAACTTATCACTGAACCGCCTTATCTAGGCGCAAATACTTATATAACACGCACAATTAAAAAAAAAAACTATGACTGCAGTCTCGGCCAGCAACAGTGCAGTTTTCATAGCTTTCGCAGAATCCCCAACATTGACCATTAGTACGCGCTTATTTTCTCACTCTCAAGGTTAATTCGCTGCAATTACTGTAAATATTGCGTCGAATTACTTGTGGAGCGGTTGGTTACATAAACTGGAAGATTACTAGAACCATAGAAATTCCTATTGCCCGCTGCAAATTTAACGACAGCGTCAACCTAATGCTCTAATCTCGTCATTATACAACGGCCTCATTGTGATTATGCACTTCACGCAAGTGCATTTTCTATCCGTGGCCATGACTTTAATTGGCCGCCATCCAAGGAGTTTATTTCATAAATTATTCGCGATCGGCTCCGTCGCGTAATGCTTTAATATTGTTGGCATTGTTCTAGTTATAAGCATATTGTCTCATTGAAAATAATACACAAAAAATGTATCAAGATTATTTTAATTTAAAATAGTTATTTTATACATTTATAGTTTAATTAAATCATTATTAATTGAATTTACCTCCACTCGTACTTTCCCAATTTGGATATTCTACTTATTAACTGCAGGGCAGCATTTATGATTACGTAGAGATCGAGTTATAGAAGGAACTTATACTGTACATTCATCTCAAAATTTGTGTACAGATAGTAATACGTTTGTTTTAATGTCATTTAATTTTTTTTCGAAATCATCAACTTTTCAAAATTGTGAAATGATAAAATATAAATTATCCTAATTATTCATGTCATAATATCTTCAAAATCTTTATTACGTAATCATCATTTTGTTCAAAATATTAGTAAACAAAATATAAATGATTCTACTTATGCATTGACGTAATATCCCCAAAAACTTTTTTATAAAGTGTTATCAATTGTTTTTATTTGTTACGTCAGTTAATTTCTTGAAATCACTGATTTCATAGATTTTTACATTTACATTAGGTACATCTTAAAAAAAATAAGATTTACTGATAAAATATAAATTATCCTAATTATTCATTGTCATAATATATTCAAAATCCTTACAAAAAGAATTATAGAAAATAATGATATAGAAGAACCCTTTTTATAAGGGATAATTTTCGAAATCGGTATTTATAAAATTGAGTGTGTACCTACCTACTGATACAATATAAATTATTCTAATTGTCGTGTAAGCTCATGCCATAATATCTTCAAAATCTTTATGTAGAGAGTTATATACAGTTGTGTTTGTTCATTATTTCAGTTCATATTTCGAAAGCATCGATGTTTTTCAAATTGTGAACTAATAAAATGGAAATTATTCTAATTAATTATTTATCATAATGTCCCAAAATTACTTATACAGGGTGTCCAAAATAGAGTAGGATTGCATGGGTATCTTTGTTATTTTGAAAGTTAGAGATCTGGTTAAATGGGCAATGTCATGCAGTTTTGTAGACTGGTTCAGATTATGTTGAAAATTTTTTAAAAGTCCGAGCAGTTTAGAGATTATTCTAAAAAAAACTAAAAATTGCGATTTTCTAAAAATTACGATATTTCCATAATTATTAAAGATGCGGAAATAAGTCTAAAATAAAAGTTACTTGGTTCAATCGCACAAACTTAAGAATCAAGTCAAAACAAAAGTCAAGATGGCGGTTTGTGAGATATAAATAGCAACTTTCTTATTTTAAATGGCCGCCATATTTGATTTTTACACGGTTAAATGGACTTTTTTCTCTCTTCAACGATGTATAACAACCTATGACATAATAAAAAATATGGGATATATCAATTGGTCCCATTTTTATTTTTATCTATCAATTATTTTTAAAACAAATGTAAAACAAATAAAAAAAAACGTAATACAACTAAGTAGTAAAATAACAATAATTTATAAAAAATGCTCAAAATTCTGACTGTTATTGGCTAAATGGCCAAAAATAAACCAAACACAATTGACAGCGTTTTAGAATATTGCCAGTTACTTATCGCAATGAGTTGCGAATAACACCTTTAATTGCCTCTATCATTGCTTCACGAAGTTTATCTACATTATTATAATTGAAGTTACTACGATAAATTATGTTTTTTAAAGTACCCTACAAAATAAAAGTCAAGAGGCGTCAAGTATGCAGATCTGGCTAACTACTGAACAGTTGTATTAGTGCTATTATTTTGTAATTAAAAGGGCCATTTAAATAAGTAATAACATCTCTAGCATTGAGTGGAGGAGTGCCATCTTACTAGTACTATATTTGTTTTAAAGAATTTGAAATGACGTTGTGCACTTAGAAATATTATAGCACCATGTAAATTATTTCCCAATATGCCACAAAATACATTAAAGCCGAACCGCACTTGCATTTGCCATGGAATCACTATGTGTGGATTGTCCTGAGCCCAATAGTGTTCGTTATGATGATTAAATAATGCACAATTAGAAAAGTAGGATGCATCTATCCATAAAATTGTATTTATAAAATCACCATTTTACGTAATTTTGTTGATTAACCTTCTGCAGAATGTTAATCTACGGATGTTATCATTTGCTTGTAAAGTATGAGAAATATGCAATTTATAAGGGTAAAACTTGTGCTTTTTTAAAATTGTTGATCCTCTAGATTTAGATACGTTAACTTAGTTTACGCGAACATTTTACGTTGTCAATTGTTTCTGGCCAATAACTGTCAGAATTTGGAGCCTTTTTTATAATTTATTGTTATTTTACTACTTAGTTGTATTACGTTTTTTTAAATGATTTACATTTGTTTTAAAAATAATTTAAAAAATTAAAATTGGAATAATTAATAGTTCCCATATTTTTCATTTTCACATAGCTTGTTATACATCTTTGAAAAGAGTAAATGTAAGTCTATTTAGACGTATAAAAATCAAATATGGCGGCCATTTAAAATAAGACAGTTGGTCTTAATATCTCGGAAACCGCCATCTTGACTTTTGTTTTGACTTGATTCTCAAGTTTGTGCGATTGAACCAAGTAACTTTTATTTTAAACTTTGTTCCGCATCTTTAATAATTATGAATATATCGGAGATTTAAAAAAATCGCGATTTTTAGTTTCTTGAGAATAGCTTCTAAACTGCTCTGACTTTTGAAAAAATTTCATCATTATCTAAGGCAGCATATAAAACTGCACACTATTGCCTATTTAACCATATCTCTTGCTTTAAGAATAAGAAAGATACCCATGCAATCCCACCCTATTTAGGACACCCTGTATAGGGAGTTTTAGGTTGTTTTTTATGCCGCTACATTTTTTAAATCATCAGTTTTTGTCGAAAATTGTGTACCTAGGCCTAACCTACTGATAAAATATAAATTATTCTAACTATTCATTGTCCCAATATCACCAAAAATGATTATTTAGAGAGGCTTATATTATGTTTATGTTTTATGTCAATTCATTTTTCGAAATCATCATTCGTTTCAAAATTATGTAGGTACAGATAAAATGGAAATCATTTTAATTATGTTGTATATAATTATATTATTGTCATAATATCCTTAACTACCTTAATACAGAGATAAATCAGTTTTTTTCTCTTACGTGTAATTTTTCATAAGCATCGATTTTTCTTTGAAAATTGTGTGCTGATAAAATTCACATTATTATAAGTATTTATTGTTATAATATTCCCATAATAGTTATAGGTATATAGAGTGTTTAAGTTGGTTTTCCTTTTTATGCATGTAACTATTTTTTTTATACTATTGAATAGAGATAGCCTTATAAACTTTTTTTAACTCGCTGTAAATAGAGGCGGTATTTTAAGCATGGTACCTTTTTAAATATCGCAAGAATGAACATTATTTGTATATAATTTTTATATTTTTTATTTTATTTTTATTTTTTGTCAGTTCATTTTTCAAAGTCATCATTCTTTTCAAAATGATGTAAGTACAGATAAAATGTAATTGATTTTAATTATGCTGTATCATAATATGCACAATTTCGTAATAGGTAGTTTTAATTTTTTCAGTCAGTTCAACTTCATCAATTTTTTTTTCAAAATTGTGTATTAAAAAACTGCAACAGATTTTAATTAATATTCTAAGTATATTATTGTCATAATATCCTTAAATACATTAATACAGAGATAAATCAGTGTTTTTCCCTTAGGTGCAATTTTTTAAAAGAATCGATTTTTCTTGGAAAATTGTGTGCTGATAAAATTCACATTATTATAAGTATTTATTGTTATAATGTTAGTTATATTTATGTATGTAACTAATGTTTTTTATACTATTGAATAGAGATAGCTTTATACAGTTATACAGGGTGTCCAAGATAAGGATCAACAGCGTTGGGATCTCGGAAACTGTAAAATTTACAAATGCGGTTAAATTACAAAAAAGTTGCGTAATTTAGTGGGCACTAATATTCTTTTGAGAAAACCAGAAATTTCCGCTTACTTCCGGGGTTATTTGACAAAATCCGAATTTTTGTGATTTCGTTTTTATTTTTTTTTCTGAAGTTGACCTTGTAACTTTTACGGTTTCCAAAATCCCCATGGCATTGATCCTTATCTTGGACACCCTGTATACATTTAATTAATAAACATCTCGCTGTGAACAGAGGCGGTATTTTAAGCCTTGTACCTTTTTTAATATCCCAAGCATGAACGTTATTTGTATATTTGCACGAATTGGATAAAAACAATGTTTTAGAATAACTTTTATTATAACTTTTCGCATTTTATAAACCTCACGGTTATTTTTAGTTTTTACATTTATTTTGGCTATTTTGTATTTGTATTAATGTTATGCCTTTCCAAGAATCTTTTTCACTTTTTTAGTCCTTATTTCTCAGGTATCTTCTTAGAAGGAGATTTTTATATATTGCAAGCATGAAAATTTTGTTAGTAGATATATTTGTACGAATTTGACAAAAAATATTAACAATCGGATTAGGATGAGAAATTATTGTATTTATTTAATAATATTGTTCATATAGAATAAAATAATATATACTTATATAATAAAATAAAAAGTAAGGTATTAAGGTAAGGTAAGGTATTTTTGCATTTGTTGAACGTTATGCTTTATTATAAACTTTAGTTTTGCTAATTGCATTAAAATTATGCATTCTAAGCATTTTTTGTGTCTTTTTAAGTCTTTTTCACTTCTTTCGTCTTATTTCTCCTGTATCTACTTTACGCAGAGATTCTTAGAATAATTTTACAGATGATCATTATTATATGAAAATATTGTAACAATGATAACAATCATAATAATAACAATAATATTACCGATGAAAAGAAAATTTTCGTGTTATTGAAAGCACTCTTTCCATATTTTTTATCACTTGCATTGCTAGATTTAAAAAAGGTTCTACAGTTACAACTAACATTTGGTCATTATCAAACGACTTATAATCGCTTTAAGATCGAAATATTTGTAAATTATGAAATATTTTAGCTGCAGCACATTCAGTGCACGTTTTTGTTGCAATTAATAATCACTTCATTGTTGCAGGCGCGCGCGTAGCTCCTAGCTTGTAAACAGTAGTTATAAATAAAATTAGTCAAATAGAATGAGTGGCCTTGCATTTCCACGCGCAGCGAAAAATGCAGTTTCCTAGTATAAAATTGCACACACCATCCTCTCTTATCAGTCGGGAGCAATATCGACGTCCAATAATTTCCGCATGCAGATGCCATGGCTTCTGAAGTGAACGTGATCTGGCACGAGCTAGACGCACCTTTCTTTGAAAGGGTCCTGCGCAAGCATAAGCGCGACGAATCGCTCGTCGTGTCGGGGGTGGACGTGGAAAATGCGTGTGAGGTGGGCGAAAACTTCATGTCGGTGGTTAAGAGGGTCTGTGCCAAAGGGAGCAGGATTCTTGAAGGTGTTAAGGAAGGTAAACTGGTCGAAAATTATTCTGTGTTAAGGTAGAATAGTGGACGAATAAATTATGTTAAAAAAATGTGATTAGAAAAAATTACTGGTAAGTTGTGTGATTTAAACTTAACTTGTTTTTTTCACCATATAACATGAGAAAGTTCTGCCGTTAAAGTTTGTGCATACCAAATTACAACGGAAATATTCGTTTTTTTTAAATCTACATTTTTTCAAAAATCTTAATTCCAAAACTGTATTAAAAAAACGTTCAAACGTTTTTGACTTTACCAGTACACCAACACATATTTAAAAAAAATGCTACTTGTGTGTGTGAATGTAGGTACATTGCTGTACAAAAAATTAGTAACTATGTAGCTGTGTAAACGTATCCCTTGCTATGTCATTTTACTATCTTTAATATTCTCCTATAACACCAACGTTCGATATTTTCGAATTTCCATTTTTGATATTCAATTACCTATATTTAATAGGAAAGAAAATTTAAAATCGTCGTATTCTGAGAAAATACAGTTGAAATTAAATTAATGATGTTTTATAATTATTATGAATAAACAATGGCTTTCTAAAACAGTTATGGATGATATGAAAATAAACAAAACAAAAAAAATATTAAATTAAAGTTTTAACCATAGTTACCAGTTGTTCATATTTAAGGTTGTTATATTTAGTTAGTTAGTTTAGATAGTTGTTGAAAGTTTATAAGTATTAATTTTTACTTTTAAACTTCACAAAATAAAACTTTGTAATAAACTTTCAAATATGTATTGAGTTGTTCTCGCAACAATTGTTTCGCCACTCTGTGGCTTCTTCAGGCGAACCAAAAAAAAACAGAAACAACAATAAATAATATACAGGGTCATTTCACCTCCCGTCTTCTATTGCTCAGTTACTGCTCAGAGGATTTTTATATTTTGCAGACTTTACTTGAATTCTGGGGTGTACTTCAGGAAAATATTTTTGATTATACAGGGCGTCCCAAAAAAGTGCGACGTCATCATGATGTATATTTTTAGATTGCATGGTATATTTTTTGTTACTTCTTTCGGTGCCCTTTATGGATGCCTACATACCCATAAAATTTTATTGAAATCGGCTTAGTGATGTTAGCACAAAAAAATAAAAATGAAAAAAAAACAGTTTTGCACCATTGGTTAAGAAAATTAATAAGGGATAAAAAAAGTGCCTCGTTAATAAAACAATACAAGATACTCATTAAATAAGGTCTGACAGTTGCGTTAACCAAGTTTTATTGATATGCATTTTACAGAGTATCAAACTTTTCAAACTTTAAAGCACTTTATTTTCCTTATTTTAAATTGGAACCCCAGTATATTTTTATGTAATTCCATGCGGAATTAAAAGATAAACAGTTTTCCTAATTACAACCCTATCTCAATTCCTAACACATTAAAAATGTCGGCAGAAAACTCATCTGAGAATGTTTTACTGGCATATTTCTCAAATTTGTTACAACAAATGAAATCTTCGACTGTATGGTCCCACTATTCTATGGTAAGAGCCATGTTATGCCATAAATTAATCAACCATTGATTTTTTTATTTTTGCTGCCGAAAAATATTTTTCGGCTTAGGATGAAATCAACCATTGATTTTTTTATTTTTGCTGCCGAAAAATATTTTTCGGCTTAGGACGAAAAAGACCGTTACCTAGCAACTATGGTTTTTAACAAAATGATGGCGTTTTCGTCCAGATTTTCATACCGAAAAATACTACCTTATGATGCAATCGAATAAAAAATAATTTTGGTCTCTTGGGTATAAAGACCTTAGCTAAAAAAGTTTTAAACTTTTATATTACTACAGTCAACATTGGCTCTTATCACTTGGTTAAACTTTAATGTCAATATATTGTTTTTCAAACCCACCTTCGATTTTGATTAATGAAAATGGCCATTGGAATTGTTGATAAATCGAGTTTTAGGAATTGCGATAGAATTGTAATTAGGAAAAATGTTTTTCTTTTAATTCCACATGGAATGACATAAAAATATACAGGGGCTCCAATTTAAAATAAGAAAAATAAAGTGCTTAAAAGTTTGAAAAGTTTGACACTAAATGTTGGACACTCTGTATAATGCATATCAAAAAACTTGGTTAACGCAACTGTCAGACCTAATTTAATGAGCACCTTATATGGTTTTATTAACAAGGCATATGTTTATCTTTTATTGATTTTCTTAACAAATGGTGCAAAACTGATTTTCTTCAGTTTTTATTTTTTTTGCTAAAATCACTAAACCGATTTTAATAACATTTTATGGGCATGTAGGCATCTATAAAAGGCACCCAAATAAGCAACAAAAAATATACCACATGTCGTCACACTTTTTTGGGATACCCTGTATAATCAAAAATATTTGTCCTGAAATACGCTTCAGAATGCAAGTAAAGCCTGCAAAATATCAAAATCCTCACTCAATGAGTAACTGAGCTATAGAAGACGGGAGGTGAAATGACGAACCCTGTATAAATCTAGATACTGTAAATTGTACATTTTTCGCCTCAAGTACCCATAGTGTGGTGAAACAATTGTTGCGAGAATATTTTGAAAAAAAAATTAAGTTTTATTTTGTGAAGTGAAAATCAACTAAACTTCAATTTAAAAAAATTGATTTCGAAAAATTTCTGACTACATTGCTGTTAGAATCCATTTTAATATTATTCTTCATATAAGTCATAAATAAATGCTTGAAAAAAGTTATGTGCTGTCCACTACACATTTTTTTGCAATGTATTGTAACTAACATCAATTTTACTAATTAATTCTTAACTGTAAAAACAACCAATATCAAGTAAACAACTTTTTTTAAATAAAACCAATATGTTTTAGGTCTAATTGGAACACTTTGATCAGCCTACACGTGCATGTAATAGGTTTCATATTAATTAATGTGAAATTATACACATAGGCATTACTAATTAAGTAATTATATATTAAATACATTACGACACTCTACGACTAATTGTTATGTACAATAATAAATTACTTCAATGTCAACGCATCAATTGTTTCTATATTGTGCTCATCACGTTAATTGCAATAACGCATTTGAGTTCCTACTATTTTAATGCTGATAATTGCATTGCCTTCAGATTGTTGCATGTAACTCTCATTACAACTTGATTACAACTTGGCTGTTTAGAATTATAGTAAATAATTGAAGTAACTACAACACATAAATTTTGGTGTATATATGAGAATGATAACTGATTAGTGTTCTATAAAGCAAAATGTGCAGATTTGTTTTATTTTGAAAATTGTATTCTCCTTGTTACTATTGTCGATAAAATGATTTATAAATACACCAATAATTGGGCAATAATTTTCAATATACAGGGTGTCTCTAAATTATGTGGACATGGCTTAACCATAGATTACTGGGATCAAAAGAAGACGATTTAACAAAACTTATCTATATACAAATGCGTTTGTTTTTGCCAGTATTCAGCTTCAAAGTTAATTAAAAAAAACAAAATTTGCTTATAAAAAGAGAATGTTTATATTGATTTTTATGTTGTTTGGTATGACACTTTATGCGGATATAACTCATATGTTGACATAATATTGTTATTATCAGTAGACTGGTTGTGTATAAAACAAGTGAGGCCCAACATTAATACATTCATATTTTTTAATGACAAAGGCAAATAATTTATAAAAAAATCAAATCGGACGCAGGCATTCATTATTAAGTTTTTTTGTGTCTGTATAGTTTCTGATATCTGTTACAGTTTCGACACAAAAAAATAAAATATAAGTGACTGCCCTACACTCGTTTTCGTCAAAATAGTTAAAACAATACATAGTAGTAAATAATAAAATTACATGTAACAAAACCAAAAAACAGTCAAAGTACAACAAACATTTAAATTTAAATTAGGGGGAACACCCGATGCAGCAGCTCACATAGTGCAGCATCACACTCATAAAAGATCATTGCAAACGTTTTATTGGTACTCTTCACAAGTGAAGTACACTTTTTTAATTAAAAGACTTTTCATTCGTTGTTTAAAAGCCTTAGGTTCTAAGATGGTTATATAAGCCGGTAATACATTGTAAAATTTAATTGAGCATCCTACGACCCATTTTTATAAAAATATTTGTTTAATAAAATAAAGATTTTCCAACGACTGTTGAGGTACACTTTAATAAATATACAAAAATTAAATAGTCGTTAGGTTAAATAGTCGTTAGATGGCCTCATTTTGAGAACAAATGTTCTTATGTGTCGTAAGATTTTAAAATATTTTTAAATGGGAAAATAATAGTAGTGACTGTATTTGTTAGGGATATGATCCCTAACTGACTATCGACCAACTGGAAAATAATATTTGATTAATTTAGCAAAATTTCAATTGAGTGTTACTTTTTCAATAAATAGATTTGTGATTACCCTCATATCTATGCGACTGAAAGTTATAGGCGATATATTCATTATTATAATTTTTAATTACATACCACAGATTTACACGGTTTTGGATCCCAGCAACTAAAAGACAGTCTGAAGATAATTTTTGGCGCTAATTACGAATCCGCTATTCGTGAATTGGTATCAGGTCAGTTGTTTTAGATAAATTATTAAGTCATTATTAGCAATTTTGGACTATGAAATTGTCGTTTTAGTTAAATTCGTCAAATCTTTAACTTAATCCGAAGTAAAGTGCAGTCGTATTGTATCCTTTATAGCTTTTCGGGTATGTTTCACAAGAGACCAAAAATAACCGCTAAGCATGCGCTCATCCCAAAAACATTCGTAGTTTTTCTCGATTCTCTGTAAATCTTGGCGTAGTAGCGCTCCTTGCTTTTCGCTAGTTTCCATCAAGGTGTAAGGGAAAAAAATAAATGGGACCGAAGAAAATTATTTTTTAACGGCATTCGTACGCTAATTTTACAGTAATTTCCTGAAATGATGTGCGATTATTGCCTGTATTAGTCACTTTTTCTTTTACTGAGAAACTGTTGCTGTTGCCGACAAACATTTGGTTATCGTCTTTTATCAATTTTCTGATATCTGGTGCGACAAACTCTATCTATCGTTTTCATAAAGGAAATTTTGGGGAACATCTACTACCAACATACGAAATCCTGAAAGCAGGAAACGGACGACATATTTGAATTCAGCGCGCAAAATACGCGAAACAACATTTTGGTCTCAGGTCAACAAATTTACCGATATTTGTAAACCTGTGTAATTAGTTGCTCGCAAATACAAAGTATTTCTTTGTATTCTTAAGAAAACTCATTATTAATTTTCAGATTTAACACGCTATATCTCTATATTACATTTTACTACATTTTTATATATTTTATTATAATTAAAATGAGGTTTTCTAACGACTGTATTCCTAGATTTTTCAATTATTTTATGAAAACTTCAAACCTTCACAAATTTCAGTGCTATGAGTTTAATTGTTGTAAAAATTATTTAAACATTCTATTGTGCCAAGCTATTTTGGTCAATTATAAAAATATCTGTTCTAAAATTGACTACGTTTGCGATTTAACGATCCAACTCGCCGCGCCAAATCAGTATAGTATATTTAGTGTATGTTGAAATAAATCCTATCAATCAAGAAGAGTTTATTTTCATGTAAATTTACGATGTTATTAAATAGAAAATAGAATGCCAGTTGCTCACACTTTGCGGACGTTGTATCACAGATAAATTATGACTTAACTGTGGTTACATAAATCATATTTTTCTAATACCACCGTTAAAATTTGAATTTTTAACACGGCGTACATGAATTAAAAATGGAATATTTTTCCACTAGTGTTAAAAGTAAACTGACAGGCTTTCGTCAAAGTCACATATATTTTATTGAAATATTACAAACATTGATAGAAATAATAACATCTTACAATATTGGGTAGGCATCAAATTTAAGGTTGCCCTAGGTTTGCTTCAATTTCTTTCCGCAACTCTTCATGCATAGTTATTATCGAGACTTTTTATTACTTGACACATGTGTCGTACAAAACGTAACCTGATTTACTTACCTCATAAATTCCACAACTGACATATTTGATTACAAGCTGATTGCAACCTTTTTAAAGAGCTTTGTGTTGCGTTTAATGGTGTTTGTAGAAAAGATAGTGTATGATATACGTGTTAAAAGGATTTTATTTTGTGAGTGGAGAAGTTTGCGACTTTAGCGAAGCGAATGGAGCAAACTTCTCCACTCACAAAATAAAATCCTACTTTTAACACTTATATCATAAATAACTATTTCCTAAAGCTACACAAACAGCTATAAATTTTATTTTTTATTTTATTTTATTTAATTCTAATATAAAATACAGTAATAGTGAATTGTTGTTTCTTAATCTTATAACTACTTATAGTAATTCTATTACCTAAACGTACATTATTTGTACTTTATAAGTAAATGATCTTTTATTTACACATTTAAGTTAAATGCCAAATTTGTGTGTACCACCAATCAATTTTAAGCTTGGAGAATTTAAAATGAAAATTTTAGTTTCATAATTGATTTAAAAATTTAAATATTCAAACAAAAACTCCTTTTATAATTAATATTGTATTTTTACAATTAAAAATAACCTTGATTTTAAATAATTACAAGAATTTATTGAATATTTTAAAGAATATTATGATCAATAAATAGATATTTTATAATTACAACGTCGGAAACATGCTTAAAGTTTTTAGATATTGATTTTAATCAGTCAATGTTTTGAATCTTGATAATTTATTTGAATAATAATGATTTATCAATTTATCAAAGGTGGACAATAGCTATAAAGTTATAACCCTTTTGGAACAATTGTTTAATTAACTATAAGGACTTCGGTTACTTAATTATACAATTTAAATTATTATCATTTTCTTCATTGTTTTAATTCTAGCAGTTAGAAATAATTTATTATGTCGAAAATGTTTTACATTGAAAATTTTGAAAAACCATGTTTAATGTTTGCATTTATTTTGCACCCAAGATACGGGCTTGTCTTTAACTAGCCCATGAACAGAATTATCGGCGAGTTTTTTATACTCCATTGTGTGCACAATGGTAGCCATGGAGACAAAGCGTCTGTTAAAAATCGCAAGCTGTCGATTCAAACCTACCAGAATACCTTATTTTATTACATTTTCTTATTATTGTATAATGATTACTATTAAATTGAATAACATTAAGTTACACATCATTTCATTGGAATTTTCGATATTAATCAATATATGGAAGGAATATAAAGAATCGTAAAAAATAAATTAAGATTTGGCCCGGCGCATTCACCATTTAGTGCCTTGCATGTATTAATTATCCTTTATTTCGAATCAACGGTTATAGATAAGATGTCAACACACCAGTGAAGATACTAACAGATGTATATATTTTTTAGACATAACAAGGTACCTCATTGTTAAGCAAGTAATCAATAACAAGGAGCTACTCAACGAATTTCCATTCCTGAAACTGTTCGAAAATGAGAAGAATGCGTACTGTGAAATTATTCCAGTGCTAAAAGAGTACACACACGATGGAACATTACCAGTACCCGAATGCATTTACGCTGATGAATGCACCATAGTCTTGGACGATCTGTCACAAGAAGGATTTATAAATGTTGACAAACGATTGGGCTTCACCATTGAACAGGCTCACATTATTTTGCAGGTAAATAAGAGGGCTGTTTGACGGAAGAGTGACTTTTTAATGTAAACGTTATTTTTCTGTTAAAAATATATTTTATTTTTCAACATAACACCCTTTCAACTGTACACACTTAGCCTAGCGAGTTTACAGTTTCTTTAAATCTTCCAAAAAGTAATCTTTCGGAAAGTCTTCAAAATATACATTTGTCTCGGTTATCACCTCTTCATTTGCCCGAAATATTTTTCCACCCAGCCATTTTTTAAAATTTGGAAATAAGAAGAAATCACTGGGAGCCAGATCTGGCGAATATGGCGGATAAAGCAGTAATTTGTAATGCAATTCAGCCTATTTAGTGGTAGCAATTGCAGACGAATGAGAGGGCGCATTATCGTGATGGAACAACACTTTTTTCTTCATCAAATGCGGTCATTGTTTTTCAAGTTCGGCATCAAAACGTGTCGGCATAATCAGCATAATACTGGCTAGTTATCGTTTTTCCTTTTTGCAAACAATTAATAAAGATTATACCTTTAGAATCCCAAAAAAAATGTCGCCATGACCTTATTGGCCGAATAAAGTGTGTTTGCCATTTTGGGAGCATGTTCGCATGGAGAAATCCATTATTTAGACTGTATTCTTGTTTCTGGAGTATAATGATGTATCCAAGTTTCATCTACTGTGACATATCGACGAAAAAAATCCTTTGAATTACGTTGAAGACGGCCAAACATTCTTCTGAATTCTTAATGCGAGCGCGCATTTGATCACCATTAAGCAAACGCGGCAACCATCTCGCGGATAGCTTTTTCATATTGAAATGTTCATGCAAAATATTGTATACCCGTTCGGTTGAGATGTTTACTTCATTAGCTATCTCACGAACTTTTCTTCGACGATTGCCAATTACAAGGCCATAGAGTTTATTAACCACTTCTGGAGTAGTCACAGTAAATGATGGTTTCGGACGATCTGCATCAACCGTGCTCATATGACCACTTTTAAAAGCAGAAACCACTTACAAATCATTCCATGGGACGGAGCAGATTCTGGATAATATTTACGTAACTTTTCCTCGGTTTCGTTAATTGTTTTTTCACGTAGAAAATAATGTTAAATCAACACTCGAAATTATTTTTTCTCCATATTTACACAACAACGAAAACAGTTTTCTTCAAATAAGTATAAAACATAATCTATCTGTCAGATTGGTGCCAAATTTTGACAGTGGACCTCCGAAAGACCCCAGGAGCTAGCAACATAATCATTATAGCGAAAGTGTTACCAACCTTTGAAAAGTCACTCTTCCGTCAAACCGCCCTCGTATAATATTTCTTGTAAAATTAAAATCGTGTTGTGTTACAAACATTATTCAGAATCAATTCTCGCCAAAGTTTGTTCACCATAAAAAAAAAAACAAAAAAGTTTTTTTTTATTTGTTGCAATGATAGTGGGCAAAATTATCATACGTTTCTATGCATCATTTTTATGCATATTTTTTATGCACCGACAACAATGTCAGCACCGACAACATTGTCATTGTAATATTTTTGTCATAAAATAACCACATATTTTTCCACGTCACTCTATTTCAGTGTTTTTGATTATATTTTTAAATTAACAAATGATTTTATTACAACAATTTAAAATCTACAATCCTATATTTAGGTTCTGTCAAAGCTACATGCAGCTTCCATTATCTCTAAACATAATCCTGAAAAAGTTTGGAAGCTATCATCAAAAATACAAGATATTATGTTGTCTTTGAGCAAGTCTCGACCATATTCTATTAAATTTTTTATTTGATAAAAATTGCGAATTATTACATAATTTAACAACATATATAATCCATCATGTTCTATTTCTAGGTTTTGTCAAAGTTACATGCAGCTTCAATGACCATGTCTAAACAGAATCCAGATAAACTATTGAAGCTATCATCAAAAATACAAGAAGTCATATTCTCTTCGTCAACCAAATTAGTGGAAGCACAAATCATGAACTTGGACATGGCGATACGGATATTTGAAAGCTTGGATGACAAGTCAGCCAGGAATACCTTTGTGATTGAAAAACTGATAAAACTCAAAGTGGACGTTGCCAAGAAACAGAGCATCATGATCAAAAGTGAGAGGCCTCTCCGTGTGATGAACCACGGCGACACTTGGGGCAACAATATACTGCTCAAAGGCGACCAGGTGAAGCTGGTAGACTTGCAGATAATGAGGTACTCTTCGGTGGCTTCAGATTTGTCGTACTTCTTGTACATAAACCTGAGGCCTAAGGCAAGACGTGCACATATGCATAAACTATTGACAACCTACTTGGATTCGTTGAACGAGCACGTCCAAGAAATGGGCTTCGATATGAAAGACGTCCTCACGATGGACTGGCTAAAAGGGGAGATGGACGAATTCGCTTTGAGCGGATTCATGAGCGCTTTAATGCTCATGCCCGTATTCTGCTACAACAAGGAGGACCTAAACATGGAAGATGCGAATATGGACGATATAAATAGCATGGATTACCAATGGTCCAAGTCCACTCCGGAGTACAAAGAGAGAATGGCGGAAGTTGTGCTTGATTTTCTAGAGATTGATGATTGAGTTGTTATTAACCATTTGTTGTCAAAAATGTGATAGATAATATTCATACATTGAATGTGTACGCATTCTTTCATTAAGTTCAATTAAGAAAAATATTTTTATAGGCTGCTTTAATGTTAAATTAAGACATAATGTTAAATTGTTGGTGTACAAATATTTGTTTTAGTGATATTAAATCAAATGTGGTTAAGAAAAAAATGAATTGAATTCTTATGAATTTAATCATAAAGTATGTAAGCACTTGAGGCGCGTTTTATTATATATAAAATTGCCCTCTTGTTTTCTCTTTGGTTGTGATTATTTTCAAAAATATTCCCACGTATTTGAAAATTTATTAGCATTTAGATGTTTTTAATATGTCAATGTAGAATTTTTAAAACAAAAATCCCGATATCGTTAAGGGTTGACTTAATTGTCAGCATGAAAACTGACTTCATTTATTATGTAAAGTTTTCACATTTCTTCACAACTGATTCAGCATTTCTAAACTAACTTACATCAATTTACAATTTATAAACAGACTTGCAAGTTTCATATACTTATAATTGATTAGTTTTAATTTTATAGACTAACTTAAGCCCTACATACGAATTAGTTCAAATTTATAGACTGGCGTATATAAGTGGCGTCTCGAAGTATGCATTAACAAACTGACTGATATACCGTTTTTTTCTATCTTTATTACACATATCATTGTTTCGTTGACAACTAGTGACAATGTATAACTGGTTGCCGGCACCTACGAGTAGGAAATGTTCCTATGTGGCATTTTAACAAAATGTCAACGCGTAAGTACAGATGCAGGCAACCAGTTGTCCACCGGCTAATTTGGCATAAACCTCAGAGAGGTTATAAAGTAATCGCAAAAATTCAGTTTTAATGAAGAAATTCCAACTGTATTATATTTCAAACTGTCTGGCTACATCTAAAAGAGATCCTATTGGCCTTTCCTGTACACAACATAGTATATTCAGTTTCATCTCTTCTATTAAAACATGGTTGGTTTTATCCCGTAAAATTTATAATAATGTGCAAATATGTCACTTTGATGAACAAAAAAGCCGTGTACGTGCTGCATAAGCCCACAATTCATTACAAATACTCTGCGTTGCTTTCAAGACCCCGCCTTGCTTATTGCCTTGAAATACACGAAGGGCATTTTGAAAACTTCTGCTGGCACATCAGGATTCAACCACACTTAACCGTTTATGTTGTTCTTTTACCGTTAGAATTGTTGAATAAATTAATTTCTTCATTCAAACTAAAAAAAATTGATGTTTTATTGTTAAAAACATAACCTCACGAGTAACGGTGTATGCCAAAATGGTGACAGTGGGCGACAGTGTATAACTGGTTGCCGATACCTACGCCGCTCAATGCGTTGACAATTTAATATTTTAAATTACACATAGGAATGTTATGTGTAATAAAGAAACAAAGCCCGGTATAAGCAACAACAAAACTGACTGATGAGTTCTGAAATTCTGGTTTAAATGTAAATTTATAAACTTATTACGCATTTCACGATGTATACCCTGACTTGAACTTGGACGATGTGTAAAGATAGTGGAGGAATTAAATTAAAATTGATATATCATAGCAGGCAAAATCGAACAAAAATGACCATTAAGTTGCATATAGTAAATTCATGTATTTCTTCATTAATTTTGAATCATAACCTCTTTATCTCCCTAATGCAAATCCAGACTTTTATTTGAAATGGAAACGTACACAAGGCAGCAAACAGATATTTTGAACTTATTCGAACAAAAACCTTACCTCAAAATATGTGCACCAATGGTCCGATACAGCAAGTAAGCAATTACGAAGACTAACTTCCAATGTTCTTACACAAACCTTTCAGGTTACAGTTCCGAGCCCTTGTTAGACAATATGGTGCAGATTTATGCTATACCCCTATGATTCTAGCAGACTCCTTCTGCCAAAGTGGGAAAGCCAGAAACAATGAGTTTACCACCAATGCGTGTACGTTGATTATAATTATCCGACAAGACCAGCATTAACGGTTTATTGCAGGTGACACTCCGTTAATCGCACAGTTTGCAGCTAACACTGTTCATGATTTTGTCGGCGCAACACATTTAATCGCACCGTGAGTATTACGGTCAAGCTGGTCCATGCGGTTAAATAAAATTTAACCAGCTGCAGATTTTATTATTAATAATTATGTGTTTCAGATTTTGTGATGGGGTCGGCCTAAACTGTGGTTGTCCGCAAAGATGGGCGAAGCAGCAAGGCTTGGGGTGCATCATGTTAGAGAACCCGGAAAGCATCAGTGCCATCGTAAAAGAATGTAGAAATACAATACCCAAGCCGTTCACGGTATCCGTGAAGATGAGGATTTTAAGAGACGACAAGTAGGTTTACTTATGGGGGTATTTAACCCAGTGGTTTCTGAACTTAATGTACTGACGCCCCCATTGTTATACACGCATTTTTGAGTATTTTTTAATTTAAAATTAATTACAGAAAAACTGTAGATGTTTGCAGGCAACTCGAAAAAGCCGGTGCCAGTTTTCTGAGTGTACACGCCAGGACTTCTAGTCAGTTGACCGGGGATATTAATGTAGAAACTCTAAAGCTGGTTGTTGAAAACGTTGCATGCCCCGTTGTTGCCAATGGGGGTGTTAAGAGTTTAGAAGAATGCGATAAATTATACAAAGAAACAAATTGTAAAGGTATTGCCACTAATTTTTAAACCAACATATAACTTAACAAATTCTTTTAAATCTGTATTTCTAGAGTGACTAATGTATCAATTTTAGGTGTAATGGTTGCAAACGGCATATTGAACAACCCCACATTATTTTCTGGATCAAATAAAACCACAATAAACTGTGTTCAAGATTGGCTTGATATATGTTACAATAGTACAATTGACTTAAGTGATTATGAAACTACCTCGTCACTGGCTTCAAGGCCTACAATAAGTAACAAACCTCAAAACCTTACATTCCAGTGCTTTCACCACCACTTGGTGTTCATGCTGGAAAAGTTGCTGCCAAAATCGAAACGGAAGACTTTCAATAACCTGCAAAAGTTCGAAGATGTGCTGCGGTTTCTGGAAGACGAACTCCATGTGATACCTATGCTGTTTGATAGCAATAAGTTCAACAAAAGGAGCTCTCTGAATTTGGATTATGATGGCAGAGAAGCTTTGTACTTAGACTTGAAAGAAATTAAATATGACTGTGATGCTGATAGCAATAATTTGTTTAAATATGATGGGGGCAATGGAAGTTATTTTAATAGTAAAGTGAGAGCTGATGAAGGTGAAGATTGCGATTTGAATAATATTTTTATTGAAGGTGGATAATAAAAGTTTTTGGCTGATGCATTTGTTTTCTTGATTCACTATTGTTTAGAAAAGTTGCCCAATTTTCTTAAATTAACGTTAATTAATTTTCTAATAAAATTACTTAAACACAAAAAATTGCAGGAAATTTAATAAAATTATCAGAAGTTGCAACTATAAACCCAGAAATAAAAATACTTGAAGTTTCTAAATTTTTGGAAACATGCCAGTAAATCTAAAAGAACAAGAAAATGCAATATAATTGAAGAAAGCAAAAAAGTGAAATTTATTTTCAATATTAAAATGTTCAAATAAATATATGTAAATGAATATTTGAAAAAAATTCAAGAAAAACGATGATGTGCAGCTTGTGAAAGTATTGTAGAAAATAAAATATGAAACACCTTTTTTTCAAACGTTTTTATGAATAAGGTGAAGTTGATGAAAATTTATTGAAAATTTCTAGGCTTAATGAAAATTTTATAAGCTAATATTTAATAAATTATAAAATTCTTGGTTACTTTTCAAATCCTATAAGCACATTTTCGTTCAAAAGTAAAAATGAATGGAATTTAAAGAAAGACAGGAAAATGTAGTTGAAATAAACGAAAATTGTTAAAAAGTCTATAAAACAATTATAAATCTTCATGTGAATGAAACACATCTTAATTTCTGATTTAAAGTTCAAAATGTATTAAAAGTTTACAATTGTTTAGTTAAAAATGTTACACTAATATTTGAGAAAATTTCAAGAAAAATTATGATGTGGTAGCTTGTGAAAGTATCGTAGAAAATAAAACACCTTTTTTACAAAGATTTTTTATGAAAAAAGTGAAGTTTGATGGATTTTTTTTGAAAATTTCTAGGCTTAATGAAAATTTTATAAGCTAATATTTAATAAAATATAAAATTCTTGGTAACTTTTCAGATCCCATAAGCACATTTTCGTTCAAAAGTAAAAATGAATGGAATTTAAAGAAAGACAGGAAAATGTACGGAAACAGGAAACAGGGAAGACAGGAAAACGAAATTGTTAAAAAGTCTATAAAACAATTATAAATCTTCATGTGAATGAAATACATCTTAATTTATGATTTAAAGTTCAAAATGTATTCAAACTACATTTTTTTAGTTAAAAATTTAAGTTTTGTTGTATTCCATATTTCTGCACGTGTTTTATTGCAATTCAAGAAAAAATACTAGATTTTACAGATATGAATTCCTAGTTAAAATTCGAAAATTGCCTGAACGAAAGATTTATTGCAAACAATAACAAAAATTGATGTTATTAGAACGTGATTTAAGAACACCACAGTTTAAACAATTACCAAAAATTATCCAAATATATTTTAATTTCAGTTTAAGCAAAAAAAGAACTACTCATTTATTTATTCCAGTTCGATAATCATTCAAAAACTTAAAGATTTTTTTTCAAGGAGTAATTAATAAAAAAAAATTGTTTATTTTAAGGAGTAATAAATAAAAAAATAAAAAAAATTCAAGGACTACGTAATAAATGAAAAAGTTATTTAAGATCCCTCTCATTATTAATAAGCAATAGAAAAATAATTCATGAACGGGTAAACATAATTACAATCTGAGAACTGATATAGAAAGTTTAGACATTTATCTACAATTAGAGAAAGTAGTTTTAAAATATAAATCAAAGGTGACTTATTTCTGATCTCCTAATCGGATTTATGTGCAGACAAGAATACTCTATTATAATTCATTATATTGGAACCAAAAAAAAAGAAGATAGTTTGTAACAACATTCGCTCCAAATACCCTGAGGGACTTTCCATTGTATGTACCCTGTCTTAACTAAATAAATTCAGAAGAAAATTTCACAAAACGGCTAAACATGCCATTCTTTTAATCAACAACCTAAATCACCATTTTATTATTTCTTAAAACTACTCAGCTCAATTGTAGAAAAATGTCTAAACTTTCTAAATCAGGTCTCCGATTGTAATTATGTTGACCCCTTCATGAATTATCTTGGCTGTCGTTTACATGCAATTCCCTATACCGCGTTTGGGTAAAGAGGCCTCTTAAGAAGTATTATCAGATTTATTTCTCTGGTGGTTGGGAAAAAAAGAGTTCAAAGAGTGATTTGTATGGCCAAGATCTTAACCTATAAATGGCTACCATTTAAAATGTGATATTTCTATGTCTATTTTTCCCAACCACCAGAGATTTATAAACCTGCATATATTACAGGCTTCATTTTCTTATTCGTTAGAATAAAAAAAACACTTGATGTCTTGTAATAATCCTGATTAATGCTTCCAATTTTTTTTGTTCACTGTATAAAAACTATACATAAAAAAATATGGCCCTGATAACAAAAACTCAAAAGTGTCAATTTTTTATGTTCATTATAACACATTGTAATATATTTTGACCATGGTAGCTCTTGATTACACGTTATTTCCAGGTTGTACAGTTTTATAAATTCAATTGAAATGGTTAAAAAAATGTGTAAATAATGTGTCTCTATAGATCAAATCAGATGTGTTTGATGGGGAAATACATGAATTTTGTAATTACTGCAATTGTGAACCTATTCAAGAGTATATATATCTTACAAAAAATGCCAAAACCTTCATGAAATATACCAATTTTGGAAAACTTGTAAATCATTGAGATTTTTGTACTGTAATAGTGTTTCGGCGCTAATGCACAGCGTCGAACCCCAAATCGGTTAAGGTGTAATCGCAGTAGTCCGCCTTTATTGCAGCCGATATATTTGTAGTATTACGATTGAAAAGACAATTTATTGGGGTGGCTATTATTTACCCATTATGTTCACCGAGAAGTGCTTGAGTAAATTACGGTGCGCATGAAGATCAATAGGCACCTTAAGCCGTTTATTGAGCAAGGATTGCCACTTCGGCAAATTCAATTAGCGACCGGGAAATCCCAAATATAATTATTGGACGGCATTAGGAATCCTCAGAAATTCCAGATAGAGGAATTACCCAAGGCTTGTGATAACCAAGTGTGGCCACATGGCTTACTGTAACGAAATGCCGCACCAATCAGGGATCATCTTCAAGCCACCACTCGCGGTGCACAATTCTAATTGCACCCCACCCTAATAACTCAAAAATTATTAATTGTAAGAGTGCAGAGCAGAGAAGACTTCAATTCGTTACCTTCACCGGTGTACATCGCTGTGTATTGATTATTGTAACGCATTAAATTATAGTCCACATTATTTCCAAAACGACGAGTTTTAATTACCTTATCATTTAAATTGGCGATCACCCGCCTGGTCCTTCGATTACGTAACAAATAGAATAAAAACAAAATACAAATTATTGTACAAATCTTACAAATTTATTTCTCATGATATTCGTATCACAAAGATATTGCAAATTTTTATTTAAAATGGAAATACAAAATAAAGTTTAATACATAATTGCTTTTTTCTTGATACAATACATTTACAATAAAAATATCCTTACTCTACATCTGTACAGGAATCAATTTAAGAAAACGCGAGAACAGGGAAAATAAATATTTACACAAAAACTAAAAACTATCTCAAAGTGTTATAAATAGCTTCATCAGAGTCTGAAGTGACACTGTCCCCATTAGAACCCAACTTAACGTAGCAATATTCTGAGTGACTCTTATTTTTACACTTACATATAGAATTAGTATCACATTTACAGTTGCTCTCGCAGATTTCCGCGTAGATGTTCTCGTGCGAGGAGCGTTTTCCGCTGGGCTTCCTGGAGACCTCGTCGGCCACGTGGCTGTAGGGAATGTCGTCCTCGATTAGTTTCTTCTTGAGCTGCATCTTGGTCTTCGACAGCGAGTTCTCGTGGATCTGCACCACGACCGACTTGACGTTTGCTTTCGGTTGTTCGTCGACCTGCACGTCGAAGATCGAAAGGTTGGGCTCGGGCACCCGCATGCTTCCCCGTGTCTTCTCGAAGTTGCTGACCAGCATCGAATGCTTACTGATGCTGCGCTTTTGTACTTTCGTTTTGACGTGGAATTCGGAGCAGAGTCTGTCGGTGATGAAGGAGTTCTCGTCTTTAGGGAGAGTGGGGATTAAGTCTGGTTTGGTCTTCTTGAGCTTAATTTCTTCGACCGGCTTGATTTCGTCAAAATCCACATGGGACTGAGATCGCAGGTTTTCTTTAGATTTCACAATGGGTTCTATTAAACTGTTGTCGTTGTCTAGTATGCACATTTGGAAGTCGTAGCTTAAACTATCGGACACGTTGGATTTGGATGACTTCCATTGGGATTGTTTGGTCGCTTGGTTTTCCTCTATAGAAAATAGTTGCGTGTCTAAGCTTTGACATTTTAGTAGCGCGGGGTTATTTTTGGTTTGCGTGGGCGTTTCTTCTAAATCAATCCTCTTATTGGAGAACATAAAACTGGCGGATTTTTTCACAGGATTGTAGCTCTTTTTGCTAAATTTCTCCTCTATCAACTTCGACATGTCTTTATAGCGCTCTATACTCTTGACCTTCTCCATCCCATCCATGGGGTCCTTCATGCTCTCGAACTTCTCCACTTCGGCGCCGACGCCAAGAATCTTGAAATGCTTGTACCATTTTTTCGGTTTCGGAAACTTCTCCAGCACCTCCTTCGTTATTAGCTGCTTGGCGGCTTCGTCGCTGGGCTGCTCGGGGGTCTTCTTCTTGCAATCTCCCGGACAGCTCCTGTTGAGCTTCTTGCACTCGCTGCACCCCTTCCTGAGGTCCAGATTGGGCGCCAGCCGCACCTCCCTGTACCAGCTCTCGACGTTCTTGTGGCAGAACGCCAGGGCTGCCTGCAGTCTTTGGGATTTGAAGAGGCGGTTCTCTGAGTCGAAGCCCAGCATGCAGCGGGAGATCTTCACGTTCGAGTTCAGGTTCACGCAGCTGATCTCGTGCCTCGTCGTCTCCGAGGGGGCCGGCAGCGTGCAGGTCACCATCAGTGGCTCTTGGAACTTCCTCTCCAGAATGAAAGTATCTGCACAACATAAAATTTGTCATTTTTAATAACACAGTTTACTACCAATTTATAAAGAGATTAAAACAACGCAAATATAATATAAAATTTAGGTAGATATATAAAGTTTGCCAAAATTTAGGTGCAAAACCGCTGGTTTGGCTGATAGGTTAGAAAGCTTGCTTGGCATGCACGGTTCGAGCCCCAGTACAGGTAAAATATTTGTACTGAGAAACTTCGCCGTTGGGAGCTCATTAACGCCGCTCTACACTAGAGAGAGGGCGAACTTCTCTAACAAGCCCTAACTCAATACAAACACTTACACAAATAACACGGCAGAAGGACCGTTGCACAGTGGTTCATAATTTAAAAAAGTCGATCGAAAATCGAAATTTCAATGTTTTTATATGATGCTCAACATAACACATCGTTCTTTTAGTATGTGATCAACTTCTGAAATACATATTTGCAAATTTAAATTACGTAGAAAGACAATATTAGTCCTCGAACATGCGACAAACCACTTACGTTTGAAACATAAATTAAATTTTCTAAAATGCGTCTTTTACTTTAAGCTGTGTGTTAGGTATCAATTTGTATTATTGGCTAATCATTGATTAATTAATATTACAGGCGGGATATGTGCCTTTATTTGTATATATAAGTCGGAGCGACGCGCTCGGCTTACGGGAACCGAAGAGCATTTAGTTACTGGCCCTTATGGTGCGCACATGCAAGCTCGGTGCTGGTTATTAAAAGAGGATATGTGGCTATTGTTTTGGTGTGAGTGGATAATTATGGATTAGGTGTTGGAATGGATTAAGGGTCAGTACTTAAACTACAATATGTATATCAGATTGAGATGTTCCGACAAATGCAATTAGATTGTAATATTCACATTATTAAGAGGTGTGTCCTCGTAATTGTATAAAGGAAAGGTGTGCTCTCATGATTGTATAAAGAAGAGGTGTGTCCTCGTAATTGCATAAAGGAGAGGTATGTCCTCGTAATTGTATAAAGAAGAGGTATGTCCTGGTAATTGTATAAAGAAGAGGTATGTCCTCGTAATTGTATAAATAAGAGGTGTGTCCTCATGATTGTATAAAGAAGGAGTGTGTCCTTACGATCTTTATATCTGAATTAAAGACAGGTGTGTCCTCATGGTTGTATAAAGAAGGGATGTGTCCTTACGTTCATTATATCTACAGTAATTGAATTAAGGAGAGGTGTGTCCTCGTAATTGTATGAAGAAGAGGTGTTTCCTCGTGTTCTTCATAATCACAGTCATTACATAAAGGAGGGGTATGTCCTCACGTCATTAATTAATACGGTACTCGTATTGGGTATTAAGAGGTGTGTGTCCTTATTTTACACATGAAGGTGTACACATGAAGGTACAATACTCGTAGAGAACAAGGATCGAAGCCGTGACTGCTAGGGATCCAGTTGGCAAGAGAACAACTGGCGGGGGAAGGGGAGATGTTCCCCCGGCAAGTCCTTCCAATTATAGTTAATATACAATACTAAAAGAATTCTCTTTATATGTGGGGAAATCATTTAGAGCCAATGCCATCTTCGGATCGAATTCAATATATAGCCTGCGGATCCTGACCAATGAATATGCAGTATATTATGTAAGTGATTATTGTTATTACTAGGTAAAATGCCGAAAATTTATATATTAAATATGGCGTCAAGTTAAGGCTACGATAGGAAAACGTACTAGGTTAACATGTGTAGAATTTATTTTGCAAAATATTTGAGAAAAAATGATATGTGTAGAAAGCCCGAACCTTTAGCTATCCTATGAATGCATTATTTTTCTAATAAATTTTACCCGTCTCCAAATTATTTGGTATTTGGAGTAATTTTCGCGCTTATTGTATATTTACGAAACAGAGTATACAAGAGGACAAAATATTTCTTAGTACATATTAATGGTAAGGGTCTTAAGTAAATAAAAACACCTCGTTGGTTTGCATCCGTTTGAAACGAGGTATCGCAAGGCTAGGGGGGTGTAATTTGAAATTACCCCCAAAGTGGGGGCGGCTAGGGAGGAGGGGATAACACTTTATTTTATTTAACGCTGTTTTTAAACTTCCCCCTCGAAATATCAATCAACGTTTTTTTTTATCAAGCTAACTTGCATTCAAAAGTTATTGAGACGAACACGCATTCTGCAGTTTTGTAAAGAACAGCCGGTATAATATAAATTAAAAATTATGCAATTGTTATTCGTTTATGCATAATATTAAATATTTTAAACCCCCTGAAATAATTTGTAGGTTGCAATATCGCAAAAAATATAAATATTTTAATTATCAATGTATTGGTGTTTTTTTAAATTTCTAATAAAAAGTTCCCTCTCTGTTTTAATTATTACGATAATAAAATGCGATCACTGAGGAAAGAGAGAAATTCTGTTCGAGCAGAGTTACGATTTGATTATTTGGAATTATAGGAAAGCCACCGGTATTGGTGTTTTTGTTTTATATTTCTACATAATATTAAATCATATAAACAATTAAAAATAGTTTCTGTTACAAAATCTCAAATATATATGTTTTTATTATTGTTATTGTAATTGTTTTTGTTGTTGTTATTAGTATTATCATCATCAATGCATTTGTCTGCATTTTTCCACTTACACCACAACATTTTAATTGAAAAGTGCAATTCATTTACGAGATATGAATTTCGATAAGGTATATTGATATCTCAACCACTGTGCTTTGGTCGGTAGCCAGTTAGGTATAATATTCATAACAAATACTTTCACCACCTTGAGAAGCAATCACCACATAAACTTTATAGTTTTACTATAACTAATACGGAAACTATCATTTCCGGTTGGCGGATATCAGTAAAAAAATATTTGGGACCTCTCAATTTTGGAAGGTTTAAGACGATTTTTGTTCACAGATAGTCAGACAGACAGACATCGCATCGAAACCTACTTTTTTTGAATAAGAAGCCTCGAAAATTGATATTTCCGCAAATATATCGAAAAATCGAAAATTTTCATGATTATACTTAAAAATTAAAAAAATAAAATTCACTGTAATAAAACCAGAAATGATTTTGAAGTCATTATTTTATTATTTTGTAATATAAATCTTTATTGATGTCATGAGTCGGTGGGAATTAAACGAGAATATTAAAATAGTTATCTCCAAATATACAGTTTTCCGATTGTTTTAAAAATGTATCAGTTATGTTTCACTTTATCTCAAATGCTTGTCCCTCTTGTCAACACTTGTCAATATTGCTTCTCCATATGTTAAATTGTTTTCATTATTTATCAAATGTTTTTCCCTCTGGTCGAGATGGAATGAATTACATTTTTGAAAATAATGATTTTAAAAAACAGCAAAAACCAAATGCAAATACAAACAATAAAAAAGTTATTATTTTTTTATGTATGAAAAAAAAATGGAATCTGATTTCTTTTTATAAAATAGTGAATAAGAAATTGTTTATAACTTAAGTTGATTTTCTTGGGCTTCATATTCCACCAATAAAGAATGAATAATAATGTATAATTAGTAATGTATAATTAGTTAATGCCTCTACTTCCGGCAGTAATGCCTCACCTCTTAATTTAGTATTCCAATCGTCTATCTGTACCGGGTGATTTAAGTTTTATTACCATGGATTTTTTAGGCATTTGGAGTTGCCCAAAAATATGAAAATTTAGATTTTAGATAGATCTGATACTAATCTACGGAAAGGTAGTTTGACTTTTTCGATATAATTATATAGACGGTTATAAAATTTAAAAAAAAAAATTTGCCTTTTCGGGCAAAATTCTCTATCGATATTTTTGCCCTAAACTGTTTTATTTTATTCATAGAACCCATTTATGAAATAAAAAATTAACGAAAATGATGAGATTTCAAATTAAAGCATTTTTTACATTACTGACCAACTTTCCTCGGTATGATTTAGGATTTTGTAAGTCAAGAGCCCTTCAAAGCATTGACCGCGCCGGTGCGGTTGGAACGTTTTATGACTTTATTTTTAAGCAAATATTGAGCTCCGGCCCTGAAGAAATCCTTGCGTCGGTATCCACCCAGGCTGAGGGATTGGGTACGGCCCTATCATAAAACCCATAAAATCCATTATAGGGACTATTACTGGAAGCAGCCGTCATATTTTACTTTTCACTTTTACTAAATCTTACTCAATAATTGGTGCAAATTTTTTTGACTTGGATTACACTGGAATGTTTGGAATAGTATCAAAGTATGTTCTGACAAAAACTATATAAATAAAATTACGAATTCTTTGTGAAATAACATATAAACTACCGGATGGTTAAATTTTTATTTTATCGTCAGATTGGGCTTAATCAATATCTAAACATGTGTACTTATTTTGGATTTTTTATTTCAATTAGAAGTTGCCATTTTTGGCCCGGTAATAAAACTTGAATCACCCGGTATATTACTGAATTCAGTAAAACGACATTTTATTTTATAATTTTCATAAAAATATATCTTATTTAGTGCAGATTCGCAAGCTGTACTACTACATATAAAACTCGGCGCCTTAACTCAGTTCCCCATACGGCTGTTATTTATATGCAATTACTTCCAGTCGTGAATGGAAACTGCACAGATGTTACATTCAGAATACATTTTTCGGTTTTACTCTATATATTACGTGAAATAATCCAGGAAAGATTATTACGATAATAAAATGCGATCACTGAGGAAAGAGAGAAATTCTGTTCGAGCAGAGTTACGATTTGATTATTTGGGATTATAGGAAAGCCACCGGTAACTATTATTGGATTCCCAGTACCATGAAATTGCAATCAATCAAAGTCCGTATTTTACGCTTTCTGAGCTAATTCATTGCTCAGGAATAACATAATAAAATTCGATGACGTGAAACGAAAGGACAGGTTACGATAGAATGAATAGGAAGACTCGGGGAATCACGTCAATATGAGACAATTCATATTTTAATATTTGATTCTTGCAGCAGTATAACATCCAAATAAAATATTTTTGAATAAGGGTTGAGACAAATAACGAAATTTTCCAAAACATGCAAATCTCTATTTTTTTTTTTTTTTTTACTATAAATAACTTCTAAATTCGTAATGGAAGATAGAAACATGACGGTAGATTGCCCCAATTAGCCATCGCAGCAGAAACTTTCCTTCGTTAAATAAAGAAAAATAAAATGTCTTTGAATACATATGTTACCGGCAATCTGTATAATCCGGTATTCTATACAATACCTAGGCAATGTATAGAATACCTAAGACGTGTAGGTAATGTATGAAATAAAATGTATTTCATACTTTGCCTAGGTATTCTATACAATACCGAATGCGCAGCCGGCAATGTGTGTAACATAACCTAAGCTAACCTAACCTAACCTATTTATTATTTTTACAGAATTGTATTATTTCTTAAGTTTTTTATACTTATCACGTACCTGAGTACTTGTAAGCAAATTACATTATGTTACTTAGGAGCACCCCAAATGTTCATTTTAATAAAGTTGATTTTAAGTAGTAGAACATGTTTTTTTTCCCCCTCATTTTATAGGTAGGCCGGTTAATTTGATAAATATAGACCAAAATCTATTTATTTTACACATTGCCGGTGGACCAGCAGGTACTCTATACAATCCATAGGAATTGTATACATTACCTAGGTAAAGTATGTAATGGACAATAATATTCATAATATTTCATACATTGCCTGGACGCCCCAGGTATTCTATACATTGCCTAGGTATTGTATAGATTGCCTGAATTATACAGATTGCCGGTAACACATACATTAAAACACAAATATCCAAAATATCCCAATATTGTAATAATACGATTCAAATCTCTCGCGCCAAGGGTCGCAGGTTCGAACCCCGTGGGCCCGAGAATTTTGGAGCGATTCAAATTCTGTGACATCAAAGTGCATTTCCTTTGGAGGGGAACTGAATCAGGCAATCCCGTGTAGTGGTAAGTTGTACGGGCACGTTAAAGAACCCGATATGGACGAAGCGAAATTCATAAAGGCAAAATTTCCAAATGTGGTGCATCGTTCCTAGGCGATTTATTTAGGCATAGCAGCAGAAATAGGCCGTCGTTAAATAAAATAAATAAACAAACAACGATTTTGAAATTAAAAACTGCCGAATCAATATTTTTTTTTGCTTAAATATAAATGTAGTCACTATATTTAGGTTTACGCTTCACTATAAATCAGTTTTTGACTAATAATCGGATCATATGTTATATTTTTGCTATTGCTAATATATGTACAAAAATGCAGTGAATGGGCGCCACCTCCACGTGAATAATTATGGGGATAAGCTACATTTGCCTACACTCCATAACTTTTAAGCGCTTTTGACAGTTCATTAGAATGGCCTATTCATGGCTGAAGTTATATATTGTGTAGTAGAGTAAGTTGTTACACGTGGGAGAAGGCAGAAAACCTTATCGAATTCTTTAGTGATGTATGATACTAAATGCGAGCTGCAAGTTCCAATATTGTCTAACGGTTAGTAACATATGCTGATATAACATACCTAAGTATATATTATCGTTTACGTGACACGTGCAGATTATTGTAATGCAGAATAAAACTGCACTAGTTCAAACGCGGAATAATTTCCTATCTATAATGCTGTTATTAGTATCCACGAAAAAGTAAAAATTCCTAAACATGCGATTTTCGTTTATTTTTTATTCAAAATTCAACCAAGTGAACGAATTGTGATTAAAACATTGAGGCAGTTTTCAACGAGGAATTAAATTACAAAATAATATTACATTTGCTTTAGCACGTAAGAAAGCAAAATAATCGGCAATTCAAAAATAATGTTGCATTTGCTCTATCACTTGAGAAATCAAACAATCGACGGTCAGTTTATTTTACTTATGAACACCATATTGGACATTCTTGTGTATTAATGCGATTCTTTTTCAGTCTACGGTTAGTAAGATATGCTGATATAATGTACCTAATGTAAAAATTCCTCAGCATGCGATTTTCGTTTACTTTTTAAATTCATAATCCAACCAAGTGAACGACTTGTGATCAAAACATTCAGGCAATTTTCAACGAGGAATTAAATTACAAAATAATATTACATTTGCTTTAGCACGTAAGAAAGCAAATAATCGGCAATACAAAAATAATATTGCATTTGCTCTATCACTTGAGAAATCAAATAATCGACAGTCAGCTTTATTTTTCTTATGAACACCATATTGGGTCTTCTTGTCTATCAATCGATTCTTTTTCAGTCTAAAATGTAAGTCACTTAAAATAATCAAGTTTATCGAAATGATTTTACAAGTTTGAAGATCCCTGGAAACAAATGCGCTAAATTTGCTTGATTGATTGTACATTGTGTTGAACAACTAAAACATTCATACAGCTATTTGGTTTCTGTGGTCTGCAAATACTTTTTTTTCTAAATGAGGAAGTACTTTCCATCTTGAATAAATGAAGCTTGCAAGCAGTAAATGAGGTTTTGTGGGTAAAGGTCTTAATCTGTGGTGCTGATGTTTGGTTTGAGAAGACAATTGGAAATGGTCTATTGGTATTGCATTATGTATACTGCATTATAATATGCAATGCGGTTAATATTAAATAATATTAATAGTATGTATACGTTAAATCCTATACACATTTATTTTTCTACTAGAGTTTGAAAAACTTTAACATTTGAATACTAATTTTAGAGTTAGGAAAAGTGGAATATTTCCTAACAAGTGCGGAAATTATATTTCAACATTAAAATACTAATTAAAGTTATAAAAAGTGGAATATTTCCTAACGAGTGCGGAAATTATATTTCAACATTAAAAGTTATAAGTCAATTTATTGAAATGTACATGTTATTTTTTATCATTATTATAAATCTTAACAGAAACATGTTCACAATTCGTGAATGAAATTCCAGAACAGGTCTTTTTGGAAGTAGAAATAGTGTTATAATTTATGTTAACCTCTTCATTATTGAGAGCAGAACAATATTGAGTCCGCTATTTAATTTAGAAATAATTAATAATTAATAATAAATATTAAAATTATCAAAATTTAATTATACTTTCCAAACTCTAGTAGAAAAAATCATGTGTGCAACACGTAGGAAATTTAATTTTCCCCATGCCTAGCCCTGCCTAGTACGGAAAAAAATACATTTCCTAACTTATGGCACAGATAGCTATTGAAAAATTAGCTACAATAGCGTTTTTTTAGCAATTTGAAGTTATTTGCTTTATATTCGTATCAAAAACCACATTTTCATGACTCAATTAAAAAAAAAAAAGTACTACACCATTGATTATAATACCCTAATAAGGGTATTATAATCAATGGTATTACCTACTTATGTATAATTACATAATTTTATTTTGCAAAAATCAAAAAATTGCATTCGATATTTTAAATGACGATTATTCCACATAATTTTCGCTAATAGAAAATGATCCTAATGAAAGTCTAAAGTCTAAAATACAAGAACAATTATAACAATGAAAATGGCGGAAAAAACCCCAGGTCGACCGATAGCCATTGAATTATTGTTACAATCACTAATAAAATGAATTTATTTCTGAAAATAAATGCTTTTTGATAGTATCAAAAGTAAAAATAAATGTATTATTACATGTACTAAGTATTTATATATAGATTATCTATTTAATAAATTAATGTACAAAATGATGTATCACAGCGATCTGTACTAAAACCTTTATCGTTTATATCCTTTATGAATCTATTCGTTTCCATAGCAAACTGAAAATAAATTTATTCGGTATCTTGGCATAATGCGTGCATAATTATTAGGTTTAAAAGCTTACAATTCATTCTAAGTATTCTAATCTACAGTAGGCATTATTCAACGGATTGTAATATTCATCGGATATACATTTCGTGTAATCAATTCAATCGATTTAACAACAAAACGATTGAAGTTTAATATCCGTAATAAGTTACATAAGCCACGAACGATTATTAATGATTCATTGAAAGTCGTATCGATAAATAACCAATAGATGCGAGAATGTCATGTTTTATTAATAATTAATGGAAATAATCGAATTATTTCCAGCACAGCTGCACAACCAATTTAATTGTTAATTCAGTTTACTACTAGCGAACGCACGATACATTTCTAAAGACTCGTGAATAAATGTTGACACGATATGTACGATAATCGGGATTTTTAAATAATTGCAAAATACTGAGAATTGTTCTTCAGACGTTTAAAATATTGCAACTGAATTTGTACTGTGATTATGATATTGTTATTAGATCGAATTTACTTTTCTTTAATTAAAGACAAAGGAATGAACATTAACACACTATATAGGTACCTACCTACTGTAACAAGGAATATATTTTTCTTCAAGTCTAAATAGTGAGAAAAATCCTTTTAGCTACTTAAAACGTCTGGAAAATATGACAAGTATTTTTTTTAATACAAGTTAAAACTACCGTACAACCGTACGCTTAATTACGAAATTACGTGAAAGTAATAGAATTGGCACAAAATGAAGAAAACTGCCTAACAATAAAACAATAAAATCTTAAACTATTTTGAAAGATTCCAAATTGTATTCAATATTAATTGTAATTTCGTAAAGTTTATATTCAAAATCATTGTTATAGTTAGAATAGAATATTGATGGTAAAGTATTAAAGAACGTTAAGACGATTATCCATGATAAATTTGTGATTAAGAATATTAAGGGAATTATGATATAAGGGGACATTGATTGCTTATGAAGAATATCATGAGGTTTTTTGACGATAAAATTGTGCTGAAAAATTGTATTAGAAAATGAACTAAAAATATTGATACAGAAAGATGTCTAATTGATTAGAGATTATTGTTGCTTACATAGTGAACGGTCATAAGATGTTTAAAACTTTGAAGTGTTGCTTACATAGTGAACGGTCATAAGATGTTTAAAACTTCAAAGTATCGAAGTATATATTTTGATTTTTGGTAATAAAGTGCTGACAGATGACTACTATTGAGGTACCTAGTATTATTTAGAGAAACCTCGTGATGATGTTTTATAAACAGTAGCATAAGTGCCTACCGATGCATCCAGTTGTGTGATGCATTTAGCGCAAGAAATAATTGACAGGTTTTTATATGCATGCACATTATTTATAACGCGCAATAATCCGCTCGTGAAAAATGCAAATACGTCCTGCAGTGACATGTGCGGAATGGCATTGCAGCCGTAAGGTACGTCTACCGAGCACATGTTGAAATGAAAAGTAAATGGCTACCTACTGTTTAATAACAATAATGATATCTCTACCTACACGTCAGGCATTCAAGATTGGATTTTTCGGGTGGACAGGAAATGAGCATTTAATCGTGGCGTGCAGCGGGTGATTATTTCGCTCACCTAATGTAACAACAAATGCGTTTATGCAATGCCGGTTACCAAATTATAGTAATAAATTGTGTGGCTTGTTTAATATACATGCAATGGGGGCTACTGTTTCCACAAAAACGTACACACGACATTCATTCATAGCAGCACAGATTTACGTAACGTCTGCACAAAGCGAGCATATTCTTTCAGTTGTTATCAGCAATTAATCATAATTGATATTAATTTTTGCATCACGCAATTATCGAGGAACACGCCAATAACTGGGAATGTGTGCGAGCATGTAATTGTGAAAGTGCAATTTTCTGCACCAGAAATTTGTGTTCTCCTATTTTTAATCAACAGATTTCCTTCTGAAGTCGTTGCAGTAATAATAATTAATAATTACATCATCACGCAATAACTCAATAATTTGATGGAGAGTAGGTAATCATTTATATTCGAATTATATAAAGTAATGCGGGTTTGCGAAAGTTTTGTCATATAAGTAAAGCACATTTTTCAGTTTAAAAAAAAATACTTTACGTAAAAATTCCTTTCAGGAAACTTTTACAAACTAACGCAAACAATATGCTATACTCAAATAAAGCCATAGTTCACGTCGGAAATGAGTCATTATATAATGTATTTACAGTACAGTAAACTGTTATTATATTATTATTATTACGATTACACTGTGAGTATTCACTGGTATGAATATCACTTTGAAGCTAATAAAGCTATGAAGCGTTTTCCTCAACCATCCTCAAATGTCTTAATATTTACTGGATTCATAATATAGGGAAGAGGTGGAATGAAAGGGACACGTATTGAAAGGGACAATTGAAATTACGCGACAATTACAAATCTCCCCCAAACAAAAGTATTTATTTTGTGTGGCACCAATGCACACCCACTTGAACCCAACTACAAACTTTTGCCATTTCATAGACGGCGTCAATATACTTGTGATTTTATTCGTGCTCCAAAGTAAAATTTTTGTAGTTCTTTCCAAGCGTTTTATAAAATGTTGTAAATAGTTTGTTGAACAGTTTGTCATTGTATATAATTAATCGTATATTCAATTATTGGAAAACGAAAAATCAGTACTTTTTTAGATAAAATTGTACCTTTAGAAGTCATGTTTTTAATTTGTATGTGATATTTATGAAAGGGAAACAGCAAACGGTTATAAAAGGGACGGTTATATCAAATACGAATTCTGACTTGATATATGATAAAAACTCTAAGACTGAGTGAATTTCCTACTGAATCACTTACGCATACAACATGCAGGGTGGCCCACCTATCCTCGCTCGGACCATTGCTGCTAGACTAATGAAAATTTAGGAAAACTTCTGATTGGAAGTTATTGGATCTATACTTTAAAAACACATTTTTAAAACTAAATCGTATATCAGTCCTATATTTCATTTCTTAAAGATAATTCAATGAAATTACCACTTGCAGATACAGGGTAGCCCACTTATCCTCGCCCGGAGCATTGCTGCTAGACTAATGAATATTTAGGAAAACATCTGATTGGAAACTATTGGACACTTGATGTGCTACCTTTTAAAATTATTTTCGAGAATACGGAGTGTACCATAAATCCGGGACACAAAATTTGGTCTATTTTTTAAATTGATCACCCTGTATATTATTTCATTTTTAGAATCTGCTTTATGTGGGCTTCACAAATCATTTTATATTTAGAGATCAGATGCAACGTTGCCAAGTTATTCACATTTTAATAACATTTAACGAAAAATCATGGGCGTAGAAAAAAAATCAACAAAACCTTATTATAAGAGACCAATGAAAGAATCTGCGTATGCAAGTATCAAAGCAATGTGCCAAATCATACACAATATTTTGAGTCACGTAGAATACACAGGGTGTTCTGAAATAACGATACAATTTTGCTATTTTCAAATGGCTAAAACTCTTTTTTTTATAATGGAACACCTTGTATACAAAGTGGGATTGCATGGGTATCTTTCTTACTCTTAAACCTAGAGATATGGTTAAATGGGCAATATGGTGCAGTTTTATATGCTGGTTCAGATTATGATGAAGAATTTTCAAAATTCGGAGCAGTTTAGAAATTATTAAAAAAAAAAACGCGATTTTCTAAAAACTCCGATATATTCATAATTATTAAAGATGCGGAAAAAGTTTAAATTGAAAGTTACTTGGTTTGATCGCACAAACTTGCCAAGCAAATCAAAACAAAAGTCAAGATGGCAGTTTCCGAGATATTAATACCAACTTTCTTATTTTAAATGTCCGCCATAATTGATTTTTATACGTCTAAATAGACTCTTTTCAACGATGTATAACAATCTATTTCAAAATAAAATAATTGGGAAATATTAATTATTCCAATTTTTATTTTGGTTTTTTAATTATTTTTAAAACACATGTAAAAATTAAAAAAAAAACGTAATACAACAACTAGTAAAAAAACAATAAATTATAAAAAATACTCAAAATTCTAACAGTTGTTGGCCAAAAACAATTGACAACGTTAAATGTTCGCTAATCCCAACATTTCAACTCGGCAAATAGAAAATCAAGTTAACGTATCGAAGTCTAGAGGATCAACAATTAAAAACAAAAACACAAGTTTTGCCCTTATAAATTGCATATTTCTCATACTTTACAAGTAAATGATGACATCCGTAGATTAACATTTTATAGAAGGTTAATCGACAAAATTACGTAAAATGGTGATTTTATAAATACAATTTTATGCATAGATGCATCTTACTTTTCTAGTTGTGGATTATTCAATCATCATAACGAACACTATTGGGCTCAGGATAATCCACACATAGTGATTCCATGGCAAATGCAAGTGCGGTTCGGCTTTAATGTATTTTGTGGTATATTGGGAAATGATTTACATGCTGCTATAATATATCTAAGTGCATAACGTCGTTTGGAAAGTCTTCAAAACAAATATAGTACCAGTATGATGGCGCCCCTCCACTCAATGCTAGAAATGTTATTACTTATTTAAATGGCCCTTTTACTAACAAAGTAATAGCGACTTATACAAGTGTTCAGTGGTTAGCCAGATTTGCATACTTGACGCCTCTTGACTTTTATTTTGTAGGGTACTTTAAAAAACAAAATGTATGCAAGTAACTTCAACTATATTAATGTAGATAAACTTCCTGAAGCAATGATAGAGGCAATAAAAGGCGTTATTCGCAACACATTGCGAAAAGTAACAGGCAATATTCTGAAACGCTGTCAATTGTGTTTAGCTTATTTTTGGCCATTTAGCCAATAACAGTCAGTATTTTGAGCATTTTTTAAATAATTTATTGTTATTGTTTTACTTCTTAGTTGTATTACGTTTTTTATTTAGTTTACATTTGTTTTAAAAATAATTTATAGAATAAAAATAAATATGGGACCAATTGATATATGCCATATTTTTTATTTTGACACAGGTTGTTATACATCACAGGTTTAGCCGTGTGAAAATCAAATATGGTGGCCATTTAAAATACGAAAGTTGCTATTTATATCTCGGAAACCGCCATCTTGACTTTTGTTTTGACTTGATTCTTAAGTTTGTGCGATCGAACCAAGTAACTTTTATTTTAAACTTATTTCTGTATCTTTAATAATTTTGTAAATATCGTAGTTTTTAGAAAATCGTAATTTTTAGTTTTTGTAGAATAATTTCTGAACTGCTAGGACTTTTGAAAATTTTTCAACATGATCTAAACCAGCATACAAAAATGTATAACATTGCCCATTTAACCAGCTCTAGCTTTCAAAATAACAAAGATACCCATGCAATACTACTCTATTTAGGACACCCTGTATAGCATCATATTCTGAGTGCTCATCTAATAAGCTATTCAATGGTAGCATATGGACTATAATCTAATAATACTTTTTAATAGGTAAATAACGATCAATCTCGTTATGTTTTAGCCATTTGAAAATAGCAAAATTCGATCGTTGTTTCAGAACACTCTGTATATTCTACGTGACTCAAAATATTGTGTATGTTTTGGCACATTGCTTGGGTACTTGCATACGCAGATTCTTTTATTGATCTCTTATAATAAGGTTGTGTGAAATTTTATTCCACGTCCATGATTTTTCGCTAAATTTTATTAAAATGTGAATAACTTGGCAACATTGCATCTGATTTAAAAAAATAAAAATGATTTATGAACCCCACATGCAGCATATTCCAAAAATGAAATAATATACAGGGTGATCAATTTAAAAAAGAGACCAAATTTTGTGTCCCGGATTTATGGTACACTCTGTATACTCGAAAATACTTTCAAAAGGTAGCACATCAAGTGTCCAATAACTTCCAATCAGATGTTTTCCTAAATATTCATTAGTCTAGCAGCAATGGTGCGAGCGAGGATACGTGGGCCACCCTGTATATGCAAGTGGTAATTTCATTGAATTAACTTTAAGAAAAGAAATATACGACTGATTTACGATTAGTTTTAAAAATGTGATTTTAAAGTATAGATACTTAACAGTACTTGTACTTATCGTCTACGTGTACGTGCACTAGTTATTTAGTATGTGTAATGTAAAATACCAGTAGGTACATACAAATTATTGTGTCCCTTCCAATACATTTTTTTTCAAATCAAAATACATTTTTTTAACGATATACAATATCGATAAATATACAACTAAGAATAATAAAAAGTTTATTATTATATTTTCTTTCAGTAGTGAAATAAATAATTGAATTTTTCAATCCTATTCGTAAATGTTCAAATTACTTCCTCATTTATTTACTAGACTCTAACTTTTAAAACAAAAATGTCCACTTCATGCCACCTCTTCCCCCTGCCACGTAATCGCAAAAAGAACTGCTTGAAATTACTGTTATGTAATATCTTAACATAACATACTGTTCTCCGAGTAGTTGTGTTTGAGCGATACGTTCATTGCCTTTTAGCGGTGCACAGCATCTATTAAAATATTGCTATCAGTGCAGCATGGCAATTCATTTGGAACTAACAATTTAAACTGGCATGATTTCATGGTGAGCGAACAGAGACGTTGCACAAAATCATCTACCGGCACAATAAATATGATGTAAGACAAATTTTCACCACACTTAGCGCAAATGTAAATTTCAGCCATGCAAAGCAGCAACGAATATGGTAAGAAAGGAAAAATATATTTATTTTGTTTCCACCTAAATTTATGGAGTGCAAAAGACATATTTGTAAGCAAATATAATGGAATAAATAGTGTAAATAGTAGTAAATATTGAAAGTCGAATCAATGTGATGAATATTTTTACAATGAGTAAAAAACGTACCAAATACGTGAATATTGTAATAAAAGCATAATCGAAAACACTAATAGTAATTCATTAGTGTTTCAGTAGCATTTGCACATGTAAATTATCATTTTCAAGCCACTAGATTTCCATATGTGGTAACGGTTTTAATTTGACATTATATTTGTCGTAGATGTGATAATTTTGGTAGGGGTAATAACTTTACAACACCATGAATTCAAAATTTGTAATTGATAGAAAAAAAAAACACGTGTGTAGTGTTATTCATTGCCCAGTGCAGCATCTTCTGATTAACTATCCAATGCAAATGAGTCTCAGTTAATGCACGGTGTAAGCGCGCAGGAATGCCGGCGTCCGGATGACAATCAAGAATTACGCTAATTGACCGTTTACGGCGAAGATGAACACATCAGGTGAGATGTGACCACGCTTTATTTGCAGTGCTAATTGAAGTTTGCGCTTTCCCACCGCAGGAGCATAGTGCAGGACTCACCTGTGAAATCTTTGGGGAGGCCTGCGGGCAGAGGACCGGCCAGCAGCTTCACCTTTATCGGCAGGGCGACACGTCGCAGCAAGTGGGTGATCTTGTAGAGGCAGTCCTTGTCGAGGGCCAAGGGGCCCGTTTTGTCCAGCATGCCGGGAAAACAGAGCTTGGCCTTTACCGAACTGTGGATTTCGTAAAATTCACCTTTCGTCGTCAGAGGAACATAGAATTCCTGAAATTAAAAATGCACGATAAATACCTGAATTTATTTATGAATGAATTGTAGGCATTATAATAATTCCACTGGTTTTAATTGCATTTACATTAATAATTAGTAAAACCAGCGTGCGTAACGATATTTTACCCAATAAAATGTATAAAAAATGCATTACAGGATTAATTAATACAAAAAACTGATTACTATTCAAATATTTATTCGGTATAAATCATTCAAACTACAACTTTTTTATGTAAATAAAGCCGAAAGAGGATGTTTAAATTAATATTCGTTAGTCTCGACAGAGATATAATCTCCAGTGAACAAAATTTGTAATAAAACATAGATTATAGTTAACGTTTATGTTTATTCTTATAATTTATTGCACGGTAAGCCAAAATATTATTACAAACCATTAGTGGCGCCATATATAGGCACTCATTTCATGTTTACCAAATTCTATCCTGTGCTATCTACTGATACCATATCGGTGTTTCACGCAATCTAAAAAAGCTAGTGTAAAACTACAAGATATTGCCTTCTTACCACTGCAAGGGTCCACATTTAAAAATATCTTGTGAGCTAGTTTAAGAGACCACATTAGTGTACAGTAATACCACTATATATTGTGGTATTATGTTCGTACCGTTTTAAGGGCAAAATTCATGATAAATTATCTACCGGATAGACATACTCAAAGCGAAGTTATAAGGGAAAAGTTAATGACAAATTATCTGCAAAATAAACATACTCACAAGAAAGATATAAACTGTCTGCACAATAGTTTATAACTTCCTAGTGGGTATCTTAAACTTTCAGGTAACTTCATACATATTTATCAGCAGATGGATAGACATACCCCTTGGTTATCACTAAGCTTAGGATAGTTATGCATTTGTATATGTTCACATGCAATTGCATATTTTTGCTAATATTTTGGATAAATGAATATTTTGAACATTTTTGGCTTAAATGCATATTTTCAACATTTTTGGTCCAAAATGCATATTTTGGTAGGTAGCGTACTTAATGCATTCTTAGAAATTTGCATATTTGCAGCTCCTGAAGACTGAAGCTGAACTATTTGAAGGGCACAAGCCTTAATTACATACGTACATAATTGATACATACAAGAAAGTCTGCATTTCTTGGAAGGCAATTATGGACCCAAAATTTTTCGATCTAGATTTGCCTAATGTACTTTATACCTGCTTTATGGATGGTAGTGAAACTGTTAAGGAATTCAAGGAAAGAGGACTGATGAATAGGTGCGTGTGGTTTTCAGGAGCGTTTTGGTTTAAGTTGTTATTTATTCATTCAGTTGCTACTTGAACTTGGTTTTTAGACTTCATAAGTTAATTTATTGAAAATATCAACATGCCAAAGGATAAAATGTCCAAAAGTGATTTTGTGAAGGAATTCGAAGACTTTCAAACCGATGGAAGCGTTTTACTATGTAAATATTGTGAAATTCCACTGTATCAGTGGACAAGAAGTTTAAAGTCGTGCAACATATAAAAACCGCCAAACATGTGAACAACAAAATAATGAAGAAAGGAACTCATCATAATGCTGTAATTAGTACAGCAATACAACGATCTGGACCCAACATGTCAACATTCAACAATGAGTGGTGCAAAGCTTTTAGCTTTTGTCTCAGCAGATATTCCATTGGGCAAACTAAAAAATTAATATCTAGTAGGATTTTAGGAGAAGTACACAGCACAGAAAATTCCTGATGAATCAACTTTAAGAAAAAAACTACGTGCCCCATTTATTCCAATCTACATTGAAAACGTTGCAAGACAAAGCTAAAGGAAGGAAAATTTGGATTTCCCTTGATGAAACCACTGATGTAGAGCAAAGGTGTGTAGCCAATTTTATATTTGGAATTCTTGGAGATGAGGCCGAAAGTTCCAAATCATATTTAGTTCATTTAAAAGTTTTGGATAAGGTAAACCACAGTACGATCGCAGGTTTTTTTTAACGATTCAATTAATATATTGTATCCTAGTGGCATCATATACGAAAACGTTCTCGTAACTTGTACAGATGCTGTCCCATATATGTGCAAAGCAATGAGAGGGCTGAAAGTATTGTACCCAAAAATGATTCATGTAACATGTGTTGCACATGGACTACATCGTCTCTCAGAGTATGAAAGATCAAGATTCCCTAATGTTAATTCACTAATATTGGCGATGAAAAAAATATTTTTTATTTTTATTTTTTAAAGAAATATTTTTGAAAGCTCCTAGCCGAGTGCAACGTTTCCGAGAAAATGTTCCCGATGTTGCACTACCTCTAGCACCAATTGTGACAAGATGGGGCACGTGGATTAATGCTGCAATATATTACGCTGACAATTTTGAGAAAATAACACCAATTTGTCGAAGACTTAGATCCGGAAGAAAGTCAAAGTATTCGAGACGTGCAGCAACTATTCTGCTCTGACAAAAGCATTTGTGAGGATCTTATATACATTTGCTCTAACTTTTCACATGTTGCACAAGCCATCACCAAATTAGAAAAGAAAGGAATGGAATTAATTGAAAGTGAAAATATTATTGACAGTATTGAAGTAAGTTTGAAAAAACTCAAAAACAAAGAGTTTTACAATAAAATAAATAAAGTGCTTTTTAAAAATAGTGGAAACCAAGAATTAAAAATATTAAGCGGCGTATTAAATAATTCTCAAAAATTAAGTGAAAAATCAAATTTTAGCATTAGCGACGATTGTTCCTTAAAATATGTCCCTATTGTTTCGTGAAAAAAATAATTTAATAATTTGTCAAATTATGTAATTGTCAAATGCAATTCAAATAATTTATAATTAGACAAAACACTATATTTTTTGTATTAGAACAATTAGATTAATTTAATCGTGTATGGGTATATGTGTATCGTGTTTTGTAATATGTAAACATTTGTATTGCGTGATTAAATTGAGTGCCAATAATTAGATATAAAATGGCAATTTGTGTTTTTCTTGCATATTTAAGTGCATATTTTCAACATTTTTAGTGCATATAAGTGCATATTTTCAACATTTTTAGTGCATATAAGTGCATATTTTCAACATTTTGAGTGCATATTTAAGTGCATATTTAAAAAATATATAAGTGTATATTTGCATGCATATTTTGTGATTTTTTAGTGCATAACTATCCTAACCCTAGTTATCACCAACAGTTACTCTTAGATACCTCTTAGTTAACTGTTGCTACAAAAAAGTTTATCGAGAAGTGTTTCAGTATCAATACCATATAATTTAATATAGTCGGGACCAGATTATCTTGGATGTGATGCATCTAAATGATATAATATTTTGTTTCAATTTGCATTGCAGAAGAATGATTATAAATTAAAAAAAAATTAATAAATTAAAACTATAATCTACCAATATAAAACACCTAATAATAAATTCATGTTTTAACTTCTTTATGCACAAACAATGCAGTTCAGATTAATTTGTGTATAACTCATCACAATTAAATGCCAGTATCTATGTGAGGACATATTTTCGTTCACTTCGCAATGCGGAATTATAATGCATCTTCGTTTTTCAATGCATTACAATATTTTGCACATTTCTTAAGCACATATTTATTAATGAGCAAATTGTTAAACATCAATATCTTTGGACTTGTCCTACAAGAGCCAAAATCAAAATGATGTAAATTGTAGGTTACCTAATGGGGATTCATATTCTTTAGAATAAGCTATGATGCTTAAGGCTCCGATGGGCTTATGAAAAAAAACATTATACGATACATTAAATTAAAGTTAAATAAAAAAAATCTGTACTTCCTTACTTTAGTTAAAAAAAATATTTGCGAACGGTTTCGGTGTTTAGACCATCATCAGGCAAAACTAAAATAGAGTTTAATATAAATATAACATTTTTTTGTTAATAAAATGTACATTTTATTGATAGATTCAATTCACACAAACTACATTTTGACTTATTCTAGGTATGAGTTTACATGACATAATTTAGTGTGTTTGTAAATAGTATTTCGTTAGTGTATCTAATGTCTATAGTGTGTATATTTTGGCAATTTGTTACATGCGATTTGTTACATTAACGAAAGACTATTTACAAACACACTAAATTATGTCATGTAAACTCATACCTACGAGGGGAGTCCGATATTAAAGGTACAGGTGTCAAATTAAACTAGTCGAAAATTTCAAGAAAATATTCAATAGATTTCACAAATAACTATATACTTTTCTTTACATCTCGACACAATCCCCGTGAACATTGACCCATTTCTCTAAGCGTGATACTTAGATAATTTGTGAATTTATTAATCAAATGTACATTTTATAAAAAAATAGCATGTTATATTTATATTAAACTCTGTTTTAGTTTTGTGTGATGGTGGTCTAAACACCGAAACCGGTCGCAAATAAAAATTTTAACAAAATTAAGGAAGTATCCACAGAATTATTTTATTCAAATTGACAACATTAATATGAGAAATCTCAGAAATAAATTAAAGTTCTTTAATCTTATATCTGCCTAAAACAGATTTTTAACTTTGGCTTTTTACATTGCCTGGTGATCGACGACTTCTTCGAAATCAAAGGCTTCAAAATTAAATCGATCCAAAGAAAACTCTTCGAAAACTAGTTCTATTACGGTCAATTCTTAGAATGATAAATTCTTCGAAAAAATAGTGTCGTTTCACGAAAATGTATGGTGCAGAAAAACAAATTTATAGGAAAATTGAACAAAATTATGTTCTTACAGGCAATTAGAATCATTATTGATTAGAAGTGGTAGCCTTAACTCATTCCGCCAATCATGATTGATATATTTTTTTATTATTCAAAGTAAAATATGTCTTATTTGAACATAATTATTTTAATGGGAATATAACTCATACCTAAAACAGTGACGTCATAACAAAGCGCTTTCTATAGTTACGCATGTTTTAATAACTGATAATGCTGAAAATACAACTAGTTTTCACGATAATACCACGAACAAATGTCGGCCGCTGTCATAATTTCGAGTCCCACACAACGGCTACGACCACATACGAAAGATTAATTATATGTCACGACGATGTCCGAACCGATCGTCTCATTTATCGGTTGAATAACTTGCAAACAATGGGCACGATTCGTCCACTCACAAACAATTTCTAGTCGGCCGCTAATAAAAACATAACCCGAAATGTCAGTGGTCCCTAGTACAAGTACGAACATAATTGTGGTTTGCTGTTGAAAGAAGAAGTGATCTAGATAAATATAGGTATTTAAACAGTATATTTAGCTTCTTGTTTATTCTGCTTTACTAGATGACTCAATCAATTCATTATATTCCCTTCCTAAATATAACTTATGGTATTCTCAAAAATCGATAATGATTTTAAAAATACACCTCATTCCAACTCAAATCTTATACACCTCGACCTTCGGGCTGGGTGCATTTTCGTCATTGAGGTTGAAATTTTTAGTATTTATAAAATTATTATCGATAATGGGAATAGCACTTGTTATATTACCAAGGGTAATATAACAAGGGGTTAATTATATTTAGGAAGGGAATATAATGAATTGATTGAGTCATCTAGGAAAGCAGAATAAACAAGAAGCTAAATATACAGTTTAAATACCTATATTTATTTAGATCACTTCAACTTTCAAACAGCAAACCGCATTTATTACCACATTTTACTATTTTACTTGTACTTGAGGCACACTGACATTTCGGGTTATGTTTTTATCAGCGGCCGACTAGATTGTGGGCGCAACTGATAAATAACACCATCGCAACGATCGTCATTGTAATTTGTGCTTAACCAAAAATTGTGACAGCGACCGACATTTGTTCGTGGTATTATCCTGAAAATACAACCGAGGTATTATCAACATTGTCAGTTATTAATACAAGCGTAACTATAGAAACCGCATTGTTATGACGTCACTGTTTTACGTATGAGTTATATTCCCCCTGGTAATGTTTCAAACTCTCAAGTATATTATGTACCTACAATTTAATAACTGAAATAGGTAAAAATTGTCAGTATTATAGTAATCGATTTTACGGAAATTTCCTATATTTCTCTAGTATATACCGCAGGGAAGTTATATTCCAAGCAAAATCGAACAATATAAATTTTGTACTGGCAATCAACACTATCATGGATTAGAAGTCATAGCCTTATCTCATTCCGCCGATTTGGTTACAAATAAAATTAACTAGAATGCCAGTAATATTTGGTGTTACACAAGTATGTAGGTACTACGTACGTAATAAAGTTTTAATTATAATCCATATTCTTTACTCTTACATTTTAAAACTTTCTGGTTAATTTCGGAATGTTGAGACCATCCTCAAAGACAATTTGTATTTATCTGTATTACATTAACATAATTTTTTTCTGAAGTTGGCTAGGCCGAAAATAGTCAAAAAAAATATTTCGTCATCAGAAAAAGACTAAAGAATAAAGATTTAAAAAAAATCATACTAGTACGTAAATATAATATAATTGTGTATGTGTTTAAAATATATTTTTAACTTTCAGGGGTGTAGTGGCAAAAACATGTGTGTTTAGGGGCCCCTTTGTACCTAAATCCGGCTCTGATTAAGTACATATGTTATACCACAAAATATTTATGACTGGAAGTAAATAAGTACTCAAACACACTAATATTCAACCAGTTATTTGAGATTACTCAAAATAAAATGCGTGGTGATCATTGTGCAAATTATTATTTAAATGATGAATTAAGTAATATGGAGATAAGTAGAAACATACAGTATTATTCTCACATTTGGGAAACAATTAAAATTTGCTTGCAAAAAATAGCATTGAGGAGAATGATCTCATCATGTGTATTTATACACATCCTGCCATTGTAAAAATTACCAATTAGCCAAATTGCACGTTTTTGGCATAGAAGGTTAAAGCGCACTGAACTACAGTTTAGCAATAAAACTGTACAAAGAAACGTTTAAGGTGTTAAATTATATAATGGCAGCATTAAAATGAAAAACAAATATTTTGACGACGCTTTACAATTAGTTGGGTTTTATCGTCATCAGAATTGAGGACGTTTTTTACTTCAGTCATAGATTTTTAGATGTACCTACTTATTTATGTAGACAGCTGTTTGTCTGTTAGCTGTACTGTGCATTATGGTTAAATCAGTACCTACTGTTTATTATAGTAAAATGATATTTATTTACATAGTAGCTAACATAACTGCATCTTTAACTGTTTTTCCAGTCGATGTGTCCATCCACGGATAAGGGTGAGACTAGTCGTTTTTAATTGTTTGCCCTTTTTGTGCTTCTACGGCTAATTACCATTGCTGCAGTAACAAATTCTACGTCTATGTTTTATTTTGCGAATAGTGTGTAGATGGTTTAAGATACCTTAAAGGAGATTATAAATGCCCAAAGGAACATAAACTATTGACACATGGATTGTGAAAACCGCACAATATCTAGTAATTGTGATTACGAGCTGTCACGACACAAGCAAACTGCCTATTGTAACAGTGCAATTTGTTAAGTGACATGCTTATATTAATGTGGTGTCACAGTGCTTATAGCAGCGACCGATGCAAGAACGAGAAAGTAAATTTCGTTAATGTTCGGACTTGTGCACGTTCTCACCTTCGAATTAGTTCCTAGATATCAAGTTTCAATACTGCGGTTTGTTCAGTGGTTTCCCACATTAGTTATACTAATTATGTGTTGATATTGATTTCTAGTAAAGTATTTGCTTGTAAATGATTGAATCCAATGAATGGCTATGACACGACCAACTGACAAACAAATTGTAGATTAATATAGACCAAAAAAACAAGAAATGGTAACTGAAGACTCGGCTGCAACAAGAGAATAAGTCCCTTTTACAACAAATTGGCACATGACCGGATTATTAAGATAATACTGCTTCGCTGTTTGGTGCAACAATGGGACAACGTTTGTATTGCGTGTTGTCTAATAACTTTTAACCGGGAAAACATTATTATTTTTAATAGTAAATAACTGAAACGTTTCCTTTTTAATTACCTAAAATTCGCATTTTGGATTTATCCCCTTGTTGCAGCAGATTCTTTAATTGGGAAAATTATAAGAAGCATTTGATTAGAAGAAGACATTTTATACAACCTAAAACATGGTTTCGCTGCACATCACATGCTGTTTAAGGCCGCAGTTATCTAAGTAGAAACGAGTAGAAACTAAGCTAGAAAGAATCACAAAAATGAGAGACAATGCTGTTAAAATTAATTGCATCCATAACTTTTCCTATATAACGATGATAAATCTTCACTAACATGAAAAAAAAAAACTGAATATGAATACAATTATCTACTATCATATAATTTTGATAAATTTGTTATCCACTATGAGTTAATTTTGATTAATTTGCTATCCACCTTGAGTCAATTTTGATAAGTTTCAAAGCATTGCCCGTTATGCCTCATTCTTGATAATTGCTAAAAGTAATTTATATTCGTATTTGGAATCTATTCAAAATTGTACCTACATCAAGAAAATACTCATAAAAAAGTTAACTACCATTAAATAAAAGTCGGAGCATAAACTCACCATGCTTTTTGAGACTTTAAGAAGCTTGATACATGAAATTAATGAGGTGTACAACAAAATTCGTCTGTTACCCAGAATTTCGAAAATTTTCATTAAATTATTCGTTAAAATCTAGTCATTATTTAAAATTAAGATTATTTTTGGTTGTGGGGAGGAGTTTTGATGTGCATCTCCTCAAATAATATAATTAGTGACATACATTTGTTATTTGTAATAACAAGTATTGAACTATAGGTACACATTTTTTTTTAAATTAAATATAATTTATGACTATCTATTATTATGATTGTTGTTCTTCCTCCATTGGAGGCGTCATCTACAAATGCGTCTTGATCTTCATCCGATTATCTCGGATCGTTTTTAGTCGAATACCCTATTCTCTTTCTTCGTTTTGAAAGCTTTACTTCACGTGACGAAACTACTCCAATACTACAACCATCAGCTCGATTTCAATAAAAAAATGTACTGATCGTTTTTCCCAGTAGCCCTTTAAATGTAATTGAAGAGATCTAAGAAAACATTTTTTAATACGGCTGTAATATTATTCTGATTGTAATAAAATACATTCAAAAAGACCAAAACTAACCCCAACGTTAAGAACGCCAAATACTATTGAAAAATCGGAATTTATCTGTGAACTTAAAAAAAAAACAATACTTTCTCTATCTTGTCAATAATAATCAAATACTAATCACTAAAAGATGAAATTTGTCCAACTTAAAAAATCCAGGAAGCTTTCTCTAAACCAACAAATTTATAATAATCAATTCAGAGATGTGTGCAGTCATGTAAATGCGAATTATTTTTGCGGCAAGCAGTTACAGACGATTCAGGATAAAAAATTGCAAATGGCTAATTGCCATGCAATAACTCAAAACCACAAATTACTCGCTACAAATGAGCAGGAAGAGATTACGTCTCTAATTCACAGCATCGCCGCAATTACTTCTAATTGATACACTTAATACTTGTTACAAATTTCGGTGTAATTACTAATTATAATTAATGACGTGGCAATTATGCTAATAGAAAAAGTGATTTTAATTATTATTAACATTATGCAACAAATTTAATTAGTTCTTAGCTGTAAACATATTTAATGTGTATTGGAGAGATACATATTTACACATAGGCGCATGCACGCACTCACACAAACACATGTGTATGTATACAGTACGTATATATAACCATTGTAAGAATATTTTTTTAATAAATATTGTGGGGCGGTTCGTTTTTGAGATGTTACATGTGAAAAATAAATAAATTGTTTTTTAATCGTGCAAATTTCGATTAACTTTGTTATGAATTGTTATGAAAAATATTCGTATTATACTGGAAATAATAGCCAATGCAAAGTAGAACAAAATATTTTATAACAGCGTTACCGACAAATTACTGCGATGTGTCGTACCCAAGTTTATCTGATCCCTACTATAGTCTAATCTTTATAGAAATCAGTTCTTGAATAATAGAAAATATCGATGTAAACAAAAATATGATAGATTATAAGAAAATGTAAAACAGAAAGTAACCTCAGACTGTTTAATTTTTGAAAAATTCAAGTTTAAAAGATTTAAAAAAAAAAAAAAAAAATTCCGAAAAGTAATAGCGACTAATACAACTGTTCAGTGGCCAGCCAGATCTGCATACTTGACGCCTCTTGACTTTTATTTGTTGGGTACTTTAAAAAACAAAATTTATGGAAGTAACTTCAATTATAATAATGTATATGAACTTCGTGAAGCAATGAGTGAGGCAATAAAAGGCGTTATTCGCAACACATCGCGATAAGTAACTGGCAATATTCTAAAACGCTCTCAATTGTGTTTAGGTTATTTTTGGCCATTTTGACAATAACAGTCAGTATTTTGAGCATTTTTTATAATTTATTGTTATTTTACTACTTAGTTGTATAATATTTTTATTTAATTTGTTTTAAAAATCATTTATAGAATAAAAATAAAAATTGAAACAATTGATATATCCCATTTTGTTTTTGACATAGTTTGTTATACATCGTTGAAAAGAGAAAAGAAAGTCGATTTAGCCGTGTAAAAATCAAATATGGCGGCCATTTAAAATAAGAAAGTTGCTATTAATATCTCGGAAACCGCCATCTTGACTTTTGTTTAGACTTGATTCTTAGGTTTGTGCGATCGAACCAAGTAACTTATTTCCGCATCTCTAATAATTATGGAAATATCGTAGTTTTTAGAATAACACAATTTTTAGTTCTGTTAGAATAATTTCTAAGCTGCTTGGACTTTTGAAAATTGTTCAACATACTCTGAACCAGTATACAAAACTGCATGACATTGCCTATTTAACCAGATCTGTAGCTTTAAAAATGAGAAATATATCCATGCAATCCTACTCTATTTAGGACACCCTGTATAGGGTGTCTCATCTTCAAAAACTTAAAATAAAAAAAATAGGTTATTAAAATTTTGATCAAAATTTCTTAGGTAGAACCATTTTTTGATTGTAATATATTTTCTATTGACCTAAGTCTTAAAGATAATAAGTCATAAATTAATGCATCAAGTTTGAAATGGCCACGTTGCGTAATCGTGCATCAACACAATTCCGGTCAGTCGCAATTACTAGCTCACCGCGTGTTGTAATTTGTTGGTCAAAGCCTTTGTTTGAGTTGATTTCGCGTTACAATAACCAGAATTGACATCAAGTGTGTTAGTTATGAGTCGGCAAGTTAAAAAATAACCTATTACAATAATATTAGTCAAATAATTGCAAATAATTAAGATCTAAATAGGCGACATGGGTAGATAGGCTATACCGGTTCTAGACCAAATCCCCATAAGGGTGTACCTAGCAGTCTAAATTTACTTTTTTCGGTCGTGCGACAGGTGTCTCACAACTGTCTCACAGATGTCTCACATGTGCCTGACAAGTGCTTCACATGTGTATCACATGTCTCACACCCCTGTATATATTCAATGCAAAACTGTCTCACAGGTGTCTTAAACCCGTCCCACAGATGTGTCATATCTGTAGAAAAATATAAATTTAGACTCCTATGTAATCCTTATGGGAATTTGGTCCAGAATCGGTGTAGCCTATCTACTTATATCGCCTATTTAGACCTTCATTATTTGCAATTATTTGACTAATATTATTGAAATCGATAATTTTTAACTTGCTGACTCATAGCAAACACACTTGATGTCAATTCTGGTTATTGTAACCTCTATGTGTCCTTATGGGAAATTGGTCTAGAACCGGTGTAGTCTATCTACTGACAAGCTCTACAGGGCCCTATTTGTCCCTACCAATGCTTTCATTCAACTATGTATCCCAACAGTGTTTATAGTGCATTACCATGAATTTATTTCTACTATACTAAGACAATTGGAACATACCTCATGCCCTTTCTGCAAACAGGGAGAAATAAAAAATCCAAATAAAAAAAAAATAATACTGCTTAGTTAATCAAGAGAAATCGTTTTCTTTTTCTAAGATTTAAAATCCTACTCAAAGGGTTAAAAATATATACTTACTTATTATTAAATTTTTAATAGAAACTATAAACTACACTTATTTTGTTTTATAGTAATTTGTAACATTTTTTTTGTAATCCTTTTGTATTATTGAACCCGATTATCTGCGCAAAATGCCACACAACTTTAATTTCATTGTTAATTATTTTTTAATACAAAAATTAATAAAGTAACCAAATACAACAATTTTACCATACAAATACAAATACAACCAATACAATTTTTTCCGTAGAAAATAGTTGTAATAAAATCTTAATTTATGTTGCAAAGTTTTCAAGAGTAATATAAATTGCAACAATTTGCAACAGAAATGATGAATAAATATTAAATTAATAAAATCGATGTGGGATGCCATTTGTCACAAAGTATCATTATGATAAAATAAATTGATTAATGTAGTGAATTGACGAATATATTGCTACACAGCGATGTCGTAAAGTTAGCTCATAAGTTGCTGAGGACCACACATGCTCGGATCTGATAATGAATATAATTACACCCAACGAATGTGGGTGATCTTCTCTATTGTACCTGAATAAAATCTGTACTTTAAAAGTAAAAGGGCCCAATGTCGATTTTGTAAGTTTTGTAGAAATGTGAAATTAATTCTGACAGCTAAATTTTTGTTTTGCTTTTCATATGTATCAACATAGCCCATTTCTTGAATAATTTTCTTCGTCATCATGCGTAGCTATCCAATACAAATAATGATGATTAGTTAAGTTGTTTATTAATTAATTGATTCATAAATTAATTAATAAATTTTATGGATATTGGAATTTGACAAAATGTTTTTTTTAATCGGATGATGGGAGGATGGGGCTTGTTCTACTGATAGAGTGGTAATGATAGATGAATTTGGGACAACTCTAAAATCGTAAAATTTGCAAATTAACCCTTTTACTTTAAGATACAGAAATGTATAATACTCAAGGAAATGTTGACGACAATACCCGACCGTGTACGATCTTCTCTGCATCGGACCTGAGTATGAATATAATTACAATCATCGAATATTTAGCATACACCTGAACATGTATGATCCTCTCCATAGCATTTAAATATGAATACAATTATAGTCAACGAATATTTAGCGATAACATCCAAACGTTATGAACCTCTTTTTGGCACCTGAATCGAATATATTGACAATCAATGCAACGTTTACGACATCAGAACGTACCCGATCTTCTAAATTGCATCTGAATATGAATATAATTACGTTTCAACAAATATTTAGCGATAACACCTGAACGTGTAGGATCCCCTCCATTGCACCCGTCAAAACGCGGCCCCATTACGCCCCCGCAACTGAACGTTAGTGCATTACAACATTAAACGTATTCAAATTAATATTCACATTACAAAATTGTCGTTACTCAAACATTAACTCCTTGATTGAGCAGACACCTTACAGGGAACGCGTCATAGCCAGGACATTTAATAAAGCCCCATGATTTATGTATCTCCGGACGCAATCGATCAGTAAACCGCCCATTACTTCACCGTGATTTTTGCCCCGTCCTGGCGTACTTAGCCGCGGCTGTAATAATTGTATTATTGGCATGCACTTCCTACACGAAAACTGATCAAAATCAGTAATCTGCTGTGAATTATTGAAGTGAAAGTCCGTCAAAATTAATAGATCATGCCCGCGATAAAGCGGAGAGTTATTGTCCAGCATGGTAATCGTGAACGAGTGTCTCTCCTATTTTCAATTAGACAAATTGAATGATTATTGAAATGTAAGTGAGCTGTAAGTGTTGCGCCTTCGTTTCATAAGAGGCTGTTTAAATTGATTTATTTTATTGGCATGATTATTATACGAGTATAACTCAGCCATATATTTAATTTTTATAAAAAAATTATCAGTATCAAATTGTTTTATTTTTAATAACATTTTCGTGCAATTGGACGAGAAATGGTAACTTCTCAGCGACACAACAGACCGAGAAGTGCAATTTCTCAGCTATGGCCACAAAAGGTTGCCAAGCAACAAGTTTTAAATTTAACGTATGCATTCTCGTATAGCCGTCTACTTTTCTCTAGAATTAAATGATCTGTAGCAGCGTTTGCAATTTTTCTCAACTCCGGAGATGTACACTCTAAATCATCACTATCACTAGTATTCATTTCTACTTCGTTTAACTGAATTATCGATTAATTTTTTTGACGTTTATTATTTTGTAAAAATTGACAGTTGCTTGTTCACAACCTAGATAATAGAGTAGATAAGTAGATAATAATAATTAAACATTTTTGTAGGTATTTGTTAACCCTATTTCTCGTGATTAGCTCTCGGCGGTAGCTAATTACCGCCGCCAAGGAGCGTTCTACAGAAATTAAATTTATTAGTTTACGGGATCGTCTATCTATAACGTGGCATACCCAAGTTAATCTGGTCCTAATTATACAGTTACCACATGAAGAATCGTGATTCGTAAGAGTCATAAGTCTCATAAAATTCTGAAAATTTAAATTCATGTTAGATCTGCTAATTGCCTTGGTACACGTGTAAATCATGAAAAACTAGCAAGAAAACCAATAAACCGGCCCCGATTTGCATACGGCAGTTCGGAGATGGCGTTTTACTACGAAATTATCATTATACTTGCAAACCAGGGAACCTTCATGTCCGTAAGTAATCAGACCAGAACAAACATTAGCACAAGTCACGGCCAATTTCTACGACCCATCGCGCCTATTAGTTAATATGTGAGCCAGTGTGCGTAATGCGATCGGATTTTGCGCTTGCACTTGTGCCTTGTTCGGTTTTCTGTTACATCTTCGGCTCGCCGGTGTACATTAAAAGTGCATTAAAATCGTTACAGTGAGTCGTAGCCTTGTTCTTGGAAGCTCGGCAAGGAATAATGGATGTTTGAAATTTGTATGGCTCACATCTAAGTTTCATGTTTCAAGACTGTACAGATGTTTCCATAAAGAATTTAAAAAAATATATATTAGAATATAATTTCGTTCAGACAAAATTCAGCTTTCAAAGATTAATTTTGTTGTTATAATAATTGCATAAGAAAAATATAATAATAGTTATATGATATGGTAGGATGTACTTAATATGTGTATTATTTAAATATGTAATGAAAAAAAAAACAATTGTTCGTGCTATACCTTATTATTTTTAATGCATAAAACTGGACCTACTAATAGGTGCTTATGTACTGGAAAAGTTGATGAAATTTGGTTTTTTAAATTGTATTTGCTGTCATAATAGTGACTACTCATTAATCACAAAATCAATATTTTTTTATTAAAATTTCGAATATATTGTGAGTAAAATTATTTTAATATATTTTTTCGATGAAGCTTGACTTGTCATAATAGTCAAATGGGATGACATTTAGTTGTTAAAATTGTTTTTGGGGTCATAATATTTTTTTAGTAAATAAAATAATAGTTAACGATATTTAATGATATGGATATGATGTACGTACTTACTTATTTCATATCTATATATTAAAATAATTTCATAATCAACAATTTATGAACAACAATTGAATTTCAACAGTTTTCGTGGTTCGTGCAAGTTTTAGCAAACGCAAAATCAAAGATTTTTAGAACTGCATTTAAATTTCAACTATATTTATAAGCAACTTTCCTATAATATCTTAATATCTTTTCCGATAAAACTAGGCTTATTTGTTAGTGGAAAGTTTGAAATTTAGTTTTTAAAGTACTTAATTTTTGGTGCCAAGAAATATTTTGGAGCAAAACAATACCACTATACGATATGGATACAATCTATTTCACATTAATACTCGTATAATGAAAAAAATTACAACATCAACAGTATTGCAACAAAATTTGAATTTCGACTATTTTCGTATAATAAAAATTTTTGAATTAGATTTTGAAACTACATAGTATATACAGTTTACGCACTTGATTGTTTTGGCTAATCAATTGAGAATATCGATTGATGAGATTGGCGAGCAAAAAAATACCACATATATGACATGGGTATAATCTATTTCACATTTATACTCGTATAATGAAAAAATTACAACAACAACAGTATTGCAACAACATTTGAATTTCGACTATTATCGTATAATAAAAATTTTTGAATTAGATTTTGAAACTACATAGTATATACAGTTTACTCACTTGATTGTTTTGACTTATAAATTGAGCATATCGGTTGGCGAGATTGGCGAGCAAAAAAATACCACATATATGATATGGATATAATCTATTAACATTTATACTCGTATAATGAAAAAATTACAACATCAACAGTATTGCAACACTTTTTGAATTTCGTCTATTTTCGTATAATAATTTTTTTTAAATTAGATTTTGAAACTACATAGTATATACAGTTTACTCACTTGATTGTTTTGGCTGATCAATTGAGCATATCGATTGGCGAGATCCTTATCCCTCGCCGATTTGGAAAGTCTAGATGATTTGGTCGATAACCTTCCGCCATCCGAGTCGCGATGTTGGAATACTGCCCGCAACTGAAAAAGCTGGCCACCTTTCACCTGTGTCTTCAGGTATTGAAACTTCGAAGAAGGCGGCGTTGTATCTGAAATAATAAAATAAATTAAATTTATGTGACCACCAAAAATTGTATTACGTGCAGCACGTGAAATATAGTTTTCTATATCCAGGAGAAGATCGAAAATAAATTTAAAATATTTCAGATAAAATTTGAATGATCCTTTCAAATTTTCATTTCATAATTCATATCAGAATTTATGATTACACACGCATGTTATACAAGGTGTATAAATTGGCGAAAGAACTACATGTGGCGATGTTGGTCATAAAATTCTGAGTCGAAAATTTTAATACCAAAATGTTGTACTATGCTTCCTGAGTCTGCACGCGGTCCTCAAAGTTTTAATATTACGGCCCTGTTGTACGATCCGTTTCGATTGTTTTCACGATTGTACCAGTCGTGATTCAGTTTCTATGGATACCATTGTATTAACAATTGCTAGCAATTGCCTAGGTAACTGAACTATGGTGGAGGATGATCTACGATCGTACAACTGAGCCTAAGGCCCAGTTGTACGATCGTGGACCCTTGACCATGGTTCAGTTACCTAGGATAACATTGTACTAACAATTGTATTCTAGGTAACTGAACCATGGTCAAGGTGATCCTCGATCGTACAACTGGGCCTTAGGCCGATGTACGATCGTGGATCAACCTTAATAGTGGTTCCGTTTCTAAGGATACCATTGTATTAACAATTGTATCCTAGGTAACTGCACTATTGTCAAGGATGATCTACGATCGTACAACTGGGCATAGGTAGATTAATAAGCGCGAACGATGAACTTCGATTATGTTAGTGTTAAATTTTATACTCAGAATAACAAATTCATTGCTAGTTCCAATTATTCTTCAGTTTTGTTTTATTTTCATCCAACATTTGGTATTAAGATGTTTGACCCTCCCTGTATATAATCATGCCAAAATCGAGAAATTTGACAGAAAATTTGATTAGTCTTAAAACATCGATCCAACTTTTATTGAAAACAAATATATAAACAAAACTCTTCTACTATACTCCAATACAGTATAAGTGAACGAGTTTTGATGTGTGGGCCTACTTAAATAATAGTCTAAATTCCGATGATTGATTTATCAGGAAAACCCTACTTCTTGTGGCTTTGGTTAAAAACTGAAAATTCGTTAAAAAAACCATCAAGTTTAATGTATTAGTTTCGACCATCAAAGGATTGCTGGCGATTCGTTTCTATTTGTGTAGATTTCAAGTTCCTCATTTATGAGGAAATTCTTATTTAATGTGGTTTTGACAAAAAAAGGTTTCAAAATTTTCGACCGAATCTAATAAACGATAACACTGGTAAACACAATTTTTGTCCCTTAGACATAAATAGCCGATTCCGATAGAATTTATTTTGCTGATTTCATAACCGTAAAAATAAATGTGCAAAATGTGTAATTTATTATTTTTTCGGGATGCAAGACAGATTCTGTTAATTTTTTATAGCAATACTGGATTCAAATTGCTGTTTGACAGTTACTGGAATCACTTTTCTAACCTATCTTTAACTGAGAACGTATTTTTGTAAGTAAATAGTGGAAAAACCGCGAGAAAAAAAATAACCACCAACAATTTTTTTTCTTTGCATTTCGTTCACATGCATAGAAAATACGTTCCCAAAAATGCATTTAAATTGAAGGTACAACACATTCGTCTACATTTGTTGACCATTGTAATTATAGTTATTTATGAAAGGAGATACGAATATGATGGAGTTTAATTTTCTATTTGTATGGTAAATTTTAATGACTAATATAGGAGGAATTCTTATTTTTTGTAATTTTCTACAAGAAACCTAATTTCAGATTTAAATTCATATTCGCATTTAAAATTATGTGAATTCGTTTCTAATATTTATGATAAATTTCAACGATTAATCTTTGGAATTTGGAATTTGGAAATCCATTGGAATTCCTAAGGAAATCCCTAATTTTTGTCGGTTTGAAGAAAAAGTTTCAGAGTTTTCTAATAAATATAATAGGAGTACATTACTTAAATTAAGAAAACGGCGCAAAATTCAATAATATCCCTTAAAATGCGTATACTACTGACAATAGATTATAATCTAAAAAAAAACTTTTGTTAAAATTCATCAATCTTCATATATAATTTTCAATTATTATAAACAATTATAAGAATAGTTTATTTGAACAATTGAACAAATTTTTGAGATATTTCTATTTTTGCAAAATGTGTAATTTAATTTTTTTCCGGATGCAAGACAGATCCCCATAATTTTTATAGCAATACTGGATTTAAATTACAGTTTGACTGTTACAGGTATCACTTTTCTAACCTATCTTTAACCGAGCACGTATTTTTGTAAGTAAATAGTGGAAAAACTGTGAAAAAAATGACCACCAACAATTTTTTTTTCTTTGCATTTCGCACATATGCATAGTAAATACTTTCCCAAAAATGCATTTAAATTGAAGGTACTACACATTCGTCAAAATTTGTTGATCGTTGTAATTATAGTTATTTATGAAAGGAGATACGAATATGATGGAGTTTAGTTTTCTATTTGTTTGGTAAATTTTAATGACTAATATAGGAGGAATTCTTATTTTTTGTTGTTTTCTACAAGAAACCCAATTTCAGATATAAATTCATATTCACATTTAAAATTTATGTGAATTCGTTTCTAATATATATGATAAATTTCAACGATTAATTCTAGGAATTTGGAATTTGGAAATCCATGGGAATTCCTAAGGAAATCCTTAATTTTTGTCGGTTTGGAGAAAAAGTTACTGAGTTTTCTAATAAATATAATAGGAGTACATTACTTAAATTAAGAAAACGGCACAAAATTCAATATTCTTCTTCTTCATGTGCCGTCTCCATTTATACTCAAAGTATTGAGAAAATAGATCAGGCTATTCTGTTGTATTTATTTAAACTTATTTAAAAATAAAAATGATTTTAAATAATAACTGTGAAACATAAGAAAAAACGGGGGGAAAGTTGGAATGTAATAGGCAAATTGAAAAAAAAACATTTGCCTGTTACACGCGACTTGTATTGTTTTTCGAGAAAACGGGGTTGTTATTGCATAGACATTGGTCTTTGGAGCCGTTTACTGTTAATAACTCGATTTGATCATTTTTGGATTTGTGTTCTTTTTAAAATAAACGCCTCAATTGTAATCCATAATAAGATGGTTAAACAAAACAATGAAATTTTGACTAAGTATAATTTGGGTCCTGTCAGTTAAAATCTAAATTTCCAGTTTTAATTTGAGGTTTGTCAGACAAAAACACGAACCTCTAAAGATCAAGATCAAGTTTTTATTGCATGTCTGCTACTAACAATAAAACTGGTAATGGAAATAATTTGTAATAAAAGAAAATATTAAAGCTAAAGTACGAATTAATAAAATATAAGTGTTCATATTATTATTATACATAATTTGTATTATATAAATAAAAATAATAAGTATACGAATAAGAAACCAATATGCAAATTGTTACAAATATGTATCAGTATTCAAATTATTAATATAAATAATAATAATTACGATTACAGTCCAATTGCCTCTTTGAATTTATATTTTGCACAACACGCTCGATAATTAATAGTGTATCAACGGTTCCGCTTAATTGGCCTCATTTACATATTACATAGCAATGTGTGTGGGAAATTATAAATGATGTATGACTGTTGCGATTTTTGCTAAATTTCTACCATCGTGTATTACTCGTAAGGTTAATTAATATAACGCTCACGAGACGGGCCGAATGCAGCACCAAGAAACGTGACAATGGTAATGGGGAAATTGTAAATGGAGGAGCGAGGCGGATTTTATGTCCGCACAATCAAAACTAATGAGATAGTGTAAACATATAGGTTTTATATGTACGTCCACGAGGAGAATAACCTGCAGCCTGCAGTAATGTGTGAATCGTATTTTACGTTTTATTTACAATGTAGAATTGCATTTGATCCAACCACTACTTAAAGAGCAATTGAATTCAAAAAGACATTAATTGCTATGATAATATTAGTGGACCTGTAATTAACACCATAATAAAATAAATTCGATACAGTCAAAATTCGAAAAGGTTGTTAGGAAAATTAACAAGTTAAAATAATTAAAAAAAATACTTAAAAAAATATAGTGTAATCATACACAAAAAATATATAAAACTCGAAAACACTAAAATTTCTATATACACGGTTGGGTTAGGGTAGGTTAGGTTACTTGTTACAATATTCATAATTAAGTACTAATTATTTAATTTTCCAATATTTAAACTGATTTAGTTATTCAGCGATCGTCCAGTAGTCGATGAGCACATTAGGATTGGGGTGAGCATAACGGATTTAATTATGGTTTTATATACACAGGCACATGAATCTAAAGCTGGGTATACCTATTATGTTCGCAATAAACTTACCAGAGGGGTCAGGGTGATGACCAGCGTATGCAATAAAAGGTTGGATACTCATAAAAGAGCACACTTGTTCTCTAACTAGCTGGAGGACTGAGGTATATGCCACTGCGCTCCTCTCTCCTCTCTCGTTAATTAGCGAGAACCAACCTGCAACAGAGAAATCGAACATTAGGATTAAAATGTAGAAGTATGGTGGAGGGCAGAATGGCTTCAGCCGATAGTCCTTTATCAGGAAAAAAACAAATAAATATTAAAATTGTGAAGTATATAGGGTCTCCCAAAAATAGGGACAAGATCAACAGCACGCCACTCATAGATGGCCACTGAGTCCTTGAAATGCACCAAAAAAACATTAAAAAAACATAAATCATAGACGACTTTATTATCAGTATTTTAATTGTATAGCATATTGTTATCACGTTGATTTTTCAACAATTTTCCGTTTGAAACATCTAAATACGCTGTTAGAAATGGAAATATGCAATAAGATGATTTAAAAAAATATATAATTAAACAACTTAACGCTCGATTGGCATTTAATTCCTTCTAGCAACCCTTCTAAACTTGCTGTAATGTTACACCTTTGACTAGCAATATTTCGAAAATGATTGATCAAGGAATTTTTATAGTATTTTTTAAGGACTTTATGGGAGACCCTGGATAGCTAATAAAGTGCACTAATTAATTAATCATTAGAAGTGGGAATGCATATTACTGCATATAATAATAATTATATACATATTACTTAATTGTTTTCAATATGGTTGCAACATCTGTTTAACAATAAGCTTCAGGTATTTAGCACTTTTATTATACTTTTCTTATATTTTACTGTGTAAATCAATTATTAGAAAAAATCAAATCAAGTCTGTTTTAACCACTCGAGCATATACTCAAGGAAGAAATACCTTGAAAACATTATTTCAGATGTATGATAACCGATAAAAATTGTAGGGGAGACTGGGGAGAGCCGAGATACTTAAAAAAATATATTTATAGCTTTCTTGTAGCAAATCATAAATCCTCTTTAGGCGAAAATTTCAATTATTCTCTTTCTTATGAATATTTCACATTTCCCTGGCAAAGTATTCCCTCCCTATATACGGTGAGTTTTTTATTTCATTTTTAGCATTGGTATCTCGGAAACCATAAAACATAGAGATTCGGTTAAATGAGCAAAGAGTTGTCGTTTTAAGAGTTTATGCAAGATATGCTTTTGTTTTTTTTAAAGACCACAGTTTTTCAGTTATAATACAAACTTTTTTTTTTTTAGATGGAAGTCATACTTTTCTTTGACATTTTTAAAAAGCACAATTTTTTCTTCTTATAGCGATACAAGGTTTGCTATACTTACTTTGATAAATAAATACTATCTTCGAAAATTAACTTTATGACATTTATTACTTACTTTGACAAATAAACACTATACATGACTATTTGTATTATTGAGAGTAGCAAAAACAGAGTTTCCCAATGAATATTTTCCCCTTAATACAAAAATTCTATTTATTTTTCTATTCTAATTATACTACATTCTATTCTAAGTAATAAGTACTAAGTAAGCATAGCAAACCTTATATAGTTATAAAGAGAAAAAAATGTCCTTTTTAGCATAGACTTAGAACTATCAAACAATCACTACACTATCAAAACACATATACACAAATAATTACAATCATCTGAGTAAACACAGTGCTGTAGAAACAGAGCTTCTTCTATAGTTATTGCTACATAAAAACTTTGAGGTTAGGATTTTTCTATTAAACCATATACCATTTTTCGGTGAAATAGTTTTATTGTCATAAAGTCATGTCAAAGCTAACTATGACATCCATTAAAAAAAATGAAGTTTGTATTATATCTAAAAAACTATGTTTTTTCTTCAAAAAACAAAAGCATATCTTTTAAGTCTTTTATCACTTAACAGAATTTGTATGTTTTCTGGTTTCCGAGATACCAATGCTTAAAATGAAAGAAAAAACCTCACCCTGTATATGGCAGGGTTGATACAATAATTGGAATGTATGACACAACACACAAATTTGGAAATTACCTGAGAACAAAAATGCTTTCACCACAGTTTTTAATTTATTTCAAAGAGTATGTAACAAGTAGAATTTAAATTGATTCATAATTCACAAATACATGTTGTTATACCCCTCTGCATAGAAGAGTGGAACAACTTTCCACAATTTTGGTAACGAACCCAGTTTTGCTTTCTTGGTAATCGCCCCGTATGAAAAGCATATACGCATATTTACTGGTGGTGTAATTTTCCACAGTTATTTAAGAAAAGATTTTTACTCTTTACAGAATAACTCTCAAAATGCTTCTTTTCTTAGCAGAGTAAAACTAAACAGTTTTTTCTAGTGTCAATTAATATCAATAAACAATTGTGGAATGTGTCTAACTAAGCACACTAAATTATTATTAGAATTGTTTTTTTTTATTACGTTATGTGTTATTACGTTATCCCTAGTTTAACCTCGAATATCTCAGAAACGCTTCATTTTTTCAAAGTTTAAGAAGAATACATTTGTTATGACAATAAAGCTAATTCACCGAAAAATGGTATATGATTAAAAAAAACTTAACCTCAAAGTTCTTATGTAGCAATAACCATAACTCCCTTTTCTACGACACTGTGTTTGCTCAGATGATAGAAATTATTTGTGAATATGTGTATTGATAGTAGGCGACTCGTCGCAAAGTTCGAAATATCAGATTTTCAAGAACTCCAGTAGAAATGTTAATAATAAGACTGATTTACTAAGTGACACTTTAAGGTCCTATATTTTTGAAACAAAAGCCATTAGAAACAAAATACATTTTAATTTATTTTGCCTTAGCATTCTCCAAGATTTATGCCATAAAGTTGTGGGACACCTTGTTTAAAAGTTATTAAGGTGTTCCGCTAATTTTAGGACACCCTGTGTATAATTTTAATTACAACATTTACAACAATCACTTTGTTATTGTTAAGGCACACTTTTTTATAGCATAAATAAAGTAATATTATATTATTAAAGTCAGAGCATAAACTCAATTTAAATTTATAAATGTTTGTAAGGGATGTTCAGTAAACATATCGATTCCAATTTGATATAATAGTGATTTAAAATTGCTAATTTCAGCATTAAATTCTGCCCCTACCTAAATTATTAATGTAGAGATTTAATCCTTTTTAACGGTTTTATCGAATTTTATATAAATTAAAAGTCGTAGCCTAAATGAAATATTGTTTAAATATCTCTGGGGCCTACTATTTATATTTATATGTGCCTTGATATCAATGATTATTAATTTTTTGCAATTTTTAGAATTTTTCATATTATATTAATGTGTGAACTGTGTCACATTCGGAAATTTATTCTTCGTAATTTTATTCAAATTCGACTGATAACAATGTGATACAAAACGGACCTCAAGTGTTTCAATCAATCTATTTGATCAACTTCAGGGGATATCATTTAAAAAAAAAATCGGGGGTAATACCACGAGTGCTTAAAAAAATTATGTAAATATTAGGGGAAGCATTAAAGAGTTCGAAATATTAGTGATTAAAAAAATCTTCGAAAATGAAGAAGGCTTTTGTGGTAAGGTACTGTTTAATGAAAACTTTGAAATTTGATTAGAAATTAGGTACACCAGTAAGTAGTGCCAATTCTGGTTTTGTTTAGTTTGTCATTGCACTGTCTAGAATTCCATGTAGACATCCTAGACACCTTATTCCTCGTAGACAATAAAATAATAAAATAAACAAAGTAATCAAACTATAAGTATACTAAATAATTCAAATTTTGTATGCAGGCAAAGTTTCATTATTATGTTTGGAAATTACAATTAAAATGACAACGGAATTTGAAGTTTTATTCTATATTTCATACGCAACAAACAATTAAACTAAAAGCTATAATAATTATTCTACTGTACCATTCTTTCAGGTATAAAATTTATTTTGCTAAACATGAAACCAACGTAAATTTTGAATATAAGCAGATGAAAATTGGTTCAAAGAACGTACTTCTTGTTATAGAATTTTCAAAGATTTCGTAATTAGTTTTGTTGTATGTGGAATAATGATGGTAACTATAGATTTTTTTCCACTGCCTGCATGGTAACTACACTGTTAAGACATTGATTTGATGGAAGTAAGCCACACTTACCGATAAAGCTTTGGTTACTATGAACAACGGGAAGTAAGTAAATACTTACCTCCCTCAGGGAAGTAAGTAAAATAATTTCAATAGCGTTTATTCTCTGGCACTACTCTTTAAAACACTTATACGCATTTTGGTAACGCTCTTTCGACTTCTCCGGCAGTAGGAAGGAACAGGCAGCATCTGCAACCTCTTCAAGTGTCATTTCTTGTTTATTTTCATAGGAATTCATTTTACAACTGAACGAATGCAATTTCTAACATTCACACTTTGTTTGAAAAATAGTCTAGAAACCAAAACCGTACTGACATTTTGTTCAAGTTGCGAAAATAAATTAATCAAACACAAACAATTAAACCAACTTCGGGAGTGGAAAAACAGTTATAAGCAATTCGAGAGGTAAGTTTTGACCAGTCTCAGACTTGATTGCTAGCCCTCGCTGTCGCTCGGGCGCAAACTCGACCTCAGCTGGTAAATACTTACCTCCCTTAATGCTTAAATAACTATTACTTTCATTATATTTAACAGAATTAAACTATTTCCTTAGGAATCAAAAACGTTTGTACATCACTGTGATTAAAAATAATTGTTATGAGAAAGGTAACTTCATAAGAAACTTCATAAAAAAAATCCACTGATGGAATTTGATCAAAAACTAAGATGCTCAAATAATTTGGTTGCAGGCGTTATAAATAATTCAAGTAATAATAAAAATAAATGAAAAATTTATTATAGTAAGTATTGCACCTAAAATTATTTAGTTGAATAACAGACTGTCAAATTTCACTTGTTTTATAAAATCCATTTGTCGCTGTGGAAATTATTTGACGATATGTCTAGTTTCGTGGTGATTATAATTTAATTTATTTCTTTAATTATTACAAGTTAATGATTTAAGTTATTTTCATGATACAAAATACTTGATGATTTCATCATGGTAGAAAATGAGGGATGATTTGAACGTCCTCTAAAATGGTCTACGATTTAGATATCTAGTCTAAAAACTAGGTTGAAGACCTACTCTGCATAAATAGTACACCCCATACCCGCAATAGTAGCACATGTATAGGGCTTAAAAATTTTAAAAACCGCACTTTGGTCTTCCGTTTGCAGTGCCATTTGGTTCATTTCCATATCATTAACGGTGTAGGTGCAATCGAGCTTTCCCACATCAATGACTCACTAGTGACATATTGCAATTTTAGGATATTTCATTATTTTATTAATTTTTCAGATCGTTAAATGAATTCTACGAAACATTATTAAACTTAGAACGCCACAAATTTTAAATAATTCCATGCCATATATAGTTTAAAATCATATGAATATTTCCGTTTATTTTACATTTCGGTCATTAAATTTCTCATCAGAGAACTTCGAATTATTAAATGTCACAAATGTATTTTTTTTATGGAATTGGCTGAATATATTTGATGTTATGAAAATTTGCAAATATAGATATTTGATTATTTCTTTTTTTAAATCTATTCTTGGCATGTTTTTACATTTAAAATATCAGTGTAGACAAATTTAAAATATTTGCATGTTTTACTGAATAGGAGAATTACCAAAGAACACTCAAAATAAAATAATATTTAAAAAAATTAATATTTTATATGAAAACCAATCATAAAATATATGTTTTTTGCTGTTTTCTTCCTTCTTTAATGGATGAAACAATAACAAATATAAAATATATAGTTTGAACTGATTTTTGTTAACTTTGAATGGTAAAGGAACCATTTTAATTTGATTAAGAATAAGTGAATTAATATTAATATGTGACTATAACCTTGTAGGTAAATATTTTTTTAATTTAGTAAATATTACCCATTAGCTATCTTTAAAAATGTAACTTTTATTGATTTTTTGGTATTGATTGTTCATATTTTTGCATTTGAAATATCAGGCTCGTTCATGTGGAGTTACAATAGACTTATTTATTATGTACCTACGGGGTCAAATTATATTGGTACTATTAAAAAAAAAAAACTACCAAACTCGTTAACGCGCGTGGGTAATTTATTGGTTGATATGGGATTATTTGTTAGGGAATTTGGTTTGCAAATTGATGAAAACCAATCAACAATTATGAACGAACCGTTAGCCGCAATTTCGCAATTAATGACACACAAATCTGCAGAGATCCGTTATTGAGGCAATAAGTCACAATAATGGTTAATGGAAAATTGACTTGGGAGTAATGGGAAATCTAATAGTTATTTATTCAGCCATTATAGCGGCGTTATAATAAATTGCCCATGCGAAAGAAAACTAGCGCCGCGCCGGTTTTGCAGATTTATATGTTCTATATTTACAACGGTCGCATACGTTATGTACGTTAGTAGATAGCCTATATAATAAATACATAATGTAATATGTGGGCACTCACACTTAGTCTAGATATGTTAAAACTCGACTAATTGCGAAATAATCTATAGTTCAATAAATATTTGTATGCATGTTTTATAAGTTGTATAAGATATGCATGGTTTAACAAAATACGTTTCATGTGTGTAAATAACCAATAGGCGAGATAAGCGTGCATACGTTTGCAATGTTTAAAACAAAAATATGTTCACGAAAAATATGTGCTGACAGAAATACCTGAACCAATTATTCGCTTGCAGTTGTCCGCATTAAATGCGTCGTTATAAATTATCGACTATGCGCCGTTTTTAACACTAATTATAATTACGCCCAGCTGTCAGTGGCGAGATAATCGCTCCTTCGCGCTCAACAATATTATTTACTCATTAAATACAAACGAAATCCGACTCAAATTTATTCCTCCCGATGCACGAGCCGGTTCAGGCCTCTCCATATCGGCCGGCAGTGAAAACGTCGTATTTTCTGTGACGAGAGGGAAACTTCCGCAACTGACGTCCCATAAACTGCGTTTAATTTAATATGTTAATCAGTGTTAATCTCCACTATACAGGAGTAGGTATTATGGAGTTAAGAAGCTGATAAATAATTCAAACTTATGCATTGGTTACAAGAAATTTAAACAGTAGCATGTTTTACATTTTTTTTACATCTACTAGAAACCATAACAATTCAAACATATATTTACACCCAATTTTGTAGTACATAATTAAGTGGCATTTTTAAAATTTTGTATTGATTTCTTCGAATCCAAAATAAAAATAATGTGCAGAAATATTTTATTTGCCCAATACTATTACTGATTTGTGAGAGCCTCAGTGGTAATTAGATATTTTTGATATTTGAAAAATATCTTGCCATGCTCGCCTAAAGTTTCCCCCTTGTGAAACGTCTAGGTATGAGCACGTATTTAGCCATTCGCATTACTAATTATAAGTCATTGATAAATTGTATAATATATCTAATATAATCTTGCCAAATTATCATATTTTTAATTTAAAAAAATAACGATGAAGGTTTAATTAGTTCAAATCTGTATTAATTTTCGTATAAATGTGATCACATGAAACGGCAATTTTAATGTCATGTTGAGTTAATCGATTGCTGTACCGAAACCAAGTTTTGCAATATAAATGCGTTAAATAAATCAAGGCTGTTTTCGCAAATTCAATTACAAGCTAAAAATTGAAATTTACAACATTCGGACAGGCATTAATCCGGGCGGTGATATATATCCTTCGGCACGATAAGAAATGAAATTTCGCTGGAATAACATTAATACACTTATCAGGACAACTTAATAAATTACGGCGGCATGTCGTTCGCGATTTTCTACAACTGCTTCGAAAACACCGGTCAGACGGATGAAAACTGCCTCTTATGATCGTGTTGGACAAGATAAAAAGTGCCGTAATTGATCAATAACGTCCACTTTGACAAATGTGACCCACATTCGCGTATGTGGAAACACATCGATTTCATTATCCTGAATCTGGGAATTTTTATTTCCCAGCACCTTTAGTTAGATTGCGGTTATTTACAGTTAGCTGTTGCTCTTGGCATTACATTATATACGGAAATATATTACCTTATCGGGAAACTGGAATGTATAAGTAGACGGAAAGTTGTGAATTATTACCATCTTCGTGTCGATTTTGTACAACAGAGATCGAAATTGTTAATTAACACAAATCTGCCGAAAGTTTAATGGTAGTGAATCAGTGAAATGAATAAATTTTAATTAATTAATAAGTATGCACGGATTAGTATATATTAAAAAATAATCACGAAAATCACAAATATTGGCCTACCAAGATTTTTTTTTTCTGAAAGGTTAATCGCTTATAATTCCTTTATTATTGAGTTTTGGACATACAGGGGGCTCACCTATCCTCGCCTTTTTTGCTAGAGTAATGAAAATTGAGGACAAAATCTGATTAGAAGTTATTGGACACTTGATGTGCTCTTTTTTAAGCCATTAAAAGCCATTTGAAATTTGAAAATAGCAAACTTCGATCATTGTTTCAGAACACCCTGTGTATTCAAGGTGACTCAAAATATTGTGTATATGTTCTCACATTGCTTGGGTACTTGCATATGCAGATTCTTTCATTGATCTCTTATAATAAGGTTTCGTTGAATTTTTTCCACGTCCACGATGTTTCGTTAAATTTGATTAAAATGTGAATAACTTGGCAACGTTACATCTGATCCCAAAAAATAAAAATGATTTGTGAAGCCCACATAAAGCAGATTCTAAAAATGAAAGAATATACAGGGCGATCCATTTAAAAAAGAGACCAAATTTTATGTCCCTGATTTGTGGTACACTCTGTACACTAGAAAATAATGTTAAAATGTAGAACATTAAGTGTCCAATAATTCCAATTAGATTTTTTCCTCAATTTTTATTAGTCTAGCAGCAATTGTCCGACCGAGGATAAGTGGACCACCCTGCATCTATCAAGCAGTGGCGCGTTATCCGATTATTATATAATGCAATAAATTATAAATAAAATTACACTGTATATAGGGGCCCAGAAATTCAAATTTGCCCAGGGCTCATGAAGCCATAATGCTCCGCTACTGTAGTGCACGTTAGATTGTTGTCACTTTTGCAGTAAAATGCGAACCGACCCTTTTTAAAATCCAGGCAAGGAGAGCTTTGAACTTAGTCTTAGTTAGAGGTCTTTATATCAAGTCATTTTTGACTTGAAATTTCCTAGGGATAAACTCTTAGTCTGTCGAGTAGCGAGACACCCTGTATATTATTAAGAGCTTGTGAATATTCACCTAAACCTAAATAAAACTTCCCAAGCTACAAAAATTTGTATGAAAAATATTGTCTTGAAATATAAATAATTTCTTTATGGTGAAAATGTGTTCACAAAGTATCTTATTTTGTATTTTGTAATCTTTGTGTTTTATTGTACATTTTCAAAATAAAAATATTACAAATTCATTATAATTTAGAAAACCTATGGAAGGGACAACAAATGATTTGTTTATTAAATGCATAAATGCAAAATATCCCCGATAACTTGGATAATTTGTCTGAAAAATCTTAATTCCGAAGATTTATACACGATAGCAAACTCATGTATTTCGTGATTATGTTGGTAATCAACGTTTGTTGCCTGAAGATGTATGGGTAAAAACAGAGACTAATCGAATTCCTGAAATTTTGATCATTTAACGATATTCATAATAATATGATGCGTGGAGTATAATAGCAGGCAGTTAGTTAAATGCCAAGGTTACAAATAGTTTTTCTAATAATGCTAATTGTTTTTAAATCTGTAGTAATATTTATTTGTTTATCTTGAGTAAATAATATGATCGACCAATTAGCCAGCATACATTACGCAATAGCAGGTATGCAGGGTTACCTTCAATTTGAACATAAACCTTGAGATGTATTTGTATAATTATTAATATTTTAAAGATTATTATGAATATTAATTACGACGATTACGTATTTTGTATTATACTTTCAGTATGCTGCTATTTATATAAAATTTTGTATGAAAAATTAGTATTAATTTACATTAGAAAGAGGTTCAGGGAAAAAAATAGTATAACATAAGCCTATTTGAAGAATAAAATAGAGGTAGTTTTTCGATTTCCGGAAGTTATCGGAAATAGCGTTAGCAAAGGATTTACATATTTAATTTAAGGTTTTATCCATAAATTACCAGTTATATATGGTATATATATATAATACCAATTATAATTAATATAATACCAATATATATATATATATATATATATATATATATATATATATATATATATATATACAGGGTGATTCAGACCACCCGTCCCAGGCCTTTTTCTCGGTAATGTGACGTCTTAGAAGTTCGGGAAAAAAAATATCATGACAAAAGCCTACCTGAAGAATTTAATGGAGGTTGATTCGATTTCCGGAAGTAACCGGAAGTAGGCGTAACTGCACTCAACTTCAGAATTTTAAACGGGAACCGAGGTCGTATGTGACATCGTTGGATAGGTATTTTAAAAAGAAACATATTTTGTGAGAAAAGTTACTGTCTGCAAAGTCCATAATTTCAATAAAATACGTTATTGCTGGGCAATAATTCAATATGGTGTTCTCAAATTTGGAAGGGTTTGATATGCCGATGGTGCTGGGTGAGTGTAATCAAAATTTATTGATTAATTCGTTTTATTTACAAAAACTATTCCAATAAAAATCGTTTATTTCTAGTTTCTCTTAAAAAAAAAAAGTTACTTCTAGAATGGCTTAGGTTTCCATTTAAAATTATGAATTTGAGTACAGTTACGCTTACTTCCGATGACTTTCGAGAATCGGAACTACCGCCATTAAATTCATCAGGTAGGCTTTTGTTATATTTTTTAATATCAAAAATGGGAAAATGGTCTAGGCTGGATGCCCGACACATTAATGTTTATTCCGTTAAGTATGTCATTTATAAAAAAAAAAATTCTTACAAAATATGTTTCTTGTTAAAATACCTATCCAACGATGTCACATGCGACCTAGGTTCCCATTTAAATTTCTGAGGTTGAGTGCAGTTACGCCTATTTCCGGTTACTTCCGGAAATCGAAACAACCTCCATTAAATTCTTCAGGTAGGCTTTTGTTATGATATTTTTTTCCCGAACTTCTAAGAAGTCACATTACCGAGAAAAAGGCCTGGGACGGGTGGTCTGAATCACCCTGTATATATAAGGTTGTAATATTTAGTACTTACTGGTAAGTAATATTTAGTTTTATTTTATTTTATGTTTTAGTTCTTTCATTCTAGTTCTATAAAATCATGCAAACACAGAATTGGTCAGAAACATGGAGGTCAAAATTTGATAAAATCAACATTTTTTTTTTATTGTCAGGAATTTAATAACAGAAAATCGACACCTGTGTTTTCATGAAATCACATAATTAAATAATTAAAACAATATGTAAATTTAAGGTTCTGATGAGGTGAAGACGTTTGATGATTGTTTTTCATAACCGAAACTAGTCTGGCGAAAGAAATAAATCATAAAATGAAATAAAAATAAATATTACTTACCAGTAAATACTAAATATAACAACCTTAAATTTACATATTGTTTTAATTATTTTTCATGAAAACACTGGTGTCGATTTTCTGTTATTAAATTCCTGACAATACAATAAATGTAGATAACAAATTTTTTCAAATTTTGACCTCTATGCTTCTGACCATTTCTGTTTTTGCATGATTGTCTGTTTTAATCGAAGCAGTATTCAGTCGAAGCAGCCATTGAGGCGCTTCTTACAAAAACACCATAGTCCTAAATAGGTGGTTTTGGGGAAATGAAAGGAAACGTTCTCTCGTTCTCATATTTTTTTTATAATGCAATAAATTCAGTGCAATTAAATTAAATAATGCTTATTGAATTTTCGCCAAATAGTTTATCTTTAAAATTTGAATCGTTTTCCGTAAAAAAAAAATCTAAAAATTTTTATATGACGGGTTATGGCTGTTTTTAAGTAAACCATAAAACAATAAAAACGAACGCTGAAACTATAACTCGATTTTATTACAATCATTTATAAGAATACAACCTCATTTCTTATTTGTAATTTCAGTAGATATAATAATTGATGAGTCTTTGGCAGATGGTTATTATTTAGTCTTCATCGCCACTACTATTATCATCGTTGTTGATTTCCACTTCAATTGGACCAGCAGAACTTTAACCTGGTTGTTCAGGATTAGATTGATGACGCAGGTACTCCACATTTTCATGTTTGTACATTAGCAAACCTAGCTTTCACTCGAATCTCCTCTTAATGCAAACGAGACAATGCTAGTTCGTTACAGAGTTTAGTAGTCTATTTTTGTCTATTTCGCAACTGTATATTATTCCAAGATCCTGTGTACTCTAACTCCTTTAATTATCACCGGTGATTTCAGATTTTGCATGAAATATGGTTTCAAAGCTTCGGATATGTTAAAAAAGTTTTCCTTCTTGACTTTTACTAAATTAAAAGGAGAACGTTTTTCTCTAGCTTCTAATGTTAGTCGGTCCCAACCAGCCTGAACTCTTGCACATTTTTTTTCTTTTTTGGTCTCCGTTAAAATAAAATCTTGATAATTTTACAATCGAAAACTGTTTTAAATACTTTGAGAATGTGAACTAATGTGCAGTGAGTTTGCAATGTTGGTAATTTTGTAGGTCGAATTGGTATTTGGTTCCAATATTTCAATCTAAAAAGTTAGGTCGATTTTGACGTTATGATTTTTTCTTATGTAAACTTTTAACGGTGCATAGCATCAAGACCGACCTAACATTTTAGATAATCCAAATTTGAAACAGAAATTAACGACGGGATGGGTGGGAAACAGAGGTGCTAAAGATATCGGATAGTGTGTTTTAATGTTTTTTGAAGAACTGGCTAATACTCGTCCAGGAGCCGATGTAATATTTTACACTAAAAATTATGGTGGTCAGCAAAAGAACAGGTAATGAGCATATTAAGCAAATCCTATTTATTAGATGGAAAAGATATCTTAAGAAAATTTAATTTTAGATTTATACTGGCAATGTACTTATGTGCAGTAGAAAAAATTCAAATAAATTCCATCACGCATACATTTCTCGCCATACGCGAAACGAGGGAGATGCTGTTTACACTACCATAGAAAAGGCGTTGGGGGCTGAAACATCTGAGCCAATATACGTGCCTGATCAATACGTTTCGGTCATAAAGACAGCAAAGAAGAAAACAACCCTTACATTGTAAGAGAATTAAGTTTTAAAGATTTTTATGACCTAAAATTTCTCAGCAATCAGATGATCATGAATTCCGCAAAAAATATAAATAGTAGACAAATTAAATTGGCAGAAGTAAAATTGTTGCATTTTGAGAAAGCAACGTTAATTTTTATAAAACGAGTTATAAGGAAATCAACTGGCAGCAAGTGCAGATCAAAATGGCTACTAGGCGCTCTTCCGGAAGGGATAGTTTTAATATAAAAAGTATTACCCTAAAGCCGGCGAACGACTCGAAACTACCAATAAGTGCTAGTAAATATATATATATATATATATATATATATATATATATATATATATATATATATATATATATTCAAGGGGGTAGTAGTATGAGCCACAATTTAAGTCTTAATAAATATGGGTCCAAAAGTAACGGTTTCGGAGATATGGGAGATATTCTTTTTTACCTCCTTTTTTTATTTTGCTAAAACTTGCATTTTCTTATGATAGTTGGCTGATGTTTTGTGAAATAAATATTCATTACTTGACAGTAGTTGTTAGTGCATAATGTCCTCAAAGTAACGATTTCGGAGATATGGAAGATTATTCTTGTTTGAAACATTTATTTGCCTATTCGCAGTTATTTATTACTTATTGATTATGTGTAAATAAACAAAGGGAGCGTCTAGCGAAAATAAAGGATAGTGTTACAGAAGATGTTCGAAGTGCCCTCCTTCCATTTCCAAGCAGGGATGACATCTTTGTCTGAAGAATATTCCAACTCTTTCTATAACACATTCATTGGCTATTAGCTATTTACTGGAGTCCCATAGACTAATCACACAATCTCTGGTGAATTCCTCCAAGCATACGATTTGAAGTAATCTGGCGATTTGGATAAGGTTCTACATAGAGACATCGTGCTTCGATGGCAATTTCATTAGCACGACCATACATGAAATGTATGTCGACTAATTCTGCATTAGAGTAAACACCCATAGCAATGAAAACTTGTGCACCAACAACAACTGTCAAATACTGAATGTTTATTTCACAAAACATCAGCCAACTATGATAAGAAAATGCAAGTTTTAGTAAAATGAAAAAAAGGGGGTACAAAAGAAGAATCTTCCATAGCTCCGACACCGTTACTTTAAGGACCCATGTTTATCAAGACTTTTTTCTTTGTTGTGGTTCATACTACTACCCCCTTAAATATTTTACTTTATATTTTAACATCCTGTATATCGAGCTTGTTGTACAGTAATATTATACAAATGCCCATTCGACCTACAAAATTACAAAAATTACTACAACCATAAAAATTACTATTAAATCGCCGATATGAAACATTTCACAACAATAATTTAAGTATTTCATCTGCTCATATGTACATAATACAATTACCTTTAACATTCGACCTCGATGACTTCTAAATTTTAACATGACAACAAAAACTTATAACTATAATACTATACTAGAATTATATTATAATATCTGTATATAGTGTAACCATTTCAAACATATATATTTTTTTATTTTGCGCACAATAAAGATTTGGACGTATGCTGAAGATGGCATAGAGGTCGAAACTAGTCCATGTACATTTAAATATATTTGATTATAATACCTGATAGTGCTGAATCCCCAACTGCACTCATCAAAATTTAAAAAAAAATCGGATCAAAAAAAATGGAACGGAATTTTTTTGTATAAATTAACGCTAACCGCGAAATTCTAAAACTATCTTATTAAACTTCAATTTACGCAGTAAATAAGGTATTATAACCATAATAATTTTCGAAATAGAGATGGCGAAAATATCTATTTTTTGAGTCTTCTCATTCAGAAAAAATCAGGTTTTCGAAAGAGTGTCTGCCTAGTTGTATGTCTGTATGCCTATCTGGGATTTGGGTTGATATCCCGACAATCAAAATCCCGACGATTGAAATCCCGACAAATCAGAACCCCGACAAATGGAAATCCCGACAAATCAGAATCTCCCCACAAATCAGTATCCCGACAATTAAAATCCCGACAAAGTAAAATATTTTTTAAATTATTCAGAGATTCTGAAATAATAATAATAATAAGGGAAATAACAAAAGTCGGACTTTTACAATCTGGTTTATTAGTTAACAAAATAATTTAATTTAACTTTATATTGCTAAATTATGAGCAATGCCTCGAAGGTAATCAATTACATTTAAGTTTTTACGATTTTCGATTACGGTTCGAATTCTTTGTTGTCTTTCAATATCCGCTCGTTTTTTTTGTGTAATTTTCGGTTGACCACTGAGTATGCATTCAACTCCATTTTCAACTTGTTGCTGTTCCTTTTGCAATTCTGCTGCCATGTGGATAAGACCAATATGAGTTCTTCCTACGTGGTTTTCGGGATTTCGATTTGTAGGGATTTTAAACGAGTTATTAATAGCATTTTACTTGGCCTGCAAGTAATAAATTGAAATAAACGATTTCTAGGAGTACGTAGAATATGTAGAAACGAAGTTGTGTTAGTGAATTTTACCTTGCCGGAATTTTAAACTGTCGGGATTTCGTCGGGATTTTGATTTGTCGGGATTCTGATTTGTCCGGATTTCTACTTGCCGGGATTCTGGCTTGTCGGGATTTTGATATGTCGGGATTTGGATCGTCAGGATTATGCTTCTCGGGATTATAATTGTCGGGGTTTTGAAAGTATCCCGTCTATATGATGTGTCTTTATATGACTGCGCATATGTGTCTTAAATGATGAGAAAAGTTGGGAAGTGATTTTTGATTAAAATTCCCGAATCGAAATGGGGCTTATAGGATACCGTTTTCACATATCGGCAAATATTTTTTGAATATCCGAGCAATTATTATTATTTGAAGAACAATTTAATTTATTAATTGTTAATGTATATATTACCTTACATGTGTAGAGGAGGTACACATTTTTTTTTAAATTATGAGTTTGTGCAAACATTGACAAATTCAACTAACTAAATTCCTACCAACATTTCTTTTAAGTGATTGCTACTTTTTCTTTGCGTGCCTATCCGTTACCGGATGTTGGCAATCCACACGGCAATCCTGACTTAGTTCACTGCTGTTCTGAACAGTTCGGTGGTTGTAGTATTGTACCATGTACTTAAGTTCTTCAGCCAGGATATTCGGGTCCCTTCTTCCGGGTTCTCTTTGACCTTCTACCTTGCCTTGCAATATTAGTTGAAGAATTGCACTTTTCGCAGGATGGCGCATAACGTGTCCGAAATAATCTAGTTTCCGTGTTTGAACAATAGAGAGGATTTGTGGTGTTCGCTTTATTCGCTTTATTTGCTAGTGTTATTGCCAAATTTATCAAAGAGGTAGAGAGTAGGTCAGATCAGGTTAGGTTAATTAAGTACAGTAAGAGATAGAGAATAGATTAAATGGAAGCAAATATGCAGCACAATAACAACCGAGTTATGGAATAAAACAGTCTTTTGCAGTGTTCTGCATACTATAATTTTTTAAAACTTCTTTTACCGTAGATATATTTACTTTCTGAAATGCTGCATATTTGCCTCTATGCAGTAGACTCTTTAATTCATTTTTGGGCATCTAAATGTTATAAACAATGAGATTAAGGCCCGGCCTATCCACATCCAATTAAAATGTCTGTTACTTACGCGACAGTTAAGTTTTCAGAGTGTTTGCATAAATGTATCATTTTCGAATATCGTTCAATAATTAATAATTATAATAATAATAATTAATAACTTGCACGAAAAACTTCCAAAAAGTGCAGTGAATTCAAAATTTGCCAATTTACTTTTTTCAGTATTTGGATTCACGTAAAATTTGTAAAAAATTACCACGAATATTTTCCAATTTAGTTTTGGAAGTATGTATTTGTAATTTTTTTAACTGAACTAAGACAAATTTATTTCAAGGTTCCTAGTAAGGACTTAATTATTAAATGTGTAAAGCTAATTCATCGATCTACAGCTTGAATTCATGACTTCGCATTATTACATTTTGAAATTTTTCTCTTCTGAAGAATGTTTACTTTGTTTTGAAAGTATAATTACTTGTCTGGAGTTAATCACTTCGAATTTTTAGGGAATCCTCTATCAAATTTTCGCATTGTAAAACTTGAAAAAAATTATCACACCGCTGTTTTTGTTTTTTTTTTATTGCATCAACTGTTCGATGCAGTGCCATACCTATACCAAGTTTCCTATGTGAGTTTTCCAATCGTTCGCAGAGATCGGCTTTAAAAATTTTGATTCATTTTCAATGATTCAATGAGTTCAATTTAGTACAGAATTTTTAGTTGCAATTGAAGAATTGTTCTCGGTGCTGTACTGCTTCTGGTGTTCTGCTGTTTGTGTGAAAATAAAAGTTCCTTGCTCCTGAGGAGAAAACAGATGACGCAAGTAATCGTCGAGAGCAGCCCCCACAATACGGACCTAATTGCCGCCGACATGAATTATAATGCAATATTTGAATATGCACATTAACAAAAGTGGCAATTTTTATGGGCAATTATATCAAGTGAAAATCACGTAATACCCGAGGTACAGTTGCGCCTGATGGGAACAGACGGAAGACAATAAGTTTCCGCGACTGTGTCATAACGTGACGCCCAGTTCTCACATCATTGTGCCATGGGAGCCTCCGGAGCCGTTGCATCAATAATAACTGTGCCTCTTTTTTGCAATGATACGTACTCCTTTGCATATAAACAAACAATTGTTCACCTTCCTCCGAGATGGATTGCGTAAGCGCTTCAAGGAATAACGGACCCGGAGGCGATAATAAAAAAGAGCCTCTGCGATTGCGATTTCACGTGTTTTCCGTGATTCCAACGTGTTGATTCGAACATCGATTATGAGTAATTGGCAAAAACTGGAGTCCCGCTTCCGATTTGGACCACCTGTGGAGAACTCTCGCGTCGCCCAGAAGTCTGAAATATCTTACTTAACACACACTAATCAGGTTTCTTTTGCCAGACGCTTGTAAAATATTTAGTTTATGTAATAGTTATAAAATCCTCGTTTGCGCGGAAATTGAAAGACCATAATTACATAATGTTTACAAGAAAATACCACACACACTCTATTAATTAAGTTGGTTTTTATGGGATGCCGAGAAATGAACTTACTGAGGCTTAATGGTACCAAGTATCTATAAATCCGCTGATATTAAATAAGGATGATAATAACAAGTAAAAAGAAGCCATTCTAGGGACCTGTAATCCAATAAGAAAATTCTTACCTTGGAAAATAATGCAATAAAAAAAAAGTTTAATTCAACTTATGTTTGTATCAACATATTATATAGTGCCAGATATTTTGATCATTATCATCATATCAAAAACCATTCGCGAGTAATAATTGAATCACGCCAGAACTAGATTCTGTTTAACATTAGAAGCAAAATAACAGGTTTGCATTTTTCTTTCCTTTTTTTTACCAGTTGGATGCATAAAAATACTGTCAGTCAATACTTCATCATTTTGGAAATGGAAATTATCACCCAACAAATAGCAAAAGCCTAAAAAAAAAATAAACCAAACATCGTGTGTCGTTATGACACAGATTGTGGTAAAGCAACCAACAAAGAAAATAACCATATAAAATTCGGTGTCACTGATTTCTTTTTTCTGTTAAATTTAAGGCGTAGATTAGCCCTGATCAATAAGATAATTATGCAAAAAAAGCTCTTATTATCAACTGAAAGTTACAACAATTTAACTTATGTGACTTATCATTGTTTCACCTAAAGTCCTTTACTTGTAAATATAAGCTAGAATAGTGATTTCAGAATATTATGATTATTCTTGTTATTATATGTTATTATAAATAATATAATCAGACTGCTTTTTTATAAGAATAGTTTCTATTACTTCAATCATGGCAATAATAAATCTTCGTCAGAATGTTTTCTCGCTAAAATGAATTAAGGATAACGGTCATGTAAATGCTAAAACTTTTTGTTTATTCATCTGCCATAGCGATGAATGCGGCGCTTTGATGTAGTATGTAAATTAGGTGAATTACCGTTAAGAATATTGCCGTAATAATTAAAACGTTGTAGATCTCGGCATGTACTTATTATTTCCTGAAGCAGCTTCATTGTCTAGACCAAATACTAACGAATGATTATCAAAATGAAATGTCGGTGTTTGTATTATTTTTGGGCGGATGCTACTCATATCTCCAATAAAATAACTAATTGTTGGTATACTCTAATTTTTCTAAACTGGCGTGCACGTCATCAAACAGCTGTGTGATGAGGTATTTTCGTACCAACGTGATTGTTTTCGAGAATATGCATAACAATAGTTTAAGAATCGAAATTAATCTGAGGATCATTTGTTATATAACACTGATCACCGGTGGTTATAAATCGGTAATCAGTGTATTAACCGCGGACACAATTTTCGGCTACCAATCATGTAATAAATCATGTTATGTTGGCGGCCGTGATATTTTTTCGGCGACGATGCCTCAATTTTTTCACTTACGCATGCTCATGCATGTGTGTATAACCAAACTTCTGTGACGTTTAACTTGTTACATTTGATCGATTATTACAATGCATATTTTGCCATTGTAGATGTTAAACCATAACCACAAAATTGATATCTGTACGATAAACGGCAGAGAAGTCCACGAATTTGATACGAACCGCGCACTGTCGCACAAGATTGAACGATTGCAGCCATTTTTAAATACCCAGGACAGCTGGCAGCCTTGTAAAATTGTGTCATCATGATTATGATTATTATTTTGATGACGTGAATGTCAGTTTAGAAAAATTAGAGTATATATAAATTATCACGAGTATCTAATAATTACAGCAAGGACAAACATAAAAGTGTAGGAATACATCTAGAAATTATTATTTTAAAGTTTGTTGTAAACTTAATAAAATTATTACTCAAACTCAAACAAATTCATGATTTGATGAAAGTTTTGAATCAGTACATTTTGCCATGTCATAAAACTACAAATTTGATTAAATACGAGTAATAACTTAACTGTAAGTCTACAAACTTAAAAAATTAAGAATTCACCTAGAAAAATAAATTTTCAAAAGAGCTGGCTATAAATACAATTCTTACTCACATTTGCAGATTTGTAATTTTATGAAAGTTCTGAATCAGATTATATTTTACCATTCGTAAGATTTAAGTTTGGTCTTATTTTTTTCTAGTTGTACGAGCCCTAACAATTTAATGTTCGGACGACACCAATTTGTATACATATTTACTGATCGTTATTTTTATTCAAGAATTAGAAATACAACTCTATTAAGGGACGCTTTTGTTAAAAAATATTGGTTTTATATCAACAAGAAACGAAAAGATATTTTGTTTTAAATGTACAAATTCCGTTGACAACTTAATGTTTGGCCCACGATCGTATAAAGTACACAGGCCAACCACAAAAAACTTTTTGTGTGTGTTCACCTAATTATTGTCGTTTTAAGTGTGCTTAATCCAAATATAACATTAAAAATGCCATATCACCTACCATTTGTTCAAATTTTAACATTTTCTCTGTATAGCTACTTGATAGCTATGTGATAGTTACAGCTAGGTCTATAGCTAGGTGATAGCTAAGTATAGTGATGGAAAAACGTTATCAGGCACGCTGGAACACCAACATGATGGGAGATTACTGTTGGTCATTTCACCGAGAGAACTAGCAATCGGCGCATAGAAGAAAAAACTGTATCAGGAGCTTGGAGGAAAAGAGACAAAGAAAATATACATCAATGGACATGTAAAGCCTTTGAATAATGTAATGTTAAGAATATAAAGCTATCTTCTATGTTTAAATAAAGTTCTGTTGGTATTTTAAAAGTCGTTTACTTTTCATATTGCATATTTTACATATTTTCCCATATCTTACTAGGTCAAATTGTGACTAAACTGTGGGTGATGGAAACGATCAGAGTTCAGATACGAATTTAGAACCCATAAAACTATTAAAAAAACAGCTAACAAGGTTTAAAAAGTTTTTTTAAACCTTGTGTTTGTTGGCCTGTATTATTAATACGGTGTCACTTTTCACTTTTCGCCTTTATGATCGCTAGTATTCTGGCTGGCATGGTTTCCAGCAAAGACTTGCAGTAATTTGGCGTGAAAGATCTCCATATTTCTGTCAGTTTTGTCTCCAAAGCATGTACATTTCATTGAGAATTGTTCCTCAAGTGGCTTTTCATCACCACTGAGACCACAACGTCTCAATAATATTTAAGTCCGGACTGTTAGAGGGCTAAGAGAGAACTTTCATTTTGTGATATGAAAATAATTTTTTGTCGTCTTTGCTGTATGGCACAGGGTTGAGACAGAACTTTTATTCTCGTATTCTGGCTGGCATGATTTCCAGCAAACACTTGCAGTAATTCGGCGTGAAAGATCTCCAGATTTCTGTCAGTTTTGCCTCCAAAGCATGTACGTTTCATTGAGGATTGTTCATCAAGTGGCCTTTCCTCACCACTGAGACAACAAGGTCTAAATAATATTTAATCCCGGACTGTTAGAGGGCTAAGACAGAACTTTCATTTCGTGATATGAAAATAATTTTTTGTTGTCTTTGCTGTATGGCACAGGGTTGAGGCAGAACTTTTATTTCGTGATATGAAAACCATTTTTTGTGTCGTCTTTGCTGTATGGCTCCAGGCACCATCTTACTGGAATATGAAATTGACATATTGATAGAGCTCATGTACGCTGGGAATAAGACTATCATTCAGAATTGTCTGATATTTAAAAGCATTAATGTTACCATCTATTGTCTTCATTTTACCAAATCCTTTTCCAGACCCTTAAATCAAAACCCCTTTTGGAAACTGTACAGTTATTTTTATACAATAATCCGCTTTAAAAGCTTCCGTTTTATCTCGAATAATTATTTTTCTGCAATCACCAACAGAGACGTCGAATTTGGATTCATCGCTAAATATGACTTTGGACCAGTCTTCTACTATCCAAAACAATTTAGACTTAGCCCTAAAGAATTTAGCTTGAGGATATTTTACCACGACTCATTTTCATGAACACACACAAAAGAAAGCAGTAAATCGACGCTTATCTCATTAATAACTATCATTTTAACAGTGTTAACCCCAACAAAATTTAAAAAAAAAGACGTCCGAACATGAAGTTGCCAGTAAAATTGGTTCAGTTTTTCATTTTTTCCTCCTTAAAGAGATAAAGAGAGACAAATAATATTTAGTTTTTGGAGTAAGTGGGGCTTAATATGCATTATTATGTGATCATAAATATAATAAGTAAATGGCAACTTTCAGCAAAATAATCTGTAAGTAATAGTACAAATGGGTATCGTCCAAAATTTAAGTTGTTAAGGCTCGTATTATAATAACAAACAAAGTAATCTTAGAGATGGCAAAGGATTGAAAGCACTTAAAAAAAGTTGGGAATCTGTTTGAATACGAGGAATAATTGTATTGTAAGTCGACAAACATTGAAATAATAAAACAACTGTAGTAATAAATTTGACGTATGAAATTTTTGTAAGAATATTTGAGTTACTTACCATTGTATCCTTCAGGAAAGTGTAGAGTATTCGTGTCGGGCTTTTCCTTCCCCCGCTTCGTAAGAATCCCCCTGGCCTGTATTTTCGTGTAACTATCGAAGCACCTGTACAGAAGCAGGGGTTCGCTGTCGGCCACCCTGACCACCCTCGGGAGCGAGTACCTCTCCAGGAAGTCCCTGGCCTCCAGCTCCTGGTGCTTCCTGTCGCCGGTGGACTCGGGGCTGGAGTCCGGGGTGGTGCGGCACTCCCGGCTCTTCGTGCTCTCGGGAGTGTTGTCCTTCGAGTGCGTCTTGAAGTCGCCGAAGTTTGTGTGCGAGTCGTGCGAGTTGTACCGCCTGAGCACCGCGTTCTTGCGGTCCTTCTTGTCCTTGCGCTTCTCCTGGAAGACGAAGTGCGAGGCGTCGAAGCTGGTGAGGGCGTCGGAGTGTCGGTACAGGGGGTTGAAGGACGTCTTCGGCGACAGGGGGCTCCTCATGCGCAGCGATGGCATCGAGGAGTTCCTGCTGCAGCTGTTGCCGCTCCTGCTGGAGCTGCTCCTCGATGAGACTGTGGCGTTTTGAAACATCTCGCTGACCTCACCGAACACTCTTTACATTATTCGGCTATTGGCTCCAATAACCTGCAACGAAGATTGCGAGCAATTAGCATAATTTATGGCGAGCACTTCAAGGATCAACATTGTTTGCAAGGCGATTAAAATTATTAGATGTCCTGTTCTCTTTGCATTCCTCGGTAAACCTCTTGCCATAACCCACATATTAATCCCGCAACCTGCAATCTTTTATTGCCGATAAATCCTTGTGAGCATACAAAGGAGCTGGTGTCAATTGAAGTTTCCACCAACTGCAAAACCAGTTTATAGTGCGATTTTTCAAATTATTAATTAAATATTAATACCGTGTGTGCTATCGTTATTATCCACGTACAATGCATCGTTTTTTCAATCAGCCATTCCACGAGCATGTGGGAGTGTATTTAATAAGATAACCAAGTACACGGGTATAATTGCTATGCTCTCGTAATTGATTTGCATGCTCTCTGTTTGTATTTCGAATGGTGCAAAAATGTATACGGCCTATTTACTTTAACAGCCCCGGGATTGAAATTTTATGAGGTTATAATAATAATCTCGGCGATGATCTCGAAAGAAAACGGCTTTATCGCACATTTACTTATGTACGAGTATGCATATATATATATATATATATATATATATATATATAGGCTAGGTAACATACCAGGGTTTTAATTATTTTTTTATTTATTGCTCGCACAGTTACGTACTTTGCACAGCTGCGAGCGGGCAAGTTCTCCTCTCCAACGATTACGCTTCTTGCACTTGGGGCAAGTATAAGTTGCGATGGGAACTGAATGGATATCTTTTTGTAATGTCAGGAGAGTCATGTAAAAACGCGAGTAACTAATTGCAAAATGCAGATGGTTATAATTGTTCTTCCAGTGGTTAAGCACAATGTTAATTGTTCATCAAGAAACTAGCTATTAAAACGTGAATTCATCAAAAAAATATATATGTATACACACATTACGTCGGTGAAACCAGAAAACAGTAACTCCGAAAATCAGTCACACAATTTCTCAAAAAGTTATGACAGAAACAGCAAATAAATCAGCAGTTAAATTTTATCAATAGAAAGGACAACTAGAGGCAAAGTTCCAATGATAATATATACTGAGATATGGCGCTAATCAGGTGTATTCCGTATCAAAAAAATCTTGAGAGTACCGTGTTCTTATGTAATAACATCATATCCAAATGTCACATGCTATTATGTCATAATTGCATTTGACATTCGAATGTGATGTTGTCAAATAACGTACACGTTACTGTTAACGATATTTGATACGCAATGATTATTTCATTCGCGAGTTAATAAACCAATAAGAATGAGCGATGTTCCTTAGTTACAACGTATTACAACGGTTATTTGAGTAACTAAGACGACTAGCGATTATAAAGCTACAAGCTTGCAAAGGTTCGTATAATCGCATCATTAAAATCTTCCTCATCATTAAAAAAAACGAGGAAAAAACTAATAATCGATCAAATGTATATAATAATTGTACATTCAAGAATAATAATTATTAAATTTCTAAACTTCCTGTGTACTTTATTGAAATTAATTAATTTTGTTCATGAAATAATCTACCTATATACAACTCGACGATTGACAATACACGAATCTCGACGTATTGCCTTTTAAAACACCACTCAATGCTGAGCATCTCGTAAGCAAGCCTAAAAAATGTTAGTTTAGATTTTGAAACAATAATTTATCATTAAAACACTCTTCTGTCTTTTGATTTTATTTCAAAGTTTTTGTAAATATTTCATTGTATACAAATTTCACAATGTATGAAAAAAAATGATGTGAGCATTACATGTGATGTACTTATTATATTAGTAATAAAATAATTGCAATAAAAACACATTTATTAATTTTTTAACAAATTAAAAAAAACATGTAGGTACGTGCATGCTAAGCGTGTCACTGGATGATTACGCCATCTTCACGTGTAGACTAATTAAGTAATTCTAAGGAAACAACTTAAACTTCCATAGGTCGAGTCCAGGACCAGCCAACTGCACCTACACCTAGGGTTTTGTGTAAAGAGTAAGTTCCGTGGCGACACTAACAATTTCTGTTCGCCCCGCCTGTGAAAGTTAAAGAATAAGTTTCTGCGCGACACTGACAATTTCAGTTCGCCCGCTGTTCAGACTCCGTGCCTCAATTCTGGTCCACGAACCATCACTACCAAACAATGTATTCTTTTCTCCCATTAAAACTAGTATCTACTTTCTCCTTTAAAACCTCTACGTGCCCTGTGGTCTGAAACACGCCAGCCCACCGACGCATTCCTACAAAAATATTCAAACTACGACGATATGCAAACTAATAAAATAAGTAAAATAAATCGTAGATAGCCTAGCACCCACGAAGGAGATACCATAACATGTCGCTGATTGCGCTACTATAATGTGTATTAAATTTGTTGCAACTTTAAAACACGCTATGAGAGAAAGACGGAATTTCGCACGCTTATTAGTTCGAAAATTAAATATTATGCTGTATATCATATAAAACTGCATAATATTGCCCATTAAACCAGATCTCTAGCTTTAGGAATAAGAAAGATACCCATGCAATCCCCCTTTATTTAGGACACCCGGTATATAATAAGGTATGATAAAAAAATAAATTATGTCAACCAGAATTGGATGGAGAAATTGGAATTGGTAGTGCAGAAAATTAAATTTTAGGTTTAGTTTAGGTTGGGTTAGGTTAGGCCATGTTAGGTTAGTTTACAGCAGTAGTGGCAATCCATTTTTGCGAATGTTTAGGCAGTAATATTAATTTTTAGTGAGGCTAAATTGTACCTATCATATACATTAGCGTGTTTCATAAAATTTAAGTTATGAAATTTATTGTTCTTACTCTCGCATTTGTAACGGTCCAGAAATAGCGTTGGCAGAAACTGCACTTTAATAATTAATTGGCGTATAGACCTGCACGGTAGACAACCGTGCTCGCATTTTTTTTGTTGTGGTGACGCGTTTCCCCTGTGAGCGATTTTTAAATTCGCCGGCGAGACGCCGCCATGAGCAGAACTCAATTGACTCGTGTCCAGTACAGACCGTGCCAGAAGGACCGTTGAAGATAAGGGCATTACCATCCGGTTTACGGGAATAATCAACGGTTCTCAGCTAACCACCCTTGAGGGGATTGAGGCACCGAGTACGGGGCAGAGAACTAAAACGCTCATAACACCTGAGCGTTTAGCTACGGGCTAAGCCGCTCGACCAGAACATTCTTGGCTGGAGGCCGCGATTCGAGCACCAGGCGTCTACGACGCAAGCCGTCGCCCTCCCGGAGCCGTAGCGAGTCGCCAGCGAGACCACCAGGAAACACAGGCCAGATCCCAATATATTGATATAATTTTTGTGTGTGCTCAATTGAGCCAGATCGTTTATTCTTTTGTGTAAGAGTTGCGTTTACGTGTTTCGTGTCGTACGTGCTTGCGCTTGTGTAAGAGAAGAGGTCGCTCCGTCGGCCCTTTCAATCGCGCGATTAGGAGCTTATTATATTCGGCCGAATAGAGTAAACCCTGCGCGAAAGGGTGGCGTTCGGAGGTATTTGTTTTCAGGAGCGCAGACACGGTGCCCGTCGTTTGTGTGTGTGAATAAACGCCGATATTACACTACAAACTCACACCTGTTATTTTTTGTTCCCCCCGCGTTTTCTCATTCAGTTCAGTTACAGTTTTCTATTCTCACTGCGAGATTTAAATCTGGTGGTGTTGGCGCCAAGCGGTCAGCGTTGTGACAGTTCGTGATTTCTGAACTTCGCTGACTGTCTGTCGTCCACCCACGCAGGTAGGGTGGAGCCACCCTTTGCGACGAAGTAGCAACGAGGTAAAATTACGTGGAGCCTTTTTTTAACCCCCCCACTCTCTGACACCGAGAGCCTGGCCCTCGTCACTACTTCGAAGGGACCCTCCACTCGCTCCACGGCCTAACGCGCCGACTGCCCTTCAGGTACGTCACATTTTGCGAGAATATACATAATTATTTATGGGCAATATCACCGAATTCTGTCGAAAATTTGCAGAATGAACAGATGAAGGATAATGTAGAGAAACAATTCTACAACATTATCAGAAGAAACAAGAAATACAAAACGATAAAAATACACCAGATAAAGGATGAGAATGGAAACAATACTTTGAAGGTTTACTAAAAAAAGATGACAAAACCATCGATAAACAGAATACAGAAAGAACAATAGAAAACAATAACAATAAGAGAGACAAACAAGAGAACGAAGAAGAACAAGAAATAGGTGTACAAGAAGTTAAAACAGCTATAGGGAAAATAAAACTTGTTAAAGCACCAGGAATAGACAAAATGAAAAATAAACAGTTGAATTACATGGGAGAAGAAGGTATACAACTTTTTACAAGCATATTAAATAAAATATGGAAGAAGGAGAAACACGTAGGGACTGGAAGACAGCGGTGATACTGCCCATACATAAGAAAGGTGACAACAAAGAATGCAGCAACTATAGGGGACTATATCTACTGTGCGCCGAGGCAAAAGTATATGGGAACATGCTAGAAAGAAGAATTAGCAAAAACTTGAAAATTAAATAAAACCATCACAAAGGGGGTTCACGAAAGCACATGTAAAATAGACCATCTATTTACAATAAGAAACCTAATAAATGAGACCATAGAACACCAAAAAGACATGAATATCTATTTTGTAAACTTAGAAAAGGCGTTTGATAAAATGGAAAGGGAATTTGTATGGCAGACACTAAATGATAGACAAATAGGAACTAAACTGAAGATAAAAAGATCAAAAGCATATACAGGGTGAGTTTGTTCGGATGTTTAGTATGGGAATCTCGGAAACTAGCGGAGATAGAGGGGCGATTAAATGGGGAAAGAATTGCAGTTTTACGAGTTCAATTTCATGAGCTTTTTGTTTTTTGGAAAAATTGCATGGCTAACTAGATATCTCGAAAAAATATATATTTTGTTATTTTGTTCGAAGCATATTGCTCTGTTATTTGACTTTAGAAAAAATGTGTAAAGGAAAAAGTTATAGGAAATAATGTGCTTAATAATACGCTATAATAAGCTATAATTTTTGAGTTATGACACAAACTTGTGTTTTTTCTAATGGAAACCATAGTTGGCTATGACTTTATAAAACAGACGCTTTTTCAACTATTCTAATGATATATCACTTATAGTTATTTTTATAAATAATTAAATTATTGTTATTTTTTACTTTTCATTTTCGAACTATTCAAGAAGTAGGCTATGGAAACAATTGATAGATGTGCAACGCGTTAAATAATAAAATTCAAGTTAGTTGTTAAAATTTTTCTTTTCATTTCGAAATTATAAACATTATTATTTTGGTGTAAAATGTTTATTTCATTGGAGTTACAATTTTATATAAAAATAAGTAAATAAGAACAAAACTACCAGACAGGGAATGACAGACGATAAATTGAGAAACAATACAAGCATATTAGCACGTAACTAAAGTAGTACTCAACTCAAACTCAACTCAACTTTGTCTCATAACTCAAAAATTATAGCTTTAATAAAATAATCGGTTACATTGTATTATTAAGCACATAATTACGTACAACTTTTTCCTTTACACATTTTTTCTAAAGTCAATAATAACAGATCCATAGGCACCGACCCAAATAATAAAAAATATTTTTCTTCGAGATATCTAAAAAAACAAAAAACTCATGAAATTGAACTCGAAAAACTGCATTTCCTTCTTCATTTAATCGTTCCTATATCTCCGCTAGTTTCCGAGATCCCCATACTAAACATCCGAAAAAACTCACCCTGTATAACAACACAGAAAATTGTATCAGAACCGGAGACGAAATTTAACACCACAAATGGATTGTGACAAGGGGGTGCCAAGCCCTATTTTGTTCATAATAGCTATGGATGAAATCATGAATCAAATTAAAACCCACAACAATAACTGAATGTATTTTCGCAGACGATGTGAAAATAATCGTACAAAGTAAGAGAGACAAACAAATATTAACATATGGGAAACTGAACTGGATTAAAAATAAATATATCAAAAATAAATGTAATGAAAATAGGAGAAACTAAAGAAGCAATAAACATTAGAGTCAATAACGAGAAAGTAGAACAAGTAGAACACATACAATACTTAGAACAAATTATTGAAAGGAAATGGAATATGGAAACTGAAATAAGCAATAGAATGCAAGCATCAAGAAGAACCTTTCACACGATTAACAAAATTATACTAATCAACAAAACAATATCCCAAAAAACAAAACTTATAATGCACACAGTACTATTTGTAGCTACCCTACTATACGGCTGAGAAACGTAGATACTCAACAAGAGACAAAAAAGCAAAACCCTTGAAATGAAATACCTGAGGAAAGTATACGGAGTAACAAAACAAGACAGAGTGAGACATGTGGACATCAGAAATGAACTAGAAATGGTAGAACTTAATGAATAGATAGAAAGTAGACAATTACAATGGCTGGGATACATAATCAAGAGAGAAGACAATAACCAAACAAAGAAGATATGGTAAACAAAGATAACAGGAAAGATAAGAGTGCGAAGATAAAAAATAAATGGGACAAAAATATTGGAAACATGTTAAATAAGAGGGGGATAACGAATGCACAAATGAAGTAAATAGCAAGAAACAAGAAAATGTGGAACCAAATGATAAAAGAAGATCATAATAATAATAATAATAAATTTATTAACTATCATAATGAAGGTTTAAACCTTCATTTAGTAATTTAAGTTGGCACAACATTACTCATTGATCCATCTTTGATCAGATTGTAATAATTATAGTAAAATACCATTAAGTGTTTAGCATAATACATTTAAAAAAACACTATCATAATATCTTTTTTCTCTGGATTATCAGTTTAAAATTAGAATACATTATATTATTTTTATAAATATTATTTCATATATGTTTTAATCAATTTTAACTAACAATTCGTAATCTAGTTGAAATAATTTTTAATTTCAATCTTTTATAATAATCATTTCAACTATGTAAGTACTTATAACAATATAAGAGTTATTTAAGATATAAGTGGAAAACGTCTATGTTTATTAAGAGCCAGGAGTTGTATTTTCAGTGTCAAAAGTAATCACTTTTAGAATAATCGTAGATAAAGAAAATATTGTTGTAATAACTGAAATATGCAAAATGTACATATTATGCTAATTAATTATCATACTAATTTTTTGACTTGAATGATTAGTTATCTTTAAAATTATAATACATTATATTATTTTAATAAATATTATTATTAAGTTGACAAATTTAGAATTATTTTCATATATGCTTAGAGGAAGTTACGTGGACGTCCATATCTAATATTATCTATAGAATTAACTAGCATTATGCTATAATAGGATTTGCCGTAGCGAGGATAGTTTATTGCCAAGAAAACACACTGGAATTTGTTAATAAAAGTTATGTGAACCTATCCTTTATGGGATATCCCGTTCTTATCATAAATCCATAAGACACCGCGTAATCGCCCAACACCATAGCACTTTTTCCGACACATTGCCGCAATCATCTTAAGGCACGCACCTCCGATACAATCCGACAATAAAACTACCTGACCTCTAGCTTTTCGAGCTCCTCCAGCGGACCTTATCGACTAAAATTGGCGAGAGTGTGATCGTTAAACCCAATTTCAGCATCCCATGTGGCAACGGTACTGCCTGCTAAGTACGGCCACGGCGCGGACGGTTCGAAAATATCGCGTCTTGAACTTAAGGCCGGGGTCAATAATGGTTCAACATATTTGTTCCATCGTCGTTCAGGTGTCATTCATTTGAATATCCGCAATGTTTAATGGATATTGTAGGAGAGGCCTCCGCTGACCGTTAGATTGCTGTTAATGGTCTGCCCAGCGCCGCGCCGGGTCGATTATCCTAATTTAGATAAAGGCGGAAATCGTGAAAAACAATGCCGATATAAAGTTTAATATCTACGCGCAGACATCTGCTTGTTATTCCGAGAATTGTTGCTGCATGTAAACGGCTTAACGGTTATAATCAAAAGTATGATGTATTCATTACTGAATTTAATAGCTGTGTGTATGACCGTTTTAATTAGGGACTGACCAAACAAGGATTTCCACCATAAAATAACAAGCGACTCTAATATAGCGGACACATGGCGTTGACAGTCAAATGCAGCGCCGCAACAAAAGAGGCGACCTCCACGGGCTCAACTAGGTTTGGGGCGCAAAACTTAAAAAATATAAAAATATAAATATGGATAAATAGACATCAAAGTCGCTATTTCAGAATGTATCTAATTACTTTTAGATTTTGACAGTACTCAGTACTAATAGTAAATAGTCAGCGTTAAACTTATCAACTTACCAACTAACCAACTCAAATAACCTTCTCAAGTATTTCCAGATACAATGTATGCAGCAATGCAAGCTTACTTATATGGAATTAATATGTTAAAATAATTTATTGTCATTGCGAGACAAATTCATGGGGTAACGTAAAATGTATGGAACGGAATTATTTTAATGAGATGATACTTAACTTGCTACGGCATTGCAACATTTTTTTGCAATTGTAATTATTTTTATTGCGCATTATTACAACATTTAACATTCTGACGATTATTTAAATCAGATAAAGATCATTATGCAAAAGCGGCAGTCCGCGTTTTGAAAGACCCCAAGAGGAAGCGCGCCTGCTGAAGAGGATTCAAGGACTCTAAGATATTTAATCTATGCACATCACGGCGAATATTATTTTATAACGCGAATAAAGTATGTGCGTGCGTTTTGAGCAATAAATTGCGCGTTTTTGCGTTTTTACACGATACGCGCCGTGTAGTGAAATATGCTCCTGACCGGAAGAAAAAACGCGAATATCTTTACGTTACTATTTTACAACTGCAATATATCATATTAAATAATAAATTATTATTTGACACAAGCATAATAAATTCTTATGCGCGTACGGCATCCACGTATGGGCGTATAAAAAAACCTATTTTCAATTAGAATGTGGAAATATATTATGGGTAATAATGCATAAATTACGATATTGTAGTTGCGCGTGGATATTTTTCACTACATTTTTATTTGAGTTTTCAGCCCTGCAGGAGGTCAACCTAAGGACGGCGAAATTCATGCGTTTCGCAAAGCCGGCGAGCGCTGAAACGTGCGACCTTGCTCATAAACATTATGTATTCTTTACATAACATGCATTATTTATTGACTTTTTCTGCCGCCAGTGAATAATATATGTTTACACATGTGCCGACGAATTCAACCTGTAACTGTTCGCAGGTGGAAGGCGCAGCTTTTGCCGGCGTATTAGTCGCACCGGTACGAGACTAAAGGGAGAGTGCCGGAGGAATGTGCAAGAATTTTGTTATTCAAAGGAACTGCGGAGGATATTCCAAGGAACTACGGTATAACGTGTTTCAAAAGATGTCTGGCATAAATATTTAGCAGAAACGTGCCTCCAGCAATACATTATATTTAAATATTGTTACAATTGCTTATTTTACGCTTAATGTATTGCAAGCGTAAAGAATATTTTTGTTAAAAGCTGATGAGACCAGCACATAACTTTATATAAGGATATACGATATATACTAACGATATACGTAAACTCGTATTTACTTGTATGACAAATTTAAAACTAATACACAACTTTACTCAAACATAAAAAAACCCTAAAGTTTAAGTTATCAAATTTTGATCTGTCTATGTAATATACATATAAGTACCTACTATTTATTAATAATTGTAGGCAAACATTATAAAAAATTGATTATAAAGAAAATATCTTCGTGATAGAGTGCTATAGAATTTCGTTACCTACAAAGATATGCAGTCTGAGATTGTCTTTAACTTTGATTAACATACTTTTTAAATATCTGTAATCTTTCTCAAAATTAATAATAGAAACTAAAATAAAATGATAATTGAATCACAAAATTGAATTTTCTAAAAACACAAATAACTCTCATAATAAAAAAATAGGGAAGGGAAACAACTAGAACAGGTGAATCATACAACTACCTAGGAACAATAATAGAAGAAAAGGGAAAGATTGATCAAGAAGTAGAAGAAAGAATAGGAAAAGCAGGAAGGATCTACAACACAATAAAAAACACGTTTCTAGAGAAAAATAAATTACTAAAGAAATAAAATCTGAGGTATACAAAAAAATAGTAAGGCCCTCTCTAATACATGGAAGTGAATTGTGGACAATTACGGAAAGAAACAAAAGCATGATCAACGCAATGGAAATGAGATTCCTAAGGAAGATAGAGGAAATTACAAAAAAAGATAAAGTGAGGAACACAGAAGTAAGGAAACGGCTCAACATATAGCCAATAACAACAATAGTAGAGGAAAGACAGCTAGGTTGGCTAGGACATATACACAGGCTAGAAGAGAATAGAATAACAAAAAGAATACATGAAGTAAAAATACAAGGCAAACATAAAGTAGAAAGACCGAGGAAGGGATGGAATGAACAAACGCACCAAGCAGCGAAATAGAATGGAATGAAATAAGAAAATTGGCACAAGACAGGGACCACTGGAAAAGTAGAGTGAAGGAATTAATTAGCGAAGACATGTGATTGTAAAATGTATTATAAATGTAATTCAGCAGTCGGACACCCGAAAGGGTAAAAGTACGAAGGATAAATAAAATTTAAAAAATAACCAAACACCCATTTCCGGTTTTCATTTTTTTATAAACTTTTTGAATCTATACTTTGCTCAAATTCTAAAACTGCTATTTAAATTTTATTAATATAATTTTTTAAATTCTTATGTATAATATTTGAGAAACTAGTTATAATAGTGCTATGAACATTGTTTTCCTACAAAAATAAATCGAAGTATGTTCATATTAATGAAATCTTCTTTGTCAGAAGGAGTATTGATACCAATGTTTGGGCAAGGTATGAACTTTTTTGAACGATTTTCAGTAAATATTTCTAGGTCTTTTAAGTCAAGCTCCATATTCTCTTGACCAATCATTTACTGAACATAACCTTAGAGCAAATGCATCTAATACCAATACAGGGTGTCCAAAATAAGGATCAACAGCATGGAGAACTCGGAAACCGTAATAGTTACAAAGGCAGTTAAATTTTAAAAAAAAGTTGCGCAATTTAGTGGTTGGTAACATTCTGTTGAGCAAACCAGAAATTTCCACTTACTTCCGGAGATATTCGACAAAATCAGAAATTTTGCGATTTGGTTTTTATTTTTTTCTGAAGTTATTTGAAAAGGTATAAGAAAACCAAAGGCACATTGCCACATTTTTAGCTCTGCACGACAGCGTTTACAGATTATTAGTACAACGTTTCGTTTCGAAGAAACCATCATCAACTTTATTTTTTTATATGACCCATAAAAAATGTACACCCTGCATTAGATAGCATTTCCTACTACGAATTCAACTATTTGTGTCACAGTATGGTTTCTCATGTTTTTATTCAGAAAAATGCTTGTTAATACATTGTTCAACATGTTCTTGTAGTAGGCGTTGAAATGAAGACGATGAGAAAAATATGATTATTTAATTGTAACCCAGAATACAGAAGGTATTCGAAATCCGAAATTTTGCGACTTAGTTTTTATTTTTTTCTGAAGTGATATGAAAAGGTATAAGAAAACCAAAGTGCCACATTTTAAGCTCTGCACGACAGCGTTTATAGATTGTTAGTAGAACGTTTCGTTTCGAAGAAACCATCGTCAACTTTATTTATTTATATGGCCCGTAAACAATGTAAATTCACCCTGCATTAGATAGCATTTCCTACTACGAATTCAACTATTTGTGTCACAGTATGGTCTCTCATGTTTTTATTCAGAAAAATGCTTGTTAATACATTATTCAGCATGTTCTTGTAGTAGGCGTTGAAATGAAGGCGACGAAAAAAATATGATTATTTAATTTTAACCCACAATTCAGAAGGTAACAAAATAGTAACTAAAAATAATTTAGCAAGAATAGTTGCTAAACATTGAAACATTATTGCTATTAAGAACCACACTTATAATTTTTTTACTGTGAAATGGGAATTGTTCTGTTTATTTAATGGCGATGAAGACAAACATTATTACATAATTTGAACCCAGAATATGTACCAAAAAAATAGTAACTAAAAACATATTAGCAAGAATAGTTGTTCAATAGTTGTAACTTTGAAATATTATAGTTATTGACAACCACACTTATATTTGTTTACTGTCGTATTTTGAAACTTGTTCTGTTCATTTGATTATCTTAAAATCTCAAAATTAGGTGATAAATTTTGTCTTCGTCGCTCATTTCAACGCCTACTACATCAAAATGTTCGAATTGTAATAACAAGCTTTTTTTTTAAATAGAAACATGGAAACCAAACAGTAATATTAATCATTGAATTCGCAATAGGAAATGCTATTTAATACAGGGTGTAATTTATTTACGGGCCATGTAAAAATATAAAGTTGATGATGGTTTCTTCGTTACGAAACGTTGCACTGAAAATTTATAAACGCTGTCCTGTAGAGCTACAAAAGTGGCAATGAGAAAGTGCCTTTTGATTTTTTTCAGAAAAACTTCCGAAAAACATAAAACAATATATCGCAAATTTTCGGATTTTGTGGAATATCTCCGGAAGTAAGAGGAATTTTCTGTGTTTTTCAACAGAATGTTACTGACCGCTAAATTCCGAAACTTTTTTGTAATTTAACCGCCTTTGTAACTTTTACGGTTTCCGAGATTTCCATGCTGTTGATCCTTATTTTGGACACCCTGTATATGCAATTTGAGATTTTCTTTATCTTTCAGAAACATATTCAAAATGGTTTTTAAATAACTGCAATGTTTTTGAAATTATTGACGAAAACAAAAATATGATAAGAGTCAACACCCAATATTTTTTTTTTAAATCTATGAATAATTGTTCTAGAAATCTAATTTAAATTTAACCAAAATATTTATAAATGATAAATGATTTGGTGATGATAATATAATGGTTCGATTTTTTAAATATGTTATAAAGGGTTTATGAAATTACCAGTAATATTTATTTATGTATTAAAAAGTCAGAGGCCCTTATTTTTATGAAGCATTTCTTAATATGTTCAATTTTTAGCTTGAAAAGTTGTAAGAGCTTCAATTTCAGATGACAATTAGTGGCGTACATGGGGATTTTTATAGATGATGGAAATTAAATTTAAAAAATGTAGTTTATGTTTTTAAAGAAATGTTAGGGGTACTACATTGTCAAGTTTTTTACACCAGATTCTAGTAGGTGAAAATTGCCGAATTCAGATGACAAGTCAGTGGAGTGCTTGAGAAAAAAATGCAGACAAAAATAAAAATCTGCAAAAAAAGTACTACAGTACTAGATTGTCAAACTTTATACATCTTGATTTATTTTCTGATGATATACAGGGTATATTATTCTCAGAGCTTTGTGCAAAAGTATTTTTATAATAATCAATGAAATACGTTTACATATTTTGAGCGCGTAGCGCTCGAAATGTATATAGACAAATATATAAATAAAGTGTGTGAAAAAAAGGTAAACGTAATTTCATTCATTATTATAGATATACATGGAGTTTCAATGCTCTGGAAACGGATAATCACGGGATAATTAAATTAGTCTGTAACTTTTATATGAACCATCCTGTATAAACTTAAATATATTTTTTATGAAATGCTACTCATCATTGTACACAACTTTTGTATAAGACTTTTTTTGATATTTTGAATAATAACTCCCTGATTGGCCGTTCCCAGGGTGTTGAACACCCTGTATATCGTTTTGATAATGCTATTAAATAAATACTGCAACTGTTCTAAACTGTCAATTGAAGTGTATTGACGATTTAGACATTTTATAAGAAGGCAAACATTCAGCAGAGTTTCTATAATTTATAATTTCTTTTTATGAATTTTTGATTTTATGATTATTTATGCCACGTCAGTGGCAGAATGGTAATAGTCTACCCGAAATTTAAAAAAAAAACAATTTCAGGTAATGAAATACATTTTGTATACATCAGTTTCTAGATTAATATTTGGAATTGAGACATTAATAACTACATTATTACACAAAACAATGTGAAGGTAGCTTTAATGAGCAGTGTAGAAGTCTTTCAGATTGTCGAGTAGCACGTTATAGCTTCATGGGGCCCTGGGCAAATTTGAATTTTGGGGTCCCATGTACAGTGTTAATTTATTTTTATTTTAATAATAAACAATATAAGAAAAAAAGAAAGAGGGGGAGGGCTGACATTGGGGGGCCCTCGACAAATGCCACCTGACGTTGGCGGCCCTTGGAAAATGTCCAATTTACCCATAGGGTAACGCGCCACTGGATGTGGCTCTACCGCAGAACGATTAAAATTTCGTGGACAGAACAATTGACAACGAAGAGGTCCTACGGCGTGTAGGCAGAAGTCGCGAACTTTTGACTGCAATGAAAAGAAGAAAGCTTGCATATTTGGGACATGTCATGCAAAACCAGAAGTACGAAATTCTGTGGTTCATCAAAAAGGGCAAAATTGAAAGAAGAAGAGGAGTAGGGAGAAAAAATATGTCATACCTGAGAAATAGAAGGCAAAGGACAGGAAGGGCCATCGGAAGTCTGATTTATACAGTAATCGAGACGAAATGAATCGATTGTGAATGTCGATTTGACTTTATGCTGGGGCAAACATCGCAAACATCCAGTAATTGATAAAAGCATAAGTAGAAGAATTACACAAAATATATATTTTTTTATATTAGAATAAAAATTATCTCAGTTTCAATTTCCGTAAACAATTTAAAAAAAAACTTATATGGAAGGAACTGCCACGCAATTATGTAACAGGCTGATGGAGACTCTATGCTAGGTCAAGCGACGAACCCAAACACCACATAATCGAATTTTATGATATTTTCACATTCAATGCCGATTCCGCTGAATGAGTATTAGCAAAATGCTGTGTTTATTGATTAGACGGTTTAGGTTCAAGCCCTTAAGAGTTTTTGACTTCCATAATTTCCAAGAAGAAAAAATATCATAATAACAATAATCTTACAAGATGAATTGTTATTAAAAAGTAAACTGATACTTGATGAATTATTATTAAATAATAAACTGATACTATATTTGTTGTTACAGGGTTCTTGCAATTGCTGGTTCTACAGGTTGTTCCAAATAAAGTTGAATCTAAGAACACCTTTGAATTTAAAAAATTAACAAATAAAAAATAATTAAAAAAATAAGGAAATATACGTAACAGTTTGAAAAAAAAAAATTGACTATCGCTGAAATAAAAGTTTATTTTGCAAAAAACAAAATTAGGGCTTCTTTGTAGAACATGCGGAGCTATATAATTGTTTTTGTTTTATTGAAATCGGCCAAAATATAAAAGGGCCATAACTCTTTTATTTTTTGGCCGATTGTGGCGTTTTTTTGGAGACACCCTGTATAAAAGTATATTTTATAGGTTATACCAAGAAAGCAGAATTTCGTGCAATATTTTGTAAACATTTAAACGACAGTCACAAAATATATGAATTAAGTAGGTTATTAACTTATTATTAGCACAACAAATAAGTATCATGTATTAGTAGATCTTGAAAGTAAATTGCATTATAATTTGATGATTCATATTTAATCATCGAGTTGTAATCTGCCATTATTTTTCAACATCAATTCAATGTTTTGAAACACTCGCGCTTAATAAAATATGTGTGATTGATTGTGTATAACTGGTATGTTGTGGAATACTTTGTCAATGAGTAAGTGAGTAATAAATATTTATACTTCCACAAATTCCGTCTGTAAATAAATCTCAGTTACATTACTTGTGGGAAAACATGATTTGAAATTTAATTAAGTTATTTAGCATAATTGTGAGGTATCGTGGTGAATATATTACAACTTGAAGCATCATGCGAAGCCCTACGCGGAGTGATGTCTTTCATTACTTCTTATGAGCATTGGGAGTGTCCCTGAAATATTATATAATTGATTGCAGGAAAACGGTTTCACATTTTTTAGTTTGAAGTTATAATCGAATATACGGAAATTTTGCTTAGAGTTTTCGGATGTATGTATTAGTAAGAACATATTGTAACTGATTAAAATGAAACCGTTGAACTTTTTTTTTTAGTTTTGTTCAACCGAGATAAAATATACAGAAGTAGTTGTAGTGGAAGACTACAGAAAAAAAGTAAAGTAATTTTTATATTAGTAAATAAATTATTGTTGTTGATTACTCGAAAACGGTTTCACCTGTTTTTAGTTTCATTTGACCAAGTTAAAGATGGTATCATCAGGCAGAGTTTTATATTGTGTATATTAGTAATAAAATATTGAATACCGAAAAAGCAAGTATTTGTTTTTAAAAAAAGTTTGTCTTATTAGAAACATTTTTTTTTAAATCATGGAAAATATATGAGAGGAACTCATACTCCGTGTTGATTTTAGAGTTTCGTCCCCGATTTTTTATATCATTATGTATGCTAATGAGTTGTAAAACATTGCACGTTAGTACACCAATGAACATTATTATTATTATTATAACTGTTATTATGTCAAAAAAATGAAAATAAATGCTTTTTGATTGTTTTTATATTCATCATCATATTATAATACAAAAGATCGCCTTTATACTGTAGCATGTATGTAATACGTACGATACAAAGCGAGAGGTGAATTTCCATAACAATGAGATTATATTTGCAGACCGACAATAACTCATATTTTATAGCCACGCATTATCCATATTGATTGCATTAGTATAATAGAATATTACACGCTCGACGGTTTTCAAGGAAAAACGAAGAAAGCAAAAGAAAATAAAGAAATCATTAGCTAATCGTGAAAGCGTAATTGCACATCCCGTCGACGGGGTGGGCACCAATTCAGCGTGCACGGCGTTTTCCCCTCGCTTCCAATCTAAATTTTAAATTGCACGATCGACGTGCACCGCCCCGAAATTAATTATACATAATTCGCGTCCGCGCGAAAACAGTGATCCGAAGAAGACACAAACTCCGCAGCGGAATGCTAATTCCACGTTGATTTCATCACCAGAGGGGTGGAGGCGCCGCGCTGGGAAATTAGTTTGCCAGCGTGAATTATCGCTCGGACACGGTCCACCACATAACCCGATATGTACATTGGTAAAGCAGTTCTTGGTTTCAGTGAGCAAGCAACGCGTTCGCCGGTCTCAAACGCAAACATTTGTTTCCGTTTCACAATCGCTCACGATCATTACTTCAACACGACAAACGGTTTACTGCTCTCGTTCGTTATGGGGGAGAAAAATTGTTGTTGCGATACAAATCTGGATAACGAGTACATGGAACTATAGATGTAATATTGTCGTATTGTGAATGTAATTCAAATACTATTATTATTCAAACGTATTACGCTCGGGATCTAATATTAAATAGAGAGAATTGACGCAAAATAATAAACAGTTGATGGCTTACAGCACACTGCGAAAAAACTGATATTTTCGATTGTATTTTTTTTCTTCATAACTCGGTCACTATTGTAGATATCGAGGTAAAATTTTGACATTATTGGCTCACCTTTTATTATTGCTTATAAATCGTGAATTTGTTTAATTGTAACTTAGATAATTACTTAGAATAATATGGTGATTTCGACTAGGTTACTTATTATACTTTTTTCGATTTAAGTCACTTTATATGTACCCTAGTGCTGTTACTGATAATTTCCTAGAAACTATATTATCTGATGGGATTACGAATTGCAAATCGACTTGAGGAAACCTAAGATGTGATAAAATTAAGATCCAGAATCTACAAATCTGTAACCATTTTTTTTTTTAATTTTCATGTAAACTGAATTTTTATTACATTTTCTGGAATTTTTTTTCAATTTATTATTATCATTTAGAACTCCTTCCAGCCAAAATATACTATTTGACACATCCTGCCCAATTGCAATAAGGAAAAAAAATTGGCGAATAACGTACCTATACGCAAAATATTAAACATTAAAGCAATATTAAATAAAGCAATCAAAGACCTAAAGAAGCTACTTATAGATTTATAAAAAAATCAATTGGTCACTACCTATCAGAACCGTCACCCTCAGAAGCGACCAACTACTCTCTATGGAAGGCTACAAGAAGAATTAAACAACCGAAGAAAAAAAAACCCTCCGTCAGGCAAACAAATGGCACCTGGGCCTGGAATGAAAGAGAAACGGCGTATGCATTTGCACACCACTTATCCAACGTGTCCAACCGGCCAAAGCCAAGAAGTTGCATGAAGGAAAAAGAAGCTCCAATACTCCAATTCTTACAAGCTCCCTTCCAGCTGGACCTTCCTATCAAAAACTTTAAAGTCAGAGAAATCACATTCATAATTAGTAACCTAAACACGAAAAAGGCTCCTGGGATAGACCTAATAACAGGACATATGTTAAAAGAACTACCAGCCAGAGGAATGAGACTGGTATCATACATATTCAATGCAATCCCGCGATTGGGACACTTCCTTAACCATTAGAAGCTAGTACAAATCATCCTTATCCTCAAACCGGGAAAATAAGAGGACAAAGTGGCATTCTACCGCTCTATAAGCCTTCTTCCGGTACGTTCAAAAGGTTTTGAATCCGTTTTCCTGAAAACACTTCATCCTCTCGTAATCGAACGAAACTTATTACCTTCCCGCCAGTTTGGGTTCAGACAAAAATACGGAACAGTGGAACAAATCCATAGGGTAGTTCAAAAAATAAATAAAACATTCCAGGAGAAGCAATACTGCTCCACGGCTTTCTTAGACATTAGCCAGGCCTTCGACAAGGTGTGGCATGAAGGGCTCTTGTTCAAGCTTAAACAAAAATAACCCCACACTTTCTTTGTGCTCCCAAAAGCATACCTAAGCGGAAGATATTTCCTAGTTAGAGTTGAAGAAGAAATAACCCTACAGTACAGCATCAAATCTGGAGTACCACAGGGAAGTGTCCTGGGCCCATATTATACCTGCTCTTCACCTTCCAACGGCTAATGAAACCATGGTAGCAACATTCGCCAATGATATAGCCATCATGGCATGCCACGAAAATGCCACCAGTGCATCCTACAATCTACAAAATCACCTAAACAAAATCCAGAACTGGCTAAATCTATGGCGCATAAAAGTCAATGAAACAAAATCAATCCACGTCACATATACGTTGAGAAAACAAACGTGTCCCCGTGTTACACTAAATGGCCTAGTCCTACCCCAAGCCCAAGCTGATGATGCGAAATACTTGGTAATGCACCTTGATGAAAACACATATTTGGATAAAAAACGCTCCAATTGGGCCTCAAACAAAGACAAATCTATTGGTTAATAGGTAAGAATTCCAAACTCTCCTCATTTCTTTTCCCAGTTCTGTCAAGTCGTGGTGTGAATGCGTTATGCATATGTCGTCCGCGTACATGTTGTAGTTTTCCCCTAAGTTTAAGTGTACCCATATTATTTCTATAGATGATATACACGAGTGGCCCCAGGTTTCAGCCTTATGGCAGTCCGTAATCTGGTTTCAAAATTTCGCTTGTTATGTCTTCTATGTATGTTTGTTGGGCTCTGTCTTGTAGATATGAAGACATCAGTTTTTGAAATGTTTGCGTTTTCCATTTTATTTATTACTTTGAGTAATAGTGTTAGTGACTGTATTTGTTAGGGATATTATCTCCCAACGGCGAAAAGCACTAGTTTTTCAGTACAAATGTACTACCTGTACTGGGGCTCGAACCCAGGTCTTCGTGCATGCTAAGCAAGCATTCTAACCTGTCAGCCAAACTAGCGGTTTTATTACTTTGATTTCATCTATTTTATCAAACTCTTTCTTCATGTCTATAAATATAGTTATTGCGGTTTTGTTTTTGTCTAGTTGTCATGTTAGTTCTGTCAGGTATTCTGTTATTGCTGTTGTAGTTCCTTTTCTTTTCTGGTATGCATGTTGGTGTTTGCTAATAAAGTTGTTCTTTTCTAATTATTCCATTCTGCTTTTCAGTACACTATCTAGTATTTTGGTAAGAGCTGATGTGATGTTAGTGCTATGGGTCTGTAGTTTCCTGTGATGCTTCTATCTCCTTTGTTGTATATTGGTTTTATGATGGTTTTCTGTAAGTATTGTGGGTATTCTCCATCGGTTAGGACTTTATTGGTCAGTCTAGTTATTGCATTCATGAGGGTTTCCTGACCCTGTTTTACTATATTAGTTGTAATTTTGTCAACGCCCGGGGCTTTTTTTATTTGTTTATTTATGACCAGTTCAATTTATTTATCTTTTGTTGGTATTATTGTTGTTATGACATGAGATAAGATATGTTGATCATTAACTTTTGTTTCCTTCTCCATATTTAGTTGTTTTTGTTTTGTAAGGTTGTTTCCTGCTAATTCTTTCCCAATTTCTGCAAGGTATTTGTTGATTATGTTCGCTAATTCTTTCTTCTCAGTTGTGTGTCTGTTATCTGCATCTGTTGTGTTATGATGTTTTGTTGTTTTATTTTTCTATTTGTGATTGAGTCAATTATTTCTTTTCAGAATCTTCCTTCATTTGCTTAAACTTGTTTTCATAGTATTGTTTTTTTGTGACCTTAATTAGTTCAGTGGTGTTTTTTTTGTTTTTTATATTCTTCTTATTATTCTTTGATTGTTTTTCGGATTTTTTCTATATTTTGTTGTTGTCTTGTTATACAGTTTTATGCTTTTAATTATGTCTATTGATATCCATGGATTCTTTTGTCTTGTTTTGATTTTTGTAGCTATTTTGTTTCTCTCTATTATTTTCTGTATACCCATTGATAATTCCTTTAAGTTTCTTGTTTTGGTGAGTTTCATTTTATTTATATATATATATACAGGGCGCGTCATTTCACCTCCCGTCTTCTATAGCTCAGTTACTACTTGAGTTAGGAATTTGATATTTTGCAGACTTTACTTGCATTCTGGGGTGTATTTCAGGAAAATATTTTTGATTATACAGGGTGTCCCAAAAAAGTGTGACGCCATCATGATGTATTTTTTAGATTGCATGGTATATTTTTTGTTGCTTATTTGGATGCCTTTTATGGGTGCCTACATACCCATAAAATTTTATTGAAATCAGTTTAGTGATATTAACACAAAAAAATAAAAACTGAAAAAAATCAGTATATCAGTATATAATCAGTATAGTGCCTCGTTATTAAAACTCGTTATTGTACATGTATACGTACGTTTTATATTTTTTGTAAATTATCCTTAAAGAATTCAAGTATACTTGAGTTTGACTTTTTGATTATATTAAATTTTTGATATTCTACTAGAATGTAAACTATATTTTGTTTGGAATTTAGTAATCAAGGATGCTAAAATGGCCCGCAGCTTAATAATTTTCTGAATCCGCCCATGTTTATTGGGGTTTATGCCGGCGTTATGTCGGCTGTATTCTAATTGAGAATTTTTAACCATTCAATGTCACTAGTTCAGCGGAGATAACAACTAATGTCTTCGATGTGATGGTGATGGCACGTTCCTCGTCCTCTTTTAATTCTAACTTTGATCGCACTCGCCACTGACAGTGACACATGAATACTGGAGGCGCGCCGCCAACCTAAGAGCTTATCTTTTAATTTGATGTATGCATAATTGGCTAATGTATGAGAGCAGCTAGCTGACCCCTAATCGATCGTTCGGTACAAAAATGCTAGTTATTCAAATGAAGCCGGTGATTTTTATATTTATGTGTATAATAATGAAATTACGGTGCATAAAGGGGAATATCTGATGCATTTTTTTAAACGTTTATGGTGTTTTAATACCGGGGGCGTTTTTATATGGGAATATGCAAAAAAGCAGCATTACCGTGTAGTCGTAATGGCGTGTACTAAATATTTGCCGATAAGATCTCTAAAAAGCCACTCTCAGTCCGCGGAGATGCGGGAATACATTCTCTGGACGAATTTAATTGCGCCTTTTAGCCTATAAAAAGCCGCTAGAGACTTTAATACAGGGGCGTTTAATCGCTTTTAATTACACCCCAAGCGCCTATAAAACTAACGCTGCACATAAATCCACCAAAACACTCAAATTTGAACACCACGATCGCGATATAAAAAATAATTCGATACTCCTGTAGAATAAATGCATTGTTGAGGCGATCACCGTTAAGCTGCACAATGGTCACTTAATTACGTTCGATTGCTGAAATTTCGTAACTCGCGGCAGGCCTCCTATATTGAATTTTGAAAGAGCCACGGCGACGGACCGCATTGATTCCCCATTGCCCAACACGACGAGGAGATATTGAAACATTATTAACGCACAATGTGCATTCTCCAGATGGGAGGCTGCCGCGCACTTGAAACGCGTATTGGGAACAATTCGCGTAATTGGCCAACGATGCGTTATGAAATGGGCAATTAATTATCAAATTCACAACCCACAAATTCCCATCTATTTAGAACGAAAACAATTAATCTGACAGAAACTGATTGTTGCACACAAAATATGTTGAATGCTACTCATTACTAACGCAAATTACGAAATCTAATATTGTGATCTCACCAACAATGGTTCAGTTATTAAAAGTGGAGATTCGAAACGGCTTTATCTCTCCACGTCGCATAACGGTAAACTGTGATTACTCTTCTATTTCGTTTCTGGCAATCAATCAGTTCGAATTCGGTGAGAATCAATTAAGGTCGCAAACAATATTAATACAATGCCATTTTAACTATACAATTTTTTTTGCTTTGTTCGACCAATCAAGTTTCGACCAATGAAAACCCTAAAATTAATTGTGAAACATTTGTATTCTAACGGTTAATTGATAAGGCACAAAACAAGAAACCACAAAGGAAAAAACAACACAAAGAGCAAAAAATAAAAGTTTTGAAATTATTATTGAACTCCAAATTATTGTCCACGTCATCAGTTGATAATCATGTATATTCTATTCTAACATATAATTGATACGACACAAAAACGTATCCAAATATACCACAAAATCAAAGCGAGAAAAATATAATTGCTGAACCTCTCCAAATTATGTTCCGAGCCGTTATGTTACTCAGTAACCGAATCTAGAATGATATTTTAATATTAATAATTTATTAATAAAATATGTTTGGTCCCACTTACGTACATCGAAGAATAACTTTTTACATTCTTATACCTATTTAACTTTGCTATGAGTGGTTTTTGTTACAAAATGGTCCTCCAGAAGGTACTTATTCCCCTTGTTTGGTTTTTATATTAATGTTGTCTAAAATAGAATAGATACGCAAAAAATAATGTTGTAAAAGTTAAAGATAAAAGTACTACATACCCTTTGTCAGAAAGACATTGTTTGTTCTATAAACAATGTCTATAGAACTCTTAAGAAATTTAATATATTAACTACTATGATCACGTCATGTAAATGTTTCGTAAATATATGATATACCAGAAAACCAATGGCGTTTCGATTGACTATCGACGCAAAATATTGCGTTCAAATTATTTGCATCCATTATAACGTCGAGGTTTAAATGCAGGGTTGTTTTGGAAATAACCGGGTAGGTTTAAACCTGTTAAAACCGATTAGTAAAAAAGCTCTGAATTTATGAGATTATATAATACATCTAATTGCAAATTCATATTCTTTCCAGGGTTTTTCTAAATTCATTTTAATATTTATTGGTTCTAGAGCATCGATGGCGAACCTCTTTTACTAGTGGGTCAAAATTAAATATACTCTGTTCCATTTTTATTTTTAACTAAGTTGGCTCTGTTAGGGTGACAGTATTGTTGGCCAATGTAAAATGTCACTAGACTCGAAAAAAAAAATCGAAATAATTCAGAAAATACTTGCTTTAGGAGTATGGTTGTATTATACTTTTTTGTAGTAAATTTTTCTCCCAATCGTGCTATGCGATAAAAATGGGTAATTCCATTTAAAAAAGTTGAATTACGAGATATTTAAGAGGGCACTTAGATATTGACATTTTATGAACACTTATTATCAAAATTGACAGTTTCCAATTATTTTACTCATAGAGGCATCCTCTAGGTACAAATAGAAATATAACTCATAATTTTATCTTATTCCTAAGAGAAATTATAGACAGATTTCAGGCTACCTTTTAAAGGTCAAAATATTAGAAAAACATTTTTTCTTGAAAACTAAAAGAGATAAGTGTACATACGTTCTTACAAAATATGTTCCAATTTAAGCGAGGAATTAAAGAATATAATAATATGGGGTGATCTATTTAAAATAAGAAAGTTGGTGATACTGCCGGTGGAACCGGAAGTGATAGGAAGTTGAAAATATTTCACATGAGGATAACTGATTCAACCGTGTGACGAGGATTTTTTTGAAATTTTTAGTACAACGGCAACCCCGTAAACTTTTAACGAACGGTTTAGCGTAGACACCCTGTATAGCAGACATAATAATAGCCGACATATAGCAATAGCTAGTCATAGGATACGTAAAAAAAATCATTGAAATATTATATAGTTTATTTTAGATTAGAGTTCTAAATTCTCTTTATATTACTTTTTTTTTCAAAAATACTTATCATTTCCTTAAAAAAATGAAGTTTTTAAAAGCAATGTTCTATTGAGAAATCTTTTAATTTCTTGAACAATCTCCAGAAAATTTATCGTTACTTCGAAATCAGTGGAGATCTCAAAAATAATTGAGATATCAGGTAAATGATTGACAAATCTCTCGAAATTTGAACACTAATTATTTAAAAATTTGGTGATTTTTAAAATTATCGTGAAATTTTGGAGAATAAAAAAATATGAGTAATAATCATGTCAATCATTTTTTTTTTAATTTTTATGATCTCAAAATTATCTCTCGTAATATTAAGAATTATTTAAATATCTGTGGAAATCTGGAAAATTATTAGGACATTAGGAAATTATTAAAACATCTAGAAATATTGAAATTTATTACAAAATCTGTGGAAATCTCGAAACTTATTGAGAAATCTTGTGAAACACTAAATATAATAATTTCTACTTTTTGTGAAAAATCTCCGGAAATCGCCATATATACAGAGTTTTCCGATTGCTTTCCACCATGTATGAGTTGTGTTTCACTTTATCTCAAATGCTTTTCCCTCTCGTCAATACTTGTTAATATTTTATCAAAATGTATTCCCCATATGTCAAATTGTGTTCACTATTTAGCAAAGGGTTTTTCTGATCCAATATTTAATCCATCTCCACCAGAGGGAAACGCATTTGATAAATAGTGAAAACAAGTTGACATACATTTGAAACACTATTGACAAGTGTTGACAAGAGGGAAAAGCATTTGAAATTAAAGTGCACCACAACTGATACATAGTGAAAAGCAATCGGAAAACTCTGTATTTGTTGGGAAATCTGTAGAAATCTTAAAAAAATGAGAAATCGTGGAAATTATTGGAAAATCTCTCGAAATTTTGATAAAATTTAGAAATGTATATATATATATATATATATATATATAGATATTAATTATATTAATAAGATTATTATTTTTTCTACAATTCTTAAATCGAAAAACTTGCAGAATGAAAAAAAAAGTATACAGTGAGCGAGTAAAGTATGGAATAAATTCATGAAAACAGAAATAAAAAAAAATGGAGAAAAATCCTCGAACACGTCGATTTTCTTTGATAAAAATACACATTTTTACATGACAGTCGATCTTCAACCATCATTTGTTTTTGAGTAATGACAGTTAAATGTGCCATTATGCTTAAATTGCAATAAGAGTTTTGTACCGCTCAGGCTAATAGCGGACGGCTTATAATAGCGCGCGGGGTTATTGTTTCTTTCTACCTCAAGCACTTTGAAAAACTAAATCTGATCTGATGACGTATTCATTTTTCATGATATGCCGTTTTTCACTTTCAATTGTCATTTACTCGAAAAATATCTTATGTAACGTGGCAACATTTTTATACTGTCACTTTGACAATGAAAAGATCTCTCAAAATCAACAAAAATAGGGGGTTGTCATTTAAAAAAACAATGGATGACGTTATTACTCAAAGACAAATGATGGTTGAAGATCGACTGTCATGCAAAAATGTGTATTTTTATCAAAGAAAATCGACGTGTTCGAAGATTTTTTTCAATTTTTTTTTATTTCGGTTTTAATGAATTTATTCCATACTTTAGGGGAACACTGTATAATCATCATGCACACGATTGACATTGTGTCTATCCAATCAGTCCAACCAATTTGAATTTTCTGATTTAAATGATCCCGAAATTATTGAAAAATCTCTCGAAATCCTAGAAATAATGAAAAATCTGTATAAATTTCGAATATTATTAAGAAATCTTGGGAATTATTGAAAAATCTGTATAAATTTCGAATATTGTTAAGAAATCTTGGGAATTATTGAAAAATCTCTAGAAATCTCGACAATTATTGAGAAATTTCTAGTAATCTCAAACAATATTGAAAAATCAAGGAAATTAATTAGAAATTTCTAGAAATCTAAGTAATGAAATATCAATACAAATCATGAAAATGACTCGATATTCTCTCGAAATCTTAATACTACTTAGAAATAACTAAGTAGATATTTTAGGAATTATCGAGAATTTTTGAGAGTGAAAAATGTATGTAATCATCGTGCCAACAAAGTATTTTCTGATTTTAAAGACCTCTATAAGATAAAGAGAAATCTATAAAAATCAATAAAAATTATTGATGTTTCCAGTTTTTAAAGGAAACGATAAGTAATTTTGCAAAAACTACAAAAGTTATGAAATAAAAAATAGCTTATTTCGTTTTAAGAAAAGTCAAAAATTATTGACGTTATAATTTTTCTATGTGCGTTAGAAAATACTAAATAATTAATCTTCTTGTACGTGGAATTTTTTTAATTTATTTTGAAATATCTCGGCAGGAACGTCTTGGTTCCATATTTAAAAAAGACCCTGTATAATATTTGATCAAATCTTTGATCAAAAATGGCTAAATCCTGGCTAAATCCTGTATTCCAGGCAATGTATCAGGGAATGAGTCCCATTCTCTCAATATAAAGTTCTCAGGTATTTGTCCTTTTGTTGCGTCCTTATTAGCTCGAATTTCGTGTGTGAATCAAAATACAGTATGCGCCAGAATAAACAGTACAGAATTTTAGGCAACCAAACACACGCACTGCGCCGTTTTCAGTATTGTGCATAAGCCCGATTGCCTAAACTTCAGTACAATTTATTCTCGCGCATACTGTTTGTACCTTAAAACGAATCGTTTAATCCCAACTATTGTGTTCGCTTCTATAAAAAAAAAGCTACTTTAGCAGAAATATCGATTGCCAATAAGCTAATAAAAAATGATTTATCTATAGAAGATGCCTAACAAAAATAGGTACTTACACAAAAAGATCGATGACCAACAACCTAATAAAGATTGATCACTCTTTAGAACGTGTCTAACAAAGATAGGTACTTTGACAAAAAGATCGATAACCGATAATCAAAGATCGATAATCAATAACCAATAACCTAATAAAGAATAATCTCTCTCTCTCTCTCTCTCTCTCTCTCTCTCTCTAGAGTGTATCTTACAAATATATTTGGCCAATATCTTGTGGGAAACAATTACAAAATGAAAATAAAAATTGTATTTGAAAATAATAGTTGTAACTGAGTCGTCTAGTTGCAAAAGTGTTTATCGTCATATATTTCAAAATTTCAGTTATATATTTAATTTTGTAACTATTTACTATTAGCATCTAATGAAATAATTGGAAATGTCTATAGCCGTTAAATCCCATTGAAAATTGTTATCAAATTCCCGATTCTCTTACAAATTCGGTTTTCTCCTGTCGTTAATATGTTTCAAAAGTGGCTATCTCCATTTTTTAATTTACCGCGTGTAATAGTGCCACGGGATTAGCTGGCAGCGCTGTGTTATATTTTGCTTGCTCATAATGCTCATAAACACATGGACCAGATTGAGATGATGTTCCCTATGGTTGACCATTCATTTATTCCTCCGGACCGTGTTTTTGCTCAAATAGAAAAGACATAAGGAGTTCTTAATAGACCCTGCAGACTATCACATTATTTTTCTTTTTAATTATGCAGGAAATACACTTTGGAAATTATTGTCCAGTATATGGCTGGACAGAAAGTATGTCTACAATTAAACAAACGTCCTAATGACACTACAATTTGCACCCTGTACACGCTTTATCGTTACAAAATCCAAATCAAACAAAATTTTGATTCAAGGCAAAGTTGTCTATAAACCGGACTTATGAGCAGCCAAATCAATTTTAAAAAGAGGAATAATACTATCCACCAAAATCAAAATTGGAAAACAAGTAAGCCCAGAAGAGATATCGGTTGTGAAAGCAAACTATGGGAAAAATGGTAAGAACTCGAGAGCCTTAAAATTTTATAAAGATACTATTAAGGATACCAGGAGGAGAGCCAATAATAGTAAACAAGAAGACACTATAGGACCTGTCTGAATGCTAGTTCCTGTTCCTGACCCTATAACTTAATGATATTTTATTGTTTTTATTGGATTTACATGTCTTATGTTTTAAGAATATTTTCATTTAAATTTTAGTACCTAGTTATATTTTCTTCTTTTTAAGTATATTCAGAGTTGTATCAATAAGCAGTACTTTATTATGAAACTTAAATGTACTTTCAGTGAAATCCTGCCTTAGTTGCAGTATGCTGCAAACATATCCCATGGTTCCTCGGCAAATATGGCTATCTTCAATACTCTAACAATAAAAAAAGTTTGCAATGACATAGATTTTTCAAGCTATGAAGTTTTGTCTCTTTTGACCATCTCTACAATAGGTGCAAATAATATAAATTTCCTAACAGCAGCTTGTGACAACACATATTTTTCCAATTTTTGACGAATGAGTAATGATGGAGATAACTGCTTTTGCAACTAGGCCACTCAACTATCAGAGTTTTCACAATTATTCATAATTTACCAGGTTCCTCATCTTCGCTTAATTCCGCCTATATTATTTGTAACTGTAAATGACTTAAACAGCAACACACTATACTCCATGTTCGGTACCGCTAGTACCATATTACAAAGTTGTATATAATGTAACGCAGATTGTTAAATTATTCCTACATTAAAACGAATCTCCTCAAACGTGAGAACATTGCGTTTCATCAAACAAACGTACAGTTAAATTCATGCCTTAAAATTTCTTAAGCATTCGCAATGTTGACCGTAAACACGACGTGACGGGGTTTCAGGGCACTCGGCTCCTGCTCCTCCTCATTGATGAGTACCACCGCCAAATTCGCAGAACCAACTGTTTCGCAGTTTATTGCAGAACAAGAACAAAACGGCGCGGTAACTCACGGCATGAAAGTGAAAAACGATGAAAGTCAACAGCCGATGCACGCTCACGTGCATGTAATCGAAAACTGAAGTCGCCATATATGAAGCTGTTACGCCGTTTCGGGGAAGAATTCCTGGCGCATTGTGCAACAACCGCGGGCGGATGAGTTACAAGCCCTCGGCTCAGCCAATTCGGACAGTGTCCAGTTTCACTTGTCTGTTTTACAAATGGGCCTGCGCTTCTTGCAAAGCAGTAAATTCAAAAGGAAAAGTACCGAGGAACATTTATGCGCGCATTGGCGCGTTTCGGATGTGCATTCTTGGGACGTATTGATATTTTGAAGCAGCTAAAAGCTGTTGGAATTATTCAAAATATTGTGCTTGGCACTAGTTTTCGTCACTAATTATAGAACAACCAATTAAAATTAATCGTGTTTTTTCGCAAACAATCTGATATAAATGGCATAAAAGATAAATTTCAAAATCCAGTGAGAAACAAATTTATTAAATTATTTAATGTTTTACTGGTAAATAATAATATTTTTTATATCTTTACTAGCTTTTATTTTTACCTATTTAGTTTCGGCCATATGGGCCTCTTCAGAGGCTTAATAAAGCTCATCGTTTAATGTACAGAGAGCGTATAAAGTTTCAAAACCTTGATTTATTTTTCCCCTGTAGGAATTTTTGAAAATCGCTTCAACGGTCAGTATAATTATTTTTTTAAACAAATAATTTGAAACCATTTTCATTTTTCCACCATTCTCCGTTTAGAAGTGAGGCCAAATCCATTTTTTTATGCAAATCACTCACTTATTTAGTGGATTTGGATAGATCATAGCAGTCTGATTTAAGAAATATTCCCATCTTTAGCTTTCTGGCCAAGGTGAAACAAATGAGTATCTACTTGCAGTCAGATTGAAGTTTCGTTCGGTTTATCGTGTCACAAGTTAATATTAATATGGTTCGACGTGTTTCAGAGGCACAAAAATAGAAATTCGTATGATTAGAGGTGGTAGTGACAAAACACGTCCGTAGGTACGTAAGTAGAAAAGTTCATTTATTTTAATAATAAATAACCACACGAAGAACCTCTTCTTATGACGTCTTTTAGTGGAATCATAAAAAAATATTAACAGTTGGGGCATGTTAGAGATCGTCCGAGAAGTGGGCGACCTGCAGTTCTGGAAGTTCTTAAGCCAAACGTGCTGTTAGAGTTTCAAGAAAACCCTCATATTCCCTCCAGAGCTATTGGTAAAAATAATGGGATTTCACAAGGATCTGTTTTGAAAATTTTAATACGTCAAAAATCATTATCCTCTTGTTGGGAATCCTTAACGTTAATTTGGTACATGAACCGAATGAAGATGATTTGATCGTATTTCAGTTTTGCGAACAAATGACAAAATTTTATTTAGTGATGAGGCAACTTTTGATTGAATGGAACGGTAAATAGACAAAATTGTCGCTATTGGTCGGAGCGCAATTCTCGGTGGATGATGGAAGCCCATACCCAATTTCCGGAAAAAGTAAACGTTTGGGCAGGAATAGTGATAGGATTATTGGGCCATCCTTCATTGATGTCTCGTTGACAGGCAAAATATATTTGGAGCTATTGAAAGATTAACTCGTTCCATCTTCGGCGATTCTATTCCAAAATCACAAGATCCTGACATTCCAAATGAAGACTTGTGGTTCCAACAAGATGGGGCACCACCTCATTATAGCCGAATGGTACGCGACTATCTCAATGAAGTCTTCCAAGGCAGGTGGATTGGCAGAAGGGGTTTTGTTGAATGACCAGCGCGTTCCCCTGACCTGACCCCTTTAGATTTGTTCTTATGAGGTTACATCAAAAGTAAAGTATACTTTAATCGGCCAACCACAATTGAACAATTGAAAGAATTGCTTTTGGTCTTTTGGCATCGATTGGCACACTGTCAAGAACAAAATGGTCAACAATTTGAACATCTAATTTGATTTTTTTCCCTAACCAACATTTTTCGTTATTTTAATTACTTTTGTGACTTCATATTATTTTAAAACTAATCTTAAAACAAGTCATTAGTATTTCATCTCGATAAAAAATTCTTTTGGTTTTTCTGTTCTTATTTTTGTAATTGATGATATTGTAATAAGAGTGTTTTTCAGGTTGATCAATTTTGTTTTATTCCTATATTTAAAATCCAAGCCTGTTTTCCTAATTTTGTTTTAACTGACGTTGTTTTGAAAGGTAACTAGATGCATTCTGCACATTGAAATAATAATTTAATAGTTTTACTTTAACGCACTTTTTCTTAATTTTTTCAAATGTTACATATTGAAAATGTCATGTTGTTGAAAACATAATAAAAAGTACTATCAAAATCAATAATAAAAAATATAGGTTGTCATTTAAAAAAAATGGCTTTGACATCATAACTTCAAAACGGAGAGAGATGGAAAACTAAAAATGGTCTCAAAATATTTGTTTGAAAAAAAAATCATTTTGACCTGTTGAAGCGTTTTTCGAAAATGTATACAGGGGAAAAATAAAGCCTGGTCTTAATACTTTATGCGCTCTCTGTATAATTGGTACAATGGATATAACAAATATAAAAATTCATTAAAATAGCATAAATTTTATGATATCTAACGAACAATTCAATTGTCATATAATAACAGTACATATTATGTATATAAAATATTTGGAATTGAGACCTTAGCAACTACCTATACATAATTACATAATATGGAAAATCATTTTTTTTATACTACCCATATTAAGCAATTATCCCTGTTTTAAATTCCGATGTAATTATTATAATCTTCCAAAAACATCAGAAACTTTTAGACATTTGTTAAAATCCTGAGAATTTATAGAAAATTGAAGGAAGATTTTAAATTTGATGGAAATTTGATTAGCTTATGAACATTTAATGGTATATTACGTAATCTTCATATTTTATAAAATAAAAATCTTCTGAACATTTAATATACAGTATGTCCCCAGATTGAGTTTGCTGGAGGTTTTTTTTTTTAATTTTTACTCTTCAATAAAAATGTTTAATAAGAATTAAAATTCCTGCTTGGTCTGAAACTACCATTTCTGTAATTAAACAACATTGATTTACTTATACAGGGTGTTGACTAAATAAAAAAAATCTAATTTTGACACTTTAGAAAAATAACATCATTTAAACAATCCCCCACCATTTTCTTCACACAGTTCAAACCTGGTGTGGAGCTCCTGAAAACTGTTTTGTATTTCTTCAATAGTTATAAATGCCTCTCGTAGGTGATTTTAAATTTTTTTGTATTATTTTCTGCATTTTGTGCATTGTTTGAACGATTATATTTTTCTATAATGTTGTTAGATGTAATGTTAAATTATTTTTGCAAATAGTAAATAAATAAGTGTCAAAATAAGATTTTATTTTTTTTTATTTTGCCAACAATCTGTATAAATAAATGAAAGTATCAATAACTGCACTGGTAGTTATTAGAGTATAACTTGACTAGCTAGACCAAGCAGGAATTATAATTCCTATAACTTTTTTACTTAAAAGGAAAAATAAAAATAAATTCCCATTTGTGAACTCAATCCGGAGACATACTTCATATAATATTATATATAGAATTATATATTATATCATCGGCTTACAAGTGAAATACACTAAGTCAATTTTTGGCTGTTTTTAGTTAAGTTTTGTTTTGATGGTATACTAAATTGGTGTTTTAATTGCCAATAACATTTATAAATATTGTATTTTAAGTATCTACACACCACCAGAAGGTGATCTAAAATATTTTTTAAATGTTCTTGTTAATGTTTTGGGTATATGTTTAGGTGTGTGTCTCAATGTGTATCTTAGTTGAGATCTCAATATCAACTACCCAGAAAATACAAAACAGAAGCAGTTTCTGTACAACCTGCTTGAAAATTTTAATTTGAGCTGTACTTCGTATGGTCCAACCCGGATATTTAACAACAGAAACAAAGAAATCTTTGAATCTAGAATTAGATTGTCTAATAGTACCATATCATATTATATCGTCGGCTTACAAGTGAAATACACTAAGTCCATTTTTGGCTGTTTTTAGTTAAGTTTTATTTTGATGGTTTACTAAATTGTAACAAATCTCAGGCTCAGTAGGGGTATAGTGAATTAATTAATCATTAAATGACTGAGTAGGAAAGGTAACAGCAGAATATAAAACTTTAATTGTAGATTCTCACATTTTATAGTTTTTGACTTTTATAGTGATTTCACTTGTAAGCCGACGATGTATAGAATATATATCTGAAAATTCTACAAATGCTGTGGAAATTCTATACAATTTTAGTAGCTGAAAGACGAAAGTCGATAGCCCATTTCATATAGCATATCATATACTTCATTATCACCATACCTGTGATGTAACAAAAAAATGTAAAAAGCTATATTGAATAAATGTTCTTACTACTACTATACAGAAATTTCAGATATTTTATAAAATATTGAAGGAAAATTTATAATATCATAAGAATTTCACCTAAGTATTTTTATCTATGACTTATAAATAATACATTCATTATGTACGTAACGTTGGTAATATATATTGTACTTTATTATACAACATGGGTTGTATAATGACTTCATTATACAACAGGGGTTGTATAATGACTTCATTATACAACGGGGGTTGTGTTACGACTTCATTATACAACAGCGGTTGTATTATGACTTCATAATACAACATGATGTGGCCTTCAATTAAACTATGTGTAACGCTTTTCAGTACTCATTATTTTGCGCTTCCCTGTGGACGCTGCCATTGTTATCTTTCTTGTACCCAAGGCAGTTATCAGTGCAACTGTCATGTTTATATAAATCTTACCGTGTCGATTTGTAGCTAAATAGTGCCAAGAAGAACTCGGATGCTCAAATGTTACGAATTCCCAGTCCTTTTGTATGGTGCAGATGCTCGGAACTTCAATGTGTATTGCGAGAGGAAACTAGAAGCCTTCGACATGTGGGCCTGCCGTAAGATGTCGAAAGTATCATGGACTGAACATGCGACCAACGTGAAGGTTCTGAGAAGAATGGAGAAAGACAGAGTTCCTACAGGAAGTGAAAAAAATAAAATTGCAATATCTCAGCCCCATCATGAGAGGTCCGAAATATGAGTTTCTGCGACTTATAATCCAAGGAAGAATCGTGGGAAAAAGATCTATTGGAGCGAGAAGAATGCCCTGGCTTAGGAATCTGCGAAAACGGTTTAATGTCACGTCATCTGACCTATTTAAGGCCGCAGTTTCCAAAATCAAAAGAGTAATGATGATAGGCAACCTCAGAAATGGAGACGGCACATGAGGAAGAAGAAATGAAAAGAAGAAGATTAATTACTGTTATCCGGCCTAACCTAAGGACCTGTTCGCACGTGTATGATGTGCACACTCTTTAGTTTCGAGCTCGTTTGGAGATCTCACAGGATAACAATAATAACATAGTGACAGTGACCAGTGCAATCCTAGTTCGCCTCCTTGGGGTACACCAAAGGTAATGCCAAAGAGCCTGGGCAATTGGCGGTCAAACAATCGTAACCCGTACGATCTCCTGACCACATAGGCATGAACATGATATCGATGGTCATGATGAAGATTAGGAAGACCATTGCCTTCTCATTTCGATAAGCGCCACTCGTATTAAATAACAATAATCATATTTGTGTATGCCACACACAAAATAAATTTATAAATAAATTCATCCCATGTAAGTTTATTTACATGTGAACATATGGTTGCTAACAATTGGATTCTTATTCACAAAATTTTGTTAATAAGAATTGTTTTATTTAGAATAGTTATTTATGATATAAGTGTTAAAGTAATTTTTTTTTTTTAGTGGGGAAGTTTGCTACATGAGCGAAGCAACCCCACGAACAAAATAAAATCCTTTTAATACGTAAATCGAACACTATTTTTTCTACAACCACCATTAAACGCAAGACAAGGCTCTTTAAAAAGGTTGGAATCGGCTTTCAATCAAATATGTCAGTTGTGGAATTTATGAAGTAAGTAAATCAGGTTACGTTTTGCATGACACATGTCTCAAATAATGAAAAGTCTCGATAATAACTATGCATGAAGAGTTGCCGAAAGAAATTGAAGCAAACCTAGGGTAACCTTAAATCTCATGCCTACCCAATATTGTAAGATGTTATTATTTCTATCAATGTATTATGTTTGTAATATTTTAATCAAATATATGTGGCTTTGACAAAAACCTGTCAGTTTTGTCAGTTTTGATTACTTTTAACACTAGTGGAAAAATATTCCATTTTTAAATCATGTAGGCCGTGTTAAAAGTTCAATTTTTAATAGTGTTTGTAGAAAAATTAAATTATTTCATTTAAACTTGATTTTTTGTAATACCTCTGTGTTATTGACATTTATCAGTACTGTCTGCTTGATCGATATGACAGGCGTAAAGGCCTTGGCCGTTATAATAACAGCCGTGGACGTTATTTAAATGACAACGCAAATTTATGAGCAATAAAGACTTCATATTCTTTCTTATACCTGCTGCTGCTTTTTTGGGGAAGTAAATCGATTGTGGCAGCATTTGCTTCATTTAGTACATCTTCGGGGATACCACAAAACGAAGAACTTTGCACATCTGACATTATTTTTCTAATTTCACTTTGATTTGTTTGTTTGTACTTGAACTGTTGATGTTGCTATGGTATCAAATTGCGCCTGGATAACTAGTTTATTAATTTTGAAATTTAATATTGATAAATTGACCAGTTTTTGTAATTTAGGTATTACAAAATGTATCGAACAACATACGGCCGATATGCAAATAATAGGCTTGGTTGAATATAAACCTCGGCTGCGCTCCGCTCCGCTTCGCTTCGCCTCGGTTTACAAACTTCAACCCGCGCCTGTTATTTGCTACATATCGGCCTAATGGCGTTGTATACTATTAAACCAATTCATATATTCCATTCACGACCAATTTGCAACCGAGTTGGCTGGGTTATCATTTTGTCATGTTGGACAAACTCTTATAATTTAAACTTTACATCTGGCAACAATGTTATTTAAAAAATATAACCTCAAATTGAAAACAACTTGACCTAAAAAAAAATGACAAGTTCTATTGGAGAATTCGGTTATTTCCGAAACACTACCAACAAAATTACTAGATACACATAGACTCCTATGCAAAAACATCATAAATGGAGAGTAGGTGATCGATTATTGTGCCACAAAAGCATTTCGATACAAAGTTAACAAATTTTGCATAACGAAAATATAAGCTCATGCTGAAGGTAAAATATAATAATTAATTTGCTGTAAATGCATCTGCGTGAATGAAAACTTCCCAAGAATTTGTTGAAATTATGGTAATAACACAGTCATTACGTCGTTACACAAATGATTTTTTAAAGCCTCAATGTACACGTGTTAATGCAGAAATACCTTATTCTGTTCCTTCCCATTCAATTAAGGATTAACTTCACATTCAATTACTTGTATTTAGTTATGTACCGAAAATATAAGGATACCTAATTGGTTAATTTATTGTGCACTCTTAATGAAAAATGTTAATGATGTCATATTATAATCAGTAAAGTTATCAAAAATAATAAATATAACTGTAATAACATTTTTCATAATTAAAAAGTCAATTTTGCAACTTTATTTTTTAATTTGTTTAAATCACTGATATTTGTAGAATTTGTTCAGACACAATTGATTTCTTCATAAAATTGATTGAAAAGCTAAAATTATCAAGATTTGTAATTGAAACTCAGAATTTCATTTTTCACAAAAACACATTTATTATTATTTAAGTGAACATTTTGTTCGCCATGTGAATATCTTCAGTAATAAAATATCATGACGAACGAAATGTATATTTAAATAATAATAAATGTATTTTTGTGAAAAATGAAATTCCGAGTTTCAATTAGAAATCTTGTTCATTTTGGGCTTTTCAATCAATTTTATACTGATAAGAGTATCTGACCGACGATTAATAGTCGAAGCATAATTTCACTACTCGCAAAGAGTTAAAAATAAAAATAAATCATTATATAAGCGATATTTATCAACAAACGATTCAATCCTAATAAATCTTAGTCGTTGCAAAAACTTCCTAACTTGTCCCTGTATGTTTCCAAACAATGGCCATTTTTTATTGGTGTTTACCTCTCATAAGCGATGATGAATTACTTGCCTAAATAATTTGACCGCTTGCTCCTGCGCTTTTTAGGGCAGCCTTGCGGTTCAGACTCGAGACCCGAGACGCGGAATTCCCAAATTGCTCCGTGAATTTCCGCTCTTCCGAGAGAACAAACTGCAATATGTCGAGTTATTTCTTTTGGGAATTCGATTTTGTAATTAACATGTCCCAGGAATTGATTATAATTCGTTTCTGAAAAACAAGGAGCGTACTGCTCCGTTATTAAAATACATGTAAGCATGAAAATATGTCACCATAAATTACTGCTCTATGAATCACGGTTCCGAGCATTGACTTTCACATTCAATTAGCCTGAGTTGAATATATAGCGTTCGATAAGTGTATGCACAAATATTAAGTGTTAATTAATTCGATACAGGATTATCTATCCAAAATACGATGGGAGCATATTTTTTTATATGATTATTTGAGAATTGGTGTTGCAATAACGATTATATAGTAAACTAATTCCAAGATATACTAATTTGATGAGCATTTTAACATCTTTTGCAAGAATTTATTAAACTTCCAAATTCGCCAAAAGCTGCCGGATATTTATTTGAGAATTGGTGTTGGAATGACGATTACTTAGTAAACGAATTCGAATCGTATACTGATTTAATAACGTGTTATTATATCTTTTATAAGAATTTTAAACTGCCAAAATATGTCATGCTCATGGGAAAAATGTTAACTTTTTGCGAATTTTGTTGATTATGGGGCTGGAAAATGTTAAAATTCCGGAAAGATTGGTTGAGATTAAAACACTATAAGAACAAAAATTTTGAACATTGATAAAGACATAATTTTTTATCATCATGAATCATTCATTTATCATGAAAAAATTCATCAAAGATTTCTGTTTGGAAAACATGGCATTTTCTCGGCATGGTTCAATATAGTGATTTTCGCCGACTTTTCTTAACCTCAATTGTCATTTTTGTGTCAACCATGGTACACATCTTAAATATTAATTTGCTTTTCAAGGTTTGAAAATAAGCTGGTCTATTTGTGAAAAATGAAATGTTTGTGAAATCCAAAATGAACAAAAAAAATCCTATTGGTAAAAACCTCAAAATTTATAGAATTCTGAAACCGATGATAATAAATATACATATACCTATTTAATCAAATATAAAGGTGCAAGTTATCAATTGAGGAAGATTCAATTTGTAAAATTTTTGAATAAATTTTAAGGTTTACTTTTATAGTTTCGCATAGAATTACCATTATTTTGTCAGTCACAAAAAAGGATGTTATGTTTTTAACCATATCCAACACTAGGAGAAAGTCATATAGATATGCATATGACTAAAATTTACGTACATGCATCTTATGCAACTGGTAATTAATGTGTTTTCATTAGTGCCGCGCTTTTTCTAAATCGAGATTTGATATTTATGACGCTCAATGGTAGACATAATTTATGTAATATTTGTAGCGGCCCGATCGCGGGCAGACCGTGTGCACACGGTAAACGTGAGCAATTAATTAAATTAAACCATCTAATTTCCGCGTGTAAATGTATTAATTATTGTTATAATTTATATTAATTAATACCGCGGGAGATGGGTTACTGCCGGCGAGGTGTGCGGAGATAATGGAGTAGCCTGTGGATGCGCGCATATATAGACATTTGTATGATATTTATATTTATGATAAATACACGGTTATTCCAATGGTACTGTTATACAGCAACATTCGTATATACGTATTTTACATAAGGTCTGGCAAGCTTCTAATTGCTGGGTGCCACATGCTAGTGGGGCTGCCGTAATTAGCAGCATTTAAATGTATTAAAGGTTAGTGTTAGACAAAGCCTATTGACAGCTCGTGGGTCATAGCAAGGTCATAAAGGCAATGACTCTCGCGGTCGTGATTCAGGCTCAGGTGGTGTTCGCGTGGGCGAACCGTCTGATCTGTTTTATCGGTCCATCTGCAGCATCTGCCCGCCTGCCTGCCCCCTGCTCTCGCACAGATCTCGTCTCCTGCGAGTACTGACACGGCCGATACTCTAATCTAGATCGACAGTTAGCTCATTCAGACGATATTCCTGCATACACATCATTACGCGGGCTGGCCATATGCTTATGTCTTCATGTCAGTGGCGAATACAAGGCGGATGGATACAAGGGCTATTGCCTCTGCCCTGAGAAAATCATCATGCATAATCATCGAAATTAAAACATATAGTTCATAAAATTTATTTTCAGTCTATCAACATAATCACTTTAAATAAATAACAAATAATTTAAATTTTTCGCGGATAAAAATTTAAAAAAAGCGCGATAAAATCATCACATTGACCAAGCACACACTGAAAGATAATATGTATAATGAAAATATATATCCGAAGAATACAAATCTTTTCATATTTAATTTCCAACAAAAGGTGTATTTTGTAATTTATTTTTGGCAATTATATTAAAAAAAAAATGAATCCCCGGCACGCTAAATTGTTCTTTATTTTATAAAAAATAATTAAAAAAATAGGTAGGTTATTTCTAAAAAGGTTTTTTTTGTAATTTTCAAGCACTTTTCAGTATATTTAACGCAGTTTCTGTAAAACTCAATAAATCTACATCGTCTTTCATGAAAAATTTTGCAAACAAAATACATTCATATGTTCGTTTAGACATCTTTGCTTGAACCTTACAGACATTTTACGTTTCTGGAGTTCTCATGAATTTTTTCAAGTTCTGGAATCCAGAAGATGAATTTTAATTTATCTGGCAGTTTCTTGGTGGTAAATGCAACATTTTTTGTATTTTACGGGTATATTATAAATATTAAAACATCCATTAAAAATACACTGAAAATCATAAAATTAAAATAGATCCAACTTTACAAAATCTAATTAAATTAGTGAAACTTTATTAATTTAATTAGATTTTGTAAAGTTGGATGTCTTAGAATTTTAGGATTTTCAGTGGATTTTTAATGGATGTTATAATACTATTCTATTTGTAATATTTTTTATTAAATATGAGAAATACATTAAATTTTGTATTTGAGTTTTTAATATTTTGTAGCATATTTTTAATTGTTTTAAAATTTGCGCGTAAGTAATTTTGATGTTTGTCTTGTATTCTAGATTTTTTGTAAATCGCATGCATTAGAAAAAAATATATACCTCTACGTAAGAACCTCTTGAAAGATTTAACTCTATGCGAAACAGAATCTCGAGACTCCGAAGATATGTAAACTCGATATTTTTAATTCATTGAAACATTACTGATCAACTTGGAACGTGATTTAGTAGTAGAGGGCTTTTTTGTTAGGGATATTATCCCTATCTGTAGAGGGCCGATAATGAGGTCCCAACGGCGCATGGCACTAGTTTGGTACAAATGTACTACTATACCGGGGTTTTAACCCAGGTCCCAAGTGTTCTAAACTGTCAGCCAAACTAGCGGCACAACATTTATTCTAAAAAAAAAATTTAATATATTGTATCTTTCAAAATTATATCTAAACTGGATTTTTGTTGAAAATACAGTACGCAATTGCTACTGAAGATGGCTACATTGCGACCGAAATGTGCATTTAGTAAATAAATATTTTTTGTGAAAAAGGTGTTCCGAATTTTATTTTCTACAATACTTTCACAAGCTCCACCTCATCGTTGGATTTTTGTTACTTGTGTATGCTGTGAAATCAGAAAATTTGAAGAAAAAAAAATCCATATTCTTAGTATTTTAATCAGCATTTTTAATGTTTTAATTTGAAATATGAATAACAGAAGTTTCAAAAAATATATTTGCCGTATTCTTAGTACTTCATTCAGCAATTCTATGAGGTTTAAATGTTTTAATTTGATGATTTTGTGTTGTTGTGTCATCATAATTCTGAAAGTTTAAATAAACTTTGTAATTTTTCTAATTGTTTCATCCATTATACAACTTAATGTTTATATTCTTCTATATTTATTAAGATTATATTATTTTTTAATATATTATTTATTGTTATTATTCTTTCCAAATTTAATTAATGTTGCAATGTTGCTCTATTTGAATTCTACTATTTTCAACATTTAGATTTAGACAACCATATGCATAGTGAACTTAGTAGCTTCTAAACCTTAGTAAATATTAAAAACGGTAAGAAAGTACATCACTGAATGTCATTTCTGCAAGATAAATCACATTCTGAATAGCATTACAAGCCACTAAGCTTTAGTGGTAGCTAGGGCTGCATATGGACAAGAATGTTAAAAAATTACAATAAATTAATTAGAATTTTATAATTCCAAATTCAATATCATGTTATTCGAAAAGTAATCTTATAATTTGTTTATCGAAAAATCGACAAATATGTACATGCAGAATGTAATTTTCCTGTATAGATTTGACATTTGCATTTTTATTGCCATATATGCTTCTGAATGAAGTTATATAGTTTACATGCACTATACAATTTTTTTTAATATTGTTTCTTATGCTTTGCGTTCCACTTTTGCACTTTATTTCACTTTCTGGATTTTTTGTGAATTAATTTGATTACACTTTCTGGAAATTTTCATAATTTTTCGTAAGGGTGTTTGATTTTGCACTTTATACTACAACCTGAGAATTGCTGTGGATTCTTAGTTAATTTTTATGCACTTTAATGTTAACATTGTCTAGTAGTTTTTTGAATTTTGACTTTTTTTCATCATAAAATAAGTTTTTGATGCAATTTAAGGCTATTTTATTATCTTAGAAAATGCTAAAATTTGCGATCTTTCAGGAATTTTCTATATTAGTGTTTTAATTTTTTCTGGTTTGCCAACGTCATGAAGGAATTTATGTTACTATCATTATTATTTTTATTGTTATAGAAAGTTTTGATACATGTATGCTTATTTAATTACAAATTTGAGCAGTTATACTTACGACTTGACAGCATTCTTTGAAGAGTTATAAAGGTAATAGGAAGTCGAAAACTCACCTGCAAAAAATAAAAACTATTAGTAACAAAAAATTACCCTACATATACAAGCATAATAAAGTGTAGATATATATTTTTTCGAATTATAATAAAAGGGTAGTTATAATTTTTAGATTAATAAAATAATTGTCATGGAACTGTAGTATAGTAATAATAGCAACAGTTATGGTTAACATGATACTTTGGTACGACATATTTTTAATCAATAAAATGGTGTATTAAATTTCCACCTAAGGATAGATATACTAATGATATACGGTATCATGCAAAATATTTTATAGAAGGATGGTATAAGGAGTAATTAAGGATAGATATACTAATGATATACAGAATACAGATTAGTGCATGTGCATGACGTAATTTTTGCAAGGCAGGGCATAATAGTTATTCATGCATCTGGGGTGTAAAGAGGCTTGTATGGCCTGTAAGGATAGATATACTAATGATATACGGTATCATGCAAAACATTTTATAGAAGGATGGTATACGGAGTAATTAAGGATAGATATACTAATGATATACAGTATCGTGCAAAACATTTTATAGAAGGACGGTATAAGGAGTAATTATGTTCACTAAATCTGGAGTTATGCCGATTAGTGCATGTGCATGACGTAATTTTTGCAAGGCAGGGCATAATAGTTATTTATGCATCTGGGGTGTAAAAAGACTGGTATGGCCCGAAGCTTTATTCCTAGCTCGAGGCGAAGCCGAGAGCTAGCAAAAGGCTGTGGGCCATAGAAGCAAGTTACACCCGCGATACACACACTATTTTATGCACAGAACAAGTTTTTTTAATCTCAAATCAATCATAAAATAAGTACAAATTCAAGCATACTTGATATACGTTGACGTTGCCGTCAGATGTTTATAACCTAAATATGCCGTCTAAAATTACAAGTGATGTAATAAATTCAAATAGTTCTCGTTTAACTACATGTAATCTACCTATTGTAAACATGAATAATTGTACTAAGTGCATTATAAATATAAATATTCCAAAATATTTGCTTTCTGCTTCTTTTATACATTCTGACGTTTATTTGATTTAACAAAATCTGACGTTGAACAATTGTTTCCTTTAAGGTCAAACAGCCTGGCAATAATGGTCTGATTTTTATATATCTGTGCGGAAAAGTTATAAATTTAAATCATTAAGGGCTCATCCCACCACCGTCTAATAAAACTTAGTTTTGGTAAACTTGGTTTAATGTAAACGACAAAATTACTCCCGATTAAAAATTATCCGTTTCACCACGAAATGTGTTGCGCAAGAAAACCGAGTTTAGTGAATCTTAGATTAACGAAAATTAAAGTAAGCAATACTGAAAAAGTTGGAGGAAAGTGACAGTTACTGTTACACAGGCGGTGATACAGTGACACATGTAATCACGTTATATAGAAAACATAGTGCAAAACGTATTCGCCAAAGCTTAAACAAGTAATAGAGTGCAAATAAAAACTAATGGGGCAAGTGTCCTAAAAAGTTAGATGAATGGGCATCGATTGCCAATGAGTTCAATTCTCAATCTACTTATATGCCCCGAGACCCTGTAGTGCTGAGGAATTTGTGGGAGAATTTGAGAATCGTCGTTGCGTCTAAACCATCAAAATGGTCTTCTCGATTACGGATCCATCGAGGTCAGCGAATGACGCTAAGTATTTTATTTAACTATTTGACACTTGACAGCTATCATTAAACTTCGTGCGGGAGTTTTACTGGCTAAAATGGCCAGTTACTTTTTAAACGCCGTTTACTTATGAAACCGCGATTAATATGTTCGTGAAACCGAAAAATGGCAGTTGGAGATGTAAACTCGGGTTAAAAAATTTGAAACGCAATTTACTTTTTGGTGGAATCAGCCCTTATAATTTGAGGACCGACGCAAGGTGGAGGGCCTTTACTTGTCTGAGGTCGTAAACTTTTTTCGCCCCACGGTACGTACGTTTTACGCATAATTGAGCTTAAGTCGACTACAAAAATTATTTAATCCAAATTGTGGCTATGTGGAATTGTAAACATAATAATTGGTTACCATGGTGATATCTGCCGGTCAGTCCTAATTCATATGCGCTCTGGGCACTGGTTTACTATGGTAAGGTATAAATAAAACGCGTCACTGGACGGTAAAAACGCGACAGCTGGTGGGAAAGACAGTTTAAGATACCCACAAGAAGATTTGAAACGAATTGGGGTGTAAAGAGGCTTGTATGGCCCGAAGCCTTATTCTCAGCTCGAGGCGAAGCCGAGACCATAGGAAAAGACTGTGGGCCATACAAGCAAGTTACACCCGCGACATACACTATTTTATGCACAGAACAAGTTTTTTTTTAATCTCAAATCAATCATAGCTGGCGGGAAGACTTTCCCTCTCGCTTCTCTTAAAATTGTAGTTTCCGTCATAGTGACCACGTTGTAAACAAGTGGTTTGCATACAGTTGAGCGTAAAGTTAATTTACTGTTTAAGATACATACAAGAAGAAACGAATTGGAAACGAATTGAGTACGCAATTTCTAACCATGTTGTGAAAATTTATATCCGGTAGATATTAAATAAAACAAACATTTTTCTGTGTTATTAGACTCTAAGTTTGATAATGATCAGAACGTGCTGGAACTAATTTTAATAAACCGTGTGATATAAACAAAGAAAAGTGTTTGTTTTATTTAATATCATCATGTATCACGAAGCAGATGTTTCCAACATTGACCAATTCGGTAGATAATTTATCCTCGACCTTGAAGTAAAATTGAATCGCACTTTCCAACAGTCCTGAAAGTATCAGAAAAATGGTTCATACTAATCAAATGCTCCCCATGATCTCCATGAAAATTGGGCATATTGTAATCAATTTTAAAATCAAGATCAATGATAGATTTGATATCTATTAGTTACATGGAAAATGAGTCATGGTAAGTGAATTTTAATTGACTTTACAGTAGGTATAGTATTTCAAATGTAGTGACTCACACCTGCTATATTGATAATATCTATTATTAGATACTGGAGTGTTAATATACACTATTGGAATTAATAACTAGTATTATTGGGAATAAGCCGCTAGGAATAGCATTTAGATAACGAATTAAATTGAATTGAACTTGAATGTAACTCAAAAGAGTTACCCCTAAAGACGGTAGTTAATTAATGTACAAAATACTTATTAAGCAATTAAAACTCAACAAATCAATAATAATAATTGTCGTGGATTTGGCAGCCTAATTATGTCTAACACGTGCAGCCAGACTATATAGGGCTGCTCAAGATACAAAGCCACTTAAGATGCAGTCACGAACCTCCGGCAAGGCAGACGCACCAGCAGAATTAAAAAAAAAACTACATAAAAAGCCTATAAGAATGTTTTTCATAATTTTGTTAAGAATTTTTAGATTTTCATTTTTCATTGTTTCATATTACAAGAAATTCATAGTCGATAACCATTTGATATTTATATAATGTGGACATACTGCGAAAAGTGACAAAGTAAATTAATCTGCATTTTTACATTTCCACTTTTCAATTTTTCAGTTTAAATATAGGATTTTTTACATCGATAACAATATTCCATGTTTAATAAAAAAAAAATATTCAGAGTTCAGAATGAATTACAAGAAATTCATAGTCGATAACAATTTCATATTTATATAATGTGGACATACTGCGAAAAGTGACAAAGTAAATAAATCTGAATTTTTACATTTCAACTTTTCAATTTTTCAGTTTATATATAGGAATTTTTTAATAGATAACAATATTCCATGCTTAATTAATACAAAATTCAGAGTTCAGAATTTTTGTAATTCTATTTTCAATTAGTCATTTTTCATGAATTTTTTAGTCGATAACAATTCCAAATTTATATCCTAAGTATATTGCGTAAAGTGACATAGTAAAATAATGCGATTCAAATATGGGTACACATAAGTTGCTTAATTATTTATTTATGTTTCAATAAAAAAAAAATCATGTTTAATAGACTTTTCAACAGAAAATCTTACCTAGTCAAAAAACATCACCTCCACATCAACATCAACGCAGAGTCGCGCACTTGCAAACGCAGTACAACGCAAACATGAAAGCTTCCGCACACAAAATTATTCACATCCTTCCATATTCCACCGTACATGCTGGCACTGTACACACGAAACTTAAAAAAGTCAAGCCGCTCAACGCGTTTTGGCGACCAAGGAAAGACTGAATCCTGCAGCGTGTACGCGCGGTCGCGGCGGCGGACGAGCGCGCTCCTGCAGCGCACCGGGCGGAATATCGCGCAGCAGGACGGAACTGGGTCAAGTTTTTTGCGGGATTAGGTGATAAAAATCGCGGCGATTAAGCGCGAGAAGAACAGCCAGACGTGAGAACTTTATGCACACGCGATCGGATTCGATTGCGCGTGAGGCGGCCGTAAAACGCGTCCGAAACATCGGATTGCTCCATAAGTGGAAATAATTTATTTGAGCGCTCCGGCCGGATTTTGCTAATAAAAGACGGCCGTAAAAAGTTTTATGGGAAACGTCAGCTGGCAGATCCACATGTGACCTGATAATAATAATCATGTGGTGTCATATTTTATTATGCAAATTCTGTTGTCTCAGTTAAGTTAGCTTCAATTTCATAAACTGCCAAACATAAGACCCAATTATTGAAAATGGAAACAGTAAAATTATTGTTGAAATATATAAGTTGATGACTTTAAAACAATAAAAATGAAAGTAAACAAAAAAATGAGTAATTTTATTGTTTCACACATTGTTTAATGTGTCAGTGGCGACGAAACGAGAACAAAACGATAAATAAACTTGCAAGTGGCGAGGGCAATGCAAATTAAATTAAATTCTTATTTAGCTTGAAAGAGGCTTTTACCAGTTTACTTAAATAATTTGTTTTTATGATCTTTTAAAAATTTATTCAATCTGGACATATATGTTTAAATGGAACCAACAAAAACTAAGTATGTAATAAATTCAGAACCACCATTTACTTATACCACATATGTATATACAGGGCCCTGGATTAACCGAGTTAACGATAGGTATAACGGACCAAACAGTTTTTAATAGAAAATTCTGCTTCATACTGGATGCGCTTGAAATACAGGGTATCCTACGCCAATGGACCAGTAAACGTTTATGGGGATTCCGATAAAATAAAAATTTGAGAAAATTCAGTCAAACAAGGCAGATTCCGTTCTGCTCAGATGAAATACTTTTAACCTGCTATCACTTCCGGTTCAACCGGAAGTAGCCATCAACTTTTGTTTATTAAATGGAATACCTTATACAGGGTGGCCTACCTATCGTCGCTCGGACCATTGCTGCTAGACTAATTAAAATTCAGGAAAAATCTGATTGATATAAGTAATGCACAATATAAGTAATGAATCACTCTATATTCTCACCAATATCCTGCCACTTAAAACGAGACACAAAGAACTTTTTTAAAACGTCTGTAGCAAAGCGTCCAATCTCGAATCCCGAGCAATCCTCTGTTTACATCGTGACCATAATGTTCACCCCAAATTCAAATCCCCAAGAGTAACGCTATTTGAAAAACTGATTAAAACCTTCGACAGTGAATGATGCTACATACATCTTTACATCTTGATTTCCACAACCTCACATCTCATTCCCATTAAACCATTCACGGGCGGAAAGACCACGGTCGATAGCCCTCTCATCATCATGTTACATGTAATATGTTATGTATATATGTACATGGTTCTTGAATAAATCTGTTTCTCTCTCTCTCTCTCTGATTGAAAGTTATTGGACACTTGATGCGTTACTTTTTAAAATTATTTTCGAGTGTACAGAGTGTACCATAAATCCGGGACACAATATTTGGTCTCTTTTTTAAATGGATCACCCTGTACATTATTTTATTTTTAGAATCTGATTCATGTGGGCTTCACAAATCATTTTGATTTTTAAGGATCAGATGCAACTTTGCCAAGTTATTCACATTTTAATCAAATTTAAAGAAAAATAAAGGACGTTGAAAAAATCAACTGAACTTTATTATAAGAGTTCAATGAAAGAATTTGGGTATGCAAGTACTCAAGCAATGTGCCAAATTTTTTCCTCGACCATAATTTTTCGATAAATTTGATTAAAATGTAAATTACTTGTCAAAGTTGCATTTGATCCTTGAAAATAAAAAATGATTTGTGAAGCCCACATGAATCAGATTATAAAAATAAAAGAATGTACAGGGTGATCTATTTAAAAATGCGGATTTATGGTACACTTTGTACACTCAAAAATAATTTTAAAAAGTAACGCATCAAGTGTCCAATAACTTTCAATCATTTTTTTTCCTGAATTTTAATTAGTCTAGCAGCAATGATCCGAGCGAGGATAGGTAGGCCTCCCTGTTTATCTATGCAAATCAAGATGATTTGTGAAGCCCACATGAAGCAGATTCTAAAAATAAAAGACTATACAGGGTGGTCCATCTAAAAAACTGACCCAATGTTGTGTCTCGGATGTACCATAAATCACAAATACAAATAATGTTAAAATGTAGCACATCAAGTGTCCAATAACGGCCCCCAGTCAGTTCGACCACGCGCTCTAGGGGGTACCCTTAATTACCGGTCAGTTCGACCACCACCTCTGCATCGAGGGATTATCAGATTCTTGGAAGAGTCAGTTCGACCACCAATACACTCCGAAGGATTAAGGAATAAAAACAAGTTGTTTAAAAAAGACATTTATTTATTATTCATACTGGCAAATATTTAAGATACATAATTTTTCTCAAATGTAACTCAAATTCAGATAACTAATTGCTATTATATTCTTGAATTTTTAACTGTACGAAATTTTCTTTCTTTTCAGTAATACTTTATAATTTTCTTACAGAACGATTGGCCGAATTTATTTTTATATACGTTTGTACGTATACGATTGTCAGTTTTTTAATATATGCAGAAAATTAAATATATTAGGATGAGCCGAATAAATATTCGAATTAAAGTACGAATAAAAGGACACACAAGAATTGGTTGTCCTGTACACATGGTTGTGAATGACCTTTTCAAAATCAACCACAACTGTGTTTGGTTTAAATGTTAATTCTAAAGTATTGCATTTTTCAGTTAACAATTAATTGTACAATCTTCCGCGTAATTGTGGTTGATGATTGCTTCCAATACAGTTATTTCGTCGTGTGCAGTGTAAATTTTTGGAAGTACACTTTCCGTTAATTCAGCGCCAACGAATTTTCCGACATTTTGCTACATTAGCTCTAGAAAACGTATAATTATTGAGCAACAACAATTTGCCACCCTTTTCACTAAGCACAGACTTTAACTCCATTTTCGGCACACTTCTTTACCTTAGTAAATATTTACTTAAACTATATACTTTCTTTGTTATGCACCATCATTAACCCCATCGCTTCATTTGATTGGTTGAGCATAAACCCCGCGTTCTAAAAGAAGAAAGTAAAGAACTACAACTATGCAATAGATAAGATAGTCGACGTCAATTAAGGTAATTAAGTCATAAGCTATGTGGTCGAACTGAACAGGGGGATTTCCGCGACTTTTTCCAGTACCGGATTATTGCTGGTATACGTGGTCGAACTGACCGATTCCCCCAATAACTTCCAATCAGATTTTTTCCTCAATTTTTATTAGTCTACCAGCAATGGTCCGAGCGAGGATAGATGGGCCACCCTGTATATTATTATGGTTTTGGCTTCATTGTTTAATTTGAAACATATTTTTTAGATATGTATGTCCACCTATCTTGAGATCGACGGTGGCCGAGAGGTTAGCGCACTTGCCTCTCGTGCCAAGGGTCGCAGCTTCGAATCCCGTCTTCGCTAACATCAAAGTGCCGTTCCTTTGGAGAGGAACAGAAGCAGGCGATCCCGTATAGTGTTAAGTTGTACGTGCACGTTAAATAACCCGATATGGATGAAGCGAAATTCATAAGGTATCATTTTCAAGTGTGGTGGATCGATCCTACTGTATTGATGTCTTAAAAAAAACAAATTTAAACAAGTATCGCTTCTACTTTCTGGGATAAAAATTAAATTCAAAGATTTTGAACTCAAAGAGACGTTATGAAATAGTATATTATGCAATGAGCATTTCATAACAATTAAATGCGAGTTGCATACACTATTTTTTCTACGACAAAGCATGAAAAGTGGAAATTGTCAAAATTTATCAAAAGTAAATATACAACACATTAATTTTAATATATTTAACAATATGTTTTCTACGGCACACCATAAAAAATAATAATAAATATTTAACATCTGGGGCGCCTGTAATAAATTACTTGATTTCGTTGGTCGCAAACATGTTACCTTTTTAAGGGTTATATTCTTCAAATTTTCTTTTTAATAAATCATGTAATTTGGGATATTTGGATATGTCCACATTATGTTTGATACCTAACGTAGATTTCAAAATTGAATATTGTGTCCATAAAGTTGGAGATTTCAATTATTTTATAGTTTATTAAAATAAACAAGTACGACTTTTCGGAAAATCTGCTGACCTTATTTGTGTTTCTCCAATCCATAAAATTAGAATAAAATTTCTGGTAAGTTATTAACGATTTCACTGGTAATAAATTGTTTGTGGCTCTTGTGGCCTGCTCCACAATGTCCAGTGGGGTTAAATTTTCTATATCACTATCACTATTCGATATAATTAATGATTTTATTTAAAAAACAACAATTTATTAAGAATACGAATCACCAATTCCCCATGCACAGCTGTCAAAATGAATTAATCATGGCTTTTAAGATAAACTTGTATCTAAATGACTATCATTTAGGTCAGGTTAGGTCAGGTTAGGTTAGTTCAGGTAGCGAATGTTTATTATATCAATTAAAGTGTAGGAGTAGAAAAAATGAGTATTCCTCTTAGAAATAAGATAAAAACGGAAAATGTATCTCCAATTATATCTGAAAGGTACATCTATAACTGATATATTTTTCAGCTGAAAATATTGACAATTAGTCATTCAAAAATGTCATCAGTTAAATTAACCGTATTTCAATTTTTTTACTGGAATGACATACTTTTTATCTCATGCAGCAATTGGCATGACAATTTACTACAAAACAGTTGTATAAGTACAACTAAATTCCTAAAATAATTAGTTTTTGATATATTTCGAAAATTCGAATTTCTGCATCATGTAATTTCGCCTATGCTGTTTACAGTGTGTGTGCATGTACAGTGTACATGCATCAAAGTCTGCGATTTATGCATATTTTTCGTCATTGTGATAACCAATGTTAACAAAGAAATTTCAAAAATTCTGTCGTAGTTGCCATGTATGGAAAATAAATTATAGCAAATCCATTACTGGAATGCAAAAATACAATTATTGCAATATTGAGGGTGTCTCCTAAAAAACCCCGCTGGCCATAACTCCTTTATTTATTGGCCGAGTTCAATAAAACAGAAATCAAATTAAATGGATAAACATGTTCTACAATGAAGCCCCAATTTTATTTTTTGCAAAAGCAACTTTCACTTCAGCGATGGTCAACTTTTTTTTTGCAAATAGTTACATATATTTTCTTTTTTTTTCTGGTAGGGATTATTGTTCTGAATCTAAAAATGTATAACAAGATGGCTTAGATGGAATAGTCGTTACAGAAAAATAATGTTTGTTAAAATAAAGTTGTTTTTTGTAAGTTTATCAAGTGTGCTATGGAAAACAAAGTGAACACAAAAAACAGTAAAAGTCATCAAAAGCGATGGTGTGTCAAATTCTCTTTTATCTAGATCCAATTTTTGTGAAATTACTCAAGTGATGGCTAACAATATTAACAATCGTTGATGATGTGTTACAAGTGTATTTCGAATGCAATAAAAATCGCGATCAATCAGTGCTCCTGTACATGGACCGTTTTTCGAACAGAGAAGTCCCAGAGCCTAGAAATATTGAAAGACTTGAAAAAAAATTTAAGAAAGTATGGTGCTTTTAAGAAATTGAAGAGAGAGGAATGAATATTTCTCGGAAATGTGGTAATTAGATGTATTTCTTGGTGTGCAAGAAAATCCAAGAACAACTATTCGGGAAATTGCAAATAACTTGGCACATCAAAACGAACTGTATATTAAATTCTTAAGAAACACAAATACAAACTATGCATACCTAAAAAGTACATGGATTGGAGGAAAATGATCCTGGTCAAAGACAGCAATTTTCTGACTTTTATTTAAATATGATGCAAAGACATCAGATTTGTTATAGAAAATCATTTGGACAGATGAATGCACTTCTACCAATAATGGAATTTATAATAGAAGCATCCATCGATATTGGGCACAAGAAAACCCAATTGTTTTCGTAGAAAATAATTTTCAATGAAGATTTAGTGTGAATGTGTGGTGCGGTATTTTGGGTGATCGATTTATTGAACCATTTTTCATAGACGGCAACCTAAATCAAGATAAATACCATCAACTGTTAACTGAAGATGTTGAACAAGTTATAGACGATTTGCCTTTTGCAGAGCTCAATCGACTTTATTTTCAACAAGATGAGGCAACACCGCATAATTCCAGAAGATATATTGACTGGTTTAACGAAAAATTTGATGAAAAGTGGCTTGGAACGTATGGTCCAATCCAATTCGGTGACCTGCGCGTCCGCTCAACCTTACACCACTGGACTTTTATCTGTGGGGCTATGTTCAAGATCATGTTTATCCAGCACATCCAGCTAGTGAAGAAATTCTAAGGCAGAGATTTATAAACTGTTGTCGGGAAATACCTCCTAATTGTATATTAAATGCAGCTTATGCAATAATGAGAAGATGTCCTTGTTTATTCAACAAGGTGGCCGTCAGTTTGCATATGGACTATAATCTAATAATACTTTTTAATTTTTTAATAGGAAAAACACGATATACTGAAACAACGATCGAATTTTGCTAGTTTCAAGTGGCTAAAACATATCGAGATTCATCGATATTAACCTATTAAAAAGTATTATTAGATTTTAGTCCACATGCTACTATTGAATAGCTCATTAGATGAGCACTCAGAATATGATTCAATAGACAGGGTGTTTCATTAAAAAAAAGAGTTTGAGCCATTTGAAAATAGCATAATTGTAACGTTGTTTCAGAACACCCTGTGTATTCCATGTGACTCAAAATATTGTGTATGTTTTGGCACAGTGCTTGGGTGCTTGCATATGCAGATTCTTTCATTGATCTCTTATAATAAGGTTTTGTTGAATTTTTTCCACGTCCATGATTTTTCGTTAAATTTTATTAAAATGTGAATAACTTGGAAACGTTGCATCTGATCCAAAAAAATAAAAATGGTTTGTGAAACCCAAATAAAGCAGATTCTAAAAATGAATTAATATACAGGGCGATTCGTTTAAAAAAGAGACCAAATTTTTTCTCCCGGATTTATGGTACACTCTGTACACTCGAAAATAATTTTAAAAAGTAGAACATCAAGTGTCCAATAACTTCCAATAACACTTTTTCCTCAATTTTCATTAGTCTAGCAGAAATGGTCCGAACGAGGATAAGTGGGCCACCCTGTATTAAAATTATTTTTTAAATATTTGCTTGAAACTATTGGTTTTATGTACCTAGCAAATACATTATTGAATTATTAATAAATTTTAAAATATTAAATTTTAAGGCCCCACCGAATAAATGTTATTTCTCTGTATTAAAATAAAATTGTAAAAAATAATAATTTGACGAAGATGTAACTTTTTCTCAATATTGCCGAAATTAGCCGAAATTATTATTAGAAAATAAGCCTCAAGCTTATTTTCTTGATAACTTTTCTAAATATATTTTTGATGTATACAGGGTGTCCAAGATAAGGATCAACAGCATGGGGATCACGGAAACGTTAAAGTCACAAAGGCGGTTAAATTATGAAACAGTTGCGCAATTTAGTGGTTACTAATATTCTGTTGAGAAAACGACAAATTTCCGTTTACTTCCGGAGATATTCGACAATGTCCGAAATATTTTGAAAAAAATGTTGCAATGAGAAAGTGCCTTTGGTTTTCTTATACCTTTTGAATTAACTTCAGAAAAAAATAAAAACGAAATCGCAAGATTTCGGATTTTGTCGAATATCTCCGGAAGTAAACGGAAATTTGTCAAAACGACAAATTTCCGTTTACTTCCGGAGATATTCGACAAAATCCGAAATCTTGCGATTTCGTTTTTATTTTTTTCTGAAGTTAATTCAAAAGGTATAAGAAAACCAAAGGCACTTTCTCATTGCAACATTTTTTTCAAAATATTTCGGACATTGTCGAATATCTCCGGAAGTAAGCGGAATTTTTTGGATTTCTCAACAGAATATTACTCACCACTAAATTGCACAACTGTTTTGTACTTTAACCACCTTTGTAACTTTTACGGTTTCCGATATCCCTATGTTGTTGATCTTTATCTTGGACACCCTGTATAAAATAAAAATGGTACTTTATCTCAAAGAATAAGAGTTTTCTTGTCAGCACTAAATTAGGCTTAAAATTAGTTTAAAACGAAACAGGGCTGCACTGCCAAATATGAATTTCCAGTTCGAAAATTATTAATCTATTGCACCTATTATTATTAACTCCATTCAATTGGATACCCTGTGTACCTACAAGTCGTCGGCTTAGTGTCACAAGGTTGCATGTAATTTTTTTTTTCTTCAATTTTTAGGTCAATAGTACATCAGAGCTCCTGTTTTCAAATCGGAGGTATCAGTTCTCTTTGTTTTAAAATCTTCCAACTTTCAACTTGTTAGAAGGATAAACTCAAAAATAGACAAAAATCTTTATTGCGGCACTAGATTTTTTTTTAAAGCTTTAAAATAAGGTATCGCAAGGTGGGGGGTGCCATTTGAAACTTCTAAGTAGGGTTGGGTAGGGAGGAAGGGGGTGACACTTAAAATTTATTTGACATTGTTTTTAAACTTCCCCCTTCAAAAATCAATGAACGTGTTTTTTTTTTCAAGTTGGTTGGCATTCAAAAGTTATTGAAACTGGCTAGTTTTGAAATGTACACGGTATAGTGTATACCAAGAAGTTACTACTATTATTATTATTGCGGGAGCTTTAGTCGCCATGCCATTAATAAATTGACCAGATACGGTCATTTCTATTTACAAAGCAATTTACCGACTTCCCAGTACACAATCAATTTCGCAATTAATCGATTGACAAACAAAACTACACACAGCGCGGCAATTAGAAATATTTATCGCTCTGATTTAATTCCACACAACTTGCGGGAATGCGTGTTTCATACTTAATTGCGCATAAAACCATCGGCTTTGCGCAAAAAGCACATCAGACCATTTACTCTATTTCTATTTGATACGAACTTCAGTCGCGAAAAATGCGGCCGAGGGAATAAACGCACCATTTCCACTGTAGGTGCTTTATTCGTAATTAATTGTGCGGGAGATAGCCATCGCTAATTGCATTACTTGCTGGAAAATGAATGTAGGTGCCCTTAGTTTCGTTCTGGTTGGAATTGATGAGGTAGAAGTTAATCGTTGACTGTTTAGTAAACGGAAAATTTGCACCTTCACAAAATGAGAGTTAATAGTTTTTACATGATAAAGCTTATGTTTCTTGGCTCAAGTTAAATTTAATTACAGCTGCTTGACATAAAAAAAAATAAAGCATGCAAATGCTGTTAATCACGCATTTGGAAACAAGTAGATGTTCAAAATTAACGTAAATTGAAGGTCTATTTTGACAAAAGTATGCCAGAGTTTCGCTAAACTGCAACTTTCTGCCCTAAATCCATTTCAGAATCCACCAAATGCACAGGAAACTCGGCCAAATTAGAATAACATACGTTATCCGTACGATTAGTATTTTGTATGTTGGTTAAGAATGAGTGTTTTTTGTACGTACATCCATGTATTTGAAAACATGAGATGTGTACAGTGCGCGAGTATACGAGCAAACAAATTGACATCGAACACAATTACAGAAAACCTCCATGCTCGGCCGACTGTAAATGCAGCAAGACAAAACAGCCCACATACCTGAAAATTGCGCAACTCCACAAGAGGTGCACTAGCGGATGTCGCAACGGCACTCCAGACAGATTTATTAATGAACGGACGTCCACTCGAGACGAAAAAAGGCGAGAGTCCAAGCCAACGTGCACATATCACGGCGGCACATGACACCGAGACAAACTTACAATAAACACTGGGCGATCATGCGGAACAAACGTTTAATAATAACAGCGTTGATAAATAGGAAATTCCGAAGCCGGGTATACGTGACGTCTGTCCGTACGTACGGTCGTAACCTCCGAGGTGCGAGAGGATCGGTTAATTGAAATGGAGAACACAGTTTTACTTACCTGGATAATCAACAGCGGTGGCTTCATAATTGGAGACTAAATTCATATTAATTACGAATTTTTGATTAAAGATTGTGCTGTAAATTGTTTCTCGTCTATATTGCATTTTGTTTTCTAGGTTCGTTTTGCAAACAATATACTTGATTGAAACCTCCAAATATTACAGTAAAAATTACCATATACAGTCACTGAAAAAAAGTCGGCTTAAATGGGAACCTTTTTTATATTGATTTTTCAAAAAAACTTTTGTACGGCATCAATTTGTGCTTGTCTGAAAACCTTGCCTAAAAACTAACACGCAATAAAAACCTCAAATTGATACCTTGCGTGATTTTCGAAAATTAGCACTTTTCGATTTTCATCATTTTGAAAAACGAGTTTTCATAGGTAAGAGAAAAATAACTCAGCACATCTGATATTAAGACAATACTATTTATAACACTAATATTTTAGACAAGCACAAATTAATGCCGTAAAAAAGTTTTTTGAAAAAACAATTAAAAAATAATGCCCATATGATGCCGACTTTTTCACAAATAATTACTTTTTTTCTGCAACCGGAGCGGAAGTACTACTTTCGCTCCGGAAATGGGGCGCGCAAGTTGCATTTCCCTGACTAGTCAGGGAAAATCATCTCCCATTCAATTTATTAAATTAATAAATAGTAGCATTATTTTTATTAACTGCAAGTGGGGGTTGCAGAAAAATAATAATACACTACTCGTCAGTAAAATGGCTGGCTATACTCGTATTTCAGTGGCTAATCGTTAGCAATGGATCATTTTCGTGACCCTTCGGTAAACAAGTGAACAACTGTTATAATATAGGTAGGTATTCTTATAATTATTAATAACAAAGAAAATTTGCAATCTTATATTTTATTACTATTATATGTATACTGACCATTATCCGATTGTCCTCACCCTAAGCTATAGTAGTATACAAAAGAAAATACCTGCTAGGATGACTAACAAATTAACTGACTGGCAGAGCTAAATATCAACTTGAAGACGCTATCAACTTGTCATCCTTAATAATAAACGAGGAACAGCTAGACAATGAAGCAGAAAAAAATGTCGATAATATTCAACAAGCTACATGGGATAACACTGGTATTATTACCCCACGAACAAAACTTAACAATTACTCCAAAGAAATTCGAACCCTTATTTCCAAAAAGAGAAGACTCAGAAGAATCTGGCATCAATATAGATGTGAAGCAGATAAAACTAGAGTAAATAACGCAACACAACACCTCAAAAGAGTGATTAAAAAAATTAAAAATGACTCTACTAGTGAATATCTAATTGAACTATCAAATGACAGTAAAACTGATTATTCACTTTGGAAACCTACTAAGAGGCTGAAGAGACCAATCTTGCAGAACTCTCCAATTAGAAATGCAGATGGGACATATGCAAAAAGCAATACTCAAAAGGACAATAGATTTTCCGAATATCTTGTAAAGGACTTCCAACCGAATGAGGGTGAAGCCATTGCAGACTGGGAAAATATTACCCAGGAAGAAGGTGAAATCAAATCTTCTACCCCTAAATAAATTGCAATAAAATTTAAAAAAACAAAACATTAACACTAAGAAAGCTCCAGGATTTGACGTAATTACTGGCGAAATAGGACGAGATGGGACATATGCATAAAGCAATACTGAAAAGAAAAATAGATTTTCCGAATATCTTGAAAGGACTTTCCAGCCGAATGAGGGTGAAGCCATTGTAGACTAGGAAAATATTACCCAGGAAGAAGGTGAAATCAAACCCTCTACCCCAAAATAAATTGCAATAGAATATAAAAAAAAAACATTAACACTAAGACACTAAGAAAGTTCCAGAATTTGACTTAATTACTGGCGAAATTCTCAAACAACTACATCGTAAAGCAATAGTAAAACTTACAGAAATACAGTGAGGAAATTAAGTAGCGGATAAATTCAATAACTCCGTTAATGTGTATGAGAGAGAAACAATCTAAAAGGGAGATAGCGATATAAATTACTGCGCATTTGAAAATATTTTTTTCAGATATAAAAAACAAAATTTTGAAAGTTATGACGTCATTAATGTTTTTTTTAAATGACCTACATTTTTTTTTTTTATTTCGGTAGAGATTTTTAATCTGTTTTCAACCATACCACATTTTGAATAGGTTACATAAGAAAAAAAATCAAGAAAAACACATCAAGATAACGAAGTTATCGAATTTATCCGCCACATAATTTCCACAATGTATATTATTAATGCATCTCTAAGATTAACATATCGTCGGCTTAATGTTACAAGGTTGTATGTGCAAATTTGTAAATTTGGGAATAACGACTTTAAATATGTTTGTTTTTATAGAAAATTATGTATTGTGCACTGTAATTAGATTTTTCTTATCACAGATTCTTAATAATCCGAATTTAATCTTCCCACAAGTTGTAAAGTCCCGCTTTGAAAACATATAGCCCTGTAAAGCTATAGACCTAAATATTGAAAAAATGTTACATACAACCTTATAACACCAAGCCGACGATATGTACCTAAGATATGGAAAGTAGAGATGGGCGAAATCGTTACTTTTGGATACTTGTAACGAATCGTTACTTTCAGTACGAATACTCGTTACTCAGTATTCGTTACTCGGTACTTGGTAAGAACCGATCGCGTATCGGATCTAGTTAGTAAAGTAACGATGTGCGGTATTGTACCGACTACCGAGTTGCGCAGTGTGCGGGTTTGCGAGCGTGCGAATCGTTCCTTTCGGTACAAATACTCGTTACTCAGTTTCGTTACTCGGTACTTGCTAAGAACCGAGCGCGTATCGGATAGTTAGTAAGTAACGATGTGCGATATTGTACCGACTACCGAGTTGCGCAGTGTGCGGGTCTGCTAGCGGATCTACGAGGATTCTTTGCAATCAACGAATAACGAGATCGGAGACGGCCATATATTCTATATATTAAAAAGCCTATATATTAAAAGGGTTCTAAAATTAAAATATTCATTTAAATATGAACATTTGTTATAACTTACACTATAGTTACTATTATAACTACATTCGTACAAAAAAATTTGTAATGCATATATATGAGAAACCAACAAACATAAATATAAATTAAAAATAAACTTCTCTATAAGTAAAAATAAACAACTAAATACAATTTTGAATATAAATAAAAGTAACTATGTATATAAACAATTAAAAAAGTCCTTGATTGGCGTTCAAAAAAATAATCTTTTGCACGTTTTTTGAATCTAATCGATTTCTTTTTTCATTTATAATTTGTCCAGCTTTAGAAAAGATTCGTTCGCTTGGTACTGATGATGACACAACACATAACTTTTGTTTGGCCAATTTTGATAAATTAGGATATAATAATTCCCGTTTTTTCCACCAGGACAAAGGATCGTCTCTTCTGTTGATATTATCTTCGCCAGAAAATTGTTGAAATTCAATCGACGCAGAAGTTTGCAAACTACATATTGTAGATGAAACGTTTTTGTCAAATTCTTGCCAAATTGATGACATTTAAAAAGTCACGAAACCACAGCACCAGAAATATATTGTAATGTAAACAAAACTTATAAGCTTGCCCGGTAAGCAGTCTATACGGAAGCAATACTCGGTTCGGCTGCTCCCGTGCTCGCAAATCGGTGCCAATCGTATAGTAACGAGTAACGAGTATTATCGTTGGTTCGGATTTTCGCACTATGCGGGACTGTGCGGCTGGGCCGGTACTCGCGACCAATCGAATAGTAACGAGTAACGAGTATTTATATATTCTGGTAATCGTTACTTCGAATACTTGAATGTAACGAGTACTTATGTAACGAATAGTTACTATTCGCCCATCACTAATGGAAAGTAGCAGAAGTGATAATGATTTTTAAACCTGGAAAACCAGTAAATGAAGTTTCTTCTTACAGACCGATCTCGTTATTACCTGTAATCTCAAAACTGTTACAAAACTGTAATTAGAATCTAAGGGATACTAATGAGTAGGCCCTTAGCATTAAACCTTCATTTAGTTATTTAAGTTGGCATAACATTACTCATTGATCCACCTTTGATCAGACTGCAATAATTATAGTAAAATACCATTAAGTGTTTTGCATCACAAAAAAAAATGTATACTTACAACAATTATTTCTCATAAACAATTCATCCTACATCCTACTACATTATTTGCATCTTCTATTTTTTTATAAATAACATACCTACTTTTAAGTGTTCACATTGTTCTATACATTTCTTGAATTTGGTTTTGTCATATTTCTTAACGTTTGGATAATGCTATAATTCAAACAATTAAAAATAATGCAACGAGAAATAAATCTGGAAACTAAATATCATTAATTTTTTGAAGTTTCAGTGTAATAAGTATTCACAACAAAATAGGGAAACCCAAAAAACAAAATATAAGTAATACGTGAAAAGACATCATGTATTTCTATTGCTTTCTTATTTCGTATTACTCTTTGAAAGTTTAAAATAAAACACTATTTCCTACAATTGACTCGCAAAGTAGGTCTTTCTGCTTGCTAATGCGAGCGAAAAGGAGACGTTTTTCGAGGACCGTCACTTTGTCGCGCGTTGCTATTGACAATAAGCGCAAAGTTAGCGTAAATACTTTGCCGCTTGTGAATAATATGCAAGAAATAAGTTGACGTTTTCCGAGGACCGTCACTTTGTCGCCCGTCGCTATTGACAACAAGCACAAAGTAAGCGTACACACTTTGTCGCTTGCAAATAATACAATCTATCAGTTTCTTTACAAATTGAATTGAAGAGAGTTCGGCACCGCAGCAGTAAACAATAAATTGTGGGAAAAATCTTGTGTTCAATTATCGCTTTGCGTTCTTATTGCACAATATCTATTGTGTGAGTTACACGGTTTATTGTCAAATAGTGCGTCAATTGGTTCGCCGTACATTAGCTTTATCGGGAAAATGAGAAATACTCATCGGTGTAAACTCACATAGTTATGTAAGTGCTAATAATTATTTTATTTTGTAGTTTCCTCCATTGCTCCAACCCTGTTGCTCAATCGACTCAGTAGGCTCTTATGAGTTAAACAAGACCAATGATGATATACAGGGTGGCCACTTTTACGACGCCCACCATTAGGATCTATTAAACGGAAATATATACAGAGTTGGTTAAATAGGATAAATGTTTATCATTTTTGTGTCTTTAAATATACTGAAACGAAATCCGGGATATTTTGCACAGTTCCTGAAATATCGCTGAAAAACTGAAAAAGTGCACTTTGCTTTTCCTTTTATAACTTTTTTTACTTTTAAAGGAAATTTTACGAAACTTGGCACTGTTACATTTTTCGACGTGAGCTTTCTGATGAAAGTATCAAACATTTTCTGCGCCAACTAGATGCCCAAATTTTCATAGTCAACTTTTGATTTTCTTATGACCGCAATATTGGATTTTAATAGCATTCAAAAGAGCGAAAAATTCCGATTTCAACCATGTATAATACATGGGTGACATCTGACATTATTTAGTACCAAAACTTGATCATTTAAAAAATTGCTGCAAAAATCAAACTGTTATGGACTGCCCTAAAAATCAAGTTGACATGGAATAACAAATTACCATTTTGATATTTCTTCATACAAAGAACAGTTTTAACAATCTAAGAAAATATTAAATGGTTGTTAAGTACACTTTATTCTATTTGAAAATATAAAAATCAGATGCCCAATTTTTTCACAAATTTAATTATAAACATACATGGTGAATTTTGCCAATTTTTAAATAAATAAAGTTAAAAACAGTTTTGTAAAAGGTATAATTATTTTGCACCTAGTTATAAACCAGGCTTATAGCTATCAAAAGTAAAAACCCCGTATCTATGTTTACTGCGATTTTAATTTGAAGTTATAGATGTAATATTATAGATAATAGATTTAGACATTTTTTTAATAAATATTGTTCAACACATTTTCAGTAGTTTTCACAACATTAAAATTTGTCATCGTTGTTAAGTAGACTTTAAATTATTAGAAAATGAAAAAAATACAATATACCTCATCTGTAAATTTTTCATCGTTATTAAGTAGACTTTAAATTATTAGAAAAAGTAAAAATTTGAATTTACCGCATCTGTACTTTTTCCGCAATTTTATATTGAAATCATAGAATCAACATGATAAATTTGTAACCTTGAAGTACGTACCATGTGGTAAAAGTGCAAGTGGGGCAAACCTGCGAAAATGCAGAAATGTACGAAAAAAGTGCGTATTCACGTTTTTCATGAGGGCCTTAGCAAGAGCATACATGTTACTAAAACTCTTTTTTTTTTTTGGGATAAGTGTCGGAGTTATACGTCCTGATACGTGTTCTTGATATTCGTGATAGGTACTTACTATCTACTTGAGGAAAAAATTCTTAAATTTTTTTTCAGTTCAAGTGTTGTACTCGCGTGAGTACACTATCAAAACATTTAAAGAAATTGAACTATGTAGTTTAACTTAATTATTTGTTGCATAATTTCAGGCATCAACAATTATTCAGTTTTTGAATAGTCAATTAATGTGTTACTTATTATTTAAGGAGGTGAACCTAAACTATTAAAATTTTGCTGGGTAGTTATTAGAGCAGTCTTGTTGTGAACCTCCTCATTTACAACACAATTAAGCAGAAATACGGAAAAAAAAAACTCTTACTCATTGAAAACCAATTACCATGCATTTGCGTCATTGATGCACACGATGCATAAAACAGTGAGCATTACTCTTCCTAAACATTCTTACGGCTACATTCTCCTTGAAGCACTCACGTGCGCTCCAGCTCTTGCAGAAATGCGGCCGGGATCGCTGCTCATTGTTCAATAGTGGAAGTCTTGTGCATTAGCGTCGGCCTCTTCATGAATCGGCGGAGGACATTTTCCAATAAGTCATTTCGCCCGACCAGAACAGTAAATGACGTAAATAGATAATGATAATTATGGCGAGCGATGGCGAAATATGCCAGTAATTCCAGGCATAACGGAAACCCCGGATTAACCTACAGATGTGGAGGTACGTGTAAAGCGATTTTATCCACCGACAGCATGTACTGTTATACTCTACTTATGGTAGTAATGTGCAATATATGTAGATTCCCTCAGTTCGGAATATTGGATTTTCGCCATATACGACACGGTCTTCGTGGAGTTCGCTTACAACTGGCAGGTTTCAAATAATTAATATCGTCGATTTCACGGACGCTGATAACGTTCGTGGCTCTGCCATTATGTGAGCTGCCGTCCTCTGCTTCCACGATGCAACATGTAAATAATGCAATTAGCTTGATAAGCCAGTACTTCCTTACAAACCTAATACACCCGTTACACGTATCTACGTTAATTTCACGCATGCATTTACTTTAGGACTTTGTGTGCGAACGACGAACGATAATTTTCACACATATTGGCCGGCGATTAATCACCGTCAATACACATAATTTATGCAGGATTAACGTGTGGCATAGTTCACAAAATCAGTACACATTATGAATATTAATTGCAAAAAGTCATACTGACATTAAAATTGCATTATAGATAACTTAAACCCGTTATGGATGAAGCGAAATTCATAAAGGCAAAATTTCAAGCGTGGCCCTCATTGGCAACGATAATTAGCTACAACAGCAGAAATAGAGAGTCGTTAAATAAACAAATAATAATGTGTTGCTAATCTACTCAACTCAGGTAAATTACCAATTTGTCCATTTATTGTCACTTTCGTAGGTACTTACAATGTGAGATTTTGTAGTCTGTTATATTTCTAGAAATAGAAATCTCTCATAAATGTTTATGATAATCTCAAATAATAAAGTAATTTGCCATGAAAATTAAACCAATACCCATATAATTTTGTAATTTTCAATATTCATTTTAGTTTAGATTTTTGGCACATTCTCATTCTTTCATTAAACCGAAACACGCGAATTCTATCTTTCGTAATGAGTATTTTATTAAATTTAAATGCATAATACTAATTATTGCAATTAGAAATAATTGGAAGTGTCATGTGGAAATGAAACCAATTATCGCTATTTATAATCTTTCTTAAGTTCAAATGCATTTAAAAAAAAAACACAATGATTTGTGAAAATGGCGTTTCATTTTTTTTCAATTTTAATCTAGAGAAGGTATTTCAATTTTCTTTAATTTTAATCGCATGTCTCAAATTACTTGATTACCATAAACTCTACTTCTGCTTTTTTTGCAAATCGTGGAATTGAAAACAAACATCCATTTGAAGAAAATGTGAACTATAATCGAATTTGCGGAAAGAGGCCCAATGCGGATTTATCAGAAATTCACCGAAATATGAAATCCTTAAACGACACACATTAATGAAAAGAAAAATTTAATTTATACCATTTAATTTTTTTTTTTTTGTTGTTGTATACAATGATAAAGGCTAGCATAAAATTCATAAAATCGAAGTAAAGTTGTCTTCGAAAAGCAAATTTTTGATAATTATATTTCACTTTTTGGTACCCATGAAAAAATTATGGCTTATTTGATGTAAAAGTCATTGATTTATTTTATTGACGTTTCATCGTTCTTGAATAATTTTTTTTACGCTTTGGCATATAAGTTATTAACATATTTTTAAAGGATGTTGCCATGTCTTCTCTAAAAAACTTTTTTTTTCTAAAAAAATATTGAACTATCATATTAAAAAAAAGTAATTTCTACTCATTGATAATTATTTCACACTTCTTAATAAATTACAAATTACAAAAAAAATTTGATGGATTTGACATCTCATTAACATTTTAAATTAATTAACGTTATATTTTAAGAATTACAGTTGCTAGTGCTTCTCGATAAAAATATATTGTTTTCCAATAAAATAGCGCACGCTGTTATTATTTGAAACAAAATTCTGCATTATCTTATTTTGCCTCAATTCTACATAAAACTGGTATATGTTCTAACGAAATAAAAATTATATTTATTATATTTCCTTTCTTATTATTATCTATGTAGTACTTAATTGTGGCACTTGGATATTAGAAAGTTATTCAACTGTAAATTAAGTCTCATAAACGTAAATAGTTTGTGATGATCTCATGATTGCTAAATCGTTTCCTGTTATAATAAAGTTATTACTTATTATCACTTCAAAATCACAAACAACCTCTAAACATAACCGTGTAAATACAGTTGTAATGCCTCGTAATTGTAAAGCGATATTATAATGGGAGAGATATGTGAAAACAATTTTAATATGGCGCGAGATAATTACAAAAATATACAAATATATATATTCCAAATGTAAATATACACAATATTATCTTTTAATTGATTATGACATTGATTATAAGTACAATCCACCATCGAAAACAATAAAAACATGAAATGTCTAAGACCCAGACTGGGCAATCTGAAATAAATGAACTCAAAGATGAAAAGGACAATGAAGCAAATACTAAAACATAAATTATAAGAATAATTCAAAATTACTACTATGATTTGTACTAATCAAAGAAAGACCCACACGAAGATGTAAAAGAGAGACTTACATCAAAGATAGTAAATATAAATTCGAAACTTCACCTTAAAATAACCAAATCAGAAATAAGAGGGTCATGAAACAATTAAAGAACAATAAGGCAGCGGGCAAGGACGGAGTAACTGCCGAAATGGTAAAAAGCGGAGGAAAACCTGTTATTGATTGTCTGCACCTTCTCCTAAATCAAATTCTAACAGAAAAGAAAGTCGTGAACACTTTTGCACTTTATTTGCACTTCATTCCAAAACTAGTCTACCAAATCACATTTGATTAATATTGACTGGAAAGCATTTTTCAAGAGCTGTCCAACGATGTATCACAAGTAGGGTGGTACCATTTAAATTATTTAGATGAAGGTGGCTGTGGCTTAAATGGTGGCTAGGGGGTCGACACTACCTACCCCATTTTGGTTCCCCCTTCGAACCATCCAAACGGTTTTGAGTACTTTTAAAAATAATCATTAGTTCTGTAAGAACCCGATCCATTTTTAATATTATTTAAATATAATTATTCTATAATTGAAACGCATAATACAAAAACGCAAATGTAAAAAGGTTTTAGAAGCGCACGAGATCATCCGCATTTTCGGACATGCACAATTGAGAGAAAGCGGACAGATATAAATGAAAACGCATAACTAACGTCAACTCAAATTTTAAACTACCTAAATGGTCAGATATTGGGGAGGCTGAGTTTGCCACCGGCATCGGCATGGTAACTTTGAGTGGCACACATGTGCAGAGAGAGATGAAATTCAGAAAAATAAGCGAAAATAGGGCCATCGTGGTAGAATGTGGAGAAATAGTATAAATTGAAAATTTCAGCACATACTCAGATCAGTTAGAAGTAACCACCAGCGCAGAAAGTTACACTACTCGACGAAGTCACAGAAGTTGAGCATTCATTTCTCAGGTAATTATACGAACGACGATATCAAATGTACACCTTATTAACAAACTCTAAAGTCAATTTCCTTACTAATGATGGCACCTATCTAGTGACATTTCGACGCGATGGTGTCTGTGGGCGGAACGAATTTAATAAAGGTAGGAATGTAGGTTTATATCGCTCTATCAGCGTAGTCGAGCTTTAACTACATTTTATACCTGGTAATCATTAAATAAAAGATTATCAAAATTTGAATAAAGTAAATTAAATAAATAACGTCTAATTTGAATGATAAAACTGAATTTTATTTACCTGTCGCTTGCATAAAAGATAATTAAATAAATAACGTCCAATATTAATGATAAAAATGTATTTTATTTACTTATCGCTTGCATAATCTTTCAAAATGAATAAACCTCACTGAATCCATATATCTGTGTTTTACTTACTAACAAAAATTACTAACAGTCATATTACCCATTACCCGAACCCAATTAACTTGTCACGATAATGATTTAAAAAATCAAACTTAATGTAAAGTACTACCACTAAATCACGAGCCAAATAAATATTACAAATTATGAGAATTTGTAAATACCTGGGAGCGAACCGTTACAGTTCTATGAAAAACGTCGGTGCGTACTTTTCAAATTGACACCCTGTATATCAAAAACTCAAAATTCCAGGAATTATATGCGATGCACTTTTCAGAAAATAACACTTGATAGAGCAATGTTTTAATTGATTGTAGCAAATGTTTCTTCTTGGGCAAAAATATGGCCTCATCCGTAAACAGAATTTGTTCACAAATATGTTCGGGTGCAATCAACCAAAGACAAAAGTCGAGACACTCTCTGTACAGTATTGGGCAGATCGGCTGCTATCAGGGTACATACAATAATTGTGTAGAAAGAGTTTTCTAATGTTTTCCACACTTTCGCTTAATTAACACCAATCGATTGGATATTATTCGTATGCTAGTAGAGGGGCTGTTTTCCATTATATTTAGAAACAATGCTACAATCAACCAAAATATTGGCCTACCAATAATAATTTTTTTGAAAAGTCAATCTCTTATAATTCCTTTAATATTGTTTAATATTGAATTTTGAATATTAGTATTTTCGACTTGAAATCGCATAAGGAATACACCCTTAGTCCATGTCTGTCGAGTCGAGTCACTTTGTAAATTGCTCATATACATACAGGGTGAGTATAAAGTGAGGGATCACCTGCCTGAAGCCTTTATAATATTTAAAAAAAAAAGATTTAAATGAAAGTTTGATGGCTAATTATTTGCTCCAATTTGACGGTTTCAATTGTTTTTGTGAAGCGTCACTTTTGAAAATGACGTTATTGGCACGTTTTTTAAATGATCACCTAATTTTTTCTATTAACAAATTTAATAGCATTTGTTTTTCTCTTCACGAATATGTAAACAAACCATGAGGTTGCATAACAAAAATTTCTAAGAAAATCAAGTGTTATCCCTGAAGACAAAAATGTGAAAAATTATAGACTGCTTTGGAAAACAAATAAAACAAGTTTAAAAATACGATTTACTAATGTCAGTTTCTGTTTCCAAAATAAGGTTGTAAATCAAACTGTATTCAAAAGTGTTTTTTCAATAATTATGGTATATTTAACAGAAACGGAACGAATATTGTTGTGCAAAGTTAATGGACAACACTGCGAGTATTTTTGTGATGAACTAGTATTGTTAAATTTTGTTTCTAATGATTTTAATACAGTAGTTCGATTCATTTTGTGTGTTACAAATACGAACTTGTTTTCTTATACATTTTTCTTCTAATTTCGATCAATCTTTGTTCATCATGAAAATCTATGCGTTTTGTTTATATTAAACGTGCCTTAATTATTGATAAACACTTTTTAATACAGTTTAATTTACAACCTTATTTAATCACGACAAACTAACATTATTAAATCGTATTTGTTTAACTTGTTTCATTTGTTTTCCAAGGAATCATTAATTTTTCACAATTTTTTCATCGAGCATTAAACTCGATTTTTTTAGAAATATTTGTTATGCAACCTCATTGTATATCTACATATTTGTGAAGAGAAAAATAAATGCTATCACATTTGTTAATAGAAAAAAATTAGTTACCATTTAAAAAAAGAATCGATTACTTCAAAAGTGACGCGTCCTGGTGGTTCCTCACTTTTTACTCACCCTGTATAATTGGAAAAATCTATAATATATATTTTCCAATTAAATTATTTCCTAATTACAAGAATGTCTACATAATTACATTTTATTTGATACATTGAATACTTAAAATAATTGAAATGGGGATATTTATTAATATTTAAATTAAATATTAAATTACGTACTTCTTGATTACATGTCATAATAATCAATATTAAAATGTAATAACGGATATAATTTTAGTAGGATTCCCGGAATTCCTGTTTAATTACACGTCTTAGTAATTAATATAATCAATTAATAGGAGATAGTTTAATATAATAATTCCTCAAAATTTGGAGTTGAATTGAACTTACGTAATAAAATATTTATTAGACCGGAGATTTTGGTATGGTAATATCAAGGCTCGCAGTATCCTGTTCGTGATGCGGCTATGGACGCTCAGAAATTGTGAAAGTTAAACAATAATTCCCAGAAGAAGATTTAATTATGACTTGTAAGAATCTATTATTATTGATTCTAGAATTGATACGATGACTGAAGATGGATATCGATTTTAGCAAACTTTCCTCTCAAGTTAAGGGTCGCAGGTTCGAAGCATTTAGGACTGCAAATTATATTTTAGCGCACTTACCTGTCATGTTAACTATCATAGGTTCGAACACTGTGTGCCTGAGAATTTATAACGATATAATTACAAATTTCGATTTATTTTGTTTTATGTTAGGAATGTAGCTGATAAGTAAAAATAGTATTGAGGTCAATGAACTTGCGAGTTAATAATACAAAACAAATTTGATTTTAATGCTATTTAATTACGCAGTTTTTCGCATATTTTAATTCACTCACCGTATTTTCGCTCAATAAAAATGCGGCTAAAACAACTTAAATTTCAAGCAATAATTATGTTGGTGCTTCATTTGCGTGTGCTGAAAAAAGTGACACGAAATATTGCCGTGTTTTTGGACGTCACGAGTACCCGAATTAGTCTGCACATGAGCATCAAATAAGTGTTATTAGCCGCATTTGTTATTAAAGTTTATTTGGAAAGTGTAAAGATTGTATCGTTACTTCACGATTAAATGTTACACAATTAATTTGCCAGTGCAGGTGACCTCTTGATCGCATTTAAGGTGAATAATGCGATAAATGAAAGGTCAAATGCGGTATTCATACCAATTTAGAGGCATAATAATTCAAAAAGCGCAATATAATTAAGTGCACTACATTTATATTCGTCGTAATTGTGCCGGCCTACATTATGACTTATGGAGAATCGCATTTTTCGGCAGACACGCTCACACACAGGTTGACACATTTCACCCGAGGTAATAATAAGACAGTAGGCAGCACCTGACAGCGTTCGTTCTTTACGATTCCGCACAATAAGTTATCTATCTTTATAGAAGGTATAATTTTGACACGTGACACTGCCATGCCCACGTGAACCCCACAAGGCAAGGACGCCGACGTGCGCACAACATCCATCACGGCTCAATTACATTTTTATGCAAAATCCCGCACGCCGATGAACGGACACATCGGAAAAATGTAATTGTATCCTTGAGGATTTTATTTATAATCGCAATTTTCTAAATTGTCCATGATTTACGCGATCGGACGTCGGAAATGCGCCCGCTTAGCCATGCAAATTGAGATGGCTGCGAATTAAATGATGTGTAACTTAATAACGCAGGGTGTGATTTATTTAAACTTTTGATAAGCCACAAATTACACATGTCCAGGGCCTGTAATCATAACTCGATGGAAATGTGTTTTAGATTTTATAATACCCCGTCTATTAATGGTGAATAGGTATTAGGTTTTGACACGTGAATCTGCATAATATAGTGGGTGTGGGTGTTAAAGGTGGATAGGTGGATAGATTAGGATTTAGAGGTTCTTAACCTGGGATCTGATAAACAAGGCGATTTCACCAATATTTGTTTTAAAAAATATCAAATTTTCGCTATTACGTTGATAGCAGAATTGCTCCTAAATGGTGGTTATAGGAATACGTACAATTTATTATACATAAGTATCTACTAAATTAACAATGCTTACCGGTGTTTAATTTTCTTTTATATTTGGAAAATTTCATATGACATGAGGAAAGTGTCATAGGAAAACTTATTTTTTTCTTTTCCCCAAATTAGATATTCATAAAAAATTCACCACCACCACCATTACTTCTTACTTCTCATTGTGCGTCGACAAAACGAGCCACAGAGCCATGCTTCTACTACAATATGCAAAACAGTTTAACTTTCTATTTTATAGAAAATTTACTAACACATTTCATAAGAGAAATTATAAATATTTTTTAAATTGTCTATCTTTTTTTTTCTCAAAAACTACTAACTCTATACGTTTAATAAAATGTGTGCAGATTTGAACGAGCAATCTGAATATGTAAAAATATACAGGGTGTTCCATGTTCCAGAAGTGATAGAAACATGTACGTATTTTATTTTGGGAGATCACAACGAACCATGTTTGTGTAATTTTTTTCAAATTTTTATTTTCATCAGGAACCTCATAAACTTTTAACCAACGACTTCCGTAAGACACCCCGTATGTACCATACCTAACATAGTATGAAGTTCTAGAATGACATAAGTATACGCAAACAATTAGAATGTGTTGTCGGACGTGCATCTAAAGATTGATAATATGTACTTACACATTACAAGTATCCTCTCCCATTTTTAAAGAGTTTAAGACATTGAGAGAAAAGTTATACCTATGTGAAACGATACAAAATTTACTCAGTAAATTTATTTAGTAACAAGAATCGTATTCAACATTAATTTATTGTGAACTAAACAAGTTTACCACCATAACCCTTCCATCACCTTTTTGGAGTATAAACTGTGTGAGAAATATATTCAGAAAATTTCAGTTTCAGTAAAAATGTAATAATATGAAAATATAAATATAATATAAAAACTAATATAAAAAAATGTTTATTTCAATATTCAAATTTGCAGTTTAAATATGATTATATAATTAATTCAAAATTCTGGTTCTCACATACTTTGGTAAACTTTCAAAGTGTTGATACATTTAAAGTCTAAACTTTGTTCCATTAACAGAAATTATTACTTGGTTAAGAAACACATTTTTGGCATTTTTTCAGGTTCAGAGGATTTGGGATTTAATAGCCTAGCCTACCAGCTTAAACCAGTGTTTTTACATTTCTTGCTAAAAATTCGAATTAAAACCCTACTAAAAGTTTTGACCGGTGAAAAGTACATAACATTCTATTCTCTATAAGAATATAAAAACAAAAATAGATGAAATATAAACAAAAATTCGAGGCACCTGCTATTTTCTCACGCACTTAGAAAACTTGTGAAGACAGTAATTCTTGACGTATGATGTTATTGACATTTTTTTAAAATGAGAATCCGATTGTTTTTATTTCACAACTTTCGCAGAGCTCTAAATTCTCTTGACAGTCACACATTTTTTTTTGCAAAAATACTTATGCTTTTCGCAAAAAAACTCGAGGTATGACAATAATTACGCTTTGTAAAACATCCTGTTTTTTCGGGAATTAAACTGTCTATAGCTTTTGCTGCAATTTCCCGCAGATCAGGTGAAGTACATTCGATTTCACTGTCCGACATATTTGAAAAATGTCGAAAGAATTTTTGATTGACAAAATATTTGTATCTGTCAAAATGACAAATTTGTGGTATGACTTGGCAACAATTTCACAGATCGTATTGATAAAATAATTTATTAAATTTTTATAAACCATGCTAGATTGTGAGTAAATTAGTATAGAAACCTTGCGGGAAAGAGCTTTCCAGCGTGGTGCTTATAAGTACCCTCGGCGCTTCGCGCCTCGGGCATCTACGGAAGCACTTGGCTATAATGATCCGTTTTCCCGCTCGGTATGTAATGTACTATTACTGTTTATTTAAAAAAAATCTATTTCGCGATGAATGAAAACTGGCTAAAGAACTATCGACTAACAGATCTATGTATATTTATCGTCATTATTTACAAAGTAAAAGCACTATATCATGGTTTAGGATTCCTTAAAAAGCTTATTAGTTATACAAATATTAATCTAAATATCTCGAATAGTGCAATAAATAAAATGCAAAATATTTCTAATACTTAAATGCTACTTAAATGAATTATAGGAAACTTTTGTATTATTGATTTAAAAAAAAAACTTTTTTCAGCATTAATTTGTGCTTATCTAAAAATCTTATAAGCTTATTAGAAAATCTCGTTTTTCAAAATGAGGAAAATCGAAAGCTTATAATCGGAAATCACAAAATATATCGATTAAATTTTTCATTGCGTATTAGTTTTAGGTTACTGAATTATTTAAAAGGTCATACGTTTTTTTTGTTTTCTGTTAGTTTTGCAAAACAATAGGTTTAAAGTATTTTTTAAATATTTGCAAGATTTCACTTATCAAAACAAAATTTTAAATTTCAATTTCGGGTTTGATAAAAACTTTAAAGATGGGCCATAAGAAAAAAACAATACGGAATATTAATTTGGAAGTTTCTTGAGTTTTTAAATGATTACTGAAAAAAAATAATCAATTACTCACGGACTAAGGTTGTTTCTACCATCAGCTAATATTTTCAGAGCGTCCAATACACCTCTAAAATTTTAGAATGAGTTTGTTTTAGAGCTCAATCGAAAGAACTACATCATTAAAGTGCCATCCCATGTATTACTCAAATATAACCAAAATTTGACTGTAAATAGCTTCTAAAAACATGAACCTATTTCTGTTAATGTTTAAGTTCTACAAAAATCCTTATATTTAATAAATATCAAGTGTTTTTTTAAAGATTAATTCCTGGTGATCAGGAGCGGACCTTTAAATCATTCAGTAATCTAAAACTAACACACAATCACAAATTCTCATTGATATCTTGCGCGATTTCTGAAAATGACCAATATTTCGATTTTCATAATTTTCAAAAACGAGAGTAAGTAAAAATCACTTGGTACATCTGATAGGGGCTAATGAGGTTTTTATAGAAGCACAAATTAATATCGTAAAAAGTTTTTAGAAAATGATACCGATGTTATCACTGTATCTACATGGTGTTAGGAAGTGTTTCTACCAAACCTTAGGGTAAGATAAAAAGAATAAAAAATCCTTAATATTTAATAAATATCAAGTTTTTTTGGAAGATCAATTCCTGGTGATCAGGAGCGGACCTTTAAATCATTCAGTAATCTAAAATTAACACGCAATAAAAAACTCTCATTGATATCTTGCGCGATTTCTGAAAATTACCAATATTTCGATTTTCATAGTTTTCAAAAACGAGAGTTGGTAAAAATCACTTGGTACATCTGATTGGTACTAATGAGGTTTTTATACAAGCACAAATTAATATCGTAAAACATTTTTTGAAAATGATACCGATATTATCACTGTATCTACATGGTGTTAGGTAATGTTTCTACCAAACCTAAGATAAAAAGAATAAAAAATTCTTATACCACTTTTTTTCGGATGTATTATTATTGTTTTATTACATACTTATTTATTGTGAAAATCTTGTTCCTGTAACTTTAACTCTTTGTTTTTGTTTTTCCCGAGAATAAAACGTAAAATGCCATTCCTAAATTTATTGTACCTTACCAATTAAGATTGCGGGGGCAAATTAAAGCATGCCTTTTCTCAGAAACTATGCACATTACAAAACAAATATGCATAATCCTTTTTCTCCATTTGTCATTAAATAACTATTTCCAAAGTTTGGCGGAAGCATTATCTAATACCCTGGATATGTGATCTGGTCTACAAAAGGGACCTAATTTGTCAAGATATCGATATTCACATTTTGGGCGATTCTGATAGAGGTATGCTCTTACAAATGAAACAATCCGCAAACTGCTAGGTTTATAAATGGCTTTGCAAGTTGCACTTGTACAAGTTGGTGAATAAAAACTTAAAAATGTGAAAAACGTGAAAAACTGTACACCAATCAAAATTTTATTAACACGATTGATCACAATAATAGTTCTTGACAACTTAATTACAAAATATATTTAGCCATACAGAGTCCTGCGTCGGGCTTTCCTAGCGCCTTTCCCGTGAGAGATAGAAAAAAATGTTTCATTCAAAAAATTATTGGTTTAAAAATCTGTATGCCGTAAAATTATATTCAAACATACAGGGTGTCCCAATTTTGCGGTATAACAAAAACACACTTTTTTTTAATGGATCACCCTGTATTTATTCAAGTTTTCTGATGACATTTTTCAACCTCTACATTGTTGTCCATTTAGTTTTGGATTATGTTACAGTATTGCCAATTTACAATTTTTTTCTCCAAATATCATGCATAAGCAAACATATGGCGTCGTGTCTAAACTTAAAACTTAAAATCGTAGCGACCTCATTTTTTGAAGGTAAGAATAAGTTTTAGCAACAATCATAGTGTGGTTAATAAGCAACATTTTGGTAATGAACAATTTAAATTTAGTAATACGGGGTGTTCAGAAAAAAATGCCAAACTTTACAAATTTGAAAGCGGTATAACCCATTTTTTTAATGGAATCTTATGTCATTATTAGATAGGTCTTGTTCTTCTCCTCAATTTTATGGTTCATATCTTATGCCGGAACCCCATAGTTGTTGAGGTATTCAATATTTTTTACAAAAGTAACCATTTAATTACATTTCAACCAATCAACTGAAAAAATGTCAACAGAAATACAGAAATAAATAGTGCCACTAGGTATCGCCTCAAGAGAAAACACATATTGGAACTACCATATACATAGGTTCCCACTAGTTCCTAATTTGTATTTATGCATATATGTATAAATGTATATATGTATGTATGTATGTATGTAAGTATGTATGTATGTATGTATGTATGTATGTGTGTATGTATGTATGTATGTATGTATGTATGAATGTATGTATGTATGTAAGTATGTATGTATTTATATTTACGTATTTCTATAGTTTCTATATATTTAAAAAAAAATCTATGATTGTGTAGAAAACGAAGTGTTAGTTAAGGCTTTAATGTAAGCCTTAAAGTCATGCTATATGTAATAGCTGCTAAGCCATTAGTTGATCAGGGTATCTCAGGGTAGTTGTCTCAGGGTAGGGTGTGGTAGATGTGTAAAAAAAACAGAAATTCAGGGTGTTCAATTTAAAAAAAAAGTTTTTGTTATTCCGCAAAATTAGGACACCCTATATGTTTGAAACAAAATTTACGGAATAAATATTTTTAAACCAATAACTTTTTGTTAGGAAAGCTAGGAAAGCCCGACGCACTGTTGCAGGACCCGAACGACAACGATTAATAATACAATAAAAAATGGACGACCTTTTGTGTTGTTAATCTTTAATGTTTTCTTTATCAAATGTTTCGCCGAATTCTTGTTTTCGCCGAGTTACTTTTATAAAACATATTTCACCTATTTAAAAGTTTAGATTGTCACACGTTTGTTTGCCGTTTTACCTTTGTGCATTTGATTTGAATTATTTTAACAATTATGTTAAATTCGTATTTATTTCGAAATGCTTAAGTTTCAAATTTTGTGGAAGTTTTTGTACCATAATTATTAAAACAAAAATTGCAACTTTCACAGTTATTTTCATTTTTATATATTTTGCCATACTATTTTGTAGCACGTTTGTTCACGTTTGGTCACCCTACTAATTACTTGCAATAATTATATACATTACTTATCATGTAATAAGTCAATGTTTTGCCAGTTCATTATAAACTGTAAAATTAGTATAATTAGAATGACTCTGCTCGAGCAGTTGTATGCTTAACTAATACGCATGACAATGTAAGTCAACAACAAGTTCTGAAATTGCTTCATTACTTTGTTGTCATAATTTGTTAACCAGTAATAGGAATGCAGTGTTTACATACAATGCGTTGAACATTTGTACAGAATTCCATTACCACTGATTTTCATATTTCTTGTTTTCTTATGAACGCACTTATACTTATGAATTCATAATTTGTGTTGTTACTTAACTAACGAGTATAACAAAAAATAATTATGCTTTAATTTTATTTATTGGATTTTGTTATATTTTGCCTTCAAGAGCTAAGGAATAAGTAAACTGAAAAAATAGATAATTTTGTAACTAATAAATAAACTAAATTTAGTTGTAGATCGTCTCGAAGTGAATTCACCAAATACGGTAATAATTGTTGAGATGTAAACGTGCTAAATTAAGTTAACAACTCGTTAGGTAACGGTGATCAGAGCAGGACATTTGAAATTGTTTGGCGTCGTGTTATGTGAAAACAATATGTCACTGTGGCGCGTATATGGCTAATGAATGCGGGGCAATAAACCAGACAATAAAAATAAAGTGGATTGCCAAGATGCTGCTCTGGAAGAAAGTGATAATTTACAGCAGTTTCCCTTTTCCAACGACAAGTTTACATTTGAGGCGCGTCATAAGAAAATCTTTACGATTTCAATAAAACGTGTAGGAATTTTTCAACAAATTTAAATAGGCAATAACCCCGATAAGATATTAGATTATATTTATATTTATTAGTCGCCATACAATGTGCACGAAGATAAGGATAATTTGATATAGATTTTATAATATTTCAACGGCTCGGGACGATATTACAGCTGTGGCTTAATCTCGGCGGATGTGGCCATTAAATTTTATAGATATTATTAATTATTGCACGCCTATCTCGGAGATTCGAGACTTTACGGCCCGTGCTTTCCGCAAAAATCGATTAATTACCGAGACCGGCGCGATTGCATTTTAAATCACGCTCTTTAAACGGCTCAAGAAGGAGCGGGAGAGCCGAGGAGACGCGGAGGATTTCAACCTGAAATATTTTTAAACGTGTCAACTCGGGTTTTATTTTTCAAGATGATCACAACAAGCGGTTACTCATACAAAGGAGATTGGATTTACGTCCGAGGGAACGTGTTTTTACGGTGTTAAAGTACTAAATTATTTGTGTACATGTAAATTCATGAATCGTGAATTAAGTAACAGGTTTCACTTTTATTACGGCGGCAGGTAACGTCTTTTTAATTTTTAAATGTTATTCACATCTGATCGCGAACGCTGAAACGGTAACATAAATATGTTAAGTTAACTGAACACGTATTTTTTCTAAATTTAAAGGCTTGGGGTGAACATATTATTATATTATTTTATATTACATTTAAAGAATCGATTACCTCATTGTGGATACAGAAAACTCATTTTAAGTACGATTCATGAGAATTTTTTTTTCGTGTTGTAAAACTACAATCTTTATAATATTTAGTATATTTAGTGTTAGTATCATTAGAATCCAAACAGACTTAATCGATACCTGGCCCGATCGTAGGATCATTTTAAGCAGGACCACAAACTGAAAAAGGCGAAAACCACGAAATATGACCGACTCTTGCATACAGCACTTCAAATTCCCTTAAATCACTTAGTAGGGTTTTCTCTATTAACTTCAGTGTTACATAAAGTATAATTAATACCAATACCAACGTCCCCTATCCAGTTCTCTCTGAAATAATGAGCGTAATTTGTAGTACCTACGCAGATTTTTTTTTTTTTTGCATCATCGGGGAAGATTCTCATCTTTAATCAACTCAGTTAATTACATTAATTAAATTAATTACGAGGTAATGACAAGGTATAATTAGTGTGGCTAATGGTGGGTTGTGAGACGCGTTCGATAGGAATCTAATCGCCGATCCGACAATGGTCGTCCGATTGACATTTGGCTCGCTGAGAGAGGACTGATTTGCAAATTAAGTCGTGTGCGGCGCGATAAGAAACCGTTCTGTAATTATGAAGCAGCGTAGAACGAGACCGTGATGCCTGATGTGCTGATTAACAAACAAGAGGAAATATGCGTGAGTATCCTTGCGATTAATATCGCATTCTGTTGTGAATTAATCTGATTGTTGCTTATCTCTACACTGCCCCGGTTTTCCGGGATTGTCCGGGTTTTAGGTGTCACGAAAAATATATTCGGGCTGTCGTTTGTCCCGGTTTTGTATTTCCGCCGACCATTGTCAAATAGTTTATTGTTAAAACTGGACAGCCATCTATTAACACAATATCTGAAGCTATACAAATTGACGTGAGTGCAAATGAAGAGATAAAATCAACCGCCACAAAAAGTATCCCCGAGATATCCGAGGTCGCAAATATAAAGAAATCTGTGAAAGCAACTGCCGAAAATCTAAATAAATTTAACGAGGAACCGACAGAGCGGGAAAAACAAATCTCCGAACGATAACAAAAGCGGAGTAGTATACACAGCTGAAAAAAGGCTTGGTATCACATGAGCAAATTAAAACTAGCTTCTCTGAAGATAAATTACGAACACACTTAATATTTCATTTTCATAATATAAAATATAATGTACTGTAACGTTATAATTTTCGCGTACTGCCACAGACTCTAAAAATGACGCGGGCGGCCGTCCGAGCAGTTTTCCATTGCCCCTACCTTGCCTTGTCTACCTTGCCCCTACGTGCGGGACCAGATAAGGATAGCAGACTGCTCGAACGGATGGACGCGTCATTTTTATAGTCCGTGGCGGTACGGTGCTGATCGCAAGGACCTACGTTAGCGTTACCCTGATCGGTTTTCGTGTGGGCGAACATTAAGTTGAATTAATTGTTAAGAGGTCACGCGCGCGGTTGGTCAAATATTTGTCTCTGACAAAGTTGGCGAAATACCAGAATTGTGACCACCATTAATGCGCGGTTTGTGAATTGAGAGGCCCTTGTAGTTTTCGTGGCCCCACAACTTTCAGTCAAGGACTGGATGTAACGACATCAGATTACAACATTTATCGGCCGTTCTAGACCTATAGGTAAGAATTAGCGTTATTTGTTTACGCGTCGTACCGATACCACCCCGTATCTTTAGGCCGTTTCTTAAAGGATTTTCTTTACGGGTTACAACCCCCCATCACCTTCGTGTACGTTAGCCCCGCAAAGTCCCCAAGAGGGACCCAGGACCCGTGTTCATTCAGATCTAGACCCATCTAGACCCATCGTAAAACCAACTACTAACAAAACTGAGCGATTCGTGACAACCACAGAAATAGAACCTTTGACAGAAATGACTTTTAAAATAATTAACATTAACCCACAATCATTGACAAATAAAATCAACGAGATGAACATTTTCCTCAAATCGGAGTCTGCGTACATTGTGTGCATCTCTGAGCACTTCAGGAAGAAAATATTAGGATGGTGCAGAACAAACTACTACAAACTACAGAAAACTACACCTTGGCAGCTAACTTCCATAGAAAACAACTCATACACGATGGCTCAGCCATATACAGGGTGGGCCACGAATAATGGCCATTAAAAGTTTACGAGATTCCTGATTGAAGAAAAATTTGAAAAAAATCAGCATTGCATGGTTGAATACGATCTCCTCAAGGAATATATTTTAGACTTTCTATTACTTCCGGTTCTACCGGAAATAGCTATCAACTTTGATATTTTAAATAGAACATGCGGTATATGATTACATTTTTCGATTCCATGATAAATTGCCTACATCCCCATATGAACTTATGTCCACTTAACATTTATAGTTTTTGAGTAAAAATTTATTTGTCAAATTTTGACCTCAAAAAGACGTTTTGAAAAAATGCGTATAACATCTAGTAGGAACAAGAGAGAAACACCAGCTGCATCATGAATTGTAACTAATAGATCCCTCTACAATTAAAAAAAATAACATCTGTCAATTTTGAAAATAGGTATTTGATAGATGTCAATATTGCAGTGACTACATAATATTTTAATTATTTCAAATGGAACGACCACTATTTTATATTATAGGGCTTTTAGAACACCCTGTATAATATGAAATTAATTTAAAAAAGTAACCATAATGGACCCCGATATATCCCAGAAGTTAAACTTTTTGAAAGTCACGTATTTAAGCCACAATATTCCGTGCCGTATAAAGGGTGGGCCATTTAGTGGTTTCTTTTTAAATCATAGGTTATTTTGACACTGGCAGCTTTTTCCCGGTCGAAATCTTAACAGAAAGTCAGTATCATACCTCCGCAGTACGAAATGACTCGCTTTACGATTGAACAACGTTGGGAAATATTGCAAATTTATTTTCAAAGTGAGTGCTGTGGAGCCCACACAGTGCGTTTGTTGAAAATAAGTTTTGGCCGAAATAAATTACCCATCGCGCCTGCTGTGCGCAAGATTGTTCTAAAGTTCGTGAGATTGGCATGCAAGTGGACAACACTCATGGTCCTCATTCTCGTATGGTGGGCACAGATGAGAATGTGGCTGCTGTAGCCGAGAGAGTGAGACTCAATCCACGAACATCAACTCGCCGTCGATCTCAACAGCCAAACATTTCACGCACTAGCCTGAGGAGAATTCTGCACAAAGATCTCGGATTATTCGCTTACAAGGTCCACTCAGCAATTGAAGGCGCACGGCCATCCGCTTCGTTATCGCTTCGCAGTTTGGGCCTTAGAGCAGCTTGAATTGGACAACGATTTTGGGCGAAAAATCATATTTTCTGACGAGACGCATTTTCATCTTTGCCGCTACGTTAACAAACAAAATTGTCGCATCTGCTGCTCGGAAAACCCGCACGTTATTGTCGAGAAGCCAATGCATCCACATAGCATCATTGGACCATTTTTCTTCGAAAATGAGGCTGGGAATAACGTTTCGGTCAACGGTGAGCGTTGCAGAGCCATCTTATCCGATTTTTTTTTACTGAAATTGAAGACATGGTTTTGCACGACCTCTGGTTCATGCAGGATGGCGCGCCATGCCACACAGCCCATGCCACAATCGATCATTTTCGCACCAAATTCCCAAATCGTATTTTCAGCCGTCTTGGCGATGTCAATTGGCCGCCTCGGAGCTGCGATTTGACCCCTTTGAATTTTTTTTTGTGGGAAACCGTGAATGTTCAATGTTATGCCTACAATCCAGAAACTATTCAAGCACTTCAGGCAAATATCGTCCACGCAATCCGTGAGCTACAGCCCGAAACCATCAATAGGGTCTTGGAAAATTGGAGTGACAGAATGCGCTACTGCGAAGTCAGCCGAGGTAGCCACTTGAACGAAGTTGTGTTCCATAATTAATGGGAATGTTTGCTCTTACTAATGAAGCCATAATACATAGAAAAAAAAAAATTTGTTCATTTTATTGCATTTTTTAAAAGAAACTTGTATTTGGCCCACCCTTTAGAGTGAATAACCCTGTGTAATTTTCGACTTTTAATATGCTGTAATATTGTAGAAATTACAAGAAAATTATGAACAAACTTTTATAAATTTTGTAGGAAAAAATTACATTATATTCTAATTACTAATGACTAATGACTATTGAAAATATTCTGAAAATTCTAGAAAACTTCTTGGTAATTTCTATCATCTTTATAAACTGTAAATTTTTGAGCAAATTTGTTCAGTTAGTATTAAAAATTCCGTACATATTCCAGAATATATTGAAAAACACCAGAATTTCTTTCATAAAATTTAAAAAAAACTCTTCAGACTCATGATTTTTGAGTGTTTCATAATTATCCGGGACAGTTCCACAAAAGTCATGGAAATAGTCATAGAATAAAGATTATGTGTAAGACTTAAATAAAAGTGTACAAATTCCATGGTTTTAAAATTTTCATGTACATTGTGTAAAATATTTAAGGGGGTAGTAGTATGAACCAAAATAAAAAAAAAGTCTTGATAAACATGGGTCCTCAAAGTAACGGTTTCGGAGATATGGAAGATTAAATAAATATAATCTTTTTTCTAACATATCATTAAATCTTGAAATAGAGAGAGTTATTATTTCAATAAAATATGCTAAAAATCATTTTTTCATGCTTATTTATAATCGGAAATTGACATTTTATAAACTGCGAGTTGGACGTTACAGAATTATAAAAATTCGCAAATATCTTGAAAATATGTCGGAAAATGTAGAAACTTTCTCGAAAATTTTATTGAAGTGTAGAAGTTACATTGTTTTCAAAATTTTCATAAACGATCTAGTCAGTTCCATAGATTTACTAGTAAATCTAAAAATTTAAGAGATTATGAAAAATATGATGTACAAATATCTTTAGAATATAATTTTTAACATATTTTAACATAATATAACATGTTTTTTCTACATGTATAATCTTAATTACATTAATTACAAAACATGTTTTTTTGTTTGAGAATATGTAAGGGAATATTTTATTCATATTTTTAGAGCATAACTATCCCTGAACTAGTTATACTGTATATATTGTTCCATAGGGAGTGTTCGAACGTTTATGTTATGGGAGATATACGAGGGCTGTTTGACGGAAGAGTGACTTTTTAATGATTATTTTTTGACGTTTCTCAAAACCAATGATATATTTCGATTTTTGTCATATTGATACTTCTGGACCAATCCCGTCATTATTATACTGGGAATATTCTCTAGAGATTATTATAGTGGGAATAATCTCGGTAGCTAGGTTCACTCTTGTCAATCAAAATATTTGTCAAATTATTAATTTATCAATCATATTAAAGTGTCATACAAAATGAATAAAAGTCGCTTTAGCTGCGTTTCGCATACTGAAATTGATAAAGAAATACTAGAAAGCAAAAAACGTCAAAAAATAATCTAATCAAATATAACTCGAGAGTTCGATAAATTAGAAAATAATTTGACAGATTATGTCTCAAACTTGTTGCCATTTGGCAATAGTCACTCGAGCCCTTCGGGCTCTCGTGACTATTGCCTGACAACAAGTTTTCGACAATCTGTCAAATTATTTTCAATTTATTCTCACTCTCTTGTTATATTATTACTGAAAACTTTATTTTTCTGTTAAAAATATTTTTTATTTTTCAACATAACACCCTTTTAACTGTACACACTTAGCCCTGCGAGTATACAGTTTTTTTAAACCTTACAAAAAGTAATCTTTCGGAAAGTCTTCAAAATATGCATTTGTCTCGGTTATCACCTCTTCATTTGCCTAAAATCTTTTTGAACCCAGTCATTTTATAAAATTTTGAAATAAGAAATCACTGGGAGCCAGATCTGGCGAGTATGGTGGATAAAGCAGCAATTCGTAATGCAATTCAGTCAATTTAGTTGTAGCAATTGCAGACGAATGTGAGGGCTCATTATCGTGATGCAACAACACTTTTTTCTTCATCAAATGTGGTCGTTCTTTTTCAAGTTCGGCATCAAAACGTGTCTGCATAATCAGCATAATACTGGCCAGTTATCGTTTTTCATTTTTGTAAACAATTAATAAAGATTACACCGTTAGAATCCCAAAAAAACTGTGGCCATGACCTTATTGGTCGAAAAAAGTGTTTTTGCCTTTTTGGGAGCATGTTCGCATGGAGAAATCCATTATTTAGACTGTATTCTTGTTTCTGGGGTATAATGATGTATCCAAGTTTCATCTACTGTGATATATCGACGAAAAAAATCCTTTGAATTACGTTGAAGACGGCCAAACATTCTTCTGAATTCTTAATGCGAGCGCGCTTTTGATCACCATTAAGCAAACGCGGCAACCATTTTGGGGATAGCTTTTGCTTATTGAAATGTGCATGCAAAATATTGTATACCCGTTCGGTTGAGATATTTACTTCATTAGCTATCTCACGAACTTTTATTCGACGATTGCCAATTACAAGGCCATAGAGTTTATTAACCATTTCTGGAGTAGTTACAGTAAATGCTGGTTTCGGACGATCTGCATCAACCGTGCTCATATGGCCACTTTTAAAAGCAGAAACCACTTACAAATCATTCCATGCGACGGAGCAGATTCTGGATAATATTTACGTAACTTTTCCTCGGTTTCTTTAATTGTTTTTTCACCTAGAAAATAATGTTTAATCAACACTCGACATTTTTTTTCTCTATATTTACACAACAACGAAAACAGTTTTCTTCAAATAAGTATAAAACATAATCTATCGGTCAGATTGGTGCAAATTTTGACAGTAGACCTCCGAAAGACCTCAGGAGCTAGCAACATAATCATTATAGCGAAAGTATTAGCAACCTTTGAAAAGTCACTCTTCCGTCAAACAGCCCTCGTAGATGTTGCCTCTAATTACCACAAATCAAAAGTGACATTACAGCGAAACATACATTGAAAATAAATTCTAGAAATATCTTTTGATATACAAAGCTGAGCTATTTATATTATAATACCCCTAGTAAACGTACATACTATCCACATTTTAGTTATCTACATAATTAATTTTAGTTCTTGTAAATTACCCAATCACGTCTCTTATTATATCGATTGTCTATTATAGCAGGGGCCTCCTCTGTAAGTAAAATTTGGTGTTGAAAAATTAATATTTTAATTTTTTACTGCTGATAGGGCTCAAACAACGAGGACGCTAATTGTTAGGGTTCTGGCTACTGTAATGAGATTATTTATAGTGATTCTAAGAAACATCTGGAAATCAGCATTAGAAGTGACAAATTTAAGTTTTTCAACTCAAAATGCTTGCTCCTAAAATACACTCATGAATATCACATGATACTGTTAAAAGATGTCAACTGACTACAATATGTGGAAAGACAGTTTTTGTCTATTTATTATTTAGTAAGCTATAATTTTAATTTATTTTATATTGTTTTCTTTTTTCTTTTAATCGTAATGCTCTTATCAGTTACAGAATGCCAAATGTTAGGGTTCTAGCCACCGTAATAGGGTTACTTATAGTGATTCTAAGAGACATCTAGAAATCGGCATTAGAAGTTACAGCATTTAAGGTTTTCAACTCAAAATGCTTGCTCCTAAAATACACTCATGAATATCATATGACACTGTTAAAATATGTCGGTTGACTACAATATGTGCAAAGACAGTTTTTGTCTATTTATTATTTAGTAAGCTTTAATTTTAATTTATTTTATATTGTTTTCTTTTTTCTGTTAATTTTAATGTTCGTATCAGTTACAGAATCACTAACTGCTGCAGTGATGAAGAAAATACGTCGAATATGAAAAAAGTGCTGATTATGAATTTCACTGATATGAAAAATATCAGTACATAACTAATGTATCATAACATTAGTATCATAACTGATGATTATTTCAAAACGTCGGGTTTATATAAAATTTGTACAATACGAATACGGACTGTTTTTATCCATGTTTTACCCAGGAAGTATAACTTTTAGTGACTGTATAAGTTAACAACAACAGTTAACAATGGAAAGTAAGAGACGATATTTCAAAGAATTAACCGAACAGGACGAAGAAGATAACGTAACACAAGAATGGGAGGAAAAGTCGCAAGAAAGGCAGGAGAAAAAAATTGAGCAATTTTAAAAAGAAGAAGTAAAAGAAGCAATAAAAAAACTAAAAAAACGGTAAAGCACGAGGAACAGACGAAATAACCCCGGAGATGATGAAACACACGGGAGAATAGGGAATAACACAAACAACGAAACTAATAAATGATATAATAAGTAGCGGGGAAACACAAAGAGAATGGAATAAAGGCATAATTCTACCGATATATAATAAAAGGGATACAAGAATATGCGAAAATTATAGAGGAATCACACTAACAAGTATACCAAGTTAGATAATGACCACGGTACTAGAAAAAATGATGCGAGAAAAACTAGAAACAACAATAGAGGACACCCAGTGTGGATTCAGAAGAGGGAGAAGTACGCATGACCAAATCTTCATACTCAGACAACTACGCGAGAAACTAATTAAGAAGAACAGAGAAATGCACATATGCTTCTTAGATCTCGAATATGCATTCGACAGGATAAGGAGATAGGACATATGGAACGAACTAGCAGAAAGAGGAATAGACGAGGAAATAATAAATGTAATAAAATACATGTAGAGAGAAAACAGAAATATTGTGAGAACAAACAATGAGGAATCAAAAGAATTCGAAACGAAGAAAGGAGTACAACAAGGATGCGTGCTAAGCGCTTTGCATTTCACAATTGTATTGGATAAGGCGATGAAGAAAGCAAAGCAAAAAATGAAAATGTTAAAAATTGGATATTAGAAAATAGAAAATAACAAAAATAGCAGAACTACTTTTCGCGGATGACATGGCAATAATTGCAGAAAGGCAAGAACAGAAGACAGAGGAAGAACTGCAACACAACATGGAAATAATTGAGAAAGAGATTAAGAAAATAAACATGAAAATAAAATACGAAAATACTGAAACCTTGATAATTGCCAAAGAGGAAAAGAAACACGAAATAAAAATATAAGGGAAAAAATTGAACAAGTATAATAATACAGATATTTAGGAACAATCATAGAGAGCAATAGTAAATTAGATAATGAAATAGAAGATAAAATAGGAAAAACAGCAAAACTATATAACATGTAAAAAACAACTTTTTTTAGCAAGAAGGGGATATCGAGAGACACAAAAACAGAAATAGTAAAAAAAGTAATTAGACCAACGCTTAAATAAATGCCTTGGAGATGAGATTCCTAAGAAAAATAGAAAACAAAACAAGAAGAGACAGGATAAGGAATGAGACGCACAGAAAAACTTAAAAATAGAACCAGTACAGGAAAAAATAACAGAAGGCCAAATGAGGTGGTATAATGGGACGATTGAGAGAAGAAAGAAACCCTAAGAAAATATACGAGACAAGAGCAACAGGAAAACAACAGAGAGGAAGACGGATATATGAATGGAACAGTGAAGATGCAACAAGAAAAGGGAACACGTGGGAAGACATAAAGGAATTAACAGAAGATAGTAGGAAGTGATGAGAATATTATAAAAATTAGTAATGTAGGCCTTACACCGAAAGGTAGATAGGCAAAGAAATAAATAAATAAATAAATAAATAAATAAATAAATACATAAGTTAACAAGTCGGTAATTTCAAGAGTGATAAAAAGTGATATTAGGTCTAATGTTCGATTATTATAAGTGCCATCACTGTTGTAATCTTAACGAAGAACAAATCGGATCAAGTAAGTGGAATCTTGATTAATTTGATTGAGTTGAAGAATTTTGCACAATTTCAACTAATAATTATAATGGACTGCAATACGATTATCAACATCTAAATGACGAAAATTAAAATAATTTGCTTCATTTTAAGGAATTATACATATAAGAATCAAATTAAATATTTTTAAAATCTGAATATTCATAAGATCAATATCATCTATGTCCGATTGTTTTGATTGTAATTAATGAATTATTAACTTCATTTAATAAATATATTAATCGTAATGATGGTAGTGCAATAAAAATTAAAGTAATAGCTGGTAAGATAGTTCAAATTTATTCAATAGTTTGTCCTTCAGGTAGATCGATAATTAAATTTATTAAAAAAAGACTTAATATTAAATATCCTACTAAAACTGTAATTATTAATAAAATTATTAATGCATGATCATGGAAAAATAATAATTGTTCTATTAAAGGGGAAGCTCTGTCTTGTTATGTTAAGTTATTCATGTTGCCATTTTCTAAAAAAAGTGTAACTTTATAAATGGGGTTTAAATCCATTGCACTAATCTGCCATATTAGAAATTTGACAGTAAGGTAATTCAGAGTAACTATGTTCAGCTGGTGGAATAAGTTGTATTCATTCAATAGAAGTAGGTAGATTTATTGGAGAGATTATTTTTCATATAGAAGATAATCTTTCTCAGATAATAAATAATAAGAAAAAAATACTAGATATAGAAATTAAAGATCTAATAGTTCTCCAGTTAATCCTCCTACTGTAAATAAAAATACGAATCCGAGAGCTCAAATTATTGATGGGGAATAATTAATTTGAGTTCCATGTAAAGTTGCTAGACATCTAAAAAATTTAATTCCTGTTGGAACAGCAATGATTATAGTTGCTGATGTAAAATAAGCTCGAGTATCAACATCTATTCCTACTGTAAATATGTGATGGGCTCATACAATAAATCCTAAGAAACCAATAGCTATTATTGCATAAATTATTCCTAAAGGTCCAAAAGCTTCCTTTTTTCCTCTTTGGTGTCTAATAATATGAGAGATTATTCCAAATCCTGGAAGAATTAAAATATAAACTTCTGGGTGTCCAAAATATCAAAATAAATGTTGGTATAAAATAGGATCTCCTCCCTCTGCTGGATCAAAAAATGATGTATTTAAATTTCGATCGTTAAAAGTATACTAATAGCTCCTGCTAATACTGGGAGAGATAGCAGTAATGGCAATGCTGTAATAGCTACTGATCAAACAAATAAAGGAATTCGATCAAATGATATTCCAATTGAGCGTATATTAATTACTGTTGTAATAATTTACAGCACCTAAAATTGAAGAAATTCCAGCTAAATGAAGACTAAAAATAGCTAAATCTACAGAGGCTCCCCCATGTGCAATGTTGGAAGATAAAGGAGGATATACAGTACATCCTGTACCATCCCTCTTTCTACTAATCTTCATATTAGTAGAAGGGAGAGAGAGGGTGGTAAAAGTCAAAATCTTATATTATTTATTCGAGAAAAAGCTATATCTGGAGCACCTAGTATTAATGGGACTAATCAATTTCCAAATCCCCCCATTATAATAGGTATTACTATAAAGAAAATTATAATGAAAGCATGGGCTGTAACAATTACATTATAAATTTGATCATCTCCAATTAATGAACATGGATTTCCTAATTCTGCTCGAATTAATAGGCTGAGAGAGGTTCCTACTATTCCGGCTTAGGCAAGTATTTGGACAATGCTATATTTAAAAAATACATTTTTGGGCCAGGAAAACTGTGGATACCTGTGCCAGGAAGACATTCATTGAGGGACTAGTGGGTGCAAGGGAGCTGCTAAGTTCCTAAGAAGCGGAAGCACAATGAGCTCAAGTACTACCACAACCACGTCTACTTTCGACCCACGATACATCCATCTTCAGGCTTCCACAGTCGAATCTATATTAGGAAGGTTTCATTCATTTCGTCGGATGGCATTGTGGCGACCCGAAGTAAATAAATAGATGCTAATGGCGCGGACCAAATAAAGAAATTGCGGGACAATCCTTTTACAGGTTGAACTCCTTCAATTGCCCGCTGAAAAAGCGGGCATCCTTAATAGATGCATCATGCAGCGGAGAAGTATCAGCCGCTTCCTCTTCGGTGGTGCGGCCGATCGCCGTAAATAAAGATAAGGGGAGCAGAGTTCACACAACAAAGTCCTAGAAACGGTTTCCGTATTGCAATATGCCCCGGGTCCACCCACATAAGCCTAATGGAATACGCAATAGATTAATGGAAACCGACTGGACAACTACTAGCAACATTAGCGTCATTTTAACAATGAAGACCGTACATTTAAATCTGTGTTCGGTTTATCTTCATATATTTTATGCAAATTTGCCCCCACAAGCCGAAGATGTATTTGTCGAGATTGCGCTGTAAAAACATCGGAATGTTAGATAGCGGAAATTTATTGGTAAACTTCAGTTCGACCATTCGTATCACTTATGCCTATTATTAAAATGCGTCAAAGAAGCTAAAGCCTCTTATTAGCGAATAATTATAGGAATTACAGTAATTAACGCTGTAATCACGTGCTTTATTTTTGCGCGGAATCACCTGCCTGTGAAGTGATAAATAAGGCAAAAACTTGTGATGCACTCAACATTCCTGCGACATATATTTAATTGCTGATAATACTAAGCGCGTTATTGAATTAATTAATAAAGTACTAGGTAAGTACTAATTGATAATTGAAGTTTAGTTAGATTGATATTATTCCACGTTAATGTAAATTTCCGTAAAAAGCACCGAGCCGATAAGGAAAATATATTGCACACGAAGCGTGGCCAGATAAAGTTCGTTATTTACGACGAATAAAAGTTTAATTCTTGTCAGCGTCGTGTTATGGTTATGCTCGTTAGCGGAGGTACACAACCAGAATCGCAGCCGACTACCAATCTCCTAGATTTATTCAAATGGCACGGTAAAAATGGTCATGCAGATGTGCATATCGTGACAAGTGGTGGATGCAGCGTTTGATTTTGAAATATCGTCTGGCGCATTTCCTAGAACCGTGCTCCAGAAATGCCGCTATGTTCTCCTCGATGAAATTATTATGGATTCCTAGCCGGCAATTCAACTCTGCCTTGCCGAGCTCCTGGAGGCTCTGAGGCATTCTAGTTTCACGTCTGGAAAAGTTATTATCGTTTCGGGGTAATATGTTAATCGGTTTTATTAAGGTATCAATTAATCGGGCGGAGACGCAAACTGGGCAAATAGTCGCAATTTATGTGTAATTAAATGTTTGTGTCGTGGAATTAATTTACATTTGATAATCTGCTTATTTAGTAGAGAGTACATTCATAATTTTATTGGGATTATGTAATAAGGAATGCATGGTTTTATATCTTCGAGTAAAAGGCAGTTTGCACTTCAGATTGAATGCTGCGAGCAATAAATAGTGCCGTTCCGTGCCAAGGTCAACCTTGCACCCTCCAATACTCAAAAATTGTGAAAAAAATCTACCTCAAAATGTATGCAAAATACAAACAGAATCTGTCACCAATAATGAATTATTTTCCCAGAATTTTGATTGAATTTTAAATTTGAATAAATACTTATTATTAGCTACAGAGAAGTTTCGATTTTGCTGTTTTGGAGCATTCTCATGTATGTACTTATATGCCGTAAATGGTAAGTGCCGTAAATGAATCGACCTGTCCGAGCGTTTATTTCATATTTTTCTCATCGATTTGATTGATTTTAACCGATAGGTAGTTTTGAAACTCCCTGTACATACAGGTTGTTCCACTTAAAATTTGCATAATTTACTGAGCTATCAAATTATATGCGAACTTATGTGTATATTGTTTATTTACGTATTTAATTTGGAAAATACACAGTTTTATTTTAATTATTACTTATTTAATTGTTATTTTTATTCAATCAGCCACCTTGGTACCTTTCGGTGCAAGGCTTTCTTTTACATCATAGTATTGACTTTTACATTTATTCTGTTCGATAGTACTCCCTCCACTTCTTCCTATCTTTTGTTCGTTCATTTAGCTCTTCCCAGGAATTCCCTTTTCTCCTCGCCTCTTCTCTTATTGTGTTATTCCACACTTTTCTTGGTCTTCCTCTATGATTTCTCCCTGTTGCTCTTGCCTCATATACTCTCATGGCAATTCTTTCCTCGTTAATTCTGCAGATATGTCCAAACCATCTCACTGTCCTTCTTCTATTTTATCATTGATAGGTCTTAGCGTTAGGTTATTTCTGTATGTCTCGTTTCTTATTCTGTCCCTTCTGATCTTAATTTCAATTTTTCTGAGAAATCTCATTTCCATCGCGTTAATCCTATTTTTTTTGCTTTCCTGTCATAGTCCACGATTCGCTGCTATACCTTGGTGTTGGTCTTATAACTTTTTTGACGATTTCTATTTTTGTGTTGCTTGCTATTTCTTTCCTGTTGAAAAATGTATTTTTTAGCATATTAAAAATCTTTCCTGTTTTGTTTACTCTGTCGTCTATTTCTTTTTCGATTTTTCCGTTACTCTATATTATAGTCCCTAGATATCTGTAGTGTTCAACTTGTTCTAACTTCCTTCATTGTAACTTTATTTCTTGTTTTTCCTTCTCCTTAGTTATTATCATGGTCTTCGTTTTGTCAAGGTTTATCCTCGTGTTAATTTCCGTTAGTTCTTTGTGCAATATTTCCATGTTGTGTTGAAGGTCCTCCTCTGTTTCTGCAAATAGCTTTGTCGTCAGCGAATAATAACTCTGCAAGCCGTATTCTTTCCATTTTCCAGAATCCGATCTGTAGCGGCCTCTATTTTTTTTTGCCTTTTTCATTGCCTTGTCCAGTACTATTGTAAATAGCAATGGGCTCAGCACGCATCCCTGTTTCAGTCCTTTTTTTTGTGGCGAATGTTCTTGATTCTTCATTGTTTGTTCTTACTTTGTTTTTTTTTTCCCTATATATGTTTTTTATTACATTTATCATTGCCTCTTCCGCTCCTCTCTATTCTAGTTCTTTCCAAATGTCCTCTCTGTTAATCCTGTCGAATGCCTTTTCCAGGTCCACAAAGCAAATGTGGATTTTTATGTTCTTTTTTACTAGTTTCTCACTTATTTGTCTCAATATGAAGATCTGGTCTTGAGTGCCCCTCCCTCTTCTGATTATCTTCTATTGTTTCTTCTAGTTTGTTTGTTAGCCTTATTTCTAAGATTCTTGTCAGGATTTTGCTTGGTATGCTTGTTTATGTAATTCTTCTGTAATTTGTGCCGTTTCTTTTGTCTCCTTTTTTATAAATAGGGAGTATTATTCCCGTGTTCCATTCTCTTGGTGTTTTTTCGTTTTCTATAATTTCCGTTCTGTTAATTGTGTTATTGTTCCTCTCCCATGTACTTCAACATGTTTGCTGTTACTTCGTCTACTCCTGGCGCCTTTCCGTTTTTTAGTTTTCTTATTGCTTCATTTACTTCCTTTTCTTTTATCTTCTCCATCTTCACCTTATTCAACTTATCTTGTTTCTCTTCCTTACCTTCTGTGGTTCGTTGTCTTCTGTTTCCTCTTTGGTAAGCTCTTCGAAATATTGTCGCCATCTTTCCATGATTTTATCTTCGTTTGTAAATATTCTTCCGCCTTTGTCTTTTATATTCATCATGTTGTACTCTTTTCTTTGTTTTAGTTGTTTTAATGTTCCGTAAAATAGTTTTTGATTTTCTCTGTAGTTCTCATTCATTGTTTTTCCAAATTGTGTCCATGATTTTTGTTTTGCTTGTTTTACTTGTTGTTTTACTTCGTTTATTTTTTCTTTGTATTCTTCATAGTTCTCTCTTCTATTGGTCTGCAAGTATTTCCTCCATTTATCCTTTTGCCTTTCTCTTTAGTTCCTCTGTCCACCATTCTGTTTTCTTCACTTCTTGTTTCCTATTTTTGTTGTTCTACCACACTCCTTTGCAGCATCCAGTATAATATTTTTAAATGCCTCCCATTCCCTTTCTATGTCCAGTCTTTTTTCTCTTATTCTTTGAAATTTATTTGTAATATATACCGATATTTTTCTTGTGTTTGTGTTTCTTTTTGTTTGTAAGATGTTATCTTCTCTTTCACTTTTTTTCTTCTTCTGTCTGGTCTTAGTTTATGTTTCCATTGCATGTCCATTCTTAGCAAGTGGTGGTCACTTCCGATTTCTGCTTGTCTTGATACCTTTATGTCCTTTATTTTGCTCCAGTTATTTTTGTTTATTAGAACATAATCAATTATGGATCTCTCATTTGTAGATGGTTGAGTTCTCGTGAATTTATGTATATCTTTGTGTTTGAATTTTGTGTTTGCTATTGTTACGTTGTCTTCTACATATAATTCAATTATTCTTTCATCATTATTGTTTCTGGTATAGTCTCCTTCTTTTCCCAGGATTTGATTTAGTCCTTCGTTCTGATTTCCAACTCTTCCATTTAGGTCTCCCATTATTATTATGTTCCCTCATCTATTTCTATTTGTAGGTTCTCGTAGAACTTATCTTTTTCCTCTTTCCTTGCATCTTCGTTTACTTCATATGCTATAAGTAATGTCCATGTCACGTCTTCCGTCAAGTTCATTTCTATAGTCAACATCCTCTAATTTATATGTATTTCCTTTATCATGTCTTTTATTCTTTCCGGTGCTATTATTATTCCTACCCCTCCGCTTGCTCTTTCATTTTCTTCGACTCCTGTCCATATGAGCCAGTATGGATTCTCTGGATTCCTTTACCTTTCTTTTTTGTTTCTGTTATTCCCAGCATTTATATTTTCTGTTTTTACATTTTTTCTACTAATTCTTCTTCTTTACCTTTAATGCTTCGTATATTCCATGTGCCCATTCTAATTTTAGTATGTTCTTCTTTATCTATTTTTATTTTATTCGCGTGTGTTATTCCTTATCCGTTGTCTTTGCTATGGTCCTTTACGTCTTTCTTGTTATTTCTTAGTTTTTTGATCTGGTCGTATCAATTTGTTTGACTCCTTTCTGTGTTCTGTCCTATTTGTATTGTACGTCGTTTATTTTTATCTTCTGATATCCCACATTGACTAACTTTCCTTCATTCCTTTGTTCCTTCGCAATGTTTCTTAATTATTTCTGTATTTCCCTATCATTTCTTGTTAAATCGTTATCGATATATACCATGCTATTTTTAATGTTACGTTATGCTTTCATTATATCGATTTTGTGTAGGAAGAACTCAACTTCAGTCATTATCATCTCCGTGTTCTTTGCTCTGTTCATTTTGAATGCCGACTTTATTTTTGCGTCAGTATTCATTTCTTTTTTCATGAATTCCTCCACTTCTCTTTTAATGTTTACTCCTTCTAGGTTAATTATTACTATTACTACAATATATTTACTAAATCCTTCTTATAAATGGAATATTAATATAAATACCATCAATAATATTGAATTTAAACAATATCTTGATGACTCAGCAAATGCTCTGAGTATAGCATTTTTTCTGAATATATTTTTGATTATTTTTAATTTAAATACAGGTAGTTTGCATTTAAAATATGGCAGTTTTAAAACAAATATTAAACTCGCGAAACGTTTTAACCAACACTTTTAATTACTCCAAATTGTGTTCCGTTACTTTCTTTTCATTTTTATTGTACAATCTTTTACTTACATTAAGTAATTTCATTAGTTCTGTTGATATTTTCTTACCAATGCCTAAATATTAGAAATACTATTAAATTTCGACATTCTAGGTGCATTTTCGGTAAAGTGTATACTCGAAGTTCAAATTTAGTTTCTTACTACATTGTTTTCCTCTTTTTTAACTTTCATTTGAATATATTTCTCGTAAATATATCCATTATTTATCAACTGATTTTGAAAACCTTTTTGTTATTGAATTCAACATAAAAAAGGGTATCAAATGAGGTATCAGAAGAGGTCCAACCGCGGCCATTCAAAAGTGAACGTTTGTTTTTTATAGTTTGATGTTTACTTTTAATCATAGGCGTCCTATATGCGACAATTTGAATAGTAACTCAAGCAGCACGAACGTTTAATTTAATCTAATGAAAAATACGGCAATGTTCACAAGTATCACGCTCACTTTTGGATGGCCGCAATTGTACTTTGCTATTTATTTTTTTAAAGATGGGGCTGTTAGCGCTTAGGGGTTTGAGGGGCGGGGGATTGAAAATCATATCTCTAAATGACTATTTAAAAATAAAAATCGACCTGTCCGAGCGTTTTTTTCATATTTTTCTCACAGATTTGATAGATTTTAACCGATAGGTACTTTTGAAACTCCCTGTACATACAGGTTGTTCCAGCTAAAATTTGCAGAATTTACTGAGCTATCAAATTATATGTGACTTGACCCACGTTCCAATTTAGGATTTTTGGGGTAACTCTCCCCACGGATTGGGGTTGGGGATAGCTGTGAAGGATTGAGTACAACCTTAAAACGATCCCGCTCAAAACTAAAATCGAGGTGTTTCAGAATTTTTATTTTATTTTAACAGAAACGATATTTTCGGGGGAAAACAAATTTTAGCTGGGACATCCTGTATATATTATAATACATAATACAACACATATAAAAAAAATCTACTGATAATTTTAGTGGTTATTAAAGACAAATCTTAGTAGTTATATTACAGTCGCTATGAGCTACAGTAAATCATTTGTATCCCAAATTGTGTTCAATAAGTTTAAAAATATATTTCACCTTCTATTACTTTCTGTATTATTTGTGCATTCCTTAAGCAGTTTTTATGAACTCGATTGGAAGTATTGATATTCTTTAAGGTATACTCTACAAGGTGACAGACTCGCCTACGGCTCGTCAGTCATTAACTTGTATCGCCAGTCAAAAACCCCTTATCCGGTTTATAATGTCAAATGCTAGTAGTAGTAGTAGTAGATCAATCTTTATTCAGCTATCGACCTAACCGGTCTTTCCGCCGTAAGTATTTACATTTTTTAAATATGTTACATTTGCAGGTATATCATATGATGGTGGATAATGGGTGGGGGTGATGTGTGTTGGATATGCCAAAGTCACTCTTTTAATATTTTACGTATTGTGCTTGTAGGGTGTTTTATGTTTGTGCGTCTGGTGACTCGTTCGATGCATAATTTATCCATGATTGTCCAGTTTGTTTCGTTTTGTTTAAATTTCTGTCCGAGTTTTTCGTGTCTGACTAGTATTGGTAGGATGTTTGTAATGTTATATAATGCTACGTTGGATATATTGTGAAGTGGGTTGTCGGGGTGCCTGAGTTTAGAGATGACCGTGATTGATTTTCGTTCTGCCTTTTGTATTGTGCGTTTTGTGACTTATGTAGCGTTGCTTAAAACTGTGTGTCCATAGTCATTGATAGGTCTGCATATTGGTTTGTAGATTTGTGCTGCTGTAAGTGTTGAAATGCCTTGATTTTTGTACGTCAGACTGCGGAAGTGTTTCGAGCGTTTAATAATTTCTGTGTGTTTGTCCATTGTGTGTGTGTGTGTGTGTCTTGAATTTATTTTTGGTGTCGAAAGTTATGCCTAGGTATATAATGTTCGTATAATCATGATAATGAGTAGGTACCTGCATTTAAAATAAATGGATTTTTTGTTTACTTTGTTTCACTTAAATTAATCCTAGTATACCCTTTAGTATATAAAATCTTTTATCATTCAAAGAATTTAATATTAAAAAATTAAATCTCCTTTAGTTTTGCATCTTTAATTACACGCCAATTTTCGTGATTTTTTTCGTTGGCCATTTTTAGTGGACTTGATTAAAATTTGGATCTCTTGCAAACCCCTTTTTCTCTATTTGCTCTCCAATACTCCACCTTTTGATGTTCTCCTTCGTCCACCCTTGTGAATACCACCTTAGCCCTGGCCTGCTGAGTGAAGACGGCGTTAACTACTGCTTCGGCCTTAACTAGTTATCGGTGCGGCTCTACGTAATTTAATTACAAGGCGATAGGGTGAACTCGGCAATGTTAATTTATATAACGAAAACGAAAATAAACAAAGAGATATGTGATTGATACATAAAAAAATACCTACAGGGGGCGCGTCGTACGGTCTACGGCCGCAACGCAATTTTCCGCAAAAACGGAATATCCGGAATATAGTTACGGAATATACAGGGTGATTCAGACCACCCGTCCCAGGCCTTTTTCTCGGTAATGTGACGTCTTAGAAGTTCGGGGAAAAAATATCATGACAAAAGCCTACCTGAAGAATTTAATGGAGATTGTTTCGATTTCCGGAAGTAACCGGAAGTAGGCGTAACTGCACTCAACTTCAGAATTTTAAATGGGAACCTAGGTCATATGTGACATCGTTGGATAGGTATTTTAAAAAGAAACATATTTTTTAAGAAAAGTTTTTTTATAAATGATATATTTAACGGAATAAACATTGCTAGTTTTCCTGCCTCCTTCGGGGTATTTCCTCTCTTGGTAAGAATTTCTTCGATGCACTTGTTGTACGTCTTGCTGGGTCGCCCTCTTTTCTTAGTTTTTGTTTGCACAGCCTTTTTTGACCTGCCTATCTTCCCCCATTCTATTAAGATGTCCCCACGAACCTAGTTGTTGTGTTTCTATGAATTTTAGCGTTGGTTCTATTTCTAGGTCTTCGCGGATCTTTTCGCTTCTCATCCTGTCGATGTTGGGTACTCCTCGTACTCTTCTTAGGAATCGCATGTCTGCTGCTTATATCTTTGATTTGTCGTTCCTTGTCATTACCCACGTCTCGCATCCAAATGTCAGTATTGGTCTATAGATAGTTTTGTATACTCGGATTTATGTCTGTTTGGATACGTTTTTGTTATTAACAATGGTTGTTCTTAATGCATGGTACATCTTCGCTGTTTTTTCGATTCTTCTATTTATCTCCTCGTTTATTTTCCCACTGCAGTTAATTTCGACCCCAAGATATTGGAAGTTGGTTACTTGTTCGATTTCTATGTTATCTATTGTTATTTTGATTGCTTTTTGTTCTCCTATGATCATAACTTTAGTTTTGTCTATGTTCATTTCTATGCCCGCTTTTTTTTAATTTCTTCATTCCATGTTTCCAAATTCTTCTGTAGGTTGTCTTCTGATTGTGTAATTAATACGACATCATCTGCGAACACTCCTGTTGATATTTCAATTTTTTCCATGTTTCGATATCCCACTGTCAGTCTTCTGTTATTTTGGTCGCATTTCTTTATTATTCTGTCTATAAAGATGATAAACAGTGTTGGGCTTAAAGCTCATCCTTGTCTAAAACCGTTCTTTGTTTTAAAAGGTTCGGTAAGCTGTCCGTTATAAGTTATTACGTTGCTATTTCTGTCGTAAATGTTCCTGATGATGTTACGCATTTTATTGCCGACTTTCTTGTTTCTTAGTTTTTCCCACAGTTTTTCTCTGAGAACCATGTCAAATGCTTTTTTGAGGTCGATAAATCCTAGGAATATTGGTTTGTTTTGGGGTTGCGTCTTCTCTATTGCTTGTTTTATTGTGAAGATGTGATCTTGTGTCGTTCTACCTTTTCTAAACCCGCTTTGTACTTCTGCGATTTGATTTTCGATTACGGTTTTCAGTCTCTTATTTATTATTTGTTCGTACATCTTCATTACAACACTTATTAGGGTAATGCCCCTGTAGTTATTGCAGTCTTTGATGTCACCTTTTTTATGTATAATATTATACATATACCGTACGTATACCGTATAATATTACCAAATATTATAAGTAAGTAGCCCAAATAAGTTTAAAGCAAATCAAATAAACCCTATCTGTATCGCCTTCCTGCCCTTCCATGTCCTTCTCAATCTTGGGTGACAGGGGTACTCCTGGGACTGGGGTCATTCACAACCCACCTCGTGGTCCCTTGGACACAGGGGGCTGAAGTCCCTTAACCCAGTCGTACTCGGAGGCATGATATGTGGTTCTAATCCGTAAAGGTAAACCAGCAAGAAACTGGCCTAAAGATAGGAGGTGGAATTAACACCACGCATGAGACAAAGAAGGCTAAGCCTTACCTAAGGTTTAGAGCGGCCAATATGTGTTGTAATCTAGGTGGTTTTTAATCCAGTCCTTGACTGATAATGGTAGGGCCACACAACTACAAAAGGGCCACTCAAACCACAAATCACGCTTCAATTGCGGTCACAATTCCAATACTTTGCTGACTGTGTCGCAGACAAATATCTAAACACTCGGGTGAACAATTTAGTAACGATTAATTCGATATCCGTTCGCCACGCGAAAAATGGTATAAAGGGAGATTGAATTAATTATCGCGACAAGGACAAGGTGTCATGGTAGGCAACCACGCAAACTCCGCTGTACGATCAAAATTTAACGTTACACTTTTCTTGTAAAATATAATTATTTCAACGCTAGTTTGGCTGACAGGTTAGAACGCTTGCTTAGCATGCGCGAAGACCTGGGTTCGAGCCCCAGTACAGGTAGTACATTTGTACTGAGAAACTAGTGCCATTCGCCGTTGGGAGCTCATTAACGGCGCTCTAGAGATCGGGGGCATATTTCTAGAGTAACAAGCCCTAACTCAATACACACATTTACACAAATCATAAGGCGGAAGGACCCACGTTGGTCGATAGCCAGTTAGGGATAATCTCCCTAACAAATACAGTCACTACTATAATTATTTCGTTAAATAGGAATTTTTAAAATTTATGATGCTTTCCAATAAAGTGTATTTTTTCCTTTTTTAAATGTACCTAATTATGTCCTTCTATTTTATTTACTTATATTATTGCACCTTCTCTTACTTTCTGACAATTATATGAATTCTTCAGCATACTTTAACCAATTCACATGAAATTTTGACATTTCTTTCAAAAACGTGGAAATATTATTGAAATGTTGAAAAAAAAGTTTACATTGGGTTGTATTTGTTTAATAGTTTAGCTTGTGTTTTTTTTGCAATTTAATGATTTTGATAATCATTTTAACGTAATTGTGTTCAATTTTCAATATCACTGTTATATGCATTAGACTTAGAGAATGTTTAATGATTTCATGGTACAAATACAAATTTTAGCACTTACATTACTTATTAACTTACTTATTAACTGCTATGAACTTTTTGGTTCCATTTTTTCCATTTCTTTTCTTTTTTCTGCGCCTTATTTTACATTTTTTGTGATCTCGTTGCATATCCACTTTTCTAGAAATATTAATTTCATGTTTTCACAGTGTAATTGTGTAATTCAAGTGTAATTGTATTAAAAATTTAAAAAAGTTGATGGTCTTTAAAAGTTTGATTTAAATATGGGAGTATTTAAATATTTTGTTGTGCAACAATATTTGTGTACGTACTATGAAACAGTTATTTTGATATTATTCAACATTATAAGTGAAATTTACGTAATCCACACTTCCTGTCCGTATTTTCCCATAAATTTTGTCATAAGCATAATTCAATGTTAATTCGCCACCGCATTATAATTATGATTGCATATTTGTAATTCGTGTCACCCAGATATACGCACGCGAGTCGCCTTAAAAGCCGACGAACAACAAAAGGGAAAAAGCGGTTGCGAAACGGCGTTAACCTGCGCTCTCTCGAGAGCAAGACCGTTTTCAAAATGTTCCCAACCTATACGAGAGTGGCGCAATAAATAACGAAATGTGTACGTGATTAACGGTATTCCAGTAAATATATAATTTCCTCGCGTGCTTCGATACGCGGCCATTATTACAACCTTTTTTGGGTGTTACATGCGCAGCGGCTCCGTTAATATATAAATATGTCATATGCCATAATTACACATACGCACTGCGCGGCGTTAATTTATGCATGCCTTTGGAGTGCCTTACCGTAAATAAAAGGTAATTTATTCCGGTATATCTGCCATGAAGAAACAAAGAGCCGGGAGGGGAGCCGAGGCGCATACTTTGACGCTCATGCAGGAATCATCAGGGCAATCTGCAACAAAACAATTCGGGTTAATTAAAGTGTCCATGAGTGAAATCGGTAAATCACAGGGAAGATTAAGGACGCTGGTAAAGTGTCTGTGAGCACGAGAGCCATTCTATAATGCGCATCTAATACTTCAGGACCGGCATGAAGAAATTAAAAATATTGATGGTAAAGATATGTTGTTTATTTATTTAAGGATGTATGTAATTAATTACGTCGATCGAGTTATTTTTGGTAAAAATATAAATCAAAAATTTTACAATGATATTCCAGGAATTTCCAGGAGACCCCGACCTAACCTAACAATTACAGCAAAATCTAACTATGAATTGTTTTCGGACAATTATCGATCGGCAACTACTGAATTTTTCCAGATTTATACCGTAAGGTTTTCTAAAACTTCTGTATCGAATACTGTTCTGGATTCTGTAAAGAAAGCACTTGGCTTGTTTTTAAAGAACTTTATAATTTTCACAAAATATTAAAAAAACCAAATCCTATTGTAAAAAATATAAAAACACTTTTTTTAACTAAGTATTAAAAACAATAGTTATAATATAATTTCCAAAACGTTCCGAAATTTGAAGCGGTTTTAAAAAATAATCAGCAATTTATAATACAAAGATATTATATCATAATCTGTATAGCATCAGTAATAATTTTAGGGAACTCTGGAGAAAAACAGGCCAAAATGACATTAGTTCTCTTAAAATCAACATAATTTTCCCAACATTTTCGTCCAAAAAAGGTCCAAAAAAATAAAATAACTAGAAATCCTAATCTTAAATTTTATCAAAATTTATTAATTTAATCAATAGTTTTATAATAATTTGACACATTTTTTTCAGAAAATCACAACTAATGGGTTTTTATAAAAAAAATATAGACATGAAACAGTGGGAAAATAATCGACAACCGGAATTGTATTGTGTGATTTCTCAAAAATTATTTATAAAATCCTACATTCATAAAAATTTAAACCGTGGTTTAGTGGTGTATTATAAAGGGTTACCAATTAGCTTCAAAAAACGAGCTCGCTACGATATTTTAAAGTTGAGCTTGCTTATGCATGATATGCGGGGGTGGGGCAGGGGTAGCCCAGTTAGGGATGACACCTGGCAGCGATTGAAAAAGAATCAGGTATTAGAAGCAGAAGTCTTTCTAAAGATGCCAAGGTTGAGAAGACATTTAAAAGCAGCCAATGTTACAGTGTATCATTGGGTATCCGTAGACTTTTTGAAATTCATCGTGGTGAATTCACGATAAGATTCAAATCTTATCGTCGCACTAAAGTTATTTATGACAATTTGCGTATCTGTTGCTTTGTGTGAGAGGAGCTTTAGTAAATTAAAATTAATCAAAAACTACGTACGGTCAACAATGAGCAATACGAGGCTAAACAATTTTGCAATGTTAACTATCGAATACAAGGCAACACAAAGTATTCATTTTGAAGATGCGATTTCCGAGTTTGCAGCTGTCAAAGCTAGAAAGAAGAGATTATAATACTTAAATATTTTTCAATTGAAGGTTTTTAAAGTTTCTTCTATATATGTTTATGATACTTGATTGATAGTTTTGTTATTTGATGATAAATGACTTATAATTTTTCAAATGTTTATTGAAATTGTTGTATTAAAATCATAATTCACGCTTACCTGATTTTTTTCTTTTACATAATGTTATTTTTTCCATATTCATGGGGTGACACCATCGATATCCGCCCCGGATGTCACCCATGCTTGCTACGCCACTGGACCCAAGCAATGTAAATAGTTGAGTGGGTGAAACAAAAATGACGTTTCTTAGCGTTTAAATAGTTTTTCTTCAAACCATTACAAAATAAATACAGTAACAGGTACCTACATTTATAAATTTGTGCGCAATGGCCACCAGAGCTGACAAAAATGTCCTGCTTTTACAACAAAAAAAAGGAGTAAGTGAACTTTATATTTTCAGAAAAGCAAGCTAGCAAACACTAATTATAATTAAACTTATGTTAATTATAATATGTTATTAAAGTTGGTATTTTTAGATGTATCAGTACTCAAACAACAGGATAACAACAGTAATAGTCAAGAACCTAATAATCCGAAGATAGGAGCACAAGAAAAGAAGGAGGATGTGGAAGATAATAAAAATGAGTCAATTTCTAGTAATCAAAGTAAGTAGCTATGAAAAACATTGGGCTTAATACTGCAAGCCGTTTAAATGTTTATTTCATGATGCATAATCTCCTCTGATATTACCTGCTTTTATTTCTATTTTAGTGCGATTGTCAGATATCCCATCTACAACCAGAATTGAGGATGACTCCCTAACGGACCTATCGTCCGACGATGGTGAACTATGACAGCCTCCAAATAACCATTCAATTGAGACAGATTCAAATGACGATCAATTAACTGCCCCATTGAACAGTACAGAAAAAAGAGAAAACCAAAAACCAAGGAAAATAACAAGATAGAGTAAGGCAAGTCCACATGACTGGAAGCGCAGTAAAGATAAATATAAAAATAAGCCAGGGAAAACCATGAGAGCACTAGAGGTGTAGCTCAAGTTGCTAAGCAGCCAAAGCCAATAGTAGTAGTGACTGTATTTGTTAGGGATATTATCCCTAACTGGCTATCGACCAACGTGGGTCCTTCTGCCGTGTGATTTGTGTAAATGTGTATATTTAGTTAGGGCTTGTTACTCTAGAAATTCGCCCCCGATCTCTAGACCGCCGTTAATGATCTCCCAACGGCGAATGGCACTAGTTTTTCCGTATAAATGTACTACCTGCTAAGCAAGAATTCTAACCTGTCAGCCAAACTAGCGGTTCCAAAACCAATAAATTGTGGCAGTTGACGATTTAAATGTTCGGGATATTTTTCAGAAGATGAGTACAGTAGTAGAGAAAAGTAATCTGCTTAAAATATTGGGACCTAGATTATATTAGACAGAAAGATTTTATACTTATAAATGTAGTGGCAATAGAGCCACAACAACGTCGCCCTAGAGGAAAAATGATGGCTCTAAACAGCGTGGCAATTCCAAGTTTTATTATTTTAGCAAACACGGACAAAAAAATCGAGTGTGTCAAAATTTCTTTTGAAAAACATTGTGCATTTCAAATACTCCTATTATAAATGCATTCACCTTCAGAGGTGCTGAAGGAGGGCAGTACGAGGGCAGCGACAAACGTGGGCAAGCTGCTCCAGGTAACAAAACACCGGAGTGTCAGAGACCTAGGGTGAAAACTCATATTGAAAGTTTCCCTGTAATGGAGAGCCATTACACTAGAAAATCTTCAAAAATATTGTATCTTGATAGTAAGTTAAACATCGAAAAATGTATGATTTGTATAAAAAGAAGGGCCAAGAAGAAAATGAGCAAATTGTAAGCTCAATAACCTACAGGCGAATTTTTTGTCAGGAATACAACATGTCTTTCTTTCAACAAAAAAAAAGACCAGTGCATGACTTGCAACATGTACGACAAAGCGTTACCTGCTGTTAAGGTAAATTTGGAGTAAAACTACAAGCTACACCTTCAAAGAAAAACGGCTTCTTTGGAAGAAAATACTAATGATAAAAAAGCAACGGAAGACAAAAGCTTCTTTACCATTTCAATTGATTTACAAAGCGTACTGCAATTCCCGTCTTCTCATGTAACCTTGCTTTGCTACTTAAGAAAAATTAATATTTATAATTTTACCGTGTACGAGGTAACTCCACCTAAGAACGGATACTGCTCTTTTTCGACAAAAATGAGTGGTACACGAGGTAGCTGTTAAATAGGGCCATGCTTGCTGCAGTATACTAACAACCATATCCCACCCAGTGTTAAACATCTGGCCATCTTTTCAAATACATGTGGAGGGCAGAACCGGATCATACAAATATCTTCCATACTGCTGTATATTGTAAAAAATCACAACACTCTAGAAGTAATAGAGCAAAAATTTATGGAAAGTGGTCACTCGTACATGGCTCAATGCACAGTGCCAAGAAGTGCAAAGAAAAATGTAGAAGTGTTCTCTGTACATGAATGGAAAACCATTTTTAAATTGGAGAGATCAAAAAACAAGAAGCCTTACATAACTAAGGAATTTATGTATGATGACTTCGTCGACTTGAAAAAAACTTGTCGAAACAATGGTTTTCAACAAAAAGAAGAACCTAGATGGCAACCTGGTTAATTGGCTGAAAGTTAAGTGCTCCGGTACAAAAAATAAGATCCTTGGTCAAGTGACGCAGGAACACGCAGGAACAAAAATATGAGTATTTACTACACTGCAGATTCAAATGCACTACCGACTATACAATCGGCAACTGCCTATCTCTTCTGCCAAAAAAATGACTTGCTGACACTTCCCCAATGGTACAACAGTTTGCCAGTTTCAGCGAGTGCAAAAGATACTGCTCCAGGCTCTACTTAATAAAAGAATAAAGAATAAAAGAAAAAATCAATTTAATATTTTTAGCTATCTATTTTTAAATAAGCAAGTTTTTATTTTATGAACTAAATTTTATTCTGCTTTTCTTATTGATACTTTTTGTTAGTTAATTTAAGTAATAATAATAATAATAATAAGCATTGATTAAAAAAAAATCACATTGGACTTTTTTTCTACTTTGCTCATTGTGCCCAGCAAAACGTTTGATTTTATTATAAGTGAAATACACTAACTACCAAATAAGTCCTAAATTACTTTTATAAATATGAATCATATTTATAAATAGAATAAAAAACTTTAATTGCAGTTTCTCACATTTTATAGTTTGGACTTAGTGATTTCACTTGTAAGCCGACGTAATATAACTTGTGGCTTTACGTGGAGAATATTCAAAGGATTTATTTTTTCTCTAAAACAGCGATTCTGGCGATAGGCGTTTTTGTGTGGAAATATTAAAGACCCAGAATTGTTTTATAGTTTAGTATGGCTGAATTCGTAGACAATTGAAAACATTTCAACGTAAAGTTTTAGTACTTATTTTCTTTTAGATATCTTTAGTTTTCACATTTTAAAACAAAAGTTGTTTTCTGCTGCCCTTAAATCTTTTGATCAGTGGGTAACTCGTATCGGGCTGCCCACGCCTGAAGACGGTCCTGGGTTCTGGTGAATTATTCATGCAGTACCTACACTTCAAATCAATTGCGAGTGATTGTTTGTTTTTGCGTTATGTTTTCCCTCGTCTAATTTGCCGTCCGGCCTTGATGTGCGGTTGGGCGACGTTTCTTCTGCATCCTCAATCTCCGCAGAAAACGAAAACGTTCAGGCTGCCCACTTTCGAGTTTTTCACTTTCGGAATTGAGAGGCGATGGGAATGCAATTTCCGCTCGCCTCATTTTTTCCGCCGCTGAAACGCGCAGCGGATTCGCCATGCGTCGCCAATAAACCGTATAAATTACGGGTTTTATTGCCGGCTAAATAAATGAACGTCAAATCGTGAATTATGGTCGATTCCTTTAATGCGAGATCTGCGGTCTTGCGCTGTCGCGGATTTGCATGTAGATAAATCACGGCGAGCGGCAAAAATCGCGACGGCGACAATGGAAAGCCTGCCGTCAAATCAAATGAAAAGTACACGAAACGCGCGCTTACTATTCATCGCTTATACCGCAAGACACGACCGACGCTGTTATATGTGTAGTAATTTAAATAAAATAATAAAGTATATTGTACACTTTATGTGAGCGATTGCAATAAATTACGTAAGGGCAATTAAATCTACGTCAATTTTTATGCGGCTCCAGTGTTGTATTAGTGTAAACGACACCTGTAAAATACGCTTCGAATCATCCGATATCAATTAAAATGCAAATATAATTAGGAATGACGTCCGCTAACGTCGGCATTAATGGTAATGGAACTACGGACAATATTAAATTAAATTAGCGCTATAAAATCTAACGGTAAAATACCTACTCCGATAAAAAAAAATTACAGTGCATTCGAAGACCTATCAAAGTATATTAAATCATACAAGTATAATTTGAAAAAGAAATGTTTTTTTTAATATTATATTTTTAAATTTTGCAGTAGGTACTTGACTCGATTCGAACATAATTTATATCAGTTTTAATATCACATGAGCATCGAAAATAATCGATTATTTTACGAGTAACGAGACGTAATCTGCGAAAAAACACGAGAGCGTAGGTCGTGTGGTTATTTAAGGATTATGTCGAGTTACAAGTGAGAAATAATCGTTATTTTCGATTACTCGAGTGGTATTCGTTACGATTATATAATGAATAGATCGATAATAATTAAATTATTACACTTATTATTTATTTTGTATTAATATTAAAGGTACAATCAATTGATCATTGATTGAATCAATATCAGGAATTAATAAAACAAGAAGCAGAGAAAATGGAAAAAACACAATACGTGAACGCAGAAGAAATATGGAAATATTTCAAACACATGTTAACAAGAGCAGCGAGAGAGGCCTGCGACACAATAAGAACCAACAGGGAGAAAAAACAAACGAACTGGTAGACAGAAGAGCTGAAGAAAGAAATAAAACTGAAAAAGAAGACATGGCAAAGATACCTCCAAAGCAAAACAACGACAGATTATGAAAAATACACAACACAAAGAAGACAACAGGAAGGAAAAACAAAAGAACTGGTGGACAGAAGAGCTGAAGAAAGAAATAAAACTGAAAAAGAACACATGGCAAAGATACCTACAAAGCAAAACAACGACAGATTATGAAAAATACACAACACAATATGAAGACCGGTAAAAATCAAAGTGAAACAAGCTAAAGAAGAATCATGGGAACAATTCGGTGAGAAAATTGAAAAAAAACCGCAACGTAAACCAAAAACTATTCTGCAACGTGATAAGAAGAAACAGAAAAGAAAAACTATCAAGATACACCAAATATAGGACAAAGACGGGAAAATACTGACAAGAGATGAAGAAATTGCGTAAAAAATGGAAGTAACACTTCGAGGAGCTATTGATCAAAGAAAATAATATCGAAGAACAACAAACGAATCAGCAGAAGAAAGTAAGAAACCAAAACCAAAAAGAAGAAGAAATAACTGAAGGAAAAATAACACCGGAAGAAGTAAACGAAGCAATAAAAAAAATGAAGCTGGGGAAAGCACCGGGAATAGACAACATCAAAAACGAACAACTAAAATACATGGGAAATGAGGGAACTGAGCAACTAACAAGACCCTTAAACGAAGTTTGGAAGACAGAAAAAATACACAAAGACTGGCAAACAGCAGCTATAATACCAATATGGAAGAAAGGAGATAAAATGGAATGTAGTAAGTACAGAGGAGTTTCCCTATTATGTGCAACAGAAAAGATATACGAGGACATACTGGAAAAAAGAATAAGACAAAAACTAGAAGGGAAACTGGAACCATCGCAGAGCGGATTCAGAAGATAACATTGTACTATAGATCACCTATTCACAATCAGGAACTTAATAAATGAACTAAGAGAGCACCAGAAACAAATATACATAGCATACATAGATCTAGAAAAAACCATTGACAAAATAAACAGAGAATAGTGCTTGTATAGCAAGCACTACAAGACCAACAAGAAGGACAAAAACTGATTAGGGCAATACAAAGTATATACAGGGTGAGTTTTTTCGGATGTTTAATATGGGGATCTCGGAAACCAGCGGAGATAGAGGGACGATTAAATAGGGAAATAATTGCAGTTTTAAGATTTCAATTTCATGAGCTTTTTGTTTTTTTGAAAAATTGCATGGCTAACTAGATATCTCGAAAAAATATATTTTTTGTTATTTTGTTCGGAGCACATTGCTCTGTTATTATTGACTTTAGCAAAAATGTGTAAATGAAACTGTTACAGGAAATTATGTGCTTAATAATACAGTCTAACCGATTATGTTATTTAAGCTATAATTTTTGAGTTATGACAGAAACTTGTGTTTTTTCTAATGGAAACCATAGTCGGTCATGACTTTATAAAAAAGGCCTCTTTTCAACAATTCTAATGATATATCATATTACATAGGTATTTTCATTAAAAAAAAAAAATTATGGGAATTTTTTTCTTTTCAGTTTCGAACTATTCGAAGTAGTACGCTATAGAAACAATTGCTAGATACACACGACAATTATACAGGTGGCCGATCTCCCGATCTCTCTGTTTTAGATCTTTATTTATGGGGAATGGCAAAAGATAGAGTGTATCAAACATCGTACGTCACAGTAGATGACCTTAGAGAAGCTGTACTTACAAGTTAAAAGTTTTTGCTAATATTGATGGACGCTCCGTTAGAAAAGCAACAAATTCTGTTCTAAAAAGGTGTGCATTAATAATAATGGTGAAACTTTTGAACATATTTAGTCTTAACTACTTTCCTAACTTTAATTACGTTGTTTTGGTACTACTTTAGTTACGTTCTAATATGTTTGTATTGTTTCTCAATTTATCGTCTGTCATTCCCTGTTTAGTAGTTTTGTACTTATGTAATTTTGTTTTATCAGAAATAATTTTTATATAAAATTGCAACTCCAACGAAATAAACATTTTACACCAAAATAATAACGTTTATAATTTCGAAATGAAAAGAAAAATTTTAATAACCAACTTGAATTTTATTATTTAACGCCTTGCGCATCTATCAATTGTTTCCATAGCCTACTTCTTGAGTAGTTCGAAAATGAAAAGTAAAAAATAATGATAATTTAATTATTTATAAAAATAACTATATCAAGTGGTATATCATTAGAATAGTTGAAAAAGCGCCTATTTTATAAAGTCATGGCCAACTATGGTTTCCATTAGAAAAAACTCAACTTTATCTCATAACTCAAAAATTATAGCTTAAATAACATAATCGGCTAGACTGTATTATTAAGCACATAATTTCCTATAACTTTTTCATTACACATTTTTTCTAAAGTCAATAATAATAGAGCAATATGCTCCGAACAAAATAACAAAACATATATTTTTTCGAGATATCTAGTTAGCCATGCAATTTTTCCAAAAAAACAAAAAGATCATGAAATTGAACTCGTAAAACTGCAATTCCTTCCCCATTTAATCGTTCCTCTATCTCCGCCAGTTTCCGAGATCCCCATACTAAACATCCGAAAAACTCACCCTGTATACCCTGTATATATATATATATATATATATATATATATATATATATATACCAAAACAGAGAACTGTATAAGAACGGGTAACATGAAGTCCAAGAATTTCACAACGATCAACGGTCTAAGACAAGGAGGAGCGTTAAGCCCATGCCTATTCATAATGGCTGTAGATGCAGTAATGAAAAATATAAAAGAGAAAAAAAACACACACATAGGATACAGGAACCTTAAAGCAATGGAAATCACTGAGTGTATATTTGTAGACGATGTAGCACTAATAGCGAAAAACATTAAGGACCTAGAAGCAAACATTAATATATGGAGCGAAGAACTTGCAAAAGCGGGACTGAAAATCAACACAGAAAAAACAAAATAATGAAAATGGGGGAGGAAAAGAAACAGAAAAAATAACAATAAGCAACACCAAAATAGAACAAACCGAACAAATTAAATACTTAGGGCAAATAATAGACAGCATAGGGGAACTCGAAGTGGAAATAAACAATAGACTTCGAAAGCAAGCAGCAACAAGAACTTTCCAGACGATCCAAAAGATAATACCATTGATTATAATAGCCTTTTATTTGGGTTATTATAATCAATGATAATACTAAACAACAAGAAGATATCGAGAAAAACAAAACTAACAATATACAAAGTAATACTAATACAAACACTAATAAATGGATGCGTAACGTGGACGCCAAACAGGAGACAAAAAAGTAAGATACGGACACTAGAAAGTCTCTTAGGAAAGTATACGGAGTAACCAGAAAATACAGAATCAGAAACGTAGACATAAGAAGAGAACTAGAAATAACAGAACTAAACAAAATAATAGAAGACAGGCATCTGCAATGGTTGGGACACCTACACAGAAGAAAAGACACCAATCAAACCAAAATCATATGGCAAACTAAAATAACCGTAAAACGAAAAGTGGGAAGACCGAAAAAGAAGTGGGATAAATATGTCTAAAATATTATGGAAAGAAGAGAATTTAAAATTTAGAAATTATGGAAGAAGATTATGGAAAGAAGATCTAACGCCCAAATGAAGAAAAGCACAGGAAACAAGACGATCTGGAACCTACTAGTAAAAGAAAATACAAGAAATTGAAAAACTACAATATTCTACACCCGAAAGGATAGAAGAATTATGACTATAATAATAATAATAATAACAATAATAATAATAATAATAATAATATTAATAATAATATTTGAAACATTGTTATCTGTCGATGAGCTTGAGCTAGCTAACGGGTTTTCCAATAAGAGGTGTTATTTTGAATAGCCCGCTATTTCGGTAGATGTCACTTTTGAAGCTGTCATTTCTTGGCATTTGACAAGTAGAAACTACGCCATTAATAAAAATGGTACGATACACGCTTCAACAACGCATTGAAATTATTAAAATTCACTATAAAAATGGTGAAAATTTGGCAGAGACGGTTCGTAAAACTCGAACATTTTTGGGTCGTCGTGAAGCACCTTGTCGGACCGCAATACAGAAATTGGTGGAAAAATTCGAGCTGTTGGGACAAGTTAGTGATGAGAAGAATAAAACCCGTGCACGTCGCTCAAGAACAGCCGAGAATATTGCTGCTGTAGCCGAAAGTGTTGAAGAAAACCCAGGTTTGTCCATTCCTCGTCGTTCTTTGGAATTAGGTATTCCACAAACGTCATTACACCGTATTTTGCATAAAGATTTGGGTCTTAAGGCTTATAAAGTCCAGTTAACACAAGAACTCAAGCCGGCCGATCATCAACAACGTCGTGACTTTGCTGATTGGGTCGTTGAAATGCATGAAAATGATCCGGAATTCCATCGAAAAATCATCTTCAGTGATGAGGCCCATTTCCACCTCGGTGGCTTCGTCAACAAGCAAAATTGTCGCATCTGGGGCTCAGAAAACCCAAGAGTTATTGTTGAAAAGCCTCTCTATCCTCAACGTGTGACTGTTTGGTGCGGTTTATGGTCCGGCGGAGTCATTGGACCTTACTTTTTCGAAAATGAGGCTGGCGCAACAGTTACGGTGAATGGATTGCGCTATCAAGAGATGATTAACGATTTTTTATGGCCGGAATTGGATGGTATTGATCTGGACAACGTTCACTTTCAACAAGACGGCGCTACGTGCCACACAATCAACGAAACCATTGATCTTTTAAGGGAAAAGTTTCCGGACCGTGTTATCTCTCGAAGAGGTGATCACAATTGGCCACCGAGATCTTGTGATTTAACACCTTGCGACTTCTTTCTTTGGGGCCACGTGAAGGAGAAGGTCTACGCCAACAGCCCAGTATCGATTCAAGACCTCAAAGATGGAATTCGTGAGGCTATCGAGGACATACAGCAGCCACTTTGCGATTTAGTTATAGAAAATTTCATGAAAAGGATTTTGTCCTGTAAGCGTGGCCGTGGTGGTCATTTGCTTGATGTTATTTTCCACTATTAACGGCATACCTTCCTCTTTGTAATGAAATAAACATCTGATGATTTATAATAAAAAATGGCATTTTTCTTTGAATATCAAAATAACACCTCTTATTGGAAAACCCTTTATATTGGTAGTACATTCAATTGCTACGCTTATTTCTAAACCTGAAGCTTTTCCGAAGCGATACATTGAGATTTTATTTGACGTTTGTTAATACATACAAAACTTTGTTGTCATGACAGTTATTAAATAATGACTCTAGATTCAAATTTTTATCCATTATTTTTGCTTTGTTGGACCCACCAAAAACCGAAGTGATTAAACCACGTCGTCAAGGGTATATCCGTTCATCAAAACATGGTAACTATTTAAAATTTGTGATTGCTATTGGTAAAATGTATGATGAATTGTATAATTTGTCTTATATAACCTCAAGATTCCATTCTTTTGAAACGGTTTAGTTAAAAATAAGTCAGCCAAGAAATACCGAAAGCAATAAATATTGCGTATGATTGAAAAGGGTCAAGTTCAAATTAGTGATGTGTTAATTCTGTAATTATTTCAGTTGTTACGATGTTTAAATCATTGCCGATAAATTAATCATCATTATTCAATTAGCACTGTTTACAACAACGGATTAATCTTTTATACACCAGCCTGTAAATAATTATCCTTAATCGCCGCGGCACGTGCATATGCAATAACGAATTTGTGCGTCTGCAGAAAGGAAAAGTGTTAATGACTGTCCATCAATCCAACAATAAAATATCAACTGAATTGTGAAATATTTCGTGAACGTTGTGAAAGAGCAAGCCATATTTTAAGGCATTGGCATTAATCAGAGTCTTTGTTTTAGTGAGATATTTTTGAAGCGAGTACTTGAGTGATTCCACTTCAAAAATTCTGTATACATATAATTTTGTTTGTCAAGATTTTCCACGCACACGCCATAATTTTATAAATTCTTGAGTAATTTTTAATATTATCTAAATATACGTATATTTATTACATAACGGGCAACAGGTTTTGTTTTTTTTTTTATGCACGAGCATGTAAAATCGATGCGTGAATCCTGGCAGTTTCGGAAGACTCATGAGAATCGTACATGCGTTATTGATAGTTATCTCCATTTATCAAACACTATACACACAATGTTAGTATACCGGTATAAATAATACGCCAGTGATTTTTCTCCTGTGACATAACATATATCTATATGTATGTGTGTATGCACACGGGTCGAACACCGTGCATACCTACGTAATTTGACCCTAACCGTGGGCTTTTGATCTTTTAGTGCTTATAAAACGCAGCGAACTGTACTTATAAGCAGTAATTACATGCATAAACATAATACTTATATGGGATCTAACATTATAATTGAACCTGAAGATGAAAATGCGCGTGCATGCATTGTTTTGCATAATTGGCAATACGTTATTTTATATGCAAAATCATTTGAAATTATTGTCTTCGATTTGCATATTCTGGTGCATTAATTTAGATTCTTATTACTGCATCGCGTCTGCGAGTTATTGTGGGACGTGGAAAAATTACTTAATTACATGCCTCGACGAAATGATCATGGAACATCTGTTAACCGCTTGTTTTATCCACTAATATCGAGCCTGCGCCACCATTTATTAATTACCTTATAAAATACCACACGGCATTTCAATGTGTCGACTGCTATTATTTTTTTGGCCAACAAATCCTCCTTGCTTCGTTGACTGGTTGATAAATATGGGCCTTTACCTATGGGCACTTTAATGTATGTTATTTCTATGCACGTGAATCAATCTTGAATACATCGTCTTGCGTGCTCTAGATTGGTAATTTATGACTTGATTTTAATGGTGTATTGATCCACGCAAATATATATTTTATTTTATTTTATTTTATTAATATATGGGTGAATTTATAAAGTTTTCACCTATACAAACCACAACTTGCCTTACATGTGGAGTAATTTATAATATTTCATTTCCACAATAAAAGGTACACATTCGACCAATAAAAGTTAATATTGATTTAATCTGTTTTTCAGTTGTTTATTGCTATTTTTCTTAATTCGGCTGCTTATTTAGTGTTAAGCGTGCTTATTTATCCGGACCCTAGTTATTATATTTGAAATCCACAGTAAAAGGTACTCATTCAACCAATAAAAATTAATGATCACTCGTTAATAGAACAATCCTGACAAATCTTCAGGAACCTTCTGTGTGTAATTTAGAATTTTTATATTTGTGCATGTAGCAAACATTGAATCACAATTCATACTTTCTGATAAACACTTTTTCTGAAATGTATGGTGTTATGCAACAACGCTGTTGAGCCACAATTAAAAAAAATGAGTTAAGCTTGTATTGTTTGGAGGGAGACGCTGTTTTACAAGGAGTAAAATTGATTTAAGTTATTACTTAATGTTATTTCTATGCACGTGTGCTGCCATCCAGCATGTAAAATATTAACCCACAATCTGTATATCCGAGTTCACGCATTTAGCAACAATGATTTAAGCCACACTTCTTTACCTTCCGTGAAAATTAATGCCTTTTCTTCCTATTTGTTGTGGAAAACTGTGGCTTTGACTTTCATTTATGTCTTTTGTTTGGAAAAAAAACAAAAATATATTACAACAATCACAAAATCAATTTGAATAGATTTACAACCAAATGCAAGATATATTTAATATTTTATTAATATCAACTTCTTCTTTCTTCTATGCAAGTAAATATTTTTTACTTTACTTTTCTTTGCTTTTTCATTTGCTTTAGTAAATTTTTCAAGAGTTTTTTTCTTAATCTAGTTTGATTTTACGTCAATGAAATTAGTGAAGTTTTGTTACTATCGTCAGATAGTCAGAACTGCTCAAAAGCTGCTCTATTTAAGACTTTTTAGAAAATGTATCTAAAGAAATAAAAATTAGGTCCATTTAAAAACTTTTCAGAATGTATTTCAGAGGGAAATTGCTTTTTGAGCAGACGGCAAAATGTATTAGGAGTATAAGTATTATGAGCTTTTGAATTGTATATTGGCCAAATGAAAAGTGCTTCCCGCAGAAAAATGAAAATTCCAAAGTTGATTACCGAGGAATCAAAAGTTTCTTATAACTTTTTGTCAACAATAGACTCTTTAGTATTTAAAATACGATATTTAAGGTTGTGGGAAAATTAATGACTTCAAACTCGAAATCACCCAAATACATATAGTTTTAGGTTTGTTTTTTATATGTATTTTAGTATTTAACTTTTTTTCTGGTGAAATAAATATTTACTCGTTTCTGCAATAAAATACAAACAAACAAGACTCTATTATAAATATATTTTTTAATTGAACACAGAATAAAACACAAAATTTTCCGTGTTTTCATTAAAATACAATAATAGTTATTTATGTTACAAGTACGCTAAATAGGTGTTTATGGACGCGGCCGGAAGATTAAATGGCGAGGCGTTAGCCGAGCCATTTAACCGGCCAAGTCCATAAAGACCATTAGCGTACGTGTAACATACAACTTTTTTTTTAATTTGTACACATATTGATTTGAAAATAATATTGAAATATGTTATTTCCAACCATAACAACAGTGTTGTTGTTGACAAATTAAATTTGACAAAATGTCAGATATCGAAGATAATATCGAAGAAGATTATGATTTGCCACCAGAAGTTATCGAGCAAGCTGCACAAGCACAAAGTCGATTGATGCCCGTGAAGTCGGCTGCCATTTACGAAAAAACGTATAAGTTGTTTTGCGATTGGCGCAACAAAATGTCTGTTCGAAAAACTTCGGAACAAGTCCTTATGGCTTACTTAAATGAGAAATCGAAACAAGTCAAACCATCTAGTCTTTGGTCATATTTTTCAATGTTGAAGAAAGTGCTAAAAGTAAAGGAAAAAGTGGATATTAGTAAGTAAGTTCTAATATTGCTATGTATAAATTCAATACTAGATTTGTATAAATTGTTAGATATGCTAGTGCTCAAGAATTTTTGAAAAATATTTCCCGAGGTTACCGACCTAAAAAGTCAAAGGTATTATCTAAAGAAAATGTCATGGCATTTTTGAAAGAGGCTGATGATTTCCATTTTTTATTTGCAAAGGTAGGTAAACTGTATTTCTGCTAGACAAACTGATGTACCTATATCAAATCTTCTCAGCTTGTGGTTCTTTTTGGAGTTTTTGGTGCTTGTCGTCGCCAAGAACTTGTCAATTTGACGGTAAACGATGTGAAAGAGAATGGCTCATTTTTACGGGTGTTTCTTGGAGCGACAAAAACCGACAAAACAAGATCTTTCGTAATTACGAATGATGCTGATGGATTCAACGGTTATATGCTTTACAAAAAGTATTTGTCATTGCGGCCAGGTCATGTTAAAACTACAAGGTTATTTTTAACTTATCGCGGAGGAAAATGTACTGTACAGCCAGCTGGAATACACACAATAGCAAATATTCCCCAAAAAGTTGCCGAATATTTAAAACTTCCGGATTTTAAATTATACACCGGACACTGTTTTCGGAGAACATCGGCCACTTTGTTGGTAGAAGGTGGAGGTGATGTATTTGCGTTAAAAAGTCTTGGTGGATGGCGCTCAACGAGTGTAGCGGAAGGATATATTGAGGAATCGGAGTACCAGAAAATGGAAATTGCAAAGAAAATTACAAATTCGGCGAATAAAACTGCTGATGACATTCCATCTACATCATCTGGAATCGTCTCTAATAGCAATGAACAAACGATTATGAATGATATATGTGACGACGGAAGAATTACGCTTAGTGGACACTTTAATAAATGTACGTTTAATTTCAGTATTGTAAAGAAAGATAAATAATTTGTATGTGTTTAGATTATTATTATTAACTAAATAATAATTAATTCGCAATCTCGTTCTTCTAGTTATATCGTCCTCTCGTATCTCATTCTCTCTATCTCGTTAAACAGAAAAGTCCGCTGTGGCGGTTTTTAACGTCCGTTGCTATAAAACAAAAAATTTAACGTCCGTTGCTATAAAATATTGTAGCATTGCACATAAACGGTTGTTTAGATTGTTTGTTATAACGACGTTAATGACGTCTTTATGAATACAAATTAAAAAAAGAAATTTAAACTAATTGTAATTTTCTGAATTGTTAAATGTACCAAACTACAAAGCAATGGTAAGTAATGGTAAACCAATGGTAATTGTTACCATGGTATTAGTATTATACAAAATACCACAGGAATTTTACTGGAGAAATTTAAATTTACTGCAGAAACACGCTATGTAATATCGCTTGACAGGTTTCTGCACTAAACGCGATATTCATTGTAAATTATATCCCATAAAAAGGAATGGCAGTTAAAGTTATATCACAGAAAAATATGCCCTGACAGTAGAAGATACTGATTCCGCAAAAAAAGAAAAATCCATAAAAATGTCTGTTGACCAGTTTCCGAAATAAACGATTCAAATGCTCTGTAAGAAAATTGTGTATACATTGAAAAATGCAATTCGTTATTTTTCTCAACCGGCTAAACTTTAACGCTAATTATCTCAAAACTATGCCGACGTGGATTAACTGCATTATTGAATAACACCATCCAAATATAATTGGAGTTTGAATTTACAACTATCACATTAATTTATTTTGGGTCATGTTCTCCCACAAAAAGTAACCGTTTCCACACATTTCCAGATAAACTAAATAGACCAATTTTGTGAAGTACCTGGTATTTATTGCTGTAGCAAAAATATAAATATAATTGCAGGATCTTTATTTTCGTTTTCCACTGTACACATTACAGTGATTCTCATGTCTCCCACAATCCCAGAGCTCTTGAAAAACAACTCTCTCCAAATTATGCCTTAAACTATCGTTTACATTCCCATTTACCTCAATCTGCTGTCAAAAAATTAAAACGCCATATAAAAGAAAACCGATGATTGCCACTAAACTCTCGATGATAATACAATTACAACTGCATTCGCCTTTCGGCGGAGCTCCAGTATGGAAGCTGGACGTGGAGAATGATGTCATCGGCTGTAAAAATGAGATTTGGCAATTGATTTAAGGAGCCTATTTAGAAACCTACATTCGGTTTAATTGACTTTTATGTCCCCTAATTGCGACCGTTTGTTTATTGTATTGCCGACTGTATAAAAGTAAGTCGTCAAATCGCCGATTGGCGCTATAAAATTGCGCAATTCCCATTCAAATCGGTATCACTTAAGTGTCCGAACCGCACGCCAATCAATCGGCCTAAGTGGGTTAGATAGTTGGGATAGATTGTTTTGTTTTGAACGGAATGTATTGAATTAATTTAGAATATTTCATGCCGCTGGATTAATCATAAGACTTCGCAATACATACATGTAGTTTAGGTACTACTGTAATGATTGGGTGCTTATTGATTTAATTATCGACAGACTCTATTTGTCACTATAACAACTAATGATGGCCCATAACTAATTAAATATTGGCAGAGCTTTTATTTTTGTTTCACTTTTATGCATTGTTTACCCAAGAATGCTTTTTGAAAAATTTATGTTTAACTAAATTACGAGAACAATATTAATTTTCAAGAATTTGTTACAGCGAATCCTAAACTACGGCATTCGATAAAAACGAATTTTTGAAAAACTGTTTTCAACATTTGCTTGCAAAGAAAATAATAATTTCGTATGTTTTTGTGCATCTACGCAAGAATCTAATTTAAATATTCTGTAGGAAATGCGTACGTTTTTTAAGCAGGTACCTATGTAATTTAATTGCTTACTAGTAACATTCACCTTGGCTTCGCGTACGTTAACGCAGTTATTTTGAAATCCTCAAACTGTACTGCAATTTCACACTTGAAGCCGCGCGTAATTTGCGGTACCATGGAACATGGAAAAATTAAGCAAATAAACGCTTATTACTTCATTTAATTAGCATAAAATTTGCTAGGTAAAATTGCCGGCATTTTACATAATAATTACACAAAACAAAGTAGCCATTAGTTAACGACTGATAATGTTAATAGCCAGGTTTTTGTCACCTTGTTCGGTTAATATTTGCACCGTTGCAATTAGTGACCGTAAGAGCGGCAAATTACATTGTTTGTTTTATTGCGGGCGCTTATAAGCAGCAATAAATCGTGCAATTATTAATGAAGCCGCCAATTATATGAATACGCAGCGATTGAATAAATTAAGCAGTTAATTGTTAAGAAAAAAAAACGTCCGCACTGAATTCACCTCGCGGGAGTTGTGGGAAATTTGATCTTATTAATAAATTTAAATGTGCGTGTTTTTTTCGCGCTGTCTACACGAAATACTGTTAGAAACCTCCCGGAAAGAACCGTTGAAAACTATTCCAGTCTCACTCCGTCCAGTGAGCCCGTTGTCTTTTTACACAGCCGCAACACATTAGCGTGTTTATTAAGTAGAATCCGATGGTGATTAAACGTGGCTCGTATTAAGCAGGTTATTAATTATAACGATTTTTTTTTCTGTATTGACGCAGGCAAATTTATGTTTCAATTTTTAATTACCGCCGACTGCATTTGTTTGCAATTCACCTCACATGCCCGCGATCATTAATGCTTGAACAGAATTTTAATTGCTGAAGAAAATGGATAAGTTATGTTACTGTTAGTAATATTAAATACATTAAAGGTAATTTGTCTCTCTCATTATTAGAAGCTTGTTACCCTAATGCAGGGGTCCCTACCTACGGCCCGCAGGCCGTATTCGGTCCACGAAGGCATTTTGTCCGTCTCGCGAATATTTTATTGTTCATATTAGTTAAAAAAAAATATGACGTAGTGCCTCAAATAGATAATATATATTTTCTACTCCCACATTAGTAAGTTGTCAATTACACAAGGATTTCATGGCTAGTAAATCAGTTAACGCAACAGTGTTATGTAATGCAACTCACTAGTGTTACCGAATATATACTGCGTTTCAAAAAAAATGTACCACCTAGAAGGAGTTGACGTAGAACTCTGAAATTATGTGAAAATAGTTAGTATGTGTTGAGAAACAATTGATTAAATTTTCATCGAAAAATAATAATATTTATTAAGAAAATAATTAATAATGTGTTGCATCTCCGCGCACTCTTATGCATTCAGCAACCCTTCTGGGCATGCTGGAAATCAAATGGTCCAATGCATCTTGAGGCGCATCCTCCCAACAATTTAAATGAATTAAGACACCATCTTCAGATTGCCTGGGATGAGCTGCCTCAAGATGCATTGGACCATTTGATTTCCAGCATGCCCAGAAGGGTTGCTGAATGCATAAGAGTGCGCGGAGATGCAACACATTATTAATTATTTTCTTAATAAATATTATTATTTTTCGATGAAAATTTAATCAATTGTTTCTCAACACATACTAACTATTTTCACATAATTTCAGAGTTCTACGTCAACTCCTTCTAGGTGGTACATTTTTTTTGAAACGCAGTGTACATTACAAGTTATACATATTAGCTACAAGTTGGTGAAAAAAATCTTTTTTAAACACATTCATTTATTTGCAGTGACGTCACCGACATATTATTTTAAATGGATCGGTATCATTGTTTGTGTATTCTTGTAGAGCAGTTTAAGTAAATTTCGCCGGTCTAAATTTTTAGTAGGGTTAAACTATGAAATATTTGCAAAAAATGTAAAAAACTGATTTGAGCTAGTAGGCTGTTAAATCCGAAATTCTCTGGAACAAACAATTGGTGATAATATTTAAGCAAGCTTAAAATAAGTTTATTCGTTTTGCAGCCACATTCAGTTGTAAATTATGAACTAGGTTGACCCAATGAAAAGTAAATTAATATCGTAAGTAAAAAAGATGTAATGCACCTTACAAGGACGTAATTTATTATTTCTTATAATGTGGTGAACCGTGCTAACAGATGCGTTACTGTTACGTCTATTTTCACGAACCTACATTTGTGGTCTTTTTTTGACGTATTATTATTTTTATTATAATAATACGTAAAAATAATAATAATTATTTTTCAAACTTATTGCAAAAATTTGATAATACTAAATACTAAAAATTTACGCCGATGAAAATTACTTAAAATGCCCTACAAGAATACACAAAATAAAATTATACCGGGTTATTTAAAAAAAATTGTCGGCGACGTCACAACAAATAAATGAAAGTGTTTATAAAAGTTTTTTTTTCACCAACTTGTAGCTAAGACTGTCATATTTAATAATATATATGGTTTATTTATAAGTAAATAACAAATGAAGTCCCTATAGTCATGGCCGCTTTTTATCGAACAGACTATATACAGGGGGAGTTTTTTTTTTTCATTTTAAGCACTGGGATCTCGGAACCCATAAAACATAGAGATTCGGTTAAATGAGGAAAGCGTTATAATTTGAAGAGCTTATGCAAAATATGTTATTGTTATTTAAAAAAACATAGTTTTTAAGTTATAATACAAACTTTTTTTACAGACTTTAGTTTCGACCGAACAGTCGGTCATTTTCAAATATGTAATGACTATAGTCACTTTATTAAAATAAACGGTGATACCTACAAAGTAAAAAATTGCATTATTTATTTATACATAATGTATCACGAAGTTAAGCCTCCAGTATTAATAAAATATAAGGTTTGCTATACTTACTTTCATAAAAAAATGAGATGCAGGAATTTTCGTTGTATAATTTGAATAGAATTTAGTATAATTAGAATAGAAAAATTAATAGAATTCTCGTAGTAAGAGCAGCAAAGTTTTCCATGTTAAACTCTATCTTTGCTACTTCCAGTAATACTAGTCCTGCTTCGTGTTTATTTGTCAAAGTAAGTATTAATTTTCATATAGTTCATTTTCGAAAATGGCCTTTATTTTTATTTATCAAAGTAACTATAGCAAACCTTGTATCGCTGTAAAGAGAAAAAAATGTCCTTTTTAGAAATATCTACACGAACTATGACTGCCATTAAAAAAAAAAGATTGTATTATAACTGAAAACCAGTGGTCTTTTTTCAAAAAACAAGTGCACATCTTGAATAAGCTCTGAAAACGACAACACTTTCCTCATTTAACCGAATCTCTAAGTCTTAAGGTTTCCGTGATCCCAATACTTAAAATGAAAAAACTCACCCTGTATACAGATCCAAGATAAGGATCAACAACATGGGGATCTCGTGTAATCGGAGTGCACCTCCGGACTCGGAGAAAGAGTTGGTACTCCGTCCGGCAGGTGTGATTCACCCAATTAACTCCGGCTAGAGTCGGTACGCACGAGAGGTGCTTCACCACTAACCTGTTTGCAGGGGGTTTGGTATGCGCCCCCTACTGATGTCTGCTGCTGGTTCTGGCGTCGGGGATGACCTCCAGGTCCTGGATCGAAGATCGTTGGCGGCGTACTTTTGGTTCACTTTGGGGGGGGGGGGGAGGGGCGAAGGGTGGCACAATTAAATGAATAGGAATGCGTGTGTAATTATATTGAAGAAAAAAAACAATAACAAAATAAATAACAAGATTTAACGGTATAAAAACGATTAGGTAAAATAAGATAGGCTGAGGGCTGAATGTAGGTGCGAAGAGGCACGTGACTGAGCGTGTGCGTAGGGCACGTGATATTCTACTGTACGAAGTGTAAGTGACGATTTGAAAGAGATGATTAGGAGAGGCGATGTGAGAACGGCGATGATTTAGAAGAGATACTTAGGAGGCGGCGATGATTTGCAAGAGAGGTGGTTTAAAAGAGTGACGGTGTAAGAGACGCGATGTAAGAGATGATTTGGGAACGGCGATGATTTGAAAGAGCCGTGGTTTAAAAGAGCTACTTAGGAGGCGACGATGATTTGCAAGAGAGGTGATTAGGACACGGCGGTGATTTGAAAGAGCTTAAGTTTTTGAAAAACGCGACTTTTATCAATTCCGGGAGATTCTCCTTCCCCAAATTCGTGGCCGTTGCGAACTTAGATGAGTGGGGAGAAACATCCCTACTTTTCGAGTGAATTTAATAAAGTTACAAAATACAAATGATTTCGCGAGCGCGTCTTCGTACAGTAAAATGGTCACCATGGCTGTATTGCCACTGAAATTATGCGCTCGATGATATGTTACAACGTGGGAATCGGGTTAAATTACGATTTTTGGAAAATGGTTCCCACGTTGCATTATAATTTCTCGGCGACAGTAAGTCGCGAGTGTGGATTTCGCGCATCCGGCGCTAGCCAAGTTCCGACCACACGCACGACGCAATTCTGCGTATTAGAGGTGTCAATAGGAATTTATTGTTCCGGGCGGGCGTAACGTCGAAAGTTCAAGCCAGGATCTCGCCACGGGGTGCCTTCCTGAATGAGCGCCCTTCTGGCGCCTGTTACAATCGTGCGGTGATAACTGATTCATTTGGTAAATATTAAATTGTGAATAAAATGTACTGACTGAAGTTACTTTTCGTAATGGGTAACGATTTAATCGCTGCCGGCGCGAGTCGCCGGTAACAAACGGCCCCGAAAATGAATCAATTTTCACGTAACCGTCGTAGCTCTGGTCTTGGTCTGGTCCTCGTCTTGGGTCGGAAGGTTGTCGTCTGGTAGTGGCAATGGGGCCACTGGGCGTCGTCTGCTCTCCTCGGCGATGGGCCAGACTCTAAGCGGTGTTCTGTGAGAGTCCGGTCTTCTGGTCGAGGTCGGGTGGACGACATCTTCGAACTTGGGGTTTAGAAGTCGAACTATGCTGGTCTCGTCTGGTCGACATTGCAGCATCTGTGGTCTCAGGGTATGCCACTGGTAGTCATGCAGGTATTTGAGGATCACGGCTGGATCCCTGGGCGACCTCGTGTGACGTCTCGGCGGCTCCTGAGACTTCTGCGCCCCTGAAGATGGTGTGGTTATGCAGTCGGTCGGCTCCGGTAGTTACGGCTGACTAGCTAGGGAGTCGGCTGCAAGATGACATCCTCAGGTCGCGGTTGGTGTATGATGTGTTGATTGGTGGGTCTTGGGACATCGGACTGGTCTCTTGATCACGGCTGGATCTTGCGAAGGCCAGGTTCGATACCAAGACAGCACGAAATGGAATGACAGGTGTCATCGTCTTCGAGTGGTTGGAGATGGGCTGTAGGCTGCGGTAGAGCCTCTCGACGGCGGCGAGTCCAGGTCCCATCTCCTCGTTGTGGATGATGTCGGGCGCCACGGTGTGGATTGGTGATCTGCACACCGACAGATCGAAGTCGATTGGGGCTCAGGGAGCTCCAGTAGTAGCGGTCGAGGTGTCTGGAAATTAGGGTTAATGGTGCGTCCACAGTGACGCTTTACCGAAATTCACGAAACACACACGAAAGGGGGGAAAAATATTTACACAAGGGATACCCGGCGATGTCGGATCGTCCGGGGGCGGGTATCCGGCGCACAAGAACGTCCGAAAAAGGCTACCGGCGCACTTAAGAGTCCGGAAAGTTAAGAGCGCACGTCAAAGTGCTCGGGGCGGTAAGGTACATCAAAGTGTTCAGGAGGACGTGGGGGCGTTCTCGGTGGGCTGAGGGCGGCGGACTCTCCCTGGTGAGCCCGGCTCCTCGCGCTGGCCTCGGGGAGGCGTCGCTCGGGCGCGTTTTTCGCTTTGGAGGCGGTGCATGCGCCTACCTCCTGAGAACATCTCGGGGGCGGTTTCGGTGTGGGGCGGCTAGCCATCGAGTCATCGGTTTTGGTGGTCAAAACCGCCGTTGCCAGTGTCGTGGACTTCTGGAGAATTGGTATTAGCGGGAGCGGCGCTGTAGCGGATTCCGGCAGGGGCGGTGTCTCGTCTAGAGCTGGTGCTGCTAGAGCTGGTGCTGGCAGCGTGCTGCTTGGCACGTGCGGCGTCTCAACAAGGATTTCCAGGGGCGGCGTGCTGTCTGGCACGGGCAGCGTTTCAGCGAGAACTTCTGGGAGCGTAGTCGTCGACGCCGGTTCCAGCGGGAACACCGGTATGCTGGCCGCTAGAAGTGGGTGCACCTGCAGACCGTACAGCGATGCTGACAGTGGGGCACTTGGTGGCACGTTCCGGGGACTCGGCTGCGGCTGGCTAGGGGGCTGGTGGATTTCCGCCTCTACTACCATCGTGGTGCTGGAGGACGGGAGCGGCATCTGCGGGGGCGGCAACGGATGGCGAGTGTCGGTGTTGCCCAGAATGTCGGTGGGTACGCTATTGTCTACGGGATTTGGCATAAAAATGTCTCCATGGGCGGGGGTACTCGCACTACACATACGACGCGTAATGTTCAGGCTGTCGCCAAGGTCGCACCTTGTAGCTCTACCGGGATAAACGTTCAGGATCGGTTCCCGGTGTTGCCGTTCCTGTGGTCGTTTCCCGATGGGGTACCTCTGGGAAGTTGGGGGCAGTCCCTATGCCAATGACGTTGGCCGTTCGGGCAAAACCGACAGGTTGGCACCATCCTCTGATCCTGTAGCGGTTGGTGGCTCTGTTGCTGCTTGGGGCCATCTCTCCAATCACGGGGAGCGTGATTTGGTGGTGGCTGGTTGGTCCTGGGCGGTGCTCTGGTGACTGGTGGTGCTGCTGACATGTCCAGAGCGATCTGCAGGGCTGCTCTCATAGATCCTGGAAGAATCCTCATTGCTTCCTTCAATTGAGGGCCTGCAAGATCTTGAATCACCTTCAGCACGAATGATTCCTGCTCATGTGGTGCCCATCTCTTCCACTGCGCCCTCTTCATCATGATGAAGCTGTGTGGGTCTGTTTTATTCTGAACTTCAGAATAAAAAGATTGCAGTTCTCGGTGCCTCACTCTGTCGCTGGTGAAAGCGCTTCTCAGGACCCATATGGTCTCGTCCCATGTCTCACCATGCTCAATGAGCCAGTTCAGCCTCTCTTTCGCCTGTCCCTTCATCCATTTTCCCGCCACGCGAGTCCAGCTGGCTCGTGGAATGTGAGCGTGTCCGATGAGAGCTTCGGCCTCTGCGATGAAGGCCTCCACGTCCTCGTTGGGCAAACCGCTGAATTCCGGCTGGTACGATGGAGCATCGTGGTGACGTGGTTGGAAGTAGGCCGGAGGTGCTGGATATGGACCTTCGATGTAGGCCTGGGGGCGGTCACGTGGTCGGGGAGGCGGCGAGTTGTCCCTCTCGCGTCGCACTTGACGTTGGTACGCCATCTCCTGGTTGTGGGGCTCCTGTCTGGTTTCCTCTACATGTGAGGTGGCCGAATGGGGGCGCTGCTGCAGGTCCTGGTCCATGTTGAAGCTTGGGGAAAAGCCGCGTAGCCGGTTTGATTGTCTGCTCCCCTGGGATGGTGGCCACATCCGCGGACCTGAAATGGTTTGGGGGCGGCCCCGGAAGACTCGCGTACTGATTTGCACTACAATCCTAGGACGCACACGTGATCTGGTGCATCAGCTGCATTGCTAGAATTTCGCGGGGACGAAAAGACAAAACCAAACAAAAATTGTCCAGCCGGCGATTTTTGTGACAGAGTTTTTCTGTCAAAAATAATGGATGTACGTGTGGTCTACAGAGGTCCAATTTCAACCAATCACGTACACACAAACACACAAAACCAAAAGTCACAACAATGGAAAAGAAAACCAAAATAAATGTACAGGGTGTCCGCTAAACGCACAAAAACAAAAATCCACAAAAAGTCACGAAAATGTACAAAAAGAAAGTTTATGTGCGCTCTGTAATAAATCACCAAAAATGTCTCGCTGCGGCCCCGGGTGGTTCCTAATCACGAAAATGTTTTGGAGTCCAGAGAGTTCATCAGCTAGGTAGCGTGGAAGCACTGTAGGGTCGTTCGAGCCCCTAAGTTGGGCGACACTTGTAATCGGAGTGCACCTCCGGACTCGGAGAAAGAGTTGGTACTCCGTCCGGCAGGTGTGATTCACCCAATTAACTCCGGCTAGAGTCGGTACGCACGAGAGGTGCTTCACCACTAACCTGTTTGCAGGGGGTTTGGTATGCGCCCCCTACTGATGTCTGCTGCTGGTTCTGGCGTCGGGGATGACCTCCAGGTCCTGGATCGAAGATCGTTGGCGGCGTACTTTTGGTTCACTTTGGGGGGGGGGGGGAGGGGCGAAGGGTGGCACAATTAAATGAATAGGAATGCGTGTGTAATTATATTGAAGAAAAAAAACAATAACAAAATAAATAACAAGATTTAACGGTATAAAAACGATTAGGTAAAATAAGATAGGCTGAGGGCTGAATGTAGGTGCGAAGAGGCACGTGACTGAGCGTGTGCGTAGGGCACGTGATATTCTACTGTACGAAGTGTAAGTGACGATTTGAAAGAGATGATTAGGAGAGGCGATGTGAGAACGGCGATGATTTAGAAGAGATACTTAGGAGGCGGCGATGATTTGCAAGAGAGGTGGTTTAAAAGAGTGACGGTGTAAGAGACGCGATGTAAGAGATGATTTGGGAACGGCGATGATTTGAAAGAGCCGTGGTTTAAAAGAGCTACTTAGGAGGCGGCGATGATTTGCAAGAGAGGTGATTAGGACACGGCGGTGATTTGAAAGAGCTTAAGTTTTTGAAAAACGCGACTTTTATCAATTCCGGGAGATTCTCCTTCCCCAAATTCGTGGCCGTTGCGAACTTAGATGAGTGGGGAGAAACATCCCTACTTTTCGAGTGAATTTCGTACAGTAAAATGGTCACCATGGCTGTATTGCCACTGAAATTATGCGCTCGCTGATATGTTACAACGTGGGAATCGGGTTAAATTACGATTTTTGGAAAATGGTTCCCAAGTTGCATTATAATTTCTCGGCGACAGTAAGTCGCGAGTGTGGATTTCGCGCATCCGGCGCTAGCCAAGTTCCGACCACACGCACGACGCAATTCTGCGTATTAGAGGTGTCAATAGGAATTTATTGTTCCGGGCGGGCGTAACGTCGAAAGTTCAAGCCAGGATCTCGCCACGGGGTGCCTTCCTGAATGAGCGCCCTTCTGGCGCCTGTTACAATCGTGCGGTGATAACTGATTCATTTGGTAAATATTAAATTGTGAATAAAATGTACTGACTGAAGTTACTTTTCGTAATGGGTAACGATTTAATCGCTGCCGGCGCGAGTCGCCGGTAACACTCGGAACCGTAAAAGCTACAAAGGTGGTTAAATTACAAAAAAGTAATTTGCGCAATTTAGTGGTCAGTAATATTTTGTTGAGAAAACCAGGAATTTCCGCTTACTTCCGGAGATATTCGACAACATCTGTTTTTATTATTTTCTGAAGTTATTTGAAAAGGTATAAGGAAACCAAAGGCACTTTCTCATTACAACTTTTTCAGCTCTACAAATGTTCAGTACAACGTTTCGTTTCGAAGAAACCATCAACAATTGTTTTTTATATGGCCTGTAAAAAATGTACACCTATGAAAAATGTATTGCCATGAGTATCTGACAGAACAAAAATGTATCAATTTGTGCCATTTTTTTCATAATTACGAGTTGGAGTAGAAAAAATAGCGTACATTACTTGAGTTGTAAGGCAATTACGCACTCGAGATATTACGCACCTCGCAGCTGCGCGACTCGCTACCTAAATTTTCTCTTCATGAGTAATACGCTTCTTACAACTCTCGTTATGTAATATACTATTTCATACTGTAAACAAAAAATAATTAAAGCCAATACTAATTTTACTCAATTTAATAACTCAATAATTTTAATCTTCCTATTTACATTTGTCTGTAATAAAACTTTGAGAAAATGAATTTCACACAAATTTTCAAACCATCTGGAAATTAAATGAAAATTTGACCGTAATTATTCAAACACGTTAGAATAATAGAAATGTTATAAAAACAATTGAGAAATTAACAGATTTTTTTAAAAAGTTAATAAAAGTATATATAATACTTTTGTAAGTATAAATTTATATGTAAGTATAAGTATAAAGATATAATTAAATACTAGTTGGAAATACTTTAAATCTTGATAAAAATTGTGGAAAATTTGACATTAATCGTTGAATTATGACATAATACTTAGAATATTTAATAAAATAATTTAGAATTTAACAGTAATAACTAAAATTTCGAGTGTACTGAAATTCTTGAAAATTTGACACTAATCGTTGAAACATGGCAGGATAATTGAAAATTTCAAAAAATAATTGAACATCTAACGGCAAATACTGATATATGACAGAATATTGTCTGAAACTATTTTTATAGAGTTTTTGTACATTTTAAAACATTTAAAAAGTTCACATTTCTGTCCATTTTTTTACAGTAGGTAATCAATGAAAAATGACAAAATTAATTGAGATATTAATAAAAATAATTACAATTTTAGTCTAATTAATTGAAATTTTGACAGACATATTTAAATACTTGACAGAAATTGTTAATATTACGACGGAATATTAAATTTTTACATTAATCCCTAACAGTCTTGTTAAACTCCATTAAACTGAGGTTTACGCCCGGTTTCTCCAACGAATCTTGAGATGCGTCTTATTGAAGTACGTCTTATTTATGAGTAGGTCTTAATCTTATGTTCTGTTGCACCAAACAAATAGATACGTTGCGATTTCAAGGAATTTTGACAAACCGTCTATCAAACTGACCAAAATATTTGATGACAGTGTGCAGCCAAGAGAAATTTGAGAAACTGACAATGGCAAAAATTCAATCAAAGTGGGTAAATTTTACTAAGGAAGAGAGGACTTTGTTATAGTCGCTGGTGCATGTGCATGCTATTGCACTCTATTTTGTATTAATGTAGTTACACATACTCACCGATTGTAGAAGTATTCTAAACTGCGTTCAATTTGTTCAACGATATTCAACACAGTTTCTTTAGTTAGCCTAAATATACAAAAAAAAAACGTTTGCTATTATATTTTTCAAAATTATTATCTCGTTGATCAATATGACGAGGTATTGCTGGCATATGATAATCTGCTAACAAATCATTAGCCATATTTTGCATTAGCTGCAATTATTCACGGACAGTACAAATTACGTAGAATTTTAGGTTAGAATCTGAATCTTAAGACGCCATTTTTGACGTCTTCAAATGTAACACATTCTTACGATTTTAGGAAGCGATTAAAGGTTGGTGCAACACTTTAAGAACGTCTTATTTATAAGATCGATTTTAACTAGTTCAGTATCGTTGGAGAAACCGGGCGTTAATATTTTATGAATAAGACAGATATAACAGAATAGTTAAAATTTTTAGTAATATAAATAAGAATTTAATCAGAATCATTAAAATCTTGATAACCGCAAGTGTACGCTTACTGAAATCCATCAAAATTTGAGAGTAATTATTGCGACATGGTAGAGAAATTTTCATAATTTAACATTTGACAGCAAACACAACAAAATAACAGAAAAATATTCTGAAACTATTTTTATAGAGATGCTATTTAAAAAATAGTTATTTACCAAAAAATCATGAAAATTATCCAATACTTACGAGGTTAGATTTCACTCACAGTGAAATACGAGGCACTCTGTGCCGAGTATTTTACAGGCTCCGAGTAAAGTAAGACATTTTAATGAGTGGTGTATTATTTTTTTTCTGAAACCCCCTAATTATAATAAACATTATTATTATGTTTTTAAAATAAATTGAATGGGCGATTTTCTACGTACTTATCAAGCAGTACGTTTCTGTCTCTAAGGTGACAACTTTGAATAGACAAACAAAAACGGCTGTCGATTTCATTGTGCGTTTGTGTTTCTTTTGCAATGGATTGTGAAGAAACTAAAGACGAACTCCGTTTAGAAATATGAATAGCCGCAGAAGAGGCCGTGGCGGAGCTACTGACGAAAAATAACTAAAGGAAGATATAATTTTGTTTACGATGCCTCTGAAGGTTGGTGTAAGACGAAAATGTTAGAAGAATTACAAAATACGTTGTTTTGGCTTACTTTGTGGAGAAAACTGAACATAATTATAAAGCTTCAATTCATTGGAGTATTTATTCCAAGCTTATTGGAATATTGGAATATTGATATCAACAACTTTAAAAGACAAGGTGCGGGATATCAAGCTAAGGAATCAAAAGTGCTGTCCCGTATTGAAATCGACAGATTTCTTAAAGAGGCCCAGATGAAGAATTTTTAATGCTGAAGGTAAAATTTTTATTATTTTATTTCAATTTAAACAGTTTTCCAAAAAAATCAGGTTGTATAAGTCTATACAGATGAGTCGCCGAGGGTTACATAGAACAATCGTTAACAAATCAAATGACGACTGCTAATCGAGTACAGGACAGGAAAGAGGAAAATAACGCGGACGTCACGAAAGACGGAGAACTTGCTGGATGTTCAAAATCTGAAACTTCTCATTTGGCAGTTGGTGATGAATATAGCTATATTCATCACCAATAAACAAAATTAAGAGATTAAGAAAACAAGAAATTAAGTTTGTTCAAATGCGATTATGGTAAAAACCCAAATGAGGAATAAATGAATTATTGATAAAAATCGAAAATGGAAACTAATGAGTTTTTGGCCATAACTTCAAAACGAAAGACGACAGCCAATTTTTGTTTTCACCATTGAGTTGGTCTTGAAAAAGGAGATCGAGGATACGCCATCCGATTTTCTCTATCTCTCCTAGTTACCGAGATCCCCTATAGAAACATCCAAATTGGGCCACCCTGTACATAATGTAATGTAAAATAATGGCAAATGCAGTTTTCGTGACTAGTCAGGAAAATGCAATTTTCGTGCCGCATTTACGGAGCGAAAGTGCTACTCCACTCCGGTTTCAGAAAAGTACAATTTATCATACCTGCATCATAATCTTTGGTTACCCAACTAATAAGCGTGTGAAAATCCGTCTTTCTAGCGCAGTGTGTTTTAAAGTTGCCTAATATCAACGCAGTTAATGACAAACTTTGATCGAAAATAAACTTCAGGCAGTACTAATTTATATAGTTAATAATTTATATTTGTACTTATATTTCTTGTAATTGTGATTGCATATTTTATAAATTTTAAATCTTAAACTTTTTAGCATTTTTTTTAAATCTTTATGAGATTGAGTGCTATGTAACTTCAGTAATTGTTTTATTAAAATTTCTGAAAATTTAGCGTATTTATATTATTTTATTATAATGACGTATGTTTAGTTTTATCAGTTTTAGTGCATCTTTGTTGAGTCCATCCAGATATAATGGCATGTTTAAGAATTTTTAGAAACAACCCCGAAACAGTTTTTTTTTTTCATTATTTGAGTTTTTAGTTGTACCTCCTGATGTTTTCTGCATAAATTTTCTGAGATCCTTTCATATTTTCTACGATATTTTCAATATCATTACAATTGTGCCGTTATAATAATATTTACTGATTGCATACTATATGACAAATAAATGTGTATAGAAACCAAATAAATTCGTATTGTCCAATTTGCAAGTGAAATGCTGTAATCACATGTCTGTATCTTCTGTATACACATCCTGTCAATTCCAAGGCTGAAGTTGTGACAATGTTAAACTTGTCCCCACGGGTTCGCGATATGATCTGTTGAACTTATAGTAATCGCTCCCAATACAAAGTACCATTGTATATCGATAGCTATCGGTAACAGGGTCGTAAAATTCAGAAACAGTGAATGCCAGGTAAATAAAGTTCGTTAAAAAAATTAACTTTATCCCCTGCTATTATGCGAAATCGCACCTGCGCTACTATAGCGGACGCGATTCTGTTTTGTAGTTTTATTACGACTGTAAACATGGAAATAATCAAAGCCATGGTTTCGTAGGAACGCTGCTTAGGTCTGCGCCCTTGAACCAAAATAAATTACCTACACAACCTGTTGCGATTTTTCAAACATTAAAATACGAGCGTTTTTACGGAGTTTTATTGGCCGGCTCGCGGACCGCTTGGGGGATTCAATTAACACTCGATCCGCCATCAATTCTTCGCGAGGCAAGCAGAGGAGGACGGTAAATTATTTCTAGATTGTTACTATTTTTGCACCTATTCCATTAATTTCGCTGCGTCTTCCGCGCGCTGAAAAAGCGCGCCTTTATTATGGCAATATAATATTTTACTGCAGCCAATAAACACTTTGACGATTTGTCGAATGCACTCAGTTACGTTGGCCATAATGTTCTCCTGGGAAAGGTCAGCGCCTGCCCAGTTTTCATGTTTTGATTTTTACCCTCTCCTATCTATACCCGTCGACAATAAATTGCTACATATACTCCGGTGTTAACAAAGTAAGATCTATGATAACATTATGGTGCGACTTTACAAAGGATTTATTGTCTATTTGATTTACAACTTTTCATTTCTCACAAGAAATAGTTTTATGAGACAAATTTGAAGACACATTTCAATACTTTCCTTATTACCAAGCTCATTCCTGCAATAGCACAAAAATACAATTTTTTAATGTAATTAAACAGAGTCCATTACCGTAATGATAATATTTGTTCCAGTAATGGAATTTACTGATACAGTAATATTTATGTGGTTAAATATAATAATGGCATCCCAGCAGATCTGCTTCTTCGATACGAGCAGGCAATGAAATAATCGAAGAATTACATCTGATAGTAAATCGATGCCAATAAATCGCACGGTACTGGCGTTTGTAAACATATTTTTCTTTAATTTATTCCTGCCCATAGTCAATAAAAGTTAAGCATATTTTCACGAAGAATGATGGCAACCAGTCTTTTTTCAATAAAATGAGCATGCACATACGCGCAGCCTATGTACAGCCTCTTATATGGCAGATAAATCAAACGCAGCTCCGGCATTCAAAGCTATGTGCATTAAATAATTCCTGCGCATCGTCTTTATAAACAAGAATTTAAAGATCCGAATGCTCGAGACGCGGCATCGCTATAAATTATAATTGATATTTCTGCCGCAAGTAATCGTCGCTTGGTTTTGTCACAGAAAGGATTGCTGATTTGGCTGTAAATTTGTAACCGATTCGATACGTCAATCCTGACAAATTAATAAGGATGGCGCTATTTTTGTTGGCGTTAATTAACAAGACTCGCCGGAGTTGTGAAAAATGCGTTAATAAAAGAAAGTATCAATAAATTTAGGATCGTTAAGGCTTATTACAACTCACGATTGTGCAATGTACAACAATTTAAATATCTGTATAACAGTTTTTTTTTCTTAATTTATGTAACATTGATCCGGGCGCCGGTGATATGGGAAACATGGGATGCTTCAACAGTAAACCAACATGAACCACGGTGTATAGTGTATAATTATAATTAATTATTTATTAAGATATTTTATATCGATAGAGGTCATTATATGGACTTTAGCATAAAATGCGCGCGTCTAATTGAAAAATACCAGTTGTAAATTATGAAATTATGGAGAATATATAGACGATTAGCATATTTGTGCTTGTAATTTGCATTGAAGTTTATGTAAGTAAATGTCTATGAACGCAATGAAATTGCCAACTAATTTAGTAATTATGTACAAGGTGAAATTATTTGATATCACAGATTTCTTCGCGGCGGTGGTAAATAGTCATAATCAAAATAGTGATTTAGTAAAAACCAGGTACCAGATGATACAGGTGTTAATACCGAGGCCTAAAAAAATCGTCTATACAACCTATTTCTAATCTAGCTCACTAAATAATCCCATTTCTTGATAAAATTATGCAAAATAAAAATGTACGCAACATATAATGCCAAACTACGTGCATAAACTTACTAAAAATTCCTTCAATAAATACTAAAATTATGTATAAAAATAAATAAATTAGAATGTAGTTGAATTTGTGAATCCAGGTAAATTATTATATATTTTTTTTCTATATACCTATCAATTAGTTGAAACACCATTTTCTAGCAATAGATTTGTTGATTTGTTAATATTGTAGCTGTTAATCTGTTCCAAATATATAAATTCTGCAGGGTGTCAATTTATTTTGTCGAAAATGCCTTATAAAATTTTGTCCAAAACATAATAGTTAAAGAGTTATGAGCAAAATTTAAGAAAGCAAAAAACATGTAGAATAAAGTAATGTTTAATTAATGAATTTAAAAAAAAAATTATTACCAACACAAAGTGTTTGTTCAAAATGCCCCCGCTACCTCATAACTCTTCTAATAATTGAAGAATTAGCTCTCTGAAGTGTATCTGGCTTGTCTCGAATGGATACAGCTACAGCCATAAAATTTGAATTAACTTATCTCTAGTTTTGAGTATACTAAACGTTTCATGTGTCCGCAGAGATAATAGTCTAGAGGTGTTGGTGTTAGGTCTGGTGACCTTGGTGGCCAGAGAACTGGACCTCCTCTTCCAAAGCAAACTTGTTAATATTAGCATTCTTGACCAATAACCCTTTAATTATTATGTTTTGGACAAAAGTGTATAAGGCATTTTCGACTAAAGATTGTTCAAGAAATACGCTCTTCAGCTATGCGCATCGTGTCACGGGACACCCTGTATACTCAAAGCTCTGACTTTCATAGGAGGCAATACATATTCTACCTATCAATTAAATATGAACTACCAAAAAGTATATTTTCACGACACTATTTCAAAGAAAACTGTGTCAAAGAAAATTGATTGTGTAATATTTTTATCTGAAATAATTTGTTTGTCTGTCATTTTTCTGGCAGATCATTTTCTAGCGATGAATTTGTTGCCAGTTATTTTTCTATAATCTATTCTCCATCCTTCATTGTTGGCGATAAATTTATCAATACATTTTCTGGTTATCATAATTATTAAAAATGATTGCCAAAAAGTTGACTTCCACTATAATAATAATAATATAATCCCCACTACTCCTCCACCTAGGGCGTAATTGGACCCAATTATATTTTATTTTACCATAGGCCCCTGAACTATTACTAGTTATGCGGGCGTTAAGAGGAGAGGGGCACTATTATTATTGCCCATCTGCGCCTGCATGCGACTTTAGAAGTTGACTTCCACTACACAATTTCAAGGAACACCTATCATAGAAATGTGACTGATATGTTTTTATCGTTGACTAGCATTAGAATGCTATGTTTATGATAATCTTTCATTTTAGAATAATGACAATATTGTGCCATAAAGTGACAATGTTGTTTCATAAAGTGGTCTTCTCAACGACATAAATCAGCTAATTGATACTTGATGTGTGAAATTCGTTTATAATGCAGGATTATGTCACTCGTGAAATTATCGCATTAGCTTTGCTCTCATAAACATTTCATAATATATTATTATTTGGCATAAGCCATTTATACTTATCAATTAATGGGTTAAACAAAAAAAAAATGGCACTCAATTTTCAGTCAATCAATTTTTCATACAATTGTATCCTGGCAATCAACTTTTTGGTAGTGCATTTTCTAGCATTGTCAGTTTTTTGGTGGTCAATACGATCGATGTTCTTTCACTTAATTTTTTGTGAAACAATTTTCTTGAGATTTCATATTTCATAGTCCACTTTCTACCAATTAATTTATTGAAGGGCCATTTTATCAATATCAATAGGTACTTGAAACGAACTTGAATAATTAATTTTAAAAATTGAATCATTTATAAAACGCTATTTCGACGATAAAATAATGTATGAAATTCGTTTATAATGCAGGATTATGTCACTCATGAAATTATCGTATTATCTTTGCTTTTATAAGAATTTCATAATATATTATTATTTGGCGTAAGCCATTTATACATAACAATTAATGAGTTAAACAAAAAACATTGGCACTCAATTTTCAGTCAATCAATTTTTCATTAAATTGTATCCTGGCAATCAACTTTTTGGAAGTGCATTTTCTAGCATTATCACTTTTTTGTGGTCAATACGATCAATTTTCTTTCACTTAATTTTTTGTGAAACAATTTTCTTGAGATTTCATATTTCATAGTCTACTTTCTACCAATTAATTTATTGAAAGATAATTTTATCAATATCAATAGGTACTTGAAACTAACTTGAATAGTTAATTTTAAAAATTGAATCATTTATAAAACGCTATTTCGACGATAAAATAATGTATGAAATTCGTTTATAATGCAGGATTATGCCACTCGTGAAATTATCGTATTATCTTTGCTCTCATAAGAATTTCATAATATATTATTATTTGGCATACGCCGTTTATACTTAACAATTAATGAGTTAAACAAAAAAAATGGCACTCAATTTTCAGTCAATCAATTTTTCATAAAATTGTATTCTGGCAATCAACTTTTTGGAAGTGTATTTTCTAGCATTATCAGTTTTTTGGTGGTCAATAAGATCAATGTTCTTTCACTTAATTTTTTGTGAAATTTTTTTCTTGGAATTTCATATTTCATAGTCCACTTTCTACCAATTAATTTATTGATAGACAATTTTGTAAATATTAATTATCTCCAGAAAAAAAGCTACCTACGATCAAATTTCCACGACTTAATTTTTGTGAAACAATGTTCTAGGGAGTGCATTTTTTAAGAAAGGCACAATTTTTTTAAAACACGTATTTTCTGAATGGACATTGCGAGTATCTTCAGCAGATATACAATACTGAGAAATTGATATTCGCTTTACTATTTTTTTTAAATACAAGCTTGCATCATCAAATATTTTTTTTTAATAAGGGTTTACATATTTCGTAGTTGATTTTCTAGTAATCAATTTATTGAGAGCCAATCCTCAAATAATAAAATTTTTGGTTCGTTGATCTATTTTCTATCAACAAATTTGCTGTTAAACATGCGTTTGGGATAATGAATAATTATATTATAAAATGGTTAGGCTAACTGGATATAAATATTTAAAAAAAACTGATTGATTTTACGAGGGGGAAGTTACAGTTTTTATAAGGCTAAATTAATTTTTAGTTTACCCCCTCTTAGCCATCACCACTTTGAAATTTCAAATGCCCTAACTCATGTAATAATTTATATATATCATCTATATATATATATATATATATATATATATATATATATATATATATATATATCTGTCATTGATAGTAGATACATATTATTACTATTTATATTATTAAAAAAAAAATGTGGTAGTAACGAAGACTTTGCATATTCGCATGTGATAGAGGCCTGTCTTAAAGAAAATAAAATAAATAACAATGTAAATTAAGGACGAATGCTATTTGTGACAATGTTCATTAAATATACATATTCCTCTGGTAGATTTATTCATCCGTTCGTTGAGTTATACCCATAAGCAAGAATCAATTACCATTTTTACGTGTATCCGCAGTAATTAAGTCAATCTCATGTACGGCGATACACTAACGAACTAATCAATTTGCTTCGAAGACATTTATGCGCTAGCCCATTTTCACTTGAGCAACGTTACGCAATTCGCTATTCACTCCGACGCGAACGGGTGGAAATTCGAGTCCAATCATTGCAAAATGTGTGCGAAAATGGTACAAGCCGTCTCCACACATGCTCATTACACGCAACAAACGAAACGCATTAATTAAGCAAATCGCCACAATTTCGCCTCTTTATCCCGTCGGCTGAGCTACCAATTAATGTTATGCAACAGGGGCGTGATTTATTGGTACGTGTATTCACTGCAACGGAGCGAATCCATCAAATTTTTGTAACCTGGCGTCCTGCGAGGAAGGAAAAATGTTGGAAACCGAGCGACGTCGGATGTATACTGGTCGAGTTCTCTTGTGTGCACGGGCGAGTACAGTTAACTAATATCCCTTTCAGCAGGTCAACGATATCTTCGTTGACGATTACAACTCGTGTTCCTCTTGTTCTATGTTCGCCAACAAAGAGCTGATAGAATTCCAATAATTACACATCGACGCAGAGCGCTCCGCTCTTGAGAAATGATTTGCTGATATTCACCAAGATAAGTGCGATGCTAACAAAATCTGTCAACGAAAGAGAACACCTTTCAAGCACAGAGCACAATCGCCTTTTTTCTACACAGGGCAACAAACTGCGTTGAAAAATGGCTTGCAGTCAAATGAAATACAACCGCGTCGCCTACGACGACTCGCATTTGTTGTAATGTATTCGATAACACGACCGATTTTCATACCTTGCGCAAGTAGCGTGTAAGATTAGGAATGTAAACAATTATTATTATTTAATAGGTTTCTGTTTATCATTCAAATGCGCATATTTATACGAGCATTTACATGATGGCCAGTTAATTTAAAACCAGCATTAATTATGGATGGAAATACAACACCAATATGCAGCTACGAATACATTGTCTACCGTAATTTGCATAACAAAACCCTAAAGTCTAAATATTTCCCAGCATTTGATAATACTAGAAAAACAGATACATTAAGTAAAACAATACGCATCACTAAATCAAGCTTTACCGTACGCTTCCATATACGGAATTTCGTAGCGGTTACGAAATCTTGACGCTAAGGTACGCCAATGTAAACACCAAAACCACACACGTCTTCTGCATCACTTCGATTACCAATAACGCCGTTGTGTGTGTGTGTAGCTGTCACCGAAATCCGAGATAAAAGTGCTAGTGTTTACGAGGATTGTTCGCGAGCAGCCAATTAAAATTTAATTTCTTAAAGACATGGCTCGACTCTTAAGTTCGTAGTTTATGCGTGTGCCGTCTGGGAGGTGCGTTTCTTACCAGGTGCAGCATTCACAAATTCGTAAATAATTAAGCAGGAATCTGAGAGGCACGTTGATAAGTCTCAATGCTCATTCGTTCATGTGGTGCGGAGAGTAAAATGTGACGTACAATCAGGCCCGGATTGGGAAAATATCTCGGCCCGGGCTCCTAGTATGTAGTCCGGACCGGCCCCACCCCCACATGATAAAAAAACTAAACGATTTTTTTTTTGTGGAATTAAATTACCAATAATTGTTTTTTTTCGATAACTTATTTACAAGATTTTTTTAAGTAAATCAACCTTCTTGCCACATCATCAATGATTTGGTCACTAGATATATTTATCAAGATGTCTTTTTCAATTGATATTTGTACAAAGGCATCCAAGTGATCTTGTGAAAGGAAGGCAATTTCTAAGTCTATTTTGCACAAATTTTAATTTCGAAAAGGTTCTTTCACAAGACACTTAGGCGCAAGACAAAGTCGGTACATATTTGTAGGCAAGAAACAAATTGTTATAGGCTATTGTATGCAATTTGTATTGCAGCAACCAGATTTGTCAACCAGATTTGTCCTACAATTTATTGTTTCGTACTATTCCTTCCATCTATTACCATTTGACAGGGTACAAACATTATGATTGAATCTTTAAATGACATGTAATTGATCGAGTGATCAGGTTAATGACTCGGGCGTCTGCAAACAGAGACGTTTTCGCAACAGAGATGCCTTTGATTGCCCCATTCACGAATTCTGTACAACTCGACTGCCGCGCTGCTGAACTCTATTCAATTCAATTTGTAAAGAAACAGATAAGATTGTAGTATTCGCAAGCGACAAAGTGTTTACGCGAACTTTGCGCTTGTTGTCAATAGCAACGCGCGACAAAGTGACGGTCCTCGGAAAATGTCAACATTTCGCTCGCATAAGCAAGCAAAAAGACCTACTTTGTGTGTCATTGAATTGAATACAGTTCGGCAGCGCAGCAGTAAATAAAAAATTGTAGGAATATTCTTGCGTGCAATTCGAGTGCCATTGTTGCTCTCGGGGATTTTGTAACTTTCTCCCGAGAGCAACAGTGTACCAGGTCGCGCTCTTATTGCACAAATAGCCATTGTTCACTCATTTTGAGTGAAAAAAAGTAATCATTATTTGTAGTTACTTTGCAGCTATAAAGCTCTTAAGAAGTTGAGATACCAACAAAACTATTTTCTAAAATGTTTTTCGTTACTAAAGTATATATACTCTGTTTCATTTTTATTTTTAACTGAGAATGCTGTGGTTTCATTTTATAAAGCTTTACACATGAGCACCAACACAAATGATCTGACAGTGAAAAAATTATTAAATGTCAGATTTCTAAAAACGTTGCCTAATTCATATATTAAAATAATTAAATTATGGCTTCAATCATTCAAGTGTATTTTTTAAGTAAACTATTCATCAACTATATTTTATATTATAATTTGACTGATTTGCTTTTATAAAATAAAAATAGCAAATAAATTCTGTACTCAATAGATACTCAATTTGATGGCAACATTGCCCACTGTCATAAAAAATAACATCTTTCTTATTAAAATATAACCTTTTTTTTTTTAAGTCTAGTGACTTTTTACATTGGCCAACAATACTGTCACCCTAACAGAGCCAACTTATTAAAAATAAATATGGCGCTATTCACGCATTCCTTGCTGTTGGATCGGGCTGATGGAGACCAGAAACCTGAAATTTTGATAAGAATATTTTCAGAATGTAAATAAATTCATGATGTAATCTTCATCAAGTAATTAGATTAATAAGAACAAATAACAAATAATAATAAGACAAAAAGTTATGGTGTGAAATTTTGATGAGAATAGTTTCAGAATGTAAATAAATTCATTATGAATGTCATCAAGTAATAAGACAAATAAGAACAAATAACAAATAATAATAAGACAAATAAGACAATTAAAATGCGGTTGTCACAGCAAGTGAAAATACTTGGACAGTTTTGGGTTAGTAGCCCATGCAAGTGATTTCAACGATTATGTATTTGCTGTATGCTCCTAAATTCTTAACTTATACCAAAAATTATGTAGCGAGAATATTTAAGGGATCTAAATAGTTGTATATTGAGTCAATTTACGTATATGTACGTATATGTTTCAAATAACATTAATAACAATGGGACACAATAATTTGAAACTCGTATAATAACACTTAATTGTTGGGATTCTTTTGCGTTATAACTATATTTGAAGATTCTCAGCTTCTTTTATAGTTTTTTATAAAATGGAATGTTTGGTGGAAGATGAATTCTAGTTCATTTAATGTGAATTCTGTTGGTGTTATTTTATTCTTTACTAGAATTTGGCTTACTTCCATCAATATAATTGATGGTCGAAGTAAGCTAAATTCTAGAACATTCTGAGCTCAGTCAATGATAGCAGATAAATAATTTTGAACAAAAAAAAAACGTATTTAGACAGATGTAACATACAGAGTGGCGTTACCATGGAAATGCATATCATCTTAACATTTACAATAATTTAAGCAATTATTATTAACTTAACGATTCCACTATTTACACAATTATTTAATGAAATATATATTACAAACTCAGGATATTCATATATCAATTCTAAAAAAATATTGATCCAGCGAAAATCTGTCAAATTTTTAACTACTACCAACTAAATATGTTAATAGTTTATGTTCCATTTTAACTTACATAAATTTGTCATTTAACTACTTCTGTTAAAATCTGCCAACTGATCCAAAATTGCTAAATTTTCAATTACAACTTTCATAATGTGTAAAACTTTCAATTGTAGCAGTCACAATCTGCCGAATTTTCAATAGCAACTGTATAAATCTGTCAAATTTTAAATTGCACATATCAATTTTGACAACTGGCCTCTCAAAATTTGGTTTCAATTGTAGCTCAAAAACGTCATTTTTCTGACTGTAACTCTCAAATCTGTACAATTTTCAGCTCTGCCATATGAAGGCGCGCCTATTGCACAAATAGCTGTTGTTCACTCATTTTGAATGAAAAAAAAGTAATCATTATTTGTAGTTACTTTGCAGCTATAAAGCTCTTAAGAAGTTGAGATACCAACAAAACTATTGTCTGAAATGTTTTTCGTTACTAAGGTAGGTATACTCTGTTTCATTTTTATTTTTAACTAAGGAGGCTGTGGTTTCATTTATATAGCTTTACACATGAGCACCAACACAAATGATCTGACAGTGAAAAAATTATTACATGTCAGATTTCTAACAACGCTACCTAATTCACATATTAACACAATTAAATTATGGCTTCAATCATTCAAGTGTGCTGTTTTTTTAAGTAAACCAGTCATCAACTATATTTTATATTATAATTTGACTGATTTGCATTTGTAAAATAAAAATAGCAAATACATTCTGTACTCAATAGATACTCAATTTGATGGCAACATTGCCCACTGTCATAAAATATAAAATCTTTCTTATTTAAATATAACCTATTTTTTTAAGTCTAGTGACTTTTTGCATTGGCCAACAATACTGTCACCCTAATAGAGCCTACTTAGTTAAAAATAAAAATAGAACAGAGTTCTATATTTAGTATTTCTGCATATTGATGATTATTTACCTTATACTCCAAGTTGTAGGGATAATACACTAGTAATATAATACCAATTAAATTTTACATATACACATCTGCCAGTTTCAGATGAATCTGGAGAAGCAAAAGATGTGCTAGATTATAAACCACAAAACTATGAAAATGTGTCAAATTTATTTTTACATGTAATTATTATACGTGAAAATTGCAAAAATAGTGTTTACAATGCGTACTAAATGTGTTTTCTTTTCATTCATTGCAACTTTGAGTACTTGTTACAAAGTTCTAATGATTTTCTAAGTTTGCCGTGAATTCTTTGATTCGCAATATGTTTGATGGTGCTTGGAATTTTTGTTGCTGTTATCATGAAATTCTTTCAAAGATTTTAAAGAAGCAGCATTTTTGACGAATTTTATCATAAACCTCACTAAGCCTAACGTAACCTAACCTACACTTACCTAACCTATCTTAACTAATCTACCTAATTATCACATGTTTCAATGATAAATATTTGAACCACATTTTATGGAGTCCTTACAATTCCTCTGGTCATCTCGGTGTCTCTAGTGTCTTCTACTTTTGGATATGAATGCATCTTTTTTTGTTCTTCATATAGAATTCGATAAATTATATGGAATTATTAAGATTTTTTTTTTTTTTTTAATAAATGTTATTCTTAAAAGTATAAAAAAATATTCATTCATTTATGGGGCATTTGAATTTTCTCCATTTGACTGTATCAGAGAAGTACTATTTCATCAAAAAAATTGAATTCAAAAACACTTTCTTGAATTTTCTTTGAAGATTTCTTTTGTAGATATCATAAGGTAACTGCCAAAGATAATTCAATCAAATTTTGTTATTAAGATTTTATTCTAAATCCCAGATTTGGAATGGTGTAAACAAAAAATCGATAAAGAGAAGTAATGTTTTTTTTACAAATTTTTCTCCACATAAAGAAACTGCTAGCTTATTTAAAGAAAAAAATCTGATAACCGAGTAAAATAATTACGATTTCTTTAAATAAATTTAATGGTCGAGTTTACATATTTTGCAAAAAAATCAGATTAGGTACTTCATTAAAAAAAATATTTTTTCAAAATTTATTGTTTTAAGTTGTTATAATTTTAAATCCAATCGATTTTGTATACAATGTGTCCCACAACTTCGTGGCATACATTTAGGAGCAGTCTAGGAAAGGGAAAATGAAATGAAATTGTAAATATATATTTTTTCTAATCGCTTTTGTTTCCAAAATATAGTAACTTGAAGTGTTACTTAGCAAATCAGTTTTCTTATTAACATTTCTACTACAGTAGACTTGAAACGCTGATATTTTGCGACGAGTCACTCATTATCAATACACATATTCACAAATAATTACAATCATCTGAGTAAACACTTCTTTGGTTATTGCTACATAAACACTTTGAGGTTAGGATTTTTTTAAATCCTATTCCATTTTTTCGGTGAATGAGCTTTATTGTCATAAAAAAAATTACACTTCTTGAACTTCGAAAAAAAAAATGAAGCATTTCTGAGATATTCGAGGTTAAACTAGGCAGAAAACTTTAAAATAATAATAAAACATTGTTGAATCTTTCCGTGTACAGTTTTCTTGCGGCTGCTAAATTTCGTTGGTAATTGCCCAGTATCAAAAGCATATCCGTATATTCACTGTTGGTGTAATTTTCGATGATTATTCAAGAAAAGATTTTTAGTTTTTATAGAATGACACTCATATTTCTTTGTTTCTTAACAGAGTAATAGTAAACAGTTTTTTATAATGTCAATTAATATTATTAAACAATTATGGAATGTGTCTAAGCACACTACATTATTATTAGAATGTTTTATTTTAATTTTTATTATTTCATGTGTTCTGCCTAGTTTAGATAGATAGATAGATAGATAATTTATATTTATACAGTTTAGATAATGCAACAAATCGAACATAACTACACTGAAGGACGTCACAATTTAGTAAAAATAAAATATCGTTACATAACATTCAAAATGTATACAAAAATACGAAAATTAAATTTCACGGCATTAGATATACTTTGTATGCATTCCGGCAATCTGTTGAAGAATTTTATGATAGCATACTTAGGACTTCTCTCGTAGAAGGCCAACCTATGGTGAGGAAAATTGTACAGATGAGTGTGTCTGGTGCCGTATTTCTGATGGCTTAGATATTCTGCAAATTTTGCCTTATTTTTAAAGTGAAAGATTGAAGATTAACCTCAAATATCTCAGAAAAGCTTCATTTTTCGAAGTTCATGAAGTATAACTTTTTTATGACAATAAAGCTGCATTGAAATATGGAATATGATTTAAAAAAATCCTAACCTCAAAGTATTTATGTAGCAATAACTATAGAAGAACCCCTGTTGCTACGGCACTGTGTTTACTTAGATGATTGTAATTATTTGTGAATATGTGTTTGATAGTGGGCGACTCCTTGGAAAATATGAGATTTTCATGTCTACTCTAGTAAAAATGTTAATAAAGAAAACTGATTGGCTAAGTAACACTTTAAAATCCTACATTTTGGAAACAAGAGCGATACAAAAAATTATTTACATTTTCATTTAATTTTGCCTTTCTTCGCATATTCCTAGATTTATGCCACGAAATTGTGGGGCACCTTGTATATTTGTAATTCTGCTGCAAGATTCGCAATACTTCACAAGCTTATACTTTTCTTCCTAATTGTTAATGATTTGTGACTAATTACTACAAAGTATCGTGTATACCCATTTTTCTGTTGATGCTGATTGATTCGAGTATTGTCCATATTTCTCACCAGATGATGTTAAGGTCGTGCATATTTACATATTCATTGAGGAGATAAGACGTGGCGTTAAAAAAAGGTATTTAGATGCAGATAATACATCAAAGCAGAAACAATGTTGCATAAAAACCTGTAAACCGTACGTACAAGAACGATTGTGAGATAGATCGGAGATAAATTAATTGCTCCTTCCTAAAAAGCTACGCGCCCGCAATTATCCGGATCCCAGCATTGAAAATCACGCAACACAAATTACTGGAAGTGTGTCAGCTGGCGTTGACAATGAATTCCCATGTAATTTCAATAAAAAAAAACGGCAAGTGGTTAATTACGATTATTACTATTATCGCCGCGTTTGTCCCTGTAAAACGGCAGCTAATTAAATAAACAAATAAATCCAGTTAATTGCCATTTCCATGCGAGACAGCCTACGACTGGGAGCATTTTTTCAGCGTATAATTTACCTTTAAATATGCAAATTAAAATAATAAATGCGTATTTCGTGTAATTCAAGTTTGATAAAGCGGCCCCGGGGTTATAAAATACTTTCGATCTTGTATGTAGTTTTTCAGCACTTCATAAATCATGTATTTGAATACAAAATTATAGTTTCATCAATTCCTCAACTCATCATAGTTAATCACATGTAATTTTATGCATTTATAAAGTATGCAATATATAATAAATGTGAGGCCCCTTGAATGGGCCATTCTTCTTCATTACGAGCGAAACCGGCCGTGTGGCAATATTTAAATGCTGTTAAGGGCGTGGCATTAGAAATGCTTTTGTTTATTGATTATTAATGTTATGGATATTGATGACCTGCGGTGAACATTTCGGTAGCGGAACTTTTTCCACGGCCCGATATCTCTTCGCTCTTCGAATCGTAAACCCGATTTTACAGCTCTAACTGTTATCTTTTATTATCGTTATATTTTTTTATAGCTTTATTGTGGGTAATGAGTTCACGCGAGCAAACCTGAAAACTGAGACCAGCTCGCATGGAAGATACATGTGTCGAGTGCAGCCAGACAGACAGCATTCGGATGTGTATCGATAATCCTGCTCGCATTATCCGCTTGGGCTCCTGTATAATTAGATAACAGTAACCGCTGGAATACGGGTTACTTTTTCACGTGACGGAATCACGTTCGAAATGACATAAATTCGAGCAGCGGCGTTTCTCTCTGTAGTGCTCTTATTTCTTTTTTCTTTTCATTCACGTTTATCTCCACAGCATCCGAAAATATGTAGATTAATGTGTTAGAGTAACACCCCGGCGCTGATTGCGTCACCTGTTTAAAACGATATTGGTGTTTATCAGCCGGCCCAAACACCGAATTATGTTGCCTAATAAAATGTGTGGAGGAATTCTAACTTTTACTTTTCGGAAGAGCGAACAGCGAATTCACTTCTTAAGTATTTAAATTAGACCAATTAGATACGCGAACTTGAAAAAGAAAGCCATTTCAAGCTCACGACACGGTCAACAAAAAAGTGCATACAAATAAAGACATTTGTCATTGTTGTATTTGAATGGCCTGTTTGTATTTACGTTCTCATAATTTTCAATTATATGTATAGAAACCGCTTTTGCCTACTCCAAATCGTATGCATAATTTCAACTAATAACAGCGCTAAGATTACGCTCCTATAAATATTTATCTTTTAACCTTGCACAATGGGGCATTACATTAATCACGTTGTTTTGTACAATGCCCCAAGGGATTTATACGGTGATATTATTGACATTTCCTTTAAGGTATATTTTAGAAGCATGTGATTACTATTAATACATACTTGGCATGCTGCATATACAAATTAAGTTGTTTATAAATATGAATGCAAAACCGACATATAATTTTCCGTTTAATGCAGAAATTATTTACCAAGTGAACTATTAATGCCACTGGTTTATCTGTGATTTTTGCATGCAAGTCGCGGTCAGATCTGACACAAACGCGAAAATTAGCGAATACAAGCCACTTACTACTTGTGATTCGGATTAAATGTGATATAAGTAATTTTCAAAGAATTGAAATAAACATAAAACTTGCTTCATGTTAAAAATGTCCAAAATTGTGTGCAATAAAAGACTATTTATTTTATAAATATACAATACATAAATAATGTGCTCTAGACCTCCCAATACTTACAATATTTGTATGTAGAACTGTTGTGTGAAAAATGTTTGGAATGCCTGATGTACAATAGAGCGAGGCAGAGTTTAAACAACACTTCAATTTTTTCAAGTAATATCTATGTATTCCCGTTCGTGGTTTGACGCAGCATAGAGTCTCCAGTACCTTGTTATACATGGTCCTGCATTTCACCTTCCGTCTTCTATAGCTCAGTTACTAATTAAGTTTGGGTTTTGATATTTAGCAGACTTTACTTGTATCCTACGGCGTATATCAAGAAAATATTTTTGTTTATACAGGGTGTCCCAAAAAAGTGTGACATCATGATGATATATATTTTAGATTGATTGCTGTATATTTTGCTTATTTGGATGCCTTTTATGGTTACCTACATAGCCTTAAAATTTTATTGAAATCGGTTGAGTGATATCACCAAATATTAATGAAAACTAAAAAAAAACAAAATTGATTTAAAACTATAGATACATGCAACTATCTCAGGTAACCAGTTTAGATTCACTAATTTGAAATCATAAACGGCAAAGTTATTTGAAATGTACACCTGGGAATTATTTCCTCAAGCAATCTGTGACTGGTTTCGTTCTTATTAGAACACATCGGTCCGATATAGCCAGATTCGTAATTTTTGGAGATTCAAGGATAACTTGTTTGATTTTAAATAGCTCGAGGGATCAAATTTAATATATTTGAAAAGAGTGTTTGTTTCCTAAATTCAGTGATATAATACGCACTTTACACATAACCTCAACACAAATTATTGAACTAATACACCAACATTTTGGCACCAAAAAGGTTGGATACAGTAAAATATTTTGAAAACGGTTGATCAAAAATTGTTGACATTTAGTGCAGACTTAGATTTTATCGTCTGAGATGTTTTACAGACTTCTTCGATCAATTGTTTTGGAGATTAAAAGATAACTTGTTTGTTTTTAAATAGCTCGAGGGATAAAATTTAATGTATTTGAAAAGAGTGTTTGTTTTCTAAATTCAGTGATATAATACGCACTTTTCACATAACCTCAACACAAATTATTGAACTAATACACCAAAATTTGGGCACCAAAAAGTTTGGATAGAGTAAATTATTTTGAAAACGGTTGATCAAAAATTGTTAACATTTAGTACAGACTTAAATTTAAATTTCATCGTCGGAGATGTTTTACAGACTTCTTCTGTCATTTGATTTGGAGATTCAAGGATAACTTATTTGTTTTTAAATAGCTAGGATAAAATTTAATATATTTGAAGAGTGTTTTTTTTTCTAAATTCAGTGATATAATACGCACTTTTCACATAACCAACACAAATTATTGAACTAATACACAAAAATTTGGGCACCAGAAAGTTTGGATACAGTAAAATATTTTGAAAACGGTTGATCAAAAATGGTTGACATTTATTACAGGCTTAAATTTAAATTTCATCGTCTGAGATGTTTTACAGACTTCTTCAATCATTTGTTTTGGAGATTCAAAGATAACTTGTTTGTTTTTAAATAGCTCGAGGGATAAAATTTAATATATTTGAAAAGAGTGTTTTATATTTCTAAACTCAGTGGCATAATACGCATATATTACTTTTTACATAATCTCAACAAAAATTATTGAACTAATACAATTTGAAAAATTATAAAATTCAGGTTGAATTGCAAATGATTTCGTTATATCGTTGATTTATTTCTGCACGTTGACAAAAAACTAAATTAAAGTTAATAATAATTGTAAAAATAACCTATTTAACTGAAGTAGAATATACATAATCATGAAACAAATGTTATTCAACGTATTAATTTTTAATTATCCATTTACAAGTAAATGGAGATAATTATGAGTTACTTTATTTTACTTTTGAAGAATAAACACGTTAAAACTTTTTTTTAAATTAAAATATGTTGTTTCAAGTAATGTGTTATTATTACACTTATTATTAACTTGTATTTAATTTTTAGTCGTGCATGTGGAAAGGAAGTAACGATACACAAAGAAAACATTTCTAAGGCTAACTAAATTTTGCAAGTTTTCAAATCGTTTTAGTATTTAATTATTGTAAATGTAAAATTTTCAGGATTTTATCAATTTGATGGTTATTTCGGCCAAATTTCAGAATACATACAAACTGAACTAAACTAAACTAAATTAAACATTTTTTTAAGTTTTATGAATTTTGAAAAAAAAAATTGCAACGTACCGATTTTTTTGATATACTCAATTATTGTAAATGTGCATTAATTTGAGTAACTTACGGTCTCAAAATTGACGCCCGTCCTCTTGGGATTCGATCCAGGGGGCTAATAGAAATTGAAAATTAACAGTGGAAAATTTTCCGTTTGCCATTTGGTATAGAGTTATTGATAAAAAACAACAAAAAAAACTTTTCAACTTTTAACTTTATTAAATGCTAATAATATTAAAAAACAATATATTGTCCACATCTTTTTTCACAAAATATGTTCAAATAAGCCGCCTCCTACTTCAAGGCAAACATTCACACGAGTTAACATGGAAGCACGAACTGACTGTAGCATATTTTCATCTATTAACGCCACAGCAGCGCGAAACCGAGCACCACATCTTCAGGATTCAGAACAGCTTCGCGGTAAACTTGTTATTTCAAAGGACTGGGTCCTGCAATAGTGCGTCGGGCTATCCTAGCGCGTTTCCCGTGAGAGATAGAAAAAAATGTACCGTACAAAAAGTTATTGGCTTAAAAATCTTTATGATGTATAATTATTTTCAAATAGACAGGGTGTCTATTTGACAGGGTGTCTTCGATTTTTTAAAGTTGAGCTTGCTTATGCATGATGTTTGGAGAAAAAAATTGTAAATTGGCAACACTGTAACATTATCCAAAACTAAATAGACAACAATAGACCTGTAGAGGTTGAAAAATGTCATCAGAAAACTTGAATAAATACAGGGTGTTCCATTAAAAAAAGTTTGTTTTTGTTATTCCGCAAAATTGGGACACCCAGTATATTTGAAAATAATTTTACGGCATAAAGATTTTTAAACCAATAGCTTTTTGTACGATACATTTTTTTCTATCTCTCACGGGAAAGGCGCTAGGAAAGCCCGACACACTGTTGCAGAACCCTGTATACATGATTAGATTATATTTGATCACGAAATAATTTATGTCGTCTCATCGGTTACATAATAATTAACTGCTGTGAATTTGGATTCTTAAAATTTTAATAACTTTACAATTATTAAAATATTAGTAATTAAATTATTAATAATTAATAATGATTAAAATTAATATACCATGTGATGGTATTTTTTTACAATCTTAAAATTTAAAAAAAATGGTGTGTCGTTGTCAAATGTCTGTATTTTTTTTATTATTAAAAAGGCTCCGATTAAATAACTGTCCAATTATAGTATATGGACGTATTAAAAATGTTCGATTTTGTCCTGATTTTTCTTTTTTGAGTAGATACTACTGAAACCTGCAACTGAAGTTAAAGTGCTTTTATACTAAAAATGTGCGCTACATGTAAATACTGTTAAATTTTATTGAATAATATCAGCTTATAAATGATGTTTTTTAAATCTACTAGATTTTTTCCATTTTTTTATTGAAGTAGAACTTTTATAGAATATGTAGCTTTAAAAAAAATTATAATCTCTATTTTTATATTTTGTGTGCGACTAAAATTCACGAAATGCAAAAGTATGTTTCTAAGAATAATTTGTTTCAAATCACTGATATCAATGCATCACCGATGATATTAAAGAGACGACGAGTAGTAAAGAGTAGACGAAGAATTTGCAGTTGGTTACTTTATAATGTACGGAGATGCTTTTAGTATGGATGATGCTACTAATGTTGAAACTCCACAACAGAAGAGCTGAATTACATAGGAACTAGGAAATCCCTCCCGGAGCAGGATCCTGAACATCGCAGGTGAAAATGTGAGCCATTAATCAACATGAAAACAGCCTGCCGTGTACACAACATTCCCATAATTATCTCATTACATACTTATGCAAAACTGCAAGGAAATGCAGCCCGGCTTATAAGTTTCAAACAGAAATACATATTACATGTATTCATTGTTTGCACTGCTAATCACACTCATATACACACACGCCAGCCGATAGGTGTGCGAAACTAGGATGGAATTTTTACACGGAACAAATACACTTTCTCATGCCCTATTATAGTTTTAACGCGTTTACGTGAATTTGCATACGAGGAACTTGTACCAAATTTCCATTTTTGCTATCCCGATTGGAAAATGTGAGCATCGTTAATAGAGAAATTATTTTTCTTTAATAAAGCAATTTGTATTTATTCTTGCATCAATTTTCACTTTCTGTTTTTTACTTGCTTGCTTTAGAATATAGTATTTTATGAACTGAAAATGATAGGTCGAGCTTCCTCTTAAAGAAATAAATGTCAATTGCTAACCAATTTATCTGATTTGCCGGATGTGCCAATTGCATTGGCCAATATTCCTCAATAGGTAAAAGTGCTGCAGCCACAGAAACGCGTACATACAATACAAACCAATTTGTACGATAAGTAGATTTTCGTGTCCTCCATCGTCATCCTTACTTCTATTACTTTCTCCGAGGCATTATTGTCGGCATGACGGTAATAGCGTTTTGATTCTCCTTTGTACGCAGGAAGCAAATAGAGAAATTTGCAACGAATAAATTCGTTTGTCATTTCTTACTCTTGTGAAAACCCACACGTGCATTGTAAACGTCTAGTAACTTTATGCAAATAACGTAATTAGTAATGACAGCGTTTTAATTTATACCGCGGCGTTCCGATTTAAATATATTTCCGATTTTTGCAAAGTTTTGCGCTGAATAATGGCCCATTCCGGTGCTGAATTTATTACAGGTGTAAACCTATCAACGGCGCACATATGAAAATAGTGGAGCCAATATTAATAAATTACGTTACAGGCGATTCGTTTATTGTAGAACCGTCCGGTGTATTTATTTAATCGGCTGGGACTTTGCCGGGGAAAGGTCAAACTTTTAATGTGGTTATGTAAGTGCATGTATCATTATGTGAATGGGCGAAATTTGAGTTAAAGGCTCCACTTAAATGTCCCATAATTATTTCGGTAATCTATTAAGGAGCCGGCTCCTTAGTAACGGAGTGAAATTTAATTAACGTCGATTTTGCATCAATAGATCGATTGACTTGTTTGACCCGCAGTCCCCATATGCGGCAAAATTAATTGAGACTTAAAGTGTATCGTGATTGTCATTATGAACTACGCAACGTATTTATTACTGCATCTTGATTGCATGCCTCTGGTATTCACAAAATTAATTGTTCACTATACAAACGTTTCAAATAGAATGGAGCGTATTACTCAATCGTCTTGATCTATTGCAGCGATTTTGAATTTTACTTGAAAATTTAAAGCGATTTTTAAAACATTGAGATAATTCCAAAATTTGTTTTGATTCCTTGAACCTGTTTCTAAATATTCGGGAATTTTCTAACCCATTTATGTGCGTGCTTCTATTTATTTTGCAAAAAAAATGTTTTAGTTTTTATGTATAAGTTTGTCTAGACTATTTGAAACATTATTTCTAATATTTTCGAAAATCTACATTTGATATTTTTGAAAATTTGAATTTTTTTAACCTGTTATGTACTAATCCAATTTTCCAATTTTTTTAACCTATGTTTGTACCATCATGAATTTCTGATGCTTTTCTCATTTCTTGTTTTCAACTAATTCTCGTATTTTTTCGAATTTTCTAATTTACTCGTCATATTTTATGTTTTTAATTTCAGTAGTATTTTCACAAATTATCAAATGATAATTTCTTTTTTCGAATCTTCTGAAATTTGACAATGTTTTAACCTGATCTGTATCATCGTGAACAGTCTAATGCTTACATTTTTTGTATTATCATGATCTATAGTATTCTTAAAAATTTACATCTTAGAATTTCTGAAATTAATCCAATTTTTTAACCTATGTTTGTATCATCATGAATTTCTGATGCTTTTCTAATTTCTTGTTCTTAACTGTTTTTCGTATTTTTTCAAACGGTTTTGAGAGAGCATTTTTAAAATATTGCGATATTTCCAAACCTGTTTTTGATTCCTTGAACCTGTTTCTGAATATTCGTGAATTTTCTAACTCATTTCTTTCCGTGCTTCTATTTATTTTGCAAAAAAGTTTTAGTTTTTATCAAGATTGTCTAAACTATGTGAATCATTATTTCTAGTATTTTCGAAAATCTTCTACTACGTTCTACGTGTACTTGGGTTTTATAGATATGGAAAAAGCCTTTGACTTGGTGAACAGAGAAAAGCAGTGGGATATACTTAAAGATCGAGGAGTCAACTCCAAACTAATCAGAATAACTAAACAAATCTACAACACAAACACAAACGTGTAAATACATGGTAACCAGAATCCAGAACCGTTCGAAACGAAAAAAGGATTAAGGCAAGGGAGAGGCTTGAGTCCAACATTGTTCATCGTCTACATGGACGAGATGTTAAAAATGCACTCAGAAAACAAAAAAAAATACTGATTGGATACAAAAATATGCAGAGAGTACAAATCTCGGAAGGTGCATTCGCGGATGATGTAATAATAATAGCGAAAGGGGAAGACGATCTACAATATAGCCTAAACATATGGAATAAGGTACTAAAAGAATATGGTATGAAGATGAATATAAACAAAACAAAAGTAATGGTAATAGGGGAACCTACAAAAATAAACATTAGAATAGACAACACAAACATAGAACAAGTGGAAACCATGAGATATCTGGGAGTAGAAATAAATAAGGATGACAAGCAAGAAACGAAGATAAACAGCAAGAAGAAAACTGAGCTGGTGGGGTCATCTACAAAGAATGAGAAACACAAGGCCAGTTAAGAGAATATGGGAAGCCAGACCTGGAAAACGAAGAAGCAGAGGAAGATCAAGACAAACATGGAACAACTTCATAAATGAGATTCTGAAAAACAGAGGAAAATCATGGGCAGAGGCAAGAACAATGGCGAAAAACAAAAATGAGTGAGCAAAATTTGTACATATGTAAAAAAAAACTGCATTAGACACCCTACACCATTATATGGTAGAAGGGATACTGATTATATATATTTTAGAAAATCTTAGACCCTTATAGAGACTTCAATTGTTATTTAACCACCAACAAACATATATATATATATATATATATAATTAAATGGGACAGTAACTACAAGTAGATGAAAAAAATTGAAACACCCTCATTTGTTTGTTGTGACGTCACCGACAATTTTTTTAATTGGCTTGGTATATATTTTTTGGTGTATTCTTGTAGATAGAGTAGTTTAAGTACGTTTCGCCGCTCCAGATATTTAATAGGATAAAACTATGAAATTTTTGCAAAATATGTAAAAGCTGGTTTTAGCTAGTAGGCCATTTAATCCAAAAGTTTCTGGAGAAAACAACTGAGATTTAGTAGAAATCTATGATTTTTCTGAAGCTTTTGGTGTTTTAATTTCATAAATCAAGGTATACCGCAGATGGCACATTTCAATTGAGAATTCAAAGGCATTTTTTAAATATTCTAGAACCATATTCCGGATTTTCGGTATTTTTATTAGGGCACTCACATTTGTTACATTGTTGATTTTTATTTACACTTTTTATGAAATTTTACGGACTTCTATGATTTTCGAAGGTACGGCTTTTCAGTGTTTGAATTTCCTGAAAGCCACGGTATGCCTCAGGGATCTACAGGGTGTCCAAAATAAGCATCAACAGCATAGGGATCTCGGAAACCGTAAAAGTTATTAAAAAACAACAAAAGGCACTTTCTGATTGTTACTTTTTTAGCTCTACAAGACAGTGTTTATAAATTTTTAGTACAACGTTTCGTTTCGAAGAAATCATCATCAACTTTATATTTTTATATGGCCCGTAAATAAAGCACACCCTGTATTAAATAGCATTTCCTATTACGAAATCAACGATTTATATCACAGTATGATTTCTTATGTTTACTCAGGTGGTTACTTTCTAACTTTTACGGTTTCCGAGATCCCAATGCTGTTGATCCTTATCTTGGACACCCTGTATACTAAGGCTATTATTAGTCCTTCTCCATTTCAAGGATTTTACATGAAACATGCAAAGCATTTTAAAAATATTTCGGATACTTTTTCATGAGTTTCTTTTGACTTTTTTTGCCACTGTTGTTTATTAGCTTTATAATAATTATTGGCAATTTACTGGTAATTTAGGAGACTTCCGTGATTTTTCTAAAGCTTTTCGGTATTTGAATTTACCGAAAACCATAGTATGTCTCAGTGATCTATTTTAGGGATACTATTAGTCCAGCTCAATTTCAGTGATTATGCATTTTAGTTGAAAACTGAAAGTTATTTTTAAAATATTTCAGATATATTTTCAGGAATTTCTGAACTTTTGGGTACTGTTATACAGGGCGGTCACTTTTACGACGCCCACCATTATTATCTATTAAACGCAAATATATAAAACATATGGAGTTGGTCAAATGGGAGAAAATTTTCTTATTTTCGTGCCTTTTATTATTCTGAAAAGAAATCCAGGATATCTTGCATGGTTCCTGAAATATCCCCGAAAAACCGCAAAATTACACTTTCCTTTTCTTTTTATAACTTTTCTATTTTTGAAGGAAATTTCACGAAACTTGGCACTCTTACATTTTTCGACGTGAGCTTCCTGATGACAGTGCCAAACATTTTCTGCGCCAACTAGATGCCCAAATTTTTATAGCCAACTTTGGATTTTCTTATAGCCGCCATATTGGATTTTAATAACATTTAAAAAAGCGAAAAATTCCGATTTCAATCATGTATAGCACATGGGTAATCTGACATTTTATACGAATCCACAAACGCGGAAAAGTTGGATCTGGCCGTTTCGGGATACAATTCACCATAAATTCTAGATGTGACTGTCGCATTTCTGTAATTGCTTACATGGAGATTGTACATGTCATTTTTTTCATGTTGAAGATAATATCTTGACATTTTTAATAATCAAAGATACTATCTCATTTTTTTCACTTTATACACAATAAAATTATTCAGAAGTTATTTTCTTTGTATGAAGAAATGTCAAAATGGTAATTTGTTATTTTTCATGGCAACTTGATTTTTGGAACAGTCCACGGCAGTTTGATTTTTGAAACAAATTTTTAAATTGTCGATTTTTGGTGGTAAATAATATCACATTACCCATGTGTTATACATGGTTGAAAGATAGCTATTAAAATTCAATATTGCTGCCATAAGAAAATCAAAAGTTGACTATGAAAATTTGGGCGGCTAGTTGGCGCAGAAAATGTTTTGTCATCAGAAAGCTCAGGTCGAAAAATGTAAAAGCGTCAAGTTTCGTAAAATTTCCTTCAAAAGTATAAAAGTTACAAAAGGAAAAGGAAAGTGCAGTTTTCGGTTTTTCAGCGATATTTCAGGAACTGTGCAAGATACCTCGGATTCTTTTCAGAATATTAAAAGGCATGAAAATAAGATACTTTTCTCCCGTTTGACCAACTCTGTCAAGTTGGACAGAGTTCCGTTTAATAGATCCTAATGGTGGGCGTCGTAAAAGTGACCACCCTGTATACCCCCCCCCCCCCCCATTATAATAATTATTTGCAACTTTTTGGAAATTTAGCAGACTTCTCCAATTTTCCTGATGCTTTCGGTGTTTGAATTTCTTAAATGTCAAGGTATACTGAAGCGAAGTACTATCCCTACTCTTCCTGATCTATTTAAGAGATTTTGCATTTTACTTGAAGCAAGCATCTATTTAGTAAGCAATTAGAAGTTAAAGCGATTTTTAAAATATTTCAGATACATTTTCAGGATTTCTGAGAATTTATGGGTTTAAAAAATTTCATTTTTATAATTATTAGGTACTACCTAAGTATATGCAATTTTTCGGGCATTTTATGGACACAAGCATTTCGGTATTTAAATTTCACGAAAACCATAAATTTTCATGAGTTTCTGAACTTTTTGCCACTGTTATTTATGAGCTTTACAATAATGATTGGCAATTTACTGGTAACTTAGGACACTTCGGTGATTTTTCTGACGCTTTTCGGTATTAGAATTTACCGAAAACCATAGTATGTCTCAGTAATCTATTTTAGGGCTACAATCAGTTCAGCTCAATTTCAGCGATTATGCATTTTATTTAAAAACTGAAAGTCGGTTTAAATCATCAAATTTCAATTCAAAATATTCTAGATACATTTAAACGTTTTTTTTTTAACTTTTTGGGTACTGTTAATTACCACTGCTTTTAAAAATATTTGCATTTTTTTGGAAATTTAGCAGACTTATATGATTTTGAAAGCTTTCGGTGTTTGAATTTTTTAAAAGTCTAGGAATAACGTAGGAATTTGTAAAATACCTACTAGGCCTGTTCAATTTCAGTAATTTTGCATTGTACTTACTTGAAAATCAAAAGTAGGTTTTAAAACACTCTAGAATCTAGTTGAATTTTCGGGAGCATTTAACTTTTAACTATCACATTTTTAATAATTATATACAATTTTTTAGAGATTTTTAGAGAGATATTTTACAGAGTGTTGAAAATTCTATTAAGCTTTTCGGTATGTTTTTTTGTGATGTTTGCAAATTTATATTTAGGGATTTTCAAGAATTCATAAAATAGTTTCTATACCACGTTTTCTAAAATGTTATCGAAAGTTATCTCAAGTAATTCGAACTCTTGGACTTTTATAGACCTTCTGCACGCTTTTTTTTTTGTTATATTGTTTTTCAAATATAAATATTATAGAATATATCAATATTACATTGTACCCACGTGTCAATGAAAATGTTCTGTGATTTTTTACTCATAGTTAGGAGGGATGAAAAATTCCAGAAATTTTGGAGATGCTACTAGAATAAAAATATATATTTAATTACAAACAATTCGTATGAATTTTATGATATGGATGTACAATTGCTAATTTTGTAATGGTTACTAGCTGTATGTTATCAAAACTGTAAAAGTGTGATTATCTTGCGTTGTGTTGAAAGTTATTTTGTGAATACCACATATCTAAGCAATCACCTAATATTGCTGGGCACCACAAACATCATTATTTCACGCCATAATACGCACTATCCGTTAATACCATCGAATATTTAGTTACTTAGATCAATAATAGCAGTTATCAATCAAAACTCAGGCGTTATGCAAGAATGCCAGGCGATGATCACATCATCATCTAACCGTACATCAAACTACTTTACCGCAAAAACCGAAGAGACGTGAGATCATACCTGGCCACAACATGATATATGGACGTATTCCGCATCCAAACTTTTAATGGGCCGAAATGTATTCCCGTAAACTGCGGCAATTTAAAACAACGGAATCCCGAAATGATACACGAGCACACCTCGAGCGGCATTAATAACCCGAGCTAATCTCGCACATCCTCTGCGAAACGTTAATTAAAAATTTAACCACAAGACATCCGGGGTTTCAATATCGATAATTATAACGGCGAGTGTCCGCATGCGGGCAACATATTAATTACGATTTTCATTAAACGCTTTACGAGCTACGAAAAACGGTAACTCACCTGGACGCCGCTTGGCACGTAAACTGGATCCTGCAATGAAAATTCGCAGTTAAAACACATCGCATCGATAATTGGTTCCTTTTGTTGTGCATAGTTCGACAGACTACAAATAGCCAATCAGTAATTAAAACAGTTAAGTGGACGCGCGCATTTGGAATACTGTGTGTGTACTCTCGTTACTTCAATTGTTTTAGCACAGTCAATTACCAGGTAGCGGTTTTTAAATGCAATATTCAATACGCCGCTTGGAAAGGAAAGCACACACGGCTATTATATCGGGCAAAACGCATCCAATAAGCTGTGTGCAAAAAAGCCATTAGTTATCGTAATTTACAGTTCTGAAGCTAATACGCTGGAAGGTGAAACACAGTGTCAAAATAGCTTAGTCAAACACCAACACGTTAATTAAATTATATACACATTTATTATACTAGGCAGAATGCAAATACGTGTCTGAAAAAAATATTAATTAATTATAAGCGAACGGTTTTTGGGCGGCATTGCCATTGGAAGAATGTGATGTACATTTAATTAATATGGAAAAATAAATTATAACTTGAGCAGTAACGTCCGAGGCGTATAACTGTAACCATCGGATTCTCACGATGCGAGAATATCGCGCATCAGATCGCCTAATTATTGTAAAAATTGGCGGTCTCCGAAGATTCCCACCAATTTAAAAATCGAGTTAATTGATCCTGGGTGCCGCGGCAGGAAAACTAAAAGTTCACTTTTACTGCCTACACTTTCGTGCGACCGAAAAGCAAGATTAAAACGGAATTAGCGAATTTTTCTCAATGGGCCATTAGAAATCGGCAAGAGTGCGACATTATTATAAACGCTCGCGGCTTCATGACCATTCTTATAAATAATGGCCGTTTTCTTTTTCCCGTGCGAGCAAAGAAAGCGTTGATGTACAGCGCCTGAAAAATCTAAAGCGGAGCTCATAAATAATCGGCCATCACTTTTTTTTAATTTAAACAAAAGTTGCATTAAAGATAACAGTCATTATTAATAATTGCACCAATTTTATGAAAATGGACACATTATTTATTATTTACTCAGTCTATAATTCCCGGTTCAAGTGTATCATAAATCAGTTTGATTGAACACAACATGACCCTGTCTAATTTACTATTTTAATGTAATGTGGCTGTCAGTTAGCTAATAAATAACACATGACGATTACATTGTAATCATGTTAACCACTGACTCCACTCGGTGATTGTAAATTTTCAATAATTTGGTCCGCTGCTCGACAATCTGATGGTAATTAATAACCAGATTGGATAATCATATGTAATTTATGTCCCGAGTAATTAAAATACAGAAAAAGTGCGTCATTAATATGAGAGACGTGTACTGCACAGTAACGTATTTGTACAATGCCGAGTCGTGAATGAACTGTCATGACATGATAATTTTAAAATAGAAAATAATTTAATTGTGCACACCTTAAAATAGACGTAATCGACATTCCTGCATCGAAAATAATCCACGCCTACATTACGCTAAATTGATTTGCACATTAGAATAGTCATACTATTTATGTTGATGAAATACTATAACAGCATTTGCTGTAAATATGTACTCCGAATTATGCAATATGATAATATGTAAAATGTGTTAGACGTCGCGTCGGTTGTATAAGTATAGTAAGAATTTGCAAAAACAAAAAAAAGTTGTGTGGCTTCATCAAGCAGCTAAAAATTCAAACTAATGTTGCGGTACAATAATAAAATTTAAAAAAACTCGCATACGTGTATCATGGAGTTTCATTAAATATCCGCTTCACCAATCCAATAATCAAATATTTGATTCGCATGAAATCGAAATATTTTCATATTTTCAGATAAACAGGGTGTTCGTGAATTGCTGGGACAAACTTCTTGGGCTTGCAAAATACAACAAAGCAAATAACTTTTGATGATAAATGTGGATGTTAACCACTTACAAAAAGTTTTGATTGTTGTGCTGGAAATTCGATCAATTCATAACATGTACGTCTAAAATCCATTCAATTATCATAATTCGCGCCACAAATGTAATCCAAATTTATTTAATGGTAGCAATTTGACAGATATCATCCATCGAATTGTCATAGTTTCACAGCAGTCATCCATCTATTGCCATAATTTGACAGTAGTCATCAGCCCAATTGTCACACAATTTTATAGCCATCGTCTATTAAATTGAAATTGAAATTTATTAGATGATTGGTGCACGTCTTAAAAAATCAGATCAACTGCAGATTTAGGAGATGCTTTTTTTAAATTTGAACCAATTCAGTCCTAGAAAATGTGTAATGAGTTGTACATTCCGGCGCGTTTTTAATAATGTGAACAATTTCAATATTCTTAGAAAATGTGTACCTAATAATGTGCACATTTCGATGCTATCCTAATGCCTTATAATAATTACATGGCCCACATAATCCCATTGTTGTTGTCATCTATTTAATATGCAGAATTTGGCAACTGTCATCCATTGAAATCGGTTCAGTTACAATTGACAGCTTTTGTATTAAATTGTCATTGTTTTACAGCTTTGTCATCTATTTCATCATTACAATTTAGGTATCTTCATTTGTTTTTAATAATGGTTATAAATTCAATATTCCTACAAAAAGGTTTAATAAGTTGCAAATATCGACACTTTTTTAATAATGGCAACAATTTCAATATTCCTAGAAAATGTGCAATAACGTAAATGTTGATGCCATCCTAATGCTTGATATAATAAATACATAGCCCACATAATCCCATTGTTGTTGTCATCCATTTAATTTACACAGTTTGGCAGCTGTCATCCATTGAAATCGGTTCAGTTGTTACAATTGACAGCTATTGTGTATTAAATTATTATAGTTTGACAGCTTTGTCATCTATTCCATCATTACAATTTAGGTATCTTCATTTTTTTTTAATAATAGTTAAAAATTCAATATTCCTACAAAAAGGTTTAATAAGTGGCAAAATATCGACACTTTTTTAATAATGGCAACAATTTCAATATTCCTAGAAAATGTGTAAAAACATAAATTTTGATGCCTTCCTAATTCTTGATATAATAAATACACCGCCCACATAATCCTATTGTTGTTGTCATCTATTTAATTTGCACAATTTGACAGTAGTCATCCATTGAAATCGGTTCAATTGTCAAAATTGCCAGCTAATTGTTATAGTTTGGTAGATGTCATCTATTTCATCATTAAAATTCAGTTATATTCATTGGAAAGATCCATCAACTCTCAGAATGGACATCTGAAATCCTTGCAATTATCACAATTTTCACTTGAAATTCGGATAATTATCATAATTAAGTTTTATCCATAAATTACCAGTTATATATTTACGGTTGTTATATTTACTACTGTCTGGTAAGTAATATTTATTTTTCTTCTATTTTATGATTTATTTCTTTCACCTGACTAGTGTCAGTTATGAACAACCTTCATGAGAGGCATATGCATTAAATGTCCATATATCTACAATTCAAAAATTACATTTCAAGTGAATTTAAGATGTCTGAACATTGAATGCATGTGCCTCTGATGATGGTTGTTCATAACCGAAACTAGTCAGGCGAAAGAAATAAATGATAAAATAAAATAAAAATAAATATTATTTACCAGACAGTACTAAATACAACAAAATTAATTATCATAATATGACGGCTATCATCCATTCAATTGCCATAGTTTAGCTATCTATATTGAAATATTATTTTATTTAATAAAATTAACATCAATAATTATGAAACTCACACTTTAGTACTCTCAATTGTCACCATTGGTATCTGCAATTCAGTCAATTGTCATAATTTGACAGCTGCAATTAATTGACATTAGTTTAATGGTCACAATTGACAGGTGCCATCTATTCAATTGTCTCAATTTGATTGGTGATATCCATTCATCGCCACAATAAAGTTATTTCCATTAAAATCGTATTGATTGTTAAAATTGACATGTAATATTGTACTTTCAATTGTCACAATTCGCATCAGAAATTCAATTGAAATTTTGTTAATGTTATAATTTGGTAATATCATCCACTCAATCGCCATAGTTTAGCTATCTCCGTTCAAATCAAATTTGGCTCAATTCTGTATGTATTTTAATAGCGGTGTTGGTTAAAAGTGCTGTTCAAATCACTTTTTAGCCAAACAGGCTCCGAGTTTTTACAATATATCCTAGCACTGGTCAAAATGAAACTGACATCGCTGTTAAAATATATACAGAATTGGGCCAATTGACTGTTAAAATTAACATCTAAAATTGTGAAACTAACAGTTTTATAGTCTCAATTGTCACCACTGGCACCTGCAATATAGTCAATTGTCATAATTTGGCAGCTATAATTAATTGAAATTGGGACTTGGAAAACTTACAGATTTGGTCCATTCAATTATTATAGAGATTAGAATTAGACATAAAGTACTATCAATTGATATATAAAATAATTGTTACAATTGACATCTGAGGTTCAATCGAAATTCATAATTTCACAATTGTCAGCAATTGTCACCATTTAATAGACGGCTATAATGGCTATAAAATTATGTGACAAGTGGGCTGATGATTACTGTCAAATTATGGCAATAGATGGATGACAATCCATTCTATCGACACAATGCTCCATTGAAATCCGGTCAATTCATAACATTTACGTCTAAAATCCACTCAATTATCATAATTAGCACCAGAAATGTAATCTAAATTTATTTAATGGTAGCAATTTGACAGATATCAACCAACGAATTGTCATAATTTTACAGCAGTCATCCATCTATTGCCATAATTTGACAGTAATCATCAGCCCAATTGTCACACAATTTTATAGCCATCGTCTATTAAATTGTCACAATAAAAAAATTGTCATCAATTATTTAGTTCTTATAATTTGCTAGTTGATATCCAATCAATTGTAAAAATGTACTCCGACATCCATGTTTCGTAGTTTTCCTTGGAAAGTTTGTAGCTTTATCGTGTGTTGATAATTGGTTGTAGCATGTGTTATAAATTATAATACATTATAACTTATAATGGTGCATAGAGATAGATGTATTTCAAATTGAATCGTTCATTTTCGAAATCCTCCTACAGTAATTTTTATGGATTTTTCTACTTTTACAGAATCCGAATATCAATAATCAGAACGCATACTTTTCTGCATTTGCCCTACAACTGACATTCCGTTTTATGGGATATTTAATTACAATATATAAAATATGAAACTGTACGAAAAATAAAGCGTTCCTTCTTTGTTTCCCAAAAATTCGAAAAAGTACATTTAAGGCCCGTTCTCACGAATCAAGTTTAATTGATCAATTGTAGTTGATCAACAAAAGTTTAACGAAAGCTGTAGTTAAAGTTGATCAACTCTATTGAAACAAAGGTTCTCACTATAATTTTCATGCATCTTTTGTTGATCAACTACAATTAATCAATTAAACTTGATTTGTTAGAAAGCACCTTTAGCGGGTTTCTGCGATAAAAATTGTAGAAATCGGTTGAGGTATACGCAACAATAGAATTTGTATCAGCAACAACATTGAATCTGGAAGAGGATAGGGAAATAATTGTTTTTCTTCACGTCTACTTCTAGCTCAAAGTCGTTAATGTAATAGATACTCAAGATTTAGAGGTATCCAGGATCCAGAACTGGTAAAAATCTAAAGTTAGTTAGATAACTACGATGTTAACCCATCGTAATTACGTGTTACTATCGATCTTATGAAAGATTTAATTTTACTTCGAATTGCGGATGCACGAATTATGTTTCAATGTCTTCGTGAACAAATAACGGAGAATGAAAGTAAATTTTTAACCTAAATTAAATTATTCCAACTATAATAACCTTTGAAGTTTAGATCTCGTAGTTGATATGCAGATGTAGTTGTAATCTAGTGTGCCAAGGAAACGAAATAGGGAGTTTTTATTTATACCTATGTACTGATGGGCTGTATATTATATAAATAATTATTTTGGTCAGTATTGTATATTGTATTGTTTAAAAACTTCAAAGTGACACGACATCGAACAGCAAAATAATATTTTTTAAATATAATTTAACATACAAAAAAACATTAAAAACCTCTAATAATGGCCGAATTAAACCGAACTAGTTGGGAATAATAAATAAATACATAAATAATATAAATAAATAAATATTTATTAATATACTAGTGAGTATATAAAAATATCACATAATAATCAATAATTATGTTACATTGCTTTTTTTTTATTCCATAACTTGCTGTATTGTCCTAAGTTTGGTAACAAAAGTAAAGTTTCATCCCATTTTGAAAACATTCCCACATTAAAATTCGCCAAATTAACGATTATATTTCAGCAAGTATGAGGTCATTTGCAGACAATGTGTAATTTAAATATAACAAATTCGCCATAGCGCATATTCAAATGGGGACTTATGTAAGGTAATGCATATGAAGTGCGAAATGAGTCTGTCTTTCGGGAGGTGCAGGCTCTGGTATAGTCTTACTGCGCACTAGATGCGGCCTGCAAATGCACCAGCGTATATTCATATGCATAAATTGCATGTATCTGCAATAACTGTACTCTGATCGTATATTCTGGCGGCAATTGCGTTTGACCTGGTGCCTTTCAGCACTTCCACATGTGACAAATGGAGGTGATACCAAGCCAGAAACGGTGGAAAATAGTTGAGTGATGCAATTTACGATCTATCTTCAAACCGTGTAATTACTGCTATTTGATGTTGCTAAAATTATTACCTAATGATTATTAAACTCGTACTTATTAAAATTTATACTTTTACTTATTTGTTTAATTATTCGTTAAAATTACTGATTGCAGATTAGCATTTATTGCAATAATTATCAAACATATATTTCACAATAGTAATATTTATTATTATGAGCTGGAGAAGCATGTCATATTAAAGAAAAACGTTATTTATATAGAGTTGAAACTATTGTACATCCTTTATTATTAAAATTTGTCTAATCAGGCTTTTTTTAATGATATTTATTTATATTTAATATTTAAGTGTGAACACAGTAGTTATCGAAACGGGTTCCAAAATAAAAATCAATTATGATATTTAAAAAATTCAATTACAACATGAAATAGTCAGACCATTACTTGGAGTAGTAAATGAACTTTCTAAATATCAATTTGTTTTTAAATTTTGGAATCGATTTCGATAACGTAGTAGCTACATTAGCATTTTGTAATTATTTACTTTTTAACCAATCTGGCACCTAGTTTTTCAATGGCTGAATGCCTGAAGAAAATTGATGTTAATATCACTGTTGAAATAATTACAAAACATTGCTATAAATAAATATTTACCTTAATATGAGAAACACGTGCGTAATTGCAACTTCAAATATTTTTTTCTTTGCCTCGTTTCTGGTGGACTTTCTATGAAGAATAAATAAATGTCGTAAATAAGTTTGAATTGGAACTCTCGTAGGTGTACTGATTTCACTATGTCCGAATATTACGTTTATGGTCTAATGAGATGTCTAAAATTCGGATTAACATTAATGCTATTAAATGAAGTCTATCCAGGTAGAGGATTACGCCTTACAAGAGGAAATCTTGAGTGCAGGAAGTATTATCAAAGTCAGAAATAATAGGATTAATTAGCGGGCAGCTGGTAAGGTCGTTGGCTTTTCGTGTGAAATTTGTTGGCTGATGTAAAAACCGAATGGTCCATTTAATTTGTAACTAATTAATAAAAAAGTAAAATTTCCACATAAATGCCCACGTGATTAGCAGCTGTAATTAATAACGCACATTAACAGTAAATTAGTGCTATGATACTGCAGATAAATTGGTATCAATTTTATGAAATCGAATCATCAAAATATTATGAAAATTAAGGTGTAAAAACTGGAATTAAAGTGAACCACCTCTTCCTTTGGTTGTATTTAGTTCATTCATTATTTAGCCAAGTACCAAACTAACCTGTTGTCAAAGTCGCCGCAATGATTTGGTTGATTCGTTTAACATGCGTTCTTGCACATCTGAAATGACTTCATGCGTAAGCTCTGTATGCCGGCAGCTTCCGTTTTTTCGATCTACTCTGCCGTTTTCCGGAACAAGTCGACAGTTTTGTCATATTTTTGACATTGTCAGACAGCTCAATGATACTCGATTTGAATTTTGTGAATGTGGATCAAGTCACGGACATGCTTTTAAGTTTCCACGGCCACCCCTGATAGACTTTTTTATGAACATATGGTATTTACCCAATGCAATGCAAGTTTTATCCAAAATTGCGGTAACAATATAATTTCTTTGAGTTTGTTGGAATCCATTTCTTTCATAATTTTAGGAGATTAAAATATATTTTTTTCTCTAAATTTTTAATTGTTGTACCTTCATTCAATTTCTATTTCTAGTTAACACTAAAAATTTCTTACAATTGTTATAATTCCGTTAAGTTACAATTTTGCAAAATCATAAAGTATGATTAAATACATTTGTGTAGTTGTAGTGTCATTTTGTCTATTCGGGAGTTAAGAAATCGGAATGTTCCTTTATAAAGCCAATTGAACCGACGCACTATGGTTTCTAGAGCCCGATTACTTGGCCTAAAGTCATTTTTTCGATTGTAAGAAAGTTTATTTTAGGACATAATAACAGATGCTTAACAACTACAATGTAATCACGTGCACAGTCGATTTAACTGATCCAGTTACCGATGAAAATAACGCAAGTTGGCATTTTAATTTGATGTTATTAGTCACACATTTGTCTATCGACGACACGTTTAGCAGAGTGAGTGCTGTGATAAAACTTTGTGCAGTAATATTTATATTATTCTCTCAGGTATGTTCATTTAGTATGTAAAATCTTAACCCCCTACGTTGATTTTTAATGGTTCAAATTAATTTTAATCAATATCGATGTTTGTGGTTTCCTAATATATCATGTTTAAAGTTTCACTTGACTTATAAAAAAATGGCGGGGTTTGGCGGGATTTATTTTTGCATACACGTTTTAAGCCTTATTTTAAGAAGTTAAAAATATTAAACTTACGTTGCTATTTTCTGCTATAAGCATGACAAATTGTTGTTTTTTATAGCAATGCATGTGTTCAAAAATATAAACCCATTCGAAATTTGGCTGAAAGGCAATAATAAAGAGGAGAAGTTCAGAAAAATTGTAGATTATATTAAAACACTTATTGGAGAAACCTTGATGCCCTCAAATGAAGGAGAACTTTTTGCAAAAATTAGCCGTTTGTCCCGAAATTTTTAAGAAAGATACAATCGAGCTCGTCGACGAGTAGAATATTTTAAGAGGACAAATTTTGCTTGGTTGGATGAAAACGTTTTTGTTGAAGTAGACAAACCCACGCTTTCGATATCTTTTGGTCGACCCACTCTTCCATTTTCTGTAAAAACAAGCCGATCACAAAGGAGAGAAGCTCACAATTATCCAAGGAAAAAAATCATGAATGCGATTTATTGGTACAACCTGCATCCTCGGCAGCACGACATCAAGGCAAACATGATTTAGCCGTTTTGAAGGAAGTAAACACAAGTCCATCTCGACCATCCAAAATTCGGGAAATTATTTCTACTCCCAAAAAAGAGATGTCAAAATATACCGCCGAAGAAGCCTTTGAGCTTGTTATAAATAGTAATTTGAGTAAACAGCAATATTTGAACATCAGACAGGGTGCTCTTTCAAATGGATGCGACATTTATCCTGATTACAAATAAGTGTGGCTTTGTAAATCAAAATGTAGACCATCTGGCATAAATGTTATCGATATTAAGGCAGGAGTTCCACTTGATTCTGTTTTTGAGCACACATGTAGACGTATAGTTGAATTGCAAAGAAAGGTTATTTTGAGTCATATGGAAATGCTTAAGGTTACAGAAATAGACGCAGAAATAATTTTTAGTTATGGCTTCGATGAAAGTAGTGGTCAATCAAATTATGAACACAAATTTGAAAGTCCTGGTACTCATTCTGACAACTATTTGTTTGCAACAACATGTATTCCTCTTCGCTTGCAAACCTTGAACGAAACAATTTTATGGAACAATCGCACTCCACAATCGGTACGTTTTTGTAGACCAATCAAACTAGAGTACGTAAAAGAAACATTGGAGCACATTTTAAAGGAGAAGCAAAATATTGATAACGAAATTGCGACGCTTGAAGTATTAACAATATGTTTGATAGAAGAAAAAGTCATTTAAAAAAACATATTATAGATAACTTTAATTGACGGTAAAATATTAAATACATTGATCGGAACAAAGTCAAGTAGAGCTTGTCCCATATGTGGTGCTACTCCAAGACTGATGCTGGAAATAGAACATTTTGAAACGACAAAAAGATTTGAGCCAAAAGCAAGTACTTTGCAGTTTGGAGCAAGCCATTTACATGCATGGATTAGATTCTTTGAGTACATAGCTCATATATCGTATAGGTATGATTTGTGTGTTTGGGAAGTTCGAGGGGATCAAAATAATGAAATTTTAAAAGAGAGATAGAAACATGTTCAACAACGATTTTTGGAAAAGCTGCATCTAGTTGTCGATAAACCCAAATCCAACGGGTTTGGCAGTACAACGACAGAAATACCAGCCGTCGAGCGTTTAGCAACTCTAAATTGTGTTCCGAAATTACAGATGTCAGTGAAGAATTAATTCAAAGGTTTAAAATAATTTTAATTTGTTTATCTTGTAGTTTACAAATTGACCCTATAAAATTTGAGACATATTGCCATGAAACGGCAACATTATTTATGTTCAAATATTCTTGGTACGCCATGCCACCAACTGTCCACAAAATTTTAATTCATGGCAGACAAATTATTGAAAATACCGTATTGCCGGTGGGTTACTTTGGAGAGGAAGGGTCGGAAGGAAGAAACAAAATTTATAAATCTGATAGGAAATTTCATGCCAGAAAAACAAGTAGAAAAAACAATACGCAAGACATTTTTTGCCGAGCAATGGACACATCAGATCCTTTGATATCTTCCATACACGTAGAATATCGTGTACGTCGTCAAAAGAAATTGCCCCTTACTTCTGAAGTTATCGGATTACTCCTAGATCCGATTCCAAACCAAGCCGAATTTAAACAAACAGATGAATATGAAGAACATGTCAACAAAATTGATTTGGAGACTATACTTCTAGAAGAAATCATGCCTACTGCTGAATTAGACATCTTTGAATTAGTATTAGATAGTTAAATATAACATTTCTTTGTAGAAAATTATTTATTATATATTATTGCATACAGTGTGAGGCGACTTTCAGTAAAGATTAACAAAATATGTACTAAAAAATCAGTTAATTATATTTATCGTGAAGTCAGTTCTGGGGTACACTGTATGTTATACTAATACAAAATTGTTTATTTTTATTATTTATTACCATAGAACTAGTTAAGACCACTAGTTTCTAAGAACCACATTATATTAGTTATGGCCACGTAATTCGACTCCAGAAACCATAGTAAGACGCTGCACAGGGTACACACTGAATACATGCATGTGTACACTATACTGCGGGCTTCGAGAATAACCATCAAATAAATAATGTTAACACGTGAAAAATATGGGAATCCTGCACCAAGGCATTTTCGTTATCGAGATCCTACTGGTGATCACCGATCTTCTCACGTCCTTCTCGGTGAAGCATCCCGATAGCCCGTTACATTTGAATGAAATTGATTAAACAATTTAATTAACCGTCGCGATACCAGGAGTTCTCGATGGTTAACCGCCATCAATGCGGAAAAATCTGCACGACCCACCGGCCGTAACTAGTAGCCCGACGGGCCCATCATCTAGGTACAATCGCCAACATTCGAAGTGCAACGCGGTTTTTTTTACGACCGCCTTATGGGTATTTGAGGGCGACGCTGTTTTGCTTGTGCATTTGTACTTGTACGTGCCCAAACCCCGAATACCAATAAAATCGAAATTCGCTCTGGTTTATGGCCTTTCGTTGCACTTCAAATGTCGCCGATTGTACTCGAACGGCATCGCCAGCTTCTGCCGGCTTCGCGAAAATTTTCAAAACAAAACGCGTCCCGCTTGTTTTTATTAAAACTTTCCTGCAATTTGAGGCGATTTGAATCGATTTGAGGCAATGTACCGGTGCAAGACCTTCCGGTCTGCGCATGTCCGGCCGGAAGCGGCGCACAGGAAGTTGAAGGTCCCTTGGCGTTACATAACCAGAGCCGAGCAGCGCGGCGACCTCTATTGTTGGCATTTTCGGCCAAGTGCTATGAACTCTAACGGAATCGTTTGAATTTTAATACGCTCGTTACAGTGAGCGTGATTTATCGCTTAATGCGGACTGGTGCTATGTATTTTGCTTCGATTTATTACTGTATCGAAGAATGCACGGATTTTTAACCTCGTGACACTCTACACGATATACTGTTAGGCGTAAATCGTTTTACGTATCGCAGGTCGTACGGGATACGTTTATTTCGGAAAAATATTAATAGCCTCTTCGAGTTATAACGCCACTTAGCATATCCAAATGATACCCATTTTCGTCGGACCCATAAAAAATATGTTAATTTACAGTAACTGAATGAACTCTCTTTGATGATATAATCGACGTATTTTCAACTACGGACAATCAGTCCCACTGATAGACATGCGAATAACTATTTGACTGATTAAGAAACCCACGATGGAAGTTTTGAGTATTGCTATCCGCAGATAACTGTAATAAGACCAGCACCAATGATGAAAATCATTAAATACTTTGATTCACTAGTTTCAACAGATTCTTATTTTATTTTTATATTTAAAGCAAGCCGCTTGAAATTGTATACAGGATCTTTTTCAAATGTGGAATCAAAGCACTCCTGCCGAGATAGTTCGAAAAAATTAAAAATCCTCGACCAGGTCGATTCATGTTATTGCAAATGTGTTTGTAGAACTCTTAATTTTCTTTACAGTCACATATATATTAATATTAAAATACTTATAATTTCCTTCAAAAAGTGGAGTTTTTAATGGCAGTTTTTAATAAATTTTACTATAACAACCATAACAACATATGTTAATATAGCAGGGATCCCCAATTTTTTTAGCAGAAGAACCACATAGGTATAGTGTTTTTACTTGAAATTAAAAATCTACCTACGAAGGGTGTTTATTGCGCTCCATTGTGCGAACGGAATTTTATGACGGGTAATGGGAAGAGAACAGAGTCCAGAGCCGGCGTCAGAAAATACAGTTTCAGTGCCCCGTAGAAAACTAACATTAGTGATTCAGTATCTTTAGATTGTACTTTTCATTGTATTTTTAAGTGTACATTTAATTAATTGTGTTTTACAAATGTAGTTATAATTTCATAGAAAATTTATATACAGTATGATTCGCGAAACAAATAACTTAAGTTACCCATAACATTATTGACTTGCTCAGTGCGTTAAAAAATTAACGAGGTTAACATCAGTTAATTTTTTCATGAATCGTAATGTAACAAGCAAATATTATTCCGCACAACTAGATTCATCGCTATCACTTTCACTTTGAACATTAATAATTAGATTTGGTACACCAAGCGTCCTATAATCGATTTCAAATTTAATCACATGATCGATGCAGTTTTTCCAAATGGTACTTAGAATGTTTTGCATTCTCGCTGAACAAGTTGAATTGTTTCTTCACTCATTTTGGGATGTGCATTATTTTTCCGCAAATTTCTTTTTAAAGTTGACTATATCAGCTCAATTGGATTGAAGAACAGTAATATGGTGGAAGGCTCAATACTTGGTGACCAAATTCTTCTGCCATCTTATCAACCACATACGTTTTTTTGAATTTTTTTTATAAGTTCTAATTTTTTTTTTTAATTTGGACTTAGGGGAATAACAATACCATTTTGAATGCAAAAATCCGCAATATCGCCTTTCTTGGAAGCGGCGGTTGGGATTTTATTAATTTGCTTTGAGTGGTAAGTTGAATTAACCATTACGATTATTGAGTTATTGGGTATGTTGGGCAATAATTGATTGCGAAACCAATTTTCAAATAATTCGGGGTTCATATCCTGATGATAGTCTATCGAGCTTGATGCAATGTTCTTGACTGATAAGAGCAAACTATTTGACACAAAACCTGCGTCTCCTCCTGCATGAAGAATAACAATTATTTTTCCTCTATTGCACAGTGCTCTAAGGTGACACTTATTTGTATTATCGACCCATCCCTTGGAAACGACGTCGTGTGTATCGAACCGTGTTTCATCCAAATAAATTATCGATCTCCGTCCATTTCTATATTCGTTTATTTTAGATAAATATTCTAATCGCTCTTTTTGCAATCTCGGCGATTCCATTATGTCAATTCGTTTGTCTAAAGTTGTATACTTAAAACCCTGACTAAGTAGGTATTTATACAAAGTAGTTTCCTTATATGGAAAATCATTTCCAAGAGTTTCCAAAATAAATTGGACCGTGGGAACGTTACCTGATTTATAAGAATTGTAAATTATAGTTTTGAGCCTCTTGGCGATGGCATCGTCTATTTCGTTGAATTTGGAACTTATTCTTCTATTCCTTTCTAGCGGTCCTTTCGTAACTATTCTCCAAACCGTTGAATATGATATTCCTGTCAGAATGGAAATTCTTTGCAGTGGAGATGCATAATTCTCGCTTATAAGGGTGTTATAAATATTTACGACTATCCTTTTAGTATCAGTTGAAAGAAAAGCATGCTTTATTAATCCCTGATTTTTATGTTCGATAGTTGATGTGTCCATTTGATGATGGTTGTTTTGAAATTTATCAAAATCAATTTGAGAACAGCTTCCCTCTGTAGACTGTCGAAGGGATTCTTCAAGAAAACTTTCGGAATGGCTTCTTTCCTCACATAATTGAAATAGATCGTCGAACTGAATGTCATTATAAATAGATGAAATAATGGTTGCAGTTTCACTTAACGACGTTTCTATCTTAATATACTCTACCTTTTCACAAGTTTATAAATGATAATATGCACACGTATGTAAAATGAGTACTGTTGCGATGTAAAGGTTAACACCGACCTCAGAAAGACAGATGTAGACTATTTGAGAAAAAGACTAATTGAGGCAGCCTTAACTGATTGTCTACCTGGACTGGATATTCGCCCAGCAATTAAGGTACAATAAACCTTAATTGCATGGACGAATGTATAATTCTTTTAAAACCATTTCCTAGGTGACGACTCTTAATTATCTACTGGCGTCTGTAGTCTTGTAATTACATCGAATTGTAAAATTGTAAAAAGAATTACGTCCGCCGACGCATAAAAAACGATGTAGATAGTTGTAAGATTATTGAATTCAATTTAATTAATAAATCATTTTTATATTATTATCATAGTGATATAATTGTGTATATAACGAAGAGAAAAGAATTATGTAGCATCTTCGTCGAAAGTAAATTATTTTGTTACTTTCCTGGACGCCCGCCTCTTCTCAGCACGCCGTACAATGGAGAACCCTTGACCGTAATAAACCCTCATTGCAGGTACATTTTCCATTTCAAGTGAAAACACTATACTTCGCAAATTTTGCGCGGGCCTGACCTACTTTTCCCTGTATCTGTACATGATGTAAATGTATCTACACTTAGAATCATAGAACTATAATGATGATAAAAATTATTTTCAGACGTATTGTGCAAATTGGGAAAAATAATGCAACCTGAAAAAAATTTATTGCAAGTAAAGTAAACAAATTTTGCAAGTAAGAAAGTCTACAAATCCACTAGATGTTCTAAAATATTGCACAATTTGAAGAAAATTCCACTAATTAACTTTCAAACATGTAGAGTAAGTCTAATTTAAAGGAAAAAAAAATGCAAAATATGTATAATAATTGCTTAAAATTATTAAATATATCGGTTTCAACGGAATTTAGAATGGACAAATCATTTTCAAATTTAAATTTATTAAATTCTTTAACAAGGCATTTTGCAATATTGCATGTTGAAGAATTAATATTAGAAATTTAATTAAGGTAATTGATTTAATATCTAAGTTGAAAGATATTTACCTAAATTCCGGTGACAAATTTATTTCAATTGATGTAACAGCTCTATTTCTAAGCATTCCTATAAATGAAACATTTAAATTTTTAGATTCTCTTTTAAAATTCAATTCACAGCTATGGGAAACCCTCTTTCTCCATTTATAGCAAATTTATTTTTAAATTATTATGAAAATAATATAAAAAGGAAATATCCAAAATTTCTCAAAGTTTGGCTAAGATATGTGGATGATGTTTTTGCTATTGTAGATTCTAATGTTTGTACTGAGACTTTTCTTTATAATTTCCGATTTTTAAGTTCACATATGAAGAAGAAATCCATTTTTAGATATTAGAATAACAAGAATTGAAAATAAATTTGTTTTTGATATTTACAGAAACGAGACAACTTATACAGGGTCCGTCATTTCACCTCCCGTCTTCTTTAGCTCAGTTACTAATTGAGTTAGGATTTTGATATTTTGCAAGCTTTACTTGCATTCTGGGGCGTACTACAGGAAAATATTTTTGATTATACAGGGGGTCCCAAAAAAGTGTGACGTCATGATGATATATATTTTTAAATTGCATGGTATATTTTTTGTTGCTTATTTGGGTGCCCTTTATGGATGCCTAGATACCTGTAAAGTTTTATTAAAATCGGTTCAGTGATTTTAGCACAAAAAATTAAAACTGAAAAAAATCAGTTTTGCACCATAGGTTAAGAAAATTAATAAGAGATAAAAATATGCCTTGCTAATAAAACCATACAAAGTACTCATTAAATAAGGTCCGACAGTTGCGCTAATTAAGTTTTATTGATATGCATTATACAGAGTGTCCAAAATTCAGTGTCAAACTTTTCAAACTTTAATGCATTTTATTTTTCTTATTTAAAATTGGAGCCCCTGTATATTTTATGTCATTGCATATGGAATTAAAAGGCAAACATTTTTCCCAATAACAACTCTATAGCAATTACTAACACATTAAAAGTTATGTGCAGAAAACTCGATTTATCAACAATTCCAATGGCCATTTTAATTAAAAATGGGGTTTGAAAAACAATTTATTGACATTATAGTTTAACAAAGTGACAAGAGCCAATGTTGACTGTAGTAATATAATGGTTTAAAACTTCTTTAGCTCAGGTCTTTATACCTAAGATACCAAAATATTTTTTTATTCGATTGCATCATAAGGTAATATTTTTCGCTATGAAAATCTGGACGAAAACGCCATCATTTTGTTAAAGACCATAGTTGCTAGGTAACGGTGTTTTTCGTCCTAAGCAGAAAAAGTAGTTTGTACAACTCGAGTGGATACGATGCCCATATCGCACGAGGTGGAGTTTGGCGCACGACGCCGCAGGCGGAGTGCGCCAAACCTCCGAGTGCGATATGTGCAATCCACTCGAGTTGTACACACTACTTTTTCTACGACAAAAACGAATAACAATGTTATGTAAATGGAATTTACTAATAAATGTCAGTGTGACACATTTGAATGTCATTCATCATTCAATACATTTAATATATTAGAATTAATATCTTTTACAAAAACATAAGCATGTTGCTCTGCAATTTTCCATCTCTCTGATTGGTGGATATCATACCCGCACACGTGTGTGGGAATGAAAATATATCCACATTGTTCATTACAATAGGCCACATATATGTATAGTAGTCTATGAAAGAATATGCTAATATACATATAGGAGTAGAAAAATATTTTTTCGCCAGCAAACATAAAAAAGTCAATGGTTGATTAATTTATGGCATAAAATGGCCCTTACCATAGAATAGTGATACCATACAGTCGAAGATTTCATTTGTTGAAAGAAATTTGAGAAATATGCCAGTAAAAAACATTCTCAAACGAGTTTTTTGCAAACATCTTTTAATGTGTTAGGAATTGAGATAGGATTGTAATTAGGAAACATGTTTGTCTTTTAATTCCGCATGGAATTAAATAAAAATATACTGGGGTTCCAATTTAAAATTTAAAAAAAAAGTGCCTCAAAGTTTGAAAAGTTTGACACTAAATTTTGGACACTGTATAATGGATTTCAATAAATCTTGGCTAACGCAACTGTCAGACCTTATTTAATGAGTACTTTGTATGGTTTTATTAACGAGGCACTATTTTTATCCCTTATTAATTTTCTTAACCAATGGTGCAAACCTTTTTTTTTTTAGTTTTTATTTTTTTGTGCTAATATCACTAAACCGATTTCAATAAAATTTTATGGGTATGTAGGCATCTATAAAGGACACTCAAATAAGCAACAAAAAATATACCATGCAATCTAAAAATATACATCATGATGACGTCACACTTTTTTGGGACACCCTGTATAATCAAAAATATTTTCCTGAAATACACCCCAGAATGCATCAAAATCCTAACTCAATTAGTAACTGAGCTAAAGAAGACGGGAGGTCAAATGACGGACCCTGTATAAATTCTAGCTCTAGGACTTAATCTCTAATCATAAACTATCGGCGTTCTATTTTTTAATAAATACGAGGGCTGTTTGACGGAAGAGTGACTTTTCAAAGGTTGGTAACACTTTCGCTATAATGATTATGTTGCTAGCTCCTGAGGTCTTTCGGAGGTCTACTGTCAAAATTTTGCACCAATCTGACAGAAGATTATGTTTTATACTTATTTGAAGAAAAATATTTTCGTTGTTGTGTAAATATGGAGAAAAAATAATTTCGAGTGTTGATTAAACATTATTTTCTGCGTGAAAAAACAATTAAAGAAACCGAGGAAAAGTTACGTAAATATTATCCAGAATCTGCTCCGTCCCATGGAATGATTTGTAAGTGGTTTCTGCTTTTTAAAGTGGCCATATGAGCACGGTTGATGCAGATCGTCCGAAACCATCATTTACTGTAACTACTCCAGAAATGGTTAATAAACTCTATGGCCTTGTAATTGGCAATCGTCGAATAAAAGTTCGTGAGATAGCTAATGAAGTAAACATCTCAACCGAACGGGTATACAATATTTTGCAAGAAAATTTCAATAAGAAAAAGTTATCCGTGAGATGGTTGCCGCGTTGGCTTAATGATGATCAAATGCGCGCTCGCATTAAGAATTCAGAAGAATGTTTGGCCGTTTTCATAGTAATTCAAAGGATTTTTTTCGTCGATATGTCACAGTAGATGAAACTTGGATACATCATTATACTTCAGAAACAAGAATACAGTCTAAATAATGGATTTCTCCATGCGAACATGTTCCCAAAAAGGCAAAAACACTTTTTTCGACCAATAAGGTCATGGCCACAGATTTTTTGGGATTCTAAAGGTGTAATCTTTATTAATTGCTTACAAAAATGAAAAACGATAACTGGCCAGTATTGTGCTGATTATGCAGGCACGTTTTGAAGCCGAACTTGTAAAACAACGACCGCATTTGATGAAGAAAAAAGTGTTGTTCCATCACGATAATGCGCCCTCACATTCGTCTGCAATTGCTACAACTAAATTGGCTGAATTGCATTACGAATTACTGCTTTATCCACCATACTCGCCAGATCTGGTTCCCAGTGATTTCTTCTTATTTCCAAATTTAAAAAAATGGCTGGGTGGAAAAGATTTAGGCAAATGAAGAGGTGATAACCGAGACAAATGCAAATTTTGAAGACTTTCCGAAGCATTACTTTTTGGAAGGTTTAAAAAAACTCTAAACTCGCTGGGCTAAGTGTGTATAGTTGAAAGGGTGTTATGTCCGAAAATAAAATATTTTTAACAGAAAAATAACGTTTTCATTAAAAAGTCACTCTTCCGTCAAACAGCCCTCGTAGATTATTTAAATTTCCATTATCAGTACAAAATTTCAATAAAGAATTAAATTATATTCGGCATGTAGCAAAAATTAACGGTTACAGTATAACTTTTATTTCAAAACTTTGCAATAAAGCTGAGAAGGCTTATAATTTATCTAGCCAGACCACACTAAATTTAATAAAACGAAACAATAATACTAACATTTTTTTTAATGTAAAATAACCTTTAATAAACAGGGGGCAAATTCTTTTTCAAATCATTTCAATAAATTTAAATTAACCCCGGTCTTCTCTAATAATTTATTTATTCCTTTGCCTTTCTAACTTTTGGTGTAAAGCAAACATTATAAATTTTTATAACATTCTCTCCACTTCCTCCTATATTTTGTTAATTCCTTTATTTCTTCCCATGCGTTCCCTTTTCTTGTTGCCTCTTCTTTTACTGCGCTGTTCCACTCTTTTCTCGGTCTTCCTCTTTGATGTTTTTTTGTTGCTCTTGTCTCGTATATTTTCTTAGTGTTTCTTTCTTCTTTCATTCATCTCATGTGTCCATACCACCTCATTTGTCCTTCTGTTATTTTTTCCTGTATTGGTTTTATTTTTAAGTTTTTTCTGTGGGTCTCGTTGATTATCCTGTCTCTTCTTGTTTTGTTTTCTATTTTTCTTAGGAATCTCTACTCCATGGCATTTATTATTTTTATTTGTTTCTTACTGTCATCGTCCATGTTTCGCTGCTGTAAGTTAGCGTTGGTCTAATTACTTTTTTTACTATTTCTGTTTTTCTGTGTCTTGATATCTCCTTCTTGCTAAAAAAAGTGTTTTTTAACATGTTATATAGTTTTGCAGCTTTTCCTAATTTATCTCTATACTCTTGCTCTGTATGATTGTTCCTAAATATCTGTATTGTTCTACTTGTTCGAGTTTTTTCCTTGCATTTTTTTTTTCGTGTTTCTTTTTCTCTTTGTCAATTATCATGGTTTTAGTCTTTTCGTAGTTTATTTTCATGTTTATTTTCTTAATCTCTTTCTCAATTATTTCCATGTTGTATTGCAGTTCTTCCTCTGTTTCTGCAATTATTGCCATGTCATCCGCGAATAGTAGTTCTGCTATTTTGTTATCTCCATTTTCCAGTATCCAATTTTTAACATTTTCTTTGTTTTGCTTTGCTTTCTTCATCGCCTTATTCAATACAATTGTGAAAGCAGAGCGCTTAGCACGCATTCTTGTTTTACTCCTTTCTTCGTTTCGAATTCATTTGATTCCTCATTGTTTGTTCTCACAATATTTCTGTTTCCTCTGTACATGTATTTTATTACATTTACTATTTCCTCCTCTATTCCTGTTTCTGCTAGATCGTTCCATATGTTCTCTCTCCTTACCCTGTCGAATGCCTTTTCGAGATCTATGAAGCATATGTGCATTTCTCTGTCCTTCTTAATTAGTTTCTCGCTTAGTTGTCTGAGTATGAAGATTTGGTCTTGGGTACTTCTCCCTCTTCTGAATCCGCATTGGGTATCCTCTATTGTTGTTTCTAGTTTGTCTCGCATCCTTTTTTCTAGTACCCTGGTCATTATCTTACTTGGTATACTTGTTAGTGTGATTCCTCTGTAATTTTCGCATGTTCTTTTATCCCCTTTCTTATGTATTGGTAGAATTATTCCTTTATTCCATTCTATTAGTGTTTCCCCGCTGCTTATTATGTCATTTATTATTTTCGTTATTTGTTTCATTCCGTCTTCTCCCATGTGTTTCATCATCTCCGGTGCTTTGCCGTTCTTTTATTGCTTCTTGTATTTCTTCTTTTTAAATTTGTTCAATTGGTTTCTCTTCCCTTTTCTTCGACAACTGTAAATTTCAATAATTGTAAATAGAGAGAGATAACGATCTGTCCATTCCGCTTGTTATAGTTTTATTTTAACAATTTTTGTTTAATTAGCGGCGGCTATGACTGTATCAGGGTTATGGAACTTGCAAAAAAAAACTTGAAGAAGGACTTAGATATGCATCCCTACAAAATACAGGCCAATCATGAATTGCTTCCACCAGATTTTAACAGAGGTCTTGTACCCTAGCAGACATACTTCCAGCATCTTAAGGGCTTCTTTTATCTAAATAATTGTTGATCGTACGGTATAATAGAAAATGATTACAAGAGGCTTTTAATTAAACAACAAATTATTAATTATACTTGATTGAAGTTCTTAGTTGTGCATCATCAAAGAAATACCTTCCCATTTATATTCAATTGCATAACAATTATTTACGTCATGAGAAAACTCAATGCCCCTTGCTTCCAATAAAAGTTCATCGTAATGAGCAGCCACACTATCTAAATCCGTACTAATTACTAATTCATTGATTTTGCATATTAATTGACATGTTATTTAATTAATTACTTTTATTTCTCGGCCTGTTAAAAGAGACCCGGACTATTTTTTTGTGCCTCCATCAAATTACGACGATTATGATGGTAGATAATCCCCATAAATAATTCATGCGTTGCTTATGGAGATTTATAATTAATGCGCTCGTTGTTTCTAAACAGCACGTAAGTGCATAGTCATAGCGTTATTAGGCTTATTGGCTTCGAGCCGTTGTGGACGTATTTGTTGCTGAGAGGAGTTAATTGTCGTGAGTGTGTGGTAGGTGCATCCGAGTGTGAGCCGATGAGCGGTTTTTCCCGGAGTGTGCGTCTATGGTTTGATTTGTCTTTATTGCCCTCGGGATGGTTCTTGATGGTTTTCGCCACTCACAAATACCGTACGGAGTATCCGCTCAGTTTAATTCGTCGTGTTTCATATCTTGATCTCGAAGCAGATGATCATTCAAATCTTTTTTCTGCTCTATAAATTTATTCCCGGTTTATTAACCTTTAATAATTAGTTCCCAATGAATCACAATTCTTAAATAATTAATACATTTTTTAAGTTAAATCATTTAATTAAGGCTGCTCTGATTAATTACCGTCATAAGTCTCAAATATTCGATGCATTTTTTTTAAATTCATTTATTTAACGGAGTTCTATTTCTGCTGGTCTAACTAATTACCGTCGTATTTATCAAATATCCATTGCATTTTTAACTTTATTTACTTAAGGACGGTATATTTCTTGTCATGATTGTTAGCTGAACTTTTGCCACTTCTGATATTGTTAACCCAATTCAGATATTGTTAGGCCGGCGAATTACCTTTAGCTTAATACTGATTATTTTTAATCCATAAAAACAGTTTCAATACTAATTCTGCTGTATTATTCTTATAATAGGTAATTATTTGTATTGTCAAGATGTCGATTAATAAACAATGGGATCTGCATCAATGAAACTTATTTATTTAATACAAACTAATGATACAAAAATATAAAAGGTTATATAATCGTATAATAAAATATGGCAATCGCTCTCTTCTTTTGCTCCTTCCAACGACCGTCATTCTGTAACAATTAGAAGAGTGATCGTGAGTTTACAACTCAGTGAGACAATTGTATTGGTTGACCCGAGTATTAATTGGTCAACTCGATATCCTTGATTAATTACGGTGAAACAATTATCTTTGGTCAATTGTTTATCGATAGGTCAACCTCAACTCTCCACAACAATACAATGACTCACCATACTTGTTGACCCGAGTTCAACTCTCCACAACTAGACAATGATTCACCATACTTGTTGACCCGAGTCCAACTCTCCACAACCATACAATGGCTCACTATACTTGTTGACCCGAGCTCAACTCTCCACAACTATACAATGATTCACTATACTTGTTGACCCAAGTTCAACTCTACACAACCATACAATGACTCCGCATATTTGTTGACCCGAGTAATAATTGGTCAACCCAACATCCTTGTTATCTTCTGAGACAATGGAACAACGATGGGTCAACCTCAACTCAACTCAAGCACACAATCACTCACCTTCAATTTATCCATACGGACACTAAACAATAAAACTTTACTGAAACTATTCTATTAATTCGTCACGGCCAGCTTCGCTAGGTGACACTCACTTAATGCGTTCCAAACGCGTCTGTTCCCTTCGAAAGGGTCTAAGAGAGGCAACTTGGCCTTGAATTTATAAACAAAACACGACATCGGCCCGTACTTATACGCCCGAACGAAAATATTATGATTTACCATTTTAATAAATTGGGTGATATAACATGTATAAGATCTATCATACGCCTTCGACGTGCATACGCAACTTAACAGTACTTAGATTCAGTTTCTCTCCTACCGAAATATTCTCAGGCTCTCGGTTGTAAATAAATTAATAAACATAAATAAATTTAAAAAATAATCATAAATCTTATTTATGTTTGAGTATGTTTTTTCTTCATACCTTGACTAGTAAAACATCAACTCTAACATTATTTATATTGCCACTCCATAGGCTGCACAAAGTTGGGCTAATTGAACATTTAACTCAAAAGTATTATAAGTAACACTTGAATATTAAAGTATTCTATGTAATTTAGTATGTACTAATTCAACAATAAGTCATAAGTATTATGAGTAAGTATTATTTAAATATTAAAGTATTCTTTGTAATTATGTATTAATTAAATATTAAGTCATAAATATTATGAGTAAGTGTCGGATTGATGAGGCAGAATGAGGCAGATGAGGCAGACATGATGAAACTCCATGTTATGTAAGTAAAACACTATTGGTGTGAGTTTCACAAAATATTTAATGTTGTACTGCGACAATTGTTTCGCCAGTAGCTTCATCAGGCAGATGAAAACTCAGATAGCAGATAAAAGCAGTTTCCATCTGCCTGATGAAGCCACTGTGTGGCGAAACAATTGTCGCAGTACAACATTTAATATTTAGTGAAACTCACACCAATTATGTTTTATTTATATATCATGAGTAAGTATTACTTAAATATTAAAGTATTCGTCCTAATTATGTGAAATTTGATTATAAAAAAATACAAAGAATTTAAATTGTAGTTATTTATTTATAAATGGATAATATACTAATAAAAAAAAGAATTTAGTTATCAACAAAAATTTTAATCAAGTTAAATTGCATTTCTTCTCCGAATTTAAATTCAAATATAAGATGGGCCTACTTAATAATCTTCTAAAATTTCAACTGAAATGGAGTACAAAAATTACAAGAACATTTTGGTAATTCAACATTAAATGAAAAGTGGAAAAACTGAGCATGTGGTATGCTTTAATTTACATATTTGTTTTTAAGTATAAGAGTTTTCTTATTAATTTAGGAAAATTTATTAGGATAATCAGTGACAACCGAGTTTTGTCCAGATCCTGGCTGGAGATATATTTGTTCGATCCTGAACACCGATTAAGATGATATCTACTATTCCAGCTGCCAAGTTTCAGCCAATTTCTCTATGCCAAATATTAAACCAAAGTACTCAGGGCTAGTACAGCTTCGAACATTGACACTGTCTATGTATTCAACCGTATGTAGGTAATTTATTCCAGAATATCAAATGGTTACTAGTTACATTAGTTTAAAAGGGAAAATAAATGGTTTGTATTTAATATTTAATTAAACAGTAAAGTGAGTCTCGTTATGTCATAGTAATTAAAATTGCTTCTGAATCAAATGAAATTATATAAATAGGGACGAACTAAACTATTTTGAAATAGTCATATATATCACGAAAGAGACAAACATATATGTATACAGGGTGAGTTTTTGTTTCATTTTAAGCATTGGCATTGGGACGATAAATCATAGAAATTCTGTTAAATGAGGAAAGAGTTGTTCTTTTAAGAACTTGAGCAAGATATGCTTTTGTTTTTTGAAAAAAAAAAACATATTTTTTGAGTTATAATTCAAACTTAGTTCTTTTTTTAAATGGCAGTCATAGTTGGCTTTGACATTTTTAAACAGCACATTTTTTCTTTTAAAACGGTATAAGGTTTGCTATAGTTACTATCATAAATAAATGAGATGCAGGAATTTTCGTTGTATAGTTTGAATAGAATTTAGTATACTTAGAATAGAAAAATTAATAGATTTCTCGTAGTAAGAGGAAACAAAAGTTTTCCGTGGCAAACTCTGTTTTTGCTACTCTCAATCATGCAAATAGTCCTGTATCGTGTTTATTTGTCAAATTAAGTAATAATTTTCATTAAGTTAATTTTCGAAAATGGCCTTTATTTATCAAAGTAAGTATAGCAAACCTTGTATCACATAATAATAATAATAATAATAAAAATAAACTTTATTTAGCCTCGTCGGAGTCTAGTTTACACTGTTCAACTCAACCAATAAAGAGAAAATTTTATCCTTTTTAAAAATGTGTAAGCCAAATAACTGCCATTAAAAAAAATAAAGTTTGTATTATAACTGAGAAACTGTCTTTCTTTCTTTCAAAAAACAAAAGCATATCTTGCATAAGCTCTTAAAATGACAAATCTTTCCTCTTTTAACCGAATCTTTATGTCTTATGGTTTCCGAGATCCTAATGCTTAATGTGAAGAAAAAAAACTCACCCTGTATATGTATTAACATTTTATTATACAGGGTGCGGAATGGACCCAATACTCTGTTCAGTGGATCCATTACTCTGGATCCAGTAACGAAAATGTTAATTGTTTACTACGCCACAAAGATGGATGGGTGAAATTTATGGTCAGTGGGCAAAATTCGACCCACCGTTCGTATGGATATGCCAATGCAGCGGCATGTTTTCAAGCAGAATGCTCTGTAGAGCTACATCACATAATCGCTGTTTTAAAAAAAAGCCTTAACAATAAAACCACGATGTTGGCCCTATCAAAGTATGGTGACGACAGAAAACGGCATTGTTCAGGTGATCTAATGAGACTATCCGCTTCCCTCTAAATGGTCAGGTGACCCTACAGTGGTTTTTGAAATGTGGAATTCCATTCTGCCGCATATTGTACAAGGTGTATCTAAATTGGTCATCATCTAATTGGTCTATGAAAGACTGGACAATTTGTTGCCGATATCTCTCACCGTTTATTGTGTCATGAAAGAATATAGGCCCAATTATTCTACGGCGAGACACAGCCAACCAAATTATAACTTTTGTGAATGATGACTATCCAAAATTCAACCTTTCTTTCATTCTGGTAAGAGCACTATTTAATAATATCGTCGAATTCTATTGAGCGACAAATCTCGTATTCAGTCGATATATTGGACAAGTTCGTGAGACGTTTCTGACCCATAGAAGACCTTATGTAGTTCTTAATTAGCTTAATTGATAGGTACTCCTAGCTACTCCAACTTTGAAATGTTACCATTACATTCCTACCATGTCATACTTCGTTTAAAAGTTTAAAAAATATATAATCTAGAGGTGTAACAAAGAGATGGTTAGACCAATACTTTTCCAAAATAGATTTCAGAAATAAACTTGTTTTTTTGTTTCATTGAAAGGAACTTAAATTCGTTCAATATAAATTGTTTTGGAATTATTCTTAATTTTTTTTTCAAATACGTGCTAAAATCACTTGTTTTTATAACGCCTCTACATTTGGTTGTTCTTTAGTTTTAACATGCCAGATGACGGTGCAATTTGAAATTTCAAAGTGGTAGTGGGTAGGAACGAGATGGCAACCGTTACTAGCTATTTGTATTACAAGGAAGCAAAGTGCATCATGTCATCCTGCAAATATTTCTAAGGGAGGAAATGGCACCCTGCTCCCGAGTAATACATATTATTTTTCTACGATCTTTCACAGAGTTTTGCATAAAAATTATATTTTCTTACACAATAGTAGTATTCTTGCTAATTCATCGATGGTGTGCAAGTTTATATTATATAGAGTCTGCTTGAGTTTGTAAAAAGAAATATTTTGTAATTTTATTGTATAGTTCGGTGTGCCATATATGGACAGTGCTCTACAAACTATAAGCAAAGATCCAGCATTGGGTAACAAAATTTTAGGAGATGCCGAAACATATTTATTTTGTAAGGAAATATCCACCTGTTATTGTACAATTTCAAATTTTCTTCCGATGACACTGGTCGAAAATTGAGCGCATATTATTATGGAGAACAAGTTATAATGTATTTTCAAAAATTGCGCACACTGCATTTGCTGCTACCTTTACGGCTATGTTATCAGTTCCATTTCGGCGAGGTAGAAGTACCTCGTGTAATTTTAAAAGTCTATGGATTTTAAAAATTCTAAAAATCATATTCACGCCAAAAATCATGGCTAGAAATGAGTTAAAGGTTAGTAAGTTCAGTATTAATGGTGAAACCAATCATTGGTACGAGAGTATTCATAGTTGTCTGGCTTTTCAAAGGATGAGCGGCAAGCCGTTTGAGCACAATAACTGCAACTTCAAAAATAGATTAACACGCGCGCGTCGAGTGCTCAAAAAAGAGGAGACTAACGCTTACTATCTTGGAAAAAATATACAGACGGGAAACGAGATCTGCTGCATCAAAATATGAAATCCCATCTTATTAATGATATAAAAATCCAAATACTAAGTAAGGTGGAGCAAATCACCCTTGCCAGATATGTTTCAATCAATATGTCTGATTCTCGGATATTAAAAATTGAATAAGTTCTACTTTAAAATCAAACCAGAAGAATAAGCAATTAAAGATTTGATTTCAGTTTCCCGTAAGAAAATTAAAGAAATAAAGAAACCCATAAAGTGCTTTAATAACATTATTCTTGATGCAATAAAACTGGCTGACGAAATTGTCTTTGAAGCTAATTCTGAATCAACCATACCACGACACCACGTAAGAAAAAACAACGGCTTCTCATACGAAGCACGAGATGAACCGATTAAAGATACCAAAGAAAAATATAAGACAGTTTCTTTAAATTTTACAGTTGATCAAGCACTAGATACATTATAGTTTAGATTTGAACAATTAATTCAGGAAGTAATTATTGCAATTCTTATATTCCTAAATCCCTTCGAATCTCTGTCAAATTATATGTCATCTTGTCATCTTTTGTCAAATCATCTGTCATCTTGTTATCTTTTGTTAAATGAACTGTCATCTTGTCATCTCTTCTCACATCATCTGTCATCTTGTTATGTGTTGTTAAATGATCTGTCATATTGCCATCTTCTGTCAAATCAGCTGTCATTTTGTCATCTGCAGGTATTTCTCAAAACCAAGGCCCACACAGATACTAACTACATTCTCTTTTTGGAGAACAGTACTGCCCAAGTACAATTTTTATATGAGCAGCTTGCGGACTTTTGGGAGCGGCGAATTTTGTGGGGATCGGGCCCACAAATTCCAAGATTTTCGGTACACAGTTAGTTACATAATATGATTTTACTTGATTTGAGTTTGCTGTCACTAACTTGACCATGTCAATTTCATATGTAAAAATCAATGCCCTAAATTATATAAAAACGTAGTACAGTAGAAGCAATTAAAAGCTAATAATGTGTACTGCACGTATTGTAAAATAAATTGCTCACCAATAATAAGCAAAGTTTATATTTTAAAAAATGTATCGCCTAATTCCTGAAATAATATATACGATTAAAAAACATGTCTAACGAAACGCGATTAAACACTGTAATTTTAACTTATGGCAATTCTGTTGACTTAACTAGGGTAAAGTTAACAGAAGAAATTTGTGAAGTTGTTTACCCTTTAGGCCAAAAAAGAAAGCCTGAACAATGGCCTAAAATCAATAACAATATTAAAATTTGCCCCAACCTTTAGTGTTGCTTTTAGATTAATGCTGACTATACCTATAACTGTAGCAAGGAGTTTTTCAAAATTTAAATTTATTAAGAACTTCTTACGTTTCATTACCACGCATAATAAATACATGCACCATCTTAATGGTTTGGCCATTTTGGCGATCAAACATAAAATTGCTGATCAAATAAACTTAAAATAGATAATAAAAATATTTGCAGAACTAAAAGTTAGAAAAAAAAGTTTGATATGTATTTCGAGTAGTCGTTAGTTTTGTTTAGTTTTTATATATTTTTAAAACTTCTGTTTGATAGTGAATTAAAAAAATCTCGTAATAGCATTCAAAATGCATTTGATAACGTATTTGTAACTACAGTTGATTGCAAAAAAAGTAGACAAGAAATTTTCGGCTGGTTGAACAACCTTGAAGTTAGAAGTCAGTGTCATTAATGACAATTAAATAGCTAACTTCAGCGATTTTTTTTATATTTGGTGAACTGGTGAGGCGAAAATATAAATGTAAAACAACGTACGTCAATCATGTATAGCTTTGGTTTCGTCATCTTGAAAAGGCATTTTATTACTTATAAAAGTTTAAAACTGAATGTCAACTTTGAAAGATTGTGAAATTTAAAATAAATGGGGGTTATGAAAAACCACATTTATACGAGGGCTGTTTGACGGAAGAGTGACTTTTTAATGAAAACGTTATTTTTCTGTTAAAAATATATTTTATTTTTCAACATAACACCCTTTTAACTGTACACACTTAGCCCAGCGAGTTTCCAGTTTTTTTAAACCTTCCAAAAAGTAATCTTTCGGAAAGTCTTCAAAATATGCATTTATCTCGGTTATCACCTCTTCATTTGCCTAAAATCTTTTTCCACCCAGCCATTTTTTAAAATTTGGTAATAAGAAGAAATCACTGGGAGCCAGATCTGGCGAGTATAGTGGATAAAGCAGTAATTCGTAATGCAATTCAGCTAATTCAGTTGTAGCAATTGCAGACGAATGTGAGGGCGCATTATCTTGATGGAACAACACTTTTTTTTAAATCAAATGCGGTCGTTGTTTTTCAAGTTCGGCATCAAAACGTGTCTGCATAATCAGCATAATACTGGCCAGTTATCGTTTTTCCTTTTTGTAAACAATTAATAAAGATTGCACCTTTAGAATCCCAAAAAAACTGTGGCCATGAACTTATTGGTCGAATAAAGTGTTTTTGCCTTTTTGGGAGCATGTTCGCATGGAAAAATCCATTATTTAGACTGTATTCTTGTTTCAGGAGTATAATGATGTATCCAAGTTTCATCTACTGTGACATATCGATGAAAAAATCCTTTGAATTACGTTGAAGACGGCCAAACATTCTTCTGAATTCTTAATGCGAGCGCGCATGTTATCACCATTAAGCAAACGCGGCAACCATCTCGCGGAATGCTTTTTCTTATTGAAATGTTCATGAAAAATATTGTATACCCGTTCGGTTGAGATGTTTACTTCATTAGCTATCTCACGAACTTTTATTCGACGATTGCCAATTACAAGGCCATAGAGTTTATTAACCATTTCTGGAGTAGTTACAATAAATGATGGTTTCGGACGATCTGCATCAACCGTGCTCATATGGCCACTTTTAAAAGCAGAAACCACTTACAAATCATTCTATGGGACGGATCATATTCTGGATAATATTTACGTAACTTTTCCTCGGTTTCTTTAATTGTTTTTTCACGTAGAAAATGTTTAATCAACACTCGAAATTATGGTTTATGGTTTTCTCCATATTTATACAACAACGAAAACAGTTTTCTTCAAATAAGTATAAAACATAATCTATCTGTCAGATTAGTGCTAAATTTTGACAGTAGACCTCCGAAAGACCTCAGGAGCTAGCAACATAATCATTATAGCGAAAGTATTACCAACCTTTGAAAAGTCACTCTTCCGTCAAACAGCCCTCGTACAATAACATTTTGAGAAAATACAAATACAGGAAACTGTTTTTGTCTACTCTTTTTGCAATCAACTCTATAAATCATCCAAAATGTCGGCCAAAATGTCATATTGTGTAATAATTTTGACAGTGTACTTGTAAAAAAACTTGTAACAAATATGTCATTGATGTCAACATGTGTTTTGCGGTTCTGAGACCTATTAATTTTTAATAATTTGAGTTGGTTCAATAACAAGAAGTAGGTAACGTTGCAATTTTTAGTTAATAAATTGTGAACATGAAACATAAACAAAAACGGTTTAAATTAATTCAAAATTGGACAATTCGTCGTCAGATTCTGACTCAGATTGTCCTAACGATATAATTATTGGAGGGATGTTTTCAGTAGATGTATTTCCCATATACTTCGTCCAATCATGTTGGATGAGTTTTATGCAATGTTGAATACTATTTGGCCACATTTCTGGTGTAAATTTTGAAAGAGCTTCCTTCCATAAATGAAAAACATTAGCTCTTGAAGAAGGTTAGGCGTGAACATGTTTATTGTAATACTGTTTGGCAAAACCCCATACTAGTTCAATTGCAATATACTGGTTATGGTATGGGGGAAGCCTGAGAACCTGATGTCCATAACTGTACAAAATATCGTCAATTACATATTTTCTGTTTTCTGTGCCTAAGATAGGTTTAACCTATTTCCATAGTTCTTTTCTAGTTGACGTTTGACTGAAATTGATATTCTCTCTCTGGAGCCACTCTTCCATTTCTCCTTTCCGTGAATTTGAATTGAGAGGTTTACCAGCGCGCATGGAATGGTAGGGGGGCATTGTCCATTATAACAACTACTTGGCCATTAATTTGATTTAAAGCAGAGACTAGTTGCTCTTCAATCCACTTTTTCAAAAACTTCCGAGACATGTTTTTGTGGTAATCACGATTTTCAATTTTATTGTCTAATAGATAACTGCATCCGTCTGAAAATCCGGAAACACATCACGCATGAAGAACAGTAAAGCGTTTCTCTTCTGCTCTGATTCTGGATGGATTCCCTTTCAAATCAGAGCCATGAAGCCATTGTCGTACCTGACTACCATTTTGGAAGATCCATGATTCGTCCAAAAAAATATAAGTCGGTGAATTTGACGAATCACATAGTTGAAAATACTTTCTTAAAAGCGAAATTTTCAAAGATTTTATGCGAGTACTTTCACATAGAATGCGACTGCCATTAACTTTTCTAAATTTGTACCCCATAGATTTTATGATTTTGTGTAACGTTGATCTTCCTCCATTATATTCTAACTCCAATTTTGCATAATCTAAAAGATCATCTAATGTAAAGTATTCGTTTCTCTCGTGGTACCCATACATTTTTCTAGAAAGTTCTTCCTTTATAAAGTGCATATTAGTGTGAATTTGTGCCTTATTTAGTTTTCCATGCAAATTGGAGTATTGAAGACCACTTTCATGTTTTTTATTATATCAAATATAAACATGGGGCCAATCTGGAAGTTACTTATGTTGTAAATATGATATTATATTAAAATCAGATTTGATATAGATTACCTTAAACACCCTTGCAACTTGTTCGCAAATAAATTTCTTTGATGAGTGGGGCGTTATCTCTTTAATTTCTTGATAACAATTAACTACCCACAGTTTCTCTTTTTCAGAGAGTAATATTCTTTACTTTTGATTTTCCATTTTATTAGCTTTTTACGAGTTTCGGGACGTAAGAATATTAAATGACACCAAGGTCAAAATTTGAAATAATTATTTTAATATTGCTGCCAAAATTAAATAGTTAAAATACCCATTGGCGTTACTAGTAACTTTATCAATAATGCCAACCCAATGACACTTTGACAATTCATATCTATAATGGATTTAGTTTATGTACAGGTCCTTTATTTTTACTGTTTGTAGTACATAATTAACTGTTAATTTTATGTTACATGCATATTTCTAAATATGTACCTATTCGTTTCTATATATATTTAAAACGTTTTGATTTTTAATAGAATTTTAGTTTAATGGGGCGGCAATTTATCTTTTTGCCCGGGGCGCCGTATGAGTTAGAACGGGCGCTGCCTGGAGACATACTGTTTAATAATATTATTCATCCAACTTTTGTTCATATTTTCAAAATTGAAGACGCCTTTTAAAAATTATTAATTTCCGCTCAGCATTTTGCGCCCTTGCAGGGCCGTTCTGTGCCAGGCTGATAATATGACTAGTTGTATTATGATAGCACTATCAAGTATATTTCATGCACATCTACTTAAATTTGCAAGGAGGACATCAGTACGGATATGTGGAATCGAGTAGGCGGAAAGAACGACATAAATATCGAACGTCTCAGAATACAGCATATGTCATATGTATTTTTTTTTAATTTGTATTCATAAAGACGTCATTAACGTCGTTATAACAAACAATCTAAACAACCGTTTATGTGCAATGCTACAATATTTTATAGCAACGGACGTTAAATTTTTTGTTTTATAGCAACGGACGTTAAAAACCGCCACAGCGGACTTTTCTGTTTAACGAGATAGAGAGAATGAGATACGAGAGGACGATATAACTAGAAGAACGAGATTGCGAATTAATTATTATTTAGTTAATAATAATAATCTAAACACATACAAATTATTTATCTTTCTTTACAATACTGAAATTAAACGTACATTTATTAAAGTGTCCACTAAGCGTAATTCTTCCGTCGTCACATATATCATTCATAATCGTTTGTTCATTGCTATTAGAGACGATTCCAGATGATGTAGATGGAATGTCATCAGCAGTTTTATTCGCCGAATTTGTAATTTTCTTTGCAATTTCCATTTTCTGGTACTCCGATTCCTCAATATATCCTTCCGCTACACTCGTTGAGCGCCATCCACCAAGACTTTTTAACGCAAATACATCACCTCCACCTTCTACCAACAAAGTGGCCGATGTTCTCCGAAAACAGTGTCCGGTGTATAATTTAAAATCCGGAAGTTTTAAATATTCGGCAACTTTTTGGGGAATATTTGCTATTGTGTGTATTCCAGCTGGCTGTACAGTACATTTTCCTCCGCGATAAGTTAAAAATAACCTTGTAGTTTTAACATGACCTGGCCGCAATGACAAATACTTTTTGTAAAGCATATAACCGTTGAATCCATCAGCATCATTCGTAATTACGAAAGATCTTGTTTTGTCGGTTTTTGTCGCTCCAAGAAACACCCGTAAAAATGAGCCATTCTCTTTCACATCGTTTACCGTCAAATTGACAAGTTCTTGGCGACGACAAGCACCAAAAACTCCAAAAAGAACCACAAGCTGAGAAGATTTGATATAGGTACATCAGTTTGTCTAGCAGAAATACAGTTTACCTACCTTTGCAAATAAAAAATGGAAATCATCAGCCTCTTTCAAAAATGCCATGACATTTTCTTTAGATAATACCTTTGACTTTTTAGGTCGGAAACCTCGGGAAATATTTTTCAAAAATTCTTGAGCACTAGCATATCTAACAATTTATACAAATCTAGTATTGAATTTATACATAGCAATATTAGAACTTACTTACTAATATCCACTTTTTCCTTTACTTTTAGCACTTTCTTCAACATTGAAAAATATGACCAAAGACTAGATGGTTTGACTTGTTTCGATTTCTCATTTAAGTAAGCCATAAGGACTTGTTCCGAAGTTTTTCGAACAGACATTTTGTTGCGCCAATCGCAAAACAACTTATACGTTTTTTCGTAAATGGCAGCCGACTTCACGGGCATCAATCGACTTTGTGCTTGTGCAGCTTGCTCGATAACTTCTGGTGGCAAATCATAATCTTCTTCGATATTATCTTCGATATCTGACATTTTGTCAAATTTAATTTGTCAACAACAACACTGTTGTTATGGTTGGAAATAACATATTTCAATATTATTTTCAAATCAATATGTGTACAAATTAAAAAAAAAGTTGTATGTTACACGTACGCTAAATGGTCTTTATGGACTTGGCCGGTTAAATGGCTCGGCTAACGCCTCGCCATTTAATCTTCCGGCCGCGTCCATAAACACCTATTTAGCGTACTTGTAACATAAATAACTATATAAATCATTGCAAGTAAGCCGTACGCCTGGATTGGAAGCCAACATCTGTGCAATGTTAACCACCCCGCTAAATACTGTGGTGATGAGGCCGTCGTCATATTATTTATATGTTATAAAAGTTAATCTTATTAATACTATTAATATTAATATTATTAATAAACATTTTTTAAATGTAATCGTATTTGCAAGTTTAAGCGTGTTATCCAAGTTCCGAACGGCGCACAGCGTAGTAACTAATATAAACGTTTGTACCTCTCGGTCGGCCTGAGGACGTTTCTTCCCTGCCTGTTTTTACTGTATCGACGGAACGACAATGAGTTCGTTTAAATATAGCCTTATCGCACACGTTTTTTGTCAATGGCCAATTCGTTGGAGCTCCAATATGCTTTCATCGCCAGTCAAGTTCAGTGTGTGCCTGCGTAGCGAGCTGCCAGGCCTGGAGGAATTGCAACAAATGCAGGTAGTTTAAAATATTTATAAATATTGATTATTGCTGTACAATGGGTACTGATTTGCAGTATTAATTAGTTAATTAGAAATGGGAAAACAAAACGCACGCGACATTCCCAATTCAATCGATTAAAATAGCTTCAATAACCGAACTAATCTGAATGTAATGAACAATTCGATCCAATTAATTATCTCACTCTCACATATCTGCAAAATGAATATTTAAGGAGACGAAAAACGATTGTTAATTATAAAGTTTTAATAAAGTAAATTAATTTTGTTGGTAACGATCTAAATCTTACGACGAATACATGTTATTACCAATAACTTGTATTCACTTCCTTAAAACTCGGTAATTAACAATCATCTATGTCTCTCCTGAAAAGTTCATTTTGCAGTTGCGTCATTGTTCCACCGGAACGGCGATATGATAGCACGTAAATTGTAACCAGTAAGTTATTTCATGTAATACATATTTCATTCACACGTCCATTAATATGTACCTAGTTATATCATAATCTATACTTGTTTTAAGTATAAATAATTAATTGTAATGACTAATATAGATGTATTTTGATTTCAGGGTCGCCGTCGATCTGCACCTTTTGGGCATCTATGAGGTACGGACACATCTTCGCAAAGGTAGGATTTAAACTGTATCGTTTCTGCATATTTTCACAGGCAACGCTATAGATTTGAATATCATGTGAGAGGAGTTTACATGTACTCGCGAAATAATCCAATGAATAATATAAACTCGCAATTTTAATAATTATCTGGAAAAATTAATCTGAAATTTCTAAATATATTCACAATTCTTTTCTTAATTAGGTTAAATTATAGATCTAATTGGTGTAAACATTTTCGATTACATTATTATTACACAATATTACACAACGAACGAAACAATACAATGAATGCAACAATTTCTAACAAAAATAACATTTTTTTAGTTAATTTAAAAATAATTTAATTTAATAAAATAAAGTTTAGTGCATTATATTAATTGCTGTAAACATTTTCAAGTATACTGGGTAAGTAAAAAACTGAAGGAACTGCCTCTCTGGAGACTTTATTATTATTTTTAGGAAAAAAGTTTTGGACAAAATTTTGATGGCTAATTATTTGCTACAATTTGACGATTTCAATTTTTTTTTGTTACAGAATCACTTTTTGATAATTGAAAATTTTTGAAAAGACTTAATCACTTTTTTTTATGGTAACCTAATTTTTTCTATTAATAAATTTTATAGCATTTATTATTCTCTTCACGAATATGTAGAAAAACCATGAGGTTGCATAACAAACATTACTAAAAAAACGAGTTTAATGCTCCATGAAAAAATTGTGAAAATTAAAGACTGCCTTGGAAAACAAATGAAACAAGTTAAACAAATACGATTTGCTAATGTCAGTTTGTCGTTATCAAATAAGGTTGTAAATTAAACTGCATTAAAAAGTATTTCTCAGTAATTATGGTACGTGTAATAGAAACAAAACGCATCGATTTTCATGATGAAGAAAGATTGATCGAAATTAGAATACAAATGTAGAAGAAAAAAGTTCGTATTTGTAACACAAAATAAAACGAACTACTTTATTAAAATCATTACAAACAAAATTTAACAATACTAGTGCATCACAAAAGATGCTCACAGTGTGGTCCATTAACTATGGACAACAATATGCCTTCCGTTTCTGTTAAATATACCATAATTATATTAGTAAATCGTATTCTTTTAACCTGTTTTATTTGTTTTCCAAAGCAGTCTTTAATTTTTCACATTTTTGTCATCAGGTAAAATACTCGATTTTCTTACAATTTTTTATTATGCAACCCCATGGTATGTTTACATATTCGTGAAGATAAAAACAAGTGCTATTATATTTGTTAATAGAATAAAGTACTTATTCTATCAATGAATTGATACTATCAACTATAAATAACTTAATTTTCAAAAAGTCACGCATCACAAAAACAAATAATTAGCCATCAAACTTTCATACAAAACTATTTTTTCTAAAAATAATAATAAAGCCTCCAGACAGGTGGTTACTTACTTTATACTCAATCTGTAACTACGGACGAATTAATCTAATCAATTATATAGGTTTACAAATTTACGACAATTGCAATAACTAATTTTCAATTGCTAACATATTTACAAAAATTTATTCAATTCCAATAAATTGTAGTGCATTGCAAATCTACATAATTGGTGTAAACATTTTCGATTCCGTGTAAGATCAATAAAATAATCCAAGGAATTGTTGAATTCGAATTTGCAATAATTAATTTGCAATAATTAATTTGCAATTTCTAAAATAAATACCTTTTTTTGTAACTTAGTGAACTTGTAATTCATAATAAGTCTAATTGGTGTACACATTTTCGAGTACATGTACGAACGAATTTATTCATTTATATATAATCATACTCCCTTTTACCACATACTTTATCCAATTAATAATGTAAATTTGCAAATTTTCCATAATTGAACCACTGATTTCAGAAACAATCCAAGTCACACATGACTAGTTTTGAAATAATTAATGAAAAAATTAATTAGTCACAATTAGACTAAAGTTGTTTCAGCTATCGGAGCGTCTAACACACCTATAAAATATTCGGGCTCACTCGAAGAACTACATCTTTTAAGCGCCATCTCATGGATAAGAGTGATAATTCTTAACTAAATATGACCAAAAGTGGACTTTGTAGAAAGTCTAGAAAAGTGGATCCTGATATCAGCGATGCAATTATTATATATGCAATAATGAATTGGAAATTGCTAAAATATTTACAAAAACTTTTCGTTTCCAATAAATATCTAGTGCATTATAGAGGCAATTTGTGTTAACGGTATCGATCACATGTATGTACGGTTTTAGCCATAAAAAGTTGGACTGGTGTTTTGCCCAGTGTTATTTTGGTTTAGTTGAAGATCTCAAAAAATTATACAACTTGCCTGATATACCATCCATTTTCAATTTATCTATTATTCTTCCTTTATTAAAAGCACTAACTTGAGGGGGCGTTCCAAAATGTGGCTTTTTATTAAGTAATATGTAGGTATTTATATCACAATGTCAAAGACACGTTACTTGATTTTTCTTTGCTGAGACGAATGACTTGATTCACACAGTATAATTTTAGACAAATTCACTATAAGACTTTTCCCACTTTTTTTGCTGCGACCGTACCTACCAATGAAATAACGCAATGAATCGTAGTAATTCGTAATTTTCAATAATTATTTCGAATAATTGATTTCTAAACATTACATTTCTAAAAACAGTGCAATAATTGTAGTGCATCTCGGATGTATTTTTAAATTTTCGATTATTCATTAATATTATACAAAAAAATAATTTGGCACACCACACCAGAAAAAAGTTCTAAACTGGCAAGAAAGTATAAAATATTCAAATTTCCGTAGAGAAATATTGGAGATGCATAAATATGGCGTCTGTGGCAGAAGCATGTAAATTAATTTGAAATTTTCGAGTCCAGAATCTATTTGCTAGTTTGTGATATTAAAAATGTGCATGCAGCCCATATGAGGCAGTTAGCCTAATAAATATTATTTATTCTTCTTCGGCGTATAACCCATTACGGGTTTTAGAAAGATCATTTATAATAATATAATTCTGTCATCTATTAATTTCTAAGATATTTCATACAAAATTTCAAATATCAAGGATTAATTTAACAAAACATACAAAATATACTATTGCTATTGCATAGTTTTCAACAAACTGATATCAAATTAAAAATTATTTAAGTCATATAGTTAGATTTACGAGTAGCATGCATAAACATTCCTGGTATACACAGCAAGTGTATATTAATTTGGAACTTTTGTGAAAACTGTTAGAATGTTTTGACTGGTTTATAAACATTTTCTACAATTCTATATTGTATTTTATATCAACCGAAAATATATATTAGAATTTTTGGAAATTTGTTATAAAAGGCACAAAAGATATAATGGACCGATGATCGTCTTAAAAAATGATGCCACATTTTGTATTTAAACCAATCTTCAAAGTTTCAAAATTCTAATTTTCCTAATACAAATTTCAGATTTATAACTACATCCATAAATATCGTGTCTGACACATACAGTGTGTTTCACTTGAAGTGGTAACACCTCAGTAACTTTTTTATTTTTGGTGGATATAAAAATAAACTTTTTGCAATATGTGAAGGTAGTGAATCTTTGTTGAATAGGAATACTACACTTTACACTTAGTAAATAACTAGCCTACTGTGATAAAAACTGAACGCAAAAATAGAATCGGAGTCACCTCAAAACATCAAATCCTAAGTTTTGTTGAAGAAAAAGTCTTATAATTTCCACATTTTAGTTGCTAAGCTTTTCTGCAGTCATAATCAATTAAAATCAACAATATTTTATTAGGTATTCAAAGTGTACGAATCAATTTTGCGTTATATGATTTTAAAAAAAATCTTTACCTACCTAACCATTACCATATAATGTGTATATAGAAAAATAGGTACCCTTAAGGTTTGTAATGCGGTGATGCGGGCAACAGACAAAAACAAAAATACCACTCTTATTTAATGGTTTTTAACTTTCGATGCCAAATCGGCAATCTTCATCACACTGCAAGGACTGCAGAGTGCATCACCATAGACGTGAACATATTTTTGGGCGATTTTTTTTTCGACCAAACTTTGTATTTGTGGTTTTGAAGTAACTCTAAAGAACTTTTCTTAATATATTTTTTTTAGAAAAAATCCCTAATATATATATTTTTTTTTGCATTATTTTTTTATCACAGTAGGCTAGTTGTTTACTTCGGCTAACATGAAGTATACCCATTCAACAAAGATTCACTAGCGTCACATATTGCAAAACGTTTTTTTTTAAATCCGATAATTAAAAAAAGTTACTGACGTGTTACCACTTCAAGTAAAACACACTATATAAGTATAAATTCCAGAATTTGTTGGCAAGTTTGGGATTTTTTGTTTTTTTTATTTAATAAATAACCATGAAAAATTTCAATAATCAAGGATCCGTATTAAAAACTCTCGAATAATAATAATGCAAATTTATATATCTAAACCAGAGTACAAACAAATAAATTATATTATAAATCAATTTTGTGGATATTAACGTCGATATTTTAAAACAAATTGTTAAATGAATTGAGATGTTAAAATACGTACAATATTTAAAAGATCAGTCTAAAAACAAAAACAACACCGGAACCAAATTTCATTTGCATAATATTAAATGAACTGAGATCTTAAAATACGTACAATATTTAAAAGATGTGTCGAAAAAAACAACACCAACCAGATTATTATTTTATTTCCATCATGGAATCTGTTGGATAAAATTAAACATTTTCTATAAATTTGCCGTATTGAAATTTTTGGGACATTTATAAAGAAAATCATGAAAACGGTGGCATAACTTTAGTACATAAAAAACAACTTTATTTATTAAACATATCATCAGATCTGTGAATCAGCATTTTATAGGTCATGAGTTCGATTCCAGTACCTATACAAGCAGCGATTAAGCAGCCGTTAAGTAACTTACGGCAATTTAAGTGCGTAGCTGCCCAGCCTCGTTTGCGTATTTTCTGGTCTTGTTTATGCGTTTTGAAGCGATGCGGTCACTCCGTGTCGCAACAGCAGAGCTCGCTTTAAAAACGCCGCGCATAATTGCGTCGTTTTCTGTGTCTTTAGCGATTTCCATTTGTAAATCGCCGTTTCCGCTGCAATCGCGTATGCACAATCAAACTGGGCGTGTTTTACCTGCCCGGCACTGATGGCAAAAATTAATTAGTGTCCTGCAGATATGTATCTAGACGATGTACGCTGGCAGCGCGTCCACTGTGTAACGCGAGAGGCCTTGGATGTAATTAGTCGTGTTGCTTTTTGTGGTAACAATGGTGTATCAATTAAAATTTTTAGTGAGAGGCTGAGAAAAACTGTACCTTGAATTATGAGCGCTTTAAATGGAAAATTAAGTAAGCATCTTGCATAAATACGCCATGTTTTCAAAATTTCAGCGCGCACTTTTTTCTTGTCGTTTCGTAAGTTTCACAGGAGTAATCTCCCGTTTCATCCGCGTATTATTTAACAATTAGTTTCTCCTCGAGTGTGCCAGACGCAATAGCACAGGGACCGTAGGATACTGCATTTAGGTGGGAATGCACGATCGTTATCACCGCCTTGTAAAACTAATTGCTATTAACTCACTTCCGGGTTCCATTTAACAGCCACAAATAGGTAACAGAAGTAGTTTTTGTTAGGCAACTTGATATATGATGATTGTAAAGTAGATTACTGGAAAGTAATTATTTTGTGTAGAAAATAGAAGCTGATGGCATTTAAATGATTCCGCAAAACAATTTTCATAAAAAGTTTCTATTTTCTATTTGCATTTATTGGCTATCTACAAAAAGTTTCTCAAGTCAAAATTAATAATTTTTTATTTTTGCTTTACAAAAATATCTGCAAACATGACCATTTTATTAAAACGCAAGATTCCATGTAACAGCCACAAATAAATAATATCAGTAGTTTTTATTAGTCAACTTGCTAATTACGATATAGTCAATCCAGAAGAAAAGTTACTGAACTCAAAACTTTTTTGAAATTTAAATTACGTAAATATGTGCATAAGCAATATTTTTTAACTTAAAGCGCAACATAGTCGGTACATTTAAGAGCCACCGGTAAGTACTTGAAATTGTTTTTATTTTTGCAACTTGTTATATGATAGTAAAATAGATTACCAGAAAGTAAACGTTTATTTACAAAAATAATTTGATGGTAGGTAATTCAATGACACCACAAAACATTTTTACGAAAATAATTCCTACGAATCATTTAATATCAAATTCAAAAATGATATTTTTGAGATTTAAATTACATTATCTTCAAATGCGATATTTTTACTTTTTAAACTGAACACTACTCAACTAAAGTGAATATGCAGGGTATTTTATAATAGGTGTGCAAAAATGAAATGAGGTATGCAGGATCACATTCTCGAAAGTCGAAATAAGAGGACTTTTTATAACCTTTTTGTAAACTTCCCCTTATTTCTGAGTTAACTGAAAATAAAAATAAGATTAAAGAAATATTATTTTATTAAGAATAGCATAGCGCTTAGTGCCAAAGATAGTACATTCGAATAAATTTCTTTTTACCACCAAATTTGCATTATTTCCAAAACGAAAATAAAGGTCTTTTGTAGTTATACGTCACTCTGCAAAACAAGCATAGATATGTCGTGTAAATGCAAACGAAAATTAAACGGTTGCTACTCAATTTTCAATAAATACGTTTTCAAATAGCTCTTTGACGTTGATGATGAATGATAATAAATCGATTCGATTAAAATTATAACTCTATACTAGCGTTAAAATCATGCAACTGTAGGTAATTAGAAAACATTTTAAGACGAATAAGTCCTTACACTTATTTTAATTTCAATGTTGGCTCGTTACTGCGTCTTCGTAAAAATCCGGTTTTTGCGTATTACTCAACTTTTTAAAACCGTAAATGATTTTTATACCAAAAAACGAATTTCGTGCTTTCCGCCGTGCTTTCCACCTTCACGAAAACCGCCCAGTTTTAAATTGTCAAGTGAACATAATCCTGGACATTTATTAACATACACACGCACAAACAATAAATAATTGGTTGATTTATAAAATATTTAAATGCGTTTTTTTTGCATAATTACTATATTTTTATCTATACCTCTTATGCTACAATAAAATATAAAAAAATTACTTTATCTCTAAAGAAGTTTTTTAAAGAAGTTACACATATGTGTATATTTTCAATAAATTATTGTGATTTTGAATGCTGTGTTTTCAAGTTGGGCCTTTTCAGCCCTAATATATGCTGTTGCATGTAGAAGTCCTAATATTTATATTTAATTCCTTTTATCTATTTTTTGTGGTAATCAAGTGATCATCATTTTTTGTTCAAAGAAACTAAATGTTTCAAATTTTAGCAAGAATATTGGCTTCAATGTGACGATGATTTCCCAGCATCGCAACCTAGATGCACTTTGCAGTTTTCCACAACTCGCAGACTGCGGGTTTTTATCTTTTTGCACTGTAATTCTGCGACTTACGTAATCGCCGGGGCGTAAAATTCAGTGCAAATCGAAAAACATGCCATGGTGTGAGTTGTCGATAGCTCGGAGATGCGTTAAAGTTGCTTTGCTGGAAGCGTATCTTCGCCTTGAGGTAGATCTTCATGCTTCTTATTTTTAGTCTGTCTTTCTAATGATGAGCAATTGATGCCACAAAAAATATTTACGCGTGCTTTTTCCACTTATAATTGCATTCAGTTGGCGCTGCTAAAATGTTCTCGACTTTGTCATCTTTGTCATATGATCATCCCATTGATTGCTACAAATATGTACTATGTGTATGCGCTTTTTTATAATTGTAAGCCTTCAAGAGAAAACTTTTAAGTCTTCAAACTGGAATTCATCGGACAAATACAAAATGTTGCAACATCATACAAGAAATATCCGTCGTAGCATTTAATGGTTGTGCAACCTGCGGGACTGGTTCAGCCTTTCGTCTCCTGAACTATTTCGCAATACCATATCTAAGGTGGTATAGCCATGTTGATCAGCAACCTCCGAGAGCGACGCTGATTTCAAGAAGAAGCCTTCAAGAAGCCCCACCTTGTTTTGCCTTTTCGTTTGTAAAGACATTTCTATGTCGTCGATGTTTCAACGAGAATTGTAATTAGTTGTAGTTACTTAGTTTTAATGTGGTTTGAAAAAATTAAAGAAAAAAAAAGAGAATTGAAAAATATTTAACTAAAAAATGATTCAAAAGAACAAAAAAATGTATAATACAAAACAATTTAAAAAAATTAAAGAATAAAAAATATATATTCGAAAAGAATAAAAAAAAAACTGATCCAAAAATATTGCGGTTTAAATATACATCATAATAACACATGTGTGTGTTTAAAATGGCATTGTGGCTACAATGTAAATTTAGGTATAAGAAGATGAAATTGTGAAATAATTCTGTAACGTAACTTATAGTTATTTTGAAAATCAAAGAGTCATAATTAATGTACACAGTTAATAGAATTATTTCACATTAGTCTTAATGGGTGCCCTATTAGCTTATAATAGGCATACCTAACTATTTTGATCAGATAGTAGGTGTAGTTTTCGATAAAAAAAAAAAAAACTAAAACCGCACCAACTTTCTATGAGCGACAAATAACGTGGTTTAAATATACATCATAATAACACATGTGTGTTCAGTATAAAATTGCACTGTGGTCATGTTTTACATTTAGCTATAAGAAGACGAATTTGTGCAATAATTCTGTAACTTATAGTTATTTTGAAAATCAAAGAGTCATAATTAATGCACATAGTTAATAGAATTATTTCACATTATTGTGTTAATGGGTGCCGTATTAGTATATAATAGGCATACCTAACTATTTTGATCATATAGTTGGTGTAGTTTTAGAATTAAAAAAAAAAAACTAAAACCGCACCAACTTTCTGTGAGCCAAAAATAATGTGGTTTAAATATACATCATATTAACACATGTGTGTTCAGTATAAAATGGCACTGTGACCATGATTTACATTTAGCTATAAGAAGATGAAATTGTGAAATAATTCTGTAAGTTATAGTTATTTTGAAAATCAAATAATCATAATTAATGTATATATTTAATAGAATTATTTCACATTATTGTCTTAATGGGTGCCGTATTCGCATATAATAGGCATACCTAACTATTTTGATCAGATAGTTGATGTAGTTTTAGATTAAAAAAAAAAAACTAAAACCGCACCAACTTTCTATGAGCCAAAAATAATGTGGTTTAAATATACATCATAATAACACATGTGTGTACAGTATAAAATGGCACTGTGGCCATGATTTACATTTAGCTATAAGAAGATGAAATTGTGAAATAATTCTGTAAGTTATAGTTATTTTGAAAATCAAAGAGTCATAATTAATGTACATATTTAATAGAATTATTTTACATTATTGTCTTAATGGGTGCCGTATTTACATATAATAGGCATGCATAACTATTTTATCCAAGATAGTTGGTGTAGGTTTAGATAAAAAAAAAAAACTAAAACCGCACTAACTTTCTATGAGCCAAAAATAATGTGGTTTAAATGTACATCATAATAACACATGTGTGTTCAGTTTAAAATGGCACTGTGGCCATGATTTACATTTAGCTATAAGAAGATGAAAGTGTGAAATAATTCTGTAACTTATAATTTCTTTGAAAATCAAAGAGTCATCATTAATGTACATATTTAATAGAATTATTTCACATTATTGTCTTAATGGGCGTCGTATTTACATATAATACTCATACCTAACTATTTTAACCAAGATAGATGGTGCAGTTTTGGATTAAAAAAAATCACCTGCTCACCTGTCATTTGATTATGTGAAGAAGCCTTCAAGAAGCTCCACAATGATTCGCCATTTCGCTTGTAAGGACATGTTTATGTCTTCGACGTTTCAACGAAATTTGTAATTAATTATAGTTATTTAGTTTTAATGTGGTTTGAAAAAAAAATGAGTTAAAAAAATATAACAAAAAAAAAAGATTTAAAAGCACTAAAAAAGATATAACAAAAAAAAGATTTAAAAGAACTAAAAAAATATAACAAAAACAAGATTTAAAAGAACTAAAAAAACTAAAAAAATTTAAAAGAACTAAAAAAAAAATAACTAAAGAATATTAAAAAACCGTGTTATGTATGAGCCAAAAATAATTCGGTTTCAATGTACATCATAATAAGACATGTGTGTTCAGTTTAAAATGGCACTGTGGCCATAATGTAAATTTAGGTATAAGAAGATGAAATTGTGAAATAATTCTGTTATAGTCAGACTCATAGTTAATGTTCATCGTTAATAGAATTATTTCATGATATTGTCTTAATGGTTAAATAAGGCACTTACATATAATAGACATACCTAACCATTTTAACCAAGATAGTTGGTGCAGTTTTTGATTAAAAAAAAAAACAAACTAAAACCGCATTAACTTATTTACTCACCTGTTTTCAGGAATTTGGTGAATTTAGAATTAATTAGTGACAGCGCAACTTGATAATAAACCACTATTAAAATATTTCCACACTCACAAGGCTCTTCTAGTTTCTCATACATGCACAATAACTGTCGATAGTGTTTTACCTAGCAAGTTGATTATTCTATAATAGAATTAATATAATTTAATTATAGTTTTCGAAAGAATTTGATACACATAGTACATACACTAGTTTAAAATATAACCAACAAAGTTGAAGAAAATCAAGAACAAATAACGGTGCTCTAAAAATGTTTAGACTTCTACTAATTCAGTATTTTACATTGTTAACTGCAACTGATTTTACTTGAAAAGTATACTTTACTTTTAAATAAACTTGAATTTCAGGCAGAATTCGTTCATTCATAAAATTACGAAATGTATTTTGCGGTCTAAGATAACTGCAAAGAGATCAAGTATTGGATATTGTCCAAATAAAAACACAAATTTTGTCGTAAATTTTAATTGTGAAAAAAAAACAGATTTTGACCGATGTCCAGATTTTAAGGCTTCTCAATAACAAAATGACTATTTATAAAAATGTATGTGCGTGTGTATACAGGGTGAGTAAAAAGTAAGGAATAGACAGAATTCGTTCATTCATAAAATTACGAAATGTATTTTGAGGTCTAAGATAACTGCAAAGAGATCAAGTATTGGATATTGTCTACATTACAAAAAAATACACAAATTCTGTCGTAAATTTTAATCGTGAAAAAAATCAGATTTTGACCGATGTACAGATTTTGGGGCTTCTCAATAACAAAATGACTATTTATAAAAATGCATGTGCGTGTGTATACAGGGTGAGTAAAAAGTAAGGAATATCCTCTTATGCCTTGGAAAATAAATGATATAAGTTAAAAAATACGATTTACTAATATTAGTTTGTGTTTATAAAATTAGGTTTAAATAAAACTTAGTAATACTTACTTAAAGTTAGTATAGATATGATAAAATATTTGATTCCACTATTCATATTGCGGACACGTAATATATCTTTATGCAGAAACTGCTGTAACTACTAAGTTCATTTGTTCCCGACTGTAACAAGTGATTAATTAATCATCTACGTGACCAATAATATTGCAAGATTTTAATTTATATTCTCATTAAATGCATTCTTATTAATTCTTACATATTTTGTATAATATCGTTACATTAATTCCAAACCATTTTGTTGTGCTACGTTGGAGGTTTCATGAGAGCCAGAAAAACGATCTGGTATAATAGCATACTTGATTAAATTATGACATATATTTTATGTTGCACTATTCTTAGGAAAATTATCCATGATCAGATTAAGAATAGCTCCATGGCTGTCCCAAGAGAGTTTGCACAAAATAGGTTCTCCATCTCCAACTGCGTAAAAAAATGATGTGTTTGAACTTCGGTCCTTTCGAAGTATCGTCATTCCTTCTGTCAAGTTTCGCATTGTGCTAGAAGCTCACCCTGTATAATATATAATTGTAAATTATAAACACAATTTCTGTATCAATTAAAAGGCTTTGCTCTGCAGTAAAATATGTATGTACCTAATTGTAAATTATAAACACAATTTCTATACCTATCACACATCTTCACTTACTAAAGTATGTATGTAAACCAGTTTTACTTGTCAATTTTGCATTATTGGCATTATTAATACGGTCACGAACTGTACATTCTTCATCAGCTATTGTGTTTCATGAACTAGCGGTGCGTCTGTTTGAATAAACAAAGAGATGCCAAAATGTGACTGCCAGTCACCAGCACATCAAACGGTTTCTCCAAATCTAACGATGTTGATAATTTGAGTAATAAGCATAGCTATTCGGCGGTTACGGACTTGATTACTGCGAATAATTGAGGTAATTACCTTAATGCCTAACCGTTTCTGTACACCATGTACAGTACGATTTAAGAACAATGAAGGTCGAATGTAAGAAGCACAGGTTTTGGCAAACCGGTACTATTTTTCTTAATTAGTTTATTTAATAAGTTTCTTGATTGCTACTAAATTGTGATAAACATTATAATAAGAAGTATGATAGCGCCAATTTACAATTTATTAAATTTATTAACTACCCAATTTTAATACTTTTGTATGTAATTGTCATAAATTTGAACTACTGCGATGTTACGTTATAACCTCTGCGAAAAGCATTGAGTGCGCGATGTAATATTTTGTTATTTACAATTTTACCATATTCTAGCTTCAATTTTAAACTCTAAATACGCGGTAGCACTTTCACTGCGATTCAAACCCGAATCACGCATAACGTGTATGTGGGAGCGGTGAGTAGGTCATCGTCGTCTTCGAATGCCACAGCAGATGAATTGTTGAGGTTCCAATGCAGTGCTGGTAAAAAATGACCATAACAGGATATAGCTGAAAAACTGGCCAGTACTTTTGCACTAGTTGTACAGTTTTAAATAATGAGACCACATTCATTGTCTGCAATCAAAACCAAGCCAAGGCCGCATTATTCCATTATTCCAGTTCAGGACAATATGAGCACTGAACAAAAAATAAATGTTGTGCAAAATATGATTACGGAACTGATTATAAATATGTGGTTTAATGAAAAAAAAATGTATTGCATATTTGCATAGGTTGGTACTTATAACTGCAGGCGTTTTAAGTTTAACCATTTCGATGAGTACAGTCTAGAGCAGATTTACTTGGGTGTGACCCATCGCTGTTTTTTCTATTATTGATGTGATAATTTCACTTCGCTTTAATGAAAATATTTTTCTTAATTGTTGCTAAGAGTTAAAAGTTCCGGTTGTCGTTGTTTTCCAAATCAGTTTCAAACCGACATTTTCTTGCAAAAATTGTAACTTCAAAACCTGTTTCAATCTTAGCATTTTTGAACTATTTTGAATTATGTTCGAGAAAAGTCGGACACTCCCACATTTTTTACAAACTGTCTGGTTACAAATCCAGATTAACATAAAAATGCAATCAATGCATTTCTAAACAAACTACAGATTTCAAGTGTTCCCATAACAAAATATAAAGGTGTTAGATCTGATGATCTAGGAGGCCATTGGATAGGGCCTCTTCTTCCAATCCACTGATTTGGGTAGTGGTTCTAACCATGCTCTAACTGGAAGTACATAGTGAGGAGGTGCACCATCTTGTTGAAAATGTAATGTATTTTCGGTAACTCCATAATTTCCATGTTCATCAGTTTAGTTTTCAACCTCCTGAAGTATGAGAAGGTCAATGGATTCATCCAGCAAATTAGCATAAATTTCGCCGTTGAAATTTTTATTAATTTTAACGGCGAAATTTTGTTGTACACCCCGTACTTGAAACCTGTAGTTTATAAAACATAAATAAATAAAGAACCAGATACTATTGAAACATTACGAGAAAGAATAACAAGACAAGACAAGAAAAACATGTCGAGTTATTACTAGACAAACCTTTCAGAAAGTTCGCGAGGAGTTTAAAAGCCGGCTATATTTTTGTTTAGAAAACAATGGAAACCATTTCCAACATTTACTTTAACATGATATTTGAATTTAATAAATTGAACACTTTTGCACTTTATATGCACTTAATTCAGAAACTAGTTCACCAAATCGGAGCGCATTATTGAATACGTTTTCAATGGATATCTACGTCTTCCGGAGCACACAGAATTGGGTGTCGAATGCTTGGGATGTTTGTATCGTTGAGTATTGTATTAATGGAAATTGTATTGCTGGGCGCCGGTATTACAGAATACACGTATCGATGGATATTTTGTCGATATATCGAAAAAAAGTGGGGATGATGATTGCAGAAATACATGTGGCAACGCTGCATTTCGCTGTCAGATCAGATGTTTGACTTTGACAAATAAATACTTTCAGAGCATGTAAAATGCAAAACAAATATATTAACCTTGTTTGTTAATGACACTGTTGTGTCCTCCGGTGCACACTTGTGTTGTACTGTTTGTGTTTAAAACAATCTGGCTTAGTGTGGAGGCATAGCAAACGACAGAACAGAATGTCAGGACAGAGGACATGAAGCAGTGATGGTGCTGGGAGGCTAGAGGTTACCCCCACAATGAGTTGGCCGAAAAGGGCAGTCAACGGAGTCACACGGGTCTGTGCGGAAACAATGACGGAAGGAAACCATGGCACCGGATTATTATAGGTGATAGTTGCACGTCGTAGCGATTTGGGTCTGATCTGCACCGTGATATCCGTGAAAGATTATTAATATTGAGTTACATGAAGACGCTACACCCTATGCTTCTTCCCTATGCTCTTCGAAGATTGTACCTACATGAACTTTATGTCGAGTTGATTGTTGTGAAGTGTACACGTGAAGTGTTGTGAAGACGCTACACCAACTACATGAACTTTGTGTCGAGTTTCTTATTGTAAAGTGGACATGCCACGTCCAAAAACACATTATATTTGTACATGAAACTATTATGTAAGAAACAAATTGAATATCAACATTGTCACACCTTTTTTATCATATTTACATTTGTCCACTTCTGTGAGTAGTAATCCCGAGTTACGTTGTGTCGTTATTGGATAAACACTTGTATGTATACTTTCAGAGCATGTAAAATGCAAAACAAATATATTAACCTTGTTTGTTAATGACACTGTTGTGTCCACCGGTGCACACTTGTGTTGTACTGTTTGTGTTTAAAACAATCTGGCTTAGTGTGGAGGCATAGCAAACGACAGAACAGAATGTCAGGACAGAGGACATGAAGCAGTGATGGTGCTGGGAGGCTAGAGGTTACCCCCACAATGAGTTGGCCGAAAAGGGCAGTCAACGGAGTCACACGGGTCTGTGCGGAAACAATGACGGAAGGAAACCATGGCACCGGATTATTATAGGTGATAGTTGCACGTCGTAGCGATTTGGGTCTGATCTGCACCGTGATATCCGTGAAAGATTATTAATATTGAGTTACATGAAGACGCTACACCCTATGCTTCTTCCCTATGCTCTTCGAAGATTGTACCTACATGAACTTTATGTCGAGTTGATTGTTGTGAAGTGTACACGTGAAGTGTTGTGAAGACGCTACACCAACTACATGAACTTTGTGTCGAGTTGCTTATTGTAAAGTGGACATGCCACGTCCAAAAACACATTATATTTGTACATGAAACTATTATGTAAGAAACAAATTGAATATCAACATTGTCACACCTTTTTTATCATATTTACATTTGTCCACTTCTGTGAGTAGTAATCCCGAGTTACGTTGTGTCGTTATTGGATAAACACTTGTATGACTGAATAAAATTAAATATCTTGGATAGATATTCATAACAAATTAAATTGCAAAACCCATTGTTGACAGTTAATTTGTGAAATGTCATATATGTACATGTTTCGTGGACATAAAAATTGTCTCTGCTTATTTGATGGCTTTCTTTCTTTATATTTCGTTATTAATCGGTACTGTCCCTCTAAATTAAAGGTTAGCAGCTAATAGTTAATATCTGTTATATACTTCTTTGACTTACATTAAATAACTACGTTGCTTTTAAATAAGTTGCGGAAGAATTTAAAGAATTGTTCAATGAATTTTAACACTTAACTGTTAACTTCTAATTTAGAAGAACAATTTACATTAAAAAATAGAGTATTAAATAAAATTACACCGCCATAAAATGAGCAGTGACATTTCTTATGTCCGCCAGTTTTGTTTTTCAATTGCTAGGTTGCATGGCTTGCACTTTGTGAATGTTTTCTATCAACCCCCGCAATGAGTGGCCCAAGGGAGCACTCAACGGAGTCACACGAGTCTGTGCGGAAACAATGACGGAAGGAAACCATGGCACCGGATTATTATAGGTGACAGAGTAGTTGCACGTCGTAGCGATTTGGGCCTGATCTGCACCGTGATATTCGTGAAAGATTATTAATATTGAGTTACGTGAAGACTCTACTCCAACTACATGATCTTCGAAGATTGTATCTACATGAAGTTTGTCACACCTTTTTTATCATATTTACATTTGTCCACTTCTGTGAGTACTAATCCCGAGTTTCGTTGTGTCGTTATTGGATAAACACTTGTATGACTGAATAAAATTAAATAACTTGGATAGATATTCATAACAAATTAAATTGCAAACCCATTTGTTGACAGTTAATTTGTGAAATGTCATATATGTACATGTTTCGTGGACATAAAAATTGTCTCTGCTTATTTGTTGGCTATCTTTTTTTATATTTCGTTATTAATCGGTACTGTGCTTCTAAATTAAAGGTTAGCAGCTAATAGTTAATATTTGTTGAATACTTCTTTGACTTACATTAAATAAATACGTTCCTTTTAAATAAGTTGCGGAAAAATTTAAAGAATTGTTTAATGAATTTTAACACTTAACTGTTAACTTCTAATTTAGAAGAACAATTTACATTAAAAAATAGAGTATTAAATAAAATTACACCGCGATAAAATGAGCAGTGACATTTCTTATATCCGCCAGTTTTGGGATGGGCATGGGATTATAATACTTTAAACTTTAATGTGATTGTTTTCCATCAATGCTTACATGTTTGTTATATTTTATTATTTGTTAAATTTTATTCTTTGAGCCAATCTATTAAGAAATTATTGTACTGTATTATGTAAATTGTCTATGATTTTTAAGCCTTGTGTAATATAATATTAATATAATAATCTAATAAAAAAATATGTTCAAGTGTTTTTTTTTTAAATTTAATGTGGATTAAATGCACCTGATAAATTTAAGCCCTATCTTACAGTCTCCGATTACCTATCTAAAAAAGGCAGTTATTCATTTGATACTATTGCGGGGACAGAAAACTAACCATCAATTAACCCTCGAGCGCACGAATGTCAAATATAGTAAAAGTAATAGTTTTCATTAATATTCTTTTATCGGTTTTAAATTTTATGTACCTTCCTGAAACATATTAAGCCATGTAATTAACAACGTTTTAAAGAAAATTAAATTTTACTTTTTGAGTGAGTAAGCATTTTGGTCCCACAGACCAACCGGGGGCTTTCATATGTAAAATAATGCGAAAATATAAATAAATACGAGCGAAGTTAAATTCATCTGTCCACAACTGGTTTTGATTAAAATTTTAATTCAAATCAATTACATCTTGCATTCAACGACTTGACATAAAGAGAGAAATCATCTTCTAACAGAGATTGTACTTTTGTATAATGGAAGTGGTAGTAAGCTTCTGATTTTAAAATACACTAAATGACTCTGTAATTTACATTTAAAGTTCATCCAATTCCTCGAATGCTGGTGTTAGTATTATCTTCATCGGCTTGCAAAACAGCTTCCTCAGCTTGGGCAGTTTTTGCTGTGCTTTGCCTACCTACCGTCTCTTGGTTAACATCTACTCGAGCTTTTCATCTTATATGCTGATCAAGTCTTTGCAAAACATTTTCAACTGAATATCTCCTGCATGATATTATGCAGCGCACCAAAATTTTTCGCCACATTTTCCAGAAAAAGCAGTCGTTTTCGAAAACAGTAATATTGGAAAACAGTATTCGTTTAAAACACAAATAATAATTATTAATATTTATTTATAATTATTATTATATTTAGCACTAATTATTCAAATTTCAATAGTAATAATTAAATGATTGATGGTATTGTTCGAAATTTTGGTACAGAAAACAGAAAATTTATAGTAATGATTCAAAATTTTCCTTCAGTCTTTGAAGTTACGGAGAATAAAAATTTTATTGTGACAGAAATAATTGAAAATTTGATTATAATAATTAAAATGTAAAAATTGTGATAGAAATAAAATAAACTTTGACAGTCATGCAGACAGAAATAATTTTTTTATCATTGATGCATCATATTGCTTGTTTAAAACATCGTGTAGCGTGCATAAAACAGGCTTTCAAAAACGCGCGTTTCCTGTAAAGGTTTCCATGGATACAAATGGAATGTATTGCCCACATTGTTGACGCCTTATAGCATGTAGACATTTTCTGCATGTAAGCAAGAATCATTCTTTCATCTACAGTTTTCACCTCCTGTTCGTCCATCCATTTTACCAATTTATCGTATTCCTTCTTATATGCCAATTCCGATTTTTGGGGAATTAAACGCCTCTCTGCTTCGGAGCTTAATTGATCAATGTTTCGTTGCATTTTCAACCAAAATCAAAACTGACGCCAAATTGAAAGATTGTTACATACGATATTCAACACTTTGACAACCAAGGCTAGAACGATTGCATAGTATCAGCCGCCATGTTAGCTAGTTATTTATTCAGTATCTTAGCAACGATACTAAAACTGTACGGCAAAATCGACGGCACATCAGATAGAAATTATAATTACAAATGTTTAGGCCAATTTACGGCATCAATGATAAAAAATAGCGTAAAGTATGCGTGGATATCTGGCCTTTCAAGCACTCACTCTATTCAAAAAACCTCCCCGCCTCCCCGCTGCGCGGGGAGCGACGGGTCGGTTTTTTGAAAAACGTTCGTGCTTGAAAGGCCTTGATATCCACTTATACTTTAATATACTAATTTTTAATAGATATATCTAAAATAAACTGAAATTAAAAACATTGATTGAAATTTTTGTAGGAATTATTAAAATATTGACAACGATATTAAAGCAATCAGTAATAATTTTGACACTGTCTTTTTTTTACGATTTTATAAATTTTCTACCGTCAATAATAGATATTATTTGCAAATTTTATTTTTTTCCCACTCATATTTTATTGATCATGTGATCATATTTTGACAGTTCGCCTTCAAATATTAAGAGATTTTTAACTTTTTTTAGAATTTTTTAAATTTAAAAGTCATAATAATTAAAATTTCATTAAAAAATCATATATTTTAAGTAACGTTTAAAGGGTTCGCTGATATTAAAACTTTAACAGTAATCATTACGTTTCTATAGTAATATTTAAAAAAAAAACATGTAAATGGTTATAATTGTAATTTTGGCAGTAATAATTGAAGTTTGAACAGTAATCTTTGAAATGTTGACAGAAAGAAGTAATCTTCATAATTATATATATCGCACGCAAATAATGTAGCAACTGTTATTTTATATCAATGTTAATCGTATTAAGCTAAATTCTCAATAAGCTAAGTTTTTCATAGATAATTATCAATAGTGTGTTATATTTTATCTTTCTAATACAAAAACGCACAATAAATATTGTAATGTAGACAATGCCGTTTTACATTTTAATAATATATTTGTCACATAAGAATATCTCTATGTTGAGCCCGGTAACTAAGACACCCTGTACCTATATATGACGTGCAAGCAAGCCCAAATGTGCCTATATAGTAATTAATGGAAAAAGTACCCAGATCATTGATTCGTAGACACAGGAATTTGTTGGTATTAAGTTGATTTCAAATTAATTAAATATTATTCATCGTCATTCGTAATATGCGTAAAAGGCATGTAGGGTTGCTAACCGGAAATGTGACATAAGTACTTGTAATATACTATCTCTATAAAAAAAAATGCAGGGCATGATAACATTTACATTACATTCACATTACTTTCAATGTATTATTCCTAATATGCTGATAGCAGTTTGCACATTTAGTTCATCTAACAGCCCGTTCTTTTTCTGCAAGGGAACCAAAGTTATTATATTTGAATTAAAAGACTTTTTTTTAATTTCCTAGTTCCTACACATTTTCCCAAAAAGTCCTTCCATTTCTTTAATTTTTGCACTTGCAAAATTGTTACAACAAAAATAGTTTTACAATTAGTAAGAGATTGGTACAAAGGTGAAGTTCCAAAAGTGAAGTTTATTTTAACAGTTTGATTTTTACTTTAAATCATAAGCGACCTAAAATGTCACAGTTTGACACTAGATATAAAAAATATATTGAAAGTGTTTTACAAAAATGCCACATCTCACTCTGATGCAGAAAGCTAGAGCGATTGTAAAGCTAGACTAAAATTGGTCTTCAGCTCCTGTGGTAAGACTAAACTTAAAACGGTATCTCCCTACCGTAAATCAAATAAATACCTAAATTGATTGATAACTCTAAAAAGCTTTAAATAACTATTAAGCATTAAGAGAGGTAAGTATCTTTTACCAGTCGAGGTCGAGTTTGCGCCCGAGCGACAGCGAGGGCGAGCAATAAAGACCGAGACTGGTCAAAACTTACCTCTCAAATTGCTTATAACTGTTTTTCCACTCCTGAAGTTGGTTTAATTGTTTGTGTTTGATTAATTTATTTTCGCAACATGAACCAAATGTCAGTACAGCTTTGGTTGCTAAGACTATTTTTCAAACAAAGTGTGAATGTCAGAAATTGCATTCGTTCAGTTGTAAAATGAATTCCAATGAAAACAAACAAGAAATGGCAATTGAAGAAGCTGCAGTTGCTGTCTGTTCCTTCCTACTGCCGGAGAAGTCGAATGGGTGTTATCAAAAGTGTTTTAAAGACTGGTGCCAGAGAAAGAACGCTATTGAAATTATTTTACTTACTTCCCTGAGGGAAGTAAGTGATTACTTACTTCCCGTTGCTCATAGTAACCAAAGCTTTATCGGTAAGTGGTACTTACTTCCACTAAATCAATGTTATAACAGTGTACTTACCATGCAAGGAGTGGAAAAAAGATATTATTGCAAGGCGGAAAGACCGCAGGTCGATGCGAATAAAATATTGCTACTATTACTATTGTTGCATTAGTCTTCAAACTTTTTAAATAAGAGTATGGAGTAATGTCAAGTCTTGACGTTGGATGCTAGATGCAATAAATAGAAATAAAAAATAGAATTTGAATCAAAAGCAGTTGTGGACAGATGAATTTACCTTCGCTCGTGATGGCATATTTAATATGCATAACCATAATTATTTTGTATATAAAACCCCCATTAACACAACGGTTGGTCTGTGGGACCAAAAATCTTAGTCACTCAAAAAGTAAAATTTGATTTTCTTTAAAAAGTCAATTACTAGGCTTAACTTGTTTTAGGAAGGTACATAAAATTTAAAACCAATAAAAGAATATTAATGAAAACTATTACTTTTACTATATTGGACATTCGTGCGCTCAAGGGTTAATTGATGGTTAGTTTTCTGTCTCCGCAATAGTATCAAATGAATAACTGCCGGTTTTAGATAGGTAATCGGAGACTGTAAGATAGGGCTTAAATTTATCAGGTGCATCTAATCCACATTAAATTTAAAAAAAACACTTGAAAATATCTTTTTTTTTATTATTATAATAAATATAATAAATAATAAATATAACACAAGGCTTAAAAATCATAGACTATTTACATAATACAGTACAATAATTTCTTAATAGATTGGCTCAAAGAATAAAATTTAACAAAGAATAAAATATAATAAACACGTATACATTGATAGAAAACATTCACAAAGTGCAAGCCATGCAATCTAGCAATTGAAAAACAAAACTGGCGGGCATAAGTAATGTCACTGCTCATTTTATGGCGGTGTAATTTTATTTAATACTCTATTTTTTAATGTAAATTGTTCTTCTAAATTAGAAGTTAACAGTTAAGTGTTAAAATTCATTGAACAATTCTTTAAATTCTTCCGCAACTTATTTAAAAGCAACGTAGTTATTTAATGTAAGTCAAAGAAGTATTTAACAGATATTAACTATTAGCTGCTAACCTTTAATTTAGAAGGACAGTACCGAATAATAACAAAATATAAAAAAAGATAGCCAACAAATAAGCAGAGACAATTTTTATGTCCACGAAACATGTACATATATGACATTTCACAAATTAACTGTCAACAAATGGGTTTTGCAATTTAATTTGTTATGAATATCTATCCAAGATATTTAATTTTATTCAGTCATACAAGTGTTTATCCAATAACAACACAACGAAACTCGGGATTAGTACTCACAGAAGTGGACAAATGTAAATATGATAAAAAAGGTGTGACAATGTTGATATTCAATTTGTTTCTTACATAATAGTTTCATGTACAAATATAATGTGTTTTTGGACGTGGCATGTCCACTTTACAATAAGCAACTCGACACAAAGTTCATGTAGTTGGTGTAGCGTCTTCACAACACTTCACGTGTACACTTCACAACAATCAACTCGACATAAAGTTCATGTAGGTACAATCTTCGAAGAGCATAGGGAAGAAGCATAGGGTGTAGCGTCTTCATGTAACTCAATATTAATAATCTTTCACGGATATCCCGGTGCAGATCAGACCCAAATCGCTACGACGTGCAACTATCACCTATAATAATCCGGTGCCATGGTTTCCTTCCGTCATTGTTTCCGCACAGACCCGTGTGACTCCGTTGACTGCCCTTTTCGGCCAACTCATTGTGGGGGTAACCTCTAGCCTCCCAGCACCATCACTGCTTCATGTCCTCTGTCCTGACATTCTGTTCTGTCGTTTGCTAGGCCTCCACACTAAGCCAGATTGTTTTAAACACAAACAGTACAACACAAGTGTGCACCGGTGGACACAACAGTGTCATTAACAAACAAGGTTAATATATTTGTTTTGCATTTTACATGCTCTGAAAGTATTTATTTGTCAAAGTCAAACATCTGATCTGACAGCGAAATGCAGCGTTGCCACATGTATTTCTGCAATCATCATCCCCACTTTTTTTCGATATATCGACAAAATATCCATCGATACGTGTATTCTGTAATACCGGCGCCCAGCAATACAATTTCCATTAATACAATACTCAACGATACAAACATCCGAAGCATTCGACACCCAATTCTGTGTGCTCCGAAAGACGTAGATATCCATTGAAAACGTATTCAATGATATAGACCCCACCAAATCATATTGTATTAATAATAACTGGATAGACATTTTCAACAGCCTTCCAACGATGTATCACTAGTAGGGGGTGCCATTTAATTTTTTTAGATGTTGGTGGCTGTGGCCTAAAGGGTGGGTCGACACTATCTACGCCATTTGAATTCACCATTCGAAGCACCCAAACGGTTTTGAGTAATTTTAAAAATAATCATAGGTTCTATGAAAAAAGTCGATGGCAACTTTTCAAATTAACCCTACGCTGTATGTATGTTAAAAATATTTTATACTTTCTCATAAAAGCACTTGTCAGCTTATAAGTGAAATACACTAAGTCAATTTTTGGCTGTTTGTAGTTAAGTTGTATTTTGATGGTTTACTAAATTGTAATCAATCTCAGGCTCAGTAGGGGTATAGTAAAGGGTCCTGTAGGACCCCTTATGATCTACTCAGTCATTGAATGGCTGAGTATTAAAGGTAACAGCAGAATATAAACCTTTAATTGCAGTTTCTAACATTTTATAGTTTTTAACTTAAGTGATTTCATTTGTAAGCCTCTAAAGTAGATTGGTCAATGTTGGAGGCATCTACTTCGTGATACATGATGAACTTAAATAAAATAAACACTTTTCTTTGTTTATATCAGACTGTTTATTAAACTGTTTATTTAGGTGTTTTATTTGTATTTTATTATACTCTAAATTTGATCATGATCAGAACGTGATTGAAACTATATTCACTAATTTTTAAACACAGTGTGATATAAACAAAGAAAAGTGTTTGTTTTATTTAAGTAAAGTAGATGGTGATTTATATCTTGAGTTGATTGATTAATAATTGAATGACATAATAGAATACACGTACCTATAGCTCAATAAACAGTTAGCACACATAGTACATACAAAAGCGTATAATAATGACAATAAAGTTAAGAAGTAAGTAAGCCTTCCTTTTACTCACTTTCTCACTTAATACTGTTATGTGTACCTATACTAAACCCATGATGACGTCAACTACTTAATTTGGGTAAGGAAATTATAATAACAAAAGTCGGATTTTGACATTTTAAATGTATAAACTGAGAGGGGTCTTTGTGGAGGAGCAATTTGCAAATAACTTACCCAAATTTAAAAAAAACTTACAGATTTTGAAGGAACTATTAACAAAGAAAGTTAGATTTTGACATTTTATCTCATGAAATGATAATTTTAAAAAAAAACATGTGTACATGTTGTGCTCCATTAATTTTATCCGCACTATAACTCAAGAACGGCAAAAAAAGGATTAAAGAATATTGTAATACAAAAAAAAAAGATTGATTGGAATTTTTGTTGTATAAAATGAAAATGATTTTCTAACCTCTTTGTGGATATATTTTAATAACCCATCCAAATTTCAAGAAAAACATTTTACAAGACAATTTTTTGACAGAAACTGTTGAAAACTTATAGATTTCGACATTTTGGTCTCAAACAAAAAATACAGAAAAATATATATGCCAGAGCGGAAAGACCACGGTCGATAGCCTATTAATTATCATGCTACGTGTATTATGTTATGTATACAGGGTGTCCAAGATAGCCTATTAATTATCATGCTACGTGTATTATGTTATGTATACAGGGTGTCCAAGATGAACCTCAACAGCATTGGGATCTCGGAAACCGTAAAAGTTACAAATTCGGTTAAATTATAAAAAAGTAGCGCAATTAAGTGGTCAGTAATATTCCGTTAAGAAAACTAGAAATTTCCGCTTACTTCCGGAGATATTCGACAATATCCGAAATATTGCGATATCGTTTTTTTTTTTCTTTTTTCTGAAGTTATTTGAAAAGGTATAAGAAAACCGAAGTAACTTTCTTTATCATTGCCACATATTTAGCTCTACAAGGCGGCGTTTACAAATTTTCAGTACAACGTTTCGTTTCGAAGAAACCGTCATCAACTTAATTTTTTTATATGGCCCGTAAAGAATGTACACCCAGTATTAAGTATAATTTCCTTTGAAGGAACTATTAACAAAGAAAGTTAGATTTTGACATTTTGATCTCATAAAATGATAAATTAAAAAAAAAAAACATCTGTACATGTTGTGCGCTCCATTAATTTTATCCGCACTATAACTCAAGAACGGCAAAAAAAGGATTTAAGAATATTGTAATACAAAAAAGGATTGAAATTTTTGTTTTATAAAATGAAAAATATTTTCTAACCCCTTTGTGGGTATATTTTAATAACCCATCCAAATTTCAAGACAAACACTTTAAACGAACAATTTTTTGACAGAAACTGTTGAAGAATTATAGATTTCAACATTTTGGTCTCATAAACAAAATAAATACAGAAAAATATATATGCCAGGGCGGAAAGACCACGGTCGTTAGCCCCTTAATTATCATGCTACGTGTATTATGTTATGTATACAGGGTGTCCAAGATGAGCCTCAACAGCATGGGATCTCGGAAACCGTAAAAGTAACAAATTCGGTTAAATTACAAAAAATGTGGACCAAATTTAGTGGTCAGTAATATTCCGTTGAGAAAACTATAAATCTCCGCTTACTTCCGGAGATATTCGACAAAATCCGAAATATTGCGATTTCGTTTTTATTTTTTCCTGAAGTTATTTAAAAATGTATAAGAAAATCAAAGTGACTTTATCATTGCCGCATTTTTAGCTCTACAAGGCGCCGTTTACAAATTTTCAGTACAACGTTTCGTTTCGAAGAACCGCCTTCAACTTTATTTTTTATATGGCCCGTAAAAAATGTACACCCTGTATTAGATAGCATTTCCTATTACGAATTCAACTATTTATATCACAGGGTGGACATGGTTTCTCATGTCTAATTTCTTATTTATTCAGAAAAAGACTTGTTAATAAAGTTTTGAACATTTTCTTGTAGTGGCCGTTGAAATGATGGCGACGAAGACAAAAATTATTACATAATTTTAAAATAGAATATGTATCAAAATAGTAACACAAATTAATTCAGCAAAAATAGTTGTTAAACATTGAAACATTATAGTTATTTAGTACCACACCTATTATTTTTTTACTGTGGTACGAGAATTGTTCTGTTCATTTAATGACGACGAAGACTACAATTATTACCTAATTTTAACCCAGAATATGTCCCAAGATAGTAACTAAAAACAATTAAGCAAGAATACTTGTTAAACATTGAAACATTATAGTTATTGATAACCACGCTTATTATTTTTTACTGTAGTATTATGAGAATTGTTCAGTTCATTTAATTATCTTAAAATCTCAAAATTAAATGTTGTCTTCGTCGCTCATTTCAACGCATTATTTCAACAAGCCTTTTTTTTCTTAATAAAAACATGAGAAACCACAATGTGATATAATCGTTGAATTCGTAATTGGAAATGCTATTTAATACAGGGTATACTTTATTTACGGGCCATATACAAATATAAAGTTGATGACGGTTTCTTCGAAACGAATCGTTGTATTGAAAATTTATAAACGCAGTCTTGTGGAGCTAAAAAAGTGGTAACGAGAAAGTGCCTATTATTTTTTTACACTGTTGTAAAGAACTTCAGAAAAAAATGAAAGCGATATCGCAAAATTTCGGATTTTGTATCCGTAATATCTCCCGTAGTAAGCGGAATTTTCTGGTTTTCTCAGCAGAATATTACTGACCACTAAATTGCGCCATTTTTTAAAATTATTTAGCCGCCTTTGTAACTTTTATGATTTCCGAGATCCCCATGCTGTTGATCCTTATCTTGGACTCTCTGTATATGTACTTGGTTTTTGAACAAATCTGTTTCACTCTCTACGTTTGTGAGTGTGTAATTTATTTTGTCCGATAGCTGAAGAACAGTAAGGAATTTAGGGTTGATTCTGTTTATATATATAAAAAATAATAATATTAAAATTTTTAAACAGTTTCGCAAACTGCTCTATTTCTATTTAGTTCTAAGTTGAAAATGGTAACCCGGAAGTGGAAGTTTGGAAGTACTTGATAATTTGAATTAAGTGCACACTATTCTTTACAAATGCTATGCAAATATTCGTAGTGTAAATACATTTAAGGAGCTGACATCTATGCCCTGGATAAATCCCTGGGAGTAATCTGATGAGCAGTAAACGCATCTGATCCCAATGAGGAAACAGTCGATAGTTTGATTTAGAACGTTCAGTTTTTCTAATCGGCCGGGCATTTTTACGGCGCGGCCCACCGCGTTTTTACGACGCGTTGAAATACGGCGCCCATAAATTTCCGCTTAATTGCACCCAATTTTGTAATTAAATTCACACTTGTGGAATGAGCAGGCGAACTGGCATCACTCTGGGAAATAATTACACAGTGCATCGGATTCGCTTACGTGCGGTAGCCGGGCATGTTGCAAGAAACCGTAACGACGCTTAATTTACGGACCGCGGCTTACTCGTGGCGAGAATTTATAATTCTAAAATATATTTATATTATTGGGTACATAAAGCCTGACAACCGATAATTAACGTATTAACATAACATGACCTGGACTTAATAAGAAGAGCATGAGTCTCGTGTGTGCACATGACTCCGGCCATCCGACGAAATGGTCGGCCGGCGGTATATAATTCTGTAATTGGTTTTTCATCAAATTGCTTAATTTGTATTGAGCAATTTGCGGGGGGAATTATCGAAATTTCAGCATATGAGCAAAATAACGACTATAATAATTACACTTTACTGATTTCTTCATCCACATAAATTCTGAATGTGTTTTAGATGCAAGCATTAATAGAAGCAGAAATATACATATTAGTTGCTTTACACTGAGAAATAGATTTTATTTAGTATGGAAAAATTACTGACTACTATTGTTTATAGCGAAAATAGAGACGGCCTAGTACTATATTCAAGACTATCCTAATAAGACCACATAATTAACAATACTATAACATTTCATGGTATCGAATAAAACAGAAAAATATCGCTCAATACAATACGATATTTTCAAAATAAGATAAAGTTACATATTTTTGTAAGAAACAAAATATCATAGCAATGGTTATTCAGAAAAAATTGTTTCGAGAAATAACGTTAAATCGATTTCTACCAAAATTACTGATTGTTGTGTCTATACCACTTTTGAAAATTTTAGTATTAACATTGTTTATAATTCGCGAGAATAGATTATTTGAGAAAAGCACTTTTTTAAATTAAATTGGATAACAGAATATTTTGGTAGTAAATATCTTTATTTTTGACAAGTATAATTATATGTAGTTATACAGGGTGTCGAAGATAAGGATCAAGAGCATGGGGATCTCGGAAACCGTAAAAGTTACAAAGGCGATTAAATTAGAAAAAAAGTTGCGCAATTTAGTGTTCAGTAATATTCTGTTGAGAAAACCAGAAAATTCCGCTTACTTCCGAAGATATTCGACAAAAACAGAAATTTTGCGATGTCGTTTTGCTGAAGTTATTTGAAAACGTATAAAAACAAATGGCACTTTCTCATTGCCACTTTTTTACTTCTACAAGACAGCGTTTATAAAACTTTCAGTATTACGTTTCGTTTCGAAGAAATCATCATCAACTTATATTTTTATATGGCCCGTAAATAAAGTACACCTTGTATTAAATAGCATTTACATTACATTATGATTTCTCATGTTTTTATTCAGAAAAAAAGCTTCTTAAAACATTTCGAACATTTTGGTGTAGTTGGCTCTGAAATGAGCGACGAAGACAAAATGTATCACCTAATTTAAGATTTAAAGATAATTAAATAAAAGGAACAATTCTCATAATACCGCAGTAAAAAAAAAAGTGTGGTTCTCAATAACTATAATGTTTCAATGTTTAACAACTATTCTTGCTAAATTGGTTTTAGTTACTATTTTGGTACCTATTCTGGGTTCAAATTAGGTAATAATTGTTGTCTTCGTCGTCATTAAATTGCCATAATTTCCACGCCCACTACAAGAAAATGTTCGAAATGTATTAACAAGTCTTTTTCTGAATAAAAACATGAGAAACCATACTGTGATATAAATAATTGAATTCGTAATAGGAAATGCTATCTAATACAGGGTGTACATTTTTTACGAGCCATATAAAAAATAAAGTTGATGATAGTTTCTTCGAAACGAAACGGTGTACTGAAAATTTGTAAACGCTGGCTTGTAGAGCTAAAAATGTGGCAATGAGAAAGTTTTTGGTTTTCTTATAGCTTCTCAAATAACTTTAGAAAAAAATAAAAACGAAATTGCAAGATTTCGGATTTTGTCGAAAATCTTCTGAAGTAAGCGAGTTTCTGGTTTTCTCAACAGAATATTACTGACCACTAAATTGCGCAAGTTTTTTGTAATTTAACGGCCTTTGTAACATCTAAAGTTTCCGAGATCCCCATGCTGTTCTTCCTTATCTTGGACACCCTGTATAATAGGTAATATTTGTGTAATGCTCCTGTACGCACACCCTCATGTATTATTATGTGGAAACACATCCATACGCATTTGCGTGTCAAAGGTGATTATGTATCTGACCTGTAAATCTGACTACTGCATACCATTGATATTGTGTGTGTAATGTATTGTTGTTTGTATTATTTTGTGTACCTGTGTATTGTGTACCATCTACATTTTGCATTTTTCTTTTTATAATAATTTTTAGACTTTTTAGAATTTTCGTTAATAATAACGAGCCACATCCATGTCCGATTGTAATCATGCATCGAATGGTATAAGCATGATATATGTGATTATTGTATAAATATTATATATATACAGGGTGGCCTACCTATCCCCACTCGGACGAACAGATTCTAAAATTGAAAGAATATACAGGGTGATCCATTTAAAAAAGAGACCAAATTTTGAGTCCCCGATTCATGGTACACTGTGTACACTCAAAATTAATTTTAAAAAGTAGCACATCAAGTGTGCAATAACTTCTAATCAGATTTTGTCCTCATTTTTTCATTAGTCTATCGGCAATGGTCCGAGCTAGGATAGGTGGGCCATCCTGTATATATAAATACAAGTAAATAAATAAATATTATAAACATTTCAAAGGGCTCACGACCCTCAGGTCTTTGTGCCCGGAATTTTTTGTTATAATTTTTTTTACGGCAAAAAATAAGTTTTCATGTGGTATTATGTGGTTATGTGGTATATGGAATTACCATTATCAAATTATCCTAGTTGTTCAGAAAACCTATGTTGGTTTTAATAAAATATCTATTTTTAAAATAATTGAATTTTGAATTTCAAATTCAATTGAATTTCTAAAAAAGAAAAGATTATTTAAAACATTATATTTAGAGCAACTTTTGCTTTAATATTCACGAAAATAGGATTATTTGAAAAAACTCGATTAATCTAAATTAAATTGGCAAAGAGAATCGATTTGATTTAAATTTTGAATTATTTTTTATAAAAAATACATGGTTTGCAACATTTTGGTTCACTTCGTCGTTATATGTATATGGGTAATCGAAGGACAAAGTCCATTTAAGACCGTTGTCGAAAAATGTCAGTGAGTAGATGTGATAGATAATTTGTGGATACCTACAATAAATAAAGAAGTACTCGGGATAATTAGATAAAAATTGCACTTAAGATTTTTAGAATGAAATCTAGTTTCGAAATGTTTTGAAAAGAATCATCTATATATATATATATATATATATATATATATATATATATATTTACATGGACGATTATGCGCACCTTAATGTGAGCTAAGTGCTCTCTCTGTAAGTTTGGCGCACAGAACGCGCATTTTAGAAATAAATTTCCACGATTTGTAAACGTTGTTCGGCTGTAAGTCTTTGCATGGTAATTTGCCAAAGCATACTGAACATAAATGTCACCGACAGTTGCTGAGTTTGACAGCTGGTTTGACAGATATCCTTATCGGAAGTTCTATCTATACCTCTAAAAAAAACACCCGTTATATATATATATATATATATACTGTGTATCAGCCAAATGGAATAAATTTGTGGATACCTACAATAAATAAAGAAGTACTCGGGAGAATTAGATAAAAATTGCACTTAAGATTTTTAGAATGAAATCTAGTTTCGAAATGTTTTGAAAAGAATCATCTATATATATATATATATATATATATATATGTATATATATATATATATATATATATATATATATATATATATGTATATATATATATATATATATATATATATATATATATATATATATATATATATATATATATATATATATATTTACAGACGATTATGCGCACCTTAATGTGAGCTAAGTGCTCTCTCTGTAAGTTTGGCGCACAGAACGCGCATTTTAGAAATAAATTTCCACGATTTGTAAACGTTGTTCGGCTGTAAGTCTTTGCATGGTAATTTGCCAAAGCATACTGAACATAAATGTCACCGACAGTTGCTGAGTTTGACAGCTGGTTTGACAGATATCCTTATCGGAAGTTCTATCTATACCTCTAAAAAAAACACCCGTTATATATATATATATATATATATATATATATATATATACACTGTGTATCAGCCAAATGGAATAAATTTGTGGATACCTACAATAAATAAAGAAGTACTCGGGATAATTAGATAAAAATTGCACTTAAGATTTTTAGAATGAAATCTAGTTTCGAAATGTTTTGAAAAGAATCATCTATATATATATATTATATATATATATATATATATACATATATATATATATATATATATATATATATATATATATATATATATATATATATATATATATATATATATATATATATATAACGGGTGTATATATATAACAAAAGGCACTTTCTCATTGCCACATTTTTAGCTCTACAAGAGAGCGTTTACAAATTTTCAGTAGAACGTTTAGTTTCGAAAATGTACCCGTATTAGATAGCATTTCCTATTACGAATTCAGCGATTCATTTTCCAGTATGGTTTCTCGTGTTTTTATTCAGAAAATGCCTTGTTAATACATGTTCAACATTTTCTTATAGTAGGCGTTGAATGACGACAAAGAAAAAAAATATTATCGAATTTTAACGCAGGATAGGTACCAAAATAGTAACTAAAAATAATTTAGCAAGAATAGTTGTAAAACATTACATTATACATATTTAGAACCACACTTATTTTTTTCACTATGATATGAGAATTGTTCTGTTCATTTAATGGTGATGAAGACAAAAAATATTAATTAATTTTAACCCAGAATAGTTACCAAAATAATAACCAAACATAATTTATCAAGACTAGTTGTTAAAACATTGAAACATTATACTTAATTAGAACCACACTTGTTATTTTCTTACTGTGGTATGAGAATTGTTCTGCTCAATTAATGGCGACGAAGACAACCATTATTATCTAATTTTAACCCAGAATAGGTACAAAAATAATAACTAAAAACAATTTAGCAAGAATAGTTGTTAAACTTGCAACACTATAGTTATTGAGAACCACACTATTTTTTTTAACCTTCCAGTAGTCGCGCTAAAATATGTAACATGAGTAGTCGCGCCGGTCTCTCAGACCGGGTTTTTTTTAGCAAAATTAGCAAAAAAATCAATTTAAAGTAATTAACACAGGGACGGTTAATAAATAAACTACCAACTGGTAAATTAAAAACGAAAGAAAATTATTATTCAAGTGTTACATTAAAAAAATTAAATCATTATTTCAACCAAATATAAAAAATCGCAATTAAAAAAAACCAGTGAAATAAAAAATTAACAATAAGTGTCTGCAATTGTCTGCTGATAAAGCACTTTGTTGGCATACTTGGTAGACAGCTGTTAAGTGCTCTAAGCACAGGATTTTTTGGAAATTAAGCACGAAAATCTTATTTTCGATTATTTTTCCAAATACAATATCATTTATAATATTAAAATATTACCATTTGGCTGCAAATATCTTTCTTTGCCACGATTTAAATTTTCTTCTACCAATTTTTGCAGACGTTCCTGTTCACTTCCATATGACCATATTGTTCGCACTGTTATATAAATAATAAAAATATTATTTGAACATAATTTATGTTAATAATAAACAGGTTACCTTTTATTTGAGAAGATTTTATATAAAAATTAAAATTGCGCCGTTAGTCGCGCCGGTCTCACAGACCGGGATTATTGTTTATTTATTAACTATACGCACTGCGGCGTTCACGGTCACACTACAGATTTATGGGTTTATTCTAGGAAGGTACTATTAGTTTAAGAAGTCAGCGATTTATACTTCATTAGTAATATAAAATTTTGTATTGGCCCGGTCTCAGAGACCGTGCGCGACTACTGAAAGGTTAACTATGGTATGAGAATTGTTCTGTTCATTTAATTATTTTAAAGTCTTGAAATTAGAAGATAAATTTTTCTTCGTCGCTCATTCAACGCCTGCTACATCAAAATGTTCAAAATGCATTTTTTTCTGAATAAAACATGAGAAACCATACTGTGATACAAATCGTTATATTCGTAATATGAAATGTTATTTAATACAGGGGGTACTTTATTTACGGACCATATAAAAAAATTAAGTTGATGAGGGTTTCTTCGAAACGAAACGTTGTACTGAAAATATACAAACACTGTGTTGTAGATTTAAAAAAGTGGCAATGAGAAAGTGCCTTTTGTGTTTTTACACCTTTTCAAATAACTTCAGAAAAAAATAAAAGGGAAATAGCAAGATTTCGGATTTTGTCGAATATCTTCGGAAGTAAGCGGAAATTTCTGGTTTTCTCAACAGAATATTGCTGACCACTAAATTGTGCAACTTTTATTAAATTTAACCCTCTTTGTAACTCTTACGGTTCCCGAGATCCCCATGCTGTTGATCCTTATCTTGGACACCCTGTATACGTAGTTATTGTTTCAGGAAATAGAGTATTTTACCACTAGTCACTCAAAAAAATGTAGCCATTGATGACCAAAATTGCCATTTAAATAAATTTTAATGCCTAAATTGAATGTGTGTGCGGTTACCACTTGTTATTGATATATTGACAACATATTGATTAAGATACACCAACCCTACACAACGCAACCTATCCTAACCTAACCTAACCTAGCAAATAATTTGTAATATCTTATCTGCCCACACCACATTTTTTTGTACCAATATATTTTTATCACCACCGAATTACAGACCTTTAAATGTCTGTTATATGGTATGCGTGAATCGGATTAATGTGACACCATTTTTGAGGACACAATTAGTAAAACATGGCTTAAGATAATCGATTAAACATTGAAATTAACGAAATTTAATTTGGAAAACCCAAGAATCTATATAAATTCTAAAAAATAGTTTTTGAAAGGTAAATGATAATGTAAACTTAGTAATCTAGATGTATACATTTTTTTAAATTAATATTAAAAAAATATATATTTATAATAAATAAATCCAAACTAACAGTTTATGATAATCATACACTTTTATGCAGAAAATTAGTTTGCGATAATATATCATGGCTTTGACTTTGGTTACGTAACACGATGATATCAAACTAATTTAGTTATTAATATTATAGTTGATAGTTTTATTAATAACAACATTCGAAACATGTTTATGATTTTTTTTTTTTGTAAATTGCTTGTTTCAAACTCGGTGCAGCCTGTTTAAAATCATTATTAATAACGTTGTTTTTTTTTTAAGTTGCTTCGGATACAACGTTATCAAACTAATGTCACTTTGCAATATCGCCTGTTATTCTTCCATCCATTTAAAAAATCTGTTGTATGTAATCCTTTCTATATGCAAGTTATGACTTCTGTGGAACTAATCCACTCTGGGCTTCGGCACTTAAATTAATATTTTTTTATTTTTACATTGTATGTTTTACAAACTAATGACAAATTGATAAAATACAATGATTGCGTCATATCAAACATGCTCAAAATTACAAATTTTCAGACCAATTTATAGTATGAAAATGCGTCAATATAACAAATAGCGTAAAGTATAAGTAGATATCTGGTCTCTTGAGCACTTGCTCTTTAGTCTGTAGAAAGCATTCCTGGCCAACACGCGCGTTCTTGAAAGACGTAAATATCCACTTCTACTTTAGTATACTTTAGTATAGTTTTTTTTTTTAGTATACTTTAATATAGTTCTTTTAGTACACTTTAATATAGTTTTTTAAGTATACTTTAGTATAGTACTGTAGTATATTATGTGATTACCAAGTTGCAGTGTCCTACAGCATTTTCACTCTAGTACATGATGTCAATGATTCCATCGATAGTGCAGTTGTTATTAATTTCGCTGTGTTACTAAATATGAGCCCTATTTCATTTTTTTAAACTTGACGTTTCCAGATCATTTTATTTTTCAAAAAATGTTACTTTCTGAAATTAAGTAAAAACGATTATAAAATATTCTTAATTTAACGTTAACTTTTTAAAATATAACCAGTAGTTGACCTACTACACAATTTAATTGACATACTTGGAGACTACAATTATTCAACAGTGCATTATGTAAGCGCACGCTTATACTGGATTCGGATAATTTAGTAATCGGACCCTGAACTAGTCGAATAACGGAATTTCTGCGTGTCGATTAATAGACACTATTCGTGCGTTTAGCACGTAAAAAATCTGCGATTGCCTTATTTAAGCATACATCCTAATTACTCACTTTCACTCTCGTATCTACTCTCAATCTCTGAACTGTCAGGTGCATCTAATGAGCGAAGCATCAGTGCCAATCTGGCAAGCAATTAATTTCCCCGCACCAACAAAAACAGGTAAATGTTGCCCATTTTTCTGTACTTGCCACAAATTATGTTTTCCTCTAGACGTCACATCCAGTTGAGCTGTTGTGTGCAACAAGCCCAGCAGCTGATACGAATTAATTAAACTATCCGCTCGACGGTGAGCAGACCAAATAAACCCCGTTGCCGTGCCGGCTCTTTGTTTTTGAATAATTACGGACTGCAGTGAAGTTTTACGGCTTATCAGACGGGCTAATTGATAATTATATCGCGTTATGCATGCTAATGCCGCCGCCCGGTCAAATGGAATCGCATCGTACATAAGACACCTAATAACTATATCGTGCGCTTATAACCAAAGCACACGGAAGTAACACGTAATTGACATAATATCGTGGACCGTAAACGCGCATAAACTTATGGTCATTAAATCTATCGCGGCGAGATATTAAATCTAATTGTACATCAGCGAGAGTTTAAACCAATTAAATTCAATTAATGCAAGATTGCTTATTGCCCCGTAAACTGTTAATATGCTTCGAATAAACACCACCACAGTTAAGCGTTACTGATGTGCTTTGTTTTCTATAATCTTTATTTGAATGCCTTGTAAGTACCAACTTATGACTTTGTAGCTTGCCCACATAGTAATATAAGCATTTGATTGCAGGGTCAATTTAAATCATCAAATAGTTTTCACAAGTATCAGCACAATACATTTTTTTAAATTTTAGATCCATATTTTGCAAAAAGTAGAGAGAAATGAGAAGTAGATATCCAAATGAATTTAAATCATTTAGTAAATTTCAAATGTATCAGAATAATACAAACAAAATCAATACTTGTTTCAAATTTCAAAAACGGAAGTAAATGAGAAGCGCCGGTAGGAAATTAATGGCCACTTGAACCACACTAAACAAGTAAGGCTTAAACACATCTTAAAATGTGAGGAAGGCTTAAGTCAGAAATTCGTTTGCACGTCTCAAGTAAGGTTCAAGTTAGTTGATTGCAGGGTCAATTTAAATCATTCAATAGTTGTTAAAAGTATCAGCACAATAAATTAAAAAAAAAACATATGCTGGGTGTCTCTATATTATGTGGACATGGCTTAAGCACAGATAACTCGTATCAAAAGAAGACGATTTAACAAAACTTATCTATATACAAATGCGTTTGGTTTAGCCAGTATTCCGCTTCAAAGTTAATTTAAAAAAAAATAAAAAATTGACGTTTACATTGATTTGGATGTTTGGCATGACACTTAATTCGGGTATAACTCATATTTTGACATAATATTGTTATTATCAGTAGACCGGTTGTGTATAAAACAAGCGAGGCCCAACATTAATACATTCATATTTTTTTATTGACAAAAGCAAATAAATTAAAAAACAAATCAAATCGGACGCAGGCATTCATTATTAAGTTTTTTTGTATCTTTATAGTTTTTGATATCTGTTACAGTTTCGACACAAAAAAATTACATATGAATGACTGCGCTACACTCGTTTGGAAACAAATCATCAGTGAACAGAATTTTCTGGTTAACAAGTATATGTTCAGCTCATTTTTCCTGAATAAATCTGCAAAACGCAAAACGTAGGTCATAATCAGCTGGTAAAAGCTCTTGCACTATTTGGATATGGTATGGATGAAGCAATTGCTATAATTTCCAAAATTTCTTCCTCGTTATTAGGGCTCCTAAATTCCTAAAACCAGCAAAATATCTGTTTTATCGGCGTAAGTGTACTTTATATTCATTATTGTGAATAAACCATCATCAACCTGGTAACTAGATTACATTGTTTCCAAACAAGTGTAGGGCAGTCACTCATATTTTATTTTTTTGTGCCAATTAATACAATATGATGTCAAAATATAAATTATACCCGTATAGAGTGTCATACCAAACAACATCCAAATCAATGTAAAACGTTCTCTTTTTATAAGCAAATTTTGTTTTTTTTTTAATTAACTTCGAAGCTGAATACTGGCTAAACCAAACGCATTTGTATATAATAAGTTTTGTTAAATCGTCTTTTTTTTATCTCAGTAATCTGTGGTTAAGCCATGTCCACGTAATTTAGAGACACCCTGTTTTTTTTTCTTAAATTTTAGTTCCATATTTTGCAAAAAGTAGAAATAAAGTAGAAGTAGATACCCAAATGAATTTAAATCATCTAGTAGATTTCAAATGTATCAGAATAATACAAAAAATAACAATACTTGTTTGAAAAAATATAAATTTTTAAATTTTAGATTCATATTTTGCTAAAACAGAAGTAAATGAAAAGGGCCGATATGATTTTAATGGCCACTTGCACCACACTAAACAAGTAAAGCTCAAACACTACTTAAAATGTGACAAAGGCTTAAGTCAGAAATTCGATGACGCCGAACAAAACCTTTTAATTCTTCCGTTGACTGGACTGTCACGCCATATTTTAATTTGAGCAACTTATTTTTGCAATGGCTCTTGAAAATGTAATTAATCATGATGATGCGTATGAGCTGATGCCCTCAACTCGATTTCGATAAAATATGGACTTAGTGGTTCTTCCAAAAAGCTCATCAAATAGATCATAAATACTGTGACAAACATATAACACGCATTTTAGCTCGAATCGGAACATGTCGCAACGAATTTAATTTACCATTTCAGATTTAAATCCCTGCAGTGCAATAATCACCATATTCATATTGTTCTTGGCTACGATACGAGCGGTGAGCGGCTGCAGCGAAAAAGTGGTGCAAGTGACCATAAAACATCTAATTTTTTCTGTCTACAATCTAGTTTTCAGAAATATAAACATAATACAGTCAAAATCATACATACATATTAAAAAAAAATATGTTTTTGAAATTTTGTTTTCATAGTTTGCAAAATGTAGAAAGCACGGAAAAGTCCCGATAGAAATTAAAATTATCGAATTGTTTTCGGTACTATCCTCATGATACAAAAAATCAATACTACTTAGAAAAAATAAATAAATTTTGTTTCCATATTTTACAAAACGTAGAAGGAAGTGAGGAGTGCCAGAAATGCCGGGAGAAGAATTTTACGGTTTAAAACATTAAGCAGCTAGTTTTCGACGACTACCATAAGACTAGTTTGGCAATGAAGATAACATATGATCGCAAACATCCGAAACGGATGGCAGTTGAAGAAGAAAATGATGAATAGTTTTGAAACAGCACAAAGTCCGTTTTTTTAAGATGACCACCTGTTGCTTTATGTTGGTCAAAACAAAAATCACTACATATTGAATCGTAACCTCGTTTTCGAGATACACTGATGACACTGACACAATACAGTTGCCACTAATACTTACGAGAGAAATTGGTTTCTCTCATTAAAAGCGATGTTGGTAGATTTTTTTTGCAAATTTGTTTTTTTTTTCATAATAATTTTAGACTTGCGTGTTTTTTTTTTTTGAGGACTGTAATGTCATTCTATTACCTTAAAATATGAATTTGCTTATAATTTAATTGCAATGAATTCATTCAATGTTTTTTTATTTAATTTTTTGCTCAGAATATGGATTTGATTTGCTTATAAATTGTATCATTTGCCCTTAGACTTCTACGTACTTCATTTTCCATTTTTTTTTTAATTATTATTTTCGTTTTCCTATCTAAATATAAATGTGACCCCAATGTCACCAATTTTAAACGTAATCCAAATTTCAGTTTCTCTTGAACGTGCTAGACTTAATATGTACTTCATTTTCCAATTTATTAATATTATTATTTTCGTTTTCCTTTCTGAACATAAATGTGACCCTAATGTCACAAATTTTAAACGTAATCCTAATTTCTGTTCTCTTGAACATGATTGAATATTGATCCTATTTTCGTGGCCATTTTTTTAATGTGGTTTTGATTCTAATATCAATTTTCCTTTGAATTCGATCGATGTCATCCTTCGGTTTTACAGTATTTTCTTTTTTTCATTGTTCATATAGAATATGGATTTGACTCTATCATTATCATCATATTTGTTCCTAAGTATTTCATTTTCAATTATACAGGGTGAGTAAAAAGTAAGGAACCACCTGTCTGGAGCATTTATTATTATTTTTAGCATAAAAAGTTTCGAACAAAAGTTTAACAGGTAATTATTTGCCCCAATTTGACATTTTAAATTTTGTTTGACGCCTCACTTTTTGATGATGACGTCATCGATACTTCTTTTAAATGTCAAGCTAAATTTTTCTATTAACAAATTTAATAGCATTTGTTCACAAAAATTATAAAATTCCATGGGGTTGCATAACAAAAATATAAAAAAATTAAAGACCATACTGGAAAACAAATGATACAAGTGAAACAAATACGATTTTCTACTGTCAGTTTGGGTTTCTCAAATAAAGATGTAAATTAAACTGTATTTAAAGCGTTTCTCAATAATTATGGTACTTTTAGCAGAAACAGAACGCATAGTTAATGGACAACAATGTCAGCATATTTTGTGATGCATTTAATAAAGTAGTTCGTTTAATTTTTTGTGTTAAAAATACTAGCTTCTTATGCATTTTTGTACTGGTTACAACATCTTGGTTGTACAACAACTCATCTACAACAACTACTTTACATCTTTGTCCATCATCAAAATTTCGGTGCGTTTTCTGTTTCTGTTAAAAGCAATTTGTTAGACGTGGGAAATGAAACTTTATTACTTAAGCAAACACCATTTATTGAGAGTTTGTCCAGCCAACCCAAAATGGTATTCTACTGACTGGTAAAAAAACAAGACTGATGACAATATTCTTCGTGAAGATCCACCCCGCTCCAACTCTCCGTTGGAGCGCTTAAAAGGGGGTGCAGGCCAGTGGTGGTCGACAGGCATTGGTTGCCGTAACACAATTATTAAGAACATTTTCTAATACAGTTTAATTTAGAACTTTATTTGATAAACACAAACTAACATTAGTGAATGGTATTTGTTTTACTTGTTTTCCAAGTCACTCTTTAATTTTTCACGTTTTTGTCATTAAAGTGGGTATTAAGGGTAAATGGTATCAATGTGTTAAACTCTATTTTCTTAGCAATTTTGGGTATGCAACCTCAAGATATGTTTTGATATTCTTGAAGAGAAAAATAAATGCCATGAAATGTGTTCATAGAAAATTTTTATTAGTACATACAGGGTGGCCCACCTATCCTCGCTCGGACTATTGCTGCTAGACTAATGAAAATTGAGGAAAAAATCTAATTGTAAGTTATTGGACACTTCATTTGCTACCTTTTTTAAAATTATTTTCAAGTGTAAAGTGTACCATAAATCCGGGACACAAAATTTGGTCTCTTTTTTAAATGGATCACCCTGTATATTCTTTTATTATTGGAATCTCCTTCATGTGGGCTTCACAATTATTTTTTTATTTGTTGGGATCAGATGCAACATTGCCAAGTTATTCACATTTTAAATCAAATTTAACGAAAAATAATGGACTTGTCAAAAAAATTAAACAAAACCTTATTATAAGAGATCAATGAAAGAATCTGGGTATGTAAGTACCCAAGAAATGTGCCAAAACTTACACAATATATGGAGTCACATTGAATACACAGGGTGTTCTGAAACAACGATCGAATTTTGCTATTTTCAACTGGCTTTTTCCATTTAAAAATGTGATCAAATGTTATGTCCCGAATTTATATACTCCGGGAAATACGCTTTGAAATAATAATTTGAAATAGTAGCACGTCAAGTGTCCAATAACTTCTAATCAGACTTTTTAATCAATTTGCATTAGTCTAGCAGCAATGGTCCGAGCGAGGATAGGTGGGCCACCCTGTATATGGATTTAATTGTATTATGACATGTATATTATTCACATTCGCGTTTTTTAGCGATATGATCCCATTTTTTTATTTCCTATTTCAATATAATAGAAATATCCGAATTTTCTAATTTTCGTTCTTAAATATATACTTAATTATCATTTTTATTTAAAATAATGAGCAACGAATTTTCCAATTTTTTTTTTCATAAACTACGCCCATGGCCATGCTATAAAAGTTGACCATTATTAAGGAAATATGTGGTAATTTAGGGAGCTTTTAATTATTCACATTGTTGAAGTACTAATTATTGTCAAAATTTAATCGAGAAGCCAGAAAAATACTTGAGAACGTTATAGTGATTAAAGATTCTGTTATTGTTATACTGAGTCTACGGAGTTTTACGATATTGCGCTTAATGAAACTTCAAGAACCTAGATTTACTTCTATTATCTACTATTATCTACTATATACTATCTATTTCTACTTCTATGATCTGTTTCTATTATCTACTATTTTATTAACCGCACAGTAGTACGGTACTTAGTCACAGTATGTCGGTACGTACTACAGTATGTCGGTACTTGCAATCCACAAATTTACTCACACGATTTGGTGCATACGAAACAATAATGTCTGATATATTCGTAATATTACCGAGTTGCAGCAGAATGAAAGGTTAATCGGAAACCACAATCTGTTTAATATGCTAATATACAATTTCATTGCGTTACAACTGGCTACATTTAAAAATGGAGCGACACGAGTACGTTGGTTTGTGGTTATCCGATATGAATACCTAATGTTAACACTTCACACATATTTAAACTTGAACTCCATTTGATTTGAATATAATACTTAAGTCCACAATTGTTATATAATCCACACAATTATAAACCATAAATGAGCCCACGATTATAATATGCTGCGTATTTTTTTATTAGTATGCTAATTATATTCAACGCAACAAAAACAGATAATAGGATTGTATGAAAAAATAAATCATGCTGCGTGGCTTCATTTGGTGTACACAAAGCGAATCCGTATTTGTCACTCGTTTCTTATAACAATGGGCCATTTTCCGCAATAAATAACAATAATTTTTACCAACTTTAAGCCTGCACACACAATTTTACGGTTATGGTGCCAGTAATAATTCCTATCCACCTAATGCTGGCAACGTGATTTATATCTTATATTATACGTTGTTAGTGGTCATTTTTCGAAATACCCACACCGTGATGCATGATTTCACTTCCTGTTTCAACAATCATTTATATTCATCAGAATTATCAGTATCATTTGATACGCCATTAATATTGCGCTATAGATACCGAGATACGGAACATGATTTGTGGCCTATTAAAAATGCCACGGATTTTTCCAGCTCATTACCATTGATATTTGGAGAGCAGCGTGAAATGTGCATGCTTTCTTTTATTAAAAATCGAAGCGCATAAATTGCGCGAAGGCTGTTCCAATCCCAACTATTAATTTAGAAATATGGAAACTCGGATAGAGTTGTGTTGCTAAATATCACGAGTACTATAAGAGTTTTACGGATTTGCATGGCGTGTTGCTGCAGAAATGTTATTGTCCATTCGTTCCCGGTTGTTTATTATAATAATTAATAAGCCACGTCGGGTACTTGTATTAATTGTAGAGCGATATTGTATGTAGATTATTGCAGAAATCAAGGACGCGAATTGCGTTATATTTTTTATAAAAAAACTTAATTGCAGCACCGTTATATATTTCATTTGAACTTGCAGATCGTATCAAAGCCGCATATTAAATGCGCCAATGTACCTTATTACGAAATTAGTTCTAATCGATCACCATTACTGATTCTGTAGTTATAATCATAGGCGCGCGTGTGTTTCGCTCAAATTTAAATTGCGCCAATCAGCAATGAGTGTAATTACACTAAACGGGCTTTTGCGTCGAAAATTGAGACATTACTGCTGGTATTCGTTATTAACAATTCCAATTAGCTTTCGAATCAATATGCAACTGTTTAGTTTACACTTGTAAACGTTACGTTACGTTGTAACAGCTAATAATTATAAATACACGAAGTCACATATGTACGAAGAACCATATGCAAGCCACGATTATCAAAACCACATGATAACACCACAAACTTAAACATCAAGTCTCACAAATTCTATTATACTTATTAATATTTTATCGACACATTGAATGCAAAGTGTGGGGCAATTAGATTTTTCTTCGCCATTTGAACCCGTCTCAAGGATACACGCCAGCATTATTCGTAAGCTACATTATGCAAATGACAGTGTGTGATTGTGCGGGAAAAAAATCTCTTTGTGCGCACCTAGAATTCGAATCGAGCAACGAGTCATATGATTCAGATACTTTTCAAGCCGCATTCGAGCATGTAATTATCAACCATAAATAAATCCCAGAGGAAAATTAAGATTCATAATGTAGAAAGTAATCATTATTATTATTCAAATATTGACTCATTTACAATGGGGTACCATTTATACTCAATGTATAAATGATTTAATGCTAATTCTCTTTGCGTTATAAGTAAGTCCATTTTTACATTGTTTTCGTGTCAAGGTGTAAGTACTTCAAATCTAATCGTCCCAATCAATGTCGTAACAATCATTGCAGGGCGTTACTGTTACACCTCATTTACTGGGTGTGTCAAATTTCAATTACTACTGATTACGTGCAAGTTCATTGCTGCAGCGAACTATTTTGTAAAAAAGAGAAATTGTGGCCATAATAAGTAATGGTCTTAATGTATATTATTTATTTTTGTCTCGCGGCGTGATTGCGAAACGTGGATCTTTTTAATTAGATGCCCATCCTTTGCGATGGGCCGAGATAGCGAAATGAAAGTAGGAAATATGTTTGTGATATATTTTTGCTTTTGGATACCGATTGTTCATTAATTATCCATGAAATGTTTTCGTGTAGCTGCGAAGTGATTTATTACCAATTTTCGGGATCGTGATTTTGCTGCATTAGACTTGTTAAACATATAAATCTACCATAAAAACCATTTGCATAAAAATTATGTTGAAAGAATTCAATGCAATTGAAATGTATTAAACCTGTATTGGTATGTATTATAGCATTGGAGAATTATTGGGTGCAAGTATCGCGTTGAATGTTCGATTTACGACGTTGCTGCCAATGATACACCCATCATCTAAGCCTAAGTTACTTCCTAAACGACCATATTTGCGGTCTGGCCTCCAGCTACTCCTACCTGTTGTCCAAATCTTAACGAGGACGTTCACGGAAGCAATTCTGCGAACGACAATGATTAAAGAAAACATCAGGTTTTATACATGGCTACCTGCAAATATGGTCATCAGATACTTACTTATACGTTAATAACGATGTATTAACATTTTTTATGAGACCTAATATACCTACATACATCTACATATTTTGGTTTCTAAATTAATTCAAAATTACATTCATTTTGGAATAATTACTAAAGCTAGACCGTATCAAAAAGTTGATTATACTTTATAAAAACTGCATTATCTGTTTGGTGGTAATTGGAGCACAAAACACCAATATGTATGTATACATACACTTAAAGTACCCCCAGCACAATTGCATTAATGTGCCACTTCAATGTATAGAAATACGAAGAGGGGAAATGTAGAAACATATAATTTCTTTTAACGCATTAGTGTAATTGTTGATATTAAGACATATCAGGTGTATTGCATATCAAAAAACGTTAACAATAACGTTATTTGCAGCATCACATTCAAATTTCAAATACTATTATGTCATAATTGCATTTGATATTTGAATGCGATACTGTTAAATATCGTACACGTTATTGGTAACCTTTCTGATACGCAATACACCTCAATGGCTCTGCAATTAAAATCCCAAGCTAAATTACGAGTCAATGAAACCCAGATGCCCAGTACTAATTTTCTATCCCATTTGCTAGCATAAATTTCTCTTAATCATCTCTTCGAATTTCTTCATGTAATGCATTATTTAGTATTGGTTTGAACAGTTTAAATGTTTACATAGCACATGAAAATTTTGCAGACATTAAAAATTAAACAGAATAGATTTCTAGATTATTTCCAAATTTTCTAACGAATTGTTATAATTTCGAAAATGAAATACAAAATTCTTTAAATTTGTGATTTTCTATCCTTTTGTCACAAAGAATATATATTTTCTAAATATATTTCGTTCGCAATACGGTCATCTTACTGAAGACTACCGAGTCAATCTATCACCTACAGAGTTGACAGAAAATTATAAAATAATAAGCATACCAAATTCACACTCAAGGCATGAAATGATAAATATTAGGGTTAAATCAATATTCAAATAGGAAAATTAGAAAATCAGAGTTTACGGATCAAGATCTGGATCAAGATCAAGAGTATAAATAAAAAAGACTACAAAGACTATGAAATTAAATAGATGATACATTAATCCAAAATTTTAGGACAAATCAAATGTCAATAATTCCATCCATTTTTAATTCACAATTAAGTATTTATACAGGGTGTTAAAATAATAATGTAAAATATTTAAGGGGATAGTAGTATGAACTACAACAAAGAAAAAAGTCTTGATAAACAGGGGATCTTAAAGTAAAGTTTCGGAGATTTGGAAGATTATTCTGGTTTGAAACATTTATTTTCCTATTTTGCAATTATTTATTACTTATTTATTATGTGCAAACAAACAAAGGGAGTTTCTAGCAAAAATAGAGAACAGAGTTCGAAGTGCCATCCTTCCATTTCCAAGCAGGCACGACATCTGGTACATACTACTACCCCCTTAAATATGTTTCACTCTTTTTTTAACACCATGTATAGTATGAAGTGTAAATAGGTATATCTACTACAGTTTTGTATTAATCATGCACGAAATTTCTCAAATCCTCACATTTTAGGAGAAATATACTTGATACCATGAGAAATGCAAAATTAGACCATATCTCCTTCTCTCGATTTTCCAAAATTTCCCCTGAAGTCCGAAGTACATTTTGGAGTTAGTTACATATTACACATTTATTTACGAACATTTTCAGAGACTGTTCAAACTTATTACATATACACAGTTACTTATTGAATACACATTCCGAGTACATTTCCAGTTTTTCCGGAACTTTAATCTGAAGTTAATCCCAACAGTGGTTTGAAAAACCAAATGTGGTAGCGACAGTGGTATAGTGGTATAGTGGTATAATGATGAAAAACAAATTTGAAGGTTAACCTGAAGGTTCGAACTAATCAAACTACTAACGCCAATGGCGCCAAATGTATAGAAACGTAAAACCTCTGCCTACAAGGAACATAATAAAATAAAATTCACAAAATCTACAAAAGTTTCTAATCACCTGGTCTTTTGGGGTTTTTTTGGCTGCGTGTGTACAATATACCTCATATCTAGTTTTTCCGGAATTTTAATCTGAAGCTATACTATTAATAATAATAAGTATACTAATACAGAAGTTGAATTTTCTACATTTTCTGATACATATTCTAATTATTTTTACTAAATTTCAACTATTCAACAATCTTGCTTTTATTATTAAATACTGTCAAATTATTTTTGGTCTCTTTTTCACTTTCTCCAGTTAATGTTCAAATTTAAACTTTCTACACGTTTCTTCTAAACGATTTAGAATTTTAAGTTCAATTATATATTATTCTACATCATATTTATATTGCAAAATCAGAAAACCAGAAACCAGGAGCTACATACTCCATATTATTGGTTATGTGGAAACTAGCAGTTTCAACCTTCAGAATGTTGTTGATGTCATTTGACGTCTATGGCAGATGACATAGATACAACAAATTGTAACCCTCTCCATGTTAACGATTAAAAATGACGTCTACGCGTACCTACCTTATAAAATGAATGTAAATGTTTCTTATTTTCTCTTTATTTCCACATAATTGTACAGGTATAATAAGAAACAACGTATGATGTACGTGCATAAGGGCCTTTCAAGCACTGCGCTGTTAACAGCACTCTGCTTAGCGTTAAAACCTGCAAACATGCTTGAATGGATATTTATTCACTTGCATCATAGTATACCAACTATTATTACTACTTTTACTAATTAAATGAACTATTATTTAAATTTTTTTAACGTAGGATTTTAAAACGACGTAAGTTCATTGTATTAATTTTGAGATTAATAAAATCTAAACTGTATTTAACTGCAGACATTTTATTTGGTTTGGCATTTCAAAATTCAAATTTCAATACGTAAATTAAATAAAGATTAATACAAGATAAAACAGATCAACTTCAAAGAGTAAATTCTGAAAGAAAAATATATTTACAAAAAACATGTGCTAAGTATTATCAAACTACTCAAATCCAAAGAATAAATTTTGAGAAAAAATATTCTATTGCCTTTAAATTGTGCTAAATTTGAATTTCTCACCAGCAATTTTCGTAAAACGACCAAAAACAAGAATTAAATAGTATTGCTTTATTTCAAAACAATTATTTGAATAAATCACAAATATTTTTTGTCCTCCACTATTAAAATGCATATTTAATTTATGACGTCCCACATGTGGTGAAACTTCATGATAAATGTATCACACATTGTGTGAGTTTCACAAATTTATTGTTGAACTGCAACAATTGCAAAGTACCAATAAATTCATGAATGGAGTAATAAAAGAAATAATGGAAGAGAAACCTCCATTTTCTGTGAATATGCAAATCTAGTGGTAACGAGGCAAAAATATCCATATCCTAATGAAACTTTGAATAGGATTTAATTTTGCTATGCACAGGCTAGGTCTGCGATCCCAAAAAGGCTAAAAGTAATTTGTAAAATAATCATGCAGCACTGTTACATGCTGTACATGTAGGAAGACATAAAACAGCCGAGACCCACATTACAATTTACTATTAACGCCGTTTCATTCCTGATGAATGTCCGCAACTATTTATCTTAAATTTCGAGCTGATGAGATGATTATATCACCATATAATGGCCAGCAATTCCGGCGGCTACCGGCCGAATATTTTACGGTACATTTAACATATAATGCAAATTTACACACAAAAAAACTCTTTGCAACAGTTGGAAGCGTTTGTGTGTAGGACACGAATTCGATGATCTATGAGGGCAGATTGGTCCTATTTAATGCCTCATCGAATTTTCAGAGTTATTTTCATTACAGTTAAACTGAGAGGTGTATGTGTGATTAATCCAGTTTTAAATGGCAGATGTTCAACGATCAGAAAGGAATAATTATAATAACTGTCATAAAATGAGCGTGTTTGCAAAATATGCCAATTAATAATTGTGTCAGATTTTAGTTTAATCACAATAAATGTATCGGCTTATAATATATTTATACAGTTTACATGAATTATTGCATTATTCAAGTAATTTTTTGGTCTAGCGAACCGTTACTGAATCTGTGTCAACACTGTTATGTTTCGATGGGTCCTAGAAATTAATACCAGACAGACATCTGCTTTATTGCTAAACGAAATAACTGGAAATGCAGATTGGGTTTTCCTGTTTATGAATATTTCAAATAACTGTATCTGTAGGCGAGAACTCGAATTGAATTCTCATATTTCAAATTTTAATCCACATTCGTTACCATTTCTAAATTGTGGGGTAATATGAACGTTTAACATGGAGAATTACAGAAGTTGTATAGTTGAAAATTAAGGCTGCATGGAATTAAAAATAAAACAATCACTATTTTAACTTTAAATTAAAAAACAACGTTACTTTGCAGTCATGTGACGGTTTTAATTGCAGAATTGTGAAAATTGTTACAATTTGCTTAGCTTGCACAAACACCTGAGTTCGAGCCCCAGTACCGGTAGAACTTTATACTGAGAAACTAGTGCCATTCGCCGTTGGGGAGCTCATTACCGGCTAGAGATCTAGGGCGAATTTCTAGAGTAACAAGCCCCAACTCAATATGCACACTTATATAAATCATACGGCAGAAGGACCCCCGTTGGTCGATAGCCAGTTAGGGATAATATCCCTAACAAATATAGTCACTACTACTACTGTTACAAAAGTTACAAAATTAGATTTTAGGTACTTATGAAACAAAAACTGTACAATCTAAAATTTGTATGAAAACAGTACCTTATAAAGTCATGTTTCATTATTATTAGTATTGAAGGGTGTGAGAAGCATATAGATGCTATCTTGTGGTGAAATCAATTACAATTACTACTGAGACCGCTTCACCACTCGCAGGCAATCAACATTGCAACAGCTTAGCTGGAGATGCCTCAACCACACAAGCGTGGGAGATTTATTTACGATTAAAGGCACCGAAACTTAAATATTATTATTAATTATTATTATTAATATAAAGATGTTTATATTGCAGAATAGCGAAAATTAATGTTGGTTTAAAATTGTGGATATAAAGTTTCTATGGCAGCTTCTACTAAGTTTTTAAAGGTTACCTCTAAAGTTCGTAGTTTTTATAACACATGGCAGCAATTTCAAATAATTTTAAACACAAAATCTACATAATACTAAGAGTGGTAATGTGATAGTTACCCAAGAACCAGGAAACCATTTTAAAATCATGTTCAAATTATGTAAACTTTAATGGAATTGCAGAACCTGGAAAATTGTACGGGTTTAGCTTAAAAATTTTGGGGGCAATTCAAAAACCTAATTTTAAACCTCAAATTTTTACCAAAACATCGTTTTATAAAGTGATGAAAAGTTTTAATTGAAGAATTGTGAAAATTGTAAACTGTTATCGGGAATAGAACACACATTTTACTACGTTTTATATCACTTTTATTTTTACGTCGGCAGTTTCGACCATAATTTGGTAATTGCCAAATGGATTTGAAAACTGAATGAGGTAGTGAAATGTATGTTTCTATTAACGATAACAATTTGTCAACTGATACATAGGAAAGGCTTCATCTATAAATTTCATAACATTGTAAGCGGTTAAGCTTAAAAATGATGCCAGTTTTAAAAGATAAACCTTATTTCAACCTTAAATTGTTACCAAAATCAGGAATAGAAACATACATTTTACTACGTTTTATATCACTTTTATTTTTACGTCTGAAGTTTTGACCATAATTTGGTCATTGTCAAGGGGATTTGAAAACTGATTGACGTAGTAAAATGTATGTTTCTATTAACGATAACAATTTATCAACTGTTACTTAGGAAAGGTTTCATCTATCAATTTCATAACATTGTAAGCGTTTAAGCTTAAAAATGATGCCAGTGTTAAAAGATAAACCTTATTTCAACCTTAAATTGTTACCAAAACATTGTTTTATACACTGATGAAATGGTTTTATTTAAAGGATTGTAAAAATAGATAGTGGTTTCAAATGTCGGATACTTTTTCTACCGTACCTTCTAAATTGAATTTAAAGGGTATGAATTTTTCAAGTGTAGATTATTTATTATTTTTCTACAGATTTTGTACGAATCACAGCATATACTTTATAATATAAATTTTTTAAGTATAGTTACATGATACTGCTCTAAGAATTCGAAAATTACAAAAAAGTATTCATTTAGTTAATTCAGCTGCCTTCCTAATATAATAAGTTATTTTCATTAAAAATATTTCAAATTTGTGCTCATTATTTAACTATTTACTTACATGAAACGTTGTCACAGAATTGCAGGATGTATAAATTTGTAACCTGAAAAAAAATCAATTAATTGCTAACTCTCATTATAATGGAAAATGGGTAATAGATAATTTCAAGCATAAATGACGGATCTAGACCAAAATGATACAAGCGATAAAATGTTAAGTAAACCATAATTATGGTCATTGGTCATTTATGTCATATTTCTTATGTTCCCTATTTCTTGCTTTTATAATATACATATTAAAATATCAACAAACTCGCAAATTGAGACAAATTAAAACTTTAAAAAAATATATTATTTTTTTACTTGAGCTTCATAGTTTCCCATCATTTAACATATGTATCATTAAAAAAATCATTAAAACAAATATTTTAAAGTTTCATTTTTAATATGATATTTTAATGTTCATTTTTCAGTAAATGTGGCAAATGTAGCACTTACTTTTTCCGAGGCGGATTCTAGTTTCTACAGACAATAATCAATACCGATCCAAAGAAAACCTACATTTTTTTACATGGGATTCGTAGTTTGATACCATTTAACATACTTATCATTAATGAAATCATTAAAGAAGCTTCATTTTGAATGCAATTGTTTTTTTTTCAGATTTTATATTTATAAAATGTGGAAAATATTACAAAAAATCCTTTTTTGGAGTGGTTTTTCAATTTCTACAGAAAATTATCAATCGTTTGTTCATTAAGTGAATTCTATAATTATTTTTTTTATAATAAACATTATTTATCATTAAAGAAATTTAAAAAATATATTTGAAAGTTATATTTTTGATGTGCTTTCTTAAGGTTAATTTGTTAGTAAAAGAGAAAAATGTAGCAGTAATTACTTTCTCCGAGGTGGTTTTCAATTTACAGAAAATTATCAATAACAATAAAATAAAACTTATTTTTACATGGGCTTCATAGTTTTCTACTATTTAACGTATTTATTATTAAAGAAATCATTAAAAAATGTTTTTAACTTTGAGGCATGGGCTAGCTATAATTGCCTGTTATTAGCCCCACATCAAGGATAATTCAAATAATATATTTTCTAATACCCGAGTTGCAATTGTTATTTGGCCGCAATTGTTATTAAAAGATCAAGTAAAATTAAAGAATCTCTTTTCTAATAGCCGAGTTTCAATTGGTATTTAGCCGCAATTGATATTAAAAACTCGACAAAAATACAAAAATTCCAATACCTGAGCTTCAATTGTTATTTAGAAATCGACAAACTTCTTCAACTTCTTCTAAGTTGCAATTACAACTTAATTAAAAAAGTGAAAGAATTTCTTTTCCAATATGTTGATTGTAGATATTATTTAAAAAATAGGGAGAGACATTATATAATATATTTATAATTTCGAAAACTAATAAAAATGTTAACATTTACATGACAACAATCAGTTATCAAAGGTTTTTTGTTCACTAGACGTAATAGTATATATTGCAACAAGAAATGAAAACACCGTTTTTATTTTGTAAGTGGACAGTTGTATCGTGGGCAAGTCCACGATAATAATAATAATAATTAAATATTACAGAACTTTAGAGAATATTAGAGTTAACAACTTTCAAGTACAATGAATTCAAATTGAACTGTCTACTGTCATTCACAATGCAAATTACTGAAATTATTGTTTATAAAATCGTTTCTATAGAAATGAATCCATGCTTCCATTTAATTTTACATGTTTATTGTCATCTACAGATGTGAAAATATTTTCACATCTAGAGTAAAAAAGGATCACTTTTATGTATAGTAAGCCATGGAAAAATTGCTACTGAGTAGAAAAAAGTCCATTACAACCTAGAATAAAAAATACTTTTACATTCAGCAATTTTTATAATGGCTATCATAACTAGTTTATCAGAAAGGTCAGAGCATACCAGATATAACATCAAGATGATAACGTTTGTATATATTTATGATTGTGGACATTGATCTCGATTAAATGTCAGAAGTTTTTATTTGAGTTTCCATTAATGTGGAGCTGCAGTTTTAGAAAAAAAAGTTGTTTGATCCTGCATTGCGAAATGCATTTGCATCTTCTGATGCTTATTCTCGAATTCAAAAGAAGCATTTCGCAATCTAGAATAAAACATAACTATTTTCCAATTCGCATTATTAAAATGCTCATTATGTATATTGAATCTCATCATTAAAACAACACTTTAATCGAAAAGGTGAATAAAATGTTTACCTTTTCACTTTATTCACTAAAAATGAATTTATAATTAAAATATAACCATTGACATCGTGAATAAAGTTAAAAAAATAAGAAACTTCACACTATCTTTGAAATTTTCGTTGCCACCTGAAAATGTGAGACTTCGCGCAAATTCTTCAATTCTAATAACGAATGGAAAAATATTTTGTATGATACACGTGAATAAAACAATTTTATCCACTCGAAAACATTATCGCACTCGGCTTCGCATCTTGCGCTAAACTATTTTTTCTTGGATAAAATTCGACTTTATTCACTTATACCATAAATAGCTATTTTAAATGAGCCTCACATTTGTTGTTTGTTATCATATAAGCATGTGTATCATAATCAAATGTTTCATAATAAAATATATAGACGAAATTAAAGATGTTTTCACTTCTTTAGAATCGAAATGTATCCAACGAAATCACTAATTTTAGATATGTTGTTAATGTATACAATTTGTTTTTAACAGTTTATAATTTATTTTATATATTATTTGTGTTCTCTATGATTAATAAGTAATGCCCTGTCAATGAAATTATTTATAATTATAATGACAAAAAAAGTTAATCAAAGATAAGTTTTAAATAGGCATCGTATTCATTTTTTTGAATGTGTAATGTAGCAATAATTATCATTTAAGCATTAAAAAAAATATTTAATTTATGCATTTATAAAATTGTTACATTTTTCTTTAAAATCCGATTTTTAGTGTTTTTTGTTTGTTTTTGATTTATTTACTATCAATGACAAATGTAGCAATTATTATATTTTTATTTAAGTTGTTTAGTTGTTTTAATGATACGTATAACAACTAATAATTAATAATAATTACCATTAAAATATCTTAGTGCTTTTTGGATTGTATAGTAATAATGTGAAATGGAGCAATGATTATCATTTAAGAACGTTTAGGATTAATAAAATTGTTGAAAAATGTTCTTATATTCTACAGGGTTATTCGCGCTATACGGCACGGAGTATTGTGGCTAAAATACGTGACTTTTAAAAAAAATCACTTTTGGAATATTTTTTAAGAGGTGTGTTTGGTGTTCCAAAAGCCATAAAAGTATCGAAGTTTTTTTTTTAAATAGAACCCCCTGTATAACTTTGCATATTTCTTTTTCTATTGCGGTATCACCTTGCTGTGACACATTCATTTTGGTAACTTTGAAGAGCCATAATTTGAGTTTTTTAAATGGCATCCCGTATATTTTATATATATACAGGGTGCGTCATTTCACCTCCCGTCTTCTATAGCTCAGTTACTAATTGAGTTAGGATTTTGATATTTTGCAGACTTCAGTTGATTTCTAGGGTGTATTTCAGGAAAATATTTTTGATTATACAGGGTGTCCCAAAAAGTGTGACGTCATCATGATGTATATTTTTAGATTGCATGGTATATTTTTTGTTACTTATTTGGGTACCTCTTATAGATGCCTACATACCCATAAAATTTGATTAAAATCGGTTTAGTGACACTAGCACAAAAAAATAAAAACTGAAAAAAATCAGTTTTGCACCATTGGTTAAGAAAATTAATAAGAGATAAAAATAGTGCCTCGTTAATAAAACCATACAAGGTACTCATTGAATAAGGTCTGACAGTTGCTTTAACCAAGTTTTATTGATATGCATTATACAGAGTGTCCAAAATTTAGTGTCAAACTTTTCAAACTTTAAAGCACTTTATTGTTCTTATTTTAAATTGGAACCCCAGTATATTTTTATGTAATTCCATGCGGAATTAAAAGACAAACATTTTTCCTAATTACAACCCTATCTCAATTCCTAAAACATTCAAAGATATTTGCAGAATACTCGTTTTATCAACAATTCCAATGTCCATATTAATTAATCAAAATCAAAGGTTCGTTTGAAAAACAATTTCTGAACGCATATTAAAAAAATTAAATGGATTTATAAACCCCAAAAAGGGGCAAATTTAAATATTCAAAGTTATACAGGGGGTTCCATTTAAAAAACACAATTTTGATACTTTTATAGCTGTATAATATGAAATTAATTTTAAAAAGTAACCATAATGGACCTCCATATATCCCAAAACTTAAACTTTTTGAAAGTCACAATATTTTGGCCACAATATTCCGTGCCGTATAGCGTGAATAACCTGTATATATCTAACATAAAACTATTTTAATAGTTTTGTTTTATGGTTCCGTGATGTTTTTTTCACGAATAATGGCAAATTTAGCAACGATTACTTCTTTATTTAAGAATATTTATCAAGAAGTTAAAATTCCATTTTTATTTTGTTTTATTAATTTTTTTTTGTGTAGATGATTCCTATAGTAACTTATGTTTTTAGGGTGGTTTTCATATAATTTTCTCACATCCCTTAAGTGCAAATATACGTATACCAAATAATTTAGTAAATCGAATATTGTACAAAATTCTTAAATTTCAGTTCGCTTGCATAATGCGGTTGGCAAAAATTTCGAGCTTTTATTTATTACTAATTAATTCAAATGAAATTCAATTGATTGTGTGTAAAATTTGCAATACATGATAAGAGCCGATCTTAACTAGCGATAATACCATTTAATTGCCATAATTACCCTAATTAATGGCGACTATTACCATTTGCCATTTAAAGAAGCACGATCACGCCAAAGAAACAACCGATAGATCATTACATGGCCTAATTTCGCGCAGATAAATAAATATTAATTCGTTTTTTTCCTCTCGGTATTAATTCCGTAACACTCCGGAGCATTAAATCGCCATGGCGCATGTCGTGGGCGAACTTGAAATGCAATTGGCTATTAAGAAACATAAAACGACATGATTTTCGTACCGAGATAACTCACGTAGTGTATGGGCATCTAAAGGCCATCTGCACGCATTTTTATACAGTTAAAGGAAATATTTAAATATACCTGCAGTCTGCAGGATTGCGTTTTTTGACGCATCATCATGTGATGAGTAATTATTTGTAATTGCTCAAAAGCTTTAAAGAATGTGTGATCTAGGAAGTAATCTGGTGGACAGCCCATATCTTATTCATGTATGCATGTTATTCTAATTACATGGACTAGAACATAGTGTTGTGTCCATGTTAGAAGGCCATTTGAGTGTACACAATAAGCATCTAGCAGGAAAACATTTGCGGCCTCTGCCTGTAAATAAGGAAGCACTTTGTCTGCAACCGATGGCCAAGAAGTTTGTATAACGAAATTTCAGTAATGGAGCACGGATATGAAACTCAATTATGTGATTTTAAGCGTTACTCGCGATTTATAAGTGTAATGCACCTTTAACACGTGCGCCTGCATGCCAATTACGGCAAATTGAGTGCATTTATGAGTTCTGCATCACTGATGCGTAATAGCACATGTTATTACTCATAATTGATCTGTAAATATATGGCCAGATAAAGAAGTATAAATGATAGTTTTGAAGATAAGTAAGTGATCTCGGATTAATGCCAGAAATCGTTTTATTGCATACGACCTCCATCCGCTCAGTATCTTAATAACACGGCCGACGATGTTAATTCTGTATGCGTCTGGAATATCGTGAAGATATTCAATCGTTCCACTTTCAATTAAACAATAGTGCAAAATTATTATACTTAATAGTAATTCAAACTATTGATAAGTATTCGCAGATTAATTATTTCCAGTACAGTAATTTCTCTATTAAATTTACAAACGTTATTACATCTAAAATGTATGATTTTTGAGTTTAAGTGTTGAACAATTATATTATAGCGATGGGCGTGGAAAAGAATATACCATACACTACACACGTTATATAATTTCTTGTGAGTAAAGAAATTTTCAGTTTAATTTCCCATATTTTTGAAATACATACTAATGTTCTCTTTTCATCTCTTCAATTTAGCCAAGGGCGTTTGTCTTTTCACCAGAGTTGGCACCCGAGCCTTTAATATTATAAATGTTTAATTCGTAGTAAAGTCGCCGTCAACCAAACATTTCTATATATTCCAAAAATTGTATTTCATAACTAGAATCATCCCAGTTTTAGAAAGGCAATAAAAAAATCATTTCAGATCAGAATCAGATCATCTAATACCTGGTGAATTAAACCCGCCTGTACATGGCAAAAATAATTTCAAATTATGTAATCGTTGCCAGAGCGTATCCTTAATTGACTGGCACTTTTTGTGAGGCATAATTTATTGAAAGCGTACAAAAGTCGCTCGATAATCACTGATCCATTATTGCGTACAATTGATGACCTTTGGTAATGATGCAGGAAATTAAATACTCATATGGTGATGACTGGAGACTTCCATTGACTTCTCGCGAATTAAAAACTAATTACTGCGGCTGAAGTGACGGCGCGAGAAGTGATTTTTATTTGAAATCTGGATAAAAGAGTCTGCTCATATAATAACTACGTATTTCCATTATGGTGCTACAATAGCGAGCTATAATCTCATGGTTTCATATAAATTGTAAATTTTTATGCGTGTAAAAAAATTGATTACCAACCAATTTGTAGGTGAACACAATTTTAGTTTTCAGATGTATGTATAGAGTGATCGCCAAAAAGTCGGCATCATATGGGAAACTTTTTTGATATTGAGTTTTCAAAAAACTCTTTTGATATTGAGTTTTCAATAAACTCTTTTGTACTTTTGTATTATTAATTTGTACTTGCCTAAAATCCTTATTAGCCCGTATTAGGTGTAAATAGTGATTTTTACTTACCTAGAAAATCTCATTTGCAAATTGATAATTATCGAAAGAGTGTTCATTTTCGGAAATCACGATAGAAATCGATGCGATTTTTTTTATTGCGTGTTATTTTTAAATTGCTGAATTATTTAAATATTCAGAATGGTGCTGGTATGCTAAATTATTGCTCAAAATTAATAATTTTGTTATTTCAAATTTTTTCCAAAATCTTTAAACCGATCGATTTCTGCTTTTCAAGAGATACCCTCGTGCATACATTGTTTTATGAAAAATTTATGAGGCAATAAATGAAAATTTATAACTTATTATTTTCCAATTTTAGTGATTATAATTTGTCTCAAATTAAGTTATCCAGAATATTATCAAACTATCAAATTTTTCAGTTACCTAAACTTGTAATGCAACTTTAGTTGTTCTATGATCTGAACTATAATTACGAGTTGCATCTGTAATATATCTTTAAAAAGGTAAACGTAAATTTATAATTAGCTAATAATTGCTTGAGGCATTTTTAGTCACCTGCTACTGCCATGTGCCAATTGGCACAATTATTCAAAACAATGCCCATATTACCTCCAAACTACACCAATAACGTATTGCACAATATGCTTAATTGAGTTTATTTTATGGTCACCATAAAATTACCATACATTGCACATCACGTACTGGGTGGGGCTAATTTCATACAATCTTAATTCATTATTGTGCGGAGAGAAAACAAAAAGGAAGACGCACGAACGGTTTTTGTTGGCCATATATGGCCGGTCAGCAGATTTTGTAATTCCCAAGGACCGAGAGCCCTGTCCGGTCTTGTCAATCACCGCGTGGCTCTGATGAAACGAAATATTATTAAGATCGAGATTATTGATAGGGATAAAGGATTGTGAACCCCGTCCCGGCTCTAATTTGTGTGGATCGGCGATCGCCGAGGGGATTTTCAAATTGTGGATCACCTCCTTGACCCCACAGCGTTTGGTGGACGAGGAATTCGGCTGTGTGCCGGATTGCTTCCCATTTAACATCATCAGGAGAATATTTATTACAGTTGCCCAACTGTGATGTACGCCGGGTGCTTTAATTAATACGCATTGATCGCCGGTATTATAATTTTATCACGCGATAATCTATGCGTGAAGGTTGCTGCAGCGAGAGAAAGTCGTCCAAGTTCAAATGCACAATGGCCATTATGATTTCGTACACAACGATTTTCGATAAACACGTCATGGTCATAGATTTATGCGCTCAATTTCGTGTGTGGGTGTATAATTTTTGTAATCCCATATTTATTTATTGAACACACAACATGCATCCTTGCCATTTAGACTTTCGTCTATCTAGGTATCTCGATTTTTTTGAGGTCATAATTTTGGAAACTATTTTTTGTCAAAACATTAAAATGCACACCCGTTTCTGCAGAACATGTTCGAAATTGGAGGGGCCAGTAAAAATACAGACAATATACAAGGTGTTTCATATAAAAAAAAACGTGTATAGCTACTTCGTTTAGAAGCGGAAGGGTGAGAAAGCTGTAAATATTTCATTTGAGGATAACTGATAAATTCAGGGATTTAGATGCAAACGGGAATACGTGAGAAGATCTAATAATTGAAAAAAGGACAACTTAAGTTAGTGTTCATTCATAAATTAAAGAAGATATTCATTATTACGAATTTAGCCTAAAAATGAAATTAGATATGTTGTGATATGATTGCTCATAATAAATTGAAAAGAGCTGAATATGTTTTTTTTGTTAAAATTTTGGTTCTTTTAAAGAAATTGTTTGCATTTTACCACATAATATTTACTTGAACCCCTTTTCCTCTAAAGTACTTTTTGAAATTGGCAAAATGAAAATGATTTCAGTCAATTGTTTGCACTTATACCCCTTTACCACTTAATAATTAATTGGACCCCTTTTCCTCTAAACTACTTTGTGAAATTGGTAAAATTTGGTCATTTTCATTTTACCAATTGTGTTGTGAATTTTTTTAAATTATTGTTAAGAACTAAAGCTATTCTAAGACTAAGACTATTAATCATAGTCAGATATAAAAAACTGATCATCTTCATTTTCTTGGTCTGATTCATTGTGTAGTTCTTGGGATAGCCGTCCAATTGATTTTTGATGCAACAAACTAGGCGAGTGGGAACGTGGAATGCCTCAGTCCACGGTAGAAATCATGGCACACAGGGGGTACAAAAAGTAAAAGCTCTTTGTATTTGGGCAATTAAATCTTGAGATGCTCTTGGCAAAGAGGTGGTAGTTTAATATTAGTAGTTCTTAATGACCTGCCAGATCGTCCAGTCTTTTTTAGGTCATATCATAAGGATATTGTTCTGCTCATGCAGAACAATGGCTCATTTCAACAACCAAAAAGTTTTTAGGCGATTTTACTACAATTTCCATTCAGTGGTTCGGAATAAACACGAATGAAGTTTAATTTTTGATTTTTTTAATAATCCAAAATCTTGGTCATATCCTATGGATGAATGGCCTGAGACCAAGAATTGCGGTCTGTCTCGATATGGGTATTTAATATGACATAATTCCAGAACTTGATTATGTGCTTGTTCTTATTTTGACCTCCAGTATTCAAATGTATTCACGTGAATTATTATGGGAGATAACTCAGAAATTAACTTAAAAGCAAGACATTATTTAAACAATATAAAGTAACAAATGCAGTGGATGCCAAAGCACACTATTCAACACTGCTTAAAAACAAAGGGACACAAGTACACGTATACAAGAACCTCTTTGTATCAAACTATCTTCTGATATGTTATAAGTGCTCAAACTACTCCGTAAAAGATGACGCCATCTGAATTAATATTCTCTAATATCCCTCTGTCACAAGACTGAAATGAACTTCCCTAATTCGTTAGACTTCATTTTAAGGAAAATGTCTCTTGTATCCCTTGGCATCTAAGCCCCTCAATTACGTTACGATGCTTTTTTTTTAATTTTAGCAGGCACACCATAAACCTTGAATGGACTTTTTGCATGAGACACTTAAATTTATATAATTTCAAGGGCTTATTTTTTTCAATTTTCAATAGATTTGTATAATAGTCGAATATTTACATCCATTTTCGAAACTGTCGATTACATTTATTAAAAATAATTACATTCTTCTCATTGAACATTGGTAGGATTGTAATTGTTATGAAAACATAAAATTATCAATTATGTACTTACTACAAGAGCGCGGTTTTCAGCCATAATAGCAAATTCCACTCCCTAATTACTAAAATACCTAATGTAGAAAAGTTATACATTTTTTTGAAAACACTAAAATTTCTAATAGTTCCCGAAAATATAATAAAATTCCATATAAATAATTAAAAACTATATTTCCTGACCGCGAGTAAATTTTTGTTGGTATTGGCGTTGATATTGTTGATATTAAAGGATGTGGTAGCCAATGACAGCACGTCATTAACATTTTCTAAATGAACGTTATCATTATTATATTACGAGGTGATAAAAAACCCGAGTATTTTACCCAATTACAGTGCTGGTGGAAAAAAACCAAAAATCTTAGTCAACAAGTATTCGCAACTAAACTGCTTCTGAGAGTTGATTTTATATTGTTTTACCAGGAGGAAAATTCAAATTTGTTAACTAATTTTAAAATTGCTTGTTTAAGTGGTGGTGGTGTATGATAAATTTGTATCCACTTTTGCTGTACTAATTGTACTGAAATATTATTTGTATGGCCCATTTGGAATTAACACAACCATTTCACAATTGAAACGCGTTTCTATAAACTAATTCTTGCCATATTTTTATTTACTTCAAATTGTTTTAAACCGATGACATTTGGATGACATTGCCACACTTTTTCATAATTTCAAATATACAACATTGCAAAACTTCGGTTCTTACTTTTTTGTTTTTTTGTAGGGAATAATAACTGCCATCTGATGGCTAAAAACGGCGATTTGGGTAAACCATTTGAAACACGTTGTATAGTCAAAATTGCCTGTTATTCCTGATTGTTTTCTAGGGACCGACTAATTAGCCATAGAATCAGAAAGATGCTATTTTTAAATTACCAGAAACAATAAATACTTTATCAAAGTAAAATGCATGAATGTATTAAATATTAATATATGTAGGTAGTTAATCACCTATTTGTACATATTTTCACAGCGCGTAACAGCCCTATTAAATCACTTTTTATTCAATCCGGCGGCGAGAAGAATAGCGTTATTAGTTGAAATATTTGTTAAAATAGGCTGATAATTCATAATCTCCATTAAAAAAATCTGAATAATTACATAATTCAATTTTCGGTATTTATCCCGCCAGAAATTCTAGAAACTTTTTTTTCTTCAGGAAGCCATAGTATTTTTTAAAGACAATTTAACACAGTTTCTAATGCAAGAAAAAGTTTTTAAAAATTAATTTTTGATAAACAATGACAAGTGATTATGTAATACCCCGCTGGAGATCCCATGCTAGGTCAAGCGACGAACCCAATTTTAAAAATCCCAAAATCATAAAGTTCTCAATACTTACGACAATGTTACTAAAACTTAGGTTATGGTTTCATATATGGGGTGTTCCACAGCAACTGGGATAAAGCACTGGACAAAAATTGGAAATATTAAAACCAATAATCAAGTTTAAAATCTGAGAATCTTCGTTATTATGTCTTACTTTTAAATGAAACGTGGCCTTTTAAAAAATTTAATTTGGAGGATCCAATATGGTGGTTAGATCACCGACTCGTGGCGTAAATAGAAATGTATTCTTAAAGCACACATCCGTTTTGTCGATTTAAATTGTATGAAATTGTATACAGGGTGAGTCAAAATTAAATTAAAAAAATTGTACCAAAGCTTATTTGGGCCAATACAAAGCAATTAATCTGATACACTTTCGTACAAAAATGCTCCCTGAAAAATATACATGTTGTTACATCTAATTACATCTAGTTATGACTCACCCTGTATAGGTAATAGTGTTTCTGAGATCGCTGAATAAAAATATGTTGTAACAAATATAAAAAATCAAATGCCGGATTTTAAATGTTATACAGGGGTTTTCGAAGTCGATGACACCAATCTGACACCAAAAGTTCACAATTCAAAATGGCGGATCCAAAATGGCGTTGGATCAGGTCATTTTGTGATATTTTATTTCATGTAAAGCAGAAAACTTGAAAATAAGGACGCCATTCTGGATAACATGCAACATACTCTGCAACAAGAGTACACAATTATTCTAGCAACAAACGCATCGGTGTGTTTTGCAGTTTCAATATAAGATAAATGTACTTATTTTGGTTTGTATGTAAGTATATATCGTTACTTTGGAAGAAACCCGACAAAAGTCTAAAATGATAGTTTGGAGGAAAGGTTATGCACATCTGATGACATTTTAATTGTTTGTCACTGATTTCCATGAAACCACTTGTGCATGCTTGGGAAGTACATTTTGTTAATATTTTCTTTCCTAACCTTGAAGAATGCGCCAAAATTGGTCAAAAGTACTTAAATTTGTGATACTATTGTTCCCAATAAACAAAAATATTTTATTTTTTATTGTTTACTTTCTTCTTTATTGGAGTACTTAACATATAAACATCTTTATATTTAAATACTACCAGTAAGTACTCCAATAATAAAGAAAGAAAACATTAAAAAATATATTAATAACTTGTATCCAAAATGGATGAAACTATAACAAACAGATATTTCACTCTAAGAACCACAACTTAAAACATTTTGAATTTAGAAATAACAACAATAATTGTGTTTACCAATTGATTGCTATCTTTTATAATAGCGAAATTATTGAATAAATGGCACAACAAATAAACTTTAGTACTTTATCACATTGAATGAAATACCAACTAATACATTAAAATAAAAGCCTCTTTTCTCTTAATAATATAACCCTTGAAATCTATTTAAACGAAAGAAATCGGATTTTATTATTACAAATGTATCTTAAATGTTGTACATTTGCCTCGCGGCCTCAGCGACAATTCTTCTTGTTAAAGAACTATTTGCGGGCTTTCGTACACAAGCATACTATTATTTTATTTTATACATTTTATTGACTTTAGGTACTAATGTATGAAATAAAGTTACGCACTTTTTAAAATTTTCAAAATTGTTTTTTATTGTTCACGACAATTGTTTCGCCACACTGTGGCTTCTTCAGGTGAAGAAATGAGGTGAAGAAGCCACAGTGTGGCGAAACAATTGTCGTGAACAATAAAAAACAATTTTGAAAATTTTAAAAAGTGCGTAACTTTATTTCATACATTAGTAATTATGAATTTTCAACAAATAAAAGCCACATCGATCAACCTATTGACTTTAGGTATTTGGTAAATGAATAGGAGCGCTTTATTTTTCATAGTTAATTGTCAAATAGACATATTTGGCGAACATATTTGGATTTGGGTAAAGGAAACAAATAACTTTAAAAGCGCAAATATACACGGTGGTCCAACTAAGAAGGTTCAGGTATTTTCTGAGGTTATCCTTCAGGTTTACAATTGAGATTATTGAGATTATTATTAGTAGCACTACGATCCAAATTGGCCCATGGTTTGGTTCACTATGTGAACTCCATAGCTTCCTATCTTTCGCTTTCGTCTTCCAATCTATGATTTTCATATCTTACAGATCCTTCTCTACATCGATTTTCCAGCGGCTACTTCGTCTCCCTCTTCGTTTTTTTTCTTCCAGCTCTTCTTGTAAGAATCTGCTTTGGCGTTCTTGCTTCCTCCATTCTCGTTACGCGGCCTAGCCATCTTATTCTTCGGGGTTTTATGATTCGCACTATGTTGTTTCCTTTATACATTTTGTAACATCATTATTAGGTGCTATAGCCCAGGGCGGCAAAATCCAAGGGAGGCGAATTTTTGGAAAAATTTCAAAAGCACATGTCACAATATGAAATAAATATACAAATAAATAAATAACTGACGAATGAAAAAAGGAAACTAGAAGAAGTGAAGCATCCAACTACCTCCTTCAACTTCAAAGATTAGAAACTATTGTTTTGTCAATTTTATGGGGAAATATGTTATCTCGATTTAACGTATCAAGTATTTAGCTACAATAGTCTGAAATCGATCTATCAACCGTATTAGTATTCTACGGATCTTTATCAGAGTACCTACAAGATATAAGAAAACAAATTAACATTTCCAAAAATTGAGCACTAATGAAAGCGAAAATAACTTAGTATGAAGATAAAACGAACTGGAAAAATTAAAACAAAAAATCCAGTTAGATGAAACCGGAGCAGTAGAAGTAGAATTGATTCGTAGAGAAAATTTCACAATCAATACTTTGAATAATTGACACATTAAGTAACGAAATGGAAAGAAGAAAAACCATATATGACTAGTCGTAAAATCGATTGACTTCTGACGTATAGAAATTTTAGGTGTTGTAATAGTTTTATTTATACAGGGTGTCTACGCTAAACCGTTGCCGTTGCCGTTGTACAAAAAATTTCAAAAAAATCCTCGTCACATGGTTGGATCAGTTATCTTCATGTGAAATATTTTCAAGTATCTATCACTTCCGGTTCCACCGGAAGTAGCACCAACTTTCTTATTTTAAATGGAATACCCCATATATTATTATATTTATGAATTCCTCGCTTAAATTGGAACATGTTTTGTAATAATGTATGTACACTTATCTCTTCTAGTTTTCAAGAAAAAAAAATGTTTCTAAAATTTTGACGTCTAAAAGGTAGCCTGAAATCTGTCTATAACTTCTCTTAGGAATAAGATAAAATTATGAGTTATATTTCTAATTATACCTAGAGGATGCCTCTATGAGTAAAATAATTGGAAACTGTCAATTTTGATAATAAGTGTTCATAAAATGTCAATATCTAGGTGCCCTCTTAAATATCCTGTAATTCAATTTTTTTAAATAGATTGACCCATTTTTTATCACATAGCACGATTGGGAGAAAAATTTACTATAGAAAGTTGAAAATATTTCACATGAGGATAACTGATTCAACCGTGTGACGAGGATTTTTTTGAAATTTTTAGGACAACGGCAACCCCGTAAACTTTTAACGAACGGGTTAGCGTAGACACCCTGTATATTAATAACATGCCAAGCATATCAAATGTGGCCACTCCGTTTAGTCAGTTTGAAAATTACAGATGAAAACTAAAAAATCGTTAAAATTATTTTTTAAATGTCTGAATTTTCATCCCGCACAACCACAGCCCAACTTTTGAAAATTCAGACCAAATATGGAAAATTCAGATCAAATTTCAGTTGTTTAAATTTAAGAATCGCTATCAAAATTTTACATTTATTGACCAAATTGGTGAGTACTATGCAAAATCTTAAAAAAATCAATTCTTTAAGTTCTAATATTCGAATTGTCAATTAAATTTTGTGCCAGTCTGCAAAATATAAATTGAAAATTTTAAAATAAACTTTACTTTTCACTACTTATCTTATATTTTAGATAAAATGTGATAACTTTCTGCGCTTAAAATTTATCAAAGTAGTGAGAGTCAAAATTTAACATTTTTAGCCCAAATTTGTGAATTAAATTGTATGTGTGAGTGGTTACCACTTAGTGAAACATATTACTACAGGAATAATACAACACTTGGTTGACGTTTCACAGTATATATAGAAAAGAACTCTACAATTGTTTCGGCCTCTCAGCCATTCGCAAGAGTATAAACTAAATTGAATTTAAAATTTAAAATGGCTGAGAGGCCGAAACAATTGTAGAGTTCTAGTCTATATATACTGTGAAACGTCAACCATGTGTTTTATTATTCCTATAGAAATTTGTGAATCTCATGCAATATCGTAACATTTAAACAAAAATCGTCAGGTAAAATCATAAAATCGTTTGAATTCTGACGTATTATGTTAACATTTATGATAAAATTTGATGACTGCAGTCAGAATTTGATAATTAAGATTAAATCTTATAATTGTCATTGTTAACATTGGACGTGACAACAGACAATGGAATTTGTGAGTTTCTGTTAAAAATACCGATGGAATTTGCCACCTGCTAACAAAATTCCACACATTTTGTTAAAATTTAGGAATAGTGGTGCAAATTTTTGATGAAATTTGAAAATTAAAAGTTGAAAGTCATAAATTGTTTTGAAATATGGCAATTTTTTATAAAATTTTAGTTTCGACCTTACCACCCAGGCCCAGTTGTACGATCGTGGATCATCCTTGACCATGGTTCAGTTACCTAGGATACAATTGTTAATACAATGGTATGCTAGGTAACTGAACCGCGATCAAGGATGATCCACGATTGTACAACTGGGCCTTAGCATTATCCTTATGCCCTTATTACATTATAACCCCTTACCCTTATTGTCGACCTTTTTTTACAATTCTTGAATATGAATATTTTTATTTATTGTTAAAATTTGAAAATTACAGTTTAAAACTCGTAATTCGTTAAAATTGGAAACTTTTCAAATTCGACCATTAATTTGAGTGTTTTCGAAACAAAGACAGCCCAAATTTGGCAATTTCACATCAAACTTGCCAAATTCAAACCAAATATGGTAAAATTCAGATCAAATTTGAGTTTTTAAAAATCATTGTACAAAACTCAACATAATGTTGTCCAACATTATGAATACCATTCCATAACCAATGTTAAAAATTTACTGTTTACTGTAAAGTTCACTTTAAATGTGTTAATATCGTTGATAGTCCAGTCATATTCATATTCATATTCATTTATTTCCACTTAGCCACAATATACAAAATATACAATACATACATAATATATACAAAGACAATTACATTGCACCGCACAAATCGTTGTGGATGTGGTCGTCAGGATATTAAAATAGGCAATACAGTCAATACAGTCAATAAACATTAATTACAGTCATTACAGTCATTAGCCTCAAATCATATAATAACGATTTATATGTTCGAATTATCAATTATATTTTGCAGACTGGCGTTTGTTTCTCACTAGTTCTATTGTAATCTTATGCTATGTGCTATGTGCTATGCTATGTATTATGAATTATGCTATGTGTCCTTAAACTAATTCAAAATTTAACATTTGCCATCAAAATTTGTGAAATTCATGTAAAGTCATCAAATCTCCATTACATTTCTGACACGTTATATTAATATTTAGGATCAAATTTGATACATGCAGTATTTGATCATTCAGATTGAATTTTATATTTATCGTTGTAACCATTCCATGTCAATTCCATTCGAAATTATGCAGACAGGCATTTGCTTCTCACTAATTTTGTTAAAATTTTGGGTGAAATATGTTCCTTGAGGTCCTTGTCGTCAAGGACGACACACTCTTATCCAGTTAAACAACAATTTGAACATTTATGTATAATACCCCTAAGATATACTCTCGCTCTTAATATTCGACAATTTTGCCTGAAGATAGCTGAAAGATCAGCTGAAACTTGTGGCAAATAATAATAAATAATTTTATTAGGGAGGTAACAATAACATTAATATAAAAAACAATTAGAAATAGAAATAAATCTTTTATAATAGATATGTTTTTCAGAATGATTATAAAAGTATTTCGCATATCTTATAACAAAAATCATAAAATTGTGATTCTCTTCGCATTACTATGTATAGAAACGTAGGTATGTATATGTTGTAGAGTTTAATATACACACATATTTAATAAGCAATTAGCGTGCATAGTAGCCCGACCTTGCACTCACCATTTTTTTCACACCAGTCGAAAAAAGGTGCGTACTCGATCCTTTTGTAAGTTGTCTACAACTTAATTTAGATACACATCATCTAGACACAATTCTTGGGAAGATTATAACTTTGTAAAAACGGTTCAATTATTTCAAAAATTCAAAAACTTCTTCTAAACAGTTGTTGTACTCTCGGCCTTTCATTATGGCCTCTAAACAAAACAAATTTAGTGTTTGTTTTGTAATAACAATACAGTGATCATATTTGAGAGAGCTATTAAAAAAACACCATTTTTGCATAGCGACTCTGTGATACTCAGAATCTTGATGTACCTACTTTATATTTTCTCAATCTTTCTTCCAATTTTTAGAGCCGAATAAGTTAAAAATTGGTTGTCTAGTTTTTTTTTTAAATATTGTGCACAGGAAGCAGGGTGCTAAATTTTGCAGGACGCTGTATTCTAGCCAAAAATAGTCCCGAAACCATGCATGTACTTTGGAAGCTTCTTTTGTATTATGCATCCTGCTGAATACGGATAATAATAATAAATGTTTAGGCAAATTAAAAATTTACAACCTCCTTGGTGGTTCAACTACCAGTGACAATAGATGTTTGATGGCCAAGAAACCAAAAAAACGGATGAGAAAAACACTTGTAAGGTGACTTTACCGGTCGTAATCCTGCATTTTTTGCATAGCGGTTTTATTATTGCTTTCGTCCATTGTTTTGGGATTCTCTCCTTCATCCATATCTCAGTAATTAGTGCATTTCGGCTGATATGCCATCACTCGCAGGGCTTTTGTTCATGTTGTTTATTTATTGTTCGGTTGGTACTGGCGCTTCTTCCCCTTGCATGTACCTTGTTTCTTCTTCCTCCGTGGATGTTTCTGTGATTGTTATGTTATCTCCGTTAAATATTTCATCAAAGTCAACCGATCTAATATTTCTTTTTCGCCGTATAATGTTTGATCATCCTTATTTCTACTGGTTTTTGGTCTATGCCTTTCTTTTTCCTTTCTTCCTCCTTGGTATAAGAAGAGATGCCAGCATTTATTATTCAGAAACACGTACCTTTTGAGGTCCTCTTCCTCTTGCAGCTTTCAAATATGCAATTACCTGGACGTCATTATATTTTAAATTTAATTAATCACGCTTTGAAAAATGGCGAAATATTTTATGCTCTCATCGCCGCTGCGGCGCGTAAAATGTTGCGAGACCATAAGTCTTCGCATATTTCACCGCCTTTTGCTAGATATTATCTGTAATTAGATTCGCATTGTTTTCGCGTAGGTACGCGATCCATAATCTCGCCAGCCTACCCGCAAGACATACGTGAAGTCGGAAAAAAAGACGAGAAAAGAAAACTATAATTGCAAATTTTCTATCTACATAATTAATCGGCGATGTAGGCAGCCTCGTGCCAACTTTCCACATGTCCACGTCAAACAACCCCGATCGCCGGCGCAGATAGGGTGTCTCGCAGCGAATCGCCGCCAATAATTCGACACGGATGGATGGTGTGCGAAATTTCTACTCTTCCTCCGTCGCCGCGGGCGAAAAAAGTGCGAAACTGGTATTGGGTTTTTTAAACATTATGAGCCGCGTGCGGAAGAGGCCGGGCCTTAAGAAATTTCACTTGCCCCATGGCGAGGTTACTCAACAGTCTCACAGATCTTGTCTCTGCCCATTATAACGTGTACCAGATAACCATAAACTCCTACATTAAATTACAACCGAATGCAGCGCTATACGCGTTGGATTACATTGTAAACTATTCAAATTTACGTGGACCCGGGCGATGGCACGGGGAGGAGCGTTATGAAATACGATAATTTTATCGGTGTATTAATTTTGTTTTACGATAAGTGCGGCGTCTGTAATTTCAGTAAATTTTTTAAACAGTCGTAAAGTGTTTAGTTAATGTGTGTTTGTAGTGAATCAGTTATTGTAGTAAAGTCCATTTTATTGACAGTACATATTTACACATACATACTAATTAGGGAGTATAATAAAAATAAAACTTTATTAGCATATAAAAATCGTATAAATGCAAACAGTATATACCTACTTAATAATAAATATTTATTTATTTGATTGTAATAATATTTAAACTTAAAGTGCCTGAATTAATTCGTAATATTTGAAAATTTGATTTCAATGCACAGACAGTAAGTCGACAAATTTATAGTGGTTGCTGTAATTGAAAATAATTGAAGAGCTACGTGGACGACAGTGTTACGCAATATTTTTACCAAAATCTCAAAATCGATGTGGCCTAATTGAATATCCACTAATGGAGAAATAATTGGTAGAATAAATAAATAATTCAGTTACACCATATATATTAAACGTTTTCCAATTGCTTCCCATTTGAATGTCTGTTATTAATATAAAGTGGAGATAAACAAATCCTGTTCCATTTTATTTCATTATTTTTTATTGAGGCACTTCAGGTTATATTGATTATAATATTTGACCGGATATATAAAATGTGCCTGCAAATTTCGCGATAATCGTTATTAATTGGTGAGCAAATTTGCTTATTTTATTACAATTTCCTTCCATTAAATGTATCATCAATCTTTGTGTACAGGCAATGGTTTCCTCTTCCACGCATTTTAGCGTAATGAAGTCCACGGATACTCTAAGAACTCCTGTTTTTGCTCCTGAATAGCTTCCTCGGCGCTAATTATAAAACACGTGTTCAGTGGCGTAAATATGCGCTCGAGCATCGACATTGTTGCAGGTGTAACTTTATTATTCTATTATAATTAATTAAAATAGTTCAAAATTATAATTACATGATGGCAGCGTTTACGTGATCAGCAAGCATTAGTTTATTCTTGCTTCATAACTCACAACAAGAAGTAAAAGGCGAAATGATTAAAATTTATTAGGTATGCATTTTTTAGCAATTGAAAATCATCTAAATAATTTTGTAGTACATTGTAGTAGCACTACGTCTAGTATCGGCTGAATAATTTAAAAAAAATAAAACATCTGTTAGTTATTTTCAACTAACAAACATCTGCTGTCAGTTATATTCAAAGATAAAACATCTAAAATAAAAATACATTGTAACCTAATCTACTACATGTGACCAAATGTGCGAAAATAAGCGGACAAAGAAAACATTTTGATTTTATTATCATTCGTGTTGTTCGGTTATATAGGTTTTACAGGGTGTTCAAAAAGAGTGTAAAATATTTATGGGGTAGTAGTATGAACCAGTACAAGGGGAAGACCGAGACAGAGATGGAGTGACAACTCCACCTTTGACTACAACCACCTTTGAGTGCACAGACAAATCCGCCCTGGCTCATTATGTTTTTTTTAACACTAGAGAAATATTAACACCTCGTGGTATATTATGTATAAATAAATAATGCAACTTTTACTTTGTTAGTACCGAACTTTATTAAATTGTGGCGACTATAGTTTCGACCACATCAGCTGGTCAATTTTAAGTTTGATAATGTGGTTTGATAATGTGCTGATGTGGTCGAAAGTAGTCACCATAATTTAATAAAGTTCAATACCAAGAATGAAAAGTTGCATTATTTATTTATACATAACAAACCAAAGACACATCAAAGATACCAATAAAGTAAAAATAGCATTATTTATGCAATTTTATTTATGCATATTTATGCATATGCATTGTATTATTTTGATGCAGGCCACTTTTTTTTTATTCTGTAGAAGGCACAAGTCTATACCTATAAAAAAGCTTGAAATTCGTATAATTAAAATATGTTAGAAGCTATTTGCCTGAAAAGTTTTTATTAATTTTGATTTGATCAATTTGAGCCATTGAGCAATCCATTATTAAATTACCGGAATACAGTTAATGACTTTTTAACGATACCGTTCCTCTCCAATACCTTCTAAGAAACTTTAGTGTTATACAGCTTTGTATTAAATTAGTAGTAATTGTATTTCTTATCTTACTAAGGATTACTGCGTAAGTATCTAATAATCAAATAAATAATAATCTAAATAATCTATTAAGTTATTAATTATTTATTTCTGGAGAATGGTTTAAATTGTCTTCACACACCTGATTATATGAATCACGTCAGTTAACATAACGGATTCACTAAAATATAATTACGAGTAGATTAGATTAGAGAAAATATTATATTGGATTCTAACTATGAAATAATTTATAGTAAATAGTAACACATTCCGTTCACTATATAAAATTTATAATTATAAAATTTTAGTACAGATAAAGAATACATTTCATTACCATCACAACATTAATTGTAAACCAATTATTATTTTACTCTCCAAATTCTTTAATCTATTTTTATAAGTGTATTTCGGCTGTATAATGTATGCTTATGTTTTTACTTCGATCAGCAAGAATGTTGCAGTAGCGCATACACATTTAAAAACTTAATTGCACTTATGGCTTGCATCAAATTGCTAGTCACATTTAAAATGGAACTAATCCTACGTATGTATACAAGAAAATTCTTTTAATGCAAATCTAGCTCTGCTCTCCTTGAAAAACCATTAAGACCATGTGATATTACACTAGTCTGAGGATTTAATATAATCAGCGTATGCAAAAATGTGTCACATGTTACACATTTGAGTACATTTGCATAACACTTTACTATTTGCGAAAGTCACGAGCACCGCAATTGTATCAATCTTTGTACTGGCCGCTATAAGTAAAAATTAAGTATTTCGCACAGCCCAGGCAAAAACAGCGCAAATAATCGAATCTCAGCGCAACGAAAGCGCAACCTGACCTCGCCCAAAGAAGTGTCGTCGTTCTGAAACAGTGTTATACAATCGGTACTAATCCATAAAAAAAAGCTGTAAACAGTTTTTACCGAGCTTATTGCTTTTCGCGGACATAATTTACCCTGTGCCATTATGTTTCACAAATATGTGTGGTAATATACGAGGAGTACTTTCAATACTTTAATATTTTGAATGGGCGTCGCTGCATATAGATGGATAGATATCAATGGTTTTTAGGTGCGCCAATATCGAAACCGTCTATTCTGCTAATGCAGAGAACGAGTTATATTGGCACAGCAATTGAATCGGCAGACCCAATTCGCCCAATTTTTCGTGATTGACGTACACTGCGTAGGCAAAAAAGTGCGATACAGTAACCCAAATAGCGACAGACAACCTGATGACGACGTGTGTGCCAAGCCGAAACTTACTAACCAAACAAGGCGATTACTCCACAAAGTCGCCATTGTTCTTGCAAACCAGGTAGCACTATAAGTTATAAGCTGTAATTACACAATGTATTATTATAATTACTCAGTTATTGGTTCCTTTAAGGTCCGCTGCACATTCTATTACTCACTGCTACCATATATCCATGCAATATTCTATACGCTATTACGCGATATTGTCTTAAATTACGTTGCCCAGGCACCAATAAATAGCATAGTTGGGAGCGACGAAAACCCTGGCGAGCGTATCAATGCGCGTTTAACGAGTCCACACAAACGTAATTAAGCCACTTATCGTTATCATTATTATTATTATCAATTACCTTGCGTCTCAAAGAGCACAGATTGTGATTTATCGAAATGAGACTTGCGCGCCCCGAAGGCACCAGTACATAATACATACCTTACTGATTATTTACGGTGGGTAAATACAGAAAATATTGCTTATTATCGGGTGGCATTCAAAAATCATTACTGAGGGCATATTTTAGCTTGATTTATTTTGAAACCCACCAGCTGGGTGGGGAGGGAAGTCTTTCGAATGCGTGCGTTAATTAATGGGCTGCGCCGTTGACTAATGAAAGAATGGGAAATATTTATTCGCTCGACCGCCGCTGTTATTCTTCGATAGTAATTAAAATCGTATTGAGTGTGTGACGGACAAAAGGAACAAAGCCATGGGATTGCAATTAATAACGCGAAAGTAATTGTTGCCTTTTAATGCAAAGAAAATGCGTTAATTGTAATAAAAGTAATAAGAATCTTATAGTTACAGATCGAGCGAGTCGATCTCGCTCTCATCCGCAGCAAATATAATTACAATTAATTAATGCTTATCCGAAAATACCACCACATCAAATGTCTCAACTATTCGACACCTCAATATTAAATAAATTAAAATTAATCGCCAGTTGATTTCCATATGACTACTATTATGTCAACAATTGTATTCCAGGAAACTAACCACCGATTAACATTAATGGGAAACTTAGGCCACACCTGAAAGTCCTTTGTGTACATCGAATGTGTACTAATTGATGTGCCCAAGACAAAACAACAATCATTTTAATTAGCATGGCGGCCTACTGTCGAATCTTGAATCAAACGATGACATATAGTATTGTAAAATCAATTTAACATGATTTAGATAAGAAGCACAACAGTATTTCTGACTGGGTAAATAACGCACGTTTTGAGTTTTAAAATCGCGTCATCTTTGACCGTGTAGCTTAAGCACTTATAAAATATTTGAAAATAGTTTGAGTCAAAGAGGTACAAGAGTAAGTTGTAAAGCTTGTTTTGAAGCAGTGTTGAATAGTGTGCCTTGGCATCCACTATATTTGTTATTTTATTTTGTTGAAATAATGTCTTGCCTTTTAAAGTTCATTTCCGGATTACCTGCCACAATGATCCACATTGACGCCTTTAGTGATTATGCTGGTGGTCAAAATAAAAACAAACACATAGTCAAGCTCTGGAATTATAATTAATTTTTAATTAATTATTAATTATTATTAAACACCCATATCGAAACTATAGACCACAAATTCTTTGTATCGTGTCATTCATTCGGTGTGGCAGAGCTGAGCTCGGAAAATTATTTTACCTGAAAGTATGGGCATAGGTGCGCTTCAAACCCAGCCATAGTCCCAAATGGGTGGGCATAACTGCGCTTCTACGCTAATCCCCCAACTTCCCGGGGAATCTGCAAAACTAATCAGATTGAAATATCTGCAAAACGCAGATATTTTAATTCTGTTTCTCTGAATGAATCGACATACTTAATATTTAATCTTTAAGTTAGTTTTTATATATGAAAAATGCCCATTTTGCCACTCTTCGGAAACAAACGAAAAGTCAGTTTAATAATAGTAAACATTTATTTATATCACAAATGTTAGTCATAAAATCATAATATTAATATACATACATAACTAGGTACAATAATATATGCATAAAAATAAAATACAAAATAACATCACATGAAAAATTAAATTCGTGAAAAGTGATAGGGAGCAGTTCGTACAAATTGAAACCTTTCGATACCTCCAACTTTATACTGGTCGACCAGTGAATTTAATATAGAAAGTTTTGTTGTGTATTTTTTGTTTTGAATAGTTTTCGTCAAACACACGCGGTTAATTTTTATATATGTTTCAGTTTGAAATTCTTTTAGAACCTCAACAAATCTGAAAGTATTATGAATTCTGAATTCGGGCAAGTGATAAGATTCAAAAACATGAAGTATTACAACTCATTGCGGGTTAAGTTAACGTAATGATCCTCTTCGTGGGGGGTGCCAAAAGGTCACTTTCATTTTGGAGCGCAGCAATGGCCCGACAATTATGATCCCTTTTTGCGTAAGGGATTATCTTAGGTACAGGAGCGCAGCTCTGCCCTGCCCCATTCATTCACGGGATGTAACCAGATTTTAAAGTTATTGAAAAATCAAAAGAACAACTGCATTCGTGTTTATTCCTAACCAATGGATGGAAATTATGAATAATTAATATTAATTATTTATTATTTATTATTAAAAAAATATTAATCATTATTAAACACCCATATCGAACTTGTAGACCACAAATTCTTGGTCTTGTGCCATTAATTCATGGGATGTAACCAAGATTTTGAAGTTATTGAAAAATCAAAACAACAACTTCATTTGTGTTTATCCCTAACCACTGCCGGTATGAAAATTATGGCAAAACCGCCTAAAAACTTTCTGGTTGTTAAAATGAGCCAAAAAGATTTCAAATGTATTGCACCTTTGAAGAATATCTTGAAACACAATATGAAATGTTTACGAATAATGCAATGGCTCTATTTCGAAATGCAATCGTCATGCAAACTGTTGTTTAAAGAAACACTGACAGAAGAATTTCATTATGATATGATCTGAAAAAGACTGGACGATCTGGAAGGCCATTAAGAACTACTAATATTGAACTATCACCTCTTTACCAAGAGCATCTCAAAATTAAATTGCCCAAATACATGAACTCGTTAGAGCTTTTACCTTTTGTGCCTCCTGTATACCATGATTTCTACCGTGGACTGAGACATGACGAAGATCCTGTTTTATTACATTAAAAATCAATTGAACGGCCATCCCAATAACCACTCAATGAGTCAGACCAAGAAGATGCAGATGATCAGTTTTTAATTTCTGACTATGATGAATAGTTTTGAGCTTAAAATAGTTCTTAACTTTAGTTCTTAACATTAATTAAGTCCAAGTATTGATCATTAAGCAAATTATGTTATTTTCTTTATTAATAACTTTATAAATTTCATATGTTTCAAGTAGTATTGGTTTTAGGCCTATGCCTGTGTTATGTAGAAGTTTTGTGTTAATTTTAAATGTATGATAAAATTTACAGAAAAACATCGATTTCACCCTCGAAAAAGAAAACAAAAACCAAATTAAGTTTTTAGACTTGAGAGGCTTCTTTACCCCAGCTGGTATACTATTGGAACAAAAACATAAAGGGTGGTTCGCAACAACAATAGCTCCAAATACCCTGAGGGAATTTCCATTATATGTACCCGTCTTAATTAAATAAATACAGAAGAAAATTTCACAAATCAGCTAAACATGCCATTCTTTTAATCAACGTAATAAATCACCATTTTATTATTTCTTAAAAACTACTCAGCACAATTGTAGATAAATGTCTAAACTTTCTAAATCAGGTCTCCGATTGTAATTATGTTGACCCCTTCATGAATTATCTTGGCTGTCGTTTACATGCAATTCCCTATACCGCGTTTGGGTAAAGAGGCCTCTTAACTATACCGGGCTCTTTTTCGTTTTTACACATATGATTGACAATGTATAACTGGTTGCCTGCATCTACCCGTAAGGAATTTCCTATGTGTAATTCTAAAAAAAAAAAATCAACTCATTAGCGGCGTCGGTGCAAGCAACCTGTCAATTTTGGCATATGTTATACAGATAGGTTAGGTTTTTATTCAAGACAATACAAGAGAGTATTCCTAATGTATCAAGATCAGCTGATTTGTCAACAAATGATTCTTTTCTTTGGGGTTGCCTGAAAATGAAAATTTTTAATGACGTACTGCATGTAATGGCATAAATCCACAATACATTAGGAATACTCTGCGTATCTTCAAAGACCCCGTCATGTATTGCCTTGAATAAAAACATAACCCCTCTGTGTAACATATGCCAAAATTGACAGGTTGCTTGCACCGACGCCGTTAATGAGTTGTTTTTTTTTTTTTAGAATTACACATAGGAAATTCCTTACGGGTAGATGCAGGCAACCAGTAATACATTGTCAATCATATGTGTAAAAACGAAAAAAAAAGCCGGTATACAAAACAAACAACACAAATTGTAACGTTATAATTTAGACGTACAGTGGTGGTTTCAAGCCTTGCAAAGGCAGCCTGCCTGCCTTAGCTCCCCGGGGCGATAATTAATTCAATCCACCCCCCATCCCTTAACGGTTTTCGCGTTGGCGAACATAAATCTCGAACATAAATTACTCGTTCAGAAGTCACATGCGTGGTGCTAATACCGCCCGCCAGCTTTAAACCGTTTTTTAACAGGGAATCTTACTGTTTTAATTGCATATTTTGGAAATTTTCAATCTCCATAAAACGTTTTGGAATTTTCTCAATACCTTATGAAATATTGTGTAATTTCTTTGGACCCCGTCATATTTATAAATAAAACATAAGTTAATTGTGTTAATATTATTTAATTCATAATTTGTGACTATAGTTTTTGCTTTTTAGCCAATTTAAATCGGAATATAAATTTAAAGATATTTTAAATCAAACGTCTGAAACTGTCGTTCTAAACCATAGTTTCTCAACCAGGGGATCGCGATCAGATATACAATCAGTCAAATAATCGAAAAAAACTCTTGTGCGAAAAAAAATCCTTTTATTAATTAATACATTATAATTTAGATTGATATTGAAATATAACATATTACTGATTTAATGTGACACTTGGGTTTGTGTTTCACTTAAAAGTGTTTCTACACGTGGATCGACACACAGAAAGAAGTATATTATTTTCAAGTGATAATAGACGATTTCTGTATTTAGTTTTTAATGCCACCATATTCGAAACGCCTTTTTCGCACAGGTAAGACAAGGCAAATGGAATCAATATTTTGCATCCGTTACTAAGTTTCCGTATTCAATTCGTCGTGCAAGCCAAAATTTATCTAAGCCTTGAGACAAAAATTTTAGTTGCGAGTTTTGTCAGCTGATGTTTCAATCAGTTGATTGTGAGTTTCAATTGGTAATTTGGCGCTTCAACAATATCACCCATCTTTTCGAGAAATCATCGTTATCACCTGGAAAATATTCCCGTAACTGAATTTTCAATTCGCGTAAATATGTTTTCATACTCTCCAACACGCAATGATCAATATGATTTTCTGATTCATATTTTCATCAATATAATTGGAAGTTAAAGTGAATGCGTCAAATTTCGTTTTTCAAGGCGAAAAATCCAGATACCAAGCTTCTTAATAAAAGCATTGACTCTGTCTGCCATTAGTAAAATGTTTTGATCAATTCAAATCCGAAAATATATCACTCAAGTGCAACAAGTTATTGGTCGCGATACAAAACTTTGATAAACGCAAAAATATATAATTAGCCCCTAATTATGGGGGGGGGGGGGGTCGTGAGATTATTTACTTTAGTTTTGGGCATCTAAGGGGGGCGCGACCCCTAACAGGTTGAGAAACGATGTTCTAAACAATGAAAGCGCCAAAACTGTTCAAATATATCGAATGGTAGGCTTCGTCAGTGAAAATATATTAAATTTTCGTCTAAATGTGTCAAAATCTGCCAAAAAATTAACTACTGTAATTGCTCGAATCTGCCCAAATATGAAAAAAAGGGAAAATTTTTAAAAGCAACTGTCGGAATTTGTTATTTGAACTATCAAAATATTTCACCATTTACCCCATATCACCTCCTACGCAGAACCCCGATACCTGTGAGTTGTGTTATAAGGGTCCGCGCTTATTTTTGTAAATTTGCTTTTGTTGTAAGGGTCCGCTTTTTTGTAAATTTGCTATTGTTGTGTTATAAGGGTCCGTTGATAATCCATCCGACACACCACTATTTCCGGTTCGAGGCTTGCGCTGTGTACACAACCGCCGGTGTCGAATGTCTTTGCGGAAATTGCGCCGCGGTTTTAGATCGTTCAACGCCTCTGTTTTTGTCAGCCCACACCCTGATTAGTCTTTACAACCTCTGGCTTTTTGTTACAAAGAAAAATTACGTTTGATACGGAACATTTGTCGTAATTTAAATTAACTAGTTCTGAGTTCCCTCTACCGCCTTGAAATTAAATTATTTTGAGCCGCACCCCCTACTAGTTAAGGCCGAAAGACGGTAGATGGATGCCATCTTTAATCAATTGTCCTGGGCCAAGGTGGTATTCACAGAGGCAAATTAGCAAGAACGTCAACTATAAAGGTGGAGTATTAGAAAGACAGGAGAAGAAATGGGATTGCAAAATAACAAATTAATTTTTAAAATCATCAGAAAACCTACACACAAACATAATAATTCCTGCTGACTCAATCATAGACCGTACAAATATGCTCCAATGCATTCAATCATTAACAGATGGCTCTAAACATCTCTTAACAACTGTAACATAAGAAATTAAATAATTCTTTTGGTAAAGTTGTGACATGATTAAAAACATAGCTCTTAACAATTTAAATTAAACACAATAAAGAAACTCATTAACAAATTATCATATAACCATTTCAAACGAAAACATTTTACAGATATAAACAGAGTAATTTGCAATTACTTCCACTGACTGTGGCATAAAATTTATTGGAGAAACGGGTAGACCAATAAAATTAAGAATCAAAGAACACCTAAGAGATATTAATATTTCAAATTTCGGAAGATATTTACATTTCGATAATCAAACATTCAAAATTAACAGAAACACAAAACTTCCACACAACACAAACAAATACTAAACAAACAACTCTAAAACAAATACTACTAGAAACATATGAAATTGATAAAGTTGTTAATATAGAAAATAACATAATTTGCTGAAATGATTAAACACAATTAACTTTTAAACCTTTATACAAATATTTATTATTTATTTCTAGTATTGTAGTATGCATTAAACAACCCACATAATATAAAATCATAATCAAAAAACAAAAATAACAAACCTCAAAATGACATACCACATATAAAAGTTATCTAAAGAATAAACCCATCAATTTACAATATACAGAGTCCTGCAACAGTGAGAGATAAAAACATGTGTTTCGTACAAAAAGTTATTGGTTAAAAAATCTTTTTGCCGTAAAATTATTTTCAAATAGGCAGGGTGTCCCAATTTTGCGGTGTAAAAAAACAAACTTTTTTTTTAAATGAAACACCTTGTATTTATTCAAGTTTTCTGATGACATTTTTCAACCTCTACATTGTTGTTCATTTAGTTTTGGATTATGTTACGGTGTTGCCGATATACAATTGTTTTCTGCAAATATCATGCATAAACAAGATCGAGCAATCATCTTAGTGTGGTTAATAAACAACATTTTGGTAATGAGCAATTTGAATTTAGTAATAATGGGTGTTCAGAAAAAAATGCCAAATTTTGCATATTTCAAAGCGGTATAACCATTTTTTTTAATAGAATGCCCCCTATTTTAAGTCATTATTCGATAGGTATTTTTCTTCTCTTCAATTTGATAAAGCATATATTATGTCTGAACCCCATGGTTGTTGCGATATTCAATATTTTTACAAAAGTAACCATTTAAATACATTTCTATGCACTGAATTGGGTCATACTGAGACAAAACAATCGTCAAAATGTAAGTAAGAATCAATGTGAGATGAACTAAAACATTTTGAATATCTACTGTTATCTGTCATCTATACTGTTATTATAGTTATCTTTCATGGTTTTAGAATAAAATAATTAATCGTATTACAGAAGTACTATATATTTTTGTGTATCTCACATTGATTTTTAGTTATATTTTGACAATTGTTTTGTCTCAACATAACCTACTTCAGCAATCAGAAAACTTAAATAAATACAGGGAGTTCCATTTTAAAAAATGTTTGTTTTTGTTACACCCCAAAATTGAGACACCCTGTCTATTTGAAAATAATTTTCCGGCATAAAGATTTTTAAACCAATAACTTTTTGTACGAAACACTATTTTCTATCTTTCGCGGGGAATGCGCTAGGAAAGCCCGACGCACTGTTGCAGGATTTTGCATTTATAAGCGTTGATTATTTGACTCGGTACAAATTAAAATTTAACATAAAATAAAATAAAATTTACATAACATACACTTAATATAGATATAATATAATATCTATGTATTCTTTGGAGAACTTGCACCTATGATGATGGCGTAAAATTCGAAACGAGTAAGGAAAATAGAAATAAATAATGAAAATCAAAATATAAAATACTTTAATTAAAATGTATGTACCAGTAACTACAAAGTAACAAAATAATAGATTAATAATAGTAACTTGTAAAATGGATAAATATAAAAATGTTTAATGATTAGTTAACAAACGTACTTATCTTATGTACCTTTCAGTTAATACTCAACTGATTTGAATGCAGAACGCCCCAAAACCATTATAATCAAGAAAATGATTTAACTAACTAGTTTAATGATTGATGTCCAAAAATTACATAGCTAATTCACTTTTCATTTTCATTAAGCACAGCAATGCATTAATCTCAATTTTCATCCAGCCATTTAGTTAAACAGCGGAAATGATCCGACAGGATGAATAAATATTGAAAGTGAGCCCAACGGCGATTAGGTTTCTCTGATGCACTTCCTAGCCTGCCATTTTGGAGTCTTAAAGAAACGTGCCCCCAAAAATTGTACCATTTACATTCAATACCGTGCCCATGAATCGATAAATAAATCAAAGTTGTGCTGTAATGGAATTTCTAGACGCTTACGAATTAATTAACATAAACGGACTTGTGGTGATAAAGTCGTAAGTGGAAAAACTGAGTTTCTGAGAAACTCCACGCCTTGCCTTGCAAAATTGTGAGACGTGGTGAATTTGGTGTGCACACACACGCCAGTTCCAATTGATTGTCTCGTAATAATTATGTTGCCACATATTTATTAACGGCTAATTCATTGGCTCATCTGAATGCAATTAATGGAGATAGAACTAATTTTACGACTCCTAGATGTGCTATTAGGAAACGGCCGGGGCGAATCGATGAAATATCTTCGAAACACTGAATACCGTTTCATTAGTATGCATTAAATCCAATCAATTACAACAAAACCATTATAACAGATTGTAAAAGTGCATGGGTTACATATTTAATGATTTATTTAAACTAGCCTATGGACACAATTTATTAATTTGCATAATACGTAAATTACCCCTGTAGTTCTGTAAAAAGGCGCAGTTACAAGAGATATCAATTACATGCATTACGGAGTTTATTCAATGTTGATGCAATAATAAAAAGTAAAGGGAAAACGCCAAGTAATTATTATCCGGAGATCGTTTATGTCTCGATGGAGTGATATAGGACCTATGCATAGGTAATAATGACAATAAAACACACAAATCAATAAACATGCATTTTTGTGGATTTATTTTCTGTCGTATGCACCGTCCGAAGGCAATCAAGGTATTGTTCCTTCAGCGTGGCTATAAATAAAATAGTTTTTTATTTAATTGACAAGCAAACATTTTGATTTATGCCTTTTGCACAGGTATGTTTATACATTTTCGTCTGTATTGTACTACATAAAGCGTGAACCTACGTGTTTATCGTAAATAACGAAATACCGACTGTAAATCAGGGCTATTATTCAAATCAATCAACTCCCGATTTTGTTCTGCTTGTAATTGCGGTTACTGTTTCCAAGCTCTCGCTCTATTGAATAATTATGTAAGTCTTTATTAGTATACCTGGAGAGAGCATAGCTTACGATACGATCTAAGGTATTTATGCAATTATCAGGCCAGTGCTGTTACTGTAATAGATTTTGACAAATTTAATCGATTTCCAATCACTTACACACGGAAGAATTAATAGAGTTTGTAATTAGTTTAATCTAAATTAACCCACATTTCATTTTGTACTGATGATTATTAATTTTAACGTGAAAGCACATACAAATGAATGGATTGGTGGTAATTGTTAAAATTGTTCAAATTTATTTATTATGTTTAAAATTATTGAAGCATAATGCAAGACTGAATAGGTCTAGTATTTAAAATATATTTGTAAGTAATCCACAATTTTTCGTTTACACAATTTTTTTTTTAAAAAAAAAAAGGTGATTCATAACACTTTCAAATGTCTCTTAAATTGTTAGTTGAATTTCAACACAAGTGTTGGTTAATTAACGAAAATAAGATTTTGGAATTATTATTTAATATTATCTTTCTGAAGATCCAGACAACATCCTGTTAATTTAATATTGTTTCTAATCTTTTTTAAGTAATCTTGCCAAATTTAGATTTATAAAACACATTGTTTTTCTTCATATTTTGGTTAATTGGAAATTGATGAAATTGACAAATCGTATGGATCCAATAACTTAATTGCTATTATTATAACACTTACGTCCCAATGAATTATAATTAAAATACATCATCAATTTCTTCAAGGAAGTGATTTCAACACTTTAACATAACTGTCATCAGCGCGGTTGCATAACACTTATGCGAATTGGATGCGTAACGAATTTTCTAACGGCGCACAGAAAAAAAAAATCCGAAACACGAGAAAGCGCAAACCGAAATGCTGAAGGTCCGCCGAGAAGAAGTGTTTCGGGCGGTAACATAGATGCATATTAATCGATTGAGGATAAGGTCGTGCGAGAAGAAAGTGAAATCGTTCAGCAAAAATTCGTTTGATCATCGGTGCTATTGGTTACTTCCTCGCAGTAATGACTAATCCGTTCCAGGAAGTTTAGATTGCAGTTATTTATTGCTTAAATGGGCATGTTTTGCATATTTAATGGGCAGTTTATGTAATTTTATGGTTTGCAATTCGATTATTAATTTCAAGCCTGGTATTGGTTTTATTGACTTTGATTCATCCATTACCACATCAACAGATAGTTCGAATAGTTTCTCTATTAAATTGCAATCTGGTGGATCATGTGAGACATTTTTCTACTGATATTCAACTACCAATTTTTTTCTGGTGTACAATGGTGTACAATAAAAAGATTGACAAAATTCTCGGAATATTGTCCGGGATTAAAAGAATATCGAGATTCAGCATATTCTTCAACATTTTCGCCATAATTTCTCTCAGGTCTATATACTATTAAATCTTGAAAACTATTCTCATAGAAAATAGATTTCTCTACAATCTATAAAATAATATTCACAGAATATACAGAGATCTAAATTTTGATAGCTTCAAAATATGCATAATATTTTCCACAATGTCAAAAATATCCTTTAATATGTTCCGAGGTCGAAACTACTCTAAGAGTAGTCTTAAAGATCGATAATATTCTCGACGATCTAAAACCGATCAACCTATTTTATACATTTTTTACACAAAATTCTGGATATATTATTCGGAATAATAAGTATCTACCTGATAAGATCGAATATGGTCGATGTCGGAAAATATTGTTATAATCTATTCATACATCGAAAAATTTATCAAAATATTTCTCCACAAGCAATATATTAATATCTCAGTATTTTTGTTATGAAAATATAAACGATCTAAGAACGACCAACATGTTTTTGTACACATTTTATATTATATTCACTGACTAGATCCCAACTGATCGTTCATGTATAATACATAATAATATTACCAGAATAGTCGTAGAGATAACAATTTCTGAGGACTAAAACATTACTTGTAATACAAAATTTGAAAAAAAAAAGCTCCAATCCATTTGCCAATAATACTTCCAATGCCACAAAACGTCGCACACTTATAAACCGGAACAATATACGTAATTTGTTGTATTTGTTTTCATTATATAAACAGGTTAAAATTTCTTGGCCCCAATTGCACCAATTTCGCGACACGTAAATGTAAAATTCGAGAAAAACGAATTAGCATCGGTGCGCATAAACCGCTCTGGAGATTTTGCCGCTACGTTAAAGAGGTATTTAAATTTGGACGGAGAACCGTAAAGATGTTGCATAACTGTGCGACCCAGAATGACATTAATTTCGCCCAGATAAGCGGCAATAAAATTCGTGGTAATTAACGCTCCTTCAGTCAATCGACTCGGATTTGGACCAAAAAAACAAATATATGACTCAGTATATTAAAATGTTTATTTAACTAAAATATAAAGAAGGTTGATCAAATTTATACTTACAACAAATAAATAAAAACGTTATAAATTTATAAATTATTATAGTCGATCGACTCGGATATGGACCCAACAAACAAATATATGACTCAGTATATTAAAATTTATTTATTTAACCAAAATATAAAGAAGTTTGGTCAAATTTATACTTACAGCAAAACCAAACCATACCTACAATTGATTTTTTATCTCGCTACTTTGTTAGCTATGAAAAATAAAAATATTATGGCACGAAATTCAAAAGCCCAAAATCATATTATCGTTATATTTAGAAATATAAAAAGTTATAAATTTATAAATGATTAAAGTCGATCGACTCGGATATGGACAAAAAAACAAATATATGACTCGTGTATTAAAATGTATTTATTTTACGAAAATATAAAGGAGTGATCAATTTATACCTACAACAATAACATATAGTGTTTTTAATTGAAATTGAAAATCTACCTACGAAGGGTGTTTATTGCGGTCCATTGTGCAAACGGAATTTTATGACAGGTAATGGGATGAGAACAGAGTCCAGAGCCTCTTCGCAGTACGCCATACAATGGAAAACCCTTGACCGTAATAAACCCTCATTGCAGGTACATTTTCCATTTCAAGTGAAAACACTATACCTACAATTTTCATCTCGCTAGATACTTTGTTAGGTATAAAAATTACAAATATTATGGCACGAAATTTCAAAAACCCAAAATCATGTTATCCTTATATTTATTTACAAAAAACGTTTTAAATTTATAAATTATAAATAAATATTACATAATTTCATTAAATCTGATGGAATATTTGAAAACGTAAAATATATTTAAAGATGTCTCCTCTAGATCCTATTTTGGTTGTATTGCAAACAGTATTTTTGCAAGCAGTATTGCAAACTTCCATAAAATCACAAAAATATAAAACAATTGTACCAAAACAAAAAATATAAAAGTACTATAATTAAAACAAATAAGTTATTGAAAACAAAAGATTGAATTACTGGTATTTGTCAACTGTAACATACTTCGATTATGGCTCTTAATTGTGAGTATACGAGTACACTAATTTAAAAAAATTAATGAAACTAAAAGTAGGTACTAAAAATTGTACAAAACTAGTCATACAGTAGGGCATGGGGATCACGACCCCCAGGTGGGTCGTGATCAGATATACGGGTGGTCGCAATCAGTCGATTGCAACTTGATTGCAAAAAAAATGTACGAAAAAATATCCTTTTATTAATTAATACATTATAACTGGGGGGTGGGGGGGTTCTCCTATTTTTTCCACAAATCTTTTTTTTTTATTGTATAAATCAAAAAATCAAATGCTATAAGTGTCTAGAATATGTGGGTAAAATGATTTTGCGATCCGTGAATTAGTTCCGTCGCTACACGGATTTGAACTTAGTGATCTCGTGAAAGCGGAGTAGTCGTTGTGTTCGAAAAACGGTGGCGTTTTCGGAGAATTTTGTTCAGTCTTCTCGAAAACCCTTGTGGTCAAAATATTGGATCTGCCATTTTAAATTTTTCAAATCTGATCCCAAATTTGTGTTAAGTGACCCCAAAAACCTATAAATTCACTTCTTCTTGGACAAATTGATCGAGAAAAAAACTTGTACGAGCAAAAAACGTTTTCAAAACTTTAAACGCGTTTTTCTCGAAACAAGATTTTTCGAAGCTGCGGGAAATATAACTTTTGAACCGTTCAACCAATCAACTTCGCGTTTGGTCCGCCTAAAAGGAAACACAATTCTCGGGCACCTCCACCTATAATCTTGTAACATTTTGTTTATTAACGATTTTTTACAGCAGGCCAAAGTCGAAAAATCATGCGAAAAACGATACTTTCTTTAAGTGGCCGCCATTTAGTTTCTATAACGAATTTTTTCATGTATCTGAGGTAGCAAGGCTTCCTTGGAATATAATCTTTAACGTCGTTTTGGTTTCATGCTTCTAGGTGACGAATTGCGACCTGTATCGTGCCCGCAGTGAAGTTTTTTTTTTAAGATCGTTTCCCGGAGCCGCTATTTTGGACGCCATTTTTAAATATCCGAAACTCGAAAAATTGTATTTTGTAGACCAAACTTGAATCAACATTTTACAAAAAAAGAACACATGTCTAAGTTATTTCATTTCCTCAAAAAAATTTGGTCAAACATCAGGTACTTTTGGCACAATTATAGGAGAACCCCCCCCCCCCCCCCCCTATTTTGATATTAAGATTGGACATTTGGGTTTGTGTTTCCCCATGAATTCTTAACGGACGGTTTTCGTGGGATACCCTGTATAATTAGCATCTATATAACCCCTACATAATAATCCCTACTATTCCTCCACCTATGGCGTAATTGGTTACTGTCATAATTTGATAGAGAATTCTGACCCAATTACATTTTATTTTACCATAGGCCATATTTACCACACCATATTTTTTACTAATATTAAATTAAAGGGGCCTTGAGGTTATTTACTTCATTTTTGGGCTTTTTAGGGGGTCGCCACACCTAAATGGTTGAGAAAGGATGCAGTTAGTGTACACAAAAAACATTATAAAATTACAAATATCGATGTATTTTTCCTGAAATTTGTTTAATTTCATTTCGTACTAAAGTAGAATAGATTAAACTATATGTACCATATAAATTGTTGTTTTTGCTTGTGATACGAAGCATATAAACAAGTCGATTACCCCATTATTTTAAATTTTTCTGACATAGAAAAACAATTTCCCGTTGGCAATATGTTTCAAAAACTTCTACAAATCTACAACAATTTGTGCATTTTACTATCGATGATTTGGAACTTCTGAAACAATAAAACACAGTAACACACACAGTAAAACACAAAGAATTGTGTTTCACAAAGTTATATAGCATATATGAAAAAGGTTACTTTGAGTTTTACTGAGTTTTGCAACTTTTATTATTGTACTACAAAATTTAAATAATAATGCACCATTGATTCTTTGAGTTTCGTGGGGTAAAACGCGAAGAATATCTTTTCACAAAGATTTAGCATACATGAAAAAGTTAACATTGAAAGGTTGAGTTTTTTAGTGAGTTTTATTATTGTATTACAACAATTATTTTATACATTTTATCAGACAGTTGAATGCAGTGGGTATCTATTTTCAATTTATTATGAAATTTTAACATGAAACTTCTTCATAAATCTAGATATTGCGAATTTTAATTTATTAATGTAATTGTAATGTGCTAGAACAGTAATTTGAAAGCAGACATGTATCTTGTATAGTAAAACTTAAAGAATCAGTTTTCACAAAAAACAGTTAGACATTTAGCATACATAAAAATATTTATTTCAGTTTGACTGTGTTTTTTTATTATACCACAACAATTTAAAAAAATTAAAAACTTTATCTAAGTTTCGTTTAGTAAAACTCAAAGGTACATTTTTCATTTATTCATTTATTATTTATATTTAGCCTGAATGAAGAAGACAACTGTGGGTTTACTGAGTTTTGTTATGGAGCAGTTGAATTCATTCTTTTTTTAAATCAATTCTTCATAAATATAGATATTGTTATAAAAATTATAATTTAATATTTTTAATAAATTATCTCGACAAATTTGTTACTACAACCTTTTCTTTTTTATATAAATAAAACACAATTGCTGTGCGTTTCACAAAATATTTAATATTGTACTGCGACAATTGTTTCGCCACACAGTGGCTTCATCTGACTGATGAAAACTGATATTCTGCAAGTACAGTTGATATTTAAGTACTAAAAATGGGGGCGACGGGGATTACATAATGAGAATTATGTAATCCCCACTTGATTTATAAATTCAAAAGTGGGGAGTTATTAACCTCAAGTTGGTCGTTCAACAATAGACCCTGTTTATTATATTTATTAATTTGTACGTGTTCTAAAAGATTTAATTTTAGCCCTTTATCACAGGTGTGTAATGTTTTCAACTTTGGCTGGAAGTCGTGTTTATGTTCTAATAAACGGTTAGCATAAATGGAGCTGGTCCGTTTGTATTTGAAGCACTTTTGGTGTTCCGATATCCGATATTTTCTTTTTGTGCTATAATTATCATATTATTGGAATTAAAGAAATTAATCAATTTCTCGATTGCCTAGATTGACCAAGAGTTAAATCCGGAAATGAAGCTTTTAACAAATACCTCCCAAAAACATTTCTCCTATTGTCACCTTTTCTCTGTATCCAAGAGGACTTAAAAACGGATGTGATTTGCAAAAAAAAATCAGAGACTGACTACACCATAAAATAATAATTTATAACCTCGCCTATAGATTACTATAATATGCTAAAACGCCTTATAAATTTATACCCATATCACTTACATCTTTGCGGATAAAGGCAAAGTTTTACGGCCTGGGTTAGTATTTTTAAGCGCTATTTAAAATTCAGATCCCACACACATTGATTATTTTTTGCCATAATCCCATTACCTCATTTGAATTAAACGCCACATTTCCACATTATTATTATATTAAGACCACTACGACCTTTTAGAAACGAGAAATCAGCTTGAATATAGTGAAATTTGAATAATTTTATTTAATGGATCACCAAGATATACCGATTTACGTTAGGTGACTTTGATAGCATTTATATATAATTTTGCTAAATTCCATTAGGTTATTTATTTTATCACGTTGATAAGTATTAAAATTGAGCATTGTATGACGAACTAATAAAAACATTAGTAGCTGTTTATGCGTATAACTAAATAGGAATTAGTGAAATTTTGGAAGTGAGGAAGATTTTCATGAGTGATTCTATTAACCATCGAGACTTGCGAATGTCTCGATGGATAATTGATTTTATCAAGTGTTAGATATTATTCCAATTTTTACGTAACTATAACATTTCATTTAATTTTTATGAATGATTTAATTGACCATTGAGACTTCTATGATGTTTTTTTAATGGGTATTTATCGTTGGGTTTATACTTCGCAATGTATTACTCTCATTATATTATTATTATTTTACTATATTAACGATAATTAATAATCAATTATGTAAATATTTTACTATTAATGTTTTGCACTTTGATTTTATGACGATGAATGGAAATTTCCTTACTACCATTCTGTACAGGTTTTACTCTGCATCCTTGACTTTTCCGAAGAGATATTTCCTACCTACGGTTTACGGTTTCATCCAACAGTAGAACACACAAATTCTGGTTCATTGTACTTGCCAGCTTCCTTGTCTCTCTCCCTATAATCACTAACCTATCTTTAACAATAACATTTCTCAGCGGAAAACGCTTTCACAATTACTTAATGAGGGGGAGGCTAATAGGTAGATTTCTGATTCCTTTAATATTGATTTAATTTTATGTTTTACTTAGTAATATTGGCAATATTAAAGGCATTGAAGAATTCTGTTTTACACTGAATTAATTATTGGAGTGTAGATACGATATCTAAACAAATCTTAATTCTTGTAACAAATATATTGAGCAGTCAAAGTAGTTTTGTAGTCAATAATATGTTGCTTTATATATCTCACATTTAAAATTATTCTTATCTCAAATATGTCATATTTCATAAAACAGTCTATTTATTGAGATTTCAAGTTAAACAATCATATTTGAGTTCAATATTAGATTATAGAATCTATTTGTGTCTGTGTTAAGATTTCTATCTAAGTCATTGAAAAAAATCACAACATAATCCAAAATATCTCCAATTTTCAATAAGCTATACATCAAATATCTCACATTTAAAATAAGTCTAATGTCAATTTTGCTATGTGTAAAGTAATTTTTATACCAAAAACTTACATTTAAAATGATCTCTACAGGTACCAAATTTTTTACATATAATGTCTCACGTTTCAAAAAAAAAGGTAAAAAAACATCTTAAATTACAAAATTTCACATATTTGGTGAAATAAATATCTGCACTTTAATATTCGCCATATATCGATAATATCTACAGGGTGTTCTACAATGACGATTTTTCGAAAAACAAAAGAACGCCAATAACTATGAACTTGGGCTCCAATTCAAAAAATATAACTAAGAAAAGTTGTTTGCTTCAATGAGTTCTAACTGCCGTTTTCGGGTGTTACAACGTAGTATTAACACCCTGTATATCAAATATCCCACATTTTGCTAAATTAAGTCATATAAAAATTGTAATATCTCAAATTTACCAAATTTCAAGTAATTCGAATAACAAATACTTCATTCATATTATTCACTCCTCAAATTTTTGTATATCTTACATTTTATACAGGGTGTTTCTAAATCGGACAAAAAACTACACGTGGTAATAAATAATAAATAGTAATGTTGGTAATAAAATTCTGGGCAAATCTAAATACCAAAATATTGCACCATGCTTTCTGGGTATGCGCGAGGTCTCCATAGTTTGAAAATGAATTCGGTTAATTTGTTTATATTTTTAATAAATTGGCAAAGATGGCGATGTTGGTCATAAAATTCAAAAATTTTAATAAGTACCAAAATATTGAACCTTGCGTCCTGGGTAAGCACAGTGTCCTGATACCATAGAAACGAAGTCGTTTCATTTGTGTTTTTCTTCGTTTTTTTTTAAATCCTTTTATTATTTCTTTAAATTTTGGTATTCAAATTTTCGACTTTATTACAAACATCGCCATGTGCTGTTTTTTGTTGAATTTAGTAACCTTCTTAACAAATTATGTCTTAATTTTAATTTTGTTTACTTCTTCAGATAATTGAACAAATAATTCCAATTTAAAATATATTGCATGGCGTATCTCATATTTTATATTAATATTTGGGTTTAGCATTACATGATACGGTCTTTTAGTGTTTATGCTCTTTTTAAGTTAATGCAAACATTAGCTGCACAACTGAAAATATCTCCAAATTTTAATAAGACAAACATCAAATATCTCACATTTAAATTAAATCAATGTCAATTTTGCTCCGTGCAGTACCTTATTTGTATATCACAAATATATTGATATTATTTGATATGTCAAATTTTCTACATTTATAATATTTTTTATAAAAAATATCTCACATTTGGAATAATATTATATAAAATTTCCCACATTTCACTAAATTAAATTATATAATCAATAAAACAACTACTTTGTTTATATCACCGTACACTTTTTTGATTTAGTGATTATAGTGCCCACTCATAAGTCATATACATATATTTTTTCTATATATATATATCATAGTTGCCACATTTCAATTGGCAACAAATGTGGGAGGTTATAACAAGTAGTTTATATTTTACATTATTCATATCTCAAATTTTTAATCATTCTTTGTAAATATTTTACGTATATATTTAACATGATTCATTTCTAAAGAAATTCACATAATAAAATGATGCTTGAAATATCGAACCCTGAATATTTCTTAAAATAACTGCTCCACATTTTTAATAATTATTTTGTGTAACAGTTTCAAATTCTGAGTTTACCGGGCCTGAAGTTTGTAATTTCTGTACATCATAGCTGAAAACAAGGATATGTTGGTATCATTGAATTTTAGTTTTCTAATATTCTTGTTATCAGTACCAAATAACTTTAATGCAGAGAAATTTGGAGAAATTTATGGAAAGTTGAACCAGATTTGTAATTAATTCATACCGATTATTATTTAATTTTGCATGTAAAGCGCGCCACTCCCATTTTTAAGCGCTGGTATCAATACTCACAGCTGCCGATTTTGGTAATAAATATAATTTAAATCAGATCGTTTGCCATCGACGAACTTTCGACAGACAATTCCTGAAAACGTAAATATTGCGGCCGTTTATTTCCCAGCATTAATAATTTACAAGCACACACACATGCACACGCCCGTATGCACTAATGTGTCTGTAGCTGGCAGGAACATTTTAGTATAATCACAGGCTGCGGAGGTATTAAATATGATGGTTTTCTAACAACCTAAATATTAAAATTATAAAAGGAAACGCTCGTTGCGAGGATGTGACGTCAGCCGGAGTAATACTAATGACATTCGCAATTTGTTTACACCTACGGAGGTATAAACAATACACACGGCATTTTACTGGGACCCAAGTTTATCTGAAAGGCTATAGTGTGTCCTTTGGCACATTACAAATTATATGTACGGTTTTTCTCGTTCCTCGTGTAATAATTAACGTACACCTAAGGTTATATAGTAACGTCGCGTTTATTTTAAACGCTGTTTAGTAATTAGATACACATGTATGTAGGTTGGTTCTTTAATTTAATGGGCGATATCCAATGCTTCCTCATTAAAAAAAATGGTGTCTTATTTCATACGCATTTTAATGATTTATGGACACATTAATATTATATTTGCATACTATTTTAATTAAAATATACAAACTTTTGAGATCGAAATTTTGATTCAATTTTACAGGAATCGCTAATTTAATAATAATAATCATATATTACGAATAAGAATATATCTTCAATTACAGAGTAAATGAATTTTACCTTATATTTAATATTTATTAATTTTGACTTAGTAACTTTGTTAAGAAAAATTATAATCAAAATACTACTTATGTGAATTTTAGAATGCTCAAAAGGTAAATTAGTAAAATTGTATTATGTGTTATAACGACGAAAAACGAAATATTTCTTTACAAACTACAAAATTTAAAAAAAAATCATATTGCCGTGAAATGTGTATTAAGTTGTCAGTGTGACGTTCGATCAAGATAGAAAATATTAATATCATTTTAAAATGTCGAGTGAAGACGAGTTAATGTATACTCCTGAGATGCGAGACGCCCCAAAACAAGTTTCGGTAGAGTTGCTTCCGCAAAAATCAAAAGAAGTTTATGAAAGGGTATATCAAAGATTTGAAACATTGAAGATTGAAATAATATTCCAACTCTCTCCGAGAATGATTTACTGGCATATTTCTCAAATTTGTTGCAACAAATGAAATCTTCGAATGTATGGTCTCACTATTTTATAGTAAGAGCCATATTATGCCATAAATGAATCAACCATTGACTTTTTTATTTTTGCAAATAAATGTCAAAAAATATGTTTCTGCTTAGGACGAAAAAGACTACCTAGCAACCATGGTCTTTAACAAAATGATGCGTTTCGTCGTTTTCAAAATACTATCTTATGATGCAATCGAATAAAAAATACTTATTTTCAATGTTAATTTATTAAAATATTACAAAAATAAAACACAAATGCAAAATTAAATGAAAATTAGACAAAATTCCATAACGCAAAATTAGATTGCATGCTAATGGCTGGGGTTATCCTGTTTGCCCTTGCATAATATATCAAAATCAGGTAAAATATTTGTTATTTGTAAACGCATCTCATTTTCTGCATCTAGCCTTTTTAATATTTTGTACTTGTTCCTATATATACACTATGTCCCCGGATTGAGTTTACAAGAGGGATTTTTTTTAAATTTTTACTTTTAAGTTAAATGTTATAGGAATTAAAATTCCTGCTTGATCTAAAACTACCATTTCAGTTATTAAAACATTGATTTATTTATACAAGGTGTTGGCTATATTAAAAAAATTAAATCTAATTTTGACACTTTAGTAAAAAATTAAACAATCCCCCACCATTTTCTTTGCACAGTTCAAGCCTGGTATGGAACTCCTGAAGACTGTTTTAGATTTCTACAATAGTTACTGATGCAAATGTCTCTCGTAGGCGACTTTTTTAAATATTCAGTATAATTTTATGCATTTAGGGGATTGTTTGAGTGATTTTATTTTTCTTTAATGTTGTTAAATGTAATTTTAAGTTCCTTAAAGTTGTAATTAAATAAGTGTCAAGTTAAGATTTAAAAAAAAAAAACCAACACCCAGTATAAATAAATCAAAGTTTCAATAACTGAACTCGTAGTTTCAGACCAAGCAGGAATTATAATTCCTATAACATTTTTACATTAAACTAAAAATAAAACAAATATCCCTCTTATAAACTCAATCCGGGGACATACTGTATATTGAATATTAATGTTCGCATAAATAGGTGCAAAACGAAAGGCATTGATATTTTAATCGCTCTTGTTCATATTTCTGGATATTCTGCGTGCAATTTTATCCAAAATTCTAGCAAGTCTTTTCTCTCAAATTCACATTTTAAAATTGAATCCGTTGATATATCTATGAATTGTTTCTTTCTTTAAACATTAAATTCTCAAATTTAGTATAATTTTGAAATGGATCTTAAATCCAGTCATACGATTCTGTTGTTTCTGAAAAGTATATTCGTATTGTCCATTTTTGACTAGAAAACTGTTTACCATTTGCAAACATTGCATGTTATTGATTAAACGTATGATTCCCATACATCTAAATTCAATAACGAATTGATTTTATCATGTATTTTAATAATGTTGATATGAATTCCTTGAAGTGACTTATTGTATTCGTTTAAAAAACAAAATATATCTGCCAAAGAGCATACAGTTTGTAACCATATTTCACAATTTAAATATGCAGCATATTTGTGATTATGTTCATATAAAAATTAATGGACTTCATCTTTCAACTCTACAAACAGAATAAAAAATTACCACGTGAAATTCTTACATAGCAAAGCAAATAAGTTGAATTTAGTTCCTTCTTTATAAAATTTATAATCTGCACTGTTTCTTCCAATGTATATTATAGTTTTTGCGAGATACGTCTTACTGCTAATTGATGCCTATCAAGACAACAATTAAAATGTTTAATATGGAGAGCTATTTGAATAATTTATGATATTCCTCCTTTTTCGCGACCTAATAAGAATTTTGCTCCATCAGTACTGTTGAGTGGAATAATTAAGTCAGACTCGAATTACAACTTAACAAGATTTATTCACTTATGTTACATTTGCGGAGGAGTGACGCGATGTGTTGCCTTCGGCTGGCCAAGTGAATCTGCCCTTCCTCTCGATGGTAATTGTTGGCGGCATGACAGGGTGAAGTTCCGAGAATTCAAGGCCGGGGTGCAGCTTGACCGATTCTAGGTGTCTAATCCTATAACAATACATCCAGGAAAACCCAGACGTGACGGTCCTCCTAATTATCCTGGGCCATCCCTGATTATGGCCATAAACCTTTTATGACGCGAATGGTGTCAACAAGTACAAATATGCGTCCATAAATTCCAACTTAATTCAAGTTTTCCGTGTCTCAATTCAACCCCTTCCTACGAGGGGTTTACAGAAAAGCATATCTTTATAAACTGAAGAATGAAAAATATAACGTACCAGTTGGATGAAACCACAGAGGTTGCAGGATTTTCTATGTTAAAACCTGCAACCTCTGTGGTTTCATCTAACTGGAATGCAAAAGGATGGTTCGAAGTTTTCAGACTATTTATTAAATTATTTTCAGAAAATAATGCCAATTCTTTAATTCGTCTTGCAACTGTGATATCCGATAATGGAATGCTTTTCACTTCTTTCAGACTATTTATATATATATATATATATATATATATATATATATATGTTTGAACATGTTTCGGGTCTTTGAACTTCCGTGTATTGTTTTGTGTGTCCTGAAAAGGACCTTTTTCACGACGTTTCGGCAAAATCGCATTTGCCATTTTCTGGTGGATTCTTCTCGAGTGTTAGGAGAGAACTGAAGAGAGTTGATTGCTGTGTCCTTTTATACCTCCTTTCTGGCGCGGCTTCTGGTCATCGGGCCGGTTGTGTGTTGTTGGTTTACGTGATCAACGGGGGCTTAGATAGTCTGTGCGGATGAGATTGAGGCTTCGTAATCCGACTGAATGAGCTATTCAAGGAGTTGTTAATCCGTTGCGCCGGTCTTCTTGGAAGCTTAATGACCGGGTCCACGGGTTTCGGTGTTTTACCTGCAAGGGTATATTTCCAGGCTTTCGGCAGGCGTTGTGCGTCGTCACGTTTGTTTAAGGTGTGGGGATGTTTTTCAATTTCGATTGCCTCGCGTAATATTTGCAGCGGAAATATTTCGGCTTTCGCTATTGATTGAGTGTTGTCAAAATCGATGGTGTGTCCTGTGTTGTGTACATGCTGGAAAAGGGAAGATGTCAAGTCGCCTTGCTGCACCGCTTTTTTGTGCTCGTCCTTGCGTACATTCATTCGTCTGTTGGTTTGACCAATGTAGATTTGGTCGCAGTCTTGGCACGGAATTTTGTAGACACCTTGGTTCTCTAGAGGTATTGTGTCCTTGGGATTCCTCAGTATTTGGCCGATCTTTTGTGTAGTTGTAAATATAGTTTTTATGTCGTTTCGTTGCAATATTTTTTGATGCGGTTTGTTGTACCTTTTACATAAGGGAGGAAAGCTTTGTGTGTCATATTTTCTTTAGTTTGTGCAGTTTTGTTGTTATTTGCTAAAATTTGCAATATATTACATCCTCAATGAAGGGTTTTATTACTTTTTCGGCAAGTGTGTAATCCTCTCCTTCTTCTCAAATGCGATAGATTATGCGGAATGCAGCTTCGAGTGATTTCTCGTTATCAGAGAGCATATATTTAGAAAACGCCTTTTTTGTTCTTCAATTGATCATGTTTACGTTTGAAATATTCAACACCTTCGTTGCAAATATTTTGATGGTTCGTTTCAAGGTGACGCTTTAATTTTGTCGGATTCAAACTGCTGTTACATATTACCTTTTCGCACACTACACAAAGACCATCCAGTGCATTTGCATCTCCTACCCAGTAAAATCCAAATTGTAAATAATTTTCATCATATTTTCGCGTCTATATGCCCTCAGATATTTTTATTTTCTTTGTAATTGTACTTCGATGGGTACTTCTTGAACTTTATCTAACAATGTAGTGTCACTTGCATTACTTGCAGATGTTGAAGATCTTGCAGTATTATGTTTTAATGTTCCCGTTTTTAACCAAAAATCTATCTGCAAAAGGATTGCAAATATTTAAATTTTAAAATTCTAAAAATTTTGTACTTTTTGACCGCTTTGTCTGCTTTGGAGAGTTTCTAATAACACCCAAAATAGATTACTTCGACTTCTAGATGATGTCCCAAACTTTTAGATCAACTTTTTGATTAAAATTTGAATTACGAATTCATTGTTTGCTTATTAAATTAACCTGTATTTCAATACCGTCTATTTAAGGATTATCCTTAATGCTTGTTAATATATTTTATTACGGTATCTAACCAAAAACCAAAGAAACATAAAATGTAATTAGAATAAACTCGCCCTTCTAAATGGTTCTATTGCAAGTATCAAAGTATCAGTTTTCATGTTTTTGCTTATGTGTTACTTTTTGCAAGTGCATAATAACAAATGACTACAACTAATGAAGGTCAGTGAATCCTTAATTAAACGTCCGAGGACATTTTGTAATTAAATTTGTTTACACCTGTGCAACGTGTGATAACTAGATAAATTGCACTATTAAGTAACATATATTTTTTATTAGAAAAACATTAAAAAAATACTGCGTCTAATTAATATCCGAAATTAATTAAGCCTAGTGCAACTGTTAATGAGTTATTTGAAAGATAAGCCTTGAAATAGATACAAACTCTGACAGCTTTCATTAATCCCATACCAGTTACTGAGTTCGGATGATGCGAGGTGCGCCTCGCGTATGCAAATGCGTAATTAAATTCGTCCGATCCCCAGGGATCGGGTGATGTACGCACGTCGCCTCGCAGACGACTTTTCCCATCCATCGAGTCGCAATAAAACGACGATTATGGAAAGTAACAATTCACTGCACGGCCCTAATTGTCATGCATCGGCATTTGTTAAGTTGAATGACACATTATTAATTCAAATCGAATCGCCAGTGCCCATTTCATCGTGCCCAGACCTCACACAAGCCGGATCGTGTGCGATCCAGCCGGGGATTTAAATATTTAAAGCCGCTCATGAGCAGATATGATAAATTCTTTAGAAACCTCTCGAATTAATGCTAAAATTATTTATGTGTTATTAGTTGATTTTAATGACGACCTATTCTGATGCAAACTGGTAATTAAGTCGCCAATATATTTCAAGACAGCCTTATATTTATATTTGCATTAAAATCGCTTTTAATAATTAAGTTCTGATTGCAAAATATGTATGAAATACTTACATCATTCAACGAAAACAATACAAAAACCACAATCGCAATCATTTTATCTCCATAATTGAACGTGGATATTATTTAAATCGTAACCAGCATTGAACGCTACATGCGCAATGCATAAATATTAACTATAAAAACCCGCAATACAAATAGTGACAAATAGTTAATTATTCGAATCCGGATATTTAAATGAAACTCCGAATAATTCGAAGCACACTACGTGCACGATGAAATAATTGGCATACATGTAAAATTTTGATACACTATTATCAATGGTATAAAGTTGATCGTTCTGTAATATGACGAACTGATGCCAGGTGCGCATTGAAATCATCGGCATGCTCATAAAATCTTAAAATTAAAATTAACATCCTCTTCACATTACTCCACATACTGCAATCCAACGAGCTTAATGTGACGTGTGCTATTAAATCGTCAGTACGCCCACAAAAACGCGATTCAAGATAATTTAAAGATCAGCCAGTATTTCACCGTTCAACGATCTTACTTTTCTGAGTAGATAAAGACTATCAAATGAATAACGTGCCAACAAATGAGGCGTATAATTCCAAAACCAGTTACATCCATCGTTTTCGAAATTTACTTTTTTGTCCTAAATATATGTTTGAACTACCTTGTGTATGGTTAAAAGAATGTGAATCACGACTTATTGAATCCATTTGAATACAAGCTTAAAAAATAATCGTTCATGTTGAAATTGTATGTATTAATATTTGGGGTTGATACATTAATAATTCGTAAGTATATGGAAACTTAATTTTTTTGAAAGTTTTCAGAAATATATTATATATATAGATATATATATATATATATATATATATATATATATATATATATATATATATGGGAAGAGCTGGCAAGCATTTGTGTAAATGGGTTTAAGACTCTAAGCTAGATCAAACGACGAACCCAAACACCTAGTAGTCTTATTTAATGCTATTTTAACATTTACCTCCAAGTCCCGCTGAATGAGCGTTAGTTAAAAGCTCACTTATTGCCTACAGATTTCAGGTTCGAGTCCTGTTAAAGGATATGGATTTTCGCTCCCATGATCCAAAATAAAGCAAAAAACTTACAAGAAGTTACGAACTGATACTTGATGAATTATTAAAAATCATAAACTGGACCTAGGTAAATAGGTAAATAGGCTATTGACCCCGCTTTACGTGGGGCCCCGCTGTGGGCTAACTAACAAAACGACTAAATATCCTTCTTAAATACTTAATATCCGCCTTGAACATCAGATGCTGAATAAGCCAAAAGTTATCAACATAAAGTAATTTTTCCGTGAGTGAAGATGAATAATGATAATTAATAAGAATTTATTTATTAATTATGGTCAGCAATTGTACACGAGAGAGATCATTCTCTAAAATGAAATAGATACAAAATTATTTACGTAATTCATCAACTCAGAATAGGTTAAATGATTTGTCAATATTAAACATATAATCAGATAAACAGATAACCAGTCTTGGACATGATTGGATTTGATGATATCATAGAGGAGTATTCTAAACAAAAAAATAGAAAACGTATTTTCTCTTAAATTATAAAATAAATTAAATAATTAATTTAATGAAATAAAAAATGTACCTAACAATTTATTTTTAGCTAGTTTTTAATTGTATTTTCCAACTTTCTATAACAGATAGTAGATACATCAAGGGAGTAGTTAAACCATCGTTTATTTGAGATGGTTTTTTTTTTCGATGATATCGTTCATTCAATTTCGCGAAAAACCTTCGTTTTACAAATTATTATTAATTTATGCAATATACGATAACAAAATCAAGTCATGCAATGATGAGTTTTTTTTTTAAATAACGAGTGTGTTATTTTTTTTTTAACTCAGTCTAATGTCTACAAATGCGTGAATTATTTTTTTCAACTGACCTGTGAATAATTTTTTTTAACTCACTGACAGGTATAAAGAGGTAGGTATAAACATTGGTGTACCTCAGTTGTTTTAAGGTTAATGACGACGTTATAAAACGTCAAAATTGAATGAAATACCTTTAAGTTTTCAGTTATATGTACTTTTTTGCATTTGATTCAACATTCTATTTGGAAAATATTTTCGATATTTTCAAATTCCTCATTTTCGTCATTGTCTTATTTTTTTAATAAAATTTCCGGGGCCCCCAAACTTATTTGTGCCCAGGGCCCCATAAAACCTTAAGACGGCTCTGCTAAATATACATGGTGTGCAAAAAGTCTGGAATACATTAATTATTTCGGAAATTCAAAGTAATTTTTAAAAATCTATTTTTGTTTTAAAAAATACACAATTTGACTTTAAATCTAAATTTTTTGTCATCTTTTGTTTTTAGTAATAACGTCTTTTATTGTAAATGGCAATTTATATATTTTTTTCTACCTTACATAAGAAACAATTCATTCTAAAACCAATTAAGATTAAAGTAAACTTTAAGTTTATACTCTTGAGAATGGCTGAGAGGCCGAAACAATTGTAGAGTTTTTTTCTATATATACTGTGAAACGTCAACCAAGTGTTTTATTATTCCTATACTAATATGTTTCACCAAGTGGTAACCACTCACACATCCAATTTAATATTTTTTTTTATAGAATCCACCTATTCAGGAATACCCGAAGAAGGTACCGGAAAACCTTACTTCATTTGATTTTTTATTTCGACTTTTAATTTTAAATGACAACAAAAATATTTTGTAATTTTATTTGATAGACCCTTTTTTCTGAATATGAAGGTATATATTTTTTTCTACCTTAAATAAGACATCATTTAAACAGCAATTGAAAGTTAGATTTTCTTATAAAATCCAGCTATTCAGGAAAACCGGAAGGAGGTGCTGAAAAACCTTACTTCATTTGATTTGTTTCTTTGGGGACAATTGCAATTGCAATTCCAACCCAAACCAAATCTATCTACAGAGAAGGTAGGTTCTAAAAGATAGAATTCGAATCGTAATTGACAAAAATTTGCCGGAAATCATAAACCAAATTCAACAAGTTCATTTCCCGCTTGGGATACCGTCAAGCTCAATGAGGATTTAATTTCGAAATTTTGTTGAAATTATTTCTGCGATTTTTCCGAAATAAATACTTACCAATTTATTTACACATTTCAATTGCTTTTTGAGTGAATTGTTTCTTATGTAAGGTAGAAAAAAAATTGCTATTTAAAAACCAAACACGTTATAACTCAAAAACTTATGTAAGGCCTAAAAAAAACGATACCGTTATATCCAGAAATATGAGCATCAAATAAAATTATAAAATATTGAAGTTGCCATTAAAAAAAAAACAGTCGATGATGTCATAATTGAAATGATAACAAATATTTTAGATTTCTAACAAAATATGTATTTTTGAAAACTAAAATCGACGTTTCTGAGAATTTTGTAAAAATTTTAACAATGAATGTATTCCTGTATTTCCTAATAAAGTTAATAATAGATGACCAGCAATTATATTAGCAGCTAATCCAACTGCTAGTGTTCCTGATCGAATAATATTACTAATTGATTCAATACATACTATAAAAGGTATTAAAATAGGATGTGTACCTTGTGGTACTAAATGAGCAAATATATGAATAGTACAGACTATTGTGCACCCTGAATAAAAAGTTATATTCTGGATGATGTGGATAAATCTTAATATTTTGAATTGTTATGAAAATATGAGTTTTTAAAATTTGGAAAGAAGAACTGAAGGCAAGTGCAGAATAATAGGCATAACAATTGCGACTTTCTTGCAATATGACAGTTATATTCTGAAAAACATGGTTAAATATTGTGTTTTAATAATATTTCGATATATGAACCAAAATAAACAATATAACATATACAGAGCGTTCAAGAAAGTGATGTTTACATTTACGATGGATATTGATAGAAGGCACTGTTCAAGATGTAAAATAAATACGTCTTTGAACTTGATAAAATATATCCTATTATGTTTTAAAAATGTTGTAAGAAGAAATGAAGGCAAGTGCAAATAATGGGCATAACAATTCCGAATTTCTTGCAATATGACGGTTATATTCTGAAAAACATGGTTAAATATTGTATTTTAACAATATTTCAATATATGAAAAAAATGAACAATATAACATATACAGAGCGTTCAAGAAAGAGGTGTCCACTTTTACGATGGATACTGATAGATGGCACTATTCAAGATGTAAAATAAATACGTCTTGCAACATTGATGAAATATTTCCTAGGATACAAGAAAATTATATCACCAAATTTAACCTAATTTACATTGAAACTTTTTTGTGCCATATATGTATCCCAATTATATTATGACAAGTGTTCCATCTGTTGGCACTAACGGAAAACTGGACACCACTTTCATGAATGCTCGGTAGCTTACTGTGAAAATATAGAATATTCCTTCTTTTATGTTGAAAAAGGTTATATTCTAATTTAAATAGAACCATAATAATTATATTCTGAAGTGAATTTCAAACACATATTTCTAAATGTACTAATTAAAAACTTATTACCACAACAAAAAAGTATCCGGTATCAGAACGAATTCCAACAGTATTTTTCTTCATAGCAGAAAACGCGATTTTGTATGGTCTAAAAGGGTACCATCATATGTATCCCAAAAATTTTTTAATCGATTTTAAAATAAGTATGTTATAAACTTGAAAGATTCAAATAAGTAGACATTTGGATTAAGAATTGGTTCTTCTATTATAAAAGAAACCATAAGATAAATTTTCGTTAAGTTTAAGGTATTATACATAATAACCTGATATTAGTACTTACTGGTATATGTTTATTTATTTTATTATTTATTTTTATCGCATGACTAGTTTCGGTTATGAAAAACCATCTTCAGGGGCATATCTACGGAGGATACAATAAATTAAATTAGATTAAATATAAATTATAATAGTATTTGTTATGAGTTTAATGTTATAGTGTGTATAAATGATTTAGTGTTTATGTGATTAAGTGTTATTAAAATATGTGAAAATTATTTTTATGGGGATATTAATTTTGGTGATAGAAAGTAAAATCAATTCTTAAATGAGTGTTTTAGTTATTTTATATGTATATATAGAATTATTTATTTACTTATTTAATGTTTATATATCCTGACTTCGTATGAAATGTAATTTGAAATTTGATAGATGTCTAATTTGAAATTTTATTTAATTGTTTTTGTTGTTTTATGTGTTATATGGTATATAAACATTAAATACGTAAGTAAATAATTCTATACATATATACATATAAAATAACTAAAACACTTATTTAAGAATTGATTTTACTTTCTATCACCAAAATTAATACTCCTATAAAAATATAATTTTCACACATTTTAATTCTACCCCACACTAACAAATTACATCAACACTAAATCAGTTATCACTATTTAAATTTTAATCACATTTAAATCACTAGAACATTAAACTCATAAGAAATACTATTATAATTCATATTTAAACATTTTTGTAATAAACTTGACTCTAATTTTATATGTAACCTAATTAATTTATTGTATTCTTCGTATTCTTCTGCCTCTGAAGATGGTTTTTAATAACCGAAACTAGTCAACAGATAAAAATAAATAAACATATACCAATGTTCCCAGGGTATTATATACCCTATTAAATATATTTTCCAATAAAATAAAATAAAAATTAATCGGCTCACGGCCGATAGCCTCATTAAGATTGACTTCTTTCTGAAATAAAATTAGATTACATCATATTCGTATTAATTTTTAAGAAGAGACCCCACAATAAATATTTGTTATATTATAGGTATATATCGTTAGTTTCGACACATTAAATAACATTTATATATTTTTAAAATATGGAAGATCTATTAATAATTACTTGGTATAAAATAACAAACTTACTTAGGAAGTTATTTCTACATGACCATTAAAAGTATAAAGGTTACTTATCTATAATTGTAAGTTTATTGTCAAAAAAATTCACTTTTGCCTAAATATCATTTAACAAGTTTTTCGCCTAAACCGACGATATTACGATTACAAATACAATGAACGCAGATCTGGTGAAAATGTTACTAAACCGTAAACAGTTGTTTGCGCAGAAAATATCTGCTACCACATCAATTCTAAATAACTATTAATAATTTCAATGAACATATTTCAAAATGCAATTATATAACCACACCTATCTACAAGCTATCAAATATATTAATGCTGATTATTTGCCACTGAAATGCATGTAACACACATTCTTTGGCTATTGATATTTTGTGTGGGTATAGTAGCAATAACACCCGATGAATAAATATTGTATCAGCATAAATCGCAGCATTATTAATCAATGGCCTCACTTTTAATATTTATAATGATTTAATATTAGTTTAGAAAAAAAATCCATTAGGAGAAAAATTAATTGCAACTCTCACTTTTCTCGTATTATTTTACGAACTATGCGATAACCAGATTGAAAAAATGTTATAGTTCGGCAATAATTGGCCTCGCCTTAATAACTCGCTGTATGGATTAATTCATGAAACTGAAGGTTACAATGGTTTATATTAATATTCAAACATCATTAATCATATATTTTTGTTGTTACATATTTTACAATTATTGCCCGTATATTCACATTAAATTATATGTCGGAATAAATACTTGTAATTAGTTATACCTATATACGATGCGAGTGATAAATTACGTTTTCGCGATTTAGTTCTGCAACGCTCAAAGTTAATCTTTACAACAATAGGCAATTATTGTAAATTTATATGACTCGGTCACAATAAAAATTACGTTTTATTTAAATGGCAAGTTTTGCGCCGCCTTTAAAGCGTTTTTTCGCATGATTTTATTGCCTCAAAATCGTGTTCGCTTTACCATAAAGTAGCACATGTTCGTTTTGAATGTCACATGTAAAAATAACTTGTCCGTCTATAAATAATAATAAAAGACAACGGGCGCGATATTTAGACAGGAATCAGGCAATTATAAATCGCCTATTTTATAGTGCCCATAAAAGAAGTAACGTGTTAGAAGTCGGGATTATTTCTCACTTACCGAAAGTACTGCAGATGATTTAGAATCACTTTCACTGTTATGAGTGCGTAAATGAGGTCGCAATTATGCGCACATTATTTATTTGTAACCCTTAATTAAGTAACGGCTGTAAATACTTTCGGTTTGAACGTCCGAGTGCGGCTTTTATCCGCACACGCACTGGTTTGATCACGTATCAAGGGTAAAAGTACAAGGCACTGGAGTCCACCCCGTGTAAATCTGTGGGGGTTATTGTAAGGTTGTGATGGTCCTTCAGATCGGAGATGTGTGGAAATTCGTTTGGAGACTACAATTCTCGGTCAGAGCACGAACCCGCGCTGCTAGTGCAGTGTAAAGCGGTGAGATGGTAAACCCTCCACCAGTCCACGCTTTGTGTGCGTGTGGTTATCACCTAGATGATCTCGATATCAGCAGTCCTGCAGAGACGCGCCATTAATATTTACAAAACGGTAGGTTATTGTTCGATGCACCTCCTTGAATGTTAATCTGTCCGCAATTTGGTGGCTGCCAGCGCGTCGATCCGAGTCCACGCAAGTGACTTAAGCACGATTAACACTCAACCAAGCAACCACTCGCGCGGGATCATCCACGGTTTTCGTCGGTTCACACTGGATATTCGCGGGATGGGCGTATGGATTGGTGCCGATGTACGTGATGCCGTATCGAATATAATTGAAAGTCATCGAGGCATAGCAGCGCACACTTAAGTTCAGTGCTCTCAATGTCGCGAGCGTTCGCGATAGACTGATGCCTGGTTATAGCACATGCCGAGGCAAACCGCGAAAAAAGAGCGCGGCGTCGCGGCTGAAATCGTAACTAAGTAGCCATTGTTAACCCACGCCGCTGGTCTTGCTAATGAACCGAACTTGAATGCTATGGCTGAGGTGCATCCTTCGGATTCCACAGGGACGAACGGTCTGCTGCCGCTGTTTTTGGGAAAAAACTGATAGGCCCTCGCCAGTTATATAATTACATCCATTACCCACTCGCGCTGTAATTTCATGGACTAAACGGCATTCTTTTCCTGTTCTAATTAACTGTTTACGAACCCACATTTAAATTAAATAAACGAAGAAATAATTTAGGCGTTAATTGCACTCTTTCCTCACCGGTCAAATAAAAAGCTCACTTTGATAACTTTTTAAATTTCCAAATTAATAGCTGAGACTGGGTATTCTCATAGTGCTGGAGAAAAAATAATACTTGCCGCTTTAAAAATTATCTCAAATAATTTATGAGGAATAAAGGAAAAAAGTTTATTTTCGGCGATACCATTATCAAATAATACAGTTAATCGAAGAATTGACGATATTGCAAAATATTTAGAAGAAGAACTAGTTGCTAAAGTAAAAATAAAAACATGTTTTATCCTTGCAAGTAGATGAAAGCACAGATATCGAGGATATTGCAAATCTAATGTGTTTTATCAGATATATTGACGAAGACACCATACAAGATTTTTGTTATGTTTTGTAAAAGGCTTTCGACAAGAAATACCTCAGATCAGATTTTTAAACTACCAATGATTTTGTCACTGGTCACGGTACTAATTGGATGAAGTGTGTTGGTCTAAGTAGCGACGGAGCACGTGTACTGGCAGGTTGTCATAAAGGTTTGTTTAAACAAATTCAAGAATTAGCCATTACTTGTGTATGTATGCACTGTTGTATCCATAGACAACTTTGGAAGAATGTATCATGTTTGTAAACTACATAAAATCTCGTCCATTAAATAGCAGACTTTTTACCGAGTTATGCAAGGAAATGGGGAGTGATCATAAACACCTCATCTTGTATTGTAATTCACGATGGCTTCAAAAGCAAACGTTTTAAAACGTCTGTTGAAGCTAAAAGACGAAGCTTTGTTATTTCTGAATGGACACCCACCATCTAAAGAAGATGCTATTTTTCCATTTAAGGATAGATTATACGTTTTTGAGTGGTTAATAAAAGTGGCTTATTAGTCCGACATATTTGCTACATTCAATGAATTGAATTTAATTTTGCATGGCTTTGGTTCAAATATTTTCAGAGTAACGGAAAAAGTCGCTCCAATAACTAAAAAAATGACTCTGTGGAAACAACGACTTTCTGTCGATGTTCTGTACTATCACATTAAGCAGATTCTAAAAATGAAAGAATCCATTTAAAAAAGAGACCAAACTATGTGCCCCAGATTTATGGTAGACTCTGTACACTCGAAAATACTTTTAAAAAGTAGCACATCAAGTGTCCAATAACTTCCCATCAGATTTTTTCCTCAATTTGCATTAATCTAGCAGCAATGCTCCGAGCGAGGATAGGTGGGCAACCCTGTACATATATAAATTAAAAAAATTACTTACAAATATTCTTCTTCTACTTCTTCTCCTTCTCCTTTTCTCCTTCTCCATCTTCTCCTTCTTCCGATTATTCCTCTTCTTTTTCTTCTTCTGCAGCTCCATTTCTAATTTTTGGCGACAACTTCACTAGATAATTGCCTATTTTCGGCCGCGTGAAAAATCATCAGTAAAAAGATATTTCAACATTTGGCTGGTTGATACACGGAACCAGTATGGCCAACATAAAGCGAACCTCATTCCGAAATAATTGACAAACTTCGCGATGTGTTATTAATATGGTGGCTATTAATTCAGCTTTATTAATGCGTCATCATGTATGCACTATGCATGGACCAATCAAAGTGTATTTTTGTAAATTTATGAACCAATTGCATTTGATTTTCGTAAATAAAAATCACGTTGCTAATGTGTCATGCGAAACTATCGAGCGTTCAACAAAAATCGACGACGAAGTTGGCGTTGGCAATCTCAAGTCATGTCTGCACTAAGATGACTTGAGATTGCCAACGCCAATTGGAAATTTTGTTGAACGCACGATAGTAAGTTTACGCTATGTTCTATTATTCTTTAGATTTATAGACAATGTTTTGACTGATTTCCAACATCACCGACAAGGTACAGTCTGCAAAATGAATGTTTGATTTGCACCCTCAACTAAAACATTATTTACTGCAAAATTCTTCATATGCATAGTTTTTCCTTATAAACAAATATTTGTTTTTCATATGGCAATCCTTAAAATAACTGTACAACACTATGCATCATAGAACAAATATAAAATGATTTTTATTTATAACCACGATTGTATGGAGGTGATTTGTAGTCATTAAATAGTATTTGCTATTTATAACAAATTAATTTATTACGAAATTAAATTAATTAATGATGCAAATCATGTGTTCAATTCACGGATGCCGCTATCTTTTTATTTTATACATGAGTGATATCGCCAGGAGCCCTATTATACTCATGTAGTCAAATACTCAAAGAAATTGCGAGATTTTGAAATGAAGATGTTGGATATGAAAATCCATATTTCTGGCCCATCAGAATGATAGGGACCCTAGGAATTAAGAACGAGGACTGACAAGACTCCAAACAGCTGAACAAGACTTGATTGAGCCCAACAGTGTATACATGAACGCTCAATCGTAATCTACAGTGTAACTCTGGTACTCAATAAGCTTAGATGCAGCAGAGAACTCTTAACTGGGCTCAAAAGGACCTCCCATTTGGCCTCAATGAGGAACTCCCAATAACGTTCTACAATGCTGCACCAGAACTCAATGATTTATACAGGGTTACAGAGAAATCCCAATCTGGCTCATCACAAGAACTTAATCACGTTTAGTGCAACTACTCTGGAAACTTAGTCAAATAAAGAATTGTGAGCCGTTAAAAGGAAGATAATGGGTATGAAAACCCATTTTCCTGAACAACTAACCCATCACAATTAAAAGGGCCGAAAGAACTAGAAACAGGGATTGACAAGACTCCAAAGAGCTGAAGAAGACTTAATTGAGTACAACAGTATATATGAACGCTTAATTGTAAGACAATGTAACTTCAGTACTGAATAAGCTTGGATGCAACAGAGAACTATTTAACTGGGCTCAAAAGGACCTCCCATTTGGCCTCAATGAGGAACTCCCAATAACGTTTTACAATGCTGCACCAGAACTCAATGATTTATACAGGGTTACAGAGAAATCCCAATCTGGCTCATCACAAGAACTTAATCAGGTTTAGTGCAACTACTCTGGAAACTTAGTCAAATAAAGAATTGTGAGCCGTAGAAAGGAAGATAATGGGTATGAAACCCCATTTTCCTGAACAACTAACCCATCACAATGAAAAGGGCCTAAAGAACTAAAAACAGGGATTGACAAGACTCTAAAGAGCTGAAGAAGACTTAATTGAGTTCAACAGTATATTATATGAACGCTTAATTGTATTCCAATGTAACTCTAGTACTCAATAAGCTTGGATGCAACAGAGAACTATTTAACTGGGCTCAAAAGGACCTCCCATTTGGCCTCAATGAGGAATTCCCAATAACGTTCTGCAATGTTGCACCAATACTGAATGATTTATCCAGTGTTACAGAGAAATCCCAATCTGGCTCATCTCAAGAACTTAATCAGGTTTAGTGCAACTACTCTGGAAACTTAGTCAAATAAAGAATTGTGAGTCGTTGATAGGAAGATAAGGGGTATGAAACCCCATTTTCCTCAACAACTGGCTCATCAGAATAGACAGGGCCTAAAGAACTAAGAACAGGGACTGACAAGACTCCAAAGAGTTGAAGACGACTTAATTGAGTTCAACAGTGTTTATGCACGCTTAATTGTAATCTACAATGTAACTCTAGTACTCAATAAGCTTAGATGCAACAAAGAACGCTTAACTGGGCTCAAAAGGACCTCCCATTTGGCCTCAACGAGGAACTCCCAATAACGTTCTACAATGTTGAACCATTACTCAATGATTTATACAGTGTTACAAAGAAGTCCCAATCTGGCTCATCACAAGAACTTAATCAGGTTTAGTGCAACTACTCTGGAAACCTTAGTCAAATGAAAAATGTGCGAAAATTTGAATGAAAGTATATTGGATATGAAAATCCATACTAAACTGGCCTAGCAGAATCTTTGCAGAATTGCAAGATGTTGAAAGAAAACTAATGGACATAAAAATCTATATTCCATACACAAGCACAGCATTTTTATAAATAGTCACTTCATGATAAAGGAGCCCCTAAAATCTGGGTATTCGTGAGAATCTAATTTTTTTTGCACGATTATAATATACAGGAAAACCTGTATTTGAAAATTGGGATCTAAAATGAAAATACCTCTCTAATACTTCATCTCGTAGGTATCTTAAACCTCAAGATACATTTCGCAATTATATAAATGAATGCAAATTAATTGCATAATATTCAAATTTATTTGCAGTAATATCAAAGTTGCAATAGTAATAATATAAAATACTGAAATTAGTAGAAGTCGTAATATTTTTAGACCGCCGTAAATGTTCTTGACTTGTTGTCTATATTGTGAGCTTGTATAAGCTATATATCGAACTAGTGTATGTACTATGTGACCAAATTCTTTGGAAAACTTATTTAAATTATATTAGTTCTATTACAGATTAATAACTTAATTGGTAAAACATTTACACAACTTTATTTAATTTAATTATTATATACACATAATATTGAATACAAAAATGCAGAAACCGTCCCTGAACATTCAGCAAGCAAAATTGAAAATAGATGCTGTGAAGAGTATTGTAAGAAAAATGAGAGACACTGGTTATGAAGCCTTATGGAAAGATGCATAAGTGAGAGCCAAATCATTAAAATTAATAGAGATGAAGTTATCAAGACAACGAGTTTCGCCTAAGCCATTAAATGACGATTCCTTAGGGCATTCATTTTTAAATGCGTTCCATTTTTATAAACAAATTTTCTATGAAGTTGATGATAAGGTCAGTGTATGCCTGGATGATCGCTTCGAAACTTCGTCTATACAACATTTGATAAACATGGAACAGTTTATTTTGGAAAAAGTTGATAATGAGATTTGCACATTTTATGGAGAAGATTTTAATGTAGAGCGATTAAAGCTTCACAGGGACATGCTTCTAGATATGGCTTCGACTGAAGCAGTAAAATTAAATTTAATTACTGATGTCTGTACATTTCTAAAAAGTCGTCAACATATCATACATGGAAATGTTGCCGGAAATTCATAAATTTGTTAAGATATTTTTAACTATTCCTGCGACAACATGTTCAGCTGAAAGAATATTCTCTAGTCTTCGACGTTTAATATCCTATTTAAGATCGACAATGGGACAGGAGAGGTTAAATCACATTTCACTTTTAAATATACACCGAGATCTATTGCACTCAATAAATATTGATGACATTGCCAACGAGTTTATTTCGCGGGCAACTGTGAGACAAAACACATTTTCTCGCGAATGATAAATTTTATTATATTTTATATTATATTATTTATATTTTTTATATTATAGGTTTATTATTATTTTTAAGAATTTTTATTTTTCATTATTAGTTTTAAAAATTACCACTTTATTTGCCAAATAAATCAACTTATTTTTCTAAATGACCAAATAACTGACTTTACTTTTTGCCCCCCTCGAAATTCTGAAAAGTCGGCGTATATGGTTTGGAGTATTTCAGACCCAGCTGTTTGCGTTTTGTGAAAATGTGCTTCGTCCAAGTGAGCCTCCTATCGAGGTGCATCCCCAGGTTATTGGCAACTTCAGCCTGTGGCAGCGGTTGATGGTTTAGGAAGACTGTAGGGCAGTTTCCTGATCTAAGCGCGAATGATACATGCACTGACTTGGCTTCGTTTACTTTAATTCTCCATATTTTTAATAATTTTTGTAGATTATCAAGCCATGTTTGTAGGTATTCGGATGCTTTTGCAGGGTTGGTGTTTATTGCCATGATTGCCTTGTCATCAGCGAAAGTGGATATTGTTGTATTGGGAGTTAGTGGTATATCTGCCGTGCATAAGAGGTAAAAAATGGGACCAAGAACACTGCCCTGGGGTACCCCAGATTGTATTGGGTATAACTCTGATGTTGCATCATCAAATTTAATCATGAAGTATCTGTCGCTCAAGTAAGATTTCAGTAGTTGGTAGAATGGGTGGGGAAGGTCTCGTTTATGTTTGTAGAGTAGACCTGGGTGCCAGACCTTATCGAACGTTTGGGTAATGTCCAGGAAGGTTGCCGAGCATTTTTTTTTCTTTTTCTAAACAGTTTCTTATTGTTTCCACAACGCGGTGTACTTGTTCTATCGTGGCATGTTTATTACGGAATCCAAATTGATGTTCAGGTATGATTTTAATTTGTCTAGTATTGGTTTTAGTCGCTTAACTAATAATTTCTCGAGGAGCTTGGATGGGATGGGTAGCAGGCTCATAGGTCGGTACGATGAGACTTCCTCTGCTGGTTTTCCTGGTTTTGAAATCATTTTAATCTGTGCCACCTTCCATTGGGAGGGGAAATGTCCAGTTCTTAGGATAGCATTATAAATGTAGACAAGAAGTAAGGAAGACAAGAGCAATAGTAGTGCTTTATGTGGGAGTTGTTTAATAACTGTTCCTGTGATTCATTCATACCCTGGAGCTTTTTGGAGCTTAGGTTTTGTTTGATCATGGTATTTAATTCTTTTAACTTAATTGTTTTCATGGGAAGGGCCAATTGGTGCGTTGTTTCTAGGAAAAGCGTTATTTGGCTTTCTTCTTTCGGACTAATATCCCGAGGCAAGGGTTGGAATACTTTAACCAGGTGTTCTGCAAAATATCTGTTATTCCCTTGTTTTCTCTTGCCCAACTCCTGTCGGGTTTCCTTAAGGCTGGAATGTTTACTTGGTGATGTTTGAATTTGCTCGTTGCAAATCAGTCCGTGGCTACACCTGCTGTCAATTCTTCTAGATATTTCTTTATTTCTAGCTCTTTTTCATTTTTTTGAGCTTCTTCAGGTCTCGTACTGCCTTATTGAATTTAGATTTATCTTGAGAAGATCGAGTGACCATCCAAGCTTTCCGAAGTTTCCATTTTTTTGAGGATTGCTTCTTTAACAATGATTGAAGTAGTTTGTCTCCTACTAAGTTTGACCTGCTCCGGAGTGCTATCCCAGGCCGCGTTTTGTATGGCACACGTAAGATATTCTACGGCATTATCAATTTCTTCGTCAGTTTTTAGTGCGATTTTTAGATTAATTTTATCGCCCAAGATCTTTCTGAAGAGCTCCCAGTTAGTGCGTTTATTGAAAAGTTTAGCTGGTTTAGCTGTCTCAATAAGGGAGCTACTTAGGGTGACCATAGTTGGGGAGTGCTCTGAAGATAAGTCTAGGTTTTGTTCTAGTAGGAGGTGTCCCGTGGGAATACCTTTTGAAACACAGAAGTCCTAATACGTAGGTTTTCTGGCGGAAAGTGCGTTAAGTTTGTTTTCTTTCATGGACTTGGCTAGTTCTCGCCCTTTGGTATTGGTAAGTCCAGACCCCCACATCTGGTGTTTAGCGTTGTAGTCGCCACCTGCAATAAAGCGACTTCCGAGAGTTTCAAAAAATTCAGTGTATTTGTCTTTCTTATTAGCATGCCTTGATGGGCAGTAAACTGCAGATATAGTGATTTGCCCTCGTGAATCTTCAATTTTGATGTTGGTTGCTTGGATGTGGTTAGTTTGAAATTTTTCTAATTCGACGTGTTTGATTGTATTTTTAATGATAATAGCAGATCCTCCATGAGCTTTGTCTTCTTAGTGCTTGGTATCATAGATGTTGTAGTTGTGGATTCTAAGATGACTTCTGTTTGTGTAGTGGGTTTCTGATATAAGCATAATGTCGATATCGTGAAACTTGATAAATTGAGTTAGCTCGGGTCCGTGCGCTATGAGACCGTTTGCATTCCATACTGATAATTTGATTTGATCATCCATTAGTTTATTTTATCTAGTACTTTTGTTACGAGATTTATCATCATTCTCATGTCTTTAGCTAACTTTTCCACAATGTTTTCTAATCTATCCATTCTATCCTCGGTTTTTTGAGTTTTTAGGGATTTAATATTGGTATCATTGCTACTACTTGAGATTTCCAACAAGGCGGTTCTCTTCAGGTATTATGGAATATAAATCAACCACAAAACAATATCTATTTCATTATGATCTAAGAATAGTAAATCGAATGTCCAACGCGACCACTGAACAAGTTCACAATCCTTATCCTTGTATTTTTTAACTAATCCCAAATTTTGAATTACAGATACAATTAATTTTTTTAATAAATATGTACACAACTTTCTAAAACTTTACCTTAACTTCCAAATATTTGCAAGTGGGATGATTGTGTCCGCCGTTTTATCTTAATAATATGGTTTCAGTTTTCTCTACTGATATAGATGCTAGACAACCACGTTTAGTGCATCTGTAGCTAACACCGAACACTATCTCTGTACCTTTTCTGAATGTAAATTTCTTTAAAACTAACAATTTCTTCCCACGAACACTGAGCGTGGTCTCTATTCCAAATTGATAACCGTTTAAATTGAAGCGCAGGAAATAAGTATAGCAATATTGCAAAAACATCATGTCGTCGGCTTACAAGTGAAATCACTTAAGTCAAAAACTATAAAATGTGAGAAACTGCAATTAAAGTTGTATATTCTGCTGTTACCTTTCCTACTCAGTCATTTAATGAGTTAACATTTGGAAGTTCGGCTACCGGCTACAGGCCCCTTTACTATTCCCCTGCTGAGTCTGAGATTTGGTACAATTTAGTAAACCATCAAAATAAAACACAACTAAAATCAACCAAAAATTGACTTAGTGTATTTCACTTGTAAGCCGACGATATTTATAGGGGCAGGTCAGAGCTGCGCTCCTGTACCTGAGATAATCCCTTACGCAAAAAGGGATTAAAATTTTCGGGGCATTGCTGCGCTCCAAAATGAAAGTGACCTTTTGGCACCCCCCACGAAGAGGACAATTACGTTAACCTAACCCCCAATGAGTTGTAATAAGTACATGTAATAAGTTGTACTTCATGTTTTTGAATCAAATCAACTGATATAGTAGTTGACTTTGAAGAGTCTATGCATTTATCTACGTTTCGCAGATATTTCAATCTGATCAGTTTTGCAGATCCCCCTTGGAGTTGCCCACCCTTGCCCACCCATTTGGGACTATGGCTGGGTTAGAAGCGCACCTATGCCCATACTTTCAGGTAAAATAAATTTCCGAGCGCAGATCTGCCACACCGATTTATAGTGCTTACGGGAGGTGCTTACGGAGATAAGCTTAATCCCTTGGTTGCGCGCTAGTGACCCGTAATAAATCCGTAGTCCGTAATCCGTAATTCGAACCCGTAATCTTGAGACACTCAGCAGGGTAAAAGTGACCGCCGGGCGCTAGTGACCTACACCCGAAGTCCCTTGACCCAATACTCGGAGGGGTTGTGGGGTTGTAATCCGTAACAGAAAACCCGCAAAATATAATATGCTCAAAATATAACCTTACAAAAAAATACAACAAAGTTATTCTATTACCATTCTACAACAAAATTAAAAGTTTAGAATGAAATCGTAGTGCTGTTAGGTAGTTGTACTTTCATATTTGTAGGATGTTTGCATGTTGGCAATAATGTCGCTCTACGGTCAGCATCTAGGGCAGCATTTAATTTTGTGGTATCTGTTTTTTTTTGCGTAACTAATAGATTTGTAAAATAGTAGGTCTATGCATTGTTCTTCAAACTTTGTTATCCCGCGAAACCCTTTTTTGATGAGTTCTACGGAAAAAAAATCTTAATATCTACGGAAGCCTATATTACAAACTTTATACAAGATATAAATTAGCCTTTATTCTGCGCATGCAAGCTTGTGTGTATGCGTAAATTGCCATCAGATGTGCAAATTCGCTAAACGTGATGTTGCCGGATGTTACACAAGTAACTAGTGTAACAGTTGTATAAATTTCAACGGAACCCTTAAGAAAAAATAATATCAAAATACTACTTATGTGAAGTTTTCGAATGCTCAAACGGCAAATTAGTAGAATTGTATTTTGTGTTATTAGGACGAAGAAATAAATACTTCGAACGATTTGCTTGAAATTGCTGGACGAGGCAACGCCGAGTCCAGCAACTGTAATGAAGCCGAAATATGTTTCTCGTCCTTATATCATACATAATTTTTTATTCGATTGCAAGAACTTTATAGTATATAAAGTTAAAAAAAATTATAAACTAAAAAATTTTAAAAAAATATTATCAAATTGCCGTGAATTTTTTATTACGTTGTCAGTGTGACGTTCGTTCAACAACGGAAATATTTCTATTTAAAATGTCGAGTGAAGACGAGTTAATATGTGCTCCTCCTGAGATGCGAGACGCCGTAAATCAAGTTTCGGTAGAGTTGCTTCCGCAAATATCAAAATAGATTTATGAAAGGGCATATCAAAGATTTGAAACATACCGCCAAGAAAATAATATCCAACTCTCTCCGAGAATGTTTTACTGGCATATTTCTCAAATTTGTTTCTAAAAATGAAATGAAACGATCCCACTATTCTATAGTAAGAGCCATGTTATGCTATAAATTAATCAACCATTACCTTTTTTATTTTTGCTGCCGAAAAATATTTTTCGGCTTAGGACGAAAAAGACTATTACCTGGCAACCATGGTGTTTAACAAAATTATGGCGTTTTCGTCCAGATTTTCATACCGAAAAAACTATCTTATGATGCAATCAAATAAAAAATAGTTATTTTCAATGTTCATGTATTATAATATTACAAAAATAAAACACAAATGCAAAGTTAAATGAAAATTAGACAAAATTGCATAAAACAAAATTAGAGTGCATGCTAATGGCTAGGGTGAGCCTGTTTGCCCTTGCATAATCAAAATCATGGCAAAATATTTGTTATTTGTAAACGCATTTCATTTTCTGCATCGAGCATATTTCTATATTTTGTACTTGTTCCTACATTTATTGAAAATGAATGTTCGCCTATATAGGTGGAAACGAAATGCATTCATATTTTAATCGCTCTTGTTGATATGTCCGGTTATTCTGCGTACAATTTTATCCAAAATTCTAGTAAGTCTTTTCTCTAAAATGCACATTTTAAAATTGAATCTGTTGATATATCTATTAATTGTTCTCTTTCTTTAAACATTAAACTCTCAAATTTAGTGTAATATTGAAATGGATCTTAAATCCATTCATACGATTCTGTTGTTTCTGGAAAGTATATTCGTATTGTCCGTTTTCGACTATAAAACTGTTTAACATTTGCAAACATTGCACGTTATTTGATTTAACGTAAGATTCCTATAAATCTAAATTCAATAACGAATTGATTTTTTCATGCATTTTAATAATGTTGATATGAATTCCTTGAAGTGATTTATTGTATTCGTTTAAAAAAACAAAATATATCGGCCAAATAGCATACAGTTTGTAACCATATTTCACAATTCAAATTTGTAGTATATTTGTGATTATGTTCATTTAAAAATAATCGGACTTCATCTTTAAACATCCATGCAGATTGCAGACTTCCTTCATCTTCAATAATAATGGTTCTAAATAGTTTAATACTGTTCTTAGAATACTTTAAAAGTTTTATGATTTATCAAAGTGACAGTGACACTTGCTAGCTGGGAAAGTGTATTTCCGGCTAGCTAGGAAATAAAATTATACAATGAGTCAGTTCCCGACCGCTTTAAAAGGCATAAATGCACATATTTTCAACTGGTTGTGAGTAAATCATTTTACTTATCAAATATTCTATGAATGACAAAGTGGTAAAGTTGACTAACCAAGTGAAAATTTAACACAAATAACTGAAATATGTTATAGTATTACCGGAAAATTTAATGGGAAAATAAAGGTAAAAAAATAATTGCAAGAATAAAAAATATAATGAAGAGAAACATAAATCCCCAAATTATTAAATAAAATTTTGGATCGTGGGAATTTTATGTAAACGAGTGAAACATTTCGATTGCTTATTTGCAATAGGACGTAACACATTTTCAATCCTATTACGTCTCGTCCTATTGCAAATAAGGCATGGATTTGGTTTTTTATTTCAAATATTCGATTTTTGCCAAATATGTTCATGGTAACCACGAACAATTAATAGACAGATGATGATAATGATGAAAAATGACATAAATGAAGTAAAATGACGTTTAGTGGAAAGTGGGATACAAAATAATATTTCAAAATCATTTTTGAAATATTTTAACCAGGCAATTTTGCATAAACAAGTGAAACATTTGGCATTTTGGCAAATATTCAATGAATACATGGAAAAGCTGACAAGCCAAATAAAAATGAGAATCAGATATATGTGAAAAATTTGATAGCAAAATTTCATTGTACACAATACAAATGACTAGAAATAGAAATTAAAGATAAATACAGAATATATTATACTTAGAATTATACTACTTATATAATTATAACTTATATAACTTATAATTATACTTGGAATAGAAATTTTAATGGAGCGCCATATGTTATCAGAAATAGTTAGAGAAAATAGTATAATAGTAAATGAATATGAAATGGTAGTAGAAAATTTCATTGCAATAATGAAAATTATGTTTTGCATGCAAGCAAAACATTTTAATTAATGTTAAATATTCAATGAATACATAGCTAAGTTGACAAACTAAGTTAGAATTTAGCAGAAATAACTGAAAAATGTTATAGTAACAACGTATAATTTAATGGAATGGTAAAAAATTATAAGAAATATTTTTTTTTAAATGAATAAGATTTTTTACGTACAAGGTGGGGTAGAACTAACTACAACATTTCAAAAAAATACTAAAGATACATCTGTTCTTATTATTATTCCTAGGCTTATTACTAATTATACCTATTTACAGGAAGATTTACATTCTTTATAGATATAGAAAGATATGTTATCAAGTGATTTTTTATAATGTATCACTTTAAAGCGGTACAATCTATATAACACACTTTCTGTTTAGATCAGAGGTCCCCAACCTCTTTGGCAGGAGGTCCACATGTGCAAATTGAAAGTTTAAAGTGGGCCTGGCACAAATATCTGTGTATAATTGTCATTTTTGTGTCATCTTGTCATGGCATATTTTTGAATAATCTCCAAAATGTTTGTAGAAATATTGAAAAAAGTAACGCTTGTAGGTGAAATGTTGAAGAAAAACTTTGTAGAACAAACCTCCGTTATTGTCTCTTATTTTGAACGTTGACAACAAAAATTGCATATACATGGTGCACATGGTGAATAGATCCAATGTATACACAAATGATTTTTAGATCTCTTAAACCACCTGTCCACAGATGTTTCAAGTATTAAATATTAGATTGAATATTTCCAATATTTAGGTTTCTCCCAAATTTCTCATTTCCTACCCTGTAGAATCAAATTTTTGATGAAGAGGGATATGTTATCAGAATTTGTTAAAAAAAATCGTTTCAATAATGAAAAATGTAAACAAGACACTAAAATGCATAAAATTAATGAAAGGTTTGGATCTCCAAAGTTTACATAAGGCGGTAAATCATAAGGCAGACAGGCTTAGGGCCAATAGCCTAATATAGACTGTTATCTCTCGTAAGGTTTTTTTTTGCAATATTCAAGTATTGGCGATACATTTGCACTATTTCTCACAAGTTAGCAATGTACCATTACCAAAAAAATCGAAGTGATATGCGAGCAATATCGCCGTTCCGGAGTAAGAATGACGCAACTGCATACTTTTTAGGAGGGACGAAAAACGATTGTTATTTTGTGAGTTTTATAGAAGTAATACATGCTATTGGTAGTAATTTGAATGTAAAATATAAAAATTAAAGCGATTACGAATAAAATATATTACCTTTTTTAATACTCAATAATTAACAATCGTTTTTCGTCTGTACTGAAAAAAAATGAATTTAGAGGATTTGGAAATTTAAGATTAGAAAATTGAAAAAAATTTCATTGCAATTATTCATTTTGCAGTTGTCGTAATTTTATCTGTATCTGATTTTTCGTTAGACAGGATTACTTTATCATTTATCATACTTTAGTATAATGTGTGATGAAGTAATAATGTAGGTAGTAACTATTTAAACCACCCGAAAAATATGATTCTTTGTATTATTACAAGTTCAGTAATTAGTATTCTAGGCATCTATTGCATAAGCCCAACCATTCCTACATCTTACATTTTACAATTGATTGATGCAGCCAGACAATAGATTACTTGGTTAGGTCATATGTTTAGTAATGAGTTCAGGTGGGAACCATGTTCGACACATTTCAAAGCGTAACGTTGTGTAATTAGACCAAAAAAGGTCATCATAAATCAATTCGGTGTAATGCGTTTTCCAGTTCGTGTTACAGAATAGTTTATATATATATATATATATATATATATATATATGTATATATATATTGGCCATGAAATATTATTTAGCGACATTTAATATACGAGTATTGGATTGTAAGCTCGTAAAGTAGAAACATAATGATATGCCGTGAATAGGTTTGGTATAAATCGATTTAATCCACACGTGTGCTAGATCGCTCCTTGGCGACGGTAATTAGCTGTAGCAACTTAAATACGCTTTCCTTAAATAAAGAAACAGCAATTTACAATTATTTTGATAGTAATAATAAGAATAATTTAATAAACAGTAGGTACTTCTATATATTAATGTAATAAAAAATTAATCCCAGAAATTATACTTTACTCGATACAATTGCCTTATACTAGAATCGAATCACCGATCATTGAAGAGTCAGAGGTTTAGTTTACTGTACCCCACTTTCCAATGTAAATATACATACAAAATAAAATATATACAAATTTTGGAGAAAAACATGGCTATGGTGTATCACGACAAAGGCTCTGCGACAAAAGTCGTCTAACGTACTTATTTACTTTACGCATATGCTTATCACAGATAAATAAAATCCCTGTTAAAAGATAAGCTTCATTACCAGGACTTATTTAATGTGGAAATAAGTAACCGAGGCTTGAACTTGTAAAACAAACACGAATCATGAGGCGTAATATATCCTTCTCCCTTATCTATCGCTGTCCTCATTCTAAGTGAAACTGAAAAATAAGGTGACAATGAAATAAATCAAAACTAACGTTTGAAATAAAATCATTTTTTTCGCATTTTTCCACAAACTAATACACTGTAAGCAAATTTATCATTTTTTTTTGTCAGAAAACTGCGCATCAAATTAATATACAGGGTATCTCAGCAGGGCCGAAACTAGAGTTGTAATATAGAGGGAGCGCAAATTTTGTTGACAAAAAAGTAAAAAAGAAAAAATATAGACAGGTGCAACTATTTTTTAAGTTTAATTGTCAGAACAAATACAACTTATTTCATCAATTTACAAAAACGAACATTCCAGCTACTTTCTTCAACGCTCAACAGTGCCAGATTTGGTAATCTATGGTGACTTATTGTTTCTCTATAACATGTTTTTAAGGCGTTTTAAAACACTAAACGACCTTTCACAAGTACAAGACGTAACCTGAATAGTTAAAGCTATCTGAAGCATTTTGGTCAAAGATGGAAGCAATACTGGATATACTTCTTTAAGAAGTTCTGGTTTACAAATGTCAATCAATTACGGCTATGTAATTTTTTGCAACAATATTCTGTAGTAAAACCTACAGAATATTGTTGATAATTCTACATCATAAAGACTACTTAAATTCTTTAATTATAGTATTCTATAGTGATATTAGTTCGAACATCTACATCATTCTACATCATAAAGACTACTTAAATTCTTTAAAAGTAGAATGTGCAAGAAGCACTCTGACGTTGGATTTAAAGCTTCAGTACTCATTAAAATATTTTTATTGTTCTCGGAAACTCTCGAAAATTTTTATTATTTGATATTATTTCGAACTCTGTCATCAAGATTATCATTTTGCAAGAATTATTGTAATGATTTTGAACTATTTCTCTTTTTTGATACTGTTCCATCTCTTTCATTTAATTACAGTTCAAAGTGATTTTTTAAAATATTTTCATATAATTTATCAAAGTGTTTGCCCTCAGATTTTCAAAAGTAAATATTAAATATTTAATACTAAGGGAAGCTTTAGATAAACCCAAATGTTTACTCTGAAGCAATTGATAGACCCGTGGAGAGTTTTGAAAAAATGTTCAAATACAAAATGACGTCTTTTAATGAATAACTTTTCTAGACCGTTTGCTGTTGCACCAGATAAATATTGTTTAAATTACTCCAAAGTGGCCTGATATTTACATGCATAATTCCAAGTTCTTACATTTGGAAGTAGCTGGGGGGCGCAACTTGTCATAGAGGGGACGGGTCACCCTGTATATTAAAATTGTGACATTTTTGTCTGTGATTTTGATTTTTTTGAATTTTTAATGAAAGATATAAACACAAGATTAGTAGAAGTTGTGAAAAAAAAATTAACAAATATAGAGAGTTTGTTTAGAGAAAAAAAGAGTAGTAATACTGAAGAGTAGTAGAGCAGCAAAGAGCAGTAAATATGAAATTTTATCCCGAAATTCAAAAAGAATGCTATGTAGAATATAATGTATGTATGAATATAATTATGTTTGAATAACATTATTTCTGTTCTTCATTGAACTTTGTTGATCCCAATTTTTACTTTGTTATATTTTTCTAAAATAAAATTTTTGAATTTCGATACCAAGTTTTATATTATTATAGCCATTACGAACAACTTTTTTTTTTGTAATCGAATGTGTACTTCACTCTAAGTGTTCATGAAGTTTTCTGAACATACTGTACATTAGGGCATCAAATATTTTTTCCATTGATCTTATTTGTGCCCTAAGCAAAAACTGTTATCCAAATAACATAGTTCATAATTTTTTTAATTTAAATAGAAATCGTTTTTGAACGCTAGTCCGTGAATACACTGTATATACATGTACTTACTTTGTATATATGCTATGTCCATATTAATAATTTTAATAATAGAAAAATATATAATTATGATGACTCGTAAACGTCACGCTCTTCGTAATGATTGCGATCAAAATATCACAAGTTGACGCGTTTTGTTTACATTCTTCGTATGTCGTAATTCAGTTACCTGGCGCTCTTGTATAATGATGAATTATAAAGCGCAGATAAGAGCTCTTCTTATCCACAACAGTCCATCTAAGTCAGAATGTTTTCAAACACATAATTAATGATGCGACGGATGACTAAATCAGCTGCCACGCTGGCTGACAATAAAGCATTAAGAATTTATGAAGAAATTACCTACCGTGATAGGATCAGTCCACTGGACATTACTCCGCAATGCGTCTTAATGTTTAATGGAATGTTTGTTTAAAATTGGCTCGCGCTCGTTCGCAATTCGCGATAATGATTTTATGTCGTCTTAGATTATTGCTGGTAATATAACTTTTCATTAATAAAATTCAAACTAGGTACGCATTATCATACCAACATTAATAACTAAGTATGTTATACATTTAATTTTTGAAATAAAATTCATTAAAAAAATGCAAATTGGGGATGAATTATAATCATCTAAATTATTTGGCCGAGTGTTTCAACTTTCAGTTAAATTATTAAAATATATGATATACGTCCGTTTATGTTACTTAAATGCCTAATATGTATTGCAAAACTTTTAACTTTCAAAAACGACATTCCCGCCGGACAGTCAATTGTAACTTGTAAAAACACAAATTATTTTTCACTTCAGTTCAAACTTATCTAAATCATATCGTATCGTATCTTACAGTCATTGTATTAGATATATCCCGAATCAGCAAAAATCCATCTTCAAAAATCCGGGTGTTCAATTATAAATAAAACATAAGTGCAAACTGTATGTAATATTATTTGAGTCACCAGTTATAACTTTTTTTTTATATTTCCGCTATGATATCAAAATTATATTAATGACTTTATTCAAATAATCAATAATTGCGTTTGTTATTAAATCATGCAATGGTATCAACCTCAAATGCTTTTCTCATTTTTATCGACTCTCTGGCTGCATTACATCCGTGAAAATCCACCCAACCTATAACATGACCGAGCAGCATGCACGAAGGTGAAATTCCGGCCTAGGAATGTGTCGTTATGAAACGTAACCGTTTAGTAATGAATGAATGCATAACTTGCTGCAGGAAATTGGCGCATTTTTTCCTGTTAATTTCGCGGCTTGGCTGGACTGTAATTACAGAGATGCTCCAGGAATAGGATGACTGATTATATCCATTATTATCAATTAGATTAATGAATTTGTTAGAATGTATGTATAGCTTCTGGTATTACAAAATTGATACCTAATTTAATAGCCAGTAATTATGGTGGAATTACGTGTGGTATGTAATTGAAACGGAAGTGAATTCAGATGTGCAGGAGAATGATTGAGTGGAGAAGTGAATTTAAATATCAGATGGTAGATTGCCAATTGTGAGAATAAATTTTATAATCTGGCGTAGGCAGCATATGGCTTTCTCCTTGTAATTATTAATGCGACAAATTTGTTTAAAATTTATTTTTACAGCAATTTCTAGGATATTCATGACTGCGATTTGTGTATTGTAACGTCATAAGTCAGGTATAAGTTAGTTCAGTGGTGCTTAACTTTTAAGGTTGCTCCAGCAAATTTTTAATTCAAAACATTTAATCGATTCGCATATTTTATTTTAACTATAAAATAAGCTTAGTAAATTTGCCCATACGGACGAGCCGGAAAGTTTGCAGGTTAGCAACATAGGAGCGAGCCTGTCTGGCCAATCTGGCGACCCCCAATAGAATTAAAATTCTGAAAATCCTAGAAATCTTAAGAAACATTTTTTTTTGTGGTATAACTGGAATGTTGAAGTGTCAATTATCTAAGATTACTGGATTACTGGCACCTGGGTATATGAGCCTTTACATGCAATGTGCCTGTAAATTGTCAATTATTGATAGAGGAATTGAAACATTTAATCCTATTCAAATTCCTTAATTAAATACATTAATCCTTCTAACCTCAGGTTAGAATCTAAATCTAAATCTCAGGTAAATCTCTTTTTTATATTTTCAAAATGTATACTTATAACAAGTTCATTAACTAGTTTAATATAATAGAATCTCATAATCGGCATCTCAAATCTTTGCAGGTACCGTACCTGTGGTGCTTTATTTACCGAGTCAGTCAAGATAGCAATAAACAAGCTTTGACATGTCAAGAGAAAATAAATATAGTTTTTTGATATTTTAATTATAAACATGGTTAATTGGTCAATGTTGGAGTCAATATTTTCAAGTTGGTCAATGGTCAATGTTTTCAAACTTGAAATGTACAGAAAGCCTACATTTACACACACCTTAATTCCAATTAACTCTAGACACCCCATTAGTCATAAATTAACGGCATTTAACCGAAACCGTCCATAATTTAATAAAAAACAACATCGTAATAACATTAATAAGACCATATATGCAGCGCATAACTCCGAAATAAAATGTTTAAGTCCCTAACATTTTTCGGAAATGTCAGCCTCAAAATTGCTTAATAAACCTACCAAGATCCTTAACAAACACAATATAAATGTTGCGTTCAAAACATGCGTTAAATTAAGCAACACCATATTTAATGCTAAAACACAAATTAATAATTTCAACAAATCAGGAATTTATAAATTAGCTTGTGAGGATTGTAAAGGGGTTTACATTGGCCAGTCTGGGCGTAATTTCAACATTAGGTTGAAAGAACATATGAGATCATTTAGATTAAACCATAATAATTCAACACTTGCTAACCCCCTCATTGAAAATCGGTATCCTTTTGGGAGGGATGTACAGCAGATAATTCATTTCGCTGGGAAAGGTCTTAAGATGGACCGATATGAGTCCCTCGAAATTCAAAAGGCCAAGTGTAATCGCGAATGTCTGGTCATTAACGACCAGACAGACCTAGTTTTTACTCCCCACTTTTCAAAGCTGAATTATAGATATGTATAAATAGCGGTTTTATTTGTATTTTATTTTACTCTAAGTTTGATAATGATCAGAACGTGATCGAAACTATAGTCACTAATTTTAATAAACACAATGATATAAACAAAGAAAAGTGTTTGATTAATTTAAACATGTTTAATACCTAAAAATTAAAATTGAAAGGTTTTTTTGCGTTTTGTTACTAAATGGATGATTTTCTAAATCGAGATTACTGATTTGGACTGGATCTAAATAATAAAGGGTCTATTGACAAATGAAATGAGCCATAGAGTCCCTTTTCTGCAGGAGCTTTTGTGCACATGAGTAGAATGAGATCAAGACTAATTTATCTCGATTAAATGTATTTGTGGTTACCACTTCGTTAACACTCAGTGTTCTATAAATTCCTCGAAACCACGTATTTGATTTACCTTTTAATTTATCTAGAATCATTTTTAAAGTGAAATTTTTTTGAGTGTTTCGAGTGCTTCTAAATTGAAAATGGCTTGGCCTATATGAATTAAATTTGTACTAAGCATAAAGGTTCCATTAACACGTAAAATGAACAACAGAGGGCACTTTTGCATAGCCGCGTGTTTTCAGCAGAACCTTGAAAGTGTGAAAAGGAGTTTTCTCTGCTTTAAAACGTCATACCTTAATGAGCTGTCGGATTTGTGAAATGGCAGACCACTTAAAATATGTGCCTCAAATGGGGCTACATCCCCATAGCATGACAAGTAATAGGGCCACTTCCTTAAGTTGCCACGACGGAAAATGTAAGATTCGCAATTTTCCCATCAAATCAACTAAAAATAAAATCGCAACTTTGGCAAATTTTCAAGTTGCTTCTAGGGGCTTTAGAGGTGAACCATAAACTAACTAATTTCACCCTCCTGATTCCAAAAAGTAGTCTCACAATTTCGTAGCCCCGGTGGTTCTCGAGATATCATCACAGTTTCAAGTTCTATCATTTTCTATGTCGATAATGCCTTAGCCGATATGATTAAGAGCGAGGTTTTGGCGCGAATACTGGGTTCTAGTTGTGGACAAATCCGCCGGGATTCGATTTTAAAGCGCTCTGTAATATGTTTTGCATTCGCTACTAGCGTAATTTGGGTGTGCGTGAGCAATTAAAAATTAAGATGTTGCCATGTTTTTAATTTGTATAGCCGGCTGGCTTTTTTGCTGGCTTTTCGATGCCTGCTAATTTATGAGTCAACACATTATTTCCGATACATTATATTCTATAATTGGGTCAGAATTCTCTTTAAAATAGTGACAGTAACCAATTACGCCATAGGTGGAGGAGTAGTAGGGATTATTATTATTATTATTATTATTATTACTATATTACACCGAGTGTCTTGGATAAGGGGCTAACATTGGAATTTAACATGTAAAATTAAATATGTGTAATTATTAGCTCCGTTATTAATTTTAGAGATAAATTGCAAAGGAATATCATTTAGAGTATTTAAAACTGTAAATGTATCATCCATTTAATTTACGTTTGTACCAGAATCCACCTCAGAAATAATAAAAATAAGTACCAATGTACAATAAAAACCCTTGCCATGAGTTTGACAAATGTCATGTTATAGTGATTATTTTTTGACGTTTCTCAAAACCAATGATATATTTCGATTTTTGTCATATTGATACTTCTGGACCAATCCCGTCATTATTATACTGGGAATATTCTCTAGAGAATATTATAGTGGGAATAATCTCGGTAGCTAGGTTCACTCTTGTCAATCAAAATATTTGTCAAATTATTAATTTATCAATCATATTAAAGTGTCATACAAAATGAATAAAAGTCGCTTTAGCTGCGTTTCGCATACTGAAATTGATAAAGAAATACTAGAAAGCAAAAAACGTCAAAAAATAATCTAATCAAATATAACTCGAGAGTTCGATAAATTAGAAAATAATTTGACAGATTATGTCTCAAACTTGTTGCCATTTGGCAATAGTCACTCGAGCCCTTCGGGCTCTCGTGACTATTGCCTGGCAACAAGTTTTCGACAATCTGTCAAATTATTTTCAATTTATTCTCACTCTCTTGTTATATTATTACTGAAAATTATTTTGCTAGTCAGATATCAATTACCGTGCACAATAATCAGAGTTATTCCAATGAAGAGAGGGTATTCATTATCAAAACATTTTACAGTGGCGTCAGTTTACGCATAGTTCGTGACTTATTTTCGGTTAATTTAACAATCGACCAATTCCGTCTGTAATTAGCAAACAATTAGCAAGTTTGTGAAAAAGTTTGAAAACACAGCAAGTGTAGCGGCAGATGATTTAAAATGTATTTTAATACTCCAATTTCAACAAATATTATTTCAAATACATTAACATTTCAGGCAAACGGAACAGATGAAGCAAAAATTAATTGGAAGAAGGAGTTTTGGGTGTGATACATGCTGAACCAACAACTAGAGTTGTTAGAGCAAGTACTTACTCAAAAAGTTGGAATTTCTTCATTGCAATAACTCTGGTTTATTGTTCATAGTAATTGATATCTGATTTTTATCTGATGATCGGGTTTTTATGGTGGTACATTGTTCAACTTATTTCATTAAATCACTGAATCCTTTTACAAGTTTTGTTTATTTATGTGTTTGTTAAATTTGTCAATTTATGTGACCAAATTTGAGTCTTATTGAGATTTACTGTAAGCTTATTGATAATTGTAAGCTTATTACCCAAAAATGAAATGAAATGGTATATGAAACATTTCATACATTTAAAGATCACTTTTATTTAAAAATAAATAGACGCCTTACACAGTCAATTCCATTTTCATTGTCGTGACGAGGGATTTTTTGATCGCGGAACATGGGGAAATAACATTGGAAAACGGGTTTCCTTCAATTTCTCTTACCCTAATAAAACTATAAGGAAACTGAGACCATATTTATTCTAAATACTTTTATTTTTGACTTGCAATCAAATATTTGGTGTCAATATAAGCAGGGTCTTGGTGACCTCTTCAAGTGTCCAAAAAACTATAAAGATATTATTAATATAAAATACTATTAAGATGATAGTTATTAACGACCCAAGAACTTATCTCCTCAGGACTCAAATTTCATATACATACTTATCCCTTCTTAAAGTATTGTAAGTGCGTGCATTCCGCCCTTTAGATTTTAACAACACCCCACATGCAAATAGATTCATTTTGGTTTCTTTACATTCGGCAGCGTAGTTAATTTGAAAATATTATTCAATTATCGTTGTGCTTCCTTCGTGTGTTTCTGATGTTTATTGTGCGTTTTGGTTTTATGTGTATTTTATAAACGTATGTGTCCCCTGTGACTATTTTCTACTTTCACTCGGTGACAATTATTGTATCTGTATTTTGTGTATGACTAATTCCACCCTGTGACAATTATTCTTGCGTATTTTATATTTTTATATTTAGGTAGACTATTATATCTTCCTGAGATAATTTACTTGTGCGCTGTGTAGTTCTTTTGCGTATTGCGAGGTTTATGTGTATGGGAAGGATGTCACAAAAATTGAATGTGTTAACCATACCATAAAAAAATATGGGAAAAGATTATACTCTTTGAAAAATGGCAAAAAAAATGTTTCCTTATCTGCTAGAAAAATATTAAATAACAAACTAATTTCCTTATTACAGAAAAGAGCACAAAAAATCCATTCAAGTCGGTCGTTTAATTTAGGTACATTTTAAATAATCAATAAAACCATTAAAACATCTGTTAATTAATAAGTACTATATCTTATTAGATACAGTATTTTACTAATAAGGTTTCAGGATATATATTTTGGAATGGATATATATATATATATATATATATATATATATATATATATATATATATATATATATATATATATATAATTTCTCTGAATCAAATTATTTAAATAATATGGTAAACAATTGGTAATTTTAATTATAAACTATATAGTGTCACGTAGAATCAGGTCTATATTCATATAAAGCTTTAAAATTGTGCAAATGTTTGCAAAGACAATTCATGACGATAAAAATGGCAAAAATCGAAGATTTAATGAAATTTCATAGAAAAACGTAAATAATTGAAAAACTAACTATATAGTGACACCTAGTATTTATTTTGATAATTTATGGTACAGAAAATATAACGTGAAAGTGATTATTAACAGCATATAAGTTGAAAAACACTTTTACACCCGAAAACCGCGCTCTAAAAGCTGCTACTGAGCATAAAAAGCCAAATAACAAGTAAAATGTGCCATAGAGCGCCCTTTTGTGCAGCCACATTTTTCCAGGGAAAGTATGGAAAACTCCCCTATCTCTTCCTCCTTTGTGTTCCTCTGTCATGATTCCAAGTTTGTCGCTCATATACCTACATTCATGTTTTTATAATCACGTTAGGAGTTATATATTATCGCATATTGAGATGATAATAAATAAAACTACAGTGAATAATATTCAAGCACAAGAAGTAATCATGTTACCACACAGGATAATTTTATCGAATCATTAATATAAATAATGCAATGGCTATGCGCATAATTGGTCATGAATACGCTTCATTCATTATCAATACTTTTGTGTTACAATATTAATGTTATGTATTTATGTGACGCGAAGCGCCTTTAAATTTGCATTTTCCGTTTGATTTCCTTCCATGAATTAAAGGCGTTAACACTGGTTATCTTCCTATACAAACCCACACGTCGCCGGCACAATTGTAATCACTCGCCTTAAAAAACGAAACCTCTCTCAATAGTTTTGTCGTTTTTATCTTGCCAGCTGCATAAATCGCGTCTCGTTACGTATCATAATTGTATGCGAAGGTGTGTGTATGTATGCCTGGACACAATCGTCTGCGTCACGCTCACAGCAAGAAATCGGGAAGAAAATCCTCATGTTTAAGGGGGCGGCCGCATTAAAATATCATAGGTTAAAACCCATATTGAATTGATACCTGATTGATAGGTGAACCGACGAGAGACTTTCTCGTTCATGCCGCTTATTGTGACAGTAATGCTCCTGTGAAATAATTTCATCTAGCGCATATTGTCTGTATTGCCTCACCGTCTCGAATACATATGTATCGTATCATTAGTCATTGCTGTTGCTTTTTACAGCAAATACAGATTTCAATGCGCGTTTTTACGCTTATGTTAATGAACGGGTTTGGCTGCGATTTGTAAAGTGTCAACACCGACGAAATTAAACTTCTTAATTAACGCTTTGGAAGTCCACTTGTACCAGTGCCATGTAAAAATATTACTGAATTAGCATTAACACGGTATAAACCAAATGTTAAATGGTGAGCAAACATGCCATGAAATGTATATAAGTACGTATATATTACCATTTAGCATAAGCTCGGATTTAAATTGATTAGGTTTTTGTGTAAAAATGCCATATCCGACGGAATCTTTCAGAATGTTTTGCATAAATTACAATTAAATTGTAACCGATTTCAGTTTGCACTCGAGTAATTAAGCAAATTTATAATTATATTGTAATATAATGGGCAGGTGTGTCTCAGCATAACAACATTGTCGTTACTATATGTATATATCATCAATTAGCCAGTTCTCACTTTTATAATTATACTTAATACCATTTCAAATCTTGCAAATAAATTAAATAAATCGACCATTAATATGCAAAACTGAACAAAATTATCCTCGTATGTTATATCTTGATCTAGAATCTGGTTTGAGTTTTGGAGTGCGAACTATAAAGAACACACCATATAGGGTTCCTCCTTTAGAAGACCACACTCTGCCATTCTTCGTCCTTTCAGCAACCACAGCACATTGCTGCATGCGAAAATGGTACTAGGAGGGGTCTGCCTAATTCTGTGTATATCAGACAATCCCCCAATATGGATGCTATAATATAACCGAGATTTGACCCTGTAATTTATATTTTATCCACGCTGATCGAAATTATATTGAGGATATAAGGTCTGTAATAAAATTCGTGAAATTGAAGAAATATTTTTTGAAAAATCCAGGCTTAATTTGCGGTTCGGCGGGAAAAGTGGCATAGGTAAGTCTAAAATTTAAAAACAAAATATACTTACAAATCTGAACTTATAGTACCTACACCATTGTATTGCTCACAGGCTCAGCCTGTTACTTAAACGATTAATATTGAAAACCTTTAATTGAGCACTTACCACTTTACATACATGTACTGTGACCGCCAAAAAGTCGGCATCATACCGAGTGTTTTCATTTACTTACCTTGAAAATCTTGTTTTTTTTTTCAAAATGATGATAGCCGAAACAATTTTTGGAAATCATGCAATCAAGATACCAATAAGATTTTCTATTTCGTATTAGTTTTAGATCACACAATAATTTAAAGGTCCACTCCAGATCACCAGAAATTGAAAATCGCAAAAAACTCGATATTTATTAAATATTTATTCTCCTATTTAGGCCACTGTAACACCTACAGGGTTTTTGTTCAACTAAAACATTAAGAGTAGATTCATGTTTTTAGAAGCTATTTAAATAAATATTATCATTTAAAAATATTTCTTCTAAAGAGCACCTTGCATCAAATCGTAGAAACGTATGCAGAGATATAACATTTAGGTAAAAATAAAATATTCTAATAAATAAATTCTGAAGAAATAATATTCCGTATTGTTTTTTTCCAACGACCAACCTTTAATGTTTATATCAAACCCGAAAAGAAATTTAAAATTTAGTTGTAGTGATAAGTGTCTTAAAAATATGAAGAAAAAAAAAACAAAAACAGGAGTAGATTCATGTTTTTAGAAGCTATTTAAATAAATATTATCATTTAAAAATGACTATGTAATATTGCATATCATTAGAATAGTTGAAGAATGGCCTTTTTATAAAGTCATGGCCAACTATGGTTTCCATTAGAAAAAAACACAAGTTTGTGTCTTAACTCAAAAATTATAGCTTAAATAAAATAATCGGTTAGATTGTATTATTAAGCATATAATTACGTAGAACTTTTTCCTTTACACATTTTTTCTAAAGTCAATAATGACAGATCCATAGGCACCGAACAAAATAACAAAACATATATTTTTTCGAGATATCTAGTTAGCCAAGCAATTTTTCCAAAAAACAAAAAGCTCATGAAATTGAGCTAAATCTGCATTTTTCCCCATTTAATCGTCCCTCTATCTCCGCTAGTTTCCGAGATCCCCCATACTAAAAATCCGAAAAAACTCACCCTGTATATACATATTAAGATATAAATATATCATCCATCTGAAGATTGTTATTTCAAAACCGAAACTAGTCAGGCAAAATAAATAATTAAATTAAATTAAAATAAATATTTCCAGTAAGTACTTAATTATAACAACCTTAAATTATTATACTATTTAGGGATTAGTTATCTGTCTAATGGATAGTTCCATTCCCTGAAAAAGTTGCGTATCCGACGTTTAAGATAACTACAAGGAAATTAGACTTGCATTGGGCGAATAGTTTCTTCTTGAGGAGAAAACCTCCTTATAAACTCTGTCCCATTTTTATGTTTAACTCGGAAGGCTGTGGTTTCATTTTATTAAGTTTTACACATGAACACCAACAACAAAGATCGGACAGTGAAAACCTTATTAAATGTCAGATATTTAAGAACGTTGCCTAATTCATATATTAAAATAATTTAATGATTGCTTCAATCATTCAAGGGTGCCCGTTTTATGATTTATGCTCTAAGTAAACCAATCATCAACTATATTATATTATAGGATTTGCTTTTGTAAAATAAAAATAGCAAATCAATTCTGTACTCAATATATACTCAATTTGATGGCAATATTGCATACTGTCATAAAATATAACCTCTTTTTTTTAATATTTTTTTTCAAGTCTAGTGACTTTTTACATTCGACAACAATACTGTAACTCTAACAGAGCTAACTTAGTTAAGAATATAAATGGAACATACTATAGGTACGTATATCTGGTATATAACTAATTCTGTCCGAATGAGTATTGGTGTGGAACAATTCTGAAATTTTCATATCAATTATATTATGCTCACACTAGATTTAGAATAATGATGATGGTGATATTTAACATTTTTTTATTCATTTCAAGAAACACTTAACTTGTCGCTTAATATTCAAATTGCAATAAATTGCATTATCATAAAATATGTATCAAATTATTTATGTTTCCTAGAACTGTACAAATTGCAACAAAATTTCTGAATTGGTGGCTTTGAATGGTTTGTAGAATTTTGATTGCAACTTTTTAAATCATCGGAAGAAAGTTCAGCTTTATTAATACTATTCCAAGATATTCGTTGAAATTAAAAAAAAAAACATCAACGCTATTTGATGAAATTATGAAAGATAAACTGGAATTCTTGAAATGATCTTGTAGAAATGAAGGGGCGATCATTGGAACTTATTGAATCATTACAAGAAAGGCCAGCTTTTTTAGTACTCTTCGATGATGTTAACTGATATTTAAGAAAAATGACGCCTGATGAAATAATGAACAAAATATCGTCGAACAAAATTTCTAAATGTGACACATAATAACGCGGTGCAAATATTTGCTATACTTGTACTGCTATACTATATAATAGATGGTGATGGTCTTATTGATAATCATTGCAATTTTTGTAATCATTGTATGCCGTTTGGCATTCTGGGATTTTCAAAATAACATTGGAGCGTCCATGCAAAAGCATACATGTCCAATCGATATTATGTGGCTAATGACTAAATAGTTGTTTCTTTAAGGATTTCCTGAATTAATTCCCACAATTTGACATTAGATTTGCGCAAAACAAATCGGAAAGCGGAAAAAAGTTTCAAATAAAAGTTACTTGGTTACGTATATTACGTTTTTTATTTTATTTTTTTATTTATTTCAAAAATAGTTTATAGAATAAGAATAAAATTTGGAACAATTGATATTTCCCATATTTTTTATTTTGCCATAGGCTATTATACATCGTTGAAAAGAGAAAGAAAAGTCAATTTAGACGTGTAAAAATCAAATATGGCGGCCATTTAAAATAAGAAATTTGCTATTAATATCTCGGAAACCGCGAATCGAATCAAGTAACTTTTATTTTAAACTTATTGCCGCATCTTTAATATTTATGGAAATATCGGAGTTTTTAGAAAATCACGATATTTAGTTTTTTTAGAATAATTTCTAATCTGCTGATTTTTTAAAAAACTTTCAACATAATCTGAACCAGCATATAAAACTGCATAACATTACCCATTTAACCAGATCTCTGTGTTTCAAAACAAGAAAGATACCCATGCAATGCTAATCTATTTAGGACACCCTGTATAATATATCGTGATGGTCTTATTGATGATCATTGCAATTTTTTTAATCATTGTAATGCTAGCCTTTTAGAATTCTGAGATTTTCAAAATAACATAGGAGCGTCCATGTAAAAGCACACATGTGCAATCTAGATTAGGTTGCTAATGACTAAATGGTTGTTTCTGGTAGGTTTTCCTGTATTCAATTCCAATTTGATATCATATTTGCGCAAAAAATATCTTCTCCTGTAGTATATCCATAGGAACGTACAATCGTCGAAGCAATGCTTAAGCTGCGAACAGTTAAAGTCAAAATACACAGGCAATCTTTCAGTGGACATGTGTAGTTTTATATAGACGCTCTTTAACTATGCAGTCACTAGACTTGAATAATTTTGTATAATCACGATGCTGATATTTAATTTATTTTTATTCATTTTAAGACATAATTTTTTGATTAATATTCTCAGATGTGATAATTTCTAAAAATGGCATCTGTCTAAAATATGCATGCAATTATTTGTGGCACACCTTGCATATTGATATCTTTCAAATGATCTTGAAGAATATTGTTGGTGATCATACATTTTTGTTTAATTATTACAATAAATGCCACCTTTTTGAATAAACTTCAAGATATTTCCAGAAATGTGTAAAAAATCAACGTTCGTATGTCAGATGTGAAATGTGAAATGTCTTTCTAAAAATGAAAATAAAAAATTCTAAAAATGGCATCTTCCTAAAATATGCATGAAATTATTTGTGGCATACCTTCCAAATTGGTATCTTTCAAATGATCTTGAAGAATATTGCTGGTGATCATATTTGTTTTTTTAATTATTACAATAAATGCCACCTTTTTGAACAAACTTCAAAATGTTTCCAGAAATGTTGCAAAAAATCAACGTTCGTATGTGAAATGGGAAATGTCTTGTTTTGGAATTTTGTAAACAAACTTCGCTTAATAACAATATTCATTAATATAGGATACAGCAACGGATTGACAAATTGTGACGCTAAATGTTGTTCTATCTCTTGATTTTTTTAAATATATTTTGACATTTATACATGTGGCTTCAGCAGACGATGCAGAAAATTCTAAAACCTACATTGACGCATACATGCAAATACCACAACTAGTGATGATTGGTTTCGGACGTAAAGGTTTATGGGATATATGGGAGGTATAGAGTGGCTTTTAATTTAATTTTTATTTTAATCATTACAATAAATGCCATCTTTTTGAATAAACTTCAAGATGTTTCCAGAAATGTTGCAAAAAATCAACGTTCGTAGGTGAAATCTGGAAGAAAAATCTTAGTAGAACAAAACACCGTTGTTGTGTCTTGTTTTGGATTTTTTATAACAAAACTTCGCGTACTAACAATATACATTAATATGCAATACAGCAATGGATTGACAACAAATTGTGACACAATATGGTACACAATTGTTCACGGAATAGCGGCATGTAATTTCAATGGTGATGGTATTTTTCACAATCATTGCAATTATAGGAATTCTTAATAGAAATGCTATTTTATAGACAAATTTTCAAATACGTGAAAAAATTTTACAAAAAAAAAACTTGTCTGTCCAAATACACATCAACATTAACGAGTAACAGACATTTTGCAGGGAATTAAAGAATTATTAAAGGTGGGAATTATTAGACATTTAGCAATAATCTTTAATGTCTGGTAGAAACTATGTACCTACTTCTTTATGTAAGGAAGTACATAGTGAAAAACCTATCTGATTTAGCAATCACGTTTGTATAAATTTTGTTCGTTCTTCCTCTTTCATATCGCCTAGCGTATCTCCACGTTTATTCTTTATTCCTTGGATTATTTTCAATTCCATACCTCCTTGGGTTTTCTCCTTCATTCTCCGTTCTATTTAGTTTGCCAATTTTTCTTTACTCTTAAAATATTTGATTCGGTGAAGGTTACATGAAATCTCGGCAGATTGAACATTGGAATGACTGGCAGTAAATTAATCTATAGTTATTTTTAAATTTGTTTAATGCTTTACTTTACATTCTTCAGATTCTCCTGCGGCTCTTCGATTTATTCCTGTAAAAATTCTATGAGTGCGCTTCCATTGAATTTATTTAGGTTCGCCATTAAAACATTATTTAACGTATTATGCTTGGGTTAAATCTTAAATAATTACCTTCGTCTCCTCGAATCCGTTGTGCAACAATTAAAACGGATTAGATGAACTGTGCTGCAATTGCAAACAATGACTGAGGAATTTTTGTGGGAGTCGGAATTACATAAAACGAAAATAAATACTCACGCACTGCCCCACATCTTGGAGCGATTACGCGTTGCATAATTGCTCATAAAAGGAAGACCCGATTATGTGCAGCGAATCACACAATTAATATTCCCATTTTGAAACTGCTATGTTGTGAAAACGAATCGAAACTAGTTGCGAATGCGCGTAATGACATTAAACACCTTAAAGTTATAATTATGAGTTTTTCCTTATATAACTTTTCATTGTGGATCCTGGAAAAACTTAAGCAATCCAGGCGAAGTATGTTAATTCACTGTAATTCGGGCAAATGCAATTCCTCTCATTTCGTGGATTCAAAATTATTATGAAAGGTGGGTTTAATTAATTGTTGCCTATAAACATTAAAAGTTGCACGTCCAGTTACCATTTTCTACGGCAATGAATGATTACATAATTTATAAAATTAATACACTGTGGGCCCTTGAACGGCTTGAGCGACCTGACATAATAGATATCGAGGAAATGAAGTGAATGAATATGTAATTTAGTGTTCGAAAAATGGCGCTGGACGTACTTGATCCGAGATAAGGCGCTTCAGCTCTATCCGTCAAGCAAGTGAACAGCAACAATTCATTTTTCGCGAGACAGAAACGTTTCTTGAATTGCAATTTGTAACGCACAGGGTCGACGCGGCTATCATTTTAGACAGGTGACCTTGCTTGCAGGCAAATGTGTGCTTTAAATTAGTAGGTTACGTCTATGCCTTGAAATCGTTTTGTTGTATAATTTTAGCAACGATGTTTTATGAGCGACTTTTAAATTTTAATTGCAGATAACTTACTTTGCGGCATTTTTCAGGATGCATCAGGATTTGTATCTATTTTTTGTAGCTAGGTATAATTTTATACTGCATATCGTGCAGTAATTAATGTATAGGTTTCGTATGAGGTAAGCAGAGGCTGAAGCGTAAAAACTAATTTTGCATATGCACGTCCATAGATATCAAGAAACCGCCATTAATTAAACGGAATGCTTCGGCAAACTGAATAAATTAAATCTTTATTAAGTGCTGGTAATGTCGCATGTAATACACGATAATATTTATTTATTCGTTAATATTTATAATTCAGGCAGATGCAAACAGGCACATAGATCTCTTATAGTAAAGAAATGAGCAGACTTGTATGTGAAAGAGGATGTATAACTAAAATAAATTGAGTTCATTTTGATTTTTTACCTGAAAAAATATAAACGTGTGCGCCCCGCTGGGCTCGAGTCTTCTAAACGTGACTGGGCATCGTTCATCTCGTTCGAAGTGTATTTTACTACACGTACGTTTACGACGCATTATACTGCACGGGGTTGGAATGAAATGGTGTTTTATGATTTTCAGCGTGATTTATATCGAGAAACCAATTATCTTTAATATGAGCATGTGAAAAACGCCGATACGTTCGGCGAACAGACGGAAAAAATCGCGGCGGAAACCCCATTGGTAACAACTTCTTCACTCTGCGCGATCCTTTCAGTAACTTCGCTCGCCGCATTTTTATCGCCACTTGATTGCATGCACATTCGATCTTTTATCGGCACAACTGTCTGAATTTATTTAATTCATAACCACGTACGAGTCCATTTGCGCTTATGATTTAGCTTACCTTGTTCCGACTGAGTTATTTTCTATTCACGGAGCCATTGACTTCAACACTCTAACACTCACTTCTTCAATCCCGTGCCAGTTCACATTCAACTGAAAACAAAGGCACACAATGCACGTACAAAGGGCCAATAACGTTCTGAATTAATTTCATTACACGAACCCAACTCTGTAGTTGTTTCTTCTTTTAGTACGTAACAATAAAATCTAGTGCTAAGATTGATTATATTTTTATATATGAACACCAACGGATAACTCAGAAATATAGTATACTCTGATTTTTCTAAACTGGCGTGCACGTCATCAAAATAATAATCATAATAATGACGCCACAATTTTACAAGGTTGCCAGCTGTCCTGGGTATTTAAAAATGGCTGCAATCAGCTGTTGCGCCCGTGCAATCTTGCGCGACAGTGCGCGGTTCGTATCAAATTCGTCGACTTCTCTGCCGTTTTTCGTATAGATATCAATCTTGTGGTTATGGTTTAACATCTACAATGGCAAAATATAAAAGAGTTTGCACCGTATTCGGGTCCAACACTGACAGCGACAAAAATCTTGAGGTTAGATTCGATTCCCGGCTGCAGGCAAAAGAAACGTGAAATATGTAACGAAGTCAAATGTAACAAGTTAAACGTCAAAGAAGTTTGGTTATGCACACATGTATGAGCATGGATTAGTGAAAAAGATCTGGCATCGTCGTCGAAAAAATATCACGGATGCCAACATAACATGATTTATTACATGATTGGCAGGCGAAAATTGTGTATGCGGTTAATACACCAATTACCTATTTATAACCACCGGTGATCAGTGTTATGTAACAAATGATCCTCAGATTAATTTCGATTCTTAAACTATTGTTATGCATATTCTTGAAATCAATCACGTTGGTACGAAAAAACCTCATCGCACAGCTGATTGATGACGTGCACGCCAGTTTAGAAATATCAGAGTATAACATACTTTTCTTACCATTGCACCTCTCATCTGCTCTATCACCTCTATCTAATTTCAGTTAGATATAAAATATGTATGAATGTGAAAAAATAGTTTTAGCAACAATTTGCTTCATAATATATCAAAGAGTGCGAATTAGTGTTTAACGCCCAAGCTAATCGGCCGACAAAAGCTTGGATTGGGTCGCACACCTAAATATTTTTATACCGAAAAGACATCGCTAAAAAATCGCCACAATCCAAGTGTACCTTAACTGAATAGTAACATGGATTTAGTACTTTAGTCATAAAAAATGGACTTTCTTTTTAAAACTATACTCACAGACATATGACATAATTACACAAATGTGAAAATCTATTACTATGTGAAAACCCTGAAACGACTTTTGTTATCGAATTTACAGCTGTGAAATTGAAAGACATTAAAGGGGTTTCATACGTGACATTCCGAGACTGCTCCGCTAAACTTGTCTAGGTTGTTACTTGTGTGTGTGGTTTTTTTTTCATAGCGCGCTGTTTCTTGCAGTCAACACCAAATAAACGTGCTTTAACCGCTTCTTGGTAACAATTTCTAGCAAGAACCAAATGTATTATATGGTAATCCTGGTTTAAAATAAGTCATTTTACTGTAGGTTGTGTAATTTCTGCAATTGGCTCTTATATTCCCACGGTAATCCCCAAAGAAAATGGTAGAAAAAATGCACAAGATTATTACGATACATCAGTACTAAAGGAAAGAAAGCATTTAGCTTCAAATAAAAAAATGAAATTAAAAAGCAGTAATATAAACAAATATACATAATATGTATGGTGTGTAAAAATAATACTCAATAATTTTTTATTGTAATTGTTTTTGATTTTTAATGTAACAAATTTTCTATTAGCAAATTTTTCCTCTAATCGGATAAAATTTGTTTATAAACAGAAAAACTTCTCTCGATATCTACCGATATTATAGGCGTGTACTTAAATGCAAATATTGGGAAAGTATTAACATCTAAATTCTAAATTTTCTTAAACATTGCCTTGTAATAAATTTCCTATCTTCTGAAGTTTTGTAAAATCCTCACTTTTTCTAAGAACATCATCCAATTTGTTGCGTATTAGTTGCTCTATCTATTTTCCTGAAGGAATATTATAAAATCATGACCATCACCATCACCACCATCACGACAGATTTCACTAAGAAGAATCCTTGCATTTCCGGTTTTTTTTTATTAAACCACTAACAACGCATAGTTAACTTTAGAAAAGCTAAATGATCTCTTGATTTTTTTTTTCATATATTTTGACATTTATACATGTGTCTTCAACAGACGATGCAGAAATTTATAAAACCTACATTGCCGCATACATCCAAATACAACTTCTTGTGATTATTGGTTTTGCAGGTAAAGGTTTATGGGATATATGAAAGGTATAGAGTGGTTTTTAATTGGGCTCTGATTGTATCTGCTCCTCTATTTAATCCATGTGCAAGCCATATAATTTTTTGTGATTTTTTAAATTTCCCCCAGCTTATATCATACAAGTATTATTTTTTCATGTGGAACTGAATTTGGCAAAAAAATGTTTGTAGTCAAGGGTAAAAACGCTAAATAACCAAAAATAACCAGATTTTCCAAGAAAATATGAAAAAAATCTAAAAGGACGAAAATAAGCAGAAAATTATAATCAATATAGGTGTAAAAAAATTCAGTTTTTTTGTTATCCGTCCACATTTAAAATTATGTTGGCGTGCTATTGATATACGTAAAGCAAATTTGTTACAAATCCGGACCCTATTTATTACATATGAACCTACTTCGAAAATTTATTAAATAACATGGAAATCTTAGTCTTTGAATATGTTTACAACATCTACAGATTATTCGGATAGTCAGGTTCAGATAAACTTGGGTTACATAGTGAAAAGTTTTTCCAGAATTTTCATCTATAGTACACAGGGTGTAGAAAACACACTACATTTTTTCCTGTATTTGGAATTGTAATTTTTTTTTTAACTTAAATTTTATCAAATTATTGAAAATATGTTAACCCATTTGTGTATGAGGTTATAAAATTTAGTATTTTTATATTTTCTTTGTATGATGAGTGAGCTGGAGGATATTTGAACACATTTTAATAAACAGAAATTAAGTTTTCCAATTTATTGCAAAAACATAGGATGTTCGTTTTAAAGTTCATTGCCTATGTAACAAAAACGACAAATATTACAAATATTAAAAAAAAACAATCTATGCTGTATGGTACTCAAGGTTGGAACTAATCATGATTTAAGAAAAAATCAAAAATCAATGATTGTTTTTTAAAAAATAAAATAAATCATGATTTATTTGATCTTTATATATTTCTTATCAGTTTATGCCAGTTAAGATGTGATTTAAATGATTTAAATCAATTTATTTACATCACATCAAATCATATGATTTTTTTTTAAATAAATTTCTGTGTATCTTTATCATGTGATGGATCCAAAAAATGGAAGATAAGTAAACAATTTTACATACAATTATCTACTTTAAAGCATGTTAACTCTATCGTTACATTATATTTTTAATTTTAGTCCTATTGGAATGTACATACAAACAGTGCAAAAACAATGATTAATTTAAAATAAAAATCAATTTTGATTTCAATCAATAATTATTTAATCATGTGATTTAAATCATGATTTAAATCAATTGATATAAATCACACCAACCCTGCTAGTACTGCAGGAAGCATAATTTTGGATGCAATGCTTTTTTACACTTGATACACTTGATAAATTCGCATTTTTTCAGTCCTTTCTTTTTCAGAGTACTCTTGTAGATGGTTTCCTCTGTCATATCTGGCATCCTAGACTGGTGTTGGTGTAATTTTTCCTTTTGTGGACTTTTGTTCAGAACATTTTAAAAAGCTTAAAGCCAAATATTTCCTGAATTTCAACAGACCTTAAGCAGGACTCGAAACCTGGACTATGAGCGAGCGTGTAACTTGGACAACGCAATATCTTTCAATTCGCAATTTGGGTTCGTCGCTTGACCTAGCGACTCAAGCATAGAGTCTCCAGCGCCATATTACTTAAATGCATACTATTTCTTTCTGCTTACAAATTTTTGAAATCTGATTTCGTATCTTGAAAGCCAAATTATTAATCGCTATAGCCTAAAAAAGTTGTCATTGCAAATTATTTAATTACCTATCAGTTTTTTTTAGAGAAACTTTTGACACAAACCATCTATTATTTCATTAGGTTATAAAATATTAATGAACTTTCGTTGCTTTTAACCGTTTACCGGTTCATAAGATGAATGCATTTTTATAAAAAGTAACCATGAGTTAATAACCGATACATCGAATAAATAGGAAAATATCGGCCAACACAATTTCCTCTGCCTCATCCTAGTCATGTTTGCTGCAACGGCCCTGTCCAGTTTATCCACTCCACCCATTCCAATATTGCATCTATCAAATATTTTAGGTTGTAGCACCAATATTTTAACCACGGGCTAGGTTAAAAATATTGATGCTGCAACCTAAATATTTTGATTTCAAAGTTAGAAGCTGCACTGACAGCTTTGTTGTCTTTCCAGGGGTAAAATAACAAGTGGTGTTCTCATTATCGTTAATGATTTTATAAATACAACGAATTTCAACCCTAACGACGAAAATGCACCGAGCCTAAAGGGCGAGGTGCATTTATCCAAAGGTTGGGGTTGAAATAAGATGTATTTTTAAAATCATTATCGATTTTTAAGAACACTACGAGTTATATTTAAGAAGGGAATATAATGAATTGATTGAGTCATCTAGTAAAGCAGAATAAATAAGAAAGTAAATATACAGTTTAAATACCTATATTTATTTAGATTTCTTCATCTTTCAAACAGCAAACCACAATTATGTACGTACTTGTACTAGAGACACACTGACATTTCGGGTTATGTTTTTATTAGCGGCCGTATAGAAATTGTTTGTGAGTGCGTCGAACCGTGGCCATTGTTTGTAAGTTATTCAACCGATAAATAAGATGATCGGTTCGGATATCGTCGTGACATATAATTATTCTTTCGTATGTGGTCGTCGCCGTTACGATCGTTGTGTGTGTGCAACTCGAAATCGTGACAGCGACCGACATTTATTCGTGGTATTTTCGTGAAAATACAACCGTTGTATTATCAACATTATCAGTTATTAATACATCCGTAACTGTAGAAACCGCATTGTTATGACGTCACTGTTTTACGTATGAGTTATATTCCCATTGAAATGCCATCACTTTCTCGCTGCTTGAAAATGTATCTGAACCACATTTTTATTTTGCTAATTATTTGTGTTGGTTTCTAACTGGACTAATCTGTTCCAGTCCTGTACTGCAGTATCCTAATGTAGGTAGATGTTTGAGCAGTGTGGGAGATGTAAAGTAATTATCCATAAAAATCTTGTAGCCACAATTAGGTGGTATTTGGGATTTTTTGATTAGTTTTAGAACAACGCTGCCCCCCAAAAACAAACCTCTGATTTATATTCATTTCTGTTATTTTTTCCGGTGTAGATGTCAGAGGATAGCATATTTCCATTACTTGGTACCGGTCTTTGTCCAGAAGTCACAGTTCTTGAATCCGAATCAGATAGCCTTTCCCTTGATGTGTTGTTTTGCAAAATGTTTTCCATTATAGGGAATCATACTTTCGTCTATGCTGATATCTATGCTGATATCTACGCTTCCGTAAATTCTAAATTTGTAATTGAGCTTGTCAATTAGAAGTTGTAATATATAATTTATGTTGTCTCAAATGTCTCAAAATTGCCTCAAACCTATTTAGCCTTATACTTTCTCATAAAATATTTGGCACACCATTTTTAGTACAATCTTTCTTCGGGTATTTACGGTGTAAATTTACGGGCGTTCGGGTATTCAGAAAGTAAGAACCCTTCAAATACCACAAGTAGTTCATTTTTGGTCAAGTTCAAATTACAATTTTGTTGAAGAGCATACAAATTAGTTTGTTCCTCGATTTGTCAATCTCAAAACAAATTTCAATAAGGTATTATATTTCGTAGACTTCATTGGGTGAATTTTGCTCGCTGCAGTTTTGTTGCATGCCGAAACTAGGTTCTTGATTGGTCCAGATTTCATTCTTTCTTTTTGGTATTGAATGTCCACTAGAATTTGATATGTTTACAGCTGCATTTGGAAGTAACTGTGCAATAGGTATATCGTCTTCAGAATCATATTCTTCAATTGGTATTTCCAAGATGTTGGAATATTATACGAGGGCTGTTTGACGGAAGAGTGACTTTTCAAAGGTTGATAACACTTTCGTTATAATGATTATGTTGCTAGCTCCTGAGGTCTTTCGGAGGTCTACTGTCAAAATTTGGCACCAATCTGACAGATAGATTATGTTTTATACTTATTTGAAGGAAACTGTTTTCGTTGTTTTGTAAATATGTAAAAAAAAAAATTCGAGTGTTGATTAAACATTATTTTCTACGTGAAAAAACAATTAAAGAAACCGAGGAAAAGTTTCGTAAATATTATCCAGAATCTGCTCCGTCCCATGGAATGATTTGTAAGTGGTTTCTGCTTTTAAAAGTGGCCATATGAGCACGGTTGATGCAGATCGTCCGAAACCATCATTTACTGTGACTACTCCAGAAATGGTTAATAAACTCTATGGCCTTGTAATTGGCAATCGTCGAATAAAAGTTTGTGAGATAGCTAATGAAGTAAACATCTCAACCGAACGGGTATACAATATTTTGCATGAACATTTCAATAAGAAAAAGCTATCCGCGAGATGGTTGCCGCGTTTGCTTAATGGTGATCAAATGCGCGCTCGCATTAAGAATTCAGAAGAATGTTTTGCCGTTTTCAACGTAACTCAAAGGATTTTTTTCGTCGATATGTCGCAGTAGATGAAACTTGGATACATCATTATACTCCAGAAACAAGAATACAGTCTAAATACTGGATTTCTCCATGCGAATATGCTCCCGAAAAGGCAAACACACTTTTTTCGACCAATAAGGTCATGGCCACAGTTTTTTGGGATTCTAAAGGTGTAATCTTTATTAATTGTTTACAAAAAGGAAAAACCATAACTGGCCAGTATTATGCTGATTATGCAGACATGTATTGATGCCGAACTTGAAAAACAACGACCGCATTTGATGAAGAAAAAAAGTGTTGTTCCATCACGATAATGCGCCCTCTCATTCGTCTGCAATTGCTACAACTAAATTGACTGAATTGCATTACGAATTACTGCTTTATCCGCCATATTCGCCAGATCTGGCTCCCAGTGATTTCTTCTTATTTCCAAATTTAAAAAAATGGCTGTGTGGAAAAAGATTTCAGGCAAATGAAGAGGAGATAACCGACACAAATGCATATTTTGAAGACTTTCCGAAAGATTACTTTTTGGAAGGTTTAAAAAAATTGTAAACTCGCCGGGCTAAGTGTGTACACTTGAAAGGGTGTTATGTTGACAAATAAAATATATTTTGAACAGAAAAATAACGTTTTCATTAAAAAGTCACTCTTCCGTCAAACAGCCCTCGTATATGCTGGGTTGGAACAAATTTACTTTCGATTCTCAAGATCATAGGACCCAAGTGGAAAATATTTGCAGCCGATCATCGTGTTAGAGGTCAGTATCAATGTCGGTATCTTCGCATCATCTTCTTCCAAGCAGTCACTGAGTTAAGAAAGTGTCAATCTGTATCAAAACAAATTATAGTGTGCTCCCAAGAGTTCTGGATAACGTGGAGCATAACTTTCGTTTTCGATAAGGTTCCTTATTTTTACTATTGAGACCCTCCGCGCCTGGACTGTCTAATCAGAGGTCCATCACTTTTTATAAATTATTATTGAAGTAGTAACACACGTCAAATAATATGCGTTTGATAAAAATAGTGGACATTTGGTGCAGAAATCTGTCATAACAACACAAATGTAAACTTTCGATAAAACGATCGTTATGCACTAATGGGTTTTGATAAAAACATATTTGTATGTTTTTGATACATTTTGACATACAAAGTTAGAATATATTCCATCCCCTGTCCATATTATCACAATTTTCATAGAAAATTTAACTGAATTTTGCTCTATCAAAACTATTTTTATACAAATTTCCTACTGCAATTAAGATCAAATTTTACAGAACTATTTAATATACTTCAGTATATTAAATAATGTAAAAATCAGAAAATATCCTAGCTGTAGTTTTCCCATAAGTTTCATCCACAGTTGCAGAAGAAATACTTTTCTCTTAAATTTTTAATTTTGGCTGAAAATGTAAATTTTCAAGTAATTACAATTTTGCAATATTAGGCATAACATAAACGGACGTTCGTATATTTATCATATACTTAGTACACTCATTTAATTGAAAGTTGAGTGTTCGTTTGAGTTGAATAGCAGCCATTATGTAAACGATTAAAATAAGTTCATATACGAGGTCTGTTCAGAAAATAACAGAACTTTTTTTTTTAATTCCATATATAGCTTATTCGTTTTTGTCACCTTCAAATTACTCCCCTTCCCTATTCACACACATGTTTCAGCAGTGTTTCCACTTCTCCATGCAGTCCTGGAAAGTGGAAAGGATGTTGTGGAATGCTGTTCAATGACAGTGACGATTTTTCTTGGACACGGTTCTTTAAGCACTGATTCTAATTTTCGAAATATAAAAAAACCAGGGAGCAAGGTCTGGGGTGTAGGGAGGCTGAGGGAGATCGTTTTATTTTTGGCACAAAACTCGTGAATTGTCACGATTATAATTCGTCTAAATAATAAGTGAAGGACCCATGGGTTGTTTCGCCGCGTGGTATTTTTTGCGATTTTTTGTCATTTCAAAACGCCTTCGTAGTACATACTTACTTGACTGTTTGACCTTGAGGGACATGATTTTGTAAAATTGGAGTCGTTGGAAATGGAAAAATTGAAAAAATCGCCAAAAACACGTTGAACTCAAAAAAATAATAACTCAAAAACTAAAGGTAAACAATCTGAAAAGTGTATGTTATTAGGTAGATTATCAAAAATGCAGTGCTGCTGATCTCACGTCGCCAGAGCGTGCCGTTGCAGAGTAATTAAAAAAGTTATGTTATTAAGTTTATGAACAGACCTCGTATGTCTGTACATATTTCATTTTTCGCAATTTTAGACTTACACCAGTTTTCGCGCCGAACCACATAAATTTCACACAATAGTTACAATTTCTTCACCCTATTATAAACTGCTACGTTCTGAAAATACCATCCGTATTTTTTCCTGTATTTTCATATGCAGCTGCACAGGCAATTAAGTTTTATAAGTTTAAGTTTTAGGTAATTTAACTTTTTAAATTTAATTTTATGTCTTAGTCCAACCCGTATTACGGAAATAAAATTTGGCATTTTTTCCCCTTTAATTGACTGCGAAATAGACATACCAGATCAGTTTTTTTTTAACGCTAAAAATCGTTGTTGAGTAAATACTTTATTAAAATATTAAGAGATATTTGTGTGGCATCTATCGTTTATTTTTATTACTTCCTTTTATTTAAATTACCTCGGTAATATAGATATACGAAAATATAGAAAACTATTTACACATATTGGGAAAATAGCTAGATTTTCGGGCATATTGTTCAACTTTCGTGCGGCATCTAGTTTTAGTGAATCGCCCGAAATAATGTTCTCTCTAATATTTGTAGGTAATATAGGTATGCAATACACATTACTCCCGTTGAACATTTACTAAAACCTTTACAGTTTCCTGTAACATTGAAAGAGGGCATCTTTCAAGATTATGATTTCCGGGCAGATTATGATCTCCGCTTATAAACAAATTCTAGAAATGTGGTATTTGATGGAAATACTAATTACATGAAGGAATTTTATAGTAATCTAAAGATATTTTGCCATATTTGCCTTTTCCAGAAATTTAGCCATATTTGTTGCGTCGATTTTCTTGATAATTGGGAGATAATAGACATTTCAAAATAGAGATTTCCATTATTTACAATCGATTTGAAGAGATTTTATAGAGATTTTCCAATATTTAGAGGCACTTTTGCGATATTCTAGAGATTTTCCAGTGTTTATAGGCAATTTCGCGGTAATTACCAGCGATATTTGACTAAGTATGAGAAGGAACTTAGTCAATAATAATTTAAATAAATTTTTAGATGTGCTTCTCTAGACATTAGAATGAATTTTATAGCGGTTCAAAGATATGTTTTCTATAGATTTTGCAGAATTTACTGGCGATTTAAAGACATTACATCTAAATATTTTCAGGTATTTACTGAAAATAAAAATAAAAGACTTCTGGCGATGGTTTTCTAAATACAGGGTGTCCAAGATAAGGATCGACAGCATGGGGATCTCGGAAACCGTAAAAGTTACAAAGGCGGTTAAATTACAAAAAAGTTACGCAATTTAGTGGTTAGTAATATTCTTTTTAGAAAACCAGAAATTTCCGCTTACTTCCGGAGATATTCGACAAAATCCGAAATGTTGCGATATCGTTTTTATGTTTTTCTGAAGTTATTTGAAAAGGCATTACAAACAAAGGCACTTTCCCATTGTCACTTTTTTAGCTCTACAAGACAGCGTTTATAAATTTTCAGTACGACGTTTCGTTTCTGAGAAACCATCATCAACATTATATTTTTATATGGCCCGTAAATAAAGTACACCCTGTATTAAATAATCCTATTACGAATTCAACGATTTATATCGCAGAATGGTTTCTCATTTTTTATTCAGAAAAAAAGGCTTGTTAATACGTTTCGAACATTTAGGTGTAGTAGGCTTTGAAATGAGCGACGAATACAAAATGTATCACCTAATTTTAAGATTTTAAGATAATTAAATAACAGAACAGTTCTCATAATACCACAGTAAAAAAATAATAAGTGTGGTCCTCAATTCCCATAATTGTTCAATGTTTAATAACTATTTTTGGTAAATTGTTTTTAGTTACTATTTTGGTACCTGTTCTGGGTTAAAATTAGGTAATAATTGTTGTCTTCATAGTCATTAAATGAACAAAACAAATCTCATACAACAGTGAAAAAAATAATAAGTGTTAAACTAATATGTTTGAATGTGTAACAACTATTCTTGCTAAATTATTTGTTGTTACTATTTCGATACATATTCTGGGTTAAAATTATGTAATCATTTTGTCTTCGTCGCCATTAAATGAGAAGAACAATTCTCATATCACAGTAAAAACATAATAAGTTTCGTTCTAAATAGCTATAATGTTTAACAACTATTCGTGCTTAATTATTTTTAGTTACTATTTTGGTGCCTATTCTGGCCAAGACTTAGATAATAATTTTTACCTTCGTCATCATCTCAACACTCAACGCCTACTACAAGAAAATGTTCGAAATGTCAAGCATTTTTCTAAATAAAATCATGAGAATAACCATAACCATACTGTGATATACATAGTTAAATTCGTAATGGGAAATACAATCTAATACAGGGTGTACACTTTTTACGGTCCATATAAATATCTAAAGTTGATGATGGTTTCTTCGATACGAAATATTGTACTGAAAATTTGTAAACGCTGTCTTGTAGAGCTAAAAAAGTGGCAATGAGAAAGTGCTTTTAGTTTTCTATACCTTCAGAAGTGTAGCGCAGTCACTCATATTTTATTTTTTTGTGTCGAAACTGTAACAGATATCAAAAACTATAAAGATACAAAAAAACTTAATAATAAATGCCTGCGTCCGATTTCATTGTTTTTTATTTATTTGCTTTTGTCATTAAAAAATATGAATGTATTAATGTTGGGCCTCACTTGTTTTATATACAACCGGTCTACTGATAATAACAATATTATGTCAAAATATGAGTTATACCCGTATAAAGTGTCATACCAAAGAACATCCAAATCAATGTAAACGTTCTCTTTTTATAAGCAAATTTTGTTTTTATAAAATTAACTTTGAAGCTGAATTCTGGCGAAACCAAACGCATTTGTATATAGATATGTTTTGTTAAATCGTCTTTTTTTGATCCCAGTAATCTGTGGTTAAGCCATTTCCACACAATTTAGAGACACCCTGAATAACCCTCTGGATGTTCCTGGAAGTTTTACTTAGAGGGTTTAAAATATAGGTATAAACAATGATAATTTCGCTTTGAAAATATAAAATTAAAAGGGAAGGCTGTGTTGCCTGGAAAGTTTAAAAATATGACTAAGGAATGGTAATTTTGCTTTGTTTAAAAAATAGGAATAAGGAAAGATTGTTCAAGTTATTAATTAGGGATTTTATGTTATTTAAGAGGTCTCTTTACCCAAACGCGGTATAGGGAATTACATGTAAACGACCGCCAAGATAACTCATGAACGGGTCAACATAATTACAATCGGAGACCTGACTTAGACAGTTTAGACGTTTATCTACATTTGTGCTGTTTAGTTGTTAAGAAATAATAAAATGGTGATTTATTATGTGGATAAAAAGAATGGCATGTTTAGTCGATTTGTGAAAATTTCTTCTGTATTTATTTAATTAAGACAGGGTACATATAATGGAAATTCCCACATGGTATTTGTAGCTAATGTTGTTGCGAACCACTTTCTTTTTTTTTGTTCCAATATCATGAATTACAATGGAGTATTCTTGTCTCCACATAAATCCGATTAGGTGATCAGAAATAAGTCACCTTTGATTTAATTCTTAAAACTACTTTGTCTAATTGTAGATAAATGTCTAAACTTTCTATATCAGTTCTCCGATTGTAATTATGTTAACCCGTTCATGAATTAATTGGCTATCGCTTATTAATAATGCAGTATACTAGCTTGGGTAAAGAGGCCTCTTAAAACCATTTTCCAGTGATATATGGAATATATGTGAATATATTCCGTATTTCCGTATACATATTTACAGTGATATGTGAATTGTATGATAGTTCTGTAATATGTTGTTGATTGAATAATATTGCTTCGAGATTTTAAGGAATTCTTTAGTAATAGTCACTTATTTTCTTGAGATCTTGCGACATTTGCTCGCGATATTTCAGTTATTTTATAACCTAATTTTAAAATATGTTTGAAATTATTTTATACGGATTTTAGGGTTTATGCAGATTTGATAATATTTTCTACATATTCAAACGAATTCTACAAAAGTATTTTCTAGCGATTGTATATTTGTTCGCAGTTAAGCATATTAAACTCGAGTTTAGTGCAGTTTTGAAAAGATTCCAGGCGATTAAAAAAAGTATAGTTTTTACAAGATTTTCTTTAAATATTAAGGCATTCTGCAGATGTTTCTAATCTTGCGTTGGTTTGAATGTCTTACTTTATTGCTATACTTGTATTGTAACATACAAATTTTGTTAGTTTGTTAGTTCCTAAAATTTGCGATCGCGAATGTAATCTCAGTCATAATAGATGAACAAAATCCTACTTTTAGTAGCAGGTATGCCTAATACGTTGAAAATATCGATTTAATAAAATGGCATCTTGGGCATGATCTGGAAACGTAACATTTTCAATACCACAGTAAATACTTCGGTGCATAATAAAGTACACAATGAACCCGGCGCCTCCACCCAACGTGCCTCCAATTTTTATTTGTAACGATGCTCGTGCTCAAGTAAATTTACGAGTCGGGCAAACCGTACAAAGAACTTACCGTTGGAGGCTATGGCGTATTGTGTAAATAAAAACCTGTATATGGGTGGAATTGATAATACAACTTTACAAAGAAAATATCGGTATTATAGTTACAGTGAACATGTTTTCATCTTTATTAAAATATAAAATATGTCCCACACAATAGCATTGAACAGTTCTGATTTTTAACTTAACCATTTCTGGGTTAGATAAAAAGGTGAATGACGGAGACATATTTTTGTTTTATTCATACACAAATCTGGCAGTGTTCAGATGAAAATACAATATTCTTTTTAAGTAATAATTATTATATACATTGAGAAATACATTGGAATGTTCGAATATACAATGACAGTTACATATAGAATACAAAAAAGATTTTGTTCTCTGTTATACTTCCTGATTTTATATATCTACACACTTATCAACAATCACAGAAATATTTTTTCAGATCTAGAGTAAATTGCATCGAAATGAAAAGTGAAAAGAAAGGGAAAAACAATTCGACACGAAAATAATAAATAAAAGTATAAAGTGCTATTGCAAACAGTATCAATTTTAAAATACATTTATTTTACAAATAATTGCCAATATAATTTGTTTTAGACACAATCGGCGATAATGTTTTCTTTTCTTTAATTTAATTAAATATTTACATTTTCTTTGGTACACACCATATTTTTGTAAATAATATAATCATCAACATTTAGAGTTATCAAATATAATAAACATTTTCCCCTGTAATAAGTATAGTTATATTTTTCCTTCTAAATTTAACTTCTAATAAATAAATATATAATTATTTTTTAGGAAACTTTTTGTACATATAAAGAACATTGGTTGTTGGCCTATAAAAAGTCACAAAAATTTCACACACCTTCCATTATTAGAAGAAGCAAAATGTAGTTCTTTTTTTTATATAAACCCTGCTATACTATGTAAGAAATACACATTTCATTGTTTTCACAGTTTATAATAGTAAAACAAGTATAAAACATCTAAAAAAAAAAACGTCGCACACCTTAAATGTTATGTGCAGTATGTTCAGTGCTTTTCTATGAGAAAGTAATCATTGCAAACAAATTATAAAACTCCTATGGTACATAAACATTATAAAAGTACTAACCAAAAGTATGGCAATTCTGACTACAAGCTCGCTTTTGTTCTGTTCCCGCACGACCTTATTGCTGTTGTATCAATAGCTGCTCCAGTTCATCGGCGGACCTCAGCAGGAACGCCGCGGACTCACGGTAGCCAGTTATTAACTGCCTCACCGCCGCCATCTCACCCGTACTCAGTTTGTGGTTCAGCAGGGGCTTCTGTTTCATACTTAAATCTGCAGGACCTGTCAAAAATACGCATAAGAAAAACATCTAAGATATCTTTATGTAAGATGAAACAAACTAATTATAAAGAGGTCTGTCAATATACTGGTCAGAACAATCACAAACTACGAAAAACAAAAATTTAAAAAAAATGGGAATTAGCGATTTGAAAAAACTTGACAATTTTTACCGCAAACATAGCGTTTTAACTCCCTCGTGCAAATATAACTCCGAATAAAACCGTGTGTCGCACTAATACTACTAATTAACCGCCCAAGTTAATCTGGCTGCAACTATACATTAATGCTCGCGAAGCGTGGCTGTTATAAATAATGCGCTCGTGATTTATACGTCCTCCACCGTTTTCATTTGTGTTGGAAGCTCATGAAACGTGAGCATCGCAAGCAATGATGCTCGCCAAAGTTTCTAAACTAATTTTCGCATGGATGTTGCGCATTCCAAAGGGGGATGCGGATATCAAGGACACTTACCATTTGTCAGGAGGCCAGTATTTGTACCAAACGGACTTTGTCCAGGGAATAAGGGGTATGGCCCTGCTCTTTGGAAAGCCTGCGAGAAGTTGGGTCTGTACATCGCCGTTGGGGCTGACCCTGCTGTACTCGAAATTCCTATACCGTTCATAGGAGTGGTCCCCAAAGAACTGGACACACTGTAATGATAAATTACATTTTGATTAGACGATGTACGTATATTAATATTTAGGAGGGCTATTGTACGCGATGCAGCTTCTGATAATCAGTTTTATTTGTAATAGTTCAGATATCTTCTGCTGCCTATATTAGTTATTGCGTTTTCGTGCTTTTCAAATTTATTAATTATTAATAATACTGTTTTCATCATAATTATATTATGAAATAATATGAATAATCGGAAATGTTTTTATTTTTCATATTTCCGACATATTTTCCCAATATTTGAAAGTTTCTATAAATTTTTCCTACAATCTGCAGAACTTACCCGAATATTTATGAAAATTTTCGAAAACCATAAAAATTTATATAAGTACATACCTACTTCAAATAGTTTTTTTCATAAATTTTGCAGGAAAATGTACGAAACTTACAATCCAACTTACAGGATTTTCATAAAAAAATATAGAAATTATAAAAGAGATTCTAGAATTCTCGGAATATGTTCTTAATAGTTCAGTACATTGAAGCACTTTTTTTAAGTGTGATTTCGAAATATTTACAGACATTTAATGGCGACAATTTTATTCTCTAGAAATATAAAATTGTTTCGGCAAAGTTTCGAAATATTTGTAATTTTTTATGAAATTTTCTATTACTATAGAAATTATTAAACAATTTCTAGAATTCTCAGAATATGTTCTTAATAGTTCAGTACATTGAAGCACTTTTTTAAAGTGTGATTTCGAAACATTTACAGACATTTAATGGCGACAATTTTTTTCTCTAGAAATTTAAAATAGTTTCGGCATGGTTTCGAAATATTATATTGAAATTTTCTACCAAATCATCTTCCAAATATTAATAAAAATTTAAAAGACATTCTGTAAATTTTATACAATTTCCGGCATATTCTCAAAATATCTGACTGACTATTTATCATAGTCTCCAATAATTATAAAACTTTCTCAAGTCTTGAATTTCTATATACCTACTTCAATTAAATTTTTTGTCAATTTTATAGAATTCCCGGAGTATTTCCCTTATATTATGGCAGTATCTTTCAATACAACTCTCTGGATTTCTACAACAATTTGCAGACATTATAAATAAGTTTCTGGAATTCGCAGAACATATCGTTGGAATGCAGGAGAAAGTGGCCAAGTCCATTATTTATAATTTCAAGTTCATTTTTTTTCCAGCACATTTCTCATGTGCAGTTAATTTAAAAATGGACTTTGTCAATTATGAATTTACAGGAAAAAGTACGAATTTCTTAGAAAATTGATTTAGTATATGTCTAAGTGGTATCTTGGAGCTTGTGAAAGGTTCATATCAATAAAGAAAAAAACACCTTTTTCACAAAATGTGTTTTGTGCAAAAGGTGTTTTTTTCTTTATTAATAGTAAATGCCTCATGAAAAGATAAGTATGTTTTAGATACATAAATGTTAACAAATCAAAATCTTTAAATTTTGGACTTGGCAACTTTCTCCTGTATACCAACGATATTCTTAGTGTTGTAACAGCTACATTTTTTTTGTATCTAGATACAGATACAGATACTTTAGAAAAAATGTATCTAGATACATATGATGCATCTAGATACTTCGAGATACATGGAAAACCAAACAAAAATTGTTTTCTTTTTACGTACGCATTTTACATCCAAAAGAAAATGCTCATAAATATTTAATAAAATGTGCAAAACTAAATTCTAACTAGATACATATCTAGATACAAATTTGAAAAGGTATCTAGCTACAGATACAGATACATTTGAAAAGCATCTAGATACTTCTAGATACATGGAAAACCAAACCAAAAATTGTTTTCTTTTTACGTACGCATTTTACATGCAAAAGAAAATGCTCATAAATATTTAATAAAATGTGCAACACTAAATTCATTTTTTATCGTCTGCTTATAGTTATTGGAATATCGTCCCGTCCTGACAATGACTCATCGATCCGTATTGCAAGAATTCGACAAACGTTTTTAATTTCATTTCATTCTATTACATTTAGCTTACACACACGAACCAGCATTAAAAACGCGATTGTTTATTCAAAAAGCATGGTCATTGTCAGCTTTCGACGGGCTACTATACGTAATAGATACAAGAATAGAATAATACACAATGAAATAGCAAATTACTGACTCAAACTTAAATTAAATACGAGAAAATTAAAAGGTAAAAATTAAGAAATTAAATAATAATGCGCTCAATAATGAATCAATAGCTAATTGTATGTAATTAACGTGACATGCATTGTTGTAACAGATATATATTTTTTTGTATCTAGATACAAATACAGATACTTCAGAAAAAATGTATCTAGATCCAACTTTACGTACTCAAGCAACAATGTATCTAGATACGTATCTAGAAACTTGAAATGTGTATGTACTGTATCTAGATACATTACAACACTGCATATTCTTCATAGTTCGGTACATTAAGGCACTTGTTTAAGGTAATTTTTACAAGGATATACGCAAATTTAATTACTCCAATGTTGTTTAACAGAAATGTTCTATAATTTCCGGCATATTTGCGATATATTTCTGTTTTTGTTTATAAAATTTTCTAGCATATTTGGGAAATATTCCTCAGAATATTTATGAAAATGAAAATCTGTTCACTTTAATTGATGACAATTGACTTTTCACATTGTATACAAATTCCGGCATATTTTTTTGCCTTTTTTTAGGCAATTTGGAGAACTGTCCCGAATATTTATGATAATTTCAAAAATCGTGACGATCTGATACCCTTCAATTGATTTTTTTTTAATTTATAGAGATTTTTGAGTATTTTCCATATATTTTGGAATATATACTGAATTTTCAATAGCACTTACGGGATTGTTTGAGTATTTTCCATATATTCTGGAATATATACTGAATTTTCAATAGCATTTACGGGATTTCCACAAAAAAATGACAGGATATTAGTTGGCCTTACTCTCAACACACTATTTGTTTTTCTCAGACCCCTACAAACTTTATAAATATAAATCTAGACACTGGTCATGATTTTCTTGTAATTTTCAGAATATTCAGCATATTTTTCTTAAAATTTGAAAATATTTGTGGAATTTTTAGAAATATTTGAGGAACTTTCCGCATATTTAGGAAAATTTCAAAAGCTATGAAGGTTTCTACGGGGTGAGTTTTATTTTCATTTTAAGCATTAGGATCTCGGAAACCATAAGACATAGAGATTCGTTAAATGGGAAAAAGTTGTCGCTTTAAGAGTTTATGCAAGATATGCTTTTGTTTGTTTTTAAAACCACATAGTTGGTTTTGACATTCTTAAAAAGAACAATTGTTTCTCTTTATAATGATACAAGGTTTGCTATATGTATTTTCTTTTTTGTTGTTGTTGTTTTATACTATGATAAATAAGCGCGACTCAGGAATTTTCGTGGTATTGAGAGGTAAATAAACAGAGTTTGCTGGTATGAGTTGAGTTAGATCGTAACCATGGATAAAAATAAGCAAACATAAAACTGCTGCTCATTGTTTTAGTTGAAATTTGACAGTTCTGTAACTTGTAAAATTTAAATAAAATATGTTTTCTAATCGCGAAAAACTTAATATAGTCGAATGTTTTGTTATTGTAATAATAATAGTGTTCTTGCTGCCTTACGGTACCATCAATTTTATGAAAATCGACGTCAACCATCTTTACTGACCGACGTGAAACAATTTATACAGAAATCTGAGGCAGTTTGGTTCCTTTTCGAAACCAGAAAAGAAGCCCTGAAGAAAGGCATTATTAACGAGGATGTCCAAATAAATGTATTGGACTACATTCATCAGAATCCTTCTACTTCGACCAGACAAATTGCAGCTGAAATTGGTGTATCACAAGGGACAGTTATGAGAATTTCGAAGAAACATAAATTTCGCCCATATCACTCATCAGTACCATCCAAGAATCCATAGCCTTTAGTAATTGGTACATTAATATGATTCAACAGAATACACAGTTTTTAAAATCAAATTTTATTGACTGATGAAACAAAATTTACTAATTACGGTATGTTCAATAGGCAGAATGAGCATTTGTGGATGCAGGAAAATTCTAGAAGCCTTCGTGAAAGAAGGCCCCAACGAAAATTTAGATTTCATGTTTGGTGCGGGATTATTGGATCGCGAATTCTTGGGCCTTCTTCATTTATGACGAAAATGACTGACTGACTGCTAAATAACGCACGTTTTGAGTTTAAAAAAATATTGTATTGTCTGCAACATGTTTCGACACACAGTGTCTTCATCGGGCAGATGAATAATGATCTTACAAATGTACGACATTCTTAAAATAGCTAATTTTTTAAACTCAAAACGTGCGTTATTTTCCCAGTCATAATAATGGAGTTTAAACAAGTATCCGCCAAATCTATTTCCATGTGAAAATTTGACAGGCTGGCGTTATCTTCATTTTGTACAAAATGAATTTCAAGATATATTAGATGGCTTAGATTTGGAAACACTACGTAATTTACGCTGGCTTTAACACGACGGTGCTTCACCGCATAACCAACTACATGAGAGCATCTAAACCTAGTATTTGCAAATTCTTGGATAGGTAGGAACGGGATTGTCCTTTGGTCACCAAGATCGCCAGATCTTTGAATTTTTGATTTTTTTTTCTTTTCGGTGTTCTAAAAGATGTGGTTTATTAGCGAAACTATGCGACAAAAGAAAAACTACGTACAAGAACAAGACCCAAATATTTCGCAAATATACCGGAAATTATAGAAAATTTCTGTTAAATATTATTGTAGTAATTGAATTTCCATATATCCTAGTAAAGTTTACTTTAAAAAAGTGCATTAATGAACCGAACTATGAAGAATATCGTTCGTAGACAGGAGAAAGTTGCCAAGTCCTCATTTAACCAAATCTCTATGTCTTATGGGTTCCGAGATGCCAAAGCTTATAATGAAAAAAAAAAAGTCACCCTGTAGAAACCTTCATAGCTTTTTAAATTTTCATAAATATTCAGAAAGTTCCTGAAATATTTCTGTAAATACCACAAATATTTCCAAATTTTAAGATAATATGCTGAATATTCTGAAAATTACAAAAAATCATGACTAGTGTCTAGATTTATATTTATAAAGTTTGTGGGGGTCTGAGATACACAAATAGTGTTAAAAAGAGCACGTAAGGCAAACTACAATTCCGTAATTTTTTTGTGGAAATACCGTGAAAATATCATAAATATTCGAGACAGTTCTCCAAATTGTCTAGAAAAGTTCAAAACAAATTGTCAATTGAAGTGTACAGATTTTCATTTTCGTAAATATTCTGACGAATGTTTCCCAAATATGCTAGAAAATTTTATAACAAGACCCAAATATTTCGCAAATATGCGGGAAATTATAGAAAATTTCTGTTAAACAATATTGTAGTAATTGAATTTCGGTATATCCTAGTAAAGTTTACTTTAAAAAAGTGCATTAATGAACCGAACTATAAAGAATATCGTTCGTAGACTGGAGAAAGTTGCCAAGTCCAACATTTAAAGATTTTTATTTGTTAACATCGGTATCTAAAGCATTTTCTAAGAAATTCGTACTTTTTTCTGTAAATTCATAATTGACAAAGTCCATTTTTAAATGAAATGCACAGGAAAAATGTGCTGGAGAAAAAATGAACTTGAAATTATGAATAATGGACTTGGCCACTTTCTCCTGCATACCAACGATATGTTCTGTGAAATCCAGAAACTTCTTTATAATGTCTGCAAATTGTTGTAGAAATCCAGAGAGTTGTGTTGAAAGATACTGCCATAATATATGGGAAATACTCCAGAATTTCTATAAAATTGATCAAAATCTTAAAAGTAGGTACATAGAATTTCATGACTTGAGAAAGTCTTATAATTATTGGAGACTGTGATAAATATTCAGTCAGATATTTCGAGAATATGGCAGAAAGTGTATAAAATTTACAGAAAAGTCGATTAAACTGTGCAGATGCTTTGAAATTTTCAGTAATAATATAACAAGAGAGTGAGAATAAATTGAAAATAATTTGACAGATTGTCGAAAACTTGTTGCCAGGCAATAGTCACGAGAGCCCGAAGGGCTCGAGTGACTATTGCCAAATGGCAACAAGTTTGAGACATAATCTGTCAAATTATTTTCTAATTTATCGAACTCTCGAGTTATATTTGATTAGATTATTTTTTGACGTTTTTTGCTTTCTAGTATTTCTTTATCAATTTCAGTATGCGAAACGCAGCTAAAGCGACTTTTATTAATTTTGTATGACACTTTAATATGATTGATAAATTAATAATTTGACAAATATTTTGATTGACAAGAGTGAACCTAGCTACCGAGATTATTCCCACTATAATAATCTCTAGAGAATATTCCCAGTATAATAATGACGGGATTGGTCCAGAAGTATCAATATGACAAAAATCGAAATATATCATTGGTTTTGAGAAACGTCAAAAAATAATCATTAATATTTGGTAGATGATTTAATAGAAAATTTCATAAAAATTTATAAATATTTCGAAACCACGCCGAAGCTGTTTTAAATTTCTAGAGAATAAAATTGTCGACATTAAATGTCTGTAAATATTTTGAAATCACACTTAAAAAAAAAGTAAAAGTTTGTATTATAACTCAAAAACTGTGTTTTTTTTTTCAAAAAACAAACGCATATCTTTCAGAAGATCTTAAAACGACAACTCTTTCCTCATTTAACCGAATCTCTATGTCTTATTATTTCCGAGATCCCAATGCTTAAGATGAAAAAAAAAACCCTGTATACATCAATTGCTTTTTCTAATGTTCTAGAAATTTAATGGAATTTAATTGAGCTTTTAGGATGTTTTGTACGACCAGCAGGGCTAGAAAATTAGTAATGATAATTCTGAGCATTATCAATGCTGAAGGTTTGTCTTTATGGCACGGTCATTAATTGACACTAGCTAAGTCCAGTTACTGAAATATAAATATAATTGTTATTCTAGCATTGGTAAATATAATTATATATATATATATATATATATATATATATATATATATATATATATATATATATATATATATATATATTAGTAGTTTCAATAGGCACAAATTTATGTATTGGTTTGTTGGGTGAAAAGTTTTTTTTCCCTAAGTCATATAACTTGTAAGACTAACGATAATATTTTCTGTTTTCTTTAACTACTACTACACTACTTTTCTGTAACGACGAGCTTTAACTCGGTCAGAGCTCATCTTAGCGCGCCGGATAAGCGAGTTTCAATGATATCCGGCATGAAAGGTGCTCGGAAAAGTGAAAAATGTAGTACTTCAAAAGCCACAAAATTGCATATTTATGCGATTATTTACTATCAGAAAGGTACCAATATGTTACAAATGCGTTAAAAATATGTGGGCATATGTTAAACTCGTTCGGGCGGATTAAAGTTTATTTTTCAATCGCTCGGGAAAATTGTAAAAAATAATGTAGTCCTGTGATTTAAAAAATAATGAGACAAATGATTTGTTTTATGCTCGTGAATTATTACTCTCGTACTAGCTTAGAAAAGTCCCTGTTGTAATAAATTTGAATAGGTTGTTTTCGATTTAAAAAATAAATGAAATGAAATAAAGGAATTACTACTTGTAATTTATGCAGATTGTCTTGAAAGTGTTAGTTTTGCATGACGAGTTTTCCTATCTCTGTACTTAGGGGTGAAATCCGAGGGGGAATAAGTGATGGTTTATTCATAGTTTGGTTCCTACCTTAAACCTCCTGGTTTGATATCTGGGGTGAGTGAGAGACCTTTACTGATAGAATTCGGTGTTGTCGAGGGTGTGGTGGAGGAAGGGAAGACACTAGATACGGTATCAGTTTCCAGTTTAACCGTGGTGCTCCCTGTGAAATCAATTCCCCTATTCATCGTCGCTGTGGTGTCTGTGGGCTGCAACAAAGTAAACGCCATCAAGCTCCGCCACGTCAGCAGGAACAACAAGAGCGCTAGTACTATTATTATATAATTAATCACGACACAGGTGCCTTAGTCGGGCGGCTCCTGTGTCGAGATCAATCGGAACTCCGTCAGTAGACAAAAGTTGAGACTTACTGCGGCACCAGGCAGTAAAGGCATTGGTTGACTCACTGGTTCAAGTCCTAGCCGCATTCTTTTTGCGTTGTGACTTTCGTTTTCGCAGGCCGTGGCTAGGATCTGTTCGGCCTGAACAGAGGTCAGGTGTGCGGGGGTGGGCCTCGTCTGAAAAGAAGCGTGGACGTCAGAGGTGCACGGCCGGGCGTGGGGGGTCTGGTAATTATTGTGTGGTTAGAGAAGACAACATCGACACGAACATGTTCACTTACAGCGTCCCAGGGAGAATTGGGATCCCTGGCCCGCTTGTTCCTCCTGCAGGACTTCAGGTAGGTTCTTATTCTCTTCCTGGCGCGCTCGGCGAACTCGGGGAACTGCCGCGTGCATGAGTCTATGATCGCCTGGATCTTCTCTTTGGGCTGCTTGCTTATCGGGACCATGCGATCGAGGTTCTCGTCGACGAACAACCTCACGAACATCTAAAAAGATTAACATTCCATATAATACAGGGTGTCCACAAAGGGTATGGGGTATTTGTAAATTGAATAAAAAGTAAAATAAAAGTCAGAAAAAATAATGCTTTTTATTAATTTGTACACAAAGCTTGGAAGAATTAAGTGGCAAAGATTACATTGTCCAAATGTTGACCCTTACGCTGCTGGCACTCCTCTAAGCGAGAACGGAAATTAGCCGCTACGCGTCTACACATCTCTATGGAAATGCCGGGCATTTCGGTGCGGATGTTGTCCTTCAATTGCTGTATAGTTCGTGGATTATTTTGATAAACTCTTTCTTTAAGGTATCCCCATAGGAAATAATCAGGGAGTGAAAAATCACTCATCCACGCTCTGTTCGAAGCCAACAAACGATTGAAGAAGCAAGAATTTCAGTGCATCAAAATCCGTCTCAATCGGTTCGCAAACGCAGTCAAGCACTTAACATTATAAACTCGTCGTTGCATAAGATTCTGAAAAAAGATTTACATCTTGAAGCATACAAAATTCAGATCGTTCATAAACTGAACGATACCGACTATCCTCTCCGACTGAGTTTTGCAAATTAAATGCTTCAACGTTTCGCAACGTTTGAAAACATTCTGTTTAGTGACGAAGCTAACTTTCACTTAAATGGTCACGTTAACAAACAGAATAGCCGCTACTGGGCCAACGAAAATCCAAGACAGAAACATGAAAAACCACTACATAAAAAAGTCCAAAAGTTATTGTTTGGGATGCCATGTCTGCTGAAGGCATCATTGGCCCTTATTTTTTTGAAGACCTGCAAGGGCCAGCAATAACTGTAAACAGTGAACGGTATTGCGACATGTTAAGAAACTTTCTGGTTCCATAACTGCAGGAGTTTCAAGGATTTAATATGGAAACATGGTTTCAACAAGATGGGGCAACTTGCCACAGCTCAAACCAATTAATGGAGGTTGTCAATGAACTTTTCCCGGAAAAAGTGATCTCTCGTCGAGGCAACATCAACTGGCCTCCGAGAAGCCCTATCTTTCACTCCTTGATTATTTTCTATGGGGATACCTTAAAGAAAGAGTTTATCAAAATAATCCACGAACTATACAGCAATTGAAGGACAACATCCTCACCAAAATGACCGGCATTTCCAGAGAGATGTGTAGACTTTTATTTTACTTTTTATTCAATTTTCAAATACCCCATACCCTTTGTGGACACCCTGTATATCACATCTTAGACAATTGGCAGAAAAAAAATTAATAATTATTATTTTGAGAATAGGTACTAAGCAAAAATTTTAACATTTCGTATAATATGTAATACATGTTGTAAAAACTATGTGTCTTAGCGAAAACGATTTTTCATCAAAGTTAAAGATTTTCTGAATATGTATTCCAAAAAAATCGAACATTCCATATAATATCTAATATCTTAAAAACCATGTGTTGTAGAGAAAAGGTGCACTTTCCTTTTCTAACTTTTTAACTTTTGAAGGAAATTTTACGAAACTTGGCACTCTTACATTTTTCGACGTCAGTTTTCTGATGACAGTGCCAAACATTTTCTGCGCGAACTAGATGGTGAAATTTTCATGGTCAACTTTAGATTTTCTTATGGCCGCAATATTGGATTTTAATGGCATTCAAAAGAGTGAAAAAAATCCGATTTCAACCATGTATAACACATGGGTAATCTGACATTATTTACTACCAAGTCCTCTTTTTCAGTGATATTTCAGGAACTGTACAAGATATCCCAGATTTCGTTTCAGTATATTGAAAGGTACAAAAATAAGAAACTTTTATCCCATTTGACCAACTCTGTATGTATTTCCGATTAATAGATCCTAATGGTGGGCGTCGTAAAAGTGACCACCCTGTATATCATAAATTTGACTGACAATTCCGTCAGGTATAGGTGAAACATATTTAATAATTTATTATAACTATTATATTATTATTAAGTATATATTAAAATCAACTGTGAATCTAAAACTTATATATTTATATACAGGGCTATTCAAATTCGATTATCACTAGGAGGATATCGGGAACGCAGAAACGAAGTCGGTTAAATTGGGGCAAAGTTGCGTAATCATATGGGCAACAATAATCAATTAACATAATACAAAAAAAAAAATGACCGAGTTAATTGAAGAAAAAAAAAATAAATTTTCGAAAATCTTATTTATTTTTTCCTGTCGTTATTTGAAAAGATATTAAAAAAAATACATTTTCATTGCCACTATTTTTCATCTACAACAAAGTAATTTTTAATTTTTGGTCAGGCGTGTTTCGTCCGAGTGTTACCGTCATCAAGTTTAAATTTTTAAATACGGACCTGCATTTTTTTTTTAGTTCTGCTCGTTAATACTATTATAACTATGTGCAACACTTGAGGTTGTAATAACTTTTTATTATATGAAAATAAATAAATATCGACAATTAACACTAAACTGGATTGAAAAACAAAAAATGTGTACCATGCATTTTTTGCCATGAAAACAGGTGAAAATCGGTACATTGTTACAAACAGTTAAATTGGATCTTATGCAACACTAGGAGCGTTATTCACAAAAATTTTAACTGTGGTTTAGCGGTGTTTTACAAAGTGTTGCCAAGGTTACTAAGACTAAAATACCGTTAAACCGCGGCTAAAATTTTTATGAATAACACTAAGTTTTTAACAAGAAAATATATCGTTACAATTAATACTAACATTAATACTAAATACAATTTAACAATTGAACACGAATTATGGGTGTTGCAATAATAAATAATACTTTCATAATAAATGTTTAAATTAGATTGTATGAATGCGTGGTTAATACTTGGTGAAACATCTTTAAACTAGTATAAATAAAGCACTTGGTTAAGTTTCACAAATTAATGCTAAATAAAATTTAACAATTGAAAACGAATTATAGGTGTTACAATAATGAATAATACTTTTATAATAAATGCTTAAATTAGATTGTATGGATAGGTGGTTAATACTTGGTGTAACATCTTTAAATTAGTATAAATAAAGCACTTGATTAAGTTTCACAAATTTTAAATAGATTGTTTAAATAGATTGGCTTTTCTCTCTAATGATAATGGGGTAAATAATACTTTTATAATAATTGTATAAATAGATTGCGTTTTTCTCTAATCATAATGGGGCTGTTATTTACTTCAATTACTTTTTTTTTCATATAAAAAAAGTTACTAAAACCTATTGCACATCAATGTAATAGTATTGACGAATAGAACTCAAAAATAAAATTTAAAATGCAGGTCCATATTTGAAAAATTAGACTTGATGACGATTACACTCACACGAAACGTCTGATCGAAAATCTAAAATTCCCTTGTTGTAAAGGAGAAAAAGTGACAATGAAAATGTGTTATTTTTTTTAATATCTCTTCGAGTAACGACAGGAAAAAATAAATAAGATTTTCGAAAATTTCATTTTTTTCTAAAAAGTAGTGATTGAATTTTTTAAATTATTTTTATTTATTATTGTTCCGCATATGATTACGCAACTTTGCCCCAACTTAACCGACTTCGTATCTCTGACCGTTTCCGATATCCCCATAGTGATAATCGAATTTGAATAACCCTGTATAGGGTGTTTTAGATGAAACCACGAAAATTGCCATTTCCATCCACCAGCTGGCGCTTATTTAGGGCAAAAATAGAAAATCTGACAATTAAGAAAAAATTTAGAATAGGTACCTGTAATATACCTGTCATGTCATTAGTGTCAATGTAATAGGTTGAAGTTTCAAGATTTATAATAAATTATATAGAGTTTTCCGAATGCTTTTCACCATGTATCAGTTGTGTTTCACTTTATCTCAAATGTTTTCCCTCTTGTCAACACTTGTGAATATTGTATCAAATGTATTCCCCATATGTCAAATTGTTTTCACTATTTATCAAATGCTCTTCCCTGATCTAGAAAAGAGAGGGAAAAAAACATTTGATAAATAGTGAAAACAATTTGACACATGGGAATACATTAGAAACAATATTGACAAGTGTTGACAAGAGGGAAACGCATTTGAGATAAAGTGAAACACAACTGATACATGGTGAAAAGCAATCGGAAAACTATGTATGTCCTACTTGGAATTGATACAACCATTTCACAATAGAAACTCGTTTTTGTAAATTAATTCTGGCCAAATGTATTAGATATATGCCATAAATTGACAGTGACATTTGGGAACTTTTAAAATAAAAAATAAACGCATTGCTACTAATGTGTTTTATTTTTTCTACAGATAAATTAATGGCATCCGGTGGATGGAAACAATAAAGAAACACCCTGTATTATTAATCGTTGATTTCAGGAATAGTAATAATGAACAATTTTATTAGTATATCGACTTAATACGTGAATTCTGATAATCTAAATTACGAAAATCTGAATTAATAAAATTCACTGTTGGAAATAAATAAAGCAGTTTCTTAGTTCTATTTCGTCATCATTATTTATCCATATTATCTTAATTATTATTCTGTATTATGTTCCAACAGTAAATAATCCATTTCATCAATCAAAATAACAAATTTCGTTAAATTCGTTAAAGCCACTGACCTTATACCAATTTCTATTATGTATAATACTCGTGTTCATTAATTTCAGAAATAATAATTATTCTTAAAATTCAATATCACAGGAAAATTTATTATGAAATAAAAAATGGGTAACAAACATAAATATTCAACAGAATTTACGAATAATTCTTTGACATATCTGCAGGCACACCAAATATTGTAGACTTATTTTTAAATGCTTTTGGATCAAATTCCATTCGAATAGTTAAAATATTGACATAAGAAATAAACAAGTTTTTGGGCTGATTTTTAAGTCATCCTTATTAATTGGTCAATTTCAGAGTGGCATTTGAAAAATTCAAATGGTTAGTTAGCCTCATAAAATTGGAATAAATTGCGAGAGTTGTACAAATGCTACGGAATTTAATTTTAACTATGGATTGGTTAAAAAGCTTTGTCCTGATTGAATGATGCAATTATCGAGAACACAGCATTCACGCTACATCTCCATTGGCGACCTTTTGTCCCAAGAAAATTTACGACGGAGGTCTACTTGTATTGTCATACACAGTACAATAGAAGAGTTTGTAGGATATTCATTATACTATTTATTTATGATGAACAACAAATCTTGTTTACTTTGTACTTTGTTAATGCTATTTAAGTTTCCTGGCAAGATAATTGCTCAACATTTCAAGAAACAGAAATGGAAATTGTGAAGCAAACCTAGTTTTTAATTTACGTGTTAGGAAACTATAGCAAAAATTATGCAGCAAAGCAAGTTCTGAATTTCAAACCCAAACCAGTGAGTGTCATTAGTGTAGTAGTAGAAGAATCAATACAACAAAAGTTTAGTAAGTAATCAAAAATAAAGGGCTAAATAGTGAATTAGTTATACGAGTTCCAAGAAGAATTCTGATTTCCATGTCGTACTTTTGGTTAATTTAAAACGTCGAACAAAATTTTAATAGACAGGAAATGGGAAATTGGAGTTAAATAGTAGACTAGCGTGAGTTTGAAGAAGTAGAATAAGCATTAAGGATATATTAAGGGAAAATTTAATAATTTTTATATTGCCATAGTACTGAATCGAAACGCCTATGTGAATAACTTTAGTAGTCTTTAAATAATGGAATAAATGCGTTACATAATGACTAATAATGAATAATAAATGAAATAATTAAATAATTAATGTGGAGAATTAGAATATAGTCATAGCACTAAGGAGCAGAAGAAGTTAAAAGCGAAGAAGTTGAATGGCTTCCGACAGCATAATAACGGTGAAAATTGAAATTAGTACAATTCTTATGGGGTTGATTAGAAGGTTATGAGAGGTGTCCAAATTAATATTAATCTAACAAAATTTCTTGGTAGGCGATTTTTCAAGATCGACGCCGTTCCACAAGGAAATTGTATTGGATTAATATGAATTTGACCACCTCCCATGACTTTCTAATCAATATCACAAGAATTGGCCGGCGCTTCCGTGTTGCCAGTTTCCATGCCAGATAAGATATCACTTTTCATATAATACCGAAATCCCTCCTCTGTCCTATCGGACTGGTCAACAGAATTTCAAATGCTTCTCTTGCAGCATCCTAGTTTATTGAGGTACGATAGTGAGCTTAAGTACCTGAGTGATGCAGTTGCTTATTCCAAAACACTTCATTTCTAAGGGATCGAAGGAATACATTTATGGTTTATGGCTTTATGACTCAAAACAGCTCCCGAAGTTTTGGGATGCATTCTCATTGGTCCAGTTTCACCAGTGCCAGTGGGTGGATTTCGGTTTTATGTAAAAAATTACATCTTATCTCATATGGACTATATTAGGTATTTTTTATACGATTTTACTTGGCTCTAGTGGGAATAATCATATTTAGGAGATAAATAGAAGTTGGAGTATATGTAATTATAAATTGCATTGCGTTTTCCATGAAATTATTTAGAAAGATTAGTACATAATGGGATCCTTAAGACGCAGCAATATTTAAAAGTGAAGAAGTCGAACGACTATGAAAGAGTAGAACAATAAATATCAAAATTAGTGTGAAAAACTAAAGTGAAACGAATCATAATTGTGCGTAACTCATAAATACGTGTATGTAGGTTTGTAGAAATAGGTATAGGTATAGATTTCGCGAAAAAATCCGCATTTTGTATTTATTTAATCCTAAGAAGAACACATAGACAGAAGGAAAATTAAAATGATAACGACTTAGTGAGCAGAAGTCAAATGTATACGAATGATTCAAAATTACCCTTGAAGCGACAGAATAGGACAAATTACTAGAATGGCAGTACATCAGTATAATAAAGAGAATTATTAAAATAAAAGGATCATAATAAATATTAATACGTCTGAAGGTTTATAAAAATAATGTGATGATTTATAAGTAATTGCATTAATTTGATACTTAAGGTGGTAAGAAGAAAGATATTAAAAACGATAATAGTGAGGTGAGCAGAATTTAAATGTATGAGAAGGATGATTATGAAGGCTCAAAAAATTGTGAATAAACAGAATAGGGGTGCAATAACAGTGAAAGTTTCTAAAAAGTGTGAAAATTTATAAGTGCCTGCAATCATTTTAAGCTTACAAGAAAGTGGTAAGAAGAGAGAAATTAAAAACAAAGTGGTAAGAAGTGAGAAATTAAAAACGATATTAATCAAATGAGCTGAATTAAAATGTGTGAGAAGGATGAATGTGAAAGCTCAAGATAAATTTGAATAAACAGGATAGGTGTAAAGATTTACAATAACTGAGTAGGTTTAAAGAAAATTTAAAGATTTGCAAGTGCTTGTATTAATTTTATACTTCGAAGAAAGTGTTTAGAGAGAAATTAAAAATGTTAATAGTAAAATTAGCAGAAATAAAATGTATGAGAAGGATAAATGCGAAGGCTTAAAATAAATGTCAATAAACACAATAGGTGTGAAGGTTTAGAATAATTGTGAAGGTTTCTAAAACGACGGAAAAATTTACAAATGCTTGTATTAATTTATTGCGAAACACTTGGCACAAGAGACATTTAAAATGTTAGTTGTAAAGTGAGCAGAAATAAAATGTACGAGAAGGATGAATGCGATGGTTCAAAATAAATGCGAATAAACACAGCAGGCGTGAAGGTTTCCAATATTTGTGAAGGTTTCTAAAACAATGTGAAAATTTATAAGCGCTTGCATTAATTTGATACTTAGAAGAAATTGGCAAGAAGGGAAAAATTAAAAACGAAGATTAGTAGAATTAACATGTACGAGAAGAATGAATGTGAGGGATTAAAATAAATGTGAATAAACGGAGTGAAGGTTAATAATAATTGTGAAGGTTTCTAAAAAAATGTGAAAATTTGTAACAGCTTGAATTAATTTGATACTTAGAATAAAGTGGTAAGAGAGAAATTAAAAAAAAGCAAACATAGTTGTAATGTGGGCAGAATTCAAATATACGAGGAGGATTTAATGTAAATTCTCTAAATAAATGTGAATATACGGAATAGGTGTGAAAGTTTACAATAATAATTGTGAAGATTTCTAAAATAATGTGAATTTATAAGACCTTTAATTTAATTTAATTATTTAATTAAAACTAAAAAAATTAAATTAAAATCATTAATTTAAAAAAAAGTAACCAGGTAAGCAGAATTAAAATGAATGAGAAGGATTCCGATATACATAATTAAGTATAATAGCATAATAGTTATAGTGATTTGGTGAATTACATTAAATTATACAGTGTGGAAATTAAGTAGCGGATAAATTCGGTAACTCCGTTAATGTGTATGAGAGAGAAAAAATCTAAAAGGGAGATCGTGATATAAATTACTGCGCATATGAAAATATGTTTTTCGGATTAAAAAAAACAGAAATTTTAAAAGTTATGACGTCATTAATGTTGTTTTTAAATGACTACCTACATTTTTTATTTTTTATTTCGGTAGAGCTTTTTAATCTGTTTTCAACCATATAACATTTTTAATGGGTTACATAAGAAAAAAATCAGGAAAAACGGCCTTAAAGTTAAAAAATATTAATGAAATTAACATACTAATCCTAGTTATCGGGGTTTAAAACAAACAAAAAAATATTAAAGCTTCGACAATTACTGCAAATGTTCAAACTGATGACCCTGCACTATCTGGAAATACCCAAACGGTAATAAAATGCATTCACCACGTTTTGAAGCATTCGTTATTAACCTACACTCATGCCGATTTTTTTCTTTAAGGTCCTCTGTACCAAGTTTTTTAAATGCCCCCATAGAAAAAAGTCTAATGGCTTTGTCTAATGGTCTAATGGTCTAATTAGATCTGGGGACCTAGCCGGCCATTCCACCGGCCTTTTTTTTTAACTTTAAAACAGTTTTTTTTTAAATGGTTGAAAATAGTTTAAAAAGCTCTACCGAAATAAAAAATAAAAAATGTAGGTTGTCATTAACAAAAAAAACATTAATGACGTCATAACTTTTAAAATTTCGTTTTTTTTTTGAAAAACATTTTTTCATATGCGCAGTAATTTATATCGCTATCTCCCTTTTAGATTTTTTCTCTCATACACATTAACGGAGTTACCGAGTTATCCGCTACTTAATTTCCACACTGTATCTAAAGTAGAATAGGATAAACGACAAAATTAAAAAAAAAAACCAAGGACAACAGATCGTTGATAGACTATTAGATGAATAACGCTTGACTGATCTACTGTGTGATACATTGTGAAATAGGTAAACAACACAAACAGGTTACTTTGTTAGTATCACTTAGATTTATTTTGTAGTGACTATAGTTTCGACAACTTAAAGGGTCATGATCAAACGTACGATAGAGTATTATATGGGGTTTATTAGAATGTAAAGTAGAATAGGATAAACGATAAAGGAAAAACAAGTTTTCCAAGGACAACAGATCGTTGATAGACCATTAGACGAGTAACGCTTGACAGATCTACTTTGTGATACATTGTGAAATAGGTAAAAAACACACACAGGTTACTTTGTTAGTATCACTTAGATTTATTTTGTAGTGACTATAGTTTCGACACTTTAACGGGTCATTATCAAACGTACGATAGACTATTATATGGGGTTTATTAGAAACATACATATTAGGTGTAGATATGATTTCGTTGTATAAACCTTTGTAGATAAACCCTTCTTTTCGAGGCATAGTCTTGTTTTTCTTGTAAAATGTCACCTTAGATCTCTGGGTGTGAAAAACATGTCCTCTGTATATCGTTAAAAAAAAGCTATTTTACTGCAGGTATCTTTAATAAGTTGTTGACTATACCTTTTCAAGTTCAAATTGAGACCAATCAGATTCAAATTGAGACAAATCAATTTCAAATTGAGACCAATCAAGTTCAAATTGAGACCAATCAAGTTCAAATTGAGACCTATCAATTTCAAATTGAGACCAATCAAAATTAAGTTGACACTAAACAATATCAAGTTGAGAGTAACCAAATAAAATTAATTATGACAACGTAATTAATTTATATGTGTCGTATTAAAAATGCCACGCTACATAAAAAACGCAGAAGTAGTACATCTCAAGAACAGCTGTGTGCTGTTTATAATAATAATAATTGGAAAACCCGTGCTAATTCGATGGGCATGAGAATTAATTCAGAAATAATCACTTACTTCGATTAAGTTCATATTGCCCAATGATGAACCCGATTGAGAATGCATGACCAGTCATGAAATCTGGTGTGAATGTAGATTTGGCGGTACAAATGCCACAAAGTTTGAAAGGAGAAGGCAGGAATAGTTGACACAAACAGAGTTTAGCCTTCAAAGGTTAGAAAACATAATTAATGAAAACGTAAGACAAAAATAAGGTTGTCAATGCGAGATTTCTGGCAGGTATCCAAAAATTTATTTCTGCTGGGTTAAACATGGAAGACACGTACTTTTAGTTTAGTAGTTTATTCCTTAGATCTTTGTTGTATAATGTTAATATTTAATATTACATGAATGAATAAATTATATTATAATAATATTTCGTTAATATACATATTGGTAATATTTTCAAATTAAAATTGTTTATTGTCAACTTGATTTTGATTTATCTCAATTTGAAATTGAAAATCTCATTTAGAAATTGTTAAATCTCAAATTGAATTTGTTTCAATTCAATTTGAATTTGATTGTTTCCAATTTGAAATTGATTGGTCTCAATATGAATTTGTTACTTAATTTGTTACTTCCCAAAATGAAATTGATTGGTCTCATTTTGAACTTGAAAAGGTATATATAGATGGCGACAGTTGCCGAGGTCAAATTAAATAACAATAATTTTAAAAAAAGGCGGCAGTAAAGGGGAAGAAATTTTTTGACTTTCATTTACGTAGTCTTCTTTTTCAGAATGTATGAATGCATGTTTGTTTGCTCTTCCTCTACAACGAAGCCGGCTGAACTGATCGCCTTAAAAATATTGGTATTAGCCCTTTAATTGATTTACTTGAAATTAGAGTTACTCGAAAGTGTATCGTCAGCTGAAAGGGATGACAAAATATGAATTATGTTAAAAATGTAGGTTTCTTAGAAATCTCAGTAAATGAATTGAAATGCAAATATACAATATAAAGGCTCCAGATTCTTAATTTACTGTACAAATTTAATGCAAATCTGTCATGATATATCTTATAGCATAACAGTGCTTCAGTCCAAAAATGTGTTGTTTATCTTTATAAAGAATCGAGTGGCTTTGATTTAAGATAGTTTCTTTGTTATAATTAATATGACAAATATTTTTGTAGCTAAGGGATTCTTATGCATCTATTATCCAAATCTCAAATGCGATAAGATCTGCTTCCAGTAATATTAGTGAAATACCATGTTGAATGCCGTTTAAAAAGCATGGGGTACGCTGTCCTTAAGCTTCTAATTGGGAGGTCCAAGTAATTTTTGGTTGATAAAGCCCTATTTTACGATTTTTTATTTGTAATCCAAAAACTATCAGGTTTGCGTCTTTTAACATTTCCGGGTATGATATAATTGAAATATCGATTATAATTGATATAAAGTTGAAAGTGCCTATAATTTATTTTTAATATTCCCGGGTATGATATAATTGAAAAATCGATTATAATTGATATAAAGTTGAAGGTGCCTATAATTGAAACGAATGTATTTGGACGATAATGAATGTAAAGAATTGGAAAAAGTACGAAGAATAAAAACAAATAGCGAGTATAGCAATGGAGGACAAGATATTTAACGTACATGTAAAGGAATGTGTTAGAGAATCCAACTATTGCAAGCAGAAGTGTTGTTTTGAGGAATGTATGTTAATAATTATAAACGACAAATGACAATAAAAGCGGTGTTCAATTAGTAGCAGGTGACAGGTTTCCGCTTCTGTTTGCGGTACTGTTATGCGAGCAATAAATATCTTTGGAATCAAGGTTGTAACCACAATAGCCTGGACAAGGAACTTCTAAATGCAGAAGTATTAAGGCTGTGTATAAAAATTGCGGCTCGTAACTGGATCGGCAAAGGCCTAATACCTAGATGGAATTTGATAGGTGCATTCCTGGAATGCCCCGCTAAAGGTTGCAAAATTGGTGCGCGCTCTATTTAGTTAATTGATACGTGCATATGGTAATGCAGCAGAAAGCACGAGAAATAATGATACAGCGCGGTCCGAAGGGTGTGTACTTACGTTGAAGGCTTTTAGTCTTTCTGGGTCATGCGTGTGTGTGTCGATTTTATCATCACTTTCGTCGTCATCGTCGTCCTCATCCTCTTTGTTGCCGCTGGAGCTGGTCTCGTCGTGTGCAGACCCCGTTTCGGCGTTGACCGGACTCTGGGAGACAAAGAAAAACTCGTTAGAGGAAAGTGCCCCCTGTCTCAGTGTTGACCAGGTGCACGAGGAAGTGGACCGTTCGAATGCCAATAAATAAGTTTAATAACGGTCGCTGGATTAGTGGCCAAGTGTCGCTCTAAAGGTCGCTCTCATGGGTTTAATTAGACAAAGTGCATATACACAAGGCAGTGTCCATGGCGTAAACGCGATGAGCGCACACCTTTTAGCGTCAGTTTTATTGTTTTCGCGTTCCCACTGCCTTTTAATGGCCTCAAATAATAAGAAGCGACCGTATAAAATTAGAATTAATTAAAACTCCGCCGGAGATAATTAGATCGCGTGTTCTTTATGCACTTACAGATTGGTCTCTGGGCACCGGCGGCGTCGCCTTCCCCTTGGCCAGGCCCAAAGCTGAGTGATACTGCGCCCATAGTCCAGCCATTTCTTCGCTTCCGGCTATGCTCGACAAGTCCGGAACATCTCCGCTTCCGTTCCGGTTTCCTGCTATTAAACACACTAATTACAGTCGCACATTCGCGTTTTGAGCAGCCTATAGTGTAGCTATGTCAAATGCAGTTAATCTTCTAGCTTACGCTTTGAGTTGAATGTTAGAGAATTTTTATGTTACCTTGAGCCTGATTATGGTAGTTCCACGCCAAGAGCATCAACTTGAATTTGTCGGATTCTTTCATAATGCCGGATCCTGCACAGCCAATCATATCACGTGTTAGCAGGGTTGGTAAAAAAAACAACATAAAGGAATAACTAAATAGCTTAAGCAAACAGGGAACGTTGGGGGATTAGTAGTAGAGTTCAGAAATCGACTAAGACTGTTCGTCTATCTGAAAAAGTGGTGCAAGTGACAATTATTAAATGAAGGTACATTAAGAATATTACTATTTTTTTCCATGCTCCTACAAATCACAAACTTTTACTGTGCAATATTATAATTTACAATTTATACAATATACCGTACTTTTTTGCATATATACATACTGCCTACACTGCTTCAGTGCCATTACTTTAGATGGGTGTCAAAGTTATGGGAACTATTTTTCTCGAAATAATTTTAAATGAATGCAAAATTTCGCTTCACTAAAAAATGTTATATTTAACAATTCATATAATATTTCTTCAAATCTTTAATATATTTATAAAAATCTAATAAATCTCTAATAACTTTCCCATTATTAGTTCTATACATACTGACTAAATCACTTTATAGGAGTACCTCAAAGTTTCTCAAACATTTGCACACAACTTCGTGAATGCTCAAAACACACACACACACCTCAGCTATCAAATACCATTTTTTATCAAAATAAATTAAAGTAACTGAAAAAAATGTAGCTCGGTATGAATACCATAGCGATTGATAAACTAAAACTTTGAATTAAATTGCAAAGAGACATAAACTAAAACTAATATCTGAAATCATCAAATGTGGGACCTTTTAGCTACAATTTCATGTCGCTTTGAGAAACATTGGTTTAGATGAATCATGTGCAAATATTTGTTGAGTTTTCTGCCTCGTGTACGTTTGGTCAAGATTGGTACGATCACATCGATTTTAATTTTATTAGCAGCTACTCTGAAGAGTGTGCTCGTGTTTAAACCATACCATACCAGTGGCGTTGTTGATTGAGACCCACTTTTTAAGAGAGAAACTTGATCGACCCACAATTATTTCCAATTAAGAACTATCATATACAAACACGTCAAGCCAGTGAAAAAACCGCGACTGTGCAAAAACATGTGATCGAGATATTCTCACTTCAGGTTAGGAGAAACTAAAAATTAGAACATAATGAATTATATGTAGCAGTAAGAGCACTCTGACTGCTATTGAAATAACAGCGAATAGCATAAATTTTTACGAGATAAGGAGAAAATCGAAAAATTAGAACAATCGTGGTTTTTGTTTTTTTCGTCTAAAAATTGGGACATAAAGAATTATAAGTAGTAGCAATAGTACTCTGACTGCCACTGAAATAACAGCGAATAGCATTAACTTTTACGAGATAAGGAGAAAATCGAAAATTTAGAACAATCGTGGTTTTTGTTTTTTTCGTCTAAAAATTAGGACATAAAGAATTATAAGTAGTAGTAATAGTACTCTGACTGCCATTGAAATAACAGCGAATAGCATAAACTTTTACGAGATAAGGAGAAAATCGAAAAATTAGAACAATCGTGGTTTTTGTTTTTTTCGTCTAAAAATTAGGACATACAGAATTATAAGTAGTAGTAATAGTACTCTGACTGCCATTGAAATAACAGCGAATAGCATAAACTTTTACGAGATAAGGAGAAAATCGAAAAATTAGAACAATCGTGGTTTTTGTTTTTTTCGTCTAAAAATTAGGACATAAAGAATTATAAGTAGTAGTAATAGTACTCTGACTGCCATTGAAATAACAGCGAATAGCATAAACTTTTACGAGATAAGGAGAAAATCGAAAAACTAGAACAATCGTGGTTTTTGTTTAAGAATCACTGCTTTAAATACCGCTTGAATATTAAAATCTACTTTGCATTTACATGTGAGATTAGTTATTTACGAACCAAGTGCGGGAACACAATTTTCCCGCATGAACGCATGAGCGACCGAAGGGAGTGAATGCTTCATATGCGTGAATGCGAGAAAATTATTAGCTTTGTACAATATTTTTTGGAACGAAAAGAAAAACATTAATAAAGTAAAATAATTGGATTGCCGCGTTCGCCAGAAGATGTTACTGTCAATTATGTAATAGTTCTAATTAATGATTACTCTTTAATTTGTAACATTTAATCAATAAAAATAGCCAAAATTGTACATTGTAAATAAAATTTTATTATTGCAAATACAGATTTTGTGTGATAAGGGTAAAGAGTAAGAGAGAGTAGAGTGCGCGGAATGTCACTTCCCACGCTGTGAGTACATAATAGTATATTACATAACGAGAGTTGTAAGAAGTATATTACGCTCGAAGAGAAATTTTAATTTGTCGAGTGCGTAATTGCCTTACAACTCAAGTAATGTACGCTATTTTTTCTACTCCCAGTCGTAATTATGAACATTTTTGCACAAATTGATACATTTTTCTTATCAGCTGCTCACGGCAATATTTGATATTGACCATCATATGACTATTTTGACAATTTCAAAACTAATGTCACAATGTTGACAATGTTCATACAAATCATTCCCCCCTAACTGGTATATATTATATATATATATATATATATATATATATATATATATATATATATATATATATATATATATATATATATATATATATATATACAACGCAACACAGTCACTTTCACCGAGTGTCTGGGATATATATATATAAAACAATAATCTGTAATATTCTTTCGTCATGAATTCTTAATACTTATTTGTACACTATGTAGATACTATTTAATTTTATTCAAAGGTACGCGTATATCAAAACTGTTTCTGTTGATCAATTGGAAACTTCAAAGTATATTTAAAGATATTTCCACGAAAACAGCAATTTTCATTAAAAAAAAAAAGAACGAATGTTATCCAAAGATATATCAAGTTGATTCGTTGGGAATTTCAAACTGTATTTAAAGTTATTTACACCGAAACTGCAATTTTCATAAATCAAAAATTCATAATTTTCTTCCCTTATTCATTTGATGTTGATTTAACCCAAGTTTCAACGCCTGGTCTTACGGTATCCGATTAACTTTAATCGCTGGTTAGATTTCATAACTATTGTGTAATGATAAAAATAAAGCATTTAAATTGGCTTCCAAAATGAAAATTGGATGTATTTTTACATTGTCTATCATTTAGGATGAGATATTCTGATTTTGTATGACCAGGTTATTCTTAATACTTATTTGTACGCTATGTAGATACGATTTAATTTTATTCAAAGGTACACGTGTATCAGAACTGTTTCTGTTGATCAATTATAAATTTCAACGTATATTTTAAGATATTTCCACTAAAACTGCAATTTTCATCAAGCAAATACACTACCTCTGTTCCATAATAAGTGAGCCATTACCGATTTTTTTTCCATAATATGTGAGCCATTGCAGATTTTTACTTTTTCCTTAATAAGTGAGCCATTACCAATGTTTATTTTTTACAAAATAAGTGACAAATTTTTATTTCTAAGAAGTACTATATTTTTTTCTTCAAAATAACTTAAAATGTTATAAAATAACAAAAAAAATTAGTATAAACGAATAGTAGGAAAGCGATTTTCCCTACGAAGCTTTGCATTGCTAATATGTTGAAGCTTACAATTAATGTTTGAACAGAATCATTTCCTTGTTTCCATATTCTTTTTATAGTGGCTCTTGATGTACTAAATTTTTCAATGGCCAAAATCACCGCTCCCTTTTTCAGGCGTCCATTTTCCTGATGTTTCAGTGAAAACTGAACAATATGCGTTCGTTTTTGGTTGATTAAATTTGGTCTTCTCATCGTTTGAAACTTCCGGCTTAGAACGCTTTCGCTTAAAAATTCGAATTTTAATTGTTGCTTTTGACAAATTAAACTGTCAAATATTTTGACATCCATGGCACCTATGATTAAGAATTTGGCGTATATTAAGAATATCAAAATAGAAATTAAAAAATTACTAAGTGTCAATAAGTTTGAAAGAAAACTCAAATGGCTCACTTATTATGGAACAGAGGTAGTATAATATTTTATTATCATTAGTTTGATGTTAATTTAACCCAAATTTGAAGAATACGTGGTCTGACAATCTTCGATAAACTTTAATCGAAGGTTTGATCCCAAATAGATGTCAAATATTGTGTTAATAATAGAAATAAACGTTCAAAATGGTTTTCAAAATAAAATAAATACTAAAATTGAAAATTGGTACTTTTTACACTGGAATTTCGAGAATTAATTTGAAGGTGCAATTTCGCATCATTTAACATGTGTGGAGACGTATTCTGATCTTAAATGCAGGACAGTGTATTATGATATTATTTTTCTGAATTTTAAATTTTTTGTTTCCCGCGGATAAACGGATAATAATTATCCGTTTCTTTGTTTAGTTATTTACCAACGGTCTATTTTTTACCATTAAGCGGTAATTAGTGGCTAATTACCGCCATCAGAGAGCTATCTGCTGTACTTGGCAAATTTATTGATACGAATTTAACTTCGTATAAAATAAATTAGATTGCATTTCTCAATTATTCAATAACCACTTCCTAATTATACTATCAAATAATTACAGGATAATAATAGTCATAATCATAATAATAAATGATTAAGCACTTTATATACGTTTTGCTTAAAGACATGCATTATATGATAATATATGATATAATATTTATGACGAGCAAAAAATAGAGGTCACTTTAAAATTATGACTTATTTTTGAAATGTTTTTGTTTTTACTTTATGTTTGCAAATTGTAAACCAAAGTAGGCATTTAATAATACATTTCCTGACAAATGTATTCTATAAAATTGCAGGAATGGAATAATATCTACCAAAATGTGATCGTTAATTTAATTCAAAGACTTCCTCGTCGACTTCAATCAGTAATGCAAGAGGGGTAATACTCGTTATTAGTGATAAGTTTTTTTCATTATTTATTTTCTATATTAGTCCTAGAAACAAAAATTCGAACTTCGTCTGAACTGTAACTTTGTGATATTTCCAAAATAGGCAATAAAAACAAAAAATATGCTTTACGATTCAACATTGCTTTTTTTTTAAATTTAATGTGCAAAATACAGTACAATTGCTTACAATTTGCAAATGTAAAGTTAAAACAACAAAAAATCCAAAAATAAGTCATCATTTTAAAGTGACCTCTATTTTTTGCTCGCCAGTGTATATATATATATATATATATATATATATATATTATAATATATGATCGATTTTACATCTTAATTCATTTTCATACATTAAATAAAATTTGTTTTGAACAAATAATATTAAAATAAAAATGACTCAACCATGTAGCCAATATGCGACTATGGCTCCCAATTATTCGTACCACTATAATCATCTAGCTTGAAAAACATAAAAATTATTAACATATTAATTCCTTGTCGCATATTTACTCAATGATTAAAATATGTATTCAACAAAATATATAATTGTAGATAATGATTAATAATATTTAAATTAATTGTAATTTGGAAATGAAATAAGATTCAGAGATGACTTTTTTGCGGGTAGAATGTAGAAGTGCATGAACACTTAACCTTTCATTATTTTTCATTAAAATTTTAAAATATCAAAATTGTATACAATTGCCTTTTAATTTGGCATCCCCGCTGTGATTTGTGTGTTGAAATTTGCTATACTATACATACAATGTTATATGCGAGTAACCTTCCCAATTATGCCTAGCTAGCATGTATAATATACTCTAAACTTTAAACAATAACCCTATGGCCCTGTTCTCTGTAATTATTTTAAAGAGCGATGATAACTAACAGCGCTGTTAGAACTCCTTTTTAGCCAATTAGGCACCGAGTTTCTCAATTCCTGTTTATTATTTCATCGCTTTTAAAATAATTACAGAATAGGGGCATCAGTTTTAAATTATTCCATACATTCAATTTTGCACAACTAATGCTGTTATGCATAGTTTAAAATCTGAGACATTGTGTTACATAAACACGTGCTTGACACTAGTCTAGACACTTGTTTAGAAATAAAACACAGATGAATATTTATATAAAAGTGTAGGTTATAATAACACAGGTATGTGAAATAATTAAAAATTGAATCGTATTAGGTCGTAATTATTTCCTTTCCACCATTACATGTGGCACTTAATATTCCTAACATTACAATGATACATTATTCAATCAGCAGTAAGCAAATTGAAAATTGTAGATTCGAATGTAGAATGTACTCGTATAGTACTTCCATATTTCACTCTGTATGTATTCAGTGTTCATATTTATGTAGGATATATACAAAATTCGGGGAACCGGCATATACACTAATTTTACAATGTAGGATGGAGCACGGGCACAAGCGCACCTTCATTAAATAATTCCTGATTCAAACACATCGTGCAGTCACTAAAAAAATGATGATGATACATTCTGATGAGAATTTATGGGATTTCGGGCCGGAGCGAGTTATTTATGTGAACGTGGGCAAAATTTATGTGTCAGTTTTCAGATAGACCAGGGGGCAAACGGAAAAAACGCAAATACACTAAATATAATGTTGATAAGCAATCTTGCAGTAACGTGGAAATTCCGTGCGAGCGAATAAGTGATAAACGGCGACCCGCAAGAAACAAACACGAGGAACGTATGCGTGAACGCAGTCCGAGGAAATCGGAGCGGCCGTAATTACGGAAGCGGCTCCTGAAAGATGAGGCCTTAATGTGTTGAAAAGATTACGTCTCGTATGAAAAAGGTAATTGCCGGTTTTAATTGCAGCGGCCATGGAGTAGAACATAATTAAAAAAAATAATTGGAATGCTCTAAAGTGATAACAATAGAATCTATCTACCAACTCTGCTAACAATTAGGAGCAATTTTGTATTGGAATTTTGAATGTACGAAAGAGGCACTGCTAGATTGAATTTCGACGCAAGGTAGGGTGGGTGCGTGTGTAAACCTTGATGGCTTCATATACAGTCATGATTGATGTTAGAGTAGTTATGGTTATGACAATGGCTGGGTTTAATGCTATGTACAAGTTCACTAGCACACTAACCTGAGAAGTGGTCCTCTTCGTTGTTCTCCGAAGACTCAGGCGTCGACAGATTTTCCTGCAACAAAAAGAGCAACTGGTTAACACACACTCTCGCTTCAAATTGTTTTAAGGCTATTTTGTGTATGCATGGTTGAATCGATTCGTTTCGCTATTAGTATTTAATTATAATGATTATAGCGTTTATAAGCGCCCATTATTATAAATATCGCGTTTTAAAAGATATTAAATATTCTTAAACGATGAAGGATGCGTTATATCTTAAACAATATTGAATATTGAATAGTTATCCATTAAAAATTTTGCAGCCAATAAGAAAGGCGAGATTGGTGATATAGTCTTCATTTGCGAAAATTTTCATTGATAACCAGAGCTGACATTTAAATGATCACTCGGTACCTTTATGAAAATTCAATTCATTCTCCACAACAGTAAGGTAATTATTATTAAACTTCAGGCTGCAGTTACATAGTTTTCAACCTCGCTTACAACTATTATTTTGATGAACCATAGATGGGCGACATAAAATCTTGCTGTTGAGGTGTGATGCAGTTTCTTGTACTACGAATGAATTTCATTACGACTTCATGCCGTATTCCGCTGGAGTTCATTATTGGGAAAAGCCGCCGCTAGAATTTGTATAACTGAAAATAACCCGAGGGCAATTTAATATGGAGTACACAGCCGCCACTTGAAAATTGCGACGCGAATATTTATACTGAAAACAGTGTGTACTCTGTACCCTAAATTGGCTGAAATTTAACCAACTGCTATAGAAAATTAATACATCGATGGAATAACTGGCACAGTCAATTATATCATTTATGCGAAATGTGGTTACACCTGCTGTGCCATCAAATAATTAAATAATTCATGGGCATAATTGCCGCGGGGGCTAAACCGCTACGGAAAATTCTGTGATCATAGGAGTGGAGAGAATATGGAAATGAAATGGCATTTTATCGGAAGCGTTGTGAGCATTAAACAGGCGATTATTAGCGCCGTAGTTTAACGTTCGCACGAGATGCTCGGGGATTTGTGTGCTGGAGGTTTACATTCGCGACGACCTCAACTGCTCAATTCGCGGATAAAACTGCATAAATTTTAATGCCATTACGCAATAGTGCCAGGGATCTCTACAAAATTCAGAATTATACGATGTCTTTACTCAAAGTCAGAAGCATGAAACTTCAAGAGGACTACTGTTATTATTCGAAAAATAAAGTCGAAAGCTGATACTTAGTTGCTGTTAAAAAACTGATCAAATAAAATCCTATTAAGAGAGTATTAAATTAAATAAATATGAGAGATTTATACAATCAAATCAAGCTTTATTTGTTATAACAAATCCTCAGACAGTAAAATAATAAAAATCTTGCACAATTTAGAATTAATTATCGTCATAATTAATAATATTCAAGTCTCGATGATTTTAATAAATTTTATCGTTTTCTAGTACAAAGTATTAAAAAAAACTCATATCTAGATAATATAATGAAATAATCGGTGGTAGCTTGTGAAATTAACATGTACTCTACTAGAGTACAAATGTCTACTGAAGAAGACCACGTAGTGGTTGAAATGTACATTTAGCGAAATAAAAGTCGTTGTGAAAAAAGATAATTTGTTAATTTTCTTTAAGTAGATAATATAATATTCGAATATATACCGGGCTTTTTTTTCGTTTTTACACATATGATTGACAATGTATAACTGGTTGCCTGCATCTACCCGTAAGGAATTTCCTATTTGTAATTCTAAAAAAAAAAAAACAACTCATTAGCGGCGTCGGTGCAAGCAACCTGTCAATTTTGGCATATGTTACACATAGAGGTTATGTTTTTATTCAAGGCAATACATGTCAGGGTTTTTGAAGACACGCAGAGTATTCCTAATGTATTGTGGATTTATGCCATTACATGCAGTACGTATACGGCCTTTCATTTCATCCACGTTATGTATTTGTACAATAAAAACATAACCTCTCTGTGTAATATATGCCAAAATTGACAGGTTGCCTGCACCGACGCCGTTAATGAGTTGATTTTTTTTTTAGAATTACACATAGGAAATTCCTTGCAGGTAGATGCAGGCAACCAGTTATACATTGTCAATCATATGTGTAAAACGGAAGTAGAAAGTAAAAAAAAAATCAACTCATTAACGGCGTCGGTGCAGGCAACCTGTCAATTTTGGCATATATTACACAGAGAGGTTATGTTTTTATTCAAGACAATATATATATATATATATATATATATATATATATATATATATATATATATATATATATATGTTTTTGAATAACTTGTACGTATTTAAAAAACACACGTTTTTTGTACACCGACAAATAAAATTATTTCTTTAATTTTAACATATACATTCGAATATTCTGCTTCATAGTCCATTAGCACTAAATTATCAAGTGTTGATATACGCTTTTGTCCTATCCATTTGAAGAGTCATCGTCTGCTGTAGTGTTTTGCATGAAGCAATATTATTTTAGGACTGTTTATTTAATGGTAAATTTGTGTCACTGTGCAGAAATTCAAAACTAATGCAACGCATTGCATTTTATATTCACGTTATCAACAATGATAATAGTTACAGATTAATCAGAAATTTGATTACATGCTCATGTAAATATGACTACAATATGATAACAATTAAATTTCAGCGTATTTCTGTCCACCAAGCAAGCGTTCTATGAAATTTGGTTCCTACGAAACACGTGAAATTAATGGTTTGAAGTTAATGAAAAAAAAAAAATTAAATTAATAAATCTATGATGCCCTAAAAGTGTAACTTGAATGAAAATTTGTAAAGATGTTTTTACTCATACTTTACAGACTATTTCAGAACTAAAACATTAATTACCTTTTCGAAAAACTCCAGATATTATTTCAGGAACAAAACATTAATCATTAATATTGCGTATCATGTAATTGCTGAAATTTTGTATGTAATTTTTAGATTTTCTGAGGTTTTATAAACTTCTGATAATGATTCAGGGTTTACATAAATTTTTAAATTAATGTATAATTTATGTCGTGTTTGCATCAGTAAGTCGAACCGGAACCAAACCGAAAACAGAAATTAACCAGAAATCCAACCTGAACCGAAACCGTAACCGGAACGAAAAATTGTAAAAATTTCAAACCGAAACCGGAACCGGAACGAAATTTTAAAAGCGGTAAATTTCGGTTTGAAACAAAAAAAATATTTAGTAGAGTAGTTTATTTTTAATATATATTTAAAAGTGTAAGGACAATTTGAAAAACATTTTTACATTTTTACACCGATGGCAAACTGTTTTTCAACGACATTTTTACGACAACGAAATTGAACCGGAGGTGTACCGAAATTTTCAGACGAACCGAAACCTAAACCGGAGCGAAACTAATTTTCAACCCGGAATCGGAACCGGAAAGGAACAGGAACGTAACCGTAAACCGGAACGAAATAAATTTCGGTTCGACTCACTGGTTTCCATTGACTCTGAAAATATAATATTTTATTTTAATTCAGGCATTTATTTATTTTCTAATTTTGAAAAGTTTTTCTCAGTTTCCATAATTCTGCTGAAACCTTCATATATGTTTTGAACGTTTGGAAAGTTTACGGTTCTACTTTTTATTAGTTTTGGTCAATGAATTATGTTTAGGGTTTTATTTATTATTGTCGAATATTAATACTAATAATAATATTATTATTATTTATTAATACAAATTCCGCAGTTCTGCTCTATATATTAAAATATTATATATATTTTAATTTTTGTAACGAAAATTATTCGATTTTTCATTTGAGGAATTGGCTATACTCATTTTTGCTAATGATTGTACATCCTATGTATAGGATTTTTTTAAGTATTGTAATTATTAACTCATAAATACGTAGCTAGTTGTTGTTAATCTATAATATATATGCAAACTTCATTTTTTATTGTTTACTGAAATTCTACGAAGTAATTTTGTTAGTTTTAATTACAGTTTAATACTGTAAATAAAACTAAATTTTAATACATTTTTATTGCAAACTTCCGCTATGGATGCATTTTAAAATGTATTTTGCATAAAGTGAAACTGTATAGTTTCTTCGACCAATAACTTTGTATTTTTATTATTATTAATTTCTACATTTCTGCTGAAATCATCCACTGAAACTTTAATGGATATTAAAAAAAATGCTTTGCACCTTCTGAATTCACATTTATCTACTTATTGTATTTACAACACCCAAGGATGCACCTTTTTTTAAATTATTATTCTTGAATAGAATATTTAAAGCTTGCATCTAAAACAGTAAGGAACATTTAGATGGAAAAGACTTGAATGTTCATGTAATTTCTATATCATTTGAAACATTTTGAATTTTTATGGCATTTGAGGTAACTTTTAGTTAAATTTTGAACATTTATTTATTGAATTTCTGCTAAAAGTAAAATGTTAAAATATTCTGAGACGTGTGAATTATTATATTATAATTCGACGTATTTCGAAGTTTCTACACACGAGGAAATAAAAAAAATACATTTGTGAGGTGAAAGAGGTCATTTTAAGAAAAACAAGCTCACAGACACAAATGCCCAATACTGAATGGGTAAGATATGAAACAATTTAAAAATTGTAAGTATCACGTATCGTAAAATCAAAAGGTAAATTCTGTTTTGTTTTTCGTCGAATGTTTACAAAAAAAATCAGAATATTTCTTGTAATTGGATATTATGCGATACTCTGTAATTTTTCAATTTTATCAAATATTTACAAAAAACGAAGTAGGTATATGTTATAATTGGACGGTACGTCATACTTTGCAATTTTAATACATTTTTGCCGATATATTTTGTATGTTAAATTGTAATCGATGCCTTAAATTACACTTGACTTTAACCTCGACCTAATTGACTTTAAATTCAAATGTATTGAATTCATCAAAGATTCAGATTTTATTTGTCTTAATAAATTCTAAACAATACTAATTATAATGTTACGAACACATTTACTATCATTCTGTAATTATGTTTCGAATGAATAAAATAATTAAGTATTTATTAATTATTATAAATGTATCAAGGATGAGTTTTTTTTTTCATTTTAAGTATTGGGATGGGATCTCGGAAACTATAATACATAGAGATTCGGTTAATGAGGAAAGAGTTGTCATTTTGAGAGCTTGTGCAAGATATGCTTTTGTTAAAAATAACATAGTTTTTGAGTTATAATACAAACTTCATTTTTTTATTGCAGTCATAGTTGGCTTTGACATTGTTAAAAAGGACATTTTTTTTTCTTTATAATACAGCGTTTGCTATAATTACTTTCATAAATAAATGAGATGCAGAAATATTATAATTTGAATTGAATTTAGTGTAATTAGAATAGAAAAAAATAGAATTCTCGTAGTAAGAGGAAATTATTTTTTCCATGGCCAACTCTGTTTTTGCTACTCTCTATAATACAAATAGTCTTGTGTCGTGTTTATTTGCCAAAGTAAGTAATAATTGTCATAAAGTTCATGTTCGAAGCAGGACTTTATTTATCAAAGCAAGTATCGTCAAAGTTTCTGATTTTATTTGTCTTAATAAATTCTAAACAATACTGATTATAATGTTATCAACATATTTATTATCATTCTGTGGTTATGATACGCATGAATGAAATAATGAAGTATTTATTAATTATAATAGATGTTTTTTTTTCTTTCATATTAAGCATTGGGATCTCTGTTTTAGCTACTCTCTATAATACAAATCGTCCTGTATGGTGTTTAATTGTCAAAGTTAGTAATAATTGTCATAAAGTTAATTTTCGAAGCTGGACTTTATTTATCAAAGTAAGTATAGCAGCAAACCTGTATCGCTATAAAGAGAAAAAAAAATCCTTTTTTAAAATATCATAATTTTATCATAAAATAAAAAGTTTGTACAAGGTGGCGCAAAAGTAATCCTCCTATCAGAAAATGCTATAAATTTTGCGATTGGCCCCTAATGTCAGTTCTGTTTTGACATTTGTGTAGTAAACACATGCGAAATACACGTTAATAAACAATGCTACGCTACACTGCTCCAGAACGCGGAATATTGGTGACTATTTATTTGACCAATAATCGGTCGGTGACTTTGGCACAACGTGAATTTCGTCGCAGATTTCCTGGCCGTCCAACGCCTACTGGTGAAACACTACGACGTTTAGCCGCTCGCCTCGAAGAGACTGGCACAACACAAGATGCTGCCAGGCGTGGCAGACCCCGGAGTAGCCGTTCTGCAGAGAATATTGCTGCTGTAGCCGAGGATGTCATGGAAGCGCCGTCGACATCGACCAGACGACGTGCCACGCAAATGGGTATCAGTCGACGGTCTTTACAGCGAATTTTGGTACAAGATTTGAAGATGTTTCCGTACAAAGTCCAGACGGTGCATCAGCTGTTAGCTGCTGACCGCCAATCGCGTCTAACATACGCTCAAGCCATCCTTAATCACCACCAACAGGAAGATGATTTTTCATCAAAAATAATCATGAGTGATGAGGCCCATTTCCATCTTAGCGGGTACGTAAATAAGCAAAATTTACGCTTCTGGGGCACTGAAAATCCGCGTGTAACCCACGAAGAGCCATTACACCCGGTCAAAGTCACTGTATGGTGTGCTGTTTTCGCTGGAGGAGTCATCGGACCTTTTTTCTTCGAAGACGTCGCGGGCCAAACGGTTACTGTGAATGGTGAGCGCTACAGAGCAATGATCAACGAGTTCTTTTTGCCGCAACTTGATGAATTGGGATTGGAAAACATGTGGTTCCAACAGGACGGTGCAACGGCACACACTGCACGTGCCACAACCGATATGCTGAAGGATGCATTTCCCGAGCGCCTAATCTCCCGTTTTGGCGATTTGCACTGGCCAGCAAGATCGCCTGATTTGACCGCTGCAGACTTCTTTTTGTGGGGCTTTTTGAAGTCGCGGGTTTATCTCAACAAGCCTCAGACTCTTGCAGCTCTTAAAGACAATATCCGTCAAGAATGTGAGGACCTATCGCCGGAAGTTTTGGCCAAAGTGATGGAAAATGCCATAAAAAGGGCTCAAATAACAATCAACTGTGGCGGTGGCCATTTACATGACATCATATTCTCGACTTGATGTAAAAAAATTAAAAGACCAAATAAAAATAATCCAGAAGAAGAATCAAAGTTTTTCATTTTTTTTTTAAATTACAGCCAGAAAACATCGGAAGGTTATTTTTGCGCCACCTTGTATTATATGTGAAAAACTGTGGTCATTTTTCAAAAGACAAAAGCATATCTTGCATAAACTCTTAAAATGACAACTCTTTCCTCATTTAACAGGATCTCTATGTCTTATGGTTTCCAGAATCCCAATGCTTAAAATGAAAAACTCACTCTGTATTATGTATATTTACTCTTGTTTTGTTTCATATATATATTTTATAAGTTTCCTGACTCGCGTTTCGGCATATTCGGCCATTTTTAAAGGATTATATGTGTTACAATTTGATTTGATTTTAATAGAATTGTAACACATACAACCCTTCGAAAATGGCCGAATAAGCCGAAGCACGTGACAGGAAAGTGATCAAATATACATATGAAACAAAACAAAAGAAAATATACATTTAAATATAAGTATACAGTAGACACTAATATAAATATCAGTATACATTTATAAAAATAATAAAATGTCTCATCAAGATATTAGCAAGGAAAGTATTAATTTTATTTATTAATTTGTGATGAAATAATTATTTCTTAATTTGAGATAGGGGTATACAAAATTAGAAACATGGGGTAAAAACATATTATGTTTAAGGTTTTATCCATAAGTTACCAGTTGTTTATGTAAAAATAAAATAAATAAATAATAAAATAAAATAAAAATAACTCTACCGGTAAGTACCCAATAATAATACTTTAAAAAATATGTTAGAATATTTTACCCATTTACAGTACTGATGGAAAAAAAAACATTTATAATTGCAAAAAATCTTAGTCAACATGGGTTCGCAACTCAACTGTTTCCGAAATATAGTCGATTAGCAAAATGGTACTTGTGATACACCATTGTAAAGAGAATTTGATCTATAATCCGTAAAAATACACAATGTTTCATTAAAAAAAAATGATACCTCTCCGGAAAATAGGTAGGGTATGCAAAAAAATAATTGCGCCATTTTGCAGACCAGGCTGCATATGACAAGTTTTTTATAAAATTTTATCTTTGACAGTTTCAGATTTTCCAGATATAAACTGGACACTACAAAATCAACCACCTGGTATATCTCATAAACAGTCGAGTATCTTTGACAGTTTCAGATTTTCCAGTTATAAGCTGGACACTAAAAAATCAACCACCTGGTATATCTCAGAAACAGTTGAGTTGCGGTCCATGTTAACTAAGAATTCTTCAGTACTCTAAGTGGGTAAAATATACGAATATGTGCTTTAAACACCCTCAATGTGCAATTATTTATATTGCGTATTTGGAAAAAAAATATCGGTATTAATATACAATTAATCTGAAACTCCCAAAAAAAATTCATAACTGTAAATTTAATTTAAATTAGAAGACAGCGAAGGATATAGTTAGTTATACAAAATTAAAAATTATTTTCTGTGTGTTTTGAATGATATATTCCCCAGATATTAAATTGTTAGGTTAAATACACGATAACTTCGGAAATCGCCTGATCCTTCTTATGGGAACCACTGTGAATACTACAATACTACTACACATTGTATTACAATATTGCAATACTACTATTAGTATTAGTATTACATATAAAGGTCGTCTGTAGCAAAATATTTTTTTACGTGAAGTTTTTACCCAATTTAAAAAAAATGGCTCACATTAGCACAGGATTAACTAGAATGTCTCTTGTAAATTTGGTTTCATCTTCGCCTATTTGTAAGCGTTCATTACAATAACGGTGGATTAATTTGCATTATTAATTGAACGGATACGAAGGTAATTAGATTACAATAACCAGGCGGTGATACAGAAAATCGGATGATCGCATGAGCTGACGCGCTCGACGGTTCCTCGGTAAAATCGCTTGCTAAAAAGTTCCACAATTACGACTGCAATCGAGTTTTTCCAACCTTGAACGTTGCATCCATTGAAGACCTATGCCTGCGTTCGCAGAGGTTCTATTGAATGCGAACGTAGTCTAGGTCACTTAACTTGACTATTGCAGCGGCGTACCTGTCGTCGTATTCTCAACTGAATTGTACGTATAAGTAAAATAATTCCCCATTAACGGAGCCAATTTAAATTTATAATTGCACAATCCTAGTAGTTATGATAATTGCCGCGCCGTTTTTCCTCGGGCACGCTGAACGCGCTGCTTCCTCAAGCGTGGAAAAAGCGGACATTTTTATTAAACGATCGCCGAAATTGCAAAATCAGTAATAGCCGTGTGGGAGTGCGCGTTTGCGGGAAATGAAGTTGTAACGTGAACACAAAACGATTGTTTATTTAAATATGTAAGCAAGGCAGTATTTTACGGCGCACTTAGCGGGGAAACAACAGAGTTGCCCATGGGTTTACGGCGCTGAAACTACACGTTTTATTATGCGCAACATTGTCGTGCAATTAGCGCCGAAGATTTCTAACAAGTGGCCGTTTAATGGCTTTGTGTGCACCGTCAAACTTATAAACAAGTAATTCACGGCGCCTCTCAGTTCATTTCACAGTGTGAATGAAATTTTCACGCTTTGATGTAGCCGAGGGAAAAAAACGTTATTAACGACATCGAGGCCAATATCGCGCGCCGGCGTGCCACTTAGAGAAGTTTAATCGGGAATGTTTGGGATTTAGTTAAAGCGCGATAGATGATCGGCAGGAAGGGGAAGTGAACCAGCTTTGTATCGCATTGTTTGGCGGAGGCAAGGACTCGCGCATTGTTTTAAATCTGCCAGCTTATTAGGATCAACGGGTAGCGAGACCTTGCAAATAAATTGTGACTGGTGCATTTCTGCACGTTGCACGAACACTGCGAGCACAGCACTCCGCAATAACGCAAGAGCGCGAATGATTCCCACGCTTATCGTATTATCAACGCTCGGATCATCCAATCATTCTTCCCAAATTCTACATAAAACTCTCGACGCGCATATAAAATAAATACGTGCTTACCTACTAAGATATAAAACCTTAAAACAGGTTAAGGTTTCATATCTACCTTAACCTGTTTTTTAAGGGTACAAACTGTAAGGTTTCATCTATCCAATTATTTGATTAATTAGATATTTGTTTCGTAATCATAAATTGTTATATTAACCCCTTATACCTTGTTGGGTGTCGGGTGTGTGCTACATTCGATTTTACTTTTTAATTTGTACTGATTTTTTTCCACTCCATTCTGTTTCTCGCTGATTCTTCAGCTTCTTTCCAGTTTCTACCCTTCTTCCGTAGGAGCCAGGGGCGCGCCTGACGGGCGTGCAACGCGTGCGGCGCACGCGGGCGGCCAAGTTTGGGGGCGGCCGTTTGCCGTTGTGCTCAGCAGCGCCCCAAACCAAATACAGTGGATGCCCACACTTCTGTCAGTTCTACAAAAAATATTTAAATCTAAATAGTTGCAACTTACAACCTTTTCATTTATTTAGTATGTCGGAAAGAAAAACTAAACATATCCAGCGTATTGAGAAGCAAAAAGATAGCAATAAACGAACTCCCCATTATTTGGGCGATAAAATTAAAAATGAAATTATTAATCTAATTGGATCAAAAATTAAATGTGCTATATAGGATTTGCTCAGAAAGTCGAGATATTTTTCCATTATATTAGATTATACACCGGACGTAAGCCATGTAGAATAGCTTACTGTTATCGTGCGATTTGTACTCTTAGGTGAGAAAAGAGTAGAAGTAAGGGAACATTTTCTTGGATTCAGTCCAACAACAAAAAGTATAGGAGATAGTATATCTGAATTTCTCTTAGAAGAATTATCGGATTTGATTTTAAATATTTTTGATATGCGGGAGCAAGGCTATGATTATGGTGCAGATATGCGAGGAAAGCACAATGGATTACAAAAACAAAAATTAAACATAAACCCTCGTGCTTTTTTGTGCCACGTTCAGCACATAGTTTAAATCTGGTCGTAAATGTTTCAGCTAATATTTCACATGAAACTGTAATTCTTTTTATTTTGCTCAAGAATTGTACGGTTTTTTTTCTGGAAGTACACAAAGATGAACAGTTCTTAAAAAATATGTAGGAAAGTTAAATTTAAAACCACTAAGTGATACTCGATGGTCCTGTAGAATCGATGCCATAAAGCCTTTACGATATCACGTTGTACAAGTGTAAGACGCTTAATACGAAATTTATGTAGATAAAACTTAAGATTTTAAAATTGTACATATGGCGCATTCATTGCTAATAAAGATATCGAGTTTCAAAAATGTTTATGCTCAATTGTGATTTGGCATCAAATTTTATTTGAAATCAACGTAGTCATTTTTCAAAACCCAAAACTAAAGGTAAGATCCTCTTTGACGTATTTAACAAATTTGACAAACCTTTTAAAGAAATATCGTACCGATAAAAGTTTTGGAGACATTATTGTTGCAGCTAACACTTTAGCTATGGAATTGGAAGGTTGAATGTAATTTCCCTACAGTGGAAAATATAGGAGTTAAGCGAACACCCAAAATTTTTGATCATCAATCTGCGGATGAGCCAATTTTAGATCCAAAAATCCAAAAAAAGTAAATTTTTATTTTTGTTTATTGAACCAAGCTTTATTATCTATCGAGACCAGAATTGAAACACTTGTGTATTTCAACGATTTATTTGGATTTATGACCAATATTAATAGCATTTCGAATGAAATGTTGTTAAAATCTTGCAAGGATTTGCACATTAAACTAAGAGATGAGCAAAGAAAAGAGTCTGATATTGGTGGGATAGACCTCTTTCAAGAAAGTTTATCCTTGAAAAACCATTTACCATCAAAATATGTCACAGAACCACAAAGAATTCTTGAATACATATTGGAAAATGATCTTCAGGCAACGTTCCCGAATATATTTATTTCTATAAGAATTTTGTTAACATTGCCAGTATCCGTAGCATCTCGTGAGCAATCTTTTTCGAAATTAAAGATTATAAAAAAATACTTACGATCTACAATGTCACAAGAACGTTAGTAAATTTTTCAGTGATATCTATTGAACATGAGATATTGGATTAGCTAGTCATGAACGATTTAATATCAGAATTTGCTGTGTGCAAAGCGCGAAACACACATTTTTTGAAGTTTTTTGCTTGTAGATTTTTCAATATTCTTACTATGTTGTGATTAGTGATAAAAATGTAATTTATTATTTGTAATATATTCTGAATAAATGTTAGTATCATTGCGAAAAAATAAAGTATTTTATATTATTATTATTATTATTATTATTATTATTATTATTATTATTATTATTCCCCGACCTGTCTTTAGAATGGATAGCTACTCTGTGTAGGGTGGCCAAAATACTATTGCACACGGGCGGCCAACTACCTAGGCGCGGCCCTGGTAGGAGCTTACTATTTGGTTGTTCCATGTCTGGTTTGGTCTTCCCCGGTTCCGCTTCCCTTGCATTTTCGCATCATGTCTCACTTGTCTTTCTTCCTTCATTGTGTGGAAATGTCCTTACCAGCCGAGCTATCTCTGTTCGATGTACTTTAATATTGGCTGCACCGACAGATTTTGTCTTCTTTGTTCACTTCTTATTTTATCCATTATTAATACTCCTTGTACCCTCCTAAGGAACTTCGTTTCAGTAGCTCATATTTTACTTTTTTGTCTGTTTGTCAGGGTCCAGGATTCGCACCCGTATAATAGTATTAGTCTGTAAATTGATTTAAATACTTTTATGTTTGTTTGTTTCGTTATTCTAAATAAGAAAAAAGTCACAAACACAAACTAAAAGTCATCTAGAGAATAAAGTTCAAATTGACATAAATACACATATAGCTGTTTCTTGAATTCTAGGCTGTTTTTAATTATTTTTATATAATGAGGTAGTTTGTTGAACATTTTAAGTGCCTGAACACAGGGACTTTTGCTAGTCAGACTTAACCTACAGGTTAGTATCGCATAATTTACGTGGTGTCTAGTGTCATAGTTGTCTAGGTGGTTATATCTGCAAAAATAATCTTTGTTGTTAAAATTATAAAGTAATGTTTCATACAGATTTATACCCGTTAGAGTCCATAAGTTGTTACCCCGAAAAATATTTCTGCAGGACTCTGTATTTTAGTCTAAATAAAATTCGAACGGCTTGTTTCTGGGATTTATAAATGTGTCTACTGTATTGACAAGTTCCATAGAACATCACGCCAAAACGAACCAAACATTCGAAATGACCGTGATAAACAAGTTTTAAAACATCATTGTCTAATGATGTCTCTCATTGAACGGAGTAGGTAGCAGACGCTGCTATGAAGTTTGCTTTCCAAGGTTGTAACATGGGCTTTCCAATTTAGTTCACTATCTATTGTTATTCCATAATTTAACATTCTTGGCCACAGATATTTGATCGGTGGTTAACTGAATAAAAGTTGGCGTTACAATACTAGATCTAGACGAACTTAAGGACATTGAAGTAGTTTTTGAGTTATTGAGAATAAGCCTATTTTCCACAAACCAATTGTTTAGCTCGAAAAATATTATACCTGCCCTAGCTACGGCGTCCGCTATGTTTTGTCCACAAATTATGCTAGATGTATCATCTGCATAACCCTGCAAAAGGCAGTCTGCTCCGAAGTTAAGTACAAATAGGTCATTTACATAGATGATGAAACGTAGCGGTCTCAGGATACTTCCTTGAAGGATCCCAGTTTACACTTCCAGAGCATCAGATTGATGTTGGTTGATTTTAACAGTTAGTCTTCGTGCACTTAAGTAGGACCGTATGAGGTCCAAGTTGACGCCCCTAATACCGTATCTGTTTAGTTTACAACACAGAATATTGTGATCAATGATGTCAAATGCCTTGGTTAAGTCAATTAATAGTGCCAGAGGCAAATAGTTATCTTCTCTACAATCCACAACGTATCAAATGAAATTAAAAATTGCAGTATTTATCCCTTTGCCCCTCGTAGAGCCATGTTGATTTGTGCTAAACAGCTTGCATTGATTGAAAAAGTTTACAATACGATTATACCGGGCTTTTTTTTCCTTATTACACATGTGATGGACAATGTATAACTGGTTGCCTGCATCTACCAGCAAGGAATTTCCTATGTGTAATTCTAAAAAAAAAAAAAAAAAATCAACTCATTAGCGGCGTCGGTGCAGGCAAGTGTCAATTTTGGCATATGTTACACAGAGAGGTTATGTTTGTAACATAATGAGGTTATGACAGTTGCCTGCACCGATGCCGCTAATGAGATGATTATTTTTTTTTTTACAATTACACATAGGAAATTTTGTATGTTATGTTTGTAACATAACCTCATTATGTTACAAACATAACCTCTCTGTGTAACATATGCCAAAATTGACACTTGCCTGCACCGACGCCGCTTTTAGGTTATGTTTGTACTAATAAAGGAATATTTCTGATTCCTTTATTGATACAAACATAACCTCTGTGTGTAACATATGCCAAAATTGACAGGTTGCCTGCACCGACGCAGCTAATGTGTTGATTTTTTTTTTTTTAGAATTACACATAGGTAATTTCTTGCGGGTAGATGCAGGCAACCAGTTATACATGGTCCATCATATGTGTAATAAGAAAAAAAAAAGCCCGGTATAATACTTTTTCAAATACCTTTGAGACTGTACATAAGAGACTTATTGGTCTAAAGTTGTTAAAATTGCCTGTATCGCCGCGTTTGTGTATTGGCATAACAATGGCTATTTAAAAAAAAATCCGGAAAGACCCCTGAAGAAAGCGATAGATTTATTAAATAGGTTAAATGCCTCACAACATAAGGTGCGCAAAGTTTTAGTGTTTCAGTACTAATCTCATCGACACCTGCGCTGTTAGAATTCTTTAAGTTATTGATAATAAGAGAGATTTCATTTTCCACGGTTGGTTCCATAAATATGCTTTTGGGATTAAACAGTATCTGAGTTTTATATTTGTGAGTTGGCATAGTTTTTAAAACATTTTATATTGTGTTTACGAAAAAAATATTCATGTCATATGCAGTTTGTTTTTCCTCATTCCGAGGAACAGAGACATTTTTATTGATATTATTTTTTTACCGGAAAAGCTATTTATAAATTGCCATTATGTCTTGGATATGTTGCTACTTGTTCGTAGTTTATTTATTATATGGTTTTTGCGTTCTTCTTGCAGAAGACAGTTATACATTTTGTTTTATTGGTTATATAATGTTTTGAGCTCCGGTACGTTACGTAATACCACATATAAAGCATCAAGATTATCTTTACACTGTTTAATTTGAACTGTATTGCATTTAACTGTAGCTTTATTCAGCAATTTTTGTGTGACTTTCTTTATCGGGAAGGAGGAGTTGTGGGCATGTTGGAGTTGATTCATGAATGTATTCCAAACTGCATTTTACATCTTGGCACCTGTAGACTTCATCCCAATTAGAAATATTAATCATTTGCATAAAAAAAAATGTATATATTTTTGATTAAATTTTAAATTAAATTCGCATATGTTTAAAGTCTGCGTTATGAAGGTTCGTTTTCCGCATATTTTGTAGAAAATAAATAATTTGCGCTAAGTGGTCAGAGAAATTAGTAGGAAAAACGTTGGTTGTGCAGCATTTCTCCATATTTGTTAGGATATTATCTACTGTTGTCTGGGACTTATGTGTTATGCATGTATTAATTACTTATTTTTATATGTACGTTATAAGAGTGTGTAATTTTCAAAAAATCACTTTTTGGTTCATAATCCTTGGACAAGTCAATGTTAAAGTCACCTAAATTGAAAAACACACGTTAATGGCTGGTTAACAAATACACCAGTTTGTCCAACTCAAAAAAAAAACACTGCTAAATCAGAATTTGGAGCTCTACAGATAACTGCACAGACGTTCAGTTGTTTTTCATAATAATCTCGATGTCTTGTTTTCCCCTATTATCTAAGAGTACTGCCAAGCATTTAAATTCTTTTTTCCACTCCCTGCATGGCAAGTACACTGTTATAACATTGATTTAGTGGAAGTAAGTCCCACTTACCGATAAAGCTTTGGTTACTATGAGCAACGGGAAGTAAGTAATCACTTACTTCCCTCAGGGAAGTAAGTAAAATAATTTCAATAGCGTTCTTTCTCTGGCACCAGTCTTTAAAACACTTTTGATAACACCCCTTCGACTTCTCCGGCAGTAGGAAGGAACAGGTAGCATCTGCAGCTTCTTCAATTGCAATTTCTTGTTTATTTTCATTGGAATTCATTTTACAAGTGAACGAATGCAATTTCTGACATTCACACTTTGTTTGAAAAATAGTCTTAGCAACCAAAGCCATACTGACATTTTGTTCATGTTGCGAAAATAAATTAATCAAACACAAACAATTAAACCAACTTCAGGAGTGGAAAAACAGTTATAAGCAATTTGAGCGGTAAGTTTTGACCAGTCTCGGTCTTTATTGCTAGCCCTCGCTGTCGCTCGGGCGCAAACTCGACCTCGACTGGTAAAAGATACTTACCTCTCTTAATGCTTAAATAACTATTACCTGTTCTAAATTGTTCTCTCCTATTTTTATGTTTAATTTTTCATTTCCTCTTGTCATTATTTTGGTCTTTTCTATATTCATTTTCATTCCTTCTTCATTAAGTACTTCGTTCCAGATGTTTATATTTTTCTGCAACTCTTCTGTACTTCCAGATATTAGTACTACATCGTCTGCGAAACTCCTTACGATATTTATATTCTCCTTAGTTTTCTGTATCCTATACACATTTTTGTAGTTTTTTGTTCACAGTTTATTGTTTATCATCCATGTATATATTTAAAAGTGTCCGGCTTAGGCTATCACTTTATCTCAATCCTGTCTTTATTCTAAACTCTTCTGGTAGCATGTTGTTTTTGATGACATATTGCATAGTGTTATTGTACATACTCTGTATTATTCTTATATTTGGAGCTGCTTGTCAATTGTGAACCATCAAACAATATATCGGATTATATGGAACTGTAATGTAAACAATGCTATGTATATGTGTGTGTACTATTATGTACAATTTAATGTTGACAATTTTCATTTTATTATTATTTTATGTAATGATCTTTTGAAATAAATATCTATGTATCTATCTATCTATCTATCTATCTATTATTTTTTTGCTAGTACCCTTATTTTCCAACTTTCCATACTTTTGTACTTGACACTTTATCAAACGCCTTTTCTATGTCTAAGAAGGCTAGGTGTAACTTTTTGTTATGTTCTTTTTTCTATTATTTGCTTAATGGTAAATAAGTGTGCTTCGGCCGGATCTAAATCCACTTTGCGCTTCTCTTAAATGCAAACATTGTATTTATTATCTTGGCCCCCAAGTAACTCCTACCACCCACTTCATAATATTTATATACAATTCCTTGGGAATTCTCATAATCGATTCCCAACTTATCAGTCACGCCCCTCGAGAACCTTTAAACTGAATATGGACACTTGCATATTATTTTCACCTAGCATATAAAATGATTGAAATTTAATCCAATTATCCCAAATAATATAATTTACTTTTCGTGGTTTTATATTTAATTAATTGTTAGTATGACTACTAAAAACTTCTTACTAAAGAAATATTTATATTTTGGTCATCTTGGGCCCTTACAAAATTATGTGTCCATTACATACCCACCTACCCTAACCTAATTTACGTGTAAAATCAATCATGGAATGTCCAATTTATTCTAACCATAGTCACGTTATATTGATACACAAATTGCAATCAACAGTAATGGCAAAATAAACATTGAAATGTTAGAATTTGTATGAAAAATTATCAAGGATTAAGATTTAGTCCACCGCGAAGTCCATGTTCAAGTTAATGAACCCGTTAAAAAACTTGATCATCTGAAATCAAGTATAATATATAATGAACTCATAGTCATTATTAATCATTAGCTAGTATTAAATACTTATTTGGAATGGAAACTTTAATCATTGGGTAAGTCTGTGATAATGCATCAATTTGTTAATGATTCCCTTTGTTCTCGGATCGAGCTAGAGGATGATTATACAATGCCCACCCACCCGTCCACCCAATTCAATTGCATACAAAGCATATGGTGGAACGTTCAATTTATTGCAATGATTGTATCAATAGATCAATTTTCTATTTATTCTCCAAAAAGTATTACATTTACTATAGTTAAGAGGCCTCTTTACCCCCAGCTAGTATACGGCATTATTAATAAACGATAGCCAAATAATTCATCAACGGGTTAACATAATTACAATCGGAGAATTGATGTAGAAAGTTTAGACATTTATCTACAATTAAACAAAGTAGTTTTAAGAAATAAATCAAAGGTGACTTATTTCTGATCACCTAATCAGATTTATGTGCAGACAAGAAGACTCCATTATAATTCATGATATTGGAACAAAAAAAAGAAGGTGGTTCGCAACAACATTAGCTCCAAATACCCTGATGGAATTTCCATTATATGTACCCTGTCTTAATTAAATAAATACAGAAGAAAATTTCAGAAATCGGCTAAACATGTTATTCTTTTAACAAAAAATAATAAATCACCATTTTATTATTTCTAAAAAACCCCTGAGCACAATTGTAGATAAATGTCTAAACTTTCTACATCAGGTCTCAGATTGTAATTATGTTGACCCGTTCATGAATTATCTTGGCTGTCGTTTACATGCAATTCCTTATACCACGTTTGGGTAAAGAGGCCTCTTAATAATATTTGAATAAACTGTGTAATTTGGTTCTTTAATAATTTCAGATATGAAAAACTTTCTTACGGGTAGAATTCGGAATACAATTAACTTGTGCCACCATTTAGAATTATTATGAAATTAGAGGCAATTTTGGTTCCTTTCTGCTCAATTTTCAATTTTAAATTTTCTGATAAACCATTACAAATGCAATATTATATTTTTTTTACGAAATTTTTTAAGCTTGCAGTGAAATTTTTCCAATTCTTTGTATATTTTCGCGTATTTATAGCACTAGGAGGTAGGTATAGACATTTTTTTTAAATCATTGTTATTTTATAAAAAAAAAAAAACAAGCCAAAATCTAAAATTGTAACGAATATTTCGTTATTTTACATACAGGGTGTCTCACGCTAGTCGTTGGTTAAAAGTTTATGGAGTTCCTGACAAAATAAAAATTTGAAAAAAATCACACAAACGTGATCTCCCGAAAGAAAATACGTACATGTTTCTATCACTTCCGGGTCTACCGTAAGTGGCCAACAAAATTGTTATTTTAACTAGAGCACCCTCTATATATTTTTTACATATTCGGATTACTCGTTCAATTCTGAACATATTTTGTTAGAATATTGAGCACTTATCTTGAGTAGTTTTTCATGAAAAAAACATTTCCAAAATGTTTGCTTCAAATAGACGATTTAAAAAATACTTATAATGTCTCTTATAAATTAAATAGAAACTTTAAGTTTCTTGCATATGGTAGCTGAAGCATGTTAATCTGACGTGTCTTTATTAATTTATTTGCGATTATTTACTTTGTCACTATGAATACAATACTATAGCAGCACATATTCTTCAAATATCTATTAAAAACAGTAGAAAATAGCAAAACGAAATACAAAATCGAAACACAATATCGCAAACATGCAGTTTTCAGGTATTAATTCACATGTTTGAACCAATCAAATACGTGTATTTTGCTGATGAAATAATTGATCAAAAGTGCTTTTTCTAAATATAAAAGCAGATAAAAACGTTTGTGAATTTGTATTTTGATAAAAAAATTACACTATATCCCCTCGCTTGATCCGACAACAAAAGGAATAATTAACAAATTGGTTCATTATTACAGACAGACTAAATAATAAAAAATATTGTATTCCAAAAATTAATACAATTATAGTTTATGATTAATAATATTTGGATTAATTGTAATGTAGTGAAATCGTTTCAGAAATCATTAATATTTTCTGTCTATAAATTATAAGACCATTACCTTTAAATACCACTTCAAGTGCTCAATAATAAAGCACTAGCGTGAATAATTCCCATGCTTATGGTATTATCAACGCTGGAATCATCAAATTCATTATTCCCAATTTCAGCACAGGACTTTCAACAAACGGGCTTGTAATGTACACCCGTTTGTACCTAGAAAGATATAAAGCCTTAACCGGCCATAAGAACGTGATTCCGTGGAAAATCTAAAATGGGGTCGCTTTAATTATTGTGCGGAAATCATTGTCCAGCAATTACACTAATTAAAGCTCTAGCGCACCGTTTGTATGCGAATTATATAAAAAATATATCAATCTTGTACCGTCGCTCGGCATTTGAAAAAAAAAAGCGTTACAAGGGCCTGCTCACTATACTTTGGCCGCGTTTCGGCCGCAAATGGGCGGAATCGGGTTATTGCGCTTTTTTCGCGAGCGCCACTAACAACGCTTTAATGGAAACGGGAAGAGAGGATCGGCAAGGAATCAATTTGGGATTAATACATTTGAGCGGTGTTCGGATTCGGGCATGTAAAGGGGATTCGGGAACCTTGTAAAAGTGGCAGCCCCGAGGCTCTTTTGTCAACGCGAATCTAGGATACCGAATTGTTCCCTGTCCCACAGTAAAATACTTGGTTTTGCACAAAACCTTCTAAATTTGAGAGCATTCTCGGATAAAATATAATTATGTCGTCAAAAATTCGCCATCATCCATGAATTCAGGAAAATTTAATCAACCTTAGTAGCTATAAGAATTGTGATGTGTGAAGAAATGTTTAAATTATGAAAAAATAAATGTTCTACGCAAAAAATGGTGGATGCGCCGGGTCGAAGATCAGGTTGCATAAAATTTATATGATCACTAAATGCCAGTCCTGCTAATAACCCGGAGCTCCCAGGTTCCAATCCCAATGAATAACATCGCGAATTTCCAGATATGCGGATGATCAAATACCTTAATTGCCTACACCAAACAAAATATTACAAGAAATAGAATAGAATTAATTTATATTCATATAGGTACAAATCCGAAAATATAACGATTGAAATTATATTTGAAAACGTGAAATAGTTTTGATATATTTTTGGTCACTTATTTTTATTTTGTAAAAATGTAAAGTATTAATAGTTATTTGTATACATAGACCGCGAAATCGGTATGTTAAATACAACGATTTAGTGACAGTCAAAGAAAAGTACTAAACAGAACACGACCGCGAAATTGGATTTCGCGGACTGTTTTGCGTAAACAAGATTGACTCGCGTCTGGCTGTACAAAATATATAATGTTTCACTTAAGTTTATTTTCTGAAATAAATACAGTTTCAAATGCTGTGGTAACTTACCACATTTATTGATTAAAAAACACATTTTTGATATATAAATCAATAAATTAATAAACATGTAGGTAATACATAAATTAATACATTAATGTTTGAATATTTTTTATAATTATCATAAACAAATAATACAAATTTGTTACGTTTTCAGACATTAATTGCTCAATTTTTCATATTTTCAGTATTTGACAAATATCTTTAATTGACAATGCATTTTTTATACTTCTGCAGAAACGACAATTTAAAAATAAATCAAATCGTCAATCGACTGATAAAAGTACCCAATTTTTCAGATTTTTGAAAAACACTTGATTAACAAGTAATACAAATTCGATACTATTGCAGACATTAAGAGATGCTTTCACATTTTTGTCAGGTAAGATAGATAGATTCTATCTAAACTTCTGCAGTTTTTCAGACATTTTCAAACATTAATAAATAAATGTATTCCCAAATATCTTTAATAAAAATATAAATACTACAGAAATGCATTCATTAAATTTGTACAGTTTTGATAATTATCATTATTAAATAACACAAGTTTGATACTTTCACATTAATTAATCGACAAATTTTGCATATATTTATAAATTAACATCAATAAAAATACAATTTTAAAAATCTGTAAATATTAATTTAATTAATTTATTTATTATTAATTAATAATTAATTTAAAATAATAGCTATTTATGGTGTAAGTGAATAAAGTCGAATTTTATTCACGAAAAACAGTTTAGCGCAAGAAGCGAAGCGAGTGCGATAATGTTTTCAAGTGGATAAAATTGCTTTATTCACGTGTTCATACAAGATTTTTTCAATTCGTTATCAGAATTGAAGAATTTGCGTGAAGTGTCACATTGTCAGGTGACAACGAAAATTTCAAAAATATTGCGAATTTACCTATTTTTTTTTTTACTTTATTCACGTTTTCAATGGTTATAGCGAATAAAGTGAAAATGTAAACATTTTATTCACCCATGCGATTAAAGTATAGTTTTAACAATGAGATTCTATATACATAATGAGCATTTTAATAATGCGAATTGGAAAAAACATATTGTTGATAATCGTCAATCAATAAATAAAACTTGTCAATTTTTCACATTTAAAAAAAACACAAAACTTTCTTCCTGTACACATTCATTTAATAGATCAATTTCGCATATTTGACGATTATTAGATATTAGTACATTAGATTATATACCCATAATTTAAATAACAATTTGAGAAAAAATATTGATTTGTTCTACAAAAATATTGCTAAATAAGTTAAAATATTTCAGAAATTCTTTACGTTGCCTCAAAAATTTTGAAAATATCTTCAAAGAGGTTATTTTTCTAATTTTAGTTTTTAATAAGATAGTGTAGTGTTGAAGGTGCAATTTTTATATATCTCATTATTTTCTATCAAAATATAGATTTGTTCTACATATAAGTATGATAACTTCTAACTTCTTTGAAATTATAGAGAATATAATGGCAAATAATTTGTCCTAAAATATTATTGTAAGTTGAAATGTATTGAAAATTCTTAAGGATTGCTTACAAATAATTGATAATTTCTAAGAGTTTATTGAAAATTTCAACTGTAATTATTCTAAATAATTTCTAAAAGTTGATTTTAAATAAAATTATTATGATAATGACGATTATTATTTGCAGACACCTACCTTATAGAAATTCGATAATTGTACGGATATTATTAGATCAATTTTGCACATTTAATTCAGTTATAATAAATATATAATACCAATTTGATATTTCTGCAATTTTTCATGTTTGACAAATATTTCTAATAATTTTTTTTTTGTAAATTTGTGACAAATATTAGTAATAAATACTTAATCATATTTGATGAATTGTTCAGTTTTTTTTAACATATCACTAATCTAACTGATATAATATACAGGGTGATCTACGAGGTCGGTGAAATTTAGCAGATGAAAGATTAATCTTAGGTAAGACGCCACAAGCCCTTAAAGATAGAAACATTGTTTATGTGAAACAAAATTGCCAGGAAATATTAGTAATTTAAATTATCACTTGTCACGTCTCTCAAATAATTATGTTAACAATTATTTTCTAAAGTTGTAAATAGATTGATTTAGTTTCTTAAACTCCAAACTGTATCTTCCTAACATAAATCAAATGAACACCTAAATATTGATGGGATCCTTAATATTAATACATCAATGGTGAATATTTTTGATAACTATCATTAACAAATAATACAAATTTGTTACGTTTTCAGACATTAATTCATCATTTTTTCATTTTTGTAGTATTTGACAAGTATTTGACAAATAACTTTAATTGACATTATACTTCTGCAGAAATGAATATTTAACATATTTTTACAAATCGTCAATCGACTGATAAAAGTAACCATTTTTTCAGATTTAAAAAAAACACCAATCAAAAAATTTAAAATATATACTTCTGAAAAAATTAATAGATAAATTTCGAACATTTTTGACAATAACACAAATTGCGATACTATTGCGGACATCAAAGAGATGCTTGCAAATTTTTGTCAGGCAACATAAATAGATAATACAAATATAAACTTCTCGAAAATATAATCCTTAATTGGATTTTTTTTTTATTTTCACTAAATTATTATACAGGGTGCGGTTAATGTGTGGAATAAATTCATTAATCCCGAAATAATTAATTTTTGAAAAAAATCCTCGAACAGTCAGTCGTTCTTCAAATCTTCAAATGTGGCAGAAGGATACATTGACAGTTCAGTTGGATATAAACTTCAAGTAGCAACGAAAATATTGGGCAATAAAGAAGAGGTTAACATAAATAACAACCCTATTTCGACTTCCACAAAGACCAGTACTAGAATTTAATTCACGAATTGTGAACATGTTTCTCTTACGATTTATAATAATGATAAAAAATAACATGTAAAATTTCAATAAATTGACTTATAAGTTTTAATGTTGATATATTATTTCAGCACTTGTTAGGAAACAGTCCAGTTTTGCTAACTCAAATTAGTATTCAAATGTTAAAATAAATTTATGTGATACTGACAAAGTAACTTGTTTTATTTATAATTTCAAAAAGGCAAAATTTGTGTTTGTATAAAATTTCAAATAATATCTCACAATTAGAATTGTACAACTATATTATAGTATTAAATGTGCGAAACACACGGCAACTGCTTTGATTCGGCCCATGAGAATAAAAATACGTAATTAAATTAGCGTTTATTGTATAAAGTGTGATATTTATACACGCGGTAATTAATGTGCTACAGTTAATTATGCTTAATTGTTCTTGCAGCTCTTGGAAACGCTTTACGTCAACACAAATTACATTGCAGCACGAAAAAACATCACAATCCAATATCGGCGAAATGCAATTTCAGCACACTTTAAATCGAATCGAGATTTAAGCGGCGGCGAGACGGTATCGGAGTAAATTGATTCCGCGCACATGAAAGTTATAATTTCGGTTAATTAAACGCCCGGCCTTTTTCTGCGGCGCGAGACGAAAAAGCTTTAATTAACAGTAATTGGTTTGCGCGAGGTGGAGGTTGAAAAAGATGATGTTAAGGTATGCCGGGAGCAGAGTGTGTCTCCGCTCGAACAGTTTCCGGTGAAAACAATGCCGCTTCCGTTCTTGTAACAGAAACGTGACCTCCACTAGATAATTCACTTTGAAGTCGCGAGTCTTCTAATTTGCCCATTGCTTTAATACCTTTTAGTATTACGTATTTATCTGTATAACAAAAATTGCTTCTAATGAAAATGTTTAATTTATTTTTGTAATTATAAGATTACATTACATTTTGATTGAACTAAACGAGAAAAATTTTACCACTTCAATTTTAAAATCGCGTCAGTGTCGAAATGTACTGGGCCATCGATGGGGGTCCCTCGGCATGCACTCAGCACATGGCTTATTATTACGTAATACTACACACGATGCACCTAGAGGTTGTAATTTAATTTTAACAAGCGCAAAGTAAAAACACGACGTCATGTCTGCCTGTGTACGTTGACCCTGATGGTGAAATTCGCAATCTCGACAAAATGGAGGTGTACCTGCACACATACTAACGCACACGAGGTGCAGGTATCAGCTTACAATACCTGTGCAGAATCATGATATACATGCTGCCACGCTGTAATATTAAACTGTAAAATATACTGGTTTGCACACGAACGGCGTGTACGTAAGAGTAGGTACTGAAAAACAATCGCTAATATCCCCCACGAGTAAATTGCCGAACACCTTAAAAGTTGCATGGTGAGGCAACGCAAAAGTTCTGTGGTGACATTTCCGTCGAGGAAGCGCATTTTTTTGTGTGTATAAATACGAAATTGTGTTTACACAAACGACTAAAACGACGGAGTCGTTACATGTAGTCGCGAATAAATTCAATTGTCCGCGCTGGCAAAAATTGTGCGCTCGAAGTTTTAAACAAAGTATTACACGGTGTACGTTTAATGTGTGTATGTCGCCCCCTGGCGACCGTTTTTTCAGCTTCTCCCAGAATGCATTACAGCGTATAAAACTGCCGCGTTTCTGCAGTAAAGGCAGCATTTTTACTGCGTCCGAAGTTATGTGTCTTCCGTCTGGCCGCGTACACATGTATACGTCCGTACACATGCACACGCGTGTACGTGCCCCCTCTAATTAGCAGCGCGGATCAAAAAACCGACGCACGTCTGCGTACCTCTGGCGCACGCAATTAGAAGAAAAATCGAGGGCCGACATCAAATGCGGGTCTAATTATCGTCCCGTGGATGTTGCTGGCTTCTGTTAATTTTAATCGCACCGCAGGAACGAATTTATTAAAACGCAACATTCGTTTTCGGTGGATAAAGGCATGGCCGGCCGTCTGACCATCTGCATGGCGCTGCAGGACGCTACAAATGCTGCCGCTGCTAATTGCTACATATTGCGAAGAATACATATTTATAACGGATAATATAAATCGTACTCGTGTCAAGCAGAATTATCAGTTTAATTAATTGGTAATAGATAATGCGCCGGTTTTTGCTACGGCCATAATTCAATTAATGCAGCAATTAAAATACGTTGCCGGAGTTATTTATTGTTAATGAATTCCTGTGAAGTTTGCAAATAGGAAGAGTTATAGATTTGCGATCGGATAATTGCCACATATAACAGCAATACAGGTGTCCTCAATTTTTTCGAAAATTTTAGAAATGCATAAAAAAGTTGCTTATCAAACTTTATTTTGACGAATTAACGTTCGAAATTGTACGAGGCTAAGGCCCATATCTATAGTCCGTACTTGAGCTTGAGTTTGATTCAAGTCGTATATTTGGTTGCGTTTGGTGCATAAACGACTATAGAAAATACGCAACCAAAATAAGCGACTTGAGTCGAACTCAAGCTGAAGTACAGACTATAGATACGGACTTAAATGAAGGTCCACAAACATTGTTTTAATATTAAAGATAATGAGATATCTTTTGGTACCGATTTCATCATTTAGCCACTACCGTTGTAATATTTTCTGTTATACAACGATAATTACAAATAACATTGCATCAAAGCTCGATCTCAAGACGTATCTGCTGTGAGCGGATCCTTAACAGTGAAATAATAACACATTGTACACTTAATCCTCAAGTTTATCTATAGACAGTTGTACAAATTGCATATAAATATAGTCCTACAATATCATAATTTAATTATTATATTTGTTACACACGCGAAGATGTTACTCTAACCAGCCTGCACACTAGCCTGGTAAGATGACGTTTACAAGCACCAAGTTGTAAAAGCCAGTGCAAAGATTTTACTTGTCCCGTGTTGAATTTACACTGGTCCCATGTCATTTTTATGTTATTTTATTTCAAATAATTTTCAATTATTATTATTTTATATTGCAAATAATACCAACGCTTAGTGGTCTGTCATTGGGCCTCAAATACCGAATAACAACCCACGGAAATTCTAAGTTTGTCGCAGTTGAAATTATTGTTTTATATTGCAACGAGCTTCTCTGGTTGGTTTTCTAAAGAACAAACTCCAGGTGTGCTCTTCGATATTGAGGAAGAAGCAGAGAACCTGATATCCGTACTTATCCCGGCAAAATCAGGAGTCAAATACTGACAATTTCATGACCACACTTGAGTGCGGTAACAATTTCATTACCATTTTCCGTTTGGATAACAACCCTAACACCTGTTACATAAGTTTTGGGATTTTTTTTAATGCTTTACGTGTCATAGTGAAACTATTACATCTGGTCAACTATGGAGAAACATGTTGCTAGGGATCTTGTCAATTTGTTTGACATTTCACACTTTCGTATAACCTTTGCAAAATGGAGTTTAAAATAGATATTCGAAAGTCCATCTACAACTTAGTTGGACAGTTGCCGAAACGAGATACAGTCAATATTTTTTGTGGTCAAAATATTAAAAAAAACTCTGTATATCAAACAATTCGGAAATGTGAAGAGGTAATTCCATGTGTAAACCTACCAAAAACAGGCCGTCTACGTAAGTTAACAGAACTTCGGGTCAATTGACTAGCCGTGCAATCCAAAATCACCTTTATTATGTCCACACGTAAACATGCCCGTCATTTCCAGGTTTCGATTGCTACAATTTGTCGATATATCACAAGAACAGACTAAAATATAGAAAACGCAAGAAATGTCCCAAGTATACCGCCGCACAATTGGCCAGAATTCCTGGCTGTTGCCGGGCATCAAGATGACACATGGTGTATTTGGATTGCATGGTTAGTTCATTAACTGAAGTTTTATTAACTTCCGAGAACAGATTGTTTTAGGTAGGTTTACACATGGTATTACCTCTTCACTTTCCCGAATTGTTCGATATACAGTGTTTTTTTAAAATATTTTGCCCTCAAAAATATTGTTCACTATACCTCGTTTCGGCAGCTGTCCAACTAAGTTGTAGATGAACTTTCGAATATCTACTTTATACACCATTTCGCAAGGGTTTGGCAAAAATGTGAAATGTAAAACAAATTGACAAGACTCCATATTCCTAGCATCATGTTTCTCCATAGTTGACCAGATGTAATAGTTTTACAATGTCACGTGAAGCCTCGTTTACGTTTGGAAAGTTTACGGGCGGAAAGTACTTACCGCCAGTAAACTTAGCATGTGTAAACCAGAAAAACGTCTGTCAAGAAAGAAACTAAACAAAAAAGTAAGACGTTTTTTCCGGTTTACACATCGTTACTTAACTGGCGGCAAGTACTTTCCGCCAATAAACTTTCCAAATGTAAAAGAGCCTTATGGCATTAAAAAGAATTCCCAAAACTTATGTAACATGTGTTATTACATATCTAAAATAACTGCGGTAATGCATAACTTAACGCACGGCCCACGGTTATAGATAAAACCGTCTTATACAAACCCTATTACTAAGTATAATCCGAACCAGATTACCTTAAGAAAGACAAAAAAATGTGGCACACCGCGTGTCTTTTGTACGAGTACAACAAATAGTTATTTATGCACCAAGTCGGTAAAGTGATTATCGAACGATTATCGAACGGTGCATGAGCCGAGCGAGCAAAGTGAGCGAGGCGAGTAACAGGCGAGTTCGATAGAGACACTTTACTCACGTGGTGCATACAAACATTTATCGCCCATATCTTCTTCCATAATTTTCTATAAATAATTTGCGACAAACTTTTACTGTTGGAGCCGTGACAGCGACAAACGATATCTGATTAATGTCAAACAGTTGATTTGGCCATGTTGATAAATATTAGCGGCAGATAAAATGTTTTAAACGTCAGAAAATGATGTCATTATTTAACTCAGTTGACTCTGGAAAAATGTCACATTTCCGCCAGCGGAAGTTTTACTTTTCGTTTCCCAGCCGGCGGTAGGGAATGTGTTGTCATGGCAACATTAAATAATCAACGCGAGGCAATGCTATAAATTTCATCATATAACCATTAAATATATCAATGTTTTGCAATTATTTTCCTATTTTCTGGTAGATATACTGCTTTCATTAATAATAGATTAAATCTATAAATGGTTTCTTCAACAAAAATTATCACTGTCACTGTCAAATGCTGAAATAGTTTCTGTCAAGAAAACAAAAAACCATAAGATGCATTCTTTGATACTAAATTTATTTGTAAAAATTATATATCATAATTACGAGTTTTCGTATTTTGCAGTACGTTTAAAGAAAAAATAGTATATTTCGCTTGCAGGCGAAGTGACTTTTCATGGCTTGCCATCTATTAGGCGCCTTACTTCGTTCGGCGCGTAAACTCAGGCGCGCCATGAAAAGTCTCACTTCACCTCCACGTGAAATAATATACTATTATTTTTACAGTAAGATAAAGTGTTTGTTTACTTTTCGAAATCGCGATGGTAATGCATGGCTCTATTGACGGTGAGCTATAAAAACTATTTAAAAAACATACAGTTACTAAAAAACATACTAAATGTATGTTTTTGTATGTACTAAACATACAAAAACTAACAGTTACTTATATTAATATCTGCGACATTTTTTCTAATATTAATTTAAAGATCTATTTCAAAGACCCTTTGAAATATCAAAGGGAAACTGTCAAGTATAAATGCATAGGTTTATTTTTTATACAAAATAAATTATTGTTTATGTCTTCTAGTAATTATCATTCCATACTATAATATAATTTTGAAATAATTAAAATCATAAAATAGTATTTTTTTTTATAAAATAGGAATCGTCTTTTTAATCTAATGCAACATTTACAAACTTTACAAGTTATAATAATAATTTATAAATTTCTATATTACATTTTTCTTCATTTCTATATTATATTTTCTATATTACTTTCTATATTAATTCGATACTAAGTGGTAATTCGATACCAAGTGGAAGTACAAAAATACTTGTCAGTATAAATCTAAAAAGTTAATTTATACAAAACAAAAAGTTTTTGGTAAACAAATTATGAACAAGGCTATTAAACCTCGACACTAATAGTCGTTTAATTACCATAGATGTTACTCAATTAACGTACCCTGTAAGTACGATAATATTCAATCACTCTTTTATGCTCTATTAAACACCTAGACACGCATGTTTACATTGATGAAGCAGATCATTATATTTACATAAACCAATATCTGTATTCATTGGAATCCTAAGGTCCCAAGTTTGCAATAAATTCAACATATTAACATATTTGTGGACAAACTGATGCCCAAATTGCTTCACTATAAGTTCATCAGAAATGAATTGTTTGAAGATATGATATATTTTTCGAAAGTAAATTCTTCTAAAACGAATTCTTCTAATGATCGAAGGATTGATTAATTGGTTGAAACCAGGGTTGGAATAAATCATGATTTAAGAAAAACAAAAATCAATGATTTAAAAAAAATCATGGCACTTTCTCATTGCCACATTTTTAGCTCTACAAGACAGAGTTTACAAATTTTCAGTACAACGTTTCCTTTCGAAGAAACCGTCATCAACTTTATTTTTTTATATAGCCGTAAAAAATGTACACCCTGTATTAGATAGCATTTCCTGTTACGAATTCAACTATTTATATCACAGTATGGTTTCTCATGTTTTTATTCAGAAAATGGCTTGTTAATACATTTCTAAATTTTTCTTGTAGTAGGTGCTTTAACGGTTTCTGAGATCCCCATGTTGTTGATCTTGGACACCCTGTATTTAAATATATATATATATATATATATATATATATATATATATATATATATATATATATATATATATATATATATATATATATATATATATATACACATATATACAGGGTCCTGCAACAGTATGTCGGGCTTTCCTAGCGCCCTTCCCGTGAGAGATGTTTTATACATAATGTTATTAGCTGAAAAATCTGTATGCTGTAAAATTATTTTCAAATATACAGGGTATCCCAATTTTGCAAAATAACAAAAACAAACATTTTTTTTAAATAGAACACCCTGTATTTATTCAGGTTTTCTGATGACATTTTGCAACCTCTACAATGTTGTCTATTTAGTTTTGGATGATGTTGCATTGTTACCAATTTACAATTTTTTTTTTTAAATATCATGCATAACCAAGCTCAACTTTTAAAAGTCGTAACAACCTCATTTTTTGAAGGTAAGAAAATGTTTTAGCAATAATCTTAGTGTGGTTAATAAGCAACCTTTTTGTAATGAGAAATTTGAATTTAGTACTACAGGGTGTCCAGAAAAAAAAGCCAAACTTTGAAATTTCAAAGTGGTATAACCCAATATTTTTAAATGGAAGTGGATTTTATGTGATTATTCGATAGATCTTTTTCTTCTCTTCAATTTGATGGTGCATATCTTATGTCTGAACCCCATAGTTGTGGAGATATTCAATATTTTTCACAAAAGTAACCATTTAATTACATTTCTATGCACCGAAGTAGGCCATGCTGAGACAAAACAGCTGTCAAAATGTTAGTAAGAATCAATGTGAGATCAACAAATACATTTTGAACATTACTGTAGTACCGTTTCTCTTTTCTATTAATAATTTTGTTGTCTCTCATGGTTTTAGAATAAAATAATTAATCGTATTACAGAAGTACTATCTACTATTTTACTATTTTCGTTTATCTCACATTAATTCTTACTTACATTTTGACAGTAGTTTTGTCTCAGCATGACCTATTTAAGTGCATAGAAATGTAATTAAATGGTTACTTTTGTAAAAAATTATGAATATCTCAACAACTATGGGGTTCAGACATAAGATATGTACCATCAAGTTGAAGAGAAGAAAAAGACCAATCGAATAATGACATAAAATAGGGGGCATTACATTAAAAAAAAAGAGTTAAACCGGTTTGAAATTTGTAAAGTTTGGCATTTTTTTCTCAACACCCGGTATTACTAAATTCAAACTGCTCATTACCAACATGTTGCTTATTAACCACACTGAGAATATTGCTAAAACTTATTCTCACCTTCAAAAGACGAGGTTGCTACGATTTTTTAAAGTTGAGTTTGCTTACACATGATATTTGGAGAAAAAAATTGTAAATTGGCAACACTGTAACATAATTCAAAACTAAATAGACATCAATGTAGAGGTAGAAAAATGTCATCAGAAACGTTGAATAAATACAGGGTGTTCTATTTAAAAAATGTTTGATTTTGTTATTCCGCAAAATTGGGACACCCTGTATATTTGAAAATAATTTTACGGCATAAAGATTATTAAACCAATAACTTTTTGTACGAAACATTTTTTTCTATCTCTTGCAGGACCCTGTATATATATATATATATATTTAATAGATCGTAGGCTTGGATGTGAATAAATCTTCAATACAGTACACGTATCTATACTAATAACTTTTTCACAAAATTTATTGTTATTAGGTACAAAAATATTTTTCACAGGTTCTTATTAGCCATATCTGTAGTATATGTAATTAATATTACAAGTATTTATTTATACTCGACTTAATAGGACAGTGTTATGTAAATGGAGTACTCAAAACGGACAATTCACTTATAGCAATTGCGGCACGCAAATAACATAAATAAAATGTGATTTTGTATATGTAATTAATTAGTTAATTAAAGCGTTGCAATCAATTCAATAAACAATTATTATTATACTGCCATAAATCAAATCAATTGACACTTGCGCTAGGCCATTAATTCCAGTTATTGTTCTATTATTATTTATTATTAAATAATTACATTTTATCGACCAATATATTATAGCTAAATATAATAATTTATTTAGACATAAAGATATTATATGAATAGCCATTTGATAATTTGATGGCACTAATTATTAGGTACTAATGATAATAACTATTTAAAAAAAATATCTACCTATATAAATTAAGTAGTTATCAAATTGATGAAATAATTAGATTTTAATTGATGAATTTGCTATACATAATAAACAGGGTGTCCTGGGAGAAACGACATACTCTAAATATCTTTAAATGTCAGGCTTACCAAAAACTGTCCAATTTAATTAAAAATTGACGTATTTAAGTGATTTCGTGAAAAACAAAAAATATATACAGTATGTCCCCGGATTGAGTTTTGAGTTATACAAGAGGGATTTTTTTTTAAATTTTACTTTTAAGTAAAAATGTTATAGGAATTAAAATTCCTGCTTGGTCTGAAATAACCATTTCAGTAATTTAAACAGGGTGTTGGCTAAATAAAAATAAATTAAATCTAATGTTGACACTTAAGAAAAATAACATCATTTAAACAATCCCCCACATTTTCTTCTCACAGTTCAAGCTTTGGTGTCTCCTGACTCCTGAAAACTGTTTTGTATTTCTTCAATAGTTATCGATGCAAATGCCTCTCGTTGGTAAGTGTCTTTTTTTTAATTTTGAGTATTATTTTCTGCATTTAGGGGATTGTTTGAATTATATATGTTTCTGTAATGGTGTTAGATGTAATTTTAAATTCCTTTTGCACATAGTAAATAAATAAGTGTTAAAATAAGATTTAAAAATTTTGATTTTGCCAACACCATGTATAAATAAATCAAAGTTTTAATAACTGAACTGGCAGTTTTAGACCAAGCATGAATTATAATTCTTATAACATTTTTACTTAAAGGTAAAACTTAAGAATAATTTCCTCGTGTAAACTCAATCCGGGGACATACTGTATATTCGGACACATTTAGGGTGTTTAATTTCTCGTGGGATACCCAGTATACAAACGAGCTGCAATGACTTCAAATGAAGTTTTTAGAGAAAAATGGAGAAAAAAAGCTCAGACAATTCTAAATAAATACAAATTTCAACCTTTTCAATATGATTTCAAATAATTAAATTGTAAAACTCGCTCTTTATTACATGGTTATATTAGTTTGCTCGAAGAAATTTGTTAAAAATTGTAAAACTCAACTAAGTGTTAGAGGCGATATTTATTAGATCTATAGCCTAATAAGTTTACTACTACATACCTATGAATTATCTGCCAAAATTAATGAAAACGAAGAAAATTATGAGCTGCCACTTTAAATTGGTTTAGATTTCTACTTCCAAATGATTAAAACTACATGTAATTATGTAAAATAATGTTCGGTCTAAAGGCATTATGTTAGTTTTGGTAATAAATTGTGCAGCATAACAAGCCTAAAATATGAAGCACGAATTAATCATAAAACGGAGGAAGGGCGTTCAACTATTTACCTACATTGCCATTAAAATAACGCATAAATCACAATCACGCGAAATCAAAATTAATTACTTCCATGGCGGAGCTGGTTAAATATTAACTTTTAATTTTGCAAATGCATTGCAAAAATTGATAGTGCATATTTATGATGTACCCATTTTGTTGCAGCTGTACGTATGAAACAGATGAAAATAATTATATCCAGTCACAAAAAAAATGCAGAATCGATAATTATTTATTTTATATTTTATTTATTATTTTGCTATATTGTTACTTTTTTGTGGTTTAAAATTTTCTTATCTTTGGTGATAACTACACATTATGGCTGTAAAATGCGCCAATAAATCATGTAATTGATTCATTAATTATAATTGATGTGTATCTAATTATAGCTGATAAGTGCATGACAAACGATGTACGTTTTCAATACTATGTGTAGTAATAAATAAATCACAACCATATATATTCTTGGAAGTGATTGTGAGACTCGTTTTACTCACCCGGCGATGGAAATCCATGAATGAACAATTCAATTACATTGTAACAATACACCGAACAGGCGCAACAAGTTGGAAACTACTTCTTCCTTCAATTATACGATGCTAGAACATTATGTAAACTTGTCCCAGTTCTTCATTTAAAGTGAACCTTGGCCGACATCTTCGACCACTATTAGCTATGCGTTTGTGGAGCACTGATTTTTACGTATTTAAATGGAACCGAATAAATTGTTCTAAAAAGAGGTGAGAAGCTGCTTTAAAGAGGTACTCGAATTACGAATGGAAATATACAGGGACTCAATAAGACCTAACTGCAACGTTAGCGTTTCGTATTTTTAATGTAGCAAAAACATGTTTACTTCTATGTTATTATTGGTATATAATTAGATTGTAGGTATTTTAAGTGTGGCGTGCGGGTTTAAATTTTCTATGAATCAGAACTAAATGTGCAGTAAAATGCTGGTTTTGTGATCGTATTGCGATACATCACGCAATACTTTTATGGCCATCCGAATTCATTAGATAGCCAGGCGATTGGAGAGCACCAGCCAAAACAAGGCATTAAAGTATTAATTTCCATTACAAACACGGCTAAAAACGCATAATTGCCCGCGTAATACTCTAATAATCGCGATAATCGGGGCGCTTCAAACATCAATCGTCCACATCGAGCTAGCGCCAAGAGAAAAACGAACAATGGAAATTAGACAGTGGCTCTCCCGATCCTGATTACTCCCCTTTGTCCTCGACCTGCCACCATTTGGCCAGCTGTCCGAGTAAACCACCGCCCGTTTTGGGGAACGCCAAAACACCTCGAGTTCTACGTGTAGTACCCTGGTTAAATGGTAATAACCTTAATAAGGATTATATTACAAGTTTTAACGGCGGCCGTTAAACGCACCAAAAGGACATTCGTAACGTTAGATCTATGGCGATAAGATAGCGGCGTAAGTGTGGGAGTGATAAAAATGAAAATTACGCTCCGGAGCGCCGGAGCCGGGGGTGGCAGCCAACCCCCCGGAATAAATAAAAAAGTAGTTTATGGGCGGAGATTAGATTAGCAGGTATGAGGAATTCGTGAGGGCGAATAATGCCGATTTTAAGAATTTATAAGCCCGGCGCAAACGGGGGCTTCGTGAATTTGTAATTAGGTTCGACCGTTGGTGACATTAATGTATGTATTAATGACAACATTTTCAGTGTTCCGAGACTACAAATATGAAAATTATGAAGTAACATCTGACAATCTTATCAAAATAAGGTACTTTTAGTGGACCGTTTGTGATCAATTGATTATCTCATTATGTCATCATTCAACCAACCGTATGAGATTTAGAGTCGCCGTGTGAAAACTTAGCAGATACCGACAGACGATTCTTTGGCTTTCCCTGAACCCCAAAACTCACTTAAAATTCGCTTTATTTGCAATCTCAAAATGCGTTGCTTTCAACATCAAACCGTCCGAAGTGCGATTTTTACTACCCACTTTTACCGATTCTCAGTTTGTGGGGGTGATCAAAATTAGATTCTGCACCTACTTAGGCAGAGGGGGTAACTTTGGGTCGTGTTAATTGGGTATTATTTTGTTTCAACATTAGAGCATTTTCTGTATTTGATAAAAATTATGAATTTATATTAATAAGTAATAAATAAATAATTTACACGTAGCCTCTTTTTTTTTTAGATCGACCAACGTCGTAATTTCTCTCGAAAGTATTAGTGGCAACTCTGTTAGTGGCATTACTGTTTCCCGAAAAAGAAGTTACGGTTTAATATGTAATGATTTTTGTAGTGATTTTTGTTTTGACCAATATGAAGCACAACTGCATTAAATAAAAACGGACCATAACACCGTACTGATAAAGAAAAATTGAAATATGATTAGTTATATAAAAATATCCCAAATGATATTTCATGACATTGTCATTCAAAAACACATTTTATCAAAATTCCTTTAAATATTAGTACATTATCAACGAGCATTAAATAACCATTAAATGCGAGTTGCATACACTATTATAAAAATTGGCAACTTACAAAATTCATTAAACTTATATAATATTATATTGAAATACAACAAAATTTTAAAATAATTATTTTTAATGTTGTACAATTTTATTCTGGATAGTACAGCTATGAACGTGTAATTGCGCCGGTACAATATTTTAGGATGTCGATGGCAATGTAGATGTTGATGGAGCTGCAATATTTATTGAATTGTTGATTTGGTTGTATTCAATCGAATTCAAAATTTGATTAACTATGTTTCATTTATTTTGAATTGATTCATCAATGTAATTTTCGGCTACTGCCGTGGATTTCCATCTGCCGTGACGTTTTAATGACGTTTTTAGATAAACTTGTATCTTAATGAAAAAAATGTATCTAAATGATCATTTAGGTATAGGTAGCGAATGTTTAATATATCAATTAAAGTGTAGGAGTGGAAAAAATAATATTTCATGGTTTCATTTAAATTATCGAAGTCGATTTCAAACCAAGCAGTGTTATATTGATGCTAATTAACATTCGATGGGACAAGCAGTAAATTATCATTTCTTTGCATTTTCTATGTCTCTTTACCGATATTTGACGTTTGAAGGTAATAATTTATCAAACATTTTCATTTGATCACAGTCGGTTTATTGTTATTCGAGTTTTAGTTAAATTTTCGGCGATATTTCGGTTATAATTTATCTGCATTGGCATTTATCGTAGGTTTCCTAATTTGACAGTTGACCTGTTTATTTATGGATATTTGTCCAAGTAAAATCGATAATTGACAGGTTAAGATTTTAATTTACCTGCATTCCATTATGGAATTGGCAGTATCTATACACAGATAGTTAATAGATATATGACACCCCAAAGTAATAATTTATCAGTTTTTGAAAATTTACAATATCATTTCATAGATATTTGATATTTAATACTTATTTATTGTTATTTAGCAGTGCCAACTTATCGATAATTAATATTTGAATTTCATAATTTACTGGTTTTTGTCATTTGTGGTATTGATTTATCGATATATTCGCCATTTATCAGTACCTAAAGTACAAAATCTTGTTCACGGTAGAAAATACAGGGTGTTTAAATACATCCACTGCCCACAGTTCCCACTAAACTCACTAGAGCGCGCAGAACATCTTTATTTCAGGGAAAATACAAACAAATTGACAACACTGTATTTTGACTGACAGTGACATTTATTCCAAGTAAAATGCCAAACTTGTGTACTCTGATACGAGTTAATATAGTTAAACTGTTTTGTTTAGTAAAAGGCGAACATAGTATAAACTTCAGCGGTAATATTACTATTCCTCTAGTACAGAAGAGGTCGACACGCTTTACTATGCTGTGTAATTAGATAAGTAATAATATAGGTAGATATAAGTAATAATGTGACATGAACAGATGTTTTAAGGTTATTATTATATTGTCATTGTATGCTATGTTGCTACTTTTCCAATTAAATCAATCACTGAGTTAGGGTATAGGTATAAAATGGCAGACTGGGTAGCTTTTTTTGAAATACCCTGTATTCATGACAGAATATTTTAAATTATGAAAAATTCGATAGTCAGGTAAAACCATTAGAATTAAGAGTAACTCATAAAAATATGAGTCGATTCTCTAGAATGTAATTGGAATGTATGTGGAAATTAAATGTTTGTTAATTTGTTTAATGGCAACACATTCGCGCACACTCTGTGTGCATTTTTTTTTTGTGCGTGCTCTAGTTAGACCAACTAGCAATGAATCGTGATTGTCCGCGCTCGGGACCTACGTGCACACGTACTCACTCACTTTTGTGCGCAAACTGTTCGTGCGCACAAATTTGCTCTAATCAGTACCCACCTTTTTAGAGATACTTCGTTAAGAGTAACATGACCTAAGTATTGACTTACTTAGAAGTGAATTAGTCGCTCCCAAAAATCCTCTGACCGACACGTCAATGTTCGAAAACCCCCTATTGTTATCTTGCGTAATGAAAATTAACACGATGTGGACAAATATATTAAAATTGGCTTGAACAATGAACGGCCGCAAACACGTTTATTCATGTACCGTTCACGGCATCATCAGAATTTTATCTACGGCCGCAGCGGCGAGCTTCGCGGATATTTCACGGGATTTATGGAATGCACACGATGAACCCCCGCGGATGGTGTCAACTCGTAAATTTCGGCATTGCGCTGTGATGTATTCGATTAGTGATTTGTATTCCCCCTCCGGCGTATAAATTGAGATCGAGTGTATATGAGGGCGATAGGCACTGCGGTCTGATGAACACCCGGCCGCCCCCGCGGCCCCACAACGGCACACCCATAGGGGTGCCCCGCATCAACTCTTCCGACGTCGTCGCCAAACAATGCCGATGTTTTCCAATTGGAGGAAATGACGCGTGTAATTTGTGCGTCACGATTAATACATTAAAGTCTGGCGGTGGTTTATAGGGGCCGCCCATGGCCGGGCCCGAAGGGGGCGGCGGGAAGACGCGTCTCCGGCGCGAGTTAAATATTTAAAAGTGTCCGGCGTTCACGTGCGTAAAAGGTCGTGACGTTATGATAATTCGTCGGCATCAAATATTCATGCTGACATGACATTATGAATTCAAATGGAATGTTTTGTTTTCTGCCGTATTTTTTCTAGTTAATGCTCGTTTTTAATTTCTTTACGTTAGCAGCGTAATTCAGTAGTAGATCCGCCACGTTGATAACATACTTTTTTTTTATTACTGCCCACACATGGGATTGAGTAATTGCACATTATTTACTAATTGTGTAATAAATTGTTTATTATTGATTACGTATAAATTGAATGGTTCTGTGTGTGACAATATTCACGGTGCCGGTGGGTGTAGGTGTGTGTAGGTGGGTGGCGGACATATCTAGTGGCCATATAGGGTATAGTTTAGGGGTGAACTAGTACAGGCCAGTTCATGCTATCGATCGGGGTGGCACGAGGCAGGTGCACGCACATCCCTCACTAACCCAGGGGGCCATATCTCCCCATCAGCCCCCCCCCCCCCCCCCCCCCCGGGGGCGCTCCCACCCCCGCGAACACACATACGCCCCTGTATTATACGTACATGCGGTACATGTCACACATACACAGTCCGACGGTGTAGCTCTACTTCATTGATTAACTATGGTAATTAATCTGCTTAAATTATTCTATGTACTAAACTTTTACACGTACCATTTATATAACCCAGCGACGCTTTGATCCACCTACAATTCCAGTTAGCGAAACACGAATCCCTACTACAGTACGTACCGTAACCTAATGTCGGCAATCAGGACATAATTAACTTCACGGTTGCTAATACTCTTGTTTGTCCTCGCAAGAAACAAACTCGATTTACATGCACACATCACGAATTAGAAGTTAAAAACCATCAAATTAATCTGAACTTTGCCTGCACACCTGTTCACTGTTAAATGAAGCAAATCCATTACATCTTAATTAAACCAATCGGTTATTATACGTAATACACGACTTCTATCGTCAATATCTACTTACTTAAAGCGCAAATAAATTAATAATTTTTGCTTAATTACGGGGTAATAACATAAAAATTTGTATTTTTACTTTCTACATATAATGTAACCAGAAATGAAAAACATGTTTCTAAAAAACAGTTCAAAAACGCAGTATTTGAATGTGGTGTAAGTTATGCCGGCGATGCGCTCCATGCAAACAAAAAATGAACCGCGTATTTTTGTAGCATTTACAAATGCTACAAAAAGAAAAATGAAAAAGAAAATGAAGATGAAATATAATTTTTATTGTTTAGTTCTTACTGACCACAGGAATATGATACAAACGATGGATGTATCGAGAGTTCTACAAAAATGGACGACAAAGTTGGGGTTGCCAATCAGAAATCATGTCTACACTAAGATCAAATAAAAAAATCAAATCTTAATTTCTACCTATTAACTCCAAAGATGACAAGCAAATTATAAAAGTTTTATAGTTTCAGTCAAAATTTTATTAATTATGTCAAAGTATTCATGATTATTATCAAAATTTCATTAATTAGTGCTCATATTTCAATTATTAGTGTCAACCTTTTTATAATTTCTCCAATTTGTTGAATATTGCTGCAATATTGGAATATCTAGTTTTAATTTCTACCAATTAACTCCAAAGATGACAAGCAAATTATAAAAGTTTAGTAGAATGTCTGTTATTATGTCATTTGAGCCGAAAACTTCAAAGGTTTCAATTAACACTATTGAAATATGTTACTAGTATCAAAGTTTCAATAACTATGTAAAAATATTCATGATTACCATCAAAATTTCAATAACTTGTGCCTAAATTTTTATTATTATTGTCAATTTTTAATCATTTCTATAATTTGTTGAATATTGCTGCAATATTGGAATGGCTAGTTTTATTATCTACCCATTAACTCCAAATATGGCAAGAAAATTATAAAAGTTTAGTAGAATGTCAGTCATTACAATCAGAGTTTTAAAATTTAGTAAAACTTGAGGCATTGCAGCTAAAATTTCAAGAACATACGCCAAATTTTCAATTTTCAGTAAAAATACAGGCATTTCAGCCAAAAACTTCAAAGGTTTCAATTAACACTATGAAATTTGTTGAAATAATTATGTCAAAATATTCATGATTACCATCAAAATTTTAATAACTCGTGCCAAATTTTTTATTATTACTGTCAATTTTTAATCATTTCTACAATTTGTTGAATATTGCTGTAGAAATGACTGAATTTAATTTCTACATATTAAATCCATAAATGGCAAGAAAATTATCAAATTTTAGTAAATTGTCATTATAGTCAGTTCCAAAATTCAGTAAAATTTCAGGTATTATAGCCAAGGTTTCAAAAATAGCTGCAAAATTTTCAATCAGTTCAGTCAGTTCAGTTTGAAAAGAACTTAGATTTGTTCAATATCAATTGTTTTGGAATTTTTCTTCTTTATTTTTTTTTTGCCAAAACGAATCGACAAAAATATTTTTTTATTGCGTCACTAGATTAGGTATTTTTTAAGCTTTAAAATGAGTTATTGCAAGGTGGGGGTGTTATTTGAAATTTCAAAGTGGGGGTGGCTAGGGAGGAGGGGGTGACCCATAAAATTTATTTGACATTGTTGTTAAACTTCCCCCTCCAAAAGTCAATCGACGTATTTTTTTTTTAAATTCAAGTTAGGTTGCATTCAAAAGTTATTGTGACTGGCTAGTTTTGAAATGTATACCCGGTATATGAACTGCATTATTGCTTCTAAAGTTTTAAATTACATTAATAAACAAAAAAAATCTGGATAACACTGACCCAGATCAAATAGTATTTATAATAAGGTACATTTTAGTCTTACCTACGTGATTTTTTTTGCTGACATTGGAAATTTTATAACTTAATTCAATGTTTTAAAATTTAAAAATGTTTTAAAACATGGGGTCGATCGCCCAATATTTGAAAAATTATAATATATAAGATTTTTTTTTAAATTGTCTGCTAAACATCGGCGAAAATAAAATAATGTAAGGGGTGTACCACATATTCTGGAAAAACCCCAGAGCCGTATACTATAATTCAACTAATTTTAGATATTTTGGACATTCTGGAGATTTGTGACATTCCAAATCCATGTATTATAGGGCTCCACAGATGAAATAAAGATTACACTTATAGTTTTTTTTTATCGTGCAACATAAGGTTAATCATTTCAGTAGTTACGCACTTCTGTCACAATGACAGCAATGTATCAAAGCGTCTTTTTAAAATTCAAGATACAAGTAAACTTAATTCTCTATGCGCCAAATATTACAGTTTACGACAATAATGTCGCAATGTGTGTATGTTGAGCTGTCTCCAACAATGTATACAAATGAAGAAATAGCTTAGTTATTCATATGGATAATGCTGCAATCCTCGGCTTAACATTGTTCACATCGAAAACCGTGATATTTCCATCGCAGAGAATTTATTTTACTTCTATGTTGCATTTTAAAAAAAGACGCTTTGAAATATTGTTGTCATTGTGACAGAAGTGTGTATATATAAAAATTATTAACCCAACGTTGCACGATAAAAAAAACTCTCTGTATATAATATGCAAATGTTAATATGAGTTTCCTAAGACACAAGGAAATGTTTCAAACTTTCAGACCAAAATTTCCAAATGCTATCCTTATCAAGATATCTCCGATAAGTTTTATAAATGCACGTAAATGAGTACACTCAAGCATGCAATAATCTAATTTGTAAACAAGATTTATTATTCGCCGCACATTTGCGTTGATAATGAACAAAAATTAATTACGCAAAGTAATTTGGACGTGAGAGATTGAGATAAGCCAGGCTGCTTATCAAGATATTTTGACACATAAGTGATAACGATGTATAAAAGTGTAAGTCTAATAAACATACTTGTTAAAATAAGGCAGCATATCGAAAAACAAACAAAATTAATTTATCAATTATTATCGATCAGTTTTAAAAATCTGATTTTACAAGTTTATGCCACAATAAAACATACCTTAGAATTTACATTCGAATCTAGAGATGAAAAATAATGTGTAACTTAATGCTACTAGAGTGGTTACGTGTTACTTATTGATTTTATTGTTTTTTATTATTATTCAACGATCGTTAATTAATCAAATAATAATGACATATTATAAGTGCGCCTACGAACGAAAACAAAGTATAGACGTTTCTGATATTTTCAATCCTGTAAATTGTGCGAGCATGTAAAGAACTAGATATGAATGAAGCAAAACTATGGTAAATAGTTCCTTGTCTGGGCGAGGGTAAAGCTATATCAGCAGAAGTAGGCCATCGTAAATTAATCAAATTATAATGATAATATTATATTAGTGCTAGAATGGTAATAAATCTCCAGCCTTATTAATTAGCTTAAACATGCGTACAATGTAAATCCGCATATGCCTCGATTACAATATTCTGCGCTTGCACATTATCTAGTAACAATACGGCCATTATATTTAGCTAAACGCGATAAGATAAAAAAAATATCGAATTTTTTGCACCCATCAATATACTGTGGTGCACTGTGAGCACGCGACGTGAAATATATGCACATTTACACGAATTAATATACATCCCATGCATACGCATGAAGTTACACAATGAAAAATACACGCAAGACCGAAGAGCAGGCGAAACGGCGGAGCTCTGCGTATCCGTCGAAATGTATATTATTAATTTCGTGCCCCGGGCCTCTGTTATTTTCCCTGCCCCCCATCCCCCTGCCCAACATTTTATTCCCAGCTTCCCCCTGAAAGTGTATGCCCGCGGGTCATCCAGTAAACCAGCATTTTCCCCCCAGAAGCCTCGCAATTTTCGAGGTGATGTTGATCTGGATTCTAAAATACACAATGTATAGGAAATACATCAAGTTAGTATTTAACGTTTATGCTTTTATTTAGTTTGATGATGCTGTATTTAATATAAATATACAAATCTTTGTGTCTCGCTACATAACGATTACAGGCTGACTCACTTGCCATTAAATAGTTTCTGTCCTAGTTTATCTTGAATACATCGCACTCTGGCTTCAAAGTATAGCAGCAACTTTTTAGTAAGTACGAAAAGTAATATTTTGCATCTAAATCAACATTTAAAGCAAAATGGTATCTTATCTGTTACTTCTTGAGATAATCTACCTATCTGCCTAGTGTGGTAGTAGTCCATATTTTGAAATATATTAAAGATTCGGTAATTTTTTTAACTCTTTAACGCCATCATTTTATTTTTACTCGATTTTGATATTTCAATTGCGCACAGACATATATTGCCCAAAATGTAACAAAAAATGTTATTTGTTTACACTGTTGCTGAAAGAGTCAATATCTGGAATATATTTTGCAACGGGGCAGGCGCTCTGCTAACTTATTATAACATAACAGTATTGCATTATAATTTTGAATTTAATTTCTGAATTTTGATCTACTACTTCTAGAACCGGGAGTCTTATCACAATCCGAAATTATAATTAAAAGTGCGAGGTTTAAAAAACACCATTAGTTGAAATAAACCATCACATCGTATGAATTAATTCAATTAAACAATGTCCTGGATCATTGTCGCAAGTGCGGCAAAGCGCTGAATAATAATCTGAAAGGAACGCAAAAGACAACCATTAATTTGTTTTGTCGTAGAACCCACACGACACCGACGCGAGAATACTCTGATATGCACTATTATATTGTATATGTATATGAATATATAGATATAAGCACCTGTTGAGTTAATAATGCGAGAAACACGCATCACCTGTGCTCACATTTACATAAAAACTATTTCCATTACTTCTACACGCATTCTGAAGCATTCAGATGAATATTATGTGAAAAGCTGCAGCATTTAAATTACATACTTTTAATAATTATTATTATTATGGCAGAAACCATTTAGATCAATAGTCTAGTATATATTGTAGTACTACACTACTAATAATAATAATAATTATGTTTATTGTTATAGTAATGATAATAATAATAATTATGATTATTGGTATAGCAATCATAATAATAATAATAAAGTTCAGGCCAGTACGACACAGGGAATTAAGACTCCGATTAACGACGTCGAAGGTTTAAAAGTTGTTCATTTTTTTTTTAAATTAGGAATTATGAAATTTGAAGGTTTAGCGTTGAAAAATCAAAAATTGCATTACCAGGGGTAATAGAATAAGTGGTGTTCTCCTTATGGCATAATGATTTTATAAATACTACGAATTTTAGTTAGCCCCAACGACTAAAATGCACCAGTCCGAAGGACGAGGTGTATTTTCCAAAGATTGAAATTAAAATGAGTAGTACTTTTAAAAACATTATCGATTTTTGACATATGCGGGGAAATCGCCTACGCTCGAGGGATCGAGTACGGCACTCCGAGAAGATCGATTTTTGAGGACACCACGAATTATATTTAGGAAGGGAATATGATGAATTATGTACCAAATCAGAATAAACAAGAAGCTGCTGCTGTTTAAATACCGATATTTATTTACATCATTTCATTTTCAAACATCATTCGCAATTATGTACTTGTACTGGGGACAAACTGACAGTTTTGTTTTTATTAGCGGCCGACTAGAAATTGTTTGTGGATGGCGGTATCGAGGCATTTGTGTGCAAGTTGCCCCAACCGATAAATAAGACGATCGCAACGGTTCGGGTGTCGCCGTGTCGTCGTATAAATGTGCTGTCTTCGCCGTTACGATCGCTGTGTGGGGCTCGAAATTGTGTCAGCGGTCGACATGTGCTTGTGGGCGTACAATACATTTCAGTGATTATATCACTCATAATACTTTTCTTCCCTATCCTAGCGACCGCCTAATAGCTGATAATCAGAACTCTAATTGACTAATAAGTGATAATCGCACTTGGTCCTCTGCACATCTAGTGTGCTATGCTGTCAACTGAAATGTCACAATTATATTTTTCATTTGTCATCTAATCTGACGAATACAACTCTTGTTGTAACTATTGATAATCGCGTTGGTTGATGCAATCAACATGTTGTCAAATAATTACACTCGTCTTTCAGACTCGTGGAATTAATATTGGACAACATGTTTCGTGTCCCAATTCACACGATTATCGATAGTCATGATTCCACTCGTTGTATTATATATGATAATGCAACTAGTTGTATTATCAGTTATTAATAAAAGCGCAACTGTAACAACTGCATTGTTACATTGTCACTGTTTTAGGAATTAGTGTAATTCCCTGAGGAGTCGTAGACTGCCTTGTAAAATGTTAAATTCCAAACCAAAATCCAGAAAAATCCTGAAAATTCTGTGCACACAGCTAACAGTTTTAAATTATGCGAACTTATTCTAAAGTTTCAAGTTCCAAAATATTTCTAAATAATTAAATACACTTAAATGGCAGATACCGTAGAGTGTGACGGGGTGGGGGGTACATGGGTCCTGTACACCCATGTACGCCCCACCCCCTCACACTCATATACTCTAGGAAGGCAAATACCTACAGTCATAAGAAATCCTTTGTATAATCCTCTAACGGGTGTTACATTATGATGGTAACACCCTCTACTGTTGGTTTGTAAAACCCTTTACGTGTATTTTATAATAAACTTGTTTAAAAAAATGTAATTATAAGTACATTGTAAAGAGTCTTAAATTCCACAGAAAATTAAGCGTATTTTTAATAAGCATGAAATTAACAACTTGAATACGTTTTTCCAGCATATTTTATTGCAAACTGTTTCTCATTTACATTTTTTCTTCGCGTGTTCCTCCATATTTTTATAAATGTACCATAAATAGGTACAAATTAATAATACGTGGTTATTATCGACCCGTAAAACTGGTGGTCAGTATACTGATTCACAAAAAATCTATGTTATTCTGTGTATGTATATTAGAGTGTCCGTTATTTCCCATATTTCGAATTTTTATTAGTTTTTTTTTACTTATTAAGTTAAAAATGAGGTTACAACTTTTTTTTCCCAAAAGCATCGATTTTCCCGTGCCTATGGACAAGTCAAATTTGCCATTTAAATAACATGTTAATCTCGATTCTAAAATACACAATGTATAGGAAATACATGAAGTTGTGTTTAATATAAATATATAACTCTTTGTGTCTTGCTACATTACGATTACAGGCTGACTCACTTGCCATTAAATAGTTTCTGTCCTAGCTTATCTTGAATACATCGCACTCTGGCTTCAAAATATAGCAGCAACTTTTTAGTAAGTACGAAAAGTAATATTTTTCATCTAAATCAACATTTAAAGCAAAATGGTATCTTATCTGTTCCGAAATTTAGATTTTTTATTAGGGTTTTTCTTTTGGACTTATTAAGTTAAAAAAAGAGGTTGCAACTTTTTTTTTTCAAAAGTATCGATTTTCTCGTGCCCATGGACAAGTCAAATTTGCCATTTCAATAACATGGGTGAAATGCCTCCAAAGGCAAATATTTTTTTTCCAAATTTTCAAAGCTCTATAGGGGCCTGCAGATCATTCTTACACACCAACGATAGATATAAGAAGTAGAAAAAATTCAAAAGTAAAAAAAAGGGTCCCCGAATGAAAATTCGAAATTTGGGAAACAACGGACACCCTAATGTAGGTATACACAGGGTGGAAACCTTAACTGGAATAAATTCTGTACTTATGAAATGAAAATTTTCAGAATAAAATCCTCGGACAGGGCGATTTTTGTTCTTTATTGCGCACTTTTTAGAGTCTTCAAAACAAGTATGACGTCTCTAGCGTTTTACGTATGACGTCATAGGCAAAAAAATTAAATGGAAACATTTTTTTTATTTCACTAAATTTGTAGCCCTTTTCTTTCTCTTTACGACCATGTAAAAATATTGTTTTTTAATTTTTTTAATTTCAAAAATAAAACATTATAAAAATTATATATTTATTAATTTAAATTGTATGAGGAAGTGGTTATTTCATGGTGAAACATTTTGATTAGGTTAATAAAGAAAACCCTTGGTAAAGTTTCACAAGTTTTATAGAATTGCTCTACAATTGCTTCGGCACTGCTGCCGAATAAAGCAATTCTATAAAATTTGTGAAACTTTACCAAGTGTTTTCTTTATTAACCTATTTATTTAATGTAAGAAATGTTCAAAATGAGTACCGTTTCTCTCTAAGCAAATAACCAATTGGTGATAAAACCCATCCCTTACATTTTGAAACATTTCCGGTGAAAAATGTCTCATTTCATGCCTGATACGTTTAATTTTGAAATTTTTTTTTTTTAACAAAATATTTTTACACGGTAATAAAGAGAATGAAAAGGGCTACAAATTTAGTAATATAAAAAAAAATGTTTCCATTTAAAAAATTGCCTGTGGCGTCATACGTGAAAGGCTAATGACGTCATACTTGTTTTGAAGACGCTAAAAAGTGCGCAATAAAGAACAAAAATCGACCTGTGCGATGATTTTTTTCTGGAAATTCTCATTTCATAAATACCGAGAAGGTTTCCACCCTGTATATTTATTTAGCAGACTTTCCACACTAATGAGCAATACTTGTACTTTATTTTATCTTTCTACATAACTACAACTTTATTTTCATTAATAACCAAATTGTGTATAGCAAGAAAAAAATTCATAGGCATAGCAGTATAAACATGAGTGGGCACTAGAGATTGTATCTTGTCATATAACAATATTTTTAGTATTATTAACCAAATTACTGATATCAGGTAAATTTTCTCTAGCTGCAGTCTTAAAAACGAGTTATAATAAAACCCTCTGATCCTACACAAAAATTAACTTCTACGGCGACAAAACATAATGTAGCATAATAATAACTTAATCAAACCACTATCATAATAATTGAAATTACAATTGTAATTATCGGTTACAATGTATGATTAATTATTAATTAATTACATTAATACATTAATTCTGTTAATTATGCAGCCGTCAAGTTGTAGTGTTTACATACCAGTCATGAGTGTGCGTGCATTAATTATATGACCAGTTTTAGTGAGTAATTGAGACTTTCAAGCACGTGATAGGTGAATACGAGTTTCGACAAGTTGATGTGTCTACAGAGAGCGCATATTTTGACCACAATTGAAACTATTATTTAAAAAAACAGGTCTTAGAATAAATTATGGAGTCTTATCATCACATTTTTTGTTTTTACGAATAATTTCTCAAATTAAGATATGTATTAAAATAGTTTCATTAAAACTTGAAGATAATCTTAAACTGTTTATTTTTTTGTCAGAACTCTCATTGTACTTCGCCCAAATAATAGGGCCTGTCTGTATGATTTGATTCCATTGTACCGGTTGTTATCTCTACACAGCTAACCGAAGTACCCTTCTGGGTAAAATAATAGAGGATCAAGTAATATTGTTATTTAATAGGTAGCTGTTCAATTTGTTGATTTTTTTGATATCATGAAATTTATGTTGTATTTTAATTAAAGTGGATTATAAACAAATCTGGTGCAAAGGCTATTATACATAACATGGATGTCGGTTAATGTTATGTTCTTTAACTATCTTTCGTATTTAAAGTAAATCATATAAAGGAATATAAGTTTGTTAATTTTGTTTGTAATAAAATTATTTTATCTACGACTAATTTATAATGTAAGTATTATATTTGAGGTTTTCGCAGCATAATGCTATATATTATAAGGATGACTTGGGATTAATTGTCATTATTCCCTCTTGCACTCCAATTATAAAATTTCCCAAAATAATACCACGGAAACAAAATACACAAACTCAAAAGTGTCACTGTCAAACGCGTAGCGTTTGTGTGAGATGGATGAAAATGAAGAGTTTTTACTTGTACACCTCCAGAAATTGTACAACTAGCTACAGCAACAACATCTACCTTGATACCAGAAACATCGAATTCCATCTACAATAAAACGTACGCAACCTTCAACAAATGGCGTCTTCGAAAGAACGCAAAATCATTTTCCGAAAATGTTCTACTAGCCTATTTAGTCGAAGATAATGTAAAGTATACTACTCGCAATAAAGGCTATTATTATTGACTCGTGGTATAATCTACTGTACGTAAACTTTAGTTTCTTAACAGTTATAACTTTGTTTTAACTAAATTAAATTAATGTGTTAAAAAGAATCAATATCAGTTTGATTGGATTTTTTTCTTAAAACGTTCTTAGGTAAATTAATGTGTTACATGTTAATTATGAATTTACAATTCTCTAATTTTGTAGTTTGATTGGTTTTCTCGCGCGATTCCAAGGCCAAACGTGATCAGGAATCCCGAGAGACGTGACGGTTTGTTTGCACCTGTATTTGCACCTGTATTTGCAAGTGTAATCAAAGAGCAGCGGGCAAAATTGATTTAACACCCCCTGCTCGGAGCATCACGTGTTGTCCCTATAATTGTAAACCGTTTCGCCCAACTCCTGCGGGCCGAGTCCCTTAACTTTGCAGGGAGTGATTTGATTAATTGATAGTTTTGGGTGCGCTGCCCAGAAAACAACTATTTAAATGGGTCTCATTAGTGTACCAAGTTTCAGTGTTGTTGCATAACATGGTATTCACTTGAAATATCGTTATTATAAAAGCAATCATTAGCTTATATATTTATCTACAGGGTGGGTGAAATGGTTGAAAATACTATTTAAATTTGAAATGAATTAGTTAATTTGCCGAAGTTATTATTTATACAAAACCAGCGATCAATAAAACAACTATTGTTTCATGCTTTAAACGTTAATTGGTTCTACTTTGCGGCGTGTTTTTAGTCGACCGGGCAAAATTATTTCTGGTAATATTTCCGGTGGACAAACATGTGCACATGTTAGTTATTCATCGAATTCCTGAATCGAATCATCCCAATAATGGTTAACTGCGGCGGAGCTGTAATTTAATTTGCCCGGTGATAAATAATATTTTGTTAGTACGTGGCGGAAACCTGCCCCCCTTCCCGCCAGACATTCGATGACCGCCTGTATTATCATTTTTAATGAACGATTTTTGCCGTTCGTAAACGATAAAAATTTAAACGAGCACTATTTGACCATAGGAAAATACATTTTTCATGCTATTGTATAATTCAGTCGTGTTAGTATTGCATACATCGGTATGAATAATTTTATTTACAAGTGGCTAGCCATTCAATGCGAATCTTTATTATTAAGGCCATATTTAAATCCATACGTATATAGAACGCCTGCTGGCAACGATATGAGTAGAGACCGGAAAAATAAGCTTTCAAAAGGTGAAAAAGGGTAAAAAAAAAATCAAAATGCTTTAAAACACGGGCAAAAAATCCTAAAATTATTGCAAAACAAGTTTTTTGTATTTCTACTCCAGAATGGCGTAAAGACTTTACGACTACGTAAAGTCGCTGGTTAGATTCTTGCCAGAGTAAACTATTTATCGTTCGTAAATTATTCCACATTCTAAGAAATTCGTCATGATAAACTGGTTTTCTTAGCAAGACTTAATTTTAAAAGAACAATTCAAGAGTAAAGTAGATAGATGTAGCTACTCTATGATTATAACGAGGTATACTTTCATTAATTATTTCAGAAATATTTTAGCTATTTAAATACATATATTATGTTTCATCTGCGTCGAGATTCCTTCACGTGCGGAGGTACTACAATTGGTTTTTTTGTGCTGCCGTATCTTGCGGCGCGTATCGCGACACTTTAACTGCACCATAGTTAAAATGATTTATGTAGTACCATCTGAACCTAATGACCGGACGGCAGATATTTTCGGGCGACCTAATTCGTTGGCGTTCTGGTCAGCAGAATCCTGGCAAAAAGAACAAACGTTATCGCCCACGCAATAAAAAACTGCAGGCGCTGCTCGCCCTAAATACACGGGGTGGGGGTGGCCAGGCCCAGCTCCTTGTTTGGCTTCCGCAATTTCAGGGCGGAAGGTCCGGCGGGGTTATTAGTCAGGAGACAGATGTTTCCACGATAATAGAGCGATTATCAGTTTTGCGCAGAAGAATCTTCCAAAGAAATTGTCAGAATAACGCGAAACGCAATCTAATTTAATAATTTCATTTAATACACTGGGTAGTTTATAATTGGAGGCGAAAATGAATTCCATATACATAGGGGTCCTAGTATCGATAAACAGTTATCCGGTTAACCAGTTTTACCGATTACCGAAATAACCGGTAAATTTTGACAAAATATAAATGTTTTTTTTATTGAAATAAACGGGACAGGCCCAAGAGTATATATAAAATAGACGAAATACATATACAAATGTACATATACATTTAATGTATTGTATTTATATGTGCATGTATATATAAAAATAATTTCTGTAATTTCTTAAAATTATTTAATGATATTCAAAATTAATTCCTTTTAATTCTACAGCATTGTAAGGGGATTCCTGTGTTTGTGCACGCGAAGAAGGTTTAGCACTTGTAACTAAAACTCGACGACTGATAAAATTATTTCGCCGATCACCCTAATTTTTTTTTTAATTTAAAAGCACCTCAAAAATGAATACGGACAGGAAAGCTCTTCGATGTTTGATAACAGGACGAGATGGAACATCTTATTCCTATTAAACGATTCGATTAATAGGAATCATGTGCCAGCAAAAGTCTTAATGATTTAAATATTAGAATATTGTTTTCAGAACATAAAATTAATATTATTAACTCGATAATATCTACATTGTTGTCTATAAAATTGGCTATATAAGTTTTTGGTGCAGCTTATTCTACATGAATTAATTCCGTTGTTTGTTACCCATACATTTATGATAGCTAATTGTCTGCGCTGAATATTACTCTACGCAGAGAATTAAAATCCGATTTCGTTTTACTAATACAAGAGCGACGCTTCAACTTTTTGGATGTTGTCCAAATTTGCACAATCCGCTAAAACAGGAGTCCCTAAACTTTTTTACAGAAGTGCCCCATAGAATTTTTGTAAATTCTGGGTGGGCCTGACCTACTTTTGCCTGTACATAATATCGTAGAACTACAATAAATAAGACTTATCAAATTGCAGAAATATTTCTCAAAAATTTTGCAAAATGCGAAAAATTTCGGAAAGCGGAAAACGGATTTGCGGAAAGGTAAGGCTGAAGACGCCATATAGGGTTGATAGACAATAAAGATTGCTTATATACATATATTTCTTTAAAATGTCAAATTTTGCAAGTAGTAAGTCTACGAGTAGTCTACAAGTAGTTTCTGAAAGGTCCCCTTTAAAAAAAATCATGAAATGGATTGCCTAAAATACTTAATGAACGTGTTACAAAAAAAAATTTAAAAAATCGCACTAAATGTATACATTTTGCAAGAAATATCAGAAGTTATAACAAAAACCTTACAGATCAAAATACTCAATTTCCAAAATGTATCTAAAACCACTAAAAACACAACGTGAAACTGCAGTGAAAAAACAAAGCAGAAAATAGCAGAAAATTTAATTATATGTACTATCAAAATACCGGGTGTTCCAAGTTTATTGTCCAGGGCGAAGATGACGACTTCCCAAATAGATCAATTAGTCGTACTTATACAGGGTATCTACGCTAAACCGTTCGTTAAAAGTTTACGGGGTTGCCGTTATCCTAAAAATTTCAAAAAAATCCTGGTCACACGGTTGAATCAGTTATCCTCATGTGAAATATTTTCTACTTTCTATCACTTCCGGTTCCACCGGAAATAGCACCAACTTTCTTATTTTAAATGGAACACCCCATATATTATTATATTTTTGAATTCCTCGCTTAAATTGGAACATATTTTGTAAGAATGTATGTACACTTATCTCTTCTAGTTTTCAAGAAAAAAATGTTTTTCTAAAATTTTTACCTCTAAAAGTGCTACCTTTCAGGTAGCCTGAAATCTGTCTATGGGTAAGTGTCAGGTATTGGAAGAATTTAGGTCCCATGCTATACTGTGATAAAAATAGGAACAATTTCTGCAAATAATCAATGCAAAGTTTGCTCAAACATGTTACTTTTGCACATGAATGTAGTGTTAAATGTAATCACACAAATTTTGGACTTTCTCTACACATACCGCAAAATGAAATTGCCACAATACCATTTGGGAAGGTGTCCCAAACCTCATTCATTATGTAATATTATTTATTTTCTTCTACACGTGAACATTAGCTACCTTAATATTGCTATTTTTCTAAAGTAGAACAATCCTACTAATTAAAACATGTGTATAAATGTCCGTGATTAATTATTCAGTTGCATTAATTAAATGCTATTCTTTGTCCACCACATTTGTGTCATTTCGGTAATGCGAAGCTGTCAGGTGGCTACCTTATAAACCACAACTTGGATGCGCCAATGTAAGGCTCAGTAGTTAACATTATCGACGGCACACCACTGTTTGATTGGCAAGTTCTTTTATTTTTCCGTATTTTGATATCAATAACGTAGTTAATGTTACATTTTGATACCGTATGTTTAATATACGTCATATCGGTAATGCTCTATGACTCTATGTGATTAGCTCCTGTTGAATAAAGAAAAAACTAATGTAGTGATAAAACATGCTTTATAAGCCCGAACATTTTTATTCCCAAATATTATCGTAATAGAAAGTGGTCTGGTTCATTTTTCTATAAATTGTCATTTCGGCAATGGTCATTTCGGTAATGATTCCACATTACCGCAATGACGTATTCATTACCGAAATGACCGATTTTCATTTTCTGATGGTTTTCCTTTAAATGTTGTTACAGCGGGTTAAAATTGAAAATGACAAAAGTAAATAGTTCGGAAAGATAGAAATGCACGTGAAAAACTGCAAAATAAAGCAAGAGTTAAAAAATTTCGGCAGAAAATGTCTGAAGCTGCTTTAGAGGGAAAACGGAGAAAAGAGGCTATAAAATACCAGCTGAAGTTAAAATACGATTATTGTTTGGTGAAGTATTGGTACACCAGCTCGAGACTAATATAAATAAATAAATAATGAAAAGGAGAAACAAATACTAAGAAAAGTAGTTAGTGGTAATATTTTGCAGAAATATCGGCTTATTGGTGAAGCAAAGACACTAACTAGCTAGAAAATGCATAAAAAGTTCCACGGCAGTGTTCAATTAACACACTATGAAAGAAAGAAAAGAAACCAGAAATAAGGTCAAAACGCAGAAAAGACTGCTGTAAGATTCGCTGAAAAACCTTTATCTCTCATTTTTCGTATTAATATAGGCTTTTAAACAAAATAACGTACATTACCGAAATGTCACTATGCATTACCGAAATGATATTATGCATTACCGAAATGACATTGTACATTACTAAAATGACTTCTTTAATTATAGAAATACTAGAAGGTTTTTCAATTTTGATCGCTGTTAACAATAGATATGCATACAATATGTATGTAAGTATAATATTCAACTTCTTTTATTTTAGAAAAAAATAAGAAAATTTTTGTTCCGAAGTACATTTTACAAATTCTCTCAATACCTGACGCTTACCCCTATAACTTCTCTCAGGCATAAGATAAAATTATGAGTTAAATTTCTAATTGTACCTAGAGGATGCCTCTATGAGTAAAATAATTGGAAACTGTCAATTTTGGTAACACGTGCTCATAAAATGTCAATATCTAAGTGCCCTCTTAAATATCCAGTAATTCATTTTTTTTAAATAGAATGACCCATTTTTTATCGCATAGCACGATTGGGAAAAAAATTACTACAAAAAACTATAATGCAACCATACTCCTAAAGTAAGTATTTTTTTAATTATTTCGAAGATTACTTTTTGGTCGCATCTGCAGGGTATAATTTTGCATGTCACAAGTGCACTTTAGTAGGCATGTGATATGCTTTTGTTTTGTCGCTAGTGTAATGCAAATTGTCAAATAATAAAACCATTTAGAATAAAGTATTACAGAAATCAACATCAACAAAATGAATCATTACACAAATAAACAAATTATCAATTTATTCTTTATACATGGCAACTGCGATAGAATTGTTGCTCTAACATGTAGAGTATTCAATAAAACTTATCCACATAAGCCGCCGATGAATAAAACAACAAGATTTAGAAGATTGGAATCAAATGTTGTTCAATTTGGACAAGTTGACTTATCAATAAGACATCGACAAAAGACAGTTATGGAAAATGAGGTGCAAGAAATAATGTTGGCCGCCCTATTTTCAAGTTAATCCACAAGCATCTATCCGCTGTGCTCAAGAGGATTTAAGCGTTGATAAATCTTCAGTACAGAAAATTAAAAAAAAAACATGGCATGCACAATTATTACTTATTATCAAAATTGACAGTTTCCAATTATTTTACTCATATAGGCATCCTCTAGGTACAATTAGAAATATAACTCATAATTTTATCTTATTCCTAAGAGACACATTTCAGGCTACCTTTTAGAGGTCAAATTTTAGAAGAAAAAACATTTTCTTGAATACTAGAAGAGATATGTGTACATACGTTCTTACAAAACATGTTCCAATTTAAGCGAGGAATTCAAAAATATAATAATATATAGGGTGTTCCATTTCAAATAAGAAAGTTGGTGCTACTTCCGGTGAAACCGGAAGTGATAGATAGTTGAAAATATTTCACATAAGGATAACTGATCCAACCGTGTGACGAGGATTTTTTTGAAATTTTTAGTACAACGGCAACCCCGTAAACTTTTAACGAACGGTTTAGTGTACACACCCTGTATATACCTAAAATTGTATATTATTGAGCTTTGATATTTTCTACTCCACGAAATTTTATAACCACGCAGCGCTTTTTGCGCATTTTCTCAGTAATTATGAAGTTTTGTGTATCGATTTTTTGTCTTATAATATTATTGCATATTAATACATTTGGTAGTTCAACTAAAATTAATTAATATGCTTCACTTTTTGAAATAAATGTATTTTACTATTTCGCAAGGAATCTATAAAATGATTTATTGAAGTTGTGAAAATTATTTTTCACAAACGGACAAATTATTGCCACTAATCCCCGAAGCACCCTATTTTTACGAACCTGGCCTGTCGCTGTATTAAAACCTTTATTTCGGCCATGGAAAGCAATGGTTTGCGGAGCGCGCGGGTTTAAGTCATAAATGATATCTCTATGCATTTGCAAGGACCATTGTCATAAATATCTGAACAATTTTACTTTTCTACTTCATAAATATAAAAAAAAAACGATATTAATCTACCAATTGGCTGGCAGTTTTCAAATTTTCGTTGCCATTTTAAATACAGCCATAAATCATTAAAAAAATTATTAAATGTGCGATTTACTTACAATTCAATAAAAAAATGTAAACGCCGATTTCATAATTTTGTCCTATGAATTAAAAAGATCATTTTGGACTATTTGTGTTTTTTGGCTATATGCTAAAAAAATGTTTTTTTTTTAAATTTATGGCTGTGTTTAAAATGATACTGACAATTTTAAACCGCCAGCCAATTGGTAGATTAATATCGTAGGTATCTAAGTCTATAATTTTTGCACACCGTAAGTAGCTTTAATTCGCCCTGGACAATAAATTTGGAACACCCGGTATAGGTAATACACAGAATTTTCTCGATTACAGAAATTGTCACTAAGTTGTATTGAAATTTTATGAAAATTTCTAGAATTGCCATAAACTGTTTAAGTCCGGATTTCTAATCAAAATATTGAAAGTATTACCGGAAAAAATTATTAAAAAAAATACCTAGGCGTTCTGAAACCGAAGTGGAAAAGTTCAGAAAACTTTCGCATTTTTATTAAAATATTACGAGTTTCGATAAAGTTACATAACATAGTATAAAGGTTTCGAGTTTGCTAAATGAATCAAAATATGAATGCTGGAAGAATGTAAATGTTTTCAAAAAGTTGACAAACCTGCAAAACTTGATAAATTTTTTAACACAAGAAAAACGTTTTAACGTTATTTTTTAAGGAAAAAATTAATAATAATTTTCTCCGATTTTGCAGAGATTATTACTCAAATTCTTTAAACATTGTACGAAAGTTACAAACAAATCTGTAAAACTAGATAAAATAAAACTATGTCTCCTAACAGTTTTGGATCTAATATTAAATGAAGTATTGAAAATTTTTAACCCAAAATGTTACTGTACCTGTTAACCGGTTTTTACTTAAAATATTAACCGTTTACCGGTAAAACAAAAAGCTCCAAAACCGCTAGTTTGGATGACAGGTTAGAATGCTTGCTTAGCATATACGAAGACCTGGGTTCGAGCCCCAGTACAGGTAGTATATTTGTACCGAGAAACTAGTGCCATTCGCCGTTGGGAGCTCATTAACGGCGCTCTAAAGATCGGGGACGAATTTCTAGAGGAACAAGCCCTAACTCAATATACACATTTACACAAATCACACGGCAGAAGGACCCACGTTGGTCGATAGCCAGTTAGGGATAATATCCCTAGCAAATATAGTCACTACTACTACAAAAAGCTCCGAATTTTTTAATGTTAAATATCAAATTAAAATCAGAAATCACGAAACATTGTTCTCAATTGCACTTCGAGTTGCGAGTTATGGATTTAGAAAAAAAATATTAACAAATGTGATCAATAGTAACTTGAAGAATTGGCAAGAAAAATATTGTGTAAAGGTTATTGAAGGATTTATAATAAAAACATTTGGCGCACGTCTTACTTAATGCATATTATATCAATTTTAAAATCCACTGAAGTCTTCTAAACCGTTTAGCTTTAATTGTGAAGATGTTTTATCAAATAACAATAAATCAAACAAATTGGTTTTATTTTCATTGTGTTTTAAATTGGCAAACAGAACAATTTTATGTCCACGCTGCAGAAACAGTACGTTTGCTATAGTGAAACAAAACAGTTACAAATTGTTTTAATTTTGTTTTATACTGTCAAACGAATTAGTGATCTTATCATGGTAAATTTCTTATAATCGTAAATTTCACATAATCGTCATATTCACACGTAACAATTCATATATTTGTTGGGTAAGTATCGAAGATTAGGGCATAACGTTTATACGTTTTTGATAAAACATCTAAACATTCCATTACAATAAAGTTATTTAACCCATTTTTTTACTGTTGCTGCAAAGATGCACCACTATACAAGGTGTCCTAAATAGAGTGGATTGGGTATCTTTCTTATTTTGAAAGCTAGAGATCTGGTTAAATGGGCAATATTATGCAGTTTTGTATGCTGGTTCCGATTATGTTGAAAAATTTTCAAAAGTCCGAGCAGTTTAGAAGTTATTCTAAAAAAACTAAAATTCGTGATGTTCTAAAAACTGAGATATTTCCATGATTATTAAAGATGCGGAAATAAGTTTGAAATAAATGTTACATTGGTTCCATTACCCAAATTTAAGAATCAAGTCAAAACATAAGTCAATATGGTGGTTTCCGAAATATTTATAGTAACTTTCTTATTTTAAATGGCAGCCATATAGGATTTTTATACATCTAAATCGATTTTTTTCTCTTTTCTGTGGGAAATATGGGAAGTAACAATTGTTCCAATTTTTAGCAAAGAAGCTAAATACAATTGATAGTTTTTTTTTAAATTATTGCCAGTTACTTATCGCAATATTTTGCGAATAACGCTTTTAATTGCCTCTGTCATTGCTTCACGAAGTTTATCTACATTATTATAATTGAAGTTATTTCCATAAATTTTGATTTTAAAGTACCCTACAAATAAGAGTCGGGAGGCGTCAAGTATGCAGATCTGGCTGGCCACTGAACAGATGTATTAGTCTCTGTTACTTTGTTATTAAAACGCAATTTAAATAAGTATTAGCATCTCTAGCATGGAGTGGATGGGTGCCATCATACTGGTACCATATTTGAATATATTGTGCCAAAGGAAAGTCATCCAACAAATCTTTTAAGGTTGTTTGAAGAATTTCCAAATGACGTTGTGGAGTTAGAAATATTATAGCACCATGTAAACAAACCATTTCACAATATGCCACAAAAAACATTAAAGCCGAAACGTACTTGGCTTCGCTGTGAAATCACTATGTGTGGATTGTCCTGAGCCCAATAGTGTTCGTTATGATGATTAAATAATCCACAATTAGAAAAGTTGGATGCATCTATCCATAAAATTGTATGCAAAATGTTAATCTACGGATGTTATCATTTGCTTGTAAAGTGTGAGAAATGTGCAATTTATAAGGGTGAAACTAGTGCTTTTTTAATATCGTTGATGCTCTAGCTTTAGAAACGTCCACTTTATGAATAGCATCTCCAGCATTGAGTGGAGGGGCGCCATCTTACTGGTACTATATTTGAATACATTGTGCCAAAGGTAAATCATCCAATAAGGGTAATATTTTTTATTTGCCGAGTTGCAGTGTTCGGATTAGGGACCATTTAACGCTGTCAATTGTTTTTGGCCTATAACTGTCAGAATTTTTAGCATTTTTACGTTTTTTTTAAATTTCTTTTTTTAATTTCTTTTAAAACTAATTTAAAAAATAAAAATAAAAATCGGACTAATTAATATTTTTCATGTTTTTCATTTTGACATATTGTTATACATCGTTGAAAAGATGAAAAGAAAGTCTGTTTAGACGTATACAAATCAAATATGGCGGCCATTTAAAATAAGAAAGTTTCTATGAATATCTCGGAAACTGCCATCTTGACTTTTGTTTTGACTTGATTCTCAAGTTTGTGCGATCGAACCAAGTAACTTTCATTTTAAACCTTTTTCCGCATCTTTAATAATTATGAATATAGTTTTTAGAAAATCGCTATTTTTAGTTTTTTATTAATAACTTCTAACCTACAATACAATATTGCCCATTTAACCAGATGTCTAGCTTTAAGAATAAGAAAGATACCCATGGAATCCTACTCAATTTAGGACACCCTGTATTCTATTTTTTGTTTGTTTTTTACTTGTGGATATATTTTAAATAATGTATTGGTATTTGACATATTTTGCTAAGCTATATGAAACAAATTCACACCAATTAAGGCTGCAACAATCTTAATTTGTGACATTATAGATTTCGATTTTTTTTAAACATTTGAATACACTTGAACACAATTTTTAAAGATTTTACAAATTTCCATGAATATGCAGAAGTGATAAATAATCTGAACTGCCTTTCATCCCTGCATGTTTCTACTGTTTGTGGTTCAAAACTAAGACACGACGTTGGGAATTATTATGCAAGTAAAATGATTCACGTTGCTATTTTCTGTGGCAGTTATAAAACTTTGTATCGAAGATTTCACGTTTTGGCCATGAACAGATTCCATCTCGTAATCACCGAAATTTCAGGTCCTGCGCCACGTTTTTCTATGCCCCATCGCCTGCAATTAAATGATTATCTCCAATAACACCGTCAATGAATTGTCACGCGATCCCCACAGACAGGCACAATCTTCTCCCATTAAATCTTTTAAAACCCCCTAATTTACGGCGGCGAATTGAGGACAGCGTTGCGTAAGCGGCGTGCAGCCTCCGCGAAAAAGGAGAGACCGGCTCTCGAGGACGAGATTCATTAAACGTAGAACAGATGCTGCGCGGCTGATGCGTGCACGCCGCATAATAACCCGGGATAACTGTCAAATAAAGCCGATAAAACCGAAATGCATGTGCAAAATTTTATCAGTCGCGAAACCAGTATAACCAGATGCCAGACGCGCGGAGCTGCGCGCTTCGGGACGACCGACGTGAAGGGAAGGCAATCAGGCAGAAGTTCAGCGAAACACATCCAGACTTACCATGACCGATAACAGCGCCGCTTATCAGCGTGGGCCACTCTTGCCTTAACCAAATATCCGGAAAGATACCCCACCCCGAGCAGGCACAGACGAGACGTGGAGCTAACCTTGTGTACCTAAGCACCGGGCGCCTTGAAGATGCACTAGGCGTCGCGACGCCCCGATTTAAGGACCAGTTAGCGGCGACGGTGCAGTGTTTTCGTACGGTTTAAAACCGGGACGGTAATATTCTCAAGTGGTGGTATGTATCGAAAAAAGCGTGCAATAGACACGCCACATATCGTGCAACATCCAATACAATAGTTTTATGAAAATTTCATGGTTCACTGAAAATTCAATAACTGCTGTACGACTTAAAAGACTCCCAAAAATTCTAGACATAATTCGGTGGGTCGGTGCAAGAGCAACCAATAGCAAAATTTCTTACTTTTGGGATTCAGGGTTTGAAGTGCTACTACTTATCTATTCAATTATCTATTTACTATCGATTCAATTTTTCTTACAGTTAGACAGATTGATTTGTCAATGAGCGGTTTTTAACGATATTACCTAATTCAGGCTATTACTGGCTGATTCATCAGTCATGTATCAGCCATTTAAGTTGAAACCCCTATTTTTTCAATAAAATTGACATTGGTTGTTTTTGCTCTAAGCCATCTAATGTAATTGTGAATATATATTTTTTTGCTTATTTTGTGGCTCAAGTTTCAAGTTCTTGACTGGAAATGTGGAAATTTTTATGGCCAGTTCCCTTTTGTTTCAATGTTTCCGTTTGTGACTGTTGCTACATATCTACATACTAATAAATTACTATTATTACATAAATAACAAAAATATATGAAATTTCTCTGTAAATGACTCCGTGAAACAAAAGTCGTAGGAAAATTTACACACTACGTTCTTATAATAAGTAGTATATTATTCAACAAGTACATAATGTAGGCTATTATTCACATTTAGAACCCGAGCTGCAGGCGCGCGGTGAAATCATCTAAGTGAATTGTATGCCATTATGTGTGAGTCAAATATGCCATTTTACCCACACTGCACATTAAATTTTAATTTTAACCGAAACAATGCAAAACGTCAAATTAGAAATACTTAAAATTGTCATTACGTTATAGTGCAGTCAAATTAAACTATTTGGATATATTTATGAAATTTGCTTCATCCCTAATATTGAAAAAACACCGCCTAAACGGCAAACGTATTATTTTTCGCAATTATCTCCTAAGCAGTGCACCGCCTGAAATTTTTTATATCGGATAAAGTTGATGGGAACACATTTTTGAACAATAATTATTTTACACGGTTTGCCTCAAAAGATATAGTTCGCGCGGTATACATGGTGGTCACTTTTACGACGCCCACGATTAAGATCTATAAAACGGAAATATATACAGAGCTGGTCAAATAGGATAAAAGTTTCCCAATTTTGTGCCTTTCAATATTCTGAAACGAAATCCGGGATATCTTGCTCAGTTCCTGAAATATCGCTGAAAAACTGAAAAAGTGCACTTTCCTTTTCCTTTTATAACTTTTTTACTTTTGAAGGAAAATTTTACGAAACTTGGCACTCTTACATTTTTTGACGTCAGTTTTCTGATCACAGTGCCAAACATATTCTGCACCAACTAGATGCCCAAATTTTTACTCAACTTTTAATTTTCTTATGGCCGCAATTTTAATGGCATTCAAAAGAGCGAAAAATTCCGATTTCAACCATGTATAACACATGGGTAACCTGACATTATTTACTACCAAAAATCGAGAATTAATTTTTTTTTTGCAAAAATAAAACTGCTGTGGACTGCTCTAAAAATCAAGTTGCCATGGAATAACAAATTTCACATTTCTTCAAACAAAGAAAATAACTTCTGAGTAATTTTATTGTGTATAAAGTGCAAAAAAGGAGATACTATCTTTGATTAGTAAAAATGGCAATAATTAAATACCCTAAATTTTAATTCAAGAATGGTATTTGATCAGATTAATTAATGAATACAATATGATTTATGACTTGGAATCTCGCCTAGGGAAATATAATGTAAGACATCACATAATAGAGATTGTACATGTCAATTTTTTCATGTTGAGGATAATATCTTTCCATTTTTACTAATTAAAGATATTATCTCCTTTTTGCACTTTATACACAATAATATTACTTGGAAGTTATTTTCTTTGTATGCAGAAATGTCAATATGGTAATTTGTTATTCCATGGCACCTTGATTTTTAGAGCAGTCCACAGCAGTTTGATATTTGCAACAAAGTTTAAACATGTGTAATACATGGTTGAAATTGGAATTGTTCGCTCTTTTGAATGCTATTAAAATCCAATATTGCGGCCATAAGAAAATCAAAAGTTGGCTATGAAAATTTGGGCATCTAGTTGTCGCAGAAAATGTTTGCTACTGTCATCAGAAAGCTCACGTCGAAAAGTGTAAGTGTGTCAATTTTCGTAAATTTTTCCTTCAAAAGTAAAAAAGTTATAAGAGGAAAATGAAAGTGCACTTTTTCAGTTTTTCCGCGATATTTCAGGAACTGTGCAACATATCCCGGATATAGTTTCAGTATATTGAAAGGCACAAACATAAGAAACTTTTATCCCATTTGACCAACTCTGTATGTATTTTCGTTTAATAGATCCTAATGGTGGGCGTCGTAAAAGTGAACACCCTGTAGAGTTCCGGCCTCTAAAATTACAGCAAAGTTAAACAATCCTACATATTTGAAAAATTCAATATAACAATAGTAAACAACTTAGTCGAAAAATATTAAATAAATGCTTATTTCTTATATCACTTTGATTGTTAAATTCAATTTGCGAACTGGCAAATGTCACAATAAATGACCAACATTAGAAAATTTAATAAAAATCTTGGTAAATTGCAAAGATTAAAGGAAATATACAGAAAATTCTAGCAATGCTGCGTACGCTCCAAGAGTTCATTACATGTTCACAAAACACTCGTACCTAGAAATGCGAAAATTTGATTAAAAAAATGGTTAAGTAAAACTGCCAATTCTCTTTTGTTTCAATTTTTCCGTTTGTGACTGTTGCTACATGGCTATATACTAATAAATTATTGTTATTATTACATAAATAACAAAAATATATGAAATTTGTCTGTAAATGACTCCGTGAAACAAAAGTCGTAGGAAAATTTACATCGTACGTAATATCACTTTGATTGTTAAATTTAATTTGCGAAATATGAAAATTGTCTATTTCTTGATTACATCAGGTTGGTCCGTGAACTTACAGTGGGATTCAATACATACAATGATTGCTACAATTAATTAAACAAAATTTAAATAATTTTTACTTGTGGACACAAAAATTTAAAAAAAAACCTTCAACAACTGGCAAAAGTCACAATAAATAATAAACATTAGAAATTTAATTAAAATCTTAGGAAATTACAAAGAATAAGGGAATCTCATACAGGAAATTCTGCGTACATACCAAGAGTTCAATAGTTCACAAAACACTCGAACTTAGAAATGCGAAAATTTTGTAAAAAAAATTGGATAGCTAAAACTGATAAACGGTGCCCTTGAATAAGTCAAATAATTTGTATAAATTGCATCAAAAATTTGCAGAATTTTCAAACAAGGCCACAAATATTCCACATTCGAAAACATCAATACTAATTCTTGAAACATATGCCTTATAAAAAAATGGATAATCCAAATTAAAAAAAAATAGTATATTAAAGTATAAGTGGATATCAAGGCCTTTCAAGCACGAACGTTTTTCAAAAAACCGACCCGTCGCTCCCCGCGCAGCGGGGAGGCGGGGAGGTTTTTTGAATAGAGTGAGTGCTTGAAAGGCCAGATATCCACGCATACTTTACGCTATTTTTTATCATTGATGCCGTAAATTGGCCTAAACATTTGTAATTATAATTTCTATCTGATGTGCCGTCGATTTTGCCGTACAGTTTTAGTATCGTTGCTAAGATACTGAATAAATAACTAGCTAACATGGCGGCTGATACTATGCAATCGTTCTAGCCTTGGTTGTCAAAGTGTTGAATATCGTATGTAACAATCTTTCAATTTGGCGTCAGTTTTGATTTTGGTTGAAAATGCAACGAAACATTGATCAATTAAGCTCCGAAGCAGAGAGGCGTTTAATTCCCCAAAAATCGGAATTGGCATATAAGAAGGAATACGATAAATTGGTAAAATGGATGGACGAACAGGAGGTGAAAACTGTAGATGAAAGAATGATTCTTGCTTACATGCAGAAAATGTCTACATGCTATAAGGCGTCAACAATGTGGGCAATACATTCGAAATTGCAATGCATGTTACGGTTAAACAAGGGAGTGGATATAAAATCGTTTGTTAAGGTTAATGCATTCATGAAGGCGATCAACAAAAATCATGTGGTAAAAAAGGCTTACGTGTTTAGAGAAGATGTTCATGTCCTCTCGGAATTGAAGAAAGGAAATTTAACGTTTTCAAACAATGTAAATTGTACAATTAATATTCATTTAAATTAAAATAAATTGGTATTTATATGAATTCATTTTTTATGACGTTATTTGTTTTGTATCCATGGAAACCTTTACAGGAAACGCGCGTTTTAGAAAGCCTGTTTTATGCACGCTACACGATGTTTTAAACAAGCAATATGATGCATCAATGATAAAAAAAAAATTTCAACACTAGTTATACAAATCTCAGATACATGCGTAAATTTTGTAAAAAAAAAATGTTCATTATTAAAACGTGTGAGAAATAGATTGTGTGTTGCGCGCCTGAATCCACTTCCTACATCCGGCCTCTATACCGCGCGAACTATAGGTTTTGATGAAATCCGTGCAATATAATTTTTAAGGTTGTTTTAATAAGTACTTACTGGGATTTGTTTATTTATTTTATTATTTATTTTTATCGCCTGACTAGTTTCGGTTATAAAAAAACCATCTTCAGAGGCATATAATATTTATATTTATATTAAATTTGGATAGCTAAAACTAATAACCTGTGTCCATAAGTCAAATAATATGTATAAATTGCATCAAAAATTTGCAGAATTTCCAAACAATGCCAAAAATATTCCACATTCGAAAAAGTCAATACTAATTCTTGAAACATTTGCCTAGGCCTTATAAAAAAATGGATAATTCAAATTTAAAAAAAAATGGATATTTCAATACTAGTTATACAATTTTGTAAAAAAAAAAGGTGATTATTGAAACAAATTATTATTATAATTAGAACTAAAAGAAATCTAAAATAAAATTATACAGAATAAAAATATGATTTAAAATAGTTATTTACGTGAGCGTGAGAAATACATTGTGTGTTGCGCGCCTGAATCGACTTCCCACATCCGGCCTCTATACCGCGCGAACTATAGCTTTTGAGGAAATCCGTGCAATATAATTTTTAAGGTTGCTTTAATAAGTACTTGCTCGGATGTGTTTATTAATGTTATTATTTATTTTTATCGCCTGACTAGTTTCGGTTATAAAAAAAACATCTTCAGAGGCATATAATATTTATATTTATACACACTATAACATTAAACACATAACAAATACTATTATAATTTATATTTAAATATTTTTGTAACAATCTTAACTCGAATTTTATATTTAACCTAATTTATTGCATTCTTCGTAGATTTGCCTCTGAAGATGTTTTTTTTTATAGCCGAAACTAGTCAGACGATAAAAATAAATAATAAAATAAATAAATAAATGCCAATAAGTACTTAAAACAACCTTAAATATATATAACTGGAAATGATGGATAAAACCTTAAACTTAATACATTTTTTATCAGAATTTTGTTATTTTCTACACAATTTTACAGCGATCGCAATTGAAATTTCATTATTAATGGAATTCTGTAACATTTTGGAGAGGTGTACAAAAAAAATTGGTACCTAATCTAATTGGTCGCACGTACCTAAATTAAGTTTTTTTCTGACTCATCTGCTATTCCAGGCTAAGATGCGCCTCGTCAGCAATGATTCGTCCGAAATAACTTCATTTTAGGTACTTCTAACAAAAATAACCATTTCCGTCGACCATATCTAAAAGTACAATTTTTCGTCCGCAGACACTTTTTGTCCGCTACTATCAATGCCAATTTGTCCAGTACATTGACGATTCGTCCGAAAAAACTTCATTTTAAGTACTTGTAACAAAAATAACCATTTCCGTCGACTCTATCTAAAAGTAGAATTTTTCGTCCGCAAACAGTTTTCGTCCGCTACTATCAATGCCAATTTGTCAATGTACTGTGTGTTGTATTAAAAAAGCAACATGGCAAATATAATTCAGGGGAAATATTCCGTGGGATCAACAATTATTTAGATAAGCGGCTATTACTGTGTTAGTGTTATGGAAACTACAAAAAAAAAATGAAGGACTTGAATATGCATCCCTACAAAATGGAGATTTTAACAGACGGCTTGTGCTCTAGCAGACACCCTTCCAACATCTCAATGGCTTCTTTCATCTAAATAATTGTTGATCGCACAATAGTTAATGATGCTGCACATCTTCCAAATCGTTATTTCAATAATGATAATAATAATAATAATCCCTACTGGTCCTCTACCTATGGCGTAAATGTTTAGAATTAAGAAGGTAATAATCATTTTATTTTAATTTAATAAACGGCTACTTGATACCGGTTGTTACTACACGACCAGTAATTACCGACCGTTGTCACTCCTCACATTGAAGAGTTTATCTAATCACAAAGTAAGGAACGTATCTTTTTATTTTAGAGGACGACTGCAAAAATCGTACGGCTCGGACATCAAACTCAGTCCTGAAAAATACACTTTTTCGTCCTCGTTACATAATAGTATTTTATGTTATAAGGACGAAAAACGAAATATTCCGGACGATTTGCTGGATATTGCTGGACGAGGCAACGCCGAGTCCAGCAACAGAAATGAGTCCGAAATATGTTTGTTGTCCGCATATCATACATAATTTTTTATTCGATTGCAAGAACTTTACAAGTTACAAAATTTGAAAACAAATTAAATTAATCACATTGCCGTGAAATTTTTATTACGTTGTCAGTGTGAAGTTCGATCAACAACGAAAATATTAAAATCATTTTAAAATGTCGAGTGAAGACGAGATAATGTGTAATCCTCCTGAGATGCGAGACGCCGCTAATCAAGTTTCGGTAGAGTTGCTTACGCAAAAATCAAAATAAGTTTATGAAAGAGCATATCAAAGATTTGAAACATACCGCCAAGCAAATAATATTCCAACTCTCTCCGAGAAGGTTTTACTGGCATATTTCTCAAATTTGTTTCAACAAATGAAATCTTCGACTATATGGTCTCACTATTCTATGGTAAGAGCCATGTTATTCCATAAATTAATCAACCATATTTTTTTTAATTTTTGCTGGCGAAAAATATTTTTCGGCTTAGGACGAAAAATACCGTTACCTAGCAACCATTGTCTTTAACAAAATGATGGCGTTTCCGTCCAGATTTTCATACCGAAAAATAGTTACAAATGCAATAGAATAAAAATAACTATTTGAGCCACCTTGTAGACTTCTGCTTTCATTTGGAAATTTCAACCAAAATATAATCAACAATAAGTTACATATAAGTACAACACTGTATCGTAAATGTGTGATGAAGTAAAAATTACAAAAATAATAAATAACAATGAAACATCTAAAAACGATTTCCAGAAACATTATAAACCATCGTTTGAGTGTTCCACAATTGAATAATATGCTTTAGAAATCAGCACTCGTTTGATGTTGAATTGAATTCAGATATTTCCATGAGGCGAAATATTTTCGGCAATGTATTTTAAAATTGGGGGCCGCAGTAATTAATTCCGTTTCTTGTTCCACGTAATCTTGAATAATTGACTCCGGCATCTTGCGATGAACGCATATCGCAATTTAAAATTATTAGAGATTTTTTTATCAAATATAGAGATCAACATTACATTTATTTAAATTTTCTAGAGAGTTTCAACAACCTTATTATATTTATCTTTATATTTGAAGTATTATAAGCACCTGAAGATATCCCACGATTGGGTTTACTACATGATTTTTTTTTTATCTTATGAACAAATGTATAAAGAAAAATGTTTAGTAGAAATATAAAATTTTGAATAAGAATTTTTCACGTTTTGCACGTTTTTGTAGTACAAGTACAATTTGCGAAACTATTTATAAACCTAGCAATTTGGAGTTTGTTTCATTTGAAAGGGCTTCATTTTCTCTATCAGAATATTTAGTACGTGGTCACATATTTGCTAGTTTAGATAGTTTTGTTATTGTTTTTTTTTAATTAACGCATTTTTTAATTAAATATTTTGTTTGTGATAAAAGAACTTTTGAAACCCTTTTTTTGTTGTATGTTCATAATTAACATCATCTACAACTTGTTACTTTTTTACTAAAAACAATTACTTAAGGAAAATTGTGCGATTTGCCTTCTATATTAGGACTGCATATTGGTACATTTACACTCAGTTTTTAGATAAACATTAATCGCTGTAATACATCAGAGCCGCGATTTAATAGGCACAATAGCTTGTGAAAATAATCAAAAGATAATCCAAATAAAACCGCAATCGTGCGAGATTCACCGAATCATTTATCACCCGATAATTACCAGATGAATTTTCCTGCAGACCGATTTTTTCGTGCTCGCGCGCGCAGCTTTTCCGGGTGTCTCTCGCCCCCATCCGCCCCTCGGACCGGCAACAGCGTCCCAGGGTTCATTTTTAATTCGTTTCGTGTTTCCTTTTTATCAATACCCGGCCGTAAGTTCGGCCGCCCACTTTTTTTCCATTTTTGATACAGAAATGAATATTAACGAGCATCCGCCTACTTACACATTTCCAGCCGCTCTTGCTGCTATACCGACAAAATTCGCCCTTCCGACGAGACGGAATTTTCATAATTTGCCACGTCATTTTTTTTGTAGTTATTTTTAACGTAATAATTAAAAAATAATCATAATATTTATAATAATTATCACAATATTATTGTCATTACTATAGCATTAATTTCAGCGCTATATTATTACTGCCATCCCATTATTAGAAGAATTTACGAATTCGATCTGATAATAAAATGATAATATAATGACAGAGGGAATTTTTTGTGCCAATTTACCTCAACTTTACTAGCAATGTCTCTTACTTTACTGACGGTTTCAGAAAATATGTAGCATTATTCAATTTAGTGTGAATTTTAAATAATATAATATAATTTTACTGTAAAACATTGTTGTATGTAAATTTTTGACACAAATTAATGAATAACAGGAATTTAATTTAAAATATGTTCGTGAAGCAATTCTGTGATACAGAAAGCATCAAATGACGGGTAATCAAGCTCTGTGCTTGGGGCGAGATTTAAAGCAGCTCATGAAATAAAATAATAACCTTTTGGTCCTTACAGAGGGAAACCCACTCGCATAACGATTAACACATACAAATGAGTAATAATAGCTAGAATAGAAGGGGAAAAAATAAAGCAATTGCTAACTTTCAGAACAATTGAAATTACAAACCATCGATACATGGCATACCGAAAATATAAATTTAATCACCTCTGACAATAGTAATGCCAGAAATAAAATAACTGAGGGCAGAAATAATTGATAAACGATCGAATAATTGAAATTAAATCATGAATCTTATCATTATCATTTATCATTATTTATTATCATTATCATTATCATTATCATTTTTAGATACCAAATGAAATAACATCTGAAAATGAGCGTAACTGGTCGTAACTATATTTGTTTTATTTTATGACAATAAAACAAAAGGTATAAAAGTTTTATTTTATGACAATAAAACAAAAGGTATAAAAAGTTGTAAAAATGGGTTTGATGAGATCTTGTAAATTGAAACTCAAAAAGTTGATAAATGGCAACACATTTGAAGAAAAACATTTACATTCACCGACTAAGATAGTGGCAGTAAACTATCAAAATGTTTGACGAGACTAAAAAGCAGAACTGTCATAATTTTAACATTATAGTATAATTAATTTAATAACATTGTCAATTTATTGTCTTTGATTATTTAAAGTCCAACATATACCATAATCTGGATACCAACGATAATTAATTAGTTTAAAGTACCTCAAATGTGTGGAGTAAAAAAATATTTGATGTTAGTTTATTACATTATTCGTACAAATTAATTTTCAGACTGTTTTTAAATATTTATAAAAAAAATATTGAGTGTATGTGGCACGTGGTACGTGGTAGTTGTATGTATCATCAATATCATAGTTTTGTAAATAAATTACGGTGTTTTCGATGATTTAGAGTTCAAAATATGTCATAATTTGTATAACAACGATCATTAATTGGTACATAATGCCTAAAATGTGTAGGATTCAAGAGATTCAGGCTGTTTAGATGTTGTTAAAATTGTATAGAATTCATAATAATTTAAACACTACGTATCTATGGGCTTCCCTATAATTTAAAGGGATTTTAAAGGGAGTATTATCTTATTTAAGATCCACTAGCAGACTTCTCTTCATTTTATTTTTTTAATCTCTGCATAAAGATAGAATTATTGTAATTTTAAGCAGTTATCATTAATTGGTTTATTGTGTCGATAACGTTCTAAGTTCATCATAATTTTATGATAATGGTAATTTTAGTAGTAGGTGCCTACGATTAGTTAAGTTTTTAGTACAAATTGTAAACAATTGTTATCATTTTAACACGATAATGTTCTAAGTTCATCATCATTTTATTATAATGATAATTTTAGTAGTAGGTACCTACGTTTAGTTAAATTTTTAGTACAAAATGTAGACATTTATTATATTTTATCACTATGTATGAATAATTTGATAATTTTGTAATAAACGTATGGCTTCTCCATAATTAAAAGTCTTAATTTATCTTGTATTTTCTACCTTAATATATCTTAATCTATCTTAATTTATCTTATCTTTTACTTCTTCTTCATCATTTAGAATCACGACTATAGTCCATTCCAGATAAGATGTCACTTTTCACATAAAACTGAAATTCCCTCTTCTGGTGGAATTGAACCAATAAGAATGCATCCCAAAACCGGGGGAGATATGCTGAGCCATCAAGCTGTAAACCATAAATGTATTTCTTTGATCCCTTAGAAATGGAGTGCTTTGGAATAAGCAACTGTATTACTCAGGAATTTTAAGCTCACTATCGTTTCTCAATACACTAGGATGCTCCAAGAGATGCATTTGCATTTCTGTTCATCACACTAATAGGACAGAGGAGGGGCTTCGGTTTGATGTGAAAAGTGACATATTATCTGGCATGGACTATTCCCAAAAATTGAATTTATTTTAATTTAGACAGTAGCTATTATTAATGGGTTCATTCTGTTTAATAATTCATCATTAGACGGAACGGCATTATTTGAAATCTATGGAGTTATTAATGCCTCGCAGTTGTTAGACTATTTTAGTCAAAAATCTATCACATTTATGATTTTTTAACACTACGCATCATTAATTTGATAATTTTGTCTTTTTCACGTATGTGCTTCTGTATAATTCAAAGGCTCGATTTATCTTATCTGAATCAAGATATCACTAGTGGACTTCTCTACAATTTAAAGTCATCGTTGTCTAAAGATACTCATCACTGAATAAAGATACAATTCATCTTAATTTGGATAGCGGTTATCATTAATTGATTCATTGTGTCTAAAATATTCTGTCCGAGTTGATGGCACATGGAAAACCATAATTATATTATTTATGATAAATTTCAACTTTTATACAATTTTGAATCCAAAATTATTCAAATTCATCATAATTTTAAGATATTCTTTTGAAAATATTATTCTAATTTGTATAAACGTTTTTGTAATTATTGCCACAAGCAGTAATCACTTTTCGTGTTATTTGGCTCTTGTCAGACCTATTACTAATCTTATAATCAATCATTTGTTAATCTAATAATATTTTGAGTAGATCACATATTCAAATCCATAATTATATTATTAATCGTACCGTACAATTTTCATCCAATTTTTAATCCACAATTATTCGAATTTATCATGATTTTATCACATTTCTTTGTTATAATAATTATTTGTTATTATAATTACTGTCACGAGCAGTTATCACTTTTCGTGTTATTTTGCTATTATCAAACCTTCCATTGCTAGTATTATAATTAGTCATTTTGTTAATCTAATCAATTTAATGCCTCGTAATTTATGCACGTACAGTAATATATAATTTAGTTGGTAAATAAACCATCATAATGATATAGTATTAAATCGTTGATTATAGGAATTAGCGTGTAATTGTTAGTAACAAAATGACGGCACAAATACTTATCAGATATAAATGAATTCAATTTTATGGTTACAAACCTTAACATATCGTGAGTGTATAATATGTGCCAAAAGTAAAAACTTTTCTCTCATCTCAGAATGTCTTGGGAAAAATCGTGTTTTGGTTGTACATATTATAATGATAAATTATGTAATATATAATATAATTTGAGGTTGTTATATTAGGTACTTACTGGTACTTGAATTTATTTGAAATGTAATTTTAAATTTTATAGATGTCTAAATCAGACATCAACTTTAAATATGTATATATAACTGCCAATTTGTGGCTAAAACCTTATACTTAATGTAATATAATGATAAAAATAAAGTATTTTTATAACTATTAAAGAACATCATTATTATCCTTATTCATGTGAATAAGAAATTTTTAATACATACTGGTAAGTAATATTTATTTTTATTTTATTTTATGATTGATTTCTTTCGCCTGACTAGCTTCGGTTATGAAAAACCATCATCAGAGGCATATGTATTTAATGTTTATATATCTTGAATTTATTTGAAATGTAATTTTAAATTTGATGGATGCCTAAATCAGACAACAACCTTAAATATATATATATATATATATATATATATATATATATATATATATATATATATATATATATATATATATATATATATAACTGGTAATTTATGGATAAAAACTTAATGAAATATAATAAAAACAAAGTATTTTTATCACTATTACAGAACATCACTAATATCCTTACTTAACAAAAGTATAACAAATTTTGACTTTATTTTTGGCAACATACGACAAATAGATGGACGACAAATAAAGTTATAATTAATTAACCAGTAATTTTCAAGTTCTGCAAAAAAAAGTACCTAACTACATTGTGACTTAATAATAATATTATCTGTTTATTTATTGAGTAAACTTATTACTTTTTTCAGAATGAATTTTGAAAAGTTCAATGAAAAAAATCAGGTGTTGGTTATATTTTAATAATAACAACGCGTTTTGGTACTATTAAAGTATCGCAATATTATCCATCTTATTCATACGAACACAAAACATTTATGAACGAAATATGAAGTTTTAAAGGATTGTCTAATAGTTTTAAGTTCTGAAAAAAGTACTTAACCTATATTTTGGCATTTAGTAACTTTAATAACAATGTTTTTTTTTTATTGAGTACTTTTAGTAATAAATCATGAGTGTATAAGATTATAAATAAATAATGTGAAATAATAATAACAATAATGAACAAAAGAAAATAATAACATCGCGAAAAAACTTTTTGGTGTGCAACAAACACACTTTTCCACAACTTTTCCGAAGAGGAAATGTATTATTAACATAAAAAAATAATATATAGTTTGACTAATATGTGTGTGGAATCTCAGGATAAAAAAATTATGGAAGTAATTTAGTTTCAGCTATTCCTTATTTAGGAACTAGATATTGATGGAGTCTTCTTCTTCTGAACTTATTACTTTATTCAGAATGACTTTTGAAAAGTTCATTGAAAAAATCAGGTGTTGGTTATATTTTAATAGTAACAACGTGTTTTGGTACTATTAAAGTATAGCAATATTATCCATCTTATTCATATGAACACAAAACATTTATGAACGAAATATGAAGTTTTAAAGGATTGACTACTAACTTTTAAGTTCTGAAAAAAGTACTTAACCTATATTTTGGCATATTAATAACTTTAATAACTTTTTTTTAATTGTGTTCTGTTAGTAATAAATCATGAGAGTATGGGATTGTAAACAAATAATGTCAAATAATAATAACAATAATGAACAAAAAATAAATAAAAAACAATAACATCGCGAAGAAACTTTTTTATGGTAACAAACAGGAAATGTATTATTAACATAAAAAATTAAGGAAGTGGATATTGATGGATTTATAATTGTATCTCAAATGTATCGATAATCAAGTGCATCAAAAACATTCTCTAGTATCTAATATGCAAATCCTACATACAAGTAATGAACAAACGCCGATATTAATCTGTGTTTTGAGCTTAATTCTGTATTAATTTCATTTACACAAAAATTACACGCTCTATTGCCATCTCTTTGTTAGTCTTCCTACCCTTCGGCTTCCGGTTAATATCTGCGTTTTTAATTCGCACATACGTGAGCGGCGCTCTTGAGCCTTTCAGTACATTATTTAAATTTTTGCAGTGCTCACAGCAATGACTCAGTACCGAAAACCTAATTGTCTCTGTATCATGTTCCTCGGTTAAAAGAACGCATGAGTCACCCGATAAGTTATTCCAGAGGGGGAAACTTGGAGGCAGCCGCAAGCTTTGCAAAAGGGTTCATCACGCGAAGCCCGCTTAATGCAGACGGAATTAAATAAGAGCGTCGCCAATTTACCAACGAAATACAGCTTCATAAATCAATCGAAGCGGAAAACCAATTATATCGGCTACTTACGTACGAAAAAGTGCATTCAGATGATATCAATTAAGACACAGCCAAACGAGTTCGTAATTGCAAACTGTTTTTAAATTTATTTATTATTAAATTTCATGTACTTTTACTCTGGAGTAGTAGTATAGAATATTTGTCCATAGACAAAGACTCGAATTTATATTTATAACTTACACGCATACTTTCAGTATAGTTAGTTAAACTTCAGCAGTTTTCAGCTTGTATCTAAAATGCAGGAATTTGCACATTCTCGACTTAGTTCTGGGGGCGACTATATTGTCATTGCCATTCTGTACCTAATGCTCCTAAAATTGCACAATAAAAAACAACTTTTTGCAAAAATGTGTAACTTGAAATTGAATAGTAGGTATTTAAAACAAAAATTATGCCCTACCACATCAAAATAGTCCTTAATTTACTAATAAATATTTGCTATTAAATCGCTAGCATAATGTTTATATAACTATCGTTTTCTTTGCTGGCATCGCTTTCTGATTTTTTGCACGTTGCTCAGTGTGATGGTGCACAAATTACGTGATTTTTCACAGTCCGCCCCTGGACGTGGCATGGCGTGCAGCGTCTCGCCTCGCAGTGCGGGCACAGAAAAAACACCGCCGTAATTCAAGTCGTCATAAATACACGATTGCACAACAATAGGAGATAAAATGCACACACGACTGACACAGAACTCCGCGGCAAGAAGGAGCGCAAGGATTTCGCTAATTAAAGCCTGCCCTCCGCTGCGGCAATTAAGAGAGCACACAAGATAAAAAAATACACACCGGCAATGTAGGACGCAGTTTATATTTTATATATAAAAAAAAATAATTAAATGTATCTCAAGAGCTAATGGTGTGTAAACGTGTAATTTCATAGCGGCCTATTTTTGCAGGAAAAATATATCTCGCCACCATTAGCCGTATCGCCATGTGAGTGTAATGTTGTTTATAAAGCGATTAGGTGGCGATAATAGGAGACCGCTTCTTCCAGGACTCGCAGCGCTAAAACGCAGGTGCTGTTTTGCACGTTAAGTAATGAGAAAAATGTTTCGTTTATTATAATTTAGCAACTTTTATTCTAGCACGCTCTGTGTGAAATGTGTTATATCTTTATAGCCTTACGGTACTAAAAGTTCATCAGTTAAAGATAGTTATTGGTACCTCACGCACTCACACATACTTTTTCATTAGTTTAGAAGGTTTTGTTACAAAATTGTAAATATTTTTGAATAAACAGATATGGTACCCGCTGATGATGGTCCACAGGCCGAAACATGTTCATGTAAAATAGAATGATGTTCTAGCAAAGAAATGAATTTACAAACCTGAGAGTGCTATATATACTTCCCAAAAACCGTAATATTAAATAATCTCAGTTATGGACCTATAACTATATGTATTTACTAGTGTCAAATCGCTAATCCAAGATCAAAGTTTAAACAAAATCCAAGCAGTATTAAAATAGTAAACATTATTTCAGGAAAATCATTGGTATTTAATTATGGTGACCATTCGTACTCGTTTTACCAGGATAGTACTCTTTTTGGAGTCTCTGTACTGGACTAACTATATCCTGGTTTTTCAGGGTTACTTTAATTATTTCATTTACTTGTAAATCATTTCATTGTTTACAAACTTTTAAATTTAATTTGGAAGAAAACATTTGGATAATTTTAATACAATATCATATCAATATCATATCAACTTGTTTTCCTGTTTAGAACATTTAGTTTAGTAGTTATTCTGTTTTGATAAGTGTAGTACATTAGAATCACTGATAATCTCTAAATATAACTTTAATTTGTTAAAAAAACTGTTTTAATTTAATTTTTGAATTGTGTCCCAATTTCGATAGTTGCAGCCAAATAAAAGCCATTCATTATTCTCAAAAAATATGTATAAACCTTGTAATCATCGATTATCTAACAATAATAAAGATAATATTATGATGATATTTTTTTTAAAGTGTGTTCATTTTGAAGTGTTGCTGTTTTTTAATTTTGTTTTTGTTAAATTGAAATATGGTCACCATATATTTAATAGTGTTATATCACTAATCAAAGTTTAGAAATAATCAAACTTTTAGTAGTAGTAATATCATTATTTTGTAATGAAGCAATATATACGTCAAAGATAAATTTAAAAAAATCATTGATATTTAATAGCATTAAATTGGTAATTCTGAAACTAAGTTTAGAATTAATCCCCGCTGCATGTTAGCGGCTGAGATACTGTGGTGGTATGACGAAGGGAAATCTTAAAGTTTTAGTAGTAGTTGTATTAGCAGTAGTGGTAGTAGTAGTAGTAGTAGTAGTAGTAGTAGTAGTAGTAGTACTGAGTATCTAAACCCACCATTATTATTTCCAAATATACATTTAAACAGAATCATTGGTTTTTAAAAGTGTTAAATCACTAACTTTGAATCCAAGTTTAGAATAAATCTAAGTTTCAGTAGTACATAGTAGCAAATAAAAACACCAGTTTTATTTCCAAAAATACAAGCTGCATCTTTAAACTATCGTAGTATTTATATCAATTTTTATACTTAAAATTAGGCCTTCTAAAGACATCTGAGGTCCTGTCAAAAGTGCAACTCTTAATACAGAATACAGTAAAATTATAAATTTTATATTAATTTTTCCCAGATTATTAAACTACTGGTTAAACTCGCTGGAGATTTAAGGATTCAAAAGCGTTTTCAACCCAACGGTCTACCGGGGAAATAAATAAACAGCACTTTTGAAGGCAGCCGAAGTTCTGCAGAAAGTGGAACTCGGAACACAGAATTGTATCATGGAGCTGTAAACCTTTTGCGGGCAAAATTATAAATTTTATATTAATTTTTCCAAAAATTATTTAAATACTGGTTAACTCCCCAGAGATTTAAGGTCAGCGGTCTGGTCTATAGGGGAAAGAAATAAACAGCACTTTTTTGTCAGAATTCATTTTATTCTTCAAAAAGTTGTTTTTTGGTCGGCACTAGATGTTCGACCCTTAAATCTCTGCGGAGTTTAAGGAAATAAATTCCATTATTAATGGTTATTTGAAATTTATCGCATTTGAATTTTTTAATTTTAATTTTTGTTTGTTTTAATTTCCGCCTTGACGGATCACCTTTACTGATGATTTGGTGACCACTAGTTGAAACATGTTTACAGATGTTATAGGTTAAAATGGTTTTTCAACCCTTAAATCTTTCACGAGTTTAACAAGTATAATAGCTATTTATGGTATAAGTGTTATTTTTATAGTGTTATATTGTTGTTATTTCTGTTGTTTATGATGTTATAGTATTATATTGTTGTTATTTATGTTATTTATGTTGTGTTAGTTATAGTGTTATATATTTATGGTATAAGAGGCGAATCCGAGTGCGATAATGTTTTCGAGTGGATAAAATTGCTTTATTCACGTGAATCATACAAGATTTTTTCCAATTCTTTATCGGAATTGAAGAATTTGCGAGAAGTGTCACATCGTCAGGTGACAAAAAAATTTCAAGGATAGTGCGTCTTTATCTATTTTTTACTTTATTCACGTTGTCAATGGTTATAGTGAATAAAGTGAAAATGTAAACTTTTTATTCACCCTTTCGTTTAATGTGTTGTTTTAATTATGAGATTCAATATACATAATAAGCATTTTAATAATGCGAATTGGAAAAATTGGAATGTTTAATGCTTGTTTGAAATTTTCATGATTTCCAGATTTTTGGCATTTTTTTAGATTTCAAATCGAGAACGCCTCCACACATCACGTTAAAACTTGTACGTACAGTAAAGGATCTACAGATATATAATATTGACCCTACGGGGGCTAACTGCACCTTTTCCCATGAGAATCCATTATTTTTTTCAAAAATAATTTTTAGTCATACCTTTGTCGTTTTTTTAAAATTTATTAATAAATGGAGTTTTAGAAATATCTTTTCGCTGTTTTGCAATTAGAATGTCTGATTGGTGCCTCGTAAATTAATATTGACGTTCAAATTAAACTAATTGTCAAAATAAATATTTAATATAAACGATTTTGCAACAAAAAATCTTAATAACACATATCAAAACAAAACAATTCAGTTATGTGTTATTGATATTTCTTCTGCTATTTTCTGCCAAAAATACTTTCTAATAAAATTAGTTATATTGAACGCGTGATTTGTCGTGAACTACCAATTACCTATTGTATGTATACACTGTCAACAACATTTCAAATATGTATATCAAAATTTCTCCAAACTATGAAAAATTATGAACATATAATACATGAATAAGCGGAGCACATAGTGTCAATAAGTCGTTACAGAAGGCTTTTCCAGTACTCGTCGCTGCGCGGCTCTTGGCCGTTTTTCAGTCTCGTGCTTGCATGTGCCTTCTGTAACTTGTATGTGAATATACTATTCTAATATTGAATTATTGCATGATTTTTAAGTCAGTTTAGGGTGTGCCTTTTGAGAATCTCTGAGAAAAGATATGTTCGTAATATTTTCACAATTTCTATTTTTAAAATGGCAATTGCTAAAGAGAAGTATAAGTAATCGTGCCGTAGTCGAATCAATTACCATGAAAATTGATTATTTTAAAAAAAATCGCGTTAAAAGCTGCAGAAGGGCGGGGAATCTATTAATTAATGGTTTTAAATGTAATTATACAAAAATAATGTAGATAATAATTTTGCATTGTTACCCATCATCGTAAGACTTCTAATTTTATATAAAGTACTTTCCAAATTGTACAATTTGAACATTTTTGGCAATTTCATTGTCATATCAATAAAATCTATAAATTATGCAAGTTGTGGAAATTAGCCGAAGTTGGTGAATAAACTAAATAGCAAGTTATTTGCCTACCAATACATTAATTTAGTACGAACAATAAGCGGTGGTTTAACTCTTCGCCCCTTATACTGTATAACAGTGAACAGCAAGACTTAAGTTAAGAAAGTGAAATTAAATTGTGCATATTGTGAAAATTAAAATCAATACTACTATTTTTGAGGTATACTTAAAAATTAAACACTTTCTTAAAAATAATATAGTTTTTTGGTTTATTTTAAATTTTACAATTTCTAATCCACTTTGACAGAGTTTTTATTACTCTTAGGCCCAGTTGTACGATCGTGGGTTATCTTTGATCGTGGTTCAGTTTCTAAAGATGCCATTGTATTAACAATTGTATCCTAGGTAACTAAACCATGGTCAAGGTGATCCACATTCGTATAACTGGGCCTTATATACATAACTCATGTATACCTCACAGGTCTTATACTCATATACAGAGTATTTAAAACAATAAAGTTCGGACATTTTACCTATAATTTATTTGAAAAAAAAAACAATGTCTCATGTTTGTCATGTGTAACATATCTGAACATATATTTTAAACACTCTGGATACAGAATGTCCCCGGATTAAGTTTACAAAAGGGATTTTTTTTAAATTTTTATTCTTAAGTAAAAATGTTATAGGAATTATAATTCCTGCTTGGTCTGAAACTACTAGTTCAGTTATTGAAACTTTGATATACTTGGGTGTTAGCAAAATCAAAATTTTTAAATCTTATTTTGGCACTTATTTATTTATTATTTGCAAAAATAATTTAAAAAAATAAATAAAATAATAATAAAAAAATATGCCATGAATTACGACTTATATTACGAATTAAAAGGATTTAAATCATTATCTAAATCAACTGATTTCTTTTTTAAATAAATCATGTATTTAAGTCACTATTTAAATCAAATGATTTGTTTTTTAAATAAATCATATATTTAAATCATGATTTAAATCAAATGTTTTTTTACTCATTCAAATCACTCATTTCACTCAAATTAATTCATCACTCATTTAAATCAAAATTGATGTTTTTACTTGTGTGTTCCAATATGTGAACGATTAAAAATATAATGTAACTATAGAGTTTAATCACGCTTTAAAATAGATAATTAGAATGGGTCCGAATAAAAAGGGTATAAGTAAATTTTTACTTCAAACTGTTTAAGTGCATTTTTTTATTCCAATAAACCATAACATTCTTTCACTTTCACAATTCTACTGCTCAATAGATATTGTTATGTATATTATGTATAATGTTATGAATTAAAATCCACTGAGATCCGGTTTATACTAAATAATTCTCCCAGCTTTCACAGAACGCACGTGTCTCATAAATTTTAAATATGCACTTATACCCTTTTCATTCTAACACCTTCAATTGTAAGTAAGTAATATAATATGTTTTTCTTTCATTTTTAAGCCATCACATAGTACAGATACACAGTATGCAAAGATATGTAAATCCCCTGATATCTTTATTTTTTCTTCACATGATTACAAAACTTGACAAGCAGCAGCCTAAAATCTATCTCTATCTATATATATAATCGATCTTTATTGGGCTATCGACCCCATATGGGGTCTTTCCGCCGTAAAAAACGCATTCGATTTAAATCGTGATATAAATTGAGTGATTATAAATCATATCTACCCAGAAAAATACTGATCAGAAATATTACAAAATCAATTAAATCATAATATTTACATAATTATTTAAAAAAATGGAAAAAATCATTGATTTTTGTTGTTTTTTTTAAATCGTAATTTATTCCAACCCTGATTAAGACTGCAATGCGCTGATCTAATATAGAACAATAATAAAATTGAAGACGTGCAAGGTAACTTGACCAATATGTAGGTTAATGTAGAATAGTAATTCAAGGCAATTTTTGAATCTTTAATGAAATAGATATGACCTTTTTGTCTATTCTTAATCACATCTTGATTACAGATATCATCTTAATAATTTCGCTATTCGCGATTGGTTGCTGCCTTGAAAGTATTAATATTGAAATACTGGACCATCTTTTGGACTTCGGATACGTTGGGGAAAGAGGTCGATAGACTTAAGGCACGTTTGTTTCAATTACCGCAACCGCGATACTGCAGAAGTGTGATGTATCTTTGTCAGGAAAAGCGTTTTTTCCCAAGATGAAACGATTGCTGCCCGTAGTTGGGTTGTTTTCTTTCCCGAGCGGGGGCTACAAGATAATGTCAAAGAGTTGATGCGTATATAATGGCATTATTTCTGGATAATGGAAACGGGATTGCGAATTTCAAATTAAGTCATAGAACACATCCAAGGCCTTCAATTTGTAGCGCAATCTCCTCGCCAGTTGCATTCATGTGAACGATTTTTTTCATAGGTTGTAGGCTTGTATCATTACCCATCTTTCCATCATTGATGCGGAGATTAGAATTAGCCGTTATTCACTTGCAGCCCGAATACGGCGGTAATCGCGAATCGGATTCTTGAGCCGCCGCACCCATTTGCGGCGGACGTCCAGCTGAGCGGGTCGAAATTCGTTACGTAACACGAAAACAAATGGAAAAAGATAACATCGGTGACTCATATTCGGGGGCGATATTTCATGGCGTCTGCTGTGTATGTGTGTGTTGCGATCCCAGGGCCCACCTACGCATCCCCGTTTCCCGTTGAGCCGTTAATTCGTTTTCGAATCCGGCACGTGGGCTTTTCGTATCATCCGAACAGAGAGAGCAATCGGCATTGTAAATCACTCAGGGGCGTGATAAGAGTGGTGCTAATTACAGCCAGATCCGCGAGTAAATTAAGAAGTGAAGTAAAGTGGGTAATAATCGCGATATTAAGCGACTGTAAATATTGTTTATTCATTTCGTATGGTAATGCGCGCGTTTGTTCGCCTGTAATGCACGTGAATTGTGAACTTGATAATATTAACTATTACGGCGGGAGTATGTAGTTCAGTAGGTGCATTGCCGTGCAATTTGCTGTAATTGATCGGCGAATATGAAAATTATTGATTCACCCGGGAAACGGCATATTGTGCCTCGGCGTGTAATTACTTAATAAAATAAGGCACACGTGTAAGAAACGCCCGACAAATACATATTACCCGTGGCAAAACTCGAGTATCTTCGGTGTCTATAGTAATCTAGCCTCATTACATGCAATTTCGTACTTATTGCTTTTTATTTTCCCGGTGCCGTCTGTTTATTTCGTTTTACGTGGGGGAAAGAAATGATTCTCCTATTATTAATCTACGCCTTATTACATCCTTTCGCCACGCTCTTGCAAACGTATGTTTACCAGAGATTGTTGAATACGGTTTCCACGATTGACACACATGTATTTACATTGGCACTCAAATCAAATTCCAGCTGCACTACCATGCGAAGTGTTTGAATCCCATTCATTTTACTATTCCATGAGAACGCGAAATAGAATTAAACATTTAAAGGAGTTCAAAGTGAATAAAAAAATTAAAAATTAAATAGTTTTGGTATTAATACTGCTACATATGCGTATTTAGACATAATTTTTCTACTTCTAGTGATTTCTACATATATCCACGAAATTTCATAAAGATTTCAGAAATTGCCACAAAGTTTGATGGAAATTTCTATATTGTGCAATGAAAATGTCAAGAGTTATAATATCAGATTTGATAAAGTTATCAAAAGTTTCACAAGGTTTCAAAATTTCGAATATACCGAATAAAAATAAGCATTATGAAACCGAAGAAAGTGAAAAAGCAGAAAATTATCGTATAGTATCGATAAATAAATTAATCAAATTGCCACAAAGTTTTATGGAAATTTCTAAATTGTTCAATGAAAATATCAAAAGTTTCACAAGGTTTCAAAATTTCGAATACACAGCATAAAAATAATCATTATGAAACCGAAGAAAGTGAGAAAGCAGAAAATTATCGTATCGTATCGATAAATGAATTAATCAAATTTCATACGCTAATCTTAGATTTTAGACATTAATGATGCTGAAGTACTTCTGGTCATATTGCCAGATGCCAGATGCCATAATGCCATAATGCTTTGGTTAATAATGCTGAACAAATCGATGACATTTAATTGATAATAACAAATATATTGTCTATTATCAATTAAATTTAATCGGTGATTAGTTTTAAGTTTAATTCTTCAAGAGTGTTTTCGCAATCGCCCAAAATGTTCGCCAAAATGATCGCCAAAATGATCGCCGTTATTTCTGAACGGATTTGCTTTAAATTTCGTAAACATGTTCAGAGTTCAGAGGTAAAATACCATGAAACGTACCAAGCTGCTTTTTTTCCTAATATTGATTTAATTTTCGATAAAAAACTTAAAAGAGTACAAATAAAAAATAAAAATATAAAATTAAAAAATAGGACTTGGTATATTTGTAGATATTATAAAGAACTCTTCGTATCCTTTTTCAAATTTAAACAAAAATGAAAAATGTGGCTTACGCCAATGTAATATACGGGTAAATATACTCTGTATTCACAGTTTTGTAATACTCATGGATAACTGTATGATATCTTCACACTTGATGATACTTATTTATGTAATAATATCAAAATATATAAACAAATATACTCTCCTTTTCAGTAATTTTAATACAATATGATGGGTTTTAATAAAGTTATTCAGCACTCCATAAAGATTATAGAAATTTCCAAAAAGTTTAATGGAGATTGAAATGAAAATTAGGATTGCCAAAAAAATGAACTCATAATATTGAAAGATGAAACGTCCAAAATGTTAACAAATAATGATTAAAAGTCGACTGTCGAATGCGTAGTGTTTGTGTACTTGTATTGAGATGGATGAAAATGAAGAGTCTTTCACTTGTACGCCTGCAGAAATTGTACAACTAGATACAGCAACAACATCTACCTTAATACGAGAAACATAAAAATCTATTTACAATAAAATATACGTAACCTTCAATGAATGGCGTCTTCGAAAGAACGCAAACTCATTTTCCGAAAATGTTCTACTAGCCTATTTAGTCGTAGATAAAGTAGAGTATACTACTCGCAATAATGGCCATTATTATTGACTCGTGATATAATCTACTATTACGTCCAGCAATGTTTGATTTAAGAAGAGGTCACAGTTTGAGGGAATCATTATTTATTATACAATATTATTTATTTTGATCAATATTTAACTGTAAACTAGTAAAAGTGCAAGTCGTGAAATTGACACCCCTTGAAGACGATAGCTGGCTTATCGAAATAGTTTTCTCTTGAAGGCCCAATTCCATTGAAGACGTTGGTTGATTTACCACAAGAGTTTTGTCTTTATGAAAACCATCAGTCCCTGTGGTTGAAGATTTTTGAGAATTCGAACATCTAAGATATTTTTTTGATGATTGTAGACATTAATCTCGATTAATCATCAGAAGTTTTCTATAAGTCTACTAACGTAGAGCTGCAGTTTTCGAAAAAAAGAATGATGCTCGAATGTTTTTTATTACTCGCGATGGTCGCAAAATAACTTCATTCTCCAATGCAAAAGAAGCATTTCACAATCTAGAATCAAAAATAACTATTTTTTATTGTTTGAAAACTTTAGACAAAACCTTTACAAAACATAGTTTCAGAATTTACTAAAAGTTTTAAGGAGATTGAAATGAAAATTAATATTTTCAAAAAAAAAATGAACTAAAAATATTGAGAGAGGTAAAGCGTCCAGAATGTTAACGAATTATGATTAAAAGTATCAGAAACTGCGAATATACATCCGCCAATCAACTATCAGCCATCAGCCAGAAAATGAATTTTACCGAAAACTAAGTAATACAAAATGTTGACATTTACATGACATAAATCAGTTGTCAAAGTGTTTTTGTTCACTAGATGTAAAATACTTTTTTTTTAATTTGTATTCATAAAGACGTCATTAACGTCGTTATAACAAACAATCTAAACAACCGTTTATGTGCAATGCTACAATATTTTATAGCAACGGACGTTAAATTTTTTGTTTTATAGCAACGGACGTTAAAAACCGCCACAGCGGACTTTTCTGTTTAACGAGATAGAGAGAATGAGATACGAGAGGACGATATAACTAGAAGAACGAGATTGCGAATTAATTATTATTTAGTTAATAATAATAATCTAAACACATACAAATTATTTATCTTTCTTTACAATACTGAAATTAAACGTACATTTATTAAAGTGTCCACTAAGCGTAATTCTTCCGTCGTCACATATATCATTCATAATCGTTTGTTCATTGCTATTAGAGACGATTCCAGATGATGTAGATGGAATGTCATCAGCAGTTTTATTCGCCGAATTTGTAATTTTCTTTGCAATTTCCATTTTCTGGTACTCCGATTCCTCAATATATCCTTCCGCTACACTCGTTGAGCGCCATCCACCAAGACTTTTTAACGCAAATACATCACCTCCACCTTCTACCAACAAAGTGGCCGATGTTCTCCGAAAACAGTGTCCGGTGTATAATTTAAAATCCGGAAGTTTTAAATATTCGGCAACTTTTTGGGGAATATTTGCTATTGTGTGTATTCCAGCTGGCTGTACAGTACATTTTCCTCCGCGATAAGTTAAAAATAACCTTGTAGTTTTAACATGACCTGGCCGCAATGACAAATACTTTTTGTAAAGCATATAACCGTTGAATCCATCAGCATCATTCGTAATTACGAAAGATCTTGTTTTGTCGGTTTTTGTCGCTCCAAGAAACACCCGTAAAAATGAGCCATTCTCTTTCACATCGTTTACCGTCAAATTGACAAGTTCTTGGCGACGACAAGCACCAAAAACTCCAAAAAGAACCACAAGCTGAGAAGATTTGATATAGGTACATCAGTTTGTCTAGCAGAAATACAGTTTACCTACCTTTGCAAATAAAAAATGGAAATCATCAGCCTCTTTCAAAAATGCCATGACATTTTCTTTAGATAATACCTTTGACTTTTTAGGTCGGTAACCTCGGGAAATATTTTTCAAAAATTCTTGAGCACTAGCATATCTAACAATTTATACAAATCTAGTATTGAATTTATACATAGCAATATTAGAACTTACTTACTAATATCCACTTTTTCCTTTACTTTTAGCACTTTCTTCAACATTGAAAAATATGACCAAAGACTAGATGGTTTGACTTGTTTCGATTTCTCATTTAAGTAAGCCATAAGGACTTGTTCCGAAGTTTTTCGAACAGACATTTTGTTGCGCCAATCGCAAAACAACTTATACGTTTTTTCGTAAATGGCAGCCGACTTCACGGGCATCAATCGACTTTGTGCTTGTGCAGCTTGCTCGATAACTTCTGGTGGCAAATCATAATCTTCTTCGATATTATCTTCGATATCTGACATTTTGTCAAATTTAATTTGTCAACAACAACACTGTTGTTATGGTTGGAAATAACATATTTCAATATTATTTTCAAATCAATATGTGTACAAATTAAAAAAAAAGTTGTATGTTACACGTACGCTAAATGGTCTTATGGACTTGGCCGGTTAAATGGCTCGGCTAACGCCTCGCCATTTAATCTTCCGGCCGCGTCCATAAACACCTATTTAGCGTACTTGTAACATAAATAACTATACAATCTAAAGACTTTTACGTGCAGTAATTTTTGATTTAAGAAGAGGTCACAGTTTGAGGGAATCAATATTATTTATTTTGATCAATATTTAACTGTAAACTTGTAATAGTGCAAGTCGTAAAATTGACACCCCTTAAAGACGATAGCTGGCTTATTGAAATAGTTTGCTCTTGAAGACCCATTTCCATTGAAGACGTTGGCTGATTTTCCTCAAGAGTTTTTCTAAAAATTCTTACTTATGTGGAGCTACAGTTTTCGAAAAACAAATGTTTGATTCGCGAATGTTTTTTTACTCGCGATGGTCGCAAAAAAACTTCATTATCCAATGCAAAAGAAGCATTTCGCAATCTGAATTAAAAACAACTATATTTTGTTGTTTGAAACTTTGACAAAACCTTTACAAAAAATTGTTTAAAGAAATCATACTATGAAAACAGTTTTGGATTTAGCACTAGTAGTAAATGTCTTAATTTGGGATGAATTTAATTACACGTAATTTACAATATAATATAATTATTAATATGTATTTCCAGGGGCTAACGACTAGTGATGGGATACTCGGAAGATTTTAATATTCGGAATTTTATATTCGGATGATGTCAATAATCGGATATCATTCGGAATCAAGAATCGGAATAACAATCGGAATTGGATAATACTCGGAATATTCATTGGGAATCAAGAATCGGAATCGGATAATACTCGGGATATTCATTGGGAATCAAGAATCGGAATAATAATCGGAATCGGAAGCGGAATAAAAATCGATATCGGAAAGAAGTGTAAGGAATGAATGTGAATAACAATAATAACTTATTATTCACATTTATGTATTACACTTCTATTGATAGACCAAAAAATCTTTCGAAGGCATTAAAACCTCGGAAAAAACTGAAACGTCGCGACGACCGACGCGTCGCACAGTGGTCGGAGTAGTATAGGATCACGGAAATAATTATGTAATCACTCTAAATATAGCTCATTAAGTATTTTCAATGTATTATTTATTAAAACTAAACGGTATTTGTCGGGATGGGAATACAGCGCATAAATGTGTCGTTAAATAAAAATAAAATTATATTGCAGAAAAAAGTACAACTAAAAAACAAAACAAAAATCGAAGACTTAATAACTACATGAAATGTGAATGGCATAAATATACATGATAATAAAAATAAATACCTTAACCCTCTAATTCCCAACTCCGCCTCAAGGTGGACAATACTAAATCCCATATAATGTTAAATTCAAATAAATTGGACATTAGAGAGTTACTTATCTCAATAGTGCAATAGTTGTCAAATTTTTCGGCGTCAATTGTCGCACCCGAGTTTATTATTTGTAAAATTATACCAAATCTGTGAATTAAATTTTCATCTACTCCTGTGATTTCGGCTGTTATAGCTGGGTTATTGAAAAATCTTCTAGATGTGTTGCCGTCATTACTCGTGCCCATTCCTTGTTTCACGAAGTCCACTTTAAGGCCCAACTGTTTAAAGAATTCTTCTTGAATCCTTTTCTTCTCCACTTCTTTCTGCGGCTTAGTAGTTTGATTGGTTCTCCAGCTCTTAAAAGATTTATTGTATGCAATATGGAGTATACACTCCATGAATTTGATGCGCGCATGGAGGGGTGCCAAGCCCACCTTTAAGGCAACTTCGTCTTCAATTTTGCTACGCACCTTATTTAACTCGTTCATTTCTGTTGGTTTTGCTTTACAAATGAAACATACTGCATTAGAAGATGTGTCGGTGATAGTTTGTGCAATTTTGCCATCAATCATTGTCAAGAGAAGCTGGTGATGCACTTTGTAAGTTTTTCCATTCAATGATATCACGGTTTCGTCTAGGTTTGCTATTTCTGAATACATCCTTGAAATTTCGTTTTCTGTGCCCATTGTCGTTTCTTTACTGAATTGAAACTGTACGGGTCTACAGTATCTTGTCGAAGATGGACATGTATTTTTCCAATGAACTGAAGTATCGTTATCTTTTGTTGATAAACAAAGAGGAACTAGTGATGTTAAAAACATATTTGCATCTGTAATGTTTTCCTCGTTAAAAGTTTGTTTATACTCGGTGTGGCCGGATGAACCATCGCATCCCCATTTGGAAATAAGGACACATTCTTCACCCATACTTGCCAGTTCGTCTTCTGTTTTGGTCTTAAAAATTCTTTTTGTAGTATGGTCCAGCAAATCTTGTAAACCTATACAAGCGTAACTTTCAGTGATTTCAATATCCGCAGGGTAACATTCTTTCTTAGCGTCTAATACTTTATCATAACTTGGAAAAATATCACATCCTAAATCTTTTACCGCATTTCTAATAATTTGATATTGATGTTTTGATAATGATGCATCTAACAATAAAGCCAATGCTTTCTCTGGTGTTAATGATATAGATGTGATAGATTTGTCATTAAATTTATCTGCAGCTCTAGTAATGAGTTTTTCTGGAAAACTCTCACACAAACTTTTGACTTTATAGCGTTTGGTTCGGTCACAACACTCATCAAAAGGTTTTTCTGGACGACCGCTGCGTGATTTCTTCGAAGGCCCTGGTTCATTTTCTGCAATATCAGGTTGTATAGGATTTACAGTGATAACAAAAGTATTTTGCAACCATTTCTGATATTTATTAAGAAATGTCTTCTTATTCCTTGCAGCCGCTTGCCATCTCTTCGTGAATTTGGGCAAGAAATTTCGACTCAATTCCTTGTAAATTTCCTCCAAAACTATCTCCTTCAGGTTCGGATAGGAGCGTCTGATATTGTCGAGACACTTATATACGTCACGATTGCTCGAAAGTACGATTTCAACTAATTCCGTGTATAAAATGGTAAAACTCGCCATGGTTCACAAAATGACAGTACTTTCTGATAAATAGATTTAAATGAAATGGATAACATTAAATTACTTATTTTTTAGCAGGTAATCAGTAACTGTTTATCAATAATAAACAAAACAAAATCTGTAGTCAAGGGAGGCTGAAGTTGTTGTTTACTTCCATCACAACGTGTACGAACAAAAGGACACGCCAAGCTACTTGATCGAAGAGTTTGTTCATCGCACGTTTTTTTTCTTACATTAACGAGGTCATTAATTTGAGTGGCTTGCAATTCTAAGACCGCAGTTTATTGCAACTGGAATCAATTGTAATATGTGCATAAGATTTCAGAGAATTTTTTAAGGTATATTAGAAGACAGCGGTCGACAGCGAAAATAACTATCAGTCATTGGTTTGATAAAAACTAGTAGTAAAATTATATATTTCTTTAAAATTGTTTTTTGACTTAGTCAATAATAAATATCTATATTTTTTCTATATATTTTAATAGTCTATAGTTAACCTAAACAAAAATAAATAAAAAGTTCTGCGAACATGAAATAAGTACCGAATACTTTGTATATGTAAATAGCATTTTTCTATTATTATATTGTAAAATTGTGAGTGCTCCGTAGTTTTGCTTCGATACCATGATACTCTTACAATATTACACATTATGTTAGACATCTTTTGAGGTACATTTTTTTAAGTCGCTATTATAGAAATACTACATCAGTTAGACGATTAATTGACCTTCCAAAAACTGATTTATTTCCGCTCTCCGACCACTGTGCGTCGGTGCGATCTAAACGCATAAATTCACAACAGGGGGGCTGATTAGAAATGCTCTAAGAAATAGGTCGTTCTTCAAAAGTGTGGACCAACTAATATTTTTAAATAAGTAGTTATTTTGGTGGTCAAAATATTAAGCATAAACTGGATTTGGAATATGATCAGAATTAATCGGAATAAACATCGGAATCGGAATAAAAATCGGAATTGGGATCGGAATAATATCGGAATCGGTATAATATACGGAATCGGAATTGAACTTGGAATCGGAATCGGAATGATAATCGTTAATCAAAAGTTTGGACCAACTAATATTTTTAAATAAGTAGTTATGTTTGTGGTCAAAATATTAAGCATAAACTGGATTTGGAATATGATCCAAATTAATCAGAATAAACATCGGAATCGGAATAATAATCGGAATCGGAATTAAAATTGGAATGGGAATCGGAATTATAATCGTTCATCAAAAGTTTGGACCAACTAATATTTTTAAATAAGTAGTTATTTTTGTGGTCAAAATATTAAGCATAGACTGGATTTGGAATATGATCGGAATTAATCGGAATAAACATCGGAATCGGATTAATAATCGGAATCGGAATTAAAATTAGAATCGGAATCGGTATGATAATCGGATGATTTTTAAATATTGTGGAATACAAGATTATTTTAATATTCGGAATCGCCGATTAGTTCAGCCGAATCACTACTAACGACCTCAAGTCTTTCTGTCCGGGATTTTATATGTCTGTTTGAAAAGGATTGTCAGGATATTTATATTTGGAAGGGGACTTGAGTTTTCGTATGGAGAAATATAACTTTAGTAGATTGAAGTTTGACGAGGACTTGGAAAATTTATTAAGTAGGTATGTCTTTGGTCTATTGAGAGGATGTTCGTAAGTTGGTATAAGTATTTACTGGAAGGATTATGTAGTGCATTGTTTTTGTGGCGGATTTTGGCGTGATCGTTCGGCAACTTGTACAGCACGAATATTATAACCTGGCACGGAGTGGGGGTGCGGAGCTGACCAAATTGCGTTGAAGGCGTGCGCTTTGCGCTTCAAAACACGTACTAGTGGCGCATACACACTGTGAAGATTTTAATTATTAATTAAAATAGTGATAGCGAATACGACAGTGATTTAGACGGGTTTCAAAGTGATTAGTACTTAGGACGCAATATTGACGCATAGGACGCAATATGTAAGAAGTTTAAAAATATCGTATGTAATATCTCTATCTCTATAATATCTCTATAATAAATAGTCTGAAAATCGTAATACTTTTAAAATATTCGTGCTGTACATTGGTTTTTGTGGAATTTTAACGCTAGCTAGGAGGATTGATCCATAATTGAGAAAAGGATATGTCGGCATCATTTTGTAAATTTTTGTAGCTGCGTGGGTGCTAATACCTTAATTTTTATAGGTTAATGATCTGAAATATTAAATGATAAAATCTGAAATAAGCAATGTTAAATAAAACCTTATCTTTCGAGAGACAAAAATTACAATTACATGGTAAATATAGATAATCCTGAAATGTTGATAAAATTAATTTTAAATTTGAATGAAAGGTGCTAAAAATAGAGGAATAATTATATACCTATCTTATTGTTTTTGTAAAAATTATAGAAGATTTTGAAGTCAAAAGATCAAAATTCTTTGTTTGCAACAACTAATATAATTTGTTCTAAAATGAATATAAATAAAACACATTACTTAGTTCTATCTTGAAGATACTCTGTTTGATAATGATTACTTAAGTAGTCGAAACTATTAACAAATCAATAAATAATTTTATGTGATACTAACAAAGTAATGTGTTTTATTTATAATTAATAAAATGTATCACGAAGTAGACGCCACCTCCATTAAAAATACTAAAATTAATATTTAATATATTTATTTTATATTTGCTGTTTATAAAGTATGTTGTTTATTTATTGAATTACTTCAGATATCTTTTGAGCTAATCTAAACAATAACATATTTGCGGTCCGGATAAAACCCTCTTATGGGCCGGATCTGACCGTAGTTTGGTGCCCCCTGCTTTCCTTGATCAATTTTTCAATTTTGATCAATATACTGTCGTATAAAATCCCAATTTTATTTTCTAACTTTATAAAATGTAATAAGAAGAATTCGAGTTATTAATAAAAATAAACTTGGTAATAATAGTGCTAAACATGTTGTTTTCTGAACGCGGTGATTGGCCGAAAACATTTTCTGAAAAACATTCACGGACTTATTCCTCTCCATCATTATCGTACTTTAAAGCAATTTTTGATCAACGCAATATTTAAATCGTAATTTGACTTTCAAACTTCCACAAAATATAATGAGATGAAATTATGTTTCCTCTCGGAAATTTTATTATCTCACAGTTATACGCCCCACGTAGATTCTTGCCGAATGCAGTATCTCGATAATGAAGAAATTTTCCTCGGGTTTGAAAAATCTCGAGGAATCTGGAGAATTAAAATATTTAATTAACTGTGGCAATCGGAATCAAATTAAATATGAAAAGTAATTTTAAGAGTTGTTCGCCGTTATGACACAATGCCTGTTCGTCAGTGCATGGAATAAACAATATTTTTTATTTTTATTGTTTTCAGTCCGCCGCTATTTGCGCTACTGCCGGTGTTAAGCCTCTTCTCTGCCTATATATGTTGGCATTGACCGTATGATTATTACAGGTCGAGTTTGTATATACGAGGGCTGTTTGACGGAAGAGTGACTTTTCAAAGGTTGGTAACGCTTTCGTTATAATGATTATGTTGCTAGCTCCTGAGGTCTTTCGGAGGTCTACTGTCAAAATTTGGCACCAATCTGACAGATAGATTATGTTTTATACTTATTTGAAGGAAACTGTTTTCGTTGTTTTGTAAATATGTAAAAAAAAAAAATTCGAGTGTTGATTAAACATTATTTTCTACGTGAAAAAACAATTAAAGAAACCGAGGAAAAGTTACGTAAATATTATCCAGAATCTGCTCCGTCCCATGGAATGATTTGTAAGTGGTTTCTGCTTTTAAAAGTGGCCATATGAGCACGGTTGATGCAGATCGTCTGAAACCATCATTTACTGTGACTACTCCAGAAATGGTTAATAAACTCTATGGCCTTGTAATTGGCAATCGTCGAATAAAAGTTTGTCAGATAGCTAATGAAGTAAACATCTCAACCGAACGGGTATACAATATTTTGCATGAACATTTCAATAAGAAAAAGCTATCCGCGAGATGGTTGCCGCGTTTGCTTAATGGTGATCAAATGCGCGTTCGCATTAAGAATTCAGAAGAATGTTTGGCCGTTTTCAACGTAACTCAAAGGATTTTTTTCGTCGATATGTCGCAGTAGATGAAACTTGGATACATCATTATACTCCAGAAACAAGAATACAGTCTAAATACTGGATTTCTCCATGCGAATATGCTCCCAAAAAGGCAAACACACTTTTTTCGACCAATAAGGTCATGGCCACAGTTTTTTGGGATTCTAAAGGTGTAATCTTTATTAATTGTTTACAAAAAGGAAAAACCATAACTGGCCAGTATTATGCTGATTATGCAGACATGTATTGATGCCGAACTTGAAAAACAACGACCGCATTTGATGAAGAAAAAAAGTGTTGTTCCATCACGATAATGCGCCCTCTCATTCGTCTGCAATTGCTACAACTAAATTGACTGAATTGCATTACGAATTACTGCCCTATCCGCCATATTCGCCAGATCTGGCTCCCAGTGATTTCTTCTTATTTCCAAATTTTAAAAAATGGCTGTGTGGAAAAAGATTTCAGGCAAATGAAGAGGAGATAACCGACACAAATGCATATTTTGAAGACTTTCCGAAAGATTACTTTTTGGAAGGTTTAAAAAAATTGTAAACTCGCCGGGCTAAGTGTGTACACTTGAAAGGGTGTTATGTTGACAAATAAAATATATTTTGAACAGAAAAATAACGTTTTCATTAAAAAGTCACTCTTCCGTCAAACAGCCCTCGTAATATAGAGTAATTGTTATTACTTTATTAGTTTATTATGTCCTTTTCAATTTTGGGTACACAAGTCCAGTACTAGCTTGATTAGTACGGCCCTGGTCTTTATTCGTGAAAAGTACAAAAAAGTCGACGACTTCTTAAGTACTAGATAGGTAATGGAACTGCTGTAATATGAGGATTTTGTCAACGGAACGCGTACCTCGCTCACGGTTTGGTCCAAGGACGAATAGACTAGTTATGCATATTTACGCCGCTTTTTATGCGAGCCTCTCATTTACATGGACCTCTGGGCCGCACGATTCATTTAATTACAGATCCGCTGAGCCGATGAAGAAATTCGCTCGCGAACCACGACCCTCTGCCGGGGGCGGTGGTGGCGGGGGCGGCGAATTAACATAATTTACGCTGCGAGGACGCAATACGCAAGTATGAATTTATTGACCTCAACGCTCGAGGAGAGCCCCAGGGGGGTGGAGCACGAGGGCGCTTTTTTTCATGGAAAAAATACGTGGGCGGCGGGAACCGGGGGTTGTGGGCGGCGGAGGGTGGGCGAGGCGGCCGCAGGAATATCGGGTTCGTCTCTGCGGGGGTGGCCGCCCGGAGCCGCCGCCTGAGAATCCGGTAATGACCGGCCTAGGAGCCTCGGGAACAGAGGCGGTCGGTAATAAAATTTAATAGCGTCGCCGATAAGATAGTGCCGACCGAAAAATCAAACTACCGGGAAACATGACGCGTCCTCCCCCACATTCATTACCGCCCCCGGGGACGTCTAAGAAACCAGCAATTAGGCACAATCAATAGTGCCCCTTGTATAATCACTTTTTAAATGAATTATGTGATTATGTGTATTATGTATAAACAATGTGATCGCATTGTATACGCATTTGTGCAAATTCGCCTCACCACCGCGCAGGCTTATTACCTTAATTGCAATACTCACATAAATCCTGCAAATGTTGGGAAACAATAAAAGGTGTGCTCCAATTTCCGACGCATTCAATTAACCGAATTTTCCATCATCAGTTGCAATTACATCGAAATTAATCAGAATCTCAATTATTATTAGCGAAACAATAGTATTTGAACTATTGGTCACTAATATAATTGCAAATTCTGGTGGGCCATCCAATTATGATTGTCCCAATCAGTTAACGTTTTGGTTATAATATGCAAATAATTCATTGCCCCTCTTACATACATCCGTACCGATGAAATTATTTATAATTGGTAAGGACCAAGTAATCCAAAAAACGTCTATTTAATTAAAAAAACATTTTCTTTTATTACATAACATGAGATCAATTCGTACAAAATAACTATGCGACCGTTTAATAAAATGTACGAAACTTTAGCTTGCAATAATTTGCAACCTAAGAAACGAAAAGCATTGCCAATTGGCTTGCATCCTTTAAGAAATCCTTGAAAATGAATTCTGGGCGCAAAAGCTATGTACAAATTGTATGCCAAGATAATGGTGCACTAAAGCATGAGGGCACATATTCATGCGGAGATAAATAATTATTCAAATAACCAAGAATGTTTCCATATGAAACTATTAGATTTAGAGATCATAAATCAGTTCTTAAATTAATTCGATTATTTTTCATTTCGGTGTAAATATGCATCCTTTTTCTGAGTTGAAACAACCATTTTAATTCATAATATGACCCGTTGATAACCAGAGTGGTATAAGTCCAGAAATACACAAAGGATCAGTATTTTGTATATTTCTGAACTTGCATTAATTTAAAAAGAGGACTTACACCACTCTGGTTTTCACCGACTCATATGTCGTATCAAACTATGTTGCGAGATTTACAACAATTGGAATTTGATACATTTGCAACTGAATTAAAGGTACTTTATTCTGCTCTCAGTGCCAGTGTTCAGTGTCAGTGACACTAATTCGTTTAAATTTGGCAATAACTTTAAATTTACTAATAATAATAATAATAATAATAATAAGCCGACGCCGGTGGCCAAGAGGTTGGCACACTTGCCACAGGTGCCAAGGATATCTGGTTCGAACACCGTGAGTCCGAGAATTTTTGAGCGATTAAAATTCTCTAACATAAAATTGCCATGACTGCTATTAAATGGGCCATTTCTTTGAAGAAGAACTGAAGTAATCGATCCCGTGGATCTAACCCTCTTTTTAGACTAATAATTGATTATGTTTTATACTTATTTGAAGAAAACTGTTTTCGTTGTTGTGTAAATATGGAGAAAAAATAATTTCAAGTGTTGATTAAACATTATTTTCGACGTGAAAAAACAATTAAAGAAACCGAAGAAAAGTTACGTAAATATTATCCACAATCTCCTCCATCCCATGGAATGATTTGTAAGTGGTTTCTGCTTTTAAGAGTGGCCATATGAGAACGGTTGATGCAGATTGTCCGAAACCATAATTTGCTGTAACTACTCCAGAAATGGTTAATAAACTCCATGGCCTTAAAATTGGTGATCGTCGAATAAAAGTTCGTGAGATAGCTAATGAAGTAAATATCTCTCGTCGGATTTTTTTCGTCGATATGTCAGTAGATGAAACTTGGATACATCATTATTCTCGAGAAACAAAAATACAGTGCAAATTATGGATTTCTCCATGCGAACATGCTTCCAAAAAGGCAAAAACACTTTTTTCGGCCAATAAGGTCATGGCCACAGTTTTTTTGGGATTCTAAAGGTGTAATCTTTATTAATTGTTTACAAAAAGGAAAAACGATAACTGGCCAGTATTATGCTGATTAGCCTGATACGTTTTGATGCCGAACTTGAAAAACAACGACCGCATTTGATGAAGAATAAAGTGTTGTTCCATCAAGATAATGCGCCCTCTCATTCGTCTGCAATTGCTACAACTAAATTGGCTGAATTGCATTACGAATTACTGCCTTATTCGCCATATTCGCCAGATCTGGCTCCCAGTGATTTCTTCTTATTTCCAAATTTAAAAAAAATGGCTAGGTGGAAAAAGATTTCAGACAAATGAAGAGGTGATAACCGAGACAAATGCATATTTTGAAGACTTTCCGATATATTACTTTTTGGAAGGTTTAAAAATACTGTAAACTCGCTGGGCTAAGTGTGTACAGTTGAAAGGGTGTTATGTTGAAACATAAAATATATTTTTAACAGAAAAATAACGTTTTCATTAAAAAGTCACTCTTCCGTCCAAACCGCCCTCGTACATCGCGTAAAACACGAAAGCTAGAAAAAAATTAAGATGCAAAACGACTTTCATAATATCGTATGAATTTTTGAATGAGATGTTTCTGAATTGATATTCATAAATAATAAATATTCATTCGGCACTCGTAAATAGTAATAAATATCATTAATATTGACAATGAGGAACAATAATTACGTAAGTAATATTTTATTCCCTTCCTATTTCCTTTTGTGGTGGCCTGTAAGGGTTGTCTCACGGGGTCCGTCATTTCACCTCCCGTCTTGTAATTTTTTGTTGCTTATTTGGGTACCCTTTATGAATGCCTACATACCTATAATTTTTTATTGAAATCGGTTCAGTGATATTAGCACAAAAAACTAAAAACTGAAAAAAATCAGTTTTGCACCATTGGTTAAGAAAATTAATAAGGGATAAAAATATTGCCTCGTTAACAAAACCATACAAGGTACTTACTAACTAAGGTCTAACAGTTGCGTTAACCAAGTTTTATTGATATGCATTATACAGAGTGTCCAAAATTTAGTGTCAAACTTTTAAAATTTTAAAGCACTTTATTTTTCTTATTTTAAATTGGAGCCCCTGTATATTTTTATGTCATTCCATGCGGAATTAAAAGACAAACATTTTTCCTAATTACAACCCTATCTCAAATCCTAACACATTAAAAGAGTTATGTGCAGAAAACTCGATTTATCAACTTTTCCAATAGCCATTTTAATGAATAAAACTCGAAGGTGACTTTGAAAAACAATTTATTGACATAACATGTTTTGTAGTTACAATTAATATCCCGAAAGTATTAAAGGTTTCACAGATCTCCGCCTAAACCTATTATACATCGTAAAAGTATTAAGTTTGGTTTAAAAATTTGTTTTAGTAATAACATTTCGTAAAAACATAACATAACTGTGTATTTCTAAAATTATGTAATTGCTTTGGGACACCCTGTATTATCAAAAATATTTTCCTGAAATACGCCCCAGAATGCAAGTAAAGTCCGCAAACTATCAAAATCCTAACTCAATTAGTAACTGAGCTATAGTAGACGGGAGGTGAAATGACGGACCCTGTATATATATATATATTATAGAAAATGGAAAACGACTTTCATAATATCGTATTCATTTTTGAATGAGTTGTTTCTGAATTGATAGTCATAAATAATAAATATTCATTCGGCGCTCGTTAATATGTAGTAATAAATATTAATAGTAATTGTAAATATCATTAATATTTACAATGAGGAACAATAATTACGAAAGTAATATTTTATTCCCCTCCTATTTCCTTTTGTGGTGGCCTGAATGGGTTGTCTTCTACTTCCACTGTTATAGTCTATTTAGTCATAGCCATATTTAGTCCAGCTAAAATAGGGGCATCTGAATAAAACTAGTACGCAAAACTTTAATATCGGTATTGACCTTGCGTCTCTCTTACGCTCTTGATACGCCATGGTGCCACGACTTGTGATCCGCATTTATGTTGATTCATGCCAGTATTCGCTTTCAATACAAGTGCACGGCTGCACCATCTGAATGCCAGGCCAAGTTGTGCAGAAGTTAGTTTAATCCTGTTACAGTTCAGCGCAGGTAAACTAGAATTTCGTTTAACAATGTATTAAGCAGTAACAACTTCAAGAGACGCGACGTTATCATAATATCCGAAAATGTTATTTATTTACATTGCTACAATATTCGTATTACTGCTTGTATATCTTTACCATATGCAAATAACTCGGATAAAAATTAGCTATTATAATACATCTTGGGATTGCAGACGTTTCAGTTTTAACGAGCAATTTCTGAGCGGTTATAATTTTCTTACATAAAATTGCCGTACTCCTATGTCTTCGTCCGTATCTGCTTCTTTTATTCTGCATCCGTTGTTTAACAGTACACGGCAGCAACAGTTTTAGTTCCTCTGCAGAATAATTAAAATTTCTGTTTAATTAACTCGCACCTTTTGCACGTGCTCCCTACAAATCAAATGAAAAACTAATTCATATGTCAGTTCAAATCACTCACATTATTTGCACCTATTAATTATCATTAATATTAAAAAAGATAATTAATTAAAATAAATTTTCAACGCTGCATAGCAGTTCGTTTCTACTGCATTTAAATTTCATATGTGTATAAAACTTGCGGAATTGTTAAATTATAAACCGATTTTCATTTTATGTTATTTTGATTCGTGTCATGTGCAGATGGGCATTCAATAAATTATAATCATTGAAAAATAAATTACATTGTTGCTTTTACCTTGTTTGATCATGGCCAATTTCTTAAAATACGGCATTGGAAAATTCATATTTGGAGGGAAATAGAATGATCCGAAAAATGCCCTCGGCGAGAATCGATATTTTATTCTTTAGGAGTTATGATAAAATTGACATAATATAAAAGGAAGAACTTTAATTTGTGTTTCCTTATTTTCATATATTTTATTTAATATTTTTTTAGGATTATTCCCGTATATTTTTACTAATTTACAATTGAGTCGCATCCGCTTCTCACTTAGTTGCAACAAAAATAAAATTTAAACATGCCGTAGTGAGTTAAGGCTCTGATATAAAATAATTTCAACAAGAAAATGTCCTTTACGTAAAATTTATATAACTTGCATTTTTTTTATTATGACATATTTGCTATTTAACCACTAACAAATTTGAAAATAAACCATTGCGTTACACCAATTATCGAACCCAGGATATTCGCATCACTAAGCAAGCACCTATAAACACTCGGCTACAGAAGCCTGCTAGAGGTTCGATATAAAATATCGAAGTTTCCATCTATAGTATAAAACCAAATCTTTACGCACGAATCGGTAACTGATTACTAGTCACGTTGTGGACACAAAAACGATAATTTTTCCATTGCGTATCTAAAAACAACATGAATTTTCGCTTGAAATGTAATCTTGATCTAGATAAGTGGCCCAATAATATTGATACGATTTTACTCGCCAGTACAAACGATGATATGTTATACCACAAAATCGTTCGCATTTACGCTGCAAATGTCGTTTTACAAACTATACATGGATCGCACAAACCTGTACAAGCACGTGCATGCATAAATAAGTACATGTAATAAATAAACGTCGACAGGAATACTATTTTATTGGTTGGAGGGATTAATGAAACTGGAATTTTGAGGCATGTATAAGCAATGTTTTTGTAGAAAATAAACAAGATTCTCTGATGTGTTAATAAAGCTCTCTGGCGACGGTAATTAGAAGTGTTAACGTGGTCCTTAAATGAATGAAAAACCCAATCATATATTTCCAAGAATACGCTATCCAGGAAGAAAAGTGACGGAATAAAAAAAATATAATTTTTCAGTTGAAGCAGGTTAAATTATTCATTTTTTTTGTTTTCATGTAATTATACACGAAGGAAACCATTATTATAGTGCCATATAAAAATATACCACATTTGGAGAAATTTTTAATGTAAAACTCAAATTTTATAATTTTTTATTGTGCATTAATTCTTCAGGACAGCGTTTTTTGCGTATTTATCTCTAGTGATATGTTTTTGTTGTACACTTACTTAACTTAAAATGATCGATGTGTAATATCTGGTCTAAAGCGTCAAATTCAATCAATATCACCGATATGATCCAACTGGACTTACTTTTCTACTGCAGTACAGCAGAAATTATTTTTTGAATGAATTATGTAGTCAGGATGTTGGTTGATAGAAATACTCCTCGGTTTACTCACTTGGCACGCCACTTAGGAAGTAGCCGAGGACACTTTTAAAAACCGTTTAGCTTTGGCACCTTGTGATTTAGCAAATTTACTCTCATTCATTCAACTCATGTAAATGTCTAAATTTAACTGTCTAGTCGGGCACACCTCGCTGCAACGAATTCCGAAGGATGAAGTATTTACAGATTTATAATACCTTCCAATTTAATACATAGTAAATATAACATTTTTTTAATTGTAGTCAAACCTACTTATAATGATAATTTCTGCATATATAAGACCAATATGGCATATGGCAATATGGAATTTGACAAGTATTATATTGTTTTCTATAATATTGACAGCCTGAGAATATAGTTATGAATAGTTACAATATAGACTATATACTGTATATTTTGCTATGTATATTGTCTATATTTTAGCCATGCGTTGTAAGCCATACGATAAATAAACAGTGTGAGAATGATAATCTCTATACACAAGATCAAAATGGTAAAACGTTTCATATGAGTGCGACAGGAGTACACAATTTGGTGAAAGTAATTACGAATTACGAAGTATAATATCACTGTATAAGTGAATTAAATAAAACAATTTTACTTTGTTACTTCCACCAACACATGTGTCACAAAGTAACGGCTACCAGTATACAGTATTTAATCACTGTATAACTTTAATAAAATTAGTACACATCAAATATCCACTTTTTAAAATTTGCTCTAAGGCTCCAATAGCAACAATCTACTCAAACTAATCGCTATACAAATAAGCGAGCGAGAGTGAGCAAGATGGCATACCGTTTTATATAAACATGCGATGGGAGTGCTTATTTTGGTGAAAGTATAACGAAGTTATAATAATACTATATAATCCGAATACACATTAAAAATCATACATACAGATACATTTGAGTATTTACGAAATTTGCAGGATAATCTCTATACGTAAGAGTGAGCATTCTCATAAAGTTTTGTATTGTTTCCATTAACCTTGACAACCTTAGAAAAATAATCTTTATATACAAGAGCGAGCGAGATGACATAAAGGTTTGTATTAGTTAACATGCGATGGAAATACATAGTTGGGTGATTAGTAATTATCTCGTTCTCATAGAATAGGTAAACACCGCTGACGACAGAGATGTCTTGGGTGGACAGAGGAGCAAGTATTATTTAATTTGATATTAAAATAATATTTTTATTATAAATTTTTTGTTTATATATTTGTACTTTTGTTTTGTGTGTATGATAGCTATAGACAACCAAAGAAATAAATTTTCAATTTGAAGCTATAATTGCATTTATGTATATTGTAAAGATACTTTGGACCTTAATGCCAAAATAGCGTTATAAAAATATAAATAGCCAAAATAGCGTTATAAAATGGACATTTTTTTCTCTTTATATAAGGTTTGCTATACTTACTTTCATAAATAAATGAGATGCAGGAATTTTCGTTATAAAATTTTAATAGAATTTAGTATAATTAATTTTTAAAGCTTATGCAAAATATGCTTTTGGTTTAAAAAAAACATAGATTTTGAGTTATAATACAAACTTTATTTTTTTAAATGTCATAGTTGGCTTTGACATTTATAAAATGGACAATTTTTTGTCTTTATATAAAGTTTGCTATACTTACTTTCATAAATAAATGAGATGCAGGAATTTTCGTTATAAAATTTTAATAGAATTTAGTATAATTAAAATAGAAAAATTAATAGAATTCTCGTAGTAAGAGGGAAAAAAAGTTTTACATGACAAACTCTGTTTTTGCTACTCTCAATAATACAAATAGTCCTGATCAAATAGTATCAGATAGTGTTTATTTATCAAAGTAAGTAATTGTTTTCATTTCAAGTTAATTTTCGAAGATGACCTTTATTTATCAAAGTAAGTACAGCAAACCAAAAATGTCTAAGCCAATTATTACTGCCATTTAAAAAAAAGTTTGTATTATAACTGAAAAATTGTGGTCTTTTTTCAAAACACAAAAGCATATCTTGCATAAGCTCTTAAAACGACAACTCTTTCCTTATTTAACCGAACCTCTATGTCTTATGGTTTCCGAGATCCCAATGCGTAAAATGAAAAAATGAAAAAAAACTCACCCTGTATATATATGTATATATATTACGTAACAGTTAGGGGGAATTATTTGTATGAGCATTGGCAACATGGTGACATTAGTTTTGAAATTGTCAAAATCAAAATAGTCATATGATCGTCAATATCAAATATTGCCATGAGCATCTGACAGTACAAAAATGTATGAGTTTGTGCAACATTTTTCATAATTACAACTGGGAGTAGAAAAAATAGCGTACATTACTTGAGTTGTAAGGCAATTACGCACTCGAGAAATTACGTACCTTGTCGCTGCGCGACTCTGTACGTAAAATTTCTCTTCGTGCGTAATGTGCTTCTTACAACTCTCGTCATGTAATATACTATTATCTATTCTCATATTGCATGAAATAATTTACTTGTGTCTATTATCATGTTATTACCTGGCTTGGTGTGACTTAAATCAGTTGATTTAAATTAAATGATTTTTTTTAAATATTTGATTTATATCAATTTTTTTTTAAATTAATAATTCCTTATGCACTGTTTGTGCCTTCCAATAGGCGAACAATTAAATATATAATAATGTTAATATTAATTATAATGTTTATTTTATAATTTTATATAATGTTAATTATATAAAAATATAATGTAAAGCATGCTATAGAGTTAGCATGCTTTAAGGTAGACAATGCTGGCTTGTTGTGACTTAAATCATGATTTGAATTAAATGATTTTTTTTAAATCATTTAATTTCAATTCTATTATTATTATCTAATTAATTTATTCAAAATTGTTTTTTTATTAAATTAATAATTCCTTATGCAGTGTTTGTGCCTTCCAATAGGCGAACAATTAAATATATAATAATGTCTAATATTAATTATAATTTTTAGTTTATAACTTTATATAATGTTAATTATATAAAAATATATTGTAAAGCATGCTATAGAGTTAGCATGCTTTAAGGTGCATAAGTGCAAGTAAGTAAAACATTTTTCTTTTCTTTCATTCTGGCCATTTACATAGTAATCAATGGTATCCAGTAATGGTATAATCAGACTGATTTATTTTTAATCATCAATTCTTGTTCAGAGGATGCCAAAACAAGTAAATCCCTGGAAATCTGATTTATTTTCACATGATTACATTCCTCTACCGCAGCAGTGTGATCAAATCAATAATTGTGATGTAAATCAAGTGATTTAAATCAAATCTATCCTGCCAAAAACTGATAAAAAATATAAAAGATTATAAAAATAAGAAAAATCATGTTTATTCCGACCCTGTATATGTTTATTTGACTATATTTGGTTCTAGCTATGGTCCTGATTCCTAATTCGCAAATCAAATCAAAATCAAATCAAATCAAAATGTGAAATCAAATTTCACAGAAATTTACATGAGGTCATTTTACAGTAAATTAATATATACTTCTGATGATGATTTTAAACAGAACTAAAAACTAAATACTCGCTATTAAGAGGCCTCTTTACCCAAACGCGGTATAGGGAATTGCATGTAAACGACAGCCAAAATAATTCATGAACGGGTCAACATAATTACAATCGGAGACCTCATTTAGAAAGCTTAGACATTTATCTACAATTGTGCTGAGTAGTTTCTAAGAAATAATAACATGGTGATTTAATATGTTGATTAAAGAATGGCATGTTTGGCCGATTTGTGAAATTTTCTTCTGAATTTATTTAATTCATTATTATAATTAAAAAACACCTTCTTTTTTTTGTTCCAATATCATGAATTATAATGGAGTATTCTTGTCTGCACATAAATCCGATTAGGTGATCAGAAATAAGTCACCTTTGATTTATTTCTTAAAACTACTTTGTCTAATTGTAGATAAATGTCTAAACTTTTTATATCAGTTCTCCGATTGTAATTATGTTAACCCTTTCATGAATTATTTGGCTATCGCTTATTAATAATGCCGTATACTAGCTGGGGTAAAGAGGCCTCTTAAGCTATCGGCAGGTTAGATTATTTTAGTATTTATTTTTTATTAAATCATTCATAAGAAAAAATCAAAATTCTGTACTCTAAAGTAGAAATAATTTTGTTCATTTTCAGGTAGTTCTGCATTTCTTGGGCGTATCGCAATAGTTTGCATTAAAATTGTAATATTTGTGTTTTTGTTTAGCATATTCGGGAAGTATAGCATCGTTTGTTAAAAATAAATCATCGATTACAAAAATCTAAATTCGGTACTCTAAAATAGTTTTTTCATTCATTTCCAGTCATAATTGTAGGTTGTATTGCTTTTCTTGGTCTTATCAATTCAATGGTTCATTTAAATTGTAATATTTCTGTTTTTTTCCGATTCGATATAGGTGTAGTTTTCTTAAATCATTGATTACTAAAATCTAAATTGTGTACTCTAAAATGGTTTTCCAGTAATCGTTGGTAATTTTGTATTTCTTGGTCTTATCAATTCAACAGTTTACATTCAAATTGCAATAGTTGTTTTTTCGGTGTGTACCACATTGTAAGGCATATTATGTAATACATTTGCGTGATAATATTGTGGACAAAGGTTTTGGTATACAGCAGCCCCTTCGTCATGCTTGCTAAATTTATTCAGTAAATGGCTGTGCCTTAAAAGCCGGCAGAGTTTGTAATTTTCAATTTGCAAAATTGCACCAACGGTGCTGATAGTACTCCCGGAGTAATAAAGAAAATTGAAAACGATCCATCCTGCCTTCAAACGACAATGTTTATTGGCAAGGTGTGCAACGGAAAAGCGCGCACTTCCCGGTAATCTATTCAAAAACAATTAAAGTCAATTAGAACCAATTGATCGGTCCCGTAGTAGCCCGCATATCAAATAAGTAATAGCAGTTGAAATAGGGGTCTCCCGAGTCGGTCGTCGCTTTATTGTTGCCTCATCTATCGAAAACGGGGTGTATTTTCCGTTATCTCTGGTGGAGTTAATGCGTTGGGAATAACGTGCGAGTGCACAGCGAACTGCGCAAACGTCTGCAAAAAAGGAGGAGAGACGAAGGAGGAAAATTAGTAAACCGCAGGAAATTGAAAAACTTGTCGCCACCGGGCGCCTGAGGAAAAAACATCTAAATACAAAGCGCATCGATCGCCTGTGTGCACGCGTTTTCGCCGTGGAATTCAGGACGGGATGAATGGAATAGTTTGCGACTTACCTTGTGATGCTGAATGATAGCGGTCGCTTTGCGTTTCGCCGACATATTTATTAATTTAATTAGAGAAGCCTTGGTGTGTCGACCATCTAAGGAACTGCAAAAGGTGAGGTCTTCAGACGTCGAGAGTCTCAATGCACAAAACGATCGCAAAAAACCACGTGCATATATTATACAAAGTTAGATTCTCGACCGTGACCAACTAACTGTATCTAATATTGAGATAGGTCAGCGCTTGTGACGTCACTACGCGGGCCTCACGAATTTATAATAGTAAACAAGTTCGGAACGGAAATTTATTGTATTCGCGCTCTACTTCAAACTTTGCGCTTATTTAATTAAACCTTGTTTACTTTTATAACGCGCGATATATACGTTGAAACTAAACTCTCGGAATAGCTCCCCTCCCAAAAAAAAAACTCCTCGAACTAACTGAGTTTATCACGAGGTCGTTTCGGCACAGAGCGTCGGGGTGGAAGATCGAACTCGTACTTTTCTTGGACTTTTTTTTTCGTCCAAGTATGTCTTCGCTGCTGGGGTCCACCTGGCGCGTTCGGTCTTGTAAATTCCCAGACGTTTGGCACTGGCAGGTGAGCGCCTGTTTCACTCCACTCGGCTAGGAGCGCGTGGAAATGTGTGGAAAACCGGTATTTCCGCGGAAATCAGGGACGAACACTTGCTCCAACGTGACCGGTTTGCGAGCAACTGAGCCAATGAGATATCCCCCACCACGGAGATCCTCGCGTCGGCCCCTTTGCGTCTCGCGACGCCGGCGTCCATCCCCACCGCCGCGACGCGGCGTTGGTTCCCTGAACCCCTCGAATACGACAAACTATGATTGTCAAAGAAAGAATCGTCGTGGGGTGACCTCAACCTAAAAGATAACCCCACGTCCGCTAAGCGCTATGTCAATGCGTGAGTTTACCGAGCGACAAAGAACTTGAATCGTCTCCTCTCTCGCTCCACTCTTATTGTTTCCCCGCGAATGTCGATAATCCGTTTCACTTATCATCGCCCACGACGCTCCGATGCTCGGCCACTTTTTCCGCCGAGTGGTCACACCCCAGCGCCGACCACCCACGGGACCGTACCATCATTACACCCAAAACGGTCCATAACAATTATCGTTACCTGGCCTCCACAAACAGAAAACTAACACCTGTTCCACACCTCGTCTAGATCAGCAGTTGAACAAACAATTACCAGCAATTTAACTGCAAGAAAACTTCAAGCAGCAAATTATCGATTTCATAATTACAAATGTAATACAGCAATGTACCAGAAGTTTGGTGCCGATGAGTCCATGCCAGATCATTTGTCACTTTTCCCATAAAACCCTCAAACCAATAAGAATGCACCGTAAACTTGCAGAAGCGGATTTGTACCATACAGCCATAAACCATAAATATGTTTCTTGGATCCCTTAAAAATGAGTTGCTTTGGAATAAGCAACCGCATTACTCAGGGACTTTAAGATCACTGTCGTACCACAATAAGCTAGGACGCTCCGAGAGATGCACTTGCATTTGTCCTGTCAGTTCTGATACGAGAGGTAGGAGGCTTAGAAGATAGGGTGGGATTCCGGTTTTATTTCGGAATCTACCTAATAAACGGTAGGTATATATGTTGTGTATTATTACATAATTATATAAAATTAGCGTAAATGTTTAATTATTATGAGTGATGGTCGCAAAAGAATTGCGGTGCTCAGAATAAAACACGTTCAAAGTAAAAGCGAAATGCACAGCGAAGTATTTTGATAAAGAGATATTTATTTACAAAAATAAGTAATGTTGAAAGAGACGGACATAGCTAAGTGGGTAGTAAATGATGCAACTATAGATTTTTATTATCATTAAATGAAATTGATCAGAACCTGGATAAAAATTTCTCTGTGACGGAAATAGTTATAGGTGATAGAACACGTTTTCTTAATAAGAATGTATGTACTAGAAAACGTTTAAACGGAGATGAACAACCAAGAAAATATTTTATACCGGGTGTTTAATTTCAAAACGGAACATAGGGAAATTACATGGGCTAACACATTTTTGGAAAATGCTGCTCACAAAATTTGCGTACAAACATAAAAGTGGTATCAGTCGAATAATACTATTATTGTGATTTTTTTATACCAAATACTTGCATATTGATTTACTTGCAAAGGTATGGTTATTTTCTATAAGATGGTTTGTGTATGTGGAGTTTGTCTGGTTTAATCTAAACGAACGTAAATGTTCTTTTAACCTTGTGTTAAAATTCCTTCACAATCCGTAAATAAATAATAATTGTCATAAAGTTAATTTTCGAAGATGGCCTTTATTTATGAAAGTAAGTATACCACACCTCGTATCGTATCGCATCCATTTAAAAAATTAAAGTTTGTATTATAACTGAAAAACGGTTGTCTTTTTCAAAAAAAAAACAAAAGCATATCTTGTATAAGCTCTTAAAACTCTTTCCTCATTTAACCGAATCTTTATGTCTTATGGATCCCAATCATTGGGATTGCATCGGATCCCAGCATTGGGATCCGAGATCCCAATGCTTAAAATTAAAAAAGAAACTCGCCCTGTATATGAAACTCCCATTAGATAAGATTTTTATAAAAATCTTATCAAATAGGAGTCTCATATACAAGGTCCTGCAACAGTGCGTTGGGCTTTCCTAGCGCCTTTCCCGTGAGAGATCGAAAAAATTGCCCATTACCAAAATGTTGCCTATAAATCATACTGAGATTATTGCTAAAACTTATTCTTGCCTTCAAAAAACGAGCCAGCTACGATTTTTTAAAGTTAAGCTTGCTTATGCATGACATTTGGAAAACAAAATGTAAATTGGCAACACTGTAACATAATCCAAAACTAAATGCACAATATGTAGAGGTTGAAAAATGCCATCAGAAAACTTGAATAGATACAGTTATGTTTTTGTTATACCGCAAAATTGGGACACCCTGTATGTTTGAAAATAATTTTACGGCATACATATTTTTAAGCCAATAACTCTTGGTACGAAATATATTTTTCTATCTCTCGCGGGGAATGCGCTAGGAAAGCCCGACGCACTGTTGCAGGACCATGTATATTGAACGCAAAAAAATTAACACCTCTGAAGATGGCTGAAAGATAGCCGAAACAAATCAGGTGAAGAAGACATAATAAAAATAATTTTAAAAAAACATCTTTATATCTAAACATATAAACTACAAGTAAGTACTCTAATAAAGAAGGAAGACAACAATAAAAAATATAATAATAACTGGTATCCAAAATGGATGAAACTATAACAAAAATTAAGAGATTTATTTGCTGTTCAATTAAATAACAGACCCATACCATCTGTTAGTATCATAGAATTATTACATTATTATAAAGATTAATAAAGTGAACGAGATTACAGCAAATACTCGAATAGTCCACCATTTTGATACAGGCAGTAACCCATTCAGTTGTAAAATTCAGTTCTTACATTTGCGAGTTGTTGCTTCGTAATGAAGGTGCAATCAGCAACAATAGCATCCCTTAGTGAATTAATATTAGATTATATTTTATTGTTTTGTTTCTGGTGAAAAATGGACGAAACTATAACAAAAATTAATATTTGGTTGACGTGTACGATAAATTTGGGGTTTGAGATTTCCCCAGAGAAAAAAATTACAATGTGCCAAATCGCAAGATCTAGCGGGCCAAGTTATAGTTCCTCCACGACCATCCATTTATTTTTACGAGTACAAATGTGTTTCCCATGCTATTTCCCTATGCTCCGTTTTGAAAATAAATACACGGTATATTGTCCTTCGAAACAAAATATTCGTATTTTGTATTCCATGTCGATTTTTTGGGATTACAACAATAGCAAATAATCAGTGATTGGAGCAATGTAATAAGTAATACATTCTCACGAAAATTCTCGAGAACACACCAAGTATCGAATTGCTTAGTTAAATAGAAAACAAAATTGACAAACAGAATAGATTCTGTTTTGTGCCAACAAATAAAAAATGAAACAGAGTATTGGCAAAATGTATTGCAATAAGTCGTTATAATTATTAAAAAATAGCATCCCGAGGTAACCTTTTAGAGAAAGGAAGAAACGTTTGTTAGCTTAAAAAATGGAGGTTTCATGTTGTGGTTGGAGATTATGTTCTGAAGTTGATCCATTTATAACCAGATAAATATTGCAGCATAGAAACCCAGAGCGAGGAAATACATCTTACAGAGTTTTCCGATTGCTTGTCACCATGTATCAGTTGTGTTTCACTTTGTCTCAAATGCATTTCCTTCTTGTCAACATTTGTCAATATTGCGTCAAACGTATTTCCCATATGCCAAATTGTTATAACTATTTATCAAATGCTTTTCCCACTTGTCGAGATTATTAAATTATAAAATAAATCATTATTGAAACATTGGCATCCCGAGGTCACCTTTTAGAGAATGGAAGAAACTTTTGTTAGCTTAAAAAAATGAGCTTTCATATTGTGGTTGGAGATTATGTGCTGAAGTTGATCCATTTATAGCCAGATAAATATTGCAGCATAGAAACCCAGAGCGAGGAAATACATCTTACAGAGTTTTCCGATTGCTTGTCACCATGTATCAGTTGTGTTTCACTTTGTCTCAAATGCATTTCCTTTTTGTCAATATTGCGTCAAATGTATTTCCCATATGCCAAATTGTTTTTACTATTTATCAAATGTTTTTCCCACTTGTGGATGGATGAAATATTATAAAACTGGAATGTGGAAGTAACAAGAGACTATCAAGCTACGAGATAATTTCGTTTTGCTCCAAACAATCACTTGGATATGTCTCTACATGTTGCACATAATGAAGACTGAATGCTTCTCAGTGATGTTTTCTGATGTCGCATGAATAGCCGAGTATAGTTCATCTTCATTGATTAATTCTGCCCTCTTTATCACATTTTTCCAGTTTTGAATCAGATTTACTATTTAGGAATTTCTGTGAAAAGGCACATTTAATCCATCTCGATAATGGGGAATGTTTGGGAAAAGCATTTGATAAATAGTGAAAACAATGTGGAATATTGGGAATATATTTGATACAATATTGACAAATGCTGACAAGAGGGAAAAGCATTTGAGACAAATGTCTCAAATGTGATACATGGTGAAAAGCAATTGGAAAACTCTGTATTTATCTTTAACAATTTGCGATTCATTCATTGAAAGTTATTAGTATATTAAAGTATAAGTGGATATCAAGGCCTTTCAAGCACGAACGTTTTTCAAAAAACCGACCCGTCGCTCCCCGCGCAGCGGGGACGCGGGGAGGTTTTTTGAATAGAGTGAGTGCTTGAAAGGCCAGATATCCACGCATACTTTACGCTATTTTTTATCATTGATGCCGTAAATTGGCCTAAACATTGGTAATTATAATTTCTATCTGATGTGCCGTCGATTTTGCCGTACAGTTTTAGTATCGTTGCTAAGATACTGAATAAATAACTAGCTAACATGGCGGCTGATACTATGCAATTGTTCTAGCCTTGGTTGTCAAAGTGTTGAATATCGTATGTAACAATCTTTCAATTTGGCGTCAGTTTTGATTTTGGTTGAAAATGCAACGAAACATTGATCAATTAAGCTCCGAAGCAGAGAGGCGTTTAATTCCCCAAAAATCGGAATTGGCATATAAGAAGGAATACGATAAATTGGTAAAATGGATGGACGAACAGGAGGTGAAAACTGTAGATGAAAGAATGATTCTTGCTTACATGCAGAAAATGTCTACATGCTATAAGGCGTCAACAATGTGGGCAATACATTCGAAATTGCAATGCATGTTACGGTTAAACAAGGGAGTGGATATAAAATCGTTTGTTAAGGTTAATGCATTCATGAAGGCGATCAACAAAAATCATGTGGTAAAAAAGGCTTACGTGTTTAGAGAAGAAGACCTACAAACATTTTTCAAAGATGCTCCAGATGTGACATATTTATTTCTGAAAGTCGTTGCAATTTGTGGAATATTCGGTTCATGTCGCAGATGCGAATTGTGCGATCTGCGTTTATTTGACATCAAGGAAGAGGGTAATACATTACTAATTACCATCCGACCATCTAAGACAGAAAAGGCTCGACATTTTGTTGTTGCTAACAGTAATGGGATACCCTATGTTGGGTTTATGAAGAAATATTTGTCTCTGCGTCCTCAAAATGTGAGTACAGACCGTGTTTTCTTACGTTTTGATAAGGGACAGTGCACTAAACAGGTAGTGGGCATTAATACCTTTGGCTTGTGCCCATCTCAAATTGCACAGTTCCTTAAATTAGACGAGCCAAAGAAGTACACTGGACATGCGTTCCGGCGGACGTCCGCAACAATTATGGCTAACGGTGGGATGTCAATAGATCAAATACAGCGACAAGTTGGATGGAAATCGGCATCTGTAGCCAGTGGATATGTCGAAGAGAGTATCGGAAATAAAACCAAAGTGTCGAACGTCATAGCAAATGCTATTAGTGGAAGGACGGATCCATGCACGTCAAGTGAATTTTCGGCAGTTAGCAACAATGTTCATGTCCTCTCGGAATTGAAGAAAGGAAATTTAACGTTTTCAAACAATGTAAATTGTACATTTAATATTCATTTAAATTAAAATAAATTGGTATTTATTTGAATTCATTTTTTATGACGTTATTTGTTTTGTATCCATGGAAACCTTTACAGGAAACGCGCGTTTTTGAAAGCCTGTTTTATGCACGCTACACGATGTTTTAAACAAGCAATATGATGCATCAATGATAAAAAAATAATATTGCCCGCGAGATTAAAAAGTCAAAATAATATTCAATTATTGTTGACTCCACGCCGGATATTTCTTACGTTGGCCTCTTGCATCATTAGATATGTTAGTGAAAACGGAGAACATAATGGATATTTTATTGGTTTTTTGCTGAACGTAATACATGAATCCAAAAGATTTAGAAAATGCTGTAATTTCCAAAATCGCACGACAACGCTACCAACATGTCTCGCCGTTAACTGGTTTGCATGCTTGGATAATGAAGCATAATCCACTTGCCCTGGATGTATGTACTATGTACCCTGTGCTACTCATTCCTTGAATTTGGTAAGTGTGTGCGGCGGAGAGTTTGAAGCGGATTCATGCCTTTTTGAAGCTTTGCAACATTTGTATACGTTTTTCTCAGCATCTACCAGTCGCTGGAAATGTTTGCTGTCATAATTAAAAGCCAATGCTAAAGTACCAAAACGTGCGTATACAACAAGGTGGTCCCCACGACACGATGCTTTAATGAGTTTGTTCTAGCTGGAGCGAGTACTTGGTTGCTTTAGATTCAATAGAAGAAAATTTATTTGAAAAAGCAGTTGTTCGAACGTGTACACATCTTGACAGCATGACATTCGAATGTCAGATGCATATATTGCTATATAAATTGCTCATTTCTTATATTGAAAAATTAATTGGAAACCAACCACGTGCTGAACCATAATATGAGTAGAGAACTATTCAAAGAGCCTAAATCGTATCCTACATGATCTATATCGCAACAACAAACTAATCTAAAGGCTAATTCGTTCTAATTCTTTATTTTTATAATAATATAAGCTTGATCATTGTTAATCACCAGAAAACCTAAAAAATTACTACATTTTTATTAATTAAATTCAATATTACAAAGATGGTTTTAGTACCTACTTGAATTTCTAATGTTCCAATCAGATATGAATAAAATATACGCACATCAAAGCTCACGAAGAAATTAAACATGGTAAATTACAAGGTCCAACAACTTTCCAGTGAAAATGTAATTACCCTGCAAAGAAATGCAGCTGATGATGGAGCCACCAGCATTGTTAATGTTCTCGTGATTGACTTCTATATACGGATGTCGAGCATAGGGGAGATTCGTCACTCACTCACGACTACCCTTGTACGCTGTATATCATTCATACACCTGCGGTTTCGTTAATGTACCAGTCGCAAATCTTCTATGAAAATGAACTGAGTTATGCTTCCGCTGACAACACTTGCATTGCTAATTCTGCTGCAAATCCAATCGAAATGCAATGCCGTCATTTACATTGAATTCACTATGGGCGCGAATCGCAGACTCTGTATCATTATTCTTTTGTAAAGTGGACACAAAACGTCATAAAAAAAAATATCGAGGACTTTGTATTTAGTTTAACAATATAGCTATTTGTGCAAGAGCTACTACTAAACTACTACTTTCATACTATAAAAATAGCGATTAGATTGTCATTTAAAAATATATGTAAGTATATAACGTCAATACTTTTTAAGTACATTTTGTTTCGGTGAATAAAGAATTTGTGACATATTTGTACACGTATTCGTAAGTCAGAATTATCTATACGAATTACTTTTTAAGGATAATTCCAATATGAGAACATTCTGTGTATAATCGATAATTCACGTTTCGTCTTAAATTTAAATTATTCAACTACACAGTCCACATACAGCAAATAATAATTTCTTATCGATAACTGTGGTTTACTAGATAAATGCAATTACTTGCATTACCATTGCCATAATTAATGTTGCTCGTTATTATTCAATTAATTATAATTTATTTTCTGGTATGTAATGAGTCAATCTAGATTTTATACAATTGCTGGAAACCTTGCTCTTATTGAGTGGAGTTCCTCAGCGATAAAATTAGCTATCGTCAATCAACACTGCGAAGTGTGAGCCAGATTAGAAGTAATTAACCGCTCCAATTTAATCTACTTCAAAAATCGGAGCAAATTATCAGGAATAGCTCTTAATTATGTTAATTTTTAGATATTGTGTAATTCTAGAAAAAACATACAAATGCATACATACAAACAAATATACGTACATACATACAAACATACAAATATACATTCATACAAATATATATATATATATATATATATACATACTATACACAGATTCATACATGTATACATACATATAGACATAAGTACATACATACATAAAAACCTGCATATACATATACGTGCATATATGCAAAAATATTTTATTAAAATAATTCGTTAGTCATAGCATACAGGTAAAATAGGTAAAACTACAATCATAATAATAACTACACAAAAAAAATATTTTTCAATATTATTTTAATGTTCAAAAATTTGAATATCATGTCTCCACAAAAAGTCGAAGCCTTAACTAACTACGTCACACGATCTGCCTGCTGTACAACTAGTCTAATATTCGCCACTGTTTGGTGGCTTCTTTAGGAGAATATGTTTACTTAAGACGTAGATATAGACTAGTTTCCTATAAAAAGATGTTTAAATTAGCTCTAAAAAATGTTTGTTATTACAACCTCGATGGTTTTTCAGAAAAAAACTGCGACCATAATTTGATCAAATAGTTTATTAACGCAAGCATTAGGCTATTTTACACTATATTAAACATACTTATTCAAGTTAAGCTGCTATTGTGCACCTAGGTAATAATTTAATAAATCTTTGAAAATGTTTCACTAATAATGTTAGTGTTTCAATTGTCATAATACATAATATCTGTTCGGACGTCCACCCTGTATATTGTGGTTGTGAGCGGCCGGTACGCGACTGGAGTGCGCGTGCGATGGTTGTATTTCGCGCGACACCCGGGCTCACGGAACGAGACTCTCGAAACGTACGTTGAAGAGGACACAACAGAAAATAGTGAGAGAAGAGAACAATAGTGCCAAATCCAATAGTGAAGTGACGCCGCCCTTCTGGTCGAACAAGGTAGGTGGTAGCAAGTAGAAGCTAACCCCGCGGCTCGCTCACAAAACATATTACATTACAGTCCACTTTTTGTTAATCAAAGTTGCGTGTCGTGGTCATTGGGCTCAAGTATCGCCTCAAAGGGCTTGTCCTCAATCCACGGGCGTACATTTTGGTCCTTCGAACCGGATTCGGTTTATATTGTGATAATTAGCGCTGTATTAATTACAGTTTTTCGCTTATTAATACGTTAGTTCTCGATCCCGTCGCTCGTTTTGTTAATCGTTCTAGCATTCGTTCTCTCTTGACCTCGTTGTGTGGTCTCTCTCTCACCACATCTGGTACATCTGGTCGATTCCAACAGTTGTATGTTTTGTGATCGTCGATATTTATCGGCGACGGTTTCTTTATAATCTTCTTATCTTCTTATCATTTCTCGCTCAGTTTGTAGTTTAAAATTAGCAACATGCCGTCTCTCGAGGAAGTTATATTCAAGGTGGAAACTGCCCGTCGAAAGATTTTGCGTGTCGAATTAATCGCACAATCGGTAGACGCCGACCCCGATGATAAGAAGTCAATAGCGCTTCTTAAAGTTATGTCGGAAGGCTTGGAGGATTTGTTTAGGGAATTTAATGACGCGATTGGTAGATTATCGGCGTGTTATAATAAGTTAAAAACACCGAAAGATCTCCAACCAGACATAGAAGAAGTAGAAGCGTCTTATTACAATGCCAAAGCCATTATTGCAATGGCATTTCCTGAGTTTCATCGCAATCGCGACCATTCGGTGGGTCCGATTACGCAATCTTCAAACGCCGTCTCCGGAGTCGCGCTTCCGAAATTAAAATTAGTTGAATTCGATGGCGATTTAAATCAATGGCACAACTTCTTCGATATGTACACGTCCACCGTGCACAATAGTAATTTGTCGGACGTTCAGAAATTCATGTACCTGCGATCGGCACTGCATGGAGACGCCCTCGCACAAATTTCGTCGCTACCGTTGACCGCAAATAATTATCAGGTTGCATGGGATACCTTACAGGATAGATATAACGACAAGAAACTACTAACTAGTTCGTACTTGGATGAATTATTTAACGTAACGCTCACGTGTGATCCCACATCCATGCGGAAATTCGTAATAACGCTGACAGAGTATTCTGGTGCGTTATCAGCGTTAGGTCATGACGTCGCGAGTTGGTCGGTGCCTTTATTACACTTGTTTAAGAAGAAATTGACGCCCGTACTGAGAGAAAAGTGGGAACAAGCCGTCAGTAATTGTGAAGTAGGTACATTGAAGCAATTTATATCGTTTTTGTCAAGTGAATGCCGAGTAATAGAATCTTGCGGTGATTCTATTAATTATAAATCGATAATTAATAAGAAACAGTTCTCGAACGCCCCCGCAAGGTTTACTTCAGCTAGAAAGGCAACTACGTCGTTGGTAGTTCGCACGGAGACAAAGGCAAAGGATCTGTCTCACTGCCCATTGTGTAACGATAATCACCATTTATCACAGTGTGCACCATTTAGAAATAAATCCATAATCGATCGATTTGAATTCGCAAAGAGGCAGCGTGTATGCCTTAATTGTTTAAACTCGGGTCATTATCTCGCGCGTTGTGACTCTAGAGGCTCATGTAGGATATGTCGCCAACGCCATCACACTTTACTCCATATGCCACATAAAGAGGTTGTGGAAGTAAAATCGGAGAAGTCACCCTCCCCCGAAGTCAATGAGAATTCAGTGAAGCACGTTAATGAGGCCCTAGTACGCAACCTCCCTAGTGTATCATCGCTACAAACGTCCACTAGGTCTTGTGTGTTATTGTTGACTGCACAAGCATACGTACGTGATCATTCTGGACGGTATACACGCGTACGAGTTCTACTCGATACTGCTAGTGAAGGCACATTTATTAGTGCGCACTGTTCAAAACGACTAGGGTTGACACCACAGGTCGCACAAGTCCCAATATTCGGATTGGCGAAAGTTCCAGTAGGGATCTCTAGTGGCACAATTAAGTGTTCATTTGAGCCTGTCGATAATATTTGTTTAGAAGTAGATGCTATGGAAATTCGAAACATCACTAAGTGCCCGTCTATGCACATTGAACAGTATAATTGGCCTCACTTGGAGGGATTACCCCTCGCCGATACGGCTTTCCATGTACCACACGATGTTGATATCTTGTTAGGAGCAGAGTGGTTCCCGTATATCGCACTCGGTGAACCTATTGTCGGTCCTAAAGGGACCCCTAGTGCCCTTCTTACAATTTGGGGATATTGTTTAATTGGTCGTATCGAGCCACCGCCTGCGGGATGTTCGAACAACCCGTCAGTATCGTCATTTTGCATGACACTGCAAAATGATACGGATAATCTGATTCGGAAGTTTTGGCAAGTAGAGGAACTCCCTTCAGTAACTGTATCGTGCCCTACTGAGCAGGAGTGCGAAGAACATTACAAGAGAACGGTCTCTCGCTCGAGTAATGGTACATATGTTGTCGAGTTACCATTTTTGTCCTCGGTTCTCATTCTGAATGACAGTCGCGAGTTAGCTTTGCGTCGATTTCAGTTATTAGAACGAAAGCTAACCAGGTATCCTGAGCTACGGTTGCAGTACAATGCGTTTATGACGGATTATATTGAGCAAGGACATATGAGTCTAGCACCACCTTCTCAAGAGGGATGTGGGTCATCGTACTTCATACCACATCACTGTATCTTCAAGCGTACTGACGACACAGCCATTGATAATATAGTAAAATTTCGTGTCGTATTCGATGCATCCATGAAAACTAAACATGGCCCATCACTGAATGAAATCCTACATACGGGACCTAAATTGCAATTGAATATCGTAGACATATTGATTAAGTTTAGGATTTATCAGGTAGTTGTAGTGACAGACATAAAGCAAATGTATAGAAATATTCGACTAGCGGAGAAGCACCATCAGTTTCAGAAAATATTATGGCGATGGGATCCATCGGAACCGTTAAAAGAATATTGTTTGTCCACCGTCGTTTATGGCATATCTGCCTCTCCTTTCCTCGCTATAAGAACTCTGCACCAATTAGCTCTGGATGAAGGTGCCAACCTACCTGACGCTGTCGCTGCGATATTAGAGTGTACATACATGGACGATTTTGTTATGTCCGTACCGACTGTAAAAGATGCATTGAATTTACAGTCTCAGCTAATTAAATTATTGAATCAAGGAGGATTTGCCCTTAGAAAATGGATGAGCAATTGTCCGGAAGTATTAGAAGCATTGCCAAAGGATCATTGTGCAATATCCCGTAAATCACTCGTATTTGGGGATGATCCGAATGCATTCACCAAAATTCTTGGATTAGTGTGGGACCCTTCTACGGATAGCATGCCGTATCAAGTTGTCGTTAGCCCGAATCAACTCACAAAAAGAGCCATTTTATCGGATATCTGTAAGCTATTTGATCCAATGGGATATATAGCTCCTGTCACATTTATGGGAAAATGGATCATTCAATATCTGTGGCAGTTGGGTTTGGATTGGGATCAAACTCCTCTAGAAGACGGAACCCTCCCCTTTGAACGATTCTCCTCATGGACGACGATGAGGAGAGTAGTAGCATGGATCCTACGTTTTTCACATAATTCGCAAAAAACTGGACCTCGACGTAAGGGTATGTTAACAGCGAAGGAATTGGCCGCAGCAACTGTTGTCTGCGTTAGAACTGTACAAACTAGCGAATTTAGACGGGAAAAGTCATCTATTCGAGAGGGAAAAATTGTGTCATCTCGGTTACGCAATCTTAATCCCTTCATTGATTCCCATGGGTTGATTCGAGTCGGTGGGCGAATACATCATGCTCCAGTTTCATTCAGCCGCCGCCACCCAATCTTACTACCAAAATCATCACATGTGACAAATCTTATAGTAGATTTCTATCACCAGTCTTACATGCACCCGGGACCACAAAATCTACATTGTCTTATACGAGGTCAATATTGGATAATCTCTGGTCGTGATGTGATCCGTCGTCGGTTACAACGGTGTCTCCAGTGCTTCCGTACCCGGCCGACGGCATTGCAACCTATTATGGGGGATTTACCTGTGGCGCGCTTGGCATCCGTAAAGGCATTTATGGCCACAGGAATAGATTTTGGTGGACCATTCGAAATTTCACTAGGAAAAATTAGGAATGCCAAAAGATACAAGGCATATATTTGTTTATTTGTGTGCCTCGCTACAAAAGCAGTCCACTTAGAGTTGGTATCGGAGCTCACCACGGAAGCATTTCTGGCCGCACTCAGACGCTTTGTTGCACGTCGAGGAACGGTAGCGCACATATACAGTGACTGCGGCACAAATTTTGTTGGTGCAAAACGCAAAATTGAAGCATGGGCTCAGTTGTTGTTGTCAGACGAGAATAAACGAGAAGTAGGTGGGCATTTAGCGGATCGAGGCATTCAATGGCATCTCAACCCTCCATCCAGTCCTCATTTTGGTGGCATATGGGAGGCTGCTATTAAATCCACTAAGCGGTTATTAGCACATACCATTGGAAATCAATTTCTGACGTATGAAGAATTTAATACGGTACTGATACAGGTCGAAAATACATTAAATTCACGCCCACTAACTCAGATGTCATCGGACCCCAATGATTTGGAAGCATTAACTCCAGGCCATTTTTTATTACTCGAATCTCCTACGACGTTAATGGAACCAGAGTCATCTGTGGGAACTGGCACTACTCGTTGGAAGTTACTTTCACACATCGTTAGTTCCTTTTGGAAGAGATGGTACAAGGAATATTTATGCACGCTCCAACAACGGACAAAATGGACCAAAGTTTCTGCAAATTTAGCAGTTGGTACCATGGTCCTCATAAAGGATGACAATCTACCACCACTTTCCTGGCGACTGGGCCGTGTATTAAGCGTATACGCTGGAAGAGATGGAGTTGTTAGAGTTGCTGATGTTAAAACTGCAACTGGTGTCCTTAGGCGAGCGGTGGTAAAATTATGCCCCTTGCCTGGGTCTTCTGAAGTATAGGTATAAATAGGGATGTACGGGAACCTAGGGTGTCGTATCCTGACATGCCTATCCACTTAAGGGCTACCTTTCTTCGCGAAGTCTCCCCTATCGCCCGGGCGGAGTGAAGTTCGATTGATCCTGTACCCTATATCCCTGTCCAAATATAGCCAACTTATCGCCTAGCACCCTAGGATATTGTTATATGGTTATATAGAAACATCAGTTTTGGTTTGTTATTTGTTACGAATTGTAACACCCCTTTCGTTGTTGTTACGTTATTTAGTGTCGGGAATTTTATACTACTCGTAGGGAGTAGTATAATAAATGAGATTTAGTTTTGGTATTATCGAATTTTGTTTTGGTTTATTAGTTTTTTGTTGTAAAACCGTTTCCAACCGGTTTATCTCCTTTGTTTGGGGCTTAGTCGGTTGTGGTGGATTCTTTAATTTTGAATTTTTGTTGTTGCTAGAATGAACAATTTGTTTTGGAATAGGATATTCCAAGGTGGGCGGTATGTTCGGACGTCCACCCTGTATATTGTGGTTGTGAGCGGCCGGTACGCGACTGGAGTGCGCGTGCGATGGTTGTATTTCGCGCGACACCCGGGCTCACGGAACGAGACTCTCGAAACGTACGTTGAAGAGGACACAACAGAAAATAGTGAGAGAAGAGAACAATAGTGCCAAATCCAATAGTGAAGTGACGCCGCCCTTCTGGTCGAACAAGGTAGGTGGTAGCAAGTAGAAGCTAACCCCGCGGCTCGCTCACAAAACATATTACATTACAGTCCACTTTTTGTTAATCAAAGTTGCGTGTCGTGGTCATTGGGCTCAAGTATCGCCTCAAAGGGCTTGTCCTCAATCCACGGGCGTACAATATCATTACAGCTTGGGTGATGATTAAGGCTCTGACTTGCATAGTTATAAAGTCAGTATTATTTATTTTTCAAATTTATAATGCAGAACAGTCATATCCAGAGGGAAATGTAACAATCTGAATATCACCCTGTGCAGAAGTAAGCACCAAAATAGATTAAAAGTCGGGGCCTAAACTAATTACGCCTCTCAGGCTTACAAAAAAGGTACTGTATGAGCGTTGGTGCAGTGGGATTTTTTTGGCAAAAATTAATCGACGGATTACGAAGCAAGCCTCTTAATTAAAATTGCTAATTAAAAGTGGGTTAGATATTGATCCGCTCCGTGGAGATTAGCTTTAATTTAAAATTTTGCATCGTAATATATATTATATGTATTATATATTATGTTTCATTACAATTTTTAAATATTAACTGCTAGACCAATGGAAATTTAATTAGTATTAGTTGGTCTCTTAGTTAGTATTAGTTGTGAATATTACATTTCTTGGTTCATTATTGCGTACTTTACTTAGATTTAGATTTAGATTTAGAAACCAATAATTTGTTTTTAAAATTTAACTAAAATGTCTAAAACTTTCCATGAATATTGAATTATTATCAGTTACTCTTTGCAAAATTGTGATCTAAATAAAGTTTCTTGATTCACTATTGGATGTTTGACTTTATAAAGCTGTCCGTAAACTAGGTCGTAAACGCGCCGCGACGCGGTTATGAACAGTTTGCAAAGGTAGGCTAGTTTGCTGAAGAGTGTTTTTGAAATATACTGTCACCTTGACAGTATGTATATTTACCTATGCAATCTCTGATCTTGACCGCGTTGAGAGTGTTTTTGAAATATACTGTCACCTTGACAGTATGTATATTTACCTATGCAATCTATGATCTTGACTGCGTTGAGAGTGTTTTTGAAATATACTGTCACCTTGACAGTATGTATATTTACCTATGCAATCTCGGATCTTGACCGCGTTGAGAGTGTTTTTGAAATATACTGTCACCTTGACAGTATGTATATTTACCTATGCAATCTCTAATCTTGACCGCGTTGAGAGTGTTTTTGAAATATACTGTCAGTTTGACAGTATGTATATTTACCTATGCAATCTCTGATCTTGACCGTGGCGCGGCGCGTTTCTGACCTAGTGGACGGACAGCTTCATACGGAACACATCAAGTAATATGCATAATTTACTTTTTTTAAACCTTTAATTTCGTTCTTAAATTTCTCTAAAATGTCAAAATATATCCTAAACGTTCCATGAATATTAAATTAGTAGAAGTTTGTCTTCACACAACTATAAATCTAAATTTCATTCATTCAGTATTGCATGTTTTACCTGTTACAAATAAAGTAATACAATCGAGGTTTTTTAAACCATTAGTTTGTTAGTGAAGTTTCATAATAACTTTTTAAATACATTGAATTAGTATAAATTAGTGTTCACGATACTATGAATTTAAAGTTTGTTGATTTTAAACACTTAAATTGTTTCTTATATTTTACGTCCGAAAAATTGCATTACTTTTTTAAAGTCTAAAAAAACATGTACAAATTAAAAATACAACTATAAACATTGCAATGCTCACCTAACCTAACCCAACCTACTTTAATATCTACGTCTGTATCTATAAGTGATATGTAGTAATTACGCGCTCACGTATTTTTTCAACCAAAACTATTAAGTAATTATAGTCGAATATTGTGTTATATTTGAATATTTAATGATTTTAGCTGATGTAATAATGTGAATAATTGTGTATAACAATACCCTTCGAAATATAAACAATGTCGTACTTCAAATTATAAATTACTATAAATATAAACACTTGCGAAATAACACTACCGCATTTTTGCACACTATTGTCTACAGGATTGTGAGTGAAATAAAATAAACGACCACAACGTTAAGAATTCATTAATTATAATTAATTGTTTAATTGCAAAAGCTTGCACCATGGAAATAATTACAATCCGCTGTGGAATCTTTAAGTTTACAAAATTTGTTAGCAATTTGAAACCAACGAATAATGTTTAGTCCTCTTGATAATGTGGCATTTATTACGCTAATGAGTTGGTCATATCTAAATTAATATACATTTTACTGCCACGAATAATGGGTCACTCTGGGATGTTATTATAATCTTCGCAAGCAGCTATTAAAATACACGGCGCACATAAAATAAATTAAGTGAGTTGTCATTATTGAGACAAGTTATTCAGTAATGAATATATTGCACCTAATCTGCATATCATTTCAGTTTTTAATCATTTCGCTCGGGTTCCACGAATCATTGGTATTCGCGTCGCCGCGAAGAAAAACTATTCGCAACTTTTTAATATTTATGAAGGAAATTGAGACTGCTTCCTTTAAAATTCCAGAAGGAAACTGTAACTGCAGCGTTCTAAATTAGAAAAACGGCTCGTGTATCGTCATTACAACGATCCCGTCCTGCAGATGACAGCCTTCGAAGCCAACAGCAAACGTAATTTTTTCAGAGGTAGTAATTAATGACGCGATGTTCCATTAATAATAACAAAAAAAGGGATACATTTTCGTAATTATTGGCGCGAATCGGGCACAATCCGATCCAATTAGATCAGTCTGTAATTGTCCCATTGATATGCAAGCCACTCCATTTATGACACGGTTTAATAACGTGTGTACGCCTTGAATGTTATTGAAGCATTCGCAACCGCATGCAAATCGGCGAAGTAATGATTGTAAACTTAATTAACAAACAATTATTTACTACGTGCAAACAGATTTATTTTCAATCATTGTTGTAAATCGTTCCATTGCGAGCGGAGTGAGCGCGTTACAGGCGCGAATTTGCGCCTGGCTAAGGATTTATTCGTCGCCAATGTAATTTATGGTGTTCTTGGGATTGCCGGCAAGTAGGCAGGGAAATATGCCGATTGCATGATAAAAATCGTGTAATGTTCAATGGGAAATATGCCGATTGTGCGATAAAGAGTGTGTAATATTGAATTCCTCTATCCGTGCCATATCTTGTGTTGGTGGTTTGTTTAGATCATATATAATTATTCCAAATGGATAAGATTTAAAAGACAATTAATATAGCAACCTAAAATATGAATAATTACAACCTCGCTGCTTAGACTGGTGCCTAGTTGATAAGCGATGAGCATTATATTCAATTTTACACAAAAGCACTTATAAAAGAATTGTTGGGATATCTGATATCAGAAAGTACATACTATGAATTTCCATCAATGTGTGTAAAGCGAAGGCATATCAATGCATATATAGCAAGATTTCGTAATGTGGCTGTTAAGGTAAAACCAAATCCAATAATACGTCTGACCCATTAAATATTGATTTTGAGTTATAACGTGTGTACAGCCCATTGTTAGCCTCTAAAATACTGCAACTACCGGAACAACAATAAGTGGGGGTTTACTCTTTTAATATTTTTGTTTTTATGAATAATTTTGAAAATTACATCAAAATTTTAGCAACAAAAATATTCCGAAAGTTTACGAAACATCGAAACATAAAGCTTAAAACAATTCAATACATTTACAAAACATTATAAATTTCCATATAGCATAATAGCAGAAATTCCTTAAATATGCAGAAATTTCTAAAAGAAAAACTTCTCTATCTGTTTAGAATATTAGGTATGACTATACTACTTTTATACTACTTCGAATGTTCAAAATTTATGAGAGAGAAAAAAATAACAACACTTGCACTGTAAAACTAATTAATTAAATTTACATTTCTTAACTTGTTGAATCTGTTCCAGACATTTAAAGATTCATCTCAATACCATACCAATTCCCCCTTGCACTTCCCAGTGTACTTTTCGTAGGAAGTGTGTAGGAGAAAAATGCACCCATCCTCCTAGAAACCCTGGTTATTTTCGTGTGGCTTCTATAAATACATAATCACTTACGAACGCGGCACAAAAATAGGTCGGCAAATTTTAACACACAAATTTAACACACAAATTGTCTTCCGGCGTGGAACTTATCGCCGAAAGCGCAGCTGCATAATGAGTATGTGTGCACCATCCACCAGCGTTTCTCTGGTGCTCCGTTTCAGAGGTCTGGGCTTAAGCACGCGCGCCCCACTGCGGCAAGGTGCGCTCTAAAAATGTGTGCATGAATATATTCCGTCTTGTAATTTTTATTTAAATGCGAGAGGGCGGTTCCTGGAGGCGGCAAAGCCCCACTTTAATTTCGCCGTGTCAGTAAAAATTAATATTTCCCCGGAGTTAACATGGCGGGCTCCGTTTTTAATGTGTTTCGCCTCGCAGGAAAAAAAAACAGGGAAAGTATGAAATAGTTAGTGTCGCCTCGCACAAATTAAAATTCTTAATATCTTCGAGTGGTTGTGAAAAAATTGTTGATATATTTTTAATAAAATGTTTCATGTTTAATTCGTGCAAATTTTACTATCTACAAAAAAATATCTTTAACAAATATGCTTCTTAAGATCATTTATGACTTGTCTGACCTTCGATTATTATAAAAAGTATAATTTACAGCAGAGTAATAATTTCGATAATTCAAGTACCCACGGTTTTGTCTTCGCGAATCACGAAATAGCACAAGTTTTTTACTAATGCATAATGCTTTCATGACAATTAAAGTTACTGAATTTATCTCAGGATAACATTTTCTGGGAAACGAGAAGTTGGACGACTTTTTTCAGTTAATTGTTAGTATGCTGACCAATTTGAAAAATGTTGGGTGCAATATGACTATTTAACTTCATTATTTTCACTCACATATGGATGAAAGAAATCACCAAGATATATAGACAATGTAAGAGTGTTATCAGGGGGTGGTACATCCATACGATGGCGGATTATTGCTGGAGAATACAAAGAGATCAACCTCAAGCCATACATTCGACAAAATCCTACAAAAGAAGGTTTTGTAGTGATTTTGAATGACATTTCTTACCGTGTTAAAAATTACCTTTATGTAAAAAGTGTTTATTTCGAAAGATATATTATTTCAAAAAGTAGAGCTGCTAGAAGAAAACCAGTATTATTTTTGTAATTAGCACCTTAAATATAATTAGAAACAGACATTAAATTTCAGGAAAGGAATTCAATGTCGACCAGTGTAATTAATCAGTTATTGGGTCTGTCTTGTCTGTGTTTTCTTATTATGATGATCAATATGAACTAGACATTTTTAGTGTGGAAATTCATATAATAAAATAATTTTTTTATCTTCATCTTCATCTAGATTGTAAAGTGTGACCCAAATTGGACGCCCGACTCAACTTGCATGCTATTTTCTTGTTTTGCGGTTGGTAACTGATTCTTTGCATTTATAATCTATGATACTTCCAATTGGAAAAAAAACAAAATTGTCGCATTTAAAGTCGTTTTATTTCCAATTTAAACCGACTTCTATTTTTGCTTTTGCATTTTGGAAAACATTTGCTATTCCTGAATGAGAGGCACGGTTTTTCTGAGCCCTAAATGAGACAATTTTGTAAGTATCAGAGTTACCAATCGCAAAACAAAAAAATGGCGAGAAATTTAAATCCGGCGTCCAATTTGGGACACCCTTTATAAATAATAAAATTGAATTATTTATAGAAGGGTTTAATAATGTTCTGATTTTATTTTTTTAAATTCACAAAATCTCATATAGATAAATTATTTAAAATTTAAAAAACAATTTAGCGTCCACATTTTTTTTATTTTCCACTGATTTGTACTTTTCTTGCAAATTTCTATTACTTATTCTGCAGAATTGACAAAGTTGTAGAAATATAATTATATATGGCGGAAAGACCCCATAGGTAAGGTGACCAGACGTCCCGATTTTTAGAAATTTGTCCCGCGTCCTGCGACGTTTCAAAAAAGTCCCGACTTTTGAAAGATTGGGTTTTTTTTCGGGGTGATCTTTTATTCGCTATTTTGAAGTTATCAGCTTATATATTTCTCGAATATCTGTATTTGGTAGCAGCGCTGCAGCGGCCAAAATACAAAACGGTACTTTAAAAACATGCCTTGTATTTATTATATTTGTAATTTGACATTATGTTTCATGTTGTTAAAAAAAATTGTAATATAATATTATACAGGGTGTCTCCTAAAAAACGCCGCTAGCGATAACTACTTTATTTATTGGCAGATTTCAATAAAACGAAAACAAAACTAAATGGCTCCACGTGTCTACAAAGGGGCCGTAATTTTGTTTGCAAAATCTAGCAGACTATCGCTGAAATCTAAGTTGATTTTGCAAAATTAAAAAAAAATTGGGCGCCTTTGTAGAACATGTGGAGACATTTAATTTTGTTTTCGTTTTATTGAAATCGGGCAATAACCCGAAAATTGAAAATACCCGGGTATTTTTATGGTGCATCAAATACTCGGTGGTATTCGTTGGGGTGTAAGTCACTAGCGCCCGGCAGTCACTTTTATCCCGCTGAGTGACTCAAGATGCCTGTTTATTACAGGTCACTAGCGCGCAACCAAGGGATTAAGCTTATCTCCGAAAGCACCCCCCTTCATTCAACGAAATTAACTATAAATATGATGTTTTTGCAAAATTGCGTTACAAATTTTCTGTGCTTCAATTTAAACGGTTACCAATTTGAAATGGAGACCATGCTCAGGGTTCGAGGGAAGAAATTGATAGTTGTAAAGAAATTTACATTCAGAAAAGGTGGAAAGATAGTGTTGAGTGATATCTACAGATGCACAAAACAAAACGTTTTCAATTTGCTGGCTTATTACTTGCGAGACCAATAAAGGTGAACTTTTTTTATTGTGCATTAACGCTTAAATTACTTGCGAGACCAATAAAGGCTAACTTTTTTTATTGTGCATTAACGAAGAAGTCAACATTGACATATTTTCATGTAAGACAAATTTGGAATATTTGTGTTCTAGCAACAAAATTTTTGTAGATGGGACACTCGATTATTGCCCTAAATTTTTTATTCAAATTTTTACCATTCATTCCGTAGAAAAAGCCAATTACATACCATTCGTTTTTATTTTATTCTCAAATAAGTTTTCTGAAACTTACTGCAAAGCAATTTAAATACTTTGTAATTACTGCGTATCTATAAATTTAACTTTTATTCCGACGGATATTGTGTGCGATTTTGAAAAGGCCATACATATAGGCGTTAGGCGAATTTGGTCACAAATAAATGTGATACGATGTAGATTTCATCTGACGCAATCTTACAGAACAGTACAGAAAAGTTTGGGATTAGTTAAAAATTACAAGGATAAAGATTGTGAACTTGGTTAGTGGTTGCGTTGGACATTCCATTTACTATTCTTAGATCATAATGAATTAGAATATTGTTTTGTGGATGATTTATATTCCATTATACCACAATACCGCCTTGTTAATTATGCCAACTATGTGATGGAAAATTATATTTCAAACACATGTCTATTTATTCCCGAAACATGGGCATCTTATAGTGCAAGTACATAACGTACATAACTAACGCCTGTGAATCTTTTCAATCAGTTTGATTCAAATTTTTATAGCCCACACCCCGATATTAATAAATTTATACATGTTTTGAAAGACATTCAAATTAATACTTATATGAAAATAAATAGTGTTCAATTGCCAAAGACTATAAAAAATAATAGTTAAATATATGATATTTAACTGATTTACTAACTTGGTGGACATCTACAAGAACCTGGGAAATTTTGATAATCGGGAAGATTGAAAGTGAAAATATTTGGTAGCTTTTCCATGGTTTCTATGGTTTTTTTCGAAACAAGTAAAATTGTGTTTTTTTATAGAATCGTTCATAGTTATGTTTTCGAAGAAAAATGAGCGATTCCGATATCGATAGTGATAATCTACCGAATGATTTAGAAGAATCGTGGCAAGAAGGATGTTCGGCAATAATCCCAGAAAAATCCAGACTGCGATATGAACACACATACAAGGTTTTTAAGGAATGGCGTGAAACAAAGAAAATAGCTTTAAATGAAATGGGCTTGTTAGAGTATTTTGTGGTGAGAAGTGGACAACTGAAGGCCCCAGACAGTTTATGGGCGGAGTATTGAATGCTAAAGAGTACAATTTTTCTCTATGATGCTATAGACATTTCTAAGTTTGCTACATTAATTGCCTATCTTAAAAGATTCCCTCCAAAACAAAATTGAATTTGCTCAATAAATTCTACACAATGATATTGGTGGACCTCTACAACAACCTGGGAGTTCTACATCTGAAAGTCTGTCCATTGTCCAGTACGCTAGAAATTCAAATGCGAGTGGTATTGCAACTGTTAATTACAATAATTGTATATTTAATTTTAATAAATAAATCGCGAAATTTGATTTTTTTAGATGTATTTACTTACCGTTCACTGAACGGTAAGTCCAAGACTGGTCAAAACTTACCTCTCGAATTGCTTATAACTGTTTTCCACTCCTGAAGTTGGTTTAATTGTTTGTGTTTGATTAATTTAATTTCGCAACTTGAACAAAATATCCGTGCGACTTTGGTTGCTAAGACTATTTTTCAAATAAAGTGTGAGTGTCAGAAATTGCATTCGTTCAGTGGCGTTCAGTTATAACATGAATGTTAGTGAAAATAAACAAGAAATGGCAATTTAGGAGGCTGCAAATGCTGCCTGTTCATTTCTATTGCCGGAGAAGTCGAAGGGACGATATCAAAATACGTATAAGTGTTTTAAAGAGTGGCTCCAAAGAAAGAACGCTACTGAAATCTCTGAAGCAATGTTGGCGTATTTAATGGAGAAAACCAAAGTACTGAAGCCGCCAGCAAGTTTATAGTGTGAGTACTCAATGTTGAAGTCAACATTGTCTATTGAAGACAACATAGATATTTCCAAATTTCCAAAACTCAGGGCTTTTTTAAAAAGGAAGAATAATTGGTATAAAGAAAATTGAATGTTTTCACCAGAGAAGAAATGCATAGATTTTTGGATAGGGACATAGGGAGGCTGATGACAGTAACTTCCTCTTGATGAAAGTAATTATGGTGATGGGGATAGCAGGTGCTTGCCGTTCGCAGGAACTCTGTGATATGATGATGAAGAATATTCAGGATATGGAAAGTGTATACTCTATTTAATAACTAGGAGGAGTAAGTCCCAAAACCAAATTTACACTGTAAAAAGTTAAAAGAAAAAATCATCAGATACTTTTGACGGCAATTTTAAATTATTTCATCTGTATAATCACTAGTTTTTTTTTTAAACAAATCAAATATAATATAATTGTCATTTACTGTACAAGTGGGCGAAGTAATGGATTGCCCACTGAAGTTAGGCCCACGAAGCCCCTACGGGCCATTTTTACTCAATTTTTACCCGGTCATAAAGCTAACCTACAAGCCTACGAAAATGTGGACATTTCGAGGTTAGTTTTAATTATTTATTACGCCTGAATGACATAATTTATATAGGCGTGTGTTTATTTTTGTAATATTATAGATTCGTGAAGCTAATTGGGTACCTCAAAGGGAAATCGCGAACTCATACCCCGAAGAAGGCAAGAGATTTTTGGCGGAGGCGGAAGATAGGATATATTTGATAAAGAAAATTGCTCTAATAATGGGTATATCTGGGGCATGTCGGTGTGAAGAACTCACTAAAATGTGCATAGACGACATTGAAGATAAAGGTTACTTTACTTTACTTTATAAAGGATAAAGGATAAAGATAATTTGTTGGTTACTCTGCCAGATACTAAAGCATGAACTTTTCGGAAAGCAAAATTAACTATTAACACTGCGAAGATAAGTTCTGAACATAACTGATTGTTTACCTGCAAAATTTCGGGGGATATTAAGAAAATAAGACTGACGGACGCTTCGAATTAAAGTTATATGCGTTAAAAACAGCGTTTTGGTCCCTTCTGAAATGGGCGAGCTTTCAGCCAATCACAGGTGTAGGCATTCGCGCGCCAAATTTGAATCGCTCCTCCTAGTTACTAAATAGAGTATAGCTATTGTCAATATACCAGATTAAAAAAATGGCATGTCCCGTAAATTTACGGTTACAGAAGGTATGACAGATGCTGTCTGTCACTTGACTATTTTTAAAAAGTACCTGAAAATAAGATCTATGGTTAGAAGTGTCCATCAACGTTTCTTTATGGCCTACCAAAATGGCAGTCAGTGCTGCAGTCAACCTGTCGGAAGGAACACATTTTCGTCAATCCCGAGCAAAATAGCAACATTTCTTGGGCTGCCAAACGCTGAGACTTACACTAGCCATTCATTTAGGAGGACTTCAGCTACGTTATTAGCCAACACTGGAGTCGACGTTCTTGCACTAAAAAGACATGGGCTGGAAATCGGTCACAATTGCTGAAGGGTACGTAGTAGATAGTCTTGAGAATGAAAATAAGTTGGCTAACAGAGTTTTGTACAACTGCCATGCTTCGAACATTGTATTAGGAGAATCCTGCAGATCGACTCAAATTTAGTGTGTGCTCGGAAGTGCACTTCTCGATGGGAATGATTGCAACAAAATCAAAGAGCTATCATCAAATTTTGTTAATTGTAATTTCGAAAATTGTACTATAAATATAGAAAAAAAGTTAAAAGTTTTTCATTATTTTACTTACTTTCCGGAGGGAGGTAAATGTTTACTTACCTCCCATTGTTCATAGTAACCAAAGCTATATCGGTAAGTGGGGCTTACTTCCTTCAAATCAATGTCACAACAGTGTATTACCATGTAGGGAGTGGAAAAACATTGTTTTGCATATTAAGTGCACTCGATACTAAATAATAGAATAAATTGCTGAATGTTTCGACTATTGCTATATGCAGAATTGGCAAAATCTTCAACATAACATTTTAAATTATACAAAATTAGTCAGGTTTTCTAAAATTCTAAAGAATTGTCAAAATTTTAATTATATTTATACAAAATTTCATGTGGGTTCAATTCCAATTCATAAGAAATAATTTAATGTGCCTATTGTATAAAATTGCATGGTATTGGTGATCGATGTTGGTATATAATTAATAGATTATTATGTGTTAAATGATTCTCATAATTATTGTGAGTTATTTAATTTATTACTTCAGCTTATTGCGATAAAATGTCTGTATTCAATAATAAAGATTAGCCCAAGACTAATGGTGTTGAATAACATTATAAATAAAATACTCAGTTGGTTAGTCGCTAACGTATCTGGGATGTATCCGCCACTCCATAAAATGCATTGCGCAATTGTTTAATTATAATAATGGCAAATGCCTGGTGTAAAAGGGCGTTTCTGGCCGTGCAAACACCGAAATGGCCTACATTTTTTTATCTCGTTATTATTATCTTTGCATTTGATTAGTCAAATAGATTGCGAGAATGCGAGCGGTACCAAGAACACTGGAGTGGTGTGCCGTGTATTCCATGCGGGAATGCGGCCGTAAAGGTGTCACGGTTTTGAAAGCGTCCGTAATCATAGAAATTATCTCGGGGACGGATCTTCCAGCTACCGAAATAGTTTTCTGCCCCACTCGGAGCGAAACTAATAATTACATCATTCATACGGCCCCGCCGTCGGAAGCCCGGGGGGGATGTCTTAATTTTACGAAGAGCCGGAACGTGAGCGAGAGGAGGACGGGCGGATGTGTAAACAGGGATGATGGAAGGGTACGGGACGAGGTGCCCCTATTATTCGAGTGACTGAAAAAAAAACACCCCCGCAGAGAGAGGTACAGTGAGTCAGCTTAGACCATTAGCTGCCTCCGCGTCCATAAATACAGGATTGGACTAGATATATTTACCCTCGGCATCACAAACAAAATATAAAAAAATATAAAAAGTTTTTTATGCCCCCCATATTTCGGCGACGCCATAGATTCCCATTACATCTTTATAGTTTTATATTTTATGTACGAGCCTGGGGCCTCCGGTCAACTATCCGTGGGGGAGCAAGTTTGTTTTCGGGTATTAATTATCGATCCTCCGGCGGGTGGGTGGCAGTTAATTCCGGCCCAAAATAAGTCCAGTGCACATCACAGACCTATAATTCGCTCACACTATCACCGGCGGTAGTATTGATGTTTGGCGTACAAATATAGAACGTGCTCCGGCCCTGTATGTACCCATTAGTATCGAAGCCCCACGCAGTTGTCAAAGGGCCCCACCCGCGCGCCGATCCTTGCCGCGCCCGGTCCCTAAACACGATCCCCTGATGACCCCCCGCTCCACGTGTACACCCACGTCCCTACATCCAGACCACGGACACACACGAGCACAAAGGCACTAAATTCACATGCATGTCCAAATTCAATTCCATTTATATGCATTTCACCGCATACGTATTGACCGAATTGTGGTGTTCGATACTTAAATTTGATGAGTACACTTTTCGGTGTACACGCGCGTGTACGTATAATTCAGCGGCCGCTGACGGTCCTACAAATTTCAGGTGGACGCCCGTCCTGCCACGCCACAATGCGCCACGGTCACTTTCAGCGACAAATTCATTTCATCCCATGATTAATAGTAAGCGCCGGACACCAACTTATTTATATCCATCAATGATGCATCACGATCAACCACTCGGCTCATCCATTAATTAGCCTCTCATGCGTACCTCATAATCCACAAAGAACACGCCATTACTAAAATTATTAATCTAATGGAAGCACAACGCAATAATTATGCTGATGCAAAATATATTTTCCAAAATGTAACACACAAAAAATAAAATATTCCGGCATTGATTGATCCATTACACCAGGGTTCTTCAACCTTTCATTGCCTTCGGAACCCTTCTGACTTGTGATATTTCTAAAGGAACCCTCGTAAATAAAATAAATAATTATCAAGTTTAAGGTTTTATCCATAAAATACCAATTATGTATTTAAGGTTGTTATATTATTATATTTATAATAGTAATTAGTGGTAAATAATTATTTTTATTTTATTCTATTATTTATTTATTTTATTTTGCCTGACTAGTTTCGGTTTAAAAAAATACATCATCAGAGTCTGTTCTTAAAACAACCGAAACTACTCAGGCAAAATAAAATAAATAAATAATAAAATAAAATAAAAATAAATATTTAGCAGTAAGTACTTTTATAAATATAATTATACAACAACCTTAAATAATTATTATTGAAATTTGGCTATATTCTTTATTAAAAAATTCTAATCAAGATAATTAACAGAAAAATAAAATCTAGAATTAGTAACACATTTACGAACGAATTTAAATTCAAATCACAAAATAATAGTAATACCAGGCTGAGCCTGTTATTTAAAATTTTCAATTGTCACAGTAAAATGTTTGATTATTTCTGTATTGTTTTCAATTCTCGTTGATTTAATGATTACTGTAGACAATTAAATTAATTGTATTATTTAATTATATATAATATTTAATATTTAATAAAAATATTAAATTGTAAGTTCAAAGATGACAGATTTTAATTTTTAATAAAATTTGAGTTATTACTTTTAAAATGTCAAAGACTATATTCAAGTTTTAATGTCAAAATTTCAATTATTACAGTCAAAGCTGCACTTATTACTGTCAAAATTGTAAATATTACTGCCAAAATTGCAGTGATTACTGCCAAAATTGCAATGTTTTGTTTAAATAACAATGATCATTTTTTGTATCTTTTCAGTTATTCGTGTTCAAATTAAAAAATATACGTTAACTTTTCGATAGAATTAAAGCATTCAAAGTAGAGTTGGAAAAAATGTTTGTTTTTTAATCAAAAATCAATGATCAAATCAAATCAAAAAATTAAATAAACCATGATTTATTTGTTTTTTTTTTAAATATTTGTGATCAGTTTTTGTCCGGGTAGATGCTTACTCGTCAAAGCATTCATTGCAAATTCAAAGCTTATTGGTAAACTGTAATTTTTGATAACATTTGCGTTAATACTTTAAAAAAAAAATTAAAAAAAACAATTTTTAAAGATAAAATTTCAATTATAATCTCAAAGCTGCACGTATTATTATCATAATAGCAATTGTTACTGTCAAAATAGCAATTGTTATCGATATCCTTATTCAAAGATTATTGTAAACAATTAAATTATTTCTGTTGAAATTAAAATGCTTACTCTTCAAAGTTTTAATTTCAAATTCAAAGATCACAGCAAAATTTTAATTTTTGATGAAATTTGAGTCATTTCTTCTTATATTCCAAAACCAATTTTCAATGGTTAATGATAAAATTTCAATTATTACCATCAAATGTGGACTTATAACTGTCAAAATAGTATTATTGTCCTAATCCCTATTCAAGAATTACTGTAAACAATTAAATTATTTCTTTCAAAGTTGCATTGATTACTAGTCAAACTATTCATTGCAAATTTAAAGATTACTGGCAAATTTTAATTTTTGTATAGTTTCAGTTATTACTTTCTCTTAACATTTCGACTATTTTCAATTTTTAATGACATAATGTCCATTATAATCTCAAAGCTGCACGTATTACTGTTAAAATAGCAAATGTTACTGCAAAAATAATAATTATTGCTGTCAAAATTACAATTATTACTATCAATATTACAACGACAAACTGCCAATACTTTAATTCTATTGAAATGTCAAAGATTACATATTTATAAAAAAATCTGTTATTGATACTGATGCAGTTTTGCCTTTCAATTGTAACATTTTCAATTGTTACAGTAAAATATTTAACATTTACTTATGTGTAATTTAACGATGTAGTAACAAATACTAATACGTAAATAATTATAATTATATTAAAATGTTAAAATTTACATTTTTAATCAAATAACTGTTACTGTTGCTGATGCTGCTCTGTCATTATAACAAAATTTAAATTATAACATCAAAGCTGCACGTATTACTGTCAAAATAGCAATTGTTGCTGTCTAAATAGTAATTATTGCTGTCAAAATTACAATTATTACTATCAAAATTGCAATGGTAAACTGCCAATAATTTAATTCTATTAAAATGTCAAAGATTACATTTTTATAAAAAAATCTGTTACTGATACTGATTCAGTTTTGCCTTTCAATTGTAACATTTTCATTTGTTGCAGTAAAATATTTAACATTTACTTATGTGTAATATAACAATATAGTAACAAATACTAATACATAAATAATTATAATTATATAATTATTATTGTAAATTTAAGCAAATTTGCCTATATTCTCTAGTAAACAATTCTAAACAAAATAATTACTGGAAAGAAAATCACTTATTTTGAATTTATTTTGTAGTAACTCTTTGTTACTACAAAGATTTCTCTTGTGTGTGTTTCTCTTAATCTGTGGGCTTTTATCTTTTCTTTAACCTCCTCTTGTCTGTTTTTTGTATTTCTTCCAACTCGTGTCCATTTTTAATTTTATAAATAATTGAATAGATCAATACACCATTGTAATTCGCCACATATAATTTTTCGCTTGTAAATGATTGTAAAATATCGAAACTCGAGTAGTGTATTTTAAAGAATTGAAAAACTAAAAACATTGTAATTTAACACTTACACTGCTCAACAAAATTAGGGGAACACTTATAAAATAACGGGTTAAAATAGAGTTTTAGCAACTATACGGAATTAATTAATACTGAATAATCTTAATTCATGTTTATTTAAACAGGAAAGAGGTATTTTAAAACCATTTGCTTAAAATTAACAAAAATAAAATCCAAAAACTATTTAAATTATACAACGAAAATTCCTGCATCTCATTTATTTATGAAAGTAAGTATAGCAAACCTAATATCGTTATAAAGATAAAAAGATGTCCTTTTTAAAAATGTCAAAGCCAACTATGACTGCCATTAAAAAAAAAGTTTGTATTATAACTCAAAAAATTGCATAAGCTCTTAAAATGACAACTATTTCCTCATTTAACCGAATCTCTATGTTTTATGGTTTCCGAGATGCCAATGCTAAAAAAAAAAACTTACCCTGTATATAAAAAAAAATATATGATCTTGGAATTTCTAATAATTGATTGGAATTTATTTTGTTTACAAAATTGATAAATATTTCAAGATTTTTAAGATGAACTTGAAATCTTTGACATTTTTACTAATTTTTCTCAGAAATGTACAAATAACTGTCAACGTAATTAAATAAGAAATTAATGAAACCCGAGTTTTAGTATAAAAAATATAATTTTTTAACCTTTTATTCTTAAAAAAAAGAAGGTAAAATTGAGATTCTAAGAAGCTGAAAATTTTTAAATACTTTAAAATGCTAAACATAAGTGCAGCAGATCCTATAAAATCGTTGAAAATGTATAAATTCTTACACTTTTTTAACAATTTACTAAATCTTAATTTATTTTATTAGCAATTTCGTTAAAGATTTCAAGAATTTTAAGCCCATCTTGAGATATTTGAGATGTCAATGATATGTCTCGAAATTTCATAAATAATTGGAAAAACAACTAAACGTCCATTAAAAATCTAGTCCAATAAAATCTCTGAAGACATTGAGACGAAACTAAATTTTAGAGGTTATTCTGAAATTATTTGACATTTTTTCGAAATCATTGTAATCCATTATATATTTATACAGTTCTAAAATAGAATAGAATTCTTTAATCTTTAGACTAGAATTTTTGGAAATTTACAACTTTCCCAGTTTTTCCAATATTATGTTAATAATTTTATGCAACCTATATTATGTTTCAATTAATATATTGCCATAACATTAATTTCCAAAGTTTGTTATTTACTAGAAAAACAATTACTTATTCACATTTTATATGATTAATATGGTGCCAGTTTTAAATTTTAACTATTTTGGCGGAATGCTTTATTTTAAGGAAAATACTGACTTCTTTCGGGTGATTAAGTTCAGGTAACCATTCATACATGCCGTACTGAATACTTTGCACTTTGCATACAGGACGTGCAATTGTTTCTCAGCAAACACCATTTACTTCGCCAGGATAATTTGTTTTGTTAGAAACCCATCTTTCTGATTCTAAATATGAAATCTGGAAATTTCAATCATAAATTCACAAATAACTGTAATGTTATTAAATGAGAAATCGATGACGATAAAGTAAATTAGGTACATAATAGTTAGGTGCTCAAGTTAAAAGTGTTTGTAAAAGTCTTGATTAAATTGAGATTTATACATGATTTCAATAATTTCAAAGCTAGTCTTGGTCGTAATTCTAAAAAAAAGTATCAACATCTATCATTTCTAAATTTTAAAAACGTTAAAACGTTAAAATGATTGAGTTATATAAGAAAATCCTCGAACATTAAAAAAAATATTACAATTACAATTATTAATTCATTTAAATTATTTAAATATTTTTATGCACCTATCATTTATTAACTATTCATTGAATAGATTAAACAGTAAACTGATTTATTTTCTATTTAAAAAAAATCATAGGTGTTATAAAACAGTGATATATAACATGTACATAAACAATTCCCTGTTTAACATCTGCAATGGTACTTAACAGTTTTATCGGCGATACTGAGTAATCAATGAAAGTAGATTGTAGCTACCGCCGGACATAAATAATTATTTAACTGCGCGTGCATAAAGGTCTAATTTTCGTTTTAAAACAGCAGCAGTAAATTCAATAAAATTGAATAAATGCTTTTACGTTCGTCCCGGTCGATCGCGTTCATTCTATTTGGTCTCATAAATGGATTTAGTGTAACGACTGCAATCGGAGAGGCATTGTTTAATTGTAATATTGAATATTGCTTACACGCAACCTTTAATCAATTTTTTTAAAGCAATTTTTATACTGGTACTACAATAAAAATGATAATATATGCTATTAGTTCGGTTCCTATTCTAATTCATGCAAATTAATTCTTATTTTCGTGCTCTTTCCTAGTTTTTTTTTAAATTTCCTATCCAAGTTTGATGAATTGATAGACAAAAAAAAAGAAAATCTTTGTGGAAAGAAGGACTAAATTAACATTTGAATACCACTTATTTTACATAAATAAATTTTATAATAATTATGTAACGTGTATTGTATTTATATGCAAAGGATAATAAAATCCCATATTTTTATATGTAAATAAACAATTATTATAATGGCTCATATTAAATACCAAATTAATTATTTTCGAAGGTTGCGGTTCAATTTTGTGAACCACGATTTTATATAAAATACGTCGTTTTAATAATACACAAATCTACACTAATTAAAACAGTTTGTTAAAACATTTTAACGTTTAACATTAACATGTTAAAACATTTAAGGAAATTAAAACATTTTGTTTTATATTAGCAAGGATTTCGTTTCTTGACATACTTTGTATTGAATAATTAATTACAACTTTTAACATTTGTTCTCGTATTTCCACTCTATGAATTGTTAAACTTTTCTCAAATTGGATATGATGTTTAATGGACATTTCTACAAACATGTAATCTATTTGTATAAAAAATTATATAATCTAAAAATTCATTTAGATTTTAGATGAATATTTTATTGCAAATACAAAAGTGCACAAGAATATTTAGAAATATTTGTAAAACTTTATTAATCAACTGTTTTGTTAGTTAGTTTCTATGTTTGTGGTGGTTTATTTTCCTAGATTAGGTAGTCTTTGTGGTTTATGTGGTTTATTTTCCTATACTACCTAACACTAAAAAAAAAACAATAATAAATGAAATAAAAACAAATCATATTTGTACAATACATACAGAGTGTCTCACGCTAATGGACCATTAAAAGTTTATGGGGTTCCCGATAAAATAAAATTATAATAATATTATTCATTTAAACATGTCTGATTCCACTCTCATCAGGTGAAATACTTCCGATTCTACTGAAAGTAGCCATAAACTTTTGTTTTTTAAATAGAACACCCTATATATTATTATGTTTCTGGCTTCCCCGTTTAATTTGAAATTTCTTTAGTAGAGATGTGGTACACCTATCGTTTTTACTTTCTGAGATAAAAATTAAATTCCAAGATTTTTACCACAAAAACATTTTATGAAAAATATCTTCAATTTCTCGTACAAATAAGATAAAAACGGAAAATTTATCTCGAATTGTACCTGAAACGTACCTGTATGACATATATATATTTTGCAGCTAAAAATCTTGAATAGGTCATTCAAGAATGTCATGGGTTAAATGCCCACTTGAATCAAGCGTATTTCAGTCTTGACAAATAGTTTTCGAATGTAAATCATGTTTAGTACAAGTTGGATAAATACTTCTAGGTCTAGACACCACTCAAGAACTGTCGTTTCGTCTCATCAGACTTGAAGATAAGTTACCTGTCGCGTGGATAAATCCACAAGGAGTTTAGAAACTACTTACCCAATGCGATTCTAATCTTGCAGGTGTCTTAAAGAGAAAGATAACTATTTGTGACTTCATAAATACAAGGAAAGATTGGAAATATTCTACTACACAGCATTCTACTAATGTCGCTGCATTTTAGAATTTCGTCAATACTATATGACATTTTTGAGTCATTGTAACTTTTCATAAAACATATTTTTCGAAGGCAAATTCTTCAAAAACTTTTCATGATTTCATGATTCTTTGAAATTCTCAGGAAATATTGATTATAAAAATTTAAATAACGAATTGCTAACAACTCGTTTATTAAACAATTGATCATTCGAAGAATTGATCACTAGAAGAATTCGTTTTTGAAAATTTTCTTCCGGAAAATGATTTTCTTTTTTATTTTATAAATGTGAGTCATTGTAACTTTTCATAAAACATATTTTTCGAAGGCAAATTCTTCAAAAACTTATTCATGATTTCATGATTCTTTGAAATTCTCGAGAAATATTGATTACAAAAATTTAAATAACGAATTGCTAACAACTCGTTTATTAAACAATTGATCATTCGAAGAATTGATCACTTGAAGAATTCGTTTTTGAAAATGTTTTTCCGGAAAAATGATTTTCTTTTTTATTTTATAAATGTAAGTTAAAGTAAATCTTACCTGCATGTATCTGTCAATGATCTGTAACAAAAAAACGAAATATTTAATTATAGTAATCATAATAATAATAATAATAATAATAATTTAAGGAGGAAAAGTACATATACATTTTATATTGGTTAAACAGACCGAACATAAGATGACGAAGAAGAAAGGTATAGGAAAGTCACTTTTATTTAGCTGTTAGTAAGTAATCAAAAATACAAGAATACATCGCAACTTATTAGAGATTTTTAAGTAAAACTAAGAAGTAAACAAATTTGTTAAATTAAAGTTAAACGCATTTTTGATGATTTTTTCCTCCCTCATACAAGGGAGGAAAGTTTTACATCATAACTTCATATTAACTTAATATTCCAACAAAGCCAACTTATTATACATCTTTGGATTCAGAAAAATAACCTCTACAAAAAAAAAAGAAAATATATGAAACCATTTGAAAAAAAAAATTGACTATCGCTGAAATGAAAGTTGATATTGCAACAAAACAAAATTTGGGCCGCTTTGTATAAACATGTGGAGCCATTTAATCTGGTTTTGTTTTTTTTTAAATCGGCCAATAAATAATAGAATTATTGCCAGCAGCATTTTTGAGGAGACACCCTGTATATATATATATACTATTTTTTCACTACTACAACAATTACAATAATTTAAAATTAAATATTAAAATACAACAAACATCTGTAATTAAATCAATCAAAATTTGACATTGATGTATTCAACGAATTTAGTGAAAATGCGGCCAGCTAAGGCCGGTTAATTGTGATGCCACGAAAGACAAAAACTTGAACAGCTACATACCCCGTTCCAATGTATGTATTCACATTTATTTTAGTCAGCTCAAAACGTTCAACATAATCTCCTAGGAACCACGCACCCGGTTTAATAACCGTATTCAATCCATTACGTATTTTATTCAACCGATATAATCCTCGTACTATTTTTATTTATAAATATTCTTACGTTGCTTGTTTACTTTGATTTTTAACAATATACTTATTCTAAATATTATATTTTGACATTTGGATTTTTAATTGTCATGCACAAGAAAATATAATATTAATGCAAAACACTGTGAAAGGTCATAGAAAAAATCATATGTATTACTCGGGAGCAAAGTGCATCATTTCTTCCCGCAGATAATCTAATATCTTAGATTTTGATCCGCGGGAGTAAATAATGCGCTTTTCTCCCTTGTAATACAAATAGATACTGTCAGTAAAGTACTGTTCCTGTGGAGAGGAATTGAAGCAGGCGGTCTCATGTGCAGTTAAATTATGCACCTTAGAGAATCCGAAATTCGTGAACACTCACGGTAATCATTAATCAGTCATAGCAATAAAAATATGACGTTGTTAAATATGCAATAATATTATATACAAGTATTATTACTTAAAATATTAGTAATAACATATTGTGTATGGCTCTCCCTCATTTATAAAAATTGTACTTAACTGTTTTGTAAGTTGACCGAGTTAGATTTAATAACGATCAGGTATAAAATAATAATGTTACTGAAATAAATAATATCATTCGAAGACAGTCCAGTATTCATTGTTAAATTTATCTGTACTTCGAAAAGACGCGTCTAATATAAATCTATAAACAAATTATATAACATCCACCCACTAACTAAATGAGCGGCGTTATCTGTTAGACTCCCATACAATTAATTTGTTGAATCCTAACTCTCCTGGCAATTGCTGTGAACGCATGAATTTTCTGTCAATTATCCCGATATGGAAAATCCTCAATTTCCATACAATGGCGTACCTGAAACCATATGTACGCACGTAATGTAAATCGCCGAGAGGAGACAAAAGTCTAATTGCACCACGGAGTGGGAGTGCACAGAGCACCGTCTCAAGCCTCTCCTTTCAAGTTTCAGATAGCTTAAATTGTGTACACTCGATGGTACTCAACCGGATAATTGGTGGCTCATATCATTACATCAAAATTGTTGTTACCGATTATAATTAATTAGTAATGGTAGTCAAAATCTTTATTTGCTACTTTCGACCAGAGGTATTTCTGCTTTTACAGTGATAGTTTAATTTTATATGTAGTTTGATGTATCAATATTAAAATTAACAATGAAATCAAATTAAAAATATTAAATTAAAAGAAATAGATAGCCTTTATAAAGATCGTTATATATATATATATATATATATATATATATATATATATATATATATATATATATATATATATATATATATATATATATATATATATATATATATATATATATATATAAGAAATAGAAGAAAAAATCGAAGTTTTTCGAACCTACAAGCGATTGGTAATAATTTTGTGACTTCATATAGATTTTTGTTGCTAGTATTGTGTAATGGGTTATTGATATGTCTTAATTTTGTTATCACTCGTATCGCGTTTCTTTCAGCAATCTCAATTGTTTCTTGTGTGATTTTTGATGTGTTTTTGAAAATTATATGACCGTAGTTAAGTAGTGGCCGGCATATCGCATATCGATCCCCCTATTATTATAAGTGAGGCAACAGAAATGTTTAGCTCGTTTTATGATTTCTAATTTAGCACGTTTAGTATGGGTCCTAAACTTAGAGTTTTGTTAACAAATGTTATACCGATATCCAAGATATACCGATACCCACATCCGGGGTTGGATATTCGTCCAAGTTACCGACTGTAATAAATGGTGAATTTTTGTTAATTTTGTGATTAGGTATGAATAATTAACATTTGTTTGGATTAGGCAATAGTCTCCACTTATGGATCCAATTCATGGTTGTATTAGTAAGTCGTTGTAGTTTGTTGATTGTTTTTGTGAGATTAGTCTTGTGTGAAATGAGGGCTGTATCATCTGCGAATTGTAGAATGTATGACTTTAGATTTATGTAGTTTTTGTCAATGAAGTTATGGTTATAAATATCATGGCAGTAAATATTATATAACAGCGGGGATATTGGTGGCTCTTGTGGTAATCCTTGGAGTGGATTGAATTTATACGAGTAAGTGTTGTTGATCTTGTTTTGTAGCTCGGGGATGTTGGTTAGAAAGTCGTTAACTATGTGTATTAGGTACTGTGGTATTCCTATTTGGTAGACCAGAACTTTGTGCCACACTGTGTTAAATGCCTTGTTAATATCTAAGAAAACCGCAGCAGTATGTTGATTGTCTAAGTAGGACACTTGTATATTGTTAGTAAGAATGAATAGAGGGTGGGTGGTTGAGTGAGAGGGTTTGAAACCAAATTTGTATTTCGGGATGGTTTTTTCCACTATATTCCACATTCTATTTTTAAGTATTTGTTCGAAAGTCTTGCCTAGGGCTGGTAAAAGAGTGATTGGTCTGTAGTTTTCTAGCTTAGACTTGTCTAATCCTGGGTTTTGTATTGTAATGATGTTCCCTGTTTTCCATACTTCTGGACACATTTTGTTTTTAAGTTGTAAAGTTTGATTATGTGTTTATGGATGTTGTTACTAAGCTTCTTCAATATGTGTTTAGCTAGAAGATCGAATCCAGGAGCTGTGTTTTGGCCACGCTGTATTATTTCAAAAAATTCGATCTCATCTATAGCTTTAATATCGTCATTATTTGTGTTTGAAGAAGTGAAGTAATTGTACCAGTCAGATACATGATCGAAGTTGTTACCATCATAGCGGGGGTCGTTTTTTGCGTGAATGCTTTAGAGAGGTGTTCTGAAAAAATATTTGCTTTTTCTGCTTCTGTAGTATATATTTGGTTGTTAGATGTTAAGTTCTGTATAAATGGTGTTTTTTTTGTATTTAGCTAGTTTTTTATCTTTGTCCAATATATTTTGCCTCTAGCCTATTCTACTTCTTCGGATACTTCTCTAGCCACTTTTCAGTTTTATATTGTTTGATAATAATTTGAATGTTCTTATTTAATCTATTTATTTCAGTCTTTAGCATTCTGTTTGCTGTTATAGTATATTCTCTATACATTTGTCGTTTTGTTTTGATTAGTTTTAGAATATATTTTGGCAGTCTATGTTTGTAGTATTTTTGTGTAGTATGTGGATTATGTCTGATAATTGAGTTCGTCAGGTTGTCTTGTAACTCAACGATATTATTTATATTCATTTAATTTTCTGTTTATGTAGCATTGAATATCCATGTTAATTGCTTCTACACTTGTTAGTCTGATGTTAGTTATTTTTATTGGGTTAGTGATTATAACTGGGATGTCAAGATTCAATGTAAATTTTACGCCAAGGTGGTCAAAGTAATGGTCTGTTGTTAGTTCAATATTAACTAATTATTAAATAATTAGTTATAATTAATTATTAACTTGAACATTTTTTTACCCCTAAAATGATAAAATGGTAACCTAATACTGACTGAGTTATCAATGCATTTTCTTGTCATCGATTATATTAATGAATCAGTTTTTTGAGCATACGTGTGTTATTTCCGGAGAACATATTTGTTGTTAAGAGGTGCGAATATCAGGGAAGTCGCGTATAACCATGATGTCGAGAATATGTGCTGCTTAGGAGTTTAAATATTCTGGTTTACACCTTTGTACAATAAGACAGACTTCTAAATTTGGCACTTGCGGATATGTCCAATAAAAAAAATTGAAAATAATCGAATAGTTGTCCGGGCCTACCCTACAATTCGAGCCATGGTACAAAAGGTTTAAAAATATTTTTTTCTTCTATGACATATATTAATATGAAACTTTGATGCCTTTATTTCGTTCTAGTTGTTCTGTACAACAACTATATACTTCGAAGTTTCATACTTGAGTTTCTCGGGGGATGTCCATCTGAAACTTCATTCAAAACGGAACCATTTCTCCAATATTCTGGTTGAATTTTCACATTTTTTTTAGTCTTCATTGAAGATCTTCATTGAAGATGAGGGTTGTTCTCTCAGTTACCAAGTTTTCTAGACTTACTTGTTCGCCGGATATTTGTACACGTCTTGGACAATCGAGCTTTTGTAGACATTTAAGATTCTTGGACATTTCTTCTTTGCTTTCAGCGGATACTCGATCCCCAAAAAATGCCACCAAGTGTTTTCACCAAGAAATGAATCTGTGTGTCTGGCAAAAGGGTTGTAAGATTTTTCTCCAAGAGCTTACATTTAAGCCAAGGTTACATTTTATGTAGACCTAATAACTGAATATTATTTTTTGTTCAGACAGATGTCAATCGAAACTGGTTTGAAATATGTATATTTTTAGCAAGGCAAATTGTTAAAGAAAGGAAATAAAGGAAAGTTTCAACACCAATTCAGCCAGTACAATCTACATACATAGTGGGAAGCAAAGAAGGCGAAATGGAGGAAATTAAAAACATGATGAAAGAGATGATGAATAAGATGAAAGAGTTAAAGAAAGGAATGGAAACTAACAATGAAATGATAAAAGAGGAGATAATGGAGATGAGAAATGATATAAGGAGTAGGGAAGAAGAATGGAAGGAAGAGAAAACGGAATTGAAGGGGAAAATAGAAATCCTGGAACTTCGAATAGAAAGTATAGAGAGAGAGAGAAGAGAGAAAAAAAAGTAGTAATTAAGGGTCTGAGGGTGGAAGACAGCAATATTCCTTGGACAGTAGAACAATTTATAAAGAAAGAGCTAAATGTAGAAGTTAGAATTATAGAAGCATTTAAGGATATGGAAATGATTATCGCTGAAGTGGGATTATGGGAAATGAAATAGAAGGTACTGAAGGCAAAGAATAAACTCAAAGGCAGTAAAATTTATCTGGACAATGACCTTGCAAGGGACGACAGACAGATACAACAGCAGATAAGAAGCATTGCGAGAGAGAGATAAGATTTCCTTTAGACAGTAAAGGAAATAGCATCAAAATAGGATACCACAAGCTGTTTATCAATGGGCAAGAATTCACTTGGAAGAGGAATGAGAAGGGACTAACAGCTACGAGAGAAAACTCAAAAAACTAGTAAAGCTGGAAAGTGGGCCAAGTAATATGAGTATGACACAAAAGTGCGAGATAACGGATCTGAGTAAAATGGAAAATGGAAAAAGGAAATTAATAGCAAAGAAGGGGAATACCTGGAAAATTGAAGTTAAAAATAGGAACGTGGAATGTCAGAGGAACTAATGAACAATGAGCATTAAAGAATTTGATAGAGGAAATAAAGGCATCAAAATTTGATATAGTAGCGTTACAGGAGACAAAACAGCTAGGTAATCAAACTTTTGAACTGGACGATCATATATGCTTCAACAGTGAAGGAAGAAACTGAATGAGAGGAACAGGGTTCATAATACATAAAAAGTTAAAGATGCTAGTGATACAGTACTAGTGAGTACAAGCCGATTAGTGACAGGATGTGTTACTTAAGATTAAGAGGAAAATTCGAAAAAAATATCACTATTGAATATACACGCACCAACTGAAGATACGGGAGAGGAAATAAAGGAGGACTTCTATAGCCTTCTGGATAGGGAGTATGAATAAATTAAGAAGTATGATATGAAAATAGTACTAGGAGATTTTAATGCAAAGATAGGGCAAGAAAGTATGTATAGACCGACAATTGGAAGGTTCAATTACTTATAAAATAAATGGCCAATTACTTATAGATTTTGCAAAGGAGAAACATATGGTAGTTAAAAGTACGTACTTCCAGAAAAAAGAGATTCACAAGGGAACATGGACATCACCTGATGGAAGAGTTACAAACCAAATAGACCATGCCCTGATTGAAGTAATGGAACAAAATAGTATAATAGATTTAAGAAGGTACAGGGGACCAGGGAACGCAGATTCAGACCACTTTTGGTTGGCATAAAACTTAAACAGCAGATACCGACGACAAGGAACGAGGAACGAAGGAAGAAAGGGAACCGAAAAGAAAGAAGATTACCAAATGTAGAGGAGAGGGCGGAATATAGTGCGAAGATAACTATGAATCTAAGTACAATGCGAGACAGTGGGAATATTGAAGAAAGGTGGAAATGTATAAAAAACGAGATGGATGGGGCACTAAAACACGAAACGAACATGAGTATGCAAAATGGGAAATGGTACAATAAGGAATACGAAAGAGAGGTGGATCAAAGGAAACAGCTAAGAGCTCGGGCAATTGAAACAGGTTCCAATGAAGTAAAATGTAAGTACCAGGATCAAAGGAGAAAGTGTAAGAAACTGTTAAGAGAAAAGAAACGGAAACACAACGAAAAGCTAATAAGAAATATAGAGGAATGCTATCAAAATCATGATGTTAGGAATTTATACAGAGGATTAAAGAGGGAAAGGTGGGAGTATCAACCGAAGACAGTATTCTACAGAAATAAAATGGGGCAACTAGTAGGAGCAGAAAAGGAAGTATTGGAGTTGTGGAAATATTACTTTATTGAGTTGTTAAATGGAAACCAGGGTATAAACAGAAGTAGGGGCAGTGAACGAGTAAGGGTGGGCTACTCAGTAGAAGAGGAGGAGGCACCCCCAAGCTTAAGGGAAGTGGAGGAGGTGGTGCAGAAAATCAGAAAAAACAAGAGCACCGGGGAAGATCAGATAACACCGGCGATGGTAAAGTATGGCGGGGAAGGACTAATGGAAACAATGCATCTGCTAATAAAATATATGTAGGAAAAAAGAAAAGATGCCAGAGAGCTGGGGAGAGGCCATCATGGTGTCAATACATAAGAAAGGCGACAAAAGTGAGTACATGAAGTATAGAGGAATTGCACTATTGAATGTTATGTATAAAGTCCTTGCCACTTGCATAAAAAATAAATTAGTAATGAATGTAGAGGAGAAGCTGGGGGACTACCTGTGCGGATTCCGAGCCAATAGATCAGTGGTAGACCAATTGTTTGCGTTACGAGAGATCCAAGCAGAAAGCTACGAGCACAGTAAAGATACGTATGTACTATTCGTTGATTTTAAACAGGCATACGATAGAATAAAGAGAGACTATTTGTACAAAGCCTTATAAGAGCTGGGAGTAAAGAAGAAATTAATAAATCTAATCAAAGTATTACTAAGAAGGACAACTAGCCGAGTAAGAATTGGGAGGAAAGCTGTCTGAGAGTTTTATGGTGTAGGAAGGAGTAAGGCAAGGTGACCCTCTATCACCGGCACTATTCAACTGCACATCGGAATACGTAATTAGGAAAGGCGAGCTAAGAAGATCTGGACTGATATACCATAACCTCCACCAGTGTATGGCTTTTGCAGATGACCTAGCAATAGTGACCAGATCCAGAACAGAACTGCAGAGCACACTAATAAAGTTAGAAAGAGAAGCACTGCTAGTGGGACTACAGACAAACGAGAAAAAGACCAAGTATATGGAATGGACAGACGAACAGTTCAATCAACGGAATCTGACAGTAACAACGGAAAAAGGAAGGACGTATCATTTCGAACAGGTAGAGCAGATGACCTACATAGGATCGGAATACCAAAGAACACCAGGAGTAACAAATGAAATACAGACCAGAATTATGGCCGGGAACAGGTGTGTGTTTGCACTTAAGAGAATTCTAAATTGGAAGATAATATCACGGAAACTAAAAAATCGGGTGTATAAAAGCGTAATTAGACCTGTAGTTCTCTATGTTAGCGAAGTATGGACCATAGGCAAAGCGGAACAAAACAGGCTACGAATATGGGAAAGGAAGATTCTCCGGAAAGTATATGGTGGAAAATGTTTCCAGGGGGAATGGGTAAGAAGAACCAACAGGGAACTAATGGAACTGTACCAAGAGCCGGATATCGTGGGAGTAGTGAAGGCGCAAAGGCTGAGATGGCTAGGACATGTGAAGATGATGGGGGTAAGCCGAACGATAAAGAGAGTACTAGAGACTAGGATAGGTGGAAGAAAAAGTACTGGAAGACCAAAATCGAGATGGATGAAGGAAGTGAAAAAGGACATAGCAGAGTGTAAAATAACAAATTACAAGGACAAAGTGAAGAATAGGATGGAAGGGAGAGCTTGTCAACAAAGCCAAGGACCTGTTAGGCCTGGAGTGCTAATTTATATATATTAGTAGTAAATACTTTGTTCGTCCTTTGGGCATGATGTGCAGGGCTAAGAACATAGTCATTTTCATTGCCACGTCCGCCACCAAAACAGAAAGGAGATAAATGCAGAGCTTCATGATATTCGTCCTTTGGTTGCAGTTTTCCAGTACACGTGATAAACACACTATTCACGTATCTTTTCATTTAGTAAGCCCAAAATTAATGAAGCATTTAAATGGTAATTTGTGTGTATACGTCGGGCAATATCCACAAACCCTCCCCTATCTCACGGTTCGCTCCCGATGCGATTGCGTTTCTCGCCGATAATTGCGTTATGAAATTCGTCGCGGTGCAATTTCTGTTTGTGTTTTTGCGACGGAACTTCCAAATTTAATTTGCCGAATCGACGCCCCCGGGGCGGCTCACGTATTCCAGCTATTCCCGTTCATGGCGCTGCATCCGACGATCAAGGTCCAAAAACTCACGGCGGAACTCGAAGAATCGAACACATTCGGGGAATTCAAAATATGCGATTTTAAGGATGAGGCGCGGGGGCGGCGGAGTGGGGCCTACGTTCCCATTGTGCTGCCGAGGATTAGAAATTATAGGGGAATTTGCCATTCACCGTACTGAGGGTCGTATGTTGGTTTAGGAAGATGGGGATGCATTATGTATGTACGATTTTTTTCGGGGATCATGCGGCTTACTGGTTATCTCATTGATGTTCAATAATTTACATTTGGAGACGTTATGATTTTTAATACGTAACATGAGGACGATTTTGTTTATAGTGTTTCTACAATACAAGTTATCATTGATATCTTAATTGCGTTAAAATGCTCAAGTAAACGAATTACTTTTGTTACACTTGTTACATGTTCATTGCATGCGCAACTGTGATATCTCTAATTTATGCCACCACCAAATAACAACAGATCCAGATCTTATAACCGGATCACCATTTACCGTGCTCCAAGAGCTCCGGCTTTGCGCGCGTAATCACTATAATTACTCCTAATTGAGCAATAAAAAATGAGGCAACGTGTGAATCGAAATTAGATAATCGGCGCTAATTAGGAATTCGTTATTCCACGTTGCGGTATAAACGACCGGTTATTGTAATTGTGGCGATCAAATGCAAATGCCGGTTAAAATGCTGGCCGGCACTTAATCACCCCCTTGTTTACGACTCGTGTGCCCGTCGCATTACTTCTTTAGTCATCATCGGAAATCCATTGAATTTAATACACGCTTATGAAATGATGTATTAAGGAAATGTCATAAGCCACAAGCATAGGTAATAAGGTGTAGAAAATAATCTTTTTTTTTATTGTGCGTATTAATTTTTGTACTTGATGATATAACAATGTTTTCTTTCGACAAGGATAGGCCAGAATAATTTATTTACAGAGGAACTGATTTAATTGTATCGTTAGAATTAATGCAGAAACGAAAATCATTAATGGACAATCAGAATTAATATAACCAATATATAAGAATCTCTATAGTATAGAGAATCTTATCTTAGAGGCAAAGTTCTTGCAACATTTGTAAATTTAATTGACACACAATAACACGACAATAACACACAATACACGACTAAAGGACGCAATAGCAAGACAAACAGAAACTCACGGACGACACCGTGATATGGTTTAATAAATGGAGGCTACAACCAAATCCAACAAAGTGCCAGTTGCTCATCACAAATCACCGCATCACCGACAATTCACCTACTATCAATGTGGACGGAACGACGTACAACCGACCACGACAATAAAATACCTGGGCATGACAATCGACAGCAAACACAAATTCGACAAACATTTACGGAACACGAAGATGGAAATTCAAAAACGTGCAAAACATTTCAGATACCTGGCATATGGAGGTAGTGGCGTATACATTAATACTGCAAAAAAAACCTACAAGCCCATATGTAGACCCATGATTGACGATGGACGAATCATACTTAATAACGCACGAGACAAATGTAAATGAATCACGGACATAACTGAACGGAAAACACTGAGACTAATTACCAAACTTAGACACAAGGACAATCATCTTCACAACATATCGAACATATATCTCTACAAAATCACCAAAATCATTCCCATACAACAAAGACAAACTACGGAATAAATTCAAACATAGACTGGACAATAGGACAATACTCGACGAATTATGCATAAAAAGACAAGACATATGAACCACAAAAAAACACCCGACCAAAACACTACACGAATCATACTTTTCTTCATAATACACTCCCATTAATTCACAAATTATCAATCACCAAAATAAAATTAATACCAATACAAAACAATATATTGTTAAATAAATGTATTTTCAACACTGAGCGGAAAGACCCCATCTGGGGTCGATAGCCTGAATAAAGATCGTTATAATATATATACGAGGGCAGTTTGACGGAAGAGTGACTTTTCAAAGGTTGGTAACACTGTTGCTATAATGATTATGTTGCTAGCTCCTGAGGTCTTTCGGAGGTCTACTGTCAAAATTTGGCACCAATCTAACAGATAGATTATGTTTTATACTCATTTGAAGAAAACTGTTTTCGTTGTTGTGTAAATATGGAGAAAATATAATTTCGAGTGTTGATTAAACATTATTTTCTACGTGAAAAAACAATTAAAGAAACCGAGGAAAAGTTACGTAAATATTATCTGGTAAAAGTGGCCATATAAGCACGGTTGATGCAGATCATCCGAAAGCATCATTTGTAACTACTCCAGAAATGGTTAATAAAGTCTATGGCCTTGTAATTGGCAATCGAATAAAAGTTCGTGAGATAGCTAATGAAGTAAACATCTCAACCGAACGGGTATACAATATTTTGCATGAACATTTCAATAAGAAAAAGCTATCTGCGAGATGGTTGCCGCGTTTGCTTAATGGTGATCAAATGCGCGGTCGCATTAAGAATTCAGAAGAATGTTTGGCCATTTTCACCGTAATTCAAAGGATTTTTTTCGTCAATATGTCACAGTAGATGAAACTTGGATACATCATTATACTCCAGAAACAAGAATACAGTCTAAATAATGGATTTCTCCATGCGAACATGCTCTCAAAAAGGCAAAAACACGTTTTTCGGCCAATAAGGTCATGGCCACAGTTTTTTTAGGATTCGAAAGGTATAATCTTTATTAATTGTTTACAAAAAGGAAAAACGATAATTGGAGAGTATTATGCTGATTATGCTGACACGTTTTGATGCCGAACTTGAAAAACAACGACCGCATTTGATGAAGAAAAAAGTGTCATTCCATCACGATAATGCGCCCTCTCATTCGTCTGCAATTGCTACAACTAAATTGGCTGAATTGCATTGCGAATTACTGCTTTATCCGCCATATTCGCCAGATCTGGCTCCCAGTGATTTCTTCTTATTTCCAAATTTAAAAAAATGGCTGGGTGGAAAAATATTTCAGGCAAATGAAGAGGTGATAACCGAGACAAATGCATATTTTGAAGACTTTCCAAAAGATTACTGTTTGGAAGTTTTAAAAAAACTGTAAACTCGCTGGGCTAAGTGTGTACAGATGAAAGGGTGTTATGTTGAAAAATAAAATATATTTTTAACAGAAAAATAACGTTTTCATTAAAAAGTCACTCTTCCGTCAAACATCCCTCGTATATATATAATTGAAGAAATAAAAAAATCTCAAAACAAAAATCAAAATTTTGATGGACCAGCGGAACGTTGATGGCTGGTGGATTTTGGGCTTCATCAAAGACATAATGGAAAAATTGAATTATTTAAACTTGGAGCTGCATGGAAAAGGCATACATTTAGCTGAAATGATAAGGTCTGTATACTTGTTTAAAGCTAAACTGGCTTTGTGGATATTACATTTGCAGAAGAAGTCACTAGTGCATTTCCCAAATATGGAAAAAATGATAGGCGATGGTGACATTTACTTGTCATCATTTGTTATCAACCTTCAATTACTTCAAGATCAGTTTGAAAATCGATTTCAACAGTTTAATATCGTCGAGCCAATGGTCACCTTTTTTTATCAATATTTTTACTTGCCAAATGTAAAAGTAACCGAAATAGCTACATATATTGCAGAGCTTATTCAACTAAGGGCAGAAGAATTTGAGCTAGAAATTTTTGACCTTCGGAACGACACTGTCCTAAAATCCAATGTATCAGATGAGAACTTGAGGAATATGGTTGACAGAAAGAAATTTCCATTCTTGAAAAGAGCGGCATACAAAATAAAATCGTTTTTCGGTTCCATATACTTGTGCGAATCATTGTTTTCGACAATTACGAAGCAATTGCTAATGAAATGCAACAATGCCAATGATCACATTGACTTTGAGATTTATCTTTTTTATAAAGAATTTTTATACTATTATTTACTACTTATTATATATTTTTCGTAAAAATATAAACAATAACTTTTATATTTTATAATTATATTTTTGGAATTATTGTTTTTTGTGCATTATGTGCATTATTATCCAACTGTAAATTTACTTAGAAAAAATAAATGGTGCCCGCCGCCCGATTGGAATTCTAGAATAAGTGCTCTTAGGTGCAAAAAGGTTGGGGACCCCTGCTCTATACCAGTGCTCCGCAACCGGTGTGCCGCGGCACACTGGTGTGCCGTGAGCGATGCTGGGTGTGCCGCGACAAAATAACAAATATTTCGCACAGTAAAAGTACGCACATCCGCTTTTCTCCTCAGTCGCGTCAGCTTATCGTTCGGTAGCGCTCTTCATTCGGTTAGTAGTTGACACGGTCTTCGGTTGCCTTGCTGGATTTATATTTAGTTTTACATCCCGTTAAAGATGGATAAGTTTTTATTTAGAAAACATGCGAATCCCGAGATGGATGATAACAAACACAGCAACAGCAGTGATGTTAAAAAAAAGAAGGTTGTTAATAGGAAGTATAACGAAGACTACATACGATATGGATTTTCATGGTGTGGCGAAGAAACGGCTCCAAAACCACAATGCATCATTTGTAGAGAAGAGCTAACAAACGAAGCAATGGTACCTAGTAAACTGAATCGACATCTAACTTCAAACCATCCCAATTGCGCCAAAAAAGATAAACAATATTTTCAAAGGCTTTTACTTGAAAATCGAAAACAAATACAATTTATGAAATCGATTGTTACTGTTTCTGAAAAAGCCTTAGAAGCTAGTTACCAGATTGCAAAATTAATTGCACGTCAGAAAAAACCACATACTATTGGTGAAACACTTATTAAACCCGCATGTATGGAAGTTGTTCGACTTATGCTTGGGCCTAATGAAGTTAAGGAAGTGAGTAAGGTTTCGATGTCAGCTGATACTATTAAAAGACGTATTGACGACATGTCGAGCGATATTTTGGGAACGCTTATTTCAAAATTGATAACGGCTGAAAAATTTGCAATTCAAGTGGACGAATCGACATATATTAAAAATCAAGCACAAGAGCGATTGTTCGTTTCGTTGACGAGGACTCCATAAAAGAGCATTATTTATTTTGTAAGCAGCTACCAGAGCGAACTACCGGCGAAGAAATTTTCCGATTAACAGATGATTTCTTCAAAACGCATGGAATTCAATGGAGTAATTGTACTAGTGTTTGCACGGACGGCGCTGCGGCAATGACGAGCATTAAGAAAGGTTTTGTCTCGTGTGTAAAAACCCATAATCCTATAGTACAAATTACACACTGTTGCATACATCGCGAAGCACTAATGGTCAAAAATTTACCAGAGGAACTATTGCAAACGATGAATGAATGCATCAAAATAATAAACATCATTAAATCGAGAGCTTTGAATTCGCGAATTTTTCAAATACTTTGTGCAGAAATAGGTTCAGAACATGAATCCTTATTGTTTTACACAGAAGTACGTTGGCTATCCAGAGGTAAAGTTTTAGCTAGATTGTATGAGCTTCGTTACGAGGTTCGTAAGTTTCTTTTGGAACAAAATATGCCAGAATTATACCAGCTCCTCGAAGACAATAACTGGATGGCGAGACTTGCATACATGGCTGATATATTCGAGCATCTGAATGAACTCAATATCAAAATGCAAGGTAGGACTGAAAACATATTGACGTGCTCCGACAAATTACAGGGGTTCAAAACAAAACTCATACTTTGGCAGAAGGAGTTAAGAAAAGGATCTCTAGAAATGTTCCAAAGGACTAACCAGACCACGGTTGAAAACAAACAATTAATTGTAGATCTGGCTCAACAACATTTAACTATGATGCAGAATAAATTTGATCATTATTTTTATGCAATTAATACGGAACAATACGATTGGATTCGAAATCCTTTTGCAACGAACGCCATAAACTCTACAGAAGCACTTTCCCTGCAGATTCGGGAGGAATTTGTTGATTTGAGTAACGACGGGACGCTAAAACTTCAGTTCGCCAAGTTCCATTGGATATTTTCTGGATTTCTGTTAAGAGGGAATATCCTCGGATTTCAGACAACGCTATTGCAATTCTACTCCCATTTTCGACGACATATTCATGCGAGCAAAGTTTTTCATATCTAGTGTTAATTAAAAATGATAAGCGATCGTGCTTAAAAGGTCTTGATCGAGAACTTCGGGTTGCACTTTCAAATATCGAGCCGAATATAAAACTATTATGTTCAATGAAACAAGCTCAGGTATCACATTAATTAACAAATATTTGTTTTATATGTAGGTATATTTATCAAATAAAAAAAAGTACAATTTGTGTTTTTTATATTTATACCTTTGAAGCAAAATTTTTTCAAAGTTAAGAAACATAAAACGTTTTACTAAATGCTACATTTATGTTTCTTAATTAATGTTTTAAAAAATCCAGCTTCCTCTTAAAAAGTGTATTCTGAAGTCGCGCCAGTTTTTGGAAAAAAACGCCCTGCGTCACATTTATCACTCGGCGCTTATGCCTTGTACTCTCATGGTGTGCCACGGAATTCTCGGAAGAACTTTGGTGTGACGCGAGTAATAAAAGGTTGCGGAGCACTGCTCTATACTATAGATCTAGACCAGTGTTTCTCAAACTTTTTTTTACAAGTGCCCCTAAAAAAAATCATCCATGACCCCCTTGCCTCTTGTTAAAAGAAAACTGCAGTTTCCATTTATTTACAATTATTTATTCAAAAAATTAGTACACTTTTTAAAAATACATTATTTTTCGCACATGTAAGTGTGAACTAATTAGTTTGTTAATTATCCAACATTGTTAATAATAATTAGATTTAAATATTATAAAAATAATAATTGTATTATTTGAATTGAATAAAGGATTTGGATACTGTTTGCGCAAAAAAAAAAAATATCACATGAGCCTGCAATTCCTGACCAGTTTTTACATTGATATACAAAACATGATATTCATCCAAAAAAAGTTACTAAAGTTACAATATTTGCTGTCAAAAGGCAATTTTTTAGTAGTTTGCCAGTTGTAACTTTATTTCATTTATATTTTGTATCACCGTAAGTGTGAGAACGACTAGAGGCGAAGTTTAAAATATTCTTATTATAAATACAGGGTGGTCAAGATAAGGATTAACAGCATGGGGATCTCGGAAAGCGTAAAAGTTACAAAGGCGGTTAAATTATAAACAAGTTGCGCAATTTAGTGGTCAATTAAGAAAACCAAAGAATTCCGCTTACTTCCGGAGATATTCAACAAAATCCGAAATTTATGGTTTTCTGAAGTTATTTGCAAGGTATAAAAAACAAAAGGTACATTCTCATTGCCACTTTTTTAGCTCTACAAGACAGCTCTTATAAATCTTCAGTACAGCGTTTGGTTTTTGATCCATAAGTTTACGGACTTTTCTTTTAGGTATATATTTTTGACAACATTATTACGTCTCCGTGGACGTTTTAATAATTTGATATATTTTGAATTTCTGAGATTTCCGGTTACACCGGAAATGGTTAAGAAATTCCTTATTTTAAACGTTAATATGTTAATTTTAATGTATTTGTTTTTTTTTAAGAAAAAAATATGTTCCCACTGGTTTGCATTATAAATCGATAAGTTGTTTTTCAAATTTGTCGGGCAATTGGAGCGAAACAGTTCGTGAATCAATCGTTTAATTGTTAAATACCTCAGCTAAGTCCATTACGTAACAGCGCAGGTAAATATCTAAAGTGCATCGGGAAAACACAGCCCAATCATAGCATTAGCAATTTCACATGTTTGTGGATATTTAGGGCGAGCAGAAAATTTTATTGAAGTGAAAATCAATGGCGACTAAACGAATGAGCCTAATTGCGGCCGTGCCGCTGAATGACTTGTAGGCACGGCAATGTGAAATTCTACAATCTCCCCATGGTGACTGTCCACAGGAGAGATAACCCTTTCGTGCCCTATGGTTGTGTTATTAAAAGGCGGCATCGTATTACTAGGGTTGTGTCTTGGCAAATACTTGATGGGGTGGTGAATTGTACGCTGGACTAGTCGATGAAGTACAGTAACTGGCCCCCAATCTTCCATTGCAGGAAGGCTGCACTGCAGCTTTGCGTAAATAATGGATGGGTGAATATTAGATATCGTGGAATTGTTTGAATAAAAGTACGTCTGAAACATACTGAATTATATATACACGTAAAGTGTTGGTGAAGTTTGTTGAATAATGTATTGTTACTTATTTTACAGTGTAAGTTGCAGTTTAATTGGAGGTATTGAATGGTCGGTACTTCGGAATTTATTTGTGCAAGTGTGCTGTCGCAACTAGGCAAGTGTGGAGTATGAGATCCGGACGGTTTGCGTTTTTCTCCCGTTGACTCCGGTCCGTTTGGATTGCGTGCTTTCGAAACGCTCTTTCGTTAATAATGCTGTAGGTAAGCCAGATAGGAGGCTTCGATGTGGGCTACGCCACAATGGGCATTTATCACCGGCTATCTGCTCTCTCTGCTGGTACAGGTGGGTTACATAATGCGAGACTAAAATATAAATAAGTGCTCGGCTACGTACACTTAAACATGTGGGCAGTGTTATTACACATACATGCATGCGGAATGTACCAGAACATGCACAATGTATCATATATGATATACACTAAAAATAAATTACGCCCGTAACTTATGGTGAGCCCCATTTGCCGTTTTTAACGCCGCTGCACAATGGGGCATATCTTACAGCGGACACGTTAATACGTATTAATTATGCCTTGATTATAATAAATATCGGAAAGTAATTATAAGAACGTACGTGTTGGCGTTTTAACATTGTTAATTTTGAAGTGCAACTGCATTTAATCAGTAGCTTAAGGGGATTAAAAATTTACCCACAACGATATTTAATGGTTATAGACCGGACGTTAAGCATTAAGCCTTTTTCAGGTTAGTCAATTTGGGCGAAGACAATTTCCTTTCGATAACCAGGTTCTATGGTCTGCATACATTACCAAGCATTCTAAATACATATTCCTCATTTTCCTCGCAATGTTGCCGCAACGGACACTCGTAAAACGCGTATGTATACGTGTGTACGCGTGAAAGCAAGTGAGATGGCATACAGTTTTATATTAGTTGGCATGCGATGGAAATACATAAAACACAGCCGGAACGCATGTAAAGGGCTACCCTCCTGTACTCGACCACACGTAGCTGAATCAGCGAATTTCTTCACATAACTTAGCTATAGTAATACTTGTTTTAGCATATTTCCCATAAATTCGAAATTACAATTTTATTTCCGAACTTGTTGGAAACACTGCATGCAACAACTGCAGCATGTAACCAATGCAGCATGGTTAATTCTATACAGGATGTTTCCAAAGTAATCTGATATAATGTTGTGGGTAATTCGTCAATCAATTTTATGACGAAATATTCCTATAAAAATGCGTGGTAAATAAGTTTTCTCGTTATTGAGATACAGGGTTTGATTTGGTTTATTATTGTAATAACATTGATAACATTTTAATTTGTGGTATTAGTGAAATGAAAGTGGTACAGTTAGAGCAGATGTTCAAAATATTCACCTCCAGCCAAAATATAAGCTTCCAGTTATCGGCAATAACGTTTCTTGATTTAGTACAAGCTCCAGTTTTTATAAACGAAGTAGTCAACAGTCGAAGTAAATATTTCAGAACATGGTAAACGGTTAGTTGGACAACGCTCGGCATACATACGTCCATCCTCTAAGGCTAAGGCATTACCACGAGCTAATCCATGGAAAAATGCATATTAGCCAATTCAACATTAGTAAACGTCGACTTTGTCACAAAGATATGACCGAACACAAACGAAAATAGAAAAATATGTTTGACACATTAATGAATAACTAATTGCCAGAATTCCATCGGCCACCCAGACTAATCATGTACTTTCTTATTAACTTTGATAGCCGGTGGTTTGACCAATGAAAACATGTCGATTGCATTTCGCAAAAGGGCCGTTATCTGTATTTTGGAATGGGTTTTTCATTTTTGGCAAACTCAATCGACACGAGTGAACCTAATTTCACATAAACTCAAAACTCGTATTATATCAAAAAAATTAACACCCTGTATCTCACTAATGACAGAACTTAACGCGCATGTTTATAGGAACTTTTTGTCATAAAATTGAATTAAGAATCACCCACAACAATATATCAGATTACTTTGGAAACAACCTGTATATGTATAAAGAAGCTTGCAATTGATAAACAATCTACGGTACTTAAAATAGATGTCATCTGTACGCAGATGACATCTTTATGACATCTTCGCAGATAACATCTGTATCTCACTCACACAAAGACATAAGAGAACTATAGAAAACAGCCAATGAAGATCTCGAAAAAATCACCACATGGTGCGAAAAGAACAAACTAAAGAACAAACACATCTTAAGATAATCATGTATCACCCTGTTCAGTAGAAACACAACCCACCTTACAAACATATGGGGCAATACTACAAAAAAAAAACATAAAGAAACTAAATAGACAACAAAATAAACTGATAGAGATCCTGTATAACATACCACATCTAACACCAACAGAAACAGTCCTCGAGCAGACAAAACAAATAAACGTCCAACAACAAATAAATATGCAGAATCACATACAAATACACAAAAACAAAACAAACATATCCAAATGTAACATACATCTAACAACGAACAAAGACATACATAAACACAACACAAGAAAACAGAAAACAACTAGAATGAACAAACACAAACCGAAAAAACTAACTCTACAAATAACCGAGAAAGCTAACCAATAATACAACAGACTACCCGAATCAACACAAACATGAAACATTAAATTATTTCAAAAGGAGATCAAAACAACCCCAAAACAATAGAAAAATGACCCAGAGAGACACACCTTTACCACTAGTCTGGAATTAGCACCCGTGCAACACGCCTTGACGAAGTAGATGGTGATCCGAGACAGCAGGAGACAGCAGTCCCGAAGACGCATTTGTTAGTAAATGTATGACTTTATATTATCTTGCATTTGCAATAAATACATATTATTCCAAATAAAATATTATTTGGATAAATCGCAAAATTTAATTATAATTTTCCAAAATGAAAAATAAAATACCCTAATGTAATAAGATCTACAAGAATGTACAATTTTATTCAAATTTCATTTGAATGCATTTTCAAGTTTTCATTTACAAGTATTAGAATTGATTATATAATTTGGAAAAATCTCTAAAATGGTAGAAAATAAAATTAATGTTAAATTTTCAATGAAGAAATATCAACAATTTCAATTTAAGGCCAAGAAGACAAATGAAATGCTTCCAGACAATTCTTAAATAAATGCAACCACCAAATTCTTAGAAATACATCAAGTTACTGGCACACTATAGAAAAAAAAATGCAAATTCGACAAATTCATTGAAAATTTAAAAAGTTACAGTGTAATACTTCAAAATACTTACCTACATATTTATGTAATTGAAATACTAAAAAAAACATAGAATAACAGAAGTACTAGAAAATGTTTCAAAATAATCAATAAAGACACAACTTTCTGTTGTATCTTGTTTATTAATGAAGATATCAAAATTCTGTAAAACTCATTCAATTCACCGTCAAAAAGTGCCTCAAGAACATGCAACTTTTATCTAAATAAAATGATAAATAAATGAAATATTGATAAAAATCGAAAATGGAAAATAAACAGTTTTTGGCCATAACTCAAAAACAAAAGACGGCAGCCAATTTTTATTTTCACCATTGAATTTGTCTTGAAAAAAGAGATCGAGGATATGCCTTCCGACTTTCTCTATCTCTTCTAGTTACCGTGATCCCCTATAGAAACATCCAAATTGAGCCACCCTGTACAATAAAGAAAACGTTGAAGAATTTTATTCTGAAAATTTTAATGGAACTATAATTTACAAGTTGAATACGTTTGTCAACAATAAATCAGAAGCATAATAATGTTATCATATATTATAGTAATTACGAAAATTGAAAATAAGTTTCAATTTTAAAATTTATACTTTATTAACTCCATCGCCACACTTTATGGAAATTTGGATCACTGGGATTTGTAAATACAAAAAGAACTAAGAACAAGTCGGACAAAATGTTTGAAAAGGTTTAAAAAAAAACGGTTTCAGCCTAGAGTACCAAATACAAAATTACCAAATAACCCACGTAAAATAACCAAATTGCTTAAACATGTTTCAAAATAAATCAACATTAGCTGAAAATTAAAAAAAAAGGAATGGAAATCACTCAAAATCTCTAAAACTGGCAACATTTGCATTCAAAATTAATCTTTGTCCGTAGAAACTACAAAAAATAAACAAAATAAATGCGAAATACATAGTTTGAAATTTGTAACTTACACTTTACATGTTGAATATAATTGCCAATCAGAAACATAACATAACCAAAATGTTATGAAATATAAAAATTAGAAATAAGTTAAATTTTCAAAATTTATGCCACATCGCCACACTTGAAATTTTGGATTACTGGTGGATAATATGAAAAAAAAACAATCTGACAAAATCTTTGAAAATGATAAAAAGTGCTTATACATATATTTTATAAAATAATCACCGTTAGCTGAAAATACTAAAAAAATGTGATGGAAATCACATAAAACATTTTCGTCCAAATCAATCACCGTCCGTAGAAATGATCAGTGCTCGTAGTCAAATAAAAACAAAAGATATGTCAAATAGTTTCATTTTGAAAAATCTAATTTACACTAAACAATTTAGATATAAATTGTCTACAATAAATCATAAAACACAAATGATCTATCAAAAATTACAAATTTTGCGATAATTACAAAGAAGTTCCATTTCGAAAATGCAGTACTTGTTTGGTATTAAGTAATTTTAGTAATCCAGTACTACGTTATAGGTATTCAAAAATATATTGGACTCCTCTCAAAAATAATCATGTTTAGTGTTATCCTATTATTACCTACTACCTATTCCTCTTACCTATGATTAGTATTATTATTATTATCCTTGTAATGCAAATATCTACACTGGATTTTAAAATACATATACCTAAAGATGTTCAAAATTCGCGAGAATTCAAAAATTTAATTTAATTTTATTATTATTTTTTAGAATATTATTATTAGACCTACATAGAAATGAAATTCTGTTACAAAACATTGTTTTTAATCCATATTATCATTTATTTATTTGAGTAAGGCCTATTTCTGCTAAGTACCTTTGCTACGGTATAGAAATTTGGTTTTAAGGGTTTATTTTCTTTCACGTCAGGATCTTTATGAAAACAAAAATTATCAAGGTATTTTAAAAAACTGCACGAAGATGGAACAAATTATTGTAAAAAAAAATGATTTTCACGGTAATATACAGAGTGTCTCAAAATTATGCTTAACCACAGATTACTGGGATCAAAAGAAGGCGATTTAACAAAACTTATCTATATACAAATGCGTTTGGTTTAGCCACTATTCAGCTACAAAGTTAGTTTAAAAAAAAATGCTTATAAAAAGAGAACGTTTACATTGATTTGGATGTTGTTTGGTATGACACTTTATACGGGTATAACTCATATTTTGACATAATATTGTTATTACCATATTAGACCGGTTGTGTATAAAACAAGTGAGACCCAACATTAATACATTCAAATTTTTTAATGACAAAATCAAATAAATTTAAAAAAAACTCAAATCGGACGCAGGCATTCATTATTAATTTTTTTGTATCTTTATAATTTTTGATATCTGTTACAGATTCGACACAAAAATTAAAATATGAGTGACTGCCCTACACTCGTTTGGAAACAAATGAAAATATTTTTCTCTAAAAATTGTGTCTTTAGGCTTTAAAGAGGCTTTATGCGTAGACTCTTTACGCCCTTAATACATAAATATGATGTTATTTAAATTTTGCATACAAATCGATATTATCTATATTTCTTAATTGTAATGTTTTTTTAAAATTATTTTAATATAAAAATACTTCAATTAGTATCTTTTGTTGCTCGAAATTTATATATTTCGTTGCGAGTATTAGATCTCGTTGCTTTTAAACAATATTGCTAGTAATGGTTCGGTTGCGAAACGTAAATGAATTGTATTGATCCTTGATACCTACCTATAACTGATTTGGCGAAAAATTAAATTAACGATTTTTTTAAATAATTATTCTTGCGTTTTGCATTAATTATACGCTGTACAAAAATGTAATGCCTTTCTAAGTGCACTTTTTATAAGCTTGTTTTCCGGTCTTTATTAATAGTTAATAAATGCTGCGCTGCAGTTGATGCTGTTACATCCATATTGGTGCGTTGCACGTTGCAGGTATTAAAATATTATGAGGGGACAGAAAACCGCCGCGCATCGATTCGAAACTTCATGGCATGTGAAAACATCCAATGCGCACGAAAACATACGGATTAAATAATCCGTACTATGAAATATTTCATCAGCAGTGTATTTATTTACTTTTTTTGCAGCGGCTGAAATGATTTATTGTTAACATCCACTATTAGCAACGAAATAGTAACATGACAAAAGAAAAATAGATTCCCCCCCAAAGCGCATTCCTTATCCCGACTTCTCAGTAGATTTCATATAATTCCCATCACTCGAAAAAAAGAGAAAGAAATCTCATGTGTGGAAGAAACCCTAGATATTTTTTGCTCTATTTCGTCCCGGCAACCTAAACCATCCCTCTGACATGTGAGGGGGTGTTTGCGTGTCTCCTCTTCCCGGTCTCTGTGGGCTCGAGGCTTATCACCCTACCCACCCAACCACCCACGCGTATCTTTGTCCGCACATCCAGCCCCTAGCCGCCCCCACGCCGCCACTCCACCGGTCGACGTACACTTTTGATATAAACCCACGACAATTACACAACTGCGCACAATTATGTATCTCAGCCCGCCTCACGGTCCGCTGTTATTATTAAATATAATAATTACGTTATTCTTGTAAATAAAAGTTTCGCATTATGCGCGGCTCTCTCGCACACAGCCTTCATGCGTTATTTGCCTCTTCAAAAACAAAGCCCACAATGAAACGGAAAATAAAAATAAATGCCAAGCAAAAAACAACACACAAAAATGAATTGTATACTGGTGGTCTCTAACGAAATATCAATAACCGACCGTCAGATACTGCGCCAGCCTCTTCTATGTTCCTCGGGATCATTACATATTTTTTCGGGATATTTGTAACCGGATTATATAAACTTTTTAATAAAATTGTTTTCTCTATTGATGAAATTGCATAAACCTGCACTAAAATTTGTGCTATTTCACTTATGATACTTTTCTCACACAATCAAAAGTTATCTGGCGGAGGATTATATGATTGTTGTTAAATTTATTATCATTTATTTTATTACCTTGAAGTGAAATTGTACGTACGAAGTTATTTGTGCAATTTCACTCATTTTGCTTTCTTCGCAGTCAAAAATTATTACCAATTACGACACAGGTGGAGGAACATATGATTTTTTGTTAAAATTATTATAAATTATTTTCGAGTCGTAATTGGCATACCTTGGCAGAATTAAATTTCAGAAAATGATGTATCATTCGTCTTTAATAGCGGATGGTTCCGCATGCATCATTGTGGGAGTGTGACCACGCAATCGCACGTTTAGAAAGGATACTGTTGAAAATAAAAGCAGCAATCAATTCAGTGATTGGGGCAATTGTTGAGGCAATTTGGCGTTTTATCAGGTGTCATATACGTAAATTGCATCGAAATTACAGGCTGTGAAACATTATACGCCATACCTGGTTTAAAAAAAAATTATAATTGAGTTTTGAACAGTTTTGAACAGTTTTGAACAGATTTCTATGTTTTATTAGGTTTTTTGTTCTACAGTTTGGAAAACTTTAACATTGGAATACTAATTTGAGTTAGGAAAAGTGGAATATTTCCTAACAAGTGCGGAAAATATTTCAACATGAAAATACTAATTTGAGTTAGGAAAAGTGCGGAAATAATATTTCAACATAAAAAGTTTTATAAGTCAATTTATTAAAATTGTACATGTTACTTTTTATCATTATTATAAATCTTAACAGAAACTGTTAACAATTCGTGAATGAAATTCCAGAACAGGTCTTTGTGGATGTAGAAATAGGGTTATTATTTACGTTAAATTGAAATCAGAACCACCTTGACTCCGCTATTTAATTAAGAAATAAATTTAAAGTATTAAAAATATCCAAATTTAATTTATTTTACAAACTAGTAGAAAAAAGCATGTGTGCAACACGTAGGAAATCCATTTTTTTTCCGTACACCGTACACCGTACAATTTTAATCTCGGCTTTCGCCTTGATCAAATATCCCATGCCTTGTACAAAAAAAAATTACATTTCCTAACTTATTGCATAAATAGCCATTACAGTTCTCCGTTTGAAGGCAATAAGGCGACTAAAATATTGTTAACCCCTGAATATATACTTAAACTGTATTAAACAGTAAAAATATTAAATTCGATTATGTGGGATTTGTGGTTTTGTATTCCCATGATCGATATTCGGTAGGGAATTGAACTTTATTTTAGTTATAAATTAAATATGTCTAAGTATGTAATGTTTTATATGACCATATGAACCTAATATCTTGCTCTTATTGATTCATTTAGGTTAACTGATATTTGTATTGGCACTGTCAATTTCTTCAAATATAAAGTAGAGAAGCTTTAATGAGAGAGCAATTCTATAATTTTAATGCTATTTATTCACTTACTTACCATGTACATACTTCCAATTACTCACTTATATACCTAGATTTACTTACTAATTCACTTATTTTTCATCAATATTTTATCAATTTTATCAATTATTTTCTAACATATGTACAATAATTATAACTGTAGATGCTTCAAATGTTATAATAATTATTATTCAATTTGTTTGCTAGCTTGCTAAAGTTGCTATCAACAATTTGTTACATTTTTAAGTTCACAATGTCGTAAATCTTTTATTTTTATTTATTTCATTGCTCAGAAAAAAAAATCTCTTCACTCCACTTCAATCTTCAAAATGAGTCTTCAAGCACCTATTCATTTTTCATGACACCAATAAAATATCTAAAATATTCTAGAGGTTTAGATACTAATTTCAAATTAACGATTATTCTTTAGAAAATTTAAAAAATCAAGACAGGCACTAGTTACAAATTAATAACTTGCATTTTGTACGTTTACGCATTTTATATATTTATATGCCTATACTTACTTACTAAGTTAGTTATTTTTCATCAATATTTTATCAATTGTATCAATTTTTATCAATTATTTTCTGACATATGTACAATAATTATAATTGTAGATGCTTCAAATGTAATAATAATAATTGAACTTTTTTTAGCTTGCTAAAGTTGCTATCAACTCATCATTTATGATTTGTTGTATTCTGAAGTTCGCAATTTTGTAAATCTTTTATTTTGTTTGTTTAATTGCTCAGAAAAAAAAAATTCTCTTCATTCCACTTAAATCTTTATAGTTGGTCTTGAAGCATCTATTTATTATTCATGACACCAAAAAAATATCTAAAATATTCTAGAGTTTTAGATACTAATTTCATATTAATGATTATTCTTTAGAAAATTTAAAAAATCAAGGCATGTACTAATTACAAATTCATAACTTGCATTTTGTACGTTTTAATATAATCAAAAATTAAAATGTGATTTTCAAATTTTCGATTTTTTATTTAGAAAATTGAAAACATTGTGTATGACACGTGTATGTACTAATTAAAAAGAAACACCTACAAAAATGAATAGATTTAGGTGTTAATTCCTAACTCTTGATTTTTATTAGAAAATTTTCCACTAAATATAGATAGATAGAAACAATTTAAAAGAATTACGACGTAGGTAGGTACTAATTACAAATTCATGAATTTTTATCATTTACCTTTAAAAAAACTAGAAAATTTAGGTGCGAAATGTTTGTAGGTACCTACCTAAAAAACATTTCGGTGCAAAATTAGTTAAAATTCAAATTCAAATTTGTGATATTTTTTAGAAACTTTTAGAGCCAATCAAAACACAAGTACGAATTACAAATTCAGTAATTTTATTCTGTAGGTTCTTTTTATAACATTAAAACATTTAACTGTTATGACTGGGTAAATAACACACGTTTTGAGTTAAAAAAATATTATATTGTCTGCGACATGTTTCGACACACAGTGTCTTCATCGGGCAGATATATATATATATATATATTTAACTCAATACGTGCGTTATTTACCCAGTCATAATAATGGAGTTTAAACAAGTATTCGCCAAATCTATTTCCATTTAACTGTTAATTTAAAATTTTCTATATTTTTATGCACGGTCGCGGCCAAAGAAAAGTGGGACAAGTCTTATAGTGAATTTGTCTAAAATTGAGTTGTGTAATCAAGTCATTCTTCTCTACAAAGAAAAATTAAGTACCATGTCATTGTCATTGTGACGAAAATACTTACATGTTACTTAATAAAACGCCACATTTTGAAATGGCCCCTCAAGTTAGTGCTTTTAATATAGCAAGAATAATAAATAAATTGAAAACGGATGGTCTATCAAGCAAGTTGCACAATTTTTTTGACATCTTTAGCTAAACCGAATTCACACTAGCCACAAAAACTGTCCCACTTGTTTTATGGCCGCGACCGTACATATAAAAAATAGATAGATATAGATAGATATATAGAAATAGATAATTTAGGTGCAAAATATTTTCAGCAATGTAAGGGTAGCGTTTTCTTAGAACCATAACTGTAATTCTTAGAATCAGCATACAATGAATTGAGGTGATGAATTGAAAAATCTTTGTAAAAGTTAAAGATTGCTTGTTTTAGAAATATAACAATAATTCCAAAAATGAGTACTACAATTAATTGAGGTATACGAATCAGAATATTGTCACACAAAGTATCCTTAAATAATTCTCCGATTTCTTCGTTTGTACAAACACTATTTTATTAAAAAAAAAATGGTTTTTACTATTTCACTTGTTATTATTAAACTTAAAGTGAACTAAGTTGAAACAGTGGAGGTTCTATGCTATAATTTATAAGTTCTAGGTTTAACTTGTAATCATTCTAAGATATTGGACGTTCCATTCTTCATATTAGCCTCAAAAAGCCGATTTGGCGGAAATTAATTATATAGTTTTGAAATTTGGTACACATTCTCTTCAGCCCTCTAGAATCGAATATCCGTCCAGTTTTCCCTCTCCCGGTGGGGGCTTCATGCCTTAATATTGAAAAAGCACCCCTCAAACGGTGAAGTTATGTTATTTTTCGCAATTATCTCGTAAACGGTGCACCGCCTGAAAATTTTTATATCGGGCAAAGTTGATGGAAACAAAATTTTTAACAAAAATTATATTACACGGTTTGCCACAAAAGCTATAGTTCGCACGGTGTAGACGCCGGAAGTAAGAAATAAATACTGGCGCGCGACACACAATTCTTTTCTCGGGTTCTTCTTTTCGTAACAAAAGGGCTAGATATTCGTTAAAATGATTTTCTTGCTCTAATCGAGAATTTCTCGCTCTACAACTTCAGTAATGAGCACTATTTACGATATATTTGCGAAAAATAACACAAGTTCACCGTTTGGCGGTGTTTTTTCAATATTACGGGATGAAGTAGGGGGAGCGGAAACTCGACGGATATTTGATTCTAGAGTACTTAAGAGTAAGTGTGCCAAATTTCAAAACTATATAATTTATTTCCGCTAAAAAGTCTAATTTGACTACTATAGAAAATACGTAACTTGAATTGGAGGTCTAAATACCATCATAAAATTAATCGTTTCCCAAACTTATAAGTGTCCCAACCCCCTTAAATGCCCGAAACTTAGATAAATAACCTCACGACCCCCATAATAATTAGGGGCTAATTATATATTGTTGCGTTTATTATAGTTTTGTATCGCGACAAATAATTTGTTGCACTTGAGTGATATATTTTCGCATTTGAATTGATTTAAACATTTTACTAATGACTAACAGAGTCAATGCTTTTATGTATCTGGATTATCCGCCTTGAAAAACGAAATTTTACACATTCACTCCAATTATATTGATGTAAATATGAACTCAGAAAATCCTATTGATCATCGCGTGTTGGAGAGCATGAAAACGTATTTACGCGAATTGAAAATTCAGTTACAGGAATATTTTTCAGGTGATAACGATGATTTCTCGAAAAGGTGGGTTCTCAATCCGTTTGATGGAAATATTGTTGAAGCTGCTAAATTACCAATTGAAACTCACAATCAACTGATTGAAATATCAGCTGACATAACTCACAACTAGAATTTTTGTCTCGAAGCTTAGATAAATTTTAGTCTGCACGACGAATTGAATACGGAAGCTTAGTAACGGATGCTTTGAAAATATTGATTCCATTTGCCACTTCTTACCTGTGCGAAAAAGGCTTTTCGATTATGCCACTACAAAAGTGAGTACCTAGTTTGCGACTATAAAAACTAAATACAGAAATCGTCTATTATCACTTAAAAATAATTTAGTTCTGTGTTTTTCCAGTGTCTATCCACGTGTAGAAAAACTTTTAAGTGAAACACCAACCCAAGTTTCACATTAATTCATTAATATGTTATATTTGAATATCAAACTAAATTATAATGTACTAATTAAGATAAAATGATATAGTTATTTAAGCATTAAGGGAGGTAAGTATTGTACACCAGCCGAGGTCGAGTTTGCGCCCGAGCGATAGCGAGGGCTAGCAATAAAGTCTGAGACTGGACAATACTTCCCTCTCGAATTGCTTGTAAATGTTTGTCCACTCCTGAAGTTGGTTTAATTGTTTATGTTTCATTAATTAATTTTCGCAACTTGAACAAAATGTCAGTACGGCTTTGGTTGCTAAGACTATTTTTCAAACAAAGTGTGAATGTCAGAAATTGCAGTCGTTCAATTGTAAAATGAATTCCATTGAAAATAAACAAGAAATGGCAATTGATGAGGCTGCAGATGCTGCCTGTTCCTTCCTACTGCGGGAGATGTCGACAGGGCGTTATGAAAATGCGTATGACAGTTTTAAAGAGTGGTGCTAGAGAAAGAACGCTATTGAAATTATTTTACTTACCTTCCTGAGGGATGTAATTTTTTACTTACTTCCCGTTGTTCATAGTAACCACAGCTTTATCGGTAAGTGAAGCTTACTTCCGTCAAACCAATGTTACAACAGTGTACTTAGCATGCAGGGAGTAGAAAAAATGATATTTTTTTCGCACATGAGTTTTGTCTGACTGATTGCGACCCCCAGTATATCTAATCGCAACCTCCCTGGGGGTCGCAACCACCCGGTTAAGAAACTATGATCTAATTTCATCTGGTAAGAACATTTTTTTTTTATAGAATGACTAAAATATTTATTAAAATATGATATGATTTATTACCTATTTCACAAAAAATATTTATTTTTAAATATATATTTCGATCGCAATGCGGTCATTTTCAGAGAAATATAAATATTCCTTGTGAAAAGCGTAAAAGTGTATCACTTTACTTTACGCTCTTACCACATGATTAAGGCCCAGTGTACAAATGTGGATAATCTTTGACCATGGTTCAGTTGCCTAGGATACAATTGTTCACACAATGTTATTCATAGTAACTAAACCACGATTAAAGATGATCGACGATTGTACAACTGAGCCTTAGGCCCAGTTACAACTGAGCCTACGGCCCAGTTGTATGATCGTAGATCAGTTTGACTATGGTTCAGTTACCTAGGATACCATTATTGACACAATTGTATCCTAGGTGACTGAACCACGATCAAGCTGATCTCCAACTAGGCCTTAGGCCCAGTTGTACGATCATGGATCATCCTTTACCATGGTTCAGTTACCTAGGATACAATTGTTAATATAATGGTATCCTTAGAAACTAATCCAAGATCAAAGATAATCCACTATGGTACAACTGGGCCTTAGGGTAGAACGTTGGGTAGAACGTTGTACGTTCGTGGATCATCCTTGATCATGATTCAGTTTCTAAGGATACCATTGTATTAACAATTGTATCCTGGGTAACTGAACCTTGGTCAAAGTGATCCCCGCTCGTACAATTAGGACTAAGTTAACAAAAAGTAAGTAATGAATGAATTTGGAGATTATTAAAATTGTTAACAATTTAGGGGACGAATAAAGTGGTATATACTTGCACATACTTTTATTTGCTACCAATGGTCAATATAATGACAATAATTATTGTTTGTTGATGTACAGCCACATGGCGAGTAGATACTGTTCGTCGTATTTTTTTAAATTACTTGTTTCCACGTATAAAATATTCGAGAGGATGTTACATTTCCGGCAGTACCTGTTAATTATTATTATTAAATTTAACTATTTCAGGGTATATTCAGGGTGACCAGATACCCATTTTACAAACCTGGGCAGCGGAAAGCAGCGGCAAATAGATGTAATTTCAAGAAATAAATGTAATATAACACAAATTTCTTTTGTTTACAAGTTATAGGGATTTAGAAAATTTGAAACACTGAAAACTGTCTAATAACTTTTGTAACTTGTAAAACTGACTCGATAGCAATTTTTAAGCTATGCGAATTTTGGTTGTGTCGTAAGTATATTGGTTTAGTATACAGAAATCATGATTGGTTATCTCACGACAGTTTTATTCCTGGATTCAAGTTTGAAAAATGATTCTTCGATGGATGAATATGTTTGCAATAAGGAATTTTTATGTGCTGTGAATTTATGAGTAACTTTTTATATGAATTTAATAATAGAGAATATGAAAATATACAGAACGAAATGCACGTCGCATTCGAAGTATAATGTAATGCAAACATAAAATATTCCTTTTTATTCCTCTTTATATAAGATTATATTAATGTTGTGTGTATATACAAGTTATAAAATCATGAACGTTATAACGACGAGTCGTTCTTTTATTGCTTCAAAAAGTGGGAACCAAATAATTTCAAATAAATATCTAATTATAAAAGTTTCCGATGCGACGATGGGCGAGCTAAAAAGGTTCTCCGTAGATAGAGGAAAATATTCTTATAGATTATAGATAGGACATGTTTGTGCGAAAGTTTATAAGTTGGCCGAAGTGTAGAGAAGGACTTTAAGACCGTCCTACGCTCTGCCCTCCCTCGTCTTGTTATCTCCTGGAGCTCGTTACCTACCAAAGGCCCCCAGAGATACAACTTTGCCCGACCCTCTCTCCTGATGATGACAACCAACATAACCGACCGCTCCTATTTCCACTTAAATGGACATGCGAAAACTTGCGCCGCGGAGAGTTTTACATATTACGTAACGAAGTAACGGCGCTCGTGTATCGCCGCGGATGCGCGTTATTAATGAGGACGTATTTAAGGATTACTGCAGGGAAAAAAGGCACAAGACATTACTTTTGCGCGGATCGCGTACCTTGACGGCATATGGCAAACACCAGGGTAACGGAGATAGACTGTATAAATATCATGTGTTTGATAAGTGGACGTGTACGTTTATGTGTGCACGGTTTTTTTTCTTCAATTTTTACTGCAAGCAATGAGCCACAGCGATAATTACACGTACGTAACAGTATCGATCGCGTATTGAGGAATATAAAGAAACGCCAGTTAGTAAGCGGACAGTGCCGAGCTTTGACCGGCGCTGTGGGGCCCGACGGAAGCGAGGGGTTTCTTGAGGACAAAGGGTTGTTTGGGGACCACCCCTGCAGGACAAATGCGGCTTCCCTCCGCACCCTAAGGGACTCACGCTGTGCCTGGCTTTCGCAATTAGTGAGAACATATTGGAAGCTTCGATAGATTTAAAATAGTTGCCCAATTACGCTGATTTGATAGGGTTCACCAAACCCTTATCCTTATGGGGTTTCCTTCGGTTCCCCCCGTTATCGAGCGGAAATTATATTCAAAAATTTCACAACCCCCAGCAACACGAAAAAGAAAACAATTAAAGCAAATTGCGAAACATTGCACGAGATAGCTCCTTTTCAAGCTGTAATTGACAATGGATAATAAAGCAATTACATCTTCTTTATTACCGTGAAATTATCGCGTTTTCTTGTGAGAGCCGGCAGAACACTTTCCGTCTCATTTGCGTTACCTGCATTATTTCGCGTCCGCTTGACACTAATAAAAACGCGGCAATTGAAAAATGGTTCTTTAAAAAAACTCGCGGCAACAAGAGCTGACGTTTATTAAACGCCAAGGGGAGAAAAGGGCACATCACAGAAAGCATTCGTACATTTCGCGCATGAGACGGCGAATTTCAAACCGATTAACCCATTAGTGCATAACATTCGTTTAAGCGTTCATATTTTTGTCGGCATAATAGGTTTTTTACCAGATGTCAATTGTTTATGACGACACCTGCTATTTGAGGTTAGGTTTAGTTCTTAATTGTTTTATAAGTGTACAAAACTTACTCAAATACTCCAAAAATAAGTGAATGTGATCTATCCCGGGGTATTGCTGTTCTATATTCATATATCTTAACTTACTAATATCATCAAACTATTAAATAAAAAAATAAAAAATAGATTGCCACACTTATGTTGCATAACCTTACTTCTTCTAACCTAATCTAACACAACCTAGGGCAACAGAACTGCACACTCGGCAAAGAAGGGCTCTAGGGAATACGATTATGAAAAGCTCCGTTTGTTTACTTTGTTGGTACGGCTCTGTTAAGCTATGTTACGTTAGGTTGGGCTAGGAGGGGTTAGGTTAGGCCACAGAAGAGTACCAGATTATTTTCCCGAATATTTGAGTAGGAGGATACATACAACAATACATATTGTTTATTACTGGATCTTTAAAAATTTTCTAAATGAAACTAGAACTGTAAATTGTATTTAAATGTAATTGTACAACTTAAAAACAAATCTGCATTTGGTTTTTAGGAGAATCGCAAGTCATAAGCTTACAGAATTTTATATTTGTTACTTTCTGAGCTTATTTAAAAAAACAATGGAAAAAAATAAATATTTCTTACATTTTACGTTTCTGTTTTTCGTTTCTGGGGTCCATGAAAGGTTTTTTACTAAAACAGTGGTCCTGGCAGCTTAATACAGTTTAACAAATCCTGGAAAACACAAAATGGCGGAAAAAAACTAATATTTTTGAGAAAACAAAGAAAAACTGGAAGATAAAATAAAAAACTGACATGAAACACAAACAACTGGTTTAATAAACAATTAATTGAACAAGGACAAGAAATAAATATATATACAGGGCGAGTTTTTTTTTTCATTTAAAGCATCGGGATATTGGAAACCATATATTATATGGTTTCCAATATCCCGATGCTTTAAATTATATGGCATATAACATAGAGATTCGGTTAAATAAGGAAAGAGTTGTCATGTTAAGAGCTTATGCAAAATATGCTTTTGGTTTTTGAAAAAAAAAATATAGTTTTTGAATAATAATACAAACTATTTGGCATAGTTAGCATTAAAATTTTGAAAAAGAGCATTTCTTTCTCTTTATAACGACAAAGTTTGCTATACTTACTTTCATAAATTAATGAGATGCAGGAATTTTCGTTGTATAATTGGAATAGTATTTAGTACAATTAAAATAGAAAAAATAATAGAATTCTTATAGTACCTATGTAGAAAAACAAAATGTTTTCATGGTAAACTCTGTGTTTGGTACTCTCAATAATCTCAAATAGTCCTGTATCGTGTTTATTTGTCAAAGTAATAATTTTCATAATGTTAATTTTCGAAGACAATAATACAAGGTTTGCTATACTTACTTTCATAAATAAAGGCCATCTTCGAAAATTAACTTTATGAAAATTATTACTTTGAAATATACGAAACCAAACAAGAGTAATACAGGGTGAGTTTTTCATTTTAAGCATTGGGATCTCGGAAACCATAAGACATAGAGATTCGGTTAAATGAGGAAAGAGTTGTCGTTTTAAGAGCTTACACAAGATATGCTTTTGTTTTTTGAAAAAAGACCACAGTTTTTCAGTTATACAAAGTAATACAAACTTTATTGTTTTCATTGGCAGTGAAAGTTGGCTTTGACATTTTTAAAAAGGACAAATTTTAGTTTTTATATCGAACTTAATGACAATTATTACTTACTTTGACAAAAAACACGATAGACGACTATTTGTATTATAGAGAATAGCAAAAACAGAGTTTGCCATGGAAAACTTTTTTTTCCTCTTACTAAGAGAATTCTATTAATTTTTCTATTCTAATTATACTAAATTTTATTCAAATTATACAACGAAAATTCGTGCATCTCATTTATTTATGAAAGTAAGTATAGCGAACCTTATATCGTTATAAAGAGAAAAAACTGTCCTTTTAAAAATGTCAAGGCCAACTATGGCTGCCATTAAAAAAAAGTTTCTATTATAATTGACAAACTACGGTCTTTTTTAAAAAAAAAACACAAAAGCATATGTTGCATAAGGTCTTAAGACGACAACTCTTTCCCCTTTTAACCGAATCTCTATGTCTTATAGTTTCCAAGATCCCAATGCTTAAAATGAAAAAAAATCTCACCCTGTATATATCAGTCCACCTTCTACCACAACGGTATAGGTAATAGAAATGTGAGGTGGAAATAAATAACAGTTACAAAATAAATGAGAACTAGAAGAACACCTGACTGGGATAAAAACAACCGACACAAAAATAAAGAACTGGCAGATCACAAATATGAAAAACATGACAGAAAATACAAACAACTGGCAGATCACAAATAGAAAAAAAATGACAAATCAAATAAAATCTGTCTGAATAATTGAAACAAAACTGAGCAGAGGTTCAAAAAAAACTGACACATTTGACAAGCCATTGATGAAAAACAAGTGGTAAGACGAACAAAACACAATTTAACATTTTTATGAGTAAAGTAACTGATTGTGCTGTGGGTGGTTAATATCTTCAATTTTATTTAATGCATCAGTTTTTAACGTATGCATACTATGTCGAAAATGTATCTTCTCATGAATTGTCCAGTGTTTTTGTTGAAATTTAGGAGATACTTGGCTTTTGGCTTTAAGCCTTTTATAAAGTAATAGACAAACATCTAATAAAGGTAAAATTACGCCAAGATCCGTCAATAACTTAAAGACGCATCTACACATTCGCGCTCGCGTCTCGCCTTATGACCTCGTCACATTCGCGAGTGGCATTCGCACGTTCGTCTACAGTCTACACAACGGCAAATGACCGTATACACAATCGCTGAGTGTTCAATCGAGTTCGCCTCGTTGCTAAAAGCGTCTGACTCTCGTCACATTCGCGAGTGGCATTCTCACGTTCGTCTACACAACGGCAAATGACCGTATACACAATCGCTGAGTGTTCAACCGAGTTCGCCTCGTTGCTTGAAGCATATGGCTCTCGTCACATTCGCGAGTGGCATTCGCACATTCGTCTACACAACGGGAAATGACCGTTTACACAATCACTGTGTGTTCAACCGAGTTCGCCTCGTTGCTAATATAGGGTCGTTACAATATGTAATAAGGGAGTGGGTGAGATGGATAGTAGATAGAGCCTAGAGATAAAGAGGTGAATTTGATATGAACTACATGCCTATGTAACCACAAAAGTCAGTCAAGTTAAATTATCGGTTTGGGGTGATCTGAATTTAACTTCCGGTCGATATTACAAATTGTATAATGCAAAATTGAGCGAGAAAAAGAACTGTCAAAGTTAACGAGTATTTATTTATCGATCTTTACAGAATAAAACTTCAATATGAAGCGAAGTAGACCTAGTGGATTCCAGCAAAGAAAAATCAAGAAATCAAAAGAACTTGAGCGCGAATCGTTATCTGGATCCATTTTTAAGCATGTAGCACCTTCGGCTTCATTGGCATCAAATACAATACAGCAAAGCGTTGAAAGTGACCTTCTTGATGAAACAGATGATGTAGAAAGACAGTGCCAAAATGCATTGGATGGAGGGACGCTAGGAAGAGAGCCTGACATACAAGACCAAAGACAAGATGAAGACGATCAACATCAAGAAGGATATGACCAAGAAAAGGGACGGAATAGCGACAATGAAGAAGAATCAGAGCAAATTGAAAACGATAAGGAAGAGCTACATGATAATGATGACCAAGAAAAGTGACGGAATAGCGCCAATGAAGTAGAATCAGAGCAAATTGAAAACGATGAAGAAGAGCTACATGATAATGACAAAACAAATTCATCTTATTTAACTCGTTTCGATGTTGCTACTTGGCCAACACCAATGCCTGGTGATTTGAGAGTTGAAATTTTTTAAACGAAAAGTGAACCAGATTAAAATAGAGATGGTCCATTTTTAGATACTGCCCAAAGATCTGGAGATAAGGAACCGTAAATCAAAATACGATTAAATATCAAACTCACTAAAATCGTAAAAATGGAAAGTAATAACTATTACAACCTTTTAAAACGCGCGAAAACTGCTCCCACTGAAACACGTTAACGCTATTGGATGATTCCTTAAGAATTAAAATGACGCTGCAGATGGAATACAAAGCAGCTGCAAATTGATTTAACGATGAGAGTGTCGCCCAACGAACGCCGATAATTGTTTTATTCCGAAAGTGAATGGTAGAATCATTATGAGCGTCGCACAGGAAGACAGAATTATGCAAATCTACGCGATAGTAAAGCGTCCAACTCTTCCGTGAAACGCCGTGTAATGTTAAGGAACGGCGCGAAGGGGAGAGATGTGGATGTTTAGGGGGAGTCTGAGGCCGCCGTAACTTTTCAATTACGATTCTGTAATGACAGGGAAACAGTGATTTTGTTGCAATCGTGATAAATTACTGCCATTTCTAAATTATCGGTTTACACGTTTTATTACAGGCCAATTCAACCGCACACGTGCTTGAGTGCCTTAAATGTTCAATTTATAACGCAATTATGAGCGGACGAATCAAACCAAATACTCAATTTCAAATACGCGTATATATCACTTAATTACATAATTAGTGCTTTAATTGGTATAAACACTGCACGTAGTAATCAATATTCATGGAGTTGTTAATGAAATAATGGCATGAAATGTTTTAATGCGATGAATGAGTAGATATTTACCTCTATCCCCTCTTGCCTACTCATCTTATTTATTCATACCTTCCGAACATTCCATAAGTCTTCGGTTACATACTTAAGACAGCGAGCATTTGAGTAATAGGGGATTAGGGATAGACTAAATAAGCAAATAGCACTATGCCGTGGAGTACATAGGAAGTCCAATATTTACATTGGATTTTATTGTAAAGTACTCACCCTCCATTAGACCTTTCTACTTGCGCGGTGATTTAACACTCTTGCCTGGGATATTGCGGACCTGAAGCAGATAATGGGTAGGTTTTCACGCGTTTCTCACGTACCTACATCCGAATTATATTACCAATAGACAGTGTGTGCGAATTAAGTGATACAACAGGTAATGTTCTACTTATATAAAAAAATAGCGATGAATAACTACTTCGAAAAAATGGATTACAGAAATTTGATAACAAACAAGGTTTATTAAAATGTTTATACTGATAATGAAATTCCTTATCCTGAATTTAAAATGCAGGTATTACAAATAATATAAATTTTATACAGTAAACGCAATGTGTTACTAATTATTATAAATTATTTTATAGTTACAAATCAATATAATATCCATAACTAATGGATTATTTTTACTAAACTTAGTAATGTTAACTGTTATGATTATCTAGCTACAGATATTATCCTATGGAAAATTAGGAAATTCTGTCGATATTTTCACGTCTTGATAAACGTTAAATTTGTTTACATTATCTATTCTGCGACTTTTGCACGTGTAGAATATACCCGCATTAGCTTTGCTATATGTGGTTACAGCAGTAGTGACAATCGACAATCCATTTTCCCAAATTTGTCTCAATCTAAAATTGTATGTGACTATTTCGAGCTGACAAATAGTAAAGTCATTTTTCAAATAGAAATATTACATGTAATTAATTTGATTTTTATTAGTGGCTTTGGGTCAAAGTTCATTCGGCAAGTACAAATATTTGTTTTAATTTCAAATGTGAACGTTAAATATTTGCACTTCAGAATGTATTGATTTAATAGTTTTTAATAAAAGTAGGCTATTTGCTATACTGTATGTTTTGTTTGTTTAATTACAAAGCAAGTATTTTACCTTAACGCACTTTTGTGTATTTAGTTTAGTTAGTTATTTAATACTTATTTATTAAAAAAAAAAATTAAAGTTATATAATTTTGAAAATTAAAAAAAATAAAATATCGCATCTAAATTTCGCTTAATCCATTATTTCGCTTAATTCATTATTGGCGTTTGCCACCTATTTGCGTTCTATTGTCGTTTGTAGCCGACGCGATTTCTATTATCATTTCGAGTTCACGCGATATATGATTTAAATAATGGATGTAAAGCTGGGTGGGCAAATTTCAAACATCTTCACTAGTATCGTCATCTAGTATCTAATTTAGTATAAACATTTGTGGTTTTGAGGAAGCTGAGTTGGAAAATATTTAATTTTTCATGAGGTCCGCCAGGCCGACATGTTCAAGTACACAATAAATAATACGAATTTTGTCATTTTTATTTCCAACATTTTCCAAATTTGAAAATATGTGGTTCTGCTGATATCGAATATTTTGGGTGCTCAGATCATGCAGAATCCGGATATTTGGAAAACATTTGCAGACACCTGAAAAATTAAAAAAATTAAACATATAATGTATTTTTTTGGGATACAGTGCTAAGTTGTAAAGTGTGTTCGCTTCACTTCAGCATGTATATCTAAGCAAGATAGACAGAGGGGGTAGATTGTGGTGGCGAAAAATTAACATCTTACAACTTGGCACCGTATCCCAAAGAAATACACTTTGCAACTATACGTTACAAAATAATTGCTGTACAACAATAAATTTTTGAAACTCGAATAACTTGCTTTTTAGTTTTTACATTTATCATGGAGTTTCATTTCATTAAGAATCTGCTTTATTAATTCAAGATATCTAAAAGCCATCTAGAAAGTTCATCTGACAGAATATCTGATGCATTAAATATTGTACAATTTATTGTACTGCAAGTAAAATCTTGTTATTTATTTATTTAGACATGTCCCCTTGCACATGCTATACATCCTATACATCCTATCCCCTTACATGCTATATTTCGGTGTCGGGTACATTTACATTCCTCGTAATTCTCTCTGTATATATATTTTTCTTCTATTTTGTCCTGTCCTCTGTTAGATGTTTTATTTCACTCCATGTAATGCCTTTTCTTTCCGCTTCTTTTCTTATTGCGTCATTCCACGTTTTCCTTGGACTTTCTCTATAATATCGTCCGTGTGCTCTCGTTTCATAAACTCTTTTTTTCATTTTGTATTCCTCCATGCGGTACACATGTCACTACCGTATTTCGTTCCTTATTCTTCTTATGTATCTCATCTCCATAACATTTATTCTTTTCTTATGTTTCTCTGCCATGGTCCATGTTTCACTACAATACATGATTGTTCGTCTTGTAACTTCTTTCACTATTTTTTTTAATATATATTTTTTCTTCTGAAGAAAGTCGTCTTTCACATGTTAAATATTTTCCCCGCTTTTCCCAATCTCTCATTAATCTCCTTGTCTATCTTACCGTTTTTCTCCATATAGACCGCAGATATTTGTAGCTGTTTACCTGTTCAATTTGTTTCCATGTAGTTGTATTCTCTCGATTTTAGTTTCGTTAAGTAAAACTCCGTTACTTAGGAACTTGGGGAATTCAGCCTGGGCAAAAGAAAAACTTTCGTTTTATTACTTATTCCTAGCTTTGGAGCCTAGTTTGGGCTCTTCATCAGGGAGATGTAATGTAGAAAATATTGGAAATAGAAGTCATCGCACATGGTTAGTCTTTTTTCCGTTACAAGAATCCTTAATTTATGTTTAATTTGTAAAATCCAATGGCAATGCCAAAGGATTACTTTTAAAGGATGACTTTTAAAGGATGAAGTCAATAATGGAAGCCCCGAAAATGGAGGTTCCGTCTAGTCATTTTACTATTACTATTAATATTACTATTACTATTTCTACTACTATTACTACTATTACTATTACTACTAGTATTACTATGTACTACTATTACTACTATTTTATTTTCTACAGATAGCATACTTTTGGTTTTGTGTATATTTATCTTCATGTATATTTTTTCCAGTTTCTTGTCCAGTATTTCTATGTTCACTTGTAAGTCTTTCTCCGTCTTTGATACTAATGCCATGTCGTCTACAAATATCATTTCAATTATTTGTGTTACTTCCATTTTCCAGTCTCCTATCTTTAAGGCCATATTTACACGGAGAGACTCAAATGTGACGCGACTGCAACTTAAATTGCAAACTAGTATCTTGACAGTCGCAGCACATGTATTCAAATAGAGGTCTGTTCACGGCGCGACTAGTTTGCAACCAATCTGCTACGAGTTTGAAATCGGTTTCACGAAACTCGACATGCTAGTCACCGTGCAACCAGTTTGAAACGTTTCCAGGATGAACGAGCAAGTATCAAATGTTAAATTCGTAGGTTAATGTTAAAATTGGCAAACCACCCAGATGGCAAAACGTACTAAAACTAAAAACCCGAAAAATCGCGATTTTTCGAGTTGCTCTAAATGACCTTAGAGGCACATGCTAAGGGGCCAAGTCCCTATAGAATAATTTGAAAATGTGCCACTTGGCAGACCACCCAGCTGGCAAAACGTAAAATCGAAGATTTTCCGATCAAATCGACTGAAATAAAAATCCGAAAAAAATCGCGATTTTTCGAGTTGCTCTAAATGACCTTAGAGGCTCTTGTCCTTATTAATTGGACCCTCCCGATTCCAATGAGCACACATTCAGCCTCCTAGCCCCAGCGGTTCTCGAGATATCTGCCCTCAAATTTGGGAAATTAAAAAAAGCATCATTTTGCAAAAATTCGTAGGTTCATAGGTAGTAAATTTCGTTAAATTCGTTACATTTTTGTGTACCTATGCCAAAAGTAAATAACTGAAAGTACCATATGAAATATGTATATTTGAGTAGCTCCGTGTATGCGCACGCGCAATTATGCGTTGCAAACTAGTTTGTGACTTCAGTTCGATCTCAGTCGCGTCACATTTGAGTCGCTCCGTGTAAATATGGCCTAAAGGCTTCATCTTTTGCTTTGCCTATGTATTTTTTTGTTGTTGTTTGGTTCTTTTTCTTTGCCTATGTATTTTTTGTTGTTGTTTGGTTCTTTCTCCAGTGTTTATATGTTTAGTTATAAGTCTTTCTCCATCTCTGATACTAACGCCATGTCGTCTGCGAATATCATTTCCATTATATGTGTTTCTTCCATTTTCCAGTATCTTATATTTAAATGCCTCATATTTTTCTTTGCCTCCTTTGCCACTTTATCCTAAATCATTGTGAAAAGTATGCACATTGTTGTTTAACTCCTACATTTGTCTTGAACTCGCCAGACTCTTCATTATTTGTTCTAACTATGTTTTTGTTTTCTTTGTTAATGACTTTTACTATGCCCTTTGTTCTTCTAGGTATTTCTCATCTTTCCATAAATCCTTTCCTTTCCATAAATCTTCTCTTCTCACTCGGTCTACTGCCTTTTCCAGGTCTACGAAGCATATGTGCCTTATCTTATTTACAAGTTTTGCGCTCATTTGCCTTATTGTGAAAATTAGATTTTGGGCGAATTAGATTGTGAAAAGTATGCACATTGTTGTTTAACTCCTACATTTGTCTTGAACTCGCCAGACTCTTCATTATTTGTTCTAACTATGTTTACTTCTCCTTATTTCCCCATACATTCTTTACTCCTTCTTTCCCCATACATTCTTTTACTCCTTCATTTTTGTTTCCTACTCGTCCGTTTAGTCGCCAATTATTATTATTACTATCGCATCTGTGCCCTCATCTATTCATCTTGGTGGGTATTCAAAACACTTTACATTTTCGCAAACGCAACTTTCGTATGCTATTATCATTGAGATTGATTCCTCCTCAAATAATCTCATTTCTATCGTCATAATTATTTCATTTATGAATATTTCTTTTATAATGTCCGCCCCATAATCTATTGGGTAGAATGATTATTTCTACACCTTATTTCGCTCGTTTTTCTTCGTCAATTCCTGAAATTCAGTCCTTTAAGTATTCTCTTCATCCCCTTTCCTTTAGTTTTCGTTTTTGTTTTTTCCAGTATTTCTATTTGTTGTTTTATGATTTCTTCCACTGCGATGTGAATTATGTGTTGCAAATAATGGACATAATTTGAAAACAATTTAAATAGTTAGATACAGTATGTCCCCGGATTGGGTTTACAAGAGGGATATTTTTTTAATTTTCACTTTTAAGTAAAAATTTGACAGGAATTATAATTCCTGCTTGAACTACCGGTTCAGTTATTAAAACTTTGATTTATTTATACAGGGTGTTGGCAAAATCAAAATCTTATTTTAACACTTATTTATTTACTATTTCCCAAAGGAATTTAAAATTACATTTAACAGCATTCAAGAAAAATAAAATCGTTCAAACAATCCCCCAAATACAGAAAATGATACTGAAAATTTAAAAAGTTGCCTACGACAGGGATTTGCATCAATAACTATTGAAGAAATCTAAAATAGTCTTCAGGAGTTCCATACCAGGCTTGAACTGTATGAAGAAAATGGTGGGGGATTGTTTAAATGATGTTATTTTTCATAATTATTTGACATAAAGTGTCAAATTTAGATATTTTTTTTAATTTAGCCAACACCCTGTATAAATAAATCAATGTTTTAATAACTGAAATGGCAGTTTCATACCAAGCAAAAATTTTAATTCCTATAACATTTTTACTTAAAAGTAAAAATTGAAAAAAAACCTCTTGTAAACTCAATCCTGAGACATACTGTACATATTTTTTTGAATTATCTTCTATAGAGCATCCGATGTTAAATATGTAGTAACGTTTACATCAAGGTTGGCTTGATCACCTAAGGAAACAGCATAAATAAAATAAACACGTGGAGCGAGTGGAGGGTCCCTTCGAAGCAGTGACGAGGGCCAGGCTCTCGGTGTCAGAGAGTGGGGGGTTAATAAAAGGCTCCACGTAATTTTAACCTCGTCCCTACTTCGTCACAAAGGGAGGCTCCACCCTACCTGCGTGGGTGGACGGCAGACAGTCAGCGAAGTTCAGAAATCACGAACTGTCGCAACGGCTGACCATATGGCGCCAACACCACCAGATTTAAATCTCGCAGTGAGAATAAGAACTGAAAACTGAAAAGAATGCCCGATCGAGAAAACGTGGGGGGAACAAAAAATAACAGGTGTGAATTTTGTGGTGTAAAATATCGGCGTTTATTCACACAAACGACAGGACACCGTGCCTACGCTTCCTGAAATAAATACCTCCGTCCGCAACCCTATCACGCAGGGTTCACCATATTCGGCCGAATATCGCAAACTTCTTATCGCGCGATTCAAAGGGCCGTCGGAGCGACATTTTTCTTACACAAGCGCAAAACACGTACGGCACGAAACACGTAACGCAAATTTTACACAAAAGAAATAAACGATATATCAAATGGAATTAAATTCAAATGAGCAAAAACAAAAAAAATATCAAGATCTGGCCTGTGTTCCTCGTCTGCGACTTTGCTGGCGGGCTGAGCTCGGCTCCTGGGCGGGCGGCGGCCGATAAGCGTCGGGGACGCCGATCACTCGATTCCAGACCTCAGAGCAGGATGGTCGCTGCCTCTAGCCAAGAACTGGCTGGCTGAGCTACTTAGCCCTTACCCCGTAAAAAAACGCCTGCCAAGCACATGGCCTTAGTAACAATGGCCGGACACGTGGCTTCACGAAAAGAAAAAAAAAAGTCGGATTTAAGTACTTACTCGGATGTTGTGAGCGTATGGATAGTACCTTGCCTTGTGCTCGGTGCCTCAATCCCCTCAAGGGTGGTTAAATGAGTCCCCGTTTATTATCCCGGAAACCGGATGGTGGTATACCAATTAAAACGGTTCCTCTGGCACTTCTGCACTACACGGAAGGCAACTAGTTTCTGTCTTCATGGTGGCATTTCGCCGGCGATTTTAAAAATCTCACACATATAGGAAACACGTCACCACAACAAAAAAAGTGTGAGTACGGTCGCCTACAGTGGAGGTCTGTGCGCCAAATTAATTATTAAAAGGCAGTTTCTGTCGAAGGCGTTTCCGGACCGTTACAAACAAATAAAATGTTACTGCTTACTTAACGCTGGATGCTCGTTTGTATTTTTGATAATGTTCAATGATTATTGATGACAATATCTTTACTATCTTTAATATTGTGTTTCTTTTTTCTTGTTTTATTTAATGGTCCATTATTATTGCCATTTACATATTGTGCATTGTCATGCCTTAAAATAACACAAGCCTACTACGCGAAAACCTTCAAAAATAAGAATTTTTATAAAATCAGATTGAAAATTATGAATTGTCCACATGTCGTATATTGTTGAAGAGAGAAAAAAAATATCTGTTTAGCTAACTAATAGCTAACTATGAGTTCCATATAAAAATCCACAACTCTATGAACTTGAATTTCGAACTGTTTTTTGAAAAATTGACTATGGTGCTGCATTCTTATCAGTGTATTATTATTATATATTGTAACCCATGCTTTTGGGCGTCAGCGGACCTATAACAACCGTTAGATTTACAAATATCCGACTAAGCCGTTGAATGTTGTTGCAAATGTTTGTTAATAATCGAATATCCAACGAAAACCTAATGAACTAAGTTTTTCATAGAGATTCAGCCCTATCGTGTTTTATTTTATCTTTGAAATCTGTCAAACTGACGTCTGTGAAATTGACGTTTGTAATATCAAACTGACGTGCCTCAATCTGACATCTGTCAAATTGACGTCTGTGAAATTGACGTTAGTCATATCAAACTGTAGTCTGTCAACTGACGTGTGTCAATCTGACATCTGTCAAACTGACGTCTGTGAAATTGACGTTTGTAATATCAAACTGACGTGTATCACTCTGGCATCGTCAAATTGACGTCTGTGAAATTGATGTTTGTGAAATTGACGATTGTCATATCAAACTGACGTCTGTCAAACTGACGTGTGTCAATCTGACATCTGTCAAACTGACGTCTGTGAAATTGACGTTTGTAATATCAAATTGACGTGTGTCAATCTGACATCTGTCAAATTGGCATCTGTCAAATTGACGTCTGTGAAATTGACGTTGGTCATATCAAACTGACGTGTGCCGGCGGTTGTAACTTTGACTCTCTTAAAGCCACAAGAAACAACACCAAGTAATGCAATTTTCAACTGCAACGTTAAGATGTAAACCAGCGCGAGGCATCGGCGGGAGTAACTATTACTCTCTTGATAATGTTCTTTGTCATATCAACCTGAGGTGCCTGAAGTGCCTGATCAACGTAGACATGATTTTTTTCTAATCTCATAAATAAGCGACCTACAACCATAAAACGAAAAGTACAAATCGATTTTTTTTGCGAATAACGCGAAAACAAAAGACAATAGCCAATTTTGGTTTTCACCAATAAGTTTTTCTCGAAAAAAGAGATCGGGAGGGGGGGTTTTATCATACTTGTTATGGTTATCGAGATTTCCTATAAAACATCGAAATTTGCCCACCCTGTACATTACATTTTTTGTGCAACCAACATTTGTAATTATAAATATCTTACTGCTTTTAATTAAGTGCATACTTAGGGCCGATTCCACCAAAAAGTAAATTGCGTTTGAAATTTTTTAACCCGAGTTTACATCTCTAACTGCCATTTTTCAGTTTCACCAACATATTAATCGCGGTTTCATATCTAAACGGCGTTTAAAAAGTAACTGGCCATTTTGGCCAGTAAAATGCCTAAACGAAGCTTAATGATAGATGTCAAGTGTCAAATAGTAGAAACTGGTATACGCGAATTCTGTCACATCACATTCCTTTGAGTAAAATGGCATTGGAAAGAGTATTTGAAATGGTATTTGCCGAAACATCCAGCGAGGAAGAAGACGACGAATTTGTCATTCGCCGACCTCGATGGATCTGTAATCGAGAAGACCATTTTGATGGTTTAGACGACCTTGATTTTATAACCCGATTTCGGTTATCAAAACGATCTGCCATGGAAGTCCTCGAGCAAATAGAGCACCAGCTGGAATTTCTCTGCAGCTCTCAGTCAATGGGTCTTCTTTATGTATTTTAAACGGACCCTTTAAACTCTGAAAAATGGTCAGTTTATGTAGCACCATGGTCGGATATACAATATTTTTACATGCGCATCAAAGAAGTTACTGTATTTGTTGTTACTATGATATGCACGTTGATATTTATGTTATACATACCTGTTATCACCCATGCTATGGTCTGTTGGGTTAAAAAGCTTTTTGCCTTTTTTAAATTCTCCCACAATTCCCACAATTTTCGATTAATCTAAGATTCACTAAACTCGGTTTTCTTGCGCAACACATTTCGTGGTGAAACGGATAATTTTTAATCGAGATTAAATTTGACGTTTACATTAAACCAAGTTTACAGAAACTAAGTTTTATTAGACGGTGGTGGGATCAGGCCTTAGTCTTACATGGGATTCATTTTGTGCACAGAATAAATTTGGCATCACAATGGAAATGAAGTAAATACAACAATTTAGTGACACTGAAAGTTCGCATTATGTCAGCTTTTGTTTTAGGAACAGCCACTATTACTCGAACAGTTGCTAAGAGTAACGGCAGCGGACTGTTTTGCGCACACGAAATGGACACTGTGTCCGGTTGCACAAGCATGTATTTATTTCGGCGGCATATTTTTGCTGCTATGGCTAATTACCGTCAGCAAGGAGCGATTCATCAGTTCTTTTTTATACAATAATTACATTGTTGCACAAATAAGTGATATGTTGCCCACATAAGACTTTTATTATTGGAAGTCTTGCTGGATGTTGATTATATTCAATAACCTTTTTTAATTTGGGTTTGTAAGTTTTTACACATGTTCTTTTTGCACAAATTTGTGTTTGTGAAGGATGCAAGATGATGGCCGGAACTTACCACCCGATTTTTTAGACTGCACACACACACTATACCCCATTGCGCCGGCTGGGACGCTCGTTTGCAAAAACCGGCGGCATTTCAACTATTCCGAATCTATTAACAAAAAATGTAGTGCCGCATAAAAACCCATTCCCCCGTTCGCAGCCAGGAAGCGCTTTTTGCTGCCTTTTTCCAGATATACAACTTGTTCTTATAAGTTTAATTTCTTTTTGGTAAAATATGTGTTGTATCATTTATCAACGCCAGCGCGAATACCTCTGGCCGGGCAATCAAGTCCCTATAATTTTTTTGTAGTCGGAAGCGCCGAAGAAAGGCGGCCGTGGGGCGGGCAGTCAGAGCCACCCACGCCGCGAGTTCGAGAGAGGCCGAGTGCAGCGGGAAACGCCGGAATGCACGAAACCGCAATAATAGCCGCGAAATTAGATTAACAAATTAGGGAGGTGGAGGGGTTTTAAATGCAAACCACCTGCTGTTTGTTCGCCGTTTATGTGTCTCATCCCGACTGTCGATATTCGAGCGCATAATTTTCGAGCCGGTTTATGGATTTTTACGCTTTTTCCGGACGCTCTGCCGTGCCATTGCCTGATTACTTGAACACGTAATGGACGTATAATAGTTTGCGACCATAAACCCACCTTTAAACCATCTTAACACCCACACGGAATATCAGTTGTACAATCTAAGCTCTATTACGGATAGTGTGATTCGGTTAATATGCACGTGCGGCACCTCCTCATATATAATGCGCGGCCTTCCAATTTCGTGTGACCGGAAACGAGGCTAATGTATCCCCGTGAGGGATGGCGTGCCCACTCACAACCCCCACACTATTCAGGATACGACCGGGGAGCTCTCCACTCTAGCGGCCGCCCCCTCACCGACGGCTGCCGCCCTCGCGCAGCCAAACACTCGCTGGTCGTAAGCTGTGTGCGCCAACGCAAGGTACCTTCAACGTCCCATTTTTTTTTATGTATGTAAATTACACGTTTGCAGGCCACCACATTTTTCGATGCTCACCACACCACTGCACTTTTCACAATAATCAATCGAACCACACGTCCAGGCCATTATAGTACTACGAAAGGGAAATTATTTAACTTATGCACGAACTGATGCAACGTCAGCGTTATAGAATGGGTCATCCGGGAGCCACCCTCGCTCATTTGGGAGCCTCACACCCAAATATTACACACATTTTTCTGTATTGGAAATAAAATAAAAATTACTTCAGCCGGCTGTAGTTAAATAAAACATAGTTACACAGTTAATTTTCGATCGTTCGATTATTATCAAAATTCAGCCATGAATTTCACTTAATCGACATCAATTATGTCGTGCCTTGCGTTAGTCTGTCAGCTGCAATTCACCTGCGAATAACTGACTTTTGAAAGGTTATCAACAGTTTTTTATATTGATTTTTATCATCTGTAGCAAGTAGCGGAGGCTACTAGTTGATGTGTCGGTTAACGCTTGGTACTTTTTCGAATAATGCATCCTCTCATGAGTTACCCTGCGGTTTATTGAAATGTAGGAGATACTTTATTGGCTTTTGGCCTTAAGTATTGTAAAAAGTAATGTGCAAACAAACAAATTATATCAGCATCCGTCAATGATGTTAGATACATCTGCCAGAATATATGAAAAACGGATATTTCCAATGTGCAAAAAAATGTAAAATTTATATACTTGGTCTAATTGGTCAATGTTGGAGGCATCTACTTCGTGATACATGATGATATTAAATAAAACAAACGCTTTTCTTTGTTTATATCACACTGTTTATTAAAATTAGTGACTATAGTTTCGATCACGTTCTCATCATTATCAAACTTAGAGTAAAATAAAATTCAAATAAAACACTTATTTACCTATTTTCAGTAAACGAAGTCTGTCTGGTCGTTAATGACCAGACATTCGGGATTGCGCTCGTCCTTTTGAATTTCGAGGGACTCAAATAGGTCCATCTTAAGACCTTTCTCGGCGAAATGTATTATCTGCCGTACATCCGTCCCAAAAGAATGCCGATTTTCAAATAGGTGGTTAGCAAATGATGAATTATCATGGTTAAATCCAAATGATCTCATATGTTCTTTCAATCTAATGTTGAAATTACCTCCATATTGGCCAATATAAACCCCTGTACAATCTTCACAAGTAAATTTGTAAATTTCTGAGGTTTCCTGTGTAAATTTGTGTTTTAGCAATAAATATGGTGTTACATAATTTAACACATGGATTGAACGCAATATTTACATTGTGCTTATTAAGGATCTTAGCAATTTTGACACTGACATCTCTGAAAAATGTTAGTGATTTTATTTTCGGAGTTTGCGCTGCATATATGGTGTTATTAATGTCATTACGATGTTGTTTTTTTAATTAAATTATAGACTGTTTCAATACTGTACCCATTGTTAAGTGCTAATTTCGGAATAATAAGTTAAGATGAGATGAACTAGAGAACACTAATAAAATCTACTCTTCGATAACTGGCAAGTAAACAAACGCGTATCTAGAGCAATTTGAAGGCTAATTCCCATCGAAAATATTTGGATGGTAAAAAGGTATTGAAATTGTAATGATAATGAAATTGATACACCATCAGAAATTCTAGACCGTACCAAGAAGTTGTTTCAAATCTTCTGCCCAATAAACCTAGAGAAGAAGTATACGAATGTGCCTACAACAGGTTTTTTATATTGGTGTAACGAGAAACACGTAACATCGTACACGGAAAGCGTACTATTAGTATACTTTTCCAGTATTGTCCAGTAAAATAAATGCTTCTACCCTCTGGCCGTAGTGTTTTCTTAAATTAATGTTATTCACAAAACAAAACTTTACCAAAAATGTTAAAAGTAAATAATTTTTAATATTAAACGTGCTTCTAATTTTAGGAACTAAAAGTTATAATTTTTCTGTCAACCGTCGCACATTTTAACTTAAAATATGATGTGGTTTTAGGGGGTTTGAAGACAAGCAAGACTTTTTATAACATTTTTATTTTTGTGAAATCAAATATAAAAAAGTTTTTCCTCTTGCTAACTCAAACCGAGGACATAAGTGTATACTACGGACTGAGATATTACTTAATTTTTTGGGTGATTATTTGCTTAAAAATGTACCCTGACGGATTAACTGATGTATCTTATTATACAGGGCGTCCTAAATAGAGTAGGATTGTATGGGTATCTTTCTTATTTTGAAAACTAGAAATCTGGTTAAATGGGCAATGTTATGCTGTTTTATATACTGGTTCAGATTATGTTAAAAATAATTCAAAAGTACGAGCTTTTTGAAATCATTATAAAAAAACTAAAAATCGCGATTTTCAGATAAATCCAATATTTTCATAATTTAAAAAAATGCCGAAAACAGTTTTTAATCGAAGTTAATTGGTTTAACAGCACAAACTTAAGAATCAGGTCAAAACAAAAGTCAAGATGGCGGTTTCAGAGATATGAATAGCAACTTTATTATTTTAAATGGCCGCCATATTTCATTTTTATACGTCTAAATAAACTTTATTTTCCTCTTTTCAACGATGTATAACAACCTATGTCAAAATGAAAAATGTGGGAAATATAAATACTTAATATAGTAATATGGAACCAAAGCGATCCTGCCAAGATGACGCGAAAAATAAAAAATCCTTGAACAGGTCGACTTTTGGTTTTTATTTCGCATTTCTGGCGCACATAACAAAATTATGAAGTCAGTAATTTTTGTCTTATGTTTTTAAATTCACAACATTTGTAGAGCTCTTAATCTCTTTACAGACACATATTTTTGTATGCCAAAATACTTATCCTTTCCTTTAAAAGGTGGAGTTTTTAATAGCAATTTTTTATTGGAAATTCTTTCGATTTAATGAAAAATCTCCAGAAATCTTGATAATTAGCGAAATCTGAAGAGATATAAAAAATATAATTGAGAAATCAGGGTAATGATTGAAAAATCTCTTGAAATTTGACAATATTTAGAAAAGTCTCCGACATATTCGGAGAATGAAAAAATGTAAAATCAAAATTATTGAGTAATCTCTCAAAATCTTAAGAATTATTGGATATCTTTTAAAATCTCGAATATTATTGGTAAATCTTGGGAATTTTTCAAAGATCTGTGGAAATCTTGAAAATTATTGTGAAACTTAGAAATTATTGAAAAATGTCAGACAATTTGCTTTTTTATGTGTCGAATTATTAAAAATTTCCAGAAATCATGATAACTATTCTGCCGTACTAAGCACAGAGGTGGTAACCATTTTTTTGGCAAAATGAGTTATCAATCTTAGATGATGTAATATCAATTGGTGAACAATTTTATAATATAATGCAACAATTTAATTTATTTTTTCATAATAAAATGAGTCTATAAAAAGTTGAAAAGTTCTTTGAAGTTGTGTATTACTACAAAAAATTGCCGTATCTATCAATTACTAACATATTTTAATCGCAACTCAAGAAGTTACGCCAAAATACCGTAGTATTTACGAGATACGCTTATTTTACCTTCAGAAAAAATTAACTACGGTAAATTTCCTCAGTAATAATTATGGACGACAATTGGAAATTCTGCGGACAATGATAGTATTCGATCTACTGCAACCTCTTATTATTAATTTTAAAACGTATTTTTATAATAAAAAAATATAAAGGTTCGTAATACAATACGTTATTTAGTTAATAATGTGTTTAATATTGGTTCAATAATGAATATTGATTATTTGTAGTAGCAATGGAATTATTCCAAAAATTTGGCAAGACTTACCAATTTTTGAAACAATTATTGGCAATGGTGACTTGGGCAAAGAAAATTGATGTACTTTTTTATTAAATGTTTCTTTTATTTATAATAGAAAATTTTATTTTACGTACATATAGGTTAATTAATCTTGAATTAATAAATTTACGAAACTTTGATGATAAATGTGTGTGACCAAGTTTTTTATTGTTTGTAATACTCTCCTCTGCTATGTTAAGTTAAGTAATGAAATAAATAGATTTTATTGACAATTATTTTTTTTAATTAGAAGAGTTCATAAGATATGTCAGGTTGCTTTAGTATTAAACGTAAAAATGAATAATTTTAAATGTGGTAAGTGTAAATTTTATATTTTTTTACTCCCTGCATGGTAAGTACACTGTTGTAACATTGATTTGATGGAAGTAAGCTCCACTTGCCGATAAAGCTGTGGTTACTATGAACAACGGGAAGTAAGTAAAAAATTACATCCCTGAAGGAGGTAAGTAAAATAGTTTCATAAGCGTTCTTTCTCTGGCGCCAGTCTTTAAAACACTTGCATTTTGATAACGCCCCTTCAACTTCTCCGGCAGTAGGAAGGAACAGGCAGCATCTGCAGCCTCTTCAATTGCCATTTCTTGTTTATTTTCATTGGAATTCATTTTACAACTGAACGAATGCAATTTCTGACATTTTGTTTGAAAAATAGTCTTAGTAACCAAAGCCGTACTGACGTTTAGTTCAAGTTGCGAAAATAAATTAATCAAACATAAACAATTATACCAACTTCAGGAGTGGAAAAACAGTTATAAGCAATTCGAGAGGTAAGTTTTGACCAGTCTCGGACTTTATTGCCAGCCCTCGCTGTCGCTCGGGCGCAAACTCAACGTCGACTGGTAAACAATACTTACCTCCCTTAATGCTTAAATAACTATTACTATTTAATTATCTAATAATTCATAGTTTTATAACATTAGCAAGTAATATAACCTTTAATTTAAGATATTATTATTTTGCACTTACTGATAGAGTTATTTTTATTTTATTTTATTATTTATTTATTTTATGTTAAAAATAGTAAGTACAAAATAATAATACCTTAAATAAATAACTGCTAACTTATGGATAAATATTTAGATATATTTTAAGAATTATCGGAAAATTTGTAGAATGAAAACATGTATGTAATAATCGTGTGAATCGTGTGAACCAATTTGGATTTTCTGATTTGAATGAATCACTCGAAATCATAAAAAATAATAAGAAGTCTGCATAAAACTCGAAAAGTATTAAGAAATCTTGGAAATTATTCAAAAATCTCTAGAAATCTCGATAATTATTGAGAAATTTGTAGAAATCTCGAATAATATTGAAACATCTTCAAACTGACTGAGAAGATTCTAAAAATCGAGCATTAAAAAATATTGATAAAATTTGGAAATTATTGAAAAATCTCTTGAAATGTTGATAAAATGTACCTACTTATAAAGGACTAATATTTTAAGGATTATTGAGACATTTGAAAAAACGGCACTTGTATGTAATAATCGTGCCTAGTAATTTGCATTTTCTGATTTAATAATCTTGAAATTATTGAAAAATCTCATATCTTTGATTCCACTACTGAATATTTTAATTAAACTATTTAAATAAATTCATAATACAAAATACTCCTTAAAAATAAAATTCTATTTATCATTAAATAGAGATAGTAACTTTCTCGTTCAACCATTCATTCCAGCTTTCAATTAAAAATAAATAATAATAAGTAATGAAGTCACATTTTTTACTGCGAAATCTATGGAAAATAAAACAAGTTATTGAGAACCTTTTTCAAAGGAAAGGATAAGTATTTTAGCAAACAAAACTATGTGACTGTAGAGAGTACAACAAAAATTGTGAACTAAACAAAATCCAATTCCGTTTAAAACAAATTCATAAAACATGTTAACATATCAACATGACATAAAACATGTCAACATGTCAACATGACATAAAACATGTCAATCACGTCAAAAATTACTGACGTTATGATTTTTCTAAGTGCGTCAGAAAATGCGGAATAAATAACAAATATCGATTTTATTTATTTGGTGGTATTTTTTGCTATGGTGTCATATTTAAAAAATACCCTGTATAATATTCTTAGTTGAAATATAATTTTGTTTCGAATGTTGTCACAATTTGTATTGCTCATATTATTAAGTCAAAAAAACATTGGAATCATTTTAGGTAATAGTACCCCCTACACTTGGCACATGTTAACAGTGCGTAAATAACAGTAAATCACAAAGCACACAAAGAACGTATGTGAATAATTGTAATCAATATTGGCGTAATTGCTGTAATCGCATTATCCGCGGCACTCAAACCCGCCGAATGACTTCACCATTCATCAGTTAGGATTAACTGGGGTGTAGTTAAAAATTGAAATTACCAACGCTTGTTTCGCCAAATTAAGACATAATTTGTGATATTCACGCTTGCGTGTAGTGACGACAGCCGGTGAATGACAATTAATAGCTCCCCCTAATTAATAAATTAGCGTGGAAGCATGTAAATTTAAATTACTTATTACTGCCTAACGTTGTTATATATATATACTTGTTCCTCCTTTGTCTGGGGAAAAACGAGAGGAATTCCCCGACGTAACCGGATACCCCTCTATTGACGAAATATATATATAACATTTAATAAATTCATTTCGCGTTTTTCCCGAGCTACTTTAGACAGCCTCGTGGCACGATAAAACTTCATCTCATGGCAGGCGGCGATGGCATAAAGGACAGGGCGATGCCTCAGAACGAATTAGCCCAACCTTTCATTCGTAATGCTAATGTATCATCTCTTGAAACTCGGGCCCCCCTCTTTTTTTACAGGGGAACTCTAATGTGTACTCCACTCCCACGTATCTGCTTGCACGCGCTCATGAAATATTACATTGTAAATGTTTAGTTTCATATAACGAAACTTTTTGCAAACGTTACCGTTGATATATAGGAATTGGTATAAACACCCGTTTTTATAAATAATATAGAGGACGGTAAAAATTGTATACACGGTCGCTGCGAATGCCGTTCCAGTCGACCGTGGCGATATGATAATGGTTTATAAATCAATAGCATTTGCCGGATTGCTGGAAGCGTTATTTAATTACCGTGCATTGTCGCGCCGCGGTGCGGCTTGGGCGCCCCTTGGGTTGGGCAGAAAAAAAAAGGAGGATGGATGGGTTTACTCCGTGCAAGACAAAAAGTACCATTTGTGATTTGGCAGGTAGACGTCGCCGTATTTCTTTCCATAAAACAAAAAATGACCTCAACGCGTGAGATCACCGGCACGGGAGTTCGTGGATCGATCACCTTCCTCGGGGCGAGATCGTGTCCGCCTTCATGCGCGCATCCGAGGCGATTCAAATTAACTAATACTCGTTAATGGGACGCTTCTTCTTGCGGATGCCGGTGGTCATTCCGGGGCCTCCGACCGTTTCCGCGCCCCGATTTACGATCCTTTCCCACGAGTCCAGGGAAATTCGATAAGGCGTCCTGATTTTCCGTGTCCCGCGCTAATAACGGCTATTTCGCCGGGATTTTTTCATTATTCGTGAACTCCCGGGTCTAATTTATGCCCAGCTTAACCCGCCGCACTTATTAATTGCGATCGTTAATTATGGCGTGCGTGCCGGCGTTTTTCTCTAGCCCTCGGAAAGGTCGTCACTTAGCGAATGCCATTTTAATTATGATATTGTCCTGGCGTGTGCGGATAATTAAAAATGTGTCATTGAATAACGATTACCTCCTCACCAACAAAAAAATTGAATTCAGCATACGTAATGGAATGAAGAGTAATTACAAGAATTTAATCAATTAAATAAGTAAGAGTACAAATTTTTCATTATTAAGAAAAGCGGCCAACGTGTAAAACTGTAAGTTTTATATCGGCTGCTGCCAGATTTGTTATCATTATTGTACAGCATATTATAACTGCATACATTATGTCGTTCAAAAGAATATGTCCCCTTCGATCTTGTTTCCAAATTTTAAGAAATTGGCGATTAATTAATCTGAAATTGTATTAAGCTGAATTCTTATTCAGGTTAATCTCTCTCTTTCTTTTCAATCTCTTTCTATTCTGAATTTCTTAAGTTTTATGAATTCTACTTTTATGTTCTTCTATCGGAATTAACTTTTAGGCTGATTGGATCGGGTGCCCTAATTAGATCGCAGGGAAAACTTGCCTAAATAACATATAAAACCAATAAACTGTATTTAAGAATAGGTTGTGAAAATGGGGATGAATTGCACTCTCAGGTTGGGTTGTGAATAAATTTCAACAAGTTAAACAAGTTGTGAATCAATTTAAAGAGTTTTGAACTTTCAGAAATGTAAATATCATGGTATGTAGGTACTTTGCTTTTTAGTGCAGCGTGCGGCCGAGCCGATTAAGCAGTTTTGAGAGGTTATAAATAATTAACGGAGGTATACAGCAGTGCTCCGCAACCGGTGTGCCGCGGCACACTGGTGTGCCGTGAGCGATGCTGGGTGTGCCGCGACAAAATAACAAATATTTCGCACAGTAAAAGTACGCACATCCGCTTTTCTCCTCAGTCGCGTCAGCTTATCGTTCGGTAGCGCTCTTCATTCGGTTAGTAGTTGACACGGTCTTCGGTTGCCTTGCTGGATTTATATTTAGTTTTACATCCCGTTAAAGATGGATAAGTTTTTATTTAGAAAACATGCGAATCCCGAGATGGATGATAACAAACACAGCAACAGCAGTGATGTTAAAAAAAATAAGGTTGTTAATAGGAAGTATAACGAAGACTACATACGATATGGATTTTCATGGTGTGGCGAAGAAACGGCTCCAAAACCACAATGCATCATTTGTAGAGAAGAGCTAACAAACGAAGCAATGGTACCTAGTAAACTGAATCGACATCTAACTTCAAACCATCCCAATTGCGCCAAAAAAGATAAACAATATTTTCAAAGGCTTTTACTTGAAAATCGAAAACAAATACAATTTATGAAATCGATTGTTACTGTTTCTGAAAAAGCCTTAGAAGCTAGTTACCAGATTGCAAAATTAATTGCACGTCAGAAAAAACCACATACTATTGGTGAAACACTTATTAAACCCGCATGTATGGAAGTTGTTCGACTTATGCTTGGGCCTAATGAAGTTAAGGAAGTGAGTAAGGTTTCGATGTCAGCTGATACTATTAAAAGACGTATTGACGACATGTCGAGCGATATTTTGGGAACGCTTATTTCAAAATTGATAACGGCTGAAAAATTTGCAATTCAAGTGGACGAATCGACATATATTAAAAATCAAGCACAAGAGCGATTGTTCGTTTCGTTGACGAGGACTCCATAAAAGAGCATTATTTATTTTGTAAGCAGCTACCAGAGCGAACTACCGGCGAAGAAATTTTCCGATTAACAGATGATTTCTTCAAAACGCATGGAATTCAATGGAGTAATTGTACTAGTGTTTGCACGGACGGCGCTGCGGCAATGACGAGCATTAAGAAAGGTTTTGTCTCGTGTGTAAAAACCCATAATCCTATAGTACAAATTACACACTGTTGCATACATCGCGAAGCACTAATGGTCAAAAATTTACCAGAGGAACTATTGCAAACGATGAATGAATGCATCAAAATAATAAACATCATTAAATCGAGAGCTTTGAATTCGCGAATTTTTCAAATACTTTGTGCAGAAATAGGTTCAGAACATGAATCCTTATTGTTTTACACAGAAGTACGTTGGCTATCCAGAGGTAAAGTTTTAGCTAGATTGTATGAGCTTCGTTACGAGGTTCGTAAGTTTCTTTTGGAACAAAATATGCCAGAATTATACCAGCTCCTCGAAGACAATAACTGGATGGCGAGACTTGCATACATGGCTGATATATTCGAGCATCTGAATGAACTCAATATCAAAATGCAAGGTAGGACTGAAAACATATTGACGTGCTCCGACAAATTACAGGGGTTCAAAACAAAACTCATACTTTGGCAGAAGGAGTTAAGAAAAGGATCTCTAGAAATGTTCCAAAGGACTAACCAGACCACGGTTGAAAACAAACAATTAATTGTAGATCTGGCTCAACAACATTTAACTATGATGCAGAATAAATTTGATCATTATTTTTATGCAATTAATACGGAACAATACGATTGGATTCGAAATCCTTTTGCAACGAACGCCATAAACTCTACAGAAGCACTTTCCCTGCAGATTCGGGAGGAATTTGTTGATTTGAGTAACGACGGGACGCTAAAACTTCAGTTCGCCAAGTTCCATTGGATATTTTCTGGATTTCTGTTAAGAGGGAATATCCTCGGATTTCAGACAACGCTATTGCAATTCTACTCCCATTTTCGACGACATATTCATGCGAGCAAAGTTTTTCATATCTAGTGTTAATTAAAAATGATAAGCGATCGTGCTTAAAAGGTCTTGATCGAGAACTTCGGGTTGCACTTTCAAATATCGAGCCGAATATAAAACTATTATGTTCAATGAAACAAGCTCAGGTATCACATTAATTAACAAATATTTGTTTTATATGTAGGTATATTTATCAAATAAAAAAAAGTACAATTTGTGTTTTTTATATTTATACCTTTGAAGCAAAATTTTTTCAAAGTTAAGAAACATAAAACGTTTTACTAAATGCTACATTTATGTTTCTTAATTAATGTTTTAAAAAATCCAGCTTCCTCTTAAAAAGTGTATTCTGAAGTCGCGCCAGTTTTTGGAAAAAAACGCCCTGCGTCACATTTATCACTCGGCGCTTATGCCTTGTACTCTCATGGTGTGCCACGGAATTCTCGGAAGAACTTTGGTGTGACGCGAGTAATAAAAGGTTGCGGAGCACTGGTATACAGGACGGTCATTTTAAGTGTTACAATGCGATATTTTAGAAACGGCTGATTTAAACAAAATGAAATTTGGGATTATGCAATTTAATATTGGGGGACACTACTTTATAAGCATTATCATTATAAGCAACTTTGCAATACTCCTCCCTTTTATAGGGGTGGGGGTGACTTTTCAACGTTACATGGAAAGGTACCAATTTTTTGTTCCGATACTTAACCTCCCGGAAAAAGTACGTTATAACCTTGACATAATTTATTATTTTATTTTATTGGATTTTCAAAGTGATTCAGCAGTTGACCTTGACCCAAACATTTATTAACCCTATTCTGAAATGAATTTCGAACTGTCAAAAGAATATTTGTGGTAACTTCTTGAACGCCTTATTATTTGCTTCATGTCTTTGACTGTAGTTCAAGTTGTCGCCATGACTTTTTCTTTCACAAAAGCCAACAAGAAAAAGTCAGGAGGAGTCAAATCAGGTGATCGAGGAGACCAGTTTACTGACCCTCTACGTCAAATCGATCTATTACAGTATGTATCATCGACAATATTGCGTGCTTGTCGATAGTAATGTGGTGGTGCTCCACCTTGCTGGAACCAAATCAATTTAAGTTGTTGCTCTGGAATAATTTGCAATAATGCCTATTTAGTGTCCAATCAAAAAAATAGGGTCCTATAACAACATCGCCAAATATCCCACACTACGTATTTACCGACCATGGCGACCATTAAACGACACAATATGCATTATTAGGCTGTAGAAAATCATCTCGATCTTATTCCAATCTCTGTTCTCATCCATATTTTATCAAAATCCATATCATCCATATTGGATTACTAAAATGAGCATAAAAAAGTCGCTTCGACAGAAAAAAAGAATATTTTCCAATAAATTGTTATCATTAATCCATCCCCCAAACCAATAACAAAAGTCCATCCATTCCTGAAAATCTTGTCCATACAGTTCTTGAAGTAGGGAAATGTGGTAAGGGTGAAACTTGAAATTATGTAATATTCTGAGAACGAAACTTTAACTTATCCCACCGTCTCTAGCCAGTTCTCTGGAACCTCTTACTGGTTTCCAGTATTAGGACCCCTCAAACCACTTCCTTGGAACCAATATGAGGTGAACCCACTGTTCCCAAAACTTCGACCGCCACATCTACATTTGTTTTGGGCTTTTTTCGGTTGCGTTTCTTAGGTGACAATTAGTCTGACGACTTCTATATTCTAACCTTTGGACACCGTGTGGGATTTTGGCAATTGCTCGGGGAATATAACTCATACGTAAAACAGTGACGTCATAACAATGCGGTTTCTATAGTTACGCATGTATTAATAACTGACAATGCTGATAATACAACGGTTGTATTTTCACGATAATACCACGAACAAATGTCGGTCGTTGTCACAATTTTTGGTTAAACACGGCCGTTTTGGTTGCAATGGTGTTATTTATCGGTTGCGCCCACAATCTAGTCGGCCGCTAATAAAAACATAATCCGAAATGTCAGTGTGTTTCAAGTACACGTAAAATAGTAAAATGTGGTAATACATGTGGCTTTCTCTTTGAAAGATGAAGTGATCTAAATAAATATAGGTATTTAAACTGTATATTTAACTTCTTGTTTATTCTGCTTTACTAGATGACTCAATCAATTCATTATATTCCCTTCCTAAATATAATTCGTGGTATTCTCAAAAATCGATAATGAGAACACCACTTGTTATATTACCCCTGGGAATCTTTCATTCCAAAGTCCAGAGGCATTGCGATAGTGTTTTCTTCGATCTAAACTAAACTAAAAGGAAACTAAACGATATTTCCGTCTACCAACATAATATAGCTGCAATATGGCAAACCGTTGATAATAAACAATAAACAATAAAGACATTTATAAGGTATTTGAACAAATATTAAGAAAAAGTAAACAAAAAATGTTCAAAGACATTTCCATCTTGCTGGATACACAAATTAATTTGACGTTGAAAGTCATGGCGGTTCAGATTCTATCAATCATGTTTTCTCTAGTTTTTAAAAATAATTTAACGTTTTTAATAATATTATTAAAATACCGCTAGTTTGGCTGACAGGTTAGAACGCTTGATTAGCATGCACGAAGACCTGGGTTCGAGCCTCAGTACAGGTAGTACATTTGTACTGAGAAACTAGTGCCATTCGCCGTTGGGAGCTCATGAACGGCGCTCTAGAGATCGGGGGCGAATTTCTAGAGTAACAAGCCCTAACTCAATACACACACTTACACAAAACACACGGCAGAAGGACCCACGTTGGTCGATAGCCAGTTAGGGATAATATCCCTAACAAATACAGTCACTACTACTATTATTAAATTAATATTTTTTCTTAATAATAGTTCAAGAAGTATTGCCAACAACTTGCCATATACGGCTTTATTCTGTTGGTAGCCGGAAATATCGTTTAGTTTCCTTTGAAAGTGAACCTTTGAAGCTTTTAACTAGTCTTTTGGTAAACTTTTCGTTAATTTTTTTTTCGAAAATTTTCTTATGGAAGGTATTGAAATTTTTACACAGCTGTACTAATATTATGGCCCACGTACAAAATAACAATTTAAAAAGTAGGGTTACCATTTAAAATTTTCATGTTGGGCTTGAAATGATCTTGAAAGTCAACTTCAAGGTCAATTTACAGGTCATCATCAGATGTCCCCGTTGTAGCCATACAACTTTTATATGAGTCATATTTCGCCTGCGAACATATCTTCGGAGTAATTTGCGTGGATTGATTAAAATGGCCTACCCTGTATTGGTATTTAAACTTTTCACGAAAAGTTAAAATTGTTGAAATTTTCGGCCAACTTTTCTAGAAAAATTTGAAAAGTTCGGAAAAGATGGAAAAGTTGGAAAAGTCGAGTTTTATTGTATCAGTTGTAAATGTAACAAATGATGCAAATCATGTACAAACGCATACAGATACACATATTGAACATAATTTTACATTTTTATTTATACAGGGTGTCATTTTAGCGCCTTAAAAGCTCCGGGTAGCAGTCTTCTTTAAAATTATCATGTATATTTTAATGAAATTCGGCTTTAAAGGCATTAAAGGGACAACGCCGTATAAAGGTGCAACAAACAACAAATTTTTAAAGATACTATAAGTTTTTAATTAATGGAAGTCGGAGTGATTGGATGAGCCACTGTTAACCGAAGTGTTTGTATCATCATGAAGATTGTATATAGTATATTATCGCTATAGTACTTAAAGTATATTCTTCATCAGTTGAACTATGTTCTTTGTTTTCCTCTGCTAAAGTTGGTTTGCTTCGTTGAGCAGGAACATGCGATTTTGATCTTGTGAACCGTTTCCTGTGGACGGCCACAGGCAGATGAAAGCTACTTGACTCAGATGGATCTTGATCAATGTTATGTAAGAATATCTTGGAACCGTGATCATTATTAGTAGTCTTCCCTTTTTGTGTCGTATCGTTTGTAAGCAGGTTCAAATTATGGCAGATATAAACAATGTTTCCATGTTACGGTTGTTAAACGATTTCTACTTATGGTATTAATTTGGCTATATGTACTAAAACTTCTCTCGGTAGCGGCTGATGTTGTAGCCATTGCCAAGATAGCAGTAGCAACTGTAGATAAAGCGGATGTAGAACGCATGGTCGGCTTAATGTTACAAGGTTGTATGTGAAAATTTGTAAATTTGGGAATATGGACTTTAAATACGTTTGTTATTACAGAAAATGATGTATTGTGCACTGTAATTAGATTTTTTTATATCACAGGTTCTTAATGTTCCGATTTTAACTTTCCAACAAGCTCAAAGGTCCTGCTTTGAAAACATATGGTCCTGTAAAGTTGTACACCTAAAAATTGAAAAAATGTTACATGCAACCTTATAACATCAAGCCGACGACATGCCATTCCACCAGACAATAGGATCCACTTTGTGAGCACATTTCCAAACAAGTTCTTTAGCCCACAGTCCATATTTTGCTTTGTATTTTGCAAAGTCGGTCATTACTTCTCCATTATCCACATCATTCATATGCTCTGCAATGTTACTGATGAACTCAAGTCCATCAACATGTTCCTCAGGTAACAAAGTAAGCCCTTGAAAATGTGGAACCAGGATGTTTGGCGCAAGATGAAATTTATGTAAACAGAAGTCTTTACGATCAGAAAGCATATCCTTAATTTTATTTTCTTCCGCGTTGCTTGTAGGGCATGTATATTGTCCTCAAAAATTGGCTTTAGGTTTGCAGATGTTTCGGGAACTAATGAAGCATTTGGCTTGTCTTCTTCGATTTTGGTTATCCATCTTCCAATGGGTTCTAGGAGATCTCTGGTGTTTTCAAGTCTTAGCCAAAACATACATAAGCATTGTTTTCGTATCTTTTTGAAGATACTTGACAACTAGTTTATTCACCGCCAAAGTTTGCAGACAATACTTGTTGCTGATTAAACTGTTAAAGCAGCGTACCACTGATACTTTTTGAATGTTTGCAAAGTGAGCTGCTAGAATGTGACTGCCTTTGATTTGTGTGAGAATTCTTCCTGCTTGATTACTTAAACAGAAAATATTATCCAACTTTATTATGTCTTCAATAAGGAGGTTGAGAGAATGGGCAATACAGCCGTAAAGCGATATATGGACATATTTGTCTTCAAGTAGTAGTCAAGCCCTTCTCATATTGCTTGGATTATCTGTTACACATGATAAATATTTTTCCGGGTCCATTTAATCAATTTCTGTAGATTTGCCATGTTTGCCATGTTTGCAATGCTTGCCATGTACATTCATACAATACATTCATTTGAACGACTTAGGGGAATCCCAAATGCCAACTTTTCCAAGGTACCAACGAACTTTTTAAACTTTTCCATAAATTTTTCCAACTTTTCGACCTAACTTTTCCTGGGTTGCAACACTACCCTGTATACAGCGTGCCACTTTTCCATCAGAAATACGAACGCTGAGGTGCATTTTACGACTGCAGATTTATATCCAGAGCGATAGTATTTATTAGCAGATTAGCTATAATCACGATCCAGAGATTGCCATTTGTAATTAGGGCACTCGGAGCAAACACGTCTGACGAAGAGCGCCAGAAACTGTGTCGATTACTTATTCATGGCGAATCGGCTTGTATCAAGAACGCAGAGCCAATATTGAATTCGGGCGTCATTTCTGCCGCATTAATTATGCGTTTATTTATTAAATGTTATCCCCGTCCGCACAACGCGCTTTATTTAATTTATCAGCGAAGCGCCCCGATTAAATATGCGCCGTAAAAAGGTAATGAGGGCCGGGACAGCCTCTCGCCGCGGCGCTGATTGATGTATCATATCGGAATTGATGTACATATTAAATTAAAAAGTCCGATTGAGTTTTATGGGTTATTATGACGCGCGGCATCGACAGGCCGAATCATTCTTTGATTAGCGCGTTCCAAAAATCCGCCACTTTCCGTTTTCCGGCCGCGGACAGGTGACCGCACAAACCCATTACGAAACCGGCGAGTTTTGACGCGACCATGATGAGGATGGCCCTCGCATATTAAGCCCATTTATCGGCAGGACGTATTGGGTATCCAAATTCGACGCGTAGCTAATAATCCGGACCAGGAATTACAAAGAAGCTGTAATTTTCTCATAATTGATCCTACTTCAGTATAGCCAAAATTAAACCTTTAATTGAATTATATTCATATAAAAGCAAACAGAATATGCTTTAAACTTGTTACGATGTTTTGGTATCTATTCGTAGACTGAGTACTGATTAGAGCTAGTTTGCGCAAATAAATGATCAGATGATGTAGATAGACTTATAAAATTCGAATCTTCGGTATCGAGCGTTCAACAAAAATCGACAATAAGTTGGCATTGCCAATCTCAAGTCATGTCTGCTCTAAGATCACACGCGCAGGAGTGCAATGCTGGCTGTCATGTTGATATGTCAGATTTGATCGTAGTGCAGACCAGGCAGTTGCCAAGCATATGGGACCTCCGGTCCCCTTGTAAAGGTCATCAGACGGGTTTATAGATGTCACCACGAGTGCCGGAGGATTGTCACACGTGTGGAGAGATGCCCCCACGGTCCCATAAAATTTTCACACCTATAATGTTAGTGGGGTTGTGATACTGACGCGCATGCGCATATGCACATTTGAGTCACGTGAAATCGTCAATCGAATCGTGTGATCGCCTGATCACGCCATCACACGCCATTTTCAGAGAATTTCGCGAACAGGCGCCATTGCTAACTATTAATATTAATCTTAATGCTTAATTATTAATCGTAAGTATAAAACTACATTCGCTACCTGTAAATTAGTAGAATTGGTAAATAAAATACTAGGTTGTTTCAGTTTCACAGATTAATTGCTAATAACTAACAATTGTTTCGGCACAAAGTGGTTTCATCAGGCTGATTAATAATGATATGGCGAAACAATTGTTGAAGTTATTATCAATAAATCCGTGAATCCCTAACAACGTAGTTTTATTTATGACATCATGCTTCATCAATCCACTACTCAATTAATAATTAACTTGTTTGTTCGCTAATGCGTTCAAGGTTCTCGTCTGCCCTAATGGCAGTTTGTCACACCCAGGGCTGAGGAAACCGAAAATATAATCGAGAGTTATATTGAATCTTCCAAACAAACCGTTATGTTTTAATCGTTCAACACTACACAGTCTAGCTCAAACTTAGTTACATTGAATCTTCGGACACTAAAGTGTAATCTTTCAAAACTATAAGTAACATTCCAACACTACACCAGATATATTGTATCATCCAGTTCATACTTAGATAAATAACTACTAAAACATCAACGGAGTAGTTTAATTAGTGTTCCAACAACCGTCGGTGACGGGAAAACACTCGGAAAGTTCGAGTCACGAACCATTAATGCAACTGAGAGAAATGCCAGGGGTGCACTGCAGTATGTAATTAAAATTGGTACACAAATTTGGCAATTTGGCGATTCATTTGACCATTGGCGTTCTTTTTTTTTTTTTTTTATTTGCTCCAAAGAGATTTGCAATCTGCCCGAAGGCAATAAGCAAATGTTAGTTACATTGTGCCTAGCGAGTTGTTTGCTAGGCATTGGCGTTCTGAACAACTTTGTGTATTTCCTAATAATACTGATAATAATATCAATTGAGTGGTAGTATAGTATATTAAAATACCAGTTGCAGAAGGCATCTATCCAAGCACGAATTTGAAATTTCGAAACGAGCTGCGTAGCAGCGAGTTGAGGAACAAATGAGTGCTTGAAGGACCTTCTGCAACGAGTGTTTTATACTATTTTTTTCTATTTTGCCGCATCATACTATTTTATAAATTAAATAATGAAAATTTTAAATCTAGGGGATTTTGCGGTGGTTGGTGACATTTATGTGGCGTAGAATAATAATAGAAGAATAATAGAAACATTTGGGTTATAAGCAACAGTAATGTGCATCAAAATATTGTGTCGGATCACAATTTACATGGTGTCACTATAAATTCTCGAGACAAATCGCTGGTAACTGTTTATGTGTATAATAATTGTACTTGCCACGGTAATAATTTAAAATAAACTTCGTTTTCATTAATTTGCTGTTCTCTGTGAATTTTATATTTTGACATATGTCAGTTGACAGTTCAACGTCAACCGTCAACGCTACCACTACCAACATCAATGGAGTAAATTTTACTAGTCTATTCTAGCACACCAACCGCTTATTCTAACACTCGAATCACATCATTTGGGTGAATCGACTTATTCTAAACGCAATATAGAAAAAATGTATTATGACATACATATTTTAATAAATAACTTGCGATCTAAAATTTTTATGTTTTTCAGATGAATTCGCAATTCCCAATTAAGAAAAAATGTGCGAATCTTGGTTGACGACGAAACATTTCTGATCCAAACATACGTTTGCATTCCTTCCCGAGTAATCTTCAATGAATGTCGAAATGGGTCGAAATAGCCAAAAATCCATATTTAATTGGAGAAGGTCATACTACTCTCATACATTATCGTGTTTGCGATGCTCACTTTGAGACCTGTCAATACGCAACGCCTGAGAGGAAATCTCTGAATTGAAATATGGTTCCTAAAATCAATCTTTGCTGCACAATGTCCATATGCAAGAGGAAATTTCTTCTAGCACAGCTCCACAGCCTGTTTCACTACTGCGGGATACAACACCACCACTTGGAATTGCCTCACCTGAGCCTCATCGCCGAATACCAGGTATTGAATTCAGCAAACTTTAACTTTAATAGTAACAATGTTATCAATTGTCCCTCTTCTAGGGAAGAACAATGTCTTGTTTAATATATGTAGTTATTTTATAGCATAATGTATTTGAGTGTGTATATACTTTTATTGTTTCATCTTTTGCAGATATTCCTACAGTTAAAATAAGACGTTCAACGCAGCTTGGTGTTTTGAAACCAATTGGTGTGAATCGACAAATTCTATTAGGCCCCCCGAAAAAAAAGTATGTAGAGTCTGTTCAAAAATTAACTATCCTATTGTGAGGTGACACATGTGTTGAAATTGCAATTAGTTAGTCTGAATTGTACAATTGTGTTTTGATATTATATAGGGATGGTAAATGTAATTTATCTTAGAATTAAATGTTTTCCCTATTTGTTTATTGTTTAGGATGAATGATAATTGTCATTTTCAAAACATGTGTCTATGGATGACCGTTGCATTATTAAATGCATTTGTAATTTCTTTAATAATCTAAGTTGTGCAGCAATAGATAAAGTTCTTCCATTTCCATTATAATATTGTTATTAAATTAGTCATATTCAATGTTCAGTGTGTTGGTTTACATTTGATTATTTTATTTTAAATTTATTGAGTAAACTTAAATTTATTTTAAGGTAAAGCCGTAGTGATCAGATATAAATATCGAAACATGTGTTACTTTAAAAGGATTGTTGGTATTAGTATATTCATTGCAGTCAAGTATTGTTTATGATTTGTAATTAAATGTAATTTGTATTATTATTGTATTGTGTACACTCTGTGCAAATAAAATAATTGTGTATACACTTGCACTCTTTCTATCCTCCCCAAACAAAAAAAGTGGTCTACGAAATTAGTAAATTGTTTAAAAAAATAGTCTTTTAATTTTTTAAACAAATTACTAATTAGATAATGAATATTAATTTCAACAATTCAGAACTGTAGTACAGATATTTACCCCTATCCAAGTTCCGAACCCAATTAGTTAACGGTCGGCACTGTAGAGGGCGCAGCTGAGACGGTTCATCCGATAAACACACTCGTGCCCTTTCTTTCTTTAGTATATTCTTTGGATATGACTTGAGATTGCCATCGTCAACTTGGTCGTCGATTTTTGTTGAACGCTCGATATTAGGGCCTTATGAGCAGAAATGGAACTACATTGTAAGTGGTTTGTTGTATAAAGCTGGGTATTGATTTGAGCAAAATTGCGTGTACGAACAGTTTGCGAGCAAAAACGATCAGATGAGAGAAACTCATAAAATCCATATGTTTAGTCCTCATTGGTAAACAAATCACATTGCAAACATTGCACAAAAATGCAACAACATTATAAGGTCTTTATACTAAAAATATTGATTATTGACTTTATAAATCTACATTCTGATTTGTTGTTGTGCAACCAAGGCACTTCCTGATCGAAAAAATCCAGCACCTATGTATAAACAAGTGCGGCAAATATGACTTAAAAAGTGTCAGTGTAAAGAAATATGCTACCATCCAGGCTGTCACGAGTGCTTTTGCTTAGATTGCCGAAGAGGATCTACAATTTGCGAATACCGCGAAGATATGAGGGCCACTTCGATGCGAAAGCGTATCAGTTGGGGGTGATCGGAAACAGGGAGCAGGTCGGGTTCGGGACGAACGGGCAACCGGCCTACCAGGATAGGGCTGACTTCCCGTTCCCCTCGATAAGGTACATGGAGCCCTCGCCTAAGATCGAGGTAAATCACACAGTCGTCGAAAACTTCTCCGGATGCATTATTTGCCGAGTTATGTGTATCGATCGCCCCCTGTATTATTTAAGGAGTCGACTTTAAGTTGCCTCATGCGGAGAGTAAAACTTTTTAGAAATATTATTTATTTAGGCCCTGAGGGGGAAGGAACGAGGTGACTGGAGATTATTGACATTGGAGGAGAAGAAACGGCTGTACAGGGCGAGTTTCTGTCAGACGTTCACGGAGTTCCAGGCGCCGACTGGGGAGTGGAGACACACCGTAGGGTGGGCCTTATTTTACGTGTGCCTTGGTATATGGATGTACATTATCCAACTTATTTACGGTGAGTAAATGGCAAACGAGCTCTTATTGCCGTCGTTATGTTTATAAATTTTAAATATGTGCAGCGTATGAGGACTACCCGGAGTCATTCAGCGAGGAGAACAGGAAGGCCCAGATGCGTCGACAGATTGATTTGCACATGAATCCAATCACCGGCATTGGATCGGAATGGGATTATCAGAAGAAGGATTGGAAACGAAAGACTTGGACCACACCAGAGAATCCCTTCATAGATCCTTGCACCGGCGACTACGGCGTGTTTACCAGTTACAAATAAACATTAATATTTACAAATAAGTTAACTGCATATAATGTAACGTATGATTACGGCAATTATATTTCAAATTCAAAGTACTATCACGGGAAATGTATCTATCAATTTGAAATTAAATCCATACCCTTATTGCCCAATCCCGGGCAATTGAAAACTGACAAATCAATTAAAATCCGTTAAGGTGTGTTGCACCAATTAGCTTGAGCCATTAATATAATAATATTTTATACCACAAACACACACATTCCTCTCTCGCGATGAATAAATTAGTATGTAATTGGGTATAAAACACTGCTCGGATGTTATTGTGCAAAATTTAATTACCGTAAAATCATTGCAACCATATATTATCAATAATTATCATATAATGAACGAGCTAGTTTTACACAAACCAGACATATCAAATTCAAACATTATAAATAATGCAATCAACAATTATCGACTTTATTCCTTGTTTTTTGGCTTACGGATTACCCAATTTGCACATATTGATTCATTCAACGTTACGAATACAGCAATCATGTTACATCTACTCGAACTCAGGACCTTCTGATAGGAATCGTACAAATACTTTTTTGGTCTACTCTTTGTGTCTAGGAATTATTGGTGATTTATTGGTCAGATCATTAATGTGTTTTATTATTTCCTGCTTTCTGTAACATCAAATTTAGATATGTTCATATGAGTTGCAGTGAAAATGGAAAATCATATTTCCATATTTTCTAGTTTTGAATTGCGGATTGTACGGATTTCCGAATCGAAAAAGTTTTACAGTTTATTGTTCGAGATCATATTACATTATTTAGTAGTTTAAAATATTTTGTTTTTATGTAACACCAAATTTCAACATTTGCACATGCGTTGCAGTGAAAATGGAAAACCATATTACCTGATAGAGTTTGGAATTGATTACACGGATTTTCGATTTCAAATATTGTTTTTTCATGTCAAAAAAATTCTTTCAACGAAAATCCCTGATGAACGACCTATCAAATTATAATATCTCACTTCCCGTAAGCATTATTCATTTACTAGCTTTAAACAATAGAAAACAAATCCAGTCAATCCCTACCTTCCTTAGGAATTGCCAAATAAAATATATAAATATATAATCCTGACATCATTGAACTGGCTGTAGGCTCGTACCTTATGGCAGGGTTGGGTTAGATACCCAACAGATGCAGATTTATAGATACCTTGGAACCTGGATAGATCAAGCAGGTAACCAAACAAAAGAAATTAAAACAAGGATTGAAGTAGCAAGATCAATATTTGTGAAAATGAAAAAGCTCTTCGCTAGTAGGGATTTAAGCCTAGAACTTAGAACAAGAATGCTGCGTTGCTATGTCTTTTCTACATTACTGTATGGGGTTGAAACATGGTCTCTCAACAAGAATCTCTTCGAAAAACTGAATGCCTTCGAAATGTGGTGTTACCGTAGAATGTGGCGTATTCCATGGACAGATAAGGTAAGTAACACTGAAGTGTTAGATAAAATGCAAAAAGAATTGAAAATAATTCACCCCATCAAGAAGAGAAAGTTACAATACCTAGGCCACATAATGAGAGGGCCCAAATACGCGCTGCTACAATTGATAGTACAAGGAAGGATCATAGGAAAAAGGAACATGGGAAGACACCGAATGTCCTGGCTCAAAAACCTAAGAGACTGGTTTGGCTGCAGAAACACCCAATTATTCCGAGCGGCATCCAATAAGGTAACTCCGATAGGAGATGCACTGCAAGAAGAAGAAGAGCGATAAGCAATACCAACCTTATTTAGCTCAGTGATAAATGTTTGATTTTAATTGTTCCATTGATGCGAGAGAGACGACGACTTTAAATTTCGCAGTCCGCTCTTTCGTCAGGTGTTTTATTTGCGGAGTCCCTTATTTGCATCCTGGGATAACGTCGGAGGTAAATTTACGTAGAACCCTTTTTTTCACCCACCTCACTCTCCGACATCGAGAGCCAGGCCCTCCTCGTTATTTCAAAGGGATATCTAGCTGCTCTCCGGTTTATGTGTTGATGGCCATCCAGGTACGTTACAAAATCTTCTGTTGGATTTCATATTCCTAGACGTACTAACTTACTCTTCGTGATAACTTAAAAAACTGAAATCCTAATAGAAGACTGGACACAGGCCCATGATGAGTGGATAGGATTATCACCCTCAGATAACCATGAATATGTTTGCGGAAAGTAATGGGCCTTATTCCCTCCACCGGCAGAAATAAGACCCAATTTGCATTTTTTTATAGTTTTAAGTGTTCTCTTTCTTTTTTCGAAGCTTGTACGATTTGTACCACGAACCTCTTAGAATGTACTATTAGTTCCCATATATCGAATATTTTTATCTATTTATCTTTTAAGACAAAATATTTTTCGTTAGTGGACCCTATTTGTCACACTTGCCTTATTGCGTTTAAAAAAATATAAAATAAGAATTTGGTTTTTTAAATTTGAATGTGCAGTCGAATATTGTAAATGATTTCAATTTGCCATCACATACATTAATTATTAGTTGGACTTGTAGACGTTATCAGTGCTCCAAATCTGTAAGCGAGCTCATGAATATTTAAAATAAATGTTCTACAGGTGGATACGAATTGTTAAATATGATATTAGCATAATAAAGTTTAAAAAAATCCTGCGATGTATGAAAAACTTGTTTTTAAAAGTTTGGAACTCGGGTGATGATATTATGAAATATACGTTTGTCCCCATCGGAGAATATTAATGCAAGAAGTCATTAGTTTTTTTCGTGGAGATACAGGTAATGTTTTGATATAATAAAAATTTGTTTTTGTATCAAATAACAATCGATAGAAAGTAAGATAGAAGGGGCGGCCGGTAAGCGATCCTTTGTTCGAATATCGACAGCACGGAGCGTATATAGACCCTCGTCCGAGGGAAGTACTCGGTCTACACCCCTAGGAAACCTTATATTAGTGAGTGCCTGGCGTCCACGAGTCTCTCTTTCGCCCCCCGTGCCCGCCCCCGCCCCACGCTCTCGACCCCTGCGCCGCCGCCGCCCCCCCGGGCCCCGGCCCCGCCGCCGCCGTCGACCCTCAAGGATAGGAAACGGTCATCTACTCATCCCCCTCGGCGTGGGAGGTAGGTGGACATCCAAGATAAGGGTTCAGCATGATCCGTTGGGGTGAGTTTGCAACCCTTATTGCGGTCGGCTGCTTTTCCTACACATCTAAGGTTTAGTTCGGCCCGGTTTTTAGTTGAAATGTTGTTGGTAATTACTTACGGATCAACTGGATTGAATAATTTACTCCGGCGGGGACGCGCGCCCGATAAAACGCGGAGATAATCCGGGAAACACGTAACACCCACGCGACTAAATTATTAAAAACAGGGGGGTGGTGGGTGCTCGGCGTTTCCTCGCGCGGGTCCAGTTCTTTTGCAAAAAGTGCAATGAAGATGAAAAATATAAAAACGAATGGCATTTTTACGTCGCGGCGATAAAAAAGTAGTGCTATATTACGGACCTTAAACGCCTGCAATAATTCGTCTGAAATTATGCGATTCATTCGTGCCCCTGAAGGATTATCCAGCGGCTCTCTGTCCTTCTCCGCAAAGGTGGGAACACAATGGCTCGCAAGGGAAAGAGAACGTATGAACATGTATTGACGTATTGTGAATTATTTGGATTCCTGCACTAACTGTAGCTTTAAGTGGCTGAAGCGAGACAGCATTTGATGAGTTTGCTTTTACAGCGTACTTAGGTCTTAATGGTTGTCGATAACGTGGAGAGTATATATCGTTCACACGGGTCCGGTATGTGTGGACAATGGCCGTGCAATAACTCAAACCGATTTTCAGTGGAAAAAAGGGGCGGCGAATTTGTTTGAATTAAAGCGCCGTGGGGGTGGTTTTTACGGTTTCGCCTAGTCCCGGATTAATATAAATGGCCTGTTTATATATTATTCATCAAAAGGGGTTGGGCCGGCGGTTGTACAAAATATGGAAAGCTTTGTCCGCACCACTACTGCTCAACGCCGCTTAATGAGTTTGCCTTACTATTAGCGCGATTTCCTACGCAGACCGCCTCTTTGTACTCACTTGATGCGCCCTGAATTATCTCCTCTCCCGTCTGCTGTTTAATTTATTTTGATCCGTTATTAGAAAAATGTCCTGCGAGAGAGAAATGGGCTTTGGCCGTTTTTATGATATAGAGCGACGCCGCCCCCGCCGGCGGGGGTGGCAGCGGGGGCCGGGGAGCCGGAGTCGAGCGGAGAGAGGATCCCCGGAGGGTCTAACCTGCCAGATATCCGAAACGAGGACTCTGCCGTTGCAATTTACTTGATGAAGGGCGGACGGGAGTTGGGGGAGCCACGTACCCATGCACCCTTAATGTGCCCCACCCTTAATGCCCTATAGATAGCAGCCCCGGCTCTTTGTTCCTGGCAACTTTCAAGCACTGCTCACTCCATACCCGTGCGCCGCAGGATTTTAAGTTGTTTGTCATCGAGTTTATAAGTCCCTACCCCAACGAGTAGTTTCACTACATATTCCCGAATCGTTCTGCAAATTCTTCCAGTACGCCACTCGAGCGTCTAGTGTTCTTCGCCGATCACTTCATCGGAAGCCGCGAAATTAACGCCTCCGCAAAGGCTGCCGATTGGCAATGGGAAACATTTAATATTTATCCCTTCCACCGGACGGCCGCTCAAAGGGACCCGCTGTGCAGACGTTTGCGGAAACAAAAGGAAAGAGGAAACAATTAGACTGGGCTAATTTAATAATTACTGCATTGCCTGCTCTCCGCGAATTTACAAAAGTTCATAATCGCACGACCCTAATAAAGGTATTATTAACTTATACGATTGCATAAGGGAATTACGTTTAGATCAAAAACAAAACACGCCCAAATTAATCTTACTGATGAAGGAATGCATGATTGCGAACAAGCCACAACTAATAATTAGATTACTTCTATGTTATAATTACATACAAGTACAGCACTTACAACAAAATATAAAATATTAGTGTTATACACATAAAAAATTAACCTGATCAATTGGTTATAAATATTGTTTCTACTGTACAAAATATCTTCTACCCCATGACATAGTAAAAAAAAATGAATTACGTTATTGGTTCCTTACATTCCTGGTGCGATAATGAACTATGTACAAGCAGTCGTAGATATTTCTTGCTCAACAAAATATCTGTCACCACATGACTTGATGGTAAAACGAATTACATAATTAGTTCAGTATATTCGTATATACATGGTGGGCAAATTTCGATGCTTCAATATGTTTATTATTAACAGGGAATCTCGATAACTGTAACAGCTATGATAAAACGGATCCCTCTCCCCGATCTCTTTTTTCGAGAAAAACTTAATGGTGAAAACCAAAATTGGCTATTGTCTTTTGTTTTCCAGTTATTCGCAAGACTTCGATTTTTTTTACTTTTCGTTTTATGGCTGTAGGTCGCTTATATATGAGAATAGAAAAAAAAAGATTTCTACGTCCTTCGGGCACTTTTCTTATGTTATGTTATGTCACTTAAATTCGAGTTATGACATAAAGTTGTAGTTTTTTATAAGGAACTCATAGTTGGCTGTGACTTAGGTAAAAGAGGGAATTTTTCTCTTTTTAACAATATACGACATGTGGGGCCAATTCTTAATTTTCAATATTATTTTATCAAAAATTCTTATTTTTTAAGATTTTCGCGTAGTAGGCTTATGTCATTTTAAGGAATGACAATCCACGAGAATTAATTAACAGAAGATGTCAATAATAATGGGCCATTTAATAAAACAAGAAGAAAGAAACACTATATTAAAGATAGTAAAGATATTGCCATCAATAACACAGGCCAGCCACAAAAACACTTTTTGTGTGTGTTTACCTAATTATTGTCGTTTTAAGTGTGCTTATTCAAAAAATAACATTAAAAATGCCATATCACCCACCATTTGTTCACATTTTAACATTTTCTCTGTATAGCTAGGTGATAGCTATGTGATAGTTACATCTAGGTGTATAGCTAGGTGATAGCTAAGTATAGTGATGGAAAAACGTTATCAGGCACGCTGGAATACCAACATGATGGGAGATTACTGTTGGTCACTTCACCGAGAGAGTCAGCAATCGGCGCTTTGAAGGAAACCCTATATCAGGAGCTTTAAAGAAAAGAGACATAGAAAAAATACATCAATGGACATGTAAAGCCTTTGAAGAATGTAATGTTAAGAATATAAAGCTATCTTCTATGTTTAAATAAAGTTCTGTTGGTATTTTAAAAGTCGTTTACTTTTCATATTGCATATTTTACATATTTTCCCATATCTTACTAGGTCAAATTGTGACTAAACTGTGGGTGATGGAAACAATCAGAGTTCGGATACGGATTTAGCACCCAAAAAACTATAAAAATCAGTTATCAAGATTTAAAAAGTTTTTTGAAACCTTGTTTTTGTTGGCCTGTTTAATCATCGAACATTATCAAAAATACAAATGAGCATCTAGCGTTAAGTATGCAGTAACATTTTACGTATTTATTTAATTTATGCTGTTTCCATAGGTGATCATCAACCATGATGTAAGCGTTACTGCATACTTAACGTTGGATGCTCTATAGAAGATAATTTAAAAAAAAACCTTTTTAAATTGAGGTTTCAAATAGACGTCCATTATTTGCAACACATAATTCACATCGCTTTGAAACACTGCGCTGTAAATATGAACATTAGAAACGGCGTTCTTATCAAAAAAGTACCCGAAGAATGTAGAAATATTTTTTTCTGCTCTCTTAAATAAGCGACCTACAGCCATAAAACGAAAAGTAAAAAAAATGAATTTTTGCGAATAGCCCAAAAACAAAAGACAATAGCCAATTTTTGTTATCAGCGTTAATTTTTTCTCGAAAAAAGGAATTCGGGAGGAGGTCCATTTTATCATAGCTGTTATAGAGATTCCCTATTAAAACATCCAAATTTGTCCACCCTGTACAAGCAGTTGACTTTTTAACACTACATATACATGTGGGTAGTGCGAAAAAAACTTTTTTTGTAAAAATCTAACAACTTTGCGCATAAAACTAAATTAATAATTTTGTGAAAAGCAGCACATCGTAGATATATTCAAGATTAGAAGAGAAAAGATAAAAATAGAAAAATACAATACAACAAGAAGCAAAATATCAAAGAACGGCCTATTAGAAGCTACTATCTACTTTGATTGAAAGAAAGACAAAACGTTTTCTTAGACAAAATAATATGGTTTTATAGGAGAGAGGTAGATGAAGAGCATGTGATGATTCATCTTAAACCTGAGTCAGAATACTTGGGCCATGTAACTTTGGATTCTGGATGCATTCCATCGCTTCTAATTTGGAAATATCAGATCCACTTGTCTTTAAAAACCCAAGGAATAATTACATTTCTCTCTCTATTGTCCAGAATCAGAAGTTACATGGGTCAAGTATTCTGACTTGACTTAAATACTTAAAAAGTATTTAAAATAGTACCCGATTACGCGAAGGGAGAAGATGAAGTAAACAGAGTGGCACGCTCATTTGGTTATCTGAATTCGGAAGTATAATAGACTTCCGTACATAAAATTCTTCATCCGAACTGTTAACAACGTTGAACATACTTCCAATAATAACTTCTGATTGTAAAACTGGGTTTTACAATATGAATCTCACAATAACAGATTTGAGGACGCGGCTAAGTATTGTATGCGATTTGATGTTGTATACTGGTAGCCGTTTCTTTGTGGAACATGGTAAATGAATGAAATAAAACAATTTTACTTTGTTGCTTCCACTAACACATTTATTTTTAAATAAATGTGTTAGTGGAAGCAACAAAGTAAAATTGTTTTATTTCATTCGATTTGATGTTAATCTCCATAAATGGCCAAGTCCATGTACCTACTTAATTTTGTTTCTTAACAGATCGTGCACAATCTAATCAAAATACTGAAAATAACCATTCTTCTTATGGTATCATGTTGGAGCAAAGGTTGGTGAATATCATGATATTCTGGACCCCGTTTGCAGCTGTTCTCAAGAGTTGATTTGATAATTCAAATTTTGAAGCCACAAATATTTGGCATCCTGTGCTGCTCTTGGTTTAAATTTTACCTCTTATATTTAACCATTGAACACTGAATATGCACTGCCGGGTTAAAGAATTTGCCGCTCTACGCACACTAAAATTGCCGCCCCGAAAATAAAAGAGTAAAACTAAAATTAACCTTGTCAAAATTGTTTGCGCCGCATTTTTTTTAATGTGAAGTCAGTAATTATTATAGGTTGAAAATCAATATCCACCGTTAGCTCACTATTCGATCGCTAAAACTGCTAGTGAATTCAGGTTATTTTCTCCCATAGTGGATCGTTGATATGATCTTATACGTGAAAACACTGAAAAGGAACGTTCGGCCGAAAAATACTAACTGCCATAGAAACAAATATACGAAGTGCGATGTCAACGTTCGGATATAGAGTTTGTATTTGTTTTGTTCCCATTGATGATAATAAGTCTATCACTGAAAAAAAATCATTTAAGTAATATTCTTTTTTCTACTACCTGCATGGTAAGTACACTGTTATAACATTGATTTAGTGGAAGTAAGTCCCACTTACCGATAACGCTTTGGTTACTATGAGCAACGGGAAGTAAGTAATCACTTACTTCCCTGAGGGAAGTAAGTAAAATAATTTCCATAGCGTTCTTTCTCTGGCACCAGTCTTTAAAACACTTTTCATAACACCCCTTCGACTTCTCCGACAGTAGGAAGGAACAGGTAGCATCTGCAGCTTCTTCAATTGCCATTTCTTGTTTATTTTCATTGGAATTCATTTTACAACTGAACGAATGCAATTTCTGACATTCACACTTTGTTTGAAAAATAGTCTTAGCAACCAAAGCCGTACTGACATTTTGTTCATGTTGCGAAAATAAATTAATCAAACCCAAACAATTAAACAAACTTCAGGAGTGGAAAAACTGTTATAAGCAATTTGAGAGGTAAGTTTTGACCAGTCTCGGTCTTTATTGCTAGCCCTCGCTGTCGCTCGGGCGCAAACTCGACCTCGACTGGTAAATGATACTTACCTCTCTTAATGCTTAAATAACTATTACTAGCTCAGAAAAAATATATGCATTCTGTTGGAAAAGTAATTTCTAAATCATTTTTATAAAATTCTTGAACCATTTTTCATTGAAAAAAATAAACTAAATTTACTGAAAATATTTTCATATGCAGCACTTCTCTTCTTTAATTCTAACATTATTTTGTCCAGTTGGTATAAAACACTTCTACCTTCAATTTCACCACCACTCATTCTTTTGCGACCGTCACTCATAATGATTAAAACCTTTTATCTATTTTTTATTTTATTTATTTATTTAATCATTTCCCTTTCTACCATTGTTGATGTAGGGTTTTACACTTTATTGTTTCTTCATGTAGCTTTCTCTCCATTTTCTTCTATCTTGTGTGAGTTGTTTGATTCTTTCCCATGTTAATCCTCTTTTCTGTGCCTGCTCTCTGATTCTGTCGTTCCAGTTTTTTCTTGGTCTTCCCTTATATGATTTCCCTGTAGGTCTTGTCTCATACACTCTTTTTGTCTGTCTGTTATCGTTTAAATGAGAACCATCTCATTTGACCTTCTGTGATCATTTATGTCTGTTATTTGTAAGTTTTGTCTATGTATGTCATTTCGTATTTTGTCTTTTTTTGTTATATTTTCATTTTTGTTAGAAAGCGCATGTCTACCGCATTGATTCTAGATTTGTCTGTTTCGTTTAATGTCCAGAGTTCGCTGCTGTAGGTTAACGTTGGTCTCACTACCCTTTTCACTATTTCGGTCTTTGTTTCTTTAGGTATTTCTTTGTTTCCTATTAAAGAAGTTTTTAGTGCATTAAATATTCTTCCGGTTTTGCCAATTCTACCGTTTATTTCTTTCTCTATTTTCCCGTTGCTTTCTATTACCAATCCTAAATATTTGAAGCTTTCCATTTGTTCTATTTGTTTACCTTGTATCATTATTTTGTGGTTTGTGCTCTCCTTTGCTATGACCATAGTTTTGGTTTTACCTGTGTTTATTTTCATGTTAATCTTTGTCAACTCACTTTCCAGTACTTCCATGTTGAATTGCAGGTTTTCTTCTCCGCTATTATGGCCATATCGACCGCAAAGAGCATTTAAAATATCTGGGTCTCTTCCATTTTCCAGTATCCTACCCTCATGTTCTTCATCTTTATCTTTGCTTCTTTTATGGCACCGTCGAGCACTGGTGTAAATAAGAGTGGGCTTAATATACATCCTTGCATTACTCCTATATTTGTTCTGAATTCTGTTGATTCTTCGTTATTCGTTCTTACTGTGTTTTTGTTATTTTTGTACATTGTTTTTATGAGCTCTATTGTTTTTGTGTCAATTCCTCTCTTTTTCAGTTCCTTCCATATATCTTCTCTTTTTACCCTATCGAAGGCTTTTTCTAGCTCTATGAAGCATATATGGATAATCTTTTCATATTTATCATTTTTTCGCTGTTGTCTTATTGTGAATATTAGATCGTGCGTGCTTCTGCCCTTCTGAATCCGCTTTGGGTGTCTTCTATCATTTCTTCTAGTTGTTCTCTTACTCGCATTTCTATTATTCTCGTCATTATTTTTCCCGCTATGCTTGTAAGCGTTATACCCCTGTAGTTCTCGCATTTTCTCTTGTCTCCCTTTTATATATTGGTAATATTACTCCGGTGCTCCAATCTTTAGGTATATCTCCGCTCTTTAGTACTTCATTTATCAGTTCTGTTAATTGTTCTGTTCCTTGCTTTCCCATATACTTTAGAATTTTCGGGGTGATGTTGTTTTTTCCGGGCGCTTTTCCTCCTTTTAGTTTCTTTGCTGCTTCTTCTACTTCTGTTATTGTTATGTTTTCTATTTCACTTTCAGCCTTTTCTTCTCTTTGTTCTTCTACTGTGTCTTCTTCTGCTGTCGTTTCATCTGCTTTTTAAATTCCTCGAAGTATTCCCTCCATCTTTGCATTATTTTATCTTCTTGCGTTATTATGTTTCCTTCCTTATCTTTTATGTTCATCATATTATGTTCTTTCTTTTGTTCCATTCCCTTTATTGTTCCGTAAAACAATTTTTTGTTTTCTCTGAAGTTTTCTTGTATCTGTTTCCCAAATTTTCTCCATGATTCTTCCTTCGCTTTGCTTACTTCTATATTCGCTTTATTTTTCGTATCTTTATATTCTTCATAGTCTTTTGCATTTTTTGTGCTGAGGTATGTCTTCCATTTATTTTTCTTGTTCTTTATTGTTGTTCTGAGTTCCTTGGTCCACCATGTTGTCGCTTTTGTGTATGTGTTTACTATTTTAGCTGTGCCGCAGCATTCTCTTGCTGTGTTTAGTAGAGTGCTTTTAAATGTATTCCATCTTTCTTCGCATTTGTTCTGTCTTACTTTAAATTTTCTTTCTAGCGCTTCTTGGTAGATGTCTTTGTAGTGTGCTTCCTTAAGTTTGTATGTTTTATTTTTTCTTTTGTTTTTCTTCTCAGTTTAATCTACGTTTGTTTCGATGCTTACCTTCATGTCCAACTTTACTAGGAAATGATCGCTTCCTATCTCCGCCCTTCTGGTTACTTTTACATTTTTTATGTTTTTCTAATGTTTTATATGATTATGAAATAATACACAAATTACCGCTTATTTATTATGTACCTGTACATATGTGAACTCAACGATATGTACGATCAAACTGAGCCAACAAATTTTGAGAGTAATAAAAATTGGGAATTTGAATGTTCTTTGTTTATGCCTCTATGTCTATGCTAATAAAATATATGTGAACTGTAAGCAGAGACACAAGATGCACGTGCCCGTGTGATTGCTGCGCGCTTAGTTTTTCTATGGTTGCCGTCTTCCTTTGATACAATCTGCGACAATTCGAGACAACTTGCCGCCTTGTGTTAGGTTATTAATGTTTGTATTCTTCATAATTATGGAGCTTGGAAATAATAACGAAGAACAAATTAGCCGCCTTTTTATTTGATTAAATTAATGTCTCCGATTTTTTCGGAGAACTTCTCCCTGGAAATCTGGCGCCTACGCACGTGCGTATTTTGCGTATAGAGTAGTACGGCACTGTGAATATGTTTATATTAAGAATATTATTTAACGGCATATTTTCATGGATAGCAAAGCTGAAGCAATAATGTGTATGGGTGGTCAATTGTTTAATTATTAATTATTATTTTAATTAAAATCCTGCTACACTAAATTAACTAAATATTATCTTAATAAATATAGTTTTAATTGATCATGAACATCGTTTATAAATAACTAATGGTGACAGTGTGTGATAACATGGCGAGTATCTATAATTGGGTGTCCAATAATTAGCTATTTTTCCTTGGCATGTTGTTCAATTACTATCAAACACAATACGCGAAACCATTTCATAATTGTTTTATGGTATAATTGCTTATTATGTATGCTAAAATGTGTGTAGGCATATTTTCGTGATGTAAAATTATTTAAACAGTAAAATAAAACAAAGTAATGGAATCATGAATTAATTTGGTCGTAAAAGACGAAACGTTTCAGTTGGGGTCAGTTGCTTAATCTTTTGAAAGGTTCACAAACATAATTTTTCTGCATTTAAACAGATTTTATATTATCATTTCCGCCGATGTTCTGGCAGTGGAGTAAAAATTAAATGAGGGGGTGAAAGGCGATTTGAATACTTCATGGCGTGTTAGGGGTTGCCCGGGTTCGTAAATGTTTTGTGTTTGAAAGGGACCGGGGGTTTCGGTTATTTTACACAAGTTCATTTGCACATAAATTTTATATCATTACGGATGTTTTTTTATTCTTGCAGGAATAATTCAGGGGGAATTACGGCGGCGCGGTGGCTTCGGTGGCGTTGCGTGTGTTTGTTTTCACGTGGAAGCCCCCGTTTAATTCGTGCGTCAAAAGCAGAGTTGAAAACTATTGTCGTATTTCATGCGAAATTTCTGAACACGGCGTATCCACATAACAATAAATCAATCAATATCGAAAAGTCTGTTATGGCACACAAACATAGACAAGTCGTGAGGTCCAACAGGGACATAAATTAAATCCCAATGTACGTGTTCCGGAGGTGGCGAGCTATATTTTTGCCCACCCCTACGCATATTAGACCCCGGCCAGTATTTGATCGATAGTGTCCACCGCAACTCCCTTCCTAATCGAGGGTGTCCCAGCCCCCAGCCCTCGCGCCCTCCCACCGCACTATCAACACTTAAATAATTCGCAATTAGGGCTCTGCCATGGCAGGCATTTCCATTTCTTCGGCGTTCGTTAGCTCCGCAGCGATCCCCCGCCTGGGGCGGGGGCGGCGGCGCCAGGGGGGTGGCGTCGCCCGCCGGTCCCACCAGAATCGCCTGTCAATCGGATATCCGGACCCAGGTTTTACGCGGCGTCCCCTGAGAATCCGGGGCCGCTGTTTCAGCTGCCGCCCCCGGGCCTTTACGTCAAAAATGTAGAGCTAGAAATAAAACTTCGCCGCGGAGTTTTCATATCCGCTGAAAAAATATAAATAGTTTATCGTCGGTGCAAACGGGCGTCGCCTGACGCCCAACCCCGGCGCCGAACCATGGCATTCATTGCGGGACGCAGGTACTACCAGGGTTATTGATAAACATTTTTTTTAGGTCACATTACCCGCGATGAAAATGACGTCTGTCCGCCCACTAATATTTACGGCGCGGAGCAATTTATTTCTAAAAGGGTCGATATGGAAAACGGCGTACACCCACCAAAGGGTTCAGCGGAAATCAGTATGGAAATTATCCGCGCGGTGGGTGGCTTTTTCCACACCCAATCCTGAAAACACAAACACTTTTTTTATACATCCCATCAATTACAAATACAAACGACTCTTGCATTTTTTTTTTAATATTTAACGACAGCCTATTTCAACTGTTATAGCTAATTACCGTCGTCAAGGAGCGCTTAACATTTTTATTTATAAAGATGTATCATCAAATAGACAGTTTATTGTTTGTCCTGGCGATTACAAGAGCATTTGCGAAAAACAAGTGCACAATGACCTATGAAGATGTTTATTAAAATAATGTTTAAGTATACACTAGGCACACGAGACACACAAAAAAAAGTTTAATAAATTTTTCACCCCAATAAAATATTTCATCTTATCTTAAATATAAAAATCAACTTCAAACGATAGCTCGCTAGGATAAATCAAATGAGAATTTTAGTCTTTTCTCTCTTAGAGGTTAGTAGTAAATAGTCTGAATTAAAAAAACTTGCGCCATGTATTAAAATGTGTATAAATGTTTTTTTTTTTGTGGTTATTATAAAAACCTGCAAATTTATCTGATTACAATACAATAAATCACACACATACACAACTTCACTTTCTACTATCACCTCACTTCTATTACTTTAATAACAATAAATTCAGCCAATTTTGTGCTCTCCTGATGCTAAACGCAATTAATCGCAATGGGAGTGGATTTTTGTATCTAAAAGAAAAAATCCCCAAAATAAGTGATGCAAAGATAAAAAGGGTGTTTTCGTAGGACCTCAAATCAGGGAGTTAATAAAAAATCCGGCATTCGAAGAAAAATTGAGCGATTTACAAAAACCAGCATGGAAATCTTTTAAGAATGTTTTTGCATTTTTTTTCTATTGTTGCCTTATTAAGCATTGGGTTTCAACATGTCACTCAAGATTCATTTGTTAGACTCACACCTGGATGTTTTTCCTGAGAATTTGGGGGCTGTAAGCGATGAGAACGGAGAAAGGTTTCATCAGGGCATTTCTAAGATGGAAAAACGTTACCAGAGCAAATGGAACGCAAATATGTTGGAAGATTACTGTTGGACGATCAAAAGGTACCAACCAGGAGTTAAATTTGCTAGACAATTTTAGATCGTAACTTCATAATAAAACTTTTTTTACATCTTTGGTTTAGGTCATTATTTTTTGAAATATTTTAAATTACTTAAAAGAATAAAATTCTTGGTAACATATTTTTTTTAATGTTTGTACTGCCAACCACCTATTAAAGTAAAAAATATCATAATAATACGACACAGTTACAATTTTATTTACCAGTTTAATATACAAATTGTGTTTAATTGTTGTTATACAGTTGTGTTTAATATACAAATTGTGTGTATGGTGCATTGTTATTAAAATACACATCTGTGTTTTTTTTTCATCGAAGAAAGTGACGATGCATTCGACTGCATCTCAATATTATTTTATAAGGCAACTGCATTATTTTTCCACTTATCACACTTATCGTTAAAAAGTTGAGGTAAGTCGTTAATGCAGCACAGAAATTGCAGGGGATGCAGTAGTATACCTTGGAGTAAACCACACTCTACAACTAATGTACTGCACAATGATCCAATAACGTAAATAAGACCACAAATGTAGCCCTTGAGGCGTGGTGAGTTAAGGCTCCGACTAATTAACTAATTATGAGTTGAATTTCGTCTGCAGCAATATAAAAGAATGGGAATGGGTTGGATTTAATATTTTTTTATGCACAAAATTGCTACTGCCATTATTAGAGTAGAAACAGAATATAGTCCTTTCTTTTAATTAACATATGAACCCGGAAAATAACGAGGCATAAACACGTACGGAATAGTGAATTAAGGGTCCGAATAATCAACTATTGCAACATGTCAATCAGCAATATGTCATCAACAAGCATATGTTTAATTCTCGTCCGAGGCAATATTAATAGAAAAATTGCGAATATAATAGTATAATTTTATGCGACCGGCATTATTGGATTAAAATATCATCAATTTTAAAAATATATCTTTGCAAAAAAATAACAAGATATGAGTTAAGGTATCAACCAATCATGTGTTTAACTCTAGTCCAACGCAATAGTAATAACAAAATTGCAAATGCAATAGTTTTACCCCTGGAATTACCACTGGAATTATTGGATCAGAAATAAAATATCGTCCTTTTTCTATTAGCACATGAACTCACATGAAAATAATAGAGCATTAACTCGTATGGAGGGGTGAGTTAAGGCTCCTACATTGATAGTCGTGTATTGACGCCACGGGCAAGGTTGAAATTATTAAATCCTCTGATCTGTATTTTCTGCGACGCGTCTAACAATATGCAAATGATACACTATTTGCTCAACAGTCTTAAATAAAATTTAAAAAATATATATTTTCATCGTTTTTTTGTGCTATTTAATTAGCACATAAACTCAGAAAATAATAGGGTATTAACTCGTATGGAGGGGTCAGCTAAGGCTCGTACGTTGATAGTAGGTGGTTTGTCGCTATGGGCAAGGTTGACAAAAAAAATATATATTTTCATCGTTTTTTTTTGTGCTATTTAATTAGCATATAAACACGGAAAATAATAGGGCAACAACTCGTATGGAGGAGTCAATTAAGGGTCCTACGTTGATAGTCGGTGGATTGAATGGCGTCTAACACTATGCCACTGATAGACCATTTGCTCAACAGTCGAAGCCTTAAATCAAATTTTAAAAAGTTTTATTTTTTAATGTTTTCAATTCATTTTATCCAATTTCCAATTTGCAAACATATTTCTACTTGAATGTCTTGATATAAAATTGTATCTAATGGAAGTAATTACATTCATAAAAAATTATAAAAAATCTGTTTCATTGAAGAAAAATCTAAAGTTAGCCTGAATCAACCAAACGTAGAACAATTCAATTATATATTTATGTTTATCACGACTAAAACACTTCGTTAATATTTTATCTATAATCTATTTACAAAATACCTGACAAATTCCGCAAATAAACTTTTGAAAACAAAAATTACGAATTTTGCAAAAAAATAAGTCAAATAAGTAAAAAAAAAAATTGCGACTATCACTTAGTTAACAGTTACTCTATATTCTATTAACAAAAAACATGTAGCTTTATACATAGAATGAAATTTGCAAGAAAAGTTAGCATTAGAAAGCAAAAATTTCGAAACTGCAAATGCGAGTAAATTACATATTCGTTTTATTACCATTATCACTTGCTTAAATCTGTCCCTATAATCTGGTATTAAAAAACATGAATTTTACCGAACTCATAAAATTTGTAAGAAAGCTCAACTGTATAAAAAAAAATGCAAATAACAAGTCGATATAGCGCATTTCTTTAAGGTAGAATCAACCAAAAGTAGAACAATTCAATTATATATTTATGTTTATCATGACTAAAATACTTATTTAATACTTTATCTATAATCTATTTACAAAATACATGACAATATACAGAAATACACGTTTGAAAACAAAAATTTACGAAATTTGCAAAACAGAAGGCAAAGTAATATTTTCTTTCACGACTATTACGTAGTTAACACTTACTCTACATTCTATTACCAAAAAACATGTAGCTTTATAGAATGAAATTTGCAATAAAAGTCAGTATTTGAAAACAAAAATTTCGAAACTAAAATGCAAGTAAATTACATATTTGTTTTATTACCATTATCACTTGCTTAAACCTGTCTCTATAATCTGGTATTAAATAAACATAAATTTTACCAAGCTCATAAAATTTGTAAGAAAGCATAACTATATAAAAAAAAATGCAAATAACAATATAGCGATATAGCCGATATAGCGTATTTCTTTATGATACGGTTCCAAGTTGTAAAATGTTAATTTTTCGCTAAATGCCACCATAGTCAATCGCCTCTGTCATCTTGTTTAGTTATACGTGCTGAAGTGAAACGTACAGACTTTACAACTTAGCATCATATCCCCAAAAAATACACTTTTCGTAACTATTTTTATCATTTCTGTAATATTTCTCATATTAAGTCATTATATTCAAGTTTATTATATTTATCATATAGTTTACTAATAAAAAACTGAAATTTGCAACAAAAATGAACTTTTCAAAACAAAAATTAATACATTTGAACACAACATGTTAATTAACGTAACAATTTTTTATCACGATTATTACTTAGTTAACACTTCGCTACAATTTAATAACAAAACCATGAAATTTTACAGCACTCATGAAATTTTCAATAAAACTCAAAAGAAAAATTATAAAATTATAAAATTTGCAAAAGAAAACTTGTCAAACTAGTGATTATTTAATAATAATAACATAATTATTTTATTAAAATAACACTTTCGTTCTAATTTATTGAAATAAACATAACATTTTACAAAACAACGAAATATGTGAGAAAATTCAACTTTTCAAAACAAATGTTACGAAGTTTGTGAGAAAACTCAACTTTTTAAAACAAAAATTACGGAATTTGCATAACCCTCACGTATTTCTTAATAAAGTAGCTTCGAATTAACCTAAATTTAATTATTAACCTCGATACCCACGATTTTAAGACAGGGCAAAATTAAGACGTAGAAGATAACTCACCATTGTCTACTTTTGCTGTTTAGTGTAAAAATTACCAAATTTGCCAACAAACTATTTTCAAGACAAATATACAGGGTGAGTTTTTTTATTTAGTTTTAAGCATTGGGATTTCGGAAACCATAAGACATAGAGATTTGGTTAAATGAGGATAGAGTTTTCATTTTGTTTCAGTTGTCAAGTTGTTGTAAGAGCTTATGCAAGATATGCTTTTGTTTTTGGAAGAAAGACCACAGTTTTTCAGTAATAATACAAACTTTATTTTTTTAGTTGGCTTAAGCCATAGTTGGCTTAGACATTTTTAAAAAGGACATTTTTTTCTCTTTATAGCGATACAAGATTGGTATACTTAAATACTTTTGATTACTTACTTTGATAAATAAAGGCGATCATCTAAAATTAACTTTATGAAAATTATTACTTACTTTGACAATTAAACACGGCACAGGACTATTTGTATTGTTGAGAGTAGCAAAAACAGTTTGCCATGGAAAACTTTTTTTTTCTCGTACTATGAAAATTCTATTAATTTTTCTATTCTAATTATACTAAATTCTATTCAAATTCAATTCCGGCATGTGATGTATTTATGAAAGTAAGTATGGCAAACCTTATATCGTTATAAGGAGAAAAAATTGTCCGTTTTAAAAATGTCAAACCAAACTACGAGCGCCATTAAAAAAAAAATTGTATTATAGCTCAAAAACGATGATTTTTTGGCATATCTTGCATATCTATTAAAATGACAACCCTTTTCTCATTTAACCAAATCTCTATGTTTTATGGTTTCCGAAATCCCAATGCTTAAAATTAAAAAAAACACACCCTGTATATTTGTCTTGAAAATTGTTTGTTTGCAAATTTGGTAATTTTTATGGTAATAATCACTTATCAGCAAAAGTAGACAATGGTGAGTTATCTTCTTCGTCTTAATTTTGCCCTGGGCTTCTTTGCCTCTTAATTTAAGCAATCATTGCTTAAAATGAAAAAAAAACTCACTCTGTATGTAGTTTTTAATTACTTTTTACCTCTCACAAAGGCACACTTTGGTTTTTCTTGCAAATTTCATGTGCGTTCTATAAAATATTATGTTATTTTTACTAGAACGCAAATCAAGTGGGAATTAAATGGTAATCGTCATAAAAATTATTATTTAATTGACTTGTTTTAAGTTTAATTGAATTTGACTAACTCGAAGTACTTCTTCACTGTTGTCAGGGAATTGAATTTTATGAAACTAGTGACGAAAAATCATCGTAATTCAGCCCTCTACTTTTACTATTTTTCAAATTTCTATATTTTGTTGATTGTTTATATCTTCGTGTTTTCGCTTTTGTTTGAATAACTTTTTATACGCACGATACTCAAAAGCCGGAAATAATTCTGGGTTGAAACTTGATATTTAATAGTTTCGCATCGAAACTTTTTAGCATTTGGTTAAAGATTACTAACCGGAAGTGAAATTTTACAGTTTTTATTAGTAGATACGATTGTTTTTGAAAATGGTTGTAGATGCATGATACTTCTTTATTGGTATGTAATAAAAATTAAAAATACTTTAATAAAAGTTAACGATAATAGAAGATTGCATAACCTAACTTCACGTTCTTTATGGACGCAAGTAAATAGCAAATGACATAACAATGCTAGTGACAAATTTAATGTCATAAAGAATGTAGACACATGCACCATTTCTTAGGTTTATTAATTCAAGAGAATTAGTAGCTGATGTTGCTATAATATTAATACTGTGGGCATTTTGGATTTCCACAGATTTAAGAAACGTCACTACGTTTCAATTACAGAAATTGCTAAACTAATAAATTATTTTATTTTGCCATTCAGAACATGTTTGGAACATCATTAAATGAAATCATAGCTTTCTTGTGTCCATAGCGATCGTGTAGTTATGTTATGCAGTTCGATTATCTTTTACTTTGCTTAAAATATATTTCTTGCATCTGCCTTGTTTCGAAAATAATCGAGTTAAAAAGTAAGGTGATGTTAAACAAACTCATTATTCATTGAAAAAATTACTTGTATGTCATTTAAAAAAACTTGTTTTTCGTTGAAAAATAAAATTGTGCGTGTGTAAATTTTGCTTAGAAAACAAATCTATTGTCATTAAAAAAAAAAGTTTTTGTTTCGGTTTCAAATTAAACAAGTTGTTTTTCAATTCACGTAGTGGTTACTCATATTTGTCTTGTAACCTAACCTAACCTAACCCCTAAACTCTTAAAACAAAATCCACAATTTTTTTAAACGCGGGGCTTACTTTATTTTAACTGACCATGAGACCGTCAGTTATTATTTCTTATTATTATTAAATGGTTGATTATGTAAATCATGTATTCTATGATACTCAAATTATTTGTACAAATATATACGACATCTGAAAAAAATGAATTTTATTTAGAATTTTAATTTCATTATATGGAACATGAACTGAATAAAATATGAGAGCAAATATAAGGTCGATGCTGAAGTACTGCATAGTTACTACAGACAATAAAATATGCCCTTGGGAACAATTTCACTTGTACTAATTATTATAATAATAAAAGAAGGCATTTTTTGTATAATTAAAATTATTCCCTATTGCGTTGCTGTAAATATTAGCGCCATGAAAACAAAATTTTAACATTACGCTCTCAAATATTAATTATTTCCAGATATTTTATTATAATTGAAAAATTTGTTAGTTCTCGGACAGGCGGAATTATATTTTATAAAAGTACACATTTTAAAATAAAAAATAATTTCCGACAAATACTTGTATTTGAGTAATTTCGTCAGGAATATGTATGAGCTAATATCGAAATGACATTTAATATGTTATATAAGAGTTGTTATAAGCTATATATTTAAACTCTAATAAATTATTTAATATTAAAGCAGGTCTAAGCTGATATTTTTAATTTTTCTTTATAATATCCCGATATTTTACAAAATCTACACAAAGAAAAATATCCGGTTTAACAAATCGAAGGGTTGTATATATATATATATATATAAACCGTGTTTATTGGCTATCGACCCATATGGAGTCTTTCCGCCTGAAGGCATGTATTATCACTCTTTATTAGATTTGCATGGGATGTTTAAAACTTATAATGACTTTAATTTATGCCTGCTGGCTTGTTAGTATTTTGTGGGTAACAATTTTCTTGCTGAATAATTTGCGGATTGCTCGCTCTTTCCCCCGATTCGCGGTTCAGCGATAAAATAATTACACTCCTAGACTGTGAATTAACATGCAGCAAAGCGTATCATCAATGAAAGCCATCCGCGTGGACAGCGACAAATCGGGCGGAAAGTGCGGCCGAAAAAGCCATCGCATAAAATTGTCACATCCACTAATTGATGCTCGTTTGCGCCGCGATTACATTTGTTTTGTTTCCTTTAGTTTGTCCCGATGCTGTTCTCGTTGACCTGTTGATTGCAGATAAACGGCACTTTGTAACCCATTTACGCCGCCGCTCATTGAATCGAGGCGAGCTGAATAAAAAACGGCGCATTAAAACGCAGACACCCCGCTTTGCGCTTTCCGAAGTGCAATCGGGCTATTAATATCGAGTCACTAAAGGATATAGCACTTTATCATAAATTTTCGAGAAGCTGGTGTTTTCGCCTAGAAACGGCGTTTCCAGTGAGCGCAGTGACGAGCTGCTTAATGAAAATGAAGGAAATTATTGTGCATAAAAAATTTCTTCGCTTTGAAGTCACTTCGTCATATCGCAATCGCCGAGTACCTACTGGAATAACAATATCTACTTCTTCGGGGAAGAGTCATTGAGTCATTACGGTGTTATGAGATTTACCCCGCACAATAACTAGGACCTCTACTAATGATGACTGAATTCAGCATTGCGAATGCGCCGCAAACATTTTATAAGTCTACCAGAAGTTTTCGAGAAGTTGCCCAATTTTCTGAAAATGTTATCCATTAATTTTCTTCTAAAACACATTAAGGGCAAGGAAGAGCATAAAAAATCTCAAAAGAATTATATTAATTGCAGCAAACTTACGCAAAATACAGTACTAGACAAAAAAAGGGACAACTCTTAACGCAATTTTGCCTTAATTTTGGCCGAGTAACTCAAAAATTTGTAAAATGCCTGTTTTGAATGACGTTCAGAAGGCTAGAATTTGTACGAAAATTGAAGATCGATGGAAAAGTACATCATAAAAGTGTACCTTTCTTTGTCTAGTATCTACTGTATCATATTGTGCAAGTAGAATTTTCTGAATATACATATACATTTACATCTGAACCGTATAATAAAAAGTATAATATAAAAAATGCAGAAAATTCATACATATTGCAGAAAATTTAAATAAACCGCAAAAAATGTATGCAAATTGCAGAAAATTTGATAAGAACACCAGAAGTTGCAACTAAAACCCCAATAAATGAAAATACTTGAATTTTCAGAAATTCGGAAACATACCAGTGAATCTGAAAAACATAACAAAAGTGGTGAAAGTAAAAAAACTAAAAAAACGAGAAGATGGCAGAAAATTTAATTTTAATATTAAAATATACAATTAAATATACAAGTTATCACGTATATATTAGAAACTCCTACATAATTATATGAACATTTGTTGAATGTGCAATCAAAATATTAAAAGAGTTAAAAGTCCACAATTTCAGTACCAGAATGTTTAGAAACTGCGCAGATTTAATCAACCCATGTTACAAATTACGAAAAATGAAAGGAAATGTTTCAGAACAAAAAAAAAACAAAAAGAAAACACAATAAACAAATATTTAAAATATTCCTTTGAAATTACAATCTTTTGAAGATACCATCAATCAAAATATTGGCCTACAAAGAATTTTCTTCTAAAACACATCAAGGGCAATAAAAAACATTAAAAAATCTCATAAGATTTATATTAATTGGTGCAAACTTACGTAAAATACAGTACTAGACAAAAAAACGGGACAACTAATTTTAGCTGAGTACACAATACAGAATTGTTATTTCTGTAGTTAGGTTAGGTTATGTTAGGTTAGGTTAGGTTCGGTTTAATTAGGAATCATTTTAACGCGTTGAGCGGTGGTTAAGCGATCGTAAATGTGTTGTTGTAAACTAACATACACTTTAAAAACACGTGCTTATTGACAGCTGTTTGATTTACAGGGCTGTCAATATAGGAAACTCAACTTGGATCACCCTTTATGCGCACAAAATTTTCGCTATATTGTTTAAGCAATTTTCAAGTAAATCTCTCAAATTGTTCCCCCATTTAAATTTAAGGCAAAATTCCGACACATATATCGCACGCCGGCGAGAACAGTGTCACAACTGAAACACTGCCCCTTTTGAGATTATGTCAGTGTTTTTTTTTTCTCTCTTCTCCTGGGTAGGTTCCTGGGTTATGTCAGTGTTAAATACGTATGGTAGGTCCCCTCATGCTAAAAAACACCACATCTCTAACTCGCATTTTAACCGCCACATGGGAGTGTGTGAGTTTTCTTTTGGGCTAGTTAATTATTCATCATTGCAAGAATAGTCATAGTCAAGAGCTAATTTACAGATTTGTAATATTCTTCATAGTATATAATAACATTTACCGCGACAGATGGTTGTCTGCAATTTAAAAGAAGCTTATACAATGCAATATAAGTTTGCAAAACGATTTTGTTTTTTCGTTATTTCTCAAAAACTGCAGTTTTGAGTTATGTCACTTTTCTTGCCGGGGTGCGATATATTCCACTAAAGTCTCCTCAATGACACTGATAGTGACACACTAATTGCACTGGTCGACAAATTTTGACGAATGTGTTGTCTCTTCAATTTAAATGCATTTTTCGGAAAGTGTTTACTATGAGGCGGAAAGACCCCATGGGGTCGATAGCCCAATAAAGATTGTTCATATATGTATTTACTATGCAATTGTACGAAATGCAAAAACAAATGTTTGAGGTTATTTTTTTATTTTTTTTTACTTAGTCTTTCTACTATTTACTTACAAAAACACGTTCTCGGATAGAAAAGTGGTATCAGTAACTGTCAAACTGAAATTTGAATCCAGTATTGCCATAAAAAATAATTGAAATCGGTCTTGTATCGCAAATAAATTGAGTTACACGTTTAGCAAAAATTGAAATATTTGAAAACCCTGACGTCCTGGAATTTGTTTTGACGTTTTTGAAATCAGCAAAAAAAAATTGTTATCGGAATCAGCTATTTATGTCTAATGGATAAAAATTGTGTTGACCAGTGTTATAACACCAGTTAAATCTACCTCAATATACCTGCTACCTCTACCTCAGATATTAAATTCAACAATACATTTTCACAGAAAATTTTCCACTTTGCTCAAACAATGTTCCAGTAAAATCTCTGCAATGATTTCTCAAATAATTGCCTTGCCAAGTTTTCCAGTGAAATCTACTTCCATATATTAAAATTATTAATAGATTTTTGTAAAGGACTTTCACTATATTGCTTAAACAATTTTTCAGTGATATCTCTCCGATTGCTCTCCTACTTAAATTCTGCGCATAATTCCGACAAATAAATTCTCCAGTAAAATATCTTCAATGACAACCCTAATTAATATTCACAATTTGTTTCGGATAAATCTCACCCAGATATTAAATTCATCAATACATTTTTGCTGAAAATTTTTACAGTTTACACAAATAGTTTTCCAGCAAAACCTAATGTCCATACCAAGTTTTCCATTGAAATCTACTTCTCATATTAAATTGTTGCAGAAATTTCTAAAATCATCACTATATTACTTTAATCATTTTCCAGTAAAATCTGTGCAATTTTACTTTAAATTTTACATTTAAATTCCACCCCAAATTCCGACAGTCAAGAGAATTAATGAGAAAGTTAATTGTTTGTCAGAATTTCAGAAACTGCAAACATTTTATCTACCAAATTGCAACAAAATTCTTATAAGAAGCGATATCTCTCTAAAAAATAGTTTCAGAATATTCATTTCAGAGCGTTTAAGCTTTTAACAAATCTGCTAAGATAAAACAAAATAATCAAACTGAAAAATAAAACTTCAACAGATTTATGGATTTAGCACTAGCATATAAAAATCCCTGGAAGAAATTTAATTTCAATTTATATAAAAAAAAGTTTTGAATGGAAAATCATTTGGAATAACATGAGATTTTAGAATTTTATATGTATACAATTCTCTAATCGGGTATGCTTTGAGGTTTAATTTTTGTTTATATTCTGATTATGAAATGATAGAATTCGTGCAGTAAAACATGGCTTAATAGTACTCTTTAAGCATTTATTGACCCTGATCTAAGACCTAATATCAAACACGTATTTGCACGAATGGTAACCCAGTGGTGAGCGACCCAAAGCATTCTAAACCCCGTTTGTTTGAAAGCAGAGAAAATTTCCCAGTAGAGCTTATACATTATGCACCAGTATTTGTAATTTATATACTGCAATACACGCCTAATTGATACTTAACCGCAATCGAATCCATAAATCCAATTTGTCACATATTTCAAACCGAGGTGGCGGGGACCATAATCATAACGTCCCTTTTTCGGTGCGATTAATTGGGCCATTCGGAGCTCCCTTACGAGTCCGCGGCATGAGTTTCCTAGACGGGGTTCTATTTTAAGCGCTGGTAATAACGGGGTGGTTAACGCGCGTCGGGGAATGGAAAAGGCGGCCGGCGATAATTTTCCGTTTTGTTACGCGCCAATAAAGGCATAAAGACATAATGCATGAACGTGAAAAACGACGAAGAGGAAATGATGAACTCTGCTGTCGGCAAACACCGGTTCGGGCACTAATTGCCAGTGCAAGCAGCGATGGGACACAAGTGCGACAGCGGTCAATAGTGGTGTTGGTTTTGTATGTCCGGTCTGTGCAAAAAATGATGGTTAACGGTAATGTGAAAATTTCTCAACGGCTCTGCAGTTGTCCGCATTGTTTAGTCTCTTGGCTTATGAAATTTGTTCGCTGACAGCCTACGAAAACTGAAATTACCAACCATGTGTGTTAATCACCATGGAACAGGATTATTAACCAGCAATACTTTGGGGGTAGCTTCGTGTGGCCCTTTAATTGCATTGCATTTTATGTTATCTCTATGTTAACTTACAATTTAATTTATATGTCGAAAGCTGCTACAGTAAAATAAAACACTTATTTTTTTGTAGATTTTTCTTAAAAAAACTAAAGACAAAATTTATAGGATCAGCCTATAACCGAAAAATATTTCGTCTGTTTCATCCTAGAATCAACGGTTTTCACATTCCTTAAAACTCCATTTTTGCTTATTTTTTGAAGATTTTTCTGAAAAAAGTAAAGGGGAAAATTTATTATATTAGCCCCCAAAACCGAACAATATTTCGTCCGTTTCATCTCAGAATGAACGAGTTTTTACATTCCTCAAAATATAAAGCAAAACCCATGATTTTTTTACCCGTTAAGATTTTTCTTGAAGAGAAAGCGGAAAAGAAAAATTTATTGTATCGGATATGTTGTATATCCGAAAAATACCCGATAAATAAGTATTTCGTCCGCTCCATCTCAAAATCAATTTGTTTTCAAATTAAAATTAATGCCCCATTTTTGCTTATTAAATATTTTGCTCCAGAATCAGCTACAAACATCTGGCACATGAGTTTGCCAAGCGGGTAGTTTATTTTATTCGAGCGGAGTATTAAAATTTCCCCGGTGTATTGATTGAAAAGTTTTCTTTTGGCATCGATTTCCCTCATTACTTATGTACCACAAAACTGTGCGTGTTTCAGCGAAATAAATATAACACATAAATGTGGATAAAGTACAACTCGTCACTTTTATGTCCTCTATGTTGAATATAGTTAAGCGTGAACGATGGCACATCTCATATATGATTTACCGCCTTATAAAAACTAGGGCTCGTACTCTCTCATCGATAATCATTGAGTTTACATAGAAACATTTTTAACAAAAATAACAAAACTATTCACAAAGAAATCCATTATGAACTTGAATTACTTTAACAGTGGGTAATTGTTCAAAATAACCGCTGTCAACTTGAAGTCAAATGTGCGCTCTTTGTTCTAAGGAGCGGTAGAATCTCTGAAAGACTTAATGTTCTTCCCACAGTTACACAAGCGTGCTGCACTCCTTGAAGAAGTTATTTTTTACTATTTACTGTACGAGTAGAAATTGTTCCTTTGATATACCCCCAAAAGTAATAATTGAGCGGATTGGGGTCTGGTGATCTTGGTGGCCAATTGGCCATGCGACTGGACCTTCTCTCCCAGTCCATTTTTGAGGGTAATCATATTCATATACCAACAATCACCTCTTGTCTCTAGAGGTATATTTTCTAGTAATAATGGCTATGAGTCTTGTAATAAACATTCGTAATAGTTACCATGCAATTAATTGCATTGCAGTCAGACTTTCCAAGAATTAAGTGCATATCTGCGTATTTTTCAAAAGTACACTTTATTTTGCAGTAAAATGCTAGGAATATACTTGCACTCAAAACTAATGTCAAACTATCGTCATACGTTACATGCAAAGTTACCACCACCTAAGTACCTACTTAATACTCCAAGACATAAAAAAATGAATATTTGGTAATCTAGGCCCACATATTTGTGTGAACTTTTTTGATTTGTTTCTATCGCTGACTCGATATCCAAATATAGGGATACTAAATTTGGATTTTGATTTGATTTGATTTTGAAAATTTGACACGTTTATAGTCTTATGTTATTTCCATAAACCTGAGACGTTTTGAAATATTGGCAAAAAAAGTAAAAAGCTAAATAGTAAACTATTACTTCGGACAAATGAATTTGAACCAATAATTACTGTGACTTATTTTACCTTGCCTTGCATATTTTTTTCTTAAAAGCTTAATATACACTCAGATGCAAAAAAAAACGGGTCATTGGGTCGTTGTTTGCAAAAAAACAACAAATTGGGAGAAAATTTCATAAAAATTCCTATTAAATTTTTATAAAATTTTCTCCCACTGAAATTACATATTCATGCATCTATTGAAATTTTCATAAACACCGCTAGTTTTCCTAGCTGGTTAGAACGCTTGCTGAGTTGCAAATAAAAAAGTTTATGAAGTATGACTTCCGTATAAAATATCTTGAAATTGCCATTGAAATTTCCAAAAATATAAACATTGCATACAAATAAATTTATATCATATTAACTTTAAATTTAAAAATTGGGGCAATTTTTCGAAAATATATTTGATATTTATCACGCGACTACTCAAAATCAGTTTAAGCTGATTGATCAGCGCGAATTATGTAATTCAGTTAAGAGCTGAATGCCATAAAGTTCTTAAAGTTGCATTCTTAAATTCAAGAATAATAAAAGATGAAAATTTAATTACAGTAAACAAAATTTTCATTAAATTTAAATATAAACTAATAAATTAGCAGTATTTTATAAATATATTGTCAAAAACCCCAAAATTCTTAATACATGTAATGATATTTAATAGATATTTGTATATCAAAGCCGCGAAATTATTCTTTAACGTACTGAGAAAGAATTGTCCCATAAAACCTTAACCATTTTATCGGATAGAGCGTAAAAGGCAGGTTCATGAACACACTGATCCTAAAATTCTCAAATATTGTGATAATTAGGGTATCGTTGTACAGGGTGACTTATACCAGGAGGCGAAAAATTTAAATTCGTGTTAGAGATTGGATTTTAAGTAAAACATGCGAAATAACTGTTTTCCGATCGGCCTTTGTTTTGGAGATATCGAGGCTTTGAAGTTTTCCGAATTTATTTATTTATAGTGCATAACGAATCGTAAGTCATCTAAATTGGTTAGAAATAAAAGACTTATTTAATAGTTGTTGGCAGTATTGTCACATACTTTGGGTATTGCTCTTAATTATTAGTGTAAAAAAAGATATAAATTTGATAAAGAATGCAGTTCGGCAATGAAGAATATGCCGATATTATTTTTATTTGTTTCACGAGTTAATATCACTCTAACCAGTCGTACAGTTACCTGATATGGTAACCATTACATGCACCGTGCATATAATGGTTGACACGAGCCAGTGTACAAATTTTACTTGTTCCGTGTCAAATGTATGCTCTCCCTTGGCATGTTTATATTATTTTAACTTTTCAATTATTATTATTTGGTGTGTTTGTTTCAACTTTGCATTCGATCGATTTAAATATAAAAGTGCAATTATGATTGAAATTATGATTTTATTTATGAAAATTTTGCCATATATTTTATACTGTCATGTTATTATCTTAATTTAACTATTTACTCGTCTTTCACAAATAAAATATAGTACATTATACGCCGGGTAATGGTTTTTACTCTACAAGGTAACAGACTCGCCTGCGGCTCGTCAGTCATTCAGACAGATGATATATTTTATTCTGTCATGTTATTATCTTAATTTAACTATTTACTCTTCTTTATGAAATAAAATATTGTACATTATACGCCGGGTAATGGTTTTTACTCTACAAGGTGACAGACTCGCCTGCGGCTCGTCAGTCATTCCCTTGTATCGCTAGTAAAAACCCTCTTACCCGGTTTATAATGTAAAATACAATTGTTTGCTGCTTTTGCAATGGTAAAGCTTTAGAAAGTTGTCGGGAATATCAAAGAAGATTCCCGTATAGACGTCAGCCATATCGCAGTGTATTTTCCTATGCTTTACTGTAATCGGCATACCGGTGGTGTAAATCAACGATACAACTTTGTACAACCGTACAACTCTGCAAGAGAAGATGAAGTAATTGATGCAGTTCTTCACAAACCAGGCATTTGTAGAAGAAATGCAACCCGTCTGCAAGTTTCTCAAAACTTTGTTTGAAGGACTTTAAACAGAGAAGTGATGCATCCTTGCCATTGTCAGCGTGTCCATCACAGACAACTAGGATATGAGGTAGAAAGATTCGCATTTTCGCGATGGTTTCTCGAACAGCACGGTCATCATCCTAACTTTATTCATTCCATTTTGTAGTACGACGAAGCTACTTTCACTTTTCATATAGCCTTCTATTTTTTTTTTTTTTTTGTGAAACATGAAATTATATCTCTCATAACTTTGAATCTTGATATCTCCAAAACAAATGCCGATCGGAAAAACGTTATTTCGCATTTCTTGCTTAAAATTCAATCTCGAACAAAAATTCAATCTCCTGGTATAAATCACCCTGTATCTTTTAATTGATTATTTTTTTGGTTCTTAGATGTAAATGGAGCAAAGCAAACTTTGCAGCACAGAACGACGTGCAATTTAATAAAGTATACCTCATCTTGACGTATTAGTTTATCTGTTTCTTATATTGGCAGTATCTATACATAGTCGTCAGATATTAGACGGTGATAATTTTACCGTAACATTTAGTAATGACAGTTTATTGAAATTTAACAATCGAAAGTAATAATTCATCGAGATTTAGCAATTTATATATAGCATCAGTTTATCGATATTTTACATTTACATAGCTAACCAATTTATGCATTTTTGATAATTGTCGATGTCAGTTTATCAATATATCACATAAAACGCTATATGTTATCTTTATTTGTCATTTTGCAGTGCCAATTTACTGAAAATTAACATTTGAATTTGATCATTTACTGGTTTTTAGCATTTTAAGTATCCATTTATCGATATTTTACAATAATCAATAAATCAACTACTTTAAAGTAGTAAACAATTGATTATATTATGTACATATTTGGCATTTCGCAGTGGCAAATTATCGAAAATTAACATTTGAAGTTGATCATTTACTGGTTTTTAGACTTTTAAGTATCCTTTTATCGATATTTTACAATAATCAATAAAACAACTAAAGTAGTAAACAATTGTTTATACCACGTACATATTTGGCATTTTTCAGTGCCAAATTATCGAAAATTAACATTTGAATTTGACCATTTACTGGATTTTAGAATTTTAAGTATCCATTTATCGATATTTTACAATAATCAATAAAACAACTTCTTTTAAATAGTAAACAATTGTTCATATCACGTATACATTTTTTTAAATTTACAATTAACATTTTAACATGATAATTTTTCCATATTTACCATTTATGAGTATCGGTTTATTTAAATTTCATGTTGATAATTCATCCATTTTTGATAATTGTAGGTGCCAGATTATCGATATTTTATATTAAAAGTGACATTTGATCGTTTTTTGGCATTTAGGAGTGTCAATTTATCGATTTGAATTTGATAACTTACTGTTTTTGGTATTTTAAGTTTGTTTATCGTTATTTATCGATATTTTACATATTAACATTTTTTTCTCGATATTTACCAGTTATCCGTTTAATGATATTTTATTTTAAATATTAATAGTAGTAGTAACAATATTTTATAGGCTATCGACCTAGGGTCTTTAATATAATGTTAATCATTTGTCCATTTTTGATAATTGTAAGTACCAGATTATCGGTATTTCACATTAAACGTTATATTTGATCGTAGTTTGACATTTAGTAATGCCAATTTATCGATAAATAACATTTTAATATGCTGATTTTTGTCATTTTAAGTGTAGATTTGTTGATATTTTACATTTGAATTTGATAATTTACTCATTTTAAGTCGAGAGTTGCTATTTATCAGTACCAGTTTATCGATATTTTACTTTTCTTGGCGACAATGCTTTAATTTTTTTTTTAAGTATCTCGATGTGTGACATCTAACGGTGATAATTTATCCACATCTGATAATGGAAACGTCAATTCATAAATAATTAACATTCAATTATGATAATTTACTGTTTTTGACATTTTATGTGTCGGTTTGCCAATATTTTACATTTTAACGAAATAATTGACTAATATATCACCGTCAGTTTATTGATAGTATATTTTTGACTGTAGCAATTAATTGACAAGTTTCTGAATATAAACAAATAAATGAAAATTATTTTGACGTTCATGAAAATTTCATTCACAATTCAAAATTATAAATTAAGTATAAACAAAATTAATCGTTTATTTCAGAAACCTGTCAACAAACATATTTACGATTTTCCTTTTTTTACGTAATACGGTATATCAGTAATCAAAACGCTTATTTTTCTGTATTATCCCTTTAACTGACTTTTTTGTTGGATATTTAATTACAATGTCTAAAATATGTAAAGATATAATGTTTTTCTTTGTTTTCCGAAAATTTGAAAACGTACACTTGACGGGTTTCTGAACTAAACGATTCAAATATGGTATATGTAAAAAGATTTTCATAAAAACTATTCTAAATTAATATCGACTTCTTTAAAGTACAAATGTAACAGTGCACGGGATCGCCTGCTTCTCTTCCCCTACAGATGATGTGAACTTTGTATATAATGTTTTTCGATGATAAAATGATGCATAATTTAATTCAAGATATGTGACTGGAATAATAGATATTACAGACATTACTTATAAAGTGTCCCCGAAGCAGTAAATGAAATCCAGGAGGGATTGCCGCGCCACTGCAATATTTTCACCCATTTCACTTCACAGCGGCTCCCAATATGCATCACGTCGCTCTCGTCGCTCTAATCCATCATGCTGTTCTGGGCTGCCGATACGGATATTAATGCAAACCTAACAAATTTAGCTTCTGGAAAATTGAGTGGCTGCATAAACAAACATCGATCTATTTTTGCGCCATTCTTGTATTAACCGCGCAATCTGCACATGCACCGTGTATGCCGAACAAGGTGTGATTTCGTCGCGTTGCAACGTACAACTCCCATTCTTCTCGTTATACAATTAGCCATACCGACAAGCACATCGCCCGTGTCTTCTTCGACTCCGGGATCCAGGGACCTGCTGCTTAGCAACCGTCCCGTCCGCCTGCGAGACTGGCGATATTTCATATTTTCAGGGCTGCTAATCCTGGAAACGTGTGCATATTGTGAATTTTTCAGCTGCTCAATTTCGTTCCTTTTGTGCAATTAAAACGGCAACTTTAGTGGCTGCGGAATGTCGCGTATGTTGTTAATAACTATTTTTGCAGCGAGCGTGAAATCACAGACGAAAGCCGTTATCGGGGAAACGCTGTGGGCTTTGTCTCGCCCTTTCACGGCCCTTTGAATGCTGGGGGATATTAACTGCTGTGTACTTGTCTACTGAACAGTTTAGACTGCAAGCACCGGCCGATTGTTTACTTACTCTGTACTCAACTAACCGCGTTATGTGCCACCTAATCATCTACCGATACAATGCCGCAAACGTCTACATTATCTAGCAAATATTAACGAAATATTGAAAACTTATAAGTATACGAATAAGTTTCAACTCTTTCAAATACGAGTGCCACAAAATGTTAACATTTTGTGTATGTAAATATTTGCACATATATAAAAACTTTCTATATTAAAATATTTGGCAATTATAAGACATCACATATATAGAAATGCTGCTTTTCGCCTGATTCCTGATTCCTCTAGTGATGCGCAGTAAATATATTACAGATTCGGCTGCATAAGATATGCGACGATACGTGGTACCTAGAGTAATCGCAGTCTTATTCGCGGATAATGCAGATTAAGTCAATAGCAGACATGTGCGATTTCATGCAACTGTAAATTGAGAATCTACAGCAATGCACATTAGACCTAGTTAAATCGAACCTCACGAAAACTCCCGTTTTGCCACGCTCCATGCAAATAATTTACTCCGCCAATATTCCACACTCCCAGCGCTCACTACTCGCCCACATCGCACGTGATCCAATTTCTGAAATGAAAATTTCGGTCGAAAAAGAACAAGTGATGAAAACGTAATTAATTTAATCAGTTTATGCCCTCCTCTAGCGTTTAGTTTTAATTAAAAATGTGCATATTTTGCACGTGAAAGAGGGAAAACTCGCAAAATCGAGGTACGTACGTTTCAGATGGCGATTTAAGGGAGCTCACAGTGTATTTTTTGCGAGTGCCTCGCAGCGTTTGGGGTGGAAACCCCTTTGTTCGCCGCTATTGGGATGCGTCCTCGGTTCGCTGTTATTTTGTGTGTTATTTTTCACAATTCGAACTGCTATGAAATTCAACATTGCGAAGTGATACTTGCCACCAGATTGTACTTACTTACAGAAAACAGAGCAAGAATAAAATATTGAATTATTCAGATTCGAATGTGACCCATATTTACTGCATCCAATTATATATAAATTATTCACATTACAAACAACATATTATTCACTTACAAAATAACCCAATTTGCCAATACAATCTCCTTCAAATATTTTAATGAATGCTGGTAAACTCTAAAAATGTGAGCACATCGAAGAATATGGAAAGTTAGCTGGGTAGATAGAATTACTAACATAGAGATCCTACAAAGACTAAATAAAGATAAGGAACTGGAAAACGCCATCAAAAGCTGGAAATTAGAATATTTCGGACACATCATGGGGCATCCGGAAACGTACGGTCTGCTACATCTTATTATACAAGGGAAGATAATAGGAAAGAGGACTGTAGGAAGAAGGACAACCTCATGGTTAGAAAACTTAAGAACGTGGTATGGCAAAACAACGGCCCAACTGTTTCGAGCTGCAGTTGATAAAGTGAAGATTGTCAATTTAATAGCCAGCATCATTGTCAACTATCGAATCGGCCAAGGCACTTAGAGAAGAAGAAGGTAAACTCTGTTCCATTTTTATTTTTAATTAAGTTGGCTCTGTTAGGGAGACAGTATTGTTGACCAATGTACAAAGTTACTAGACTTGAAAACCTAGGTTACATTTAAATAAAAAAGAGGTTATATTTTATGACAGTGGGCAATGTTGCCATCAAATTAAGTATCTATTGCGTACAGAATTTATTTGCTATTTTTATTTTGCAAAAGCAAATCAGTCAAATAATAATGTAAAATATAGTTGATGATTGGTTTACTTAAAGCATAAATCTAATTAATTTACCATTGAATGTTTGAGGTAATAATTGAATTATTTTAATATATGAATTAGGCAACGTTGTTAGAAATCTGAGATAAAATAATGTTTTTTCTACTCCTATATCTTTATTAACATATTCTTTCATAGACTACTATACATATATGTGGCCTATTGCAATGAACAATGTGGATATATTTTCATTCCCACACACGTGTGCGGATATGATATCCACCAATCAGAGAGATGGAAAATTGCAGAGCAACATGTTTTTTCATAAATTTGTCATAGTTGTCAACGACAAATTAATAAGCAAAAAGTCAAATCGACATTATTACAATTATCTTTACAGTGCTGAATTATGATTTCCAATGAAAGCGATTCATCATTAAGCTGTACACCCCCCGATATTCGGCAGTCCGCGAAAGATACATATAAATCATTACTTCCGGAAAAGTCGAAGGCAAAGTATATTATATTATATTAATTCTAATATATTAAATGTATTGAATAATGAATGACATTCAAATGTGTCACACTGACATTTATTAGTAAATACCATTTACATAACATTGTTATTCGTTTTTGTCGTAGAAAAAGTAGTGTGTACAACTCGAGTGGATTGCCCATATCGCACTCGGAGGTTTGGCGCACTCCGCCTGCGGCGTCGTGCGCCAAACTCCACCTCGTGCGATATGGGCATCATATCCACTCTAGTTGTACAAACTACTATTCTCTGTCAGATATTTTTGTTGGTGTTCATGTGTAAAACTTTATAAAATGAAACCACAGCCTTCTTAGTTAAAAATAAAAATGGAACAGAGTATACATTGTAAAACATAAATATGCATTTCAGTAAATTGTAAATGATAAGTTCATCAATAAAATGCCATTAGAATTTATGTACCAGTAGTAAAATTTGCTAAAAATAACTGGAAATTAATCAAAAGAACAAATATTCATAAAATATATTTAAATAAGTCTGGAAAATGGTATAAAAATACCAAAAATATAAAAATAATATGTCAGAGTTTTAATTGAATATAAAAACCTAGAATTTTAATACAAATCCAATGAAAAATCAATACAAATGTAAGGACCACAAATATTTTCAAAATCTTTAAACGTATGATTATATTTCCTTAACGTAATATTCAATTGCATCGTTTAAAAAGAATACTAATGTTTTTTTTATTTTTTATTTCAATCTATGAAAATGTTAAGAAAGTGAACAAGAGAAACAAATATCCAGAAACGAGAAAGACAAAATATCATATAAACATATACAGGAAGAAAAACCTATAGCCCATAGCCAAATGATTGTTGATCTGTCTTTCATAAAAGTGATATACAAAACATCACAAAAAGAAACACGAAATATATTCCACAATAAACTCGACAGACAGCATACATCCGCAAAATATAAGGACTTTGGAAGTTTTAAATTATTCAGCAAGATTATCATGAAAAATATCATAAAAAAAAGCCAATAAAACAATAATTATCCAAAATAAAGTTACTTAAACAACACTTGTAAACTATTTGTTCAATTTCTCGTTGAACCAAATTATACAAGTGTTCCAATATCGTGAACTCCGATAAAAACATTTTTTTAAAGTAATTATAGAATTATAATCCGCTCTATTAGCTCAAAAAAATCAGAAAATCAAAACCAGCTAAAAAAAATGTTTATCATTCTGTAATTGTAGATATACAATAGAAATATCCTAAATAATTTAATGATCCTAGAAATTGCTATTAACATTTTAGCAGATTCCATCCAAATTGTCAGTCATGTTCGTCGTATTTTTCGAATAATACCACATCATGATTTTTTTAAATTTGAAGAACCTGAATAATTACTTAAAAAAACAAAGTTGCTGAAATTGGACAATCTACTAGTAGGTATGCAGGTTTGGTTTGTGACGCATCTGAAACAAAACTTTAATAATACAGTCGAGTCCGCTTAATTGTGCCACCGGTTGTATCTCCGGACTCCTATCCGGAATCCCACTCCGGATGTTTCCCTCAAAATCTTAAAAATATTATGAAAAATCTTCAAATATTCAACAATCTAAAAGTAAATTACTAAAAAAAAAAAATTGACGGCGCCCTAAACTTTTCGAAACTATGCATGTCGGAACTGAACAGCGATTTTTACAAATGATGTTAAAAAATGATGATGCTGTTAAATAAACCGAAATACTGTTTCTAACACTTTTATCGAATTCATTATTTCCATCCCTAGGAAATACTATTGCAGCAGTTTTACTATTTATGTTAATATTGTGTCTAACTCGACAAACAACATAAATAAATAACTATTCCAGAAAACAGAATATTTTTTGTGGAATATTATATAATTTGTAAGTACTACGGGAAAATTTTAAGATGAAATAAGAACATAAGAATATTGCAGAAAACTTAAGTTTTAAACATTGATTCAAAATATACTGAAAATGAATTTGCTTCTATAACTTTAGATGAAAGTTATCGAAGAAAAGAAAACTACGGGTGAGATGTATATAGATTTTCGTATTTTCGGATATAATGAAGTCATTTTAATGTGTAGGAGTATGTAATTTTACTTCAATGATGGTACAGAAAAACGGCGTTAACAAAGAAGAAACATACAACTATGCATTTCGGAACCGTACCTGCGATTATTAGAAATGATGTTAAAATATGATGATTATGTTAAAAAAAACGAAATACGGTTTCTTACACTTTTATCGAATTCATTATAGCAACTTCCATTGCTTCATTATAATTACAGTTTTTACTCCATTTTTATGGATCTTGTCGGAGAAAATAATCTTCTAGTTCCAAACGTGTCAAACATTTTTCGGTGTTGGTGGTTATGAAATGTTCGATACCTTGTAGTAAAAAATCAGATATTGCGGTTTCCCTTACTTCTACGTGTTTAATTCTGACATGTTCCTCTGCAAATTCGGCTTCGCAGGCTAATAAACAATTTACCATGTTTGTTTTTGTTTGTATTGAAACATTTCTGTCACAAAACGCCAATGCAACACGTTCGGGGCTCAAATATCACAGATGATGATTTTTGAAAAACCATTTCCGATAATTCGGCATTTACGGTTCGGTACTCGTAAAGTTCTTTCAAAAATTGAAGATTGTGGTGCAGCTGCAGAAAAGCTTGGACGTATACTTTAACTAAAAATTACAAATATCGCAGAGCGAGATGTCTCAAGTAAGATATGTTTTATTTAAATGTATGTTAAATATAATGTTTAAATTCTTATAAAATAATAATATCATTTGAAATAAAATAATTGATACAATTTAAAAACTTTTTTTTTATCTTCTAATGCACTCAAAAAAATCATGAAATCGTCTAAATTAAATATCAAAGCGGCACGTTTTTCTTTAATTTTGTTGTTTTCAAACTTGCCACAAGATGTTTTCTCACCAAATGGAACTATAATAAAGGGGGGGCGCAAACAAAATCGAGAAAACCTTTTTCTTTACCTTTTTTCCTTTCCAAGATAAAAATTTGATTCCAAGATTTTGACCTCAAAAAGACCTTATGAAAAATGGCTCAATTTCTATTACAAATAATAAGATAGAAACAGAAAATTTATCTCGAATTGAGGTACCTCTTTAACTGATATACGTTGCAGCTGAAAATTTGTACTAGTCATTAAAAAATGTCATTGTCATAAATAATTCATTAACATAAATTCTGATGTAATGAAGCATTTTTTGTGTAACTTTGGTGTAAAATTTAACAAATTAAACGGAAATTCTAGGTTACAGGGAAATTTTAATATTTTCTAATATATTTTAATCACTATTTTATAAACGTGTAATATCAAAAAGGGTAAACAATATTGATTACTGTCTTTTATGTTATTGTTAATTATCTGTTATTACTATATTAAGTGGGTGTCCCCATATTCACTATACAAAACTATCCAGAGAGCGCATAAAGTATTAAAACCTGGCTTTATTTTTTCCCCTGTATAAATTTTCGAAAAACGCTTTGTTTTGAAATTATGACGTCAGAACCATTTTTTTATATGACAACCTATATTTTTTATTATTGATCTTGATAGTACCTTTTATTATGTTTTCAACAACATGATATTTTCAATATGTAACATTTGAAAAAAAAGAGAAAAAGTGCGTTAAAGAAAAACTATTAACGTATTATTTAAATGTGCAGAATGCATCTAGTAATAATCTAATATATCCGCGTCAAGAACCTCTTTTTAAGACGCCTGTTAGTGCAATCATAAGACAGTATGAGCAGTAGGGGCATATTAGAGATCGCCCGAAAAGTGGACGACCGTCAGTTCCGGAAGTTGTTAAGCAAAACGTGCTGTTAGAGTTGTAAGAAACCCCTCATATTACCTCTAGAGCCGTTGCGGCAAATAGTGAGCTTTCTCAAACATCTGTTTTGAAATTTTTGAAACTGCTGAAATGGCATGCTTACAAAGTAAATTTAGTCCTCGAACTAAACGAAGATGATTTTGATGGTAGGGTTCAGTTTTGCGAACAAATGATGAATCTCTGTAACGTCGATGAAGGGTTTGCTACCAGAATTTTATTTAATGATGAAGCAACTTTTTATTTGAATGGAACGGTGAATAAACAAAATTGTCGCTATTGGTCCGAGCGCAACCCTTAGTGGATGATGGAAGCCCATACCCAATTTCTGGAAAAATTAAACGTTTGGGCAAGAATAGTAGGTGATATTATTGGGCCCTTCTTCATTGATGATTCGTTGACAGGCCAAACATATTTGGAGCTAATTAGAGATTACTCGTTCCAGCTTTGGCGGTTCTATTCCCAAATCAACACGATCCCTACATTCCAAATGAAGACTTATGGTTCCAACAAGATGGGGCTCCACCTCATTATAGCCGAATGGTACGCGATTATCTCAACGAAGTCTTCCAAGGCAGGTGCATTGGCAGAAGGGGTTTTGTTGAATGGCCAGTGCGTTCCCCTGACCTGATCCCTTTAGATTTTTTCTTATGGGGTTTCATCAAAAGTTAAGTATACTTTAATCGGCCAACCACAATTAAACGATTGAAAGAACGGATCCAAGTCGAAATGAGACAAATACGACCAGAAGCTCTCCTCAATGTCCGTGCGGCCTTTCGACATCGATTGGCACACTGTCAAGAACAAAATGATCAACAATTTGAATATCTAATAATTTTTTTCCCTAACCAATATTTTTTCGTTTTTTTAATTAATTTTGTGACTTCATATTATTTTAAAACTTATCTTAAAACAAGTCATTAGTATTTTTCTCGATAAAAATTTCTTTTGGTTTTTCTGTTCTTATTTTTGTAATTGATGATATTGTAACAAGAATGTTTTTCAGGTTGATCAATTTTGTTTTATACCAATATTTAAAATTCAAGCCTGCTTTCCTAATTTTATTTTAACTGACGTTGTTTTGAATGGTAACTAGATGCATTCTGCACATTGATAATAATTTAATAGTTTTACTCTAACGCACTTTTTCTCATTTTTTTTTCAAATGTTACATATTGAAAATGTCATGTTGTTGAAAACATAATAAAAAGACTATAAAAATCAATAATAAAAAATATAGGTTGTCATTTACAAAAAAAAATGGCTCTGACGTCATAACTTCAAAACGGAGAGAGATGGAAAATTGAAAGTGGTCTGAAAATATTTGTTTGCAAAAAATCATTTTGACCTGTTGAAGCGTTTTTCAAAAATGTATACAGGGGAAAAATAAAGCCAGGTCTTAATACTTTATGCGCTCTCTGTATTTTAAGTGGGTGTCCCCATATTCACTATACAAAACTATATAATAGCTATGCTACTCAATAAAATTTATTTTGCGTGTAGTGTGGCGTAAAATTTGCAATTCTGTTTGAGTAAAATTGAGTGATTAATTGGATACAGTGAAATTTAATAAATAACGAATTCCGTTCTTATCTTAGGTGATGCGTTAAATTCGGATATAATTTAATAAGGAACATGCGATGAGGTGCACTGCAGTGCCGACGCTAATTTGGTACGTGAATCTGGCTCGTTTGAAGTTCCTGCAGAGGTGAGAATCTCTTTGCATGCGCGGCGCACATTAAAAATGTAAGCATTGGTGAAGACATTGTGTGGGTATTTGGTATATAAAGTGTGAGAATGGAGCCCGACGGAGAAGGTGAGGTAAAAGAGATTGCATCATGCAGACGATAAGATATCCAAGAATAGCGGGAGACGCGAGTGTCTCTGGCACGGCGGAGGCAAGGTGGAGTCTCCGGCCCGGTTACAGCAGTTTTTATCCTCTTTATAGTTGCAGCCGGGCGTCTCTTGGAAGCCATTCTATAGCAGGAAAGAATACAAGACAGCGCTTTAAAGTTGACCTCGTTGCAGCGTGAAATATAGGACCATACTGCACTTTAGAATGACGCTACCCTCGCGGCGTCTCTCTCCGACGCGAGCGGCGCCCTGCTGGACCCGCAGGAGGAGAGAGGACGCGGCGTCGGATAATATTGAGAGTAATTCAGGTTTATTGGCAATAATCGCGCTAGATATGGCTCCTACAGACATGCTCGGCTGGGATAGCAATTTTAGTGGTGCACTATGACTGCTGGGGTTTTATATAAAGGTGTATTATTATTTTCCTAAAGTGCACAAGCCAAAGGTTTTATGCTGTCATATTCGTGTGTGATTCGAATTAAGTTGAATATAAATCCGCTTTTGTTCTAAACTTTCACGGCGTAATAACACTGCGCACACCATGACTTTTAAGTGTAACACTGGAGCCACCCAGAGGCGACGTAAGACATTTGTGTTAAAAACTGCAAAAATTACTGTAATATCAAGTTTTATATTTTACCTAATAGTCATTTTCCTTAATTATTAATTGTAGTTTTATATCAATAGGTCCGCCTTCGTCTGCTCAAGTCAATTAAGCATTCCGTCTTCAGTGCCTTCCAGTGCGCGCCTAAGCGGGCCCTGGTGAATTTTTTATAGGCCCGACCCGTGTTACGATTTTATATAAACGCGCGGACCCCTTTCCGTCCGAAAATTTCGGTGAAAGTATTATAGAGAACACCGTGAATAGCACGGTCGACCGGATAATACTTTGCACCCTTGTCCAGTATAAGGCAGGGTAGACAGACAGGGTATTGAGAGATGGGGGAAGGCAGGGTAGATTGATTAGTGGGGTGTCGGGTGCGAAGAATATTGGCGTACACCCCCGCAGATAAGGGTGCCGTTCGTCCGCTTCAAATGTCAGCCGGCGATATTGGAACACAAAGAATGGGGGCGGCGGGGACGGCGGCAAGGGGGCATGTGTTTAGGACAGCGTGCTTTAACAACCACTGTTATACACCCTAACCTACCAGCCGTTTATACAGGCGGCGTCGGTCGGCGGCGGTGACGAACGGCTACCCCCCCAGCAACGCCGGTTATGGATTCGTCTCCCCGTCGGAACAAAACTATCATAAAGGAACCCCCCAGAAGTGCGCGGGGGTTGTATTTAATGATTCCTGCGGGGAAGTATCATACGCGACCGCCGCGTTTTACATCTTTTTACATAAACCCAGATAAAATAAAACGCCCCATGAAATTCCTGCAAAAGCCGGAATTTAAAATTCCCAATAAATTCCCCGCATTAATTAAATACGAGCCGCAGTTTCACTCGCATTACATCTAATTATAACGAACGCTTTTTTGATTCCAACATTAACCGCTGGCACAAACAAGCGCCCTTGTCCTACACTTTTTTCAACCCACACTCCTCTAATTGAAAATATAATTTAATTTGCATAAGCGCGAGGGGAAGACGCGGTCTCTCCACACATTTACAAATTGAAAACAGTGTCCACACAATTCAATTAAAAACCTATAAATATAACGTCCTCAAATCTCACCCCTTATTTACCCAAACTCAGCGACCAACAAATTACCAAAAAAACTTTTCAGAGCCAACAGCAAATTTCCTAATTTTGTAAGTACGCGGACTTATCCACGTAATCCCGTCAATACGTAATAAGACACAAAAAGATTCTTGACATCGTTATCAGTTGTGCGCGGTTTTAAGGCTATTGATTTCTATTGCTATTGTTTTATCATACCAACGACTTCAGTAATGAGCTCGAATCGAGTAATGGGGCGAGTTCCACGATGCACATCGGGTTGGAGTTTGTACAATTTACCCGGATCTTAAATGCCAGAATTTATTGTAAGTGCACTCCGAAATTTAATAATGCTCGTTAATCGACAGCCAATAAATCAGCTAGAAGATCACGAGAATATTGGATGTACAACGCGCGCTTATAAGACGAGCCATAAACGGCCCGCATAATTATTTATAGTTCGCGGATCTGTGGGAAAGGCTGTAATAACGTAGAAGCATTTTTTAATAATATTTTAAGAGTATTAGCAAACTCGTGAAAGTTTAATTAAGCAAGAGCTTAAACTGAGATGAGATTTGAAAGTACTACAGGGTGGGGATTTTTATTGCACGGTGATTCCTGCTGCATTTTCAAGAATAATAATAATATGTATAAAAATAATATGATAAAATATACAAGAAAATATTAAAATTTCCAAGTATCCTGGAATGTACGCAATATTGATCTACACTTCAAGGTACTTTTCATTTTGCCTTCACATTAAAAATTGAACTTTTCTATCAATATTCTTTGTCGATTATACACAAAATTCACATAAATAGTAAAACTGATTTATAACATCAGAATTTATGACAACATTTTTTAATTTGTTGATAATGATTTGATTTTGATGAGTTGATTTCACAGACAATTTAATTAATACACAATAATATCCCATAAGCAGTGGTGTTTTTGTCATTATGACAGCAAAAAAAGTTTGCCCTAACTTTTCCAGCGACAAAACAGAACATAACGTTAGAAAGTGTCTGATTCTAGTAGGTCTTGCGTTTTCTAGCGCTAGCAACCCTGGCATGACAACCAATATTGTTTATATACGTATATTTTTTCTCAAACTTGCGTAGTCAGAAAAGTATCTGATCTGTGAAAATGTCGCGATTTGTAGAGTCTTCGATTAGAGACATTGAAAAAGCCATCAACAATAATGTGCCTCGCAACACTGTGAAATCAACTCGGTCAATTTGGCGACAATTTACGCAGTTAGATCAAGAGCATCATAGAGAAAGCATTGTTTCCATTCGTACTACCATCCAGGAAATTACTACAGCCGCTCAAAATACCAACATGCAGCAAACTATTAACAAAAGACACGAAAGTTCTAAAAATTAAGTTATTTATATGAATTGTTTTTAACAATTGTACTTTTCCAGTAAATTAAATAAACTAATTTACACCTTATTTGTTAATTTAGTGATTTACGTATTCATTAAATTGTCTTACCGAATTACACTCTAGCTTGTTTTTGGGGTAGAAGTAAACTTGACATTTATAATTTGAATTAAACGATCGATATATGCACTCTCAGGTAACCAGTTTAGATTCACTAATGTGAAATCATAAACGGCAAAGTTAATGAAATGTACGAATCTGGCTATATTGGTCTGATGAGTTCTAATAAGAACGAAACCGGTCTCCGATTGCTTGAGGAAATAATTCCCAGATGTACATTTCATTTACATTGCCGTTTATGATTTCACATTAGTGAATCTAAACTGGTTCCCTGAGATTGTATATATCTATCGTTTAATCCGTATTGACTCAGGATAGGATCCATTTAATTATTAATTATTTATAATTTGGGTTGTGTTGCCTTTAGGCAATTTAACTAAACTTGCCTGGCTTTTTTTCGTAAAATTGCCAGGCAACATAATTCTCATTGAAATGTCAAGTTTACTTCGACAAAAAAAAGCTCTCGTGTAATTATAAGTGATAATACCACGAATGCGTCTAATATTACCGATCATTTTTGTGAGTACATTTTTGTAAGCCCTCGTCTGCGACTCGGGCCGATTGAAATCGTAAAAATACACGAACAAAAATGATCTAGGGAATATTAGATGAATGTGTGGTATTCGGAAGAGTATTGCTCGATTTTAAAAGAATGCTAATAGTGATTGTATTATGCCCGCTTCCTGTATAATAGGATTTATGTATACATCTATTAAATTGCACCAGCCTCGTAATTTAGCTGACTAGCTATTTTCCTAGAGCGGATAATCGAAATAAACGTCCTAATGATTGATTTTAAAGAAGTACCTGTGTGATGGTGACAGTGACATCAACGCGATCATTCGATCTAGACGCGAATTAGCGGTAATTTTGCTAATTCAAAATTGATCACTAAATAGATGGCTGATTGGATGAAACTTTGAAATTTGGACAACATAATTGTCTCACAAATGTCAGGTGATAGAAGAGTGCAATATTCATTAACATTTGATATTCCATACTAAATTAATTATATGTTACTACATTCATGTACGGTCGCGGAATGAATATAGTTTACAGTTTAGTTTTTCCAGTGTACGTTCATAAAAACCCAGTCGCTTGACAATAAATTTAGTTTTACCGGTAAGTGTCAAAAATTTTCAGAAGTTAACTTAATTCACTTAAAATGCCTCGAAAATATTTAAACGATGAACAAAAAAGAAAAATTATTTCAAGAATTGAGGAAGGAAGATCATTGCGGCAAACTGCTGTTGAATTGAATGTATCACATACACATATATGTGTAGCAAAAATTCGAAACCGATGGCATCAAAATAATAATTTTGACCACTTAGTGGAGAGTTTCTACAAATGACGAAGATGAAGCTTTAGTGGAACATATAAGGCAAAATCCTTTTTCTACAGCAGTGGAGGTAACTAACGTTCCAGGGCATGTGCGTACGGCAAGAAAAATAATTAAATAATAATAAAAAGAAACTCCGCTTTTGGAGTTATTTTACCAAATAACCCCAAACATTTTCAACGGGGTTGAGGTTGGAATTTGTTTGGTTTAAAATATCTGATAAAAATGGATTTTTCGTGCAATTGGACGAGAAATGGCAACTTCTCAGCGACACAACAGACCGAGAAGTGCAATTTCTCAGCTATGGCCACAAAAGGTGGCCAAGCAAAAAGTTAAATTTAACGTATGCATTCTCGTATAGCCGTCTACTTTTCTCTGGAATTAAATTATCTGTGGCAGCGTTTGCAATTTTTCTCAACTCCGGAGGTGTACACTCTAAATCATCACTATCACAAGTATTCATTTCTACTTTGTTTAACTGAATTATCGATTAATTTTTTTGACGTTTATTATTTTGTCAAAATTGACAGTCGCTTGTTCACAACCTAGGAGACTCATTGCAGCGTGCATCAATTGCACGAAAAACGTTGTGTACACCTCGGCCGCGAAATCTTTTAGCGACCTCGAGATTGTATTGCCTCGGCCGCAAGCGGCCTCGGCGACAAACTTTCTCTCGGTCCCTAAAATGAGATTTCTCGGCCTTGATATACAAATAACTATTTCGTGCAATTGGACGAGAAATGGTAACTTCTCAGCGACACAACAGACCGAGAAGTGCGATTTCTCAGCTATGGCCACAAAAGGTTGCCAAGCAACCTAAAATTATTGTTGTCATTAAACATCAAGAGAAACATCAGTCAAATAACTATCATGTCTCAGATTTTAACAATTTTATCGCAGATATCGCAGAAATAAGCGACGGCTATCAGTAATTTTTGGACGAAGGGTTGTATACATACGGTAAATTTCAATAAACACCAACCTTGATACCGTAAATGTGCGCGGTTTATCTGTCTTGCTTTCGGGAATGCGGACAATTAAAGCAGTGCCCAAATCTTCGACATCGTCAACAGACAATTTATAAATTTCATCACGCCTTAACGCCCCATAGATGCCCATAATTAAAACAACCTACAAAACCATTTCTTGACATATTAATGTAAGTAAAACATGTACCTTATACCTTCCACATTAAATAAGTTTCATTACTGGCTTCTGTTATAAATGTATCGATTTGCTGTACAGTTAGTATTTTTGACTTTTTAGCTCGATACCCTACTGCCTTTTTCTTTAATAATGGCACTAATTTAGGAAATCTTGAAATATCAATCCCCTCCCTGATATTTATCATACATTTTAACATGGAGTATGTACTCCATAAAGTTGAAGATTTCAAAACTGTAGATTTTGCTTCTAAATATGCCATAATAACATTTTCCGATATGTTCGCAGCTTTTTGTTCTTCACACCAAGTTTTAAATTTAACGTATGCATTCTATTATAGCCGTCTACTTTTCTCTGGAATTAAATGATCTGTGGCAGCGTTTGCAATTTTTCTCAACTCCGGAGGTGTACACTCTAAATCATCACTATCACTAGTATTCATTTCTACTTCGTTTAACTGAATTATCGATTAATTTTTTTGACGTTTATTATTTTGTCAAAATTGACAGTCGCTTGTTCACAACCTAGGATACTCATTGCAGCGTGAATCAATTGCACGAAAAACGATGTGTACACCTCGGCCGCGAAATCTTTTAGCGACCTCGAGATTGTATTGCCTCGGCCGCAAGCGGCCTCGGCGACAAACTTTCTCTCGGTCCCTAAAATGAGATTTCTCGGCCTTGATATACAAATAACTATTTTTAGCTAGAAATCCATTTTTAACAGATATTTTAAAGCAAAGGAATTTCAACTTCAACCCCATTGAAAATGTTTGGGGTTACTTGGTAAAATATTTACAAAAAAGAAATATTCGACCTCAGAATAGAGATGAGCTCTGGCAAACTATAAATGAAGCAAGGAACGAACTTTAACATTACAACGTGATGAACCTAGTGCAATCATCAGCAGATGCGCATTGAAAAGGCTACACCGCAAAATAATGAACATTTTTTTTCTTGAAAAGTGGATATGGCGAATTTTGCTTATTTTTATTTTTATTTTTAAATTTTTCATTATATCAAAAATTATGAGAATCAAAGCAACATTTACACCACATTTTCAGTTATTTTTTTTCACAATTTTCATTAAAATTAAAAATATTTACCAATCAATTGAATCGGTGAGAGGAAGAAAACAAAAAATGAGGAAAATAGGTTAAGATATACGAACCTTAAATTTCAAACCCGACGAGCGAAAGAAAGGTATAGTAACGCATACCGTCGGTGGTAATATATCATTAAATACCAGTGAGTGGGAAAAGAGCGTAGAAAAACCGCTCTTCCACTTATGTTAAAAAATGTTTACGCATACTCAATTTGTACAATTATTAAACATCTGATTCGGCAGGTGCGATGTGTATGTTGTTGAGCACTGTTAGCATATTGTTCGATTATAAATAATATTAACTATTTATTAGAAAACATTTAAAAAAATGTCTGCCAATAGTGACAGTCGTTATAAATCTACTATAAATGATAGCAAAAAAAATACTCAAAATATCAATAATTTGAGAAACTCGAACGTTAAAATTGCCAGACTTGGTGGCGATGCTTTGCAAGTATTTACATCAGGAAACATGTATCAAGCGTTCAACAATCAACGACGAAGTTGGCATTGGCAATTTCAGGTCAATTTGAATGATGAATAAAAAGATATTGCGAAATTTTCAGATTTTCTTAGTGTTAAGTAACTCCTTAATTTTGGTTTTGTTTTTTCTTCAATTTGCATGAACTATCTTGATTTCACCTGTGAATTTGATAAGACATTTTTCTGTTGTTCTGTTGTTTTGTAACATCTTAAAAATTGTGTCATCATTACTTGGGAACGTAGGTACAGCTCTTCTATAGATCACAAAGTCATATGTTTGTTAGTTTAAAAATTATTCAGTTATCTTCGTTTTTTGAAAATTGGCGAGTGTCCAAGTCCACTTTTCTTCCATTCACTGATTCAATTGTATTTTGTTTCATTATTAATTCTTCATTAAAATTACTTTATTATATTAGAAAATATGAAAATATAAATAGGATATACACCCCATCCATAGTTTTCCTACAACTTTCATCTTTCATCAAGTTGTAGAAAGAAATAAATGTTCCGTATATTTTGAATCAATATTAAAAAAATAAGTTTTCTGTAATAGTTTTGGTTTTATCAACTTAAAATTTTCACATCGTTATTACAAATGATATAATGATGAAAATATAGAAATATATAAGTACCCCATTCATAGTTTTCCGGAAAAAATATTCATCTATATCTACAGGGTGTCCTAAATAGAGTGGGATTGCATGGGTATCTTTCTTATTCTTTAAGCTAGAGATCTGGTTAAATGGGCAATATAGTGCAGTTTTATATGCCCGTTCACATTATTGTATTCACGTATACAAATGAAAATTTTCAAAATTCGGAGCAGTTTAGAAGTTATTGTAAAAAAACTAAAAATTTTTTTTTAGAATTTCGATTTAGCGATTTTCTAAAAACTCCGATATATTCATAATTATTAAAGATGCGTAAAAAAGATTAAGATGAAAGTTACTTGGTTCGATCGCACAAACTTGTTTGACAGAAATGTAACATAATTTTTGGTATATTTTGATATTTACATTATTTGCAATTTTTGTGTTTCCGTTAACTTCAAATATCTTAGTAATTACGATATGATACACTATAAAAGAAAATATAGAATTCTAAAAATCCCCACAGTACTGGTTTTTCCGGAATTTTCACGCAAACTTTGATGAAACACTTTTTCTAGAATATTGTAATCTAATATAAGAATATAATAATCTAAATATACCTCGTAGCTAGTTTTTTTCGCGATTTCCGCATTAATTTAAAATCAAGTTTGTTAGTATGGTTAATCACTATGTTACGGTTGTGAATTATCAAATTCCACTGTACGAGCATGTTTGTTGTGCTCACGTTGGAATTGTAAATCTGTTGAAACCCCCTGAAAATTCTAGTGAGAAAACATGAACTGTTGGGCTTTTGGGAACCTGTCCATCAGCGTCCTGAGTTTATAACGAAGCCGTCGACAAAATTACGGACGCACACTCGCGATCGGCTTGCATTTGTGTACACTGCGTAAAGGAGAAATCAATAGGCATGCAGAGCGGTACGTGTGTAAAAATAAAACGCGCCGGCAAGGCACAATAAAGAAATTCTCTTTATTATCGCGGAGCCAGTGAAATATCAGCAGACAATCCGCGGCGTGCCGACAATATACGTCTGCTTTAAGATGAACTCCTGAGGTTACGAAAAATAAGAGGAGCAAATCTATTTTTATTTAGATTTCCCCCAGATCGTTCTCCGCGCGTTTATTCGCCTCATTGAAATTAAGCGTCCTCAGTGATCACTCGTTTTTTTTTTTTTTTATAAGGTAATTTATCAGATGCGCGCTTATCTCGGGCAATTCGAACGAGCACTTGTTTGATTCGCTATTTTTAAACCTACCTTCATGGCCGCTTCGTGTGTGCACTCACGGTTTAATAACCCTGCTCCTGTGCTGCATTTTCACGCGGCCGATAAACTTTTATCGTTTTCGCACGGTTTACATAACGCATAAGTAAATATAACGTTCGGGGTATCGTCCTCTAAAAATAGTCTCGCTGATAGCGTCCGGGATTACTGCTGCAGCTCGGGTTAAGGAAACTTGCTCCTCCAGAGCCGTCTCGGTGCACCGCAAAATCTTAATACAGAGGTAGAAACCACGATAGCCAATAGTACATGTACAAAGTATATCGAGAACATAGGCCAAGCAAATGATAGCCCAAAAACCATCCTGTATTGTTATTCTTCTTCATTTTAATTTTTCAATTTTTTTAATGCAATAGCATATCTCTAGTTCGTACTATTTTTTGCAATTTTTCACGAAAATATTTCTCAGTGAAGAGATTGATTAGCAAATATCTATGCTCTAATAGCTACTTTTTAAATTATCTTATCTCACCTAGAATATTCCTTGTTATGATCATAATATGCAAAAAAAAAACATAAATCGCCGATTCTTGGTAGCTACTTAAACAATTTTAGTCAAAATTAAGTACATCAGTAGACGATATTTTGGAAATTAAATACACTTGTCCGAGCTTTTGGTTTACATACTTACGTAAAATACAGCACATTTAAGGTTTGTTCCCAACTATATCAGCACCTTGTATTTAATAATAATAGTTTGTTTATTTCAAGTCAGTAAATGTACAATAAATATGTGTATCACACAGTAAGAAAAGAAAAACGTCAACGAAGAGTATATTTGGACTAGACCACCACCCCATCACAGTAGAGAGAAAGGGGAGAAGCAAGATAGGTTATTAGCTAAAATTCCATTGTTGACAACATTTTTTAAAAAAGAAGATGATGCTGCTCGAACAAGTGAGAATGAAAAACATGAATTTGGATCAAACACAGATAACATGACTGAAAATGTCATTGAAGAATCTGATCGCTGCGTAGATAATGAAATTCAAGAATCTAACTCAAACACGGAACTTGTGGATTTATACAAGACGAAAAACTGAACAGAAAGATAGAAATTCTATTATTTATGAAGATCCTGCAACATGGAGAATTTTAAGTGATACAAAAATTTCGGGAATAATAGCGAAGTTAAATCACCAATTGAAATAAATAAAATAAACTTTTCTGCCTCATAAGTTTCTTATAAAAACAAAATAAGATTTGCCTGTATCAATATGTTTTATAGAGTTATATTAAATGGCAAGAAACATAATCGGAATTGGCTATTATATTTGAAATCGTTAGGATGACGATCGTTAGACGAAAGGAAAGCTATTTTGTATGACTTGCAAGTTATTTGCTAGAGAAGTTAATATGTTTACTATAGGATTCAACGACTGGAAACATCGTGACCATATTACTTTACAAATGACAAAAACAATTTTTTATGACCATTTTTTATTCAATACAGGACATGGACAAAAGAATTCACTATTGGAAAACTATTTTAATTCGAATTGTTGAAGTTGTAAACTTTTTAAGTTCCAGAGGGTTAGCGTTCCGAGACACCAATCAAATTATAGGAAATAAAAACAACGGCAACTACTTAGGAGCCATTGAGCTTTTGTCAAAATACGATCCAATATTACAACATTTGTCAGATTTTGCAAATAAGGGTAAAGGCAATGTATCCTATTTATCGGCTACAATTTGCGACGAGTTCATTGCCTGCTTAGCAAAAAATGTCAGGAATTTAATTCTTGCTAAATTAAAAGAAGCGAAATACTATTCGGTAATAGTTGACTCAACTCCTGATATATCGCGTTCAGACCAACTTACAATTATTTTAAGATATGTAAATAATACGGCAGTGCAAGATTTTTAACATTTGTTGAAAATGTTGGTAGTGAAGAAAACTAAAGTAGAGTTTTTAAAGTGAAGATATGGAAAGTTCTATTTTAAAGTATCTTTCTGACATAGACCTTGATTTAAAAAAAATGTAGAGGGCATCATACGCCAATGCTTCCAATATGTAAGGTATTTATAGTGGTTTGCAAACGCGCATAAAATCTAGAAACAGTCAAGCAATATATGTGCCATGTGCCGCACATTCTATAAACTTAATTAGAGAAGTGGCAGCAGATACATGTTACACGGAAGCTACAAAATTATTTATGTTTGTGCAAAACTTGTACAATGTCTTTACTTCTTTAACAGCCAGATGGAACGTACTAAACAATAATTTATCTCGAGAGTGCAGGCTGCCAAAATCTTAGAAAAACACGTTGGTCAGCAAGTGCTGAAGCAGTGAGTGCAATTGTTACAGGGTACAAATGTTTTAAGGGTGCGTTGAAGGAAATTTATGAAAACTCATCTCAGAAACCTTCCGTCACACCAGAAGCAAAAAACTTGGAAACTCAGCAAAATTTATTAGGCACTGGTTTAATGATCACTTTTTGGAATGATATATTGCGGACTATGAATAAAGTTAACTCATCTCTTCAGAGGGTAAATATTGATATCGAAACGGTGGTATCTTTGTATCAGTCATGGTATCTTTGTATCAGTCATTAGAGTTGTATATGCAAAGTGAACGTAATATAGAGAGTTTTAATTAGTACAAATCAAAAGGAAGTGAATTAACTGTATGTGGACAATATAGATCATCCATAAACATCAAAAGAAAAAGACATTTTGATGAAAGCACATCAACAGAGACTAAATTTAACAAAGGTGGCGATTTTCGGATAAATACGTATTATGCAATTATTGACAAATGTTTAATTGATATAACAAAAAGGAAATGTGTATACAATGTTTTTTATTAATTTGGTATCTTAACTAATTTGAAAGAATTAGATCATGAAACTATACGACAGAAGGCTACAATTCTATATAATACTTCCTCAAATGATTTGGAGGAAAATTTTATTGAATAGTATTTACATTTTAAACGTATAAATATAATGACTCATGAATAAATTACATCAAAGGCAGAACTTTGTTTAAAAACTTTAATTCACTCGGATATTGAATCTACTTTCCCTAATGTAAGGTATTGCTTGCACTAATTGTTCCGGAGAAAGGTATTTTTCCGTTTTAAAGAGGATAAAAACTATCTTCGTTCATCTTTGAGGCAGTCTAAACTTAACGAGTTAAGTATTCTAGCAATTGAATCCGATTTTTTGGAAAATATAGATTTACATGATATTATTAACGAATTTTCAGAAGATAAATGTAGGAAAATATATGTATTTTTATTATAAGAAATATATATATATATATATATATATATATATATATATATATAATATGTTTGTAATAAAATGTTGTTTTTTTGGCATTTCACAGGGGCGCCAACATGTCTTAAAACGACCCACTGTACAAGAACGTTAAGTAATCGCTATTTTGTAGATCTCTCTAGCTAAGAGCTATGCGATTAGGTTACTTTCAAATTGTCTTAATTTATTAAACATTTTAAGGGCACTATACTTGGGCAATTTTTCAAACAGTGTTAATTTATGCGTTGGAAAGTCGTTTGAGTTTGTATTTCTGGTACTATAGGTATGTGTTTTTGAATAGTCGTTAAAGCAATTTTTATATTTGAAACTAAAAATAAGCAGTTCGTAGATGTATAGTGTGTATATTGTTGCTATTTCACCTTTTATGAAATAACCATGGCAAGACTCCGTGTATTTGAGACCAAATATGATTCTTATCGCTTTCTTTTGTAGTATAAATACCTGGTTGATGTTACTACTTGTACCATAGAACATTATGTCATAACGTATTATGTACTCAAAATTTGCCTTGTATAATCGTTTAATGTGTTTGCATCATCTAGTTTTTTAAACATTTTTAGTGTGTAACAGATAGAATTTAATGTGCCGCTTAGTCTGTTACAATGCTCTTTCCAGTTTAATCTGTCGTCTATGAGTAGTCCTCAAATTTGTGTGCTCTTCTTGAGTTTAACCGATGTATCGTTCAAGTTTATATCGTTGAGTTGAATGTTTTTATTTTTGGTTTCGAATTGAATTACAATGGTTTTAAAAAAAATTAAGAATCAACCTACTTCCATCCATCCACTTTTGTAAGGTTGAAAATACGACGTTCGACTTTTGATCAAAGAGCATTCGTGTTGTTACTCCATATCAAGACACTTTTGTCATCAGCATATGTTACCATTAGTTCTTGTTTCAAATTTGTAGTCTGTTGTAGATCGTTTACATATATAAGAAATAATATGGGCCCCAGAATACTACCCTGGCGCACCCCAATGTTTGTATATTTAGCAGTTGAAACAACGTTGTTGATTTTAGTCATTAGTTTTCTAGTTTCAAGGTACGTTTTAATTAGATCGCTACATATACCCCTCACACCGTACTGCTCCAGCTTTTCCAACAATATCTAATGATTCATGGTGTCAAATACCTTTTAGAGATCGAGGAAGACTACCAAAGGGATCCCCCCCTCTCCAAGGCATTAGCCACCTCACTTACATACTCAAATAATGCTGTATTTGTGGATATATTCTTTAGAAATCCATGTTGCGATCTGTTAAACAGATTGAAGGTATTAATAGTTATTTAACCAACAAGTTGATTAATGAGAGCGATTAATTATCGAGAAATTTTAACGCGTGAGCGAGCGGAGCGAGCGAGCGCGTTAATTGTCGAGATTATTAATCGCCGATTAATCTTACGTGTTGGTTACAATATTTTTTCGTTGATCTTATTAGCAATAAAAAAGTTTAAAAAATCAAATTAATTGTGATAATTATTGTGATATACATATACAAATGATTCAAAACCTATTAACTAATTTGTAAGATTACTAATTTTTAAGTTGCACTGTGTTTGTCTATATTTATAGTTAGATTAGTAACTGTGCAATTGCTGAAATTAAAACCAGGAATAGACATAGTATTTTCAGTTTTCTGGTATTCTGAACTAAAATTTAAGTTTAAGTTATTGTCTTAAATTGTCTTTTCGTATAAAGACCTGCTTTTTTCCGGGAGCAAACACAATGAAGCAACATTGGCACTCTCCAAAACTTCTGGCGGGGTCAATATTAGAGCGTCTTCGAGATCCATAATAGCCACAAATAACTTATAAATCACGTTTGACGTTTTACAGTGACATTTGAATATAGTATGTTTGGTGGCCTATACTAAAATAGTTTATTAAAACAAATCGTTCATTAATGGGGGTTATTAATGAACGATTTCTCTGTACAAATCATACATTAATGATATGCTTAAATGACAGATCAACGGAAAAAGTAATTTATTAGTCGGTGAGCTATAATTTTTTCATAGATTTTTGAAAATAGGCTAAGCAGTGTTATAGGTCTATAATTGGTAAACTTTTCTTGATCACCGTTTTTATATATTGTCCTTAGTATTCCTATTTTTAGGCAATCGGGAAATAGTCCTGTTTTCATACTGAGGTTAATTAAATACGTTAAAGGCTCAATGAGATGACTTGCCGCCGCTTTCAGTAGCTGGGAATTGATCTCATCGTAGCCGCATGATGCTTTATTCTTTAGATTTTTGACCACAGTAAGTACTTCCTCTGATGTTGCTGGTGTTAAAAACATGGCATTGTGATTTCTCTCTATACCATTAGAGAATTTAGTTTTAGATGTTTGTTGTGTGCTTTCTTTAACATGTTTTTTTTTTACAAACTGGTTTTCGTTTACATCCGGGATTTTGTAATACTAAATCACGATATTTACGCCACTATTGAAATTTTATTTATTGATGTATTTATGTATGTAGGTATTTATTTATTTAAGTATTTATTTATATATTTAATTACCTAGGTACCTAGGTACATATTGTTTGAATTTATGAATAAAAGTATTATCAAAATCAATCAGCGCTTTCTCTACCAATAGTACGTATCGTATAACTTAATTGCTTAAATCGCATTCTCACGAAACTCGTGATTTAAGTAAGAACTGAAAAAAAGCGACCCCATAAATTAAACAGAGTAACAGAGTCGGAGTCGAGACCGCGCTTTGTTGTTATCAAATTGAAAAGTTTACTAGGAAATACGCCCACGCGCCGCGGAATCAAGACCATTTTATCTAAAGAGCAATAAAGATGTGGCGGCTGAAGTACTTGCTGAAGTGAAAAGGCTGCTTGCCATTATGAATGAAAACTCCGTGAATGGATAATTCATAAGGAGAATTTTGCAACTACACTTGCAGCGGTGAAAAACGCAGCGAAGAAATTCGCGGCCGCATTTCGCGCCTATCCGAATGAATGCGTAAAAGATTCAACACAATTTTATTCGCTACCCATTATTACGCGTTGAAATATACAATTTAATTTGTATGTCGGTGATGTGCGCCTTAAAATGCTCAATTAATTCTTATTTGTGTCTACTATGCATTTGCCGCTTGAGCGATCGCGCAGCGAGTGAGGTGAGGGGGAGAAAATTAATGGAAACTTCATGAATTTAAGTGAATTAAATTACATGGGGTGCATCACTTCTGAGTGTCTGCGTTTACAATAGCCCATTTGCATATTACGATTATGTGTAAGTTTTCATAAATATTTAAAATGCAATTATTTATTCTGCAGCGAATTTTATTGAGCTCACGGTACAATTAAGGCATTATATGAATAACACCACGGATATTATGAGAAAATAGAAAATATAAGCTAGGTATTATTTGCAAAGCTAATTATTGGCACTATACGCAAAAATCACCCTTCATTTATAGACAAGCCTACTACATTCTTAGTTATTCTTTATATTCCCTTTGGGTGTGTGTGTGTTCCCAATTAGCATAGTTACACTTTTAAATGTGTCATTGCATATTGACTGAGTAGTTATAGATATAATGTTATTACTTTGGAACTCGAAATGATTGGACCAATAATCACAGTAATAATCATCGTCTTAAATCAGACAAAATAAATTATTCTCAAAAAATTGAGAATTGTATAATACATAATAGCTATGTATGGTATAAGTGAATAAAGTCGAATTTTATTCACTCCAAAACATGATCGCACTCGCTTCGCCTCTTGCGCTAAACTGTTTTTTCGTGGATAAAATTGCTTTATTCACGTGTATCATACAAGATTTTTTTCCAATTCGTTGTTAGAATTGAAGAATTTTCGTGAACTGTCACATCGTCAGATGACAACGAAAATTTCAAGGATAGTGCGAATTTGCGTATTTTTTACTTTATTCACATTGTCAACGGTATAGTGAATAAAGTGAAATTGTAAACATTTTATTCACCCTTTTGATTAAAGTGTCGTTTTTAATGATGAGATTCAATATACATAATGAGCATTTTAATAATGCGAAAAATAAATTAAAATAATCATAAATAATGACATAAACTATGTATCTGTCTGAAGTGTCAATTTGTAATGTTAATCTTTAAATATTGTAAAAATTAACGTGTCGACGTTACCATCTCTGCGCTTTATAAATTAAATCGCTCCTTAACTCTTTAACGCCCAAGAGCCAGGAGTTTTCCCAATAAATTCATTAAGAGTGGCGTTTCGCAGACAATGGCTTTACAATGCTTAATATAAAGCCATTCTTTTTCAAACTAGCGACATCGTTTCAGAGCAGATTGTGATGCATATAAAAAAAAGTTTAATTTCTTAGAATTTCAGAATATTGTACTTGGCAACAAAGTATGTGGCACTAATTAAAATAACTATCATTATTGCAATTACAAATTAAAGTAACGAATGAATAATAATTAGCTTTAAATCAATCGAATGGCCTCAAATTAAGTTTCTAATTTTTGTCATCATATTAATTGAATATGAATTTGCTAAAATGGCATCAGTCAATATTTTGTCCGTTTTGGTTTCTATCGCGTTTATAGTTCTTCGTACATAAAACTACAAATTGATGTTAAAAAGGCACAAGACTATGTTTTTGTAACCAAGCGACTTCGATATAAAAAATCGGAAATGTTTTAACAGTTCGTAAGCGCAAGTGTATTCGACGTGTACCTAAATCAGATTATTGTATAATGTAAGTAAATTTGTGTTTCATAAATGTCATTAATGTTTCAATCATTAATTCGAGTGGATTTCACTAAAATTTCAATAACCCAATACCCACTACAGAGATTTTATACAAATCGTAATGTTTGAAAAAAGTTTTCGCCATTCAGAAATCCAACGGAACTTTCGATTTTTTTTTGTATTCTTCTTTTCTTGTAACATTTTTAATGTTAATCTTCAAACTAGAAGATCTTACGTTTTTCATGTTCTCATTTTCTGAACACCGTATACATCTAAATATTGTTATTTATTTTAATTTGTTTATGCTTAATAACAGTACAACTTCGAATCGAAATAACATTGTGATAAAAAATTGAAAGTCCTTATCCTAAAGTTCCTTATCGAAACACTAATCCATGGACATACTGTATATCAGAGAGAAGTCAATCTTTATCAGGCTATCGCCCGTGAGCTCATTCGAAACTCTATATTATAATAAAAGAGAGAAGCACCAAATGCCATCTCTCGGTGGAATCAAAAAGTATGAGAAAAACCATCAACCACGGGCGTGCCAGATATGCATCGCCATGGAGGGAGATGGATCCCAAACCACGCAAAACGTGGGAGATTTCAACGCCATAAGACGAACACCGTTTACGAACAAATCAAAAAGGACAGTATACAAACAAACTGGTGACAGGTTTCGACCAAGTTGGGTCTCGTCAGTTCAGTGGAGTCAAAGTGTAATTGCCAAAACGTACACCGAGTACAACCTTAGGACTTATAAACCTGGCGTCTAAAGTTAATTAAAAGAGATTTTTTCTCTCTCTCTTTTATATACACACAATTTTTATTGGGCTATCGACCCCATGTGGTCTTTCCGCCTTTTATTCTCTCTTTTCTTATATCGTTTATTTATAAATTATATTTACAATTTGTGCAATTTTGATGCATAATTGCGGAACCGTGGCTCATGACTTTATATGTTGTATGTTTTTCCAAACTTCACCTTATCTGTTGAACTTGATGGATGTGTTTGGTAAGGACTAATATGCATTGAACCTTATTCAGTGCAGAAAATAGGGGCGATTTATTGGGGTAGTTCCAGTAATAGTATTATAATGATAATCCTACTTCTCAGCCTGTGACATAATTTGTTATGGCGCGTTTGTATCACCAATCTCGCCTTTCTTATTAGATGCGAAATGTCAAATTGTTAGTAACACATGTTACTAATGTACTTACTTGAAAACACGCCATTAGTTCATAATTTTGGACAGAGATATCTAACCCAATTAATTAAAATCTGGATAATTAAATCTTAACATAAAAAACGTTCACACTTGCACGAAAGAAACGTGAATATTGCTGATTTATAGAAATATGATTGATGGTAAGTACTTTGGAAATAATTTGATAGCCAATTTTCGACCGTAAATTTTACCAAAACCAATTCTTGAAAAATAAATATCCTGTAGTAATCAACATTCGAGAAAACAATTATGTTATTTCCACTTACACTTTTTTTTTTATAATACAAGGGTCTCTAAATTATGTGGCCATGGCTTAACCACAGATTACTGAGATCAAAAGAAGGCGATATAACAAAACTTATCTATATACAAATGTGTTTGGTTTAACCAGTATTCAGCTTCAAAGTTAGTTTAAAAAAAATGCTAATTAAAGAGAGAAGGTTTACATTGATTTTGATGTTGTTTGGTATGACACTTTATACGGGTATAACTCATATTTTGACGTAATATTGTTATTATCAGTAGACCGGTTGTGTATAAAACAAGTGAGGCCCAACATTAATACATTCATATTTTTTAATGACAGAAGCAAATAAATTTAAAAAAATCAAATCGGACGCAGTCATTCATTATTAAGTTTTTTTGTATCTTTACAGTTTTTGATACCTATTACAGTTTCGACACAAAAAAATAAAATATGAGTGAATGCGCTACACTCGTTTGGAAACAAATCATCAGTGAACAGAATTTTCAGGTTAAAAAGTATATGTTCAGCTCATTTTTCTTGCACTATTTGGATATCGTATGGATGAAGCAATTGCTATACTTTCCAAAATTTCTTCCTCGTTATTAGGGCTCCTAAAATCCCAAAACCAGCAACATATCTGTTTTATGGGCGTAAGTGCACTTTATATTCATTACTGCGAATGTTTATTCGCATGGTTTCACCATCAACCCGGTAACTAGATTACATTTGTTTCCAAACGAATTAAAATTGATTTCGGAAGAATCTGCTTTCGAAGAACTGGGCGGCCATTGTTACTCTCTAGATTTCATTGGGCTGGTACGTTCTTGAGCGAAATGTTACCATTGAAAATGTTTTTAACCTTTTATGAGATTTAAGTCAGTGTAATAATATTGGGAGCTTTATTACTTTCTCTATATTGAAGTCTTGTAAGCGGTTGTTGAAGGGTGTAGGAAATTTGTATGTAGTCCAAATTTTCTTAATTCATCGTGTAACTGTTCCTGCTTTATAGTAATTTTCAGTATTGATTCCCATTGTAAGAATGTTGGAATTTTTCTATATGTTTAAAGTTGTTGTGCTTCGAGTGTAATACATTCTGTGAGCGTTATTGTTTTCTACCATATTGAAGTGTTGCATGCGGATTTTAAAAATAGTAGTTCATTTTTATGTAAGTCAAGTTGTTTTAGTTATTTGTGAGTATTGCTGTTTTATAGTAATTTTCGATATTTGTGACATTGCCTTGCATGCGGGTTATATAAGAGTGTTGGAATTGTTTTTATGTGTTTTAAGTTGTTGTGCTTCGAGTGTAAGCGAGTGTTGTTGGGGTGGTTGAAAAACCGGGTATGGAGGGTGGAAGTTTAAATCTCCGTCGCCACCGCAAATATCTGAAAAACAACGTCGCGCCTTCTGAATTTTGCGAGCATGGGGTGGCAGCCCGGCCAGGCAATAACATTTAGCAGGGGGGGTTGCAAAAAGCGTCGAGACGACGACGCCCTGGTGCGTCCCGTCCCAGCAACGCCCCTGTTTTGTGTGAAATTAAAGCGACTTTCCGTAAGCGAATGATCACTCCTAATTTGCAGCGCTTTGTAATTGACTGGGTATAAGTAATAGCCTAATAGCTAGTGCTCCATTATAAGCGGTTAGTTTTTTGGGTTTATTAGTGAGTGTAGCGTGGCTGGTGGTAGAATTATAGTGATTGCTTTCAATTCATAAACAATAAATCGATTCCGGTAATTGTGGCATAATTTCAAAATTAATTACAGGCGTTTTGCATAGATATTGAGTTACAGTGTCTGGGGGCTTAAAACCTGTAATGCCTTCCTGCCGCGCGCTCTTATAAATATAGTTGTAAAAAGGAAACACCGCGACGTCTATTTTCAGAGTGGAATAAATGTGTCGCTGCCGGTTCACAGTTTATCGCTTCACGGATACAATGCGCTCCTGCAATTAATTCGCAGTTATCCGTTGATATCCGTGAGCGTCCTGCGATCCCTGCGAGGTCCCCGGTTTATCCGCTCTCTGACGACGATGGCAAGCAGTAGAGCCTGCTGCAAAAAGTATCTGGCAAGGGTCACATGGCCGCTACATTAGTCGGGCTGAAATAGCAGCGGACGTTGTTTCTTTGCCGTCGCGGAGGGCAGTCGCACCCATAGATATTAAATTTCTAGATGTACAATCTTCTCCTGCGACGACACAGCGCAGCGTAACGAAAATAAAACTAAACGCGGTGAATTAATGGGACGAACGCGAGGTGCGGTGAATCGTCTAATCGCCTCTGATTTTAACACGAAGAATGCAGATTCGCCGCCGATGAGACTAATCCACGGGCGATTAGCAATGGATTAGCGCGCGAGGACCTTTTTTCTGCGCCGCAGAGGCGGTGGTGTGGCGGCTGGCTTCCGTATTATAATTGTAAATTTTATTTGGAGTTTGTATTCTAAGAATGTAAAGTCAATGGTCGCGCCGGTCTGGCTTCCACCGCACCCGCTTGGAATCGTAATGCTCCTCGCAAAAACACGATGAAAGCTTGACTATTGCTTTTTCATTTTTAATGCCTTCTGTAAATGCCACTTCGTTTTTATGCCTGATTGATTTTCATTTTGTTTGACACGTCAGCAAACGACGACGGTAATTACCGCGCTCTGTTACCGATGCGGGGGAAAAAAGATGGCCGCCCCCGCTGCAGGAAAACATCTCCATCCCGAGGGCGTGTTTTCCGTTCTGCAGGAATGAATATTAATATTATAATCCTTTTTATTTGCGCCGTGTTTCATAATCCCGTAATTTTGCGCAAATCGCGAGGGTCATTCTGGAAGGCATTAACAGTGACCCACCCTATATAACCCAAACAAACAACTCCTAGCAAACAGAGTAATTCCAAATCCCCCGGCAGGCTGACCCGAACCCTGTGTGTTCTATCCCGTCCGTTATCAAACTGATACATTTACCAGTCCACCCGAATATTAAGTGCTAATGCTACAGCGTGGTGCATTCAATCTAAAACAAAATCATTACCTTATGAATCTAAATATGCACGGTATTTTACACACACAAAAAAAAATCTTATATACACATGATTTTTCTCATTATTTTTTGTTTTCTGTATTCCACGAATCCCTTAATTGTTTATACAAAAAGTATGCAGTCTTCTACAACTAGTCAACACTAATTTGCCTGGGGGAACAATGTGAACAGTATTTGTAATTGTGATATGATTTGTATTTTTGCAATTATTATTGAAAAAATAGCAGATACACCCCAGAAGAGATGCTATTTTTCCTTGTAGCCCTCGAGCTTCTACCCTCTGCCTACAAATTACATCCCAGGAAACATCGTGCATTTTGACTTGCTATACAGGGTGATCCTTTAGCCCGGGGACAAACTTTGACAGATGAAAGGTGATTTTATTCTGACAAAATCATGGTTTATACCATAAAAAGCGCAAAAAAAATTCTATTTAACAGTGCTAGTAATTTGATTATACTTTGAAAACAGGAACAGCACACCGAGGAAACCATTTTCCAATGTTAGTTCCCTATGTTCGGCAGCAAATCGAGGATCCTGTATATACAGTTGATTGCAAAAAAAAATAGACAAAAACAATTTCCTGTATTTGTTTTTTCTCAAAATGTTATTGTATAAATGTGGTTTTTAATAGCCCCCCATTTCTTGAAAATCTTTTAAAATTGACATTCAGGTAAATACTTTTATAAGTTAAGTATTAAAATGCCTCTTCTAGATGACGAAACCAAAGCTATACACGTTCGCCTCGCAAGTTCACCAAATACAAAACATTTCGCTGAAATCAGTTGTTTAATAGTCATTAATGACATAAACACTTACGTGAATTCTAACATCAAGGTTGTTCAATCAGCCGAAAATATCTTGTCTACTTTTTTTTGTAATCAATTGTACAGTCGTGTTTATTAAAGTGTGGTACAACATTTCTGCTGTGTGAATGTGACTTAATTACACAAAGTTAAAAAAAAGTTTTGTACATACAAATATTTTAAGAGGTTAGGTGTAGGTCTATTTAATTAATAATACTGTGTACAATTTGTTGAGTAAAAACACAACCACCGATAAACTTTTAATGGTAGAATAAATAATACACCAAAGATCTAGAGTAATTAATGTTAATATAAAGAATAAAATAATAATCATTTTTGTCACTCTTGGTGTTCGCCTTGAAAGTTCTGAAATATATCTACATACTATGGACAAAATATACAGCCAACTACCTATTTCTGTACAACACATTTTTAAATACGACTTACAACAGCCAATTATCTGTGCACAACACATTTTTGAACACGATTGTACATATATATAAAATCGTGCATTAAATTTAATTTATCATGTATTGTAGCTGTTATACAGGTATGAACATCAAAATTTGACATTTTTAAGACAATTAATGATACTTTATACTTTTCTACTAGTTTTGTTTCCATATTTTGAAGATATATTTGTTAGTTATTTTCATAAAATCGATTAGAACCTAAAAGACCTAATATTTAAACTTTTAACATGCTTTTTAAACATTCAGGAAAGTGCAAGACATTGTTTTAGAGATCGTTATTTCGGTCTTTGAAAATTTAAAATTTTTGCGAGCGTTGTTAATTTTTCACAATTTTTTTTTCATGAAAATGCAGGACATTGTTTTTGAGATCGTTATTTTGGTCTTCGAAAATTTGAAATTTTTGTGAGCGTTATTAATTTTTCACAATTTTTTTTTTCAGGAATATGCAAGACATTGTTTTAGAGATCGTTATTTCGATCTATGAAAATTTAAAATTTTTGTGAGCGTTATTAATTTTTGGGTCCAATTAGTCTAGGCATGTGCCTCTAAGATCATTTGGAGCAACTCGAAAAATAAAATAGGTACGGACAATTACTGTTTTAATGCTCATTCTAATTTTTTTTAAATTAAATTAGAACACTTGTCATAATTTAATTCAAAAAATTAAAAACTTTTTTAACAATTATATTTTTACATTTTGAAGATTACATTACATTTTTCCACTGATTGCTCATTTTCCTTGTAATTTCATACAATCTAATAGCATGTATAAGTTATAATTTAAAAAAAAAATAACATCCATACTCACTTGATTGTCAAAATTTTTAACCTGATTGTTTGACATTGTGCAGATGGTAAATGCTACTTTCGGTTTTCAACTTGTTTTAAATTCACGATCAAATTTTTAACTTTAAATAAAATGTAAAAGCCGCAGCTTTCAAAACCTACTATCTGTTATGCTTACACAAATATCAAAATCTGACATACTATTATTGTAGAAATTTATATGGCAAAGTCGTCGGCATCCGCAATTACACCACAGCTTTCAAACCTCACACCTGCCTATCACTATGGCACTACATCATACTTTATAAAATAATTCGAGAAAAATAATGAAAGAACGTATGGCCGAGTTCTTTAACTTTTGAACTATTTTATCTTAATAGCTTACATTATGATATAATAGTTCCATGAATACCAAACTTTTAAAATTTAGAAAATTTAACTTTCTTAGAAATGAATGAGTACACTTTTTGTTCTTCAAATTAGGTTTAAAAGAAGTTGACTATTTCACGGCTGATTGTTTTAACATTTGAACTGGTTTGTCTTCATAGTATATATATAGACAAAATAGTTCTATGAATACCAACATTTTAAAATTTAGAAAATTTGACTTTCTTATAAATTAATGAGTACCTACACTTTATGTGCTCCAAATTATGCTTAAAAAAAGTTGATTATTTCGCTACTGTTGGCGTTTAAACCGTTTCTAAGCTTATAGGTGTTGTCACTAATAAAATACAGGGTGTCTCTAAATTGTGTGGAAATGGCTTAACCACAGATTACTGCGATCAAAAAGAGACGATTTAACAAAACATATCTATATACAAATGCGTGCGGTTTAGCCAGTATTCAGCTTCAAAGTTAATTTTAAAAAAAACAAAATTTGCTTATAACAAGAGAACGTTTACAATGATTTAGATGTTATTTGGTATGACACTTTATACGGGTATAACTCATATTTTGGCACAATATTCTTATTATCAGTAGAACGGTTGTGTATAATACAAATGAGGCCCAATATTAATACATTCATATTTTTTAATGACAAAAGCAAATAAATTTAAAAAAAAGTAATCGGACGCAGGCATTTATTATTAAGTTTTTTTGTATCTTTATAGTTTTTGATATCTGTTACAGTTTCGACACAAAAAAAAAATATGTGTGAGTGCCCTACACTAACTTTGAAGCTGAATTCTGTCTAAACAAAACGCATTTGTAAATAGATATGTTTTGTTAAATCGTCTTTTTTTGATCCCAGTAATCTGTGGTTAAGCCATTTCCGCGCAATTTAGAGACACCCTGTATATTAGAGAAAATAACGTGTTAAACAATAGCTCAATTTTATTTTACTTTTGCACTTTTTTGCCCAATAATTATACATAGAGCAGTTCCATGATAAACAAATATGAAAGAACGTATGGAGTTTTTTTAACTTTTGAACTCTTTTGTCTTAATATTATGATAAAATAGTTCCATAAATACCTAAATTTTAAAATTTAGAAAATTTAGCTTACTTAGAAATCAACGAGTACAATTTTTGTTCTCCAAATTAAGTTAGAAACGTTGATCTTTTTGGTAGGATTTAACTATTCTTTGCACAATATGCATGTAAGTAGTATATTTAATACTAAATTAACTAATAGAATTATACAAGGCAAATTTTGAGTCCATAGTACGTTATGGCATAATGTTCTATGGCACAAGTAGTAACATCAACCAGGTGTTTATACTACAAAAGAAAGCGATAAGAATCATATTTGGTCTGAAATACACGGAGTCTTGCCATGGTTATTTCATAAAAGGTGAAATACTAACAATTTACAGTCTATACATCTACGTACTGCTTATTTTTAATTTCAAATATTAAAATTGCTTTAACAAATATTCAAAAACACATACTTAAAGCCTCGTTTACATTTGGAAAGTTTACTGGCGGAAAGTACTTGCCGCCAGTAAACTTACGATGTGTAAACACTAAACAAGAAAGTTAGACGTTTTTCTTATTTACACATCGTAAGTTTACTGGCGGCAAGTACTTTCCGCCAGTAAACTTTCCAAGTGTAAACGAGGCTTATAGTACCAGAAATACAAACTCATACGACTTTCCAACGCATAAATTAACACCGTTTGAAAAATCGCACAAGTATAGTGCACACTAAACAAGAAAGTAAGACGTTTTTCTTGTTTACACATCATAAGTTTACTGGCGGCAAGTACTTTCCACCAGTAAACTTTCCAAATGTAAACGAGGCTTATAGTACCAGAAATACAAAGTCATACGACTTTCCAACGCATAAATTAACACCGTCCGAAAAATCGCCCAAGTATAGTGCAATTAATATTTAATAAATTGCCAACGAACATAAGAAATATTACTAACTTAAGACAATTTAAAAGTAAACTAATCGCATATCTCTTAGCTAGAGAGATCTATAAATTAGCAGAATTCTAATAGCCACGACTACTTAATGTTCTTGTATATATGCACCTGATATACCCTGTTTAGTTATTATGAGTTTAATGATTGTCATCATTATTTCCTTTCCCCTGTTGTGATGGGGTGGTGGGCTGGTCCAAATATACTCTTCGTTGACGTGTTTCTATTCTTACTGTGTGCAGATATTTATTGTACATGTTCTGAATTGAAATAAATAAACTATTACTATTACTATTACTATTATTATTATTATTATTACAAATTATAGACAAGTACTTAAATTAGAGGTGTGAGTGGTTACCACTTGGTGAAACATATTAGTATAAGAATAATAAATGACGTTTCACAGTATATATAGAAAATAACTCTACAATTGTTTCGGCCTCTCAGCCATTCTCAAGAGTATAAACTAATAATCATACTCTTGAGAATGGCTGAGAGGCCGAAACAATTTAAGAGTTCTTTTCTATATATACTGTGAAACGTCGAAACGTGAAACGTGAAACGAAATTTTCTTTGTACACTAAGAGTGCTATAAAATTTTGTTTTCTACAAAATATATGCAATTTTGTATCATTTAAAAGTTGTGCAGTTTAAGATATCTTCTAGTTTTGTCAAAATATTTTACAAATATTCGTTAAACTGTCGAAACAATTGACAAAAACAAAAATGCGATAAACGTTTTACACCACTAGATAACTAGATAAGCTTTATACATATTACATTACTATATATGGTTTAAACCACTAGGTAACTAGACATGTTTTATACCACTAGATAACTAGATATGGTTCATACTACTAGATATGTTTAGTGCCACAAGATACCTAAATACATTTTGTACCTCTAGATATCTAAATACATTTTGTACCACTAAATAAATTAATATGGGGTATACCTAAAAATAATTATATTTGGTTTTAGTTGCACCACTAAATATAGTCCATGCAAGATAAGATGTCACATAAGATGACATAAAACCGAAATACCTCTCACTGGTGGAATTGGACCAAAAAAATGCATTCCAAAACCACGGGAGCTGGTTTGAGCATAAACCATAAATTTGTTCCTTGGAAATGAAGTGCTTTGGAATAAGCAATTACTCAGGGCCTTTAAGCTCACTATCGTATCTCGATAAACTAGGATGATCCAAGAGATGCATTCGCATTTCTGTTTACCAGCCCGACAGGACAGAGGAGGGACTTCGGCTTTATGTGATATGTGACATCTTATCTGACATGGACTATAACTAAATGAGTTTTATACCACTATTGGTGCAAAGGTATAAAGTATAAAAAAATCTTTCATTTAAATTATCTAAAAGTAAACATCAATTTCTGGTTACGAATAATTTCACTATTTCAAATCTAGATTTGGAATAAGACTTAAATTATCTTAAGCTGTTTCGGACCTACAGAGTCCACAAAAAAGGTGTCGCATATACAGTATCCTGCACACATACTACACGCTGAAGACATTTTTCAAAAATTGTCTTGGGTAAAATTTTGAATTTTAAATTTTTATGGAGAATATATGCGAAGAAGGTAAAAGTTATTGTCCACAGCGTGCCTTTGTGATGTTATACGAGAATAAAATTGAGAGAGGGAATTGTAAATTATCGATGGCACCGCTGAATATTACCCATTCCTTATTAACGAGTTTGAGCGTGGCTGACCACATCTACACCCTTAGGGGTTTGTTAAAACGTTTGCCCCTAATCACTTCGGAGATTGTTTATATTAGTTATGACACATTGACAGGGCGGAACTGTTAAACTGTTATTACCTATGCACGTCGCGCCTCGTGAATTTTTTATGGGCCCCAGCTTCCCGGGGATTCCGTATAATGCATACATATTTCAAAAATGTGGAATGCCCCGTGCTCCCGATGTATATTTGAAGTGATATATTGATTCCTGTCTAGTATGTTAAATATTTGAGGAGAAAGGGTGGGCCCCAAAATCCTAGAAAGTATCCCTGGTAATTTCCAGAGGATCGACCTCTGAGAGTACGAGCCCCACTGTATAGTAAATGTATATGAAAGTTTCGGTGCTGTGTATATATATAAGGGTAGGAGGGTATATAGGGAGATGTCAGGAAAGGACGCGGCGGGATATAAAGGATACTCATCTGGCTGAGCCCCGGGATGGTCGAACCCAGAAAGGATGAATCATGAGTGTTTGGAGCGGCAAGGATAAGGTCCTTTAGAATGTTCACTCTGAACTAAAGATGGATGTCCTGCCTTTGTTCGGGGAATACAATTTTGGTCGGTTGCCAACACAAAAGTCCAACCGATATCACAACATAATCATTAAACCAATTACGGGGACACCTTTATCAATTAAACACCGCCGATCGATCCGCGGCAGCGGTGGTGAGGGGGGCATAAGTGTGTGCATGTCGCCGTTATCATAAGGCAGTAATTGTTAAAACGGTCGTTGTTGATCAATGAATAAATCACCGGAACAGGTTTTGCTACCACTGTCGTAATTGGAAGATCTACTACCTCATTCATCATACGGCCGTACACGTTTTATAATTGAAAATTAGGATATTTATGAGGTTTTCAATTATTGATCTCGCCCGGCTAGAAGCGCAAATTGCCGAACAAAATTTATAGTTTTTTTTTCACCGGCCGCGCACACGCAACCGTGAAAGGACAAAAGTCCAGTGGCCTGCATTTTTCCACGAAACTCATTCCTACAAACCCAAACTTAAAATCACGATAACCATTCAACGTCTTTTTTTTTAAACTAATCGATCAATATCAAAACATTATGCACAACAACTGCTAATATATTCTGTACCATCTGCACTTTTTCTTCAACGCCAGGGGCCCAAACTACGGCCTGCAGGCCGGATCAGACACGAAAAAAAAATTATCCGGCCCGCGAATATTTTTTTTACGCAGGTAAGGTGAAAGAAATCTTAAATAATCAGCAATTTAACAATATATTTTTATACAGTAAAAAAAAATATTTAAAAGCAATTATACGCGCAGTTGAGGCAAACAATGAATTTAGATTTTTAAATGTTAAAATTTTCTAGTTTTTCATTAAACAAAATAAAATATAGAAATGTTTCAATTTACAACTTTTTATTAAAATAGAAAGAAAATTTATCTAAATTTTCAGGATTATTATATTGTATTTGTAAAAATAATGCTCTAAATAAAACGAGTTTCGGGCTTTTTCAGTTTGTTATATGTTTTATTAACTTTTCCATATTTGTTGCATGAGTCGTGTAACTTTTTGAAACTTTGATGGATATTCTGGAACTTTCTTCTTCAGGTGCCTTCTCCGGTCCGAAGGTTGGCAATCATCACCGCTATGCGTACTTTTGAGATAGCCGCTTTAAATAGTTGGTTTGTGTTGCAATTGAACCAGTCTCGCAAATTTTTCAGCCATGAGTGTCGTCTTCTTCCAACGTTTCTTTTTCCCTGTATTTTCCCCTGTATTATTATTTGGAGCAGATGGTACTTCTCCCCTCTAGTCACGTGTCCCAGGTATTGTAATTTCCGCGTCTTAATGATGTTTATAATTTCCTTTTCTTTCTTCATTCTTCTAATTACTTCTATGTTTGTTATTCGGTCCGTCCATGGTATTCTCAATATTCTTCTGTACATCCACAGTTCAAAAGCCTCTAACCTTTTGATGTCCGCATTTTTAAGTGTCCATGCTTCAGCTCCATACATTAGAATTGGTTGTATATAGCATGCCGTTAATCTTGTTTTTAGTTCTAGGCTTAGATCTTTTCCACATAGAGCTTTTTTCATTTTCATGAAAGCTGTTCTAGCTTTTGCTATTCTAATTTTTATCTCCATTGAACAGTCGTTATCTTGGTTAATGGTTGTGCCCAAATAGTTGTACTTTGTTACCTTTTCTATGAGTTCATTGTGTACGTAGATGTTTTCGTTATTTTGTGGTGTTTTTGTCATTACCATGAATTTGGTCTTCTTCGCGTTTAGAGAGAGTCCACATTCTTCGCTTGCCTCTGTCACTTTGTTGAGGATTCTCTGAAGGTCTTCTAAGTTAGTTGCAATTAGAGCTGTGTCGTCAGCATATCTTATATTATTTATCGGGATGCCATTGACTTTTACCCCTATTGTTTCGCCATCTAGTGCTTTCTTCATGATTTCTTCTGCATACAAGTTGAATAGTGTTGCTGATAGTACACATCCCTGTCTTATACCTCTCTTTATTCCGATTTCTTCCGATGTATTGCCGTCTATTTGGATTATTGCTTTTTGATTATAATAGAGGTTCATAATGATTCGAATATCTCTAGTGTCAATCGTCTTTTCTTTGAGCAGGTGGATCAGGCGGTCGTGTCGTATTTTGTCAAAAGCGTTATTGTAATCGATTAAGCATATATATAGGTCTTGATTGACATCTAAGCATCGCTGCGTCAGGACGTTTAAAGCAAAAAAAAAGCATTCTGGAACTATGTATTAGTTAAAAATACTTACCATTAGTTACCAATTTGTAACATTGATTGATGTAATGAGCGTTCAGATACTTCGAAATTTTGATTAACATTGTGGACGTTTTACCTCTTCTAATAATTTGTTTGCGTATTCTGGAAACTGTCAATCTGCATAAAACATTTTATGCATTTCTGAAATACTTATGAAATGTGTAACTTTATTGGAACTCATCATATTTTATAGATTTTTTTTTCGTATATTGTGATAATTATTTTGATAATATGATTAAGTTTCATGCAACTTCAACAAAGTTGTCTGTTTTCGTCGATTAAGAATGCCTTCATTAAGATTTTGAATTGTACTGTTTTTACTTGTAAACTTATTTATTATTATTTATTATTATTTATTATTATTGTACTTATTTGTTCACAACGTTCTAATACTCTAGATACTTATTTGAATTTATGGACATTTTAATTCAAGAAATTATCATTAAGTTTCCCCATAAAATTGCAGCAATTTCTGCAATGCTTATGAAATTTGGTGTAACTTATTCGTCGATTCAGAATGCCTTCATTAAGCTTTTGAATTGTACTGCAACGTTCGCAACGTTCTAATACTCTAGAATTTTTATTTGAAATTATGGATATTTTAATTAAATAAATTATCATTAAATTTCCCCAGAAAATTGCAGCAATTTCTGCAATGCTTGCGAAATTTGGTGTAACTTATGTATTTAGTTGAATGAATATTTTAAAATTCTGTTTTCGTCAATTCAGAATGCCTTCATTAAGCTTTTGAATTGTACTGCAACGTTCGCAACGTTCTAATACTCTAGAAATTTTATTTGAATTTATGGACATTTTAATTCAAGAAATTATCATTAAATTTCCCCAGAAAATTGCAGCAATTTCTGCAATGCTTATAAAAGTTGGTGTAACTTATGTATTTAGATGTATAAATATTTTAAAATTCTGTTTTCGTCAATTCAGAATGCCTTCATTATGCTTTTGAATTGTACTGCAACGTTCGCAACATTCAAATACTTTAGAAACTTTATTTGAATTTATGGACATTTTAATTCAAGAAATTATCATTAAATTTCCCCAGAAAATTGCAGCAATTTCTGCAATGCTTATGAAATTTGGTGTAACTTATGTATTTAGATGGATGAATATTTTGAAATTATAATAGCAGTAGTATGAACGTTTATTCAATATACATATCTACAGCATACTTAATATATATAATAATATAATATACATAACTACATTGATATATGATGTGATACATGATATATGGAATATGGATATATGCAATTATCTTGTTTTGCACTTTCTTCAGTTTCATTGCATTGTCATTAAATCAAATTTACTGGCATGTATCATGAAATTTAGAAACATTTCTGCAACCTCCAGTATTTTTATTTGAAAAGTTTTTAGTTAAAAGTTCTGATATTTTTATTAAATTTACTGCAAGTTGCTTATATTTTCAGCGTTTTTATATTGTTTTGTTAATTGAAACAGTTAGAATAAAAAGGGTACAAATGTATTATTTTAAATTTATAGGATAGTGCGTATTGTCAGAGACACTCAGGTAAGAGACTTATTTATTGCAATAAAAAGGTTCCCAGTGGTTTCTAATACATACGTGTGTAGCAATATCTATTGACCAGTAGAAAAATTGAATGAAACGATGTTTATGGTTGATTGGAATAAAAGGGGCATAAATGCACTTGAATTGAAAATGTTACCTTAATTGTTCTGATCCCTTTAATTATACTTTTCTTGAGTGTTGAAACTGAAGTGTTGTACTCGTGTTGAGTATTTATTTTCCTTGTGTAGCTTCCCTAAAGCCATTTAGCACTTTGGCCTTTATAGTCATTTTGTGCTTTTACATGTAGTCCGGTGAAATTAGACTTTTTAGCGGAAATAAATTATATAGTTTTGAAATTTGGTATACCTACTCTTAAGTTCTCTTGAATCGAATATCCGCCGAGTTTCCCCTCCCCCGGTGGGGGCTTCATCTCTTAATATTGAAAAAACACCCCCCAAACGGTGAACTTGTGTTATTTTTCGCAAATATCTCGTAAACTTAAGCACGGTGCACCGCCTGAAAATTTTCATATCGGGCAAAGTTGATGGGAACAACACTTTGAACAATTATTGTTATCTGGTTTGCCATAAAAGCTATAGTACGCGCAGAATACAGGCCGGAAGTCAAATTATCCAGTAAATCCAGGCGGAAATAAATTAGGCGGAAATATATTATATAGTTTTGAAAATTTGGTGTACATACTGTTGAGTACTCTAGAATAGAATATCCACCAAGTTTCCCCTCACCCGGTAGGGGCTTCATCCTTTTATACTGAAAAAACACCTCTTAAACGGCGAACTTGTCTACTTCTTCGCAATTATCATTTTTTTACATCAGGTTAAGTTGATGGAAACAAAATTTTGAACAAAAATTATATTACATGGTTTGCCACAAAAGCTATAGTTCGCAAGGTATAGACGCCGGAAGTAAGAGGTGAATACTGGCGCGCGATGCACAATTCTGTTATCGGGCTCTCGTTTCGTAAATACCTACCAAAACGACTAGATTTTAGTTAAAAATGCTCAGAACTGAAGTTGTAGAGCGAGAAATTCTCGACCAGATCAAGAAAATCATTTTAACGAATATCTAGCCGGTTTGTAGTTATTTACGAAAAGAGAGCCCGAGAAAGGAATTGTGCGCCGCGCGCCAGTATTCATCTCTTGCTTACGGAATCTACACGTGCGAACTATAGCTTTTGTGGCAAACCGTGGTACATAATTTTTGTTCAAAATTTTGTTTCCATCAACTTTACCTGATATGAAAATTTTCAGGCCGTGCACCATTAACGATATAAATGCGAAGAATTATATAAGTTTGCCGTTTGGGGGGTGTTTTTCACCCCCGAAATATTAAGAGGTGAAACCTCTACAGGAGGAGGAAAAACTCGACGGATATGCGATTCTAGAGTACCCAAGAGTATGTGTACCAAATTTCAAAACTATATAATTAATTTCCGCCAAAACAGCTTTCTGTGGCTAATATGACTGGACTTGAGAGGTAAGAGACTTATGTATTGGAATAAAACGGTTCCCATTGGTTTTTAATACATACGTGTGTAACAATATCTATTGATATTGGTTGTATTTGTTTTGAATTTGTTGATTGGAATAAAAGGGGTATAAATGCACTTGAATTGAAAATGTTACTTATACCTTTTTTAAGTTTAAGGTTTTAATATAACAATCTTATATACCTTTTTTGTTCTGATCCCTTCAATTACTATTTTCTTGAGTGTTACATGTATTTATTTTCCTTGTATAGCTTCTGTTAAGCCCTTGAGCACTTTGGCCCCTATAGTCATTTTGTGCTTTTATATGTATTAGTATTGAAATTGTCGAAAAATTGGGCATTTTTTCCGAAGATTTATAAATTGGCGTAGATTTCCTACTAGCAAAATTTGCTCTGCAATAAAACTACCTCCATGCATTTTCTGTAATTTGAATAAATTTGTATTATTTATTGTATAGGTAATTCTAGCTTTGGTAATTTGTTGCAAATTATTATTATTATTACTATTATTATTATTATTATATTATCATTATTATTAACGATGACCTACTTCCGCTGCTACGACTAATTACCGCCGCCTGGGAGCTATCTACCACGCCTGGGAATGTTCCCCCTGCAGATTTCGCTTATTTCATATCGCAGCTTGTTAAGCAACTACATAATAGGTGTTTCTAATAAGGATATGATAATTTTATTTTTCATAATTAATTTAATTTTCGATGCAACGTGCGATTATTTTGTGTTGAGCTCGTCTGAGCACTTGTAATCTTGTAATGCTACTGGCCGGCACTGTAATGTACTGTTTTAATTTGCATGCCGGGAAGTTATTGCTGTAATTTTAGCATTTATGTGTGTATGAATCCTAGTTATACGTACTTATGGTATTACACCAATAGCAATATAATATGCCCATAGAATTAATGAATAAGATATAATTAAGAGGTCTGATGAGAAATAATTTCATTAGAACTGACATGCCTGCGTGCATAAAGCCGCGTCCACATCTACATCTTATACTGTCATATAACCATGTAATACAACAAATTGTATACAAATTTCTACATTTTGTCATACAACACGTGTTTTACAACGAGGTATGTGTTATCGCTTTGCTAGCGGTGAAGATCAAAGAATGTCATAAAACAATGGAACATTAGGTTTTATAACACGTCCATCATGTTGTGACTGTATAACTTAAAATTAGAATACAAGCTCCTACCGCATCTTGCTTTTCCGAAATCATGATATCTTATAACTTTTTGTTTGTTTTTTTTTATGTTGAAATTTTGTATATTATGTAGCGTTATTTGCTAATAAATATTCTTTATTATTAACTGCTAAAGTTATATAAGAACTTAAAGCAGAGCAGTATAGTGCAGAATAGTACGACCGAATGTCATACAACAATCGCACACAACGAAATTGTATGACATGTTATACAAGTTCGTTACAAGGTGTGTATTCGCCTTTATATTGGAACATTTAACGTTATTAGTGGTATGGTTTATTTCCATAATTTGCTTCGTATTAATTGTTGCTGATTTAAATAATGTTATTGAGCGGATAAGTTATTTTTATCGTTATTTACTTAAATATTTATAAGCGCAACATTTTATTGATTGCCAATTTTAATAATGCTCTAAAGAAAAAAAAATTAATACTTAAACATAAATTTCACTTCAATTGCGTAGAAAAGTGTATGAAGCCAAAAGTTGCAAAATTTTCTAAATCGGAAAATTTGCAGAAATATTGAATCTTATGTTTGATCTTTTCGAGACTTTCTATTCAGAAAAAGTTATTTTCGAAGTAGTGTACACCTGTCTGCCTATATGCATTGTTGTTAGGTTGTATGTACCATCTCTACAGCCCAGAAGGCTTAACTGATGTGCCTGAAAATTATTTTTTGGGCTTATAAGAAAACATGTGAAGTTCTTGTGATTTTTGGCAGAAATTCACCTACTTTAAAAAAAAATCTTGATTATATTTGCATATTAAGTACATACATTAGGTACCAGATATGCTGATTTTGTTAGTATTTGAAATACCAAATATATTCTATGTTTGGTAGTAGTAGTAGTAGATCGATCTTTATTCGGCTTTCGACCTAACCGGTATTTCCGCCGTGATGTAGGTATGCTTATTTTTAAGAAAATGTTATTTTATTTCAATTTTGCAGTTTTCTGACATAATTATCTTGACATTGGCAATAATGATAATATATTCCATGTTTGTTCACGAATAACAAGTATAATCATCAACCTTTATCTGCACAATAATTTGCTGCTGATATCAAAACAAGTTAAAGAACGTTGTAATATTAAAAATATGCGCATAAATTTCACTCGTTGCCGTCCCCCTTCAACTACCTGTGATCCGAAATGCGGTGCAAAAATGGACTCGAGATATCTTCATTCGGCGTCTGCATGCAAGCAATTTAGATAAGGAATGCGCATGTAGCGTACACATTCTGTGCATGCATAATCCAGCCGGATACTCGAGGACCGTCTTTTTTCGTGCCGATGGGAAGATAAATTTTATTGCGGTCATCTCTCTTCGAGGTCCGGCCCCGAAAGATAATTCGTCGTGATAATTGACGTTTCGGACAATTGACGCCGGAATAATGCGCTCCCTTGGCCGAAGTGCGCACACAAAAGCGGTCGTGGCCTCGTGTTTTTCTGTTTCTGCAGCCGGACAAAGCGGCACATTCGCCAAACTTATTAACGCATCGGGACACTTTAAATCGGCAGCCTCCTCCTGTCGCTCCTGCTGCTCCTTGCAGGCAAACCGCCTTTTAATAACGCCGCTAATCGCTTTCTGCGGCGAACGGCCGTCGACCCAGCGCGCTTTCCCGCTGGCCATTGGGGGGTTTTCGTGAAGAATTGAAAACGGCACAGATTAACTTGTTAAGAAGCTGAATTGCAGCGCGGAACGGCCACGTAAATAATAAGCGCTTCATTACCTCACTCAAGTAACGTTTCTATTTATTCTTGAAGCTTTCCGAGCTGGTCTTGTAAACGTGTACGGTGAAGTGCAGCGTCAGTTACCAGAAACATCAATTATCCAGCGAATTATCCCTCCCACAAGCCAGCCACAGTTCCACGCTTTAAAGACTTCTTTAGCGCTGCGCCAAAAGAAACTTATATAATAATTGCAGCCAGTAACTCGCTAACTCCGCGCACCACTTCCTCATATAAAATGAAGACCTATGAGATTAATCGCACGTGCGTGTTTGGCAACAATCTGCACACATCGGAGATTAAAAATGACTACAATGCATCAAATCATCTCGAAATGTAATCACATTAAGAAACCAATATTACACGCAAATTCTATAATTTCTCGTAAAAAATCGGATTTCTAACACAATTTTAAGAATGTGCTTCGGTGATCCTGTCTGGCTCAAATAATAGCTCATTTCGCCTAGTGTGGTTGTACTGAATTGACCAATTATAGTCAATATTTCTATTAGTGACAAAAAAATTACATTTACAAACTGCTGTTTGTTAAACAGACTACATTTGGTCTTAATCTAATCAGAATGACAGGTATATCATAGCATCTTTTTGTTTAAACATGTTTAGCTACGAAAAATAATGAATTCTTAAGAAGGTAAATAACAATTATTTATGTATCTAGGGTGTAAAGAGGATTGTATTTCCCGAAGCCTTATATAAAAAGCTGTAGGGCCATGCAAGCAAATTACACCCGCGATACTTACACTATTACACACTATTTATGCACAGAAAGAGTTTTATTTATATCAAATCAATCATAAAATAAGTACCTACAAATGTCAAGCATACCGGTAAACACACTTGAAGTACGTTGACGTAGCCGTCAAATGTTTATAACCTAAATATGCCGTCTAAAATTACAACTCATGTAATTCATTCAAATAGTTCTCGTTTAACGACATGTAATCTACCTAATGTTAGATTACATTAGGTAATTACATTAGATTACATTGTTTAATTATTCATGTAAACATGAATATTTGTACTAACTGCATTATAAATATAACTATACCAAAATATTTCGTTTCAGCTTCTTTTATAAATTCTGACGTTTATTTGATTTAACAAAATCTGACGTTGAAGATTTGTTTCCTTTATGACCATAGGGCGGTAAACAGGCCCAACGGGCTATAAACAGATATTTATCTTCAGGTTGGTCTGGCAATATTGATTATTATACAGGGTTATTCGCGCTATACGGCACGGAATATTGTGGCCAAAATACGTGACTTTCAAAAAGTTTCACTTCTGTGATATATGGGGGTCTATTATGGTTACTATTTAAAATTTATTTCATACTATACATGGTGTTCCAAAACCCCTAAAAGTATCAAACTTATGTTTTTTTTATATATACAGAACCCCATGTATAACTTTTAATATTTGAATGTTCCCCTATTTAGGCTGTATAAATCCGTTTCAGTTTTAAAATTTCCTCTAACCGTTCAGAAGTTATTTATTATTTTATGCGTTTGCAGGCAGAAAATCGCAAATCACTTGGTTTTTGGTATATCAGATTAGGACTGTGCCTGTGTCTAAACAACTGCTTGGGCTCTTTTATCGTCAAGATCATCAATTTGCATTGTGGCATGACCTTGCTGTGACACATTAATATTGGTAAACTTTGAAGGGCCATAACTTGATTTTTTTTAAATGGCACACCCTTTATTTTTTAGCTTAGTCGTATTCAGCATCTCATTTTACATCTTTTAGTATCTTGAGAACTGTGTTCATTTTTCAGAAAATCCAAATTATCTCCCAAACTACCAACATTAGAGACAAAATACAGGGTGTCTCTAAATTATGTGGACATGGCTTAACCACAGATTACTGGGATCAAAAGAAGACGATTTAACAAAACTTATCTATTTACAAATGCGTTTGGTTTAGCCTGTATTCAGCAAAATTTGCTTATAAAAAGAGAACGTTTATTTTGTGTATAAAACATGTGAGGCCCAACATTAATACATTCATATTTTTTAATGACAAAAGCAAATAAATTTAAAACAAAATCAAATCGGAGGCAGGCTTCATTATTAAGTTTTTTTGTATCTTTATAGTTTTTTATATCGTGGTGAGAAAAGTATTGAATTATAATAATTACTAGTTTCTTTTTTACTTTTTGTTTTATATTTTGTTTTCTACTTATCATCGATCGCATATTGCTGAATCAAATTATCATAGTTTGCACTTTCTACAGATTATGTGTATACAGTAGTTCCGTTGAGAGCTGACAATGATTCATCGCTCCATATTGCCGGAATTCGAAATACGTTTCTTATTTCATTTCACTCTATTATGTTTACCTCAATCATGCGAACGAGCATAGAAAACGCGATTCTTTGTGCGGAAAAACATAAGTAATTGGCCGCTGTCCTCAGGACAACCTTAGCTTTGAATATATTGACTTGCAAACGCTGATAGATCTGATTTAGGATTTCGTATTTATATCAATGGTTCCAGAGCTGTTAATGATTGCTGAGTCGCCTGCATATATTTTTAGTCTGTATTTTCCATAGCTTGTTCATGTAGGCTCGAGTGTAATGAATTGCAGAATGTTGATTAATCATCAAATTATCACATTGTGGATCACAGAAATTGTGACGATGGTTTTGGTGCAATCGAATTCAACGAACTTATCGCCATATTTGTACTAAAATCATCTCCAAAATCTCCCTGACATCATCGACAAAATTGCAAAATCATGATTATTTTAAACTGAATCCAGATTCCTTAGTCCAATACACTCAAGGCTATGATAATTTCTAGATGAACCTGCAGTCTGTAATTCAACTAACGTATCACGACTTACCATCGTCACAATTTCTGTGTTCCACCAAATACACTAAACCCCACAACACTATCCACAGACCACACCTCACGACATTTAAAAAAACAAAAAAACTTTACTGAATAATAAATCAACACGCAATTCAGCAAGATGCTCTACTCGCTTATATAAACTCGACAAGTAAGTGAGAGGCGGTCAGAGTTCTATAATACACTACAATACATTTTCCCATTTCTCCTTTTACAAATTATACTTAACAAATTTAAATTTTAACCTAACTTTTAGTTTTTTTGTAATCGCATAAACAATTAGTTTGAGTAATCTTAGTTGTAATGGTCTGTTAACTGATTATTGTATTTTGTAGTTTAGCACCTGAAGATGAACCCATATAGGGATCGAAACCGGTCGTGTTAATACCTATATAAAATAAAGAAATTTATCAAGATTAAGAGGCCTCTTTACCCCAGCTAGTATACGGCATTATTAATAAGCGATAGCCAAATAATTCATGAACGGATTAACATAATTACAATCGGAGAACTGATATACAAAGTTTACACATTTATCTACAATTAGACAAAGTAATTGTAAGAAATAAATCAAAGGTGACTTATTTCTGATCATCTAATCGAATTTATGTGCAGACAAGAATACTCCATTATAATTCATGATATTGGAACAAAAAAAAAGAAAGTGGTTCCCAACAACATTAGCTTCAAATACCCTGTGGGAATTTCCATTATATGTACCCTGTCTTAATTAAATAAATACAGAAGAAAATTTCACAAATCAGCTAAACATGAAATTATTTTAATCAACATAATAAATCACCATTTTATTATTTCTTAAAACTAAACAGCTGAATTGTAGATAAATGTCTAAACTTTCTAAATCAGGTCTCCGATTGTAATTATGTTGACTCGTTCGTGAATTATCTTGGCTGTGGTTTACATGGAATTCGCTATACCGCGTATGGGTAAAGATACCTCTTAAGGACGTACAATTTTTTTTATATAAATTATAAATTTCTAGTTAAAATATTTCTACCTTACCACTAATAAAATGCGCTTCTCCTTATCACGTAGAAGCGCAACATATATATTTTTTAAATTTATTATTATATACTAGTTATTATTTTGCATAATGTGGTAAGCACATTATAATACCTAAAATAATAACAAAAAAGCGATAATTTTGTAGTTAAATAGGTTAATTTTATTTTTAATATATCGCAAGAAATAAAGTTTAATTTTTCTCATTTACCTGCACTTGTATTAGATACAGGGTGGCCCACCTATCCTCGTACGGACCATTGCTGCTAGACTAATGAAAATTGAGGAAAAAGTCTGATTGGAAGTGATTGGACACTTGATGTGCTAGTTTATAAAATTATTTTCGAGTGTACAGAGTGTACCAGAAATCCGGGACACAAAACTTGGTCTCTTTTTAAATGGATCACTCTGTATATTCTTTCATTTTTAGAATATGCTTTATGTGGGTTTTACAAATCATTTTTATTTTTTGGGATCAGATGCAACGGTGCCAAGTTATTCACATTTTAATCAAATTTAACGAAAAATCATGTACGTGGAAAAAAAATCATCAAAACCTTATTATAAATGATCAATAAAAGAATCTGCGTATACATGTACCCAAGCAATGTGCCAAAATATACACAATATTTTGAGTCAGATAGAATACACAGGGTGTTCTGAAACAACGATACAAGTTTGCTATTCTCAAATAGCTAAAACTCATTTATTTTCAAATGGAAGACTCTGTATATAGCATCATATTCTTCTGAGTGCACATCTAATGAGCTATTCAATGGTAGCATATGTACTCTAATCCAAAAATACTTTTTAATAGGTAAATAACGATCAATCTCAATAAGTTCTAGCCATTTGATAATAGTAAATTTCGATCGTTGGTCTCGCCCTTACTTAACACAGGGCAGTGTGTAAGGGCCAGTCCTCTACCTATTATACACCAGCGATATACCTGCATTAGACCATGATACGATAGCCACTTTTGCCGACGACACTGCAATATTGACTGTAGGCAAAGATCACGAAGAAGCAGAAGAAAATCTGCATACCTCAATTAATAAAATTAACAACTGGACTAAGCAATGGCGAATCAAATTGAATGAGACTAAATCGGTCCATGTCAATTTAACAAATAAAAGAAATCAACATATCTCTGTTAGTATGAATGATATCCAGGTACCCTAGACTGATGCAGCAAAATATTTGGGTATTACATTGAACGCTAAACTACGCTGGAGAGCTCATGTGAAAAAGAAAAAAGTAGCCATTTGACAAATTTCGATCGTTGTTTCAGAACACCCTGTGTATTCTACGTGACTCCAAATATGTTTTGGCACATTGCTTGGGTACTTGCATACCCAGATTATTTCATTGATCTCTTATAATAAGATTTTGTTGAATATTTTGCAACGTCCATGATTATTCGTTAATTTTCACTAAAATGCGAATAACTTGGAAACGTTGCATCTGATCTCTAAAAATAAAAATTATTTGTGAAGCCCACATGAAGCAGATTCCAAAAATGAAAGAATTTACAGGGTGTTCCATTTAAGAATGATACCAAATGTTGTGTCCCAGATTTATGGTACACTCGGTGCACTCGAAACTAATTTAAAAAAAAGTATATCAAGTGTCTAGTAACTTCCAATCAGATTTTTTCCTCAGTTATCATTAGTCTAGCAGCTGACGATTGCTGACGATCATTAGTCTAGCAGCAATCGTCAGGACGAGGATAGGTGGGCCACCCTGTATAATAATTGTTAACTTGGTTATCATAATTCATAATCTTATACAATTTTAATAGTTCTGTATTTATTCTTCTCCAATAATAGTGCTTTATCTTTATTATTTGCGGTTTCGCTGTGTTTACTCGTCCCAAGGAGGTAAGATTGCCCTGCTCCTCCACCCATAAATCAAAATATGTATTAATTGGTTCGGCGTTTTAATAATAGTGTTGATTTAAAAATCTAGAAATAATGGGGGGTAAAGTCAGTTCGCCTCCTCGTGGTGCACCCTGTATAACGCTAAATGAACTAACACATACTGGTAGTCAGATAATCTTAGGACCCCCTGACTAAGACACATTCTATGATGCTACAAATGATAAACGCAACCATCGTGATAGTGACTGCGGAAATGCATCTCACACGATGCAACACATTACCACTCGCCCATCGATGACATTACGGCATTCGCTATTTATGCAGTACAATACTTGGATAGTTTGGTGTAATTGTGCCATAAGCTAAATAAATCTAGAAATAATAACGAAATTTGTTGATGCCGGAGTGCATTTTAATTATTTCCCAATTCCTATAAGTGACGGATTGCTTCCATTTGACGCACAGTCGGAGTAATAAACATTAATGATCGGGTATTAAAAGGCGATCCCTTATACACCCGAATAAACTTCATTCGTCATCGTATCGGATATTAATTTAGATCAATAAAGCGTCGTTTCGTTACATTAGCGGGGTCATAATGCGAGAGCCGATGAAAAGTTTATAAGGTTCCTTCCTAGCGTTGACACTTATAGTACCGAGAATACGAGTCGCGGGGGGCCTTGGCTCTTTAGTGTGGAAATATGAACATTATCAGGCGTGTATATGACCGGCGCACTCTTACATCATAAAAGGCTGCAGCGTGAATTGCTCACGTGCCACTCAAATTATATGTGAATTATGCAGACTTACCTTCTCGCAGCACGTGAGCAAAAGAAGGACCTATACATACCAAAATAGGTACAGACGATGCAATATATGATTCGTGTGATAAAACGTTAGTAATAGATAAAAAAAATGTTAGAAAGAAAATAATTTATTAATAAATAAGGATAATAAGTTAGTAACGAAACAATAATTAGTGAGACTTAATATTAGTGTTTGGCGTTATATAAATAAATAAATTAAAAGTAAAATAAAAGTAAATGTTTAGTAAAAGTAATGCGAGATAGCTTCATGCAAGAAGTGCTCAATGTGGCAACTCACGGTTTTGTTTTCGAACTTGAGGGCGTCTTCGTCGGAGCAGCCAAGGCTGCGCATATACTTCAAGTAGGTGGTCGTGATGGGCAAGGAGTAGTCGATTTCTCCGGCCATAAATCCTTTCCTCCTCTCGGACTGCTCCCTCTCTATGCTCTCGACCGGGGACCAGAGTTTCGGCGCCGAGGACACGGTGGTTGTTACGGGCGTGGGTGGCAAGGAGTGATCTGATAAATGATTGAGATGTCTCTTTTTTGGAGGCGTTTTCGGTGGATCCCTAGATGTGAGATTGCAAACGTCTAGCGGATTGTTTGATCGTTTGGGTTCAGGGGTTTTCGTTCTTAATGGACCCTCGATTTTAGTCTGACTTTGAGAAATCTCTCCGTTCCTCTGCGACAAATCTAAGGTCTGTGGCGGTGCAGGCACTGGGGTGGCGGAGGCGGCGGTGAAGCCGCCGTTGGCGCTATTAGCGGGCGGGGGGCTGTTACTCTTCGACGGCTTCCCTAGGTCCAGATAGGTCGCTATTTGCTGGTGGCAGTCTGGATGCGCCGTCGGGATGGGCTGCAGTGGGAGCAGGGGGCCTGTGGTCGTCGCCAGGGGGAGTGTGGGACTCGGGCTTGGGGTAGGTAATACTGAAACCGGCGAGGGGGAGCGAGGATGCTTTTGACACTCCGTGCAACCCAAGAGGAAGCGAGTGACGGCTTCCCGAGGCAGGAACGCGTACGTCTCCGTTATCTGGAATGAAAACAACAATTGCTAACATGCGACTGGCATTTCAATAAACGTTTTTATGTGTTATGTAAATCGCTGTTCGTTTCGTTGCACCGTAGTTTGTTGTTAGTTTTAGCTTCGGGCAGGATACGACACGGAACTTTTACACAAACTCATGCGCGCACAACGGGGCCTTTACTCTTCTTATTGCATCACTGTCTAAAATGTACGACAGTCACCCACCTTATCATTACTGTTCCCACATATACACACACAAGCACTACCCCCTAGGGCCTAGACCCGTAGACACATACAGCAACAATGCAAACCCAGAAACAAGTTTCATACAATCTTCCAACAAACAACTACACAACACCTTAAATTATATGATAGAATCTACCCCCAACGTAGTCATCTAAACACCATAAACGTATCCATCAATCAACACGCCATTAAGTATATTAATTATTACTTTCAATAATTAATAGCACTAACTCTAAAACATTCTCAAAAATATAAAAGTCGATATTTTGTTATTGTTTATAAGGATTGTTACCACAAGTAAATAAACTATCGTTTTATACACCAAGATAATATTTATGTATTAATAATTCGACTGTCCATTGAAAGAACGTAATAAAAAAGTGCTATAAGTTCTTGTTGGTTGAAATAACGAATAATCGCATTTTAATAAATTCTTTAATTAGATTCCCATATTTAAAACTGTTGGGCCTCTTCATGCTAGTTTTTCTCAAGTGATGCAATTAGTACTTTTGCTACTGCATAACTTTAAAAATAAATTATTGATATCCAAATAAATTAACCACCAATTAAAATTAACAGGGAAAGTTTGCTATTTCTCAAACGTATGTTTGCAGCTTTTGATTTATTTTAAACTAAAATTTACACACATTATGCAAATAAAAAGAGAGAAACGGTATTTTAAAAACGTTTTAACGTTTATCAGGTGTCTTCCAGCCTTATTTTGAAATTATGGCCATTTTTATAAAGATATAATTTCAGTAAGCATTAGTTTTGTCTTCAATTAAATTTGGTATTACAGTTTGAACACCAGTGGCAATAGTTATAACAAGTTTGCAGATGTTAGTCTTAGTTAATTATTTAAAACAATATGAACTAATTTTCATTTGACATTAATATTAAACGAAGGCAATTATCATATAATTAATTATATACAGAGCATCCATATAATACGCTATAAATTTGGTCATTTCGTAGGTTATTAAAAAAATTAAAACTAATAGATTAAAGACCCCATAGCTTCTTTTAATATATGAAGAATAGTCTTACTGGGCAAAAATTAAAAAAAGCGAAAACCCCCGTTTTCGAGGTCTAATTATTCTAAAAGTAATATTTCGATTTCTTAAAAAAAATGTCCTCATTTATAAATTGAGAATAGCACTTTCATATAAAAAACTTTCCAATTCTGAAGTCCTACGCACCCAGTATTATCTGTGTCAAATTCATTGAAGCTAATTGTTATTTTAAATTAGAAAAAGTTTTTAGGAAAAAAAAAGATTTCTACAGTCTTCAACGTGTAATTCTTTCATTTATTCTTTTCACGTCTTCATTTAAGAATGTTTATTTATTTATCACGAAATTTTAAGAAATTGTGGATAATATTTGTATATAAGAGATATAAAAGACTAATAATGAACATATCTTATCTAATAATTGTTACTGCAACAGACGCATACGGATTCGGAAGACTTAACTTAAAATGAATAGTATATTTCATTCACGATCTTTTTGCAACCAAGTTGGCTGGGTTTTCTTTTTATCATGTTGGACTAACCGATTCAGTGATGCAACGGAAGTTAATTATTGTGTCGATGTCTATTAGACATTTGCTTGATACCACATAGTCAGATTTTTTTTTTCACTACAAGCTTTCAAAGATATCATTGTTTTTTTTTTTACTGCATATTGGATTGAATTAATTAAATTAATCTCGATGCATTACTTTTAATTTACTTTCCTGCCGTTCCATTTTCATCTCTAATACTTTAAACTTTACATCTAGCAACAATGTTATTTAAAAAATATAATCTCAAATTGAAAACAACTTAACCTAAAAAAATGACAAGTTACATTGGGGAATTTAGTTATTTCCGAAATACTACTATTACTAGGACCCTGACGCAAAAACATCGTGAATGGAAAGTAGATATATACTTAAATAACATTCGATACGAAACGAAAATTCAAGAATCAATAATAATAACACTTGCAAAACCATAAAGGCAAAATTTTCAAGTGATCGATATTTGGCGACAGGCATTAGCCATATTTGCAAAAATAAAATATAATAATAAAGATATTAACAAAACTATTACAGTTTTAAGAAACCAAAATTCATTTTGTAAAAGAATTTCAAAAGAATGTTTTATTATTTTATTGACTTTAAAGCCCAGTTGTACAATCTCGGATTATATTTGATCTTGGATCAGTTACCTTGGATACAATTGTTGCTACAGAGGTGTTCATAGAAACTTGATAGAGATCAAAGATAATCTAATATTACACAACTGTCCTTAAGAGTCAAGAAAACAAAAATAATGTTTCTTTTTTGTTTTAATTTTTTTCATTCTATTGCAAGATAAGTGAATTTTAATTTCATAAAAAGTTCTTGATATAGCTCACCTTCTACATTTTTTTCTCCACTATTGCCACTGTTTCACTTATTATAAACATAATGCTATATATTTTTCATAGATTAAGGAAGAAATTTGACTGAATTTCGAAAATATACAAAAAAATTTATTCATTTTTATTAGAACGTTGATTTTTAATTTCATTATAAATTGGAGAGAATCTGTAATATTATATGGCGACAAAATGTAACATTATTGAATTTTATTAGTTACTTAGTTAAAAAAGAAAAATTGAAAAAATATCACTGTCTAATCATTAAATAGCGTATTGTAGGCTAAATTTTTATCGGTCATTTTTCAGTCAAGCCCTGAAATATTCTGGATTGTATTGCCACAATTTAATTGATACGTGTATAATAATGTTGATAATTCGATTGCTTCTCCTTAATTATCGTTGCTTTCAGTAATAATATTTGTAAAATATTGTAAAAAATATATCAATTTGTATTTAAATTGTCAAAAAATATTTAATTTGCGCTTATTTGTTGAAATAAAGTAGACTTTCCAGGCATATCACTACTCGACCGGAAGAGTAACAAATGTTTTCAATCATCTCGGTTGGTATTAAGAGGCCTCTTTACCCAAACGCGGTATAGGGAATTGCATGTAAACGCCAGCCAAGATAATTCATGAACGGGTCAACATAATTACAATCGGAGACCTGATTTAGAAAGTTTAGACATTTATCTTCATTTGTGCTGTGTAGTTTTTTAAAAATAATAAAATGGTGATTTATTATGTTGATTCTAAGAATGGCATGTTTAGCCGATTTGTGTAATTTTCTTCTGTATTTATTTAATTAAGACAGGGTACATATAATGGAAATTCCCACAATACATTTGTAGCTAAGGTTGTTGCGAACCACCTTCTTTTTTTTTGTTTCAATATCATGAATTATAATGGAGTATTCTTGTCTGCACATAAATCCGATTAGGTGATCAGAAATAAGTCACCTTTGATTTATTTCTTAAAACTACTTTGTCTAATTGTAGATAAATGTCTAAACTTTCTATATCAGTTCTCCGATTGTAATTATATTAACCCGTTCATGAATTATTTGGCTATCGCTTATTAATAATGCCGTATCCTAGCTGGGGTAAAGAGGCCTCTTAAGGTGAAAGATTGTAAATAAAGTCATCCTAATTTGCATTTGTGAAGAGGGACGATTACGAAAAACTTAGTTCTTGGAATATAAAACTGATCGATTAAAGAATGTGCATATAAGAAACTCAATCTTACATATTTTGTTTCAGTTCTATTTGCTTCTATTCTTATTATATCTTATAACCATATATAACCGTCGACTTGAAATAAACCTTTGTATTTTGACTAAGCACTGAAATATTCTGGATTGTATTGCCACAATTTAAGTGATACTATATAATATTGTTGATAATTCGATTGTTTCTCCTTAATTATCGTGGCTTTCAGTAATAATATTTGAAAATATTGCAAAAAACATATCAATTTGTATTAAAATTGTCAAAAAATATTTAAATTGCAGCTTATTTGTTGAAATAAGTAGACTTTCCAGGCATATCTCTCCTCGGCTGCAAGAGTAACAACTGTTTTCAATTATTTCGGTTTGTATTTATATTGTAAAATATTCAATACATCAGTAGTAGAATAATAAATAATAATATGGTTGATTAAATAATTTTGCTTAAAATTTGTTTTTTTTTGACGAAGGTTTAAGGATAAATTTACTAGAACGTTGTATTTTGTAGTGTCAGGATTGCAGCCGAGCTGGGTTTAATGTGTAATTATGAATTTTAAGTTTGAAACTGAATTGTTGATTATAGCAAGTGGCATTCGTTTTGTGAATGATGCATAAGCAACATCAGCTAGTTTTAAGGTAAGACAAGGCATTATGTGCACCTGCAGCGAATACGCGAATCAATTCAGCATCAAAAGGAATCAGTAGGTGCAGCCTGCGAGCGAGTGATTCAAGTGTCTCGCGCGCGATGCGTTAGCGGGGCAGGAGCAACAATAAAGAAAAAAGAATCGAACGAAGACGGGGCGGATATAAAATAATATAAATCAAGTACAAACTACCCTATAAGAGAACAGCATGCACTGATGTTTCCGACCAAATAACCGTATTTCCATATCGCCAGACTACAAACGGTGAAATATTGACAATCAACAGGTGCTACATCCGCCGAATATCAAGTGAAATGTAGTCGGCCAAGCACAATGCTCGATGCCGACAGTGCAGATGCAAAGGCGAGGCGCGAGACCATCGATTGTAGCGCCGAGAAGTTGCGTTAAGGAGAATTAATGTAGATGCGCGCCGCGTAATCGGGGTTTTTGGTATCAATTAGTTAGAGGTGGTTGATTGAATGGATCGTTTTTGGTGTGGCGATGATTGTCGGCGCATCTCGCAGAGAGAGAGAGAGAGAGAGAGAGAGAGAGAGAGAGAGAGAGAGAGAGAGAGAAAATATATACCTACATATATAGATACAAATTGTGTGTGTGTATAAGTATAAAAAAACTCACCGTTCGATAAGTCCTTTTTTGTCCTGCGTGTTTTCCAGGACGACCCTCCAATTCTACATGGACATTATAGATTATATCGAAGAAGTTTTCCACGACCGCTACTTTTCTGTACACCGGCTCGCCACTTGAATTCTGCAACAAAGGGGGGGCATATAAGAAAAACCTATACAAAATATTATCAATATGCTGGGGGGTAGACGTTAATAATGGTAAAAGCGCAAAATTGATTCGTTGTGTGTTTGTTGTTAACGAATTGAGAAATTTAATTATTTTTCACATCCAGGCATGGGGATTTGCTGTGACCTAAATAGTTGCGGGGGCGGTACGGACGTTCGCTGGGACTTGGGGTGTGTGTGTGGGTGGCTGGGGGACGGCGGGTTAATGCAGCCCCCAAATTGTTTTAGGCTGATGAAAAATGGACACGCCCAAATTTTATTTAGTGGCGATAATGCGGTTTATGCGCTCCGGAACTAAATGTATAAAATAATTTGTGTTATAAATGTTGTTCCGTACGTTTGGGGGGCTGCCGCGGGGGCGGAGGTGACCCAGATAGTCGGACGTGTGATGTATTATGAAAAAAGTTTGCAGGGAGCCACTGATTCGGAATGGTGATCCGAACTAGGGACGGGATGCGAGCCCCGGGTGGAGTGAGAGGAGTATTCCAGAGGTCTGCAGGGGTTGAGGATGATTCGGCAGAACTCCGGCAGTCAGCTGAGGGTTACCAGGGGTATAAAACCCGAGGGGGGTGAGTTGGGAAACCCTCCCAGTGGGCGGCGGGCGGCGGCAGCCAGAGGTGGGGAACGGATCCGACCTTTCCGAGGTACAAAGGAAAAATAGCTCCCTCTGGCGTGGGGTTACTATGGTTTTGCGTTGATAAAGCTTGAGCAAAAGCGCTATTATACAGGTGTACGTTTTACGAAAAATACCACCGCTATTTTACATTCGAGAAGATGTTATGTATGTGAAAATGCTTTTACTCTAACCGAATGAATTTGAAGCCCCACCCCGACGGCGCGCTTTATGTAATATTAAACATCAGTTCAAATATTGGCGCGGCGCGCACGGGGCGCAAAGCCCCGGGGGCTCCCCTAATGAACGGGGGAGGCCAAATAGCGCGCGATCGAATGCGCGCGCCCAGATAATTCTAATTAAACATCCACGACGAGCAGATCTCAAAGTGCAGGTAAGTAAATTAAATTCAGCACTTTCTTTTGATGATTCACCCCAATCCCCGGTACACGGCGGGAATTAGTGAAGCCTCGCCGGAACACGGAGACACAAGGGGGTCGCTGCAGGGATGGCGCCCTAATAAGCGAGACTAGAGCCAAATGAAATAAGAAACTGGAGGTGCGCGTCCCCCGAGTGAGCACGACAGGGAGGGAACGGTAATAAAGCTCAGACCTACTTAGCGATCATATTGGGGGGGGGGGGGGGGGGGGGGCTCAACTTCGACGGGGCTTTATGATCCCGAATCGAGGGGTAATTCATTTTAATTGCGCGTTTACTATTTTTTTTACACCTTCTCCCACTGTGTGCGTGGGAGCTGCCTCAATGAATAAAACAGAAAACGCCCGCGGCGCGGCGTCCTGAAATGTTTTCAAGTCTCCTTCAAAGGGAGGTAAATTAAGTTTTATGGGGAGTACTGGCGTAACGGCGTGTATATACAGGGTGTCCCAGTAACGAGTTAACGATCGGTATAAAGAACGAAAAACAATCCAATTGGAAATTTATATTTGGTAGTACAGTCATGCATCGTTTGAAACTAATTTCAAGAACCCTTTGCAAGAACCTCATAGTATAGATGGTCTCTTACTATGGCCGTCATGGATGTAAGCAGTATATCCGTGGCAAGCCAATTCGATATGGCTATAAGCTGTGGATGGGTTGTTCTCGGTTGGGATAGCGTAATTTAGATTTTTAACACAAGAACGATTTAGCTGTTACAAATAAATTATTTTTCTTTGAGGTAAAGTACCATTTGTATTCAAGATACAGCAAGAATTTATTAAGAAAAGTGGTTCAGAATATAAAATTATGCACTTGTGCACAATTTCAGAGATCTGGAAGAAAATGATTTTCTGCACGTTTCTAGTAATTCTGGTGTTTAAAACAAAAATGCACACTTAAATGTAGCACTATTTGACAAAATGATCTCAAAATGATTCTCATTTAATATCTTATACAGGGTGTGTACAAATAAGCGAAAGAACACTAGGCGATGTTCGTTATAAAATTGGACTCGAACATCTTAATACAAAAATGATGGAACAAGATAACAATATTGAAAAAAAATCAGAACTAGCAAGTTCAAAAATTGAATTCGTTATTCTAAGTGTCAAAATTTGACACAGATATAAGCGAAGTTCACCGTTGCCGGGTGTACTTTTTATGAAAATAAGCATAATAACGCTTATTAAACGACTTGATCTTAAAACGAGGTCTTGCACGAGACGTTTGAGGATCTCGGGCATGCTCAGGAAGCATGGTACAATCGCCGGCTCTTGAAGTGCAACTCGTTTTTTTTACGACCGCCTTATCGACATTTGAGGCTATGCTGTTTTGCATTTTACAACTTAAAACAGGTAGGGGTACGCGCGATGGGATAGGGCAGCTCGTTCTCCTTTTCGACGTCTCTTTCGGCGTGATGATGGGGCAATAGGGCTGTATCTGTATTTGTACGTGCCCAAACCCGAATTACCAATAAGGTCGAAATTCGCTCTGGTTTATGGGTTTTGGTTACACTTCAAGAGCCGGCGATTGTACACATGTTGGTATTAAGATTTTCGACTCAGAATTTTTTGACCAAAGACGCCACGTGTAGTTCTTTCGCCAGATGATACACACCCTGTATATTATATACCGGTTTTTGTTTTCTTTATTACACGTAACATTGTTTGGTTGCTTACTAGTGACAATGTATTACTGGTTGCCTGCACCTACGCCGCTATATACGTAGTCATTTTTTTTAAGTTACACATAGGAATGTTAAGAGTAATAAAGAAAAAAAAAGCCCGGTATATTATACATATTACTTTTCCTCAATATCTCTGAAATGTAATAATTCTACATTCTGAACAACTTTTCTTAATACTTGTATGCTAGATCTTAAAGAAACTGGTACTTTATCTCAAGAAAAAAGCGTTATGTTGTCACCGCCAACTCCCGGACCACCAAATAAGAATTTTCGATTCGAATTTTTGTGTCCCATTACACCAATTGTTAACTAGCTCCAGGGACACCCTGTATATAATTTCCGAGCGATATGCGAGGGCCAACAGTCGTGCTCCATTAAAAATACACAGCCCCAAAATTAATTCGTGATAAACAACGGTTTCTCTCCAAACTGATATTGTTAATAATTTCCGCAGTAACAAGTCCGGTAATGAGTTTTTAGAGGTAAAACCTCTCCACTGATCCTTATAGCGGAACGTCCAGTTCTTCTTGTACTTTTTGCTCGTTCCCTGCAGGCACGGCGAACCGTGTTTTTGCAGCGTCGCTCGCAAACCCGGGCGAACTTCATTTTTCCCTATTTCAGTTTTCTACCTTTTTTTGTTGCATTCTTTGAAATGTCGTCCGCTATCTAAGAGTTCTTATCGGTCCGGGGGCTTTCAAACGGTCCCTGCAGGAAAAACGGCTCCCTTTCACGGTTTTTCGCTTCTTATTAAACACGCCCTCTCCCTCGTCATTAATGGGCGAAAATGAATCGGATCGACGCTTCCTCCTGAATGATCCCACGCGCCGGCCGGTAAAACAAAAGCCGTCCGAATGAATTATTGTATTGATCGGGATGAAAATAATTTTTTTCATTTTCCTGGGAATACACAAACTGAACACGCTCGTGGAGCGCGTTTTCTGGGAAAATCCGTCCCACCGCATTGTGTAATCTACGCGCCATTATAAATGCAAAAAGTCCTGCATATATTTTTAATTATTACACTTTACACCTTTCGACGACTCAAAAATCATAGTATTGACTATATTTGTTAAGGATATTATCCCTAACTGGCTATCGACCAACGTGGGTCCTTCTGCCGTGTGATTTGTGTTAATGTGTGTATGAGTTAGGGCTTGTTACTCTAGAAATTCGCCCCCGATCTCTAAAGCGCCGTTAATGAGCTCCCAACGGCGAATGGCACTAGTTTCTCAGTACAAGTGTACTACCTGTACTGGGGCTCGAACCCAGGTCATCGTGCATACTGAGCAAGCGTTCTAACCTGTCAGCCAAACTAGCGGTTCCAAAAATCATAATTTCTCAAAAATCATAATTTTGGCCGATTTCATAACTTGCACAAAGTATTACACCGTATGTGGAAAATAGGGCAAAGTGACATATGGTTTCATATTAGTTGACATGAAATTATTATATGTGCGATGCCAGAATTTCTCCCTCTCTCCCTATGTTCCGTGGCAGTCGAGTTCCTCGCCTTATTAATCTAGCCATAATAAAACCATCAAAATAATCAATAGGCGGGCACACACGTAGGGGATTTTCAACCGATCTGTCCCGCCATCTGCATCTGGCATCCCTGTCATGCCGCTTTGGGACATAATGGTGTGACAGGGATGCCAATCGCGGATGGCGAGCCAGATCGGTTGAAAATCCTGTACGTGTGGGGCTGTCTAAAGCCTCGTTTACATTTCAAAAGTTTAACTTACACGTTTACACAGTAAACTTACGATGTGTAAACTAGAAAAACGTCTTACTTTCTTGTTTAGTTTCTTTCTTGAAAGACATTTTTCTTGTTTACACATCGTAAGTTTGCTGGCGGCAAGTACTTTCCGCCAGTAAACTTTCCAAATGTAAACGAGCGGTTTTGTTTTGGGATCTCTTTTATTTGTCGTACCTTTATAAACGCGTGCCACTGAATAATGTATTGGCACTCGTCTTCAAATATTCTTAAAAATTATATTCTTTGTCACATTTTAAGTTTCAGACATTTTTTTCTTATTCGTTTGAAGATTTTTTATATAAATTGTAGTGAGACTATATTTTTAGAGAATTGTAATTATAGGATAAAATTATAGAAACTGCAAAGCGTCCAATCTCGAATCCCTGGCAATCCCCTGTTCACATCGTGACCATAATGTTCAACCCAAATTCAAATCCCCAAGAGTAACGCTATTTGAAAAACAGATTAAAACCTTCGGCAGTGAATGATGCTACATACATCTTTACATCTTCATCTCAACAACCTCACATCTCATTCCCATTAAACCATTCACGGGCGGAAAGACCACGGTCGATAGCCCTTTCATCATCATGTTACATGTAATATGTTATGTATATATGTACATGGTTCTTGAATAAATCTGTTTTTCTCTCTCTTATAAAGGGTGATTTTTTTAAGAGGTATAGGATTTGATTTTCAAAAAAAACACAAAAAATTTGAAAAATTTGATGAAATCTTTATTGGAATCGATAGAACGATCAATATAATTTAATGTTTGAAGATGATTTCATGCAAATGCTGGCCGCGGCTCCGGTTTAGATGGCCCATTCGCAAGGCCCAATTTCGGCACACTCTCTCCAACATATTAGCCGGTATATCACGAATAAATGCTTCAATATTGGCTCCCAGTGCGTCAATCGTTGCTGGTTTATCCCTGTAGACATGAGCCTTAACATGGCCCCACAAGAAATAGTCCAAAGGCGTTAGATCACACGATCTAGGCGGCCAATTGACGGGCCCAAAACGTGAGATAAACTGTTCACCGAAGGCGGCTCTTAATTGGGCCATTGTTTCGCGTGCCGTGTGGCATGTGGCACCGTCTTGTTGAAACCACATGTCAGGCATGTCCAATTCTTCCATTTTGGGCAAAAAAAAATCACCAACCATCACACGGTAGCGCTCGCCATTCACAGTAACGTTTCGGCCATTGTCGTCTTTGAAAAAGTACGGCCCGATGATGCCACCGGCCAATAATCCACACCAAACAGTACATTTTTCGGAATGCAGTGGTAGCTCTTGCAATGCTTCTGGCTGGTCTTCACTCCAGATGCGGCAATTATGCTTATTGACATATCCATTCAACCAGAAATGAGCTTCGTCGCTGAACACAATTTTTCGATAAAAAAGTGGATCTTCCTCCAACTTTGCCAATGCCCATTCACCAAATGTTAGACGTTGTGGGAGGTCGTGTGGCTTCAATTCTTGCACCAGCTGTATCTTGTAAGGTTTTACACCCAAATCCTTTCGCAAAATTTTCCACGTAGTGGAGTAACAGAGGCCCAATTGCTGCGAACGGCGGCGAATCGACATTTCACGGTCATCACGAACACTGGCGGATACAGCCGCAATATTTTCTTCGGTCCTCACTCTACGTATGCGTGTTCGTGGTTTAATGTCCAATAATGTTAACTGGGTTCGAAATTTAGTCACAAGCTTCCGAGTAGCTGCCTCAGTAGGCCGACCAAACTGCCCATAAATTGGAAGAAGTGCGCGATGCACTCTCTTAACCGAGCATGCATTTTGATAGTAAAATTCAATAATTTGCAAGCGTTGTTCTTTCGTAAGTCGATTCATGGTTAAATTATAGACCAAACTGAACAAGTTTGACAATGACACAAGACACGATTCACGCGTGATCTGTCAAAAACAGTGTTGCCAAAAAGATACCAGCAAAAAAATCACCCGTTAGAAACTTATACTGACTGACACAAAACTATTAATAAAATTTTCAATTGCACCTGTTTTTGATCATGAAATTCTTAGAGTCATGAATAATTGCTCACAAAAAGTACATTTACACAGTAAAATTCTTACAGTGTTATTCATAAAAATTTATGCCGCGGTTTATCGGTGGTTTAATCTTAGTAACCTTATGTAAAACACCACGAAACCACCGATAAACCACGGTTTAAATTTTTATTAATAACACACAACAATATGTAAGTTTCATGAAATTGTAGATTAACCTCATTTTATATGACAATACATTTTTTTATAAAATTCGCTATCGAAATTAGAATTTGAATTTTGAAAAAAAACTGTTTAATTAGAATGGTGCCACTCAATTTTTTTAATAATATGTACGTTTTTGAGAGTCACGTAGTTGAAAACTTCCCCAGTATTTGTGTTGTTTTTATCAAATTATTGCCAAAACGTGAAATTATAAGAAATAGACCATTTCGCTATTGATTTTTGAATATAGGTTGTGGCAACTTTCGCGAGTTATTTCAGTTTTGCACAAAATGGAAAAATTATGATTATTTTTGTTATTGTTTACAAACAGTGACATTATTGAATTAAATTCTTATTACTTACATATTTTTATAAAAATGTCGAATTTCTCATTATATTATCTATTGTTAAACCTCATTTTTAAGAAAACTAAGAATAACATAAAACCGAAAATATAATTATTAGAATTTTGGACTTGAGTACGAAAAATTTCGCTATTCTTCCTGAAATATTACTTCAAACAAGTGTATACGCTGAAATCTTTGATTTGATTTTATTAGAAATGTGCCATACATTTTTTTTTTAAATAATTCGTACGTTTTTTAGAAACGCGTTGTTAAAACACTTATACGCATTTTGATAACGCTCCTTCGACTTCTCCGGCAGTAGGAAGGAACAGGCAGCATCTGCAGCCTCTTCAATTGCCATTTCTGGTTTATTTTCATTGAAATTCATTTTACAACTGAACGAGTGCAATTTCTGACACTCACACGTTGTTTAAAAAGTAGTCTTGGCAACCAAAGTCTCGGACTTTATTGCTAGCCCTCGCTGTCGCTCGGGCGCAAACACGACCTCGACTGGTAAACAATACTTACCTCCCTTAATGCTTAAATAACTAGTAGACCATGGGCCACTTGAGCCCGTTTTATATCCATAAGAAAAGCATAGGAGCTTCCCCTCCACTTTTCCCCCTGCCTGTTTTCTATCAGATCTATTTTTAAACAGCGTGTTTTCTATCAGATCTCTTTTTAATCAGCATGTTTAAAAAGAGAACTGATAGAAAACAGGCTGTTTAAAAGGAGTTCTGATAGAAAACAGGCTGATTCTGGAGTGTCGGGAGGGATAGGAGGGGCTGGCTGGCCGGGGAAAGTGGAGGGGGAAGCTCCTATGCTTTTCTTATGGCCCATGGTCTACTATAACTATTAATCGATCTGGACTGGAGATAGAGCTGTTGCTAGATAGGTGGGTAGAGCTGAAATTTTGAATCGTTACTTTCTGGCACCCAGAGTGCATACCGTGATCATCTTCCTTCATATATTTTCTGACATTTTGCCAAAGCAATTCTAACAGTTTTTCGTATAAATTAATTTTCGTGAGGCATAATTTAGAGGGAACGCAACTGCTCCTCTGCTGCGTGCAAATGTGCGGTAATCCCTTCACTTGCGTGTGTTACAAAATCCTCGGCTGTCCTACGCTAGGCTATGCTGCGCTCAATGTGCGCGGCCGGCTGGCCTAAGAGTTGTGTGCAGAAACCCTGTCCTCGCAAGGTGGAGCGCAACAACAAATGCGGCTCCGAGAGGCAATTATCGCCGATTTGGTCTACTACCACGGTCCACTGGCATGTGATTATACACTCCGCAATGTACGCCGAGGACACGTACAAAGAATTCCACTTAACATAATTTGTGGGGATCCTTTCTAATTTCCTTACATGGCTTTTAATGGAACTGCTCTAAAACGACGGACGCAACACGGCGCTCAATGCACCCGTACGTCCGATGAGTCGATTGTTTGTCGGAGCGGTCACGCCTGGAAGAGGGACTGACAAAGATTGACCGCTGCTAGATTGGATGTCGCATATGGCAGGACGATACTGACGCTCTTGATGGATTTAGCAGTTTTTGCGCGATTTCGCAAAATTAATATTGTGCATTGCGACCACCGGTGGGTTATATACGACCGCTAATAATCGCATATCTGGCGCCGTGTAACGGATTATAACTTGGCATTGTACAGTTATCTATTATCTCAATATATAATGGGGGGAATACACACGTACGCCCAGGCGTTATCGGGTATCTGATGGAATCTGGATAGACAGCCATACAGGACGACTACGGCGGGTAGACAGACTGACACACCTCTGGCTGCAACGAGTGTGTACTTATTTGTGTCCACATCGAGTTCGGTGGCCGGTCGACATCCGTGCTTAACACTGGGCCCCAGCTGGACCAGCATTCTGCAGAGATCCCATCTATAATCGCGACGCGAGGCTCGCGGGTATTCGCTATTTCATCCACATGACTTGCACAGAATTTCATCTCGTATGCGCTTCAAATTGCCGGCAGAGGCGATATATCGCACCTACACTTTTTTAATTCGTTAATAACCGCCGGCCCCATCGATCCGGGGGCTTAATTAATACGCTAGAATGGAATTAAATGGGCCACGACGGATACATATTCATGAACGAATATCAAAACGCATTACGCAGATGAACTTGCGAAAGCGAGGCTTCTGCGAGCAAATCGGAATCACTGCGGCCCCAATGAGATCAACATGTGGTTATTTGTTTTTTAAATAACCAATATCAACAGGTCTCCGCTGTCTACGGATCCTCTCTCAATTTAGCACTGAAATAAAATATATTCGGCTAAATAAGAAATTGCGCAAGTGCCGGTTTGCATTTTCAGCGCGCCTTCTGCAACGCACCCGCTGGCTCCACCTAGCCGAGCCAGCAGGAAACTCCAGCGGTATTGATTCTGCTGGCCCATGCTAGTTCAGCCACCGGAGCGCTGCTTCCCTTGGCAGTGCAGAGCTTTCAACGCAGGTGGCGCAACATGGCATGCAACGACCGTTTTTTGGGCGCGCATCTAGAGACAATTAAAAATATAACATATATAACATAATAAATTAAGCCTCGCACTCACATCAATAATTTCAAATAAATAATTTCAATTGCATATGAAACTCATAGATGTTAGGGCTACGTTTTTTTTTGTTATACCAAGCTTTTAAAGTTGTTCTATTTTGGAAGCAACAGTTATCCGGGTTTGAATAAAAGAGGAAAAAAATATGCTGAGATTTCACAACTCGAGGATTAACAACTTCAGGAAAGACAGGCCAAATTCAAGGATGACAGATCCGGCCTGTGTCTAGCTGCAGGCGGACACCTGTTGCGCTCGACCGCTTTGTTTCCGCTTTAACAGCGAATACATGTACATTTATACTCGTTTGCGTTATTCCGCTGCCGATAATCAGGCCGCTTACAGCCACCCCATGCCGTTCCGTCATTAGCGCCCGCCGCTTAGGTTCCGAAATAGTTTTTCCCCCATCGATCCCAAAACACGAGCGCGGACGGCATTACGTGTGCGATTATGGGTTCCCAAATTTCGCACACTTGTATGCACCGCAAACTCCCCTCTGTTAAAAAAAAAGTTCGCCGTGGTTGAGCGAGCCGACCGAATGGTATTGCGCGTTGCCATGGGGTCTAAATAAAATATGCGCCCCGTATAAGCCGCTCTAAAATCTGCGAAGCCCGGTAACAAGAAGGAGCAGGGGGCGAAATCCCTACATTTATAAATGTATAAGAGCGGCGAGGGTGGAGAAGGAAGGCCGAAGACATCTAAAACCCGCGTCGCCGGATCCGGTGGAAGCTTTAAGTAATTTATCAGGTTAGTCTCGGTGCGCTCACCTAGCGAGGATGCTGGCCGGGGCAACTAGCAGGAATTCAGGCTCCTTCCTGCTGCTCCCCGGAAAGACCGGAAAACGACGGAATTCGTGAATGGGCCGGGGGGGGGGGGGGGGGGCGCCACTCCACTCCCGCTTTTCCGGGACCCGCGCGCGCGGCCCGACATTAAAAAGTGATCGCTTTTTCCCACACACGCGAGGCACGCACCCCCGGCGGCGAGGGGGAGAATAAATTCGGTCCACCATCAATTTCGAATTTGCATTTCGGCTCATATATGGAGCGCGGGCTGTCAGTGTGGCGGATTCGTGGGATCCCACCAATCTCTGGTTCGACATGTCGAATCCCATGTGAATACATTTGACTAGATTACCTAGTCCGAAGCCCACAATCTGAGCGCCCCGCCGCATAATGCATTACCTTCCCGGTTCTGTCATGCCGCACTCCCTATTCCTCTTGCGCCGGAAAAGGTTCGGGTGCACGACTGTTGCTTATATTCCTGCTGGTGCCACACATTTTTAAGGGTTCTGACAGATCCCCTGCGACCCGCGGGAACACAATAGGACCGGCAGATCCTTCTCCACGTGAAATTTCGATGACTAAACGTCCACAATATTACCAAATACCGACCTCATATTCAAAATAAGAAATACGCCTCAGGACCGTCACCACATAATTTTCTCTTTATTGTTTTGGTCCGGCGCCGGCTCGCTGAATCTGTAATTACTGATGCCGGCTCTGAAACTTCCGCAGACAGCGAGTCCCTTTTTACTGCCACTTATGAAATTCAGAACTCACTAGGGACAACAAAAACAAGTTTTGTAATTTAATCGAATATATACCAATACCCATACTTTAAATCAATACAATAATTTAAATATCCAGATGTAAATGACGATAATATGCAACGATAAATTCCTGTTTCAGCAGAAAACAGACTAAACGAAGTTATAACAGAATTATTTCCGAGGAAGAAGAAGTCAACATAGATATAAGAATAACTATGTCTGTATTAGATTCAAAACTCAATCAAGTAGAAAATGAAGTAAATAATAACAATAATAAGTGTCACAAGCAACAGGATCGGGTGGATCCTGTTTTAAATAAATTTGTACAAGAAAATTTGCAACAACCAGAAGAAATTATTTTATTTTATTTAATCAATTGCCATTTTACCTTGCGGAGTTGGCGTTTTGTGTACAGTGTTATTTTATTTAAGCCCCATTTGTCCTATTCTACTTTTTACTATTTGTTTTTACTTTTTATTTACAATGTGTTTCCATTTATCTCTATCTCTTGCTAGTTTCCTTGCTTCTCCTTCTGACATTCCTTTCTTTTCGAGTATTTTTATAACCGTTTCATTCCATCCTATTCTGGGTCTTCCTCTTTTCTTCTTATCTATCGTCTTAGCTTCTCACGTTCTTTTTACTTGAGCCTTTTCCCACCAGTGATCCCACCAACTAATCCGCCTCTTTTAGAAGAAAATAAAACTACATATATTCTGTCTTATATTTGTTTCCTTTGGTATTTTTAGTACTTCTGTTGTGGGTGTCCTGTGGTGGAGGTTATACTAGATCTTCATGATTTTGGTTTGTTGTGTTTGTATTTCTGGGTATTTGTAGGGATTTCTGTGTGCTGTTGCTTCATATATTGATGAGGTAATTTGAAATAGAATTGAGTAGGGAGTAGTCTAGTATTTTCGTTAGAGGATGTGGTGTATTTTTTAAATTTTGTATAGCATGTGTATTGTTATTGCGCACAAAACTGTGAATTTGACTAAAATGGTTAAAGTATAAAAATTCTACGCGGTGTGAGGCAGGGATGTGTACTGTTTCCTCTGCTATTTAACATATATTCTGAAGTCATATTTCGGGAAGCCCTAGTAAATACACAAGAAAGAATTTCTTTAAACGGAAAACATATAAACAACATCAGATACGCAGATGATACCATGATCATGGCCGACAACATAGAAGACTTACAACTAATAATGAATAGCTTAATAAGCACTAGTCACAGATATGGACTAGATATCAACATGGACAAGACCAAATTCATGATCATAAGTAAGAACAACCCACAACACCGCCAACAGCAACTGGAGCTGGAGCAGGGGAACATCGAAAGAGTTAAACAATATGTATATCTAGGCACCGTTATTAATGAGCAATGGGACCAGACACAAGAAATAAAAAGCAGGATTGAAAACAACAGAAATATATTCATTAAAATGGCCACAGCCTTTAAAAGTCGTGAACAAACTATAGACACCAAAATGAGACTCTTACGCTGCTACGTATTCCCTGTGTTATTTTATGGAATGGAAGCTTGGACGCTGACGGTTGCTAACACAAAAAAACTAGAAGCATATGAAATGTGGCTCTACAGAAGGATATAAAGGATATCATGGAAAGACCGCATTTCCAATGCCGAAATACAAAGAAGAATGGACAAAATGACCGAAATCCTGACCACGATTAAAACCAGAAAACTACAATACCTGGGACACATTATGCGTAACTCTAGTAGATACGGACTCCTTCAGTGTATACTACAAGGCAAAGTTGAAGGAAAAAGAAACATTGGGAGGAGAAAAATCTCGTGGCTTAAAAACTTGAGGTGTTGGTTCTCCACGACAACCACAGGCCTTTTCCGGGCAGCTGTCAACAAAGTAAAAATAGCCAATATGATAGCCAACATCCGGAACGGATAGGCACTTGCAGAAGAAGAAGAAATGGTTAATTCGTTTGAAATGCGTTTTGATGCTTTTATGGGGATTATTTTGATTTAATAAAAGAGGTGCAGGTCGGGAGCAATCAGTGTTATTAAAATAAACGCTCGCCATTTCAAAACGCTCTTTAATGGAAAAAACCACTTTAGTACTGTCAAATTGACAGTACTCTGTATTTAAAAAAAAACTGTTTCTTTTTTGCTTTTTTGTGTGTTATGTTTATTTTGTACGTTGTTCACCTTAAGAAAATAATTTCTTGCAAAGTAATCGACAGATAAAGAGATAAAGATTAAAAAGTGATAAGTGAAAGTAAACACCGTTGTATTGCAAATTAAATAAGCTTTCAAATGATCTATACTCGACCCCTACCCTAATTTTAAAAAAGGTCTTACCTCCCCTGCGGGGGTTAAACAATTGAGATTTTTTTCTTAAGTGCAATGTCCAAACATCAGTTTTGTGGGAAATTTAAAAAAAGTTACAGTGGAAGTTATGCTCAAAGTACTGGAAAAATAAGTCAAGTTGTATGCTGTTGTATTTATTTCAACTTATTTAAAAATAAAAAATAATTTAATTAAGAATTTAAACACAAAATAAACTTAACTTTTTCAAAAATTATAAATGGAAATTAAAACTCTTCACAACCACTACACTACTGTTGTAATCCTCGTCCCGTTCGGGTTCCCCATCAACAACACTTAAATATTGGTCAGCAAAAAACGGTTCATAAAATGGTATATTTTGGGGTTCCTCTAAGAAACCCATTAAGTCGTTAAGGTTCTTCAGTTTTGCTGATGATATTTCTTGCTTTTTGTTTAGGTATTGACACTTAAGAAAGAAAAGGACATGTGTCGTTTCTAAAGAATTGCTATATTTTCATTTTGCCTGTTACAAGCGACTTGTATTGTTTTTCGAGAAAACGGGTTTGTTAGTGCATATTGCTCATTCGTTAGACATTGGTCTTGAGAACCGTTTACTGTTAATAACTCGATTTGTGCAGTTTTAGATTTCTGTTGTTTTTAAAATAAACGCCTCAATTGAAGATCATTTTCTGGCCAAAAGTTTAATGTTTATTAGACGTTCTTGACAGTATTTTTACATATTTCGTGATTGAATAAGTGCTGTTATGAATCTTTTTTCATCTGTTAGTTTGATTGTTCTTATTTCCACGCTTAAATTTCCTGAGTAATGCGGTTGCTTATTCCAAAGCACTTCCTTTCTAAGGAATAAATTTATGGTTTGGGCTTTATGGCTCAAAACAGCTCTCGCGGGATTGGAATGCATGCTCTTTGGTCAAATTTCACCAGTGGGGGATGTCGGTTTTATGTGCAATGTGACATCTTATCTGGCACTATAGGTTCATGTCTCCTGCCAGTGTAAGTGTTTTTTTTATGTTTTATTAGACGTTCTTGATAGTGTTTTTAAATATTTCGTGATTGAATAAGTGCTTTTATGTATGTTTTTTCATCTGTTAGTTTGATTGTTAATATTTCCACGTTGTCGATGGCAGTCATTTGTTTTAATTTATATTGTACATAAGTCTCCTCTGATATGTATTACGAGTCCTCCACCTCTTTTGATATTCCTGGATAAGTATTCTGGTTGGTTTACTTTTGCCATTAAAGTGTTTCGGTATTTGGGGTAAGCCAGGTCTCTATGAGTATTATTGTGTGAGGGTAATTATTTTCTAGTTCTATTTTTTCTGCCTTGTTGTTTACTGATCGAATGTTATGAATGTATATTTTCATGTGGTGTTTAGTAATGTTTTAACATTCCTTTTTTTGTAACTAAATACAGATAGATACTTCAGCAAAAATGTATCTAAATATATATCTAGATACAAATTTGAAAATGTACCTAGCTACAGATACAGATACATTTGAAAAGTATCTAGATACTTCTAGATACATTTCAGATGCACGGAAAACCAAAGCAAAAATTGTTTTCTTTGTGAAACTGAAACTGAAATAAATTTAATCATAAACAAAATATAATGTTCAAACTGTTTAATATTCTTAAATAATGCGAGAAACTAACGTTAAACTTAATTTAAGGTTATTATATTTAGTATAACAGAGATTCATTTCTTTAGCCTAACTAGTTATGAAAAACCATCTTCAGAGGCATGTATTTAATGTTCATATATCTTGAATTTATTTTAAATGTAATTTTAAATTTGATAGATGTCTAATTTTGTAAAATTAATAACGATTCAAAACGTTCGTCTGGCAGCCGATTTCGACGGGATGTCATAATTTGTCCACCAGCACTGAAAAGCCTCCCTACGGCAGCCGAGGAAGGCAAAATAGTGTTATATTTTTTGAAAACTGAGCAAACAATGCCGTAGTTTTTCAGACTTCATAAATCGGGGGACATATCACTCGTGTACTGATAATACACGATCAACAGTATTTGTCTTTGATGGGGAAGGTTTATCTGAGTATCTGAGTATCTGAGATACTTGGAAATTGTATCTAGATACAATTTTAGGCACTCAAGCAAGATTGTATATAGATACGTATCTAGATACATGAATCATGGCAGTGTAGATGTGTATATGTATCTAGATACATGTAGTGTATAAATGTTTTGTCGACAATGTAGAAATATTTTGTCGGTGGTGTAGAAATCTTGTGCTGGCAGGGTAGAGATCTCGTGGTCGATGTTGTGGGTTTTTTTTGTTTAAACGGTTAAATTGAAACCTGTAATACATGATTTAGTGATTATTCATTTTATTCGCAAGGGAAGCCAATATCATGACTGCTGCTCGATTCTACATTGCATTCCACTTCTTATATATAGTCGATCTTTATTGGGCTATCGACCCTATATGGGGTCTTTCCGCCCCCACTTCTTATTTACTGTACATCCTAACTAGGTGTTTGCAGGCCGATAGTTATTGGTAGCAACGGAAAGAAATAGTAGTCATTATCAACAAGAGGTCAAGTTAATCTTCTATCAATATCTAAACACGATCATCTTTGTACATTGTTAACGATGACTAAGTTGATCGAATTACATAATCCTACCCCTTGCCTGATTATAAATTACATTTTGTTTTCAGTTCATGCGGTGCATTAATTTGGAATTCAATCCCTTTACTTTTAGTTATATAATTATGTAGTCTAATATTTGCCAATTTTTCATTTTGTTTTTACTCTTTTGCCAAATTGTCCATATACATGCAATATTCTTGACACCATTTTCAATGTTTTAGATGGTGCGGCTACAGTAGCTGCTCTGCTCACCAGTAATTTTGTCATCAGCATATCATAATTGGTTTATGATATGCTATACCGTTTATTATAATGCCTTACGTCTTGAAGTGAAACACTGATAACATTTTTCACAAAAAAACAAATTTATTTCCTAAATATCGCAATGCGATTAGCTCACTGATTTGTATATTAACTGGATTGGGTTTAGGCCGTATTCTGGCATCTGAGAGCGTGCTTGATTAAATGGCCGGCGCCATGACAATGATATTGAGGTTTTGTGACACGATTCAGCGGCAATCGGCGCAATTCGGTGGCAAGTCGGCGATGGCGGATGGAAATCTTGAAAATATTCACATCATAACATCACAATAAACATAGGTTATGTTTACTTATTTCAGACAGAAATACAGTTATTTCAGATTATTTCGTTGTACTTATGCAGCGTCAACTTTCCCGATGAATCGGATTTCTTCCCGCAAAACATGCACTCAAACACCATGTTTTTAAAATACCGTCAGACAAAACTGCTACATCTGAGAAATCGCGGCCATACTAAATTGTCCCAAAACCTCAACTTTTGCCAAGATGGCGGCGCTCAATTGGGAACGCACTCTACCGCTTAAGCCCAATCCAGTTAATATACAGATCAGTGGATTAGCTCCAGTAGGTTGAAGATCATAGCATTGCGATTGAAATATATTTAGATAAAAAAAGGTTATTGTTGTTTTAACTGTCAAAAGCTCTTATCACCATGCTTTGCATCTTCTGATATAGTTTCACTGGAATATCTTGGAGTACTAAAATTTGGCCTAAACCGCCCAAGGCCCGTTTCGTCTGGATTTCACCATAGCACCAACCTTGGGCCGGGACTGGCCGTAATTGCCGTTTAAAAAGTCATTAAAGTAATTCCCCCGCCGAGATCTCATAGGGGCCTCACACAGGCACATCTTCACGCACGCGGCGAACACAAGTTCGGGCCGTATAATGTGCGGCGGTCCCACGGCGCCCCAGCAATAAAAACCCGCAACTTTTTATCAGTCCCGCTTCAGGATACCTAAATACTTTTCGGGCGTATCCTCGGGGGCGCAGTGCCGAAACAATTCGCGCGTGAACCTTAAAACCGCGCGGAATTAGGGGGCCCGACGGCGGGGGCGGCCCGGTAATTGAGTGAACCATGGAATGCCCGTAAAAGGCGATAATGAAGTCGACGCGGCTGTTCGAACGGGCCGGGGGGAGGCCGCAGCATCAGCAGCAGGAGAATTCTTTGGCCGCCTTCCAAGGCAAGGGGGAGAGAATAGGTGCGCGTCCTAATCTGAATACTGCATGCATATCGATCAGCCGGTCGGATTGCGAGCGTTCGGATCCGTGACAACTGGAGTGTGGAGGCGGTGTTCCGCTCGGTTAGCGGCACGACACGGCCAAAGGGGCGGCGCGGGGCGGCGGCGTTTAGATTTCGGCGTTAATTTAATAACGAAGTATCGGAAAAAAGGCGATATGAGGAAGCGGCCCCGGCTTCCAAGACAAATACCATCCTACGCCAGCTACATAAATAACCGGCGTGCAAAAAGTAAACGCCGCCGAGGATAAACAATGGGGAGTCATTAAAGTTTGTCGCGGTTCTTTCTATCCGGCGGGACGGTGAGGTGCGGGGGCATCAAATGTGTGCGGCGCGGCGCTCCGGCGTGCACCGAATTTTTGGTGCACTTCCAGGTTGATGCCTCGATAGCCGAGGCGGATTGTCTGCCGCTTGATGAATTAAGTTAAGTGCCGCTCCTTCCGGATCGCTTCTTATGGAGTTAGGGAATCAGGAAATTGCCGGATTGATGCCCTCCGCCCCCCGACGGTCGGCATGTGGCTCACGTAACGGCGCGGATAAATATGTCGGCACGGCTAATCGTTGTTTAAAGGCCGCTAATTCGCCGCCCCCCAATTTGCTAGGATTTAAATGCGATTAATTCCGCTGCAGTCCGACCCACCGGCGGCGACGCCTACATCCGCATTCGTAATGCGTTGCGCCGCGTCGTTATATTTTTAAAGTGCGGCTTTTTAAAAATAACGACGCCACGCTTTTTAAACGGCCGGTCGTCCACACGTTTCGGAGCGGCCGTAACTTTTACTGCGGATTTTTATTGCATTTCACAGGACGCGATTTCACGAAGCGCACAGTCAACGGTATATTGTTATTATTTTATTCATCAATATTACAAAAACATACACATCTAATAGTTGTCATGGTATTTGTTGCCACGGAACCTTGCTTAAAATTCGCTAAACAACAAATTGGAAAGCAGGAAAAGGGCACAATACAATTTATTAATTGTTAGAATGCGTTATATGAATATTTACCTTCAAAATAATAGGTTAAGGTAGTATAGACAAAACCAACTTGATATTAAAAACTCAAAAATGTATCTACATCATGTCCCTAAAACTATTGTTACAAGAAAATACCGAGTTAATTGAGGTGTTTATTTTAAAAAGTGCCATGTCCAAAAATGTTTGTGGGAAATTACAAAAAAAAAGTTACAGTGGAAGTTACACTCAAAGTACTGGGAAAATAAATCAGGCTATTCTGTTGTATTTATTTTAACTTATTTAAAAATAAAAATAATTTTAAATAAGAACTGTGAAACAAGAGAAATACAGGTGAAAAAATTGGAATGCCTGTTCAAAATTAAAAATCATGTGTCTGTTATACGAGACTTGTATTGTTTTCTTGAGAAAACGGGTGTGTTAGTGCATATACATTGGTATTGAGAGCCGTTTACTGTTAATTTGATTTGTGCATTTTTGGACTAATGTTGTTTTTAAAATAAACGCCTCAATTGATTTACACATTTTGCATTTTTGAAAACTAAAATGTCACTGCTGTGAAAAGAGAAAAATTATATGTTATATCTTATTTAATATGTTTCCAATATTTCTGTCCCATTTCTTTTTGGTCTTCAGACTCTTCTCTTTCCTATTATCTTTGTTTCCCATATCTTCTTTGTTTGGTTATTGTCTTCTCTCCTGATTATGTGTCCCAGCCATTATAATTGTCTATTTTCTGTCTGTTTATTAAGTTCTACCATTTCTAGTTCAATTCTGATGTACACATTTATCACACTGGCTAGTTTTGTTACTCCATATACTTTCCTCAGGTATTTCATTTCAAGGGCTTGGATTTTCCTTTTTTGTCTCTAGTTGAGTATCCACGTTTCACAGCCGTATAGTAGGGTAGGTACCGTAGTACTTAGTACATTATAAGCTTTGTTTTTTGGGATATTTTTTTGTTGTTTAGTATAATTTTGTTAATCGCGTGAAAGGTTCTTGTCGTTGCTTGTATTCTGTTGTTTTTTTTTCTGTTTTCATATTCTCTTTCCTTTCAATATTCGTCAATATATATTCTTATATATATATTCTTTCAATATTCGTTATAAAGTATTTTGTGTTCTATCGGTTCTATCTTATAGGTTCTGATACAATGTTCTGTGTTGTTATATATGCTTTTGATTGCCCTCCTCAGTTTAGGTCCTACTTGTCTATCATTTAGTGTCTGCCACGCAAATTCTCTTTCCTTTTTATCAAACGCTTTTTCTAACTTTACAAAGCAGATATACATGTCTTTTTTGTGTTCTATGGACTCATTTATTAGGTTTCTTATTGTAAATAGGTGGTCTATTGTACAATGTGCTTTCCTGAACCCGCTTTGTGATGGTTCTATTTCATTTTCAAGTTTTGTCTAATTCTTCTTTCCAGTATATTCTCACAGACTTTTTCCGCGGCGCACAGTAGAGATAGTTCCCTATAGTTGTTGCATTTTTTGTTGTCTACTTTCTTGTATACGGGCAGTATCACCGCTGTCTGCCAGTCCCTAGGTGTTTCTCCGGAATTCCATATTTTATTTAATATGCTTGTTAAAAGTTGTATGCCTTCTTCTCCCATGTATTTCAACTGTTCATTTTTCATTTTGTCTATTCCTGGTGCTTTATCAAGTTTTATTTTCCCTATAGCTGTTCTAACTTCTTCGATACCTATATCTTATTCTTCCTCGTTGCCTTGTTTGTCGCTCTTATTGTTATTGCTTGCTACTTCTTCTTTCTCTATAGGCAGTATTACCGCTGTCTGCCAGTCCCTAGGTGTTCCTTCTGAATTCCATATTTTATTTAATATGCTTGCAAAAGTTGTATACCTTCTTCTCCCATGTATTTCAACTGTGCATTTTTCATTTTGTCTATTCCTGGAGCTTAATCAAGTTATATTTTCCCTAAAGCTGTTCTAACTTCTTCGATGCCTATTTCTTGTTCTTCCTCGTTACCTTGTTTGTTTCTCTTAATGTTATTGTTTGCTATTGTTCTTTCTGTATTCTGTTTATATTTTGTTTTGTCATATTTTTCCAGTAAACCTGCAAAGTATTGTTTCTATCTTTCTCATATTTCTTCTTTCTATGTAAGTTTTTTTGTTTTTCTGGTATCTTCTGATAATGTTGTAGCTTCTGGTTCTAATCTCTATTTTTTTCCATTTTTTCTCCGAATTTTTCCAATGATATTTCTTTTGATTGTTTCTAATTTTATTGTAATTTAAAATGTGATTTTTTTTAGATCAATTTGGATTCCTCCAATGTACAGTCATGGACTCAAAGAATGTCACTGGTCGCTGGGACACGGCGGTTCGCGGTCCTTGTCTAGTCGGGCATTTGCATTCGGTGCTATTCGGCGTTCAATGTTTGGTTCAGTGTTGTCACTGAGTGACCGACTCCCTAAAATTTACCTGGAAGGGCTCTGGGTCCGCTATTATGTATGCATCCCATAAAAGAAAAATATTTTTCGTCTACATCATTGATTTTTATAGTGTCCGCCAGAAAGTTGGACACATGGAAAAATATTTTATTATTAACTTTTCAGTAAATGTTATTCTTCCAAACAATTTCTGCATTATTTAAAATTAATCTATATTAATTAGTCCAGATAATCAAATTATCTGGTGGCATGTTTTGAAATGCTTAATATCTTTTTTCTACAATCACTAAATAAAGTAAGCTTTTTTGCTCGATACTGAAAACGAAAAGTTGACGTTTATCTAAGACTCGTTTTTCTCGCTCGCCGCACAATAAAACTAAAAACTGCGCGTCGCCAATAGCAACTAATAAATCAACGTTCTTTATAAAGAACTCAATCATTTTTTAAGTGATTTTAGAAAATATTTTGTATGTAATACGAGCAAAAAGTGGTATTATTGCTTTTAAGTTAATGCCAACTCTCACTATCAACTTGAGATATTGGAAGAGTTATAAAATACTTATTCGTTAGAGCTAGGGCGTGGTGTACTTTATGTGAAGAAATAGGAATATCTAAAAGTTATAAAACCTATGGAAGTACACCACGCCCTAGCTCTAACGAATAAGTATTTTATAACTCTTCCAATATCTCAAGTTTCTTGCGAAAAATCTTTCTCAGAGCTAAAATTTCTACGTAAAAAATACATTAGGATCGACGCTATGGGACTCTTTGCCTTGAGGCTTTTATGCTCATGAGTCGTGAGAAAGTGATTTTAAATACAGTAAACAATGAAGAAATTATTAATTAGGTAAATTAGGGTAAATCCAGTTCTCTCTTTTATCAAGTAAGTTATTATTGACATGTGCAAAAAGATCCATACACAGCACGGGTTCCAAAACTTTTAAACATTGCGACCCACTTTTGAGAATACCAATCTATATCGACCCACTTCATCCCCGGCGCATTGATATTATTTTTTTACTTTCGCCCTATCTAATGAATTTTAATTTTTGAATCTTAAAAATATAAAATACGATAAATCATATACATATATGCATGTATACGAAATTCGTATACTTTCAAGATCTTGTCGCTATCCACCAAAATTCGACTTGCGACCTACCAGTGGATCGCGACCCACAGTTTGGGAAACCCTGCCAAAGTTTAGATGATTTGGTAGTTGGAATTTAGGCATTTAGGCATTTTAGGCTCGCAGGTATGCACGGTGTTAACAAAAAAATAAAAAAATATTTAAGGAGGTAGCAGTATGAACCACTACAAAGAAAAAAGTCTTGATAAACATGGGTGCTTAAAGTAACGGTTTTGGAGATATGGAAGTATGTTCTTTTTTACCTCCTTTTTTTAGTAGTAGTGACTGTATTTGTTAGGGATATTATCCCTAATTGGCTATCGACCAACGTGGGTCCTTCTGCCATGTGATTTGCGTAAATGTGTGTATTGAGTTAGGCCTTGTTACTCTAGAAATTTGCCCCCGTTCTCTAGAGCGCAGTTATTGAGCTCCCAACGACGAATGGCACTAGTTTCTCATTACAAACGTACTATCTGTACTGGGGCTCGAACCCAGGTCTTCATGCATGCCAAGCAAGCATTCTAACTTGTCAGCCAAACTAGCGGTCTCCTTTTTTTATTTTGCTAAAACTTGCATTTTCTTGTCATAGTTGGCTGATGTTTTGTGAAATAAACATTCAGTAGTTGTTAGTGCACAAGTTTTCATTGCTATGGCTGTTTACTCTAATGCAGAATTAGCAGACATACATGTCATGCTAATTCGTGCTAATGGTCGTGCTAATGGAATTTCCACCGAAGCACGACGTCTTTATGTAAAGGCTTGTCCAAATCGCCAGATTCCTTCACATCGTATGTTTGGAAGAATTCACCAGATATTGTGTGATTAGTGCATGGGTACTCCTGTAAATAGCCTCGAAGAGTTACATCTAAAAATTAATCAAAAGTGCCAACAAATCCGAGCCGATGAGGGTGTTTTAGAAAGAGTTCGAATATCCTTGAGACAAAGATGTCATGCCTGCTTGGAAATGGAAGGAGGTCACTTCGAACATCTTCTGTAACTCTGTTTTTGCTAGAAGCTTCCTTTGTTTGTTTGCACATAATCAATAATAATAAATAATTGCAAATAGGCACATAAATGTTTCCAACAAGAATAATCTTCTATATCTCCGAAACCGTTATTTTGAGGACCCATGTTTATCAAGACTTTTTTAATTGTGGTTCATTAAAACTAAGCCCCCTTAAATATTTTACACTCTTTTTGTATAGCAGTGTACACTATAGTATACTCTAATTTTTCTAAACTGGCGTTCACGTCAACAGCTGTGTGATGAGGTTTTTTCGTACCAATGTGAGTGTTTTCGAGAATATGCATAACAATAGTTTAAGAATCGAAATTAATCTGAGGATCGTTTGTTACATAATACAGATCACCGGTGGTTATAAATAGCTAATCGGTGTATTAACCGCGAACACAATTTTCGCCTGCCAATCATGTAATAAACCATGTTATGTTGGCGGCCGCGATATTTTTTCGGCGACGATGCCAAATCTTTTTCACTAACACATGCTCATACATGTGTGTATAACCAAACTTCTTTGACATTTAACTTGTTACATTTGACCGATTATTACAATGCATATTTTGCCACTGTAGATGTTAAACCATAACCACAAGATTGATATCTGTACGATAAACGGCAGATAAGTCGACGAATTTGATACGAACCGCGCACTGTCGCACAAGATTGCAGGGGCACAACAGCTGATTGAAGCCATTTTTAAATACCCAGGACAGCTGGCAACCTTGTAAAATTGTGTCATCATTATTATGATTATTATTTTGATGAGGTGAACGCCAGTTTAGAAAAAATAGAGTATAGTATTAAAACTAAGCTTTATTACTGCTATATGCCTGAGAGTGCCCAAATTCCTATTACCAAATAAGTTATTCTTATTAAGTAAGAATATTATGTTTTATTGTAATTTTGCTTATTTGAGTTGTAACATTTATTAACTTGTGCAATATATTTAGTTTTTTTTTTTATTTTTAATTTTAGAGAAAGTTTTTAGACACTTTAATTTAACTTATACAAAATGACACTTGATCACACTAGTTATAACTAATTCTTTTAATTTTTGTTAACATCTCTTGGGTAGTGTCCATCTACACACAGACTAATTTTGAACCCTTTTGCTTGCGTTCCAATACTCTGCTGTTGTTGAGACGTAAGTTAAGCGACTAATTAATCTTTCATTGATTACCTGTGCATGTGGTAATGGTGCTACCGGATTATGTGCGGGTATACCCAGGGCTGGCTCTAGGGGGAGGGGGGCGCCTAGGGCGGCAGGGGCGGTAGCACAGGCGATATAATCTCGGCAATTTTGCGATGTCAAAATTCAAACAGCTCGTAAATACCGCTCGGACCGCTAGGATTCCAGACATTGTATCTTCTTGCTTTGAATAAATACGTAAACATTGTCTAAGGTTGTACACATTCAACATGTAATAATAGGCTTTGAAGGGCTACAGCTTCGGATACATGTTTTTTTATTATAGTTTTATTGGATTTTCTTTTTAACTTTGAATAACTTTGAATAAATACGTAAACATTGTCTAAAGTTGTAATTCAACATGTAATAATAAGCTTTAAAGGGCTACAGCTTCGGATACATGTTTTTTAGTATAGTTTTATTAGATTTTTTTCTTAATCACCAGGAGGAATCATCCGTTGAAGTGTTTCCCCGAAGTCACACATCACCACGTGTAGTGTATAGTACTGCTAGTACAGTATAGTACTGCGTGAGAATGTGTTTGATATTTATTGGGGGGGCGGCGGCGCTCGTAAATACCGCTTGGGGCGGCAAAACTACTATGGCTGGCCCTGGGTATACCAACCAATTGTAGCAATTTCCATTTTCAAGGTTAATTGTAGTTTTTACTCTGATCGGCTCTAATAGTTATTGGAAAAATGTAGTCCGCTGTGTTGCTGATGGAAGTGTTGAGTTGGAGGCGGCGGCGTGTCATTAAGGATGGCCCCGAGATTGGCGCTAAAGGGGGACGCGGCGTAATAAATATCGGAAAACAATCAGACAGATGGCATTGACGATGCATTTGGGGCACGGCGATGAGCGTCCGTGCCGTGGAGGGTATAATAATGGGGAGCCTCCGGTCGCAGTACTGAACCGAGCGCTGAGCTCCTCTGCTGCTGCTAACAAATCCCCCCAACTCCCCGTTCGCATGCGGCCGGCCCGTCTAATTGATGCTGTAATCACATATCTGCCGCCGGATCTCCGCCTCCGCCGTCTGCTCTCCCACCCCCCGATGGCCCGCATTTCGTGCAGGCCGCCCCCACACCATCCACCCTATTACGTGTAGTACAGTCGACGTCGGCGCCGGCGTCGGCGTAGTCTACGCTTTCCGAGTTCAATCGCTACGGGCCGAATAAAGAAAATTACTAAACTACGAATTTTCTACATCATGAATCCTTCTGCGGCCTGGACGCCCATTTTTGATCACCACATTTTTCGCCATTTTTTTTTTATTGAACTAAATTAAACAGTTTTCGCCAATTATTTGTGCCCCATTCTTCCAACGCAAATCTGCTGCAAAATCACTTGCGCGCCGCAGATGATAATTAGCTGTCTGTAGCACGTCCCAGTCACCGTATGCGTGTGCATCGTTCGGGATTACAATTTTAAGTCCCGATTTCGTTACCATGCGCGCAGAAAATCCCATTTCCTCCAGCGTACCGTTGCGGTTTATATATAATCTCGGCCGGGTCTGCGATATATAAAGGTGGTATCCTACAGTAGCACTGACGGCGGGTCAAGAGCTGGAGGGGCGGCGGGGCGGCGGTACGTGACGCGGCTGTGAGATACAGAGCTTTCGCCGCAGCCGGCGGCGGCCCGTGGTATTGCTAGTCGGGCCCCGCGTCGCCGGGGAGCGGCTGGATTTCCCGCCGCCCGGGAAATTCTGCGGGTAATTGACTGGAAGTGCGAATCTCCCTCCGATGCAACTTCGGGAATTACGGACGCGGGGCGGCGCTGCAAATCAAAACGCGCGTCCGCAGCCGCCGCCGACAGGCGTGTGCTGGACAACTGCGGGCTTTCCCAGGCATTGGCTGGCCGGAACTTGACTTTTAATAGATAGCACATTTTACAAATAATGAGGACCAAGTAAATTAAAGTGGGATGGGCTAAAAATTTCTTAGCTTCGACTTAAAATTAAATAATTAAGTGAAACTTGCAAGGTTTCCCGTCTTAGAATGGCCAAAAAAACACATTAAGCTCGTAGATTTTACCTTGGAACTTATAATTAATACAAAATTGCATAAAGGCGCATCCACGCGAGTTCGAAACGTTCGCGAACACTCAGATTTCTGTAAAGATATCTCCAGATAACTGTTTGCAGTGTAATTAATGTCACGATATCTGGGTGGCATTGGGTAATGCCATAATATATCCTACGAAGCATCAATAAATACCCTAATTTATATATTACGGTACTATAATCTAGTATAAACAATGGCATACAATTATATTTTATACATATTACATGTGATATCAAATTTGTTATTATGATATACTCTGTGTGATTAGATTTTGTTCAATCCATAAATTATGAATTATACAACCTGCACATATAAATAAAGTTGCTTTAAATAAAGCATGAGCTAATAAGTGAAAAAAAAACGGAGAATAAGTGTTCTCCATACAACTATATAGAGAAAGTATTGTTTTCGTGAATATTTTAGAATCGCACATTTAAATGGATATATTCATTTTTAGGCCCTTCAGTCTATGATGGAAAATATGAAATAATTTTTAACCTTCAACCACTAATGTTTTATTTTGAAATTTACTAAATATTATTGCCAGTTACTATGATAGTTAAACGTGCCACGTGCAACGGTAACATTGCCACGACGTTGCGTCGGGTCACGTGGGGTATCTATGAGTCGGCTTCAGTTCAGTCCTGTTCTGAACTCGTGCCGAAAACATCTGCGGATTTAGTCCTGGAACCCTCTGGATACCACGTGGTATCCAGTTGACTCCCGTATACAGTGCCTCACATTGACGTGGTACTGGAGCTCGTGCGACAACACTCATACCGTGAAGCAGTTAATCGATGGGCCGTAGCCGTAAACATCTACGGATTTAGTTCTGGAACCCTCTGGATACCTCGTGGTATCCAGTTGACTCCCGTATACAGTGCCTCACCTTGACGTGGTACTGGAGCTCGTGCGACAACACTCACACCTGAAGCAGTTAATCGATGGCCCGTAGCCGCGTGTGCAGTTGTAAATCGACTTATGGCGGGGCCATAGCGATGCATTCCCGTGCCCGCAATCCAGTATGTAATTTTTTGTAATGTTGACATATAAAGTGTCACTTTTCAAAATTGACTGTACATACATGGTTTCGAAACGTCATACTTTTCGTAACTAATAATGAAAAATTCATTGCAACACTTTGGTATTTGGTGGAATTACTGATGAAAGCGCATGCTGTGCAGTTTGTTCGATATCGCTAGAGACTAAAGACATTATGAATGTTAATTAATTTGCATCAACATTGTTTAGTTGTTGATCTTAATAAAGTCAAGATTTAATCTGTTCAGCAGTTCATTTAGCTATAACAAACCTAAATTACACTGCGTTCAAAATATCCTATAGGTTTAATCAGGGGAAAACTGAATACAACATATAGCTTTTCAGTTCCTGAGTAGATCTCCAAATTTTTTACATTTTTGACATATTTGATCTTCATCTTGATAATAGACGAAAAACAGATATTTTTTTAAAAATTTGATTTGCCTCAAAATTTCATTTACACAATGATATACCAACTTATGATATAATTGGGGTACTTGGGGCGTTTTTCTTAAAACACTATATATATACACACACACACACACAAATATATATATATATATATATATATATATATATATATATATATATATATATATATATATATATATATATATTGACCTACATTGTACCAGCTTCTCAGTACATATCATTACCTACACTAGGGTTATTCTTGACCCAGGTTTTCTCATGTATTGCTAACAATCGAGGATATTTCTGCGCGACGTAGAGGCTATTAATAACAATAAAAAATAACGCAATCCGCGTTTCACTTGCATTTGTTTAATCTTTGGTATTTTCATAATAGAAGTCATTTTCTTGGAATTTTATAATTTCAATCAAAGCTTTACTGATTTAAGACTAACCAATAAAATTTGTTCATATAAGAAGATCTATTTTCTATAGATATCTATTTTTTCTAATGTTGACCTTTATATGTTACTTTTCAAAATTGACAGTACATAGTTTTGAAACGTCGTACTTTTCGTAACTAGAGATGAAAAATTCATTGCAACACTTTGGTATTTGGTGGAATTACTGATGAAAGCGCATGCTGTGCAGCTTTTTCGATATCGCTAGAGACTAGAGACATCAATGTTATTTATTTTGCATCAACATTGTTTAGTTTTTGATATTAATAAAGTCATGATTTAATATATTCCAAAGTTCATTTAGCAGTTACAGTTACAAACTTAAATTACACTGCGTTCAAAATATCCTTTAGGTTTCATCAGGGCAAAACCCAATAAAACATGTAGCTTGTCAGTTTCTGAGTAGATCTCCAAATTTTCTACATTATTGATCTGTTTTGATCTTCATCTTAATAATGGACGAAAATCAGAAATTTTTATTTTTTTTTTTTAGTTCTTTGTTTAGTTTTTGATCTTAATAAAGTCATGATTTAATCTATGCAAAAGTTCATTTAGCTATAACAAACCTAAATTACACTACGTTCAAAATATCCTTTAGGTATAATCAGGGCAAAACTCAATAAAACATGTAGCTTCTCAGTTTCTGAGTAGATCTCCAAATTTTCTACATTTTTTATCTGTTTTGATCTTCATCTTAATAATGGACGAGAAACAGAAATTTTTATTTTTATTTTTTTAAATTAAATTTACCTCAAAATTTGACTGAATCTGAATTCAGACTCTGAATTCAGAGTCTGAATTGGATATTTTCACATCTTGCCAATACCGGTTTGACAACGACTGTGAACACGGTACTTCAAATTGGCAAGCAGGTGACTGAATTATCGGGAGTAATACCACCTGTGCTTAAAAATTACTGATAATTTTCATGAAAGCTTGTTGTTAAAAACTCCACGAGTTCGAAGAGCAAGTGGAATTAGACATGCTTGAATGGAAATTATCCGGTTAATTTATAAGCACAAGTGGTATTTAGGGACATTTCTCGAATAAAAATTAAATAAATGCAAGTTCAGATACTGGCGTCTCTCAGTTAAAAGTGTACCTTTTTTCGGCGCAAAATGACATAAACTGTGTCCATACACTGTTCTTGCTCTTTTCAGTGTCTTTGGGTACACTTGAATGGAAATTATCCGATTAATTTATAAGCAGAAGTGGTATTTAGGGAGAATATTTCTCGAATCAAAATTTAAAAAAATGCAAGTTCAGATTCTGGCGTCTCTCGATTAAAAGTGTACCTTTTTTCGGCGCAAAATGACATAAACTGTCTCCATACACTGTTCTTGCTATTTTCCGTGTCTGGGTTCTAATTGTGTCCTAATGATATTTTCATCAGTTTCTGGTTGTGTGATATCTCCAAATCGATTGATGACGTCTAAAAGACTTGACTTCGATGATTCTGCTGTAACAATGTTATGGCCACGTAGAATTTCCAGGGGCAATATAATAATTGGTGTTCTAATTATCGATAATGATTTTATAAATACTACGAATTTTAACCCGAACGACGAAAATGTCGGAATTTTACAAAGTTTGTGATTAAAATGAGTAGTACTTTTAACATCATTATCGATAATGAGAACGCCACTTATAACGTACACCATATGTACATGTAAGGTGTATAGGACGTTCCTATAATCTTAAATCAGCGATTTTTCGCACTTGTTTAAGTTTAAAAATGTGTTTACTGAAAAGTGACCTTATTGGACTTGGTGACTTTTGCCAGAACACCGACGATATATGAGTGAAATATTCAATGAAAATCATCAAGTTTAGTCGGTTTTGTCCGAATTAGAAAAAATCCTGTATGTAACACGTTATGAAATGCCATTTTGTGTAACTCGGGTGAGCTTGCGAGTTCTCGCTCAGCTGGTCCCGCAAATATTGCACTCAAAATATACAAAATGGTGCATTTCATAACTAGTTACATAAATAGCTATTCACACTTCAGAATTTGTTAAAATTGTCTTACTAATCATGTCAGCTTTATTTTGAGGTGATCTTCTACTTGAGATTATCTACTACTTCTCAAGATTATCTGCTACCTGCTACCTCTTGAGATTATCTGTTACTTCTTCAGATTACTTATAGCGCATTATAGCTTTGAGAAGTATTTTGAGAACAGAGATTTTTGAAAAATTTCAACTTGCATCAGCATTGAGAGGTGCTATACTCGTGCATAATTAAACGTATCTAGGATGACCTAATAAATGAAAAATACTACGACTGCTATTGTAGCTAATAATAATAGCTTGCGTGTACCCAAAACTCGATTTGCGTCAACTCAACATTTTTCTTGTATGGTCCAGCAACTTCTGCATTCCCACACAATGCCCCATTAAAATTGCTCCCAATCTCGTGTCCGCTTATTACGCGTCTCTCGGAGGAATCCGTGATGATGGTGTGCTGTCAACTCGGCGGGATCATTTAGCGTCGAAGGTTTTGCACCTCCCCACGATCGCCCGGACCGCGGAGCGAGGAGCATTTTTCTAACGGGAGGAAGCTAGACCGCACACACATAATGCGAACTTAACGACTGTAATTATTTTTTTGTGGGCACTTCTAAACGATCCTCCTGCGGCACAAACAACGCCACGATATCGAGGCGCGCCGCGGCGAAATTACCTAGGTGTGACGGGAGAGCAACTGCAAAAACTCAACAAGATACTAAATAGAAAAATATACGTAGATTTCGTGGTTTGTGGAAAATGAACTAAGTGCCAGCTCTACTGGACAATCATAGCACTTAAAGCCAGTTTCATAATTCAGTTTAAGTCGGTTTTAAGATCATGGGCTCATTTTAGAAATCTGTGTTGTGTCTACTGGGTACTAGGTCTAGGTGTAGTAAATAATCATATCACTTAAAGCCAGTTTTTTATTCAATTTTAACTGATATTAAGATCCATTTTAAAAATATGATCCTTTTGAGTAAAGGTTTTGATATAAGTAAAAGTAGATCGTAGCATTCAATTTCCGTAATCAGTCAAAAACTAAAAATTCGTTCGACTATAAAGTAAGGTCTGATCTATAGGTAAAACCAAACAATTAACGATGTTAACGAAATTTAAAGAAATTGCATCACTACAATTTTTGTTCTATCCGATTTTTTGTTGCCCTAAGTCTAAAATAGCATTACCTATAATTTTTTATCTATCAGATTTTTAGTTTGCATATCCGTTTTTAGTATAGTTAATTTCTACCTCGCAATTTCATTACTGCTTTGCACGTAGCACGTCTATCAAGTATGAAATTTTAATTGCCAGTGAAACTTCGCCGGGGATTTTTTTTTATCCATCCAACGCAATTTCTTACTTTCTCCACACTTGGCAGCGAACAAATTGCGACCAATTTTCCTGGAACCTGGTGGTAGAGGCTTATCTCGTCGCCGGTATCACCGGGGGATGATGAATTCGCAGTTGGAATAAATTCCCCCGCCCTGGGGGTTGGCTTCGCAGCGGTGGCTTAACACAATAAGGATGCCCCCGCCGCCCCCACGAAGGGAAGTAATATTTGGTGCGTTAGGGTCCCCATTAAGGATCGAATCAGATGTTCGTTTGCCGGCAGCTGCTCCGACGTTTAAGATGCCCCCGGACGGCGGAGCGCTGGGGAGTGGCATTGTTTCCTCTCACGTGGGGGCGGCCGTGTGTACGTAGTTAAAAGCCGTCGCAAATCAGGTGGAAAAAAGGCCGAGGCTCGGGGGGCAAATGTTTGCCCCGCCTCATTATTCGGCTGGCCGTAACGTTCCACGGGGGGCTGAATAAACAAATTCGCTCTCCATCGGAGGCGGCTAATTGCGCTGGCGAAAATTTAAAGCGGGTGCATTAAAGCCGGCGATTTGGGGCTCATCGATTCAGCCCTCGTACGAATGCGCCGGTTTGATTCAGTTTTTTTTTGCAGCCCGAGCGATTTTCCGCTGTCGCGCTTCGTCCCATATTCAATTGCCATGTTTGCAATTCCGCCCGTTTCAGCGTCCGCACGGGGGCGGATTAATGCCTGTAAACTGAATATTTGGACGTGTTGATTATTAATTAACGTGCAGTGCAATACATTTGAACGGGAAAATCAAATAACAAAAACAAGCAATTCTTGGAAACACGATTGTTTGTTGATCGTTTCCGAAAATAGTGAGGACAGGACTCCCTACGGGTCATATTTTCGCTGTTTCAGGAATTGATGAAGATTAAAAAAAAAATACCAAGTGGAAACCCACTGACAACATATTCGGGGTTCAATGCAATAGTGAACCAAGTCACTTTTAAGTGAAGCTGAGATAAAGAGGTTTGAAGTTATTGGTTAATAATTAATTCATATGCGTTGTTCGTTTATTTATCCGTGTGCAATCTTACAATTTACTCACGACTGAAAGATTAATAACAGTTTTAAATACCTAAATAAATTCTAATCAAATTAATTTAAAGAATACACGGCCCGCTATCGGACTTAGTTCATTTTAACAGGAAACATTTTATAGAATGTTTCATACTATCTAGATACTATATACTATATACTATAAATAATATCATACTATATTGAAGAAATGATTAGTTTGTTATTTTTATAAAAGACTCTAAATATACTACTACTACCAGTGTTGTAACAGATACCTTTTTTTGTATCTAGATACAGATACAGATACTTCAGAAAAAATGTATCTAGATACATATCTAGATACAAATTTGCAAATGTATCTAGCTACAGATACAGATACATTTGAAAAGTATCTAGATACTTCTAGATACATTTCAGATACATGGAAAACCAAAGCAAAAATCGTTTTCTTTGTGAACCTGAAACAGAAATAAATTTAATCATAGACAATATATAATCTTCAAACTATTTATTATTCTTAAATAATGCAAGAAACTAACGTTAATATTAATATAAGGTTGTTATATTTAGTACTTACTGGTAAGTAATTTTATTTTAAATTTTATGATTTATATCTACCTGAAACTGAAATAAATTTAATCATAGACAAAATATAATATTCAAACTATTTATTATTCTTAAATAATGCGAGAAACTAACGTTAAACTTAAATTAAGGTTGTTATATTTAGTACTTACTGGTAAGTAATATTTTTTTTATTTTATTTTGTGATATATCTACCTGAAACTGAAATAAATTTAATCATAGACAAGATATAATGTTCAAACTATTTATTATTCTTAAATAATGCGAGAAACTAACAATAAACTTAATTTAAGGTTGTTATATTTAGTACTTACTGGTAAGTAATATATATATATATATATATATATATATATATATATATATAAAGGGTTTTCCAATAAGAGGTGTTATTTTGAATAGCCCGCTATTTCGGTAGATGTCACTTTTGAAGCTGTCATTTCTTGGCATTTGACAAGTAGAAACTACGCCATTAATAAAAATGGTACGATACACGCTTCAACAACGCATTGAAATTATTAAAATTCGCTATAAAAATGGTGAAAATTTGGCAGAGACGGTTCGTAAAACTCGAACATTTTTGGGTCGTCGTGAAGCACCTTGTCGGACCGCAATACAGAAATTGGTGGAAAAATTCGAGCTGTTGGGACAAGTTAGTGATGAGAAGAATAAAACCCGTGCACGTCGCTCAAGAACAGCCGAGAATATTGCTGCTGTAGCCGAAAGTGTTGAAGAAAACCCAGGTTTGTCCATTCCTCGTCGTTCTTTGGAATTAGGTATTCCACAAACGTCATTACACCGTATTTTGCATAAAGATTTGGGTCTTAAGGCTTATAAAGTCCAGTTAACACAAGAACTCAAGCCGGCCGATCATCAACAACGTCGTGACTTTGCTGATTGGGTCGTTGAAATGCATGAAAATGATCCGGAATTCCATCGAAAAATCATCTTCAGTGATGAGGCCCATTTCCACCTCGGTGGCTTCGTCAACAAGCAAAATTGTCGCATCTGGGGCTCAGAAAACCCAAGAGTTATTGTTGAAAAGCCTCTCTATCCTCAACGTGTGACTGTTTGGTGCGGTTTATGGTCCGGCGGAGTCATTGGACCTTACTTTTTCGGAAATGAGGCTGGCGCAACAGTTACGGTGAATGGATTGCGCTATCAAGAGATGATTAACGATTTTTTATGGCCGGAATTGGATGGTATTGATCTGGACAACGTTCACTTTCAACAAGACGGCGCTACGTGCCACACAAGCAACGAAACCATTGATCTTTTAAGGGAAAAGTTTCCGGACCGTGTTATCTCTCGAAGAGGTGATCACAATTGGCCACCGAGATCTTGTGATTTAACACCTTGCGACTTCTTTCTTTGGGGCCACGTGAAGGAGAAGGTCTACGCCAACAGCCCAGTATCGATTCAAGACCTCAAAGATGGAATTCGTGAGGCTATCGAGGACATACAGCAGCCACTTTGCGATTTAGTTATGGAAAATTTCATGAAAAGGATTTTGTCCTGTAAGCGTGGCCGTGGTGGTCATTTGCTTGATGTTATTTTCCACTATTAACGGCATACCTTCCTCTTTGTAATGAAATAAACATCTGATGATTTATAATAAAAAATGGCATTTTTCTTTGAATATCAAAATAACACCTCTTATTGGAAAACCCTTTATATATATATATATATATATATATATATATATATATACATATATATTTTCTTTTTCAGAGGCATATGTATTTAATGTTTATATATCGTGGTCCCTTTTACGACGCCCACCATTAGGATCTATTAAACGGAATTATATACAGAGTTGGTCAAATAGGAAAAAAGTTTATTATTTTCATGCCTTTTAATTTTCTGAGTAAAAAAGTTATAAAAGGAAAAGGAAAGTGCACTTTTTCAGTTTTTAAGCGATATTTCAGGAACTGTGCAAGATATCCCGGATTTCGTGTCAGTATTATGAAAGGCACAAAAATGAGAAACTTTTATCCCATTTGACCAACTCTGTATATATTTCCGTTTAATAGATCCTAATGGTGGACGTCGTAAAAGTGACCACCCTGTATACAGGATGTACATCCTACATAAATAGAGTAGGATTGCATGTTTACCTTTCTTATTCTTAAAGGTAGAGATCTGATTAAATGGGAAATATTGTGCAGGGCAATATGCTGGTTTAGATTATGTTGAAAATTTTTCAAAAGTCCGGGCAGTTTATAAATTATTCTCAAAAACCTAAAAATCGCGATTTTGTAAAAACTCCGATATATTCATAATTTTTAAGGATGCGGAAAAAAGTTTAAAGTAAAAGTTACTTGGTGCGATCGCACAAACTTGAGAATCAAGTCAAAATAAAAGTCAAGATGGTGGTTTCCGAGATATTAATATCAACTTTCTTATTTTAAATGGCCTCCATATTTGATTTTTATACATCTAAATAGACTATCTTTTCCTCTTTCTTTTCAACGATGTATGTCAAAATGAAAAACATGGAAAATATTAATTACTCCAATTTTTATTTTTATTTTTTAAATTATTTTTAAAACAAATGTATAGAAATTTAAAAAAAAGGATTACCTATGTCAAAATGAAAAATATGGAAAATATTAATTATTCCAATTTTTATTTTTATTTTTTTTATTATTTTTAAAACAAATGTATAAAATTTTTGAACAAAGTAACGGGTTTTCCAATAAGAGGTGTTATTTTGAATAGCCCGCTATTTCGGTAGATGTCACTTTTGAAGCTGTCATTTCTTGGCATTTGACAAGTAGAAACTACGCCATTAATAAAAATGGTACGATACACGCTTCAACAACGCATTGAAATTATTAAAATTCACTATAAAAATGGTGAAAATTTGGCAGAGACGGTTCGTAAAACTCGAACATTTTTGGGTCGTCGTGAAGCACCTTGTCGGACCGCAATACAGAAATTGGTGGAAAAATTCGAGCTGTTGGGACAAGTTAGTGATGAGAAGAATAAAACCCGTGCACGTCGCTCAAGAACAGCCGAGAATATTGCTGCTGTAGCCGAAAGTGTTGAAGAAAACCCAGGTTTGTCCATTCCTCGTCGTTCTTTGGAATTAGGTATTCCACAAACGTCATTACACCGTATTTTGCATAAAGATTTGGGTCTTAAGGCTTATAAAGTCCAGTTAACACAAGAACTCAAGCCGGCCGATCATCAACAACGTCGTGACTTTGCTGATTGGGTCGTTGAAATGCATGAAAATGATCCGGAATTCCATCGAAAAATCATCTTCAGTGATAAGGCCCATTTCCACCTCGGTGGCTTCGTCAACAAGCAAAATTGTCGCATCTGGGGCTCAGAAAACCCAAGAGTTATTGTTGAAAAGCCTCTCTATCCTCAACGTGTGACTGTTTGGTGCGGTTTATGGTCCGGCGGAGTCATTGGACCTTACTTTTTCGAAAATGAGGCTGGCGCAACAGTTACGGTGAATGGATTGCGCTATCAAGAGATGATTAACGATTTTTTATGGCCGGAATTGGATGGTATTGATCTGGACAACGTTCACTTTCAACAAGACGGCGCTACGTGCCACACAAGCAACGAAACCATTGATCTTTTAAGGGAAAAGTTTCCGGACCGTGTTATCTCTCGAAGAGGTGATCACAATTGGCCACCGAGATCTTGTGATTTAACACCTTGCGACTTCTTTCTTTGGGGCCACGTGAAGGAGAAGGTCTACGCCAACAGCCCAGTATCGATTCAAGACCTCAAAGATGGAATTCGTGAGGCTATCGAGGACATACAGCAGCCACTTTGCGATTTAGTTATGGAAAATTTCATGAAAAGGATTTTGTCCTGTAAGCGTGGCCGTGGTGGTCATTTGCTTGATGTTATTTTCCACTATTAACGGCATACCTTCCTCTTTGTAATGAAATAAACATCTGATGATTTATAATAAAAAATGGCATTTTTCTTTGAATATCAAAATAACACCTCTTATTGGAAAACCCTTTATTACAGCTAAGTAGTAAAATAACAATGAATTATAAAAAATGCTCAAAATTCTGACATCGATCAGTCCACCTTCTACCACAATGGTGTGTCGTTTTCTTTTCTCTTATTCTTCCTCTATTACTGTTTTTCGTTCATGAAGTTCTTCCATTTAGTCCTGTCCTTCGGTAGTTCTTTCGCTTTTTTCTATGTTTTCCCTCTTTCTTCTATTATTGTTTTCATTCTGTCACTCCATGTATTTCTCGTCTTCCTTTCCATTTCTTCTCGTTTGGCTCTGGTTCCCACACTTTTTTCCCTTTTCGAGCTGTCGTTTTTCCATGTATTGTTGTATTGGCTGTATGTCTAATTCTTCCCTTATTTCAGTGCTTCTAATTTTGTCTATTTTCGTTACTCCTTTGATTCTTCTTAGGACTTTCACTTCGCTTGCTTGTATTTTATTTTTTCCCGTTCTGCCCAGCTTTCACGTTTCGCATCCCCGTGTCATTACATTGTTTTGTACACTTGTATTTTTGTTTCTTAACCTATTTCATTTTTGTTTATAAATGTGTTTTTGATTGCCTGGTATAGTTTTTGAGTTTTTCTTATTCTGCTGTTTATTTCCGTCTTCACTTAGTTCTATTCCCAGGTATTTGTATGTCTCTACTTGTTCAAGTTTTTTGTTGTCAATTTCTATTTGTATCTGCTCCTGTTTCCCTACTACCATTACTTTTATTTTGTTTATGTTCAGCTTCATTCCTTTTGCCTTTAGTTCTGTGTTCTGTGTAAATTAATAAATTTACATCAACTTACCTTTATTGCCACTTGAATTCATTTTAACGCTCGATAATAGTTTAATCCAGAATAATCTCAAATAAAGCAGACGCAAACACTAACTTGCACCAAAGTGCGGACTTGCCTGGGCTTAGTTCACTATTGCACTACACTATTATAGTTATCCTAAATAATTCACTAGGCCAACACAATTACCCCCATCTATCTGGTTTTATAATAACTATGGACTTAGTTCACTATACCACTGGAAAATATATGCTTTAAGGAATATTGTGCATGGTTTTACTCTAAACTTTCATAAAGTGGACTTAGTTCACTATTGCATTGAACCCCCCATGTATGGAAACAGTTGGGTCAGTAGCAACCCACTCGGGCCTAAGATAATATCTAGGTTCGGATTCCGGCGACCCAAGCGGCCCTGCACTATGGATTCCGTTTTAACAATAATGGCAATTAACGTTTGACGTTCCACAGTAATACTAAGAAACGCATTGTTGTACATACCTCAGCTGAGAGACATGGCTGATGTATTTTATCCTTACCTAGAACAGAAAAATACAATAAATATCATATAAAAAAGTATATTTTACAATAAATGAAAAGAAATAGCATAGAAGACATAATTTTGTTATAAAAACAGGCATGGAACAACTATGTGGGGTTCAAATTTGGTGGTGTATGCAAAATTGTAATTGTTGCAAATAAAATTACGCGTTCGATTTGTGGTGGACGCGCCGGGCGCGCCCACATTTAACCATTCCACTTTTTTAACTCATTAATTTAGCGCACGCCCCGGCGAGGATCGAAGTTATTGAGATATTAAACGTATCGGCCGTGAATGGCAGAAACTTCCGGCAAACTTTAATCGAGCCGCAAGCGAAGCTCCCGTTGTTGGGCGAGGGTAGGGCGCGCGTGCTGAAATGAAAGGTGTATTGAACCACCTTTCCTCGCTCATCAGGTACATCTACGCCTCCGCGCTCCGCGCTAAATAATAAATGCGCTAACACGCTCACCGTGTATATATGTATATACATTTATTTATTTGTCTGTGGGTGTATATATATATATATATATATATATATATATATATATATATATATATATATATATATATATGAATGTATAAATATATGTGGGGTGCAATAGGACGGAGGGTCCATTGTGGAATCTGAGCGAATGTCAAAATCCAGAGAGGCAGCCGCCGGCAAGCGAGCCTCTCACAATGCAACGCTGAATAATGCACGTGCATATGTGTACACACTGCGGCCGCACGAGTCCGTCCGTGTGTCTGTGCATATATATAAAGTTATCACGCGACCGGCATCACTTGACATTGTTTTTCGGCCTGCGCACACTGCGGACGCGGACATGCAAACTTTATATAATTCAATGCGATGGATGTGGCCAATCTGACAGAAAGAAAATTTATAAACGCAGGCTGGGCACATGTCGCGATTAACTTTGATTAGTAAATATACATCCTGTTGGGGAATATTAGCAGTGCGGGTTATGGAACGCCAGAGTAAATTTATTACATATATATTTCTCCGTTATTTGGATATAAGCAAAAATTATTGAAATTACGACAATACATTAGTTAAATGGCACAACAGTAATAACTCTTTTAATATTTTTAAGTTTAAGCGACATTTATTAACTTTATCAAACTTCCACTCTTTCCGTCTAATAATTACAGTAAACACATAAATGTTTTTGTATGCAAACACGAACGTTGCTTATAACCACGTTTTTTTTTCTCCGACGCTTAGGACCGCCCATATTTGGCCCAGACTATAAGTTTGTAAACTTTTAATAGTTCACTAGTGTCGAAACATTTAAAACTAAAATGGCATTATGTTCCTTCTTGAGCCTTTTATGTATGTTATGTTAAGTATGTATTCCCAGTTGAGATTATTATCGAAAGGAATTCCTAAGTATCTTGTCCGATTTGTTACCAATAAACCAAATTTTTTAAATATTTAATCACAACTTGAATTTTCTAGTAATGAATTTGGATTTCTTGGCAATTTTGTTAAATGTTAATTATTTTTTATGAAATATACCTAAAAGTAAATAATTTGCCAACCTTTACAACTAAATCCTTTGAACAAAACCCAGATAAAAACGGTTTACAAATAATGTTTGACTGTCTGCCACTGATACATAATCGAAAAATATTCAATCTTTATTTACAGCTGGACATCGGAGACAAAATACTGTTACGAGTTGGTGCAAACTACTGCTAACAAGATTAAAGATTGGTGTGTTTAAAATAATTTTTATCTAAGCTTATCTGAATCTGTACTAATGACATCCTCAATAATACATAATATGATGGAGCCTTGTACTATACTGGTAAAATGCTAGAACAAATCAGTCGCAGTCAGAAATCGCAGTCGGAAACAATTCTCTGTAAAAAGTCAGAGATGGTGGAAGGTTGATAAAACTTCAAGAAATGCAAGTTTCCAGACAAATTTTCGCATTTGTTTCAAAATCCAAAATTCTAGTAAACTCATCAGAAACATTGAAGAGTAAAAAAAGATATGAACAAAAAATCATTTAAATTTTTGTTTAAAACTTTAAATGGTCGAATAAAATCCCATGTAGAAAATTGCGAAATTCTGTACTCTAATATTGCAGGTTTTATCAGAAATTTAAAAAAAAAATGCTGGTCGATCATAGATTGAAAAAATGGAAATTTCAAAGAGGGGATGGCTAGGGAGGAGGTAGTAACACAATAAAATGTATTTAATGTTGTTTATAAACATCACCCTCGAAAAGTCAATCGACGTGTTTTTTTTTAAATTATGAAACCTTAATAGCCCTCTTTATCCATAGGTGGTATAGAGAATTGCTAGTAAACGACAGCCAAGATAATTCATGAACGAGTTAACATAATTACAATCGGAGACCTGATTTAGAAAGTTCAGACATTTATCTATACCGAGTAGTATTAAGAAATAATAAAATGGAGCCTTATTATGTTGATTAAAAGAATGACATGTTTAGCCGATTTGTGATATGTTCTTCTCTATTTATTTAATTTAAGACAGGGTACATATAATGGAAATTTCCTCGGGGTATTTGGAGCTAATGTTGTTGCGAACCACCTTATTTTTTGTCCAATATCTTCAATTATAATTCAGTATTCTTGTCTGTACATAAATCCGATTAGGTAATCAGAAATTAGTAACCTTTAATTTGTTTCTTAAAATTACTTTGTCGAATTGAAGATAATGGTCGACACTTTCTAAATCAGTTCTCCGATTGTAATTATATTAACCCTTTCATGAATTATTTGGCTGTCGCTTATTAATAATGCCGTATACTAACTGAGGTAGAGAGGCCTCTTAAACTTCACACTTGCAACCTAAATTTAGATATTTTTTTTTAAGAAGAACGATTTATACACCCTTATATTCACTAATGAGAATTCATAAACTGTAAAGTAATTTGAAATCTACATCATTTTTTTTTTTGTTAAAAACGTTCAAAATTTTAGTTGGATCCTATCGGAAATATTGACATATTTAAAAAAACTATTTATTCTTTAAATGCCGTCTCCTTTTAGGAGGTTTTCGACTATTATTGCTATTCGTATTCTTGATGATGTTGCTCTAAACAATTCAATGGAATTGAACTTGTACCACTCCGATGTATCTTCTTCCGATACTTATCTTGCCAAAGCATGAGTCAATAAGTGAAAAAAGGCCGCTCCGATGTATCTTCTTCCGATACTTATCTTGCCATGTATCTTCCCCTGCATGATTTATTGTAAGATCTATATCTATCTTCTCTCATCACATTGCAGGCCTAGCTATTGCAGTTTTGTTATTTAATTGTGATTAGCGCTTCCTTTTCATTCCCATTCTTTTGAGGACCTCTTCGTTAGTTACCTTACCTCGAACTAATTCTTATCATTCTTCCGTAGGACAACATCTCAAATTCTTCTGGTGAGTCACTAATATTTTTCTTCGTGTCAGGCTTCCATTCCATACAATGTTACTGCAAACATATAGCATCTAATATTTAATATTATAGGAATGTTCTGTATACCATACATGTACGTATGGTATACAGAACGTTCCTATAATCGTATATAAGCGATTTTTCGTACCTGTTTAACTTTTAAAATGTGTTTACTGAAAAGTGACCTTATTAGATTTGGTAGATTTGGTGACTTTTGCCAGAATACCAGAATGCCAGAATACAGAGCTTGAAAAAATCTATTTAGTGCTGTTATTGTCGTGACCTTCAATGACCTTAAAACTGAGAGGTGAAGGTTGTTACTGGTCAACGGCGTCTGAAATGCGCACCGGCTGTACGGAGTTACCTTCAGGTGGCAGGTTGATGAAATTAATAATAATTTATACTTTTGCGAGGCAGAACGGGAGATGTGGGCAACTGTCAAACAATATTTATTCTACTGTCCCTTGTCACCAAAACCAACTCTCTATAGCCTTGGTGAAGTGGGACCTGGATATGGTCCGGTAACAAGGTCAACTTTAAAATTTCAAATGGAAACCATTAGGTTTTTGACCTAATTCGTGTAGACGAGGTTAAGACCTCCAAAATAAAAAATGTATTTAACATATTTTGAATGGTGGTGGCGTCTACTTCGTGATACATTTTATTAATTACGACGGTCGTTCAATAAGTAATGCCCCATATTTTTTTATTTAGAAACTATTTAATTAAAAGTCTTAAATTTTGGTAACAATATAGCTACATGTTTCTTCTACACGTACTATTTTTCAACATAGTCTCCATCAACTTGTACAGTCTTACGCCAGCGTGAAACAAGTGCCAGTATTCCCTGCCGGTACCAACTCTTGACCTGTGCGCGAAGCCATGTTTTCACCGCTTGAATTACGCTCTCATCATCATCGAAGTGTCTTCCACGCAAACCGTCTTTAAGAGGTCCGAAGAGATGGGAAGTCTGACAGTGCCAGATCTGGGCTGTATGGTGGATGGGGCAAAATTGTCCAACCCAATTTGGTGAGGTGTTCCCGGGTTCTGAGACTGTGAGGGCGTGCATAATCGTGCAGGATCAAGATTCTTGTCATGCCTAACACGCCGGAAACTCAATCATTGCTCGATCACAAACTCAAGAACTCAATCACTGCTCGCTGTTTGTAACGTGGATCACTAACAGACGCCTTTTGAAAATTCACTACAGCTCTGCCATATGTTGGAATGATTTGAAACTTCGTCCACCGGGAGGAGAAACACTGAACTTGAAGTACCTAGAAGTACAACTTTCAGCTTTTGCTCATTGTGGAGGAAAAAAATATGGGGCATTACTTATTGAACGACCCTCGTATATATAAAACTCATTACATTGTTAGTATCACATAAAATTATTTATAGATCTGTCACTAGTTTCGACTACTTAAGTAGTCATTTTCAAACAGAGTATTCATACTTTTGTTTGAAAATGACTACGTAAGTAGTCGAAACTAGTAACAGATCAATAAATAATTTTATGTGAGTATTCATACTGTGTTTGAAAATGAGTATTTAAGTAGTCGAAACTAGTAACAGATCAATAAATAATTTTATGTGATACTGACAAAGTAATGAGTTTTGTTTATATTAAAAATATACATATTTTTTTCAATTTTTTCATTTTTGTATTTTTTTAAGGCCTTGACCTCGTCTAGGCGAATCGGTCAAAAACCTAAGGGTTCCTATTTGAAATTTTAACGTCGACCTTCACCTAGCAATTTCAATGTCGCGAAAATATTACTACTACATAGATTTTTTCAAGCCCTACAACTTTTGCCTGAAACATTTTTCACGAAACCATTCCAAGATTTCCAGGTGTATCCATATTTTTTCAACACAGGGTATAATGAAAATCAAGTCAATATATCTCAAATTTATTGATAATGGGTAAACACGATAACTTAGTTGAATATACTAGTGAAATGGAAGCTGTTTCGAGTACATCAACTAACGATTGCCACCTCGGTTGAAAGACCTGAGAATTATCTGTAGATGTAATTATGAATCATTTTTCTGACATTGACAGCAATGGTACAAAGTATCACTTTGCATAACTGAAAACAGTTATAGAAAGTGGACATTGCAATGTCGAAATAGAAAAAAATAATATTATATCTGACTCCAATATTTGTAAAATAATGCATGCTTTTAAAACCATATTTAATAAATTAAGAGGGACAAACATGGGCAGCCAATTATTATATGGTCTTATAAAGGAATGTCTACTCTTTCATTTTTATTAAGAATAAAAAGTGAATTTTGCGGAGATTTTTTTCTCAATCTTAAGGTGAATTTAATATTTCGTAAATAAATAAACATATTCAATGAAAACATCATGTACAACAATATAATTACTTTTTCTAATATATGACTAGGTTTCACATGACTACAAAGTATAGAGAAAAATATCCCATTATTAGAATTTGAGTCAGGGGTGACGAATAACTGCTATACTTTAATGAAATATGTACTATTTTTTTACAGATAGATCATCTTCTGTAAGTGCCTATCCGTTCCGGATGTTGGCTATCATATTAGCTATCTTTATTTTGTTCACAGCTGCCCGGAAGAGGCCTGTGGTTGTCGTGGTGAACCAACTCCTCAAGTTTTTAAGCCACGAGATTTGTCTTCTCCAAATGTTTCTTTTTCCTTCAAGTTTGCCTTGAAGTATGCACTGAAGGAGTCCGTATCTACTAGAGTTGCGCATGATGTGTCCCAGGTATTGCAGTTTCCTGGTTTTAATCGTGGTCAGGATTTCTGTCGTTTTGTCCATTCTTCTTAGTATTTCGGCATTGGTAATACGGTCTTTCCATGATGTCCTTAATATCCTTCTGTAGAGCCACATTTTATATGCTTCTAGTATTTTTGTGTTAGCAACCGTCAGCGTCCAAGCTTCCATTCCATAAAATAACACAGAGAATACGTAGCAACGTAAGAGTCTCATTTTGGTGTATCTAGTTAGATCACGACTTTTAAAGGCTGTGGCCATTTTAATGAATATATTTCTGCTGTTTTCAATCCTGCTTTTTATTCCCTGTGTTTTATGTCCCATTGCTCATTAATAACGGTGCCTAGATATACATATTTTTTAACTGTTTTAACTCTTAACAGATAAGATGCATGCATATAAAATATCTAGTTTAGGACGTGACCATTCGAACTAAAGAGCCGATATCGAAAAATTCGTTGCTGTTTATTGAAGAACAAGAATTTGGCTATACATAACGATATCTAATCTAATTTTTGTAACTTTACAATTTTGAAGAAAGTTGAGCTAGAATCGCCAAGCGTCACAATATGCGCCGGTGGCGTGCTAAGCATCCCCGTTATCTCACATTGGCAGATTAACGGCCATTTGAACACGTAGTTTAAAATTCGAGTTGATTAGTTTATGTGTTCCCATTAATATATGTCAGCTTTCTCTCAATTCTTCGTATCTAAAATGCGTGCCTTCCCATGCCCTCTCGAACCTTTATGTATGCATTTGAATATTGCACGTTTTAATTATATAAACTAGTATTAAATAAAATCAGGTCCTTACAATAATAAATTCAGAAATTGTGAAAAATAACACAATTTCAATTTCTATCTGTAAGGAGTAGTCTTCATAAGGAGTATTGTAATTGCTCCTGGGAAAAAGTTAAGTTTTCCATAACGAATATTGTTAGAAATTAAATTTTAATAAATTTATTATAAATTTACCGCGTCAATTTTCGTGTCTTATTTAAGGAAACTTTATTTATATGTGCTGGGTGTGTAATTCATAATTTGAATGACTTTTTATCCCGTCCTGGAAAATTGCCTGTGTATTTGAATTTGGAATTATCATGAATTAGCTATCTAATTGGTTTTTACAACTTTGATTCTTTAAACATACTATGAAGTTCTACTCATTCGGCTCATACGGCTTAAAGGTAATAAAATATTGTAACACGGACCGACAATTGCTAGGCAGTGCATTCAGCAAGGATCATGAATTAAAGAAAATTGAGGAAAACCAATGACATAAAACGAAAATATATAGGGTCGAGGTATAAGGAATACACAAATATAATCCACGTTTTGTGAGCCTCGGGTCTAAATATAATCGCATTTTTCGGGATTAAGAATTCCAGGCTCATGCGCGTGAAACGTAAAGCATTTTAATTGCCGGCAATGGAAGCATCCGTCTCGAATACCGCGACGACACGCACACAAGCGGGCGCGTCGCGCGGCATTACCATACTTCACGGGCCTCTCCCGCCGCATTCTCGCCCATAAACGGGCCGCACATATTTTTTTACTACTATTTTTATGGGGTGAGGCAACGATGCCCGTTTCACCCCGCCGCCGGGTAACAAGATACCGGGGCCAATAAAACGCGGGCGCGTGAAATCAAAAACCGCCTCCTTTGATGTACGGCCCGGTTATTAATCAGCGCATCGATCGGCGGTCAGTAATGAAGTTGGGGGGGAAAAATGTGGCGCGCGTGTGTTCGCGATTACGGAGTCCCCCCAACGACGAAGAGCGGCGCGACCCACACGGACGCGGAGGACGAGGCCAGCGCCAGGGGGAGACACAAAGGCGTATATGGCCGACCATTGAGGTCGTGTCATTAAAAACCATTAGATATATGTGTATATATATATATATATATAAATATATATATATATATATATATATATATATATATATATATATATATATATATATATATATATATATATATATATATATATATATATATGGCATGTGTATGTGTGTGAGGGTGTGTATCTGTGTATGTGTGTATGTGAGTTTTCATCGGACCATACCAAAAACACTCGGCGTTTAATGAATGCACGAAACGCTGACCGAACCATCATTCACATCACCTGCGGGCAGCAGGAATGGGAGTTACCGAGCGCTAACGGTTCGCGGAGTCCGCATCTGGCTGCTAATTGCGCATTGCCATGTTTCGCATAAATAATCCCGCCGGGATAAAGGAGCGCACGGATCGGGGCGGTTTTCGCACGCGCGCTTATTAACGTGCCCCGTGCACGATAATCCGGGGGTGGCTGCGTGGGGAGGGCGCCCCCGGAACCGCCCGGCGCGAGAGGTAAACAAAACCGTCAGTTTTTACGCGTCGCCGGGCCCCGGGGGCGGCGGCGGCCGCCACAAAGGGGGCGAATTTGTATCCATTACGGGCGCGTCCGACAACAAAGGGCAATTTTAAGAAAGTTTCCGAGTTGTAATTAATAAGCGCCGGTTAATCCGGGGGCGGCGGCCGGAGCGCCCGCAGCCCGGAACGCTCTCCCGGCGATCGGAGATCAAGAACACCGTTTTCGATTGCGCACATCAAAAAGCCATCTGTCAACTTCGCCTCCCGTTCCTCCACGCCGCTCCCTCGTCGTTATCCATCTCTCTCTCTCTCCCGCTTGGCGGTCGTAAAACGCGGAAACTTTCGCGCTGCGTTCAAGCACCTTAGCAAACAAAATAAAGGCGAACATCGCGATGCCTCTTCGGCTGAACGCGCGACCCGCGGCCACCTCCGGGGCGCCGCTGGAAATTAGAATTTATAATGGGCCGCGGGATTCGCATTAAAATGCTAATAATAAATTATTCACGTTTTCATTCCTCGGCCAAGTGGGCACGACGCGCGGTCGGCATCCGGAGGTAAATTGGGTTTTTGATGCTTGACGCTATCGACAGCCCACCGTTCGCCAGAAATGTTCCCCATCCGTACGCGATAATGATAACAAACCGGTGCACTGATATAATCCGAAAATTACAGATATCGAAACCGGTTCGTGCTTCTGCTCGTGCATACTGCCTCCACGAATAACCCACGACCGCCGAACAGGGATAACATAAGAGCTGCCGCGATGAGGTGAAGTGTAATAATAGTTGACGAATTATAAAAATATTCCTAACTATGCATTTTTATCCATATATAATGATAAGCATATTATAAGTTATAGAATTAATATGAGAAATATCACAGAAATACATTTTAGTTCGAACAGCAGTTAAATGAAACAGATAAAACAGCGTCAAGAAGCGAAAACTTCCAAAACCATTACAATCATTCTAGTAGTATGATGATACTTATTCAATTGACAATAGTTATTTTTGTATCTAGAACGCGAAATGCCTCTTTTGCGTTCAAGATGGGAAGTTATTCGTGAACGCAAAAGCATTCGCGTTCGAGACACAAACAAGATGTTTTCGAAAACTGCAATACAACAATTGTTATGACAATTTTGTCAACAATTCATTTATATTAGAAATTGTTTGAACCGTAAATATTTAGTATAGTCGCGGAAACATATATAGAAGATCTATACAAAATAAAATTTCAACTGCAAATAAATTGTTACCGTCTTCAGCAGACCCTACGGAAGTTGCCAATGATACAACGTGTGCACTAAACTTGAACAATTACAGCATTGAACATCCAGAACTGAACGCTACGATAACGGACAACATTGGATCTGGCATAAATTTGACTCACTCCAATATCGGCACTTTCAATTTACTTGTAGTAGGTACAATATATTTTCGTATATTATGTATTTAATTAATAAAATTGTAAATGTAAGTTGAATAATTGACAAATTATTTTGACATTTGTTTTATGACGAAAAAGACTTTGGCGTTCTAGAATATAAAAATACTTCGCAGCTAGGTGACAGAGAAGACTCACTTTGTCAATTGAAAATTCAACGTAAATGTCAACTTTTGATGACAGTTTTCGAAAAAGTAAGTTTTCGAAGTAATATTTACGGCTAACCGCTAGTATGGCTGACAGGTTAGAATACCTGCTTAGCATGCACGAAGACCTGGGTTCGGGCCCCAGTACAGGTAGTACATTTGTACTGAGAAACTAGTGCCATTCGCCGTTGGGAGCTCATTAACGGCGCTCTAGAGATCGGGAGCGAATTTCTAGAGTAACAAGCCCTAACTCAATACACACATTTACACAAATCACAGGGCAGAAGGACCCACGTTGGTCGATAGCCAGTTAGGGATAATGTCCCTAACAAATACAGTCACTACTTTTTACGACTAAATACTAGACAAAATGTACATAGAATTTTAAGATCTTGATTGATTCTGAAATTTTCTTTACCAATCAATTCTACATTACCTGCCCTGGTTTCATCTGAGTGGATTTTTCTTTTTTTTCCTGTTCGATTCATCTCAATACTAACTTTCGCTTTCATTAGTGCTCAATTTTCCTAAATGAGTTCTTATACTACATTGTATACTGATATGGTTGATAGATCGATCTCAGACTATTGTAGCTTATTACTTTATACGTTAAATCGAGATAACATATCTCAGCATAAAATTGACAAAAAAAGTCGTTTCTAATCTTTGAAGTTGAAGGAGGTAGCTAGATGCTTCACTTCTTCTATTTGCCCATTTTCGTTCGTCATTTATTTATTTATTTGTATATTTAATTTTTATTGTGACTTGTGCCTGGGTATTTTTCCAAAAATTTGACGCCCTGGGCTATAGCCCTCATAGCCCTCCCCCTAAATCCGCCACTGAACACCGTGCAGACAACTGCGGCATTCCCACTGTCTGCTCCGAACTTGCCCGTGCACAAATATTTTCGGGGCAAGACCAGAGTAGTATATTGCTCAGTAAATTTCAAAATACAAATAGATTTTGTTTATTTAATGTAAACTTTAAACAATGTACTTCGCGCTTACAAAAAATAAGACCACAACACACAAATTTCTTAAAAATGAAGGGTACTTTGTTGGTAGACTCAAGTTTAGATGTGTACTTCACAAGAAGTTGCGCTTACAATTTAACTTCCAGGGATAATATAAGTGGTGTTCTCATTATCGATAATGATTTTATAAATACTACAAATTTGGAAGCTTTGGAAAATGAGTAGAATGTTTAAAGTCATTATCGATTTTTGAGAACACCACAAATTATATGTAGTATAATGAATTGATTGAATTAGAAAAAATTAACAAGAAGCTAAATATACAGTTTAAATACATATAGAGAGAGATAACGATTTTTATTAGGGTATTGGCCGTCGGCCTTTCCGCCTAAATACATATATTTATTTAGATAACTTAATTTTTCAAACAGTAAACCACAATTATGTACGTACTTGTACACATACTAGGGACACACTGACATTTCGGGTTAGGTTTTTATTAGGGGCTGACTAGAAATTGTTTGTGGGTGGAGGAATCGTGTCCATTGTTTGCAAGTTCCCACAACAGATAAATAAGACGATCGGATATCGTCGTGACATATAATTATTCTTTCGTATGTGGTCGTCGCCGTTATGATCGTTGTGACAGCGCAAAGCGACATTTGTTCGTTGGCTTTCGTGGCATTTCCGTGATAATTTCATTCAACGCGAATTGGCGTCTCAGCGTCAAAATTTGAAGTATTATACGTTATTAATCTAACCAGTAACTTTGTGATTAATAATATACAAAACATCGATAATCCAGACTTATCGATTTGGTGCTCCGCTTCCTATGAGCTTGTAGATTTCAATGGTTACAGGATCTAACAGTATTCATAATAAGGTAATTTTATAAAGTTATCAAAATGAGTTCCGACAAAAGGTTTGGAAACCAGATCTCATAAGAGATACAAAGAATATTGTGAGTACTACACCATACAACACTATTAAGTCCAAAACATACAAACAGCAAATTATTCAAATGACAGCTCAAAGCACTGCTGAATCCGTCAAGCCGTATTAGCAATTGTCAAAGTCACACCATGAAAAAATTGTAACCGATTTAAAAAACGGGAGTAATCCTGCAACTACATCTTTACGAAATTAATATGCGACTTAAAATAATTGTACCAATTGTACATTTAACTTTAATATTTATCAAAATAAATAATTCATTGCCTTATGTTATCACAAATAGTTTAATGCAATAATCTAATCGAAGACCACTTATGCATTAAAAATTATCACAAATTTACAGTCTTTTTCCAATTCAATGGTGTTGCTTTAGGAAACCACACGAGCGCGACAGCAACACGATTTCAGTGTCAAAATCGTGCATATTTGTTATCGATAATTTTAATTTGTTAAATGGCACTCTAGAGATCGGGGGCGAATTTCTAGAGTAACAAGCCCTAACCCAATACCCACATTTACACAAATCACACGGCAGAAGGACCCACGTTGGACCCAGAAGGACCCAAGCAACATAATTTGTTTTGAAAAAGAAAAGGAAATATTGATAATAATTAATGACACGAGTTGTATTTGATAAGATTATTTCATGAAATGAACATTTAAATCGAATAAATGATTATTTATTATGAATAAATCTATTAAAGCCAATCTTTTGTGCGGCTGATTTAGTCCATTTGCTAATTTCATTAATGCCAACTGGCATGTTTTTAAACCAAAGACTATTTGGTTCCTTATTCCAACTATTGTTTGTGGTTTAAAATAGTCGATAGGTTTTAATGTTTTCTCCCCTATTGGATATTAGTCTTTTAAATAATCGAACTGGGCAATTTTCTGGATTTTCTTTGTTTAGTGCAAGCCATTTACTTTCTGATGTATTGAAATCTCCTGTGCCGTTTTTGTGTATATATATATATATATATAGGATTATATTCGAGTCTTCAGGATGGTACTCGATTATTATTAATGTCGTCTTTAAAGTACCGAATTAAACAACGGCAAGCTCCCCCATCCCCATCCAAGCTAATTCTGCAGCTGTAATATGGTATAGTTTCCTGTGCAGTCCATTTGCAGATTTTCATCCCAACTCTGAACAATATTCCTGAATTATTCAGATGTTAAAGGTGCACTAGATATTTTTCTCTTTTCCGGCATGACTTGTAATTGTCTTCTCTTCACATTTTTCGCATTTGTATTAGCTTGGAATATTATGTCCATCTTTAAATGGATCATATCGTCAGTTGTATTCGTTATAATATTTTTCTTGGACTAATTTGGCTGTATTATTACAAATCATTTTAACAACCATCTCCTTATATTCACTTCCATCAGTTTTCCGCATACTATATGCCCATTCGATAAGGATGTCGGCAAGTATTTCATCAGCCGTGTTTCCTTCGAGGCTCTGACTTTTTTTCTTTGCAAAATTACGTGAATGGCTTCCACACGTACTTTTTGGAGCGCACAGTATTTTGCGATACTTGTTCTTTTACTTTATTTTTTATTTCGTCCAAATTAAACTTTGCAAAACGGTTATTTGGATTCATTTTTGCTGCTCGTAAACTTTGACGTTTCTACATTAATCGCGAAAGTTGGTGTTTCGTGGTCATGAATACAAGATCACAGCTCCATCATGCTTCAATATTGAATAAAATTACCAATGACAAACCGAAATACCAAATCGAAAACATGGGCGTTTAGCAAATCAAGAACCGAAATACAAAATTGAAAACAAAGTGTATTAAATTATGAATACACACATTTGAACCAATCAAAAACGTGTATTTTAAATTGTATGAAATAATCAGTATTATCACATATTAAATACATGCCTAACTATATAAACAGCATTGTTATACTATCACTGTTGTAGGTATGAGTTATATTACCATTGGAATAAATTCAGGCCGTTTACGATCATACCCCACTCCACCTTAAGCTAGAAGCTATATTACAGGCTTTCTTTTTTTAATGTGCAGTTTCTTGTAGGTGCGATACATTTTCTATACAGATATAAATCATCCCGTTCGATGTGTATGTAGTCTATTATTGTACGATGTCGTGCACTTTTGGGTGACCAACATAGACATCTGCGAGATAAGGTCCATATTGAATCCTGCAATCGTATCATGAATTATCACGTAACTGGGAATTTAAACCCAGCACGTCCTGCAGGTTTTCGCAGACTTACTTCACCTGAGCACATCATTTGTTCCACATTTTTTTTGTATTTTATTTGTGCTTGACTTTACATTGATTTACTTGTAAGTACATTGCCTTATGTGGGACATGATAGTGCCAGAAACTTAATAAGTTCTTACTATTTTTATTATTATCATTTACTTTGAAACACCTCCAAGCAACTCACTCGCCGGAAGAACAACAACATAATAAAGAAATACCATGGTACGACTTACTCGGAATCACCTGCCACTACGACTGTGACAATGCTACCTATAATATCAATGTAAATATGCTGTGTATTTAATCTGCTAACGACCAATATTGAGTGATATAGCCAAATTATAAATATCTCAAAATGTGGCTATATAATATTGTAACCAAAGAGTTAGATATGAAAACCTACCTCTTTAGTTAAGTTTTTACGCGGGAGATATCCGTGCTTTGAGTGCCACGATTGCTCGGGCAAAAATGCGTTCGAATGCAACTCTACAAAACTCTCTGGATCATTTCAAGAAAAATCCGACCGATTTTAAGCTACAATTTGTTGCCACCGATAAATTCTGCTATACACTAGAAACCTAACTCCAATCAAAGCAATGGTAAGAACCTGGTTGCTTGACTGAGAGCCAAAGCAGTCACAATGAAATCATCTGGCAAGGTTAAGGCATCAGTATTCTGGGATGCAAAATAAATTTTAGTAATCGATTATGTTCCAAAGGGACAAACAATAAACGGCGAATACTATGGTTACATTTTGGACCAATTGCAACTCAAACTTCAAGAACAAATGCCCTGTTTGGAGCATAGGAAGTCCTTCTTTTCGTCAGGGTAAATTTTGCTTTAGTCCGCACGACAGAATCATGGCTATAGCTAATATTCACGAATTATAGTAAGACTAGCTTCCATACTCACTCTACTCATCCGATTTGACTCGCTCTGACTTTCAACTATTCCCAAGCTCAAAATTTGCTTAGGTGGACAAAGATTTTCTCGAACCAAGACGAAGAGCCCAAGTGCGCTGTTGACTCTTACTTTGCAGATCTTAAAGAAATGACCCTCCACGATAGGATCAAAGCTTTTCAGCTTGACGAAGTGCATTTAACCTTCAGGAGATTATGAAAAATAATACGATTTTGAAACAGTAAGGCCAGACTTTAATTGTCAGGCTAAGCAATTATCATCCTACCCTTGTAATAATCGATATAAATCAATATTATGAAAATGTATTAGCGCACTTGGGGGCGAGAATGTCTTTATAATAATTTATTTCACCAATAGGTGGAGCGTGGTGCTTCCGTCGCACTTTTCTGTACAACAAAATTTAATTCATTATTATATACTAAATAATGTGAATTTAGTAACACTTACATTATTTTATGTGTAAACTATTACCAAAATAAAAATCTTGATGTGATATTTACCATCGTAGTCGAATTCGCCTGATTGCGGTGGCAATGGGGAATGCTGTCGGTGGGGCATTAATTGAACTCACATTCGCGGTAATTAAGCGATTGTGGTCTAAACTGGGCACAATAGACAATTCACCAAAAATTCCAAATAATTACTGGTAATAAATAATGCATACGTAAATACACCAAATGCGCCCCGCGGTGAACAAATTGAGTAAAGTTTAAACAAACCGCGTGCAACGTACACTGAACTGTAATTAATGTGTATCACACTGAATGCGCGTATCAGTATTGCAAGCTAATGACTCGGCAAGTAGTACTCGATAATGTTTACATATCAAGTACCTACTACCTACCCACTTCTTGTGCCATCCAACTTGGATGTTTGCCAAAATGAACTTTATTTTGTACTTTTGCTTCTTAAAATTTATTGATTTTTTTATTTATCTTCTGAAATAAGATTCACTTGGCGCTTTTCAATGATAATTTTATAATTTAACGCCACTTTTACTTAAATTGTGTCATTTGAAATATTTGAGTGCTTAACATTTTTGTATTGAATTGTGGTGGCGGTTACTTCATGAAACATTTTACCAATTGCAAATAAAACAAGTTACTTTATGAGTATCACATAAATTTATTTATTTGTGACTATAGTTTCGAATACTTAGGTAATCATTATCAAACAGTTTTGTTTGATACTTACATGTTTTATATACTTATATACTTTTATATACTTACATTTATCATGTCTTCGCACTCGACCACACTTAGAAATTTATAAATTTCGCTTCATAAATATCGAGATTTTTAACGTGCATTGAAAGACACAAGTTAGAATGCCATTATCATTTAATCAGTGGTCATTTAAATTTCAGCTCTAGTTATCCATGGAAATTTTAAGGCCATGGCCATATAAAAAAGGCAAGATTGGTGAGCCTTGGTGGTCATTCTACCACATGGGTGTATAAGGGATGTTGCATCGTTTTACATTCTACGCTGGATTGAATATTTTATATAAGTACAAATAATCTTTATTTGGCTATCGACCAGAGATGTATATTTTTTTAAGTACTTATTGCAAATCGCGCTTCAGTTCGAGACATGTTTCCTGCATTTTACTGTACGAATTGGCATCTTGTGCAACTTGGGCCGCTGATATTTTAGCGTGGACACGCAGAAATGTATCCACACCTGGAATAATTAAAATATTTAAAATTTCCGGTGGGCAAACAGTGAATTCCCAACATGGAAAGGGAATACCCCCCGAATTCACCAGTCAGACGCGTAAAGCGGCGAAATTTATGCCCCCAATTAATATTTAACCTCCGCGCCTCGGCAATCCCGCGCGCCTCCCGTGCGTACACAAAAAGTAAACGCCGCCTCCGCCGCCCCTCCGGATTGAACCTGCGGGGTATGGCTAATGAATCGACCCGGGTCGCATTTTTAATTAAACGCAAACCGGCGCAATCCTGGCGGCGCGCAATTATTTTTTTATTAGAATATAAATGGAACTATTATTGCCAAACGTGAGAAAAATGGGCGCAATAAAAAAATTTAACACCCGAAAATAAGCGGGGACGGAATCCGGCGTTGCGTATCGCGGATTTTAATTAATAATCAATTAGGCGCTAGCATTGTCTTTGTTTGCATGTCTGGAACACAGGGCCCCTAATGACTAAAGGAAATTCGGACATTACAAACGGAATGTGCTTGATTTAAAGTGATAGCGCCAACTTATCTTCGATGCATTTCGCGTGTACGTGGCGTAATGGTCCTCGCAGTCTTGTAACAAGACCGGCGGTAGATGAAATACCGCAATTACGCATTAACAAACCTGCACGTTTATGCTAATATCGGCGCTAAATTGCGCTCACCGAGAACGCAGGTTTTCAAAAAAACTGCCATCATTTACCCACGTTGCATAAATCAGAGCGTCTTGAAATGATCTCTTTAGTTTGCAATATTTAACCCGGATAAAGAGCGCACTAACGCCGCGGGATCAGTTTGCAACATTAAATATTATTGAATGGGTTGGGGGGAGTACTTGCATAAAATAAGCCGTTTTATTAGTGAGATAATGTATCCATTAAACTCTATCTCCGAGTCAACAAGCCATGTGAAAATTATTGCAGGTAAAATGGGCCATGAAAACGTAGTTTTGGTGACGATTAGTGACGCAGGATGACTTTTTTAGTCTTCCATAAGCAGATAATGACTGGATGTAAATTTTATGAACTAAAGCTTTATATGCACGAAAAAACTTATTATAACTTAAAACTTAAAACTTATTAACTTATTAAATAAATTATTTACACAAAAGCTTCTTACATTAAGACAAACATAATATAATTATTTATTGGTGCCACAACACATGTATATTTAGCATCGATTAATACAATGAAATACAATACAGTTGAATTATTATGCATGATTAGGCCAACGCGGAAAGATACAATTTTGGTGTAAAAATAAAGCCGTGTAAATATTGTATATTCTAATAAGAACACAACCATGTTGTATCCTAAAATTGCTCGGTGTCACTATAAAAGCAAAAACTGTAGAACTTCGTATGATGGTTCAAAATAGCTTAGTAGGTTGAAACATTAGGTCCAGGTACATGTCGTGGTCCAGAAATTCTTAACTGTTCAACTTTTCTACTGCTACGACACGCCCCACAGAGGCCGATAGAGCCGGTTTAGCTTGCCAAAAAGTGGAAATATTCATGGTATTTATTTCCAAAAATGCATGCATAAATTAATAGCCTAATTATTTGGGGTTACACTAGTAAAATTTCAAATTTGTAACTGGCCCCGGTAAGTCGCGGTGTAACTAGAAGCATGAGGCATTTTCAAGCAGTACTCTCAAACGCATGACTATTGCTGTGTACACCGAGATCTACGATTTTTTTTTCCTGCTTACCCAAACGATTTATGTCAAAATAAAAATATGAGCAATATAACTGAAGGTATGTACTACTGCTCTATTTTTTCCTGTTGTTGTTACATTAATATTAATTAAGTAATAAAATGTCTAAAAAGAAAGCTTCCGTATAGAAAAAATGATAACATTTACAGCATATTGTGTGGACTGGAAAACAACGCGTCCTACCTCGTCACCTCAAATTATATATATTTTTTTAAATATTACATATACAGAGCATATGCGAAACATATTTTTACACGTTTAAATAAAAATATGATAGAAAGATTTAAAATTTTGTAAATTTTGTAAATGCCATTTTTTTGGTTTTTAACAAAGTAAACAAATGCACACAATATTTGTTAGTTGCAAAAATGAAGTAATAAGTGTAAGAGACACAAATACACTTTTGTAAATAATATCATTACAATGTAAAAATGGATATAATGAACAGATTTAAACAACACTTCGAGGGACTACTGGAAGCGGGGAAACCGCTGGAAGGAAAAATGGAAGAAGCAGAAAAAGAAGAGAAGAACAAGCAAGGAAAGGACGAGCAAGAACTGATAAGAATGGATGAGTTAATGAAAGCAATTAGCAAGATAAAAGTTGGAAAAGCGGGGGGACAATGCGGAATTACACCAGAAGAAATCAAGTACATGTGAACATACGGCAAGCAGTACCTATTAGATATATGCAATAGGGTGTGGAATCAAAACAGAGTACCAAAGGACGGAAATAGTTGTAAAAATACCATTATATAAGAAAGGAGATACCAGGCAGTGCAAGAACTACAGGGGGATATCACTCCTAAGCGTGCCGGGAAAAATATATGAAAGAATCATTGAAATGAGGGTGAGAGGAAAAATAGAAAGAAAACTAGACGTCACACAGAGTGGCTTTAGGCCAGGGCACATGTACAGGATAAAATATTCACACTCAAACAAATAGAGGAGAAAACAAGAACATACAATAAAGAAGGATATATGTGCTGCATAGACCTACAAAAAGCGTTCGACAGCGTCCCAAGAGAGGAAGTGTCGAAAAGTCTACAAAAGAAAGGAGTAGGAGAACAACTGCTAGAGGCAACAAAATCCATATACAAGAAAACCTGGAATTACATTAGAACAGCCAACAACAAGTCAGAAGAATTTACAACTAACCTGGGAGTAAGACAAGGAGGGATACTGAGCCCATTACTCTTCATAGGAGTAATGGATGATGTCATCTAAGAGGCCAGATTAAGAACAACAGGAATTACAGTGGGGTACAAAAACATGAAGAAAGTCGAGATAAAGGAGTGCGCTTTTGCAGACGACATAGTCATCTTTGGAAAAACAGAAAAGCTCTGAACAAGAACGTCCAGATATAGAAGGAGGCACTAAGCAAAGAGGATTTAAAAATAAACAAAGGCAAAACAAAAACAATGGTAATAACAAAGATGGAGAAGAAAATAAATTACCAGCTAGAAGGGGAAACACTGGAACAAGTAGACGAGTTTAAATATCTGGGGACTATAATCGACAGCCAGGGAAAACAAGACAGAGACCTTAATAACAGGGTGAAGCAAGCAGGAAGACTGTATAGTGCAATCAGAAGTTCATTCATAAACAAGAGAGATATATAAAAAAAGACGAAACTGACGGTTTTCAAAACAATATATACGCAAATTTTAACATACGGGAGTGAAACCTGGGTGATGAATGAAAGACAAAAATCAAGGATACAGGCGTCCGAAATGAAATTCCTAAGAAGAGTAGAAGGCATCACCAAAAGAGACAAAATCAAGAATGTAGACATAAGAGAAAGGCTTGGAGTAAAAGCAACACGGAAAAAAATATTACAACTAAGGTGGTTTGGACATTTAAGCAGAATGGGCAGCGATAGACAAGTAAAGAAAGCATGGGAAGTAAAAGCAGAAGGAAACAAGTCAAAAGGAAGACCGAGAGACACGTGCAATGACACTACCATGAAAACCCTAAAGAGCAGAGGTAAAACCTGAAAACAAGCAAAGGACCTAACAAAAGAGAGAAAACAGTGGATAGAGTTCTACAAGCTGTAGAACTAAAACCCCGGTACCCAAGAGGGTTCAAGGGGTCAACGATTAAGAAAGAAAGACAATGGAAAAAATACATGATAAAATATATAGGGTGTGTCAGAAAAAAAAGTATTTTTGTGAGTATCTCGTCAACAAAGGTTTTTTTATGACTTTATAAAGCCACCATTTTATTTATAGTAATATTTGATGCAAATATGCTATCTTAATTTTTTTAATCTTAATAATGAAAAAAATTGTAGCGCTCCAGCATCGGTTTTGCATGACCCATCTTGGGTCCCAAGTGCATATACCAAGTTTCAGACTTTTGTCCACCTAAAAGCACACTTTCTCCCACTGTGCGCCTCACACAGGCCCATTTGCCAATTCTAGACGAACAGCCGAAATATCTCAAAACTCAGTGAATCAAAATGAATAACACCTAAAATCTAAATTATACACTACATTGCTACTTAGCAGAAAAAATGAAGTAATAAGTGTAAAAGAGACACAAATACACTTTTGTAAATAATATTACAATGGAAAAAAACATAATAAAATATACAGGGTGTGTCAGGAAAAAAAGTATTTTTGTGAGTATCTCGTCAACAAAGGTTTTTTATGACTTTATAAGCCACCATTTTATTTATAGTAAAATTTGAAGCAAATATGCTATCTTAATTTTTTTATTCTTAATAATAAAAAGTTTTGTGACGCTCCAGAATCGGTTATGCATGACCCATCTTGGGTCCCAAGTACATATACTAAGTTTCAGACTTTTGTCCACCCAAAAGCACACTTTCTCCCACTGTGCGCCCCACACAGGCCCATTTGCCAATTCTAGACGATCAGCCGAAATATCTCAAAACTCAGTGAATCAAAATGAATAAACACTTAAATCTGAATTGTACACTACATGGATACTTAGCAGAAAAACCATTGAAAACGTTCACCGCTAGGGGGAAACTTTGCTCTCTGCATTTTTCATTTTTTTAAATTATTTTTCAATAATGACTTTTCTTATTATTCTTCTGTAATTCTTCTACCCTTTCGGGTGTAGAATATTGTAGTTTTTCAATTTCTTGTATTTTCTTCCACCAATAGGTTTCATATCTTCTTTGTTTCCTGTGATTTTCTTCATTTGGGAGTTAGATATTCCTCTTCTTTCCATAATATTTTCGACATATTTGTCCCACTTCTTTTTCGGTCTTCCAACTTTTCTTTTTCCGGTTATTTTTGTTTGCCATATGATTTTTGTTTGATTGGTGTCTTTTCTTCCGTGTAGGTGTCCCAACCATTGCAGCTGTCTGTCTTCTATTATTTTGTTTAGTTCTGTTATTTCTAGTTCTCTTCTTATGTCTACATTTCTGATTCTGTCTTTTCTGGTTACTCCGTATACTTTCCTAAGATACTTCATTTCTGGTGTCTGTATCTTACTTATTTGTCTCCTGTTTCGCGTCCACGTTTCGCATCCATATATTAGTGTTGGTATTAGTATTACTTTGTATATTGTTAGTTTTGTTTTTCTCGATATCTTCTTGTTATTATCTTTTGGATCGTCTGGAAAGTTCTTGTTGCTGCTTGCAATCTATTGTTTATTTCCACTTCGAGATCCCCTGTGCTGTCTATTATTTGCCATACGTTTTCTCCATACGTTCTCCATTCTGCCATACGTTATTTTGCCATACGTATTCTCTGTTTATTTTGTCAAAGGCATTTTCTAGATCTATGTATGCTATGTATATGTGTTTCTGGTGCTGTCTTAGTTCATTTATTAAGTTCCCGATTGTGAATAGATGATCTATTGTGCAATATATTGTATATATATATATATATATATATATATATATATATATATATATATATATATATATATATATGTATAATTTTTATTGCCACAAATAGCCCCAATAAATGGATTAACATTGTTTATTCTATTTATTTATTCTTTTTCATTTGTCTTTATCTTCATATTGGACGAGGAATATATTATGGATCTTACTATCTTACTTTAACATGATTAATTGGAGTTATTATTCTTTTTGCAGTTAGAGTCCCGCCTCCAAGCCATTGGGCTTGGCTACGAGCTCCCAACCCTGGTATAAGGTATGTACGAGCCTACGGCCAGTTCAATGATGTCAGGATTATATATTTATATTTTTATTTGGCAATTAGTAGTGAAGGTAGTTCAAGGAAGGTAGTGATTGACTGGAAGTTAGGTTAGGAAATTAGTGCCCACAGTAACGTATTACGTAATAGGAACACGTATAAGCAACACGCGCACCTACGTTTTGTGCGTAGTCCCTAGCAGTCAAGTTCATAAGAATCCAGATATGTACGCATCTTGGGTATGCGCGCTCTAATTCACTAACGTGCGTTTATTTCCAATAAAGGTCGACGTCCAGCTAGACGTGGACCACGACCGTCGTGCAGATGTGGCTAATTTTGAAGGAGCATCCAGGATTTGTTTTTATTTTTAACTTATTTGAGGTTTCATTTACTAAAATTATTAAAATTTTAATATCGCATTTTTTTATCCCTCGACATGTTCAGTTTTAAAACGACAGTATCAAATGCATTGCTAAAATCCAATGGTTCTTCTTCTTCTTTTCAGCCTTCTGTCGTCCATCTTTGGACATAGCCCTTCCCAAGTTGCTTCCATTCCTCTCTACTACTTGCTATTTCAGTCCATTTCTGTCCTGCATGTTTCTTAATGTCGTCTGCCCAACGCATTTGTGGCCTTCCTCGTCCAAAATTCAATGGTTATGAAACTAAAATTAGCAATATGCATTGCTAATTGCTAATTGCTTGCATTATTCAACGCAAGAAAATGTTTAAATATGGCAATGATCTTACGACACCAATCCCATCAATCCCGTTCAATCAACAATCATCAACCGTTAATCCCGAAATAGTAACTCATTTGCGAAATGGAAGATATTGGTTCTTCTTTGGCATAACATAATACAATTAATTTCATTTGTTAAGTCGAAATATGGTATCTAATAAATAGTACTTTTATAATGACCAATAGAGACGCATCATGTACCTACTAATAAATTTTGCGATTACGTTAGAAATTGTATGGATTGATTGGATTCGTCTGTCAGGATAATGCACTCAAAATAAATCTCTTAAAATCCGTATACTATCGCCAGCTGGGTACCATTTGAATTTGAATATTTGAGTACAGTCTTGCGTTGAATAAATTTTCTCAAAACAGTGAAACATTTGAAATGATCCATTTGCACTCGCTAGTAATTTGGGTTGCATAACCGTTGCATTTTGGCAATGCATTTGATACTGTCGTTTTAAAACTGAATATAGCCCATGTTCAGAGATAAAAAAGACGCGCGGTATATGGCAGGGGAAATTCTCCTCTAATAAGAGAGCTGATAAAAGTGATTTAACACATATTCCCCCCAACCACCCTTCAGCGAAATGTTCCATCCAAGGCACCCCAGCACTTGAACCCAAAACAGTATTTCCATAACCATGCGCATGGACGCTCAGCAGATATACACAATACGCATGCACACGTCGATAGATTGCCTCGCACGCAATTACCTGCAATGACGCGGGTCATTGCAATGGGTAATTGCTATCGTATGGAATTGCTCGCCGCACCGCATGAAAGGTGACCCAAGCACAGTGTGCGGTGCGTTTTAAATTTATGGCCGAAAGTTTCCAGCCTGGATTCGAACGGAATTTCTAAGTTTACAGGCTTTCATAAAATTATATTACACATGGCAATAAAGCAATAAAATTGTAAAAGAAAAAAAATAAGGAACGAATAACATAAAAGCGCAGTTAATTTCAAACGTTAATGCCCTGCCGAGCCACTGAAATTCACGTCGTTGATTATGCTATTTAATTACATCACGCCGGTGACAAGCGGAAGCACCGTCACGTCCTCAGGATTTCCTTTCCGAAATGTGTATATTGGCCGGCGCAAGTGCGCGCGCGATAAGAGCCCTAGTAGTGGTGCCCCGGGGTTTAGCAATGGGTATTTTTTTGGGGGATAAATCGCCGTGGCCGCGATTGCGCCGGCAAAATGGGCAGATAATTAAAGCGTCCGCAAATAACACAAAAAAAGGAGCAGCGCCATAAATCTGCCGGCCTTTTTCGTCGCTTTAAATTTTTGTCGTCCGGCGGAAGCGCGCGCGCGCCGAGAGATCCTTACAAATGCGGCTGATTTATTTGGTCAGGGCCGGACGGCACCGGAATTAATTAGATAATCGAGCACAGGTAAGCGCGAGCGTGTGTGTGTGTTTGATCGGAGGAGCACGGGCCGATTAGATCCAGCGTTTTATTCGCCAGCCCGGGAGTCACCGTTAATCGCCGGATTTCAATTATGCTAATCTAATAATGATTCAGGCCCGACACGCCCAGGGCATCATTTAATAATTGGTTATTACAGTATTAACCACCGCAGGAAAGCCGGGGCTGGTTTATTACTGCCCTGTCCTCCTTTTTTGCTTCGACATGCGACTGAAATATGCCGGCGCCGGCGCTTTTTATGCCCCGCGAGTTTCGGGCTCTGGGTACGTCGACCAGTTTATTTTTATGATTAAGGACAAGTTAAATCGCCGATATTTTACAACTGTAAACGAATCGGATTTTTACAAAAGCTGTAACATGTCGTCCACCGCATTTTTTATGTTTTCCACAAAAAAAAACACATCTGAACATTGGCCCATCAGATACAACCGCTGACCACCCCACGATTCATGATCCTATTGTATTGAATGCTGTGCACACTAAAAACACCTGAAAACATCAATAATACGTCAGATTTATAATTTTTGTCACTACTAGCTTTTATCTCTAATAATTTAAACTTTACATCTGGCAACAATTTAAAAAATATAACTTCAAATTGAAAACAACAAAATTGACAAGTTCCATTGGGGAATTCAGTTATTTTCGAAACACTCCCAACAAAATGACTAGACATTCATAGACGCAAAAACATCGTGAATGGAGAGTAAGTGAAGCACAAATTTCCATTTTCACAAGAATCATTTATTTTCTATTTTGTAATGAAATTAATGCTGTTTGTGTGAAAAATGAAAACTTGCTTAAATTAGAGGTATTCGTTTCTTAAGCTGATAAGTATTACTTCATTGTTTTGTCAGCCCATGTGAATCAAGTTCTGTAATCAATATTTCCTTCATTGTTTGGTGAAGCGATTAGTCCCCCAGTTCAATTGTCGAAAATCGTCCGTGCCGGGAGAACGGCTCCTGGAGTTAATTCGTCGTCCGAATTGCGATGCGGTCAGAAGCGTGTAACCCAGGGTACACGTATTACGTGTAGGAAATTAACTTAATTAGCACGATATAACGTAATTCGCAGAGCGATAGAGGTGGCCCAAATGGAGAGGGCCGGGAGGCGAGCGCCGGCCGCCGAGGTTACTGAACGCCAGGAACGCTCGAGTACAAAATGTTAATTAACTCCACCATTTTTTTTACCGCGCCGCAGATAATGCGACCCCGTAATTAATTATGGATCCGGCGCGAATTAGCACAGTGATGACAATTAGATTTTTTTTCAAGTTGTGGGTCATGAATTAAAAAATCCTGAATTTCTAGCTTCAGAGTTTACTGCACTTCTGATTTCTATTTTGGGTCGACAGATCTCATTTAGTACAGAAGCTTGTAGTAGTAGTAGTAGAAGCTATACATTTTTATAAGCTATATACTGTTTTTTGTACACTCCCTAAAATAGCTATTTAAGTCCCTAAAATAAGTCTTTTCGTCATTCAGTCCCAAAAGGTTGCCATGTTTAAACAATGTGATTACTATGGTGGCATGATAAGTAAAGTTCCGAAGCGCACTATTGCGCGAAATATTTACTCTCGATGCCATTGATTAATGTCATCATCATCATGTTGTTTTTTGTACACTCCCTAACATAGCTATTTAAGTCCCTAAAATAAGTCTTTTCGGGTTTAAGTCTCAAAAGGTTGCCATGTGTAAACAATGTAATTACTATGGTGGCATGATAAGTAAAGTTCCAAAGCGCAATATTTTCGCGAAATATTTGCTCTGATGCCATTGATTAATGTCATAATAAAAGGATTCAATGTTTTTGGGAACATATACAAATACTGTTGTTTGTAACAAGCCTCGTCCGGAAACAGCAACGATTCGTCCCAATCAACTTCGTTGTAGGTACTTGTAACAAAAATAACTATTTCTATGAAGCTGTCAAGCCATATATCATTTACTATGAAGCTCGATTTGTATAGCATAGATGTCATTTACTAGAGAACTAGAGAAGAACAGAAGCAATTTGGGGGGGCCTATCTTCAAAGATGAACGAAAGCGAAAAGAAGAAAAGAAAATGTCATTTATTATGAATCTGTCAATTTTTATATGCTAAATGCAATTTACTATGAAGGTATCAAGTATTATAAGCCATATATCATTTACTACGAGGTTGCTTTGAAAACTTCGCAAAATGAAGCACAGATGGCAGCATCAAACGGAATAAAATATATGTAATGGATGACACCAACTGTCATGCGAAATATACCAAACAACATCCAAATCAATGTAAACGTTCTCTTGTTATAAGCAAATTTTGTTTTTTTTTTTCATTAACTTTGAAGCTGAATACTGGCAAACGCATTTGTAAATAGATAAGTTTTGTTAAATGGCCTTTTTTTGATCCCAGTAATTTGTGGTTCAGCCATGTCCACGTAATTTAGAGACACTCTGTATAGAAGATCCAAAATAACCAAAGAACGTCTAAAGGATGTGGAAATTCTAACCATCTCTTATTCTGTAAAGCTTCTAAAATTATCATTTTTGATCAGTGTACAATGTAAACGTATCAAGTAACCGATAATGTAAGTATTTTCTTTGCAGTGCAGTGCTCCGAAATTTCCGTCATAGCATTATGGTTTATAGTCGATTTTCCGTGTTCTTCGAAATGCATTTTGAAATTTCTGTCCGTTTGACTTGTATAGAAGGGTATTTGTTTGGCTGAGCTAAGTACAAACAGTAGAAAACAGATAAATGTAGTTCAAAGTTTGATGTTTGATTACATAATATATCAATCATCAATCTTAATTTATTGGACATGTGAAGTCAATACAACATATAAATATGAAAATGAGTACAACATTACACTTTATGGAGAAAAAAACCTGTAATGAATAAAATTGTTATTTAGGTGTTCGCTAAGTTTCTTTATGAAACTGTACATTTTCTGGTGCTGCCATTGCACTGGAGCACTGAGGCGGCGGCCAACGCTTGACCATTGGCAATTGGCAAATGCGCTATTTTGGTGATCATTTATGGGGGCGCCAATTATGATTTTGCACGCAGGCGGCTTTGGACCTCGCGGGGGGGCATCGGAAAAGGCGGAAAAGGTAAAAGAAAAGTCAAAAAAACGAAAAACTGTAAACCAACTTTACTGCATTATGGCCGTGACTACCCTTTGTGAGCGAATAATAAGATGACGACCTGAATTGTGTACAACAAAGTAATTATTTCTTCTTGAATACCAGACTCCACACTGCACTGTATCTCAAGGGGTTTTGGGCCAAGCATGAGATTCCTGTGTTAGAAAATCCACCCGATTAATCGGATCTCGCTACGTGTGACTTTATTTTACCGTCCTTTTGCTTTCCATCCGTTGCTGATGGCCCCACCAGCTAAGTTGTCTTTCGATAAATTCTAGTATTGGTCTAGTTCCTAGTTCTTTTCTGATTTGCGAACTTCTTATCTTGTATTTGATTGTCACTCCTTTAACTCTCCTAAGGAATCTCATTTCCGCTGCTTGGATCTTACTTTTTTGCCTTTGGTTCAACACACATGTTTCGCAACCAAAGGTCAATATTGGTCTGTATATGGTTTTGTATACGTTATTTTTTGTTATCTTTGATATTTCCTTCTTGTTTATGAATGTTCCCATTGCGTAATATGTTTTCATTGCTTTTTTGTATTCTATTGTTTGTTTCCAATTCTTGATTACCAATAATATGTATATCCACTCCAAGGTATTTGTAGTTTTTTCTTGTTCAATCTCTTCGTTTTCCAATGTTATGTCGATCTTGTGTTGTTCATCTCCGATTACCATTACTTTTGTTTTGCTTTTATTTATTGTCATTAAATATTCTTTTAGTGCTTCATTCCACGTTTTGAGATTTGTGCTCAGTTCTTCTTCCTTTCCTGCAATCAGTATTAGGTCATCCGCGAATGCTCCTTCAGAGATTGATATTCTTTGAAGTTGTCTATATCCTACATGCAGCTTTGTAGTTTTTTGTGTGCACTTTCTGATGACTTCTGATGACTACATCAATGTATACTATGAATAGTAGGGGGCTTAGTGCACATCCCTGTATTAATCCTTCGTTTGTTTGGAATGGTTCTGATATTCCGCCCTGGCTTATGACACGGTTGTCATTTCCTTCATAAATGTTTTGTAATTATTCTTATTATTTTTTGGTTGATGCCTTTCTCTTCTATTACCTTCCATAGTTTTCTTCTGGGAATTTTGTCAAAAGCTTTTTCTATATCAATAAATCCTATAAATATTGTTTTCCCTTCTTGTTGGTATTTCTTTTCTATTAATTGTTTTATTGTAAATATGTGGTCTTGAATGCTACTGCCATTTCTAAATCCGCATTGCGGTTCAGCCAATGTATTTTCTATTTTTGCTCTGTTCCTTTTGTCTATTATTTGTCCGAATACTTTCATTACCACACTGGTCAGCAATATTCCTCGATAGTTATTGCATTCATGTTTGTCTCATTTTTTTTTTGTATTGGTACTATGAGTGTAGTTCTTCAGTCTTTAGGGATTTGTTCCTCTTCCCATGCTTTGCTTATTATTTGGTGTAATTTTTCCGTAGCTTTTTGTCCCATGTATTTTAGTATTTCCGTCGTGACTCTGTTTTGCTAAAGCCCTCGAGCTGGATGTCATCGTTCCTTGGTGCTTTAATAGCTATTACAGTACTGCTATTACCAATGGTTAATTCGCTTGGAGCGATGTAGGGATCGTGGAAGGAAGTATATTGAAGGGGATCATGTTAAAATTGTGAAAGAATACCTTTACAAGATGTTATAGCACAAATCCGATTATTTAATAACCACACCTCGTATGTGTAGGAGGAGTATGTTAAAGAGGGAATAATAAATAATGTAACTTTTGAAAGTTTCCGCGGGTCATTAAAGTTTGAAGACCACTGACCTAGAGGCATGCCTAATTCATTGGGTTGGTCTTTTAATTGGTGTTCATGAATCATTGATGGGCAAAGCACCTGAAATGCGAACGTTGGCCGTGCGGCGTTATGTTTAGAGGTGCGTGACAAAAAGAGGACGTACCGGTGCTTAAAAAAAGCACATCCTGCTCTTTGTTCGCGCGACCTCGGCGCGTCCGCCGCTGAAATTTCTCGGATTCAAATTGGCAATTGTCACGGTGCGCGCCTGGCTGCCCCGGGATTTGCTCGAGTGCAGAGGATGCCGTTTCGCGACCGAGCTGCGCTGAAAGCCGAAAGCGCCCCGCCCCCGGGGCCGCAAAAAAGACATTATCCTCTTCGGCATCTATAACCTTCCGAAGGGGATTAGGGGAATAAATGCCGGCCGCCCGTTCCGCGGGACTAATCGTTGCGTGATTATTCCGCGGCGGTAATTAGCAATTAGCATGCCGTGGAGGCGGTAATCCCCTTGCAGCGGGCCCGAAGCGCTCGCGCCCTAAGCCGCTGAAATTACACGGGCATAACAGGTTCGGTGTTGCATTGTTGTTTTACGCCGCGGATGCTGCGTGCGTGCTCGCGGGCCATTACTCGAAATGAGCGCCTCGCGTCCCCGGGACGGTTTAAAAATATATTAAAGCAGGAAGCAATCGATTCGCGCCGGGACGGTGATGATTCCGCCGGGGCCGAGGGTCGTCGTGCGGGGGGCGGCGGCCGGTGTTTGCGCCTGCATCGCGAATCCGTGGCACATCCATTTGCCTACGGTGCCCTCGTCCTTTTGTGAGAGATGTAAAAGCGCCTCGTCGCGCCGCGGTAATCTTCCCGCTACCATCAAGTCGCTTGCCACTTCACTTTCCATTCCGGCAGCGCCACTCTCCTGCAAAATGCAAAATTTACGGTGCAGCATATCCCCGGGGGCCGTATAACACGAGATGACGTGTCGCAGGTGTCGTTCGGATGCACGCCGAATCACAGACGCGCAGCTTCTAATCGCATTACCGCTAGCTCATTTGCGACGCACCTCTCGCGGCCGCGTAATTAGGCGGAATGGGCGAGGTGCTGGGGTTGACGACTACTCTGCTCTCTCGTCCTCCCTTTCTCCTCCTCTTCTTCGCCACTTTTATAATCTCCAGCCCGAAAAGTGGTATTAACAGGTGAGAGTCGGCAGGATTTCCTGCAAGCTGCCGCTACTAATTTCGCCCCCCTTTTTGTCCCCCGCGTAATTACGTCGCGCACAGTAAACGCCCAAGCCCAAAAGTTTCAGAAGACGAAGTAATCAACGCAAAAATTATCACCACCATCTAACAATCAATATACTACACATCAATTCTACCAAAACACGAAACATTTTGTAATTCTTTTTTTTCGATGTTGGCATCAACTATTGGGGTCACATCGCTACACATTTTACTGATCACTATCGTATTATCGATACGATATTATCGAGCAGCGTCGAGGAAGAAAGAAATAAGGAAGAAAAGGCTAACAGTAAACATAGGACATAGGGCGTAGTTTGCAGTGGCGCTGCAAGTTGAGGTGTGGGTCGGGATTAAGATTAGTGTGCACATCAGGTTGACATCGCCGTCCAGTGTGTAGTTGACCCCGCGGTTCAGCTCTGCTAAGTTTTCGCTAGCTCAGGCCCCCGATAAATCAACGACGGGACCTTATGAGGAGTTTCTAAATTCACTTCGACGGACATAATTACGACAATTATAATGCGCTCGTCGGTATGGTGTTGAGGTAGTCACCGAGAAGACACCATTTGCTGCTGAAATCTTGGAATGGTTCTTCTGGAGCTAAATTCTAAATTACGGTACGCTCACGTACAATCGCCGACAATCGAAGTGCAACACGGTTTTTTTACGACCGCCTTATGGACAATTGAGGGCGAAGCTGTTTTGCATCTGAGTTTATACTTGTACGTGCCTAAACCTCGATTTCCAATAAGGTCGAAATTCGCCCTGGTTTATGGCTTTTGGTTGCATTTCAAATGTCGGCGATTGTACAATCGTCCACATTCGAAGTGCAACCAAAAGCCATAAACCAGAGCGAATTTCGACCTTACTGGCAATACGGGTTTGGGCAAGAACAAATGCAGATACAGCCCTATTGCCCCCCAAAACAGATAACCTCAAATGTCGATAAGGTGGTCGTAAAAAAACCGAGTTGCACTTCGAATATGGGCGATTGTACACACTGGGCCTTTAATTTTGAGAAATGAAAATTTGAAGTTTTCAGAAATAATAGCGAATTTCGACCTTACAGGATTTACCGTACCTAAGCAACCCAGGTAATGGCCGTATCTGTAGTCGCTAAGGACGACTACAGATTGCAATAAGGGTCATTTTTAACTAGAGTAGTCTAAAAATTAAGGCCCAGTGTATACATCAATTGCATTTGTTTTTATCTGACTTCATCGGACATAACACGGCGGTTTTGGCTACGTCAGCGATAGCTAAGCTAGAAGTTTCTAATTTGATTATTTATTATCTTAGCACCCTGCTGAATAGATCTCGCGCTAATATCAAAATATTTACTTTCTGTCCGCGGTCGACTGCGATCTAAATATCATACCTCATATTTATATGCCCCCTCCGCGGCATTTAAATAGTTATTTTTGCACTAAAATAGAATTTTCATGAAAATATCTTATATTTTCAATGTATTGCGTATGGAATTTTCATAAAATTTAAGTCAATTGAAGCAAATCGTTAATTTGGTTAAATTTTCATCGCATATCTTAGGGACATTTATTTATTTTGTTCAACAAGCTATTTTCATAGAAATTTCAGTTAGATTTCTTTGCATTTCTCAAGGAAGTTTGTGTATTTCTATGCAAGAGTGAAATTTTCATGAAAATTTCTTGCCAAATGATTAAATTCATGTAAAAATACAGAATTTCAGATTTTTCGTTGTATTTATTATCACATTTGGTTAATTTTTCCACTAAAATGGAATTTTTATTAAAATATCTGGTATTTTCAATGTATTATGTATGAAACTTTCATTTAATTTAAGTTAATTGAAGAAAATCGTTAATTTCTTAAAATTTTCATCGCTTTTCTTAAGGATGTTTCCTTATTTGATTCAACAACGAATTTTCATCGAAATGTCCTTTAGTTTCCATTGCATTTCTCATGAAAGTTTATGCATTTCTATGCAACAGTGAAATTTTCATTTAAATATCATGATAAGTGACTGAGTTTATGTATAAGTACTTGAACTTCAGATTTTTTGTTGTATTTTTTATCCATTTGGTTAATTTTTGCACTAAAATGGAATTTTCATGTAAATATCTTATATTTTCAATGTATTGCGTATGGAATTTTTATAAGATTTAAGTCAATTGAAGCAAATCGTTAATTTGTTTAAATATTTATCGCATGTCTTAAGCATGTTTATTTATTTTAATCAACAAGCAATTTTCATGGAAATTTGAAGTTATAATAAAAAAAAGTTGGCAAATAAATTTTAATTATTCTGAGAGTAATACAAACTTATGTGAAATGTTTTAAAACAACTTGTTTCATGAACTAGAGATTGAAAATGAATCTATAATAGCATCAAAGTTTAATCTTTTGGTAAGCTCCGATTCGATGGTCAGAATTGCCACATCCTTCAGGTGTTCTTCGGTCATTGAATATCTGTATATGAAGATCTTGTATATTTTTTTATTTTTCTTTTCAACACTGAAAACAACCTTTCTGCTGAAAAAAAAGTCTCAATGCGAAATGCGATGTCAACATAACGGTAGTTTGTTATCATGTAGAACTTATTCCATTACTTTCAATGTCCAAAATAAAATAAAATTATACATCCAGGGACGAAACGAGGCTGTTTCTGAGAAACTGCCTGAAACTCTGGGGAGAAATGAACAAGACTTGATAAATTATATAAAAAGAAATAAATTTTATAGTTTAAGTAATCATTGTACTTTCTTAATCTAATAAATTATACAATTAATGAACCTTAATATGAGAAATATCACAGAAATAAATTTTAGTTCGGACTACAGTTAAATGAAGGAGATAAAACAGCGTACATTACAATCCTTCTTGCAGTATGATGATACTTGTTCAAGTGACAAAGTTAATTTTCGAAATAATATTTACGAATAATATTTATACTAGATAAAATTTTCATAGAATTTAAAGTGGAATTTTCCGAAAAAGTAAAATATTCTAAGGATACCTACTGAAGATTTGTACACAATTTCAAAGTGCTTCTTGAACGTTGAACTTTTAAAGAATTTTAGTGCTCTTGATTGATTCTGAAATTTTCTCTAGCAATCAATTCTACATCTGCTGCTCTGGTTTCATCTGATAGCATTTTGGTTTTTTTTCTGTTCGCTTCATGTTAAGTTACTTTCTCTTTCATTAGAACTCAATTTTCATAAATGTTAAATTTTGTTCTTATACATTGTTGCAGCCCCGCTGCAATTAAGATAATCTCCTCATCACCGTAAATCTATCCGCGGCCCTATTTGATGTGTTGTTCGCGGATTTAGTTAAGTGCCAGCTGGGAAGACCCTGCTTATCTAGGAACAATTTTATTGAATTGAGGATTGGTTTTCCCAAATGACCACCATTAACGTAATTTGTAGGGTTTTCCCCAAACGGTTTATTGAGGCCTCTAAATGGCCCACTAATGTAGTTTGGAGAACCCAGAAGCAATTATAAGATTTGTACTCTGGCTACGACGCACGGACCAATCCGGGAACGCTCGCCACCCCTTCCCCTGCAGGAGCAAGAAGTTCCCCGGATTTCGAAGATTATAGAGTAGAGCAGTCTAACACCAAAACTTCGGCGGCGACCATCTCGCCTGTAATTTATTCACCTATTAATCTCAATATACAAATTCTTCTCAAGTAACTTGTTGAGTACTTTATTTCACGGTCCTTCGAACAAAGGTGATAACATCAATATACCAATAATCCTCGCGCCGCACACATACGCGTTTGGTTTTACGACCCAAATCATAAGCGTCGCGGGACAATACATACATAGTATACTGATACAGTTGATAGATCGATCTCAGACCATTGTAGCTTATTACTTTATACGTTAAATCGAGAGAACATATCTCAGCATAAAATTGACAAAAAAGTCGTTTCTAATCTAAGAATTTGACGGAGGTAGCTAGATGCTTCACTTCTTGTATTTGCCTTTTTTCCAGAAATTTTCCACAATTCCAGAACTTGCCAGATGACTTACTGCCGTAGATCTGTTGGAATGGTTTGAAATTTTGACATTCTTCGTATCTAAACCAATCTTTTGTGTGGCAGATTTGGTCCATTTGCTAATTTCATTAATGCCAACTGGCATGTTTTTAAACCAAGGACTATTTAGTTCCTTATTCCAACTATTGTTTGTGGTTAAAAATAGTCGATAGGTTTTAATGTTTTCTCCCCTTTTGGATATTAGTTTCTTAAATAATCGAACGGGGCAATTTTCTGGATTTTCTTTGTTTAGTGCAAGCCATTTAGTTTCTGATGTATTTTTGGAACCTCCTATGCAGTTTTTGTATATATAGGATTATATTCGAGTCTTCACTTCTTGTATTTGCCCTTTCTGTTCGTCATTTAGTTATTTATTTGTATATTTATTTTTTATTGTAACTTGTGCCTTTGATATTTTTCCAAAAAATTGCCGCCCCTGGATTTTGCTGCTCTGGGCTATAGCCCTCACAGCATCAACCAATGCCCACACATCAGCCACTGCGCACACATCAACCTGATGTGCTATAGCGATTTGGTTGCTATGTTTCTTTCGACGGTAAGAGATTCAACCTCAGCTTAACTGTGTGTTAGTTAACATATAGACGATAAAGTTACTTCATTGAGAGTTCGATAAATGTACTCAAGAACATGATTTGAAACCACTCATTCAACCCAATCTCCAGATTCTAAAATACCCTCGAACGCCGTACTCGGATTATCTGCAATGGCAATCAATGGCACTTTAGAGGTGCAGCTTCATGATAATTCGTTTGAGAACTGTACCGTAGTTTTTAGCAGGGTTTGTGTGATTTAAATCAATTGATTTAAATCATGATTTAAATCAAATGATTTTTTTTAAATAAATCATCGATTTAAATTAAAATAGATTTTTTTTTTAAATTAATCTCTATTTGTGCATTCCAATAGATGTACAATTAAATATATAATATAACTGTAGTGTTGCTTGCTTTAATAGATAAATAGATAATTGAAAATAAATAAAATAATTTTCTTTTCTTCCATTTTTCATCACATAGTACAGATACACCTTGTTCAAATTCAAGAATTTATTTAAAAAAATCATATGTTTTGAATCGTGATGTAAATCAATTGATTTAACTCGCATATAAACTGGCAAAAACTGATCAGAAATATAAAAAAATCTTGATTTATTCGATTTTTTGTAATCTTTTTTTTAATGATGATTTATTCCAACCCTGTTTTTTAGTGATAAAATTTGCTTTAAACGCCCATAAAATATTCAATTATTAACACTGTAATGTACATCTTGATAAATTATACGCGTAGCCTGGTTGATTCAACTCGTTATTGATCGCGGAACTCCACACACGCGCGAATAGTTTGCAAATACTTTTTCGGTATTGCGTTCGCAGTAATCGTATGTTCTTTTTTCGCTCTACACACGCAGAAATAACGCATTGTGCTCCCCCCTTTCTATAAATACGTACTTCGCGTATCTTTTTCGATCCGAAAGTTAGTTCCCCGAAGTTGCCAATATTCGGGTGAAATATGAATTTCATTCCCGCTATTTCTCCGGGCGCGGAATACGGGAATACACTCCGGGAGCGGGAACAAGTGAAGTTGTCCGCATATATCCCGTCCCCCTCGACGCGCTCGGCTCTCACACCCTCGCCCACATATACACACACACACATGGATACATCCCACATACACGCATACACATGCACGCGTTTCCGGTATAGATCGCCGCGGAATGGAAACGCGTTTATCGGCGGCGTCCTAGGTATTGCGAGGGGCGCGCGCCCTTTCTATGACTTATGGGGGTGTAAATAGGGTGATTCCGATGGGCTTTACATAATGTCGCTTTGAGTGCGCGCTAAATCCCGCGCCCGATGATCCCGCACAATAAATAAGCGCGCCCGGACGACTTATTGAAAACGAAACGGCCACCGGTGGAAGACTCATCTCCCAGCTTCTCTCATTTCTTTTAATCTATTCGCGGGGTGGCCAGGCGGAAAGCGACGGCGGCGGCGAGGGCAGGTCGGGCCAATTAGGGCCGGGGTTTGAGGGGGGCGGCGAAAAGTCTCAAACAATGGTCCACAATGGGCGGGAGAGCGCAGTTATCGCTATCGACCGGAACCGCCGTGCCATCAAATTGGTCGCGTGAAGTGCGAACTGCTTGTAGATGGTCGATTGCTCGGGGCGCACGATCAATCATGCCTTCCCGCCTTAGGAGCCGCTCTGCGAGGATGCATGATGCATTACCGAGATTGCCGATATACGTGGGGAGTATTGACAACTGTGTAAGGCCATTACGCCGAGCCCGTGACCCCGCACATCACCCACGCCCGGATCGCATAAATTTCAGGCAATCTCATCGCGCACATTTGAACAAAGAACCGAAGAAGTCCTTAATTACTTTCCAATGATTAAACGGTTTTAACCTCTCGAAACTAATCATTTCATTCATTGCTTAATTACCCGCTACACTACGGCTTAAAGCGTTATTATTAATCTCTGTCATTATTTAACGTTTTCACGCAGAAAAATAGATTGCAACAATCGAAATTGGATAATAAAAAATAATATAAGGTTGATGAAAATTATTGCACTGGTAATGAAATGTATTCTCTATCTTTTCTCTAACTGATACTCATATTGTTTATAATTTTTTATAAATTATAATATGAGATGGTAAGCAAACGTCATTGAGTCAACTTCATAGTTTTTCATTATTCTCACTCGCTTAAAACATCCAACGTTGTGACACTGTCTAGTCACAACTAGAAGTCGCATGTCATGTGTTTTGTGTTTTAAATTGATTTTAGATGATGCACAAACTTTTATCCACACCAAACATTTACCTCTTGCGAATATTGAAACTAAATTTAGTGCACTATACTATTTGTTAATTAAAGTTGTACATCATTTGTTTTGTTTTTTAATTGGTTTTGGATGAATGCCAGACTTTCATCCACACCAAATATTTTTTCTTTAAATAAATTAAATATTTTATATTTGTTAATTAAAGTCGTATGTCATTTGTTTTGTGATTTTATGTGGTTTTGGATGAAGCACAAACTTTTATGAACAATGAGATTTGTTGAGAAATCACGGTTAAACTAGTTTTCCATATGTTACATACTTGGGTGGACATGTATACCTGGTGTCCGTTTTTAAAGGCGAACATAGGGATTTGACAACGTTTTTAACATTCTTCTGAATTCCTGCTAGCCAGTTTAACATTAACACGTTTTGGTATGAATTGAGCCAGAGAATTATTGCGGATCTAACAATATTGAATATTAAATTATTTTCGGCATTTTTTATTGAAATGTGTGTCTTAATTTAAAATTAGTATGCTTTAAATAAGTACGAAAGGTTAACAGGACAAAACCTCGACACCCAATGGGCAAAAGAGGGATGGATTATGTATGCATGTATGTTTTTAAATATGATGCGACGATCTCTATTAGTTTAATTATTCATATTGAATATAGAAAATACCAATCTATTTCAGAATATCAACAAATAACAAATTAATTGGACTGCAATTGCAATTGTTGATTGTTTAAAAATAATAGCAACTCATATTTATAAACACATAAACTTTAAATTAATATGTTTCAATAAGAAATGAGGATAATAGTTTAATATTAAGCATTGTTGGATGAGCAAAAGTATTCTCGTTTTATTGATACCAAAACATTTTCTATGTGTTAAACTGATGAGCAGAAATACGCAAAAATGTTAAAAACAATGTTTTAATATTGTTTTTAACGTATTCCGTAATGGACAACGTACAACGTAATGTAAGAAGAACCAAGTACCAGTACCCGTCTCTTAGAACGTGAGTTAAATGTTCCTAAAACGATTGTCAATGAGGTTTTAAGAGAACAGTTGTTACATCCTTACCACATACAAAAAGTCCAGGAACTTTTACCGACTGATCCCCCCATGCGGCTTACATTTTGTCAATTTATTAGAAACAAAAGAATCCTTGTTCCAAATTTTTGTAGAAAAATTATGTTTACTGACGAGGCATGCTTTACAAGATCTGGGGTAACCAATCTGCACAACGAACATATTTATTCCGATGAAAATCCACATGCCATTAAAGTTGCACATCATCAGCATCAATTTAAAATTAATATTTGGGCAGGTATTATTGATCACTACCTTATTGGTCCCATTGTTATTCCAGACAGGTTAGATGGAAATATTTATTTAAATTTTTTGCAAGACACATTACCAATTCTTCTGGAGAATTTGCCCATATTACTTCGGAGGGAAATGTGATATATGCATGATGGTGCCCCGCCCCATTTTTCCGTTGCCGTTCGGCAATACTTACATCATCAGTATCCCAACCGATGGATTGGAAGAGGCAATGATGCACCAGTAAAATGGCCACCACGTTCTCCTGAGTTAAATATGTGTGACTTCTTTTTGTGGGGCGCTATTAAAACAGAAGTTTACAAGACTCCGGTAAACACACGCGATGATTTATTGCAGCGGATTTTAAATGCAGGCAACCATTTTAATAATCCCGAGACATTAGATAGGGTCCAATATCATTTTTTAAAGAGTGTTAATAAGTGTATTCAGCAAGATGGCGGTCATTTTACACATTTGCTTAAGTAATGTTTTTGTTTTACTTAGTTTCTTACAATAGATACTTTCAACTTTGTTATACTTTTGTTTTTTTTGACGCCCTCTACCGGCTAAACGAGACAATTTTGGATATAACTAAGTCGGCTTAGATCGACCTATTTTGACGTCAGGAGTCTGTCGTCAAACGTTGTACACGTATTTTCCGGACACCCTGTATATCAAAATTACGAGTTTTCGTATTTTGCAGTACGTTTAAAGAAAACATTGTATATTTCACTTGGAGGCGAAGTGACTTGTCATGGCTCGCCATCTATTACGCGCCTCACTTCGTTCGGCGCGCAAACTCAGGCGCGCCATGATAAGTCTCACTTCTCCTCCACGTAAAATAATATACTATTGCCTTGCCTTGCTTTTTGATACATTTGGTTTACTTTATGGTATACATAGTATACATATAGACCTTGATCTTGGCTGTTTGAAAGATCCGTGGTTGATAATAAAAATTTTTAATCTTTAAAATATTGATTTATTCGGTTGTCTTCTTTCCCGATGGCAATTAAAATATGTTTCTAAGCCAATTTGTGAATTGTTATTGCTTTGAATAAAGCATTCTAACATATCAATTTTTTCATAATTTTCGTACGGCATGTTAGTTTGACAATCAAACAATTTAAACAAAATAATCCTTCTACGCCCAATAAGAGAACATATTACGTTTAGGCGTCATATCTCGAAAAGTAGGTTAGCTTTTGGAAAACAAAGTACGCCACTGAATAAAGAGAAAAAAACTAATAATATAATTTAAGAGTTTTAAGAGTAGTAATAATAATAATAAAGTTTATACAGAAATCAGGTGTTTCGACACATTTTCCCAACCCAATATGTAGTCACTTTATTTATTTTTGCCGTTTACTATGTTGCTCTTACAATTGAAGCTTGATCGAACGCTCGCAAGATGGCGTTCATGCGTTAGTGCTTTATTTATTTCGAGTCATGTGAACTGGCTCCGATCTTGCAACAGATTCCTGTCGAATGGGGAGACGGATTTGTTTATGCCCTCTCACATCGATGTTGTGCTGTCGGTTGTCGTCACACGATTTCTTCGTAGCGGGTTAACTTTCCAGTATCGCGGCCAGCAGCAAGTGCTGCTCGATTTTGTTCCATGACAGACATTTATTTTTAAATCCCGGATTCCCGTTTTCACCTTCTTCTCAGCTCCCGCTCATTACATTTTCAGATTTCTCAAATTTTTCTCGTTCTCCTGATACGCGATTTATTGCCTTACGTTATCGAGCCACTTCACACTCAATTTCTCTAATACTTATCTCACGGGAATGTCTTATACGTTGCTTGTGTTTCCCACCTTTTGTATAGTTACAAATCTAATTAACTAACTAACTATTATAACAAAACTGACCTAACTAATTTAAATAACTGTAACCTAGTATTAAAATAGTTATTTACGTAACCAGTTATGAAAAGTGTGATATTGTTTGAACCTATTCTTATGTTATATATAATAGGTTCTTATGTAACGTATTCAAAATGTTGTATGGTTGAAAACAGATTAAAAAACTCTACCGAAATAAAAAATAAAAAATGTAGATTGTCATTTAAAAAAACATTAATGACTTAAGTTTTTAAATGTGAAAAAATATTTTCATATGCGCACTAATTTATATCGCTATCTCCCTTTTATATTTTTTCTCACTCATACACATTAACGTAGTTACCGAATTTATCAGCTACTTAATTTCCACACTGTATGTAAGACTAAGCTTCTCGAAAAAGTTAGCAATCATAACAACTTCGTCGGTTCCCTGCACTTTTTTCTCCATTCTCCACTGATACAATACCTAATAGCATATTTCATATTTTTGCCTGGATGTTGACGGTAATATACTTGGGAACGGTTCTAATGCAGCTTTTAAAGAATTTGACTTCTCCATTTTGCAAATTTTGGAAGAAATTGTTCATTGATTTATCGTTGGCATGGTCCGTTGCCATGCAAACGTCGCACCAAGTTTAAAATCTCGTTTGATTACAATAATTCATAGCACATTTAATTGTACGTATTATATTTTTTCTATTAAGTACACGAAAAAATAACATGTTCAACACGTTAGGAAATTGATTCTTCCAGGCTCGTGTAAAATGTACACTATCTGCAAAACTACCGATTTTATTAACTGGTAGAACAATCTACTATTCCCCTACTTATTTTCATTTCCCATATTTCAGAAATTATTTAGCATTTCCAAACATTTGTATAAAATTATTCATTATAACACCAACTAGTACTAATACGACATGCCATTTCATTATAGTGTCGGATTTATATTCGATTCGAAAATTAAATATAGCTGCCTCACACGCACCGAAGTGTACTCCTTCGAGGGTGATGTGGAATTCACAGGCTGTACCCTATACATAAATGGCAAAAAAAATCATGGTAATCTGCATCTATCGACCCCTCACTGGTAACATCCACATATTTTGTGAGAAACTATCAACCCTCATGGCCGAGATTAGTCGCTCATATAAGAGCATCATACTCTGTGGCGATCTAAATATCAATTTCCTTTCTGATTCAGCTAATAAAAATCTCCTGTGCGACATATTCTCATCATTTAAATTATCAAACAAATTATACGAACCAACAAGAATAACCGAACAATCCGAAAGCCAAATCGACTACATAGTGAGTAATATGCCGCATGAGTGGACAATGAGCAATGTAAATTTGCACCATTCTGATCACCATGTACAATATCTAAATACTACTATTGCCCTTGAAGCTAACCGCGAATCAAACTATACCGTAGATACAGAAGACTCGGTGACGAAAATCTAACACAACTCAAATCAAGACTACAACATATCACTGGGACTTCATAAAAACGGGCGAAGCTAACACTGCCTTTGAACTGTTCTTTGAAGAATTCCTCCATCACTTTAATACCGCATGTCCTATAGCTAAAAAGAAAATAACACCATCCTTCTGACCGAGATGGATAACCAGAGAGGCAATCAAATCCAGCCAGAAATTGAAGCTCTTCTATGAAATGCTGACTGCGACTAAATCCGAACAACTGAAGTTTAAGTATAGAAACGATAAGATACACAAAAACCTCGGCAAAGAGCCAGCTTATTGAAAATAAATTGGCACACTCAGCGAACAAGCCGAAAGAACTTTGGAAACTTGTCCGAAGGGAAATGCATGGAAATCCACCCAAAGAAACGATCAAAATTAATGATGAAAGCGGCATTCTGCTGGTAGAGCCATTTGATGTTGTCGATACCTTTGCTGAGTACTTCTCCACAATCGCAAATAAGAAATTGGATGAAAGATTTGGCACTAATATATCCACAACGTGCACGACATCGCAGAATATTGCACAATCAATGTTCCTGATGCCTCCCATAGAACACCAAATAATAAATGCTATTCAAGATATTAAGACATGCAGCAGGGGTCACGATGGAATGCCATTCAACATCCTAAAACATGTAGCCCATGAGATTGCGAAACCACTACATTATCTAACTAATTTAATGTTCGAATCGGGCTGCTTTCCCAGCTCCCTGAAAACATCGAAAATCATACCCATTCATAAAACTGGTTCAACAAGTGATATCGCAAACTACCGCCCGATAGCCATATTAGCCTCATTTACAAAAGTGCTCGAAACACTACCGATATACCGATTGGATAAATATCTTACACAATTCAAGCTCCTCAGCGATAACCAGCACTGATTTAGACGAAATCATTCGACGGAAACTGCTTGCGTTGACTTGGTTGACGAAGTTACAAGCAACTTGGATGTAGTCAAGTATGTGTGCGGGCTTTTTTATGACTTCTCACGTGCCTTCGATACCGATGATCTAAAGTTCATGAGGGATAAACTGTACTCACTCGGTATTCGTGGCGTGATCCTCGAAGTAATGTTGTCGTTCCTGACCGACCGTAGGCTATGCGTCATACCCATTCATAAAACTGCTTCAACAAGTAATATCGCAAACTTCCGCCCGATAGCCATATTAGCCTCATTTTCAAAAGTGCTCGAAACACTACCGATATACCCATATACCGATATACCGATGGGATAAATATCTTACACAATTCAAGCTCCTCAGCGATAAGCAGCACGGATTTAGACGAAATCATTCGACGGAAACTGCTTGCGTTAACTTGGTTGACGAAGTTACAAGCAACTTGGATGCAGGAAAGTATGTGTGCGGGCTTTTTTATGACTTCTCACGTGCCTTCGATACCGATGATCTAAAGTTCATGAGGGATAAACTGTACTCACTCGGTATTCGTGGCGTGATCCTCGAAGTAATGTTGTCGTTCCTGACCGACCGTAGGCTATGCGTTTATATCGATGGTGTAACCTCTTATCCATGTGGTGTTCCCCTCGGAGCTGTTCAGGGGTCAACCATAGGCCCAGTAGCATTTCTTATATTCATAAACGACCTCACCAACCATGTACAATCGCCGGCTCTTGAAGTGCAACTCGGTTTTTTTACGACCGCCTTATCGACATTTGAGGCTATGCTGTTTTGCATTTTACAACTTAAATCAGGTAGGGACGCGCGACGGGGCAAGGCAGCTCGTTCTCGATATCGGCGTATCTTTCGGCGTGATGATGGGGCAATAGGGCTCTATCTGTATTACTGTATCTGTATACTTCGAGTGCCGCCGATTGTACGTTCTGGTACTATGGTCAACTTTGCCGACGACACAGCGGTCGTGGTCTCGGCCGACTCTCCCGAGGAGTTACTACTACAAAGTTACTACTTATTAGTTACTACCAGTTAGAGTTACTACAAATTTCCCACATAACTTTTTGAGCATATCTCTTGAAACCATTATCTCGCAAACATAAAATAGGGAGGGGATGAATCTCAAAATGAGCTGAGATTTTGTATGAAAGGATAGCACGTACTGTAAGTGGTATCTAAAGAGTGATAATTGACGACTGTTGGCCACATGGCAGCTAGCGTTCTGATGGCTGTTTGTGCGGGCAATTTCGATGGTGACTTGCGACGGTCGCATCGCTACGTGAGTGGCCTACTAACTGTACGTTAGTGATGGGATCACTCACACCTCGATGCATTACATGATATGTGTGGTGTACGGTAATAAATGGCAATGTGGGCATCGGCGATGAATCGATTAGATTAAGATATAGTTTCTTGCGTTGTGTGTTTGTGGTCCTGCATTTGCACACACCTAGCCTGTATCTTTGATGACCGACGATTAGCAGCGCATTATGGATGGGCACGTGTTTAGGTGTTGATCGCAGTTTGATAAGCAGATGCCGTGCGCGGCATCCAATTAATCAGGTAACTAGTATATCATGGGGGCAAAAAGCGATTGAATAATTAACGGCCCGGTTATTAGCAGGGGGCGGCTGCAGATATGCAGCGGTCATTGGTGCGGGACACAATGGGCATTATCGAGGCTATGGCCTGGCGTAGTCATCAATAAGACATAACGATGCAAAGCGTAGCATATTCGGCGTGCCTCGTGCGGCAAACAAGCGCGTTATCGGTCACGCTGATTTATCACGGAGCGCGCAGCTGGGGCGGCGGAGGGCTGGAGAGGGCGGCGGGTTGAAGGGGCCAGGGAGCCCCTATTACCCAGACAAACGCGTCGCGGCCTTGTCATCGCTCAAGCCGGCACTCGAACCCCGCCGTATATAATATCCCACGTCCCGGTTCTGATGACTGGGGGTGAGCGCCGCTGCGGGTTGCTGGGGGTGGCCGACCTGCCCGCCTCCAGTTCCTTTGTCATGGACTATTGAAGTTGTTGGTTTTCGACATCGGGGCTGGGGAGGTTATATTAAACAATATCGGGGTGACAGTTTTGTAGCTGGACGGCAATTTTCCGATATCACTGGCGACGCGTCCCGGATTCCTTTAATTAGTCCCCTCTCAGGCCTGACAAAGGGCGCCGCGGCGGCGCAGGAAAATCCGCATCTTAAATTACGCGAGGGGCGAGCCGAGCCGGCCAGTCGCAATTCCCACCCTGTTATTGTTCGGCGCTGTTATTATTTCGGGGACGGGAGAACGAGCGAGCATAGCCAGCGGATATCGTTGTGTATTCCAGCTCGGTTTATTCGATACCTTGTTCTGCTATGCACGGAGGCCTCGGGCATGCACACGCACGGAAGCGTGAGCGTAGCAGGGCGGCACGGTGACATGACACGGACCCTGTTTGTCCCCTCCCGGTCCCGGCTGCGGACCCGGTTCGCAGACACATGCCGCGCCGCGCTATAGCGTGTACGCTGGCCGCTTCACCCTAGACCTCCCACAGTGATATAGCACTAGCAGTTGCGTTCCTGCCGTGGACTCCTGCTGACACTCATATCGCTAAATGAGGTCCATTGTTCGGGGCGTACTGAGTCACTCTCGGATTGGATTGCGATTTTTCCTGCGGCCGCTAAATTACGTGGCGCCCCTGTTAATAACGCGCTGACGACTTGAGCGGCTCACTGGAGGTGGCTGGCGGCGCGCATTAATTCGCCGCCGCGCACTTTACAAATTATGAATATAGATCAGAGCGGGGGCTCCGCGGTGGAGCGTGGCCCGTTTAATCGCGGCGGTAGATCTAGGTTTTGCTGGTGATTGCTACGCGGCTGACGTGCTCGGAGCGGCCTATCTGTCAGCCGCCGTTAGGGGAGATCCGAGGGCCCACCCCAGCCCGACGCCACCCCGCCCACGCCTCAGCCGGCGCTCGCGTGCAGCCCCGCTCGTTAGACAATCGGGAACGTCGCTTGCAATATTAATGCGAGCGGGACAGCTCATCCGGCACCCACTCCACGCCGCCCCCGGCGCACCGCTGCTCTCTCGCAAGCCGCCCCTAATTATTTCGCCGCAACGGTCATTTTTTACAGCGCCCCCGGATTAGGGCTCCACGCGAAAATATTCACTTTCGGCGCAGTCACGTCCAAATTATCATAATGAGCTTGATCGTTACGGGACCCTTTATTCCTGCATTTTAAGGGCGCCACGGCTTCCGCACAACTCCGGCAGTATTCAATAACCTCACGCACCGAAACCCCGCAGGCTATGCCTTAAATATACAATTTGAGCAAAAAACACGCCCATCTACCTTTATCGTAGGGTAAAAACGCAACGCAAATACTGGACTAGTCGCAAGGCCCCCCAAACAAACCCCGGCACGGCGAACCGGTTTAAAATAAGTTAATTTGAGTTTTTGTTTCAGCATTTTGAAACCAAAAATCACGAAAAAAATATATTTTTCTACAGACCACCTCCCTATTCAACTACGAGATCTAGAACATATTCTACGTTTCTACGACAAACGTTTCTAGATTTTCTGACCGATCCCCGTCTGTTGTCGTCAGGAATGGCCGCAAAAGTCTGAAAAGTATTTCTTGACTATTGATAAATAAATCTTAGATTTCCGTTGTCCGTTGAAAAGAGATAAATTTCAAGGAAAAAATCATAATAGTGCCTAATCCTACTGTCCGCGTCCGTTCAGTAGAAGAGCCGTTGTTGAGAGGTATAAGAACATGGAAAGTTGCATTTGTGTATTCGGGAGATCGATAAGTGTCCATTCAAGGGAGGCGTCCGTTATTCGGAGGCGTCGATTAAAGGAGGTTTTACTGTAATTGAATTGCAATCGTACAAAAAAATAGTATAAACATCACGAAAGTTAAGGGTATTTTCCGGTCACAGACAAATTGGAGACAGCGGAGCGAAACTTTGTCTTCGACCGGTAAAATGCCCTTACCGTTCTTAATATTTAAAATACTATTTCTGCGTTATTTGTAAAACAAAATTGTACCTTTGAAGACGGTGATCGGTTCCGGTTTCCCCAAATATGGAGAATTAAATCAATGTTGTCAGAAGAAACCCAATTTGATCCCTCTCTCCATTCATTGTGGAACTCTTTATAACTCAAATCTCAAATCGGACACTTATTTCTGTACGGAGGGTGGATTAAACAGTACATTTTATATAGGGATGTTTGCAACATGTCGCAGGCCCCGGCACGTATTCCCGCTCGGCGATATTTAGTATCAATCAGCGTTATCTTTGTCGGTATGTCTGGGTATCAAAGAAGTCGGCCCGACACTAACTGATGTTGATATTTGCCATATTTGATAATATGGGCTAATTTTTAATTTCTAAGAGTGTTGGTGATACCTGTTTACGTTGAAAAAAAAATCACAGCGATTTTGTACTATGTAGTTATACGTATACGTTATATACGTAGTATATACGTGATACGATATGAAATCAAATTTATTAAGTAGTCAGGAACAAAACTCAGCAATACCAATTTAAGATAATCCGGCCCTGCGCGCAAAACGGCAGCGCCCTCGTTGCAGAATGCTTGAACTACAAATTGAGTAAACGTATTGGATAACATCCCATTCTTGTTAGAAAACCGAACTTCATAAAATTAACTACCTAATTATGAAAATATATATATTTTTTAATCTTCTTATTATAGATTTAATTCTTTATGTCATGTCTCTTATGTACATTAGATTTTAAATTTGTACTAGGAGTAATCAAATTTATTTATATCAATTTTTTTTTTAAATTTTTGTTAAGGAGATCATGTCACGCATTAGCAAAAGAGAAATACGAATTGCATATTTTATTAATTCATTTATGTATAGTGTGCGAAAATTTTATGAAGAAAGAAAACACCGTCAGATTCCCCGCCCTTAATGCGATAAATTCCACATTCGAATACGGTTGTGCAGGGGGCGTCGTCGGGTGAGATTGTAGTGTGTAATCGTGGTGTGTGGGGGTTGGGGAGTGTGTCGATTTCACCTGTTTTGTGTGCCGTGGAGTAGCAGAGACAGAACTGCTGCAGGATTCGTGCTAATGAAATGTTATAATTAATTGCCAGAGGTGCTCGGAACACTTGGAGCGCTCTCAATAATCCCCATGGCGCTGCGAAGAACTTCTCAGGTGATGTAATAATGATGCGCATCAAGGCGGTTTATTAGTTCGCATCGGGGACGGACGGAGGACAATGCCGCCCGCACGTCTGGCTTAATAGCGGCGCGCAATTACGCCGCCCGGGGGCGGGGGGTGGCTAGACTGCGGAGGCGGCGATGGGGGGAAAGCATGAAAAGTTCGCCGCTGAAACAAGACGAAAGCGTCAAACCACATTTGACCATAAGCGATGCGTAACGGCGAGTGAAGCAGAGCAACAGCTCTACGGTCGGCCGAATGCGCGATGCTTTGAGGGGTCCGACCGCGGTTACTGGTTGTCCGTCTCGCTCGCTCGCTTGTTCGCCGCCTCTGCTGCGCCGTCCCTCTCTGCCTTGCCGCACAGATTGCGGCCCACATAGAGTTTAGCTTATCTTTGAGAGCTGCCGCCCGCCGTAACGCATGGCACTCGCTCGGGCGTTAGATGCGTCTTTGTGACGTCACAGCCACCGCGCGCGCTCTTAATCTCGCGCCGGGCCCCCATTGTGCGGCCCGATGGCAATAAACCAGGGGCCCCGATCCGTATTTATTTTGCCATCCGGCGCGACTATCCTGCGGCAGCAGCGGCTGCGTGGGGTTGGGTCGGGCTCGGTCGGGCAGGGCGGGGGCGGCTGGTCCCTGCCTCTCACCAGGCAGGGGGGCCTTTTTAGGCTGCGCTCCAGGCTGTACGTGAGAGATGCCGCTAATTCCGGCACGGTTACGCCGCTCCGCCGCGCACCACTTTCCCCATACGGGATTAATCGCCGTTTTATTCCCCCCCAGCCGCCCCACGCCGCAAACGTCTCACGCGGCCCCGCCCCGCCCGACCCGTAATTGTTCAGGTGAACCGGCCGGGGCCCCCAGGAACCCCAGGCCCACGGAGGCGCTTACGCTCGCGCTCTCGCAGCTTATCGCGACAGTCTTCAAGCCGAGGCCTTTGATGTGTGCTGGATTTTATAATTGGTAGTTGGTTTTTCTTTTGCTGCCCATCTTTTTGTCACGGATATCCCGCCGCGCCGTCTACACATACTCTGGACTCACAATTTATTGATACTGAAAATCTACTTCATCACCCCTGCCACTACCGAAATCAATACCAAGAATTGGATAACCAGCGGATTTATTTGGCTAGCTCCGTACTTGAGAGAACCATCTTACGGAATTGGTATTAACCGATTCGATTTTCCTGCATCTTCATGTCATGCTACATGATGAATGGGCCGAACATTTGCTAACCACGTTTGGTTATGGTCTGGTACTGGCATGACTAGAATTAGCAGCTGGAAGGTAGATACAGTCCGGCCGACGTAACTTGGCGAGAGCATCAGATGCGCAGTAGTCCTACCGGACTCACTGGCTGAGACGTCACGTTAATCACTAGTCTACGCCAATAGATGGTTTAAATACGAACGAGCGGGCACGAAGTAAACTTTCCAGGTACCCAGAACTTTGCCTAGTTACGCCGGCCGGACTGTAAGTCGCAAATATGGTAAAATCGTGGCAAATAAAATTACTTACAGAATGTAGAGAAAACTTACTGGTTAATAAAAATCTTGTGTAAAAAAAGATAACACTCGTGCTTCTATACCGGGTGATTCAAGTTTTATTACCAGGCCAAAAATGGCGACTTCTAATTGAAATAAAAGATCCAAAATAAGTACATATGTTTAGATATTGATGAAGCCCAATCTGACGATAAAAAAAAAATTAACAATCCGGTAGTTTATACGTTATTCCACAAAGAATTCGTAATTTTATTTATATAGTTTTTGTCAAAACATACTTTAATGCTATTCCAAATATTCCAGTGTAATCCAAGTCAAAAAAATTGCACAAATTATTGAATTATATGAATTTTGATATTGCAACAGTAAGATTTATTACTAAATAGTAAAATATGACGGCTGCTTCCAGTAATAGTCCCTATAATGGATTTTATGGGTTTTATGACAGGGCCGTCCCAATCCCTCAGCCTGCTGGGTGGATACCGACGCAAGGATTTCTTCAGGGTTCCCGTTCAACCCACGAGCGACTGGCGGAATCATAAAAAGTCATAAAACTTTCCTACCGATAAGTCGATTCTAACGATAGAGAATTTTGCCCGAAAAGAGTTTTTTAAATTTTATAACCGTTTATATAATAATATCAAAAAAGTCAAACTACCTTTCCGTAGATTAGTATCAGACCTATATAAATCCAAATTTTCATATTTTTGGGCAACTCCAAATGCCTAAGAAAACCCATGGTAATAAAACTTGAATCACCCGGTAGAAATGTTCAGAAACTGTATATAATTTTTCTTATGAAATTACAGAAAACTTGCGATTTTTTAAGAATATTTTTTTATTTTACACTTTGAACAAGTTATCTTTATTTTATAATTTTAAGTTTAATTTAAAGTCGTTATAAGTTAACGTCTAAAAACGTTTTCTTATGAAGAGTTTTTATTAAATACTAAATGCAAAGGCCATGCAATATGCAAAATTTAGATCGGTTCCTTTGACCCATTTATGGTCCGGTACAATGCAGTTCTGTTTTAGATCAGTGCACTGCCATTTAGATACCTATTCATCATTTTAAAGATATTTTGTATCACCTACGTCACCCATTGTTGAAAATATGGTTGCAGTTTTTTTTACAACATCCCAAAAACGTTTTAAATATTTTAAAATTGAAATCCGTGTTTTTTTGTTATCAATTAGGGAACGGTTATCTAGTTTGTGATTACAATGTTTTCGGCTTGTTTTTGTGTATAACGTTAAACATGTTCTTAATGTTTAACCATAAAGTGTTTAATTAAGTTAATTATAAAACAAGACGAGTAAACTTTGACATGCCAGTATTAAATATGTGGTGTAAACTGCAGATAGCGGGAATGGTGGCGTTCGTCGCTGCATAAGTACTGCTAAGTACGTACAAGTGTTGTGTAAGAGGGGGATTAGTTGAAATATTTCGAGCGCGAGTGGGAAACGCGAGGGAACGCGCGTCGATAAACGTGACGCGCCGGTATTCCGAATAACAGGTCCGATAATTAGCGGACGGAGTGTCGCCCGGCGTTTATCCCCTGCCCGCCAAGACAGTGAAAGTCAATTAACGGATTATAAAGGAAATTAATGAATGCCTCGGTTGCATCCAGCAATTACGGGAGAACGGTGGGCGATGGATCAGGATATCGACCGGCACGGCAGGAAACGCGTCCGCGGACGTAATCAGTTTTAAATTAAATCTTCACGGTCCCCGGACGCGGACAAATAGGCGATTTCGGGGCACGGCCCTTGCTCCGCAAATAACGAAACGCGAACTCGAGCCGGGCTAATTGAAGCGAATTACCCGAATCATTACACCCCGTCCCGGCATTGACTGCGCGCCCGTGAATTCCCGATCGCAAGACAAAGTCGTAATTTATCTGTCTGTATACAGGGCGTTTCATAATAATACAATTAACTTCCAGTGGTTCTGGGTAGGAGTATATAACAATTTTAAACTAACGGATTCACATTTTCTGGAGCCTCTAAACGGCTGCAGATTATGCGAGGAATCGTTGACGTTCTTCGAGCAAGAATGGTCACACCTTCAGAAATCTACGGTAAATGGGACCGTTCAAGCACGGCGCGGCGGCAGGATGTGCGGCCCTATAAGGTGATCAGCAATGATATCTGCGCAGACTTTGACTGAAAACATTTTCCTGTGGCCGGGTACTAAAGATGGTCAATCAATGTTGCCTTTGCTCGAGAAGTGTGCTCAGTTGAAAATAAAGATATTCTCGCTCCCAGTCGCCTCCAAGGTACGTTCTCTCGGCTACTACGGCGTGTTAGAATCAGCGGCTTGATGCAGTGGTACCGAAGCAAGGTCTAAAACAATTCCGCTGTATATATGTGCTGTTTTTTGCATGTGGTGAAATGTGTGCGTAGAATTAGTTACACGCCCGGGTGTCGGCGGTCATTTATTATTACCGTGCGTTTAAATGGGAGGTGCCGCGATACCTACCTAGCGTATGGAAAATGGAAATGATAATTGGTTCCCGGGTAAGCGGTTGTTTGTCGGGCATTCCATCGATTCATCATTTCCCCATCTAATTAAACCAGCGAAAATATAAATCACGGCGGGGGGAACAAAGGCGCGACGACAGAACGCGGGCCGTGAAGGAAATCACGGCGAAAATTTTACCTTCCCATTTGATCCGCGTGGCGCCCCTCGCTGAATGCCCCGATTACATCTCTCGTTATAGAGACAAAGGGCGCGACTGGAGGCGGTCGACGGGGGGGATCGGGCGCCACGGTTTTCGAGACGCGCATTTCCACCAGCACGCCGTTGGAATATTCAAGCGAGAGTTTCGTATATTGCTTGCCACTTTTCCGCCGGTCAATTGTCGGAAAATTCCACGCGCTATTAACGTCGCGCCCCGGCAGCGAACACCGAGCTGCGCCGATGCGTGCAGTAATTGTATTTCCGACCAGCAATATGCACCCCAAATCCCGCCAGCAAACTGCATTTAGGCGTGCGGTTATTGTGTTTATTGCACATTGGAGAGGGCTATTAGCGCGGAGTCGCCCACACCCTCCCGATTTACTCGCACGCCGTCGAGCCGCCACTCGGAAAGCGAATTACCATTTAATATCCACACTTATACACCTTTTTTCATCCGGTCCGAGGGTGTAAGGGATTATTACGTAATTCGACAAGATAATTCCATTTGGATATTGCCTCCGCGCCCACGCCTGAATCCCAAACGAGCCTCTGCTGAAAATATCTAATAAAAATTATCCACCAGCTTACGATTGAAATGCTAAGTGGTCACACTTCCACAGTATTTCCGCCCGTTAAGCTGGGCACTGTATTATTTTTTATTTTCTGTTTCTTATTTATAAATCCCGCAGTATCGAATCTCTATGTTTAGCAATTTCGGGAATGATCACTAACGACTACCAATCAGCAATAAGAAAGCGAATAAAAATTATCAGTGTTATTAATTAAGTGCTTTAGTGCACGTCCTAGACGTAGTATCAGAATTACTACACATCATTACGAATAGCTGAAACATCCGAAGCGGATTTTTTCGGATAGTGTTCGTGCATGCTCGGACCTTGCGCGCACAAGATTCCACCCAGTACTCGATCAGTTGTAAGGAACTAATCTATATTTAATATTAATTTATATAATCAAAAACAAAAAGGCGTAAATAAAGATTCGCGATGACTTGGGAACACGTGTAGTGACCCAAATTATGCTGTGCGCTCGTTGAGGTCACATCACGGGGCGCGTGAGATTATGCCGACTACTATTTAGTTTCTTAGTTCACAATACATAAGCGAGCTATATGACTTCTTTGACTTATATGGGATTGCGTTGCTTTGAGGCGGAAAACAGCGGTATAAATTCGATTGGTGAAATTAATAAAATTTAGTTAGAATTTCCCCGCGTCGCAGCTCGTTACCCTGCTCTACAGAGACTCAGATTTTGAGCAGTCACTTTTGGGTAATTGTATACACAACGAAATCAAATGTGCGTTATACTAACCAATTCTAAAGTCAATTATCCATAATAATGTAACTTTCTATTGATATTAGCGCGCCTTGCTGCTGGTAAAGATCGAAGTTTAATAAAGGTATAAAAGATGTTGGTTCCTCACGCCGAAAACTGCGGAGTTCAGAACTTAACTGCATTTTATTCTTTGTCCTCACAATATTTTCGTACCGACAGGAGAATATTGTAATATTCGTTCCTTTCCTTCGTCGCAAAACAGTTGATCAAACACATCTTCTACTAACAGTTCTAAAGTAAATTATCCATAATAATGCAACCTCTCTAGTGAAATTACCGCGCCTTGCCGTTGGTAAAGATCGAACTATAATAAAGGTATAATATGTGGGTTCCTCACGCCGAAAACTGCGGAGTTTCAAAACTTTACTGCGTTTTATACTTTGTCCTGACCATATTTTCGTACTGACAGGAGGAGAATATTGTAAAATTCGTTCCTTTTCTTCGTCGCAAAACATTTGATCAAACATATTTAATACTAACAATTCTTAAGTCAATTATCCATAATAATGTAATCTTTGTAGTGATATAACTGCGCCTTGCCGTTGGCAAAGATCGAAGTATAATAAATGTACAAAATGTGGGTTCCTTACGCCAAAAACTGCGGAGTTTCAGAACTCAACTGCGTTTTATACTCTGTCCTGACAATATTTTCGTACCGACAGGAGAATATTGTAAAATTCGTTCCTTTTCTTCGTCGCAAAACATTTGACGGTCGTCATAATTTTATTAATTAAAAACGAGTACATTGTCTATTCAGGGTCAAACGTATTTGTATTTTCGGTCACTTTACGGGGATAAATACTTCAATATATATAATTCAATGATATTCTGATTCATTAAATGCTATAAATAATTTTGCTCATCACTCCGATATTTAAGTGATCTCAGCTTTATCAATGAATTAACTGAATGTGGCATGTGCTTAAGTAGTTAGAAAATTAGAAGAAGAATAGAACTTTATCATACTAAACTATAATCAATTTTGAATAACATTACCTCTTAAAGTTGGTACGATCACATGGCTGAAATTATTGGTAGACACAAATGCTAATAATATCACGCTATGATGACATAGATTAAAATGCACAATTCGAAGTATTTTATTGAGTGAATTCATTTATGTAATTCGTTCCTATTCATAAGGTGGCGTTGAAATACATTAGTAGACACATATGTTAATGAATTTCTATGCAGTGATGATATACAGGGTGTCTCAAAATTGACGCCCGTCCTCTTGGGATTCGATCAAGTAGGCCAAAACAAATTGAAAATTAAGAGTGGAAAATTTTCCGTTTGTCCTTTGTTATCGAGTTACAGTAATCGAGATTATGTGGATATGTTGAAAGCGTTTGGTGCATGCAATGACAATGCCACTTCTGCGGCTAGGGCATATGCAGAGAAGTTTCCAAATCGTCGTAACCCTGATGCAAAAACTATTAGACGGCAGAACAAAGTTCTGTAATTTGAATCGTAGACAAAATCAGGCAGGACGTCGATCTAAGCTAAGCATCGATTGAGAACAGCAAATTCTTGATTTTTTTCAGGCGGAATCAACCCTTCGAATTATATCGTCCCAAACTCTTGCCCAAAAAGATACAATTCACAGATTGTTAAGGAGAAATGGTTTACATCTATTTAGGCCCCAAAAAGTTCAAGTTTTGCATGACGGAGATAGGGAGCTTCGAATCAATTTTTGTAGATGGTTGTAGATGGTTGGAGTTGGTTCTCCGCGACAACCACAGGCCTCTTCCGGCAGCTGTAAACAAAGTAAAGACAGCCAATATGATAGCCAACATCCGGAACGGATAGGCACTTGCAGAAGAAGCATTTAATAAAGTTTAAAGTTGAAAAGCATTTTTTTGTTTTTTATCATTAACTCTATAACAAAGGGCAAACGGAAAATTTTCCACTCTTAATTTTCAATTTCTATAAGCCTCCTGGATCGAATCCCAAGAGGACGGGCGTCAATTTTGAGACACCCTGTATATCAAAAGACCTTCTCGGCACAATTTGAAAATTTTGGTAGTCGCTAATATCACTTGTAAGAAAAAAAAGAAAGAAAAAAAGATTTTGAAAATGAGTATTTGGTCCTAGGCAACTCATCTTTTTCGAACTGCTCCTGTGTGTTTAATATTTATAAAAGCAAATAAAAACAATGATTTTTGATAATTTATTGGTCATCTTTATTATTTTCCTACTAATATATTGAATTAAGTTCCGACGTCAAGGATTAATAAATAAGCAAATGTTATAGCAACCTTACGTAGTTTTCTGTGGTTTCATACATACTCTTTTATTAAATACACTTTTATCTGCCTTTCTTCAAGTATTTCCCACACTCTGGCTCTTGGGACTCAATCAAATGCCTTTTCTAAGTCCACGAATATCATGTATAGTTTGTTGTTTTTTTTCTGTCATATTTTTAATTGTGAAGATTTGGTCTTGTATTGAATGTCCTTTTATGAATCCACTTTGTGACTGTTCCATTGTTTTTTCAATTTCCTTTCTTAGTTTGTTCTCTAGTATTGATTACAGTTTTGCCGCTGTGCGCAGCAGGGATATTCCCCTAAAGTGGTTGCAATTTCCACTGTCTCCTTTTTTATGTATTGGGAAGATCATTGCTTTTTGCCAGTCTGCTGGTATTTTTCCTGTTACCCATATTCTATTTGTTAACTGTAGTAGTTGTTGTTTCCCATACTTTCCTATGTATTTCAGCTGTTCAGATTTGATTTTGTCGTGACCTGGGGATTTTCCGTTCTTTAACTTCTTTAGTGCGTTTTGTAACTCTTCTTCTATTATAGATCCCTCTTCTTCTTCTTCTTCTTCTGATTCGTTACTATTTTCTTGTTCCTCTTCGTTTTCATTTCCTTCATTGGTTCTCTCTTTTGCAGACAGAAGCTCTTGGAAGTGCTAGATTACATTGTTTTGCAAAAAAAAAACTTTGTTTTCGCTCCCTTTAGAAATTTCGTAAACCCACGACTATCAAGCAAAACTAACTTTTGCATAAGGTGCATAAGGTACTGCTGCAATCAGCAGTATTAGGACATTAGATACGATTTGTCTACTGCGTCCACATTTTAATTCTCAGATAGTAGTGAATCTGTACTGCACAGCTTCGTGCTGGAGATGCGGCTGTGTCAACTGGCTGTATATGTATTCTTCAAGTCTACGCACCTTGTAGATCGGGTATAAACCCGTCTTTGCGCACGCACCAAGTTAAATTAGATCATCACCGCCGCCGTGTGATTACGCCGGTGTATGTGTGGGGGGAGGTTAATCTAATAACCATAGGTTTGGGTTGTGATGTATCACTGTGGGTGTTTTTGGTGCGCTGCGGATTGTATGTGGGCCGCACGCTTTGTGCCGCTGTTTTCGTTTTTGGTGGGTCATTGTTGTTAGAATGATGTCCTTCCCGCGCGGACGAAAAAAAAATCGGCAAATTGAACCGGTCGCGCGGGCCGCCGCTCTGTCCGGGAGATAAATTTGGGTATATCAGATCGCACCGGCGAGCAGGGGGGAGGCCCCTATCAAGAACATGATCGCATGATTAATTCCGTGCGCCGGCAATTCTCGCGACGTAGAGGGCGAGGGAATATTTAATCACACGAGCGAAGGCTGAGCCGGGCGGAGGCAAGGTACCATCATTAATTTCCACCGTTACAGTTCCACTGGAATAGCGTGATGACTGATTGATGCAGCCTCGCTCTCAGCACTAATGATCCCGCTCCGAACCGTCCGTTGCTTTATCCTCCTCATTATTCGAGACCCATAAACGGGCCCCACGTACACTATCCTTATCTTTATTGCGGGCCGTGCATTCGTAAGGCACTCGTTTTCTCTCTCGCCGGTGCGGTGGCTGTGATCATCACGCGGCGTCCCTATCTCATTAGCTTCCGCATACTGCCTGCGCCAGGCTCCTCCGTGGGCACGTTCGTGTATGTGTATGTGTATGGTATATACGTATACGTGAATGTGTGCGTGCTTGTGGTCGCCGGCCCACAGCGTTCATCTCGCTCGTTTTCTGCCCAACTTATAGCCTCGCAGTTTATGTTCGTGTACAGCCCAGCGCGCATACCCACCCATATCTTGCGGCCCACACCCGTCCATTTAACGTCCAAAAAACGACCAGAGCGAGGCTTTTCCGAGGCGTACGCGCGCGCAATTACCGGAGCGGCGGGGGCCGAAAAACCGCCAATTAAGTGCGATTACCTCCACGCAATAAAGCGCTCATTGCGGGAATTATGGAAATTCCAGTTTGCGGGAGGGCGGCGATCCGAATGCCGGACTATCGACAATCTCCGAAGTCCCAGAATAGCCGGCCGCCGCCGTCCCGGGCCTTATTTCATTAGACCGAGACCCCAGGACCGAGAGCGAACCTTAATATAACATGTGCCAAGACCTCGGCTCTCGGCTGCTGCAGATTGATCGGGCGAATATTACGCGGCCCCGATGGAACCGCTCCAATTGCACAAGCCGATTCGAATTACCGCCCCTCGCGCGCGCGGCCAATTTACTTATTAAAAGTCCGCCACTTCCGAGCCCCGGTAATTGCGCAATGTGGGCTACCGCGCTCGCACCACCGCAGCTGCCCTTTGTGCCGCCGGCTTTTTTTATAGCCTATTAGTCCTCGTAATAAGTGTTGTGTGGGCCTCCGAGCGTCGTCCCGAATTCATAAATAACTAAATATACGGGGGGCCGTAAATACCCACTAATAATGCCCCGCCGCAGTCTGCATTTAATATAAAAAAAAAACGCGCGCATTCAATACGGCAATACGATGGAAAACGGAATAATAACTTTCTGCCGAAGTTTTCCACGGCCCGGCGCCACCGCCTTTCCCACCCCGGGGTCCGGCCCGGATAGTCGGTGGGCCATGCGGCCGAGCGCGTTTAATAATGCATAAAGGCGGCCGAGGACGCTTTTGCCTTGAAGTGTTGATTACTGGAGTGAGTTGTTTTCGACCGCCGCGCTCTTTAATATTCATGTTTTAAATACTTTATATGATACCCGGAGATGGTGGCGAGGCGACGTTCCTGGGACTGCCCCCTGCTAAATGTTGCATTACCCCACTGTCCGCCCTTCAACTGCATCCTTCGTTTACGGCAGAATCATTTCATAAACAAGTTAATAATGATGATCAGTACATATTATTTAGACAGTGCGTCCACGGATTGACTTCACAAAAAAGTATGCAAAGAAAATTCTTCCTATGACAATTTCAATGACTTTGAATTACAATTTTGCAAATTAACGGTTTTGTTTTCTTTTTCTACGTAAGTCCTTACCTCAGTACATATCTTTCCACACTATTTCTAAATTCCTTGTAAACATTGATGAAATGCTGAAAATTTTAATCAATAGATGAAAAAAAAACTTGAAATTTTGAAGCTTTGAGAGCTTTCGATGAAATTATGTTGGAATACATTGTTTTTTAAATTTTCGATTAAAAAATAAACTTTATGAAAATATTTGCTTGTCCTAAAAACACTAAAATGTTCGTGCGTTGAAAAATAAAATGAAATTATTGAAAGAATTAATTTTTAATTTCCTAATCACTTTGAGTCCAATTATTTTAAATAAAACAAGGAGAATAACCTTTTTCACAATACACATTTATTTATACTAAATGCACATTTCAACTGCAAGGCAGTCATCTTCAGTAGACTTACAAGTAATGAAATGTCCAATTATTTTGTTTTACAATTTTAAAAATTAACACTTTCGCTTTCTCATTCTAGATAATTCCCAACTAGAGACATCCTTGTAACCTATTTCTAAACTCATTGTATACATTCATAAATAATGTCTTGAAATGTTGAAAATTTTAATCAATACATGTTCAGTACATGTTGAGATTGAGTTCACAATAGGAAAGAGATTTAATTTTTCATTGTCCAAACAAAGACATTGTGAAAATGCTTATTTTTAAAACCCCACGTGTTTCTTTAATAAAGAGCGGATTGTAGACTAAATGCCTATCAGTTATTTTTATAGGCATCAACAAACAGATAGTACAGAACTATATTTCGTCATTATTGATAAATTTTAAGTCGTATTGGCTTGTGCCTAATTCGCCTATTTCAGCAGTGTTATAAACAACTTCAAATTTACGTCTTTTTGTGGCTACATTTACCTACTTTTTTAATTTATTTTTTAAATTAACACTTTCGCTTTCTCATTCTAGATAATTCCCAACTGAAGTAATACATCTTTTCAGCCTGTTTCTAAAGTAATTGTACACATTGATGAAGAATGTCTTGAAATGTTGAAAATTTTAATCAATACATGTTTGAATCCACAAAATTTCGTTGAGATTGAGTTCACAATAGGAACAAGATTTTATTTTTCATTGTCCAAACAATTCCTTTATGAAAATGCTTATTTTTCTACACCTACACTTTAAGTTATATATTAAACATTCGCTACCTGTACCCAATTGATAGTCATTTAAATACAAATTTTTCATTAAGATACAAGTTATCTAAAAAGCCATGACAACGGCAAATATAAAATTAATTAGTTTTGACAGCTGTACATCGGGAATTGGTGATTCGTATTCTTAATAAATTGTTGCTTTTTTAAAATAAAATCATTAAACATGTCGAATAGTGATAGTGATATGGAAAAATTAACCTCACCGGACATTGTGGAACATGCCACAAAAACCCATAACAATTTATTACCAGTGAAATCGTTAAAAACTTACGAGAAATTTTACTCTATTTTTTTTCCGAAAACGTCTTAGTTGTTTATGTTAATGAATTATCAAAAACCTTGAAATCTCCAACTTTAAGGACACAATATTCAATTTTGAAATATACGTTGGGTATCAAACATAATATGGACATATTCAAATATCCAAAATTACATGCTTTATTAAAAAGAAAATTTGAAGGATATAAACCTAAAAAAAAAGTTAAAACGTTTGCGACCAAAGAAATGAAGCAATTTATTACAGACGCCCCAGATATTAAATATGCACTATTCATTTTTATGCTGTGTCGTGGAAAACATATTGTTAAATATATTAATTACCAATATATTACCAATAATTACCAATTTGACAATTACCAATTTTCATGCTTGTCGTAGAAAAAATAGTGTATGTAACTCGCATTTAATGGTTATTAAATGTTCGTTGCATAATATACTATTTTAAAACCCCACAGGTGTCTTTAATAAAGAGCGGATTGTAGACTAAATGCCCATCGGTCATTTTTATAGACATCAACAAAAAGATAGTACAGAACTATGTTTCGCCATTATTCCTAAATTTTAAGTCGTATTGGCTTTTGCCTAATTCGCCTATTTCAGCAGTTTTATAAACAACTAACTTTATATTTACATCTTTTTGTACCTACATTTACCTACTTTTGCAATATTTTTTTATTTTTGTCATTAAGGCAAAAGTAGGCAATACTATTGCCACATACAGGTATTTACCTATTTTGATCAGTACAATATTGTCTTGTTTTAGCCTCATTCGTATTTTTTCAAAATAAACTATCGCCATTATAGAGAAAACAAATTTACACCAACCAATGGTGCAAAAAAGAAACGATATATCACATAATTTGAAGTTAAATTAAATTTAAATAATTTAAAAAACTTTATTTCAGTTCTATTAACCTATTAGTTCTGATTGATAGAATCATCTCTTTTACTTTGGTGTGACAAAATGTCTACTTAATTAACACTAAAATTAATTCCGAAAAATGAGTATTTAGTAGTGTTTTTCAAATAATCCAAATATTCGATAAAATAATAAACAATTTATTACCGTGTTTCTTGAATTGAAAATATTGTAGATGTTTTACATGATCAGGAAGCTTATTAAATTACTTTATATCGCTGTATGTAGGCGACGTTTCGTATTTTCTTAGTTTATGTTTTTCTGTTACATACTTGTTTGCATTTCGAGTGTGGTATCTATGTTTGTTACAGTTATTCTTATAATTACTGCGTTCGTTTAATACATTTTTCGAGCGAGCAGAGCGACGGGATTTTTATACCATGTGACTCTCGACGAAGCCGACGGATTTTAGAATAAAAGTACGCATCCCAGATGGGCCAAATGCAACTTTATTTTTAAAAATGCAAAAATGCACGTCCGTAATTCGTTTGCAGGTGTTTCTTACATTTTCAGTATAATCTGGCCGCAGTCAATCATGGGCCTGCAGATGGATTTATAAATGTTTGTTGCGGTACTAATGGATATCCCTCTTTCTCCGTATGTCAGACATCTAAAATGTTTTGCTCATTTTTGTATTTCCGTCTTTGTGTTCCGTAAATGTTTGTCGAATTTATGCTTATTGTCAATAGTAATTCCTAAGTCATTCCCATAACGACTTTATCGTCATTGTGGGATGTACGTTCGTTCCGTTAACATGTATTGTCGGTGAGTTGTTATTGATTCTGTGGTTAGGAATAAGAAGTTGGCATTTTGTGGGGTTGGGTTCGAGTCTCCATTTGTTGAACCAATCCATTGTTTTGTCAGTCAGTATTTGAAGTGTGTCTATTGTGTCATCCAATCGTGTTTTGTGTGTTATTAATGCTGTGTCGTCGGCGCATTGTCTAATACACTGTTCTAACTCTATCTGCCTGTTGTCTGTTCGATATATCGTCGGCTTAATGTTACAAGGTTGTAGGTGCAAATTTGTAAATTTGGAATAACGACTTTAAATATGTTTGTTATTATAGAAAATGATGTATTGTGCACTGTAATTAGATTTTTTTATCATAGATTCTTAATAATCCGAATTTAACCTTCCAACAAGTTGAAAAGTCCCGCTTTGAAAACTAAAACCCTGTAAAGCTATAGATCTTAAATTGAAAAATCGTTACATGCAACCTTATAACACCAAGCCGACGACATGTCATGGCAATATATGTTGTACAGGAGAGGTGAGAGAGGAGAACCATGTGGCAAACCTTGTTCTGGCGAAAATGATCTTGAGCATGTATTGTTCGTTCTTATCCGTAGTTGTCTGCCTGTCAGGAAGCTATGGGTGAATAGAATGAGGGATCTTGGTATTTGTAGGGTATGCATTTTGTATAGTAGTCCTATGTGCCATACGGTGTCGAAAGCCTTTTTATGTCCAAGAATAGTGCTGCGGTATGCCTGTTTTGAAAATACGTCGTCTGTATGTTGTTCGTCAGTATGTAAAGAGGGTGTATTGTCGAGTCCGGGTTTAAACCCGAATTGATATTTGGGTATCTTTTCTTCTATGAGATTCCATATCATGTTATGCATTATGTTCTCCAGGTTTTTCCCAAAACTGTGAGTAGTGTGCTATGTGTGATAGCTTTCTGGTTTTGTTTAACCTAGTCCAGTCTTGGGAATTGTGATAATAATGTCTTTTTACCAGTATATTGGGTGTATGCTGTTTTTTAGGCAGTGGTTGTGCATTTTAATAATATGATCGTGTGTTGTTGCCTTTATATGGTAATTGCATTAATTTATTTTTTGACAAAAAATGTCACTTAGACCTGTTTGCTTCTTACAGATTTTTTTGAGAAAACGTGAAATTAATTTTTAAATACTGTCATCACGCAGTGATGATGCTGTGTATATATATGCAGTGATGATGCTGTGATGATGCTGTGTATATAACTTTTTCATACAGGTGATTTTTTCCAGAATTTTTTTTTATAAAATTTAATACAGTTTAGGATTTTCTTTTGTTATTGCTTCTACATTTTTTTTTGTATTGTGGAATGAGCAGCTTCAATACAAGTTTTTGAAATGTTTGTTGCTGTTTTTGCTATTGTTGTTGCAGTATTTGATATCCTTTCGTTGTCTTATTGTTTCTACATTTTTGTTATTGTTATCATTTTTTATATTGTTGTTGCAGTATTTAATAGCAGTTGCAGTTCTCCAATTTTAATATAATAGGTGTTGTTTTATCAGTCTACTGTTGCGCATTTGTCATGGTTCTTGGTGGATTTGATATTTCATTAAAGTTGCCGTAGTTTTAGTTTTAGTTTCCTATGTGTGAGTATTGATTGCTGTCTCTGCTATTAATGTTGCTGTTTTTCTTAATATTTTGGAGTTGATACTACAGTTTGGATTGTTTTTGCTGTTGTTGCTGCGATTGTGGTTAATTTAGTTGTTTTTTGTTATTATTGCTGTTTTTTCCTTTTTGGCTTAAAGTTGTAGTAGTTTTTGTATTTCATATAAAATTGCTTTTTTTTAGTCTTTTGGTGTTGATCCTAATGTTTGGGTTGTTTTTTGCTGTTGCTGTAGTAGTGTTTGTAGTTACAGATGTGTTTTTTGTTATTGCTATTTTTGTTTTTGATATATGCTATTAATTGCTATCTCTGCAATTATTGTTGCTTTTTTTAGTCTTTTGGTATTGATCCTTCTGTTTTTGTTGGTGTTTACTGTTGCTGTAGAAGTGTCTGTAGTTACAGATGCGTTTTTTATTATTGTTATTGTTGTAGCAGTCTCTATGTTTTTCGTATTCCGCGCATCTTGTAAAACTAACATGAAAAGATGGATGTCTATTGTTTTTTATTTTGGTATTTGTAAGAATCGTTAAAAAATGTAATTGTCAGATGATATTGTTTAGAATATGTGTGAAATGTGTCATATTTGGAGTGCACAGTGCACGGTGTTAACGTGGGCTATCAGGCGACTCGTCACGGGTGCACAGGTTTGGGGCAAACCCTGGGGACGGGAGCGGAGGTGAGAGAAAAAAATGTATAATCCCGGAAACATGTCACGGCCCGTATAATCCGCAAAGTATACGGGGCGAGTCGAAAAAAACGGGCCGGGGCATATGTGCGGGGGGGCGCAAATTAAAAAAGGGAGCGCTGCGAAAGAGACCGTCGGCGGTCGTTAGTCGGTGAAAGGGTTCCGAGAGACGGGCCTATCGCACTAACTAGCGCCCATTATCCGCCCGGGCTCACGCGTTTTTACTGCAGAAGTAATATCCGATGATATCTCTCGAGCGGCGAGTGTGGCAATGACTCGCCCACCATTATACTGTCGTTTGCCGCGATGCGGCCTCAGACCGGGATTTTAATGTTCCGTACATGTAGCAGAACGTCGTTAAGCTCCGCAGTTGCACGCCGCGCTCACCGACCGCCCGGCATCCTCGGAGAGAAGAAATTATACGGCCCGGGTGCCGTACGGGCAATCGCCGGCTACGTGAGTGCCAGAGTTTGCATAGCCGGCACAAACGTGTACACGTAATGGCTATATTTCAAATTCAATCTAGCAGGACTTAAAGGGCTTATCTTAAGTAAACACATACACCACCTCGCCGGATTCCTCGCTACTGCGCGCACCAAATTTTCCTGCTAGTATTACTTTTATCTTATTCCCCAGGCCGGGGCGTCGCTAGGCATCGTAAAGAGGGCGACGGCAAAAGGCGCCCTTGTTTTCCCTTTTTTCGCTCGCCGTCTTAATTGCTCCAATTTTTAATGGCACTCGACCGCCCCGGCGCGAACGTGATTTCGTATTGCCGGGAATAAAAATGACTCGATACCCGGAACGACTGCGCGGCACAAAGGAGAATCATTTTTGAGCGATTAATTCAGAGGCCAATTGGCGATTTGCATACCCGTCCCGACGACGGTATTGATTTATCTGCTCGCCGCGCCGCACTTAATATTAATAATTATTATCACACAATCATCGAAAACTCTTTGCCCGCGGCGTTAATGGCATTCCCTTTGTTCTTTTTCGGCCCTCCGCATTAAAAACAGATCTGTAATTAGAAACTCGATCCCGTTACTCCACATCTCCGCACTAAATTTTATCCCGTTTAATACAAAAAAAAAATCAACCGCACAATCAGTAAATTGCACAGAGCTACTTGGTAGCACTAATCACGCAATTAAAAACGGACGCATTACCCGGCATCCAAATCCGAACGGAAACAATTCATTTTAAAATCCGGACCTCATTCCCCGTTAGGCACCCTCACGAGAAAAATCGGCCGCGTGTTTTTTTCCTAATGATTTCAAGTAATTTTTCCTTCCAGCGAAGTTTTCGAATTTAGATGTTGTTCGCCGCCGCCTCGATGCGGATCTCGGAGCGGCGACGGGGCTTTATGCTTGCCAAGAATTATTATTTCATCCGGGATCTCGGTCTCCTCGCTCCGTCTCCCGTTCGCAAATAAAGGGGGAAAAACTGCGCCCGTGAATGGGGGCGACAACTGAATCGAATTATGAATGCCCCCGGCCCGGCCCCTCCGCTCGTTAGTTGCATATCGCTCGAGATTTTTTGAGGGAATCCAGGAGCGCGCATAATTATTCAGCGCCGGTCTCGTCCGCTTAAAAGTTTAATTATTGTATTTGTTTGAGTTGGGGATTTAATTTGATGACGGCGGCTTATTCCCCCGAGTCGCCGCGGGATTGTTTATTGGTTTAGTTAGTGGCGGCGTAATTTTTAAGAATCCCGCCGATGATTTAATTAAGCCGAATTTTTAATTCGCCCCCCGAAACGTGCCGATCGGATCGCATTCCTTGAACTGCGGCCGCGGACGGGGCGAAATTTCCATGCGTTAATTTTATTCTGCCAAAGTAACAGCTTAAATTAGTTAGGCAGTTCGAAATAATTAACGCGGCTTTGCACGGCATCACGCGAAAGCGGCCACTTCTACATTAGAACGAAGCCCGGACCGTTTCGTGCAGATATTCGGGAATTAATAAATACCGTGTTGCGGGACGTTTCGGTGCGCACCGGCTCACAAATTCCAGACTTCAAATCAAGCAATTATTCATTTATGGATTAATGAACGCAGAACGTTTTCTACTCTGGTATAATTCGGATTTAGTCGTTGACGCCTATAAATATATCGCCGTCACCGGAAATATTCATGCCGTATATGGGAACCTCATATATTGTTATTAAAGTTTTTTTCAAACTTGCTTTGTAATATTGCTGCAGCTGCTTTTGTCATTCTTGCTTGTAGACATCAATAATACTGTTCTTCTTGTTATTGCTGCGACTGTTGTTATTTTGGATTTTCATATAGTAGCGGCTGTTTTTGATATTGATCCTAATGGATATAACAGGGTGGCAGTTTGATAAGTTGGCATCGACTTTTTTCATAGAACACAGTATTATTTTTAAAATTACTCAAAACTCTTTGGATAGTTCGAAGGGGGAGGCAAAATGGCGAAGGTAGTGCCGACCCCCTACTCACCCTTTAAGCCACAGCCACCTCCATCTAAAAAAAAAAAATGACACCCCCCTTCATGTGATACATCGTTGGAAAGCTCTTGAAAAATTCTTTCCAGTCATTATTAATACAATATGGTTTGGTGAACCAATTTCGGAAATTAATTAAATTCAAATAACATGTTAAAGTAAATGTTGGAAATGGTTTCCATTGTTTTCTAAACAAAAATATAGCCTGCTTTCGAACTACTCGCGAAGTTTCTCAAGGCTTGTCTAGTAATAGCTCGACCTTCTTGTGTTACTCTTTCTCGTAATTGTTCAATAATATCTGGTTCATTTTTTATTCATGTTTTATAAAATACAGATTTCAAGTAAACCCATAAAAAAAATCACAAATTTAATAATAATGCCAAAAAATGTCCTCAAATAGCGATTCAGAACTAACTTATGATGTTGACGACATCACTCGTGTAATTTGCAAAACTCGCTTCGCTCGTTTTGGCCAATATTACACTCGTCAAACAATATCGCACTTTTCATAACTGGTTACGTAAATAACTACGAGCCCTAACAACTTAAAGTTCGGATGATACCCATTTTTACTATTACTTATAGATTATTTTGCTGAAAGTTGCTACTTTCTTATTATATCTATGATCTTATAAAAATGCATTATTAAGCACCACTTATGCCAAAAAATAACTATTATTTGTCTATATTTACCTCTTTAAGAAGAGATAAATGAAAAACTAAACCAATTTTACTGGCAACTTAATGTTTGGATGACTCCTTTTTTACATGTTTTTTGTTAGTGTTAAAATGATAGTTATTAATGTGATAAGTGTCGATTTACTGCTTTCTTTTATGTGTGTTCATGAAAATGAGTCGTGGTAAAGTAACCTCAAACAAAATTCATCCAATTGTTGTGAAACCCTACCATGAAGGAAAAAGCATGAAAACAATCGGCGATAATTTGCATTTAGCAAAGTCAACGGTAGGAGATATTTACCAGTGCTATGGAGCTAGAGCCAGATACAAAATTCGGGGTAAAAGTTCCGGTCAAGCTAGAAAATGATATGCAGAAATAGGAAGCAGCTTGAGAAAATATGTAAAAGTCAGTGAAGAGTCACTGTAAGGGAGATAACGGCCTTATTTGATAGGAAAACGGGGGCAAACATTTCGCGAGAATGTTGTAGGCAATGGATCCATGAGTACGGGCCCAGTATTTATAAGTATTGAAGCCTTAAGAAAACCCTTGGTTAACAATACCAATACCAATACAGTTAACTAACAGAAGAACAATCGTATAGCTAGGGCTAAGTTTAAATTGTCTTGGACAGTAGAAGACTGGTCCAAAGTCATATTTAGCGATGAATCCAAATTCGACGTCTCTGTAGGTGATTACAGAAAACAAATTATTCGAGATAAAGCTTTTCAGCTTTTCAAGCGGATTGTATAAAAAGGACTGTGAAGTTTTCAAAAGGGGTATTAATTTGAGGGTGTACGTCTGGAAAAAGTTTGGGAAAAATGGAAATAATAGATGGTATATTTAATGCTCTTAATATCAGACAATTCCGAATAACAGTCTTATTCCCAGTGTACATGAGCTTTATCCAGATGGGAATTTCACATTCCAGCAAGATGGTGCATTAAGCCATATAGCAAAGATGACAAAAACATGATTTCCAGATCACGGAATGAAAGTTATGTCTTAGCCCTCTAACAGTCTGGACTTAAATATTATTGAGACCTTGTGGCAACATGAAAAGTCAGTTGAGGAACAATTTTCAACGAAATGTACATGCTTTGGAGACAAAACTGACAAATTACTGCAAGTCTTTGCTGGAAACCATACCAGCCAGAATACGAGAGATCATAAAGTCGAAAGGTGATGTGACACCGTATTAATAATTTAAAAGGTCGTCGGCCGAACATTAAGTTGTCAATAGAATTTGTTCATTTTTAATGTTTTTTCTCTATTTTCGGAATTTACAGAACAACAATCAGTAAATATGTATACAAATTGGTACCGTCCGAACATTAAGTTGTTAGGGCTCGTATTATGTGAGTTTATAATTCATTCAAACGTTTACTGTACGGTGCACGTATACCGCCATACGCTAAATATGTAAATACATTAATCCTACTGTTTATGTTGTTTGTTGCTAACGTTGTATCTGCTCTTGTTATTAGTAATGTTGTTTTTATATATTGCTGTATTGGTATTGTTCTTACTGTGTTTCTTATACATACTTACTTTTTGGTGTTGTTGCTGTTGGAATTTTAAATGCTGCTGTGGTTATAATTGTTGGGGTGCTTTTTGTTTTTGTTCCTATCTTTGTTTCTGTTGTGATTTATGTCATTGTTGCTGCTGTTTCTGTTGGTGTTGCTTTTGTTTTCGTTTTTTTGTACCTGATATTTATGAAGTATAAAAATTATTTTAGATTTCGAATCTAATAGATTAGTATAAGTAAAGAAAGGTAGACGAGCTGCACATTTAGGATCAAACTCACATTCAAATGGTCTCCTTTTTTCTCGCTCTATGAAAGTTTTTTTTGGATAAAATTCATTATTGTTATTATTATTGTTGAAGTTTTTATTGCTGTTATTTTCATTATTATCGTTCTTACTTTTTTTCTCTAATTTAGAGAAAAATGTTTAAGATTTAACTGAAACGCTCCCAAGTTCAACGACAAAACAGATATTTTTGGAATTGTTGAGGCTTTTATTGCTGTTATTGTGATTATTATTGTTGTTCCTGTTTTCTCTAATTCAGAGAAAAATGTTTAAGATATTTGACTGAAACACTCCCAAGTTCAATGACAAAACAGACATTTTTGGACTAAATATTAATAGAACCCATTTTACGGCAGTAAAATACTGAATTTTTGTGCTCGAGTTATATGTCCGCTGATATTTTGGATCGATTTTTTAAATGTCGTTTTCAAATGATCTTTCCGTGCACCCGTATTTACGGAGATGCAGATTCCGAATTTCCGCGAGCCCAGCGGAATGCATTAATAATGCCATTCAAAGTGGGGGCCCGGTTGCAGACCATGTGAACGGGCGCGCCTCAACGATTGTAATAAGCGCCGTTTTACGACCGGCTTACGCTTGTCCGTATCTCCTAAAATATAATCCGACCCCCGATGGCACGCAAAGTCACCCACTTAATGGATTACTGGCGTCGCGGGTAACGCCGTAACGAGGGTGGCCCAGGTGCAGGAATAGTTTTAATTGCGTCTCTCCTCGGATGGGACGCCCTTGTACTATCGCCTTACACCGTCCCGAAACTCTGCATCAATCACAATCAGCGCATAAATTTACGGTTTTAATAAGTGAAGAGCTGTTCTACTTGTTTATTTATCTAATTAGGTGTGCATTAATAATAATAATAATTAATTGGATTTGTATGTAGTGACTTTACTTCATTTCTAAAAAATAATTTCATAACAAAGGGGTATTATTCCATTGATGATGATGATTCGGGTAACTTGTAAATGTATCTTAGACTTATCTCCTAAGTTTAAGAATCACTAACGTACATTAACATATTTCGTAGGTATACATAAATACCATATAAACTATATATATACTATTTCTATGGTATGTACAGTTTTTTTTTTCAATAAACGAATTATTATTATTATTATTATTATAAGACGTGAAGTCAACATATCGTATGCAATGTTTTTAAATTACATATTCGCCAAAGTCTGTGTTCTAACGAAGTTTAAAATCAAATAGGAGAAAATGAAAGGTTTATATGGCTTTGTACAATATAATAACGGAATAATAACTGGCTTAAGATGCAAGTGTTATTGTAGGCGGAATAGCAGGAATGGTTTGTATATAGGTCAGACTCAGGCAAACACCGCTGGTAGATAAAGTGAGCGTGGATGTTCGAGAGTGCGAGAACACTGACCGCTAGGCGCAGCGCGGCGCAATAAAAATAGAGCGCCGGTCCAATTCGGTCTGGCCTGTTTGAACGCGGGCCGTTTCGCCGCGACCCGCTTCGCCACGGGCCTTCCGCTTCGCCAATTGACATTTAAATGCACGACATTAATCCAATCGCGCTGTGCTTAAATTCCGAGCCGCCGTGAGATCGCACTTTTCCGCTTCCGCGTTCGATATTGGGGGCGGCGCGGCGGTCCGCGGCGAATGGCCCTAGACGGTGGGCTGCGCCCGCGTTCGAGCCGTTAGCGGCGGCCGCACGGAAAAATTACACGCCGCATGCAACGACCCCGGAAACCGCCCCCCGCGCGGAACGGCTCCGGGGGCGGTCCCGGATTTATCGCCCGGAGCGGCGCTGAAACGGGGAGGGGGGCGAGAGGTCGCGCCGTCCGGCGTCAAACTATCCGTCATAATCCCCGACCCGTTCCGCCGGCTTCGGCGCGCGATGCCATTAATAATAATTGCTGATTTCCCAAGCAGCCCGGCATGGGTTGGAGGCGCACGGAGCACAATAAATTCCGGTAATTGCGGGGGCGGGCGCGATTTTTTCGCGCTTCGCTTTAATTAATATAAATGCGCGATGAGTTGTAATTGACATTTTAAGCGCGGAATCGTAACCCGATAATTGCGCGCGCTTTCCCCCCTTCCCAGCCCCGCCGCCCCCGGCGCGGCCACTTTCTATAAAATAAAATAAAAACGAAATTGCTGCCGCGTTTAGCGCCCCCTTAATAAGCGGCATCGAGCACGTGGTCGTGTAATTAGGTAATTAGAAAGTTAATGGATAGGAATGAGGTCCTGGGCGATGAGGCTTTTTCCAGTCGGTCGGCTGGGTTCAGGTTACTTTTATTCCTCTTCCGTGTTTATTATATCCTTAGGAGGCAAACGATGCTCCCACTTTATTAATCAACAGCAAACATTTTCTGATTGTAATTACTTAGTTTTTTATTCCCCCAATATTTGATATATCTATCAGTAAGCTTAGTTTACACGTCTAGCGTGAAGCCAGAAGAAAACAATACGAATTAATATTCATAGGTTTGGTTCCCGAATCCTGATGCAATACTTCTACTTCACTTTAACAACTCTTATGCATTTCATTATTTCATTAAAGGGCTTTTATAAAAAAATATACAATTTTCACATTCAAAATGCCATATTTCTTGTAGTTATGAAAATGTCATATTTGTTGAATTCATGAAAATGTCACTTGAAATTCATTCATAGCAAATTCGTTCACATAAATTGTTTGGAAATCACGATAATTCAAAATATTTCAATAAAATAATATACCGGGTGTTTATTTTAAAACTAGTCTCAATAACTTTTTAATTTAAGGTCACATGATTAAAACACGTCGATTGACTTTTCGAGGGCGAAGTTGTAAGAACTCGATCCATATTTAATATTAATTAAATATAATTATTCTAGAATTGAAACGTACGATACAAAAACGCAAATGTAAAAAGGTTTTAGAAGCGCACGAGAAGGCCTTCGACCGCCCACATTTTCGGACATGCACAATTGAGGATGTCAACTCGCATACAGACGTCAACTCGAATTTAAAACTACCTACACCGTCATATAATGGGGAGGCTGAGTTCGCCACCGGCATGGTAATCTTGGGTGGCACACATGTGTAGAGAGAGATAAAGTTCAGAAAAGTATGCGAAAACAGGGACGGGGTGGTAGAATGTGGAAGGAGAAATAGTATTAAGTCGGAAATTCGGCACAAACTCAAATCAGTTAGAAATAACCACCGGCGCTGACCGTTACTCTGCTCGACAGTCTCAAAAGTCTCAAAAGTTGAGCATTAATTTCTCAGGTAACTATACGAACGACGAAATCAAATGAACACCTTACTAACCTACTCTAAAGTCAATTTCCATACTAATGACAAAACCTATCCAGTGATACTGCTGCGCCATTTCGCTAGAGTAAATAAAGGTAGAAGAACGTGGGTCACCGTCGCCTCACAATGCGCGGGTCGGCATAACTGCGTTTTATACCTTGTCCTGACAATATTTTCATCAAGACAGCAAAATATTGTAAATATCATTCATTTCCCTCGTCACAGTCGCAAAGCATTTGATTTCGGATAATTTTCATGCATTCAAATTATAATTAAAACGTCTCGTCAATTCAGAAAATAAGGTAATCGCAACCAAATATACACCTTACTAACTGCTCTAAAGTCAATTTCCATACTAATGACAAAACAATCTAGTGATACTGCTGCGCCATTTCGCTAGAGTAGTTGATCGAAGTTAATAAAGGTGGAAGAACGTGGGTCACCGTCGCCACACAATGCGCGGGTCGGCATAACTGCGTTTTATACCTTGTCCTGACAATATTCTCATCAAGACAGTAGAATATTGTAAAATATCATTCCTTTCTTACTTCAAACACACTTGGATGCAAACATTTTTAATCGTGCTGATTTCTAAAAACCTAACTAGTAACGAGTACATATAATGCGTATATCAATCTCTCAATACAAATAGTTCAATGATATTCTGGGTAAACGTAATCTCGGCAATTAAATTGTCAGCGCTCCGATAATCAGGCAATCTCAGCATTCCAAACAGAACCAATCGTATGAATGAATGTACGTATATATAGATGTGTGTAGAAATACTGTTTAAAATATTGCATGTTTTATTCCGTCTGTTCTAACCTCGGGAGTTGTAGAATTTCTCTCCCCTCCTGGGTTAATGGTATTGAAGGATGTTGTCGGTCTTCTTCATTCTTCTTGTTTAGATCTTGTTATTTAAAATTAGGTTTTATATTTTTAGTTTAAAAGGTATGTATTTTAGTTTTCTTATGTGTTCGTTCAGGTTGTTATATTTATTTATGATTTTCGTTGTTAAGTTTTGTGTATGTTTTGTTATTGTAAATTTTTCTGTTTTCAGATCTGACTTTCTTCTTGTATTGTGTTGATGGAATTGTTTATTATTTGTTAGTGTCATGTTCGATTTTGTTAGGTTGTTTTTAATTTTAATAAAAATAGAATTGAATCTGATAATACTTAACTGGAATCTGTTTTATTTAAATAATATTACCTCGTAAAGTTCTGATGAAGTCATTTAGGTGATTTGTTCCTATCCACAAGGTGACGTTGAAATACATTGGTTGACAAAACTGCTAATAAATTTCCACGCAGTGATGACATGTATTCGTACATGAAGTCGCTAAATTATTTCACTTTGTAATTCCAATATTGATTATTAACGATAACCAATTTTACAAAATAAAGTTAAGGTCAGAAATTATAAATAAAGATTCAATAATTATAAAATAAAAGATTTGCAAAATTTGAATAAAGTAAATTAAATAAATAACGTCTAATTTGAATGATAAATTTGAATTTTATTTACCTGTCACTTGCATTAAATAAAATAAAATAAAAACGTCCAATTTGAATGATAAAACTGTATTTTATTTACCAGTCGCTTGCATAATCTTTCAAAACGAATAAGTCTCACTGAATCTATATATCTGTGTTTTAATTACTAAACTACTTAAACTAAACTACTTAAAAATTATAACAGACACATTACCCATTAAACGAACCCAATTATGTTGTCACGATAATGATTTTAAAAATCAAACAAAACGTAAAGTTATAAATAAACATTACAAATTATGAGAATTTGTATAATACCTGGGTGCGAACCGTTACAAAGTTTAAAAACAACATTAAATACATTTTATTATGCTACTTCCTTCCTAGCCATCCACACTTTAAAATTTCCAATTACACCCCACACCTTGCAATTTCTCGCTTTACAGCTTTTAAAAACTTCATGTAGATAAATGCGTGATAAAAAAAGATTTTTGTCCATACGTTTTGGAAAAAAAAGGCATAAGAAAAATTCGTAAACAATTTATATCGAACTAATTTAAGTTCCTTTCAATGAAATAAAAAACAAATCGCAGCAGTTTTCGAGGCAGATGTTAGAAACCATGTTCATTGAATTTGAAATGTTAATTAAAAATATACTTAAAATATCAATTCATAAAATATCTACTAATTTCCAGTAGTTTTATGCCTCCCAGCGCGTAAAGTTCCGCAAAATATAATGTAGTTTACAATTTTTTAGCGTCATAAATATTATCGTGATGGTCGTATATTTTTCCACGACCATTAGTGAATAAAATGATTCCGAAATCATTTTTAATAATAGAAAGTAAAAATTCTCACTCTTGAGACTGACTCATGGTAATGGTCAGTTGTTTAATTGAATTTTTCCTTATCTTCAAAATTGAATCAAAATTAACTAAAATGTAAATTATTACATACACGGGTACACGAATGCAACAAATACAATCAAACTTAAACAAAAACGACGCGCATCGCCAACACGTTCAAAAAACGGCGTGTGAACTGCAGTAAATGCAGCTCAAAACGCTGTAAATCCAAGTACAGTAATGTCTCTTTTTACGCGGTTCTGTCTTGCGTAGACGAACACACCAAACATGTCGTGAACATATTAAAGAGTACGGTAACGAAACAGTACACTATTTTGTTGTTTGCGCGTCGTGAACACGTTCAAGAAGCAACGAGTGAACTGCAGTAAAGCTCAAAACCCTGCAAAGCCCGGTATATAATTCCGTTGCTTGCGGTGTTCCAGGCGCACAGGGCTGGTGTAGAAGCATTGCACAGCTCCACCGCATGCGGAGCAGTCGAAGAGTACAAACCAAGTCGGCAGTGGCGACCGGGAAATACGTTTGGTTCGCTGGGATCGCGTACATCCCAGTATGTATATCGGTCGGAGGCATCATCGGCAGTCCGAATATTTAAATTCAATCATATATATAATTATAAAGGGTCTCCCAATAGGATATGTTTTTAAAAATCATAGCAACATATTTAAAATTGTAGAAATCTCACTAGCTGTCATTTGTATTTAGCATTTTTTGACATTTCATCATGGCAAAATACACGCTTCAACAACGTTTGGTAATTATCCAAAAATTGTATAAAAATGATCGTTCTTTTATTGAAACTCAACGTGATCTTCGTGAAGATTTTGGTCCACATAATCGCCCTTCTGTGGTTGCTATTCGTCGAATCGATGAAAAATTCGAAACAAATTTCACTTCAAACGATACCTGAACACCAATAAGACAACGAAACGCAATAAACCAAGAGAATATTGATGCTGTAAGTACAGCAGATGCAAATCAGTCGATTAATCGACGTTCTCAAGAACTTGGCGTTTCAAGAATGACAACTTGGCGTACTTTGAGAAAATATGTGGGTTTACATCCGTATAAGATTGTGTTGGCTCAATAATTGAAATCACTTGACCATCATAAGCGTCGTGTGTTTGCTGAAAGGGCTCTAGAGCAACATGAAATTGATCTGATTTTTTTACAAAAATTATCTTTTCAGATGAAGCCCATTTTTATTTAAATGGCTTCGTTAATAAAGCACAATTGTCGTTTTTGGTGTGAAAATAATCCACAACAGATTCATGAGAAAACTGCATCCAGCACAAGCTACTGTTTAGTGTAGTTTATGGCATGGTGGCATCATCGGATCATATTTTTTTGAAGATGGATATGCAGTAACTGTGAGCGTTATCGATCAATGTTAATAGATTTTTTGTGGCCACAGTTGGATGAAATTAATTTGCAAGGCATGTTTTTCCAACAAGATGGTGCAACACCACATATTGCCAATGCCACTATGGAGTTACTGAGAGAAAAGTTTGGTGAGCCTGTAATCTCCAGAAATGGAACTGTTAATTGGCCTCCAAGAAGTTGTGATTTAACACCTTTGGAGTGTCTTCTTGAGGGGTTATTTAGAGTCGTTGGTCTACGTCACTAAACCTCGAACTATAGAGGCTATGAAATCGAACATCTAACGCTGCATTCATAAAACTACACCTGATTTATTGCACAAAGTTACCGAAAATTGGGTTCATCGGATTCGATCCTGCAAGCGAAGTTGAGGTAGACATTTGAATAATGTGTTATTCAAACATAATTGTCATCATTTGTACTATAAAATAAAGAAAAAGTCTTAATTTGGTCTCAAATATTTTGACTTTATTTAATTTTAAAAACATATCGTTCCTATTGGGATACCGTTTACTTGGAATAAATAGAATTGTTGGTGGTTCAGCAATGGACATATCTTGGCGCCAGCCACTCCCTGGTTTATAGTGTAATGTTGATAGAGCATTCTATACGTAAATATTAAGTTTAATGTATGAAGTTTGTACACGAAATATAATTAATTTCATTGCAATGCGTTTACTATTGGTTATAATAGTAGGTTTATAATAGTAGTAGGAGGAATAGTAAGATACTAGGACTTCTAGAACCCAAGCTGCTACAGAAAGATCGCTCTAGCACCCACCTAAGTCAAGCTTCTAACAAAAATAATTAACACCAGAATAGCAGCATACATGGATGACAAACTGCCCACAGAGCAATATGGATTTAGAAAAAATAAAGGGTGCAAAGACGCCTTGTGCAAACTAAGCACAGAAATAACAACAGCCATATCGCAACCGAAAGGGAAGTTATATGCCGCATTTATAGACTTCCAAAAGGCTTTTGACTCGGTCGACAGGAAAATCATGTGCGAAAAGACGCAGGAGCAAGGGATCAAGGGTAAATTATTTAACTTGATTCATGAACTCTTAAAAACGAACTATGTCAAAATCGACAATGGGATAGAACTAACCAACACGATCTCCCAAAAACAAGGCGTCTTGCAAGGCGACAAACTAAGTCCAACACTCTTCTTGATATTCGTAGCAGACCTACCAGCCGCAATTAAATTGCCAGAAGCAAATTCAATTATGTATGCAGACGATCTAGTAATCTACTCCAGAAGTTTAGCGGCGCTCCAGACGAGTCTAAACAAACTGTAGCACTGGTGTACAAGAAATAAACTCACAATAAACCTCGGAAAAATCCAAGTACTCAAATTCAGGAAAGGAGGGCGACTGAAACGCCTGGACAAAGTACACATAGGGAGCTGTCAGTTAGAGCTCACCAACGAATATGAGTATTTAGGAGTGACAGTCCAGACTACTTTAACCATAACCAAACATATTAACAACAAAAGAGGAAATATCGCACAGCTAATTGGAAGGCAGAAGTACCTACATAGAGTAAGCTTAGAAACTGCACTGAAAATTTACAACCTTATGATATGGCCTGCGGTAACGTATGGCATCAAGTTGCTATGTCATCGAATGGAAGCAAACCATCTGGTCCTCCTCGACAAAATCAAATCATGCTTTCTGAAGAAAGTCCTTTTACTTTCATTTTAGCGGAAACCAAGACCATGGGGGAAGACCTCATGAACAACTTTGAAGAGATCCCAATACGAACAAGGCTGGAATACAGGAATTATAAAGGACAAGCGATGTGAATTCGTAGCAAAACGATACATCGAAGGGCCAGCTTTTAGCTCCCAGGGCTGGAAGAAAGCAAACCAAAATGGAAGGTACCTACTAACGTGTGTGACATTGTATGGATTCCATCATCTTACATGCGACAAGAAACATTTCCACGAACCAGACGATGACTGCATGATGTGGGGAGGAAGCGGGAAAACACCATATCCTGACGTGCAGAGAAAGGAGAGGGAAATACTTAGCAGAAGCCGTAGCACACCTGAAGAAGATCTCAACTTAAGAATATAACACTATATCGCTTTTGTAACAACAATAATAATTTTAAATTAATCAAAGTACTATTGTTGCGAATAAAGAGATATATAATTTACTATTGGTTATTATTTTTTTAAATCGTAACAATAGTATTGTAGTGTTTACTCATGTGTGAGCAGTTGTAAGTATTAATTAGTATAGATGAGGGCGTTTGTAATTGGCGACGTCGCATTTATCGCAGTATAAATAAACCGAAAGTGTATTCGGGCGTAGAGGAGGATGGGTGCGCTGGGACGGTTGAAATGTCTGAGGCGCGGACGTGCACACATGACTTCTTTATCAACACAGCTGGCCAGACCCACGCCTGTCGAATCAACATTGCTGCGGCGTCACCGCGTCACGGCCCGATGCGATGTTTGCCGTCCGCTCTCCCATATCTGGCAGCGGTCTACTTTGATGGCATACGTACCATATGGGCGAGAGAGGAGCGAGCACGCGCGGCCATCGATTTCACCTCGGAAATTAATAACGGCGGCGCGGAAAAACGGGGCTATCATTAACACAATGGATGGCGGTGGGCGTTCGGTTCGGAGCTGTTGAATATCTTGTAGTATGTATATTCCCTTTCATGATGTATGGCACACCCCGTCCCTGGGGTTTAATATCACGCCATGAGTCCGGAATCATTTATCAAGTCATATTATTAGAATTGACATCACGAAACGGCTGGCGCGAGGCAAACGCATAAGCGATGAACAGCCCCGTACGTGACCATTAAAGCGCCGAATGTGTAATCACCGGGGGCGGCCGCTCTTTCGCCTTAAACACAGGCCATCGGCGCGTCCGATGCCTAATTACACATCTGCCTGTCGACGGACGATACACTCGCGTAATTGGTCTGATTCAATTCAGAGATTACCGCTTACATCCGGAAACGCTGTATCTGCCGCGGGCATCTCCCCCGACGGTTCACACGAATTAAGGTATTCCGAATTAGGCGCGCCCCAGGTCGATATGCGCTCGAGCGGTAACGATTTTTGTGGAATTGCTCTAAACCAAAACAATGCAGGGAACAGCCGATCTATTTATAAGGGATCGGCCGCTGCGCCGGATTGAAACGCTCCGGGAACACATGAGTGTATGTGTGTATTCCTGCGGGGCTCCGTGGGGAAGCCGAAACTTATCTGCGGACAGACTGTATAAGGTTGCCATAAGGGACTATGCCCGGGGGCATCATTTGCTTGTTTACGCCGGCTCCGCAATGACCCGAATTTCACCTTATACGTTACTTTGAATAATTGCCCCACATCCACATCGTAACGCTCCCGGCGTGAGCTTATTTTGACTCGGTAAATTTTAAATCAGAGAATTCGCCGTCGTGCGTTTCCTCCTCAAAGCCAATTGCTCCCCGCTTTGGAATATAAATAGAGCGCAGTGCCTAACAAGCGGACATCCGGCGATCACCGGGAACGCGCGGCGACCGGAGCCCGGGGGGCAAGAAGGTGCCTTCGCCCGGATCCGCTGGATTCGTGAGTTATGTCCCGTGACAAAGGATCGCCAGATTGCTACGTCGCACGTAACGAAAAACGCCAGCGCGCTCCTTGCCGTGGTATGCAGAATGTATATGATCCGCAGCCGACGTGTCCGCGGAACAATGCGACGGGCCGGCCCATTCGGGCCGCCGGGTCTGGGTCGCGACAGGCCGACCACGGGACGCAGAGGGCATGCGACGTACGGACCGCATCGTAACGAGGCGGACGAACTCCGGACAGAGACAGACATACAGACAGACGGTCGCCGCACATCTGCCGCAGCGGGAATGCTAATAGCGGAAGGGACCCACACCGAGCGAGCGATCCTCGACGGTCTCTCTCTTCCTCTGCGGCGTGCTCGATGATGCGGCCCACGGAACCGGATTCTGCGAACTATGCGTTTATGTTGCACGCGTTTTATATTAATCGCCTTCCTCGAATTAGACACGGATTCTGCACATCAAAAAACGCCGCCACAGGACGCCGAGCACCGCGGAATTCCGAAGCTACACCTCCGTGATCGTCCGCAGAATCGACATCCCATAAATCGGGACCATATCAACACCTCTGCTCAATCAAAAGACATTAACTTTTTATTCGTATACTCGATATCTGCAACTAAGGTTAGACTTGGACGAAGTTCGCGCACAACGAACATCCGCACGTTTAAATTTAAGAGTATGCTGCATACTGACTTGAGTAAATGTGCGCGCGCGGTTAAATTATCAGGTGAGTACGGGATACCCAAACGAGCCATTGAATTGCTGAAAATATATGCCTAATGAAAATGATAAGCTTACGATTAAAATTCTAAGTGGTCTCACATCCACTGTGTTACCGTCCGTTCAGCTGGGAACTGATTATAGCAAATTTACGCGCATAGTCATGCGCACGCTTATTCGAGACAAGGTTAGAATATTCGTCTCTTTCATATGCCGTGTGTATTGCCGTGTTGTTCAAGTTGCTATAGTGGTACCAATAATAACACACAATAACAAGTTGAGAAAAATCTAAGAGACAAAGTTATAGGCTTCTAACCCACGAACGAACGAATCTGCTATTTGCGTATCAGGACGAAATTCAACAACATCTCCCTCTTCTCGGCACATGCACCCACCGAAGACAAAGGAGACCTGGCTAAAGACCAGTTCTATACACAGCTAGAAAATAAGATGGACAAATGCCCCGGCAACAACATCAAGATCCTAATGGGAGACTTCAATGCAAAGATTGGCAAATAAAAAGGACACATACAAATAACATAACGGGAACCAACAGCCTACATAACAATTCTAACGATAACGGAGGACGATTAATAGACCTGGCGACAGGCCAGAGCTTACCAGAAATATTACCAGAAATCTGGTAATAAGAAGCACCACTTTCCCCCATAAACAAATACACAAAGGAACCTGGAGGGCCCCAGATGAAACAACTATCAACCAAATCGACCATGTACTCATTGACGCAAGACAGTTCTCCAGCATATTAGACATACATACAATGAGGGGGTAGGGCAGGGGTACGGGCCAGGATCCGGGAGAGAATAGACAGCACAAGAGAAATGCTGAAACTAAGATAACCTAAGTACAACCTAGAACACCTAAAAGAGGATAATAAACTAGCGGAGTTCCAACAGGAGATCCATCATAGATTCAAGAGAAGAAGAGAAGAGGCACAAGACAGAGATATTGATCAATCGTGGAATAAATTCAAATCCGTAATATCAGAAGCGGCGGAGAAAACACTGGGCACGGAACGACGAAGCCCTAAAGAGGCCTGGATAAACAACTCCGAAATATGGAACAGGCAAGTGAAGCAAAGGAAACGAAAGCATTCTTCAAAATCCTCAGAAACACTAAGAATGAGTACCACTCAGGGCTGGAATTATGTAAAGATAAAGAAGGGAAATGTATTACGGAGCAGTCTGGCATCCTAAAAAGATGGAAAGAGTATTTCTCTGATTTACTAACACGTAACCCACCAGATAGAACCCCATACCCCTCCTTTCTGACAGCACAACCCCAAATAACAAAGCCAATAAGACAGGAGATCAGAGAAAGCATAGACACCATAAGCAATAATAAGGCACCGGGGGGAGACAACATACCGGTGGAACAGATAAAACATGGGGGCGAAGAGACACTGGAACAAATGTATCCTCTCATCACAGAAATATGGCGAACAGAAAAGATGCCCACGGAATGGAGTACAACAATAATATGCCCAGTATACAAAAAACGAGAGCGGTTAAACTGCAACAACTACCGAGGGATATCATTACTATCCTCCGCATATAAGATTTTCTCAAATATCGTGAGGACACGCATGCCGTTATACCCAGATAACATAATAAGGGAATACCAGACAGGTTTCAGGAAGAATCGGTCCACTATCGAACAACTGTTCATCATACGATAAATTATGAAGAAAGGATGGGAACACAACATACCAATATACCAACTCTTCGTATTCTTTAGACAAGCATATGACAGCATCGAGAGGGAGGCCTTGTATGCAGCAATGGAGGAACTAGGTATACCAAGTAAACTAGTAAAATTAACACGCATGACCATGGCTAACTCTAACTGCCAAGTAAGAGTGAAGAATAAACTAACAGATGTCTTCTCGACAAACATTGGGCTACGACAGGGGGACGGCCTGGCAAAGACATGAAGATACACAAGACAGGAACAATAGCAACCAAAGCATACCAGATAGTGGGCTACGCGGACGATATCAATAAGATAGACAGAACAATACTAGACCAAAAGGAGGTATACCTGGCACTAGAAACAGGAGCAAGGAAGGTAAGCTTAGGGCAAGACTAACGAAACGTTCTACCGACACTAACGAAACAGCTGGAGGAAGCATTGCTCCGTTTCGAAAGAAAGATTCTCCGTAGAATATTTGAGGCTCTTCAGGAAGAGGACGGTTGGCGCATAAGATATAACAACGAATTAGCACAACTATACAAATCACCCAATGTAAATAGTCAGATTCGCCAAGATCCCTCGAATGGGCAGGACACCTGACAAAAATGGAGGATACCCGAACGCCCAAACAAGTGCACCAGGCCAATTTGAGGGCAAACGTACCAGGGGAAGACCGAGACAGAGATGGAGTGACAACGTGGAAGCGGATGCCAGGAAGCTACTTAGAACAAGGAACTGTGAGAGAGGGGCAAAAGAGAGGGAAGACTGGACGAATAGGATAAGGTCTGGCAACAGTGAAAACGTTGCTTTTCTAATGTTTTCGCGTGATGCGCGCGCGGGCTACCTATATGTTTTTTTTATAGTCTACAAGATTGGCAACTTCAATGTGGCGGTATCCGAGGTAGTTATAGAAATATACCCATGATAGCCTATTCAATTTGGAACATCCTGTATATACGGATGTGCAAATTCACCACACGGCAATCATAGATGCAAATGTAAAAACATCACCAACTGCAAAAACGACTAACTTTGCACCCAAGCCGCAAAAAACCGAGGTGAATGGTAAAACAAAATATTTTAATTAAAAAGTGTGACTCTTCAATGAAGAAACGGCTGAGAAGATGTTTTTTTTTTAATTATTAACAAAATCGCATCTCTTAATTGAAATATGTGACTTCAATAAGAAGGCGAATGAGAAGATTTTTTGTATTGTTATCTACTTGGCCCAGTTTTCTCACCGATTCAGATCCATGTGACCCGCATTCCAGCCTGCTACCAGCGCATTCTCATTGAGATTCCTTCTGTCACGGTGTTTCAACAGGGCCTAAAATACTTAGACTTAAAGTCTTTTGTACGTTGCCCCACCGTCCATCTAATGCAGTAGATAAATCTTGTTTGCAATGTTGGCAACTTACACTGGAGAGCTTGTCTCGGAAAGCATTGGACTTCGCAGGGTCACGTTTTATGCTAAAGTTTCCTTCTTTCGATCATGATGAGAAGATGATACAAGTAGTACAAGCTTCTTTCAGCTAAAGATGTTCCCTGAGTGAGTACTCTCCCCGACCCAAGAAAAAACCTGAAATAGCCCACAAATCATGCCTTCATTTATTTTTGGGCTCTTCGCACGCTTTTTCGTAGTATTTCCGTAAGCCACTTGCCTGCATCTTACTCAGATGGGAGTAGTATACCTGTACACGTTATATTGGTAGGAGATGGGCATTATTGCCCATTCTCCGAAAAGAGGTCTATAAGGATATAATCGACAAGCTTTTAATCCACCGACATCATGTTACGGTTTTGTAAGTATGTACTCTAACGATAACCTAATCAGAGCGAATTTAATGTAATTAATAATATCTCAGGATTCCCCTTTTTTGTGACGGTTTTTCAAATAATATTATGTAAAGTTACATCTAGGAACAATTTAGATTGCTGAGAGTACGCAGGGGTGGGGGAGCAATTTTGTAATTCATCATTTAGGTAGTACCATCATTGCGTCGTCTGGGGCGAGGGTCTTAGAGTGCCTCTGCGCAAAGTTTTCAGTACATAAAGTTGGTGACGGTTTTAAAAAGTGTTTTGTAAAAGTATTGCTCAGCCACCGCTGATGTAGACATCCAGGATTTTCTCTTTGTCTGCTGCAGTGCGGTGTCTGAAAATTTTGGGGAGCCATCGGAAGGGGGCCGTTATTAAGTTTCGTTAGGGGAGATCGTCGTGGGGGCGGGAGCTAGTTGGCGTGCGGATGGTGAAATATGTGCGCAAAAATAGAGCGGCGTACAAACCCCGCGGGGCAGACCGAGCGCAGTGTGTGTGCTACCGTTAATTAAAATGAACCATATTTAATCTCCCGAGTAAATGTCGTATACAGAGGCGGAGCGGAGCGGAGAGAAAATGGGCTGGCAGCAGTAAGTTCTGAAACTTTATGTTTAAGGTTTTAGGTGTCATCTTCGTGCTACAGGGCTGGTAAAAGCATGTAAGTAACGAGAGTATCCCGGGCTAATGCCGGGGGAGTAGAGGTGATTAACATCTCGCAACAAGTAGTTAATAAATCAGAAGGATATCATCGCCTTCGTCTACTTATGGAGTTAGTGCGCACCGAACTTCCAGGACGTATTAGGTCTCGGCGGAAAACATTACTACGCGCGCAGTGCGCCAGCGCCAGCGCGATCCCAAGATGCAAAACACTAACAATCTGCACTTGATGCTCCGCTCTGGGTATGAAATAAATTTATACGGGGGCGTCACAGCAAATTACATCCGAGGCGCCCGTGAATTTTACACACATTTTATTTTTGTATTTTTTATCGGTGCGCTCCCAGGATTAATGCCTTTATGCGCGGTGCCATTGTGACGACGAGTTTTATAGCCGGTGGTCGCAGACGGAAAGTGGCCGCTGCATAGCGGGCGAGCGAGAGAGAGAGGCGGTGCGAGAAGCCACATATGAATACGTCTCCGGGATTCGGTCGGCTCCGTTAATGTAGCCAGCGGTGTGCGGTCGCGTAGAAGCCGCACGTCCGGAACTCATCAACGGCCATGCTACGGTCGCAGGGGGGCGTGGGGGCGGCGGCGGCGGCCCGGGGGCAAATGGGTCGGGGGCGGCGGCGAGGGGCGAAGCTAGCGAGCATGCCGACGCCGATAAGAGCGTCGTATCCCGTCGAGCCGGGAGAAATATGCCGCAAGTTCGTTATCGACGTGCCTTTTACCCCGCGGCGGTGTGTCGTGTACGGTTTGATTAACACCGCATAAATTTATGCAGAATTTAATTTACGCTGCATTTTCATTATCGTAATAATTTTTTGAATTAATTGCTCTAGGTGATACTTAATTGGGGTTATCAATTTATTCCACACCCCGCTCACCTTCTTCATTAAACCCCAGTACCCCAAATATTTTTTAAAATCTTCCAATACCCTACACATACCCTTTAAACGCTTCAAGAAAACATGCACAATATTTAAAAATGTTAACAACCCCGAAACAAATGCATGTGAAATTAATTTCACCAACATAATACGAAAACCCTGCATATTAAAAATTTAAGTTTATCTGATTGTAGAATATATAATTTCAAGTTCAATGATATGATACCACCCGTACGTACAGCTTACCTAACAGAAGACACAAAAGTCGTAAAATAATTTAATACTCGTGGATAATGAAGTGCATTAGTATTCAGTGCATAAATTAAAGGTGGCAAATATGGAAGTTTAATTATAACTCCATATAGCAAACTAAATTTACGGCATGCCACGGATGTTTATTAGTAATTGTGTGCCGATATTTGTTCCAGGCATAGGCATGATATTCCAAATACGTCACTTTAATACTAAATAAGCATAGGATGGATGCTGGACATCGGGCTCCAAAGGTTTTAAACCCCACAAAACTAAAATGATTTTCAAACAGAATGCAGGAAACACTTAGCCCGATGAAGCCGCCTTGTGAAGACATCCAGAAGAAGTCCAATGAGTGGAATAAGATTGAAGACGTTGTAGTATGTTAGCGCCCAATCGCCCAATACATTTATCTCGTCTTGGTCAATAAGACAACATAAGACCTTAATAAGTGGAATAAGTTTTATACAGATTAAACTCTAGTTTTGACAACCTTCTGAAGAGCGTTATTTTTGGGCCTTAATTGGATTTATTGATGGTATAAGATTATTGTTACAGCACTATAGATTTATAAATAGGTAACTATAATGTAAAACTATAATATAACTACAATATAAATTAGGCACCATAGATTTCTAAGTCTATAATTTATAATTAGATCTTATGAAAGTTCTGTAGGTTATAAAAAACTTAAATTGTTACTTGGGCGAGGAGTTGGTCTGAGCAAGTTGCACACGCAGGCATTCTAAAAAGTCGTATTATAAGAAATAAGTAAGAATAAGTCGTAATAAGTATCCAATATTTAGCGTCAGTAGCGACAGTATCGTGCGTACAAATAAAAACTATGGGAAAATTTGATTTTACAGTATACCAATTGACAGATTTCAAATCGCGCTTGTCAAACTGAGAGTACAATCGACGGCACTCGAAGTGCAACACGGTATTTTTACGACCGCATTATTGACATTTGAGGGCGAAGCTGTTTTGCATCTGTATTTGTACTTGTACGTGCCTAAACCCCGATTACCAGTAAGGTCGAAATTCTCTCTGGTTTATGGTGGTTGCACTTCGAGTACCGGCGATTGGATATATCTGTGTATAGTAGCGTGTCCGTTATTTCCCAAATCGCGAATTTTTTTTAGAGCACTAATTAAATGTCTTCTTTTCATGGTAAATAACTATTTTGAAATAAAAAACTCATTGGTAACCGTATTTTCGCGTGCCTGCAGGCAAATTAAATTTCCCATTTGATTAACATGGGAAAATCGATTTTAAATGCTCAATTTTTTTTTTACAAACTGTAGTTCTTCATATACGAGGGCTGATAAAAAAAATCCCTTTCAATCAAAGAAAACAGTAAGCATGACTTTCTCGTTGGATTTAACATGGCGAGCTGTTTTTGGTCGCGGGAAGGTGCGAGTCTTCCATTGTGATGATTTGGCCTTTGTCTCTACGTCATACCCATACACTCATGTTTCATCGCCAGTAATAAAGGTTTTCAAGAAGTTTTCATCGCCATTTGCCTTTTCAAGATGTTCTTCACACACCTGAACACTGCGTTGTTTTTGATCTTCGGTCATCAACTTTGGGACAAACTTTGCCCCCACTCGACGCATGTGTAGTTTTTCTGTTAAAATTTCTTGGCATGAACCGTATGAAATGTTGCATTCCTCTGCAATTTCCCGAATGGCTGAACGACGATTTGAAAGAACGAGGTCATTTACTTGGGACACATGATCATCGTCAGTCAAAACTGACGGTCATCCTGAACGAGGATCGTCTTCTATTGATGTGCGGCCTTCTTTAAACCTCTTGAACAATTTGTAACAAGTGAAAAGTTTCGGTAAAAGTTTTCCCCAACTTCACACAGAACTTGATGTAAACGCGTTGCTCTTGTTTTCCTTCCATCACAAAAAAAAACACAAAATCGCCGAACACAAAAATGTCGGTTTACTAAAATATATGTAACTTCGATTTTAAACAACCTATTGACTATCTGCAAAAGTTGCTGTAATCAGGGAAAACCCCTCTATACAGGGCTGCCCGCGTTTTTCTCCGTCGCTTCGTTGGCGCGGTATTTTAAGTACCGGAACTTTTTGATCAGACCTCGTATGTCAACATACCATTGCAAAACTTCAAAAAGCATGTATTGAATACAGGGAATTTTCTTTTTGCAACGAGAAAACCATTTCTGATCGTGAATTTTAGGTCTGTTACACTGTCTGTTTAGTGAAAACAGGTCGAAAAAAATCGCGATTCGGGCAATAACAGACGTCCTAGTGTATAGTGTGTTATATCCAAAGACCACTGACAAAATTGCTGCCGTTGCGGAAAATCGTTTTCATGGAGTTCTTGAACATACAGTCGGTAAGGATGTAGATGCAGGTGTTTTTTTAAAGATTGTATCGCAAGTTCCAACAGTTAAATGCAATATTTGTCAACCATTTCCTTCCTTTCATAAGATACTTCCATTTTCCCGGAAATTGACCATATAGTGATGAAGAGTGTGCCGAAGCCGCATTTGAGTACGAGCATCAAATGCTAGTCCAGAAAATTCAGCACCGAACACCTCTAATACACCGAGTATTCCCAAACTCCTTCAACCTTCCTACCATTACGAAGATATGATTCTACCATAAATGTCTTATGTTGTTGCAAAAATACCATTTACAATCCAATAAAAAGCAATAAATCAAATTATCGCATCGAACTGATAAACCAAACCAAAAACAACTGAAATCCGCAAAACAACATGAAAACAAAAAGTTCTAAACTGTAAGTTAAAACATAACATCAGTTCTATGTTATGTGTCTAGTACAAAACTTGGAGAAAGACTTATAAACACGAGAAAAATAAGATACACTTAAAACGCAAATTACAGTAGTGACAGAACCTACTCTGCCATCGGTACACTGTTAATTAAAAATTTACTAAAAATACTTGGCCTAATATTTTTTTTATACGCACGTTATAAATAAGCCGTAGGGAATCCTCTACCGTAGAAAGTCACGAAATCTCAAGCCAACATTCGGTCTGAGTATGTCACGACGAGATGAGCATGAAGAAGTTGTCTTTGAAAAACACTACAGCTGTTATAGTATGTGGCCAATATTTAGTCCGAGAAAATCGTGATGTGAAGAGTCTGAAGAAGTCTGTATTTTGGTATTTTCAGGAAAAAGGCCACAGAAGTATGTGGCTTACATTGAGTCTGAGAAAGTAGCGATGTAAAGATAGGCCAGTTTAATCAATCCACGCAAATCACTCCCAAGGTATGTTCAATGACGAAAATTGACCTAACAAAAGTTGTATGGCTAAAAGGGGGACATCTGATGATGACCCTAAAATTGAATTTCACGGTCAATTCAAGGCCAACTTAAAAATGTTAAATAGTAACCCTACCTTTTGAATTTTAATTTAGATAGGGAGTGATCATATTAGTACGGCTAAGCCAAGCGACTGAAATTAAGTATCTGAGGAGAGTAGAGAGAACACAAAAATGGACAGAGTAAGAAATGAGGATATCAGGAAAGAATTGGAAAATAAAACTATACAGGAGTACATAGAAAAGAGGCAGATTTATTGGTGAGGTCATTTAATAAGAATGGATGAAAAGGCTCAAGTAAATAGAACGTGGGAAGCGAAGACAATAGATAAGAAGAAAAGAGGAAGAGCACGAATAGGATGGAATCAAACAGTTATAAAAATACTAGAAAAGAAAGGAATGCCAGAAAGATAAGCAAGGAAACTAGCAAAAGATGAAGACGAATGAAAAAAATGTGTAAATAAAAAGTAAAAAGTAAAAAAATAGAATAGGAAAAATGTAATGTAAATAAAATAACACCGCAAGGTAAAATGGCAATTGATTAATAAATAAATATAACTAGCCTACTGTGATAAAAATATAACGCAAAAAATTGAATAACATATTAGGGATTTTTTTATCAAAAATGTGTCCTGCGAAAAGTTGTTTGGAGTCATCTTAAAACCCCAAGTCCCAAATTTGTCACAGCCACCATCATCTAAAAAAAAAAAAAATGGCACCCCCCTACTTGTGATGCATCGTTGGAAAGCTCTTGAAACATGCTTTCTAGTCATTATAATACAATATGATTTGGTCAAATAGTTTTGGAATTAACTGCAAATAAAGGGCAAAAGTGTTCAATGTATCAAATTCGAATAACATGTTAAAGTATATGTGGGAAATGGCTTCCATTGTTTTCTAAACAAAAATATAGCCATCTTTCAAACTCTTCAAAACGCCTTGTGTGTATATGAAACGTTGCTGCGAAATTTATTATTTAATGTTAAAGAAAAACAGATAACGCTAATCATTAAATAGTATATATTGTAACAATAGATGGAAATACCGTGTTTGTTTCATAAGTGAACAGTTGATCGCGAGCCGCGTCACGAACGTTCATGAACGAAAAAAACGTATTTTATCTCGAGTAGGAAATACTATTTTTTCTACGATTTTGGAGTATATAAAATATTAGATTTTAGAGAACTTTCAAGTTCAAAACGTTAAGTTCAGTTTAGTTCAATTTTCCATTATTATTTTCATCTCTAGATGTAAAAATATTTTGTTCTCTAGCGTGAAAAAATAATTTATCTAGTTCTGTATCTGGAAAAACATTTTTTGAGGTAGGTACTGATATTCCTATGTATGTACCTGTAAAAAAAAAACTTTCGGAACAATTTTACAATTGCGAGTACTATTTGTTTTCTGAGGTAGAGTTGCAGGAAATATTTATTTATTTGAATTGTTATACGAATTAGTGAAGCGTAAAGCGTGTGGAAGTAGTTCTTGTATTATTTGTTTATTAGTTTATTAACGCTCAATGAAAATGCGCATTGGCAGTGAAATATACCGTTTGAGGGGATAGTATAAGTTTGATGGGCGCAGATATGCGACGGCGGCGCGGCGCCGTTTACAATTCCTGCGGCAGTCAATAGATTTATAACCTTGCGGATGGAGTGTCAACGTGTGGGGAAGCCGTGCTAGACAATTGCGGCCATTATCAGACGCAACGCGGCGCCGCTCGATTCGCGCGCCAGTTCGCTCCCGTCACGGCCGGCGTCACCGAGAACAAAGATATTTTTAACGTGACCGGCCTGGGGTTCAAAAATCGCCGCGTCGCATGCAAAAAGGGCCCCGTGAACCCGCTGCCCGACGGCGGAGACGTCGTGCGAAATAAAAGTTTGTCCGGCGTCGGTTAAAGGGCGGCATGACCTCGGGAGCGGCGCGGGGGAGCGGAGCGGTACGACGTGCCCACGTCGCTCCGCTCGACGATACGGCAGTCGCACTCTCGCCGCGGTGGATTCACGTCGCTCCGCACCGTTAAAATGAACAATTTCGACCTGATCGAGCAGATCCATCTGCGGCTGCCGCTGTGGGACAAGACGCACAGTGACAAAACCGACGTGAACACACGGGAGGAACTCTGGGACGAGGTGGCGCACGTGATGGGCTGCTCCAGTAAGTCGGCACCGCCGCTCCGCACCGCGGCCTGCCTGTTTTAAAGCAGACGCTTTCCTGTTTCAGAGGAGATCCTGAAGTCGCGCTGGAAGAACCTACGCGACTCCTACAGGAAGATCATCCGCAAGAGCGACAGCCGGGACTCGGACCCCAAGTGGCCGTACTACAACGCGATGGACTTCATGCGCGAAATCACGATGAACTCGAGGCCGAAAGTCACGGACATCACGAGGAAGTCGCCCACGATAGAGCCAGACTACTCGCTGACGCTGGTGCGATCCGAGAACGACGACTGCATCGATCCGTTGTCGGAGGGGCACGGCGGGATCAAGCAGGAGAAGGGCATCAAGCGGCAGGCGGCCGACGACTTGGTCACGCACTTTCTGGAGATCGAGTCGGAGAAGACCCACGGCGACGAGAAGGGCGCGCGGCAGATGTACGACGACGACGACTACCAGTTCCTGCTGAGCCTGCATCCGCACTTCAAGCAGGTGCCCGTGAACCGGAAGCTTCCGCTCCGGATGAAGATCGAGCAGCTCATCTACGACGAGCTCTACACGCACAACTCCAGCAATCACTCGAATTGTCAATACTGAACGTTTAAACGCTTCAAGATGATGAATATTTTCTCTACATACATAATTATACAATTCTATTTATGATTACAATACACACATTTTTTATTAACCCGTTGTATTATTATTAGTTGTAATTGTATTAGTTAGCCCCTAACTTGCGTAGTGGTCCGGTATTTGGCGAAGACAAAGGTCTCAGAAATGCATCGAAATCATATTCAAACGCTGGGACAGCGGGACGATTGTCTAAAACTACTGAGGCAAACAAACTAGTTGTCTGGGATTAACGAAGTTGTATCCCTGCCGAAATTTCAATTGATAATTGACTTAATGGTACCTACCGCTCAATTGCTGACATGCTTCATGGGGGGGTGGGGGGGCAATCTCTTACCTGAAAAACAAAAAAATAACAAGTTAGTCGAGATTCCTGCGCGTTTATCTGAGGGGGCAATTATACGCGACAAAAAAGAGGGGAAGAAGAGGAATAGGCAGAGCGGCGACAAGTGTCCTCGGCAGCTAATATAATGATGAATGTGGACAGATAGGAGAGCCAAATACGTGTGAAATATGATATAACTAGAGGCGCGCCTCTGAGTCACCGCGCCGTTAGCCCCTCGCTCCCGACCCTCCAGCTCGTCCCACGCTAACCCGGAGGGTGGGCTAGGGATGATGATATTCAGATTTTTCTATCCTACTGTGAAATTCTAATTTGGCCGGTGTGTTTGCGCCCCCGGAAAGTGGCGGAATTATCGGCGATGGTCGCCGGAGCGTTATGCCACGGTCCGGGGCTCCTGGGCTGGGGCTGCGGCCGGGGAGTGTCGCGCCGGTAATAGAAGCCCCGGTAATGGGGGCAAAACCGGTAGTAGGCAGCGGGACCCGCAGCCGAGCCGAGCGGAGCGAGTGTTTGTGATATCGGATTACGGGCCACACGTAATGGAGCATGTCAACCGACGAGACCGAGGCCATCTATCTAAATGGCTCTCGACGCACGTATCGCATTTTCGGCGTTGTTTGTTTGCTGATAGACGCACCGCAGCGGTTGGGAATGATTTGAAGTATTGGTCTCGACCAACCCTGTCGGAAACACGAACCAAATTGTTGAGTACATACGATTCGGATCGATTTTTACTATTCGGACATGCCCCCCACACCGCGAACCTGCAGCCACCGCCGTAATAAAGGGTTTCAATTTTACTTGTTTTCCCGCACCGCCAGCAATTTTATTACACCTCTTTTCCCTGCGCGCTCGCAAAACAGCCCCGCGCGTGTATTACAACTATATCATGGTCATTACGCACAGAAAGCAGGGACCAGTGGCGGATACAATGAGGGGGCTGTAGCCCTCACATCGAGTCTATTTTTTCATCACCATGTAAAAGGTTTTCCTATAAGAGTTTTAATTTGAAAATAATTAAAAAGAAAAACCATTTTCTGGATGCGCGCACCCAACAAAATTTATTTTCACACTACACCAACTGTTGTCTTGCAATAACCAGGAGCGCAGTGGCGCATACAGAAATTCCGCTTGGAGGGGGCAAACGAAATACAAACAAGAAAATAATCAGGGGTTAGTAAACAGTAATTTATCAGTTCTAAATAGAAACTTTATTCGTTGGTGAAAATATTCAAACTTAAAAAAAAAAGAATAAATAAAACAAAAAATATATACAGGGTGTGTCTAAATTATGTGGACATGGCTAAACTACAGATTACTGGGATCAAAAAAAGACGATTTAACAAAACTTATCTATATACAAATGACAAAATTTGACAAAAACAAAATTTGCTTATAAAAAGAGAACGTTTACATTGATTTTGGATGTTGTTTTGTATGACACATTATATATTTTGTTATACATTTATGTATAACTCATATTTTGACATGATATTGTTATTATCAGTAGACCGGTTGTGTATAAAACAAGGGTGGCCCAACATTAATATATTCATATTTTTAATGACAAAGCAAATGATACTATAAGTTCACGATCAAAAATATTTTTTACATTTTTACTTGCTTGTGAATAGATCGTTTCAAATACAGCATCAGCATTGGTTCGATTTTTTTAAAATTCGTTTATGCTGTTTTTAGCAAGAGAAACGGCTTTCATTAAATCAATGTTAACTGTTTGAAGTAATTTTGATAAGGCCATTGTATACACAAAAACAGATTCCATCACAAAAACGGACACTATAAATTCTGAGCAATCCAATTAGTTCATCAACATATTAGCATCGCTAGATATTTTTCAGTCGTTCCAATCTTTAATTTCCTCCAAGGCAGATACAAGAGGCCCCAATAATTCTTTCATAACAATGATTGAATCGTGACGTTGCACTCATCTAGTTAGCCATAATTGCTTTAAGCGATCACGTTTAGATATTGATATCACAGGTAATTCTTCAACTTTGTTTGTTAAAACATTATGTTGTTTAGGCGTATTTAAGAAGTTGTATGTACTCCTATGGAGTATCTGCTATAATGCAGTTGGATTTTATTTTATGATAGCTTAAACACCGTTGCCAAACACCGTTAAACAAAAGCCCGTCGCGTTCGTGAGCATGAAACGCGTTTTCTGTACTTATGACATAAATCTAAACCTTAAAATGCGATTAGTTAGATGTTATGTTTTCTCCATACTGCTCTATGGCATGAAGACATGGACAGTGAATAAGAGCGACACTAATAAACTAGAAGCCTTCGAGATGTGGGTTTATCGAAGGATACTTGGGGTGTCATGGGTTGACAAAATTACTAATTCTAAGATCCTCAGGAGATTTGTCCATTCTTCAACGAGAAATCTTAATAACCATCAGAAGACGGAAACTTGAGTACTTGGGCCACGTAATGAGAGGACTGAAATACCAACTACTGTAGTTGATCGTGCAGGGAAAGATCCAAGGAAGGAGAAGTATTGGACGTCGATGTACATTCATATTGGCTACGAAATCTGAGAGAGTGGTTCCAGTGCACATCTACCGAATTGTTCAGAGCAGCTGTTTTAAAAATAAGAATAGCATTGATGATTGCTGAACTTCGCAGCGGAGAAGGCACTTAAGAGGCCTCTTTACCCAAACGCGGTATAGGGAGTTGCATGTAAACGACAGCCAAGATAATTCATGGACGGGTAAACATAATTACAATCGGAGACCTGATTTAGAAACTTTAGACATGTATCTACACTTGAGCTGAGTAGTTTTAAGAAATAATAAAATAGTGATTTATTATGTTGATTAAAAGAATGGCATGTTTAGCCGATTTGTGAAATTTTCTTCTGCATTTATTTAGTTAAGACAGGGTACATATAATGGAAATACCTCAGGGTATTTGGAGCTAATGTTGTTGCGAACCATCTTTTATTTTGTTCCAATATCATGAATTATAATGGAGTATTTTTGTCTGCACATAAATCCGATTAGTTGATCAGAAATGTCACCTTTGATTTATTTCTTAAAACTACTTTGTCTAATTGTAGATAAATCTCTAAACTTTCTGAATCAGTTCTCCGATTGTAATTATGTTAACACGTTCATGAATTATTTGGCTATAGCTTATTAATAATGCCGTATACTAACTAGCTGGGGTAAAGAAGCCTCTTAAAGAAGAAGAAACACCTATAATATTTTTTTAATTTTTTTAAACCTTTCTCGAATTTTTACGGTGGGGAATTGCCCCCTTTGCCCCTATCCCCTGCATACCCCATTGAGTGGGCGGAGGCGCGCTTAGATTCCACGCAACAGAGCGATTTTCTGCAACACGAACATTTGCGATCTATTTTGCTAAAGTCCGTGATTTATGCGTGCTGCCGCTATACCCAGGGCATCGCACAACGGGCCCATTCGAGTTGCGCTCGGCGTCGATGATTCCTTTTTTTTTGTTATTATTCATTTGTTTTCTGTGACGACGGCCTATTTCTGCTGCTATGGCTAAATACCGTCGCCAAGGAGATCCACCACACTTACAAATTTTGCCTTTATGCATTTCCCTTCATCCATATTGGGTTCTCGGCTGCTCTCCGTACCGGACGTACCGAAAAAATAACCTTGGGGGGCAATGGCAAGGGCGGGAAGTAAGATTTTCGGTGGAAGAGGCTTGCGCACAAGATCGTATATTCTATTGTGCGATTATTTTGTGTCTCCCTCAACAATTGGATGGATTTGCTGGGTGCTAATAAGCGAAGGGGGCGAGTGGATGAATGTGTTTACTTACATTTTTGAAAAATTGAGTATTTTTGGTAGAAGAACATATTATGTGCTACTCTATCATGTCACGAACATCTATCCTTAAAAATAAATTATTTCTTGGAATTGTGGAGTGGAAGAAGATGTTATGTTCCAACATTTTGTAAACTGTAAATGGATAATATGCTATGTTCATGTAGATGTAGATAACACGTACTTCCACTCTTTCGCTGTAAAAAGTTTCAACTGTAATAGTGGAAGAACATGCTAAGCTTCATCTGAACATGCACAGATATCACAATAAAGAAACATAATCTATAAGATTAGTGTTATGTTTTTGTGTAGATTGCTTCCTGGTCTTGTATTTTGCAAAAATAAAATAATAAGTATATAGTTATTGATTAAAATAATAAAAATGTTATCATGAGGCCAAAAGATGTTGCTATTGCTGAAAAAGGCAAAAGTTCAACCAGTATTAGATGACATGGATACACTTACTGACGTGTATTTGAAAAAAAAGTGGTTCTAGAATCTGAAATAACGACAAACGGTAATAATATGAATAATTTCGATAGCCCAATAAAGATTGTTTATATATATATATATATATATATATATATATATATATATATATATATATATATATATATATATATATATATATATATATATATGAATAATTTGGTAACACGAGACGGTTAGTAACACTAAGAAAATATTACATTTAAAATAAAATAATGATTATGTATTATTATTTCATGATTTAAGCAGAAAATTCTAAGACGTTTGCTATTTTAAAGCTCGTCAGTTTGGAGGATACCCAATTGCCTAGTTCAAATGACTTGAATTAAACAACAAAATATTTATTCACAGGTGAGACTAGAGTCAACTTTATTAGTGTTCGGTTTCAAGAATTATAGTATTTGTGCAAAAAGAAACATAGATCATACTGGTTTCCAGGTATTAGAGAATCATCTGGTGATGATGATGATGATAAGTCGATTCAGGATAATGGGTATCAACCACGTTTGAGTGACGAAAGTGATTTAAGCTCTAGTGATAACGAAACAGAGGACGAAGAAATTGCCGATTCGCCAGAACTTGCTTCTCAAACAGCGTTTGGTAGTAGTACCAAAACAAGTAAACATCCTGATTGTAATAGAAGCACCAAAACAAATCAGGGCTCAAATCCTGAATATGGCCAACAAGGGGCTTGTTATCGAAAGGCTTCTTCAAGAGTATAGATCATAAGTTTCCAGAGGTCGGCCACTCGTATCTATATTCCGACAGAGATTTTGGACGAATTGAAAAGCATTTAAGATGCCACGAAAAGATATATACGCCGCAGCAGTACTGCGATATCATAAAAAATGACTGAAATAAAAATGACTTGAATCAAACAACAAAATATTTATTCACAGGTGAGATTAGAGTCAACTTTATTAGTGTTCGGTTTCAAGAATGATAGTATTTGTGCAAAAAGAAACATAGATCATACTGTTTTCCAGGTATTACAGAATCATCTGGTTATGATAGTGATGATGATGATGAGTCGATTCAGGATAATGGGTATCAACCACGTTTGAGTGACGAAAGTGACTTAAGCTCTAGTGATAACGACACAGAGGACGAAGAAATTGTCGATTCACCAGAAATTGCTTATAAAACAGCTTTTGGTAGTAGTACCAAAACAAGTAAATATCCTGATTGTAATAGAAGCACCAACACAAATCTGGGCTCAAATCCTGAATATGGCCAACAAGGGCCTTGTTATCGAAAGGCTTCTTCAAGAGTATAAATTATAAGTTTCCAGAGGTCGGCCACTCGTATCTATATTCCGACAGAGATTTTGGACGAATCGAAAAGCTTTTAAGATGCTACGAAAAGCTATATACGCCGCAGCAGTACTGCGATATCATTAAAGATGACTGCAAGAAAAATGCCCAAGTGATCGACATGCGTCATTGCTTTAGGGAAATAGAAACTTTACCAGGGCAACTGGGGTTGATTCATAAAAGTAAAAATCTATTAAATGAAACAGTGCCATTTAGAGCAATTAAGTGGATACGGGTTGATGAATTTGGTTCCTATCTGTATAAAGAAACCTATGATGCATAAACACCGTTTAAAAAAGGATACCTGTTGAAGAATATCAAACGGCCAACTGTGAGTTAAACCGAGTGAACACAGAGACGAAAGTGGGAATATATCGGACAAAAAAATGAAAATATTCGTGTTCAGCTGCAATATATTGAGGAAGAATATCGTTGGTTTATGAAGACTTCTTATCGAGATACGATAGAATTCAACAAAAACCAACACAACAGAAAAGAAGGAAGACCAAATAGTTCTTGAATATATTTTTTTTGTTTATTGTATTTTCAATATTTTTTTTTATATTTTCTCACATCCTACATTACATATTAAAGAGTTCTTTTTTGAATGCGATATTTTCTTGCAATAAAGCATTACCACTTAGCACGCTCTTCAATTTATATGTTTACAAATATATAACAGCATATAGAGTGGAAGAATATGTTATGTGCAATAAATAATTTGTTTAACAAAAACTAGCAAATAGTGGAGTTTTATATTATAGCCACTATAATGCCTCTATTTATATGATTTATATAAAAAAAATGTCAAGTTGCTTGCACCGGTAATACAAAATTCACAGAAAAATCACGTAAAATCCATTTTGTGACATTTTACTTGATTGTAACATGTCGTCTTCATCCACTCGCCCCTTCAAGTGTATTAATTATTTCGATATAAACATAGTCTTGCTTTGCTTTATTTTTAGAAATAACTAAAATAAATACTGAAATAATATATTTAAAAAAGTAGTTGTCTTGTCATTATGCATCCGATTAATTAGTTTTATTAATTTTAAATAATAATCTCTTTTATTATTAATGATATAAATTATAAAATAATTAAATGCATTAGGACGATGCATTCATACATACGAGCGAATCAATCATTTAGAAAGATTTTGTAAGAAACTTTTTTCTAAAATTCATTTTTTATATTTAAAAAACGTATCTCGATAGACCTTCAACTGCCTTAAGGCACGTACAACTTAACAGTACACGGGGTCGCCTGCTTCAGTTCCCCTCCAAAGGAAGTTTTCATGGGCAAGTACCCTCACTGGAAGCTCAGTGCCTTGCTAAAGGAGATAAGCGACAAGGCCCAGTTGTACAATCGTAGATTAACCTTGATCCTGTAACAGGATCAAAGTTAATCTACGATTGTACAACTGGACCTCAATGACAGATGTTGTCCTGGTTTGAACCGCACACACTCCCGCTGAGCCACGCTCCTCTCCACCACAAATGGAGATTTAAAAAAAAAACAAAGTTATCAATACCGCGATACAAAGAACTATCCGATACTATCGTGTCGGAGTTTTTAGTAAAATCCACTGAACTTTTTAATTAATTCTCCTCGTTTTCTCCTCCACTGTGTGATTTCTTTTCGTCCCCGTCTGCCACGCAAATTTGCATACGGCCGTTTATTTAATCTTTTGGAGCTCGTGAATTAACGCCCCCCTGCACAACACGTTGGCGGCCACTGTGTGTGCGCCTTTGCAAAGAGAAATGTCACAGCGATCAAGACGGGGAAATTTAGCGCTAGCGAGCGTATCGAGTGCCTTATTCTGTCATATCGCAATCATACGTGCTCGCCTCGCGTTCCTAATAACGTGCTGCGTGCCAACAAGTTCCGCCAGCAGGAATTGCGACGAACAGAGAGGGCCTGCAGCGGCGGCTGCAGGAAAGGAGAGGCCGGGAGCGAGACGGACTGCGAGCCTAGAGAGAGAGCGAGGGGCATGCACAGTCGAGCCGGTGCCGGTGATAATCTAATCGGGCGGCGGCTCCAATCCTCCCTAATGACACGGTCGACGCGGCGGATATTGCGTCGTTCGACCTGTTCTCGCGCGGATATGCGTTCTTTGTTTACCGCACACACACACACACATGCACACGCCCTGGAAAAAATACGTACATTTTCCGCACGGGCTCTAATCACCGGCAAATCGGATCGATGATTACTTTTTAATAATCACGGCCCTCACGTTCGGACCCTCCCCATCAACATTCGGCGCGTTAAAAAATAATCCCCCAATTTTTGCAGCGTTTTCACTTCACTAAACGTGAACACTCCCACATCTAAATGGCGCCTCGAAATCCCTTTGTTTGATAATATCATAACCTGCTACTGCAATTTCCCTTGAAAAAGCCACACAAATTGGAGCTTTACATGTTAGTGCTGCCTTTTAATGCATGCTGAAATTTGCAATGATAGACCAACCTTTGTTCTTTTGTCTGAATTTTTATAATAACCTACCGATCTATGACGCGTTTTAAGCGACGAAGGCATCATAGTGGTTGATTAAGCCGGCCGATAGAAAATATGCAAAGCCCCCGCCTTTATTTCAGTTATTTATATTGTGATACTTAAGTGAACCCTGAGATAAATAAACCTTTAATAAAATAAATTAACCTTCTAATCAAATGTTTTGGAACGTACGATAAGAACGAATTGTACGAAATTCTTTTATCAGAACGTAAATATAAAATGCAGTTAAGCTCGATAACCATGCAAACGCATTACTGATTTTGCAGCATGTTTAGATACATTTTTCCATGCTTCAATATCGAGGTTTAATTATAATTACTCACGGGATCTGTATTCATCCGCCCGCCCAAATCACACGTGGCTATTTACGCGTGCCTAAGTGGCAAGTTGTAAACGGATAAACATAAAAGTGTTAATACCGATCAATGAAGGCAAGTGTAATCGAAAAATGATGATTAAGTGTAATCAATTTTGGTGGCGAACGGGTTAAAACGGAACAATCAATAGGACGCTCGCTGTTAATTGCCCAGCGTGTACGCGCGTACACGGGAGCTAATAAAATCGGGATTATTTAATTGTTGTGCGCGTCCATTCATACGCGATAATTTCAACCGTTAAAATCCGCAAATTAAAATCCGATGCGGGCCGGGCCGCGATTTCCCGGGGGAGTGCAGGGGCGTGGGTGGGATTTCCGCGCGAACGTCGCCGCTTCCGGCACATAAATGTTAATCTTTCTTAAGCACCGCAAGTTTATAAGATCGTAAAAAGAATCAGCGCGAATAGTTAGACCCAGGCCGCTCTGGGGGCGAAGTAATTGCGCGGCCGCCGCAGGAATATTAGTCACCGCGGAGTGTTCCTGCTGGCCTGTTAATCCGGTCCCTGGAAACTCGTGGGTAAGGTCCAAAAAGGAACCGACGACGGCGTCGCGGCGCCGGCGGAGAGATTTCAGCGCGGGCCGGAGCCGCCACCGTCCAAGCTGTCAATTAGCGGCCGGTGCCAGTCTCCTCTCTCGAAGGCGTCGCTCGCGCTATATATGGCCGCTCCATGGTTTCTCCGCGTAGGAATTATAATTACCGGGCATACTACTTGCCCATAAAGTCCATTTAACATGCCAATTATCAATTTAATGCAAATCATTTATTGCTGATCGGATTAAAAATGCCCGAGCCGTGGCTCGTTATCGGGCGGAAAAAATAATAACGCATCCGTGGATCGGACTCGGATTTCCGGCTGCCCACCTGAATTATGAAAACTTTAACGGTCGGGAAAACCGGTATTTCCGTGCGCTCCCAATTAGCCCGTGATATACGACCGGCGCACGCACGAAACCCTACGGAAAAATTGAATTAATCAATTGAGCCCACGCGTTTTTTACGACGATCTCGGATAAAACTATATATTTAATGAATGGCATCATAATTTATTTCGTGGGAGGGGTTCACGCGGCAGCTGCGCCGGCCGTAAAAATAAATGACAACGCGCCAGTGATTCCGTTATTTATTAATAAGTTATCTCCGTACTCATCTTATAATAATAATAAATATGCGGCGAAAACGGCCACGGATTATGAAATATGAACGCGCACGAAGACGGATTAATTGGCATGTAAATCAAGCATTTGCATCCAAATCAGGACGTATAAATTTTAACTGATAACGAAACGATAAGTCACCGTATAATCATTTTTAATGTTCACGGTTTTCGTGAATTAATGACTCATAAAGCACAGCAACGGAGATAAGAATTTTGTTTTAAATAACCACTCTCATTACTATAATCAGGTTTTCTACCGAAAATAGAACCAAGCAATTAGAAGGTGGGAGAGAGCCTGGTGGGTGGCGGAGGCGTGCGCCGTAAGCCAAAAATAGTATTCCGTTGAATTGTATATTTCACTACAAAAATAATAGTAGTATGCATAGCAATGTTGATTCTGTGCTCAGGAGAGTATTGTCCTATTGCACGATCGGGAAAAATGCCATACCTCCTAGAAATGTCCTATAAATGTATTCCCGTATGAACTTTATGTTTTGCTTCTATTGAAACAATTTTTACATCATAATCTTTATTAATCTTGATTGGGCTGCAATAGCAATCTTCACAATTGATTCATTTTATCCATTTGTAGTCCAACAATACCATAATTGAAAGAGTACATTGCTACAAATCGAATTCTCGAAAATAATGTAATCGAAAATACATGTCGAATTCTAGCTTGCAATCCACTTTTAATTCCACTTACATTCCTTGCACCATAACACTGTCCAATGCAATTTGCAATTGGTAATTCTAGCCTTATCAATACATCATTTATAACTGAATACAACGTTTCTGAATTCGTGAAAGGTGTCTCATAAAATCTAATGAAATATTCATAAATTTCTAAATTGCTATCTACAATTCTCAAGCATATTGACAGTTCTTCTTTTGATGAAATATCGGTTGTTTCACCACTTAGAATAGCAAAATAAGTTGCTTCCTTTATAACATGAACTATCATGGAAATAACTTAACCAGCCATTATAGATAATATTTCGTTTAAAACATTGTGAGAGAACCATTTATAATTTGTACGATTCAACCAACTATTCAATAGGGAACATCTTCAGAGCAGAGTTTTAGTAAAACTTTGAAATTGGAAGTTTCATCGATATGGCCTCTAATTGCTACAATTACATTTAGAATTATGACATTCGAAATGTCCTGTTAGATCCGCTCTTTCTACCACTGTGCGCCGTTCACGTTAAAATTCACCCACATAAAGTGTGTTCTGCCAAAATTACCAAGAGGGGCGGTGCCCCCCTTGGAACTTCTCAAGGGGACACCTGCCCCGCTGCCCCCCTGTAGTCGGCGCCTATGTAAAGGTGTTAAATCACAACTTATTGGAGACCAACTATATTCCGTCCAATTTCAAGACGAAGTTAATAAAAACGTGTCACGTGAACGGTGACAATTTACAGGGCCAATTCTACACAACACAGGTCCAACAACTACCAAACCTACTGTAGCAAACGCTACACTAGTTTGCAGTAACAAAATTCACTTAGTCCGGGTAGACCAGAGCCTGCTGCAAAACCAATCGTGTGATTTTGAAGAACTGTTCACGTATCGATCACGCATGTAACAATATTTATATAAGCTTCGACTTGAAATTGGACAGAGTATAATAGTTTGATTTATTGAAATTATCGTTTCACTAAACTGTTCTTGCTATACGTCCATAGTGGCATTAGCAGTGTGACATGAGGCACCGTCTTGTAGGAACCACATCTCCTCCAAATCAATCCAATCAAGGTGACTGGTGAAAACCCAAGTCTTTTCGCAAAATACGCCAAGTTGTCGTTCTTCTAAGCCGCAATTATTGAGCACGAAGAATCTATAAATTTGCTACCTACGCAATGCTATCTCTTATATAGTCGATGCCAAATAAGATGTCACATTTCACATAAAACCGAAGCCCCTCCTCGAACCCGTAGGACTGGTCAACAGAAATGCAAATGCATCTCTCGGAGCATGCTAGTTTATTGAGTTACGATAGTGAGCTTGAAGTCCCTGAATAATGCTGAATTTATGGTTTATTCCTTTAAGGCTCAAAACAGCCTCTGCGGTTTAGATAGACATTCTCGTTGGTCCAAATCCACCAGTGGGGGAGATTTAGGTTTTATGTGAATCGTGACATCTTATTTGGCATGGACTATAGCAGCAATGTTCTTTACACTTCTTGTATTTCGACGTCTTGCTGGTATTTTAGCATCGTAAAGAGTAAAATTTCTTTCAATTTTTTTAACTATTGGAAGAATAGCAAGCACAGAGGACGATTATGTGGACCACAGTTTTCACTATGGTCTAATAATACTGATAATAATCTAACTTTCTTGAAGCGTATATTTAGCCATGATTTGTCAGAGTATACTGAACAAAAATGAAAACTAATGGAAGTTATAACTTTTTAAACGAGGTTGCCATTTCATTTCAAAATCATATTATTCTTTTTGATAAACCTTTTATTTTTTTATATTATGAATTTCTTTTCTGGGAAAAAGTTTGGGGACCTGCACGTTATTGGCATTGAAAAACATAATTTGCATCAATTAATGAAAACCAGTGTACCTAGGCCTTGGTCCCGCTTTCTAGAAAGATATATTGATTTAGATGCGTCCACGGCCCTTAAATTAAACGCACCGATAATTTAGTACCTGTACGTGCACACGCATTCATAATTCCTTCCTTATCTGCCGATGCGCCGCGTCGATGGAACGCAACGCCACGACTATAATAAAAATCTAATTAGTGCTACTTATTTTAATGCGCCGCCGCCTTCATTACTACTCCATTTCAGGATATGGGAGCTATTAATGATATAATAGTTTAATAGCCGCGTTTCGTTACAGTGGTTTCGATTTCTTAATTTACTCTCATTGTTATAATTCAAGAGCGTAGAAAGTAAAAAGAAGAATTAGACGACATGAGTGGAAATGGATAGGCCTCGTCTTACGCCGAGCGGATTCTCCAGCGCAACGAGCCCTCTACAAGAGTCTCTAGGGATGAAGAATACGGGGCATGCCAAAATCAGCCTGGAGAGAAAAAAATGGGGATTCAGGGAAGCTGAGCAAAAAAGCCTCACTCATGCTGTAGACTCTACAGTGTAGAGGAAGACTGCCTGCAGGAGTGAAACTCTAAAACAAACACGGAGCCGGTGGTGAAAATATACCTGGGTTGGAATGAGAGAAAGACGCTTGCCTGGCAGGAATATACATGTTGCGGTTATGTTTCTAAAATGTTATGAAGGATAATCGCACATACAGACATTATTGAGAAAGAATTATTGCAACCTGATTTGATACAAAATTGAAGACTAACGAAATCCTCCAAGTGATATAGCAGAGTGAGACGTGTCGAAAGGGCTTGCAAATTTGTTTAAGCAAACACGTTTATGGTCTTATTGTTCTGCTCGGACGGGCTGCTGCTGTGTTCCGGCAACTGATCTTGAAGTCCTGATGAAGTGGTGACCACGATTAATACAACAAGCATCCGGTGGCCGTCGAAATTCGGATTGAAAATGCCGGTACCCGCGTAAAAACGTACAAGAGTACCGGTGTAGAAAATTTCTAGGAAATTTCCCAGAAAAGTCCCAGAAAAAAAAATCGGGAAAACAGATAATAGCAGAATGATAGTAAAAGATAATGTAAGAATGTAAGCAAACAAAATACCGAAAGATCCTGTTTCCGCTACTCGCGTAGAAAAGTAAAAGTACCGATGAGAAAATCCATCTCGGGAAACCCAAATCGTGAAAATAGATTAAAGAGAATATAAGTAAAAGATAAAGGAAGAACTTATGAACTTAAGCAAACACAACACCAAAAGAACCTGTTTCCGCTACCCGCGTACAAAAGTTAAAAAACAGACCAGTGAAAAAATGTCGGGGAACTAACTTCCAGAAAAAAAAACGGGAAAACAGATAAAAGAAGAATGGAAGTAAAAGATAAAGTAAGAACTTATGAACTTAAGCAAACACAATACCCAAAGAACGTGTTTCCGCTACCCGGGTAGAAAAGTAAAAGAGTACCGGTGTAGAAAATTTCGGGGAAAAAGTCTCAGAGAAAAAAAAAATCGGGAAAACAGATAAAACAATAATGAAAGTAAAAGACAAAGTAAGAACTTGTAAACTTAAGCAAACACAACACCGAAAGAACCTGTTTCCGCTACCCGCGTAGAAAAGTAAAAAAGTACCGGTGAGAAAATGTCGGGGAACCAAGTTCCAGAGAAAAAAAAATCTGGAAAACGGATAAAGGAAGAATGGAAGTAATAGATAAAGTAATAACTTATGAACTTAAGCAAACACAACACCGAAAGAACATGTTTCGGTGACTACCGGTGTAGAAAATTTCGGGGAACAAAGTCCCAGAGAAAAAAAAATCGGGAAAACAGATAAAAGACGAATGAAAGTGAAAGATAAAGTAAGAACTTATAAGCAAAAACAACACCAAAGGAAATACAAACATATATTAAACATGAAATGTAGAGAATAAGCAAGACAGATATCGACTGACGAAAAATGGGAGATGTTTAGAAATAGATTACCAGAAGCACCCAGAGAAAGCTGTGGAATACGAACAATGGTAAATCAGGATATGAAGAAAACAGTCTACGTAACGAGCCGAGCGTTATAGACGGCTTTCGATAAGGTAATAAACGAAGATTATACGGAAAATATAACGTCTTTTCCGATAAGTACCAATGCGTTTAACTGGCAGACCAAGTGCCTGGTTCTACAAGGTACGACAACGATATGATATAACCATCTTAGCTATAGGCGAATGCTATATGATTCAATAGCCAGCAGCTTGTGCGTGGGTGTCGGTTCCTATTTGATCCTTCGCTGGCAGACCCTGATCCCTCGCTGGCAAACCCAGGATCTAGATTAGGAGTCGCCGCGGATCCTGGCAATGGCTAATCAATCTTCTTAAAGCTACATACAACTTGGATATTTTGCAAAAAAAAATTTAGGGTTTTTTGGGCTGCTCACCCATCCGTAACATTTTGCACACATGAAAACTAAACAGTCTCTTATCCTTGCGAATGCTTGATTACTGGAAATGACGTAACCATATTGTGATCGGCACATAGTCATAGATGGCGGCAACCAGTGTCATTATTAACTCACTTCCAAAAAGTGCGGGCTCTTAAATGAGAGCGTGTCTAGAGTTATTAAATGTAACCCTAGAGGAAACGAAGAAATAGAGTTTTGCAGCTGATGGTTGCGGTTGCTAACCTAATCTACCCAAGTTGCTGTTTTGTGTCGCGAAATGAGGAACACTCGTTCCGCGAAACGAACGTCAACTAGGTTAACTAGCATAGTATATAGATAGCAGAAATTGCCTTTGCCGATAATTGCAGCCGTATGTTTGCGTTGCTAGTAATTAAGAGGCGCGTTGGCGATTTACCAGGAGCCATTAATTGCGCGGCTCCTCTTTGTATGCACCTCGGGCGGTGTCTGCGCGCAAACGGATTAGCCGTTAATAGAGGAAGTTTATGCATCATTATTTTCGATGGGTTATTAAAACGGAGGAGATGCGAGGATCGCGTGCCTGCTGCGCTCTTTTTCACGTCATCAGAAGTCGAAAGCCTCGGCGCGTCGTGAGCGGATTTCCAGTGAGCCGATGGAGACGTTTCACGCTCTGTGCGACGTCGCCGCCGCATCCTGGTCCCCACCTCCCTTGCCCTCGTCCTTAACGCTCCGCTCCCCCCTGCCGCCCCCGCGCCGCCCCTCGACGGGCTCCTTTTTTCTCCGCCGAACGCCGTCGCCGGCGATAACGAGCCGCGCCGCTCCGGGGACATTAGAATGTGCCGTGCAGCGGAAGGAGCACGGAGGGCCGCTGGTCCGCGCAGAATTTTCCAGCAGTTAAAGGTCCTGTATAATAGGCCCTTTGAACCGTAATAGCGCGATCTCGCTCGCTCCAATTACGAGGAGCGCCGCACGTGTGCTTATATCCTTTACGACCGGCGACACATCTGCCATACCTACATCAGGATAACCCCGAGACTTGCATTTCCTTTTCCAACGCGCCCGTCCCGCCGCTGTTTATCCTTATTTTACAACTATGCCTTTTTAGTGCTTTATAGCGAATAGCCGGGCGAGGAACAACTTCAAAGTAGTCTATTTGACACCTGTATATGACAAAGGGGCGCGCTAGTTAAATTTAATGAATGGCACTTGATGCGCCCCGAGGTCAGGTCTCTTTGTCAGGCATATTTATATCATTAACCGCCGCTGGAACCGTGAAGTTTAATAAACCCACGATAAAGAAATTACCCCTCCACGTTAATAAACAACTCACTGGCAAGTGGCCTAATTGGCGGTGCTGGTGCGAAAAATATTCAACCGCTTACTCGATCATAGGTGCCCTATATCTCAATGCGCTGCGGGGAATGCAATTAAGATACAGAGGACGGGTTGCGGCACACAATCCGATTTTGGTCGCACAAAAGGGCCGGTTGATAAGAACGCGCGGCGTGAATACTTATCGCGATTCAAATTGCAGTCCTGCCGCCTTAGGGGGGCGCCGCCCTCCACGGCCGTCCATCATAAATCAGAAAAACTCGAAAATTGATTCGCCATCCGGGACGATTAGCGGCGTCTCCCAGCCCAGAAGCGCGATTTCTCTCGTCGCCCATTAATCTCGCCGGAATGAGTTTTAGTTTCGTTACACACTTCAAAACACTCCTAACAAATTATCGCGGAAAAAAGGACGACGATTTATGGGCGGGCAAATCTCGCCCGCATAGAGGCGCACGACACGGCCCGTGAGCGGGGACGAGAAAAGTTGTCCCAAAGCGTAAATTATGGCCAGATTTTCATCAGTTTTCATCTGTATACTTTACACACCGAAAAGTTCTCACGTGAAACCGTTACGCATTATCCACTGGCGCTAAAATAAATACGCGGGTAACACTCATCTGTAACATTCGCTGGCACTCATCACGAACTTCATACAGAAGAATTGGCGCACGCAATTATCACTACTCAATGCAATTATGGACGCGCGTAGTTTTGCTGAAGACTATTCGGTCGTGGTTCAGGTTTATCGATGAAAAGTCGTTCGCCTGATACCCCTAAATACGTGATTTGTTGGGATTATAAATCACTATCGATGGCGGATTAGCCCAACAACTCCAGCCCTTTTCTCTTCATCATTCTAAACGGTAAGTTGCGTGTAAGGTCCAGTTGTATGATCTCGAATTATCTTTGATCGTGGTTCAATTTCTATGAATACTATTGTTGGCACCATAGGTAACTGAACCATGGACCATGGTCAAACATAATCCACGATTATACGAGTACAACTGGGCCTAAGTGAATCCGGTGAACCAGTCATTGCCAGTATTCTTCTTCGGCATCAATTCGGAGGCAATGTTCTTCCCATTACTTGGTCTTACACGCCCGCTCAAATCAGCGCGTGGCGATCCGCTATTTGGTCTGGGTTTAGGCACCGACTTACCCACCAAGATACAACATAAGTAGTATTTTTTTTTAAATTGACATAGGTTATAGGTATTTTTGCACTACTGGTCAAAAAACACATCATTATGTCATGTATTAGGGCACTGTGAAGTTGATTTTTATTACTATCACTCTCCTGACCAGTCTATACTCTGCCGATTTATGCCGTCCGAACAAATTTTACAGTCGCGCACTTATACCGTAGAAGAATAGAACGCATCGGGAATTTTCGGGGGGTAAAGCGCTTAACAATCGGTTGGAGTCGGGTTTATACAGTCGCAGCATGCACTGGATTATAGTAAGAATGCCCGTGTCTCAAATGGCAACTCATTTATGCATTTAAAATGAACAGGATCCGGACTTACTATCAGTTTCAAAAATTTTGACTCTTGTGTGAACGTACATAAAACCGAAACTACTTATCCAAAAGCGTATATCAAAAATATATCGCAAGAACACTCATTCCTATGTAACGCTTTTTAATTTCATAATTTTTGCCACAACCGTTTTTTCTGTATCGAATATTGTGTGCAAAAAAGTACGGATTTTTCCTGTAATTCACAAAAACACAACTTTAGGAATTTATTTTTCATGAAACCCGTTGTAGCAAAAATTTGTAATTTTTTGCCAATGTTTGTAGTTCTGTTGCGGAGGTATTTAAGATTTTGTTTATACTTTCCCATTAAATTGCAAATTTATTGCCGGGAAATAAGTTCGCAGCGGTAGGGAATATCGAATATTGTAATACATAAATAGGTCGTAGTTTACTTAAAAAAGCAAAATTATCGTTAAAAATAGAATTACTACAGCTACAATTAAAGTTTAGAAAAACAGAAATGCAAATGTGTCGCGGGACGGAGTGACGCCAAGGGTAAAATTAATGGTAATAATATAACAAGTGGCATGAACGTTGCCGATTATAATTCGATTTGAATTGAACAGCGTTACATCCAGAAATATGTACAGTGGTTTATTTTATTTCACGCATCAAATACACGTGTCCATTTAAATGCCGCTCTGGCGCAATATGAGTACGGCGATACCAATCTCTCGTCTCTATATATTTACTATGCGCCGACAATAATTGTTTAAATTGCATTCATATCTAACGTTTGTTGCTAAACATACATTATTTAAATGTTTTCTGAGTTAATCTTCTTCATGATGTTCGAAAAAGTGGGACGATTTCATTGATATTAACGAACTAAGTCATTAAATACATCCATAAACTACGAACATCACCAAACTTCCTGCAGCATGCAGTCGGCCACTGCTTTTTTTGAGATATTTATACAATTTGTAATGAAACCATCACGAAAAGCAGAAACTATATATGTAATATTAAATTACCTTTCTTAGAAACATTGATACAATTTTAGAACGTCCCTCGCAAAAAGTCATTAAATACATCGATAAACTACCAACATCACCCAACTTCCTAAACAGCATGCAGTCGGTCACTGCAAAAACTACCAAAATGAATGTACCAACAATTTGGCATATTCCGTTTATATTTCATTTCCGTTATGTTTAACTAATTTTCAATTTTAATCAATTTCGTAATATTTTCGCGTATTTCGCATTCTCGGCTGGGGACCCCCCCCCCCGCCCCCTAGGGCCGGCCCTGCTGTTAATGAGACAATAAACAAACTTGCCAAGAGTAACGAACAGCGACTTCTTCAACACGTCAACGTCGAAGCCATCCAGCTCCTCGATAACACGAATTTGACCAGAAGACTACAGCGGACCAAACCGTTCAAGTTCGTTTAATATTGCGTTAGTGCAAAAGCAAAGCATAGTGACTAGCACTGTATTAGCGTGTACACTAGGTACACGCTAATATTAATGTAATTAAGTCATGAGAATCTAAGGGATACTAATGAGTATGCCCTTAGTATTAAACATTCATTTAGTAATTTAAATTGGCATAACGTTACTCATTGATCCATCTTTGATCAGATTGTAATAATTACCTTAAAACACCATTATATGTTTTGCATAATAATTAAAAAAAAAAGAATTAAATTGTATGGGCGATTTTCTACGTAGGTACCTATCTAGAAGTATGTTTCTCTGTTTCTAAAGAAACAATCACAACATACACTGTGTACATGTTTTTGCGACTGGTCAGGGAAATGCAGTTTTCATCCCGCACTTTTCGGAGTGAAAATGGTACTTTCACTCCGGTTTCAGAAAAATAAAATGTAAGCTAAAAATTTGAAAAAATATTTTTTTTAATCGGCTTGGCATTTATTAAGAAAGATATTTTGATCATGGTAACAATTGGCTGAATACGTTAAGTCGGTACGCGTTGATTTTATATTAATGCGACTAAGTGAGGTAAAAGATAATATTCATCAAGAGTGGGAACTAGAATGTTTGATTTAGTAATGGGCAAGAAAAAGTTATGATTTGTAATAATTCTGTGGCAGGGGCGGGTGAATTGTGTAACTAAATCTCGGGGTAGTATTCTTATGCAGGCGATTTTCCAGATACGTCTGCGACACCTCGCACCGAAGTGGCCACGTGTAATAAGGACTGCAGGAGGCGCGTTTAAGTTTTCACGCGGCTGGGCGAATTCTGGAACAGGAAGATGTCCGATATATTCCCTTGCGTCAGGGTTTTACCCACAGTATACTAGGGCTGTCAATACCCGAAACTTCAGGGACCGGGTACCCGGTTGTTGAAATACCCGAAACCCGGATATCCCGGTTCCTGATTCCCAGAACCGGGAATCAAAACCCAGCTACTCGAGTTATAAGATCCTAAATCGGGTACTTGTGTTAAAAACCCGGGAGAGTCGCCGGTACCTGGTTCTTTCTGGCAGTACTACACTATATCTGGCGCGGCGTACGATGTGACTTCGGGTGACGCCTAATTAGACGCCCAATTAAGCGCCTAAATAATTTGAGTACTGCACAATTTGCTTAACCGTACACCTGACGTGGTCAAGGATATATCTTTATGGTTTATGAAAAAATGGCCAACCCGGAAGGTTTTGTGGCTCGAATAGCAAGAGGACAGTTTAGAGGTGTAAGAAGGTTCAGTTGTCTGTAAAAAATGTTGCAACAGAAGCAAAACCTGAACAGACGCTAATGATTGGTGTTTTTCTGGTGGAGTTCATGCGGAGGACGAATTTCTAGGACAGGACCGGATGACAAGGTTCATTTGCGGGCTGACGCGGATTCATATTTATAAGCCCGTATAATTAGCGCTAACGCTCGAGGCTCTGGCGGGGCGTAATTTCGAAGGCGCAGGGGGAAAATATTTATATCGAAAAGCGGTGATCGTTAAAAGGGAGAGATCGATCGATAGCAGGCGGCGGCGTCGGCTCCCTCTCGTCCCGTCGCTCCCCCATGGCCGGGGGTGGCTCCGTCCTCCCCCGCCGGGGCGTCGTGACGAGCGAGTCATGTAACCGCGGCGGGTCGGCGTGAGCTAGAAGCTTTCAGAGATTACGACGGAAGCCACGGCGCGTATCGGCGCCCGCGGCTCAAGGCGCTCTCATTCATGAAATGACGGCATCGCGACGGCACAACACTTCCCGACCGAGCAGGGGGGATTTGCGCCTCGACGCCAGACGACGCCTCGCCCCATATGAGATCCAGATGCGGAATGCTTACTGATGTTGCGCTCCTCCGCCAAGATATAGCACTTGATTATCACGTGCTACCGCTAGCGACTCTTTTCATGATAATCATACCTCCGACGACGCCGAAGCGCTCGCAGCCCCCTCGAGCCCCACACCCTCGCGTTTTAATAATATCCACCGTGAACTAATCCCCGCGCGGCTTAAGCTATCGCGCTTCAAAAAATTGAAGCAAATTACGAAACGCACTCACGCCGCCGTCGGAAAATCGGGGCTTCCGAAGCGCGCGATGATTTTATAATTGGGTGCCTTTTTTTTCCTGGGCATCGCGCCCCGTCGGCTGCGAAGAAGTCGCCCTTTTTTGTGGCCCTAAACCAATAAACTACAGGTAGACGGTTGGCAGGTATACGCATTCCACGGGCGCGCGCTCATATTAAAATAAACCGAGCTAAAAGAGTCATCGTCTTTCCGCCTCCGCCCAACCCCCCCGCCTCATGCTCAAGCGCCGGGAACATGAAAGGAACCCCTGGGACGGCGAGTGTGTGTGTGTGCGGGACGCGCGGCGCAGCAGATACACTACAGGTACATGATCAAAGGGTCCCCGGGTCGTACGTGTGCACTCAGTTTGTAATTCACTTAGCAGACGTTGATAAACCGCATTGTGATTTATTGCGTGCACCAAATTGCGGCGATGACTGACGCAAGAGGCGTGATGGAGGGCGAAGGACGGACGCCGTCCGCATGGCCCGTCAGTCCTCCGGCGATCGGCGGAATGATTTGATTCGGTTATACTTCCATAAATCCACCACTTTTTGTCGGCCGGCGTGGCCGATTTCACGGCTGCATTATGTATGCAAATCTCATAAATAGTTCGGCAGCTAAATCGAATCTCCGCTCGCACGAATGTCATTTCCGGATTTTATGACATTTTGACACTACACCATTTTTTCTTTAGCCCTATATTCCTTCCAGTGCTGGATGTGGGCCTCTCCTAGTTTCTTCCATGTTTTCCTGTCCTCGGCTTTCCTCTTCCATTCTCGAACACCGATCACATGACACACCACATCAGAGCTGATGGTCAAGACTAAAGAGAGGTTGAGTTGGTGGCTATACTCCATACCAGATAATTTGTCACTTTTCCAATAAAACCGGAATCCCATCTCTTCTCCTATCGGAATGGAGAGAACAAATGCAAGTGTTACGTACGGAAGTAAGATACGATAGTGACTACAGTTCCTGAGTAATGCGGTTGCTTATTCCAAAGCACTTTATGGTTCATACAGTTCTATGGTACTGGAGAACACTGGAATGGTTTACTTGCAACAAATTAAAGCGCACTTCAACAAAACAACCAAATTAGTGGATAACCGGCGGATAACATAAACCGTGAACACAACAGCATCTTTCCTCGGAGTTTCTATCGACGACCAACTCCATTGGCACGACCATGGGGATAAACTGTCATTGAAACTAAATAAACAAATATTTGTCCTAAGAAATCTGCACAACAATATGTCAGGAAGAGCTCTAAGACAAGCCTATATGGCAATTTTTCAATCCCACTTAACATACGGACTTCTGGTTTGGGGCTTTTCTGTCAGCAGGTACAGAATCTTTGCTCTGCAGAGACGAGCAGTTAGAGTGGTATCTGGGGCCGGGTATCGTGAGGACTGCAGGACTCCGGAGACTACAAACTCTACCCTGTCTCTAATATTGGAATGCTTATTTTTATATTAAAAAGAATATGCATCTTGTCGTGCAACGCCAGGATGTTCATATCACGATACTCGTAATAAAAAAGTATTTATCCCCCTTATGTATGTACCTGGCGTTTAGGTTTTTTAACGCAATGCCGGAACAGCCTGATGAAACTTAAAACGCTCAAAACGGTATGCAAAGATATTTTATTGCGGAGGTGTTTCTACTCTTGGGAAGAGTTTTTAGATGAATCGCTGTAATTTATTAATCTATTATCAATAGTAATATGTTAAGAGGATAGTGACTTGCCGACAATACCCGCTATAGTGGCACGAGAGCTTGTTGCCGTGAAAATGTGCACTTTCCATTATGTTGTTTCTATAGGAGCAGTATGATTTATTGAAGAAACTTCACCATTGATGGTCTAGTAGACGGAAAGAAAAAACACATATAAAAATCTAAGAAAACACACAAAATACAACAGAACCCGAACAAGGGGTATCTAGTAATTACAACGTTACTCCTTCATGGGCGCCTGTTACGGATAAAATTTTATGTGTTTTAGTTGAACATATACCAGAACAACAAGAATATTTTTCAGATTTTAGGGAATTTGCTTCAAAGGATGACAAGAGATTTTCAAATGAATGTTTATTTAAATGTTCCAACGGGGAGCGATTGTATCTGCTCTCTATACTATTTATAGTAGTGACTGTATTTGTTAGGGATATTATCCCTAACTAGCTATCGACCAGCGTGGATTCTTCTGCCGTGTGATTTGTGTAAATGTGTGTATTGAGTTACGGCTTGTTACTCTAGAAATTCGCCCCCGATCTCTAGAGCGCCGTTAATGAGGTCCCAACGGCGAATGGCACTAGTTTTTCAATTCAAATGTACTAGCTGTACTGGGGCTCGAACCTGTCATCGCGTTTGATTAATAATTCGCGATCCTTTTTTTTTTTTAATTTCCAACCGTAAACACCTTCTGTGTACCGTCCAGTCCGGACATTTGGCCCGCGCCAATAAAGCATCTGGCCCGCAGATCTTGGGTTTTGCCATTTCGGTCGGCCGATGGACGTGCCTCTGCATTTTAAGTAGCCACGTGAATTTCAGATTTATAAGTTATTACAAGTAATCCGTCACTTCAGTAAAATATTATTAATTACCGCTTTCCCAAATTTCATATGATTATTGCATGCCCGGCTCGGTTACAGCCATCTCATTAGTCCGTTTAATTATTTAATTTCTATTTAATTGTCGTCATTTTTGTTAAGTCCGCCCTCCGTGGGCCTAGAAACGCCATTCAAATTTTGTCAGTGTTCATATTTCATTTTAAGAGTTTTAGCGTCAACATTTGATTAATTATATTACGGGAAATGGCTGATTTGATACTTAGGTTTAATTTGTACATATTTTATACTTCGGAAGTGGGGCGATACTGAGTGGGCGTTTCGTCGGTCTGTCGAATTTATAAATAGGTCCTCTGTACCATAAACGGCCTCTTTTGCGGCCGCTGTTCGGGCACTCAGGTCCTCAGCAATGTGTGTTGCGTTAAGGTCCGACGAAAACGGTTTAACAAATTGAGCAAAGTAAATCCACTCAAGGTTTTACCTTCTGTAAGTTTTAAATTGTATATATGTAAATTGTAGCGTTCATGATTATTATTGTTGTTTTTTCTTTGTGTTGTAATTGTATAATAGCTGTTATTTTTTTTTGTATTATAAAATGTGTCCCCCCGAACAATAGTTTATTTAGTGTATGTGCACTTTAAACGCAAACAATTTACGTTACCCCGCGCCATGCCGGGCAAATAGCATCACCGCCATTTTAGGTGGAGGCGCTGGGAACAATTGGAGCCCAACACGTGGTGCATAAGTGCTGCAGAACAGCACCAAACCCACTCCCACACGTATGATAACCAGGAGCCGGTCACGTGCTGACGGTACGATGATTCACACCGAAACCGACGCCGCGAGCGACGGCTCAACTCCAGAGGACGTCCACCATCCCAACACAGAAATAGGTATATTACTGGGAGTAATCAGTAATTTAACTGCCGCAAAACAACCTGCACCACCCCGCCGGAAGCCCAGAGGATTTCAAGGCCGCCTCGTAGATGACCCGAACGAGTATGTCCAGGTCATCGAAAAATACCTGCAGGATGTGCGGTACCATGCAGATGACTGGGTAGAAGTAGTCGCCGAGCAGTTAGATGGTGCAGCCCGGGATTGGTGGAACCACCAATACAGGCCGCATCTATGGTCATATGACGAATTTAAGCGACAATTCCTTCGTAAATTCGACGGACCTCACGAACAGATCACCATCTCGAGGATCGTATATGGCGATACGCAGAGCGCAGGAGAGCCCGTCGTGTCGTTTGTGAGAAGAAAGCAGGCTCTGGCATCCCGCCTGAAACATAATCCCGACGAGCGATTATTAGTGTCCACCATACGTGGCCAACTCCGGCGAGAAATTCAACTCGCCATGGTGGCAAGGCCCATATCAACCGTCGAGGAGCTGCTGCTACTCGCAGAGGAGATCGAGACGCTACTCCCAGCACCCTTGAAGAAGACGTCCCCAGAGTGTACACCCAAGAATTCGGGAAACGGACAATAGGTCGTGCCTGCCCCTCGACCTATGTTAATTCCCTGAACACTTTTAGCCCGCTGATAGCCGTAATTCAAGTGCGCGTAAATGGACGCTTATGTAGTGCCATTGTGGACACCGGTGCGACAAACACTATTATTCGCGAGTCTTGCCCCGCGTCTCTTCCTTCCCAAAGGGTCCAACTAGGAGCCACCGAGACAGCAATGACCACATACGGACCGGTGCGTCGCATCATTAGTGTCGGTGATGACCCCCAAGCCATAGACAGTTATTTATGCCCCAACCTGCACGCGGAAGTCATCCTCGGTCAAGATTGGCTGGCTAAGGAAGGTGCCATTATAAACTATGTGCAGAAATGTATCTATGTGGGTGTGCGTGTACGACAGACAATTTACTTCCGCCACAATGCACTCGCCTCCTTTGCCGTAGCCAAGCAGCCAGAACTCCCGAACGAGCTTTCCTCGGGAGATATTACGCAGTACAACAACGTCCTGAAGGCCTTCCCGGACGTCTTCTCGTGCGGCCCCCCAACGACTACCACTAGCACCAAACACGTGATCCGGGTAAGAGAAAACACCACCCCTTTTCGGTTGCCGCCGTATCGCCAACCAGAGAATAGGCAAACTATAATAAGAGAACAAATCGCGTCCATGCTAGAGGACGGAATAATCGAACCCAGCACAGCAGCATACGCTTCACCGGTGGTAATTGTGCCGAAAACGGACGGAACTTCGCGTTTTTGTGTTGATTATAGGCGGCTGAATGACCAGACGCACGATGAGGCCACCACTTTACCCTCAATTTGTGAGGTTTTAAAGGATTTGGGAACCGCCCGCGTGTTCTCCACATTAGATCTCAAGTCCGGATATTGGCAGATACCAATGGATCACGCGTCAAAGGGCCTCACCACATTCACAACAACTGACGGAGCCGCTTATCAGTTCACGGTGATGCCTTTTGGATTAAAGAATGCGCCAGGGACGTTCCAAAAACTAATGGTTCACGAAGTTCTCGTCGGATACATCCAGAAGTTTGTGCTTGTGTATCTCGATGATATAATCATATACTCACAGAACCACAAGGAACATCAGACGCACCTCCGGTTAGTAATGGAGCGTCTCCAGATCCATGGACTACGATGTTCCGGCCCGAAGTGTCACCTGGCACGCAGCGAGCTGGATTTCCTCGGTCACCATATAACCGAGCAATGGAACGAGCCGACAACAAAACACCTGCAGCAGATCGCCAGCCTAGAGATGCCCCGGACGAAGAAGCAACTTCAGAAGTTCCTAGGCACCTGTAATTGGCTGCGCGAATATGTGCCCCGCTATGCCGACGTTTCAGCGCCTCTCACAGACCTATTGAGTGGCACCGGGAAGTTTCGCGTAACCTCAGACGCTGAACGCGCCTTCCACGAACTCAAGGAGGCCGTTGCCAACCCGCAGCCGCTCCACCGTCCTGACCCCACGAAGAGGTTTGTTCTGCAAACAGACGCGAGTGGCACCGGCATTGCAGCAGTTTTGTACCAGGAGGCAGAGGATGGTGCTCGACAGATAATTTCCCTAGCGAGCGCAAAATTAAATGCGACAGAAAGAAGGTACCATATTAACGAACAAGAATGTTTAGCTATCATCTGGGCAGTTAGACGATATCGCCATTACTTGGAGGAACGCAAATTCATCCTGAGAACCGACAATCGCAGCTTGTTATGGCTGCGAAAGTCAAAGGATTTGCGCGCGAAGTTAACCCGCTGGTCCCTTTTACTGCAGGAATTTAATTACGAGATCGAACACATCCCCGGAAAATGCAATGAACTCCCCGATTTGCTTTCACGCGACCCTCTTGACATCCCTGTAGACGAGCCCGAAGTAGAGCGCCTACTTCCTCCTACACTACAACTTATGGAGGTACCTGACCCGCCGATCGTCATCATGGTGGAAAATGCGCAGAGACGGGACCGCGTGATAAAACGACTTCGTCGACGGCTCGCCTTCGTAATCCGCCATGGGCCGCGAGCCGCCGGAGATGACAAGTTTCAAGATCGCTATACGGACATCAATGGCCTTCTGTATCATCGCCAAGGAGGCGAGGTGAAACTAATGGTACCCGCGGATTTACAGGCAAGGGTTATGCATCACCATCACGATGACGAAGACGCCGGCCACCCAGGATCCGACGAAACGTTGCGAGCCATCCAGTCAACGTTTTTCTGGGAAGGTATGAGAAAGTCTGTGCGTGAATATGTGAAAACGTGTTTAATATGTGCATGTTGCAAAGCGGGCCCACGACAGCAAGCCGCCCCTCTTCGGCCACGACAACCAACGGCCCCTTGGGATGTGTTAGCCATCGACGTTATGGGCCCATATCCAAGAAGCCGACACCAAAACCGATTCATTCTAGTGGTGACAGACGTATTCACAAAATGGACGGAGGCATTTGCGCTACCGAGGGTAACCGCTGCCGTGGTGACGAAAGTGCTGGAAAACGAAATTTTCCCGCGCTTCGGGTATCCTCGTGTATTAATAAGTGATAACGGCAGCCAGTTTCGTAGCAAGATATACGTGACATACTGTACGCGAAAACATATCGTAGTACAGAAAACTGCGACGTTTAATCCTCGGGCAAACCCCACCGAACGAAGAAACCAGGAAATTAAGAAGTGTCTGAGGATTCACCTTGCTAACAAGGACCCCACTACGTGGGATAGGTACCTTGCCAGAACACTTTTTAATTTACGGCTGCGTAGAAACGAAGCCACGGGATTAACACCAAGTGAGGCACTGCTGGGATACGCCTTGCCGCGCCCTGGGGCCTGGAAACCTGAGGAACGACGACCCACCCCTAAGAATGACGAACAGGCACGGAGGCGGCGAGGGGACCTCATCAGACAGAGGCACACTACCATGCAGGCCAAAATGCAGCTGATTCCCGTCCGAGAATGCAAAGTACAGTTTGTGGCTGGGGACAAGGCATTACTACGAGATCGTCGCCCACTCCACCCTTTCCAACCTCACTGGACTGGCCCTCATGAAGTGATAACCGTTGAAGGACCGAATCATTACATAATGGAAAGGGGTGGTCTACATATGAAGGTCCACGTGAACGATCTCAGACCGGCGCCGCCTGAGACAGTAACCACTTAGCCAAGTGCATGGTCTATCGCCCCGGGACACGTCAAACAGGACGGAACTACATTCAATGGGACCATATTGTAAATATTAACTGTAATTACTGCTTGAGTTTTGTCTAGGTTAATTTTAATTTTAATTCCAAAGCAGTTATTTCCCCAGCAATCTCATATTCATTTCGCGGTTTATTTTCGGCGTTTCCGGTCTAGGGAGGGGCGTGTCATCGCGTTTGATTAATAATTCGCGATCCTTTTTTTTTTTTAATTTCCAACCGTAAACACCTTCTGTGTACCGTCCAGTCCGGACATTTGGCCCGCGCCAATAAAGCATCTGGCCCGCAGATCTTGGGTTTTGCCATTTCGGTCGGCCGATGGACGTGCCTCTGCATTTTAAGTAGCCACGTGAATTTCAGATTTATAAGTTATTACAAGTAATCCGTCACTTCAGTAAAATATTATTAATTACCGCTTTCCCAAATTTCATATGATTATTGCATGCCCGGCTCGGTTACAGCCATCTCATTAGTCCGTTTAATTATTTAATTTCTATTTAATTGTCGTCATTTTTGTTAAGTCCGCCCTCCGTGGGCCTAGAAACGCCATTCAAATTTTGTCAGTGTTCATATTTCATTTTAAGAGTTTTAGCGTCAACATTTGATTAATTATATTACGGGAAATGGCTGATTTGATACTTAGGTTTAATTTGTACATATTTTATACTTCGGAAGTGGGGCGATACTGAGTGGGCGTTTCGTCGGTCTGTCGAATTTATAAATAGGTCCTCTGTACCATAAACGGCCTCTTTTGCGGCCGCTGTTCGGGCACTCAGGTCCTCAGCAATGTGTGTTGCGTTAAGGTCCGACGAAAACGGTTTAACAAATTGAGCAAAGTAAATCCACTCAAGGTTTTACCTTCTGTAAGTTTTAAATTGTATATATGTAAATTGTAGCGTTCATGATTATTATTGTTGTTTTTTCTTTGTGTTGTAATTGTATAATAGCTGTTATTTTTTTTTGTATTATAAAATGTGTCCCCCCGAACAATAGTTTATTTAGTGTATGTGCACTTTAAACGCAAACAATTTACGTTACCCCGCGCCATGCCGGGCAAATAGCATCACCGCCATTTTAGGTGGAGGCGCTGGGAACAAACCCGATATTCGTGCATGCTAAGCAAGTGTTCTAACCTGTCAGCCAAACTAGCGGTTTACTATTTATATTTTAATGATACTGTTCAATTGAAGACTGTACTGCAACGAGGGGATAAGTCCAAAATGCGAATTTTAATCAATTAAAATAAATACGTTGCAATTCTTTACTATTAAAGATAATGAAATATTTTTTCTCCGGTTTCTTAGATTTCTTAGACAATACGCAACACAAAAGTGGTGTTTCTTTGTTGCACCAAATGGTGAAACAAAATTTATAGTCTTAAATACCAGTCATAATATCCAATATATTGAAAAAGGATTATTTTGTTGCAGCAGGCTTTTAAATTATGAAAATACTTTGGATTTCCGTCTGCAATATAGCCGAATTCAATCCTTTTGAGGGCCTAAGGTTGGTGATCTCTGCTTTGTGTAGATGACATTTCAGTAGTTACACTCGTATCTGAAATATCTATGAAGTGATCTTTAAATGTTAGAACAGAGAAATGTTAGAATGGCGTAATGTTTGATGTATTTAATTATGAAATGTAAAAAAAAAAACATCAGGTATTAACATTTTTAGACGTCTATTTAGAGAATGGGTCAAACTTAAAAAAAATACAACACAATTCATCAATTAGTAGTAGTGACTGTATTTGTTAGGGACATTATCCCTAACTGGCTATCGACCAACGTGATTTGTGTAAATGTGTGTATTGAGTTAGGGCTTGTTACTCTAGAAATTCGCCCCCGATCTCTAGAGCGCCGTTAATGAGCTCCCAACGGGTAATGACGCTAGTTTCTCAGTACATATGTACAACCTGTACTGGGGCTCGTGTCTTCGTGCATGCTAAGCACGCGTTCTAACCTGTCAGCCAAACTAGCGCTCTTTCATCAATAAAATTTAAGGTTTTATCCATATTACAAGTTAATGTTGTTAAGGTTGTTATATTGAGTACTTATTGGTAAGTACTCAATGTAACAATCTTACATACAATTTATCAAATTTGGGCAGAAGGCAAATGTCTTGCGCATAAGAAAAAAATATTAATAAACAAAGGTTCGATGCGCTTTTGTTTTGTGTTGTTTTGTACAAGTACAAGTACAAGTACAATAAAGAGATATTCAAGATTAAAAAATAACTGGTAAAATGGATAAAACACTAATAAAAAAAAATGTTTTGCAGTATAATAGTACCCACATCTAATACAATATTATATTGAAATGGTTTTTATTTGATAATTTAAGTGGTTTTGAGTTACAGACGTTAAGTGGTTTGATTGCTGCTTTATTTATTTCGGCGTCCCTTCAACGTACGGAGTGATGTGAACTGGTTCAGATCTTGCGACAGAAAATCCCGTGGATTCTGTAATCGCGATGTTATCGCGCTAGCTCATACTCAATTTCGCTAATATTTACCTCACGTGAATGTTTTATACGTTGCTTTTGTTTCCTACCGATAAAGAAATGGGGTGTCTGGAAAAGACCATATGCCACCAAATGAGACATATGACACCATATGTATTAGGTTGCATTTGTTGATTCCTTTTTCATCCTTAATTGCTTGTTCGTTTTTATGAGAGTTGTTCGTAATCATTAACAAATTCAAATTAAAATATATGCGGTAGCAGAATCCGCTGTCCGAATGTTTTGGAGTCTCGCAGATTCGGATACGCTTTGGCTTATTAAGTTGATTTTCATTAGCTTCTAATCGGATGTGTGGATATAATTTGAAGGTCTATATTAACCCAAATGTATCCGTGTCTCCATGGGGCGCGCTTTTTGTTTGCTTCCGTCGGAGATAGTTAATAAAGAAGTCTCAAGCCCGGCGGGGAAGTTTGTATTTTATTGTATAAGTCGAGCTCGCGTAGGTACAAGTGAGGAATAGGGATCGGTATAAAACAATAACCGTTTGTAGGGCGGGTTTTCGTGCCTCTTTTTTCCGGCGGGCCAAAGTGTAATTCCAATAAAACAGCAATAAAGAGCGATAAATAAGGAATATTAGAAACATTACGCCGATATCCCGGTGCCCAATAACGTATAGAGAATATATAACTCGATGGCTGATCTGGCTACCAGAACACGTAGAATGGCGGGCGCATTGTTGATGGAATGCCTGTGCGTGTTCGAGTGTTTGCCCTCCGCCCCGGCCGGGGGCGGCGTCCCTGATTCTCCCGCACACCCACACAGTATTCCCGGCGAGGAAGTTTTCCCGGCCGCGATTCTGACGTAGCAATCGGTCTTGTTAGTATTGCTGACAGATAAGGCGGCACTTGATCGAGCGCTCCTTCCCGTACGCGCGTCCCCCGCCGCCCCCAAGGAGCCCCGTGGCCCGATCCCCAGATGCCGATACACTTTTATTATCAATTCGAGATCGCGCATCCTCCGCCGCCCCCCGCATTAACACGCCGCCCATCGCATTTCCGCTTAACCGAGAAAGGGGGACGCCGAATTATTTCAATCTCCATTTCCAATCAACAGCGCCAAACAGCGCCGACCGGAGGAGGAGCGGCAAAACAGTGGCGGGAAATAATTACATTCCGAGTGATTTATTCGTATAAATATTAATAACATCGATGGCAGTTTGCGTTTTTGCTTTCAGCGCTTTTGCCGTAATGAAGGCTAGTGTCACCGAGCGTCGGCTAATGCCTCCAAATGGCACTTTTATTAGTTTATACATCGATCGTCATTTAGCTGACCACAGTATCGTACACACATTAATGATATCATTGAAACGGTTACAACTAATGAATTAATGATGGATATGATGGAAGCCACCAAACTTCCTACATATCATGATATCCCCAAATTACAATTTTTTTTGCATAAATTAAACGAAAATTCTGTATTTAGAATTTTAATCAGTCAGTTGATGTTTCTTTACGAGATAATTTTCTCACAATAAAATAGCACATTACAAGTTTAATATCCCATATATCCCACACTACCCCGTTTATAATCATTTCATGACTAAATACCTTAATAACGGCATTTGATGATAAAATACCTCAATAACGTCATTTAATGAACATTTCAGAACACATGCGCTCGCACACTTCGTTTTGTTAAATAAGTTCAAGTTCAGTTATGATGACGCATATGCCCAATTAACACTTTACACCTTTATTGTGCCGTCCAGTTTTCACCGCCTCGTCAAACTGCAGAGGACTAAAACTGCACATTAAATGTGATAATCGTTTCTGCCTGACCGCATCGCCAGAACGTCGCGCACACCAAACTCGTAATAGCAGCCGAGCATTTTTACGGCTTCTCCGAGCAATCACCAAGCCTTAATACAGCTGCAACTGAATCAAGTCCTCGGGAATGTAGCTTATTTTTAAATTGCAGTGATTAAACACACACATCGAATCCTTAGATAAGTCAGAAATTGCTCCTGAATTAGTTATTTGGTCATGCTGAGTTTTCTACGCTAAAATATTTTATGTATAGTTATTTATAACAAATTGAACCATTCATATATGCACTAATACGTAATCAAATGAGTGTACTAAAAAAAAATCTACTCAAAATGAGATTTTTTAGTATATAAAACAACTCCAGCTGCACACGTACAAAACCGTTTTAATTGCTCACTTAAGGCAGCTCCCTTTTCATTTATCGCCCTCGATGTAGATAACAACGGTGTTAACAGCCTATTCGTCTCAACTAGTTGCTACCCTCGGCGTAACTACTCGGTATCAAAATCAACCGCATTTGACCTAATCTTATTGATATAATCCGTTTTAGTGATCATAACTTATCCCGGATCAGCCGCGCCGTTTAAGGCGAATTAAGCCGCACTAACCACCACCGGGGAAGCCTCAAGCACCCGCGGATTGTGCCGCGGCATCGTGCGAATTAATAATTACTCGAAGCGCTGCGAATTCCTTAAGAAACGCAAATGCAGCGGTGATTCATTATTAATCACCGATGGGCATCTGAGCGTTCCCAGAGATTTGCCTACACGTAACGGCAATTATCGAAACGCGAATAATTAATCCGCGCCTAGTAAAAAAAGTAAGGCGGAGTTGTCGTGCCTTTTAATTGATCGCCTGGACAGTAATTTCGCGACGCCCGCCGGTTTTATGGTTACGAACACTTCCTTCGTGTATGCTGAATCGTCCCACATTTTTTTGCAGATTACTTTATCTGCCATACTGACGTAGATAAGAATTTAGCCATTATATATAGGTAAGTATTTTTTTCTTATAAGGGGTGGGCCAATTAGTGCTTTCTTTTTAAATCATTTAATGATGGAAACGTCGTTACGGTCAACGGAAAGGCATGTTAACAGACTTTTTATGACCAGAAATTAAGAACATGGCCTTGGACCATCTTTGGTTTTAACAGAATGGAGCGACATGATATACAGCCCATCAAACAATCGATCTTTGCGCACCAAGTTCGGTAATCGAGTAATCAGCCGTCTTGGAGATGTCAATTGGCTGCCTTGGACCTACGGTTTGACGCCGGCGCCATTTTTTTTTTTTTTTTGTAAGAAATATTCTGTGGAATACCGTAAAAGATCGATATTATACGGGCAATCTACGACCGATTTAGCCTCTTAAGTTGAACATTGGCCGAACTATTCGTCAAATAGGGCCCGAAACCATCAACGACGTCTTGACGTCTGCGTAGCCATCCCCATGAATGAAGTCGTGTTCCGTACATAATGGAATTGTTCGCTTTTTTAATAAAGCAATAATATATGGAAAACAAAAAATTATATTTGATTATTTTATTGTATTTTTAAAAAGAAAGTTGCATTTTATATTTTTATATATATTTTTAAATTATACTTCATATACATACTACATATTTATATTCATAATTACATTCATTCAAATATATTTCTTACATTTACTCTAACTAATAAGAATTTTGCCATCATGACATAGCTATCATGTATTTTATACATTTATGTACCAATGTAACTTTGCTACATATTTCTTTTTTTAATTTTTTGCCGTAATATACATGAAACAAAAATATCCACATATCGTTCATGAATGATTAAAACATATTTTGAATAACCAAACAAAGATATACTAACTTGTTCTCAGTTACATACGACTTATATACATAAGATATAACAATGTAAATTGTAATGTTTCGTGGCCATACCCGGCGCATTCACCAAAAACCAGCGAACATGGCAATTAAAAATTGACGATTGACTTTTATACACTGCTTGAATGGTAATAACAGTCAATAATAATAATATTAATTTACGGATTAGTATAGAAAACTGTTTTCTTTTCTTCAATTTATTAATGGACGAAAAAGTAAGATAATTATGGAAATGTGGAAATTAAGTAGCGGATAAATTCGGTAACGTCGTTAATGTGTATGAGACAGAAAAAATCTAAAAAGGAGATCGCTATATAAATTACTGCGCATATGAAAATATTTATTTTCAGATTTAAATAAACAAAATTTTAAAAGTTGTGACGTCATTAATATATTTTTTAATGACAACCTATATTTTATTTTTTTTTATTTCGGTAGAGTTTTTTAATCTGTTATCAACCATACAACATTTTGAGTAGGTTACATAAAAAAAAATAAAGAAAAACGGCCTTAAATTTAAAAAAGTTTTTGTATGTTACTTCAATATTTTTTAATGAAGAATCACCGAAGCGCGACATTTATCTAATTGTGACATTTCAGTTGACAGCATAGCACACCAGATGTGCAGAGGACGAAGTGTGATTATCACTTATTAGTCAATTTGAGTTCTGATTATCAGCTATTAGGCGGTCCCTAGGATAGGGATAAAAGCATTACGAGTGATATAATCAGTATAATGAATTTTTCATTGGATTTTGTTGCACACATGACTACAGATACACGTTTTCATTTCTAATTCAGTCAAACTTTTAGTAGTAATAACCCTAGGACATTGATAACTAGCAACATAATTTGTTTTGAAAAAGAGAATGAATTTTTGATAATCATTAATGACACGAGTTGTATTTGATAAGATTATTTTATGAAATAAACATTTAAATCGAATAAATTATGATTTATTATGAATAGTGATACTATAGTGATTAATAATTTTAACATTATGCAAATCTAATTTGGTTTTGTTGGTATTGTTAGAAGTTGCCGTCATGGATATATTAACATCTTCATTTCATAAATTGGATATTATTTCTGCATGATGCTCCTGGTTCAGTTGTGAATATGGTTTTATGGACGTTGAACTATTACTTGCAGTTCCCCAAACCCAGAAGTTGCGAGCTGTTGATCTGTTGGAATGGTTTGAAATTTTGACGTTCTTTGTATCGAAACCAATCTTTTGTGCGGCAGATTTAGTCCATTTTCTAATTTCATTATTGATAACTGGCATGTTTTTAAACCAAGGACTATTAGGTTCGTCATTCCAACTATTGTTTCTGGTTAAAAATAGTCGATGGGTTTTAAGGTTTTCTCCCCATTTGGATATTAGTTTTTTAAATAGTCGAACTGGGCCATTTTCTGAATTTTCCTTGTTTCGTGCAAGCCATTTACTTTCTGATGTATTTTTGCAACCTCCCTGTGCAGTTTTTGTAAATATAGGATTATATTCGAGTCTTCGGAGTACCATCTCCCATTGTACCATCTCCCATTCTACCTGAAGTACCATCTCCGGATGGTACTTCAGCATTATTAATTTCGTCTTTAAAGTACTGAATTAAACAACGGCAAGCTTCGCCCCCCCCCCCCCTTCCAAGCTAATTCTACAGCTATAATATGGTATAGTTTCCTCTGCAGTCCATTTGGATTATTTTCATCCCAACTGTGAACAATATTCCTTAATTCTTCAGATGTTAAAGGTGCACTAGATATTTTTCTCTTTTCCGGCATGACTTGTAATTGTCTTCTCTTCGCATTTTTCGCATTTCTAGCAGCGTGGAATGTTATATCTTTAAATGGATCAAATCGTCAGTTGTATTCGTTATAATATTTTTCTTGGAGTAATTTGGCTGTATTATTTAAAATCGTTTTAACAACCATCTCCTTATATTCACTTCCATCAGTTTTCCGCATTCGGTAAGGATGTCGGCAAGTTTTTCATCAGGCGTATTTTCTTCGAGGCAGTGATTTTTTTCTTTGCAAAATTCCGTGAATTGCTTCCACACGTACCTTTGAAGCGCAATAAACATACTTCACTGCCTATTTATAGAAATTTCAGTATGTTCTTCGATTATACTATACTTAAGGGGGAACGCACCTACTCATTTCTTATGGAGTTTTTAACGATTTTTCATGAGACATTGAGCGACAATGAGGCTCGATTTAATAAATTAAAAATATCCATGATCAACCTGAAGTATCTGAAAAGTTCCCTATTGAAGCCGATTTTTGAAAAAAATATTTTTTAGCATGAAAAAAAAATGTTAAAAATTGTGAATTATTAATTGTATTTCTACATGCTATTTCAACGTTTCAAACTATTAAATTAACAAAAACGCTCTATAGGGAACACCGCAGATCTATTATCTACAAATACATATAATTAACAGCAAAATTGACAATGCCATTTTCCTGTAATATCTCATGAAAAACCTCGGTAATTTGAGGTCACGTTACTAGGCATTCGGAAGACGCGCCTACAATTGTCCCTCTCGCACGGTTCGCACTACAATCGACAACGATCGGCTCTTGAACATCCTTACCTCGAACTTTCATTACAATGTTATGGCCTGGCAGCGGTACTATTGCGGTTAAACATTTTTTGTGACATTGCTGAAATCATATAGCATATAGTGTAGGGATATTCGGATGTAACCGGATATACTTGTATACTGAAACGAATAAAAAATCGGATAAGGACTGCGCATGACTGTACAATATATTACTTATAAAAAATAAAGAAAATAATTACTCTACTAAAGATTGGGAGTTATACTAGTTGCCATTCGAAACTACTACACAAATTAATATATCTTATGTGCTATTAGCGAAGTAATTGTTTTTATAGTTTAATTTAATTTATAAATAATAAAAATATATCGCGATATTAACGCTACCACCATTAAAACAAATGTTAATAAATCTATTTCAGCGATAATTTTCTTTTTAGAAATATCTACTAAATTTTAAAATAAATTAACATATCATAAATTTAAGTTACTTGTTTCTTTTATAATTATTATTATTAACTCATATTTCTGAAAATTATAATTATTATTTATTGAAAATAATTATATGTAAAAACCAATTTCATACGGTAAAAAAATGCAATTTAAAATTATTATTTCAACAAAGAGTTATTATAGATGTATATATGTGTAAGATTACTATATTAAAATAATTCATTATGATGGAATATTAATCAAATTTTAGAGAAATGATTAAAACACATAACTATGCTGCAGTTAACACTTATATATTATTTTATCTTAAGTTATTTGATTTATTTAGTGAAATAGTAATAAAAATAATTTATTTAATTTTGTTATAAATTATATTTGTTTAAAAAAATGCAGAAAATACTTAATGCTATAAGGTATAATAGTGTGTATAAAAGTGTTCTAAAACAATATACACATTGAACCTCATTTAAAATCGGCATAGCTCTAAATTATTTACAAAAAAAAAATACGAAAACGAAGAAGTAACATTTTATTATTAAAATCTATATTATGTACAATATTTCCTAAAACAGTTTTACATTAATTACATATACTGAAACACTGTGATTTGTCCATTACATAGCTTTATCCTCGATTTTTAATAGTTCTGGCAAGTAATGCATAAAATAAAAGTCTTTTAATTTAGCGTGCATATGTTCTTTAAAGAAATCACGGTTTCTGCAAATTTTCTGAAACAAAATTCCTTTCGGAGTCCAAACTACAAAGTAACCATCTTTTAAATTAAATCTTAATCTTAAATCTTATAAATTAATAATTTTTTCATTAATTGCCTCAGAAGGAGTTAAATTTCTTGCATTGTAAGGACATTTTATTTCAACTATACTGTCTTCCTCTAGTAATCCATCCGGGGTTGCTCCCAAATAAAAATCATTTATGTGAATGTATAGTCCGCAACGTTTGATTTTTTTTCCAATTAAATTTTCAAATTTTCAAAAAAAGCAATGGGTTCATTATCAATTCCATATTGCGTACTTTTCGCATAAAAATTATTACCGAGGAGCGATTTTATTGTATTTTGTCTATTTGTATTTTTGCGTGATTTGCAAATTTTTCCAAATGATGACGCAGTGATCCGTATTCTTCGTTCCTCAATCCATAACGCGCAGGCTGATTGGTCTGTTGTAGAACTACATATTTTTAAAATGTCGTCTTTATTTTTGGATAATTTTTCCAAAAACTGCGCCTGCCTGTCCTTCAGTTCATCTGCACTTATATCTACAAGTTGCACATTAGGACCATAGTCTTCATTGGCTTCCACTGTGCGATTATTTAATTTCCTTCTGCAATCCCGCTTTGCTTTTTCAGAAAATAATCTTCTTCTGCTTACAGCTTGTTGCTTTCTCATTTCAAATTTTTGCATGATTATTCCTGGACTTTTGTTATTCATTGTGTGGTGTAACGATGAATGGAAACGTCCACCCGAATTTAGTGATAGTGCTGCTGCATGACATCTCATTTCATAGGCGCCCCGCTTGGAGTAATTTATTCTCTTTCCTCCACTAAACTTCGCTAACACGGAATTGTAATTTTCAGCATTATTATTTGTCATATTTTTAATAAGACTGGAGCTATGATAAATTAGTCTATTGACACAAGCCATAATGTCGTTATATAACCCACAACTTTTCATATCTGGAACCATATTCTTTTCGTGCTCTTTTTGACTTCTACAAAAATATTTATCACACTTTTGATGGTCTCCAAATACATGATTTAAACTATTATCTATATCTTTTTTTAAATTAAATATTTTTTGATCTATGGATATATCTTCCCTCCTTCTATATTTAATAGCGCAATCAACAGCAACCCGAAGCCTTTGAATATTGTTTTTAAGCAATTGACGCAGGTACAAGGTTACCTCTGTACCTCTTGAGCTAAACCTTTTTTGGGCCAACTCTCTCAGTTTAGTACAATAATTTCTAAGTAAGTGATTAGAACATTCAATTTTTTGAACACTGAGGTCACCGTAAGGTCTTGCTGTTAGCATTTTTTTATGAACGCTGCTGTCACCATCACCTACTAAATAAGCAAATTTCATGCCATGCATTGACATACTTTCTCTAAACCCCTCAACAATAATGTCACTCTCCATCGCTGTGGAAGTGCCTTTCCAATTTTTGAAACAGATATGGGTGTTTCCATTTCCCAAATTGCACATCGCACAAAATTTGTTCCGGACACCCAAAAACAAAATTTTACCAGTTTTTTGTCCTACAATACAAGCAGCTCCAGAGTTTGCATTGTAATTTGTACGGTAGGATCTCTTACACCAGGCACCATCCGCAATTACTGTTATTAACAGAACATTATTTTCATCCACATCCCCACATTCAACGGCCAATGCTGCTTCTTCGCGACCAGTTTTTGTCATAGATTCCCAAGATCCTTCCCGAATGAGTTCTTGTATGTTTTCTTCCATTTTCTTATACAATGTAATTGACATTGGGGGTACATTTAGTGAAGAACAAAATTCTTGTAGCTGTGAATAACCACATCCAATGCCAATTATACCTGATACAGCAGACCCATTAGTGTTCATTATATTTTCGTTCGTCTTTTCACTGTCAATTTTGTGCTCTACCTTGCAAATTTGGCATTTGAAAACAAATTGCGACAAAAGACCTCTTCTTACTTCTTTAATAATCATGATGTCTTTGAAATTACATGAGAAAAGGCCACAATGTTCAAAAGCTTGCATTTGTTCTACAAATTGCGCCACATTCATAATTCGGCGTCCTTCCTCCTAAAATTATCAATGTTATTGAAAAATTGTTATTAAATTGTGAAATGTATTATTGCCCATATAAATTGCTTGTTTCAGAATGACTCAGATCCTCCAACTGAATATTTCCTCCACAAACATTTTCTGATTCTGGCCGATCAAATGTTTGGTATTCAGAATTTTTATTTTTATTCTGTGCAGAACATTTTCTAAAAGTATAAATTACATTATACAATGTTGGTCTAATTTTACCAATTTCATATCGGCTCAAACAAATGAGATCCTATACTGTACCAGTCTATACCTTTTTTAATTGTAATTCAAGAAACCGTAAAATGTATTTCAGATTAGTCTATTGTAATTTAGAAAGTGTAATTCAGATTAGTTAATTGTAATTCAGATAGCGTGAAATGTATTTCAGATAGCGTCAAATATATTTCAGAAAACGTAAAATGAATTTCATGAAAGTGATACTTTTTTAGTGTAGATGTGAAAATATTTTCACATCTAGAGAAGAAAATTAACACGTAAAATTAAATGGAAACATACATTCATTTCCATGGAAACGACTTTTCAAACATTAATTTCAGTAATTTGCATTGTGACTGTGACAGTTGCTTTTGAATTAAATTGAACTTGAAAATTTTCAACTTGAAAGTACTCTAATATCTAATATTTTATAAACTGCAATATCGTAGAAAACAATAGCATTCTTACTCGAGATAAAATGCGTTTTTTTTTCATTTGTGGACTTTCGCCACAAAAAAGGGTGTTTTCTGAATTACAATTGACTGATTTGAATTACATTTGATGCTTTCTGAAATACAATTGACCAATCTGTATTACATTTAATGCTTTCCGAATTACAATTGAAAAAGGTGTAAGTGAATAGGGTTTTTTTAAAATAAATCTAAAATCAATTATTTAAACAAAAATCATCAGTCAGTTTTTACCAGGGTAAATATGATTTAAATCAATTCATTTGCATCATGATATAAATTATTATAACAATTTTTTTTTTTTTATAAAGCGGTTGATTTTGTTTTGTCACATTGAAGCGTGGTCAAATTTTGTAATCATGCGAAAAAAAGGGACCTGTTTTGGCATCCCATGAACAAGAATTGATGATTCAAAACCATTCCATGTACCATGTGATGGACAAAAAATGTGATGGACTCTATAGTTACATTATATTTTGAATTATTCACCTATTGGAATGCATAAACAGTGTTAAAGCAATGATTAATTTAAAAAACATCAATTTTGATTTAAATCAATGATTTATATAAAAAAAACAATTGATACACAAACCCTGGTTGTTAGTATTCAAAATGTAAATGGAAAAAATATATTTATAATATCTCTACCTTATTTTCGCAAGCAATACTTTTCTACTTCTTCTCCAAGAACACAGAGATAATTTTGATATCTTTCCCATATTCACTACACAATAAATCACAATTCTCAAGTAACACAATTCTGCAAATAGTGCGCCAGGGAGTTATGTAACTCGCCCATATGAAGGCTCCACGATACACCATCGGACCACGTCAGCAGTTCACCTAACGCAGAGCATATGGCCTGCTAGCGAATATCCATTGTGTGGGACACCCTGTACATACCGGGTGTATATTTCAACACAAGCCAACTTTAAACATTAGAATGCAAGTTAACTTGATTTAAGAAAAAAAAACACTTGATTGATTTTTCGAGGGGGAAATTTAAAAACAACTTTTTAAAGTCAAATAAATTTTGAGTGTCACCCCCTATATACCCCCTATATTTAAAATTCAAGTAACATGGTTTTTAACATCTACCTCGAAAACTGATTCGACTTGTTTTTTTTTTGTTTCATTGAATACATAATACATAATACATTCGATACATTCGTTCGATATCATTTTTTCCCCAAAGTTATGGACAAAAATATATTTTTATCACGCCTCTACATTTGTTCTTTTAAGCTTTAAAATGAGGTATCGCAAGGTGGTGGTGGCTTTTGAAACTTCAAAGTGGGGGTGGCTAGACAGGAGTGGGTAATATCAGAGCCGAAAATCGAAAATAAGAATTGATTATTTAATTCACATTACTTAGTTATTAATTTAGTAAAATCAGATTCCCCATCCGCCACAGTGTGCGGCGCGGTAATAATTCCTTTGTAGGAAGGCGGCCGCCGCTTTATGCGTTTGTCGGTGAAATGCCGCCGCCTTCGAAGCCCCCCCCCCCCCAGATTTAGTAAAAAAAAGTAAGAGGCGGTATTTACCGAAAAATACGATGCCCTCCGAGTGTTATAGCTATTACAACATTCCCAATAAAGTGTAAACATAACGTCGCTCTAAGCGAATTATTATTCATCTGACTGACTATAGGATCTCTAAAGCAAGTAATTGATATGCATTGTGCACAAGTGAGGTAGAGATGAAAAATATTATATTTTAAATTTTGTACTACGTCCGATGCACGTCCGGATGTGTTGGAAACATTATTCAATAATTGAAAAGTCGCCAGCAAAAATAAAGTGCGTTCCCCCTTAAGGGGGAACGCACCTACTTATTTCTTATGGAGTTTTTACGATTTTTCATGAGATATTGAGCGGCAGTGAGATTAAATTTAATAAATTAAAAATATCCATGATCCATATTTCGGATATTTAAAATTTGTGTTAAAATAGCGTTCTTCGATTTTGATAGAATTTTCTATTCTCTTCAGTATTTACAGAAATTTGGGGACTTTTAGAAATGATTTTATAATTACTATTATATTCATCGTGATACAATTTGATCCATTATTTACAGAAACTTTGGGATATTTAGAAATCCTTTTATCACGAATTTATTTTATCAAATCTTTAATTTAATATGATCTATATAATATGATTTTCGGTTAAGAGGCCTGTTTAGCCCAACGCGGTATAGGGAATTCCATGTAAACGACAGCCAAGATAATTCATGAACCGGTCAACGTAATTACAATCGGAGACGTGATTTAGAAAGTTTAGATATTTATCTAGATTTGTGCTGTGTTGTTTTTAAGCAATAATAAAATGGTGATTTATTATGTTGATTAAAATAATGGCATGTTTAGCCGATTTCTTCTGTAATTATTTAATTAAGACAGGGTACATATAATGGAAATTCCCACAAGGTATTTGGAGCTAATGTTGTTTCGAACCACCTTCTTTTTTTTGTTCCAATATCATGAATTATAATGGAGTATTCTTAGCTGCACATAAATCCGATTAGGTCATCAGAAATAAGTCACCTTTGATTTATTTCTTAAAACTACTTTGTCTAATTGTAGATAAATGTCTAAACTTTCTATATCAGTTCTCCCATTGTAATTATGTTAACCAGTGCATGCCCGTACGGCATTATTAAGAATGCCGTATACTGGCTGGGGTAAAGAGGCCTCTTAATGCTTGTAAGGCAGCTCCTGCCGAAGTCTAGTACATTTAAAATATAGTTTTATCGCAAAACTTGCATTATTTCTAAAACATAAGTGTAGCAGTTTATTATTATATCGTCAATTTATTATTATATTATACCAATAGCCACATGTGGAATTGCTTACTTAAGATGTTTTTCCAAAAAAGTGTCGATATACTTTTAATTTATGGTAGTTAACAGAATGTTCTTCAATTTTGATAGTTATTGCTGGAAATTTTATTAACTTGGTTAATTGGTTGTAATTAAAAACTTGGTGAAGGCTATCCTTTTTTTATAGAATTTTATTTAATTATACCTACAATTGTCGAATTGTCTGGAATGTTATAATATTCCAAGTAGTATATGTTTTGTAGATTAAGAAAAACCAAATATAAGTATACATTATATGTATACTTAGTATACAATTCAAAATATAGCAAACAAGCATCATGAGGTTGTTTAAAAAATGTTTACTCTAGGCTATTTTGAGAAAAAAACTTAAATACAATGAAATAATATATGCTATAGATAATTTCTATCAATGATAAATGACACATATTAACGTAAACGGTGTTGGGATTCATTTAATTATTTATAATCTATTAATTTCGATTCATATTTAGATTATTTACGTGAAAACTGGGCAAATATTTTATAGATGAAGAGGGGGTTAGTGAAAAGTTTTTAATCGCCGGCCGCGACGAGCACTTCCGTGCGAGGAACAGAATGAACTGTGCGATAATGATTTTCTTTGTGCGCCGGCGAATTGTAAAAGCGCGGCGAGTTTAATGCGGGCTTTGTGTTTTGCGCCGGCATCCGATTATGGGCCGATTCCGCTTTCCACGCATGGGCGTAAATAAGGGCAGCGTGCAGCATGTAATTGTGCGTAGGGTTAATCAAGCCATTTACTGCGGCGTAATTATTGGACTTTTTTTGCGGGAGCGCTCTAAAATTTTCACGTAAAGCCGTAGGGGTAGTGGCACGCCACCCTCGCGGTATGCCGGGGCGGCGGGGGCCAGGGCTGCCGCGGCAGGAGGGCGCAGAGCGGTTGGAAGCGTAGGGTGGATGGGGGTGTTTTCCCGCCGCCCTACACCTCAACCGCCGGCTGCGCTCGAGCGACCCTCCGGTCCCCGTCCTCCACGTTCCTCGCTCATGGCTCCTCCACCATGGACACCGAGAGCAATTTAGCCCCGATATTCAAATTCTGCACTGTAATCTGCTCGCTATAGATTTATGTCTTCTTTGTTCCCTCATTTGTTACATTTGTATCTCACTGTATTTTGTTGTGAACGTTTTTATGATTCATGGCCATAGGCGGACGACGATTTACGGATTCCGTACGTACCCGCAATATGTGAAGCCTGTTCATTATTTATCCTGATTTATGTCCGCCCGCAATTTTAAGCCCCGTTTAAGAATTAACGGGGGAACATCGGCGGCGACTCCATTTGCCCGATCATTACCGGCGGCCCCCCGACGACCAGCGCCCTCATTACTTCACACACGAATTGCTTAATTAATGCCACACGAAATTCTCCTGCGGAACGGACAAAAAAACAAAAAAAAACACACACACACAGTACACGGTCTACAGTTCCGACGAAAATTTCGCCGTGCTTTCCTAGGTGATTTAACCCAACGCCAATAAAGGGTGCGTCCCTCTCTGTCGGCGCGGCAAAATAAACAAAGACCTCCGCAGTTATACGTACATAAAAATATAAAGCACAATACGGCCGGCGCGGCGGGACAACAACGGTCGCATGCAATGGAGCATAAGCGGAACCCTACCCTAAATGCTCACTCATACAGGGCATATATGTATGTGGGATACATGGGGGGTGGTAAAATTGATCCAGTCACCCTCTTATATACGGCTTATACTTTGACGAACGTCGACGTGTCTGCGCTCCCTATTTATTTGCCGAAATGTTATCAACGGATTTTCTGATTAGTCCTGGAGCCCGTTGCGAGTTTTGCCCCATCGCGACCAACGCCGACACATCAATACTACACGCACACACGAAATAACACTCCTAAAAATCTCATACAAACCCCGCTGAGCTCCTCCACAGAATAATATTTTCTACCTATCCTACTTTATCTTGTAATCATCCTATAATCAGCAAAGAACGGATTTATAGATTTTTTGCTAGACATAAATATTACCACCAGCAGTATCATACGTTGGATCAGTACAAAAAAGCAAAAACGCATTATCTGAAACAAACTTTTTTCTGCCTTTTTCATTCTTTGCGGCGTATTTTTGCTGTTATGCAAATTTAAACCTTTTTTAGCATATTACCATTTTTAATTTTTCGTTAAATAATTTACTTTACTTCTCAGTCAAAGTAAATTTTTACTTTTATTTTCCAGGTTTTTACCACGGGAGTTGCATCTTTGTAACCACGCTGCTATTATGCGGTAATTTCGTAAATATTTATGATCAATACTAAATCAACTCTTTCAGAACCGAGAACCTCTTTTAAAATTCCCAAAATAGGTCCAATGTTTTGATTTTAATTCTCTTCTTTTAACTTTTCTGAGCTTTCTTCCATAGTTTTGTCACAACAGGTGTATTTTGATTTTCTGACATTTTCACATTTTTTCAGGCAGCCTGTAATGACTAAATTTGTATATACATAGCCATCTAAGACTCAATTAGGAACAATGTATCTAGATGATATTAAACTGATTCAAACTCATTATTTCCTCAAAGACACGATAATAATCCATGAATTTTAGAGAAACGTATGTATTTAACCAGATCTCTAGCTTTCAAAATAAGAAAGATACCCATGCAATCCTACTGTACTTAGGACACCGTGTATATGCATGTGTATATGTGTTCATGTATTTATACGTATCTCTAATACTCTAATATTTTAATTTTTTTAATTTTTTAATATTTTATTTTTTTAATATTTCTAATATTTTAAATATTGTACATAATTATCATCTTTATTATTGTAAATATTGTTATATTAACAATACATATTTATAACATATAATTAACATAACATTAACATCTAACGATGTAATTTTCCACGACGGAATAATTTACCAGAATAAAATTTTGAATTGAATCGAATTAAGATTAAATATGCCTGGCCCAATAAAACCACATTGGCATTTTGTCATTTTCATAGAGTTTGAATATTTTCCAAGAGGGGTGTCCTAAAACAACAACAGAAATCTGCATTGTTAACAATCTTTGGAAATTTGATGGACAATTTTAATTAAATTTTTCGAAGAATTGTCTACTGCGGAATTTTAGTGCTCAATCTTGGATGGAACATGAATAAAAATGGCAAATTGTTATGTAACATTTCACCACAAAGCAGACAATTACCTTCGTTTTTCTCCATCACCCTAACTTTGTTTGCTACGAAGTGTTGTGCGTTATACGGAAATCATCAATATTAGTATGTTCTTGCTGATTTTTTCAGTGGGGCTTCCAGAATTAATGTCCAGCAGTAATCAGTAAGCAAACTACATTTACCTTGGTATCCCATTCCATAGTTGCAACGTCTCATCTATTGATATTCAGTGGTGCATTTTGGTGTTTTGATGATCGAAATTAGGTTCTTTTTACTTATTGTATCAATTAACATTTTGATGGTTGATAATAATCGGGCCTGGTCTATAATTTATTCATGTTCATTTGTTTATTGACATTCAGTTGTACGGCATTGTTTAATGTTTTATTTATTATTATAATAAGATCCTTAGTCTACCCGTAGGGTGTTCATTGTTTATTGTAAAATCCCCAAATATTGGGCACTGAAATTTTATAACGTTCTGCCAAATCATGTAAAAGAGATGGATCGTAAACATTTTATTAAAGATTTTTTAAAAAAAGGGCATCCTTCACAATTGATGAATACTTTGCCTCTAGCTTTATGAGTGTTTATTTATCACATTTGTAAAATTTTACTGGTATTTTATGACCACTAGAGTTATTATAAAATTCTATATATTGTAAATGACTTATGTAAGCATCTTGAATGTATGTACTAACATTAATAAATCTATACAGGGTGTTTGCACATAATCAATAAGTAATAAAAAATTGCAAATAGGCAAATAAATGTTTCAAACCAGAATAATCTTCCATATCTCCGAAACCGTTACTTTGAGGACCCATGTTTTAAGTATGAATAATCATACTTAAAATTATGTTTATTGTCCATCAGTTGTCAGATGTTTTGTTTATCGTTTAGAATTTTGTTTATTTTTTTTTGCGTTTTCTTTTTGTGTGTAAATATTATGCTATTTGACAATTTATTTATCGATATTCGGTTGGTTAGCATTTCATTTATCGAAATTTAGTTCCTTGGCAATTATTTTATCGACTGACATTTTGCTTGAGGATAATCAAGACTTATTTGTCTTAGGACATTCGATTAGTGATGCAACCCAGGAAAAGTTCGGTCGAAATGTTGGAAAAATTTACGATAAAGTTGAAAAAGTTCGCTAGTACCTTGGAAAAGTTGTAAATGTTGGAAAAGTAGGAAATGTTGGCATTTGGGATTCCCCTAAATCCCATTGTGAATTTCGTATTAACAACACCAGATATAGTTTTTTACAAAAGCCTTCTAACTAGAGCCGAGAGCCACGCAGGAGAATATATGTCAAATACTATATGGCAATTACTATCTACAGTAATTGATGTAATTGGCCCGGAAAAGATTTTATCATGCGTAACAGATAATGCAAGCAATATGAAAAGGGCTTGGCTACTACCTGCAGATAAATATGTCCTTATGTCGTTTAACGGCTGTATTGCAAATTTTCTCAACATCTTTATTGAAGACATAAAAAAGTTGGATAATATTCTCTGTTTAAAAAATCAAGCAGGAAGAATTGTAACCAGAAATCAAAGGCAGTCACATTCTAGCAGCTCACTTTGCAAACATTTAAAAAGAAAAAAATATTAAGGTAGCTTTGAAGTTGCCAGTGAAAACCAGGTGGGCATCACTGTTACGCAGCTTTAACAGTTTAAATTCGCAATTTAGATTTTAGATTTTAATTAATATATGTATGCCAGAAAGATGTAGAAAACATCCAATTTTCACTGTTGTGTGACATGTCGCGTTTTGCATCTAGAATTCATGTTTGACTCGCGTTGATGCAACCGAGCATGTGCAGGTAACTAATGAACCAATATGTATACGTTAGTATACACAAGTATATTATTCTTGTGGCGGGAATTTAAAAATCTGACAATAATTGTAGCTCACTCTTTATAAATAAAGAGTTGGTTGAGTATAGTGCACAAGATTTCCGAACAAATTTTAACGGTGAATTTATTTTCGGAGAATAATGTTTCAAATTATATTAATTTGACTGCATGTCTGAAGATTTAAAATATGTTAAGGCTGAAGTGATTAATAATAATTGATCGCGAGTGTGTGCGGTTCGTTGTAAGAATAAATAAATAAAATCGGAGCGATTACTTTTATCTGATGTTTCCCTTTAACCCTCACGTTGCGGCAGCATTAATTCGCGAGTCGCCCCCTTTGTGACGCCCGGCGCGCGGAAGTGAAATAATTAATTGTTAAACGGGCTCGTTCAGAGCGAGAGAGGGACACGGAGAGAAAAAATAAATCCGCCGCATTAAATATTTCTTTCGGATAATAACGCCCAGACGCGGCCTGCTTTGTTAGGCGCATTACGGATCCGGGCCGGGGTTATTTGCATAAATTCTCAGGGGCACCCGGCGGCGTCGCGAATTAGGCCCGGGGCGAAAAACGGCGGCCGCGGGGGTGGGCAACCAGAGCGCCGCCCCACCAACCTAACCCGACCCATGCCCGCACGTGGGGTGGGTGGGTGTGTGTACGCGCGATCGCTCCGACGTGGGCAAATTTGTGAATCGATAGGGCAGGCGGCGGCGGCGGCGGTGGGCGCGGCGCGCAAAATTTTCCGACGGCCGGATGGACGGCCGCCTGCGGGGGTCGATACTTTTTTCCCGTCCATTTCAATTTCAATGCGCCCCGATTTTAAGGAGTGCTGCCACCGATTTTTTTTTTCACCCGCCGAGGAGCGCCGCGCTACAATGAGAGCCGCCGCCCCCGTTGGGTGCCGCCAGGAATTCCGTCCGGGGACGGGGATGCTGCCGGTCTCCTGCAATGAAATTTTATCATGCGCCGCTTTATTTTAATAAACCGAGTGCGAGCCCGGAAAAACGCCCTTTATCTCAATCGGAATGCCCATTTTTTGCGCCCGCATCGATTTTTGGAATGTCTTAAATTAAAAAAGTATCCCGACTCGTCGTGTAATTACTTGATAAGAACAAAAGTGCAAGATTTTGATCGCATCTCTTTGTGATAGCGCTTCTCGTTTCTATTTACACTATGTACCCAAGTGTAACACGATACTGCACAACTTTTAGCAGTGGTGTACGAAAATAGGAGCCAACGATGGAAATATGCACAATTAACTTAAATTGACCAGTAAACCCGTCTTAACGAGCGATTCCTCAATACTTTTTTCTTTCTATATCTTTCTCACAAACATAAACAAACTTAAGTTTTTTTTAAACCATTTAGGATCTAGATTTTGTTCTAAAAATCTTAATTTTAATATTTTGTTTAAATCTTAATTTCAATATTTTATTTAAATCTTAATTTCAATATCTTATTTATACCTTAATTTCAATATTTTATATACATCTTAATTTCAATTATACATGACACTTTAAGTTTGATCACTTATTTAAAATTTTCTTTATGACTACAGTTTTAACTGTTCGGCTAGTCATTACGTAGCAGTAAGTCCAATATTCTTGTTTGATAATGACTGGCCTGCAGTCGAAACTGTAGTCACAAATTAAAAAAAATAGTTATGTGATATTTACAAAGCTGTAAACTTGTTGGAAGTGTAAAAAACTTAATTTCAATATTTGATTCAAGTATTATTTTGACATAAAGTGTTATCAAAAGAGTGACCACAGACAAACAAAAATACAGTTAAGACATTTAATTTTTGTTTAAATAACGCGATTTCAACTTATAACCATAAAACATGGATCACTAATCATAAATAAACATTACATCTCAATGGACTCAGATTTTCCGTTAAATTCGCAAATTTTCACACATACCTACTTACACGGACAAATTGGAAACGGTACATCTGTGAGATTTTCGTTTAATTTTTAGTTTAATTTACATATTTACAAGAATGAGTAGTTGCAGTATAAAAATCGAAAATTGTGTGGCGCCCGTAAAACAGACTCGTGGAACAGCAAAGACCGGTCGGAAAGCACTGGCTGCTGCCTAGTAGCAGACGGGCTAATCTATTAATCAAGAAAGGATTTCCATTGCTTGTTACTGGATTAGTCGCACTTACACGTGCTTATTAAATTACGTAGGTGATTCTTGAAAGTAGGTGGTTCAGAGTCGTTTGTAGAATTAATGCGCGTGTATGCGACGGTGGGTGTAATAAACCGATTAGTGTGTGCAAAACGGCAATGCATTTACTGATGGATGTTTAATATTATGTCGACTTAGAATTGGGAAAAATGCGCTTAAAATACCATACGAAAATTGGATAAAAAGCATTCCAAATTAAGAAAACAGCATGAAAAATTAAGAAACAAAAATCTATTTTAAAAAAAAAAAACTATACTGCTATCATTAAGCAAATAAATATAATTGTTTGCTTAATTTTTGTAATACATGTTCAGACATTATAATCAAGCCACATAAAAATATTGACCATTACTACTAGCATCTTATGCATAAAAATAACTTATAATTATGTGTTTATTTCAATGCTGCAATTTGTCTCAATAAAAATCTGGTTTTGTTGTGAATTTTGTTCACCAGGTTTTCTGAAACTATAGCTTTGCAAATTCATATCTTTGCAGCGAAATAAGATAAAAAATGCAGGAAAAAAAACAGCGTTTTCGGGATGTCGGCATTCAGAAAACATAAAAATCTCAGTATTGATTTTGACCTCATGTGAGTTAAGATCGCTTTTTCCATGGACGGTCACATAAACCGTCCTGCGAAATGATCAAACTTGAGACCATTGTAACCGTAAGGAACCGTGTATTGTTTTTTTTCTAATTATACTTTATGAATCAATATGCAAACAAATTATTGATTTAAAGTGTCATTTATCGTAAAATATGTACCTCGTTAATTTATTGCAAAATAAAAACTATAACTGTAATTATTACTAAAAATGGATATGAGTTGAAAGAAAATACAAAAAACAGACAAAAGGAGGATAAAAGTTAAAGCAAAGATAAAAGCCTACAGATTAAGAGAAACACAAACACGAGAAAAATACAAAGAGATTCTACAATAGTGTTGTATGTTATTGTATAGTATTGTATGATACCATGTTTTTGAATGTAATATGTATATAAAATAACTAAATAAAATTTGTATGCATTAAGCACGATTAATTTAAGGAGCATATTTTCCTAAGAATCTTGACACATACATAAATGGACACTGACGGAAGGACCACAGGTCGATAGGATCAATTATTGTAAATATGTTATGAAATAAATTTCATCCGTCTGGAAAATGGCAAAAAATATTAACATTTCTAATATTTAGAAAATTTCGTAATTTCCCTCGTTTTTACAAAAAAATGCTATAAGTTAAAAAGTATCTAATTTATGTAGTCGTTGTAGTATAAATTAAATTGAAACTATGTGTGGATACTACTTGGTGAAACATTATGATTAGGTTAAATCAAACACTTGGTTAAAGTTTCACTGTATTAATAGAATAAACCTCTACAATTGTTTCGGCCTCACGACCATTCTCAAGAGTACAGAGATACTGAGTATATTAATACTGAGATACTGAGTATAAGTATATTATGAAAAAAATAAACATAGAAATATTATTATAAATAATGAGATTGTGTAGTCTTTGACGACTAGTAAGATTGAAGTAAGGCTGTGTAACGGAAAAGCAGCAGTAGGGCACTAAAAGTAATTATAAATAATGTAAGGCGTTTATTGAAAATCCGCAATAATGAATCGAATGGTAGAATGCTCTGCAACGACTACAACTTTTTAATAATTTGATTTATCTTTAGTGGGTTTATTGATTTTATTTTGTAATTCAAAAATTTTTGATTACTAACCCACACATTTGGTGAGATGTGATGTTGAATCACTACTTACATAAGTCATGGATATTAAAATAGTTGCAATCAATAAAATGAAATTAATAACACTGTTTTAGTCATTTGTCATAACTTGTATTGAAGAAATTCCTAGTTCCTAGCAAAAAAATAGTAGTTTATGTTATAAGGACGTCCCAGGAAGAAAAATAGGTTTCCCTAGCATCAACAACGCAACATTTATCGAAAATACGATGTTTTTCGCTCTGATTTCGAGCAGAAAACGCGTGCCTAATGTTACAATGGAATAAAATAGTTATTTATGTATCGAGGACGAAAAAGTGCATTTCTGTTTAATTAAATAAAATGAAATTAATTGCACTTTTTTAGTCAAACTTGTTGTATTGAAGAAATTCCTTTAGTCACGCATATAATGACAATAGTAGTTTATGTTATAAGGACGATAATATTTTTCGTCCGTCTGTCATACATTATTTTTTATTCGATTGCAGAATAATTGAAGAAATTCGAAGAATGAAATTATGGGCCGTCCGATGAAGAAAAATAGGTTTCGCTAGCATCAACAATGTTTAACGAAAATACGATCTTTTTCGTCCCGATTTCGAGCCGAAAAAGCATGCCTAATGTTACAAGCGAATAAAATAGTTAATAATGTATCGAGGACGAAAAAGTTCATTTTTAGGACGAGTCTACGTTTGATAGCCGAGGCGGAGGCGAGGCCTGAAAATGCGCTTTTGTCCGAGGTGCATCTTAATTTTTTCCGTCGTCCTCTAAGTTCCTTAGTTTATGCTCAGAAAAACTCTTCAATGTGACAAGTGCGCCGTGCCAAGGTTGCGAACCTACGACTAACGACGATTTGAAAGATGTGCAAAACCATTAACAATATTTCTCCTCAATTATGTGTGTTGCATTTTTAGTTCGTATAACAAACTGCACATTGAACGATTCACATTGAGACTAAATCGCGGACGAAAAAGTGCTTTGCGGACGAAAGAGTTAAACTTTTCGACGAAAAATTCTACATTTAGGTTAGGTTAGGTTAGGTATGTTTTTGCCTTTTTAATTCCTTTAAAAAATAGCACATTGAACGATTAACATTGACAGTAAATAGTGGACGAAAAACTGCTTTGCGGTCGAAAAAATTAAACTTTTCGACGAAAAATTCTACAAATTTTACAATTTTTCATTTGTCAATTTGTGTTGAAAATTTTAAAATTTTAGGTTAGGTCGACGGAAAAAAGGTCTTATGTGTAATATTATATTCTTAATTTTATATTACAAATTATTTAGTAATATAATGTGATTAGTAGTTGAATTATCATGAAATATTTGAATGCGAACATACAAATGCCATGCATAATTTTGTAATAGTTATTTACGTAACCAGTTATGAAAACTGCGATATTGTTTGACGAGTACAATATTTACCAAAACGAGCGAAGCGAGTTTTGCAAATTACACGAGTCAAACAATATCGCATGTTTCATAACATGTTACATACAAAACTTTATCTAATTCCGTCAGAATTATTTATTCTACTATTTGAATAAGAACGTTCCTTACATCACAGAATCAGATCACCTTGTACCTATTGTTTCTACGAAAACATGTTGCATTGGCATAAACAAATTTGTCAAGAAACCAAAATAATTCACAAATTTAATAATAATGCCAAAAAATGTCCTCAAATAGCGACGCAGAACTAACTTATGATGTTGAATACTGTGCTAATGTTGCCATGGGTAGTTTACTACAAAAAAAACCAGAAATAGATAAGCTGTAACCTAGAAAAAGTTTGAAGCTTGGTGGGAACTGCAGTTATGTAATGTCTTTACATAACTACATTACATAACTGTGTGCGTGGCAGTTGTGAAAAATTTAACGTTTCATAACGACAGAAATTGATGTAAAATTATATTTTTCAAAACGGAATTAAATAAATATAATTAATGTATTACAAAAAATAGGTTAGGTTCACGGAATAAGGTCTTATGTGTAATATTATATTCTTAATTTTATATTACAAATTATTTACTAATATAATGTGATTAGCAGTTGAAGTATCATGAAATATTTAAATGCGAACATACAAATGCCTTGCATAATTTTGTAAATATAATTAATTTATTACAAAAAATAGGTTAGGTCGACAGAATAAGATCTTATGTGTAATATTATATTCTTAATTTTATATTACAAAATTATTTAGTGATACAATGTGATTAGTAGTTGATTAACATGAAATATTTGAATGCGAACATACAAATGCGTTGCATAATTTTGTAAATATATTTAATTTAATACAAAAGATAAAAAAAATCGTACACAATAGACCATTTAAATTCTAAAAAATATTTCTCACCATGTGCTTTTATTTTTATTTTTTAGAAAAATTTCCACCCTCTGTACAGACTACAGTTTATCAAACATTGCACATGTGTATACTATTGTTACTACTATTGTACTACTGTGTGTACTCTATTTGTATTTTTCCACATACAGAGCGGAATTTGCTTGCAGTTGTTGTATCATATTAATATTAATGTTTAATGTACAACATTCTTAGTTTTAATTACTTATCATATTTGCTTTTTGTGTAATGAAATAAAAATGCTTTATACTTCTAATATTATTAATTATACATTTAAGCGCAAACCCCGAGAAGCCATTCATTCAAAATTGCCTTTGTGTGTAATATTAATCATTGTAATAGTATCACACTAGTCTATTAAACTGAAAAAAAAATAACTGAATATTAGAAACTTAAAATAAACTTCTGGCAGATTTGGGCGGTTTTCTCAAAAATCATTGAAAAGCACATGTCGCGTTCTGCCTGTCTTATATAAAATTTATAAAGTATATTCCTCAAAAATGTTTGCAAATAACGGTTTTTTTAACCAAATTAGATTTTTTCTATCTTTTGCAACAGCAAGTTTGTAATCATTTTTTCTCTATCAAGCTATTACTCATCCTAGTTACTCTCATGCCATGGTTATGTTGAAGAGTACTTCAGCACAAAGTAACACATGCCGTACCAAGTCGATTACGGGCGTTGAGTTGCGTATTGTGTAAGACCGACAAGGAAGTGGCAAAGGATATAAGTTCTGGTTAGGAACATTGATAGAATTCAATAACACTATATTTACGCGTTACGTACTTACGTATTGTTTTGTTCGGTGGTGTTGTGTATTACGGCGAGCGCTTTCATCGCGCAATCTGCAAACTGCCTGCGATTAAATTAGCAAAAAGGGCATTCAAGCCATTAGCCTTTAATGTATTGTAATTATCGGCGGTGTAGGAACCCGATTAATTTGGACGCGGTTAACGTCCAGTTGGCGGCAATTATGCATTAAGGATACGTCGGGAGCGTACGCGGATCGATTGAATTATGTACGACGCGGTGCGAGTCGCGTACGTATGTTCAGAGGGAGCGGTGTGTAATTATCGAAACTAATCTAGGCACGTTATAATTAATAAAGTACATATCTCGGCAAGGTTTCTGGTTGCCGGGTTGGCGGCTGCGCCGGCGGGGGGACCAGGGTTGGCCCCTCGATCCGTTCGCTTCGGCTATAATCTGCAGGTGAAGCGGGGGAATGGAAAACGGTACACGGGTGATTAACCAAGGCGACGCTCGAGGAGCCGATAACGAGGCCAACGCACCACCAGGTTATATGAACATCGATCTGTCACCCACAGTGTATTACTATTAACGCCTAACGCCAGCCTGTACGGCACGTAGACGTGAGGTGCACGTTTTCTACACTCAACAACACACTCGCACGCACACACGTGCACGTGGGCATGTGCTGCTTTATAATAATCGATACCGCGGTGTTTACCGGCGCGGTCCCGCCGATCCGCACATCAATTAGCGGCCCACCGCATTCTTTCTTCCTCTCTCGCTCTCCTTGTCTCTCGCTCGCTCGCAGCCGACCGGAATTAAAGCCACTCGCCTCAAAGGGCCCCCGCGCGACGGAAAATAAATAATGCCCCCTCCGAAATAACTAATTTAAAAAGGTCCCTCTAATTAGACACTCGGAACGTCCACCGGGGCGCAAATAACCGCAGGTCCCACGGCGTGGCTACGGGCCCGATGCCTGGGGGTGCCGCTGACCAATTAAACAGAAAAAAACGTCCACGTTTTTTTTACGGGCGCATTAAAAGCGTGGCGTGGAAATGGGCGTGGGGCCCCACAAACGGCATTAATCACCGAATTTAGTTTTAACAGGAACACGTTCAAGCGGAAAATTATAAATCCTTCGATTGAAAACTTCCGCGCACTTATGCAAACCAATGAAACGACGAAATACACTTATGCAAACTAAATATTTGATACAACGACGAAGTTTTTTAGTCAAGAAACCCAGACGTTCCGAACGAGGCGGAATATTTACAAATCGTACATTTTTGTTTGTTGCGTGGCAAAATAGCCAAATACGTGTAGTAAGTAATAAATATCTCGCGTTTCAAAATATCAAAGAATGTCAGAAACACGTCCATACATGCACTGACACACACAACGGCAGCACCACGTGTTATAATTTTAAGTTACACGGTCAGAGCATATATGGACGCGTTATAAAACCTTATATTCCACTTGTTTTATTACATTTTTTTTATCTTTACTGCTACCAAAGCGATAACATATGACTAGTTGTAAAACCCGTGTTGTATGACAGTTCGCAGAAATTTGTCTAACTTTTGTTGTAGTTTGAATAGGGGACAGCACACTAAAGAAAACCATTTTCCCATGTTATTTCTCTATGTTCCGCGGCAAATCGATCACCCGGTTTATTCCTCATGCGTAAAACAAGAAAAAAAAACACGTTTTTTTTTCAAAACTATTAAGTTTTATTTTTCTTATAGTTATTATTATTACGGCTTTACACTCCCTTTTGGGATTTAGCCACTCCTAGGGAGTCTTCACAATCCAATTTCAGAGGTGGATTAGCCCTCATTTAACTCTTCTTCTATGGCAAACGCTCTTTTAACTATTCCTCGCGATTCCTTTCTGTCTTCCACTTTTTCCTTCCATCTCTCTATTCACATTTCTTTGAGGTCTTTTTCATCGTCATCGTACCAACGTAGTCCTGGTCTTCCTCTTCTCCGTTTACAGCTTGGTTTCCATTCCATGATACCTATGATTGCTGATATTTCTACTGCTCTCCATACATGCCCTATCCATCTTACTCTTTGGGCAGTTATATATCTTATTACTGTCTCTCCACCTATATTCTCTTCCAATTCCTTATTTGTCCTTCTTCGATATTCATTCTCATTTATTTTTATAGGTGCCAGTATTGTTCTCAATATTTTTCGTTTCATTGCTGCCATGTCGTGTTTATTCTTCTTCGCCATGGTTATTGTTTCCGCAGCGTAAGTCATCACGGGTCTTGCTATACTTACACGTAGGTAATTTATAAGCATAATTTTAAATATTATATTTAAGAGTTTTTAAGTCCATACAGTAAATTTCCAAATTATGAAGAATGAAAAAGTAGCATTTATAATGCACAATTTACTAAATGTTTCATTTATTAAGAACGAAATTAAAAATATCAAAGATCCACAGTCCTTTATTTTTCATAAAATATGAAGCAATTCTATAAAATAGGCTACAAAGGCCCACAATATCGATAGGAAAAGTAACGTAAGTGGCATGTTTATTGACAGCTAATCTCATGTGCTTTCTACAGAGCAAGTAGTGGTCACTTTTCACCTTAGTGTCAACAGATGGAACTCTTGACATAAAATATTGGTTATACAGGGTGTCCGGAAAATACGTGTACAACGTTTGACGACAGACTCCTGACGTCAAAATAGGTCGATCTAAGCCGACTTAGTTATATCCAAAATTGTCTCGTTTAGCCGGTAGAGGGCGTCAAAAATTAATATCAATGACGTTTAATAATTTGACAATTAATCAAGTATAATATTTACTCAAGTATACGATCAACATTATTGAATTACAAGTTCATTTTACCATTAAAAATGGAAAATTATACAAACTCTCAGAAAGTTGACATGCTCCTGGTATACGGGTTTTGTCGAGGAAATGGGCGTCAGAGTGTTAGGGTTTACATGGAGAGGTTTCCTAACCGTCGAATACCAAACCACCAAACATTTGCCAATATTGAGCGTCATCTTCGGGAAACGGGCAGTTTTGAGAAAAAGTTTGAAGGCAGGGGTCGTATGCGAACAACTCGAACTGTGGAAACAGAAGAGATGATTCTGGAAAGAGTTGAAGAAGAACCAAGTACCAGTACCCGTCTCTTAGAACGTGAGTTAAATGTTCCTAAAACGATTGTCAATGAGGTTTTAAGAGAACAGTTGTTACATCCTTACCACATACAAAAAGTCCAGGAACTTTTACCGACTGATCCCCCCATGCGGCTTACATTTTGTCAATTTATTAGAAACAAAAGAATCCTTGTTCCAAATTTTTGTAGAAAAATTATGTTTACTGACGAGGCATGCTTTACAAGATCTGGGGTAACCAATCTGCACAACGAACATATTTATTCCGATGAAAATCCACATGCCATTAAAGTTGCACATCATCAGCATCAATTTAAAATTAATATTTGGGCAGGTATTATTGATCACTACCTTATTGGTCCCATTGTTATTCCAGACAGGTTAGATGGAAATATTTATTTAAATTTTTTGCAAGACACATTACCAATTCTTCTGGAGAATTTGCCCATTTTACTTCGGAGGGAAATGTGGTATATGCATGATGGTGCCCCGCCCCATTTTTCCGTTGCCGTTCGGCAATACTTACATCATCAGTATCCCAACCGATGGATTGGAAGAGGCAATGATGCACCAGTAAAATGGCCACCACGTTCTCCTGAGTTAAATATGTGTGACTTCTTTTTGTGGGGCGCTATTAAAACAGAAGTTTACAAGACTCCGGTAAACACACGCGATGATTTATTGCAGCGGATTTTAAATGCAGGCAACCATTTTAATAATCCCGAGACATTAGATAGGGTCCAATATCATTTTTTAAAGAGTGTTAATAAGTGTATTCAGCAAGATGGCGGTCATTTTACACATTTGCTTAAGTAATGTTTTTGTTTTACTTAGTTTCTTACAATAGATACTTTCAACTTTGTTATACTTTTGTTTTTTTTGACGCCCTCTGCCGGCTAAACGAGACAATTTTGGATATAACTAAGTCGGCTTAGATCGACCTATTTTGACGTCAGGAGTCTGTCGTCAAACGTTGTACACGTATTTTCCGGACACCCTGTATATGGCAACATCACAAAACAGTGTCAATGTAACTTGTAAATAGGTTAAATAGTTCAAAATCAATTGTCAAGCTTAAATTCATTTATAAACAGCATCAAACAAAATAATGACAACTGATGATTAGAAAAATTCAGGTTATATTATTTTCTTGTATGCTAGGAAACATTTCAGGAATGTTGAAAGACGTATTTGTTTTGCAAATTGAACAGTGCCATCTATTAGTATCCATCGAAAAAGTATTCACTACTTTCTTGAACGCTCTCTATAAGTAGCTCTTAGGCCCAGTTGTACGATCCTGGATCAACCTTGACCATGGTACAGTTACCTAGGATACAATTGTTAATACAATGGTATCCTTAGGCCCAGTTGTATGATCGTGGATCACCTTGACCATGGTTCAATTACCTAGGATACAATTGTTAATACAATGGTATCCTTTGAAACTAAACCACGATTAAGGATGATCCTCAGGCCCAGTTGTATGAACGGAGATCAGCTTGATCGTGGTTCAGTCACCTAGGATACAATTGTGTCAATAATGGTATCCTAGGTAACTGAACCATAGTCAAACTGATCTACATTCATACAACTGGGCCTTAGAAACTGAACCACGATCAAGGATGATCCACGATTGTACAACTGGGCCTTAATGTGGCAGATCCTGCCAAAGTATAGTACATGTTTGGTTATGAGTGTTACACAACATGAGGTTTTTCAGTAATTGCAGCAAAATCCAAAGTGTTGAAATAATTTTTGTCCACTCCCTACATGGTAAGTACACTGTTGTGACATTGATTTGATGGAAGTAAGCCCCACTTACCGATAAAGCTTTGGTTACTATGAACAACGGGAGGTAAGTAAAAACTTACCTCCCCCAGGGAAGTAAGTAAAACGTTTTCTGTAGCGTTCTTTCTCTGGCACCACTCATTAAAACACTTATACGCATTTTTATAACGGCCAGGAAGCATCTGCAGCCTCTTCAATTGCCATTTCTTGTTTATTTTCATTGGAATTCATTTTTCAACTGAACGAATGAAATTTCTGACACTCACACTTTGTTTGAAAAATAGTCTTGGCAACCAAAGCCGTACGGATATTTTGTTCAAGTTGCGAAAATAAATTAATCAAACACAAACAATTAAACCAACTTTAGGAGTGGAAAAACAGTTATCAGCAATTCGAGAGGTAAGTTTTGACCAGTCTCGCACTACATTCCTAGGCCTCGCTGTCACTCGGTTCCAAACTCGACCTCCACTGGTAAACAATACGTACCTCCCTTAATGCTTAAATAACTATTATTTAATTCCGTTATGAAAACACAAACCTTACATCAATTTTTGACGTTATGAAAGTCAAATTTTTCATAACTGTCACGCACGAGTTATGTAATGTAGTTATGTAAAGACATTACATAACTGCAGTTCCCACCAAGCTTCAAACTTTTTGTAGATGACAGCGTATCTATTTCTGGATTTTTCTGGTAGTAAACTGCGCATAGCAACATTAGCAGAGTCTTCAACATCATATGTTAGTTCTGAATCGCTATTTGAGGACATTTTTTGGCATTATTATTAAATTTGTGAATCAATTTAGTTTCTTGACAAATTTGTTCATGCCAGTGCAATCATGTTTCCGTAGTAAGAATAGGTATAAGGTGATCCGATTCTGTGATGTAGTAAGGAACGTTCTTATTCAAATAGTAGATTAAATAATTCTGACGGAATTAAATAAAGTTTTGTACGTAACATGTTATAAAATATGCGATATTGTTTGACGAGTGTAATATTTGCCAAAATGAGCGAAGCGAGTTTTGCAAATTACACGAGAGTATGGCACTTTTCATACATTGAATATGGTACTTTTCATAACTGGTTACGTAAATAACTATTTTATCACCAGTTGCGAAAAGTGTTTCATTTCCTAACTAGTTACGAAAAGTACGACGTTCCGCAATACTTTCAGTTTTGAAAAGTGACACTTCATATGACGAAATCAGAATAATAGTTATGTACGTAACCAGTTTTGAAAAGTGGGATATTGTTTGACGAGTGTAATATTTGCCAAAACGAGCGAAGCGAGTATTTGGCCAGTACAAAACTTTATTTAATTCCGTCAGAATTATTTAATGTATTATTTGAATAAGAACGTCCCTTACTACATCACAGAATCAGATCACCGTATACCTATTGTTACTACAGAAACATGATTACACACGGGTGTAATATTTGCCAAATTACACGAGTCAAACAATATCGCATATTTCATAACGTGTTACGTACAAAACTTTGTTTAATTCCGTCAGAATTATATCTACTATTCGAATAAGAACGTTATTTACTACATCACAAAATCAGATCACCTTATAGTTATTGTTTCTCCGGAAATATGGTGTAGGAGTGTCAGATTCTTCAGTCTTATATTTGGCTTTATATTTAATTCTTCCGTGATTTTCATTACTTGGTTGATCCATGTTGGGTTTGGTATTTTGTACAGTGTCTTTAGTACTTTGTTTTGTAGGGTTTGAAATTTGTTTATGTGTTTTTCCATATATTGATCATGTACTTTATCTTTGTGCTGAAAAGTGCGTGGTATAGTGTTTTTCCGTTGTTTCCGGTATGTACACAGATGTTAATTGTTGTTTATCATATATATTATGTTTGAGCTTTTTCTCTCAATTTTTCAATTTGTTTGTTGCATTTCAGATCATTGTTTATTACCAGTCCTAGATATTTCACCGTTTTGGTATTTTTGATTTCTGTAGTGTTTATTTTGATGTTCAGGTTTTCGTTTTGTAGTTTAATTTGTAGTCTAAATTTTATGTATTCGGACTTGGTTTCATTTATTGCGAGTATATTTCTAGCACACAGTTCATTGATGTTTCAAGGCATCACTTTAAACATTGCTTCACTGACTATCATTCTCGAAGACACCAATTCACTATGAAGAACCGACTATGTGTAATCAAGTTGACTTCTACTTTACCTCTTAAATAATAAATTAATAAATATTTATAATTATAATTATATTCTGGAGGAAGAATAACAATCTATTTATTGCTTGACCGGAATGGCTTGACTATAAGTTGTATGTTTTTTGTAAATCTTAAAAATTAGATGTAAATGTAGAAACTTGGTATACATACTCTTAAGTATTCTAGAAATAAATATCTGTCGAGTTTTCCTTCCACCAATGGGGGCTTCATCCCTTAATATTGAAAAAACACTCCCCAAACGGCGAACTTGCGTTTTATTTCGCAATTATCTCGTAAACGGTGCACCGCCTGAAAATATCGGGCAAAGTTGGTGGGAACAACATTTTAAACAAAACTTCTATTACACGGTTTTCCACAAAAGGTATAGTTCGCGCGGTATAGAGGCCGGAAGTAAAATTATCCAGTACATCCAGGCGGAAATTAATTATATAGTTCGGAAATTTGGTATACATACTCTTGAGTACTCTAGAACTTCTATTACACGGTTTCCCACAAAAACTATAGTTCGCGTGGTATAGAGGGCGGAAGTAAAATTATCCAGTACATCCAGGCGGTAAAATTATTTAGTTCTGAAATTTGGTATACATACTCTTGATTACTCTAGAATCGAATATCCGTCGAGTTTCCCCTCCCCCTGTGGGGGCTTCATCCCTTAATATTGAGAAAACACCCCCCCCCCAAACGTCGAACTTGTGTTTATTTTTCGCAATTATCTCGTAAAAGGTGCACCGCCTGAAAATTTTTATATCGGGTAAAGTTGATAGGAACAAAATTTTGAACTTTATTTTGAATTTATATAATTAATTTCCACCAAAACAGATTTTTGAGGCTAATATGACTGGACTACTAGATATTCTTATGAAATGATGATCGTAGTTTGTAATCCAATATCATCCATTTAACTGCGCAAGCATTTATGTAGGTCCATGTTTGCTCGTATTTAAAAGCGATCTCTGTTATTTTTCAGGGAATGCAGTATGTATAACAAGTAATTATTAAAATATAGTTTTCACCGAATATTTTTTTGGAGCAATCTTCCGCTAGTGGAAACAGATGAAAACTTGCACAAAACTGTCTGATTAAAACAGTTTCTGATTTGTTTCGGTTTTGTTGCTGTTTCGTAGTGTTTCTACATAGTACGTTTGTTTGAAACAGAGTTTCTGATTTATTTTCCGTTTTCTTGCTGTTTCGTCGTGTTTCTACATTCCGAAGGAAAACACAAACTCGACGAGTCCGGTTCGGCGGAAAATCGCCTCAAGAGGCGAATTCAGACGGTGAAAAATAAATTTTCAGACGCTGCAGCCGAATATTGGTTATTGATCAGAGAGCGCGCGGTTTCGCATCCTGCCGATCCACGGCTGCTAACTTGTGTGTGGGAGATTATGCGGGATTATATACGAGCGGATGCTGGAATAGAAACTTCGGCTGCGGCTAGCGGACCGGCGCAACTCGGTTGCACGGGACGAATTTCTCGCAGCGCGAACCATCCATCAATTTCGACGGCGAAGTAATCCGATACGAGAGCTAAGCGATTGCCTAATTGAAATTAAAACGGCCCAAACGGCCCGGATATCTTATTCTAATCTGAGCTGCGGCCACTAAAAGCCGCCCGCCGTACTGTGCGCTGGCCAGTGAGCATATGTCTGATCGTCTGTCGGTGTATGCGAGTATGTGTGTGCGCCTGGGTGCGCGTGTGTGAGCGAGCCCAACCGCCGATAAACCTTTTTAGATGAGGCCGATTAGTTGCACGTACACGAAGACCGACCCTGCCCACGCGGGCCACGGCGCCGCACCACGGACACACAAACGCAACGTAATCACGGACAGCCGGGACGTCCCACGCGCGGCCCGCGCGATGCGTGTCTCAGATTAATTATACCGGAAGTGCACGCAGCGCGCGGAGCGTCTTCCCGCGGGGCACTTCTCCGGCGCCGCCACCCCCCGCCCGGCAGACCCTCGCTGAACACATTAATGCCCGACGAGAGTTATCGCCGCCTCGCCAAGGCGTCGCGACGCCCCCTCAGCAACCCTCGACGCAACGCAAAAAAAAACCGTGCGTGCGTGTACGTGCGGGTAATTACGTTCGCCAGGGCACGATTTCGGCGCGGTCCGGGCGCGAAAATTGAGCGTTAAGCCGCCCCCCCGCCCACGCAGCCGCCACTGTTTTCTTCCTTTTCGCTTCGACTTTGCGGGGGAAGAAGTTGTATTATTACGGCGGGACGCTGCGCGCCGGGGGAAGCTTCTCAGATTCAAACCCCGAGATATTATTCAGCGTTGATATTTTCCCGAATCTTTCCCCCTGGTCCTTTGTTTAGCAAAATGCTCAATACATTGAAGTGCGCCCTCTCGCGCTCTCGCTCCCTCGCCGGCGCGCTCTCCTGTTATGCGTCATCTTTCCGAGGGTCGCTGTATAATAAATGGACGTGCACCCAGATATGTATTATGTTCCTCTTCTTACAAACAAATTAAAACCCCAAGCACCGCCAATCCTTCTTTTTTGTGAAGTATCAATCCGTATAGGTCCAATTAACAACGGAAGTGTGAAATGGAGAAAAACATCAAAACATCAGTATTCTACATGTTTTTTTTTGTTTGACATTGACTTTGTTGCATTCCTGTAAAAACTGTATAATACGTTGTTAGCGAACATAAAAGCTTTGCCATCTGCCATCTTCAAGATGGAACAAATAAAGTTGCTTCTGGAGAGGTCTTATTATGGTGTCAAGGACTATATGAAATACTCATTTTAAATGTCTATGGGTGTTTAAATCTGTGTGGCATATTCTATGTATTGTATCAGTGTGTTTTTATATACCTTATTTTAATTATTGGCCAAATCAGATTTTAAATAATATGTTTATGAATTATGTACATATATAACGCTGTAATATTCGTTGTAACGGATCCTACTACGGATTGCGATAGTTTTAAAATTAGATGCCCCCCTTAAGAAGAGAAGAACAATTGGATTCTGAAGTGGAGATGTTTATTAATGATACTTAACGAGTAGCCTGGGAGAATACCCCAGAAACTAAAAGGCAGCTGAATGGTAGTAACTATCCAAAAGAGATAAAAAAACTTGCTAGTTGAAAAATGAAAAGCAAGAAGGAAATGGTTTCAAACCAGAGTCCCACAAGACAAGACTAAATTAAATAACCTCACACAATTACTGAAAAGAGAGATACACGAGCTGAAAGATAAATCAATTAACAGCTAGGTACCTGAGAGAAATGACTAATAATAACAGAAAAAAATATTCCCCCTGGAAGGCAACTAATAAAGTAAAGAAACCAATCATGCAAATACCGCCAATTAAGAACGGAACTGGGCCAGAAGTAACGGACAAAAAGCACACCAACAGAACACCTTGAAACTATCTTAAAATCGCATGAAGTACAAGAAGAGGAAATATTCACTGATGACATTATACCAGTAAACCAAATAATTACACCTGTATCTCCTAAAGAAGTTATGCACGAAATCAATAACAATATTAATCCAAAAAAAGCTCCTGGTTTTGAATTGATAACAGGAGAAATATTGAAGCAACTCTAAAGAAAAGCACTGGTCAAGATCACCAACCTCAAGCTGGGATTGGTGTCGCTTAAGTTGTGTGTTAAGTTGGTGTCGCAGGTAATATGTTGCTTAAGTCTAAATGCTGCATTTAAACTTAAGTACGTACCTATGCTGTGGAAAGTGACGGAGATAGTCATGATAAAAAAACGAGGTAAACCTCCACATGAAGCCACATCATATATGCTAATTTCACTGCTACCTGTCATGTCTAAAGTCTTTGAGAAACTACTTCTCAAACGAATTAAACCCCTCATTGAAAGTAAAAACCTAATTCCAAATCACCAGTTTGGATTTACGCGTAAACACCCTACAGTTGAACTCTACCATGTTCACAGAATAACTAGTGTAATTGAAAAAGCATTGGAAGAGAAAAGTGTTTGTTCTACAATATTATTGGATGTGGCGAAAGGTTTGGCATAAAGGTCTGCACCACAAACTAAAGCACACCCTCCCCCAACAATACACAGAAATCTTGACGCCATATTTATCAGAAACATATTTTAGGGTAAATCAGTAAGATGCCTACTCTGATCTTAAGGAAATTAAATCTGGAGTGCCCCAGTAGTATCCTGGGTCCGGTGCTATATCTACTCTTTACATATGATCTCCCGGAACTTGAAAATAACACAATTGCTACTTTCGCTGACGATACTGCCATTCTAGCTGTTAGCAAAACCAACAATGAAACAGCAAACAATCTTCAAATATCAATCAATAAAATACAAAGCTGGACGAAAAAATTGAGAATTAAGCTTAATGAAACTAAGTCAGTCCATATAGACTTCAATAACAAACGCATAGAGCACTCCCCAGTAGCCATGAATGGTCAAATAATATCATACGCAAACACAGCCAAATACCGCGGTTTCTCACTTGACACTAAGCTCTGTTGGAGAACGCATGTCAAAAAGAAAAGAGAGGAGTTGGGTATAGATATCGAAAAATGTATTGGCTCTTGTGAATAAACTCAGATTTATCAATACATAATAAACTTCTGCTGTACAAGCAGATATTAAAGGCAGTATGGATGTATGGCATACAGCTTGGTTGTACCACAAAAAGCAATATATAAATATTTCAGACTTTCCAGAATAAAGTGTTAAGAAACATCATAGACGCGCCATGATACATTAGGAATGATAGCTTCCACAAGGATCTTGGAGTGGAATCTGTAGATAGCGAAATCCGGAAATGTGCGAGGAGGCACGAAGAAAGATTCCACCAACATGCGAATATCCAGGCTATCCAGCTTCTTGATAACGTGGACATTGTAAGAAAGTTCAAGAGGAAGAAACTGCTTGAGTTGGTGTAAAGCGTCAGGCGCCAGTGATAGTGTAAAAAGCAGAGCGAGTGCTTGTGTTACTTGAACAAAGCGCACCAAACGCCAGAACAACTATGGGGTACCAGTGGGTGACCCTTAGAAAAACAATTATTCTTAGTATAAATATGAATAGATATAAGTTACTTATTAGTCTGTTAGTTTAAGACTAGATTGTAACATCATTTAATAATAATAATAATAATGAAATTAAAAAAAAATCTTATAAGCACTTGATATATATATTTTTTAAATTAGCGCCCGGAAAAAAATCGGAGATCGCGAAAAGTTCTCCGTGCGCTGTTCTGAAAATGCCACCTTTATGCCAATGTAAAAACGGATGAAAACAAGGTGTTTTCAGATAAGTATAATAAAAAGTACTCTATACAACTATATTGTCTAATTTAGTAGTTTTTGTAATATTTCGAAAATTCTCATTTGTACAGTCGTGTTCAAAAAAGTGTTGTATGTACATACAAGTACTTTAAGAGGATAGGTCTAGGTCTATTTAATTAATAATACAGTGCTAGCCTTTGTTGAGTAAAAACACAACTACCGATAAACTTTTAATGTAGAATAAATAATACACTAAAGATTTAGAGTAATTAATTTTCATATAAAGAATACAATAATAATAATATTTCTATTTTGCGTTTAGAATAAGTCGATTCTAGCACCCAAATGATGTCATTTGAGTGTTAGAATAAGCGGTAGGTGTGCTAGAATAGACTAGTAAAATTTACTGCATTGATGTTGGTAGTGGTAGCGTTGACGATTGACGTTGAACTGTCAACTGCCATATGTCAAAAAATAAATTTCACAGAGAACAGCAAATTAATGAAAATGAAGTTTAATTTAAATTATTACCGTGGAAAGTACAATTATTATACACATTAACAGTTACAAGCGATTTGTCTTGAAAATTTATTGTGACACTTTTTTTTTCACAGCCGCCTAAATGTACGCCACAGAAATGTCAGCAACCACCGCAAAATCTCCTAGATTTAAAATTTTCATTTTTTAATTTATAAAATACTATGATGGCAAAATAGAAAAAAATAGTATAAAACACTCGTTGCAGAAGGTCCTCCAAGCACTCATTTGTTCCTCAACTCGCTGCTACGCAGCTCATTTCGGAATTTCAAATTCGTGCTTGAATAGGTGCTTTCTACAACTGGTATTTTAATATGCTATTGTGTCACTATTGGTTGTCACCTTGACACTTCTGAAATGTATCTACCGTTGACCAAATATATAGCGAACTACCTATTTCTGTGCAACACATTTACATTTACACAGTAAATAATCTGTGTACAGCACATTTTTGAACACGACAGTGCATCATTTAAATTTGCCTATGCTGTTTACACATGCATTATAGAATGCAAAACATGCATTTTTCGTCTCTATGTTAACATTGTAAAAATTGCAGTTTTCAAAAGTTCACTTTAAATGTGTTGGTATCGTTGCGCGCTTAAGAATATAAATTAAAATAAATAAAATAATATACTTTTAAATAATGAATACATACACAAATCAAGAAATTGTGAATTTATCTGCATACATAGTAACTGCGACAGGCTTATTGAATGAACTTCTAGTCTTTTTAACGAAACTTATTGACAATTTGACAATTTGACAATTGACAATTTTGTTCAATTTGGACAAGTACATGCAAGAAATCCATAAAGCCGGTTACAGAATATGCAAAAGTACAGTCTGTGTCTAAAATCCATAAAATAACTTCGATCTTTAAAAATTTTCAGATAATGTTAAAATCAATATACAGTTCGATATCATTATTAAACACATGAAAATAATGTTCATTGAAATTCTTTGCAAAGTTCCGAATTAATAAACATATGCTCTGTTCCATTTTTATTTTTAACTAAGAAGGCAGTGGTTTAATTCTATAAAGTTATACACATGAATACCAACAAAAATTATCTGACAAAAAAAAAAAAATTATTAAATGTCAGATTTCTAACAACGTTGCATATATATTAAAATAATTAAATAATTGCTTCAATCATTCAAGTGTGCTGGTTTAAAGTAAACCAATCATCAACTATATTTTGTATTATAATTTGGCTGATTTGCTTTTGTAAAATAAAACTAGCAAAATTATGTACTTAATAGATACTCAATTTGATGGCAACATTGCCCACTGTCATAAAATATAACTTATTTTTTTAAGATATAACCTATTTTTTTCAAGTCTAGTGGCTTTTTACATTGGCCAACAATACATCACCCTAACAGAGCCATCGTAGTTAAAAATACAAATGGAACAGAATATAAATAGTAAAGATTATCAACGTAAAAGTTCGTCGATTTTAGTTTCTGTGAATATTCTTGGTAAGTACATTGGTACCTAGTAAAAAAAGTGTGATTTTAGACGTTTCGTTCTTTCATCCAACTTAACTAACATCTTTTTTTAGATATAACCTATTTTTTCAAGTCTAGTGTTTTTTACAATGGCCAAATACTGCCCCCCTAACAGAGTTAACTTAGTTAAACATAAAAATGGAACAGAGTTTACATTGAAATGTTATTAAAATTAATTACAGGAAACTTTATTGATATTAATGGTAACCATTTCGAAACCATAAAAATGTCACTAAGTTTACATAATAAAAACAGAAAAAGTTTCCATTTATGGCAATATATATGGCTGCAGGAGGAAAGGAAACACCCTAAATATCTTCGAATATAATGATTTTTCACGATATAGCCGAAGTCCGGCAATTTTTAATTAATGGGGGACAGCTTCTCGCAAGCAAACGATCTTCAATTTTTTAACCCCATTGAGCAGCGGAGGAAGTCCAATTTAAAAATAAAATTATATCTTGCAAACTAATAGATTTAAAAAAAGTAATACACTGCAACTCCAATAACAAAAAAAAAATGGGGTAACCTCCCCCAATAAATGTATTTGTTAATGATATCCCAAACTGGTAATCGATAAACGGGTCTTTTTGCGGTGTAATTTGTGTAAGTGAGTGTATTAAATTATACAGAAGCCAGGTATTACAGGGCTTGTTATTCTAGAAAATTGCCTCAGGTTTATAGATAGCGTTGTGCCGACTCGAATAATCCTATGACTCGAGAACTTATAACTCGTAAATATTCCAACTCGAATGATTATTCGAGTTTACCAACTCAAGTCGGGCTAGAGGCGAGAAACGAATAGCGACTGGTGAGAAACGAACGTTTTTTTAAATATTTTTGTTAGTATTTTATCCATGTTACCAGATATTTGTTATTTGTTGTTTTTTAAGTACTTTCTAGTATCTTCTAGTATTTATTTATTTTTAGGAGGATGACTGCATATGTCGTTTATGCGGAGCTAAGATGGACAGGTACCACCTCGCGCAATGTAAAAAGAAGGAAGGAAGATCATTATCGCAATTTATTAATGGCATTTCTAATGTAAAATGACAACTATGACAAACTGTATAGTAACACTGCTTTTATATTTGTGTATGACTATAACTATTTCTTTGTATCTATCTGTCTCTACAAATGAAGCGAAATAAAGATTATTATTATTATTTATTTATTTTTCCTACTAGTTTCAACATTCAGCCATCATCAGTGGTTTTTAAACTGATACGACCCAAAAGTCAAATATAATCTTCAAAAATATAATTTAATTTACAAAAACCCCTGATGATGGTTGAATGTTAACCCAAAACTAGTAGGAAATATGTTCCTTTAACGAATATATTAGATTGTGTTTCAAATTAACAAATGCTAACAAAAGTTAAGTCCACTAAATCTCTTAGGAAAAAACCACACTAAAAAATGCTACACGTACAACTCTGCCCACTTGGCCAACTCGAGTTACCGTTATTTATAACTCGAGTTATTCGAATACATGGATAACTCGAGTTGAGCGAATACATGTATTCGAGTCGGCGCAACGTTAAGCGTCTTTAGCGAGTTCCCAACGGTGAATGGCGACACTTTCTCATTACGAATGTATTATTTAGTTATTTATTTTATTAAAAACATATAACACTATTCAAACATATGTTGTAAATTACATGACGATGTGTGTTCTAAAGCTTATTTCGCTTTGTAAGAAGATATATGTACTGTTAAATTCGCGTCTCCCACTGAAAGCGGTTAACATCGGCTGAACTTACGGAAGTGTTAAATTATGCCGATAATTGAGCTGCCAATTAGAATACGTAACGGCACCTGCGGGCCCCTACAGTGCCCGCGCCGCCCCCGCAGAGCCCCATTGTGTGCGCGGCGGCGGCGCGGATTTTTTTCTGCCCCCAACCTGACCCAGATGATTGCAATCTGTGAAATTGATCCATTGATCCGGATTCCGCGCTGACGCCGGGCCCGCGATAAAGGTCCGCCGGATCCCGCGGTTAACCAGGCAATTGATTTATCAGGCGGCCCCGAACGCGTTACGGCCCGCCTGGTCGCGGTTTTAAATGCCCGCGGCGTGGCGGGGGCGGGCGGGCCTCTGCATTTTTGCTAATTAACTCGGCGCCATTAACCGCGCGCGTTTTACAGATCAATGGAACATAATTGGAGCAGCGCCGTTATGGGGGCGAACTTGATAAATAATCTCTTTGAATTGCTGGCCTAAATTAATGCGGATTTCAATATCAACCTCGCGGCCCTTCTTGGGCATGCCCGGAAAATCTTCCGGCTTCGTTCCGACGAATTAAACGTATCGTGCTTAAATGTGCGCAATATTATTGTAAACGAATAAATATTATATTATACCGACATTGACGGAATCATTTTTGTTGCAGTGATAATAGCGATACAAGGGCCCCCTGATTACGCGTGTATTTTTGTTGTATTTATTTGTTTAAATTATGGTGATTAATGTGGGCAATGTTTTCGGGGCAACTTTTTGCGTGTATTTTATACTCCCGGTTTTATTGTCGGGAATAAATTGCGCGCTGTCCGAGATTCATCCGGGTTGATAATTCAGGGGGTCGCCGGTGTATGCGAGGAATGGGGAAAAATGAATATGTAAGGCGGCGCGTCGTAAAGGAGGCGTCTGCGGGATTCTGGGGCGGCAGACTACATTAGCGCGAGCGCCTCCTGGGGGCAGGGCCATCAGGCGGCGCAGGGGGATCTTTATTCCTTTGTCCCGCGGCCCATTCTAAGTACATTAAAATACCTTAGTTATGTGAGCCGCGCGGGCGAGGGGGCTATTTATTTCGCGCGCGGCGACACAAAGGCCGGATTTCGTCGCTCCAGTTTTAAAAGAAACTTCAAATTAGGGCCGCCGGTGACCCCCATCAGGCCCGGCGAAAAACGCGCGCTAATTAACGATGATGGATACCCGCCGGGCCCGGCCCTGTTCACATATGCGCGATCCGCGGCGATCCGTCTTGTCATTAGGGCGCTTTTTGTCCGCATCGCGTTAATATTATCTTCACGGCACGGGAACAATGCGTGGATTTTAATTATATATAAACAAAGTCGGTGGCCTTTCCGGTGGGACAGGAAACGGCTCCTTTGTTCACGTAAAAAAAAAATAATACCGCACGTATCATTTCCTCGTGTGCACTTGGGGCACCCTCCCTATCCGGGGGACTGAACCCTCCACATGCACACACACACGCCCCCCCCATTTCGGATTATTTAGTTACGCGTAATTTACATGCCCAAAAATTCACGTGAATTTGCATTGGTAAGAGGACAAAGGAGATTCGTTCGATGTATTGCAGCCCAGCCATTTTTTTTCGCATGTGGCAGGGAAAAAGGAAAACACGAAAATATGAATTCAACGTCCTCCAATTACTATTTCGCTGCTCGCCACATCAATCGAACACCTTGGGTACTTATTACATAAAATTAATTTCATCCTATATTAAGAGGCCTCGTTACCCAAACGCGGTATAGGGAATAGCATGTAAGCGACAGCCTAGATAATTCATGAACGGGTCAACATAATTACAATCGGAGACCTAATTTAGAAAGTTTAGACATTTATCTACATTTGTGCTGTGTAGTTTTTAAGAAATAATAAAATGGTGATTTATTATGTTGATTCAAAGAATGACATGTTTAGCCGATTTGTGAAATTTTCATCTGTATTTATTTAATTAAGACAAGGTACATATACTGGAAATTCCTACAGGGTATTTGGAGCTAATTTTGTTGAGAACTACCTTCGTTTTTTTGTTCCAATATCGTGAATTATAATGGAGTATTCTTGTCTGCACATAAATCCGATTAGGTGATCAGAAATAAGTCACCTTTGATTTATTTCTTAAAACTACTATGTTTAATTGTAGATAAATGTCTAAACTTTCTATATCAGTTCTCCGATTGTAATTATGTTAACCCGTTCATGAATTATTTGGCTATCGGTTATTAATAATGCCGTATACTAGCTGACGGAAAAGAGGCCTCTTAATATTTTAATTATCAATCTACAACTCAAACTAACAGCGGCTGGGCGATATTCTGTAATAGGAAGACTTCCGATTTATTTTGCTTGCGTCAGGGTTTTTCATAATACCTATTTCATATTTATGAACTTTCAACTAAACCACATAACACCCACTAATATAAAAATTAAAAGTTACTTATTACCAACTGCAGCTACTCAAGATACTCAAGTGGACATCAACTATCCAGGTATATTTCCCAATCAAAATATACACCCGGGCAAAATTAAAAAAATAAGAAATCGATTGAAGTTACTATTCCAACTTATGGCGGACTCATATTATATCGCTTGTTAAAACGGCAAAAGTCGACCGCAACAGCAACAAACAAATCGAAATGAGTGAGTCCACAAAGCAGGACAGGGAGGCTACTTTGTGTGTGCTCCTGCAGCTTGTTAACCGCGTTTCTGAAGCAAGTATAGTGAAATGCTTAGGAACAAAGCAAAGAAAATATATACAAGAAGAGGACTTTTATACACGCAAAAAAGATGCAATACGAATAATAATAACAACACATCGCTACCTGTGGGGACTTCATACTTTGTACAAAAAACTTCTTCAACAAACATACATAAACACAAAAAATCTCTTTTGAATGTATATGCTTGTTAACTTCAGAATTCACATAGGGTATTCCAGTATTTCATACAAATATAACGTGAGTTAAGCCTAGTTTACACTTGGAAAGTTTACTGGCGGAAAGTACTTGCAGCCAGTAAACTTACGATGTGTAAACTAGAAAAACGTCTTACTTTCTACTTTCCGGAAAGTAGCAAGCGAAGTTGAGGACCCGGCTAGTTTACTAACCAACTTTCCCGTCCATTATTGTAGTTGCGTGTAAACAGTATCCTAACACGTTGCAGGAGTACATTTTTAAAATTGAAGTGGAACAGTGATCAAATAATAACATTTTAAAATTTTTAAATTAAAGAGAAATACTGCTTTTGACCGTCTTTTACAAGAATTGAAAGAACTAGAAGGTTTTGAAAACATTGATTTGACCATTCTTAAGACTAAAGTGAAAACAATAAAAACTGTATATAGGCAAGAATTAAATACGGTTTTGAAATCTAAACAAAGTGGATCCGGTACAGATAATGTATATCAGCCAAAGCTTATATGGTTTTCCAAGGCAGATACCATATTCGTTTCTCCTATTTTTCTTTTCAATTAAATATTCTGCAATACCAACAGCTTTTACTTTGACAGAAGTCTCACTACCGCTCTTGAAGCCTTTTGTTTCTGTATTAGTTATCAAGTAAACTATCTAATGTGTAGACACACATATAGCAGGAAGTTTACTAGCGGCAAGTACTTTCTGTCAGTACACTTTCCAAATGTAAACGACGCTTTAAGGCTCGTTTACATTTGGAAAGTTTACTGGCGGAAAGTACTTGCCGCCAGTAAACTAACGATGTGCAAACCAGAAAAACGTCTTTCTTGTTTAGTTTCGTTCTTGACAGAAGCCTTTTTGGTTTACACATCGTAAGTTTACTGGCGGTAAGTACTTTCCGCCAGTAAACTTTCCAAATGTAAACGAGGCTTTAAACTGCAAATTCTAAAACGAGAGACATCCCCAAAAATTAAGTTTATGAAATGAAGGCATAAAAAGTAGAATTCTGTAGATTAGTGGTGCTTAATCGGTGCACCGATTTTGCACAAAAATTGCAAAGCCGAAAAATCCGCAAAATAGTGAAAACAAAAAAATAGCTTCGCGAATGCGTGTGCGAGTGCTTCTCTTGAACTAGGTCAAATTGTAAATATGGTAAATAACATTAAATCGAGACTATTGAAAACACGCATTATTAAAAAAAGTGTTTTCATTCACTTAATGGAAAAGCAAGTCATGACTCAATAGAAATGAGTGAAGAACTGTGCTACTTTGCCAGTTAGTTACACATTTCTTCATTTCAACCACATAAACAAGAATCACTTTTCTTACGTGTGGAACATGCAACTTTTTCGTGACATGTTCAACACTTGGATGTCATGGTTGCTTCACTGTCGGCCAAGAAAGTTGCTGACGTTCGTCTAAAATACTGCCGTTTTGTTGTGTCAGCACGCTCTTGACATACCTTGATGCATTACTTTCGAATAATATATTATTTAATTGATTTTCATTAAGTACACGAAAAAATAGCATATTCCACGCGTCCGAAAAGTGATTTTCCATACTCGTGTAAACTCGCTCCGCTGCGCTCGCTCGTGAATTAAACATATACACTCACTGGAAAAATCGTACTTTTCTTAACTTTTAAAACAATCTACTATTGCACTTCAATAGAAGCTAAGTACGTAATGATTGCTTTTTCACACTGAAACGAGGTGGTTATCTATGGAGGTAAAGTTTTATGTCGATTCTTAAAACTTAAGTATGAATTATTATTCTTTTTCCAAAATGAAGGTATGGATGATTTTCTAAAATGTTTTCAAATAATGATTGGTGTGCTAATACGGCATATTTAGCAGATATTATTAAGTACTTTAATAACGTTAATACAAGCATTTAAGGAAAGAACGACATTTTTTGACATCCACTGACAAATTGACAACATTTCAGAAAAAAATAACTTAGGATGTGTTTTTCATTATTCACATTGTATCTAGAATTATCCTTTAAAAATTAAAATTTGTATCTGTGTGAAATAGGAGGCGAACCAAATAGTTTTGTCCCTAGATCTTCACTTTATTATGTACGGACTTTTAGCTTGTCTTATAGGTACGTTCGTTTGCCTTCATTAACTGTCTGCTGTTCATTCAACTGTTCGTATTTTCTACGTTACTCTTAATGCCTTCCTTATAGGAAGTATTGCAAACTCGTCCTGTTCATGATGGTCTTTATTACTTATTATGGTTTTTATTGTTATGGTTTAATAACTTCCCGTATTGCTTTTGTTCATAGAATTCTCATTTAAATTCTACATTTGTTGTTTTGGTTAATTTCCTTATTCTTCATAGCGTAAAATAGTGTAAAACAGCGTAAAGTGGCGACAATGTTTCCAAAATAGTTTGTATATTGGTGGTGTTTACCTCGTAATATGTATATGTTAAATTGCAAGTGCATTTTTGTTGTGTTGTTTTATTTGTTCAGTAAAATATATATATATGTACCAATATTATCAGTATTTTTATTATTAAATGCTATTTTTATTATTAAAGGCGTCACATTTTTGTACCTACTGCTTTTTAATAAAGTATTGTGATTGCCCGCAGGATAACTCGAGCGTAGTGGGCAACTAGGCAAACATCCAAGCGTGCAAACCTCCGCCGTTCATCGCCAAGTTTTGCCTTCCGAAAATTACCTGTTCGCTTTAAATATCGAGCAGGCCGAGGCGTACTCGGCCCGAGAGAAATACGCCTTATTATAATTTTTACTTCTAATCATACACTCCAAGGCGAAGCCGTAACGCTTTAATTGCGCGCAGAAAAACCGCACGGCCTCTCCGAAATTGCGGGGCTGGCGGCGATAAAGGTTTTCAGGTTTTCAGGTTTTAAGGTTTTCAATTAAAATTATGTCAAACTGGAACAGGTGTGCAGTCTTACAGGTGTCGCTGGATCTTATCTAAGCCGGACACGTACACACATGCATGGACTGCCGTAAAAATCGTCGGCGCTCTTTTTCCAGCCTGACAATGGTTGTGTTGAAGAGGACTCCGCAATTATTATGCCGGACGCAAATTTAAGTGCCCAGAAATATCTTTGCGGACGCCGTAAAACGCCGTTTTTTTACTGCCCGTAAAACCGCCGGGGGGCGGCGCCATCCAGGGGCGCGGGGGAGGACGCGCTTTTAACGGCCGGATTGAAATGCTGAAATCGAACCTGTAATTGATAGTGGTAAAGGCCGGGAACAATCGAGCTCCTAATTCGATCGTCGATTAATCCACAGGGCGACTTTCGCCGCATGAGGAATATGAATTGGAAGCGCCGCCGTTCGCTGCGAACGGCTGAAAGCGTTCATACAGAAAACTCAATTATTTTACACGTATCAATCACTGCGGCGGATTGGATTACGTTTAATAATTCGAATTTGCTCGGAAATAATGTAGGACGCAAAATAGTATAAATTGAGACGCGTACGTAATCAGCCAATCGCAGGAACCCCGGCAATCAGTTAATGCGCGTAGGAATTAAAACAGGTTGATGAATGAATGATGTTATTGAATTACCTCATTCTTATTATTACCATATACCATCTAAATAATATCATTTAGTAAGCAATTGTAAACATGAAAAGAATTGGCTTCTAAATATAAATCTTCAAGAGATGCTCAATTCATAATATTAATAAGTATATACACATAATTTCGAATGGAATAAATGTATTTAAATTCTGGATAAAATACTGTACGAAAATTCATGAAATCATTAAAAGCAAAACTTAAAATCAAATCAAATAAATAATATGAGCCGTTGAAAAAACAGAGTGGCGTAAGTCCAGTTTTTGTAAATTCGCATAAGTCCAGAAATATACAAGATATGTTGTCCCTTGTATATTTCTGTTGTCTGGTTTGTGCCTATGTGAAGACTGTAATTACCAGAGATAAGGCCATTTAAGTGCTGCACTAGAGCCGCTTTGTTTAGTCTACCAGGTTGTGAGAAATAAACAAAATCACGGACACCATGGACAAGCAGATTAATTAAAAATTTCAACGATATTACACTCTGAAAGTAATATTGAGATATTAAGGTATGTACTATATATGCTTGAATTTGTCGACTAGTTTCTAGCAGGATGTAGGGTCTAGATAGTACATACTCGCAGAAGCAGATCTTTTCCAGCTATTATAGAACTCGTGTAATTAATTTTTGAACGCCCATAGATCGAGTTTACTGAGAACGAGGCTGCACGGCTGATGTGCTGAATGTGTTACATAATATGTAATACTCCGTTGTATCCGTTGTAAATCCGTTGTATCAATATTTTCCCAAATTTGCCATTTCCCGTCGCAAAATGCGCAAATTGAAAAAAAAACAGGGTGCCTTAATATTTTCATAGTTCAGGTGGCCTAAAATTCATTCATCAGGCGCTGAACACACGAGTATTAAGCAGTTTAGCGTTGATACACATCTCTCACCGTCCATTAATCTTAATGTGCTGCATGCAAATAATTCTATTACAAAACTCGTCAGTGTTAAATGGCGCCCTCGCCAGCATGCAATGTTTACATAAATCTTATGCCCGAGAAACTAATAGAGGCAAATTATATCTATCACAAATGTAAAAATAAATGCCTTGTTCTACTTTCGGCTTCACCCTGCGTAGGTAACGCAGAGGTTCTTAACCCACCCTACAAGAAATTCAAAAAAATTTAAAGGTCAATTTTGAAAGCAATTTTGATACGTTTATAAAATTTTAATGAGGTTTATTTAATGCGGACAACCATGTGTGTGTAGTATCTTTACTCTAAATTGAAGTTATACCTGTAAATAATGTTTATGACCAGCAATAGGGAGGCTTGTCTGAGGACGTTCAGAACCGGCACCAATAATTACTGATTAAGAGCCTAGGAGTAAGTAAATATATTTTCTTAAATATTTATTTCACAATTGTTTTCTTCTTAATTGGAGTACTTACTGGTAGAAGAAAACAATTAAAAAATATATTATAATACTGGTATCCAAAAATGGATGAAACCATAACAAAAATAAGATGTTCTTACTTCCATTCAGAAGACTGGCTTGTGACAGTCGTGGACTTGCCACTTTTTCATCCCACAGTTTATGTAGGCTTATATCAACATCTCAAGAGTTTCGGATTGTGATTTCTTTGGATAAATACAAAATTTTATTTATTGATTTAATAACTACTCACTGGTATTTGTTTATTTATTTTATTTATTTTTATCGTCTGACTAGTTTCGGTTATAAAAAAAAACATCTTCAGAGGCATATGTATGAAGAATACAATAAATTAGGTTAAATATAAAATTAGAGTTAAATTTGTTACAAAAATGTTTAAATATAAATTATAATAGTATTTGTTACGTGTTTAATGTTATAGGGTGTATAAATGATGTAGTGTTTATGTAATTTGTTAGTGTGGGGAAGAACTAAAATGTATGAAAATTATTTCTTATGGGGGTATTAATTTTGGTGATAAAAAGTAAAATTCTTAAGTCCTTTAGTTATTTTATATGTAGATATTTAGAATTATTTACATACGTATTTAATGTGTATACAGGATGAGTCGGGAGGAACGGATCTGACTCCAGGAGTGTATTATACACATGAATATAATTTAAAAAAACTTAAATGTTGTTATCCGATTTTAATTTGTTTTTAAGTTATAGATTAGATCAGTTTGTTGAAAAGTCGGATAAATATGTTTTTATTCGGAGTTTTTTGATGTGGAAACCGGTGACGATATCCTTCAGCAGCAGCTGTTGCACTCCCATTACAAGACCATAGACAAACACCATATTTTCATATTGAAGATTTAAAACTATAACATGAAAACAATTGAAAATCGGATAACATTTGATTTTTTTTTAAATAATTTCACGTGTGCAATACACTCCTGGAGTTTGGTCTAGTCCTCCCGACTCACCCTGTATATCCTGAACTTATTTAAATTGAAGTTTGAAAGATGAGATGTCTAATTTTAAATTTTAGTTGATAAATTTTTTTAATAACCGAAACTAGTAGGCGATAAAAATACATAATAAAATAAATAAACAAATACCAGTAAGTACTTATTAAAACAACCTTAAATATACAGGGTGTCTTTAAATTACGTGGACATGGCTTAACCACAGATTACCTGGATCAAAAGAAGACGATTTAACAAAAATTTTCTATATACAAATGCGTTTGGTTTGGTCAGTATTCAATTTCAAAGTTAATGTAAAAAAAACAAAATTTGCTTATAAGAAGAGAACGTTTACATTGATTTGGATGTTGTTTGGTATGACACTGTATACGGGTATAACTCATATTTTAACATAATATTGTTATTATCAGTAGACCGGTTGTGTACAAAACAAGGGTGGCCCAAAATTAATGTATTCATATTTTTTAATGACAAAGCAAATAAATTTAAAAAAATCTAATCGGACGCAGGCATTCATTATTAAGTTTTTTGTATGTTTATAGTTTTTGATATCTGTTACAGTTTCGACACAAAAAAATAAAATATGAGTGACTGCGCTACACTCGTTTGGAAACAAATCATCAGTGAAAATAATGTTCTGGTTAAAAAGTATATGTTCAGCTCTTTTTTTCCTAAATAAATCGGCAAAACGCAAAACGTATGTCATAATCAGCTGGTAAAAGCTCTAACACTATTTGGATATCGTATGGATGAAGCAATTGCTATAATTTCCAAAAATTCTTCTTTGTTATTAGGGCTCCTAAAATCGTAAAACAGATATCAAAAACTCGGCACAAAAAAATAAAATATGAGTGACTGCCCTACATTCGTTTATATAATATAACTGGTAATTATGGATGAAACTTTAAACTTAACAAAATTTTATGTTTGCACGCTGCTGTCAAAATGTGCCGAATACAAAACTCTGTCGAATCACGAGTCACCGATCACAGACAGATCCAATCTAATTTGCTGTAAGTCTTCACCAGAAGTGTTGTAATTGAGAAAAAATAAAATCACCGGAGAGCGATGATTCGCCCGAGCTGTGAGCACCAATTCCGCGAACTTACTTTTTGACTACTACGTATGCACAAATTCGAACGCTGGTTAATTAATAATTAATTGTACTGCAGATGATCGCTTTGCATAAAAATTAATTATATTTAGTTATTAAATGGTAATAGTGTAATAATCAAAACGGTAATACGTGTTTTCATTATTTAAGATTTTCTTACACTAATAACGGGTTTTCCAATAAGAGGTGTTATTTTGAATAGCCCGCTATTTCGGTAGATGTCACTTTTGAAGCTGTCATTTCTTGGCATTTGACAAGTAGAAACTACGCCATTAATAAAAATGGTACGATACACGCTTCAACAACGCATTGAAATTATTAAAATTCACTATAAAAATGGTGAAAATTTGGCAGAGACGGTTCGTAAAACTCGAACATTTTTGGGTCGTCGTGAAGCACCTTGTCGGACCGCAATACAGAAATTGGTGGAAAAATTCGAGCTGTTGGGACAAGTTAGTGATGAGAAGAATAAAACCCGTGCACGTCGCTCAAGAACAGCCGAGAATATTGCTGCTGTAGCCGAAAGTGTTGAAGAAAACCCAGGTTTGTCCATTCCTCGTCGTTCTTTGGAATTAGGTATTCCACAAACGTCATTACACCGTATTTTGCATAAAGATTTGGGTCTTAAGGCTTATAAAGTCCAGTTAACACAAGAACTCAAGCCGGCCGATCATCAACAACGTCGTGACTTTGCTGATTGGGTCGTTGAAATGCATGAAAATGATCCGGAATTCCATCGAAAAATCATCTTCAGTGATGAGGCCCATTTCCACCTCGGTGGCTTCGTCAACAAGCAAAATTGTCGCATCTGGGGCTCAGAAAACCCAAGAGTTATTGTTGAAAAGCCTCTCTATCCTCAACGTGTGACTGTTTGGTGCGGTTTATGGTCCGGCGGAGTCATTGGACCTTACTTTTTCGAAAATGAGGCTGGCGCAACAGTTACGGTGAATGGATTGCGCTATCAAGAGATGATTAACGATTTTTTATGGCCGGAATTGGATGGTATTGATCTGGACAACGTTCACTTTCAACAAGACGGCGCTACGTGCCACACAAGCAACGAAACCATTGATCTTTTAAGGGAAAAGTTTCCGGACCGTGTTATCTCTCGAAGAGGTGATCACAATTGGCCACCGAGATCTTGTGATTTAACACCTTGCGACTTCTTTCTTTGGGGCCACGTGAAGGAGAAGGTCTACGCCAACAGCCCAGTATCGATTCAAGACCTCAAAGATGGAATTCGTGAGGCTATCGAGGACATACAGCAGCCACTTTGCGATTTAGTTATGGAAAATTTCATGAAAAGGATTTTGTCCTGTAAGCGTGGCCGTGGTGGTCATTTGCTTGATGTTATTTTCCACTATTAACGGCATACCTTCCTCTTTGTAATGAAATAAACATCTGATGATTTATAATAAAAAATGGCATTTTTCTTTGAATATCAAAATAACACCTCTTATTGGAAAACCCTTTAGTTGTAATCGTGCGGGTTTTTGTGGGCCCTAGAGTCGCCTGGCTGAACCCGAACCACTTCCTGATAAAAGCTGCTATAAAAAATATCCGTGCGTGCATATTATCATTGGTGAGCCGGTTAGCTTCACGATAATTACGTCGTTAAATTACTCATAATCCAATTAAGGCCTAACTGTATTTAAATTCGCTGGAAAAAGAATCGTTAATTAGGCAAAATAATTAAGATCCGATCGGGATTAAGACGTTATTAATGGCGGCAGGTTGATTCTGGCCGTATTCGGACGGACAGACGTCGAAGCGGGATGTGCAGCCGCATTAATCCGCACTCCGATGCGAATGGGGTGGACCTTTCTGCGAGGGCGGTTTGGGGAGGGTGTGCGAGAGGGCGAAATCCGGGCGGGAAAAAAAATCAAATTTTCGAGAGCCCCGAGACGTGAGATAAATAAAATAAATCAGGACTCGCAGGCCGGGGCGAGATAGCATTTTTCATAAGGCGGTGCCTCCCGAAACATTATCCAGGCGAGTGTACGTTTTTAGGCGCCGAATTAAGAGCGATTTTTATTGTGGAGAAGCGAAAAAAGGTCGACGCCTTGAGTGCGCGGCTTACATAAAAAAGCGGGGCTTTATTTTTCAACTCCGGCGATTTAATAAGCGCCGTCAAGTAATTCGAATTTTATGGCGCAACGTACGTACGAATACAATATGTTATCGCTCCTGGGCGGTTAATAATGGGCATTACGGTATGCCCCGTCCGCCGGCCGGCCCCATAAACCCGAGCTGTAAACTCGCATCTAAAACTTTTAATTTATGCACTTTATTCCGCGCGTCGCGCATAATCATCGCGCAGTGATATTGCCAGTAATTGCTAAAAGCCATCGCTCAGGCGCCGTCCCGTGAGGAGATTCATGGCCAATATCTTCCCTTTTCTCGCAGGAGCAAAACAACCTCGGGGAGCCGGCGTTGCATAATCCATTTAGAAAATTAAAGAACGCCCGAGACGCGCCCGCCCACGCACACACATCCTCACGCGGATATGCCCAGGCCGTGGCTTTCTAAAATTGGAAGACACCTCCTGCAACAGGATATGAAACATTGACCGCAGTTTGGGGCTGCGTCCCGCATGAATTAATAAGCCCTAGGCGGAGGCATCCTCGGGGGGATTACGATTCGCACGAATTATTTATACAATTAAATCACGCCAGAGATCCGCATGTCCGCACGTCCGCGATGATTCACGTGAAGACAAATTTCGCATTATTCATAAATCCGCAAAACGCCGGCCTTCTTTATAATTAAACTCGATCACCGCGGCGGCCTCGCGAGCGTTTTCGTTAACAAGAAGTAGTTGAGTGCCGGAGCGTGTTTATAAGCAGATAGCAGGATGATCGTGCGTACGAGCAAGCACCAGAAATGATAAGTGCCTCCTGAACACGCGTAATTACATCGCTATAAAGAAATTAATATCGTTGAAAAAAAAAGGTAATTTAAAGCAAGGTGTTAATCGTCTTTTAAAATATCCCAAACAATCAATTAACTTTCTGCATCCTGCATCCATCATAAGCATCCATGCTTCATGCATCCTTCATAATTAAAGGAACACAAAATAGGTAATACAACAGAAAAATGAAATGACACAAACAAGGACCAATAGAGCTAAAATTCTGCGAGTTGGTAGAGAACCACAAAATCGGATAGTTCGTACTGTTTGCACATGTGTCGTGACACCTAAGTAGCATGAATCACACGTACAAAAATAATCTTCACATAACGGAACTTCCTGGAGGCAAGCGGATTTAAAGAGTTGGAGCTAGACTATTGGTGGCTAATCTTTCACATACCATGGTAACTGCACTACTATTAAAGTTAATAGGAGATTGTACAACTGATGCACAAAGCCATTTAGGCCCAGTTGTTCATCGTGGATCATCCTTCCTTGACCACGGTTCAGTTACATGGGATACAATTGTTAATACAATGGTATCCTTAGAAACCGATCAAGGATGATCCCGATCGTACAACTGGGCTTTACTATCAGAACTGGACGTGTGTGGTATTTGCCAGCCCAAACGTAATCTGGCTAAGCTTACGTAACCATAACGTAACTTGGCAACGCCACTACCTATTGCAAATATAAAAATTGCATTTGTGGGTAAATGAAAATTAAAAACGACATCAATAAGAAATTTACTCGGTTACGATCATTATATTTTACAAAACAATACTGCAAACACGGCAGATTGATCCAAATTTGATTAGATATGGATTAAGTCGTTTAGGTCGATTTGGTCAGTCGTCTCCATTTGACGACTAACAAGTCTCAAGGAGATCGCCATCTCAAAATTCATATTTCTTACGAGAGAAAGGTACGCCTCATATACCTCTCTCTAGCATTATTAGATCTGCTCCACCTTATGAAAACGGAAATGTGCATTTGGAAATTACAAATCTGGCTATACTGGGCTGATGAGATCAAATAAGATCGAAACTAGTCTCCAGTTGCCGGAGGAAATAATTCCCAAATGCACAATAAAATTGTGCGAATTTTAGTTCACGTTAGTGAAAATTTAAATCGCACTAACCTACCCGAGAAGTGTATAAATTCGTTAATTAAATAGGAAATAATTAAGATATTATTATTACCTTCAACTATTGCATTTTAGACGTGTTCACACATACCTGGAACAAAAAAATAATGTTAAAAACCAATTATAACAATAACAATAATGTAGTAGAGGAGGGGTATCCAACATGTTTAAGTAGGAGTGCTTCATATGAATATTGCAAGTTTTGGACGCAAAAATTTAAAAAACATTAAGAATGATATAATCAATAGAACTCATTTTCAACAAATGGTGGAATAAATCTTAGGTACCAGGGCCACATAAAAAAATATGTGGTTGGAAAAAATATAAAAGATCGGGCTGCACTTTTCGGCCAAAGCAGCAATCCTGCCAATACTTTTGAAGAATGCACGGTGAAGTAAATTTTCAGGATTTTCGGCAATTTCAATCAATTTATTATATATATATTTTATTTTAGAGGCTTCTAAGGCCCAGTTGTACGATCGTGAATCATACTTGATCGTAGTTCAGTTACTTAGGATACAATTGTCAACACAATCGAATCCATAGAAATTGAACCATAATCAAAGATAATCCACGATCATACAACTGGGGCTTAAGCTCAGTTGAACCATCGTGGATCATCCTTGATCATGGTTCAGTTACCTAGAATACAATTGTGAATACAATGGTATCCTTAGAAACTGGATCACGATCAAGGATGATCCACGATCGTACGAATGGGCCTAAAGGTACCGGTACACTAGATGAAAACGTTCGTAAACATTCTGGTGTAGACGTCTCGTATACGAGATAAGTGTTCGCAACGCAGCACAGTGGGGCATCTTCGACCGCTAGCCGGACAAAAATCCACAGAAAAGCAGAAACATCATAGTCATCAATTTCGTTAAAACTAGTGCCAGGATTTTAATTATAGTCTAATGCACCCATGGTACAAAGGGTTTCTCTTTAAGAAGAGTTTGAATGCAAGTGTTACACCGAAACGACTCTCGTGTCGTGAACAATTCTGGCGCCTTAATATCCATGCGATTTTTTGGTCAACTTGTTACTTTTTAACGTACAGTCTTGATTATTATACTTGCTTAGTATTTTTTTTAGTAATCAGTTATTTAGTACGACATATACATGCTAAATTATAACCAAATTATTTCATCTTGTTTATTTTTGAATTCCCACAAGATATGCAAATAAATAGGCGATATTTTTTATGAAATAGGGTGCACGAATTATGCAGGGGTTCGCAGGGGTTCAAGTTGTATGTCATAGCATGCTCTCAACCTTCATCTATCATATGCCATTTCGTTCATTTGCCACCTTTTGCCACCTTCGGAGTTAATAATAAGAATGTAGGGCGCATCCTATCGAAAATGAAACTTTTCACTTTTCTACTTACATATTTTTTTAATTTTTTTATCAAATTGTTCTGGAATGTTAATTTCATTTAAAATGTGAAATATTTCTGCACTTTTTGCAAAATTAAATCGTTAGTCAATAGGTGAAAACTACCCCTAACATTTAAAGTAGAAATTAGTTCGAGTAGCACATCACTATGATTAAGTTATTAATTATAAGCGATAGAGATGCTTGTAATGATAATTATGATTATTCAGTCATAATGTGTAATATGTTTGATTTTTCCATTATGCATTATACCTTACCCACTTCAACATTAAAATATTACAATATTAATACTTGGCCAATATTATAAAAACAATCGGAAACTCATAAAAAGAAAAACAATTGGAATTAAAATATACAGGATCATCCATAAAGAACATGTATTTTGTATAAATTTCTTAACAACATCACTGTTGATTTTCTTTCCTAAAACTGACTGCGATTTTATGCTTTACGCGATTTTTACGTTTGATAATAAAAAAAGGCTCCCCTTCCTACATTTTAAATAATTGAATCTATACTTTGATGTTTTTTTGTCGTAAGTATCAAAAAGCCAAATACAAGATTTCAGATTTTTGTCCGGCCTAAATCGCTCCTGTCCCACTGTGCGCCGTTAATTTCGCGATATCTCGATAGAATTTGGAGTTCCCTAATATATCCGTGAACACATCAATAAATACTCGAATTCATCGTTTCTTAACCTTTTAAGTGTGGCGACCCCCTAAAATGCCCAAAAATAAAGTAAAGCCTATATTAATTGGGAGCTAATTTTACAGGGGGTTCCATGATAACGGTCCACAAATATGGGGAACACAAACCCTAGTGTGGCATCTTAAAATAAAACTAAATTATAATTTATTAATTAATAAAAGGGTATTTTTCGTACAGTTTTTCTGACTGATTGCGACACCCCGTATATCTGATCATGACCCCCTTAGGGGTCGCGACCACCGGTTGAGAAACGATGCTCAAATGTATCTATGAGGATGGGATGGATCTGTGCGGCCTGAGGATGTGATCAGACTCAATTTGTGAGGTGTGTGAAATTTTTATTTCGAATATTATCTTTGGACCTGGGTGAGACGTGGGGACTGAATGAGAAACAAAGAAGCAAGATAAGAGCGGTAGAAACGAAGTACCTTAGAACAGTATATGGAGTCATCTTAAGAGACAGAATCGGAAGCGAAAAAATCAGGAATGAACTAGAAATTAAGAGCATAGAGGAATACATAGAAGAAAGGCACCATCCCCTAGGATGGTGGGGTCACATGCAGAATTAAGGCGAGCACGCAAGCAAGAGAAGTGTTGGAGGCGAAAATGCAAGGAAGAAGAATAAGAGGTCGACCAGCTAGAACTTGGGAAGACGCGGTAGAGAACATATTGAGGAAGAAGGATACCTCGAGACACGAAGTGATCCAAATGACAAGAGACAGAAAGACAAGAAATATTATTATAAAATATTATCATGTTATGTTATATAGCTAGAAGTACACAGTATGTTACATGCCTACCGCAATCGAATCGCACATGTGTGAAAGTTGGGTGGGCGATTCGAAACCCTGGAGAGGATATCGCGTTGTGTTCAGGGAGAAATTTGTGGCACCGCTGGGGTTTGCCACCATAAATTTCTTCTGTCTTAGGGTTACGCGATCAAACAAGTTTGGAGACCACTGCTGTATGTACGTAGTCAACGAGACGATGTGCGACTGCAAGAGAAGTGTCGCCCGTGTGTGTGTCACAGTGAGCTTTCGTACGGAAGGGTTTTGAATGTGTGGGCCTGACTGATGCCCTTTAAGCGCTGTTATTAGAGCGTGCGATAATTCGGCGCAAATCAACAGGAAACGGACGCCATTAAAATCGGCGTGTGTGCGGCGGCTGGTCCACCTACGGATTTAACCGTTTCCAATATTCACCGTCACGAAATCCCCGCGGCGCCGCCCGCTATGGGCGCAGATGATCGAAAATCGATTGGCAATCACGGCCGCCCATTTACTGCGGGGATCCGCCGCCCGAAAACAATTGCGGGAAATATGTTATCAATTTAAGCGCCGCCGTTATTTTTTTCCCCTGTCCGTCGCTGTCCGGGGCGCCGTTGATAATGGCCGCGTGAATAATGCAGGGGTAATTTCGGGGCGTTCCGGGCGTCGCGGTGCCCACCATGGAATTGGGACGTACGTACACGTCGGAGGTATGGATTATTTTTTCCGCGTCTGGCATCGACCGCGGTTTATTTTAAGCTAATTGTAATTTTCGTGCTCAATTATTAATCGGCGGATTGGGACGCGTCGGGCGTGGGCGGGCGACGCTGAAAAAACGCCACCTTGTCTGGGCCGGCCCGATGCGTACATTAAAGCGCCTTTTTTGCCCCGGGGGGCTGCCGTCGGAGGTAGCGGCGCAGTAAAACGAACAGAGGGACTCGCACTTAAATATTAAAATATGTGCCGGGTGTAATTCAGCGAGGGTCGCCGGAGGAATATGGCTCCGCTCCTTAACGTGTTTATGCGCGTTAAAAGTCGGCGGCAGCGGCGGTTTAATTATTCTAAACAGGACGTGACTTCCAGCCGAACGGTAAACGCTCCCACACGACCGTGGGTGCCATATCGAAGTCGAGAGTCTCCTTGCCGCTGGAGTGGGCCTCAGACGTAGTGGTGCATATAAATACTGCAAATGAGAGATGCGCAAAAGTTGATTCCAGATAACGAACAACTATAAATCATAATAATCATAATAATTACACTGACCGAGACAATTTGGGATACAATTGTTATAATTATCGTTTTATTCACTACTTATATTTAACTTAGATACCCTCCATTCACGATGTTTTTGCGTCAGTGGAGTCTATGAATATCTAGTAATTTTGTTGGTAGTGTTTCAGAAATAACTGAATTCCCCAATGGAACTTCTCATTTTTTTTTTAGGTTAAGTGTTTGCAATTTTAATTTCAATTCTTTGAATAACATTGTTCCCAGATGTAAAGTTTAAATTATGAGAGATGAAAATGGAACGGCAGGAAAGAAAATGAAAAATAATGCATTAAAAAACATTCAATTTATTGCAATTTAGACACGGATTGTGTGGAGACTTAGGTATGCCAACTTGTATTAAATACTACCCTAATTACTGGTGTGGTAAAATGAACAAGTCAAATTCTTCTCCTTTTTTCTCTTTTTCTTCAATGATTTCCCTCATGTGACGCCAAGGTTTCCACTCAACATTTTCTTGGGCCTTCTTAAGCTTCTTTTCCTTTTCACCGCCTTGTCTCTAGTGTACGTAGGTACCATTTTTTTCACAGTTAGTTTCAATAATAATGTACAGATAGTATGTCTTTCCTTAAAGCACTGTAGATTATTTCACACGGGCCTCCATGGAACGACGATGAAATGAGTCGATCAACAAATTGCAATATATAATCTAAACCCTCACTTAAATAAATATTCTTACTAATTTTGGTTAAATTGTTAAAAAAACATCCTCTGACAAACATCTTATGATTTTAAATTGTCACTTAAAATTCTGCCTAAATATGTATGTGCTATTTACTCGTTCTCTATTATTTTGCCAAGCGAATCAGATTCATAATTTTCATCATTTCTGAATCAGATTCACCCAGCGAAATAATAATACGAGGTATGCTTTCAAACGATAAATTTCCCATGTATTTTTTTCAATCGGCTAAAATAAGTTCATTTTAATGTCTACAATAATTTCGCCACATTTCTGGAGTATATTTTGGCAAATAGACTCAAGCCATAGCTTCTCAACCTTATCTTTGAATAAAGGGTGAGCATTTATGTCCTTGTTATAAGATGGTTTACAGAACCCCCATGCCATTTCAATAGAATTATATTGAGCATTGTATGGGTGTAATCTAAGAAATTCATGTCCTTGTTTCCGCAATGTATTTTTGTTCCCTTGTTTGCCTTTTTTGTTAGAAAATGTAGGTAGTTTATCCAACTGCAAGGAAAGATAAGGTGCATTATCCAATATCACCACACATTTGTCTTTCAAATTTGCCAGAGCAGGAATAAGTTGTTCAACCTCCCAATTTTGAAAAAGTTCTCCATCTTATGGTCTCATGTCTTAGGTCTTATGATAATCTCTATCGTTGCTTTTTGAATTTAATAATTGACCGCACCCATTTAAAAATCCCAAATGACATCTCACGTGCAAAACTGTAAATATTGACACTTCACTTTTAATTTTGGTAGGATTACTTTTTAAATCTGTCTCGTGTAGTCAACAACGGATTGACGAACAATTTTGGTAAATCCAAGTTTCGTTAAGATGCACAAAAGTTAGATTTTCACTAGATTTTTTCAATTGTAAAATTTTTCTCAAAAAAACTAATTTTGGATGCAACGACATGCTTTTGTTCACATAAAATTGTTCGACCGTTTACCTCCCTATGTTTCTAAGCCATTGACTTAATAATTTTGAATAATGTTGTACGTCCCCCTTCAAATTCTAATATTTCTCGCGAATCTGCCAAACGTCTATTCAAAGTAAAATATTCATTGTTTTCAATATATTGCCATATTTGTCGTTGCAGGTCTTTCCGAAACATAAATTTGTAAAAACATCCATTTTGTTGCGTTTCCCAGAATACAATTTCTTTTTGCAACTAAAATAATCTCTAATGTGTGTCGGCTCACCTACAAAGATTTAAATTTTTTAATAACAAATAATGCACTTTATTTTAACGTACAGAAAGTATATTATCCAGTCTCGAGATCAGTACGTGCGGCTTAAGCCCGGCATGTATTTCTTATACTGCCAGTAGCAGCGTTTAACTGACAGTTTTTGTTGCAGTTGTATAATTTTTGCATTTTGACTAATATTTTGACTGAAGTGAAATTTATTTCTATGTTCGAATATGCAGTAAAAAAAAAATAATAATGATATCTTAAAAGCTAGTAGTGAAAAAAATTGTAACATCTGACAATGTGGTAGGAAGCAAATGTCTAATAGACATCGACATAAAAAAAAACTTCCGTTGCATCACTGAATCAGTTTGTCCAACATGGTAAAAAGAAAACCCAGCCAACTCGATTTCAAAAAGGTCGTGAATGTATATTATGTGGTGTACCGAATAGAATGTGCATTTCGCATTTTGATATACATGAAGAGGAGAATTGGAGTTGCTATAGTGAAATAAAATTAGTGGAATTTTTGGTGACTTTTGATGTTGACAGAATAAAAGTTTATCCACTTCATCAAGTTATTCTCAAACTACAATACTGGTGACCCCGGCGTGGTCCGTGCAGTTCGCAGGTATATTAAATAAAAGTGTACCCTACGTGTACTAATACATATTTGCGATTTTTGCAAAACGTAGGTTACAATCTCAGTTGCTGCGCCTAAATTTCAGTCTAAATTTGTTCATATTCGTTTACAATTCCAAATTCCAGTTGACAATCTTAAAATTTCAATCTAAAATTCAAGATTTTAATTCAAAACAATAGATATCCGTTTTATTTAAAATTCTATTGACTATTGAAATTTGTTGCATGCTATTCGAATTAATAATTCGCAATCGCAGCAGGTTTCAGCTTAAAATGTACTCGATAATTCTGCACCGTTTTTAAAATTAAGAAATGTAAGAAATTTTCAGAATATTTATTAGTAGGGCAACTAATTTGCAAAGTATTTTTTGCATGCGACTGATACGGACTGCACTCAAATGTTTTTCAGGCCAAACTTGTAATTTTTAACTTTATTTGTGATGGCATGTATTTGCATATTTTAGCCTAAAACCATATTTTTGCATTAAAGCATACTTTTGTACATTTTAATATAAAAGCATATTTTTGCATATTTTAGCTATATTTCTGCACATTTTAACCTATTTTTCAGAAAAAATGGCTATTCTGGAGTATGGTTTATTATTTTATTATATTTTTATTCCTTATTAATGGTGTACTTCTAATACCTCGAAGCGAATTCTTTTCGATTTTGCAGTTATGGGCTATTCCCATGATAAAAAGTGTGCTGAAGTGATTGAAAAATGTAGTCAGCCGCAGGGAATTGACTTATAGTGCTATACCCTCTATAATGTGCATGACTGTACACTAGCATCGGAAAGACCCAGATTTAAGCTGTGTAAAACGTAGTGTACATGTAATGCAGTCGGATTTTATTTTATGATAGCTTAAACACCGTTAATATCTCGAATTTGCAATTGCCCCCCTTGCCCCACCACCACAGCCCTATATACGTCGCTGTGTACTAATAACTAATAACAAAAATGGTAAAATTTAAGCGTTTCACTTTTTTTGTGAGTTAGTGTATAATGTAAGTGTATACATATATCACAAAATTTCACGAACAATAACTAATTTCTTGGTATTTTTTTTTGCCCTTGGCCTTTCATAAACCTTAATGAATAATATTCAATTTTTGTGCTTCGTTTTCTGTTTTTTTTTTCATAACTTATTTGTGCAAATTTAATAGTTTTGAAGCATTTTTTTCGTGTTTTACCAACTATTAGGTGATAACCGGATTTGAACATAACCTAACCTAACCTAACCTACAATAAGACGTGTAAACAGTGGATAACTCAAGATGGATACATACACTAGTAGTGGTAATATAATTTTCCGAAAGGTGGACTCCAGCAGAATTGCGTTATATGAGATTATACTGGAGAGGATAGAACATATTCGGGTGCTATCGTGACTACTAATCACATTCACTACTATGACAGAGCCTGCGCGATACTAGTCAATTTGTAACTTGTAACCAAATAATTAAACACTAATAAATAACAAATAAACATAACATTTTGTTAATTATAATGATAATGGAGAGTTTTCGATTAAAACTTTCGCCTTGTTGTAGGTACAATCTTTTTGCAGATTGCAGATTAGATAAAAAAATAATTAGTTTGTGAATGTGCCGGTTGATAACAAGTTAAAAGTGCAGGAAATTAAATTAAAATAAGCATGTATTCAGATATGCAAGAGGTGTTAATTACCCCCATGAGCTGTAAATATGTATGTGGAAAAAGTATTAAACGAGAGACCTAATTTAGCTAGGTAAAAATGGTTGGAAAAATTCCTATAAATAATCAAAAGCAGGAGGCAAACTTTGGTGATTCATTGGGAAATGAGCATACAGTAATGGTAGATGCGGCACACCGAGGTGATTCTAAATAAACTATATTTTATTGGTCTATCGTTCCTTATAACCAATATACAGGGTGCTTAATTAATATTGCCCTTTTTTCAATTAATCATAACTTACGAATCACACTATAATTTTTTGTAATATTTAGTATGTATGTTCTTTGTCCACTGTGGTGTCGCTTAACATAAAAAATAAAAATCTTATTCTAGGTCCGTTTTCCAAGTAAATTGGGTGCGTAGAATTCAAATTTACCACCATAATTGCTCCATCAGGTCTGGCTCTTTTTATGTCGCATGGATGGCGCTACTGTAAAGTAATTTGACGGAAACCCACATTTATTCTCTATCTTCATAATAATAGTGCTTAAATATGTCAAGTAGATCGTGTGTAATTCAAGTATTTCTGCTTTGTTTGTGGTAAATATATGGTTGGAAAAAAATATATGCAATAACGGAACCATTAAAATATGCATATTTACATAACTATGGTTTTGCTGCCAGTAATTTAGACCACAATTGGACACCGATATTGTTTTTCAATAGTTGTAGAGCTATTTTATACAAGTGGTCGAATGACGAGAGGAAATATTTCGACTTTTCAGTTCCAGTAATATGAAGAGAGCAAAGTAATCACCAAACCGATTGTCATTTATGTTTATCAAAAAGACTCCTGAGACTTCGAGAATCTAATATAATGTAAGTTTCTCAAGATTCTCGAGCATATACTCTGTACACGATATTTGTCAGATATAAATACTGTAATTTGGTTAGACTAAAGCGCGCCGGGAGACGTTATTTGGCGGAGGCGATGCTCCCGGAGGTCGGGCAGCGTTTCCAAAACTTCAGGTCCGGCCCGGGCGGCACTGCCGGTTTGACCATGGGCGTCGGTAGCGACGGGTCGGGCGATTTGAATAACGCTCGCCAACAAATGGGACCAGTTTTTCGTCGCTGGCAGTCAGCGTCCGTTCCGCCGCCGACCCGGGGGCCCACTGGGTGAGCGGCACTGGTTTACGGCCGCGGCAGCAGCGGGAAGTAAGTACGTGATCCGGCGGCACTTGCCATTCAGTGCCGCCGCCCGCACAGCACACGCTGATGATCGTCTGTGCCGGCACCGTCTCATCCTCTCCCGTTCCGCCCGCAACGATATCGGCTTATAAACCCGTTCCGCCGAATCACTCATACATCCATCTACGCGCGCTTAGGACGGAGGCGAGAAAAAGCCGCGCTAATTGCCGCCGCTCGGCGCGCAATTAATCCGCGCGGCTTGTGTCTCCGAATTTAATTGCTCGCGGTCTCACCTTGAACCCGCTTGATTGTTACTGCCGCCTTTTTACGGATCGACTTAAAAAACTGCCGTAAAATATAATTAGCGTCCTGAGCACCGCCGCGCACGCCGGCCCGTTTCCTGGGCGCGTACTTTTACAAGGAGACCGCGAGGACGGAAAAATTGCCCGATTTAATTGAGGCTGAAATTTTAATCACGGATCCCTGCACGGAAATCCTGCGAGTGCAAACAAGTTTAAAATTGCCGCCCTCGTTGAAATTAATCCAGAAAGTTAGCCCAAGAATAATTTGCTGTGTGTGGCAAAAAATGTACTAATCAATATTTTAGGATTACTTTGTATTACTTCAGTATTTTCATTACGTTAAACGCGCTCGGACGATAATTCATTATTCACTAGAATAAAACTATTGCTAATAAGCAAGGCGCGGATTTCTAGGTATTATGCTATACATCAGTTATAATAGCAGACCAAAATGACCTCGTACGTATACGAATTTCAGCAAATGAAGTAACGTGACAAATTTTTTGTGCTTTTATGCATATTTTCAGTTTTTAAGCTTATAATTGCTTTAATGCATTTTTTGTGCTTATTTCCTTATTTTTTGTGCTTACTTACTTATTTCTCAATTTTATGGCATATTATTTATATTAGCTGGGAATATATATTGTTGTACATTATTGTAACGAGAATTCAGAATTAATATTACTCCGTTACGTCAAGAGTGCTTGGTTATCACAAAATCATCAACAAAGCGAGCGTGCGTACGTCATATTTGGTAAACAAAACTTGATTATTTCGGGGATTGCCCTATTTTTACGTGCACAGAACGCATTTGGGGCAAGTATGCTATCAATTCAGTCCAATTTATTAATATTCAGTACGTTGTGCTTGTGCCTTGTGTGTATTACGTGTTTATAAGTTTTCTTGCATAAAATGCCGAAAGTAAAACCTTCCGTCGATGAATGGATACGTGGTCATTCTGAATTAAAATATGAGAACGGCAAATTAATTTGCGGGGCTTGTATCATACCGGTAAGTTTTATTTTGTGTTGCTATTGGCCTAGGTACAAGCATGTATTATGCTGTAGATTAACTGCGAGAAAAAATTTAATTTAACACAACATATCAAAACAACAGTTCACCTGGAAAATTAAAAAAAACACAAATCTGCAAGCAGTACCCTGAGTATCCAGCAAACTATTTCCGAGTCTTTTGCGAGTTCTTCTACACAGAATGAAAAGGAATTTTACTTTGATTTGTGCAATACGATGGTATCTTCTAACATTCCGTTAAAAAAACTAGATAATAGTATGTTTAAATCTTTTTTACAAAAATACACCGCTAGACATATTCCTGCCGAATCAATCATTCGCAAAAACTATGTGGAGCAAGTATATAAACACACTATTGGGGAAATAAAAAAGATAATTGGCAACAATTACATATGGTGCTGTCTAGATGAAACTACTGATTTATGTGGTCGGTACATCGCCCATTTAATGATTGGAATATTAAACGAAGACTCCACCAATGCATTTTTAATTAGTTCCAAGCAGTTAGAAAAAACAAATGGCAATACCGTTGCCAAATTCGTTCACGATTTATTACCACTTTCTTTTTTGCCAAACCCCGTACCAAATGATAAATTATTATTGATGCTTTCTGATGCCGCTGCATATATGTTGAATGCATATTCTAATTTAATAGTATTTTATGAGTAATTAATGCAATTTTGGCACATGGTTTTAATCGAGTTGCTGAAACGATTAGACTGCGATTTCCTCTGGTCAATGATTTGATAAAAACCGAGAAGAAAATGTTCCTAAAAGCTCCACTGAGGGTTGAAATGTTTAGGGAAAGAATGCCAAATATACCTCTTCCTCCGGCACCGGTTATAACTAGATGGGGTACGTGGCTAGATGCTGCCTGCTATTATGCCGACCATTTCGATTCATTTAAGAAGCTTGTGTTAGAGTTTGCCGAAAATGTGTCAGAGGCAATTAAAGAAAGCCACAAAGTTCTTAAAGATAGGAGGGATGCACAAAATTTAGCATTCCTAAAAACCAACTAGAGTTTCGTAAGCGATTGATAAACTCCAAGCAAAGGACACAACTTTGGTAGATGCGGTTCAAATAGTTGAAGATTTTAGGAGCGACGTCTCAAACGTACGGGGATCTATAAGAGAGATTATTAAAAAAAAGTGATGCAGTTTTTTCAAAAAATGAAGGGTTTGGCGAGTTACAAAAAATATCAACAGTTTTAAAAGGAGGATTTCGTGGAAGATTTGCTGATAAATATTACAATTGTTCCCAAATTTAAAGATGCACCGATTACAAGTGTGGATGTGAAGGGAAGCTTTTCACACTTAAAAAATGTGCTCAGTGATAGGAGAATGGGATTTTCCGTTGAAAATTTAGAAAAACATTTAATTATTAGTTCATTTAAAAATGAGCAGTAATCATTATTTGTTTTTAATTATTATTGTTATTCATATTAATCACCAAAACCTATGTAATTAAAATATTTCTTTTATCTACTTATAGTGCGTTCTTGTTAATAATATTATGTTTTGTTTTGTTTTTCTGTATTTTCATAAAAAATAAAATATGCCTTTTCATGCTTTTTCTGCGTTTTTGTGCATATTCTAATCTTTATGCTATTTTATATGCTTTCTAAGACTTTTATGCATTTTTAAGCGCTTATTTTGTAATTTTTTATGCTTATAAATTCGCGCTTTGCTAATAAGTGTTGGCTGAATTAGTGAATTATTATTATCTGCTGTGCGTTAATAGTTATTTTCAACGCAAGACCATTATACAGAAAGCACAGGCGAGCACAGAAAGATAACGGGGGAGCGCCAGCAATTTTTTTTATTGTTTCAAATAACACTTTTTTTGTTCGGAATAAAAGAAAAACGTTCGACAACGATGTACGGCACGCAACACGAAATTGAGTCAAAATCTGAAAATATTTATGTACTTTGCGGAAATTATAATTTGCCCGATCTGGGACGTAAGGACAAGCATGGGTGTTATTTGCATGTCAGCGTCTACAAATCGTCTTTCATCAGCCATCAGTTTACTAATTCATAATTTTTGTCAGAAAAAAATACATATTATTTCTGAAAATATTATAAGCTAAGATTCATTATTGCATTTGTGGGTCTATGATATGGCACTAGATAAAATAAACGGCTGTTTAAAGCGAATTTTTTGGCGAGTAACTGGGGTAATCCGGGCAAACGTCCCAATGCGCTCCATCGACTTGACCGTCTTGCAAAATCCTTGTGCATCTATTCTCCTCCAATTCACTCTGATTCGCTCATGGTTATAACTTGGTGTCGAAATGAAGACGCACTCAGTTTGGATATTCTCACCCCTCCGGAAATATTTTTAATTCGATGCCTACTCTTTTGGGCCACGAACAATAACTTTCAGAGGAATATTTCATTTAAAAATTGAGTCCAATATTGACTTATTTATTATTTAGTAACTTTTATTTTAAACTTATTTCTGCAACTTTAATAATTATGGAAATATCGGAGTTTTTAGAATATCACGATTCTTAGTTCTTTTAGAATAACATCTAAACTGCTCGGATTTTTGAAAAAAAATCAACATAATCTGAACCAGCGTATAAAACTGTACAATATTGCCCATTTAACCAGATCTCCAGCTTTAGGAATAAGAAAGATACCCATGCAACCCCTTGTTCGTGGTGTAATATCGATAAATATTACTTGCTCAATAACGTTATTTTAAGATCTTTAGGGAGAAATAGATGCCCTACACCGAAAGGTAGATAGGCCAAGCAATAAATAAAATAAATAAATAGGGAGAAATAGAAAAAATATATAATTGGTCAGTTTGTGGTTCGTCAGTTTGTGAAGGAAACAAGATTTGAAAAAAAAATGGCAATTGAGGGGTCTAGAAGTAAAAGGGTTTAAGTGCATTTTTGGTAGTTCTGAGATAAATGGCTTTAAAGTTAACTTGAATTTCAAAACACCAGGAAAGAATTTAGAAAACTGAATGAATTTAGAATACTGTGTTAATATTTTAGACATAGTTTTAGACTAAAATATTAACAGTTTTCAAAACATATTCCTGGAATTTTGAAATTCAAGTTAACTTTAAAGCCATTTATCTCAGAATTACAAAAAATGCACTTAAACACTTTTACTTCCAGACCCCTCAATTGAATTTTTCACTTGAATTAGTTGTTAAGTGATGTTTTGGTAACAGTTTGCTGACTAATTTTTAAAACGTTATCAAACAATCTAAGAAGAATGATTTTCTTCAACTGTGTAACTGTGTAACCCTAAAAAATATAGCTGTATTTTACCATATTTAACAAATTTGCAAACATGAAGGTTTTCAAAATAATTAGGGAAGTTCAAGCGAATAAGCTCAGAAGCCATACACTCTAATTAAAAAAATAATATGGGCAGGATTCAACATAGCATAAATACATGCGAAATTTTCTTCTAGATAATATCTGTCCAATTTGATAATAGTATTTTTCCAATTAGCATTATTAAAAAGCTCATTATGTATATTGAATCTCATCATTATAACTACACCTTAATCGAATGGGTGAATAAAATGTTTACATTTTCACTTCATTCACTATATCCATTGACAACGTGAATAAAGTAAAAAAAATGGTAAATTCGCACTATCCTTGAAGTTTTCGTTGTCACCTGATAATGTGACACTTCACGCAAATTCTTTAATTATGATATGATATGATATGATATCATATATATATGATATAATAAAGCAATTTTATCTACGACTAATTTATAATGTAAGTATTATACTTGAGGTTTTTGCAGTATAATGCTGGTCATTAATTCCTTAGGGAATGTTGACTAGGGATAAATAGTCATTAATCCCTCTTGCACTCCAATTAAAAAAATTCTCAAAGTAAATAATACCATGGAAACAAAATCCACAAACTCAAATGTGTCACTGTCAAATGCGTAGTGTTTGTGTATTTGTATTGAGATGGATGAAAACGAAGAGTTTTTTATTTGTACACCTTTAGAAATTGTACAACTAGCTACAGCAACAACATCTAGCTTGATACCGGAAATATCGAATTCCATTTACAATCAAACGTACATATCCTTCAACAAATGGCGTCTTCGAAAGAACGCAAAATAATTTTCCGAAAATGTTGTACCAGCATATTTTGTCGAAGATAAAGTAGAGTATACTACTCGGAATAATAGCTATTATTATTGACTCGTGGTATAATACACTATTATTCATTTATACCATAAATAGCTTTATTTGTGAAATAGTTTTTCTAATTCTAAATAAATGTTTAACACAATTATTTTGTTTCACTATCGATATTAAAATTTATTTGGTCATTTAAATGAATTAAAATAATTACAGATAAAAATATGTAACAATTTCAAAAAAACCTCGGTGAAAAATTTTCTGCTGCGTATTTTTTATAAGGTTGCAAGGAGTTACAAGGAGTACCTTGAAACTAAAATTATATTTGTTTAATATGTTTAATACAATTATTTTGTTTCACTATCGATATTAAAATTTATTTGGTCATTTAAATGAATTAAAATAATTACAGATACAAAAATGTAACTATTTCAAAAAAACCTTGGTGAAAATTTTTCTGCTGCAATTTTTTTTAAAAGGTTACAAGGAGTTTCAAGGAGTACCTTGAAACTAAAAAATATATTTGGACATTTATTTTAAGGGCGGGTCATATTTAGACCAACTGTGGGTTGATTACAAACAATCTAACAATTATATTTCGATGAATTTGATTAAAAAAAAGTTATACTTTCAAAAATTTGATGGACGAAAAATTAGTTTTTAGAATTGGATTTAAAACAATTGGCTTTAAAAAAAATTATCACAGCTTGGATAATGAAATATTTTAAGAATGCTTCGTTGGAAGAGAGATTTTTACTATTACTTATCATCCTTTAAAGCTACATAAATAGAATTGTATAACGACATTTCATCGCTAAAGAGTTTTTATTAGTACTATGAATTATTGTAGTGTAATTAAAGTGTATGTTATAATAAGTAAGTAATAAGTAAGTGTAATATTGCATTACTATTTTAATGTGTGCTTTTTTTAAATTTTAACTTGTGAAAACAACTTGTATCATGATCAATAAATTATGATTATGATTATTATGATTAAGTTGGAACAAATTCTTCGAAAAATTGATATTCGATTTTGTTCCAAACAATTGATTGACCAAGAATGAATCCTCGAATAATATAGTTTAAAAAAATGATTATATGAATCGGTGGTTAATTCTTGGTGAAACATCTTTAAATTAGTATAAATGAAGCACTTGGTTAAGCTTCACAATTTTTTTATTGAAAAACTCTACAATTGTTTCGGTCTCACAACCATTATTAAGAGACAAATTAAACTTTTATTTTAGTTTTTACTTTCAGTTTTATTTGTCTCTTGATACTAGTCCTGAGACCGAACCAATTGTAGAGTTTTTATATTAAAACTTTATAAATTTTGTAACCCTTTCTGCCCCGACGGTACTTACATCTATTTTTAATCATTACAAGTCAATTGTTTTTGATATGGCCCCATTGGGGCTATTGGTACTTTTAAACTTTTAAGTCATATTGTTGTCCGTTGAATTATATATTTTGCCTAAGGAATTCGCCCACATTAAAATGTTCGAAGTGTAGAGATTGTTATGTAGATACTTACGTATAAAAAAATATATTTCAGTTTATTATCATATCATGAAGTAAACCAATAATCAATTTCTTATTAACTGCTGTATATTTTCTCAATATTCTACAATTAGACCATTCAGGTCTGATGAGTCCACTAATAAAAAAAAACACCATGTTTATATCTATTTAGTTATAAGTTATAACTTTGAAAACAAAAACAAAAATAAAAATAAAAAATGTTCCGGAATACAATCCTGTTCCGGTTAAATAAACAGGATGGTTTCATGATTTAGGCTGTTTTCTAATTGCTATAATTGTCGATGTTTTGACCTACTAGTATCTCCCCTCTACGCCCCCTATTGTGACCGTGTTCTTGTTATCGATCCCGATAACTAATCGAACGAAGTATTCATGTTTTCGACAGTGTCAGACAGGGCCAATTAAATCCGGTAACGGCACGATTTACTTTCGCAATTTCTGTTTATTCCCGTTCATAAGTTATTCAACCGCCCCCGAGGGCAGCTCCCTTATCTAGCCGCCCCCAGGTCTATTAGTGCCGGCGACGACTTTATTCGTTCGGCCGCATATATAAAAAAGCCGGCGCGTCTCACCCCGGGCGGCAACCGTCCCCGGGAGGCGGCCCCGGGCGCCTGGCAATGTGCGGGACGTTTCGGGAATTGGCCGGGCACCCGGGGATCGCGCGGGCGGCCCGGCCCTTTGTTCGCCGCCACCGCCGCATTAAAATTTCGAGGCTAAACCGCAAGTGTCCCGTAATCCTCCCCGCCGCGCCGCCGCGCGGGTTGGCGTCCCGCCCGGCCCCCGCCGCCGCCGCGCCGCACGCGGAAAAAACAGGGACCCGAGAACGGGGATCCGGGACCCGGGAGCGGGGATCCGGGACCCCTGGGGCGAGCGAGCGAGAGGCAGATAGGAGGGTCGTGAAAATTTGATTCGCGCGCGCCGCCCCCACCACCCTTCCCCCGCGGGCGCCCGTCCCCGCCGCTCCACTCTGCCGCGCGCTAATTGCGAATACAAGTGAGATTTCCGCGGGGCGCTCATTACTCGCTGGGAAAGTTTCGAAATTCATTGCGTGATTAATTAAGGATTTAAATATTCGTACGAACTAGGCGCCTAACTTAATAACGCATGCACTCGCTCCGCCATCAATCACTCGCGTGAATATTTTCATTCCATAGGTAATAATATTAGGCAATGACCGCGATAAGGACGAGAAACGCGCCAAAGCAATAACACGATTATTGCTGTGTCAATGTACCGAAAAGTGGTTTGTATATTCCAATAATTACATGGCTCTTCCCATCAAATGAGCGCAACACGTCCTAGTTTCAGGTTTCAGGACTTTCATAACTAAATATACACCACATATTATATTGTACAAAGCTAGTTTGAACCACGTGAGGTGATATTGATCATAAAAAAATATGGGGCCAACACAACATGCTATCACACTAATTGATAGTGATTTATTCTGCGCCACTCGATGTCATATATTCCCTATTTCTTTTTAGACGATATAAAAGAACAAATAGAGACACTTTGCCAACACGTGGCAAATAATAAAGAAAAACGGAAAAAGTGGAGGTCTACGTTTAGTATTGGACGGAAGAGGAAATTTGATGGGAGAGTAATAATTAAATGATTACAAGAAATTATCAAATTAAGATTTTGCTTTAAGAAAACTATGATTGAAAAATAATTGATATACTTATTCAATAATAATAATAATAATAACATTATTACAAAACTGGATCAAATCTAGATTTTGCGTAAATAAAAGGTTGCAAAGAGGAAAATAGAATTCATGAATAATGGAATAATCATTAAAATATAAGAAGAACTGATCAAATCTTGGTTATGTTTTTAGAAAAAGTTGCAAAGAGTATAGAATAGAAAATATATAGATAATGGAGTAATAATATTAATGAAAATATACAGGGTCCGTCATTTCACCTTCCGTCTTCTGTAGCTCAGTTACTAATTGAGTTAGGATTTTGATATTTTGCAGACTTTACTTGCATTCTGTGGTGTATTTTAGGAAAATATTTTTGATTATACAGGGTGTCCCAAAAAAGGGTGACGTCATGATGATGTGTATTTTTAGATTGCATGGTATATTTTTTGTTGATTGTTTGGGTGCCCTTTATGGATGCCTACATACCCATTAAATTTTATTAAAATCGGTCGTGTGATTTTAGCACAAAAAAACAAAAACTGAAAAAAATCAGTTTTGCACCATTGGTTAAGAAAATTAATAAGAGATACAAGTATGCCTTGTTAATAAAACCATGCAAGGTACTCATTAAATAAGGTCTAATAGTTGCGTTAACCAAGTTTTATTGATATGCATTATACAGAGTGTCAAAAATTTAGTGTCAAACTTTTCAAACTTTAAAGCACTTTATTTTTCTTATTTTAAATTGGAGCCCCTGTATATTTTTATGTCATTCCATGTGGAATTAAAAGACAAACATTTTTCCTTATTCCAACTCTATCGCAATTCATAACACATTAAAAGTTATGTGCAGAAAACTCGATATATCAACTATTCCAATAGCCATTTTAATGAATAAAACTCGAAGGTGACTTTGAAAAACAATTTATTGACATAATATGTTTTGTAGTTACAATTAATATCTCGAAAGTATTAAAGGTTTTACAGATCTTCGTCTAAAACTATTACACATCGCAAAAGTCTTAAGTTTTGTATAAAAAATAGTTTTAGTAATAAAATATCATAAAAACATAACATAATTGTGCATTTCTAAAATTAATTAATTGCTTCCGCCCTCTTGAAGGCACAAACGAAGACGAGTATGAAATGACATTGCCACTCTTCGTAACAGGTTGAATGTAATATTTTGAAATGCGAATATGAAAGTCATATCCACATTTGTCAATATAGGTCATAATATTTGTCATATTATGAAAATCATATTTTCCATGACAAAAAGTAATTTTGGTATCTTGGGTATAAAGACCTTAGCTAGAAAAGTTTTTAACTTTTATATTACTACAGTCAACATTGGCTCTTGTCACTTTGTTAAACTTTAATGTCAATAAATTGTTTTTCAAACCCACCTTCGATTTTGATTAATTAAAATGGCCATTGGAATTGTTGATAAAACGAGTTTTCTGCAAATATCTCTGAATGTGTCAGGAATTGAGATAGGGTTGTAATGAGGAAAAATGTTTGTTTTTTAATTCCGCATGGAATTGCATAAAAATATACTGGGGTTCCAATTTAAAATAAGAAAAATAAAGTGCTTTAAAGTTTGAAAAGTTTGACACAAAATTTTTGACACTCTGTATTATGCATATCAATAAAACTTGGTTAACGCAACTGTCAGACCTTATTTAATGAGTACCTTGTATGGTTTTATTAACGAGGCACTATTTTGATCCCTTATTAATTTTCTTAACCAATGGTGCAAAACTAATTTTTTTCAGTTTTTATTTTTTTGTGCTAATGTCACTAAACCGATTTCAATCAAATTTTATGAGTATGTAGGCATCTATAAGAGGCATCCAAATAAGTAACAAAAAATATACCATGCAATCTAAAAATATACATCATGATGACGTCACACTTTTTTGGGACACCCTGTATATTCAAAAATATTTTCCTGAAATACACCCTAGAAAGCAACTGAAGTCTGCAAAATATCAAAATCCTAACTCAATTAGTAACTGAGCTATTGAAGACGGGAGGTGAAATGACGGACCCTGTATATACAATGTGCGCCTAAAGTGTGGAATAAATTAATTAAAACAGAAATAAAAAAAATTGAAAAAAAAATCCTCGAACACGTTGATTTTCTTTGATAAAAATACACATTTTTGCATGACAGTCGATCTTCAACCATCATTTGTTTTTGAGTAATTACGTCATTCATTGTTTTTTAATGATAACCCCCTATTTTTATTCTCGATGTTGAGAGATCTTTTCATTGTCGAAGTGACAGTATAAAAATGTTGCCATGTTACATAAGAAATTTTTCGAGTAAATGACAATTGAAAGTGAAAAACGCAAATCATGAAAAATAAAGCAAAAAAGTCATCAGATTTAGTTTTTTAAAGTGCTTGAGGATGAAACAAACAATAACCACGCGCGCTATTATAAGCCGTCTGTATTAGCTTCAGCGTCATTACGTCATTACTCAAAAACAAATGAGGCGCTAAATTTCAAAAAGAATATTATCCATTAAATTCAGCTAATGACTTATAGGTGGCGTTAGGGTTCAATACCTTCAATACCACATAATTAATATACTGAAGACGAAACTGTTCAAAAAACAATGTATCCCATCTAAAACAAATGTCAAAACATTGCAATTTTTTCAAAAGGATTATTATCTTACAAATATCGTGCCAAAAAGAATTTTATTTTTTGTTTACTTATTAGTTACGATAATCAGCTCGTTTGCTTTACTCGAAAGTATTTTTATCAAAATAAAATGGATATAGAAGGTGTTTTAGTGAGTGAATATAATGAAGGTAGCCGAAAAAGGCAGAAGAAAACTTCTAAAAAAAAAGGCAAAGCAATTAAGGTAATATTCCGATAATTTTATTTATAACCCTAATATTCTAATATTAACTCGAGATATAATTACAGCGAGAATACACATTTTTCATACCCTGGATAAGCATGTTCAAGATAGAAAATTATCATATTTCTGTAAAGTTTCGAATACAAGAAGAGGCACAGGGAAAAATATAAGCCCAATTGCCGAAATCAAAAACATGTTTTGTCAGCAAAATACCGTATGGTTACTGCAGAGGTAAAACCTACAGAGGGTGCCAAAAAATTATTTTAAAATGTTTTGGAATTTCTTTAAAACGGTTACATACGATTACAAAAAATATAAAATTTGGATACGATATAAAAGAAAGAAGAGGAGGAGACAGGCGTTCATTAAAGAATAATGAAAACAGAGAGGAGGTTAAAAAGTTTATTGGTATACTTCATGCAAAAGAAAGACATTATAACAGCCATTATAAAGCAATAATCGAAAAGGTTGTATTTGCCCGCCAATTTAAATATAAGAAGATTATGGAAATTGTACGATTCTTCTGTTAAGGAACAATACAAGGTAAAATACGGATTTTGTCATAAAATATTTTCTACCAATTTTAATATTGGTTTCGGGTCACCAGCATCGGATGTTTGTAGTTTCTGTTTTAAAAAGAAAAAGAAACTAAATAATTGCACTGAATTGCAAAAAGTTTATGTGAGACAGAGTTAAGAACTCACAAATTAAGAGCGAAACAATTTCATTTATTAATGAATAGCTATGAGGAAAACAGTGACGTATTTTGTTTCGACCTACAGCAGGTTCAGAATTTGCCTAAACTACCTGTGGGAGAAGCATATTACTTAAGGCAGCTTTCTTTTTATAATTTTTGTATTACGGATGTCCCGACTTCATCTCCATTTTTCTACACCTGGAAAGAAATCCAAGCCGGGAGAGTATCTAATGAAGTGGGTTTTGCCATTACAAATTTCTTAAATTCGCATAAATTTTCCGATAATTGCAAAGTGTTACGATTATTTTCATACGGATGCGCTGGGCAAAATAAAAATTCATATGTATTGTATGATCTGGCACTTTGCCTGTCAAAAAGTGCTCCTGAGTCATTAAAATAAATTAAAGTTACATTTCCGGTTCGAGGGCACTTTTTTCTGCCCGCAGATCGGGTGTTTGGGCTTCTAGAAAAGAAGCTTAGGAGAATAGAAGTAATACTGAATGCTGAAGAGTACATAGAAATGTATAAAGAAGTTGGAACTGTGAAGAAGCAAGGAATATATTGGACAATCAAAGATTTTAAGGCACTTGATACAAGCTTAAAAAAGTTAAAAGGTATAAAAGATATGAAAAGAATTATATTAAGAAAATAAAATAATGGAGTTGTAAAAATTAAAACGGAACAATATTTTAGGAACGATGACTCATCGAAAAGTTTTGAAAGTGTATAAAAAAAGATATAGTTTTAAAAGACTTGAATGTCAATGAAAAGGTACTGAAAGTCCCAGTAAAGGAAGAGAAATTTAAAAATCTTAAAACATTACTCTTATTATACGACGAAAATTGGCAGCAAGACGAAAAACTAAAGTTTTTTAAAGAATTACTATTGAATGAACCAAAGTTAAACCCAGCCACCAGCCACGAGGACGATGTACCTTGTGATTGCAATGAAGATGATGGTGGTGTTCTTATATAATATGTACTTAAAAATAATGTTATTGTTTCATAAAAATAAAATGTTTGATAATAATAAAGTTTTTGCTTCCAATTTGCAATCAAATATAACGGTTTGGTACATTAAAATTATTTCAAAAAGAATTTTATCCATATCTTTTGAATCAAATGGATTTTAATTTTTTCTTCAAAAGCAATATTATCGAAATTAATTAATCAATAATAATAATGTGTAAATGAATTCAATTTCATATTTTTTCATATGGCTTTATAAAAGTTTGTATTACATTTACCACTTTACAATTTAATTTTGGTTATACAGTTTTGCCGCAATCATAAAACAGTTCTTTTCTCCAATTCTTGAAAAATGGATAATAATCCTTTTGAAATTTAGCTCCTCAAATGATGGTTGAAAATCGACTGTCATGCAAAAATGTGTATGTCAAAGAAAATCGACGTGTGCGAGGATTTTTTTCAAAATATTTTAATTCGGTTTTACTGAATTTATTCTATAGTTTAGGCGCCCACTGTATATTATTACTCTACTATCCATCAAATGCATTAAGTACAAAAGTTGTTTATATCTGGATTTTGTATTAAAACACCTATTAAAAAAAACAGTAAAGTAAATTTTCAGGCTTAATAAAAAAAAAACAATATTCTTCTACACAGAATTTTTAGTTTTAAGTAAAAATGTTATAGGTATTAAAATTCCTGCTTGGTCTAAAACCACCAATTCAGTTATTAAAACTTTGATTTATTTATTGAAAATTATGAGCATTGAAAATAAATGCGGGAAATAATTTTGACCAATGTAAGTAAAGTCTCCCAATAAGAACGATATGTTTTTAAAACATCATAACAACCATATTTAAAATTGCAGAAATCTCACTAGCCGTCATTTATTTTTAGTATAGTTTGATAATTCATCATGGCAAAGTACATGCTTCAACAACGTTTGGTTAGTCTCCAAAATTTTTATTAAAATAATCATTCTTTTATTCACACTCAACGTGATATTGTGCAGATTTTGGAATGCATAATAGCCCTTTTGTGTTTGCTATTCGTCGAATCGTTGAAAAATTCGAAACAAATTGTAGAAATATCACTATCTGTCATTTGTTTTTAGTATAGTTTGACAATACATCATGGCAAAATACATGCTTCAACAACGTTTGGTTATTATCCAAAATTTTTATTAAAATAATTGTTCTCTTATTCAAACTCAGCGTGATCTTCGTGAAGATTTTGGTCCACATAATCGCCCTTCTGTGGTTGCTATTCGTTGAATCGTTGAAAAATTCAAAACCAATTTCACTTTACACGATAGCAGAACACCAATAAGACAACCAAACGCAAGAAACCAAGAGAATATTGACGCTGTAAGTGCTAGTGTTACAGCAGATGCAAATCAGTCGATTACTGAAACTCGAAACAAATATCACTATACACGATACCAGAACACCAATAAGATACCGACACACAAGAAACCAAGAGAATATTGACGCTGTAAGTGCTAGTGTTACAGCAGATGCAAATCAGTCGATTAATCGACGTTCTTAAGAACTTGGCCTTTCAAGAAAGACAACTTTTCGTACTTTGAGAAAAAAAAAAGGGTTTACATCTATATAAGATTGTGTTGACTAATGAACTGAAACCACTTGACCAACATAAGCGTTGTGTGTTTGCTGATTGGGCTCCAGAGCAACTTGAAATTGATTCTGATTTAAAAAACAAATAATCTTTTCAGATGAAGCCCAGTTTTATTTAAACGGCTTCGTTAACAAACACAATGTGGTGAGAAAATATTCCACATCAGATTCACGAGAAGGCTTTGCATCCAACAAAGGTTCCGGGTTCGATTCCCGGGTCTGCATTTCTCGGGTGGTTTTTCTATAGTTTTCCCATGTCCTTGCAACAAATGTTTGAGATGTGTCCCTACCATCTATAAGACGCATGCAGGCGCAGATGGGCAATAATAATCTCTCCTCTTAACGCCCGCATAACTAGTAATATTTCAGGGGCCTGAGGTAAAATAAAATGTAATTGGGTCAGAGTTGTCTGTCAAATAATGACAGTAACCAATTACGCCATAGGTGGAGGAGTAGTAGGAATTATTATTATTATTATTAAAAGTTACTGCTTGGTGTGGTTTATGGCATGGTGATATCATCGGACCCTATTTTTTTTAAGATACAAATGTAGATGCAGTAGAACAGTGACTGGTGAGTGTTATCGATCAATGTTAACGGATCTTTAGTGGCCAAAGTTGGATTAAATTAATTTGCAAGACATGTTTTCCAGCAAGATTGTGCTACACCACATATTGCCAATTACGCCATAGGTGGAGAAGCAGTAGGAATTATTATTATTATTATTATTAAAAGTTACTGTTTTGTGTGGTTTATGGCTTGGTGGCATCATCGGACCAAATTTTTTTGAAGATGCAAATGTAGATGCAGTGACTGGTGAGCGTTATCGATCAATGTTAACGGATCTTTTGTGGCCAAAGTTGGATTAAATTAATTGGCAAGACATGTTTTTTCCAGCAAGATGGTGCAGCACCACATATTGCCAATGCCACTATGGAGTTACTGAGAGAAAAGTTTGGTGAGTCTGTAATCTCCAGAAATGGAATTGTTAATTGGTGTTTTTCAAAACATGATTGTCATAAGCTTACTATAAAATAAAGAAAACGGTTTGCTTTTATCTCAAATATTTTGTATTTTATTAAATTTTAAAAACATATCGTTTCTATTGATAAACCCTTTAGGTACGTGTATAGGTACATAAATATTAATAAAATTGTATGTTAAATAAACTATGTTGCGATCGTTAATTTCAATATTATTCGAAGTATATAAAATATGTAGTTGATTAAGTGCTTGAAATTCGTGTATTTTTGTGAGACTGGTGTTAAATATAAATATGATGTGTAAATCTGATGGGATTTTGTAAGGCGCGGTGCCTATGGTGCCTCACTTTTTGCCCTTTGTTCGTAGTTCTGGCGGAAACAAAGAAACGTCCCGCGGATCGCGCTCATTCGCGCTCGTGATAATACGCGGAGAGTGCGTGGGCGTAATGGCTTGATTATGCGGGATGGCGCTGCTGGGAGGTTATTAATGGTCCGGGGGAAAGAATCCTCGTAAAGAGCGGCCTCATCATCGCCTAAGTACGTCCTAATATGCACGTCGCTCCTATCTTTTGACCTCGGCACATGCATGCACATCGGCGAACAGACCTGGGGGGGTATCAGATAGGAGGATCGCAGTTCGGCACCGGGTTCTCCCTCACAAAGAGCCGAGCCGAGCGGAGCGAGCAAATGCTGATATGTCGGGATGCGGGAGCGGCACGGAAGGAGGCGGTGGGGGCGAGGCGGCGGCGGCGGCGCCGCGGGTGTGGGGGCGGCTCGGCGAGGGAGCCGGAGCGCGGTTCTCGCAGCCGCCGGCTGATGACTGTAGACTTTGTCACCCACACCACCGTACTCCACTTCTGAGCTCTTCCTACACCACGGTCCGTGATGCTTTCTGCCACTTAACCGTCCCCCATCGCGCCGCCTCCTTCTTTCGCTCCACTCCAATTTGATTCCGGCATCGATTCCGGCGGGGGCAGGTATTGCTTCGTCGAACGCGCGCTAATTAATAATGCGCGCCGCTGCAATTAACGGATCGCTAATTCGGGCGCGCTCGCCTTTTAAATTTCAGGCCCCATCCATTTAAAGGGGGATTAAGGAACACCCCCAGGATTTATCAATCATTAAAAGGACCGGTTCAAGCCGTGCGCGGCTGGGGAGACGGCCCGAGGCGGATATATTTCACGACAGCCAGAGACGCAGTGACGGATCCAGAAAATTGCTAACGCAGGGACCATTTAGCTGCCTTTAGATATTTTAACGTACTAGACTACAAACATTTAGCATAGTAGTTATTATCTACAGTTTTCTAACATTTTCCGATATATTGTAGAAAATGAAGAGAATATTCCGAATTCAATACAAAATCATATATTTCAGAAAACATGATGAAGTTTTATAAATTTTAAGTAATTATCCGAAAATCTATAGAAGACTGAATTTCAAAGTTTATGCAATTTGAAATATGTATTTTATACTATTCTATGGACTTTGGAAAAAACATCTTACATTTCCAGTAATTTAAAAACGTTTTAAAAAAATTCTTAAAAAAGCAGCTATAATATGGGCCCCAGGGCACTTCCCTGTGGTACTCCGTATTTGATGCTGTCTTCTTCTTCTGCTAGTGCCTATCCGTTCCGGATGTTGGCTATCATATTGGCTATCTTTACTTTGTTCACAGTTGCCCGGAAGAGGCCTGTGGTTGTCGTGGAGAACCAACCCCTCAAGTTTTTAAGCCACGAGATTTGTCTTCTCCAAATGTTTCTTTTTCCTTCAACTTTGCCTTGTAGCATGCACTGAAGGTGTCCGTATCTACTAGAGTTGCGCATGATGTGTCCCAGGTATTGTAGTTTCCTGGATTTAATCGTGGTCTGGATATCTGACGTTTTTTCCATTCTTCTTAGTATTTCGGCATTGATAAAACGGTCTTTCCATGATGTCCTTAATATCCTTCTGTAGGGCCACATTTCATGCGCTTCTAGTTTTTTGTGTTAGCAACCGTCAGCATCCAAGGTTCCATTCCATAAAATAACACAGAGAATACGTAGCAGCGTAAGAGTCTCATTTTGGTGTCTATAGTTAGATCACGACTTTTAAAGGCTGTGGCCATTTTAATGAATATATTTCTGATGTTTTCAATCCTGCTATTTATTTCCTGTGTCTGGTCCCATTGCTCATTAATAATGGTGCCTAGATATACATATTTTTTAACTCTTTCGATGTTCCCTTGCTCCAGCTCCAGTTGCTGTTGGTGGTGTTGTGGGTTGTTCTTACTTATGATCATGAATTTGGTCTTGTCCATGTTGATATCTGGTCCATATCGATGACTAGTGCTTATTAAGCTATTCATTATTAGTTGAAAGTCTTCTATGTTGTCGGCCATGATCATGGCATCATCTGCGTATCTGATGTTGTTTATACGTTTTCCGTTTAAAGAAATTCCTTCTTGTGTATTTACTAGGGCTTCCCGAAATATGACTTCAGAATAGATGTTAAATAGCAGAGGAGATAGTACACATCCCGGCCTCACACCGCGTACAATTTTTATTCTTTCTGTGCTATCGTCTCCGATTTTTACGCTTGCCGTTTGGTTCCAGTATAGGTTTGTAATTATTCTTAGGTCTTTGTCGTCTATTCCTGTGTTTTCCAGAATTTGTATCAGTTTTTGGTGTTGGACTCTGTCAAAGGCCTTTTTGTAATCAACGAAACACACGTATTCAGCATAATTCATGTCTCTGCATCCTGTACTAATACATGCACACTAAGGAGAGCTTCCCTCGTCCCGACTGCATCTCTAAATCCAAATTGTGTGGGTCCCAGTCGTTCTTCCACTTTATTGTATATTCTTTTATGTATAATTTTTAAAAACACTTTCAATAGGTGGCTCATTAGGCTTATTGTTCTATATTCACGCATCTTTTTTCAGATACCTTTTTTGGAAGTGTTACGAATTCTGATTGCAATCACTGTTGTGGTATTACACCTGTGTTGTAGATATTATTAAGGATGCCGGTTAGCCATTTAATTCCTTCGTCGTCTAGTAGTTTCAAAAATTCAGCGTGGAATCCGTCTGGTACTGGACATTTACCGTTTTTAACTTGTTTTATTGCATTTCGTACTTCGTCTTTCAGAATGCTTGGGCTGATTGATGCTGTACTGTGAGGTTATTTCTTCTTCGACTCTAACTACGAAATGTATTCCGTTTAGGTATGCCTTCAGGACCAAGAAGAAAGTGTGGGGCAATTTTTGTTTAAGCTTGAACAAGAGCCCTTCATGCTATATCTTGTCGAAGGCCTGGCTAATGTCTAAGAAAGCCGTGGAGCAGGATTGCTTCTCCTGGAATGTTTTATTTATTTTTTGAACTAGCCTATGGATTTGTTCCACTGTTCCGTGTTTTTGTCTGAATCCAAACTGGTTAGGTGGTAATAAGTTTCGTTCGATTAGGAGAGGATGAAGTCTTTTTAGGAAAGCGGATTCAAAAACTTTTGGAAGTACCGGAACAAGGCTTATAGGATGGTAGGATGACACTTTGTCCTCTTCTTTTCCAGGTTTGGGGATAAGGATGATTTAAGCTAGCTTCCAATGGTTGGGAAAGTGTCCCAATCGCAGAATTGCATTGAATATGTATGTTACAAGTCAAATCTCATCTTGCATTCAGAAGCATATTAGTGAATTAACTTATAGGCGAATATTCTGGTCGCAAACAGCCTCATGGTTCATCACAGGCAGAAACAAGATGAAGAAGATGGGTGGACGTGCAATCTCCGTTGAAAACACGATTAGACTATCAAATGTTGGGGGTAATTTACCTCAGTTGACCACTTCTCGGAGGTGCGGTAGATACAGCACGGAGAAAAAGCGAAAAAGATCTAATGTGCAATGTTCGAAGTGCAAGGTTGCTCTTTGTATTGGATGTTTCGCATCTTTTCATAACAAGGAATTTTAATAAAGTGTAGGGTGCTTCATGGATAATGGTCGAAATATCGACCATTTTTTTGTCAAACTCGCAATATGTATTTTTTTTGTATGTCCCAATAAACATAATTTTGCTCCGTTTCTTGAATCCTCCACTACATAGACTAAAGAAAATAAGCTTTCTAATCGCTGAAAAATCAATGATACAAAGAAAGCGACTCATTATTTCAAAAAGCAACTTTAAACAATCGTTTTCATTTATCGATGTCCTTAAATCCTTGAAGTAAAACATATTATCACGCGTTCGCACCGCGTTCTGTGCGCTCAAAATAGACAATATCATTATTTAGTTCATCGGCAAACAGCCCTGGGGCTAGGACCGGGCCAGGAACGTGATATCAATACCTAAACCCGACATTAGAATGGAATAAATCAAATGGGGCGAACAATATCACGTGAAATATTTATGGCGCGCAGCCGCCCCCCGTGCGGAATAAATAAAATATTCCGGTAACTTGATTAAAACTATAATGTATTCGCGTCCACGTGCGCGTTTCGGCCGTCACCGCCAGGTAGGTGTGGAATGGCGCCCCCCGGCTGGGGACGGATTAAAACGGACTAATCTGTATTTGTAGCGCTACTTTTTAGGCGAATCGATGCGGAGGAATAATCCGATTACGGGCTCCGCCGTCCGCGACAAATAAACCAATCGCTCCGGCTCTCTCTCCATCCGACCATTATCATTACCCCGCAATTTTTGCCAAATTAGGGCCTCGTTTAAAACGCTCCATCCGTCTTGCAGTAGGATATCCTCGAGGCTTACACGCACCGCCATCCGTTGGAAGTAATTAAAGCGATAGCGCTGCACAGTTACACCTTGAGCCCCACTTTCCTTGAAAAACCACTGGAAACACAACAGCTGGCCCGCGCTTATTGCGTGGAATCAATGTCGTAATTCTTCCGTTGCCCAAACGGCACGCCGTGGGCTTGAATATCGATTATCGGCCCTGTAATTGACAAACACTCGTCGTAATTAACACGCCAGTGCGGTCGAGGCTACTTTAGTCTAGGGCCCCGGCTTCGATTAAGGCATGTTAAGTGGCATTAAGAGCCACGCCATGCAGATTAATGATAACCAATACACAGGATTCATGGTGGTATCGACAATATTATTAACCAGTTCATTATCATAACAAAATTATTTCTAAATACCAAATTTATCACTATTATGCCATTATTTAAAAATTGCAAACATAAATATTTGTTTGTATATCTGCACGAATTGGACAAAAACCTAATTATTTGTAAAAACTAACTGTCTTTGTGCATTTTTAAAACTTACACATATTTAATTTTACATGTTAAATTCCTATGTTCGCCCCTTATCACAGACACTCGGTATATAATATACGTAATACGTGATTATAATGTGATACTAACTGTTGGTTAATTCAGGCATTGGTTAATTATAGTGCTTAGCAGTATTATATTACGTAATACGAGAGCACGTACATGCTGCTTTTTCGGCACAATTGTAGTCCAGCGATTCACAAACTATGTCAAACTTCAATTATCTATAGCATTTAATGAAACATGAATAAATGGATAATCAACTCAAAATTTACCTAATTATGAATACGTTTGACTTAATGCGTCATGCCCAATGTATAGTCGTGGGAGCGATTCTCGTCTAGGCATAATTTAAATAGTTTCATAATTTGAAAACAATAATTGCCATAAATTTTGACCTAATTGACATTAATTTTATTCCGAATATATCATAAATTAGTACACATATGAATAAATTTTAACCGAGTTATTAATACTTCTGAACCCGTTGTCAAAAATTTAAAACATGTATTTGGAAGTGATCAGATATTTTTGCTTGTTTTGACATTACAGGAATTCCACAAAATTTCGGCATGCTTTTGGAAATTTATATTTATGATTTCAACAAAAATATATAACGAAAGTCTTTTTAATTCTAAAATGCTGCTTTTTCAGCACCAATGTAATGCAGAGATTCACAACTATGCCAAACTCCAATTACACTGGTGAACACGATTTGTGTAACACGGATCTTTAATAGTGAGTTTAATATATTGTTTTACGCTGAATTCCAATCTGCAACCAGAAATTGTCTATCACCCACAATTTTTTTCAAGCACTATTTTTTTCTATTACAAAATTACTACTACTCTTTACTCGGGCGAGGTGTAATTAGGCCACATATCTGTTTATAATTCCGTGCTTATGACTCAGCAAAACGAATAACATTTTTTAATTCGGCATGCCTAATACGGTTACAGTCGCATATTAAACCTTTTTTGACATTTTTTTAAATTATGTATAGCAGTGACTGAATTTCTCTAAAATGGGGATGTACGCTACCAGGACAAGAGGAGTTCGCATATAGTTGTCCATTTATACTAAACACGGCGGATAGATTTTACCCAGGTCAAATTCACCCAAAAAGTTAAAAAAAATATGTAATTTTTTTTTTATAGTAATTTTAATGTCAATTATACGATTCTTTCTGAAACTTTGCTTGGGTATTACTTACAAACCCTGGGTGGTACGCAATAACTAAAAACATATTTGGATTCTAGATGAAAAGTATAACTACAATCTCCTATCAAATCTCCTGTTATACAAAAAAAAGTTTAATTTTGTTACCCAGTGTTATCTGTAGAATTTAATGAAACATGAATAACTCGATAATTAACTCAACATTTATATAATTATGAATATGTTTGGCTTAATGAGTCATGCCCAATATATGTATAGTCGTGGGTGCAATTCTCGTCAAAGCATAATTTAAATAGTTTCCTACATTTGAAAACAATAATTGCCATAAATTTGAACCGAATTGACATAAATTTGAAAGCAAGTCACATTGTAGGCAAAGGCTTGACAGTCATTTTTATAGGCATAAAAAACGGGCAGTACCGAAGTATGTAATTTTTCCTAAATTTTTAAGCCGTATTTACTGTAGCTTATTTCAGCAGTTCTAGAAACTTAATTTTTTCTTGTTTTCGTGTGCCACTTTTGCCGTATTTGACAATTTTTGTTATATTAGCCCACTTTTTCCATATTTACCTATTATAATATCCTTTTTTAGATATACAGTATGTCCCAGGATTGAGTTTACAAAAAGGAATATTTCTTAATTTTTACTTTTATGTAAAAATGTTATAGGAATTAAAATTCCTGCTTGGTCTGAAACTAACATTTCAGTTATTAAAACATTGATTTATTTATACAGGGTGTTGGCTAAATAAAAAATAAAAAATCTAATTTTGACACTATGTCAAATAATTATGAAAAATAACATCATTTAAACAACCCCCCACTAATTTCTGCACACAGTTCAAGCCTGGTATGGACTCTTGAAGATTGTTTTAGATTTCTTCAATAGTTATTAATGCAAATGGTTTTCATAGGCGACTTTTTAAATTTTCAGTACTATTTTCTGCATTTGAGGGATTGTTTGAATGATTTTATTTTTCTTAAATGCTGTTAAATGTAATTTTAAATTTCTTTGGCCAATAGTAAATAAATAAGTGTCAAAATAGGATTTAAAATTATTCATTTTGATCTTGATACAACACCCTGCATAAATTAATCAAAGTTTCAATAACTGAACTGGTAGTTTCAGACCTAGCACGAATTATAATTCCTACAACATTTTGACTTAAAAGTAAAAATTAAAAAAAAATATCCCTGTTGTAAACTCAATCCTGAGACATACTATATGTGTTTTTTTATTATAAAACATCGCCATTCTAGAATATAATTTTCAACCAACGCCAACGGTGTGAAAATGGAAAGATTTGAATAAATTAAATTTCAACATTTTAAAAACTATATCTCTGTCAGTTCTGTGTGATAGAATCATCTCTTTTACTTTGGTGTGACAAAATATCTGCTTAATTAAAAGAATAAAACTTATATATAACTTAACAAAAATATGCGTATTTAGCAGTGTTTGTCAAATATTCCGATAAATTAAACCCTACTGCATCATGTGATGTTGAGCAATCAATGTCTGGTTACAAATATGTATTTTCAGAAAAAAACAAAAGATAAAATTAAACAGTGGAAAATATTGAAATGATTTAGTTTGTTATAACGGAAATAGACATTAGGTCGTGTTAGGTCGTGTAACAAAAAAGTGTAGTTTTTTTTTCCTTTAATTGCCTTTCAAATATTTATTATTGCCTATTTGCCTACCTATTTTAAATAAAATAATATTTTAATTTAATACATTAATTTGAGATAATGCACGACTTTTTTGCCTAACAACTTTTCCCTCTAAAATGCATACCAAAAAAGTTGCCCATTTGTTACTCATTATTCTGATCACGCTGTATATCATATAATTCTTTTAAACATTGGGTACAAATTTGGTAATTAGACAGTCATAATGAAATACCAAAATTGTACCAATTTGTTAAAAGAATTATATGATATACAGCGTGACCAGAATAATGAGTAACAAATGGGCAATAGGCAACTTTTTTGGTATGCATTTTAGAGGGAAAAGTTGTTAGGCAAAAATGTCGTGCATTATCTCAAATTAATGTAGTAAATTAATATATTATTTTATTTAAAATAGGTAGGCAAATAAGCAATTTGTTTTTTTTTGTGAGTTATGTTGATTTAATTAGATATTTTTGGATTATGGGATGATTATAGAATTTAAAAACAATTAGTAAACAAATAAACATGGAAAGCTGCAAATGAACATGCAAGCTTTAAACCAGGGTTGGTGTGATTTCAATCAATTGATTTAAGACGATGATTTAAATTAAATAATTTAAGACATGATTTAAATCAACTGTTTTTTTTTTTAATAAATGAATGATTGAAAGCCCAATTATTATTTAAATTAATCATTGCTTGTGCGCTATGTGCGCATTCCAATACGCGAACAGTTAAAAATATAATGTGTAAGTAGAAAAATATTTTTCTTTTCTTCCTTTTGTAGTCGATCACATGGTACAGATACACAGATTTTTTTTAAACGTCAATTCTTGATCAGGGTATGCTAAAATATGTAAATGCTTTGTAATCTAAATTTGTTTTTCATACGATTATAAAAGGTTATGAAGCAGTACCTACTGTGATAAAGTAAAATCATAAACATGCAAGCTTTAAACCAGGGTTGGTGTGATTTCACTCAATTGATTTAAGACATGATTTAAATTAAATGATTTAAGACATGATTTAAATCAAATGTTTTTTTAAATAAATTAATGATTGAAAGCATAGATTTTTTAAATTAATCATTGCTTCTGCGCTGTTTGCGCATTCCAATACGCGAACAATTAAAAATATAATGTAACTAGCGAGTTAGCATGCTTTACAGTAGATAATTGTAAATAGAAAAATATTTTTCTTTTCTTCCTTTTTTAGTCGAGGTACACAGTTTTTTTTTAATCGTCAATTCTTGATCAGGCAGTGCTAAAATATGTAAATGCCTTGAAATCTATATTTGTTTTTCATACGATTATAAAATTTTACCAAGCAGTACCTACTGTGATAAAGTAAAATCAGAGATTTATTTAAAAAAAACATTTTATTTAGATCATGCTGTAAATCAACTGATTTAAATCACATATCTCTACCTTTGCAAAAACGGAATAAATGGACAACCGAATGAATAACCAAAAAACATCAAAGAAATAAAACCAAAACACGATATTATTGATTTTGGTCATATCATTGATTTTTGTTTTTTTTTCTAAATCATGATTCATTCCAACTCTCACCCACTTTAAACACTCGTTAAAATGCAATGCCACAGGATTTATGAATCCATTATTCTGGTAATGGTGAACATTGGAAGAAAAAAAACATTTTATTTAGATCATGATGTAAATCAACTGATTTAAATCACATATATACCTTTGCAAAAACGGAATAAATGAACAACTGAATGAATAACTAGAAAAACATCAAAGAAATTTTAAAAAAATCACGGTTTTATTGATTTTTGTTTTTATTTCTTCTAAATCATGATTCGTTCCAACTCTGCTTTAAACATCCGTTACAATGGAATGCCACAGGATTTATGAATCTATGATTCTGGTAATGGTGAACATTTGAAACTAATAACCAATAAATGGTTAAATACCAATCTTCGTGACATCATGCCGTTTTTCATAACTTACCAATTCACGGATTTTTATTTGGCCATTTAAAATATTGATTAAGTAAATGTAATTTCGATGTGTTTCTATCTTCGATTATTTTGATGTTGAATGAATGTCTATTATATTATATTAGAAATAATCGATTTCTAAGAAACATATGTTCAGATTTAAGTAAACCAGCCACCGAATCACGTCTCGTAATCATTTTGTAACATTTAATTGTCCCTGCAGCTACTGGGGAGTAGTGTATTCTTAAAATTATCCTTGAAGTTACCGAGTGCATTTTGGTACACGTTCACACAATAATTATAATCTTCAATGGAGTGATTCTTAATAATAATTCTGGCAACTAGGGGGCGAGATTACGGCACGATAGTCTATCACGAAGTTTTGTTTTCCTAAACACGAAATCTCCCCCGAGCCAATATTATTTTAATTTTAAGTCTAGTACGTGCATGTGTGCGCAGAGCGGAGAAGCGAGCCGCAGCTCGCAAATCCCTCCAGGAAGAGCGTATAAATTTCAGAGTATCGGGGCGCCTCTTTCGGCGCGCTGCCGAATTTATCGCCACGTATCTAATGAATCCACCCATGAATACGTTAGGTTAGGTTAGGAATGCAATATAATTAACGTGTTTCTGCGTCTTCCCGGCGCAAACACCCACGCCTAGCGCCGCCCTGCCCGACGTCATGAAAGCGTAATTTGCACGTAATTCCCCATAGAAACGCCAGCGGCGCTCCTCATATTTCTAAAGCGACGCCTCCATCCTCAGTGTATCTCGCGGTTTAATAATTAGTGGATGCGGCTTATATGTTAAAACACCGTAGGGGTGTTTCTCGCGTTTCGCAGGCGACGCTTTCATTCGTAATGGATGGGGGCACGGCGGCCCACCCCTAGCAGCGAGCGCCGCCAGAGAGTTACGATTTAAAATAATTCAGCGGATTACGCGCCCGCGCTAAGAGGAACTTTTTATTTAAGTAATTGTAATTTATGAACGGCCCGCGCCCATAGCCCGGATCCCCGGTTATGCGGCCGATCTGATATTATAATTCCTTTTAATTTGCCGTCATCAGTGTCGGAGTCGGTAATCCGCGATTGTAGAAAATATTAAAGCGGGGCGGGGGCGCTTTAATTAAGACCAGCAGGACTTAATTAATTCCAACCCGAGCCCGCATTGGCGGGGGAGACTTTTTTCCTGCCGCTCCGAGCGGGACCAATAATGAAAAATCGAACTCTGCTCCCCTGCGAGGCGTCGCAGCCCTCACACACACACACACACACGCACACACAGACACAAAGCTCTCGTCTCTCCCACCGTCACTGCGCTTGTACACAAACACGAACACATGCACGAGTATATATGTATATTCTAGTACATATATATATAATATATACATTTTTTTATAATATCTACAATTTCGGACGTAATAAGATTTGCGAGTCTAATCCGAAGTTTCCCAATTTAATCTAAATAGGGGTGAGTAATGCGGCCGTAGGGCGAGATCGTAATTATTTTTTTCTCTTCTCAAACTAAAAAGGGGGAGATTTAAGACAGCCCGTTTCGGAATGAAACTTTGCGCATAGATTTCGTCAACTCGGAATCCAAAATTAAATATTGATAATTTATTTTGCGCCTTCCCTCGAATAACCACGATAAGGTGTCGTGTACGTATTTATTGGAACTAAAATCTATAGTACGCAGTACTGCCACTCATAGAAGTTGCAATGTACTGAAAAATCTAAGAAAATATACTAAATTGTATTAAATCCAATATTGCCAATAATGGAATTCAAAATTTCTCCTTTTCTAAAAAAGAGAAGGTGGATAACAATAGGATCGCGTTATGCAGAAAGCTACCAACCCACAAATATAAAAAAAATATTAATACTGTTTTTGTACATATAAATTTGAGCTTTTTATTCTGTTTAAGTCTTAGAAAGATCAGAATAATACTAAATTGTAAAAATGTTCCAAACGTTTTCACTATATTTTTAATATTCATTATTTAAATTTGCAGAAAGCGACCAACACACTTAGCTTTACCTATTTTACGTTTTATTTATGATTTGTTAAGATCTTTCTATTATTTTCAACAAATTTGTCCAGTATTATCAACCATATTCCTGTAACTATTTTAATGTGTCCACTAGATTATTATAATATTCCTGTAACTATTATAATGTGTCCACTAGATTATTATAAATAGGCGACTGTGCAAGAAAAAGAGAGTTTTACACTGTGAATTATTAATTTTGATGTTATTCTCACAAAATTTGTTAAATAACATATACATGAATTAGGTAAAGCACAAATTTTATTACTTAGATTTTTTATAAATGCAAATATTTTAATTTATTTTCCAGAAGATAAAGAGAACTCTATGCTAGATTTTACGTATAATAATAACAGTTCTGTTGAAAATGAAACGCTACAAAACCCAGAAGGTCGTCCACGCAAAGGTTGAAAAAGAAAATGTCCTACCCAAAATCGAGAAAAGAATAAAAAAATAATAAAACTAAAAACGAATCGTATTATAACTACAAGGGCGTTGAGGAAAAGTCAAAAGAATTTGGCAATTTCAATTGTAACTGTATTGCAAAAAAATGTGCCAAATATCTACCTGTTGAAACCCGGGAATATGAATTTGATAGATTTTGGTCTTTAAAATCATATGAAAGTCAAACCAATTTCCTAGCAGCAAGCGTACCCGAAACAGAAAGAAGAGAATGTACGGAGGAAACACAGAAAAAAAGAAAGTTTTCTAGAATTTACAAATTAAAAAAATGTGGAACTTTGTAAAGAAATGTTTCTTAAAACCCTTGGTATCACTACAAGTGGAGTAAACACTGCTCTTAAAAAAATTTATGGACGGGCCGCAATTTCCGATCAACGAGGTCTGAAACAGGGTGACAGGGTAAATAACGCACGTTTTGAGTTTAAAAAAAATATTGTATTGTCTACGACATGTTTATACACATAGTGTCTTCATCGGGCAGATGAATAATGATCTTACAAAAGTACTACATTCTTAAAAATAGCTTAACACATTTTTCGAATTTTCTTCCTGTTTGGCCGACGTAGACTTTGTTGCAGTCTATACTTATGAGGGTATATTTGTGATGTTGTGTACTTTTTTAATTTAGATTTCAGTAACTTCTCCAAACAGGAAGAAAATTCGAAGAAAGAATCAAGGAGCATAAGAAGGCATACCTAACGGAAAAAAAACCATCGTCCACATATGCAACCCATCTTCTAGAGGAAGGGCACAAATTTAATAATAATTTCCGCATCCTTCATTCAATGGATAAAAGTATTAAATTAAATTTATTAGAAAGTCAGGGAAACAATCGTTTGAATAAACTGGGAAAATTTTACTAAATGAACAAACTGAAGTGAGCAAATCTCCACTTTTAAATTCAAAACTGTAAGAACTGTTCTTTTTTCCCTCTACCGTGTTTAGATTATACTCGCCCACTGCAAAACTGTTAGATCATTATTCATCTGCCCGATGAAGACACTGCGTGTCGAAATATACATTTTTTTTAACTCAAAACGTGCGTTATTTACCCAGTCAGGGGCGCGCCTGACGGGCGTGCAACGCGTGCGGCGCACGCGGGCGGCCAAGTTTGGGGGCGGCCGTTTGCCGCTGTGCTCAGCAGCGCCCCAAACCAAATACAGTGGATGCCCACACTTCTGTCAGTTCTACAAAAAATATTTTAAACTAAATAGTTGCAACTTACAACCTTTTCATTTATTTAGTATGTCGGCAAGAAAAACTAAACATATCCAGCGTATTGAGAAACAGAAAGATAGCAATAAACGAATTCCCCATTATTTGGGCGACAAAATTAAAAATGAAATTATTAATCTAATTGGATCAAAAATTAAATTTGCTATATTGGATTTGCTCAGAAAGTCGAGATATTTTTCCATTATATTAGATTATACACCGGACGTAAGCCATGTAGAATAGCTTACCGTTATCGTACGATTTGTACTCTTAGATGAGAAAAGAGTAGAAGTAAGGGAACATTTTCTTGAATTCAGTCTAACAACAAAAAGTACACGAGAAAGTATATCTGAATTTCTCTTAGAAGAATTATCGAATTTTGAATTAAATATTTTTGATATGCGGGAGCAAGGCTATGATAATGGTGCAGATATGCGAGGAAAGCACAATGGATTACAAAAACAAAAATTAAACATAAACCCTCGTGCTTTTTTGTGCCACGTTCAGCACATAGTTTAAATCTGGTCGTAAATGATTCAGCTAATATTTCACATGAAACTGTAATTTTTTTTATCTTGTTCAAGAATTGTACGGTTTTTTTTCCTGGAAGACACAAAGATGGACAGTTCTTAAAAAATATGTAGGAAAGTTAAATTAAAACCACTAAGTGATACTCGATGGTCCTGTAGAATCGATGCAATAAAGCCTTTACGATATCACATTGTACAAGTGTACGACGCTTAATACGAAATTTATGTAGATAAAACTTAAGAGTTTAAAACTGTACATATGGCGCATTCATTGCTAATAAAGATATCGAGTTTCAAAAATGTTTGCTCATTGATGCTCAATTGTGATTTGGCATCAAATTTTATTTGATATCAACGTAGTCATTTTTCAAAACCCAAAACTAAAGGTAAGATCGTCTTTGACGTATTTAACAAATTTGACAAACCTTTTAAAGAAATATCGTACCGATAAAAGTTTTGAAGACTTTATTGTTGCAGCTAACACTTTAGCTATGGAATTGGAAGGTTGAATGTAATTTCCCTACAGTGGAAAATATAGGAGTAAAGCGAACACCCAAAATTTTTGATCATCAATCTGCGGATGAGCCAATTTTAGATCCAAAAACCAATTTTAAAGTAAATTTTTATTTTTGTTTATTGAACCAAGCTTTATCATCTATCGAGACCAGAATTGAAACACTTGTGTATTACAACGATTTATTTGGCTTTATGACCAATATTAATAGCATTTCGAATGAAATGTTGTTAAAATCTTGCAAGGATTTGCAAATTAAACTAAGAGATGAGCAAAGAAAAGAGTCTGATATTGATGGGATAGACCTCTTTCAAGAAAATTTATCCTTGAAAAACCATTTACCATCAAAAGATGTCACAGAACCATAAAGAATTCTTGAATACATATTGGAAAATGATCTTCAGGCAACGATCCCGAATATATTTATTTCTATCAGAATTTTGTTAACATTGCCAGTATCCGTAGCATCTCGTGAGCGATCTTTTTCGAAATTAAAGATTATAAAAAAATACTTACGATCTACAATGTCACAAGAACGTTAGTAAATTTATCAGTGATATCTATTGAACATGAGATATTGGATTAGCTAGTCATGCACGATTTAATATCAGAATTTGCTCTGCGCAAAGCGCGAAACACATATTTTTTGTAGTTTTTTGCTAGTAGATTTTTCAATATTCTTCCTATGTTGTGATTAGTGATAAAAATGTAATTTATTATTTGTAATATATTCTGAATAAATGTTAGTATCATTGCGAAAAAATAATGTATTTTATATTATTATTATAATTTTTTTAAATTATTATTATTATTCCCCACCTGTCTTTAGAATGGATAGCTACTCTGTGTAGGGCGGCCAAAATACTATTGCACACGGGCGGCCAACTACCTAGGCGCGGCCCTGTACCCAGTCATAATAATGGACTTTAAACAAGTAAGTACCCGCCGTAAAATCTATTTCCATTAACCAAGGTGAAAAAAATTAAGTTGCCAGAAACAAAGATTCAAGCTCGAAAGGTCCAAGCTGTTGTTGATCATATCAACAAAATTCCAAAATACGTTTCACATTATCGAAGAGAGCAGACTGATGCTCAAGTTTTACGTTATGGAATGACCATACAAAAAATGTATGATATTTACACAAAAGAAGAGGCTCACCCAATTAGTTTTATGTCTTATAAACAAATATTTTACACTAAATTTAATTTAAAAATTAAACCTTTGAAAAAAGATACGTGCAATAAATTGCGATACACTGAAAATAAAAACTGACAATGAAGCGGATGAGGAACGAAAAGAAGAACATCTGCAAGAACGTCACAATCATTTAAAAATAGCGGAAGAAGCACATAAAATGAGAAGAGCCGATTTTCCTATAGCTAAGGAATCTGCAGAACATGAATGTTTAAGTTTTGACCTAGAAAAAACGTTACCGCTACCTCGAATTCCAACAGGAATTGTATTTTATAAGCCCAACTTTGGGTGTATAACGCAGGAGTACATAGTGGCAAAGAAAGCCGCGGTTGTTGTTACGTTTCGATAGAGGGAGTAGCTGGAAGGGGGCCCAAGAAATAGCTTCGTGCCTTTTAAAACATATTAAAAGTCAATTGTCAGTACGAATCAAGCATCAAAGCCTCGTTTACATTTGGAAAGTTTATGGTGGAAAGTACTTGCCGCCAGTAAACTAACGATGTGTAAACCAGAAAAACGTCTTACTTTCTTGTTTAGTTTCTTTATTGACAGACGTTTTTCTGGTTTACACATCGTGAGTTTACCTTGGTAGACTTACTGCCATATGTGTGTCTGCATATTAGATAGTTTACTTGATGACTAATACAGAAACAAATGGCCTCAAGAGCGGTAGTGAGACTGCTGTCAAAATAAAAGCTGCTGTATTGCAGAATATTTAATTGAAAAGAAAAAAAAGAAGAAACGAATATGGTATCTGCCTTAGAAAACCAAATAAGCTTTGGCTTTGTACATTATCTGTACCGGATCCATTTTTTTTAATTTCAAACCTTATTTAATTCTTGCCTATATACAGTTTTATTATTTTCACTTTAGTCTTAAGAATGGTCAAATTAATGTTTTCAAAACTTTCTAGATCTTTCAATTCTTGTAAAAGAGAGTCAAAAGCAGTATGTCTCTTTAATTGATCTATATGATCTTTCATTCTTATATTACACAATACAGGATACAACAGTATCCTTACATTTTGCAAGAGCAAATTTTTAAAAATGAAGTGGAACAGTGATTTAATAATAACATTTTTAAATTTTTATGAATTAACATATGCAACAATTACATATGGTTCTGTGTAGATGAAACTACTGATTCATGTGGTCGGTACATCGCCCATTTAATGATTGGAATATTAAACGAACACTCCACCCATGCATTTTTAATTAGTTCCAAGCAGTTAGAAAAAACAAATGGCAATGCCGTTGCCAAATTCGTTCACGATGGATTAACACTCTTTTTTGCCGCTGCATATATGTTGAATGCATATTCTAATTTAAAAGTATTTTATGAGCAATTAATGCATTGCACCTGTTAGGCACATGGTTTTAATCGAGTTGCTGAAACGATTAGACTGCAATTTCCCCTGGTCAATATGATAAAAACCGGGAAGAAAATGTTCCTAAAAGCTCCACTGAGGGTTGAAATGTTTAGGGAAAGAATGCCAAATGTACCTCTTCCTCCGGCACCGGTTATAACTAGATGGGGTACGTGGCTAGATGCTGCCTGCTATTATGCCGACCATTTCGATTCATTTAGGGAGCTTGTGTTAGAGTTTCCCGAAAATGTTTCTTAGGCAATTAAAGAATGCCACAAAGTTCTTAAAGATAGAAGGGTTGTACAAAATTTAGCATTCCTAAAAACCAACTACATTTTCGTAAGCAAAGCGATTGATAAACTCCAAGCAAAGGACACAACTATGGTAGATGCGGTTTAAATAGTTGAAGATTTTAGGAACGACGTCTCAAACGTACGGGGATCTATAGAAGAGATTATTAAAAAAATGTGATGCAGTTTTGTCAAAAATGTAGGGTTTACAGAGTTACAAAATATATCAACAGTTTTAAAAGGAGATTTCGTGGAAGATATGCTGATAAATATTACAATTGTTTCCAAATTTAAATATGCACCGATTACAAGTGTGGATGTGGAGAGAAGCTTTTCACACTTAAAAAATGTGCTCAGTGATAGGAGAATGGGATTTTCCGTTGAAAATTTAGAAAAAACATTTAATTATTAGTTCATTTAAAAATGAGCAGTAATCATTATTTGTTATTAATTATTATTGTTACTAATATTAATCACCAAAACCTATGTTATTAAAATATTACTTTTATCTACCTATAGTGCGTTCTTGTTAATAAAATTATGTTTTTTTTGTTTTTCTGTATTTTCATAAAAAATAAAATATGCCTTTTCATGCTTTCTCTGCGTTTTTGTGCTTATTCTAATCTTTGTGCTATTTAACATGCTTATTTTCTAAGATTTTAATGCATTTTTAATGGCTTATTTTGTAATTTTTTATTCTTATAAATCCCTGCTTTGTTAATGATGAAGGAGAATGAATTTGCAAACCCTTATAAATTTCGATTATAAAATCCGTTCGTGGGAGACCTTACAAACAAGATATTTTCCAAGACTTGGCACCCCTGTGGCAAAATGGAAAACCCATCGCAGAAGCAATATTACAAAACTTACGCGAAATGCGACCTGATCCCGTCAGATGCAAGATTATTTTAAGAAAATTTACAAAGTGCCAATATTATTGAAGATGTCGATGGCCATAATGTTGAAGAATTGGATTTTGAAATGGATGCAGAATAAAAGCCATAAGGAAATAAGGTTTCGTTTGTTGTTATATTTGTAGAACTAATTAATAAAAAAAAATAGTTTGGCATTTTTGTTCAAAAAATAATTGATTTTATTGTTTTTACAAAGAGCGGAAAGCTACCAACCCTCAAAACACCTCCATATTTGGCACAATTTAAATCTTACAGGGAAATATTTTGCTCAAAATTTTAATTTATTAGTTTTCAAACATAATGAAAATATGAAAAATTAATTTAAAGTTGTCAATAATTTATGATAACAATAAAAACTGTAAAGTCTGATATCTCGTTTTGGTTCTAATGTGGGTTGGTAGCTTTCTGCATAACCGATCCAATTGTAGGTAATTTTTTGATTGTTCAATATAAAAATAAGTTTAATACATTATCAACACTTTGTTCTCATACCTAGTAATAATAAATAAGAACAGTCACAAGAAAATGATTGCTTTTACTGAAATTATTTATTGAACTTATATTTTGACGTTATTAAGGTAGGTACTTATTGTTTTGCAAATATGTAATTTTTAAAAACGACGTATCATTCATAAGTAGTTGTTATTTTTACACAAACTTTTTTAATATAAATGCAAGTCATTTACTGATATTTGCTTTACTGACATTTGTGTTTATTGGGCTGTGTGCTTTATTTGCCCGAAGAGTGCTGCGGAAAATAATTAATATTGTCATTAATTGTGAACTTGAAATTATTGTTTTAAGATTATAATTGTAGAGAGCGGTCGTAATTTTTGTTTGTAATATTGTTTTGATGTTGTTTGAATTGCGGTGGTGATTGGCTGTGGAAATATGATACTTTGATAAATTGCACGCAAGGGTTTCTTCGGGGAGGGTGGAAAAAAATGAGACGGGCGTTAATTCCCTACGGCGAGACGCTTTTCGTCGAAACCGCGCACCGACGCGACGCCCCCGCAATTCAGGACTCCGGAGCCACGTGTTACCCACTCACGAACGGTATAACCTATCGACCCCGCGGCCCCCTCTACGTGTTCGTCCACGGTCGCCCTCCGGCGAAGCGACGGCGACGGCCTAATTGTCGCCCCACGTAGTGCCAGTGCTGCGGGGGGCGACGGGCGCCGCTGGCCGACGCGCCTTTGGCACGCATCTCTCTCTCCTCTCTCTAATTAATTGCCTCGCGCGCATTAAACATCGATAACGGCGCCCAGCCCGCAATTCCCGCGGCGCGGAAACGTGAAATCGGTCAGATGCGGCCACTTTTTCGCTAGCAATTACGCATGGAAATTCGATTGCATCCTACGGAGTGCCCGCGCTCTCTCGCACCGAGAGTGCACCGATTAATGCGGTTTAAAATTCATGAGCGCACCGCGATCCGTTGCGTAACGCCTCGCGGTGATGCACTCGAACCGCGCCAAGTTTCTGCAAATGCTGCACAAAGATATACCCAAACCAGTGTCATTCAGCTGGCACTACTAACACAAATCCTCACCTAGGAGCAATGCAAATGATTTCACATGAGCTTACAATTCCCAAATAATGTAATGAAATGTTTGAAATTTCAAAATGCAACAACATTTTGTACAATTTTGAATGCTAATTATCCGGTACTAAATATGTTGAAATTAAAAATTTGTTTGAAATACCACAAAATTTAAGGTGATCTATGGTATACGACAAAATTTAGCTTAAGCTTATATTTTCTTTATTAAACTTAACCTTGTTAATTATACATCATGTAAAATTAGCTGATTGTTTAATAATGATAATCAACTAATGCATGCACTATAAATTGCTTTATAATAAAAATTTGCAAATACAATTGCACTGCAAATATAAAATAATTACCTTAATTAAATGCATATACACCCTAAAATATTGGCAATGTGTTCCATTTTGAACACCCAAAGTTTGATGTTTATTTTGAATAAATGAATTAATGAAAAGGTGAAAAAAAAAATTAATGAAAAATTATAATTTGTGCTAAGCAACGGATTCTTCTATTTCTAAAATTACGGTAAATATTTGCTGTAGAATGAAAAAATCAATAACCCTATATACAGAGCATTCAAGAAAGTGGTGTCAACTTTTACGTCGGATATGTGTTCAAGGTACACTGTTCAAAATGCAACAATAATAAAGTCCTGCTGGCAGAAAAGATATCTGCAAATTTTGTAACTGAGGCAATTAAACAAAAACATATTTCAAATATCAGGGTATTTTTATAATCTGAAGCGTTTATTGATTTTTAATACCAGTGTTGTTTTGACTGTCAAACATTGAATTAGATTTTATATTGGTCAATGTTGGAGGCATCTACTTCGTGATACATGATGAAATTAAATCAAACAAACACTTTTCTTTGTTTATAACACACTGTTTATTAAAATTAGTGACTGTAGTTTCAATCACATTCTGATCATTATGAAACTTGGAGACTACTCTAATTACACTAACATTAATAAGCAGTGTGATATAAATAAAGAAAAGTGTTGGTTTTATTTAGATTATATATCTTCAGAAATGAGAACGAAAATTTTAAATTATTATTGTCCATATTTATCGTCCTTACCGTGCTTTATCGCCCATATTTGATGTGATAACATTAAGAAATCATGAAATCATCATTTTATTGAATTCTGATCGAATTAAATGATGATTACAGAAAACATAATGGGTGGACTCATATCGATGGTGTAGTGCACAAATGTGTAAATAACACTCAAAAATGAAAGTTTAATTTTAGTTCTTACAACATTAGTGCACTACACCATCGATATGAGCCCACCAATTATGTTTTCTGTAATCATCGTCTAATTCGATCTGAATTCAATAAATTGATGTATAAAATGTTTACAATTTCACTTTATTCACTATAATCATTGACAACGAGAATAAAGTAAATGAAATAGGTAAATTCGCACTATCCTAGAAATTTTCGTTGTCACCTGACATTGTGGCACTTCACGCAAATTCTTCAATTCTGATAACTAATTGGAAAAAATCTTGTATGATACAAGAGAAAAAAGCAATTTTATCCACTCGAAAACATTATCGCACTAGGATTCACCTCTTGCGCTAAACTGTTGTTTCGTGGATAAAATTCGACTTTATTCACTTACACCATAAAAAGCTATTTTTAATTCCCTCAGTTACAAAATTTGCAGATACCTGTTGTTGTAGCACCTCATTATTATGGTTGATGCCAGGTGAATTGAAGGGTGGGTGGGTGACATTAGAATCATCCTTTATCATCCATATTTGATGTGATAACATTTGGAAATCATGAAGTCATTAATTTATTGAATTCAGATCGAATTAGATAATGATTAGAGAAATAATAAATGCATTCTATTCAAATTAGATTATATTTAGATGATTATAACAATCATTAAGTTATTGTACTTATTCATATAAATTAAATAATTATTACAGAAAACAACAATTTATTTAAGGTTGTTATATCTAGTAATTAGTACTTACTCGTAAATATTTAAAAAAAATGATTTATTTATTTGCCTGACTAGTTTCGGTTATGAACAATTTGATAGATGTCTAATTTAAAATTACATTCCAAATAAATTCAAGATATATAAACATATGCCTCTGATGAATAAAATAAATGACAATATTTATGGTTAAATTAATAATAATTAACTAATATTTAATCAATAAAATCGTTAAGACAAATATTTGAACATGAATTGCTGGGAGAGGTCGATTTTAAATTTTAAATTATCACTCAGAGATGTAATTTTTTAACCCCCCTATTCGAATGATATTTAAAAAATAAAAATCGACTTGTTTGAGCATTTCTTATCAAATATTTTTCTCATCGATTTTATCCCGTACTTTTGAAACTTCCTGTATATCGAGGAAGTATCTAGTAGTAACGCAAGAAACAGTGTTTTAGAAAACTGTGTTAATACGTTAACGTAAGTAGCTGCTAGTGTGGCAGGTGCCGTCATAGTATAGTAAGTCTACAATTTATTTTTACCGTCAAATTTGTATTATTTCGAAAACGTCGTAAGCGGAATTGCTTATTTACGTTACTGCGAAAATTAAGCATCGATTACATTGTACAACGAACCTGTACATGGCCTTTTGAAGTGTAAGGTTTTGAAAACTTAGCGAAGCACTTTTTAAGGGTTACATTACTACACGTGTATTTTTATTTTCTAGATATATTGTATATAACGGTATTAGGCCGATATGGGTTATATAATAAACGAGATTGAGTTATTGTAAAATAGAGGCGTAGCCGAGATTTTATAATCAACAGAGTCTTTTATATCCATATCGGCCGTATGTTGTTTTATAGTTTTCGTTATAGTAAAATAAAAGGGATTAAATTTTGCGAAATTATTTTCATAAATCATAATGACATATTTCAAGTATGCTGTGATGGTAAACGCTTGTGAACACCAAAATAAATAAGTGAACAACATGTCAGGTAAAAGTGGTGAAAGTGTTTCTCCTGGATGTTATCAAGAAATTCTAGATGAAGCGGTTGCAGCGAGTCGAGAGTTACTGCCTGCGAAGACAAAAAATAGATACGAAAAAATATACGAAGAATTTCCCGAATGGAGAAAAAGCAGGAAAGTTGAAGGTGCTAACGAAGACATTTTACTGTGCTATGTATCCTCACTTGTTAAAAAATATCGTACACGGCTGTTAAATTTTAACGGCAGTGGCGGATATCAATTAAATAACAACCATGGAGACAGTACTGATAATATGTAATTACAATCAAGTATCACGAAAATAACATATCAATTATATTTTCTTTGAAGTGGTTGTGGAAAAAAATAGTATATCTTAGAAATATATTGATATAACCTCAAATATCAGCATGTGACAGAAATTAATAATTATCATCAGTATGTTGTTTCTTTAGAAAATATTTATTATACAGGGTATAATACATCGTACAGGGTAGAGATTTTGTAAACAGTTAGGAGAGAGAGTTTGTTAAATGGAGGCAAATATGCAGTAACTCAAGAAGTATCCGTATCTAAGGTAAAAACAAATTAATTATTAATAATTAATAATGTTTACAGCACACAGTGAAATAACTGATAGCTGCAATATATGTTTTTATAACTGTTGTTATTAAAGATATCACGCTAACAGAAGACACGTTTTGTCATATTTTTGTAATCATTAATTTATTTAATTCTAAATAGAAGTAATCTTAGAAATATATTGGTATAACCTCAAATATCAGCATGTGGCAGAAATTCATAATTATCAGTATGTCGTTTCTTTATAACAATATTTATTATACAGGGTATAATACAGGGTAGAGATTTTGTAAACAGTAAGAAGTAGAGAGTTTGTTTTAAATGGAGGCAAATATGCAGTAACTCAACAAGTATCCGTATCTAAAGTAAAAACAAACAAATTATTAATAATTAATAAGGTTTACAGCACACTTTTTAATTGCTAGTGAAATAACTGATATATAAGATACGTTTTGTCATATCTTTTTAATTATTAATTTCGATAATTCTAACTTATGTAGTTTTCGAAATTAAGAGAAACTTTGGTTTATAAAATCAAGGTGTTCGGTTTCCTGTTTATTTCATAAAAGATTTGTTTCTACTAATAAAATAGTTACAGCTATACAACTCATTTTTCGCAATAGGCGTAGAAACTCACATACAAAAGAATGGCTTTATATAAATAGTTGGGTCTTCCCTACATGTACTTTGCAATGTTCCATTTCGATTTTATCATTTTTTGACAGAAGCATAACGACATTTCGTCTATCATGAGCTGATTAGAATGAGAAGTATGACGTTTTGGCAGAAGCATAACCTCATATCGTCAATCATGAGCTGATAAGAATGGCAAGTATGGTTCTGCAATATTTCTTCGTACGACTTTTTAACAGGAACATAACCACTTTCGTGAATCACGAGCCGATCAGAATGAAAAGTTTCTGCAACTTCTCTTCGTATGATCGGAAAAGAATTCCGTGTGGTGGCCACACCTACATTTTTTGGTTGTATAGCTTTAGCATCCTAGTTGCAGTATTTGAATAAATATAATTAAGGTAACATGCGTTAACCACCCCTCGGGGTGGCACGAAACTAGAGAGTTTGTTAAATGGAGGCAAACAAGCAGTAACTCAAGAAGTATCCGTATCTAAAGTAAAAACTAATTAATTATTTATAATTAATAATGTTTACAGCACACAGTGAAATAACTGATAGCAGCATTTTTTTTCATAACTGTTGTTATTAAAGATATCACGCTAACATAAGACACGTTTTGTTATATCTTTTTAATTATTAATTTCTATAATTCTAACTAATGTATTTTTGGAAATTGAGAGCAATTTTGCTTTTAAATGCAAGGTGTGGGCGGCAGTAGCCAATCTGTAAAACGTTCGGTTTGCTGTGTATGGTGTATGTGATAAAAGATTTGTTTCTACAAAAAAAAAAAAAATGTTACAGCTGTACAACTGATTTTTCGCAATAGGCGTAGAAACTCACATACAAAAGAATGGCTTTAAATAAATAGTTGGGTCTTCCCTACGTGTACTTTGCTGTGTTCCATTTCGATTTTAACATATTCAGATGCAAAAGTATATGTTAAAAATTAAAGACAGACACTTTTGACAGAAGCATAACATTTCGTCTATCATGAGGTGATTAGAATGAGAATGTGACGTTTTGACAGAAGCATAACCTCATATCGTCAATCATGCGCTGATAAGAATCAGAAGTATGGTTCTGCAATTTCTCTTCGTACAACTTTTTAATAGGAACATAACCACATTTCGTCAATCACGAGCCGATCAGAATAAGTTTCTGCAACTTAACTTCGTATGATCGGAAAAGAAAGTCGTGTGGTAACCACACCTCCATTTTTTTGTGGTATAGCTAGTATCCTAGTTGCAGTATTTGAATAAACATAATTAAGGTAACATCTGTTAACCACCCCTCGGGGTGGTTCGCCATTTTGCGCCCACCGGAAAGTTTCCGGTATCCCGGTGGGTCAAACCACCCCAGCCATAAAGTGCTCCAGAGGCAAGGCGCAGGTGATTATGGGATTATCCTGGGAGGTGTTTTCGTTTTACGTGGATTATTGCGTGTGCCGGCAGTGAAATATTGACATGTGCACCGCCGCGAATTAATATGCGCCGGGCGCAATGGTAAACAAAGTCCGCATACTAAGCAGCACTTGGGTAACTCCAAGATGCTGCTGGTGCGAGTGCATTTACCTTAAATGGAGCATTTGGTACGTAGAGGGACGGATCCTTGGCGGATCCTGCCAGTTTATCACTGATCGGCGGGATGCCCTCATCGGCGTCGCACACACTGTAGCGTCCCACGATAGCGTCGGCCGGCTTAGCATCGTACCCAGCGGGTTTCCCGACGTGGAAGCCCTTGGCTTTCACCCAAAACCTGAACTTGCTGTTGTCCGCACTGACGATCTCCTCGCCGCGAAGCGTCCTCAGGATGCGTGCGTACTTCTTCAAGGTGATCGTCTTCGTCTTGGCCAGGTCGCCGTAGGTCTGGATGACCCAGGGCTGGTACGTGGCCAGCATGTCGTCCTTGCTGTCGACGGTGAAGTGTGCCCTCTTCACATTATTGTTCTGCTCGCCGCGCTTCGAGCTGCTCTTCCTCTTGGTCGCCTTCTTCGGCGGCTTCTGCACGTCTTCCTGGGCGATCTTGCGGCGGAGCCCGCGGTCGGTCAGCATTGCGGTTGCCATCGCTAACCATTAATATCCACGCACACAGTTGCAGTAATATTCGACACCTGTTGAATTTTAATTAAAAATTTACGCGGCGATGAAGTCATCAACTTCTTTTTTAATCTGTAACTGTCACCACCCACTATGCGCGCACTAGGTCGGCTGTGTACGCCAGCAGCGCGGCCGTTGCAGTTTTTTTAACTTTCAAAGCGCACCAACACCACCAAAAGCTCACTCGAGTCTTCCCAGTCGCAGCAATAAATAATCCTGAACTGTTTATGTATCGGGGGACACTTGAGAGGCGCGCCCGTACCGGGCACGTGGTCTACTAGGAAAATATACGGCCCGTATCGTGGCGATACGGCGTGACGCGCTGTCCCGTCCTGCGCCGGGAGCTTTCCGAAGAGCTTTCGGAACAGCAGCAGCAGCAGCAACAGCAGCAACAACAGCAGCAGCAACGGCAGCAACAGAGAGCGCGCGGTGCGGTGCGAGGGCGAGCGTGGTGTGGCGCAACGAGAGATGCGGATGGTTACGCGTCGAGATGCCGGGCTGTCCCGTACTGGTAGCGCCTAACGCGTCGATCTCTGAGGTGCTCACGGGACAGTTCTCTACATCCCCACTACTTCTGGCGGCCCGTGCGGGGATTGCATTGTGTTGTATAGGCGCCTTTCGCGGTCTCTTCCTTGCCCGTCCGTAATAAATTGCCCTCCCGATTAGGAATACCGCGGCTCTTATGCAACTCTTATGTAAAAGGATAATGGGATACGCCGCTTAAGTCGCCCGGATTATGCGGATTACATTTCCATGTAAATTCTTATGTGCATGTGCTGCTCCCCGACCGTACATCTCCTGTGTCTCCCCACATAAATTCGTTAATTTAATCACCCACACCACACACTCACAAAAAATCCTATTCCAAGTTAATTTCAAGAATTAAATATTAAAAGACATGATCAAATCTCTTGCTTATGATAGCTATGATATTTAAAACATTTTATTCACGTTGACAATTGCTGAAATAGGTATTTGTGAAATAAGTTAGGAAATAGATTTATTTTCCGTACTAGGCATGCGATTTTTGATCGAGGCGATAGCCGAGATTAAAAACATGCCGTGTGCGAAAAATAGGATTTTCTACGTGTTGCGCACATTAAATTTTCTACTAAAGTTTGGAAAATAAATGAAATTTGGATAATTTTAATATTTTAAAATAATTTCTAAATTAAATAGCAGAATTAAGATTGTTCTGCTTTCGTTACTAAGGAGAAACAATTTTGTTTGTAAAACAACAGTTTGTGAAGGCGTTAAGTTCGTTCGAGTAAATTTACGAAAATTTTATTAATGTCTGATATAAACAAGTGAATTGTCTGATATTGAAGAATCGGCTGCGTTAGCTGTGGAGTCTCTATTACCAGTGAAATCAAAGGAAAAGTACGAAAATGCTTATCGACAATTTGATGATTGGTGTAAAGAAAAACGAGTGACAGGAAGTGTTGCCAGCATATTTTCAGTAAAAATCCAAAGCCTATAAGAGTTCTACATTGTGAAACATTTACTCGATGCTGAAGACAACATTATCCGTGAAGAAAAATATCGATATAAAGAAGTTTGTAAGTTTAATAGCTTTTATTAAATGAAAGTCAGAGGGACATTAATCTAAGAAATCCGGTGATTTTACAAAATTAGAAATAGGAAAATTCCTAAGAGAATTAGATGATAGAACCTACATAATGATGAAGGTAAAATTTGAAATATTACAATTTTTGTTTAAATTTCAGATAGTGTTGGCTGTTGGTGTTAGTGGAGCGCGTCGTCGAGAAGTACTAACTTTTCTTCAAGTTCTAAACATCAAGGACATGGGGTCATTTATTTTGATTGATATTCCCAAAGCAAAGACCAACGTGCGAAGAGAATTTAGTATTTCCAGTGGGAACATAGAAAATGTGGATCTGCTTGAAATATTTCGCAAATATACTTCTCTTCGTCCCTCAGCAATTGAAAATGTACGAGACAACCTGTTGGAATCAATTATATTGGAGGCATGCCTAAAAAAAATGCAGACTTTTTGAAGTTACCGAATTCTTCCAATTATACGGGGCAATCAAATCTTTGATTGCTTATTCCTCGGTAGCATTGCTTTAGAAGAATGTCTTCCTCGATACTGGTTGATGCAAAAATAGACATTACCACTCTTAAGAGGCATGGTGCATGGAAATCTTCAATTGTGGCAGAAGGAAATATTGCGAGCTCAGTTGGATATAAACTTCAAGTAGCAACGAAAATTTTGGTCAATGAAGAAGAGGTTAACGTAAATAATAACCCTATTTCTACTTTCACAAAAACCTGTTTTGGAATTTCATTCACGAATTGTGAACATGTTTCTGTTAATATTTATAATAATGATAAATAATTAGTATTGGAGGCATGCCTAAAAAAATTGCAGACTTTTTGAAATTACCGAATCCTTCCAATTATACAGGGCATTGCTTTAGAAGCACGTTGCCTCGATACTGGTTGATGTAGGAACATACATTACTACTCTTAAGTGACATGGTGGATGGAAATCTTCATATATGGCAGAAGGATATATCGAGAGCTCAGTTGGATATAAACTTCAAGTAGAAACGAAAATATTTTGCAATAAAAAAGATATTAACGTAAATAATAAATAAATCCTATTTATTTAAATCCGTAAATAACCCTATTTCTACTTCCACAAAGATAAGTTCTGGAATTTCATTCATGAATTGTGAACATATTTCTGTTAAGATTTATAATAATGATAAAAAATAACATGTACAATTTCAATAAATTGACTTATAACTTTTGATGTTGAAATATTATTTCCGCACTTGGTAGGAAATAATCCACTTTTCCTAACTCAAATTAGTATTCAAATGTTAAAGTTTTCCAAACTCTAGTAGAAAAAAGTCGTTTCTAAAAATTAATAACGTCAATCTAAAATAATAGAACAATAATAGAGCGAAAAGGCTCATGGCCGATAGCCCAATAAAGATTGATTCTGCCTCTCTAGAACACAAAATTATACAGGGTGTCTCTAAATTATGTGGACATGGCTAAACCATAGATTACAGGGATCAAAATAAGACGATTTAACAAAACTTATCTATATACAAATGCGTTTGGTTTAGCCAGTATTCAGCTTCAAAGTAAATTAAAAAAAAAAACAAAATTTGCTTATAAAAAGAGAATGTTTACATTGATTTGGATGTTGTTTGGTATGACACTTTATACGGGTATAACTCATATTTTGACATAATATTGTTATTATCAGTAGACCGGTTGTGTATAAAACAAGTGAGGCCCAACATTAATACATTCACATTTTTTAAAGACAAAAGCAAAAAAATTAAAAAAAAAAATCAAATCGGACGCAGGCATTCATTATTAAGTTTTTTTTGTATCTTTATAGTTTTTGATATCTGTTACAGTTTTGACACAAAAAAATAAAATATGAATGACTGCGCTACACTGGTTTGGAAACAAATCAGCAATGAATATAATTTTCTGGTTAAAAAGTATGTGTTCAGCTCTTTTTTCCTGAATAAATCGGCAAAACACAAAACGTAGGTCATAATCAGCTGGTAAAAGCTCTTGCACTATTTGGACATCGTATGGATGAAGCAATTGCTATAATTTCCAAAATTTCTTCCTCGTTATTAGGGCTCCTAAAATCCTAAAACCAGTAACATATCTGTTTTATCGGCGTAAGTGTACTTTATATTTATTATTGTGATTAAAGTATCATCAACCCGGTAACTAGATTACATTTGCTTCGAAACGAGTGTAGGACAGTAACTCATATTTAATTTTTTGTGCCGAAACTGTAACAGATATCAAAAACTTTAAAGATATAAAAAAAAACTTAATAATGAATACCTGCGTCCGATTTGGTTCTTATTTTAAGTTATTTGCTTTTTCATTTAAAAATATGAATATATTAATGTTGGGTCACCCTTGTTTTGTACACAACCGGTCTACTGATAATAACAATATTACGTCAAAATATGAGTTATACCCGTATAGAGTGTCATACCAAACAACATCCAAATCAATGTAAACGTTCTCTTGTTATAAGCAAATTTTGTTTTTTTTTTAATTTTCTCCGACAAGATCTATTTACATGGAGTGAAAACTGTTATTATAATGAGGCAATGGCAGTTGTTACGAAGCTACGAGTAGTAAATAATACGGCAGAAAGAGGAATAAAACTTATTGAGGATTATAATATAGGATATAATAAGATAACAAATAATGAAGAGCAAACACAATTTGTGTTGCAAGTTGCAAGCGTCTATCGCCGTCGATTTCCTGATAGTAGAAAGCAAACATTATTGAATAGACAATATTAATGTTATCATTAGTTTATTATATTATATTATTTTACATTAATAAAGTATTACATCATCAGAACAATATACTTGTGTATTGTTAATTTTATTCCAAGTATAAAATCGCATTTCTAGTATAAATACAATTTTTTTAAATACAGCTCAAAATTGGAAAATAAAATCATAAAATGGCATATTTGATCGTTATCCAATTGAGCTCAAACTTAGCACAGACTAATTATTCACCAGATAGAACTATTTTAGGGGGTCCAGCGAAAAAAAATTAAAGGTCGAAAAATAAGGGCCACATGCCACTGTCACTTTGATAAATCACAATACTTAAACGTAAAGTAAACTAAGAACAATATTACACTATTTAGAACAATGAATATTGACGGTTACATTACTATTATGATTGCTATTGACTGTTAATTTAGGTGAAAAATATCGAAAGAATTTTTGATTGACAAAATATTTGCAAAATATCTGTCAAAATAACAAATTTGTTATTTTCCCTTGGCAGCAATTTCACAGATCTTATTAATGAAATAATTTATTAAATTTTTACAAACCATGCTAGATTGTGAGCAAAAAAGTATACAAACCTCGCGGAAAATATTTCCCCGCTCAGTGTGTAATGTAATTACGGTTCCTAAGATACTATACTATTATGTTTTGTGTGTTTATTTAGTTGAATTAAACGCAAAGATAAGGAAGCACGTGTAAAATTGTCCAATTTTATATAGAAAAAGCCCAACGGCCCAAATTGATCTTTAAGCATTTTTTTAACTGAAGGAGTTGCAACCGATTTACCGTGTTACTAAACTTTATTAGAATTCTGGAATTCCAAAATATAAACATTTAAACGGACGTCTTCGATCTGTTGCTTATTTTAAACCTGTAAAGAACATAACTTAAGAACTCACAAAATTACACATAGCATATCAGGACGATACTTGTCAAAAAAGTCTTGTTTAATGCAAAAACATGACAGTCAGAACAAAGAAAGATGTGCCACGATATATAAAAAATCAAGCAGCTTGTGCAAACACTGGAGCTCGTGTTGATTTTTGCATGGAAATTTGTTTCTATATTTAAAAATCCCAAAAACTTTAGGGAAAGCGACAACAATGTTATTTGCAGCGTAAAATGGTACAACAAAATCTGAATGGTTTTAAAAGGATTAAAAAAAAATTGACAGAAGTTGGCAGTAGACACGGACTTAGATTACTAGGATCTAAAAGAAGATGATACTAAAAAAATTCTAAACACGGACTAGAAAATTAATTTCATTTGTTAACTTTGTTCTACTTTTGATAATAATAATAATAATAATAATCGTTTATTGATGTTCCTCCCAAGATGGGTTACATATATATATAGTTAAATTATAACTCATTATTTACTATGCTATCAAATATCAGAAAATATTAGCAAATTGACTAAAATTTATTTAAAAAAAAATCATAAGATTTTCATAAAATACCATTTAATTTCCATTAAGTAAGATTAATTTTAATAAAACTTAGAATCTCCCCATTACCGAAGAATTCCCCAAGATAGCCCATTCCATATATCATGTATCACATCATATATCAATGTATTTATGTATATTTTATTATTATATGTATTAAATATACTGTAAATATGGATATGGAATAAATGTTCATACTACTACTACTATTATGTTAGAAAATAATATATAATTGCATGTTTTTTTTTAAATTTGCCTAAAATATATGAAATTTCCATGAAATTGGGAATTTCAATTCAATTGTGTACAACACATCAGAAAATGTCAGAATACTGACTAAACTCTATAGAATATTCATAAAATATTTATAAAATTGCATTTAATTTCTAAAGAATTAACAAAATATTTCTTGATTAACACATGTTGAATCTATGTACAGTTGGTGCCTGTTGCCTGAAGCCATCCATATGTAGTTAGACTTACCAAATCTTTTCATTTTGAGGAACTGACATTGAAATTTCTAGAAAAAAATCGCAATGGCGCATTTTTTTTGTTGGTTTACTTTTTCAGAGTGATAAAAAAATTAAATTTCATTAGTGGGCTCCATACACAAAAAGGTTGGAAACCACGCTGCAGTGTAAAAACGTACCGAATAATCTGCGAAATTGCGAATGATTTATTTTACTTACATGATTAGGCATGTACTGTTTATAGTAGATTTGAGTGTAATTGCCTATACAATAATGCAACATTAATGGCGTGGGTATAGTGGGTAATTATATATTCTCTATGAAAGGTGTACTGCCAATCTCAAATTGTGTGGACCCCACATTCGGACGTATAATCCATTACCGCTACCAATATCCATTATTAGTACCATAATAGCATATTTCCTGTATGCACACATTAACAATTTAAAATAGTCAATTCTATAGTTGATTGCTGTTTACTTGCAAAGTGTATTATTAAAATACATCAGATGGCGAAGGCGCCAGGTAGTTTATTATGTACCTACTACATTCTGGGTACACGAAGTTATTTTTACATACGCAATGAGAAATATTATTTGTGGTATCAATATGTAAAAAAAACATGTAAAAAATCTTATTTTGGATGAAGCCTGTTAGTTACTGTGTTAAATTTTCGGGTGCAAATTCGTAGCTTCGAATAGAGAAGGAATATTTAAGTTCTAATTACATAGCAGTCATTCAACAAATCATTAATGCAGTATTAGCTTTCTGCAAATTGTTTTTAACGTTGTGTGGTTTATAGTGCCGTAACGAGGATCCAGCGAAAATGTGCTAAGTTTGCGGTGTAAAGCGTAAAATTATAGCAAAAATTAAAATAAATTAATAAACATCATACACACACAACTGTGTTTTGCCCCGAGTATATATTAGAACAGGGGAAGATGCATGTAGATACCGAACGGAATACAGTTCTAGGAATTTAATCAACTTAAACGTATGAACTTAAACGCGATATTTGATGTGTAGATTAAAATAGAATTTTGATCACCAACCCTTAATGTAAAAATATCAACACAAGAAGAATGAATGAACAAGCACAGTTTTGTTAAGTCCTTTTGAAGAGTAATTTATTTTCGATTATTTTTTGCAAAATTAGGTTTCATAAAATCGCAAAAGTATTTTCTTATATGCTCATATTACAATAATAATAATAATAATCCCTACTGCTTCTACACCTATATCTTCTAATATAAAAAGTGGGTAATGCGCCCTACTTCGGAATACAGGTTTGGTACCATGCTTGACCTGAACTGGACAACGACTGACTCAACGAATATTTTCACATGCTTCTGCGGGTTCTGAGATGAGACATGTCCCTTATCCGAGGGTCAACCTGCCAGACTCCCAAATCGAGTGCGCCCCGGGTCCCCGTCCAGCATCCTACGGGAGGCAAGAGGGTCCCGGAGCCCCATCGGGTAACCCGTTCGCACCGGACCCGTCCCGGCCCGGGATCAAGCGGGAATCGGACAGGTGACCATAAGGAGTTATTGCATTTGATCAGCCGGATAACGAAATTCGGGCGATTCTGGTATTATAATTTTCGTTGCTGCTAAAAGAGAGGCGAAAGTGGAAATTAAGGTAATTTACGGCCGGCCCACGGTTAAGTTCTGTACATCGGCGCGTCAATTAGCTGTGGCTGAGTCGGAAGGTTATTAATAATGCAGCATTCACGGCTTATTATCACAATTTTATTAATTGCTGGGACGGCGGTGAAGGCGAAAATCGCACTAATCGATAAATTATACGACGCTTGATCGTGCACGCAACTTCTTAGCGTAAAAAGTAGACCGCAGACTAAGGCCAAGATAAAATGGAAGTTTTGATAAAAAGCAACTCTATTTTCGGCTAACTTCTCAAACCATTGTCAAACTTACATATGTTTCAAATTGGGCACATTAATATACAGAGCGTTCAAGAAAGTGTCAACTTTTACGCTGAATACTAATAGATCACACGGTTCAATATACAAATCAATGTTTTGCTAGTTGCTGAAATGCTTCCTAGGATACAAGCAAATAATAATGTAACTAGATTTTTTCAAATGCCATCATTTGTAATTATTTCGTTGGAACTAGTTGGAAAAGTTAACCCACTTTCTTGAATGCTCTGTATAATTTCATATAGATATATTTTATAGAATGCCTTAGTGGATTCGGGGGACGTCCTAAATTTCATTTTAGATGAAATCCGGAATCCGAAAATTGTCATAAAACAATACTTTCCCCATACCACCAAACGATATTCATTTACATATGACATTTGCATATGTATATTTGTCATTTTTGACATAAATATGACCACGTTTCGTCAATCATTAGGTGATGATTCCAAAACCACTTTATCGGAATAGGATATTTCCCTAAAAATCTCGAGTTTGAAAGTTTTCATGAAGACAATACCTACTATATTTTATTAGGTAAATAAAAGTGGTTATGAAAGTATACGAACAAATAATAGACAAAAGGATCAGAGCAAACATAGAAAATACATTGGCAGAACCGCAAAGCGGATTTAGAAAAGGCAGAAGCATTCAAGACCACATATTTACAATAAAACAATTAATAGAAAAGAAATACCATCAAGAAGGGAAAACATTATTTGTAGGATTTATTGATATAGAAAAAGCTTTTGACAAAATTCCCAGAAGAAAACTATGGAAGGTAATAGAAGAGAAAGGCATCAACCAAAAAATAATAAGAATAATTAAAAACATTTATGAAGGAAACAACAACTGTGTCATAAGCCAGGGCGGCATATCAGAACCATTCTAAACAAACGAAGGATTAATACAGGGAGCTGGATTAAGCCCCCTACTATTCATAGTATACATTGATGAAGTCATCAGAAAGTGCACACAACTTCAAAGAATATCAATCTCTGAAGGAGCTTTCGCGGATGACCTAATACTGATTGCAGGAAAGGAAGAAGAACTGAGCACAAATCTCAAAACTTGAATGAAGCACTAAAAGAAAATGGAATGACAATAATTAAAAGCAAAACAAAAGTAATGGTAATTGGAGATGAACAACACAAGATCGACATAACATTGGAAAACGAAGAGATTGAACAAGTAAAAAACTACGAATACCTTGGCGTGGATGTACATATTAATGGTAATCAAGAATTGGAAATAAACAATAGAATAGAAAAAGCAATGAAAACATATTACGCAATGAGATCATTCATAAACAAGAAGGAAATATCAACGAAAACAAAAATTGACGTATACAAAACCATATACAGACCAATATTGACCTTTGGTTTGGAAACATGGGTGTTGAACCAAAGACAAAAAAGTAAGATACAAGCAGCGGAAATGAGATTCCTTAGGAGAGTTAAAGGAGTAACAATCAAACACAAGATACGAAGTTCGCAAATCAGAAAAGAACCAGGAACTAGACCAAGACTAGAATTCATCGAAAGAAGACAACTTAGCTGGTGGGGCCATCTGCAACGGATGGAGAGCAAAAGCACGGTAAAACAAATATGGGAAGCAAAGACACAAAGTAAAAAGAAAAGGGGAAGACCCAAAGCAACATGGGATAGTGAGATAGGAAAAATACTGAAAGCAAGAGGAACCACTCGGAAAGAAGCCAAAAGAATTGCACGAAGCAAAAAAGAATGGGCAAAATCTGTGTACAATAAAAATGAAATAGTTTAAGCAAAATGTAAACGAAAAATTATTTGTAAATTATGCACCCTACACCATTAAAATGGTAAATGGGGATTTGATAATATATATGTATATATATATATATATATATATATATATATATATATATATATATATATATATATATATATATATATATATATATATATATATATATAATAAATATAATAATTTATATAAGTAAAATTGACACAAAATACATTATAAAATCCACAACGTTTTCAAATGAACTTGAAATTAATATTTACTTTTACACTGAAATTTTGTAATTTTGCACTCGTGGCAATGATTTCATGGCAATCGAGCTAAAATAGTCGATTAGAGAAGTGATCACCAATGTTCAATGCATTTATCACTTTCGGAACTTTGTACTCATGGCGATTATTTGAACATATTGCGGCAATGATTAAATTGTGTTAAAAAAAACGTCCAGAATCTAAAGTAATATCTCATACAAAGATAAGGATAACACAAACTAATAAAAATGTTGTTCAATTATTACATGAATTCCATGGAATCCAAGTTTTCTTTAAATTATTCATTAAAATCAATAAATAAATTAAATTTAAGTTTTTTTTTCTAAATAAATCAAACACTAAAATATACTATATACATATATATTTACAATATAAATTTAATTTAATAATTACCAATTAAGTATTGTGCTATTAGACATTCAGGGAGTTTATTGCGGACAATATTTAAAACAACACCTGTATTCAGATGCTGATATTTATAAGGTTATAATTTTATACATGTAGGTTTATACCCAATTATGTGCCTGTGTATGTGAGGGGTGTATGTGTGTGTATTTAGTCTTTGGTGAAAACTTATTGATTTATCAATTAACGTCCGCATTGTTTACTGACATGTATTGGTGGCAAAGTAAAGAAATAAATTGAAAAAACAACAAACACCGAGACTTTTAATTTAATTTTGTACTCGTGGAAATGATTTCATTCTACTTATGAGATAGTTGACCGAAATGAATTTCTAATGCAATTTTTGCATTATCAGTAGGTAAATTTTATTGTTTGTAATTATTTGCAATTTTCTATGCAATGTTGTCATTAGTAATAAAAATTCTGGAAACTACTCAGAAATTTGTAAATCCTATTGAGATTTTATAATTTTTAATCTAAAGTTAGCCTTAATATTTTCAATAAATCAGTAGTGTTATGGCAAAACATGGTATCTGCCATTTTTGTTATTTTACAGGAAAAGCAAAAACAGTTTTGCATATATAATTCTGAATGCAGGTTAGCACGTATCATTGCCATAGTTATTTATAATTCAAAGGTACAATAAAAATACGTCGTTTATTCATACTTATAGTATACTTTATATGTGGCCATTTAATGCCAAATAGTGCATTTTGAAAAAAAAAGGCAGGCAGCGTGTTTTGCCATAACACTACCGAGATATTTCACAATTATTGTTTATTATTTTGCAATAATTAATGTAATTTAGTAACTTCTAACAACAATTTTGCAATTTCCATTAAATTATACGTGTAGTGAACATTTAGTAAGTTGTAGTCTTAAATCCGTCTTAAATCTTTCCGCCAAATTACAGTGAATATTTTGTAAGCCATAGTGATGCCTAAATGATTTACATTAAATATTTCCGAATTTTGAAGGTTTAGCTGTAATTTTGTATGTCCACAAAATTTTAAATTTCTTTATTAATATTTTGTAATTTATTTACTTCAGGACACCTAAAAATTACTTATGTAATTCCAATGAATATATCTGTTCAAATATTTGTAAAGTAATCATATTCTTCACTAAAATATTGTTTTGCTTATGGCATTTTACATACTCAGAGTATTAAAATATTAGGTGGCGGTATCAGAAATAATTGTCAAAACACATTCTGTTATGGCAATTTTGTAGTAATATTTTTAATAATAATTTTGCAATTTTCAATGTAAGTATTGTAAAATAGTTGAAAATACAATTTAACTTACAATTTCAGAATTTTGCACTCCTGGCAATGAGTTTATGGAAATCATGATAATTAATTAGTCGATAAGAGAATTGATCACCAATTTGCAAAAAGTAGGTACATTATTATTTTCAGGACATTGTACTCATAGCGGTTATTTCATGAAATGTTTGATTAAACATTAAACAACTGTTGAATGAAATTAGTTTAATTTAAAAAAAACGTCAAGAATGTAATGTAATTTAACTTCATATTTGTGAATTTTGTAGTCCTAGCGATGATTACATCGCACTTGTGGCAATGAGTTATTTGACTTAATAATTGGTGTCTGACTTGAAATTTAAGACTTTTGTACTTGTGGCTATGATTTCACCAAACTAGCAGAACGGATGAGTTTAAATGGTGACCTGGAGACATCAATCTAGAAATCATCATGACATACAATATCAATACTTAGTAGCCGAATCACCTTCATTCGGTAGACGAGTTGGTTCATCAAATAATTGGTGACCAATTCCTCAGTGCTTTATAACTTTGAAATTCAGAATCGTGTACTCGTGGCGATTATTTCATCAAATCGGGGATCAGTATTATAAAATTCGTCAAGAATCTAATTTTGAACTAAATTTCATCCCACTCGTGGCAACAAGTTATTAATTATTATTATTATTAATTAGAAAATTGGTCCTCAATTTGGATTCACCAATTTTGCAGTGGGCGATGTCAATACATTGGTGTGAGATAATTCCCCATTAATCCAACATCCATCATGACAATTTTAAGATATTGTACCAACTGCAGCTTGAGATTTTATGTAAATGTAATGATGATTTGGTGGTACTAGAGAATTCGTCATCAATCTGGAATCTTGGAATCTGGAGTCTTGCAAAATATCGATCACCAATCTGAAAACTGATCTATGGTCCTAGATTTCCGGTTCACCGATAAATGCCCAATACCCGTCTAATCTAGGCAATTTCCCAAGCGGATTCCCTTCTTTATAATAGCCTTTACTCCATATCAATGTAGCAAATTGTTTAAAGATGATTTCTAGCGATCGCTCCTCACGAATTTTATATTAAAACTGCCTGTAGTCATGTCTATTGGTGTTTAGGTTAATTTTGTTACATATACAGGGTGTCCCAAAAATAGTGGACAAGCTCAACAGCACACCACTCAGGAATGGCCACTGAGCCCATAGAAAGTACTATTTTTTTAAAATAAATTAAAAATTAAAAAAAAAAAAAACTTTCAAATAACATAATCGTATGCGACTTTATTATCAGTATTTTAATTGTACAGTAGATTGTTGTCACTTGATACTTGACAAGCAAATATCAACTCCTGGGAAGGAGTGATTCACCTTCCCTGAGTGGCGTGCTGTTGAGCTTGTTCACTATTTTTGGGACACCCTCTATTTATATTATTTTAAAATATTATTATATCAATTCATTTTAACTTGGGTTTCTCAGTTGCAGCCATTTTACAATCATTCTTGACATACATATAACATAAATCAGTTCTAATTAGTAATTACACAATTGAAAATGCGCGTGAAAAACAGCTCACTAAATTATATCGTCTCAAATAAGTGCACTTTTATCACAATATGCTGAGATATGATTTCAAAATTATAATTCTTATTTAGATAGGCTAATAGAGACTTAAGATACCAATTTGTCAATTTTACTTGGTTCGTCTTGTTATATTGTTCCTAATTAATCGCGTTAGGGTCTATTTTATGGCCTTTAGTTCCAATTTAGGTTGCCCTAGAGGTATTGAAATATGTTTCTTCGGCTAATTTTCGGTGACTTCGTTTAGTACCTATAGTTGGGCCATAGGTAGCGTTAGACACCTGGGAAGGAGTTATTCAACTTTGTAGTTTGGGTTGCATTTCTCTTTAGATTTCCAACTTGGGTATTTAGTTTTCGTTTAATAAATCAATAATTAGGGTATGATCAGCAATTCTAATTTACAACAATCTAGCCAGGTTTGCTAGGTTTTTATGCTCATTTCCATGATACTTTACGTTAAAAAAAAAAACAAATGCTTGAAGACCGAATTGTTGATAAACTTACGGTTTATATATTCCCTGATGTTTACATTTCCATCTAAAGTTCCTGGCACTGATCCACCAACAATTATATTAATTAGATTACATTTTCTCAACTTATTTCAACTTATTTCACTGACCAAGTCCATTTGACGCGGTGACATCCGGCATTGTAAGCTGCACTGATACATGTAAAACTCTGAATTTATCAAAATGTGTAAAACCAATTTATCACAATTATTGGCGCGAATTTACATACATACGCTGTTTGTAATATGTATTTGTAAGCCGTGTGCATTTTTACGCTGTAACTGTGAAAAATATAAAATCAGGATCGTGCTACAAGCTAGCGCGTAATATATAAATAACGTACTTGCTATTCAATAACATTGCCATTTTACGATCCCATTCACATAGTATCGGCAGGCCGGGGAAAGGAATTTAGAGCAAATATATGACTGAATACAATAGTTCATTCCATACTTGTCGTGGACTGCACACAGCGAGTACGCGCGATTTTATCAATGAGTAGTGACATACTGTAAATAAAAACTTGTAGCAAAAAAAATGCAATTAAAAAAATGTAGATTGGAAATGCCATGCATATGAACATTAACTCTATCATTTAATTACACCGTAAACTAATTCATTGATTCCAAATGCATTGATGTATTGTAATAATCATAGCAAACAATAAATATTCCATTAGTATTAAATGTAAGATATTAACATTATTATTCCATTAAACCGCAATAGTAATAAAAATTTGGAAATCAACACGTATTTGACAGCATTGTCCTAAGTTTGGAGTAAACTTGTTAAGATGAAAACATTTTGTTGTTACATTCATACATAATTCATCCCTCTTTTACCCATTGGGTGTCTAGAACGTTTGTTGTTAACGTTTATAAAAAAAAAAAGTTCTTAACTCCAATTAACACTGAAATAACCAACATTTTAGTCTTATCAAAATGAGTTGCACAATGATTTCATTACCACTCACAGTGTGGTAATAATCCTCACAGTGTGGTAATACACTTCATTATCTAAATGCGCGTCATAATAGGTTATTATCTCAGCAGTCTTAGATTAAAGAAATTATTGATTATTATTTTTATTTTACGGCAGCCTACTTTTACTGCTATGACTAAGTATCTGCAAGAAAATATTTGAAAATTTGCAAAACATTAGATATTTCTAATTTTAATAATGCTAATATTACTAAATACTTATGAAAATTATTTAGGTGAATATTTTTTTTACATAGCATTTAATCTATTGATTATAAGAATCAAATAATTAGGAGATCATACATTAATTGTATGATCAATACAATTATTGTACACCTCCTAATATAGAAAATAACTATTAATTAAAAGCTATACGTTGCCAAATAGACAAAAGCTCAATTATTTATTGATATACTTAACCAATAATCAAATGTAAGGCAAATATATTTCTTAAAATTTTATTGAATTGCATTATTTAACTGAATGCAATAATAAATAGTTTCGCCAAGCGGTCATTATAATAGGTGTATTTTATTTATATTTTTAATTTCAATAAAACTGGATGTGCGCTTGAACCACCTCTAGCCAGCTAACTAGCACTAATCCGGTCGAGTCCCACGCCGGCCAGAATCCCACAGGACCGTCCCGTTCCCAGCTAATTCGTTATTCCAGTTCGGCTGGATCAAGTCTGAGATTTAACACAATGAACCGCTTTTTTCCGTTCTATAAGTATTGAGAGAGACAGTTTTCTCAACGATTAATGATCAAATTATGCGTGAACATTGTACACAGTAAAAACTTCAAGAAATTTAACAAACGAAAATAATACAATTGTATAATCAAGAAATAAAATAAATAATGTAGTAATAAAAGAAAACACAAATTAATTTAAAAACCAAAATTCAAGAAATGCATAATTATTATTATTACTATCGATAGCCCCTTTACCTTTCGGTGTGGGCTATACATGTTACATATCTTACATTACAGTTATATTACATTGTTTTGTTATGTATATGCAAATTCTTTCCACTCTCTTCTGTTCTTTGGCATTTCTCTTACTTGTTTCACTGTCTTCCCTCTGCTGTTTATTAATTCTTCTATTTGGTTGTCTCATTCTTGTCTTGGTCTACCTCTTCCTCGTTTCTTTCCTGTTTTTGCTTGCCAGATTTGTTTTGTTTGATTCGTATTTTTCATCCTAATTAGATGTCCCCACCAGTTGAGCTGCTTCTTTTCTATAAACTTTTCTATCGATTCTATTTCCAATTCCTCTCTGATGTCTTTATTTCGTATCCTGTCTTTTTTTGTTACTTATTTTACTCTTCTCAGATATTTTATTTCTATTGCCTGTAATCTACTTTTATCTCTCTTTGTTAGCTTCCACGCCTCGCTCCCATATGTCAAAAGCGTTCTGTATATAGTTTTGTATATATTCATTTTTGTCTTTCTGCTTATCTCTTTCTTGTTAGTAAGTATATTATTCAGGGCATGGTGCGTTTTTATTGTGTTGTTTATTCTGTTGCTTAATTCTCGTTCCATTTTCCCGTCTTCTGTAAGTTCTACTCCAAGGTATTTGAATTGCTCCACTTGTTCAATCTGATCCTGTCCTATCTGTATATTTATGTGTTCTTTCCGTTTTCCTATTATCAGTACTTTTGTTTTGCTGTAGTTCATCTTCATGTTATATTTCTCTAGGTATGTATTTTATACGTTCATGTTATGTTACAGGTTCCTCTCACTTTCTGCTATCACTATCACATCATCGGCGTATGCTCCTTCTGATATTTTAACCATTTGCATGTTTTTGTATCCTACGTTTGCTTTTATTATTTCTGTTTTCATGCTCTTCGTGATTTCATCCATATATAGGTTGAATAGTGTTGCGCTGAGAGCTGCTCCTTGTCTTAGTCCATTATTTGTTTTAAAAGTTTTTGAAATATGCCCCTTGTATATTATTGCATTACTGTTGTTGTTATATATATTCTGTATTACTTTCACTATCCTGTCTTCTATTCCCCTCTTTTAGTATTAACCATAGTTTCTTTCTCGGGGTCATGTCAAACGCTTTTCGAGGTCTATGAATCCTAGATATGTATTTTTATTATTTGCGATTCTTTTTTCTGTGATTTGTTTTATTGTGAAGATGTTGTCTTGTGTGGATCTCCCTTTCCTGAACCACATTGCGCTTCTTCTAGGGTCTGTTCTAATCTTGCTATTATTCTCTTGTTAATTGTTTTTTCTAATATTTTCATCCCTATACTTATTAGTGTTATGCCTTTAAGTTTACGCATTTCGTCTTGTCACCTTTCTTGTATATCGGTACTATTAACGCTATTTGCCAGTCTTTTGGTATCGTATTTGTCTTCCATATTAGGTTCAGTAGTTTCAGTAGTTTTTCTTTTCCTATGGGTCCCATGTGTTTAATCATTTCTCGAGTAACCTGATCTTGTCCTGGTGCTTCTCCTATTTTCAGTTCCCTTATTATTTCTGGAAGCTCTTGTTCGTTGATACTCTCCGTTACTGTTTCAGTGATGTTCTATTCGCTGTTTCTTGTCTTCTGCTCGTTGCCGCTATATATAGTTATTAATTCTTCAAAATACTCTTTCCATCTTTCTATTATTTCTTCGGTTTCCTTAAACATTTTGCTAATTTGCCAAGACCATTTGTCTTTGCTATTCTAACATCATCTTTTACTATTTTCCTTATTCTATTCCTATTTTTATTACTGTTTTGACATTTAGATATCTTTGCCATGCTTTTTTCTTTTCTTTTAGTTTATCTCGTATGTCCTCTGACCACCACGCTGTCTGTTGTTTCTTGTTTGTACTTTTCTTCAAACCGCATGTCTCTTGTGCTGCCTCAAGCATATTTCTTTTTATGTTATTCCACATTTTCTCTACTGCTTTGCTGTCGTTGGCCACTTCTATCTTGGCTTCTAATTTCTCTTTGTATTGTATTGCTGTTTCTTCATCTCTTAGTTTGTATGCTCGTATCTTCCTGTAGTTTACTGCTGTAGGTCGTCGCTGTATTTTCGGAAACATTTATTCTCTATCTTCATAATAATAGGGCTTAATTATGTCAAGTAGATCGTGTCTTACTAATTGAAGCTATTTCGGCTTTGTTTGTGGTAAATATATGGTTGAAAAAAGAGGAGATGCAATAACAGAACCGTTTAAATATGCATATTTATATTACTTTGGTTTTGCTGTCTAAAATTTAGACCAAACGTGGACACCGACATTGTTTTGCAATAGTTGCCGAGCTATTTTATACAAGTGGTCGAATGGCGAAAGGAATTATTTCGACGTTTCAGTTCCAGTAATATGAAGAGAGCAAAGTAATCACCAAACCGACTGTTATTTCTGTTTATCAAAAGTTGTTGGGATCCATATAAAAAAAAACGAACAAATGTTCCATCTGTTTCAAAACCAATTCAACGTTTACCAAATGATCCATTGTCAGTCGTTCCTGGTACTACAAGCAGTGATTCGGAGTCATCTTTCAATGACATTGTTCCCAACAGTGGTAGTTTGTATGAGTCTAATGAATGCCATTTAGGCCCGTATCTATAGTCCGTACTTGAGCATGAGTACGACTCAAGTCGTATATTTGGTTGCGTATTTTCTATATACGTTCATGCCCCAAACGCAACCAAATATACAACTTGAATCGAACTCAAGCTCAAGTACGGACTATAGATACGGGCATTAGTAACTCAAGCTGCACATAATGATCTAGTTCCTGATTTACATTTATCAAAGGAAGACGCAGAATTATTGGCTTCACGTATGCAACAATGGAAACATCTTGCAGTTGGGACAAAAGTAACAGTTTACAGAGAATGAAGCTTGGAATTGGCTGCATATTTTGAGAAGAAAAACACTATTCTCTACTGCAACGACATTCAAGGTTTATTTCAAAACGTGACCCAACCTTATGAAAAAAATGAATGGAGATTATTCATTGACGGCTCTAAGTACAGTTTAAAGGCTCTTCTTTTACACACTGGGAATAAAAAACCATCCGTACCAATTGGTCATGCTGTTAATACTAAGGAAAATACGAATCAATAACCCAAACTTTAACTTTACTCAAGTACGTAGATCATAAATGTGGTGATTTAAAAGTATGTGATTGAATGTTCTATGTTTATCGTAAATTACAAGTTTTAATTAAATCAAATTTATTTAGGTCATTGGTTTGTTAATTGGTATGCAAGGAGATTTCACAAAATATTGTTATTTCTTTTGTTTATAGTATAGTCGAGCTATAAGTCATCATTACACCAGAACAGATTGGCCACAAAGAACAGAATATTCTCCTGGAAAACAAAACATTTCAAATAATCCATTAATTGATCCAAATGACGTTCTAATTCCACCACTGCATGTAAAACTAGGTCTTTTCAAAAACTTTGTCAAGGCTCTGAATAAAGATGGTGCTGTCTTTAAACATTTGTTAGCAGTTTTTCCTACAATTTCATATGCTAAAATTAAAGAAGGCATATTTGTTGGTCCTCAGATCAGGAAGTTTTTGAATGATGATTATTTCTCACAATGTTTATCAGGGAAAGAATCTGCAGCCTGGCAATCTTTCAAAAGCATCGTAGATGGCTTCATTGGAAACAAGAAAAGTGATAATTACAGACAAATTGTTACTGAATTATTGAAAAATTATTGTGAATTAAGTGCACGGATGTCACTCAAGATGCATTTTTTGCATTCACATTTGAACTTTTCTCCACAAAACCTGGGTGCGGTGAGTGATGAACAAGGAGAACGTGCTCATCAAGATTTAAAGAAAATTGAAAGAAATTATCCAGGATTTTGGAACAAAAGTATGCTGGACTCTAACATGGGAAACTGACCCAGATAAATACAAACGATGTTCAAACATTGCCATTGACTTTTGAAATTCCATTTATTTTTGAATAAATTAACGATGTTTTATTAAAAACATACGAAAACAACGATATTTTATATCTCACAAACCTGACCTGATAAAAGAAACAGAAAAAAAAAGTTACATCTTCGAATTCAGCGCACTAAATTACCTTAAAAACACTAATTGGTTGCTCCAGTCAAAAACCTTGTATACCAGTGTAATCAGTTCCAAATGTTGTAATTAGTTTTTGTGCAATATGTATTCAAAATGTTATTTTCAAAATTAAAATGGATAACTATAATTCTACAGGGTGGCGCAATAGAACGTGCATATTGCGACATCTTTTTTCGCGGGGTAAACAGTGCGCGGGCGGGGGGAGCCTAGCGTGGTTGGATACTGGCACTCGTGGAGTTTTAGTAACCATGAGTCACTTCGATGGGAAGCGTCGCGCTTTTTGTGTTCGCACGTTTTACGAGAACGGTCGTTCATACATCTCTACAAGGCGAATGTATTGTTCTGAATATGTATTAACACACATTAATGAAGCTCCTAGTGCAAATTTAATTAAAATATGGATAAAGCGTTTTGAAGAGACCGGTTCCTCGTTTAAACCACCAGCAAAAGGTCGTCCAAGAACGTCTAGGACCACAGGCAATATTGAGAGGGTGAAGGAGAAAAAATCCGCAAGTGTCTACTCGGAAGCGATCGGCGGCTTTAAACTTGTCGCGACGAAGTTTACAGCGAATTTTGAAGTTGAATCTTAAACTGCATCCTTATAAGTTCCAGTTAACACAGGAATTAAAAGAATTAAAAGCCGACTTCGGAGCAAGGTTGGCATTTGCTGAAGAAATGCTTAGTCGATTTTCCACTTTTGACAACATCCTTTTTTTCTGACGAGGCTCATTTTAATTTAAATGGGTTCGTATACCGACAAAATTGTCGCTATTGGAACGACGAGAATCCAAAAATGAAACATCAAAAACCACTGCATAGTCTGAAAGTAACGGTATGGGCAGCAATCTCAAGCAAAGGAATTATTGGCCCTTTCTTCTTTGAAGATTCACGAGGACGAAACATCACCGTTAACACCGACCGCTGTGTTGCGATGTTAGAGGGATATTTGACTCCAGAACTTGCGAGATCGAGAATAGCGAATACGAGGCCTTGGTTCCAACAAGACGATCCAACACATCAAATGACTCTATGGCGGTTGTGAGACAGATGTTTCCTGCAAGACTAATTTCCTAAAGAGGTGATATCCCTTGGCCCCCACGTAGCCCTGACTTGACGCCTCCTGACTTTTATTCTTCTCAGATATTTCATTTCTATTGCCTGTAATCTACTTTTATCTCTCATTGTTAGCTTCCACGTCTCGCTCCCATATGTCAAAATCGTTTTTGTCTTTCTGCGTATCTCTTTCTTGTTGGTAAGTATATTATTCAGGGCATAATACGTTTTTATTGTGTTGTTTATTCTGTTGCTTAATTCTCGTTCCATTTTCCCGTCTTCTGTAAGTTCTACTCCAAGGTGTTTGAATTGCTCCACTTGTTCAATCTGGTCCTGTCCTATCTGTATATTTATGTATTCTTTCCGTTTTCCTATTATCAGTACTTTTGTTTTGCTGCAGTTCATCTTCATGTTATATTTCTCTAGGTGTTTATTCCATACATTCAGGTTATGTTGCACGTTCCTCTCACTTTCTGCTATCACTATCACATCATCGGCGTATGGTCCTTCTGATATTTTAACCATTTGCATATTTTTGTATCCTACGTTTGCTTTTATTATTTCTGTTTTCATGCTCTTCATTATTTCATCCATATATAGGTTGAATAGTGTTGGGCTGAGAGCTTCTCCTTGTCTTAGTCCATTGTTTGTTTTTAAAGTTCTTGAAATTTGCCCCTTGTATATTATTGCATTACTGTTGTTGTTATATACAGGGTGTAACAGAAATACGTGTGTTAATTTTAAACATTGGTAGAACTCGTTATATAAAACATTTTTTCTATATGTTCTTTTTCAAAATTTGCTGGGTTTTTTACATTTTTTTGCCCCCTAATTTTGACTGAACGAGCCGTTCTCAGGTACTGTCACCTATAATTGTCAAGTGAAGTTTATTTCAAAATGCCAAATTTTCATTCTCATCAAGAATTAACCGATATTGTGTTGGTATATGGCCGAGCCTTTGGAAATGCCGGTGAAGCCCGTAGATTGTACAGTGCACAATATCCTGAACGTGTTTTGCCTAACACCTTTATGACACCGTTGCCATCACAACAAAAGATTTTATCGCTGCACACCTTTAACCATAGGCGGGTACGCATTTTAGTAGATAAACTAGAACATATTTTAAATCAGTTTTACGTTGGTTTTTGAAAAAAAAAATATATAGAAAAAATGTTTTATTTAACGAGTTCTACCAATGTTTAAAATTAACACACGTATTTCTGTTACACCCTGTATATTCTGTATTAGTTTGACTATCTTGTTTTCTATTCCTCCCTCTTTTAGTATTAACCATAGTTTTTTCGAGGTCTATAAATCCCAGAGATGTATTTTTATTATTTGCGATCCTTTTTTCTGTGATTTGTTTTATTGTGAAGATGTTGTCTTGTGTGGATCTCCCTTTCCTGAAACCACATTGCGTACTTCTAGGGTCCGTTCTATTCTTGCTATTATTTTCTGAAATACATAATACGTATATTAATAAATTAATAAATCGGAATGAAACAATATTTGTGTATTGAAAAATTCTACTAGAATTTACAAAGGCATCGAAAAACTTTATCATTTGCTTTATTTTTTTGGATTTTAATACCTAGACATTACACTTCATATAGTTTTTTTCTTAGCCCCCTTTTACCGAATTAAGTATACAGAGGGTCCAAGATAAGGATCTACTCTATGTGGATCTCGCAAACCGTAAAACTTACAAAGGCGGTTAAATTACAAAAAAAAGTTGCGCAATCTAGTAGTCAGTAATATTCTATTGAGAAAACATGAAATTTCCGCTTACTTCCGGAGATATTCGACAACATCCGATCCACGGCCACTACACCAACATGTTCGAAATGTATTAACAAGCCTTTTCTCCTGAATAAAAACATGAGAAACCACACTTTGATATAAATTGTTGAATTTGTAATACCTAAAGTCTATGTAATACTTTATTTACGGGCCATATAAAAATAAAAAGTTAATGATGTTCTTCGAAACCAAACGTTGTACTGAAAAGGCAACGAGAAAGTGCCTTTTGTTTTTTTATACCTTATCAAATAACTTCAGAAAAACATAAAAATGATATCGCAAAATTTTGGATTTTGTCGAATATCTCCGGAAGTAAGCATAATTTTCTGGTTTTCTCAACAGAATATTACTCACCTCTAAATTGCGTAACTTTTTGGAATTGAACTGCCTTTGTAACTTTTACGGTTTACGAGATCCTCAAGTTGTTGATCCTTACCTTGGACACTTTGTATAGAGAAAATCGCTGGCAGAGATACTGAATGATATGTTACATATACAGGGTATCCCAGTTATCTTGCTCAATATGCGGTCTTTTAAACGGAAAAAGATTGAGAATTGGTTAAATTAGACAAAATAATTTTGAGACCTAGCTCTAGTTAGCAGAGAGAATGAAAGTTTAAAAAATGTAATGGTTTGGCTACCATTGGAAAAAACAAAAAAGTACACTGCATTTTCAATGTTACGCTCTAGCAGCAGCTAGAGTCTAGCTCCTTTAATAGCATTTACATTGAAATGATATTGTAACATAATAAGGGCATGCTTTTGAGTAGAATTTAAATATCGTCGGCTTATAAGTGAAATCCTCTTTACCCAAATGCGGTATAGGAAATTGCATGTAAACGACAGCCAAGATAATTCATGAACGGGTCAACATAATTTGAATAGAAGACCTGATTTAGAAAGTTTAGACATTTATCTACAATTATGCTGAGTAGTTTTAAGAAATAATAAAATGGTGATTTATTATGTTGATTAAAAGAATGGCATTGTTTAGCCGATTTGTGATATTTTTTTCTGTATTTATTTAATTATGACAGGGGACATATAATGAAAATTCCCTCAGGGTATTTGAAGCTAATGTTGTTGCGAAGAAGCTTCTTTTTTTTTGTTCCAGTATCATGAATTATAATGAAGTATTCTTGTCTGTACATAAATCCGATTAGGTGATCAGAAATAAGTCACCTTTGATTTATTTCTTAAAACTACTTTGTCTAATTGTAGATATATGTCTAAACTTTCTATATCAGTTCTCCGATTGTAATTGTGTTAACCCATTCATGAATTATTTGGCTATCGCTTATTAATAATGACATTTACTTGCTGGGGTAAAGATGCCACTTAAGTCAAAAACTATAAAATGTGAGAAACTGCACTTAAAGTTTTATATTCTGCTGTTACCTTTCCTACTCAGTCATTTAATGACTGAGTGGGTCATAAGGGGTTCTACAGGACCCTTTACTATACCCGTAGTGGGCCTGAAATTTGTTACAATTTAGTAAACCATCAAAATAAAACTTAACCAAAAACAGCCAAAAAATGGCTTAATGTATTTCACGTAAGCCGACGATATGTTTTCACAACTGACGTGTCAATCATGGGAATTGAGATTTGTGCACAATTTTTTTTTAAATTTTAGTTCAAGTAACAGTAGGCTATGGCATATATAACATACTATAAATCAATGAAACTAAAAAAAAATCATTCCGAAAATAACATGGCGTACTATGACTTACTGCATTTGAATTAAGAAAGTTTGTGTCAAAATCTCAACATCCGTGACAGATATGTCAGTTTTAATAACATATTTGAATTTTACTAAAAAAAGTCCCTTTAATTATGTTAAGATATCATTTCAAAACTTTAACAATTATACAATAAATGATAATTCGCCAACGCACATTGGTGTAAGGCAACAGAAGAAGAAGATCATTTCAATATAAACTCAATTTAAAAAGCTAGAGCGTACAATTGAAAATTAAGTTTCTTGTTTTTTCGATAATGGCAGCAAAATCGTATAATTTTTGAGACATTTATTTTCCCTGCCATGCTTTCACCCTGTAAGTAGTTATGTCTTACGTCCCTTTTTGACAAAAGAAAATCGATGATGAAATCGTTTCTTCGTGATAGACTGATAGTATATCATGATGATAAATTAAAAACAAAAGACTGTTAAACTAAATATGTAAAATACAGTGGTAATGAATTTATGTATAGCCGAAATAAGAAACCATCGCCACAGATTCAGCGATTTCCGCTTGGGTCGACTATGAACTTGGAGTTGCCTAAACTTTGCCTGGAAGTATGACTTCGTGTCAACACAACTAGAAGAGAAATATTTGCGATGCACTTATAACTTACAATATTAATACATGGCGACTGAAATAATTTTTACTCAAAACAGTTTCGTTACTTTTATTGTTATGAATATTAGATGGAAATCGATGGTCGCTCAGGTAATTGTGCATTTGCTTAAGGTGATTATTCGTACAGAATGCATAATAAACAAAACCATTATAAATGAAGGTGTGTAAAATAACTGACAGTTACATAATAAATAGTTACGTTGGGTGGTAAATTACAAACAGTACGAAGTGTTCTAGAACATCCGGTAGTACGTAAAATATCGAACATGAAAGAGTTCCTGCTAGAAACCCTACAAATATGAATACTAGAAATTTTAGAAATGTCTCTAAACCTTCTTAAACATGCTCAAATAGAAAATAGGAACTAAAGATGCCAAAAAGTTATGGAAATTTAATGAATATTTGTAGAAAGTGCAAAAAAAAATTAAGAGAGAATTAGATCAGAATATGCATCGAAAGTATCTGAAAGCATCAGCAGGTTCTGGAATGGCGAACAAATCAGTGAATCTCAATAACTTAACCGTTATGAAACCCAAAGAAGCAGAAGACGACAAAATTGTAGTTGTAGAAAACTTATCAATCATAATCGTAATATGAAAAGTATAATAATTCCTACTACTACTCCACCTATGGCGTAATTGGTTACTCTCATAATTTTGACAGAGAATTCTGACCCAATTACATTTAATGTTTTGCCATTGGCCCCTGAACTATTACTAGTTATGCGGGCGTTAAGAGGAGAGGGGCATTATTATTGTCCATCTGCGCCTGCATGCGACTTATAGAAGGTAGAGGCACATTTCCAACATTTGTTGCAAGGAAATGGGAAAAACTGCAGAAAAACCACCCCACAAATGCAGACCCGGGAATCGAACCCGGGACCTTGCGGTCTAGAAGCGAATATACAGCGTGATCAGAATAATAAGTAACAAATGGACACATTTTTTAGTATGCATTTTAGAAGAAAAAGTTGCATTATTTGAAACTGAAACAATTAAAAACTAAATATTGTATTTTTTTTACATTACCGAAAAATTAAATATTTTTGCAATAGATCTAAAATAGGTGAGATTTGCGTGAACTTACTTAGTACTTGCGCAATAGTTTTGCGACTGATGATTTTGTCAGGATGATTTACATTACATTCTTTAGGGGCTTCTCTGCATGTTCTGTAATTATTCCCCACAATAAGAACAACCATTTCAACCATTTCTGGGTTTGTTAACGGGTAAAATAGCAAATGACATTTTAGTGACAAGAATATTACTTGAAAATTAAACTGGCAATGTGAAATGCAGGTCACACAGAGGTCACATAAAACAACCCGTAGAAGGTAATAACAAACTGTACATTAAATCTTCAATTTATATACAGGGTGTCTACGCTAAACCGTTCGTTAAAAGTTTACGGGGTTGCCGTTGTACTAAAAATTTCAAAAAAATCCTCGTTACACGGTTGAATCAGTTGTCCTCATGTGAAATATTTTCAAGTTTCTATCACTTCCGGTTCCACCGGAACTTTCAACAACTTTCAACTTTCTTATTTTAAATGGAACACCCCATATATTATTATATTTTTGAATTCCTCGCTTAAATTGGAACATATTTTGTAAGAACATATGTACACTTATCTCTTCTAGTTTTCAAGAAAAAAAATGTTTTCTAAAATTTTGACCTCTAAAAGGTAGCCTGAAATCTGTCTATAACTTCTCTTAGGAATAAGATAAAATTATGAATTAAATTTCTAATTATAGATATAGGATGCCTCTATGAGTGACATAATTGGAAACTGTCAATTTTGATAATAAGTGTTCCTAAAATGTCAATATCTAAGTGCCCTCTTAAATATCCTGTAATTCATTTTTTTTAAATGGAATGACCCATTTTTTATTACATAGCACGATAGGGAGAAAAATTTACTACAAAAAAGTATAATACAACCATACTCCTAAAGCAAGTATTTTTTGAAATATTTCGAGGACTACTTTTTCGTCGCATTTCTGCAGGGTATAATTGTGCATGTCACAAGTGCACTTGAGTAGGCATGTGATATGCTTTTGTTTTATCACCATTGTAATGCAACTGTCAAATAATTAAACTATTTAGAATAAAGTATTACAGAAATCAAAATCAACAAAATGAATCATTACACAAATCAACAAATTATCAATTTATTCTTTTTACATGGCAACTGTGATAGAATTGTTGTTCTGACATGTAGAGTATTCAATAAAACTTATCCACATTTGCCGCCGATGAATAAATCAATTCCCTGCTTAAATTGGAACATATTTTGTAAGAACGTATGTTAAGTGTACATACGTTACCAAGAAAAAAAAATTTGTTCTAAAATTTTGACCTCTAAAAGGTAGCCTGAAATATGTCTATAACTTCTCTTAGGAATAAGATAAAATTATGAGTTATATTTCTAATTGTACCTAGAGGATACCTCTATGAGTAAAATAATTGGAAACTGTCAATTTTGATAATAAGTGATAATTGTGCATGACATGTTTTTCAAAATTGTCTGTACTGAAGATTTATCAACGCCTAAATCCTCTTGAGCACAGCGGATAGATGCTTGTGGATTAACTTGAAAATAGGCCGGCCGACACTATTTCTTGCACTTCCTCATTTTCCATAACTGGCTTTTGTCGATGTCTTATTGCATTCACTTGTCCAAATTAAACAACATTTGATTCCAATCTTCTAAATCTTGTTTTATTCATCGGCGGCAAATGTGGATAAGTTTTATTGAATACTCTACATGTTAGAGGAACAATTTTATCGCAGTTGCCATGTATAAAAAATAAATTGATAATTTGTTGATTTGTGTAATGATTCATTTTGTTCATTTTGATTTCTGTAATACTTTATTCTAAATGTTTTTATTATTTGACAGTTTGCATTACAATGGCGACAAAACAAAAACATATCACACGCCTACTAAAGTGCACTTGTGACTTGCAAAATTATACCCTGCAGAAATGCGACGAAAAAGTAATCCTCGAAATATTTCAAAAAATACTTGCTTTAGGAGTATGGTTGTATTATACTTTTTTGTAGTAAATTTTTCTCCCTATCGTGCTATGCAATAAAAAATGGGTCATTCCATTTAAAAAAAATGAATTACAGGATATTTAAGAGGGCACTTAGATATTGACATTTTATGAACACTTATTATCAAAATTGACAGTTTCCAATTATGTCACTCATAGAGGCAACCTCTATCTATAATTATAAATTTAATTCATAATTTTATCTTATTCCTAAGAGAAGTTATAGACAGATTTCAGGCTACCTTTTAGAGGTCAAAATTTTAGAAAAAAAATTTTTTCTTGAAAACTAGAAGAGATAAGTGTACATACGTTCTTACGAAATATGTTACAATTTAAGCGAGGAATTCAAAAATATAATAATATATGGGGTGTTCCATTTAAAATAAGCAAGTTGGTGCTACTTCCGGTGGAACCGGAAGTGATAGAAACTTGAAAATATTTCACATGAGGATAACTGATTCAACCGCGTGAAGAGGATTTTTTTGAAATTTTTAGGACAACGGCAACCCCGTAAACTTTTAACGAACGGTTTAGCGTAGACACCCTGTATAGTTCAGCACTAAAAAAAAATGCATTCAAATTTTAATATATAAATAATCTTTATCGGGCTCTTTATATATAAAAAATTGAATGCATTTATTTAACTGTGAATTTAAAAAAAATGCAAATTTTAATATTTTCAGTTTAAAACAAAAATGCTATTTTGAGATACTCATGGATATTTAGGACGCTTTTGCCTAACAACTCTAAAATGCATACCAAAAAAATTGCTCACTTGTTACCCATTATTCTGATCACGCTGTATACCTACACTAAACTTTCAATAATTTTAATAAAATATGATGAGTTTCAGCGATCATAAAGATTTTGAATATTGTCATATGGTTTTATGAAGATTTATTGAAAATTTAGAAATCAAAATATGAAAAGTACTACAAATAATGAAAATTGCCACAAAATGCTATTGTTTGATTGTTTAAAAAGAATCTATAAAAAAAATTTCAATCTGGTTCAGAATATTCAAAAATAAAATCGAAAAATTGTATGAAACAACAAATCTGCAAACGGTAATAAACACATAATTCAACTTCAAACAACTAAAGCTTGAAACACTTTTGGGAAATAACAGCTAGTTTTGTTTTTATTGTTTTATTTAATGACGGCTTATTTCTGCTGCTATGACTAAATACCGTCACCAAGGAGCAATCCAAACCAAGTTACTAAAGAAATAGTAACGTTGGCTGGTAAATTATAATGACGAAGAACAGGAATAACAATAATGAGGAAAATTAGAATAAAAACAACCTACACCATTCGAAATTTAAAGTAGAATTGTAGAAAAATATAGTACACAGAAATATAATCAGAGTAGTAATAATGATTTGGATAATATGTATTTTGGGATTCAGGTTTATATTTATGAATTATGATAAAATTATGAAATTTAATTAAAATCCTGTTATCTTTATTGGATCAGTAAAGATAATGATACCACAAAAATTGAGAATGTCGCATTTATCTAGTTTATAAAAAAGTTTCACAATTAGATACGCAACATTAAGGCTGACAAAATACCGGATGATTTAAGTTTATTGTCCAGGGCGAAAATGACGACTTCCCAAAGTGATAAATTAGTCATATTTTATATCTAAAATTGTATATTATTGAACTTTGATATTTTCCACTGAGATAAAATTTTCAAATTTTTATAACCGCGTGGCGGTTTTTGCTCATTTTTCAGTAATTCTGAAGTTTTATGTATCCAATTTTTGTCTGATAACATTGTTGCACATTTATACATTTGGTAGGGCAATCAAAATTAACTAATATGCTTCAGTTTCTGAAATAAATGCATTTTAATATTTCACAAGCAATTTATAAAATGATTTATTGAAGTTGTGTAAATTATTTTTCACAAAAGGACAGATTATTGCCACTAATCCCAGGAGCACCCTATTTTTACGAGCCTGACCTGCCGCTGTATTAAAATCTTTATTTCGGCCATGGATAACATTGGTTTGCGGAGCGGCGAGGGTTTATGTCATAAATTATACCTCTCAACATTTGTAAGGACCATTGTTGTCATAAATATCTGAACTACTTGACCTTTTTACTTCATGGGTGACCATCAGACGCACCTCCATGTGCGATGTACTTACAATACAATAAAAAAAGTTAAACGCCGGTTTCATAATTGGGTCCTATGAATTAAAGGGATACTTTTGAGCTATTTTATATTAAAAAATAAAAATTTAACATTGTGTTAAAAATTGTGTTCGTGTCATTTTAAGTTATTGAAAATTTTATACCACCTACTGGTAGATTAATATTGTAGGTATCTAATTCTATAATTTTATAATTCTTGCACAACCGTAAATAGGTTTAATTCTCTTGGACAATTAACTTAAATCACGCGGTACAAAAACAACATTATACAGCTTTCAGGTTTTTCTTTGTTGTTGTTGTCAGCACATTCGATTATGTGACATAAATAACATTCAGCACATTATTGACGATAAGTGATAATACGTGAAATGATATCAGAAGGTTTGTTTGAAACTTGAATTTATTTTACATATTTTATTAATTGACGTCGTATTTTGAACATTTTTGTACAATTAAAATGTTCAGAATTTATAATAATAAAGGAAGTCAGATTGCGGTGTACTACAGTTTAACAGTTTCGGTAGGATTACTTAAAATCTATTTACCCACAATATTTAGAATTGCAACAACTAATCAAGATGACAATTATTCTTGGTGGCGTTGCAGCTAGTTTCAGAATTTGAGGAAAAATTATAGATCATAGTATAGGGTGCAAAAAAATATTTAAATTAATCAACAAACATGGTACCTAAATAAACATTATGATAATATACGTATTAAAAAATATAGAAAATGATAAGATAAATACTGATACATTATGAAATGTAAATAATGTTATCTTTAATTTATCAACAAAAATGTTGTTACGTAAAAGGTGGCATTGTAATAATTATCTGATTTATAAATACGTCATAACGAAAGGTGTCAACGTAAAAAAGTACATAACATTCTAAGTAATAAGTATGTGAAAATTATATAACGTTAGAACTAAGTATTAAATATGTGAATATGGTAATTCAGGTGCGGTGAAACTGTCGTTGATTATATTGCATTATAAGCCACAAGTACGTTGATGCGAATTGCGGTGTTAAATTCCTAACCTGTAGCCAGTGATATCGAAACTAATCACGTTAATTGTTATAAATGTGGCTTCTGCGCCTTCGTAATACGGGACAACACACATATCAAATAGCAGCAAATTTGTCGCGAGGGTAGAACATTTTTTCAGCACATTTATTATGGTGTTTAGGTGATTAAATATGAGTATTTTCCACGAATTCAGGAAATTCATTATGGCGCGTGAGTTTAGTCTTCGACTTTTAACGTGTAGTGATAAAACACGTAGAAATTGTTTTCTGTGCAAAAAATAATTAGCTCGCTTATTTGTGCACTGAAGGGCGAAGTAACGAATGGCGACGTCTTTCGTCCAGGGTCATTCTAAATTGCTAATTTAATAAATTAAAGTGGTGGCACTCCCGTTTAATTTGCAGCTTAATGGCCGTATCGTAAAATGTAATAAACAATTATAATCGTATATTGTGTGGTTAGTACAGGAAGCGATATCTTCCCGGCCGATGCGGAAGGCGAAGAGGCCGGGAAGGCACTATTTTTCCCCCATCGCAATATCTTTGCAAGTTTCGTAAACATGTGGAAGATCTAAGAAGAAATTGTTGGCTATGGCAATTCCCTGGCCTAGGCCGGGAATGTGATATTCCAGTGGTGTCATTTTTCCGTTACATAGTAACAGTCAGCACTAAAGGAATCATCTATTTTCTGGCGTGCGTGTAGGCTAGGAAACGACTGTAGTAGGACGATGGGAGAAAATAGTTATTAACGATATTAGTATGGTAACGTATCATATTACGATACGATGGAAAAATTATCAAACGAGTCCGGTGGCTGAGTTTGATAAGCTATTGAGTATCGTAATATGATGTTACGATACGAATATCGTACAATTATAAGCGATTTAAGCCAATTTCTTCATTTGTAGTCCAGCATGGTCATTTTTTATAATAATTTTTAGTGCGCAATTGCTTATAACAAACTATCTGCACACATGAATGAAATGTATGTATTGTATAATTTATTGGTAAAATTTAATCATCGATTCAAATGTTAGCGTCGATTAGAAATACACTTTGCGGGAATTTAAGCCGTCGCTTTGTCTTTATTGTTAAATAGCTGAATAATGAGCCATGAGATATAGACTGAGTGGTGCACTAACCTAAGGTGATCAATCTTCGCTGGATATCGCGTGGAAAAAAAATCAATCATCATCTTAGGCTGACCACGATCTCGGCTTGCACGTCTCCCTCTAGAAGCAATATCCCGCGTTTGAAACATTCTCGATACCGAGCAGAAAACTAATCTAATGGCAGTAAACGTAATATATATTATGTAATATATTATTATGATTTAATCAAATCTGTTCGTTTGCATTTATTTACTTTTATCAAAAAATATATGTATATTGATACAAAACTAATTTTGCTTCAAGTTTTTTTTTATTTGGTATTTTTCTTCTATTTGTTTTAGAAGCACTCTTTGAATCCCCTTGTAGTTATTCACATTTCTCACATATTATATCTTTGCTTCAAACTAATATTAAGTACTAGAAATTTTACTGCACTTGTTTTAGAAGCGCATTTTAAAATATATTCGAAATTTTATTAAAATGTAATTGCAATATAGGCAATATATTTTAAATTTTTATTAATAAGTGCTGCCCTTTGCACCAAGGAATGTCTGGAATGTGGAATTGGAGCAGAATCCCAATAGCGAGAGAAATTGGAGCGGATTCGAGCATCGAGGGGCGCGTATCCGTCTACGGGCCATAGTCTATAATCGATCCGAACAGAACTTGATTGGAAAAATGGTTGCACGTATAATTTGAATTTTTTTATTTACAAGCAGGAATTTTTATACTTGATTAATTTTAGGACTTTTTCTTAATATCATAAATATATTAATCAGCCTGATCTATTAGTTTTCTGGCAAACTTTAACATATGTATAATTTATGTTCTCTAAATGTCAAAAACAGTAATAACTACGAAAGGTACAAGGAAAAAAGGAAAATAGTAAAGGACGAGGTTAGAATACCAATGACCAGGGAATGAGAAAAGTTCGGGGAGACAATGGAGAAAAACGCAAAGGAAAATCAAAAGCTATTCTATAATACAATAAATGGATGCAGGAAAGAAAAAAGACAAGAAACGAGATACATACAAGACAAACAAGGCTAAATGTTGAAGGAAAACGAAGAAATAATATATAGATGGAAAGATTATTCTGAAGAATTACTAACTATAAATAGCTGCAACGAACAGAAGACAAGAAACAGTGAAAAGAACATCACAGAAACAGTAAAGGAGAGTATCAACGAACAAGAGCTTCTATAAATAATAAGGGAACTGAAAATAGGAAAAGAACCAGGACAAGACCAGGTTACAGCAGAAATCATTAAACACATGGGACCCCTAGGAAAAGATGAACTACTGAAGCTATTGAACCAAATATGGAAGACAAATACGATACCAAAAGACTAGCAAACAGCGTTAAAAGTACCGATATACTAGAAAGGTAACAAGACGAAATGCACAAACTCTAGAAGCATAACACTAATAAGTATAGGGATGAAAATATTAGAAAAGACAATTAACAAGAGAATAATAGCAAGAATAGAACAGACCCTAGAAGAACCGCAATGTGGTTTTAGGAAAGGGAGATTAACACAAGACAACATCTTCACAATGAAACAAATCACAGAAAAAAGAATCGCAAATAATAAAAATACATATCTGGGATTAATAGACCTCGAAAAAGCGTTTGACATAACCCCAAGAAAGAAACTATGGTTAATACTAAAATAGGAAAAGAGGAATAGAAAACAATATAGTCAAAGTAATACAGAATATATATAACAACAACAGTAATGCAATAATATACAAGGGGCAAATTTCAAGAACTTTTAAAACAAACAATGGACTAAGACAAGGAAGAGCTCTCAGCCCAACACTATTCAACCTATATATGGATGAAATAATGAAGAGCATGAAAACAGAAATAATAAAAGCAAACGTAGGATACAAAAACATGCAAATGGTTAAAATATCAGAAGGACCATACGCCGATGATGTGATAGTGATAGCAGAAAGTGAGAGGAACCTGCAACATAACCTTAACGTATGGAATAAACACCTAGAGAAATATAATATGAAGATGAACTGCAGCAAAACAAAAGTACTGATAATAGGAAAACGGAAAGAACACATAAATATACAGATAGGACAGGACCAGATTGAACAAGTGGAGCAATTCGAACACCTTGGAGTAGAACTTACAGAAGACGGGAAAATGGAACAAGAATTAAGCAACAGAATAAACAACACAATAAAAACGTACTATGCCCTGAATAATATACTTACTAACAATAAAGAGATAAGCAGAAAGACAAAAATGAATATATACAAAACTATATACAGAACGATTTTGACTAATGGGAGCTAGACGGAATCTAACAAAGAGAGTTAAAAGTAGATTACAGGCAATAGTAATGAAATATCTGAGAAGAGTAAAATAAGTAACGAAAAAAGACAGGATTCGAATTAAAGACATCAAAGAAAAATTGGAAATAGAATCAATAGAAAAGTTTATAGAAAAGAAGCAGCTCAACTGATGGGGACATCTAATTAGGATGAAAAATACGAATCAAACTAAACAAATTTGGGAAGCTAGAACACGAAAGAAACGAGGAAGAGGTCGGCCAATACAAGAATGGGACAACAAAATAGAAGAAATGATAAACAGCAGAGGGAAGACAGTGAAACAAGCAAGAGAAATGGCATAGAACAGAAGAGAGTGGAAAGAATTTGCAAATAAATAACAAAATAAGGTAATATAACTGTAATGTAAGAAATGTAACATGTATAGCCCACACCGAAAGGTAAAGGGCTTATTGATAATATACAGGATGTTTAGTATGGGGATCTCGGAAACTAGCGGAGATAGAGGAACGATTAAATGGGAAAATAATTGCAGTGTTACGAATACAATGTCATGAGCTTTTTGTTTTTTGGAAAAATTGCATGGCTAACTAGATATCTCGAAAAAATATATTTTTTGTTATTTGGTTCGGTGCCTATGGATCTGTTATTATTGACTTTAGAAAAAATGTGTAAAGGAAAAAGTTGTACGTAATTATGTGCTTAATAATACAATCTAACCGATTATTTAATTAAAGCTATAATTTTTGAGTTATGAGACAAAGTTGAGTTTTTTCTTATGGAGACCATAGTTGGCCATGACTTTATAAAACAGGCGCTTTTCAACTACTCTAATGACATACCACTTGATATAGTTATTTTTATAAATAATAAAATTATCGTTATTTTTTACCTTTCATTTTAGAACTATTCAAGAAGTAGGCTATGGAAACAATTAATAGATGCGCAACGCATTAAATAATAAAATTCAAGTTAGCTATTAAAATTTTTCTTTTCATTTCGAAATTATAAACATTATTAGTTTGGTGTAAAATGTTTATTTCGTTGGAGTTTCAATTTTATATAAAAATTATTTCTGATAAAACAAAATTACATAAGTACAAAACTACTAAACAGGGAATGACAGACGATAAATTGAGAAACAATACAAGCATATTAGAACGAAACTAAAGTAGTACCAAAACAACGTAATTAAAGTTAGGAAAGTATTTAAGACTAGATATGTTCAAAAGGTTCACCATTATGATTAATGCACACCTTTTTAAAACAGAATTTGTTGCTTTTAAAACGGAGCGTCCATCATATTAGCAAAAACTTGTAACTTGTAAGTCAGCTTCTCTACTGTGACGTACGATGTTTGATGCATCTTTTACCATTCCCTATAAAAAAAAATCTAAAACAGAGAGATCGGGAGATCGGGCACCTCTATAATTGTCGTTAGTATCTATCAATTGTTTCTATAGCGTACTACTTCGAATAGTTCGAAACTGAAAAGAAAAAAAATCCCATAATTTATTTATTTATAAAAATACCTATGTAATATGATATATCATTAGAATCGTTGAAAATAGGCCTTTTTTTTTGTCACCACAAGTTTGTGTCATAACTCAAAAATTATAGCTTAAAGAAAATAATCGGTTAGAGTGTATTATTAAGCATATAATTTCCTATAACTTTTTCCTTTACACATTTTTTCTAAAGTCAATAATAAAACACCAGTATGCTCCGAACAAAATAGCAAAAAATATATTTTTTCGAGATATCTAGTTAGCCATGCAATTTTTCCAAAAAACAAAAAGCTCGTGAAATTGAACTCGTAAAACTGCAATTCTTTGCCCATTTAATCGTCCCTCTATCTACGCTAGTTTCCGAGATCCCCATACTAAACATCCGAAAAAACTCACCGTGTATATATATATATATATATATATATATATATATATATATATATATATATATATATATATATGAGCTGCAGGTCAAACTGGCATCCGTTCCGTATTAGTACAGTTTGGCATCCATTGATATACATGGTGTATATCACGCGTATATTACAAATACAAAAAAGTACATCGTTGACATCCGGTATTGTTAGCGTTGAACGTGGCATCCGTACGATATATTCTAAACATTTATAAACCAAGTAACATCCGTATATAGTTATGTGCGGCCGAAGCGGCTTCCATGACAGTGTTGCCAAATATCAGGATCACTTTAATTCGGCGCCTTAAAACGAATCAATATCTGCAGGCCTCACTGTATAATAGATTTAGCGCAAATTATAGATCTACAGAGTTTTTCTATTGATTTTCACTATTTATCAATTGTGTTTCACTGCAAATGACTTTCACGTCAAATTTCTGCGAAATGCTACCAATAGGGAAATATATCAGCAATAAATTATTATAAATTAAAGTAATTTATTCAAAAATACATATTCATATATAGACACATATCTTGATTTTGGTTAAGTAATCTGGTAAAAAAATGTAACATAAAACATAAATTGATCTACTTTACTTTTTTGTTTGTAGTTATTGCAAACAAATATTTTTATTACCGGCCATGTTTTGTTATGAAATATGTTGCGGTGTTTTTCGATTAATTCCATAACTTCGTGTTTTTTTGGTGGAATATGTTTTTTAATATGTGTTTTGAAATGGTTTATTGTCAATTCTATTTGTTGTGTCGTCCATCCTACTAAGGTGCGCTTTTTACCTTTCTTGACTGTTGTTTTGTCGAGATTTAGATCATTGTTTTCATTATTTTCAATAATGTTCTCAACTGATTGGTCTAGCGCCAATGTATCATCGTCAGGGATATAAGTGTCATTCTGTTCGTCATCACTTTCTTCGTGCGCAATAATGTCTTCACCAATCTCAATATCATTTAAACACATGCCTTTGTACTTCTCGATTGAACCACTTTTAGCAATAAGCAAGAGTTTACTTACTTTAGCTGTTTGATATACATCGTCCGGCAGGCGATAAAATTCGGCGTGTGTCTTGGCAGTGTGTCCCATGAAAGTTGCTAGTCAAGATCATTCTTCTCCATTTTCAAATTTTGCATAATATTGATGTTTTCTTAATTTGGTTGATGTTAGCAATGATGCTTCATTAGTATCGCCCAGTGCAAGTTTTGCGTGTTTACGTAAAACTGCTGTGCCCGTTATTGGGTTTTGAGTTTTAGGCAATCCAAAAAGGTAGATATTATTTAAGAGATCAAAATTATTTCTTAAATTTAAAGAAAATTCAATTGTTTCCATAGTGTTCTTGTCAAATAGAACGGGAACACCTCGCCCTCTCTTTCCTCTTATTACCACGCGTTTAAGCGAGTTATATAAAATTATTTCAGACTGAGTTAAAGCTTTTTCAAATTCGGATGATGATGCAGTCTCGTAGTTTTTAAGAAATGCTGATAAGGTCATGCGTTGTAGTTCTCCCACTCTACGTTTGTTAAAAATTATAACACTGCAAAATATTCCAGCTAGTAGGTCACGATAAGCTTTAATATCACTCGAATTAACTAATAAGCGTGTTCTGGCTTCAAGCATCAGACTTTTGAGATATTTTTCAAATTTCTGCAAAGTAAGCATTTTAATAGTATTTTTCACAGTATTTTGAGTATAATACAAGTGTGCAACATATGGGCTGTTTTTATTATGCACTTTGCAAAAACAAGTAATTCTTTATAAAAAGTTGTAGTCTGAGAAAATAATGCTAAACTAAGAAAATTACTTATAACATGTTCATATGATTTTTTTTCAGAATCAAAATGACGTTTACTACTTGTATTTTTTTTTTGCTGTATACAGGGTGCTTAGAAAAAAAATTCTAAAATTCAGCAAATATTTGACAAACTTGATTTTTATTGTATCAGACTTTATCTTAAATTTCTGTAACTGCCTAAAAAATTAATAAAAGAAGGCTAGTATAAATACTTACTATTAAGTTTTCGGCGAAGGGTACTAGCGTCGGTTTGTTGAACTTGTTGATTGCCAAATTTTGGCCGGCTTCACTGGATACCTCGTGTTTTTCTCTATGGCTTCTTATATATCTTCTACCAACTTCGCATATAATTCTGTCTTTCTTTGCCACCATCGAAACGTCATCAGCTCGCATCATACTCAAAAGGCCACTAACCCTTAGAGGATCATTGGGGCCAAAATGACCAACCATAATTGTTTGCCCTTCGGTTTGTGCATTAAAACGTTTTGTCGGGTCAAGATTAAAATAACACTTCTTTGCATGTCTGCGCAAACTTTTACGCGAGTAGTAGCCTCGGCAAAACTTACATGCTATGTAATTCATGTCATCCTGATTTTTCATTGTCACCGGCACGATATTGGAAGTGCAAAAATCACCTTCCCGACGCAGTTTATCAACCAGCTTAATACGTTTATTCGAGTTTTTGTCTAAACCCATAAATTCTTGCACTGCGAACTCATCGGCATGATTACGTTCTATGTCGGGAAAAGTTACCTACATCTTGGTCACAAAATAGGCAACGGTGTTTCCTTCTTGCCCGTTGACTTTTTCCGTTTGTCTGTTTTTTTGTAGCTACAATATTATTAGAAACCAGAGGTTCCATTAATGGTATTTCCGGAGAAAACCGTTCAATTTCTGAAAGGGACTTATCCAAATCACCAGATAATAAACTAGGAGGAGTAATGTCTGGCATTTCGAAATCACTACTCTCTTCACCGCTATCAGGGCAATACTCTGTCCCCGAATCCTTATCGCTCGCAAAAATTTCTAGAAGTTTAAGTCAATCTTTCAGAATATTTAAAAAGAAATCGAGATTTATAAGTATAGTACTTGACCCGCATTTTTCAATTGCAGAAACCATAATGTTAAAACTAAGCTAGAGCGGCGCTCCCATATTACCAAAACTGAGCTCTAGAACACTTTATGCACCATGCATATACGTGATCAAAAGTCATCACATGTTAAGCAAAAATCAGTGAAAGTGATTTAGCTGTCGGTGTGAGATTTTGGCAATTTCTAACAAAGTTCTACTGTCTCAGCGATATATCTGTAAATATGCCTCCCTTAATTTCTTTCTAGTAACTTTCAACAAAAAAATCTCTTAAAAGTTCCATTATTTTAAATGATACGAGTAATACATATTTTTCACAAAGCTAAGTTTACACAATACTAGTCTCAAGTTTTATTTTTTAAGTGGGAACATATTTTTTTAATAATTATTTAAAAACACTGGATTAGTTCTTATTTTGACTCTTTTCAAGGATCCATACATATCGATATGAATGATAAAAAAATCGCTAAAAATAAGAAAATATTGATAAACATCAAAAACAATTTTTATTTCAATATTTTTGGGTAACCATGACAAACATAATGTAACAATCTCAATGTCAGACAATTAAATGTACAGCAAAATTAGTAAGTCAAAAAAAGGAGATAATTTGGCAAAAGGTCTGATTCGTGTCAAATATTTTACGTGCAAAACCATACTATCAGGAATTGAAAAAACTACGCATAATTTTGAGTTTGAGTTAATATAATATTGAAGAAAAATGCCGATCGTGCACGTACAAAACAATCAAAACATTTCAATTATCTCAGATGTTTACATTTTTGACTTACTTAGTCTTGTACTCATAGTGCGATATATTTGTTTTGTTATTTGTTTTTTATGAAAAGAGTGTATACATTTTTGAAATATTTTCAAGGGACGATATTTTTTCAGGTATTTTTTGTCCTTAAAATTCTAGGCGGTTTGTCAATTATTAGAAACATATCAATAAAAAACAAGTTTTTAAAAGGATTGTAGAATTGTTGATTAAATGAATCGGAAAACGTGGACTTGCATATAGCCCTCATTCTAATGAATCAGCTTACTATTAGAATTTAAATTATGTTTGCGATATATGACGCATGTTTCATTTAAATACTTATTGTCAAATAGAAAACTTTACAGAAATTTGATTTATAAGGGCAGTAATTTTTTTTAAATTACAGTGAAAATGTATGAGACTAAATAAATTTCACATATGGTTAAATGTAAATGGAAAAATGGTAATGGTAAATGGAAAAACTATTTATTTTAAATAGGGAATAAGGATCTCATTGTCAAATACTGGAACAAAAATTAAAAAGTGGAAATTAAATCATAGTAATATTGAAAAATTATCCGCGGGCCGCATAAATTAATTACGCGAGCCGCATGTATGTTAGATATGCCTGGGCTATTGGATACCTCTCGTTTGGTTTTCCATTTCACTTGTCAAACAGTAACACTCGGCAGTTTCTTTTCATTGAAATGATACAATGTTGCCAGTTGCCAAAAATCGGATGCCACCCTTCGCGCGTAATATATACACTGGTAATATACACTACCGACAGTAACACCGCGTTACAGAATTGCTGCGAACTATTGTGTATAGAAATATCCATGTAACGGCAAAAATGACTTCCGGTGGCATCCGTATATTGGATGCCACTTTGCGCTGGATGCCACTTTTACCGCGAATTTTACATGGGGGGATGCCACCTTTAGCCGTATCTATATATATATATATATATATATATATATATATATATATATATATATATATATATGTTACCGGCAATCTGTATAATCCGGTATTCTATACAATACCTAGGCAATGTATAGAATATCTAAAACGTGTAGGTAATGTATGAAATAAAATTTATTTCATACTTTGCCTAGGTATTCTATACAATACCGAATGCGCAGCCGGCAATGTGTATAACCTAACCTAACCTAACCTAACCTAACCTAACCTAACCTAACCTACTTATTATTTTTACAGAATTGTATTGTTTCTTAAGTTTTTTATACTTATTACGTACCTGAGTACTTGGTAAGCAAATTACATTATGTTCCTTAGGAGCACCCCAATTGTTAATTTTAATAAAGTTGATTTTAAGTAGTAGAACATGTTTTATTTGCCCGTCATTTTATAATGACGGTAGGTCTTTATAGGTAGGCCGGTTAACTTGATAAATATAGACCAAAATCTATTTATTTTACACATTGCCGGTGGACCAGCAGGTACTCTATACAATCCCTAGGAATTGTATACATTACCTAGGTAAAGTATGTAATGGACAATAATATTCATAATATTTCGTACATTGCCTGGACGCCCCAGGTATTCTATACATTGCCTAGGTATTGTATAGATTGCCTGAATTATACAGATTGCCGGTAACATATATTTCATTTCATCATTTATTTGTATTGTGACTCTAAATAGAGTATTACATTGTCATTGTAGGATAACATACAACAAAAATCAGGAATTACAGTACTTATACAGATACATCAGTCATTTTGTAAATATATGTTTCAATTAAAATTATGTTAAAAACTCTTGGATGTTATACAGTGGTTTGCTTAAAAAATATTCTTTCATTGCACTCTTGAATCTATGTTCCGACTTTATTTCATTATAGTATGTAATTAATTTGTTGTACACAGCTATCCCCATATAGTTAGTCGAATTCTTATAGAGTGTTGTTTTATGTGTGGGCAGCGACAAATTGGAGGAGTGACGTGTTTGTATCGCAGTACTTATACAGCCATTTGTTTTAAATTTATATACATTTTTGTACATGTGTATTGCCAAGTTATAAAGGTAAAGAGAGTATACTGTCATAATATGTAGTTCCCTAAAGAGAGGTTTGCAGTGTTCTGTCCATTGTTTGTTTGAAATGAGTCTTACAATCTTCTTTTGTACAATTAGTAACTTATTGAGGCTGGTTGTGGCTCCCCATACAATTATTCCATATTCCAGATGGCTTCTTACGTGTGCATTGTAATATTTTATGAGACTGCTCTTGTTTACGCATTTTTTAAGCTGAAGGAGTGCATAATGAGATATGTTTAGTTTTTTTGTGATGTAGATGATGTGATCAGCCCATTTTAAGTTATTGTCTAGTTGTACTCCTAGAAATTTTATGTGCGTTATGATTGGTACTGATACATGGTTGCATTTTGCTAACATGCTTTGTCCATTTAGTTTATTGTTTTTTATTGAGAATTGTATTACAGTAGTTTTTTTGGGATTTAAAGCTAATTTATTTTCTCTGCACCACTGTTCTGTTCGTTGCATCATTTGATTGCATAGGGTCACCAGTTCATGGAGAGTGTTTGCTGTTATGATTATATTCGTCATCGTCATAAAAAAATATATATTTATCAAGCTCATCGCCTGGTGTTTCTTCACTACGTGTTTTCTTCAGGCATAAGCTTTATTTTTTTCTTCGTAGTTTGGGCAATAATGTCACAACTGTCATTTCAGAATTATGTTGTTCTAGTTTTTCTTCAGCCCATACTACAAATTCGTCTGCGCGATGTTTTACTGCAAGGAAATTTCTTTGAAACTCCTTTAATTGCATTATTGCACTTTGTGCTATCTGTGTAGTCTTCAAAAGGTCTAGTCCTGGTGTTCGTAAATATTCTGTAATGCTGAATATTTTTAAAAATATATTAGCTGTTAAAATAACTTCGTATTTTATACTATTTTCTTTAAAACTTTTTGCCATAGGTCTCACATTACTATTCATTTCTTTGGTTTCCTCTATTGTCTCTAACGCCAATAAAACTTCTACACACAAAGCTGATTCGATATTACCATATTTACCGAATATTTTTGAAAGTGCCATTTCTTTAGCCCACCTTCAAGTTTTTCCAATGATTTGTAGCTTTCTCTTCTTTGGGTCGTTAACATTATTTTTGATCCAAACATCCATCCGTTGATAGGATTCCTTAACAAATATTGCTACTTTATTTATGAGTGAGAATACGGATAAAGCTTTAATGCTACAATGCATTAAATTGCAAATAACTAAATTTAAAATGTGACTGTAACACTAAATATGGATATGCTTACTGTTTTCCTTCTTCATCATTACCACTAAATCTTTGTATGATCCCTGCACGTTGGCTGCTCCATTCGTTGCTCCATTTAAATCCCATTAAATTATGACAACTGACAAAGATTAAGCAATATTTGTTTTGTCTGGTTTTCAAGTACATATTTACTAATTATCGAGCATTGGTCTGTTGTAGACACGTCCTGAGTTGTGTTTACTGCTATTTGAATAAATTGAGGCAGTATTTATTTCTTATGCTATAATTGTTCTCATTTTGTCAATAATAAGATTAATAATTTTATCTACAACTATTAAGTAACATTTACATTACCTGTATATTTTTGACAAATAACGGCATGTGTTACTTTCATGAATTGAGTAATGATGACAGCACAATGGAATAATATTATTCCATGACAAACAATCGCTGTCACTGTCAATGTCACTTGTGTTTTCGGATTCGAAGTTCTTTCATCGTGTTAATTTCATTGAGACATGTCCGATGGAAGTGAAATCTTTTCAACGCCCTAAGAGATATTGCAGCTGGCAAATAATGCTACTGAAAAGTTGTTGCCGGAAAAATCGAAAGGTAAAGATGATGGGGCATATAAGAACTTCATGACTTGGCAAACGAAGAAAGAAACGTTTTCGTTTTCTGAAAACGTCATCCTAGTTTACTTCACCGAATTGGCAAAAACGTATAAGTCGTCGTCTTCGTGGGCTTTTTACTCTATGCTAAGAAGCACACTGAATATTTACCACAACATTCATCTGGAAAATTAATGTAAGTTGCAGTCATTTTTAAGCGTTAAGCTGAGGGTCATCGGTCAAAAAGAGCCAAAGTTTTTACGCCGGAAAAATTATGATTTCGTTGGAAATTCAACACCAGTCATTAATTTCCATAATTGCAAGAATGTTACAATTAATTACAGTGCCTATAAAAATTAAATTCTCAATTTAGGGCATTATTAAAATAGTTGTAGATAAAGTATAGTATTCAACTCGCGCGCAATGGCTATTACCCACTCAGATGATTACAGAACTCGCCGCTGCGCGGCTCGTGCTGCAATTTCATCTTCGTGGGCAATAGCCATCATTACGCGCTCGTTGAATAATATACTATTATTAACTGTTGCCTTTGACAGAAATAAAACAAATGCTCTAGAATTACTTTTAATATTTAAACTTTATAGTCGTTTACTCTCACAAATTGGTTTAGCTAAATAGTCTTTCAAAATTATATCATATTTAGCAAGCAATAGTGCAATTTCTAAAAAGTTGCCGTGGTCCAAATTTTCGTTGTCCAGATAGTAGCACTATTCAAACTATTTGCCCCTATAACTTAAGCCTCGTCTTCCAAGAAGTTTAATGATATTTATTATTCTATCAAAGATTTGTCTATTTGTCATAACATTTTTCTCTTTAAGTTTTATCTGTTCAGACCATCAAAATTTATCATCATTAGAATTATTTTCAAAGAAAAAGTAAACATTACAATATTTTGTATGTAGCTGTGACACATGGTGTTCTTCAATGCGTTGATATATATGTTTCCAAAAAAATATGCCATAATAAAGAAACTTTTGTCAGATTTATTACTAAAACTAAGCGACTGCCATGGGGTTTTAATTTTTGTTAGAAATACCTTTTGACAATTAAAATTGACATAGTTATTGAATACTTTTGGATGGTAATCAAAACAATTTCTCAGTGGTTGAGGCTTCTGAAAATAGTTACAGTCGTTCATTTGTACTTGTTGAACTAATATATTGTCTGATTCAGAATATTGATCAATTTCGTATATTGTTGTTGATTTATTAATTAAAGATGAGTAGGATGATGGTGGTGTGAATGCAGTTTCGCAGTTTTATATGGAATAACTGCACCCAGCCACAGGGGTTTCAGAAGGGGATGAAACCATTGGTTGCTTATTAAAAATTAAATCAAGTTTATACACCTTTTTGCCTCTTCGGCTAAACGTGCCTTCTTCTTTTCGCACTCCCTCTCGGCACCACCAATCTTTCGCTTCATATTTTTAGGCCTACAAAATGTATAGCTATTTGTTATTCAGACTGTCTACGATTATTAACTGATGGTAAATGTATTTTAATTTTTAAACTATTTATTTAGTTTATTATAGAATATTTTGGCTTTCGCAGCGGATTGATAAATATGTATAGTTATTGCCAGAGTACCTTGTTGCGAAAAAAAAAATCGAATCGGCGCCACTCCGAAACTATTAGCCCATATATAAAAATGTCGAGATTTTTGTTTTATATAGTGTGATTGCAAATGTAAACAAATATTGTTTTTGCACAAATCAACCAGAAGACAGCCAGACTGTAGCCTTAAAGACACAATAAAGAAAGCTAAATTGATCTAAAAATAATCACATTTTATAGTATGGTCACAACTCAACACGAGAATGCAATTACACCATCCCTCCAAGAGTTATATTAGAGGTAGGTATTATTAAGCCTGAATTTTAAAATTTCGACTTACCATTCGGGTAATGACTTGATGCATTTGAGGTTTTATTATCATGTTTGCTTCTTCTGTAAGGCCTAAACCCTTAAAATACTTCTATTTTATTTTTAAGGCAAATTTTCATATAACCCAAACCCAATATGACCATATTGTATTGAATACAGTATTTAATGATTTGTGTTTATGCACTTATAATTAGTTATTATTTATATCTAATAAGCAGCTACCAATTAATATTTATTTAAAATTTAAAATAACCACCATAAATTATTCTTTTTAAAGAGACATGCATGTAGGGGTTACCTGTTCTCTGCCGAAGACATTGAAATAAAAAATTGCACTTGGTAGGAAAAATAAATAATGAATAAATTATGTTATTTTAGTAAACGTAGGGACGCATAATCTAGAACAAATGGAGGAGAGTCTCTTACTAAACGTCTGGTGGAACTGACTTAATGTCGACTATTATCTGAATACCTAGAGAAACTACCTTTGGGCTAGCTAGTTACTCGCATATAGTAGTCATAAAGCCGAATCATCCGCGCTGTGAGCAATGCGCACCAATGATTCTGGCCTATATGTTCTCTAGAACATTTCTCTCTGCTAGGACACATTCCGCGAAATAATTTGTAAGCGGAATAGGGTAACACGAAAGTGCGATTTGCATAAATGCGACAGCGCTGAAACCGCAAAAAAAATCAGACTACTGCACCGGCGCCTCACGGCTATTTTCGACCGGCGCACCGGGAAATTTCCCGGCTTCCCGCCGGCCCCATCCGCCCCTGGGAGCCACTACATGGATAATTAAGTTAGGAATACCATCTGGTCCTGCTGACATTTTCTTTGATATGGTTTTTATGATTTCCTCTACTTCTTTCTCATTTGCTTTTATTAGAAGCATGGAGAAATTTGTGGTATTGTTGATAGTGTTTTGATTCATAATAGAATTTTCTATACTTGAAGCTGTGGCGTTTGCACTGCTTATGAAATACTCATTTAGTACATTTGCAATTATACGCGGATTCGTTATTGCATGATTATTTTGCTTAATAGTAATTTGTGTATTTCTGGTTACTGACTTTCCTAGACTACTATTTATTATATTCCAGGTTGTTTTCATTGGATTATTAGATGTTGCTATTTGATGACCATTTGCGTTCTTTTTTGTCAGTTCAATTTCTTGCTGATAAAGCTTTTTTAGGTTGTTATATGATTTTTTTATATCCCTGTTCTGCGTGCTAACATATATCCAATGTAACTCTTTTAGTCGTTGTGACATGGTTATTATTATCGGACTGATCCAATTTTTTTTTCTTTGTTTGGTTGTTTGATTTTATATTAGTTTCTGGATAAACATATGCAAAATTGTGTTTAATAATATCAATAAATAGTCGGTATTTTTCATTTAGTTCAGTGGTTTCATATATTACTGACCAGCTTTCATCTTTCATCAGTTTGTTTAGTTGATCATGATTTTGTGTCGTATACATGCGCCTTCGAATGATTTTGTCATTCTTCTCATAATTGACACATGGTATATTAATAAGAATTGCATCATGATCTGAGAATTCACAGAATATGTTTTTCAATTCAATCTCATTATCATAGTTAGTAAATATATTATCTAATAGCGAGTTTATTCTTGTAGCTTTGAAATTTGTTTGTTTAAGACCATATTGTCTCATTACATTGAGAAGGTCCTTTGTTTCTTTTGTTTGCTTCAATAAATCCGTATTGAAATCACCACTAATGAAAATATAGTGGAATTTAGTTGTTAGTTCGCTAAGGATATTGTTTAGTTTTTGACACATAATGTTCCAGTGTTTTTCTGGCTGGTAGATTGAGACTATTATACTCTTTTTACCTTTCAACTTAAAAGTGGCACTTACATGTTCAATGATGTTTTCGAGATATGTTTCTTGCAGATTGTATTTTTTTGATCGGAAGCTTTCATGCGCTAATATCATCACTCCTCCACCTGTGGTTTGGGATCTACAAAAATGATTTACAGTATAATAATCCTTAACATAAAAATTTACAATTTCATTCTCTCTAAGCCAATGCTCACAAAAACTTTTAATTGCAGGTTGTTTGAGTTGTTTTGTTAGTACTTCCATATTAAGGCTTTTATTCCTAATACTCCTGGCGTTTATTTGCAGTATGCTGATTGTATCTCTGCGTGTTATTGAATTGTCTTCTCGTGTATGTGTAGTTCTTGCGTTCTGCTCCTCTTGAATGGTTTTGTTTATATTGCATGGGACTGTGGTGTTTGCGAAAAAGAAATGTCTGTACTTTAATTCCTACTGGCCACATTTCTTCTGTCAGTAGTTCTTCGCCTATTTTTCGTGGTATTGTTAGTTTGAAACTTGATGAAGTTTCATATGATTTTAGTTTCTCAGTTTTTACTTGGTCTGAGGGTGCGATGTTGCACCTCTCGCGTATGTATTCTGCGAGTTCATCTTCTGTTGTTTCCTCTTTAAGGTTATGGAGTATTGTCATGGGTTGTGCTGCTGTGATGGTGGTATTGTGACTGCTGCAGTTTCCAATTATGGGGTTAACTAGTCTGATTCTTGATTTGTTAGTGGTATTATTGGTCTCATTACCTCTAATTACTCCATCCTTTGTTATATCTTCAACATTGATTTCGTCATTGAGGTGGATATCTTCATCCACTGTTGCTATGGCTACTGTCGTTTGGTTGCTGTTTCTTGGTGATGTTTTATTCACTGTGATTTTCTCACTTGTATTATTATTTGAGTTCATAGATGTCGTCTGTTCTCGAGTTTGTATAGTGTTAAAGCGGCTGCCTATATTACTCTGTGTACGCTGTAAATACTGTTTGTTCTGAGTCATGGTTGCGCGCGCAATGTTTTGTTTTGGCGTTGAATTATTTTCCATTTCTAACCTCAGTTCCAATTCAGTCACTCGTTGCAAAAGTAGTTTGTTACTTTGCTTTATGATATCGTTTTTGTCACGCATTTCCTCAATTATTATTTTGTATAATAATATCTGTGTTAGGTACTTGCCCGCCTCCGTATTGTCTGCAGTTTCATCTTCTACGGTGGTGTTGCAAGTGGTTTCACATTGTCCATCATTTTTGCCTTTGGGGTAGCAACTCGTATGAAAATTGGCACCACACTTTATGCATATTACTTTCTTCTTTACTACAGGTTTCTTACAGCTTTTGTATGTGCACAGAAATGTTGTTAGATCAATATTCTTTACGAGTTCCGTTGCGTGGGTACTTTGGTCGGCCATCTTTTTATCACATGTACATATACATAATTTATTTTCTTAGAATCGCACTAGTCGCACCATCTGATTGAGCGAATACAACGCTATATAAACATGAAATTATTATTATGTTCTGGAACAAAATAAATCAAAATATCATCGCTAAATACGTGAACAGGCTATTGCATTTACAAACATTCGGCTTACACAATAAATTTTAGTACCCTAGAATAAATATTTTAGCAATAATTGTATTTATATTAGCAGCTATAGTAAAATGGCCACAAAATAAATTGTTGTTGCGCTTGAGCCATGAATTATTATATTTTATTTATTTTAATGCGGTTCTAACTAAAATTTTCAATGTGTAGTGTTTTACTCGAAAACTTGTATACCGATTATGTGTTCAATATTACAGTAAAATGGCAATCAATTGATTTATTATTACAATTACAATTACAAATAATATAAATAATATATATTTTAATTCAGTTCTGAATCAAATTTTCATTGTGTTATGATTTTGGATTAGTAAATAAATGTAAACTTAACGAATATTACTGCAATTTAATGCATAATTGTAGGTTGAACGATAGCAAAAGTACTTATAATACAAATAGTTTTTGCACGTACAATCAGAATATTTAAATTTTCAGACATTTTATGACTAAATAATAAACTTATTATTAAATAATTTATTATTTTACTGTGTAGTAGTATAAAATAACAATTTACCAACCAGTACTGATAAAGAATTCCAAAAATGTAAGTTTTTGTATTAAATAAGCATTAGTTATGGTCTGTAAAATAAAACAGGCGCTATTTAAATCCTTTTAGAGGAACCGATATTGATGTATTACTGAATAATTTTATATTTCATTTCAAAGCAGTAGGTATATTATTATACAGGATATTTCAGGATTAATGGTACATATTGTAATATGCTATATTATTTTCAATCAAACAATAAACAGCACTTATTACGGCGGGAAACTCTTGCATACAAAGTTCAACCCAAATTTCCTTCCCCAAAAGTGTAGGTAATTGCCCAATTTTTGCAATAGGTACGGCATACTAATAATTTTTATATATAAATAGAACACAATTGGTGTGAGTTTCACAAAATATTTAATGTTGTACTACGACAATTGTTTCGCCACACAAACGTGGCATAGTGTGGCGAAACAATTGTCGTAGTACAACATTAAATATTTTGTGAAACTCACACCAATTGTGTTTTATATATATATTAACATGGAGTTTCATTATGTATTAGCCTCAGCAATCCACTAATTTTTATAAAGAATAATTGCAGGCACTGCGAGTTATTTAAAAGTTTTACAAGCATAATGCCTTCACAATGTGTCACGTGTATAATAATGCATAAAATGCTTGTCAACCACATACTTATGCTGGCCTACAATGCATAAAAGCCCACTGATAGCCGTAAAGCGTGCACATAACTACCTGAGTGATCCCTTTACACCATAAGGCGTAACCGCAGGTAAAGACATTCACACCATGAATCCAGGAGTTGAATATTTTGGCAAACAGGTAGCTGCCACACGCGCCTCTTACATTCATCAGACACAGCTGACAGAGCGTGTCAACAATGACTCCTCCCAAGTAATTTCATTAATACAAGTTGTGATCAAAACCGATAACTCATTTTTTAATTAACGAAGTTATGGAATAATGAACTAATGAATGTTTTTACGTATTTCACGAGCGTGTCGTTCTCGTGAAAATTTTTGAATTTCAGATTTCAACCGAAATACCCGGTATGAGGTCCTAAACAATTTTTGAAAAATGTCTGTCCGTGTGTGTGAGAGCGGATGTAATAAATGTTTCGTGAACAAGATTAGCCAAAAAAGGGCCATAGATTTTTGAAACAGAGTTGAAGTTAAAATTTTTAAAAGGAACTCTGGGATTCAAAAGGTTTTGAGAAAAAATAGTAACCGGAAACTCATATTATAGTTATATTTAGTTAGTACTCGTATTATAGTTAGTAGTTATACCATAGTTTTGTTTTTATCTACGTGTTTGATAATATGATAGATATTTGAAAAATATTTCAGTCAAGTATGTTAAAGATAATCTAAAACTGCATTTTTTGTAGGAAACAATCATAGCACTTTTATATTCTAGACAGAACTTAAAGTCTCAATATTTCAATACTCATACTCATGTTTTTATACTCATATACAGGGTGTCTACGATAAACCGTTCGTTAAAAGTTTACGGGGTTGCAGTTGTCCTAAAAATTTCAAAAAAATGCTCGTCACACGGTCGAATCAGTTATCCTCATGTGAAATATTTTCAACTTTCTATCACTTCCGGTTCCACCGGAAATAGCACCAACTTTCTTATTTTAATTAGAACACCCCATATATTATTATATTTTTGAATTCCTCGCTTAAATTTGAACATATTTTGTAAGAACGTATGTATACTTATCTCTTCTAGTTTTCAAGAAAAAAATGTTTTTCTAAAATTTTTACCTCTAAAAGGTAGCCTGAAATCTGTCTATAACTTCTCTCAGGAATAAGATAAAATTATGAGTTAATTTCTAATTGTACCTAGAGGATGCCTCTATGAGTAAAATAATTGGAAACTGTCAATTTTGGTAATACGTGTTCATAAAATGTCAATATCTAAGTGCCCTCTTAAATATCCCGTAATTCAATATTTTTAAATTGAATGACCCATTTTTTATCGCATAGCACGATTGGGAGAAAAATTTACTACAAAAAACTATAATGCAACCATACTCCTAAAGTAAGTATTTTTTAAATTATTTAGAAGATTACTTTTTCGTCGCATTTCTGCAGGGTATAATTTTGCATGTCACAAGTGCACATTAGTAGGCATGTGATATGCTTTTATTTTATCGCTATTGTAACGCAAACTGTCAAACAATAAAACCATTTAGAATAAAGTATTACAGAAATCAACAGCAACAAAATGAATCATTACACAAATCAACAAATTATTAATTTATTCTTTATACATGTCAACTGCGATAAAATTGTTGCTCTAACATGTAGAGTACTCAATAACACCTATCCACATACGTCGCCGATGAATAAAACAAGATTTAGAAGATTGGAATCAAATGTTGTTCAATTTGGACAAGTGAATGCAATAAGACATCGACAAAAGCCAGTTATGAAAAATGAGGAAGTGCAAGAAATAGTGTTGGCCGGCCTATTTTCAAGTTAATCCTCAAGCATCTATCCGCTGTGCTCAAGAGGATTTAAGCGTAGATAAATCTTCAGTACTAAAAATTAAAAAAAACATGGCATGCACAATTATTACTTATTTTCAAAATTGACAGTTTCCAATTATTTTACTCATAGAGGCATCCTCTAGGTACAATTAGAAATATAACTCATAATTTTATCTTATTCCTAAGAGAAGTTATAGACAGATTTGAGGCTACCTTTTCGACGTCAAAATTTTAGAAAATATTTTTTTTCTTGAAAACTAAAAGAGATAAGTGTACATATATTCTTACAAAATATGTCCAAATTTAAGCGAGGAATTCAAAAATATAATAATATATGGGATGTTCCATTTAAAATTAGAAAGTTGGTGTTACTTCCGGTGGAACCGGAAGTGATAGATAGTTGAAACTATTTCACATGAGAATAACTGATCCAACCGTGTGACGAGGATTTTTTTGAAATTTATAGTACAACGGCAACCCCGTAAACTTTTAACGAACGGTTTAGCGTAGACACCCTGTATACTCTTATAAATACAGAAACTTGGTTAAAATGGATATATTAGTCTCGATAAGTACAGGTATGTAGTTGACATGTTCACCCTAACATATACGCATACAAAGAAGAAAGTACAACACTTTTTTTTGATAAATATCTACATGAAGGTACATTCGAAACCCAGAAATTTTACCAAGGATATTGAATGGAGTGTGGAAATATTTTTTTTTTATTAAGCGAACGGTAGTTGTGGATGCTCAATTTATAGGGGTTATTACAATACATATATTATGAATGGCCACAGTGCCAAATTATGAAATGTAATATGATGATAATAATGTAATAAGTATGAAATATTATGAATTATGAAATGAAATAGTTGATAGGCGTGTCTCTTGGCGTTCACGGCGTTCGGGAGAAAAAAAATCCCGAAAATTTGAATAATTGCGATCGATTTTGCACCATCCCCTGAATTGGGGTAAATTTCAAAGCAGGAGGACGAATTTAGGCCACAGATGCATGGTACATCAAACTTGTCCCCACTTAAATCGCGAACACCCATCGGCGTTTTTCTGAAAGTCGACGAATTTGATTCTAACCTAAAAATCGAAATCGAAAATTTCGACTACATTCGAGTCCTATTTGAGGCGCTGATTTTTGTTCATGGTTTTCCACGAAACAATTCATTACCCGCCACAAAAATGTTTGCACTGTTTAGTTGGAAAAAGTAGGAAAAACTTTTGTTTTAATAACTTTTGAGGAGGGTGGGGGGGTTGAAATTCACATATGGCATGGCTACCATGGAGACGTTCCTCGGCATTTGTTTATCGAGAAATATTGATTCAAAAATTTAAAAAAAAATGTTTTAACCAATTTTCTGATGAAAAAACAAAAGGTTTTTTTATATCTGTAAATATCTTAGAATTTAGCAAATTTTAACATAGTGCTATCGCTACTACAATTCTTTAGACCTCCTGGATCTATACGAACTTGAATTAGTATACAGGGTACTTCAGATTTCAGACCACCCATATCAGTCCTTTTTCTCGGTAATTTGACGATTTAGAGATTCGAGCAAAAATAGCATAACATAAGCCTACCTGAACAATACAGTAGTTGGAGTTTTGATTTCTGGAAGTTACCGGAAGTAGGCGTACCTGCACCTAACTTTAGAATTTTAAATAGGAATCTAGGTCATGTGTAGCACCTTTGGATTTGTACTTCAAAAAGTAACAACTTTTGTGAGAAAAGTTTTTTTTTTTTGTAAATGATATGCTTAAAAAAATAAAAATAAATGTTTCAAACTAGTCCCGCCACTTTCTTCTCTAAAGTATGACGACATAGAGGTTCAGGAAAAATAATTTGCATGACATAAGCCTATTTTAATCAATCAATCAATCAATTCGATCACTTGGGTATTTCTGTTGAGAATAGTGTGTATATTTTCTTTAATGAAGTGGTATACTTATAAAATAAATATTATTCGCAATTCGATTAAATAATGTTATTTTTATTTCAATGTTAACTTATATTTAAATCAAATTTTATGAATTGTAATGAACTGGTTTATAACTTCAAACGAGAGCAATTTCTTTGCTTTAAAACCTTTCTTATTAGTTTAAGAATAGTTTCATTTGTCCAAGGATCATTATACTTAAATCTATTTTATTAGATATTCGATTTTTTAACAGGAGTTGCCTTTCACACACTTCTCTCATGCATTACTAAACCATGGTCAGTTCATAACAGGACGTAAATTTGGGAATGAACTGGTGGAATTTCGGAATAAATGAACTGATGAGACCCACTAGGTAGGAACCGGAACAAGGATTACAAAATCTATATGAGTTCTATATTTGCTTTCCCATACGATTCCCATTACCTATCCGTAAATGGAAGTAAAATCATTCCTAAATTAAGCTACAAGATATTCTCAATCCGAGCTAAGTACATATATTCTTAAGGCGAAAGGCCCCGACCATAGTGTGTTTTACAAATAGAAGAGGGCGCGACAGAAAGTCCGAAATTTATTTGAAATAAAAATAAATAAAAACGGATTTTAATTCAGAAAAAAATGTTTATTTGATGCACTTTTACACATGTAAAAATATTGTTTTTCAACTTTATAAAAACAAAACAAAAAACCAAAGTATACAAAATATCCTACACATTTTCCTGAGTAAAACGCATTATCATTTATAAAAATCCGATGATAGGAAATGCATCAATTTCTGCTTTTCCCCTAAACAATAGGGACATTTGATTTGCGTGATGATTTATTAAAGGTTTGCCGCCGAAAACCGTCTTGTAAACTCAGCTGCTTTCTGGGAGTGCTGATGAATGCCAAAGCAGAAATAAATTCAAATTTATTAACTTTTCAGCGGATTCATCATAAATTTCATAAATCATCGTTCATCTGATTGTTGCAAATATTTTATTTTCAAATTGCAAATAATAATTGTTCGCAAATATCCAAACATCCATACATGTATGATACAATGGCGGATACCACACAAACGTATAAAACTACTACATATAAAAACAGTTGCATAATAAACATATATATACATGGTGTCCCGGGAAAAAGGTAACACCGTAAATATCTACGAAAAAATATATTTTTCACGATATCGCTGAAACATGTCAAGTATTAATTCAAGGGGGACAACTTTTGGCAGATAAATGATCTTCAATTGTTTAATCCCCTGGCCATAGGGGAGGTACACTCTTTTTTTTAAATTGGAGTAGGGGTCAACTGACAGCTTATTTGAAAGCTTACCTAATTTGCTACTAATAGACAGATTTTAAAAATTAATATATCGTTGTGTTTCAAATTAGGTAAGCCTTCAAATTAGCTGTCGCCTGACAGCTACTGCAATTTAAAAAAAGGGTTTACCTCCTCCGCAGCCAGGGGGTTAAACAATTGAAGATCATTTGTGTGCAAAAAGTTATCCCCCTTGGGTTAAAACTCGTTAATTATTATATATGTTTTTCAAAACCAAATAAAGCAAAGGTTAATCTCCTTTAGAGAAACAAGAGAGCATAATTTAGTTGGTGCGCTAAAAAATTGCACTTTAAAGTTTCACAGACAGTATTTAAAATACGAAGCAATTTTAATACCAATTATATTTTTAAAAAGATTCAGCATTTCCGGACTGCGACCAAAATTTTTACAAACACCATGACTAGATATTTTCAAACCTACACAGATGGCGCAATGTGGAAAAATGAAATTATAGAAGTTTCAAAGAATTTAGTTTCAATAAAATATCTTGCGGACTAATTCGTAGTACGGGCTAAAGAAAAATTAGAAGTACATAATTCTGAAATGACAGTTGAGAGAATATTTCCTAAACTGCGAAGGAAAATGTTAATCGTATGCCTGGAGAAAAATGAGGAGGTCAAATACCAGACGATGAGCATGATATATACAGATTTGAAACATTCAATGTAATAATGGATACCGTAAGTGAGTCTATGATAAAAGATTCCAAAATTACTTTGATGTTTGTAAAGATTTATCTGTTTAGATCCACAAAAATTGATGAAATTAAAGCAAATATTTCACACAATTAATTGAAGACTTTAACTAATAAATTACAGAAACAAATTGTAATGTTATATTAGAAAATTTAAAAGATAATGTGAATATTGTGACTTATTGGAACACAATGCTTGTGATCTGTTAACAGTAGACCAAGATCTTCAACTGAAGATGAACTTGTGGAAGAACATATAGAAGACACAAGCAAGCATGTGTGACATGTGAGCACGTGGCATAACAAATGAAGAAATAGGAACATGCAGAAGTTGCAAAACTGTGCTAGTAGTTGTTACTACGTTATTTTTAAATACAATATATATCGAGAAGGTACCCCATTACCCCACCTTATACCCAATACTTATACTCGGGCGTATTTAGAACTCTTCCGATATCTCCTGTTTCCTCCGAACGATCTTAAAGCAAACATATGTAAAAACAGATTACGATCAACGACATTCGACACTGCTTTGAAGCTTTTATGCTCTAGTTGTGAGCAGGAAAAATAAATAATAAATGCAGAAAAATTGTGTACTCTTTTAATTGATAAATTAAAATAGTAAATAAAGAAAAAAAAATAAAAAAAGTAAATAATATAGAAATTGTAAGCGAGTTAGGTAAATCCAGTTCTTTTCTATCAAAAAGTTATTGTTTTAAAGTAAAAATATTATATTTTATAATTTTTTGCTTATTTGAAATTTAACATGTTATATTTACTTCTGTCAAGGAGGAGTATTTATTCCCCTGCTGTTAATATGACTAATGGATAAAACTATCAAAGAGTGCTGGAAGCAAGTAACGAAATACACTGTTTGATACCTTAACGTGCAAACTATAAGATTAGCATGCATTTTTACTGACGTTGTTGTATTAATAGCAAAGATTAAGAAAGACCTACAAAGAAATATAAGTCTGGACAGAAGTATTAACAAACTATAATTTAATAGAAAATAAAGAGAAGTCAAAAGTAATGGCGATCACGAGCAGAAAAGATCCAGAAAATGACAGCAGTCATTTGGAAGAAGATGAGTTAGAGCAAGTCGAAGAATTTACATACCTTAGAGTAATAATTAGCCACAAGGCAACACATGAAAGTGAATTAGGGAACATAATCAAAACAGCTACAAGAATCTGTAACGCTCAATATAAGAATTTCTTAAACAAAAATGAAATTTCAAAATAAACTAAGATAATATATATTTATATGTATATAAAACTATATTTACCTCAATCCTAACATATGGAGCTGAGATCTGGGTACTAAAAGACAGGCAAGAGAAGAGAGTACAAGCAGCGGAAATGAAGTACCCGAGAATAGTCGTTGCAGTAATTAAAAAAGATAAGAAAAGTAGTAGCGAGATAAGAGAACAACTACAGGCCAAGTCAATTAAAGACAAGATAGTTGAAAAGAAGCTTAAATGGATTGGTCATCTTTGCAGAATATGGCGTAGGAAGATAGGTCAAGAAGATTTGGAAGGCAAAGAAAGGCGGTAAAATTATTAGAGGAAGACCACGAGCATCCTGGGATAACAGCGTTGCTGAAATACTTAACCTCCTCGGACCCTGAGTATCATATACGATACTACGGCTCAACAATTTTTTATTGCTATTTCCAATCGGAATTTGACTATGTTTTCAGCGGTATCATATATGATATGCGTGAGGTGGTTGTGCACAAAAATTCACAATCGAATCGCACGTGTTCTAGAGTGTCTGGTCATTAAAAATCGAGCAGTGTTTATGCAGTTATGGCGTCCAGTTCCAAACGTGATAAAAAAAGTAAGTAATGACTAATTATGCATTTTGCGCTAGCGTCTCATTGAGTGAAGGTTAGGTGTTGGTTCTAGTGCTATCAAAGCTACAGTATCTAAAAGTTTACAAAACCCATTGGCCTATGTACTCGAAGTATCTTTGGTAATATTTCGGGCCTTACACAATATCCAATACAATTGTCTAGCATCCGTTTTTTAGCTCTCTCTAGAAATAACTCCAGGAGATCGTTGATAATTGGAACTTCGATGACTCCGATCTTGATGGTGATATACTACCTGATGATGACTGTGAAAATGAAAACGAAATTGGTAAAATGGAGGAAGATGAGCCAGAGCAAACGGCTGAAACTGATGATGACGGTAACAGTACCACAGCAAGTGGCGAAGAAAATGAACCAGAGGACAGGCAAATTGGAGGTATAGTCTCTTCTTCAGATGACGAGTAGCCTTTGGTGCACTTGCTACCAAAGGGAAAGAAAAGTAAATGGAAGCCAAGTGCTTTTGTACCTAGAATTGCTTTGAAACATTCACCAACGGTTTGTGCTGAACTTTTGTCTGAAAACATTCCGGATCCAATAAGTTATTTCAGCAGATATCTCGAAGACGATTTCTCTGAATCCATGGCCCTTGTGACCAACATGAACGAAGTAAATAAAACCGGAAAGTCTTCAGATACTTCTGCGGCAAATCTGAAAGTTTTCTCTGCATGCAGCATGTTAATTGGAATCTACAATCTACTACGAATTAGGATGTACTAGCAAATGATACCAGAGTACCAATTATTTGCGAAAACGTTTCCATAAATCAGTTTTTTGCGCTTCGAACTCGTTTAAAACTAGTAGATGACAATGCTGTATCGAAAGAAGCCCGGGAAAATGAGAGATTTTGGAAAATAAGGCCAATGTTAGACCGAATTCAAAACGCGTGTCTACAGAATGAAAGGACAAATGAAATATCAGTGGACGATTCAATGATCCCCTTTTATGGTAAGGTAAGAATGAGCCAATTTGTTCGTGGAAAACCACATCCTGTTGGTCTCAAGAATTTTGTGATGACGACGGTAAAAGGAATTCCATTGAACTTCCTAATGTATGAAGGAAAGGGAGAAACAACGGAATCGTGCTTGGTACCTACTCCCGAAAAATTAGATGTTGGAGGAAGAGTGGTTCTCAGATACTTTACCAGTTGGAGTTTACTCTGGGATACTTTACCAGTTGGAGTATCCGTCTTTACTGATAGATTTGTTTACGTCAATACCATTAATAGAAATGCTTATCGCTCGAGGGATTACTCTCACTGGCACTCTCATGAAAAATCGAATCCCAAAAGTGGTGAGTTTCAGAACAGATAATCAAATGATAAAATCTGGCCGTGGTTCCCAAGATATGCTTGTTACTGAGGATAATAAAATAGCTTTTGTTAAATGGTACTACTCCAAGCCAGTTCATATCGGGTCTTCGGAATTTGGAACTGAACCTGTGGGATTGTGAAAGCGCTGGTCAAAAGTTGACGACAAATACATTCAAATAAATCGTCCATCTCTTGTAAAATCGTACAATGAAAACATGGGAGGCATTGATTTGCTTGATCGAGTTGTTTCAAACTACCGAATGAAGAGTCGTGCTAAGAAATTGACGATTCGTGCAATTTACCATTTTGTAGACTTTAGTGCAGCGGCCGCCTGGTTAGAATATCGATAAAATGCTGAAGCTGCAAATGTTAAAAAAAAAACTGAATTACCTTGATTTTAAATTTTCAATTGCAAAAGCACTTTTGTCGTCAGGACTTGCTGCACACCTGCAAAATTCAGATTCGAGTGACAGTGAGGATGAGGAAACAGCACAGACCAGTAGAAAGCGCAGAAAGGTAGAGGCAATTCCCGAGAAAAGGATTCGAAAGAAAGAGAACAAACATCTTCCGCAGTTCATGAAACATCAACAAAAATCACGATCTAAATATCGCTATCCGGGCTGCAAAAACCTCACTTTTGCCAAGTGCTCGTTTTGTAAGGTTTTTTTATGCTGCAGCGTTGACCGAAACTGTTTTGCGCAATTTCACCAATAAAATATAAGTTCAAGGTTCAAAAGGGCCAAAGTCTCATTAGTGATACTTTAGTTTTTTCCAAAAATTGACAACAAAAAAATTAAAAAATCCCAGTGGAGGGTGTTACTTAGACCCAAAATAATAAGTTGTCTCATTTACTATAAAGATTTTATATTAAATTTAGCGGTGGGCCCGAGGATGTTAAAAAGAAGGGAATTCGTTGGAAGGAAGCTAAAGACCTAACACAAAAATAGTAGAGAATGGCGAATTTTTGCTGAAAAGAGTAATTAAATGTAACAAACCTGATGATGATAATATTTACTCCTGCAATACATTTGGTTTTTTAATTGTAGAAAAAAAGCAGACGCTTTTACTTGTTTTCATTACAACCTCTTGAAATTGACATTTGAGCACCGATTCTTTAAACTTTTGTCCACATTTTATGTGCCGGTGACTACATTTCTTGCGCCGGTTTTGCAAGTTCCATCCGCTTCTGCATACAGCATTATCTTTATCACAGAGTTAATCATCCATCTAGAATATCTAATGATTTGCAGTTGTAGATTTTAAAAGCTTATTTCATCATTCATAATTAAATTCACAGAACTAGTCTTCCACTTAGATTATTTTGGATATGATCTGGTATGCGACTGGCAATTTTGAGTTGATTAGCGTATAGATAGACGATCTCATTCAACGCCGGCTCATCCGATATATTACTTATCGACGATGTCAGTAAAATCCGACTCTTTCAATGAGTGACAATTTGATGAAATGATGTATCAATGATTTTATATGGAGTAATTCATATCGACCTTTTCACAACTTTCGATCAATGTTATTTTGATGAACTGATTTATTTCCTCGATTAGATTTAGAATTTAAAAATTAATGCGAAAAGACCAAATATTTTGTGTTGTATGTGGTATAAACATAAAGTGTGTATTCATATTTATCTTTACGTCACGATCGAATAATACTTCCATTGCCTCAGATGAAAAACCTCTAAAAACTAGACCTCATTATAGAACCATGCGTATTTCCCGATATAGTGCAACATTCTCATCTATATCGCACTATTTATATATTACATATATATAATGTATTTTTCGTATCTTCCTATTTATGTCGGCTGCCGTCGCATAACCGACGCCAGGGGACGATCCACATCAATAAATTTCGTCTGGTTCGTGGCCCTGCGGCGTGCACGGCATCGCAAATGCGCGGGATCAAGGGCTCTAATTTCCTCCCGAAGTAATGCCTTTTTCGGGACATAACGCCTTAAATTCTCACCGGTCCCAGTAACCGCGGCACATTCATTTAAAGGGCTGAACTTTAGTGCTGCTCGGTCTTGTCCGGGATGCTCTGCCATTAGCGCGGAAACACCGCATATTCGCCGGCGAGAGTTTAATTGTGCGTCTTCACACAGTTTACACTATACACCATAAACTTCTTCTTCGCATATTGCAAGTATGACATAGTTTAAACTCACACCGGAATAAAATAAAATCACTTGGTTCTTAATAACAAGCAAGACCAATACAAGTGGTTGTTAAGTACCTACACCAGACTTGTAAAACGTTGTTTATTATAGCCGACCAGCAAGACAAAGAATATGAAATAGCAGAAGTATGCCAGCTATTAAGTAGAAATGATGAAATACCATTACCCATGTTTGTGTTAAAATTCAGTAAGGAAGAGGACATCAAAAGAATTTATTCATACTAAGGATGAGGGTAAAAATTGAAGAAAACAGAAAACCAAAACTCATACCACGGTGCAAGAAATGTCAAGAATACCATTTTTAGTTAAGTTTTTTGTTAAGGCCAAATTTGTGAAAAATGAGTTATGTGCGTTCGAAGTTAAAGTATTTTTTCCTCTTTATGTGAGTATAGAGGGCCAAGTCCTTCCTCCATTCTTCGCGGAGTAATTTACGAGTGGCTCTTGAGCTATGCCTTCAAAATCCAGGTGACTGCAGTGAAACGGGTGTTATGTTCATCTTAAATGACATATCATCATTTTTACAAATCTATGCAGCGATCCATTTGCGAAGAGAGTGTTACGTCCCCTCCTTTTCGGACTTGACCCATTATTCACTAATAACACAGGCCAATATGATTTTTGATGTTTTGAATTTGATAAGTGTCCTTAGCTAATACGGGTAGGTTGATTCTGAATGTGAATTTGGTTTGAGCCCATCACGTCAAGATTTTTCACAAAATTAAAAAAAAACCTTGTGAGATATTTTGTACTAGAGCAAAGAAGTACCTTCATGATATTTTCTAAATTGCATTAAAATTATTTCTTTAAAGTACTTGATACATCGATAGAAAATATTTTAGTATAATATTATGTTTATTTCATTTCAATGACAACACTGTTTCATTTCCGCATCTGCCAAGGTCAACTAGATGGCATCGGCAGTTGTTTACGGAATAGTTAGTTAGCGTCAGTTGTTTGTAGCATCGTATTGTGTTTTGTTTTCTGAGTGTTTAGCGTGTCATAATGTCATCAAGAAAGTGAAAAACAGTCCTGATATATTTTGTTACGTCTGTGGCGATTTAACGATA